>JAPTHN010000011.1:21802500-26802500 GCA_026936325.1 Platynereis dumerilii
GATCATCTCATCTTTATTCTCAACTTTATTAAATGTATTGTGCTGTCCTGTGTTGTCTTGTATGTTAAATGTTATGTGGTGTCGTGTGTAAGAGTGTAATTGCTGATGTCTGTCCTTTGTGTCGAATCGCCTAATAAATAGGCAATGTGTCCCAACGTTCAATCCGTGTTTGTCCATTCATTCCAGACATTCTTTACTTAATAAAGATTCATAGGACCAACATTCCAACTGATTAGAGACGTTTAAAGAGGCATAAGTTAGACACCTAAGTGGAAAATTTCATAGATTTAACTTCAAAATTGACTGAATTATACAAGTTTAAAATAATAGTATTTTTTCATATTTTTGGTAAATTGTCGTCCACAAAAAACACATCTTGGGTATTTAATACATACAATATGCCAATTTCAGTGTCAAAAGTACTGCCACAGAAACAAAAAAAAACAATTTTTTACATTTTTTCAATGATTGTGAGAAAAGTATTAATGTCATGGGGATTAGACCTATGAAAGGCTCAACTGGGATAAAAGATACCATATTTACCCAAAAATGATGAATATGCATGCCATAGTTTTGGCTTGACACCCAATACACAAAAAAATATTTTTTCACATTTTTCAATAATTGTGAGAAAAGTATTCATCTCATGTGGATTAAACCCCTAAAAGGCACAACTAGGATAAAAGATATAATAATGTCCCAAAAATAAGAAGTATACATTCCATAGTTTTGGCATTACTCCCAATACACAAGTGGGACGCCCGTTATCCGGACGCCCGCCCGTCCGCCCGCCCGCCCGCCCGCCCGCCGGACGGACAAATTTTCCCAAAGTAACTACAATACCCGTCGGCAATGTATACATTGCCGAGGGTAAAAAGACCTGAAACAGCACCTAGATGTCAGCCGCGGGGACGGGAAGGAGCACAAGAAGTCCTGCGACATCTGTGGGAAGGACATGTTGAAGAGGAATATGAGAAGGCATATTGCCACAAAACACCAAGATAGGTGAGGCTGCTTTAATTACAGTTGCGCTTTCTTTGGATGCCTTTGCCCGGTCTTTTAAAGGTTCAATGGTGACTTGGGCATCAGCTATCTGATGGATGCCTGTCAATTTCTCTTGTTGCTCAGAGGTCGCACATTTAAGGAGGAATGTGCCATTTGATTGGCGCCTGATACTATCTGTTACTGCCTTGTCAGAAAGGTCTGCAATGGTTTCATAGAGAGTAACAGATGATCGGTCTTCCAGTGATTTTTTGATTAACTTTTATAACCAGCAAATTTCAGAGTTGGACAGTTGGTGAGTCAATCAAGTCATCTGAGGATGTATTTGTCAATCAAGTCATCTGAGGATGTATTTGTCCAATGTCCATTGAAATCTTGGTATTCCAGTCGCAAAATTTTCAATCTAAGCCTGATTAACCACTGAGAGATACATTACCTTGATCACCCTTCTTAAAATGTGATGTTCGACTTAAGCACTTTTGATATTACCCTCCAAGGTAAGGGACACACCGTGCAAGTCACATGTTAGTGGCTAAGGACCTACAGGGGAGTGATTGCTGGCAACCTCGCAGCTTGGCACTATGTGGACAATTTCCTGCAGCCAGATCTTGCATCGTTCATGCAGTTCAATCCAGAGGCAACCATCTTCCAGCAAGATAATGCAAGGCCTCATACTGCATGGCTTACACAGAACTTCCTGGGCAGCAAGGGAATGAGGTCTTGCAGTGGATGCCCTACTCCCCAGACCTCAATCCAATTGAGATTCTTTGGGATGACCTCGGATGGATGGATGATTCGGGCTTTACGTCCTGTATTTTTGCACTCGGTAGGCTAATTAGGACAGAAGGAGGACACGGCAATGAGGTGAAGGATGATTGAAACAGCCGTCCAACATAAGCCCAGTTGACCCGGCAAGAGCTGGATTCAACCCGGGATCCAGCGATTGGCAACCCAGCTAGCTACCGCTAGACCAATCCTCCCCCCGGGATAACCTCGGCAAGAGAATTGCTTCAAGGAGGCCAACCACAAGACAGATGTTCATTCAAGCCTTGCAGGAGGAGACTCCTTGTCGTCTGATCTTGTTTGTTGCTGCTTCAATTTTTGTAAAAAGGTGATCTTTTCTGTGTTTAAAATTTTCACTAAAGGCAGTAGCAAAAAAGCTTAAAAGGGTTCAAAAATTGCTAGTTCATATTTTTCTGATGAAAAGTCACCAAAGAAAAAAGTGAGAAAGGAAACAAAAAAAGCGTGAGAAGCAAGAAAACTCTCAGGCTTAACTGGAAGGATGGATTGATGATTGGGACTTCACGTCCTGTATAAATTTATGCACTTGGTAGGCTAATTAGGACCAGGGGAGGACAATCATATTTTCCACTTTCACATTGAAAAATGAAATATTTGATTTTGACCCAAAATCCTATTTTCTGTTATTTTTAAATGTTCATTTATTTTTTAAATGTTCAAAATCAAGCAACATACCATTTATACAATTTTCAAGTTAATATTAAAAAAAGAAATATCGGATTTTGACTCATTTTTCAAATATTGAGTAAGGAAATTGGATTTAGGTCAAGAAAAAGGAGTTTAAATTAAATGAGGCTTGAAGGATTGCCCCCTGATGTGTCCAGTTATGTCGATTTAGACAACAAACTAAACAAGATTGTTGAGAGCTCAGCCACAAAGGGCATGTCTACATATTTCTTGTGACTAGAATTGAACATAATTTAACACACAAGAAGGAGCCAAGTACCATTGAGGTGCACCATAAAGAGGACACCCAGGACAGTGATGATGAAGTCATCTTTAAGGATTATTAAGCTTTTTAAAGTTTTTATTGTTTTCGACTATTATTTAAGATACAAGTAAAGGCCAATTGCTTGGGCCATTCTTTTTATGACATTATCAGTCAACCGGTGATGTCATAACCTTTGAATCGTGTAAAAACAGCATCAGCCGATTAGGGTGGCATTCTTATTCAGAGGAGCATTAGCCGTTGAGGCTTAAGGTGAAATTGAAAATTGAATTAATAGTATATACCCTGATTCTCCACACACGCAAAGACGTCAAAACTCTGAAGGAACTCCTACTCATCCCTGGCTATTCAGTCTCGACCACTTGCATCATGATCATTGACTCCCAATTCATAATTGTGACAGGAGTAACATAAAAAATGCTCATCCATCTTTGCACAAAAAACTTGCAATCAACTTCAGGTAAATTTGTGGCAAACAAGACAAACCAACCATTTTCACATAGAGCACTGGACCAGCTGCATGAACAGCAAAATGCCTTAGTGAAGGTTATACAGGTGCTATCAGCCAGACTGAGCAGGCACAGGCCTTGCACACCAGTGTAAGGGAGTTTGAAGACCTGGATCAAAGACCAGCCTTGAACAAACACTGCAAACAATGTGAGAAACCAAAACCCATTTAAAGTCTGTATATTTGAGTTTCGGGTTTTACAACTCATCAGCACCTGGTTATTGGCCTACATAGAGACACATGAGCAGCAAAATGCCTTAGCAAAAGATGATGTTGGTTTGAAGATCTGGATGAGAGACCACCCTTAAACAAACACTGCAAACAATGTGAGCAGCAAAGGTCAATTCCAAGTGTCTGGAGTTTGAGTTTTACGCCTCATTGGCATGTAGTTTGGCTATAACGAGGCATGATTGGTTATTCAAGGCTCAATATGGCAGATTAATTAAGATTCAAGATGTTTTCTTTTTTTCAGTATGGATTGTATGAATTTAATATACTTCTGTTTAGTCTCACCAATACTCTTGGTACCTTTGAACGAACTACGAGACTGTTCTAAAAGGATGTCAGTGGAAAACATGCATCTACCTGGATGATGTAATAGTCTGTGGCAGAAATAACGAAGAGAAACTGCAGCGGTAAACAGAGGTCCAACAGAAACTGGGAAACTGGGAAATGCTTGGTTGAAGTTGAAACCAAGCAAATGCCATTTTAAAAAAAATCTGTTATTGTGTCACATGGTCTCAGAAAGGACTGCCTACTGATCTGCCCAAAGTGGAGAAGTTGAAAATCTCAAACAGCAAAAACTTGCCCATTCTGCAAAATGCAGGAGGTGATACGCAAACCTCAACCCCCTCCCCAAGTACTGCTGCGATAATGGTATTAATCCTGGCAGCAGCTGCCTACCAAAGGAAATGGTTGACCAATCGGACGAACAGGCCATTGCAGAGGTAATGCACTAAAGATATTAGGCCTATAAGGTCAACATATAATAGGTGTATCTTGCAGGGGGTACGAGGGTTTGTCAACCCCCTGGGATCAGGGCAAATGACAAATCAGGGCAATTCCTGACCAATATCAGGATTCACTGCCCTGAACAACATGAAAAAAGGTCAGTTTTCTCATTGTATTTCAACATCATTATTATTTCAGGAAGGTTCAAATCATTTCAATTGTTTGACAGACGTTTACTTGAAGCGAACATCTTCTTCATATCTCTGTTGGATTCCGATTGCAGTGTCACGAGCGTGCAAGGACTCATAGCCACGGAGGCCAATGATGGGTCCAGCTATGTCGTTTTAGACAGAAAACTAAATGAGATTGTCTAATGGATGGATGGATGGATGATTTGGGCTTCACATCCTGTATTTGTGCACTTGCTAGGCTAATTAGGACTGGGGGAGGACACCGCAATGACACGAAGGATTGAAGCAGCCGTCAAACATAGGCGCGGGTGACGGGCAAGAGCTGGATTCGAACCATGACCCAGCGATTGGCAGCCGACACGCTATTACTAGACCAACCCTCCCCCTAAATGAGATTGTTGACAGCACGGCCACCAAGTGTATGTCTACATATTCCTTGTGACTAGAAACATGTAATGGCCAATTGATATATGCACAACAATATGCAAAAGGTTGAGACCTTCCAAGCCCTTCTACCGATCACATCCACCTTGGAAAATTAATGTTCGAAAAACGGAAATTACGAAATCGCTGTTAGTTGTTCGTTATAATTATAGAAATGTGTAGCTTTTTTAAATGCTGTTAGAAGCTGTAATATGTGGTTTACCATAACGCGGACAAAACCAACTTGTCAGGGGATAGGGACTTAAGGGAAAAGGGACATATTATTGTATAAAATTGTATTGACTTATTGCATTGTATTTTAAATAATGCTGGCTTATGGCAATGTCAACTCTTTGTGAGGAATTTGTAGCAAGCAGTCTGTGTAAACTAGTGTTTCCAATGAGATGCAGGTATTTTTTGTGTAAAAGTTAACCACCTCCCTGTCAATTAGTATTAATTTTGAATAAACTCACCAGTGTTTCAGCTTATGTTGAAATGGCAACTTGAAACATGTGCTTTGAGTTAAATTGGAAATATCCTACTTAATATTACAACAACAATCAGGTCAGAGGTCATCCCAGGTCACCTTTTCAAAGTGCCTGCATGCCACCTCTGGCACTTCTTTCCCCACCTCTCATACACATGTCTTCCTACTTTCTCCATACCTTACATATCCATCACCTTCCAGCCACCATCCACCTCCACATATCCCCTCCATTCAACCCCTCCACAACATAACAGGTACTTTCACTTTCCACCACCATTATGCAATGCACCATTCACTTATTTCTCCAGGGGGAGCCAGCGGTCATTGTAGTGTCTCTCCTTCCCACCAGATGTAGCTGTGGCATACATCTCAACTGATCTCCCACCTACTGGGCTGTCTCTATGCCATTCATGCTCACAATTACAAATCTCTTATGCAATTCCTGTTACACGTCATGCCACACACTCTGCATTTCAATTTCCTTTATTCACATCATTTCTATCCAATACTGAATTGCTTTCACTCTCTCAACTCAACTTCTTTTTATTTACACCTTCAAAAACACAACCACCTACACTGGGTACAGGGGAGTATCTACAAATAGTCTGGGGGGGGGGCCTTTCATTTCGGCCCTGAAGGGGGGGGGCCGGCCTGCTCCAATGCCCCCCCCCTTAAATATGCCGCTAATGGGTATTTTCTAGTAGGAAATACTTTGGATAACAGACACCGGCGTATCAAGAGCCAAGTTGCTAACTGGATCACAGTGGAAATATTATGATTTTGAAGGAGCATTATAACTGCTCATTGGATCCCTGTTGGATGAATAAAATGAGACAATGAAATCTCAGTGAATCTCATCAAACTGGAAAGCATACCTGAGGAAATATGAATTGTTGGACACGCCTAAGTGAGGGACCACAACTCTATGGAAGTGGAATCAGGTTAGCTCAGCCTCTTTATCATAATAACATCTTTTTGGGACCGAAAAATTGCTTGGGCCCTTAAGGACCTGATAACTTGTCATATTTTAAGGGGATAATTAATGTCCCCTGTCGTTTTCTAAGGGAATATTTTTTGTGTCCCTGTCGCAGTGTCGTTTTTTAATAAGGCCTGTGTCGCTGTGTGATTCTGTCGATTTTTTACCCATACACACCCACCCTAGAATACGAACGTCAATTCAATACAACACATAAAATGTTCTTAGGCTGCTCTAAGAGAGCCCAACTGTCATTGAAATCCTGAAGAATCTTGTGGGCAAACTTATATATATAAATAGGCAAATTGTGTCAAAGCCTGGAATAGTGGCTGAGTGTGGCTGTGTAGCTGTATGGGAGTATAGCCAGACCACTCTTGGGTTTTAGTGGACTGACCCACCACCCTGAGTGGGTTTTATTATATTACATATAAGATGTGGGGTTGCAGGTGAAATTCATGAGTAGAAAATTAAACTATGATGGATGGATAATTGGGGCTTTACGTCCTGTATTTATGCACTTGGTAGGCTAATTAGGACAGGGGAGGACACGGCAATGAAGCGAAGGATGATTGAAACAGCAGTCCAACATAGGCCCAGGTGACCCGGCAAGAGCTGGATTCGAACCCTGGACCCAGCGATTGGCAGCCCAGCACGCTATCACTAGACCAACCCTCCCTCAAATTAAACTATGAATGAAAGATGGTCAAGGAAAAATAATAATGTAAAAATAATTTAGTTAGTTAGATGGATAGATGGATGGAAAGATAGGTGGAAAGATAGATAGATAGATAGATAGATAAGATAGATAGATTGATCAAGAAAGATAGACAGATAAAATCCAGTATTTAATTTTTCAATGTGGAAATGAAAAATTGGATTTTGGGCAAAAAAAAACTAACATTGTGTTAAAACACTTAACACGGGTTATCCTAAAGTTGTCGACTCCTATAATTTATCTTCCAACTGGGTTAGTGGCAAAAAATGTTGTATTGTTGTAACATGAGTTCAGTTAATTAAATTTAGTTAACTAAATCATGTTCAGCATTGACACAATATCAGTAAAATGACTTAAACACTTTAGTATAACCCATGTCAAGCGTTGATACAGTTTGGCATTGGTGGATTATTTGTAGTTTTGGCATTCCATCATGACTTTAGAGGAGCATCACGACCTCATTGTGCACCTCATGGCACAAAGTAAGACGTATAATGATATTTCCGGTTCCTTGAGAAACCATAGGTTTATTTTGCGGGGGGTATGGTCACCCCCCTGGCATCAGGGCAAATGACAAATCAGGGCAAATCCTGACCAATATCAGGATACACTGCCCTGTACAACATGAAAAAAGTTCAGTTTTCTCATTTTATTCCATGACTGACCATGTACAAGAGGTGTTCAACTTATTTTGACAAAAATGAAAACTGCCACTAAATTGAGAATTTTTGCTTCGTTGAGCCAAAATTGCTTTGAGTGATCCGTATGATGCTCATCTTGCATGTCATATCACCTAAATGTCTCAGAAATATAGCATATAATTGCATTTTTTTGGAAGGTGTGATAAAACACCTTTTGAGGGGCGGTTTCACTGCCTAAAGCATACTGTCTTGTGTCATGGAGGATGGTTGTGGTATTTATTCGAGCTACTGTTCATTGTGAACCTCTGCACAAAGAAACAATTTGATGTCACCCCCATAAGTCATCACCCCCATAAGGGGTTTCAAAATTTAATTCCAATAGCCATGGTTCATGGCCAAATCAGGGGTGATAAACAAATTGAGATTGGTGACTAAGCATATTCATACAAAGATGGCAAAGCATTCCAGTAACAATACAGGAGGTGGACACAAGTTTTTACTTGACTTCTGAAAGTGTAAGTTACAAAAATAAAGCCGAAAGTAACACAATTTTGAAAAATAGTCGCGGAAAACAAGGAAACATATCTTTGCTCCACCTTAAACTTTTAGACATAGGACCATAACAGGTTTACACTGAATAAAACTAAGCTTCATCTGCAAGACTACACCAATTAATAAGTGGTTTTCAGCATAAAAGAAATTTACATAGTGCTTTAAAGTTAGAAGATTGAAAAGTTGTGCAATCCAGTATGAAAATTCATGCATAAATTGTCCGGTGATTAAACACAGAAAAAAGTCACACTTTCACCTCTGGAAATTCAAATAGGATGACATAATACCTGGTAAGTTTAAACCTAAAATCTGTTTCAGAAAGAACCTTCCTAAGGTATTTCCACAGAGAGAAAAGAGATAGTATTCATTAAAAGATTTTTCGGGGCCATGGTGCCTAAATAACATTTAATATCTAAAAGAAAAAGCAAGTAATATTCCTGACCTTGGTGATTAGGTCACCAAAGACTATCTGATGATGTCTGGGAAGTTTTAGGAGAATTGGTATAATTAGAAAAAATCTGCAAATACACTTCTAACCACTCTAACTGGCCAAAATATTGCTCTCAAAACTGATGAGAGGCCTGTCTCAGGAAAAGTTAAATAAAATGTGTTCAAACTGTTCCAAAATATTTCAAACACATGTCTTATATTGACAAGACCTATAGTTAACCCTTTCTGTCATCGGACAGGAAAAAAGTTGCATTTGGCAGTTTTTGTGTAGGGATGAACTTTTTGTCAAAATAAGTTGAACACCTCTTGTATTGTCCCGAATAACACTAAACATGCATGCCCAGGGAAATAACAACGTCATTTGGGGGAAATACAAGTTATAATCCCTCCAATACGTTATTTCCCTCAGATGACTTTACCCCCAGAGCCCTCTGCTGTTAATTCACAAATTACATGTTGGCTTAGAGTTCTTTAGCCTAAATGGGGAGAATGACACCAATATTACTACTGATATTTTGGCTTGTTATTAGAAAAAAGGTCATGGAACAAAAAACATTATTATATGGATTTAATATTTCGAATTGACCGTCGTATTCTCCCTGCCAGCCATATTTTCCCTTGGGCCTGGCAGCCCTCGGGAAAAATATGGACTGGCAGGGAGAATACTCGAGTCAATACAAAACAAACCATGTAATAATATATAAGTATTTTAATATTATTATTTCAGGAAGGTTCAAATGCTTTCATTGGATGACGGACGTTTATTTGAATCGAACATCTTGTTCATATCTCTTTCAGATTCAGACTGCAGTGTCGCGAGTGTTCAGGAACTTATAGCCATGGAGGCAAATGATGGGTCCAGTTATCTCGTTTTAGACAAATTAAACAAGATTGTAGAGAGCTCAGCCACAAAGGGTATGTCTACATATTTCTTGCGACTAGAAATGAACGTAATTTAACACACAAGAAGGAGCCAAGTACCATTGAGATGCACCATAAAGAGGACACTCAGGACAGTGATGATGAAGTCATATTTAAGGATTTTTAAGCTTTTTAAAGTTTTTATTGTTTTCGACTTGATATTTAAGATACAAGTAAAGGCAAATTGCTTGGGCCATTCCTTTTATGACATTGTCAGTCAACTGGTGATGTTATAACCTTTGAATCTTTAAAAAACAGCATCAGCCGATTTGGTTGGCATTCTTATTTGTGTGTCGCATTAGCCCTTAAGGCTTGAGGTGAAATTGAAAATTGAATTAACAGTATATACCCTGATTCTCCACACAGGCAAAGATGTCAAAAGAACTTGCAACCAATTTCAGGTGAATTTGTGGCAAACCAGACAAACCAACCATTTCACATAAAGCACTGGACCAGGTGCATGAACAGCAAAATGCCTTAGTGAAGGGTGATAAAGGTGTTGTCGGCCTGACTGAGCTGACTGAGCAGGCACAGGCCTTACTCAACACAGTGTAAATGAGTTTGAAGACCTTGACCAAAGACCAGCCTTGAACAAACACCGTAAACAATGTTAGCAACCAAAACCCATTTAAAGACAGCATGTTTGCTTTTGGGGTTTAACAACTCATCAGCACCTGGTTATTGGGCTACATAGAGGCATCCTTGGTTAATCAAGGCACAAGATGGTAGCATTGGTAGGTTAATCAAGATTCAACATGGTGTTTCACTTTTTTGCATCAATTTTATGGAATTATACAAGTTTCAAGCTTGAGTCAGGAATTGCGGATATTTGACAGAAAAAATCCTGAAAGCTAGTTATACATTCTTTGAACAAGGTTTGGGACTTATCTTGAGGCAAAAATTGTGTACTTTTCAATGACTTTGTCATGTTTTTCGACAAAATATGAAGTTTCCGAGAGAATGAAGCATCACTTCGAGCGAAAAACAGGGCCTGGGAGGAAGTGTGTGACATTGTGAATAGGTTTGTATATATATATGATGATTGTGACACTTTGTTATTAAGATCTAAAAGAAAGAAATTATATGAAATTAGAACAAAAAACCTCGCACTATGTGTTTTCAAAATTGTAAATGGTGCTATGAAGCCTGTTCCTAGGGATTTCTATAAATTTAAAACTAATATGTTTGGTCTGAGAAATGACTCCACTCTTGAAAGAACAGTTGTAAATACTGTCAGATATGGAATAAATAGCTTACGTTATCAAGGAACTAAGGTCTGGGACAAGCCCCCTAGAAATGTCTAAAATGCTGGTAGCATTGAGGAATTTAAACATATGTTACACTAGGTTAAGTGTTAATCATGTTGACACTATTTCTGGTCATGTTTGTTAGTCTCTCTTGCCGGTCAGTGAAAAGCGCTTGACGCTTATGTTTTATTGTTGTTTTTAAACAATACCGACTTTAAATAAAGTTTTTTATTCTTTATTCTATATGTTGGCCATTTGAGGAGCATTCGACATTGTTCCTTCAAGCCTCGTTTAATTTAAACTCCCTTTTCTTAGTTTGTGAGACCAAAAGGAAGTATGTTGAATTCATACAATCCAGACTTTGTTATGAAGGAAGTCTTTGGCTTGTATCTTTCATCAGCACATGCTAGTAACCACAAAAAGGTCGTGCAAGACAAGTTTAGTGATGATTCCATAGAAATCATCAGTGAATGTTTGTTATAACCTGTAAAGATAGCTTTCCAATCCCACAGTTGTAAAGGCCAATTGCTTGGGCCATTCTTTTTATGACATTATCAGTCAACTGGCGATGTCATAACCTTTGAATCGTGTAAAAACAACATCAGCCGATTAGGGCGGCATTCTTATTCAGAGGAGAATTAGCCGTTGAGGCTTAAGGTGAAATTGAAAATTGAATTAATAGTATTTACCCTGATCTCCACACAGGCAAAGACGTCAAAACTGTGAAGGAACTCCTACTCATGCCCTGGCTATTCTGTCTCGACCACACGCAGTATGACCTTTGACTCCCTATTCATAATTGAGACAGGAGTAACATCAAAAATGCTCATCCATCTTTGCACGAAGAACTTGCAACCAACTTCAGGTAAATTTGTGGAAAACAAGACAAACCGACCAACAGCATCCATTTTCACATAAAGCACTGGACCAGGTGCATGAACAGCAAAATGCCTTAGTGAAGGGTTATATAGGTGCTATCGGCCAGACTGAGCAGGCACAGGCCTTGCACACCAGTGTAAAGGAGTTTGAAGACCTGGACCAAAGACCAACCTTGAACAAACACCACAAACGGTGTGAGCAACTAAAACTCATTTCAAGTCTGCATGTTTGCTTTTGGGGTTTAACAACTCATCAGCACCTGGTTATTGGGCTACATAGAGGCATCCTTGGTTAATCAAGGCACAAGATGGTGGGTTAATCAACATTCAACATGGTGTTTCACTTTTTTGCATCAATTTTATGGAAATATGCAACAAAAAGGTTGTGCAAAACAAGTTTAGTGATGACAATATGTTGTCCCTTTGTCGTGTTTTTTGACAAAACATGAAGTTTCCGAGAGAATGAAGTGTCGCTTTGAGCTAAAAACAGGGCCTGGGAGGAAGTTAGTGACATTGTGAATAGGTTTGTATATATATGTTGGCCATTTGAGGAGCATTCGGCTTTGTTCCTTCAAGCCTCGTTTAATTTAAACTCCCTTTTCTGAGTTTATGAGACCACAAGGAAGTATGTTGAATTCATACAGTTCAGACTTTGTTATTAAGGCAGTCTTCGGCTTGTCTGTTTAGAGGAGCATCAGGACCTCATTGTGCACCTTATGGCATAAAATAAGACATACAAGGATATTTCCGGTTCCTTGAGAAACCTGGAGGTCCAAACTTTGGTCTCTAGTCCAAAGAGGAGGGTCGGCGGCAAATGTCTGCAAATACTGCAATGATAATGGGACTAACCATTGCAGCAGCTGCCTACCAGAAGAAATGGTTGACGAATCAGTCGAACAGGCCATTTCAGAGGTAATGAACTAATGATATTAGGCTCATAAGGTCACCATAGGTGTATATTGCGGGCTATATGGGGGGCTACCAGCTCCCCTTGCATCAGGACAAATGACAAATCAGGGCAAATCCTGACCAATATCAGGATCCCCTGTCCTGTACAAAATGAAAAAGTTCAGTTTTCTCATTGTATTCTAATGTCATTATATCAGGAAGGTTCAAATTCTGACACTGGAGGACGGACGTTCATGTGAAGCAAACATCCTGTTCTTTTCCCTATTGTATTCCGACTGCAGTGTTGCGAGCGTTCAGGAACTCCTAGCGATGCAGGCCAATGATGGGTCCAGTTATGTCGTTTTAGACAACAAACTAAATGAGATTGTCGAATGGATGGATGGATGATTGGGGCTTCACATCCTGTATTTATGCACTTGGTAGGCTAATTAGGACCGGGGGAGGACAAGGCAAGGGATGATTGAAACAGCCGTCCAACATAAGCCCAGGTGACCGGCAAGAACTGGATTCGAACCATTGACCCGGCGACTGGCAGCCGACTACGCTATTACTAGACCAACCCTCCCCCTAAATGAGATTGTTGAAAGCTCGGCCACAAAGGGTATGTCTACATATTTCTTGCAACTAGAAACAAACACATGTAATGGCCAATTGCTTGGGCCATTCTTTTTATGACATTATCAGTCAACTGGCGATGTCATAACCTTTGAATCGTGTAAAAACAACATCAGCCGATTAGGGTGGCATTATCTATAAATATTTAAGAACACATCTGCAGGAGGCCATTGATATATGCACAACAATATGCAAAAGGTTGAATCTGAAGGGCCTGGATAAGACCTTGGAATCCAGGCCCTTCTACCGATCACATCCACCTTGGAAAATTAATGTTCGAAAAACGGAAATTACGAAATCGCTGTTAGTTGTTCGTTATAATTATAGAAGTGTGTAGCATTTTTAAAGGCTCTTAGAAGCTGTAATATGAGGTTTACCATAATGGGGACAAAACCAAGTTGTAGTTAGACAAGGCTCAAGATGGCGGATTAATCAAGATTTTTTTCAGTCTGGATTTAATGTACTTCAGTTTGGC
Organism: Platynereis dumerilii; assembly: GCA_026936325.1. Classification (NCBI taxonomy): domain Eukaryota; kingdom Metazoa; phylum Annelida; class Polychaeta; order Phyllodocida; family Nereididae; genus Platynereis; species Platynereis dumerilii. The sequence goes on from JAPTHN010000011.1 coordinate 21,816,192, forward strand.
CTCACCAATGCTCCCAGTACCTTTGAACGAACTATGGATACAATTCTAAAAGGATGTCAGTGGAAAACATGCTTGATCTACCTGGATGATGCAATGGTCTATGGCAGAAATAATGAAGAGCACCTGCAGTGGTTGATAGATGGATGAATGGGGCTTTACGTCCTGTATTTATGCACTCTGTAGACTAATCAGGAAAGGATTAGGGCACAACATACACTGCTCCGCTCTACGTCATGTGATCATTCAAGATGGATGGAATGTTCAAAATATGTGGATTCACCGATTTGTGTTGGACGAAAAAAAACGATCAATGGCGATGTTTTAACCCTCCGGATAGCTTTGAGTTACTGATATCAACCCGTAAGTCCATGGTGATTCTTTTGGTGGTAAAATGAAGTGCCCCGGAGACAGCTAACCCATTATACATATTGGGGATGGTCCAACGTGCCCTGGTCTCCTCCACAAAAATATCCAAGCTTAAGAGGGGTCAAAACGAAAGCGGGCGTGGTCACCACAAAATCCTTTGGTCAATTGTTCAACAATTTGCAAGCAATTTAGTTTATTGCAAGGAATCATGTGTGCCTGCTGAGAAGACAGCACCACTATGGTCAATTGCAGCCAGATATCTCAAGTACAGGATGGGGGTAGAATCAAAGCACACATTATCTTTTATTGTAGACTATTCTGACTGGTTTGAAATTTGAGTCGACATCTAGTTTTTCAGAAGTGACAATTGAAAGGTGATATTATGCTCGCCCACCGATAGCTGTTGCCGAGAGTCAAGATAGAATGGGTTCCAAGCCTTGAACCATCTCATCAAAAGGAGTAATTGTAAAATAGAATGAACTTTTATTGAAACCAGACTATCTTTCCTTTTGAAAGATGAAAGCATAGCGCACACTATTTAGAGATCTCAATGCTGAGCAGAGCATATTTCAAGGAAATTCGAATCACTACCAGTGGTTTTGGTCAATTGTTCAACAATTTGCAAGCAATTTAGTTTATTGCAAGGAATCATGTGTGCCTGCTGAGAAGACAGCACCACTATGGTCAATTGCAGCCAGATATCTCAAGTACAGGATGGGGGTAGAATCAAAGCACACATTATCTTTTATTGTAGACTATTCTGACTGGTTTGAAATTTGAGTCGACATCTAGTTTTTCAGAAGTGACAATTGAAAGGTGATATTATGCTCGCCCACCGATAGCTGTTGCCGAGAGTCAAGATAGAATGGGTTCCAAGCCTTGAACCATCTCATCAAAAGGAGTAATTGTAAAATAGAATGAACTTTTATTGAAACCAGACTATCTTTCCTTTTGAAAGATAAAAGCATAGCGCACACTATTTAGAGATCTCAATGCTGAGCAGAGCATATTTCAAGGAAATTCGAATCACTACCAGTGGTTTTCCACACATACATATTTCACTTCCTTCAGCGAAGAGATTTCAACTGCAGTTCAACAGGACTTCCAGAAATTTGCAAAAAAAAAACAATTCACCACACCAATCACAAGAAATCAATCTGACAAGGAATCACGAATTCACCAATATTGGATGAAATTCACATGCTATTGTTGCTAAGCATTTTCATTTTCATTTGATGAAAATCACATACCAAAAATAAATTGGTAATTTAATATTTTCAAATAAGCGCAACTCTATTATAGGAGGAAGGATCAGGAAGAAAGGGAGGGAGGAAGGTGATAAGACAGATAGACAGCTAGATAGACAGATCTCTATCTATATTTATAGACATATATTCTATCTACAAGCAACTCTTAAAGCGCTTGCACATTGTTTTTTTTTTTTACAGATGCTGCTGTTGACACCCGATGGAAAATATTTGAAAAGAGGCCATACAATTGGCAAACAATATATTAGCATAAATCTCGCACATAACTCAACACATTCAAGTCAACTAAATTTATTGTACGATGTACATTTGCAAGTGTCTGGTTACTAGCAGAATTAATTTATGCACATTTTTGATTAGTAAATAAAGCATAAATATGTAATCATATTACACAAGTCTTCAGAAATGTTTAACATAAATAGAAAAGTAACCACTGAAATGATCCATCACAGGCCAGAGTCCGTAATAGCAAATAATGACAATTAAAATTCAACAGAACAAAATTTAGGAATATTACAGAGAGTTTTGGTTCATAAATACAAATATGTCGGAGTTTGGATATGGATTAAACAACACGGCTAGAATGAAGCTTGAACAAATTAAGCTGAAACAGTGAAACATACATTTTCGACCAACAGAAAGCTGATTAATAACATGGAGAATTCTCATTTGAATTGAACAGGTGTCTCGAGAATTTGTTCCACATTTAGGCCTACATATACCTTTCCACATACTGCAATTGTGACAAAAATATTTGCTCATCTGGAATCCAGGTGTCTACATTTGAAAGAAAGGACTTCACTTTAACATTAATGTTTTCTGCTGTCCTGACAACCAAGGGATGGACATCTTCATATGCAATGGTCTCAACTGGGAACGCTTGCTTAAAGGTAGCATTTGAGTAAAGTGAAAGAGCACAGATTGGCCCTGCACTTGAGATGGCCGTCTCTTAAGACCAGGCTTTCTTCCATTAGTGGAAATACGGTATACCAATCATGAAAAAACAGTGCAGAAAGTGTATAAGAACAATGTCAACTTACGCGAATAAATTACAGTGTGGTTTAACAACTATAATACATTTTTTGACGTCAACACCATTGCAAAATCACAATAACTTATCACATTGGCTCCTGTGCAACAACCATCATTCAGAAAATAGTCCAGAAACCTTCATGATATATATCATCTACATTGTATCCTTTACATGTAGCTCTGCATAAGTTATTGCAAATCAGTTCTGGGGCATATCTCAATCAACAAGCATCTTAAAATCAAGTGCAAAGATGGGTATATTATCATGGTGAACAAAATACAAGCAGAAGTTCCAAATGACATACTGATATGACTGTCTCGATCATAGATTTACTTCCTATCTATACAAGAATCAACACTTTAACATAAGCCTTATCAAACTTCAGTAAAGAAACAATGGGACATGAAACCACTTATCGTAATATTCAATATTTTAATTAGTTACCAAAAGTCACTCAAAATCTATTGAAGACAGTCGATGTCTTTTCGTCTATTGTGTACCTCAAATGTCAAATGTATTGCAATTGTGGTCCTGTTCTTGTTAAGGTTGTGCAAATGACTTTGGATTAATAATCAACCAAGCGAGGTTTTCTGTCCCGTGGTGACCTCGACCTGGATCTGAAAAGAGAAATAAATAAGTTTTAGTATCCATCCTACTTCTTTTTCTGTATATTATAATTAAATACTACGTCATGTTTAAGGTATAATTAATTAATATATGTAAATTTCAATGGTGGCCCCTCGATAGCGGCTCCAGGGAGCCTTAGAGGGGTCTCCAATGTTCTTATTAAATGTAAATACGCAGTAATTATGCACCATCTCACAAACATGAAGAGTTATAATATTACAGAGGTTTTGCTAGACGTTCCCATGTACTTGTACAGGTGAGACCAAATTACATTGTTTCAATGGTAACCTACACATTCATAGGACTCGTATACGTATAACAAACCCTCTCAGGTATAATCATCTTGGGGCAGATAATTGTAATGTGACTGATGTTACATTGAATGATAATTTCCAAGCTTTTAAAAGGCTTGAAGTCTTCAAAGTTTAATCTATCTTGAAGAGCAGCTATGTACAGGGACCGGGAGGAAAGCTAGAAATCATCACATAACTAAGTTCTGGGTACTAACAACATACTAACCTTCTGCGGCTTCTGGAATTTGATGAAGTAGACCCTCTGTTGCTCCTCTCATGGCGATCTCTATCTGATGGTCTGTCATTGTGAGCACGGTCGCTGTGTGACCTGTCGGAATAAGACCTTTCTGAAGGGCGCTCTCTATGTCGTGGGCGGTCCCCTCTGTCTCGTGGATCTCCTCTGTCTCGTGGATCTCCTCTGTCTCGCGGATCTCCCCTGTCCCCTCTGTCCCCTCTTGACCGCTCCCTATCACGAGACGAAGGTTCGCTGACTTCGATGTCCAGCAAGGACCGGGGTTTATCACTGTGTTTTTCTCTTTCTCGCTCCTCCTCTCTGAAATTTGGAAATGTATGTATGCATATATTAGTATTGAATGGACAAACATTTCCACACATAGACAAGCCAAAGAATTAAGGCAGAATCACATTCAGGCTGCATCATATAAATATTGCAAGATTGTGTCAATAAGAGCAAATTTTAGCTTCAATAAATTACGAAAATACTCCCTAATTGTTCAGTAAAATTATTTTTTCATTCAGCCGTTCAATACTTCTTTCAGGGAGGGAGAGTTCATGCCAGAGTGAGTCTCAGTTGGGATACCATGATCAAAGTCAGTGCAAATCATGACACGGGTCACACGGCACAAAAGAGACACCAACCACAGCATAAAATGTCAATCTTACTTTGATTTAGATGTGTAGAGTTCAGCACTGTCATCGCTGTTGAAGTCCTCCTGCTGCTTGTGTCTCTTCTCTCGTTCTCTCCTTCGCAACTGAATCGCCATTGCTCTCAACTCCTCTTCGCGGTCCTGCAAAAATATTTAACATGCTCATTAATGAAACTTTATGAAAGTAGGCATAACTTGTAGCTATCAATCTATTTTAGAAGGTCAGGTAGTCCATAATATTCAGCTTGTACAGATCCCAAATTTAAAACTGTTAAACAACAGGCTCACTACAGTTTTGGGTGGTTGGACATCATAGACTGGTTTTTTCTGAATTCTTGATATACAATATACATGGGAGTGAAATTTACCTGGCGCTGTTGCTCCATTTTCTCCTCTTTCTCAGCTCGGGCTCGTCTGTCTGCTTTAACTGCAAGAAAGACGAAACTTTGCTGATCACAATCCAATATTTAACATCTTAGACTTATGAACCATGACCAAATACAAGACATCATCTTACAGCAAAGAAGACTAATCATCTGCACTCTACCGACACATCACATTTTGCAATTCGCAATTCATACCGCATTAGGGCTATACCTGGGGGGGGGGGGCCCTCCCCAAGACTTTTAAATGGAATAGCCCTTACATAAAGTAAAGGTCGGGTTCAAATTATTTTGGAGCTTCACTTATTTCTGGTAGGCATTTAGAAAAGGTAATTTCTACACTTCTTCAGAGGGCCTAATACGGGACGGGTTTAGAATACAGTAAAGGCCTCTCATTGGGGTTAGGTGCTTTCACAGAGTTAGGTGCTTATACAGGGAAATATTGTAACAATCCCCATATCTAATCAATTAATCGTATACTTACATTGCCTGTTCAAAGCAGCTTGCATCCTCTTCTTCATCATCTCTTGCTTCCTTGCCTTATCCGCCAGGGCCTGAAAAGTAAGAACTCAATGTTGACACAACAAAAAATATCTTCTAAAGAACCTGCAAAATGCAAAGTGAAGGATTAGTATTGGATCATGCATGAAAATACACCTCAAATTGAAATTGCAAAACAACAAACACGCCTATCAAGGAGATATATCTACCAAATATACACTTGAATGTTACCAAACGATATGTTTAAGGGGAGGTATGGGTGAGAAGGGCACTTTTCTGCAATTTTAAGTTTAATGAACAAAGTTTGGTATAAAAAGTTAGGTTTTAGTTAAATTAGATGATTTCAGGTGATTGTGAATTGTTATGATGAATGGTTGCCATGGTAACCAGTTTAAAAGGCGAAAAAAGGCTGATTTTTACTGCTCACGGGATGTGAAATTTCTGAAGTTACAGACATGATAGAAAAATTTTGAAAAAATTTACAAATGAAGACAGGCAAGACGCAGGGAATTACAGAGCGGATTTTTGATATTTCTTTTCATAGTGTCAGAAATTAGGGTAAAGTAGTCCAAAGTCATTTTTATTGAAAAATTTCTCGTTTCTATCACTACGATGTCATATAATTTTGCAACGAAAAAAAATTTTAAAAATCTGGTCTGTAATCTCCAAGACAATTTTTCGAGGATTCCGATGATGTATCCCACAGGTTCCTACGATAAATGGTTGTCAAGATTTTTCACATCCCGTACAGGGTAAAAGTTGATTTTCACAAGTTGCGGAAAATGGCAAAAACGTGACGTTAACGTCATTTCAGGCAATTGACCACTAGATAAAATATTTGTGGCTATTTCTCCAAATCTAATGAAGCTACAGGAACAAAATTTTGCAACGGCTTAGTTATCATTGTTATGTTTCACCACAGTAAATTCCATGTTGCCATGGTAACTACTTTTTTGTGTGGACATCTTTGAAGTGACACAACGCCACTATTTACTCACGAAAATTTGGCGATGATTTGGTATTTGACATGGCTTTAAGTGATGACAGAGACATACTTTAATATAATTGAAGCTTGGACTGGCTGCCTGGGTTGGTTTTGGTCAAAGATGTGCCATAAACTGAATATGTGAAGCTTACATATTTTTGGGGAATTTCTCACCCATACCTCCCCTTAACTTTAAAACTTTACCACTACAACAAGTTTTGAAAACATTTTGCAAGTAATTGCCGAAAAATGTGCCGAATTTATTTATGTTTAAAATGGATTTCTTAAAAAAATCTAAGAAACTTTTCAAAGACCAAAAAGTAATCTTTCAAAATTTTGTAAATTTCATGTCAAATTTCCAATACTTTGCCTCGAGATATTCACCAAATTTCTAATGACAAAAATAGAATTTCAAACCATGGAGTTTTGAACCAGATTTGAGATTTATAAGACAGCTGAAAACATCAGGTTCTTACTGACTTTGGAGGTGAATGAGGATCCTTTAACCTTAGAAGATGAGTAGGAAGAACTGCAAGGAAAAAGAAGATGAAAGTTGAGAATGATGAACAACGCAAGGAGCATTGGAGCATAACGGGCAAATAAAGGATTTCACATACAATATCAATAGTTTAAGATTCATTTCAGAAAACATTGGCAATTTTCAACTTTGCCTGACTCAGCTGCAGAGGCATTAATAACCCTTCCTGGACTAAAGGGAAATTTATGTGCATTCCCAGCTTACTGCCTGTAGGGCCATTTATGCCCAAAAATTTGCTGTTGTCCCTGGTGACGTCACAATCACAGGATTGTTTTTTTTGGACTGCTCAGTCCAGTAAGGGTTAATAAGGAACTTCTATCTTTGAAACCAATTTATACACATATGAGTACAGTGTATCGATTTTATGTTTAAAAGAAATGGACGTAACTTTTCACAGCAAAATATATCAATCAGACAATAAACATTTTAATCACAGGAAGTTACTCTCTAAATCTTGCCTACACAATGTTTTAGTCTCCGGTTAGTTACTGCTAGATGGAAAAATTTTGAGGACGACATAATTGTGGACGCAACATTTGACATGGATTGCTGACGGGACGATTACAGAGATTGCCCCATATGAATATGGGCAATCAAAAATATTTTATCAAAGAACTGACAAGTTTCATACTATATTTAGAGTACACATAAAATATTTCAACATATATAATTACCTCGAATCATTATTGTACTTAGACGCTGACAGAGATCTCTTAGTGTCCTCATTATCACTGCCCCCACTCTCATTATCGCTATCATTCGATGACAGACTTGGTCGTCTGTACCGCTTGACAGGAGTTTTGTGGGGAGACCCAGATCCAGAACGAGATCGAGAGTATGATCTTGAATATGATCTGACAAAAGAAAACACAAGATAAGTTAATACATTTCTTTAGCTGACAGAATACAGATACAGTGAGATGCCAATACTGACAGACAACCACAAAATCTGAAAACTTTTAATAATATTACTGTCAAGACTAAAACATTTTTCAACCTTAAAACATGGACAATTTTGCCATATAAGTTAAACAATCATTTTTACACAGTTTTAATCAGAGTTTTACATCAATAGATCAATGCCATAATTTTAATAAATCAGAAGCGCTTCAGATATTAACATTGCAAATCAAAGCACTTGATAAATATTATGATTGGTTGATATTCACAATACAAAAAGTTCTACATGATTTACAACTGTGAGAACCATTTCACTAGCAGGACAAGATCTTTACCTGCGTCTTGATCCCGACCTTGACCTAGATCTGGAGTACGACCGGGAACTTGAACGCGAAGATGACCTTGAAAATGACCTTGATCTACGATTTCTACCCCGTGATCTTGACCTAGATCTGTTACTGTAACGTCTCGACCTAGATCTTGATCTGGAACGTGACCTCCTAGAATGTGACCTAGATCGCCTAGAATGTGAACGGGAATCTCTGCGCCTTCTTGAACCAGATCTGGACCTGAAATATCAGAGAATTGGCTGGTTAATAATATTTAGAAACAGGGAATAAGGCAGATTCATCATAATATTATTTTCTGTTTAGGCCACACATAATTGATTCTTAGCTTCGCGGACCCGCCGACACAATAGATTTCCTGCCGATGGCAAAAAAATAATTTTTTTTTTATAAATAAATCTTTTTAACCTTTTTTTTTGTCCTACCGACTGACCCTAGAAAAAGTGCCTTGAGAGGATCCGAGAAGCTAAAGATCAATTATGTGTGGCCTAAGCCATTGTCATGAAGTCTAATGGGTTGCCATGTGAAATTCTTTATTTCATTTCAGAGGCCAACTGACCTAGATCTTGACCTTGACCTCCTCCTATAGCTCTTGGAAGCAGAGGTTGAACTTCTGCCCTTGCTCCGTGACCTTGACCTTGAAGGAGTTTTCTTCAAGTTTGGGACCATTGCCTTTGTTTTCTTAGGTTCGGGGCTTGGTGATTTTGACATGCTGTAAAAGAAAATCTCAAAAATAAGCTTATGTGTAGAAGGAGATATGCTAGAAGGAGATATGCATAAATCAGAAATGCAAATTTGAATATAAATGATAAATGTGCAAAATTGGAAATCTCAACAATCCTATAAGTCGTTTTTACCCTGATAGCTACAAGCAAGTTACTTTGCTTTGTAGATATCGTGGAATAAGGTGCTTCAACAAAATCACCATCAATTACCATAATCCCAAATTTTATCCCATGGGCAATTACTCGATCGCTTTTTGTCTGGCTCAAAGCAAGGAAAGCCTGTCAAAGTGTCTCTTTTTGATTTGATGTGCACTGCGAGCAATGGTGAAAGCATTATCAGTGTCTGAAATGTCACAACCTTAAATATCTTTTTGAGAGTGACAGAAATGGCATCATTGATATGAGCTTCAATTCAATGCCAGTGAATCACATTTGAGTGTCTTTGAGAGTCAATAAAGTCTGTGTGGCAATGGTGCAGGCCACACAATTGTGCCGCAATGACAATGTACCACACTGAATATTTGCCGCAATGACACAGTGCCAATCATTTGACTGGAGGAGGCATCTACAAACGAGTGAGCAACAGAAGCGTCAGTCTATGGCCTGAGAGGTTAATAAGTAGAGAGTAACTGTTACAGACCGGGAGAGTTTTCTCAACTCAGCAATATGTTTCATGTTAGGTGGCAGAGTTGGGCCCTGGATTACACCCGTCTCCTCGTCACTCTCGCCTCCGAAGCTCGTGATGAAATGCGTGGCGGGCTCTGGTGAGCGTGAACGGGATCGTGATGATGACGACCTGAAAGAGAAAGAATAAGACCGTCAGTTTTCTTCAGCACTACTATTTTCCACTAACTAAATGCAAACCATATTACTGTCTTAATTTGAAAATGGCTACTTACTGTCGATATGGCTCATATTTTGGACTCTCCTTAGCAGCATAACTACAAAATATTCACAAATTGTCATGAGAAGATTGCAACATACAAACAAAACCAAAATCAACCAATTATATCATGTTATTTTACCAAACTTTCGAATCGCAAACAATCCGATTTTGCCAAACACCTGTCATAATTTATTCCATATCTAACCTTGGAGGACTAAGTGCTTTCCCTTGAAGTCTTTTCTCCTTGTACGCTCTTCTCTCTCTTCGGGATTTTCTGCCCTGTATACAAATAGACACAAATTTGTTATTTAAATGCCAATAAATAATACAGATAATCACATTGTACTGTCAACTGTGCCACTTCAAATATTAGATATCAATTTAGCATCGATATCATTTAATATCAAATGTACATCTCCAGTCTCCACAACAATTAAGTGATTCCACTTACGGAAAACTGAGCTCTCTCCTCCTCCAATAATTTTGCAAGTTTCAGCTGCTCGGACTCCTCCTTGTCATTCCTCAATAACCTTTAAAGGAAGAAACAAAGATATATGAATTTAGTGAAGATACATTATAACACAACAGGTGTTCTAAAAGGTACAATGAAACAGCATCAACTTACTTTGTATAATCATCCTCACTCATCCCATACAAGCTGGCATTCTGGTTCAACAAGTTCATTTGCTCAGGAGTCAGACTGTCAATGTCAAGTGCCATATCTGTGAACAAAGAAATATGAAATTTAAATCGCTTGTCTAGTTGCTACAAAAACACGCGATAGAGACGTTTTGCTGCCATTGAAAGAAATTAACAGTCTCAACAACCCAGGAACAATTATTTTTGTAAGTAATTTATATGAGGAAGGACAATCATTTTTATCCCTCATAAAAATGACGGACAAATAAAGGATGAATTTTTTTTCTCAAATGCACAAATCGGACTAATATAGAGTTTGCACGGTGAAATTCACAGACAGTGTCAGACACTACACATAACAGAAACTTCATCGGTCAAGGTGAGCCTTGGAAAAAGATAAAATCTCCCGAAACAATCACTACACTTCCTGAGAGTTAAGACTGCATTTAAACATTGAGTGATATAAGATACAATAATTATATCTTCCAATAGAATCAGTGGTGACACATACCAAGATCAATCTCGTCATCTGATAAAATGTCATCATCATCCTCTTCCTCTTCTTCTTCTTCCTCCTCCTCCACGTTCTCCTCATTCCCGTCTCCGTCTCCTCCTTCCTCTTCATCGTAGTTGTAGCCAATAGCCGCTTTCTTGTCCGCCAATCTGTACGGAGAAAAAAAGATATAAGGTCATTGCTAAGTAAGAGACTAATTGTCTGAACTTTCACTTTCTTGATAAACAAAAAATATTTGTAAAGAGAAGAGAAGCTCAGAAAGGCACAATTTCTACATTTGGGATTAGTAAATGAGTTTTTCGTGCATAACTCAAAACAACAGACGATGTATAATTCTTGAGTTCTTTTAAAATCTCCAACTGGTCAGAGCCTGACATTCTGATATGAGATTTAAAATCCTGACACTGACAATAGATGAGAATTTCATTCTGGTGAAAAATATTCCATCTATAAATGGTGACTAACTTTTTCTTGTCCTCTTCAGCCTTCTTGCCTACACCAGTATCAATCGCTCCAAACTGCTCATCAATGTAGATCTGCTGCAGACACTGCTCTTCACTCACTGAAATGAAAGTTATCAAGTCTTCAGAGTCGTAAGACAGGAGTATAACTTAAAATCTCAGCAATCAAAAATATTGCAAGAGCCTACAGCATGCAATACTGCTACATACATAACTATGGTATGGTAAAACTTTATTTAATGTCATATTAAAATCATGTGGCAACGCAGTGCCCAAGCAAAGCTTCTGAACGACAATTTAACAATTTTCTAAAAGTATTACTGAAAAGAAGTAATTATAATATGACAATGATAAACTATTACGGTGATGCTTCAGATAAGTCATATAGAAAATTGTGTGCCAATATAAACCGGCCGACTTAAAGCTTTACTTCAGTTTGGTTTGAGAATTGTCTCTTACCTCCAGCAGCCTCGTTCTGAACTAGGATTCTGTAGCGTTCATAATTACACTGTCTCTCTTCTTCTTCATCAAAATTTGCAGGTCTGAAGTGAAAACATGTAAGCTTAGTTTTAATACACAAGGTTTGCAGCTACTAATTATTGACATCAATCAGATGTTCACTCAAAAAGTAACACAGTTATTCTGTCGGTAGCTTTCTAATTTGCAAATTTGCAATATAAAATGAGAATTTCATTAACTGATGAGTATACCTCAAATAAGTCATAAATTCAAAGCAAATACACATATTAAGAGATGGGACAACAATGTCACAACATACTTCTCTTCAGACTGGCTTGCAGAAACTTCAGGAATGTAATCTAAACTTGCTCGGGCATCAAAACGATCGATCATGATGTCTGGATTTCCCTGCCAAGGCATCCTAAAAGACAGACACATCACAACTTATGAAAATGTGACACATTACAAGAACAGACACAAGTCTGTGACATATTCATCAGGGAGTTCAAATGAATTGATTAAAAAAATCAATCGTAGAAGATTGTACTTACATGCTGTTTGGGCCTTCTGCCTGCATGGCCGTTTGAGTATCCAAGTGAATTTTTGTTTGCCGACTGTAGATTCGCAGAAACTGTGCTGGATCAAGTTTCTGTAAAGGTGAAAAAAGAAACCTATGTCATACAAGTCTGTAAACTAGTACAATCAGAGCATTTGATATTCATATTAGGTGAGGGAACACGAAATGCCACAATCCATCTTCATCATTATTTATGACGTTGAAAATAGAGGTTATTGAATGGAGTTGCATCCCTTCCAAATATTTACCAATTAGTGATTACTTATTCACTGATTAACAAAGAATTCTTATCACAAATTAAAGAGCATCAGATATATACATGTAACATTGACCCAGTTACTCACAATTTTTTCATAGTACTCTCTTCTCCTCTCGGCCCTCCTCTTGTAGTCCACCATGAGACCTCGGATCTTCTTCTCCTGGCGACGGGCTTCATGCCACATGCCCTGCGTCTTCATTTTCATCTTCATTTTGAAGGCCGGGGGTGGGGTCAACTATGAAATCTGAAAACAACAAAGTCTATGTTAAACATATCAGAAAATCTATGATAAATATATCGTTTGTATTGAATGACACATTGACCATTGTTGAAGCAGAGCCTGAAATAGGAGGACAATCAATAATTCTGACAAGTTTTTTTAGAACTATTAACACCAGCACTGATATGATCAGGTGAATTCAAAACTCTATTAGAACATGACATAGTTATAAAATATTATTACCATCTTGGCACAATATCCTCATTAACTCCCAAGGTTTAGCTACTCTTGGATCAAACTGCTGCAGTATTTTAAAAGAGTGCTCACCAAAATCAAATACAGTCATGTAACTATTATGTGTACTGGTAGTTGTACAGCAGTCATACCAAAAGGTTCAATGAGAAACATTCAAGCTGTATCACTTGTCCTGATGTCATTTTTCTACAATAGCTCCAAATAGATACTGCAGCTTCTTTGTAATAGAATTCTATATCATGAAAAGACCAGACCTGGATAAGCAAATAAGATCTATTCATTAGCAATGCTGAGCTTATCCTGAGCTGAGCAGCTTTTCCTTCCAGCAACAGTTGAAAGCCAGGTCAACAAGCTTATTGATTTTCTTATTCAGCTTATATTCAGATCTATGTGTGGCGATGAAAACCACGACGGGGCATGAACTAATCATTGAGTTTGTCATGCTTTAACAACATTTGAGTTAACATGATAATCATTAGTAATTAAACTCTGAATACTAGTGAATAGGCCAACGCCAGAATTGAGTTTTTAGCAATGCTTTCTTAATGAAGCAGGCTACTATGAGTATAATGCTTCCACTAAACGTTACTTATGTTAGGCTTATAGTCATCCTGTTATGTTACATGTCAATGTTACTGGCTCTGGAGATTATATATGTGAGCAGCGACAAGGCACACTCCAGTGTTAGATCTCACACAATTTGAGTTCCCTGAAGCAGAATTCGAACCAAGGAATTCTGGTCGGTTAGGACTTGTCAGAGCCAGTGGTTGGCACATGATGCGCAACTTGCGCATAAGCGCTCGGCAATTTATCACTCACTGTCTTCATATTCACTACCAGGAAAAGCAAACGACGCCAACTTGTTGAGTGACGTGACTGACACAGTGGGTTTGTGAGACTGGCACAAGTGACAAGAGAAGATCCATAAAATTGATTTGACAGCAACACCCCAGTTTGAGTTCAGTTCAGTTGTCTAAAAATCATTCAAATGTGTGCAAGCTAAAATACATTATTTTATGACAAAACTAATTTAACCAAAGCTGGGCCTGGGCAAAGTCAACAACATAGAGCCTTTTGTTGGGCATTAAAATTTAATATTCCCCTAGCTAATGGACACTCCATCTAATATTCCCCCCTCAACATGCTCAAAGTTAACACCTATTTTTTTTTTTTTTACAAAATAGTTTTGTAGCACCCAACACTGTTGCCAACTGGCAACACTCAAGACAGATATGACAGCCAGCATTGCAGTCTGGCATGCAAATCTTGTCATTCTTGTAAGACTGATCCCTTGCTAAATGGCCAACGACCAGCTACTGCAACCCGGCAAAGATGTGCTCTTATGTTACGTGAACATTTGTACGACAACAATTCCGTTCTACAAACACACATTTCAGTGCGAATCAACGTTTTTTGTAATAAATTTTGTCATACCTAACAGACATCAGCCATTTTGGTTTTCAGCTACAACGGCTCCCTCTGGACTTTTACGAAAAAAACGTTGCTCTCGGGCGCCACCTCGAGAATAAGAAAATATAGGCCGCGCGGCAGCAAACCCTCGGCATTCTGATATTAAAACTCAACCCATGCAATATTATAGGTAGCTCCATTAAAAAAAAAACTTCTGATTGTGCCAAACATTTACAGATGCAACCATTTACAAGTGTCTCTTGCAGTGATGGATACACACAGTGGCATAGCCATGCAGTCAGCGGGAGCCTTTCCCTCCTCCGCATGATGATTGATCACATTTGGCAATTTCTTAATTTATTTTCCAACGCCATACGTCCGAATTTTTCTGATGATTTTTTAATTTTTTTCTGTCTCATTCTGCTATGAGAATCATATGCACTACTTCTGTTGCTAGGCCTATAGTATCTTATACTATTATACTGTACCTTTCAGCATAAAAAATCTGAAATTTTCGATTGGTTGACTGCTTGCCCCCTCCCCCTCTCCTAATTCCCTGGCTATGCAACTAGATATAGGTGTATCACTTAGTATATTATCTTACCAGTACCAAGCGCATGGGATCTTCGTGGTGTATCAGTGCGGGGACTTCACATAGGATTTATAAATAAATAGGATTGAAAGATAATCGGCCAAATGATAATTAGGCAGACAACCCAGGTGAAAAAAGAGTACATTTGAGGTGCTCGATTTATTTAAATTACCACATGTACTCCAATTGTACTGCAAAATGCCTATACTTTTCTACAATGGAGCGTATTTGGAGTGTATGAATTGGCATATTGGGAATATAAATGAAGCATAATTTAAATACTTTGAGCGTTTCAAATGTACTCTTTTTTCACCTGGGAACACTGAAAGCTGTCTAATTTATGTAAGATTGTTGACATTACATAATACATGTAGTAATAAAAAAAAAGACATGTAGATTGATTGCTCACTGTTACATAATCATCAGTTTATAAAGATTGTTAGTTTTGTTTTGTTTTCTTGTTGTCTGTTTTGAATGAATCATTGATTTAGATTTTCATCGCTAATAATTAACTATTCCATAAAAAATTGTAGGTACAGGGAATACAGGGAATACTACCATAGAAAATTACATTTTTAAAGTTAATCACCCTAAAATCCAAAAGTAATACCATATTTATGAAATTGCAGTATGATGTTACTGGGCCTGAATGCTACACATCCAGCCAAAAAAAAAGTGTTCTATCCGCACAAACTTTTTCAGTAGGGCCAATTGAAGTTACATTAAAATGTTAGTAAAAATACTCAAATTATTAGTTTTTATGGATAAAAAAATAGTTAGAGTATTACCATTTTTTTCAAATTCCAATAAAATGTTCTTTGCTTTATTACCAACAAATTGGTTAAAAAAAATAGCGCTCCATCCGCACCCGTTTTTGAGCTACAGTCAATCGAAGCTACACACAACAGGCAAATTTAGCTGTACTGTCTCTAATCCACCAGGGGCATGACGTCACAATGGGAGCTTGGCTACTGTGACCTCATCAGTTGTAGTGACATCACAATTGAACAACAGACAGTCTGTGTGATTCTGTATGCTTTGTTTATAGCAACCAGGTAGGCTCAAACAAACACTAGGTGTCTCTGGTGTACTTCAGGGTGATTAACTTTAAGACGCTTTTGTAGAAGAATATGTTACATTTGGTTAAATTTGAAAGCAAATCATTGATAAAAAGCTGGACCCACTTTGACCTAATTTCCTGCTGTATGTGCACTGTTGATGCTGAGACCATCACTGCACTGATTTTTGAATCCTCTCTTGTGCTCAATTTGCTTCGCGAAATGGCCTGCGACTGTTAAGCTGTGCGAATATTACCCTCAATGTGCCTCTCTGTAAAAAAATCAATAAATGATATTACCCTCAATGTGCCTCTGTGAAAACTCAATATATTAAGATAACATGAGCATTTCAATGTGTCTACAAATATATGAGAAAAAGCTTTTACAAGTAGAAACCTGGCAATCAGAAAGATTTGTAACATCCGACAGAATTACCCGTACAATCATGATATAGTTTTTGGCATAATGGTATGATAATGCTCCGGAACAATGTACGAACATGACTACCATGACAGTCTACTGCAGGATGGCAACCTCTTTCTAACTACTGCATGCATAGGGCTGTCATTGTTCTTTTTGCAGTTCTGTAAGTCTGTAAACCATGGCACTGAATGTTAGAGTAAAAATTAATTTGTCCCCGGAATTTTTACAAAAATATGGTTGTGTATATTATGGTATTGTATAGGTCTGTAGTATTTTTGCCTATCCTTTCCAAAGACAGATGATAGTTGAGATTGGATTGGATAGGTCTCTGCTGAGCTGGAGATTGGAGCATTTAGATGAAAATCATTGAACAAAATATTCGTCATATTATTGTTGCCACCTAGTGTTTGAAGTCCATGCCTGGCTGGCTATGGTCATTGTGTTTTTACTCTTCTAAGGTTTTAAATTGCTCCAAAAGTTTCTGATAGATCTCTTTAAATTAAACGGTACCAAACAAATATATTACACATTATGGCTCAGCCGAATTAGCTTTTCCATTTACTTTTATGGGCATTCGGCATTTCAGGTGGATTTTCCACTGGGTCAGAGTGAGTTCTTAAGTTCTGAGAGGTGCTGACCCCTAGTGTTTCAAAACTAGGGGCTTTCGTCACTTGTGAAGTCCTGCAATGAAGTTTTATAAATGTATGCAAGTTTAGGTCCAGTGAAATGTATGCCAGTATTAAGCTATCACTGGCCCAGTAATAGCTTATGATTATAAATAAGATCTGCAAAATTCTGAAAAAAAAAACCCCAAAAAAAAAACAGAAAAGGAAAACTGTAATCTATAGTCCATCGAAACGCAGGATGTAATCCAGAAGAAAAAGAAGATATGGTATGGTATGGTATTTTTTTATTAAAGTGACATGTGTGTACATTTACAACAAATTCAAAATAAAAAAATCAAATCAACACACCCAAACCCAACCTGGGTTCATATGTCACTATGAGTCTAACTGAAAAAGATTATCCAATACATCAACAACAACAAATACAACAAATAAACAATAGAAAATAAAAGTTAATGAACACAACACAAAATCTTAGTCATCAAATATCAAATAAGAGCAAACCCAAGGAAAAACAGAAAAGGCAACATAAAATGAAAATGTTGAATGACACACCATAGTCAATTCCCTTCTACAATTTTAAAAAAAAGAACAGCATATTAATTTAGACTAATTGACACAGTTTATGTATACTTTATGAATTGCTTTACCTACAATGGATGACACGCTCACTCAAGTTAATGGCAACAACTTCGACGTTTCATATATGGAAAGGAAATATGCTTTGACGACACTAATTTGATGAGATAACCACAATACACCAAACATCTTTTATGGACTCAACACTTCGATGAAAATCACAGGCTGCGCCAGAGTAGATTTCATAGAGAGCTTTTTTTTGATGAGATTCACATACTAAGGCGCACACATTTCAATATCATGAATTGTAACTTGGATGATATCCACACACTGGGGCGAGTATACTCTTTTCCCGAGCCCCGTTAGTTATAGCAAACTTGCTTACGTTTCATGTAACACTGGTAAACAAACTCTGCAGTGTCTTTTACAAATTCCTTAGACATCAGAAGTAGCATCTTTTGATCAACATTTAGATCTTGCCAGTCAGGATGGAATTGTCCTAATTTATCGAAAAACCTCTGCCGAAAGTCATCATATAGATTACATTTAAATATAAAATGCACCTCATCTTCAATGTCATTTAGGTTACAAAAGATGCATAATCTGAACTCTAAAGGTATTTGGGTAAATCGCCCTGTTTCCACCTTCAAGGGTAGTATACCACTTCGCAGTTGGGCAAGAACTGAGCGATGAGCACGATCATGTACCTTATATACATATGGGTCGCACTCATGGTGAAATTTAAATCTTTTGTAAAAGCGGAGCTTTGGCAGCTGTTCAATATTACTGGACCAAGCTTGTTTTTCAAGTCTACTCAAAATTTCTTTTGCTTCGTTTATGCGAACAGCCAACATATTGTGATATACATCTAATTTTTCAATTTTTTCAAAAATTTTGAAAACGTCGCTATTCCAACTTCCAGCCTGTCTTCTTTCACGGTAGTCCCATAAGAAGATCTTTTTTGTCAGGCAATTATCACTCATGGTCACCAACCTATTCCAAAACCTCAATATCTGGATATGCCTTTTGGTTTCACAACTTATCCAGCCCATGTCACCATTTACAGCAACATTTGAAGCAAACCTGTGAGTACCGAGATAAAACCGAATAGCCTTGTTTTGAACAGCTTCAATTTGGCTTAAACTTTGGTAACCCCATATCTCCGCTCCATACTCTAAGATTGAGGCAACACCCGAGTCATACACTTTAGTAAAAGTATTGTAACCCATACCTTTCAAATGATTGAATTTTGTACATATTGCACCTAGTGCTCTTCCAGCAGAACCCGCTATTACTGAGGCGGTTGTGTTGAAATCCAAGTGTTCATCCAGAACAAGTCCTAAATATTTATATTTCTCTGCTACCTCAAGATGGTAATTTCCGATATGAAAATCAAAGGTAGAGCGTATTTTTGATTTGTTGCGAAAATGCACAACTTTTGTTTTGCTAATGTTCACACTCATTTTCCACTGCTGACACCACCGATGTAGAATTTCAAGCAACAACTGAAGGTTTTCATCAGTCTCAGCCATAATCACCAAATCGTCAGCATAAAGAAGTGAAGTTATCATTAAATTTTCACCAAGCTTAATTCCTTTTCCACTGTCATTTAAGCATATGGCCAAATCATTAATGTATATGTTAAAAAGAGTTGGGGACAGTGTGTCTCCCTGTCTAACTCCAACACTGGAGGTGAAACTTTCAGTTAAATGCCTATTTAATATAATACGTGCTTTACAATTTGAATATATATTATTAATGCAAGCTATTATTTTTGGTCCAAGACCAATATTGTCTAATTTACGCACCAATAATGTTCTGTCCACCCGGTCAAAGGCTTTTTCAAAGTCTACAAAGGCTAAAAATGTGTCAAGTTTTCTACGCTTTCTATTTCGAATGATTGTGGTTACTTTAAAAAGGTGGTCATTACAGGATCTTTTCTTACGAAAACCATTTTGTTCATCTACAATAACATTCCTGGATTCCAACGCTGAGACAATCCTATTATTTAGCACTGACGTATACAACTTATAGATTGTTGAAAGAAGACTAATGCCGCGATATTGCAGTGGTACCCGTGGGTCTGTACTGGCACCCTTCGGCAATGGCTTTATAATGGCCATCTTCCATATGGTAGGTGTTACACTGCCTTTAAAAAATCGATCAAACAACAAAGTTAGCAGTTGCTTAGAACAGTCATTTTTGATAATTTCATTTGGTAGATTATCAATGCCAACAGCCTTTTTATTCTTGGCTTTGTGGATCACCTTAGCAACTTCTTCATAAGTTATGTCTGCAGATAATGCCACATCAATTTCTTGTTGATTAAACTGTTGTGCAACACTTTCATCATTTAAATTATCATCAAAAAGCTCATCAACCGGGTTGTACAGTTTACTAAACTCGTTCTTCCAAGTAGAAAGCACAAAAGCAATGTCCTTGCAGACTTCACCATTACCATCATAGACTTCCATTGGGATTTCATTATTTTGACGAGGACCAAGCTGTTTAATATAATTCCAGAACTCTGAGGGACTATTTCTGGATACGTTTTCTATCTCCAGAACCTTTTTATGTTTGAAATTTCTTTTCCGTTTTCTATATTCTCTATCAAATTGTCTTTTAGTAGAATAAAAATCTAGTCTAAACATCCTACGATCGTTTTCTTTACATGTTAAATAAACCTTTTCCTTTTGACATACTAAATTCCATAAACTTTGCAGATCATCATCCCAGAATGGCTTTGATTTCTTTTTCTGTTTTCTGCTGGTAGAGGGATTCATACTATGAGATTTCAACCACCTTTTCATTTCGTTATGGTATAAGTCAGAGAAAATTTGATATATACCATCAATTTCTGTTTGAGATTCTCCCAAAGACTCACACTTGCTTACTAAGTTACGAAAATCATCTTGAAACTCATTATTATTCATAAATGTTGGGGGTAGCCATTTGACATGGAAGCGTTCATAGTAAACGTCATCAAAATCTTGAGTTGGCATATTTTCTTCCGCCCCAATGTTAGTAATATTATTTGAATAAAGTGTTACATTAATATCAAATGTCAAAGTCAATACTGAGTGGTCTGGGATTGACCTACTAATGTCAATAGCATCATCTGCAACATCATTGTATGTTCTCACCAACTCCCTGGCTGGACAGACATTGAATTCTTTACAATATTTTAGACAATCAGTGGGTACAATTGCATAATCAATAACTGACTTTCCTCTTGCTTGAATGAAAGTGTAGTTATCATACTCAGGTGTAACTCGCCCATTGCAAACACACATTTTGGCATCAAGGAGAAATTCAATCAATTCTTGTCCGTGCTTATTCTTAGTTTTGTCAAGAATCTTTCTGCTTGGGATATTATCATCAATCCCTGGGATAATATCTTGGGAATGTCCTATTTTGCCATTAACATCACCTGCCAATACCACAAAGTCACAATCAGAATTCTCATACATTAAATGCAGCAAATGTGCATAGAAACCACTAGCATCTCTTCCCCATGTTGACTGCTCTGGGGGCAAATATAAACCAATCACCAAAAAGACATAGTCAGAACTCTTATGTACAAATTTAACAGCTAGGATCCCATCAAGGGTCTTATCTACTACCTGAAAAGTAAATATATCATTTATCCAATTTTTAAACAAAATACACACTCCACCGTAATTCCTTTTAGCTCGTACATTGGTCAATAAACGATTATAGCTAATACTTGTGTAACCCTCAATATAAACCTTTTCGTCACCTTTCAAATGTGTTTCACAAAGAATAACAATATCTTTATCCAAACCTAGTAGAACGTTTGCCTTTACAGCTTTACTCGAATCATACCAGCCGTTTATATTCCAGCACAATAATGAAATATCATTTTTCAAATCATCATCAAACAAAATGTTGGGTTGGGTGTCATGTTAATTGTTTGCAGTATTGTCATTAGCATTCTTACGTACAATTTTACCATTGCTTGTAATTTTCATATTGTTGCCACCTGGTAACAAACTCAAAATTGTCCTAAAGTTCATATCAGTCAGTCTCTCAATGTGGGTTTTGCTAGACCGAATCCATACATTTGAGTACACAGCCGAGTTAGCAAGTTTCAGTTTTGCTCGTAGTACAAGCTTCTTGTCATCCAGGTTTTCTAACTGTACTTTCACGAGAGGGTTTCCTTGTTGATTATTCCTCTGGGGCAGCCTCATAGATCGCACAACTTTTACTTGGGGTAAAGCTAAGTCATGATGTACGATATTTTGCACCTTTTCTTGGATATTTTCACCAAATGTCATGGGCACCTTTGACATAATCACTGAGACCTCAGGATCGTATTCGGGTTCATCTTTATCCTCCAAAGCTGATAACCTTGTGCTCAAGTCATTGATTTGTGTGGTCACTCGTGAGACTTCAAGATCAACATATTGTTGCAGCTCATCAACACTGGACTTAATCTGATCTTTGATACCATCTGCTACCTTTTCTATATGCTCCTCCCTGTTGCTTTCAAATTTAGACAGTCTGTCATTCAACTTCTTGATCTCTTCATGGAAGATCTCTTTCTGTGAATCAAATGACTTATTTAGCTGCTGGATCGACTCATACACCTGCTCCATGCTAACCAGGCCCCTTACAGGTAATCTGTCTGACCTAGTTAACTCTGGTGAGCTGCCCAGTGCACTTGCACCTTGACTGGCTTCAGTGGCCATTGAAGCGTGACTCCCTGGAGAAAGTCCACGAACCTTTTCCACTAAACTCTGGCTTTGACTAAGTTTTTTGGACCGAGTTTCTGCCATCAGCTCTATCCTTGGTTGCTCAAAAAGCACTGTAACAATCAGTATACCTGTAACTGTCCGTATTTTCTTTAAAAACTTCAATTCTGTGCAGAGCTCAATTCTCCTGCTTGTCTGTTGTTGATGTAGAGGGCGAAAAAGCGATATGCATCAATGTACCTGTGTGAGTTTTGAAAAAATCAAGCTTTGGAATATTATTCAAGAAAAAATGTGTCTCCCTTGCATTATGGATGACAGCATTATTTCATTGCGGATGGTTGCAGATTGAAAATTTAACTAGAATAAAGCCGTTCTGATACAGTGGCCTCTAATTCCTGATTATAAGGCAGTCATAGGCCTAATTGAAAGTATATAGACCTCAAAGCCACATGCCATGGCATTGCTTGATGTTGAAGAAATGTTTTTGTCACTTTTTTATGGGACCTATAATTTGCAAGAGTAAAAGTTGTCTGGAGATATGAGTCTTGACCTGTACAAATACCTGATGATCTTCTGTGAAAGAATGACATATGAATGTAGACTATAATGCAGCCCAAAATCCAAAAGGGAAGTGAACTTGCATAGCCTGTGAAAAGTCATATCTGTTGTATTGAACTTGTTTCGATTTTCCCTAGCGTGATACCTTTTTTTGGAGCCCTTGCATTGATTCCTAAAATTAATTGTGTTTGAAGATCAAAACATTGGTTCAAAGTAGTCTTTATTTTTGTTACAAAATGCTTTGTTGCTTCTTCGTCTTCAGTGACATGAACTCCTACTGAAGTCACCAGGTACAGTTCGAGTATTCATTTAAAATTCCCCATCAAGGTAGACTGCGAGTCTCCCTTCTGTTGCTGACAGAGACCTTTAGAAAGTTTGCAAGCTTTTTTTGTGACTGTCACTCTGATTCAGACTTGTGGAGCTATTTTGACTTTTGAGACAAGGATTTGGTTTCTGGGATGGAACAGGGACTGTGAGGTAAGGTGGGGCAAATATGGCCATTGGGCAAGCCAGGTAGCCTATTCACAATCAGACATAACTGAAGTCTCAGTGTTTAATTATTTCAACAAATACTCTATAACAGTGTTTTCTATGCAATTTTTTTAATCCTCAAATTATGTTAGGCTCAGTAGGTACAACTATTTGAATAAACGATGGAATGGGTTTGTCCCATATAACCTTATGTATAGCCCTTTTTGGTTCAAATATTAAAATTAAACCAAAAAGAAAAAAACCCTATACATTTTTCTATTACCCACAATGTACCTCTATCTGAAAAATCGATAAGACAATATGGAAGTTTATGTGTCTACAAATACATGAGAACAAACTTTTACAAGTACTAGAAACTTGGCAATCAGAAAGATTTGTAACATATAGTTTTGGTATTTATATAATGGCATGATAATGCTCCTGAAAAATATATGAACGTGACTACCAGACAGTCTAACGTTGGATGGAAACCTCTTTCTGGTAACTAATGCCTGCATAGGGCTGGCAATGTTCTTTTTGCGGTGCTGTAAGTCTGTAAACCATGGCACTGAATGTTAGAGTAAAATTAATTTGTCCCTGGAATTTTTTCAAAAAATGTGGTTGTGTATATTACAATTGTATTACAAGTATACATGTACAGGTATGTAGTATTTTTGCCTATGCTTTCCATGAAAGATGATAGCTGAGATTGGATAGTTCTCTGCTGATCTGGAGATTGGAGCATCTAGTGGAAAATCGTTGAACTAAACTATCATCGTATTAGTGTTGCCACCTTGTGTCTTAAGTCCATGCTTGGCTGGTATGGTCATTATGTTTTTACTTTTCTTAGGCTTTAAATCACTCAAAAAGTTTTCTGATACATCTCCTTAAATTAAACAGTACCATACAAATATATTACACTTAATGGCGGGCTGAATTAGCTTATCCATTTTACTTTTATGGGCATTCAGCATTTCAGGTGGATTTACCACTGGGTCAGAGTGAGTTCTTAAGTTCTGAGAGGTGCTGACCCCTAGTGTTCCAAAACTAGGGGCTTTTCTCACTTGTGAAGTCCGTATTATTAATTTGATGCGTTTAGGTCCAGTTAAATCTATGCCAGTAATTGCTTTCTGTTTGTAAAGAACTGAGATCTGCAAAACTCTGAAAAAAGAAAGAAAAGGACACATTGTAATCTAAAGTCTACCGAAAACGAAGGACATAATCAAGAACAAAAAGAAGAAGATACAACAATGTGCACCAGTGTTACCTATATTTGTTCTGGAGTGATTAAGCTTTGAAATATCATTCAAGAAAAAAATATCTCCCTTGCATAACGGATGACAGCATTATTTCAATGCGGATGTCATTGATTGAAACTTCATGTGAATAGAAAAATCCTGACACAGTTGTCTCTAAGTCCTGATTATAAGGTATATTATAAGGCGCAAAGCCACATACCACGACATAGATTGATGTTGAAGACATGTTTAATGATGTTTTCACTTTTTTATGGGACTTTTATAATTTATAAATGTAAAAGGTGTCTGGAGATATGAGTTTTGACCTGTACAAAGCTGCTGATCTTCCATGAAGGAATGACATAGGAACAGGTATGTAGCCTATAATGTAGCCCAAAATACAAATGGGGATGTGAGCTTGCATGGCCTGTGAAAAGTCATACCTGTTGAATTAAACTTGTTTCTATTTTCAGAAGTGTGATATTATACCTTTTTTGGAGCTCTTGCACAGATATATTGATTTCTATAATTAATTGTGTTTGAAGATCAAAACATTGGTTCAAAGTAGTCTTTATTTCGTGTTACAAATTGCTTCCTTTGTTGCCTCTTTGTCCTCAGTGACATGAACTCCAACTGAAGTCACCAAGTACAGTTTGAGTATTCATTTCAAATTCCCCATTGGGGTAGACTGCGAGTCTCCTCTCCGTTGCCGCCAAGGTACTTTAGAGAGTTTACAAGATTTTTCTGTGACTGTCACTCTGATTCATACTTGTGTGGCTACTTTGACTTCTGAGACAAAGATTCAGTTTCTGGGATGGTACAGAGACTGTGAGGTTAGGTGCGGCAAGTATGGCCATTGGGCAAGTCAGGTAGCCTATTCAAAATCAGACATAACTAAAGTCATAGTGTTTAATTATTTCAACAAATACACTATAACAGAGTTTTCTATGCACTTTTTATTAATTCTCAAATTATGTTAGGCACAATAGGTACAACTATTTGAATAAAAGATGGAATGGGTTTGTCCCATATCACCTTATTTACAGCCCTTTTTGTGTCTTTAGTCCATGCTTGGCTGGTATGGTCATTGTGTTTTTAATTTTCTTAGGCTTTAAATCTCTCAAAAAGTTTTCTGATACATCTCTTTAAATTAAACAGTACCATACAAATATATTACACTTAATGGCAGGCTGAATTAGCTTTTTAATTTTACTTTTATGGGCATTCAGCATTTCAGGTGGATTTACCACTGGGTCAGAGTGAGTTCTTAAGTTCTGAGAGGTGCTGACCCCTAGTGTTCCAAAACTAGGGGCTTTTCTCACTTGTGAAGTCCTGCAATGAGTATTATTAATTTGATGCGTTTAGGTCCAGTTAAATCTATGCCAGTAATTGCTTTCTGTTTGTAAAGAACTGAGATCTGCAAAACTCTGAAAAAAAGAAAAAGACACATTGTAGTCTAAAGTCCACCAAAAGGCAGGGTGTAATCAAGAAGAAAAAGAAGAAGACTTAAAATGTGCACCAGTGTACCTAATAAACTACCCAAAATATTTCAAGTTGATCTTCCAGAGTAAAATGCTGGCCGGATATATATATATATATATATATATATATATATATGATGAATTGTTGGTCCCCATTATCAGTTTTTGTGCTGGCAAGTAAAATATCTCTGACATGGGGCGGAAATGTAACATTGTAAAGACCTCCACTCTCCCATCCCATCAACCAAGCCCCGGATCACCAACAGCTGGTCTTAGAGGGCTGGACTAACCAAATATGTCTGTCTATTTATTGATCAATTGTAATGAGACATTCTGGCAAGATTAGGCATTAGTATGTTCTATCAGGAGAAACAAAGAGAGGTCATTGCTGTACCAGTCTATCCTCGAGGAGTCCAAGATCAGAGGTCCCCTATATACCAGATCAAAAAATTTCAAATGATTTTAAGTGGGCATCAGTATAAAGAGGTGTCTGAAGAACCCCCATAATATCAATGACATGATAGAAGCAGCAATTTGGGAATATTTAAAAAAAAAACATGATGCACCTGCAAAAAATTAACGTGAAGGTGAAAAGTTATTCATGAAGATGAAAAATGCTTTATGTAAATCAATTAAGATATATATTTTTTTATTATGTCCTATTTCCATATTTACTTGAGTATTGGCAAAATTATAACAATTTTGATTCGTAGCTATCGCTGGTGCAATTTTTGAAAGCTGCACCTTGTAGACCTCAAAGTCACTGCCACCGTATAGCTTAACGTTGAAGACATGTTGTCGTAACTTTTTTTATGGGACCTTTACATTTTTCAATAGCTACGAATCAAAATTTTTATAATTTCCTAGCCCATACTCCAGTAAATATGAAAATAGGACATAATAAAGATATATATATCTTAATTGATTTACAT
This sequence comes from Platynereis dumerilii, assembly GCA_026936325.1. Lineage (NCBI taxonomy): Eukaryota > Metazoa > Annelida > Polychaeta > Phyllodocida > Nereididae > Platynereis > Platynereis dumerilii. The sequence continues at coordinate 21,843,398 of JAPTHN010000011.1, forward strand.
AAAGCATTTTTCATCTTCATGAATTACTTTTCACATTCACGTTAATTTTTTGCAGGTGCATCATGTTTTTTTTGTAAAAGTTGTCTGGAGATATGAGTCTTGACCTGAAAAAATACCTGATGATCTTCCGCGAAGGAATGACCAATGAACAAGCATGTAGCCAGGTAGCCTTTTAAGTGGTCCTAAATCCAAACGGGGAATTGAGCTTGCATGGCCAGTGAAAAGTCATACCAAAGACCCATACCAAGTTTCACAACTGTAAGTGAAATGGTATGGACACAGTGGTAAATCTTACATGTGGTCCCCTTTTGTGGTGGCCATCTTGGACTTATAAAAATCTGTTGAATTAAACTTGTTTTGATTTTCCGAAGTTCGGAATTACCTTTTTTTGGAACTCTTGCACACCCAAAGTTCTATTGAAGTGCTCTTGCATTGATATATTGATTCCTAAAATTAATTGTGTTTGAAGATCAAAACATTGGATCAAAGTAGTCTTTATTTTCATTACAAATTGCTTTCTTTGTTGCCGCTTTGTCCTCTGTGACATGAACTCCCACTAAAGTCACTAAGTGCAGTTTGAGTATTCATTTCAAAATCCCCATCGGGGTAGACCGTAAGTCTCCCCTCTGTTGCTGCCAAGGAACTTCAGAAAGTTTACAAGCTTTTTTTGTGACAGTCACTCTGATTCTGACTTGTGTGGCTACTTTGACTTCTGAGACAAAGACTGGGCTTCTGGGATTGAACAGAGACTGTGAGGTAAGGTGGGGCAAATATGGCCCAGGGGCAAATCCACCAACAAGCTGTTAAAACAATTTATTAGGGTCGAAGTGCTTCAATAGACAAATCATTTAAATACACGTTTGCAAATATGTCATACTCTTCAAGTTGTGTTACTTCTGGTGTGTATAAATACCCAAAATAACGACGGACCGAATTTGCAGAAACTTTTCTAGAAAAAGAGGCTGGATTTGCCCCCATTATGTCAAGGCTTCCTGCTGTCCAAATCCTAAAATTGAAATAATAAGCAAAGTAAAGATATAGATTTTGGTATGGGTATTTGGTTGTGGATGTGGAAGAGGAACATTTGGATAAATCCAAGATGGCCACCACATTAACATAGTTGCCAAAATTGCCACCACATTAAACAAATATATGGGGTAGGCCTATATCTCTGAGATGAAGAAGGTATTCCAGAAACCTTTCATTGTTGAATGGTATAGGGGTTAGCAAGGCTCAGTAAGACGGCAGGCACAGTGAGACAAAGTCTGTAGTGTCAAACTAGTCCTGCTTACAGAACAACCCTCTTTTGTATAGTACAAAAAGTAAGTAAGTAAAAGACTGTCCTATGTCCTGATTACTTACACAGCATACGGTTAGTGGAAATTAAAAATTTTGGTTTTTAGCTGTAAAAGTAAATAATTTTGCCAAATGAATTTATATTTTTCTTATGATTCCCAAGAAAAATTGGATAACGCAAATCAATTGCCAGGTATTCAAACTTTGGTTATTTGTATAAGTTAAATAAGATGACGATCCACAATGTATAGGTAAAATTTAAAAGGAAAGCTCTGTGGGGGCACAATGAGACAGTTTGAGGTGGGGTACAGTGAGACATCACAAAATACACTAGAAACGACCTGAATGTAGTGTACAGCTCACAATTCACAATTAAAAACAAAACGCCTGCCATAAACATCTGATTTTAGAGAGCCACAACCAAAGGGAAGCATCAGAGAAGAATTGTGATTTGTATGTTAAATAAGTCGTTCAAGTATACGGGAGCAGTGAGACACTTGACGGGCAAGGATTTAAGTCAAAGTTTCTCCAAATCTGTATAAGTTAGGAACCTGAAACTACTGGACAATACACCAAACTTCATTATCTGTAATGTGGGCCTGAACTCATTTCACTGTTAACTGCCAAAATGTTGGAGAACTTGAAAATACAAAAACAGTCTCGCTGTGCCACGCTCTCCCCCAATTCAAAGTGCTAAGTTTAGATGCATATTACATAATAATTATTTAAGGAGGATAATATGTACAGCAATTTAAGCACAAGTTTGAAAACATATTCCTTCCAACTGCACATGTGATACAAGTGGCTCCGTCTGTATAAGAAATACAGTACCACCTGTAAATTAGTGAAACGAGTGATTGTCTCCCATTGCCGCAATGATAAGCATGGATCCTCTACTAAACTGCTTATGGAAGCGTGAATTCTCATGCGGTGAGAAGAAAACGTATTTGGTCATGAAGGCCGATATTTGAGGCATGTGGGATGATCATGGCAGCCAATTTCCTTTGCTGTACTCTGAGTTAGGTATATATATGGATTAAAGTCTTTGATAAGTAAGAGAACCACCCTTCCCATTGAAATAACAGTGGGCTAGTGTTTCACTTACATGTACTTATCAAAGACTTTACCCCTACCTAACTTCGAGTACGTGAAGGAAAATTGCCAGCCACTGTTATCCCACACGCCTAATATATCAGCCTTGATGACTCAATACGTTTTCCTCGCATCGGATGAGTATCCATGCTTCTATAAGCAGTCAAGTGGAGGATATTAAGCATTTCGGCAATGGCAATCACCCATTTCACTAACTTACAAGCCGTACTGTAGAACTCCATCGTTTTGTATGCCTAATATTGAATTTTTACGCCAATGTTACGACATAGATGTGCCCATTGGGGAGGCCCCCAAGGGGTTCCATGGGGCCTCAATCCTGCATCAAGCACCATATTATAAAGTTATCATTCTGTCCCTCAAACGTTTCCATTGTCCAAATATGAAGTTTTAACTAAACAAAGTTCAACGTCCAATTAGCTACAGAAAGAAGAGTCAACCAATTATCCCATAACAGCTCACAACATCAACACGAGGACTCACAAAGGAAGGATTGGCTCCGTACTGCGGTGCAGCAAACATGGCATAATAAAGCAATGCCAAATGATAGAAATGAAAGATGCATGTGATTTGTTTAATGCTTTTGGACATGTACGTACAGAACTGAAGATGACGTGGGCTTCATGTCTCTTCCAGAGACACAAAGAAAACCTTAAGAGATCATGTCTTTGTTTTTCTTCAGCGAAGGTCACCCATCATGACATGCATGGTGTTCATGTCAAGTCATGTTTTTTTTCCTCTCCAAGTCCTCGTAATGTAATGTGCCTTTTGCATGTATCATTTTCTTCATAAAACTTCTTACCAAGACCAGGTGATCCTCCACCACACACCACTTTTATTGTCTTTATTGGCTAAACAATGCTGCATATAGCACAACTGTATCACAACCCTTTCAAATCTAAAACATAATAATTATTGTGTTGGAAATGGGAACTTGGGGTTGCAGATCCAAACTTAGGATGCGGAACCTAAGTTTGAGTTTGGAAAAATGAAAATCTACACTATGGGATATTCACGGTTCTAAGCTTGGCAAAAAAGTACCAAAGTTCTGTACAAAGAAACACGAACCAAAATCCTGCAAAATGAGAAATTAACCAATGTTCTGAACCTCCAGACATAAACCAAATTTGTAAATGACATGAACCAAAGTTTTGAAACTGGAGAAATGAACCAAAAATCTGAAACTGAACACATGAATCAAAGTTCTGCACATGGAGACATGAACCAAAGTCTGCACAATGAGACATGAACCAAAATTCAGCACGTTGAAACAAGAACCAAAGTTCTGCCCTTTGAGACATGAACCAAAGTTCTGCACAATGAGACATGAACCAAAGTTCTGAAAATGAGACATGAACTAAAGTTCTGAAAATGAGACATGGAAAAAACCTCTGCACAATGAGCCTTGGATCAATATTCAGAGCTTGGCTGTTTGAACTAAGTTCTGAGTTTGGATACATGAACCAAACATATATGTGCGAAGAGCCGTGACCCATGTACATTTGAATGTACAGTTCTGCACAATGAGACATTTCCCAACGTTCGGAGCTAAGTGATGTGAACCCAGTCTGCAGGAACTTGCCATGTAAATGACCAAAAGCAACACGCAAATTATCAAGATATGGCATAGTGAACTTGAAACAAAATCGTTTTCTTTCACACTGTGGGATCTTAATTGTTGTAGATTAATAATGGATAACAGTATGAATGTTTAATTTTTTTGTTTATACTTTTAAGTCATCAGTGCCTCTGCAAGTTATAGTTATACAGTGAAAATGGGAAAATCAAAATAAAGTAACATAACACGTTTTGATAATTAATCACACAAGGTTTTTTTTTTGGACACAGTCACATGACCAATAAGTTAAAGTTTTTGGAGAATCCAAACAATCCGATTTAAGGAGGATCCCTCTGACCAGACTCCATGAGTCCTTCTATTATTTTTGCCGATGACATGTCCTCTGACACCGCATGTTATCTCATCGGAAAAAAAAAACTAGAGGGACCCATGGAGTCTGAACCTAAGTTCACAGGTTGGGGACATAAACTATGCTTCTAAGTTTGGGAATGGGAACATGATCCGTTGATCTTATATTCCTCTTGGAAACTGGCATGGAGTATGAAGGAGCTGCACATATTTGGGCGTCTTTTTCCCACTTGACATCATGCAGGTAAATTACATAAGTGAAGAGTAAAAAGGCATGATCAATCCAAAGTTCGAAACCTTGAGACATGAACCAAAGGTCTGCACAATTAAACATGAACCAAAGGTCTGCACAATGAGACATGAATCAAAGTTCTACACATTGAAACATGAACCAAAGTGCTGCACATTGAGACATTAACCAAAGTTCTGCCCAGTTAGGCATGAACTCAAGTTCTGCATATTGAGACATGAACCAAAGTTCTGCACAATCACATGGACCAAAGTTCTGCACGAAGTTCTGCACATTCAGCCATGAACCAAAGATCTGCACAATGAGACATGAACCAAAGTTCTGCACAATCACATGGACCAAAGTTCTGCACAAAGTTCTGCACATTCAGCCATGAACCAAAGTGCTGCACATTGAGACATTAACCAAAGTTCTGCCCAGTTAGGCATGAACTCAAGTTCTGCATATTGAGACATGAACCAAAGTTCTGCACAATCACATGGACCAAAGTTCTGCACGAAGTTCTGCACATTCAGCCATGAACCAAAGATCTGCACAATGAGACATGAACCAAAGTTCTGCACAATGAGATGGATCAAAGTTCTGCACGAAGTTCTGCACATTCAGCCATGAACCAAAGTGCTGCACATTGAGACATTAACCAAAGTTCTGCCCAGTTAGGCATGAACTCAAGTTCTGCATATTGAGACATGAACCAAAGTTCTGCACAATCACATGGACCAAAGTTCTGCACGAAGTTCTGCACATTCAGCCATGAACCAAAGATCTGCACAATGAGACATGAACCAAAGATCTGCACAATGAGATGGACCAAAGTTCTGCACGAAGTTCTGCACATTCAGCCATGAACCAAAGATCTGCACAATGAGACATGAACCAAAGTTCTGCACAATGAGATGGATCAAAGTTCTGCACAAAGTTCTGCACATTCAGCCATGAACCAAAGTGCTGCACATTGAGACATTAACCAAAGTTCTGCCCAGTTAGGCATGAACTCAAGTTCTGCATATTGAGACATGAACCAAAGTTCTGCACAATCAGATGGACCAAAGTTCTGCACAAAGTTCTGCACATTCAGCCATGAACCAAAGATCTGCACAATGAGACATGAACCAAAGTTCTGCACAATGAGATGGACCAAAGTTCTGCACAAAGTTCTGCACATTCAGCCATGAACCAAAGATCTGCACAATGAGACATGAACCAAAGTTCTGCACAATGAGATGGATCAAAGTTCTGCACGAAGTTCTGCACATTCAGCCATGAACCAAAGATCTGCACAAGGAGACATGAACCAAAGATCTGCACAACCTGATGGACCAAAGTTCTGCACGAAGTTCTGCACATTCAGCCATGAACCAAAGATCTGCACAATGAGACATGAACCAAAGTTCTGCACAATGAGATGGATCAAAGTTCTGCACAAAGTTCTGCACAAAGTTCTGCACATTCAGCCATGAACCAAAGTGCTGCACATTGAGACATTAACCAAAGTTCTGCCCAGTTAGGCATGAACTCAAGTTCTGCATATTGAGACATGAACCAAAGTTCTGCACAATCAGATGGACCAAAGTTCTGCATAAAGTTCAGCACATTCAGCCATGAACCAAAGATCTGCACAATGAGACATGAACCAAAGTTCTGCACAATGAGATGGACCAAAGTTCTGCACGAAGTTCTGCACATTCAGCCATGAACCAAAGATCTGCAAAATGAGTCATGAACCAAAGTTCTGCACAATGAGATGGATCAAAGTTCTGCACATTCAGCCATGAACCAAAGATCTGCACAATGAGACATGAACCAAAGTTCTGCGCAATGAGATGGATCAAAGTTCTGCTCGCAGTTCTGCACATTCAGCCATGAACCAAAGTGCTGCACATTGAGACATGAACCAAAGTTCTGCACAATGAGATGGATCAAAGTTCTGCACAAAGTTCTGCACATTCAGCCATGAACCAAAGATCTGAACAATGAGACATGAACCAAAGTTCTGCACAATCAGATGGACCAAAGTTCTGCATGAAGTTCTGCACATTGAGCCATGAACCAAAGTGCTGCACATTGAGACATTAACCAAAGGTCTGCCCAGTCAGGCATGAACTCAAGTTCTGCATATTGAGACATGAACCAAAGTTCTGCACAATCACATGGACCAAAGTTCTGCACGAATTTCTGCACATTCAGCCATGAACCAAAGATCTGCACAATGAGACATGAACCAAAGTTCTGCACAATGAGATGGATCAAAGTTCTGAGTGAAGTTCTGCACATTCAGCCATGAACCAAAGATCTGCACAATGAGATGGACCAAAGTTCTGCATGAAGTTCTGCACATTCAGCCATGAACCAAAGATCTGCACAATGAGACATGAACCAAAGATCTGCACAATGAGACATGAACCAAAGATCTGCACATTGAGACATGAACCAAAGTTCTGCACAATGAGATGGATCAAAGTTCTGCACAAAGTTCTGCACATTCAGCCATGAACCAAAGATCTGCACATTCAGCCATGAACCAAAGATCTGCACATTGAGACATGAACCAAAGTTCTGCACAATGAGATGGACCAAAGTTCTGCACAAAGTTCTGCACATTCAGCCATGAACCAAAGATCTGCACAATGAGACATGAACCAAAGTTCTGCACAATGAGATGGACCAAAGTTCTGCACGAAGTTCTGCACATTCAGCCATGAACCAAAGATCTGCACAATGAGACATGAACCAAAGTTCTGCACAATGAGATGGATCAAAGTTCTGCACGAGTTCTGCACACTCAGCCATGAACCAAAGATCTGCACAATGAGACATGAACCAAAGATCTGCACAATCTGATGGACCAAAGTTCTACACATTCAGCCATGAACCAAAGATCTGCACAATGAGACATGAACCAAAGTTCTGCACAATGAGAGGGATCAAAGTTCTGCTCGAAGTTCTGCACATTCAGCCATGAACCAAAGTGCTGCACAATGAGACATGAACCAAAGTTCTGCACAATGAGATGGATCAAAGTTCTGCACAAAGTTCTGCACATTCAGCCATGAACCAAAGATCTGCACAATGAGACATGAACCAAAGTTCTGCACAATCAGATGGACCAAAGTTCTGCATGAAGTTCTGCACATTGAGCCATGAACCAAAGTGCTGCACATTGAGACATTAACCAAAGGTCTGCCCAGTCAGGCATGAACTCAAGTTCTGCATATTGAGACATGAACCAAAGTTCTGCACAATAAGATGGACCAAAGTTCTGCACGAAGTTCTGCAATTCAGCCATGAACCAAAGATCTGCACAATGAGACATAACCAAAGTTCTGCACAATGAGATGGACCAAAGTTCTGCACAATGAGATGGACCAAAGTTCTGCATGAAGTTCTGCACATTCAGCCATGAACCAAAGATCTGCACAATGAGACATGAACCAAAGATCTGCACAATGAGACATGAACCAAAGATCTGCACATTGAGACATGAACCAAAGTTCTGCACAATGAGATGGATCAAAGTTCTGCACAAAGTTCTGCACATTCAGCCATGAACCAAAGATCTGCACATTGAGACATAAACCAAAGATCTGCACATTGAGACATGAACCAAAGTTCTGCACAATGAGATGGACCAAAGTTCTGCACGAAGTTCTGCACATTCAGCCATGAACCAAAGTTCTGCACAATGAGATGGATCAAAGTTCTGAGCGAAGTTCTGCACATTCAGCCATGAACCAAAGATCTGCACAATGAGACATGAACCAAAGATCTGCACATTGAGACATGAACCAAAGTTCTGCACAATGAGATGGACCAAAGTTCTGCATGAAGTTCTGCACATTCAGCCATGAACCAAAGATCTGCACAATGAGACATGAACCAAAGATCTGCACAATGAGACATGAACCAAAGATCTGCACATTGAGACATGATCCAAAGTTCTGCACAATGAGATGGATCAAAGTTCTGCACGAAGTTCTGCACATTCAGCCATGAACCAAAGATCTGCACATTGAGACATGAACCAAAGATCTGCACATTGAGACATGAACCAAAGTTCTGCACAATGAGATGGACCAAAGTTCTGCACAAAGTTCTGCACATTCAGCCATGAACCAAAGTTCTGCACAATGAGACATGAACCAAAGTTCTGCACAATGAGATGGACCAAAGTTCTGCACGAAGTTCTGCACATTCAGCCATGAACCAAAGATCTGCACAATGAGACATGAACCAAAGTTCTGCACAATGAGATGGATCAAAGTTCTGCACGAAGTTCTGCACATTCAGCCATGAACCAAAGATCTGCACAATGAGACATGAACCAAAGTTCTGCACAATGAGATGGACCAAAGTTCTGCACGAAGTTTTGCACATTCAGCCATGAACCAAAGATCTGCACAATGAGACATGAACCAAAGTTCTGCACAATCAGATGGACCAAAGTTCTGCATGAAGTTCTGCACATTCAGCCATGAACCAAAGTGCTGCACATTGAGACATTAACCAAAGTTCTGCCCAGTTAGGCATGAACTCAAGTTCTGCATATTGAGACATGAACCAAAGTTCTGCACAATCACATGGACCAAAGTTCTGCACGAAGTTCTGCACATTCAGCCATGAACCAAAGATCTGCACAATGAGACATGAACCAAAGATCTGCACAATGAGATGGACCAAAGTTCTGCACGAAGTTCTGCACATTCAGCCATGAACCAAAGATCTGCACAATGAGACATGAACCAAAGTTCTGCACAATGAGATGGATCAAAGTTCTGCACAAAGTTCTGCACATTCAGCCATGAACCAAAGTGCTGCACATTGAGACATTAACCAAAGTTCTGCCCAGTTAGGCATGAACTCAAGTTCTGCATATTGAGACATGAACCAAAGTTCTGCACAAAGTTCTGCACATTCAGCCATGAACCAAAGATCTGCACAATGAGACATGAACCAAAGTTCTGCACAATGAGATGGACCAAAGTTCTGCACAAAGTTCTGCACATTCAGCCATGAACCAAAGATCTGCACAATGAGACATGAACCAAAGTTCTGCACAATGAGATGGATCAAAGTTCTGCACGAAGTTCTGCACATTCAGCCATGAACCAAAGATCTGCACAAGGAGACATGAACCAAAGATCTGCACAACCTGATGGACCAAAGTTCTGCACGAAGTTCTGCACATTCAGCCATGAACCAAAGATCTGCACAATGAGACATGAACCAAAGTTCTGCACAATGAGATGGATCAAAGTTCTGCACAAAGTTCTGCACAAAGTTCTGCACATTCAGCCATGAACCAAAGTGCTGCACATTGAGACATTAACCAAAGTTCTGCCCAGTTAGGCATGAACTCAAGTTCTGCATATTGAGACATGAACCAAAGTTCTGCACAATCAGATGGACCAAAGTTCTGCATAAAGTTCAGCACATTCAGCCATGAACCAAAGATCTGCACAATGAGACATGAACCAAAGTTCTGCACAATGAGATGGACCAAAGTTCTGCACGAAGTTCTGCACATTCAGCCATGAACCAAAGATCTGCAAAATGAGTCATGAACCAAAGTTCTGCACAATGAGATGGATCAAAGTTCTGCACATTCAGCCATGAACCAAAGATCTGCACAATGAGACATGAACCAAAGTTCTGCGCAATGAGATGGATCAAAGTTCTGCTCGAAGTTCTGCACATTCAGCCATGAACCAAAGTGCTGCACATTGAGACATGAACCAAAGTTCTGCACAATGAGATGGATCAAAGTTCTGCACAAAGTTCTGCACATTCAGCCATGAACCAAAGATCTGCACAATGAGACATGAACCAAAGTTCTGCACAATCAGATGGACCAAAGTTCTGCATGAAGTTCTGCACATTGAGCCATGAACCAAAGTGCTGCACATTGAGACATTAACCAAAGGTCTGCCCAGTCAGGCATGAACTCAAGTTCTGCATATTGAGACATGAACCAAAGTTCTGCACAATCACATGGACCAAAGTTCTGCACGAAGTTCTGCACATTCAGCCATGAACCAAAGATCTGCACAATGAGACATGAACCAAAGTTCTGCACAATGAGATGGATCAAAGTTCTGAGCGAAGTTCTGCACATTCAGCCATGAACCAAAGATCTGCACAATGAGATGGACCAAAGTTCTGCATGAAGTTCTGCACATTCAGCCATGAACCAAAGATCTGCACAATGAGACATGAACCAAAGATCTGCACAATGAGACATGAACCAAAGATCTGCACATTGAGACATGAACCAAAGTTCTGCACAATGAGATGGATCAAAGTTCTGCACAAAGTTCTGCACATTCAGCCATGAACCAAAGATCTGCACATTCAGCCATGAACCAAAGATCTGCACATTGAGACATGAACCAAAGTTCTGCACAATGAGATGGACCAAAGTTCTGCACAAAGTTCTGCACATTCAGCCATGAACCAAAGATCTGCACAATGAGACATGAACCAAAGTTCTGCACAATGAGATGGACCAAAGTTCTGCACGAAGTTCTGCACATTCAGCCATGAACCAAAGATCTGCACAATGAGACATGAACCAAAGTTCTGCACAATGACATGGATCAAAGTTCTGCACGAAGTTCTGCACATTCAGCCATGAACCAAAGATCTGCACAATGAGACATGAACCAAAGATCTGCACAATCTGATGGACCAAAGTTCTACACATTCAGCCATGAACCAAAGATCTGCACAATGAGACATGAACCAAAGTTCTGCACAATGAGATGGATCAAAGTTCTGCTCGAAGTTCTGCACATTCAGCCATGAACCAAAGTGCTGCACAATGAGACATGAACCAAAGTTCTGCACAATGAGATGGATCAAAGTTCTGCACAAAGTTCTGCACATTCAGCCATGAACCAAAGATCTGCACAATGAGACATGAACCAAAGTTCTGCACAATGAGATGGACCAAAGTTCTGCACGAAGTTTTGCACATTCAGCCATGAACCAAAGATCTGCACAATGAGACATGAACCAAAGTTCTGCACAATCAGATGGACCAAAGTTCTGCATGAAGTTCTGCACATTCAGCCATGAACCAAAGTGCTGCACATTGAGACATTAACCAAAGTTCTGCCCAGTTAGGCATGAACTCAAGTTCTGCATATTGAGACATGAACCAAAGTTCTGCACAATCACATGGACCAAAGTTCTGCACGAAGTTCTGCACATTCAGCCATGAACCAAAGATCTGCACAATGAGACATGAACCAAAGATCTGCACAATGAGATGGACCAAAGTTCTGCACGAAGTTCTGCACATTCAGCCATGAACCAAAGATCTGCACAATGAGACATGAACCAAAGTTCTGCACAATGAGATGGATCAAAGTTCTGCACAAAGTTCTGCACATTCAGCCATGAACCAAAGTGCTGCACATTGAGACATTAACCAAAGTTCTGCCCAGTTAGGCATGAACTCAAGTTCTGCATATTGAGACATGAACCAAAGTTCTGCACAAAGTTCTGCACATTCAGCCATGAACCAAAGATCTGCACAATGAGACATGAACCAAAGTTCTGCACAATGAGATGGACCAAAGTTCTGCACAAAGTTCTGCACATTCAGCCATGAACCAAAGATCTGCACAATGAGACATGAACCAAAGTTCTGCACAATGAGATGGATCAAAGTTCTGCACGAAGTTCTGCACATTCAGCCATGAACCAAAGATCTGCACAAGGAGACATGAACCAAAGATCTGCACAACCTGATGGACCAAAGTTCTGCACGAAGTTCTGCACATTCAGCCATGAACCAAAGATCTGCACAATGAGACATGAACCAAAGTTCTGCACAATGAGATGGATCAAAGTTCTGCACAAAGTTCTGCACAAAGTTCTGCACATTCAGCCATGAACCAAAGTGCTGCACATTGAGACATTAACCAAAGTTCTGCCCAGTTAGGCATGAACTCAAGTTCTGCATATTGAGACATGAACCAAAGTTCTGCACAATCAGATGGACCAAAGTTCTGCATAAAGTTCAGCACATTCAGCCATGAACCAAAGATCTGCACAATGAGACATGAACCAAAGTTCTGCACAATGAGATGGACCAAAGTTCTGCACGAAGTTCTGCACATTCAGCCATGAACCAAAGATCTGCAAAATGAGTCATGAACCAAAGTTCTGCACAATGAGATGGATCAAAGTTCTGCACATTCAGCCATGAACCAAAGATCTGCACAATGAGACATGAACCAAAGTTCTGCGCAATGAGATGGATCAAAGTTCTGCTCGAAGTTCTGCACATTCAGCCATGAACCAAAGTGCTGCACATTGAGACATGAACCAAAGTTCTGCACAATGAGATGGATCAAAGTTCTGCACAAAGTTCTGCACATTCAGCCATGAACCAAAGATCTGCACAATGAGACATGAACCAAAGTTCTGCACAATCAGATGGACCAAAGTTCTGCACGAAGTTCTGCACATTCAGCCATGAACCAAAGTGCTGCACATTGAGACATTAACCAAAGGTCTGCCCAGTCAGGCATGAACTCAAGTTCTGCATATTGAGACATGAACCAAAGTTCTGCACAATCACATGGACCAAAGTTCTGCACGAAGTTCTGCACATTCAGCCATGAACCAAAGATCTGCACAATGAGACATGAACCAAAGATCTGCACAATGAGACATGAACCAAAGATCTGCACATTGAGACATGAACCAAAGTTCTGCACAATGAGATGGATCAAAGTTCTGCACAAAGTTCTGCACATTCAGCCATGAACCAAAGATCTGCACATTGAGACATAAACCAAAGATCTGCACATTGAGACATGAACCAAAGTTCTGCACAATGAGATGGACCAAAGTTCTGCACGAAGTTCTGCACATTCAGCCATGAACCAAAGTTCTGCACAATGAGATGGATCAAAGTTCTGAGCGAAGTTCTGCACATTCAGCCATGAACCAAAGATCTGCACAATGAGACATGAACCAAAGATCTGCACATTGAGACATGAACCAAAGTTCTGCACAATGAGATGGACCAAAGTTCTGCATGAAGTTCTGCACATTCAGCCATGAACCAAAGATCTGCACAATGAGACATGAACCAAAGATCTGCACAATGAGACATGAACCAAAGATCTGCACATTGAGACATGATCCAAAGTTCTGCACAATGAGATGGATCAAAGTTCTGCACGAAGTTCTGCACATTCAGCCATGAACCAAAGATCTGCACATTGAGACATGAACCAAAGATCTGCACATTGAGACATGAACCAAAGTTCTGCATAATGAGATGGACCAAAGTTCTGCACAAAGTTCTGCACATTCAGCCATGAACCAAAGTTCTGCACAATGAGACATGAACCAAAGTTCTGCACAATGAGATGGACCAAAGTTCTGCACGAAGTTCTGCACATTCAGCCATGAACCAAAGATCTGCACAATGAGACATGAACCAAAGTTCTGCACAATGAGATGGATCAAAGTTCTGCACGAAGTTCTGCACATTCAGCCATGAACCAAAGATCTGCACAATGAGACATGAACCAAAGTTCTGCACAATGAGATGGACCAAAGTTCTGCACGAAGTTTTGCACATTCAGCCATGAACCAAAGATCTGCACAATGAGACATGAACCAAAGTTCTGCACAATCAGATGGACCAAAGTTCTGCATGAAGTTCTGCACATTCAGCCATGAACCAAAGTGCTGCACATTGAGACATTAACCAAAGTTCTGCCCAGTTAGGCATGAACTCAAGTTCTGCATATTGAGACATGAACCAAAGTTCTGCACAATCACATGGACCAAAGTTCTGCACGAAGTTCTGCACATTCAGCCATGAACCAAAGATCTGCACAATGAGACATGAACCAAAGATCTGCACAATGAGATGGACCAAAGTTCTGCACGAAGTTCTGCACATTCAGCCATGAACCAAAGATCTGCACAATGAGACATGAACCAAAGTTCTGCACAATGAGATGGATCAAAGTTCTGCACAAAGTTCTGCACATTCAGCCATGAACCAAAGTGCTGCACATTGAGACATTAACCAAAGTTCTGCCCAGTTAGGCATGAACTCAAGTTCTGCATATTGAGACATGAACCAAAGTTCTGCACAAAGTTCTGCACATTCAGCCATGAACCAAAGATCTGCACAATGAGACATGAACCAAAGTTCTGCACAATGAGATGGACCAAAGTTCTGCACAAAGTTCTGCACATTCAGCCATGAACCAAAGATCTGCACAATGAGACATGAACCAAAGTTCTGCACAATGAGATGGATCAAAGTTCTGCACGAAGTTCTGCACATTCAGCCATGAACCAAAGATCTGCACAAGGAGACATGAACCAAAGATCTGCACAACCTGATGGACCAAAGTTCTGCACGAAGTTCTGCACATTCAGCCATGAACCAAAGATCTGCACAATGAGACATGAACCAAAGTTCTGCACAATGAGATGGATCAAAGTTCTGCACAAAGTTCTGCACAAAGTTCTGCACATTCAGCCATGAACCAAAGTGCTGCACATTGAGACATTAACCAAAGTTCTGCCCAGTTAGGCATGAACTCAAGTTCTGCATATTGAGACATGAACCAAAGTTCTGCACAATCAGATGGACCAAAGTTCTGCATAAAGTTCAGCACATTCAGCCATGAACCAAAGATCTGCACAATGAGACATGAACCAAAGTTCTGCACAATGAGATGGACCAAAGTTCTGCACGAAGTTCTGCACATTCAGCCATGAACCAAAGATCTGCAAAATGAGTCATGAACCAAAGTTCTGCACAATGAGATGGATCAAAGTTCTGCACATTCAGCCATGAACCAAAGATCTGCACAATGAGACATGAACCAAAGTTCTGCGCAATGAGATGGATCAAAGTTCTGCTCGAAGTTCTGCACATTCAGCCATGAACCAAAGTGCTGCACATTGAGACATGAACCAAAGTTCTGCACAATGAGATGGATCAAAGTTCTGCACAAAGTTCTGCACATTCAGCCATGAACCAAAGATCTGCACAATGAGACATGAACCAAAGTTCTGCACAATCAGATGGACCAAAGTTCTGCATGAAGTTCTGCACATTGAGCCATGAACCAAAGTGCTGCACATTGAGACATTAACCAAAGGTCTGCCCAGTCAGGCATGAACTCAAGTTCTGCATATTGAGACATGAACCAAAGTTCTGCACAATAAGATGGACCAAAGTTCTGCACGAAGTTCTGCACATTCAGCCATGAACCAAAGATCTGCACAATGAGACATGAACCAAAGTTCTGCACAATGAGATGGATCAAAGTTCTGAGCGAAGTTCTGCACATTCAGCCATGAACCAAAGATCTGCACAATGAGATGGACCAAAGTTCTGCATGAAGTTCTGCACATTCAGCCATGAACCAAAGATCTGCACAATGAGACATGAACCAAAGATCTGCACAATGAGACATGAACCAAAGATCTGCACATTGAGACATGAACCAAAGTTCTGCACAATGAGATGGATCAAAGTTCTGCACAAAGTTCTGCACATTCAGCCATGAACCAAAGATCTGCACATTCAGCCATGAACCAAAGATCTGCACATTGAGACATGAACCAAAGTTCTGCACAATGAGATGGACCAAAGTTCTGCACAAAGTTCTGCACATTCAGCCATGAACCAAAGATCTGCACAATGAGACATGAACCAAAGTTCTGCACAATGAGATGGACCAAAGTTCTGCACGAAGTTCTGCACATTCAGCCATGAACCAAAGATCTGCACAATGAGACATGAACCAAAGTTCTGCACAATGAGATGGATCAAAGTTCTGCACGAAGTTCTGCACATTCAGCCATGAACCAAAGATCTGCACAATGAGACATGAACCAAAGATCTGCACAATCTGATGGACCAAAGTTCTACACATTCAGCCATGAACCAAAGATCTGCACAATGAGACATGAACCAAAGTTCTGCACAATGAGATGGATCAAAGTTCTGCTCGAAGTTCTGCACATTCAGCCATGAACCAAAGTGCTGCACAATGAGACATGAACCAAAGTTCTGCACAATGAGATGGATCAAAGTTCTGCACAAAGTTCTGCACATTCAGCCATGAACCAAAGATCTGCACAATGAGACATGAACCAAAGTTCTGCACAATGAGATGGACCAAAGTTCTGCACGAAGTTTTGCACATTCAGCCATGAACCAAAGATCTGCACAATGAGACATGAACCAAAGTTCTGCACAATCAGATGGACCAAAGTTCTGCATGAAGTTCTGCACATTCAGCCATGAACCAAAGTGCTGCACATTGAGACATTAACCAAAGTTCTGCCCAGTTAGGCATGAACTCAAGTTCTGCATATTGAGACATGAACCAAAGTTCTGCACAATCACATGGACCAAAGTTCTGCACGAAGTTCTGCACATTCAGCCATGAACCAAAGATCTGCACAATGAGACATGAACCAAAGATCTGCACAATGAGATGGACCAAAGTTCTGCACGAAGTTCTGCACATTCAGCCATGAACCAAAGATCTGCACAATGAGACATGAACCAAAGTTCTGCACAATGAGATGGATCAAAGTTCTGCACAAAGTTCTGCACATTCAGCCATGAACCAAAGTGCTGCACATTGAGACATTAACCAAAGTTCTGCCCAGTTAGGCATGAACTCAAGTTCTGCATATTGAGACATGAACCAAAGTTCTGCACAAAGTTCTGCACATTCAGCCATGAACCAAAGATCTGCACAATGAGACATGAACCAAAGTTCTGCACAATGAGATGGACCAAAGTTCTGCACAAAGTTCTGCACATTCAGCCATGAACCAAAGATCTGCACAATGAGACATGAACCAAAGTTCTGCACAATGAGATGGATCAAAGTTCTGCACGAAGTTCTGCACATTCAGCCATGAACCAAAGATCTGCACAAGGAGACATGAACCAAAGATCTGCACAACCTGATGGACCAAAGTTCTGCACGAAGTTCTGCACATTCAGCCATGAACCAAAGATCTGCACAATGAGACATGAACCAAAGTTCTGCACAATGAGATGGATCAAAGTTCTGCACAAAGTTCTGCACAAAGTTCTGCACATTCAGCCATGAACCAAAGTGCTGCACATTGAGACATTAACCAAAGTTCTGCCCAGTTAGGCATGAACTCAAGTTCTGCATATTGAGACATGAACCAAAGTTCTGCACAATCAGATGGACCAAAGTTCTGCATAAAGTTCAGCACATTCAGCCATGAACCAAAGATCTGCACAATGAGACATGAACCAAAGTTCTGCACAATGAGATGGACCAAAGTTCTGCACGAAGTTCTGCACATTCAGCCATGAACCAAAGATCTGCAAAATGAGTCATGAACCAAAGTTCTGCACAATGAGATGGATCAAAGTTCTGCACATTCAGCCATGAACCAAAGATCTGCACAATGAGACATGAACCAAAGTTCTGCGCAATGAGATGGATCAAAGTTCTGCTCGAAGTTCTGCACATTCAGCCATGAACCAAAGTGCTGCACATTGAGACATGAACCAAAGTTCTGCACAATGAGATGGATCAAAGTTCTGCACAAAGTTCTGCACATTCAGCCATGAACCAAAGATCTGCACAATGAGACATGAACCAAAGTTCTGCACAATCAGATGGACCAAAGTTCTGCATGAAGTTCTGCACATTGAGCCATGAACCAAAGTGCTGCACATTGAGACATTAACCAAAGGTCTGCCCAGTCAGGCATGAACTCAAGTTCTGCATATTGAGACATGAACCAAAGTTCTGCACAATCACATGGACCAAAGTTCTGCACGAAGTTCTGCACATTCAGCCATGAACCAAAGATCTGCACAATGAGACATGAACCAAAGTTCTGCACAATGAGATGGATCAAAGTTCTGAGCGAAGTTCTGCACATTCAGCCATGAACCAAAGATCTGCACAATGAGATGGACCAAAGTTCTGCATGAAGTTCTGCACATTCAGCCATGAACCAAAGATCTGCACAATGAGACATGAACCAAAGATCTGCACAATGAGACATGAACCAAAGATCTGCACATTGAGACATGAACCAAAGTTCTGCACAATGAGATGGATCAAAGTTCTGCACAAAGTTCTGCACATTCAGCCATGAACCAAAGATCTGCACATTCAGCCATGAACCAAAGATCTGCACATTGAGACATGAACCAAAGTTCTGCACAATGAGATGGACCAAAGTTCTGCACAAAGTTCTGCACATTCAGCCATGAACCAAAGATCTGCACAATGAGACATGAACCAAAGTTCTGCACAATGAGATGGACCAAAGTTCTGCACGAAGTTCTGCACATTCAGCCATGAACCAAAGATCTGCACAATGAGACATGAACCAAAGTTCTGCACAATGAGATGGATCAAAGTTCTGCACGAAGTTCTGCACATTCAGCCATGAACCAAAGATCTGCACAATGAGACATGAACCAAAGATCTGCACAATCTGATGGACCAAAGTTCTACACATTCAGCCATGAACCAAAGATCTGCACAATGAGACATGAACCAAAGTTCTGCACAATGAGATGGATCAAAGTTCTGCTCGAAGTTCTGCACATTCAGCCATGAACCAAAGTGCTGCACAATGAGACATGAACCAAAGTTCTGCACAATGAGATGGATCAAAGTTCTGCACAAAGTTCTGCACATTCAGCCATGAACCAAAGATCTGCACAATGAGACATGAACCAAAGTTCTGCACAATGAGATGGACCAAAGTTCTGCACGAAGTTTTGCACATTCAGCCATGAACCAAAGATCTGCACAATGAGACATGAACCAAAGTTCTGCACAATCAGATGGACCAAAGTTCTGCATGAAGTTCTGCACATTCAGCCATGAACCAAAGTGCTGCACATTGAGACATTAACCAAAGTTCTGCCCAGTTAGGCATGAACTCAAGTTCTGCATATTGAGACATGAACCAAAGTTCTGCACAATCACATGGACCAAAGTTCTGCACGAAGTTCTGCACATTCAGCCATGAACCAAAGATCTGCACAATGAGACATGAACCAAAGATCTGCACAATGAGATGGACCAAAGTTCTGCACGAAGTTCTGCACATTCAGCCATGAACCAAAGATCTGCACAATGAGACATGAACCAAAGTTCTGCACAATGAGATGGATCAAAGTTCTGCACAAAGTTCTGCACATTCAGCCATGAACCAAAGTGCTGCACATTGAGACATTAACCAAAGTTCTGCCCAGTTAGGCATGAACTCAAGTTCTGCATATTGAGACATGAACCAAAGTTCTGCACAAAGTTCTGCACATTCAGCCATGAACCAAAGATCTGCACAATGAGACATGAACCAAAGTTCTGCACAATGAGATGGACCAAAGTTCTGCACAAAGTTCTGCACATTCAGCCATGAACCAAAGATCTGCACAATGAGACATGAACCAAAGTTCTGCACAATGAGATGGATCAAAGTTCTGCACGAAGTTCTGCACATTCAGCCATGAACCAAAGATCTGCACAAGGAGACATGAACCAAAGATCTGCACAACCTGATGGACCAAAGTTCTGCACGAAGTTCTGCACATTCAGCCATGAACCAAAGATCTGCACAATGAGACATGAACCAAAGTTCTGCACAATGAGATGGATCAAAGTTCTGCACAAAGTTCTGCACAAAGTTCTGCACATTCAGCCATGAACCAAAGTGCTGCACATTGAGACATTAACCAAAGTTCTGCCCAGTTAGGCATGAACTCAAGTTCTGCATATTGAGACATGAACCAAAGTTCTGCACAATCAGATGGACCAAAGTTCTGCATAAAGTTCAGCACATTCAGCCATGAACCAAAGATCTGCACAATGAGACATGAACCAAAGTTCTGCACAATGAGATGGACCAAAGTTCTGCACGAAGTTCTGCACATTCAGCCATGAACCAAAGATCTGCAAAATGAGTCATGAACCAAAGTTCTGCACAATGAGATGGATCAAAGTTCTGCACATTCAGCCATGAACCAAAGATCTGCACAATGAGACATGAACCAAAGTTCTGCGCAATGAGATGGATCAAAGTTCTGCTCGAAGTTCTGCACATTCAGCCATGAACCAAAGTGCTGCACATTGAGACATGAACCAAAGTTCTGCACAATGAGATGGATCAAAGTTCTGCACAAAGTTCTGCACATTCAGCCATGAACCAAAGATCTGCACAATGAGACATGAACCAAAGTTCTGCACAATCAGATGGACCAAAGTTCTTCATGAAGTTCTGCACATTGAGCCATGAACCAAAGTGCTGCACATTGAGACATTAACCAAAGGTCTGCCCAGTCAGGCATGAACTCAAGTTCTGCATATTGAGACATGAACCAAAGTTCTGCACAATCACATGGACCAAAGTTCTGCACGAAGTTCTGCACATTCAGCCATGAACCAAAGATCTGCACAATGAGACATGAACCAAAGTTCTGCACAATGAGATGGATCAAAGTTCTGAGCGAAGTTCTGCACATTCAGCCATGAACCAAAGATCTGCACAATGAGATGGACCAAAGTTCTGCATGAAGTTCTGCACATTCAGCCATGAACCAAAGATCTGCACAATGAGACATGAACCAAAGATCTGCACAATGAGACATGAACCAAAGATCTGCACATTGAGACATGAACCAAAGTTCTGCACAATGAGATGGATCAAAGTTCTGCACAAAGTTCTGCACATTCAGCCATGAACCAAAGATCTGCACATTCAGCCATGAACCAAAGATCTGCACATTGAGACATGAACCAAAGTTCTGCACAATGAGATGGACCAAAGTTCTGCACAAAGTTCTGCACATTCAGCCATGAACCAAAGATCTGCACAATGAGACATGAACCAAAGTTCTGCACAATGAGATGGACCAAAGTTCTGCACGAAGTTCTGCACATTCAGCCATGAACCAAAGATCTGCACAATGAGACATGAACCAAAGTTCTGCACAATGAGATGGATCAAAGTTCTGCACGAAGTTCTGCACATTCAGCCATGAACCAAAGATCTGCACAATGAGACATGAACCAAAGATCTGCACAATCTGATGGACCAAAGTTCTACACATTCAGCCATGAACCAAAGATCTGCACAATGAGACATGAACCAAAGTTCTGCACAATGAGATGGATCAAAGTTCTGCTCGAAGTTCTGCACATTCAGCCATGAACCAAAGTGCTGCACAATGAGACATGAACCAAAGTTCTGCACAATGAGATGGATCAAAGTTCTGCACAAAGTTCTGCACATTCAGCCATGAACCAAAGATCTGCACAATGAGACATGAACCAAAGTTCTGCACAATCAGATGGACCAAAGTTCTGCATGAAGTTCTGCACATTGAGCCATGAACCAAAGTGCTGCACATTGAGACATTAACCAAAGGTCTGCCCAGTCAGGCATGAACTCAAGTTCTGCATATTGAGACATGAACCAAAGTTCTGCACAATAAGATGGACCAAAGTTCTGCACGAAGCTCTGCAATTCAGCCATGAACCAAAGATCTGCACAATGAGACATAACCAAAGTTCTGCACAATGAGATGGATCAAAGTTCTGCACGAAGTTCTGCACATTCAGCCATGAACCAAAGATCTGCACAATGAGACATGAACCAAAGATCTGCACAATCTGATGGACCAAAGTTCTACACATTCAGCCATGAACCAAAGATCTGCACAATGAGACATGAACCAAAGTTCTGCACAATGAGATGGATCAAAGTTCTGCTCGAAGTTCTGCACATTCAGCCATGAACCAAAGTGCACATTGAGACATGAACCAAAGTTCTGCACAATGAGATGGACCAAAGTTCTGCACAAAGTTCTGCACATTCAGCCATGAACCAAAGATCTGCACAATGAGACATGAACCAAAGTTCTGCACAATGAGATGGACCAAAGTTCTGCACGAAGTTCTGCACATTCAGCCATGAACCAAAGATCTGCACAATGAGACATGAACCAAAGTTCTGCACAATGAGATGGATCAAAGTTCTGCACGAAGTTCTGCACATTCAGCCATGAACCAAAGATCTGCACAATGAGACATGAACCAAAGATCTGCACAATCTGATGGACCAAAGTTCTACACATTCAGCCATGAACCAAAGATCTGCACAATGAGACATGAACCAAAGTTCTGCACAATGAGATGGATCAAAGTTCTGCTCGAAGTTCTGCACATTCAGCCATGAACCAAAGTGCTGCACAATGAGACATGAACCAAAGTTCTGCACAATGAGATGGATCAAAGTTCTGCACAAAGTTCTGCACATTCAGCCATGAACCAAAGATCTGCACAATGAGACATGAACCAAAGTTCTGCACAATCAGATGGACCAAAGTTCTGCATGAAGTTCTGCACATTGAGCAATGAACCAAAGTGCTGCACATTGAGACATTAACCAAAGGTCTGCCCAGTCAGGCATGAACTCAAGTTCTGCATATTGAGACATGAACCAAAGTTCTGCACAATAAGATGGACCAAAGTTCTGCACGAAGTTCTGCAATTCAGCCATGAACCAAAGATCTGCACAATGAGACATAACCAAAGTTCTGCACAATGAGATGGACCAAAGTTCTGCACAATGAGATGGACCAAAGTTCTGCATGAAGTTCTGCACATTCAGCCATGAACCAAAGATCTGCACAATGAGACATGAACCAAAGATCTGCACAATGAGACATGAACCAAAGATCTGCACATTGAGACATGAACCAAAGTTCTGCACAATGAGATGGATCAAAGTTCTGCACAAAGTTCTGCACATTCAGCCATGAACCAAAGATCTGCACATTGAGACATAAACCAAAGATCTGCACATTGAGACATGAACCAAAGTTCTGCACAATGAGATGGACCAAAGTTCTGCACAAAGTTCTGCACATTCAGCCATGAACCAAAGTTCTGCACAATGAGACATGAACCAAAGTTCTGCACAATGAGATGGACCAAAGTTCTGCACGAAGTTCTGCACATTCAGCCATGAACCAAAGATCTGCACAATGAGACATGAACCAAAGTTCTGCACAATGAGATGGATCAAAGTTCTGCACGAAGTTCTGCACATTCAGCCATGAACCAAAGATCTGCACAATGAGACATGAACCAAAGTTCTGCACAATGAGATGGACCAAAGTTCTGCACGAAGTTTTGCACATTCAGCCATGAACCAAAGATCTGCACAATGAGACATGAACCAAAGTTCTGCACAATCAGATGGACCAAAGTTCTGCATGAAGTTCTGCACATTCAGCCATGAACCAAAGTGCTGCACATTGAGACATTAACCAAAGTTCTGCCCAGTTAGGCATGAACTCAAGTTCTGCATATTGAGACATGAACCAAAGTTCTGCACAAAGTTCTGCACATTCAGCCATGAACCAAAGATCTGCACAATGAGACATGAACCAAAGTTCTGCACAATGAGATGGACCAAAGTTCTGCACAAAGTTCTGCACATTCAGCCATGAACCAAAGACCTGCACAATGAGACATGAACCAAAGTTCTGCACAATGAGATGGATCAAAGTTCTGCACGAAGTTCTGCACATTCAGCCATGAACCAAAGATCTGCACAAGGAGACATGAACCAAAGATCTGCACAACCTGATGGACCAAAGTTCTGCATGAAGTTCTGCACATTCAGCCATGAACCAAAGATCTGCACAATGAGACATGAACCAAAGTTCTGCACAATGAGATGGATCAAAGTTCTGCACAAAGTTCTGCACAAAGTTCTGCACATTCAGCCATGAACCAAAGTGCTGCACATTGAGACATTAACCAAAGTTCTGCCCAGTTAGGCATGAACTCAAGTTCTGCATATTGAGACATGAACCAAAGTTCTGCACAATCAGATGGACCAAAGTTCTGCATAAAGTTCTGCACATTCAGCCATGAACCAAAGATCTGCACAATGAGACATGAACCAAAGTTCTGCACAATGAGATGGACCAAAGTTCTGCACGAAGTTCTGCACATTCAGCCATGAACCAAAGATCTGCAAAATGCGTCATGAACCAAAGTTCTGCACAATGAGATGGATCAAAGTTCTGCACATTCAGCCATGAACCAAAGATCTGCACAATGAGACATGAACCAAAGTTCTGCGCAATGAGATGGATCAAAGTTCTGCTCGAAGTTCTGCACATTCAGCCATGAACCAAAGTGCTGCACATTGAGACATGAACCAAAGTTCTGCACAATGAGATGGATCAAAGTTCTGCACAAAGTTCTGCACATTCAGCCATGAACCAAAGATCTGCACAATGAGACATGAACCAAAGTTCTGCACAATCAGATGGACCAAAGTTCTGCATGAAGTTCTGCACATTGAGCCATGAACCAAAGTGCTGCACATTGAGACATTAACCAAAGGTCTGCCCAGTCAGGCATGAACTCAAGTTCTGCATATTGAGACATGAACCAAAGTTCTGCACAATCACATGGACCAAAGTTCTGCACGAAGTTCTGCACATTCAGCCATGAACCAAAGATCTGCACAATGAGACATGAACCAAAGTTCTGCACAATGAGATGGATCAAAGTTCTGAGCGAAGTTCTGCACATTCAGCCATGAACCAAAGATCTGCACAATGAGATGGACCAAAGTTCTGCATGAAGTTCTGCACATTCAGCCATGAACCAAAGATCTGCACAATGAGACATGAACCAAAGATCTGCACAATGAGACATGAACCAAAGATCTGCACATTGAGACATGAACCAAAGTTCTGCACAATGAGATGGATCAAAGTTCTGCACAAAGTTCTGCACATTCAGCCATGAACCAAAGATCTGCACATTCAGCCATGAACCAAAGATCTGCACATTGAGACATGAACCAAAGTTCTGCACAATGAGATGGACCAAAGTTCTGCACAAAGTTCTGCACATTCAGCCATGAACCAAAGATCTGCACAATGAGACATGAACCAAAGTTCTGCACAATGAGATGGACCAAAGTTCTGCACGAAGTTCTGCACATTCAGCCATGAACCAAAGATCTGCACAATGAGACATGAACCAAAGTTCTGCACAATGAGATGGATCAAAGTTCTGCACGAAGTTCTGCACATTCAGCCATGAACCAAAGATCTGCACAATGAGACATGAACCAAAGATCTGCACAATCTGATGGACCAAAGTTCTACACATTCAGCCATGAACCAAAGATCTGCACAATGAGACATGAACCAAAGTTCTGCACAATGAGATGGATCAAAGTTCTGCTCGAAGTTCTGCACATTCAGCCATGAACCAAAGTGCTGCACAATGAGACATGAACCAAAGTTCTGCACAATGAGATGGATCAAAGTTCTGCACAAAGTTCTGCACATTCAGCCATGAACCAAAGATCTGCACAATGAGACATGAACCAAAGTTCTGCACAATCAGATGGACCAAAGTTCTGCATGAAGTTCTGCACATTGAGCCATGAACCAAAGTGCTGCACATTGAGACATTAACCAAAGGTCTGCCCAGTCAGGCATGAACTCAAGTTCTGCATATTGAGACATGAACCAAAGTTCTGCACAATAAGATGGACCAAAGTTCTGCACGAAGTTCTGCAATTCAGCCATGAACCAAAGATCTGCACAATGAGACATAACCAAAGTTCTGCACAATGAGATGGACCAAAGTTCTGCACAATGAGATGGACCAAAGTTCTGCATGAAGTTCTGCACATTCAGCCATGAACCAAAGATCTGCACAATGAGACATGAACCAAAGATCTGCACAATGAGACATGAACCAAAGATCTGCACATTGAGACATGAACCAAAGTTCTGCACAATGAGATGGATCAAAGTTCTGCACAAAGTTCTGCACATTCAGCCATGAACCAAAGATCTGCACATTGAGACATAAACCAAAGATCTGCACATTGAGACATGAACCAAAGTTCTGCACAATGAGATGGACCAAAGTTCTGCACGAAGTTCTGCACATTCAGCCATGAACCAAAGTTCTGCACAATGAGATGGATCAAAGTTCTGAGCGAAGTTCTGCACATTCAGCCATGAACCAAAGATCTGCACAATGAGACATGAACCAAAGATCTGCACATTGAGACATGAACCAAAGTTCTGCACAATGAGATGGACCAAAGTTCTGCATGAAGTTCTGCACATTCAGCCATGAACAAAAGATCTGCACAATGAGACATGAACCAAAGATCTGCACAATGAGACATGAACCAAAGATCTGCACATTGAGACATGATCCAAAGTTCTGCACAATGAGATGGATCAAAGTTCTGCACGAAGTTCTTCACATTCAGCCATGAACCAAAGATCTGCACATTGAGACATGAACCAAAGATCTGCACATTGAGACATGAACCAAAGTTCTGCACAATGAGATGGACCAAAGTTCTGCACAAAGTTCTGCACATTCAGCCATGAACCAAAGATCTGCACAATGAGACATGAACCAAAGTTCTGCACAATGAGATGGACCAAAGTTCTGCACGAAGTTCTGCACATTCAGCCATGAACCAAAGATCTGCACAATGAGACATGAACCAAAGTTCTGCACAATGAGATGGATCAAAGTTCTGCACGAAGTTCTGCACATTCAGCCATGAACCAAAGATCTGCACAATGAGACATGAACCAAAGATCTGCACAATCTGATGGACCAAAGTTCTACACATTCAGCCATGAACCAAAGATCTGCACAATGAGACATGAACCAAAGTTCTGCACAATGAGATGGATCAAAGTTCTGCTCGAAGTTCTGCACATTCAGCCATGAACCAAAGTGCTGCACAATGAGACATGAACCAAAGTTCTGCACAATGAGATGGATCAAAGTTCTGCACAAAGTTCTGCACATTCAGCCATGAACCAAAGATCTGCACAATGAGACATGAACCAAAGTTCTGCACAATCAGATGGACCAAAGTTCTGCATGAAGTTCTGCACATTGAGCCATGAACCAAAGTGCTGCACATTGAGACATTAACCAAAGGTCTGCCCAGTCAGGCATGAACTCAAGTTCTGCATATTGAGACATGAACCAAAGTTCTGCACAATCAGATGGACCAAAGTTCTGCATGAAGTTCTGCACATTCAGCCATGAACCAAAGATCTGCACAATGAGACATAACCAAAGATCTGCACAATGAGACATGAACCAAAGATCTGCACATTGAGACATGAACCAAAGTTCTGCACAATGAGATGGACCAAAGTTCTGCATGAAGTTCTGCACATTCAGCCATGAACCAAAGATCTGCACAATGAGACATGAACCAAAGATCTGCACAATGAGACATGAACCAAAGATCTGCACATTGAGACATGAACCAAAGTTCTGCACAATGAGATGGATCAAAGTTCTGCACAAAGTTCTGCACATTCAGCCATGAACCAAAGATCTGCACATTGAGACATGAACCAAAGATCTGCACATTGAGACATGAACCAAAGTTCTGCACAATGAGATGGACCAAAGTTCTGCACGAAGTTCTGCACATTCAGCCATGAACCAAAGATCTGCACAATGAGACATGAACCAAAGATCTGCACAATGAGACATGAACCAAAGATCTGCACATTGAGACATGAACCAAAGTTCTGAACATTGAGACATGGACCAAAGTTCTGCACATTGTGACATGCACGTTATCTCATCGGAAAAAAAAACTAGAGGGACTCATGGAGTCTGAACCTAAGTTCACATGTTGGGTACATAAACTATGGTTCTAAGTTTGGGAATGGGAACATTATCCGTTGATCTTATATTCCTCTTGGTTACTGATGTGGAATATGAAGGAGCTGCACATATTTGGGCGTCTTTTTCCCACTCCTTATATCCGTTCCTGACTTGACATCATGCAGGAAAATTACTTAGTTAAGTGCTAAGGAAATGCAGGCTCTAATTGAATTCCAAGACGTCTCTTCAGTAGGCCATGAGTATGAAGCACAAGTCTTGAAGTCTTCAGAATTCTTGAATCTTACATTTCAGACTTGATGGCCTGCACGCTGGTTTAATGAGTCCGTTTTATGCAAGCGCCAGTGAATTCTTGAGTTCTACATTTTTAAAATTAAAAGCTAGCTGTGAGCATGAACTCGTGGCATTAATTTTTGAACGACATGAGTGCATGTGGGCCCCCTAGGCAGAAGTCCCTCCTTCCCCACCCACTCGCGTTCCAGGCAGTGCAGCCCACAGTAGCCCCACAGCCAGGATAAGCAGGGACACTAGACTAAGTCCCCATGACGAGCTGTTTTTAATCCTCGTGTCATGGGCTCCTCACTGGCTTAAGGAAATGCCCCGTGATTTATGCAAGAGAATGCAGGGAATATTAAAAAGCGGACCCGATCCTCTTTTTACCGCAGCTGCCCATAACTTTCGCGGACCACAATAGCCGGGCACCTGGGTGTCATCTTGAGCCAAATGCTGGGCCTAAAAACAACAGGAGCCCATGAAATATGCACAGCTCTTGTTAATTCTAGCCGCCTAATTGTTCAATAACCATAGATCACACATCTTCTCCCTTTTTGCGTAAGGTGAGACAGCCTTTTGCTTGTGTTGCTTGTTTTCTACACATTTTTCTACACATTTGTCTGCACATTTTTCCTCACAATTTTTCTTCTTTTTTATCCTTGACAGTTTCCATTGCAACCTGTGGACTCCCAGCCTTTTGATGCTGCTTTTTGTTGCACAACCTGTCTGCCGTGTTATAAGCAAGTTGTGCGTAATGACACACATGACTGCCTTGCAAGGTGTATAGCAAAGACGTCCACTGCCTCCTATATTCGTAAAGGGGGAAAGCGCTTCACTTTCAAGAGCATTCGAGCTCACTAAATTGTGTCCTTTTTGAAACGGTTTCTTGAAGACAAAGTTCTTGGTTAGCATTGTCAGGCTTCAAATGTTTTCTGTTTGCTCTCGATAGAGTCTTTCTGAATTTTCATAGTCCCTATCTTAATATTATAAGAGGATCGGACATATTAAAAATGCAAGCATGCATAGCAAGAGGTCAAATTGAGTATGATATGTGTATATGTAGGTCTCTCTCCTAATCTTCTTGCCAAAGTTGACAAATCAAATGTCTTACCTATGGGGTAAATTGAAGGCTGTAAAATATCGCTTCACCATGCACTTTTACTAACCAGTTTGTCTCAGAATACAGCTCTTCCAGACGAGACGATCCACCTGCCTGTCGACACTGCCATCCGCAAAGACTTGGACAACCATCCGCAGTGCAGCGTTTTGCAGTCAAACTGATGATCGCTGTAAAACACACTGCCCCTCCACTAGATACCGTAGATCTCTTCTCTTCTCTTTGACTGCTTCTTTAATTTCACCTTTCCATTTCATTCTCCCTAATACAACCGCTTCTTCTTCCAATTTAGGCCCAGCTTCTTTGCTTTTCTTCTTTCTCCCAGACTGGGCAGCATTGTTCTTCTCCCTCTATTTTTCTTCCATTTTCTTCTTTGGTCATCTTTTTGTTCTGTTTATTCGCGAACCTTCTCCTCAAACTTCTTCTTCACTTCTCCTTCCCATTATCCTCTCTCATTCCTTTCCTCTGTTTCTTCTCAGGAATTTGCTGCTTCTTCTCTCCTTTCTTCCTTTCTCCCACGTTTTGTTCTTATCTTCTGTCTTATTCTTCTTCCTCCTCATGCCTTCATTTTACTATTTCTGTCTTCTTACTATCCCTCTCCTCCATTTCTTCTTACCGGTACGTCATATTATTTATTCTCCTTCCTCTTTGTCTTCCTCTTCTTCATATTCTTCTTCCTTTTCTTCCTTTTCTTCTTACTCTTTTTCTTGCTTTCTCTTCTTGCTTTCTCTCCTTTCTTCTCCTCTTTTCTTCTTCTCCTTTCTTCTTCCTTCTTCGCTCATCTTCCTCTTGTTATTCTTCATCTCTCTATTTTGTTTCTTCTCTTGCTGCATGGTGCTCCTTCTCCCCCTCATTCCTCTCCGCTTCTCTTTATCAATTTCAGTTCTACCCTGTTATCTATCTTTCTCCTCTAATGTTACATAATTTCAGAAGCAACTTAACATCTTGCTAGGGAGCAGCAAGCCATCATTTTCTCAGATCCAATTAGCTTCGCCTGATAATTATCTTTCCATCTTTTTGAATTTATGGCAACTCGCATTCCCTGGCCAACATGACTCTGCCACTAATAATGGCACTGCTCTGTTAGTTTTCTTTTTCTTTTTTTCCCCTTGAAATTATCTTTTCCATTTTCTTGGATTTTTGCAGATTCCCAGCACGTCCTGGCTAGCTTGGTCTGTCAAAATTTAAGTTCCATGGAAGCTCTTGGAAAATC
This sequence comes from Platynereis dumerilii, assembly GCA_026936325.1. Taxonomy (NCBI): domain Eukaryota; kingdom Metazoa; phylum Annelida; class Polychaeta; order Phyllodocida; family Nereididae; genus Platynereis; species Platynereis dumerilii. The sequence continues at coordinate 21,874,325 of JAPTHN010000011.1, forward strand.
TTCCATTGTGGCCTGTTTTCTGTCTGACAGGGGACATTGCAGTTGTCAAAAAGTAAATTTACCTGCTTCTAACCCTCCTCTTACCCTCTCCTCCCAACCTCACCCTTCATATCCCAAATTGAGATATATGGTCATAAAGGAATCACCCAAAGTGGGCCTAGGACCTGGAGAAGTGGGGAAACCCAAAATAACGTAAGCCATGAATTCTCATCAGGAGTAGACAGCAGTGCATTCCAGCAGAGAGACTTCCCTCCTCCCCAAAAACGTCGGCCTCCTGACGTCACATACCACGTGAGCAATTCTCACTGTTCCCGCCACCTCATCGCCATTTTGACATAATTTCTTCCATGCAGACGAAGATGACAAAACTGTTTCCATGGTAAAGTCCCGCCTCATCCCCCTCCCCTTGCCTCCCAATTGCTTTCTCTTAAATTTCAATCTAATTTTGCCGCTTTAATTGTGTTTTGTCGAATAGACCAGCTAGTCTCAACAAGGGAACATTAATCGTGCTTTCATAAGAGTGCCAGTTCTTTAATGAATCTAAACAGCCAGTCAGAGAGTGTCTAATGATAAAGACATATTTCATTTTCGCCTAATGAATGTCCCGGCTGCTTGCACTCAAAGAGTCGGCGAAGAAGATACTCATTCCTTGCAGCCCGATATTTAATTGACACCAGAACTTGGGAGCTGAGCACTTCTCTCAGGACGACATGAATAATTTCTCAAACAATCTTTGAAGCTTCTCCTGCCTGGCTTGGGATGCCTGTTGCCTCCATAAGGTAAAGCACCTTACCTATGCTCTTTCTGTCTTAAATGTTTTGTTGTTTGCAGTCTTCGTGGTGTGCCATGAACACTTGTTTGCAGCACTGGTCTCACGCAGTTTGTCACACTTTTTTTTTTGTCGAAAGCAAATTCATTTTAGGACTAAATACACAGTACCTGGATTCGAAATGAGCTTTCCATTTTATCGATTTTTAGTCTATTCTGTCCAGTTCTCTGAAGGCTCTAATATTTTGCAGAGTAACTTTTGTTCTATTGATTTTGCGAATAGCAATTAGTAGCAGTGATGTTTGTGATGTTCTAATGTTCTTTAAAGAACTCTAAACTGTTTAAATTGGGCTTGGTTTACTATCACACTCCCATGCAGTTCTATCATGTTTTTAGGTGCCTCATTTTTCGTAATTTTTTTTAAACTGTTCGTTGTTAGAGGAAAGAAGATCAGAGGGAACTTTTGAAGATAGAAATGTTGTCTGAACCTTCAAAAGACCTTATCTCAGGTGTTTTTCCCTCTCTGATTTACATGAAGTTAATGAAATTCTGCCTTAAACTCCGAAGCACATCTGTGAGGAGCGCTCTATAACTTCAGCACAGGGAGTGCCCCGGGGAGCCCCAGTTTGACAGATAACTGCCAAGCCTAGAAACTGCAGCCGCAACTTGCTGCTACTTCTTCAAAATCTCGAATACATACACAATTTGCAAGTGGGTTCGCTGCTGCAAGCCAGCAACTGATATCATGCAAATGTGAGTGTAACAATAGATGACATGGTAAACTTTTTATGACCCAGAGTTTTGAATTTATCTTGAAAGTTTCAACTTGAAACTTTTTGAACAGATTTAGAACTTCAACTTGAGATGTAATGTTGGACATAGATATGGGGTTGGTGTTTTGCAAGAATGTAATTCTCTTTCTTTCTGACACACGAGTTAACTCTTTGAAAATAATTTCTCGGATAGTTTAGAGTAATCTTTCGCAATTTGTATACTTATAGACAATTAATGCCAGTGCAACTTCAGAAAGGATGCTCCTGTTTTAGTTCATCCTGCAGGGACATTTTGTTCGGAATAATCCATGCATTTTAGGAATACGGAGCCGCATTCCATACTTCTCACACCACATGCTATGGTTTTTTTTCGCTTTGTGAATTTTCGCAAAACCTTATGGAGCTAAATCTACCGGTATTATGATTATGTGGCTGATTAACTTCAGATGGCGCTGGGGAGCAAACTTCGTGCTCCGAGATTTACTTAGGTAACAGGCTGTTTGTTCTTTGTGAATGTGATTCAAAAGCCTCCCTGGGCACTGTTGTCGGGCCATTATGCTAATTGCTTTTTGGCCCAACTAAGTTATCACTTGTGTAGGCCCACTTTGCTGCACTGCTGCCTTGTAGTTTGTGTTCCAACTGAAATCAGGACTAAAATCAGACTCAGGGGCAAAAAACTTCATCTCACTTTTGGGTGAGTGGCATAATCCTGAGGCTGCTGACTTTGTGACTAATTGCCTGAGCTTAATTAAGTGCCTAGAACTCGCAGCATATGTGATAAATAAGAGCCTTTCCCTTTTTTAATCTCATTTTAATTAAACTCTCACAGAAGGATGGTGGAAGCGAGCAGTAATTTGCCAAAGTGGGAAATACCAGGAGACGTACTGCCTGCCCTTCCTATTCTATCCTGCTTTCTGTCCCATCCCTTCTTTTCCCTCCCTCCATCCTTTTCTAGCTCCACTCCAGCTCTTTCTACAGCTTTCTACTTTTTTTCAATTCTTGTCAAATTCCATCTTTCCCCGGAGCCTTCCTTCGGGGGGGACATCTTTTTCATGACACATTTAACATTCAGATTTTACTCCTGCTACTTTTGGTTGCTCTGACCGGACTGCGACTCAGAAATCAGTTCATCTCTTCTTTATTTTCGCTTCAGTTGAATATCATAAGGATAAACATATAGATGAGACAGACAATAACACCGTATGTCGAGATGACAAATTTGCTTTTTTAAAAATTATGCACGTATTTTCTTTCCATAGAGTTGACAGGATCATATCAGAATACGTCTAATTTCCTATTTTTCTAGGTGCAGAAACACTGGAGGTAGGCCCTGAACGCAATTCACTCCTCCATCCATCTGTAAAATAATCATCAAGATGTGTTCCAGGGTGCAGCAATTTTGCTTGTGAATATTTCATACGTACATGACACACTCTTCCTTCTTCTTACTTCCATTCTTTATTTTCACTTCAAAGTCAAAAGAAATAGCCTCCCTTGGGCCACTAGAATCTCCGGGCCATTAGAAAACCCCCAGGCCTCTTTGAGGTCGAAAATTAATGAAAAATCCCTGCAGAATAATTTCGAAATTGCTGGCCTACATACGTCATGAAATCAGAACCGCGCAGTGCCTCCTTCAACTGCCCTTCTTTTCTTCTGAAAAAATTAAGAAACCTGTTGAAGAAACAAAATGATGTTTCTAACAGTGGGCCTACTGCATGAGTCAACGATAACAACTAAAAACAACAATGCCTACAAAGACAAAAACAATGTGTTTTAAAACACTGTCCAATTACGCCTATTTGTTTGGCCGATAGGAATCTCCGTTTTTATTTATAAATATCATTTTAGATCAAAATATCCTTCTTTGGCCATAATCCCTGAAAAAGGAGATTTAAGGAAAGGTTATTTTTGAAGGAGAAATTGACTGATTGACTGTCCCCGGTTATATTATTAGATCTATAGAGGAAGCATATTTTGTGAGCTTTAGAAAGTTTAGATTTATATTAGACCATGACAAGAGGAACTTTCCTGTTCTTTAACAATGGAATCCACAGTGCTCATTTGCTTGTATGCCATCATATTGGAATATAACACACGTTATTAACACCAATCTAGAAGTTACGATGAAAAAAAAAAGAAACTTATTCTGCTGAAGAACCAAATGAGGCAGTTAGAACTTTATCTGGAGATTAGAAAGGTCCAAGAGTAGGCTATATCTAAGATTTTCTCAGAAGGGAGATATTCAGACTCTTCGGAGTTCTTGGATGCTTTGTATAGAGGAAGAGGTATTTGCAGAATACAGGAACCGGAAGAGAGTTGAAGCAAACCCATGCATCCTGAATGTCCTGTGTCCTGTTACTGCTTCCTTTTGTGGTTGTCTCAAGTGCTGTTGTGACGTCACAGACCGGAAGTTGCAACTTCATAAGTGGAGCTGCCACAGCGTCATTAGTTACGAATAGATAACTCCTTAACCACAACAGCACAGCATCTCAGATTTTTCTAATGAGAGACAGAGAGGGAAGCCACTGAGAAGGTGTTGGGTTGGAGTGCAGGTTACTGCTAGAAACACATCATTATCACAATCTGTTGTGTCTATGTCTTATTGCCAGTTGAGAGAAAATAGCTTGTGTAGATAGTTTTGGTAAACTGATTTGATTTGATTTGTGTCTGGGAGGCTTGCTCCACAGTACACAGGTCCTTTGCTTGCATGGGCGAATTGGGCGATGAACCCAAACTATTTTCAGTGGACAAAATGTAGCTGGATGTTATTCAGATAAGATGTTGAATGGTGGCCCCTTGTACCAGTGTCTGTGCTGGGCAAGTAGGCCTAAAAGATCAAGTAGGCCTAAAAGATCCCTCACATGGATAAATGTGTAACATGTTGATATTGTTGAGGACCCCGCTGTCTCTCTCTCAGCACGCGAGCATCCAGAACTGCACTTGGGCCTACAATATCTATATCTTCCGTATGATGTGAATATTTATCTTCAAATTACGCCCATAGGTACAATGTATGACAATAGAAACTTCTCTAAACAATATCAACTAAAGTAAGTTGAATGACGAGCTCCCGAGTAAATAATTACTATATGCCTAATTTTACATAATCTATCTGCAAAAGTGCACACAAATGATCTACATTGAATATTAGAAATTTAGACTTGGCTGCAAGTTTACTTAATTTTTGAATTTTTGTACAAAGATCTGCTGACCTGGCTGTGCCGTCTTCATGTTGTAACACACCGATTGGCATGCCTGCAAAGCTCACATTATTATAATCAGATCATTCATCCGTGTCAATGAGCAATGAAATTAAAGAGGATGCTGATGGGTGATTCAATAATCCAACTTTACATGCCACAGAACAAAATGATATTTTTAACCATTTTCATCCAGATTTAACTCAGTATTGATGTATTCATGATATTACAAGGCATATTATATGAAATAATGGATCCATTTTACTGATATCAAGGCTAGATCTCACATTTCATTATTTTTTGTCCCCACGGGGGGCCCAAATATGACTGCTCACTTTGGTCCAAGTTGGGAGAATTTGTTCAGGAAGTCAACTAAATGCTCTATGGAAATATTCCCAGGCACATTCTGACATTATTTGAACACCTCTTATAATAGGCCTACTATATGTTCATTCTGAATCAATAGACACAATAACTGAGTCTTAATTGTTTAAACCACTGAAAAATTGAGGTCGAGTATTTTGACAGTCTGGCTCTCCAAGCCAATTATTACCCAGTGTTTACACTCTGAAAATTCCACGTGGATAAGTCTGATCTATAAAACACTGGCAAAGCTGACAAACTGTGAATCTACCAATGATATAACTCCTGCAACACATATCAGAATATCATCAGCTATCAAAATACCTACAGAAATTTGACTGACAACCATGCACAAGTTGAAACTGGACATCTTACAAGAGCAATCAACAAACCTCCGTGAGAGAGCCAGCCATTATTTCCCAGCAGTTTTTTTTAAAATCATTTTATTCACACACACATAGTGGTGTAATATATAATCATACATATATGTAGAAAATAAAATAGTGACAAATAAATGGTACAAATAATAATGGTACAAATAAATAAAAACAAATTAAAATATTTTTACAAAGTAAAAGAAATATATATAATAGTAATACTATAGTTTTAACAGAATCTGGCACCTAACTGGTGCATAGATTATATAGAAGATCCTTAATTTCTTCTTCTTGAAAACCAACTATCACAAATTTTTGCTTGTTCAGCACCGAGCGTAATTCACTTATTTGAGCCACTTTTGGCTCTAATACTGAGTATTTGGAGGAAAGACACTCCTTAACTTGAGCATCGCTGTATGAGCATACTTTTAAAACATCACAGTTTAGCTTTCTAGATATCATGTACAAATTCTCAGCAATAATGCTACTTCTATCTACCATTGACATTTTAGCTATATATTCTATTCTCCTATTTTCTGACACTAACATACATTGAAACATTTTGATAAATCTACAATACACTTGTTCGATGGCACTCAACCTCAGTGAAGCGTGAATTTGCATCATGCATGCAGCGCCGTCTTTGTACACTGTGTTTTCTGCAGGGTTGCGAAGTCTGACATGACCTGAATTTGAGAAAAACTGCAATTGCCAACTGTGAACACTGACGAAATTTTGTCTTAATCCTTAAGAGAGCTTGATTGGTAATTGTTGTCTATTATCAACACTTAAGGCACCTCAAAGCAAACAATCGTGAGTCTAAATTGATTTTCCGTCTGCTCTGGTAAATATGTAAGTTTAACCTATCTCAAAAAATGTGAGTATGACTTTTAATGGTTCATATTTTCGCCATCTTATATTTCTTTGCTCAAAAATGGACTTATACATGCATTGTACCTACGCTGTCACTTCATGAGGTTTTTTAAAAATAATTGTGGACAATTTGTTCAGAATAGAGTAGAAGCTCTATGTGTGCTGGTTAGCAGTTTACCTGATCAACTGAGTTTGAAACTTACAAGTTGTCAGCCAGAGGGGGCTAAATTAGGGGGACTGTGGCTCCATCTGTACAGAGGTGGTGGAGCTAACAATTTGACAGGTCACTCACTCACACCTGAACTGCCTGAAGAAAAGCAGGTGAAAATTTTCACTTGGGACTTTTGTCTAAAATTGTAAGTCTTCTTACAACTTTTAATTCCTTAATTATATTTTCAAACCATTTTAAACTTATTCACAATGCAATGCTTTAATGTTGCTGTGAATATGACTCTTTTTAGCATAAAAAACATTTGTTATTTGTAATAGGTTATCTGCCATGCTGTACTGTGAAGTCTGAACACCTGACCTGATTTGAAATTGAAAATTATTGGTGTTGGTTCTCCTGACTTCATGAGGCTTAGTGATTGTAAGTAATTACATCTTAGAGATGCCTTATTATTTTAATTTGGTAATTGTTTTTAATAAAAATGATTTATTTGACATTTGTCGATAAAAATATTAAAAAATTAATTTGACAAACAACTAGTCAGTTGTGTTTAAAAAAGATTGTTGTCATAATTAGCCTGTAAATAATGACCTTGTGTGATATTACTGTTTATAATTCTTACTTGATACAAATGATTATTTCTTCAAGATTAATTGCTTAAATAGCCCAAACTGGTGCTGATAAGGCGTAAAACACCAACTCACTCACTTACTTCTTCAAGGTTGATGTGACTGAGACACGTTGTTTCACCTTTTTTTTGTCCTTTAACAAATATGTTTTATCATAATTATTGTCCTTTAACACATACTTGGATCTAAATCTTACACTTAATTTCTGTCTATTTTTATGCAGGGAACCATGTCTCACTGTACATCTAAATAAAGAATGGTTTCAACTAGTCCAAGATTTCGTCGTCTTTTGAACCGATACCAGTACAGTTCCAATCTACGGCTGCTTCGCCATTCGATGTCTGCGAATTTGATCTACAACTTTGGTGCAGTGAACCAGCTCCCTTGAGTCGCTTCCACCCGTACCACACTTCAAGATGGCAACATTAGAAGAGTGCACACAACTGAAGGATGAACGTACAAAACACAAACGAGCGGTAACTGATGCTTCAAAGAAACTGCAAGGGGTGATAACTCGTGAATGTAGTAGTCCCATTGTTGAACATTTTATCATTGAATTGGAGAAATGTATGACTGACTTTTCTGTGTGTCATGAAGAGTTTGCTTCGGCAATCAATGTAAATGAAGACTTTAAAGACATTGGCGTTGTCAATAATATGAGTTTGACTGAGTATTATGATGATGTTTTCAAAACCTACAATGATGCCAAGTGCCAGGGAGGAGTTCACGATTCTGTTGTTGGGCAGTCAATCAACACTGCCAAAATTGAAATACAAACTGATAGACTTGGAAAGGCTGTGGATAATTTTCAAAAGACACTAAAAGGTGATACTAGTGAGGTTGAGGTCTTATGTTTGAGTGAAGACTTGGAATGTCTCATTGACAAATTAACAGAAACCCTGTGTATACTTTCAGGAGTGGTAAAATCACCATCTATTGAATCAATCGAGAAAGCTGCATACAATGTAATCGATGCAGCTGATGATTGCAAGAGGCAAGCTCTGATATATGTTAGAAATGCTAAAAAGAGTCCTGGTAAGGGTAAAATTGACACAGAAATCGAATCACAGTCCAGGTCTTCCGGCGGTTCTGGTGGAGACCAATCTCCTCCTACCTCTGACAAGTCAGAGACAGTGCCCCCTGGTGACAATTTTGATTTAAGCTCAATCAAAAGTGGTGCCCTCCAAAGAAATGTAAGTGACAATTTGTCACAAGGTAGTATGACTCAGGCTTCTCCTCGTACTTTCTCAAATGATGTCCATCTTAGGAAAATGTCATTGCCAATCTTTTCTGGAGCCAGGAAAGATTGGCCCGAGTTCAAAACGGTTTGGCGAGAACTCGCCGAGAGCGCGTATCAGAACAAAGTCGCCTTGGCCCATGAACTGAAAAACTCTCTAAGAGACGCGGCCCGCGATAAGGTCAAACACATCTATGTAACCAAGGCCAATGCATACGAACTAATGTGGCAGCGGTTGTCTGATCACTATGATGATGTCACGGCCAGTGTCCAGGCAGCATTAGAGGGGTTGAACAAACTTGGGAGTGTGCGAGATGATGACTATCGTGGTTTTGTTCAGTTAGTTGATACTGTTGAAGAAGCATGCGCTCAGCTAGAACAGCTTGGGCAGCAACAAGTGTTAACTGTCCGCGAGGTTGATAGAATTTCTGATTTACTCCCCAGTAATATTCGCTCGGTGTGGTTTCGAATTTATCACCAGCTTAGTACCGCGGAGAAACTTAGCCCATTTCCAAACTTCTTGAGTTTTCTGGATGGAGAAAGGGCAGCTGTCTCTCGGCTGGCGGAGCACCAAAAGAAACATTCACAGAGAGCTTCATCAAACATGACTAATGGCATATCAATTGACCAAGGTAAGAGCAAGCATGTTTTTGATTGTTCCATTCATCAGTCTGATAATCACAAACTTGCTGATTGTGTAGAATTTAAGAAATACACTTTGGATGATAAGTATAAATCACTTAGAAAATTTCATCTCTGTTTCAGGTGTTTTGATGCTCATCGCAGGGACAGCTGTGAAGAGCATTCCAGCTGTGAAAATTGTGGCAGGACAAACCATCACTCGCTTCTCTGCAAGCAGCTGCATTTTCAGGATGAGCTGAGGGCCACGGTTAACAGGACAAGCAACACTGTGAGGTCCCTCGAGTCAGTGTCGCTCTATGCCATACAACAGGTGGAGACATTGAACAGTGATCAGAAGTTAACAGTCTTCTGCGACAGTGGCTCTGATTCAACTTATGTAACCCATGAAGCAGCTGATAGGATCAAAGCCAAGAAACTGGATCGTTTCTTTTTAGAGGTCACAACAATGGGAAATAGCAGTAGAACTTATGACACTTGGCTGTATGAGGTGCCTTTGAGGACTGTCACTGGGAAGACAGTCAAAGTGTGTGCATTTGGTATGGATGCGATCACCGGCCCCGTCTCCAAAATTGATGAAGATTGTGTACGAAGGTTATTTCCTGACAAAGATCCTCAGTTGCTACAGCGCCATTCATCAACGGTTGACCTTCTCTTGGGATGCGATTACTTTGGCTTGCACCCAAAACATGAAGTTTGCTCTAATGGTCACCTCAGCATGATGCAAGGATATTTGGGCATGTGTCTTCAAGGAACACACCCTAGCCTAAAGGAGGATACTGTTTACAGCCAAAATATGGTGAGAGTTGTTCACAGCCGAAAAATAAGAGACTGCTCTTTTGTGAATGTCACACGGACACATCCTGATCTCACAACATCTTTTTCTTCATGCTCTGCCAATGCCACTCAAACATGCTCTATGTCGATGGAATCCCAACTTAATGAGTCTCCTGAAGATTGTTCCTTAGTTGAAGAAAGGCAAGAGGCACTGACTGATTCTCTACAGCTCGCAGACAACTGTGTTCCAGTCTGTGGTACCTCAAGGAGCATTCAGCTTAACACCCAGTCAAAGGATAATAATGGTTGGATTCTACCTGAAGAGGAAGAACCTGTCAAGGTCTTCACTGCAAGGGCTGGACTTTTTTGCTCTTTGTCAAATTGTCTTTACTTAAAAGGATTTAGTAGTACAAATAAAATGATTGCAAGATTACTTGGCATTTGTCGTTCCAGGTCCTTTGTTCATTTTTCATTATTTCTCACTGCATGTTTCCTGATGAGCAATTTGGTGAATGAGAGGCCAACTGGTGTTCAGCATGCTATTGGTTCTGAAACTGGGGTTTTGACCTCAACTTCTTCATGTCTGAGTGCTTCCATGTTTTCTTGGGACAGTTCTTTGTCGGGACATATGGTCAGTGTCACTTTTCGAAACAAACATCACGGAGATGGTAGGCTTGGTCTTGTGCACAAGATCTTTCCAGGCATTGACGGGAAAATCTGGAGGGTCACATATCGTTCTGGTTCCTTAGTGTGTGTGGTTAACACCGAGAATTTGGTTCTGGTGGTGACCAGCGGCTGGTGTTGGTGGTACCAGGTTGTGATGCTTGAGTCATATCACAGCAATCTTTCCCATCCTCCCGGTGTGCTGGTTAGCAGTTTACCTGATCAACTGAGTTTGAAACTTACAAGTTGTCAGCCAGAGGGGGCTAAATTAGGGGGACTGTGGCTCCATCTGTACAGAGGTGGTGGAGCTAACAATTTGACAGGTCACTCACTCACACCTGAACTGCCTGAAGAAAAGCAGGTGAAAATTTTCACTTGGGACTTTTGTCTAAAATTGTAAGTCTTCTTACAACTTTTAATTCCTTAATTATATTTTCAAACCATTTTAAACTTATTCACAATGCAATGCTTTAATGTTGCTGTGAATATGACTCTTTTTAGCATAAAAAACATTTGTTATTTGTAATAGGTTATCTGCCATGCTGTACTGTGAAGTCTGAACACCTGACCTGATTTGAAATTGAAAATTATTGGTGTTGGTTCTCCTGACTTCATGAGGCTTAGTGATTGTAAGTAATTACATCTTAGAGATGCCTTATTATTTTAATTTGGTAATTGTTTTTAATAAAAATGATTTATTTGACATTTGTCGATAAAAATATTAAAAAATTAATTTGACAAACAACTAGTCAGTTGTGTTTAAAAAAGATTGTTGTCATAATTAGCCTGTAAATAATGACCTTGTGTGATATTACTGTTTATAATTCTTACTTGATACAAATGATTATTTCTTCAAGATTAATTGCTTAAATAGCCCAAACTGGTGCTGATAAGGCGTAAAACACCAACTCACTCACTTACTTCTTCAAGGTTGATGTGACTGAGACACGTTGTTTCACCTTTTTTTTGTCCTTTAACAAATATGTTTTATCATAATTATTGTCCTTTAACACATACTTGGATCTAAATCTTACACTTAATTTCTGTCTATTTTTATGCAGGGAACCATGTCTCACTGTACATCTAAATAAAGAATGGTTTCAACTAGTCCAAGATTTCGTCGTCTTTTGAACCGATACCAGTACACTATGTATGCCTTAATTTGTGATGGGCAAGGATACAGCATACTTAGAAGGACAGTGCAGGTATTTAAAATTTAGGCCTATTCCATTGTCCATGATATCATTTGCATGAATAAGGAACAGCAATGGAAAGACTGTTTTACATTTGAAGAGTTTCGTAAAGTGACATACACTCAATGAAATGGAGGAAGTGGCAGGCCTCGGTCTTTGCAAACATTCTGTGCTATGAGTAGCCACGGTTTCTGACTTTTTTGTTAGTTTTTTTAATGGACCTTAAATTAGTCTACAATATTGCTACAGCTGCGTTTCCATGGCAACTGGGGACAGCGTCCAGCATTGGAGGGAGGGTCCAAGTTATGGGGAATAAAGTAAGAGTGGGAGAGAGAAAGGGAGAAAGAAAGGGAACAAATGAGTTCATTGTGTCGCTGGTGGCCTAGTGGTTTGGGTGATGGGACCAGGTGCTTTTTGGGCCCCCTCCCCAGGTCATGGGTCAGGTCTAAGTTGCGTCGGTGACTTTCTGTTGATGACCTTGCCCTTCGTCTTTTCAACCCTACCTGCCCTTAAACCCTCTACCAGCTGAAATATTACAGGGCATTGTGCAAGCACTGCCACGTAACAGGGGTCATGGGGGAGGACCTGGCCCTCTAGCTATGCTCACTCGACCGTGACAGATATGAGGGTCCAAGCAGCCTCATCAAGGGCATCTGCAATGTTATAAGTGGCTGCACGGTGGCCCTATAGGACCTAACCCACGGGGCCTGTTGCCCTGGACATGTACTAATATGACGTTATTCATAAAAGAATATGTTTTTAAATTGTAAATAGGGTAAAAGAAGAATTCTACACTGAGCCTGGAAATCTTGAACAGTGGGAATATGAACGGAAGTTGAACTGACTTTTGAACATTGTAATTAATAGTGATTGTGCTGGGGGGGGGGGGGGGTGGAAGGCTGTGATTATGTTTCATTATGTCAGTTTAATTGTGTCGATCCTAAATTCCTACTATCGAAACGTTCCCTTTTCCATGCCCCAATTCAATGCCCATTGGAGCAGTAGCATTGATTTCTGCACTGGGTTAGATAACTGTAGTTGTCATTAGGTCAGTCATTTTTCCTCCCTCTTCACAGAAAGGGAAAGTGTGTGTTGTCTCAAATGTTGCACATAAACATGTCTAAAACACTTGAAGCTGTCTTTTGAAAAGGTTGTGAATTATAAATTGGCTTTTTAAGCATCTCCGGGGAGGCCCAGTCTCATTACTCATTCTAGTCTTGTGTTTTTTAACCCCCTCAAAAGAATCGGATATCAAATGGTCTACCCGTTGTGCTAGCTCAAATGCTGCAATCGTTTCAAACCTGGTTTCAAAACTGCTGATTATTGCCTGCCAGTTTTAGTGATTGGTGGGGAATAAAAAGAAAACAAGAATGCAATGCAGGCTGCCAGGAGGAGAGAGCTTGCATTCTGGTGTTGTCACCAGACCCAAGAAGGGATGCTGAGAACTCAGAGATAATGTTCTCCTTCATTTAAGGTCAGTACGTTGCTCATTTTGGTGAGATTGGGGCCTGGTTGTAACAAGGGGGTCTAGGCAAACTCTGGTGGAAGTCTAGAAAAGCAGCGATGGTCTTTTGGCTTCACAAGGTCCATCAGACTCCAATCACTCCATGCAGATACCAGAGATTCGCAGGTCGATAATGTTCACAGCAACATGCTCTGTATCAATTATGTTGATGAACGTGCAATGAAGTACACAATGCATGGCAGGCATCTCTGATTGCTTCATGAAAGTATTTTGTTTTCGTGGACCATGTACCTTGGTTTGGTTACTGGAAACAGTGAAGTATAGTAGGCTAGTATGGTTGTTTTTTGTGAAAGTAGTATTGGGCCTATTCATTCTTCGACAAGCATTTAAATTCTGCAGGGGACCTTTTGTTTCAGTTCGAGTTCATAAGGAGCAATATACGAAAGGAAAGTCTCGAAAGTATTAACTTATAGGATACTTGGGATGAGGCCTGCAACTGACCCATATTTGATTTTTGGAAGGTCTTTTCCAACCAGATTCAAAAATTGGTTGGCCAGCCAGGCTAGGGCAACAAGTGCCCTTGGAATCTGTTATGCCCTCTTACGTTCCAGTGACAATTCCCTGATAAGGGCTTTTTGTGGCTGCCCTGTGACCTGGGGGTGAGGTCAGAGGTCAGCTAGGGCTAGACTCACCTGGGGCTTAGACACAATGCCAGATATAGTGCCAGGTCAAGCCAAGGTCATTTTAAAACCCTTGCTGCATTCCATGCAGAGGCAGGCCCCTAGCCCTTAGCCCCACTGGCCACCCTTTGCCCCACCATCCATCCAAAGGGCCAAGGTAGTCTGTCGTATTCACAGGCATTACTATAGGCCATTACGTTGGCTGTTACGTTCGGCATTTGACCTTGACCTGGCCTCTGACCCCGTGACCTTGTGACCTCAGAACGTCGTCCTTTGATTGGTCCTCGTTTTGATTGAGTGTTCCATTGTCCAACAGCGTCATAACAGAGACCAGCGTTGCGTCATGACATTGAAGAGCATTTCAGACATTAATTCTCCTCCCTGACATTACATTAATTTTCATGTCGTTGACACCTTGTGACACCGTCTCGCTCCGCCAAACATTATGTGAAATGCCATGGTCGTAACAGTGGACTCGCATTAGGCTACAGCACCCGAAAGTGGTTTTCTAATTTCCTGGAAAATTGCAGGGATTTGACAGATTTCTGTAGATTCTTAATTGTTTCGGTGTAGTTTTGATATTAATGGTAACTCACACAAGCTTTATATAATATATATATGTCAAGCCCTTATTAAAGGGTTAATTCTCTCATAGAGTCTTCACAATGGGAACTGCTGGGACAAGAGTTTTATAAGTGATCCTAGTTAAATGAAATGTTTGATAAATGGCCGAATGCCATTCCATATGTTTGGTTGTTAAGCTAACATATCTATAGGCCTAAAATTCATATTGACTTACTGGTCTTATTCTAAAGTTAGGCCTACATAAAAACTATTTTTTTTAATGGTATAAGCCTACCTGGTCTAGGCAGAGATGAGAGAAGCAGTACAGGGTTCCAGTAGTATCTAAAATGCATAAAAATCTTCTCTTAGAACCCAGTGCTTTAGGATTGCCCTAAAACAAAAAGGGACCCTTGATGAGCGCATTAATTTCAAGGGGGGGGGGTGCCAGTCCAAAATGACAATGGACATTTCCTAGCCATGACGCAACCAGAATCCTTGTCGCTATCCCGGATTAAGAACAGGAAACCACGATAAATAAAGACTAGAGCATTTATCCCTAACATGGCCCGAATTCTCCCCCTGTCTCATAAATATGGACAGAACAGCCTCCCTTGTAACTCTTTGATTCGCCTCCATGATATACTCGACTTTGACCAGCCACAAATTTGTCAATTCTCAAATATTCTGACAGCTTATTTTGTTCTGCCCCGCCAACTGAAACGTTAATGACACACTACAGCGAATGTCCATTTGTTAAAATAAAATCCATGCCCAAGAAAAATCGCTTCCATGCTGCAATCCACCTCGCAGGGCTGTGGCTGGCCCGATGGGCTCAGTGAGCATTATAGAAATTGTTGAGTGACGGTTCACAGAATTGTGTGTTCTGCAATGTATATATATACGACAATTTGATTTTTGTCATTCTGGTTTATGGGGGTCCAAAGATTTAGAGGTAGGCCTACATGTACAGTTTATATTCATTACATCCAGTCATTTTACTGGGATAGCAACCCTGATATCCCAAGCCAATTTCTCCCATAATGACTTGCATGTGGGATGTAATTCATCTTCAAAAACTAAAAGTGCTCCCCAAAATTATGCAGTAGCTCAAGTTCCAATGCATTTCAATCAAAATTTAAAACATATTCGGATGAATGTTAGTTCAATTTATCACATGATTTTGTGCAATTAATTTAATTCTGAGATGAAGGTGTAATGGTCTGGGGGAAGCTTGTACAATTTCAATTGTTTAACATAATTTTTAGATTTTCAATAAATAAAAAATCATGGTTTATTCAAACTTACGATGCCACCTCGATTGGGAGCTCATCTCATTTGTCCCTGACTTCCTCTGTACAAACCTATTATTTTCTTGGTCCATGCACTGTGCAATGTCCCATCTCTGACACTGATTTGAGTTTAGTTATCATACTGTTTCCATCAATTTTAGTTGATTTTATATTGACTTGTAAACGCAAATTGAATCTGGCTGTTTGAAAGATAAGTTCTGTCCATCTCATGCATGTAAAGCTTGTTGAGCATTTTTCCAGCATGCACAAAGATATCAGTGAACTGTGATTGGCCTGGATACCAATGTTGACAATTTAATTAGGCCACCCTGATTGTGCTGGTGTAACGTTGCCCCATTGCATCTGCTGTACTTGAGGCCAGGTGATACTTCGTGATTGTTTTCATATTTCAAGTTAGTTGCTCGCCTAGGTTTTTCACCGCGAGGCGTCGCCTGTAATACATATGTCGTAGCTTGTCCTAAAATCGCCCCTTGCAGTCCTGCGTGGTGTGCACTTACACTCTCAGCAACCAATTTCTGCTTTTGTGGACTTTTGTGTAATCCAAGATTTGATTTCTGCCTAGTGTCCGCTTTTCTCCTCAACATACGATAGCTTCATTAAATGCCGTTTTCCATTCATGAATTTGAAGTGACCGCATTTTAAGGTGAAGGAGCTCTGATATCAAACGAAGTTAAAGAGAAATTATGGCCCAATTTTTCTTTCCGGAACAGGTCAAATCGGGTTATCAACTGTGGGGTGTTAGGCTGGCCAAGTGGAAAAATTGGAGAGTCATTAAAAAAGTGAAAGTGCCCAACACCAAACAACAAAGCTTGTCTATGTTTTGCTGACAGACAGACAGGTGGACAAAGAGGTAGACAGGACTTTCGAACACAGAGAGGGAGCTGTCAGGAGCAGAGAGCTGTTCTCGGCACAGCCATCCGCAGTGAAACGAACCGCAAAACCAAACCACTTTCAAACTTCAGTGTATATCTGGGGCTAGTTATAGAGTCTGTCTTCACGCTTCCATTTTGCACTTTTATAACTTAATAGCCAATAAACAATCGAACCATGTTAGTTGTAGTCATGGGATTGTGTATTTCCTGTCAATTTACGAAACAGAAAACAACAACTTACGACGATCGCTGAATCATGGCAATATAAGTAGGGAATATTGTCCTGATTTTGGAAATCGCATCGCATTTGACAGAGAAAAGTCTTTCGAGGAAATATGTAGGCCTATATGTTTTTTCTTTGATGTAATTAGTCAGGAAGAAATGCTGTATCGGAGAAGAAATGTGTATTTATAAACATGCTTTTGGAATGTTCATATAAAAATAAGTAATAAGTTCATAAGTTTTCATGCACCACTTTCCTCAAGTGCAATGTACTATCATGTATGCAGCCTGAATTCATAAAGTAGAGCTCTCGTCTCACAAAAGATTTCTTGAAACACTGTGAGACAGAAGCAGATATAGACAGACAACTTGTCCTTCTGTTGCCGTGGCATTCCTTCGCTACTCGATTGTCAAACTTTTTTTTGAAGGAGTTGTATTTTCGCGTGTTGTGATTTTTGCATCCATAAAGCTCGGGGCAATAGCATCCTTCATCAGTTCCTTCAGCAGCAGCAGCATCAGCAGCAGAACATCTTCATCATTTTGTCTCTTCCTCATCAATTCAAGATGCTCAACACTTTTCATCCATTGATTTTTTGAAAAACTGTAATCTAAGCTCTCTGTGTTATCAATGTAGCATGTGTTCCATTGACTGGGGAGGGGAATGGCTGTGGCAATGGACAGATGGATAGATTGATGGTAGGTAGATAGCTATAATTATGGATAGGTAGAGATAGATAGGGAGAGAGATAGATAGGAAGATAGATAGATAGATGGATGGGGAGATAGATAGGGAGATAGATAGATGGGTAGATAGACAGGCAGGTAGATAGATAGATAGGTAGATAGATAGATAGATAGCTAGACAGATAGATAGATAGACAGATAGATAGACAGCTAGAAATATAGATAGACTGATAGACAGCTAGACATATAGATAGACAGATAGACAGATAGACAGATAGATAGACAGATAGACAGATAGACAGATAGATAGATAGACAGATAGATAGATAGATAGATAGATAGATATGTAGATAGGTAGATAGGTAGATATGTAGATAGATATGTAGATAGATATGTAGATAGATAGATAGATAGATAGATAGATAGATAGATAGATAGATAGATAGATAGATAGATAGATAGATAGAAAAACGGAGCCCATGCATTTCCTTGTAAACCACTGCCATCCCTATTGAAGCAGTTATCACAAGAACAAGCCAGACCTGCCTGTATTGGAGCGGGAGGGGACAGGATAGGACATGTGTGCTGATGCTGCTTCAGTCCTGCCTCAGTCCTGCCAGGAAAAAACAAATTATTCTCAAGATCTGTCTGTAATTATTAGATTTTATTTTCCTCATACGAATAATTGCAGAGACACGCGGGCCTGGAGAGAGGCTGGGGTTGCCCGCTGCTCGAATCTATTTCAATTTTGCCCACAATCTCCTAAGTCATTAGCATGGTGCCTATGCATTAAGATTAATTAAATTCAATGGTTTTGTGTGCTCCATGTTTTCTATGGCTTCTTTCACAGTTCCTGTCAGCTATGTTGGTAAGACTTTTTTTATCTGTATTTCCTGACAGGGTTGCATTATCTGCTAAGTAAAGCCGAGGATTGTGCAGAGTGTAATTAGGAATGGCTAGGAAGGACATTGGCCCAGCCCACTCTGCAGTAGCGAGTCTGCATTGTCACATTTTCATATTCATAATTCAATATCTTTTGCCACGTCTTTTGGCCGCAGCGCCTTCATGTTTGAGAAGATTTCTTCCTGGTATTTGTTGCTATGTTGCTTCAACTCGCTTGCCATGTAATGTATGCCATCACCTTGTAACTTCCATATTGAAAAGATTGTCACACATGTTGGAATTTTAAGATGCCTTCAAATAGCTCCATGTGCATCATGCCATTATGTATACTATGCAGATTGTGAATTGCTGCACATGGTATGACATGGTATTGGTATTCTGGAGGGCTCACAGTCAATCAGTTAGTCAGTCAGTCAGTCAGTCAGTTAGTCAGTCAGTCAGTCAGTCAGTAAGTCTATCTGTCAGTCAGTCGGTCGGTCGGTCGGTCGGTCGGTCGGTCGGTCAGTTAGTCTCGGTTAGTTAGTCAGTCAGTTAGTTAGTCAGCCAGCCAGCCAGCCAGTCAGTCAGTTTCTAGAACTGTTGGTCAGTTGTTAGTTTCGTATCAGTTAAAGATAAACCAGTGCAGTTTTATGTATTTCAAAGTTTCAGTTTTCAGTTAGTTTTGGTAACTTCTTCAGCCAATCATTCAAAACTGCCCATCCATCATTCTCTGGATAGATTGGCTAATCGTTATCCAGTCAACCTAACAGTGAAATCTTGAAGTTTGTATTCTGAAAGACATATCAATCAAAGGTGTCTGGTTTCTTTAGAATTTAATCTTTTCTATCTGCGCTTCCTTCAAGTCTGTCAGTTGAGGCAAACCACTTTATCTTGGTCAAGATTTGAAATCATCCAATAGAAATGGACGCCATAGGAAGGATAAGCTGGTCTGTTATTAACTTTGATGTAATAGGGGACGTGTCATGCAGCCTGGTCAGCCCTGTCTTGGGGTATTTCGGGCCCATTGAAGTATGTAAGAGAAACCCTCGGACAAGGGCTGAAGATGACATTCGTGATTTATCCCCAGCCTCCTGCCATCGCGCATATTTCTTCATGATTTATTATGGGCTATCACGCAAAACAACAAGATTTACCTCCAGCCGAGTGAACCAACAATCAGACATTCCCAGAGACAAGTTGCAGTCCCGAGACAAGTTACAGCCCCATGCAGTTCCCACCATTCTTCTTAAATCTCGAGTGTAGCACGGTTCCATCCAGTCACAAATCGAATCAGACCCATTCTTTCGGTTAATTCAAAATTGGTCCAGGGTTAATTAAGAACTATAAGGCAAGATTTGCACACTGGAGGCAAGGAAGCATGAGTCGTCAAATAATTCTGGGCATTAATACAATGATGAATTGGTACTGGCACAAAAGCTGCTTCTAAGATGCGATCGAGTTACCATCTACAAGGAATGGCTTAAACAAAACTCCTTGTGAGTCGGGGTCCATAATGAACTGCAGCTAACTGCTATCAGGATAATTAAGACGCCATGTTAAATGTGACCTCCATGATACAGCTCATTTCAAAAGGATTGGGTGACCGTGCACTGCTTTCAAATGAACTACAACGATCGAGGCCCAATCCTAGAACAATCGACGTGGTACGCAGCGTTCTTGGCGTCATGACGGCGCGTGGGTGGCCCCTGTTACGTCACCTTGCGTCAAGAGTGACCTGAGCTGACCCAGCGTCTGTTGTGGTACGCATGGATGACTCTGGTCCTGCTGCCGCCGCCTCCTCCTGCACTGGGTGACCGAGCATCCTTACAGATAAAGGCATGTTTGAATTTGAGAATTGAACTTTTAAAGAAAAGAAATTAAAGCAAGGAGGGGCTATACCCTCCCCTTTGCGCAACGATGTGATCAGCCGTCCGGATAAGACCAGTTAAGAGTCATTTGCAGGGGGATTATTTAATCAAGCAAAGGGGAGGAGGCCGATCTAAATCAACGTCGGTGGTCAGGGGGCGATCTTTATAGCATTTTGATGCAAAGGCTGGTCTCCTCACAAAGACCCCCTCCATATGGTCCGGCCAAGCCCCCGGCCAGGTGGCGTGGCCAGCACAGTAGCCCCCTGGCCCCTTACTCCATAAAACCGTCACATAAATAAGGGAAAGGCCTGATCATGTTTATGAATTTGCTCGTCCCAATGCAGTCCTATAGGCCTGGCCAGTGTCCGAGCAGGGGGCTGACAAAAGAGGTCTATCCGTTAAACACACACAGACCTAATAATAATATAATGCAGCAAATAGGTGTCAAGCCAACACAAGCAGGCCAGAGGGGTAGAATGGCACGCATTGGCGGGCAATGGCAGGGACTGCAGGGGATCAGCATTGCTTAAGATGACCCCCTGGTCCATGAGAGGGTGACTTGAGAGATGCCCCATTGCTGCCCCAGTGCCAGTGATTTGTGATCTCTGCTCCTAATTGTGTTTTGTTGTGACCTGAGCTGTGACTGGGGCTGTGACCAAGGGCTCCTTGCTGCTTTTTGCATCTCAGTCAATTTGGCTGATGCGATTAGAGGGCGCCACTGGCCGAGAACTGTTTCCTGTTGTGCTGCGAAGGTCATTGAGGTCAGGGTGGGGTCTCTCTGATCCTGTGGGGCTGCAACTAAGAGAGGCTGGGTGAGGCTGAGCCCTATCGGTCATGGGGCATCTTGGCCATTCAAGGGGCAGCTGATGGCTTTCTCAGGGCTTCCTAAGGGCTTCAAGAGGGCTTCCAGAGGGCTTGCCTATTGGCTTTATGTCCAAGATCCCCCTCACAAAAAAGGCCCCCAGTGACCAGAAATCTCCATTTCATGGGCCTGGATAACAGGATTATGTAATATGGAATAGGTGATCGTTTTTCACCCCACACAAAGGGCTAAGACCCCTGCCCTCTTGCTCTAACCGAGTTAGCCTTTCTTTGCCAGCCATTCGGCCTTGGAGGCTCTTCCAGCTGGCTCTTGACCAAATACTGACTGAGCAGCGAGCACTGACTCATGCTTGTGCCATTACTTGGGATCTTGGGATATGCTATTACTTTTCTCAGCTCCCACCAATTGTTTGACTTATCAATAAATTCTATGGGCGATAATATAAGTCGATCGATTCACTCCATCTTTAATTGTTTTTTGTGATTTATTTTAACCGATGTCTCATTTCTTGTATGTTATCACATTTCGCTTCAAAAATGTCGAAGTATCATACCAAGCCAAACTAGCCAATTCACTGTATTTATGTAACAAAATAATTCTCACTATTGTCATTTAGATAGAAAGATAAACTTTTTTATGTGAGAATATATTATAATATGTTTCCAAATCTTTGAAACGTGGCATTATGGTCTTTCTCAAATTGATCTAAGTTGTGTTCTGCAAAACCACACTTAATCAAACATGCTCCATCAGACAAACTTTTTGAAGTTTTGACGTTGTCGTAAATAAGGTACCAAATTAGTCTGAAATAGACAATAATTACTCTCTTTCAGTCATGAATAACTCATGATTACTCCGTCGACCAAAGAAAGTCGTTTTTGGAAACAACATCTCCTAAAAAAACTGTCTCTGAAACTGATGAATATGAAAACCAAGACGAAACTTATTCAAGAAAGTTGTTTTCCAAAAGATCTTCACCTCTTTGGACTATAAACTTTTATTAGGTCAGTATGCTATGTTGTGTCAAGGATCGGTGGCAGAGTATATGTAATATTTATAAACTATCTGTATAGATCTGTATCTTCGTATATACTGGAATATACGACTTGTGTTGTAGGTGCCTGATCATGCGGCAAAGCTGAAGTAACTGTAGCCATGTTCTATAGGTCTGGAACTTGTTGATCCGTGAGTTCTAACGGTGTAATATTATATTTTTAGGCTAATCTATTTCTTGCTTGCACAGTGGAGCTCTGCGTCTGCTTTTTTGAAAGACCAAGCCAAGACATATATATCATCATTCCTTGATTGCACGTCTTTGTTTACAACCTTTGATCTTTTTGTGTTTCCATTCGTAAAGGTCTCATTGTGCTGATGGATTCTCATACAAGTGTGCAAGCGCACTGCCCTGTTCTTTACAACTATGACAATTGTAAGATCGCATTGTGCGCAGAGTCACACATGTTGAAGACCGCACCTGATCTGAGTACCGTGCCAAGGGACACACATGCCATGTACCGTACTTGCCAAAAAAAGAGGGCCGGTGCATTTAAGATATTGTATTCTGGCATTTAAGATATTGTATTATACAACAGTGTAGATCGTATGACATCCCAGAAGTACCATGCAGTGCCACAACATGATATCTGTAATAATTGTCCCCCTGTGCTCAGTGCATTCCTATCAACATTATCGGTTTTACACAATGCTATTTTAATGATTTTCTACCCTACTAATGTTCATCATTTCATGGTAATATTATTACAGTGTACGAGACTTTGAATTGATGGTTGTTGGTCATGAATAATGTTTTAATTTCATTGTATTCCACACGTGGGAGCTTATCTAGGCCACTCAGTATACTGAAGTGAGTTTATGAATTTTATGAACATATCTAAGGAATATATATTACCTAAAACAACGCAACCTACATATCATGGAATATGCATTAAATTAGTGTAATTGAATTAACATATGTCTAAATTTTTGATGTTGGTGATTGCCCATGTCCTCCGGAGATATAAATTTTATAGAGGTTGTTGAATTCTAAATCTAATCAGAAGCAGCTATGGGCTTTCTGCACCGGGGATTGGGCTCGCTTCCAGCCCACAAGGGCTCATCAACAAAGACAGTCGTCACATAAGAATACCAGGGGAGCATGAAATATTTCCATCTAACAGGTTCCAGCAAGCGTGATTGAAAATTGGCAGGGCTCTGGCAAAATTCACAGTGATTTGAACAGAGCAGTCAGATTGGCTAGCTGGGAGATGGGCGATATTAGAGTGAATCAATGTGAAGGGAGGTTCAAAGTCCCGGATGAAATGATCAAGGCTTTTTGCAGTACACAATGGCTCCTCCATCCAAGCCAAGTTTCTCTGTCTCTGGCTGAATGTGGACCCTTTCAGCTAGCCACTTTCACAAATAGTTTGGACCCAGATCACTTGTGGGAAATACCCTCGCCTACATCCAAGTTGAAATTGTCAGAACTAAGCTCATCAAATAATTATGTCATCATTCATACTCCACAGATTGTGATAAACGCCAAATTGGCGTTCATTACATGGTCAAATCGCCACTTTATTCTCCGACAAGAGTGTCATGTTCTTCTGCCTATGATCCATTGTTTGGTAATTGTCAGTCGTTATACAATAAGTACAATAGTTTTGTGTGTGGACTGTGTCCAAAATACTTTTCGAACAGACAACACTTTATTGTCATGCCATGTACATTGTGCAGTGTGTGCATTTGGTGTGAAAATATCTTGTTTTGTGAAAATGTGTCTTCTATATATATGTGTGGTTCCATACATGCACCTTGTTATATGCCTTGCATGCCACAATCTTAGAACAGCGTCAAGCAGAGCCATTTCAAGCCCACATTGTTACATGGCCCCTTTGCAGAATTCATAATTACAGCTCAGCTTATATTTCCCAATCCGTCATGTAGCTGAGCTAATCTCAGGGTGCTCTTTTTGAGGAAACTTCTCTCGTTTAAATTAGAGCAGAATAGCAGATAGCACGGTTGAAGCTAGGAGATGAATTCGGTGTTAACAACCTGCTTTTCCATGAGGGAATTATTACATTGTTGATGTGTGAAATGCTATTACTACTTTATTCCCTATGCAGCAGCCTGTATCTTTCTTCAGCTATTGCTTTTGACAGTGTTGCGTTTTGCCAAGCAGCTAGCCAAATTCATGTTTGTGTTTAGTGCAAAAATGCGGTTCAACCCAGTTAGCCCCCTGAATGTTTTCACACATTTAAGGGGAAGTTTTTTGTCTTTAACCACAAAAAGATGACACGAACAAGTGTAGGCCAAAGAAATGAGTGTCCTGAACCCAGCAGACAGGAGTCAACAGATTGTGTGCTTAACCGCTTGTTTGCATGACGTCAAGACGCCAAAACGTCACCTCATGACGCAAATTACCACATCATAACGTCCCCGCACGGG
Organism: Platynereis dumerilii; assembly: GCA_026936325.1. NCBI lineage: Eukaryota > Metazoa > Annelida > Polychaeta > Phyllodocida > Nereididae > Platynereis > Platynereis dumerilii. The sequence goes on from JAPTHN010000011.1 coordinate 21,898,800, forward strand.
CAGCGTCTTTCCTTCTTGGTAAAGACTCTCTGTGAGGCTTCGGGACGTTGTTTTTAGCAATTAATGAAAAGTACTATCCAATTTTAGGGTCCAGACTGATTTGCAGTTCATTAAGTGGATTCCCTTGCTGTCTTTAGGTTACTAAATTGGCACAGCATTTCCTAGACGTGAGTTTACAGAAGTTTACATGTGTTAAAGACCCAATAACACAGCAACGAAATTGTGGCCACAAAGCCATAAAACTTTCACTGGACTCTCATTGGACAGTGGTTATTAGGCCACACCTGATTAATTAACATGTGAGGGGGTCCAGAAATGATCTTTCTGTCTCTAAAATTCACTTTCTCTTTGGAATTTGAAGCACCAATTAATAAATTAAGGAAATTAATGTATTTGTGTGCTTATCAACTTTGTTATCACATTAGAGTAATTGAAAGTCTTTCAACTTTTCTTGAAATACAATTCTTCTCCACTTAATTGTCCTTTATTAATCACTCTTGGCTAAGATTACATGTAATTGACCCCTCATATTTATGCACCACTGGCCACTGCCATTTCCAAATTTTATGCAAATGAATTAACATTGATTGGTCATTTAGCTTCAGATCAATTAGTGGCAATGGCAGAAATGTCATTAGGAGCTGTCAATCAAACTTCCATGAAAATTCTTATATTTTTCATAATTTAGCAAATATCTTAATTCATATAAGAGCTTTTGTGTTACAAATTACCTTTTCGTTTTCAGCATTAAATTATCTATCTGCACATATAAAATTCATACTTGTAAGTTCCTTTATGACTTTAGAAATTGGGAAAAAGTGAGAGAATTGGAGAGATGTTCACTCTTGGGGGGTCAGATTCAGACTGCCATCTTGTTGGCTCTGTCTCCTTTTATAGTCGTGGTTGGGTCTTTAAAAGGTGATTACATGTTTTTTCGCAATCTCATTAATTCTGCAGTCTTTCTAGTTTCCTAGAATTTCTCTGATTATACCTCATCTTGAAGTATAACTACCTTGCTCTTCAGAGATCCCGTGTTAAACACGATACAATTTTCGAATGCAAGTTGTTAAAATTGGTGAAGAAATTTCTCAATTCATGCATGCATGAGCCTACTGCTGCTATCAGTAGCTTCATGCAACTACCAAATCTGACCATAACCGACCTGCTTTCAGGAAATGTTGGTAAAGGTTACTTAAATGAAACCTATTTGGATGTTTTGATTTTAGTGTTGCAGTTGTGATTCTGAAAGCACTTTCACTGCGGATGATTGCAACATGTTCTGGGTATTTCTTGCCAAGTGAGTCAACTGTTAATGAGACTGTCCTGTGGAGGCAGTGCAGATATTCAAGTCAGCAATGATGATGAGCATGAATGTTTGATTTTGATGAGTTCCTTCTAATGACCATTGTTGTGCTGGGTAATTTCCACAGCCATATATTTTGTGCAGTCATGGTTGGCAGCAATTAGCAAGCTGGGAATGCCAAGCTAACTGCCATATCTGTGCCATTACCATTTCGCAGATGGAATTTGTGAATGGAAGAATCGCTGCAATTCCTTATTTCACAAGCAGGCAATTTAGGGTGGAGGGGGAGGGGGTATTGCGTAATATTGGGGCTCACGGAAGATCTTCGTTAGTACCCCCTCGCTTGGCTGTTTTTATTTTCTTAGGCGGCTGGGCAATTGCATAACGACTGCTGACCCTTGACCCATATGCAAATGAGGGGTGCCTCTTCGTTTATCTTCTTTTAAAAAGAACACAAGAGCGGGACTGATTGTGAAACTTAATGAAGCTGGAACACTGAGGAGCTATATGAAGCGGGGAACATGAATAGACCCAACCACCCCATACAGGGCCCTTCCATTCATTAAAGCACTTCTCCCTTTCTTTCTTTTTTGAGTTATGACCCCGACAACCTTCAAAACTCTGAGGCGAACTTCAAATAGTGACGTCATTAATTACTTCCATCCACGTGTTTCCACGCGTTTTAACGTTGCTGGCGAGAATTTCTCTTTCACTGGCTTTTCACTCAGTTTCCAGTCTGCAAAAATTCAACCCTCTTAAAAAGCTGGCAAATTTATTGCCCCATCTTCCTGGTTTTAGGCCTAAGTGCCAGAGTCACCGTGGCGTTTTTCATGGCATTTTAATGCTGCTTACATAAGAATTAAGGGTTGGCATGAAAGCCTGGCACTTCTAAAATGGCATCCGAAGTTATGTGACCGCAATAATGACCAGTAATGTGCTGTTAGGCTAACCTTTGGACAGACATTTTGAGTCTGATAAATGATTCCCTTTCTCTCAGATCTATGCAGACATGGAAAACGCCCAAAACAGAGTTTCAATTGAAAATAGGCTTGTTCACCAAAAGCATAAAACACCTGATCACGTTCAGACAAGTTATTTCTACACATTTAATCTATAATATGATTGAACTAGTTTCTGACTATTCTACCTTACGTTTTAATTAACCCAAAGCAGTGACGAAGGCAATTGGTTAAGCCAAATGGTTGGTCCTTAAAGGCATCATTGGCAGATCTGTAAATTCATGGCATTGATTGTGTTATACACGGGGCCATTAATTGTTACTGGGTGAATTATGCACTTTTGCGTTTAATAATACTCACGAACTGCAGTCCTGAGAATCTGGCCTATAGAGCGTATATATACACATTTTCAATTGGTGGCTCCTCCGGTATAAGTTCTCCCAGACTTGCATAATTTTTTGTTGTTTCAGAATTTATGGCTTACCTCCCTGCAGTATAGATGTAGAAGTGTAGATATCCATCTGCTCTTTACTTTTTGTTCACTTTTGCTTCACTTTTGCTTCACTGCAGCCTTTATCAGTGCAGCCTCTGCTATCTGCAGCCGACAATTGTCAGGGATGCCGCAATCTGGGTAATTTGTAGGATGGATTGACTGCTGGAGAATTATGGAAACAAATCACCTCTAATGTGACAACTCTGTCTGTGGAGGAAAAAGAAAAAAGTGGACAAAATACAGAACAATAGCAACAACAGCAAAATAGTGTGATTTGAAAGAGAAGGAGAGGGAACTACAAATTGCAAGGTAGAATTACAAGTGTGGCATATTCATCAGTTCTGGCTTGAAACTGAATCCATGCATATATCTTGCAACATTTTAAACTCGTCTTTGGACATCCATCTTCTGTGGGCCTCTGTATAGGCTATTGACAGCAAGCCTATTGTTGGAGGCTTGTTGGGCAGGGATAGATATATAAAACTTCAACACAGTTCCGCCTCCCTTTGACTATGACTAATACTGAATACTAATGTAATGTGTAACTAAAGCCTGTTTTTGGATATATTTTTATGCATTGGTAAGTTACGATAGGCGTAGTTACATGATCATAAATTTAAACCTGATGTACACTGACGTGGAGCTGCAATACAGTCACACCTTTTAGGCAATTAGGCACATCCTTCTTCACACAATAAATGATGAGAAATAATGTCATTCATATTTCTGCATCCATTTCGATTTCAAATTTTACAATAAGAGATAGGCCTATATCAAGGTACTGTCAAATTTGAGGGTGAAAAGACCGCAAACATTTTGGAAGAGGTCCAAGAGGGAGTCCCCACTGTACTTTATACGGACTGAAGTGTTATCTCATCATTACGTATCTCTATAGGCCAGGCCTACAGCCTAAACAGTTGATCATTAGTACGATTTTTCTATAAAAGTTCTGTCTATATATATATATATCGCAATTAGCACATGGGCAATACACCCACAACAAGGGAACCACAATGGAGCCATTGTGGCTTGAAATAGCAAGAACCGCTTTGACATTTACCTTCATATTGTGCTGGATAAAAGTGGATGTTCTGCTATAGATGCAGTCTGTGGCTTTCCAAGGATGGTGTCAAAACTTTCAATTATCTGAAGCAGGTTGGGCCGGTTGGCTGATGAGAAAGCTCGGCTAATAAGTTGAAGCAGCATGTACATCCATAACAGCCGAATCCATTATCCTGTCTTGCAAAAAATGACAACCTCTTGCAACTTTTTCCTCGGGCGTTCAGTTTCATTTTAGCATTACATTCTCTTCCCTGCCTTTGAGGCTCTCGGTAGTACTTCAGAATAAAGGATGAAGAACGTAGAACCAGGACACAAGCTGGGTTCAATGGCTTGTCGATAGAGCTTGAACTGTAGGTTTTAGGTCTTAATTTATATTCTGCTCTGAAAGTTGTCAAGTCAAATATACCTGATGCATATTTTTTATATCAAATTACCTTGTACAACCCTTGGGTTATCGGATATGAAAAGTACATTATTTACTTCCGAGTGGTCAGAATAATATATTAATTTTCAAGTTTTCTTTTATTGATGAATAGTGGAATTGTCAATGTTGCAGTGGGAATTGCACTTATTCCTTATCGGGATTAGAAAGCAATAATTGTACTCTCTAGCAGTGCACAATTTTGTCTCGAAGTGTGGTTACATGCGATTGAGTCAGTTAAATCCGTTAAATCAGTTTGACGGTCAATTTATATACCTGATTTATGATTACTTCTTAGTTTCCTAGCATTATGAAACTTACTTTGTGTGCATTTATAGAACATGTTATAAAAGCCTTTGATTGACAAGGTACCAAAGTGACAGCTCAATTTCTGCCTCCAACAGGTCATCTGTGGTGACAGGAAGTGTTAAGATAATCTGCTTCCGTTACTTCCGGTTTTTAATGAAACAACTCAATTTTGATTGGTACATCAAGATGTTGCTGTTTTGGCACCTTCGTAATTGAATCAGTGTTTTAGAACAATGCACTTGCACAACATTTGATGGTATTTATGTGTGGCAAACAAATTGAACAACATGGCAAACAGTTTTAATGATGTGACAAACAGTTTTGATGATGTGACAAACAAGTCTGAAGTATTTTATAGAAACATTCAATTTGGACTGTGTGACCTTAAAGTGAATTGAAAGCACCATCCAGACAGTTACGATAAATATTTTGACAAATGAAAACTTACAATCTGTTGGTCTGAGCCTATAGACAAAGTGGTGCATTAAGATTCCAATATATGTTATGCATGCGATTAGATTGTATTTAAGCCCAATTAAATTACCAATTAATTCTTCAACATGATAGACTGCATGTAACTCCAGATGTCTCCTGTGGTTTTTGGGATTGGACCATTTGTGGTTTCCATTGTGGAACAAGGGACTCAAGCAAGATCTATATGTTTTTCAGCAGATGTTTCCATTTTAAAGAAAAGCTAAGAAATTCAAAAGTATAGTAAGAATGCGCGGAGAGGGTTAAATTTCACGTAATCAGGGAGACAAATGGACAAGTTTTGTTGCAGCGGAGGATGGAGGGAGGATGGAGGGAGGATGCGGATGTAAAGATGCTGCGGAGGATGGTCGTCTATTGTAGCATCTCTTCGACATCTGTCCAAAATCACACCAAGCGCCATATCAATTCTCTTACTTTTCCCCCTTTTCCACTTTTAAAACTTGCTAAGCCTGAGTTGAATTTCAGCGAATTGGAGAAAATTCACCAGAGGAGAAGGAATTATTTGTTGGGGAAGGCCTTCAATTAGTATGGCTCAAAATATGTAAATGATTCGTGGCCAAATCTCCAGCAAGTATTGCTAGGGCGGGCTTGACATAGGGAGAATTTTCACAATTTGCATTTCAATATCCTATTTAAATTCATACAGCAAACACTGGAGCTGCTCTGGGGAGGGGAGCTTGTAGGGCCTTCTCTTAGAGCATTATCTCGGCTTAGGCTCTCCCTGCCCCCCCCTCCCCCTGCATACGTCTAAATTCAGTTTTGAAGGACAGTAAACACATCGCAGACACTAGGCGATTCTCAAGTCACCGAAATCAATTGGAATATGAGCGGATAAGCTCTTGTTGGCCAAGACAATTGCGATGTTACACATCTCTATTCCTACAATCCAATATAGCCAATGTTGCCTCGATCTGTGCTTCCTGCATTAAAGAATTTCCTTCGAGAATCGGTGTGTTGTGCAAAACTTGCGCTAGTGCCACAAACAAGCTCTCCACACCGCCAGCCCCAATTCTTTACATACATAGCAAACCGAATATAGGACTATAGAGCACACACTTCTGTAAACTATTTTCTAACATAAGATTGCTATAATTGTCTTTATTTTGCATGAATCTTGTATATAGTCTCCCAATGTCTTCTCATTTCTATTGCTATACTTACAATTACACTACAGTGCGTTCATGGTAACAAGTGCAACATATAAATTGATAAACAGTCGCACCCAGCTGAGTTTGTGGTTACCTTGCATTTTGAGGACCGCAACAACGATTGCATCTAGGTAATATCTCACGCAGCAAATGGGATGATTTAGAGGATGATTGAGATGTTTTAGTTTTAGTTATAAATCAAACTAGTGCACTTGCCACTTAAGTTTCGCTGGCCAATTGTTGAGTTGAAGTGGAGGGAAGCGGTGCTTTGCAGAATGAATAGTGCTTTAGAGCGAAGCGAGTTCATTTCCTTTTTAACCAAAAAAGTCAATTCTTTCGTGAGTGGAGGCTATTAGTCTTGCAGACCATAATAGTCGCCGGCAGCACTGCAATGCTCCGGTCATATCGCCAATGCTTGGCCCCAGTGGTTGGCCCTCGTAGCTGCTCAAATGCTCGACCCATGCAATGGTTAGCCAGGCTGTAAAAGGCGGGAGGCAGATAAGGTCGTGTCGGGAGCGGACAGGCGGAAAATTGCGGACGGCGGACATGGGTCAGGGCTGGTAGTGATCTGCACATGCGCAGACAAGCAGCCAGGCATCTGGCTGTCCATGAGCAATGTCGTGCCGATTTGACCCGAGTGATAAATCGGCCTCACAGGAGACCCATAACATGTCCTCACGAGCCCAGCAATAGCCCTACAGTGCCCAGCAAAAGCTCAACACCGGCCCAGCATTGGCCCCACTGCCAAAGGGATTGATGGCGCCTCTTTATCATACAAACAGGGTGACCTCACATGCTGCAGTTGTTGATCATTTGGTGTAATTTATTGGGTTGTGGGGGAAAAAATGGACAGCTTATGTCCAGCAGGTTCAACAAATCACTTAATATGAAAGGGCCCTGGACTTGTTTTGAGGTAGACCCATACTGCAGTAGATGAACCGTGCATGCTTCCATAGAAGCATGCCCTGAAAATACATTACCATGTGGCCAGTGTAGGGCAGTAGCAAAGAAAGTTTTTGGAAAAACTCATAAACCCAGAGCAACCAAATCGTATGCTTCATTCATACTTCCTCCTAATCAAGTTTGTCGCCAAACCAAGTGATTGCGTGTTCAGAATGGAAGAAGCGAATCAACCACAGGAGTTTCAGTCCAACCTAATTGTCAGGCATCTAATCAACCAGTCCAATTAAAGTTAGCAACCAGGCAGCCTCAGCCATTTTAATATAATGCACAGCGGAAGTGGAAAGGGATGAAAAGAAAAGCACAAAACAGATTTAAGCGGAATCCCCTCACAACGATTGGCGTAAAAGGCGGACGAGGCAATTTCTCCGTTGTGTGGAACATAGGGTCCACGTGCCCACACTGCGCCGCCCTGCATTTTCCATGATAATCAAGCAACTGGCAATGACGTTAGAGGCTTTCAGATGGTTTTATTGAATGTGACTCAATTCTATTAGCTTTAAGGAACTTAGTCTGAACGTCTGAAAGCACTGGAATTAGTTTGGAATGGTATTTAAAGTAATTCCATGTCAATCGGGAGATTGTTGTTTGGGAAACAAGGCTGCACCGAATTCATCCGCTCTGTCTTTTAAAGTGTAGCTGTGAATATTGGTCCTCTATTATTGAAATGAACCCATCAGTCTCTCCTCAAATTTAATTCTGTTGTTCATCGATGTGCCTAGAGGCACGTTTTTTTAAAACATCATATTTCCATAAACGTAATGTGTTATACTAAATACCCTAAATCTGATATCAATATTTATATCATAAGTTTTGTAATGGGACATAAATCATATACATATTCAATGATTGATTCATTTGATTTGATGATTGTCATATATATTGTGATTGAATCGGAAATGTATCATCTGTTTATAATTGGATCATAGATTTATCATCTGTATATTGTGATTGAATCGTAGATATATCTTCTGTATTGTAATTAAATCATAAATATATCATCTGTATTGTAGTTGAACTGTAGATATATCTTCTATATTATAATTGAATCATAGATATATAATCTGTATTGTTATTGTATTATAAATATATCATCTGCATTGTAATTGAATCATGAATATATCATCTGTATTGTAGTTGAACTGTAGATATATCTTCTATATTATAATTGAATCATAGATATATAATCTGTATTGTTATTGTATTATAAATATATCATCTGCATTGTAATTGAATCATGAATATATCATCTGTATTGTAGTTGAACTGTAGATATATCTTCTATATTATAATTGAATCATAGATATATAATCTGTATTGTAATTGTATTATAAATATATCATCTGCATTCTAATTGAATCATGAATATATCATCTGACTTGTAATTGAATCTTAGATATATGATCTATTTAATTGAATCATAGATATATCATCTGCATTGTGATTGAATCGTGAATATATCATCTGTGTCGTAATTATCCCCCATGCTATGCTATGGGGGATTGTACTTTTAGTCTCCGTGTCATGGCATCCATCAAATATCTCAAACACCACACCATGCACAATGCTCATCCTTTCCCAACATTCAAAGACCCCCCTCAACTTGTCAAATCTTACCATAAATCAATAAATATCATAACCATTTCCACATCCCAAATACTTTTTCAGTTGAGTTGCCAAAAGCAGCCATGTTATTTTTAAAAGCGAACTCCATCACCAGGTGTCTCCACCTTCTTACATGTATGCACAATTGTGCCCCTGGTGGAAATATTTGGCATAACTAAAATTGGAATTCTGGTGGGTATAGGTAGATGTGTAGGGCATTGGGGATATGGAGGCAGTATACCTGCTCTTGTTGAATCATAGAAATATCATCTGCATTGTTATTGAATCACATATATATATATCATCTGTATTGTAATTTGCAATTGAATCATACAAATATAATCGGTATTGTAATTGAATCATAAATATATCATCTGTATTGTAAAAGAACTGCAGATATATCATCTGCATTGTAATTGAATCACGAATATACCATATCTGTAACATCTTAACTTCTATAATTAATGAAAGTGAATCATAAAATTATTATCTGCATCGCAATCGAATAATTGTACATCATCTATATCATCTGGTAAGTTACTCATCTTACTTCCTGCTGCCCAAGTCTTCCCTTGGGCAGACCCACAAATTCCGGACCCTGCTCTATGACAGTCGTAACAGAGAAACACTGTCACAAAGTGTCACAACACACGTACCCTGGATCTTGCCCAGGACAGGAGCAGGACAAGAACTGAGCACCCCTAATGTGTGAAGCACTCACCTATGAACTGAGCCATTACACACATCCAACATAATGACCAAGTCATCAGCAGTTTTAAATTGATTCATGTAATCACCATGTGAATAGTGAATCAGTAGATGCTGCAGTTATGTTGATGTTACACTATTACTTAATAAGTTGGTTATTTTTAGGTGTTATTTTGAAGGTGATATTTCAATGTGATATTTCAGAGATGGCTAGAAAATGCTGTTTGATATGAGGTGTGATGTTACCTTGTTACCTTGTTATATTGTGTTATGCTATGTTATTTTCTTCCTTTCGTCTATGCCATATTATGCCCTATCGTTTTAGCCTCTTTTTTCATTTTAAGAAGTCTCTTTCATCTCATTGTGCTCCTTGTCTTATTACACCTGCAGACCAGCAACAGCCATTGCATAAAACCTTGCATGCTTCCTGCAATAGTGGAGGGATCTTACTCTGTTTTGTCAACTTTTGAAGCACGAATGAAATTAAACAAATAAAAGTAATTGAAAAAAAGAACCCATTTGAAGTTACTGGAATAAGTTGCATTTGAGTTAGCTTGAATTAGACTATAGCCAGTTTAATACTTGACAATATGAATTTGCTGGATGTCATAGGAAACCACCAGGGTTGCTAAGAGCTGTCATGTGACCAGCCATGTTGTCCCTTCCAGCAATACTGCCCCTTGTAGCATTGAAAAAGGGGTTGCAGAGGGCTTAGCATGAATTCTACATGACTCACGTTGTGGTTTCCATGCTAACTATTACGTCACTCACATGCCTGGGATGGCCGGGTGTCCGATGACCCCCACTTTGATCAAGTCCTACACCCCAAGCCAAAAATATCGATTTAAATTCAGAGTGTAGACTGCAGTGAACAATGGGCTGTGACTTTCAAGTCCTCTCCAATGAGTCAAAACTGTGAAATCCGCAGGGCGAGCTTGTTAGGCCCATGTTAGGGTGTGATAGCATTACAGCTGCAGACAATAGATAATAGATGACAGCTTTAATGACAAATTCTACTTCGTGGCTGTGTTGAAGTGTGTTCTGCGTTTTGTAAAAGGCAACATTGCCTCCTGCATTTGATTCATGTTGATCTATGGTCTGTAGCTATCTTAGACGCTTCCTTTAAGCATGTCTTAAAACTGAGACAGCATTTTATCTTACCAATGATATTGCCTAATGCTTTAAAAGATGCCTTTGTAATTTTCATTCAGCTTGGTATATTCCTGTAATCTTGTATTTTATCATTAGTTACAAATATGTGATAGCTCCCATACTTATAAAAAAATATATATATTTTACATTATGAAATGTATCTATTGTTGGTCGCTCAAGCATAATCATATAAATCGATGTGCTACTAATTTGAACCTTGAAATTTGAAAACGAAGTACTGCTGTTTGGTTGCAAACCTACCCTTCTGTCCAAGCAACCTCTATTACACCTGAAATCATCCTTACCTTCTTAATGTTTTGGGGGAAGTTCTGTCTTCTCCAGCCTATTCCACAAGCAGAATCACTACAATATCAGGTTTAGATGTGTGTTCTTTCTTCTTAACGACAGAGCACTACTGCATGAGACATTGCTTTTTGAGAAAGGGAAAACATGACAGATAGTTATTGTTTTCTACATTTTCATTTCGGCTACAAGACAAACATAAAGGTCTTATGCCAGATGACAGAAACACATGCTGGACTACAGACTGCCAAGGTTGATGGGGCAAGATGTCTTCGCGATGTCTGATGTACCTGCTTACAAATCCTCTTGCTTGGTTGCTATCTGAGTTTCCTTGAAATGTGATAAGTCTCTTGGATGGAAATTGTAGTCTAGCTTTCCCTCCACCAAGGTCTGTTAATTATTCAGATGTTACCTACAGTGACTCCCAACAGCAGCTGTCAATAGTGGTGTCAATTGTAGCTGCCAACATCAGCGCCAGGAAGCCTCTAAACAGCAACTATCAACAGAGCTCTTTGTGTTTTGTGATGTATATCTTTTAACAGGATAGAAATCAACAGCAACTGGTCTCTCTGTAACAAGTTAAAATTGATCAATACAATTTCTCCACTTTCACAAACTTGTCTTGATGTAGCAAACTTACTCTGTTCTGTATACATTGTATACAAGAAATGACTTAAGCTTACAGAATGTCGAACATAACATTTTGTGTTGGTAAGCTATTCTCACCTCAAGTGGTGGCTGTAGTCAAATGCCTTTCTCTTTTCTTGCTGATTTGTTGATGAATTCTGAAAGCTGTTGGTCTCAACACCGAAGTAGTATCATCTAAAATAATCATATCCGATATTACCATGCCTCCTTAGTCTGGAGTCAAGTTTAGAATATCATTAATATGTTCAAGATTATATTGGTTCACCAACTCAGATATTTTAATCTTTGCCTGTGGTATTTTTCCACCTTTCGTTTGTAGAAACTAGTGAGAAGAGAGAACAAACAAAAAGGAATTGTTAATTGCTTGGATTAGCATGCATGCAATTGGAGTAGTGGTGGTGGCGACCATTGCCCTGAGGTATTCCTGCATAATTCTCGTCTCTCGAGTGTCTGGAGTGGCTTAGACTGCTTCAAAGCTTCTTATGAAAGCTCTTCCTGCTGCCCTTGTTTACTGTTTACTGGCCCTCTTCTGTTTTGCTTTAACATGCCATTTGCATCTGATTTGTTAGGCATTTTGCAGCTCCCCTCTGCTCCATGAATTCCAACAGACTGATCATTCCAGCCACCACGTGTTTGGTGTTCCAATTAAAACGTGCTTTGGAACAATATGACAATTCCGAAACACATCAAGGACAAGAGCCTGCCTAACATGAATCTCAATGCTCCCATTACAGCAGCTGCTGGCTCTTGGTGTCTTTGATTCCACATGGCACTCCACAGTGGAATATTGCATGCATGCATTTGCAATGTACATGGCTGTAATTTGTACATTAATCCAAACTATCATTAGAATGAGACAACGTCTTTCAGACATACATGTACAACACGTCGTAATATACATTTTACATGTTGTTATTATCATATGGAGATTTTGCCTTGAGAAGTCTAGATAATGCACGTAAGGTTATAAATACATGTATCTGTAAGAAGTAATGCAGAGAGATAGATAGGTGGTTAGATTGATAGATGGATTGACCGATAGATTGGTGAATTGATGGATAGATTAGATACATAAATTTATGGATTTATGGTTACATGGCATGAGTTGGGTGGGTATAGGTAAGTGCCCATTTGATAAATCGCATGTACTTACCTTGAATAAGTAATTGACTCACCAAAATCTTCAAGAAGAGCTTGAATGTAGTATTCAGAAGTTCAGGTTTCATTCCATCATTTGCAATACCATTTTTGCTCAGATAACTCACCTACGTTATGTGACTATTTCTATGCTGTGGAGACCTGGAGCCTATGTGAGCATAGAGGTGGCTGGCCAAGCCATAAAGAAGTGCAAATGTGGATAAAGTTTAGATGATGGGCCATCCATTGTCATTGCGGAGAGTGACTTCAGCTGACAAACAGTGGATTTTGGGTCATTAGCAGTAGATGGAAGTAGCTGATGGACTGGGGTTGGCTATTGGGCCAGTGATGGGATAACTTATATGTGGCCTGCAAGGTGACAGGCTGGTCATTAAATGGCCGGTGGCAGTGGGGCCCCCTGATCAGCCCATTGTACTCTGGGCAGATTGCTTACATGAGCAGAATGGACAAGAGCGGCTGCTGAGGCAGGGATCATCTCAAATGATGGGCTAGTGATGAGGTAAGATGAGCACTGGCCGGTCATGACTGTCACTAGGAGGCAAAGGGGACAGCGACTCATATACACTATGATGCCAGTCTGATGCCACTATGATGCCCAATGATGCTGGATGATGCTGAGCTGATGTATAATGCAGAGAGGGCTCACTGACCGACCGTACATGACCAACGTCATTCATTAAGCCAATATTGACATTCGCACAAAACCTGTCAACGTGGACAGGGTGACCATCAATTGTAGATTCATCAATTAGCCATGGCAGGCAGAGGAGCAGGAGTCAGCCAGCCAGCCTCTCTGCGCCCATTGTTTGGACTTTTGGCCAATGAAGATTTGATGATGATGGATGACGTATGGATGGACAGGTCGAGGACGCCACCTGGGTTGCTCTGCCCACTGCCCACTGGCTCCCCCTGGCCTCCCTTCTCCCCCCTGCCCCCCTTCACCCCCCTCTGCTGTCCTAATGACCCGTCACGTGTCCATTACAAGTCCTTTGTTTGCCCACACACGCTCAACTGAGAAAACAAACTTTCTTACACATCCGTTTATGTTTCACTCCTTTTTTTTTCTTGTCCATTTTCTCTTTTTATTTCGCACGTCATTTTTCAAAGGGTCTCATTCAGTGTACACAAAGATTCCAAGAATGTTTGAGATACTGTAGTGTACTCCGTGACTTTACTCACTGATTAACGGTACTCTAAATCAGGTTCATGGTTATTAAAGCCCGGTAATTGGGAAATTTTCATTTTCACCAGAACTGGCAGAAGTTTGAGTTGTACCATCCGCAGTGAAAGTTTCACATACCTGTCAAGTGTGAACTACCATCCGTAATGAAGATGCCCAGCCAAATGTGCAGTGGCTAGCTACCAGAGATGTTCATGTTAGAATTCTGCTTTTTGTTAAGAAAAACAATTAGAAATATGAAATTGAATTAAATCTGTTTTATAGAATATATTTAGGCAGGGTGGCAGATTCACCGAACCACTGTTTTTCAATCTGGTTCTGTATAAAATAATGCAATAGTAAAATCAATTAAAACATCTTTTTTTTAACCCTTTGACTGCGGATGACATTGAGTGGCCTATTAATTTTATCACTTACTTTTAGGCGTCAACACAGTGTCCACAGCCGATTGTCCATGCAGTCCACTAATTCGGTTAGCAGCAATCTCTAAATGGCTGTCACTCACTCTCTCACTTTGCTGTCCACTAATCAGCCATATGGCTTCTGCTGACCGTTGCCTGACCACTGTGTCCACTCATTAGCCATTGAGCCAGTTGCCCCCTGACCCCAAAGGTCCCGGAGGTCATTGGTCACTCAGCTGACCAATCAGTGACCAGCTGTTGTCACTGGACTCCTCCCATCTTGGGCACGTCATGTCAATCATTGGCAGCTGATTGGTCACTCATCAGCTCCTCACAATGACGCTCCCTTTCATCTTGTTGGGGAATTATTCTAAGCTTAATGTTTGCAGTTAATGCTCTAAAATTCCATCACTCAGCTTCTGACCGGTAAAATCTGATTCACTTAAAAAGCCTTCAACTCCCCCGGCAGCTCAGCCTCCCAGGCTGCTACCTCCTTTTTGCCTCCAGCTCTAATCTGATGTCCGCCCCAAAAAGCCTTCCTGCTCGCTGCCTTCATATCTGACGAAGTTATAAAACTCCCTACCAGGAAATTATGTAGTGACAATTTGCATGTAGAAAATGACAAAGTGGACTTCTTGAGCGCCTAGCCGCACTGATTTTGTTCCTCGAAATTTCTCATTAACGGCGGCGATATAGAAAGAAAATGAATATTCAATTTAGGAATGATCTTAATGAACGGATATGAGAAAATGGATGGAGGAAGATTTGCCTGTTGATGAATGACACAACTGACATAATCAGCCTAACTTTTGTCATTTACAATATTGGGGCTGCCTGGCTCTTTTCTGCTTAGAACAGTGCTGTTCAAGCCTGTTGTATGTTGGACACACTGCATGGTGGAGGATGATGCAGACCAGATGCAGTTCATCCTGCAGTTGCAATGGTCCTGCATATTTTCTTAACAAATCAGTGTCATAATGCATATTGATGAATCCTCAATAGTTCCTGGTGCTATACTGTAGTTTCTTTATGACCATTTGGCCTTTCCTGATATTTATTGTGATGATAAATTTCTGATTTTATGAAACATTTTCTTCTATACTTCAGTTGTTACTCCACAGAACTTCTTTCTGACATTGGGTTCTTGCCATTCCTCGATTCAATATCTTCGTCTGATTTTAAATTTCTATATACACATGTTAACATTCTTTGCCATGAATTACTTATTTAATGACATCATCTATTTCCTTTCCATCTTCATTGAGGTTCCATCGATCTCCTAATTGCACTTCTCTTGCTGCTTCTCATCTTTTCTGTACCTGTTAGGCCTATACTTCTCTGTATCACCCTGATTCACCCAACCATTGTATACTTTCTAACCCCTATTGTGCTAACTTTTCTTTCCTTCCTTTATTTTCCCTCATATTTCCTTTTCTTTCCTTCTCTTTTCTTCTCTTTCCTTCTCTGTCATTCTCTTCTTCCCTCAAATGATGTCCATCATCCCACTTCCCTTTCCTCCAACCTCTTCTTCTTCTTCCTTCTCACCTTCCTCTCTTCCTCCTCTTCCTCATTATTCTTCTCCCCTCCCCTAATGACGTTACCTCTGATGATGCACCTTGCCTGTCTTGGCAGCAGCGCAACATTTGTCTCTCTGGAGCCTGGACTGTCTTCCTCATTTTGCTGCTGATCTGAAATTTGAAAAAGAACTGGAATGAGACCCAATGAGTGATGGCAATTTGCTGAGACTTGAAAGTGGTGGGCACACTCCATAGACTGCAATCACTGTCAGTCCCCAGTGCCTGTTATGGATGGACTGCTCCCAAATGCTCCTGAGCTCTCCTGTAACTGTCATTAACTTAAAAGAAGGAAGAGGAGAGGAGAGAGAAAGAGAAGGGAGAAGTGTGGATGCCTGAGGATGGGAGCATCAGATACCTGCTGCTGATGCTGGACTTCAGTTGATAGTTCTGTCAGTTGATGAGGATGGGGGAGGGCAAGATTGGTACATGCAGATCAAAAGTGGTTTTCATGCATAAGGAATTTAGAACAAGTGTATCATGTAGCAAATTCAAAATAGCCATTGTATAATACAAGTACCTTGAAACAGTTCTGCTGATGGACAAGTTGGCAATGAACATTATAGGGTCTACCATATTCTGATAAATTTTAATTAACTGTATTGAATACAATAGTGTGAACAGTGGGTCCACTCTATTTTGAAACATTTCTTGGTATCTCATCCCGACAGGAAGATCAGGTAAGATGACGAGGCACTGTTAATTATATAGTAGTTTTTTCTACTCAGAAATGAATCATATTCAATAAAATTCTAAACCATACAATATCTCAGCATAGTATAGGTCTATAGATGCTCAAAGTTTTTGAAACCAAGCAATATGTTGAACACAGATTTGTGTAAGTCCTTGCTCAGTATGTACTAAGTTTACTTTATCCGAACTATGACTGTGTAAGGTATACATTAAAAGCAGCAGTAGAACTTCCTACAGAGAATTTGAATGTAATTGAGAGCATAAATCATGACTGTAATGAGGTGGACATGAAAAATATATCCTCTTGTGAGAAGGCCATCTTCAAAGAGTGGTTCAATTTCTTCAGAAATATAGAAATGAATTGTTGGTCCACTGCCTTTGAAGTTTCTCTGACTGTTATGATTTTGCGGGTGGCCCCAATTTACCAGGGCAAGACCTTGAGGGTATTTCGGACTTGAATGTGGCTGGGAGCTGAGAACCAGTGCTGGTCAATGGGGCTGACCTCCTCTCAGAAGTTTGCCAGGGCAGAGCAGGGCACGTAACTTGACCTCATGACAACGTCAACCAAGCACAATATGATAGATGGGGGTGTTTTGAAAATCATAAAGCAATTAGTGCTCGCAGAAGCTAGCATCCAGAGCATCAGCCCCAGCAGCAGCTTCAGCAACAGCTTCAAGCAGGCCAGGTGATGATGTGATGATGAATTCCCCTCTTATCTCCCTCCCCCTCCGCATCCAGCAATCACTGATGACAGCCAAATGGTCCTGCTGCTGAGTTTTGCTCATGGTGATGATGATGCTGCTGCTATATTATGTAAGATGTCGATTTAGCGCATCATTCACTCTCCTCATAAATAAACTATTGTGCTCTGCTGGTTTGTAGTTGTTGGGAGTTTTTTCCGAGCTTTTCGGAGCTTTTCGGAGCTTATCTCAATATCTGAGATTCGGTGCACTTTGTGAGCTCTGTGAGCTCTGTTGCACTTGCTGTGTTTTGTTGCTACACCCTTTGCTTAGTGTATAGGACAAATGTCAGCAATGCAAGCAAAAATCTGCAACAGCTTTCATTTTCTCTGATGTATCCCTCTAATAACAGTTTCATACAAAGAAGATGTGTAACAAGACCCATTTGACGCCGGGGATTGTCAAGAAACAAAAACTAGATGCCATTATCCCCTCACAACTGTAACATGCTGTATTATAGCCTCTATACACAATAGAATCACATGTTGCCATATCCTACAGGGTAGTTCACCTTGTTGCTCAAACAAGCTTCAAGAGAATTGTGCACAGAAGTAAAGTGCATAGAGCACCAATGTGAGCTTGTTGTACATGAATGTCAAACTGTTGACAACACCAACTTGCAATTGATCAGTGCAACAAGTGACCAAAATTTGTTCATTAATTTTAAAAGAATATAATTTCTCAGAGTTACCTTCGTATTGGTTACTGTAACCACTTCATAATGTATTGAAGTTCCGCAAGATCAGTCATATTTTATATCACAGGAAAGCCATGATAATAAGAAACACCAATGGAATTTTTGGGAGTTTGAAATGATGAGATACGTGTCTTGGGTTGGTTTCACTTGCAGTAGGTATACCAATTTGCTGTTTCTGTGGAAATTTTCTTTCATTGGACAGATTCGCAGCCATGAAATCAGAGATTGAAGGAATGTCAGGGACGAAACCAAAAATAAATTCAATAGGAGATTTTGGTCATGAAAAGCCGATCTTAAAAAAGGTGAATCTCGTCAGAAAAAATGAAATTTTGTAAAAGATGATTTTTGGAATGGAGATTTTTGAAAAAGGAGAATTTGACTATCCCCCCAGATTGAATCATTTGTTAAGAAGTTTATTTACCAAACTTTGGTATGGTCCTTAATGAGCAAAAACAACAGCTGCAGAAACCCACGGTGACCAAGGGCCGTTTGTCCAGGCTGACCTTGGGACGACCTTGGACTGTGACCTCGAGCTTGACCTCCTCGTGACCTCTGTTTGACCCAGATAGAAGGAGGCTGAATGCAGCCCATTGCTGGCCACTCAGTACCTGTCAGGGCCAGCCAGGGAGCATGCAGTGTTTTCTCATTACTTGCAGCATAATCGTGTTTAGTCTGCTCCATTTTTCTATGGGATAGACCTGCTTCATTCAGCGATCTGATTGAACCTCTGGGTGCCCTTTTTCGTCCCCTTTTGGTCCCTTTTGGGTCCTTTTTGGGGCCTTTGAGTCCTTTGTATCAGCAGCCCAATGGCCAAAGAATTGACCGCTCACATTGCCCAAGGTTGTCAAATTATTGTGAGGGCTGGACAAAGGGTGAGCCAAGGTGGCATAAGAGGGCATTGGAGAGGGCATTCTGAGGACCTTTCAGAGGCCATTCTGAAGGGCATTGGAGGGCATTTTGTTGGTCACTCAACCAGGAAGTGGTCAGAGGCTGACAGGCCAGGGATGCAGCCCACATCTGTCCCCCTTTGCATCCCATGTCACCCCCTGTCATCCACCCTTCCATCGCCCCTTCCATTGCTCGGCGAATTAACTCTGCTCCTCAGAATAACCATTATATAAAAGTGGGCAACCATCTCATCCTGACTCAGCCTGCCCATGCTGGTAGCATTAATATAACTTTAATGGCAGTTACTTTCAACTTTTGAAAATTTCATTTCAGTTCAGAGAAAGGGGAAGGTCGTGCACTGCACCGAGAGAAATATAACGTTGGGGGTGTGCTATGATAGAAAGCTGTGTATTTCCTGGAGTCTGTAACATGATTCGTGGATAATGACTTGATCTAACTAGATCGAACCCAGTAATGAATGTCATTTAGTAAATTTTGGTGCATTCGGTTAACTGGGGATTTCTTATTCCCACATGAACCATGTCTTATTTTGACGAACTTTTTAAAAAGTCTCAATATGGCTTACTCTATACTGGCAATGGCCTGCAATACAGCTCAGGAGCTGAGAGGCTGAATTACATGTTCTTCTCGTATAACTAGAAGCAGCACTTCACCTCAGCCACCTGGACTCGAATTTTAAAAACGAAATGGAAGCACACGAACATGTCTCTAATTAGCAGTTGGCTAATTGCTCTGCCTTGAGTGCTTCGCGAAATATAGGACTTCCTGTTGGGTGCGCAATTCTTGAAAAGCCATTTCCTGTAAGTTGCGATGACATTGGCCGACAATGAACAGCCGACATGCGGAGACAAAGACAATTGTGAAAGAAAATGAAGAGTGGCGTGTATTTAGTGTTAATCAGGCTTCTTCGTTTACCGCTATGTTCCAGGCAACCAAGAAGATTTCTCTTGAAAAAAGAATCGTTCGAACGTTAGCCGGCCAGCCGCAGGTGGCCCCAGTTCTTGTGGCGGCTGTGGCCCCGAGCCAGGCCTATTTTCAACGAGAAAATTCTCTTCAAATCACTTCTTCAATTTGTCTCACTTCTGTCAAACAATTTGCCAAAGAGCGCAATCATGGCGAAATAGAATCTGGCAATTGAAGCAATGTTATTTGCAAAACGGAATGCGATGGCTGCTCCCTCTGTCGGGGCTGGGTGGTCAGTAACAGCAGCGCCACGTAGAGACCTATTGGCTCAGCCCGGGCAAGTAGACCCAGATAGGGCCATGGTTATATTGGAAAGGGCAAGCAGTGTGAAATGAAAGAAACAGGAAAGAAAGAAGAGCCAAGGGCCTGGGTCAACGCTGTATGAGGTCATAGGAGCAAGAGAGCAGGGCTGACATGAGGCAGACAAGTCCTCCCTTGGCCCTGTGTGAGGCTGCATTCTCCTCTCTGGGGCAACATTGGGTCATCTGATTGGTAAATAAGATTGCCCTGCTCAAGTCCAACTTTGCCCAAATACCAGTTAGCTTGTCTTATAACATGCATGCACAGCAACATAGGCACCATTTAAGGAGTGTTGAAAAAGGGGGTCTGCAAAATACATGTTGGGTGCAGGAATCATAGTTTTGGCCCACTTGAAATTTTCACACGAAGCAGTATTCTTACTGGTCAACTTGCAGAATGAACTTTAAGTAGTGTTATGGCACAGAAGAGCTAGCATGGGAGAAGTTTCAGCCATAATTGAATAAATTAATGTTTGGTTTTATGTGATTTTGTATCTCCGAATGTGGTCTGACCCTCTATTAAAATCTACTTCCGGTTATTGCATTTGTGTCGGATTCTTTTAAGTGTTACACAGGTTTAGAGTCTTTGATTTACAATTTACATGACACCTTGAAAGTTGAAAGCATGCTAGAATTGGTCCCGTATATCCACAATTGTGTTGAAATGAGTTATTCCTCCATCTAGCTAACCCATTCCTATTTATATACCAGTTGCCCACATGTGGCCCTGAGGATTTCCTCTTTTTGTGTGGGATATCTAACAACAGTTATGAGGGGCGTGGATATTGACCGGGCTTGGATCTCTCGAGTCCACCCTTAGCATCCACCCTTGGCATGGGGCACCGTGGACACCCTACCCTCCCCACACACTTATATCTGACCCAATGTTTACTTTGGTCTCCCCGGTCCCTCCCCGCTCCCCCAGCCCATCTCTGGTCATTGTGTTTTGCGCAATATTTCTGTCCTGGCCAAACAAGCACTCGTGGACATGGCCTCCCATCTAGTCTGCTTTGTTCCTATCATCTTTCACACACAATATTCCTGCCCTCCATCAGCTCACATCCTCCCAAGTGCTAGGGGATGTTCCAGTTAGAAGGACATTCTCAGCTATTCTCTCTCTCTTTTATATTGCCCTCTCTGTAAAAATGCATGCCCTGTGTAAAATCTCCGTTTCCCCCCTCATTTGAAAACGTGGCACATACTGCACTGATCTCCTATACCCACCTTCTTTTCATAATTGGATTGATAGCACACTGGGCTGTCATTCGCTGGGTCTAGGGTTCGAAACAAGCTCTTGCTGGGCATATGTTGGATATCAGTTTCAGTCATCCTTTGCCTCATTGCTGTGTCCTCCTCTTGTCCTAATTAGCCTACCAAGTGTATAATACAGGAGGTTAAACCCCAATCCACCATCCACATCTTTTAAAAATATTGAATTGTTAAACGTTGCAACATACAAGTCAAAATTCTATACACTGTATTTTTCGCTCTCATTTTGCTACTATGCTACAACTGCACTTTCCTTTGACTTTTAATAATTGATCATTTCAGTTCAACTTGCTGGTCTGACACATTTCATAGACACTTAATTTCCCAGAACCCGACGCTAACCGAATTACTAAATATCAGAGAGATGACAATGTCCAGTTTCCACTTAAAATTCCAATCTCTATTATAGAATGTTTTGTGGAGGCCATTATGGACTTCAAAAGGGACGTTGGACTTTTTGACCTCATGTGATACCCGAGTCCATAACGGTTTTATTTCCAAAATAGCCAAGCAGCAAATTGATTGGAAGTATTGATTGGATGATTGCCTCTGTTAGTGACATTCTGTGTTTTATTTTAAGTTGAAAAGAGCCTGGAGAAAGCCTCTTGACCTGAGAGTCAGGGAGAAGGGGAATTAGCAAAGGGGCCCAGGGGCAGTCATGCATGGATGAAGCAATCCCTAGCAATCCCCTGCAATCGCCACCCCCAATGGGCTCAGCCAATAGCTCAATGGTCCCAGTCGATGCCCTGGTCGATGGCCAGTTATCACGGTCACCTAAAGCCACCCACCATCCCATACTTTACCCTGACTCTGAGCCAGTGGCCACAACTATTTTTTTTTTTTTTGGTGGAGCTCATTTGTCACCCTCACATCTAGCGTGAAAAGACTCAAATTGGTGAAAGCCATTGGATTGTTGTTGAGGGGGGGGGGGGTGGAACTTGGCAGGGCAGTGTTTCATCATCAAAACGTATTTTCACATCTGAAGCAATTGATTTGCTAGCCTGATTTGCTGGATTGTCCCCGGATCACACAGATCTCCCGATGGCTAATGGGCCAGTAATGGAGATAGCGTTTCACTGGTCCCATCACTGGTCCTATCACCGGCCCTAATTTGTCTTGATAGATTGGCCAATCTGACTTGGGTCGACCTATGAGGACAGCGAACGCCTGTTGTTGGTTGTTGGTCGCCCTCTTAATGCAATTCTCATTTACCTTGTTGTCATTGGCCATTATCTCGAGGCAAGACAGGTTCATGATTATCCCATGAAAAGACCTATTTATTATGCTCACTTATTGCTGGGCGAATGATAACGGGCTCAGTTGTGCTGCCTGATGGCTACTCTATTATTAATTCGGATTATAATCGGGATTAAGACACTTCTAACTCAGTAACTGATGCCTTTTCTCCACTCTATTTCCTTGTTGCTACACGTTATATAAATCCTGCTCTGCTCTCAACTTCTCAAGAATATTTCCAAAGATATGTTGGTCAATTTAAAATAACTAATTTTTTCTTATCTTTTTCAGATACCATTGCTGTCCTGGGTGCCTTCCTTTTGAAATTAGCAAGATAT
This sequence comes from Platynereis dumerilii, assembly GCA_026936325.1. Taxonomy (NCBI): domain Eukaryota; kingdom Metazoa; phylum Annelida; class Polychaeta; order Phyllodocida; family Nereididae; genus Platynereis; species Platynereis dumerilii. Next base: position 21,921,820 of record JAPTHN010000011.1, read on the forward strand.
GGCCAGACTCCTCAGCAGGCAGACAGCTTATGCTTAAAACGTAGGTAATATGTATTGATGTGGCAGTGATGAATAATTCAGGCACCGTGAAATGAAAGGCAGCATGGAAGCGTTTTAGCAATACTGGCTTTGTGGTGGGCTGCGAGTTGCGAGTTGCAAGAATTGTGAATGGGTTATAACATGTTTCAATATTTCTGGCGTCGCTATGTTCTTAAATTGCTAGCAACAACTTATGTGCATGGAAATATCAAATGGAAATACCAAATGGAAAAACCAAATGGAAATACCAAACCGGCGGAAGACGACTCTTTATGAGCATGAGCAAATGATCTAGACGCTGCTGCTAAAAGCATGAAGAGCAACAATCATGATATGTTCTTTTTAAATGGCAAGCCAGAGAACTCACAAAGCAAAACCTGGAGCATGATGTTAGTACTAAGTAGCCATCTCCTTCCTCCTATCCGAGTCCTAAGCCCCTGCTTCTTTCTCCTCTTTGCTTTTGCCTATGTCTGTCACTCAAAATTAGCCAGTTTTATTTGCTATTTTAAAACCCTAGAAGGTTGCCATAATGGATCTTGCCTGTAGATCAGCCCACGGAACTCTACTGTCTACTCTTTTTTCTTTTCTTTTTTCATGCTTCCCTAACATGTCTGTCAAAAACAGCATGTGCCAGCCCTTCTTCCAGGCCTTCTTCCATAATGCCATCTTGCCTGCATGTGTGACTGCCATCTCAAATTGGGCTCTGAGCATGTGAGTATACAAAGTCTATAACAAACTTACTATGCTGCATAGTGCCAGACTGCCAGTAGTGGTGCGATATCTGACGAATATACACACTGCATCAAAGGACCTCGGATGAACTCAAAGGAACTACTGTGGAGCCCTCCTTTTTAGCTTGAATAGGCTGGTCAATAGACTGCAGAGCTATCCAAACGAGGCTTGCTTAGTCAAAAGCCACAGTCGAGGGCCACATAATTGACTGGGTCAGCAGACCGCCAGTGCCTGATTAATTGCTTTGACAGTTTTAATTTTCTCTGATTGATTGTCATAGTTGGTGGTCAGGAGTTGCATAGCTTGGTGGTCAGGGGATAACAACACAGAGAGAAGGGAAGGGTGTCATCAGGCTGTGATGGCAGACAAGTCCCTTTTATTATTGGGGCACACTCACACACTAGGGAATTGCTGCATGGGTGTGGGCTGAATACAATCAATGTGGATATGAACTATTAGTGAGAAAATGATACTGTTACCATTTTGAAATTGCCTTTGTAAAGAATTTAGTTGATGTCCAGTAAAACGAGTTAATGTTAAGGATGATCAAATAAATATTCAGAATCAAATTTCCAATTTATGTTGAAAATGGAGCTATTTTAAAATCATCTGTTCTGATACAAACCACTGCTCTTTTGAATTATGACACCAATACAACATCAAAGGTCAATCAACAGTTTTCGCAACGGACGTCTTCAGAGTTCTCAATTGGGTGTCGTTGCGGCTGTTAGTATAGAGCATTTTGTAGTCGCTGTAAAACAAATTGTCATGGGTGTAAAATGATTGACCACAAAGGAGTTTCGTGGACAGTTTCTCTTCAAATGTCATCTTTGGTAACTGTCCCGCAGATTTATAGTCATATACAACAATGAGAATGTGACTACACAATTCAATGAATAGGAGTTTCTGTAGCACAAAAAAGGTGAAATTGCTAGACACTTGCAGTACAATCGCAGTACAATTGGAATGCCTCTGAAGTTCTGATGCTGGTGTTGCTGCAACAGGAGGTGATGAGGATGCAGGGGGAACCCCCATCCATCACTTGCTAGCCACACAATCACCTTTTGCCATGTACTGGCCAATGCTCCGACACCTCAGCATCCTTAGCTGCTACAACTCTTGCATCTTCATCCTCCAAGTGTGGAAGGTGGCGAAAGGTCACACAAAAGGAAGTGTCTACTTAACTGAGGGACCTACATGTGTGGGCAGTGTGACATTCCAATAAATATACTTGTTGGTCAGAGATAATTGTGTATTTTGCATTATTGCCATTTTAGAAAGGTTGGCATATTGGTCGAAATAAATCTGAACTTTTGGATTATTTTAAAAAGTGGAATTATCCTTTTAGGTCATTAGAGGTATCACACTAGTCAAACTGAACAGATTGAGACGATAGTTCGAGGTGTCTTGGAAAGTTGGAATTGGCAGCAATTGTAAAGTTGACGAGGCAAAAACGGTGTTTAGGGTTAGAAAAGAAAACATGGTACTATCCTTGGCTGCTTTGGTAGACTAGACTGTGTCAGTGACTATGTTCTCTCAATCACTGCTCTGATTGAAACAGCTCTGACATTTATAAACTGTTCAGCTTGTTTTATCATGTTCTCAACCAAGAGAGGAATGTAAGGCTGCATAGGAAGACCTGTGGTTGTTCATGTAGTGTGTGTTTGGTGGGCAATTCTTTCAGAGTTGAATTGCAGAAATCTTGAATTCAAGACACACACCACTGACCCACAGAAGCACCCTGGCAGGCCTTCTACTGCAAATAGACCAATCAACTTCTTTTATATACGTCCCAACCTCATTAAAAAGCATCCCTCGTCCCCATGCAGCCCTCTAGCAGGGACTGGGCTTTGCCTGTTTACTTTTTCAGATGGAATTTTTTAGCCAAGAGGTTTTTCAATGGGATTCATTCTGCCACTGCCATATTTCATGTGCAGTTCACTGTAACCCCCCCCCCTCTTTCCTCCTCTTTTTCTGCACTCACTCACAGTGAGCAATGGAAGGGGGGGGGGTAGAGTAAAAATGAAATGAAAAAAGTAGAAAGGAAAATGACACACACGTCACTTTCCGGATTACAAAGAGCAGACCTGTGTACTCGTAGTGCCTGGAAATTTTGATATGCTCTGGTTCATGACCTTTGGTGAAAAAAATAAACAGCATAGATGAATTGTTACCTTCGTTTGTTCTCGGTCTTCTTGTGATGCAAAGGGTTGCATGCGTTTTGTTTTGTGTTTTTATTTTCATGTCTGTGTCTTCAACTGTCTTGGAATTCTCTTTCTGTCTTTTCATATGTATGTGGTGCTGCTTCTCATTCTTCTTTAACCCTGTTCTCTCACAATTCATATAGGTTCAGATTTTGCTACAGCAGTACAGGTTCTCCATATCCAATTGTTTCTCATCCATTCCACTTTTCCTGTTGCTTCTTCCTCTTGTTCTTCCTCTTGTTCTTCCTCTTGTTCTTCCTCTTGTTCTTCCTCTTGTTCTTCCTCTTGTTCTTCCTCTCCTTCTTCCTCTTCTTCTTCCTCTTCTTCTTCCTCTTCTTCTTCCTCTTCTTCTTCCTCTTCTTCTTCCTCTTCTTCTTCCTCTTCTTCTTCCTCTTCTTCTTCCTCTTCTTCTTCCTCTTCTTCTTCCTCTTCTTCTTCCTTTTCTTCTTCTTTGCTGTCTCCTTTTCTCCTACTCAGGGCTGCTTATTTTTCCTCATCTTTACTTCTCATTCTTGTTCTTTGCACTTTTTTCTTTGTTCTTCTGTTTTTCTTCTTCTCCATTCATCTTCTTTCTTCTGCATTGTCTTCTTCTTCTCCTTCTTCTGCCTCTTCCCTCTCCTTCTTCTGCCTCTTCCCTCTCCTCTGCCTCTCCCCTCTCCTATGCTTCTTCTCTTGGGTGATGGCCACTTCCTATTCTTATTTTATTGTTAAGTTTCTATACTCTCACATTCTTCTACGATTAATTCTTTATCTGATTCTTCTTCTGTGCATATTTTCTTTTACGAAGATTTTCTTCATCACCTTGTGCCATTTTGCTTTTTTTCTTGCTGTTTTATATGTTGCTAGATCATTTGTTCCAATATACACCACTGCCCTTTTGAATGATGAGATCTTTTTCGACCAAAATCCCCAAAAATAACTTGAGGTCAATCAACTGTTTTTGAAACGTCTTCGTTGCGGCTCTCAATATAGAGCACTTTGTAGTCGCTGCAGAACAAATTGTCTTGGGTGTAAAGAAACTGACCATAAACGGGTGTCGTGGACTTGTTCTTGTTGAAAGATCCTATTTCTTATTCTTCTTTTTATCTTTAACCTGTTCTTTTCTTTTCTTGGATTTTTTCTTTAACTTCCCAGCTTCTTTATGCCACAATTACACCTCGGCCTAATCTCCCATTAGCATTCAAGCAAGTTTAGTGTGATAAATCATAACTTGGCACCTTTGTAGATAGATGTAGAAAAGTAGAGGAAGAAAGTGAAGTTAATGATGGTAGAGGGGAAAGGCTAGGGCCTGAGGTTTGGGGAAGACCTGGAGCCGCTAAATTATTGAAATTGAGGGGGGAGGGTGAGGAGGGGCATTGGGCGATTGGGGTGTTTATGGCGCCAAAGTGCAGGGGGACAGAGAGGGGCGTCCCTGTTTTGTGAAGTGTTAATTTAGACTGATTAAGCAAACAAGGCAGTGTGTAACCCAGGCCTCCTCCGTCTCTGTGTAGGTTACAAGTCACAGCCAACAAATATATATTCATAAGACAGACGGCCTGCTGCCTAATTAGCCCGCTTCAAAGTCTATCTGCTGTTTTCCTAATTAGACAACGTGTGGTCTGCCTTGAGACCCCTTCTCTTCTGGGTGCCCCCTACAACTCCCCATCTCCCAAATCCCTCCCTGTCCCCCATACTTTCCCCCTTCCTTCGCCCTCCAAGCACACGCAGGCTAATCCTACAAACTCACAAAGTCCTACACGGCTTGTTGGTGAATTTCTTCACGCCAGTTACGCATAATTATGGCATGCTTAATGAATAACTTTGCTGGCAGATTCTTCTAAAAACTCCAGGCATCAGAGCTTTCGGTCTGCCTCAGGCACTCAAGAAAGTTGTGACTCTTGATGGTTGGGAGGCAGGGAGCTAGCTGCCGTTCTCTAGGTCTGTTGATGATGGGAGAGGAGCAAAAGAAAGTTGCATACAGCAGCCAGATAGCGCCACCTAGCGTCTGCAATGGACAAGTTCTGTGCTTCATGGGAAGGGGGTCTTCTTGTTTATCACAAAGAATGTCTGTGCCAGATATCCCGGCCTTCCTATTGCCATTAAAGCCTCTCTGAATTCTTCAGCATTCTGTGAAGTCTGATTTGCAGCATTCAGCGAACAAATTGCCCTGACAGATGCCTGTCCACAGGGAATCACAACCTGAGCACTTTTTGAACTGAGGAAAACTCAGAGGACTGAAATTTCACTTCTTACAAACGTTTGACCTTTCATCTGCCCTTTGGGATTAAAGATTCCATACATTCAGTTCAAAAGGTGCTTGATAAGAATTTGATAGATGCTGAGTCTTAATGCTTTCACACTTCTGACAATGTATGTTTGAAGATGTGAAACATTTTTTAGCTTTCTTTGATCACCAAGCATATATACCACTCAGGGAAATTGGGTGATCTATATATAAAAACACAAAATCAATACCTTGGTAGACACCATCTAGTAGGCATCTACTAATCCCTATTGATAGATGGGATTTTCTTTGTGACTACCTGTAGACCTATGAAAACTGCTTGTCAATAGATATATATGGCAATAGATGTTGCCTTGGAAAACACTGTTTGACAGGTGGCCAGATATTTCCCGATTTTGATATTCTTGAGTCATGATTTTTGTTTCTCTCCAAACAGCTGAGGCGACAGGCAATGTGAATTGTTAGATTTGGTTTAGACAAAGCACAGACAGCGTCCCCCTGTCACACACCAAGCATGATATTGCGAATCTGATTATGGATCAAAACTTGAGGAGTTGTGGGCTAAATTCCGCTCATTTGTTTTGAAGCCAGTGCAAACTAATTGATCCCCAAGAAGCTTGAGTTTGGCCCAGTATTGATTGGGGGCAATGGGCATAAACAGCTTGGGCGACTGTTTACTACAAATGGACGGGAAGGAATGACTGGCAACTGACTGGCAACTGACAGAAAATGACAAAAACATCGAGGGTAGTTGGTGGTTAGTTATGGCATGAGAGGAAGGGGGCCTAAGTCCCAGGGGTTTTTTGCTTTTGCAGAATGTGCACAACAACCCTGGCTGTCCACCTAGTGCAGCGCCCCCTCGTGAGTAACTCTTACTTCTCACATGTTGCTGTCTCATGGACTCGCAGGCAGGGTAGTCAGGTCCAGGGGTGCATGTTCTAATTAACTGCAGGTTTAAGGGGTGAAGGCAGGTAGTTGTCATGCACTGGCTTATGAGTTCTTATGGCATGGCTTATTGCTTAGCTACTCGCACATGGCTTTCACTGTGTGGCAGACTGTTGCAGCAGCATCAAGGTAACACTGGGCACCCCCTGGGCACCCCCTCCCCTCAGTCCCCTCAGAACTTCACTTGTGCCTCTACCCACTTACTTCCTATTGTCTTTAATGGCCTCAGAGCTGGTCTCCTTTGATCCACACAACCCCTAGCAAGCCCTGCATCCCAGTCAGGCTATTAAGCAACAGATGAAGGCCTTTATGAAAAAAAGTCAGATGTGTGTGGAGTAATGATCACTGCTGTCTCTGAGGTGCACCTCTCAGCTGCCTATAGCCTCACATGTGCTCAAGTACAGCACTCAATGAGAGTCCACACACAGCAGAGGGAAGAGCTGTTGCTTCTGAGCTAGGCATCAATACTCTGCATCTCTACAAAGAGACGTTTGTGAAAAAGTGATGCAGCTGATTGGAGGGGTTGGGGGGGTGATAATCCATCTAGGTGAACCAGTTATATCATGAGTTGTTGCTATACACACGAGTTGGATATGAACTCCTCTCTGTGAACTGTCTCTCCCTCTCCAACTCCCAGGTGAAGAAGCAACAACTGCTTTCTGCTGTAACTCATCCTCCATCCTCCAACCCACCCCCCCCCCCTTACACCTCTCTCTCCCTCTCAACTCTCTTGATATATCTGTTGCGGGGCCCAGGAACACCGCATCAATTGTAACCAAGAGGGACCACCAGAAGCAAGAGCCCTTTCCAAAATGTAGCTCTGGCTCCTTGTGGTGACTTCACAGAGCTAGAGCCCTTCACTTCGCACCCCGATCTGCCTTTAATTATTTACGACCAGTTTATCATCGGGGCTCTGGATCCCAGCTCGCGCCTAGAACAATGGCATTTAGCCCGCAAGAATTTGTCAGGCAGATTTATGTATGTTTTATAAAGGTCCCTGATTTATCATAGGCGAGTAAAAGCAGGCGCCTGAAATTTTAGCATGTCATTCTTTTTCTTTTTAAGGTCTGTTTTGAAATGACGGAGACCATGCAGCAGCCACTGCCAGCCAGAGCAACTCAGAGTAGCAAGCAAAGATGCATTTGCCGCTTTGTCAGCCAGTTCATTTGAAGTCTCCCAGTTTTAGATGGATAATAGCTATGCGTCAAGGACCTTTCAAATATGACAGAGTATATTTTTTCGCAGTTACTGTTGCAACCTCAAGAAGCGGGTCCTTTGACAGCAATTATTGTGGGTCATGTGACCTCTGGACTGTGCCTCAACGGTCATCTCCTTGCAGTAATGAAGTGGAGAGGTCGCTACTCGCCAGGGGTCACTCCTTTCATGGCTGTAACGATTTTTCAAAATTACACAATTGCTGGCCGTTGAGGGGTCAGGGGAGCAGGGGGCACAGGGAGTGTCCGAGGGGCCGGGGCAGTGTAGTTCTGGGGACTGGGGCAGTGTAGTGGCCCCCTCATCTCACCTCTGACATAGCCTGGCATGGCCTTTTGAAGTGGCCGGCCTCTCGGACCGAGCACTGACCCTCCCTCGAGTGTCGCTGACAACGCCTTAACATGGTGTCCGCGCTGGGCGCCATTTACACTGTCAACCTGCCTAGCTCCCTGACAAACTTTTAATGGGAACCATCAATTACCCCGGCCAAGCCGGCCATACATGCTGACCGGGGTGATTGTCCAATTACCCTTGCCCTGGCCACTGGTCATTTGTTAGAGCGGTGACCAGGGGCGATTGCTATACCCCCTGGGGCAGGGGGTGATAATGGCCTTCTATGGCTTTCCTGTAGCTGGCCCTCGTGTCCACTCCTGGCTCTGACCTGTGTCCACTGCGACCTGGTCAAGATGCTTTACAAACATCGCCCACTGACCACACACTGCCCACACAGTGGACACACACTGACCACCGACTGGACACAATGGCCTGCCTCTTTTAACTGTTTCTTAATGAGCTCAATTGGTCATTAAACCGCGGGGTGGGCTGGACTGCGGACGGCCGGGGTGATATACTGCTGACCAGTGCCTTGCCAACCACTGTCCACTTGTGGTCAACGCCTGCTCCTTCAACTAAACCCTCCACCTTCAATTCTTGACCAACTGACCAAGAACTTCATTGATTGTTGCAACTTCAAGTGCCACATGCACGCAAACACACTCTCTTAAATGCTCTCAGCACGAAATGTGAATGTCACACTTGCATGGATACACAGCCAGTCTATAACAGCACTTCTAGGAACTCTTTGTAAAGGACTGCAGCATCTCTGTTCATACTCAAATAAAAATGGTTTGTTTTGCACAGATCTATTGCATGCAAAGTAGTTTGTATACAGATAGAAGATGATAGGAAGGAGGGTTATTTTCCCTCTAAATTTACTGTAGGGCCTGTAATTTATCATTTATGATACTGATGCGTGAAAATAGTGTTGTATTTTCTACAAAATTCATCTCTTAAAGTTTTAGATTGAAAATAGTGTTGTATTTTCTACAAAATTAATCTCTTAAAGTTTTAGATTGATTTTTGCTTTGAGTAATTTGAAAGTCTAGATTCTATTCTATTCTATTCTATTCCATTCTATTCTATTCTATTCTGACCTTGTCAGCTCCAAATGAATGGCACTGGCTGAGGTCACCCCACGCCTAGAAAAGCCTTGGCAACAATTTCCTGGAGTTCTATTGAAAAGACTGTGGTCCAGTGAATTCAAAAACATTATCAAATCATTTGTAAGAAGGCCAAATTGTTGACAAAAGTGGCTGGGCTGAAAAGAAATGTCACTTCACTCCCTTTGGTTCTTTCTATGACAGCACATTTTAAAATAGGAGTTTTGAAAATGTTAAGAATCTTCAGACGAAGGTTGTTCTTTTTCTGGGCATGGAATTGAAGATAACACATTTCTAAATGGACTAGTTTCAGAACAGTTGCAAACGGACAATCTTTGAAGTAAGTACAATGTAGGGACATGTTACACTGTAATTTTGACGCCTGCTGATATCTTTGGCAATGAGATGCAATTATAATTTCTTTGTAAGATTTTCAATTTACTCGCGGATGATTCCATTTCAGTCTGGATACTGCATGGTGTGTTGTTTCTTTGAGGATGACACTGTTCGGGAAATTGTTTCCTCAATTTCCCCAATATTGGTGCTTTTTGTCTGAACAGTGTTGCATTTACTGCAAAAGCAGTTAGGTTTTTTAAATACCTTTTGCTCTTAGTATGTATTAAATGACATATGTATGCATGCATGCACATTTTTAAATAGTTTCCATTTCATTTAAAACAGTTGTCAAAAATTAGGATCAAATTGGGGTTTCATTACGGATGGTACCATTTTGTGAAATTTTAGTTACTTCTTGGATGTTTGGAAATTTATTTCTTTTCCAATCTGTGTCAAAATAAGGGCTTGCAGATGACAACTTCATTAATTTCCACATTTCTGGCACAAAGGTGTCCATGATGCATTCATACTTTATAATCAGAGTCGACTGAGTCTACCAAATATTTTACCTTATTTTGGAAATTGTAAGCCCAGAGTGTTCCATTACGGATGGTACCATTTTAAACCAGTTATTGCATAGCGGATGATACTATTTGCGAAGTGGTAAGCCTTTTGATTTTCAACATTCAGGACCACAGAACGGAGAGGAGGACTTGGACATCGTGCTATTGGGGGTATTTTCAATCAACATGGTCTGCCTATTGCAGTTAGAAGTAGATACATTTTCATGGTGGGGTAAAATAAAACTAGAGCGTGGGTGGTACGATTCCAAGTCTTCATTCATGATATCTGGAGTTCATGCCTCAAAATAATACATTTATAAGACATCAACCTGTAGGAAGCACCCAGGAGTGCATGGTTATTTGATTCCCCCAGTTGATCCCAATTGACACGGGCCTTTTTCTGCTGGAGGTGGCTCTTTTGTGGCTTGCATGTTGCATCAGTGTGAGAGCATCGCCAGTTGATCAGCATCAATCACACTCGTTGGCTCTGAGCATGAGCATGAGATGAGCATGAGACGTGCATGAGGTGTGTTGGTACACAGGCAGCAAGTGGTTGCATGCTTAGCATGGGCGATGGAGATGGAAAGAGAGAACAAGGAAGGGATAGGCGAATGGTGGGAGGTGGGAGAGGGGCTTACAGAGGTCTGCATGTACTGATGAAGCAGAAGGTCTTCAAGGTCTCCTGAAGGTCTCTATCCTTGAATCCTTGAACGTTTCTTCCCTTGAAGGTCTCTTGATGGCAGGATGACAGTGACCAGATCAACCTGTCGTTCCCCAGGCCCCTGTTAAGGCCCCTGTTCAGGATCCTATTCGTGTCCCTGTCATTAGCCACAGAGCTAACCTGTCAGTAGACTGCATGGACCAAAGTGATGGCCGCAACGATGTCCCTTGATTGACACCGGCTCATTTTGATCAGATGCTAAGCTGCCGCGCCAATTACAGGGACAGTTCGGCCAGCAAATAAGATGGCCTCACAACAGGCCAATTTGCCATTCATAAAGAGAACCAGGGCCATCTCCTTGACTGGGCCTAGCCAGTGGGCCTCGTCCCTGGGCAGGCCAGCTTAATTACAGTGACCGCAAGAGCTCGGATTGGGCCATTTTGCATAAGATGCGGACTCGCTCTGTCAGGATAACGGGCAGGGCCACGGAGGTCAGGGTCCGGAAAGGCTTGATAGGTGACCCCGACTGACCTCGGCCGCCACCTCTGCCCCCTCAGGCCCCCATGGCTCCCCCCTGAGGCCCCTCTGCCCTGCTCTCTTCTGCCCTATTATTCACACTCTTCTTCACAGATATACAGCTTTGATCTGGTCATTAATGAATATCATTAGAAAAACAAGGCTGCTTATCCTTTCTTCGATTTCTTCTTATGATTCTTGTGTCCCTGCTGGACACTCCTGTGATCTACTGACTCCCATCTTTCCCAACATAACATTTACTTCCTGTAGTCTGCAATTGCCTTTCTGTGGCCTCCTAACGACTAGCCATCATCAGCATCTATCAGCTAGCCTTTCTCAACAGCTTCTCAGCTTCTACGTGACCCGGAAGTGGACCAATAATGGCTTGCATTCAATGCTCAATGTCATTGTGACAAAAACAGCTCAACTCAAATAGATCGGTAAAGAAGACCCACCCATGGCACTCTCATTGCCATGTCTTTGCTATGTCCTGCTTCATTCAGTCATTAAAATACTTTGCAACGTTCTATAAAAGTCGCAGACCATGCTTGTGAAGACTGAAAAGGTTATCTCAAATCCCTGTCCATGCAAGCAATGAACATTCAGGTTGTCAACAGAGATAGACATGGGCTATTAGCCAGTAAATGTTCATAAATATAATCACTTAACCCAGTGGCTAATGAGTTATGAAACTACAAGATATATACTGATGGATGATTGTTGCTTTTGGTTCTGTATTTATGTACTCCTTTTCTTCTTCTCCGTGTAGGCTGATTTTAGCTGGAGGGGCAAGTGGTAACAATTAGCAATGAGGCAAATGATCGATGACTGAAACTGCTGTCCAACATAGGTCCAAGTACCTGCCTTAGGGGTGCCCTCCTACACATATATAATGTTTCCATTTTATGTGTACTGCACAGCCGTCAAACATCACATTGTATATATCTCATGTATTTCATGTTAAATAAAACTTCTTCAGTCTCCACGGAGTCTTGACTTCTAAAATGCAGGAAGCAAACCCAGAACTCAGCGATTGAAAGCTTGACTTGGCTTGATGTTCGAAGTCTACCAACTGAGCTTACATCCCAATCCCTCTGCCAGTCATATATGCCTATGTAATAAGTTGGGAGATGTTTGCAATTCAAAACACAGCACCTCGACTTCTCACTCACAGCTGCAACATGATGAGTATCTTGTGACTTAGAAGGTTGTTGCTTCAACTTGAGGGATTAGTAGGACATCCGGGTCTCCAGAGTGACTCCAGAGCGACTGGCCCCATTGATCGCAACCTGCCGAGATCTGCAGAGGGCCCGTGTCCTTTTAAGATGCCCGAGGTCAATCGCCGAGCTGCCCTTTGTCTCCCAGTTAAGACACTGTCACTCTCAGCCTTGACTCTCACAGCCCTGGCAGGAAAAGAAAGCGAGTGTCTGATCTATGTAAGCACATCTTTGCTTCTCCCTCAATTCACTTGTCAGGAGCAGGGGAGACATTCTTAGTGGCTTTTGTAATGTTTGGAAAACAATTACAAGGCAAACTGCCAAAACATATATAATATAGGCCTATAGGAGTCTATAGGCGAATATTGATATACCAATACAGACTATATTGATAGTATAATTTCATCCTTCATCTTGACAGAGATTATCTTGCTTATATAATCTGAGGTTGGAACAAAGCTATGACAATTATGTCTCTTTCTCCATGGATTCATTATGTTGGTTTTCATATTATAAATAGAGGCATAATGTTGAGGGTTCTCTGTGGCCCCGATCCTGGAAAAGGTCTTTGAATTAATCCGGTCAAGTTAGCAAACAGGGCAACAGAAGATGGGCCATGGCTATCAGGTCCACCCATTAAATGGAAGGGCAAGGAAAACAGGGTAACCACCCTCCCCCAGATCACTGTGTACCATGGATCCGCTTGTGTTTGCCTTTTTCTGTTCTTAGGTGATAAAGGGAAGGGGCCCGAGGGCCAGTCTCCGCCGGGCAGGTCCTTGACCGCAACGCCCCCCCCCATCTGTGGATTCTCCCCCCCCCCCCGTTGCCTAATCTGCTTTTCTGTAATGGCCAGGATCGCATTTCTTCCATTATCGTCACAAAACGTCACAAAAGCTCCTTTCTTTCTTTTTCTCTTTTTTCATTAAAAATGGAGTGCGTTGCGTCACAGGTCATCACCATTGCGACAGCTGCTGGGCTAGGAGGTGCAGGGCTAGGAGGTGCAGGCTAGAAGGTGCAGTTGGTTCTGCAGGAGCACCGATGCAGGCCACCACAGGCTGAGGGGCCCAGTGAGGGGGTGGCCCCCCTGTTTTTGATTCATCGAGAACTTTACGTGCAGAATGAGGACACTGCCAACAGGAATGGGGCTAGATTAGGAAGCGCCGCTGAAGAGCCCTAAAGTGCAATGCCGAAAAAAGTTCATCTGCGATTCTGCCGCTGTTCTGCTGCTGTTCTGTACTTGCGCGGACTTGAAACATGGCGGAGCATGAAAGATGCCGGGAGGACAGGTCGCCTCGGTCTGACAATTAATATGATAATGAAAGACACTTGTCCCCCACACCCTCCACGCCAATCCTCCCGCGTCCCTCTCTTGCCATTTGTATGAGCCTCTACGAGGGACTAGGCCAGGCATCCCACCGAGCCCTCTTCAGGCTTAGCTTTCATTTTCCAGGGATCTCCGCCGCTCGCCATCCAATTAAAATTTATTAGACGCAGGCTGCAGATTCCGACAAACAGTCGTGCTAATTCCGGGCCGCAGATAGTGGAAAAATCATTAGGAAAAAGTGCGTCAGAGAGCTGCATGGCTCAGCGAGGCTAAGGCAGAAGCAGCTAAAACATGGCTACAACCGAAGCAAGCACTTGATAGATGAGAGGGGAGCAGGGAGGCCCCGGGGCCGACAATTAATCGGCGAGAAGGACAACACCGGACAGCATCGGACAGACCCCCTGCTGCTGGCTGGCTCCCTCAATGGCCAGTGTCCGCGGGTGGTCAGCGCTCTTAGCCATCGGTCAGCCACCCTCTCGCGACCCCAACAGACCCCACTTGTCACCCCCTGCTCCCCCTGCTCCCCCTGCTCCCCCTGCTCCCCCTGCTCCCCCTCTCCCCTGATGGCAGTCATTTCCCCCCTAGCTCCCTCTTCCGCGTATCTATCTTGTTGCGCTAGGTGATCAGAACACCCTTCAAACTCACCCCTAAACGCACCCTAAATGAACCCCAAATATTGCCGCATTGTTCACTGTTATACAAGCCTAACTTCCCCCGCCCCCTCGTAAATCACGACCATTTTGTTTCACTTATCCTCCTCCACTTGCTGTCCCTCATTCTTCTTCCTCTTCCCCATTTGGTCGTAACATTACTTTGGCGAATGGGATACAAATTGATATTCATGTAAGGCAGCTAATTGAAACGACAAGAATTAACTTGCGAAACATCAAGAATTTGGACTTATTGATATACATGGGAGTTCCTTGCATATTACTTGGTTTGTACTTCAAACCATGTTACCTGGCATGGATAAAAGTGTCGTAAAACGGAATATATAAGGTTTATAACTCATTATTTCTGGTGCTAATTGATATTTTAGTCTCAAATAGATCAAAGACAGGCGTCATGGGCAGGTACAAGTCCTCCCAACTGCATTTGACCCACTCTTTTGCCTCCTGCCCTTGCACAGTGCACAGCTCCTGTAACTGCAGCGAGAATTGTGCTTACAATTATAGAGCAGCGGCTTTCTTGCCATATGATACACAAAACGGCTTCATGAGAATGGATTTCTTTGCTACATATTAAGAAGGTGCACTTCGCTTCGTTTCATGGACTGGCTGCTCCGTAATGCTTCGCTCTGGCCCGGCTAATGAAGCGCCGCAGTCTGCAGAAATGGGAAAACACAAATGAATTGTTTTGGACTCGCTCAGCAGCCAGGAAAAAGCCTGATACTGATTAACAACAGAGGATAAAGAGAGTAACACAGATGCATTGTGCGCCTTATTAAGTTTGTGATAGGTGTTAATAAAAGCCGACTAATTATCCCCAGGTGTTTTCTGCAGCGATATATGGAAAGATGCAGAAGAGGAAGGAAGGCGGCACATCAGTCATTAACAATACACTCGCTTCATTTCCTAGCATAGCGATGGAAACCTGCAACTCAAGAAAAGTAATAACTTTTGCCAGCAGCACTCCCTCGGCTAATACCAAGGCTAATGCCGGCAGCTGATTTCTATGTATGACAGTAGCCGGGGAAGGTGGGCCCGCGAATCCTTTCATCCAAATGAAACTGTCAATGCAATCAGCGCCTGCCTCCAACTTGAGGGGGCTGAGCTGTAATCAAAACTAGAAAGAATTCCTCGCAGATCTGTGGAGGACTGGATCTGTTCACTTTGCTCCTCACAACTCGCCACAAAGAAGGACAGGGTGCTAGAATGTGGCTGTGACTGGGGCCATCTCTGCATGCTTTCATTGGGTGCTGTTTCTGCTAGTGCTTTCTTTTCGTCCTTTCTTTTAGTCCCTTCTTTTCTCTTAGTGCTATAGGTGAACAAACATCACATAGATGAGACCTGGCCGCAGCCCTTAACCACTCGGGCCAGGCTAATTTCACAGGCTGATGGGAAATTGGCCCCAAGCCCTGACCCAACCGTTTCGCAAGGCCCCCTATAACTTCTAGCTGATTAGCCCGCCCTTGTGCCCACTTTTTTCTGCATTTGCAGATGACCAAATTACTGGTAAGCAAGGCAATGATTAGGGTGTAGGAGGGAGGCTAAGCCCTTTTGCATCGGAGTGTCAGGGCAGCACGAGCCCTCTGTGTCCTTACGAGGGCCTCAGTAATTCCCCGGAAGTCCCCCCCCCTCCCCATCTACTGTTCAGGAAAAGGAAATAATTTGCCAGCCCTGGTTCTCTGATGCGGGGGATTAGTGGTGCATCCTAGCAGAGCATTAATTGCCCAGTCCGGTCCCTCTCCCCTCTTGGGGCTCCGTTGGGAATACCTCCGTTTTGGTTGGGGCCATTCAAGCGGAAAGCAAAAGGCTGTATTAAATTTAATCTGGGTGGGTATAGCTGGCTGAGAGGGGTCGTCCAGTCAGATGAATGCTTGCCTCTCAAATCGTGTTACCATGGAGCTTGGGATGTTGGGATAACCCTTTGGCTAAACCTTTGGGCAGCCCTACAGCTCGATACAGGAGAAGGAAGGAGGAGTTAAAAAGGGCAACCTGATTATTTGTCCCTTGGAGGTATTGGCAATGTGAGAGCCAGCAAAGAGGAGGATAGCCTTTCTTAAAAGTCACTAATAGGCAAACACCGAGGGACTTCGGGTTCGCTGGCCTGGATAAATGGGCTAAAAGTCAGTCGATCTGAGCTCAGCTGATCGTTTGGCAAGTGTCCGCCTGGTTGACTCCACTTTCCTGCATCTGCCTTTGAAAACTGCCCCTGACAAAAGTCCAGTTTAGCCATTTCATGCACAACTTGACTGCAATGGGCTGGGGCTGCCATGCTACCTCTGCTATGCACACTTCCATATCAATGACTGATGACCACTTCAGATACACACAATGAGCATTTCAAATGAGCATTTCAAATATTTCAGGTCAAATGTAAAAGTCACTTCTTTTGTGAGTCTTCAAACTCTAAACCAATCTCCCAACTTTCTTCTGACTGTCTCAGTTTGTGTCAGTTTCTTGTTGTGTGCAGAGGAAGTAACTTGTGTACAGAGTCTACAGACTTATGTACCTGAGGAATAATAGTGTTGTTTATAATTGGCAGTCTGTGAATAACAGGTAACATCTTCTTCTGATTATTGACATCTTACCGTTGCCACATGCTATATAAATGCTCCTTTTATAATGAGCTGCTTTATTGTGTTCTTGTAGCTTTGTGGTTGTCTTTTGTGGGATATAATTCTGCTGTTCTGCTTAATTGTATTACATGGGGGATGACACATCATTCTTTTGCATGAGTTTCCCTGCGGATGGTTGCAGAACGTTTCACTGTGGATTGTACTCTTGGGTGTTGC
The DNA here is from genome assembly GCA_026936325.1 of Platynereis dumerilii. NCBI lineage: Eukaryota > Metazoa > Annelida > Polychaeta > Phyllodocida > Nereididae > Platynereis > Platynereis dumerilii. The sequence goes on from JAPTHN010000011.1 coordinate 21,938,689, forward strand.
ATTGTGGATGATAGTGAAGATTTTTACTTTATTACATGATCATCTCCATTTATCATTATACTAAATTATACTAAATGATGGAGTAATACAACCATATAGACTTTAATGTTTTATTCATTTACTCATAAATTTTGGAATGTGCTTTTAAATGCTGCATATAAACTGGTGACATTTTTGGGAGAATATATATGCTATTGAATTGATTGGTTAGGTTTGTCAGCTCGTTCTTCGCTGATGTGAACATGCTAAGAAAAAAAACCCCTGAAAATTCGAGGATTTTCTTGGACCATGGTCTCAGCTAAGGCTATTGAGAGTCCTCGCACTCAGGAGAATGCCTATTTTGGAATGGACAGATTTACTATCTAGACTGAAGAAGGATGTGAAACTTTTAAACCTACATGTACGACGCACTTGAATAGAGACAGGATGGACAATTTGAGTAGAACAGCCTTAATCAATTGGAATGTCTCGTCTCTGAAGTTAGATCTCATAAACTTGGGGCTTATGAAAAAAAAAGCAGGTCTATAATTTATGTAAGATGTAGGCCTATCCCAAAAACAAACTATTTGTTTTTGAAAAGCATGGGCCAATAGTGGGGTTTAGCTGTCTGTTTATAGTCTAGTACTTGTGGGATTTTTTTAAGTCATCAAAACACCTGAAAAACCAGGTAAATCACATCTCCCTGGACAAAGTGATTTACAACAACAGTTTCACGAAAGTTTTGGGAGTTGGCTGGAAGAGTTGTCTCTCACAGAACTTGCCAAGTCCTCTCTGGTCACCTGCACCATCCTTCTTCTCATTAGCATGTTGAAGGCTTGTTAACACAGATGTATTGGGGGGCTTAATCCTTGGTCTATAACTCGGCTGACACCTTGCCTGGGCCCATCCAACTGACAGGACGCAGGAACAAGACTGGGAGACAAATCGTTGGAAAGACATGGACCCTAGCTCCCCTCTCATAAACCACCCCTTGGGCATTGCCTCGTAGATCTGGTGCGAAAAATCGTTGCTACCCTTTTATTTTGTTATTTTATCATTTTATCATTTTTAACTTACTTTTGCAATTTGCAGCAGTATTCATGCTGTTCTTCGCATCAGTGTCATTCTCATGCTGTTTGTGTCTCCCGTGTAGTCTTGTCTCAGCCCGCTTGCCTATAAGCTGGTTACTGAGACGAACTGCAGATCCCCTGCACCTAGCAAGAGCCACTGCGGCGGTTCTCATTAAACTGCAACTTTTGTGATATATCTAATTAGTGGGACAGATGGAATGGATCTGCCACGATGCGACTGCGACTTCCCAGCATCACCCACCAATAGCAGAAGCAACATCATCAGCAACATCATCATCACAACAACATCATCACAACAACATCATCAGCATCATATGGCTGCTTCTTCTCTAATTGCTCCTTCCTTGCAGCTTCTGTTGCTGTTGCTATTTCACGGAATTGTGTGTATGTGTGTATGCTCTGGTCCTGAATAACATTGTTTCATTAATTCATAGAGTGCTGTGTGTATATTGCTACATTCAAGCAACCTGCCTTCTCGCTACTCTCCATCACTCTCCGCATCTTTTGCTCACTTTTTGTGAACATCTTTTCAGTTACGTCTCTTTCTCTTCTTCTTTTCTCTTCTTCTTTTTCTTCTCTTTCTCCTTCTTTCTTCTCCTTCTTTCTCTTCTTCTTTCTCTTCTTCTTTCTCTTCTTCTTTTCTCTTCTTTTCTCTTCTTTTCTCTTCTTTTCTCTTCTTTTCTCTTCTTATCTCTTCTTTTCTCTTCTTTTCTCTTCTTTTCTCTTCTTTTCTCTTTCTCTTTTCTCTTTTTCTGTTCTCTTTGTAGTCGGATTTCTGGTACTTTCATGGAATTATGATTCTGAACCTCAGTTTTAGGTACATTCATCTTACATAGATTAAAATTCATAACTAAACCTTGGAATCTCGTGTACTTGAATACGAAAATTTGCATGGATATTATATTTTATGCATCTTCATGTGCAGGAGACCTTGTTTTAGTTTTAGGTGTTTTCTTCTTTTAATATATTTTCAAAATATGGCTTTAAAACTTTCCTTTAATCCAACTAATCCTGGCTTCACCAGTGGAGGTCTAATTACTTAGCTTATTAAACTATGCATATATGCATACACAATGCAATTAAGCAATATTGTGGCATATTTGAAATGATAGCTATATCTCATATGAATCGGGAATCAAAGAGTCCCACAAGCTCAACATATACACACTTCCTGCGAGTGAAAGCTTTCTCCCCAGATTAAAGGTTTGCATCCCAGTGTAATTCCGCAGTTCTTTCTGCTTTCATTACTATATTGCAAGATTGTCGTGGCACAATTTTTTACGACTCTTTATCTTCTGACATTTCTCCTAAACAGCGCACTACTTTGCATGATGGCTCTGTTCAGAGATGGGACTATTTCGTGTCTCCTTTTGGGGCAGTATTATTGCGCGTTCAGCTTGAGTCGGGCTGCACTTGAGCTTGATTGGGCCTGGTTGCGTCATGTGTCATAATGCAAACTGATTCGAAAGGGGGAATTCAGAGGAAAGCTGTGAGGGGCAGCGTAACAAGCTATGCTGAATCAAAACTGAGGAGGGAAGACGAGTAGAAAAGCCGGCCAGCTTGTTAGCATTGCTTGATTCTGATTGCAACATCTGTATTGATTTATATATGGGTAATTCTTCAAGAGCAATGGCTATTTTGACAGGCGCTGAAAGAGCTCCCTCGCTACAATGCAAGACTCGCTAGATGTCGTCTGAGGACAGCCAGCGGCAATTAAACAGCCCATCATTGTACTTGCTTTGATTGTTCCATTGTCCATCAATCAGGCGCTATAATGTCTGTTTGTCCAGCAGGCCAGTTAGCACAATCAAGGCCTCTTTGGTCCTCTTTGACTTCCATGAAAGTGGACACACACAAAATGGCCAAAAACAACCACCAGTACAAATCAAAACTTCTTTTTTTTAGGCTAAGCATAGTAGGCCTAACTGCCATAAACAGAACTTCAGAAGGGTTGTGGGTCGCATGCATGTGCTTGGCAAAGTTTCTCAAACTATTAACAGACAAAACTTGTGTCAATCTGGTGGAAAAGTCGTAAAAACTACGTAAATTTCTTGTGTCTTCTCCAGGCCTCGTCAGCTGTGTCAATCCAATAGAATTGGCATGCAAAGTCTGAGTATATTTGAGTGATATGTTTGCTTTAAAATAGAATTCTATGCACTGGGAATTCATTGCTTCAAGCTTAAAGTACCGCTTAATTTATGACTACTCGTTTTTCACTTAAGAAGTGATTTACAGCACTTCATTTACCATTTAACAACGCAAATATTTCATTCTTGAATTAGAGGTTGAAAATGGAAAACTATTTAGCGTTTTTTCAATTGCCTCTCGAGTTGGGACCACAGCATTGTGGGCTGTGGGGCGATCGAATAAATCATCAGAAAAAGATTTGCAGCTTTATTTGATGAATGGCCGATTTGACCGGTCACGCAGGCCATGCTGGCGCGAAATTGGGGATTTTTGGTGCTTGCTTTTTGTTTAATAATGAGAAGAGAATATTTTTTATTGCTTTTATGTCTTTTTATAAGTGTCTTTGTTGCACTTTACATATGGCATGATTGATTAGCATCGCTACCATCGCAGAAACAGCTGATGCAGCTTTGTAAGTGCAACAATATTGAGCACGGTGCATTCAATATATAATCTAATGACTATTTATTGTAAGAATTTACAAATGTCGAAAATAAGAGGTGCCTCCGGGCATTTTGGTATAGATACATGTAATATTTAATTGCTGAGAAGGCGGAGAACTTCATTTTTAAACTTTAAATTTTTTTTTTCATGAAGTTTGGTGTTGCTATATTTCATGGATGACTCATTGTCAGTTCAATCTTTGTGTTTTTTTACGACATATTCGTACTGATTTATTTACTTCTCTGGCTTGACAGTGTGAAACTTTGGCCAACTCATTTCTTTGAGAGCGTTGCCCGCAGAGCGCGCAGTCCGACACAGCGTTTTCAGCGTCCCAGAACGCAGAGCTCCTGCCAACTCACCAAGAGAATGCGGCCACAACTCTATTTATTTAGGCAGTTGGTGGAAAGTGAATTTTAGTGAAAAAGGAGTGAGGGTCGAGTGATTTACTTTGTGCTAGGACACGATTCCCCCGAGTCTTGGGCGCCGGAGCCAATTAATTTCAAGAGAATGAGTTTGTGGGGGTTGGCAGTTCCCTGGACGAGCGCTAGCTCCATGCTCAGCTCGCAGGCAGTTCGCCTTCTCATTAAATACCATAATCATGAAACTCTAATGACTCAAACATAGTTGCACTACCCTCCACTTTTCTCCATAGTTTCCCTCTTTTTCTCTGCAATTTCAAATTCTCAAACTTTTCCCCATCAGATTAAGCGTGATGGCGAAATGCACACTCCCAACTCGGGCTGCTATAGCTCAGATCAGAGATGCAAAATTCAGAATTTCAAAAATGATCGCCCCTAAAAAGCACGCGCTCCCAAAATGTATTGACATTAAATCTAATTCATTTCTTCACTACTTTGGACCGACCAGTACGTGCATTTCTTTAAATTGTAGGATTTCTTCAAATTTTGAAATAGGACCTAAAAAGTGCCATGGAAGTTGCCGTACACTTTTTTGTGCGGAATTTCATAACGTCATGAAGCACACGTTTAGAATTGTCACAGTTGTGGCACTGAAGTGTCAGTGTGATTTCGCTCAGAATATTTGCTAGAATAGATTTGCGTTTTAGTTTTGACTTTTACGATTGCCAAGGATGACAGTTCTCAGTCTGGAGTTTTGTAATTTGGCGTGCACGAATTGTAACAATCAATGCCAAGTGATAATTAGCAGCAGCAGCAAACCTCCTGCCTCCCTCCGCATCCAAGAGCATCTCATGGGCCTCCGAGATCTGCCTCTATGAGTTGTCTCTCTGAGCTGTTTCGCTGATCTGCCTCTCTGGTCTCTAGGCAGGAGGCTAATGTGTTGAAAACATGGCCGTCATCTTTTTCACTCCCTTTTTTGTTTGTTTTCTTAATTGTTTAGAGCCACGGGGGATGGATTTGGACTGGGCCGAGCCGATTTCAGGCCCGCAATCCCTCGCTGAGGTGTCGCCTGTCACAAAACTGTGAAATCCATCGCCACCAATCTTTCCTCCAATTCTTAAATTACGGACGTGTGAGCCCGGGCCACTGTGGGAAATCTCCCAAATTGTTTCTTGTTCAAAACTCTGGAAACAAAAGATCTATTCATCATGCACATCATCATCAGCAGCATTACCATCATCAACACTGGGACAACTTTGTGAAATGGGGGGAGGCTGTTAGTTTGAAAAATAGATATTCTACTGGGTTCAATTTGTTGATGAAATGGTTTTCAAGTTGTCAAGTCACTTGTCTCAGTTGTCTGTGTCTTTTTTATATCTTTCTGTCTATCTTTCTATCTTTCCATGCTTGCAACCTACTATCTTTCTATCTATTAGGCCTATAATATATTAGTTGACTATATGCATTTATGAAATCACGCTGTGCATTGTCAAGATAACATATAATGAGATCTTCTGGGACAAAATCTAGTTAAGAACAGCATAAAATGTTGCTAAAATTAATTCGATCATTGAATGCGTGGGGCTTTTTTCACCCATGACGCTTGAGACGCACTTCAGGGAGCGCAAAACGCAGCGTCACAGCGCCAGTCAATTTTATTCAAGCATCGTATGAATACAATGTATTTTGCCTGTTCACAATGTAGTGCAAAGTTGTTTTGAAATGACTGTCAGTTGTATACAAATGTTTGCATACGTATTATATAGGGATAACTAACTTAAAGTCTGCTTGACAGAAATGAAGAATGTGACTTATATTCACGGAAAAGGCACATTTAAGCACATAGAAAAACTTGTACTTGGTAGGTGTGAAGTCTCCATCCCAAACTAAATGAGTTTCAAAAGATTCATAAAATACGTCAATGTATAGACCAATCATTTATACCAATCTATAGACTATACTCAGATTTTTTTTTTGCAAATTGGGGACATGTATAATTAGGCCTACTCATTGTGTTAAAGCTCAAATATATATGCCTATCTACATTCCATCACTATCAGCTGCCCTATATCTTCCGCTTGCAGCTTCCAGAAACTTTCTATAATTCTTGAAAGTTTTGCAGGAATCACACCAAATGACAAGTGCACATATATCTTCCATTATCAGTGTGTCATGAGCTGCGTGGAATTCCTGGAGTTCTCGAGTTCACGAGGCTTCTGCAGGTGACATATAGGATTTTGGAAATTATAGATTTTACATCGGCCTACACCCTTATTATATGCTTTGGGATTTTGGGTTTCTTTCGTGAGGGAACTGTCAATTTTGTAAAAGTATGTTTGACAAGGCAAAAGCTAGGGTTCACCAGAGTGGAAATACTAGTAATGCAATTGACAGTCAATGTGGGGTCTTGCAAGGGGGAATTCTTAGTCCAAAGTTATTTAATGAATTTATGTCTGACCTTCCCCAGTATCTTGACAAATCTGATGGGATAACATTGAACAACTTTACCTTAACACACATATTGTATGCTGACGATATTGTACTTATTGCTGATTCTCCTAAGTGTCTACAGAATAGCATAAATTCAGTGCACAATTTCTGTAAAAAATGGCATCTTATAGTAAATGTCAGTAAAACCAAAGTGATGCAAATTGGTACCAAAACATCTGACTCCTTCTTTTGCAATGGCGAGGAACTAGAAAAAGTGGACAGTTTCAAATATCTGGGCCATATGCTAACTAACAAACGTAAAGTGCACAGCAAGATGACAGAATACCTGTCAGTGCAAGCTCATAAAGCACTTTTTGCCCTGCAAAGTGATTCAAAACAAGTCCTAGGACATATTGACCCAATTATATCTCTGCGAATGTTTGATACTTATGTTCTACCAATCCTTGAGTACAACAGTGAAATATGGGGTAGTGAAAAACCTGCATCTGAATTAGAAGTTCTGCAACTTGGCTATCTAAAACGTATGTTAGGCGTAAGAAAACAGACACCTTCTCTGGCTGTTTATGGTGAAACTGGTAGATTTCCACTGCATGTTAGACAAAAAGTTAGGATGATCAATTATTGGATGAGATTAGAAAATGCACCAGATGGTAGCCTGCTAAGGAGATGTTTACAAATTCAGAAAGATACTCATACGAACAGAGCTAATGAAACTAACTGGTTCAGTAAAGTAACAAACATTTTAAGAACCTGCAACATTGAGTATGAAGTAAGTAACAATACTAACATCAGCATTGACAGTATTTGTAGAACGGTAAAATTGAAACTTTATGAAATAGAACAGGAACAATTATTCATATCCATAAATGATAGTACACAGCAACCAAAACTTAGAACATATAAGCTTTTTAAAGGAGGGGGACCTCATATAAAAGCAGGGTTTCAAGGCACCCCAATCATTCTGGGTTTGGCCTTCAAAGAGTGAACACCTCCTATCTCTCTCAATAAAATACCTGTAACTGGCGAACTATCACTTCAACCAAAATAGTTTTTGGACAATTCGTTTACAAGATGAACTATTGACCAACTGAGCTAAAATTCTGACTTTAAAAAGATGCCAAAAAGCCAATATTTAACGAAAACATCTCTATTTGTGCACATTCAGTCAAATGTGATTTTCCTGTCTCATTGGTCAAGAGAATCACATGACTTTTATGACCTAGCAACCAATTCTAAGCATGCTAATGAGATAATGTGGATTGTGTTTTGGAATATATGTAACTTGGCCAATTTTCACCCGATTTGGATGAAACTTTCAGGTTTTCTCATTTACACCATATACAATATCATGATAACCTTGATAAAAAATTTATTTTACCAGGAAAGTTTTTAATTTTTTTTAAATGGGAGTAAATTTCTCTTAATGACCTTCAATTAGGCTCAATGAGGGGTAATTAGGTTTCTGGTATCAAAGCAATCGGCACTCTCTTTGTAGTCAAAATTAGCTAATTGCTTAGTTGTGTAATCTCATAGCAACATATATGTACCCCTCCTGTCATTGGCTGAGAGCCTTAATTACCAATTTTATTAGCCAATCATTTGATAGGAATTAAACAGTTTCGAGAATCCCATATTCCATATATGGAATTGGTCAGTAATTGCTGACCGGTCGGTTTTTGCAGCCTCTAGACCCTCGTCCTTTAAGACTGATTGTAGGTTAGAGCCATATCTCAGGCTGAAACAAAACCGAAAGGTGTTAACTAAAATTGCCAGATTCAGGACAAGTTCCCACAGTTTACGAATTGAAACAGGTCGACATCAAAAACCAGTGATTCCCACAACAAACAGAATTTGTGAAAAGTGTTCATTAAATGTGGTGGAGGATGAAATCCATTGCCTTGTAGTATGCCCTGCTAATGAATTGTTCCGTGAAAACCTGTTCGCAACAGCTGCTAAACTTATCAACAATTTTCTATCTTTGAATGACACTGACAAGTTTACATCAATAATGAAAAGTAAGGAATCTGACCTACTAAATGCTCTAGGGAAATTTTTACTTCAGGCTGATGTTTAAATTTAAAGCAACATATATCTCCTACATCCACATGGTCATAATTCACAATCATGATAATTATGAAAATAATGATTACCTTCATTAGTACTATCAATATTAAAGCAACAATGTATGTAATTGAATGAATGTTTAGTATATAATGTCGAAATATAAAATATCAAGCATTGTTAATTAATGTAAAATTTGTTGACTTGTATGTCTGTCGCTTAGGTCTTAATCAATCATAATTTTCTTAAATAAGCTAAAACGGCTATTTGTAAGCTAGTATCATTGGTGTTTGTATTTTATTGTCTATGATCTATATTAATTGTTGTTTAATACCTACAGTATTTTTTTTAACTATTTGGGTGGCTGGAACCTAGTTTTTACTTCTTTTAATCTTGCATACTATTACTCGTATTTATGTTTTGATCAATATGCTCACTTTTTTTTTTAACTTTCTTATAACATGTATATACAAATGACATATGTATCAATTGTGATATTTATTAATGTCAATAAAAGAATATATATGTAATAGGCCTACATTGTATTATTCTTTATCATAAATTCTGTATACATGTGTATAGTCTATTTACAGATATAGAATGGGAAAATGTTATTTTCTTTACATGATATTCTGTTAACAAAAATTGTGTTTTCTGTCTATAGATTATTGTAGTTTTTCCAACGGTATACATGCCATGAAGGAGTTCTGCATGGTCATGCCAGAGAGGACCAAAAAGTTAATTCTTTAAAGCATGATGACTCAAAATATTATAATTCATGACTTGTCCAGTTCATATTGCTGTGACAACTTGTGACAAGGACTAAATGGCTTATTAGCTGGTAATTACAGGCGAGAAGTTATGTCACAATTGAGCTCTTTGTTACAATTGTCCATTTCATAATGGTGGTAATTGCTCAAAGTGTATTGATGGACGGTTTAATCAGATCGACTTTCAGCCGAATTGTTTTGGGCCGATTGTGTCCCCCATGGCTTTGTGTGGCCGACTTGACCCGTTTCTTTGGCGTGACGATGCGTCTGTCTGTCCCTGAAGACCAGACCCCGAGGTTCTCTGTGATTCACGAAACGATAGAAATGAACTACTGGGCCTTTCAATATTTAGGGTTGCATCTGTATCAGTTAATAATATTATTATTCAGAAAGTAAAAAAAGAAGAAGATAGAAATGGATAAAAGTTAATTTGATATTATGTAAATTCACAATGCAAGAAAATGGAAGTAGTAGTGATCAACCCAATAGGCAAATATTTATCGTATCAATTGTAGGCCTACTTCAGTCTGACTATTGATTATTGTATTTATTTGTGTGTACTACTGTTGCTGCAAAGTACCTCTCGTGAGAACATACGACATCATCAATTCACACGTACAATTATACGAACAGGCCTAGATAAGTGTAGATACCCACATATCTAGAGACAAAGACATACACAGATAGACAGTTTAATATGTAGGTGCCCAGAATAATTAGCTTAAAAAATAATCAGAAATATTACAAGATATTGATATTCACTATTCAGTTGCAGAGATAGACAGATATACTTATAGATAAACAGGCAGATAGATAGACACAGGTAGATAGGCATTAGGAAAAGATATTTAGGCAGATAGATATGACCACATAGACACAGACAGACAGATAAATAGACAGACATTCCATATCATTATTGGTGTAGACCTAGATATCTAACATTCCACCAGTTTAAAAGCACAGTCAGATAACCAATAGAGTGTTTTCATTGATGTTATATCCCTTTTACTGCTCACTGACCCGGAGTGGCCTGAGTCCTTTGGGTCTGTCCCGTTTAATCAAGGATGTCAGTCAACTATGGACAGACACAGACAGACAACTGGGCAGATAGACAGACAGCCCTGGGGGTCTGCGTTACACCTGAACCAGATTGGGTGAGCATGTTACTCTCCCTCTGGACATAGGACTAGGGCTGAAAGGCTAAGGGGCCATGACTCCCAGTTGCTCAGTTGTGGGGCCTAACTGATAAACGATAATTGCATTAGCCCCTTATTGCTGGCCCAAATAATCCTCTCACCGAGTCTCACGCCAATCAATTAAGGGCTAACAAGCAATTATGAGCTATTCTAGTATTACAACCTTTCCCACAAAAAATCCAATAAAAGTGTGTAAAAACAAGAGTTAGGCCTACTTTTAATTGAAAATCACCCTCAGGGAAAAGGAGAGTAAATATAATTTGATCAAATTAAAAAAAATTGTCCTATTGATATTTTGTCTTCATATTTTTTTTTTAAAATCTGATTTGCACTTGCCTGATGATGTCTTATTTTAACATTATCTTTTAATCAATTTCTGCTCTTTCCATCTTCTTCACACATCAAGCTGCTAGGAATCACCCAGTCCTATAATTAACTTACCCAGGATATTACGAGCCATAGAAATACATTAAGATAATTAAATAATCTGATGTGACTCATTATAAGCAAACAACTTGACCTTCAACGTCTTTGTTCTGAGAATTACAAGCAAAATTGGAAAAAGTACAATTTCATTTTTAACAATAGTACTAATTAGTGGCACCTGCGCGTCAATTTATTTCTGACTAGAAAGTGAGTTCAATCAATTACATCTCAACGTTTTCATCTCTTTATAATAAAGAGAAAATTCAATTTGTTTAAAAATGTCAAAATAAAGAAGATATAGATCTATAGTCTTTGGCAAATGCAAAAAAACAGGAAACAAAAAAGATGACTTTTTCAACATTTAGATTAGAATAAAATCTGATGGTGTGATTTAAACCTTAAAATTAGTCAAATGAAGCTGTCTGAATGATATTGTAGAATGCATGATATGGTATTTTAAAGATGATTGGCGCAGCTAAAAAAAATGCATTGTCTTTTGAAGTAAAGTGTTGCAAGGGACAGTGGGTGTGAAATTAAGAAAATCAAGTTATTAATTAGAATGTAAATTTTTTATGACATTCAAAAAAGAATTCAATTTTACTTTCTGCTGGGAGATGTCGAAAATATCCAAGGAATGTTTATTCCCCCCCATGTCAGCAGTACTAAGCATCTCATTTCATTGCGGATGGTAGTGTACTTCATTGTGGATGGCAGTGAAATTCATGGCAGATGGTAGTGTACTTCATTGTGGATGGTAGTGTATCTCATTGCGGATGGTAGTGTATTTCATTGTGGATGGTAGTGTATTTCATTGTGGATGGTAGTGTATTTCATTGCTGATGGTAGTGTACTTCATTGTAGATGGTAGTGTACTTCATTATGGATGGTAGTGTACTTCATTATGGATTGTAGTGTACTTCATTGTGGATGGTAGTGTATTTCATTGTGGAGGGAAGTGTATTTCATTATGGATGTACTTCATTGTGGATGGTAGTGTACTTCATTGTGGATGGCAGTGTATTCATTGAGGATGGTAGTGTACTTCATTGAGGATGGTAGTGTACTTCATTATGGATGGTAGTGTACTTCATTATGGATGGTAGTGTACTTCATTGCAGATGGTAGTGTACTTCATTGCAGATGGTAGTGTACTTTATTGCAGATGGTAGTGTACTTCATTGTGGATGGACCAGGATGGTAGTGTACTTCATTGTGGATGGCAGTGTACTTCATTGTGGATGGCAGTGTACTTCATTGTGCATGGTAGTGTATTTCATTGAGGATGGTAGCGTACTTCATTGAGGATGGTAGTGTATTTCATTGAGGATGGTAGCGTACTTCATTGAGGATGGTAGTGTATTTCATTGAGGATGGCAGTGTACTTCATTGTGGATGGCAGTGTACTTCATTGTGCATGGTAGTGTATGTCATTGAGGATGGTAGCGTACTTCATTGAGGATGGTAGTGTATTTCATTGAGGATGGTAGCGTACTTCATTGAGGATGGTAGTGTATTTCATTGAGGATGGCAGTGTACTTCATTGTGGAAGGTGGTGTACTTCATTGTGGAAGGTGGTGTACTTCATTGTGGAAGGTGGTGTACTTCATTGTGGATGGTAGTGTACTTCATTGCAGATGGTTCTACATTTTGTTGTGGATGGTAGTGTATTTCAATGGGAATTGTTATAAATGGCAACTACAATTCTTGATGAAATAGGATGGTGAGAAACTCAAATATCCAAATTGTTGTCAGATGTATCTGCATAATTGTATTTTCCGAGAGTCTAAAATTGAAGAAACCTCTCGTGTTTCAAGGGTGTGGTGATGTCTGAAATAAAATTTAAAAAAAAAGTGGGTGGCATTTAATCTTTTTTTAGTCGAAAAGTCTACTTTCAAGATTTTAACTGCATTGTTCTAATTATACTTTCAGAATAGAAATGCTAATTCTTATATTTAGGGAAATGTGTGATTTTGTGGTAATAATGGTGGCAATTTGTAAGCTGGTAATTTTCTGGGAAGATAGAATGAACATGTGTGCTTAATAGTTATCTCCTAGAAGTTGCTTCTTGCTATAAAGTTTGTGTCTCTTAGGCGAAGTTAGGGCATTTTTCATCCATAATCACCAGAGGCATTATGTTGCATTTTTGTGGCGGAAAATTTTAACAAAGTTTGATAAGTTCAGCCAAGGATTTATGTAGCATGAATTTTTAACCCCCTCCTCCTACTCTTCCCCCCTCCCTTGAGAGTTAGTTGCTAGTTTCAGAACCTTATTAAAGCATGTACTTAAGACAGGGACATGTGAGGGATTAAAATCATGTCGACATGTTGCTGGGGGCTAGTAGAGAAGGGAGGGGCTTATTCGTGTAACATATGTCAACCTCCCCCCCCTCCATTACCCCCCCCTCTCTGTCAATTCTTCCAAAATGACAGGGGCTGGCTGAGGTTTAATTATGACGTAACAAGATGTTCCTTAATGAACAACAACGTCTTGCCATAGCTCTAAGGACTTACTTTCCCTGCTAACTCACTTTCCTAGAATGTAACTTCAGCAACTTGTACAGACTTCATAACAATGACATAATTACCAACATTCTATATGGAATCATGTCCCCTAAGCATGTCTCCCTGTTCTCATCTTTCTATTCCTGGAAATCAGGTTGAGTCTCTTTTTTTTTACCAACTTCTTCAAATTTGTCAAGACGTACACAATTTCAACTCCGTAGCAATTTCACAAACATTCAACTTGTAATAGTGTTGTTTTTTTTTAAATTCTTAATTCCACAACATCTTCCATGAGAAGTAGCAACATCTGGGTCACCATAATCATCAAAGGCATGATCAAAAAAAATTTATAAATGAAGGCGTCCAAATTTCAATACATGCTGGACAGATTAGTTAAAATAGATGAAGGACAGATAGGAAAGATGATAGATACATTGATAGATAGATAGCTTAGAACATGTTTACAACATTTTCATCGGGAATGCAAAATGAAAGTATGCCTAAAAATAAAAATAAAAAGACAGGGGAACTGCTATTTTTTCAAATGTGAATAAAAATTTATGCAATGAGTGATACAGTTTTACTATACCGAACACAACGAGTGTAGGCCTATACTATTAGTTATTTGTTGTTTGCTTGGCGGATACAGGATTTACCTTCCCGAAGATAGCTGTATCTGGGCGAAGCGAAGCTGAGCCCGGATACAGCTATCTGAGGGAAGGTAAATCCTGTATCTGCCAAAAGCAAACAACAAATTACGAATTTATCCGACCACATGGTATAATAATTTAAACCCCCCATAACAATGTAGTTCAGAGGTACTATGAACATCATGAGTGCCAGGTATGATGAGTGATTTAGAAGCAGACCTGACACAAATGTTGTTCATAGCTATGAATTAACTACACTGCTATTGGGATTTATTTATGTACCATTGATTTTATTAGTGGTCTTTACAAAATCTTATTCTGATAACTTCAAATTCTGTAAGATAGGAGCAGCAGATTGTTGTGACGTCACCAGCAGCCCATGCCATTGTGACGTCATGACAAACAATCACTGCCCATTGTTTGCATGACAACGTCAGATAATTTATGAGTGATTGTGATGTCATCACTGCAGGATACAGAAAATATCTGTGCAGGCCAAGCAGCCTGACAGATACAGGATATATACCCCCAGTTCTCAGCCAATCAGAAACAAGCATTGGCCTTGGTGGTCGGATAATATAGATAATTAGACATTCTTCTAAAATGGATCTTCGTCCTAAAATAATAAAAAGGCAAGAAAAATAAGTGAAGGAAATCTTGGCAATCCATGTAAGACCATGCGTTTACGTATGACATGTATACAGGGTATCTGATGTTATGAACATCTGAATTTAATAAATATCTCTTTAAAAAGAAAGGAGACTGCTTGGTGGCTTGTAGATACAATGCATGAGCGACATCTCCTATTTTATTGAAACTAAAAACCTTGCAAATCGTATAATTTAAATTGTTCGAAATTTGGGAGTGCTCAGTCAAAAGAAAAATAAAATTTGCAATAAGTGGAGAAATGGCTAAAAAATGAATGTTATAAAATGTTGGTAAAAGTTGTGAAAGTCAAAAGTTACTGACCTGGCAAGTGACTGGCATTGACCTGAGAGTGACAGATTGATTGTTGCTGCAAGTTGCGAGTGAACCTCCTACAATATCTCAACTGTCTCCTTTTGCTTTTACATAATCGTCTGGCTGCTCCAACGACAGGCAAAAGATGATTGCAGCCATGGAAATCAGCATCTGACAGGAGCCGCCGTCTCATTACAAAGGATCGCATCAAATTTAAACATTTATTAGAGCAATGATTGGGCCAAATTAGCAGGCACCGCCTGGAAGTACAAACAACCAGCAGACGACATCTTCGCGCGCCTAATTAATGCTATTATACTCATTCGTGTTAGACAATGTTGATACTGGTTAAGGAATGCAGTTGATAAGTTTGTTTTTCAGACAAAACAATCAACTTTCTTTCCGATTGCCAATCTTGAAGCCTCCAGACGAATACGCCACCCTGCGGGCAAACCAGGAATCACACATGTCAATAAGAAGGATTCGCGCCAAGGAAAATCGCTCCCCGATTACATGACAAAGTAAATTGATTAAGCACAGAGTTGAGCAAAATCAAGAGCCATCAAACATTTTAATCACATTGACCCAAAAATGATAAAATCTCCTCAAACTGGGTTAATTTCAATTAGACTGAAATGGTTTTTTCTCCGATAATCATGGTGAAAAAAAAGTTTACTTTGAAAGATATATAAATTATGTATATTTCAATTAAGTTATTTTGAGATTAAATGTCATTGATTTGGCTTTACACATTGGCTGTTTCGTAGGCCTTGTGTTAACATAAATTTTAAGAGCATATTAATCAGAGGAATAAGTCGGGGTTTTTTGTTCAGCTTTTCATGTCTTAGGCCTACAACTGAAGGATTACGAGTTGAAGAGAAAAACGTCTCCTAGTTCTTTTGTCCAAACTTGAAACCTTCAAACTTGTTCTATAGCAAATGTTTTCAGGATTGAAATATGAGTTGTGCGTTTCTTTGTCTAGAGCTGTTTGAAAAATTAGGTTAACCAAAAAACATCTGCAGAACATTGTCAGAATTGAACTACTCTGCAGACGATAATCTGCATTCTCTGCTGGTTGAAGTAATTTTCTCTTAAGTAGTTCTCTGATGAAAAGCAATTCAACTAAAGTTACATCATCTCCCAGCTTCCTCCGGATGAATAATGTATGAAGGCAGCTCCAAAAAAGTCACACATGTTAGTTATGGGTTTAGTTTTCAAATTCTCAATCATGTTATTGTCAGGTAACATATGGACTTGGAATGCCCACTAAATTAACCTTTTTTAATTTTCCCCCTTTTTATGAGTTTTGAAAAGTTTGAAAGAGCCCTTTTAAAAGGTTTGGGTTAATAACACACTTAGTTAATTCCGGTGCAGCTGGTCAGCTTGTTCAGAGGGCAATCAACAACACTGTTACAACAGCATGTGATATGTCAATTACAGGTAACTGGGGTGAGTCACACAGGACAATACATGTAACAGATAGACATATACTTGGATTGACAGACATTCTGAGAGAAAATTATGGGATGCAAACAGCTACAACTGGCTGAACAAACTCTTTTTAGGTGAACCCTTTGATGGTGTTATTGCTTCAAAGAAAGACACAGGTATACATACAGAAGAGGGGAAAAAGGTGGCTCTGAACAAACAAAAGAATCAACCAACCTCCTAATTATACAAATTAAGGCGAGATAAAGACGCAATGTCCCAGGCATAAATCAAAATTTCACACATTCAGGGCCAGGGGCAATTATTAAGGCATGCACTTAGTTGTGACATGTTGCAGTGCATGAGGGGAGAGGGGGGGGGGGGTGAGGTCTTTTTTTGCAGGTTGGAGATAGGGAGACAGGGGGCTGGGGGTAGAGATATGGAATTCCCAGGCACCACCTCCCTTTGGTCATAGACAGTCGACAAATCACCTTCAGAATAGGGGAAAGGGGGGGTGCTAAATCAAAAACATATCATATAGATCTATCTGCGCATGCCCGGATCATGCGCTGTTAGTCTTAAGCTCTGATGCATAAGCTTTTGTGAAAGTTGTAAGGGGCACCTGGAGGGAATTTGAATTTGATAGTAATATGAGCGCAGCTCATGGCTGCCGAAGGCAGCCATGAGCGAAGCTCACTTAGCACAAGGACAGCTCATTCTGTGTGGTGCTCCTGTCTACAGTGACTGCCTGAACAGGAAGTGCCTGTAGCTGCCATAAAAGTGGAGCTAGTAGTTTAGTCAGAGTTTAGTTTGGTAAATAATGGAAATACCTCAAATATCTTCCAAAATATCTTTAAAATTTCAGTCTTGTCGAATAACAACCTCCAATGACATATTTCAGGGATTTAAATCAACATGTGTATCAGCATTGGAAATAATTATTTCCATACCCCTGATTGTCAGAAGTGGCTGAAAATATTAAAAGTCAACACAAAAGTTAATGACTTTTAAATGGCTCACCAAGTAAGAAATCATAACAACACTTAAGGTTACATGATCTTCATTAACTATCAACAAATTATGTAACTGTCTAATAGTAAACAGTCATCTCTGAATAGCTTAGGTTTTATTGATCTCAATTATGTAACATCAACAATTTAACATAATAGATCCAAATTTATAGATCCAAATTTAACACAGATTTGAATTACACGGCTGTCAGTGCAATCTATCTATCTATCTATCTATCTAATCTTATCTATAGATCTGATCTTATCTATCTTTCTGCCCATTTGCCCAGTCCTTTAAAAAGATAAATTGGCCTTCTGCATGGAAATTAAGTTGAAGATAATGCAGTAGTTCTATGACAATGCTGCGCGAATTTCATGGCAGTGCCATTTACATATTAGTAGTAGTCATAAAGCAAGGTAATTAGCTCTCAATGAACAAGTGCATGGCGAGGAATGAAAAATACAAACACATAAAATGATCAATGGAGTATTTTACCAATATACAGTTACTTCATTGTGGATAGTAGTGTAGCCTACAACATTTGAAATAAAACATATTAGATACATTAGATTTGATTTATATATACTTGCATGCTAATAACATTAAATTGCGTCAGTCATAATAATTGATTTTGATGGAGACTAAGAGACCCCATGAAGAACAAAGGAGTGGACTTAATAAAGTGAACACATCCGAAAATAAAGTGAACACATCCGAAAATCCAGTGGTATGAAGAAATTCAAGAGAAGAGAGCTAGTGTTACTCACTTATTGTGACAATGTGTTGACGCCCTTGAATAATCTCGGTGTGTGAAGTTATTGCTGTCTGCCTCAGAAAGTGTTTCTCGTGTCTTGGGATTCATGCATGAGGGTGACTGGGGCTTGGAATGAAGCCTTGGAGGGTTCTTATTCTTGCTATTTCACCCCATATATTGTTTATTACCCTGAGAGGGCCTAGGAACTCTAGTAGGGAGGGCTGGTGCATTTCCGCCAATGTAACAAGAGTGAGAATAAAACAATGCGTCTGCACTCCCCAGGAAATGGATACAAAAAGAAAAGCTAGCCCAGCCATTGTCCAATTTGCCACAATATTGCTTCTTGGCCACCCCTCATATCATCCACACCCCATGCATGGCCACTGTGGCAAAGCAAAGGCAAAACAAACCAATGTAAAACCAGCTCACAGTCCAAACATGAGGCCAATATCAGGCCTCTGGATTAGTCCTGTGATTATCCCACCCTGCCGTAAGGGTAGCCCTAAGCTAAACTGTCTCCGAAGTCATTCAAATCTGCAGTATTTATACAATATTTTCGATTGCAGCCTCGCTGTTTCGATCTACTGTGACTTGGAATTCGTACACATAACAAATTTGTAGCATTACAGACTATATCATATTTGATTATCAAAAAGGAGTGTTTGCATATGGTCAGAATTAATCATAGACCTAAATCTTTCACCAGCTATATGACTTCAGTATATTCTCCTACTCTTGTTTGCATAACTTTTAATTGTTAATTATGCGAGCGATATATATCATACAGCAAGTTCCAGTAACTTTACAGCACACAGTTTACAGAGCAGCACAAGATATCTAAAATGCAAATGTTTTCCCAAAGGATTCAGAGAAGGGTGTCTCAGTTATTGTTTCTATCCAAATGCCCTATAGCTTGTCCCAACAACAAACTTTTAAATCATGACACTTAAGCAACAGTCTCTTGTTTTATCACATTTTCCTTCTTAATATCAATCATTTATTCCACGTTTCCACTGAAAGGAATATAATAGAAGCATTGATGTTTCAATAAAAACCGCACACCTTTTTGCTTTTTATAATGTTCGACTCAGCAAGATGTATTAGTATGTCCACTGAAAGAGCATTCTCCCGTAGTCATCGGCTCACTCCCCGAGCTGGCTCTGCCAGTGAGCCTCTGACTCTGTTGACTCTTTTTCCTGTGGTTTTAGTCAAATTAAGAACTGCCACGCCCTGGCAGCTCTGCCAATCAAGAGCCAGATTTCATATCAGTGACTGGACATGCCTGAATTCATTGCAAGCATCGAACAATGAAACAAAACAAACAATCTGAAAACAAGAAACTGTCACTTGAAAGTTACACAAACTGTGAAATATGTGCAGAGTTCTAAAAACAAATACTAAAACTGTGGAGATTTCAGATGTCAACCATGATCAGCCATGCAATCAATTGTGTCTGATTGGCTGTTGAGTTCTTCTCAAGAAAGATTCATGGGCAGTTATTCACTGGTCCAAGTTTGATTTGGTCAGAACGCATTTCTGAGCAAACATCACTTCTGAGATTTTTTTTTTGTGGAGGGCAACAATTACATTTTTAAAATACAATATGTATGATGCTTTGATATCGAATTTTTTTGTCAAGAGAGTCAACTCAAATTAACTGTGCAAAACTCACACAGTTTGGCTTCTTCAAACCACCTGTCAATCATTTCATTATCTGTTGTGGATTGGTTGACACCCATGCCTTCAGTGACCAGTGATTAACTTGGAAGTCATCCGACCATGGAATATATAATTCTATCAATTGCATGACCATAATATGAGCAACCCAGATCGCATTTGTGTGTGAAAATATGCAAATTAACATAAGTCCAAATATGCTCTAAATTATGACACTCCCACATTATGCCATTAGGCTAACTGCTTCACATGTAAATTACAATACATGTAGATAAACTGGTGGACTGACAAAAAAGCAGAGAGACAGATAGATAGATAGATAGATAGATAGATAGATAGATGGATGGATGGATGGATGGATGGATGGATGGATGGATGGATGGATGGATGGATGGATGGATGGATAGATAGATAGATAGATAGATGTGGATAGATGTGGATAGATGTGGATAGATGTGGATAGATGTGGATAGATGTGGATAGATGTGGATGGATGGATAGATGGATGGATAGATGGATGGATAGATGGATGGATAGATAGATGGATAGATAGATGGATAGATAGATGGATAGATAGATGGATAGATAGATGGATAGATAGATGGATAGATAGATGGATAGATAGATGGATAGATAGATGGATAGATAGATGGATAGATAGATGGATAGATAGATGGATAGATAGATGGATAGATAGATGGATAGATAGATGGATAGATAGATAGATAAAATATCAATTCAATGAAGCATTGCCATAATAATACAATTTGAGCTTTTCACATCCCATGAATATAAGAAACAGTATAGATCTACGACAAAAATTGACATTGTTTTGGTTGTCAAAATTCACAGCAACTTAACAGCTTTCTGCCATGTGTTACATATAGTCAAACAAATGGATCAAAGACTACAGTTTACAGTTATCAACAGTATGCAATGTGACTGTCTGGAATGACATAACCTTGCTTGGGTTATAACAGCCTCTCTGATTGTGCGACCACTGTCCTTCGCAACCAATCAGCTTGAACCTCAAAAACCACACTTTTTGTGGCCCACCAGGTCAGAGGCTCACTGGCAGAGCCAGCTCGAGTGAGCCGATGACCACGTGAGAATGCTGAAAGAGATAAAAATAAGAATGTGATTTCTATCTTTTATAGGCCTAGATGAATAAAATAAGTGACCCACAGACAAATTCCTCTCGTAATATTATGAACATTCAATTGACTTTTTGAGGATGGGTTTAGGCTTTTATTTGTGGTGGAAATTTAAAACTACTACACGTATACATATTTTTATCTCAAAACAATCTCCCTGCTTGTGTATTCCATTTGCCAGTACAAACCAGCATTGGGCCTACAGCAGCCTGCCTCTTTGAGGGCAAATGTTTTCACCCTTGATTGGACAGTTCGAATGGGGACCGTTGACAAAGGACTGGCCTTGTCCCAGTGCTACCTTTTGCCATTGAGGGCATGCAGTCCACTGCCCTCGAACAGTCCATCAATGTCACTGGCACATTTATCAAAGTAATTGGAAAGTAGTTTTTAAAATACAAACATTTAGTCGATTTGTTGTCATTAATCTACAGTGTATTATAATTATTTGTTTTATTATATACATTTTAAATTAATATACATTAGGTCCATATCAATGGGGATTTGACTAACCAAAGAATATTCTCTGTCCTAGCCTATCTCATCATTACTTTAGCCTCTGCATGGCATCTCCTGTCAATAGTACTCAATACAATTTCCAGGGTCTCCTAATTTAATAGTGACCCTTGAAGGTTAGAAGGGTACCTGGCAGAAGGGATGATAGCTTTGTTATTCCATTTTCAGAGCCAGAGGCAAACGCAGGGAGGAGATGGTTTGCATGTCCTGCGACCCTATTTCCAGTATTGTGTCCAAGTTAATATTTTCGATAAAGTCAGAATAGAATATGTTTATTTGTGCAACAGTTACTGCAGTTCTTACAATGTCAAATATTTCCCTTTATAGACTCATTTTTGTCAAGATAGCTCACCCTACGTAATTTGAATAGATTTACCTACTTTTGAACCAACCAACTCAACTTTTACCTATACCTGTTAAAAGTTTAACATAAAAATGCCACAAAAGTCTTGTATTGATCCGAATTAGTTTTTAAAAGCTTTGCAGTTGCTGTTCCGTTGGAGCTGTTGCATGTCTATTTACAGAATGAAAACAACGAAGCAATCAAGTTTAGTGTTTTAGCAAGTGTCTATAAAGTCCATTACACCAGCCTAACAACAGCCCTGTTGCTATAACCCCTGGCCTCGGATCTGAACCCATGACCACATGGACCGAGGCCAACTGGCCTCCCTCCCTTCTCCACTGCTTACCTTTGCCCCATGGACATTAATCGTGCGTCAAATCGGCTTGTGTACAGGGCAAGTCAATTCGTCCCGACCATCCATCTTCATCCGATGGTCATTGCGTCCACATTGAGTCCACATTTGGTCCACGGTTAGATCACATTTGGTCACATCAGCTTTATTATGGAGTGCAATGGACAGGACATTTAGGACCCTGATGTCAGTGGCTGCTATTCATTAAATCAGTGTAATGTTCACACCACTGATATCCTGTCCTCTATCACAATATTTACCTCCATTATGTGATTGGTACAACTTGTATAACACCGGGGATGACACCACACTGACCGCAACTAATGCACAGATCAGGTGCGGTGCGGAGCCTAATGAACGCTAGACATGCTTGCCTCTGCTTGTGTCTGAGTTGCTACAATGAGGGACACATTTATGCGGTTGTATGGTAGGACACTGAAATTGTGCACATGCATTGTGAATTGTGTATGTCTGTAATCACTCTGTATGTAATGTTATAGTTTATATTGTTCCATGACCCCTATGTAACAAGCCCCCTGATTGGCCAACAACCCACCTGCATAATGTGATGTTCACCTGTGTGCAGTGGTGTGTGACAGGCAGGTCAATAACAAATGTTATATTCACTGATCAGTGAATATAACATTTGTTATTGACCTCCCTGGAAAAAAATGTCCAAAAAAAAAAATTTCCGGAGAAAAAAAATTTTCCGAAAAAAAAAAAATTTCCAAAAAAAAAAATTTCCAAAAAAAAAAAAAAAATTCCGGAAAAAAAAAATTTTTCCGAAAAAAAAAAAATTTTCCGAAAAAAAAAAAAATTTCCGAAAAGGAAAAAAAAATTTCGGCAAAAAAAAAAATTTTCTGAAAAAAAAAATTTTCCCAAAAAAAAAAATTATCATGGAACAAAACAATTGTGGACTTCAGTTTCGGTCAATATCAGGTTTTACGGACCTGACCTAGTGATATTCACCTCGGCCTTCGGCCTCGGTGAATATCACCGGTCAGGTCCGTAAAACCTGATATTGACCTCAACCGAAGTCCATAATTGTATATTATAGCCCACTGTATTGACTGTACAGAACGGTCAAATGGAGGTGTCAGAAATTGCTATGGCCATGGCTATTAGCTGTTGATTGCGGTTTAATGAGCTGGGCCACAAAGACTTTTGTAAGGGTTATGCGTTGTGTTCATGAACATTTGTTACTATATGCGTAGGTTGATGGTCTGAATGTTTGTTTGGCATCATTACAATATATACAATATAATACATGTGTGAGTTTGTTGTTCAGGGACATACATTTATAACACAGGTCTGCAACAAGGAGGTGTGATTTGCTCCCTGGTACCTCCCATTCATTACGACCAGGAGAAAAGCACAAGACCTTGCACTGGCATTTGTCAGGGATGTATATGATTTGCCCCAACACACAGTTGCAGAATGCACAATGGTTTTGAGTAAAGAGAGAGTATCATACAGCAGCCAGGACAAATGGTGGCTCAAATGATGGCTCGGATGATGGCTCATCTGTAGGGCCCTCATTTGTACAATCATCTGCAGCTCCATCTGTATGACATCTGTAGCTCATCTGTGAGGAGAATAGGTAGATCGAAGTTCTTTCCGGCTAGGCAGTAACCAGACACTCATGACAACTTCGCGGAGCATCGTTAGCTGGTCTTTTGGCTCTCTTTTTGCAGACTCTCTCGCTACTGGACCTGATCGTCTCTTTGTCATCACTGCGCATGCTCCGGGGCATCAAAGGGCGGGGTCCTCTTTCACGCTGCTTATCAATGCTTATACTTATCGGTGGGTTAAACGGCAGTTCAGCTCAGATCAACAGGCACTTGTGCTTCTTCCAGTTGTGCACAGAACGAGCTGGGTTTGTTCCAGCCAGGTAACCCGAGGAGCGCATATGTTCAGCCTCATGACTCGTATCAATAGACAAAGCTCCCTGCAACAACTCCCTGGCAGTTCTCTGTGCCCGGCTCGAGCTGGCAAGCAATTCAAAGATACAGTCTTGCTTGGCACGGGGCCTGAAATTTCTGCAGTTCACAGAGGACCCTCTAGGGGTGGCCATATCTGTTGCTGGCTGGCCGTCAAGGTTGCAAAGGGACTCAGGGGGGACTTGAGGGGGGACTTGATGGTAACTTCAAGGGGGGACATATAGGACTGAGGGGGTGGGAGATGGGATGGCTGCAGAGGCGGTCAATGTTCAGCGGTTGACAGTTGGCAACCTCTTGCAAGAGAAAGAGAGCTTCTGAGGCAACTGTCAAGTCCCTAACTGCTCCGACTGTCTCTTGTGTTACCTGTTGCCTCCTAATAACACTGGGTCGATGGGAGTTCTGTGAAAGTGCACGCCCAATCGACCTGACCGCCTGAGGTCAGCCAACAGAGAATGAGCTGTTAGGCAATTGTCCTCATAGAGGCCTGCTCAGATCTCACTCAGATCTCGCTCAGATCTCGCCAGGAATGAGACTGTTGCACAGGTGACTATTGATTCATCATCTCCGTTTCCTGCGCATACCATCAAGAAGCAACAAGTACACCTGATAGCCAGCAGCACAGGACACACAAGGACCCTGCCCTCATCGATTCCCATCAGACTCCATGAGTCCCTATTTTTGCGATGACACGAAGTGTCAGAGGGACTCCAGATATTGGATTGTCCAAAAATGTTGACAAAATGTGGTCTGATTGGTTATATAACTTTTCAGTCACAATGATTATTTTCCAAAAACGTTTGCTAATTGGTTACATAATTTTTCATAAACATTGGCTCTTGTTTAGGGTTTTTATGTCCAAAAACACTTGTGTGATTAATTATCTATAAACCTGTTATGTCACTTTGTTTAATTTCTGCTAATGTCACCTTGTAACTTGCAGTTGGGACTGATAGCTAAAATTATAAACAAATACCTTGTTATCTAATAAATCAAAAATTCCCACACTCTAAAGAAAACAATTTTGTTTGAAGTTCATTCTGCCATATCTTGCTGATTTGCATGCTGCTTGTGCTCATTTGCATGGCCAATATCCGGAGACTGCAGTGCAATGCTTGCACTGCCTAGTACATAAAGCAGTCTCATGGAGACTGGATTCCCATGCTGCTCTCTGTGCTTTGAGTATGGGAGTCATCTGCATCTCTTGGGGGACTCCTCTTGCTCCTTGGATGTCCTGTCCATCCCTGGATTGCAGCGTGGTTCTTCTGCACAACTTTGTTCTGTTGTTTATACTGAAACTATACTTTGTTATGCTATACTGATGTTAATGATCCCAAGTTGCTGCTGTTGTTAATGATGCTTGTGCTGTTAGTGATGCGCTGTTGAAGATGCAAATTTTGTGGACGATGCTGCTGTTGCTCACATCATGTGAAGAATGACATGCAGTCTGGGCTGTGAAGGTCGCCTCATACAGAGTCGCATGTCTGCTCACCCAGCCCCCAGCATGTTCGCAGTGCCTTGCACCGTCTCAAGGCGAATACTGCCTTTGGCATGTCACTGTCTTTCGCTACATGTCTCCCAAGAATTTCTTATCCCGTATGGAAACTGTGGAGGCATCCCAGGGTAGCCCCCCATTCCCATGGCAACTGTCTCCCCCCATGTTCCATCCTCTGTCCCTCATCCCCCTGCAGCCTGCCTGGTTGCTGTGATTCCTCAGTCCAAGGCACAACTCCCAACTTCATGACTTCAACTGTCACTGCACTGGAAGCAGCAGCCTGGATTCTTGCAATTAGTAGGTCTGTGTCCATGAAAATCAACTCCACCTCCTCTCTCCAGACAGCTAAACAAAAAGCTAATTTATCCCCAGGTCTGCATCTTCTATCTATATGTAGTGGTACACATTCGTCCCTCCTGCCTTGCCTTCAGCACTATATAATTAAGCTACATGAATGATTTCGTGAAGAAAAGACAAAGAGAAATACATGTGCAGGTTCTATTCCGACAAAAAAAGAGCCTTGGGGTCGAAAGATTTAACAAACGAAAAGTCTAGTAAATATTTGTGTTGTTGTGATAAACTGTGACATGTTATTTCTTTATATAAAAGTTTTCTTCCTACTCGGCTCTCGTTTCTTGCATATTGTGAGAAAGAATTCGAATTCTGATTTATGTGTACCCATAATAAAATATGTTATATTCGACCTGCCGCACATCTACAATTCCTGCTGTACCTGTCTTGTGAACAAATATGGCAATAGGTGCAAATGAGGTGGGTCTCAAAGATTTCCACTTGTTGATTTCCACTTGCAGCCTCATAAAAGGTGAACAAAAAGCTGTCACTTGAGCAAGGTGTGTTTATATGAAATCTCAAATTTGGCTGCTCAGACTATTTGCAGTTATTTTCTGGTTTGCTTCATTAAATTCTAACTTCAGTTGATTTGAAGTTCTTTGATCAACATCCTGTTAACAAAGAGACATGCTGCTTGCCTCTCTAGCCTCAGTAAACAAGTGACTGCTTGATTTTTATGATGAGATGTGAGCTTGCCAACTTGTGTATGGTGTAAAAATGCTTCATTATGATACTCCCAAATCGTATCTAACTTTTTGGCTCATCCGATGCTGTATCAAAGCTGTTGCATCTCCTGCTTTGTGATTTTTGGACAGGGTGCCTCCTGCCAAGGCTTGGTGAACAGCAGGGCAGGGCTTTTGTAAGACAACTCCAGCAATACAATGCACCTAAGAGGATGGTGGCTTTATTGTGCTCTACGATCATAATATGTCATATTATTTGCTTTTTATTGAGATCACCAGAAAGTTTCGAAGTGCAGAAAACAAGATTGATGTGAGCCCATGTACACAAAGATGTCTAGAATGTTGCACTGGTTATTATTCTATGGGACCCAACCACAGTAAATAGCCACCACTGCCAAAGGACACAAAAGATGAACACAAGAATTTATGTATGAATCAGTCTGATACACAAATGCAATGGCTTAATTAACCTGCAATTTGTGCAAACTGCCAATCAAAATCAATAAAATCAGCTTACCTATTCAATTTTTTGGCCTTCACGTTGGGTGGCCTAGGGTGTCCTTTTTAATTCCTCGGCACCTAATTTTTTTTTATAGGAACTACAGCCAAGTCATTGTGGATACCACCCCTTCCAACCATAAATCATCAATCCAGCACTTAGTTTATGGAAGACTATCAAATCTTCGAATAAGGACATCTGTCTTATCCTTCTAACAAGCGAAGTCCATCTTTCAAATCCATCTTTCATGTCCATATTTTGACTACATCTTTCAAATCTATGTTTCGATCCATCTTCAGTATCAATTTTTCATGTCCATCACTGGAGTCCATCTTTGGAGTCCATCTTTTGAGTTCATCTTTGGAGTTCATCTTTGGAGTCCATCTTTGGAGTCCATCTTTGGACTCCATCTTGGGACTCCATCTTTGGACTCCATCTTTGGACTCCATCTTTGGACTCCATCTTTGGACTCCATCTTTGGACTCCATCTTTGGACTCCATCTTTGGACTCCATCTTTGGACTCCATCTTTGGACTCCATCTTTGGACTCCATCTTTGAGTCCGTCTAGGCATCTTTGAAGTCCATCGTTTTTTCAAGTCCATTTTCCGAGTCCATTTTCCGAGTCCATTTTCCGAGTACATTTTTCCGAGTCCATTTTTCCAAGTCCATTTTTCCAAGTCCATTTTTCCAAGTCCATTTTTCCAAGTCCATTTTTCCAAGTCCATTTTTCCAAGTCCATTTTTCCAAGTCCATTTTTCCACATCCATTTTTCCACATCCATTTTTCCACATCCATCTTTCCACATCCATCTTTCCAAGTCCATCTTTCCAACTCCAAGTCCATCTTTCCATCTTTCAAATAAATTTTTCAAGTTCATTTTTCAAGTCCATCTTCTGAGTCCATCTTCTGAGTCCATCTTCTGAGTCCATCTTTGAGTCCATCTTTGAGTCCATCTTTGAGTCCATCTTTCTCGAGTCTATCTGTCTAGTCCATCCTTCGAATCCATCTTTGTGTACATGTATCCATCTGTCACATGTGTATCTTTTAAGTTTGTCTTTTAAGGCCATCTTTCTAATCCATCTCTGTCCATCTTCCGAGTCCATCTTTCGGGTCCATCTTTCAAATCTATCTTTCAAATCTATCTTTCAAATCCATCTTTGAGTCCATCTTTCAAGTCCATCTTTCGAGTCCAACTTCAGAGTCCATCTTTGAAGTCAGTCTTTCGAGTCCCATCTTCTGATGTCTTTCAGTCTGTCTTTCATATTTTATTGTTTATCTTACGACTTAGCCATCTTATCTGTCAATTATCATATCGATTAAAATCAACCGAATCTACCCAGTTCGGTTCTTTTATTTCGTACATCGTACATATAATGCCATGTCACTTCAGATATGTTGGGTTCAGATACCTGTTTGAAAGCTAAATCTATTGTTTGTTTTCAAGACACTGATGTTGTGTTCATTCTTGTCTGTTGCAGATGCAGCCTCAGCAGCCAAGAAACAAAGACGATGATGTTCAAGTGGAGATGTAATTGATGCAACTTCAACGGAACGCACCTCCCAATTACAAGAGCAAAAGCTACAGGAATATTTGAAGTGATATCATAGCTACTTGATTGTACGATAAAAGGCATCTTGTGGTTTCTCTGCTATTAATAAAATCGTCTCCATATTGACTGAGGCTGACTTAATTGATTGTTTGTCTCAACTGCATGCATGTAATACTGAGCACTGTCCTTTCTGATACTATGTCATCATGGACTCCCTGATTAAATAGACAGGCAGTTTTCCCTGCAACAGGCATCTCCCATCTGTAGACATACAGGGGGTGGTCTCTTGTGGGGGGGCTAAGGTATGTATGGATCTCTTTGTAGGGGTTCAGATACCACTGAAGTTACAAGTTGAACGATTTAAGAATACCATAATCAATATTTGGTTACGAAGGTCCTAGTTATCTGAAACCGTTTGAAATGTTTCTCGCGGGTTTTTCTGTAATGCCTATTATTGGCTTCTCCCAATCAGAAATCCAGGAATAATCAATCATACTAGTGCAGAGACAAAGGACGTAAAGGCAGAGGTGTTAGTGTCCATGCACTGTACAGCACTCTTTAGAAAATTATGTTTAGTCAAAGAATGGTAGTTTGTAAAATGAATCTCAACATCCAAGTGGACGCAGGATCTTCATTAATATGCATGTGAACCATGACTGGTGTTGGGAGATAATCGCTTATAAATATTGTCATAATTCATAGTAAGCGCCCTATCCCGCTTGGAGCGGTCGTTTTCACGCTTATTTAGCTTCGTGAATTTGTAATGAGGGCCCAAGTGACACCCAGGACCAGCTCATCTAAATCAGGGCCCTAATGAGAGAGCAAACAGCTGTAGTGGGGCCAATTTGATTTACCTAAGCGAGAGCACTAACAGATCTCAAATAGTTATCTTGCCTGCAACACGCCACCAACCGAAGTAAGGTTACAATACATCAAGCCAATCGAAAACTGATTGCACATCTTCAACTAAATCACTGCATCAGAAGCTAGCTGTCTATAGAATGGGAAAGTTGCAGCTCTTGAAGGAACATCCACGTTCGTGTGATAAGTTCAATCACTTCAAGTAAAATTTGTACCTGAGGGAAGATGTTTATATGTGAATTCGTATAGGCCTCTCTATAAGTTTAAAGAAGATTAATAATTTGACATATTTTCTGTGATTTTACAGGAAATCTTCCCTTAAAGACTGACATTGTATATTGGTTAATATTCTGCTTAAATAGGTGATTTGTTCCTGAAGGTCCAACTGTTTTATCAATCTATCTATGTTCTGACTAAAAGATGCTTTAGGAAAAAAAAAAGTTTTTTGGATACTGAACACCCCCAGAAGAAACGCACACACCACAAGGTGGTATTGTGAATTGTGACAGTGTATCATTCATTGATTCACCCTTTTACTCATTCATTCAGTTTCATTCACTCATTCATTGAGTCGAACATGCTGGGACTGGGTCCCTGGTGACTTTGGAGTTTATCAGAAAGAGAGGAGCGGAGATGGTCGATCTGTCAAGCATTGGGAGGATACTGATGGATGGGCGGCCCTTGGAGGACCAGCACAGGCCCTTGGAGGCAGGGGAGCAGCATGGCAGGAAGGACCAGAGATGATGTGCCCATTGTCCGGGGTCCTAAGTCCAGGGGGAGGGTGCGATGTCCAGGGGGAGGCCCCAGAAGCAGGGGAAAAGGGCAGAGAGGGAAAGAAGGGGCCCATGGGTGGTGCACGGCCATTCCCCAGCAACACAGACAGAGAGGGACACAGACAGAAGATAGAGAGGGAGACAGAGGTACAGAGGAGAACTGCCTGGGTCCACAGAGGGCCCAGTAGCCCATCCCTCATGCACCTGTCACAGCGGAGCAACAGAGGTCACCTTCTTTTGGTTACAAGAGCACAAGAACTCGCCCTTCTCCTCCAGGTTTCTTTGAATTATCTGTCAATTGTAACCGACAGTAACTTTAAACCCCAATAGTCCCACCCCACTGAGAACCAGTGGCCCCGTGTGCTGTCAGACAGAACGGAGGCCGATTGTTGTGCCGATTGTCTGACGATTGTTTGACGATTGTCTGATGAGGATGCTGTTCTCCTTGTCAAATTCTTTCCTGCTTTGTTTACATCTCCGAGTGTCCCCCAAGGGCCAAGATATTGTTGAGACATTGACCGTCAAGAGAGAGCCACAAAGTCATGAACAATGGTTTGGCTAAGTGATTATGATCAAGACGGATGGACAGGCTGCCTTTTGATTGACCGTTGGTCAATTGCGGTCATTTGCTGGTCATTTGTTGGTCATCCGCTGGTCAATCAGGCCCTTGAGACCTGCACGAATGACTGAGTGGACATCACATTCACCTGTTGATTTCCCTCTTCTCCAACAGGGGTCCCCAGGCACTGTCACCAACTTTGGCTGCAAGGACAAAATCGATGTCAAAAATGACAAATGACAACATGACCCGAACCTCAACTTTACTTCAAAACTCAATGATAAAGTTTACACTTCATCCAGCTTTAAGCCTCTGCCTGTAATCAAAGAGCTCCCATATTCCACATTTACATGAAGTCTGGGTCGAAAAACACCTCAACAGCCATGCAGGTCTCTCCGACAGCCAGGTCTGCCCGGATGGCAGATGAGTTCGCCAGGCAGAAAGGAAAGTTTAGAACTTGGCGGAGTCTGTGAAGTGACGTGATGCAATTTTAAGTGTGTTAGTGAACTTTCAAGTTGTTGTAACATCAAGAGGAGGGTTATTAGGTAGATTGAACTTCGTCTTTAGCCTCATTACTCCGAGGATGGGGTGGTGAAATTTCAGAGAGGCGAAAGTCTGTTGTGGCATGCTGCGAGGGACTTAATGGCAGGGAGGCGTGTAAGGGGCTCACCTGGTGCTCTCCTGGTGCTCTGTGCTTCTGAGGGGTCCTCCCCCCCCTGCTCCCTAAGCATGCTCCCCTTGCACACTCCCATTGCTGACTCCTATTGCTAACTCCTTTTCTGACTCCCTTTGCGGACTCCTTTTGGAAAGACTTCCACGCAGCTCCCAGCCTCTCCTCTCCATCCCTAATTGCCCTCATCAAGAGTTCCAGCTTCCCCGCTCCACTCAGAGCAAATTTTAATGTCTAATTTAAGTTAAGAAAGCCTGTAGCCTATAAGGAAGGAGCAGGCACTGCAGGCAGAAAGGAGGGAGGGTTTTTTGTGAGGAGGCTAGCTTGTTTGAAAGGCTGGGCGAAGTAAGCTCTCTCCTAGTGACATGTTCTTCCCCTTAATGACCAAAATTAAGCAAAACTCTTTAACGAGCTGCTCCCTCTCCTCTCCACTGCCATGCACTTACACTATTATGGCAGCTCAGCTTTTGGAAGAAGAAATGAAATCTGCTCCTCTCGAGATGTTGCCAGCATTGGCCTGCAAGACCTTAGAGCATGTGCCCTGGGCTCCTGATCCTCCCCATGCATTGAGCCTGCCTTAATGAGCACAAATTAAATCCCACCAAGATGTGGAACCCAGTGAACTGAGAAGGACTCACTCTAAGTGATAAGAGTGTCATCCGCCATGACATACAGCCCTGCATCATCAGACCTGTCCCTCTGCTAGCTGTCTCCCTATTTCCCTGCATGTTATGTCTCCTTGTCTCTCTACCCTGTCTCTTCTCCTGTCCCAGGGTCCCCTAAACTCTAATCCTCCAATCTATGAGCATCTTGTCCGCATCCCTCCCTGCCTCTGAAACCCAAAGTCTGTTTCTCTATCTTCAAACGTACGATATGATCACCTGCCATAGCTCTCAAATTCTCCCCTTAATCTCTTGTCAAATGTCAGCTGCCCTTCAAAGCAGAGGCAGAGCCTGACCTAAGTTCTTCAGCTACTTATGAGAGATGCTCTCTTTTAATTAGAGGCTCCAATTGCCAACTGGATTGTTCATGAAGGAATTCCCATGCAAGGGATACCTCGTTAATTAATTGCAGGGCTGGGGGAGGTCGATGTTAAACAGATCACAGAAGTCAGGAAATTGAGAGAGCTGAATTTGAATTTCGAGAGAGAAGTGGAGAAATTTGAAAATTGAAGAGCCATGGTGCAACCACTGCCACAATGTGCACAGAGCATTGTGACACCATTGCACTTCTTTATGCTGCTTTTTATTGCTTTTTATTTTCTTCATTTCTTTTCTCTTATTGGCAGCAGGATGTTTGTTGTGGGGTCAGGTGGTTAAACGCCTTGATTAAGAGTTAATGTTACTTGCAAGGTGCCAAATTGGGTCATTTGCAAGGGTCATTTACCTGGAGAAATCACTTACACTTGCTACAATGTCCAATAACACAAGGAGACAAAAGAAGTTGCTGATCCCCTGCCAAATTGAATTTGACCTGCTGTCATAAAAACTCGTCTGACATCAGCAGTGCCCTTTTGCAGCCTTTGATGGCATCAGGATGGCATCAAGGATGGCATCAAGAATGACCTTAATGGCAGTTTTATGCCTTGGCCTGGATCCCTGTATTGGCTGTATTGGGCAAACCACGCCGGAGAACCCACCACCTGTTGACCATGCACATGCAGCAAGCACAAAACCCACACTCATCCTATACTGTAGTGATATGGCAATGTCATTCGAATGCAATGTGCCTGTAAACTGGCTGTAAGTGACTCTGAGTGACCTGGGGTTGTAAAGGAGTGTAAAAGTCTCATTTTCAAATGAACTCACTTTGATAGAAAATTGACGTGTGAACTTGAAAAAGCCTCCTGGATGACGAAGTTTCACCTGACCATTTGGAGATGCCTGGGTCCATTCGAGATGCCCCATTCGTGATTGCACATTCCTGCCTATTGATTTCTTTGGAGGGTTCTGTGAGTTGTGTCCCTCTGGAATGTGACACTCGGACTACAGTAACAGAAATGCTATAGCACCCGTTTAGCACCGATGACCAGGCATTAGCAGGGAGGTTTTACTCTCACTTTCAAATCGTTGTGCAAATGGAACCTGCTTGCCCCAACTTGGTACACATCTTTCAAATGTGCCCCTGCATTAATTGACTCAACTGCCCAAAAGCTCGGTCAGTATATTGAACTTCATCTGCATTGAAAGAGGAGAGTGAAGATAGAGTTCTATATCATGCAAAGGGACATCATGGAATGTCTTTACTCGACCAAAGCCCAAGAAAGCATAATAAACACAATAACAAAATGTATTCATGGTAAAATAATTTAAGAACAATGATGCTTTCAATGGGGAAAATAGGTATTTTCAAAACAAAGCTAAAAACTGCATTTCTCTTCTCAGAATTGCATCCCCCCCCCCTCCATGCACAGACAATGGACTCCATGAAGGCAATGACTCAGCTTCAATAAAACTATTAAATTTCCCATGCACTTGCACACTAAGCATGGAGGTGAGAGAAAAGGTAAGACACAAAAGTCAAATTAAATTCTGACCAACCCCTGAACTTTTTATGTCACCAGGTAGTCAGTCCTTTAGCTATATGAATGATGAAGTATTGCTTTTTTTTCCACGAGGATTGATATTGATTGATAACATGAGGTGGGGGGGGTGAGTCCACAACATGTCACAGATCTACCAAATATTTGGATGTATTACCTATCCAGAATAGACACTGATACAAAGGGTTAATCTGGAGGCCTGTGTGAATACATATCATACGTACAGGCCAGGGTACCATGCTAACAAAGGGTCCCATATCTACATTCTAAGTACGACATCGAGTTTGACAGCAGTTTCAACTATGAGACCTCACTATACTGTGTCCTTTTCCTGGCCTAATTACTTAACCTACCAAGTGCATGACTTACAGAACCTGCTACCCCAACCACCCAACCTTCCAGTCAGTCAATCCACGCACCTCAATGGCATATCGATATATTGTATTTTTTTTAATGGAGATCAAAATGTAAAATGTAGGTAGTAATGGATGGGGACATGAATTTTGCATCAAACTTCACATTAAGACATAAATTTCAAAACCGAAAGTCAAAGAGGAGTTGGTCTAACAGTGACCAACAAAGGACTGGTAACTGATTTTCACAAAAGCACCTAACTAGACATAGCAACTTTAATTGATAAAACTAATAAAACATGATTAAGATTTTTTTTTATTAAATTGGGCCAAAAAGCAGTGACATCTGCATAAAACAAGGATGTCAAGCATCAAGTATAGTAGCCAGTTTTATCAGAAAAGTTCTTCACTGTGGCCTGAACATATCTATAAGGAAACCGACTTTTGCAAGCTGCACTGCAATAACCTAGAAAATTCAATAGTTAGGAAAAGTTAGATCCGCTTTTGTCTGATCTGCAGACTTCTGACTCTCACCAAGGCTTGATAAAAGACAATGGCAAAATTATTTTCCTAATCCTTCCATTTCCATTGAAATTTGAAAATCTGTCAAATAGTGCAATTTTTGCTTTCCCACCAGGTACACAGTGCACAGAGATCACTAGTATTCATACAAATTGTGAAAAAAAAAAACCTAAATGCTGATGCTGACCATATCTGAATCTGTGAGGTCCTTGTTGACCTAAATATTATGTAGAAATTGGCCACAAATGCCCGGATGGAGAGGGGACAGGGCAGCACAAGTAAAGAGGGCAACTGGGAAGGGCAGGGGTTGAGGGGACAGTGTTTGGGGAGTGTGAGGGGGAGAGATCTCAGCAGTTTAGTACAAGGACACTGGTCGACCTGGCATCCTGCTGGTCAGGACTTTGACATGACAGGTCCACCAAACATTTCCCACCTTCCTCTGATCTTACAGCTTCTTAAGTTCTTAAGTCCTGTGAAGTTCTCCCAGTGTCCTTTTCACATTTTGAAGTTTTAGCAAAAGTCCAGAATATAAAATTTAGAATCAACTTTTTGGCTTTGTCATATCACTCATTTAGGCAATGCAATTAGGGCCTAATATAAAGATTTTCCGTTTTAATCTTCAACCAATCAACCTGTTTTTATCAATGTTTGTTCAATCATTCTTGTACATTCAGTGTCTGACGATATGTGTGATGGCAGTTATATGTGGCAATTTGAGATTGAGAAAGTTCTGCCCATCTTTCATAGTTTCCCATGTTGTTGGTCAAACCTGGAAATAATAACAAAATAAACTGATATCTTTATCAGCACACAGTAATTGCAAATTTGTGAAAATATCATCAATATTGAACAAGATGGCCAGTTTATAGTCCGGAAGTTCTGCTATGAAACATAGGTCTTCGCTCAGATGAATTCAGACATTGGAGGCCTGCAACAAATTTTTGCCAGGAGCCCAAGCGCACTGTACTGATTGAACGGACTTCTGACCTCGTGGACGCAGGTTCGACTCCCGGCCACGGCAACCTATGTCTGTCTAGTAGGACAACATATGATATTCAATTTTATTGACATTTCAACATATCATCATTAACACTTCCATCATCTTCAAATTAATCGACTAAAAATAGACAAT
This sequence comes from Platynereis dumerilii, assembly GCA_026936325.1. Lineage (NCBI taxonomy): Eukaryota > Metazoa > Annelida > Polychaeta > Phyllodocida > Nereididae > Platynereis > Platynereis dumerilii. The sequence continues at coordinate 21,974,924 of JAPTHN010000011.1, forward strand.
ATACAAAGACAAATTACATTAACATAAACTATAATGCTCATTTAATATGGAATCCAATGGCAGAGTACTGATACATAGGTGCACTTACTTCCAAGAGCAAAGTTCTGTTGGCTTCCCTGTGCAAGCTTGATGGTTCTGTAACTTCATAATGATGCCTCAAAAGTCACAAACATGCATAGTGTGATAAGTTCAGGCACACTTTTCATAAAGATCTGCACAACATTATGTATAGGCCTAAATAAAGATGTGTACCCCGCAATATATTTCTTTTGTATGCCAATACCTTCTATACAGACCAAATCCTGCTGTTTTTAAAGTAAACTTAATTCAACTTATAAGTCTAAAGTTACTTTATCCAATTACTTTTGAGATAGGGTATAAAACGGATGTGTTGTTGAACTGACACGAATTATCTGAAAATGTATATGTTGAGATCATTGGCCTAGTCTCTATCAAATTCAGGTTTTCAAAACATCTCCGTTTTACATTTCTTTATTTCTTTTACTCATTTATTTTTTCTCGGGAAACTTTAAGTTTTGCCAAACTTGCTCAAACATAAACTAAAGTGATATTTTAGAAGTTTCCTCTCAAATATAGATGTTGGGCCTATTACTTCATACATAAACTGTTGCTTTTTTTAAAGAAAAAACAAATCAAAACATTTTGTCTGACAGTCTGAGAAAACCCTTATGGTTTGATGTAAACCTACAGTTGGGATTTCCACAGAAAAAAAAGACAAGTTGAAAATCACAATCAAGAACGAATTTACATTTTCCAAATACTATTGTGTAATGGTCAAGGAGTCTTTTTAAAAACTAGTTAAAGTACATGTTTTTCTCTGATCAGAACTGTTTTCAAGTGAAGAATCAAATCTTTTATATTTAGGTTTTCACATAATATAAATATTTAATATATTAGGCCTATACTGATACTGCCAATTGAATTTCTTTACATGGGGGTGAATGTGTAACAAGCTGAGGACAATTACACTTACAATTACAGTCTATCTATCTCTATCTACATGTATCTATCTATTTCTATCTATCTATGTCTATCTATCTATCTATGTCTATCTATCTATCTATCTATCTATCGATCCATCGATCTATCTATCTATCTATTTATTTATATATCTATCTATTTATCTATATGTCTATATATCTATCTATATATCTATATATCTATCTATCTATCTATCTATCTGTCTATCTTTCTGTCTTTCTGTCTATCTATCTACATAAATTATAATATACATAAATACATATTATGTTCATTGTTCATGGCTTTCCAGTGTCACTGAATAAGGGTTGAAACTTTCTAGATTGACTTTATATACCTTGACTCTTTGCCCAGGCCTTGTAGCACACATGTATTCTTTTCAACACTTAAAACAGCCGATTGACAAATGATTCTATAAAATGCTCATCTCACTCAATCTTTTCAGTGTATAATAGTCTATTTATAGGACATAATATAGTTGACCTATATAAGCAGCTGTGTTAAAAGTCATAGTATTGTGTGTTCTATTTGTATCTCTTTTGGTGTGTTTTTGAAATACTTGAACATACTTTATTTTATGTGTAACAAGCACTCTTAGAGCACAACACCGGCCATGCTGCACATGCTTTATCAGTGGAATCGATATATATACATGTGGATGGGAAAAATAAAAAGATATTTAATTGATTTTTTTTTCCATTACCTGGTAGACGTGGGTGTATTTTGAATTAATACCAGAAATGACTTGCTCATAAAAACTGTTTCTTTTCATTTTGCCTCCAATTTCAGGTACATTACAAAATTGTTTTAATATGCTATGCATAAATATTCACAGTCTAGTTTTTTAGCCTGGCTTTGAATCCGCGGATTCTTGTTCTCTTTTGTAAGATATTTCAATACTTTATTGTTTCCCAATAACAATATAATTTCAAGCATGGAGTTTAAATAGGAATTAAATAAGTATGAAGCTGATTGAAAATATTGGGTACAATTAAGCAGACAGATGTCAGGGAGGTGTGAAAGTGAATTGCACTTTAGCCCTAAATGGTGAAGAGCAATTCAGCATTGAACAACAATTATTAATTGGAAAAGAGGAAATACAATAAAAGATATGAACACCCTATTAAGTACTGTGACATCTCAAATACAGCACTCAGTGTAGTGACAGCCCCAATACACAAGAAAATGGAGGCGCAAAATCAGCCTGACTGACCCAGCGCTGGGTATTAGAAGGGATTTTTATAAATCTAATAATAATATTGCATTTAACTAAAAAAAGACACACTTGTATTTGGACAATCTACGATGTTATAACTGAGTAATACATATAAAATAAACCCTTGGAATAGTCTGGTTGGGCCTGGAGCCTCGTGATTCACACTTGATGGATATCACTGCATTACCGGCCTATGCATAGCATGGCCGGTAATAAGTAACTTTGCTTTATTTAAATACCATGAATCATTCAAATGGACAGCTGACTGGTATGTAAGTTGATTATTAGGCCTACTATGAATTTGAAGCGAGCTTGGACATGCGAAAGTGGCACTGGCCTCGTGGCCTAATGGATAAGGCGTCTGACTTCGAATCAGAAGATTGCGAGTTCGAGTCTCGTCGGGGTCAATAGTTTACCTTTTCACATTTTATCGACCAACTGTACAACAACACGAAAATACTATATAACAACATCCTTCATTTCATTGTCATATTTTTACGTGTTATTTTTAGCCTAATTAAGTGACATCTAGGCTACCTCCACAGGAACTGTATAGAGCCCACAGATAGGCCTATATCATCTGACTCCAGTCAAATGATCAGGAAAGCAACAAAATGGAATAGGCCTATTTCAATATCAACTTTTAAAGTATATTGCCCATGCAAAAAAAAAACTGCAGCACAGTCTAAAATGTGTTTGATATCAAAATTAGACTTTTGAATAGAAGATGTGCATCTGACCCAGATCTCGACTAATATTAGAGTTTTTTTTTAAGCTGGTGAGTGAGTTGTAGGTCTTATTAGTGGTAATTAGATCAAAACAACTTTCTAAAAGATGTTGAGAAACATAGAAGAACTTTTTAGGAACAGAAAACAAATTCTTAGAATGTATTCAGATATAGTTCTAATAATTGGAAAGAGCCTATCTCCATGAGATATTTGTCAATTTAAATTTTGAAGGTAATCACAAGTTTGAGAAGTATTTGGAGTTACTTCTGAGGAACTTTCTGAAGCCTTACGTGATTCAGAAAGACTTTTTTGCCAGAATATTTCGTGAGAAGCTAAAGAACAAAATTCTGTTGCCTTGGAGCAGTTTCTTGATTCTCCCCCAGGGGTCGTGTCAATCGTCCCTCCAGAGGCGCTGCAGTCGCCCCATGCTGCAGGATCTTGGATCATGTCAACAAACGGAGAAGTGGTGGCAAAGTGCAGGCAACTGCTGGCAATCCGCTGCAGACAGCAGTCCAGCCATTGCAGCGTTGCTGGAAACTCAGTTTTAGTGTAAATGACTCTATGCAATTACTTTGTAAACCCAAGAGGTAAACTTCCATACTTTTTCAGGAATAACTGTCAAGGTTAGCTTGGGCTGTTGGGCAATTTATAGGCCTACCGCAGATCTTTGGTCTATCCACATGTATGCAGGTCCACTGCCTCTCTCATAGAGACACAAACGCCAGAAATATATAGCTGAGCTCAATGAGGTCTAATATCTCTTCATAGATATTACTTTATTTTTTGGCAATGACTTTTCAATTAAAAAAGTAATTATTACCTTTTAATTTTTTTTATGGTTCAGTATTTCATATGATCTACAGAAAAACAATCAGTAAACAGCCGTCCTAAATGCACCAACTTTTTTCAATAGTTGCCACAGGAAAGTTTTTGAAAGTCTATTCTACGTCTTTTTGTTGAACTGTCAAACTGTTGTGATATGAGTAATGGGCAGAAAAGTTACTGGAGTATAATATACAGAGGGGTATACATTTCAAGCATGTTGGTTATTGGAGGGTATTTGCCCATAACTAGATATAACCTCTTCCTCCGGTCCATTTTAGGCCATGCAATTAGACTTCAAGTGGTCCCTGTTAGATATAGGGAGCAATAATCATGCGCCCCTGGCATGTAGACCCATAACCCTGCCACCATCTGAGAGAGCAACAAAGCAGGTAGCCAGAAGAAACACTCCCAGGGAGTCAGGTTATGAATGCTGTGGTCAGGGGGTATTATTCCATTATGTCTATTTTTCATAAGAGGTCAGAGGCCGAGGCAGAAGCGGGGGGATGAAAGAAGGGGTGTTCGAGCCAGAGAGGTGCATGGGGTGGGAAGGGGGGGGGGGTGAGAGACATGCTAGGCAGTCCCCTAACTCACCCCCCTTTCTGCCCCCTGAAGAGGGAGAGAAGGTCACCGAATAGTGGGTCAGGGAGACCAGCTACCCTCTAACTTGGCTAACACAGATTAGATATGGTGCTGTAAGACCAAAACACCCCCTGCAAAAACTAGGCATGAGTACTTGACTGGATCTGCAAACACCTTCCAGCACTGACCAAACCTCTCAACATTTCTTCCTCATAAACAAATGACCGTTACATTTACTGCCCCCTTTGTCTGGCTGCATTCCTGTCTGGGTTGGTAGGACCACTATTCCAGTCCACTCGTGTTTACAAACACTATCTGTGCAGCCCTAAAGTCTTGCACAAGAACCAAGAAGGACCATAACTAATTTGGTATTTACCCACCTCTTTTTTTGGTGCCTGATTTTCTTCTTGTTCTTCAGAACTTCTTCCTTTCCTTCTTCCACTCGTTCTGATTCTTCTTTTTCAACTGTCCTTCCTTTTTCAATTTTCTTCTTTACTTTTCTCTTTCTTTCCCTTCTTCTTCTATCTCTCCTCCTTATTTTCCCCTCTTCTTCCTCTTTCTGTTTCTTCTTCTGATTGTACTGAACTGTATTCATTATATTATTCATGTTATACATGTCATTTAGTGATGTGAACAGAAGAACCACTGCCTGCATGGACTGCTTTGGACTGGCCTACTTGGTGAAATATTTCAATTTTTGAATACTTTATTGTAAGTAGAAAAGAGTAAAGAGCTGTTCCTGGAACCAAAGCCTTTCTTGGTTGAGAGTAAAGGACAGGACTGTACAGTATTATGTTAATAATTTAAGGCAATTTCTTTTTGGTATGATGCTTCTCTCGATGGAAGATTCTCTAATATGTCTTATAACTCAATAATGACGTGGTAAATCATCTCAATAAATTATTCTATTCAATAAAATATGACAAAAATAATATGGTGTAATATTTTGAGTATTTTCTGTACACAGTAATAATACACTTCATGAATATTTTCATCATCATCATCTTCATCATGGCCATCTTCTTCTTCTTTTTGCTTCGTCTTCTTCTACTTTAATTTCTTCTTCTTTTTCTAGTACATCATTTCTCTTCTTCTAATCTGCTATTTCCAGGTACAACACAGCACAACATTCAAAATTATTTAATTACTTTTTAACGGTGTTTTGCATATGTACATTTTTAAATATAAAGTTTATTTTTACTGTAGGACTCAGAAATGGTCAGAATACCATCCTTACTGTGTCAAGATGCAAAGTACATTCAAGTTGACATTCACATGGCCATTGGAGGATATCACTGTCTTGTCAGAGCTCTGTATGAAAGACCAGGTTTAGCTAGGTTTCTTGTCAATCAACTTGTGGAGTACCACATCAAGAACAGTGTTATTGATGGTGTCAACTGATAGTTAGTTGCCTTCATGGTTAGTCATTTACAATATCACCAGCAAGAGTTGTTTAGTTTTCAATCAAAAGTATGTTAATCAAAATGAATTGATCATCCCAAGAAAGTTGCTCAGGAAATGACAACTTTCAATACCTGCTTCTAAATTAATAAATAAATCTACTCACAACCCAAAAACAGAGTTGGCCAAACCTTGAAATATATATGGGCTTTTAAGATTTTAAATCAACATGCAGAAAATTAGGGACAGTTTGACGATGATATAGCATTGGTATGAGCCACATGAGAGGGATTGTGTTTAATATTAAATGACAAAACAAAGCATGCAAGAAAATGAGGTTGCCATCTAGCTGCGAGTGAAAGCTCTTTTCGGTTGCATATGAAATCAAAACTAATGCACATTTTTGTCTAAGCAGCCAGTAAGTAGCTTAGCTGAGTGGTGGGTACCACAGGTATATATGGGAGGGCAGGATGATGGCAGTTCATTGAGCCTCCTTCCATTCTTGTTTTGATGATGTGTTTAATTGAGCAGTGACGTGGATGGACGTGGATGGACGTGGATGGACAGGTCAGGGAGGAGAGTCTGAAGGAAGACAAGGTGGTCATCTGAAACAATCCACTTGAGGAGGCAGATAATCCCTTTGATGTCCATCTGCTAATCAGCTCAAGGTCGAAAGAGGACCGGCTGTGACCTTGGCTGTGACCTTGGGGGCTAAGACTGCCCTTGGGCAAAGACCTCGAGAAAGAATAGGTCCAGCTTGGTTCGAATAGGTCCAGCAAGGTCCGGAGAGGCCTGGGTCTTATTTCAAAGTTACGAGAGTACCTGTATGCCTGACCTGTAAGCCTGACCTGCCCACTGACCTCTTAGAGGATAATGGCCAACCTATGATAATGCCATTCAACAGGTGAACCTTCTACCAGCGGATTACACCTTGGTCCATAAGATGATATAATGTGCAGTCATCAAAGCTGCCCGCTCAGCCCACAACAATGGTCTGCATTAAGGTTTTGCGCCATCAAAGTAAAGTGTGGCCGCCCTTAGGGCCCAGGTCACTTCATCAACGGCCGTAGGGACAGCCACTGTCAACCAGGGAGGATGGGAAATAGGCAAAAAAGTGTCTGCATGAATTTATGATTGCATGCTGGTGATGTAACTCACCCACTCCAAACACTCCTCTTTGACCTGTTAATATACTGCTGCTCGCCCATTGCCCTTTTTTGAATTTTCAAATGACAAATACTTGGGCAGGAAACGCAAACAAAAGCATCTAGGCACAGCTATGTGCTGTTGATATTAACAGTCTCATGCTGGTCATGTAACCAGACGCCACCACCATATTTATTGGACTTTTTCAAAAAGCATTCTTTATTTTTCATAATTGTTGGATGGTTATTTTCGTGCATCTATTAAATGACCCACAGTTGGTATCCTATTGCATATTAAGATTTATACATTGGTAGTACATTGTACTTGTAGTAAGTCTTGCACAGAGTTTATTTAATGGGAACAGAAGTTTATCTGCTTCTGGGGTACATTTAAATGTGTTAAAAAAACTTTAGTGGATATCCTAATAGTTTAATAATAACTTTACCATTTTTAATGCAGTGTAAATGTTATGATTTAATGCAGCATAACATCCAATTGCTGAGTACATTTGAACACCTCCAGGGTGACTCTGTATTTGGGGTAGAGAACAATATTTGCATTGGACAATCTGTGCTAATTGTGGACCATCATTGTTCAGCCTGATTGTCATTCATGACTGTCATGGGCTGTGACCTCCTCACAAAAGCCATTGGTCACGATTTGTCCAGCCAGGGAGGGACAGGGGAGGAGGGCAGACAAGGGTGTCCAGCAGCAAACAGCTTGCTTGCCCTGTTTGTTTAATGGCTACTGTTTCAGTGCTGTGTTTCACACCTCTGTTTATCTTCTGACCATGAAACAATAGCTGGCCATGGCTCAGAGCAAAGGCTCAGCAGAAGCTGAAAGGCTCCCAGCTCACCGTTCGTCAGTAAATCAGAGTTCAATGTAAAGCAAGAATGGCTCCCATAGTCAATGGGACATAAAGATGGCCAGGCAAGCAATGGGCCAAGCAGTGGCAAGGTAGCACTTGAGTGTCATAGGCTTTTGTGTCAAGAGACTTCATTACTGCTCAGCTTTTCATCACTTGACTTGAATGCATACGTGCTCTCACTGGTTACATGGCGGTTTGGGAAACAGCAATACACAGAAGAGAAGCGAAGAGAGAAAACCAAAACTCTGTTTAAAATATTGATATTTTCAGCATATGAATTGTTTATTATAATTATCTTGTCAGTTTTAGTATCATTCAATAAGTTAACAGTAATGCCAAATGGAGAGCATGACCTATATTCATTGCCTTACTCTTGCAGATTATTCCTGAAGATTCTTCATACCTTAGAGAAAAACATTTAAGTTTCCGAAAATATAGCATTGAAATAAAAGCCTAATTAAAGGTTGTCCAACCTTCTAATTATCTACTTCCAGAAATGACAGAGGGCTTTATAATTAGGTGAGAGTAAGTTATGGCACGTTATATATATATATATATAAACTTTTATTATGACAAACCGAATATCAAAAAAGATACATGTGTCATCAATATCGCAATACAAAGCAAAATCAAAGTCTACACTAATCTACAGAAAGCTAAAAACAAGTTTAAGTATAATGTTATTATTACAATACTGGTCCCAGTTCTAGTGATTAAACTTGTAAATGTCCGATGTTTTTAAAGAGTGTCCAATATCAGTTTAGATTTTCAAGTAAAAGATAATTTTAAAAATGTCAATATAAATTTAATTTTTAAAAATGTCAATATAAATTTAATATAATAAAGTCCTTAAAACATTATACAAAAATATATCGGATGGACCAGCAGCAACTGCTTAAAGGCCCTCCAACATAGAAATGAGTGCTGTTGATATTCCTAAACAAAAACTACATCTAGTTAGCAACTTACATATGGGTCAAAATTTGGTAAAGCTGAAATTCTTGTCTCCAGTGTCTCAGAGCAATTCACACGGACATGAATGTACGTACAAGGTTCGTAGTGGTCATTTATTTTAGAGCAACATATCAACCAAAAATTTGGCCTAGGAAATGTGTGCCAGATAACTTTTATCCTTGCCAAAAATTGAATGAAAGTGCCCTACCCCCCTGAAAATGGCCTGTCTCCACTAGAATTTTCCTTGACAAATCAGCTAAAATAATTTTCCTTGCTACCTTAATCCACCTCATTTATATCTCAAATTGGACCTTGACCAACACCCTTTCAAATTCCAAAACCAATGACTTGCCTAATATTGTTACCCAACTGCTGGGGGCTCTTGTGTCTTTGTCTCCAATTTCATGTCATTAACGTCGCACTGAGTAATTTTTCTCATAAAAAATTTACCGACAAACATTTTTTAATACGACTCTAATTTTGATGACCTTTGGGAACCCTACAAGCTGACTGAATCATCTGCAAGTTGATAAACTGCACAGAATATAGACAATTACACTATTTATAGTAACATGTCAGTTGTCCTACCTAGATTTGTCATTAACAAACGCCCTCCTTGTTAATTTCGGCGATGTATATCGGGACAAAAATCACTGCGGAACTTTGCTTTAGTGTGCACAAGTCTTTATGTGAGCCAAGATTGACATCATATAATGTATTCACTGGTTCAAGAAAATATTTGTTTAAAATTGTCATTAACGTCACATGTCATTAACGAACATGGTTTTAGTAAAATATGTGTTCTTCTAATGGCAGTTTTGGTGTTATCATTGACTCTAGTCATTGGCAAACAAGATGTCACAAGTATTTTGGATGTCCTGATTTATTTCCACAGTTGCAGCCGTGTACCACTTCAGGTAGTTTCCTGGTTGCAGCATATATATATAGAAACAATACAATTCCTTACATTTTCCAATAATTTTTGCACTTATGACAATTTACTAACTTCTATGCAAGTGCATGCACTAGTAAGAGGCTCAGGAGCAATTTAATGGCCATTAGTGTCATGAGCATCATATTTTGTCATTAACGTCACAGATTCACTGATCAAAAATGGTGCATTTTGGGGTGTTCATTGCTTGAGTTTAGGTTTCAAAAGTGTTGCATAGGATCTTTTTTCACAGGAATCATTTGGCATGTGTACAATTTAGTTACTAAACAGAGTTTGGTGTACTGAAATCAAGTAGTGTGAAAGAAAAACTTAATGGAAGGGTAGAAAAAATTAAAAATGTAATTATTTGCAATTTATTTTCATTGTGGTTGCTGTCAGGCAGATAGCAGTACTCTTTTTTTGATATGATTGTTCTGGCTGTACCTCATGGTCCCTCTGCATTAGTGTAGGACTGTAGGTGATATGAATGTGTGAATTCTGACAAATATTGGGGGTTTTTACAGTGTGATGTTAATGACGCCTAAAAGCATTACCCCAGTATTTACCTCCACTGCACATAAAAACTGTGTTTCCTGACCCTTGGACATCAAAGTACAATTAAAGGTGATTGTTTTACCTTCCAAAATAAATCAAAAGGAGCTCGTTTAAACCTTATTTCAAATCAACTTTTTTCCTCAGTGAAATTTCACCGTTTTCAAATTTTGACCCATATCATTCACACATTATAATAAGGTATACAACTGTTAGTAAAAATTTAATATATATACTCTGAAGAAAATTCCCACACATATCTAGCATTCAAACATATATTTAGTACAGAGATTCATTTTGCAAACTTTCACATAACAGCACAGAAACCCTCCATATTGTAGAATGAAGAGTCAGTTGTCCAAAATTGAGTTCGGAAAATTACTACTCACTGTAGGGAGGCGCAGCTAGACAGCTAAAAATACACAGTAGGGTATTGAGTTATCATTAATTTTTTATAGTACCACGAAGTTCACCACTTATGAGGTATATCCTCAGTATACTCTAACAATTATTGGCCAGATGATTGTGACTTGTGAGGTAATGTCAGGTAAGTTGAGGTAACATTGGGTCAGGCAAGTTGAGGCAAATTGGGGCAACTGTTGGTGAGGTAACATTAGGTCAGGGTAACTGCAATCACATGAGGTCAGACAGACTGACAGAAGACAGAGCAGCAGACAGAACATAGCTTGGTTGGCTTCCTACAGCATTGTCAACCTGAGTGGTGTCAGTGGCGGGAGATTGATACCTTGCCTTTTGCCTGAATTGGTTAATTGCTGGGTCCATGTTGTGCTTGGCTGGTTGCTTGATTGAAAGATGCTGTGGTTGCTTTTTTGCTGGTTGTGGTTGGCTGGGCTTTTGAGTGGAACGCTGAGTGGAAACCACTGAGAATGACAGCACAAGTTCACATGTGGTTTCCATCCCTTTCTTCCCCCACCTCCACAATACACGTTGAGCATATTATGCTACTACTTTTTTGCTTTCTGTGGGGTTGGTTGTTTTTAAAACAATCGTTGATGGCCATTTGTTGATTGACGTCCAAGGGAGTATTTCTGAAGCTATTTTTTTGACAGCCACATCTTCAAAAGAGCATTTCACTCACTTTCCAAGTTTTTTGAAGTATTTTTTTTCAAGTGACAAGCCAATTCGACTCAATTGCATGGTGCCTGAATGCTATGTGTTTTCAGTGGACACAAATTGGACACGAGGACAGTTCTTTCCCAGCAGGGAACTGGACTCACTGAAGGTGGACATTATATCTCAGCAGAGAGTGGCCAAGTGTTGCCATTGAAATGGTGATGTTGCAAATGGGCATTGGCCCATGGGCGAGGGAGGGGGCCCAAGGAGAGCTGCCAGCAAGTCCATTTCACATTGGCCACTGCGTCACCAGCACATGCTAGTTCACAGACACCTCAGCTCAATATTTCCCCATTGTCTTCACAGCATGCCCTTCGTCCATTCCACTCCAGTGAGTTCTTGAAGCCAGATTTGCTCACACGCAACAACATGTGGCATCTAAATCTTGCTCTCCTTCCTCCCAATTCGTCCACTCTCTCACACTTCCATCACAGGTCCAAAGTTCTCCCACAATGAACAGATAGACAGAAAACGAGCCTCAAGAGATATGCAGAGAGACAGCCAGAGAAAGAGACCCATAGAAACAGAGAAAGAGACTCAGAGAAACAGAGAAACAGAGAAAAAGAGACGTAGAAATACAAAGAAGCACAGATAGAGAAACAGACTCAGAGAAAGAGACAGAGAACATAGGTCAGAGAAACAGACAGTGAAAGATAGTTTGAGAAACAGAAAAAGAGAAACATACAATGAGAGAGACTCAGAGAAATTGAGAAACAGAGAAAGAGACACACACACAATGAGACTCAGAACAACAGACAGAGTAAGGGACTCGGAGAAACATAGAGAGGAAAGGACTCAGAGAAACAGACAGATTAAGAGACTCGAGAGAGAAAATAACAGAAACAGACAGAGAAAGAGACTCATGGAAACAAAGAAAGCGACCCAGGGGAACAGACAGAGAAATAGACTCAGAGAAATGGACTCAGAGAAATGGACTTTGAGAAATGGACTCAGAGAAATAGAGAAAGATATGCAGAGAAACAGACAGAGAAAGAGGGTCAGAGAGATAGACAATAGACATAGAAATAGACTCAGAGACACAGACAGACAGAGAGACTCAGTTAGGGAGAAAAAGCCAGAAAGAGAATTCTAGGCTTTCACAAGAAAGCTAGGGATTAGGCAAATGGGGCTTTGAATTGCACAACCTCCCAGTAGAAAGAGCTCAAAACATTGATTTGAAATCAAGATAGACGTCTGTGTCTCGGAGGAGCCGCGGATTAGACGATTTCAAGGTATTTCTAAAGAATGACAAAGATCTGAAGAAAGGTGAAAGAGCCCTGCTCTGGAAAGGTTGCAAGCCTCAATAATACCTGGCTGCCCATAGTTTTATGTACAAGGACCTCAGGGGACAGCCTTATATCTTATGTGGCAACTTTGATTTATTATTAACCATCAATCTTCATCTCCAAGTATCAAATTTCAACTGCTTTTAGTTATCTTTCAGTAACATATACATGGCAATGCCCTTGTTTTTGAGTTTTGCATTTCGTAAGATTTGTTTCTCCAAAATACGATATGATGCTTATTTTCCAATAGTTTATGAAAAAACATAATGCAGGAATTTGAACCAGAACTGCACAAATTATTTTCAGAGTAATGTAAGACCTTTGATCCATGCAGCAAATGTGATCAAAGAGATAGAGGCTTAGTATTGACCACATACTCCCGCAGCCCATACACAACAACCCTGCACAATGCCATTTATCATTTGATTCACGAATTGATTGATGGACACTGGCCAATTGCCAAGTGATTTGTAGCCGAATTGTCCAGCAATGAGTGTAGCATTGAATGCTGTGGTGATTTGTCGATGGCCTGGGGCATAGGGGCAGGGCAAGAGGAATGGCCAATGGTCAGTTGACTGTGTTGAAGGCATGTCCAGGAGGGGGAGTGACCATCAGCCCTTTAAGGGATCGAAAGAGCAGCATGAGTACACATGTATAGGGCTCTGCCTGGGGAGGGGGAAGGGGACAGTGAAAGGGGTCATGGCTCTATTTCCTCTTCCTGTTTGTGCAAGCGCTTGTGTGGCCATTATGCATTAACTGGCTGTAATGATAAGGAAGGCTGGTCACTGCCCCTTGCCTTTTATCAAGGCTGACCACTCGATACAGCCACTAATGCCTGCAACTCACTGCAACTGCTTCTTTGTGTTGCTGCTGCTGCTGCTTTTTGCTGCTCTTGCTGCTTTTGCTGCCCAGCAACTGTTTGAAAGGGATGTTGGTCCACTTATTTCTTCACCCACTGGACACTAGGGGGTTCCATTCTTCCTTTGATGACGTCATCACAGTTCTCAGCACGCGCGCCATCCGCCAAACGCGAAGGCAAACATGCAACTGGCATGAATGTATGCAGGTACATGTACCCCCTTATCACCCAATACTTTAATTGTGCCTCGAAATGACCTCCGATGCTTTGTTAGGGCCCCCCACTTCCTGTAATGCCCCTTTGCTCTCTAAGGTCACATATGGCGTCCCAATGAACACTGCTAATGGTCCAAGAAATGACTATTCACGATTAGGACAAATGAAGATTAGGACAAATGTTCAGGTCCATTTCAATGCCAAATTTATGTGCCAGGAGAGTGAATAATAAACATGTTTCATTCTGTCAAGAGTGAATAATAAACATGTTTCATTCTCACAAAAACTCCACACCAAAGATCAGTCAACTGTTTTGTTCTCCTTTGTTCCTCTAGATGACTAAACTGTCTCAAACTTTCAATATCTGCCTGAAGCACTTCTAAATTTCTCAGTTGCTAAATCAACATGGTGATGAATGGCTGTCCATTTCAGTGCTAGTTTGGTATTTCAGGGCAAGATGTTGATTGTACTGTTCTGACTGCTGTTGTATCAGACAAAATTTATATATTGGTTAAAGTGTACTTTTGGTGTACAAGATATATCATTCTCTATTATTCATAACCATATTATTGCCAAAGGAAACAATTTGGCCTACTCCTGCATATTATTGACTCCTGGTAGTCTTGCTCCTTGCTTCCTTCCTACTAGCAGGCTATTGACTGGTGCAAGTGAGAGTGGTGACAGTAACAATTTGCTGGACATTGGCATGTATGGATTCAGTGGTCAATGGCTGGAGGATGGAAGGAGAGCTGAAGGTGACCACTGTTAGGTAATTGTTGGGGTTTGATGACGAGGCATGGTCAAAGGCCATCAGACAAGCTTATCCCTCCAGCAGCCCAGTGGACATCTATGAATATAAACGATTAAATTATTCAAATCCCTTCACCTAATCGTCCATTTGTGACCCCTGCAAAGCAGAGCACTGGCCACCTCCAGGAAGGAGCTATCTCAGCATCACAGCTGCTCTATTGGACCACACCATCCCAATTCATCCCCGCTTCATCTCCTGGGCCAGTCCAGCATCCTCACTTCATCATTTTGGATGCCCACAACAAATAGCCACTGCAGGGAGTCAGGGAGGTGCACTGGATGTGGAAGCCAGTGTGGACCAAATGGTCATTTTGGAAGATTTTTTGTTTAGCAATCACTGGGCAGTAAACGTGGACCTACAGCACTACTAGAAAGTAACTGAAACCTGTAGGTGATGTTTAATAGTGTTTTGCCATTGGGTAAATGCTGAACATCCTCACACTGCTTGTAGTAGCAATGATTCTCCTGAATGATTTTTGTTATTTTGTCAAGTGTTTTCACACATCTCCTGTAGCAATGGTCAGCTGCCAGACCTTCTGGGTCAAAAAAATGTTTCAATACGCTGTCTTAATTCTTCACGATGCTTTAATTTACTTTTTTAAATGATTTCTCTTTGGCAAATGGCTAGCTCAATGGCTGTAGCTCAACACATCCCACAGATCCACACTTTTAGCAAAGCTTGGCGTCTGAGAACCTTTTCTTCAAGTTCTAGTGCCTTCCAGATGACTTGGCTGGCACAATTAATGCACCTTTCAGAGCTTTTCACAATAGCTTTGAGCAGTCTGGATCTCAACCCAGGACCACAGCCTATGTTAGCCTCTCCACTGTCTCCAGGTGTTTCCTTTAGACCAGTAAGACCAGACACCCAACAATGCAGAGCCTGCTGCTACTTGTGTGGGGATAAGACAATACTGTCTCAGGAGTATCCATCTCACTCTCTGTGCAATCCATCTGGCCCGGCTCCCATGTGGCCATCATGCCAATCACATGTCAGACAGGTGCGAATTGGACCCAGGACCACAATTTAGTCTGCAGAATGCTCCTTGTAACTTTTGGCATTCAAGGTCCTTGCTTTGTATATTTTCTTTCAGTTGGTGTTTATCTCATTTTTTTCCAACTTGCATTCTCCAACGCGCCAAAAACAACAACAGGTAAAGATACAATATATTAAAGTTTATTGACCTTGACTTGAACTTGGTACAATCTTACAAATATTGACATCTTAAATACGTTCATAAGCCCAATAACTAAATAAATTTTAGTACATTACATGTACAAATACAGAGAGATAATAACTTAAACACAAACACAGAGTACAAGCACACGATACAAGGAATCGAATGATAACTTCGCTAGTTTCATTGTAACAAAATAATTGGACACTAGAATGGCAGCAGCAAACAATGCAGCCATTGGCTGACATTCAACAGACTCTACTTATGTAACAATATTTGTGATTGGCCAAGCACTAACATGTGACTACCATGTGACTTGACTGCAGAGCTGCGATTGGTGGATCAGAGCATGACCTTCAAGGTCAAAGATGTTTTGTTTTTTATTCAGGTCAAGCCAATTAAAGCCACATTCTAGCTGCTGGTGACGATGTTAAGCACTCGTAAAATTGTATCATTAACAAACAAGACAATCATTAAGCACCAAGAAGATGAGTCTGGGCCCCAGCCAGTTAGTTCCTCTGTAAGAATTAGGTCATTCAATTCCAGAGATATGTACAAAAATATGAGAAGAGCTGTTTGTGTGAGCTGCTTCTCTTTATTTCTTACAGGGGACCAAGGGCCAGGTTAGGGAGCAAGTCAAGAGAAGTGCCCCCATCACCAGCCAAGTCTTGTTAAACTGTGCAAAGAATAGACAAAACATGAGTTCATGGACCATGCTGCTGAACAGCACTTCAGCTAATTGAAAATAGAGTAAATTATCGCCTTCTGATGTTGTTCCTTTATCACAATTTCACTTGGAAATGCTCCGGAGATCAGTTTGTAAAACTTACATTGGAAAATGAACACATTCGAAATACATCATCATATGAATTTGGCAATTAATGTAACATGCTGATCATCTGGATAACAATCATTTAACATCTTAGCTTCTAATTTTAATCATAAAATCGATTATTGTTCATTGAACCTGAACCAGATCTGCAAGTCAAAATATCCGAAGGTAATAAGTCTGATCTTAAATATATTAAAATTGTTGTATGACCATAAATTCATGCAAATTAGTGTGATAAAAAGTGAAAACAATAATCTGGGACTATAATTAGGACAATGGTGCATGGGCAACCACATTTAACACTGATATAGCAGACTAAGGCTGCAGCAGCCGGGGTGATTACAATCCAATGGAACTAATTGTCATGACAAACATCACATGGATATACATGATCAACTGACATGGTCAGCTGACACTGTCAAATGATATAATCAACTGACATTATCAATAGACATGATCAACTGACAATGTTAAAATGATCAACTGACATTGCCCATTGACATGATCAATTGACATTATCAATTGACATTGCCAACTGACATGATCAACTGACATGGTCAAATGAAATTGCCAATCAACATGATCAACTGACACTATCACCTGACTTGATCAACTGACATTGCCACCTGACATGGTACATTGACGCAATCAACTGACATAGTCAACTGGCATGATGACAATGTCAACCACGATGATCAACTGACATTGCCAATCAACATGATCAACCGACATGGTCAAATGAAATTGCCAACTGACACGATCAACTGACTTGGTCAAATGACATTGTTATGGAACTTGCAAATATCAACATCAATCTGTGAGGTGCACTTGGAGCTTCCATATCAACAGAGGGACTACCTGTCAATCTGAATATTGGTTTTCGTAAGTTCAAGTTTCAAGTCTAAATAAAATGCAGGTATGGACACAGGTCGTCTATTGAGATGGTAACAGAAAAAAAATTGTTAAAAAAATCAGAAATAAAATTTTTGAAAAATATACAAGATTTGCATATTTCTATGTACAATTCGAACCTGAAAATATATAGCGATGATATTGAAAATTCTTGAACTTATACACCGATCGAATGAGGTTGGTAGGTTTACACAGATTACAATCTCCGGTTATGATTAAAAATGGCACACGCAAAGATCTCCTACAAACAGGCTGGATATATATGTTAGTTTTCATCGGATAGGACCGACATTGTCATTTTCTTGAAAAATAGTTATTAGAGCTATAAGACTCAATAATAAGCAACCAATGATATACAAGATTGTATTAGGCTGATGTCAAATATGTAACGCTGAATTTGATTGGCCAAAGTAATTGTATACAAAAGATGGAGCAACATGGAAAGCGTAATATGTACAGCACAATTTGTGTACACTCTACAAACCAGTAATATAATTCTTTACAAATTCCTAGTATTGTACAAATTACAATTGATGTTGTGTACAGATTGTTCAAGTCAGGTAGCAAAGTATTAATGGTGTTTACAGCGAGGACTGTCTAATTACTTGAGCTCATGTGGGACAATGCTTGTGGAACAGGAGGTACGAGTGCAGTTCAAGATCTAATTAACACATGCACTCGCATACAACTAAGATATCCAATTCTACACCACACATTTGTACCTGAAGAAATTCTAGAGCTCAAATTAAAAGTTATACAAAGTACCACAACATGTGGCCCAATTCACAAACAGCAACACAACGACCGATCACTGAGCATCTTCGTGTAACAATGATTTAATTAACCTGTCAAACAACTAGACCATCAAGAATCAATTATATCAATCAATTGTGAATTATTATGAATCAATTGAATTAATCATTAAAGAAATGCCTGCATGTACAAAAACAAACATGCCGAAGCTCTTGGTAAGCAATGGGAGAGCAGACCAGGGCAGTTATAATATATTCTGTTATGGAGTGGGACAAGGTGACGCTGTGGAGCCAATGTTTTCTTTGTCTCCACCCCCTTCAGCCTCCACCATTGCCTCCGACCCCTCAGTCTCTGTTGCCCTTGCCGTCCCCATGCTTTAAGACATTGTAATCACTTGTAATGCTAACATCATTCAAAATATATATCATTCAAAAATAACATACAGTCATCTCCACACTCATGTGCACACCATTGTATCATATTCTATGTAATGCAAGAGACATCATCATCTTCACCACCATCATCATCATCATCATCATTGGATACATAACTAGCAGCTAGAGTAACAACCATAACAACCTTCAACACAGGGGAGAGGAGGGAATAATAACAATACCATAAGAACATCAAATAGTCATCTATACAGTCAAATGAAAGTCTATCTAAAGTAAGAGGTGTAATTCTTCGCCAAATGTAATATCACAAGTGATGCGAGCAGCTCCTTTTGCTCAGGTGGGATTCCATATCAAAAAATACTATATGCAATAAATACCTTAATATTGCAGCTGACAAACCATTTAAAACCCTTTGTTTAGACTGCCAGGGGACAGTTGTACAGTAAATTTACAATATTCAACAGCTCAACCTTGACTATGAACCATAAAAACAAATTCAATTGAATTTCATAATGCCTTTTCTCCTATAGTTTTAGTAACACGTTTCCTCTTTCTTCCAAATCTCATTGAAATATTATGGAACTGTTTGAAAGTGTCTATCTGGCGAAGAAAAATACCACAAACATTGAATGCTCAAAACAAGCAGGCACCAAACAGTAACACTGACTAATAAAAGGTAATATACATAAATGATATGTAAAAAGTTAAACACTATGGTTATTGGCATTCTATAAGATAAAAAGTAAGAAATTATAATAATGCACATGACTCGCCAAAGGCCAATAAGTACAGAGACAAAATAATATTCACAAGGTAAATTTCCATTGCCATGGTTTTGATGTCATACACTCAATACTGAATATATAAATTAAATAAATACCTACTTGGGACTATCAATTATAACTTCTGCCAGAATCAAGTCAGATTTCCTGAATATTTCAAAATGACTGAAATGACACGAAATGGATTTAGAAGATACACTACACAGACATACACCTAGCCAATGTCATTCCCATGATGGAGTCACACAGATTATTATATGCTGAATTGTAAAAATCACAAAGAACTGGCAGCCACAGTGGACCCCAGGCATATGGCACATCAAGACTTCCAAGTTGAGAAGGAACCCCTATAACACAAACAAGTCTAATCAATTATTTATGGCAAGTAAGAATGTCAAAGAATGCTTTCAACTCTCAATTCCAAATCCTTCTAAGAACTCCAAGAGACAAAATATTCAATCCTCATTATCAAATTAATATTCCACTTTAGCCTGGACAAGTTTTAGAAACTTAAGCACTTTTCACTTTGTGTCGTAAGCACCCAAAAGGCAATGCATTCGCGAGAGATTACACAAATCCCTCAAATTACTAAACTACCTAACTTTTAGTGCCCCAATGGAAAAAAATTGCCGGCAGAAAATAGCATAAACTCAGGCTTCTTTAAAGAGGCCAATAATTAAGAAAAACATTTGAAGAAATTAAAATTGGAAAAAAAAATTCTAAAATCTCAGTATTAGTAAATAAACTGCCCGGTGTAGTTCAGGTCTCCTCATTGCTGCCTTTGATAGGATTCATAAATAAATCGGTGGGTAATTGGTGACGTCAACATTCCAATGCTGACGTCACCACCACTCATGACCAGAAAGAGTCTCAGCTTTTGGAAGCTGCAGACAACAAACCTCAAACTCTGCAGACTGAGGAAAAATGAAAAAACCAATCCACTGCAATAAAAGTAATCGCAAAAGGAATAGAATTACCCGATTACAGGCGGATTACCCTTGGAACGAAACTAACTACGCGTCATAAAATAATATCAACCGAACATTCGAAACAAAACTTTTTGAGTGTTAACTCAATACAAACACCAAAAATGCAAGAGTTAAATAATTGGGTTTTCTGTCCTTTCCTGCTAATTGTAATTAGTATTCTAAGACATTTGTGCTTATAATTTAAATGAAGAAATACAGACAGTGAAGTTTTAGCACCCTCTTGTGACAGTCTCTGAGAGACTCAAAGTTTAAACTTAGCCAAATTTCAATGTGATTGAGACTGGCTCTTGTTTTCATGTCATGTGCACATTTATAATATTAATAGCCACTAACAAGAAAAACAAAACTAAACTATATTCATACATATCTGATATATATATACTTCATATATACACATTGTAATAGACTTGAAAAATACTAACAAGCCAGATTGTCTTAATGTGATAAACGCCAGAAGACCTGGTACCCTATTTTTCCTTCTCCCATGGTGTTATTCTGTATCACAATTCTTCAAGAGTTTTATTGCTTAAACAAGCCCATCTCTCTAAAACACTACCAGGAACTAAATTAGCTCTGCTGCCATTGAAATCATTTTGCCAAAACACTAGCTCACCGCCAGCACCGGATACTTTTCTTTTTCTATACACGCATACCAAATAAACCTTGATTAAACGCACGGTGTACATTAATTAACATTCCTTTTTAATAGTGTCAGTTTCAGAGACAATTCGTCCTAGATTTCTGTCATTATGAGTATTATAATTATGAACCTAGGCGAGCCCGCTTAACCTAAAAGTTGAGCCGGTCACCGTACAGGTCAGTGCTTCCAGACAGCCACTTCTACACAACGAACAACCAAGCCTAAGTGATAAACCACATGCATCCAATATGCACCAACAAAAATAATCACCATAACTAGAATTGTGTGTATGTGTGTTTGTGTGTGAAATCCCTGCATTAACCAACGATACAATCGGATATGCATTCTCGCTAAGAACCGAGAGAACACTGACACAGACCACACACGCACCGCAAGGAGATTTACATATTGCAAATTGAGTTCAACCACATTCCACACTGACCCATAGACACCTGAGATGCTGCATTATCCCAGAGTTGTTAACCTATTGTTATTCATTGATATATATATTATATACAAGAATTGTAAGAGTCAATGATTCTCATGTCCTCTTTGAGTGATGATCATTAATGAAGAAGGCACCTCTTGCGACTCGCCACCGCCTTTTGCAGTATGAGATTGTCACTTGGGATGCTTCAGCAGCTTGGCCAGTACCTCGACTGATGTGCCCTTTAACAATAACTACCGGGCCAAGACTGTTGAAGAGACAGCGACGAGTAGAGACTGCGTCCTCACCCCGTCTGAGAGTCGCCTCCTCGGAGTTGCCTCGGAGTCGCAGGCCTCAAAGTCAGACAGAAGAAGGTGACGAGGATGGATGATTGTTGTAAGTGGGGTTCATGGCAGAAGCGGCGGCCATCAGAGCTGCCCTCTGGTTCGGCTGGTTCTCGACGCACTTGCGCATGTGTTTCTCTAAGGTGCTGGGCACGGAGAAGGGCATGCTGCAGAACTTGCACCGGTAGACGTCCTTGCCGTAGCGACCATGCGTCTTCATGTGGCGTGTCAGTTTGCTAGACTGGGCGCACGCGTAGTTGCACAACCTGCACTGGTAAGGTTTCTCGCCCGTGTGGGATCGCCTGTGCACCGTCAGGTTCGAGCAGTTCTTGAAAATCTTGCCACAGAATTCGCAAGTGTCATTTCTACTAGGGGTGGACCGGCGGGAGAAGGACCCGGAGAGACCTGTCCCAGACAGACCGCTCCCAGATAGACCAGTTGGGGTGGAGGGAGCGCTCGCCGTTCCCGGAGACAGTGTCAGACTCGTACTAGCCTTCGGACTCGTTCCATCCTTGTAGGGTCCGTCCGAATGAGGGCTCAGTCCATTCTCAGCCCCAGAATGAGGTGGGAAGGGAAAATGGTGTTCGTTTTGGAATAAGTGATGGGGTGTCATCCCGAAGATTCCTGGAAACCCCCACATCCGAGAGTATTCCATCGGCTGAAAAGGTAAGCCTTCGTGCGGCTCAAGTTTGATTCTCTTGCCATAGCTGGCTTCGGATGCATTGTCTTGATCTTGGCTCGCACTGCTCATCCGACTACTCTCCTTGTCTCCATCGTTTGATTCTTTCTCACTGTGTCCGTTTTCAGTGATGTCATCACTGATTGACTCTGAACGAGGCCTTTTTGGCTTGATATCCACAACTTTGTCTTTAGGAATCGTATCAGCCAGAGCCTGTTCAAAGGCATCACTGTACTGCTTGATGTTGTCTAACCCTGTGTTTTTCATGACTTCCTTGAGCAGAGAAGCCCTGGATTTTTTCGCATCAGCCGGGTCGTCTGATTCGTCACCGAGGAGTTCGGCCCTTTCTCGAGCGTATTCCTCATTGTCATCATTCGCGAGAGCACCGATCCTCCTCGCTTCGTTGATGAAGTTCTCCTCGTCGTCGTCGTCCTCTTCCTCCGTCTCATCGTCGTCCTCTGGCTTGGAGTTCTTGGACTCAGGAGTGCTTGTCGTGCTGCGGGCTCCCCCACTGTGCTCCTCGGAGGCTATTGATGCGCTGGAGGCGCGTGATGCATTGGAGGAGGTATTCGTTTGTAGGTTGTGGGTACGCATGTGTCGTTTGAGCTTGGAGGCCTGGGAGCAGGCGTGGGGACACAGAGGACAAACGAATGGCTTCTGACCAGTGTGGCATCGTCGGTGGACGATCAAGTTGCTCTGGAAGCGGAACTGCTTCCCGCAATACTCGCAGGCCCTCGATATCATCTTCCCCCCGGGGAGCACCTCTTGCTTGCCATTGGTTTCTGCCCCCGGGGTCACCTCGTTTGGGGACCCGGTAAATGGTGATGATCTTCGCTGGATTGGCGACGTGACCGCCGCGGGTTGCTGGCTCGACGAGAATGGTGGCGTGTGCTTCCCACTCTTCGAGAGAGGTCCAGGCGATGCTGGAGTTGGACTTGTGGACCCTGCGTTGGCCAGCAACCGTAGTCGCTGTGAGTAGAAGTCTTGACCATCAGCCGACGGTGGATTAATTAAAGGTGGGCGAAGTCTCTCAAAAGGATTGGGGTAACCGGAGGATAGAGGCTGGTGGTCAAACCCCAAAGAGTGCAGATTTGGCTGTGAGGGCATTCTTTGAAAGGGATCAGGAGGCATGAAGTCCATGCATATGGGACGGGCGAAGGGGCTTTGGCCGATGCCTGGCGCAAGAGGTGACCTTTCGCTTGGCATCCTGAACATGGTGAAGGCAGGAGGTGCATTCAAAATGTCTGAAGTCATGCTGACTGGGGGAGTCCTCATGGCTGCTCCTGCACTGCTGGCACGACTTTGTTGTGCCGCAAGGAGCTTCTGTGCGGGTGACGATGAAGCCGAGGAGTTTGCGTCGTCCGGCACGGGTTCACTGGCGTGCGAGGCCTTGTCATTGTTCTCCTCACTGCGCGGACTTCCTCGTGGTTCGATCACGGTGGGAGCCGTGTCTTCTATGTACAACTTCATGTTGTGTTTTGATTGCGCATGTTGGACGAGGTCCCACGCGGAGGTCAACTTCACCTTACACTGCCCACACATGAACGTTGAAGGTTCTGCAAAGACAAAAATGAACGATTTATTTAAAATGTTGTCATGGATATCAATGAGTATGTGTACAACATACATTACAGGAATTCCTTCCAGGCAATAAGCATAATACACATTCACTCCACATTCACTCCGCATTCACTCCGCATTCATGCACAACAGTCCAAGGGCACCCTGCATTATGAATTAAATAATATATTGTTAGCAGTGTATGTGAGTCTGAAAGAAAGGGATATACAGAGAGGTTAGAGTAAACTGGGCCAAGTGGGAAGGGGCCCCAGAGGCAGAGAGAGAGGATATAGCGAACTATGAGCAGCAGTCTGTCTGATATTGTAGATGGCTGGCCACTGTGAGCTCGTTTTTTTGGTCCATAGCTGACATTTTTGTGGGGTCAGGCAGGCCAATGGCCGGGAAGGGGTCTGCTCGAGTCCAGTGCCTTAATGCGTCGCCTGGCCCTTTGCCCTTGCAAGTCTCCAAAGGCCTCTCACCAACCTCTATTCATTATGATACATTTTTCTGGCTGTCCAACAGCTCCCCAGTTCCCTGAGGCCCTGTGCCTAACCCCGGTCCTCCTTGCTCCAAATATCTTCCATAAAAAGGTTAACAAAGACTCAATTTTGCCGGTTAATCTCAAACCAGCTCTATCAGAGGCAATATTAG
The DNA here is from genome assembly GCA_026936325.1 of Platynereis dumerilii. Lineage (NCBI taxonomy): Eukaryota > Metazoa > Annelida > Polychaeta > Phyllodocida > Nereididae > Platynereis > Platynereis dumerilii. Next base: position 21,999,566 of record JAPTHN010000011.1, read on the forward strand.
GGGGCGACGGAGGTCAATGCGTCTGAGTTAGGAGACATTGTGTGGATGCAGGGGACACGGTCACAAAGACAAGCCTTAAAAGCCGCAAATAAAGGAGGCTCCCTCGGACCAATGAATAATTGAGAGGCGCTTGTGATGGTCAAGCAGTGCGTAATACACACTGACCGCTTGGGCTGGTAATTGAGTTGGGCCGGGCACACTGGGACTACGACTAAGGAGGAAGGACCCAAGGGCCCTGGGCTGGCTGGGCTGGCAGGGCTGCAAGGGCCACAAGGGCAAAGTGTCCCTCTCACAGTTACCCAAGGCCTATCGATCAAAACCCTCCCCTGACGTCACATCAATAAATAGCCATCAAGTAACCAGTGCCCTTCCCAGTGGCCAGCCCTCATCACCTGCTTCTTTCCTCATCTCTCTTTGAGTAACGCAACAGTTGCTGCTGCTGGTGGTAGTGATGCAGATGATGCGGAGAGGAGAAGATGAGAGGAGGAGGCAGGCCAGGGATGCTACAGGGATGCCACAGGGATGCTATGGGTCGCCTATCTCTAAGAATCTCCCCTTCCAACAATCTCTTCCAAATGCATAACTCTCTGGCCCACATTTAATCAGGCTGGGCAGGACGAATATTTTTCTAACTTTTTTTCACAGCAGCCCTCGTAGCACGGTCCAGTTGGGGGGGGGGGGGGGGTATAGGGAAGTCTGAGCCCCATCTACCTGATCTGGTCTTCTGGCGGCTGTGTTGATTGTACCTGACTGACATTTGCCATATGTATGGCATGGCTGGGCTGCCAACGACCTTTTTTTCTGCGGGCCAAGGTGTGATGTTTTTTCTGAGGCCGTGCACCCGAGAGGCCCACGCTACAGCAACAGGCGATAGGTGTACACGGAGGGTGAGCAGGGCTGGCCCATATTAGGGGACGAGTAGGGGAGGTCTGGAGCAGCTCACTGGCCTGTTATGTAACCCCCTGACCCCTCTATCCTGCAGTCCCCCTATCACTTGCAACCCATCCCCTTCTGTCACTTTTTTTTTCAACTCAGACATCCAGTGTTTGTGCGTCTTTCCTTCACCACATGTGGTTTCATTAACTCTAGTCCCGAGCTGCAGCCCTCGTCCTATGTGCTGAGTCTTCAAGACCTTCACTTCTGGGCCACAGGCTGCCAGACTGTCACTGACCATCTTCAACAACAACAACTGACCCATTTATCTTTTTGCAACTCTTTCAGATTCTCCTTCAGATTCTCCCCCAGCCTTCGGAGTTCCCACTCTTCATACCAAGGTAACCTGACCCCATCCACATTTATTTATACCTGCAGATGACCACCAGGCAGTAAATCCGAGTGACCTTTAAAAAGAGCAGCCCCAGACCAGGTAGGCAACCGACATGCAGAAAAAGTAAAGGTTAAGTGACCAACCGAAGTCTGGGCTGGGCCATTTGCTGACCTGGGCATTCACCTGCATCAACGCCAAACAATATATTATGGACTCGCCTCCCTCCCTCTCTCTGCAACTCCCTGCAAAGGTGGGTGGCTGGGCAGCCTGGCCAGGGTAGGTCTGGGGTCTGGCAGTTGCAGGATCATTGGGGGATCATGGGGTAGTTGGAGAGTGGCCAGCTAAACTCACTCCAAGTTGCATCAACACCCGACAACAGCATTGAGCCACAGCAACCCCTACGTGCAGGCATGAGGGGCGTCTGGCCAGCAGCCCTCGTTTCCTTTCTACCCTGAGCACCAGACCTACGATCAACAAATACCTGGCCAGCACTGGAAGCACCTTGTGCGAGGAGATTGCGTCATCGTGGCCAGTTATGAGCATGCCTGGGATGGTTGGGGCTAGCTTGGAAAGGGGGGGGGTGTTCTAGGGTATAAAACACCAACACAGAATGACCTAAAAACACTGACAGCAAACAAAGGGCAGACATGCAGCCAGTCTATAACAAGGGCATGGAACAAAGGCTAGCCCATAGGGAAGGCAGGGTGCTCGCCCCAGTTAACAAGCTGTTGGGCAAGAAGGCGTAACATACGGGTCCTCAAGCAAGGTCATCTGATGAGAGGGACACTACATGGTGGTGCCATCTACCATAACCACAATAACTGACTGCTCCCTCCCTCTCTCATCAACTTTCTATTCACAATCTATTGGCTGCTTGTTTGGCTACCACTTGCAAGGCCTAATGCTTGTAAATGCTTGGCTGGTCCCTGGCCTTACTGCCTGGCCTCAGCCATTGCCCCAGGTAGGCCATCTGTGACGGCCATGAGCCAGGTGTTGGCTACTTTACACATATTGGCGTAACAACCTCTAACAAGCAACTGGGCCAAGTCTGGAATGAAACTTGTATTTGCTCAGCAGGCTGGCTGGCCGCCTGGGTCAGCTGATTATCTTGACTTCCAGGCTGTATTTCATCCTGCTGCAGCCAACATGGCCCAGCCAACATGGCCCAGCAAGCAGGCTCAAGCGAAGCCCAGGCAAAGCTCAAGCAGGCAGTGTTAGCATAAATCGTTCAATTGGATTGAGTCAGTGCTGAGTATCACTGACCTATAACTTGACTACTGCCTGATAACTATCGACCAGACATCTAGACACATTTATCACTGGTCAAGTGTGACGTTTGTTGACCATAGAGCCAGTTACAGCAAACGTTGCTGGTCAAGTCCTATCTGTGCAACGCCAACACACGAGTGTGATTTATGGCCTTTCAAACAACACTGCAATGAGCAGAAAAAATAAAACGTCAATACCATGAGGTAGCAGTAGATTTTTTCCAAGCTTTCTTTGCAAAAAGGCCAGCCATCCATGACTGCCATTTAACTCAACTGCCCAACGTTATGATCATTCTGCTGAGAGGCCCTGTGGTCAGATATGCTCCAGCGACCACACAATCTATTATTCACACGAATTTTTCCTTGTTGAAATGTTACTCATCACAAATGGTCAAGTCTGCACACGACAAAACAAAACTCTAAGGTCGATAACACATAACACATTGATTTCACATTAGACACGAAGGGAGCTTTCATCCTGTCAATAGCGGTGGGGGGGGGGGGGGGGCTTAAGGACAGATCTGCAGAAGGGGGGAGGGCAGAGACAGAGTGACCAGTCTGGTTAGATAACGACCTGTTTTACCTGTTGTCAGCTTCATCAATAATAGATGAAGTGACCAGCCATGTGCGTGCCAATGTGAGCCATATCCATGACAAACAAAGCCTCGAGCACCATGCACACTGTCCTTCTCACATTTCTTACAAAAACCACACCGGGGCAGATCTCCGCAGTCATAAATGTCAACTACGACGCATTTGCCAAATGCTGACAATAACAAAGAAGAGCCAAGAATGACTAAAGATCGTAGTTTCATAAAAGAAGCTGTTATACCACTTAGGTTCTTGCAATGCATTGTATCTCAGAGCCTCATACTGTTTTGGAAAAGTATCTGCAGTAACCTCCAATCAAAACAAACCTTCACAAGTGGACAGAACAGCAATTGATACACACAGAGTGTATCGGAGCCTGCCTTCAGATGTGGGGCTGTTTGAAACCAGTGCCAATAAAAAGGCCAACAACAACCAGAGCAGACAGGAGTTGCAAACATGTGATTTCAAAACAGCAGAGAACTGATGGGCAGCTGCAGAAGTCAACAGAAGCAGGCACCACTGACATCTGAGAGAGATGAGTAATAAAACTTCACAAGCTCGATTCCTCATTGCATCCTCAGCTGCCATAACATGTCATAAGGGGGGAGGTGGTCAATTTGGTGTGTGCACTGACCAGGCTCATGTGTGAGGCAAATGCACACGAGATGTCACAATAAGGTAAGAGAAGACCAGAGGGGACATGAAAAGGTACACTGCACTAGATTCACTGACTGTACACTGACTACACTATGACTACACTCACTGTGACTTGTAATGGCTGTCCAAGACTCTCCAAGAGACTGCGGTTGCTAGAGGAGGGCAGTAACTGCACATGGACACTGGTAATCACCTGGATTATTATTAGAGGAGGGCAGTAGCATGCAGTTGTGTTTGTGATAAGCAGCCCAAAGCAAAGGCCCTTGCTGCATGATGAGCAGGGTGCGTGCGACCTGGTCAAGAAGACAAGACCATGGCTCTGTAATCAGGAGTGCAGGGTCGTCAGGTGGGCACCCGCTCAACTCTACACCATGACATTAGAGACGCCACCTAACTGCTCCTTGCTCCTGCCTAACCCAGCATTATTAAGGCAAGCCGATGTCCATGGCGCCCCAGTCAATGGTCCACCACAAGAGAGAGGGACATTTGGAACAAGCCATGAAGCTGCCACCAACAATGTCCCTGGCCTGATTAATCAGCTTTGGTCAGGATTGGCCAGGATGCAGTCACTTGGTGCAGGGTGACACATGCAAAAGCTGACACGAAGGGTGAAACACTGACACATCTCATGGAGTCATGGTCACAGCACCAGCAGTCATGGCAGCCTCCCAGCTGATCAGCGTTTATCTCAGACCATGGAAGAACCATATCATAACGTGTTCATGCTCAGACAGAAGCAGATCATGAAAACAATCATGGTGTCCAATGGCTGTCCATGGGTCCAATATATGTAGTAGCCAGTCAGAGCTGCAGCCCACGGGCCTTATTGTCTCACAGGCAGATAGCGTTACCACCAGGACCTGGGGTCAGGGCTGATAGGCTGGCATTCACTTAAGACAGTGTTGCAAACGGAGCAAGATAGCCATGCCATCACGCAGACAGGACGCGGCCAAATAGCCCTGCACTTGACGTAATGGACTGGTCTTCCCTACAGCCCCCCCCCCCATTCATGTCAGTCTTTTTGCTGCAGTAGCAATGACCACAGATCTAAAAGAGCTACTACCCTCCCTGCCAGTTCTGTCTGCCTTCGTCTGCTGCTCAATGGGGGTGGTCAAACTGCAGGCCATCATGTCCATCCTGCAGCATCCTGCAGCATCTAACAGCATCTGCCTGCAGCCACTGGACTACATCTATCACTTGAGACAGATAGCAGCAGTTGCCCAGCCAGCCTCCCAGGAAATGACATGGCCAACACAATGAGGAATCTGGGCCTGTAACAGCGACCCCCGGCTCCTGACCCAGACCTATAATTTGTCCATTTCATGTCCATCTTGTATTATAGCCGGCTGGCATGATGGCTACTAGAGAAGGCTGTAATGCTGACGCCTCCTGCCAATCAACGGCCTTATAACAGGCTTCATTGTGCAGTCCCCTGGGTAGAGCTAGCCCAGAGCTGAACACCTCAAAAGAAGTTCAGACTAGCCACTCTCCCTCTGCTACTGCAAATTAGGTCAACAAACGTCACTCTGATTCAATGCTGGAGGCGCCACCAGCGACAAGGTCTGCATTATCTATTTACTAAGTAATGGACGATATTTATGGGCTATCAGACTGATAGTGCTAGGAGGCAGCCATAAAGCATGGGGAGCCCAGAAGGAAGAACTGAAGACTTGCATAACTTAGAGCATAAGTTGAAAAAGCACAAAGTGGCTGGTGTTCAGAGCTGCTCAGGTAGCTGTGACCTGGGTGTGTCAGGCAAACACAAAGGCTGACAGCTAGCCAGAGGAGGAGGAATATCCTGCAGTAGACAGCTAAGCCAGCAAAAGACAGCAAAGGACCTTGCAGCAAAGACAGTGAACACAGACCATGCAAAGACCATTCAAAGACACTTCAAGACAGCAGGAACAATGGTGGTGTTGGCAAGCTGCTCTGTAATGGCCAGTGGACTGGCGTGGACTTGCAGTGGACTGGCAGTGAGCTTTCCTGTCTGACCCATCTACACCTGGTGGGTGGCGTTTGTGAGGATGCTTACAAAGTGCCTGATCCGATGTGATGGTGACATCAAAGGGATCGCCGACTCCTTGTCCACTCTGAGCAGCATCATAGCAGATTCAGCAGCAGAATCAGCAGCATCAACAGCAGCAGAAGCCGCATCACAAGCAAAGCAGCAACTTCAGAAGCAGCTTCAGAAGCAGCATCAGCAGGTAGAGATGGAGGTCCAAGTGCACCGACTGACACCGCATCTTCTATGTGTGACAGGCAACGATTGTGTTTCTCTGTTGTAGTGTGAAACTGCGACCGGTGCAGACCCGCCATCTCCCTGCGCTGGACACTTTGATCTCGCTGCTTCTTGCATCAAGGATCGATACCTGACCAGCCATTGTCTTGCGAGCCATTGTGCAGGATTGTGAAGATGCAAGTCCCAAAGATTGGCCATCTCAAGCAGACCATTAGTGTAGCCACAGCACGCAGGTATCTTGCAATCAGAAACAGTCACCAGAAGCTGTGTCCACTCGCTGGCCTGCTCTGGCCTGCTCTGGGCTGCCCTCGTGTGCTGGGACATGGGGGAACATCATGCAAAGAGGGCATTGCGACTCGGAGTGGCCCAATCAGACCAACGTAATGACCACATGGGTCTCCTCTCCTGACATGGTCACCTTGCCCGGCCTTCTCATCTTCTTCCTGTTGCTCTGTTTGCCCAACTCCTTGCCTCTGATTGCAGTCTAAATGTTACAGATCAACTGCAGATCACAGGGCTGGACGGCAGATCGATGGCAGCACCATAACTGATCCTGGGGGACCGCAGATGCGTGTGGCCATCGTGGCTTGCAAAGGGAGTAGAAGAGAGCAAGGGCTGGGCTGCCAGTGGACTGCAAGTGGACTGGTCAGTTTGCTGGCCCCCAGTGATCACCCCAGACAGCCAACACTGACCAGACCCTTTGCAGACCAAGTGGCCAGACCCAGTGGCACAAGAAGCAAAGGAAGCAGAGAGAGCAAAGCAGCAGACCACTGTCCACTGGGGAGGAGGCTGAGCAGGACCAGAGCAGGGCCCAGTAGGGCCAGGGAGGCCAGTTGAGGTCAGCCAGACAGCTGCTTCCATGGGACCTTTTCACATTGTCTGCATGCAGAGCCATGGGGTCACTTGGTCACTCAACTTTGCTGCCTTCCTATAACCCTGCCTGTCCTGCTTTACTACAACTCTATATGGCTGCTACTATTATGCCAGTTGACCACTCTACTGACCAAATAACTGCCCTTCAGTGTCCTCCACCAATGACCACAGAATTGGCTGACCCCAACTACCAGGCTCTTTCCAGCCCTATTCATGACCTGAGTGCTCTGAAATGCTCTGATGACCTGTCTATAATAAGGACTGCACAAAAGCTCATTTCAAAAGGCACAGAATCTATAACATTCTTCTCTAGTTCTGCTCCCTGGCTGCATTGAAAGATCTCTGCTAACTCCAAGTCTCTGTGTGTAACCAATGGAGAATAATTTGGAAGATCAAACACAGGTGTGCAGTGCCATGTGCAGGGGTGACCAGACAATGCAGCAATGACCAAAGTTTATGCAAGAACCAGGGCATGTTGGCATTATATCACGTTTGTTATTTAGGGTAGCACATGAGGAGATCTGCAGCAGGGTATGTCAATGACCTTCGGGGGTCTGGCCAGGGATCCAGACAAGTCACACACCACTGACCCCGTTCTGTTTATACTTGTCTGTGCAATCTTTCTTTGCTTGGCCAGCCCAACTGTCATGTCAATCTCCGTCTGAGGGGGTCTGTTGAGGGGGTCTGCAGGGGCCAGAAAGGAGAAAAGGAGACCACTGTCTTTTCTATTCACAAACTTCATACACCCTCTTCTTTTCGCTCCGAAAACTACAGAAAAAAAAGTTGTTGGAGGATCGAGCAAGAGGGTTACAGAGAAGAAGCAGAAAAGAACTAGCAAGCTGAACATTACTGGGCTGTTAGATGGGCTGGCTGAGCCTGGCTGGCTGAACACGTGCTAGTGGGCCACCTCCGACTGCTGGACAGGGTCAGGAGAACTGGGTCAGGGAAATACGAGCCAAGAGAACTTGCTCTGCCTATAAATATGTCCAGAGCATGAAGGTCAGACGTCTAACCACTCCACCCTGGGCAACATGAGGAGGTCTCTGTGCCAATGCAACAAATAAATGCCCATTCTTCTGCCCACTGTCCACCAACGGTGCATAACCAACCTTCATAAAAGACACACTGCTACTTATACTGAATGCATTCAATGGAAGTCACAGGCCTCTGCATTTCTTTGGCTCTATTCAAATGTTTGCAAGGTCTATTTTTGACACCATACTAAAATTACAATAATGTATAGAGTCTCCATACCAATTGTAGGTATATATCTAGCTTCTTTTGCTGCTTGATCGAAACTGTTCCAAAAGGAAAGAGCATGTACAATATCAATGTTGCTTGCACCAGACTTGGGTTAGACAAGCAGACCAATGGTCATCTGCAAACTTAGCCATAGTGCAACAACAACTCCACATTTTTTTCTGCCCTTTTCTTGTCACCCGCTATCTTGTGATCAGCTGAGTGAAACTGCTTGTACAGAGGTGACAATCACAGCAATTACCAGTAGATAAGTGGAGAGGACAGTTCGGACATAAGTTAAGTTTGAGGAGCAATTTGAAAACAGATTGCAGTGACAGAGTCGGACAGAGTCAGTGTGGCTCAGCCAGAAGCACATGACAGGCCAGAACGTGGTCATCTGAGACCCAAGGTTGACACCACATCCATCAAGGCCTGTCATCCCTTATCAACTCTTAGTCCACTTCTTTTCCTAAACTCTCCAGGCCTGTTGCCTCCAATTTAACTCAAATCTAACTTGCACACTCTGCTGATCTTAAAGTGGTCAGAACTTGCTAGGTCTTGCAAAACTTCAAAATTCTACAGAACCATGTAAACTGAGTATCCGATGTAATGTTTAGACTGTGCAAGGCCACTTGGCATGTGGTGGTCAGTTTGATGTTCCTATTTCAAGAGGCCAACTGCCCAGTGGCCACCCACAGCCCTTGTCTAGCCTGTGAGTCTAGAGAGTTGTTTGGCCAGCTCTATGGGAGAGTTAGAGCAGCATTAAACATGCTCAGTATAATCACATGGTTTGTCCTGGTAAGATCACAGATTAGCATGGGGCCATAGGGCTTGGAGACACTGCCCCACAAACTGTAGATCAGGGTGACACACTAGACCTGTCGCTTACTTGATCTAGTCGCCCTGTAGATCTTGTTTTGCGGACCATGGTCGTCCTTCCTTTGGGGGGGGAGGGGGGGGTGCCACTGGACATCTCCCTCCCCCAAGAGATCTCTCCCCCCAGAGAACATCTTTGCAGCTGATGAAGATGCTGGCCGGAGTGTGATGTGTCATTGTCCGGCCTGATAAGCAGGCGATTCTATCAGGAGGCCACATGAGCTTTGAAGAATGAGGATCAGGATTAGAGCGGAGAGATAGCGGCCCATGGTCATCGCCGGCCTCCATCCATCACCAGACATGGGCCCCTTATCAAGTAGCCCCCAATTGATATGTGATTGCTCAATTAGAATTGTCAAACATGAGAAGCGTCGATAAGCATAGTCTGCTCAAACAACAACATGATTAGAATTTTGTCTGTCCATTTTTTTTCTAGCTCTCTTTTTTTCAGCTACTGACCTTTGGGCAGGTCTAGGAGGTTGTCCAGGCCAGCGATTTCCAGTCACAAACAACCGACGAGTGTTTGAAAGTGTAACACTGTGGCGCAGGGAGCATCATTAGCATTTTCATGATAGCCCGCAGGATCAAGCCTGTCTGTCCCATGACAGCACAATATGCTAAGATTAACGTGTTTAATGGCTGACAAAAAGTTGGCAAATCATTATAAAGGGCCATGTCAGGGCTGTAGGAATGCCACAGTGGCTTGTTCAATTGTACTGGAGGGGTGACCAGTATAGGGCATTCTCATGGTAAAAAGAGTCAGCTTATGACATTTTATGATAGTATTTGTAGCAATGATAGTATTTTTGGAAAGAGAGGGACTTCGCTTCTGGCTGGGACCCAGGTGCTCCCAACTTGACCTATTGCCAGAAACCTATTTACACAGACTGCTGACCTCTCTCCTATCTAGGTCAGCAAATAGCCCGGATGACAAGCAGATATTTGTAATCTATCAATTAAGAGGTACATATTAACACGTCCCATGTCGTAATGGCTATTATTAGCATGTGGCACATTGGAACAGGCCAGACTTGAGTTTTGCATTTAATAAGGGCGTAGGGATGACCTTGCTGCTATTATACAGATAATACATACATCGGCTGTCCAGCCCTATCAAAATTTCATTTATCATGAGTCGTCAAAACAATGGGTATAAAAACAGGTTAGAGGGAGATAAAACAAGCATGTGACTAAAGCTGATATGATTGATTGATGGCTGTGCAGTGTGGTGAGGGGGAGAGGAGCCTGGTATTATATCACTCAGGTAAAACGAGCAGGGCTCCGAGTGTTTGCTTGTTAGTCGGTTGCAGAGACGAAGGGCAGGGAGAGCTGAGGGCCACTAGGCCCACGGGTCATTGACCCATTGACCTCTCCTTCCTACTTTTTCTCAATGGGCCTTTGTTTTAGCAGGACGGCAAAAACAAACTAGCTGAATTGCCTGCCAGCTAGAGCCAGCTAGAGCAAGCTATGCCATCTAGAGGAGGTCAGTGCTTGGCCCCAGCTGGCTAGCCTGACCAGGTCATCATCCAATGCCTCAGTGACCTTTCTAACTCTGATTATCTACCAGCATTTCAAATAGGACGGACAATAGCATGTTATAGGCTTATAGCTAGCAGCCTCTATACTTGCCAATGGGTCAGTTGTGACCATATACACAAGATTGTGTTTGCAATTTCTGTCTAGTAAATGACAGAAGCAATTGAGGCAAAGCAGGGCAGTGATGCTGGCAGGACGTCCTCAGAGGGCCGAGTGACCAGTGGTGACCATCGGAGCTACAAAGCAGCAAAGCCAAGGGCAGTGCAAAAGGGCAGTGGTCACTGAGCAGTGGGCAGCAGCGAAGATAAGAGAAGGTCCATAGTGGCCTTACAAGGTCAGCTGCGTGCTACTAGCTCCATCAATCGCAGCCTCGGAGGGTCCAAGGGGCACAGGAGCAGTGGCCAGGGCAGCCAAAAGGGCCCAAACGGGCAACGGGGGCAGTGGTGGTCGTCAGTGGCCGGTGACCCAATGACCCATGTCCAGTGTTACGTCTGCACTGGCCAGTTGCAAGACATGAAGTATTCAAGGGCACTGGCGGATGAGGCAGCCCTAGCCTCGCCTGACAGCCTTATCAGCCGCTGCCTGTATGATGGATGGTCCGCTGTTTGTTGACCAGGGTCCAGCTGCATGGGCCTTTGCATTGCTGCTGCTGCTGCTGCTGCTGCTGCAAGATGATGCAACTGATGGAGGATGGCCAGTGGATGCGGAGTCCATGACTCCATTCTATCACCGACCTGGCCTGTCACCAGGAGCACTCCATCACCCCACTTCATCACCTAACTTGCTTCTATTGATCCAGAAACCTTCAACTGTCCACTGTGTCCAGGGGCACCCATGGCACCCTGCCACCCCCTGCAGCAAGAACATGGCATCGATAGAAGGAAACATGCTCAGTGTCACCCTCGGCCAATCTGCTACATGGTCACTCACACTGGCCAGATTAAAATGCTATGAGCAACGACATCCCATCCGCCTATCTGCTCCATCCAATATCCCTCCAATATTCCACACTCTTCCTTTATTCCAATAATTTCCTTTTCTGATATAACTCGTATCTATATTAGTCCCTGGCATGACCCAATCCGGGTCCCCATAGCTCACGCAGCCAAACAAAAGAGTTTGTGGCTAGCCACAGTTGACCAGGGAAGCTGCCCCGCCTAGAAGTTCATCCTGTTCGCCCATGTAAATGTGTCAGTAAAAACCACCAAATCAACGTCAATTACAATCGCTATTCGCTCCATCAATGCTCTGGGTGTTACAGTCCATCGGTTCAATGGATTGAAAAAGAATCCAAGGGAACGCTGACATAATAGGACATTCTGGATACATGGCTGTGTCCTGGTTAGATGCATACGTGCTGAAACCAAGGCCATTAAAAGAGGATATTTCGGGCAGGACAGACATGGCGGCTGCTCCTACTGACCAGCACGACCGGTCATCCATCACACTGGACACCGGGGGAGGACCGCGCAGGACAAGTCCCTTTCTCCCTGTGCACCAGCCCGCTATGGCCGTGACGCTTGCCTGCCCAGTGCCTGACCAGTGGTCATCTCGTGACGTACATGTGTCCACCCCCAGAAGCAAGCTCAATGACCAGCACTGACCACTGAATTGACCAGCCAAATGGCCCCACAATGGACTGCCACCAAGTGACCACCGATGACCACTGGCTACCCCGACAAAGCCCCATCATGCTCGCCCACTGACCATTGTTTGCAGACATGTGTCCAGCTCAATGAGAAGGGTCCGATATGGCCTCACTAATCACAGACCGACAAAGGCAGGGGCAAACTGACCACTGGCGATTCGTAATGAGTGGACAAACACCGGCAGCACCCTATTGTGTTGACACTAAACAACCTTGCATTTATTTAGAGCCGTAATCTGATGAGTGGACATTAGTGGACATGAACTGACCACATGCTACTGTCAGTGGTCAGCTGCCTAATCAATCCATTAGGCCAGTAAAGGGCTCCACGTCAGGGGCGGACTGGCCTATGTGGCAGAGTGGCAGCTGCCACGGGCCCAAGCACTCAGGGGGGCCCATGCAGGTGCCAAAAAATTAAAAATCAAGAAAAAAGCAACCATTTCTATCTTTATTTTGACCAAGTTTGTGACTGTGATACAGTCAAAATTTTAGGCTAGGTCCCAGGTGTGAGAGGGCCCAATATAATGTCAAAAATAGGAGTCTGGGGGCCAATTGATTTATTTCGCCACGGGCCCGAAATGTCGCCAGTCCGCCCCTGCTCCACGTTAATAAGCCAATTGCCCTCGGAGGCAAACTGATGAGATTTATTCCTTTCCAGCTAATCAACTCCTTTGATCCAATCACTCAATGATCCAAATCAACAATTCTGATCCGGGGACCTGTTGTTTGTTTACCCACGAATATTCAAATCCAGAAGTCTGACAAAAGGTTACGCCAAAATAAACCAGAATCATGAATAAAGAAACTGAACACCGTTTGAACACTGCACTGTCCAACGTTTGTCCGAACTAAATGGGCTCAAGTTTCTGCAATATTTTGGATAACACGAATGGAACAGTTTGCAGCTGTGGTAAGAAAACGGGAGTGTAGTTTAGCAGAAGTAACACAGGAAGAGGGCCAGTAACAGGACACCCCAGCATCGGAGTGCATGGTGTTTTGGGGGAAATGCCCTGACCCCTCTACTCTATGCTTCACGTTGCCCAGTGTTATGTTGCTGACAATTAGACTTGACGGGTTGGTCAGCCAGGCCTCAGCTGGTCAACGATTATGCGCCGTTTTGAAATTTGAAATGTTTGGCCCATTGACAGGCAAGCGGAGGTCACCCAGGAACGGCTCAGCGGAGGACAAATAGGAGAGGAGGGCAACGATGGGGAATCTAGTGACCTGTGAATGGCCGCCTCCCTCCGAAACAGGGTTATCTGGGCGCACTGGTCAGCGGGCCAAGAATGCCCTTTCCCATTGTCCTCGTCACAATAAATAGTATTTATTTCAGGTGGCCGTTTGTCCGTGGCGGAGCAGGCCTGTACATCAATCGGAGGGGACTGGTGGCCAGTGTTTGGCCAGTGTTGGGCCATTGGTTGGGGGGGGGGCAGAAGCAGTCACTCATAGTGACCAACAGTTATGACCACTTGGTCTTTGTAGTCTGCCCATCAAGGGCCCTGGTCTTTCACTGGACTTGTACTGCTCTCTAGACGTCCCCATGGTCACTGGGCATCCTCTGCCAGCTATTCCTGCCCAGCCCTCATATTGACCGTGAATGCAGTAACTCTTGACAAGCTATTATGAGACGCGCACAATAGCCCTGGTGCTTTGCGCCTGAGTTAGCAGCTGGCGGTCACTGTTGGTCAGCCCCACAACTGACCACCGTCCCCCTCCACTCAGCCAGATGCCGGCATTGTTATGACACAATGCCTAATGTCTACTCATCCCATGCTTCCCATATTCAAATTCATAATTTCCAAGCATATGGCTCTAAGTAGCCGCTGGCCACCGATGCCACTGGACACTGGCTATTGTCAGTCGGAATCTCATCAGGAGATGTCAGGAGGAGCCGGGGATGAGCTGCCCCATGTCCTTTTTGTTACAGTCGGGAGCATAATGTGCAAAGGTTCTTATTTCGGAAGTGTCCATCTGGCGTCACTTCCCTTCTAACTAAGTCTAAGCTTCCAGGGTGGCTAACTCGATCTGGGCCTCTCACCTAACATGACACCTCCCTCTTCTAATGCCCTTAGAGTAGCCCTTCCATGGCCCTTCGCACTGCCCCTTCGCAACGGCCCTCGCAACTGAGGGGGAGGGGAGTGACACTCCTCATGAGTTTAGCAGCGTGATAATAATAACAGAGCTCGCTAATTAAGCGTTTACTGTGTCCACTTATTGTCCAGTTGACTTGCACTGACTGCTTTGTGAGCAGCCGCCTGTAATGCTAACCCAAGGGTAACCCAGGGGTAGCCATTGGTCAGCGGTGGTCAGTGTGTAAGCACCTCATTTTGTGCTAATTACGGCTATTCGGACACATGTCCCCAGGGCCCCGATAAACAGCCGGCCATTGGTCACTCATCAAGGGGTCAGCCTCCCTGCTCATTGACCCCCGGAGGCCGCTGGTCAGCAATGGTCAGCCAGGGGCCATTTCCCTGGTCACTGGGGAAACGGCATTGTTGAGCGGCCAACTTAATGACCTGCTTATCGGCAAGGGCAATGGCTGGCCACCGCTCACCCATATTGCACAGCTATTTTCCTGGCAGGCCAGCGTGTGACTTGTGCATGTTCTCATTGCTGCGGTCATCAGATGACCAGTGTCCACTGAGTGTCCACTAAGCCCCAATCACGCACCGACATGAGCCATCAACATGTGCCCCCGTCGACAAGGCACTCTCTGATTCAATTTGTCACAATTACAGCTGCTGCGAGTTGACTAGACAAACACATCCAACTTTCCTGAAACACTCTCCAAGTTATATAATAGCAATACTCTCCTGAGGCTCCTCTATCTATAAAATCTATAAAAACTACTTGGGAACTTGTAATATTAATGAAGCAATGACCAGTAGCAGTGTTTGTCCAGACGAAACAGGTTATCACAAGTGTCATTTAAATCGTGGTCTGCTTGGACAGTTTTATCTGGATGAGATTTCAAATACACACAAGGCAGTGCTATCATCAGCAAACATCACTCGAGTGGTATTATGCTGCAATGCAAGACTTCGCAAGTGCCTATCCATACCACAGGACTGTGGTGCTAAGTGTTGTCATAGGAAGATGTCCTATCGGGTCTGGTGCTTCTGCAAACACCTGGTGTTGATGGCTGGACCAGGTTAGTTTCTTGGCAGGAGGTGCTTGGTCCTTCCACTCCATTCTACCAATACACACCACACATACACTACACAGCAATGGCCGATGCATGCCGGGTCAATGTTGCCTGGTAATTACCATAGTGAACTCCACCACCAGCCAGCAAGAAAGTGTAGCTTTGGCAATGTGACCAAGCACTATCAAAGGAACACCTGAGTCCAGCTCACTCAAGGTTATTTATTACAGATGTCCGTCCAGCTAACCACAGTGGGCAGTGGTCACTTTGATGTGCTGGCATGCAACTATTGCTGACCATTATGTTTATGGCATTGCACTGGACCATAGCAGCTTGCCAATTCCACATAATCATTTGTAATGATTCATAACTATAAAACAAGTACATATTGCACTGGGAGGTCTAAGCTTGGGTGGAGGTAGGGTTAGAAGAATAGCTGGCCATCTTAGCTCACCTTAGCGAGCCTTACAAGTGGCACTGTGATATGACCAGGATTAGCCCCCAAAGACCCCACCCAAGCTTGGGCAAGAGAGGAGTGAAGTTCAGAAGAGCAATGCTAGCACAAGATACTATAGAGTTACAGCTGCTTCAGCAATTGAAGGGAGTTTCATGGAGGACTTTGGTGCCATGACATATTTACAGAAACTCAAAAAGAACCAGCAAGGGTGTTTGGTGGGCACAAACTGAGCTAACATGATCCAAGGGCAGACGGGGCTTGACCCTTTTGCCAGACTGACCCAGTTGCTGCAAGGGGTAAGTTAGAGGGGTTCTCCACAGCTGCCTGCAAGCTGCCTGCTGTCTGGCCACCAGACCAAATACCAAACAAGTTGGGAGAGTAGCCTGGACTGCATGCCCCGTAGATCTGTGCTTATCGGGGTCTCATCACTCCCTTCAACGTGGCCCTCCTCCTCCACTCTACCCTACCCCTTACACTCACAGGGACCTTTCCAGCCATGGCCAGACCAATGCATGGCATTCATGGAACAAGTGCAACAACAACAACAGACCATCCATGCTCCACTTGCATTCCTGCTCCTCACATGTTTTGGGTCAAGTATGCAATAAAAATGCACATGTTAACTGACCAGGCCATGCGATATGCTTATCAAAGGGCCAGAAGAAGCAGCACCTACAACTGCATACAATAAAAAGGTTTTATTGCGGCATATCAAAGCAAGGTGAGGGGGCTGCTGGGGGTGTGTGGGTGACAGGCCTTGCTGACAATTATGGCAGCTCTTTGGGCAGTTCCCTGGCACAACGAGGAAGGGACACTGGACCCATCAGACTGGCCATGGCAGCTCGGAGTCGGATGTCATCCAGGATGGCAGTTGGTGACCTCCGGCCACCGCATAAAACATAACACTGCCAACGTCCTAAGATGTCAGACAGACACTTGGCCTGACCATGGCCTGCCAAACTAGCCAATGCAACTTGGACAATCGTCTGAGGTCACTTGGACTGGGTGCACAGGAGGAGAGGAGGTGGGAGGTCATCTCTTACGCCATCCTTAGCCTGCAGCCCTTGACCTCCGATATTATCTGGCTGGACCTTTGCTGGACCTCTGGCTGGCCCTGGCAGCCTAGCCCTGTCCACTGTGCAGTCAGGAAGCCTGAGGTCAAGACAACAAACAGGCAGACCTAGAAAGGCCAGCATCCTGCATACAGCGCAGGAATTTCACTGCATCCGAGTGTCTCTTCCAGGTCTCGGCCATGAGAAAGGCAGGTCAGGTTTTTGTGTGGTGGCCAGTGGCATTGATAAGTTGAAGTTGGGCCACCCTGTCAGATCAGAGATGTATCTTATCTGTGGGGCTGGTGAGTCTATGCTGAGCCTGACCTGCGTACATTCATTGATCCCTGGTCAACCGCAGCCAAGCCCAATGTCACTATTTTCATACGCCTGATATTAACAGGCTTGCATCTGGGGAGTGGGGGCATCAATACGGGCTTGACCAATGCATATTTCAGGAAGAGAGGCAGTCTAATCACATGGGGTCGTCCCTCCTGCAGCCAGGATGCAACTAGGAGGCAACCAGGAGGCAACCAAGAGGCAAGCAAGATGACCAAGAGAGAGGACAGACCATGCATGGACAGACAGGCTAGAGCAGGCCAAGGAGTAGCGAAAGCCAGGGGAGGGCAGGACACCGGCAGGACACCGTCAGGACAGCTTCAGAAGGACAGACCAGCAGGGCAAGCCAGGGTGAGCCAGGGCACTGGGGAAGACCTTTCTACGCGACCTGTCACAGGCCAGAGGCATCCCACTACTAGCCACTAAATTGACTTCTCCCGGCCGAATAGGGAAGGAGCTGGACTGTCCTTGAGGTTAAGCCCCTTGCCAACCCCTCACTGAGTCCCACATTTATCAGGATTTGGCGGCGATGGTCATTTTTTATCAAGTGACCAAGGGACACGGGCAGACCTGGGGAGACCTGGGGAGACCTGGGGGACCTAAGGACCATTGTCATGGGTGAGGGCGGTGGGTAATCCCAGCAACTCCCCGATAATACAATTCCCCAGTGGAGGTGGGCAGTGGGGCCACAACTCAACCTCTGGCCCGGGACAAATAGCAGGCTAGCCAAGACCCTGTCAGACCACCACTGACACCCTCGAGATTGGATGCTTTTTATTGGATTCTCCCAAATAAGGACCAGTAAGGGTAGCAAAGCTGGTTCAAAGGTCTTACAACTGTCATGGAAAGTAACATAGCAGAAACAAGCTGATAGGGCCGGGGAAGTGGTATTGCGAGGGCCAGAGATGGAGCAAGTCGCCTTGTCACTGGCATGTCAGGCCAAATAGCCAGGTCAGGGTGCGCCCCTACCTCATACTGCCCTCATAGGGCTCACAGGGCACCTCATACAGCCAGTGATTCCCTTACCATTCACCAGGCCTATCTCCAGCCTGTCAATATTGCACAATGCTGCATATTAAACAATCAGAGGACAGTAAATACAGCCCCAGCAGACTGCATTATATAACTGTGCTGCTGGCCAGAATAAATTTGCACAGGGCCAAGATGTATCATCAGATATACCGCGGTAATGCGCCATCGATCCCAAGAGGAAGTGCAAGATGTAAACGAAGAGGGATCGGATGCAGGGTGACTTCAATGCAGTAACTGAAGCAGCCTGAAGCAGCAGCTAGCTCTTTAACAAGGACCGACTGCAACAAGAGACATGTAATACCATGTGTAATACCATGTGTAATAGCCGCAATACTTGCATGCAGCCGGTGGCCACTCTGCTCTGCTTGGCTCCCACCTCGACCCCAGTCCATTGCTCTATTAATGATTCAATATTGGCGCAGGATTGGCGGTCAGCACTTGGTCATAAGCATGTAACATGAGGCCTAATGCAGTCAGTCACATGGAGGCAGCATGCATTATGGAGACATCTTCGATATGATATGGGGACTCATTTGGAGGGGCTACTGCCAGGTCAGGCTACACACAAGGACCACTGCAACAAGCCCTGCCGCAGGGAATGCAGTTGGTGCTCTTGGCCCACAGTAGCCATTGGCCCTTTGGCCCTCTGCTGCCGTGCCCCTTCCCTGAGCAGGCCTTTGCAAGGCACCCAGTGAGGCAACCCTATTACAACTTGGACCACAGTAGACCACAGTAGTCTCAAGCAGGGCCAGAGTGAGGCTAAAGCAGGCCAAGGAGGCCAGAACGAGGGCATAGTGGGCCAGCTTTCGGGCCAGCTTTTTTCGGGGTGTGTTTTGTCAAGGAAATGAGTTGACATGCTTGGTGTGTGGACGATGGCCCGTTGCTATGGTTACATCACCATCCTGCATTGTCCAGCGGCCCGTGGATTTGGACTTGTTTACTTGGATGAAAAAAAGCCAAGTGTCACAAAAGAGGAGGGGAGCGAGGGGGAGAAGGAGCCTGCTCACAACCCAGGCCTCTGCACACACTCACTCCAAATAATCATGCACTGGAAAAGTCCCTCGGCTAGTTTAGCTGTAGTTTGGGACATTTGCAGGGGACAGTGTGAGCACAGCAAAGTTATATATGGCCAAGGGTAATTTGGAGGCTGGCCGGGTCAGAAGGGCTGATGGCTGGTCACATCATGACCTAATTCCAAGCCATCAATCGCCATTGTCTTGACATGCGACCAGGGTGCCAACTGACCGCCCCACTGGCCCATGTGCCACTCTGCATGGCTGATATTGATTTTAAATCGATAGTGAGCTGCAGACTCTCAAAAACCTATTACTTCACATGGCAAACCTATAAAAGTGCACCTACACGCGGAAAAATAAGGCAGGCGATCGATGAAGGCCAGGGGACCACGATGCCTCTTCATCAAGTAACAACTGGGCGATTATGAAAATTTGAAATGCGTTGCTTTTAGTAGAGTGGAGCTAGGCTGGTCGGACCGTCCATCACCCAGATACATATCAAGATAGGGACCTTGGACATGTCACAGACCATGTAGAGCAAGGTTAGTCCTGGAGCAGAACTTCCCTTCTGAAGTCTGGAGGTTATCTAACTGGCAATAAATCTCACCAGTCTCTGCAATGCGATCTACTTACAGGGGGGGGGGGGTTGGATTGTCCACACTGAGTTGCCTACTAGGTCAGAAGAGAAGAGAGGGGGGAAGTTAGCAAAAAAAGGTCCCATGTATGGTCCCCCTATGGTCCTCCCCTGGAGTCCTGGACGTGTCCTTTGGCTGTAGTAAGTTTCTCTCTTATTAGGCCTAGTTATATTCGTACCCAAGGATTCTTGCCAAAGCTCCCACGATGTCCCATGCCCCTTCGCAACATCCCTGCCCTTCCCCAGCAGGGCCCTTGCAACCCACAGTCCTGCCATGGCCCTGGGAACAGGTGCATTGATATATGTCTGGCAATGGTAAGGGTAATGTCAGGTAATACCCCAGTTTCGTGCACAGCCCCTTGCCGACGCCCCCAGCTGACCTCTGACCTCCAGCAAACCAATCAGGGTGGAGCGAGCTGCGGGGGTCAGGGGTAGCTGCTACAAACTGCAGTGGCGGGAAATTCTGCATCTGTAAAATTTGCACACAATTACAGACATAGCATTACGCCATGGGAATGATGAGAGGGGGAGAATGCGAGAGAAAGAGGGGAGATTGGAGCATGAATGACAAAACACAGCCAGCCATGACAGACCATGTGACAGAGCTCGTTCTGCATGGTGTAACTTGGTCTGCTCTAATTCCATCTGACTGCCAAATGTAGAGGCAAGGAGCCCCCTTCATGTTGTTGTAACAAGAAAGTCCATGCAGTATGCCAACACAGCCAAACAGCCTTGCTGAGGCCACATTTTACTTCTTTCTGAATAAGCAAGAAAAATCTTGGTCCATGGCCACTCATTAATCCATGACGATACTCAACAGGTGAGGAGTGAGGAGGCCTGTGCACTTCCCTCTACACTTCCCTCTGCTCTTCAACCTCCTCATTCATCCTCATTTTCCTTTTTTTTTTCTTGCACTTCTCTTTCCCACCCTGCACCTCCATGCTGGGTATGCTCCTGACATCTTGCTCCATGCTCCAAGCAAACTGCAGTGACTGCATTGAGCTAGCGTACTCGCATATTTACGGGGGGACAGTCTTTTATTGGCCCCACTGACAGGAGATAAGGCCTTATTAACTGCTCAAGTGAGTTGGCCTTGTAAACAGCCCTCTCACATCCCTGAAATTCCTCGCACCTTTCATACACCTAGCATGAAACCTTTGCGGTTACTTTTTGAGTTGTTTCTTTTCATTATTTTTTTCCTGCATTTTTAGCTCCTTTGGTTCATTCACATAATTCCCCTTGTAATTCAACGTGACCAAATAGTTTGTCGGTGACCAGGAATGCATGACGGACGCTGGACATTCAATTAGAAGGACCCGAGCCAAACAGGGACAATCCCGTTTATGACTCGGGGCACTTCTTTTCACTTCTTTTCAATTCCTTTCACCTTTTTCTGTGGTCAGAAGGAAACCCAGTGCAACTTGGACGTTTCACACTGGCCAGTGTGCTTGAATGCAATGTCCATGGTCATTGCTCACTCATTGTGGTCAGTGAGCAATGTTAGTGTGCAGCAATCCAACTGACCAAAACTATGGCAGGTGAAGAGTTGCCCATTGGCCACCTGGCAGGCTGGAAGGGTCACCTGTATGAGATGGCCAGCAAACACTTTTGCCGGCCCTGGTCAACCATAGGCCTGTCAATGTCTATGCAGATTGCACATATCAGCCAGCACGATTTCATCAAGAATGTTTTGATGGCCCGGGGCCAGAGGATGACTGCCTTGCAATGGCCACTGGTCAGCCATGGGGTCGGGTTTCAGGTGCTTTGACACCATTCAATTACACGGGGAATTCGCCTGCAATTCATAGCATTATCTCAACCACATCTAAAACTCCCCTCAGGAGTAGTATCAGCGTTACACTTATCTCCACCATCAAGCAAAAAAATAACACTGCATTCTACTCCACTCCACAAGCCAGACAGAAAACTGTCGTACATTTATATTTGCCACCAGCCTATAAATTCATGTTCAATTTCATTCGGATGCATGGGCCCGGCATTTAAACAAGGCAGCAAACATGTACTGCAAGTGTCCACCATGTTTATGGGTTATGATGACCTGCGCATGCTGTTGACTCAACCAGCCCCAACGGCCCACATAGACATCATTATATGACCAGCTTTCAAAGTGATAACCATGAATAACATGTTGCCAGCACATGGCCTGCATTTTCAATGAGATGTAATAGGGGCTTCATATCTGCTACTGGCTGGCTCCAGCCCTGACCACCAACTTTTTTCGCCTAATATTCAAAACGCCCCCAGCACAGCGGCCATCCAGGCCACTTGAGTGAGCTGAGGTTGCAGTGTCAGAATAAACTGCTGGCTGTCTGCTTTGAATTTCATGCACTGGAATATATTACTCATACCACGTCCATACCAGCCACATTACATCATAACAACGACCAAATTACATCAGGAAAAAGCCCTCCGTACCCCCCCCCGTCCAGCATATTTGTGGGGTCCAATAGATGTTCAATGCAACTAAAACAAAATTAAACAAAACCTCCCACTTGTGATGAGACTTGTGATATGTTAGGGAGATATGTCACAACATCTAATGATCTACTGATGGCAGAGTGTTAGCCTGTGTGTGGTGGATGGAACAGGTCTTGGGTTCAGATTAAGATTAATTTAAGAAACTAAAAGAATCAAAACATTGAACAGGTACAGCCATCTTAAATCAGCCCTTGGGCCTCCCAGAAGAGCCTGAGTAGACAGTTATGATAGCCCATGAATCGTCCATGCTGTGGGTGTTGATTTTTAAGATGAAACTGAGAGCAAATGTAACAGATGAAGGTGCAGATGCTGTGGCCTGCCAAGTTGCTGAGACAGGTGAGGCTGACAAAGATGATGCTAACAACAAAAGGGAGACAATGTTTAAGGAGGGGGTAGCTGGACCGCCGGGCCGCATCAGTTGGCCTGTCAATCAAAGTCTGGTTTGTTGTGCAATATTGATGGACGTGGCCTGGCCTGGCTGGCAGTGAGGACACTCTTGTGACCTACATTTGAGGGGTTCTTGCTCACCGACATTGAGCAGCATTGAGCCGACTCTGCTAATATTAAAGGGCGCTTGCCCAAAGGCCAGCTCGGGCTCAAGCATTGCTGTCTAAGTTGGCCTTGTCTACTAGCAGTAGCAGCACCCTGGGCCCCTGTCTCCCTGCTCCCAGTCCCCTGGCCACCCCTTCTCATAGGCAGCTGTTTGCGCATGATGGCGTCATGTTAGGTCATCCAGTCAGCCTAGACAAAGGGATGTCCACCCTCCTCCCCTCCCTTCCAACTCTTATCAATTTGTTGTCATCAACTTTCAACCAACTATGACAATCACTCATTGTCTGCTTCAAATTTATTGGCAGATAGGCCACAAGGAATGCCCGGACTTCTGCTGGATTCTCGCTGGAGGCTTGCTCTATATGTGGACCTATTAAAAGCATTCGACATCCTTTTGTCTTTGGCTGGACCAGGCAATTAGCGAGCTGTAAACAAAGTGGTAGGGACAGACAGAGGTAGTCACCGACTATATTCTGCAGCATCTGCACTACCAGACAGCATGCCCATGTGGGGCCCTGCAGCTTCCAGGAATGTCTTGGGGCCACATGCCTCTCAGTCCCTGCTAGAAATACCCGACACCAGCAGCAGCAAACAGCCCTGTTGTTAATTATGGGAGAAAGAGGATCGGAGCAGAGCAGTGCCAAACAATGCAGCCCCCTTTCTTCAGACAAAACAAAAATATATGATGTTGGGAGGCAGGTCTGACCAGGGCTCTCTTCGGAGTCTCCTGTGCACTTTCTGATAAACAAATGTCTTTCTGCATGCTGGGGAGGGGAGCACAACTGCCTATTACTGCTGGGGAGAAATAATGTGGATGCTGTGAGCCAAGAGACTGCTTAACCCTGGCCAAGGCAAGCGAGCCAGCCGAGGGAGGGGGCAAGGGAGGCAAGGGCAGCCAGGGGCCGGTGGACAGGGGCCGGCCGTTTGTCAGGGCGGGGGGAGCAGAGGGCCTCCCCCCTTGGCCTTCATTACAGCGTGGCCAGCACGATACACGGAGGAGGGCAGCAGGGAGAGGACGGAGGGCAAGGGGGACACGGCGTACTCCTCTGATAGGCCTCGCATCATTATGTAACATAATCAAGACGCAGATAACCCCGCTGCCTGGACACCCAGTCCCCCGCCAGTCCAGGGGACCTAAGGAGGCCACAGTGACCTCACAAGATTTAACAACTGCTCAAATGACTCTGCTATCTAGGCACTCGTAGTAGCATGGACATCGGAGTGGGTTGAGGCGGCCATGATACCACAGCCATTAGCTGCCTAATAAACAGATAGCTGGCTTGGAGCTGATCTGGGCTGGCCACTTCTTTGTGCAGGTGAAAACATCGAGCAGAGAATAATCTCCCGGTTGGCAGTTGACAAATGTGACTGAGTGACTGACCACCCCCATCCTTCAAGGCTTGCCTCACTGTTTATCTGCTATAAATAAACAGACTGCTAAAAAAAAGGCTGAAGGAAAGAGCAAGTTGGGTGATAAGGCCATGATCTACTCCCTCGGACCGTTACCTAGATGCCTCTAACCTTTGCAGCTCCCTCCCAGCTCCCCCAGAGAGAGAGAAAAAAGTTCTCTAGACCAGAGGAGGTCAATAGTTTCTGCAGCTCCACCTCTGCTTTATGTCTTTAGCAGACTGGGCTTTTACAAGGAGAAATTCTGCTGTAAATCACAGCTGGATGAAGTGTCAAATGCCTCTCTGACCTTGACATGAATTTGGTGCACAGACAAACGCCAGCTGAACACTGGTCTGATTTGAACAAGAATCTATCAAACTCAGTTCAAGTCAAGTTGATGCACTTGGGCCACAACAAAGTCTGACGACAGCCACCTCGAGTGCATCTATTTTTCATTGTCGTTGCGTATCTTAAACTGGTCCTGGGTCAGCCACTGTCAATCATGTGTACTGCACCTGGGCGAAGGAGAAGAGATTGTGACGCTTCTGGGACCCTGATAATCAGATAGGTTCTAGGCCTACCGAAAAAAACAAGAAGATATAGACACCACAGAACTGCCAAACAACTCTTATACTCGTTTACATTGGGCTATTTATAGCTGTCATGTTTGGGGCCCTGGGGCAGGACTGACCCAGCAGTGACCACGCAGAGGTTTGAGGTCTAATTGAGTTATGCATGTAAGACACAAGACCATGAGCCTCTTATGAACCAGCATGCAGTTTTGGCGCCCATTCAGCTCAACGGTTGCCCCACGCAGAGACCCAGGCATGAGACCAAAGCATGAGACCAAGGCATGAGACTATAAGCATAGGCAATCAGCTGAGCATGGACCACAGGACCAAGGGAAGCCTGGTCTAAGAATGGAAGTACTAAGCATGGGAGGACTAAGCATGGGAGCCAGCACCTTGTGGAGCAGCTTATGTGCGATTATCATGTCAGTGCAATGGGCGATATGGGCAGGGGCCTATCATGACTGTGACCCACTCTTGCGCAGGACCCTAAGTAGATTTACTGCATCAGGGCGCCCATCTGTTTGCCCAAGCCTGACTTGTCTTCCACTAAATCTGAGAGTAAACTGCTCGCCTCCCTCTGCTCCGCCATTAGCATTTTCTGCTCTGTCCACAACAGCACCCAGCTTGGCCTGCTTAGACCTGTAGGCCCTTGGACATGGGTCTGTATCTTAAATGTGCATTTTCAAGTCGACATGCAAACAGAATCCATAACTGCATGCAGACAATCTCAAGAGATCGCTGCATGGTCATGTGCCCTCTTGTCTTCTTCATAAATATGCTAAATCTCAAATCTTTCCAACGGCCATAATGCCTTGTTTGTCCAAGCAGCAGGCTTGTAATTTGTGACAAGGAAGACAGAGTATTTGGAGTATTTTCTTCTTCTAATGGCGGGGCCTTGCAGCTAGGACTGGCCTTTCAGCTGCTGCTCTTGGGTTGGTTGGAAGGGGGAAAGGGGAAAGGGGCTGAGTCAGTTCTTCTGAGTGTCCGGCTTGAGTGGACAGGTCAGAGCCTGGGGCCATCCCTTCCACGTCACTTCCCATCACACACTCTCCTTAATACAATCCCATTTCTGCTTTGCTTTTACGACTTCTCAAACGCTTTGAAATCCCAAGAAACAAACAGAGTGAGTCTATCAGAAATACATCAGCCCAAGGTGGTCAGCATCACAGGCACCAAGGTTTACGACTCTCAATTCTTTGGCCAAGAAATCTCAGCCAAGTGACAGACCATTGTGTTCCTATTCAGGGAGATTCAAGCAAGTCAGTGATTGGATGGGCAGGGGGAGGCCTTGATCTTGCCTCTTGCAGCCCAAAGGTCGTTAATTAAAAGGCAAGATGATTAAAGGCAGAGGTCAACTTGAGTGAGCAAACTCGAAAAGAAGAAGGTCTTTGTCATCGAGGGAGAGGGCCCTGAGAGTGCCAATCGGCTGTGAAGCTGCAGCCTAGCATGAAGGCCTCTGTTAGCGTGAAGGCTTGTGTGACATGAAATTATGCAGAGCATGGCTGGACCAACAAAAGGCCGGCTGACCACTAATGGACAGGACAGTGCGGGGGCTGACACGAAGCCTGCTCCAAGGTGCCCCCCTTCCCTCGCCCATTGCTGTCCATTGGTGGCTCCCACTCCTGTCCATTGCCACTGGCCCCTTCCATTGCCCCATGCCTGGCCTCTGCCTTGTGTCCCTGGCTGACCTGCGCCCAGCTCTCGCACCCTGCTGGCCACTCCATGAGGCTGCCAAGCCCCCCTTGTCAATCAAACGCTCACTGCCAACACCCTGATTGATTGAGGTCAAGCAAGCCCTTTACCCCTTTTAAAATAAGCTACTGCACCCGGCCCAATCCGGCCCAGGCAGCAACGACATAGAGGACAGCAAAGAGGGTGTCTACTCAAATCACGACCACTTTTGGCAGCCATTCCACCTAATTGCTACTCACTTTTGAATAACAGTTTCCTTCTAGGCTTCCTATTATTCATCCTAGGAAACTAAGAGTGCAATTAAAACGTCATTAAAACCATATCATTAGAATTGTTCGAATTTAAAGTGAACAGGGGCGGACTGACCGCATTTTGGGACCCGTGGCAAAATAAGTCTGGGGATCCCCAAAGTTCCTACCGCCGGTATTATTTCAAAATAGAAAAGGAAAAAACTTCAGAGTGATATAGTTCGTAAAGAGTTATTAGGACGGGACCCTATCTAAGAGGCTTCTGTACAATTCAGATAATTTTGTATCATCACAAAATCATAAATCTGATGGTAAAGTTTTGCTTTTCAATTTTTTCAAGATTTTTATATTTTTTTTACATCATGAATGGGCCCCCCTGAGTGGATGGGCCCGTGGCAGCTGCCACTCTGCCACATAGGCCAGTCCGCCCCTGAAAGTGAAACTCTAATTGTGCCCTTGGCAAGTCGACATGAGATGGGCTGATAACGTGCTTGTTTATTCCCTGGGCGATTGACCAGCTAAGGCCAGTTGAAACTGACCTGCGGAGGCCACTGCTCCACCACTGGTCACAACAGCTGCACCGAGGGGCACTCTTGCTGCTGCTGCTCCGCATCCTCATCCTTGCTTTGTCTTACGTAACAGACGCCTGCAGGCCTCATTACACTGGCTGGTCACATCTCGAGTGGGACATCTGGCTGCCCCAGCCCATGGCAGCTAGCCTAGCCAAGCCCAGCCAAGCCCCCAGCAGTCTAGCACTGTTTACAATCTCTAGATTACAGGGTTCTTTTTTAAAGACTCTTTAAACTAAACTCATCTAAATAGCCATAGCTCTCAGTGTTGTTGTTGCTAATTACCATCACCTGCCCTCGTTAGACTCAGTTTTTGTTGGTCATTATAACTGTTCATAATAAGTGATAATGGAGGCAATTGTGTTCCAGGGGCCTTTGTCCGGGGCCTTGACCAACACAGGTGGACGTTTGATGGACAGGGCAATTGCAGGGAAGCCCCAATGTTTGCCTGCTAAACACATCTCCATTAATTAGAGCGGCTTACAGCATAAAGACAGCGCAAGGCCCATTAGAGGATGAGTTGGCTGTGTGCATGGGGTCAGTGGATGCCCACAATCACATGAATTCGCATGGCAGCCATATAGACTTACATGCTAACACTGGCCTGCTCTAAGCCTGCTTCATGAATATAGGCTCATTAGGACTCCCCGGCTCTTTGCAAAATGGGTCAGTGGCCTGGATGCCAACTTGACGCACTGGTTGATTGGAAATTCAATACTGCTGCATTTATGGAGAGTGGGCACTCTCTGGGCAGTGGGGGAGCAGGACCTGCAGGACACAGACAGAGGGACAGGGAGGCAGTGGACAATGAGCAACCACCATCAAGGGAAGTCTCTCAACTCCACAACTGCTGTCTGCAAGCAGCTCTATACTCCACAACTGCTGTCTGCAAGCAGCTCTATAGGACAGGCATAACAGGGCAACCACTACCAGGCAGCAGTCCATGGCAAGGCAGATCAATGGTGTTTAAAGCAGCATCCAGCCTGGCTTTATCTCAAGTCCAAATCTACCTGATGCAATCAACAGCTGCTCCCTTGCACCAGCCCAAACACAACTACATTAAGAGGAAAAAGCAATTTGACTGGGAATTAGAAAGGATCCGGGGCCAATAGTCTAATGCCCCATGAAGCGGGGACGGAGGTTTGTCTCCCAGGTCAATTACATCATTCTGGGGTGTCCAGCAGCCCCCGCCTGTCCCATCCATTTGGCCAACTGCTGCAATACATCCCCCCTCCGACATATTCAATATCGCTTTCTTGATCGCCGGGCAATATTAATCGCGATGGCCTTGTAAATATGGCAGCCCAGTGGTCATATAACCTCATATTGGTCCAGAGTACTCATGATGGCAGTCTGGAGTTGCCTGGACCACTGGCATATTTTGGATGAACCTCCATCTATAGGAGTCAGTGGCATCACATCCAATGGCTTTTAAAGGGTGATTAAGTTTAAGATGGAGCACTCACTGGCATCCCAACCCATCAGCCAGTGGCTCAGGGCCGCATCAGCAACCAGGTGCGGATGGAGGGGTCAGGGAGCAGCTCAGCACCCTCCCGGACCAGTCCCTGACAATCAGAGGGGCTCATAACTTGTATCGAGTTTCATAAATCTGCTGGCAAATGAATGGTGGGCGCTTTGAAAGGAGATTGTGTAATGAGTGACCAGCTTTCTGAGCAGCAATAAGAGACTACAGAGCAAAGAGCAAGCTGCCCAATGGAGCATGGCGACTCATTGGGAGACGAGGAGGGACATGCATGCACGACATGGCCGCTAAACCAACACACATGCATCTGCCCACAGCTTGGGTTACAGCGCGCCCTGGGGTCAGTCCTGCTTACAGCATCCCACATAATGGGCAGGGGGCTGAAGCCGTCCACTGAAAAAAGCCATTGTTTAGGGAACTGCTTCTACCTGGAACAAGGCTTTGTCTCACTCTACAAGCACCACACCCCTGCCTTGCTTGCCTTGCTTGTGCAACTACAGCTCCCAAGTGCACGCTACTATCCTCCAAAAACGAAAAGAAATCCCATGAATCGTATGAAAGATCACTTTCTTCTTTGCTTTTTTTTTATTCCCTTGTGTTTGGCTGTGTCTTCCTCTCATCTGAGTCACGACTAAAACAACCGCCATCACATATTGATCATATTTTACATAAGCCGCTTGGTAATCCTGCCACTCGTAGGTCACTTACAAATGGCAATCATACAATCGTAGTGGCACAAATTGCTGCGGCGAGACTGTGCTTTATTTCTGGGACCGCAGCGGAGCAGTAGTAAAACGCAATGGTACCAGTCTTTCAGAAAGTGACCAACATAGTCCTAACCAACACCAAGTCAAGGCCATCACATCAGATGACACATCTAATCACTTTAAATTGTGATGACCCCAATACTAATCGAAGTACAGCAATTTGATGCACTACCAATTGGTCTAATGGCGACTGGTTAGTTGTTCGAATTGCAGGATGACAGGGCAGATGACAATGTTATTGTGGTTGCAACTCGACTTGAGTAGAAACAGGCATGCTGGTGGTGATGATAGGGTCTAAACTCTAAAGAGAAGGTGGCCAGTAGTTGCAAGTTGCAAAGAGACCTTTAGCAAAAGGATGTCCTTCAAAGGTCGGTGCCTGAGGTGGGCACTTTCATCAGTTGACCACCAGGTTACGTTTGATCAGCCGGACAAGACTAGAGGGCGCAGGGTGCGTGTCTCGGTGCAGTGAAGACAGCCCAGGCCACTCTTGGCCACCCTTGGCTCGCCTTGGCTCTCTCGGGGCCAGTCTTTGATT
Source organism: Platynereis dumerilii (assembly GCA_026936325.1). Lineage (NCBI taxonomy): Eukaryota > Metazoa > Annelida > Polychaeta > Phyllodocida > Nereididae > Platynereis > Platynereis dumerilii. The sequence goes on from JAPTHN010000011.1 coordinate 22,029,738, forward strand.
AGGCCACAGTATGCATGCCACCGTCCAGCAAATCTGCCCAGGCTTAATGGGACGCGTGGGGGACACAGGACACTTGGAGACAAGTTGGATGCGATGCCCAGTGTCACTACTCAGTGTCCCTACTTTGTGTCAATGTCACTGGTGAATGTGGCTGACCAGTCTCCTTCGGTCCCAGAGGTTGTGTCTTCTATATGCAAGTCTTGGTACCTAAAGGGCTATAAGTAATTCCAGGGCCAATTCACACTAAGGTCTACACCAAAACAATGATCTGGTGTGACATATAAGTTATTAATAAGAAAACAACAAAGCACAACTGAAGCTGATTCAGTACAGGGAGATAATAAGCACATTATGCAGCACAGTGAATTGCAGGACATTGAATTGAAATGGAGGTCAGCACAAATGGCATGATTGGCAGCCTCTTTCACTGTCCTACTTTAAAATTAGTGAAAGGACAAAAACCCACAGAGAGTGATCTACAGTTTCATGGTCCCATGACAACAAACAAATAGGCAGAGAGGGACAAAAACATCCATCACTCAATTTCCGAGGCTGGACAGAGCAGTGTCCACAGACAGCCATCGATCAGGCCAGAGCACATCAAATATTCATGGCCACCAAAACATCTATTGACACGGTGGTGTGTGATGACCTGCTGGGGTCAGGTGCTGACCAATCAACTGTGACCAGTAGCAGCATCATATGATATTATGTTCTAACAATCAGCAGCATCAGTTTCATTGGCATCACTAATGATCAGCAGCATAACCAGCCTCAATTATGACATCACCACCATTGTCTGTATAGCACCTCCACTTAGTTCAGCTTGACCTAGCACACCACCAGCAACTCCCAGCAACTCCACCAGAGTCCCGAGTATACAAGGTTGCAATTGAATGGATGGCGATCAGGCGTGACGCTTCTCCAGACTGCCAGCCGAATCCAATAGAGGGGGCTGCTGCATAATTGATCACTCCATTGAACACTCTCCCTAACCTTTCGCACTATTAGGCAACCTAACCTTCAAAAGGCCTGGCTGCAGTCCAGCTAATAAGAGCTCCCTGGGCAGTGTTGGACTGCTCCATGGTGCTGGGTGACCATGCTATTTGATCAGTAGCCTCAGCAGCCATCAGTGGCACTTTCACATCCATTCATGGCTCGACTCATTCCATTTGAACATTTCAACCATCCAGGTGAGGCCATGTGGGCCAGGGTGCCACGACTGTGACACTGCTAATGACTAGAACTACAGAAACATGTGCATCAGCAGCTCACAAGGGCCAGAGCAGGGCCATAGCAGGGCCAGAGCCAGAAAGGTGGGCCAACAGCTCTCAGATGTCACCAGGCTGGCCTCTGCTTCACTCTGCTTTCATGCTGCTTGCTCCACTGACCTTGATTCCTCAACACAAGTTCGTCTTAATCCATTACTGGCTGGCTGGCCATGCAAACTTTCAATTAAATTGTCAAAATGGAGAAAGTGCATGGAAAGTTCCCATGAGGCAAAAACCTTTGTTGTGCTGGTGAGCCATGAGGTCTCTTTATTGCCATGTTACTCTGGTTGCAGGTCATCTTTACGTCTGCCCCTGGACAAGAGGTGGACAGGGAATGGACAACCTTGGAGTACACCTTTAATGACACATTTGGACCCATTTCAAAGGACACCACAAAATGCCCTCAATGATACATGTGTTACAGTTGAGAATTTCCAATTAGAATTTAGATAGATCTGGATGGTGAGCTGCAACATGGTGATGCTGAAAGTTGGAGGTGCAGTTGACAGGGATGACAGCATGGAGTTAAGGCTTGCAATGCATGTGGCCTTGTTTTATTGTCAACAGTGTCATGTTTGACTTGGGGCTGGCAGCACAGGCTGAGGCTACAGCAGCTGCACTGACAGCCCCTGACAACTGCACTCAATGACAGCCACACCATCTCATGGAGCCAACTGCTGCTTCTCTTCATCAACATGTGTGCATCACTATTTTACTTTAATTCAATTTCAAATAGTTTCAACAACAACAGTAATAAAGTATGAAAAAGAGCTAAAGAGACAACTGCGACACCACAATATGAAAACAGCTCTTGGCATGCGTACAGATTTGCTTCAGGGTGATAGTGGCACACTCAATTCGAAAAGCACTGGAGTTTACAAAAGCTGTGAAAAAAGGTCATCTCTTTCTGGTCACAGCTGAGTCAGGTGTCCACAGCACTCCACACCTGCACGAGACAGAAACACAGAAGCAAAGGACAGAAACCAAAGACGAGACCTGGACACAGACCAAAGACACGAATGCATGGACTTGAGTCAGTCAGGTGTGAGGTTGCCCTGTGCTCTGAGCTGCTCTCGTGAGATCTCGTCTCCCAGTTCACAAGCTGCATCACCTTGATCTGAGCATCTCCTGTATACACAAAGCATCCAGGCCACAGACTGGCAAGAGTAGCACAGGTAATCGGGATCAGCAGACAATGCCAAGAGCTACACAAGTCCCTTTAGCCCACTTGATGCTGGTCAATCGCCTGTGCACTGGATGCAGCTTTATGCAGCCTATTCAGTATAACAACTCAGCCTGCTGGCCAGTCACATCAGCCAGGTAGCACAGCATAGTATCGCCCACAGCCCAAGGTATCAAACAAGGCCTTGTTCTCTTGCCAAGACTTTTTGTCATTTCGATCGCCCTTCTCCTCTTGTTACCTCCAAGCCTTGTTACTCTCTGATACCCAGTGATACTCAGTGATACTGTGGAGGCAGCATTTAATGCCCACTTAATCTGCCCATAAGAGATAGGATTACCACCACCCCACCTACAATTGCACAACCCTGGAATGCCACAGACCAACCCTGGACAGCAACGACTCATTTCCCCCTTGGCATCTCCCCAATTTCCCTCCGCCCTATTTACCAGGTCGCCCTATTTACCAGGTCACCCAATGACCACTTTTTTCTCCCCTTAATAATTCAGTCTCATTATACTCACACACAATAATAGCTGTTTTGCTGCAACTGTGCAGAGTGACAAAACACTGGGCCACAGCAATCTACCTATAAAGGTCACGATTTTCAAAAAGGTCTGTTGCAGCTTTGTCTCGTTCTGGCACAAATTAAAGGATAAAAAGAGTGCAACATATTGCAATGGGGCAGGCCAATTGAACAGGGTAAGTATGATAGATATGGACTGGCAACGCCATGTCCTTTTTGGAATTTCAAAAAACATGTGCTGAGACAGGCATAGTGTGAGGGGAGACCAATTAATGTTTGTAATAGCAAGAAAAATGGTGGGTCACAATGGGAGAGGGCAGGTGTGTTGGGCAGGTCAGTGACCCCATGAGAGGGACAATCACCCTGGGCCCCTCTTACCTAACATTACGTCATTGTTAACGACCATTATGTCATTCTTAGCAACCGTTACCCTAGCAGGACAACGCCAATTGTGACGTGCATGACGTTGTGTGTTACGTGTGTTGCCCTACGTGTTACGCTGTGTGTCCTGCTGCTGCGGAGCGCCATGTCATGCGTTCTGGGGGTAACGGCAGTGACGTAATGTTATGTAATGAGTTGTAATGGTCTCCAGAATCTTGTGGGGGAAACTTCAGAGGTCACGAACATCATTTATTCCTGCAACAGGTGGGACTGGGGTGCTGGACTCTCTTTTTTCCCTCCATGTAAAATTGTAAATTGGACCAATTTGGGGACATTCGAAAATTAATCACTTATCCACAGTCACTTCACATACCATCAGTCAGAACGACAATGTAAACAATCACTCATACAAGCATTCACTCTTTTTCAGCAATCACTCAAACTCGAATAATCACAAATGCAAACAAATTCAACACAAATTCACAAATTTGAACACACCAAAGTAGATATAACACAAATGACACTATCACACATTATCTTTACTTTGAGAGGAGAAAAATTGATTCTCTCATAGAATAAAAACAACACAATTGAAATATTCTAGACAATATTGATCACACATTAGACCCACCTGTAGGGACAGTGTTGGCCGCGGCATCTTGGCACTGGGGCTTGGCCGTTGAGTGGTCACTTTTCGTCTCCTGCTCTTCATTGCTTGATAAGCTGACAGGAGGCCTCGGACTCAACTTGTCTGGGGTGTTGGCTTTTCTGGCGTGAGCGATAGGAGCGGATATACTCGTTCTTCGGTTGGAGATGACGGAATTGGAGACGACACTTTCGTCGTCGTCCTCATCTCCTTCATACTCTTCCTCAAAAGGATCCACATTCTCCTTGTTGCATCTGTTGATCTTGTGCTGGATGAACTTGACTATGTCATTCAATGGAAATAAGTGATTGCACTCCCCGCATGTAAGGTAATCTTGTTCTGGCTCCACTGAAAATAGAGAAGAAAATACCACCTATAAGTACAACTATTATAAATTATAAATGCAAACCAATGAAATGACATCATTATGTTGAAAATCACTGTATTTATTGAAAATAAGTTTTGGGGGAATTCAATATATTTGATCTGGCCAGTTGAATCAATTGATGTGGATTTTGTCTCAATTAGCTGAATTAAGCCTTAGAGATTGGAATCACAACAGTTTGCCTTGCATTTGAGGGATATTCACCAACAGATTAAATGCTGATTAATGTATTTTCCCACCCAATGAATAAGGAATAACGCAGATTGAGGAGTGGTTATCCCAGCAACATTTATTTGCAGCAGATTAACAGCACAAGCAAATGCACTTTGTGCAACCAGGTCAACACTGCAGTTGTTCACAATGCATATGACTAATTTATTTCACCCAAACAGCCAGCAAACAAAGTGATGCATCAATGGCATTTATTGCTGAAGAGATCTTTCAATGGGCGAACATGAGCCAAGCCTGGTACCACCCTATGTGACACAACACATCTCACAAAAGATAAAGAGAAGACCGAGCAGCTACTATTTAGTTTCATTTTCACTACGATGCTTTTAAAATAAAAGAGGACTGAAATGATTCATAAAATCGATATTTCGTTGGCCTGTCCTCAACTGATCAAATGCAATGAAATGAGTTGCATGGGAGGGTTGAAGAAATGCACTTTTCTTATGAATATCGATTTCCATTTGGCCCGGCTCAGCCCACTGCTTGAATACACCAGGGCCCAGCAGAAGTGGATGGAGAGCATGGGAATCAGCTTCAACATCAGAGACTGACAGAGAGGGCATCAGTGCAGTCAAGTGGGAAACTGCAGATGCAGGACAGGACCACACCCATCAGCTGCTGAAGCTGAGCATCCCAAACACTCCGCATCATCATCTTAGCCCCCTCCTCTTCAGCATCCCTGAGCCTTCATCTGTTGCACCTGAGCCCTGAGCCTCAGACTGAGCCCAGCGAGCCCTGAGATCAACAATACTCTGGTGTCTAAACAAGCCAAGATCAATTCACCATGCATTTCTGTGCACACCCAGGAACAACTTGTTATAAAAAGAACTGGATAAACACCATTTAAAACCTGCTCTCTTGTGCAAGTTATGGAGTAGTCTGGTATGGTCGATTATTCTAATGCTTCCCAAATGCAATTTATGGATCCCTTGATAGTTTTAGGTCATAACTTGGACTTGGGTCATAATTGCCCAGTTATCAATCAAAAGGAAGAACTTGGGTGACCCATTGCATCTGTAATAGAGTTGGAAAGCAACACACTGTTGATTTAACATAGCTTTGGTTTGCAGGGTGCTACAAGGTTCATGTGTTGCTCACTAAAGCAAGGAGCATCATGGAGTAAAAGTCAGTTGGAATTGAGTTCAGGGATGAGTTAGGTGGCAGGGGATTGTAGAAGATGCTGATGCAGCTGATGATGATGCTACAGAGCAAGGAGATGGGGAGGGGAGGAGTGGGAAAGGCAGTCCAAGTTTGAGAGCAACCTACTAAGTCAGTCTTCAATGCTACAATACAGGTGTGCACTGTCACAACTCAAGATGCTAACTCTTTCAGACTGACAGCCATTTGTTTCTATTAATCAGCCTCTTCCCAGAGTCGTCCTTGTACTTTAAGAAAAATAAAAAGACAAAAAATAAAAGAGGAGAAAAATGCAAGTGCAGATCCCTGGCTGTCCATCACCCTGCTGGTTTCCACAGGTGTGAAGCTATAAAACAGTCCTAGGTGTTCACCAAGCCTCTAAATAAAACATCATTAGATACTTAACAACTGCTGGGGGAGAGGGCCTACAACATTACTGCAATAGCTATTGCATGTTTACTATTACTATCGCTGAGAAAACTGCCTCCAATTGCCCTGCTCAATCGTGTGAGTGCCCTCTGGGAACAAAAATCACCCTTTCTTTCCTTGTTTTCTTATTTTATGAAGTCACAGCTGAATTTGTTTATGCCATGGTCCGTTTCTCCAGAAAGAAGACAACTGTGGCTAATTCCAATAATTCACACTTTCTGTTACTGGCCAAATATTGGTAGATAGGCTGACAATGACATCAAAGAAACCATGGCCACCTTCAGAAGAGAGGCACTGGGAAGTGTACATGCATTAATTGTCAGCATTGGACAGGTATTTGTTGGATATCGGTGACACGGTTTCATGGGCATGTGATTGGTGTGCGAGTGACACAGTCTGTGAACTGCTTGTGAAGTCTGTCTGTGATGCGAGTGATGTCTGTCCAATGTCTTCATTGGTCTTTGGCAGGGTCTGTCAGGTCTGTCAGAGGTCTGTCAAAGACAAAGCAGCGGAAGTTGTGATGCAAGTCTGCCTAGAAGGCCAATGTAGCAGGGAGTCCTTTTTTAACAGCTCTTTGAAGGGCATCATATGGCTGCAGCCCATAATTGCTGGCTTCTGATGATGTGTGGATGACCCAAGGCCCAAGGAGGGGCATCCAAGCAGCTAAGAGACACAATGGACCAGTAATGGAGAGACAGGCTGCCACCATATTTTTGCCTTTGTGCCTGCCCACAGCTGCCACCACTAACTAAATACTACAGGTGTTTCAGTGACCACAGACCACAGGCCAATACATCACCTCATATACCTGCGATGCCGGCCACTCTGACAGCAGCCATTGAAGCTGCCATTGAAGCTGCCATTGAAGCTGCCATTCACTATGGGTCTCATTACACGGTGCCAGGTCATAATTGCACAATATTGTTCCAAGTGATTGAGGCAAGGGTCGCAAAAGATGGGTGAGCAGAACTACTCCGCACTGCTCTGCAACTTATGCAGCGCACACATAAAATGCAGCAGCACAAAATGCCATCACCGTGGCCCATCATGCCACAACAAAACGGGTGTCAGTCTGTTACTCATAAATGCATAATTATTTGATTCCAGCACTACAGATCTCCCATAAATCATTCATACTAAACAAGACATGGCTCAGAGGCAGAAATTGCTGGTCATTATTTGCAGCAGTGGCAATGAAAGAAACCCCTAAGCACAAGGGCATGGCTTTTGTGATGTGGGGAAATGTGGAAATGCCAATATAAATAGGCTACCTGTTTGAGTCCATTCATCAGCCATCGACAAAGGAAAAAGAGCAACAGCAGTTGTAAAACGTCCATCATTATCCCAAGGGACAGGAACAGTTCAACATCAGTTTATTGCAAACTGGCACTTTATGTCCAATTTTACTACAACTCTGACACTAGTGAAGTCAATATAACAGTCGTTCAATACACATCATCATGACTGCAAATATTCTGCAATGATAGCAAACTAATGACATGAATAATGCCAAGATAATATAATGCCAAGATAATATCAAGACTGCTGTCCATTGCATCACAGGGATAGATTAAGGGGATAAGGCTGCAGGAGCATGTCAAAGAGAATGGAAAATATGCATAAGGAGAATATTAATGGCAATGTGCAGGATTACAACAAGATGGCAGGAACTAGCAGGAAGGCATGTTCAGCCATGATCAGCCATGTTACTCAACAAGAGTAGATGCTCATTTAGGGGCCAGATGACGCAAGATGACCAAAGGTCACTGGCCCCCCACATAGAAGCAGGGGTGCAGGGGAGATGGATGGGTTCATCATTATGCAGGGGAGGCCAGGGGAGGCCTGTGGAGGACTGACCACCGAATGTCCAGCTCATCCATCACACAAGGAGCTGATAACCCAATCCTGTCTCAGCAGTGCAACCCAGGGCCAGGCCATGGGCAGGCTGTGGGGCGGACTGAGGGCCAAGCAAAGTCAAGCTTGGAGCCTGAGCCAGGGCCATTCTGGGCTACTATGGCCCACTATGAGCAGGCTCAGACTAGGCTGAGGGGGCAGGGGCCAAGTTGGCCAACGGTCACAGTAGCCTCCCCCTCTGTTCATTATCAGACTGCAGGGATGACGCAACGTCCCCTCCTAACCCCAGGCAGCCCAGTGGGCCTGCACTGGGCCTACACTGGGCCACTAGCCATTCTTTCTTTGCTGGCCAAACAACCACATAATGCTGCTCAGCCAGAGGGAGTGGAAATGGGGGGGGGGTGCTCAATAGCATGTGCAAATCTACCAGAGCAGATCCTTCGACAATCCTTGCTTATCTCCCATCATGAATAATAATACTCAGCAGGCTCCTGGTGATGCCAGCACTTTCCTACTGCCTCCACAATCCACTGTCATGACCATGGCACTGCTATCCAATGGCCATCCACAAGATCTATCCACAGGATCCATCCCCTGGACTCATCCACTACCATCCAGTGGCCAATTCAGGGTCATCCACTAAAATACACAACAGTCCATGATGGATAGAGCAACCGATGGCCCCTGTCCGGCCAAATGTAGCCAAGGCAGTTGATCTCTCACTCAATATTCCGCCATATAATCACACAAACTGCTCAGACAAGTGCTCATGCTGGTGCTCATGCTGCTGCCCACAGTGCCCAGCCTTCCCCCAGCCATTCCCAGTCATCCAGCCACCAGTTGTACACAGCAAACAATGAGATAAACAAAGATGAACAAAGAGGCAAAATGCAGCAAAATTCAGCAAAAGTGATTTACTGTCCACTCCATCGCACTGCCCAGGCAACACAAAAGGCCCTGACTGATCATGATCTAACTTACAGCAATTCAAAAACATCCATTGACAAATTACATGTATTGTACATGGAAAAATCAATTTTCACACTCCATGCAATCCGTGCCAACAGAGCTGCAAAATTATTGAATATTTTGGACCACCTCATATTTGAATGTATCCATGATATATCCTAAAATATATCCCAAAATATATCTCATAATGTGTCCGACAATAACAACATTGTCAGGCAATTTCAATGCTGTCTGTGCAATGAAATATCTTTTAAATCATGATTTGTTTTGTGTCATGAAACCTGCATGAAAGCTCTTCGCAGTCACAACCTGCTTAACAATCACCGAGCTGAACCTAATACACATTTTTTATCATTTTTTATGATCTGGATCATTTTTTGTCACTGAAGATTCTCATAAGCCAATAAATATCAGTGTCCACCAGAGCCCCAAATGAATAGCTGGAAATAGGATCTGGGCAGAAAGAATAGAAGAATGGCAGGGATAGGAGGGAGGGTGAGAGGCCCAGAGAGGAGGGCTGTCCATCAAACTGACAATCTCTGACATGGCCACAGAAAAACTGCAGGTCGAAAAAAAAAAATAGAGAAAAAATAGAAAAAAGGTTGCTTTCAAAATCGGTCAACAGGAGAACTTCAACAATCACATGTAAGAAGTGGGGAGAAAAAAATGTAAAAAAGGGTGAAAATAATGCATATTATCCAAGAAAGGGCAAAAAAAGAGGACACTATATACAAGAGAGAAATTGGGGAATTTGTCCAAGGGTGACAAAAGACAACCTCCGAGTTGATAAACACATAAAGAAATCAAACAATTGTGAGGAAAATCTGTTTTTAAAAATGAAAAAATGTTTTAAAAATAGAAAGCAGTTAAGAAATACAACAAATAAACCACCTTCGTAAAACTTGATCCCTTTCGATCATCTCTTTAGAAAATACCATACATTTCCAGCAGAAAATGCTTCACAAAATCCCCACATTTGCTCTAACTGTTCATTCCCAGCTAATTGGTGCCAATGAGTGTGAATTATCTCCCAATATTTGATCATTCTGGTGGGAGGAAAAAAGAAAACAAAAAGCTGGCTGTCTCATTACAGGGATCGGAATATCAAAACAGAAAAAGAAAAGAAAAAAGAAGAAGAAAGCTGCAGTGGATACAACATTGTCAGCCATCAAGAATAATGCTCCGTTAATAGCAGGTAATATTTGCAAAGCCCTTCAAACTGCCTCATTCATTTAAATGTTGGATTTAATTGAAAACTGTGAGAAAAAAATCGTGTGACAATGTTTTCCATGAAAATATTGACGGATCCAATAAAAAAGAGAGGGAGTGAAATGCACAGCGATTAGACAGCTAGAGAGGGAGTATAATCTATCCTCTTTTCTTTTTCTCTTTCATTTTGCGTGGGATCAGTGAAATTCGCAAAGAAATCTCATTAAAGCGTAATGTGTTGTGGGGAGCGGAGAGCAGCGGAAAACATGAATGAAGGAGTTGTACAATGGGGCAAGGCATGGACGGCAAGGGGCTGGGCCTCCCAAGTCTCTTCATGAATATGTTAATACGAGGATAGCACAACATGGAATACCACATGGCTGCAGCAAGTCCACCAACCAACAACAAAACATGTGCAGGCTAAGAGAATAATGGAAGCTTACTTCTCTGTAGAGCTTTGAGTTTGCTTGTGCCCGAGGCCAGCTTCATACGAGTCCGGCGACCCATGGTGTCCGACGAGGCTACCAGGAGACCGGCCGAGGGTCCACTGCAGGCCACGGGGGCAGGGCGGGCGCTAAGAGCACGGCCGCCGCTCGACGAGTGTCCACTGAGGGCGGAAGAAGATGACGAGGATGATGAGGCCGGCGAACTGGCACCGACTGGTTTGCAGACTGAGCTGGCAGAATCCATCGCCATGTTCCTTATGTCATGACATCCATTGGACAACTGCTAGCCCGGTCGCGCCACGCCATGTAAGTAGCCGGGGTTAGAGGGATGCGGCTCTCCTGGCCACTGACGAACGCTGGTGCTGCAGGAGCAGCTCTTGGGCGGACCCTGATGCTACCGCGCGGCCTGCCTACTCACTGACGGACATGCAGGCAGGGTCAGGGCCAACGGACTGCTTGGCTTTCTGGTGACAGATCATTAGCTATACTGCAGCACAGTTACTCTGCCACGGCAACTCCGAGTCAAGTAGAGCAGCGCACCCAGCAACTTCTCTCATGTTTGCAAAATCTTTGTTTATCATCTCAGTACATCCAGTGTGGTGGCCAGTAAGTGTCCAGCAGCAGAGTCCGGCTAAGTCCGATAAATCCAGAGTAGTGTGAAGTGGTGTGCTGCGCTGGGCCTGTGCGACTGTTATGCTGGCCTGCCTTTCTCTCTATGCCTCATGACACAATGTTAGCGCGCGGCCATATGCCGGGACGGCTCTCTGACCAGCCCACCGAGTGGCCAGCAGCCATCCACAGCTCGGCTAGTCAGGGGGTCCACCGACTACGTCACAGCGGCTCACTGGCTCACAGCGACCACTGGCGGCCAATAGCTCCACTCTCTAGCCCTCCCTCTTACAGCACTGGCCAAGAGAGAGGAACACTTTCACTGTGCCATGCTATCACATGTTGTAATGACCAACTTGATCTTTTTACCACCATGTTGGATGAATCTCTGCGCTTGCCAATGATTAACTGGACAGTCACTGACCGGAATGGACTCGAGTGAACATCAATACCATCAATGGACACCCATTGCATAATGTTTACATCAATGACCACAACATTACATAACCACTGCAATCAATGGTATTCAATACAATAGCACCCAACCCCAATCCCTCTAAGTGGTCAATCGATTGGCCAGCATGTGGTCAGTGGGGTTCTGCCATATCGCACAGTGGACACAGAGTGGACACTCAACAAGTCAAGGGGACTGACCAACACTCAACTGACCACTATCAAGCAGAATCAACCAAATGTTTGCTTTCGCTGGTGCTTCACCTTCCCCGAGCTTGATTGTCCAGACACCTGTCATGGAAGTCAACTGAGCTATCAGTAGTACAGATCACCCGAAATATCCGCAAAAGGACATCGATTTGGCTGATTGACATTTGGACGAGGCAAAAGCAGACAAACAAGCCGAGTGAATGTCAGTGGCTGATGATTTGCAGTGATCAGTGCAATGATTGGCTGACGATCGATGTGCACATAATAGCCAGGTGTATGGAGAGGGAGAGAGGGAGGGAGAGGGACTGGGCTGCACTGCAATAACATGTAATGGGTGCACCTATTTCCCTGGCTGCATCCAGCTGAATTGTGCATCTGATTAAAGCAGACAAAGAAAGCAGGACTGTGACACTACATGGGCATCCATCACAGGCTGATGGAAAACAACACTGACAAAAGAGCTCATTGACAACTGTTGATCACAAGATCTTCAAAAAGCAACACCAATCCCCTCTGAACGATCCCCAACCCAGCTGAATCACCTGCCTGCTGAGAAAAAAGTTGGATTTGCAAAAGCTGAGTAGCAGGAGCAACATCAGGTCGGGAGTTTTTACGCGAAGTAATTCAGCTAATTGGGGGAGGGGGGGGGAGGACCCACCATGAGCCAGGTGTGGTAATATTCCTAGAAAGGACAGGACATAATGACAACACAATGGGGTAGTGTTCCCGGAGTGTTGGAGCAGGGTGTTTGAAGGTGTACCCCCCCCCCCTTTACAGCTCTTCATTCCTCTCATTCCAAATAAAGAATAAAAAGGAATTTCGACTGGAGGGGGAATCTAGCGACCAGCAGGGTGCCTAGTGTGTCTAAAACTAGGTAATACTGGTGGTGCTATGACAATGCCTAGAAGTGGGTTGGGGTGGCCTGGAAGACCCTAAAGCGAAGTACACAAGGGTATGCGAGGGTGTATGGGTATTGTAGGGGTACTGTGTTCTTGGAACTTGGAACCCCCCCCCCCAGGCGGTCAGCTGGGCGGGGCTATTGCAAAAGTAGAGGAGAGGCGCCACCGTAGCCTGGTCACTGAGCTTGACGGGGAGGGGGCGGGGCTCGTCCTGTAATAATAAAGTAGCCAAGGTCCACGACGGCTAAAGCATGAATGAACTGCTACTCCATCAGCAGCAACAGCAGCAGCAGCAAGTCTTGGGAGCATCAGCAGCAACCCCTCAGCTTCCTCATCAGTTGCAGGCCACTAGCAGCAAGCATCAGTCCCCTGCTGCTCTGGACATAACTGCCACCTATGTACAACGGCTGACAAACACCAACCGAGCATCCAACCACCAAGATGCTAGAGATGAACTTCCAAATGGCCATCTTTTGGCTTTAATCATGGCCTTTCTAACCTCCTGTGGCTGGACACCTGTATATCTGAGGTTCAAGTTGGACATATACAAAAAAGTTAATATAATTATGTCACTCCACTTTATCAAATACCACCTTGATTGATTCCCAGCGATTTGGTTGGAGACCTGTATTCACCTTTAGGTTACACTGAAATTCTATAATTCCATTCCATTTCACCAAAAACTTCTTTGATACATTCAATTGATAATTATAAGTTATATATATATGATAGTTTCACATCCAACCAATAATCAATATAGGCCTACAAGAAATGAATCTCCAAATTGCTTCGTTTTGGATTTCATTTTGACATTTCCAAACTGTTCTGGCTGGACACCTGTATACCTTCATTTTCAAGCACAAACTGAAATGTTGACATGTCACTCCACTTTACAATTGACTTGGTATTGATAAACAGCTAATAGTTCACAACAAGCCACCAGGAATCAAGAGGTTGGACACACCTGCAAGTCGTTATCAATTATTATCGAAGTCAAGATATATTATCAATTTATCACTAACTGTCCAGACTCGAGATAAACAAAAATATGCATTCCATAAGTAACAATAACACTGCAACACCCCCAATGTCCCCCATGTCCTTGCAGATACATGTGCAACATGACATTGTGTAAAAATCTCACAATTATGAGATAACAACACCCATTTCCCAGACTGGCATCACTTGAACCTTTTAAAAGTCTATCCACAGAGATACTAGATGCCCCAAGGTCTTCCAATCAATACTGACCTCTACAATTTCTATTTTCATTTTGGCTTTTAACAAAATGTGACAGTTTTCACCTTTTAAAATGGGAATCTTATCATGTCACATCTCCTAAAACAGTCCTTCTCAATCTCAATACAAACATGTGATCATTTAGTACATACATTTAACTATACCTAATGTACAAATTACAAAGTCAGACTGCAATGACGTTGTATACACTATCAAACCCTAATCAGCCACCTTATCAATGTTTCCAAATATACTCTGACTGCATGATCACAGTATGACCAACAATCAAGTTTCAGAAAAAAGGTACACAGTGACTTAGTTGTGATATTGTATCCTAAAAGAGGATAACAAGCAAACAAGAACATTGCAGGCCAAAGTTGCATGTTTTTTTTTTTAAATTCACTAAGAACACACATATTGCAAAAATGTTACTGGGAAATCATTTTTTGATTTTAATTTAATTTTAGAAACTAACACTAATACTGGATAGGGAAAATAACGTTAAGATATATACATTACAAGTTAAATATTAGTCAAGTACTGTTAAAACATGTCTCCTCAAATCTTGAGTTGGTCAAGTTCAAAGTTGACAACAGGACCCTGCTATTTACAAAGAAACGCAAGAACTCATGTTACATCGGACAGCGCAACAAACAGACGTAAGATAGACACAATTCAAGATTTGAAAAAGAGTGACCCTTGGGAGATAGTGGGGCAGCAAGAAGTGGGGTGAAAGGGGGGTGTCTAGCGTGCAAGGCCATGCTTGAGTGGTCAGCAGCTGGTGGGCTACTACCTTGTTACTGGCGGTTACGCGGAATAGGGTAAGACTAGCCCAGGGCATTCATTCAAGGCTGTGCATGGTGTCCACTTTGTCGCGCTAGCATGTAGGCGCCCAGTGACCAGCTAGGTGACCTATGACCAGCCAGCGCCCTGACCTGGCCAACGGCCATACTGCCATTCAAACACTTGGCTAGCCCTCATACTGGTCGCTTGGTCCACAATGACCAGGCTCGGTTATGGCGCACTGCATAACAGCCACTCAAAAGGCCAAAACAGTGAAAACAGTTTAGCCAAAGAAATAAACCTCCACACCATACGCTGTTGCCTTCTGAGCCCTCTGCACGCACTAGAGAAATGATATTATCAAACTTCCCAACTCTCCTAAAACAGCCAATACAGTGCAAAAATGAGGTCCATAAAATAAAAGCATAAAAAGCAGGAGATACAGCAGCACCTAACTGAAAACTTCCTGGGGTGACAACACCTGCAAACTCAGTGCTTGTTGCACTGCTCGTGCGATATGGAGTCAATTGTTGCACTCATCAAAGATGTAAGTCATCGTAATGCCATCAACAGTTACAACACATTATGTTCAATGATGTCAGGATTATGTGTTGTTATGTCATGAGCTGTAACACTCCAATCAATGATGTAATGTTATGTACCGTTGAGGCCTAGAATTGATTGTTACACTCAGTGATGTAAGTCATTGTAATGTTATCAACAGCTACAACACATTATGCTCAATGATGTCAGGACTATGTGTTGTTATGTCATTATCTTTAATAACACAATCAATGATGTAATGTTATGAACATTTAAGTTTGAGAACTGCCTGTTACACTCAGTGATGTAACTTCACATAACATCATCAACACTTACAACACATGATCCTCAGTGATGTAAAGTTATCCAAAGAGTGGCCACAGACCATAATTCAACGTATATAAGGTGACTTACCCATTTTGGGGGCATAGCACTGATGTTGCAGCCAGTGACATACGTCCATGCAACAACATCAACAATTACGAGAGAGAGAGTAATTCCAATGATGTCCAGTTACACCACAAGTAATTCCTGATATTATTCCTCCTCGAAATGGCTAAGAATCCTGACCAATGTTCTAAGGCCACTTACCCATAGTGGAGGCGTCCGTGTTACATATTCCGGGAGCGAGGGTAAAAGAGTGTGTCCAGTACGAGTAACCAGGACCTACTGAGCGAGAGGGGCTGGAACGGTCATTTTTTGACCCCCCTCTTCCCCCTGGCCAACAACTCTGCCATGGCTGCTCCATGATAATAAATAACTGAGGACTTGAGAGGCATTACAATGGTGCAGCAGAGCCAGGGATTTCTGGCAGCCCAGTGAGGCGTGGACAGCCTAGCCAGTGGTCACCAAGCATTGGTCACCAACTATTGGTCACCACTGTCACCCTGTCCACTCTGGCCTTCTCAAGTTGCCCCCTCTTCTTCTTTCTTCAAACAGCTTTAATGGGACGTCGGCAGTTACCTCAGGTCACACAAGAGGGCGTTTGCTTATACCAAAATGACCTTTCCTCATCACGTGTCAAAATCAAGGGCATGTCCAAATCAAGTCTATCATGAGAAATAATGAACCACCAAAATGGACCTCCGAAATGGCCTGCTTCAATTGGTACATCAAAGCAGAGAAAAAGCAACCTCCAGAATTGAAGGCCCCCTTGGCCACAAATGAAGAGCCCTTGAGAAATGTCAAGCTTCTCTGAGGTCCAAGATGACCACAGAATAAATGGACCCTGCAGTGTGTCATGGACATTTTGGCTTTTAAAATCTCATCACAACTTCAAAATAATATCATCAAGCTTTTTCAACTTAAATTGATATGACCTTGTTATTGAACAGATTCACAAGGTCATACTGACTTTAAAGTGAAAAGTAAAGTGAAAAGAAGAGCACCTGACTATAAAGAAATATAAAAGGTATGTAAAAGCACATATATATCACCCACTGACACTATACATACATCCTTGATGGACTTGCTTTTTAACTGTTCATGCTTTTCAAATTCAAGGTGACTCTTTGATTGTTTGAGGACTCCATAAATAGCATGCTATAATCTAAACTACTTCTAGATACGAAGAGCACAATATTGAACACATTAGCTTCCTGATTTGGCATTGTTGTTTTGCAACAAAAACATGTCCAAATTTTCCATTCCTATAGATATACCTACAGGAGACTATGGCTTGTATTCAGTTGTGTGTTTAAAATTCAAAATGACTGCTTCATGTGTTTGACTGTGCCTGTGGTCCATCATGACACACATAGCTAGTTGACATGTATCTGTGGACATGCTAGATATACATGTAAACACACTTGTAAACATACATGCTAGTTGCAAGTGGTCAATTATAACATGTGGGGGACTGCATTTTGAATTTTGAGTCTGAGTGACTGAGCATGGCCTTTGTGTGTGGTGTCATGGCTGCTGGTCTGTGTCCCTGCAGCTTTTTAAAAGTTTTTTCACTCCCCATTTCTCCATTTGTATTTTTTGGAAGAGACATGGCCAGTGGAGTATGACTAGGGCCCCAGCTCACGTTCTGACCCCCACGGTAAGCCGGGCAAATTTGCTTGGGGACACGATGCACACTTTTTTTAGAATGCCCTCCTCAAGTTTGCAAAGCAAGTCATGGAGACTCCTGTGACAAGAGGTTTTTGTGTGCAAGAAAAAAATTAGGAAAAAAAAAAAGAAGTCCTGTCCAGGTTGAGTGGACTCCTAAGCACACGGCCAGCCCCCAGCGAGGTGCGCAGGTCTTATCAAGGTTTTTGGGGCAGGCAGTCAGCCAACCTCTGTCAGGTATTATCTAACACAAAGGCCTCCCTGATAATGGATGAGTGCAGCTTTCAGAGCTAACTCATAAGGCTTCTACCTTGACCGTTCAGCCCTGTCAATTTTCTAAACGCACTGGCTATTCGGAGTTATTGCAAAAAAGCCAAGACTTCTTAGTTGGAAAAAACAAATCTCAAGGAGAGCCAGGTCAAGCGGGCAGTAACCATGCAGGGTGAGACATTCAGAGACACCATGTTGATTTATCTGCTGGTTACGTATTCAACTGACATGGGACCATGAATCTACCTGGCCAAATCTGCTTTTGTATATCTGGCTTTGCTGGCTTTGTATGGCCATGCACTGAACTTGAAGCCAAGGGCTGGTCAGAGTGGTGCAGATCTATCTTTATCTATCTTTATCTGTCCGTGGTCTGTCACCTGATACGCACAAGGCCTTGGAAGGGATCCTTTTTTACGCAATGTAATGCAATAGGTGTTTTGCTGACTGCTGGTCTGTGAACCCTGCCTGTTAGACCCTGTCTGTTAGACCCTGGCATGGCTGTTGAAGTCCCCTGTGAGCTGTGTCACCCTGTGCTCCCCAACCATGTCCCTTCCTATCTGTCACAGGGTCCCTCACATGGGCCTGCCCACTGCTATACATTTCTCCAGACTGTCACTTCAGCTCTTCTATTACCTGTGGCCCTGCAGTGGACTGACACAGCTCTTTGTTCTCTGTCATTACAAGCATCATGCCATTGCCCTCCCCATATCTCATCAGGAAACCAAACCACAAAGTGCAGTTGAGAACAACTCCAAACCAAAAAGGGTAAACTGGTTGACCAACATAAAACACAACATGGGATCATGGAGCAGGCATAGAAGAGACATAGATCATGTGAAGTTGGGTCACTCACAATACATGTTCCACAGTATAGTCTGGTTAAAGTCAGACTTCACAGTCAACACATGACTGATGACTACTGGTTTCAACTAGCACTGGCCAAGCATGCAGCAGAGGATCTCCTGAGGTTCTCTTGGGGGTGAAGGTTGTCCCCCTTACCCCCTGAGAGCAAATATTATCTCAGACTTCTTTCCCTCCGCATATTTCTGGTTTTTTACGCCTCCACCTGTCCTGTCTGGCCTTGGACATTCCTTGCTGTTAAATACACACATGCACTCGCCATGATAGCCCTTAATCAGCACGCCAGGTAGATCTGTAAGAACTTCCGAAGAAGCAGGGGCCAGCTATCTGAACAGGGCCAGCTATCTGCACAGGACCAGCTATCTGTCTGTCAGTGTGTATCTCCTGCTTGGATGAAGGCTGAAGACCTTGCATTTGTGAACTCAGCATGCTGGTTTGAAATAGGGACCTGCCAAAAACGACTATGCCAACTGCCAAAAGAGTGATCTCCTGGCCACTGGGAGATCTAATTGGAAAAGAATGTGAAGGACATCCCGTGCACTTAGCCCAACCATGGCCCAACTGGATTCACCCACAGCCAACACTTAGAGCCAACACTTAAACAGCTCCTCGCCCATTTCAAATTCTCCTCACACTAAATGATTTTGTCTCAAGCAACAGATTATTTTGAATGCGATATCAACCCAAAACTGTATATTGTCAACACTTGTCCAGAATGCATTATTTGGGCCAACCAAAGGTCCAACCTGTCGCTGTTTACTAAATTATGAAAAACAGATGTCCCTCATGGTGGTCAGTGCACTGTCCTTGGGTTACCACATTCTGACCGTTGTCCAGCTCAAACCAGGGCCCCTCACTCCTTGACCCCCACACAAAAGACCTGCTGACCGGAGTCCGTTGAGAAAGGTCAGTTGGTGACCTCTGGGGGTTTGGGAAGGACAGGGCAGTAGCAGAAGTAGGGTGACACTAGATGACCGAAGACTGGCCAGGCAATGACCAGAGATTGACCAGGTACTGAGTACTTCTGACCGCCCCCTCAGGATGACCAGTGTCCAGCATGGGTCACGTGTTGACCTCCAGGTCAAGCTGAGGTCACGACGAGGTGCAGGTAAGCCAGCTCCAAGGTCATGATTTGATTCTCACATGACCAGTGGTCACTACTGGTCACTATACTGGTCAGCGATGGTTCAACATCGGTCACTCAGGTCACACTGACCCCTCCTCCATCTCCCCACCAGCCAATGAGAGCCAGTCGCAGTACAATGACCACTGCCCAGCGGCTAATGAGGCTAACCACGCCCCAGCCCCTCCCAGGGCAGTACTAGCCACTGGCTATCTATCAACGGCTCTATTTCGTGAAATTGAGATGGTCCAATTATTCTCCCTTAACTCACTCAATCATCAGTTTCAAAGACGCCTCTCCAGTAAACTTTCCACCCTTCCAATTACCATTGTATTCAATTTTCTGCCTTCCTCTATTATATTCTCTATTTTTCCAGCCTTTTTTAATTGATTTATTTTCGAACATTTCCACCCAAGTCGAGCGTGAAATTCATTTATTTTTCATGAGTTGCAAGTCCTTTTGCTTGGACACCATTATTCCTCTTCTACATTTTTCATTCCACCGATAAATTCAGTTAGCACTCGTGTGTAAGCAGCGTGATTAGCACTGGAGTTGGCTACTGTTTGCATCAATACATTTACACAGGGATGCTAGAGGCTGGACTGGGCACGGGTCATAAATATTGACCAGTTAGGATGACCACTCAGGAGCCTGTTCAGTGGTCAAATCGAATTAGTCCTGTTTGCTTAGCTGTAATGTACACTGGCTGAGCACTAAACAAACAGTACCAAACAGAACAGTCAACATGTACTGGATTGGCTGATGAGGCTGGTCACTCAGCTTCACTGCGCACTGACCGCAAGTGACCATTGGCCATTCAGTGACCAATCAGGTCACGGTCAAGCCACACCCCCAAGAGCACTAGCCAATCACCGCTGACCATTCCTGACCACTGGTCATTGGTCAGTTACAATGGCAGCCATGTTGGAGGTCATGTCCTCGATGGAACAAGTGTCGAATGGCTGCAAAATGGACATCGTCGATTGTTATGGACACGAAAGGGGAAACAAGGAATACAAGAAGAGGCAGAAAGGTCACGTGATTGAAGTTGCTTTGCTGGAAGACCTTTTTCTCTGACATTAGTTCCATCCACCTGCCTCAGCATCAGCAACATCAGCAGCAGCAGCAGCCCTTTGAAGAGACAAAAAGCATCCCAGCTTTAAGGAACCTGAAACAGTCTTAGCAATCATCAAGTCTCCTCCACATGTTAAGATTCTTTTTTAAATTTTTATTTTGCATTTCCAGATTCAGCAGCATCAGCAGCAGCAGTTGCTAGAACTAGCCTAGAAGATGAAGATGTACCATGGAACATGTGGCCTCATCTGACAGCAGCAGCCCAGGGGGAGCAGAAGCAGCAGCAGCAGCAGCAGCAGCAACTCCCATCAAGCCATCAGCAGAAATCTGATTGTAGCATGGAAGTCTTTGCAGATTGTCCTTTCTACAGGGCCTTCATTAAAGTTTAATCTTCAAAGCAGAGCTGCACCAGGCTTAAATGCTGCAGGCTAAAAAATTCTGCCTACTTCTCTGCAAAAAGCCTCTTTGCTAAACCTTATTAGGTACCTGTTTCATTAAACAAAATTGCATGCTAGGAACTTAGCAGAGAGGGACAGAGAACACTGCCAGAGTAATATGTCAGAGAAATATTAGCATGTGAAGAAGACAGGCAGTGGACTGTGAGCTGCATACAGACAATCCAAAAGAAGGAAGAGAGATATGGGGAGCAATTGTGCGAGGGAGGACAGTCACCTCCTGGTCATCTGAGAATGATGTCCTGCCATTAAAGCAATTCATTAGACTGCCTTCTCCATTGCACCAATCGGCCAGGCCATTGTGCCTCCTTATAATATAGTGGGCAGGATGATTGGGGACAAGCCCCCGATAGAGCAAGGACGGGCGATTCAGGGGCGGGGGCAGCAAGGGCACGGGGGGCCGGGGAGAGGGGCCAAGGGTCCGGCGTCTTGCTAGCCTCATCAGCAGTTTTGAGAGGCTATTGAGAAAGAGGTGGGGCGGCCACCCAAGGGGCCACGGGGCCATGCTCCCCTCTGGTCACTGTAGCCATCTAGCCAGCACAACCAGCCAGAGCAATGGAGTCCCAGCTCAGACAGAATGCACTAGCCAGCCACTGTCCCCCAATCTAGTGAGGCAAACAGGCCACCCAGGTCCCACCCAGGTCCCCCTCCCCCTCTGCTCCCAACTGGCCATTATAAGGGGCTTGCGCAAGTTCAAGTCGCATCAATACTGGCCATTATAGTGGCCGGCCAGGCAATCAGTGCTATGAAATGGGCCTCCGAGGCTCCCCTCTAATGGCCATGCACCTTGCTTTTGTCCCAACACATCTTCCTTTGGCGATTAACAAACAACCTGCCTGGCAATTTGGCACTGCATCATTCCCTGCAGCTTTCAATGGCTAAATGGAATCTCACACCAGTGCACAATTATGCATTATAATTGACAATATACAAAGCAGTGTATTCATATCAGTGGGAAGACCAATAATCCCCACAGCTAACCACAGCATCCTAAATAGGGCTAATGCACCATAAGTGCCATTGTAATGATATGTGATAAACTTCATATTGGCCCAAACATAATAATCTTCCTGTAGATGTATTTGTCCAATAAAGGTATATACAAGGAAGTAGTTTGTTCAATTGTGACAGTGATGTCCTTGGGTACTATGGGTAGTTTCACTCTTTAATCCTGAAAGATCCAGGACAACTGCACAATGAAACTGCACAATGAAACATATTTACATGAAGAATGTGTGTGTCCCAAATACATTGCATGCAGTGGCGTATTTGGGGGGGGGGGGCATTGTGCCACCCCCCCCCAGCCCAGGACCTAAGTTAACATCGACAAGAAAGGGAAAGTCCCCATTTCTAAATCCGCCCCTGATTGTCAAAAGAACCAAGGTCTAAAATATTCACTATTCAACAATTCCCTAACACCCCAACCTCATATTCTTTGTAGATACATGGATTCTTGGTATGTACCCCAAAACTGACAGAACAACTGAAATATGACCCCAACAGCTTCTTGACCACAGGTTGAGTCACATCCTGGATGGTCAGTGCAGGACATTGTCCGGGGGATTGTGGTCATCCATGTGGTCATCCTGTGTCCTGCTTCAGGACATCCGGCCCACTAACTGGCCAATGGTGACTGACCAGTTGCCAAAAGAGCACCAAAAAGCCATTCATCATAATTACACTAGAATGTGGTCATTCGAAAAGTTGAACTAACAAGAAATATATTTCAAAAGACTTCACTACATACATGGCCCACTGAAATAGACTCCAGCAGAAATTTAAAGAATAACATTATAATAAAACATTGGTAAATGTTGCAATAAATCCATTTTTGATTCGATATCATGTTGTCTCTTAATGGCAGAATTAGCTATTCTAAAAAAACACAATTCATTTATCAATAAGTAGGACGGTATGCTTAATTTATAGCATCACCTGTCATATATATGCTGAAAGGCTATCCAAAATTAGACCACATATATAAAAAATATGTCATCAATTAATATTTATCGATAACTCAATTAGAGACAAAAAAAATTAATTGATCTACGCCTAAATTAACACAATGATATACTAATTGGACTTTTTTTAAACCGACTTGTTCAGGATCCAGGATGAGAATGGCCTACATGTAGATCCATCCATTGAGAGCTATGCAATCATCTGAGCCATGGGCAAGCACTGACCATGGTTTGCATAATTAATGGCCCAGAATAGTTAATAGTGATTCATGGAAAAAGATGGTCAAAAATGACCTCATGGGAGGCACCCTGACAACAAGCCATAATCAGTGTATTAATCACCAATTAAGTGGCTAATTATGACGTCACAATTAATTACATAGGAATATTGAGATAGATCTAACATTCTGTATTTCTCTCTTCACAAGAAGAGGCCAGTTTGTGCTACATGGATTATATTTATTGAGATAAATGTATACTTCTATCACCATAATGTAAATTGTACATATAATGGCAAGCTGAAATTACAGGACTTCTTATAGGGGAACCTTATCAACACAAATTATATTAGGTGTTTTTGTTTTTGTTGTTAATGTTTACTTGAAAGTTATATATACAGTAATTCTACAACATAATTGAGATTAAAACAGCGATATTTCTTAGAATATTCTTGGATTCTGCATACATGTATTGTGTGATATTGTTGTCATTTAAAAAATCCACCCATCTCCCTTGTTATGATATAAATGACATTTGCGAAGTAACCTATCTTATACAGAATGAACTCCAGATGACAATTTAACATCTAAATGTCATAAATGTAGCAACGACTTAATTGTAGTTGATAACCAACACACAAATAGAATTTGAGGCTGAATAACCCAGAATTTTAACATCACGATGTCTGACACTTGAGGCCTCAAATGAGTCAAATTGACGTTAATATAGATGTCATCATTCACTACATCTCCAGAAACCCTGCAGGCATTAATTGTCAGTTTTCAGTATTGTGAATCTAGAATCATTTTGAAAAAAATCATATTTGAACAAGGCATGGCACGATTAAAAACAACCATATGTCCATATTAGTATGTATATCATTTCTAATTTGGAATATCACATACCCAAAATGATTCTGGTCCAGAGTTTCTTCACCTGATACTGCTGACACAAATTGCCATCCACTTCTATACTTCCTTTGTGGTAAACCAAAAACTGTCATAATTATGAGTCAATGACATATATATGACAAATGTCGGTTTCTTACAGTATTGCTTTTGTGCAGGTTCTATAATAGAGAGCTCTCTTATGTAGATAACACCAAAAATAACAGCAATTCTCCTTTAAAAAAAGAGCAATTCTCCTAATTGCCGAGAAGACTCGAGATTCCATAACGAGGTCTTATTGGTGACTTCGACGTCATTGTCCTTTCACAGATATAAATATTGGTCTAGGCTTGATCTGCAGATATCTGCCAGACATTTTAAAATTTAAGTGGAAGTCCAGACACCAAGGACATGAAAGAGACTTGAATGCAGGAAACAAAGAGCCAAGGAGTTTAATATTGTTTGTTTTTGTCCACTCAGCTCCACCCAGCCAGACAAATGGGACTGCAGGAATTCCATTGTCAGCCTGAAGTGATGCTGCAGCAAGGTGCTCTGCCACCAATGGCCAATCACAGAATCTCAATTCCACATTTAAACCCTTTGCTCAGTTTAATTCTATTTCCAGCAAACTGTCAGTCATTACAATCCCTAGAACACCAAGGGAACCAGGTCTGGAGCAGGCTACAAAACAGTAACCATCTCCCAAAGAAGGGTCTCCATAGACAGACCTCCACAGGCACATCCATGTCTCTAGGCGAATTAGCCATTGCAAAGAAAAAAAGAAGTGAATGGAAAGTGTAACAGACCATGTTTAATTTAGACAGCACAGAACCAAGATTTCAGTTCATGCATCACAAGCACATTGCAAGCAATGTAATGTCAGCCTCCATAATAGCTGATTAGCAGTCCTATGCCAGCCTATTTAAACAACCCTAGATCTGTCCAGCACCCTTTCTCATTACTCCATTTTCCCCACTTTTCCCTTTTTTTTTCTTTGCACATTTTAAGCCCCAGTCCATTCACCAGTCGATGTTCTTTAACATGTTCTTTAAGCACCAATAGCTTTCTTACAACAGAATAAGCCTTTGAGAAAAAGAGAAGAAAACAAGAGTGTGTGTTCAGCTCATGGCCTAGAAAGAAAAGTGTTTGCACTTGGCTGGGTTGAAACTGGCCAGGGTCCACTGTTGGCACACTGACAAAAACTAATCTTTTTTTTTTCTTTGCCCTTTTCATTTTATGCACCCAAGCCAAGGCAGACCAAGGCAACCTCAACCCTGGTTTACGTAACAAGCCCACGCCAGACACTGAGGTAAACAAGGAGGTTGCTGCAGGACAAAAATAGCCACTGGTCAGAGATGTGGTATAGCAGCAACTAGCCAGCAAGCAACACACACTGCAGAGCCACTACACTGCAAATACAGCCAGCATAACACCATAGCAACCAGCAATGGACAGCATTGGACTGCATTGGACAGCAATAGCCATTGGTCATTTCTGTAGACTCAGTTGCAGCACACGTCAAGTGCTTAGTACACTGTGAGTCACAAATGAGTCAGAAAAAAACCCCACAAAATGACCAACATAACAGATGACCATTGGTGACGCAATATGGCAATGTCCATAAAGACTGACCAAAGGTCACTACACAGAATGACCGAATGACCAGAGGGATTTCTCTAATATTGAAGCCATATTACCCAGCCTGGAGTGCTGTGTGTGAGTGTGATATTGTCCAATTGTGTAACTCAAGATAGAATGTTGAGAATTTGGAGTTGTTGGTTAAAAATCTTAGAGCTAGGGCGTGTTAAACACACAAGTGCTAATCTTGTTCTAATCAGGAATTCTAGCTAAATTGGAGGTCTGGAGAAGGAGAAGATAATCTGTCATGCTCCTCTGACAAGTATTATGTGACAGGGCTGGTAACAAAGGCCCTCTGCGGTGCTGTGCGGTGCAGGGTGGGCATTTCAGAGCCTGGGGTGCAAGTTACGTAAGATTTCAAATCATCCAGACATGGCCTGCCACAGGACCACTGGGTGATTTACGGTTCTACTGGGACAAGTTTCACTCACCCCCCATTTTGAGAGACTAAGAGAGAGGGAGAATTTTAAAACCCTTCTACTTAAAAATGCTAATTGTTACATCATGGAGATATGGGGTGAATCCGAGGGGTGGCAGCAAGGGAGTCTAACTGCCAGGGTACGTGAGGGGCATAATGATATGCAACTGGGTCAATCGGGGTCAAGCAATCCTGTCCCCTAGTGGCTGAATCAGTCTAGCCCTCTCACTTGCCAATTAAAACAGGAAAGTTAAAAAGGGAAATATGACACATTCAATATCATCCAGGGCAAAAGGAAAATAATTCTCAAGTGGATCACAAAATGATTTAAGGCAGTAAGTCACACAATCACATATCTACAAAGGAAATAGTTAAGTCAATTAGAAATGCTTCAAAGTCCAACAGATAATCTACCACTCAATTACAGAAGTCACGTGACATTGTATTGATGCTAAAATCAAAATTCACCCTAAAACTGAACTAGCAGTATCATGGATAGCCTTTAATTATGCATCTTCGACACCCTCTCTTTCTTCTTTCATTTTTTTTTCTGCAATTTTTTCCTCATCAGCTGATCCCTAAACAAACCTTTGGAGAAAATAAAGTGAAACAAGGATCTATTATGAGGCGTCTTCCATCAAAACTCGAGGGTTGTTCACAATAATTAATATTGATCAGAATAACGCCCCTGCTTGGCAGGAAAGTGTTGACAAAAACCTTTAATGGATCAGAGATGTTACATCAGTTTAGCCATCCATTTTGATGGATAATGCACTGGAAAAATGAAGCAAAAAAAATGAAAAAAGAGTGAAGTGAAAGGAGGAGTTAATTGTGAAAGTGTGCATGCCAGTGCTATCAGAATCAAACCTCCTTTAGTCCAATATCCAATGGGTGGTCTTGGGAGGTTTCAAGAGCAAACTTATCAGGCCTATATGCCCTTATTTTTACCCTTCATTCCACATCATCGGAGACTTCAATACACTTTTTTGGAGCACTTTAGGGGCTCTTCATTTGTCAATTATGAATCATTAAACAGCATTATCGTTAGCTGCTTAGCCTTGCTAAATAGCTGGACCAGCATGTAAGAGATTAGGCTCCACGTGGGGTCATTTGCATAGCATTTCCATAAATTCCACAGCTCCCTATATTTCTAACATGTCCACCAATACTGGCCCTTCATACTATACTCAGCTTCAAGTAGTGCTTGCATTGTAAACAAAGACTAGCCTCGTTCTGACTCACTCATGAATTCTGATTCACCAGATATGAATAAACTCATCATTTCAAATTATCAATATTCAATATTTTGTATCCTCCATGCACTGCATGCAGCATAAAATAAAAGAAGAAACGTTGTTTATAAATGTCATAGCATTGCAATGTGAGTGCAGAAATAATTGAAAGAAATAATATATTTTACTTATAGCAATTACATATTTTTGCAAGACTAGTCCTATAATATAGCTGACCTACAAGACAGGTATTTCTTGACCACAAGCTGCAAGCCACATTACCTATAGAAACTGCAGCACAGAATATGGCATTGGGGGTTCTTGATAACTTGATATCTGACAACACTATCACAATGGGAGGCATATAGGGGAACAATGATGACCACTGTTATTAGGTGTTATTGCATAGTGACTGGCACATTGGCAGCCTTGGTCACTTAGTTCTTTAGCAATGGCCAATATTACATTCTTGGCGATACTACCCCCCCCCCCCCACTACCTCCAACAATATAATCTCCAGTCTTTCTCTCCTGGCCAAGAATTTTTTTGACCGTAATATCTAGGTCATTTGACAACCTGATAGATAGATAGATAGATAGATAGATAGATAGATAGATAGATAGATAGATAGATAGATAGATAGATAGATAGATAGATAGATAGATAGATTGATTGATAGATCGATCGACGTTCCAACCGGAAATGGTTGCATTACATAACAGGAAGTCAAATCACAGACATGTCATTCTCTATAATAAGAATTCCAGAAATTAGGAATCGATATTTTTAAATCAATTTTGATGAAAATCGCTTTAAGGAAACGTAATTAATGTTAACACAATCGACATGTCTCGTGATAATCTCGCTACTCCTTGGAGCAGGGACATAACTTCATATCTGGAATAGCAAGGCTTTTTGAAAGTAGCAAATTCTCCATTTTTATTGGAGCAAGGCAACTGAGCTGGGGACACTGTGTGCAAAATGCTTTGACCTAAATTGCCACCAACGGTGACACAACTGTGAAAGAAAGAGGAAAAACAGCCAGTGCAATGCAGCAAATTAGGAAAATGAGTGGCTAAAAATTCTCCCAATGTCTCCCAAGCAACGTCACAAAAATCTTGGGAGACAAAAAAGCCCCGCAGTCATTAGTGGCTCGGTGTCCAGTGCTTGGCTAAAGTTGAAGCCACTTGAAGCTACTGTACTCGTACCTCTGTAATTAGAAGCCATTAGAGCAAAACTGAAGCTGGGCAGAGAAAAAGAAGCTCTTCACTGTCAAGGTATAACTTCTATTAAGTTGCATGTTGAGTGCAGTTGACGTCTTGAGCCATCTTGGAGCATGTGACACCTGGGGTCCAAGAAAAGGATACATGTCCCATGATGCTGTCAACAACTGTCAGGTCATTGCCAATGGCCACTAATCACAATGATGTCAATGAATCCACTTTATGAAATACGTCTATCTTTTTTTGCCAGGAAATGCATATCATGGGGTGTTTGATACATGCCTGGTTGCTCCAAAACAACTGGCAACACATGCAGTCCAATAAGAAGCATATAATTGGTCAAATAAAGCATTCATAAACACGAGGACATGTAGGTGTGATGCTACGTATCTGTTACTAATGCATGATCTTATTCCCTGTGTACCTGTTTTTGTAAGGTTTTCCTGTCTTTATTACTTAGTAAATGCAGACACTCCCGGGGCTCTTTATCTCTCCCCCAACAAGCACTCCAAATGTCGAATTGTCTTCTCTACTGGGCACTAAACTGACTCAAACCTTGCATTAGCAGATAACTACAACACAAGATTGAATTTCCGAGCCTCTAAAATCCCTCAAAAAGTTTTTGAAACTCCAAAGAGTTGAGACAAAAAAGAAGAAGAGAGGCTGAGCTTGTGACGTAGGTCCCAACGTAAAACTATTAAGGAGCGGAGTAAAAAGGCAAATTAAGGGAGATCTGCGGATCAATGAGAAGCCTTAACAAAGACAAGCACTCTCCAAAATAGCAGGACTTGTAATGCTTTAATAAATATTTAGCTGCTTCCTCTGATTTTCCAGCTCTATTCTCCGTGAAGTGACGAGCATGTCATATTATGGAAGACTTTTTTTAGGTCAAATGGAAGCTGCAGGCCACCTAGCGAGGATTAGCAGAAGTAGCTGGCTTTTGAGGAATCCTCCCTCTGAGCAGGTCTGATGGCTTCCCCAATTGAAGGCAAATATAGAGCAGCTAATATTCTAATATTCTTAATTCCGAGTCAACAGATCGCTCTCAGAAGAATATGGCATGATGACACAGTTGTTGGGGGTTAGTAATATTTCAAGCGTCCTGAATTAAACTGGGAGCTGGGGGCTCACGCGAGCTGTGGTAGGCACGGGCCCCTAAGTCCCCGGATTAGGCAGACAGTCTGGCCCTTTGAAATACATTGAAATTTAAGCCCGTTTTAATGGAATATGAAAATATGAAAAAGGGCCTCAAACGCAAGGGGGCGCTACACCCGGGAGGGCGAGGAAAATGGGTGGAAGACAATTAAGGGCATTGCTTTCCACCAACAGACAGACAAACAGTGACAGGCAGAGAAGAAGCGACAGAAATCAAAATGTGACACCAACAGGCCTAAACCCCAAAATATGCACCAATCACCTAACTCCTGCACTGCAAGTGGTAGGCATGTTGTTGGACTGATTCCGCGTAAAATCCCCACAGAAAAGTCGTGCAGTTGTTGCGGTCACCAAGATATAGCATTTTTGGTCCACATGCGATAAATTTGTAACAAATGTCAAATGTAAGGACAGGAAGGCGCTCAGTGTAGGCCTATTGTGAAATCACATCAGTGAAACATAATTATACTAAAACTATACCACTACCAAAGCCACGTATGCCAAGTCTTATAAATCCAGGTCAAATAGTAGGCCTTTTAGTAAGTCATGGCATGGAACTTTTTTTGGCTCATCTTTTGAGATCACAAACTGCATGGGGCCTTGCAGAATCAGTAGCATCAATATAGTGACCAACATCATAATCATCATCAGAAGCAGCAGTATAAAGATAAGTCCGGAGCAAGAAGCTTAGTCAATCACTGACAATCAGCAGCAGATGCAATCTGTCCCTGGCCCTCTGGTCTCCATAATGTCAAATGCTGCTGATGCAAGGGGCGATGCTGCAAGCCATCTCTCCAACTCATTCCACATCACTCATATATCTTGAAGCATCTAGCTAAATTCCATGCAAAATACATGCATCCTCATTAAAATACATGCACACTGCTCCACTCTCAAATCCCTTGCAACACAGCTTTACAACTGCCTCTTACAATTTATGAGTTGGGGTTTGAAATTCAAGACCAAAAAGATTCCACAAAGTGGAATGGTTAATGGAATTACCAATTCATCTGACATGCAAAGTTTCTGCAGCAAAACAAGTGACCTAATTTAAGATTAGATGGGTTATTTGCGACCTGCTTTCTGGCAATTTGTGACACAATCTAGTGACCTAATTGTTGGATAATTATGTGACACGATTTAGTGACCTAATTGTTAGCAATTCTATGTGAGTTTTTGATCAATGTTACGCAATTCTGTGCCAATTAAGAAAGACAGTGTGCCGTCACAGCCACGAGGGACCATGAGGTACTGTGGCTTGTTGTTTACAATTGAATGAGACGCCTGGTTGCTTGTGAATATCTGTCTTTCCCTTGGCTATTTTGGGCCATTTCTGGGGCATTCGTGGACATTAATGGAGCATTTGACCAAGGGCCATGTCTCCGGGGCCAACTGAGGTGATGCACCGAGGTGATGTGATGAGAGGGTGGT
Organism: Platynereis dumerilii; assembly: GCA_026936325.1. NCBI lineage: Eukaryota > Metazoa > Annelida > Polychaeta > Phyllodocida > Nereididae > Platynereis > Platynereis dumerilii. Next base: position 22,061,137 of record JAPTHN010000011.1, read on the forward strand.
GAGTGTCCTTGTCTCAGTCCTTGTCTCAGCAGCCAGATGACTTGTCCAAGAAGCGCAATTAGGAAGCAACTGTCACAATGGCCGCCGAGGAGGGCTTGGCCTTTTTGAGCCAGGGAGGTGATGCTGCAGCTGCCCATGTCATCTGTCTTGCTCTCGGTGCCTATGACTTTTTCTGAGACTGTCCAATGTCCATGCATCCTCATAAATACTGTCTAGTGACTATCCAACCTTTCACATCAACATCACCACATGTATTGAAATCTAACACCACTGATCAACATCATCAGCAATAAGCTCCCTTAAGCTTACAATATTTACAATTTCATAACACAGCGCACACAGAGATTGGTATAAAAACATATATTGTAGGCCCTGTAAAGTCAGAGGCCCTCAGGTGGGCCAAATGACATTAAAACAGTGAATCACACTAGATCGTTTCCTTGATTGAGGGAACTTATTTTACATACTCACAATAAACTTATCATGATGAACTTGAAAAGTGATATCAGTTGACTTGAAATATGCATATATATAGGCCTAATAAATGAATGAAGAAACCTCCAATCATTGCAGGACTGAGAGACACCCACTGCATCTGCAGCATGATCAGCAGCATGTTGGGGTGACAGCAGGACACAGAAAGGTGTCAACCGGGGAGTACCTTTAGCCCAGAATAATGCATGTCTTGTGTCCTGGGTTATCAAAGCACAGGGGCTAATGTACTCTGTTGAGACCCTAACAATGTGGTCAGGCTTTAAAGAGAACCCTAACAATGTTGACACAACAACAATCAGTCTCCTGTCATGTGATGCAAACAAATGTGTTTGTTCTTGGTCTATAGCCGCACGACCACTTTAAATTTTTAGAAGAAGTGAGCTTAGACCCTTAGACCAAGGACTGACATCTTGGGGATATAATGTTTTGATTGGAATGACGTAAAATAGCAAAATCATACATGATAAGTTAGTTCTGTTTCCAAATGCCATGCAGTCACAGAAGCTGCTGCTGCTCATTGCAGGCTGCAGGGGCTAAAAATAGCCAAGCCTGGTGCTGCCAGTTCTGCTGCAGTGAGCTGCAGGCCTGGCAGGCAGCAGATGCAGGCAGGGATCTAACCAGGCTTGGATCCCTAAAGAATGCACTGGCCGCGTGGCCTAATGGATAAGGCGTCTGACTTCGGATCAGAAGATTGCGAGTTCGAGTCTCGTCGCGGTCAAGTTTTAAACAGCGGATAAAAATAGATGACACCAATTACGTCAGCAAAAAATGCATTAACCAATGAAAACCCATGACATCGAGAAGCGAATCCTGAACAGAATGAAAACAGGAAATTTAGGACATTAATTTTGTTGGCCTACATAAATGGCATTCACAGACTCTTACAACATTAAACTGTTTCCAGTAAGATATTTTCCAGAAACTCGAAGAATTTCAGATCACAGGAAAAGCAGTAATTTGGCATAATTCAGTTGAAAAAGAAATAAGCATTGTCTTTCCTTTTTCAACAACATGCTTTGCATCTCATTGCCACAATTAGCACAATACCTTTTTGAGTTCTTTGTAAAATGTTACAATATTTAGACACAAATTATTCAAATTCATGCCAAATAGCTCAAATGTGACTTTAGACCTAGATTACAGATCGAGAAATTTTCAGAGTAATTCCTGTGATAGTTTCAAATAAGAACATCTTGTTTTTCTACTAAAGTCACGTATTGAGAGCATGAGTTATAGTGGCCAATTAAAACGCGCAACAAAAAGAAAGTAAAAGGTTTAAGATAACCCAAACCTAGACTGAAAAACAAGAAGTGAGATTTGAAATTCTTATCATGGTCAAGAAGGCCAGAGGAAAATTCCTTGATAGCGATAGCTACAAAAGAGAAAAAGAAAAAAAAAGCTCTTGAAACTCGAAAACAACAAATAAACCCTAAATTAGCTTAAATTGGTGTAATATAACGGAAAGTTCTTTTAATAAACATCCCTGGAGTCAGAAGATGAACAATATATAGATCCATAACCACCCACATTGTCAAATATTCAATAATATATCCATAATATGCCTATATAGTTGTCCATAATCAATAAATCCTGGCTAACTTATTTAAGCCTAAATTGTAGCAGTATCCAAAATAAGTGAGGCCATAGAAACGACAGGTGCTTGACTTGAGTCTTCTGACCATAATACAGATGCATGGCCTGGTGACACCCACAGTGTAATGCATTGGCAGTGGAGCTTAATGCAAAGCTGGTCACTGATGAAATGGACAGGTCAAGCTTTGGTGACCAGAAAGGGATCAATGGATGACCATGGGTTCATCCTTGTCACCAGAAGATCCCCAGAGGCCCTAAAGGTTCTCAGAGACTGACAGAGAGTCACTGGGGGTTCTTGAAGGTTCACCAAGGGATCAAAAATGGCCACAAATGACACTTGACAGGTGATAAGTGGGTGTTGAAGAAGTCTAGCTGGACACAGTGATGGCTGAATGTCTAAAAACCTGCTAAAATGTATCCATGGATGTGGAAAATGACATCGAAGTAGAGACTGTAAATACAGAACAGCCAGTGGACATGTGGTTGAGCCAGTGACTACAGTGGAGTTAAGTCAGGTCCAAGGGCATTATGGACTATTCTTTCCTAGCAGCCCACACTGACCTCATATCTCCAATAATTGTCAGTACATCCGCCCACTTCAAAAGCTTTCATGTGGCATTGCACCAATGCCCTTTGGACCCCCCTGGACTCCCCTGCCCCCCTCCTCTCTTTGATTGGTCATGTGTGAGAGTGTTTCCTGATCATACCTAACATTACAGCCTTTTGCTGCTCATTATACAAACTTCTACAACCATCACTAGTATCATCCCCTTTTGACAATATATTGCCCCTTCAACGTTAAGGAATATGTCAGTGTTACAAATTGACACTATAATCATGAAATCATTAAATACCGCAGGCTATATTTAAGATACCTGGGCAAAGATATAGATTTTAGGTAATTATAAAAATATATTGTTTTGCTGTCGTTTTTGTTATTTTCCTGATGTATTATTTTCCTGATGTATTATTTGTCATTTGCAACACCTCACCATGCAGATTTAGGTATATAGTAACTCCATGATTTCCTCCAATTTCAGTCTGATGATTTCGAGTTTGTGGTAATGAGCAATGACAGCATGTCGATTGTGGAAGCATGCCAAAGCATGACCATACTCATAACATTACAACAGGGCCAAGGAGCATGACCAGAGAGCATAACCAGAGAGCATAACCAGAGAGCATGACCAGAGAGCATGACCACAACATGTATGTCATGCTCATCAGTATTACTCAGTCTCAGGGAGAAATTGTAGCATTGATTACCATGTTGAGTCAACTTGAGGATAAGAGCATGCATGGACTCAAGATCCTTCCTGTCCATGATGAGAGCATGTGATTCTGGGCCCATCTGATCTGAGCATCTGATCTGAGCATCTCTGTCAGTTGCGTCAGATGCTGAGTGACCAAGGCAGAGAGCCTCATCAACATGGGCATCACATGTCCATCTATGGGCATCACATGGGCATCGCATGGGCATCGATGGAGCATCTTAATTAGTGCAGGTCGACTTATTGATTATACTCATTATGCAGGGAAAGGGCAGCGGAGATCCTTGGTCCAGTGCAAGCATCATCAACATGCAGCAGTGGGCCTGGGATCAGAATCAGCCTTCATGACATCATAAAATGTTGCTGTAGTTAACATAAATACCCGATGGAGTGAAAGAGTTAAGATATTGTCAATGGCAGCCACTCAAGTGCACACATTGAAAGATTTGCAACATAGAGAAGAAGAAAATGACAATGGCTTTGCAATATCCTCAAATTGGGTACACTGTAATTGGTATAACACCATTATTCACAGAAAATAGCTGTCACTTTTACAGTCAAATATTTTAGAGTGCAACGTCATCTCCAGTTCAGCATCATCATCATGGGACATGGATGCAGGGCCATGGACAGCTCTTGTGATGACCAGGAGCCAGCAGCTGCAGCCACACATGCGCACTCATGACCTGATGACGTAACAATGACACAATGGAGAGCTGGGGCTATTCCACCCCCTCCCAACCTCATATCTGCTCTTCTTTCCAACTGCTCAGTGTGGCCTCTATGTGGCCTCTATGTGGACAGTACCCCCCCCCCTCCCTTCCTGCCCACCAAGCCTCTTCTCCATGTCCAAACAGAAACTGGTCATCCTAGACCAGTCCTACCCTGCTCAGCTCTGGACAAACATTGCTGGCCCTGCACATCATGCAGTCGCCTGCAGCCAATAACATGACCTGCAGTCTCCTACAGCCCATCCTCCCCCCTCTGTGGCTCTCTCCCTCAGCATGCTACACATTCCCCTTCACAAGAATGCAATTTCAACTACCTCCCTTTTAATTAAACTCCCAACTCTAATTCCAGCTAGCTCCCCCAGTATTAGGATGGCGAATTGCAAGACGCTCATATATCACCGCCTGCTTAACTTAGTAGAACACTTCTAATCAATGAGCAAGTCAACTTCATAATACTTTTTTGCTCCAGTGTATTTAATCCCTGAAACAACAAGGGTATTAGCACTGCAATTCTCTCAAAGTTTGTTGAACATTTTTGTCTTTTCTAAGTTGGCTAATTCCACAGAATGACGGGGACATCTGAGACTGCAGTTCTTGCATGGTGTAAAAGGGTTATTTACCAATCTGCCAACGGCCAAGTTAATAGATCATATAATGATTCATATGGCAGATCACTCTGGCCATGCGATATTTCATCGTGACATGTGTAATTAATACCATGGGCCTAATTGTCCGGTGTAGTTGCACTGAGCTACCCAATGCCTAATAGTACCCTACAGTCCAGTGCTACCCACTTCGAGTCCAGTGCAGTCCAGTTACAGATGTAACAACAATGCAACGTCCGCATGACCTATCATGCTACCTCGTTACATGCTGCAGCAGTTCACAAGGACCAGTACATTATTTATCAACATGTGCAATTTGTAGGTCAGACTGTTAACTCATGCCCACATAATTAGCATAACGAGCCCAGTATAATTGCTGCCATCCATCTTTTGGGGAAATGCTTGAAATTATGGGTCAGCATGGTTCTTCTACAAACATGGTCATTGGCCACATGGCAAATCAACTGCCACAATTAGCCAGAGAACAATCAGCAGTCCAAGGCCCAAGACCATGCAATTGTCCGTCATCATGGTCCATGTTACCTAAAAGCCTTTTTTGACAACTGACATGCTCTTTATACTTCTTAGACATCTCTTTTAGCCCCCCCCCCCGCCAAATAACTGTTTTGCATATTTTTTAACCAGAAACTATTGCTTTTACCATAATTACCAGTCAAATGTTTCCAGATTACATAACTTGTTTCAAAACAAACCACAACATCTCTTTTCATCTCAAAACACATTGACAGGTTTTATGGAAAGGCTGGATCCTTTGACCACATTTTACTAAAATTCACAAACCATTTTTATATGGGACTTATCTGTCCTAATCCATGGCAAGTAGAGAAGAAAACGCCTCAGAACTGCGATCACCAATTAATAAATTGTCATGATATTCACCTAAAGTAAATTTGTTTCACAAAATGGAGGTAGCCAGTCAAAAAGTCATAAGTTTATAATATGAATTTTCATTGGCACCACTGCCATGGACAAAACAGCAACAGTCTAACACGTGGATGACAGATTCGAGAGACAATAGGAGGGCGTGTCAATAAACTTTCCAAACAAGCCAGTGTACTAATATGAAACAAAATGTTGAAAGCCTAAAAATGTAGAAAACTGAAATAAAAGCATGGATTTTTGTTTTAAAAAAGTCAGTGTCAACGGTCACCCTGTTGCTATTTGTCTGAGGACTGAACTTTTTTGTGTTGACGATGAATCGATTTCACATGCCATCATCTCATTAAACTATCTGGAGAGGCAAGAAGGATGGAGGGCTACAGAAGAAGGGAAGATGATGTTTAATGTGCTGTAAAGGAGTGAAGAAAGAGACAAGAAGAAGAATGAAGAAGAAAGGATATACAAGAAGGGACAAGCAAACAAGAAGGAAGCAGAAGAAGATAAAAGAAGGAGAAAGAAGAAGAAAATAGAAGAAAGAAGAAAAATTAGAAGAAGAACGAAAAGAATGAAGAAGAAAGAAGAAGTAGGAAGAAAATCAAGAAAGAAGAAGAGGAGTATGAAGAATGTAGCAAAGACTGGGCTGAAGGCATGCAGGGGAGACTGGGCAGGAGCAGGTGCAAGGCTGTCTCATTTCTCATTAAAACTTCACTGGAACAGAGCAACACTGCAGAGCTGATTGGCAGTGACAATGATGACAATGACAACAATGACAACATGCTGCATGCTCCATGGTAAATTCTGCCACAGAACTGCTTGTTGTTGCATGGAGATTTGCTGGCTGGTAGCTGGTTGCAGATTTAGACTGCTTCTGAGTGCATTTTACAATTAGCAGCCAGAACTCATGGACAACAGACAGGAAAACTCGTGGAAAACCAGACTCCCAGTCAGCCATATTAAGTTGCTAATCAGGAAGGTCTGACAGACCTCATAACTGGATGTGTTTCCAACAGCTTCCATCCCAACTATTGGACTGGTGTGTCCCAATGAGCATCCTATACCCCCACCCTTCCTCTAACCCTCCACCAGCCTCGTTCTGGGTCCCCCTGGACCTTGGGAGACCAGCAACCCTATCCTCACAGCCTTTTTATTGGCCTGGCAATCTTTTAAAATAGTCCTCGGCCTCCCTAATGGGGGCCTCAGTGGACAATAAGTAAAGTGCAGGGCTGCCCCTTTTATCTGGTCTGTTGGTAAGTAATTGCCATGGGTCTATTTAATAAGACGCTGGTTAAGCAAACACAGCCATGATCCCCTACTGCTGCTGCTGATTCTATTGCTGCTGCTGATTCTATTGCTGCTGCTGCTGCTGCTGATTCTGAGGGAGGATGCTGTCCATTGTTGTCCATTACGGGTGATGAGGACCTTCTTCTTCTGACCAGCTCAGCTGCAAATTGCATGGGCCTCCCAATTAGGACAACACGACTGAAGCCATTGATTGCTCCGACGCCCACACACCCTGCTCCAACAGCAGTTCACCGGCCCAGAGTGACCTCCTCAGGACATCCACTCTGACTTCACTGTCACTCCACTCTGACTTCACTGTGGCCCCATACCTCACAGTGAGTGACTTAATACTTCACTGTGACTGTATACTTCAGTGATTACACAGCAACTGTTCATTTTGGTGACACTTTTACACAGAAGTCACACCCAGGATTAGGCGACTCAGAATTTAATTTATTTTATAGAAAATATCATGATCCCTTTGAATGTTTTAAACTAACACTTCAACGTCTCTTGATTCTAAAGGGTTTTTTTTTATCATATTTTTTTTATAGTTTTTAGACCTTCACAACAAAGAAGGCATCAGAACTAAATGACATATTGGTGTCAATTTCAAATAATTTAGAGGTTACCAAAAGATTGAAAATTGACTTGGATTGGTTCAACTTGTATGGAAGTCAGAATCAGGAGAATTTGAGAATTTATTAGACCAAGAGAGTCACAGTACTCCAAGAATATATATATATGGCACTGATGTAACTCCAGGGCAAAGAATACACTTGTTCAGTCAATACATGCACAGCTTTTGCAGTGACTCCAAACAGTACCTCCTCACCATGGCTACCTCCATCTGAAGTTGACTAACAATCAGATCATGACCTCCCAACAGTAACTCCATAGTCCAGCAATCAATTACAATGAACCTAAAGCCATTAATTCTGACAAATGACAATTCCTAAACATATGTAGTGTCAATTACACCATCATTATTTTCAGTACAAACTGTTGTGCCACCCACATATAAATCAATCACCATGAAGGCATGATTACCACTTTTCTCTGGCCAAAAGGTAATTTATGTGAATGTTGCTGAAACTATAAAATATTAAAACTCCCTAACATTTTTTTTTGCCAGCCTATCTTTTCTTTTGTCAGAAGCCAGGTCACTGCTGTTGCCTCAGCCAAAACATTGCAAACCAATTAAAGCCAATATATTGAAACCTATTAGAGAGATGACAAATGTGCTTTTGCTATTAGAAACTTTGTTAATTATTGGAAATGATGAAGTTGGGTGGCAGGTGAACGACCTTATAACAGTGAGGACATCCCTGCCAAGCGCCCCCTAGCGGATGGAAGGGACAGGACAAGGGAATGATGGGAATGGGGCTCAATAGGCGGTGACTGTGTCCTCATTGTCCTTTTGGTTGTTGTTGATACTATTACGTCACCAACTAGCTTGAGCTAGCCTCAGCTAGGAAGCCATGAGGGTACGGTGCGGGATCCAATAATACTCCTTAATTATATGGAAAACATAATTATGGATAATAGATCGATCAATACAATTACCAGAGTGAAAGAAGCGAGTGATAATAACACGGTCAAAAAGAAGTTATAATAGAACGAGATAGCCTGCCTGCAATATGGTGGTGCGTGGCTAGTCATAGCTCAGGGGGTTCAACTGGGCGAAATCGATTTTTCAAATGTAAAGAATTAGAAACGAAATGGCGGCAGATGAGGGCGGCCACAAAATAACACTTGATGAGTGTCCATGATGAATGGCCGCGTCACATAAACACTGCAGTCTGTACCAACTAGTTCATTCCTTCTTTTTTTTTTCAATTTTTTTTCTGGTGACCCCTGGAGCCAGTTTCAGTCACACAATAGCCAAGTCGACTATTGACTTGAGGGCCTCATATTCTCAACCTGCAATATTTTGGTCACAAGCCACAGGATATGACGATAAATCAATGGGTCAAAGTGATACGCCTGACCACAACAAAAATATGCCCAGGCACCTGTTGAATGGCCTGGGCTTTGAACCTGTGACCTATGACGTGATAGATACCAATACAAAGCAGCGGAGGTACATTTACCAAGGAGTGGTTTGCTGTAATCACTGGCTTTCATGACTGCATGACATCATCAAGACATAAACTGTTACTTTGTTGTGAGATCATTGAACAAAGTGATGCAATGTATGGAGCCAAGGCAATTGCACGAAGGCCAGCAACCAAAGCAATGGCACACAGCACAAGCATTTGCAAGATATGCTCTCAAGAGATAAAGGCATTCTTTGAGAGACATTGAGAGGTATACATTTTCAGAGATAGGGCCTGAGCTTGCTTTTAAAGATCTGCTTTCAAGGTGTATCGAAATGCATGCTAGATGGCAGAGCATGTCATTGTGAATCACAGAGGAAAACAATAGCAATCCCAAGTCCAGACTCAAGAGTATAGCTCTTGCTTCAAGTTGCTTGACCAATATCCATTTAAACTCAATCATGACATGGATATTGGTAAAGGTCTTTGACTAAACTCCAGAGTAATAAGCCTATTTGAGGAGGAGTTGCAGACTATCAAATTCAAATGAGAACCAAATTCCAGTCTGCAATGAGCACCAAATGTCATGTAGACTCAAATGCCAGTGTCAGCTAGCACCCACAGGAGCAGTGGCATCCACGAATGTCCATGAATGGACTACGATCGTAGCATGTAGCATGTAGTATCAACCCTGGAGGGGGCAGACCATTCCCAGGCATGTCCTCCTCCCTCCCTCACATGGATGCATGGCGGAGTGCACGTGCATCCAGGGTCCAGCATCCCTGCTGCTGCTGCTGCTGCTGCTGTTGATCATCAGAAGTGCTCCAGCGAGCACAGCCCCACATCCTGTAGGGCTAATTAATACCTGTGATAAAGGACTGCTCCCTAACTATCAATTACAGTCCACAACCAGCACACCCTCCCCTCTATTGAGTTTTCATTGCAATCTGTCATCCAATGCAAAATCACACAGGATGACAAGAAGTGACACAAAATGACAGTAACACGTGTTCACCCAGCCATTGGCCCATTGACATCAGCCAAAAGTAAGTTGATAGTTTCCCTATCAGCACTGTAGCAATCACAAATGCATTGACGTCCATATCACCCACTCATCAGAAATCAAAAGTGAATCCAACCAGGAAATCGAAAAAATTAACAAAAAATCACTCAGGGAATTAATTACATTTTTTAACAAAATCTGAAATTTAATAAAAAATTCACTTGAAGTGTCTGACTAGTGCACAAACATTAATCAAAAGTATTAATTACAATGTAGTAAACCACAAGTATCTTATAATGATGTGAGAATCAAAATAACCAAAAATTCAAAAACGCCAGAAAAAGAGCGAAGGCAGTCAAATGACTTGTGAGAGTCACCTACCTGTGGGAGACTAGTGCACTGAAGACGGTAACTCAGCTCCAAGTTGATGGGAAAGACAACAACAACATTTGGGGAAGAAGGAGAAACTCGGAATGAACAAGTTGTGACAGCCTCAGCCGCTTGCAACAACAACAATTCTCATTCCTCACCAAAGCCGAAATTTAAATATTGGTAGAAAAACGGATCAGATATTGGGTGATTAATTCTGCAGGTTACAGCAGCAGAGGGATGCGTGCACAAGGCATCTGCACATCCATGGAGGCTTTTACCAAGGCTGTGAGCAGTGGCAGGGGACAGCATCACTTTCCATTCACTTCTTGACTTCACTTCAGTCTGAGGTAAGGTCATTTCATCCTAACATAGAGATCTAAAAGGCAGCTACACAAGGGCATGCTGTAGATGTCGTATTTTGTGTCTTGTCATTTTTAGACTCATTCTGTGATACAGAGATGAACATGAAAGTTGATTGGGATGCAAAACATGCAGCACATGACAGCATCTCTGCTGCACAAGGCACGACATTGCATAACAATGCAGGTGCTGCAGCATGCCAATGATCGTGGGTAGTGCCATGGGTATACATGCTGCATCTGAAGCATCAGTCACTGAGTTAAGCTGCAATTCTGATATTGAAGTCTAAGTCACCAAAAGACTCATTTAGTAACTTCATCATACATGAGGTTTATATCACCAATGCAGTTATAGTATTGCATTCCTTGAAGGTCAGTTACACGTACACAATCAACTCAGAAGAGCACCCACACTGATGACCAATGCCCACTGCAGTTCTGCAGTTCTGCAGCTGCACTGGCTAAGCATCGAGCAAAGCATGGAAAGCAAACTGCTGACAATGGCATTGCATAAGGTTGCATAATTCAGCTGACAATGCTGACATGCAAGGCAGGGTATGGGGAGCAGAGGGGGCACCAGTGCAATGCAAGATAGGCAGCCAGCACAGCCACGATTAATGGGGGATAGCAGCATGGCATTTGAAATCAGGGGGAGACAAAAGCTGAATGAGCCTGGGCTGACCTAACATGTAACACATTGTCCATAAATCATGCAGTGGTCAATCATACTACATGCTGGCCATGTGACTCCTGCTTCTGATGCAAATTAATGTACTCTCCACCCACCCCCGGGCATCATAAGGCATCAGGCTGCATCAGGCTGCATGGGCAATGGATGGCAAAAGATGTATGGGAAGGCAAGGGTTCCTGTGGCCTCCAAGGGGGTCACAGTGGTCCATGAAACTCTGCTTGATACATTTGTCACTAATAACCCCCCCCCCTTTCCAAACTAGGGTGACAAGAGGTGACAGGCCCCCTTCTCACCTTGGCATTATTGTTTCCATGGTAACTCTTAATACATCCACCAATCATAAATTGTAATCCCTCCTGTCAATTATAATTACAAGTGGATCTGTTTGGTGCCATTTAGACCTGCTTGATTATCAATTAAACTACTCCTGACCATGCACGAAACATTACACTGATACCATTGTGTAGTGTACTCTTTAACAATGACGACAGATAGTTTCAGAATTTTAGATCATTGCCATTTCACCTAAATGTCTCTATTTTCTAATTCTATTTTCTAATTCAACAATTACTGTCCAAAATTTTAATTAAGAAAGTGGTGTCATCAGCTTTTGATGTACCAATATAATCATTATTAAGCAATGTACATGGAAATCGTGATATATGGACAAAAAAGAATCAACTGATGTTTTTGTTGTTACGACACACAGTTTACAGAGGGCAGTGATAACTTGGAGGGTGATTCTCAAAATAAACCATATTTACTCAACTGCACCACCCATACTGAAAGATACCTCTCAAAAACTATACAAACATGACTTGCTTCATAAACACCATTGAGGTACATCATTGCCTCATGGAGTGATCCAGAGTATTTGTGACCCATCCCTGAATATAAACAATTAAACATGTACAAGGGGCTGAGGGTTGGTGAATTCTAATCAAAGGTCTGCAGTCCTGCAGTTAAGTTAGGAAGAGCCAGTTAGATAAAACTTTCTGGTACCTTATTCAAGAATGCTATATATTCCTTGATTAATACATGTGCCTGAAACTTGAATGTATTTGACCTCAGGACCTCAACATGCTTTGGGAGTAAGCAAAACCAATGTATTGCAAGGGCCTTGAGACAACAGATGAGAGGCATTTATCACAATTATTATGCCAAGTCAAAGAGACCAGGGATTTTAGAGGAGCAGGCAATTTCAAATTAAGAGCAATCTAACCTGTTGACAACTGGACCACTTTACCAGAATACAAATGCATGCAAAATCATATGCATGTCACATCATAAATAAAACTTTACTAAATCGACATCACAACCCAACAACAGTAACCGACAGTGATCACTCACATTACAATCATAAGTTTTTCTCATAACCATTCATAATTATTCCATATCATCAAATGATTCATGGCTGATACATTCCATTAATAGGACATTATATCATCTCGACCAAACATGACATTGTCCATTCCACATAGATAATTCAACCGATACTCAAGGATATGATAACAAAATATCTATTCCATATTTAACAAAAATTCCCAATCAATTTTTTCCATTCATATAAAAATGGGACCATGAAATAATTAAATAGGATACGTGTGATATTGGATAACATACATCCTTTTAGTCCAAAATATTTAATATTTGGAATGGTCACCCAATTATTTATTTGAATTATAACTTCCCATAGGTACAGTGTAACTGCATTCTAGAAATGTGGCAGTTCCTGTAGGATGCCACTTCCTTGTCTGTTGGAGTCAGTGTGTTTTTTTAAATATTATTTTTAGAAGACTTTCTGTCCCTAAATTTGAGTTTGTCCATAAGTTTGAGTTAATTTTGGCAAGGAAAATGCACACGTGGGAAGACACCTCCTTGGTATAGTCCAAGTTGCTTGCAATTAATGATATTGGTCAAATGTGTCCTTCTCAAAGTATCAGATTTAGGATTTTGCTTTTGGTCATCATGATGACTTCAGTTTTACATGCGTTTTGGAGGCTATCTTCTTAAGACAATTCTGCTCCTTATAACCACAATTTGAAGAGGAATAGCTTTGGCTGGGAAAACACACATGGAGAGGAAAGACTCCATCTGAGAGACATGTGAGCAGGTTCACCTGGCGAGGCCTGGCATAACCTCCTTTCTATTAATCAAACAGAAAATCCCCTAGTCCTACAAGACTGGCCAGCTCCCAGGCAGCTCCCATGCATCCAACTGTTTAATTTTCATGACTGGTTTCAGTGCAACATGCCATCTGGACATCAATGGACACAGGAGATGCAGACATTTGCAAGCCACTTCCTTCCTAGAGGAGTTGGTACTAGACCTGGGACTCCAGACGACTCAAGTCTAGCTACATTGGGTTAGTCCCAACAGATCTTCTCCAATCTTGGGTTACACAATGATTGCATTTTCTTCATTTATGCAAAGTTGGAATTTGCTTTAAAGAAATTCCAATTATGTATAATTCTGGTACAATATGTATGTAAGGTGGAGGAATTAAACCTTCAGAAACTAGATACTACAAGTCCAGTTGATCTTGGCCCCGTCACCGCATAGACACCACTATATACCACCAAAGAAATCAATTACTACTTTACATAAGTGGACTGATGCTGAAACTATATTAATAATGCCAATGAGAGTTGTTCTATATACATTATGCCAAGTTCATCAACATGTCTGCATGGACATTGATACTCAAAAAGTCAAGGAATGACAAAGCCGTCTGTAGAAAGAAATATATACCCATGCAGTTCTGGAACTGACCATACAGTGACCACTGGTGATCCTGAGCAGTCCACCTATACAATACAATGCATGATGTGCAGTACATTGAGTGGCTCCACCTGTATGCAGTGAGGGCAACCAGGGTACAGTGCAGTACTTAGTATACTGAATGAAGTTGTACTAAGTTGTGGCACTGTGATTAAACAATGGCAGAAATTAAGAAAGGGGAATGCAATGATGAAAGGACAGTGGACAATCTGTGGCCAAGCAGATTAACTCCAGGGTGACTTGGTGCTGTGGTTTTGTTATCACAGTGCTGTTCACTGCCCTGTTTGGCCTGGTGCAGTGTTGTGCAGTGTGGTGCAGATTTTTAGTGCTCTCTTTTGTCACTGGCCATCTTCAGAGGCTGTTCAGAGAGCAATGCATCTTTGAGGCATCTTTGATGCAGGGCCAACGAGGTCACAGGCCTGTCCAGCTCATTCATTATGTCATCAGGGTTGCTGCTGCTGCTGCTGCTGCTGTTGATGTTGCTTGTGATTGCAAGTGATGAGGATGATGCAAAAACATCAAACACTGTGAACACTGAACACTGAGAACACTGTGAGTCAGGACTGCACTGGGCAGCAGCACCAAGGGCCTGTTGTGACAATGTTGTGTCAGGTTGTGTGAAGTAGCAGTGATCATTACATTGAACAACAACACAGTCAACAGAATCTGCACTCCTGCTTGCTCATCCACTTTGTTCCTGTCCACAGGACTGTACAGGACCACAGGACAGGACAAGTGATGTACAGGACAAAAAGGAGCAGGACAATGAGCAAGAGACTCGAAGAGAGACAGGAAAAAAGGCAGACAGCAAATGAGCCCGGAGGTTCTCCCGGGTTCACTTTCAGCCACCTCTTCTATTGACGACCTCACACTGTTTTGACAACAAAATCGATCCCCACCTGTCAAAACTGTTTTACTCGATGTAAAGTTTAGCACCATCCTATTTTCTATTGTTAATATGTTTTTTCCCTTCTTGACAGTAAAACTAACACCTTCAGCTCTGCTCCTTGTAAATATTTCATGCCCATGTAATATTCATGGCCTATAACAACATATCTGTCCCCTGCAATATCCAATCATGGCCAATCAATGACAATCAATCAGGGTGGTTCACATTCATTCAACATGTCATTTGTTCATATCATGTCATCACAACTAAATACTTAATGAATTTAATAAAATGCTTCGTGTGTAGTCAATTTTTGTGATTTTTTACAGACACGAGCTGCAAGTGAACAGACTTGAGGGGATAAATTATTCAGAAGACAAACATCCAAACAAATGGCTAAAATTAGACAATCCTATGTACATTAAGGAATACTGAACATTAACGCTACTAAATAAATACAATTCTGGTAATTGAAATAAAGTGCGCCAGATATGCATCCCATCACACTCACAGGCTTTATCTGGACCAAACTTCTTTCAATTACCATATAAAATGGTCCTAAACAGCTGCTATTTTTCTGTGGAGGTGTGAGACATATACAGTTATTTGCTCTTATTATGATGACTTTAATTTGAGACAGTTCTACACAACAAAGTTAAAGCTTGTATATAGCAAATTTATTGTCTTGATTATAAACAAAATATTGCCAATATGACTTTCATGCAATAACTATTTCTGTAAAAAAGTGATAAATATGTTTATTCTCATAATAATGTCACTTCAGTAGATTCTCTGGGTGAATAATGTGTGTCATTTCCTGACAACCCAGGCCTTAATTGGGTTCATTTATGGGTGCTATACGTCACAGAGTGACCACAGGCTGTAGATATGAGGCCACACGGTGATTGGCAGCCAATGCATCTAATACCTTGAGATCAATTAATTAGTGCGGAGTAATTAGGGGGACAGGTGAGAGCTCATTAAAAAGGTAGGTCACCTGATATCGCCAACAGGTGTGTGACCTCTGTGACCTTTGTGACCTGGTCAGCGACAGATGCAGTAATGGGCCCTCTATTATGGACAGTGATCTATGAGGCCGGCCAATTTAATCTTGAAAAGAATAATGTGTAGCTCGGTGTATCCTGGGGAGACAATCGATTTCGAAATGATTGATTAAAAGCAATGTGCAATTGATGAATATGTAATGGACGATAAATTACATACGATGTATTTGAATTCCACTGCGGATGAAATATGGGAGTCTTCGTGCAAATTCATCAGTGAAATGTATGTCTTTACAGAGAGCAATTAGTCAAGTGAATAGAATTTCCTAGAAAAATATATTGTGAGGCTGGCGAAACACAAATATGTGCATGCATGGTCACCCAAATGACACTTGATTTCGGATATTGTAAACAGAAATACATGCCCAAAGTTGACCAATGGCTGACTGGTATATAATAAAGAAGCAGTGCCTTCACTAATGTTGAATATGAACATGGACACTTTTATATTGTTTGTTTATTCACAAGAAGTAGACCTATTAAATATCATTATCTTGTCATATAAAAGTCAGATTACGAATGTATGTCTAATAAAGTGTAATATCAATATAGGCATAACTCAATAATCAAAGCTATCAAATGATAGCGTCAACTTAGCACCCAACATATGGGATCATCCAAGTTGCATGGCTGCAGCATGATAGCCAGTGGCCAGTGAAACTGCACCATAGCCAACAGAAGCCTTGAAAGCAGCCACTGCAGATGCCCAATGTCATTGGGGCTGATTGCTGAAGAGTCCAATCTTGATTTAATGGCCTGCTGCCAGTCTGGTATTAGAGGGCAATCACGGGCAATCGAAGGAGATGGCCGCAGCCATTTGGGCTAATGTGGCCTCTAAGAGCAGCTGGGGGCAGCAATGGGGGGGGGCAAGGGCAGGGGGCACCGGGGGATGGACAGTGGCCTTAAAATGTCCCCCGAGGACAACCGGACTCATTAAATCCACCTCATTAACAGATAGCACAAATAGCAAAAAAGGACTTTCCTAAAAAGCAGTGGACATCATATTATACAGCTAACTACATGTTGTGTCGAGCAACGAGGAAGAGCGTGTAAATATGTGGGATTAGCCATCCTCCCTCCTCTCTGAAATGCTGCCACTTTTTGTTGCTCACACTTTTTGAGTTGTCTCAGCAGTAGCAGCATCAGCAGCAGCAGCAGTTCCTGCATCAATTGGATTGCTGGTTGCCGGGGTTGCAGTATGAACGGTCACACCACTGTCTACCAGCAAAGGCCTCCGAGTCATGCTCCCTGGCAAGTTAACCCTGCTTAAACAAAACTGCCATTAACTAAAACTCCCAACCAGCCTCAACCTGGCCAGTCATGTGCTAACATCAATATAAAGTTTTAATGCAGTGTAGACAAAAAGCAAAGGTTTGCACATGCAAAGGCAAATAGTGAACATCTTAGTGGCGATGCCTTGCACACTTGGTTCAATAAAACATTGTCGTGGCCGATGGCTTTTCAAACATGTTGTGAACCAGAGTCGGTTCTGCTGCTAACTATTAATGACATGCTCCTTCAACATTTCACTTGTGTTTCTGCTTCACTTCTGTGCTTCAGCTCTGAGCTTCATTTTGTGCTTCAGTTTGAGTTTGCCAGTTTGTTTTCAAGGTCTCCTGTGCACATGCACTCTCTGGACATGCTCCCTGCCTCCGTTTGAATTGCAACCCCCCCCCTTTCTCTTCATTTGCCAAAGGAAATTCTTCTATTTCGTCTATTATGCAACACCTGACCGTTTGTGACCAGCGGCTATGTTTGTAACCGAAGAACCTGTTTGTAATGATTTGTCATTGGTTGACATGGATGTCATTTCAGCAGGCCCTCTCGCTCCGTTCCATTGAGGCAACCAGGGCCCCAAGCAGAATCTCCTCAGTGGAATCTAGTGCAACCCAAGGTCAATTGAAGGGAGTGATTTTGAATAAATTTCATGAAAGTTGATAACTTTTTCTCCACCTTCGTTGACGAATTTTCAGTCAAATCGACATTCTCCCCACGCAAGCCCTGCTAAAATGGACAGGGCTTTCTGCTATTTCCAATCTCTTCTGTGATTGGCTGCTTATTTAGGTCATAAGCATTTTGCAGGCAGATTTAGTCAGATTATGGACACTTAGAGGATTACTGGCAACTAAGAAAAACTTTGTAAAACAAGCAAACTTTCAAACAGTTTCATTTCAGAACTGTGAAAATACATAATTCAATGGAATTTTCGGAACTGTGATAGCACCTTTCAACAATACACAATTTCTCCATTTGTAACTGTGTGAAACAGAAGCAACAATTTCAAACTGTGATTAAGTTAATTAAGTATTCATGAATTAGCAAAGGTTATGGGCAATTTTGTCATGGTATGACTTGGGATGATGTCAAATCGAGTGAAGCAGACGAACCTTTGAGACGGAAACCAAGATGGCGCCCGAGGCGACCCCTAGCGGAGAGTAAGGGGAGAGAGGAGGAGCAGGCCAAGCGGAGAGGGAGAAAGGGGGCAGAGGAAGGGGGGGGGGTTGAAGCAACGGGGTGTGGAGGATCTGGGTCAGTCTGACAGGGGGCCAGGGTTCAGGGCAATCAGGCCAGGGTCAGTGTCTGAGTCATCTGGTTACGTGGTGTTGCATAGAGTTGCCTCACAACAATCCCCTGCCCCCCTTTCCTTCAACCCCCCCCCCCCTCTGGAAGGCACCAGGTCAACTGAGTTGTTCCTCATTCAAATGGCACTCGAAATGAGTGAAGCCAAACGGTCGGACAGGGGCCTGCTGCTGTCCAAGGTTACAGGACTGGCCCCTACACACACTTAAAATCCTGTTAAAATCTGTCCAGTTCACCATGGCAACCACTAAATAATCACACACTCAAGGCTTTTTTAAGCCCTTAAAAATCACCAGCTGTGTTTGGCAATTGAAAATTGTCCTTTGCTTCGTTTCCATTCAGTTGCGACCATAATCGTCAGCAGTAAAAATACAATTATGGCGCATGGCCATTCCACAAAACAGTTGAAAACACCCTGCAAAATAATATGCTGCATTTTTCATGCTTCAAATAATCCCCATTACAGAATCTGTAAATATTTTTGTAAAGAGAGAAAAAAAGTGGTGCATATTTTTGTAGCGGTTAGCAATAGAGATTATTTCAGAGAATTTTCGCGTGCTGTGAGGTCAACGTAGCTATTATGTAAGCCATTTAGGGTATAGCATGTGACCTAGAAACAAGCCTTGGTGCCTCGATGTTTGTGGGGGCCATGTCGACTTCAAATATCAAACACAGTGACCAGAGCCCCATGCTGCATGTGCCTTTGGATCTATGTAACACCATGTAAAATTACAGATTTTCCTTTCTTTTTGCAAATTTTAAAATGAATGAGAGGACATGCAAGACTTTTGATAAAATATTTCTTTTTGTCTATGAGCCCCTATCGTGTCTGGTTGGGCAGAGATGAGGCAGTTCACATTCATGTAAGATGCACGTAGATGAAGGCTCATTGTTAGCTGGCGATTTTTCAAAATCCTATATCTGTTGCACAATAGAAAGGCCCTACAAGGGGAGGGGGCAGCAGTGACTGTTGCTTTGTTGAATCATTGTTATATCACTGTCCTGTCATTGTTGTATGTGTTGTGACCTGAGCAATGAATCTTGTGCAACAATGGTCAGAGACATTCACAAACCATGGAGCAGGGAGGGAGAATGTAGAGGACTGGTGAAAAAAAGAGTAAATTACAATGTGCATCAAAAAGGCAACAGACTTGAAGCTCTAGAGACGGAGAGAAAAATATTGTATATATTGGATATTGCAGAGACTACATCAGAAAGATATCAATGGATACAATCCATCTGGGTGTAATATAAAAATAGTTGGTGTTGGAAATTCATTTGCTCTTGCTGACACAATGCTCCTCACAGATGACTGACCAACAAAGAGTGTTTGTGGCCGTAACCATGCTACCCAGCCCTGCCCATAGGTTTACATACATTTGCTGATGCAATCAATATAAATGCACGAGGTGGCCATCCTGACACCTTTCAAACTTTTCTCTCCCTCGAACATTTGCCACCCATGCATACAATGTTGATGAGGGGCCCAGTCAACTGCAAGGCCTAACGATGCACAACCTGCCCTGCCAATTAACCATTGAATATTTAAAGACCTTTTACAAGTGAATGCTACACCTCTCACAAAGGACACGTGTAATAATATCCTGTTTACATTAAATCATTCCCTGATCATTCACAATTTCCACCATTTCAACCACTTCCATGCATTTCTTCAACTAAAAACACCATTTAAAAAAAATTAAACTGATCTTGAATTGTAAAAATTCCACCAACATTCGTGTCACTGAATTGACAAATATTAAAATCCAACCATTTATCACTCATATTCATATTTTAATTGTACCTCCAAGATAAGGGTGTATGATGCCCCTTCCAAATTGCAAATATTCCACAAACAGTTATGCCAATGAATAAAACAGCAGACCAAAAAATATACTTTTACTTCTATGTCACAAGTTGACACAAGTTTCTATGGATTAGAAACAAAAAGGTATTAATTATTAATCAATTGCCTCTCACGTATTTGATAATTGTCACAATTATTTTTTTATTTTGCACAGATACCTCGTTAAAGTGCAAGCTATTACTTCCACACTTTGAAGGACACATTATTCCAAAATGGCAATTGTCATACATTTGACATCCACTCATATTTCTTGAAGAAAAATACTTAATAATTTATGTCAGTCCAAGCGTGTTTTGGATGACTTTGAATATTAAAACTTCCATACTTTCATTTATCATTTATGCAGCTTAAACTTTTCACTTTTTCTGTAGGTCTACGAAACAGAAAGGTGACATTGGTGACATTGTCATTTTAACTGTACTTGTAACTGCAACTTGTGTCACCTTCTACAAATACTGTCAAACCACAGACTCTAAAAGTATACAATTAGTGTTAAGGCTGCACTAATTATGCAGTTGTCTTGACACCAGGGGTCATAGGGTCAGCTGGAGGTGTCCAGTTGCATAGGGCCCTGTCACAGTGTCATAGGAACTGTCACCTCATGACATCTATTTGACACTTGTGGACTCAATGTGTCATTCTCATGATGACCTGCAGCTCCAAATGTCACACGTTTTGTCCCTATAAAAGTATTAATGTAATGCCTTCATTTAGTATACATGAAGTCTAACAATAATCAATGGTATCAAACACTTCATTATTTAAAAAGATAAACTTCATGTTTTCAGTAAATATTGGCACAAAAAAGTCATTCTCAGCACCCTTTTGAAATGTTTCTTCTCCATTCAAGAGTGGCACAAACCACAGACTTTATTCCAAAGTCAGCAAAAAATAGAGAAGAAACCAAAAACATGCATTATTTATGTCATTCTTACATAACCTTGTAGTGATGACTTAAGATGATGATTTAGAAACAAGAAACTGTCCTTTTAAAAATATGTAGATTACCTTGAGAAACAAAGTTTTTAAGATTGTGGACAGTGGACTGTGCATTTGAGCTTGAAACAGACTGTTCCCAAGATTTGAGGAACTGACAACATTTTGCACATGTAACATTGTAGATTAGTTTAAATCATTGGAATATAATGTGGGATTTGACTATAAATAAATTATATATCATTCAATGTGACAACCATCTGCATTCTGCAATTATTTGTATAAATGATAACCATTTGACATCATTTCCAAGAATAGATATTTACATATTTACTTTATATCATGAAAGCATGATTGAGACCATTTTCTGAAATGGTTGAGAGCTTAGCAGTCATGGGACATTGTATAATCATAGACATACATATGTAAGAGAGTGTTTGTTGTACATTCGTTATCACAATGGCCCTTGACTTATCATTCCGGGCAACTACTGTCTGGGTAAACATGGTCAAAAGAACTACAAACTCTGCCCTAGATACACACGAAGGTCAAGCTCTCTCTGAAAAGTCATATGTAGAGTTCTATATAGATGTATATAGAAGATATATATTCTATATGTTCATTGCAAAAATTGTTATATGCATGTGTGAATTTGAGGAAATTACAGCAATGGCGAATGACTATATGTATATGTGCTGTGAATTCTTCAGCATAGGAATACAACAAAAGTCAATTAATTATCGTAATTTCCAGGTTATAAGTATACATACAAGTGCATAAATCAAACATGGAAAAAACGATGATTTTGTTTTCACCTGCCCTGCATCCACTTGACTAAATCCACTTCAGCCAACAGGACACCAACTACGACTAGTCTAAGACTCTAAAACAAGATCTGCTCTCTATAATTAATGGAGTGATTATTTTACAATTTACTCTGTAGCTCACAGCACCTCTTTATTATGCAGTTGAGCACTGTAAATATGCAGCAAAGTTTTCCAGTGTCTACACTCTAAAAAATCTCGGGACAAAATTGGTTTTTTAGATTCAAAATGGTTTTTTGAAAAACCAAATTTCAATGCAAAACCAACATGGATTTTTAAAAAAATCCATGTTGGTTTTTTGCATTGAAATTTGGTTTTTCAAAAAACCATTTTGAATCTAAAAAACCAATTTTGTCCCGAGATTTTTTAGAGTGTTGTTGTAAATATGCAGCAAAGTTTTCCAGTGTCTATGCAAGTTTGTCTTGTTTGTATGTGCAAGTGTATGGGCGTCTGTCCAGATTTCATTGGAAAAGTACATAAAGAATAAATGAGAGAACCAATTGTGTATGAATTATATATATGTTTGTATTGCCAATTACAATGAAAATCACTGGCCTGGCAATGCAGAATATATTACTGTAGGTGTGACCAGATCTGTCACACTGAAGGCATATTCGATTGTCAACTCTGCTGCCAACTGTCTCATAAAACTTAAAGGAACTTCTTAGTCCTTACTGGACAGTCACTAAAGAAGATATAGAGCCTAAAAGACAGTAATTAAAGGCATTCAATCATTCTAATGGCTATCTCAAGACTGGTCCCTTACATTATGTGGGGGTTTCATAAAGTCAGTAAGTTACATAATGGTCATGAAAGAGATCACTCTGTATTCAAAGTGATATGCTAATATAACAGAACCTATACAATTGTGTGCCATAAATTGAGAGTTTTATACAAAGATATATTGATTTTAGCAACATGTCACAATAAAGTTGTTTTATTTTCGTATTTACTTTCAAATTGGCTGAGTAGAGGTTTAAATGTGTCTTTCAATCAATCTATTTGTGGAGAAGTAATAAAACAAGTATTTATCCAAGTCTAACCTTCGTGAAGTGCTGAGTCTGCCAAGGAGGGCCAACAAGCACACTGTACCAAATTGCTGTAGTTTGTACAGTGAATTACTGTAGAAACTACAGTAAGCTGCTGTACAACTCTGATACAGTAAGCTACTGTAGAAGCTACAGTAAACAAAACTCTACCGTAAGACTTACTGTAAATGTTACAGCAAGCTACTGTAAGCTTCATATTACGGCAAACTGCTGTAGATTTTACGGCAAATAAAACTCTACTGTAAGCCTTACTGTAAGTGTTACAGCAAGCTATTGTAACCTTCATATCACGGCAAATTGCAGTAGATTTTACAGCAAACAAAACTCTACCGTAAGCCTTACTGTAAATGTTACAGCAAGCCACTGTGAGCTTCATATTACAGCAAGATGATTTTACAGTAAGCAAGCCACTACTGTAATCCAATATCACACTACTGTAATAACTACATTAAGCCATTGTACTGACAGTTCATTCCTTATAAAGGGAATATACCAAATGTGTCATGTCCACAAGCAATGGCTTAGCATTAAGTTCTAATTGGAGATATTATATTGGAAAATAGCCATCCCTCATATTTATGTTCATGAAATATGTTTTTAAAATCATATCAATATTGTTGTAGACATACATGTATTTGTATCACAATGTTCACCCAACTATCTAGTATAATACTTGATTAAAATATATAAGTATTTCAAATGTGGAATACATGATATTTAGGTTTTTTTTTAAGTCTAACCTTCGTGAAGTGCTGAGTCTGCCAAGGAGGGCCAACAAGCATGCAGTTTTATAATCCACACCAATTTTCCAATTGCTAGTGCCCTTGCCAAGGCTTGCCAAGATGTGGATAGGTTGCTGGATGACCTATGGGAGCAACCGTCCCCACCCTCCCCCAGTGCCCCATCCAAGATCCCCTACTGGGGTGAGCTATGAGAAATGTGCTTTGATGCTGGTCCAGGGAGGAAAGATAGGAAAGGCCAAAAAAGTGGAAATAATTGAAAATAAAAAACAAGGGCAGAAGGGGTAAGATTAATGTGGAGGTATTATCAACCCCAGCAGGGAATTCCTCCAACCAATCCTGCCATCCACTATGGGCTAGTGGCCTGTGAGGGTTTCAACTTTCAGACAAGTTGAGAGTTGAGACCAGATTACATTGTGCCCAGGTTGAGCTCATAACAATAATTGCCTGTGGAAAGTGACGTTGCTGGAAATCTACCTGGAATCTTCAGTATAGGTGGGCTAATGGACCATGCCTCCATGGTTATACCAACTTCAGGTGTCTTTCACAGTCTTGGTTGTAAAAATCACTGATGTGCCTTTTGTTCTTGGTTAACTTGAAGATGGTTCCTGAAGAAGGTCCCTGATTAGCCAATACTTAGTGAAGCCCATGAGCCTGCAGTTGCAACTTGGTTGCCTTGCCAGCCATGCCTGAAGAGCACACCTGTACTCCCTTGGTTGATCACATAAAGGGTCCTACCACCAACATTCCACAAGCAGCCCACACCAAATTATTTACCAGACAAAGGGAAAATACCCAACACAGCCCAGCATCTCAGGTTGGTAGCAAGGTACATCTAGATCCCCCAGATACACCTGTGGGTCGATCCATTGCTGCTTCTTTGTTTCTCTGTAACTGTTTAGTCTGGATGCCTCACAGGCCATTTCAGATTACCCCATTCAGGGCATTTCAACTTTGTTTTGCCAGCCTGTCAGTCACTCAGTCACCTGGTCAGCCTACGTCAGTGAGTCAGGAGAGATAGATACTAGATAGCCAGACATACAGATAGCTAGTATCTAGGTAGATAGCTGGATAGATAGCTGCATGCAGTGAGTGAGTTTGTGTTTTACGCCCCATCAGCACCTGTGTGGGCTACTAAGACGCTGAATAGATAGATAGATAGATAGATAGATAGATAGATAGATAGATAGATAGATAAACACATTCCTCTGAAAAGAGGCACATCCCTGATCTTGAAACAATTATATCCCTGTTACTCATTCATTTGACTTAGATATATCAAACTTCTCATTTGCTTAACTCATAAAGTCTCCTTCCCTCCTATCACCTGCAGTGTAATCTGGCAGGTAGGGAGGTCCACAGCCCAGTGGCTTGGCCTGTAGCCTTGATATACAGTGTGATGGGGCTCATCCAGAGGGTTCTTCCAAGGGGTTTCATCCAAGCCCTCCAAGGTTGCTTGTTGCTTCAGCTTCAGTACTGGGTAACATACCACCCCCTTGCAGTACTCCCTTATAAAAAATCAAGACATAAAAAAGAAATGATAAGGTGTGAGGGAGTAGACATATCTTCCTGTGATCACTTCATATTGATGGTCTTTGTGTTGGCTCCTCGGGCCCTTTCTAAAGGTCCATTCCAAAGTATAAATCTACACCTTATATATTATGAAATAAATGTTTGTGCGATACCTGTGTTATCACTTTGTATCTGATGCATGATATATTGGCATGCATTATTTGGATCCCCAGGGTTATTTCCATTCTCTAAATCAGGATAGGTTGGATGTCAAGTCACAACATGGGGTGAGGTCTTGTTACAAGGGCACATCATGTTAAGAACTTCTTCAAGGACATCAAGTTAGACAAGAAAAATAAAAAAGAACATAGGAAAATGCAGGAAAAGAGTGGGAAGAAAAGAAAAGATACAAAAATGAGTAAAAACTATGCACCTTGTGTTTCCATAACATGACATGAGATTAAATTTATAGTCATTTCAAATAAATTCTATATACTCAATTTAATTAAGGTCAATAAAATACATTAGACTCTAATTTGCAGAAATAAATGTTTGCTAATGAAAGGGTCCAGTAGCCAGGCATCAGACAAAGTAATGATTTGCAAAGGATGAAATTTATTTGACAAGTAAACATACAGCACGAAATGGAAGTACTTGTTGAGTTTATTTGCCCAGGAGCAATAAGGTTGGTCCCTGAATTCACAGGGCAGAATAAATACATATCAAGTTCAACTGGTGAAAAGTTGATCTAAATTAGTGCTATTAATCATCTTGAGGGTGAGAGGCATTGAATTAAGGGATTTGCATTTTGAATGGATATAAACTTATGATGAAGTAAAGCATTGAAAACAGGCACATAATGACATTGCAACATGTGGTAATGATGGTGTGCATTAGTTTATGGAATGGTGGTTCAAATGGACCCTTCAGAGAAGTTCAGACCCTTCAGACTTCCATGCTGTCCATACAATAGGCAGCCAAGTACAACACAAAAGGGAAATAAAAATATATATGAAAAAAAGATCAGAAAATCCAAGAAACAAAGAAAGAATAGGGAAAAGAAGATAGGATGAAGAAAAATAAGGACAGCAGTGGACCAGGGCTGACACCGGAGTCCAGTTATATATGGCAGCTTGTTTATACACTTAGGTGGAGGGAGCATTCTTGGGCCAGAAAAAAAAGTTGTTTAGTCCAATGGGGCAGGTCTGCAGGAACAGGGTATATTCATAGCAGAGGGTCTGTCTGGGCCAAAGGAAGGAATGGGCCTAGATTCAATGGGCAAGCAAGCAGGCAGGCCAGCCCTAGATGCTTAGTATGTGGGAAAGGAGAGGCAAAGGCCTAACAAAACATTAAGGGTGGTGAATCTGCTGCAGATACTAAAAAAAAGTGGCAAAAAAAGTTGGGTGCAGACAAACAGGTCCATAGGAAAATATAAACGACCCCCAAAAAACACAAATAAGCATGATTGTGCACAGGTCTATATCCGACAGCAATCACAAAGCAATCAGATGGCAATCATGCTGTAATCTGCAGAATATCAATCTCAAAATCAGCACATTCTGACAAGGTCAAGCCATGACACTTCGATTGTGGTCAAACTGATTACAGGTATATACATGTGCAATGTTTTTTATCACATAACATTATGGCACTGTACCTATATATTATCTTCTCTGGGCACAACCAGAACTTCTTCAACTTCATGTTGATTATGCATAAGTAAGGAGACTTTCAAAATTAATGTCCCTTGCAAGTAAGAACCATTAATTAGACAGGGGATTCTGAAGTGCAAAGCAAAAACAACAGTATACGATATAAATCACCAAGTGGTAAGTTGGTACCCTGATGATTTTTAGGCAAAATGTACAATCTCAGAACAATAGCCCAACAAAAGTCTGTGGTGGATCTTTAGAAATTGAGCAGGGCCCAGAAAGAAGATGATGTGTTGCCCTTGGCCATCACCAGGGAGGGTGAACAAGGAGGGCAAAGTAAAGGGCAATGCAAAAGGGCAGGGGGACAGGCAGCCAGGCCCAGTCAGAGGCCCTGTCAGGGGAGGACGTGAAATCAACACCACAGCAAGTTGTTAGGTCTGCCTAGACTATTTGCTTGAGTGAAATGAAATTTTAGAAAAAAATTAAAAAAGAAGAGAGGAAGAAAAAGTGAGAAGCAAACAAGAGCCCAAGGAAACCATTAATCAAAGGGAGGTGGGTGTTGACCAACTCAAGGCTAGTGAGAACTTCAACTGAACAGGGGGCACACTGCACACTGCAGTGGGGGGGGGGGGGTTGTTCTGAATACTAAAAGGAGGAGGGGGCAGTGCATCCACTGGTGATCCCATGGCCTGTCAAGGCAACATGTTACCCATGCAAGTGGTATTACTGGTTCATATATATATCTTTACAATACATGTTTTGCTTGTGGGCAACTTGTTTAATAGGGGTACCTGACAACATGGGTCCAAATAGCAGCATCCACAGAGCCATGCTTCATGGGCCAACTCCACCCCCCCCCCAACCCCTTCCCCTTTCTGGTTTTCTGGTCCACTATTCTAAAACGCAGAACCTTCATGTTATATCAGTGGCGGATCCAATGCTGATGACCCCCAATTCTAAACTTCAGGGAGGGGATTCTAACCTTCATCAAGGGGATGACAGAGCTGCTGCAGTAGAATTTACAACAGTTGCTCATACATGCTACCATGCTATTACGTATCATAGCATGGAATATCTTGATGTTTAACCCCTGCCCACTCCCCTCCCTGGATCCGCCCCAGAATCTTGCCCAATTCTTGTGTAACCTCTGGACTCGCCGACCCTAGCAAAACTGCAGAAAACACACGGCTCAAGTTTTCCTCGCTTGCTTGGCAAGAAAAAAAAGTAAGAAAAATGTGGAAAAAAGGTTATGAGGAAAAAAAGAAATGTGCTAAGGGCAAGGGGACGGAGGTTTGGCAGGGGGTGAGGGTTGGGGGGAAAGTTCTGGGCTGGCCAGTCCAACTACCAAGGGAGGGTGTACACCCCCCTCCTCCTATCCACCTCAAGGTTTTGCAAGGGGCATTCTTGGTGTGAGAATCAGCTCCTCTCCACCAAAAAGTCACTTCACATCTCCCAAATAAATTAGCCTTTCCCTCTAATGAAAACATGACTTGTACTTGAACACAGGATGACCAGAGGTGCACAGTGCTACTCTGGAGTAAAGATTCAAGAGGGACTTGGCATTTCACTTTTAAAAACTTCACCAGTGCAGAATAAATTGAAGGCCCTTTGGGAAGGGTATACATATGACTGGCCTGCCAAGTCTTTGTCTTTTTCATACAAGATTCCTCTACTTCTAATAGTTATGACCATGCCATTGAAGACACCCAGTACTCAGACTCGAGCAGAAAAGGCTTATGGCTAATAACTGAATTCTGTACATCTGACTTCACTATTACTAGGCTACATCATTCCAAACAACTCAGTCAATTGGCAAGGTCGAAAACTCGAAATTAGTACATCATATTTTGATACATAATTAAATTTTAGGGAAAAGTCAAGAAAATTTATTTCTCCCACCCAGAGAATCTGCTGAAGTGATTTCTCCACACTATTAAGAACATCAACTGCCGCGTTACCTTTGTCTCTTATAAGCTAATATACAACCATAATCTGCATGGAATTTTCCTCTTAATGGTTTTCAATAGTTTTGAAGACTGATCTAAGTAATCCAGGAATAACCACAAGGAAATCTATATGGAAAAGCCTTCAAAAAGACAGGACAGAGCTCGACTTTCAACCACAGTGTACAGTGTGTGTACACAGGGGACATAAACCCTTGAGAGTTGTCAGCAATACTCAATGAAGAAGTGCTTAGAAAACCACAAACACCCAAATACCCCCCCCCCTCCTACCCCTACCTTCCCCAAACTTCTTGTAGGGTTGGAATTTGGCAGTCTCAGGTCCGAAGGTTACAAACTGGGGGCCTGTACAGGTAGTCTGTAGAGTCTGGTGGCACCAATGTCGTAAAGGTACATGGAGAATTTTAGAACAAGATACTGAATGGTAATACTATCAGTTGCATCATCTGGAAGATATATCTATCATTCTATATCTACCTGTCTATTTGTATGGTTATAATAATAGTAGGCCTACTTACGTGAATGTATCAAAAGACACATACTAGATATTACATAAATATTTTATGTGAGGAGTCCCAACTAAACTGTATAGTGGAGGACTTACCACCAATATTAATTTTGTGATGTTATCTCTCCTCATAAATGAGGCCACTTTTAAAAGCATAGGTCTACAAATTTAACTTGGCAGCAAAGCCATTTTGTGTGGCTTCAAACTGTCAACATAACCCAGTTGCCCTACATATTTTCCAATAATCCTCATAAATTAAGTATAATTTTGGTTTAAGGAATAGTTTATGGAAAAAACAAATTGTTTTTTCCTCAACTTGACATTATCACACCACAATTTAGCACATTTACCTAAATGGTATCATTTACCTAATCGTATGCAATTTCTATTGACATTATAACAGTTAACCATGCCCCATATTACCTAGAATCTTAACTGAAAGATTCGTATTTTGTACCGCATGTATTGGTATAACTACATGGCCTGATTTATATAATGCCAAACGTTCAATCCAAGAATGATTACTATAGGTTTACATCAGAAAATAAAGAATTTATCCACCCACAAAAAGGTTCAAATCATTTCACCTGCATGAATTTCTAAATGTGTTCTGAAATGTGTTAGTAATATACCTTATGGCCAGTCATGGGTATTGACCAAATTTCTTTTTATAAAAAAAAGACCAAATAAAAAGCACTACTCTTTTTGCTGTAATCCCCTTTTTAATTTTTTTCTTTTTTTTGTGAGAGTTTGTCCAGCATGTCTGTACATAACAAAACACAGGTGATCTGCACTGGCCAGGCACAATCCAATTGCAATGGTTTTACCTCAGTTCAACATTATTTAGCTCTTTGTGTATGTATAGAAGGACTGGAATCACTGGGGGACACTTTCTATCAGTGTTCTGATACAGCAGTAATTCATGCACACATAAGCCAGGTCCAGTTGTCAACATGTAAGATTAGTCAAAACTCAGCATATTTAGTGCAACTTCCATGTCATGTAATGTGCCACATACCTATAATAAATACATTTTATAACAGTACCTCAATAATTTAATTAATGTATAAATAAAAAAACAATCATTTCCAATCACCAAAAAAAAAATCTCAGACCTTATAGCTTCAGTCTCAGCAAGACGCAGTTTCTTCATTCATAATTTCCTGTGCATTTTACAAGTTTTCGTAGTTTTTATGATATCATGGCATATATTCTATTTAGCTTTTTATTTTGAAAATTAAGTAATCACAGAGGGTGTCCATTTCAGAGGATATTTCATTTACAAACTTCAAATAGGACACATAATTCTTCAAACATGACAGAAATCTATTTTGTTGTTCTTTTATTTTATCATACATTTACCCTTTCCTGCATTTTATACTTTTAATTATTTTTTACCATTTTCACTTTTTCATCCGTTGTACAACCTCTCCTGTTCATTCATTAGTATTATTTACTTCTATTTCACTGAACCAATTAGGATGCTCTGATGTTTACTTGTAAAACATAAATTAAGCCATCCTTCAAGCGCCATGATGCTAACTAAATATGTACATTGCAGCTTGTTTGGAAAGGTAATTACAGACTAGAGAAGTATGTCTATAACTCCAATGTCATACCAAATAGTGGGATTGCTTCCAAAAGAAATCACATATCCTATGAATATCCCTTGTAATTAGTTATTAGGGGCCGACCAGATGATCTTTGGGGGGGGGGGGGGGCTATGGATATTTGGTGAAAAAAAAAAGATTGTTTCCCACTTGACACTGCTGAGAAAAAAAGTTTGTTCAGCATATGGAAATAAAAAAGTTTGTTTCCACCTGTAGCTAGGATACCGTAATGTTAAAATTCTGATAAAAAAGTTTTTTGCGACGAGTGCGCATGCAAAAAATTGTTCGTTGACGCACTGCGAACGAAAAAAAAAGTTCGTCCCGGGGGTAAAGTCCATAGCCCCCCCCCCAAACTATCGTCTGGTTTGCCCCTTAGAAGTAATTATTCAATATTTGCATGGAAATAACCAAATTTATCCAAAAAGTGCTGACATTTTGAAATATACATATAGATTCTACAATATTTTCTAAAGGATAAGAATGTCTTGTGAACTAAAGTGAAGATAAAATGTCTCACCTGTCTCACACAAAAAATGGAATCAGTTGATAAACTGAAATACAGAAACAATTATCCAAACTGTCAGAGGAAATTATTTCTAGTTATAGGCCTAACTATATTTAAAAGTTTTTTTGGTACTTCATTTTTTCTCTTTTTAAGTAGCCTATAATGAATTATGACAACACACACCTAAATATACATCAGATACATAATGTTACACCCAGGTATTTGGTTTATAAACAAATTCATAAGTTAGCAAAGCAGAGAGGTTTACATTGAGGTCTTTGTTGTGTTTTGAGGCTAAGCAGAGTGGCTGTCCATCACTACCAAACCTGTATACACTATGGCAATAGCTTTTAACCCCTCTCAACCAATCCAAACAGCTAACACCAAAGGCCATCACTTATTACTTGCTTATTAGTCATAGACAGTTAGACATTTCAGACAGATCTACCAACTGCTTCTACATTCTATGATTATCCAGGATAGAAGTTGATGTTGAAATTAGACCGAAGGTCTGGTTTGCCACATTCCACACCTCAGGTCTTGTCAAAGGCAGATTGGTAATCTATTTGGTCTTGTGAATTGAAATTTCCCTTATCATGCCAATATGTCAACACTTCTGCCAAGTTCTGGGCGAATGTAACTCTTCTGCATTAAGGATTTTAGTTGTATGATTTGCCAATGCACTGGTATAGCCTATGACAATAAATCGATTATAAGCATTACTTCTTACATCAGATGACTTTCAATTAAAATCAGAAGTTCTCGGCCAACTGAGAGGCCCAACTTCATTGTTCTTATTCCTAAAATAAAGAGAGAAAATAGTGACTGTTGACCATAGAAATATACGTAGATAGAAGTTGCATTACTTCTTCAATGCCACACAGATACACTAGGAAAAGGACCAATGATCTTGAAAAATACACGTTTCCCTAATCACAACCACAGGCAGACAACCATTCGAACTAAGACGAAACCATCAGCCTGCTTAATGCAAATCTGACTGGGCAGGCGTCTTGGTGTTTTAAGCTGATTCAAACATATTGCACAAAGCTGAGTGTTTGAATCAGGGGAGAAATCTCACAAGTGAAAGATGTCCTCTAACAGCCAATGAAAGATGAATCCAGGGCGATTCCTGAATCTCAGCAATCATAGAGAAGTGGTATCAGCCTCCATTTGATCACTCAGCAGCACCCACTTTGGTCAGATAATAATTGTAAACCTATAACAGAGATATGCACTTTCTTAGCTCTTTATGATAAACATTCGACTCAAATCCTGAGTCCCTTGCTAGTGGATGTTACAAACACTAAACACACAGCATGTACACACACATAGGTAAGAGATAACTCCCATATTTACCTTCATAAATATCTCTTAACACCACTCAACTTTTTATACCAAATGATGAGCACTATTTCTACGATTTCTGTAAATATTTAAGGAAGACTCAGTGGTCCCAGGGGCATTTTGACTGGACACTTTAATACACGTTTATGTTATGTAAACAGGGATGAGAGGCTCATGAAATAAGATTTGTTTATGGCCCCATAATCACCACACTGTTTGCGGATATTAACCAAATGCCATTCATACTTCATCCAGCATATCTCCACATAGATCAAACAATAACACAGTGCCAACTGATTTATTAATTGGTCATTTGCTCCATTTGGTAGATCCAAGGTCGGTTTGCTTGGTTATCCCATGACATCAGACGTCATTGTTGTATGACCTCATACACCAAATCACTCACTGTAAATTTCTGTCTTACATATTCTTTCAGAAGGTTTCTTTATAGTAGATTTGAGTATCCACAGAATTCACTATTTATGTATATAGGTCCTCCCATAATCCATTTAGTCAATGAATGTATATTATTTTGTAATTATCTAATTCACCCATTGGCAGGAGTTCTGGTAACTTATCATTGTCTTTTTTTACAGATGACCAAATTCTACAAGCTGACTAGCTGAATAACTAGCTAACTGACTGACACATTATACATGTCATCTGATTCAACTGGCCTTGCAGACTTCAACCGTACGAAATTGATATCAAAACTGACTGACAGTGGCTGAATGACTGATTGACTGATGAACTAATAGACTGCATGATTCATTATTGATGAACAATCCAACACAATTGGCTGACTCAACCTACTCAGTCTGACTATGTATAGTTATTTCATCAGTTTTATGTTGTTTATTTTTACAAAAACAACCTAAGTATGTAAAATATAAGTAATATTAGTTATACATGGCTATATTTATTACTTAAATGTGTTGTTTGAAAGTGATACTGTTTGTGGGCTCATGAGCTATCACTTGAGACTGTCTGGTCCTAAATCCCATCCCACTCCTCTTGATAAGGGCTCGGACGTCATAGCAAGGGCGGATCGCCAAGGGTCAGTCTGCAGGGGGTAGTCAGGAGACGCTGATTAGACGTGTATTTCTAGAACACCTGAATGTTGCTTAGTGATTGTCTTAATGTGTCCTTTTTGGTAAAAATCAGTCTTAGATACTTCCAGATGTCAAAGAGGCATTGGTAGGTAGTTGACCTTTTTGAAAGAGACAACTGATGGACATTTCTTTTCTCAGTATCCTCCAGGATAGGCCCAAGTCATTCAAAGAACCTAATTAAATACATATTTCCTAGTTTTGTTTTTCCCTATACACACAGAAAATCAGAGAGAAATCCTTTCAAGACAATTTGAAATCTCCAATTAGTTCATTCCTAAATGTTGGTGTTAGGCATATTTCCACATCACCAAGCTGCTGAATTACTAGTTGAGTCATTTGAAACTTTATCTTATAGCGTCCTGTTAAACTATGAGACTTATGTTACAAGTGGTCCATAAACATTTATTTCTCTCCCTGGACCCAAAAATAGCTCCGCCTTTGACCAAAAGGTGACCATCTGTAACAGTTGGTTTCAGTGTCAACACAGTACAATGCTGAAAGTCCTGCTAAGTACCAAAAAAGTGCAGAAAAAAATCCATCAAATTGGTCACTTATCAGAATGGTGTCAGAAAAGCATTCATTGACCGCTGATAGGCTGCAATCAGAGTAAAGTCCACCTAGGACAAACAAGTCTTTTTATAAAACACTTTTTTTTACATGGTCAGTTGACGCCTATCAGTGAACTCTATCTCAGGCCCATAAATCAATGACCACAGGCCCTCGAATCAGTTTGCTTTGTTCAGATTATTTCTGTCTTTATCTTAATAAAATACTGAACTCTGATTAATGGATCGTGCAATGATTTGATACAAGTATTCATAACCATTGCTAAATCAGGACTATAGATCTCTGCCAAGCTGCAGGTACATATAAGGCATATGCTACAATTACAGAATGTAAAAAAGTTGAGATAAAGTGAATATTTCTGTGACAGGTGTGCCATTTGGATATTTTGTCTCATTGACACATTTCAGTGACTATTTCAGATATATTTTCTTAAATGCCCACTTGTTTTGTCAACTTTAACCACACTTGTAAGTTGACAACAATTTAATCTCTCCCAAAGGCAGCTGCCAAGATCTGATGGAAAAGGGTTGTTTCAATTACAAACACGTGTTGGCAGACCTTTATCAAGTCAACTGAGGTTTTTCTGCATTGTTTGCAAATTATAATGCTCTAAACTTCACTAATGCTTGAAACCACAAATTAGCTACACTGCAGTATGTTACCTTACCACAGAAGTTGACAAGCTCTCCTGTATGTTGTAGTTCCGGACACCAACACCAGAGGGGTGCATGCATGGACCAAAAAGAACTTCGGCAGGTTCCTCTCTTTGCCTTTTTTTGCTCACTCCCCGAGTCTTTCTCTTTATTACTTTAACAGCACTTGAGTAACACTGTCAGTCCCATGCAGATCTTTCACTTATGACTCCGGCGTACACTAATTCCTTAATTTGTAACAGGCTTCTGTAGTCTTTGAAGCAATCCAGTCTGGAGACTTGGGCAACTACTTTTTTGGAACTGACTTTTTTTTGGTCTCGTGACAAAGATCAGACAAACAGCTGGAAGCAAAGGCAGGTCATGTCAAAATTCACTTGCAGTACAATGACCAGACCCAGATATCATAACAAAAGAATTAGACATGCCATTGTGCGAATTGTAACAGGATTGGAAAATAATTGTACTGGACTTCAGGAAATGTTACATTCTAACAAACTCTCACAAATACAGTCACATGTGTAACTCTGGAAACACCAAATGTTACTGCAATTGTTACCAGTAGTAGCAAAGAAGAAATGGAAATGGGGTCCACTGGTCCAGTGTCTATTCTGTTTTTGTGTTTTGTTTCTTTCTATACTTTTTACTTATGTTTCTAAATAGAAAGTTGCAAGTCATATTTGGAATCACTGAGGCTAACCACAAGTAGACACTACAAGTTTGCTTCCAAAATGTTTGAAGAGAACATGTACTCTTTGGTCTAGGCTGGGTGCTACTCTACACCCCTTGGCCTGCTTGGCCTGCTTGTCCTTGGGACTTCATAACCCCTTTGACCTGTTATGTGCCCCTTGCGTCTAAATCATGACCTGACAGGGCCTGCATTTTTCCTCTTAACTAATATCTCATCATAAGGGGGAGGCAGGGGGCTTAGGGCCACAGGGGGGAAGGAGGGGTGACCTGCAATGCATGGACCAGTTGAACTCAACTTTATAAGAGACAGCTAGAGAGAGTGGAGGCCACTGGAAGGGGGCGGGCAAAGACAGTGGCCATGGGAACGGGTCTCCAACCCCCCCCCCCCCCTCACCCATGTTTACCATTACACAATATGGGGTAAGCAGCTGGCCAGCTAGCCAATCACAAGCCACGAGTCCTGTTTGAAATGCTAGCCTGACCGTCTGGGTTAGCTGTTGGCTAGCTGTGTTTTAGCTTTGGTTTGCTAACCCACATTGAACACCAGACCAGCCAGCCCAAGCAGACCTAGACCAGGACCAGCTAGACTAACCAAGATTAGCACTCTGCTGCCCTAGACCCACTAAATAGCCACAGCATCACCCTAGGCCATGTTCCCACCACATAATGTCACTATTTTAGCTCTTATCTATCAAAATAGCCACATAATTCATGTAACATGGGCACTGTAACCACTACAGTTCAACTGGCTTTCTGTTTTTCTTTTGTTGGCCAGGACAGGACCTACTTTCTAAAGTGACTGGTCCTTCTCACTATCAATCAGTCACAAATCAGATACCAGAAAAAAAGGCAGTCTTTTCAATTGGCAACAGTTGCTGGTTGCAAAAGGGTTTGGCCAGACATGACCTAGAAACCCAAACAAGTGAATCTGTCACATGATCTTCTGGCTTCCGAAGACCCTGTCTGACATATCTAGGTGATTTTCCAGAAAATGAAAACGCAAATTCTAACCCTGGCCAATGTGACCATTGAAGAGCTTTGTATGTTGCCACTTCAAATAGATTCTTCCTTATAAGAATATGTTCCATAAGTCATCTAACACAACCTTCCCATGCCTCTGTGATGATTTTCAACTTTTTTTCAATCCAGTGAAAGTGTCAGTCAATTCATGGCCATGCATAACTTTAATAGATTTATATCTTCATGGTTAATCAGTGGTTCACCTGAAGAAATCACCTGTTATCAAATTCAAAAATTTCAGTGTCTTCTTGTGCTGAGGATGATCATTGATTTCTTGCAACATCAAGTTATCTTACTTTACTTACAACTACCTTCATGCAGTTTATTTCAAAACCAAGACACAGATTTGGCACATGACATACAGGATACCTTCAGATGATGTTTGTTTTGCATGCCATAATTGATGTTAACACACGTTTTACTATATATATTGTACAGTGTCAATTGGTTTGGTACCTTCCCTTCTGACACCACTGTGTTTGCAGAGAGCATTTGTCCATAGCAGTTGCTTGGTTTTGCTCCCAGTTCAATGCATCACTATTTGCTCAATGTGTTTCATGACAAGTTACTGGCTGAAGTTAGCAACTCAAATATGATTAAGTGAACATAAACTTTAACTTTGGCCAAATATTAACAGTTGTTGCATTGGTGTAACGTGGTCAAAACAGTGAGACAAAACACACACCACTCCCAGGTGGAAGCAAAAATCATGCACAAATATACTCTACATGTTTCAAACCGTTTCATAGTGTGTCCCCACACAGTCCACATGTGCAAATTGTGCATTCACATATGCTGATAATATCCATTGAATAAAACAAACTCAAACTGATCATGATGTGATGCATTTTACATCTAATTGCAAAAGCAAAAAGGGACTTTTGAAATTTCTCAATTTAGCACTGGTAATATTTCATGACCTTTTGTAATTGCTCCAAATAATAGCACAATCTATGGAAATTGTTATTTTATCCACACAAAAAAATCCAATTGCCACCAATGCCTAAGCATTATTTGATGAAGATAAGTGAATAAATGTTCCAACAAGCTTAATTTGACATTGTTAATAGGTTAACTTGGAGAATAATAGAACTTATGCACACATGGGCCACTGAAGACATGGCTAAATTATATCTAAAGACAAACTCCGAATATTTACCATTTATTTGAATTATAAAATTATAATAATGAAACTATGACCTTTGCAGGTTGGACATTAAGTTTCTAAAATTGACAAATGCTGATGTCACAATCACAACCAGAATTGTTGCAGTTAATTAAATTATACATATTAAAGCAATGAAGTAAATTTTGCAAGCTAAGCATAAATCATTGCCTCAGGAGTTAGTGCATAGTGGTGTATATGTATGTTACTCTCAGTTCATATGGTGCAGATAGATATACACAAATTCCTTCAACCACTGCTTGCCAGTGCTGTTATTTCTTTGCATAACTGACAAATGGTAGAGAAAAAAGTAGGAAAATGGTAAGAAAAAAATAGACAAAAAATGTACTAAATAAACATGAAGATAGCTGGGCTTGCATCTCAAGTCTGTGAGGAGGAGGAAGACTTACACAGAAGGGTCAGATATGATCTATGCATACATATAGCCCCACATTGGTTTGCAGGGATCACATCAATACAAGAAATACACTTACAACTGTAAGTCATGGCTGCTTCTGACACTGGTGCAGATCTAGTCAAAGAGATAGAGGATAAATGGGCGATATCAGACAAGCACTTGCAAAAATATTGGAGATGTACAGACATCCTAGCAAAATACCAGAATATGCTACAGGCTATGCACCACAATTATTGAACAATAAAAATGGCAACACACAGTCAAAACTAACAACTCACTATCAATTTGTATCCACTGAATCATATGTCAACATATCAAAATAATTGACCATTTCAGGGGCAGTTTACTCAATGATTAACACTTGCTTGGAATAATGATTGCCAACAGTTCTTCACAGGAGTCTATAAATAGATTAACGACTGTAAATCAATGAATTACAAGTGAACCATGAAGTGCTGCCCTCTCCTTTTTATGCTGACACAATGCCACCTATTGTAAACACTGGGAGTTACAGAGAGGCCTTTCAAAATACCATACCCAGTTAATAAAGTACATTAAAGCAAGAATACTCAATTATTTACGAAAACCTAACTGGGCAGGATCGTAAATGCCAAGTTGATTTTTTAAATTGCAAATGCTAAGTTTATTTCACAGCCTTTTACTTCACATAATAGCCTTATTTTTTCTTCTTCTTTTATCCCATGCATCCTCTTTTTTTTTGGTTTTGTTGTACTTTTTAAAGTATTTTTTTCCGGAGAGGTCGGTTGATACCCATATCAAATATTAGCCTTGGAGGATTTCGTTTCTAATTATTTAAAGGTCAAAGTTGAGTCAAAATAGAGATCTTGTTGGCAGTGAATGGGGTAATAAAATGGTTCCTTTTTTAACACAACAATTCTTTAATTGTGATTTTTAAACCAGTTGAATGACTCTCATAATTATTGACGTTGTAGCATTTAAAATAGTGTGGAAATCAGTATATATGGAACTGCCAATAAGCCTTAACATGATTAGTGCATGGACATATCCAAAAATCGAATATTAGTGACATTTATATATTGATATGATATATATGAAAATATTTAAATAACTTCCTATCACCAGACAATAGCTTTACAAAACTTCCCAAGTATAGATGCAGGAAGCACACCTCATTAATGGTGCTAGGGGATGCCAAATAAATAGATACTGTGGTTAACAACTGTCACAAGTTTGCAGCAATTGATTTCAACTTATGTTTATATGGCTGGGCTGTGCAAAGAAGAATCTGTCTGCCCATTTTCCAGCAGTGACACAGGGCACTATTTTCTTCCTTCTTTTTAAATTTTTTTAAAGCATTTAAGGAACAATTTTTCAACCTTTTTTTTAAATAAGGGGTTAATGACCAGCAACAATAAAGAAATTATTTAAGTTGACCCGAATATTTACTTAAAAGTCTTGCTGTTAAGAGTGAGTTAAGGATATTCATTGGACAATTTCAGGTACTTTTTCTGCCGAAAAATGAGGCAAAAAGCAAAGAAAAGAAAAAAAAATGGGCATAAATCTGATAATTGAATGAATGCAAGCAGAGATCTGAAGGGGCAGTCCATAAATAATGCAATTAAATGACATTATCTGGGGGTACACCCCTACGCCCCAACACATTTTGCATGTCCAGCGGTCATTGGGGTTGTGTCCAGTGCTGAGCTGGCCACATTTAGCAAAGGGTGAGAGGCCAGTCATTAGAACAGCATGGGGCCCTACAACTCTCAATTACCTTAGCATGCTCCATGTATCAATAACACAGCAAAACAGACCATTAACCACAACATTTTTCACAGGACAATTTGCACACACATCTACCAGGTAGTTTAACCTGACTTTATCCCCCTTTTTTAGTGATCATTACTTTCTACCCCATTCTATTATTTATCTTTTTTCTTTCTTTGTTCGTCTTAACCATCACCCTTTCTGTCTTTTTATTAACTTAAGTTTTCATTTTTTGCCTTTTTTATTTTCACCTTTGTTGACTTTAAAAAAAAAGGCACTAAACGCTGCAGGTTTAATGGCAGGTTTATCTGGGGTTGCTTGACAAAATGGTATAAAAAAATTGTGAAAAATAAAAAATGACAAAAATCCCTCAATCTTGATACCCCCATCAATCTGTATTGGTAGTTGCCTCCAAGGTTTAGTGGGTTGTTTTCTGGGGTAAAAACATGTGGTTTCGACCCCCTCACTTTCACCCCAGTCTGCCTTAACAAGTACATCGCCATAATTGGCTTGTAATCGGCTCTTGGCATAGGCTCACTCAAACCATTATAGGATACCACAAATGGCACAAATGCAATGCTCAGAATGCACAGCCCAATATGCAGCGCCCAATATGCATGGCACAATACGGCATAATATGTATGGCACAATATGAATGGCACAATATGTATGGCACAATAAGTATGCAACAACATGCATGCCACAGTACGCATGGTACAACACTCATGGCAAAATATGTATGGCAATATATGTATGGCACAATATGTTTGGCAAAATATGTATGGCAAAATATGTATGGCACAATATGTTTGGCAAAATATGTATGGCAAAATATGTATGGCACAATATGTTTGGCAATATATGTATGGCACAATATGTTTGGCAAAATA
This sequence comes from Platynereis dumerilii, assembly GCA_026936325.1. Lineage (NCBI taxonomy): Eukaryota > Metazoa > Annelida > Polychaeta > Phyllodocida > Nereididae > Platynereis > Platynereis dumerilii. The sequence goes on from JAPTHN010000011.1 coordinate 22,102,563, forward strand.
TGTATGGCAAAATATGTATGGCACAATATGTTTGGCAAAATATGTATGGCAAAATATGTATGGCATAATATGTTTGGCAAAATATGTACGGCAAAATACGTATCACACAATATGTTTGGCAAAATATGTATGGCAAAACATGTATGGCACAATATGTTTGGCAAAATATGTATGGCACAATATGTTTGGCAAAATATGTATGGCACAATATGCCCGGCTCAATACGCATGGTGTATGTATGGCACAATACAGATGTCATGATGGCAAAAGATGACATGCATGGTACAATATGCATGGAAAGAGATGGAACCATATGCATGGCACATGGAAAAAAGATGGTACCATATGCCTGGCACAATATGCTTGGTACAACATGCATGCATGGCACAAGATGCCTGGTACAATATGCCTGGTACTATGCATGGCACAATATGCATGCCACATTATGCTGGGCAAAATATGCATGCCACGAAATGCTTGGTACAATATGCCTGGTACAATATGCCTAGCACAAGATGAACCATGTTGCTATGGCCAACCAGTTGAGTTCTCCCAAGGTTAGCCACTTTAAAAGCTTTACTGAACACCCCCCACCAAGTTAACCCTGCCCTTGGACATATCAAAGCTCCCAAATTATCCCATTTGCAATTATTTCCACTTGGACATTTTCAAGTATTTTAGTACTTTTGTACTTCGTTCATTTCCAAAAACTTTCTTTTTTAGTGACAATCATATTTTAAATTTTTGATGAGCCTCTATAGGTCATGTGGTTCAGACTTGAAAATGATTATTATATTTTCTAAATTTGGTTATTTTGACAGCCACACTGTTGTTATCAGTGGCATCACCAACTGGCAACTGGTATATAGATAGATAGGCATGATAATATCACAAATTTTTATTTCTCTTTCGTGAATAGGGGTATGCAAATGATTAATTTTCATATCATACTAATGGCATTTAGGCCTAAACACCAGATCCTAATGAAATTAAAGGGTTTTTTTTTGGTCATCTTAAAAAGTGACAAGCAAGATGAATATAGATACTTTAAAAAATTGTCATCCATTGGTATCAATATCTGCAGCAAGATTGGAGGCAAAGTATGATTCACATTGACACATCAAAACAATATGAGCAAATGTGCTAATAACCATTGACTGAAGTGGACCTTCAAATATTCAACACTCCAGGTCGATAGTCAACATGCATAATATTAACACCAGACATCACTAATCGGGTTGGGCATCTGATGATAGATGTACCTGCAGTTAATCTAATTGGCTTGATCTAATTGGCTTAATCTGTGTTGTAATCTGTTTTGAAATTTTATGTGGAGCTAATAATAGATCATCGGTGTAGGATCATAACACCACATGTATAGCAATACAGTTACAAAAGTCATACATAATTACATGTGTGTTAGCATTAAACTTACAATGAGGTAATGTCAGAGGCTCAGAGCATTGCAAATGTGAGCCAGTCATAATTTATGATATCCTCTGACAGCACATTATTGACGATTCCATGCGATGAAGTGATTTTACTTTGCTTTACATAGCCTCATGGATCTATTGATAGTCATCCATTCAAATGTATACATTCAATTGTATGTCACTTTTTTAATTTCTTACTTTTGTTAACATTATGTCGATTCTACACTTGTTGTATCTAACTTTAATCCAAATCAATGTTATTGACTTCTAGATATTCATTTTCGATTAACTTGCATTAATACGTATTGGTGTTGTGTTAAAAAGCAATGGAGCGTCCAGTTGACATTAAACCGAAGCATCAATGATTGGGTGATAAATCACTTAGCTGGACACAATGGCCAGTGGAGTGACCATTTGTGACAGTTTAATCTGCATGATAATGTGATGGGATGATGGTAATGTGAGGTCAGTGATGAGATGTAATGTCCAGGATCGATCTTCCAATTAAGCCTTGACCAGCTGGATGGCACTGTCCCATGCAAAAACCTTGTTAACCTAAATTGCTACAAAGTGGACAGAGCTGTTGTCCTCATTGCTGGGAGTATGAGAGTCTTTCATGTCTAAAACTGTGGCCATCATCAATTGACAGCCATTAGAAACAATTAGTGCCTAACAGTATCATGTCTGGTGCATGGGGACAAACCACAGGCCAGCGATGCATGCAGTCCAATGGAGTCGGAAACTGACCATAATTGACCATTGTCCACTCAATGTCCACTCACGTCCTCACTTGTCCACTGGTGTTGTCCACGTGGGTTAATTGCAGGGGTTCATTTAATGGGGCATGAACTCCACGCCTCCTCTGTGCAAATTCTTCCTTTTTTCTACTTTTTATTTTCCCAAGGTGCAATATGGTCACTTCCAATTGGCAGTTGCTGTGGTCAACTACCATTGTCAATTTCTGTGGCTAATTCTAATGGTCCATTTCAATTCATTTGTTTGACCACTGGCTAGTGTCTGTCCCCTGGGGTAAGATGAGCTGATAAGGACATGTTGGGGACCCACTCGTGGGGTTAATGTGTTGCAAATGACCACTGGCCACCATTGGTCAAGGGGTGACTGCCCCCACCCCCCATTCCACTCATGCATACCAGTATGGCACGTGCCTGAGAGTGGACAGAAGTTGACCAACAACAAATTGATCACCCTTTACATTGTAAAGCCATAATGTACCTCAACATCATGTAACATGCTGTAGTGAGTCGATGACCCTGTATTCCTCAATATTACATAACATTGAACAGATTATTCAGCATTGCTTCAGGTGGTGAGCCTCAGGCAGCAGGGAAGCCTACCTGTGATCGTTTGCTCTTATAATATCACATCATGGCCATAATTAGAGCATTTGATGCAGATGGAGAAAGATAATTAGTAAAATGTAAACATGCAATAACAGCAAACCCAAATGAACGACATACAACGACTGGACTACAAGAACTATTACTCTTACATCTAGCATCACAAAAATAGTACATTTATAACAATCACCAGATTTATTAAAGAAAGGTTTAATCAATCATAATTTGTTATTAAAAATGTAGCCTTATTTGATCACTGTCGACCAGAAAAATTGCAAAATTGGGAATAAAAGGGTTGATGACTGTCAGCTACCAATGACCCAGAGTGGCCCACAGCCAACTTCCAATAACTTTTGGTCTAGGTGGGGGAATTCAAACTGCTCCAGTATGTTTATATCGTGTCATGACGGCATAATAACCCCGATCTAGTTTTCTAATGCTATTTTCAATCTAGCCAGGCAATTTGACCCGTAGAAAAACGTCCGTGTTATAGACAGGTCGGTCAGTTGAAGCATGTCAGTGTTACACAAAATTATGCAGCGCAGCTGACCCGAGCCGGACACCAGCAACTGTGGGGAGATTGGGGCATGATTGCTATTCACGTGGGGTCAGATAAAAGTGTACCAGAGCGTCCAGGGGTAGGGTAAAGGGTGGGAATGTTGGTCCAGGGGTTTTTATGTGTCGTCATGTCCAGTGTTACGTTTGGTTGCGTCAGAAGTTAAACAAGTAGCCAGCAAGGCCCAAGAGGGTGGCCGAAGTGACCACAAGTGGCAACCGTCCCGCCCGATTCAACTGGCCAGATCTGGGTTAGAAATGGAGGACGTGCTGAGAAAATGGTAAAACTACTCACGGTCGTCGCTTTTCTTTCTTTGCTGCGGCTTGCCTTTACGCCGGGATGACATTTTGCAGGGTTTTTCATTGAAAACTGGGAGCTGTCAGAATGAGGAGGGACAAAGAACAACAACAAACATGGCGGATGCTGCTCTGGGGAATGCTGGGTAGAGGCAGCACCTGCCAGTCCAAGTGAGAGAGGCAGGAGCTGGGAGAAGAGAGTTCTGAGTGAGTTCTGGAGCCAAGATGACGGCTTACACACTTGTAGTCACTCTGCAACTTTCTGCAATTCTTTGCCAATCAGGGAAGAGCCAATGCCTGGTCCATCTTCTGTGAGATCTGCAAAGAAAGGAGAAATACCATGAGAAGCTGAGCGAACCAAGCAGCACTATCCTCAGGCTGGACACCTTGCAACTTGCCTGACCCGCCATAACTTTATGGACACCTCATTTTTACAGCTTCAGCTCTTCGGTTGCGGCCACAAAAATACCTGCTTGTGGTTTTGTGCATTCCAACGCAGATTTGATTATCGTGGTTAGGAGTTGTGGCACTTGACGCGACCATGACTTGCTCACATTTCAAAGTACGTAGATTTGGTCATCCTTAACTTTTTGACTTGTTCGATTTGTGTAAAGAAATAGTTTATGTATAAGATCCAGCATAGTAATGACATGGTAATGAATATATATATATGTAATATAATTGTTGTTGTTAAATCATACCTGCTATTGATAGTAGTATATATGCTAGTTGGTGCTGATACAGTTGTCTAACCTTAAGCTAGTAAGAGTAATTTCTCAGTGGCCAGATCAAGCTGTGGGCATTGGCCAACAGACCGGCGTCAGACTGTTCTGACCAATCCTGGCGTTGCATAGGTAATGTGCTGTCTGAGTCGGGCCCTTAACCTGGCCGGCCAGTTCACCCCCGCCCCCTCCCATTAGGGTGGCACATATATACAGATTAATTAATCGCATACTCTTATAACATTTTATGCTTAGCAGGGCGGGGTCACCAGTTAGGTCACACTGCAATACAGCGATTGATAACAGGGTACACTCAATGGAAAATTAGGCCAGGCTTTCTTTTAACCTTTCCTGACAATCCTTGCCCTTTCTTCCTAGCCATTTCTTTCTTGGCTCTATGTAAACTCGTTATTTGGCAAGTCTTTGTAATTCGCAGCCTGTGACCAAACCTGGTAATTACACGGCAGATGTTGTAGGAGCTGACTTTGTTCACATACACGTTACCTCCAAGCTAAAGAAAGAGTTATTACCTCACCAAAACTTCAATGCCCTCCACATTTTTTTCTGATAATTAACCCCACTGGCAAGTGCCCCCCCTCCCCCCCCCCCAACTCCAAGAAAAATGTTATTGAATTTCAGGCAATTGTGATTATTTTTATCATAGATAGATGTTGCTTTAAAAGGAGAATTTTCAAATATTTTATTATCATGCAAATAGATATATACCCATTTTATTTGGAGTGATATTAGGTTTAAAATGGGGTCTAAATTGCTGCCCCAGCACGTGCGCAATAGAACAGATCTGGCGATGGACTCTTTGCCAAAGTCTGAAAAAAAAGTTGAGCATAAAAAAAGCTACATTTGAGTTATGTGACATTATTAACATTTACCAGAGCGAATCAGAAGGCAGCCAGGCGAATAACATAAGACTCGTCTCTCAGTTTAATGGCTTGAGAGTTTTCCAATAAATTTCACAGCAAAAATCCCATTTTAGATTAATAACAGCTTATTCTGAATCAGTTTAATTAAAACGTGATGTATGTCACCAGCTAATGAGTTGGAATTGTTTTGGAACGTCCTGTATTTTTTGCACTCTCTAATCTTCAACTTTAGAAAATATTAGCCAGAATTTCACCATAGATCATCACCATAATTATCTTGGTTTTTGTTTGCCCTGTCATTGTTCAAAAGTGAATAGAGCATTATTTTGACGCATGCAGTTGTTTTTTGCTGACTCAATTAATATTTTTAGATTTATTACTACCACCAGCTAATTAAATAGGTTCCACTTTGTCTTTTTGCAGAACTTCTGTGTTTTGAAAATTTCTTTCTAATTTTGAAATTCTCCTTAATTGTAAAAATGTTTTAGTGACAATTCTGGTAAATGAAAAAGCCCGAAATACCACATGAATTTTTGTTATTTTACAGAATATTTTATTCTAAAAATGAGGCTGCGTCTGTTCGCTCTTATCCAAGGTCTCCCAGTAATTGCTTACTTTTTCGTTCAAGAATTTCATAATGATTTGTTTTGATGCTTTAATGTCTCAGTTCCTGTGATTTTGAGGGAGAAATTGATATCGATTTTTTAAAATTTAATTGGAACGTAGATTAGCACACTGGCTAGATCTATAGAACGCTGGGGGTTTGTTGTGCTGTCGTTCGATCGTGTAAAATAGCACGATTCCAAGGACCAAATTGAATAAAAGTCTCTCAGTTGCCTAAATGGAATCTTTGTGAGTGAAATATTTCGTTTTTTAGCCAGTGGTTCACGCAGACTGACCGCTCAGGGTGGACAGATCTCTGCTATGGGCCAGCGGTACTTGGCTGACATCTGGTGTGAAGCACAGAAACTAAACCACCATGCTTGCCAAAAAACAGACTTGCTCCAGTTAAACCTGCATAAAACCTGTAATATAAAAAACACCAGCGTGATATGAGTAGATATAGTATAAAACATTCTAATCTACCATGCCAGGAAGTAATTTGACGTTTCTAATGTTTCAACTAGATTAAAATTTAATTTGGAAAATTTAAATATATTTTCAAAGATATAGTGACTTTAACTGGTTTTGGTTTCCAATTTATTATGGCAAAAATAAACCTTCAAATTGTATGATAAAGCTTAAAATCATCACCTTACAGATACAGAAACAATTACCCAAACTGACAACATGTAAATTGACAACAATACACATGACTGCTGTCAAGACTGGCTGCTAAATTGAGGAAATTATGACACTTTTTTATCGATGTGTGTCGTGCTAAGGCGCGATTCATTTGTATTTGCTGATAGTTGGTTTTATATCGTGTTTGACTTGACAATTTCAAGCAATTATGGTCAATAGGCACACACGCACCCCCAAAGAAAGGATCTGAAATTCGATTAAAATTTGGCTCGCTGCTATTCTGGCCCTGTGCCAACTGCCATGCATGTAATAATGCATTTGCCATTCAGATTTTCAAATGAGAAACAATGAACCCTCCTTCATCCTCCTTCATTGATTTTTTTTCTTGTCTGTCTTAATGTCCTTGAAATGGAGAAAAAAATGGAATACCTGCAGTTCGCGATCAATGCTGATGGAATTTTATGTGAATGCACCAAATTTGACTCTTGCCTTCGAATGTGACTTCTTCTGGCAACTATAATTTCAACGACTTTGTATTCAGTATAAAAGTCAAATAACTTAGTTTTACGATCGTGTTGATGTTTGCACAGGACCTTATGAATATTAACCAATGCGTTTGAGAGTCCCATTGTATTCACGATGCTAAGCAGACGACATACACACCCTGTCGTCTGCATTCTGGAATAGAATCTGCAGCGGCGGGCTTTTTTCCCGCGTCCTGCTGCAACATATTTATTTCTTGATCCCTCAGAAGATGGACTTCTTTGTTGTGGGCCAAGGGCTACACAAACGGCATCGTAAACAATATTAATTCGCTCTGGAAATCCGCCTAAGCCAGGGCCGGGACGGGGGCCCCACAAATAAGTTTCTGCTGCCCTCCTAAGGCCCTTCTAAGGCCGCCCTTGTAAGGCCGCTGGACCATTGATTATTTGGCCGCTAGTCTGGGCTAGCTTTGTTCTCATTTCGTTTTATGAAATGTCGATATGGCCAAGACTCTCACAAAAGCCTGTTTTCCTCTGAGATGCGTCGATTTCCTCAGCCCAGGCCCCGGATGGACGAAAGGGGAACTTCACAGAGGTTCTTCAAAGGGCAATATGGAAGGAGGCTGCTGCCTGGAACCCCCCCCCCCCAAACATCCTATTCCCTTTATCCAATATATTTCCAACCCACTTGTGCATATTTAACCACTTTCTCCAAGACGCCATCCCTTTAGCCTGCTTTCGGAATTGTCTTAATTCCAGCAACCACTCTGCTGCATCATAAATTATGGCAGGTGGACTGAATAACATGTCATATTTCATGAATGTCACATGTCCCACTTTCTTTTTCTTTTTTCTCTTGACATTTCCAGTTTTTTGTGATGCTTGAGAGCCCGAATTCAAACCTGACCTCAGAAGAAGCTCTCAATTTACTTTGTGAACTATCGAATGTTGGCCCTTTTTTTTTCTCTGGCTCCTCAGAGCAAAGATTGATAAAGAGAGGAAAATTATAAATAGCTGTCTTGTCAGAGATGGCAAAAAAAAAGTGGGAATGGGGTTTTTGCAGAGGGTTATTTACGTTGGCTGTCAACCTAAACAGCTATCATGTTGACTAGTGGGGGCTCAACCTATGTCTTGACCAAAACCCTTTTGTGTTTTGTGGTTTTTGGGGTTTTCATAGCGGAGGGTGATTTGAACAAGTGTGACATTGTATTGAAGGGGTAAATGTGGCCAGGTAAGGCCCCTTGCAGGGTATATTCGCAGCAACTCTCTGCCCTTCACCTATTTCTTCCAGACCTTTGTAAAAACTTAATAAAAGTGGAAAAAGGTAAAGCCATTTGGAGGCACATTTCTATGCAACATTTACCATTGAAAAACCAATTCAAGGTGTCTATTCAAAACTTTATACAGGGCACTTTGCCATGATAGATTCAAACTGACCAATTATGGTTTGAAATGTTGTAGCAGACATCATTATTGGCCTTCATATAAAATGACACATAAGTCTGCGGTCATGTCAGCTTAATTGTATCAGCACCAAATTAGCCATCCCAGTGACTTTGAAGTTTATCATAGAACAATGTGTAAACTATATATACTCAGCAGGCCTTTATTAAAATTTTATGACAAGCAATCCATCTTTGCCTTGTATATATAGGCCTATATGTGCAGGCGTTTATGATTTTGAAATTCCATGCCACTGATTTATTGTCTTGAACCTATAATACAAACTGATATTACATTGTTTACAAGAATTTTGAAAACGCTTACCGCATGAAATTGCTGTACATGTAAAGTTATTTGTTTAGCTTGAAAAAGGTGGAAATAAAAAAGATAAAATGTTGCCAACTGTTGATGAATGCTTTTGTAATTGCTTACTCAATTTCCAATGTATCTTTGCCTATTACATTTCTACTTCACAATGCACCATCCCTCTCCCCTCTGTCTGTCTCTCTTCGATATAAATCATATTCAGGGCAGGTAATCCACTTTATCTAGTAGACTAATCCCCAAACTTGTGTGAGGAGCAGATGACCAACAAATAGCCCCACAAAACAGTCCAAGACCAGACTATGAGGCCAGCACCTCACCCTTGACTCCTGTTCACTCAATTTTCTCCAGATAATTCTGCTTAGCAGTGCTGGATCAGGGCGGGCATGAGGAGGGTTAAGGGTGCCATAGGTCAGAGGGGTACAGGGTTGATATATTCAAGGGCACATCCTAAAGTCCCACTGCGCATGCTCCATCCTACATCCCTTACTCTTCCTATCTTTGTTTTCTCTAATGCATTGTCCTTTTCTCTCTACTAACTTCAGATAGACCCATTTCTATATACTTTACTCCAGTAAAATTTTACATTCATTTCAAGTATTTTTCTGTCACATTTGGACAATTATCCTAACTACTATTACCAGCAAACTATCTTATACAGTTTCTTGAAATTGGCTTATTTATATGTTGTATGCATGACAAGTGAGTATCATAAAAATAAAATGCATCTGCTTTATTTCTAACAAATTGATAGAAGCCAATATTTTCCAATTTTGTACAGCCTATAGAACCATTCTGACAATTTGGTTCCATTGACTAAATCATACAACTTACACACCTGAATCTTTTGACACTGTCTTTCCTGCATGCTTGCCTTCCTCGTTTTGCTTTCCAAAACTAAAAATGTCTTTCTTGGACATGGACTGTCCTTTTATCTTGCAGAGGCTGTTATTATCTCCCTGACTGGGTGACCCATGACTGTCTTCCTTGACCTGTCCCTCTTATTTTGAATGTTACTTCACAACATATTTTGCTGGTAACTTCCATGTGTAGACCTATAGGCCTATAGATTGCTGGATTCTCAGTCATGTTATTTATATCTTCCTATATAGTCTTTCTTGTTATATTTGATGACTGCCTCTAGCCCTTTACTATAGAACGTATACCCATGATAATTATGATCTTGATGTCTATTCTTAACCACAATCTTGATTTTTAAACTGTCTTCAAAGTTGCTTCCTTTCTTCAGTTTCTTGGCCTACCCTGGCAACCAAGCTGCCTTCCTTTCCATGGTCAACTCCTCACTTCACAATGCAGACTGCCTTTCTTGGCTATCTTTTCTTATGGACTATTTTCTTGGCAGCCTTTCTTCATGAATTCACTTTCCTGCCTTTCTCTCATGCACCCTTTCACCAATCCACCCTTTTCCTTTTGCCCTCCCTCCCCCTAAGCCCATAGCTTGCACCCCATGCATTCAAATCTATTATTTCCCTCTTAAATGTAATGCTTGAGACACATGATTGAGCTGAGCCCAATATGCATGCACCCCCCCCCCCCCTACTCAAAAATATTTTACTCTATACCCAAGCCTCATGCACTGACAAGTTCACTCACATTCTAGCTGGGACATTATGTATAAAGAGAGTTTATGAAATTTGTTCAGTCTCAGCTAGTCATTCTAGGGAGCTACACCAAAACACATTATATTTTTGTTGTTGGATTATGTGATAAAACTGTATACACATGTGTTTTGACCATGGACATTATTATGAAGTTTAAAAAAAATCATTATGGAAATGTGTTAGCCAAAAATAATTTGACACCATTTTCTTTCTTTTGTACCTCAGGATTTATTCTGTAATAAAATGGATGTGTACAGGATGTTTACAGTGTTGTAATGAAAAGTAAGTTTTTTCATTTGTTGTTTTCGCATCACTCTATGATATTAGCAATCCTATTATAATGTACTCACTGATTTCTTTGGAGCAGAACTGATTTTCAAACTGAATTATGGAATGCTTGTGTTGTAAAAAAATATTCTGTAACCTTTTTTAACTTTATGGGATTGACCTGCAATAAATTGGAGTATTCCATGCAAAATAAACAGCTGTTTTCTTTTACTCTTTTGTGATTTTAGCAAATCTCATGAATGCAAAGGGGCTTGTTTGAAACTTAAGCAGCAGCAGTGAGTTGCATGGCCAGTGCTTTAAAAGATTGCGTGTTCCCCACTGAGATAAGACGTGATTTTTGGCCGTATTTGTCAGTCAGCCTGGGCAGGGAGCATGTCTTGCCATGATACATGAGCTTCTTGACTCTAAGTGCAGACTCTGGTGTCACATGCTTTAATCACTCTGGTTAGGACCTCCACGCCCCCTACCGGGGTCACCCATAACCAGCGACCTCAAGAAAACCGTTACCAAGGCAATTATACACTCAGCCTCTCACATTTTACAGGCAGGACTTCCAGACACTAGCATTGATACTCCCCTAAAATATGGACATTCGATTTGCAAAGAAAATTGGAGTAGCAAAACTGAATGGGAGTTGCAGCCAAATAAATTCTAATTCAAGGGCCTGTCAACCTTTCAGCTGCCTCTCATAACTTTATTGGCCCTAATGACCATTGAATATATTGTGATTATGGATGGCAACGATTGAGTGCTCAAAAATGGTCCCCCAATTGCTGTATCCAGGGTGTGGGCATCACAAAGCACCTCATTTGAATCTGCTTAGTCATAGTGACCAGCTTGGCTGACGAATTTACAAGCCCAGTCTGGTCAATTCACTTGCAGATCACCACTAATCAAAGTAGCTGATGATATTCTAACGAACTTCACTTATTTGCAACGTTGGTTTTATTTCGAGCAGTGAATTTGAGGCAAAATGCAGTGTCCATTTTGAGAAGGGAAGTGGTCAGCAGCATAGTCAGTGGACGCTGGCCAATGGGAGACTGACCACGCGGCCAGCTAATTGCATATTCAATGAGCGACCCAATTGCATATCCAATGAGCAGGCAGCTTGCTTTCAGCTGCGTTCTATCCTTCCTTTCTTGACGTTGCGTGCCCTAACGAATTGTGACACTGGAAAAAGCAGCTTTGCTCCGAATCTGACACCCGGCTACGTCTCTGAGCAAATGGTGTGAAATTAATAGAAAAAGAAGGGCTCTAGTTTCTCGTTCAGACAGGCCGAGACAGCCCAAGGCCCATCCATGCTGTAATCTGGTCAAGCGAATGATGTAAAAATAAACAGCTTTGCTTTCTCCTATTATCGTCTTTTGGATTGCATTATCAACTCATCTCAAGTGCTGGCTGTGGCATCAGAATTATTCTAAACGTCCATCTTTGAATACACAAGATAACATCTAGAATAGATTATTTTTTAAATCAGTAAAGCATGAGGAGATATTTTGTAAATTTGGGACTCTAATTGGCTCTAAATTTGTTATCATATATATATTATAACATTGAATTCACAATAATTATACAGATTTTAAGATAAATACGAATTAGTGATTCAGTTCAAGAGTTAACCACTACTTTTAGGGCCCAACCAAGAACTGATATCGGCCTATATTTGTTTATTTTCTAAAGAATATTTCAAAAATGCCTCTACAGATTTTCAATCACTTCCTACACATTTTATCTTTGGTACTAAAAAATCACACAGAATGCACAATGCAAACATATAATGCCATTTTTGATTGGCCCTGTACCTTTTACTACACTCTAAAAAATGTCGGGACAAAATTGGTTTTTTAGATTCAAAATGGTTTTTCAATAAACCATTTTGAATCTAAAAAAACAATTTTGTCTGAAATTTTTTAGAGTGTATGTAAGAGCCAGACTACATCGTACAATTGAGCCAATTGCTGTCTGGGAATGTGAAAGGGAAATTATCTATATACGGAGACTATCAACGAAGAAGAAAAATAGCAAAAAAGAAAAGAAAAGGGGAAGAATCAATTGATGTTTGGAAGTTATGATACCCCATGCCATCACCAGCAGCAGGAGCAACACTCTCAGCCACATCAATGCTATCAATTAAGAATCCCAAAGCAACCCTGCGATCAGCTGACAAACTGATGTGCCAAATCCCCCTTTGACAGAAGAAAAACCCTGTTCTCAATCCTAATTCTCAATCCAGATTCTATATCCCCACTCCTTGTACCCAATCCCATCCTCAATCCATCCAAGATATCTGGCTCAGCACAGGAAAGGGTGCTATGGAATGGACTGAGGTATGACTGCTCAGGTGGAAATAAAGGGTGGATACACTCTAAAAAATGCCAGGACAAAATTGGTTTTTTAGATTCAAAATGGTTTTTTGAAAAACCAAATTTCAATGCAAAACCAAAATGGATTTTTAAAAAAATCCATTTTGAATCTAAAAAACCAATTTTGTCCCGACATTTTTTAGAGTGTAGGTAAAGCAGATTCCAGCCTGTCATTTTCTGATGGACTGACATTGTTACTGCAGCAGCTCCATCTAATGTATGTTGCGTCTACAGTGAGGAAAGGGTTACTGTGATTCTGGTGCTAAGCATCACACGTGGCGTTTGGCTTCATGATAGAGTTTCATCTTTTATTTACAAATAGGATATGTATTGCTTGATAGTTCTAGACATGATAACTATAGTGTCGATGGAAGCATAGGCCTACAACATTTTTATTATAACAGCTATTCCAAACATTGTTTCAATATAAATAATTCCACAAAATTTCAATTTAAAGATAAATGCAATTTCAACTTTTGTTCAGCATCATCAAAGCATTAAAATGTTAGGCATAACTTTCAACTGCATCAAATCCCTTCCTATAAGAAGAAAATGGTAAGAGACATTTTCCTTGATTCTCTTAAGAGTGAACTGTCTGAGGCTTGTCATTTGACCCAATTCCCAACATTACAAAACAATAGGCAAGAGTAATATGGGACAGAATTAATCTAGCCCTGGATGACCACTTCAGTTTTTGGATTTCACTCAGGACATAAAAGGATGACGTCACAAGGCTTCAGTTTGACAGAACAATCTATTATTCTGATTAGAAGTCTGAGTCTCCCTGAGAGCATTCATCCGTTAATTTAGAAGCAGCCTAACCTCTGCTAGGGCATTGACCTCACTTTCAACGCAACCCTCACCCACCTGCAGTAACTCAAGACTCACAGTAACTCCTAACAGTAATTCCTGGCAGTGGCTGTCTCTGACCCTAAGATGAATCCAAGATGATTCTGAAGCATCTCGATGAGCCTCCGTGACAACACTCTGTCACGTGATGGCAGCCATTTTGGCCACCATTTTGTTTTCAAGGTCAACCATTGTCCTTTTTTTACTTCCTGCGTCTCATGGACATGCGCTGTCATGTTCTCTAAGGTCTTAAGAGCTTGAAAAGGGACGTTTTTATTGCACTTAAGTCAAGAAGCCATGTTGTGTTGAAAGCTTCCAGTAAGTTGAACATCAGAAGATACAAGTTACTTCAAGTCATTCTGAGATCTGAAGAAGCACTTCAATTTTCTCAGAATTTTCATAACCAGAATAAATTTTCACAGAAACAGTAACCATATATTGACATGATCTTGTAATAAATCTATCCAGTTTGCAAATTGAAGTATACTTAGATATTGAAAACAGCATGCATGTCTTCTTTTATCAGATTATCTTCCAACAAATGAAATGCTGGAGTAACCTTTCAAGCCATTTGACAGACTTCCGGTTGGGATTATTTTAACTGAACTTCAAGTTTGTACCTACTTAAGCAAATCCCTTAATTGGAGAGCTCACATGTTGTCATTTCTAACAAGATCATTCTTTTTCCAGCTGTTTTCCTGTCTTTTAATCTCCATTCTGACCATCTTATTATTCCTATTATGGCTTCTACCCTGACGTCTCTGGACTCCTAGTACTTCATTTCAAATACAACACGATTTTGGCTTCAATGATGTTTTTAGTAGATTTCGCTAGACGTTTAGATAGGCCTAATCTGTTTTGAATGTACACTTTATGATCAAATGTACAGTTGGCTGAAAGTGCACTTCAGCCAACATTAGTCAGCAAGTATCACCCCTGGCTATTCAAAGTATTTCACACCACTATTATTGCTCCAGTACATCTGATGCTCAGTTGCTCACTTTCCACAATGGCCACAGAATGCTATTGATAGTTCGCCAGCCTCAGGGCTTGGCTTTTTAGTTATCAAAATACATCTGGAGGCAGCAAGCAAAACAGCCATACACTCTGCCAATTAAGGGAAAGTGTAAAGAGGCAACATGAGCCAGTACTAAACCAACCTGATGCCTAACTTGCAACCTGAGGGGGGGGGGGGTGCAGTTGGGAGAATGGGGGGGGGGGGCTAAGTCCATCAACAGTATGGACAGCAGCAGCAGTATCAGAACATCAGCAGCCCACTGCATCACTTGTCCCCTGCCTGGATCTGCTGGCCCTTACACTTCTTTCCGGAGCCAAAACGAGGTTGTCTTGTCACCATCACGTGGGATAATCACAAAGCTCTTTCTCTACACCCCCCCCCCAACCAGTAGTCCACCCCCCCTCCAGTTACACCCCTTCTCCCTTTCCCTCTCTCTCTCTCCTCTCCTCAAATCACTAACTGCTCAATACTATCATTCTCCCCCAGCTCTCACACATAGGCCAGTGTAATTACTGGTGATCTTTTGAAATTGCACTTAGCTGCTTGTGAGCCCATCACCCATGCTCGAATGCATCACCTATTCTATGCCCCCCCCCCCACTCCTCCTACGACACTGACTCCAAAAAGCCTTCATCACTCACCCACCCAGCCACTCATGCACAGCTGTCCTGGCCAATTGATGTTATATAGTCTAGCATTTACAGCCTATAATGGCTTGAGCCTGAGGTATCACCACAAGCAATGATGCAAGCCTGAATTTGGTGCACTTGGTGCTAACACAGATCTGAAGCACCCTTTTTGGGCCAACTTGGTGATGGATTTATGGATGAAAATGTGTCTGACTAAATAGGTCTATAGATTGTTCAGTTATATAAAATTTTATCTGCGATTTGTTTTTCCTAATATCAAAGGATTGCTCTCTTGACTATTTGCAAAAGAAATTACAAACATAAAATAAAAACAACAACAAATAAAAACATTTATAAAAATGTCAGGTCGAGGTGATCAGAAGTATTGACATTCGAATAAGAGCTGTCTATGTAATCATAAGAGTCTGGCGCCAAAATTATTGTCAATAAGATTTCAGAGGGTTAATTTACCTATAGGCCTACATGTACAGTCATTGATATGAACTGGAGAAGTTTGAAATTGTGTCAAATACATGAATGCATTTATCTCTTGCACGAAATTTTTAAAAAAGGTGTTGTGGAATCAGATATCCCCCATATAGAGTTACACACTATGATTATGTAACAGGAACCGGATACCTGCATCAGATACTTGCATCCGATTCAATAGCACAAGAAATAGCAAAAGCAAAAGTCTATAAATGGAATCTGTGGTCTTTTGTTGCAGTCAATTTGCCATCAATTGGCGTGAGAGTTTTGGGGCTGTGACTTGTCTGTCTTCCCAATCTGTCTGTCCTATCTGTCTGTCCATCTACACAAGATGCAGAGATTATGGGCTTTGTGGAAACAGTAATTGTCAGCTGGTCACGCGAATCTAATGGTCATGAGATGGTCATTGTGGTTAGTTGCAGACTGACCTAAAGACACCAGACCCATAATCAATAGAGCAAGCCATAGGGGAAGCCAGAAGGGAAGGCATGCAGGGGTTGCTCAGAAGAAAGTTTGTCACGATTCGTAATTCTTAAGCTGGCTTCCTACTTTTGCATGTCTGGGCAGATGTCTAGTTTGAAATGGTATTAAAGGATGAGCCAACTTCAAATTTGATGTTTGGCTATATCTGTGCCGTAGGCTATGTCCGAACACATTGTAAGTATATACTTTTACATCTTTCTAACAAATTCTGTATAAATATGCAATGCATTTCATCTTGGATGACAGTGGTTGGTAAAATGTTGCATGACAGTTTCTTTACGGATGGTACTGGACGGAAAAAGTACATTTACCAATTTAAGAGGCAACTTTTCAAATGCATGATCTTGAATTATAATTGAAATGAAATCTGTGGTACATATAGTGGCAATGCCTCCAATTTATAAATAACGTTAGCCTTTTGCTCAACCAATAAGAATGCAATGCAATGCAATTTCAGTGCAACATGACAATATTGCGTTACTTTGAGGATGACACTGGTTGCCAGTGATTGGTGAGATGTGTGTAGCACTTCTTTTGCATGTGGTACTGGATCATGTGGATGCAGAATTCTAAAGTGTTTTTATTTTTAAGTTCAAGTAGTGGTATTGCTAAAGCATAGACCTCCTTTGGGAACAAACTCCGATAATTTAGTTTCACACAGTTTTCCGAGCAGGTGAAATGTGTCTTGAGATGGACAACTTACTCTTTGCCTGCAACATGCAATCTAGTGTTTGGTCTGATTGGTGGGCCTACTCCCTTCACTTAGGGTCTATTTTTAGCCTTAATTAGTGACATCATCATTTATGGCATCATAGCAGCACTGACCAGTGACGTCACAATTGCATCACTAAAGTTAGTGGAAGAAAATGGCTTCCAGAGCCGTTTTGACAGCAATGACAATGTATACATGTACGTTTTAGTTATTAGCTGAAAACTTACAGTATCTGACTAAAAAAAGTATATATATGGACTCAAAGTAGTCGCAGGAGATAGGCTAAAACTACTCACATAGGGTTATCCTTGGCAAATCTTCATTCGACAGAGCTGAAGTGGCATAAATTGGCAACGTGATTGTGACGTCATGAATAAAGGTTACAACGGTAATGACGTCACCATATTGTTTGTCAGTGATGACGTTACTAATATTAGCAAGATTCTATAAATAGATCATGTACAGGAGTGATCAGTTATAGCTAGCATGTGGCCTGGACAACTTATTAAGAAAGTGTCCAATTAAAATACCCATAAATTATGAAAGCCTTTGTAAAATGAAGATGTAGGCCTATAGGTGACGTGAATTGCCTCTTTTATTACAATTTGGTTATTTGGAGTATAGTGTCACTACATACAAATCTACATCTTACAAACTAGGCCTATAGCTTGCGACTAGCTCCACTGCTTGCAAACTGCAGAGGGACAGATATCACAGTAAACCTGATCCTTTGGGAGGCAACACAGATCCCTCGGCTGTGCTCATCACGTGGCTTTATTGCAAAAAAAGTAAGAATCAAATCATACGCACAACGTAATAAGGCAAAGGTCAGTGTTCAATTAGTAAGAGGGCAGAGTTGTAAGGAGTGCGACAGGGCGATGGCTGGGGCCACAACTTTGGACAAGGCTGGTAATTGCGTGGGATGGGGACCAGCTGGCAGCCAGGGGGTCAGGCCAATGGGGGGAGACAGGCCAACGGGGACTACAGGGCAGACAGGGCAATGCATGGTGATTAGGTGTCCTACACAGGTAGATTTGTGTCTGTTGGTCTGTCTGACAGGGCTGTCTTGCTGTCTCCCTACATGGCTGTCCTGAGTGTCCTGTGTAGGCTGTCAGTCCTTGAGTTCACCTGTCTTAACTTCAATTTTTCTTCCCAATTGTGACCAGACTGGACATAAGTATACATGTACAGGGACTGTAGGTCTTGTAAAAATGACAGCAAAAGTAAATTAATCTATCTCATGTTGTTTTGATTGAATTAGATAGACTTTATTTTCTGAAGGTACAATTCTATTGACCATCTATAACACAGAGGCAATCGGGTAAATTCTCAGTGTCCTGTTCACTTTTGGACTCCGTACTTCAACATGAATTGCAGTTGAGTCAAATTATTTGAAATTAAGACAGCTACCGTTAATTGGCTTCATTGATTTGTCGTCTAACCTTGGCAAGTATATTAACAACAAGTATAGGCCTATATACGCCTAGCTGTTCTCAAGACAGCCATACAGTAAGTTGGATTTCCCAAACAGACACTGTAAAACTTCCAGATCAAGAAGACTTTGTCTGCTATATTGTCTATCTTTGCCAAGCCTTGGGCGTACAAATGTGATGCTCCTCTGTTTAACCCATATCAAAACTGTTGAAGCGATCATATCAGAAACAGCTGACGAGCTTCTGGTTAGTCTGCAAGCAGTTTGTCACCCTGCTCAGTATTTCTATAAACCCTGTCTGACAGTGTCTGTCTATCTGGTTTTACAGACAGCCAGCAGGTCGACCAGACAGACATTGGATGGCTTTGCAGTGGCTCTGCAGTGGCATTGGAGTTCAAGTCATCAGGAGGAGAGCTTGTGATGAGCCTCTGGCCTGTCACCAGTCCCTGTCACCACAGACCTCGTCATCCTTGTGGCAAGTTGGATGCTGGCTGGGTCGCTAATGGGCCGTCACCTGTATCATGATATGAGCAGAGCCAGGAGCGGGCATGGGGACTTCGGGGACACTAGAGAATGTCCCCTGGTGAAGTTGCTGATGCTTAGGTCTCCTGATGCCTCTGGTTTGCTCCTGGGATGCTCGTGGTGGAACTGATGCGGATACAGACGCTGCTGCAGATGATGTTGGAGATGATGGTGGCCATGACATGGATCACTAGCCAATGGATAGCAACCCCCTCCTTCTACTTTCTACCTCCCCCACTGTATCATGATCATCCCTCCAACTCTCTGATACCCTCCCCCCCCCGTTCCAACAACTTCCACACTGATATTGAATGCCTCAACCTCCAGCAACCAACCTCAAACCTTCTCTGGTTTCTTGTCCCTGTCTCTGTCCATGTCTCTTTCCCTGTCCCACCTCCTCACCCTGCCTCATCTCGACCCTGTCTATGTCTCCCAACCCAGCCCACTCTTTCCTGACCCTGTCTACTTCTTGACTGATAAAGTCCCATCTCATAACCATCAGGAATTGGGTTCACCTTTGGTTCATTCTGAGGTTCGTCCCTTTCTAGCATGCAGTGATTCTATGTGCAACTCCAGAAAACTGACAGATACAGTCCTTTGGCAGATCTTTTATTGATGACAAACTGTATGATATTGTCTTAGCGAGCCACCAGAGGCAGAAGTAATAACTACTACAGTGTGTTCCAAGATCTTAAAGTTCTCAAAATCTTTGGAAACGCTTCGTACATCGTTGGCCAGTCCAGTTCAACCATAGTCTTGCTACATGACTTATTTGCATGTCAGGCGTTACACCATCCACATAGACTATGTTTGATGTAGTTTCCTTTAGGGTCAATTGACCTTCCATTAGCTGGGCACCATGGATGTCACCAGATGCTTTTGAACTTAGTTTTATCTATTTCAGGTTTTCTTCCCAACTTTCATTGGTTTTTTGCCTGTTGGTTGAGTATCGATATCACTGCACTGGGTTTTCCATCTTCTCAGTCTTTATTTCCAGTGCAGTGCATTAAAGGAGTGTCCCCAAAACTCTTAAAGACCCAATAACACAGCAACGAAATTGTGGCCACAAAGCCATAAAACTTTCACTGGACTCTCATTGGACAGTGGTTATTAGGCCACACCTGATTTTAACATGTGAGAGGGGTCCAGAAATGAACTTTCTCTCTCTAAAATTCACTTTCTCTTTGGAATTTGAAGCACCAATTAATAAATTAGGTAAATTAATGTATTTGTATGCTTATCAAGTTTGCTATCACATTAGAGTAATTGAAAGTCTTTCAACTTTTCTTGAAATATAATTCTTCTCTACCTAATTGTCCTTTATTAATCACTCTTGGATAAGATTACATGTAATTGACCCCTCATAAATGCACCACTGGCCACTGCCATTTCCAAATTTTATGCAAATGAGTGAACAGTGATTGGCCATTTCGCTTCAGATCAATTAGTGTCAATGGCAGAAATGTCATTAGGAGCTGTCAATCAAACTTTCATGAAAATTCAGATATTTTTCAAAATTTAGCAAATATCTTAATTCATATAAGATCTTTTGTGTTAGAGATTACCTTTTCGTTTTCAGTATTAAATTATCTATCTGCACATATCAAATTCATACTTGTAAGTTGCTTTATGACTTGAGAATTTGGGAAAAAGTGAGAGAATTGGAGAGATGTTCACTCTTGGGGGGTCAGATTCAGACTGCCATCTTGTTGGCTCTGTCTCCTTTTATAGTCGTGGTTGGGTCTTTAAATTGGTGTCTCTTACAACCGACACTGTCCTTTGCTTACTTTGGCTGGGAGCTTTGGCTGGGAGCATTGGCTGTGAGCATGGGCTGGGTGCATAGGCAGGGAGCATTGGGTGGGGCATTAGCTTTTCTGGCTGGGAGCATCACTATCTCCAATGTCTACCAGAAGCCTGCTGCCTGCAGCCAGCTCTATGCTGTAGTCGGTTCCACAGCTCATAGCATCGCAGGCTCAACCTGTCACCTTAATGATGGGGCAACATCACACCAGAGGGTCCAGGCAAGACCAGGGGGGGGGGCATTAGGGATGGCAAAGCTCCATGGCATCATCTCCACATCGCCACAACATCAGCAACAGCATCAGGAACAGCTTCTCCTGCTTCAGCATCCCACATAACAGCAGTGGGTCGTGATCCTGGTGTAAATATATCTGGAAGCAAGAAGAGCTCCTCTCCCCTCAGCCCCCTGCTCTCCTCTGCTCTCCTCCGCTCTCCCCTCTGGCTGCTTCCATCGCCAATATTCTTCCAAATAACTTGCTTAGCACTTCCCCCGAGACATGATGCTCATCTTGTGCTCATCCAACCATCTCTAGCCTCAGCAACTGCATCTCTGGCCATTTCAGCGTCATCATGCCATCATGCACTGGTGAGCACCAGATTCAAAAACATAGCAGGCTGTAAATTGATAACACACCAATGGGACTGCATTGATCTAAGTGCCAAAGTGATTTTACCATCCTCTTGTGGTTATACACCATAATATGGCGAGGAGGAGTTTTTCTCTCTCCTGTATGCACGGAGGTCCTTAAATAGGTCTTACCTTCGATAGCTTGTATAACCTGCAACAAGTCGTGACTCTAGCTGGACATTTACATACATGTGGCAAATCGTTCTGTATCATGATTTAGTATTTTTACATTCAGTGATTAGTAAGTATATTTGAAACCACCACATCATGATGCGATGCACCCACCTTGTTTGTCCAAACATCTTCGCATTTCTTTTCAATATTTCTCAAATCTTTGAAAGGAAGTGAAAGGAAGTGAATGCTAGTTCCATCAGGGAATGCAGTGATTTTTTTCAATCTTGAAAGAAGCGAGCTTTTAGCTTATTATGCCGTGACACTGCTGTGAAGATGTAGCAGGCCATTGTGTGGAGTTATAAGGAGAAATACCAGAAGATTAAAGAGGAGAGTGGTTCACTTCATAACAGAAAAAAAAAATTGAAATGATGCCAGAAGTCAATATTGAAACTCCCATCAGTATGGCCTGTGACTTCCACCTGTATGCTGCCTTCTAGTGCCTAGCTTTTAGCTCTGAAGACAAAAAGGTATTGAGTAATGTGATCCTAAATGCGGCCCTACCCTCCACGCAATCTGGGCATGCCAACAAAGAGAACTGGAAGTGGGCGAAAATGAGGAAACTTCTTGGGCGAAAATAGATGGATTGAGAGGTTTTTGTTGACGTGATGAAACATGGCCTGCGTAAAAAGGTCCTGATAGGGCACAGAGAGACTTTCTGACTTGTTTGACCTTTTGCTCTTGCTTGCCTGGAGGCCTTACGGATCCGGTGCCGTGTCCAGGACACGAGGGCCTCGAGAGGGCTTCGCGAGGCCTATCAGAACCTTGAGGACCTCCGGTGGACCCCGGTAGGACCTCTTAGGCCCCACGGGGCGAGCAGGAAGATGCTGGCTGGCAGGCTGTTGTCACGCGAGACGCGAGACACGAGGTTCAGGTCGCCAAGTCCATTAATGTTTTTGTGTTCAACTCTGGAGGTCTGTGGATGTGGCCTTCAGGTCCATTAACAGCCCATAAGCCAGGCCACTGTAAGGTCTCCCTCTGCCCCCCCTCCCCACATCAGCCCCGTGGCCCTTTCTGGTGTGGAAGGCTCTCTCTGCCCTGGCCCTTTCTGTGCTCAGGACCTCGCCAACACCATGCCCTGCCTCTTAGCTAACCATGAAATATTGAACGATCATATATCCACCTTTCTTTTTCATGCAAGATGTTACAGCTCAGAAACAACAGTCGTCTTGTTTTTCTTGTTGATTATCAACCATTCTGTTTACGTCAAATTTGATAAATCTGCTAATCTCACACGATGTTTGGATTGCATGTGATGGCCTGCCCGGCTCCGAGCTTTTTGAAAACTAAAAAAAACCTCTCTCTGAAATTGAAACTTGTCCTTTTTGGTGTTTTTCGTGTTTATTTGCATGGAGTGCTCTGGCTGCGAATTCTACAGTCATCCGACATTTTTACCAATAGAATGTGACAGAAACTAGTCACAGCGGACTGAGTCAGTAATACATGCTTAGTACGGTTTATCCGCTGCTTAATAAGGATATATGAAAACAAACTTGAAGATAGATGCTTTTGCCACAAAGAGCAGTTGTTACATATTGAATTAAAATGTTATCACCACCGAGGGCAAATGTTGGTCAACTCAAAGAAAGAATGCAACATAATCCAAGAAGCAATGTTTGTGACCTACCAAGTGGAAAATACCACATCATCAATCAGCACCAGTGTGGGCTATTTAGAAGAAAACCTATCACCACCAAGAGAGAATGTCACATCACCAAGGAAGGAATGTTTGTCATCACCAAGAGAGAATGCCATATCATCTGAGAAAGAATGTTTGTCAACACTTTCAGAGAATGCCACATCATCCAAGAAAGAATGTTTGTCACCAAGAGAGAATGCCACATCATCCAAGAAAGAATGTTTCTTCCAAGAAAGAATACTTCTTCATACTAGAAAGAATGTTTGTCACCACCAAGAGAGAATGGCACATCATCCAAGAAAGAATGTTTGTCACCACCAAGAGAGAATGGCACATCATCCAAGAAAGAATGTTTGTCACCACCAAGAGAGAATGGCACATCATCCAAGAAAGAATGTTTGTCACCACCAAGAGAGAATGCCATATCATCCAAGAAAGAATGTTTCTTCCAAGAAAGAATACTTCTTCATACTAGAAAGAATGTTTGTCACCACCAAGAGAGAATGGCACATCATCCAAGAAAGAATGCTTGTCACCACCAAGAGAGAATGGCACATCATCCAAGAAAGAATGTTTGTCACCACCAAGAGAGAATGGCACATCATCCAAGAAAGAATGTTTGTCACCACCAAGAGAGAATGTCACATCATCCAAGAAAGAATGTTTCTTCCAAGAAAGAATACTTCTTCATACTAGAAAGAATGTTTGTCACCACCAAGAGAGAATGGCACATCATCCAAGAAAGCATGTCTCTTCCAAGAAAGAATACCGCTTTACACTAGAAAGAATGGTTGTCACCACCTAGAGAGAATGCTATATCGTCCAAGAAAGAATGTTTGTCACCACCAAGAGAGAATGCCACATCATCCAAGAAAGAATGTTTGTCACCACCAAGAGAGAATGCCACATCATCCAAGAAAGCATGTCTCTTTCAAGAAAGAATACCGCTTCATGCTAGAAAGAATGTTTGTCACCACCAAGAGAGAATGTCATAGGCCTATCATCCAAGAAAGAATGTTTGTCACCACCAAGAGACAATGCCACATCATCCAAGAAAGCATGTCTCTCATATATAATAATGCTTCACGCTAGAAAGAATGTTTTGGACCACGAAGACTATCATTGTCTAGAAATAATCACAAGAAAGAAAGCTACCTTATCCAAGAACAAAATCTGTGACTTCCAAAAAGGAATGCCGCTTCATTCAAGGACGAATGTTTGTCATCACCGAGGAAGAATTCAACATCACATGCATGGGGACGAAAAATGAACATGACATTGACATGATAATCTTGAGATAGTGATTGGTAAACTGATCTACTTTCTTTAAAAAGGGTACTTAGGGTAGCCTCCTTATCTGAAAATTTCTAGAATTCTGGAATTGAAAACAGAAAAAAAGGCAACCTTCAGACATTTTCTTCTAAGTTCTCCACAATCATCCAAATAGACAAATTCTTAACTCCCTAGAGCTGCCATGCACTGTGAGTATCACAGCCATGCAGGCGATGTGCACTAATTTGCACTAAGTTGGGTTTTGTAAAAGTGGCAAGGTTTCTTAGATTGTGACGTGCTTCGTCTTGTGTGGGTCCAACAAAGCCTGGTGTCACCTTTGAAGATGCTCCCATAGATTGACGTCATAAGAGGTCAACAGGTGCTCCGAAGACCAAGAAATGTTGCATATATTCAGCTGGTTGGGAATTCTAAATTCTTCTGCTAGTGAAAGTGATTGAAGTGTTTCAGAAGTACGGTATTTTTCAATCTGAGATGTAACAGGGACTGATGTATATGTTGGTTCAATTATAAGACTATACCTTTGTGCAATACTGCTTCAATGTGTCTTGGACGTAATTAAGGGAAATATAACGTTAGTTTCAGGCAATGTTTTAACTTGTAAATCTGAGAAATACATATAGGGCAATATGGGCACACTGCATTTTAAATTTCTTGTGTCTCACATCACAAAGTGAAGACAGTTTTTAAAATGACCTTAGAAACAGAACAATCACATTGAACAGTCAGACTATAGATAGAGATGTGGTGTCTGAAAATAGTTGTTCAAATGAAAAAAAAGAGATCTACATTATTTACAATTTCACTTGTAACTTGAGATTATAAACATCTCAAATTAACCCGTGAAATTGTGGGTCAATTAGGAAAACACGAGGGTAATCAATAGGTGTAGAGTTTCGTGAAAAATCAAAGAAAAACAAAGGCACTATGGACAAGTGGTGACATGGCATTTGGGACCTCATCTCACACCTGCTAATTGGCAGACAGGAGTGCATGTGAAATGTGTGACTCTCGAGTGAGTTGTGTGAAAATCCATATTGATGTTAGAAATCCAGAACATTCTCCAATAACAGCAGCAGCAGTGGAATTGTCAGAGCTGAGAACTTCAACCTTCAGATGATAGCTGTGGGCTGACAAGTTTGTGTGGAACTGTATACTTGTTGATCAGCAGGATCTGGGGTAGATCTGTGGTGATTCTACTGGAGCTGAGAATCTGTGAGCCATGTTTAGTGTTAGTGGGTGTTTCAGGGTGTTATTGGGTGTCGATGTGTTTGTTGGAGGTGGGCAACTGTCAGTGTGCACTGTGCAGTAGGCGACTGGAAAGGGGGGTTGGTCTGCAGAAGCCTGGTCAACATCATTAGCACCAAACTGAACCACCACCCCCCCTCTTATTTTGCTTTCCTTTACATCCTAGGCTGCTTAGCCTCTTCATACAGCCTGGCCATGGTCCTATATTGGCTTTGTTACACGTCACTGTTGCATCCAAGCACCTCATCCCAAGTTGTTGCATCCAAGTAACCTCAGCATCACATCATCATCACATCATCAGCAGCCTCATCCCTTTCATCTCCATCCTCTCTCTTATTACAAGATGACCTCAACCACAACTGGGGCTTCCCCCTAAATAAACCAATTAGTAGAGGCCAAGCGCCGGACGTCACAGGCCTCCAATAGGGCCTCCGAAAGGGCCTCCGAGGGCATCTTGCTCTGCAAAGGTCACACTGAGGACATGAAGGACAAGTGCCCTTTCCTGTCAGGCCTTGGAGGACCTTTTGTTGCTTCTCGCACCTGTTGCGTGGTCCTTCGAAGGGCTTTATGGACTGTCAAGGTCCTCAGAAGGACTCTACACTAAGCAGACAGGTCTACCATGACTTGACTGCCACCAACCAAAGGACATTAATCATTATACACAAGTACTATATGACTCTGCATGAAGAAAATGCATGAACCATGTCATATGGGGTGTATATACCATCTGTATATTGTTCTCATTCTCCAAAGATTTTTTTCTCAATAATACACTTCCTTTGAACCAATGAGAAAACCAGATCAGTCCATGTAGGGCTCACCAGAAGTCTTGGTGATCAGGCCCCATATTTCGTTTTACGTATTGGATAATTCGATAAATGTCAAATAATCCATTCAAAAAAGGCTATTTGGCAGCTATGCGCGAGTTAATCTGTGACAATATAATGTCAAATTCATACAGGCAATTGTTGACAACGATGACAGAAAATAATGACAGACAATGATGATGACAGGTATTGTACATGCCATCGATAGCCTATAGTATTCTAATTCTGTCAATCTTGCATGTTATGATTTCAAAGCAGATAATTCCACCTCCAGGTATATCATACAGCTTGTGTGGCATTCTAAGTTTGTATAGATCCACTTCATTGTGATATCAGGATAGTTATCCACAATTTCTACCTGTATACATCTACAGGTACTTTGACAACAAAACTAAGTGTCAAATTATTGCCAGTGACCTGAGGGCAAAAGGGATCAGGATGACCTTTTAAGAATAAGTGGTTGCCTTCCTCTTGAGGGCATTTCATTATAGACTGATGTATACACAAGTACAGGACTTCACAATATAATAGGTGTAGGATTGCAAGAGTATACAATGAATAAATGTTATACTTTACACATAATATGAAAATCCCAGAGGTTACAACCACATTCATTGTGACAGGAAAGTTGGATGTGAAGGATGGTTCAGTTATAAATATACAAGTGGAAGTGAATGCACACCAAGTGAAGTACAATAGGAGGAAGTTTCAGAAAATTATAAACAAATAGTGTTGCATTTTTTTCTCAGAAGTAATAAACATTCTTTCTTGGAAGACGTTGCATTCCTCACTGAAGTTGACAAATATTCTTTCTCAGATGATATGGTAATTATGGTATTCTCTCTGGTTACAAACCTTCTTGGGTAATGTTGCATTCTTTCTTGGATGATTTGGCATTACTTCTGGGAGGTGACAAACATTCTTTCTTGGATGCATGATGTGGCATTCCTGTTTGGTAGTGACAGACATCCTTTCTTAGATGATGTGTCACTACTTCTGGGAGGTGACAAATATATTCTCTTGGGTTATGTTGCATTCTTTCTTTGGTGTGGCATTCTTTTTGGTGGTTACAAACGTTACCAAAAAAAAAAGCCACATCATCTAAGAAAGAATGCAACATCACCCAAAAAGGTGTGTCACCACCAAGAGAGAATGCCATACCAAAGAAAGAATACCACATCATCTAAATAAGAATATTAAAACCTAAACATGTTGCATTCTTTTTTGGATTTGGATGATGCGGCACTCCTTCTTAGATGTGACCCATACTCTTTCTTGTATGTTGATTGCAAACGTTATTGGATGATTTTGCATTCTTGCTTGGGTGTTACAAACATTCTTTGTTGGGTGATGTGGCATTCTTTGTTGGGGGTGACACAGAGAAGAAATGAAGAAGAATCAGAGATGCTGTGGTGGACTATAATCAGTTCTAAAATAAAAATGGTATTTTTTTAAATAAAACTTTGGTGAAGAAAAATTGTGTTAGAGGTGATTCTAGATTGTTTAATATGAAGAAGAGAAACCCTTCTAGAAGATTCTTAACAATAAAAATGTCAAAACTCAAAAGAGAGAAGGCGATGAAAAACATGAATTGGAGATTATGGACAGGAGAGCACAAGGACAGCAAACGAGAACAGAGAAGAAGAAGAAAAGAAATAGCAAATCATCGAAGAAGAAGAAGAGTGCAAAAGAGAGCAAAAGCAGAAGAGTCTGAAGAGACAGAGAACAAACAAGAGGCTTGGAGAGGGGAGGGCCAGTGGGTCAAGCTGAGCTGTTAGTGGGGGCGTCTTAGGCAACCATTGAAAATGGGGGAGAGCACTTGCCACGATCGAATGTCGAGGTTCGTCTTACAGGAGACAGCTGGCCTAAGGCCAAGATCTTTCCCACGTAAACAATGATGATCCCATGTGCCCACCCCACCCTTACTAGGTCTCCTATAGGCCCCTGGCATGGGTCTGTGGGTCTGCAAAGATCTGCAAAGATCTGCAAGAGTCTACAAGGACCCGAGTCCCCTTAGTACACATGTAGAAACAGAAGCAAAAGCACCTTAGAACAGCAACAGAGGAAGACCACAGAGCTGCAAGTATAATGGACCACAGACATTGTCAGAGAGTGGTGCACTGGTGTTGTTTAGTTGAAACATGTCTCCCTGGACTCAATTACATGTCGTTTCCATGGATACAGGTGCTGCTGCAGTGACCAGCATTTACGCAACCCTAGCAACGGCACAGCTGACAGCCATGATGTGTGTGCGATTCACAGGTGTCGTCAAGAAAAAACCTACTAAAAAAATGAGGACACGGTGACAGTGGTCTTGTTACCAGTTACCTGTTGCACTAAAATAACACTTGACTAATGGGACAGGAAATAGGAGACGGAATTAACTCCAACTGGACCTATTCCAAGGATTGGTGATGGCACCACAGTTACTGCACATCATGATGCTTGCAGACAGATTTTGAGAGGCTAATTTTATAGATTTAGATTCACTAAAACAGAACCATGTGCAATGAGAACCATGCACCTGCAGTAAGGTCCTCAGTCTGCAGTAACTTGAAGTAACTTGCAGCATGCAGTAACCACATGACGTATGATAGCCATTTCCAGCCCTTGACCTGCTCATTGGATGATTTCAAACGAGAATTCCAGGCTGTCATCAAATGAACAAGCAAACAGCACGAACTATGTGGTCGTTTTATGGCTGATTCCGGTAGAAGGGCACCATAAAAACCCAGGGCAACCTTAGGTCTTGTTCGTGTGTTCAAAGACAAACTGTTATGAGGGGTTCTCCTGGGAGGAGAGGGGTTGAGGGCTCTAGCAGCCCTGGAAGAGACACACAGGGAGAGAGGAACAGCAGCCTTTGGGTAGATTGGCCCAGGTGTCAGGGTTGGACCTTCTCTCCAGGCAACCTAGCAGATCTGGCACAGTTGAGTCACTCACTCTCTGCAGCCAGCAGCCATGTTGGAGGACAGTTATGACGTAACAATCACTAGCGTTGAAGCTGCTGCTGCTGCTGCTACTGATGGTGATGTTCAATCAGATGTTGTGAGGGATGCCATTGAAGCTGCGATTGTTTTTGAAGCTGCAGGTTAAAACAGTATCATTCGAAATGAAATACCCCCTCCTCTTTCTGCTCCCCTCTACTTTGGGCCAACACAAGCACCAAGAACAAAGCCCTGAGCTGTGGAGACTGTCGGCTGGCCCTTTCTTTCTTTGTTTTCTGCTGTTGTGTTGTGTTTTGCGACGGAAGCAGAGAGCTCGGATCTGTGTGGATGAAGTAGTGGGGACTTTGTGAAGCAGCTTTGTGGAGCTTTGTCGAATTAAATGACAAGGCAATAGAGAAAAGCCCCACAATGCATTGCACTGTAACCCCCTGCACCCTAGCCCACCTTCGGTACATGCCCCTCCCTACCCTATTGTATTGGCCGTTTCGTAATAACCTGTGGCAAATCTAAGCCACTTCCTAAAATGCTCTCCTCTGTACTGAGCTGCTGCTCTCCAGGCTAAATATAAGACTACAAAAGCTGCATAACGCAACAAAGTGGATGCCATTAGGATGCTATTATATTAAGTGGGAAACGAATATAACGCACACAGCTCTTTTGAAATAAATTTGAACATTTGATAAAATAATATCATTGGTGTGATCTTGGGTAATCAGCAGACTACTTATTCCCCAAGGTGTTACTAACAAAATCGATATGGTAATATTTCGTAAGTGGAATTTGCATCACTGAATCGTGAGCAAACAAATTACACCCAAGAAATAACTTGAAAATTGAAAAACACTTTTCCAACCACTGATGGTCCAAGTGTGAGAAATGGCTCAAATTTGCAACTGAGATTTTATTTCAACAAATTGTCCCACGTTCTACAAATTGCTAGGCAGTTGTGTTGTTGTCATCAAGAAGCAGTTATATCTTTCTGAAAATGATGCGTAACATCTATTCTCAATTTCTTATCCTGGAATTTTCATGCCATTTGGATCGTCATCTGATTGTGTTCCAATCACAGAGATAATTGCGCCAGTGCAGCGAAATGGGAGTTCAGGTAAATAAACAATAATATTATCAATTGAGAGGAAATTACTGCATCGGTATAAAAACTGAAGTAGCCCTATAATAGTATCAGGGAAGGTATGACCATCACGACAGCATTGTCTTCCCAACAAGAAATCACAAATTGAAATGAATTATATAGACTAAATTTACAGAAAATTTACACAATTTTATGAAATTTCCGTGCGCTGATGGTTTTGCCATCATAAAAGCAAATTTGCAAAGATCAAGTGTCTAAAAAAACGTTCTAGTTACATTATTACCATACTTTCATTGTAGGGCTCATTTATACTGCCGAGGGGGATTATAACTGGGATTAAACAGCAGTGCATCACTATGAGAGAAGAAGTCATTCCTATTTTAATTGGAGTCTTTGCTTTAATTGCTGGCCAGTCATAAGACGCAGCATGCTAACCATCCTAAGAAGTGATGTACCAGCCATGTACAACAGGCTGCTGGAGGCCATTAATGTGCCGTAGTGTTGTGACAAGAGCGTGTTGATGGCCCTCAGCCCCTGTGTTGTGGTTGGTTGTCATGTGTGACACTTTGGTCTCCTGACTGACTGACCACGACACAACTACAGCCAACCTTTGAGCCAACTCGGCCAGGTCACGCGAACAGACAGTTCTTGCGAGACTTGGTGTGGCTAATTGGGCCATGCACAAGCAGTTGATGCAGCACCAGCTAAAGCAGCAAAGCAGCCAAAGGATGAGGCTCATTGATGCAGAGATGGCCACAGGATGATGCTCACTGGATCCTTGCATCCACCCTTTGATGTCAGTTGCTGCTGCTGCTGATGATGATGCCTGACATCCCATCCCTCACTCCCCCACATCATATACTTGTCCTTCGTCCAAGGTAAATATTTAAGCCCAGCAAAGCGCTGGGATGAGAGATGATCTGTCAAATGATGTGTTTCCTTCCCCAAAGTGTCTGTGAGTGTGGACATGAGTGTGGACATGTGTATCAAGCTGTTATACAGCTCATTACAGTCCATTCAAGCCACGCCATGTAACATGCAACAAGGTGTGTGTATTTGAATGTGCTTTGATTGCTGTCTGAATAATGTATGCAACGTGTTTGTGAAATGAAATGGGCACAACAATACAGTGAATACCAAATGTGGTTAGATTGCACTTCAGTCACTTCAGGCATACAGGAGTGTGAAAACAACAATTCACAAACAACCATTACGTATTTGCCACATCGCCCGCAGCTCCCCCATCGGCCAAATGCGGCACTGTTGTCCACCGGTGTCCGGCATAAATCAAGAGGGCTAATTAAGCAAGATTGATGGAGCCCCCTGGCTGCTGAGGCAGGGCTTGGACTGGAGCTGATGCGGGGATGCTGCGTTGGAAGCCAATAAAACATCCTCTAACATCATTTGTTTTAAATCAAGTAATGGATACCTTAGATGCTGCATCCACGACAGCTAATATGCATATGGGAGCTAGACTAATGTAGCAGCGAGCAAGTAGGTAGCCTCTGCCATAATAACCAATAATGAAAACCTGGCATTCTTTTGTGCCATCCTTTTGTGGCATCGTGT
The DNA here is from genome assembly GCA_026936325.1 of Platynereis dumerilii. Classification (NCBI taxonomy): domain Eukaryota; kingdom Metazoa; phylum Annelida; class Polychaeta; order Phyllodocida; family Nereididae; genus Platynereis; species Platynereis dumerilii. The sequence goes on from JAPTHN010000011.1 coordinate 22,134,920, forward strand.
GACCTTTAAAGTAATTTTTGAAGGTCATGCAAATTGCAAGAAAATTACGTTGGTGAACAATGAGACTGACCATACGTGAAATGCCGTGGCACAAATTGTGGGAAAGATTTATGTGTCCAAATTAAAAGGATAACGGACGACCTTTGACACGGAGTAGGACAATGGTCATGTGACTAAAGCCATAATCCAGTCAGGTGGAAACAAAGAGAGAGGTGACATCCAGCATAATGGTCATCGTTAAGGATCAGAATGAGGCTGAGGGGGCAATTGTTGCTGACTGCCATGGGAACTGTGCCGCCCTGGCCAATCAGATTAGGGCATTAGATGACCTTGACAGGACCCCAGGGCCCAAGGTCAACTGGCACGTGCTCACCTTGACCATTACGGCCAGTTATCGGTCATTACGCGTAGGCCCTTGTGAGCCAGGCACCTTATGCAGATAGATTACTGCAGGGCCTTGTTAATGATCTATTAGGAGCATAATGAACTCACCACAAGCAAGCCAGGGGGCATTGGGTCACCCTGCCACAGACCCTACATTCATTAAGACCCTAATAGTTATCAGGTCTCCTTTGCTTTCATATTAGTCAAACACAAGCAACCAATCACCTTCTTGTGGAAGAGTACAGTGTCTCATTGCTGACCTTAATTGGCGCAACATCATCTTGAATGGAGCAACATCATCTTGAATGAAGCAACATCATCTGGAATGGACCAGGGTTGCAGCCGAGTAACGGAGCACCAGATATGAATGCATGCTTGGGTTACCTCAGCTCCTTCTGCATCTTGTAACTGTTGCAAATAATGTTGCAAATAGCGTTGCAATGATGTGGCAGGGACTGTGGATGAGCAATTATCAGGGCCTGGTGTTTACGTTGCATCACCAGCAGGCCAGTATCAGCCACATTGGGGATAATCTGCTGGAGACAATGTTTCTAATGATGTCAGGCGCCTGCTCGCAGGTGAGCGAGGGGCTTTTCATCAACCAATTAACAAAGGTGGGCGTCCAGGCTGCGCGACCAATTATGGCCTTATAGGTCTTTATTATATGAAAAGCCACAAAGTGCACGGGCTCGTTATATGACAGAGTATGAGTGAGGGATGTGGCCGTTGTGTTTTCCTGAGTCATTGGCTATAGGTGCACTACTCCTCATCCAATTGGAGACGTTCGTGATTTATTGTTCGTCTCTTGGCCACAGCCTCACCAGGTGTTGTGTGACAGCACCTGCTAATCGCATAAATGAAATCGAATTCGCCCTCTCCAAACTTCTCAGTGGAGGCAGGGCGTGTCCTGATTGTCCCCTCTGCTTCACTGCCCTCGTCATTTCACCACCCAGCATCTCAAATTATTTGAAGAAACCATCAAATCACTGGGAGCCAACGGCCTCAGGTCTATTTGATATGTTTCTTTTAACTGGAATGTTCGGCTGCATTCGATTTGCTGGCTTTATCACAAAGCAACCGGAGTCATACAAAGCAGCACCTAGAATAACCTCTGGTGACTCCCTGCACTCTGTGACTGCCTGTGACTCTTGTGTTCGTGTTGTTTGTTTCTTGAAGTCCAGAGGCCAAAGGACAGGATTAAGGGCAACGGTAAGGACAGCAGTAAGAGCTAGTAACTAGTAAGGAGAGTAGTGAGGACACAAGTTCACCTGAGTGGTGACCAACTGCAGAAGCAACAGGGGGGGGGGCACCCTGCAGGAGTCAGATGAAATCAATGCATTTGCTCAGGTGGATCCGTCTTCTTTCTTAGCCATTGTAGGGGAAGTGCTAGTGGCCAAATAAACGATAGGAATTGCTATTTACTAGCACTTCCATTGAGCCCTCCCACAATACCGGATAATGCCTGGAGTGAAAATGATTTGACACTTGTTTGTGAGCCAGCTCTGACCTCCACGAAATGGAGAGGACACCTCTGACTCCCACAATGCTCAACCGAAATGAATTGTCAAGAAATGGTTTTAAGTTGCAGCTGAGAAAGCCTTAGGGGTTCCTCTTTCTGGTGACCCCACAGCTCTCATACAGGGAAGAAAAAATCGAGGAAATTGAAACTGCCAGGAACTCATTCTCCATTTTTGTGGAGGTCCAATTTGAAAATTCGTGACTGACCTCAACCGTAAGTCGAGAAAACAAACTTTTCAGCAGATTAGCAATCTCCATAAATAGGTAGACCAAAAATAAGTTGAGGTTATCATGTTATGTCATGTGGATTTCATGGAAATTGGAAGTAGCGAACAGCGGGAAAGTAATGAATTAGAGCAACTGGTAGTAGATTTATAGCAAGAGAGCAGAGACCTCAGTGCCACAGTTAGTGTAGCACCCACACACAGGTTATGATAGCATCAGAGAGCACCAGATGAAGTGAAAATGATGAGAAAGCTAATACAAGCGACGTGCAGGGCCAAGAATGTTAAATGGAGCAGTTGATTTGCTATTTGCTGGAATCCAAACTGTGTGCGTGCCACTTGTTATTGCACAATGTCTGGAAATTACGAGAAAATCATTTCTGCCAATCAATGGGCCGTAAAACTACAATGGCCTCATAAAACATGATATCTGCTGCAACAAGTTAGTGCAGGTTGCTTCATTGTGTGTGTCTTGCACTTTGACACTGTCTTCACTTTGCTCTTCTTTATTGTCTGGTCATCATGTTTTGGAAGTTGCTTAAAAACGTTTTGACATTTAGGACTTTTAAGGTATTATCATGTGTCACACTCACCATAAACTTCAATTAGGCCATAAATTGATTTTCTTGAAAAAGGATGGTGATTGTGGAAAGAGCTCTTTGCTCTGGTACCTTCAGTGCATGGTCGGACAAAAACTGTAAATTGGTTCTATAGACCCGTTTTTAAATCAACCCTGACATGCTTTTTGGTGGATGAATCCTGGACGTAAAATCAACTCTATCCATGCATAAGTAAGTAAGTAAGTAAGTAAGTAAGTAAGTAAGTAAGTAAAACTTTATTTCATGTCGGGTTATAAAAACAAGCAACACAAGCGCAGAGGCTTTTGACCGACTAAAAACAAATAACAAAACAAATAAAAACAAGATAAATAATAAAAACAATAAAAGCATAATTGTCATAAAAGTTACATAGTACATAAAATACATGTCCCACAGCTGCAACTGGGTTCCCATGACATTATTTTAGTTTTAAAATCTTGTAAATTCATCAGTCTAAAATCATTGGGTAAGAGATTATACAACATAGCACCAGAGTATCGCATTGATTTGTAACCAAAATTGAAGGTGTCATACCTCGGCTGGATCATAGTGTATTTTCTAATGTTATAATTACATGACTTCATTTTACAAAAATCTTCTTCAAAAGGTGGTAACATGCCATATCTAATTTTGTGAACATTTGTAAGTAAATCTCTAACATGGTAACTCTGAGTGGAACCATTTTGGCTTTACAAAGCAACGCTCTGTAGGTTGAATTGAAATCATTAAAGACATATCAACAACGACCAAAATTTGTGCTTTCTTTAGCGATCTAGGTGTACAAAAAGCAAAAACAAGTTCGGTTCCAACTCATAGTGGCCTTCTTGTTCGTCTTCTCAGAGCCTGGCTAAGTCCAGGCACCAGATACTGCCGCTGGTCAATGCAAACAGTTCCCACACTGACCACGAGATGGCGACTGCCATGCCACTGACCACTGACCAGCACACGAGTCCAGCACGTGCCAACCTGCCCCCACCCAGGTCCTTTGAAGTGGACACTGGTCTCCAGCCGTCTGATGGCCGTCTAATGGTCAAATGCCACGACCTTTGACATGGTCTTGTGAACACAACCACTTCGTAAAAACTCATGCAAGTAGTGAGCAGGAGATGAGGCTGTCTTTGTCGGTTTTCAAAGAGTCGTAGGTGACACTTGTAGACCATTTATTCTGCCCGTAACTCTATGATTGCAGAAAAGACATTCATTTAATATCACCATTTAATTTTATATTGATTTTTGTAACATGTTTTTATATTTCGGCGTTTATCTTATACAGATGCCGATTCTGAAATATTTTTTTCTCATATTTGTATTTTTAATCTACCCGATATTTCCCTTCTTGAGGTAAATTAAAAAATAATTATTATCATTAATCTATAAAATTTCCGATGTGCATGTAGAAATAAGTGTTGAGAAGTTGGTTATATTCTTGGTGCATGAGCTTACAATTTGCCCATTTGTGTCATTTCGGATGACACCAAAGTCAAATATATTGTCCCAAAATTATAATCGGTCCTCTGGTGACATTTACTGAATTACAGTTTACCAGCCATTTATTTATGATACCAGATTATATATAGGTTATTAAAATGACATTAAGAAAAAATATATATCACATTGTCAAGTGTTTTGACATTTAAAACTTTCAAACCACGACTACATGTATACCACTGCGGATGACTGCAAATTATAAACACAGTATGACACTAAAATATTTGCTCCATGCCAAGTCAACATATAACTCATAATTATTAGACCTATACACCTTTCTAGATTTAAATTTGGTTTCACAATTCAAGTTCAAGACAGTTCAGCTTTCCCCTGCATTCACATTTAAAACATCAGTTTCTAATATTACTTGCTTCATTGAGTTATAGACATCCCATTCTTTCAACATAACGAGTAAGCTGCTGGTAATGCTGGGTAACAGTACACCCCGTTCAACACCTGGAGCATCTTAACCTCTTAATTGTGACTTCAGCAACTACCTTCTGACCCAGAAAGTCTTAAAGCAGCTTATCAGGCCTAAGACTACATCATCCAGGTGCTAATGGGGAGGTTACTATCCTCTTTCAGGCACACACCTGCACATCATCACTTAATTACTTGACCAAAGATGCCAAGAAGCAGTTGCTTATACAATGTACATGTACAAGGTGCAAGGTACTGAGCATCATGTCACTGATTGATTTTCTCCATATAATAGGATAGTGTGGTTACACATCTGGTCAATTATTAGTACAGGCTATGGGATTAACTAATTGGACAGTATATAATTATGTACACTAAGAAAACGTAATGACACTGTCTAACATAGTGGTTAGTTACACCTTGGGGAATTTCTCATTCCCCAATGTTATACCTTCATGCATGCATCGAACTGGTTTAGTCAACTACAGCACTTTCAATAAGCAAACCATTCTTTACCAACTTGCAATGTAGTAAGTAAGTCAATATTTATTCAGCAACAAGAATGTTGAAATAAATAGTACAATAACATCATTTTATAGGATTGGTTATTGTTGTATACCAAGGAGCATACTTTATTTCTCTGAGAAAAGTATTATACAAAATGTGCATGGTGTGCTTGGTGAAAACATTAAATTAGGATACATATTACCCAACCTCCAGGTTTCAATTATACAATAATGGATTTACTTTTTATTAGAATGAAAAAGGAAATATACTATTTTGTGGTAAGTGTTATTGAAACGTTTTCCACTCTTTGACATCCAATCTGACATTGAGTTGTTGGTCATTCCCACGTACAAAGGCAAGAGTTGAAATAGATTGTGGGGTGGTTTCCACCCTCTTAGCTCTGTCAGATAAATCACTTGAATTTCGCGTGAGATAAGCGACCGACATGCATCGCCCTTCGGACGGAAGTTATGCGACACTTGGGCAGTTTTTCATTCGTGTCTGACTGACCGTTTGCTTAGAAAGTGCTCACAGGGAGTGTGGACATATTTCACAGGGATAGCTTTTGCGTAATACAAGTGAGAGACAGTTATGTTGCCTTGGAAACCTAGAGGGACAGTTAGTGTCAGAGAATGAGTTGTTGAGGGAGATAAAGGGCTTTGAATAAGGTCTTCATTCTCATGGCCCCTGGCCCTCTGGCTCGGTGGGAATTTCAGGCCCAGTGCTGCTTCATAAAGCGATGGCCAGAGATAGCCTGCCCCCTGTGGACCTCCAGGCCCTTTAGGACTGCAAGGTTGCCAGTTAATGACCTTGCAAATGAAGCTGCAAAAGCAGCCATGGACCTTTGCACCGACCTCTGCATAGACCAGAAAGGCAAATGCCCTCACGAATGCCCCTCCAATGCCCTCGCAATGTCCTTGCAAATGACCTGGCAGGAATGTGAAGCAGCAGAGGTGATGGCTCGTGGATGACAGCGCTCGTTTGGCATCTACTTTACGAGGCTCGTCTCTCCCAGGTCCCTTCTAACTAAAAGCATGGACTCCCAGCCTTGTGGTCAGGGCCCGGGGGACTGTCCCTTGTCACCCCTTTCTGTGCTGGGGCTGTTGCTTCCCTGATGGCCCCACATCTATGGCTTCTGCCTTTATGTCCCCCCATAATATTTGCCTTGGTTATCATCAAAGATGGGGGATTATAGATAACCACGATAAGACGAGGTAATAGTAAAGAGGCTCCATGGTTGTTAGCATGCTCCCAATGAACATTGATGTGACTAAGGGGCATCTGAAGGGGTCGGGGGCAAGGGGTAAATTAGAAGGCGAGCACCCTTTAATGGGAGTCAGGGCCAGATGACGGCAGATGAAGGGGCCGATCGATGGCCAATGGTCACATTTGGGGCCGGAGCAGACCTCGGGGGCAGACCTCAGGCCACCCTAGGGCAACCCTTGAGCCACCCGAGGGCCTTGATCGCATCTCCATGTTTTTGTGATTGGCTAATAAGTCCGAGGCATTATGTGGACAGACCAGGGCTCTGTCCTGCTAGCCAGATTGAGTTACACGTCATTATGAAGGGGCCAGTAACCTGAGCATGTCCATAATTACAGAGAAGAGTAGTTGTCGGGGAAGAAAGGAGAGCTTGACCTAGTCTAGCAGAGAATGCCAGGGATGGCGAACTGTCAACTCCCTCCCCCAGATTCCTTTCTGTTCTCTCATATTCTCCTGGCCCCGAGTGGCCCTCTGCTCTGCTCTGCCTTGCTTTATGTGTGGCGTGATGCTGGAACTGTGCAGGGGCTGGTGGTGTCTTGAACTCTCTTCTAGTTTCTCCTCTAACTTTCTTTCCCTTTTTCTTTTCCCCCTTTTTTTCTTTCTTCTTTTTCTATTCTGCATTTTCTTTACTCTGCTGATTGCATCAAAGGTCCTGACACCAAACGTGAGCCCTCCCCAGACATCCTTGCCACTCCCGGGTGCTCCTTGGCCACCCAGTTCACTCTCTGCTCCTCTCTGTCTCTCTTAAATTACAAACACAAAGACCAACTCTTGCCAGTTTAGATTCTCTTTCTAGACATACATTCACCAGTGTTTTCAATTATTTTTACAGCTCGGAATTTTCTTTTCGGTTTCTCGATTTATCGCCTCCTCGCAAACGGTGATGAAGTTAATTTTTTGTATACCTACAGCAAATTTTCCATTATCAGAACCAGCATCTTGCGAATACAGTCAAACTAGCATTATGAATATAGTCAAGTACTTCATTGAGAATGGCACAATAGAATATTTCACTGAGGATGGTAGTAGAGTATTTCATTGAGGATAGAAGTAGAGTATTTCATTGAGGATGGTAGTAGAGTATTTCATTGAGGATGGTAGTAGAGTATTTCATTGAGGATGGTAGTAGAGTATTTCATTGAGGATGGTAGAAGAGTAAGTCATTGAGGAAGGTAGTAGAGTATGCATGACCCACAATTCTCAGCCTCCATTATGCATCTCAACTGACTCATTTTTGGTTATCATTTCAAGACACCATTCCATGTGACCAATATTCTCTGCCAATGTGTATTCTGTGTCACTATTATGTGCTGCCATTCAGTGTCACAATAATATGCCACCATGCATTTTCTGGCCACCATTCTCAGCCATTCCTAGTCCCTGCATGGTCCCATTCCACAGTCCACAGCCTCTCTCCCAGTGTCCTCCCACCTCTCTCTAATTCCAACTGGCAGACTCATTAATTTGGGGACACGAAAGGAAATCTGCAGCGATTGAAAAGTTGAACGTGATAAAAAGCAGGAATAGTTTGTGATTTGTATCCACCGGCATCTGCCAGGGAACCAGAGGAGGCAAAGGAAATTTTCTTTTTCATTCACAGTCGAATTTTCATCACCACCGACGTTTACAAGGCAGAGAAAGCCAGGCGATGATTCAGGGGCTTTGGGCATGCCAATTTATGAGGAAACCTTCAAATAGAAGTAAAGCTCTTAGGACTGTTCTTTGTTGCTAGCAGGTCATCAGGAGGGGCCCAAAGAGCCAGATTTAGGACGGTTGGCCGAGGTTTCCAGTCTGCTCGGTTTGATTAAACAGCTCTCCTAATACCAATGAAAGAAATAATGAGCAGAGAAACTTTGATGATGTGCGAGGCATAGGCAGGGAAGGAAAACAGGCCGAGGGGAAGGGAGGGGAAGGAGGGGGGAAAGAGGGGGACAGGGTTTTATCAGAAGCAGAGCAGTATCAGCCTGTGGCCAGCCATTGCAGCCTTATATTGTGCCCTGTTGCTAAAGGCTTTAACAATATGAGTGGAGGGATGAACATAGCCAGTGGATGGAGCCCTATTGATTCATCTTTTTGCCACAGCAAAGATGTTGCTGCTTCATATATGGCGGATATTGCATGGTAACCCCTGTCATGCCAGGAATAAAGCTGCATTTCAGGCCTTTGCCAGTCTTTGCCATTCGGCTTTGCGGCCTCTGGCTGCATTTAGCAGAATTTCGCCTCTCACCCGACCCATGCAGAGTCTCTGACAAACCTCCTTTTAGTCGCTCGCCATCAATTCATGTTTTTCTGAGTCGCCTTGGAAAATGGGAAAGTTGCCCAAAGTGGTAAACAGAAAGACATGGCGGCGGCCCCCGAGTCAGCCTTTGTCACACAACGTCTTGTTTGAGGTTTTTCAGGAGTTTTTGTGTTGGCAATTAGCGAACAGCGAGGCACTGAAGCAAGATATGTAAGCTGTGCTCTCGGGGTCATGGGTTCTGGACCTGGGCGGACGGCAGACTAGCTAATGGGCTTGCTTATTGGGCCCAGGGAACCTCCACACAAGGAACAACAAAGGAGCAGTCGATGAGCCAGGTCCGACGGTGCTGGGGCCAGAGATGGCAGGCCAGTTATGCTGGGCCAAGGACTTTGATAAGACGAGGCAACAAAGACATCTCCGACGGGGACAAAGGCACTGGCAGGTCCTTCCTCTCGCCTCCTGGCCCTCGATGTGGCCTCGCATAGCTCCACAAAGGTGCACGACGCTGCGTCGACGCAACCACCTCTCTTTGATGACGCAGTTTGGGCGACGTAGGCCGCGGCATGCACTGCTTTGAAGGGAGCAACGAGCCCTGGGTCACCTCGGCCCGTGTCAAAGCATTCGCCCCCCCTTTCACTCTCCCTTCCTGCCCCCCCCCCAAGTCCCTCCCCCTCCATTGGTCAGACCGTACATAACTCGCTTGCCTGGACGATAAAGCGCTGTGACAGCCGTCAACCCTCAGGGCCCCCGTGGTCCCCCCTGGCCCCAGCAGCCCATAGTCAATGATCATAAAGAAAATAACAAACGGATAAAAAGGATTTGGCAAATGCAATAAAAGCAACTCTTAGGCAAATAAATATCGGCTCTTTTGAGACATTGACACGGGAGGCCAAGGTGTTAAGGTCTGAAGGGGACCAGGGGGCAGAGGGGGGACCAAGGGGGGACCGAGGGGGGCTGGTCATTGAGAAGCCCTCACCCCGATCCCCCATCAGTCTGACATGAAAGGCCAAGTCCTCCCTCCCTCCTTAACTGCTTCCATATGACAATTTATGAATATTGGACGTGCCACTGCACCCTTGCTTGGAGTTAAGCAGTTCTTCAGTGCTGGATATCAACCTCCCAATCACCCTGCTATCACCTCTAATATCACCTCTGATATCACCTCCCGATCACCTCCGATATCCGCCTGTGATAAAGCAGAGCCAGTTCCGGTCCAGGCGCCATTCGGCAGACATCATACAGGAGCAGGGCAGCGTAGAGCGCGTCATGCAGGACGTAATAAGAGAGACAGGGATGCAGGAGACGCGTAATTAGGTGGCCTGGATAGTGGACCACAATCCCTGATTCAGTCCAAAGCGCCAGTCCAAAAGCCCCTCTGACCTCATCCTTGCAACCAGGCATCGTCAGCCCACTGCAGCCATATCGTGACGACGGACATCCGGTGCTTGCAGCGCCCCCTACCACCTGACTTCCGGTCTGGCGACGTCGGTGTTTGTAGAAAACAAGAGAGCAAGGACAACGAAGGGGAGACGGCTGATTGATGCCACTAACTATACACGAAGCAACACTGAAAACTTGTAAAACGTTCTCTAAATGTGTTTGAGGGGGTCTCTGGGGCGCTCATGTTGCATCAGGCTGCGAGGGGTCCAGCAGGGTCCTGATTGCGCCCTTTTCTATAGATGGGAATTTTGTTTGCTGCACCAGTCCTTCAGCACCGGCCCGTTTCACCAACATGGCCAATATCTCGTCATGAATTTGAAAAGAGGCTGCGAATGTAGCTGCAATGAGCCGCTCTGACATGTGAATAATGCAGATAGGCGATAGTGAGCCGATAGAAGCCCTTGGTCTGCAAATTTCCATTAGACAGGCATCTGAGGAGATAGGCGCCAGGGCTGCTGGGCTGATGCAGGGCTCTGCTCTCTCCTCTGCTCTCCCTCTCTTGCTGAGTCCTGTCCTGCTCTGTGTCCTGTCTCATGTGGGTGGAGGACTGCAGGCCCTCAGTGTTGATATGTGCTGCAGACCCAGGCACATGCCCTCAGAGAGGACCTCTAATGAACAGCCGACCAGCAGAATTCAGCTAATCATGTAAGTGATTTTATCGGGCGGACCCTCCACATGGACCCTGGCCTAAGAAATGACCTCTTTAATGAATGACGTAACAGCGTCGTCGCAGCGTCATAGCTGCGTGATTGGCATGTGGAGGGCGTCCTGAGGAGCGTTTCTAACGTCACAAGGAGGACTTTGCAGAGAGTGAGCGCTAGGACTGAGAACAAGGACTGCATGAGAACTAGGACTGGGGCTTGGTGTTTCCTGCGGTGCCTGGGAGAGGAAGGGGTCTGCGAGGGACTTAGAAGGTAGAGTTGGAGGGGATATTTTAGAAGGGAGCAGTGGCCTTTTTGCCCGGGGAGGACGGATCTGCATGAGGCAGGGGTCTCGCCCTCCCCAGTCCCTGCCTACTTCTTGCGTGTCCCTCCTTCTTACTTTTCCTTCTTGACAAAAAACGCCATTTGTCTGCGGTGGCCAGCGGTGGCAGTTGGATGGCAGGGTGGATGGCAGAGTTGATGGCAGCAATGGAAGCAAGGAGACTGAGGGACACAAGAGGGAGACTGAGGGAGACTGAGGTGTGCTATGCTTTTGCAAGTCTGTCACGATCCGCAGGGTGATGCATTGGGCGGCGAAGACAAAAAGGAGACAAGACATGGGTGCCCCCACAACCCTACACCTCATTGTCACCCTGAATTATGAAAACCCATGTATCATTCTTAAGATTCATGAAACGGAGACCACAGCGTGTGTAGATTGATGGCCTCTCTTTGCCGCCCTTTTTTATCCCTTGTTTTTCCTCCGCAACCCATTATTCTCCCGCATTCCTTTATATCAAGATCATGAACTCCTATTCCTCATGGCAGGACTCATGGCAGGACTCATGGCAGGACTCATGGCAGGGCTCATGGTGCAAGTGAATAGCCCATATTCACGAGACACGACTGACCTTATGAAATGTGTTGAAATGAAAGTGAACTGAAGCTCAATTCAATCCAAGAAGCAGTTACATTTCGTGACATTGTATTGTGACAAATAAGATTGTGGTATTGTGCAGCATCAAACGGGGCTTAGTAATAGTTATTTCAGTTATTTCAAGGACCACGAAGGTGTGCATTGTCCATTTCTGTAAACATTTTGTAACATTTGGATTAATCAGCTTTGAGTACCACACAGGAAAGACTCAGATTTCTTGCACTTAACATATTGCGACTAATGCGTGACCTCTGGCAACATTACACTGGAGCTCACATAAAGCAAGACGGCAGCAAAAGATGGAAGGATATTCTAGGAGAACAATGGAGGGGAGCTTTCTTAACTAACTCCTTTGTGTCTTGGGTATGGGAGTGTACCATTGACTAATCATAGCATTGTCTCCGAGAACAAACAAATACCACCAGAAATCCAGGGCCCCTCTGATTTCTCCCCGTGCCTGTGACACCTGAGCAGGATGTCATTGACTCTTCACCTGACACCAAATGGACTCCAATCTTTTGTCATTAGCAGTTTTGACAAAGCGTCATTATGTGGCATTAGCAATAAAAAGATGTCACCAAACACTACAAGAAAAAGTGCAGAAATCATATCATAATCACAATCACTTTGTCGCTTATGGTTCTTTGACAACAGCCTTTCTATCTCGTTTTATATAAATCGCATTTCTTTCCTTTTGCAAGGCTTTACTTTGGCCCTTTATATCACAAATTTTATAAAATTGCATTTCTCTATCTTCTTTACTGAGGCTATAGTCATATGTGATGCACAAGTTCTTTAGGATGACTTATGCTAGCCATGTAAATTACTTGGTCAGACAATGAGATTTTGAAACAGACGCCTGTGCCAATAATCCCTGACTTAATTGATTCCAGGCCTTCTATCTTGCTCATCCTCTGCCAATTAAATTAATCAGGTTTAATGACGATATTGAGATATCGATGTTGCTTTTGATGCAAAATGTCTTTTGTCATTCGGCTGCCAAATTTTGGCAAAGATTTCAGCTAATATTTATTTCAATGTGGATGATTTCTAACATCTAAATGGATGCCAGCCAAATCCTGGTTTACTGAACTTATGCCATTGAGGATGGTAGTATTTCATTTGGGATTGTAGTTATTTCATTGAGAATGACAATAAAGTAAGTCACTGAGGATGATAGTAGCCAAGTAAGGTATTTCATTGAAGATGGTATACTTGTTGGTGAAATTCTAGAATGAAGATGATGCTTGGCCAAGTTAAAATTGCCCCTGAAGTAAAGTGGAAGGGCAGCAGAACTTTCAATGTTATTTCAATGAGGGTGGTAGTCTGGTAGAAATAGTAAAGTATTACTTTTAGGATGGTAGGCCAAACATACAATTCCTTGAGGATGGTAGTATGTGTCTTTGAGGATGGTAGTAGAAACTCATTCCATTTAGTGTGGTAGTAATGTATACCACTGAGGATGGAATAATCATTCCAGGGGATGACAATGGTGTATATTGTTGATGGCAAAGTAATTGTTTCATGAGAATGTCAGTAGTTTGGTCAGGGAGAATAAGCTTATTTCATCAAGTTTGATATTTCATTTCGAGTGTATGCATATTATTTTAGTCAAGCGGGATGGCAGTAAAGTATTTATTGACAATGGTAGTAGCATTCAGTTAATAAGAGTAGTACAGGTAACCTATTATTTCATTGAGGATAGCAGTAATGCTTTTCTTTCTGGATGACACAAATTGGGTGTCAAAGCAAATGTCACCAATAATTATTTACTGTCGATTTTGTCATCTTAATTTCTTCGAAGACCGTTGAAATTACATTTTCACTCTCCCATTGGACAACCTGGTAAGGTTACAAGAATCAAATGTTATTTCATTGTGAATATTGAATAACCTACCTTTTTAACAATTTGGCCTTTTGGAGTAGAAATTACAGAATAACAGGGTTATTTACATGACAGCAGCAGAATGAGCTTGAATGACACTTGTTCTTTTTAATGTCATTCCTGGAGTCGTTCATGAATAAGATGCATGAACATCGATATACTGGAGGGAGACACAATTTGCACAATAAAGGTTTATGGCCACAAAAACAATGCCACAGCTGTTATAGTGTGCTGTGGATTGTCAACATAAATTTCGCTGACTGCTTTGCAACTGATTGTGCTAAATTGTTTTCATAACACTGACGTTGCAACGGTTGCACAGTCATTGTAGGCATACAACCACATTCATAGAGAATGATGCAGCATGAGTTATAGAGATATCCTTTATATCACAGATAGATATGTCTGATAGCTTAGATAGAGTGATAGGAGATTTGTTTTTGCTTGCTTCGACAACAAACACAACTCATGCAGAGCACAACAATATAGGATTGGCCAGGGGCGAGAGAAACACACACACAGAAAACACAGACCCCCACACAAACACAGGGGGCATTATAGGTGGGCTGCATTTATGTGACAAAGGCAGCCGTGCAAGGGCGAGGATAGGTCCCTTGGGGCATGCCCTAGCGAAACACCGAGAGGCCGATGGTATCCCGTTACGTCGTGGCCTCTTGCGCCACATGTTACGTCAACAATCCGCGTCCAACGTCAACACGCACGTCACTGACAAACGCACACACAGCTCAGCCTCTGGACTTCTGTCGCAGACTGTCAGCCAGTGTGCTGCATGCAGTCTTTGTGGACAGTGTTGTGGTGGCTGTGCACAGATCGAAAACACCCTTCTGAAAAGATCTGCTGTTAAATGTCACAACAACCTTCTGTAGCGATTATCAACTTTTCAAAGTTCACTGTTGTAATTGCAATGCGTCTTGGGTAAGACCGTAAAATTGCAATTGCATAGATTGCAGTATTACGATGACAGTGACACTGAATTACTGGTATGAATTTGCAGTGATATTCTAGTAAGGTTGAACATTAAATGTACATGTTAATGTTCTGAGACAACTGCCACTGTTTTGTAACTTCAATCTCGGAGAAGATTTACGAGGCACTGCAAACCCAACTTTTGGCTGCTTAGAACTGTTCCTAACATATTTAGAAGACAGCAAGCAAAAACAAGGGCACACATTTTAAGAAGGTGACCTGCCGCTTAGGGTGCTCCTGTATTGTGATGTGTGCTCTGACAGCCTCTGCTCAGTCTTCTGGCTCTTTGCTTGTTTTGTTTGTGCCCAGCCAGCAGCTTGTCAGAGCACTTCACACCAAACCCTGTGAATCAGACTCTGATCCAACAATCCAGAACAATCCTGCTCAATCCGGGACAATATTGGATTCTCCAGGAATGTGCTCCAGAAGAATCCAGAACCACTTCACTCTGCTTCACAGCTGACATTGATCTATGGCTCGGGAACTGTGCTGCAAGAGATGTTTATCACACCCCAGCAGACTGTTGGTCACATCCTATTGAAAATGTGGTAAACTGAGCAAGCTGCTAGAATCTAAAGTACTTCTGGGCTCATGTGGCTATAGGTTAAGAAATCACTGAAGTTGATTTACTTCACTTGCAAGTGAATGTATAATATACATATTCACTGACACTCAGTTCACATTATGTACATGTTGTATAACATGCATTTCTTGAAAGCCTATCTTTTATCTAATTTCATCTCTACACATTTGTTGTTTGTTGACTATGAAAATGTGCTGCAATTTGTCAAACAATTAAGATAACAGATTTCGACAAGTTCAAAAAGGTACATGTAATCAAAGCATTCACAAAGCACTTTTGCAGTTTTTCGCTATTTTAATTCCCAAACGAGGGACCGATTCTTCATTTCAAAGTGCAGATCATCTTACGTAATGTTATCTGAAATTTGGCTCAGAGACAGAGCTGTGTCATGCAGGTAGGAAAAATCACAATATAGCATCCACTGGAGCCAGCAAATTTAAGTCTTAATCCATGACTTCATTCTTCGTTATAAAAGCTCAAGGAGTAAGAAAGAGGCAAAAAAAGTTGAAAAAGGGAGATGTGCTGTTGGTTGCCAGAGCTTGTTATATTGGTTTGTAATCATTAAAGAGCAATGACAATCCAAGCATCCACAGGGAGGCCCAGGGAGCCCATTGATCAATGACCACCAGCCCCTAATGACAACACACTTTTTTTTCAATATCTTCTTCTTCTTTTTTCAATATCTTTTTTTTCGGCAGCAGCTGAGGAGGCTGCCAGTCACAGGCTGAGTCAAGAGCATCTTCAGAAGAGTTTCTTGATCATTAAAATGGGGATTAAGACAAATGGATAGGAGGCCAGTTTGTTGCTGGTTGGAGAAGAATTAGAGAAGAATTAGAGAAGAATTAGAGAAGAATTAGAGGAGAAATCAATGACAAGTTAGAAGCATCCAGAAATCACAGCCTGACACAGGTGCACATAAAAAGAGGACTCATGGCACAAATGTCACAATCTCTTTATGGCTTTTGCTAATCAAATAAAAATGGATTTAGTCATAAAGTAAGAGGACTGGCCAGTGGCTCGTGTGCCAAAATCAACTGACACCGACAGCAGTCCTCCATCTGAGGAGGGCAACAGTGAATGCTTCCATGAATCACTCAATTCAACTCCATTAAAGTAAACAGCAGTCTCACTATCTAACCGACCCTGTACTCAAACTCAAGTTGTCTTTTTTTTTAGTCTGCAGAAAAAAAGAGGCACTTCTCTTAACAGAATGAAACTTTCTCTCCGGTTTCAGCTGTCACCAACTCAACAGAAGCATTTTTAGGCATCCAGTGTTTTTGGGCCCATTCCAGTCAGACAATCCCAATCAATTAGGCCAGGCTGACATGCTTCCTTGAGCCATTAAGATATTGCATGATGTGGCTGGGGTTTGATTTGTTCACATTTGAGCTAACATGATTTCCATGTATGTGAGGTGTCCTGTGACCCAGGTTGAGCAGACAGGCCCTGGTAATCCTGCTTCTGACAGATGATATATGGGCTGGCAGGGCCCTGGTCACTGCATTTGCAGGCTGCATGTCGTCCACTAGTTAGGCCCGTAGTTAGCTGGTGGGGAGGGCAAGCAGCTCCATTAGCTGCTTATTAAAGGGCAAGCGAGCAACTAGGATTCCAGACAAATTGGAGATTTGTTTCAAGGGGTTGGTGCACTGGCAGGCAGTGAGTGGGGGAGGGAGGGGCCTGGTTGGGGCTGGTTGTGGGACCATGAGGGGACCATGTGGGTCAGGGGCAGTCAGGCTGATACAAGGACTGACAAGTGTTGGATGGGAGGCTGGTCAGGGTTCGACTTGCCTCTGATTGATAGATCGCCTGGACGATTGGACACGTCAAGGCTCTGTCACTTCTAATGGAGGCACGAGCTGGTCCACGGGCTGGTCGAGGGGAGGCTAAAAAGTTCCCTCCACTCAGATGTGTTCCACTCAGATGTGGCCAGAGACAAAGTCAGGGAGACAGAGTCATCTGGGCAAGGCACGGCTGCTGCCAGGGACTGAGATAGGAGCAGAGAGTGAAGTGGAGTCCCTGGAGACATTGATCAGAATGAAGACAAGACAAAAGAGAAAGGAAGAGAAGAGAATTCTGCCAAATGAGGCGACCAGCTGATGTCACAGCTTATTAGAAGAAATGGAACAATGGCCTGCTGCTTTAATTGCACTCATTCTTAACTGCCGGCCATGGAAACAGAGGGAGGCAGGTTACATCATGAATGAACATGAAGCAAGAAGGTTTTATTAGGAGCAGGAGGGACTAAGACTCTAAGCCCTGTCCATGATGTATGCTGAAGCTGCAGATACATGTAATACAGGAAGATTTGGCTGCTACAGCTGCTGGCTCCAGTTTGGTTGCCAGGGAGACTTGGGGTTGGGGTTGTGGAGGGGGGTGTCCAATCCCTGCAGATCCCTGGGGACTAGCGATGCAGGGTCCATCGTTAATGACGCCACCAGACATGTCAGACGGACGTCCGCCCTGCTCCACCTGAAGTAATGATGAATCGGCGGCCAGGACCTGACCAGCTCTTCCTACCTATCAGGAAAGCCATCCCCCCCCCTTTGCCTCTTGTCCCTCCACTCTCTGTCATGTCCTGTCCTCCTCCCACTGTCCCTCCCGTTATGCCATGGCACCAAGGCAAAGCAAAACACACAGCTACAACGAGTAAGCTAAAACAATCCAGCTACAGCAGCCAGCTACATCAGTCAGCTACAACAGCCAGCTAAAACAGCCAGCTACCTCAGCCAGCTACAACAACCCAGCTTTAAGAGCCCAGCAACAGCTTGACAGCCCATGTCTTCCTCATGCCCTCATGGAAGCCCTCGTGGTGCCCTCCCCTTTCTATGCTAATGCCCTCTGCTGATGTTAATGCCCTTTCCCTGATGTTAATGCCCTTTCGCTGATGCTAATGCCCTCCACTGACGTCCACAGCTAACTCCCAAGGCCACCGGAAGCAGCAGACCTCCCATCAGCCTCTGAGCTGCTTCCTCTTCCGGTCCTGACCAATATGGCGGTCATTTGTTCAGCTTCCACGTAGGTTACACAACAGCACTTCTTCCTGTAAATCTCTTCTATTACTCCATTAAATCAGTCACTTCAGTGTCTGATAGAGGCTACATGAAAGATGGGATCTTTGTTTTTGTCGACACCAAATTCATCTGGGAGTTCAAAGTCAAATCAATTCAGGTCCCTTGCAGCCAAATTCCAAAATTCAATTGTAGCCCATTACTTCTGAACCATTGACATTATGATAAATGGAAGCTTGATATGCTGTGATGTAAGTTTATATAAATAAATAAATACATTGTAAACATTTACTTCAATTGCATGTATATATATGATTTATTTAATACCTGAGATATGAATAGTTTATTTCTTGTTTTTCAGCTTTGATGTATTGGGAAATTATCAATGGATTTACATTGGGTATGTTATAACGTACATAACATATTTCAGACACATGGATAAATGCCATATGAACCAAATATTCTCATAAACTATTTCTCAGTAATTGCATTACAATTTGCACACAAGGAGACACGTTGGAGCTTTCAGAATGCTTTTATTGCAGGAACAGCACAATATCAGAGAATTATACACACAATAACGTAGATGTAAAAAGTGACAGTTTGGAAGCAAATCCAGTTTATGCATACAGTGTATACACCTTGTTTGAGGACTGTGTTCATATGAACAGCATCTGCTCACGTTGACTTTCAAAGAGCCCAGCCAGTGTTTATATGCATAGGAGCACCCTGAGGGGGCATATGTGGCGAATATTATTTGCCAATATTGAAGGGTGCTCCAGGAATTTTTGATACAATGCTGTTGATATCAAAGTGGAAGATTGGAAAGGATATTATCGGGGAGGGGGGAGTGAATTTTTTTCGTGGCTCAAAATAGGTGAGGGTGATTAGGAGGGGGGTAGTGAGTCAGCCAGGGGGGGGGGGTTGGGTAGGTGGACTGACGTTGCATAGATAAACGAGGGGGTGCTGGCTGGACATATTAGGAGTGGGATTATGCCCTTCATAATCAAGTCTCCCAACACTCGCTCTGTTTAAGCAAACTGACAAGGCCAGAGCTGGGGTTAATAAGCCGCCATACTTGTACAATACGCGACACTGCTCTAATAAAATTAGTCCAAATACTCGGTAAATTGACACAGAGGCCCCTCAATGCCCAACCAGTTATTATAGGAGACTTCATTCACCAGTATGACACCTATAGCACAGACTGGACTATCTTCCAGTGCTTCCTATCATCCCAAGCATCCTTTCCCTGTAAATCCCCCTAGCACCGATGGATATGGATTTGCGAATGACACACATCAGCAGCCTGCTTCAGCATCTCCGCCTCCTCCTCCTCCTCCTCATCACCAGCACCCTGCTTTGCATCCGCATCCCGCATCACCAAGCTGTTGCAAAAAGTCTCTCCAAGCAGCCGACAGCTTTTAATGCAAGCGTGTCGTCACAAGGGAACCGTCTCATTTTTGCTGCTTTTTTTTTCATACGTGGCGCAGCAGCACACGCGTGTTCTGATTCAACTTAAGGCTCATTTTGCCAAGCTCGGCATTTTGCCCCAGCAGCTTGCTTCCCCAACACACCACCACCACTGCAAAGGGAGTTGATGGTGGATGGCTTCATTTGCACGGTGCTTGGGCATTGGAGGAAGGGAGTGCGCCAAACAGCGTGACGAAGCAAGGAGCTGCTCCCAGAATAAGGATGTCAAAGTAAGAGAGATGCATGCACAAGGAGCACTGACATGGCACACACATGCAGACACATGCGGTCGCACACAAGGACACACAAGGACACACAAGGACACACAAGGACACACAAGGACACACAAGGACTAAGCACAAGGACTTTTACGTGGACAAGGAGCGCCGCAGCAGGACAGGAAGAGGGCAGGACTGACCTGGGGTCACCTTGAGTTGCGCAGAGGACAGACTCGGTGGCCCGACATCACTTGGCAGCCGGTTGCGTGGCGTCAATATTTGGAGCATGCGTGCAGGGATGGCGTGACGGGGCAGACCGTGAGTACGACGAACAAACAAGGGGCCAAGGCAGGCTGGACCTGCAAACACGAGGCCACCGTGTCTCTTATTACAACTATCATTAGGCATGTTTGTGTTTAGCGCCAGAGCCACTCTCAGCCACCCTCAGCCAGTGTCAGGCCAGTGTGTCAGGCCAGGAGGTGTCGGCCCAGGTGCTCCCCGCTCTGTAGCGACGTGTCCAGCTCGTCAGTCCTCATGTTTACCACACACCCTCCCCCCTCATTGCCCTCCGAATGCCTTTGCTTGCCTCCCAGCTCGCCTCTGCTTGCCTCTGCTCGCCCCTAATTCACCCAATTTCCCTTGCTTTGCTTGTCCGCCAGCCACTCTGGCCCTCCATCATTTACCGCCCCCTCCTTCCCTCCATCCTCCTGCCAGGTCTGCCTGCTTGTTGCCTGCCTCTGCTCTGGCATTTCGCGTGTTCTGTCGCCCTTGGTGACCGCTTCCTGCAGCTCTCTCCAACTTCCTGCTACTTCAGCTTCCCCTGCAGAATTGCGGCCAAATAGCTGGGCAAAATGCTGGCCTGAAATACCCACCAAATTGCGGGCCCTCAACCAGGCTCGTGCGGCATTAGCTCACCACAGAGTCCACTTTTCTTGCTGCGTTTCCAACCGGCTTTCCTCGCTGGCTTTCCTCGCTGGCTACTCCACGTAATCAACATCCAGGTTCGCACACAGGACGTGGCTATTTCCCGTTGCATTGTGGAGCTAATGCGATCAGAGCCACCTTAACTGGGCACATCCGTTGCCGTGGAGAATATTGAGAGGGTTTCTGTCTGAATAGCCAGCCCAGTGCCCTCCCTATTGCAACTAGAATTGGGCTCTGGAATGGGCTCTGGATTGGCCTATAGCTCTGGATTGGGCTTTGCTCTGGATTGGCTTCTGGCTTGTGCTGTTGGATTGAGCTCCTTTGTAGGTGGTTTGTATGGAATCTGCCTTCAATGCTATTCCCCCTGACATCAAAGCTCCGGCTGCTGATTTCACAGATCTCATTTGCCGAGGCGTTGAGGGTTTAAAATCAATTTAATGTGAAAACCAGGGTCCGTCATAAAAGGATGACCCAGAGCCAGAGCCGCAAGAGCAGGAAGGATGTTTTTGAAAGGATGCCAGCAGCATCAACACATAGCATCAAGGGAGACGGGAGCAGCATCATGACTTGGTAAGCAGGGCATTCTGTCACTCATTGACCAGAGGCAAAATCCAGACAAGTCCCATCAAGGGCCAGCAGCACAGAGCAGAACACAGCAGTCAGCACACACAGGATGTGACAAGTGCTTCCCAGTCTCCACATCTCTGTAGCATCTCTCTGTTGCTGCCTCTAATGAAATAACTGGGCTGCCACGTCCCTGCTGCAGCTCTCCGCCTTTTAATCTGTTTAAATCTTGCAGGCCTCTGTGACATCCACAAACTTTCTCTTGCAGCCTTTAACATTAGAAGGCGAAATGAAAAACTCAGACTGGTTTCCAGCAAACAAAAGTGGGGATGAAAGGTGGCAGGGCTGTCTGCCTGGAAAGGTGAGAGTTAGTGGGGAGCGTTTCATTCATCAGCCTCAAACAACAGAGCAAAAAAATCAAAGCTGTGCAGGAGGAAGGCCAGGGAAGGCAGCTTGTTGATCGAAGCAAACAACTTGCCCTTACACTTTCAAATACGTCTATTATACAGCACAGCACAACACTAGCCTTTTAAAATCGGTGTGTGATGTCACCCTTGCAGGGTTCAGCTCACAGGTCACAATGCAGAAAGGTTACAATACAGACAGGACGACAGGACATAGCGCAGACAGACAGGATGAAGCAAAGACAGACAGCTCACTTGTTGCAGGGGATGAAGGGACTGAGGGGGGGGGGGCTTGAGATCCGTCCTTTTGTGTGTCATATTGGAGGGCAGCAGCAGAGTTGAACAGACCAGGGAGATAGACCAAAGGATAGGAGGCAAAGACTGGATGGTGTGTTGTTTGTGCAGTGGCTGTGTCAGGGCGAGTGTGTTGGGTGCTGATACAGGGCTGGACCAGCAGAATCATGGATGACGGGTCGACTGATGGGATGATGTCCATGCCTGTCAGCCACAACTGAAAGAGACTGAAAGAGACTGAAAGAGTCTGAAAGGCAAGTGAAAAGCAAGTGAAAAGCTAGCCCTGTAGAATGACAGGCAGGCATAGCAAGCATAGCCAGGGATGTGGCCACAGTGCGATGGCTTGTGTGATCCGCTTGATCCAAACCACATCACACTATCCACCTGCGCATGGCCCTGCATCACATCCCGCATCACATACTGCATCCCGCATCTCCATCCTGCATCCCCATCCTGCATCTCTGCATCAGCAGCCAGCCGTGCTGCATCCCTCTGCTTCCAACTGCTTGCAACTGCCTCCATCTATCAAACTCCCTTATTGTCTGTGGCCAGTATAAAACTGCACAACATAGCTAAGGGATCAGTGAGCACGACCTATCCATCCGGGCAGAACCACAATGCCACTCCTATCCATAACCTATCCACGGCTGGCAACCTATCCATCTTGCCTGTTAGCCTGAGCGCCCTAATATCCGGCAAGCAGAGGCCTCATAAACAAGTATTTTGCTTGTCAGGCCGAGACAAGTGTTGGACGCGGGGACCAATGTGACTCTGCATCCAGATGATGCTGTGCAATCCAACCCAAGTTCCTCTATTGACATCTTATATTAATGCATTGAACAAGCTGTGGGTGTTTTGCATAATAGGAGATCTAAGGACCACATGGTCTCTCTCTGTTCGAATCTCTTGGCTTTAAGTGACAGTCAAGGTCCACACAGATCACAGACGACCCATCTCTCCCATGTGTAGCCTCCGGTCACTGCAACTTCAAATTCCACATGCAATTCATGCATTAACATGCTGTCTACGACATGCTGCTTTAAATTTCAGATATTTGAATCAATGTTGGTCGTTGCCAGCCATATTGCCACAGCCTTACACACATAGCTCCCTGACAAACCCCTCAGTGCTAGATGCTGTCAGTCTCCAATCCACATCACCGGCATCAGAAACCACATATCACAACCTCCGCATCACAACAAACAGCAGCAGCAGCCGACAGTGTCTAGGAATTGGATGTAATGAAGATCAGATTAGACTCAAGTGCATCATCATCATCATCATCTTGGAGGCAGTGCTTTTGCTGACTTTGCTCAACTTGTCTTCGGAGAGGTGTGTTGCTGTTGCTAATCAGCTGTTCTTATAATTATGTTGCTCATGCATGATCAGTTGTTGCGGTCTTGCTGTTATTTGAAGGGATGTTAAATTTGTATAGCTCAACAACCGATGTTATATCTTTGCTGATAATAACATGTTGTTGAAGTTGCTCTGAAGAACTTGTGCTCGCAGACCTGTGAGGAATATAATTTGCTGTTGATGCTATGTTGTGGCTGCATCTTGCCCCACTGCAGTTGTGCTGTTGAATGGGCGATGTATATCATTTTCACTGGTCATCAAGAAGCTGTTACTATTCTGTGGTTACTGTTTTGCTGTTGAAGTTGCTTGATATTGTGTGATGTTACTGTAAGTTACTTTGTTGACCAGTGGCTGTTCTGTTGTCGAAGGGATGCTGTTGAAATTTAGTTGTTGCTGTTCTTCAGTTCAATCTTACACTGTTGCTGCTCTGCTGTTGGAGTTGTGCTATTGAAGTTCTGCAGCCTTGCTGTTCTACTGTTCTGCTGCATGTGCTCTTGTTGTGTCTTGCTGTGCTCTGCTGTTCTACATGGCTTCTCTGATCGATAGCATGACTTCCGCTCTTCATGGACGTCTCCTGCGACCTCCCTTCGGATTCTAATGACCTTTAAGTCTCAGGCAGAAGTTTCAGACGTTACACAATCAGGAGGAAAGAAAGGACGAATCAAGAGAAAGAGGAGCCAGAGAAGAAAGGACTGGAGAAAGACGAGGAAGAAAGGACAAAGGAAGGAGAGAGGAGACCAGATAGCAAGGGTGCTCACTCAAGCAACATGTGCAAGGGAACACAAGACTTAGATGAAAAGGAAGAGGGTCGATTGAAGCAGCTTAATTTGAGACAGCAGGACGGAGGGGTGGACAGGGAGGGATTGCAGATAGACACACAAGAGGCATGCAAGGGAAGGGGGGGTTCTCTGGAGGAAACCAACACATGCAGGATCAATTTTAAAAGATTCAAGGTGGACCATGAAGCTTCCATTAAAGGTCGATATTTTCAATGTTGGAACAAAACGTCTGGGCCTCCGACGACAATACTTGATGTACATTTACCACTTCAAAGATTAGAAGTGTCCGACTAATGAGGCCATGATTGTATGGCTTCAGATCAGAACCATCTTGTGTGGACAAATATTTAAATCAAATTGGACACATTCGGAACTATCATAAACATTGATTCAGCAAGAACCAACGATTGTCGTTACAGGTCCAAGAAAGACCAGCTGCAGATTGAGCCAATGAAGACAATTTAGCGCTGAGAAGACCAAGATAGACCAAGTAAGATCAAGGACCAAGGAGATGTGGAGGACCAAGCAGGAGGGGACTGAGGAGGGGGACACTTCCTGCAGTTGCTGGGCGGCGGCGGCGATCAAGTGGCTCCTGTTGGCCCCGAGGTCCCCCGCTGCTCGGCATCTTAGCTGACTTCATTTGTCTTGCTGCTGTAGTTGCGTGGCCCCTGACAGCTTTGTACCAGGGGAAATCAGGGGTTGGACAGGCGACGGAGCAGGGCCGTCAGAGGCAGCCTCGCGCGCCATAATTCATCGGCCCTTGGCTCTCCCCTGGCTCTCTCTGGGCCGTCCTGGCTGTCCTTTGGTTGGCAGGAGACGGCAGGGGCGGCCGCAAGAGCCTTGGATGGGGCCATTTTGCATATGTTATGCAGGATGCTGTCCAAACACGAGCGATCGGTGACCAAAGTTAAATATATCAGAAGAGAAGAGAGAAGAAAAAAGCCACTGACAAATAATGGATGTGGAGAAGGCAGCGCGAGGGCTGGCAGAGGTCTTTCTGGGGGAATCCCCTTTCTTTGCTAATTCCGGAGACAATGATGAATCCGGGGCCAAGGTGCTTGGAGGTGGTGCACTGCATTGGCCACGTAGCTGCAGTAATTCGGCGCCTGTCTTCTGCCCAAGATTGTTTTGCCTTGAAAGGCACTGAATGTCTTTGATGAAATCCCCTGGCTGCAAGTGAACGGGCTCTTATAGCAGCAGCTGCTGATGATACAAATAAAGTGAGCTGCAGTTTTTCAGATGAAATCTCAATCTAGCTCGGAGGCCATTCCGACAAAGCCATGCAACGGCATCTCACTTTTTGTCGTCCACAGTGAAGTTCACGTCTAGTGTTGGTCCTAGTGGAGCTCCCTGCATCAAACCACTGAGCCAGCACTAGTGAAGGCAGCACAGGGAAAGCTAGTAAAGAGAAAGCCAGCACAGGGAAAAAGCCAGCACTGGGAAAGCCAGCACAGGGAGCAACGGCTGCCTCAGAGGAATGAAAAATGACCGCCTTGACAAAATAGCCATTCAAGTGTTCTGCCAAGCCAACGCCCGCCATGCACCGCAAAAACAAAAGGGTATTACATCATGGCAGCCTAGAGAGGAGGAGGCTGGCAACATAAATGCCTGTCATGTACTAATCCCCGGCCATTTCTCGCTGTCTTGATTCATGTCCTAGCGCAAGCCATCAGTATTAAGAGCAGCCGAGCAAAAACAAAGCAGCCTGCAGATGCCTGCTGGATGGAGGAAGCAGCCAGAAGCAGCAGGCAACTAACCATCCAAGCAGGGCAAGGGAGGGGGCACAGGGAGGGGCAGGGAGAGGGGGCAAGGGAGGGGGCAGTCGGCGGCCGTTGGCCTGGTGCTCCATCTCCTCCGGCTGCTGATGCGGACACGATGGGACTGGCTCACTGATGGCTACTCCCCCCCCCTCAAGATGGCCATATCTCCCCCTCAGTCTTCTCCCAAAATGACCATTAGCACCATGCAACCGCAGAACACTTATAAATCACATTCATCTCTTGGCAACAAACACTTTGCTAACACAACAGACAATAAACAAGAACACCCACTCCCCATCCTAACCAACATGTCGTTTTCAAACCAAGTGACCAGTGGTCGCCAGTGGTCACTTTGAAGCCCAGCCCTAGAAAACACCTAAGCAGAATTTATACAAACATCCTTATTAATTTGTTGTAGATTAATTTGATAAAATTGACCAGTGTCCGGACTGACCAGTGGGCAAAACTGGGGAAATTTTATCAATGTACAGCGTATATACCCACAGTCATTTTGTTTTAATGTGAATAAAAGTGTTTATTTTTCTTTATTATAATTGACCATTGGTCAGTATTGAAGAAATCAATGTCCACCTTTATTGTAACAATGATTATATAGGCCTATACATCGCGGCTTACAACAGGAAAAACGTATTATAAAGAAACATGCTGATACATACACAGCAACTGTGAAAGGAAACATTTTCAAAAACGACTCCACAAAACATGAGTGCATTTTTGGACAGTTCATGCTTTTTTCCAGGTTTATTTCATATCTACAGCTTGACAGGTAGCATGTGAAATAATCTTCTACATGCTCCGTAACATTGCAGTGGATGCCTGCAACAGACAAGCCAAAATATACACGAAATGGTGGGAGGAGGGAGGAGACTTGAGCCGCAGAAAAATCAATAGCATACATATCCTAAACATGTTATATTTCACAAAGAAAGAGTTCACATAAAACAGCCAACAGATGTGAATTCAATGGAGCTGATAATACAACAAAAATGAAAAGATCGTTGGTTGAATGAATGTAGAAAAGTGACCACACACACTTTGACCACTGTCCGAGACTGGTCACTGTCGACCTCTGTGGTCAGTAAGAGGCACTAACATCCTGCAGGACTGCAGCTGCTGCAGTGATGGCTGCCGGACCAGACTCAAATGGTTAACACACTATAGGAGCTGCCTCAAATATGACAAATCAAGTTTATTGAAGAAGGGCCTGGGATCGATAGGCAGTGATTCCATTTGCCCAATAACATGTGTAAGCTGACCTAGATTGGAGCAATAACAAGTCAATGATAGATGGCAGGGACCCAAGAAAACCCATATATTTGGATGTGGACATATTTTAACATAATAAACATAATATATCATGGAATAATATTATATCATAACAGCCTGAAACAGCACTTTGTAATCATAATTTATTAGACTGAGTCTGTGATTTGCATAAGCGCCATAAAAGGTCATTCCACCCCAGAATCGAACGCCATGACCATTCGCAGCATCCCCAATCAGCCCAGTTCTGCATTCAGTCATTAGTGCATAATAAAAACAAATGACACAAGTTTTCTCAATCAGTTCTTTAATCAATCACCTGTTTTTCCGCTCGCCTCTTCTCCGCTCCACAAAACGTCGCCTAATGTAATAATTTCTCAGCCGCGATTGGTCATTTAGTTCATTAAGTGCTCAGACTTGAGACAGGAGAGTCATAAGGAATCTATACGAGGGTGATTTATTATAATTAAAGACCCAACCACGACTATAAAAGGAGTCAGAGCCAACAAGATGGCAGTCTGAATCTGACCCCCCAAGAGTGAACATCTCTCCAATTCTCTCACGTTTTCCCAATTTCTCAAGTCATAAAGCAACTTACAAGCATGAATTTTATATGTGCAGATAGATAATTTAATACTGAAAACGAAAAGGTAATCTCTAACACAAAAGCTCTTATATGAATTAAGATATTTGCTAAATTATGAAAAATATCTGAATTTTCATGGAAGTTTGATTGACAGCTCCTAATGACATTTCTGCCATTGACACTAATTGATCTGAAGCTAAATGGCCAATCACTGTTCACTCATTTGCATAAAATTTGGAAATGGCAGTGGCCAGTGGTGCATTTATGAGGGGTCAATTACATGTAATCTTAGCCAAGAGTGATTAATAAAGGACAATTAGGTGGAGAAGAATTATATTTCAAGAAAAGTTGAAAGACTTTCAATTACTCTAATGTGATAGTAAACTTGATAAGCATACAAATACATTAATTTACCTAATTTATTAATTGGTGCTTCAAATTCCAAAGAGAAAGGGAATTTTAGAGAGAGAAAGTTCATTGCTGGACCCCTCTCACATGTTAACTAATCAGGTGTGGCCTAATAACCACTGTCCAATGAGAGTCCAGTGAAAGTTTTATGGCTTTGTGGCCACAATTTCGTTGCTGTGTTATTGGGTCTTTAAGGGAGGGGAGTCAATCAGAGGGAAGCAGGAACTATGAAATTAAGTTTAATTTTAAAAGTATTGATTGAGAGTTGGGAGCATTTTCTTACCACAGCAGAGCTCTATAAGAGGATGAGGATGAGGGATGCTGGCACCACCACCACCAGCTTGCTGCCTCCCTCCCTCCTCCCCATCAGGGCCCCCAGCTGCTAGAGCCCAAGCAGGCCGCTGATGCTGCTGATCTCATTATTGCAAATGATTAGGCGAGTGTGTTAGAGAAACAAAATGACAATTACCTGAGAGATGCGCGATGGAGCTGCTAGGCAGGCGCAGTAGACAGGATGCTGGCTTGGAGATGCAGAAAGAAAAGCAGAGGATGCGGGTTGCTGATGCTGCTGAAGCTGGGCTGTTGCTTGACAGAGATGCTAGTGGTGCTGCGACCCGGCCGACTGGCGATCAGGGCTGGACTGAAGCTTGTCCCGGGGGGCGCCGGCTCCTCCTGCTAGCCGCTGGTAGCCGCTGGACCTATGCAGGCCAGCCTGTGTCAATACCAGAGACTGCAGTCAGTGCTGGTCCGCACTTTGGCCACCCATATCTCTGCAGTAATTCCATGCCGCAGTCCCCTGCAGTCCCGGGCTACAGCTTTCTCTCTCTCTCCCCCAGCTGCCAAGCAAGGCCCTCTTCCAGCCTCTTCCAACATGTCCCACCTGCACAGGATTCCACTTCCTGCGTCCTGCACCATGTGTGCTCCTGGATCAAACACACACTTCCTCTCATGTCAGATCCATGGACACACGCCCATAAAGATTATATGAGAATATGACAACATGCAAAATGGTGAAAAAGTAGGGAAAAACTGGGAAAAGTTGGTAGCAAAAACTGGCAGAGAAAACGACCAGGTGGTCTGGGCTCTTTCTTCGCATGTCAAAGACTTTGACATAACTTTGGCTTTAAACGATCGACATAATTTATGGGTTCTGTGAGAAAGGTCCTTGCCTATTGTGCTGTCAGCAGGTCCTTTGGTAACACTTTCCTCTTCCTTGGCTCCGCTTTGGTCCTCTGTCCTCTCATTCTGCCCTTTTCGGGGTTGGTTGAAGTCGGACAAGTGGATTGGACATGGTCACGTCTGGCTGCGACCACGGCTCACTGCTTCCGCCCTGGTCACCCCCACTGCCCTAGAAGCATCCAGAGGCAGTCCTGAGACAGGACAGAGTCCACCATGAAGCCATTGAGGGACAGGGGTCAAGAGATAACTGACCATAAGACGGCTGTCCATGCAACAAGAGCGCTGGACCGAGAGATCACACTTCACCCTCAGCTGGCCTTCTCGCCTCCCTCTCGCTTCATTTAACTCTTTGCTCAACGTATATGGCTGTCAAGACATCACAGCTATAATATCATAAACATCTGAGTCAACTAGATGGCCTGGGGTCGGGAATTTCGATGCAGGAAGTGACCATTGGACAGTGGTCATTCGGCGGTCAATCGGTATAAGAGGGAATAACCATCGAAATTCTGGGCGATTCTGCACGTTTCACTGCACAACGTACACCATTCGATAGAGGATGATATTCTCTATACAATGACGTATAATATGTGTATATGTACAGCGATGTAGGGGTAGAGAGAGGCAGAAATCGCAGGAGGATGCTGCCGGCCATTGTCCATCCGCATCAGTAGCAGCCAGTCCAGCCTCCGCAGCCGCGGTGATGCAGCTCGCCACTGCTGCTGCCGGGAGCACTGGACACCGCTGCCCTGCCTAGCAGGCCACTCCCTAGTATGCTAGCTCTTGTACGCAGCAGTCTGAATATTCACTGGGCAATCTAAAAGGCGCTAAATCAAGCGGAAAGGAAGAATCGAAAAGAAGAATCTCATTTATATCTTCATTTCCATCTTGCCCCTTGAGTGGTCATCCTTGCTGGGTGGTCTCGATTCCTGATTCAAATGTTGCTGAATTTGATTAACGTCCATTTGTATCTATCAGCCATGCAAGACTGGACTTGTCCTCTTTATGGGCCTCTATAGCTTGCATATTGATGTCTGTGTTGTTTATAGAGATTTATGAGCATCCTGAAGGTACACACGCAGATAAAGATATAGATGTGTATAAGTTGGACTAGATAGAAAAGTAAACGATAGCCATGCATGAATCTGGGATTCTGTGGATGTGTTGATTTGATGTTCAGTTGTAGAGTCCATGTCTTTTACAAAGATACAATAGCATCTTAAAGATGAAGATAATGATCTTGACAGTAGAAGCAAAATGGCATGAAGTGTAAAACTGTAAATACACAGATAGCTGATAGGATCTTCATATTGATCTTGACTGGTGCATGGTGTGTATATTGTAGATCGAACTAGCTTCGACATGGCTTCCCTCGAATTAGCTGCTTTGCATAGCTGTGGGATGTGTCTGCCGTGTGTGGTGGCATACAACATATTCATCATCTAGATTTGTCTTGCTTTGCCACTACGTTGGAAGGTGATTTGGAATCGAGTTATGGGGGGAGGAGGAGGAGAGTTGATGCTGTGAAGGAGGAGGCAGGAGAGTCATACAGGAGAGTCATACTGGAGACAGCGCTGATGAGCATGAGGGAACAGCTAAGAGAGGATGTCATCCGGTCAATCTTGTCTCTTATATAGCAGACTTAGCAGCTCACTCGCAGCGCATTATCATCAGGGTATTTTGCAGCTTGCAGCATGGAGGATAATTCCTAAAAATGCTACCATCCACAGTGAAGCATGGGCGCTCTTGGCTCGACGCGGCTGCTGCATCTAGCTGGCTTTATGATGAGGCGGGCGCTTAGTAAAAACCACTTGAGATATAAAAAAGACTGCAAAAGTTGCCCAGAACTTTCAGGAGTGTTGCTGATGAGACTTAACAAGCACGTGGAAGTTTTGCATAACTTTTTATTAACTCGGATGGTAACATGAGGACTGTGACAGATCTGTGCATCTAGTCGACGACTCTCCATAGACTATTCATAGACTATTCATAGACTATTGTGCAACTTGTGACAAAAGGAGGGACCCAGCAAGAATAGGAGGATGAGAATCAAGGTAAGGCGGTTATCTTGCTCCATTCAACTTCTTTATGACATAACAAGCAGCTGTTAAAGACGCTGGCCCCGTGGCCTGTTGAGATCTTGTGACGTAGCCTTAGCCTCCACGACCCAGTTGCATGCCTGCCTCCCATGAAACCCAGCATGGCCCAGCATGGCGCATTTCATTTCCTTCTCGGGTAACGTAAATTTAAATTTGCATAATTATAACGGTGCAGTGCAGTGACACTAGAGTGTTAGTAGAGGGAGGGGAGGGGGGGAGCAGGTCAGTGTCCTGTGGCTGTGGCTGCTGCTGCATTCCATCATGAAGCTGCCCTCATCAACTGAAACATCAGTGCCAATGGCTAACATCAGCAGCATCAGCGGTTACTGTAGTTGTGTCATGCCATGCAAGTGCCATTGCAAGTGCCATCAAGTGCCATGGCAGTGCGTGAGATCCCCCAATCAATTGGACTGTGATTGGGCAAATTGTCTTCCCATCCAGGCCATCTCCAAAAAAACCGATGACCATCTCACCCAGTGACCACAGACTGGCACAGAGAGGGCCACAACATGTGCAGCATGCTCCGTCCATGAATATTATTGGCTGCATGTCACCGTGTGCCACTCTTCCCCCAATCCCCTTCACAATTCCTCGTTTCTCACTTCAAAAGGGTCGCAGCATCGATTCGAATGTCAAACTTTCGTCTGTGAAATTCAGAGCACTGCTGCACAAATTGATTCGCAGCCGAGAAGGGCTTATATAATAGCAGAGAAGCTTTTAAAAGCAGCTCGCCTCGGCTCCAGTATCAGGTCAGGGCAGCACTTGGGGCTTTGGGCAGCCCTTGCCTGGAATTACACGACATGAAATCCCCGGGGGATAAGCGTTTTGAGAATGAATTCCTGATAAGGTCATGTTGTTTCGTGAAATAGGACCTGTGCTGCAGGACAGAATTTTTCTCCTGCTTTTTATCCCTCATTTTTTCTTGCTCTGTTTCCGGCATAAAATGGATGACACAGTTCACGAGCGGAGCCTTGGCTGCATTGCACAAATCACACTCTTCACATGCACGCAAAAATTGCACTTAGGAGGCGGGGGCTGCACTTGAAAGGGTGCATCAGCTGACAATGCTAAGTTGCAATAGACACGAAAGAAAGGTGAGGTACGTGCATTAGAAAAGGCCAGGTCGAAACAGAAAAGCAACATGATTCATTTCCTTACATTTTGTGTTTTGTTTCATGGAATTCTGGCTTTGTTTCATATCTATTTTAAAGCCTCACTCCATTCTATTGTGAAGATTAGACTCTTTTCATTTCAAGATTCAAATTATCCCATTTTGAAACCATTTAAAAGCTTTGTCCTTGCATTCTAGCTTTACCTCTTCTATTTAGAAGTTAAAACCTTTGAACATTTTAAAGCTTCTCCCCTTCGACTATAGGCCTACAGGATTCACAAAAGGATGAATTTACTGTTTTAACCCTGTGGATTCAGTGGAGGCAACTCTGTTTTCCTATTTTCATTTACATGTTACAACCCTCTGCGGATGGTAGCCTACTATAGATGACACTATGTTCACTGCGGATGATGGTGCTAACTTTGCTGGATGGTATTTCTTTGTGGGTGGTACCTGTTGTCTAGAGATAACCTCTCTCAGTTCCATGTGCAAAAAAAAAATAGATAGATAGATAGATAGATAGATAGATAGATAGATAGATAGATAGATAGATAGATAGATAGATCGATAGATGATAGATAGATAGATAGATAGATAGATAGATAGATAGATAGATAGATAGATAGATAGATAGATAGATAGATAGATAATTGTAAGAGCAGCTTTAAAGAAAAACTAATAACAATATAAAAGAAAATGTTAGACGATGTTTAAACTGAAGGCTGGGTGCTTTTCTGAAGAGTGGAGATGCTTGTTACACTCAGGATCTTATACAGCATCAACAAAAAGCTTCCAAGTACCACTGCACCCTGTGCACTGATGACAGAATATAGGCCATGGTGTACTGTAGACTATAGAATATAGCGATCAGCTGGGGAATCTGGGCTTGTAGGTAATTGGAGCAAAGGTAATTAGACTCCTGAGCAGTAATGACAACATGTGCAGCATCAGTAGTAGTAGCATCAACAGCAACAGCAGCAGCAGAAGCAAGGATAGGATGAGGAGCACAGTCCTGGAATGCCCCCCCCCCCCAACACGAGGCCTACCTCACCCCCTCTCCATCCTCTCTCCCATGTCAAAGCCAAACTCAGACCTAAGTGCTGCTGCTACAGTTACTGCTGCAGTTTGCATGTCTGTTTTTGCCCGACCAACTGAGTTCCATTAGGCAATCTTGCAGGAGGGCAAAAGGGGGGAAGGGCCAATGAAAAAAGGCACCAAGTCCCTCGTAATAAGAAGAAAGAACTTCCCCACCAATCTGCATAAGTGTCTCAAGTCACACAGGCCAGAATGTCTGCCACTTTCATGGGACATTTCATGCGCTGCTTGCACTGGTTACTTTCTCAGCTTTTCACACAACCTCATTGGTCAACTCATGCAGCTCATAAAGGGAGTTGGGCATTAGTAAGTGAATTCGTCACAAAGTGACTCAGTCCTGCTTCCATTCACAATTTTGACAGCTCCATTGATCCTAATTATTGGAGGAAACCCAAGTTGACATGGCAATAAATCTTAATCACACCATAAGTTATAATGTCACAACAAAACAAAGAACAAAATATTCAGAATTTCACCAAGGAGTTTCTCGATAATGTCACGAAAATCAATACACTAAGATAACGTATACACTTCACAATGTAAAATATATATTTGCAAATCGGAGAGTTCAGTTCTTTTGAGGAAAACAACATGTTCACTGGAGGTCCAGCATGACTAGCAACATGCACAGTGTAGCTTCTGAAATCTAAATGCTACAATATGGAGCAGTGTGTAACATGGCTATCTTGAGACTACACTCTAAAAAATGTCGGGACAAAATTGTTTTTTTAGATTAAAGATCCATGTTGGTTTTGCATTGAAATTTGGTTTTTCAAAAACCATTTTGAATCTAAAAAACCAACTTTGTCTGAAATTTTTTAGAGTGCAGCTTTTTAAGAAACCTGTCTTCTAAGTTCTAAGGAGACTTAAATCCAAATCACTGCATCTTCCAGTAAAGAAGAATCGAGTCTAATTAACAGACACTAGGTAACACAGAGACGCTGAGATCTCAAAGCTATTTTTGAACAGCTTCATTGAGAGCCTTAAATGAGTGCTTCAGAACGAGATCAAAAAGAAGCCGGCAGAGTTACTGAGTTACTTGACATGCTGGAGACATGGTGGGGACATGCTAGAGACATGAGAGACATGCTAGAGACATTGAGGAGACATGATGTTGCTGAGACAAGGCTGCAAGAGACATGCATGATGCTACTGGAAGGAGATGACAGGATGAGGGAGGGAGCATCACAGGTACCCAGCTCCACTCTATAATTACCAAGCCAGGCGGAAGATGATGAGCAGCAAAGCAGCAGCTACATCACCCATGGATTCACCATGCACCAGCAGCAGCTGAATTAGCATCCTAGACCAGATAGTGCCACAGCTAGACAACTAAGTCTGTGTCATTTTGAATCGTCTAAATCTAATAAGGACCTATGACAGGCATCTGTATCATGTAATGTTTTAAAATGATTCAGTCAGACTTCAGATAATCGAAAACATACATTGGACATAATGATGGTTCTCTTTTTGTACCTTACTTTACACAGTACAGACCAGTTGCCCTTGTCCAAATAACACTTCTATGTCCTATTTTCAATAGTCATGCAACCCTGCAAAAATAGATGTAAACTGTATTTCAGTCACATAACCGTGCAGATACTTTGATTTTCTGGTACAAGTGTTTTCAGAACTGATACATTTATACCTGATCCTGGACTACCACCCTTGACCAATAATAACAATAATTTTGCTCTTTAGACTTTTACTGTCTGTCTATCTGTGTCATTCAGAACCAACAGAAATACAACATATAATTGCAAATTTTTCATTTGTGTTTTCTAAAGTCAAGATATAAAGCTAATTGTAAACACCATAAAGTGACACAGACACATCTGGCCTGCCAGCAGGATTCTATTCTGATATCATCAGAACTACAAACATATTTCGTGTATATTTCATTACACAGAATCGAGAATCCAGTGATCATGGATAAAATTAACTCATGCATAGGATAGATCTATATCAAAAATATTTAATGTATAACAGAGTCTTGCAAGTTAACCTAATCATAACCACAAAAGGAGATAAATAACACAGCACTATATGGACCAGACAGTTATTGCCAATAACATGCAAGTTCCTAACTGGCATTTTTATATTTACAGCAAGCAAGTTTCAATGGAATCTGTATATCACTATCAGAGAATCTCATGTTTCTGTTATCATGGAAGTCCTACAGGTTTATGACAGAGGTTGGTCCAACATGTCAGAATACTCAAATGACTAATTAAATAACTTATTATATGTAAGTGAAGTTATCCCAGAATAATTACCTAAATTGAGAAGCTTTGTGATATTCAGCAGTTGCAGACATGTAGTATAAATGTATTCTTTTCTTGCAACAACCATAGTCATGTACCTTTATAGACACTTTATTAATTTCATACAACTATCCATATCCTATTCATAAACATATAACCTAGTTTGAGGAAATTATTAAATTTTGAATTACTTCAGAAACTCACTGACATTTAATTGGTAATTTTTTTTAAAGTTAGTAACTAAATCTGTTTCTAAATTGACATTGTACAATGAGAATATAATTCTAATGCAGAAATTCAAAATGAGATTACAGTCAATTGTGTAAATAAAAGTTAATCTCATTCTTGATAAATTAAAAAGAGTAACTGATTCATGACATGACATGGCACGAATATTTAACAATACTAATTTAAGTCAACACACACAAGTTTAATGAAAAACCACAAATGAATGTTGTATGTATAGAATTACAAGCATGTTATAATGTTACAATCTATTAAATTTGGTTTACTTCAAGAGTCCATGAGATGGTGAACAAAAGGCTCAGTTCCACAAGGCAGTTCCATCAGAGAAAACACAAGAGAGCCCTGATACATTTGTATTGTCAATGTTTCCATTGTACATGTGGTTTCACAAGGGAGTGCTGCATGTAACAATGATACAACCACAAGCATGGATCAAACGCTCAAATTAATTTTTTTCAACAAGGTATTAAATTGTTAATGACAGTGGATTCTGTTATGCAACAATGTCAATTTCATGACAAAACATTATAATGAAATCAACAGATGGCAGCAAAAATTTCAGTATTTCCAAAAGTCGATAATTATGAAATACAAATGGACCAACTGAAATGCAAGCAATAACCATGGCATAATTTGTAGCTGGTATATTTGCCTTCCTTTGCGTTTATTCCACGACCAGTGGTTCACAGGCTTTTACAGCCGGATCATGAACAATGGCAAAAAAAGTTAAAACCTTACAAATAAACATTATGGATAGATATAAAATATTTTTGCAGTCACCACAATAATAATGTAGAATATCAATGCACACCATTTCTGGTACTGAAATATTGATTTATACATAATAAGAAACCCACCTTGGCACTCCTCTGACTCGTGGACATCACCCTCCCGGAGAGCAGAAGAGTTTCCTGAGGGATGATTCTTGAGACATATCTGGAGTTGAAATCTTCCACGTGGACATCTTATCCTTGTCCAGTTCCACTTGTTGGATGAACTTGATCTCATGTAGAAGCTGAGACAGAAAATATAGTTAGGTACTATCTAAACATAATGAAATTCATTCAAGTAATATTTGGGGAAATTATTATAGACTAGACCACATATTCCATTACTTTGTCCAGACAGGGCTACAAAACACATGGTTATAGTCTCAGGTATTTGCATACACTTTATCATCAAGGGACCTTACAAGAAACTAAGCTAGTCATTTGTGCAGTTCAGTGACAAATATTCATGGAATACCTACCCATGGAACAGAGGATAAGCCAGCCTCTTCCATTTCGAACCAGTTGACAGCTGTACTGTCAAATTAATATACGTCAGTTGAGTGTTCGAATCATCCTCCAACTGCACCCGAGTCCACCGACTCTTGAAAGTGTGCCAAGATGAGCCTTAAATCATCATTATATGATGTCAAACAAAATCAAACATGCTAGATCAAGGTCTTATTTCCTCACAATAAGTAACTTACTAACTGTGAACACTGTTGCAGATCAGTGAACTTGGATATAAATGATATTTAAAGAGTCATTTGGTTTACAAAAAACCGAAATAAACCACGCAGTCAGAACAGATTTCTTTGAAGATAAATTTAAATGTTAATTTTAACACAAACCCTGTATATTACTATTGGTTTATTGCAGATCCAGAGGGTTTCTAAAATATAACGTACAACCCGTTTAAACCCTTAATCCTGTCTGGCCATATGTGGGCCTACATATCCAAGTGATTTATCATAAAAGTTTATTCCAGATTTATCAACCACAACGATTTTCCGGTGATCCATTTGATTTTCACTGCTAACCCCATAAACTCTTTTTATCCCTTTGAATTGTATGTTGACTATTCAGAAAACCCCCGATGAAAAAAAATTTTCTGGGTGAAGACTTAAAAGAACATCAGAAGAATCAAATATGACGCAGATATGTTTACATTGAGATGAAGTACACACTCTAAAAAATGTCGGGACAAAATTGGTTTTTTAGATTCAAAATGGTTTTTTGAAAAACCATTTTGAATCTAAAAAACCAATTTTGTCTGAAATTCTTTAGAGTGCATGATGGGACGATGCAGGCAGGCTGAGCCCTAGGAGGCTGAGCAAAAGCCAAAAGGGGGGGGGGCAAGGGATGGAGCTTGGCCGCTGGGCATTTGGCGGATAGCGGTCATCGGTGGCCAGCCCTCATCAGCCGAGGAAATCCAACTAAGGAATAGAGGCTTGTCATTTGCCAGTCCCAAATGATGGCAAATGATGTAAAGGAGGGGTGCTAGTATTCTCTTGCTTGCATTTCCTATTAATTACAGGGTGGCTAAGGACCACGTAAGAGAGGCCAAGAGGGTGACCAGGCCCCAGGGTAAACCAGGAGACCCTCTCTTGGTCACGTCTTATGAGGCAGTGATGTCATGAAGTCACAGCTTGACATGACACCAAAGAAAACACGAGGTGCCCAAGTGTCAACTCCGCGTCAGTCCTGTGTCAACTAATCACAGCCAGAAGTGATTGACACGTATTCACACTGCACAATCACTCCCTGCCCTGCTCCTGGCTTGCTCTCTTTTGGGTCAGCATATTTCCAGCCTCACAGATGAAAAACCCAAAAGCAAACACAGGCTCAGAAATCAGCCCAAAAAACCCCCAAATCAGTTGAAATCACACTCATGCAATAGCAATGCAACCCTGCATAGTGCATACTCCCATGCAATTCCCCTCTTTTCCCCAAATGCAGCTTACAGCATCAACATTCAACTACCTCAGCTGACACTAACCACTCTGCACTGAGTCTACAGAGATGCTCAGTGCAACCAGCATAGTGAGGATTGACAGAAAAAAAGAAGAAGAAAAAATCCCTAACTCATCATCAGTGACTAAGAATCGATCCAAAAAATCCTCATTTTCAACAGAAGCTGACAATCATGGCATGTCAAAAAAGAAAAAAAGAAACAAAACAAAAACTCGACAAAACAGAAAAGGGTAACGAATTCCTGAAGATATTATCGCAGCTTTGACCTTTTTCGAACCAAGATCACAGGTCAGAAGGAGAGATAATCCCGGCAGAAAAAACTCACACTAAATTAGATTCTATGAGTATGAATCGTGCGTAGACAGAAGATAGGGGTCCTAATATTATTGCAAGCAACATTTTTGTACCTCTGACAGACAAAGTGTGCAAAATGGTATTTTTAGGCCTAATCAATTATATTTAGCTCATGAACCAGTCTGCAGAATAAAACTATATAGATACAAGAAATTATCGAAAGCTCCAGACTAGTAAAAGATAAGATATTTGTTTATGGAATAACCAATAATTGATATGAACTGCCAAAGATCAACCCTACATGGAATGAACTATAGCTGTTACATATAAATAAGATGACGTGTATCCAAAGCTTGGATGTGGGTTCATTCCAATGCGTTAATCTATATGAAATCATCACAGATATGTTGAGATATCTCAAAGAAGATGAAAGATATAACATGTGCCATGTAGAGCTCCATTGGTCTTATACTTTGCATGTAAGACGAAAATGTTGGATTAATGCTGTTCATGGTCAAAGTCAAAGCTGGGCCAACATGGAAGTGAAAGGAAAGACAGAGAGATGCCAGAAAATGTTCAGAAGGCATGTTAAAAAGACTTTAGAAGCAACAGAAGCTATACAGAAGCAAGAAGATGTCCTTATAAGGACCTACAGATCCCTAGACATGCTCTGGGCCCTTCAGATGTAGCAAGCTGTCATGTATATTGAGGCTGTATCACAGACATAATGAGCTGCCACAAGCTCTGTCTTGCTATGTGCTAATGAGCTATGTTGTGCCCAGCCACTGGAGTGGGCCGTGTTGCTTCCATATTCTACAAATATGGAACCACGAATATATTTCATATGATGTAACATAGTTGTTTTGTCATGGTAAAAGGGATGTCGTAAGTCATAACAACACAACTTTTCAAAAAAGAGACTCCAACAGACTCCTTGCACGAGTTACATTCACATTAATATGTATCTTAAAAGTGATGTTTGAAATTTCACAACTGCTGAAATGAATGGGGTAAACATCTTAGTCCATTCTTATCAACCATCTAATTACACTCTGTGAACGTCTGAATTTATAGATATACATGTATATATACAAATTAATATTGGTAATTTTGGATGAGCTTGATCTCTTCAAAGAAATAAAACATTTGGGCATTTCTATCACTTTAGACAAAACTATAGGAACATTTCCAGTGAACCATAGACTGGACCATATACTTCCTCCTCTGCTTCTTCGTCTTCGTCTTCATTCTTCTTCCTATTGATCTTCCTCTTCGTTCTTCTTATCAATTTTCTTCTTCTTCTTCTTTTTCTTATGAGTTTATACCACGTTGTTTTATCGCTAGACTGCTAGATTATAACCAATCCGATTATTATGATACATTTTAATGGACATGGTATTACATGTCATACTTCCATGCACAGTAATGAAATAACACAGACAAATTGGTCATATGGCACTTTATAACAGGAATACAACAGAGAGGCCCATACAATAGACCAACAATAGACGAACCACTCCTGGGATGTGCTAATGAGCAATTTCTTCTCAGCTTTGTCTCAGCTGCTTCCTCATTAAGCTGCTGCTGCTGCTGCTTGTCTCGTGGTGATGCAGACACTGCTGTGGTGATGCAATAGTATGAGGAATGAGGATGGATTGGACCTCAAGTATTCAGCAAGTTGTCATTCAGCTGAAATACAACTGGAAATGAAATTAATGAGGATGGCACATTTTCGTTAGAACTGTGCTCTGGGTATCTTCGAGCTTGTGTGTATAGACAGATTAGTCTTAATAACTGATGCAAATCTTTTGTTTTTCATTTTCAACTTCCAATGTGGACTTCAATTCAATTCAATTCAATTTGTTTATTGCTCACCATTTACAATGGCATGGAGCCACAAAATCAAATAATTAAAAAATATATATATATATATATCAATGACATTCAACACAAACAACAAAAGATATTTACAAAAGTTTACATAAATGTATAATATAACTAATGACTTGTTCATTAACAGATATATATATTTAAAAATGTCTATAAAATGGGAAATAAAGACATCATGTTATATTATATCTAAAACATATATTATAGCCAAATGCAAGATTCATCATTTTAAACATTTAAAAAAAATTTATACTAACATGGAAATCAATTTATGAAACTGCTAAATAATATGAACTTTATGAGCTATGCTAAGTTTTCTAACTTCTTCAAGATTATCTTACATAATTTTGAAAGGTTAGCAAGTGTAGTGAAATCTTTTTTTCTAAACAATTGAGTCATTTTGTACATACTTGGATTGCAATAGTAATAGCTGTTTAATAAAGTTCTCCTGTCATTCACAAATGTTGGACACTCCATTAAAACATGGTACTCATCTCCCTGTATTCGATTTCCTAGCGCTGAGCACAATGGACAATATCTTACATTTCTGTCAATATTCTGATATCTACCTATTACAATTGGTAATTTATTGTTTAGACACCTCATTTTGACTAATGGCATTCTAAGACTCCTGGTAGTAAGAACTTTAAGGTAAGGGGCAATTTTATAATCTAGTGAACATATTTCATTATAAGTAAGACATTGAGTATTCTCTTGTAAATCTGCATTCAATTCTTGATTTGATACATCCCTTAATTTGTTTCGAATTGTAACTTTTAGCCAATGTTTTTGAAATTGGGATGGTTGAAGATCCCACAGGTATGTCATTCCTGTTTTATTCAATATACTCTTCACTTTCTCAATCCATGGGGATTTATAAGAATTATCTTCATGAAGAATTCTAAGCAATTTGTATGTTATGTGACTGAGTTTATCTTCCTTGTTTGTGCATAATTTTACCCAATAATTACAGGCCTTCAGGAATGACATGTAACACAAAAATTTATAATAATTGGTTTTTGGTACATAGTAATTGAAATCTCAATATTTTAAAGTATGTCACATATCAATAGGCCATATTCATCACGAGTATTTTAAACAATTTTTAAGAAATGACACGATCGAGTAAAAGATTCAAGCATTTACACTGTTTCGAGGCTGGATAGACTCGGATTCAGAATCCAACAGCTGACAGCCCAATGCCTTACCAAATGAGCCAACCCCAGACAGACTGACGAACCGAGACAGACAGACTGGGAATGACAGAGACAGACCTGACAGACCAAGTAAAGAAAATCAAACATTGCATCTCACTCCATGATTACACAATGCAGTTCCTTTTGACCTCTGTCACTTTGAGTTTTTCTCCCCCCAGGGGTGATTAGAATATTTATCATTTTGCGGGGCTAGCCAGGCCCGATGAATAATGTAGGTACAATCAGTAAAGGCGATTTTTTGACACCCCTGAAAACAGCCGTCTCTCGAAATTATATGAAATTAAGGCTATGCTGCAATGGAAAAAGGGAGGGGGGGTAAAAACCAGGCACTGTTTATCACATTTTTTCTTGCTTTTCCTTTTGTGGAGTGTGACTAAGCCTCGATCTCATCTCCTGGTCATTGTTTCCCGAATTATCTACCTCCTCTCTCAATGGGTGCCTGTGCCCAACTCAGATAATTTGTAATGGTCTCTGATTCCAACAGCATGGGCTGGGATCAGGTTATTAATTACAAGGGGCCATCATTAGCAATGTGTTGTTATGCCTGCCCACCTAAGATATCCCACAATAAGAATATTCATACTTAATTAAATAAGGAACAGTTACTGCTCTCTTATCAGATTTCGTAATTTATGTCTTCACATGTCTGAGTTTCACAAGTTTGTAATTTGTCCTATCTTTATCTTCACTCACAGTCATTTTGACGTTCTAATATGGCACATGTTAAACTGGCGGTTTTTTTTTTCAAAGGAATGAAAATTTCAGATCATAAAGCAGACAAAATGATTAAACTGCATCATTGTCATTAAATTATACCAAAAACGTAAGTACTTTGACAAACAATTAGATATATAACTAC
Organism: Platynereis dumerilii; assembly: GCA_026936325.1. Taxonomy (NCBI): domain Eukaryota; kingdom Metazoa; phylum Annelida; class Polychaeta; order Phyllodocida; family Nereididae; genus Platynereis; species Platynereis dumerilii. The sequence continues at coordinate 22,178,088 of JAPTHN010000011.1, forward strand.
TTTTTAAGATGAAATATTTTACATTTAGGCCTATTATTAAAAACGGTAAAATATCATTTATATCTCATAACATCAGAGTATTTGTGATGGCATTATTTTGATACATTTATTATATATTTTATACAACATTTCATCAAGCTCTGAGCCTATAACCATATATTATTGGCATCTCTATCCCCATTTCTCTACACAACACAAGGTATATGGATCTATGTAGTAGAATCTTTCCCAGCCATATACATGTGCAAGCAGGACAATCTTGCAAAAAGGCAGCACACTGCTGGCGGGTGTTATACATCTTTTCTTAATACCCTTTTTTCCCCGGGGGCTGCTCGCCATACAACATCACATGGAGGCTATATAGGAAGTGCTGTGGCATGCCGGGAAATATGGGTGCTAAATATATCACAGGGATGCAACTGGGTCTGTGCCACTCTATGTGGAGGCTAGGATGTATAGATCTGTATACTGGATACCGTCAGATAAAGACTGCTCTGTGTTTCCTGTCACCATGGTCGTACTAGTGTTAGATTCTAAAGTATACTGGCAAATTTGGTAGACTTGAAACTTATTTTCATGTAAAGACTATAATCATTGTGTTATTTTTAATTGAATTTACCAAACAAATCCATTAAGAATGAAAGTATTCTATCGAGATGAGAACCTTCTTTTGAAAAAGGATAACCAACCACATCATGAATGGAACTTCTTCCTGTTGAACTAATTTCGTCACATAAAGGTTTTCCTCTGTCAGAGGATGGTTGGATTTTTACAGTAGGATAAAGCTTAAACTGTCAATATTGTTCTATTTTAAAGCTACATAAGTAAACATGAGGCACATATAGGCCTATCACAATTTCACATCTTTTAAGGCATCTTGTTTAGTAAACTTTTAGCATCTTACGATCTTGTGCTATGGTTGTTGATCAGGTAGCCACACAGTATGCTTTTGGAGGGGGAGAATCTGTTGTTGTACTTTCACTATATTCATGCTCAAAGTATCCCCCAAAGGATTCCCACAGATGCAGCAACATCTCAGACTTCATAAATAATATTCAGGAGCACAACTGTGTTTATTCAGGGTAATATTTCAAGTAATGGTAGACAAGATAAGGTTTATCATAAATAATATGAATATTAATAGGAGTAGCTTGGTGAGTAAGAATATTCTATTGATTCTGTATACCTTACACATGAATATATATTGCAAAAAACATGAATGATTTATCCATAAATATATGCAGAGGAGAAGTTTCTTCTGTTGCAGACACACACTCTAAAAAAATTCAGACAAAATTGTTTTTTTAGATTCAAAATGGTTTTTTGAAAAACCAAATTTCAATGCAAAAAACCAACATGGATTTTTTTAAAAATCCATGTTGGTTTTGCATTGAAATTTGGTTTTTCAAAAAACCATTTTGAATCTAAAAAACCAATTTTGTCCCGACATTTTTTAGAGTGCAGAACTGAATCATATATATCCAACAAGGAAACGTTGTAGCATTTAGTTGCAATATGCCAGCCATTGTCAGGTGACATTTGTGAACATATTTTCTATAGTATAAAAATTCAATTTGGTTCTGTTCAAAATACCCTTTAAATGACATTATAAACTTTCGGGTTTCCTTTTCTTCCACATAAGTAGAAAATGTATAATTTTAAAGGTGATTTATTTTTCTGTACAAAACCTATATCTTCCGTATTTCCGACAATATAAAGCAACAAAATCATTATGGTGCACAAAACTACACATTGTAAACAACAATAAAAACATATTTAGCAGCTAAAAAATGGAAGAACTACAACTTTAGCATCACACATACATGCAAGAAATTGCTCCCCATTACTCTTGGACAATGTATGACATGGGTGTGTCTAACTGTGTCTTCTGGAAGACTTTGAACTGCAGATGATGGACGAGGAAAGGGATGCGGATGCAAGATGCTATTGCTGCTGCTGAAGCCATCACACATTCATGGAACAAGCAGAGACAACAGAAACAACAGAAAAGAAAGAATCTGTCTTGAAGATTCTGGCAATAAGAAGCACAATGCAATTAATGGCTACACTCTAAAAAATTTCAGACAAAATTGGTTTTTTAGATTCAAAATGGTTTTTTGAAAAACCAAATTTCAATGCAAAAAACCAACATGGATTTTTTTAAAAATCCATGTTGGTTTTGCATTGAAATTTGGTTTTTCAAAAAACCATTTTGAATCTAAAAAACCAATTTTGTCCCGACATTTTTTAGAGTGTACATTGCACACAACTTGAGCTCATTTATTGATGCAATGAAAGAAAAGATGATTATCAGTGCCAAAGTTTTCAGTTTATGTTACTTATTCAGTTTGTCTTCTTACTTTCTTGTTTTCAGTTAACGAATATGCATAGTGTATATTATACAAGCATCAAACCTCAAACAAAAAACCTTAAATCCGGTAGGCAACTCAACAGACTTTCTGCAGATTTATCTGGAAGAATTTTAAGCACATCTATCTATCTATCTATCTATCTATCTATCTATCTATCTATCTATCTATCTATCTATCTATATATCTATCTATCTATCTATCTATCTATCTAATATCTATCTATCTATCTATCTATCTATCTATCTATCTATCTATCTATCTATCTATCTATCTACCTATCTATCTTACCTTTACCTTCCTTCTTTCTTGCTTGTCCAAATGCTTGTATGCCATACAATCAGAGAGACTCGATTCTGTCCAAGGTCAATGTTTACAATGTCAAGGAATTATCCCTTGAAAAAAAAAATTATCACAACTGATATGTCATCCTTTTAGCCTTGTAGATACCAGGGACAGTATAGTTTACTATGCTCAAGCATGGTTGTCATGGTTTCGGCAGTGTTACTATAATATTATTGGTGTTCCTGTATGCAGAGAATTTCTCATCAAAGCAGGCAGTCCGTTCTGACCATCTCATGAACAGGGAGGCAGGGGACTGAAACAGCAAGAAGTAGTGTGCTGTAACCCTATATATAATATATATTTATTAGAGGATGAAGATTACTGAAGATATACCAGTCACATAGTAGCATCTCGTTGTCTTCATAAACAAAATAGTTACATTTGGCAAAGTAGAGGATGCAGTATAATATGTGGTTGGCACAGTAAAGAGAATATCTGCCAGTCAGCTCACCATATGCATTTGGAACATATCAATAGGGTAGTTTACAGCAGTTCTTGAAGAAAGCATTTTAGAAAACGATGTTTTGTATGGAAGCTGACAGAATTACAGATGCAGAAAAGACATTCAAATTTCCTAATTCATTCACATAATACATGTTCAGGCAGAATATACCAATGGTACACGAACAAATTTTAGCATTTGAAACAGACTTGGACTGTAGCTGATGACAAGTTATCATGACTTGGAGATAAGGACGGTATATATACGTTGTTCTCTTTCTAGAATACACATGCACCATTGTGTTGTATATATATATACAAACACTTGTATAGAAGAACACAGAGTATAGTCCCCGCAGGTTTGAAAGAAGCAATTTGGAGCAGAGGACCAGAGGGGGGGGGGTGGTAGGAGGGGGAGTTGAGGGGGTCAGCCCCGCCAGCAGCTGAGAGGAGTTTCCAGAGGGCTGGCCAGGAATTAGGGGACATCTTATGGCGGTGACTGGTCCCTTGATGGAGAGCTGTTCTCATGGACAGAGGCAGTTAGTCCAGGCAAGAAATTGATGCCAGAGGGTTTCCACAGAGAGGCTAGTAGTCCATTGGCATTGGCAGTGCAGCATGGGCAAAATGGAGGGGGGGTGAAATGGGGGGGGGGGCACAGTAGCCATCTGTGCTTGGCAGTTACGTCAAGATTGGGTAGTGAAGCACTGAAGGGGGGACAGGGGCAGGGCGGACGTAGCCCCGGGGCTGGCGACCAGGCACATGGGCCCAACTGCTTTAACGGGATCACGGCGTTGTCAGGCCCAGTTATTGCAAGGTAGTCAGGCGGAAAAGGAAGAAGCCCTCGCAGCCAGCCAAGGGCATCCTGACCACCATCTTGCGCAATGGCTGTGATGACTGCTCCGTCCTCTCCTTGTCCCCCTCGCCAGTCTCCTCAGTCTCCACTAACCTCCCTACTCCCAGCTTGTAGGAGTTGCAGGCGAAGGGATGACAGGGCACCTCTTCATGCGGCAGAAGTCCTCGTGGACCTCTTGGGCCCAATAAGGGCATTCCGAGGGCATTCCGAGGGCATTCTGGTCCTGAGCACCGTGAACAGCCGATGCAATCAACCTGGCCCCCCTGCCCTCCCCAAATGCACTTAATGTCCCCATTCATATACATAGACGACCCCTGCCCCTAAATATGGGCCAGAAGCGCCCTGGAGTTATGTAATAGAAAAGGCAGCCAACCCTTCCCCCCAATCAAATCGCACCCTCCGTGAAAAAGTGCCTAGAAGACTTAAAAGCATGACACAGCTGCCTAAGCTCCTTCTGACACTACTTCTATAGCTCCTTTCACACTTTCTAGGTTATACAACTTTTGAAAAAGGGGTTGTTTAGACCAAAAAATTTCAAATGCACCTCACACTTGAATAAATTAGAGCCAAGTCGATAGACCTTCCTTCCTCTCTGTTCTCCCAGGTGTAGGCCTAATCATTACTCGAAGAATTCAGCAAAATTGAGAAATGACCTTTTCGATTGATCACCATTACAGTCTATATTGACTTATTACACAAAAAAAGTTAAAATTCACAGATGTAAATGTGTCTGTTGACCCATTGGAGAACAATGTTAGCTCGATTGTCAAAATAGTGCAGTCTCCACTCAGTCTCAAAACAAATAATTGTTACTTATCTTCCTGCTCAAAGTTAACCTGATTTCAGCCATTGTATACCAAAACAAACACATATGATGCACATGAATTTCTTTGGCTGTGTTTAGTTATATAAATCGTACCAACGAATGGTCTATTTCACATACACTTGAGAGCAGTAATTGGATTATTTGCCTGTGTTCCTCTAGGACCTCAATTGCATGGGTTAGATAAGGCTTGGCTATTATTACCCACTGCGGATGGTAGTATGAGGAGTTTTCGTTTCATTTACTCCGGGGCATGTCAGTTTTACTATCGCAGTACATCTGATGGTGAAAACACTGTGAAATATCAAGAGTAAAACGTTACAGCAAGAGTGTCTTGGGCTACTCATCAGTTCGAAGAAAGAACTTTTAAGGAAGCATGAGAAGGTTTTATTTGGGGAAGATGATGAGGTTCGACTTCACTCACTTCAGCTTTCAAACCCCGAAATTCAGGTATTGGCGAAACCAGGGACTGTCAATCCGTGGTAAACATATCAGCTCTCTTTCTTTTTGGCTTTGAAAAAACACATATTCAATGGTTTAAAGCCAAATATGAGAGGGACATGGAAGGTCTCATAGAATGTATGTATATACCTATTTTTTTCCTTCAAAATCGTACACACAGTCACATACTATACTATGACCTAGTGCATATGCACATGTTCCATTTAACAGTGAAGTTTTACGATGGAGTACTTTGGCATGGAGCAGCATGTAGTTTTCCAGGACCATAGATTGCACAGGACTTAAGGGACAGGGTAGTAGAGGGGGGGGGGTTATCTGGGCAGCCAGTAGCCACAGGGGGATTCCGCTATACCCTGGACTTTAATTGCTTTCTTAGGATTGGGGGGGGGGGGTGAGTTCCATGTTCTGCAGCTATCATGCTTTGCAATTGAATTAGCTGTGACACAAAATCTGGGTTGCATGGCAAAGCTGCATGGGCATGGCAAAGCTGCATGGCAAACTGAAGCAGCAACTTAGCCAGCTGCGGAAGCTGTTGGAGCTGCATAGGCATTATGGAAAGCTGGGAACTGTAGAGCTCTGAGGCACTACTCTGCTGCTTTCTGCTACAAGGGTAGATTTCAACCATCATCATCGTCACATCATCATGTTCAGCACCAGCAGCAGCAGCAGCAGCAGAAACAGCAGCAATGCCAGCAGCTTGACCCACATGTGTCTGGTGACGTAACGTTGCTTCAGCAGCCAACAGCGAGCATCCCCCATCAGCAGCACATCCGTGAGCCTTCACAATAGAACGACCAAGTCATTTTTCTTTCCCCTTCACTCCACTCTCTCCATGCACTCTCACTCGGTGCACATGTTGTTGTGAGGGAAAGAGAGGGGGGGGATCCGGTGGATGGTGGGAATTCCACTCTCACTCTCGGAGATTGGAGATTGGGAGCCGTCCAGTCCACCTTCACCGCACCGCATTCACAATTAACAGCACCGCATTGCACAGCATTCACTGCAGCCCTATTCTCACTAACTGCCCACCGCTCTTGAAGTTGAAATTGGGAGCTGGCCAGTCAATCTTCACCGCACCGCATTCACAATTAACAGAACCGCATGCACAGCTTTCCCTGCTAGCCCAAATTCTCGCTATTGCAGCACATCGCACACTGCATACAGCACAGACTAAATCCACATAAAAGCATCGTGCAGCAATTGACAAATTATTGCAGCATTACCACATCACCCTGGGTTCCCCTCGCCTTCCTTGTGCATCCTAATAAAACTTTGATATGCATCCCTCGGACTAGAGCGGACTACTGTGTGACTAGCCCCCCAACTTCAAAGGCCCAAGTGTAAGACGGTATTTTCAGGTCGAGTGAGGTTTTGCGTCATAGTGAAAGGAAAACCAGCAGGGAGCGAGGAGAGTAAACAGACAGGGCTGGCAGATGGCGACAGGCAATCAAGAAGGAGAAAGAGTACGAATGAGGACGAATGCAAAGCTCTGCATGTAGCCAGAACATCTCTGAAAGGCAATGGATGGAGGCTGAGAAGCTGGGGCTGCTGACAGTGCTGATGGCTCAGTGAGGAGGGGGCTACTTGTGATTTTGAGGTAGCATCACATACGCAACACCATCAGCTGATGCACAGCGGTCCTTTGATGCATTCCCAGCAGCATCTCAATCACCACACATCTCCATGCAACCAATTACCAGTGAAACCAACCCCCCCCCTTCTCTTTCAGCTCACATTGAGCATCTCTGCATGGCCAGCAGCCCAGCTGAGCTATGCATAAAGAATGGACAACACACCCAAAACAAACAGGTTTCCTCTTTTGCACCTAAATTGGAAAAAGGCTACATCGATGTCCACCCAGTGAAACCCTATAGCACTTGATTCTAGCATTGTCTCAAATAAACACCTCCCCCAGTCCTCCCTGGTTCGATAGAGTTAGTGCATGTAGGGATGATCCGCCATATGGTCCTTTTACACGCATCACTGTGGTCTATGGAAGACTGGGGGTCATCCTTTCACAAGCAATTCATCCACAAACAGATCGCCGACATCATGGAAGTAATCCCCTCGCTGGATTCCAAAAAGAAGCTTGTTCATGGCAGCTTGTTTCGGATTTTCATTTTGCTCCGATTTCAAAAAGGATTTATCATAAGAGCTCATAAGCTGGCAAAGGCCGCTCCAGTTAAATTACTGATGTTCGCCTCAAAGGCAGTAGAGAAGTCCCAGCCAAGTGAAATAAAGGCATTTTTTGATGAATCTGAAAATTACTCTTGATGAAATCTTTTATGAATATGATACTGGAGTTGATTAAAATCGTAGAAGGGAGGTCACGTGAGTCAGAGAGGATTAGCTGCAGCCAGGGAGGAGAGGGCATGTGTTGACGCCAAGGCTGCACTGGAATAGAGGGTGCACTGCGTTTTTTACGTAAGAGGAGACGCCAACACGTAGATGGTGGTCACCCGGTGCCCTGCTCGCTGCTACTCCGGCTGCTTCGAATTACAATCATTCTTGAAGGGAGCGATGTCTTGCAATCGAGCAGGAATAAGGAGACTTGTGCAATTGCTTCGCTTCAGCCCAGCAACGAGACTACTCTCACTGCTCAATGAGAAATTGCACAAATTCTGCTGTCTCATTAGCTGGACGCTGTGACGCGCAGTGTGACGTGCCCTGTGACGTTGTGACGTGCGTTTGGACGAGCATTACGTCACGCCATGACCCCGCTGACCTGGCTCCAGGGTCGGGGGGACAGCAGGGGGCAGCAGGTAATGGAAAAGGGCTGGCCACGATCCACTAACCCCGTCAGGTAAACAGGAAGTGCAGGGGCTTCTCCCTCCACCCGAATTAAAACGCTTAATCATCGTTGGCAGTCAACCCCCCCCCCCCCAACCAGGGCCCTAGAATCTAGTAAAAGGAACGACGAATGTTGTTGTTGATTAGTGACGCAATCGAATGTCACCGTTGGCCGAGATTGGCCGAGATCACCCTGCTTCAGTCATTTCAGCAATGTCACCGTTCGCGAGGGCAGCATGGCCAGCCATCAGTGAATGCACAAAACACAGGAGACAACAAGCCACCCACAAATAAATCATGCGCTGAGCGAATGACAGAATTGTGTCGCGGCTTTCCTGGAAATTATTTTCAGGTTGAGCATCTGGAAGTTACAAATTGGACTCAGGAGAGCAGAGTAGGAGTCAAGCGGAGAAGAATCAAGACTGGGAAGGCTACCTGTACTAGATTAGCCCATACTTATGTATTGCTACAGACTGTTCAAGAATCAAGATTCAGCTTTGTAAACCACAACAGTAGGGGAGAGGCAGGTTAGTTGAGACGTTTTTCAGAAAAGCTTGCCTCCAATCTAAACGGACGATGATATTGGAATGACGAATAGTCATGTGCATGGGGAAATGCATTGTTCAAATATATGGAGAAACTTGACTTTCTCTGTTAGATAGTTTTTACCCCATATGGCGTCAAAGTAGGTCATGTCAAACGTATCAACTAACCCACCTGGTAAGGTTAGTTGATACACCCAGGCAGGTTAGTTGATACACCAAACCCTGATGGACAATGCAAAGAAAAAGTCACATAATTCCGCCTTGGTAGGATACTATAAAACCATACGCCTTCACCGATCTGCTTTCTGTTCCCATGGATGCATATCTGCTACCATTGTGAGTCGGATCTGATGGTCGACCTGTTGGGAGGGGGAGATCTCATGATTATTTCAACCTAAGATTCATCTATAGAGCTTTTTCATGTAAACTACTGAGTAACATCTAGCATTATGATAGTACTAATAGGTCAGGGTTGTTATTTTGACCAGGCCAGCCAACAAAACCTAACCAATCTGCTGTATCAACAAACCCATCCACTCGATTACAGGGTGGGTAAGAGAAAACTGGAAAATTGCGACAGATGCAGAACTTATTTATTTTCAACCATTTCCACTGAACACAGAACAATGATTTTTGCAAATGAGCAAGTTTAGACAATAGACAACATTTTAATCTTTGTGACAACCATTTTCTGCAATCACAGCCTCAACACGGTTTCAAAAACTTTTACAATTGTTTGTCACAACGTCAGCTGACATCTTGCCCCACTCTCTTTATATGGCTTCTTTTAGAGAGTCAACATTAGGGTGAGGGTTTCAATTGGTGGCCTTCTCCAAAACGCCCAAGGTTGCGTAGTCCTGAGGGTTAAGGTCTGGGCTTGAGGACGGCCAGAAATCTGGAGTATGGAGGGCAATTACAAAATTCCCGATCCTCTTTGTCTTCCCACGGCTGCCAGGCTTCCTCTGCAACCCTTTCCCACTGGCTACGGATTGTTTGATGGCATATACAATGCTCAGTGACACACCAACGATGTCAGAAATGGTCCGAGGCTTCACTTGGGCAGACTGGACATCTGCCACCATTTTCCTTTTCTGCTCCTGGGTCGCAATTTCTTGTCCCAGTATTGCAAGATTGACCTGACTTGTGGCTGATTAACCACTGTTTGTTGTGTTGTTGGTTTCATAACATTCCGTTAATATGTTCGCGCTATACAGTATCTTAAAGATCATTCCAGATTTCCCTTACCCACTCTGTATGTCAGAAAACAGCAGGTCTCTGGACCACAGGTTAACCTAGGTCATCTTTGATGGCTAATAAATAAGCCTTTTCACACACTTTATCCATATACTAAGTTACTTTGAATCATCCTTCACTATATATAGCGAAAGGAAAAAAAAAAGCAAGATTTCAGCACAAATTTACTCGGAACAGTGATTTTTGAATTTTTTGACTTTTCTCCTAAATCTTGATTCTGATTCTACATTGACCAAGATGACAAGATGTGTTTTTTTATTCTGCTTCTTACAAATGCCAACACTTTCTCAAATGATCATTTCTATGACCAGGAGGTGGGGCGTATCAACTAACCTTGCGTATCAACTAACCTGCCTCTCCCCTACAGCCAAGGAAAGAGAAGTGGCTACCCTTAAATGCTGACACAACGTGAGTCATCATAACCAATATAGTTCTATTGGCCTACTTTTCATATATATAGGCCTAAGAAGCACATATGCACAGACTCACCATGCGAAAGATAAATTTTAGACGTGCAGACAATGACATCTAATTACTTTTGACTACATGGCCAATGGTTCTTGGTTGATTATCAATGTCATAACATACCTCATTGAAAGTATAAATGCCAAGATAACTTTGGGTTCGTTAGACAAATTCATGGTTGAATTGAGAAGAAATAAATGTAATTTGCACTAATTTTCCAACCTTTTCGTTGTTGTTATAAGCTGAAGGTTACTCATATTCGGTTTCACCCAGTTTACAAAATCAGGATTAGTAAAATATTACCCAAACTGACATCACGGAGTTTACATACTTTTCTACAATCAAACTAAAAGTTATAGTATGCCAAATGAAGAGTTGTGATGGAACCTTAAGAAAGGAATATTTCAATTCTGATAAAACAGTTGTTTGTAGACTGGCAAGACACTATTGCTTCTTGGAATGGCAGATAATGTATTCTGTGAAAAACAAGAAGAGTTATCTAACATTTCATGGTGATTATTCTAACACATGGATCAGTATTCCGCAGAAAGTGCACAATTTGAATGTTAGAGGTTGAACATGGAAAGTGTGTTGGTCTATGCAAATAGGCAGCTGCCATCTTCTCTGCTAGCCACATACATTTTACAAAGAGAGGCAGCCCTGGCCAGGCAATCAATATTTTGGGCGCTGTATTGAAACTTGAACTTGGTAAACAATATACAAGTGTGAAGCCATCTTGCATCATGGCGCCCAATGTGTTCTAACAGAATCTGGAGCCGATTCTGGAGCACTCTCTAGTATTGATGTACAGGGAGATGCAGAGAGGAGATACTTGGGGGAGATGCGGAGACTGACAGGCCACACAGTGGTCCATGGTTCCAATAGTTCCCAAATGCTTTCAAATGGGCCAACAACTCCAGAGGTCTCAAATAAAGCAGCACAGCTCTGGGTTTGAAATTAGTTGAAGGGTTTCAAAGTAAACAATTGAAGACGGAGGGGCGCTAGGGGGCGACACCAGAGGGGGTGATGGATGGGAAAGGCTCATTACGAGAGCATGATCGATCGGTGGGCGCCATTCTGGGGGGATTCAAAGCCAGGTTAGGGTCAGAAGACAGCTACAGACAGCCAAAGACAAGCACAGACAGCTACAGCAATGGTCACCAAACCCCTGCCACGAATCGGCCAATATTAGTTAGGGCCAATGATTGAATCGAAGGACCCTTGCCTTTTAGCCTACCACGTGATCTCTTTAACCCTGGCCCATCAGTCTGCAGTGACACCCTCCACTCAACTACTCGCTGGGCCCTCACTTCCTTGCCCTTCTCTGAGTTCCCTCCCACCCCCTCTAAGTCCGGCCGTTCGAGTTACGCGCCAACCAGGGTGTTGAACAGGCAGCCCTCCAGGAAGCTGAGAGCCAACTTCCTTGCAACTGACAATCAACAAACAACTGGCCCATGAAGTCGCTCACCGCCACTTCCCTTGGCAAAAGACCTGGCCTAAGTTAGACATGACCTCATTTAAATGCCACAACCGATCTTCATGCACCACCGTCTCCAGACAAATTGGAAAAGCGTACACTGGCCTGCCTCTTAATTTGAGCAAATATTTCACTGCAGTTGTTAACTCTGCTGACAGGGGACTCTCATTTAACTTTGTGGTGTTCGGAGTGAATTGCGCATGCGTGGGGGAGTTGAGGCGAAAGGAACACAGTCAGAGAGTGAGAGACGAGGGCTCCATGTTCCTGTACAATTGGTTCAATTCTAGGAAGGTTTTGTGAAAGGACAGCCTCTGACGCAGCATGACCTGAATTGACAGAGTTGTTAGGATTTTGGCAGACTGGCATGCTATGGACGTGCGAGGACATGTCTTCAAGTGTCCATGCAAATTACAGACGTGTGTGCTCCGTTTCCTTGTGCACTTGTCCGCATGGCCGTGCATGCCTAGCTGACGTTCGATATTTCGGGTTGGTCGATGGTGGGTCATTTGGCCTGCCTCAGCACAGCCCCAGCTACAAAATGACAAGATTACGCTACAATTAGTCGTCATGACATCTGCGGACACACCAGGCCAGTCCCAGGCACGCGAGGACCTCTTTCTGGCTCTTGCTGCCCTTTCTCTGTCTTTGCCGCTTCCTGCTTGACTTGCAGGGCAAAAGAAGCTAGGACATCCAGCGCCATCTATATCAAGCAATCGCAAGAAACAGGGCTACATGTGGTGACACAGAAGATCCCTGTAATAACTTGACTCATAAGCAACTAAACCATTCAGTGTCCGCTCTTCCTCTACGATTGATGACACTAAAATAGCAACATATTATGCCATTTCTGTCCATGCGATGGAATAAGAACAAATTAGCAACTACCATAGAAACTAGCAGAATTGACAGCAACCTACTTTACATTAGAAACGTCTTGGGCTTATTTTGAATTCTTCAGTTAATCCCTTCTGGCTCGCATCGCCGAGATTAGGCATGCCACTTGGCAGCTAAGTTATTCAGCTTGAAGCAGGCCATATTGGCCGGGTTAATTTTAAGCAAATCTCGGCCACTTTGCTGCGTTTAAGCCATCTAAGCCGTAATGTGTGCTGAATACAGAAATACGTGTTAAGGTTAGTGGGCAGGACCTGCTGCCTGGCTCTGAGCCTTTGGCCCAAATCAAGAAATGCATCAGAGTTGGACATAATTCTAGCAATGACAGCCCCAGCCTAAAAACGATGGATTGGCCAAATTGATAGATCCCTAAGCTGCCGTGTCTTAACATGACAGCCCGAGACAAGTGAAATGAGCAATTGGTCTTCATGGGCACAAGGGGTATTAATGGTGACTGTTATGTCTTATGCCATTGCTGCATTGATATGGCTTTCTGCAGTGGGTACTTTCTCCAATTCCCAATCCAAAATTGGGACAATGTTATGTTAATAAAATATCTCAAACAATACTTGTTCCTTAGAGATAATATTCAATTCTTCAAAATATGATCATAATTTAAAGTTTTGAGATATGTCCGGTATTTTTATTGCACTGAATAATTCTGACAAGACACAAATTCAATTAATATTGATGGTTTATTTCAAAATATCTAATCCTTCTATACAGTTCCAAGTAAAAGATGAAACGATTATCTATCTTGAGTGGAATGAGGTCTATACCCTGTGTGTCATTGCAAACCATTGTGTAAATCCTCACATGTATATCTCTGGGATGGTAGTGAGGTTAGCGCTGTACTTCTATGAACTACCATCCTCAAAGTAATAATGTTTCATTTAGGATGGTAGTGTAATGTCACTGAGGATGGTAGTTTAGTTTCATTTAGGATGGTGGTGCAATGTCCATCCTTTGCTTCACCTTCAAATGGAGGTTGAGTTTCAACAGAAATTTCATACACAAAGAATGTGGAGAATGTTCACAATTATCACAAAACACAAAGAGACAAGAATCTGACAACAACCTTATACAACAATCTCAAGATGTTCAGTACACAGGAAACATTTAAAAACTTAAATTATACAGGTTTACGTAGAGATGGAGTCGAGTTACACGTATCGGGTTGCAGGCCTTTCATTGCATGGAAATTTCTGGGAAGATGTTTCAGCTAAATGAAGAGCAGTGTCTTGCAACCTTGTGATAAAATTTGATAAGGTTTCTGAGAGTGACCTCTGACATGAAATTGCATCTTATTGGTTGTACGTGTCCTCTGTGTCTTCTATGAGTCTTCTATCATCTTCTATCATTTCCTATGGTTCAACTTGATTCAAGGTTTTCCATTGTGACGCTGGACACATTTTGATAGTGGCCGCAACAACCAGCAATTCCCAGGTGATGTGTGGACAGTGTGGGAATTGTGTGGGAATTGTGTGGGTATGATGTAAGTCAATGTAACTAAATCAGATGATGAGTTAAGAAGAGAGAGACACTCTATTGGGCAAAGAGGAAGGGCTTTGGCCGGACTTGAAGGGGAATTGCAAGACTCCCATGACCCCTGTTGACCTCATGGGTGACCTTGACTGTTGCTGCTGACCTTGCAGGGCCCTTGGGGCGACCTTAGGGTAGGGTGGCACTAAAGGGTTGAGTTGTGTCAGGGAGTTGTGTCAGTCCAGCCAAGGTTTGTTGGGAAGAAGAGTCTAAGGTCATTGAGAGACAGGTCCTCAGCCCTTTGAGGGCAAAAACAGGCACCATGCCAACTAGGGTATTTAGTAAATACTATTAATGCTGTTAGGACAGTGCTAGGTCCTTCTGATTGGGCTATGCCGGGGCAACGCCACCACCCCAGGCATTACAGGGGACTAAGGGCAAACGCGGACTTGTCACCACTTGGCAATTGTATCAATCTGCATCAATCTTTATCAATTTGTATCAATTTGTATTTGTTGTTGTGTACTTTTCATTGTGTCTTGTGACATCTCATCATTCTCATGACGTGCTAATTGTACCTAATAGCCCCAATATTTTTGTCTTCCAACAATCTGCTCTTTACTTCAAGCACATTTCATTTGATGGACATGACAGCCACGTGCTTCATATCATGAAATCAACATGTGAATTGGGCCTACCTACAGATCTCTATCTCTATGTCATTCTACAAGTGACTCTGAAACCCATCATTGCACCAGCTGTGTCAGGCAACAACTGTTAGGCAGCTCTTTTGGCAAGCCTGAGACTGTTAGGGAGACATTTGAGACTTTTAATGATACCAGATGCATGTTTAGATGCCTAATAATAACGCACAAATAAGATTCTTTGCATCACGGGGAACACCCAAGCTAAGCTGAATAAGATGTATGCATAACCAAAGAAATCCCATTGTGCAAAATGACAAGGTATAAGAACTAATGACAAAAATATTTTCAAAAAGTTCAACTTTGGACTTGGAGAGAGAATAAGAGCCAGGGTAATGATCATAGCAAGCATAACTTTTTATTCGCCAAAGTTTTCCAAAGTGACCTGACTTTATTTCTGAGAGCATTAGGAACAGTCATAGATTTTTGATGTAGGATTCCCTCCTACTTTTATGCAAGAACCTTAGTCTAAGGACCTATGATAACTATAAAATCTCCCTCCTCCATGCATGGACCAATGGCCACAACCAATAGCACCAAGTTTCCACCAAGGCCCTTTGGAGAAAGGGAGATACCTGCAAGTTGCCCTGTTTATAATGATGGCCCTCGCCTCCCAGCCTCTCCCAGACCCAACGGTTAGGTAATGTTATGTCAGCAGGTCAGACATCTTGAGATTTATGGAGCTCGCTCGGCTGCACCTGTTGGAATCTTATGCAAAACTACCTGTGATTATCGGAAGTATAAATCAGCCAGAGAAGTGCCTATCATTTTGTGTCATATAAACAAGAAACATGTAACCCCCTACAGCTTAAACACTGCCCAAATTCACCCTTATCTGCATGCATGGTTAGCAACAGAACAACAGGTCATATTCAAACCCTTTTTATGGCTCCTGTGACATATCTCTGACCTGGCTAGCTCTGGCTAGCTCTGGCTGGCTAGCCATGTCTTATATTTTTTCTTTCCCAGTTTCTTTTACATTCAAAAAATATTCAAGATTCAAGATATTCAAAGGAAATCACAAACCATAACAATTCCAGTGACATGCACAATGTAAGAATGGAGTCAGAAAACGCCTTACACCTGCCTTTTAAGAATTAATAAAGTGTGTATATTTTGAAATGGCATTCAAAGAAAAAGAAAAAAAAAGAATCAAAGTGCAGGAAATACGAGGAGCATAACATGGAGACAGAAGAACCACAGCATTTCAAACTGTACTTACCATTGTTTTTGCTAGATAAATGAAAACTGTTATTCGATATTAAACAAATTTCTGTCATATAATGTGAATATATAAGATAAATCATAAATGATGGTTGATGTGATTGATGTCTTCACAAGATGAAGGCACAGTAGAAAGTATCACATGAAATAATAGGTTATAATTGGTAATTTACAAAACTAATAGTCTCTTCTTTTAATTTCAGACACAAGACCTGGTAAGACACCAATGGGCAAATTCCTTTCCTTGACCAAGCAGACCAGCGTCCACCTATCGGCTGCTGTCCAACCTACGAAGTCCTCAAGCTGAATGGAATCACTGGTGAAAGCATAAATAGGATACTGGGTGACCAATCATGATGTCAAAGGAACTTCTGTCACTGGATTAATTTATATCTTTCCTGATATATTTACTATTACTTTATACTATAATCTATACAGATAAGGAGCATCATTTATTTAACAGGCATTTAGAACAAAGCCAACCCTGTCATTGCAAACAGTGCCACGAATATACCAAGGACACTTGACCTTTTTGTGTACATGTAATAAGAAATTGCCTCAGAGAGTTGCCATAATCATGCACTATCATATGTTCTGAGCTTGATTTAGATTATAAATATAAATCAAAGAGGAACAATTGTGAACTAATACTACAATGTATCAATAAACTTCTGATACAATTACATTTCTTCTTCTTCTTCTTTTTATGCAAATAAAATACATTATCTGTTCTATACCTAATACTGTGTTGTGTAACCTGTGTTCACTTAATTTGAAGCATTGTATGACAATGGTGAATTTCCACCTGTCACATTGGAATCACCATTGAAGACTCAGCAAGATAATTCTAACACAATGCAATACAAAGAAAGAGCTGCTATCACTCAAGATACTCAGGAGTCCTTTACAGACTCTTACACAAATGGTTTTGAATGAAGAATGATGGGCCAATAGGAGTTGTTTGGCCCTCCCTGCCTTCCCACTTCACACAAAGCAGCTCCTAAGTGTTATGCATGGCAAATATCTTGATCAAACAAAATCCTGTCATCCTCACCAGGTGTGTTAGATACTTCACTGTAGAGGAATGCTGTCATTTCTTGGCAGAGGTTGTCAGCATATATGTAGGAAATTTCGCTTTATATGTTCCTGTAAAATACAATTCAATCCAATAAAAAATGTACACAGTCTGAAAATACCATATTTATTTATAGTGTATACTGACATCACCAATTTAAGTGAAAAGCGCCAAATTGGAATTGCTGCATTTCGACAAATACTCATTGAAGACATCGTATTTTTGTTGCAAAAATGTTTGCTTCCACTACTCGATGTCAACAAAACCCTGTTAATATATAAATTACACTGAAAAAAAGAAGAGGGATTGTCTCATATAAAGCAATAATTGTACAATATGTATATCCATTCTTTTAATTGTCTAAACCAGACAAATGAATTGTTCAAAATGTAAAGAAAAAAATAATTGTTCAATTCTATTAATTTCTTGCTCCATTAGCCAATAATTCTTTGATATAGACAATTGACAGAATAAACATATATATATTGTAAACTTATTGTCTGATATCAGACATCCTTTTTTTTTTCAGTGTAATCGTATGATTCTGCAAAATTCTACAGCAACCCTCATGGATAATACATGTATTGGTCAATCACAACAAAAGGAACAAAGGCAACTTCGAGAATACACAGCACATATGGAATATCTGCACCAACCGTATGCTGTTCAAATTCCAAAGCAATTATGATTGTGCAACATGTAATATATTAAAATCTAAAGCAACCAAAATATCACAAAATCCCTTTAAAATTCTAACAAATTTACAGCAGGCAGGAATTCCTACAATATTTAATTATGAGATGAATTTTACCTGCAGCAGATGTAGATGAATTCTAACCAGAATTTTCGACGACGTCTCGTCGTCTTCCTCAGTGGCGTCGTCGAAAATTCTGGTTAGAATTCATCTACATCTCCTGAAGGTAAAATTCATCTCATACATGAATCCGGAGATCGATAATCTACACTCAAGAATATTTAATTAATTAGTGCCTTGAAAATAATTACGGCTATAATCTATACCCAATGACATAACTTTCCTGTAAATGTCACAGAAAAGTATTGACAGTGATGCACAAGATGTCACTTGGCCAATTGAAGGCAGGAAAGGGAATTGACAATGTGAGTTCCATATTGACTTGTAGGGAGTTCACAAGGAACACATACAAAACAACTCTTTTAAGATGAGGTGCATTACTTGTATGCAGAGCAACTCTTTGTAGTTCCAGAGTTCATTGAACAAAATATTTGTACACAGCCTTAATACTTATCTATACATGGTGGACAAATACAGTACAATAGCCCTCATTAACCTCCTATCACCCCCACGACAATCTGGTACTGCTAATATTTGTGTAAAAATTACTGCCAAATGAAAGCAAAAAGACAATTGACTACACATCAGAAGTAATTCCAGAAAAAGCAAAGGGCCTAATTGGTTATAAAAGATTTATTGTATTTTTGAACATGTCATAATTGTCATTTTATTGCTCATTCAGAGGAGTATCAGTTGGTGTATTTTACACTCAATATCATTGGTTTCATTGAGGATGGTAGTGAGACATAGAAGGTACATTTACAATCACAAGCAAGGCCATAGAACAAATGGGTAATATATAGTGTTTGTATAATACAATAAATACTTGTAAGGCAATGCACATCTTGAATGATTATCTCAAAACTATCATATAAATGTAAGAAATGCAGACAGGAAACTTTTTTTTTCAATAACATCAATTTGAGAGACACAAGGAACAAGGAAATTAGGAGGAAGTACAGGGGGGCTCCAAAGAAGAGGAAGAAGAAGAACCAAAAGGGAATTAAAAGTCAAGACATTTTATTTTGGCAGTAAGTTTTTAGCCAATTAAACAATCCATGATTAAGTCTGATGTTTAATTTTTGGTTTATTAGACTGAGTACACCATGACCAGGCATGATTTAGATCAAATACATGTCCTCTAATCCCCCAGCTTCATCATACAGGCACTTACAATGTTAAATTTCTGCTGCTCTTCAACACATTTAGAGCTATTTTTAGCCTTCTGTTGTGACGTCATCACCATTGTTGGCTCCATGACATCACTGAAACAATGGTGATGTCACAACAGCAGCATTAGAAGAAAATGGCTTCTTGAGCTGTGTTGACAGCAATGTTATTCCAATGGGATTACCTCAAAACTATAGCTACATCATGCCAATACTTCCTAATCTTTATGAAACTGTTTGGTCAAGATGTCAGGAACAGGAGGACACAATTATTTTTGTCAAGAATAAGGTATGTTTTTAATTATCAGCCAGAAACTTACTGCCACAAAAAAATGACTTGACTATAAGGGGAGAAGAAGAAGAAAAAGATAAGAAGAAGGAAAAGATAAGAAGAAAGGAACTTACAACATGGAAGAAACGAGAAGATGTAGGTAAGAAGGACTAAGAGAAGAGAAGAGAAGAAGAAGAGAAGGAAGAAGAAGTAGACTTTACCTGAGAGGGAGGAAAAGGAGCCTAAACGTGTTGTTTGGAAAGTGAATGAAAGAAATAAAAGAAGAAGAAGGACCTTAAAAGATAACAGAAAAATGAAGAATAAACAGGTGAGGATGTGAAGAAGAGGAGGGTAAAATTTAATAACAGGTATCAATTATGAATTCTATGCATCCTTTCACCCTCTGTTTCTTTTTTATGAGCCAAAATTTACTGTCATGACTTTTTTGTTACGTCTTAGCCAAATATCATTCCAAATGATGTCCAGTGTTACATCTTAGACCATGACATGTTTTAGACAATTTTGAAGAAATTGTACATATCTGTGAAACAATTACACTATAATTTATTCAACATGAGTTTTCACAAAATTTTAGGATAATATATTTAGTGTTTATGACAGAAATCATCAATTTTTGAAAATTAATGAAAAGATGTAACATTGGACACCACAGCCATTCTAGAAGATATCCAGGACGTAACAGAGACACCAAGGATATGACGATGGATGGCTTCATTGTCTGAAATATGTAGTGCACAAGTCACTTACAATTTGAATGAAACTTTTTCCAAAAATTAAAATACTTCTACTTGACAATTATGATTATTCCCCAATGCCAAGTTCACACGAAGGCTGCAAAACCATAAGTTGTACAAGATGTAACATGGGACACTAACAGGCTAAGATGTAACATAGACACAATTTTGTCCATGTTACATCTTTTCCAAATATCTTCCTATTGGTATATTGCTCGCAACTTCTGCAGCCTTGAACCCTGCAAATTATTCTAATAACAGTGATATTACAAGTCAAAGGTGTAATGCATTATCTAGTATTAAACAGAGACACTATTTCATGACATTGCAACTATTGACCAAGACGTAACATTGTAAAAAAAGTGGTATTTGAAACAGAAAGTGCCTCCCTTACCACTGCACTGAAAGTAAAACCATCTGTGATTGGTTGAAATTATACAGAAAAATTTGTAATTTATGTTGACAAATGCATTTATGCTAATTATTCACCACAGCTCCTTTAGTCAAGGCTTGAATGAGAGTGTCCAAGATGTAACATTTTAAAATTTTGCAATTTGAAGATTCCAGGACCCAGATGCTTGAGAAATCTTGCTCACAAACAACATGGACTTATTTTGCAGTCAAATAGGAATGGAAAATTCAACTGGGAATTCATATTACAGTGATAGCGAATGAATTCACTTTTATATTTGAGTGTTGTCAAAAGTGGTATTGTGGACACCAAAGCAGGTGGGCAACTTGCACCCCTATTTAATGTTATTTGTGTTTTAACTTTGAAGAAAAGGAAAGAAAATTGTAGTTATGAAAATCTCAGCAACAGCTTATGATATAATTCACTTCTGAACAACAGCCGGTGAATTTTATATAACAATGATACTTCGTGTGTCATGCATGGACACCACAAAATTTTGGGCCATTTTGTCCCCCATTACCAACTTGAACCAGCTTCAAATCACAAGATAAAAATTCTTAAGCCATGAATTTAAATACTATGGTGAGAAAATCACTCACACTACCAATGTACCATCGATTCATAGGTATTCATTTGGCTGGGTGTCATCAGTGCAGTTTTATTCAGCCATAAATGGCCATTCTAAGACGTAACAACAAAAGTCATGACAGTAAATTCTGGCTCGTTTACTGTTTCAACTGGCAAACAAATTACTTGTGTTACCCATAAAGTGTAATCATCATGTAATTTTTAACTTCATAAATTTTGAGGTTGTAGTAAAAGATAATTAAGTAGAGCAATATCATGATGACATGCATGTGAAATGTCTATAAGCAAAAGCCTGGAGGAGGGAGCAGTGAGGATGTAAAACCTAAAAATAAATGAGATTTTCTTCATCATGTTTTCCGAGAGGAGATACTTTTCTGCTCTTATTCTGTCTCTCTGTCTCTCTTTCTGACAATAGAGAAGGACTACAAGCTTGGATGTCGATAATAGCTTTCCTCTCATACCCAGGTCCCTGGATGGGGATCACCTCCTTCCAGCATGATTTCATGTTCCCCATGTTATCATCAACATCAGCCTCGCCAGTGTCAGCTGCACATCAAGCTGCTGCAATAGTCAGTCACTGCATGACAACTCTCATAGGTGTATGAGAGAGAAAGGAAAGACCTACAGACAAGACCTATCTATCTATCTATATATCTATCTATCTGTCTATCTGTCTATCTATCTATATATCTATCTATCTATCTATCTATCTATCTATCTATTTATCTATCTATCTATCTATCTATCTACCTTACTACCTTACTACCCATCTGTCTATCTATATATTATCTATCTATCTATCTATCTATCTATCTATCTATCTATCTATCTATCTATCTATCTATCTATCTATCTATCTATCTATCTATCTATCTATCTATCTATCTATCTGTTTATCTACTGATCTATCAATCTATCAATCTATAGATATATGTTGATCTATCTATCTATCTATATTGTGTATACTGTCTATAGTCCATACTATCTATCTATCTATCACTCTACTGCATTACTCTATGTGTCGCTCTATCGCTCCATCTATCTATTTATCTATCTATATCCTATCTATACTATCTTTCTATACATCAGGTATATATCTATTTATCTATCTATTTATTTATCGCTTATCTAAATACACTATCTATCGATTGATTCATCAATCCATCCATAAACCTCTCTACCCGCTATTGTCCATTTTATTCAAAGTAACAGTATTCGTTATTTGCAAGAATACCAGATGATCAGCATCACTTCCAGTATTCTGCTTCAGCATCTCTACGTTCCTCTGAACATTATGTTCTTCACGTTTCATGACGTTCACAGCAGTAACCAATCATTGACAAGTAATCATATTTGCCTGAAGAAAAAAAAATTGTGGAATCAACTTCTTGCACTTAGAACATTCAGACGATCATATGTATAATTATTTCACAATTATCCCTATAGATTTAAACAATGTCTTGGGCTTGTTCTGTAAATTGTGAATCTACATGTACATCGACAGCTCATCTTGTATCACGATCATACAGCCCAGACATATTGAAATCATAAATTTAGAGATGAAGTACTATATATGAAGAATAAAAATATATAAATATCACAACAGAATATATGATACTTCAAAAAAGTTTTGCGTCTCATATAAATACATTTGTGCAGTTATGATGTCGTTGACAAAATAGACATAATCACAATAAGATAAGTTCTGGGTTTGACTGAAATAGAAAGAAATAACCAAAACAAGAGAGACAAATCCAACTCAACTGAAGCAACTATAAACTATAGAATTTATTTCACTTTGTAATCTTTAATCTGAAATACTATTCTGCAACATTTCAAATCTAGTTAATGACAAACATGTGATTGTGAATCAAGTTCAAGCAACTCCATCAACCATCCCTCTTCTGACACCAACTTTCCACACAAACCAATCCATCAAATGAGAAGGCAAATTTCCAGCAGGTGTCTCTGTAAGCAGCAGTTTGCTTCAACTGACATCTAGTGGAAGTCACTCACCTTCTCGGTAGTGGACCACTAAATATATTTATATCATACCCATGAGCCATCAGCCAATCAGAAGCCTGTATTTGGCTGGTATATATCATGTATTCTTTGTTGTTCACTTATACGCCCATGGGAGTATATAGGATATATAAGCCTCATCGTTTAACAAAGCTTATAACAAAAACAGCAAAACTGTACCAAACAGTGACTTACCAACAAAAGCTCAACAAAATAAAACAAAAGTATTATAAAAACGGAACAACTACGACAAATCTGTTAATCCTTTAATTTGACCCCAATTTAGATTTTATTGTCAATAACACAACTAAGGGGTCAACCATATTAGATCCCAGGGAGGGGGAAGAAGCTTTGAAGTTTTTTTAAAATAAATAATACCTTGTCTGTTTAGTTTTGGTATTGTTTGTTTGTTTGTAAATTTATTGATTGGCTCCTTCCTTCAGTCTTGAAATAAGTGGTGGAGGTATTTCGTTTGCTTTAGAAACAAATATTTGAGGACATCATACACTCTAAATAAACAGGCCCAATTACTGCTGCAGGTTCCATGAAATAAATAATTTGTGTCTATTATAACTCCAACCCCCGTTTCTCATCTGATAGTTGCAACCTAAGAATCCAAGGGCATCAATTCTTCCTGTTTTTATTTTTTTTATTTTTTGTCCACAATTGATCTTTTGTCTACAATTTTCCCCCATATATAGGCATATTTTTTTCCCAAATTCCCCTCCCCCTAATTTTTTTACCAAAATTATTTGTTCCAATCTTTTTCTTTATAGGCCTAGACTTTTTTTTCCCATTCCCTCCCTAAATTTTTATCCAATTTTTTTTTTCACAGACATTTTCCCCCAAATTTTTCTTTTCACTTTTTTTTCATCAATTTTTTTCCTTTATTTTTTCCACATTTTACTCTTTTTTTTTTCTTTTTCAAAGAAGTTTCAGTACATAAAACGTGATTCTGTTTAGATCTTTGCTTTCATGTTGTCAAATTAATCCCACATGACAAATTGTTTGTAGCTGTTTTCTTTTTCTCTCAAATCCTTCTTGTTTTATTTTCTTTTTTAAATCTCTCAAGGTTTTGTTGTATTTTGTTTTGTTTGAGGTATAAGTCAGTTATATCCCTTGTTTTCGTGAATATGTGATAATCCTCGGCTAGCGCCTCGGATATATCACATATTCCCTCAAACGCGGGATATAACTAGCACTTATCCCATGTCTCAGCATACTTTGCATCCCCCGAGAATGAGTATGAGAGGGGGGGAGATAACTACTTGGTGTTGGGAATTATTACTTACATTGTATTTGCCATGATACAAGTATTATACTGGAATACCAGCCTGCGGCTGATGTTGTTTATATTTATTATGTATACTCCGGTATAAATGAAGATTATTCTATTCTACTCCATTCTATTCTATTCTATTCTAAAATAAAGATTATTTTAGGATGTTTCGTGGAAAATACAAGCATCAGGTTGCTCAAAATTTACCTGAGATAATCTAAAATATATTGGCTTCTGGCCCCTTAATAAGGGGCAACCAAATGATCTTTTTGGGGGGCTATGGATTTTCTGTGAAAAAAAAAAGTTTGTTTGCCACAAAAAAGTTTGTTTCCACCTACAAGTAGCTATGGTGCAGTAACGTTACAAATGGGATTAAAAAAGTTTGTCGCTCGTGCGCATGCAAAAAAAATTTTTTCGTCGACGCTTCGGAGACAAAAAAAATAATGTTAGTCTGAGGCTAAAATTAACGCCTATGTTTCCCCAGTAATCCCTCCCTCCCTCACTGACGATTCCGTGCACTGGGCCTCAAACATAGTATTCATACGACAAATTCACCAACCCTCACGAAAATAAAAATATCTACCACTCTGTCCCTGATATCAGTCTGTTTTACCTGGCAAACAGAGAAGGAAAATTTACAGTATATAGGGAAAAAAAAAAATTCGGGCATATGACCATATTTGACAAAATTTAGTCAGGAAAAAGTTCAATATAATTTTTTATTGAGGGAAAAAGAAAGGAAAGGAAAGAAGAAGGGAAAAATAAATAAAGTGAAAAGGGAAGATAAGAAGAAAGGAAGGGGATAGGAAACAAAGAAAGGAGAAAGGAAGAAAATTAAAGAAGGAAAGGCATAGGAAATATGGAAGAAAGGAAAAAAGGGAGTAAGAAAGTATGGAAGAAAGGAAGTTCCTTTTTTCCTGCCTTCCTTCCTTCCTTCCTTCCTTTATTCCTTCCTTCCTTTATTCCTTCCTTCCTTACTTCCTTTCTCCCTTTCTTACTTCCTTCCTTACTTCCTTCCTTACTTCCTTCCCTCTTCTTTCCTTCCTTTCCGCCTTCAATTCTTTATTTCTTCCTCCAATCCTTTCCCAATCCTTCCTTCCATCCTTACTTCCTTCCTTCTATTCTTCCTTCCTTCCCTGTATATATTGGTAATGACGTAATGTGGCAATATTTTACAAAAAAATGTATGTCCAAGTCAAATTTCCTACTCTTTTCGAAATCATATTAAAGTTACAAGCAAGTGGTCAATGAAAATATGCGGAAAATAACTAATGACCATCGCCTACCTTCGACATAAGACAGGGTTACTGATTGGACCAATTGCGATTGGCTGGACCAATCAGCCGCCTTTTATTTTGACAAAATCACTTCATTTTGGTCAAACCAAATCACCTAAAAATCAGTATAGAGTCAAATGACCATAAGCGTTGAAATTTGCAGAGGTGCGGGCGCGCTATGAATTACCGAAGTTTATTCTAGCAAATTTTCAAGAGATTTACAATAATATTTTCATTATGAATGGCTTAGGAGGAAGGTACAAGTGTCCACTACACATGTGTGCTAACAAAATAATGACACTTATATTGTATCATGATCATACAGTCAAGGCAAGTTGAAAAAAATTTAAAGGAAATGTAAAAAGAATGTATATATGATACTTCAAAACAGTTTTGCGCCTTATAAATAGATTTCCTTGAGTGCTGTTATGATGTCGTTGACAAAATAATCTATCATCTCAATAAGTAAAGTTGTGTGTTTGACTGACATAGAAAGAAAGAACCCTTGGAAGCGAGAGATACAAAAGCAATGCAACTAAAGCAACTACAAAATTTATTTCACGTAATCTTTAATCTGAAGAACTATTCTGCAACATTTCAAATGTTATTAATAACAAACATGTGATTGTGAATCAAGTTCAAGCAACTCCATCAACCATCCCTCTTTTGACACCAACTTTCCAGACAGCCAATCCATCAAATGAGAAGGCAAATTAACAGCAGGTGGCTCTGTAAGCTGCAGTTTGCTTCAACTGACATCTAGTGGAAGTCACTAACCTTCTCGGTAGTGGACCACTAAATATATTTATCCCATGTCTCAGCATACTTTGCATCCCCCCAGAATGAGTATGGGAGGGGGGAGATAACTACTTGGTGTTGGGAATTATTACTTACATTGTATTTGCCATGATACGAGTATTTTACTCGAATACCAGCCTGCGGCTGATGTCGTTTAAATATTTATTAGGCATACTCGAGTATAAATGAAGATTATTCTATTCTATCCCATTCTATTCTATTCTATTCTTAAATAAAGATTATTGTAGGATGTTGCGTGGAAAATACAAGCACCAGGTAGCTCAAAATTTACCTGAGATAGTCTAAAATATATTGGCTTCTGGGGGGGCTATGGATTTTTGGTGAAAAAAAAAGAGTGTTTCCCACTTGACCCTGAAAAAAAACCCAGTTTATTCAGCTCCTGAATGTAGCTATGGTGTTGCCACTAAATAGCCAACACCGGTGCTGATGGGGCGTAAAACACAAACTGACTCACATGTAGCTCTATGGTACCTTTTAAAATGTTACAAATGCGATTTAAAAAAGTTTGTCGCTCGTGCGCATGCAAAAACAATTGTTTCTTCGATGCTTCGGAGACAAAAAAAATAATGTTAGTCCGAGGCTAAAATTAGTGTCTAAGTTTCCCCAGTAATCCCTCCCTCCCTCACTGACGATTCCGTGCACTGGGCCTCAAACGTAGTATTCATACGACAAATTCACCAACCCTCACGAAAATAAAAATATCTACCACTCCGTCCCTGATATCAGTCTGTTTTACCTGGCAAACAGAGAAGGAAAATTTACAGTATATAGGGAAAAAAAAATATTCGGGCATATGACCATATTTGACAAAATTTAGCCAGGAAAAAGTTCAATATAATTTTTTTGTTGAGGGAAAAAGAAAGGAAAGGAAAGAAGAAGGGAAAAATAAATAAAGTGAAAAGGGAAGATAAGAAGAAAGGAAGGGGATAGGAAACAAAGAAAGGAGAAAGGAAGAAAATTAAAGAAGGAAAGGCATAGGAAATATGGAAGAAAGGAAAAAAGGGAGTAAGAAAGTATGGAAGAAAGGAAGTTCCTTTTTTCCTGCCTTCCTTCCTTCCTTTATTCCTTCCTTCCTTACTTCCTTTCTCCCTTTCTTACTTCCTTCCTTACTTCCTTCCTTACTTCCTTCCCTCTTCTTTCCTTCCTTTCCGCCTTCAATTCTTTATTTCTTCCTCCAATCCTTTCCCAATCCTTCCTTCCATCCTTACTTCCTTCCTTCTATCCTTCCTTCCTTCCCTGTATATATTGGTAATGACGTAATGTGGTAATATTTTACAAAAAAATGTATGTCCAAGTCAAATTTCCTACTCTTTTCGAAAGCATATTAAAGTTACAAGCAAGTGGTCAATGAAAATATGCGGAAAATAACTAATGACCATCGCCTACCTTCGACATAAGACAGGGTTACTGATTGGACCAATTGCGATTGGCTGGACCAATCAGCCGCCTTTTATTTTGACAAAATCACTTCATTTTGGTCAAACCAAATCACCTAAAAATCAGTATAGAGTCAAATGACCGTAAGCGTTGAAATTTGCAGAGGAGCGGGCGCGCTATGAATTACCGAAGTTTATTCTAGCAAATTTTCAAGAGATTTACAATAATATTTTCATTATGAATGGCTTAGGAGGAAGGTACAAGTGTCCACTACACATGTGTGCTAACAAAATAATGACACTTATATTGTATCATGATCATACAGTCAAGGCAAGTTGAAAAAAATTTAAAGGAAATGTAAAAAGAATGTATATATGATACTTCAAAACAGTTTTGCGCCTTATAAATAGATTTCCTTGAGTGCTGTTATGATGTCGTTGACAAAATAATCTATCATCTCAATAAGTAAAGTTGTGTGTTTGACTGACATAGAAAGAAAGAACCCTTGGAAGCGAGAGATACAAAAGCAATGCAACTAAAGCAACTACAAAATTTATTTCACGTAATCTTTAATCTGAAGAACTATTCTGCAACATTTCAAATGTTATTAATGACAAACATGTGATTGTGAATCAAGTTCAAGCAACTCCATCAACCATCCCTCTTTTGACACCAACTTTCCAGACAGCCAATCCATCAAATGAGAAGGCAAATTAACAGCAGGTGGCTCTGTAAGCTGCAG
This sequence comes from Platynereis dumerilii, assembly GCA_026936325.1. Lineage (NCBI taxonomy): Eukaryota > Metazoa > Annelida > Polychaeta > Phyllodocida > Nereididae > Platynereis > Platynereis dumerilii. The sequence goes on from JAPTHN010000011.1 coordinate 22,206,813, forward strand.
TTTGCTTCAACTGACATCTAGTGGAAGTCACTAACCTTCTCGGTAGTGGACCACTAAATATATTTATCCCATGTCTCAGCATACTTTGCATCCCCCCAGAATGAGTATGGGAGGGGGGAGATAACTACTTGGTGTTGGGAATTATTACTTACATTGTATTTGCCATGATACGAGTATTTTACTCGAATACCAGCCTGCGGCTGATGTCGTTTAAATATTTATTAGGCATACTCGAGTATAAATGAAGATTATTCTATTCTATCCCATTCTATTCTATTCTATTCTTAAATAAAGATTATTGTAGGATGTTGCGTGGAAAATACAAGCACCAGGTAGCTCAAAATTTACCTGAGATAGTCTAAAATATATTGGCTTCTGGGGGGGCTATGGATTTTTGGTGAAAAAAAAAGAGTGTTTCCCACTTGACCCTGAAAAAAAACCCAGTTTATTCAGCTCCTGAATGTAGCTATGGTGTTGCCACTAAATAGCCAACACCGGTGCTGATGGGGCGTAAAACACAAACTGACTCACATGTAGCTCTATGGTACCTTTTAAAATGTTACAAATGCGATTTAAAAAAGTTTGTCGCTCGTGCGCATGCAAAAACAATTGTTTCTTCGACGCTTCGGAGACAAAAAAAATAATGTTAGTCCGAGGCTAAAATTAGTGTCTAAGTTTCCCCAGTAATCCCTCCCTCCCTCACTGACGATTCCGTGCACTGGGCCTCAAACGTAGTATTCATACGACAAATTCACCCGCCCTCACGAAAATAAAAATATCTACCACTCCATCCCTGATATCATTCTGTTTTACCTGGCAAACAGAGAAGGACAATTTCCAGTATACAGGGAAATAAAAGTATTCGGGCATATGCCCATATTTGACAAAATTTTGCAAGGAATAATGCGATATATAGAGGGAAAAAGAAAGGAAAGGAAAGAAGAAGGGAAGAAATGAAGAAAGTGAAAAAGGAAGAGAAGAAGAAAGGAAGGGGAAAGGAAGGATATGAAAGAAGGTAAGGCATAGGATAAATGGAAGAAAGGAAAAAAGGGAGAACGAAAGTGTGAAAGAAAGGAGGAAAGGAAGTTACTGCTTCCTTCCTTCCTTCCTTCCTTCCTTCCTTCCTTCCTTCCTTCCTTCCTTCCTTCCTTCCTTCCTTCCTTCCTTCCTTCCTTCCATCCTTCCTTCCATCCTTACTTCCTTCCCTCTTCTTCCCTTCCTTTCCGCCTTCATTTCTTTATTTCTTCATCCATTCCTTTCTCAATCCTTCCTTCCTTCTATCCTTCCTCCCCCCTGCATATATTAGTAATGCCATAATGTGGTAATATTTTACAAAAAAAAATTATGTCCCAGTCAAATTAACTTTTTCCTAGACTTTTTGAAAGCAGTGACCCTACAAGCAAGTGGTCAAAGAAAATATGCGAAAAATAACTATTTACCATCACCTACCTTCGACATCAGACAGGGTTACTGATTGGACCAATTGTGATTGGCTGGACCAATCAGCAACCTGTCGTTTTGACAAAATCTCTTCATTTTGGTCAAACCAAATCACCTAAAAGTCAGTATAGAGTCACATGACCGCAAGCGTTGAAATTTGCGGGAGCGCCATGAATCACCGAAGTTTATTCTAGCAAATTTTCCATAGATTTACAATTATATTGTCATTATAAATGCCTTAGGAGGACGGTAGGAAGGTACAAGTGTTCATTACACATGCGTGCTAATAAATTAATGACATTTATATTGTATCATGATCATGCAGCCCAGGCACATTGAAAAAGATTTAAAGGAAATGTAAAAAGAATATATTTATTATACTTCAAAACAGTTTTGCGCCTTATAAATAGATTTCCTTGAGTGCAGCTATGATGTCGATGACAAAATAATCTGTCATTACAGTAAGTTAATTTCCGTGTTTGAATGACACAGAAAGAAATAACCAAAACAAGAGAGAATCTGAGAGACAAATGCAACTCAACTACAGAATCAATTCACTTTGTAATCTGTAACCTGAAGTACTATTATGCAGCATTTCAATCTAATTAATGACAAACATGTGATTGTGAATCAAGTTCAAGCAACTCCATCAACCATCCAAGGCAACCATCCCTCTTCTGACGCCAATGTTTCAAGACAGCCAATCCCATACTCGCCCTAGCGGAGAGCCAGTTCGTGAGAACTGGCACTCGCATTTGACGCTTCACATCGATAGGGTGCAAGGATATGGCCTTTTTACGCATGCAAACAGTGTATTTACGCACAAGAACAAGTGCAGTTGCCGCCATTGATCTCCACTGTTGACCGAATTGTTGAAGCTGCTGACTTGTGCAAATCACGAAGGTTAGTCCTGCTGACGAAACCAGCATGCAGGATAAGTGTTGACACTGCTCAGGTAATTAGCAGCCATCTGCAAGCATGGCTGGCCTGTTTACAACATTTTTCAATGGCGGCCGTTGCAACGGTTAGGGCCCAATGAGAAAATTACCCAGAATTCATAGCATATATGAGTGACGGATTCCCTTTTGGAATCCGAGCGAGGGCCAGTTTGAGCCAATCCATCAAATGAGAAGGCAAATTTCCAGCAGGTGTCTCTGTAAGCGGCAGTTTGCTTCAACTGACATCTAGTGGAAGTCACTCACCCTCTTGGGAATGGATCACTATTTATCCCATGTCTTGATACTCCACAGGGATGAGTATGGGGGGGGGGGAGATTGATCATACGATTATACCCCCCCTTAGAATTTCATAACTGTTGGTGAGAAGTATTAATAATATATTAGCTTGCATTTGCCATGATACCAGTAGGACGTTATGTGGAAAATACAAGTTCCAACTTGCTCAGAATTTACCTATGTTAATCTCAAATATACAGACTTCTGGGCCATTGATAAGGGTCCCCGATATCCCGTCCTCCCCCCTCGACTTTTGGTGTATTGGGCGTCATGTGCTATTACATCGAAATCATTCCCCCTCCCCTCAACAAAAATGAAACATCTGTGCTCCTGCTGCCATGCCATAAACAGACAATGAATTCTACAGGGATGACTATTTGCATCAGCCAGGGAAATTTGTTGGGTCTTGCATCGCGGCCTCCAACTATTCTCTTAAATCGCTGTTCATGCCTCTTCACTTTGGGACAGGTCCCATACACATCTTTGTTGGCCAATCCTAAATGTCCGGAGCCTTCCAGAGTAAACAAAACAATGGCCAGCACTGAGAATATGTGTCACGGCTAGGCCTCCATCTCTGAAGTCCATTATCACCTTTTTATCCAAGTGCAATATTCATGGTGGAAGTGACATGAATTTACAACACTTATATATGAACTATCAATAGCAAAAAGTAGATGAATAAAAAAAAAGGTCCTAATTACAGTCATAAGTTATAATATCATACATATACCATATCTCAAGAAATATAGGAGATATGGGAATGGTGCCAAAATGTCTGCAACACCAAAGTTTACAGTGGGTTGCAAAAGCACACACTACATCAATCTCATACTTCTACCTGCTCACACTGACCTCTCTTGCAAACTGTATTGACCATAAAATGCTGGATGGAAAGTCATGATATTGTGCCAAGAATTTAGCCCTATGTTAAATTAATGGCCTCATACCAAACTATTACAACCTTGATAAAACTCAGCAGTTTATAACACTAATGTCTGACAAAAGGCCTGAAATAATCCAAGCACTAGGCTCCTACCTAAATAAAGTAATGTGATTTTAAAAATAAAAATACATGTAAACAAATTAGAAAAAATTAAATAATAAAAATTAAGATAAATTTGAAAAAATACATAAGCCAGGATAGATGTAATTTTATATAATTACAAAGTAGGTGCCTCTGTATCCAGTGAGCTGAATACCTCAAATATCTGTGAATACTTTTTTTTTGTGTAACAACTTGACAGTCTGGACTTTTTCAGAGCATCACTGCATGGATATTGAGCGGTTCCCGCTGTCTGTGCTTGTTTGCCCTTGATAGCCTCAACTGAACTTACTTGGAAACTAACCCTATCTTGAAAAACGAACATTGTGTGAAACGAACATTTTATGCTTTGAATTTTTACCTTCAGCGAATGAAGTTCGAAGAAGGTATTGTTATCACTTTGGTCAAAAGTTGTCCGTCCGCCGGACGGGCCTCCGGGCGGTCGGGCAGATAGATAGTTTCCAGGCCAGCACTCGTCCTCTATTGAACGTTTATATAAAGATGAACAGAATGGATTTACAAAAACGTACACAGTTGTTCATGTATAGAACATATATTTACGTTAAAGGGCCACATTCATGCACTTTTTTAATTTGATCTGTACATCAAACCTTATTTTTTATATGCATTGACAAAGTCACTCATAAATTTTTGCAAACAAAAGTCCAACTAGAGTTTCGATCGGGACCGATGCGAAGGGAGAGCTCTCGCATGTCGAGTGGGCGTGGTGTAGTTAGGTTGATGTCACCTTTTCGTCACTGGGAATGAGTATTAAAAGAAATAGTGTGTATCTTTCATTAGATATATTTCAATGTAGCGAACTGTGACTCTGTTGCATATATGCAGCATCAGTAACAAAGCACCCAGGACTAGTTTTTGCACTGTATTTGGCATTTTTCCGAAAGTATATATATAGAATGGTCTGCATTTGGTCAGCATTTGGTCAGCATTTGGCCTGCATGATGAGAATTTTGGTCTGCATTCTCCTAATCTCCTAGAAAAATTCTTGGTTATTTATGCTCATTACCTTTTTTTTAAACTACCACTTAAAAGACTGGATTTTATTATTTTAAGACAGGGTCTTGTAATCAACTGTGGATTACAGAGAGTGGAAATCATTGATGATGGCTTAAATGCAATTAATAGAAACAACCTCGATTGGATGAAATTCTAGATTATACAGCCTGCAAAACAAAATTTGTATAGCCTTCTTGAAATAAACTTTGTTGATAGGGGTATACATGGGTCTCAAAAACAGATGGGGTGTCAAATGTTGGAATTTAAAGGAAAAATGAATGTCTCATGTCCCATTTTATCGAAGCATAAATGATAAAGAAATGTATCAAATGTTTGTCACTTTTTATTAGTCAATCTGTCAGTGTCTCTCGATTTTTAAGAGGGCCAGTGTCCCTGTGTCACTTTTTAAGAAGGGCAGTGTCCCCATGTCGATTGTTAATTGCCATTGATTATTGAGCTTCCTCAACAGCAATAGGTCAGGTGTCATCTTCAAGTGAACTAATCCACTCAATTACAATTAGACAGTTATGTTTTTCCACTTTTCTGAGTTGAATAAAACAAGTTTCCATATTTTTTATTTCGATTTCTTGTAGGCCTATATAGGCCTATAATAAAAAATTCTAATAAATTGTTGTTTTTTTGCAATCTATCATTTTGAAGAAAAATAAAGTCCTGATATTCAGTCATAACTGTCCCCATGTCCCCGGGTGTTACGTCCCCATGTCCCCGGGGGTTAAGTCCCCATGTCCCCGGGGTTACGTCCCCATGTCCCCAGGGTTACGTCCCCATGACCCCGGAGGTTACGACCCCATGACCCCGGGGGTTACGTCCCAATGTCCCCGGGGGTTACGTCCCCATGACCCCGGGGGTTACATCCCCATGACCCCGGGGGTTACGTCCCCATGTCCCCGGGGGTTACGTCCCCATGTCCCCGGGGGTTACGTCCCCATGACCCCGGGGGTTACGTCCCCATGACCCCGGGGGTTAGGTCCCCATGTCCCCGGGGGTTACGTCCCCGGGGGTTACGTCCCCATGTCCCCAGGGGTTACGTCCCCATGTCCCCGGGGGTTACGTCCCCATGTCCCCAGGGGTTACGGCCCCATGTCCCCGGGGGTTACGTCCCCATGTCCCCGGGGGTTACATCCCCATGTCCCCCGAGGGTTACGTCCTATGTCCCCGGGGTTACGTCCCATGTCCCCGGGGATTAAGTCCCCATGTCCCCGGGGGTTACGTCCCCATGTCCTCGAGGGTTACGTCCCCATGTCCCTGGGGGTTACGTCCCCATGTCCCCAGGGGTTACGTCCCCGGGGGTTACGTCCCCATGTCCCCGGGGGTTACGTCCCCATTTCCCCGGGGGTTACGTCCCCATGTCCCCAAGGGTTACGTCCCCATGTCCCCGGGGGTTACGTCCCCATGTCCCCGGGGGTTACGTCCCCATGTCCCCGGGGGTTACGTCCCCATGTCCCCGGGGGTTACGTCCCCATGTCCCCGGGGTTACGTCCCCATGTCCCCGGGGGTTACGTCCCCATGTCCCCGAGGGTTACGTCCCCATGTCCCCGGGGGTTACGTCCCCATGTCCCCGGGGGTTACGTCCCCATGTCCCCGGGGGTTACGTCCCCATGTCCCCGGGGGTTACGTCTCCATGACCCAGGGGGTTACGTCCCCATGACCCCGGGGGTTACGTCCCATGACCCCGGGGTTACGTCCCCATGTCCCCGGGGGTTACGTCCCCATGACCCCGGGGGTTACGTCCCCATGTCCCCGGGGGTTACGTCCCCATGTCCCCGGAGGTTACATCCCAATTGTCTGGGGATTACGTCCCCATGTCCCCGGGGGTATGTCCCCGGGGGTATGTCCCCGGGGGTATGTCCCCGGGGGTATGTCCCCGGGGGTATGTCCCCGGGGGTATGTCCCCGGGGGTATGTCCCCGGGGGTATGTCCCCGGGGTATGTCCCCGGGGGTATGTCCCCGGGGGTATGTCCCCGGGGGTATGTCCCCGGGGGTATGTCCCCGGGGGTATGTCCCCGGGGGTATGTCCCCGGGGGTATGTCCCCGGGGGTATGTCCCCGGGGGTATGTCCCCGGGGGTATGTCCCCGGGGGTATGTCCCCGGGGGTATGTCCCCGGGGTATGTCCCCGGGGGTAAATGGTCGCCCCCTCCTTAGTTTATATTAAATGGTCGCCCCCTTATCCTATCTATCTATCTATGTATCTATCTATGAATCTATCTATGTATCTATGTATCTATCTATCTTGTTATCTTAGCACCTTAGTAGATATTAAATGGTTGTCCCCTTATTCTTAGGAGATATTAAATGGTCGCCCCATCAAATGGTCGCCCCCTTATCTATCTATCTGGCAAAACAACATACACATAGAACTCGCATGTGTTCCGCTTGCGACACAAGTTCTAGTTTTTTTTTCAATGCGCAGTCCCCCCCCCCTGTCCTAAGCCCACTCTGCCCATTATTTGCAATGTTGGAGAAACTTTTCTTGGACAAGAGGAGTGACCATTGGTCAGGCTGTCATTGCACATGCCACATTAACAACAACCACTTACAAATGCAACCATTGGTTAGGCAAGATTCTTGTGCCTAAATTGACAGCAGTTCAATAATCCAAATAGGCATGTAGTGCGTGTTTACTTGACTAGAAAACAACCTGTCAATTTCGGCTGCAATCATTAGGGGAAAGCTATCGCTCTCCCAATAAAGCAAATATTCATTCTCGATCTTTGGCCTGAGAGATGGCACAATTAAAAGCGACCCCTTGTGAACTATTGGCAAGGTGCCACATCAGGCTGGGCAAAAAGTAAACAAAATAACAATTAATACAATGCAAGAGATGGCAGCACTTTACAGTTGATGACCACGAGAGACCAACAGACACAGGTATGATTGTCATGCATAATTGCATGGTCAGTGGTCACTCTAAACTGACTGGGCTCGAGGGAGGGAGGGGGCCACCCAGCCCCACGTCATGCATATTAAATGAGCCAACTTGGCAGTCCACGAAGAAGGTCAAAAACCACTATTTCACAGGTCCTTTGCAAAGTTTACACTTTGCAGATAATTTTTCATCTTTGTGTGCTTATAAGACTCAATTTTAGCAATGACAGGTGTCAGGATTTGATGAGTGTTGCCTTTAACCTCTATTATTAGAAATCGAAAAAAAAAATCAAAAGCTTTCAACTTTTATAGTTTCATTGATTTTGAAAAAGCATTTGATAAAGTAGATAGATGGTGTTACTTTTTCATAAATTATTAAAATATAACATATCTGGTAGATTTTATGACACAATACAAAAATATTTACTGGGAATCGGGCAAGTTCTAACGAAAAGCAGTGCAACAAATTTCAAATTTATGAAAATTGAAAATCAAATAGACGACTAGAGACTATAGAAATATATATGATTCAAACAGAAAGGAGAGTTCTCAGTTTCAAATTAATACACCCAAATTTCAAATCAAGAAGCTCAAGTTTGCAATTCATCAGAGTTTCTAGGGAAAGTTGGTCTCCCAGTGACATCAATTTGGCAATGACTGAGAGACCATTTGGACTCCCAGTTACTATGTGAAAAAATACACTGTGTGTCGGTACTCTCACTTTCGTGTTGTAGTTTGTCGATTTAGAAGGTCCAGGTTGATGCAGTCATCTGAGGAATCCTCGGATGACCGCTGCCGTTTTTGTCAAGACTGTGAACTAGGAAGGGAGTATGCCATAGGAATTTTTGTGGTTCATCCCCCCATGCTCCCCACCCACCAAGGAGCCCAACAAGGGAGACTAATATGGGTAGGGCTGTGCCCAGTACCCTAGTCCAGGGATACATGGGGGATATACTCGTAGAAGGCTTTGTAAGAAATACAGCTACAATCACATTAGGAAACATGGCCAGCATGGAGACTAGGTCAGAACCTTCTTTGATTGACCCATCAGCCATGGCCAAATAGGACTGAAGTCCTAATGGCAACATGACAAGCCGATTGACTGGACCAGGCCAATCCAGCCTCCCGTCTGGGAGAAATCCAGGCCAAAGTAGTGTATTGTATGGTAGGGACCAGACTTAGTCCCACCCAACTGAACTACCAGGACCCCTTCATCCTCCGACACAGGTCGCAACCCACAGCAAACAGGTCGCCCCTTGATGCGTCGGGAGACGTGTGCAAGCGCACTGTCTCGTATTGGCCACAAAGGGTAGAAGACTTCACCCAAGTGTTACCACCCACTGCCACGAGGAGGCCCGAGACCTGCGGGGGCGGATTAGCACAGAGAACTTCAGAAATGTATAAGACCTCATTAAGCTATGTTTAAAGAGAAGATCTAATGAGTAACTAAAATGTATTATTGCTAAGTTTGGTCAGGTCCCAGAGACATGTTAAAGTTCCAATATGTATGCAGAAAACTGCATCTGTGAAACACAACTATTATATTAACTAAATTAGTCACATTACTGTAATTGGTCAAATTACCGAGTCAGTCAAATTACTCAGTTAAATTATAGTCAAATGACCCTCTGACATAATAGCATAACCTGAGAACATCACTGAATAGTAGTTAAAAGAAGAAACAAGGTTTACATTAAAAAAATACTTTGATTTATTGACAGTATTCAACATTGACAGTATTCAACATTATTTTTACACAAGAAGTAGCTACTACTCAGTCAAATAACACTAGGATTGTTTGTTAAACCTGTTTCCAATGTGGTCCTTGTTCACCAATATGGTGTTGCAGCACAACAAATGCTGCAAATCCTCATAAAATAGAAAATTATATAGAAGATCCATACATGCAAATATATAATTGACTAAAACATAGGTCACATTTGACCAAAAAGTCAGTTACAAGAAATATCAATATATATACAGGTTAAAAAAAGAACAGAAACAGGTTCTAATACTAACACACTAAAAATGCTAAAGTCTGAAGCTACTTCTACATAAATAAATGAAACATTAATCACAGTAGCAATAATACATTTAAAATCACACTATGCCAGATATACTGGCAATATTTAGCTCTGAGGCAGCTCAAGTTACTTCTACATACAGAGATAAAACATTAATCACAGTAGCAATAATATAAGTAAATCACACCAGGCAATATATACTGGTGATATTTAGCACTGAGGCGGTACAGAACCATAGTATATAGCACCAAAATATACAAATTTATGAGGGATGAAACCATAGAGAAATGAAGTCAATAAAAAACGTTGAGGTTGATGAACATAATATAATTATGACACACACTCAGATATATAGGTTTTTATCGAATCAAACATGGATCACATTTGACCAAAAAGTCAGTTACAAGAAATATCAATATACAGGTTAAAAAAAGACAAAAACAGACAAATATGCTATTTACAAAAGGTATGAGTATGACAGCAATATAAATATGCATACAGATACAAGGCATATATTTAGAAACAATTTATTACAAGCAAACCACACGTGAAAACAATGTGTCATTGCAGTAGACCTACATATGTACTACAAGCCGACCGTGGACCATGGTCCCAAAATTCCTGCCCTGTGGCCCACCTGATAATCTTGTTTTAACTGACGACAGGCAATTTCCCAAAGATACAACTTATTTCCTACCAATTTTCTCACATAGCATGACATGAATGAGCCACCACCACCATATAAAATATAATATATATTCTGCATCAAAATTTTAAGGCCAATCATGTAGCAGGAGATCAGTCACGTGCCACGCCAATAAATAACGATATTGGCGTGTGGAGAGTGTTATTGGCGCCTTAAGGCTATATTGGCGTCCTCAGTGCACATGCACTTGAGTTAATGCAGCACTATGCCCTGTATCAATGCTGTCTTTGATTGCCATTGACTCCTTTCCATTGAAATTCTCAATTGCCATTGAAAGAAGCACATCACCTCAAGATTGTATTATCAAGGTGCTAATTGCTATCAAGGATAATTGACCAAATTCCAATTGAAACTTGCTTCACTCTCTAAGTGAAACTATTTCCAGGTTACATAAATCAATCCATTTGAACCATAGCAATTAAAGCAAGATAACCTTAATTAAAAGTTTTTTAAAACGTTTAAAAAGAAATCATGAAAACAATTTTACAATAAATAATAGGCCTAAAATTGCGTAATTGTGAAATAGAGTAAAACATTTGAAATAATGAAAATCAATAGATATAGATAGAGAGATAGAGAGATAGAGAGATAGACAGACAGATAGATAGATAGATAGATAGATAGATAGATAAATAGATAGATAGATAGAAAGCCAGATAGACAGACAGATAGATAGATAGAAAGCCAGATAGATAGCTAGCTAGATAGCTAGATAGCCAGGTAGATAGCTAGATATAGCTAGATAGAAAGCAATAGAAAGCTGGATAGATATGGAAAGATAGATTGACAGATTTTTTTTCATAATTTAAAATTTTAAAAAGGCAACTCTTTTATTTACAAATATGACATGTATAAGTCTAAAAATTTTGGTGCAGAATATAACAAATAGTGGATGTTGAGTCAACCAATATTGAGTTTTATTGGCCTCAGCAGGTAATATTGGTCTCGGCCTGCGGCCTCGACCAATATTACTGCTTCGGCCAATAAAACTCAATATTGGTCTCCTCACCATCCACTATCTATATAATATATATGTATAAAACCCTTCGTGTAGGCCTACATTATGGTATGGTAGGCCTATTGTATGGTATGGTTTTATGACACACCTGGTCCTAAACCCAACCGGGGTTCATAAGTAAGTAAAGGAAGTAAGTTAAATTTTATTTAAAAGTCGGTAATATAGGTTAACAAGTAACAGAAGCACAAGTGCTTGTTACCCACTGCGATCATAAAAGACAGATGGATGAAATATATACAGATGAGAATGAGAGTTAACAATTTCAGACGTGCAGTCTACACAGAAAGCAGTCACCACATTGACATTTAAAATAAAAATCGTTCAATCTGTGTTTAAAAACTTCAAAATCATCAAACTTAAAAACACCATGAAAGCGATTTCATCTGGTGATATAGGTGGCATCTTTCTGTTCAAAATTGTGTGAACAGACAAAAGTAATTCATATTTCCTTGAACACACAATGGAGACATTTGAGCTTTTGCAAGAATTGAAATCAAAGATATACAAACTCCGAAGTTCTTTTTAACATTTTTTCCAGACTTCTAGCTTCTGTCTTTCCACAGCCGTGATAAGCCAAACAGCAATAATTAAAGTTTGCGAGCGCAAAAGCTTCTACAATCTTTAACTTGCAGTTTGTGTCTAGAACATGTGACAACCGACTAAGAGCATTGACTTGCTTTCCACAGCGTTTCACAAGACACACAGTTTACATGAGGCCTGAAACAAGTGTATTGTCAATCTCCATAACTATAGTTATACCATTCGACACCTCTGTCAGCCAATCATGAGCCAGTATTTCACTGCAATAAAACCCATATTCTTTGTTGTCCAGTTATCCTCCCATGGGAGAATAATAAGTGAAGCTGTGAAAAACCCACAGCAACAAATGACAAGTTTCAGTTTTGTCTTATGGTATAAGCCAGTTATTCACCGCGGGATCGGCAATATGTGTTTATCACAGCTCGGGCTAACGCCCTCGCTGGATAAATCACATATTGCCTCTCCCTAGGTGAATAACCTATACTAGCTTAATACAGTTTGACGGTTTTAGAGCAATATCGTTCACACCAAGTTCAATAGATCCATGATCATTTTTCTTACTGATTTTCATAAACTGAAATTTATCTGGATTTGCCTTCATGCGATTTCATTCAATGGTTGACCGTTTTTGATTGATTTTAACTTCGGACCACAGAGAGAATTTTGCACAAGAGAGATCAGACCTCAAGTTAATTGTATTTAGACCCAATCAATTTGATTGAGGATACTTTTCTTTCAATACTTTTCCTAGAAGTCTACTTTGCTCAATGGGATCAGTTAGTCCCAGTTGTCTTAAACTTTCCCTGTTCAGACTCCATAACGTTGCCCCGTCAACATCACGTTTGATGAACTCAGCCGACACAGCTCCAAAGCCATTTTTATCCAGGAAGGCCTTGACCTGGAGAGCATCCCAGTAAAGTGAATCTAGCCTTTTCTTTAGGAAAGCTGGCCCATCTTCTTCGGGTGAATCTTCCCTCGGGTCTTCTACCGGCCTGCCTTTCTTAGGCCCTCCATTTTTTATTGCTGAAAAATATTGACGCGAAAGTTAATTTCCAAAACATATATTTTTGTGGAGGTTGTGGGTGGAGAGTGGCAGACCAAGAAACAGTATTGTTTAATATGATGCTTATAAATGGGTGGAAAAAAAACAGTTTTGCAAGCTATCAAGACACTCTGTGAATAACACTCAACAGCAACACCTCTGAATTGGACAATTTATTAAGGGATAGAAAGATGTCGTCATTCTGGAATGAAATCAAGTTCCTTACAAGAAGCCAGGTTCTCACCTGAGTCCTAATGACTTTGAAACATTCTACCATGGTATCATGTCCGACAGTGGCAATAGAGCAGAAGAACAATTGACAGATTGGGCTAAAGTTAAGCACCACAAGACCAAGTGCAGAAATGAAGTTATGCACATCACAAGTTCTAGTGTCAGTGAGTCTCCTGGAATAGATGGAACTACCTCTGAACACTCGAAGAATGGCAGATGCATAAAACAGTATGAACTTTTGGCCAATCTTTGTAGAATTGTAGAATTTGTATTGTCTAAAAGCTGCGTTCCTTGTGCATTTAACACTGGAATAATCATTCCAATATATTAAGGAAGTCTACATTAAATCCAAATATAACAAAACACTATAGGCCAGTTACACTAAGTTGTAGTAAGTTCTGTTCATACCAAGAGAGTAGAGCTATTAGTTGTGCCTGGTGTAAACCTGTCTGATACCCAGATTGGTTTTCGAGAGGGCAAAGGTACTAGTACGGCTTGCAACCTATTTACTGATATTATAAGTTACTGCAAATCACAATAAAGCCCACTTTTTGTGGCTAGTTTAGATGTAGAGATGTAGAGAAGTTGAAGACGAAACCCGGAGGTTGTTGTCCTATCAGTTTATTCGGTTAGAGACGAATGGGTCCCTCTCTCTGATGTCCTCTTCTTTCCTTGTATTCTACCTCCTCTTCCACTGTTTCCTTAGCGGGCAATTAGTATTGGTAAATGTTATCCATGTATTCATCTTGGAATTTGATCCGACTTGAAGGCTTCAGGGTCTATATTGACCACTGAAGATCCCTAGATGTCTGGTGCAGGGTCCAAGAGACCACACGCAACCTGACATACAATTCCCATCCATACATTACAGGGCTTAATATGCAGAAAAATGTTTTGATACTATTTGTCATAAATCTCTTTTAGTTAAACTGACAGATGTTCTTACTGCTTACAAGTGGCTTTTTCCGTATGAATGGTACAATAATTTGAATGCTGTTGTTAAATGGAATGGTAAGTAAGACAAGGGAGTATATTGTCACCATATCTTTTAACATATTCATAAATGGGTTATTACTTGAATTGTCATCACTAGACACCAGTGAGAAAATTGGTAACATGATTTAAAACTCCTTTTCATACATGTATGCTGATGATGTCACTGTTAGAAGTTCTTCCATCACTGCCCTCCAACATGCAAATGTTAGACCTATGTGTGAATTACAGTGAGAGATGGAGGTTTAATTATAACAACGAAAAGCCAAAATGCATGATTATTTGAAATAATCTGTTGTTGAACCTTCATGGTTGACAGTAAACTTGAGAACGCTAGCATCCTTGAAATATTGGGCTTTGTGTATATAAAACCGGTATAAGTTTTGATAATGTTACTGCAATTTCAGTGGCATTTTAACTTCCTCTGATTGGTCCTTAACTGATAATCAGCCATAACTAGAAACTACATAGCAAGTGGTCCAAGCAACTCATACTTGTTGAAATTGCAGTAACCGTCGATTCAGTAAGAGCAGGAAATCATTTTCAAGTAGAGTTTGTCTTCTGCAGGTATATCATCTCCAGGAGCATTAACTGAATCTTTGTAAAGTACAAATGATTCAAAATTATGCTAGAAAAATATGGGTGACGATTAATTGGTTATTAATATTTCTACTCGAATAGCGCTTTAACCTAACCGTAGTCGGCTAACCGAGTAATCGTTTCAGCACCCTAACTGATGCAACTTTTGGGTGCTTGGTCCATCACTGCATCAGGTGGTCTTAACTCTGACATCTTAAATGAAATTATTATTGCTGTAAATGGGAGAAAATTTAGGACACTTTATTGTGTTTAAATCGAAGTGGTCTTTGGGTTAGACTTTGGGCAAAAGTATCCATTGCTGAACAATGATCCCTTTTGTCACTTACATGATTGTTTGTACAAAATACAAAAAGACACTAAACTTACCTTCACCATCCACAGAAATGAGGATAATCTGTACTCGGAATTCCTTTACATTGTGACTTGTTGCAATCTGCAGTTTGAATCCTTCCTTGAAAATCTGAAACATATTTGATTTTGAATTAGGACAGATTATATGTATGTGTTGCTCGAGCAATACGTATACAAATTAAATGTGTGTGCGAACATGCACACCTGCATTTTTGCAACAGATTAAAAAGGACTCACGTTGACAAACAGCCTTTGGAAGTCATGAACCTTTTTCAAAGAATGCTGTTTACACATCTCCACAGGGACAGCTATGATGTACCACCCTGTGGTTGCATTGGCTGTCGAATTGAGCCCCTCTATGGTCCTTTTAAGCTTATGAGTCAGTTGGTCTGTATCCGCAGCCGGTTTGTCAAAACATATGAAGAAGGCATTCCTTTTATGTTTCTTCTCTTTCACATCCTCGAATAGCCCTGCAAGGTTATGGCTAGTTCTCACGACGGCGATTTGAGAGCGACGCATCAAGAGAAGTCATTTCTTGGAAGATTGTGGCGTAGAACGTTGGTTTTGGCACATTACGTAATCAATTAGTGTCATGTGCGACGCTTAAAGTTAGTAGCCGCGGTGAGTCTTGAGGTGTCCGCGGCGCTTCTTAAGCTTTCTTCGCCGCGTTACGCCTCTCTTTCCTCAGCGCAGTTCCAAACAGACGCGTCGCACTTTGTTTTGGAATTCGGCGAGGCTGCTTTTACTTCGCCCAATGTTGTTTCCTCTTACGCCGCTGATGGTTGTGAGGCAGCTACGTCTGAAATTGGCGGCCTGCGACGCATCAGGAAACCTTCGGCGTACACCCGAGGTAAGATGCGTCGCTGAAAATGACAGCCTCGCCGAAGACTGTAAGGATGCAACGCCGCATTTAGGGACTTGTTACTGCGTAACTTGATGGTTCATCGTCGCACATGCATTCATAAAGCGCCGAGGACATTACAGGCGCGTCGATGCTGACCTTCTTCGTCGTCCTTGCCTTAAGCAGCGACGAAGGTCTCTTAAGCATCGACGAACGTCTGTTGTTGCAGCGCTGCGGCAAAGTGTGTTTGGCTGCTGCAGGAGTCACTTTTGGTCATTATAAAAAGGGACACAGAGGACCTCCTTGCTTCATTTGCTGATTGCCCTTCAATGAGAACACAACGACTGCCTACTGAACATATGCATGATGAATGAAGAAGAAATTATTGTTGTGGCTGGTGCTGCTGCTGTTGCTATCGGAGCTGTCTATTTGAGACAGAGGAGGAGGAGGGCCAGGAGACAGAAAAGGTGGTGGATTCGCAACTGGTTGCTGCAGAGGGAACAACATGGTCACTTCCATCAACTGCTGCCTGAACTGCAAGTGCGTGACGTGTCCGGCTACTACAACTACACTAGAATGCCCCCTGCCATCTTTGCTGAAATCCTGGAAGCTGTTGGACCACTCATCGCTAAGCAAGACACCAACATGAGGAGGGCTTTGGAACCTGGTCTGAAGTTGGCTATCACCCTGCGGTACATGGCAACAGGAAACAGCTACAAGTCCCTAGCTTATGCTTTCCGTGTGGCACCCAACACCATCTGCAACTTCATCCCTGAGGTCTGCCTTGCCATCGTTCATGCCTTCGAAAGACAGCTGGCACTACCCACACAGCCTGAAAGATGGAAGGAGATAGCCAAGGCTTTTGAGACGAAATGGAACTTGCCCAACTGCATTGGAGCTCTGGATGGCAAGCACGTCGCAATCCGATGTCCCAAGGCTGCAGGCTCCTTGTTCTACAACTACAAGGGATTTCACTCCATTGTCCTGATGGCCCTCGTTGATGCCAACTACAAGTTCATCTATGTGCAGGCTGGCTGTCAAGGAAGTGCATCTGATGGCGGCGTCTTCAGGGACACAGTACTTCGACAACTCCTGGACGAGGAAGATCTAGGCCTACCACCTCCAGAACCTCTACCTGGCACAGAAGACAATCCTTTCCCATATTACATCGTGGGTGACGAGGCATTTCCCTGAAGACATGGCTGCTCAAACCAGTGCCAAGAAGGAACCTTGACATTGCTTCCAGAGTCTACAATTACAGGATTTCAAGAGCCAGGAGAGTGGTGGAGAATGCCTTCGGTCTGCTGTCAAACAGGTTCAGATGCTTCCTGACCACCATGCCCCAACGACCTACAAGAGTGACATACATCACAATGGCTGCTTGTGTTCTACACAACATTCTGCGAGACAGAGTAGGCGTCCACCATGCCCGTGACAATGAAGTGATGGACAGAGAAGATCCACAGACACATGACGTCGCTGAAGGAGTTTGGAGGGGAGACCGTCAATTGCATGACCTAGGAGAACCACTTCGACACGGAAATGCCTCCAGAGATGCCAAGGCTGCTCGAGACTACCTACGTGACTGGGTCAACAGTCCGGCAGGAAGTGTCCCTTGGCAGTTGGAGAAAATCTGAAGAAGATGCATTCAAAACAACAAACCCCAGGTCCTTTTAAGGGCCACCAAATCCTCCCAATTGAGCTGGCCATGTACACATCCTATGTTGACAAAACAAGCCCAAAAATCAATCAATCAATCAATCCCTCCATCCATCTATCTATCTATCTATCTATCTATCTATCCAAGTCCAATCCCTGCAAAGTGACGACAACTGCTTTTCTTTTGCTGCAGTGTATATATGTAACGAGCATTGTGTTCCATCTATCAAGCTATCTATCTATCTATCTATCTAGCTATCTATCTAGCTATCTATCAAGCTATCTATCTAGCTAGCTATCTAGCTATCTACCTGCCACTTGAGCTAGACAAGTGAAATTACAAAGTGATGCACTTGTACTAGTGCAACCAACCAACACAATTTTTAAAAGCAAAGCACTTGTACTAGTGCATTACATTTTAATTAAGAAATTCATGCACTTGTACTAGTGCAATAAAAATATGTTTATACCAAAGAATGCAGCACTTGTACTAGTGCTGCACTTGGTATGTTTTGGGGCAAAGAAAGGGGGAACTAGCACCTTGCTTTTATGAAGGTGATTACTTTTAATGAAGGCCAGGACCGGACTTTTGTTTTGGGGGACTTTTTTTTTGGGGGACTCTTTTTTTTGGGGATTGTCAACGTTTTTTTGGCTCTTTTTTGGCTCTTTTCGGTCAACACAAGCTCTTTTTTTTTGTCAACATAAGATGTGTACGTGGCCTGCCCTTTTGGGAGGATTTGGTGGCCCTTAAAAGGGCCAAGGTTTTTTGTTTTTTGGTCTTCTACTTTCGTGGAGAAAGGAGACCTGAAGTCCAACTGGGCGAAGGGGAAGGCTGGTGCTGGTGATGGGCGGCCGGTTGACCAAAGCTGGGTCCAGGGGGGTAGCCGTATTTCTCGGGGCTGTCCTGTGCATCCATCATCAGTGTCATGGTGGAGTGGCTGGGCTGCATCGGGGTGTAGCTGGGAGTCTGCCTGGAGGATCCTCCTTCCCTGGGCTGGTGCTGCTGGTAGTGATGGCTGCTGGAAGCCTGGGGATGGTGCTGGTGGTGTGATGGCACATACGTCGAAGAAGGAGGAGGATGAGGAGGAGGTGGCATCTGCAGGCGCTGAGGAGGATGAGGAGGCTGGAAGGTGTGCTCCTGATGCTGTCTTGAGTGGCGGGTGGCCTCATCATCCCAGTAGAGGGCGGCCTCTGCAATGGTCCTGACCATCGCCCTCCTGATTTCAGGGCTGGCGTGCACTCCCACGTGGTACAGGTCCTGGCACTTCATCCTCCAGTACTCCTGGTCGGGTGTCAACTCCTGGTGGTCGGGGCACATCTTGCAGCCAGAGCCTTTCAGGATTTTCTTGGCGGAGGACATGGCTTGCATGCTGCCTGCGATGACGTGCATGGCGGAGTGCATGGCTTCATCTCCTGGGGCCTTCCTCTTGGTTCCCTTGGCAGCGGCTCCAGGCTTTGGTGCTCCAGGGAAGACTTGGGACTGCTGGCTGTCCTGTGCTGGCTCTTCAGGTGGCAGGTCCGGCATGTCATAGGAAGCTGGCAGGGAATCCTCAGGGTTGTAGCTTTCATCATCGGAGTCTGAGGCTGGCCGGTTGGCAGACAGTTGCGAGATGGCGGACAGCTCCTTCCCTGGCTTGTGGACGATGGAGTCCTTCAGGAACCGACAGTTGTTCAGGATGTACTCGTCCCTCTCTGTGAGCTTCTCCTTCCTGGCGGCTCCTGAAGCTTCAGGCCTGACGAGTCTGGAGAAGTGAGTTCGCACTGTCTTCCTCCAGTTGAAGATGTCCTGGGAGGTGTACTTGGGGCCCAGCTCCTTTGCTTTTTCTGAGTCCAGCAGCAGCTTCTCGTTCCCCTTGTAGCCTCTGGTCCCCTTCATGTACAGCACAGGATGCTCCTTGTACCAGTTGATGAGGTCATCTTCTTGTTCAGCTGTGATGCCCATGTTGTTGCGGATGTTTGGCTTGGGGGCCTTCCCTTTGCCCTTCTTGCCCTTGGACTTGGCTTCAGCAGCTGCAGGGGTGTCATCAGCAGAGTCTTCTTCCTCCTCGAAGGTGTCCTCATGGATGGCCACTCTGTCTAGAGCAAGAACAGGCTGGCTCTCTGCTGTTTTCTTGGGAGTCTGCTTCTTCGGAGTCTGCTTCTTTGGAGTCTGCTTCTTTGGAGTCTGCTTCTTTGGAGTCTGCTTCTTTGGAGTAGACTTGGCAGTAGGCTCTGGAAGACCCGTGGAAGACTTGGCAGCAGGCTTGTCAGCAGGCTTGGCAGCAGGCTTGGCAGCAGGCTTGGCAGCAGGCTTGGCAGGCTTGTCAGCAGGCTTGGCAGCAGGCTTGGCAGGCTTGTCAGCAGGCTTGTCTCCTTCATCAGTTTCAAAGAGTTCAACTGAAGAATCTTCGTCTGTGCTGTCTTCTGGCCGGCCCTCGAAGATGGTCTCGCTGACGACAGTGGCTTTGGTGGTTGAAGTGGTGGTCTTCGTCTGGCTGCCAGCTGTAGTGGAGGTGTAGAGCCCAGGTAGAGAGAGGTCTGCCATGGCTGTAGTGAAGAAGGCAGTCACTGCAGCATCTGAAGGTTCATGGAGAGGAGTTGCAGCTGGAGTTGTAGCTGGAGTTGTCACTGGAGTGCTCCCAGGAGTGTGGAGTGTTGACCTGGTGCTGAGCTTGGTTGGTGCCCTGGTGACGACGGTGCCCTTTTTCCTCTTTGGTCCCATGTTGTAGCAGCAATTTGAAGTACAATTGTAGCAACAAAAGTAGCAGCAAATGTAGCAGTTGATAATAGTGTCGTGGATTCTAGGTGTGTTCTGGTCGAAGGTCTGAGTGGGTATGGTGCTCTAAACTGGCCTCCTCTATATATATGCAGGGTGCGGACCGCCTCTTTCCCCCTCCTTCGCCCCCCCTGCTTCGCTGCTGCTGCCCCAGCCGCTGCGCAAAAAGAGGGTGACACGCAGACAAAGGGTTGATGCTAAAAATAGAACAACGCATGCACTCAGGCGCCACTCTGTCTGCTGCATTGGGGGTCCAAAAGACGCGGCGCGCACCCTCTCACGTGCGTCGAACATGTGTCTTTCTGCGACGCGTGTCTGAAACATGTGACATGAAGCAAGAGCTTTCTGCTACACTGCTGTTTCTGCGTCGAAGCTCTTCTTTGTGCGTCGCAACTTTAAAAATCTGCGGCGCGCACTGATTTCTTTTTACGCTTCTTCTTGCTTCACCACTTCTTTCCTCGCAAAGATTCAACCGGTTGAATCTTTTTTTCTTTCATCGTCAAATTTCTAGGAATTGCGTAGAAAGACCTCTTAAAGCGACGCATGCTGTTCCTGTTGCGCCGAAAAGCCTAAATTTACGGCGAACATGCTCAAATCTTTGCCCTTTCCTGGAAATATAAGAAACGCCGTCACTTAAACCCTCTGTTACGTCTCCGTGAGAACTAGCCATTACTGTTCCCAGATTCAAATTCCATTGGGTACTTCATCCTTGGTTTCACAAAGACTGATATGCATTTCCTAAGATTTTCGACCTCATTTTTTGTGAACAGACCTTTATCATAAGTCATCTCTATCCCATCATTCCAAACGAAAATGATTGGAGAACCAGGCATTTTCTTGTTGAACTTCAAGAAGCGGTTGTACTTGCAAACCCACAAACTTGCCTCATCTGATCTGTTGTTAAAGTCAATATCTTCAAATGCCTCCCAAGGTTGAAAAGTTATCTTCTTTTCAAAAGTAGATTTCACATTCAGGAGACAAAAGCTGTAGATGTGCACTTTTTTGAAAGCTTTTCTCACTCGTTCTGACCCTTGCCCCCTATATTGATACACTCCCAGAGCTGCATACTTTCTGGATGGCCCGGTATACTTTTCCA
This sequence comes from Platynereis dumerilii, assembly GCA_026936325.1. Taxonomy (NCBI): domain Eukaryota; kingdom Metazoa; phylum Annelida; class Polychaeta; order Phyllodocida; family Nereididae; genus Platynereis; species Platynereis dumerilii. Next base: position 22,228,290 of record JAPTHN010000011.1, read on the forward strand.
ATTCAGAGAGTGTTTGGGGATCACTTTCATTGTCTGATTGATAAGGATGGAAGTCTGTTTTTGGTCTTGGCGTCTCATGGTGAAATTGTCTTTCCATGTGCCTTAAAACCTTAAAGTGAGGGACAAGCTTGAATTCAACTTCATCACCATTCTTCTTCAATTTGCCGTCTTCAAATTGAGCTTCCTTGAAAAACCAGATTCTGTCATCAATCATGAAGATATGATCAAGACCAAGAACTTTCGCAAAAAGATGGATGAATCGTCGGCTGTACCCAATGCCACCATCACGAGCTGAAACTATTTGGCCACTATCATCTGCCATTGAACTGGGCAGCTGCAAAATGGCAGTGACCTTTGAGCCCCAAACTGTACAGTATTCTTCAAAATCTTCTTCTCGTACCACCAGCACTTGCACGTAGGTCTTGAACACCTCAGTGTTGTCATCATTGTCATCATTTGTAGTTGGACCTTTCATTGAGTGCTTCAAGTTCAGACATGCGCTCTTGGCTCGACCAGCTGTCGGCGTGAAGATCCATGAATGAAGATCTGTGGCACTTGGCTGAGGATCCCGAACGGTCATTTTTGGAGTGCACTGAATGTTTGCAATCTTAGCTCGTAGATGAGGGCTTTGGTTTTCTGTAGTCATATGAATCTTGATTGTATAGCTCTCAGAGCTGCTCTCTATTACTAAATCATGTACTTCAGCTGCAGCTGTGACTCCCTCTTTACAACAATGAAAGCACTCGTGAGCATAACACTGGGCCTGGTTAGGCACACAAACAGTGCTCACGCTTTCCTGTGCTTGAGAAGTTTGAATGAAAGGTGTGTGAAATGCAGGTCTTTTTGTGGGTTCCTTGCCTGGTGACCAAAAGCCATGGATTGGTGTGTATTTTTTACTTTCTGCGACTTTTTTAGTCAGCGTCTCGGAGCTCATCTGCTCATGATATGGGTATTGCCATTTACCCTCTCCGTCTGAAACACACATAAAAAACCCAAATACTGTGACTAGCTCTTTCATAAATTAAAGGTAGCTTGAAATCAGTCAAATGGTTGACTAACATGTAATATGCAATCTAACTCACCCTCATGATCATCATCTTCATCATCAGCTTCTTCTTCAGGACTGTCGTCAATGTCAAAATAAGAAACTTCCTTGCAAATCAGTTTGCGAAGTTCTGCAATAACATAGCAGAAAGTTCCCGTTTTGCCACATTGGGGCTCAGCATTAAGGAGAATCATATTTTTGCTTTTTTCAGAGGAACTCTCACAACTGCTTGTGGTTGGTTGCAGTTCCACGCTTGTATTACCATCTGGTGTCTCTATAATTTTTGCTTTGACGTAATTGTCAATTGATGAGGTCCCCATGAAACCGCTGTAAAAGAGGGCATTTCCTTCTCCTTTGCCTGTTGTTCCTTTGCCTGTTGCTCCTTTGCCTGTTGCTTTCTTTAGGAAATCTATTGTACCTTGTGGAACGAGAGCATAAGGAACATTCTGAAGGTCATCTTCTTCACGATAATGGCAAAGTCGTCCTAGCTCTTGAACTGTGGCTGATAAAGTTTTTGGGTCAGAAGATTTTATGCGCTGGTCCATGATCTTGAAATTTGTAGGAAAGGTGTCTCCCATTTTACCTTTGTTCACAAGTATCAAAATGGCTGGAAGTCCTTCCAGATCCTCAAATATTACCATGGGATTATGCGCATCCCCGCAGTTTGTACATTTTATTGATTCGTTTATGCTGATATATTCTTCGCATTTACAAAGCCCTCTGCCTGAAATCTTGCGGCATTTATTGCTTTGCACAAGGAGGTGTAGTTTGTACTTTCGCTTATCATCATCATAAAAGTTACTCAGGTCGCATTTCGTGTAATCTCTGACTATGTCAAAAAGGAATGATGAATTCTCATTTGCAATATCTCGAGCCAATTGTAAGGATGAAAACAATTTTTCGGCTATTTCAGTACTGGCGACTCTGATAACAGAAAGGTGACCTTGCAATTGGTCATCAACCTGCATCAAATCTGCTATTATCTTTCCAGTTTCATAGCCATTGATCACTTCATTTTTCCAGGTTTTCAAATTTTCCAATGGTGCTTCCTCAAGTGTTTGAGTGCACTCTGAATCCCCAAAAAGGCATGCTTTTAAGACGTTTTCCCACTTGTCCACTGATTCAGAACCATTGCTCTTGACTGGCTTGTGGTATTCCAAAACATCCTTAATTACCTTTCGGTTAACCAATTTCTGGTTAGACGTGGACAGTGGCTCAGGAAGTTTCTCTTTAAATGCTGTAAGCTTCCTCTGAATTTGCCCAACCTTTTCGATTATTTCTCTGTGTGTGTCAGAGGCATCAGGATTTGATGTGAAGAGAGTTTTGAATTCACTCAAGCAAATTACAAATATGCAGTATTCTGCTATGAAAACGTCAGTTCTTCCGTGAACTCGATCATCTTGCAGCATGTTTCGGCAGAGCTTTTCAAAACCCTGATCACTTCTGATTTTACGACAGTCTGCATTGTTATGCCAGATCGTGTTGTAAAAATGATTCAATGAAACATAGCGGAAATTATTTCTTGAGGTGTTATTTTCAAAACGGTGAATAAATAACAGATCTGTGACTGGCAATTCAACATTAATGGATTGCTGTGGAGTTCCTAAAATTGTGCTTGGTGGTTTGTCGTGTACTCTCATGGTGCTTGTCGCTTGATCATAGTATAAGCTGAGTCTATCGCTGCAGATTGGATAGAGTGCAAAAATATCCTCTCCAAATGACCAAACCATTTCAAATTCATCAACCACTTTGAACTTAGTCGTGTCTGCCTCAGGTGACACAAAGGAGAGACCATACGATTGTTGTTGCTCCTCAATCAGGACTTTCAGTTGTCTGTCTCTGGCATCGTATATTTTGACTCTGCAATTCCTTCCATGGAATAAAAGCGTGAAGTCATCAGACTCATCACTAATTTCCTCATGTCCTTCCAGTGGTACAATTTCTGAGTCCGCATTTTGCTGAGGCCCCAGGTATATATGTTTGCCATGATCTGCTTCTCCTGATGTTACCAATGTACGAATCACCATTTTTATGCCTTGTTCCAGCTTGCTACTCAGTATTTCTGTCCATTTGATATAGTGAAGGGCAACTTTTGGTCCAATACTCTCAGTGACATCTTTGACATCTTTCATCAACCTTTCTGTCTCCCCATCAGGACCCTTGACAATGAACGTGTTTCCAGTAGAGAGTGACTCAGCACAGAAGATATCAAGAGGGAGACGTGAGGCTTCCGTTAAGAGATTGTATGCAGTTGCAGTTACCAGAAGGACAATCACGTTCTTGAAGTGATGCCATGTGTTGATCAAGTGGTCACGGGGCTTCTTCTCCTTCTTGTTATCTGCACTTGTTATACCCCAATGGGCCTCGTCGGCAACAATGAGGAACAATTTCTCTGGATTATCTTTGACCTCTTTCTGGAGCTTGGCATATCGCTCCTTCTCTGCATCATATAACTGATACAATTGCACCCTCTCATCAGCAAATTTAGAGGCATCAGTACACCCAGGGGGTATGCAGCCTGACTCTGGATTCAGCAACCGTGACTTTGTCTGTTCTTTCAATGTGTTGCTTTTGGGTGTATAGATTTGGAAATCAAAGTCTTTAAAGTCTTCCAACAGTTGTCCTTCATGGTAATGCTTAAAAATTAGTCTGATGCGCTCGATGATTTTCTGAGCGAGAACTTTCTGAGGCTCATGATAAAACGGTGGGCTGCTCTCAATTTTCTCACGGATGCGTCGTAAGAGGAACAATTTCTCTGGATCATCAGGTGTGTCACCATCACTGAAATGAAGTTAAATTTGAAGCTAAATGAGGCTTTACGATGTCAAACCATACATGAATGCCTATTACATGACATTTTGGCCATGGTCGCTTCATATATAGTTTTCAGAATACAATTTAAGTGCAGACATGAAATGCCAAATGAGAATTCATATGGATATAACTAAACTTACTTGTCTGAGTTTCCAGAACAATCCATGGTGCAATGTTTCCTTGTGTTGTACCTTCAAGAACCAACATTCAAGAGAGGCAAAGGGGCATCCTCCAAATTATCAAGATTAAACATGAAAATAACGTGCAAGCACTTTAAGCTGCGTCAAAGATTCAAATGTTACTAATCATCAGCCTGCATAGCGCATTCTTCGATGCTTCTATATTACATTAAATCATTCCAATTCACTTCTGTAATAGCTATCACCAGTGGCGTATTTAGGGGGGGGGAGGATTGGGAATGCCGGCCGAAAATTAACATGGAAGAGATTGGAAACACTAGAGCTCAGCTCCGCATATTCGCCCAATTTTATTCCCCCCCCCCCTCAGGCCACTTGTAGGTACGCCCCTGGTATCTATCACCCCTTATCGAAAACCACTATCACGATTTTTTGGTGAAGCTGAATGATCCATTTGGGGGGCTCAACCTCCCCCCACCAATGTCTATCTATCTCTCTATCTATCTATATGCATCTACCTATCTATCTATCTATCTAGCTAATTATATACGTATCTATTAATTTAGATATATATGCTGTGTCGAAAGGAATTTACTTAGTGTAAAATCTCTAGCAAGAGATTGATCATTCATACACATGTAAAGTGCAACAGTGTATGGAAAAATAGTTAAGGTGAAAGTAATGATTAAATTGGTAATTCTCTGATTAAGCTCTGTGTTTAATTGTATATTGAAAGGTGTGAAGGTAAATTGCACTTGAAAGACTAAGAGACACATTGGGCCATAAGTGGCATTTGACACAGCACTTGGCACATTAAGTGGTATTCAGTCAATAGCCCAATATCATTGAAGATAATAAATGTCCGTTAATTGGAAAGACACACAAATAGACAAAGAATTACAATGGTTTTATGCATTTTGGTTGCCGTGAATAGGTCTATATGAAACGGCGCGAAAATCCTGAAAATGGTGGATCCTCTTGTCATAACAAAGCAGGCGGAACGGAAGTAAGAAGAAGAAGAAGAAGGCTTGACCCTTGACCCTTGAAAGTCAGTCCATTTATTTTCTTTATTATTTTTTTTGTTACAGTGGGCAACCAAAAACGAATGGCCTCAAGCAAAAATTCCATTGAGACTGTATATTAAGTTTGAATGAGATTGGTGAGAGAGGGCGATCGTCACAGTGCTAACAAGATTAACCAAAATGCTTGGGGTAAGAGCTGCTTGACGCAGCTAAAAATGGCCCAGGTGGGAGCAAATGATATCTGTTACTTCCACAATGCAAGTGGCCAGGACTTCTTTACCTGCAAAAAATATACAAAGTCTTGCATATGATATAATTTGAGACAAACAATTGAATGGAGATGAAATAGGACGTATCATGATGCATGGATGCTGCTATCTAGGGCTGAATTAAATTGACTGTCAATGTCTATACCCATGTATTTCAGACTATCAGTTTGTATGAAATCTTCATCATTCAATTTAATATGTAGATCAGTTGATTTTTGTTGGTTGGAAGTGTGTGTCACAGGGTCTAACAATTTGCGCTACATATACCATTTCAGACCAAAATGTTTTTCACCAAGAATTCTAAAATAGACCCAGGAGAACCTATTAAAAAAATAACGTGCACAAGGCACTTTCAAGGGCATTCTGCACATCATCTTACTACTGATGTAAAGTCCTGGTTATCTTGTTTAACTGTTATGTTGCTACTACATAACAGGGCATAGAAAGGTATAGCAACACACTGATGAAGCATGCAGCAGTGTTTTGTCCTAATTGCTGACCTCTTGTTGTTTTGACAAATGTGGGAAAGCCCCTGAATGACATCACAGGACTCCCTCTTTCCAGTCTTTCTAGGATGTTTTTCCTGGGTCTCTAAATTGGTATTTCAACAATGTGCATGTTCCTGTAAAGTTGATCAACACAATCACAGGCTAATAAAACCCCGTGTGCAGAGCTTGAATGAAATTGGTGCAGTATTTTGTCTCAAAATGTGTCCACAAGATTCCAGAGAAGGACAGTAACAATAGGGCATTCTGCCCTAATAATAACAAAAATTAATGTTCGTTATTCAATAATCAGGTCTTTATATGGCATACACAGATCTTTTCACCACACAAATCAATGTAAAATCTAGATTTTAAACCTTTTTTTTTCGAAACCTACTTCATTCCACTAAAGCTGCTGTAAAGAGTACATCACCATACAATTGTCAATGAAGTTGGCCAAGATGATGATCCTACTGATTTGAGTGTTCTAAAGAAGTACCTCTTCCCCAAAACACATATATAGATCCATAAAATTGTGTTTCAGCAACCCACAAAAACGTTTTTCAAGCATCATGTTTAAAACTAAGATACGAGATTAAGTTTATCTCAAAATCTCAAGCAAAAGGGTATCAAGACATTACCAATATCTTATAACCACTTCAATAACCATTGAAAATGACATGTTACATCTATCTCTGGTGTCAATTTTTGTGTGGTGATACGAAATCAATATCTCAAGTGAGTACAGTACAGCCCTAAATAAAGTACAGCCATGGCCGTTAGTTTTCACTCAGCTGCCATGCTTCACCATTGTGCTGCCATTGTGACCAATCATAACAAAGCAAATACTTGCTCCAGACTCCATGAGTGAAGTGTCAGAGGGACTCCTTGAATTGGATTGTTTGGATTCACCAAAACTGTTAACTGATTGGTTATGTAACTTCTCATAAACATTGCTTTTTGTTTATGACCAAAAACACCTTGTGTGATTAGTTATCAAAACTTGTTAAGTCACTTTGTTTTGATTCTCCGATTGTCCTCTGTATAACTTGTGGAGGCACTTATAACCTTAAAAGTATTAACATTCATTTTATTATCCAATATTATTGTTACTAATTCATAACAAGAAAAGATTCCCACAGTATGCTGGTTGTGGTTGTTTACATGGCCAGTTGCAGTAGACTGTACTTGCTCAATCTTCACCAAATTTTCAGGAATTGTAGTCTAAACACAGTAGCAAGTCAGTGGTCAGTCTACTGGAACTGGCCATGTAAATGAGCACAAGCAGCATGCAAATGAGCAAGATATGGCAGAGTGAACTTGTTACCTAATTGTTTACTTTCATACTGTGGGAATCTTGAATTGTTACAACAATATTGGATAACAAAATGAATGTTTATACTTTTAAGTTATTAGTGCCTCTGCAAGTTCTACAGTGGACAATGAGATAATCAAAACAAAGTGAAATAACAAACAATCCAATTCAAGGAGTCCCTCTGACACTCTGTGTCATCGGCAAAAATAGGGACTCATGGAGTCTGGTAGCAGGTGTTCTGATAAAAATTGTTGAATGAAAGAATGTTACATAATGACTGTCATAGTAATAGTCACCGAAGTGTCTGAATGTGTTAGGTACACATCAAATTAACCATTCATGACAAAATTACAAATAGATACATGGTTTAATTTTGGTTCGTCAGATTTTACAGAAACCATTTTGGCTTTAAAGACCCAACTGCAACTATAAAAGGAGACAGAGCCAGCAAGATGGCAGTCTGAATCTGATGCCCCAAGAGTGAACATCTCTCCAATTCTCTCACCTTTTCCCAATTTCTCAAGTAATGAAGCAACTTACTAGCATTAATTGGATCCGCCCCTGGGCGAGAGCCTATGTTACGAGTCAGGTCCACATTCCTCTGCAACGCTGTGCACAACTTCCTGACAAAATTCAAGATCCTATAAAGTTGTCCTTTGGTACCGTAATATGGGGTGAATAGGGACACTGGGGTGAATCGGGACAGAACAGGGAAACAATGTATTTGCTCAAAAACACCTATTTCTAATGGCCTTAGGAACTTTATATTTGGCACATTCATAGTAGACATACAAGCGCATATTGTGATAAAATTTTGCATTTCTAACTGCAGGCAGTGATGAGCTGCAGGACCTCAAACTTGGCGCTGCAGGATTGACGTTTTACAAGCGGGTCAAAACTTTGCTCGAACCATATTAAGGTTAATTACTAGAGCCAATAAACTTGTAACAAATTTTAAAATCAGTCTAACATGGTTTTAAGGGACCATAATTAAAGACTGGATGTAGGATTGTGTACGTTTGGTCCTGGGTGCAGATCCAGGTCAATGGCAAATTTTCAGGATAAACCAAAAATAACCATACTAATTTTCATTTGCATGCACTGGCGTGGCTTTTTGATAAATAATATTGAACTTGGCATCAATTGCAGTATAGTTAGTCCAGAATTATCAATTACTGGAAAAATTAAAAGAAAACCACAGTTTTTAACAGTTTTCTGTCATTTATTACGTTTTTAAAAATCTGCATATTATCAATGAAATTGATGTCAGATTTTCCTCAAAAAAAATTTGTTGGCATGTTGGACATGTTTTCTAATGTTTATTCACAAGTAGCAATCACTCAAAGTAGCTAGGGAGTATTGATTGTGGAAATAATGAAGTGTCCCGATTCACCCCAAGCTATGGGGTGAATTTGGACAGAAGTTTTCTGGGCCTTGAGCATAGAGAATTTAAGATATCTTTTCAAGCTCCTAGGGGTACTTAGACCTTGTGCCCAGACACAATTTGACACCAAATATAGATTTCTAGATTGATTTTTGCCCATGCTATGACAGAAAAACGGCCAATTCTGTCCCGATTCACCCCATATTACGGTACCATGTTTTCTAATCACCAAATGACTGCTCTTTTCTATTTTGGCTCCAGTTTGTGCATTCTGTATTCACAAAATAAAGAAATACCCACGAGATATGTACACCCCCTTCTTCTCCATTGTGCACATTTAAGGTGGCTCGATACTCGTGAACTTTCCAAGATAGGATTTCTTAAAAATAGTTTAAGATGATCCAAAACATAGTTTATAGCAAGGATATATTAACGAAAGTGGTCGCTACCAGCCTTTCTTTTAAAATATTTGAGGTTATGTAAATGAAAGTCAGTCCACGCAAACCTGAAAAACTCAATTTTTTTCTTATTTTTCTTACTGTGAAGTTTTCCCTGTCATTCAGTGGCCATTCATCCTATGTTATTAAATGAAGCATGGAATTAAAGAGGAAAGTGTTATGGAAAAGCTGATTAAAATTCCAGAGAGATATATTTAGTTTAAAGAACTTTTCTAGGGGTTCGGAACAAAAGTTTCGATTTTGAAAATTTTTATTTTTTATGAATCATAGCGCTAAAAAAAAAAGACGAGATAGAATTTTCTATTTCTTTGTCATTTGTTTCCAAATTAAGTGAGGAACAATATAATAATATTGACAAGGCTTCCAACGGCCCTGGAAATTGATATACAAATTTATTTATATAACAGAGTCATTTTTGCGAAATTAGACATGCTCGCCGAAAATCGCTTGTAGAAATTTTGTTCTAAAAGCAGAAAGCTGAAAGTCCGTTGGTTTATAGTATTCTTCGTAGCGCATCTAATGGTGAAGACCACAAGTCTCTAACCCTCTTAGAAGTCCCACAACTGCCAAACGAAACGGCAGACGCATGAAATTATCAGAAGTAACAAGAAAATCTTTTTGAAAAAAAAGATATATGCTGGCTGTAGTGATTACGATTTCAAAATTTCCAATGAGAGTATGTTTTGCCAAAAGAATTTTCAAATATGGTATAAGAGAAACTACAGATGAACCCATGATATGGTATAAGAAGCTATAAGAGGAATTATAGATGAACCCATGATAGATCTATCTATCTGTCTATCTCTCACCCTCTCTATCTCTTCATCCCAAGGGGGGCATGCGATACTCCGGAGACACCAACTATACTTTTCCTATATCTCTCACTAACTAGGTCTTGAACACACACACACATCATGAGTTCATCTATAAATCCTCTTATAGCTTCTTATACCTGCTCTACTGATCTACACTAACTGGTGTATTGTATTGACTGTTATTTTTATTCCTATGACAGTTTAGCTGGAGTTGGCAAGTTCATATGGGGGAGCATAGGTTCAATATGACTCACTATTAATTAGTAAGTCACTATATATGACTGTCGATCCTTAACTGTTAATCAGGCATCCCTTACTGTTGTTCATCAGTTAGTCACTACCTGTTAGTCATTAAGTCCGTTGTTTTGGTAGTTACTATTTGTTAGGCACTAAATATGTTATTAAGGCACAAACTGTTAGGTAGTCAAAAACTGTTAGTCAGTCAAAAACTGTTAGTTAGTCAAAAACTGTTAGCTAGTAAAAAAAGTGTTAGTGAAAAAGTGTGAGTTAGTACTGTTAGTCAGTCAAAAACTGTTAGTTAGTCAAAAACTGTTTGTAGTAAAAATAACTGTTATTCTGTCATAAACTGTTAGTAAGTCAAAACTGTTAGTCAAAACTATTTGTAGTCGAAACTGTTAGTAGTCAAAAATATTTAGTTAGTCAAAACTGTTAGTTAGTCAAAAACTGTTAGTTAGTGAAAAGGGGAAGTTAGTGAAAACTGTTAGTCAGTCAAAACTGTTAATTGTCAAAAACTGTTAGTCTGTCAAAAACTGTTAGTCTGTCAAAAACTGTTAGTTAGTCAAAAACTGTTTGTAGTAAAAAAAACTGATTCTGTCAAAAACTGTTAGTTAGTCAAAAAACTATTTGTAGTCAAAACTGTTAGTAGTCAAAAATGTTTAGTCAAAACTGCTAGTTAGTCAAAACTGTTAGTTAGTGAAAGGGAGAGTTAGTCAAAACTGTTAGTCAGTCAAAACTGTTAATTTGTCAAAAACTGTTAGTCAGTCAAAAACTGTTAGTCAGTCAAAACTGTTAGTAAAAAACTGTTTGTAGGAAAAAAACTGTTATTCAGTCAAAACTGTTAGTAGTCAAAACTGTTAGTCAGTTAAAACTGTTAATTTGTCAAAAACTGTTATTCAGTCAAAAACTGTTAGTCAAAACTGTTAGTTAGTCAAAAACTATTTGTAGTCAAAACTGTTAGTAGTCAAAAATGGTTTGTTAGTCAAAACTGTTAGTTAGTCAAAAACTGTTAGTTAGTCAAAAACTGTTAGTTAGTGAAAGGGGGAGTTAGTCAAACCTGTTAGTAGTCAAAACTGTTAGTCAGTCAAAAACTGTTAGTCAGTCAAAAACTGTTAGTCAGTCAAAAACTGTTAGTTAGTCAAAAATGTTTGTAGGAAAAAACTGTCATTCAGTCAAAACTGTTAGTAGTCAAAACTGTTAGTCAGTTAAAACTGTTAATTTGTCAAAAACTGTTATTCATTCAAAAACTGTTAGTCAAAAACTGTTAGTTAGTCAAAAATTATTTGCAGTCAAAACTGTTTGTAGTCAAAAACTGTAAGTCAAAAATGCTTAGTTAGTCAAAACTGTTGGTTAGTCAAAACTGTCAGTTAGTGACAAACTGTTAATTAGTCACTAATTATCACTAACTGTTAGTCAGTCACTAACTGTTAGTCAGTCAGTCACTAACTGTTAGTCAGTCACTAACTGTTAGTCAGTCACTAACTGTTAGTCAGTCACTAACTGTTAGTCAGTCACTAACTGTTAGTCAGTCACTAACTGTTAGTCAGTCACTAACTGTTAGTCAGTCACTAACTGTTAGTCAGTCACTAACTGTTAGTCAGTCACTAACTGTTAGTTAGTCATGTAAGTCAGCTAGTCCTTAACTGTTAGGAAACTGTATGTTACTAACTGCTAGTCCCTGACTGTAAGTCATTTTGTCCCTAACTGTTGTTCATCAGTTGGTCACTACTATTAGTAAGTCACTGTTGTTAGTCACTTACTGTTAGTAAGCACTAACTGTTTGTTAGTCTTGAACTGCCAGTTAGTCACTAACTTTAAGTCACTAACAGTCTGTTAATCACCCCAAGGATGTGCCACCCAGAAATTGGACCTATAAATAGAACAAACTGCTCTCATTACTATTCACCCCCAATTGTTACAACTCACCCCCAATTATTTCAGGTCCTGCAACAATTGTATCTGCACCAATTGGTCGATTAATGAGTGGCAGGTGTACTTTAACATCAATGCAACAATATTAAGTATTTGTGATCATAAGATATTTTGTAATGCTCTAGCTGACATTACTAAATGGTGGGGACCAAACCAATTGACACTTTTCCGTATGGGGCAATCAGTATAGTATGCTGGCTGCATAGCCAATGCTGTACTATAACAAATCTTGTCCTAAAGTTCAAGAAGCCAGCATAAAAAAAATCCTGAAACAGAGTCAGCTCTGCTCAGCTACAATGGTGACGCTACCACAGCACGCTGTACAAACGGACAGACTTAACGGCAGTTATCAGGCAAATAAGGCAGTTAACATATTTTAAAAGAAGACAAATAACAGTGTCCATGTAACAGCTTTGATATTATGATCCTAAATGAATGAAATGATCACACGAACATTTATCCTAACGAAAAATTCAATCAGAAGTAACCACAGACATTTTGGGGTATATTATTGACTGATGTCTCAATTTTGTTTCTGTAACTCACTTTTTAGTTATTTTCCGTGAAAATTTTGGAAAAACAAAGAAAGAGGATAGTAGCTAAAAATATAAGGCATTTTATAAGATATGTCGAAAGCTTCAAAATGCTTCATTAATACACTAGATTAGCTTTTCAAAATCTGCTTCTTCACACAAATCTTGAAAGGACAGCTGAATGCGGTAGGCTTGAACTGGAACATTTCAATAGTGCCTTCAATATTTGTTTATTTAAAAATAATTGACTGGTCAAATATTTATGAAATAGTGTGCATAAAACGACCAACAATATTTTGAACATGTTAATGTAACTTCCAACGTCTTGGTATTACTTAATTGACCACAAATTGTGTCACAGTGTGGAAAATTCCCAGTTTTTGTTTATTCTCTGATAACTTGATAATCCATGAAAATGAGAATATGTAATGCACCCAGCGTCATCAAGAGATGTCAGGGAAACAATCTGGATTATGCTGGTATCAAACATTAGGTTTTTAAAGCATATTATTTAAGAAAATAATAGGTTAACTGCCATAATAGTCACATCCCTGCTGTTGAGTCTGTCCGTTTGTACAGCGTGCACAGATAGGGCCTGCCTGGCTGCGCGGAAATATGTGCAGGTGACGTAATTACCGGCCATGCATCCTATGCATAGGACGGTAATGCAGTGATATCCATCCGATGTGAGTCACGAGGCTCCAGGCCTAACCAGACCATTCCAAGGGTTTATTTTATCTGTATGTTCCATTGTAAACATCGTAGATTCTGCCAATTGTGTAGTTAAATTCAATATTGTTGCATTTATTAATGTCAACTTATGACCAGCGTTGGGTGGGTCAGCCTGATTTGTGCCGCCATTTTCTTTTGTATTAGCCATACACATGTCACACATGTGGAGTGTCAGCACATATGAACACACTCAGAATTGCAGGGCGTCAAATGGATCTTTCATTGTATTTCCTCAATCCCAATCTATTTTCTTAATTTCTGTTTAATGGACGACCTTCAAATGCACTGAATTGCTCTTCACCATTTAGGTCTACCAAAGTGCAATTCACTTTCTCACCAGTCCTCCCTTTCATCTACTGTCACAATTGTACCAACGATGTTCAATTATTTTCACCTATTTTCATTCCATTTAAACTCTTAAAATCATTTTGTACTTTAAATTAGACACAAAACAAAAAGAAGCAAGTTTCACGAAGAAGTCATTTCAGGTATTCATTTAAACCACACGCAGGTCCAGCAGGTAATGTATAGATAAAAAGATATTAATTTTTCCCCCCATCAACCATGCATTTTAATCATGCCTATTCCACTGAAAAAGCATGAGCAGCATGGCCGGTGCTGTGCTCTAAGAGTGCTTGTTTCGTGGGTAGCGAGCCACCTTAAGAGACATGATGCAGCTGCAGCAGGGCACTGGCCACCACTGCAACACACTTCGTGGGCTGGCCAGGTGCACACTCAGGATTTAAGAAAGGGGTGGGGGATTGGGTGGGGCATATGAGAGGTTTTATAAACTCCTGTTGGTACTATTCATTTTTGCCAAGTGTAGTACCATGGCATACAGATGCAGAATATGGTATATAATTATTTGTGTACAGTCACTGTACACATGACATTAATTAGCTGTCATTGTTATTTGAAACGATGCTAGAAATTCACACTTCATTTATTATTTAACATAAACATAATCTATTTCTCAAGCAACTTGCCAATTACAATTCCACAATTACATGTTTACAAGATAGATAGATAGATAGATGGATGGATAGATAGATAGACAGATAGACAGATAGATAGATAGACAGATAGATAGGTAGAACGCCAGCACACCTGACATCATCTGACAGATTGCCAAAAAGAAGTAGCTTTCGGGTTGGCGGAGCCATGTGCTCTCTGAGCGCCCGATCTAGTTTTATATGTGTAGATAGATTTTTTAATACAGAAACCGAAAATGCCATTTTTAGCACAAGCATTCTTATATGAATTGAGATATTCGCTAAATTATGAAAATTATCACCTGGTTGGCTGTGAATATCACTGTATCAGGGCCTATGATATTGTAAAAAAATAACACCCTTCAAGGGCGATATTTTTTAACAATGGTTATGACATCACCAGCATTTCAACTGTCTGATGACGTCACAAACCAAACAATGGTCAAAACAATGGGATTGTGACGTCATTATTCACCGTTGCTCCATGGTGACGTCACATTTTTGTAATGGCAGAAAATAGTCTCTCTTTTATAAGTAACAAGAATCCATGGATTCAAAACCGGCCTTTGGCGATTGTGTAGGTAATAGCGTAAAGTGGATATAAAGTATGCATGTACTCTGTGAGGTCTGCTCTCTTCTGTGTGTCTGCTTCAACTACTGTCACTCAAGAGTCTCTCAACAGGTGGCATGGCAGTTCCTCCAAGAGTCACTCACAGGTGGCACCAATTGCAATATGACAGTGCTGCTCACTGCCACATTCCACCCAGGTTTGTTTTTATGCAGTTCGTCAAGTTCTTTCTTCATGCTTCTTCTCTTCTGATCTTCATTTCTCCGCACCTCTTCTTCCACCCAGGTTTGTTTTTAGCACAACATCACACCAGCTCACAGTCTTTAATATCGGAGGTTGGAGTCATGCAACACCACGGGACATTAAAATCATTTAAATGGCAGTAAAATCTGAATAGGAGCCTTGCAACCCCAAAAAAATCATAATAAAATCACGATGGTCAATAAAAACTGTACAGGGGTAACATTCTAGAAAATTGGACACAAGGACCTGGAGCCATGCAGCTCCATTGGAAGGATGAGCTTGGAGCCATGCAGCTCCATAGGAAGGATGAGCTTGGAGCCATGCAGCTCCAATGGAAATTTGGATCATGAGACAAGTTAGAAGATGGAATTACTTAGGGGAAATCTAATGAAGTGAGGAAATTTACATCAAAGGTCCAAGGTAAAGGCAATAGGAGAGCCATGCAGCTCCCAAGGACAGGTAAGGGCAATAGGAGAGCCATGCAGCTCCCAAGGACAGGGAATTGGGAGTCCTACAACTCACCGAGAACAGATTGTTATAACAGAAGTGCAACATTACAGCATACTTCATGACAGACAGCGCAGGTTGGGTACACTTGGTTATTTGCCATACAGAAATTTCCTCCAGGCTGATGTGTCACACTCAGATGTCTATCAGGCTCAGAAATGACATCACAGTACAGAGGGTCCACTCATGAAGCCTGAGCT
Organism: Platynereis dumerilii; assembly: GCA_026936325.1. Lineage (NCBI taxonomy): Eukaryota > Metazoa > Annelida > Polychaeta > Phyllodocida > Nereididae > Platynereis > Platynereis dumerilii. Next base: position 22,243,978 of record JAPTHN010000011.1, read on the forward strand.
ATCACTGCTGGTTTCTTGAAACTGCTGCATCACGGACTTCCTTCTGAGATACGGGATTCGATGGTACTTCCTGCGATGTTGTGGCTTTTGGACCAAGTTAAGCTGAAGTTGATCTTTTCTTCCATGCTTCACTTCAAAGCTGATAAGCACATCATGGGCTTGGACAGTCTTCTTGCTGTTCTTCAGTTTTCTCCGCTGAAGTCTGTTCTTCTTTGCCGGTCTTGGGTAATTGAAGTTCATCCTGGAGGCTTTACAGCATGAGGTGTCACGAAGACAAGATGACTTATAGATGCAGTCTGATGGATAGACATGCTTTACTGTCTCATAGAATGGATTGGCATTCACTTGAGCTGCAGGTTCTGGCACCTCAGCTTCTGACATCGGATCACAAGACTTTAGAGATGTAGATGGAAGAGAGGGATCCTGCTCTTCGAAAGCAGGGATGTCCATAGATGAAATATCCATAAATGCAACTTCATCAGCACTTGAACTGAGAATCGCCATAGTCTTCATTCTACACAAAGTGTCACTTATCTTCATGTAAACTTTCTCCATCTGCTGTCGTTCTTTCACAAATTCTGCAACTGTGTCACACATCTTCTTGCGCAGGTCCTCGCTTCGCTGTCGTCCTTCTGCCAGTAACACTTCATGATACTGCAGTTGTTGCTCCAGTTTCACCAAGGATGGCTGCTTCATATTGCACAAACTTAGCTGGTGTTCATCAGAACAGGAGTCATTTTGAACAAGGGAGCATGGTCCTTTTCCGCAGAATGTATCATTCACAATAGATGAGGGAAGCAGGCATGCACCTGCTGTGGAAGGGCTGGTCAGGCATTCACCTGACATGGAGAGAAGGGGATGAGTTGAAGAAGGTTGAGACACATAGTTTGCAGATGAGCAGCTTTGTAACTTTGTAATTTCTTCATTTGCAATCATAGAGTTTCGCAGACATAGGTTATTGTCCTGACAGTCACTTTGAGCTGGACTCTGGGAAGCTCCATTAGAAAGTCCAATGTTCCTTCCAAACATCTCCCAAAGTTCTGCCACAGAAGCCGAAGCCAAGTCTATATCCCTTTCTGTAGACATGACAGGTCACAATGATTGTAGCTATTATTTTATGAATAATGTTGCATAATCCAGCATAATCCACTCTCTCTTCTCTTTTTTTTTTCTTTTTTTTTCTTTTTTGAAAAGTCAAATAATCAACAATAGGCAGCCCAATAAATAAATCAGCATACTGCACAATGTGTCAAATTAATATTTTGACTCCCAAATAAAATTGTATTAAAGCAAGCCAAAAGTCAGTACTTAAATTCTCTCAGCTCACAGCACAGTAAAAAACGTTTCTTTCAACTCCAGAATATCACAATAGTCTATAATCCACTGAATGAACAATGTTTGTGACAGCATTCACACACCACAGTGAAGAAACAAAAGCTTTCAGTATGAATGTGGGTTATCGTTCATGCATGGCGATTTCAACAGCTGACTGGAGTTATGCTGAGTCAGTGATCAGTCATCAAATAAAGTGTGAAAAATGTTAAATTTTCCATAGACTGTCAAAATAATTAGAAAATTTGAGAGAGAACATTACTATTTCATAGCTGATTGGCTTGTATTTTAGTTCATTAGAGAGGATTGATGTGGATTATAAATATAAATACTCATGTGGTCAGGATGGCTGTCCATGCTTCTCTACTGGCATCCAATGCAGAGTAATTTTCCTGGCTTCCAAATGTCAGGAATCCCACATCACAGGCTGCATATAAAGGTCCATGAGCTCCTTCTCACAGATAATTCACAAAAAATCCCATTCTGGCACCAATGTTATAACGTAAAGTGGGTATAAAGTATGCATGTACTCTGTGAGGTCTGCTCTCTTCTGTGTGTCTGCTTCAACTACTGTCACTCAAGAGTCTCTCAACAGGTGGCATGGCAGTTCATCCAAGAGTCACTCACAGGTGGCACCAAACTTTGGCGGGAACCTCTTAGCAAATGCCTATACCATATTTCAGAACTGTAAGTTATATTGGAAATTTTCTCATAATTTCTGAGGGAACCCCTAAGCAAATCCCCAAACCAAATAATACAGTCGCCGTGGGCAATTCAAAATATGGTGGCCATTTTGGCAGCTATCTTGGATTTTTCTAAAAAAAATTCTCAGTGGAACCCCTAAGTGAACTCCTGTACCAAATTGCATACATCTTAGTGAAATACTAAAGTCACAGTGGACAATTCAAAATATGGTGGCCATTTTGGCAGCCTTGGATTTCTCCAAACATTTCTGAAGGGTCCCCTAAGTGAATCCGTATACCAAATTGCATAAATCTAAGTGAAATACTAGAGTCACAGTGGGCAATTCAAAACATTTGTGGCCATTTTGGAAGCCATCTTGGTTTTTTCCAAACAATTTTGAGGGAACCCCTAAGTGAATCCCTGTACCAAGTTTAATAAATCTATGTGAAATACTAAAGTCACAGTGGGCAATTCAAAATATGGTGGCCATTTTGGCAGCCATCTTGGATTTTTCCAAAAAATGTTGAGGGAGACCCCAAAGTGAATCCCTACACCAAATTTCATAAATCTAAGTGAAATACTGGCAGCCTTTAAAACTAGCTCTGACCTTTCACAAGGCATGCAGGCCGGTAAAAACTGGTTTACCGGACCGCTAGAATTTTTACAGGTCCATTTATGTGTGGTGGCAAGCATCTTTTTGCAACCAGTTCTGCAGACTGCAATTAAAACACCACTTTAGTTTACAATCTGTAAAACTGATATCCAAACAGAGTGGGCTGTTGCACTGTGAAAATGGCACTTCGTGAATCATCATATTGATGATTTGTCATGATACTTTTACTCTATTAGTTACATGACAAATCAAATAGCCTTCTCTTCATCATGACTTATCAAACAGTCTCTATGTTTCCCATGGACATTAAATTTGGGGGGATGAAACTTCATCAGTTATTATGACTCACAGTCACAGAGTGCCAAAATCGGTGGGAAGCAAACACTCATTTTATGCATATCAAATTTACAGGCGGTAATGATAAAGTTTGTCAAAATATTATGTCAGAATGAGAAATGCACTGAGAAAGGCTCTTGTCTCTTGGTGGAGTTTAGTGGATGGGTGTTGATAGACATTGCTTGTAGGAATAATTTGGCAATGGTACATAACTACATCATAGCACTGTACAGAAAGCTGGTGAAGAAGTAGACAATGGCAAGTGTTATACAAACATAATGATCCTCTGAGCAAACATGCCTCATCTAGGCATGAACAATTATTTTAAAACACAAGTACTGAAATGGTTTGACTCTCACAGTGCTTTGGAATTATAAGCAATCCTGACACAGGGGCACCTTCTCCAATGAGGCTCACAGGCCCACTGCTGGCTGCAGCTGTTCATTGCACCTGTAACCATGGTAACCCCTTACAGCTACTAAATGGTTTGACTCTCACAGTGCCTTGGAATTATAAGCAATCCTGACACAGGGGCACCTTCTCCAATGAGGCTCACAGGCCCACTGCTGGCTGCAGCTGTTCATTGCACCTGTAACCATGGTAACCCCTTACACTTACAGCTACCTGAATCCCCCATTCATAATGGGCAGGTCCATATTTGACATTGGCCCCTATTGCTCACTGGGTTGCAGCACTGTGTTCAGAGGGGCAAGGCAAGTGAAAAAGTGGACATGGACATGGACAGGACACATTTACACATGGACAAGTGGACAAGAGTCCCATTTCACCAAAAATCCGTTTAAGCCCTCCTCTAATAACTGGCCCTTGGCCGGTTAAAAATGAGTGACAATTAATTGCTTTGTATGTGACACTAGTTTTATCGCTTTTATTTTGGGTTTTTACACCAGTTACCGTCAGAGTGAGTGATTTTGTGTTTTACACCCACATCAGCACCAGCGTGAGCTATTTAGAGGCTACCTTCAGACGTTAACTTCACTATATTCTGTAGGCCTATTTGTCATTGATCAATAACCAGACATGTCAGAGGAAATTAATCATGTTAATTCACAAAAGTGCAAGAAGCTTAATTACTCTTTTAGAAAAGGTTATTAATAACTTATTATGTGGATACTTTCTCTGAATTTGCATTAAAACAAGATTAACATGTGAATTGTGAATTTGTGATTCACTTAATTGAAAGAGTGAATAAATCAAAATCAAAATGTCACAAGAGCAATCACACAAGTCTAGATTGTTGTCTGAATAATTTTTTTTTTTATGAATCTCCTTTGCCAAATTAAAGGACGAGGTTCTGGAGGCTCCAAAAACTGACCAGTTGCCAATTAATGAGGTATTCCATATAAGGAAATAGGGGCAATAGCCTAAATTCTTAAAGCTTGAGAGAGCTTATTGGTTTCCTGGAAATGGTCTTAGCCAATTGGAAGAGGGGTACAAATTGCAGAATTCTTCCATTGCTATACTTCAACTTCAGAGCTCTATATACCTTTGATAATTTAGGGGTCATAAAGGTTATCTTATTTCTGACCAATCATGTTGAAAAATGACCTGTCAATCAAAGTTACAAGATAAAATCCATAATAATTCCATATTTTCCTGAACTTCTAAGAAATATGAACTTTTGAAAACCAGAAGTAGCACTAATTGTGCAAAATTATTCAATAAAACAAAATATATGGTAATTGTATAAATAGATGGAATATATCTCATTGTATTTCATTGTTTGTGAAGAGGCTTGGGAGATGTTGACTGTTTGGAGGTTGGACACAGAATGACCATGGTTTCCACCCATCCTGCTTTTATAATAGGTCTCCATGCTTTAAGGCATATTGTTCAGCTTCATGGTCCACATTCAATTACAAGTAATGAAGGATGACACTTTGAAGTAATTGTCATCAAGACAACTGAACCAAACTCTGAAATCAGCAAGTGGCCAAGTTGCATTGACTCACTTGGCTATGATTTTTATTGCCTAATGAGGATCAGGCAATCTCAGCTCAGCCAAGAACTGAGTCAACTTACAGAAGCATAGGTCTAGGCTCAGCTCAGTGCTGCACATATTTAACACTAGGAGGCTGCATGTAGCATCAAATTTTTGTGGTGCCATCTGTTGGTGGTGCATGTAGGCTACAATGTAAACATTGTAACACTGAAGAAAAAAACATTGGCATGCTCCATGCAAAAAAATCTGCAACTGACAAAATAACAACATTTGCAGATGTAATTTTTATGCCAGAACTATCCTTGAGTCAGGTATAAACGCTAATATGAAAAATTTACACAGTTCTTTCACAAATTACCAAGTTTCAGGCAAAATACCAATCTCATTATGAGCAGACGATTCATTTTCACTCCCCTTTTCACTCTCCCCTCTCACCTCCAGACCCCCTCTAAAAACGGCCAGGGCCGGTTAAAAATTTGAGGTAAAACCAGGTGATAAAAACAAAACAACCACGCGTCAGGGCACTTCGTACAATATCACTCGCTGTTGTGTGAATTAATATCACTCTCGCCCTTTGGGCTCGAGTGATATTGATTCACACAACAGCTCGTGTTATTCTCACTTGAGAAATGAACAATTTTTGTAACTAAAACACTTCAAGCGAACCCGATAACAAAATGTTACATCTGCAGATTTAATAGCGATTTAATCATGAATGTTTAATTTGGTGTGTGCCAAACACATCCAGACACTTTGGTGACTATTACTATCATGCAAATGACATTTTAAATCAGAACTGATTATATACTTAAATTTTGACACTAATTTAGCATTTTGCCTTGCAGTTATTATGTAACATTCTTTCATTCAGCCAAATTTTATCAGAACAACTGCTACTATAAACAGACTATAATTCCTGACAATTTGGTGAAGACTGAGCAAGTATTTGCTCGTTATGATTGGTCACAACGATAGCACCATGGTGAAGCATAGCAGCTGAGTGAAAACTAACGGCCACGGCTGTATGACTACCCAAGCAGGAAGGAAGAATCGTGCAGCCATGTACTACTTCACCCTTTCCCACCTTTGGACTCCCCCTAAATTTCTTCCTACCTTTACCTACTTTAAACTTTCTTATAATTTGACAATAAACTACATAAAGCCAACACTAATTCAATTCCATCACCACCATTGTTTGATTTATTTTTACATTGTGCCCTTTGCTAATTGTCGCCTATCTTAATATGCTTGATAGATAGATAGATAGAGTAGGGGAGACCGGGGCTAGTTGTCACAGGGGCAAGTTGTCACAATGCTTATTACTCAGCTATGGATAGTAGCAGCTGCATGGCAATGAAATCAATTTTGATATTTTTTGACCTGGGGAATATTTTTGTGATGATATCACAAAAATGTGTAGTCTGTCATGTGCTATGTGAAGATGTCTGAAAATGACAGTTCAAACTCCTTTTTTTCACCATTTTCAAATTTTTCATTGTCTTCCAATTTGAGACAATTTTTGGGAGACTAAGGCGTTGATTCATGATGGCATTAATCCATAGTCTCCATGAACAATCTGTCTGTGTTTTCTAAGTGGAAACAGAATATATTCTCTTTTAATTACCGAGATATCGGATTGACTTCATGATCGTGACGAGAAGGCCGGGGCTAGTTGTCACAGGGGCAAGTTGTCACAATGCTTATAACTTGGCTATAGATGGCAGCAGTTCTGTCGTTATTAAATAAATTTCAAGATCTGTTTGTTTACTAAGCTTTTTGTATGATGTGGTTGAAAGAAAATATAATCTGTCATGTGATATGTGGACTTCTTAAAAATGACTTTTTCAAGAGAAATTTTTCAATCATTTCATTGTCCTTCAATTTTAGAAGCAATTATCTGGAAGAAATAAGCCCTGATTTATGATGGCATTCATCCAATGTCTTCCCAAGATGTTCATTTTTGTTTTTCAAAAGGAATCCGATGTATTACAAGCTTGGATTATAGAAAATCTGTCCAGAGATGTTAGATAGGCCATATGAGTGTGACAACTTGCCCCGGGCTCGGGGCAAGTTGTCACATTTTCACAAAAATGACTTTGAGTTACAACATGACCTACAGGGAAACACATGGTTGATAAATCAGGACGAAAGCTGAATAAAAACTTTCTCAAGACTTACAAAAATGTTACAGGGCTGGAAGTTTCCAGACAACCTGAACCTAGATACCTGTCAGGTACAGTCAAACTTGAAGTAAAAAAAAATGTGACAACTAGTAATGCATAGCCCCGGTCTCCCCTATTTATTTTCCAAATTCACACATGCATCACAATAATTATTATTATTATTATTCATTTGTTGAGCGCTACACCTTGCAGTAGTTATGCATTCTGGTGCGCTTTACAATAAAGACTAGTTAGGCCGCGGTTGCTGCCTCCTAGTACATAAAAATATATTAAAATATATTAAAAAGCGAATAAAAACAATTTGAAATAGGTTGGCCGCGGTTGCTGCCTCCTAATCAAAGGTTAAAAAAAGGGGATGATTGTAATGGCTTTATTAAAATTGATTTAAGATCTTCCTGGATGATTAAAAGCACGTCTGAACAGCTCCGTCTTCAAACTTCGTTTAAAGGCAATGAAGGAGGTAGATTCTTGTAGATCTGCAGGCAAGGAGTTCCACAGCTTTGGTCCGTAAACACTAAAAGCCCTTGCGGCGAAGGTTGACTTCCTAACAGTAGGGACCTCAAGTGTAATTCCGCTTTTGCTAGCCCGAGTGTTTCTTGCAAATGTCTTAGTCTTGATGAGTGATGATAAATACTGTGGGGCCATGTTGTTCAGGCATTTGTAGACAAGGCTCAAGATCTTGAAGTCAATGCGCTCCTTAATTGGGAGCCAGTGGAGGGTGACAAGAGCATCAGTGCAGCTGGAGTACTTATCACGCTGAAGTACAACTTTCGCTGCCCAGTTTTGTATTCTCTGGAGACGTATAATAGACTTTTTGGGTAATCCACAAAGTATACTATTTGAGTAATCAAGATGTGTGAGCACCAAAGATGAAGCCAGGAGTTTTGCCGTGTCGAGATTGATGAATCGCCTAATTGATGCTATGTTTCTGATGTTCACGATGGCTGCATTCGACTTGGTTGAGATGTGCTTCTCCATTGACAGTTGACTGTCAAACCACACTCCGAGGTATTTGAGATGATCCGATGTAGAAACTTGTTCATTGGCGACTTCAATGGATGATGTGATGACTTTTCCCAAGACTAATGATTTAAATAGTTAATTTTCCAAATACACAATGCATAGGGAATAATTTTGTTCAAGTATTACACATGTGCAGTAAAAAGAAGGAAACTACAAAGGGCTAATAGATGAATATCTACAAATGGTGATTTAATGATAGTGAATGAGGAATGAGATGAATTTTAGAATGAAATGAATGAAGGGGTCAACTTTAGTAAATTATTTAAGTTCGACAAACATAACAACTTGGGAGGGAGCATGTGACGGTATACCTTGGTATCAAATAATCTTTGAGTTTATATACAGATGAGGTTGATTTTAGACAGGCCTTTTGTGTCCGAGAGCAGGGCCTCGGGCCCTTTGTCGTCATCAATGGGATTGTCATATCGAAGTTGGTGTGGATCGAAAAGCATTTCACAGATGCAAGAACCACCCAAAGTTATGATGCCATTATGATGCCCAGTGTTTACACTGTTGCGCAAGATGCCCTGGCTTTAATCTTATGTCTCACTGCTCTAAATAGTTAACTTTAATCCCCCAAATTCCTCCTTGCTCAGCAGACGATTTCTGAGAAGCATCTTCTTCTTCTTCCCTTTGGCCCTTCCGCCCTGAGACAAAGTGGGGTGCACCACAACCTGAGATTTATGCTTCAGCCAATTACTAAAGATAGACAGATAGATAGACAGATAGACACATAGATAGTCAGATAGATAGATTGATAGGTAGATTGATAGATCTATAGATAGAATGCAACTTTTAACAATTTATAGAGATGTGTTAATGTAATGATCATATCCCATTGAGTTATAAGGGTTATTAAATTGCTCGAGGACACGGTGCATGCATTGCATGCTATTTTTACTATTGGGTAAGTTCCATGCTTGTGATACTTTAACATTGAATAATCGTTAGTCTACTTTTTTTCTAATTGGAGGGGGTGTAAATCATGCTGATGTCTGGTAAAATTATCATGAATATTACTGTTCATTGCTAATTGTTGGGAATGGTAATTAGGAAGAATATTCTGTTTATACTTCAAAAAGAGCTTGATACACTGGACAGAGTAAATGCACCGCTGAAGTGAGTAAATGTCATCTAATTTCAACAATTTTAATCTTAAATATGGCTATTATACTTAGAATTTGTTATTATTCGAAGTGCTTTTTTCTGCAATAATTTGATACATCTCTTTGTTTCTGATATTTCCCCAGGCAACTATAGCATAGGAAATATGGGGTAGAACTAAGGCACTGTACATCCAAATTACAGCCACAGAAATGAAGTTCCTTGCTTTAATTTTAACAGTTTCGGACTAATTTTTTTTTGTAACACATCGTTTCTAATGCTAAAAATACTCTTCTATACCCTTTATTTCCCTTTCGGGATTGACTACTTTTTTTGGAATTGCAATTATGTTAACATCGGATCCAACTCGCACTATTAAACGACAAATAATTCTACATTCTGGTTAAGAATGTGCAACAAAAAGTGACAGCTACACCGATAGTCCTTTCCAAACAACCTATGGCAGAGCAGATGAGCTAGGCTGATCAGCATTTTCCTCTTATCCCCAATCACCAATGCGATGTCTTCTCCGTTCCCTTTACTTAAAGCCCTCAGTATTGGCAATCCTCGAATGCGCAGATGCTGATAAAAGTCGTTACTGACTTAACATTTCAACTGAGCGACTGAGCAATTTTCTATTTCTTCAAATGATGGAGTGATATATATTGTCAAGATCCAGCCCCACATTATTATCATTCTAAATTTAAACTAGCATTTTCCCGTGATAGAAGAATATGTTACTAACAGGCACATACCTTTTGTGACAGACATTTTTGCTTGAATATAAATGTTCATGTGTGATGTTAACAGTAATTACATTATATATATAGGCATTTATTTGAAAAGTGGGGCCAAAAAGGTCCCCGGGAGCAAAAAAGTGAATCTCTGAATCCTGATAATCTAATGTGGCAGATGTTTAGTCCAAGCGGTCCCTGATACGGAAAAAGTCATTTTGGAGTCAACAGGTCACTGGATTTTTCATGAAAATTCACAGAAAAATTAGTAAATTGGTCACGCAATAGTCACAACAGTCACGCCAAGAAACCATCACAACAGTCACAGAAAACAGTCACTTCAGTATTATTTTGGCTGAAATGTGCTGCATGAACAGTCATGGCAGTACCCTGAACATTCAACATTTTAGTGCTTCACATGTAGGCATTTATTTGAAAAGTAGGGCCAAAAAGCTCCCCAGGAGCAAAAAAGTGAATCTCTGAATCCCGATAATCTGATATGGCATATGTTTAATCCAAATGGTTCCTGTTATGGAAAAAGTCATTTTGAGGTCAACAGGTCACTGGATTTTTCATGAAAATTCACTGAAAAATTAGTAAATTGGTCACGCAATAGTCACAACAGTCACGCCAAGAAACCATAACAACAGTCACAGAAAACAGTCACTTCAGTATTATTTTGGCTGAAATGTGCTGCATGAACAGTCATGACAGTTCCCTGACCCTTCAACATTTTAGTGCTTCACTTGTAGGTATTTATTTGATAAGTGGGGCCAAAAAGCTCCCCAGGGGCAAAAAAGTGAATCTCTGAATCCCGATAATCTGATATGGCATATGTTTAGTCCAAATGGTCCCTGTTATGGAAAAAGTCATTTTGGAGTCAACAGGTCACTGGACTTTTCATGAAAATTCACTGAAAAATTAGTAAATTGGTCACGTAATAGTCACAACAGTCACACTAAAAAACCATCACTGCAGTCACAGAAAACAGTCACTTCAGTATTATTTTGGCTATAATGTGCTGATATGAACAGTCATGACAGTACCCTGACCATTTAACAACTTAGTGCTTCACTTATATTAATCTCTTAGAATTTTATCAAGTTACCTTTATCACTTGGACCATCAGTCAGTATGGGTGATACAGTGATGAGTTCATAGGCCGTCATGGATATTCGTTTTAGAATTATGTGTTTTTTCAGTAAAATGCCATGGTAATAAATTCTGCCTTGGTCTTTGAGAATATATATTATTGATCATGATGATGATTCCAGAGTGCAAGCTGTGACTTTAATTAAAGATTGATTTATTACTATTACAAAAAACTAATTTTGTCTTTGCTTTATTGCGTATAACGTTACCAAACCAAACCCAACAGACACTGAATATGACTTTAAGGCCTATGAAAAAAGCTATAGTGACTGAATAACTAACCCTACGTTTTGAATTTAATAAATCAACAGCCGAAGTAGTAGAAGTTACCTCATTTGGTCTACGTGCTTGAAAGCACTACATTCTCAATACTATTAGCAAATAACAATGCATAATTTCGTCACCATCACAGTAACGAAAGTCACAATATAATGCTGAGGTTGTAGATTTAGCAAATGAAAATTTCTAGACTTCGGGTGTCAAAAGGCTGAACATTATTTAGTTAACATTGTTACGTACAGTAATAACAGTCACATGCAGTAATGACAGTCACATTACAAGGTCCTATTCTGCATGTCTTGTACCTTTTAAAGAGTTTCAAATGGCAAAGCATTAGTTACTTACCATAGTAAATCCAAATTTTGCACATGAAATTGGAAAAAGTCACTCTCACAATGCAAAACATTGCCATAGTCATCACAAGAAATGAACTACACGTAAAACATGGTCTGTTGGTGTGTTTTCCATCAGTATAATTCTAAAAAAAAGGGGTGTCAGAAGGCAAGGCATTGTAGGATACCAACGTCACATCAAAGAAGGTTGTATTACATGATCTATTGGCTTGGAATCACATAATTTATTTCAGTATAAAATGGCAAGTAATTTAGTCACCAAAGTCACAGTTATAATGTCAAGTTACAGGGTCTGTCGGAGTGTATGTTTGGCACCAATATATTACAAAATTTGAGTGTCAGAAGGGAAGATGCTATTAGTTATCAAAGTCACAAACTGTATCTCCATATTGAAAGGCAAGTTATTAATTAGTCACCATAGTCACAGTAATGAATGTCACATTACATGGCCTGTAGGAGTGTACGTTTGACACTAGTAAAATTCCAAATTAGTAGTCAGAAGGCAAGGTATTATTCAATTACCACAGTCACAGCAAAGAAAATTACATCTTTTAGTCTAAAATTAGTCACATTCTTTATTTCCATATCGAAAGGCAAGTCATTATTTAGTCACCATGGTCACAGTGTGTATGTGTGTATTTGTATTTTACACCTCTGCAGCACCTGAGTGGGGTACATCGAGGCAGGATAGAATGTTACATGTCTAGGTATTTTTTCCTCATTTGTTGTAATATGTCTGTGTTTGATGCGAATATGTGATTATGTTTTCTGTTTTGTTCGTAGGAAATTGGAGAAGATTTGTCAAATTACAAAGTCAGTAAAAGTAAAATTCCGAAATGAGTAAAGTAAAATTCCAAATGAACTTTCAGAAGGCAGGCAATTATTCAATTACCATAGTCACACCAAAGAAAGTTTTATTAGATAGACTATTGGTTAGGCATTTATCACATACTTTATTTCAGTGTCGAAAAAGTAAGTCATTATTTGGTTACCATAGTCAGGTATGAATGTCAAGTTCTGTAGGAGTGTATGTTTGGCACCAGTCAAATTCTAAAATTTGGGTGTCAGAAGGGAAGGCATTATTAGATATCATAGTCACAGCAAAGAATTGTATCACATGGTCTGTTGGGTTGGAATCAGTCACATCACATATTTAATAAAAATATTGGAAGGCAAGTAGTCTTTAGTCACTATAGTCACAGTAAGGAATGTTAAGTTACAAGGTCTGTAGCAGTGTGCATGTATGTTAGCAGCAGTAGAATTTTAATATTTTGGTGTCAGATGGGAAGGCATTATCAGATATCATAGTCACAGCAAATAAAGTTACATGACATGGCCTGTTAGTTTGGAATCAGTCACATACTTAATATAAATATTGAAGTAATTATTTAGGTCACCATAGTCACAGTCATGAATGTCAAATTAAAATTTTGTAGAAGAGTATGTTTGGCACAAGTAGAAATCTTAAATTAAAATGAAAGACAGGGCATTATTCAATTACCATAGTCGCATCAAATAAAGTTGCATTACATGGTCTGTTGGATTGGAATTAGTCACATACTTTACTTCCGTATCAAAGGACAAGCAATTTTTAGTCCCCATAATTTATAGTCACAGTAACGAATATCGGGTTACAAAAATAAAGTTGTATTACATGGTCTGCTAGCTTGGAATTAGTCACCTACTTTATTTCCATGCTAAAGGCAAGTCATTAATTAGTCACCATAGTCACAATAATGTATGTCACATTACTTGGTCTGTTGGGGTGTATGTTTGGCACTAGTAAAATTAACTGTCTGAAGGCAAGGTATTATTCAATTACTATAGTCACATCATATAAAGTTATATCATATGGTTAGCCAGAATACTCGCTGCTGATTGGCCGACAGCCGTGCAATATTATATAAATATTGGATGGGAAGGAGTCCAATATAGAGTATAATTGGATGAAGAAAAGTTATATTGGATGAGGCGCAGCCGAATCCAATATAACTTTTCTGAATCCAATTATACTCTATATTGGACGACTTACCATCCGATATCTGTTATATTCTCCATAAATGAACCCACTTTTAAAGCAATAATAGGTTTAAACGCTTTGACTGTGCTGGAAAGCCAGTTTGTGTTTCTTTTTGTTTAACTGCAGAATTCTCTTCAAAATGTATCTCGTTCTATTTCAGCAATGGGTAGCCACAAAAATATAAAATTCACATATTCTGATTCTGTATTCTATAACCAAGAAGCCTCTTTATATTTGGTATTTTTTATTTGAATTTTATAGCACAATGTTTTTCTTTAAACATTGGCATTTGCGTGAAAAATGGGTGAAAAAGTGCATTTTTTGTCACTCAATGTCATACCATGGTCCCATAACCTATGTAAGCAATGTTACATTTGCTTAATGTTGTTGTCCTGATCAATACGCTACTTTTGACATCATTTGTGTTTTTCTGTGTCTTCCCATAGGCGTGCAATTAATTTTTTACTAAAATTGAAAAACACAAAATTTGTTCTTGCTGTTGCTGCAGCAGGGCACAGCAGAAGGTGTTTCCTCTCAGGTCCTCCCTCATGGACCTATAACATGGCAATAAAACTCCTCACTGCACAATATAACTTCTCACTGACCAATATAACTTTTCACTGTCCAATATAACTTTTTCTCTGCCTAATACAGCAAGGATATTATCCAAGAATACTCGCTTGTGATTGGCTGACACAATCCAAGTGGAGAATATTCTACGATATTGCACGCATTATATTGCACGGTCATTTTAACATGTGAGAGATTGGACGGACCTGAGAGGAAGCACCATGTTTCAGTGCTGCTGCAGCCAGAACCTGACAAAAAGATTGTGTTTTTCCATTTTACTAAAAGATTCACTGCACCGCAACGGAAGGAGATAGAAAGCTGGTTTTTGCGGCAAAAGATTCGGCTATTAAAGGGCTAATTGGATATCAACTTTTTGTACTGCTTATGTAATTTGCTTTATCAGAATAAAGCATTAAGTGGCCGAAAAACGGCATTTCTGCCGATTTTTGTGTGATTTTATTGTGTTAAGACGTCAAAAGTCTGCTATAAAGTTTTTCAAAAAAATCGAAAATTAAATCTATCATCAAGTACATCATTTTTGGATTCCTATAGTGTGACTTTTTTTTTGGTGAGTGAAATATTCATCCATTTCTAGTGAGATGCATTTTAAGTATATGGTTCAAAAGAAACACAAATTGAGTCTTGTAGCAGCAACAATTTCGTTTGTTGGTTTTAAATAGTTAAAGAAAGTCACTGCACAGCAATAGTTATAGATAGAAAAATGATTGTGGTGGCCAAAAGATGTGTATATTAAAGGGCTAAGTAGATATCAACTTTTAGTACTGTGTATGTTATTTGTTTAATCAGAATAAAGCATTAACTTAAGTGGCCGAAAAACAATTTTTTTCTCCCATTTTTCAGTGACGTTGTTGAATCTAGAGACCTGTCTTAATTAAGTCTGCCACAAAGTTTGAGGAAAAAAAATTAAAGAAGACCAATCATCAAATATATCTTCTATGGATGCCAAAAGTGTGAATATTTTTTGTGAGTGAAATAGTTATTGATACTACATTTCAAACATTGTCAAAGAAACACAAAAAGAGTTTTGACATCAGAATTCCGGCCCTTTTCTTAGCATTTCCAAAAAAAAACCATATGATATAACAGTTATTGCACATCACCTCGTGCAATATCAGTTTTTATGGCACCTCGGTGACTAATATTGCACTCGGGCTGCGCCCTCGTGCAATATTAGTCACCTCGGTGCCATAAAAACTGATATTGCACTCGGTGCTGTGCGATAACTGTATAGTATTATGGCCTGTTAGGTTTGGATTAGTCACTTTTTTTTTCAATTTTCAATATTCAAAGGCAAGTCATCATTTAGTCACCATAGTCACAGTAATATGTCAAGTTACAAGATCTGCAGACTGTATGTTTGACGTTAATACCTGTCAGAAGGCAAGGTATTATTTGATTATCATAGTAACACCCTAGAAAGTTGTATTAGATGGTCTGTTAGTTGGGAATTAGTCACCTTTTTTTCAATTTTCAATATTCAAAGGCAAGTCATTATTTAGTCACCATAGTCACAGTAAGATGTCTAGTTGAAAGGTCGGCAGACTGTATGTTTGATGCTAATAAAATTCTAAAATTACCTGTCAGAAGGCAAGGTTTTATTTGATTATCATAGTAACACCCTAGAAAGTTGTATTAGATGGTCTGTTAGTTTGGAATTAGTCACCTTTATTTCAATTTTCAATATTCAAAGGCAAGTCATTATTTAGTCAACATAGTCACAGTAAGATATCTAGTTACAAGGTATGCAGACTGTATGTTTGATGCTAATAAAATTCTAAAATTACCTGTCAGAAGGCAAGGTTTTATTTGATTATCATAGTAACACCCTAGAAAGTTGTATTAGATGGTCTGTCAATTTTGAATTAGTCACCTTTTTTTCAATTTTCAATATTCAAAGGCAAGTCATTATTTAGTCACCATAGTCACAGTAAGATATCTAGTTACAAGGTATGCAGACTGTATGTTTGATGCTAATAAAATTCTAAAATTACCTGTCAGAAGGCAAGGTTTTATTTGATCATCATAGTAACACCCTAGAAAGTTGTATTAGATGGTCTGTCAGTTTGGAATTAGTCACCTTTTTTTCAATTTTCAATATTCAAAGGCAAGTCATTATTTAGTCACCATAGTCACAGTAAGATGTCTAGTTACAAGGTCGGCAGACTGTATGTTTGATGCTAATAAAATTCTAAAATTACCTGTCAGAAGGCAAGGTTTTATTTGATTATCATAGTAACACCCTAGAAAGTTGTATTAGATGGTCTGTCAGTTTGGAATTAGTCACCTTTTTTTCAATTTTCAATATTCAAAGGCAAGTCATTATTTAGTCATCTTAGTCACAGTAAGATGTCTAGTTACAAGGTCGGCAGACTGTATGTTTGATGCTAATAAAATTCTAAAATTACCTGTCAGAAGGTAAGGTTTTATTTGATTATCATAGTAACACCCTAGAAAGTTGTATTAGATGGTCTGTTAGTTTGGAATTAGTCACCTTTATTTCAATTTTCAATATTCAAAGGCAAGTCATTATTTAGTCACCATATTCACAGTAAGATATCTAGTTACTCGTACAAGGTCGGCAGACTGTATGTTTGATGCTAATAAAATTCTAAAATTACCTGTCAGATGGTAAGGTATTATTTGATTATCACAGTCACACCACAGAAAGTTGTACTAGACGCTCTGTTAGGTTTGAATCAATCTAATACTTTATTTCATATCAAGAGGCAAGACTTTATTTTGGTCAGGAAAATTCCAAAATTTTGGTGTCAGAAGGGATGGTATTGTTTGTTATCATAGTCACAGTAATGAGAGTTGCATAACATGGTCTGCTGGGTTGCAATCAATCACATATATATCAAAGCTTAAAGGCAAGTCATTTTTAGGTTAAAAATATCAAAGCTTAAAGGCAAGTCATTTTTAAGTCACCATAGTCACAGTAATGAATGCTGCATTACATGGTTTATAGGAGTGTGTGTTTGGCACTAGTAAAATTCCAGAATTAACTGTGATACGACAAGGTAGTGTTCAATTACCCTAGTCAGAGCAAATAAAGTTGCATATCGAAAGTCAAGTCACTATTTAGTCACCATAGAGTCACCATAGTCACAGTTAAGATAAGATAAGATAAGAAGTACTTTATTTAGTCACAAAGTGAAACTTGTTGTAGCATGATACACAGAATGTCAAGTGAACAAAGTGATTATAAATAATAAATTATGCAAAAATAGAACATTTATATACACTGGTAGTCTGGTACTAACTACATTGTTTTACCCTTCGTGAGATGATAATTATACAGCTTTATGCTCGATGGTACAAATGTATTGCCATATCTATTTGTTCTTTGCTTTGGCACCATAAGACGTTTTCCTGATCTCAAAAATACATACTGATCATACAATGGGTGCTCTGAATCTTTTAGAAGTTTTACAACCTTTTTAATACAATATTCATTAAACAAATCATTCAAACTCCTTGTGCAGACCCCCAATTTTTTACCAATTCTAATAATCTTTTTAAGTTTTTTCTGATCTTTCTTGTGCGATGAACCAAACCATGATACAATGCTGTACGTCAGAACAGACTCTATTATAGATCGGTAAAACAATGACAAGATATCTTTATCAACTCTGATGTTAACAAGTTCTCTAAGATGACGAACTCTTTGCAGACATTTCTTGTAAAAATTATGAATATTTTCTGAGAAATCCAATTTATCATCAATGTGTACACCGAGATATTTATAACATTTTGTAAACAGTACAGTTTCATTGCTGTACGTATAATCACTCATAATAAATATAATGCCCACACAGATCCAATCTTTAATAAGCTTAGCCTTTTAAAAATACAGGATGTTCTCAAATTGCAACAATTAAAGTTTTATTTTAAGTTAAAAAATGGCTGCCTCCCAGCCTATTTTAGTACTTATAATTTTGTGCATCACTCCGATGTTCATTCATATGAAACCAGAGGCAGAGAAATGTTAATGACCCCCATACTACAATATGAATTTTCTAAACATTGTTTGAGAAATAGTTTACCATCTTTAATAAATCAGACTCCGAATAATATTTTAAGCAAAATAAATACACATAGCTTACATGGTTTTGCCCTCTATATAAAAAAACAACTAGTTAATCAATATGAGACAACCTGCAACATTCCATTTTGTTATATCTGCAGTTGATCCTTGGGTATCCATAGGTCATCATATCTGCCCAGCGTCTCTTTCCTAATTTCCTGCTGATATTTTATTTTATCTGTCCGTAATAATGATTATTTACTCTAATTTCATATTGTAATATTTTAATACATGAAAGACAAGTCTAAAATAGATTTCATTTCACAGCATTTTGATTGTCTTAGAAATGTATAAATTATATTAGTGTATTATTTATCTATATCATATGGCTAGCGGAAATACTCGCTTCTCATTGGCTGACAGCCGTGCAATATTCTACGATATTGCACGCCTTATATTGCACGATCATTTTAACATGTGAGAGATGGGACGGACCTTAGAGGAAGCACAACGTTTCAATGCTGCTGCAGCCACAGGCTGGCAAACAATTTGTGTTTTCCGATTCTAGTAAAAAGTGCACTGTACGGCAACGGAGGCAGTTAGAAAGTTCGTTTTTAGGGCAAAAGATGCGTCTTTTTAAGGGCTATCAGGATATCTATTTTTTGTACTGATTATATTATTTTTATTTCCAGAATAAAGCAATAAGTGACCGAAAAACAGCATTTTTTCCGATTTCTTTGTGTTTAGAGGTCTAAAGTCTGCTATAAAGTTTCAGAAAAAAATCTAAAATAAAATCCATCATCAAGTAAATCATTTTTCCATTCCGAAAGTGTGAACATTTTTTTGTGAGTGAAATGTTTATTGTCTTTTGACGAGGTACATTATAAAAAGGCGGATCAAAAGAAACACAAAAACAGTATGGACAAGGAATTCCAGCCCTTTTCTTTGCATTTGACACAAAAAAAACATATGATATAACAGTTATTGCACATCACCTCGTGCAATATCAGTTTTTATGGCACCTCGGTGACTAATATTGCACTCGGGCTGCGCCCTCGTGCAATATTAGTCAACTCGGTGCCATAAAAACTGATATTGCACTCGGTGCTGTGCGATAACTGTATAATATATTATCTTTGGTGGCCCCTGTGGTAGCGGCTATTTATTAGCCTTAACTTGGGTCTCCTGACGTCTATACCTATTGTGTTTATGTAATTACTGTATGTTATGTCAAACTTATAGTCGAATAAAGTTGTCTGTCTGTCTGTCTGTCTGTCTGTCTGTCTGTCTGTCTGTCTGTCATTCTTTATAATTAGTGGATCATGTACATTTTTGTCCTTCCTGAAGTCAAAGACCATTTCCATAGTTTTTTGACATTCAAATTTAGGTAATTATCAGCACACCATTTCACAAAATTCAGGCCCGTAGCCAGGATTCTTTATGGGGGGGTGTGTGGAAAGCAATGAAGGGTGGAACTGAGGCCCGTAGGACCGAAACTTAGCGGCGGGGGGTCTGAAGCCAACGGATTTTAGACACTCTGAGACACATTCTGAGCATTCTAGAGAGTTAAATTTGATGGAAAAATTCCCAAAAAACTCAATATGGTAACATCATTTAAAATGCCAAAGAACACAGTCTTTGTGAATTTTGACCTTTTCTTATAGCCTGGTCTATACTGATGATCCACTCATATTGCAGAGAAGTTTCATACAATAATATATTAAAAGCCAAGTGTTTTGAGCAAATAATTTTTCAAATCACTGGGTTTTTAATATATATTGTAATGAAAATTCTCTGCGATTTGAGGAAATCATCCATTTTGACTCTTTAAAAACAGTCAAATTATGATTTTAACATCATGAACCACTTTTGGAGAATTTAATTTAGTATGTGCACTGAATTTGCGAAAACACATAGACATACAGGGTTATTTGCAGGTAAATTGGAGAGGCATTGACTCATGCTATGGTGGGAGCTGTGAGGGTCCTGTAAGAGGGGGTCATTGGAGGAAAAACACAGGAGATTCTACAGAGGGATGCTAAGCCATACTGAAGAGGCAGGGCATACTAAAGAGGCAGGGCAGGATGCATGCATCAGTTATAAGGCGAGAGGTAGAGAAGGAGAATGCGGAGAGGGTAGAGGACAAGAGTTTAGAGGTAAGGATGGAGAGGGTGAGACCTGGGAGGAGGTAGAGATGAAGGGGACAAAAAACAATTGGGGTGAGGGTAGAAAAGGAGAGTCACCAAGGGAGGTGCAAGAATGGAGGTGACAAGAGCTGGGGAAAAGGGAGTAGCTACTGCTAAGCGGATGAAGAAAGGAAGAGTATGAGTCAGACAGATAGAGGACTAAAGAGGGGGAGGATTGATACTTTTAAAAGAAGTTTTTAAGCTATCAGGAGGCGGCAAGGCAGCCACAAGAGCTTGTATACAGAAGAAGTAGTCCAAACATTGCTTCTGACTCCAGAAATGTAGTAATGGAGAATGTAGAGAGGTGCAAGTCAGAGAGACATAGATGACTAGGGAAGGAGGAAGATGAATGAACCGGAAAAGGTTTGAGCTAACAGGAGGAAGCAAAAACTAGGGAGGAGTTAGTCTTAGCATTGCTTCTGAATATAGAAATGCAGAAATGTAACTGAGGAGGTGGAAAGCAGAGAGATGCTGTAGGTAGAGAATGAGGAGACATAAGCTAGGGAGAAACCAGTGAGGAAGCTATTATTACTAATTTATTAGGAGCCCCAAGAACTACGGAGTAGGCAGAAAGGCTTACAGAGAGAACGGAGTAATAGATGGAGAAGGCATATATGTCAGGGAGAGGGCAGACAGGGAGAAGAGAAGAATTGTTGTGGAGGAGAGAAAAGCTGTTGAGGAAGAAGAAAGGACAAGGAGGAGACAGATAGGAAGACTAGATGTGGCTGCATTAGGAGGCGGCAGCGAGAGAATAATTAGAGAGGCCCAAGAGACGGAGGAGGGGTGCAGAGACACAGGAAGCAAGAGCTAAGGAGGAGGAAAGAGCTATTGGGGAGGAGACTAGAACTGGGCGGATACAGAAAGGGATAATGCAGGGAGGGGAGTGTCAGACATAGCTAGAATGAGAGTATCTGGAGAGATTGGAGGATAACATGGAGGAGGGAATGGCTAGGGAAGAGATGCATGGAAAAGGAGAAACCCAGAGAGAGAGGAAGAAAGAGTGGAAGGAGCCATAAGCGAGGGAGGAGGCAGCGAGGGATGTCTTGAGAGGACAGTGACTGAAGACCGAGGAGGCACACAGGGACGAGAGAATCATAGTGCCCCCCCTAAAATATTCCAATCTAAGGGCCTGATTTTAAAACACTTTCTTTTGTTTTTGCAGTTTTGTTTCCGCTTTTCTTCACTTTCCCTTTTTAGAAATTGCCGGAAGTTCTGGTATATATCGGGCAGTGCAAACACACCCTTCACACCCCCTGGCCATAATTTTATTTTGAAATTTCATAATTTAGAGTAGAGCCACATGGACCTTATGTTTAACAGCAATACAACATTGCATGCTGGTACATGCTCTGTCCCTCAAGACCATTCAGGGTTTCTTTGTGAGGGGAGGCCTCATGATAGGATACACCCCCTGCTCCCTTCTCTTATTCCCACAATATCAGTTATCCCCCATTTTGCCCCCCATTTTTCCCACTCTTCCCCCTTCTACCCCCTCTTCCCCCTCTTGCCCCTGCTTCCCCCCTCTTGTCCCCGCTTCTCCCCTCTTGCCCCCGCCTCCCCCTCTTCCCTCGATTTACCCCCCCTCTTCCCCATTCCCCACTCTTGCTCCCGTTTCCCCCACATAACCTCAGGCTCCTCATTTCCCCCAATTTCCCTGCCTTTCCCCCTCACTGCGTCTAATTAAATGTTCTTATCTTAGCGTTATCTCATGGGGGGGGGATGTTGTTTCTTCTCAATACCATTGCCTACTCCAATTTTAGATGTAAAGTTTCTTCAGCCTCATTGCCCAGTGCCCATCCAAACAAAAACGCCTCCCATATATGGATGAGTCACATTGTGTAATTCTTTTCTAGGCAAAAAATACAAAAAACCTCTTGAAATCGAAAAAGAATATTCTTATACCCCCTCTTTTAAAAATACTACAATCTAGGCCTATTTAAAGAAATTCTGATTGGTCCCTCAAATGGTTGCTGTGTTTCTTGAGCAAGGCATACATTTATTTTTGTTTGGAAATAAATCCAATCAGAAAGCATATTGCAACTGCGTGAACCGACATTCGCGGATTCTCGCCAAAAACGTGTAAGATCATTGTGGATTCAAGGGGGAGGTTGGGCTGTGGGAGGGGCTGTGTACACACCCTACACACCCCCCCTGGCTACGGGCCTGAAATTGTTAACTTGCTGTAAGTATATGTATTGGTGTCATTGTCTGTAATGTTTCCAATTATTACCGTATCGTCTGCATACTTGAGAATATGACAATTATCGTAGCTACTTAAACAGTCATGGGTGTACAATGTAAAAAGTAAGGGGGATAGTACGCACCCTTGCGGGGCCCCAGTATTGGTATATAACCAATTTGATGTTACATCATGAAGTTTTACATATTGGGGTCTTTCAGTTAAATAACTATAAATCCACTTAATTAGATTATGATTTACATTTAATTCACAGAGTTTGTCTAACATAACATGTGGTTTGATCGTATTAAAGGCACTAGAGAAGTCTACATAAAGAGCTCTGGTGTATGTTTTGCCTTTATCTAGGTGGGAGCAGATGATATTCAATAATGTTAATAAAGTTATGAATTCCATATTAAAAAGTCTGTAGAAGTGTATGTTTGGCACCAGCACAATTCTATGTATCATAGTCACAGCAAAGAAAGTTGTATTAGATGGTCTGTTAGTAATATCAGTAGTAAAGACATTATTTTGGTCAACATAGTCACAACAATGAATGGCACATTACAAGGTATGAAGGAGTGTATGTTTGGCAGCAGTAAAATTCTAAATTAACTTTCAGAAGGCTATGCATTGTTTTAAAAAAAACAAAAAAAAACTATGGTCTCAGTGGGGCCAAAATGATCCCCAAGATCAAAAAATTAAATCTCTGAATCCAGATGATCTGATATGGCAGATGTTTAGTTCAAGTAGTCCTTGTTATGGAAAAAGTAATTTTTGGACGAACGGGTTACTGGATTTCTCATGCAAATGCTGCAAAGTTCTGTGATTCTCATTACTGAGACCATGATGGTGAATTATGACTTGATCTTTGACAATTATGTATGTACATAATATCAAAAACAGTTCAAGGCAAGATATTATTAGATGTGTCTTTCATGACTGCTACTATAGTGACTAAAAATTAGCCTTTTCCTTGAAATAATATGAAAAACGTGACTATCGCAAAACCTGCACACCATGAAATGTGACTTTAATTATCCTGAATATTGTGATTGAAAAGCAGGATTTGCCTATTGGCAATCATGTTCATTACATCACTGATTCCAAACCAACAGACCATGAAATGTGACTTTTGTGACTGTGACTATGGTGATTAAACGATAACCTTTCATTTTTAGCAGCGTTGTGGGGCAAGCTGTAACCTTAGGATTTTGGGAAAACTTGCCAACAAACTGGAGGTCGTCATATCCTATCAATAACACCCAAAATGTGCACAGTCTACAAATATTTTTTACTCGCCAGCATCAACTTCTAAAAGCATAACAAGCTGAAAATAATTACGAAATCGCGCACTTGACCTTCTTCTTCCTGCTGGCAGAACCGCCCTAAATTGAGTTATCAACAAGGCCTATAACTGAAAGTTAAAAGGGAATTTGGTTTGGGGTTCAGTTCAGACAGCCAGAATTACATGGCATCAAGAAGAACTGAAAGATGATTGCACTTCAAACTCTGACTTCACAGTTCAATACCAATCAAGGCAATCAAGAACCAATCAAGTAACTTTAAAAGTCAGATAATGACGCAAATCAATTGACAATTGATAATAGTATTTGAAGCTCATGAAGATTCGTCCTGCCCGTTTAAATAGACATTTAAATAGATATACCAAAAAAAAAAATTAATAGATAGTTAAATAAATAACAGATATTCAAATACATAAAATATTTATATTCATCAATAGATGAATAAGTAGATATATAAATAAATAGCAAAGACAGAATAGATAGATAGATAGATAGATAGATAGGAGGATGGTATTTCCATTCCATCAGAGACAAATTTTACAGCGCTGCTTAAAGTGCTTGAAATGTCACTTTCATTACTGTACCCATGATAATTAAATAACTAAACTGTCTTATAACAATCATGTTGACACTGTGACCACCGAAAATGAAATGTGACCTTTGTGACTGTGACTATGGCGATTAAATGACTAACCTTTCATTTTCAAAATTATCTTTGAAATGTGACTACTCCAATCCAACAGACCATGATTATTATGTGACTTTCATAACTGGGACTATGGTGATTAGATAACAAGCTTTGCCTAAAATAACATCCGTGTTAATACTGTGATTGATTCAAAACCAAAAGACCATGAAATACTATCTATTGTCACAGTATTGGAAATACTGTGTCTTTTACTTAAGAAGTCTTACAGTGCTGAAGATGCAACTGCGGCAGGCAAGCCAACAGTTAAATAACCTTTGACCTAAAAGTTCCCCCCCTTCACATGCCACTAAGCCACAAGGCTCAAGACTTTCTAGTGGCTCCCTTATTCTTTAGTAACGAATGTCCCGATTGGCTGGCCAAAGTTCGCCAGTAAGTTGAGTTGGCTTTGTCCTGACCCAGGAATCCTCAGTCTGGTTCCCCCAGCCCGCTGGACTCCCAGCAAAAACCAGACTCCCAGCATTGAGCCCCAAATGCTGGTCCCTCTCCCCCCCTCCTTCCCTTATGTCCCTAGGCTAGGATCCAGATTCCCTTCAGGGAAGCTGGATCCTTTATCCAGTTAGACGTAAGATGTGAGTTTCGTCATGTATCAATGCAATGGTATCAATACAATTGTTGTTTATGTAAGGTGATGTACCAATAAAACCCTTTATTTGAACTGGAGCAATGCCTTGGGTTGTCCATGGTTTGGGGGTCAGGATTAGCCTGGGGGTTAGGATTCATCCTAGGCAAGATCTCAGGTCCTCTCCACGGCCAAGCTAATTGGTTACAAGGACCTAAGCACCCACCTGTAATTAGAAGCAATCTCATGAGTGATCTTCCATGATGGGTCAGTTGGTATCCCCACTGGCTTCCCATCTTTGGGAGTGACATGGTGTACATATCTCGGGCGATGAGCCCTCTCCCCCATTATCAGGCTGTCCGGCCCTTTTGCCTGGTCCTCCCGAGGTCTTGTATCCATCCCTCCAAATTTATTCCCAAAATCCCCTTTCTTTGTTCATACTTTCTTACATTCCCCTCCATGTCTATCTGTATTGAGCATAAACGTGACGTCACACACCTGCATTGCAGTGGCTACATTCCACAACAGTAACACCCCACCCAAATTCATCAACCCCCACACATTCCACAGCAAGCTTAAGCCACGTCAGCACCCTACTCAGCAGGGTGCGCCTACCCAGGCAGCCACAGGCCACCAGCTGCAGTGATACCACCCCTTGCATCCACTGCATACACACAGTCCACAGCATACTGCCCATCACCCCACTGCTCCTAAGCTACTAGCCCACTCTCAGCCAGCTATTCCAGCAGTGATCACTTACTTACCCCTTCCTTCCCACCACTATCAAGGCCATACAATTCCACTTTATCTCAAATTCTACACTTCCTGCCCTCTTACTTTGGACTCTGTCCACTCCTCCACCCGTCCTATGTAAATTCTTTCTGGCCTTACTCTAAAGCTTCTTTCCCCAATGCCATCGTCCTATTTTTCCCTATTGCCAGTATTGCTCCCATAGCCAACCGCCACGAAAGTCGCTTTGCTCCCACAATCCATTCACTCCTGCCCCCACTCAGTCCCCACAATAGCCAAAAACTCCTCATCAACTACAAGATCCAACAAAAGCCCAGCAACCATCCATCCATCAATTTCATCGTGAGACAGGCTGTTGGACACTAGGGCGCCAACCACCAACATTCACCACTTCACTTTGGGCAGCGCCTCCATTCTGGACCAGGACCACCACCCCGGACTGGGCATCCCACACCTCAGCCAGGACTCCATCCTTGGCCCCACGGACCACACTTGGCACCGGACCAGAAATTGGGCTTCAGCCACTTCCACAGAACCAACCACTCCACTGGCAGCCATCGACCAATCAATGGATTCATCAAATAATATCTTTAGACCCAGGTAGGACCACACAACTTTCTATCATTTTTAGAGTCAGTCAGTCGATAGGGAAGTGCTTTACAGGAGCAGACACCCACATCAATCACTAGGGTATACAGACATGTTGCAACTATAGATTTAGGCGACACACATAGCAGTGCTCCTGTACATAGTAATAGCTAGTGACAGGGCTGCATGGTTTTGCTGTGAATTCTATTCTCTAAGCTGCACGCTTCTTTGCAGCAAATCTTTTCTATCCAAGGTCAAAAGTCCAGACCACCATTTCTCTTTTACAGTCCCACCCTACACGGTCAATAGATGGTCCTTCCCACCCACTGAAGGTCCACTCCCCAAGCCCATTACCCACTCTCATCCCAGCACATCTCAGTCAAGCAATCAATCCACAATCCACCTCAATCATCCACTAGCCCACTCAATTATAAAGACTCCCCCCCCTCCCAATCCCAAACATATCCAATCAAACCCCCCCACCCCCCCCAAATTCCCCCAGTAATCCTAGACCACCCCCCCATATTGTCCCAGCCAACCCCCCCCATATTGTCCCAGCCAGCCATTCACAGCCCTCTCTTCCACCGTTACCCTTCTCCAACCCCCCAGTCACTATATTGCACATATTCCTTGTTATTCCAGTCCAATACCAAATCAACCCCCCCCCCAATCCATCCCCCCCCCCCCCCAACTATCAGCACCGGTCTATCCACTCTACCTCCAGTCCACCGACTCCCTTGACCACATTCCAATAATTGATAAAGGCCATCCCTATCTAGCCCATACGTCCTTTATTTACCCTGACCTGGTCCCATCTCACCACCCACCCCCCTCTTCCCTTTTTTCCTGGTTCCATAAGTATCAGCCAAATCACCACACGGTTTGCCCAACAAGCCCCTGTCCAATACAATCACCCCAGCCCCCCCTCCCCCCACAGATCCTCAATCACTCAACTTTCTCAAACAAAACTACCAGCCCCCCCCCCTCTCCCTCCCTCTCTTTTACGCCCCAGCAGTAAGCTCAACCCCAGCATTCGCTTGGCATTCCGATTGCCCCCACCTTCACCCTCAGCCATAACTCACAGGGCATATACCACACCTTGTGCCATAAATCCCTACAAACCCTTCTGCCAAAGCTATACCCCTGCGTGACATTTGCCAATTTTCCAATTTACCCTTAGGACCAAAGATCATCTGTTGACCAGCTGTATTTCCCAAAACTCCTTTTCTACTTTGTGTTTGCTCTATCACTGTGCTCTTTCCGTGCATAATATATATATACATGTCAACCATATGAATAAGGTGTTCACACATACTGTTGTTCGGTACATTTCTCCCAGTGATTCACATGTTATGACTTAGCATCATATGCCAGCCCCTGGGCAATCCATTATACACACTGGTGCAAGTATCTTAGGTTCCTTTTCGAATTAGCTTGTATAGCACTATGACTGCAGTAATGATCCATTGAGCACCCATCTACTCATCTGAAGTGAGCCCTCCTCTCCCCAGTCGTTCTTATATCAGTGGTATGATTCTGATACAAACACACCATACTGTTTAGAGCACGCAGCGATCGTTATGTCGTTGACTTAGACGCAAGCAGGCAATATTGCAGTTAGAATGTAATTGTAGGAAAGTGTTCCATGAAGATATATAATATTACACGTGCGTGCCCTTGCTGCCCCAGGAATGTACCCCATGATCAGGTTCCCTCCCCTACTATCCACCCATAAAATTGGTAGCACATGTGGCTAGGTCAAGCACAAACCATCCATAAGTTTGACATTCAAAGCCCCATAGCATTCCACAATCAATCACTGCAGTACTGAGTTTCACCTTACTGGCCACATGCCATTCCCATAGCTCTGCACGTTTTAAGACACTTTCTATATGTCGGTCGAATTAGCAGATCTTTCTATCGATCAGTGGCTTATCAAACTACGCATTGAAATTAAAACAGCCATAACATTAAATTTATTTACCAGAAGGGAATACCAACGCTTTAACGATCCTATTTCACAAATCTTTCAATTCTGGAAACTCAATAGACAAAAGCTAGGCCACACCACCTGGCATGCCCATGATGTTATTCTTTTCCAAACAGGAGTAATAGAAGTACCTCTTACTCAGCAAGATAATATCAGAGACACCCTTTTTCATTGCTATCAACAATACCTTCAAGATAACAACCCTGAATGGCTATGCCCTTCCCATATCATTATGTCGGATGTTGGTGAGCATGAACGGCTAGACGAACCCAATCAAAAACAAGAGCATACACCACCTGGCCCAGAAGCCCACCTTGGCGAAGCCAACCCACAGCAGCACACTCCTGCAACTCAAAACATTATAGCACCCCCACCCCCCCCTGAAGACGACCAAGCCTTACAAACACCACAACAACAAGACGGGGCCAATCAATCACAAAACCAACATATAGACGACGACAATCACTCATTGCAAAGTGAGGCTGAACACGACACCACGCGATACACTGACTTTGACGACGACGACACTCAAAATCTTGATAAGGAAATATCACACCAAGCAAGAGACCAGCCCCCAGAGCATTCTAACGACCCCGCAAATACCACCATAAATCACCCACCCCAGGTACCACCACCAGACAACGCAGAAGCAGCACCAGTCGATTTGACCTTTGCCACTGCCACTAACCCTTCAGGGCAAGACCTCCACCCCTCTCCTACTGGCCCAGCAATTGACCCAGTCCCAGGGCAGCACCCTGAAGTGCACCTCATTAGAGACTCACCACCGCAACAATTAGACCAAGAGCAATTACAAAACATAGCCCAAATATTCGCAAACACTACGCAACAATCACAACCCACTGATACCAACCCGCCTCCCATATCTTCCTTTGGTCTCACCCGCCATCGCTCCCTAGACAATATCCACACAGCCATTTCTTCGCAGCCATCAGTCACCTTTATACACAACCCCGTTCAAGCACCCTATTCAGTAGCAGATAGATTAAACTTGGAAACCCATAGACCTAATCTCTACTTGCCTGAAGGTCAAAACCAACCACCCACCCATTTTGTAAACCCTACTTTTCCCCAGTCATCTTCTCCCCTCCACACGGATCAAAACACTTTTAACTTTCAACTCCCCCCACAACAGGATCAACAACCGCAACAGCCCCCACCCTCCTCAGTCAACACCAATCATCCAACAATTACACAAGCAACAAGCCTTCCAGCCTCTCAAGTACAGCCCCAAGACGCTTCAGCAGTTCATTTCACAGTCCCACGTGTTACTCATAATCCCCAGCCTCCTCGCACCACAAAGGCCCTATTCCCCCCTCCCACCCCTGGTTGGAACAGACCTAAGGTCACTGGACCCAGGCCAGGCCCTTCACACAGACCCGACACCCCTCCTCCTTCCAACACATCCATGCACCCTAGTCATATAGGCCAATCCCCCCAGCTTAGACAGCCTACAACAGCCACAGCTATGGCTGCCAATAATTATCAGCCACCATCAGGAGACCAGCTCTTGTATGGCTCAGCATCCCAGCGCCCTCAAGCTGACCCCCCAATGTATAACAACCTGCCACCCCACACCCAATATGCTCCTGACCAGCCTCAGGACCTCTCTCATACCAATAATGATCACCAGCATGCCTCCAATTCCCATCACTACAACACCTTCCAACCACAAGCACCACCACCCAATTTGATCCGCACTTATGCCACTTCTCAACAACAACAGCAACAACCTCCACCACAACAACAGCAACAACAAACAGCAACAGCCACAACAACATATGCTCCCCCCGCACTCACACACACTCCCTCTACACATTCATCCCAATTGACAGACCCTTCCTACCATCCGCAAGCAAATACTCCCTCCCACAGTCAAGTACAGGTTGTTACCAAAAAACTCAACTTTTCGGAAATGAAACCGCCCACATTCTCAGGGGAATCTGACTCCCAGAATCCCTCAGAGTGGTTTTGGAAGTTTGCGGACTATGTCCATCTTCACAAATGTAACGATGAAGAGACTCTCGAGAGGCTCCGTCTGCTCAGTTCAGGCCTATGTAGGTCCTGGGTTCGATCCCTCAAACCGATGCCCCTACCGGAGCTCGAAAAGGCATTTTTGGCTAAGTTTTCTCTGCTTCGCAGCAGGGCAGCAATCTTAGAAGCTCTTTCACAGAAAAAGATTTCCTATGGGGACAATGTTAATAAATACCTGGAGAACATACAGGAACTAGTTGGCAGGCTAGGTCTCCCCGAGTCCGTAGCAACCCTATACTTCCGCCGCGGACTCCCAGCGTCAGTACAGCAAAGCTTGCAAGTCATGCCTGATACAACTCCCTTGGCAGACTTAGTTCCCATAGTTCAAAACATTCTTGAAAAAGAAACAATAGCCCACCATCTTGACCTCAAGCCCACCACTCAACCAACCTATGACACAGGAGCAAACAATCCTCTCTTGCTGGCCGTCCAAGAAGTAGTTCGCCAAATGTCACAACCAGCCACAAATTCGCAAACAGCCCTACCCACTCCCACCCAGTATGAACCACCAATAGTGGTTAATCAAGCACCACCCAGCCAGTCCTACCACCCTCCAACAACACAGCAATACCAGTACCCACAACAGACCCAATATCAGCCTGTGCCACAGCCAATTCAGTATACACACCAGCAACCAGATCAATTCCAGGCCACACAGTCATATCAATCCCCTCCTCAGCAATCCTATCAATCTCCTCCGCAACAACCAATTCAACAACAGCAACCATTTCCACAGCAACAGCCCATTCAACAGCAACAACCCTTCCACCAACAACAACCCAATCCTTACCAAGATCCAAACCCACCACTCTCCACTCAACAGCAACAACCATCCTATTACACGTCTCCCCAGGACAACAGGAGAGACATGTCACAGGTTAGATGCTACAATTGTCAACAGCTAGGACACATCCGATATTATTGTCCATACAACCGTCAGAATGCATACAATCAGCCCCAACAATATGATTCATACCCACCCCAAAGGCCCAGGGGTATGCGACCTGCATACCAACAACAAAATGGACGTCGACCACCAATGCGCCCTCAAAGATCACCAGATAATAGACCACCACCTGACAGACAGGGCCCTCCTCAGAACTCCAATTACAATAGACAGCAGCGTGCTAATTCAAATAATCAGGGCAATTTTCGCAACAACCAGAATCGTCCCCAACAGCCATATAGACCACCCAGAAATTCAGCATGACAATTTCGGCCTTTTTGCGAACAGTTCATGACATCACTGGAAACGATATGGGAAGACAATGATTTTGACACGCTCTATGTCAACGACTCTGACATGACACATGACAGGGCCGCTGACTCACCAACAACACTATCAGAACAGCAAATAAGTCAAACCCACCAAGAGGCTGTTGATTCCATACTTCAACAGGCCATGTATCATACTTTTACCCTGCCTCAGCCCCTCCAACCACTACAAATTGTCCTCAAAAACCACAATCTTATCCCCACAACATTACCAGACGGCACACGTTTCTTTACGTTGCTGGATTCTGGGAGTACCCACAGTTTAGTCAATCACTCTGTAGTACAAAGAAGCCCCTTTTTGCAGTCCCTTCCTGTCTCCCAGGCCTCGCCAATAGAGCTCACAGTAGGCAATGGAAATTCAGTATTTATCTCAACTTACATACATTTTGTGGCCCAATTTGGAACATGCAAAGTTCCAATCAAAGCGTACATCTTAAAAGTTGACAGCCCCATTGCTTGTGTTATGGGCCAGGATGCTCAGATTCAATTTAACTGCACTTACAAACCAGCTCAGAACATCATTTCGGTGTCAATTGATACAATTTTACTTTCAATTACACGAGACACACCAGTGTCCATACAGGAGTCAGCTCAGCTCCCAGTGCAAGTTAACATGTTTCACCAATATTTCACAGGGACCTTTGAAATTTTTTATAGTGATACTTTAGCCCAGGGCTCTGATCCCAGGGCTGATATCTCCTTGTGCGACGGGTCAGGCAAGATAACAGTGAACAATAAAACTGGCATGCCACTCCTGTTTGAAGAGGGACAAGTGGTAGCACGCATTGCCCTTGAGGTCCCTTTCTTCACAGCTCCAGACCCCACCCCAGACCCCTCCTCAGGGCCAACGGATCATGATGGTCACAACAACACATCAGGGACTCATGATGACTCAGACACCAACTTTGTCATCATCGACAAAGGCCCAGATGCCGCAGGACCACAGCCATATCCTAACTTCAACAACATGACACCTCAACAGCGACGTGACACCCGACTAGAGAAATTCCCATGGCTCGCCAAGGATGATCCCAGGCTCACCATGACTGAAGCAGACATCGTAGACAAGCAATTGCAGTTAAAAGGCTGTGACATGTCTAATGAACAAATTGAGCATCTCCGCCAAGCCATCCTGCGACACTCACCAGTTTTCAGCTTATACGACCAGATAGGCTCACTCAACAGGTATCTTGTGGACCTTACAACTGACATCATAGCTGAGTGCAAGTTCAAAGCGAAGCCCTACGTGACGTCCAGTCAGGACGTTAAAATCGTCCAGCAACAAGTTAAAAAGCTCCTGCAACTTGGCATATTCTCTCGCCAGCTGCCAGAATCATCATCATCCCTTTTTCTGGTCAGGAGATCAAAGTCAGAACCTCCGCGACTGGTCTCGGACTTCCGCAAGACTAATACAGCCTTTAAGCTCATTCACAGGCCTTGTGCCAACATTGACTCATTCAGGCAGAAGATGGGCAGTCGCCGTTTCTCCATCGTAAGTTCCTGGGACATTAAAAGTGCGTACCATTCGGTCAGATTGACACCAGAGTCCAGAAAGTACCTCGGCGTCGTGACATACTACAACGCCGAGTCCCTCTCCTATGCGTGTCTCCCGATGGGCTACTTATCTAGCGCTGCCTACTGGAATGAAATTATGGCTTTAATTACATCAGAACTCCCAGAAAAACACGCATCATGCCTCCACTACTACTTCGATGACCTTGTCCTGATGTCGGAAACTGCAGATGAGCATCTGGAGCTCATAGAAGCTGTTCTAGCTCTCTTCCACAAGCACGGCATGGTACTCAATTTAGCCAAATGTAAATTTGCTACTAGGGACAATTTCCAGTTCCTTGGCTTCGATATTGACCTGACGCCGAAGGAGGGTCCACGTCTGAAGATACGAAAGTCCAGAAAAGACGCAATTCTCAACCTAGACACGCCAAAGACCAGAAAAGACATCAAAGCTTTCTTGGGAGCAGTTCAATTCCTCTCAGCCTTCGTTCCATCCCTGCAAAAGACAGCAGAGCCATTAAACAAACTTCTGCGCAAATCTCAACCGTTTGAATGGTTAGACGAGCAACAACAGGCATGGGACACAATCAAGCAGGCATTGACATCCGCCCCAGTGTTGGGCTTCCCAGAGCCAACAGGCCAACTCCTGCTGGCGACCGATGCTTCAAGGACAGCTTCCGGTTCGGCGTTATATCAGATACAGTCACGCAAAGACCCCCCAGGTCAACACAAGGTCCTCTTGGGCTATGCCAGTCGTCTACATGGCAAACTGGCCTCACACAACTACAGCATTAGCGAACTGGAACTCCTCGCGGTATTTTTCGGAGCTAAAAGCTTCGACTTCTATTTAAAAGGAACGCCCTTTGTCGTAATCACGGACCACGCCCCCCTGGCACAAATTTTCAAGTCCAATAACCATTTTGTGACCCCCAGAATAGCCAGGTTCTATTGGAAACTCAGTGAGTACTCCTTCACAGTCCTTTACTGCAAACCGGGCACTCCCGAGATAAAATTAGTGGACATGCTCTCCAGACATCCAAATGTCACCTGGCAGGAAGACTCAGACATCATTGTCCCAGTGGGAATCGACGACAAGGACCGCAGCCTTACCAGTGCCCTGGCCTCTTTCTTTTGTTTTTCAGACACACACAACAGGCCAATAGTCTCAGATCTGTCCACCTACTATGAGAATCTGTATCATGCATTCTCAGGGCATCCAGTCTTCTGTCCAGTCACAACTAGGTCCCAAACCAGAGCAAGGCTGAACTCACAACAGCAAAAGACCACAAATGCGCCTGCTCAATACAACAACAACCATCCGCAGGCCAATACCACTGGCATGACACACAACACAACAGCCCAGCCAAATGAAAATCATTCGCAACAGAATACATCAGCTGAGCTCATTACCAGTAGACCACCACTGCAGCAGCAACCAGCACCTGCTCAAGTACCATCCAACATTTCCGACGCATCACAGGGTCACGCACCGGCCACTGTCATCCAGCCACCAGTCACGGACCTACCCTCAGTCGCCCTACAGGCAGACAGCGTACAAATCCTGTCCAAAATGCCACATCAAGCAGAGCTAGAGCCCGCAATCAAGCGCTACATCACAGATGCTTTCCATTATGTCAAAATCCCACAGGACCAACAGTTATTTGTCCAGGCTCAGAAAAGAGATCCATTCTTGGGGCCCATTTACAAATACATAGCTTTTAACTCTCTTCCAGCAGCTAAAGGTTTAGCAAACCAAACCGTCCAGCTAGCCAATCACTTTGCCATCCTGGAAAATTTGCTCTTCCATGTTCAAGCCAGCCCGAAATTTCATGATGTAGTTCTTCGACTGGCTGTTCCAGCACAATTCATCTATGACATCATTGAGTTCTTTCACCTCAACATGGGAGCTCATGTCAAGTCAGGTAAAATGTTTGAAACAATTCAGGCCAATTTCTACATCAAAAACCTGATGAAATTCATCCAAGATTATGCCAGAACTTGCATTCTCTGCCAGAGGTCCACTCAAGTTTTAGACACACACAAAAATAGACCCATGATTCCCAGAATTCTCACAGACTGCACTCCTTTCAGGAAAATTCACTTTGACATCAAGACCTTCCCCCATAGCTCTGCTAAAATCACAAACTGCATTATCCTCCAATGTGAATTTAGCAAGTTCATCATTGCTGCCCCAATACCCAGCAAGAAGGCTGATGTAGTAGCCAAAGCTTTCATTGAAAAGCTATGCATTCCATACCTCACTCCCCACTGTGTGGTATGTGACCAGGAGACCTCATTTGTAGGTAAGGTCATGCAAGCTGTTTTCAAGGCCCTGCATGTCCAGTGCCATGTGGTTGCTCCATATGGCCACTCCAGCAACATTGCAGAAAGAGCCATTCAATCAGTATCCAATTTACTTCTCACAATGATAGAATATAGATACTCCCAATGGCCCCAGCTTATCAAATATGCAGCCAAAACTTACAACTCCCTTCCACATGCATCTACTGGCTATTCCTCAAATTACTTGATCTACCTCAGAGAAGACAGAAACTTGGTTGACATCCAACCAGAAGCCCTCTCCCTGACTGCAACGTCATATGACCAATACGTCACCAGCATCAAAGACAAGCTTCAATTCCTGAGGCAGCAAGCAGTGACAGCACACAATGCTGTCAAAATTACACAGGCTGCCCAGCATGCCAAGAGAGCAGCCAAACTACACACTTTCACAGAAGGTGATTTGGTCCTTCTCCTGGCTCCACAATACACAGGAGTCCAGTATTCCAAGAAAATGTCACTCAAATTAATTGGCCCTCTATTCATCAAGACAGAATCACAGCTCAACCGATACGTACTGTCCACCATTGATGGCAAAACACTACCAGGAGTGTACCACATTGGCAGATTAAAACACTGTTGCGTGCGTTCCAAACAGGGAACACCGATCTCAAACTACAGACAGCTGCAGACACATATGATTTCGGACAACCTCAATCTGAAGGAAATTTCTGCCTCAACACTGGAATTGGACCCAGAACCTCCAGGGCCTGTTTCAAATCAAGCCACAGCCAGCCACCCAAAGTCCACAGCCCTCACAATCTTGCCCATCAATTTTTCGAAACATCAATCTCCTCCCAAAAATTCCACCACATGGCCCATAATGCAGTACCAGTTACAGAGCCCCCAGGCATCCATCACCAAGGCCAGGTGGGCCAAAGGTCACCTCCAAATCTTCTTAGCTTCAGAAGACCAACAACTGGTTCCAAGTGATTGGTATTCATTATACCAGGAGCCTGACCTGCACCCACTGTTCAAGCACATAGAACAGCTAAAGCCTACAGGCTCCTCTCCATTTCCAAAATAATTGTACTCCCCTCCCACCCGCAATATTACATAAAGATAACATCCAACTACCTGCCAAATCAAAATATTTCACTCTCCAATTCCTATTTATTAATTAGGCACACAGCACCTTTGCTATTAAGATCAAAACGCTGCAGAAGCCTGTGCTTGATTACCCCGCCAACCCCATAGCCCATCAATCACCTTTAGCCTGTTAGCACATTAATTTCCCTGACCAACAGTTAATCTCTGCACCAAATGCCAGGGAACCATTACTGTCAAAATTCATTTAAGTAGCCCAAAAACCCAAAAGCCAAAACCCACCCTAGCAAACCCCCCCCCCCCTTCGTTGCCCCAACCCTAAAAAGTTCAACTGGCCTATCACCCCCCCTGTCCTTCATTCCACTGTGGGATACCAACGCGGACACTACCAAAGAATTACACACTGTTTTCAACACTCAGCAACACGGATCAATATGGCCACCCATAACAACAGCAGTATTCCGAGATTAATGGACTTGGATGTCCGGCCACCAGCCCACATTCGTCCCCTGATGGATCTAACATCCAGCAACCAGCCGAAGAGGCCCAGATTCCTTGCGACACCAGACCCCAGGATCCCAACAAGGACCATAACGTCCGCGACAACAACCCCAGGGAAGCGCTTCAGGTCTGTGGCTGTACAGACTCACGAATCATCCTTCAAAGCAAACCTCTACAGCCAAGGACCTTCCTTTGAAGTCAAACTGAACCAGGAACGTCAGACGGCCCAAGACAGGACTCACAGGGCCATTGCAGCGGCCATTCACTTGGCAACTACCGAATTCGCCCCACAGGATCCATTGGACTATCCCATGGAGCAGGACGCATTCAGGGATGTCCAACGTTCCCCAGCGCCCTCCGATTCGTCCTGGGCTACGCTAAGCCCTGGGTCATTTGTCCCATTTACAATGACCCCAGAGATGTTTGGACCACCACCCATCTTCTCCGCAAGGCCCGCCGCCCAAAGCCAGCAGTCAACCGCCATGAATGACAGCGGCCATGAGCTGCCCCAGGACGTTTTGGAGGTTGCCCTCGCTAAGGACGGCGACCGGGCCCCCGAGCCTTCCCAAGAGGTCACGTTAGCCACGGAGCAGACACCAGCAAGCGAGCCACAACCCCCCCTCGAATGGACTCCTGAATCCCTCATGGGGTCCTTTGAACAGGACAACGAGCAGGCCACCAACACCCGAGGCCCCAATTAGACTATGCACTGTAAAAGTTATGCAGTTAATCTGCCACAAAGGCCAACGAACTATCGAGCTGTGGTACAAGTCTACATGAATTGGGACGTTAACCATGGAACAATTACATAATAGATTTCAATATAGTACATAATCAACATTCGTTATACGAGCGGACAGCCGAAATTGGAGCAACCACCAGCATGTAATTGTCCATTAAAGGTATTTGATTAGAAACTTAATCAGTTGTCTCTGTTTTTTCCCAGCATAATACATGTTGCATGTTACTTGCCAAGATATCTAGGCCTTTATTGTGTCTAACGGGACGCGGCACAATAACACGAAACTTTCATTACCATCAGCATATTGATATTTGCACATATTTGCATTCAGAGAATCTCTCATTTTGAAAGTCTGCCAAACCGCCTATTTAGCCTGGTAACTACACCAACTTTTATTAGTGCGCTCCTTGCCAGGAATTGCCTTTGCTTAAGATATAACACAGTGTACTGCAGTTAGCCCCCCCCCCCTCAACTGTATAGAACAATCACTTGATCACATGTAATGCGTGCATTCTTGGGCACATACAGGTCATGCACGTCATTTTGAAAGTTAAAATTGGCAGCTTAGCTGCATTGAACCACAGGTGTATTTTTCCTGTTCAGCTGCTCACTTGATTGCTTGACTTCTCATCAGCACGGGCATTGCGGCTGCAAAGCTTGTGTACTTTGCAGTCAGCAAAACTGCCTAATCCCAAATAAAACAGCTGTGTTTATCTATTCAATAAAATAACTGGAAGGACCCTAACGGCCCTCCTTCCAGGGCTGTCGAATTAATCACATTGAATTTAGCGCATTTGAACACATATAGGGACCAGTTCAATGCGGCAGAATACATAAGGATGATTGTGAGGACACATGATAATTTATCCAATCATCCCGGGGAAAGACTAACTTAATTAATCTGGCACTTAAACACCCTTAAGCCAACCTAACATTTCATCGGTGAGCTCACCTACCCAATCCTATAGCACAGCCATATACCAGACTGGGGTAAACCAAGGGCATTCCCCCCCTCCAAGGCAAGTCCCCCCCCTCACAGAAGAAATTACCCCCCCCCAAACAATTGGACATACTATCAAAGTTCACCTTTCAAGCCTATTTTCATAATGTATATCCTTTTCTTTTCCCTCTTTATTTCAACTTATACTCAACGCATCAGCCATGTTGCTTCATGTAAACAGTAAAAGCAACCTGGTTGATTTAGCACCTTAATACCTTTCCCTATTCCATTAGTTTTTCTTTTATAAGACATTTTACTGTCGCAATTTGGACAAATATAAATTCCATATTTATTTTTTTACAATCAATTCGCACTGCAAAGTCTTCAGGCAACCTTTGCAGCCAACACAAAATTTTTATTGAACTCACTAAGTAAGTCATACCAATGTCACATATCTGCATAATTACCTCTTTCCCCTTTCTATATCAGTTTTATTACCACCATAGACGTTACATGCAATTATATCTTCCCTTCTTTTCCATCCCTTAAATAGCCTATTATCGCTCTTACAATCAATCAATAATTCCCCCATCAACACGATAGTCTCAGTAAGATCTTTGTGGGCCACTGACCTTCTTGACACGTGAAGTAATCCACCCTTCCCACCAGGGGGAGCCCCAAGATATTAGCCTTAGCCCACGGCCAGTTTGCCCAAACTATATGGCCATACCCACCAGTGTTGGGATTCACTTGCCCTTCCAACACTTCACAACACTGCAAGTTGCCCTTCTCAGGTAAGTTGTTTTTTCACTTTAGCCCATAAGCTTAAGGTTCAGTTAGGCTATCATTATCTATTACTTAGGCAGCCCACAGTGCCCTGGGCACAACACAGCTGTTTAATGTGATAAAGAATGATATGAGACTGATATGAAAATAAGAATTGAGATTTCCAATTCAATAATTTTGATTGCAATCAATGGGAATTCTTCAGGCTTGATAGCTCCTGAACGGGGATGGGAATAACCTTTGTTCATACTTAACGTTTGACAGTGACTTGTGATATTCACTATGATTGTATTTTGACTATAATATGGCCGTCTATTACTGACTTTGATTATGAAGCCGTCAGTTTTCCCTGATGAGTATTGAAAAAATTTGAGCACTCTTCCATGAGCAGACTTTAACTATTACATTTACAAAAAAAAAAAAAAAACTTCTAAATGGAACACTGAACTTACTACTTCATTTTATTATATTCTAGGTCATTTATGCAAGCACGCATACTGCCTGCAGCACCAACAAATCATACCACTGCAGAAGTCCTTATGGTGGGCAACTTCCCAGTGGCTACCTTGTTGCCACAGTGCGCAGAGTATCTTTTTCCACTAATTATTGCAGTTGCACTTCTGATATTAATTGTTATTTATAAACTGTGCTCACTCTTATAATACGTTGTGAGTTTTTCACTCACCATCTCTGGGGTGGCTACCTATTCAGCCACAACTACCATCTCAGCTTC
The DNA here is from genome assembly GCA_026936325.1 of Platynereis dumerilii. Lineage (NCBI taxonomy): Eukaryota > Metazoa > Annelida > Polychaeta > Phyllodocida > Nereididae > Platynereis > Platynereis dumerilii. Next base: position 22,284,565 of record JAPTHN010000011.1, read on the forward strand.
AGTCACAGCTCACAATCACCAGTGTGTACATGGGTTCCCCTTCGTCCCTCTGTTATGCAGCCCTAGACCAATCAATTCATTTTCCTATAGTATTACACATTCTCTATTATCAATGCCCCCTCGATAGATGTAATGTTTGGTTGATCAGACAAGTGTTTTAAGTATGTTGCCTCATGATTAATTACTGTCATACCTACTCTCCCAACATGTATTTCTTTCTAGCATTGATATACTTGGTGGCATGCATAGCCACATCCAAGTCAGTTCCTACCACTAGCTCCACACCACGTGCACCCATTAGTACATGCACATTGACCCAAATTCAAGATTGGTGCACCATTTCACCTCAAAATATTTTGTGTGATCTTTCGCAGGCACAGGAACCCCCTACCTGTGTCTGGCCTCCTGACACTCCCCCAGTCCATGAAATCACCTTGGCAAATGGACCACTTCCACAGCAAATATTGACCGTTTTCAGCTCATATCCAGGAGTGACTTCTCTCAACATCCTTAATGTCACCCATACAGTGGACTTTCCTAGCCTTATCCAACAATTTCCCAACTGCCTCCATCTTAATCTAAAGCATACCCCAATCGAAAATATACAGTACACCCAAATTAGGCCACAACTACGAGAAATTACCAACCTAAGACTAACTGATGATTCCATTACACAGAAATGGTCAGCCCTCATAAATCTCAAAAAATTGCAGGTTACTCTGCTGTCAGACCCTTCCAGCCCTAATCACCCCTTATTGCCTGAAGCACAGTTAACGCACTTAGACCTCACTGTCCACAAGACTGTGTTCTTTCCCTGGAATAGGCTTGCCACAAATCAAACCACTCTAATTTCCCTCACCATGCATTTACCCAATATTGCAAATTTGCCTCCTTCAATGCCTTTTGATAACCTCCAATTTCTCCACTTGCGAACCAATAATAAGGAATTCAGAATACACCAGTTATCCGAAACCACATTTCATTCAGATCAAAGGAAAGCACCCAAATCAGCCTTGCGAACTCTCATTCTCGATGGGTTTCGTTTCAACACAGACCAGGATTTGAGCCACCTGAAATTAACTTCATTAACTATTCAAAATTGCCCTCATGGTCTCGACCGTCTCCTTGCCTTTCCCCCTAATCTTCAACAACTCTTTTTCAGAAATGTATCCACACCCTACACCATTACACAGCCATTATTAGGAGCTCCACACTTAAAAGTCTTTGAATTATCCCACACTCGTTTGAAAGTTATCCCCAAATTCTACTTCAAAAACTTTGATACCCTACGATTATTAAATCTTTCCCACAATCAACTCACCACCTTCGAAGTCAGGCAAAAAGATATTCACCTATTAAAGGTCATTGACCTTAGCCACAATGACCTGCTTAGTCTGGATGGCACACTGTTCAATCGCCCTGGTCTTAAGTACTTATATTTTCAAAACAACAGCCTACAATATTTGGAAGGAATCAACCAGAGAATTTCTTTCGTGACCCCAAATATGAAACAATTGGACCTGTCCGACAACCCAATAGTATGCAATTGCGACATGACTATCTTTTTGAACACGTTGCCTGACTCCACTATCATATCTGGTCACTGTGATGCTAACCTATCTATCCCCATTTCAGCCCTCAATTTCTCTACCTGTGATCATCTCCCTTTCCCTCGTCCCCAGCGGTCTCTCAGAAAGCAACTTCGACACATGCAAATGCTTTCTGCCATGGCTCATATCCCTGCAGATCAGTTAGTCCCCAAATCCGAGCATTTGCCCAGTAAGGCCATTCGCAATTGGGTTCAATCACCTCAGCCCCTTCTCAGGCCCCATTTTGGTGTAGGCTACACGTTTCGAGGCTATTTACTGCCCAGTGTGGAGTTTGTCATCCCACATGCCTTTATACAATTCCCCAGTTTTTCGATTCCATCTTTTCATTGGGATATACAAGTCTTTGAAGACCTCTGTAATAATGAGGATGAGCTTTTGCAGAATATCTGCCAAGATTTTGTTCCATTATTAAAGAACACTTTAGATAAGATTAAATCTTACCAACAAACTCTGAAATACAAACTTTCTCAAATCTCAACAATTTTTTCCAATCAGAAATTACATGATTACAATCCTAGCACTTACGAAGACAGTGAACCGCAATCAGACCAATCCCCACAGTCACCTTATCAGAATGATTCTCCGCCCCTCACCCCAGGTACACAACAAGGTCCTGGCAGTGACCCCACACAGGGACCTCAGACCTCACGATTTTCCAGGGCAGCCAAGACTATACCCAATCCAATGGACCCCCTGGCCATTCCCAAGTCCAACAATGCCAACGCAACAGCAGAGCTCATGGCTTCCAAAGAAGAAAACTATACAGTTAACATCAACAAGGAAGCATGGGAAGAGGAAGATGACACTGCCTACTGGTGGTCTGTTATATTTCCCCACGTTGGTGCCCCAATGAATGCTAACATTCGCAAAGAAAGAGATGCAGTGTTTTTGGAAGCCATTACATCCCTATCTCAAAGACAAAACCTTTTTAAGGACCAATTTTTAGATATAAGAGGGGACCTATCCCTCACCATTGATGTTGTAGCTAAAACATTGACTAACACGACCAGAAACATCCATACTCTCCATACTTTGCTGAATGATACCAACAAAGAAATTATATCCCAATTTGCTGTAGTTTCAGGCGCCATAAATGCATTGCAGCGCAAATTATTTTCGATTCGTGTCCTTAGCCTCCTCACCACCAAGTACCTTCGTTTATGGAGTGCCCAAGTTCACCAGCACGCCATGCTTATCATGGAAGCAGATAAGCTTATTCTAGCTCTTAATGATTTAGCAGCAGGCACCATTTCCCCTGTCCTTTTACCACCAGAATATGTCCATATTTTAGTTCACAAAACTTCCACCAGTCTGTATAACTGGCAAAACAGTTATAAATTAGCATTTACTGACCTGGCACACATTTATCAAAATTCCCAACCAACTTTCATACCAACAAAGCATGGCTTCCTACTGCAAATGTTATGGCCCATCAAACCCCTACATGCTAAAATATTTAAACTATTCCATACAGAGTCCCTGCATGTTCCAGCAGTCACGACCCCAGCCTTCCAACATGCCAAAAGCAATCATGATTACACCAAAATTGAGATTGAAAAACCATTTCTAGGCGTTCATGATAACACATTTTTAGAACTCAGTGTTGAAGAACTGCAAGAATGTCTTCACATTGGCGATCAGTACCTTTGCACTCAGTCAGCCATACAATTAGATGCTTCAAAGCTAACATGTAATTCAGCAATATACCTAAATGCCTCCATCAACACCATCACTGATCTTTGCGAAGTACAATACTTTTTCGAGCCATACGCCCCACCCCCCCGCGTGATTGACGCGGGCCATCAATTGCTCGTGACAGGCTTTTCCCTGCCATGGACCAGAAAATGCAACAAAGACCGAGTAGCACGTCCAGTGCCAGGTAGCCTTTATCTCACAATGGACAGATCTCAGCTCTGCTTTTGTGATTTCAGCAGCCCCAGAGGATATATTCCTCGCAGAATCACTGGATGTCCCAGCACTGCATCACCCACCTTTAAACCATTTCTGGTCAACTACACCATTAACGCAATTTTGGTCCATATGTTCTCTACAGAGCTAAATGTCACATCCCTGCCCTCCATCTCGTCCCAAGCTATGGCAAATTTCACACTACCCAAGTTCAAGGTGGCAGCCAAAATAGCTAATACCACTCTAGCCAATATGACCCATGGAGTGAAACGTTTAAGTGAAATAAAGCTCATGATCAAGGAAAAAGGAGAAGATTTCCTAGTGCGTTTTGAAGAGCTGGAAAGCTCCTTTCATCTATCAGTCATGTTTAGTAAGCGCCATTGGCTGCGGGCCCTCTCATTTATAGGCAGTCTCTGCGGCTTCCTTTCATTGCTCCTCTTAACTTTCATTTACTGCAGAGGCAGATATAGTACCCACATGCTAACTTCAATGATCATGGCTGGTATGCCCAAGTCTATTAAGTCACAAGAAATTAATCCAGAATCACCCCTACCTAACCCCGCCACAGAACCAGTAGCCCTGGACAGCATGTCCCTTTTCAAAATTACGCTGGTTCATGTTTTCACATTCATAATAGCTATGCTAATTATCACGTATATCAGGAAGTGTGTTTACTTTTTCTGCAGAGACGTAGCCGTGTTTCATGACCCACCCGAGACCCGCAAATTCCCTAAGATTGAGATCTTCATGGAGCTTAACTCAGGATCTTCCAGGCTACTCCTTTTCGTTATGACCCTCAGAGCCCATATCTCCAAATTAGCTCTTAAAGGATTGATCTCTCCCACCAGCTTCCAATTCTCCCATCATAAGCTGTACTCCATTGTAAGGCCTAATTGGGACGCTTGCCTGTGCTCCCTTCAGATTGATTCTCTAAACATTGAACTGCCCAGACTCATCAACGTCCCTGTTTACAAACAAAAGAAGCTACAAACTATCATTCAGAGCAAATTTGCAGTTACCATGCTGGCTTCGGACGGCGTTCACATTTATAAGTTAGGAGACAATCTCCAAGAAGTAGTCCAGGCCCAAGAGCTCAATCCCTATACCACCCTAATAAGAGAGCTCAAACAAAGAGAAATGGAATTTCGTTCCTCAGTCAATCTCGAGCAACCCCTCACTCAATCAATCCAAATCAACCCCTCAGCCCCAGACGTCATGCCATCCACAGCAGCACAGGTTAGTAATGGCATACCCCCTGTGTAACTGGAAAACCCCCCCCCCCCTGTATTAAAACACCCAAGTACCGCCCACCCTTCCCCCCCCCCTTCAACCGTTCCGATCCACGCGTGGTTACTGCTGCAGTGCCTTGGGTGAAGGCTAACAGCTGCAGTACCTCCAGTCGCAACAATGTTCTGGAAACAGTTTCCCAATGCGAACTGATGACCTTGCTAGGTCTGGCTTGTCGCAGAAAATCCTTGATTTACCAAAATCATGGCCCATAACCTTTTCGCAATATGTGCCATTCTCCAATCCTAAATTAACAAATTTATCCCACAAAATCAACAATAGTGCTATGCTTATCGGAATCTATTAATCTGTCAGTATCATAGGCTCTCCATGGCGCACAGAAATAATGTCAATCTGCCCCCATTGAGGCACCAGCACATGCGCAGACTGAGCACAACAGCCAAACACGAGTCAAATTGCACCCATCATCCGACCGATTCCTCGGTTCACATTGGCATAATATTCTTTAACGCTAAGTGTCCAATACATAACTAAAATTTCACAACTGCTCACTGCGTGCCCTTTTCGGCACAACACACTCATGGCAGTGTGCTGGCTACGAATTTAGCAACTTCATCAATACGCCATAACACCTCCGTCCAGTTCATTGCTTATAACCTTTGTAGAAATGGCCCCAGGCCATGAGTTAACCATATTCTGCATCAGATTTAAATTACATGCAATTACACTTCCCCCCCCCCCTCCAGCGCCACAGAATACCAAGTCTACTACCATTTTCGTATCAATTGGATGCCCAAATTATGGCACTTTCATTTCCTTTTTTTGCAAGTGGGACTCTCAATTTGCTTTGGGGGACATTGTCAACATAAAATGCACACATGGCTTACTCTCTTTGGAGGATTTGGTGGTCCTTAGAAGGACCTGGGATTTTAAGCAATACTGCTCAGATAATATCAAGAATAAATGCTTTTATAGCAAACGATGCCTACGCATATTGCGCACGTCATCTCGGCCAGCAACCACAGTAGCCCTCACTGGTCGAAATCGAATGACGCCCTCTTGAGTAGCATACGGCCGATACAGTTGCCCATTGGTCTTCCCCCTGAGATGTCCGGTCGCATCATCAAAGTCGAACCACGGCCACATTCTTTCCAAGCTAGCTCGCCCAACGTACAGCGCGCCGAAGAATTGTCCAGGCCGACCCCATAGACTTCTCCTGAGTGGTCCAACGTACGGCACTCTTTCTTGGGCGACAGCAGCGTAGCCGAGTGGTTCATCGTGCACCACTCTTTCTTGGGCGACATCAGCGTAGCCGACTGGTTCAACGTGCGGCACTCTTTCTTGGGCGACATCAGCGTAGACGGGCAGCTCGCAGGCATGACAGGTCAATTCCTCTGGAATTTCCATCTCAGCAGCAGCAGGAGTATGATGAGAGCGAGCCATGTTGATAGTTAGCAGTAATTGTAACAATATGACAAGAATGTGGATGGCTTACACTTAAATACCCTAAATCAGGACCCCTCCATACCCCCTTCCCCCCCTGGGAACTCACCTTGGATGCAATCGGGTTTAAGCTTTACCTTAAAACAATGGCACAAGATCCATTGTCCTGACCTAAGATCCACGGTGTCACAAGTTTGTCATGTCACCTAAACCTGACTTTCCTTGATACACCAACACAGACTGTTGTATTAAGCAGGCCACTGTGGCCTGCACCAACAACCTTAACCCTATGGGACATCGACACCTGTCCCACTGAGACACTGGACCAACAGCCAGCTCAATTACCCCTGCCACCTGAGCTGTCACTGCAGACAAGCAGGCATATGCCCCAACTCTGTTTAAACTTTAAAAATATTTCATTGCTTTGTTTTGTAAATATCTCTTGACACACTGTTATTCTAAGAAATTTTATAATATTCAACATAAATGTATTTTGAGTGTCCAAGTTTATGCCTATTTCTTAAAGTTTATATTGAAACTTTACAAACATGAATTGCAGGGAATTTCCAGTTCATTTACTTTCACTGACCATTGACAATTCATTAATCTCCCTGGCACACAGTGTAGCTAGAGTAATTCTTGAAAACCAGCAAAACCAAACACAATTCATGATTCATTCAAAAATAACCATCTTTCCGGTGGCAAAATTGATTCTAAAAGCAACATCCCTCAAATCCAGGCTGAATGCCATTAAAAGGCAAACCAGTGCGTGAAGTTGTGGCCCATTGAGGCCAGGATCTTTTTATCCTAGTACCCCATATTCTTCATCAACCTTTTCCCCTGACAGTCCTGCTGTCAGCCCCCCCCCCCTTTCTTTCTAGGCCAAAATCACGCACGACAGAGTGCTTACATGTGGTCCATATGGTGGATTGACAATATGGACTCAATCCCTCTTTGCATGACAATCCACTTCATAGTGTTACCTAATACTCTCATGCTCACGTTTTTGCTTACTGTATTTAAGTTAAGTGACAATTGCCTTTGTAGCATGCTATTCTGTTGAGTGCATAGTTCGTTACCATTAGAATTGCAGTAGAATTTGCATGTATGTATTTGGCAGAAAATTCCTTATGGGAGCAAGGAATTCATCTGCCCGGTTGACTTCGGAATGTTTGTTTTGTATCACGCCATTTCTCATTCCCCCAATATTCATTCATCTCAGTGCTTTTGTCAACCAAATAGCTGCCAAATTGCCCAAGCGATCAATTGGTCTGCCACAAGCACTCTTGCATGTCTTTCATGGTTTGCAGTGATATTCTATCTACAAATTTGCAATTATTGCACACAAGCATCCATTTGTAATATTTAGCAATGTCAACAGTCATTTTCGAGTGTGCACCCATGGAAAAGTAATCACCAGTTTTAATCCTTGAAATGTAAGACAATACAGTATTTTATAATGTTGAATAATCACTCAGTCATTAATAATAATAATTAATAACAAAATAATCAGGCAATTATTGTTGCCTTTAACAACACTTGTCACTTTTAAGCTATTACCAACACAAAAACAACGAAAATCGAAACTGACATGATAAAGTATTATAGATTTGTGGCACTAAGCCCACCTCTAATTGAAATAATCCACTCTCATAATTGCATAGAATTACAATGTTCCTGTGCACCTATCACTGATATATCTTTCCTTTTGAAAGCCTACTTTCAGTTGCCTTCCCCAGACGGCCAGTCCTCAACCACCACAGGATGGCTTCTCCCAGACCATCAGGGCATGACTTCAAAGGACCTCCACCCCCCTCCCCCCTTCGGGCACCAACTATGGACCCCCCGAGGATCGACCTGAGTAATCACAGCCGTCATCCTATCCCACGGGCCTTCACAGCCGCTGCAGGGCATCCCATCAGCACCCCATTGGTAATGGCTGACATCCAACATGCATCACAAAGGGCCTTGCTCTCCTTTGGGCCAGGGCACCTATCAAGACCACGGTGGCAGGCGCCACCGCTGCCTCGGACACCAGGCCTAATGCACACCTGGGCACCACCTCCATGCAATCAAGAGGACCCACTCAAGCACACTAGGGCTTCACCTCCATGCAATCAAGAGGACCCACTAATGCACACCAGGGCACCACCTCCATGCAATCAAGAGGACCCACTCAAGCACACTAGGGCATCACCTCCATGCAATCAAGAGGACCCACTAATGCACACCAGGGCACCACCTCCATGCAATCAAGAGGACCCACTCAAGCACACTAGGGCATCACCTCCATGCAATCAAGAGGACCCACTCATGCACACTAGGGCATCTCCTCCATGCAGTCAAGAGGACCAACCAGGGCATACCAGGGCATCTCCTCCATGCACTACGGAGGCCGCAGTCATGCAGTCCAGGGCATCCCCTCCACTAAAAACGGAGGATCTACCCCTACAGACCAGGGCACCGTCTTCAGTCACCCAACAGGGCATCGTGTCAACAGCCAGGGCGCCACCCTCGCCAACCACAGTCAGCACGGCTCGGGGTGATTCGGTCGTGCTGTCCAAAATCACAGGGACAGCTCAGCCTTTCACCCCAGGGGGCCACACCAGTTCTGCTGCAGGGCACCAGTCCACCAACAACCAGAGGGCTCCACCATCCAGCCACTTCATGGTCCCCAGGGCACCACCGATCCACCATAGGGCAACAATGCACCACCAGCCTGGATCTTCACCTGATATGGCAAGGGCTTCGATCCAAAGCTTAATGAGTCGAAGACCCCAAATCATCCAGGCGGCCTTGAGGCGTCAAAGCAAGCCCGCTCGTCTACACCCTCTGAGGTATAGGGCATCACTACCAAGGGCACCTCCGGCACCTGCGAACATCAGGGCACCGACTCATCAGGCGTCGCTCAGCAGGAAACCACTCGACAACCAGTGGCCATCGTGCAGCTTCAACAAGCCTGCACTTCCTGCAGTTCCAGGGCATGCTGAGCCACACGCTCCCATTCCGAGTCCACCAGGAGCAGCTCCTGGGGTGTCTACACCTTCGGACACCCAGGAATCCTCCAAGGCGCCATCGTTCTCATCACTGGTTCAAAGACAGTTCATAAACGAACCAGTGACTCGCAAACGATCAGGCAGCTCTTCGAGCCCACCAACGCTGGCGCCCATCCACGAATGGATCGAGCCTCGTACAGGGCAGAACCGCCGCGATGCCAGGGCTCCCCGGACAATTCAGCCGAGGCCAGCTTCCGCTCCGACACTGCAGACCCAAGGCAGCGTCGTGTTGCCGAGTTCGATCAATAACCAAGCAACGGACACTGAGCTTCAGTTCGTGGCCTTTACTCAAGGCGAAGCCAGTGTCACCATTATGACTCCGGCGACGATACAAAGAACCATTCGTGCACATATGCAGCAATTGTGGCTTAGTGAAGAGCACACGCTCTTATCAGTCGCAGTAACTGTGCTACTTTCCCCAAGTAACGCTACAAAGGGAGAGTAGCTCTCTGGAGGTGTCGACCTCCTCAAAGTGCTTCAAGTGACAACTGGAAGTCCTGCATCTCGCCACACAATCAGCATCACAAACATTCACCCAGCAATTGACAGTCTAGGTTGTGATCCTTTCTTCATATGGTATACAGCAATAGATGCTACAAACATTATCAGTTTATCCAAAAGAATTATTGATCGGACTATTATTGATCGGACTAGCCCCCCCTACTGATGCATACTCAATATTCAAATACAATCATTTAATGAATGACATTCAGCCATTTCCACCTTTAGGACAAGTTCATGTCCTCCCATGCCCCCCCCCCTTATCTCTGCACGGCTTCCCCCCCCTTCTTTGGCTATTCCTCGTCATGCCCTCATCGCCCACTACCCAGTATATTAAGTCCCACATGACAAGACTCACCTTTTGTTCAGCATTATGCAATACTTGCCATGAAACACACATCGCTGTAATTTATGTTGCATATCTCTAGATATTTATGTGTCAATCTGTTTAATTTACACATGCTGCATTGATGTATTGATGTTTTACCTGCATACTTTAATATGCTGAATTTAGATATTGACATGTTAATTTGCTATGTTCAATTGTTATATTAATATGATGATTTTATGTACTGCCATGTTGATTTAATATATCATGAAGTTAATGCCAGTATCTTCTCTGTAACAACGATACACTTTAATAACAATATACCTCACATGCTAGGTCGCTGCCTCTAGTAAACTTGTACAGCAATAAATGACATTCAATTAATTCCGTTGCAAGGCTGCGTCCTGTGCTTCGGGAGGTAATTTATATAATTACGAGGGGCTTCCTCAATGAAGCCCACTAAATGAGGCGACACCAGTCCTAAGTAATCAATCTGGTGACTTCACTGAGCATATTGTGATAAGTTGTATAGTATAATGCAGACACAACACTTCAAATAAGCACCTATTGTGCCATCCTACGATTGCCAGCATGCACGGCAGATAGGTTAAGTGTTCATGGCAAGCGTGAATTTATTGTTTTATGTATAAAAATTCGAAAAATCAGTTCTCCAAGTAAAATGCTCCCGCCAATAAGCGTCACCCCCCCCCCCCTTCCCCCCCCAAAGACCCGGGGAGGTACCCCACTTGGGGTGAGGTACTTAAAACTCCCTATAAGCATGCAAATAAGCCAATTATTTCAAAACATCTCCCCAGACAACAGAGTTCAACAGCCACATCCAGTCGGGGGAGAATGTCACAGTATTGGAAATACTGTGTCTTTTACTTAAGAAGTCTTACAGTGCTGAAGATGCAACTGCGGCAGGCAAGCCAACAGTTAAATAACCTTTGACCTAAAAGTTCCCCCCCTTCACATGCCACTAAGCCACAAGGCTCAAGACTTTCTAGTGGCTCCCTTATTCTTTAGTAACGAATGTCCCGATTGGCTGGCCAAAGTTCGCCAGTAAGTTGAGTTGGCTTTGTCCTGACCCAGGAATCCTCAGTCTGGTTCCCCCAGCCCGCTGGACTCCCAGCAAAAACCAGACTCCCAGCATTGAGCCCCAAATGCTGGTCCCTCTCCCCCCCTCCTTCCCTTATGTCCCTAGGCTAGGATCCAGATTCCCTTCAGGGAAGCTGGATCCTTTATCCAGTTAGACGTAAGATGTGAGTTTCGTCATGTATCAATGCAATGGTATCAATACAATTGTTGTTTATGTAAGGTGATGTACCAATAAAACCCTTTATTTGAACTGGAGCAATGCCTTGGGTTGTCCATGGTTTGGGGGTCAGGATTAGCCTGGGGGTTAGGATTCATCCTAGGCAAGATCTCAGGTCCTCTCCACGGCCAAGCTAATTGGTTACAAGGACCTAAGCACCCACCTGTAATTAGAAGCAATCTCATGAGTGATCTTCCATGATGGGTCAGTTGGTATCCCCACTGGCTTCCCATCTTTGGGAGTGACACTATATACCTATAGATCTATCTATCTATCGCCATTACTGTGACTATTGTGATAAAAAAACTAGATTTGTCTAAGACAATTATGTTGAGAATGTGACTGATTCCAATATTACACACCATGACATGTGGACTTTCACTACTGCGACAATAATAACTAGATCTGTCTTGAGACAATAATGTTTAGAAACTATTTCCAAACTTCTGATCATTTTGACAGCGTATGTCAAGGTAAATTTTTTATTCATCTATCTGTCTATCCATCTAAAGTGTCAGAATAATGTAAACAGTCACAATGATGACTCTTATGAGAAGCCTCACAACAGTCACACTGAGAACTATTGAAGACTGGGGATAGGCAATAGCCGTTATCAATGAAAGTGAAACCTTCTTTATATTCATTTGAAATGCTAACAACATGTGGATGAGGTCATCCCAGATCATAGGAATGTTGTGCGCTAAAAGACTCCCTCAATTTTTTTCATATCTATCTGCAGCTATAGATAGTTACAAAGATAGCTACATAGATAGATACATAGATGATACATAGATAGTTACATAGATAGATACATAGATAGATACATCTATAGATACATCTATAGATAGATACATAGATTGGAATAATCTTACTGGGACCTGACCAGTGAGGCTTGTGAAGTCCATTCATAGCAATCGAGAATAGCAATCGAGAATAGCAATCGAGAATAGCAATCGAGAATAGCAACCGAGAATAGCAATCGAGAATAGCAATCGAGAATGGCAATTGAGAATAGCAATCGTAAATAGCAATCGTAAACAGTAGGGGAAATTATCAGCAGCTCATGACAACTGGAAGTCATGAGTCTGTCATGACAAATAAGTTAGTGGTCCACTAATTGGCTTTATCACCCAGGTGTCAGCACAAGTCTGCCCCAACATGTCCACCCCAGCCTTCAGAAGTTCTGCACCCCTCCATCCCCCCTCTGCTCACAGAGAGGGGTGGGGGGAGGGAGCTAGGGTCAAGAATTGCAAATGACAGTTGATGAAGTGATACAGCTGCTCCCTTCACAAAAATCACCCCCTCCCCCAGCTTGGACAAGTTAGACCAAGATCCTTGGTAGTTATGCCCACTAAATGCTTTCTACATTCACTCCTTTAACACACCTCTATAAATTCCTGCCAATAAATATAATAATGTATATGTAACAATATCTCAGCATGTTATTTCATTTATTACATGTTTAAACACTAAAATGTTAAGTATTTTTGGATAACCTCACTCACCTATATTACACAAGTAATAGTTCCTGTTGCATAGCAAATTCCTAATGGGTGTAAAATGTACACTGTAAATGCAAGAACATGTACATTGTCTTATCTTGTGGAGCATGTAGTTCAGGGAGATATTAGTTCACTTGACAAGAGGAGAGGGCTGTTTATTTATCTAATCAGTTATAGACCCTGACAAATTACGCCCCCCCCCCCTTTATGGCCCTGTAGGAATTTGTAAACACAGAGACAGCTCTCATTCTTCTTTTCTACAGGAGTTCATAAAATGTTAGTTTTCCAGGATCATCAGTTTAACCAGCAACCTGTACAGATATATTTATTAAGCATAACATTCAGTCACCAGTTGTTAACAAAATAAACATGCTGTCCCTTGTGATGTCTGTGCATTGAATTGTGTTCACTTTTCATTGGTCATTTATCAATGTTATAGGTGTTTATATTAAAAAGTGATAACTGGTAAGGCCATTTGTGTCCAGGCCATTGTCTGACTTTTTGTCTCTCTAAAATTTGGAGTTATAACTCTGTTGTCCTAATCTCACACGTCTCTTTAGGATGTTAAGACTTTCTTAAACTGACTGACCTTTTAATTAATTTCTACCTGTTTAGAGAACTTAGCTTTCTGTCTGAGATATAGCATGCCCATAATTCATTTGATGTGAGGTTATAGGTTCAGAGTTACTGAACGAATGGCTCACAATACTCAACTTACAATTAGCAGATCAGCATGAGACTGTCGTGGCTGGCAGAGGACAGGGCTCAGTCCTGGCTGACAGATGACAAGTGTGTGGGGCAAGAGAAATTCCACTGGACAAGCAGTTTACCATGTGTAATGGCCGGATAGGTGTGAAATGTGAACACAAATAGATACCCAGCAAAATCACCCAAGCCTGACATGCATCGGCCATCTAATCATGGACTTATTTTCATTCTAAAAACTATCTATCTATCTAAACTTATCTCTATCTTTAATTATGCATGCATTTATTGTGTACCAGTAGTCCAGTACCCCATAAGCTTATGGTAATGCAGGGGTGGATCCAGAAAATGTCGGGGGGGGGGGGGGTTACGACTGAAGATGTACTTAAAATATCGGAATAAGTTTTTTTTACATTAAAATGTACTGGACAAAAGGGGGGGTTTGAACCTCCTAACCCCCCCCCCCTGGATCCGCTACTGCACTCAGTGCACTATGTATACTTAAATAATGAATATATTGCTAGGCCTGGATGGTAGATCTAAAATAAATATAAAATGTAGATAGATAGATAGATAGATAGACAGCAATATTGATTGATTAGCACAATGATTGATAATTAATTAACTTAAAATCAAGTCAGTTCACACCATCAGATTTGCATGGCACTGAAGTGCTTTCTAATCAATATTCTGGATTTTATCTTCAATGATTCACTGTTGAAATTATGTGGAAGCTTATTTTCCCAGATGACAGAGCTCTGGGAGACTGACTTCAAGCAAAGACAGTGTATCTATACACTGTCTTTGCTTCAAGACAACAACCCTCTCTATATCCCAAAGCGGTCACATCAGGGGGTCTAAGAAGTTGACAGTGGAATGCCTCTAATGTTTATCAGCTGAGTTATCACTATCAGGATTTCTTGGGTGACAAAATTAGTATTCAATAGCCTGCATGGTAGATACAGGGGCACTGAGCTTGTCAAAGATTGACTACCTGTTGAAATTCCCAACATTTGATTTGGGATTAAATATGTCTGGAAGGGGAGTTAGCATTCTTACTCAAAGTGAATTAAAATTAAGGTTTATAATGTGTGTTGTTTTCTTATGTTAAAATTAGTATAAATTTATGATTGTTAATTCTAAAAACATCAGGTCTCAGTATTAACAATTATTGAAAATATAAATATGTAAAAGTACCAGTTAGTAAGAATTGTCAGAACATAATTCTGTGTTTTATTTTATTTATTCACAGGGAAATAAGCCTACCTCTAATGCCTAAATTAATAGCCTATATGTCATCAAGATATGTTGTGCCATTCAAGCTTTCGTGATATCAAATTATCACAGCATTTAATGAAGTTTTCAATTACTGTATTTTTAGTATATGAATAGACAATAATAAGCACTCTTCTTGCCTATAGACCTAGCTGTTTGTTCAAACTGGGACTCATGTGTGAATGATTGTAATGCCCAGTCTTTCCAAGACTGCTTTCATTGTACTGTGTAGTATGATTGTACTGCATTTACAAGACTGCTTTCATTGCACTGCAGTCTATAGGAATGGGTTATGCTAGTGATGCACGGATAGTGAAAATAGCCAGATACCGGATACCAGATAATCCGGCAACACCAACTGCCGGATACCAGATATCAACCGCGTAGTTGGAACCGAATTGTCGCCGAATTGTCAAAAAAATTTCAGAGAGGGTCCCTTAAATGTTCAGAGAGATACATTAAGCTTAGGCAAGGTCCCTAAAACCTCCCTAAAGATTCTCTAGACCCATGAAGCAGTCCCTAGAAGGCCCTCTTCTACGGAAGCATATTAGGGCCAGTGTTGGAGTCGAGGCCAGGACATCCGAGACCAAGACCGAGACCGAGGCATGAGCATCCGAGACCGAGACCGAGACCGAGACCAAGACCGAGGCATGACCCTCCGAGACCAAGACCGAGACCGAGGCATGAACATCCGAGACCGAGACCGAGGCCGGCTGGACAAAACTTATGATTCACTGCTGAACTATTTTAGCTTGGTATATTATCGGTGTTAGCCATCGCTTACGATAAGGCTATAACAGTACAATTAAAGATTCACTGAATGACTCAAGTAAAACTCTGAAATGAAGACAATAAGCCGGGCACCATTACATTTTTAAAGAACAGGGCATGGGACTCACCTCACTGGGAGTTTTTTTAACAGAAACAGTGACAGATAAGATTTGTTTTTAGTGTCTAACAACCTCAATTATGTTTAATTATTTACTTCTAAATCGAACATTGCAGACTGAGATACAGTAGCCCATCCACCAGAAATTCATTTCAAGACTGAGCACTGGGAAGGAATTAATTAATCTTTTTCACCATGACTGGAAAATAATTGGTTAGTTTTTAAAAAAATTATGAGGCAGCTTATCACTTTCATTACGGGCTTTATTATAACAGCTTTACAAAATTCACTTTCTAGATACATGTAGATAGATACTCTGAATTTCTTGGTTCGAATTTATCAGGCAGTTGCAAATTTGTGTTATATCAAAGTTATTTGGAATATTTTTGAGGCATGGATGAGATTCAGTCATAAAATTTTGTCCTGTTCCATTTTGCTGGGATGTGTTTTAAGTCAGACACTCTGGTGTGTGAAGTTGATGATCAGGTACTAATGCATCTTGCATAACATGTAAACAAAAACTTTAAAACTTCAAATTGTTATAGGTGAAATTTACATGAAATAATGTTCAACTCAATTAGTGAAGGAAAATAAAAATTCAAATACTGTCAGTCGATTTATAATTTCATATCTATCACAAAAAAATGGCACCGCTTATAACTTGGCACTAAGCCTAAAATAGGCCTAGATATAGACAGTCTTAAAAGACAAGCAGAAAATTATTCTATCAGATTATAATAATGTATAGGACAATAGGTTCCTTATATTAAATAAACTGACAGATAATTATACTTAGCTGACCGGAAAACTTTGTTTGACTGTTCCAGCAAAATTGAACTTTATTAATTTTGTAGGCCTCGGACGTGCCTCGGACAAATATCCGAGGCCAGAGGGTCCGAGACCAAGGCCAAGGCCAAGGATTGGTCATCCGAGACCGAGACCGAGGCCGAGGCCATCAAAAGTGGCTCCGAGGCCGGCCTCGAGGACTCAAACACTGCCCTTCTGACACTGCGTGTCATCGGCACAATTACTAGAGGGTAGATAGATAGATAGATTTGGCAAGTGCAGCCCTCTTAGCGTCACGAGGGTTGATTGATGAAATGAGAGAGAGAGAGAGAGAGAGAGAGAGAGAGAGAGAGTTCCCCACATGTTACACATTTACCCCATGTGAGGGATCTTTTACTTGCCCAGCATAGACACTGATACAAGGGGACGCCAATTTAACGTCTGATCCGAACGACATTCAGCTGAGATTTTGGACATAAAGGTCCACTGAAAATTTCGGGTTCCCCAACTGGGGTTCAAACCCATGCAAGCAAAGGACCTTCAGCGGAGCAGGCTGGAATCCTACACAACCGGGCACCACCCAGCTGCCAATATTTACTCATGGAGTCTTGTATTGAGTTCTGCCCATCATCTCAATGTAAAGTTCTATTGATATGTGGCTCCTTAAAAGATGATAAAAATATGCGAGCATAATAGAAAGTGTTGCAACAAATTTCAAGTTCTTTATTGGAAAATAATCTTAATTTAAAATACATGATCACATAAAAAATTATCAAAATCACATTTTCCATTGACATGATACCAAAATATCATCAAACCGTGCACAATAAACTGTATATTGTATTGTAAATTTTCACCCCTTTTTAATGTTATATTTTGAAATCATATTATAATTCTGTAGTTAATGCAGTGTTTTGCATACGATGAACAAAGTAGTGATAAATCATTGAAATTGCATAATATGTGGTCGTTATTCGTTAATCTTTGCGCGACACTTCTTGGCAATTAGTTTGTAAATTCAATACAAGACCTGTGTTGATAACGTGCAGATTAATTTTGCACTTGAGTTAACATGGTAGGCCTAGGCTATTATGTAAAAGTATTTCATTTTTCTTCTGTTTTGGTCTCAAATTGTTGGTAAGGTGTAGGAGGTGTGGGCACACCTTCTATGTGCATGGGAATATAGTTTTCATTTCTAGGCCTATTGGATTTAGGCCTACGTACGATTTTAATAGAGAAAAAAAATAGCAGAGAAAAGAAAAAAAGAAAGAAAAAGAGAAGAGCAATAACCAGAGTCGTGTTTAAAATCAAAATTCTTGTAGTAAGACGGCAAGTTGAAGATGTTTTCCGCGGACGAAGATCCTCCTCCTCATCTTCATCATATTCGACTGGCTCGCTTGCAGTCTTTTTAGTTGGCCTTGTATGTTTGACTGGCTTACTAGTACTACAAGTAGTACTAGGCTTTTTACTTTTCCTCCTTTTTTTAGTAGTGGTAGGCTTTTTAGTAGTAGTAGGCTTTTCAGTAGTAGTAGCCTTTTTAGTAGTAGTGGTAGTATTTGTAGTAGTGGTAGTATTAGTAGTCGTAGTAGCATTTGTAACAGCAGGCTTTTTAGAAGTAGAGGTAGTACTAGGCTTTTTGGTAGTAGTACTATTAGTAGTAGTAATAGTAGGCTTTTCAGTAGTAGTAGGCTTTTCAGTAGTCGTAGTAGTAGGTTTTTCTGTAGTTGTAGTAGTAGTAGGCTTTTCAGTAGTCGTAGTAGTAGTAGGCTTTTCAGTAGTGGTAGCGGTAGTAGTAGGCTTTTCAGTAGTCGTAGTAGTAGTAGGCTTTTCTGTAGTTGTAGTAGTAGGCTTTTCAGTAGTCGTAGTAGTAGTAGGCTTTTCAGTAGTAGTAGTGGTAGTAGGCTTTTCAGTAGTCGTAGTAGTGGTAGTAGGCTTTTCAGTAGTCGTAGTAGTGGTAGGCTTTTCAGTAGTAGTAGTGGTAGTAGGCTTTTCAGTAGTCATAGCAGTAGTAGGCTTTTCAGTAGTCGTAATAGTAGTAGGCTTTTCAGTAGTCGTAGTAGTAGTAGGCTTTTCAGTAGTCGTAGTAGTAGTAGGCTTTTCAGTAGTAGTAGTGGTAGTAGGCTTTTCAGTAGTCGTAGTAGTAGAAGGCTTTTCAGTAGCCGTAGTAGTAGGTTTTTTAGTGGTAGTAGTAGTAGGCTTTTTAGTACTAGAAGTAATAGTTAAAGCAGGCTTTTTAGTAGTAGTAGAAGAAGTAGGCAGATGACTCAAAATAAATTCCATGCTTCTGCTGTCAGCAACATCGGTGTAAAACCATGGTTTATTTTTTCTGCCGCATCCAATCCCATGACTGCTGATACCCACTTGAATCCAGTGGTGGTCAATTTCGCAAACAAGGGGAGTTCCCTCATCGTGGCTACAAGCATCCTTCCCTCCTTCCATGTACCCTGCGCAAATTTCATACGACTGCAGATCATCTCCATGGACTTCTTTGCCTTGGCAGACGGAATCCTCGATGACAGGAACACTGACTGTCTGTAGCATTTGCGAAGGAAACTGCCCTTCCCCCCGGTCGCCCCAGCCTGCAATTTGGCAGAGAGTGTCTGCCTTCACCCTCGTCCTAGTCAAACAGATAGGATAAACCGCACTGTTGTGTTCGAACGGACTATCCAACTTCACCAGGGCAATGTTAATGTCTGAATGTAGTCCGTTATACTTCTTGGGCAGTACGACTGTCCCCTTCCTCTTTTGCCGGTACTCATCTTCCTTGTATGGGAGAGGCCTATAGAACTCTGCTCCAGCAAACACATCAACTTTGGGTCCTTGAAGACCTGTATTCATGTGGCCGTGAAAGCATTTAGCTGCTGAAAGGACAAAGCGATCACTTATAAGGCTGCCATGACATAAGTTGACGATGAAACCTGCACGGACGACTATTTGCATCAGCCAGGGAAATTCGTTGGGTCTTGCATCGCGGCCTCCAGCTATTCTCTTAAATCTCTGCACATGCCTCTTCACTTTGGGACACGTCCCATACACATTTTTGTTGGCCAATCCCAAATGTCCTGGGCCTTCCAGAGTAATCAAAATGATGGCCAGCACCGACAAGCAAATATGTGTCATAGTTCGCCTGAAGTCCTTTATCACAATTTCATCCAAATGAAATATCCATGGTGGAAGTGACATTTACAACAGTTAGGGTTGACCTGGTTGAGCTACTTAGCAACGTCATGATGCCATCAATGGTGATGTCACAACAATCATCAATGGTGATGTCACAACAATCATCAATTGTGATGTCATTTGTTTGTGACGTCATTAAAATGTGGACTATCACTTACATGAACTATTAATAGCATATAGGCCTAAGCATAATCTAGCCTGGGCCCTTGGGACAGGGGTCATGAAGTTTCCGATTGGAAAATCGTGAGATTAAAAAGCCATACTTTTGGAGATTTGGATGTTCTTTGTTCTGTTATTTCTAGTGCCAAGATAAAGCACAAAATCTGATATTATAGATTATATATTAACAAAACAACCCAAGTCAGGGTCACTGAGTAACAATATCATGAGCTGTTGTGTGTATTTCACTAGAGCCCGAAGGGACAGTGCCCTAGACCATAGAAATACATAGAACGGACATGAGGCTGTATGATGCCACCTCGAGATGAGGTCACCAAATCCGCCATATTGGAACTGCCCTGAGACATGACGTCACAATAGACTGATTATGATGTGACGTCATGCCATTGTTATAAGTGACATCACAGTTATGGGTGACGTCACTGTCCATTGTGCCAGCATTCAGGGCAGTTCCAAGATGGTGGATTTGGTTGCTTCATCTGCCAGAGCCTCATGTCCCTTCTATGTATTTCTATGCCCTAGACAATGGACTTCATCCACAAGAGGATGATACTCCGTCTAGAAGTGCCCTGACGCGTGGTTGTTTTGTTTTTATCACCTGGTTTTACCTCAAATTTTTAGTTAAAAGGAGAGACTATTTTCTGCCATTACAAAAATGTGATGTCACCATGGAGCAACAATTATGATGTCACAATCCTATTGTTTTGGCCATTGTTTGGTTTGTGACGTCATCAGGCATTCGAAATGCTGGTGATGTCATAACCATAGTTAAAAAATATTGCCCCTGAAGGGTGGTATTTTTTACATGTAGGCCTACAATATCATAGGCCCTGATATTTTTATTGTAAACAGTGATATTCACAGCCAACCGGGTGATAAGAAGTCATAACAGTTATTGTGACAGCACCATTGTGATTTCACAACTCGAATGAGGCTGATGGATGATAACCATGATTTCCACAATTTTGTCTGCATTTAGGAATGTTATATCTCGGGTCAAGGGTTGAGTAGGTGTCTTAAAAAGTAGGATTGACCTGTGTCTTAAAAGTAGTGCCATCGGGCACTCGCGGCATGTTGGACCATCCCCAATATCTTTTTATAAAACATGCAGAACTATCCAAATCCAAAATGTAGAGACCATTTGTGGTTAGCCCTGGACCCATTGAAAAATCATTAGATTTCAGAGACAGTGTAGTACTGTGGCCCATAGGGGGAATTCTACGCAGTCTGCACTTCCACAACATCAACATACATTCGACAAAAATTCGGCATGACTTCGACAGTGATTCAAGATCGACATGACTTCAAGATTGACATGACTTCAAGATCGACATTACTTCGACATGACTTCAAGATCGACATTACTTCAACATCGACACTACTTCGACATCGACACTACTTCGACATCAAGATCAACACAACTTCAACATCAACACAACTTCGACATCGATATCACTTCGACATCGACATGACTTCGAGATCGACTTGACGTTGCGCCATCGTTCGTTCGTTAGTTGTAGATCCCTCCGCTTGGTGATCGGAGCACCCCAGTGACTGGGTGAAGTATTTGCATCAGATGACTTCCTGAATATAAATTAGAGTTTATAATGTACAGTCTGTGAGGTTAGAGACTAGCACTACGACTACACTACGCTAGTGCATGCAGGAACAGAATCAGGCTCAGGCGTCAGCATCCTTTTGGTCCAGGTCCAGCAGGAGCCGAGATCTCGCGAGATGTAACTTGTAGATCATGGAGCGGCTTAGCTTCTCTATTTTGTGAGTGCTCATTTTTGGGTCAGTCACCTCGGCCTGCACTGAATGGTGACTGCAATCAATGACACTTTGTAGTAGAAGCTCTTTGCTAACGTAAGACCTGCCTGAACAGTCTGCATGGGTATTAAGTAAATTTTCTACGTTTTTAATGTATGGCTCTCTAATATGATGAGTTTTGGGGCAATCTAGTAAGAAATGGGCCCTATCTTCCGGGGAAAGATTACATAGGCGACAGATAGGGGTTACATTGTGCTGGTTAAATTTATGCTTATTTGACTGGAGGGTGTAGGTCCCCGTGACAAGTCGGGCCTTGACGAGTGCCTCCTCCACGTCTCTTGGGCTGCCCATGCTTGATTCCCAGATGTTGTGAGGTCCCATTCGCTCTTCCTGTGGTATCTCCATGTACTTCAGCGATGACTTTGTTTCCTTGTCTTCTTTCCAGATTCCGGTCCAGTAGGAGGTTAGAGCTTTGTCCACCTGTTTCTTCCACGATGGCTTGCTTGGGGTGACTCTGAGGAGCTGATAGGCGTCTGGAAGTCTGTACTTATTGAGCAGATGCGTGACATGGATAAACCAGCTGTGACTTGTGGGGTTCTTCACCGCCAGTTGGCGCCTTGCCAGGAGGTACTCGGTCGACTCTGTATCCCAAAGTATTCTAATGAAGAGGGTCAAAGTGTTCCTTTCAATTTCTGCGGTAATCGGGAGGGTACCAATCAGAGCATAAACAGCTGTAGTTGCACATCTATCCGGGAGTGATTGAAGCTGGCGCAGAAGTTTCACCTCATATCTTTCAAGGGTGAGGAGGTCTTTCTTCTTCAGTTGTGTCGTCTCTAATCCGTAGATGATACGTGGCCTGGCGTATGTGGTATATAATTTACAGCTTACAACAGGATTTAGACCACTTCTACCGTGCATACCTGCTCCGAAGAGGGCGTAGACAGCTCTTCTACCCAGTTGAATCCTTCCTTCAATATTATAATTTCCATTGTTCTGACGCTGGATGCCAAGGTGAATGGAGTCATCGGTTTCCTTGATGCTGTGTTTTCCTAGTATCCAGGTTTGGGCTTCTCTTGCCTTGGGGGTGTTGAAAATCACAATCTCACTTTTAGCACTGTTGAAGGTAGATCTATCTTTTGCAGAATTGCTGAACATTACATGGAGTGCTGTCTGGAGATCTACAGGGTTGTCTGCCAGGAGGGCGATGTCGTCCGCGACTGTTGGACACCCTGTGTAGATGTTTCCTATGTGGGCACCAATGCCGTTGTCTCGGAGTAGGTCCAGAGCCTAGTTGACGTAAGCCTTGTACAGTGTCGGAGAGAGTTTTGCACCTTGTCTAATGCCTTGCCGGACTTCGAAACTTTCACTTGCGGATGTCATCCAACGCACCATGGATCCTGCGTTCGTCTGTAGTTGCATAATGACATTGAGACTTGAGGCAGGGATACCCATATAGTAGAGTTTCCTTATTAAACCGCTGTGCCAGACAACGTCAAAGGCTTTTTCCGCATCTAGAGTTGCGAGTGCGAGTGCTCCCTTGTTATCTCTGGATTCATTGATGCTCTCTTCCACAAGTAGGGCAGCATTTACTGGAGAGACATGTTTTGTGAAGCCTCGCTGCATGGGGTTCTGGATGCCGTCTAGCACAGGGTTTATTTTATCAGATATCACGCATTCCAGCAGTTTACCGATGGTTGAAGTGACTGTGATGCCTCTGTAATTCCCTGGGATTGTGTTGTCCTTATTCTTCTTTAATATCGGTGTGACGATTCCTACTTTTAAACAGTCTGGTACCTGTCCCGTTCCAAGGATGGAGTTCACAAGGGATGTGAGCAGGTTGACAAGGGCCGGACCACCAAGTTTAATATGTTCGGCGTTTTCGCGTAGCATTATTTTCATGCCAGAGTAAACAGAGGCCTTAAAGTGTGTTTGTGACTGTGTATTGCCTTTAAATGGCATGACATTATGCAGGTAAGTGCTCTTAGACAGTGTCTGATGTCGGTAATAGCAATTAGCACAAAAACAATAGGTTAGCTGAATTCTATTGCCCAAAGCTGGCCTAATTGGCATGTAAGGTGTGAAGTGCAATTCAGAACTTCAGAGACCTGAGGCTGAGCTGACTGCTGGCAGCTTGTGCCTCATTCATGTTATTTTTTGGATTTTGCAAACTATCAGCTGAATCAATCAGTCATGGAGCACATTTAAAGCACTATTTAACTTGTGATTTTTTAATTAGTATCATGTACCATCATGGCAGGTTTTCAGTTATGCTAAAATCAGAATATATGCCTAAATTTGGCATCTTGTCAATTCTTCATAATTTTTTTTACTTGAATCTCAGCAACAGACACATGTATGTTTTTATTACAGGTGTCAACAATGAAAAACTTCAGCAGGCTAATTGCGTACAGCAAATATATTGAGATTTCTGTTTTATTTTTCCTGGTTGTCATACAGGTTTTAGCCTTTTTAGAAAGCCTGTGTCAAGTTACTGTTAACTATAGATATATATAAACTTTTAATGACAAACAGAAATATCAAATACAGATACATGTGTCAATCAAATACAAATCTAACAATTGAAAAATTCAAATCTACATCTACAGTATTCTAGATGTTACCAAAAATAATCTAGTGTCATATCATAATAAATGACAGGTTTCACAGTTCATGTAGAATTTGTCTTTCATAGTTCATGAAATATTCACATTGGTCCCAGTTTCATACATGTTATTGCACAAAAGTCAATAAAAGCAAAGTTAGGATATATCTTGACATAGACAGCAGCACCGGTGAAAGCAAAGTGCAAGGGAGGCAAATTTTAGATTTTATTCACATTATTTTATTGAGAAAAGAACCCACGGCATGTATTATGTCAGGGCTTTTATTTGACATGAGTATTTTAAACTGTTGTATGCTATCAAGATTACAGAAATTAGGGATTATGCTGCTAGCTTTATTTACAAGTTCTATTCTCTGTGCAGTATTATTGTTGCATACTAAAAGGCAGTGTATCTCGTCTTCAATGTCACCTGTGTCACATTTATCACATTT
This sequence comes from Platynereis dumerilii, assembly GCA_026936325.1. Classification (NCBI taxonomy): domain Eukaryota; kingdom Metazoa; phylum Annelida; class Polychaeta; order Phyllodocida; family Nereididae; genus Platynereis; species Platynereis dumerilii. The sequence goes on from JAPTHN010000011.1 coordinate 22,309,315, forward strand.
TCTAAGCTCTATCGGAGTCTTGGGTATATTATAGAAATATGGTGTCAACAGACTTCCTAACAAAGGCGGATCCAAGGGGGGGAGGCCTAGGGGGCGGCCCGGCATAGGCGTAAAAACCAGGGGGCTGCTGCCCCCTAAATATCTGAAAACTTCTAAATTGACAATGAATTCGGGCAAAGATTTGAAAAATTTGGGAGGCATTTACCCAATTATGAAATGGCCCCCTATCGCCCCTAAATAGATCACGTCTCATATACGCCTATGAGACCCCCAAGACCACTGAGTTGGAAATTAAATTTTGAAAAGAATAGGGGAGCAACACGGGCCAGTGAATAGTGAAACAACACCCATGAGGGCTTGCAAATGCTGAAACGACGCCGGGCCTAGAGCCCGGAACCGCCGTGAAATTTAGCCGTAGCCAGCCACAAAACCACTTAGTCAAAGTTAGCTGCATCTTGTCAACTTAGCCGTCGAAAAAACAGGCAGTCGCCGCCGCCAAAATAGCATGATAATTGTCAATCTAAGCTGTACAGTTCCCATGCATTCAACAGAGGTCTAGAGGGCCTAATTGGTGATATTATTACTTCCCCATTGTATCAACCTCTGATTGCCATTGAACAGAAAGTGTCTGATTGCCATTGTAGTGTCAATGTCTGATTAATTGGCATTGAAGTATCAACTGGTCCAGAATTGCAATTATGTCTTTTAGCAAACACAACAGTGTTGTCATACACATGATGCAGTGCTGTTGGCTTATAATTTTTGAAAAAAGTAACTTTCTTGAAAAAAAGTGACTAATCAGTAGGCCCTAGTGTATACATTTACGTGTAGGGCCTACTTGATGGGAATAATTAATCATAAATCATACTGGTACAGTAGCAAAAACAACATCTTAGATTTAAATTGGAATATATATAATGGATTAATTTCATAAAAACCTTCCCCTAATAGGCCTATCAATCACAACATCTGTATGCTTTGTGAAACTTACATTCCTGTTAATATTCCCTGTAGTTAACTGTTGACAAATGTTGAAAAAAAGTTGACAATTCCTAGATGTCATCAGCTGCTTATTGCCATCAGGGCTAATTGACTTCAAGGTCAATCAGTCCAGTTGAGAAAGTCACCAATTCACCCAAGATGTCCTTATTGTGATGCTACATTCTAGCTGTGGCTTCAAACATCCTTACAATCGCACAGAAATTAAATAGTTCTACAAGTCATCAGTTACAGTAAAATAATGAAAAGTATTTACATTCAGCTGTTTCTGAACATCAATGACATCCATGCAGGCCCTATCCGCCACATTGAAATGAACTGTCAGTTTGTAATTTGGTAACTTGTGACCTCAGTTATGAGTGATTCATTCAGTGACTTCTCATCATACTGGTGCCAGTTCCAACCATGAGCTACAATTATCATCACCAAAACATTTCATTATTGGGAGAGCGATAGCTTTCCCCTAATGATTGCAGCTGAAATTGACAGGTTGTTTTCTAGTCAAGTAAACACGCACTACATGCCTATTTTGATTATTGAACTGCTGTCAATTTAGGCACAAGGATCTTGCCTAACCAATGGTTGCATTTGTAAGTGGTTGTTGTTAATGTGGCATGTGCAATGACAGCCTGACCAATGGTCACTCCTCTTGTCCAAGAAAAGTTTCTCCGACATTGCAAATAATGGGCAGAGTGGGCTTAGGACAGGGGGGGGGGGACTGCACATTGAAAACAAAACTAGAATTTGTGTCGCAAGCGGAACACATGCGAGTTCTATGTGTATGTTGTTTTGCCAGATAGATAGATAAGGGGGCGACCATTTAATGGGGCGACCATTTAATATCTCCTAAGAATAAGGGGGCAACCATTTAATATCTACTAAGGTGCTAAGATAACAAGATAGATAGATACATAGATACATAGATACATAGATAGATACATAGATAGATACATAGATAGATACATAGATAGATAGATAGGATAAGGGGGCGACCATTTAATATCTACTAAGGAGGGGGCGACCATTTACCCCCGGGGACATGGTGACATACCCCCGGGGACATACCCCCGGGGACATGGTGACATACCCCCGGGGACATACCCCCGGGGACATACCCCCGGGGACATACCCCCGGGGACATACCCCCGGGGACATACCCCCGGGGACATACCCCCGGGGACATACCCCCGGGGACATACCCCCGGGGACATACCCCCGGGGACATACCCCCGGGGACATTACCCCGGGGACATGCCCCCGGGGACATGCCCCCGGGGACATGGGGACACACCCCCGGGGACATGGGGACACACCCCCGGGGACATGGGGACGTAACCCCCGGGGACATGGGGACGTAACCCCGGGGACATGGGGACGTAATCCCCGGGGACATGGGGACGTAACCCCCGGGGACATGGAGACGTAACCCCCGGGGACATGGGGACGTAACCCCCGGGGACATGGGGACGTAACCCACGGGGACATGGGGACGTAATTAAGATAGAGAAAATCTGAAAACAGATTCGGAAAGGCCAAATTCTCCTCTAGTTTTTATTTTCTGAACATTTTGTCGTAGCTCCGACGGTTAAAAAGATCGCCGGACCCTGAAAATTTCATGTTTTTTGTCGAATTTTCACAACATATCATTATTTTGACATGGCAAGAATCGTCCTTTTTTGATCAACCTGGCTGGACCTATTTGTAACATCTGTTTACATAATCCTGGCAAATTATGTATGTTTTCATTGAACCGTTTTGGTTATACAGTGATTTTAAGTTACGTCTACTAGTTTTGTTTGTTTTTGTAAATTTCTGGTTCAAGGACATGTTCTATCTCAATGACTATTGGTCATAGAGACCTGAAATAAAGCTCAATGTGTGCAGAAAAGCCACTTTCCTATTTGTTGGTAATACATTATTCAGCTCTAAGTGGTACGGATTTCAAGTTATAGGCATGATGCTAATGACACACATATTTGGTATTTTAATTGATCAAATGCAGTTTCTCAAAAATAATTGGCACTAGAGACCTGGAACTTGGCCCAAAATGTGCAAGCAACTTGCCTAATCATTGGCAATAGATAATTTAGCTCTAAGTGGTCAGGTTTTTTTAGTTAGAAGTGTGATTTTAATGACAATCAAAAAACATTACAGCTATGTTTATCACCTCAGTACAGATCAGCGGGGCATTGGGACCCTTGGACATGAAAGTGCAGTGATAACTGATTGTGTGACCCACTTTGATAACGCAAACTTTAAAAGGCATTTCTGGAACGAAAAATTTTTAAAAAATTTTCAGCTGAAATTTCAAGGTTTTCAAATTTTGACCCGTATATTTAAGTGGATGACAATTATTAAGATATTTCCCCAGGGATATTTCAAAATCTGAATTGCGCTCTCATTGCTGGCCAAATTTTGTGCCTGAATTTGGGCAAGAATATGGAAACAGGTCACAACTTCCCCCCCCCCCTTGGCCCTCTGAAAGTCAATACATGTAAATAGATATATATATTTGCCCCTGGATCCAGGAAGTTGGCTACCTGAAGCTGGTTACTTGGTAGTTACCTGACTGCTACCTGAAATGTGAAGCTAGCTACCCGAAGCTGGTTACCTGCCAGTTACCTGGCTGCTGTCCTGGTAGCCACTTGAAACTTTGGGAAGATAGCTACTTGAACTGGCTACCTGGCAGTTACCTGGCAGTTACCGGGCAGCTACTTGAAACTCCATTTCTGGCTGGTGATGGGGCCGGAATCCAACCCTCCGAAAAGCTGTAGAGCTGGGCCGGTGACGGGGAACTGGCTACCTAACTAATTATTGGCGGATAGTTCTGTTCTAGATCTGAGATGCAAACTCAGCTGGTTACCTGGCAGTTACCTGGCAGCTACTTGAATCTCTTCTCATTTCTGGCTGGTGAAGGGGGCAGAATGCAACCCTCCGAAAAGCTGCAGAGCTTGGCCGGTGACGGGGCCAACTCAGTGGAAGTTAGCTACTTGAACTATAGCCTAGTTATGCTATTTTAGCAGAAATAAAAAGTTTAGGCCGTCCAGTCTGTTCCCTTTCCCGTCATTTTTAATGGAGGTGTGTACACTTCTCCACTTATGGAGTCACAGTGACAAAATGGACAGTTTTGGCGGGAAATTTGAAATTGGAGCATCTTCAGAATGTCTTTTGGGTCCTGTCTTGGCTATATTGTTTGGAGATGTTTGGGTCAAGAGATGTCAATAACTTGATTATAGAGCATGCATCTGGCATAGGAATGAATACCAGGCAAGTTGTAATTAAGACGTGTTTTCCTTTTATATCTAGCTTGGATCCACTCACTGCGGGCAGCTGCACACATTGTGTATTGGCCGGCAATGGCCGCTGTGCCCACAGGCGGAATGATCACAATGGCTTAGCAGTTCTAGAGATAGAGAGGAAGGTGTATGGCTCAAGTGCCGCCTGGTGGAGTGCAAATATAGAAAATTGATTAGAATTGCTCAAGGAGCAGCCTTTCACAACATTCTTGTTGGTTCTGTGAGATAATAGTCTCTCAGCTACACTTAGAGATGATTTTCACCCACTACGCTGCATTTAGACTCGCATTAAACCTTGTTTGGCCAATCTTACCTATGTGTGCACCCATATCAGCATACATCACAAGGGAATTCCCTTTGACAGCCAATCAGAATTTAGGAGACCACAGAGCCATCTCTTGATTAAATTGGAACCTCAGTCTGCCCTTTGGTGAGCATACTATAGCCTGTTTCCCAGCCACCACAAAACAGGCCTGGTGGCCATGGGATATCCCAAGAATACTATTTATGGCAACTTCCGCAAACATGACCGCACACGACGACTGTCATTTTCCCATAGGGGGAGCTTGAGCAATACACCTTGGTATAATATAACAGAATAAGGGCAAAGCATGTGAACACTGCCTGTGCTGTGCCTAAACTATTGCACATATGATATTTGGCACCGCTCCTATCCTGCACTGCTCCTATTCTACACTGCTCCTATCCTGCACTATTCCTATGATTCTATCCAGCATTACTCCTATCCTGCACTACTCCTGTTCTGTGCTACTCCTATTCTGCACTGCTCCTATCCTGCACTACTATTTTGCACTACTCCTATTTTGCACTGCTCCTATTCTGCACTGCCAATATGCTGTACTCCTAGTCCTATTCTACATTGGTCCTATTCCGCACTTCTCCCTTTGCACTGCTCCTATACAGCACTACTCCCTCTGCACCGCTCCTTTTCTGCACTACTCCTATCCTGCACTGCTCCTATCCTGCACTGCTCCTATCCTGCACTGCTCCTATCCTGGATCTTCATATAAAAAGCGCATTAAGACAGCAATGTCTAAGATTTCATGAGCAGAAGTATTTCCATCAACAACACATAAAGTCCATAGCCCCCCCCCCCATCGTCTGGTCGGCCCCTAAGGTCACTTGCATTGTGGCTCCCTTGCAGGGCAGTGGCTCAACTGTAGGCTACTATGGGGCCATCCTGACTCAGACTGAGAATATGTCAAGATGTGTGAAGCAAATCTAGGGCTGCCCTAAGAACCCCACCAAAGGGGGCCCACACCTAAACCAAACAATAAAAAAAGAAACTGGTTGCAATTGTGACATCATTGTTTAGACCAATGCAGACCTAGGGTCATAGGCGTATCGGAGGGGGGGCAGGGGGGGAAAAGTTTGGGAAACAGTAAAATTCGGGCAAAAAGGCTAAAAAATTTGGGCAGATGATTCAATAAAAACTACTAAAAATTAATGATTTCCAGACAATTTAATTAGAAATGTTTATAAATTTAGATCGTGAAATTCGGGCAAATGTCGCTCGCCCCCCCAAAAATCGTGCGCGCCATACGCCTATGCCTAGGGTCAGTGGCGTATTTAGGGGGGGGCCATGGTGCCATGGCCCCCCCCTCAGGCCAAAAATTTACATGGAAGAGATAGGAAACGCCTCGGAGCGCCGCTTATTCACCCCATGTAATGGCCCCCCCCTCAGGCCATTTCTAGATACGCCCCTGCGGCTAGGGTAAGTTCTCAACAATGAATCAATTATAAGGTTCAAAGAATCCATTTATTCATTGTATGGTCTAAACAAAATACAATTGTCTAAAAAAATGCATCACTGCATGGAATTAACTGCATCAGCAACATTTATCGTCAACTGACAGAAGCTTGCTCGTTGGAAGCAGCATTATTTCTCTCCCTGTCTATTTTTATTCCACGATGATATGTATGTATTCATAATATCTGTCTGTCCTTTAATCTATCCATCTCTCTGTCTTACTTACCTCAGACTATATGAAGCTGAATATCCAGCTGCTGGCTGTCTTGTATTCATTCTAAGTAGCTTGTACCTATTCGTTCTTGAATGAATTGCGTCTGCAGTAGCCCTACTGACTCTATTCTACTTCACTGCACCACAAAATAGCAGTGCTTTCTCCTTCGAGCATAGTTGATTGCTGCTGTTATGTTGCGAAAGACTTATTTTATGCCACGTTGACAAATTACGCAGTCAACCAGCCCTCGTACAAATTGAGTATGAATTGACAGTTCCTAGCTTGGAAGGTAACAAGTGGTGAAGAGGCACCACAATGGATGAATTGGGTGAAGGAAACACAACAATAGAAGAAACTTAAAACAAGGAAGCTTTTTCTGTCTCATTTTGTCTGAACACTGCATCTGTCAGGCAATATAGGGCATACCCAGTAAACATTTGAGTCTGCACAGTACTCACTGTGAGATCACAAGAAACTCACATGGTGATGTCATGCTGGAGGGTGTCATCAAGATATCACAGGGACCTCATACCTTGTGACCTCATGCATTGCTGTCTCATGCAGAGCTCTCAGAAATCTCACATACTTAGGTCAAAATGTGAGCTGACTGTGAGCTCTCTGTGAGCTAACAAATGATAGTGTCACTATGAGATCTCACACAGAGAGGTCACAATTAACTCAAATCGTGGTACCCCACCCCAAATCCAGCAACATGATTTGACAAATAAAACAAGTCAACAAACTAGCTCTTCTGTGTTTGTATTGGTCTAACTCTGTTTTCTGTGAGCTTTTAAGGTATCTTTGAAGAGCTCACAGATATATCACAGTGAGGTCAAATTGTTGACTGGGTATAGAGACATTTGAAGGCATTATATGAGCTTTTCTTGTCAATTACAGCTGATTCCTCTAGCAAGAGTTTTTATGGACTGTTTCTTGTTGTCTACATATCATTTTTTCTGACTGGTCATTAAGCAATAAAATATCCTCCAGATATGTATTTTGAATGTATGGGAAGCTGTCAACAATGTAATACTTCTCGTTCAGAGAGAAGCCAAGTATAGTATGTAGATAAGTTTTATGCCATGTAATTCAGTGTCATAACCAATCACTACAAATGCATTTGCTACATTTTACTGTCCAATTAATAAATTGCAAAACGTCCTACTTACTGAAATTCCTTAAAAGAAATTATAGCTGGCATATGATTTCCAAAAGCCTATCTCCTATCTTCAGCATCTGCTCCATTGGAATAGTGAAACGCATGCTATTGCACCATTGCATCAATGCTAGACATCCTTCGTCAAAGTGCTTGTGAAGGCATGAATTCTCATCCGATGAGATGAGATGGGTCATAAAGACTGATATGTGAGGCATGTGGCATAACAATGGCAGCCAATTTTCTCTGCTGTAGTCACTTACCTTCCTCCCCCCCCCCCAAAAAAAAAAAAAGTCTATAACAAAAGAAGTTTTGGACGCAAATGAACCCATTATTCGTTTAGTGCCTAGTTATTGCCCTATTTGACTGGTGCAATGACATTAAGTTTTTATACTGTAAAGTCGAAACACTAACTTCAGGTCATCAGAGCGTAAGTTGGCTTAAGGAACGACAGCAGACTAACAATAAACTCCGCAACGGAAATAGTTAAGAACATTTGGACAAAAAAGCGTGTCTGAGAGAGATCAAGTGAGGCGGAGACCATAAAATATTCAAGGGGAGTGGGAGCTTGGAATTCTCCTTGATGGGAAATTATTGGGAGAGCGATAGCTTTCCCCTAATGATTGCAGCTGAAATTGACAGGTTGTTTTCTAGTCAAGTAAACACGCACTACATGCCTATTTGGATTATTGAACTGCTGTCAATTTAGGCACAAGGATCTTGCCTAACCAATGGTTGCATTTGTAAGTGGTTGTTGTTAATGTGGCATGTGCAATGACAGCCTGACCAATGGTCACTCCTCTTGTCCAAGAAAAGTTTCTCCGACATTGCAAATAATGGGCAGAGTGGGCTTAGGACAGGGGGGGGGGGACTGCACATTGAAAACAAAACTAGAATTTGTGTCGCAAGCGGAACACATGCGAGTTCTATGTGTATGTTGTTTTGCCAGATAGATAGATAAGGGGGCGACCATTTAATGGGGCGACCATTTAATATCTCCTAAGAATAAGGGGGCAACCATTTAATATCTACTAAGATACAAGATAGATAGATACATAGATACATAGATACATAGATAGATACATAGATAGATACATAGATAGATAGATAGGATAAGGGGGCGACCATTTAATATCTACTAAGGAGGGGGCGACCATTTACCCCCGGGGACATGGTGACATACCCCCGGGGACATACCCCCGGGGACATGCCCCCGGGGACATGCCCCCGGGGACATGGGGACACACCCCCGGGGACATGGGGACGTAACCCCCGGGGACATGGGGACGTAACCCCGGGGACATGGGGACGCAATCCCCGGGGACATGGGGACGTAACCCCCGGGGACATGGAGACGTAACCCCCAGGGACATGGGGACGTAACCCCCGGGGACATGGGGACGTAACCCAAGGGGACATGGGGACGTAACCCCGGGGACATGGGGACGTAACCCCGGGGACATGGGGACGTAACCCCCGGGGACATGGGAACGTAACCCCCGGGGACATGAGGACGTAACCCCCGGGGACATGGGGACGTAACCCCCAGGGACGTAACCCCAGGGGACATGGGGACGTAACCCCCGGGGACATGGGGACGTAACCCCGGGGACATGGGGACGTAACCCCTGGGGACATGGGGACCTAACCCCTGGGGACATGGGGAGGTAACCCCCGGGGACATGGGGACGTAACCCCCGGGGACATGGGGACGTAACCCCTGGGGACATGGGGACGTAACCCCCGAGGACTTAACCCCTGGGGACATGGGGACGTAACCCCCGGGGACATGGGGACGTAACCCTCGAGGACATGGGGACGTAACCCCCGGGGACATGGGGACGTAACCCCGGGGACATGGGAACGTAACCCCGGGGACATGGGAACGTAACCCTGGGGACATGGGGACGTAACCCCCGGGGACGTGAGGACGTAACCCCCGGGGACATGGGGACGTAACCCCCAGGGACGTAACCCCAGGGGACATGGGGAAGTAACCCCCGGGGACATGGGGAAGTAACCCCCGGGGACATGGGGACGTAACCCCGGGGACATGGGGACGTAACCCCTGGGGACATGGGGACGTAACCCCCGGGGACATGGAGACGTAACCCCGGGGACATGGGGACGTAACCCCCGGGGACATGGGGACGTAACCCCCGAGGACGTAACCCCTGGGGACATAACCCCCGGGGACATGGGGACGTAACCCTCGAGGACAGGGGACGTAACCCCCGGGGACATGGGGACGTAACCCCCGGGACATGGGACGTAACCCCGGGGACATAGGAAGTAACCCCCGGGACATGGGGCCGTAACCCTCGGGGACATGGGGACGTAACCCCCGGGGACATGGGGCCGTAACCCCCGGGGACATGGGGCCGTAACCCACGGGGACATGGGGACGTAACCCCCGGGGACATGGGGACGTAACCCCCGGGGTCATGGGGACGTAACCCCCGGGGACATGGGGACGTAACCCCCGGGGTCATGGGGACGTAACCCCCGGGGTCATGGGGACGTAACCCCCGGGGACATGGGGACGTAACCCCCGGGGACATGGGGACGTAACCCCCGGGGTCATGGGGACGTAACCCCGGGGACATGGGGACGTAACCCCCGGGGACTTGGGGACGTAACCCCCGGGAACTTGGGGACGTAACCCCCGGGGACTTGGGGACGTAACCCCCGGGGACATGGGGACGTAACCCCCGGGGACATGGGGACGTAACCCCCGGGGACATGGGGACGTAACACCCGGGGACATGGGGACAGTTATGACTGAATATCAGGACTTCATTTTTCTTCAAAATGATAGATTGCAAAAAAACAACAATTTATTAGAATTTTTTATTATAGGCCTATATAGGCCTACAAGAAATCGAAATAAAAAATATGGAAACTTGTTTTATTCAACTCGGGAAAACATAACTGTCTAATTGTAATTGAGTGGATTAGTTCACTTGAAGATGACACCTGACCTATTGCTGTTGAGGAAGTTCAATAATCAATGGCAATTAACAATCGACATGGGGACACTGCCCTTCTTAAAAAGTGACACAGGCACTGTACCCAACCGGAAATAGATCGGGAGCGTAACTGCAGTTACGCTCTCAAAACGTCCACCATGATTATTGTCGATTCAGAACTTTGCAGGCACTTTCCTCGTCCTGTAGTACCAATTGGGGATGCCTGTATGTCTGTCAATGTTGAGTATACATGTAAGAGTTGTCCTGATACCATTAACTGGTCAGCAATTGCCTGTAATTCTACGAATTTGAGTTTGAAGCCAGGGCCGTTGGGAGCGTAACTCAAATCTTTGGGAGCGTAACTGTAAAGTTTTTCTTGTGATAAGGAGAGTAACTCAGTGAAGCAAATGCTTTGTTGGCTGGGATATGGCTATTTTCCTTCGACATGGACACCATATTGTGGACTGTAGTGCTTTTGGGAGAGGGCTTGGGCACACTCTGAACGAATATCAAGATCCAGATATTGTGTAATAAAGATTGGCATATCTTGGGAGTGATTGAATTTCAATAATTCATATTTGATCATGTGTCTGAATTTTTAGACTTGTTTCCCGAAACTTTAGCATTCAACCCCCGACTTTCTTTGCTACATGTCATATGGGTGTACATTGACACCTTGCATGGTTGCCTCACTCATTCATCTGCGAGTTCAATAGATATAGACCTATAGATAGATGGAAAGGTAGATCGATAGATAGCTGTCTTGTCCAAGACTGTGGTGACACTGTGTCACATCACTTGGTCAATAATTTACTTTTTCATCTGGGCCTATCTGTCTGCCGATCTGTCTATCTATAGAATTTGTCTATCCATATATCTATCTATCTATCTATCTATCTATCTATCTATCTATCTATCTATCTATCTGACTAGCTGTCTATCTATCAATTCATTTATCTATCGAACTGTAGATCCACTGCCACTGATCTATCTATCTATCTATCTATCTATCTATCTATCTATCTATCTATCTATCTATCTATCTATCTATCTATCTATCTATCTATCTATCTATCTATCTAAATAAAGTTGTAATGCCAGTGGCACATTCGTCTCTTGGGTCCCACTTCCTTTGTCCAACACTTTCAACAGCCCTGCCAATCCTCACCCAATGTATTATACAGATTAGCTCATTTTACAAACATATCTTTCTGATGAATCCACTTCCCAATTAATTTCTGACCCACTGCACTACTCGATTCACTTTTATTTGCATTATTTCCTTTTCTGCAGACTCCATTCCTTCGTCAGCTCACTTACGTTCTGTGCTCCCCAGCTGCTCCAAACTCCAAGTCGACACCCCCCCCCCCCGAAGCATCAGTTTCCTATTACAGTACATATATAGTCCGCCAAATCAAGTCAAAAAATTAACGAAAGCTATGTCCAAGGGAAACTAATTAAGCCTACAATTTTCCCCTTGCAATAACACCTATGCCACTGCAACCGCCCCCTCCAATTCCTTTTATCGTGGGTACCTCTAGTATATCTATATATGTATATATGTATGTATGTATGTATGTATGTATGTATGTATGTATGTATGTATGTATGTATCTATCTATCTATCTATCTATCTATCTAATCTATCTAATCTATCTACCTATCTATTAGGAACATGTCGACAACACGTTTGTAATTTTAATAACAAGTTGAATGTGCTTTTTATACTTTCAATACATAGCGCATTGGTAAGAAATTCTCAGAATGCGATCTGGAATGGTCAAATGCGGTCTCATTGAATGCCTGCCACTCAAAAATGCTCCCTTGATCATGTTGGTTGGCAGGAGATTATGACAGGGACCTATCAGTTTGTTTAGGTTTGCCCAAAGTGGACCAACTGAAGATAATATTTTTAATTCACAGCTTCTTATACACGGAAATTTCTTTGGAAATTAGTCACAAATGAATCAAACATTCAATATTATATAATCATTCCAAGTGTATGATTGTGATATGATTGTCAATTTTCATTGGTAGTGGCTTGGCTGCACCAAGCTGCAGTGAATCTCTCACTTCTCGCAGTTTGTAAATTCCTCTTACCATAATACATTGCTTTTTATGAATCATGATTGACTGACACTTCAAAGTGTGAAAATTAGTTAGCCAAGTACTTAATTGCAATACAGGATTGCCAGACACTCACAATTAGAACCTGCACTTCACAGTGGGCCCTGGAGCCTCGTATAATACTTAAGAATACTGGCTCAGTGTATGGTTATTGTATTTAAAAAGATGAGTTACGCTCTTTAAATTTTGAGTTACGCTCCTAAACATTTTACAGATAGTGGAGTTACGCTCCGGCCTGGCATAAATTTATGTGCTGTTATTGAACTTTTGAGCAGTTTTTTAACCAAAACCAAATGTCATCCTGTCTTTAACTAACCAAACAATCCCCTCGCAAACTGCCTTGACATAGGGAAGCTCAGCAAATTAATAATAGCCAGTCAAACTTCTGAATCGAGTGGTAAGATGGTGGTCGTTTTAGGAGCGTAACTGCAGTTACGCTCCCAATTCATTTCCGGTTGGGTACAGTGACAGGGACACTGGCCCTCTTAAAAATCGAGACACTGACAGATTGACTAATAAAAAGTGACAAACATTTGATACATTTCTTTATCATTTATGCTTCGATAAAATGGGACATGAGACATTAATTTTTCCTTTAAATTCCAACATTTGACACCCCATCTGTTTTTGAGACCCATGTATACCCCTATCAACAAAGTTTATTTCAAGAAGGCTATACAAATTTTGTTTTGCAGGCTGTATAATCTAGAATTTCATCCAATCGAGGTTGTTTCTATTAATTGTATTTAAGCCATCATCAATGATTTCCACTCTCTGTAATCCACAGTTGATTACAAGACCCTGTCTTAAAATAATAAAATCCAGTCTTTTAAGTGGTAGTTTAAAAAAAAGGTAATGAGCATAAATAACCAAGAATTTTTCTAGGAGATTAGGAGAATGCAGACCAAAATTCTCATCATGCAGGCCAAATGCTGACCAAATGCTGACCAAATGCAGACCATTCTATATATATATACTTTCGGAAAAATGCCTAATACAGTGCAAAAACTAGTCCCGGGTGCTTTGTTACTGATGCTGCATATATGCAACAGAGTCACAGTTCGCTACATTGAAATATATCTAATGAAAGATACACGCTATTTCTTTTAATACTCATTCCCAGTGACGAAAAGGGGACATCAACCTAACTACACCACGCCCACTTGACATGCGAGAGCTCTCCCTTCGCATCGGTCCCGATCGAAACTCTAGTTTATTTCATTATTTGATTGATAAATTTTAGTCGAACATTATCAGCTAAGACACATAAGTTAGTCGAAAATGGTCAGCTAAGTTGAAGTCACAAAACTTGGCTAAGTTGAATAAGTTAGTCAGGTTTGGTTCAAGTTAGTCACCAAGATATGACTGACTTGGCTCCTGGCTCTAGCCGGGCCCCAGACTACCCTGCCTGGATCTGCCACTGTTTGATGACATTCAAGTGTCTTATAAAATCAACTGTGTGATTTTTTTCTCCATTTTTAGGTCACCATGTCTGAACTGGCCAGTGTATGCACTGTCGAGCAGCAATCTTTAAGCACTGACAAGCAAGTCCTAGAAGAGGTCTGGATGTGCTGAGGTTCCGTAGAGTTAGATCAACCAACCAAGCATCTCTGGAATGAAAATCTGACATTCTCAGCTTTCCACCCACTTTTTGAAGCTTTTTGATTTTTGTGTTATTTTGATTTAAGATGAGACATGTCGAACGCAGTTTCTATTTTCCTTTTAATTAATAGAAATCATGTACTGATGATGCTAAAATTATTGTGAAGCTGATTATTTTTTAGTCCGATAAAATCTGACTCAAAACGGAAGTCCTGTAGCTTGAAACAACCTTATGTGTTGATGATTCTATATCTAGATTAAAACTGCAGGTCCCAGGCTCTTAAAATGAAAGCTAGATGGCGATAATTAGTTTCTCAATTATTTAAAAGTTAGATTTTTCATAATATAAAAGAAATTAGAATAATTTTCACAACCTGAGCTTTAAAATACTATATCACTTCATCAATTCATCACTTCATACTCTATTGTTACATTTATTACATAGGTGTAGGCCTACTAACGTAGGGAGTAGGGCAACATTTCTTGAATGCTGGAAATTTGAGCTAAGCAAGCTGAAAATTTGGGCAAGTGATCATACATGTTATTGAAAATCAGTAGTTTAATTCCAAGATGCATGGTAGCGTGCTTGGCTGCCACTAGATGGGTCCAGGGTTCGAATACAGCCCTTGCAGAGTCACCTAGCTGGACCTATGTTGGACGGCTGTTTTAATCATCCTTCACCTCATTGCCATATCCCTCCCGAGCACAAACGTAAATCAAACCTTTCCCTACGTAATTATTTTGGTTAGAATCAAACGTTGGGCCAAACAACGTATGACAAAGGTAGGGCACAGGTAATTTCCAAACGTTGCACTCAGATGGAAAAGCAAACGTAGGTCGCAACCTTAGTAAGAGGTTGGAAGATAGTTTGTTTTATAGTTTGGCCTAACGTTTGAGTCACACGTAAGTTATACCTTTGGTTGAGAGGTTGGAAAAACGTTTGGTTGTAACGTTTGGCTAAACGTGTCAGTCATACGTAAGTTGACCTTTGGTTGAGAGGTTTGAAGAACGTTTGACTATTATGTATGACCATACCTTTGATTCATAGGTTTGTCAAACATACATTTGAGAGGTTTTTAAAACCTTAGACTATAACGTAAGTCATACCTTTGGTTGAGAGGTTTGAAGAAAGTTTGACTATTACGTATGACCATACCTTTGATTCATAGGTTTGTCGAACATTCATTTGAGAGGTTTTTAAAACCTTAGACTATTACGTATGACCATACCTTTGATTCATAGGTTGATCAAAGGTATGGTCGCACATTTAGAAATACGTAAGTTCCAAGGTTTCTCCAACGTGTTTTTGATATGTATGGACAACGTTTGAAAGTAATGCTCAGGGCAAACGTCTGATCATACGTATCTGCCAAAGGTTTGTTGAAGGTTTGCACAAAGTTGTAGAACCTGGGATCCAGAGTCTCAGAGAGCCTTGTGGCGCCATCTATTCCATACCTATTCCAAATGTATCTGGTAACTTTGAGATAATAAAACTTCTAACAGGATGCTTGCTTGTGATAATTGGATGAAGCCATAAAGAAATAGCAGCTAGACCAGCTACAAACATACCAAATAAATATCTCTTAAAATATGAAAGATTAGATAGGCCAAAAAAAAAAATCTGAAGTACTGCTCAATCACAAACGAGCAAGAGAGAATCAGTTAAGACCCTAGTTGAACTGAGCCTACTTGCATCGGAATGCCACCTATCCAGCAGGAGAATTTGGATTGGGATTTTTCCAACTCTTCAGAGTTGCAGTATTAATCCCTTACAAGGTAAGTGAATTTTGATATTTTTTATTTATTGTAGTCCTTAAATGGACTGTAGACTGCTTGGTAAAACAAGGAAGAAAAGTCTGCTAATTTTGGAGCCACCTTCAGTGCTTGCTGCCTGGCTCTGCTCTCTCTCTCTGTTTTTCTCTTCTGTCTTCACTGCTTTAATTCATGTTTTCTCTTTGCAGATCTCCGACAAAAAATTCACCCATCCCCTCAAGACCTCAAAAAAAAATCTTGAAATCTCCCCCCCCCCAAAAAAAAATTCCTGCAGTAAAATCATATGAGAGCATTCTTTATTCAACCATAATGAGGGCCAATATTCAAGGGCTTTATTTAATTCAATTTAATTTATTTTTTCTGAAGGGGGGCAGGGCAGGCCGGGTGGCTGGGTCCGCCTGAAGCAATGCGGCAGTCCCCCGGGCCATCCGAGCGCTCCGCCCCTGGCCGGCGCTATTGAGAATCCACATCCTTTCACATCGCCGACTACACCGGGTGATTCTGAAGCATACACAGCGTCCACAGCCATCCGAATCAGTCATTTAACTAAGACACATCCTAGAATCAATCGGCCACGGTTAAATAACTTGTTACGGTGCTATAAATGGTGTTCTAGACCGAAATAAATCCAATCCACACGAGCGTGCGCCCAGCCATGGCCGCCTCATCCGAGTTCTGCGCATGCGCAAGACACAGCGCGCTGGGCTGGCTTGCTATAGCCCAAACGCTCGGCCTACCTGATGTTTTAGGCCGAACATTGGGCTTCATTGTGCGTCCTGGTCACGTGGTATTTGTTGACGTTTTGGCGGTCTTGACAACTCCGGACGACAACTTTTAAATGATCGTTCCCAGCACTTTTAAAGATATCCGTCTTGTCAAAACCATCAGAACTTCTTCAAATGCAATAGAAAAGCATTACCAGCCGAGTTTCGATGCGTGACAATTCATATTTTAACCAGGATCAGCATCGGATCAAGCGACGCAGCCAAAAACGACCCGACTTTCGTCCATAAAACCCCTTGCACCTTTTTTGTTTGTTGACCAATCTTCACGAAACTTTTACACAATAAAGAAAACATTTCAACTGACCTCCAAAAAAAAGGTGCAAAAGATCCGCTGTATATCCACTTTCCAGGAGCGGCCGTTCCAACTCGATCGCCGAGTCCGCCATGAAATTAAACATGGATGTATAGTGATTTACTCAAAAGCGTCCAGAAAATCGTGTGCACCTTTTTTCCTGCTGTACCAATCGTGGCGATACGTTCGCATGTGAAAGAAAAGAGTCTAATAGACCATTCTGCCGGGTGAACACAAGAAGTGCCATCAAATTTATCCATTTTCCAGCACGGTTTGTCAAAATACTGCACATCGTCTGATTTGTGTCACGTGCACAGATTGACCTAGAAATTATGCATACTTTCGGCGCGAATCATGGCGCCGCTTTATTTGGAAAGTTGAGCGATGTTTTTACATATTACAGGAAATTGACTGGTATTTCAAGGCAAAAGCTACAATATGAAGCCACATATAACTGGAAACAAACGCCAAAAAGCGCCGACATTGAAAAAGAACTGGGCCGTTGGATTTGGAATGACGTTTGATCACGTGGGGGGAGAGGACCAATCAGTGTCGATCGGATTGAGTTTTGCGCTATATCAGATTGAGTGCTGAAGCGCCCAATGTCTGGCGTAATACACGAAGTTCGCCAGTCATCAGGCTAGGCTTGCTACACCTAACGCCCCAGAGGCGTATACCGACCGTACCTTCAACGTGGGGGACACGTTGTCAAGGGAGGTTGGAGAAATACGAATTATTTACGATATATACGTACGTAGTAACCTCGTAACCAGTTGTCGACAAATTACGTAGATTTCAAACGTTGGGTCTGATGTGAATGGGAGGTTTAATGCTTCCTTAGAACAACGTTCCTCAAAGGAAGTTGTCCAGAAGGGATCCTCCTCCTGTCCTAATTAGCCTACCAAGTGCATATATACCGGACGTAAAGCCCCAATCATCCATCCCAAGATGTAGCCAGGTGAAATTGTATAACGTCATCCTGAAGAAATTCGGGCAAATATCGTTCACCCTCTAAAAAGTCAATTTGCGATATGCTGTCTTTTATATACCTACATTATTTGTATACTTTCTGTTGGGATATGTTTGAATAAAATAATTTCAAAACATTTTTAATTGATGTTTTCTGTTTTTCAATGTTGTACTGTCAAAACTAGAAAAAATTATACTACGTATATAATTTAGCAACTTGAGATCCATTCACACAAGCCTAGCTGTGTGCAGTTTTGCTAAGCTTTTGCAGATGTTTTGCCCAAAAGTGGCAAAACACTGATGGCGATGTTGATGGTGCCTTTTCCAGACAGCTAGGTGACTGAGTGGTTACAGTCTGGGCTGCATAGTCTACAAATGTCTTTGCTATCAAAAAGTCAAAAGTTCCAATACTGGGAAAGTTCCAAAATGCTTCCACTGGACCGCCATGCACAACATCGACAAAACTGGAGTTCCTGGAGTGGGATTTGAACCCAAAAAGCTCACAGCCGATTGGTTTCACATTCACAAGCAAGCACCCTTAACCATTAGGCTGCTTCAAACTGACTTACAATTTTTTTCTGAATTTTTACCCACATTAATTTCTCTCAGCGAAATTAGTGATATTGCAAAAGTGATACTGTCACAGTACCAAATTCAACTATCATGCATTCTAAATTCTTAAAAACACAAAAATTGAACAGTATTACAAGTAATTTGCAACTTCAGTTGTAGGAAGTTTTATTGTCATTTCAGTTTACCGTCTTTAGCATGTAGTGAAGACAGCAGTTTTCTAGTTCAGCTCGGGAAGAAACAATAATATAGGACTATTCTTTTTTTTTCGAAGTTTAAATAATTACAAAAAAATTGTGAAATTCACCAGTAAAGGCGCAAATAGACTATGACTTCTCGTAATGTGATTGAATGCATGTGCTACAATTTTTGCATACTGCCCTGGAAACGAAAGCGATATATGCTCTTGTTTGGAATTATTGCTTTATTTTTACGATTTCACGTTTTTACGGACAGATTTAACGAGTTAGCAAAATTAGTAATTCAGATAATATTAGAAATAACTGAATAGCGCAGGTCTCAGGTCTGAAACTGATAATTTTTTATGAAGAGTTGGAATATTTTTTTTTTAATTTTTCTGATTTAAATTTATTTAAAACCCCCGTAGATCATTCAAATTGGCATTATGATGAACTAATCTGTGATGTGATGCTTCCTCATTCAAATAATTACACTTATAAATTTAGACAAAAGAAAAATTAACTTCAGATGTAAAAAATTGAAATTTGACAATTCCTTGCATTTTTCACTCCGTATATTAGGGCTAATCCATTTAAAAGTCTGGGGGGTGGGGGTGGTCGGGTGACATTTTTGACGACCCCCCCCCCATGCGTCTAAAGTGAAATTTTTTTACCCCCCCCCCCATGCATTAACTTCGATTTTTTTGGAGACCCTACATGCACTAAATGCAAATTTCTTACCCACCCCACATGCCTCAAATAAAGATTTATTATTACAATGCATAAGCCTTCATGGAGTGATAATGAATCCCCATACATCTAAAGCGAATTTTGCGGGTACCCCCCATCCATCTAAAACGATTTATGTACCCCCCAATACATCTGAACCGAAATTGTGGGTACCCCTACATACATCTTATAAAAAAAAAAACCAACCCCCCCCCCAAGTTTTAAATGGAATAGCCCTTATGAAAATCTATAATAAACAACAAAATAGTTCTTGATGTTCCTTTCAGTGGCAGGTCCAGAGGGTAGTCTGGGGGGGGCCGAGGCATCATTTTCGGCATAAATGTGCCTGCGTGGGCATCGTTTCAACATTCGCTGGCCCGCGTTGCTCTATATTTTCTTCAAACTGTTATTTTCATCTCTTAGAGCTTCGGGGGCAAGCCTCAAACATCGTCTATGCAAACTTATAAGTAATTTTTGTATTAAACTGACAATTGTTTTTAAATTTTGTAGGCCACTGTATGTTCTGTTAACGATGTTTGAAAGTAAATAAATCACAAATCACAATCTCAGTGGCCCCCAAGACCATCCCATCCCCCTCCTGAATCCACCACTGCCTTTTTAATGACCTTTAAAGTCAAGTTAACTATGATACCCAGGCAAATATACTGAGGTGGTTGCTATTATGATTAGTCTATGCCCATATATGGACTAAAATATTTTTTAAATATAAAATTTCCAAAGTTCGGAATTTTCAGAGAGATTTTATCTTAATGGCGAACCTATTCAGATGGAATATTGAAAATCTATAAATTAGCTATTTTCCTGCAAAATTTTATGTCTGACACCAAAGTTACTGAATCATGCTGCATTGAAAACGTAACAACTTTAAAATATTTTGCTAATAGGCCTATATTAAAAGCAGATTTTATGACCATAACTACACAATTTTTAAGTTCCGCTACTGAATCGCTAAGAATTCCCCATAATTACTGAAAAATTATTTAGTACCATGTGAATTTGACCCCCAAAAGGTCCATTAATATATGCAAAATCCATTCAATATACATGACATAAAATAACCATTTACATTGAGGAAGGTACCAAGACACACAGGCCAACTGAAACAACGTTCTGCAATACCGAATACAGCAAAATATTAAGCATGACAATTTCTAATAATTTTTACCCTCGGCAATGTATACATTGCCGACGGGTATTGTAGTTACTTTGGGAAAATTTGTCCGTCCGGCGGGCGGGCGGGCGGGCGGGCGGGCGGGCGGGCGGACGGACGGGCGGGCGTCCGGATAACGGGCGTCCCACTTGTGTATTGGGAGTAATGCCAAAACTATGGAATGTATACTTTTTATTTTTGGGACATTATTATATCTTTTATCCTAGTTGTACCTATTAGAGGTTTAATCCACATGAGATTAATACTTTTCTCACAATTATTGAAAAATGTGAAAAAATATTTTTTTGTGTATTGGGTGTCAAGCCAAAACTGTGGCATGCATATTCATCATTTTTGGGTAAATATTGTATCTTTTATCCCAGTTGAGCCTTTCATAGGTCTAATCCCCATGACATTAATACTTTTCTCACAATCATTGAAAAATGTGAAAAATTGTTTATTTTTTGTTTCTGTGACAGAGCTAAAAAACTGCAGTACTTTTGACACTGAAATTGGCATATTGTATGTATTAAATACCCAAGATGTGTTTTTTGTGGGTCTAAATGCTCTGAGAAAGTTGAACGGACGACAATTTACCAAAAATATGAAAAAATACTATTATTTTAAACTTGTATAATTCAGTCAATTTTGAAGTTAAATCTATGAAATTTTCCACTTAGGTGTCTAACTTATGCCTCTTTAAACATCTCTAATCAGTTGGAATGTTGGTCCTATGAATTTTTTATAAAAACCCAAAAATTCGAAAAAATGCCAATTTTCCAATATTTCTGCATGAAAAGCCAAATGGTAATGGGTAAGTTAGTTAACTTTAGGTCTTATTGTAGTTAGACACACTATTGACTAATATTCACAGCCATTGCATGAGTTGTTGCAATTTTTTCCATTGAAATGTATGATTGAAAAAAGGCAAAAAATCATTAAAATGTCTATTTACTCTCCATTTCCTTCTGATGTCATACCAGTCGTTGACATTTTTTTTGTCAAAATAAACCTGACATGTTTCACATCATCATCATGCTGATTTTGAACAATATGAAAACTTTTATTGGCAGCATAGGTCAATAATAACAAAATTAGATAAATATTAAGGATTTTCAGATAATCATATATCAGTAAATATTGGCCCTGGTCAATCAAATTTGCCACAATTATGTCTAAATTTGACTTTTTCTACCTCTCCTCATGAAATATTATATGACACTAAATCTTTTTAAAACTGCCAATTATTATAACTTTATGGTTAATATCTAAACTCAGTGATGTAAATTTTTAGAAGATGAATAAATGTCAGCCCCTTTTATTTAGTTGTTTGCATGAAAATTAAATGTGATTGAATCAGACAGATTGGCTTTTGTTGAATGGAGCACTGGAGAAGTCTTGATTATGTAATGTTATGTCACAGGGTAATTGTCTTCCCTGCTAATCCTTTGACAAGAAATCTTAAACTCTCAATTGTAAAGTTCTTAATGGTTTAAATCTAACATCAGTTATGTACATTTTAACATATAAAGTACTGTCAGCTTACTTTTATCTTGGTCTTTAATGAAAAACATATAAGACAGACTGGCAATAAGACCGCTATGTATATATAGAGGGTTATCAAAGAAAATTACTTGGCATGCAAATCCAATTTCTGCAAATTTCAGTGTGTAATTTTACATTTCAAGACATTATTGGATAAATCTGTCTTTTAATTCATTTTAAAACTCACTCCAATTGTATTTTTAGCATTTTAAAGAAATATTGTTTAGGGGGTAAAAGTGTCATCATTGGAAGGGGTCCAGTTTTTTTGTGAATGGGCCTGGAGACAGTATGTCTGTGCTTCATTGTACCCCTCCCCTCCAGCCATTCATGTTATGTAACATTGTGTCACTAATCCTGTCCAGTGACCAAAGCTGGGAACAAAGGAGCACAAAAGCAGTGCACAGCACCCTCAACTTTTTAACAAATTTTCTTTTTTCTTAGAAATATGTCCAAACTGCATTGACACCAACTTAGTAGTCTTATATTGAACAAATAAAGAAATTTCCAATTTTAATAAGATATTTAGGCCAACTAGAAGCTGAGATATGACTTTTTGTAGCCCATACAGGCTGTACACAGAGTTGGGACATCTTTCTCTTGTTTTGTTTTTCTTTACAGCTATTGTTATTCTCCAAAGTTTGACCAGCATTTAACCTTTGTATTAACTAGCAACTTGCTTAGTCTTAAAAGATATATATATATACTGGCATAAACCTTGTTTTAGTGTTACTATTTACAATGTTTTTGGTTGGAGACATCTTATCTATAATTTATGTTTTTAGACCCATATTCCATATTTGTAATTTATGATAAGAATAGCTAAGACTAGATAGACTAGATAGATAGATAGATAGATAGATAGATAGATAAATAGATAGATAGATAGATGGATAGATAGATAGATAGATGGATAGATAGATAGATAGATAGATAGATAGATAGGTAGATTGATAGATAGATAGATAGATAGAAAGATAGAAAGATAGAAAGATAGAAGGATAGAGATAGATAGATAGATCGATAGATCGATAGATCGATAGATAGATAGATAGATAGATAGATAGATAGATAGATAGATAGATAGATAGATAGATAGATAGGTAGATAGATAGATAGATAGACACATGTAGATAGATAGATATATATATAGATAGATAGATAGATTGATAGATGCATACATAGATGGATAGATTATTAGAGTAATTTTAATCCTGTACAATTTCTAAAGCTTTACAATGATTCAAGATTCCTATACATGGATATATCACAAAATCCAATCATCAACTGGAATTATTCTATTTTCTCAATTTAATCTCTTTTTACAAAAAGCACAAAATCAGCCATAGGCCTACTTGCCTGAATCACATGATCCAGATTTCATTTTGACTAGAAGATATATCATTTCAAGTTTAATCTCTTGGTAACCATTGACTTTCAGTGATGTTTCATTGGACCCCCCCCCCCCCCCCCTCATCACAGTGGCACACTTCTGAGGTGTGTGAAGTATGCCACCCTCCATTCTTTTGTCAGGTTACATAATGGCATTGCATAAGGTGATTAAAAGATTGGGGTACAGCAGACAATAGCCAATTGATATGGGTGTTTAGCAGCTGAGGAGGGGGACTAAGGAAGCCCCTTTAACCCCTTTAAGGGGAATGTCTGCAAGGATAATGTAATTTAACTGAAATTGTTACAACATCCAACAACTTACATGGCTACATTCTAAAATGGATCCAGGATCAAGATGATGTAGAACTGAAGTCAATGACACTGTTTGATTAGATATAAGATTTACAGACAGAAATTTATTGAACTGATAGATATCTAATTTTTGTTCAAACAATAGCTACCCTTATTGCAATTCAGTTTTATGCAGTTTAAATGAAATAGTAATTTTATCTTTTCTGCAGGAATTATGACACATCTTAATAGAAAAACTGATAGTTGGATTGATCAAACTACCAAAAATCTATCTATCTATCTATCTATCTATCTATCTATCCATCTATCTATCTATCTATCTAAACAGTCCCCTACATGTCCTGATCGTTTTCTGACTGTCTTTATCTCAGTTGTTGTCCATTTCTAGCTGTCTTTTTAATGGTCATTACCTGTCTATTGTGCACTGCATTGCTTTATTTTCCTGTCTGTCACCACTGCATATTACATTCAGACAAAAATAAGTTTGATAAAAAACCAACTTTCTAAAATGGTAGTGGAAGAGGGGACGAATTACTGTGGGTAATCCATGCCGGATAATATTGTTCTTAATATTGTCACCGAAACCAGTCATCTTCTTGACTTCATTTTTTTTAAATTTTATTTCTCAAATTGCTTGTTCACAAAAAGGCACAGATTTTGCCACAGGCCACCAATAGGCATAGTGGAATACTTGCCTGAATTTCATTATCCAGATTATACCAAATTATACCACTTCAACAGTACAATGTAACGTCTTGCTAATTGCTAACCATTGATTTTCAGTTCATTTGATCTTGTGCCACACTTTTTGACTCCTTGCCCAAATTTTAACTGTTTCCCCTCTTTTTCTGGGGGGGACCCATCCTGCAAGCTGATTGCATGTGGATTTTGAATTCCCGCCAATACAAAATGGCAGACAGGAAACATTTATATTATTTTGCTCACAGCTCTTGGCCATTCAATGAAAGTTTTTCAACGGGAATTTCATGTTCATGAGGATATTAGAGTACCCAGTGGGGTCCTGCCTCAATGTATCCCACTGTCTGGAGAATAGCCGCTGAGTAGCCGAGGGTATGCTGCCGCGCAGCCTATGTTTTCTCTTAGTTGCCAATTGATGTTTGATAATGATGATATTTTATAATTATATGAGAAATTTTATACTTTGAAGTAAATCTATTACTTCAATTTCAGTGACTATAATATTCCCCAACCCCATAATAGTTTATATTAATACAGGATTGTTTGACTTAAGAATATGACTCTTTACTTTTTGCATCTACTATCTTAAAATCATTTAGTCTTGTAAGCAATGAATTGGTGTAAACACCTAATGAAGAATCTGCATCACCAGAAATGGGCTGACTTAAAAGCTGCTGCCGTCAGGCGGAAGTTCTGTTCATGAAGTTTTATCCTGAACAGAAGTTTGTCAACAGGGTTTGTTACAGCTGAAAACCATTTTTTTGGATTTCCTGTTTTAATTTCACTCAGGGGTGTCCAAGCACAAACTGCAGAGTTTCTATTGGCACCCCTCAACATCAAATTATATAACATTTCACTATAAGTTGTCCTGCTATTGATTGATGTGGATGTTAAAAACTAATTTATATTCTTCTTCTTCTCCTTAATTTGAGCAAGGGATCCAAGCCAGGCGTTCCCAAGTCGCAAGATCTTCATGCAGCCAGTTGGCAGACACAACCTGCAGAAAAATTTAATTAATCACAAATTTATAGTATCCATAATAGAAAAAAAAAAGAGAAAGTTGTGTACATGATATATCGGTTTGTTTAAATTTAATTTAAATAAAGGGCAATTCGGTAAAGTCCAATTTACAGATTTGACACTTGAGCTCCTGTTGCACTTAACCAGCTTTGGACTTTGGTTGATGGCTTGTCTGATACCCCTATTATCTGGCCTCATCCCTGTTTAACAATGAAAAAGCCGAGGTGCAATGGTAAGGCTACACAAGTTGCCAAAGTGTCAAATCTGAAAATCGGAATTTACGGAATTGACCTAAATTTACTGATAAATTCTTGATGTAAATTGTTCAGTTCTTGTTTTACCAATGCATCTAACAGTTTCTTTGATGCCCTGAAGGATTATTATACAGACCTAATCATCCAGCCTTGGGGAAACGGCAGTTACATGATAAAGGATGTCCTCGTTATGGCATTGTCGAAACCGATCATCTTCACTGACTTCGGACTCAGCATCTTCTGTAGTGCCAGTAGCAACACATTTCCTCTTGGCCTGCAATATTTCAGACTCATATTAATTTTAAAAAGTACGAAGCATACTCATGGGCCTATGTATCTGCTAACGACTTCCGCCCAAGCTAGATAAGCCTCGGCTTTATTTGGGGCCTCCACTGTGAAATAAAAGCACAAACAAATAATTCCATAATTTGAGTATAGCAAGCGATCTTCTAAGATACCTTGAGAGGGAGTGCTTCTTTTAATAGGCCTATAAATTAATACTAACTTCTAAATTTTACAAATGGACAATTGAAATGCTATTTCAAAAATTTTACTGTTGATATCCACAACATTCATTTTAATAAAATAAACCTACCTTTTTAAACAGAGAGGAGATCTATAAATCATGGCTTCGGCATGTTGACATTGACAAGGTGTATTGTTGTCAGCTGTCTATTCACAGCCCTGAAAATCGCCTAAATCTGAAAGACATTGGCAAAGAAAGTCATTGTTAATATTTTTTACACTCGCACAGATCTAGATTACAAGAAGAAATAAGTTACATATTTTGTTTGGCAGGGCGGTCCCCCCCCCCCCCCCCCCCGCTGTTCCTGAAGACTCCCCAAGTCAATACACACAAAATTCAAGAATAATATACAAGTGACAAATAGCCCCCTCCCCATCCAATAGGCCAATACACACACAGTCTGTCACAGGTCTGCCCCAGATGGGTTACTCGGGTTTTGTTTACTAATTACATCCTTATGTCAAAGTCTTGTTTACTCACACATGATCATGATGTAGACAGTGTAGAAACATTCCTAGATGGTAGTATGAGCATCCCCCTTTCTTCACTTGACCACTGGCAATGCTTCTGCACAACAAGTTTGCCACAATAATGCACTTTCATGTTGTAATTTGAGCAAGGGATCCAAGCCAGGTGTTCCCGAGTCGCAACATCTCCATGCAGCCTGATGGCAGACACAACCTGCATAAGAATTTAATTAATCACAAATTTATAGTTTCCATAAATAGGAAAAAAAAAGGAGAAAGTTGTGTACATGATCTATCAGTTTGTTTAAATTTCATTTAAATGTTTAAATTTACTGATAAATTCTTTATGTATCCTGTAAATTCTGCAGTAAAGCTAATTCTGTTTTTCCCATTTATATTTCTGATTTTTACAACTCTTTGACTAAACACATACAATTATTAAGTTCTTGTTTTACCAATGAATCTAACAGTTTCTTTGATGCCCTGAAGGATTATTATACAGACCTAATCATCCAGCCTTGGGGAAACGGCAGTTACATGATAAAGGATGTCCTCGTTATGGCATTGTCGAACCGATCATCTTCACTGACTTCGGACTCAGCATCATCTGTAGTGCCAGTAGCAACACATTTCCTCTTGGCCTGCAATATTTCAGACTCATATTAATTTTAAAAAGTACGAAGCATACTCATGGGCCTCTGCTAACGACTTCCGCGCAAGCTAGATAAGCCTCGGCTTTATTTGGGGCCTCCACTGTGAAATAAAAGAACAAACAAATAATTCCATAATTTGAGGATTAGAAATTGATCTTCTAAGATACCTTGAGAGGGAGCGCTTACTTTAGGTACAATGTAGGCCTTTTTAAATCAGGAATAACCCCTGTATCTGAAGAAACATTGCATCTACATGTCAGTTAATATTGAAGCAATATGCAGATGCAATGTCAGTTAATATTGAAGCAATATGCAATCGCAAATAAAGAAATTTGGGACATGAAATGCCAGGTGATACTAACATAAATATATATAGCCTTGTGATTGAATACTTATTAGGCCTATTTATTTATTTATTAAAATATAAATGGTTAAAAACATAATCTTTAAGAATTCTTTTAAAACACATAACATTTTGAGCATTTTTCACGTTAGAAGGTAAACCATTCCACAATATAGCACCATTATAGCCAAAAGAAAATTTGATCACAGCTGAGTTATCATATGGCACTATTACATCCATACTGTCCAATGACCTCAGTGAATAGTGGTGGTCGAGCTGGTCAAGCATAGTAAAATTATGAGAAAGATATTCCGGTGCACAGCCTGAAATACATTTGTACACAAGAAGCAAAGTAAAATAATTGCGCATTTGTCGAATGTTCATCAATTTTAATGACTTCACAATGTCTATTCCGCGAGAATTCACATAATCAAAATTCCTAGTAACAATCCGAGCCGCATAGTTCTGTAAGCGCTAAACTTTATCAATAATATAATCATGAGTAAATCCCCATGAGCATATTGAATAGTCAATAATAGGTTGTATAGAGCTGCTATAGATCTTATCAAGAACATGTTACATGTACAGGAGCAGTAGGCCTATCTCTTATATATTTGACATTATCATAATGATCTTTTCAAAACCCATGAAGCCTCCCCTTATTGAATTTGGTAAAAAAAATTAGCAAAAATAATAATTAAGAATTTAGGATACTTGCCGGTGATTCCAGGGACAAATCCCCCTTTCACATGTTTCACGGTAGCATTGTCATGCCGTTGTGGCAAAGTCGGCACATTCTTGTCCTTGAAGACCTTCATTCCAGAATGCTCTGCAAAAATAAATCTTAGTTATCATGACTTATCATTAAAATAGTGGCTAGATCTAAATTTGGCATAGCCATAGGCCTAGGCCTCAACTTCTCAAGTGATATCTATATAGGCTGTGGCGTCACTAGAAATGCGAGTTTAGGAGGAGGCTGAAGCTGCAAAGTTTACAAGCGTTGTCAGAGGTCTGAAGGGTCTAAGCTTGAGCCGCCCTAAAATTCAAAGATTTCAGATGTCTGTGAAGTAACAAATCTATATAGATAAACTGCAAAAAATAACGACACACTGGTGCATAACATTCTATGTAGGCCCAGAGTGTCCCTTCATGATGGCTTCATCCATGGGCTCTGGTTATTCATTCACTACAAGTCTCATACAAGGAAAATATATTTTTTTTTGCCCAAGATTTGGGGGGGGGGGCAGAATACTCAATTTGGGGGGGGGGGCTAGTGACGTCACTGTCTATAGGCCTAGCTATTGAATAAGTGATATGTCCATACTGGGTAATAGGCCTATAGTTTATACTAATCTCTCTATTTTACAAATGGACAATTGACATACTATTGCAAAAATTCCAATGTCAACATGCTATTGAGGTGTTGATTAAATAAATAACAAAGCAATCAACAGTCAAGATCTTAATTGCAATACAAAATCAGTGTTCAGCTTAATTAACACATTTGAATCAATAATTGGTGTAATCAGACCTTTGGCAATACACATTGCTCCACATAAGTCATTACTTACCATTGTTTTGATTCAGCCAGGTGAACCACTGCAACACCAGCAGGGCTGCAGGCTGGCAGGGCAGAGCGTAATGCCATGGCAAATTCTGCCAATGCGGCAATGCCACAGGATTTTCAGCGCTTACCAGTAGTTCTGCCTACTGCAAGTTTTCAAGTTGGATTAACAGGCACTTTGATGTCAATAAACCAAGAAGAAACACAAAGCGATCATCAGCTTTCACTGCAGGAATTCATGACCTACTTAATTTGTGACCTAGATCTATTTGTGACCTAGTTACGCATGACGCCACGTAGTGGCAGTTTTCCCTCTGTGGCTGTCGATGTCGAAGTGATGTCGACGTCGAAGTTCTGTCGATTTCGAAGTTCTGTCGATGTAGAAAAGTCGATGTAGAAGTTCTGTCGATGTAGAAGCATCGACGTCGAAATATCGTCGCTGAAACAGTGTAGACCTCGAATTTTTGCCGTCGAAGTTGTGTCGAAATAGTGTCGATTTACTGTCGACTTCGCTGTAGTGCAGAGTGTGTAGAATTCCCCCTATGGGCCACCGTAGTGGTTTGAGTTCCGGTAGCAACAGAGACGTACTGAGAATCGCTCCAGCTTAAAACTTTATTTTCCTAACTTATCCTACGATCTGATTTTTGATTTGGATACTGATAACGACCTGGCAAACGCCCCTCACCTACGTACCTGGACTGGATTTGATCTGACGTTTGATTCAAAGGAGATCGCCGCGAAATAAGACCGGACTGCCATTCAAAACAAACGGCCATAATGGCGGACGGCCTTGACAACGGTGACAACAACGCAATGAATGGGGATACTGGGTTCGTGGAGTACCCACAAATGGAACCTGGACAACCTCAACCCCCTACAGAAATCCCAATAGAAGCAAAGGAGGTCAATGAGACAGATCGTGGTGTAATTGGAGATAGGAGACAATCTGAACTGACAGCCCTATCGGAGGACGAAACCAGTGAAACTGACAATCATGGCAGAAAGTTAAGGAAAAGAAAAGTGCATAACTACAAAGAAGCACATACTGGAAAAAAGATGGAGACAGAAAACAAAGACCAGAAGAAGAAAAAGGAAAAAAGGATGAAATCGAAAGATCAGGGTCAAGCACAGACAGTACCAGAAGAGCTGGACAGACATGAGGCTGACCTGAAAGAAGATGATAGAGACTCAATGAATGAGGAAAGACATCAAAGTCAAGACAACAACCCAGATGGTCATGATGATGAAGATAGCATTGAAATTGAAGATGACACCAGTGCATCTGAAGAGAGTGACCAGGAGAGTGTGGATGACGATGTCAATGATGATGGCCGGAAATACGCCAACCAGGAAGAAGACCGGGTTGGTGACCAAGGTGAAGGCCAAGATGAAGACCATGGAGATAGTGACCCAGAAGATAATGATGGCAGCGGGAACGGTCAAACCAGAAAAGAAAGAATGGATGCTGAAGATGAAGAAAAAAACAAGGGCGACACCAGAAGAAACGGTGCAAAAACAACTAAGAAAAAAAAGGGCAAAAAGACGCCCAAGGAAATCAAGGGCAAAAAGACGCCCAAGGAAATAAAGGGCAAAAAGACGCCCAAGGAATTCAAGGGGAAAATAACACCCAAGGAAAGAAAAGAAGTAGAGAACGAAAACGGAGGTTGCAGACGACAGCAAAAGAGGATCGATTGGGAGCTTGAATATAAGAAGCTGGACGCTGAGCACCAAGCAACAATCAGTGAACTCAAGAAAGTGAAGAAAGTGAATAGGAAAATGGAAAAGGAATTGAAAGCTAAAGACATCGACCTCACGTCCACGACAACAGAAAAACGAAAGCTGAATCACCAACTAAATGATCGAGAGCGGGAACTGTCGGACATGAAAAACGATGTGGACAACTACATCAAGGCAGTCCATGAAGAAGACCGAAAAAAGGAAAATGAAATAGCTGAACTGTGGGAGAAAATAAAACAACTAGAACTGAGTGTGGAAAAAGAAGGAAACGAGAAAACCAAGTACATCGAGATTAAGGACGGGATCAAAAGAAAAAACAGCGAACTACAAAAGAAACTAGATGAAGCTAACAGACAAATGGACAGCACTAATAAGAAACTAGCCGAGGCGGAAAACATCAACCAAGAAATGCTAGCTAGGATCAGGACTAGCAACAAAAAGAAAGCAGAAGTGGATAACAGAGACAACCAACAAGAAATGAGAGTCCACAAAAAAAAGGCCATTATAATTGGTGACTCAAATACAAAACGCATCATGGACCACCTTGACGACGCAACAGAATGGTACCTTACAGAGGATACTTACAAGATAGAGGACCTGAGAAAAATTGGAAGCGTCAAGGAATACGATGCCTGTGTAATTCTCCTCGGCACAAATAACATCAAGACAGAAAGCGATGGGGCAAAGGAGGCTGAGAAGTTGATAAAGGAAGTGCAGAGGCTGACAGGAACTTCCATCCTGATTTGTGAGGCGCCCCCCATCAACAGATCACCGACTGCCAAGTTAGAAAGAAAAATTTTTAATGCCACCCTCAAAGACCTCACCAGTGACAAGAAAGGGATAAGGCTCATTAGAACACCAAGAGAGACAGAGGAAAAATCCGCATGCGAAACACTAACCGACGACCTCCACCTCAACAATTACCATGCTGAGCTACTGGCCCAGAGAGTATCAGAAAAAGTCAGGGAAGAAACCGGAAAGAAACTACAGGATGAAAAACAAGTGGAAATTCAGATACAAGCAAGCGAAGACGAGATCAGGACAATCATAGGAAGTGGACACAAGAAGGCAAATGAGATGGAAAGGGCGTACCACGTGAAGATCAGAGGCAACAAAGGAGAACCGGAGAAGATATACATCTCGGGACAGAAGAAAGACATAAAGGAAGCAGAGAAGGACATCAGTAACCAGCTGTATGAAATTAGAACAAGAAGGGAAAGAAAAGCGGAACTTAAGGACACAAGAATAAACACCCCATGCATCTTCTTCGCACAAGGAGACTGCCGGAATGGTGACTTATGCCACTTCCTACATGATGAAAGGAGAACTCAGCATAGAGAAGGAAGGGGGAGAGAAAGAATGGATCGAATGGAGAGAAATGACAGTAGAGGAAGCAGAAAAACCAGAAGCAGAAGCCCACTGAACACAGACAGAAGTTGGGACAGGAGAACGAGAAACAGCCCAAGGCCAGAAACGACAAGGAACAGTGAATGGAGACAAAACGAAAAGAGGACTGTAGTAGTTAGGCCCAGAAGAGAACAGTATCGATACAAACATGATTAGGGTTTAAAGAAAGTTCGCTTTGCCAATGATGATGACTTGACATGTACATACTACTATCAACAAGAAAAATGCATTTCAAAAAAAAAAAAAAAAAAATAGAAGAGGAAATAACAGAAAATACAAAAAAAACATCAATATCCTATACTGCAACATAAATGGGATACGTGGAAAGATAGAAAGCCTTCAAGGAGTAATGGCAATGGAAAAAACAGACATAGTAATACTCACAGAAACGAAAGGTATACCTCCAAAGATACAAGACTCAAAATGGTTCTACAATCCAAGAAAGTGCGGCAAAGGGGGAGGAATTGCCATAGGTGTGAAAAATACCATAGCGAAGCACACAAGGACAATGGAGCTCAGCGAAGACCCAGATCAGGAAATCCAATGGATCTGCATTGAAATTCCTCGGAAAGAAAGAATATATGTTGGATGCTTCTACGGCCTACAAGAAACAGCAAGAATAGAGGACGTGAAAAGACAGTACGAAACACTGACTACCCAGATTGAAATGCTAACCAACGAAGGCGCCATAATCCTTGCAGGAGACTTCAATGCAAAACTTCGAGAGAACGAGGAAGAATACCGCCAGGACCTCTCGAGAAATGGGAGGATAATGGAAGAAATGGTCACTAACACCGAGATGACAACTGTAAACCAAAAATCGGGAACAGGAAAATGGACAAGAGTAAACAGAAACAACACTGCTGAAAAGTCGATCATAGACTACATACTCACCCAAGAAAAAAACCTCCGATATGTGACAGAGGTAGAGATTGATGAAATAGGCACCAAGAGACTCAAAGGAAAACAGAATGAAAGTGACCACAACACAATAACTATGAAATTCCAACTGCCCCATCGGAAGGAAACCAAAAGGATAAAAAAGTGGGACATAAACGAGGACACAAAATGGGATGAAGTCAACAAGTACCTAGAAGAAATTCTAGAAAAAGAGAATAGAAATGACTACAAGACCATCGAACAAGCAGTCAAAAAAACCATGGAAGATAAAATAGGGAAAAGAACAATAACAATCAAAGGAAACTCCAGGAGAAAGGAAACCCAAGAAATAAAGGAACTAAGGAGAAGGAAAAAGGATAAAAAGAAACAATTTGAGTCAGCAAGCCGCGAAGAAAAAAACAACAAACTCAATGAGTACTACGAAGCGCAAACAAAGCTGAGAACGGCCATAGAAGAGAATGAAAAAAGAAGAATAAAGGGCATCTTGGAAAAGATCGCCAAAAGCAAGGACAAGAATGAAATTTGGAGTGTGAGGAAAAGGATGCTGGGAAGGAATAACGATGAATTTGACACAATAACAGAGGAAGGAAGCCGGATAGAAAGTAATGAGACAGCAAAAGAACACATAGCGCGATACTATGAAGACCTGTACAGAGCAAGAGAGGGTGAAACAGGAGGCGAGATATGGACAGAGACGATAAAGAAAGAAAATAGAAGAACGGCGGAAATGGCTAAAGGAAAAGCACTTCCTCCCATCACCACAACTGAAATGAAGAAAACACAAAAGAGCCTCAAAAGAAGAAAAAGTTGTGGCCCTGATGAAATCCCTAATGAAATAATGATCAACGCAAGCAGCAAAATAATCGAGCGGCTCAGAAGATGCTTCAATCACATTACAAGATCCGAAGAAATCCCATTGCCCTGGAAGAAGGGAAGAATCGTGAGATTATACAAAGGAAAGGGTGAAAAGGGAAAATGCTCAAGCGAAAGAGGGATCACCGTTGGAAGTAACGTGGGAAAATTATATGAGAGGATCATAAATGAGAGAGCCAAGAAAGAACTGAAGATAAGTGACCAACAAGGTGGCGGGAAGAAGGGAGCAAATACAGTGGACCACCTACTAATCCTCCAAGAACTACAAAGAAAAGGACAGGAGGTGTATGTCGCTTTCCTGGATGTTACAAAAGCATACGACAAAGCCTGGGCTGAGGGTATAATGTATGTAATGGCAAAACAAGGAGTCCGCGACAAAATCTGGACCATCATAAGAAACCTAAATGAAGGACTCTCAGCGTTTGCAGAGACGAAATACGGAAACACAAGGGAGATACATATGAAGGACAATATAAGGCAAGGAGGAGTGCTGTCTGTAATCATGTACGCTGTCCTGATGGATGAAATAGCAAAGGAAATTAAAAAAAAAAGCCTGGGAGTGGAAATCGAAAATGGAGAAAAACTGGGATGCCTCCTGTGGATGGATGATGTAGCACTCATATCAAGAAGCCACCAAGAGCTTCAAGAAATGCTTGACATCACACATGACCTTGCGAAGAGATATAGAATAAAATTTGGTGAAGAAAAAAGCAAAGTGATGAAGATTGGAAAAGAGGCGCAAAAAAACGCTCATGTCTTCAAGCTAGGTGATATGGTCCTGGAACAATGCAATAAATACAAATACCTCGGAGTTACACTATCAGAAAAGAGGAACTATGGTGACCACCTGGCTATGACAAGAGGTAAAGTGGAAGCAGCATACAACACAATCATGGCAATAGCAGGAAGCACGGACCTGAAGGTAATCGAGCTGAAAACCATCTGGACAACGTTAGAAGCATGCATAATCCCTATCATAACATACGGGACCGAAGCTGGAATCCTCACAAAAAGAGAGAAGGCGGATATGAAACAAATCCTGGACAACATCCTGAAAAGAATCATAATGACACCCTGGTCCACCCCATGGGAACCAGTCTACCTGGAAACAGGAATCTTGGACATAGAAAGCACAGTCCTGGCTAATAAAATTGGCTACATGGAAAGAATCAAAGATGGTGACAACGAGACCCTGAAAAAAATAACGGACAGCCGAGATAAAGGAGGATGGGGAGAAAAGTCCAGAAAGGAGAAAGAGGAGACAATGGGACAAAATTGGATACCAAACGGATCAGAAGAGAGAAGAAAACATGAAGTAAAGAGGGCTGTGAAAAAGAAAATGATGATGAAAATAAGGGAAAGTGGACAACTCAAATCAAAAACAACTTTCTACCTTGAAAACAAACTACAGGCACAGGCTGGAAGGAGAGCCCCGTACATGGATCAACTACCCAGAAGGGAAGCCAGTGCCATCTTTGCAGCAAGGACTAGAATGCTGGACGTAAAAGCAAATTTCAAAAACAAATACCCCAACACCAGATGCAGGATGTGCAACATGGGAGAGGAAACCCAACAACATATCCTGGAAGAATGTGAAGGGATGGACCGAACAGAAGAGGAAAAAGTAACCACCATGGACATTTTCACTGAAGAAGTTGAAAAACTGAGGGACACAGCAAAAAAGATTAATAAGATAAAAGACATTTTAAAAAGTGCTGCTCCCCAATGAAAATTGGGTGAGCAAACCGGTAACCCGGCAACGCACACGAGGAAGAAGAAGAAGAAGTAGTGTTTAGGAGGAATATCCCCTTTTCTGTCAATATAATAGTTAGTAGCTAAATCAAGAACAAAGGCTCAATATAGACAACATTTGCTGCTGACTGCAACAAATATTTTTCTCGTAAAACCTTGTCAATCACCTTAAATCTTCAGTTGGGCTCAAAAGAAGTGAACAATTTCCTTATACATTGGGAAAGTGCCCAGGGGACAATGGCCTCTTCTGATTGGTCAGAGTGTCTACTGTTGTGATGATGTCACAAACAAAAGTCTGTGAGGACATAACTGTGGTTGTGATGCCACCATTGTGATGTCACAACCCAGAATGAGGTTGATGGCTATTAAAGGACGTCTCTAATATTCAAGGCACATTTCACTGAGGATGTGGATGATTACTTGAACAATTGGTTTTGGCCATTGATTTTGATACTTCTGACATAAATGTTGACCAAAGAGCCACTTTATGGCAGATTCATTGCTCCTCCCATTAAAAAAAGAGAAACTGGCCCACCCAGCTCGTCACGTCACTGACTGGGTAGCTTGGCTGCAACCATTGTTATGGTGGTAATGACGTCACAATCAGCCAGCTGCATGGGCATTAAGAGCCAGTGACAGAGAAAATTGAGGATTTGGCTTGCTGTGGGGGTCGGCCGAATCACTTGAAACTTTTCAATGTGAATGAATATGGTCTCACTAAGAAAAATCTTGAAGCATTCGAAAAAATTTCATTTGGTTGTTGTGATAGGACATGCCGTAGATGTTAAGCAAAATATCCAAAATTGCTCCCGGAGAGAATTTGGAAATTTCAGATTTTGCTGAATTTCAATGGACAATATCTTCTGAACGGCACATGTTACAGCCTAAAGAAACATAGCATCAGACAGGGCATACACATGGTTTTCAAGGCCACATACTATATTTGTTGTCCTAGTCTTAAAGGATGTAGAGTAACTCGATTACAAAAGCCTTTTTGCCCATTTTTTCAAAAACACTGATTTATGGAAAAAGGGTCATATTTGATGGCCGATTG
This sequence comes from Platynereis dumerilii, assembly GCA_026936325.1. Lineage (NCBI taxonomy): Eukaryota > Metazoa > Annelida > Polychaeta > Phyllodocida > Nereididae > Platynereis > Platynereis dumerilii. The sequence goes on from JAPTHN010000011.1 coordinate 22,346,412, forward strand.
CCAATCTGAGGGTCTCAACTTGACAATGTGAATAAAAGGGTAGTGAAGACAAACATGTCAACTGTCCATTCAGTCAATAAAATTTGGTATACTTCTTTTGGAATTTCACTGGTAAAGATTCCAAAATGGCCCTCAAATGGAATTTCAACTTTTCATTTATTTGTGATTTGGAGAATATTCATCCAATTTTCAGATGTGATAACTCTAATCCACGGTTTTCAAGGTCATATACTTCATTTTTGACACTTTGACACATTTATAAATCTAAGATGGCGGACAAAATGGTGGCCAAAATGGCTGCCATTGACATAAAAATTGACAATTTTTGTTTAGGTTTCCTCAATTTACTTTAAAATTGACAATTTTTTTAGGTTTCCTCAATTTACTTTTGTGTGGTATCTCTAATCTAGGGCTTAAATGCCCAGAAGACACATTTTTGATTCTGTTACGTCAAGCAAACCAAGATGGCAGCCAATTTTACGGCAAATATGGCTGCCACATGAATGAAATTGTCAGTTTTCGTTCATTTTTTCATCCAGTACCTCTATTCTAGGGTTTTTAGGGTCAGAGATCTCATTTTTGATACTTTCAGAAGAATTTATTCAGTATGACTGCCATTATGGTGGAAATAATGCCTGCAAGTTACATGGAATTGTGAATCAGAGATTTTTCATTTATATTTTGAATGTAATTCCTTTACTTTGGAGTTCATAAAGTCAGAAAGTTTGTTTTTCACGCTTTAGCAAATCTCAGATGACGTGTATTGTGACCAATATTTAAATTTTTTTTCATAGGCTATTTGGTGGTAATCAGTGGTTGCACTCAGGTTACTAACCTCTGAGACCAGAATTTGATTGCCAAGAGTTTGGCAATCCTTCCTACTGTGGTCCCATCTGAACTTCATTATTATGCCGGGCAAGTGCGAAAATAGAGGATATAACCTGTATCAACCTCACCCTAGCCAATGAGCCACTAATATTTCACACAACAAATTATGGAATATCAAAAATGTTGTTGAAATTAACTAATGGGATTTTTGGCCATCTGTTGTTGAACTAATTTGTGAAGTTGGTTTTTGTGTCCGAGAGCAGGGCCTCGGGTCCTTTGTCGTCATCAATGGGATTGTCATATCAAAGTTGGTGTGGATCAAAAAGCATTTCACAGATGCAAGAACAACCCAAAGTTATGATGCCATTATGATGCCCAGTGTTTACACTGTTGCACTAGATGCCCTGGCTTTAATCTTATGTCTCACTGCTCTAACTAGTTAACTTTAATCCCCCAAATTCCTCCTTGCTCAGCAGACGATTTCTGAAAAGCATCTTCTTCTTCTTCCCTTTGGCCCTTCCGCCCTGAGACAAAGTAGGGTGCACCACAACCTGAGATTTATGCTTCAGCCAATTTCTAAAGACAGACAGATAGACACATAGATAGACAGATAGATAGATTGATAGGTAGATTGATAGATCTATAGATAGAATGCAACTTTTAACAATTTATAGAGATGTGTTAATGTAATGATCATATCCCATTGAGTTATAAGGGTTATTAAATTGCTCGAGGACACGGTGCATGCATTGCATGCTATTTTTTACCAGACCAAAGATGAAGCTGCATAGTGGACAACCTTTTTTCTGAATGCTTGGGAATGAGGGCTAGTGTTTGGCAAATTTCTTCTGAATTTGTGCAAATATTATCAATGCTCGGCTGCACAAGTGGAGGTGAATTCTGACAAATATTTGCAACACAATTACCAATTCTTTAGTCTTTGCATTGGTTTTCCGTATAGAGCAAATTAATTACATGCAGTGATATTATCAAAACAAAAACGTCTGAAAGTAGTGCAATTTGGCATTGTTTCAAATAATTTTATCAACTTTTATGTCCATTAATCTTGTGGATTTGGGGGAGGAATTTGTCTTACTATGACCTGCAAAATGATTGTTTGAAGATTTTGATCATGCATACCAAATAATATAATTACATGACGTTCAGACACAGCCCAAAAATTCAGGAGGTTCATGGAAGATTTCAAAGGCTCCTGGGAAAGTTATTTAATTGCCTACTCGTTTAAGTAAGCCATCTACAATTTCTCTTGGAAGCTATCATGACTTCATCAGAATTTATCAAATTATAGTGGAAGGTCTGAGCAATTGAGGTAAATTGGCCAGGGCAATTTTTTTTTGCAATTAATTTGTCTCCTGCAAGTATAATTTCATAGCACACTTAATGCAGTCTGACAGCTGTTTTGCCTGATTTACTAAATATTTGGTGTTTTGCAAATTTGACTGGGAAAGTTCAAGCAGTTGAATGATTAGTAGATAATGATCCAACAAGAAATACTAAGCTTGCTCATTAAAATATATTTTAATATTATGGTGTCTTGTCTTATGTTGTAGATCACTATCAATCTACATCTAAGCATGGTTGACGTAAAATGATGTAAAAGAATAGGAGCAAAAATTCTTTATTTTGCTTTCTGAACTTGCAGATTCTGCAGAATGGTTTTTCTTGCACTTCCCCCCCATTATTTTCCTTGAAATATCATTTGGGTTAATTCCGAGAACCTGAATAGGATATTTCAAAAATCAATTTGCATAAAATATGCCAATCATTAAGGTACCTCACATGCTTGTGTCTTATCTTTTACGTTGCTTCACAACATTGCGAAAACATTGCCCCAATATTACATTCTAACGACATTTTGTCCACATGCAAATGCCAAAAGTGCCATTATGTAACTTTGCAGCCAGCTCCAATTACATATCACAACATTTTTATTCACTGCAAGAAAATCATTTCAGTGCTCCTTAAGTCTTACTGATCGCCAGTAGATCGTTAGATCTACCAGCGATATATGTTTTGAACATGTCCGAACCTCGTGGTGCGTGGTGCATAGACAAATTGTGTGGTGGAATGCACTTCAGAATCTGTCATCTATCATGTCTATGCGTCAGCTTGCCTGGCAGTGGTTGGGTGGATAGGAGTTGGTGGCTAGAAGTCGGGTGGAGGGAGTCGGGTGGTTAGTAGTCGGGTGGTTAGGAGTCGTGCAGTTAGGAGTCGGTTGGATAGGAGTCGGGTGGATGTGGATATAAGTCAGGTGGATAGGAGTTGGTGGCAAGGAGTCGGGTGGATAGGAGTCGGGTGGACAGGAGTCGTTTGGACAGGAGTTGCTTGGAAAGGAGTGTTGGGTGGATAGGAGTTGGGTAGATAGGAGTCGGGTGGATAGGAGTCGGGTGGCCAGGAGTCGGGTGGACAGGAGTCGTCTGACAAGAATCGGGTGGATAGGAGTCGGGTGATTAGGAGTCTGGTGGTTAGGAGTGGTGGATAGGAGTCGGCTGGCCAGGAGTCGGTGGACAGAGTCGGATGGACAGGAGTAGGATGGACAGGAGTCGGATGGACAGTTGTTGGACAGGAGTCGTTTGGACAGGAGTCGGGTAGACAAGAGTCGGGTGGGCAGGAGTGTTGGGTGGACAGGAGTGTTGGGTGGATAGGAGTCGGGTGGATAGGAGTCGGGTGGCCAGGGGTCGGATAGATAGGAGTAGGGTGGTTAGGAGTCAGATGGTTAGGAGTCTGGTTAGAGTCGGATGGATAGGAGTCAGCTGGCCAGGAGTCGGGTGGACAGACTCAAGACTCAAGACATTTATTTCTTCCTGAAACATACAGGTTGTTACAGTAAAGAGGGAGGACATCTCTAAGACAAGATTTTGGACAGGAGTCGGGTGAGCAGGAGTTGGGTGGACAGGAGTCGGGTGGACAGTCTTTTGGACAGGAGTTGGGTGGACTGGAGTTGGGTGGACAGGAGTCGGGTGGAGATGAGTCGGGTGGGTAGGAGTCTGGTGGATAGGAGTTAGGTGGATAGGAGTCGGATGGACAGGAGTCGGATGGACAGGAGTAGGATGGATAGGAGTCGGATGGACAGTCGTTTGGACAGGAGTCGTGTGGACAGGAGTCTGGTGGACAGGAGTGTTGAGTGGATAGGAGTCGGGTGGCCAGGAGTCGGGTGGATAGGAGTAGGGTGGTTAGGAGTCGGGTGGTTAGGAGTCTGGTTAGAGTCGGATGGATAGGAGTCGGATGGATAGGAGTCAGCTGGCTAGGAGTCGGTGGACAGGAGTCGGGTGGACAGGAGTCGCGTGAGCAGGAGTTGGGTGGACAGGAGTCGGGTGGACATGAGTCGGGTGGACATGAGTCGGGTGGGTAGGAGTCTGGTGGATAGGAGTCGGGTGGATAGAAGTTGGGTGGTTGTCCATAGATCCCATCTTTATGACGGTTTGGTGCAGTTTTTGTCTGATCTTGTATGACGGCTGTCCATGCTGAAACGTGACAGACTGAAATGCATAAATTACACTGTCACTGCTGCCTCTATTAAACTCAAATTCTCAATACACATATTTTGCTTGTGTATATATATATATGTCAATTTTCAACAGTAAAATAGGCGATCATTCAGTCCCTGTGCCAGCATTGAGCGATCCATTCAATCTCCACACTAATTCTAGTTTATTCAATGTTGTTGTTGCTATTGCATATATATTGGTTTATTCCTGCCCAATGAAGAAAATCCATGATAGATTTTTTATTTATAGGTCATCTATGTACAGATAATTTTAGTCAGAAGAAGGTGACGTCTGTTGCGCATGCGTGGCGCCAGTGTGTCGTGCGTAAAACGTGGATGGATCTATACAACGGACTGGGGGGCTCCCTCTTGTGTTCAACAAATTTCATTTCACTTCGTTGAAACGATTGCTTTGTTGAACCACGACCAGGAGCCAATGGATGGAGTTATAAAATGTTTATTGTAAATTTATATTGAATATATAATGGAATCAAATCAAATGTGGAAATGCAAGAAATGTATGACCAAAGGAAGTTGATAACAAGGGTACAATTAGAGTCATTATACATAGTGTAGATAATACAAATACAATATTGTACAGATATCGAATGATTAAATAGCGAGTCTCTCGATAAAGCCTCCCTGCTTGGGGAGAAACGAAGTGAAGAGCCAAACAACCAGCTCGCTGGTTGCCCCAAGAAGAGAGGAAGGATCGAGAGGAGGAGGAGAGAACAGGAGGGGCTTGTGGTATTCCACCATCAGTGCCTTTACTTCTTATGATGCCATAATTGGTACTGCATCATTATGCCAATCTTTGTCTGCGGTATTCCACCGTCAGTCAAGTAGTACTTGTATTGCAGGAAAACTGAGGCATCGATCAGAACCCACCCATAGGGCAAGCATACCAGTATTGGAATGGTGATCTACACACTTGTGGCCAACGGTACGAAACTTGGCGAAGAAAGGTAATCTTGGTGGATGCATGGCATCAGGCTTCTTCTGATTCGGCATCTGGCAGTTCTATAAAAGAAATAAATCATAGCCAGCGGATTGGAAAACTTAAGGCCTTAATTGGCCTGATGTGTATATATAGAATTAGATTGATGGTGATCGTGTGTAATAAATATTTAGGTGAATGTGATAAACATACAAAATTGTGAAATGGATAGGGTACTCAGCCCGTAGCATTCCGCTATCGGACATTAAATTTTTTCCTGATTTTTTTTTTTTTTTTCAATTATTATTTTCATAGATATGGGTGATTTTGAAAAACATAGAATAAAATATCGATGAGATAATTGAAAAGAAAAGAAATGAATAATGAAACTGAACACGTCCCTGATTCCTTGTATGGAGGGCAAGATGAGGTACTAAGTGTTCCTTCTCCCACCAGGAAGGGGCTAGCCCTTCTTCAGGTGCAGCATTTTGGTCCCTCCTTAGCTAGCAGGTGGCAGCCATATTTCTGGGTAAATTCGGAACTAACACACCGTGGCCTGTGGAGCATGAAATAGCAAGGGGGGAAAGATAGTTTAACATTAAACCTATTAAAACAAGTAAGGTATGGATGAAGTAAATATCTGGATAACCCCAGTGAATTGGATTAGTAAAAGAAATACATCCCTGTACAAAATTCCATGTGGTCTTGATTCTGATGGAACCAGTTGTGCCAAATCCAATGTGTTCCAAACGATTTCGTCAGTCATAGTGGGACGATTCCTAGTGCAATAGATAGATCTCTGTGAGATCTTCAAAATGGTGGGTCTCCCATCTCTGAGAGTGAAATAGCCTTTACGCAAATCGGCAAAACGTCCGAAGATTAAGCAGACATGTGCTTCTTCCTTGAAAATTTCAAGCTGCTTGCAGCGCCTCCTCTCGTACCTCCTTCCATCGCTGCCCTCACTACGGAATATTTGCGACAGAGGCCATGTGCTCACAGCTGTCAAAATTGCCATATCAAGGAAATCAGCTTGACAGACATAACAAACGGTCTTTGTGAAGTTGGCACACTCACACAAACTCTTTTCCACCATTAACACACCTGCTGCAGCCTTAGAAATTGTTAAATCTCCCCACGAACCATCGGGTCACCTGTAAACAAATCCAACGGACTTGCTTCAGCAAATCAGTCTCCCTGATCAGAGAGTGACGTTTTGACCAATAGGAGAGGAGCCTGCTGCACGTGCACGAGGATCAATCTCAGGCTTTGAAATGTCTGCAATGAGGCTGGAAACTTGCGTGGACTATCTTATGCTACCACCAAACATATCTTGAGATGCACATCAAGTCAATTGATTTAAATAAGCATTTCGTATGTGGGAGCATTGAAAACATAAGTTGAGGACATTTTCAACTGCATTCTCTTCACGATACTGAATGGTGTCACAAAATGGGTCATCTTCCTAATTAGTATGCGCATGTTGCGATCGGCCCCATGGCCGATCCAGTGAAGGCAAAGGTGGGAGGAACGACCCCTGGCGAGCAAATTGTGAAAATTTTAGTCAGAAGAAGGTGACGTTCATTGTGCATGCGTGGCGCCAGTGTGTCGTGCATAAAACGTGGATGGATCCATACAACGGACTGGCGGGCTCCCTCTTGTGTTCAACAAATTTCGTTTCACTTCGTTGAAACGATTGCTATATGATGCAGAATTTACTGTCATGACTTTTTTTGTTACGTCTTAGAATTGCCATTTTTGGCTGAATAAAACTTCACTGATGACACCCAGCCAAATAAATATATATGAATGTATGATAGTTTGGTAGTGTAAGTGATTTTCTCAGCATAGCATTTAAATTCATGGCTTGAGAACTTTTATCTTGCAATATAAAGCTGATTCAAGTTGGGCATGGGGGACAAAATGGCCCAAAATTATGTGGTGTCCATGCAAAACACACAAAGTATCATTGTTATATAAAATTCACCGACTGTTGTTCAGAAGTGAATTATATCATAAGCTGTTGTTCAGATTTTAATTAATACAATTTTCTTTCCCTTTCTTCTTAGTTAAAATACAAATAACATTAAAACGGGGTTCAAGTAGCCAACTGGCTTTGGTGTCCACAATACCGCATTTGACAACACTCAAATATAAAAGTGAATTCATCAGCTGCCACTGTAATAGGAATTCCCAGTTGAACTTTCCATTTCCATTTGACTGCAAAATTAGTCCATGTTGTTTTTGAGTAATATTTCTCCAGCACCTGGGTCCTGGAATCTTCAAATTGCAAAATTTTAAAATGTTACGTCTTGGCCACTCTCTTTCAAGTCTTGAATCAAGTAGCCATGGTTAATCATTAGCATAAATGCATTTGTCAACATAAATCACATATTTTTTGTATAATTTCAACCAATCACATATGGTTTAACTTTCAGTGCAGTGGTGAGGGAGGGGCTTTCTGTTTCAAAGACCACTGTTTTTACTATGTTACGTCTTGGTATATAGTAGCAATGACATGATAGTTAGTCTCAGTCTTATGCTTGATAATATATTACACCTTTGACTTGTTATATCACTGTTATTAGAATAATTTGCATGGCTCAATGCTGAAGAATTTGCAAGCAAAATATCAACAGGACGATATTTGGAAAAGATGTAATATGGACAAAATTGTGTCCATGTTACGTCTTAGCCTTTTGGTGTCCAGTGTTACATCTTCTACAACTGACAGTTTTGCAGCCTTCATGTGAACTTGGCATTGGGGAATTATCATAATTGTCAAGTAGAAGTATCTTAGTATTTGGAAAAAGTTTCATTCAAATTGTAAGTGACTTGTGCACTGCACATTTTAGACAATGAAGCTATCCATCGTCACATCCTTGGTGTCTCCGTTACGTCCTGGATATCTTCTAAAATGGCTGTGGTGTCCAATGTTACATCTTTTCATGAATTTTCACAAATTGATGATTTCTGTCATTAACTCTAAATAAATGATCCTAAAATTGGCAAAAACTCATCTAGAATAAATTATAGTATAATTGTTTCACAGATAAAATGTATAATTTCTGCAAAATTGTCTAAAACGTGTCATGGTCTAAGATGTAACACTGGACATCATTCGAAATGATATTTGGCTAAGACGTAACAAAAAAGTCATGACAGTAAATTGTGGCTCATATTGGTTTATTCCTGCCCAATGAAGAAAATCCATGATGGATTTTTTATTTATAGGTCATCTATGTACAGATTTTTTTTGTGTCCCAGAGTAAAAATTCTGCCTCATTGACCCGCCTTTGGAGTTATTTGAAGCAGATGCGATGGTCATGATTAACTCATACAGACTATCCTATTTCAAGAACAATTTCTTTGGATATGTAAAATATTTACAAGCATTATTTAGATTTTTTTTTATCACTGTCTTAACCTATAAAAAAACTTATATATAAGTATTCTTAACAGTTCATCGATTCTACTAGATAAGGAATTTCTCTGGCGAAATTTTTGCGTGTAAAACGTCACCAAAGATTGTGTACATCATTTTCAATGCGAAACTTTGCCTAAAAACCTAAATAGGCATCCGATTTTCAAAATTTAAAAACCTGCATACATCAATTAAACTCCTCCAAATTCCGTTTTTTCTTTTTTCTCTATTTGCAATATTAACTTCGCAAAAACCTCTTACGCTGTTTTTTTTTTGCACATATTTGGCTATGTAATATTTTCATGAAACAAGGGGAGGGGCTTTGGAGTTTTTCTAAGGGCATTTATTTCATAGAAATGCCTACTTTAAGACATTAAAACCTTTTATTACACGCCACATACCCTCAGGTTCATGATAAGATCTATGCGGTACCCTTTTTTAAGGGTACTTTTCTTGTTTATATGTAGACACTGAATTTCAGAATTATATCCAGTAAAGCAGTCGAGAACCAGACAAGGAATGAGAACATTCACACTTTCATAAAGAAATACGTTTTGTCTCAAATAGGTCAATTTTGTATGCTAAATGAAGTGTTAATTACCAACAACTGGTAACACTGTGACATTTCCAGACTTTATAACCAGGTTCAATTAAGCGTTCTAATTAGCATTCTGAATCTGAAAACGACAGTTTGCATGGAAATGTCATTTTTGGTCACAGAGGTTAACTTCATACATTTTCCATGCTTATAGTAAGCCATGAAAACCAATCTTTATGATTTATATTGGAAGATGAAGTGTAAATTGGTAATTCTATGTCATTGGCATAGCTGGGGGCCAACTGTCAGATTGGCAGCAGGGATATGAAAACAGCCATTTTCACCGAAATTTCACCGAAATTTCGTTTTAGTTAAATATGTTAACTTCATATGTTTCCAATGCTTATTGCAGGTCATATAAACCAAATTTTATGACTGGTTTTGAAAGATGAAATGTGAATTGGTATTTCCATGTCACTGGAATAGCTAAGGGCTGACTGTCAGATTGGCAATTTTTATATGAAAATGGCCTTTTTCACTAAAATTGCGATTTTGTTCAAATTGGTAAATTTCCTGTACTTCTCATGCCTACAACAGACCATATAAACCAAATATTATGATTGATTTTGGAAGATGATATGTAATTTGGTAATTCTAATTCATTAGCATAGCCTTGGGCCAAATTTCAGATTAGCCATTGAGATCTATAAATGGCTATTTTCAAAAAAATTTGTTTTTTGGTAAAATAGGTAAATTTCCCGTGCTTCCCATGCTTAGGGTGTCAAAAGTATACCAAATTTTATGATTGATATTGAAAGATGAAGTGTATATGGGTATATCCATATCATTGACATATCTGGGGGTAGACCCTCAGATTGGCAATTTAGATCTGAAAATGACCACTTTTTACATCCTTTTTCGCCTTTGAAATAGAGCAAGTTCCTTGTATCACCCACACCCTGGTGGCCAGTTTAGGAACAAAAAATTAAATTCCATTTGAAAGGAAATCCATTTTTCTCTATATCTGAAATGAAATTATATCATTACATCACCTCAGGTTGACTACACAGTGATTTTAAAATTGCCATTTTTTAACATTTCCTTTCTCTCTAAAGGCGAAATTATGGCCTTAATAATGGAGGTGGCCTACCATGGCCATCCCTGGACCAAATGACCAAAAATTTTGTGAATGTTGTTTTTGACCCAAGTACTTGACATGTGCCAAATTTCATCAAAATCGGTGAGATTGCACAGCCATGATTTTGGCAAAAATCCTCAATTTTCTCTGTCACTGGCTCTTAAATGTCAAGTGCAAGGAGAGGGGGAATACATAATAGGCCTAGTAGTAGGCCTATACTTTAGCCTGCCTGACTAGATATAATGTAGACCTAAAGTTTCATACCATGATCATTGATCAGCTAGGCTTATAGTTTCTAAATATATTTTGAAGATGTGTCTAGATGTCATAGATGTCCATCTAGCCTATCTATCCAGCTTTCTGGCCATCTAGCTATCTTTCATTCACTTGGTTTATTTGACAACGAAAAATAGGCCTATTATTTGGGCTATAAATTAATAATAATTTCATTATAATGATCAAATAGTGCTATTGTTCCCAAAGGTGTAAACGCATTGACTATTGGTACAGGTCACTGTAGGCCAAAAAAAAAATTGCAATTCATCACATAATTACAGAAAACGTGTCAAGTTGATTGCCTCACTTATAATTTCATAATTCCTTGTAAAACGTTTTTATTTGCTCTGAATTAACAAAGAAGAAGTGCATTAAAAAAATTTTTTTGAACTTCTCTTTCCGACATTGAAGAAAGCATTCTGATCTTTTTTTTTGTTTGTCCCGCTGCTCCTGCATAAGCCTATTGGCCTACCCACGCATAGTCCTGTCACATGTATAATAAATATGGTTTCAACTGCCATTTTTGCTGAGAAGTAAATGAGTAGCAAATACTGTTAGGCCTATATATGACAAAATAAAAATAAATGTGTGTCATGATTGGTCTCTATAATCTCTCATAGCCTATCTATTATAAATCTACATAACGGCGTCGGCCTAGATCTATTTAGATCTGATTAATAGACCTAGATACAGGCCTACATAAGGGGCCGACCAGATGATCTTGGGGGGGGGGGGCCCGTGTGGGGGGCTATGGATATTTGGTGAAAAAAAAAAAGATTGTTTCCCACTTGACACTGAAAAAAAAAGTTTGTTCAGCATATGTTGGCGCATTCTTATTCGGTACAAAAAGCCCACGGCTTGTGTTATCTGTATTTTGTATTTTTAAACCGAATTCGAATAAATTTTACTTGACTTGACTTGACTTTGAATTCTTTTGTTTTCTCTGTAGGCTATACATAATGATTCTTATAGATCTATGCCTATTGCACTCCCGGGATTGGACTATATTGTTGTTGTTGTTTTTTGTTACTCTTGTACGCATTCTGTGAAAACCAAAATAAGTCTGGATACGTTTCTGGCTTAGGCCTATTTTTAAAATTTTTTTTTATGTAAACATACATGTTTTGATGTTGTTTTTTCCCCCAGACAGATCTCGGGGATCTATACCCTATAACTATTTAGCTGTATACATATGAATTTTGCAAACTGAATGTCAGTCATTAAAAACTAATCCAGAAATTAACACTTGGCTGACCCCTGGGCGCTCACCAGTAACCACTCATGAGTCTGTTGACATGATCAAACACTCCTGCTTTTTGCACTCTAATAGGCCTAATAGACAGATGTTCAACTGATGCTAAAACGTCCAGTTTCTGATCGTTTCCTTCACTTTCTGATAGTTGCGTCAAGATCTATTTTTAGATCAAATTGCTAACCCAGTCTGTGACGTCACCTGATTTAGGTTGATTTGGCCTCGTTTTGGGCTGTAATAAAAAGGCAAGAAATGCAGCACTTCAATCAATGGTGTCTTGGCACTCATGGTGTGACAAAAAGTAAAACCCATCTCAAATGTTTTATTTATGTATACACAGTAGATATACAGCAAAAAACAAGTGTTTTTTTCTGACAAGAGACCGCCTTTAACCATGATTCTGTGGCCTTTCATCTACATTTTGAAGTGATAAACCAAGGTCCAGAGTTAGGGAGGTGTCTTCAAAAGTAGTGCCGTCAAGAGCAATATATCTGAGCTGCATGAGTTCCTCCGTGGCCTAAGGGTTAACACAACCACTGGCTCTGAGGGCGTAGGTTTGAATCCCACTCCAGAACTCAATTTAGTCCGAGCCCATTAAATGGAGGCGGGTTGTATCCAGTGTTCTATGCTGGGGCAACTGAAAGACCCTGGGCATCCCTGAATTAATAGGTTATGTACCAGACTCACAGTCTTCTCATCTCATCATCATACGGCGATCGCCTGCCTCGATATAGCCCACTAAGGTGCAGCTGAGGCGTAAAACACAAACAAACAACAAACAAATCTGAGCTGCATGTACACAAAATTTAATTAAGATTGATTAAGAATTAACCTCTCCAGATCAAATCTCCTGATACCACGTCTAAATCTCAAGATTTTCAATGGAACAACCCATGACCCATGCTCATGCAGCTGCAGGCATGGGTCGCAGGGCTTATTTGTGGTAGGCCTATGCCTTTGAGCAAAAAACATCCATCAGTATTGGATGAAAAGTGAGAGTTCCGTTTTCAGATTTTCCAGAATTTCAGCACAAAAAGTGACTTTTGGAAGTCTTGATTGTAATGTCACCCCTCCTAAAGTATGGGGAATCTAGTCAAACAAGTCTCATCAATTAAAACCGTTTTACCATCACTTCAGTAAATTCTGAAATAAGTTTCCTGGGTTTATATTTAACCTTGTCATTGAGGCATGCACATTTGCATAAGAAGTTGAGACAGGGCAGGTTGGACCAGCATGGCCGGGGCACGTTGGACCACTGCAAACTAGATTGACTGTAAAAGAAAGAATAGCAAATTCCAGCTGTGTAATTTCTGACATTAACAGACCATCTCACAGATCACAACATTGCAGAATGATTATATCTGAATATTCACCTGGAAAATTATGTCACGTCTTGTTTCAGCTATAAGGGTTGGAAAATTAGCCAGCTGAACTAATTTTAGTCATATTGTACAGGACTTAATTAGATGGTCCATTAAAGTCAGAAATTACACTACAGGCATTTTGCTGATTCTTTTTCAGTCCAGTTTACAATGGTCCAACGTGCCCCAGCCATGCTGGTCCAACCTGCCACGTCTCAACTTCTTATGCAAATGTGCATGCCTCAATGACAAGGTTGAATATAAACTCAGGAAAGTTATTTCAGAATTCACTGAAGTGATGGTAGTTTTAATTGATGAGACTTGTTTGACTAGATCCCCATACTTTAGGAGGGGTGACATAGTAATCAAGACTTCCAAAAGTCACTTTTTGTGCTGAAAATGGGGAAAACCTGAAATGGCACTCACACTATTCCTCCAATGCTGACAGATCTTGTTTTTGGCTAAAAGGCATTCCAGAAAAAGGTCTCTTAATTTGGGATTTGGATAACTCTGCGTGTTTCATAAAAAAGATATTGGGTATGGTCCAACGTGCCCCGGTCTCCCCTACAGTCTGCCATACATGCCAACTGTGAGGATCAATTTCCAGGTCATTGCATGTGAGGCCCGAAGGACCCAAGCCTATTCTGCAGGAGGTCTGATGGCTGCTCAAGGCCCCCAGAAACCAACATACATGCATTTTAGATAGTCTGAGATGAATTCTCGATTCTGATCAATGTAGAAGGCCAACAGCTTGCCTCTTCCGTCAGCTTAATTCTGTCTTTTCTCCTTCTCCTCCCTGTATCAGTGTATCTGCACGCTCCCTATCGGCCTAGCCTGCTTCTCTCTGTCTTGGTGCAGCTGGAGGAGTCTGTGGGAACAACTTACACAGCTTTACACACACCAAGCAGACAAACGCTGTGGCAGAGGAACATTCTATTCATCAAATCCACCAGGGGTCTCAGAAGCACTTGAAGCCACCTACTGTTTGTAGGTTAACTGGGTCAAGCTGGAGTGGCCTGATAAATAGCACACAAATATCAGGCCATGCTTGAGCTCTTTGAGTCAGGCACTTGCATAATCTAACAGCTTCTAAGGTATAGTATATGTAATGCACTGCTAATTTACACTGTTGAGGCTAATGAATAGCAATATGCCTACTATCCAATAATAGTGTAATTTCAAACAGACTGTACAGTCAGTCCAGGTGAATGCCTGTGGACAGGGTGAGAGGTGTGACCTGTCTCTTGGGATTGTTGACATTATGTAAAAAGTTGAGTTTTTTTCTATAAGATTCTATAGGACATTCCTAGCCTACCTATGGAAGCATTTCACATTTTATTACAATAATATATTTATAAGCAATATTCAATAGATTTTAATTCGAAGTTCAAACTATCGAAGTTCCGTGAATCGGTGCAATTTACCTTTATACAAATATTCCAAATCTCATATTTTCCTTAATTGCAGAAGAAGGTAAAAAACGTAATAGATCAAGATGGGGTCAGACAATAAAAAGAAAATGGTGAAGCAAACGACGCATCTGGAATTTGGGGGTGTTCCAGGGGCTGCGGCAATGGTCATTGGACTTCCATTTGGGGTCTACGCTCTCAATCTATGGTGTAATAAGGTGAGTGACTGGGAAAAGTTGCAAAAAATTAGTAAATTATATTTTTGTACTAAGCAACTCTAATTTGTAGGGAAGCACAATGCTTGGTAATATTTTGAGTGTAAATTTATATAAAGTCTACAAGAATCTAAGGATTCAAAGCTGGAGCCAAGCATTAATCAACATCTACATGTTCACATTGTTCAGTCTTGAAAAATTGCAAAAATTTGTGTTATGGCTAAAGATAATTCTTTGAAATATGTTAAACAATACACATGCGTCAAACTTAGCAATTTCGACGATTACCATATTATTATTTGAGGCCGAAATGTTGAGAAAAAGGCAAAAATTTAGATTTCGCCCCCTGAGTTTTTTTTATTTTTATCAAACATTGGTTTACAACTGAATTTTCTACTGAGTGTAGATGTTTAAAGAGCTATAATTTTGACATCTAATTGGAAAATGATAAGGGTGTAACTACAGAATTGTTTGAGTCAGAAATTTTTTGAAAAATATACAATTTTCCCACTTTTTTGGTTCACTTGTGGCTGTATATTTATCTCAGAGCATTAAGACCCCCTAAATGCGCATCCTGAATAATTAACGAACAAAAGTCGAAAAAATATTTAGTGAGCAGAAAGATCCCATAGCTAGTAGGCCTACCAAGGGATAACATTTTTAAACAGTTCAATGAATAACTAACTGATTGGGCCTTTTAAAATTGCATTAGCAATTATTTTTTTAATTTCAGAACAGTTGTGAATTGATGAGCCCACCCAGTCTTAATCTCAGGGCCAGTGACTTCTTTGACATAGATGCTGTGTTGATATTCCTTGGTTGGTTTTTGTTCCAAGTCGTTCTTTCTTACATTCCTGTTGGAACAGTGGCAGATGGACTTCCACTTCGGACTGGTGACAAACTTGAATATCGATGTAATGGTAAGAATCAGAATTGTAAACAACTTCATTTGGAGCCTCCACTATAACCAAAGATTGGATCATTAATACGCAATCACTTCATAAATTAATCAGAATATTTTTCAGCGATTTTCATTTAGGGACCCTCATATTAATAAGGTCTGGTTTAAAAGAAAAGTATTTCAAACCATTGGTGCCTTCTGATGAGCAAGTTTCTTATGTAATATTTCTTCCTTTTTATCTATAACTTAATAACCAGAGTCCTGAGGTGCACACTAATCCCACAGCCAATAACTTCATATCTGCTGAAAGAGCAGGGGGTTACTCCTTGCCTGCCTATTTTATTTTCGGAAAACTGTATTTATAACATTTTTCAGGAGATTATATCTTCAGAAATTAAATCAATGTGTTTTTATCTATTTCTGCTACTCGTCGATTATTTTGAGTCAAAACTTTTTATTAATCAGCAATTATATTTCATTCTTTTATCTCTTTCAGCATTTTTCTCCTTTGTTGTGAGCATATTGGCGTTCATAGCAGCAGCATTCCTTGGTTTTCCTCTTCATATAATCTACCAGAAATTCCTCGCTCTCTGCACGACAGCCATGATCTTCTCCTTGCTTCTCAGCATTTATTTATATGCCAGGTCTTTTTCCGTTCCAAATCATGAATTAGCCGAAGGAGGCAACAGTGGTAAGTTGCTGGAAATTTTTAGCCCTGCAAGGCATAGCCTGGCTTTGAATCCGAGGATTCTTGTTTGAGGAATATTTGCTTATTGCTGATGCTTCAAAAACAATTGTGTCCTAAGCATACAAGGAAAGATATGTTTATGAGTAACTGCACAACCTTTGTCTCAAATGTAAATGTGCAGAAGACACCAAGTTTTGCCCATTACATTACATTAGGCCTACACGTGTGATGGCATGCAGTATTTAACTGTCATGATTCTGGTCCATCTCTGTCTATGAAACAGATATTTTTGAAGGAAAGTCATTTCCTTACACACAAAAGAGAAAAAGCTAAACATTGTAAAATTTTCAAAAGTCACCAGGTTCGGTATAAGATAATAAAATGCTACAATCCGACCACACAATTCTCTGTCATTCTATAGACCAGGAGGATAGTAGGATAGTTTTGACAAAGGATTTTGGTCAAACTTTACTTAACAGGTTATTATCCCTTTTCCTTCTAGGTGTTTTCATTTATGATTTCTTCATGGGTCGAGAACTGAACCCAAGAATCGGAGCCCTGGATTTGAAATTCTTCTGCGAATTGCGGCCAGGTTTAATCGGATGGGTGATCCTGGATCTTGGCTTCATTACTCAAGCATACCAATGGTATGGAAATGTTCCGCCACCATTACTACTTGTGACTTTTTTCCACGCATTTTATGTCGCTGACGCCCTTTGGTTTGAGGTAAATATCTACAGAGGAAGATTTAATTTCTCATAACATCTTGACAAGAATATTCTCGTAGTTATGTATCTAATAGTGGTAGAAACCAGGGGGGGCAGGGGGAGCAGTAGGCCCCCCCCCCTAAAATCAGGCAGCCTTGTAGATTGACATTGAATTCGGGCAAAGATCTGAATATGATCCAATCAAGGACTGTCCCCTATATAGATCACCTCTTCCACACCTATGATCTATCTATTACTCAACTGAGATCCATCTCATATGAAATTCATAATTTAAGACTTTTCACATACCAAATGTAAATTTTAACCCAAGGCTTCAAGGTGGACATCTGCAAATTTTCTAACCAAGAACTTCTTGCATCAAATTTTAAGAATCATTGTGTTTTCAAGTATTTTGTGAAATATATATATATAAATACAGAAAGAATTCAGATTTTCTGAAATGACTAAATCACTGCATCTCCAATAATTAATTACTTAAAACTTTATATAAAAACTTCTCTCTTTTCCAGGAGGCCATACTGACCACCATGGACATAGTGCACGATGGATTTGGCTTCATGTTGGCTTTTGGGGACCTTACTTGGGTGCCCTTCCTCTACACTCTACAAGCTCGCTATGTCCTTGAACATCCCGAAAATTGGTCCAATTTTGCTCTTTTGGGAATTTTATGTCTCAATGGTATGTATAAGTTTCATCCTGTCTGTTTATTCAGGCAGTAATTAAACTTGTACGGAAGTTTTGAATGCTTTGATTAATCAGAACTGTTGATAATAATATTTATGTTTCTATTTTGATTTCCAGGTCTTGGATATGCCATATTCAGAGGGTCAAATTCTCAAAAGAACCAATTCAGACAAAATCCAAAACACAGAAGTGTAGCAAGTGAGTTTTGATTTGACTTTAAAATATGACACTAGGGTCTTGCCTTGAGGTAGATTCGGCACACAAGTGATGAAATAAAATTAAAAAACAAAATTCTCAACAACTAACAAATTTATTCACTGGTTATCTCTTTCTGTTTGCAGAACTAGAAACTATACAGACAAAAACAGGACGCAAGTTACTCGTGTCCGGTTGGTGGGGAATGTGTAGACATCCAAACTACCTCGGAGATCTCATTATGGCTTTATCATGGTCTTTGCCCAGTGGTAAGTGGAAATATTTTCAATTGGAAGAGGGACAGTAGTGTTAAATATCTGTAAAAGTATCAAACGCCTACAATAGATAACACAACTGCGACCTTGCAAGATTAGGTTTGATCTTCAGATATTATCAAGTGGTCAGCACACGGCAACCCATACTGTATACTAATGTATATCTATACACACAGGTAAACAATGGGTATTCAGCTCAGAAAATAATTGTTAGTTTCTATGATATGCCTATAAATTGAGAGTGGTGACAGATCTAGTAAATTCTTACTGTATTTAAACATGCCAAGACTTACAGCAAGTAACATATTATGCAGTCATTTCAGTATTATTTAAACTTTGAATATCTTATATTAGGCCTATATGTGTCTTGTGTGTTTTGTTTCAGGCTTCAACAGTATTCTCCCCTACTTCTACCCAATATATTTCCTCGGGCTCCTCGTTCACAGATTTGAGAGGGATGACGTGAATTGTAGAAAGAAATACGGCTCTGATTGGGAAGTATATTTGAAGAAAGTTCCTTACAAAATATTTCCAGGAATTTATTAGACAATTTTAAAATTTTACTATAGATTACATATTTTGTTAGGCAATGTTGTCAAAAGTTTTTATACCAATCAGCTCATGTGATATGCAAATCTTACGATTCCAATAAATTTGATTGATTAAACTGTTGGTGTTATTTGCATTCTTGGCAAGTCTGAAATGCCTATCATGTGCGCCAGATTTTTTTGCAGTTGTTGATTTTGGTAAAATTTCCATCAGCTGGTCTGTGAGGATGGGAATGTAACTATAGTTCCTTCAAAACAAATTGCTCATGCAAGAGAGTGCAGAGCAAAAATTAGTTACCAAATGTACAGATGCACAAGGACATCCAAGACAAATATCTCAATATCAACAAATCCAACTACTTGATTTATTTCTGACTCCCAACTCCACCCAAAAACCTCTGATTCAACGACTCGTACACCCTGCATTTGACTGCTAGCATGCTGACATTCAGAAGTCAAAACCCAAAATACAACAGACTTGAGGAGTTTGTTCACTTTGTAAGACTAGAATCTTCTGATAGATGCTAACAAGACATCATGATTAAGTCTTGGTCTATCGTTACGAAAAATGGTGCACCTGTAAAGACCTATTTTATTAGTCCATAAAATTCAATGAAAGTCACAGGCCAACAAATGGACATTTTCACTCCTTACGCAAAGATTGGCACCACTCGAACGAACTTGAGAAAATAATTTTATCAGAAGGGCCAAACAAGAGGCCATAATGTAAAGAAACACCTGCCAATTTACCTCCTATTGGGTCAGAACGGCCCATAAGATCTAGTAATGACTTTGAGAAACGAAGACTTTTCAAGACATCAAATTGAGCACGCCAAACAAAATGATACAACAATGCCTTAGCCCTTGGCCAAAAGCCCAACATCGACATACAGTGCAAATGTGATGACTAATGCACTAATTTGATGAAAATCACATGCCCTGGAACAGGACAATTTAATACAAATTAAATTCAACCATTAAATGGCATTTATCATAAATAACACTGAACGCCAATACATTTTTTAGAAAACATATTTTGCAAAAATAGTAACAAGATGTAGTCAATAAATGAAGATAGCCTCATAAGTTCACATTCAGACCATGATACCTTAATAAAGAGTAAAACAGCCAATAGCTGAATTTAGAAAAGTTAAGTCATACACCATTCAATCATGAAATTCTCACTCAATAATAATAAATATGGACATGAAATTGTCTTTTGGCAATGGAGGAGAAGCGTCTCACACTTGATACCTGATTTACCTAACACACAAAATAATCTTTGACATTTCTAAAAGAGTAGCACATCTAATCACTCAATAGTGCCAAATCAATCCTTAGCTAAAGAAAATAGCTAAAGCACGGAGGTTAATATGCAGATGCCCGCACCCACAGAATAATAGACAGATCTAAAACAGACACAAATACAGTAAATCCAAATAGTGGAGCTTCAAAAGTGGACAAACATCTATCTAAAGTTTTGAAATATATACATTGTATAGATTTGTATGTAACATAAAGCATGTTACATGTAAGTCTTGGTGTTGTTGTCAACCTAGAGATGCAAAATTTGATATATCTTTGAGGCAGTCCGATATATTTGTTTAAAATGATATGGTAAGATGAATTTATATGAAAATAATGTTAATGTGTTCTGTATAATAATGCGCATATGAGACTTCGTGTAATGCTTTCAACATGACCAATGATTCAACTTCAGGCTACTGGTATTTATATTTTTTTTAAATATATTCTTTTCATGAAAACATGAGACTTTCTAAATACATGATCTCGACTCTTCGATTTTTTCCAGGGCTAAAAAAATATACCCTTATGAAAACAATGCATATGAGGTGATTTCTTAATAGGCCTACTTAATGACTAGCACGATTTTGGCTATTGGTGTAAAAAGGTCTGGTATACAATATTTACAATATATAATAACAATCATGCAAATTTTAAAGACTTGGAACTTCAGAAGGCACATTGAAAGGTCCAAAAGCTTTTTCAAAATTTTCCTAAATTTTATCAAGGCACATTCGAACAGGAATTTGTATGGAATTTAGAAACGTTATTTGGACGTTTGTATAAAATTTCAAAATTTAGAGATAATTAAATAATTTTTGGAAATTTTTTAGACAACAAGGTCCTTTTCAGGGGCGTCATCCTTGGCATCTCTGCTAATCTCATCATTTAACGAGAGTTCATCATCACTGACGTCACTCAATGCCGAGTGGTATAATCCCGGTCTCTCGGCAGATTGTAGTTCCTCCAGTTGCGCCTTTTGGTTCTCATCCAAAGTCAAGACTCTTTGTTGCAATTCTTCCAAGTTTTTCCGATAGAGATCCTGGAAATGGATGATAAAAATAATTTTAATAAATGTCCAAAATTGTTTAAATAAAACTAAACAAAATAATATTATAATCTAGAGAAGGTATGAGTTTATATAAATCAGCTTTTAAACGAAGTGAATAATTATTCAACATTTAACTGAAATTGGTCAGATAATTCTTTTTATAAAAGTTCATGACCTTTCAAAGTTCAAACAGAGACGGTAATCCACAAATCGTACTTAATTGTGATTATATGACATACTAGCAGAAGCAGGCAGTGCACGCCGTGCACGGATACCGAATTATACTAAACTACAACCTAAGAATATCCAGTGAGCGACAACAGTCTTGTCAAGTTGATTGTCAGTAGGCTAGACTAAAATTATTTACAGTTGAGAGCGATAATTATTCAGACTGTCCAGCAACAAACATTCAAACAGTAATTGTTAATGAATTTGTACCAGATTACATGTAAATCAGACAGAAGTCACAAAACTCACATTGTTAGGGAAGTCAATGCTATTATTGGACGGATTGGCATTCAAGGAAATGTTCCCAGGGATCATGGAAGTGTCGGCCATCGTCAGAACTGCCCCAAATTCTCTCTGCCTTCTCAGCAAATCATTCAACTGCTTCTTCAGCTTTAGATGGGCCTCAGGAGGAACAGATTTCCTGAATCACAAGAAATTGTTGATGATTAAAATTTAGACACAATATTGTACCATTGGCGACTTCTGGACTCGACAGGACAGTTGAATTCGACCTGTGAACTGGAGGGCTCTCAAGTGCTGTTAGACAAGTGCTCTGCCTGTGGTATAATTCGTTGTGGTGTTGACAAAAAATTCAAAAACTTGCTGGACTGATTGAATCACTTGCCAGGTAGGTTGGTGAGCGTCAAATTCAACTGTTGTGTAGAAGTCAGATGATGGTAATTGGATTATTTTGAGCAAGAAATCCAAAATGCTACGAAAGGATTTATTAATTAAAATGCTACTAAAGGATTTATTAATTCCATTAAAAAATATATCAAGCAATAAGTGTCACTCAAACTGCTACGGTAGTTATTGTCAATTTGTTATTTGAAATTGAATGAAGAAAATTTACGGAGAGAATTTGTCTTGTATACAGGTCAGAGAAACATTAATCAAATTGGACAATTGAATATGAAAGATGCTACGCGTCTTATTATAATCTGAAAGCAAGCTTTTTTTAAAGCTCAGAATATTATAATTTATAAAAGGCACAAATGACAAGAGATCCCCATCACTCACTTCAAAGTGTCGTTCTCCAATCGGAGTTCTTCGTTACGTGCAGCCAGTAAGTGATACTTGTCTCTCAGCTTTTGGATGAGTCTGGCATATTTCTTTATTTTCTGAAAATAAAAATAATAAATAGGTTGATCATTCAGCCCATCTGAATATTTTGGGTGAAATCGTCTGCTTAAAGTCCATTTAAAGACTTTTAAAATTTAGTGGATAACAAAATATCAAAATTATAAGCCAAACTGCAGAAAAATCATATTATCTATTCTACCTCTGTCTCGGTCAACCAAAAGAACGTCATGCAAGAATCAGTAGTTTAATGAGAATAGAGCAATTGCCATTTGCCAATTAATTTCCAACAAATTCAAGAATAATTCAAGAATGCATCGCCATTCCCCTTTTCGCAGGACATTCTCCTACCTTTTTATAAGCATTGGCTGACGTAACGGTCTGCACTTGGGTGCTTTCCAGCTGGTGCTCCAGGGTGTCCATCCTCGACTGCAAGTTCATTTTCTCCTCGGACAACTGGACCCTCTGCTCCAGCATCACACGGTCCATCTCCTCTCTGCCCTGACTGACCTCTTGCCTCATCAGGTGGTTCTCTTCTCGCAGGCCTTCAACCTAAATGAAAAATTGTTATTATTATAAAAGGCACATCCGATAAGATGAACTATGAACATGAACTGTGAACATGAACTGTCATTTTTAGATTAAAAAAAAAAAATGTTGGTATTGTAGAATACTGTAGCTGTAGATCTAGACTTATATATTTCTATTTTTCGATTGACACATGTATCTATATTTGATATATCTCGCTTGTCAATAAAAGTTTATATATATTATGAGATAATGGAATGGGGAGTACAAGAGATAAGGCTCGACACATAAACCAATCCGCTTTTGAAAAAATATTCTGGCAAAGTCCCCGTGACAAAATCTCCTGGCAAGATCTCATTTTGACAAAATCTACAATCTTAACCTTTTTTGGTAAGGTGGCAATTGGTTATGTGATCAGAAGTTGCAGCATGTTTAAAACAGTTCTGTGTTCTTCACAGAAGCACTGTTATATGAACTTACAAATGAGAGCGCGAGCGACAAAAGACGAAAGTGCAAAATACCTGTTTTTGGAGGCGAGCGTTGGCATCCAGGAGTTCATTCTCATTGTTCACGAAACTGTTGTATGTCGTCTGCAATCGATGCAGTTCCATTTTCAACCCTGAATTTTCTGCCCGTTCCTCCTCCACTTGTTTGGTCAAGGAGTCTTGGTGCTCCAGTTTGGTCCTGAGAGAAGGATCATAATATAATTAATATTCAAATTAAATTAAAATATACTACTTCTACTGTGCAAATATAACACAGCAGTTATTACAGTCAACAGTGCGAGTTATAGAGCAACCAAAAAATAACCCCAAAAATGCTCAAGCGGTTTAAAACCTGTCATCAATCATTGAGCAGAATCTTTTATTGTTTAGCGACATTTTAAAAGAGTTATTTGTTGTTAGATTAACAAAGCTGTTATTGGTTTACTCTGCTGCGATGCATTTTCATGAGCTTGCTATTAGGTAAGATATAAAGAGATTTTGTTTCAATGAGAAGCAGATTAGTATAACGTGCTTCATCACTGCTTATAACATAGGGCCAGAAAAATGTAATCATGCAAATTTGCAATAGACAAAGCTAGAGATCAACCCACTTGTAGACAATAGTCTCCTTCTCGGCAGCCTCCCTCGCATCCTCGGCCTTCTTCATCTCCTCCTCAAACTTCTCTCGGTCCGCTTGGATCTTGCTGTCTTCATCCACTCTCGTTCTTTCCATCTCTTGGATTCTGCTTTCTAGCTCAAGTCTGAAACCATGATGAAGCGCTAAACTTAAACAATTCACTGGCAATACTACATCCTTAGTACATAACTACTAGAAAATGCAGCAGAAGGCAGTAGACAGACTCGAGTTTCTTGACTTGGTGACACACAGTCACACTCAATTTCATACGATCAAATTAATTCACTTAACAAAATTAATGAACCGTCCACATAGAAACCTTTCTTTTAATAACCGATACCGCAAGTAAGAACAACACGTATAGCACTCTGACTTCCTCGGGATATCAAAATCTCATTTCATGACCAAACTACTTAAAATGGTTACTTTAGCAGTTAATATACTTTGCTTAAGTCATAATCAGTATTTATTACTAGAAAAGCCCGCGAAAGATGGCAGGACAGAGGAAGGGAGCACAGAAGTTTTGGGGTTTTGGATATTGGGATCTGTAAGTACAGAGACATTAAGTAGACATTGAGCATACACAGTTGGCCTACTACAAATGTTTAAGATGGATGATGGATGATTGGAGCTTTACGTCCTGTATCTATGCACTTGGTCGGCTAATTAGGACAGGAGGAGGACACGGCAATGAGGTGAAGGATGACTGAAACAGGCGTCCAACATAGGCCCTGGTGACCCGGCAAGAGCTGGATTCGAACCCTGGACCCAGCAATTGGCAGTCAAGCATGCTACCACTAGACCAACCCTCCCCCCACTACAAATGTTTAATAGTTACTTTTCAGTTTCCACGGCATGCAACTTCTTCCACTCCTCCTCTCTCGCAGCCTGCACTCTCTTGTTCGCTTCCCTCTCCTTTTCTATAAGGGCACTCGACTGCTGGTCAAGCTGGTATTGTAGTACATCAAGCTGCGCTTTCAAGTCTAAAAGGGTTTACAGAGAAACATCATTTAGTTGTCATTTTGATAAATTCTACTGAGACTTACTCAAGACTTTGCATCCTAAACTCAACTGTCATCTGGCTGTCAAACATAAAACAATTTCTGACTGACTCTACTTATCTCTATTTGTAGAAAATTCTTAGTTAAACAGGGTGTTTGACAATTTGACATTTGTGTGTAAGTTAAATTCAAGCGAGTTCTTCAGCCTACAGAAAACCATCAAAAGTTTCTTCGATAATAATATTTGCAGCCGAATAAAACAAGTTCAAATTAATGAGATCCAAAACATACCTTCAACCTCATTGGCGTACTTGTCCTTCTGCCTGTCCAGTTCTCCTCTTTCTTTCAACATTTGCATCTTCAAGTCCGTCACCTCAACCTTTGACTTGTGCGTCACTTCTTCAGATTTGTTTTTCAATACAAGATTGTCTTTTTCAAGCTGGTGGATTTTCCCTGTTAATTCTGTGTTTAGCTCCAAAGACGATTGCATTTCACGTTGCACATTATCATATTGCTTCTTCAGATACTCCTTTTCGGTCTGTCAAAAAATTGCAAAATAGTATTCTCAATTAGTGTCAATTTTCATTGAAGAAAGGTCTAATTAATTTTTTACCTTTTCACCACAGAGCAGAGCTTCCTATCTCTTATAGAGTTCCTCCTTTTTCTGACAAGCTCAATTTCTTTGGCACCTCCTTTTTCTGACAAGCTTAATTTCTTTGCCAAAGAAGTCCCACATTGTATAATTTTATGTAAGCATACCGCTGAATCAATAGAATATGTAAATATTCTGAGATATTTGAAACCGGTAGGCCTATCTCATACAAAATGTGACGCAGTAAATTTTTACATTGAAAGTGACAACCACCAAAACAGTAAGGTAAATACCAGGCACTGTTACAGTGTTACAAAGCCAAGTATTGCAACTTGCATTCCTAAAAGAATTCCAAAACACTAAACACTAAAGTTCCTCTCAATTCCATAAACACTTCAGAATGGCACATTTATTTTAAACGCTCCAAAGAGGGCTTTTAAACGCTCCTAAGAGGGCTCCCAAACATGTACAATATTCCTCTTGATACGATACGATACAATAAGAATTTATTGTCATGTAATACATAAAATTTGTTTTGACATTACGTGCAAATGATACAAATAGTCCCAAAAGGTAAATCCTCCTACCTGAAGTGCCTTGATGTTGGCCTGGTGTTCTGCCAGCTGCTTGCTCTGGATACGAGTAATGTTGTCCGACTGGAGACCTGTGTGCTCCTTCTGTGCTCTGATCTCCTCCAACTCACTTATCACTCCCTTCAACTGAAAAATTAAATTACAAACACGGTGTACAATAAATATTGTCAAATATGAAGAACAAAATTTTTAAAAAGAATTTTCCTTCACATTTCAGAAGCACATAAAAGAGGGTTTCGCCAACACATTATGATAATTATTTTTATTTCATAGGACAGACACTGTTACATAAAATACAATAAACTGCTTGAGAGGTAGCAATCTTTACTACAATCATGTTTTTTTATATTCGTATTTGAAAGGCTAAATTCATTACAAACACTACCATACCATTATAAATTACAATATTTGAATTCCCTCAAAATGTTATGTTCCTTATTGGCTTTTTCTGCACCCGTGATGCAACATCATATTATGATACGAAACCATTATAACCCATTTACAAACCTTGAGGGTGAGCTGGGCATTTTCTCTTTGGAGGTGACGCGTCCTCTGGTTATCTTGAGTTGGGTCGTCCTGCAGTTTCTCTGCTAAGCTGTCTCTTTCTCTGCGCAAATTAGTAACCTGAAAATTTAGATAATAAGTGTTAAATTAAACTTATTAACAAAGGAAAATAGAAACACAACAACAATTAACCGTGGTATGAAATTTCTTCATACAATATTTATTTGCTCTATGTTTCTAGAATTGGAACTGGGGAATCCCCTTATTCATTGGGGCCACACTCATTTTCTGTTGTTTATAAAATCGGGAGTACAGCACAGAATGCCCAGCCATGGTAATACCTAGTAGAACTAATTATTGCACCTTAAATTCAGCGGAAAAATCAATGATATACATAGTCATTGAGTATATTCAAAAATTGTAGAGGCTAAGTGGAACATAGGGCTTTACACTATAATAATAATAGGCCACAATTATATAATACATATAAAATGACAGTTGATCTCTGTGACATATATTGATCTCAAATGCTATAAATCAGAACTTTATTACACATTTGGCATCTCCAGACTCCAGTACATTGCAGCTATCTGTAGGCTATAAATCATGTAAAAAATGGCAACAAGTTATTCTCAATCTTGAAAAAACATCACTTGCCTCAGCATCAGTCATGAGCTTCACCTCCTCTATCCTCCTCACACCTTCAGCCTTTTCATGCTCATACTCAGATTTCAAGAACGTATACTGGTATTTCATCTTATTCAGCTCACTCCTGTATTCGTCCAATTCTTCATTTAATGCTGTAATTTTGGCTCTGTATGGTTGTTCCACTTCTTCTCTCAACTCAAGTTTAGTTAAATTCTTTTGTTGTTCACTGGGAATCTAAATTAACAAAAATTAAATATCAGAATATTTGGAACGACAAATTACTCACACACTGAAGTTTATGAATCAATTTGTCAATATCAACTGTCCCATTTGAAATATTGGTGCCAAGCACAAAAAAACATTACTTAAATTTAATTTGAAATTGTCAAGTCATAATATTAAGAAACTCTCCAGTAATGTATACATGTTGCAGACAAAATTATGTCCTATTCAGGTATAAACAGAGCTCAGAGAGCTGTACGCCGTTTTTTTCTGACTATATCATTTCTCATTTTAAAAAGATCATTTCTCATTTAAAAAACGAGCAATTCACAAACCTGTCGTCTTAAGTCTTCAATGAATGAGTTTTTCTCGTACATTTCCTGCCGTGCCTGCTCCAACAACTTTTGATACTTTTCCTGAACCAGTTTGCTCTCCTCAATTGTGGATTGCAGTTCTCCTTGGAGAGTGACGTACTCATCTTGTAACCTTGATTGAATTAAAAGTAACGTTGCAAATTTTTCTCAGAACAAGTACATTCAAACACAAAGATTCGCACAGTATGAATGGTCTATGGCTCAGTTCAATATTAGTTTATTACCTGGTGTGTTCAATTTTCAAGGTCTGGTAGTTATTTCTGTGTTGTTCTGACCGAATCTTTTCATCTGCGAGCATCTTTTGAAGTTCTGTCTCATCCCCAAAACGGGGTAGAACCCCGAATACATCAGGATTGAACGTCATTTCTACAGGCTACCTGAAAGGGAGTATTCAATCGTTTAGCTTCACAAGTAAAACACTGACAGGTGCTACAGTGTTCACAACATGCGCATGTTCATCCACATAATATTATTAATAACGAAAGGATCATAATTTTATAGATTTTTCAACAAAATTCTACTAGCAGTAAATACACTCTCTGCAGTATAGCTTTTACTACACACTCACTAGTCTATAGCAAGCAAATGGCTGCACGTTCATCAATAAACAAATAATCAACACACTTTCAGTGACACACATTCATGCAATAACAGCTGCAGTCAATTTTGCAAGCTCAGGCCTATATCCCACCTGCACAGGTATACCAGCCTTGCCGGGAAATTTAAAAAGACCAAATATTTAAAACTCTCAACTTGCAAAGTCTTTCACAACGGATATTTCTCGCCAAATTACAGGGTCCTACATTTCACATGGTGCCACAGATTACAAATTACCATAACACACTCTTAAAAGACTGCACTGACTGAGACTAACTCACAAATTTGTCAAAATCCTGGAATGAGCATCTTGGATCTCACGAAAATTTCGCAGATCCAAACAAATTTTTGCGCATGCGCCCCAAATTAAAAAAAATGAAAGAGAGAGGTCGCCACGAGTAAAAACATTTTTATCACACGGTGTCGCCACGCGAAGCGGGCGGACTCGATTTGTAGCGGGTGAAGCTGCGTGTGTCTTGGGACTCCTGGGTGTTTTCAGAACATGTTCAGTTCAGTTCAGTTCAGTTCAGTGGGTGACTGGACGCAGGTTTCCCAACCTATCCAGATCCTCTGGGTGTTATGACATGGTGCAATATTTATAGTGCAGCAGTATGCACAATATACACATTTTATGTACAAATAAATTAAGACTATGTGCATAAAATATTTATGCAACATAAAAATGTACAGCATCCACAACTGAGTTACATTTGAGAGGGCAAGCTTATTTTACTAAAGATCAATAGTTTGATTACTTTTACGAGTTATTTTTAGGTTCTGAACAAAAACCGTTGTGAAGTCAACCGAAAAGAAATAAAAATTGTCTATTGTCTATATATATTCAATGCCGTCATGATGCTGACACCAACTTCGCAAATTTTAACTGATTTTAGTGAAAATAGTACAATACAAAAAACATAAATCAAAATTTAAAGTTAAAACTGCAGAAGAATGCCATGTAATTGTCACTAAATTGACAGATTTTCTTTTACAAGATTCAAATTCAGATATTTATTCGACCTTAGAAGTATTGAAATTACAACTACAATTTTTAAAAATCATTTTACATTAATACGAACAACACATATAGATCACCAAAAACATGTGCTGTTCCCTTTCCAGGTAGAGCTAACCCGGAGATCCGGCCACGTGCACTCACCAGAAAAAGAAGAGAAGAAGAAGAGAAACTAAAATTATATCATCATACTATTAATTCACGGACCCCTTACGCTGCTCCAACCAAACTACTGAAAACTTGCAAGCATCTTTTCTACATTCCTTGGCCAAGTTTCAGGTTCCAAATTACAGTCACAGAAATTGAAGTGATGATTTCTTAACATCTCTCGAGGTCTATAGAAAACACCCCATATTTCCCCTCCAATGTCTTCACGTGTGTTATGCTAGTATATTAAGCTATAGTGAAGCAAGTATGACAGCTTTTGCAAGTATATATAATTGCTCCGCTGGAGGCGGTGTATTGTGTATTGTGAGGGTGCCCATATTCTGGGAGATCTTCATGTGGGTTTGTGTGTTTGTTAATCGACTCCTGCAAATACTACATTTCATATCTAGCTGTCCTTTGGCAGAATCTCTTTTTTCCTCTCCCAGCATACCTGATTAAATTCTGGTAGCTATTCATGCCTGCTTTACTGAGAAATGACAACTTTGTCAATTGCATCCTCTACAGTGCAGTCTATCCACAGCACATTGATGTATGTGACATTTTTACACCAGATGTCCTCACTAGTTTCACTGAAGGTGTCACCACTAGGACTGTGGTGAAAAACACAGATGGTACTAGGAGCAATTAATGGAAGCTACAAACTCAATTACAGAGGATCCAAGAGGTTTCATGCGCATGAAATGTCTTGTTTGTTGCCACAGTCAAAGACTGAGAGATAAATAAAAATCTTCATCGGAAAATCCATGTATAAGTGTTTTGCTCAATTGAGCTATGTGCCATGCATTTGAACTCGTTTTTCATGCAGAAACATCAAAACATTATCATGCCATTCATCTGACTGCACGACACTCTTCATTCATTTGTGACTAAATTGGGTGAAGTGTTACATGTTGACCAACAACCCAAGGGTTTCGACCTAAACCCTATCAACACATGACCATAATATGCTTCCTTTAAAAAGTCTGTGTTTTTTCTAGGTCTTTTCCCATCAGTTGTGACATTTAATCCAGGGCATTTACTGCATTCAATTTCTTCCAACAATGATAAGTATTAACATTTAAGCCTTAACAAGCTGCTTCAAATGGTGCAACATTTTACAGTAATGGAAGTTGTGAAACTGCAAATTTAAGTGGACAGCGGAGCATGAACTCTCCGAGCGCCTTTCTAGTTAAGTTTACTTTACAAAATACGAAAGGAGCTGAAAGGGCACTTTAATATCTTCTCTTATATTAAAATGATAACGTACGGGATTTATGATAAATTTTATCTCAAGTTATACTGATTGCCTTATCCTCTAATTCGGCCTGCACCTTCCTTGGCATATTAAGGCAGAACTCTCCCCTTTTCAACTCAATCCAAGTATTCTACATGTCCTAATCCATATAAATTACTTTTTTTGCGTAGCAGACAATCCAACAGCTATGCAATTCCCATCATAACTGACACGCCACCTGTCGTTTATATATCAAGAAAGATGTTCACAAAGTGGCAAAAATCAATCATAAATACTTTGCCAATCTCTTTTCTCTCTACGGCTATTCATTAAACAATGGCCAACATTAAAATAAACATGCCCCTCTATCTTTTCAATTTCTTGCCTCCAATCACGGGAAACCCACTAGTAGCTATTATTCTGGCTGCCCGCTGGAAATGCAAGGCCGACGGTTTGCTGCAACGCACTTTTTGTTCTCTGGCGCGGGTTGCAAACTGGGTTGCAGTCCAAACCAGATTTCAGCAAGTGAACGTTTGTGACCATGGCTTCAGCCTTAGAAACTTATGTTAATCGTATCCTTTTCACTCAAATGTGTGGCGCAAAATAGTATTTTGGTTTAGGATGCAAAATCAAGATGAATCGACACATATCTAGTTGTATTACTGTGATACACAGGTCGTTCATGCGGCGTGTGGGCGATATTGTGTGTATTTGGCCTATTGGTATGTTGATTCAATGATTGTTGTTTAAATTGCTCAATGTTGGGAAGCTGAACAAAGCTCCTATTCTTTTCATACCTTTTTGTATGCCATGATTTTTTATCCCCCTGTTACTACAGAGCTTCAGGTTGATTCACTAGATTGGAATTCGTAGGCCTAATTAGCCTATTAGGTTAATTGATTGATGCATCATGTCAGAACTGTTGGTCAAACAGTTGCTTCTTTGGGAAGCTTTAGTTTGTTTTACCAGTTTGCACAGTTCACCCCTTTTTGGGGTAATACTCACTAAAAGAAGACCCCCTTCATAATTGCAATTTGAGCATCTGCCAATCTGTCAGGGTCTGTTGGTGCTTCTGAATGGTACAATTGCAATTCCCATTTTCATTGCACCAATGGATTCCATTGCAATTAACAAAGTTAATTTTTCAGACAGCCTGAGACACGTAACAGGTTTAGACCGAAACTTGAGGTTGTTGGCCTCCTAATGGTCGTCAGGATATATAAGGAAACTTCTGTAGATCTATGAAAGATATGAATGTTGATTGTAGCCTTTGTTTCAGTAGCTTCACAGCTGCTTCACATGAACTTGTGAAACTCCACTTCATTGAGTGGTAAAGATGACAAATCTTCAAGTAGTGGCTAACAAAGTGCAGCACAACTCAAAATTTATTTTATAAATATGCTACTTTGGGCAAATAGGGTTATTGGCAAACTGTGTAAATTGTAACCCCATCGCCGAAAAAGCGCCAAAACCACAGGCATTTCAATCATTTGCAAGTCCTCCTGCTCACTGGAGTATGTCTGTAGTAAGTGGTGAGCACCAGTGGCAGGGTCTAGTGCAGAAATGTTGTAAACAATTCAAGTGCCTGTGACCAAAACCGATAAAAACCAAGCGCTATGTTATGGCAATTATGATTTAATAAAAATGTGCAAGCGGTATTACATGAAAAACACCTTTAAAGACTCCTTTTCCTTGACAGAAATACAGATACTGTCTCTATTATCACAAATGATGGGAGAGTCATAGTGGTAAGTCCATCTTTCTAATTGGTTCTTTAGATCATTGTTTGAATCATGATGTTAGCATTAAAATTGTGATTTATAATAATTTATTTTATTTAATAAGATTTATTTGATTTTCTTATTATAATATTTTTTCAAACCCATGCTCTTGTTGTAAATAACAAAATAATGGAGTGTTCACTACCAGAGTTTGCTATTTCAGAGTTGCTAAAAACTTTGCCAACTACTTAAAGATTTTGTTCCATGCATTCAAGTTTACAAATCTTTTTTTTTTTGGTTAAATTTACGGTGTAATGTTACAGGGAACTCTGAAGGGATTTGACCAGACCATCAACCTGATTCTGGATGAGAGTCATGAACGTGTGTACAGTCCCCAGCAGGGGGTGGAGCAGGTCGTTCTTGGATTGTACATAGTCCGGGGAGACAATGTGTAAGTGAATGAATATACCAATATATACCACATCGAACATGCTTTTAAACTTCGCAGGTTAATGTTAGTGATTAGTTGGTAAGTAGTAGGTCTAGTATCGTGGCTGGAAAAAGTAGAAATCTCTTTCGAAATTTTTGAAAATTGTACGAAATTTTCAAAAACGGCTTGTAGTTTTTGTAACTTCATTGTGATCTGTTTTTGTTGAAATGTAGTTTCTTCTCACAGGAAAGTTTCATATATTATTTCATTGCCTTCAAATGCAGAAAATTGATATTATAAACTTATTTGGGCATTATTGATCCGAAATGGTAAGAAGCAACATCTTTCATTTGACATATCAATCAATCGATTTAAATAGTTAATAAGTAACTATTGTATTCGCTACAATATTGCTGCCCAGGTTCATTCAGTTTATCGACTCCATATTCACAAATTTAAAAGAATTAAGTTAAATCAGATTTTATCATTAAAGAAATGTAATCAAATGTTGTTAACAGAACTTTCTTTGTCTTCTTCAGAGCCCTAATTGGAGAAATTGATGACGACACAGACAGACAGGTGGACTTCTCAGAACTGAAAGCAGAACCTCTCAACCAAGTTGTGCATTAACAAATTCCATGTCCTCAATGTTATCACATCATCATCAGCCATGTGCATTTCATGTAAATTTATATTTCATCAAAATCACTCGATTTTAGCATGTGTGTTTTGCATCTGTCACAATAAATTTCATTTTTTAAAACATTTTATTAATTATTTAATCATTTGTCTCTTAAACTCTTTATATTATAATGCCTAGAGCTGATTAACTAATTCACTTTTTAGGGTGCATTGATATTTTAAATGGAAATTAATTCTATATTTCATACTAAAGTGCAGAGGACACTTAGGGACCGTTCAGAATTTATGACTGGGGGGGGGTGGGAGTTTTGGCCGAGGGGGTACTAACTTTTCACACGTGTTTCAAGGGGGGGGGGGTATTAATTTTTGACAACACTTCCAAGGGGGGGTAAGAAATTTTAACAAAGAAAAAATTGTTAAAAAACACGCATAAACTCATTTTATTTGGTCTTTTTTACAGGCAAAAGTCAGCGAAATGACGCGAATCTGTACACGTGGCAATGTATAACAGTATATATGTGTGTATTGCTTTGTATGTCGAGGGGGGTACTAAAAATGCGCGTGAAACCTAGGGGTGGGTTACTAAAAATCCGCATGAAACTCAAGGGGGGGTATCAATTTTTGACGGGAAGTTCCAGCAAAACTCCCACCCCCCCCCCCAGTCATAAATTCTGAACGGTCCCTTAAAAACTTTCATGGTGAGAAATTTACTGCTTGAGTGGATTTATATGTGCCTTGCCATCAGCATTTCGGCTGGAATGGGCGAGTTTTCGTTGATGACAGACGAGGTCTCACAGGTGAAGGATATCTCTCGCTTGTGAAGCCCAACACTTGCATTTCGGAGGCGAGGTACTCGCACCTTGGGTATGACTCACTATGAGAAGCATCAGTGTCCCTCAGGAGCTAGGGGGAGGGTCGCCTCAGCAAGGATGCTAGGCTTTATCGCTGGTCTCAGGTTCGAATCCAGCTCTTGCTGGGTCACCTGGGCCTATGTTGGACGGTTGTTTCAATCGTCCTTCGCCTCATCACTGTGACCCCTCCTGTCCTACTTATATAAATACAGGACGTAAAGCCCAATCATCCACCCCATCAGGAGGGACATTGTCAGGTCTGGTTATCAACCAATGACAACCTGAACCATGCAAAGAGATCATTGAAGGGGTTGTTCACAGATCATGAATTATGCAGTTTAACACAAGAGGGCACCACCATCCAGTACTCTTCCATTAACTTTGAAGCTATAATGTTAATGCTCAATGAATGGGTCACCTCCACAATGGAGCTTCATTATGAGTTTTCAAGAGAATTATTTTATAAATGCAATGAACAATCATCTGCGGAGTTTCAGAATGATCCAATTTCAGATACGGTTTTACTGCGGGCATCATCATTAGCTATCATAAGCTGCAATGTTAGGAGTCAAATCAAATACAACACAATCATTTTCTTCTATTTAAATATTTATTTCTGATTGGCCAAAATTATGACACAATGCATACATGTATATAATCATCATAATAACAACAATGATTTCAAAAGGCACAAATAGGGCATTAATTAGTTAGTAGAATAAACCTATGTGAGCATACTCATGAGGATCAGCAAAAGGGGTCGTATATTTGAGTCACAGAAGCCACCCCTAAGAGCCCTAAGGTTAGCAGGCGAGTCACAGAGATAGACACAAACACTTCATTGGGTTAATTTAGGACAGAAGTAGTAATTCGATTACTCAATTTCACGAAAAGCATCAAAAGAAAGCTTACCAAAAAAATCATTACCCTTTTTTAATAATGATCAGAATCGGCACATGCCCAGCATGGAAATATGGTCAAAAGTACAATTTAAATTATTTTGCAAAAAAAAAAAATTCACACAAAATAATAAATACCCAAAATATTGCACATAGTTTACAAAAAGTTTTCAAAAATATTTGACAAATATTTTACATCTTTTAGGCCTATAAATAACAACATATTATTTCTGATGCTTCTGAAACCGGGGAGAGAATTGAAAACATTCATGAACGACAATTTTTGTGACACAACTGGACAGAGATCCCTGGAGAAAGTTGTCAAATTTTTAAATTGCAATTACATGCAATCGTGAATACTGATCGTTGCATAAAGATCTTTGTGTATCAAACAATTAAGATTAATTTCGGTGCCCGATCAAAACAAGTGAGGTATAACGTTCTAGAATTTTTCGATTTTTGTTCTCCTGAATAAGAAGTCCCTGTTTTGCATAAATTAGCGTGTCATTAATATATTTATCAATATATTATGAAAGAGTTAGGTTAAAATTGATGTCTTACTTCATCAAAAACAAATATTACGTTATGAGTAATACATTAAGCTGCATCACACAGCTTGTCTCAAGTGATTAGCAAATGGAGTTTATCCATAACTCAACCATGGAATATATATATTTAATATATTAACAGTGTTATGTTACAAGAATGTCCTATCAAAATTTAACATGGTAAGAACACAAGGTTTTGTCCGAATGAATTTGATATGTATTTTAACATTCGGTAACATATGAGATTGCCATTTTATAACATATTTAATAGAATCGTATACATAAGTTTGAAACCCTTCTGTTTGGATAGGCCTACATTATGGCCATGCGACAAATCTCACCTCAAACTAAAAACGGCCGTTTTGTAAGCCACTACCAAGATCTGTTTGGAAGAAAACGATGGTTATTACACTAGCCATTTTTAGACTGAGGTAAAATTTGAAACACGGCCATTTATCAATATACATGAAAGATAACAATGTGTAACTTTATAACTATGGGAAGAACTGTTTTGGAGCAGGCTCAAATCATCTACAGTCCATGATTTGATTTTAGCAATCACTGACAACATAAATATGATTACAATATATATGTTTTCACAACCAGCATGCAAATGATTAAATTATACATTCACAATTAGACCCATTAAAACATCATTTACTGCTTACAACATCAAGCCATCAAGCATGTGCCGTTTATTGCTGTCTTTAATCACATTAACTAGATTATTGCAAAATTCTATTCCCTAAATTCAAATATTAAGCACTCGTGATATTTTGTAAATTCTAATATTGAAAACTTTGGAAATTCTTATAAAAACATATTCAGTACTGAACGCTGAATTCTTCATAATAAATGCAATTATTCTGTATGCTTAATTGGGTCTGTAAGTGCAGATGCTAACATATTACATGCAGCTGAAACGTATATATAACAGTTATGTTCACAATAGATACCGCATGCATTGAAGTGCTGGTGAAAAAGTTAACAAACTTAAGGTGTCCGTTTGTAGTTACAAAATTCACCAAATTAACAAATTCATAGCCAGAATTGAACAGTTTCGAACCTCCAAAAAATGTTACCTTTCATCAAAACAAAAGCCAATGGTCTTCAGTTTCAAGTTGGTCATATAAGGTCAGCCTCAGATTACATGTATCTGAACTGTAATGACAAAAAAAATTTTAATTTTCAGAAAAATTTGGACGTAACGGTCACCAGTTTGTAACATTATCACCAGCACTTCGAACAACACCATTACTTTGTACAATATTTGTCCATTAAAACATACCAAGATCTCAACTAATGATTTTACACACAACACCAAGTGTTATCCACAAAGAGACAACTCGCAAATACACTTGCAAGTAATGATTCTCTTCTCTCAATGAAAGAGACAATCCGTATAGTTATACCCATGCCACTTTATCTACATATTTACATCGATCATCAAATCAATTGGATATCCCATCAAAACACTTTTCTCAAAATATATCTGAATTTCACAATTCCAGAAGCCCAGCTTCAGATTCCTTCCCAAGTTCTCACATAATTTAGTTACATTGTATCAATTCAATACAATTTAGTCCGCACTAGCTAAAAAAATCTTTGTCAAATAACATACTATTGAGCACCAATGGAAAACATATGAATTCGTAATTTCATATTTTGAGGCAGCTAAATTTCAAAGCTTTCAAAATATTTTTGATTGCTGCGACTAGACATAAATATTCTCTGAATAAAATTTAAATAACCAACAATAAATAAATTTCATTCCAAGAAACTTAAATGAAACAAGGTAACATGCATAAAAACATACCGCAATGAACAATAATAATCAAATCAAGAACATAGGAGCAATAGAAACGCATGGTAATTGACCATCACTGGTCATCAATAACCATGCTATGTACAACCTTTCAAAATAACTTTAACCGAAGCAAAATCATGCCCATACATGAAATCAACATACCAACACAGGCACACCGACAAATTAGAAGAAGATATAAGTTCAATCCATTAACAAAGAAACAAACTGACATTCATTCCCGAATCATGAATAATCATGAATCATCAATAATATAATTAAGTTAAAGTTAAATGTGATACATTAACACTCATAAAGTATGAACTGTTTCACCATGCACTCACTTTTTTTGTGTGTTTTATCATTTTGTTTGTAAGAAAAGCATAATAATATAGCAATATTAATTTACCTCTCATACAGAGTCATACTGCATGCTGAAAGTCAGCGAGGCATGCTAACTATCATACAAGATCTTAATTTGATTAACACACATTCACACCATTTTACAAATTCACACAGAATGATGAGAATATGTGTAGTAGTGTGTACAGTGTCGGATAACTTGACCGCAAGGAACAAACGGCCAACCCTCTCCCTCGCAAATGTGTAAGCGAATGTACAACAATGCGTGTTTCAAGCTGGCAACACTGCTACAAGATATCACCGTCGACAAACACAGGGCAATGAACATTGTGTATCAGTATCTTCAATTCTTCAATTACGTAATCGAACTTGTATACATTAATATATCTTCAGTCGTAACCACCAGGTGGCCAATAACATTCAAAGTTAAATAATCATACAGTCAGGTGAACACTAATACTCAGCTGCAGCGATAATATCATTGCATATAAATCTAACCTGATCAAAATTAAATAGTCAGCTAATACATGCAATAGATGACAAGACAAATCAATACAAAACACTTTGTACAAATGTATAAATAAGATGCAATTACGATGCATACATCATTGCAATTACCAGCTGCCTTTAAACGAGACTTTGCAATTAAGTAGGAGGAGGACCACGGACATAGCGCAATTCAGGAGTAATCGAGAGAGACAAGTTGCTGATGTCTTCCGGGCTGATCATGTACAACAGTCCAAGAGCCACTAGTACTGCCACCTGGATTGGAACTGCCATATCCACTAAGCGACGCCATTTACTTCGACGTCTCCGACCTTCTCTGCCTTCCGTTGAGCTGAAAAATAGCAGAAAATTTCGTATAAGATTCAACAATACCGTATTTTCTGTATTAAAAGCACACCCCTTAAAAAAGCCCACCCCCCTCCAAAAGGAACCAATTTTAAATAAAATTCCATGAAATGTGACTTTATCATGAGTTTTTAATGCAAAAAACTGTTAATTGCCCTTCTCATCATTACATCTGCCCACCGGGCGTTTAATACAAAATATAGGGTTTTTTAAAACAGCAAAATTAAAACTCCTACAAAACCAATGCAAACTTCTCCTGAATTTCCTTCACAATTGAAGTCATAGAATCAAGAATCGTATGTAGATAATTAGATAATTTGGAAGACATTAAATAATTCAGTTACAACACCACCCTTGACTATGACTGCCGAAACGCTTAAATAAAGTCAATCAAACAAATATTTCAAACACTGACTTGAGCCACATCCTCATACTAGTATGCTGCCATGAGTGCATGAAATCAGCCCACAAATATTTAACTTTTACTCACCCATTCGTAGCTTGAGATGCCAGCAGGTTTTGCAGCCTGTCTTGCATGATTGTCAGTAGTTCAGCATTCTTGCGTTGTACAGCGGACAGATCAGAGTCTGCTTGAGCCATCAGCGTCCGTAAGTCCAGCTGAGCCATCGTGTCACAGAGCGGCAAAATTTGAGCCATTTGTTGTCTCAGCAGTTGAAGTTTGCCTTCATACACTCCAAACTCCTTCTGCATCATCTAGAGAAGCAACAACAACATTCTGAATTGGAGATGTGATCACATTTCAAGAAATTGCACTTTAGGCCTATTTGCAGTAGCTGTTTCACAACTAGCATGCAGACACTTTCTTCTTAATCAGGACAGTACTTGTACATGTACTTCAGCTAAAAGTACTCTGTCAAAAAGCTGTACTTGTACTTGTACTTGCCAAATGCCAATGTACTTCTGCTTGGACTCCAGTACAATACTTTGTAATTGACACTAAGCCTGATGCGGTAATCGAGAACTTAAAACTATTGCAATGTAGACATACAGAAGGCAAAACTAATTTAAATTTGCTCAACTATTCATGTATGCAAGTAAAACTTTCATTTTGTGCCTATTTGCCATTAGTGTTGTATATGTCTGGTGTATACAATAATTTTAAACTTAAGACATACTTCATGTTTATATTATATTTTGGCAAACAAATTCAATCGCAGAATAATTTATCATTCAATTACCTTTAGGTCAGCTATAGCTGTGTTGATATCCTTATTGGCCATTGGCACAGCATCTCTGGCTAAGTCCATGATTTGCAACTGTTTTCGTTCCTGCTGCAGCATGTAGGCCAATTCTTGGTAGGTTTCATTCATTTCGTACCAACACAATACGACCCCTTGTAGTTCTCCGACAGATCTTGATGACCTGAAAGTAAAGATGGTACATCAGACACTTAAGTTTATTCAAAGAAAAATTAAAAATAAATCTATTCTGTAATATTTTAAAAGTTGTAGTAAATAAGGTTCACATAGGGCATCATTTTAGATAAATACAGTCCCTGCAGGCCTATAAAAGTTAGCCTATTCTTGCAACAGAATCTAAAAGTGTTAATTAAGCCTAACTATATTTTGTATCAAGTAAGGAGTCTCAGGACTCGCACAAACTCGAGCTGTACAAGTATACACTGTACAACCCATAAAAGCAGGCCTTAAATTTGCCTATCGTGACTTTGTTTATCTCAGTTTTTAACACACTGCTGCATCAAACAAATGATTCACTAGCTCCCAAATCCTTCACTCACCTTTCCATCAAGTTATGGTAAGACTTGCTGACAGCAACCACCTCTTCCTGGAACTTGCCCATGCTCGGCTGTTTCACATTTTTGATTTCTGTGCACAACTTGGCCAACTTGGGTTTTTCCGTTTCCAGCTCCATTCTTTTACCCTACAATAAGGAAACCTCACAATCAGACATCCATACCACCTACACCAGGTCTCATCCAATAACTGACACATTCATGGCAACAGAGTTAGTCCACAGTTCAATTTGAACTCAACTTGAACCTAGCTTATTTCATCCATATGGTATAATAATGAAAACCAAACACATCTAGCCATCCATAAGTCCACTTACTAATATTGACATGGATAGATACAATCAATCATTATTATCAATGTAATATCACATATCAGTTGATAGAGTAACAATATTCGAGAAACTTGTCAATATCATTTGAGGTATTTCCATAATGTTACATCAACAAATTTGAATGTACTTTTCTTATTACTCTCATAAACTATTCTGATACACATGCATGAACAGATAAAATCTCCTAATATTTTTTCGCAATATTAAAACAATTTTCAATAGTACAGCAATTAAGTATGTACTACATATTCCTTACAAGCACACATTTCAAATATATTCGTACTCATTGATAGTATCCACTGCTGCACTGAGCATGTAGTCTGTGAAAGGAGTTTCGTATCAGTGACATCTAGTAATTAGCTAATCATACCATGAATAGAGGGTAATTACCAAAACTCATTAAGAGTAAACATCACCATTTTGACCCAACAAGCCATTCTGTGTCCCATTCACATGGGAAAGCAATGTCTTGAGGTTTTCATTTCCTAATATTGAATCCAAGAGTAGCACAAGAATATGACAGTATAATGAATTTTTGAAAGGTTTTGAAAGGAAAATCACAATGTGACTTAAAAAACCTCCCAATTTCCAGTATAATTTTAATGATTGACTCAAGGTGGGGCAAATCGCAAAATCTATGAGGTTTTCACTTCCTATTTTGGAAGTATTATTGAATCCAAGAGTAAGGCAGTAGATCATGGCCGGTGATATTATTTTGTAAGGTTTCGGCCAGGGACATCACATCTCCTAATTAAAATGCGAGCAATGTGACTTGAAACTAAATTACCTGTATAATTTTAATGATAGACTCCAGGTGGGGCAGATCGCGACATGCAATGAGATTAAGGTCCTCAGAGAGACTGATCACGTTGGATTTCAATCTGTTCAGGTGGTGAAAGAGCCCTCCTAATTGTCGGGACTGCATCTGCTTCTTGCCAGCTAGGTCTTCTAGTACCTCCCACTTCTCGATCAAGTCTACAGGAGAAAAGGTAAAGATCAGCAATGCAGAGGATACGAAACACAATTTACTCAATCAATTTACTCAATCTACATCCAGAAATGTAGTAGCAGAAAAAAACATGAAGTTCTGTGATTTTACAAAATTTTGGGAAAAAATTACATCATGAAAAAACAATGAAGGAAATATACACAAGCACATACATAGGAAAACATTGTAATGACTTGAAACACCAGAAACAGGAATATACTTCAGGTCTAAGTCTGAGACAATTCTTGATATGGACATGATTAGCATTTTATAAATAGGAAATACCGGTACATGTGGCCATTACACATAAAACATATGTTTTTCATTAGGCTATCTCTCAAGAGTAGTATCTGCAATATCACAATTGATGGGAGTTGCATGTGATCAAGCACATGATTCGTGTACATGACAAGATGCATGTCCTACCTTTGACCCTGCGTAGGTCCTCCTGAGTGACATTCGGTAAACTTTCTCCCACTTCCAGGGTGTCGATGATCACATCCAGACATTTGATGTTCGTCTGACAGGTCGCCAGGAGTTCCGCCTACGAAAAAGGAAAGATATTTAGCATTATTATGTAATGTAATCATACAAGAATCAAGATACAGATGCCTTGCTCAGTCAGATATTGCTAAGATAGGAGATATACGGTGCAAGAAAAACGGCCAGGCAAAACAATACATAGCAATTTATCATAACTAAGATCGCAACTTATGATAAGTTATTACGATCAATGAATCTAAAAATATATAAAGTCAAACCACTTAGCAAAATAGCTTTCTCACAGCAGATTGCACCTTTTTTGCAGGATTCTACATTGGTAAGATCAAGCCAAGATTATGCCAAAACTCAACATTAACTCAAACGAATCAATATGATAACATATCTTATCAGTACAAGTTGCTACAACAACAGTCAACAGTCTGAATACTCAGAGAGAGTCGTACAAAAAATGAATAAATAACAGGAATAATTGGAATATAAATTGCCATTATTGTTATCGCAACTCCAAGAAGATGCTTCCGTCACCACTTAGGCCTACAACTTGAGAATATGAAAATATCGCACTAATACCTGGTATACGACTATACGTCCACATACCAGTTTTTAACTTACATATTTAGACTGATCGAAGGATATCCCGGTCTGCATGGGGTCTTTCCGCTTCTTCTTGAGCGAGGCTTCAGTGACGCTGATCTGCTGATTCGACTCTTGGATGACATGGTGCAGGTCCTCCAGGTCCGAGTCTGAGTCTGCCCGGCTGCTATCAGCGGCCATCTTGGACTGATGGAAGACAGAACATTCCAATTAGCAAAGCAATTGATTTAGGACGCACAAAAACAAAACAGCAAAAGATAGAGGGGAGAAATTCAAGAACAAACGTTTTAACTTCAATTGTGTCTATTTTAGTCACGTTCTAGCTTAAAATAATAACAATGAGCTGATATTACATGTCATTATAACATTACAATCATCAATAACAGGTCTGCTGTGGCGTTCTTAATTGTCTTATAGAGAGCATTGTTGAGCATTTTAAATGTCAGATATATCAGATTCTAGAATCGAGAAAATGTAGTTGACGTTATTACATTTAAAGAACACAATCATTGCTACTTTCAAAATGTCACATTACATATTTTGCATGACAGAGTGCATGGTATTTGATTGTCAAATATCTGGAGGTGAAGGTGAGCCAAGTTTACAGAAAACAACTCTGCATTTTTCCAAACATCGAAAGACCAATAATAATGCATAAACATCTAATCATCAAATTTCATGTCATTGAATACCACCATGAGCAACAATGGTAGAATTATTATACCTGACATTGCTTGTTGTAGCTCAATTTAGTCGCGCAACTCATGACCATGTGACAACATAATTATCACTTGCCAAAAAAGAGCAGCCTCAAAGTGGAGCTACTAAATGCAGCGTCTAAATGACGGCTACAAAAAATGTCAAAAATACACCACCACATGCAGCCTCCATCCAGGTGTAGTGTGCGAAAATAGGCCACCACGTCCCCATCATGCTACACAAACAAGGGCATTGTTTTTATTGTGTTTTGTATCTAAAAATGACTCAACATTTATTTATAATAGCTTACCATCAGTCTCCTGGATCTGTGTTTGAACTGGAGCTCCTCA
The DNA here is from genome assembly GCA_026936325.1 of Platynereis dumerilii. Taxonomy (NCBI): domain Eukaryota; kingdom Metazoa; phylum Annelida; class Polychaeta; order Phyllodocida; family Nereididae; genus Platynereis; species Platynereis dumerilii. The sequence goes on from JAPTHN010000011.1 coordinate 22,390,906, forward strand.
TCTTCCGAATCGGAATCATCTGACAAGTCCCTCATCTAAAAAATATCAAGTTATTGTTCAAATCATTCAGATCATTAAATTCCTGATCGATAACAAAACATTGACAACAACACTCCAGCATCTATAATAATACCAAATATCATAAATTCAACAGCTTCATACAGAGAGTCCATAGGGGCCAGCTGTTACATCGCTTGTCGCTTGACACAATTAAGAAGTTTAAAATAACCTGCATATTTAGAGATATCTGACTTTTTTGTTTCTCTTTTCGACTCCTAATCTGATGATAGATCGTTAACATCTGACTTGATGTGTGCAAGTCGCTCTGTTCTAAGTTTGTTGTGAGTTTAAGACATCCTATAACTCAATCTAAATAAGTCATCAGTGGTGGTTATTTATAAATACTTTTAGACAGCAACTTCGATGATCTGCTGTGAATCTATTCATGATCCACTTTATATCGAGGACATGTATTTTCATATATCTCATATCCACACCTACATCTTACATGTAAATGTACGAATAGCATCATATAATATACGGCTATAAAAATTGCTATGTTACAGCTTAACTGGTGGGCAGTTGCTCAATAATTTGCTAATCTGGTCCAGTATCAATTCTGCAACAGCAACGTAGCATAGACCAGTTATACTCGATTATATTAGTGAGCAGTGATCAATGCACTGAACGGATAAACAACACTCACGGCTGTTGGCTTGAACCCAGCAGGTGGGGGAGCGCACTTAGCACCAAATGTGTGATCAAGATCAAAGTCTTCTTCAAACTCCAAGGTGTCCTGCCAGGGAAGCATGCTATCATCCAGTTTCTCCTCCGTGGGATCATCACTGATACTTGTGTACCTCAGCTCCTGATAGTAGTCCCATGCATTCTCAGAGAACGATTCCAGAGTCGTGTTCATGACTTTCACAGCATCATTATCATCGCTGTCTGCCACTGGTACCTCCGCACTCAGCATCAGCCGAGCGTCTGAAAATATTTCAAAATAGTGTGATATTAAAGGACAAGTATCGATCAATTAGGCGCCAAAGACTGCTTCATACCATTTGACTAAAAGACCATTTCTTATCTAGAGTTATTTTGGTTATGTTGGATTATCACTCGAAAAGAAAAATGTTAAGGTCTTAATAAGATCCTCGAAAAACTACCAACTTCGATTTTCTCTCAAAACTCCCTCAATATTCTCTCAAAGATGTTTGCTCTCGTTACACTTAATAAGAGCTTGCCACTACTGACACTAGAGGCGTAAACTGACACTCACCTTCCACACCTCCATTAGGGCTGCTTGTTCTCCCGATTTCAAACGACGACACTTGCTCTATGCTGTCCTGAGCAGAGTAGAAGCTGGTCAGATTTCCACTGCTTATCAGAGCGTGAGTGTCCAGAGTAGGCTGCGGAGCCTGGCCCATTGACGTGGTCCTTCGTAATCTTTGCCTCTTTGATCGAACTCTTCTCTGTTGCAGTTCATGGATGGCTCCATCAGACAGCGACAAAGCCGATGATCCAATAGGATTGTCAAATGTACTAAGGTCGTTCAAACTACTGGGCCGAGCCCTCTTCCTACTTCTTAACTTGCGTTTGCGGCTGTTGAATTTGTTACTAAACAAAGGGTCGCTCTGAGTGTCACTGTACGACGACGACTCGTCAGAATCAGAACCCGAACCGAGAGATTCGCCACTGGCATCTCGAGAGTCAAATAAACATAATTGCTTCCTAGCTGAGCTCTTCAGAGGGGTAGAGGTTGGTCGGCTACCCACTTCACTGGCCGTTTGGCAAGTGAAGTCAGAGTCTGTTTCAAGATTCACTGGGGTCATGATGTAGAATGGTTTTGAAGGGGAGGACATGATGTCCTGCACTTTGGCGGCAGGGATGTAGGGAGCACTGTCCTCAAAGTCCTCATCCTGGACAGTAGTGTCAACTGTGTCCAGGGTGCTGTCCATCGTCCCCTCCAGGGTGCCATCCAAGTCCAGCAGACATCTCTCACTGCAGTTGGAGCTTGTGTCGTAAGCACTCGTCATTGAGTGACGCCATGTTTTGTCGGGCCCTTCATCTGGTGATGATTTTGACTCGACACTCTCGCATGACACCGCATGGCGCCTCAGTTTCACCGTAGTAGACAAATCCTCAGCCTCGTCATTCGACTGATTCTCGCTGGAGTACCCAACGTCCACGGGCTGGTCGGCCATCTTGCCCACGTCGGGGGATGGCGACTGCTCGGGGATCGACCTCATCTCCACCTTTCCGGAGAAGGTGACCACTTTAGGAGGCGGTCCTTTCTCTTCTGGATCAAGGGGCAGCTGGTGCGGTTCAGGGATGCTCTGATCGGATACGCTGCGGCCTAATGCCGAGTCAACACCCGGATCTTCTAGACATGATGAATTTTCACCTCCGGACGAACTTGGGGTCACCTTACCATCGTCGGTCTGAGTGTCAACTGTGATCTTCTCATAGTCGCTGGATCTGAAGGGAATGACATCGCTGCTGTCCGAGTTGTCCGAGAGGCTCAGGTCATCCTCCTCAAACCACTGCTCGCCCTCGTGGCCAGGGGATATGAAGGAGAAGTTGCTCCACTCATTGCTGTAACGCTTGCTCACCAGACCCTGCAATCACAACACAAACATTCATGAGAGTCACGCTCCTTGGACAACCTCAAACAAACTCAAACACTGCCGACATCCGAACCACATCTTAACTACATCTTAGCCAAGATCTAACAAAACACGCTTTGTACCCAGGATGCGAACAAGAACTCAAAACTCATGACGGCCCCATCTCTTCAAAGATCATGTTCTTTTAAGATCACGCAATCCTTGGCCTCAAGCCCTCGACCATCCCAAGTCAACTTGGTAGTCATATAATCCTCTGTAGTATTCCAAATACTATTCACACTTCACTGTAACTTGAGCAAGTCGCATAGTGACACATTCTGACATGTGCATTTTCACCTGCTACATGTACATGATGTATGGCGACATTATATATTCGCATTATGATAACATCTGCAAGATCTTAACCTTGTTCTACATGGGACCAATGCCTGGGCAGATACCTTTGCTTCTGCGTTCTGTGTTCTTATCGACTAATCATCTAATGCACTACCAAACAAAATGACACCTGTCCACTTCAGCCACTTAATTCAATTGATAACACACCAACACTTCTAACTTGATAACAAAAACAAGGACTTCTCTAAATTACTTCACACATTCAGGTGGTGCATGATGATAAGACCATATAATATACATCTATCATACATCTATGATATGCAATGATACACAGCCTTTGCAAAGGTTACATTCAAAATTAAAATGCCTAAAAATAATTACAAGCAAGTATATATCAGTCTTTGCGAAGATTGCCAGTCCTTAGGACCTGTCCGGCAGATTTTCAACCGGTCCGGCAGTTCAGGACAAAAAATTTTAATTGGATACATGTTAAAATTTCAAGAAATAGCCAAAATTTCCATTTCGGTCCGGCAGGGGATTTTGAATCTTCGCAAAGACTGGTATATATTTATGAGCGAGGATTTAAGTATGTTCCAACGTCTGACTCATCGAACTATGACACGGTATAGCAGAAACTTTCTGGTATAATGTTTCACATCGACATCAAGCCTAACTGCCCCAGATGATAATGCTAAATAGCTAATCTGACTAGATATCGAACAATTTTGAAGAGGAGTGACACAGATGTTGATAAACAGAAGAGCAAAATAAAACAATGCTACGGTAGTACGAGTTATGGTTGAGTTATGGAATATTTGGACACAGTCCTGTAACCACCAAAACTATTTGTTACATGAATGTACTCATTGTATTGATGAAATGTACTCTAACCAACCGCCAGGTAATAATTAGACTCCATAATTATCTACATAATGATCTTTTATGAGTGCACTTCGTGAATTTTCCAACTTTCATCCTCGAAACTCATTTCCTCTATCCCGACTTCCAACCATAATCAGTGCGTTTTGTGTATTTTCAAACTTTCAAATTTTCCCTTTTTCAAAATTTCAAAGAAGCAAGCAGCCTGTAGCATGATTGATAATTTGAAATGCTCCGTGGCATTCTAAATGGTTTACTACCATCACGTGCCATGCAACAATGCAATGACAATGACATTTTGTGACAGAGCAATGAGCGTGTCCGATTGTGTCGTTGTGGCACAGCAAGCAGTCGCAGAATACACACAGGAGTATACTAGGCCCTACAAGAGTACAGGGACGCGTGTTGTGTGATCCCCACTGATCCCAGTTGACCCCACATGCCTTTTCGCGCGTCCCTGTAGAGTGCTCGCCACCTGAGGCGCTCTTTTTGACAACTCTCATTTACGGGAGCAAACTTATCTATTCATCATTATCTATTTCACGTATTCACTAGGACTATACCAGTGACAAAAGTCAATAGTATTCCCATTAGTTTGCCAAGGAGATTGGCTGTCAATGAATGACACCTGAATGAGACTACCAATGAGACGGCCAATTTGAGCGAACTATATGACCAATTATTCATCCCAATAGATCCAAACATGCTATGCTACACTTCAGTGGACTTCATTGGTGTACACTATGTACTGTAGGCACTGTCATTTTGCAAATTGTGTAGCCATGAGGAGCAAACCATTTCCATTGATATCTTTAGGCTTATTATGGATAATAGATTTTCCATGTATTTGCAGTGGTCTCAGTTGTCTCAATAGAATTATTATTATGTAACAGACTCGAAGTGCATTTTCTAACTTTTTGACCAACAAATATTCATTCATGACTTAGGCCCGTAATCAGAAACTGCACAAGTAAGACTACTAAATTGTTAATTTGAGCAAACCATCTATGAGTCTTCGACCGATCTACCTTGATTTGATGCAGGTCACAATAGATTCATAACTATACAACAGCCATACATCATATCCATGGAGTCATAATGTACAAGGACTACCTGCTAACTTCCAATACTTCATGCAAGTAAGCACTGTGCAATATCAATTTCAGCCAACCATTTACCTCCACTGATAAGGACCAATTACTTGTATCAATAGACCCATACAACACATAACAGATCCATACTTCATACCTATAGATCAATATTGTACTATACAGCACCTTCCATGTATCACTCACACTTCACTTCATGCTTGCATGCATGTAAGCATTTCATTAACAGCACATTTCCAGGGCATGTACAAAGTATGTACTGCAGGCTACATGTTCTATGGGCCTACAATGAGCATTGAAACACCATTAGCATTCTCATAACTAGTCCTCATCAATTTATTGATTGTTCTAATGGTCCTACTAAGTAAACTCAGGTGGAGGGGAGGGGGCCTCTGTGATAACTCTCTGTATCGAACATTGATCAATTCCTTCGATTCATAATGATCTGTAGAATCGTGAGAAACTTATAATCTTATTAATGGCAGATACATCTAGACCAGAACAGTACTACTGCCCACTTTCAACAAGCAATCAGTTATCGGTATTGTGTCTTTTTTAATTTTCAAGAAACTATTCTCCCACAAATTTGTCATTACGGTTTATCAATTCAAAATTAAGTTAAAATTTTTAAACTTGTTATCTAATAGGCCAGAAAAAAATAAAAGATAAGAATTTAAATATAGAGAAATTCACATAATGTAGTCATCAAGCGAAAGCTATTTATGATATCTGTAAGAGACCTTATCAATTTCTGTATAGGACGCCTACGACTCTATAAACAACAATTGAGTATGAATTGTCTTTTATTTGAACAAAACAAATCTTACATCTTCTTATCGGGCAAATATGACCTAATATAATAAAACATATCACACAAAAGACTTAAGATAAGAGCTAAATGTTTGGTAATGCAAAACAAGACTAGAAAATACATATTAACTTATATAACAAAAGATTCGGAACCTGATAAGAGGAGATATACGTAGCTCTTAGTTTTCAATATCTAAACATATTAGAAACATACAGAAAGAGAACACGTATTTTTTCATCTCTTTTTTTAAAATTATGTTTGAGAAATATGTCTTCGGTAACGAAAATTAATGTCTTTACTAGATATCGATTAAGACCTTGATACTCAGTTCTGTCTCATAGTAATAGACGATGTAATAGACAATGTAATAGACAATATATTAGACAACCTAGCAACAAGCTGCTCCTTGTATACACAAAGAAAACTTCCTCCAGTCTCAGTTTCAGCCAAAAAATTTCTGGAAGGTAGGAGCTTCCACAGTGCAACTCAACTGACGTAAAACAAAAGCAAGCTTAGATCTCCCGGGATCCTCGGTGATCAGGTGCTATCTACAATAAGATCTATTAATATATCAGTCTCCAGCGAAGTTTACATCATTCTTCAAGAATAATAGACAGATACTGTTGTCTGGAGTATAGAGAATCTCAGATTCGGAGATTAAAGAATAAAGAAAAGTGGAAGAGTCTTTTAAAAGAGAGCAGCAATCTCCCAATACATGAGAGTTAATGAGACTGAGCTTGTGAAATGCTCACTGGGGCTTAATCTAGAACATAGAACAGGAGAATACAATTTCCAAATCTGTTAAAAATAACAAATTCATGAAGTTTAACGAATACTTTTTCCAGTGAGTGAGTGAGTGAGTGAGTTTGTGTTTTGCATCACATCAGCACCAAATTGGGCTATTTAGGGACTAACACTTTTATTATTGAATCATGCTTGTTATGGCAATCTTGTGTTTTCAGATTTGTATCTTACACTACATCGTAGTACATGCAATATAGACATAATACAGCATGAATACATAGCCAGATCACATCAATATCTGATAATACTATTTGACATTGTGTCATATTGTGTCAACATCAAATCTCGAAATCATGTTCACAGATAACTCACGATATATCATGAGGCAATCGATTTACAAGTAAAAGTAAAATGAAGATAGTTCAAGTCTCCAAGACACTGCCCTAATTATAGATGCTTGAAGTCAAGAAGAGATTGCACTACCATTTCACAACCTCCAAAAAGCATGCTCATCGTGGGTGAAAAACAAACAAATGAGTCATTGTGAAACTGGAGAAGAAATTTGAAATCACAAATCTGACAAACTTCAACCCCGCCATATTTTAACCCTATCATTTGTCAACCTTTTAAAAAGGCATAAAAGGCAAATGCACTAACCTTAACTAACACATGAGCAAAAATATATAAAACTTTGCACAAAATATGAAAAAAAATTACTTATAACCAGTGGCTACAATAGATATGTTACTCAAAAAGAACTCAAGATGCAAGATAAGTTTTATCTTTTCACACACCTGGAGGTCCAGTGACACATTCTACTGAGTTTCACCCCTTTTCTTTTGTTACCCCTCGGACGTAAACACCCTAGGGGACCAAGCGCTTTGCTCAGAGACCAATAGGAAAGACCACTTGGAAGTTGGAGGAACACTTGTGAAGAATACTAGAAGTTCACTACCAGAGAAGTTCACTACTAAAGCAGCTCACACTATAGAGAGAGTGTGAAGACCTAAACGAAATACAGTAGAGCCTGCGCTGGAAGAAAGCCTCTTCTGGCATCATTGGCATTACATTGGTCTTTCCAGGAAGTGCAGGCCCTCCTTCGAAGCTTTTCTTTCAAAAGAGGGAAGGCTCTCATATCTATATATCAGGAGGTCTTAGAGCAGGGATTGCAAAATACAAGGAACCCTACATTATACGGAGTGGAGTGTGTAAAGAACCAAACCTATAATACCATGTCATTTTCACAAACCATGGAGTACTAAGCTCAAACCCACTACAACCACCTCAACGGTTGCACAGAGAAAGCCAGGCATTTTCCACTCTTTTTCACTTGACAAAATCGCATTATATTTTTTCACTTAAGCCGAAAACTAGATAGCATAGCCCGCTTATAAATGATGTAAAAAAGTTTGAATATTATATTAGTAGAAACTACCAAAACTGCTCCTTTCTGTGCTTCAATTTTATTACCTAATACCCACTTCTGAATTTTTTTATTGCTTTATTTTTTCCTCTCATTTTTGATCCTTATCCACAGAGATGGCTCTAAGACCTTTCTTGAATTACATTATTAACCCATCAATGGAAAGGACCCCGGCAAAAAATACAGAGATTTTAGGCAAAGATTTCCTGCCAGCTCTTTGATAATTCTAAGTAAACTCTAGAGCTTTGTTGTTGTGTCTTTGATATCTATTTCAAATTTATATTCAAAGAATCACACCAGTTTACTGTTGGCGCAAGCTGTTTCACAAATTTGAGATTTTTTTTCCTCGCGAGTTTTTAACTCTTGATGCTCAGAGAGCTCAATTTCTGGCTTATTTTTAAAGTCATCATAACATCAATTCAGAAAACTTTCTCAACTTGACGGAAACTAATCTATTTACCTTCTACAAATATGATACAATTGGCAAACTTTGTTGAACCTTTAACAATTTTGGGGTTTATTAGCCAACCCCAAAGTGACCAAATAAGGGCATTACAGTTATTGACACCACATGACTTCATATAAGACCAATGCAAATATTCCTGCATAATATTTACTGTCAACACCCTGAGTAAATATTACTAAGAGAAGTGTGCTGGGTCTTTATTTAGTATAATACTTTCCACTCGGCACATGCGATCTACTGATTAGAGTCACATGCACCATGTGCACACCTATAATTTACTCTGATCATTTACTTGATCACGGGCATTCATGGCCATCACCACCTGTATTCCATGGCACAGGCAGGCAGCACCACTACAACATCAGAGGAACCTCTGTGGAACATTAGAACTTAACCTAACATTAGGTCAACCTAGAACCAACACTAGCCACAGCTCACATGTGAGAGTTGTCCACGGAGTAGATCACTGAGTAGATCAAGAGTGTCTTTTCCTTCCTGGTTCCCAAAATTCTTGTTTTCATTGAAAGAGAATGATTAATTTGACGTTAATTTTTTTTTAAACTTAGTACTTGTTGTCAAACAAAAACTTTTTTTCCAGAAAGCTTAAAGTTTTGCAAATTTGCTATTAATACACCAGTCTTAAGTCTTTTTTTTTCTTTTTTTTCCGAGGTAAAAAAAACCACTTGCATTGTATTCTGGGTTATTTAAAATAATTTTCGTGAAAAATCAAGAGTAAAGTGATCTTACTGATCACCGGGTAAAAATGTAATCATCTAAAGAAACCATATTCATGTTTTTCCTTTGACGAAGAGGCAAGTCAAATTTTAGTATCAGGCTACATTGAAGTTCCTTGACCAAACTTATCAAGAGATTATAAACCTTAACCTGAGATCAAAGTGATCTATCACAGATCTATCCTAAACACTGGAAGAGATCCCAGGAACTTCAGTCTCGACTCTTGAGACTATAGACTACCTCAAGTACTGACATGACACCAAGAAAATATTGGTAGATCTGGACAAGCAAGCATGCTTGAAAAGGCTTTAATGTTGAGGCAGACAGACTCTCAATACACAAAGATAGACTCTGTATACACACAGACAGACAAAGGACCCTCAGTCAATACACATAAGACACTAAGTTGACACTTGACACATGACACTTGGCTCATTGACACCTGACACTCCCAAACCACCCTTTCCAAACTTTATTTCTTTATCTAAAATGCTTTTAAGCTTCTGCTTCTGAATGCACTTGATTTCTATTGAGAAATGTCACTGGCCCTGCTTTAAAATATATTGTACTTTTTCAGTTCTAAATTTGACTTAGTATTGAATTTCTATTAATTTTTGTCATTTTCAAGCATTGATGCAAATGACTTTTTCCACCTGACAGAATCTGCTTCACTGAGTTTAACTTTTACTATAGGCAGCATATTTAGCAAGTCAGATGTATAACAGGGTTAGTTTAGGTTACTGCCTCAGTGTGCCATTGTCAAATGTAAAACCTTCCTAAACACAGCCCTTTCATGATTTCCAGATCCACAATTCAAATTTCACATATTTTTTGATCTTGAGCCAAAAATAGTGAGAATTCCATGCTCTGAAAAACATGGCATGTCACCAAATTCTAAACAAAATTCTGTCAAACGGCTGTAAAACCATTAACTATCTTCAAATCCGAAGACTTTTTAAGCTCAATTCAATAAAAGAACTTAACCTGTTCATAGCTGCAGGGGACTGTAAACCTTTTATAGCTTCCCAGGTATAACTGAAATTAATGGCAAAAGGAAAACATAGTCCCTGGTAACCTGGAAATGTACTAGAAATGTCAATGACAGGTCAAAAGTTATGACAACTATCTCAAAATCAGACAGCCTGAGTGGCAAGTCATACATGAGCCTATAATTCAAACTTCCAATAAATCACCAAGACACTAGCTCCACAGGTGACAAGTCATGCTGGATTTTGATTGACTTTTGAATCTGAGTACATGCATAAGTTGCATAAAGAGTATACTTTACACCTAAAGGATGAAGTTAGTGATCCACTATATAGTACAGTGGTAAATGACATACAATTTCATTGGATGTGATCTGACACCAGGATAAGCAATGGTCGTCACATCACTATAACCTGTTGGAGAAATTCCATGAAATTCCCAGAAAGAGTAGCTAAGTACCATCTTAAAATTTTGGGATACGACAAGGACCAACGAAAACATTTAGTCTGATTGATTACTGTCTGTACTTAAAGGATACCATGAATGTATGCATTTCACAGATCTGTAAAATGTGGCACTGTCACTACTAACTGACTGTTACTGACAGAAACAGAATATATCTAAACATCAATTCCATATTGTACAATACGAGAAATGTTTTTTTTTTCTGAGAAGAAAATCGTTATTATCAATGTAGTCAAATGACAACTCATTCAGGCTTTGGAGCAGATAATAATTTCATCAACACAATTAATGAATGAATTCACAATTATGAATAGTGATGTGCTATTTTATAAAAAGTATTAATGTGATATTTTGCCAGCTTACTCATTGCCAGGATGGCCACCTGGCCTGCTGACACCAGTTTGTTTTGCAATGAGATGGGCTCAGGCTGCACAGTGCACAGCCAGAAAATGCTTGAAGCAGAATACACGTGCTGGTAGGGGCCTCACCTTGTCACGTAAACAGTTGTTGCATGCAGTTCACACAATCTCCAGGTATTCCAAAATACATGTGCTCCACAGGTATCCTATTATCCAACTGTCTGCAGCAGTTTCACAGCAGATCCTTGTGAATTACATCCATTCTGAGTGAGATTTCTCCCCCAAAACAAAGAAGAGATCCACTCTCAATGAAGTCTACCAATAACTGAACTGTCACAGTCGAGTGCGTTTGGTGTCTGGCCACGCGTCGGCCTCCTCCACAAGCCCCGCCCCTTTGACCAAATATAGCGGTGCATGGCAACAACGTCACTTGATTGACAGCTGAGATCGAACCTTCCAACGTTCTACTAAGCAGACGACCATCATGGCATGGTCAACAAAATCTAATCGTGGACAAAATGGACAAACAGTGGTCAATTTGGTGGATGTCCAGCAAACATTTGGATAGAAATGCGCTCCAGTAACTCGATCGTGTGAATTACAATGAGTTCTTCGTTTGATGCTATGCTTCGTTAGAACGTTCATCGAATTCGAGCTCATGCTGTGTGGCAGTGATCAAAACGAATCAAGCATTACAAACACATCTCAGGTACAGCAAGGTATCCCACGTGAACTTTAGGTGGTTAAAAATGCAGGTCTCATTTCATTCTATACTTTCTGAGAATTCTGGCACCAGTGCTATTGATTTTCTGGTGCTTTGGCCATCCGTACATTTTGTTCAGCCATGCAACACGTTTTTTCTCTCACTTTGCTAATAAAAAGAAGTAAATCAATAGCAGTTCATGAAGCATAAGGCCAAAGCTGAGAAAAATATGTTAGGTCAGTTAACCTTCATTCAATTACAGCCTGACACTTTTTTTCTTCCAGATTACAAGTGCATGTTTGACACGGGGCTTTATTGATCTGATGGGGGAGGGAGGGGCACAATGGGCCAGGTTCATTTTTGGCTGTGATAAGTTGGCAAGAGAGGCACCCCTATTCAGGGTCTATTGTCTACAGGCTCTTGTGAAGTGCTGACACTTTGTTCTAGTGTGCCTGCCTGGATCCACGTGCATCCCAAGCAAACTAGTTTCTAATGACCCCATGCATGCATCCCTTCCAATGCAATCACCAAAATCAATACTCATAAGAATCAATGCCCCGCACTGCCCTGCACTGGCTTGGGAGGAAACTGGCCCACTGATTTGCCATTCTCCTGCCTCAGCAATTAGCTAAACCAAGCCACTTAAGGAAGCTTAGCAAGCATCTACCCTCATTAGAGCACTGCTTAAGTTTCATAATATTTTGAGCACTAATGCAGTTGTACCTAACCCTATCTTGAACCTGATTACCTATCTTATCTGTAGTGTCACTAGGCTGAGGATTAAAATGATCCAACCAACTAAAATCAAGACATTATTAGGTATAATCACCCTGTCTGATCATTGGAGATAGATCATTATAGATGCCATGGTCAGATAGACATAGCCTGCATGCCCTGTCCATCAAAATGCAATAAGCTAATCAAAAGCCAAGGAATGAGGAGATTAGCAAAATTTCTGAGCCATTTCATACATAGGCCAAAATCTTTTAAAAGTTTGAAACACAATTCAGATGTTTCTAAATGTACCCCTAGCTTGCAAATCTATAATTCCTCAATAATATGGCTGATTTTCTATACCAATTGCTTGATTAAGCCAGGCTTACATTTTCCGATTACACTTCAACAATGGTACAATTTTCGCAATGGCTGAACAAACTCAGTAATATTTCCTGTGGCTTCCAGTCCTCTTTTGTTCCTCTTTTTGCTCGCAGCACAAAGAGCAATTTAATTGTGGTGGCTGGACTAATGCAGCTTCTTTGGATCAAACCCATGTAAAATACCCATGTTCCCATTGTACCCCAACGTGCCCCAGTTGGACTAAACATTACAAAGGCTGCTTGGGGGACGCTGACCTTGCCATATTTAGCCGTTAGAGGGCGCCAGATTCGCGTGATGTCACGTGATGTGATGAGATCAGAACCCACAACATTCCATGTCGTCTGCTCAGTCGGCTGCTTGGTTGGCATTATAACGCGTCTCTTGCGAATCTTGCATGATCAACCAACGATCTGCCACCAATTGCTGGCAACTAAGTGGATCGATAAATTTAGCTACTTATCACACGCCCTATTTGAGGTAATCTTTGCCAATGTCAACATTGCACTTATACAGACATACCCATTTCCCAATTACCTACAGTGTGGAGGCTTACATAGTCTCGTGTCTGAATTCAGTGAAATCATGAATAGACTGTATGCACCTGAATACTGTTACCATAACATTTAAGTCTGGAAACATGCAATTGCCAATATTTCCATTTATCAGTATGAACACCTCTCTGTATATATATTACAATCTAAATCTATAACTTAAACTACAGATTCAATAAAATAAGCAGATCAGAGGACAAGCTGTCAAAATAAGGTTGTTTTTTTCTTCAAATTAACAACCAGTTGAGTTCAGAAGCTTTGAAGCATACACGATCAGGAAACAACCCACACTCGAAAATTTCAAATACATAGTTTATCAAATATTGATGAAGCATTTTCCATCTGCATAATATTCAATAAGTTTTCCTCAAATTGAATGAAATAAGTTCAATTTCTACCATGGCGTCTGTTTTTCCAGCTTGACAACTGCTGTCACGTGCCAAATCGAACTCATCTGAGCACCCCCTGCCCCCCCCCCCCCTCAAAAAAAGAAAGAAAAGAAGAAAATATGTCTAATCAAAAATTGGAAGAAACTTGGCAAAAAAACTTCCTCACCCATCATGCAAACTGAATATGACCCATTTTTTCTCGTGGGTGTATTTGAGAAGCTCCATTAATTGGGTCAGTGGATCTGGTATTGTCCAGTGTCAGGGTGAAATTCGATTGGCGACACCTGTGAGCGCCAGTTGACAGCTGCAACCACACACAAGTTATCTGAGCCTCAGCAAAATTAGCACTTGGGCCAGAAATGAAGGACAAACAGTGCAGCAACTTTGCCACCTTCTGAATTTTGCAAAGAACCAAAACCCATAAGTACATTCTATCATCGATTCTTTTCAATTTTCTTTTCTTTCAATTCCACTTCGACTTATTATTCTATGCTGCCAATTTGTTTGTGTAACTGTGTATCCAAGCATGACCTTTTTTTAAACACCATATTTTGTGACATTTTATTTTTTATTCATTCATTTATTCAACAATCCAGGCCACTTTTGTTGTTTTGACATGCTATGCATTAGTTATTGTAAAGCAATGGTGTGTATCGTCAATGTTCACCTTTTTCTCTTGTATTTCCTTTTAATATTATTCACTGGTCCACACAAGAGTAAAATCAATAGACTAGCAGACCCAGTTACTTTTTACAAAATAAAATTATTTCTCACCTTTAACTGTAATCTTAATATACAGACTTCATAACTTGGCTTATATATCTCTATATTGTTTATAACTTGAACAAATTCCCTTTTTTTTCTTTCTTGGTTTTGGGTAAGTAGGTCTAATTCCAAATGGCCTGAACTTTTTTTTTCAGGATTTATCTGTTTATCTTCTTCTTTTTCTTTTCGTCTGTTTTGGAGAAATGCAGAAAACATAACACCATGAATAATAAATATTTCTGGCACTTCAGTTCTTCAATTCTCTTTCAATTTCTTACAAACACTTCACGAAAGCTATCACTGATGAAGCATCCACCAGCTCCACTAATTGGATGCCAAGGATCTTGTTTAATTTTACGTAACACTGTACAACACCAATGAAGCGTGACTGTTGGAGGACCATTGATCATGTCACGCTTGAATGAACATGAATGAATCATACTCTATTAGAACCCAGGGCTACGTGACACAAATAGGGGTCATTAAGAGGGGTTAAAAAAGAGGGTGAAAAACACAAAACTGCCAAAAAGAGCCCAGGTGGAGACAAACACATCTCAAAATGGGACAAATGTAGAAATGAATTCCCAATTGTTTGTAATATTTGTCTCCACAAGAACAAGAGATTCGTTGAAAATGAACAGTCGCCCAACAACTGTTAATAACTTAATTTTACTCATAATTAGGTAATATGATTGCATAATTGATTTTAATTACAGATTATGCTAAAAACTTCATCTGTCACGAAAATCTACCAAGTAAGTGAAGCAATTAAGGCTGAAATTTGGCCTACTTCATTAAGTGAAATCTATAACACATGTTTCTCTACATACAGGGTATTATGGGCCTGTAGACGTCTAAACAGAGATCTACCGCATTCACGTTAACTTAATCTCGTGTCCAAAATGCTTCAGTTCCCAATTCCACTTTTCTCTTTTTTGTCTCCTTGCCCCCATCACTGACTAATATGACTCTTTTTTCAGCAACTTGCACTCGAGGCTAGCATACGGCTTGAGCGGTCATTTTAGGTCATGCCGCATCTACTGCATATCATATGAGCGATGAATACAAAACGACAGAGAAACATAAATCCCTTTCTTGTGCCCAAATCAGTAATGCTATCACCATCCCAACCTTTACACCCTTTAATTAATGCAGTATAATTAATACAGTACTTCCCCTTGGACCAATGACCCAGTGACAAGCACTGACCTAGAAATCACCATGTCAACGCCTCGTTGTGACAACAGAAAGGTCACAGAGTGCAAAGGATCAAGGTGACAGCTAAAGAGGCTGCGTGAAAGCAGTGCATGTTTGCAAATGAGGAGGCTGCCCCAATATCTATTAAAGGTACAACCACTGGACAATAGGTGCCAATGTATCTCAATGGTGGTCAAGCTTGGACATGATGAAAGTGCTTTAGATCAAGTCTTTGATAATACTTTAACAATACTTTGATATGGGATGCTATAATGACAATTATAATGGTAAATGGTCAGTCAACGTGGTCAGCCACTCAGCCAGTCATGAATCGGAGTGATACCCATCATCATCATCCTGATAATTTTGGCATGGGTGGCATTGGTGTGATGGGCAGATGACCAATTCAATTGACCATTGTATTGTCTGATTTGTCATGATTGTACACAGTGCATTGATGTGGGCATTGTGTGGTTGACATCAATTGAAGCCCTTCCTCCCTGAATTGTAAGCAACCTTTGAAGTGCCCCCTCAAATAAATCCAATGAAAATATCTGTTTACTACATGGCGGAGAAGAGAATTGAATTAGCACTTCAGGTGTTTCTCTCAAAATATTTTGAAATACAGTTTTGGTAAAGAACTAAAGATCATTATTTCATTCGTACAATATTTAGGTAATATTTTCCCACAAATCTGCATAGGGCGGAATCCTCCAGAGTAACTGGTAACCACAAATGATTAATTTCACATTTTCCCAACCTACACTCTCAGATATTATTTTTTAAGAACTCTGAATTAATTTCATGTCACCAGTAATACGAAGAAGCTAGAGATACTTTTCAAGTTTTGTACACTTCGCACTCATTAGAAGGACGTGAATTACATTTTATTTTACTGCATGACTAGTTTCACTCCATACCTCATGATACCTGACCTGTAAGTTGACCTACAAATATACTTAGCTCTAGCCCTGAGCAAAGGATCAGTGCCATAAATATGACAAAATACTGCAAATACCCTAAACCCTGATTTAGCCTATGGCGATGGAGCAACCCTAAATGGCGTGAGAATCACAGCTTATGTCCAAAGCCCCAAAACACAGCTACCCAGATAATCTCTGGACTTTCCAAAAAGAGATTAGCTTCACTTAATCTGGATTAACTAGAGAGCTCAGCTGATGCCTATAGCAACATATTGCTCCCTCACATGATTATAAAATTCATGAAAGATTCAGAGGGAACATCACAAATATCTAGATTTGTTTAGGATGTGTACTACTACATTAATCCAAGATTTGTCCATCATACAAATCTCCAATATTTGTTAAATTTACATAATGCTTCAGACTGCTTCAGTTATCCAAAAACAATCAGATGTCACCCTCAAGAGTCGGATGGTCATGCTTTGAAATAACAGCACATTTCCATAAATTTTCATAATTCAGAAGTACATTTACATAAGCTGTTTCTGTATGTGTTGTCTTTTCAGATTACACTATACCCATCAATTAGCCCAGGTGACTTTTTTTTGCTCTGGCAACTCAGGACCACGAAATTCAGAACTTTTGAAGACCAGTTTATCTTCAACAATGGTCAACATTTGATGATAGTTCCGAAAATGTTCAATCCAACGAACTTCAACCAAGTGTCCAACTCACTCCAACATAATTCAATCATGATCACTATAATTTAGCAAGGGCCTTATGCAAACTGTTTGCAGAATGGCTATCAGTCTGCTGCTGCAAGCCACTGTCCAAGCCACTGTCCAGTGTAGCCACTATCCACAATGTCTGCGGACACACTCCAACCTGGTCATTTGGGTGTTACTATGGATCAGCCACTTCACTTTTGTCATAATAATTGGTGGAGTTGACAGCTCTGACATTGACTGACACCGCCAGTCTATGCCTAGGCCAGCCTAGGACCTGGGTGTGGATGAAATCTGATGCTATGATCATACCTGATAGACTGGACCCATTCACATGTCACCCAGCAAAAGCCATGCTCTATCATTAGCTAGAAATGTGGCCACCTTAGCACCAAGTTGTTGAGTTTTAGAAGGCAGAGCCAAATGGCTTTTGCTGGAGCTCGAGCTCTAGTTAGATATGAATCTCTCAATAAGACACGAGTTCCTGCAATATTTGACCTTCAGACATAATTTTAGCTAAATTTACATAATGTAAGTCAAGATGATTCAAAGTCTATACTGATTCCAGTAGAACTCTGATGGCACGACTCTATTGCAAGAACTCCTGTAATTTCGAACAGGCCAAAAATGCAAATCAATAACCACAATTTCAATTTTCCCATAATTGCAAGACCCAATTTAAAAGTGATTATAGTTGCTTCTCTTGCAGTGTAATGCAACAAAGTGAACATACTAGTTACCTTCCAATATAGTTTGAAACATGCTAGCTAGAAACAGGTTAGTTATGGACTTGCAGAAAGTAAAGTGTTGACATGATTAATGGCCATGTACAGTGTACATGTGCCTGTCACAAGGGCCACCAATACACCATACATTCCTTGGCAATGAGGCTTTGGATCTTTGTATGGATCTCTGGCAATGACTAACTTCAGCAGAAACCTCTTGCCATATATCTCAAGGCAATCACCACAATTGTCAAACTATGACAAAGATGGAATGACCACGTGAGAAGAGACAGTCATCATTCTATGACCATTCTATGATCATTGGTGGATCAGCTGACCTTTCGACCTCCAACAATTCCAAATAGAACTCAATGGAAAGGACTAAAATGTACAGCTACATTAGCACGACACTTCAGATAAGTTAAATGATTTATGAAAATCATTTATGATAATGGCCACCAGTGTTGGAGTCGAGGCCAGGACATCCGAGACCAAGACCGAGACCGAGGCATGAGCATCCGAGACCGAGACCAAGACCGAGGCATTGCCCTCCGAGACTGAGACCGAGACCGAGGCATGAGCATCCGAGACCAAGACCGAGACCGAGGCCGGCTCGACAAAAAGACAGTTGACTGCCAAACTATTTCAGCTTGGTATATTATCGGCATTGAGCTTACGATAAGGCTATAACAGTGCAATTAAAGATTCACTCAATGACTCAAGTAAAACTCTGAAATGAAGACAATATTAGGGGGCAAAAATTACATTTTTAAAGAACAGGGCATGGAACTCATCTCACTGCAAATACTGCAAATTTTTTTTCACGGAAACAGCGACAGATTGGATTTGTTTTGAGTGTCTGAAAACCTCAATTACGTTTAATTATCTACTTCTAAATCAAACATTTTAGACTGAGATAGCCATCCACCAGAAATTCATTTCAAGACTTTGGGAAAGAATTAATTAACCTTTCACCATGACTGGAAAAAAATTGGTTAGTTTTTAAAAACATTCTGAGGCAGCTTATCACTTTCATTTCGGGCTTTACTATAACTGCTTTAAAAATTACACTTTCTAGATATATGCAGATAGATACTCTGCATTGCTGGGTTCCAATTTAGTAGGCAGTGGCATATTTGTGTTATATCAAAGTTATTTGGAATATTTTTTGAGGCATGGATGAGATTCTGTTACAAATTTTGTCCCATTCCATTTTTTTGAGTTGTGTTTTAAGCCAGACACACTGGTGTGTGAAGTTAATGATCAGGTACTAACGCATCTAGCATCACATGTAAACAAAATCTTCAAAACTTCAAATGGTAATAAATATGGTCGAAATTTACAAGAAATAATGTTCAAGTCAATTAATGAAGGAAAATAAAAATTCAGAAATATTCAAATACTGTTGGTCAATTCATAATTTCGTATCTACCACAAAAGATGGCATCGCTTATAACTTGGCACTCGGCATAAAATAGGTCTTAAAAGACAAGCAGAAAATGATTCTATCAGATTCTAATATATAGGGTAAAAAGTTCCTCATATTAAATAAACTGACAGATAATTATACTTAGCCGACAGGAAAATTTTGTTTGACTGTTCCAGCAAAATTGTACTTTATTAATTTCCCTGGCCTCGGATGTGCCTCGGACAAATATCCGAGGCCAGAAGGCCCGAGACCGAGTCCAAGGCCAAGGATTGGTCATCCGAGACCGAGACCGAGGCCGAGGCCATCAAAAGTGGCCCCGAGGCCGGCCTCGAGGACGAGGCCGGCCTCGAGGACTCCAACACTGATGGCCACTTAAGTGAGAATCAGACATTTCACACCGAATTAATGTAGATTGGCCACTTCAAGTACACACCATTAGCAGGGGATAGAGGTAGCCAATGTGCCACATCCCAAAATGAGGAATTCTCAATGAAATTTTCCAAATTGCAGTAGGTACACATGGTACAGGCTACACAAGTTTCTGTTTATGAATGGACATGTAAACTGTCCAAGTTTGTGAACACAAAATTATTTAGAATAAATGCAAAATGACCAAGGGATTGGACAATATTGTACAACAATACTTATCGTGGACACCAAATACAAATGCAATACATCACATCGGACAGGTATGACAGTTAAATAGCTTTAAATGATCAAGAAAGTTTTAGGTGTCAAATAAATGGGGAAGTGACTGTTATCTTAGAATTGACTGTGCTGACTATCTCTGAATTTTCCCAGGCAGCTTACTTTTACAGCCAAGGCTTCGATTACTGCTGCAAGCAATTGCAACAAAGCACAATGAGCATAATTGAATAAGCAAAAATAAATCAACTCATGGCCATTTTGAGACCCTTATTATGCCATGACCTTAGGACCAAGTCATCTGAGGCGAAGGTCAAGCCACTGGCACCACCACGGAACCGGTGACGTCATGATTTATGGTGCTTACAGCAATTATGACGTCAGAATGAGGCTCGAGTTCCATTTGCATTCTGGAATTGCACGTGCTGTCATCCATTGTTTTAAGTGGTTAAAATTTAATTGATAACCACCAATGCATTATGTGGGGTAGTTTGTCAATTTTTAAGGCAAATAATGGCTACTGGTGCATGGTAACAACACCGTAACCCATTAAGATAGTTATCATTTTTCACCAACCCATATTTAGCAGTAGCTTGGAGCAATAACAGTAAGTTTGCCAGCAATAGGCCAATGCAGTACAGGCCAGCAGTCATCAGATATGCCTGGGGCAGAGGGCTCAGCTACTGTTTAGATGGATGGCATGAAGAAACTATTTACAGCATGTAAAGGCCATTCTTGTGATTATCTGGTGGTTAACACATTGGCCCAACTATTCAGAAGGTGACATAACTGAGCCAGTTGGGGAAATACATTGCATATCACTAAGTAACATTTTGAGAAATTGAGACCTGCAGACAAGAGTCTGACAGGAGGAAAATGGCTAAGGCTTGTGGTCTACTATCCACACGAAATTTCATGTACCTAAACCAAATATAGAGTTGGATACAGGTATAAACGTGTGAGGTAAGGGCCGGGCTTATCAAAAGTCAAGGAATTCATTTTCAAGAAACCTGATTTTCTTAATAAATCAGCAGAAGTCTGAGATCATAATTGTAGCATCAAATCTCAACTCTGTGGATAGATCGCGCTATGTAAAATAAACAATTTGAATTTGAATTTAGATGTAGGACTTCTTCTCTAATATTGATGAAAGGCCAATAGTTTGCTCCAGTTTAGGTTCATAGAACAAGCTGCCAGCAACTTTAAAGATATTCCATCATTCAATATGTTGTAATAACAGCTTTTGACAATCTGAAGGGCAAAGTAATGAATGGTCACTGGAGTCCATTGTACTGAGTATTGACCATGGGCCAAACACCACAAGGATCAATACCAAACTGTTGGTTGCCAATTACTTAATGTGATGCTGGACATTACTGGTTGGTAGGTAAAGTGGAACATTCACAATGTTATATTTCTGGGCATCAGCGCCATACTGTTTTTCGTTTACCAATCGATAAACGAAACCGCATCCGAATTTCGGAATGCTGGAATAGCTTGTTTTTGTTGTACCGAAAAAAGCGTGCGGGTTGTATAAGATTTCACTGTTAGTTTGCAATGCATGTTATCTCGACAAACAAATAACGCAAGGAGGCCCTAGGAGGGTGCGAAAACTCTCTTGAGTAACTTGTTGTAACTTGGCCAGCAAACTTGGGTAACAAAACTTGGGTAAGTTGGGTTGCATGTGGGCAATACTGGGTATGCAGGTGCCACATGCAGGGAGAAGGATTAACAAGCTGGGAAAACAGGTGCAAAAACTAGAATACATGTAGTTTGGAACACAGTCAATCATATACACACAACTGCAACTAAAATATATGCAGTGAAACATATCTGCAAGACCACCCAGCCACTTCAATTGGACCAGCCAGTGTGTCCATGGGCTCTTAGGGGTGTGAGTAAGCCCCACTGGGATGACAGACAGCCACTCAAGTAAAGATAGCCTGCCATCACAAAAGGGGTATTTACACCAAGAACAGTTGAAGAGCCTATTGTTCCAATTACTATGATGTACCAATTTAAAAAATCCATTAGAAATCAGGAAAACACCACTTGAGTAATTTCAATAATAATATAAAATTTGAATGACTGAACCAATTTCTGAAGTGGGCGTACCACGAAAAATATCATAAAATGTTGTCCAGTGCTTCATGCAACATCTAGATCTGATCTTTTATCTGGATCAATTTCCGTTTAAACCACTCTGTTTAATGACAAAGAATGGTTTCCTATCATGCACATTTGCAATCCATTGTCCATATTGAACATTGTTGAAATTTAGCAGCAAATATGCAATATGACCCCTGTCATTATGAGAGAGTCTCAGAGACCACTTGCTATTAGCTGACACCAGTCTTTGTCTGTAATTTCTGAATTGGACCTTTTTTCTGGAAATTTTACGACCCTACTTCTAATCGAAGCTCTTTCGTTGTAAGACTAGGAAACAAAGGCGGGACGCGGCACCTTTTTTTGCACCTCAGAAACCCTTGATGGTGCTAAAATCTTGTTAAAAGGAGCCAGGTTCTGCTTGCATGACCAGGAGCAGTATAGGATCCAATTTCAACCCTATTTCTGGTTGTCATGGCATCAGGTGCAAGGAACCATGGCAACGGAACACCACAGCAACCAAAGAAGGGTGCAACGGTGCAACAAAGCACTTGGGTTAATTCTAGTCACTATAGTAGTCAGTGGTGGACCCAGTTACTTGTTTATGCTGATGCTGACATTGATAACAGTTGGACAACTTGGAAATAACACCTAAGAGCAATGCACAGTCACAGCTCAGAGACAACCCAGTCAATGATAGTCATCTACAAAGGAATATGATTAACAGCTTTATACCATTCGACACCTCTGTCAGCCAATCATGAGCCAGTATTTCCCTGCAATAAAACCCATATTCTTTGTTGTCCAGTTATCCTCCCATGGGAGAATAATAAGTGAAGCTGTGAAAAACCCTAAGCAACAAATGACAAGTTTCAGTTTTGTCTTATGGTATAAGCCGGTTATTCACCGCGGGATCGGCAATATGTGTTTATCACAGCTCGGGCTAACGCCCTCGCTGGATAAATCACATATTGCCTCTCCCTAGGTGAATAACCTATACTTATACCATTCGACACCTCTGTCATCCAATCACATGCCAGTATTGCAGGGGAATAATTCCCATATTCTTTGTTGTCCAGTTATCCTCTCATGTTTGACTGTTTGAGTGTTTGTCTCATGGTATAAGCCGGTTATTCACCATGGGATCAGGAATATGTGTTTATCACACCTCGGCCTAAAGGCCTCGGGTGATAAATCACATATTCCCTCTCCCGTGGTGAATAACCTTTACTTACCCTGTCTCTGCACAGTCCATGCTCACCTAACTGGATCAAAAATGTATTACCACTAGAAACTTGATACCAACCATGCACTAGCAAGTCAATGACAACTCAGGTGTGCATGGGTACAGGCACTGAGACAGGCACTGGGAATTATGACAAGAATAACCAATCACCCTTTTACCATGTTTGCCGCTCAATTCCCAGGTAAAGCTCATGTAGGAATAAACACCTTTGCATAATGGGCCACAACTGGGAAACTCCCTGCTGGGACCAGCATGGCACCAATGAGCAAGGGCACAAGGCAATGCTAATGTCATAATAATGCCACAACAGTGTCATAATGGCCATTTCAAATAATCATTTCAGGTAATACCTTTAACTGTAATTCGAAACACATTTTCCTGTTTTTAAGCCTCAATTATTTACCAAGCAGATCTGAAGAGATAAAATTCACCAATAAATATAATCTTTGACAGGTCAATAAATCAGCCAATTCAAGGGTTTATCTTTCTAAACTCTCACAACAGTCAGGAGCTCCCTCATTCAGTTGCATGATCAAAACAATAGAATGGCCTCCATCAGATGATCCGAGGACAACCAGCACAAGCAATTAACTAAAACTAATTTACTGCATCATGTGCATGCAGTGTAATATTGTAATACAATAGAGCCAACATGACAAGTAACCCACCCTCAAAAACACATAAAATCTACATTAGTAGTTATGCAACATTGTCAAACTTTATCAGGGCCATTTTCATACCCCCAGGATCCCTCCATCGTCAAAAAGTACCCCTCCAACCCAACAATGAATCATCATGTTGCCAAATGATACACACAACAAGTTTTTTTGCCTTCATCTTTTTTTTGGTTGCTAGGCAGCTGGTCCATATCAACTAAAATGTCACATGTCACCCCCACTACCAAATAAGGAAGCCCTGCAATGGCTGCATGTCATTCATTTTTGCGATTTTATCATTCACAATAACACTCCTGTCTTCTGCCAGGTGAACAGTTTTGTTGACTTTAGCAGTTCATCGAAGTTCACCATATCAAAGGCTTGTGGCAGGTCAAAAAAGTGACGTGCACAAAAAGCAAAAAGTCCAGTTATTAATTCACTGAATGGTCCTGTAAACACACATTAGCATGACTCATCAAAAGCAAAGTACTGTTAACTGAATGCTGTATTGTAGTGTACCTGAGACCAGTAAAGAGCAGTGGGACAGCATATATTTTAACATTTAGAAAGTGCATATAAAGTTTCAGCCCTAAGAGAATCCAGATCTAGCTTCAAAACTGTCATCCCACAAGGCATTAGTTATGAACTATTTTGAGATAACTAGCACAATATCAAGCAATCTTGACTTGAAATTGTCCAGGTGCTTGGTAAGCCTTTGTGAAATAGTAAACCAATGGAGTAGTTCGAGTAGAAAATATCAGGGGAATTACAACCCATAAAATTGATATGACATCAATACAATGCCTGAGTATCAGACATTCAGTGAAACACCTGTGTGAATATTTTCCAAACCCCAATTTTGCCCCCAAAAAAAGAAGGTTGAAACTTCCAAATCGAAGGTTGAAAGGTCAGTATTTTCTCACACGTTGCACTGTGGTCCCTGTTGGTGGCACTGTGGATCAAGAAGTAAAAGGTTCCCCTAGTTTTACTAATAAACTTCCTGTCAATAGTCTTAACAATCTTGACACTGCTCTGTTAGTTTAGCATACACACAAGAAGGAAAAGGGTGCTCCCAGGTCATGCAGAGGACCTAGAGGATGATTGGGCAAGTTTACTTTCCCCACACAACAATAGAGGGCCTGATACCCTATCAAATGCTTCCTCTGGGTGGACAAAAGTCTGCAAACCCTATCAAATGCTTCCTGGAGGTCTAACAAGCCATTTTTCGTGCTCTTATTAACACAACAGCAACCTATAGATCCTTTATCAATAGCAAATCACAAGTTCATTGTGTACCTGGTATAGCCTGGAGGTTCATGCTTGTCCAATAAGTTCCACTAGAGTGTCAATCAGAGAAACACAAACCACCAAGTTGATTCTAATTTCGACAGTGTTTAGATTTTAAATCATCAGATACATGGCATTGTAAACTTGCAAATATCAAGCACAAGGGCACACAAGGTCAAATCATTTGCTCTTCGACTCAAATGCGATTCCCTACTTAGAAACAAGACTACAATAGCTGTGAAAGAATCAGAAAGCTGCCGATGCCACATAAACATTTTAGAGCCAAAGTGTCTGTAGAAACAGCCATTAATGTAGGCTAAATAGTAAATATGGACCTTTTTACATTTTAATATACCTGAAATCTTCCAAGTTCCAACACGAATACATTAACCCCCCGAAAAAAGTCTTCCACTCAAAAGAGCTTTACATACTCTCGACAAAAGATGCTTCACTCGAGTGTAGGTCTTGAAAGGTCAAGTGGAAATAGGATAAAAAGTTAAGAAGATCAGCGAAAGAGGTTTTCATCCAACAATATCACCCACCGCATGTTACAACCAACAGAAAAGTTATCACGCTGCATAATCAGTATAATGTACACAAACTCCTGAGTCGCTTTTGTGAATATATAGGTGAAGGATTCATGAAGAATTTTACATTTCATAACATACCATAGCTATATAGTACTTTGAAATACAAACCGCAGGGCAGCAAACCCAATTTCATGGCGATAGTTAAGACGAGTCGGCAGTGTTCGAAGTTCTCAATACAACAATTAAAACATACTTTCATGCAACAGTCAATGAATAGCTTAACACACTTTTGATGTTAAAATAAAATTTTCAGCTTGGTATTGAGTTGAATTTTCTTAAAAAAGTTAATGAAATTGAAAACAACAGCTAACTTTACAAAAATATTCACTGTATTTAGTTTCCAGTAACTTGACCAGTTCAAATGGTAAATCTTCTAAATCTTTTAAGTTTGAAATGTCATCTTTTTACAAATATAGGCCTATAATTCATAGCTAAATCAATCCTACCTTTCCAGTCTTGATAGCATCTTCCAACCGGCACTGCCACTCCAACGACTGCAACCAGACCGCATGCCACCTCCTCTCCAAATTGACAGCCACCAAGTGATGTCCTTCGACCGCCTCGCAATCCGGCTGTGTGTTACGAACGTGGTCGCAGAGTTTGAGAACTGCCGACACGATCCTAGAATGCGATTCGATGTCCCTTTGAAACTCCTGAAAGAATAGAGAAGAAATATTTAATATGACATTAATTGCAACACAGAAAAATTCTTTTCATGACAAAACATGTTTCTCGGGAACAACTTCCAGGTTTTCTGAATAACTTTCCAGTTTTCCTTATCTAATAGTAAATAGCATCTCCATACCAACCCACCTATCTTAGTAATGTTAGTAAATATCTATTTTCCTCCTTGCCTGCCTACATAACATCCCTAAAGTCCAGTGAATCCAGTGAAGCACCTCAGTTACTTCAACTTCATAAGTCACTTCAACTCACTTGGGTCCTCAGATTCAAGAATGTGGGCCTAGAAGGGTTTTGGAAGGTCTAATCTGAGCATAAGCACCTAAAGCAGTTTGTAAAGCAGTAGGCCAACACAAGTAGTTATGGTCCTAACGGGTAAGACCTTAAGACTCAAATTAAACCCAAATCTTTGAGGTAACATCATGAAAATGTCTTAAACCCGTTTGACATCCAAAGCAGTAAGATAAGAGCATTTCATCGAATATTAAATCCTAATTACAAACATTTATTATGATTTATGCAAAATTTGCAACAATTGTGAATGCATTAACTGCAAAAAAGTTCATTTCATTGTCAATGTTGTAAGCATCTTTTGTTTCAAGCTTGTTCCCTTTTAAAACCTCAAATATACTACCCAGACAGCATGCACCGTCGGTCCGTTGACGGCAGTGGTCGGATGGTCGGCAGCGGCAAGCCTCCGCCCAGCCGCTGGCGGTCCATTGAAGGCGAGCCTATTATGTACCAAGACAACAGTGGTGCGTAAATGGCAAGCCACTGGAGGCCCGCCGATGGCATGCCACTGATACACCGTTGATGGCTAATCAAAGGCAAGCGATTATGTACTAAGGTAACGGTGGTGCGTAATCGGCAAGCCATTGGAGGCCTGCCGATGGCATGCCACTGATACACCACTGACGGCTAATCAAAGGCAAGCCAATTATATACTAAGGTAACGGTGGTGCGTAATAGGCAAGCCATTGGAGGCCTGCCGATGGCATGTCACTGATACACCGCTGATGGCTAATCAAAGGCAAGCAGATTATGTCACAATCTGATGGTGGTGTGCAATCGGCAAGTCATTGGAGGTCTGCCAATGGTGTGCCACAGTCACACCGCTGAGGGCTAATCAAAGGCAACCAGATTATGTAACAATCTGACGGTGGTGTGCAATCGGCAAGCCATTGTAGGTCCAGTGATGGCGCACCACTGACACACCATTGATGGCTCATCAAAGACCAGCCGACAATGTAACTATATCTATTGGTGCTGCGCAATCGGCAAGCCATTGGAGGTCCGCCAATGGCCTGCCACTGACACACCACTGAGGGCTAGTCAAATTTATGATGGCGCACAATCGGCAAGCCATTGAAGGCCCACTGATGGCATGCCACTGACATACCGCTGGTGGCTAATTGAAGGGTAGCCAACAAACCTAAGGTGGTACACAATTGGCCAGCCATGGGCGGTCCATTGACGGTAAGTCGGAAGACAAGGACTCTGGAGTCCAGGGAAAACCACATGCTACTTCTACAAAATGTCTGCTGCAATGAAGAGGCATGAGGAAGTTTGTGGCTTTGCGCGAATGAAAATCAACACTTTGAAGCTGAAAATGTCTTGTATTGTTAGGTAAGTAGTTTTACGAAACATCCAGGCATCCTAAGAAGCCAATTTCTACCTGTTTTTTCATTTTGGTTATACTGCAGACAACAATCAGTCAGTTCCATGTGGCAGATTCGTTTTCCCTCCATTTTCGCATGTGGTGCTCAGTCGGCAAGCCATTAGCGGCCCGCTGACGGTACCCACTTGAATATGGCTGGGGGGCCAATTGAAGGCAAGCCAATATTGGTTGGCCTACCAATCGAGGGTCGTGCGAAATTGGCGAACCATTGGTGGCCTGCCGATGGCATGCTGCTAACCTGCCGCTGAGTGTCAATTGAAGGCAAGCCGATATTAATTGGTACAAATCGATGGTGGCGCACAAGCGGCAATCCATTGGTGGCTCGCCAATGGCATGCCACTGATATATCTCTCGGGGCAGCCATTAGATTTCCAGAGAGGGCCTTGGGCTTTCCCTTGAGAGAAAAACACTGGACGTAAGCCACCTTACAATATCCTAAAATATTCACACTTTTTTGTCTGCATTTTAAAATTATTTAAGATTTAAGACCTGCAGTGATGGCATGTCTTGGCATATTGTGACATGTTAATTAAATATGAGTGAAGTTATATTGTCCTGCTTCCTTTCTGCACTTCCAGGTACCTCCCCTTTTCTAACTTCTTTTCTTCCTCCTTCCTTGTTCTTGTCGTTTCTGACCGTTGCTTTTTTTTTTCCTAAGCAGGAAATTATTTATTTCATTGTAAGGGGCGGCAGTAATTATTTATTTTAAGCGTGCCAAGTTGCCCGAATATTCATTCCTAAATCACGCTACACCTTGTTAAGAAAAACCCCCACCGGAAATTATTTATTTCAAGACTGCCCAGAAAAAATTTTTTTTTTTCACCAAAACTGAGCAAGAAATTATTTATTTAAAAGAAACTGCAAGGCCCCCCCCCCCGGATATGAAATGGTCTCCCCCTAACAAGAACTTCTCTCCCTCCCTGCTTCTTCCCTCACTCAGGCTCCTCTCGTCTCTGCCTACTCTCTCTTATAATTGTATATATGATAAAAATGTTTCATCGTTTGCACAAGAAATGCAGTATTACGTGTTATATTTGGTTTTTACAGGTTCATCACTTTGCACAGCATTTTGAAGAAAATATGCAGTGCTATGGGCCAAAGGATGCCGAAATGATACCCGGAGCCCCGTAACTACCGGTTTGGATTCCCTGCTATTAGTTGTTACAGTCTATATGTTTTGTAATGAATGATTTTATATCAAAGAACACTTTGAAAGAGTTTTGTTGTATTAGTATATCTATAGGTGGCTTAATCCACACTCATTGTAAATCATAATCATTGTAGGATCACTATATAAATTATTGATGCCCATTGGTGGGCTACTATGGTATGATGATTTGTTTGTAGAAGGTTCATCATTGGTCTGCGAGCGGGCCAATAACGGCTCACCGATGGTCCGATAATCGACACGCCATTAATCAGCCAGCCCGCCTTAGATTTGCCATTCTGTCATTGATGGTCCATTAACTGTCCGTCTACAGTTTGAAGGTTTGTATTATTGGCCCATCAGCGGTCCAAAGACAGCCCACGGATAGTCCGATTGTTGGCTGGCCATGAGCAGTCCATCGATGGTTCAATCGACAGTTTGTGTTTGGTATATCATTTGTCAATTGGTGGCCCAATGACGGCCCATCGATGGTCTGATCATTGGCAAGCCATTCAAGGACCACAGTCGGGGTGCTGGCCAAAACGACCATGGCCCGATCATTGGCAAGCCATCAGTGGTCCATCAACGGTCTATTGACAGAAACTAGAGGGTCTATAATTTGTCAAGCAGTGGCCAAATGATGGCCCGTCAATGGCTCGATCAGTGGCAAGCCATTCAAGGACCACAGTCGGGGTGCTGGCCAAAACGACCATGACCCGATCATTGGCAAGCCATTAGTGGTCCATCAACAGTCCATCAACAGAAATTAGAGGGTATGTAATTTGTCAATCAGTGGCCAAATGATGGCCCGTCAATGGCTCGATCAGTGGCAAGCCATTCAAGGACCACAGTCGGGGTGCTGGCCAAAACGACCATGGCCCGATCATTGGCAAGGCATCAGTGGTCCATCAACGGTCCATCGACAGAAATTAGAGGGTAGATAATTTGTCAATCAGTGGCCAAATGATGGCCCGTCAATGGCTCGATCAGTGGCAAGCCATTCAAGGACCACAGTCGGGGTGCTGGCCAAAACGACCATGACCCGATCACTGGCAAGCCATTAGTGGTCCGTCAACAGTCCATCAACAGAAACTAGAGGGTCTATAATTTGTCAAGCAGTGGCCAAATGATGGCCCGTCAATGGCTCGATCAGTGGCAAGCCATTCAAGGACCACAGTCGGGGTGCTGGCCAAAACGACCATGACCCGATCACTGGCAAGCCATTAGTGGTCCGTCAACAGTCCATCAACAGAAACTAGAGGGTCTATAATTTGTCAAGCAGTGGCCAAATGATGGCCCGTCAATGGCTCGATCAGTGGCAAGCCATTCAAGGACCACAGTCGGGGTGCTGGCCAAAACGACCATGACCCGATCATTGGCAAGCCATTAGTGGTCCATCAACAGTCCATCAACAGAAATTAGAGGGTATATAATTTGTCAGTCAGTGGCCAAATGATGGCCCGTCAATGGCTCGATCATTGGCAAGCCATTCAAGGACCACAGTCGGGGTGCTGGCCAAAACAACCATGACCCGATCATTGGCAAGCCATTAATGGTCCATCGACAGTCCACCAACAGTTCTTTAAAGGGATATATTAGTTGTCAATCAGTGGCCCAATGGCGGCCCACTGATGGTTGGATTGTTGGCAAGCCATCAGCGGTCCATCAATGGTCCATTGACAATTCTTTGTAGTGTGTATCATTTGTCAATCACTGGCCCAATGATGGTCCATCAATGGTCCGATTGTTGGCAAGCCAGTGAAGGACCGCAGTCGGGGTGCTGGCCAAAACGATGATGGGCCGTCGGTGGCTCTCTACGATGGTCCGCCGATTCGGCAACGGCGGACCGCTGATGGTCCGTCGGTGCAGTGCTGTCTGGGTACTCTACAATCTGATTACGAATTCGACACGACGCTCTGACGTGTTCGCAGAGAGGGTTTGCATTTAAAATTGAAAGAGTGTGAAGCGGGTGAATCTTTAAGGTTCTCCGAATATTCCTTTAGAATACAAATTTTGGCTTACAAAAGAATGGACCTTCACAAAAATGGCACCAAACACAAATGAACGGAAGGTGAATACTGAATTTCGAACCACAACAAACCCCCAAATGGCTGCTATTCGAGTTATTGAAGTTTTTCACATAACTTCATGCAATTCTAACGCCTTATCCTATCTAACAACCTGAACAAGGGCTGTAAATATTATAAGTATAATCCCAGCAAAGTGACACAATATACTCATGATGCTGCAACATTTGGGATCGAATGGTATTCAGATGATCTTGTGTTGCAGTGGGCATTTAATACAAATATTTTTATTAAAAAGACTAAAATTTCATCAAAATGGCATTGTATCGACAAGGTGATATTAATTAAATGATAACATTTTTATTTCTAGTTATTAAGACCTCTGTGACCTCATGCATTCAGAGGTCATCAGATTTGGTGCCACTGTAATACATGATGCCAATCACATAATTATAAAGTGAAAGTTTAGTTCAAAAGTGTCAATACCATATACTGTTATACTTGACAGGTTTGTACACCAATGTATAGCTACATTGTGCATTTACAATGAATTATAGACTCCACAACAATGCCCTGGCAACCTTACATGTTACCTTGTGTCCCTGGTTCACCTGAACATGACCTGAATTAAAAATTCATGATCACAAGTTTGGTGTCATTACGACTGGGCCTGTACATTTGACCACTGGTAAATTGTGTATAACATGACTGTGGTAGTTTAAAGTTGAACTGACATGTATTATTCATTTTGTTGAAATTGGCCATCAATAACCAAAAACATAACCTTACAGCAAGTTACTAATTAATTCTAATTATTAAGATTATCCAAATATGTATGTTCCTAATTTGTTATTTCTTACACTCGTATGCAAAACTTTTGGGAAATTTCACATCATTTTCACATTTCATTGCTAAACATCCCTGAATGGCCAAAGATCAATGAACCATTTTATTTGCCACTTCCCTTGCAATTCACTGCCTAGAAGTGCCTGCATTGCTTTTATGGGACACCTGTCCTTAGTTATCTTCGCCTCATATTCTCCAATATCAGAAATAGCCAATTCTATGACCTGTTTGATAGCAAGCAATTCCTTTATTTGACACCTTAAATACTGAAATAGACACCTTTTGACACCAAGTTCTTATTGGAACCATATAATAGAGATTCGAACCTTTGTGATTTCAATGCCCAGAATGTGCTAATTTTAAAGTACCTGGATCATATGCCGAATTGCAGGACAAGTCAAATAAAATCCACCAAGTCATTATAATTGTCTGTCACATTTTATACTGTTAATTGATTTAATTTGTAAAATTAATTACACAAAGTAAATTAAAAGATTGTTTGACTTGTTGCTTAGCAGCTGGAGTCAGTTGCTATGGTTACTGGTTGATCTACAGCACCTGTTGAGTACGACAATTCAAGGCTGCTTTTCAGGATCTAACTGATTTCATGTCATTTCCTCAATTAGTAAATCATCCAATTAGCACGAACAATAGCCTTTTTGATGCCTTTAACTATTAACAACTCCATGAATGAAAGCAAAAGCATGACAGTGCCACCATGAAATCCAGCATTTCACAACTGAACAGTCACACATCTGCAGACCCCTATCATCCATACAGACAACTTCCAAAAGTATTCTGCAGATTTGATCTTCCAGGTCAGTTGCTATCAAAGAAGGACTACATCAATAAATTAGTTACATCCTCCCTCATTAATAATCCATAAATGATTAGCTTTCTGTGTGAAGATAAATAAAGACTTACCATCCTTCACAAATGCACAATGTCACAGGTGCAGACAGATTTGTCCAATAGATTTGTCCAACAAGCATACATGATGCTAGAAGTATGATTTAGTGCATTATTATTGATGATGAATATTGAATTCAAATCCAATACATTCAATACAATCGATAGGGTGCACTTTAATCAGCGTCTCTACTTAAATCCAAAAAACATGAAAGTAAGACCAATATATGAATTCTGAATTTATTAGTATTTTGTTCTCAATTCCTTTTTGAGCCAGGGCAGAGCATTTTAACTCACAAATGAAGCAGTAACTGTTGACCCATCTCAAAATGGCACCCACTTCCAATGATTTAGACCCCTCCTACAAACAGCAGAATCTAATTTCTAAATTTCAACAGATCAACAGGGCCCTGACTATTCATAGCATTCACCAACTGGGGAACAAAAAGCACAAGTTAGAAGTGATCCTGCCTCAAAGCAAATCAGATTAGCTTAAATATCTGCTGGGGATGCACCCCTCAATCACTCTGGGCCAGATGAAATCCATCCGCAGGGGTATACCATCATCAAAGCCATGCAACAATGAGGAAAAAAGTTGACCTGATTAGCCACCAGGGAAAAGTTATGGGCAGTCAAGACCCAGGGCAACACAGTCACAAGTTAGTATTGGATCACTCAATTAATAACAGTACACAAGATTAGGGTGGAGTTTACCATAATGTATTCATGAGACTCACTCCGGGGAAGGGTAGTGCCCCTACCATTACCAAATCAAATGGTGTGAAGTCACAGCATAACCAAATTTGCCAACTGTTAAAAATTGCGCCAGGAAGTTTGGCAACAGGACTTGATGATTTTGGGTTTCATTTCCAGGAGCTCATTTAGAAGATTTACTGCAGAGCAGTCACCAGTAAAGCCTTCTGGGTTCTGAGCTTTACTTCTAAGATCATGGGCAACCAGGGCAAGAGCCCAAAAACTTCAATCAGTTCTCAAACGGGGAAAAATCCCTTTGTTCGAATCATCTATTAAATGTTACTTTGTGTTACACCATATTAGCTCAATTATTTTGGAAATATTCTCGTCTGCAGACGTCTGGCCCTTTGTTGCTCTTTCTTATTTTGGGCGCCGAAAATTAATGAGCATAGAGGGTGATAGGCGGCGACACAAAAGGGTTGCAGCAGGGGGCAGTTGGATCAGCAGGCTGGCTGGCACCAGAGGTCACCTGCAGTATCATTATAGTTCAGGATCGACAGCTGCAGTTGGATCCCGGGTCCAGAACAGGTCATCAACAGGCGCCGGGTAGGAGCAACACATGTCCATCCCAAAATAAGCAATTACCCCAACCCCACCCCTTCAAAAGTGGGGGTTTTAACTCTCAGATTGTCACAATATCCAACCTCAACACCCCCCCCCCTTTGCCAGTAGTTTTCTGCAGCTCCAACTGCTCACCAGTTGTGCACATTTTCAAAAGAGCCTATTGTTCTGAGATCGAAGTTCATTCAACTTTTGGTGTCAATTTTGACCCGCTTAAAAATACTACATCTGTTACGTCACAATCACTTAATGATCCAATCGTCTGGTCGACTTTTTTTCTAGATCATTTTGACATTTTTGACAATAATCTCAAGCCCACATGTGCTGTTTTCTCTGAAACCAGCCTCATGAGTCAAAAGGCCCAGCAAAAGGCCAGATGGCCCCCTGCTCTTTTCTCCTGTTGCATAATGTAAACATGCATCAAGTCTTTATCACTGCTTGTACAAATACAGAATTTACATGATTGCTCATTTTGACATAAATTGTAGACATGGAAAGTGTATTTTTTCTTCAATTAGATGTACCATCCATAAAAATATAGACCATTTATGTGCAGATGTCGTCCTCCTTGCACTGCCGGGGTTGGTATTAATTCAGAGAAGCAGTGAGCTGTACATTCGTCAAATTAATGGAAAATATCGAAGTGATTTACCAATTGTATATAAATCTAATTTAATTGTACCTGGACAAGGACCCTATATTCAACAATACTAATGCTGAGCCCAAAACACCTGAGCAACAACTAAACCAGCATATACAATTCCTCTGTCGCACAAAAACACAATTATAGTAGGGGACTTCAATACCCTGGGACTCAACCCAGAAGCTATAGCTTGATCGAAGCACTAAGAGGATCAATGCAGAGAACAATTATTTTGACTTAGTTGAAATGTGAGAAACAGAAACCAGCTGAATTCAGCCGTCCATAATGAGCTGGTCTATCAAATTACAGTTGGACAAAGAATAGCAGAACTCCACTGGCCCCTGACTACTATTTCTGTGCTTTGCAGACCCTCGAATGCCTCATTATAGTCACAATGACTGCAGTTCCCATGCAGTTAGAAACTAATTTCCTGACCATTATCAGTCCTTAGTAACTGAAGCTTATCTCTGGAATCATACTCAGAAAGAAATTCTGACATTGTTGGTCATGATCCAGGGTTTTGAAAAGTCATTAGCTAAGTCCAATGCTGTTCCTCATCTTCATAGACAACATCAAAGATGGGATTTCATCAACCACAAGGCTCTTTGCGGATGATTGCCTGATCTACAGGGAGATAACATCCATCAACGATGCTCAGCAACTGCAAGACGACATAGACAGACTACATAGCTGGAGCAAACAATGGCAAATGAACTTTAATATCAAGAAGTGTAACATCATGACCATCACCAATGCCAGGAAAAACATCATCAAATTTAACTACTCTATGAATGGCGAAGACATGGAGCGAGCTGACACAATTGACTACCTGGGCGTGAAGATCACAAACAAGTTAGCATGGGATACCCACATCAACAGCATCTGCGGCGGTGCTAAAAGAATCCTGGGCTTCCTACGACGGACCCTGCACCACACTAGGAGAGAAGTACGCCTCCAAGCCTATCGCACGATGGTACGGCCGAAGCTCGAGTATGCCTCAACAATATGGGACCCACACCAAAAGAAATACATCGATCAGCTGGAAAAAATCCAAAAAGCAGGAGCCCGCTTCGTGCTGAACAAGCGACATCGGAAGACAGGAGAACAGGAGTCAGCCACAGAAATGGTACGGGACCTTAAATGGGACACACTGCAGACCCGTCGGAAAAGGAACAGACTTGTACTGCTGTACAAGACTGTCCATCATCTTGTCGCAGTGCCAACCGTGTACCATCCAGTCCCATTAGGATCGACGCATGACACCAGAGGGAATGCCCATAAATTTCAAGTGCATCAACCATTAGTGAACTCTTATAAATATGCTTTCATACCAAGAACAATAGTCGATTGGAACATGCTGCCCGCGGTGGTAGCACAAGCTGAGACACTTGAGGCCTTCAAAGTGTCACTCAGCAAAATCATCTAAAGACTATGGACCCTTGTACAGTTGTACATAACACACACTGTAATATACTTTCACTGTTACTAGCACCACGCACACACCACCAGACTTCAGCGGAATATCAACTTTGACGATGCTGAATAATATCCAGATCCAGATCCAGAAGAGTCAAAAGAGCCCTTGAAAAAAGTCAAGGCCCTTTGTTATCCAGCCCTTTCAAAACAAATTGACTTTCTTAGCTTTATTACTTTTGGGTATTGTATTGCTGACCTTCTTGAAAGGTCAAAAGCACTTTTTGCCATCCAAGTATCTGGATGAAATGGGATACAATGCCACAAAGTTGTCACAAACCATTTAGAGAACACAATCAGGCCTAAATATGTTTATGTGACGTCATAATTCAACCCATCAATACCCAATTTGCATCCAGTTTAATTCCCTAGGTTATGGACTGGAGGATTTGTTTAAAAACTGTTGGAGCAGGAAATTATTTGAGAGCATTACATCCACTAAATGGCAGCAACAACAACATGGGGATGCAAGGCACGAAGCCCATCTGCTCTATATTAATCTGTTCAGTCTGTCATATCATTAAACACACAATGGCTGCTAAGTCCAAAACGAGGCACAATGGCCAGTTCTATTTATTGACAAACCAATTAGGACTAGCTACATTTTATTAATTTGACAGAGTAATTACTTCGTGGGTCATGCAATGAAGCAGTGTAATCACCAAAATGTGGTCTTTCCCCTGTGAAAGATCAATTTCTTAGTAAAACGTAAAATTTTTCATTCGTATTTACTTCGAAATACCAACATGAAAAACACAGAAAAATTTCATAAACACTTTTTCGAAAAGTATTTTCTCGATGCGAAATCGGTGAAATCACATCTGCTCAGCGACAAAAATCGCATCTTGGTCAAATCAGATCAATACGAAGCGAAGTGCACTCTGATAAATACAGGATGTTCGATACAAGGGTATAGAATTCAGACTTATTCAGTGATTTGTGGACTCAAAAAATATTCACAAAATCAATAGTTATAGAATTTATAGAATGCACAGATTTATGGATAAAAAGATTTAACTGTACAGATGTCATATTGGTTTTTTATGCGTCTGAGCACTTTTAAGTACACACAAAAATTCAATGGAACAGACAGAAATATATCTTATTTCGAAGTTTTTGTGAATAAAGACAAAAGTATTACACAAGAATTAACATAAATTGAAAAAAGTTTCATTTAACAACTTTTGTAAAGGCAGACGAGAAACTCAGACCAAAATGTTAGATTCACTACATAATACTGTACATTGAGTGCAACTTATATCTAGAAAGTAGAAAGGAGGGAGAGAAGAAGAGATACAACAAAATACATGTAAGTAGGGAGAAAAGTAGGAAGGAAGACAGAAATGAGAAAGAAAGAGATGGAACAATACACTGTTGATAATACAAACATGATAGAAGATATAAAGAAAGAGCCAAACACAAAATGATTCATGTGTTTGTCAGCGTCAAATCTATTGTCAATGTCATGGCAAATGTAAATTAGCATAGCGTGGAGAGCATTCTATAGAAAAGGAGGCTTTGGTTTTGTCATTTAGGCAGATTTTGATGACAGAATCTGGGGGCTGAATCTGATGGCTTGCCGGACATTCATCAGCAAATGGCCCTTGTTCGTTCAATGTTCAAAGTCCCAGAGAGCCACATGTCCATTTTTATTGACCATTCAGTGACCACTTAGGCCATTGTCCAGCATCAAGGCCTGGCAGGACCTACAGGGCACAAACAGGACTTGAGAGAAAAGACCCCAGGCTGAAGCATTGGCTGGCATTGGCTAGCATGGCAGGGGTGAAGGGCATAATGAGGGGTTCCCTGACAACAAACAGGTTGCCCAAAATATTATAACATCCAAGCCCACAAACCACTCATGTGCACACATTAACTGAACGCTTGTGGGCTTACATGAAATTGCCATAATTGAGACTTCTAGCCAATGGCAAATTAACTTCTGAATTCATACTTGAACCCAAAAATCTAACATTGACCAATTTCCAA
The DNA here is from genome assembly GCA_026936325.1 of Platynereis dumerilii. NCBI lineage: Eukaryota > Metazoa > Annelida > Polychaeta > Phyllodocida > Nereididae > Platynereis > Platynereis dumerilii. Next base: position 22,429,589 of record JAPTHN010000011.1, read on the forward strand.
CCCTGCCCATAGTATTGCTTACAAACTTTACATATTTCAGTGATTTGAGATAATTAACTAATATCAATTTGGATGTCATGAATGCTCCCATATCAAGTCCTTCATGGACCACCAGACCAGAGAATTACAAAAACAATTTATGAATTTGCAAGTTAGTTACAAAAGGACTGAACATGAGGGTGTCAAGAGGGTGACTAGTGCTGGGTGACTGGCATGACTGAAGCCCTCATAAGCATCTGTAAGCCCTTTTGGTGTAAATGGAAGGGCAAGCCAGTTGCAGCCTAGTCCTCTGAGCCCAGGGCATGACGGGGCTCATTGAGATTCTCCCTGTGACACTACACAAAAGGTCATGCCCTAGCTGACCCTCATTGTGTCCTGTGCCCATCTGTCCCAACAAACAAGTCGATCACTTTTGCTACAAGTCACGTTGATCAGCTCCACCTCACTGAATGTGGGCGAATCAGAAACAGATCATTGATTATCGGTTTATACACCAATCCTTAAAGGTGTTGCACTACCACGACCTTTTATTTCAGCCCTAATTCATCCTTTATGGCACACCTCAAGCACTTCCAACTAGTTGTCAGTCATTTTCTTGCTGTGTTTTCACAATCGATCTTTCTCAGTTATCGATAGGTCCTCAATGATCGTTTGGTTTGGACTGCCCTTTAGCACGTGCGACGTCATGACGTCACTCAGAGCACACAAGGACGCCAGGCGGCGACGTACTCGCGCCACTCCAACATCAAATGCTCATTAATTTCGTCAATCTCTAAGGTAAACTGGCAAAGCTACTACACATTTTGTTTGTCATTGGAAAATGCCAATATTTGTAGCCTAGAGGCCTGCATGTTTTTGTGGACAGTGGTCAGGCAAAGTTTGGCCAGCTCTCCTGAAAATTTGGACTCCAGTCAATCATGATTGCTGAGTGACAAAGCAAGGGCCAAATGCAAATCGCAGGTACAAAGACCCCACCACAAACAGTGTGTAAAAAGACCTTCTTTCTATGCTCCAATCGTCTTTTTTTCTGGCTGAGCTGAATAAACTGAATATATTGGGAAATCACCAGAATATATCAAGTTGTAGTATAGTGAATGTTCATGCATATTCTTTCTAGTTAGTTTTCCTTCCTTCACAATATACTTACTTCAATCTACCAGACTACCAATGTAACATCTCAGGTGTGTATTCAAAATAAATATTAGCAATGACTTTAAAATTACCCAAAAGAAGTTAAACAGTAAAAGGAAGGACTTATAAAACCAGACTTTAAGCAGTTAACTGATGCCTCTTTTTAGTCTTTTACCTTTAAGAGTCTCGTCCAATGGAGCCAATCAGAGAGACAATTGTCAAGTATTCGGCTTTACTATTGGCATTGCTTTTCTGCTTTTGAAATGCACATTCATTGAGTAACGGTCATATCTATGTAATTATATACCTCCATTCATGTTGTGTGGGTTGAATGAAACTTTCTCTTGCCTCAGTTTATTCAATACATTCTTTATCTCCTTTCCTCATTACTCATATGTCAAATATTAGTCCATGGGCTTGCATAGGTCTTACAAGTTTGTGTTGTGTCAAGGTACACTTGGGTCTTGACATATTTATGTGAAGAATATTCACTAACTGAAAACCATTGAAATTGCCTCCAAGTCTTTAGCATGTTAAGTTTACGGTATACACAAAACCTGAGATTTTAGAAAAACTTGGGACAGTACCTGTTTATGAAAATTTGAAATGTACACCAGAGCTACCTACACTTTTTCTGTGAATATTTTTCAAATTTAAAGAGAAGTATGACTGTATGAATGACCAGTTATGAGGCAGTAATCTGGAACTGACAATGTCCAACTGTCAACATCACATGTATGCCACAATTTGACAATTTTACAAGACATTGACTATTTCTGTTAGAAAGATGATGAGAAAAGAGTTACACTTCCAGATTAAACCAGTCCTCATAGCTCAAGATTCCATAAACAATTTTTTGAATCTCACTAATATTTATGACTGAAGTTATTGAATGAAGTATACAATATATTAATTTGTATTGAATATATTCAAATATTGATCGATTTCTCAACTCCTCGTGAATCTGTAAGTTATTGAACAAGCATCTCACACATAATCAGATCAAATTGACAGTCTGTTCATAATTTTGATGTAGTTCAATAACCAATACATCGATTGCATCACAGTCCCCATAGATCACACCCTGTCACCTTCTTGCTGAGCCCTCCAGTGATCAAGGGCCTACAAATTGCTGTAATGCACAGAAGAACACCAGGGGTCTCCACTGAAGTACTTGTGTCAAATGACGCCACAGGTGACCTTTTGACCTTCCAGGGACCTGCTGACATTCACTTGTGAAGTTGTGATGATCTAACAATGACGACCTTCACAACACTTTTGCTGTGATTGTTGTGACATTTTCACAAAATTGCTGTGACATTTCTGCAATTTATTATAATATTTTTGAATTTTATCCATCCTGCCAAAGCCTTTGAGTTTCTGCAAGTAGCAAACAAGGTAGCACCAACTTTGCAAAGTTCATATTCATCTCGCTGCAATAATATAACTTGAGGTTGGCAATTTCGTGGAAGAAACACGGTCGATTGTATGAATTTCAAGTGAATGAACTCTATAAAACATGCACAGGCTCAGAAGCTTTGTTAAAGTCCACAACTTTACACACAGGTGATACAACAACCTATATTCAAGATGCCACTATTCTTGTAGGCACACAATAGCTTGTCACCTTTTTGAGTGTTGAAAGGAAGGCTGTCCTTATCAGGTCGTGGACATCACAACAGCTCCCATAGATTTAATGCAATGTAAGCATCTTATAGAGTTTGACAAAGCATTTGACAATGCAATTGAAATGCACTGTGAAGCAATGGCTGAAGGACAACTTGGGCACAGGACAATTGCTTTTATACCAGTCTGTGCCACTTTGAAAAGACTGTTGTGGACCTCAAATAGAAATGGAATCTTCGAATTGACTCGTTAGATATTGGAAAGTATGTATAAGGCGCTGGAGGTCCACTTTGTCAAGTTTGCTTTAGTGCAGCCCAGGCCATACGTATCTGGATCTTAGAACACATCCCATTGCTAAAATACCTTCACAAACGCTGTGTAACATAATTTGCCGAACATTTTTTTCATGATAAGAAATTTTCTACCTTTAATTTGGCCCCTAACCTGTAACCAATGGTATTATGTTTACACTTAGAAGTTAGTCAAGCTGTCAACTTGTAGATTTATTGTCCACCATTTGATCCGAAAGAAGTAAAAGGCCACTTTATTCTCACGTCAAGCAAATAAATTGATCACTTGATACTGAACTGTCTGAAAATGACTCTGAATAACAAAATGTGAGAGTAATTGCCATTTAACCCTGTTTTATTTTGGGGACCTTTTATATGTGAACTTCTCAAGTTGCCCATTCAATTTATCAACAAGATAAAGGATTCTAAATTGACTATCAAAGGTATGGAATACTACCATAACTTTCAGACGAAAAAATTCAAGAAAGCATACTGTAGTCAAATGGTACCACAATGCTATTGAATTAATCTAAGGCTGTCCAAAAGACATTTCATGGCACCAGAAAGAGTCTATATATTTCATATAGTTTCCCAGCTCCAGTTGCTGATGTGTTCATGACATGACACACCTTACCTATATTGTTATGAACCATTTACATTTTTTCTTTCTTTTTCAATAGCAACTGCTGAACCGGCCGTACCAAATCAAATCTAGCATTGAATTGAGGAAGAGAGAATAATCTATCACCAGAGATGTTTTATTCAGAAGAATTAATCGATGGTCCCTTGGCACCTTGGCACAATCGATCAGATATCGATTATTATGTAACAGTTGCCAAATGGCACGTAAAATTGCACTCATTTAGGCAGTGCAGTCAAAATGTTTAGGGTATGGCAATAATGGAGAGTCATTGACCTCGAAAATGGTGGAACTGAATCCATAAATAGCATAACAGTTGCATGGAATGATCTGAGGAAATCATAACATAACAAAACATCATTTGCAATTCCCCAATCGAAATATCAAGGCAGACACTACAAAGGACAGGTAGATATACTGAATAATTCATATGAAAACACATTCAACCTGAATGCATTATGCAATATGAGAGCACATAAACAACTTTTGTGCATCCAAAAACATACCCAAGGTTGGAAACAAAATTAACAATCTCTAAATTTTGATTTACAGTCGAAAAAAGACTTTCTTTTTCCATTTTCGTTTTAGAAGCTGATTAAGCTTCCTGCATGAAATTCATTGTAATGCATTGCTCATAATGATAATGTAAATTGCGGTTTCAGTTACTTTTTAATGTAATTACAACACAATTTTGAAGCTTTTATATTTAGCCAAACACATTGCATAATTGATTAGCTTATGCCATGATAATCACAGGAACAATTGCATCACGTACACTTTATTTTTCACAGGTGCTAATCCGATTATCTCTTAAATATTTTAGCAAAAATGCCACATTATCTGAATATCTGATCCTGTCTGATCTTGGTCATGCAATGGTGTTTCCCCCCTGAAGTACAAACATTCAAAGATACAAACACCAAGTGCCAAAATCTCCACAATTGATATTATCTATTTGAGTACAATTTCCGCTACATACTGATCAATAAAGCGAATTATTTCTGTTTATTTTGAAGCATTGTCTTCTTATTCAGTTTGCCCCAGCTGGTTGCCAAGCACGCTATTCTACAGTATCAGGCGCCACGTGGTCTGTGAGGCCAAAAATACACATAAAGGGGATTTTACAAAATAACACTATTTTGATATTTTTGTAGAGAAATTTACAATATACTTTCAATTCTCAGCATACCAAAACTGGTAAAGCTTCAAAGGCCAATGTCATTCAATTTGGTGACAGTGTTTTCTTCTGGAAAGAAGAAATAGATATAAATCTATACATAGATATGATGCAGCAATTTGACAGGTGAGCAGGTGAGATGTGGGATGCTACAGTTGCAACATACTCACCATAATTACACCATGGCATGTGTTCTGGCAGTAATTACAGGAACATATACTCTACCTGTGTGTCCTCAGTGACCTGATATGGTCAGCAGCCCATTGACCACTGGCTATACAAGAGCTGTCAATCCCTGCAAGCTGTTCATCATCACATACAGTTCAGTACATCCAGGATTTTATACAGTCATTGACAACCTGCTCATTTCCCAGGTTGCTTAATCCTTCCAAAAGCAGCAACAACTTCAGTCAAATTCCTTGATACCTTCACATCAATATTGTTACAAAAGCATCCACATGTACTGGATGACCTTTGGAACACCCTATCCTTTTGTATACGAACTACTTTTCTTCACTCAGCTGTGCGACATGCACGGCGCTCAGCAATCGATCGACGTTATGTTAATGAAGCAGCCTCTCTTGCATTCTGATTGGCTATTACTTAAACCCTCATGAATTATTCATGACCAACTTACACTGAATCCAAATGATGCTGGACTCTAGCCAACATCCAATTTCAAATTGGACATGCCACAAAAACTTGATGCCATGCCACCTGTCAAGGCTATGGGAAGGTGTAAACAAAATATACCTTACTACATTACAACATTTGGTTTATTCTGTTCTTTTTAACAAGCAACAACATAAGCAGATCCGACATTATCAGAGAAAATGGGTAAATTGTATAGTGATGAAACTGGATCAAACAAAGACAAAATAAAGTTTAAAGTGATTTTTGCCCAAAGGAAAAGGGCTGTAAAAAACAATGTGAATTTCCATGCAGGCAATTTCATAAAGTAAGACAAAATTCCTACAAATTGTCGCAAATTGAGCGACCACTTTCAAGTGAAAAATTTGTACTTTTCTAAATTTCTTCAAAATTTTCCATTACGATTTCCAATGACATGCTACTTTTTCAGCCATGTTTTCCCACTTTTTGTTCATTTTATTTGTTGTGGGGAAGGGGGGGGGGGGGATATTTTTCAACCTTCGGGTTTGAGTCTCTGTTTCAAAGTATTGGCTATCTAGCTTATCCTGTTCGCTCCATCCTGACCTTTGTCAAGATGGTTCGCTCAAATCAAGACTGGTCACTAGATCACACCAGACTGTACCTGTCCCTCTGATTAAAAGCCTCCACACCGTGGAGGGACAGTCAGAAATGGGAGGTCAGGTGAAACCAAACTAAAATCAGTGTGCCTGCCCAAGCCAAGTCAAGACTGATCGGAAGATTCTGAACTCTAAACCGGGGAGCTTGGCAGGGCTTATCAAAATCACACATCATACATTTTGACATAAAATGGCTCTCTTAAAATCGCTGTATACAGGCTTTTAATATATCAAAAGACTCAAAGTAATGATATGAAGTTGTGTATCTGGTATGTATCCCCCATGTAGCACGACAAAATTTGATGTATTGCTTATAATAGATGAAAGCTGGTGACTTTAATAAAGCCTGTGTAGATGTACAGGTATAGATGGCGCCACATGTGGCACAAATGAAACAAATAACTCATTTGTCGTCTGCTAATATTCAAACTTATAACTGCCTCATACAAGTGGCTACAGTCTGTTTGTCCAAATAGAATGAATAGTTGGATACTATGTATCATTATGAAGTGTCCCAGTGGACTCACTTTCTATCTCCCCCCCTATGATTCTAATTCATGCTGAATTCTTCCAGACTGCAAGCTGCGCTTGCAACTCATCCTAGGGAGCATACTGTGTTTCATTAGAGGGATCATCCAATTAATCTAATAATTTTTAATTGTTATGAAATAAATAAGAGCTAATAAGGGATGGGGAAAGATCTTACCCTACGGAGCATACTGTATTTCATAAAAGGGAGCATTCAGTTATTTAAATAATTTTAATTGTTGTGGTAATAAATAAGGGGATGGGGAAAGAAGCAGTCTGGTTCCAGACTGAGATCACACCTAAAATTCGCAAACACCTTCCAATTTTGTTTAACTTTATCAGTAATTTTAATACAAACAATCGCCTAAACTTCCATTACCTAACAGATATATTGAGAGCTGGGGTAAGTTGGTCCACCTCCTCCAGTATGCATTGACTGTTGGACCAGAGCTCAGCACTGGCGAGTCATGGGCTGTTCACCAGGAGGCTACCTGAGCAGATGTCTGGTATTAAAGTGACACCTGGTGGAAATTCAAGTCATTATACTTCTTCAAGAATATTCCCTTCTCTCTGGATTTCCATGAATCATCTAAGACAAAATTTAATGCTAAAGTTCCTCTTCTCGGGCACATATAGATTCCAAAGCAACAATAACACTAACATATTTATTCGTGTGGGACGGGGTTGATATATTTTTAATAAATAACTTCTTGTCTGCTTTGGTAAAAATAATTTTTCTTGGCAACTTTGAAATAAAAGATTCCAATGCAACAATTACACTAACATATTTATTCATGTGGGACGGGGGTTGGCTGGATATATTTTAAATAAATAATTTCTTGTCGGCTTTGGTAGAAAATAATTTTTCTAGGCAACTTCGAAACAAATCATTTCTGGGGGAAGCTGGATTTCTTTTAAAACACCGCACAGTTTGATTTAGAAAAGAACACTTTAAAATCGCATCCTCGCAATAAATAATTACATTCAGCCTTTCCGCAAAATAAATAAATTCCTGTCATGTTGACACTATTTCCCTACCATAAATATAATCTGAGAATCGAGGTTGCCTTTATTTTTAGAAAAATATTTTCTTTCTTTTCCATAAGCAACACAAGTGATGTATGTTCTGTGAACAGCATTATATATATGTATATATATATATGCATGCAAATGAAACTGTATTCTCACTCCTAGTGCCGTATTCAGACGGGAGATATTAGCAGAGTAAATGTGGCAACATGGATTTTTATTCTTTAACCACCAAAATATAGAGTAAATAGCACCTGATTCAAGCCCTATATAAGATGGATGGATGATTGGGGCTTTATGTCTTGTATTTATGCACTTGGTAGGCTAATAAGGAGGACACGACAATGAGGCAAATGATGATAGCCGTCCAACATATTTCCAAGTGACCCCGCTAGAGCTTGATTGAACCCTGGACCCAGCGATTGGCAGCCCAGCACCGTACCACTAGACCAACTTTCCCCCCTAAGCCCAATTTATGTGATAATTAACTAGGTATATGGTTTGTTTTTTTTTTATTCTAGAAATATTTGTTTGTCAAATTCACTACAATCGATTCGTAACTCAAAACTAGGGGTTGGTGAGACAGTATTTTCCCAGCGGAAATTTGAAAATATCACAGTCCAGCTTACCAGATAGAATCACAATATTTACAATAATTTGACCTATTTTGCACCATATTAAACTTTGCATAAAAGATGTGTTAAAAATGCAAAAAGACAATTTGCAACAACACGGATCACAATGTGAAAAGACGATGAACCCTGTACAACAGATGTCATTCTTCTTCTGAAACCACATTTTCTCAAAATTCAATATATCAAGGAAGAGGCAAACTAAATTGGTTCCAACTTCAAAGACCTGTTAGCAGTGTTGGGAGAAGACTCAGAATAGTTCTTCTGAGAGTTCCCATCTCCAATGCTTTGTAATTTACACGATAGACACCAGAGGTCGCCCTTGTGTAGCTTCACAAGTAGCGTGCTGCACCAAGCGAGTATTCCACAAAACACAACAGGTGCAGCTGTCCCATAAGTGGTTGGAGTCTCTCCCTATGCCTAAATGATACAAGAGTAAGTAACTCAGATGGCATAATGGCCGACATCTCAAGGATCCAAAATCAAAACCTCTTGTGTTACAAAGTAACCAAAAATGCTAAAAATACATGGATGCTCTCTAAGGCTATTTAAACATGTGCTTAGTCATTTACAGTACCTTTCAGTGGCAGCGGCAGCTTGGTATGTCCATGAAAATTCATCAAAATCTGGAATGTCTTCCCAGACTGATTGTTAATGGAGGAAGGGTGCCAGTTTTGCCTTGTTATTAGTTCAATGAGAGGCAAAACATGTGGTCATTTAGGCCAATATATGTTGCTCACAGTTTTTTTTGGCGTGAACAACTGTGTGTAACCTTGTGGACAAAGGGGATAACAGGTGTGAAACACCAATTTAATGTCCTACTTGTGATATAGGTCACCCTAAATCCCAAGAAACTTGATATGTGTGCCTTTGCTGCTTGTAACTGGCACCCTTCCTCCATTAACAATCAGTCTGGGAAGACATTCCAGATTTTGATGAATTTTCATGGACATACCAAGCTGCCGCTGCCACTGAAAGGTACTGTAAATGACTAAGCACATGTTTAAATAGCCTTAGAGAGCATCCATGTATTTTTAGCATTTTTGGTTACTTTGTAACACAAGAGGTTTTGATTTTGGATCCTTGAGATGTCGGCCATTATGCCATCTGAGTTACTTACTCTTATGTCATTTAGGCATAGGGAGAGACTCCAACCACTTAGGAGCTGTCCATCCAAGCAGGCCATGTGCTCCGAGTTCAGGGAGATCAGGTATCGCACCATTACTGATAACTTTGTTATTCTTGGTATGCCATATCCTTATGGAAGTCTCTACATCCATCATCCTGTAAGGTAGCCAGGAAGAAGCAGATCTAGGTCAGCAACTCCCCTTTGATACCCTTCACCAGCTATCTTCACTCACTGACCTCACAACTGAGAGTTGATGAAATCATAGACTCCTGGGCATGGACCTTCTGAGATAACTTCAGATAAGGTACACATCCAATCTACCAACCAAATTCAATCGGTTCATTTCGATATGAAATCAAAAGATTTCCTGTGGTTCCAATAGATTCTCAAAGCCTGTAGAGCTGACTTGCACCTCACATTCAGACCAGTCCAGGGCCGGATCCAGGAATTTTGAAAGGGAGAGGTCCAGCGGCGAGACCCGAAGGGCCGGAGCTCTCTGAGTCAGGACTGAAAAGGAGGGGGGGGGGTCGGACCCCCTGGGCCCCCCCCTGGATCCGTCCCTGCAGTCCCTATTATATCCATAGAGCTATCAGACTAAGGTATCTTATAGTAGATGTGCCAACAGTCCAGCTGCAATCTATCTATTCATTCATCAGCCAATTAAGTAATCTAATACTGATGTTTTTTGTTTCTATAGAACAGTATCCATCTATCCAGTCTTTCTTATAATCTATCAAGGATATCAGTCCCACTGGTCAGAATAATGATCTGCAGAATATCTCGAGTAAGTCGAGTTGAACAATACTCAAACCCCCATTGAGTTAAATAGCATAGTGAGTGAGTGAGTGAATTTGTGTTTTACGCCCCATCAGCACCAGTGAGTTAAATAGCATAACACATGTACTTGAAGTCCTCCAGTGCCTCTTGAACAGTGTCAATTATCTGAGTGAAGTGACAGAAACCACATTGACATTGTGAATTTGGACAATGTATAAAAAGCTGATATCCTGTGAGTAGATTCAATTACACAGTGACAATAAACAGAATTTTGCATTGATCCATAGATTTTAAAGTCTACACAAGAACCCTTCACATATCAGGCGATACATTAGAGTTTTCAGCAATTCGATAGTTCCAGTTTGCCAACTGCACTAAATTTGAAAATTGCGGCTGAAGTTTTATTATTTAAAAACAAAATGATATCATATATTTAGCATCGACAGGATGGTAGCTTTAGGCATTTAGCAGGTCTTCTCAATCAAAAAGTACTGTAATATATTTCATCAATAATAGAATCACTATTACAATACACTTAAAAAGAATATTCATAAATTAATTTATCATGTCCTCCAATCCTCCAAAATGAAATAGGTCAACTCTATATCTGTTGATCGATATATATTTAGAAACAATATGCGCAATTTGAATTGATGTCAGCTTAAAATCATGATAATATACTTTCTTTTTTTTAATGCCGGATTAAGGTTGAGCATCTGGTCACAAAATTATGTTTTGTTTAACATGTTTGTTTTGCTTATGGCCATATGGGTTGAACGAATGATATTTTTAGACATCAATCATCTATCATGGCAAGAACTGCTTCAACTGCACATGGCTAACTTCCAGTAAAACATGTGATAAACTACTGGAATCAAAGGTTCATGACTAGTCATGAACCTTTGCTGGAATAGGAACCAGACTGGAAATTTTCACCATTTTACCATGGCTTCCCGTTCCTATATATGCAGTTAAATGAGTTTATACTAACTATACAATTATTTGAGTCAACAAATTATTTTCTACATTTTTTCCCACAATTATGAAGCATAAATCACATTAACATCTTAGAAATTCCATGAAGGTGACTCCATGAGTAGGCTACAAAGTTCCCCATTTTGCACTTCACATGTTTCAAAGAGAAAAAAAAAATTGAATATTTTTCGAGTAAATCATATCACTTATGTTTGCATGAGATACATTTAAAGGAAAAGTTGTTCATGATTTCTTTTCATCCTTTCATTTATTATACATTCAATTTTTTTTTCTTGATTTTTTCCTGCTTTCACTCTCTTCATGTTTGCATATTTTTGGCATACTATGAAATGATTTACATGACCATCCTTTGCTTAAATTCTACAGTAAACAACAACTCTAATAACTAGTGACAACAACATGTTAACTTGGCAGGGTACTCAAACATGCTCAAAAGCATCAAAAAGATCACGTGTGGAAACGTTTGACTTTCAATATGAAAGAATGTTTTGAAATTTCAAGAGGCGCTCGTACAATACGCAAACTCGAGTTTTCAAATTTTGAAATAAATGCAGCCAAAAGTTGCCAAAACTGAGGTCCACATATTTTCATATTAGTCTTCCCCATGTACACACCATAGTAATTTTGAGCAGTTGGTGTCACACTCGAGTGTAGGTGACAAATTTGCACTTAAGAAAATCTATCAAGATCAAACAGCGTGACAAAAACATCTCCATATATCTCTAATTTTGGCCAAAGTAACTGTGATTGAAAACACCAATTTTTCAAATTTCGCAATAACCTATTTTCACAGAAATTTCACCTTATTGTACTTTCCCAGCAAAAGATGGGCATAAAAATAATTCAATTACAATGGAGCGTTATAACATTATTTCACCTCTATGCAAAGAAACAGAAGTATGCTTATTGAGAGAACTGACAGATTGAACATTTTCACAAGAGCAAAACAAATTTTACATTTCAAAAGAGTTAATTTTCAAACTCAGTCATAGCATGATCATGATGACAAGCAGCGCAACTATTTGTGCTAACAGATTTTGCCATCATAATGAATCATGGCTGCTATTTAGGAATTCAATGATGTTCAATTGGCACTGTACAAAACTATTCAATCAAAGAATTATTAGTAGAACATTATTCTTTATGAAGATTTGCCCTTTAGTGACCTTATAAATGTCAATATTTGCTATGTTTAGTTTTGTGTTTACCACTTCGGTACTGAATTTTGGAACAATCAATAAGCATCCAACACAATACTTGTACTTTCAATAATTCAATGTCTGCACAATGTAAAACATGCATAAGTGTGTGTATAAAAATTTGCATTATCAATTATTGGACATGATCCCATAAAACCTTCAAGGGACTAAAGAAATAAAGAAATGAAATACAGCCACATGCATTTATAGCAAAAGCAGACAAATAACTGCAGATGCGTTTAAAAAACTTCTATTGTTTTTGTCATACTCGTATAACTGATAGGTAGGCCTAGGTGTTAGCAATTTTGTAAAATACTGAAAACATTATTTTGGTCATCATTTTCAGCGCAACAGCAACATTTTGTCCTCAATCTATCCACAATATCACAGCATCTTGGACAACTGCGGATCTTGCATCATGTCAACAATACAAAACATAGTTTTATTTTTTACTTCAACCAAACCACAAGAGCCAGAAACTGTCCTCATTAACAGTTGGTACTCTCTGCTAAGTCTGTTGTTGTAATTGTGTGGTTGATTCACTTCACTTAAAGTTTATGGGAGTTGAAATTGGACTAATTATGAATTACTACACTACATGACATTTTACTGTATACTATTTAAAAATGCTCGTTTTAAAGAATCATTTCAGAAAATTCTGACATTCTTGAGTGACACTAATTAATGCAATTGCCCTTCCTTGTCAAATGACAGTGAACAACACTAGAATGCCATAGAAATATTTATTGTAACTGATTGAATGTGTATTGTAGACCTTCATAAAACATGATTTGGGACAGCACTAATCACAGTGTACTATCTGCCTATGATTCTATGACTGTCTTTATTGCCACAGAAGGAATTCTATGAATGGAGAATATGCATATCAATAAATTAGTATCATTTATTATCAATTCTTTGCTCAAACTAGCAGAAGAACCTCTATAGAGTAAATATCAACTCTATTATCAAGCTAATTATTTAAGGCATGACCACTTAACAGTAGAAAGTGTTCGAGCACTTGGACAATTCAAGAGGGCTTTCTCTGAAATTCTCTCCAAGGTACTTAAATGTACTTAAATGGTCCAATGTGGCACTGGCCCCAATACATTTTGATCCACATAAAATACCCTTATCTGACCTAGCTCGATTGCCTCAATTTTGGTAATTCACAACAATCAAAAGATCAGTGACCAATTTTGCAATCATGTCTAATCGTACACAATGACCATGACCACAATGAATAAATATAGGCTAAAATTGAGTCGAAATACAATAGGAAATCACTCAAATCATGGTATGAAGTTATTGTAAAGCCAGTGATCCATGAATAAGTATTAATTTAGGGGCATATAGGGTTGTCACAACAGCAGGGTGATCCCAGGGAAAAGTTCATAACCTCCAAGGGATACTTGAATTCCAAAAACCAAACTAAATTTGCCATAAAAATAACTTTTCAGTAAATCAAACACTTTATAAGTACTTCCCACTCATTGAAGGGGAATTTATGTATTTTTTGGTCATATTTCTATTTTGTGCCATAATGACATACATGTAACAGGATCATAAATTTCGGAGGTACTTTTTGCATATCATATAAAATCCTATAAAATTGTATACTGTATAGTATAATGTCACGGTCCCTTCCACTTCAACAAAGATAAGACAAGATTAGACTCTCCGGTTGGTCCCTTTCATAGAATTAAAATCATTCAACTTCCCAATAAACAAAATGTGTTTTTCCCCTCATCATAATTTCTTAAATAAATAAATATCTAAAAATTTTGCTATTTCCCAGAATTCTGTAATATGTTAATTTATTTGCTTATTTATCAACATGTATGTCGCTGTAATTAAACAAATATTTAGAACTTTTGCAAACTTCCACAATATTACATATCCATACGAGGACCTTAATATTGTTTAAATGTCAAGTGAATATCATGTTAATAACAAGTTCCCTTTGTTTCATTTTCAGATCCAACTTTTATAACGAGAGATTTCCCACAATGTGCATGATGAGGAGCTATACATCACAGTTCTTGGATAAACGAATGTCATCACTTCCAACATGCATGTATTGTCTGACATGCATACTGAGTAATACAGAGTATACACATAACATGCGTAACACAGGTAGGTGGACCATGATATTTAACCATAATATTTAACCATAACAGTTCACAGCATGACACTATGGGAACTACCTTTAAAGCCATAGATTAGTAAGATACACAGAAATCGTAAAAAATAAACAACGTGGACCTCATAAACTAGGTGAGGTCAATGACACAAGTGACGAAACCCAAATAATCACGAAAACGGGCCATTACGAAAACCCCGTTAACCAACAGGTTCAAAGCAAACTGTTGTTAAGGCCTTCAGGATGATAAATGGGAGAATCTAAGCACAAAGCAGTAATTGCCAATGGCATGATTGTTCCCTCAGGGGTATATTGGCATATCCCAAAAACAAGATTTTTTCAAAATATTAGTAGGCCACCCAGTTAACATTGTCAAAGAGGCCATCATGACACCCACTCCTTAAGAAAATTGAAATTTCAAGTAAGCAATGTCAAAACTCGTTTAAAAAGTTCAAACACTGTAAGAACTAAACTGAAAAGGCCATTAAAATGTCGAATGGTCCTCCATTATATTCTTAAACTCAATTATTACCTCCATTGCTAGGCGTAAACACCGACATAAATGTTGTGAAGAAAGGTAAAATGTCACTAACGCCGTTACATAATTCTTAAGCATGAACTTCGCTGACAAAAAAGCACGTTCAGTCAACGAGGTAACTTTTTTATCATGTCAAAGCAAAGAAATATTATCTCAAGGACGTGAGAACAAACGAAAAAGGAGCGAATTTATTCAATTGCAGGGGAGGGTATATAAAAAAGTTCATTCAGAATTTTCCAAAAAGTGAAATTTTAACTATGCAGTTGTGCTCCTCAAAATATGCTCTGGTAATACTATAATGGCTGAATCCAAATAAAGTATACCAAGCCCATAACTATTGAAGGATTCTATAAACTTTTTGGATCAAAATTTCTTCAAGAAGATTATAGATCCTGCAATGGTATATATTATGTCAAAGGTGTGCCCAAATGTCTTAAATCCATTCAGTCAATACCTTGGACCATCCTGACCATTTGCTTATGCTCTTCAGTTGTACTTCACCCCTTTCAGAACGCCCTCTGTCTACCTTACAAGCGTGACAACACTTGGGACCGTTTCCTACACAAGCCCCTGAGGCTTTACATTTCGGCTTTGCGCATTTTCTTCGGCCATTTAGGCATTGCCCGGCCTGACAGCCCCTTGACATATTTGTGTCATATCCTCAAGATTAGCTGCTTTTCTATTTACAATGCATGACAGGGAGAATTCATGAAGACCATTAAATTCTCGGGCAGACACAGGGACTGCTATGTATACAGTAGTATACAGTGGATCAAGGTGATACCCTGAACCCCAGGGGTTATGGCAGGCCATGTCATCACTATCTTAAGTAACCAATAACAAGCTATATTGTGCTACAAGCTGCGTACACCTGTCTGGTCAAGTAAGGATCACATCAAAGCAAGTTGCATAGTATGAAGCAGGTTTGGCCCACCCATGTTATATATCACAATATGTGCTTGGAAACACTGCTGCATCGCTGCAGAAATACATTTCTCCATTGCACTTCACCATGTTAACAATACCATGGTCAATCTCATACGTTGATAAGGTCAATGGCTAATGCATCGTATTCCAAAGAGAGAGTGACAGAAACAGATATTATCTTGTACCCATACATCAGCTTACACCATTTGCATTAAGCTCAGTTTATCTAGGCACAAGCCAATTTGCCAGACAATAGCCTTATGCCATCAAAATTATTACAAATCGGACAGGGAAGGAGGTAACCTTTCAATGTGCTAGTCTACTGTTCCAACAGAACCCAACAGATTTGAAATCTTGACCCTTCAGAGGGAAGCCCAGCATGCCACTATCTGCCAGTATTTGGCTGCCAACAGTGAACAGGAGGGTACCACATTTATAAGTTCAGGTTGTTAATAAACAAAGGAAGAAGCAATACTTCAAATAATTTGACTTTAGATAAGCAAGCTTCTAAATAAATAGTGGGTCAAGAGTATGTTAAGATTTGTGCAAGATCAACAACTATTGCAAAACTGGGGTGTGCTTCATTACACATGTTCAAGGCACAATGTGTGAAATGTGCATGCTATACAGCTATATAGCTGTTTGTAATGACACTACCTGACTGAGGAAGGGTAAGAAACATTTACTCCATTAGACAGGGAGTCAGTGACAGACAGACAGATATAGACTACAAAGGATAAAACACCAAAACACAGGTGTGTATTGTTGTAAAGATAGCTTCAGAGAGAGGGGCAACCCTTCAAAACAAATACAATTGCTCGGTCTCGCTTCCTGAGATCGGCTGCCAAGTTCAGACCCTCTGCAGCTGCAGAACTTGGCCTAATTTACAGCCTGGCATCAAATATTAACAACCCAAGTTCACAAAAAGATCCTGGGGTATCCAGTGGTATCACCATCATCATGTAGCTGTGACATGCAATTCGAAAATATGACTCAGATGAATCAGATCTGATGATATACGCTGAATAGTCCAGCATAGACAGGCTAAGTGAAAGATCATTGTTTAATATCATGCAATTATTTGTTTTCGGTCGCGTTTAAATGCACCACCTCTATTATTGTCTATGTGTTATTGTCTGCACCTCTGTAACAAGCTGGCGCAACACACTTTGCTTAAAAATGTGCGTAAAAAAAGTCTCATTGTTACAACATCTGTTCGATGCAGCAAGAATCAAGTGGAATACATTTCCAACTGTGTTGAACTATCTATAAATACCACCTATGAGTTTCAGCCGAGCAAGTTGATCATTTGTTAAGAGAACATCATCTATCATAATTTCTATCATATAACTATGCTGTGTTAACACCCCAGAGCCAGCTCAATGGCCCTCAATGCTCCCACATGATATTATGATGACACTGAGGTGAATACAACCCCCACTCATCACTTTGACACGGTCAGTTGGTCAGTGACCCCGTCATATCTGTACTAGAATTCATTGTGGAGGTGTCAGACCAAGTAGTATTGACAGTTGGACATGATCTACAGCTTGCAGTGCTGGTGTCCTGGTGTTCATGGCAAATGATCCTATAAATTACAAGCAGGACACACAATGTCATACAGCCAGGGTAGCAACCACTGCCAGCCAGGTCCTCTTTACTTCATGTTCACAGCCTATCATGCCTCACAGGACATCACAGGCTATTGGTTCAATATAATTTTCATTCATCAATTTAATGTCGTCAATATCGATGATTACTAAACGCAGCTTTTTTAGCGTTCACCTGTACAAAACTAGCAATCAATTGGGATTATATTCAGCACACGTATAATAGGCATATGTCAACCGAAACAAGTCGACATGAGTATCAGTATGTGTGTTATCATCACAGAATCACACAATGATTTGAAGTGGGGTCAAGCCTCTTGAAGATGAGATATTAAACCAGAAATTATGTCAAGTAACATGACATTTACGACTCAAGGAACATAGACTCCTAATCTCCTTGTAATAACTGTTTTACCACAATGTTTGTTATCACTTTTATGGTCATTGTTGACCCATCAAACAACTTAGCATTACAGAAGTCGCTCACTTCGTGTATCATGTGAAAATGCCATTTAGGCGATGACCAAGTGACAATCTTATAGATCATGTAATCATTGATGAAGCTGGGTTAAATTAATGGGTATTTAGAACCAGCTGATGATTATCATGATTATATGTTTGTAATTTCAGATTTTCTCAATTTCAGTAGCCCCTCAAGCACCAACAGTATTTTTATCCATGATTCAACCCACATTTTTTTATCAATTTAGATTCATCATTGCAAAATTGTCATGGAAAATGTCCAATCAATCCCTGATTTGCTTGTAGCCTGCAGGAATGATGCCACACAGTGTACATAAATCGGTGCCGAGGTAATTCCAAGCATCGTTGACATCGAGCCCTGTCTATACATCGTACATGACACATGTGCATTGTACTTCCAGGACAATTCTAGGTCAGACATACTACGATACCACATGAAATACTACATGACTGCGATTTTATTTGTAGTATTATCGAGTACATGTATACAATGCGCCACATGCACAATACAGACTGGAATTACAGTAGATCATACTTAAGCCCCAAACATGCATTGTATATTGTTGCATGAAATGCAGATCATGGCAGCTCAAATACAAATTTACAACTGTCCTATTCAAGGGCAGCGAAGTATCAGTGAGTATTGTCGATGCACACAACTTGAACAATTCAACTGTCATGAATCGTCCAAAAGAATTTTGTACTTGTCGCATCGCTGCTTTTCATTGCATAATGCAAAGTAATTACTATCTTCAAACTTCAAATTTTTCAAGTTACATTCAGCATAGTTCAACTTTTAATTCAGGCTGATAGAGTTTGCTTAAAACTGGCCTGAACCTGCCAAACTGCAGTTAAATTCAAAAGCACTTGAGTGGTTATAAAATACAGACACATTGTAGCGAGTCAACGAAAAATATAACAAGTCTGCTTTAGAATCATCTGAAAGAATTTTGAAGGTTGTGTGAACATCCTGAAAGAGGCTGTCAATCGGAGAATGAGATTCTATCTATATTCAGATTTAGGGTTGCCTGGCATATAATAACTGCTATAAGACTGTTATTAAGACGCATATAAGACATGGGTATGAGTCTTTATGAGGTTATGCTAATCTTTGTGGACCCTTTTGCTTTAACTTATAATTATTACTGACAGTCAAGACTGTCCATAGATAAACTAGGCACCAGTCTCAGAGATACCAACAAGGCTGGAGGACACTAAAAGAGACACTGGGACTCCAGAAGAGGGGATAATTATCAGTATCGCATTGCCTATAAAACTGTAACCCCAAGAAATGTATCAATTTATAGTAATCATTTATCAGTAACTCAACACCAAGGATTTCTCCACATAACCTGCAGACACAAACCCATTTGGCTGACGGGTCTGCTAGTAGCCTGGCAATGTAATCAATGCCATAACTATATCCCTAAATTCCCTAATAGCTGTGCTCCGATAAGCATATGATAAGGGCATGCACCGAACACATAGAGCGGTAGGTCACAGCTGGATCTATAAGAAGGTCACACGTGATCCATAGCAGCACAAGTATGCCAAACATGATCCTGCTGGTGGTAAAGAATTAAGACAGATTAACCCCACCTGGATGCAGGAGGGGGGGATTCACCTGCACAGAGGTCTCTGGGTTAATACTTGGTTCAGCATTGGCATGATGGAGATTTATGGGTTTGGCTATTTTTGTGGGCATCTCTTTTGATCATTAGAGCTTGGTAATGGTACGAGGCAGATTCAGATTGGTCTGCTACCTTCAGCTCAGTCTACCTTTAGCTCAACAGTACCAGTACTGTGGCAGTACAATTCTGTACAAACAGAAAGTACAAGACCAGTTAGTGGAACTCCAGGTGTGTGCCACAGCAGGTTAAGCACTAATGGTCCACATGGTCTTGGTGGTCTTGGACCTTTCCTTTTCTTGTTGAGTCCCAGTTGGTTGTAACGCTAGCCACAGGTCAGCTAGGGTTAGGCTAATACATACAGCCGAGGTCCAAGATGCACAAACAGTACATACTGCCCTCAGTTAAGAACACTGAAGAACCATGACATTCCACAATGGACCATTAACAGAGCAAAGTCAAAGTCAGTCTTCAGCAAAGCGAAATGCAAAGCAGGTAAGCAGCTCAACGTTGTGAGCTATTGCAGGCATCTTCTTGGTGCTCTATTGAGGCCATGTGTTTTGTCCTTTGCGTTAAATGGCATATGTCTGGCATGCATGAACTTCAACAAACTGTTCCGAGGCCAACAGGTGTCCAGCAAATGCAAGCCAATGATCTTAAGTCTTCTAAACAGCCAAGAGCTGACTGTCCAGGCCACAAGAGCCTTTACTTTTTGCCAGGTATACAACAAAGCATTATGAATTCACAGCATGATATGGATGATCTGGTCTCATGTCAGTCTGCAGGTCTGCTCACTCCCCATGCATTGTATTCCCAGACTACAACATCATGAATATTGGAAAGACATGCAAATCCTCATGATACCAACTCATGATATAGGCTATCTAGGGTTTTCTGGTGAACTCAGTCTGGGGACACGTGAATAAATATTACAACATGAGAAAAGCGCATGTGAGATAAGGAAGAGTTATATCAGAAAACAAAACAAGACCACCTCAGCTAAATTTTTCAATATTGGCTGCCTCTAGATTTTTCTGGAAAGCTTTATTCTCACTATACATAGCACTATAGCCAATAAAATTTGCTTCACAGAATCAATCAAAAGCACACATGCAAAATTTACTTTCCACTTCTAGCGATTCATCATACATAGTGAATAAACCAAAGTGCAGCTACTTGAAAAAAACATGGGACTTCCCATAACAGCCACTTGGTAAAAAGTTGAGCAAGCAAAGGGAAAACATAGGCTGCGCAGCAGCAAACCTTCAGCGAATAACACCTTTAGAAGATTACAATAATATCATAAAATTGGTGCGTTCCCGAAATTGCTTATAGGTATGCAATAGCGGTCGAGTAGCGAGTAGTGGCCTTCCATTATCTCATTTTTCCAATGATTCATAAAGTATTGTACACATCAAAAAGCACTGCTAAATTAATCGCATAGGTGATTTGTTTAGAAAAATGCATTACTGTATATGCAATAGCCTAGTGGGGAAGTTTTGGCTCCGATATAAAAAAATTCTTTTAAATATTTTTTCTCAATATTACGAAAACTATAGAATAGCCATCTGTCAGACCATGAAAAGGCACAACTAGACCATACAAGCCATATGTGTACCAAACTTCATCCATGTATATGGAATAGTGACCGGATGTTGGGCCAGAAACAAAAATAATAATGTTTATGTTTTTTTCAATATTTGAAAAAGTATATAATATTTTCCATCAGACCTTTCAAAAGGCACAACTAGACCATATTGACCATATGTGTACCAAAGTTTATCCATGTACATGCAAAAGTGAGCGAGCCTTAGCCCAAAAAACAAAAAAAATATGTTTTTATGTCTTTTCTCATTTTTTCAGAAAGTATAGAATATCTGTCAATGAGACCATCAAAAGGCACAACTAGACCATATAGGCCACGTGTGTACCAAATTTCATCCATGCACATGCAATAGTGACCGAGCCTTGGCCCGGAAACGAAAAAAAAAAAAAATTTATATTTTGTTAATTATTTCAAAAAGTATTTAAGATCTATTCATCAGACCATCAAAAGGCACAACTAGACCATACAGGCTACATGTGTACCAAATTTCATCCCCATACATTCAATAGAGGCCGAGTGCCGGGCCGGAAACGATCTATCCGCCCGCCGCCCGACCGCCCGCCCGCCCGCCCGGCGGACGGACAGCATTTTTACCCTAGTGATTACAATACCTTCTTCGAACTTCGTTCGCTGAAGGTAAAAAGGGTTTGTGTTAGCATTTGAAGAAGTGTCACTTCAACTTTTTTCCCTACCTGAACTAACTCTCATTCCACTTTTACTTTATTACTTTCCAAAAATGATTTTTCCCCAAGCTTGGCACTGAAATCAGCCATTAACCTGTCAGTAATGATACGATCAAGGGAAGACGTCTGTGTCGCGAAGGTTGACTTAAAAACATCTTGAGTGAAATAATGACACCTCAGTAAATAGAAGTCGTTCGGCGTGACAAAGCTAATACATCCTAAAGTCGAGGAGTAGCTTGAATCCCTTGAAAAGTGTGCGTCTATCATGCGAAGCTATAATAGGTGACCTCTGCCTTTCAGAAGGGCATACTACGCAGTGAATAGGGCCTACACAGTTTCTACTCCTCAGGTGCTCCTAGAATACAGTTCCGAATACCACAATTTCAGATAGGCCACATACATATTGACCAAAGTAATACAATGCTTGGACTTATTTATCTTGGCAACTGTTTACGTCTTGAAGTCACCTCGAGTGATGGGGTGATATTGCACTACAGTACTTGAGCATGCAATACTTCCCCCGAGACTGTTTTTGGAAGATGACCCATGTGATAAAAATAGTCCTGCTATTCATAGTGTTCAGCAGTGCTATTCATTTTGGATGTTTTTCGGGACTATTCGATCCCACTTTATACTACGTTATATGGCATTTATAATACCTCAAGTATGAAACCAAGTGCTCCGAAGTCTCATGCATGTCCAAACTTTTTTACAGGTCTCGTGACCACATCCTTGAGCATTTTTCAAAGAATTTTATTTCATCAGTTTGCTCAGAAAGTCCAAAAGATCTCAAAGACTTCAAATATGTTGCATGCCAAACATGTCAATGGAATAAAATCTCAATTGCAAATACAAATTCTCTAATACTTGTTTACATTACATAGAGACTCCAAGAAGCCATATAGTATGCCAAGTGTAAGACTGCAAATAATAGTGCAGGGTTTTGAAATTTGAATTCAAATATATCAACTGCAACTCTGCATGGATATGATATATGTGAGATAAATATATATACACACAAAACCAAATTATCAGGACTACTTATTAGTTATGCATAACAACTCAACACTCTTGAGTTTGCCCTCACCGGGACATCAACAGCATTGAAATTGACTATAATATCAATATGTATGTAAGATTAACACTATTGAGGCTCTTCTGTGCCTCATGTCAATACCCAACATAATATTCGCGCAGCGAAACGGCCGAAGGCCGTTGAGCGAAGCGAATTGAGTGCAAGAGAAGACTCAAAAATCTGTGCAGTGATGGTCTCAACATCAACAGTCCACAGTTTGGAATTAGGTCAAGTGGGTCCAGCTTCTTATCAATGATTTAGTTTCGTATTTAACAAAACATAACATATTCATCTTCAAAAGTGTCTTAAAAATTCAATTTTCTCTAGTAATATATCCTGTAACTATAATTTTTATGAAATAGTTAATTATTAGCATTGACAAGCTAGATCAAATTATTAACATGTGATTCATTTAATTTCTATCTGACAACAAGAAAACATAACAAAATTAAGTTACATAATCTTATAAACTGATGATTATGTAACAGTGAACAGATAATCTACATGCAATGTTATTGTTTTTGTATTACTATATATTTATACTATTATGTAATATCAACAATCTAACATAGACTTGACTTTGGCAGCTTTCAGTGCTGTCTGCCTTTTTACCATTTATTTAATGTATATATATCTATCTATCAATTTATCTATCTATCTGTCAGTCATTATATCTATCTGTCTATCTGTCTATCTATTTATCTCTCTATTTATCGATATATTTATCTATTTATCTATTATATTTTTTGTCTAGTTTATTTTGCTATTCTACATTTTTCTCTGTCTTTCCATGTATCTGTCTTTCTAATTTTCTGAAACAGTTACATAACTCCTTTCATACATTGAATATGAAATAAACATGAAAGTTATGGTAAAACTATAAGTCCTACAAAAACTTTTTAAAGTGCTGCGTGAATTTCATGGCAGTGCCATTTACATATTAATAGAGCACATATACAAGGATATATATGGACTGAAATTGACTGTTGAGCCACTTATCTCAATGTCAATGTATATCATCATATCATATCATCACATCATAATATTACATTACACATATGCCGATCCTCTTGATAAGTGTTGAACTTTTAATGAGCAAAGATCAAATGTTTCAAGTGTCGTTTATTAGCTGATCCCACAACCCATAACAGTACATGCTGCAAATTGCCTGGGGGATCAAATTTTTAACAAACTCCTGAGCTAAGCCTAACACTTTTAAAAGGTCACACGTGGTCAAACAAGTGTCAAATTGTCAAGTCCCTAGGGCTACTAGTCTAGCAATTTGGCAGCCAATTTCAACTAGTGCCTGACAAAGACTACAAGTGTTGAAAACTGCAGTATAATTGAAAGACTTCATAAAAGAGTTAGAAAAAGATAATTGATAAGACTTACCTGATGTTCCTTGAGTTTTATTTGCAAGGCTTCGTTGTCCAGATTATCTCTTATGCTCAATGGATCCAGCTGAGTTTCTACTCCATGTAACCACTTCCTCAATTCAGTCAAATCCTCTTCCAAATCTGAACACAAGAATAAAATGTATGCATTACACATTTACAATTCATTGATGTCTTCAAACTCTTCATTGAGGAAAGTTTGATTAGTATTGACTAATCACAACACATAATGTGAAAGCACACCTCAACAAGCTCAATATAGTGTGCTCTCTGACCTGCCCTTACAACGTTACTTCCATTATATTTCAGTCTTTTTCGGAAATAAACTTCCATAATTTAGATCTGCAACCCCATCTGCTAAATAACCAAAAATATTTCACAGAGTCAACCACTTTTAAGTTTAACAACAATGAAAGTAACCGATTTAAAGAGTTACACCAAGAAACATCTACCTTGCAAATGGGAACTAGCATCTGATCATTTTCAGCACAGCTATTGAATAAATTTGAGTCACATTACCAAATTGCTTTGGGTCTGAGCTTTTTTATCTTTAAATGTTGGCTTACAAAACATTTCCTGAACCAAGCAAGATTTATGGCAATCTAGATTAAATTTTGGCTTAATTTTTTTCCTAATTTCTTATTTTTTTGTTTTCAGATAGAGGCAGGTGGCATTGCCAACATGATGCAATACAAAATTCTGCAATTAGAGGCAATTTACAGATGAAGAGAATTGTATGGGGAGTAACACAAAACGCTGCAAAAGTGAATCATATTGATGGACAATGAATGTAACAGAAATTGTTGGAGCCATTTCAGTAATCGTACACCATCCATGAAGATTTAAAAGCAGATGTCTGCCAGTGTGCCCCATTCAATGAAGAAAAACAGATCCAAAATTGTCAGCTTTATGAGTTTCCAACTTTAGACCTGCCGTCATGATCAACTGAACAGGAAAGATCATTAAAGGGAAACAGACAGGTACACCATTATCAGCAGGTAGTCTGGTTTGCCATTTTATATGACACAATGTACTTGATTTGCATTTCAAAAGTATGCGTCTGCTTCAAAGGTTCAATGTCACACAATGTACTTTTAATACGGGTCTAAGTATATTGTTGGCGTCTGGTTACTCGTTTGTCCTTGCACACGAGCTAAATCAAATTTATGATGCGCCATGTATGCAAGTGATAGGTCCATAAAACATCATAAGATAATTGCCCTCTATTGGACTAAAAGTAATACCACAATTTTTCAAAAGAAATATGTTCAGAGGTATTTTTGACAGACTAACATCCCCTGGGGTGATGTAGCGTATTGTTGGCCAAATTATTGAGGTAAAAAATTGCTTTAGAAATCTATTGGGGCGATTTTTACGTAACTGCTTAATAACTACATAACGCAAGAAAAAGCATTGAAGCTATTGGCGACACATAGGCGACATACAAGCAACACATAGGCAAGCCATTGCAAGCCAATGCTACAGGCAATAGGGCAAAAATGAAATTTGGAAAAAGGAAATTGCAAAAAGATTTACAGCTGCGATAAGAGCAAACAGAACATAACGTACAACTAGGGTATCTATAAGTTATAATTATATAGGCATACACACCTTTCATAACAAGGTTCTGGTCAACTATCCTGTTCGCTGGAGAAATGATGGTTTCCAGGGCTTGCCATTGGGTGTTCACAAACTGCAGACGTTGGATAATCTCGTCCCTCATGCTGGGGTAACGACGCATCAGTTGTTTGGCGTAATCGTTGAAGAGTTTGTGACGAGGTGAGCGTTGTAGCATCTCCTCCTGGTAAGCCTGGGAACAAAAGCAACAACAAATTCTCATCAGAACATCCTATTCTAACAATCATACAAATCGTTGAAATGAATTACACTGTACTGCAATTAAATGTTGCCAAAGAGGTACATCTGCAAGACTTCACAACTTTGCAAACATTATAGAAATAGGCCTATAGATTAGGCCAGTACCTGTGAAAAACCCTGTCAGATGACTGAAAATTTACATCACAATATACTACGATGAACACAGTCACGAATCGTTATGATTTACATGTTTCGGATTAGGCATTATATTTATTATTGAACTAATTTGACTTGTAATGCACCATTGTAATACAGTAATAACACTAAGCACAAAAACTCAGGAAATTGACAACTTTAATTCTAGAATTTGATTGATTAGTTGCCAATACATGTAAATACATTTGGCATGTGCAGTCGGGCTGCAGCCCTAACCAATATTATCAAGGATTTAATCAATTATTCAGCAGTGTGCACACCACAGGTCTGTACCAAATGTATTCCTAGTGGGTCTTAATGCATGTTCATAGGCGTAACTCAATACTGTCCGTATCAGGCTTATCAGTCCTGTCATATCTCACTAAATTCTAGCAACTCAATTTGGATTGGAACCACAGTTTCCTGTTATGAATGTTGAAGTAGAAACCTCACAAACTGCCAGTGCTCATTTTCCAACAGTGGGCTTATTTCATTGCAGGCCAAAACTTTTCATTATCTTTGAAACACACCAATATTCCAATATATGCATTAATGTCAATTATCATGATTATCGCTTGCCAATCATCGGTTCATTCAGAGTGTTATATCATTTTAATAACGACCATACAATACAGCGAGAAACTCTTTGGAAATTACTGAACTATATTAGATTGCAAGAAAATCTGTTAAATTTAACAGATTTCCATACAATTTATTGAAAGTGAATCTACCAGCTGATGAGGCTTGATCCTCAATCTCAAGATGTTATCGTTTAGTTACACAAACTGCGAGGAGCTGGCTTTCAATTTTTTGATAATACTATTGAGCAAACGTCAAAATCTTGAAATTTAAAGTCAAATTGGTTCGAGAGACACTTCAGATGTTATCAGCATTTCATTCGATAGGTGGTATACTATGTATTGTACTCATGTACACCAATCGTTTAGGGTACTTTCCAACGAATTGTATTATTGTCGATAGCGTTGGATAGCCAATGTTGTTGAAATCTGTCAAATTAAGAGTGACAGGAGTCACAGTACTTTCGAAAACTTCTCAAATCACGGACTTAGGCCTACAGCATAAAGGGTGTTAGTGCATAGGAAATACACTGGATCCATGCAGGTCCTTCTTGTTCTTGCTCTGTGGTAGGGAGATGTTATCTTTAAAACTGCTCAGTGTACTTGATTAGTTGTATAGTGTATACTCAAGGTATTGTGGACTTTTTTTGGCAGATGAAGACTTGATTGAGTTTCAAAACACCAAATTGATAGCATACCTGGTTGAGGTATTTCTCAGAGAGACTGGAAGACTGTCTCTGCGTGACCTGCTGGATTTGGGTCAACCAATCGGTCAGTTCTTTATACTGCTGGACAAACTCGGTGAAGGACACCTTGTGATTACTGCACTCATCAGACTCCCAGGACAGGTCGCTCTCTGTTGACTGCAAAACAAATACACCCATTTAGTACACCCTCACATGTCAGAATTGTCAGTGCTGTACCACTGCAGTGCATTGTATGGCATTGATCGAGTATTGGAGTCACAGGACGAATATATTCATGGGTAATTCATGACTTTTTCAGACTGTTCCATGGCTATTGGATTTGTGTTTGAAGAGTCTCAGATGACCTGTGCATCTCCGAGAGGTCACATGTCAACACCAAACATCGACAAAAAGAGCTTTTGAAGGGGTTTTCGAAAGAACAGGGGCATGATGACAAGAAACTGAAGAGAATCTTGTATATGCCAGAAACATGATACAAGATGTTCACACAGCTCATTTGCACCTCAAAGGAGTATGAATAGTAGAATGGAAGATGTTCAAACATTCTTTTTTGAAAAGAGTTCAAAAGACAGCCATGTGAATAAATAACACTGAATACTATGCCATACTGAAAATGCAGTAAAAGTTGGTAATGCATAAGGGTGTTTGCAAACTTCTCTATTGTACCATGCTTTCAGCACACCTTCGCAAATGCTTTTGATAGATCATAGTATGAGATAACAGGTATACAATAGTAACCCAGTTCTCATCCTGTGAATCTGCCATGCTTGAAATTTATAGTCAAAGAAGCGCGACAAATGCAAAGCTACAGAGTGATATAAAAATTTGATGCGTGAAAAATAAGAAATGCAAATTATGCAGTTGTGACTTCATATTATAGTAACCTAGTTTCTGTTGATGCCAGAGCATGGAAAACATATCACAGACAGAAGTTTGCAAACACAGGCATATCAAAGTGACATAAACACAATATCAAAATTTAAATACATTGCATATACATTAGAAGTTGAAATACGCGATATAAACATATCAATGGAATTATTGCGACAATAAAATACATTTTTCAAGTAACTCAAAATGAATTTTAAAATGTCAGGAGGGTTATATTTTAGTTGTCAATATTATTCTGTATCAGCTCGCATCGGAAACCACTTCTTAATATCTTGATTCTTGGACAAATTTCAAATTGCCAACATTTCCAAGTGACAATAAGTTAATTAAAGATATATATTTATATAATTTGAATAAATAAATTGTAATTACCTTGCATGTTTCAATGATGCCTTCATCCATAAGATAGTGGTAATCAGACTGGATAGCAGCCCATAATTCATCCTTGCCATATTTTTTCTTTTGGGGAGGAGAGTCGTTACATCCGCTTACATTGCTCATGTTACTGTCGGACCAGTCATCGAAAGAAGGACTCCTGACCATGTCCTCCCTCCCAGGGTAGCCGTAGGGAGATCCAGGGCTTCCCGAGGAGGGGGCCAGTCTTGCAGGGGAGTCCAAGGTGTCCAAGGGGCTGTCGGAATTCATCCTGCGGCGTTTGGGGCCAACAGGAGACTC
This sequence comes from Platynereis dumerilii, assembly GCA_026936325.1. NCBI lineage: Eukaryota > Metazoa > Annelida > Polychaeta > Phyllodocida > Nereididae > Platynereis > Platynereis dumerilii. The sequence continues at coordinate 22,458,962 of JAPTHN010000011.1, forward strand.
ATCTTGCCCCCCAGGACTGGCACGAGTGAACCCTGGCCGTGTGCTCAGTGTGTGTGAGCTTGTGCTCAGCCGAGGGGAACTCCTGCCACTGGTGTCCGAGCCAGAATCCATGAACGAATCGAAATGAAGCGTTGGCAATGATGGTGACAGACTCATCGCAGACATCGTTGCAACTTGCTCGTGTTTTGATAATTGCAACTTTTTTTTTAAAAATTTCACAATGTTCGATCTCCTCCAAAAATGTTTTTTGACGAATATTTACACAATCAAAACTTCACAGTATCGAAATGAAAAACTAACAAAGCAGCTTGACACATAAAGCAGCTACACAAAGAAAGCGTAGGTGCATGAAAAGCAGATCAAATTACAAAAGTAGCATTTGTAAAACTGAAGTTCCTTGGGTTGAGGGTCTGGCCTGGTCGGTTATCCGTAATTTTTTTTTTTTTTTTTAGATTTTTTTCTATAGGTTTTTGTTGGGGATGCTAGACATCACACCATTTGCCCATTCTCGATGGACATCCTCCGCTCCTCTCCATTCTCCTGCAAAAAAGAAATAAAATATTTAGCACACTCGAACTGAAAATAGCACATAATTTATAGACTTCAGATCCACCAAAGAATACTCCAAGCTGCAGCAAAGACTCATGATTTTCAAGATCTCTGAATCTCCTGAATGGCAGTATTAACAGAAGTACTCTGCTTGAATATTTACATGATTTACTACACTTACTTTACTGTACAATAAACAGATGTACATAGTTCGCAATACATGCAAATTTAGATTTGTAATTTGGCTTGATGGATGATGTTACATTGCATCCAGCAGGACCTAACTTCATGATTTATACCCAAAGATGATGAATGAATCTGTGACATACAGATTTGCTTATATGTATACATGTATTATGTATATTCATGATAAATAAACATACAAACGTATACAATATATACACAATCAAACGCGATGACAGCTGCAAGGCAGGCTATGTCCACAAACGAGTACTATCAAAGCTATCTCAACCACGTTGGTCAATAGGATTATTTGTGTAATCACTGGACATGCTGTAATCATAGAATAATGATGTAGAAAGCTAACCAGGACAACCTGGGACGTTCATTGTCATCAAATACAACATCTATACTCTATAGTCTAAAGAGCTGCGCTTCAAGCATAGCATTTCCATACAAAGTCTACCATTGACAATGGAGCTCCGAGTCCACTGCATTAATTCTACATTAGGAATTAGGATCTAACTTTACATAACAAGTGGCATTAAGATCCAGGAACCATCTTGTGGTGAATCCATTAATCCTTGTGCTAAAGCATTTCATTAATCCAGAAGCATACCTATTTATGCTAATCTAGTCATCCTGACCTATATTTAAACACCCTAAAACCACTTGACTATGAAGTCCATAATCTTATACTTTCAAATTCTACCTATTGCAAACATGAACATTAACCAATAACCATGATAACAACCTTGATTTCAAATTTTGACAATTTTTTAAGTCAGAAAACAGGGAGAAATCCCAAGAACAGTCATGAAAGCAACAAAATATTAAGTCACCTGGACCTACACCTGCACTGGTCAGAAGTAAAGCAGCACAACACAAGTTCAATTAAGGTCCATAAGCTAATCCATGGGTTCATTAGGGCGTGTTAATTGGAAGAAGGCATGCATAAAATACCAGATAATGCCATAAGTGTTAATGCTGGAATTGCAGCAAATTCATTGATTATTGAATTACCCAAGTGCTTGTTGGAGTATTGCTTATGACGAAGCATATTCCAAACAGCATTACAGCATATCTTCATCATTAATCACCAATTTGGGTAATTGTTCCAGAAAGCATCGACAAGATTGTCAATAATACTCAATATGGGCATTAAAATTATCCATTTATGAGGCATAGTGACAGGGCACTGACAACAGTGTTTACACCACCCATCTGTTAAGTACAATGTTGATTGAACATTGATAACTGATGCTCAACACTCACAGTGGCTGACAGAGCCACAAAATACATATATTGTATGTCATGTAACAATGTGTGATGAGAGTGGATCTGTATGCATAATGTGAATGAGTTGTGCGCTCCACTGTGACTCATGTTAACAGAATTGTTGACCAATACACAATGTATTCATACTGTGGAATTATGTGTATTACATGAATTTACATCTTGTGTATTCAATTCTGACCAGTGCGTACACTGTATCTATTGCATAAAATGGTCACAAGTCAGGTGCAATGAATGCTGTTTTGATATCACAAGGTTTTTGACTGCCAGTGTACCTACCTACACTATTGGACTGGGCTTACCTACTCTGCAAGAGTCTGAATCATGATGCACTCTGCAGGACACAAGTTTGATACTATGTGGCACTTCAGTGGTTATGCTCTGTAATATTTTGCAACTGACATCAATCACATTATATCGAGAACCAAAAGGGAACCAAGCCAATTATCCAGAACAATGGTGGTCTGGTGAATGGTAAATACACTCTATGACAGTTTGGCACTGATCATGAACATGTTACCAATCAAGGCATAAGTACTGACAAGTTAACAGTTAATTTACATCATAACATGCAATCCATTGATCAGGCAATTTACTAGATCAATAACTGCAGCATGTAGTCCCCATATACCAAAGAAATTAAGTGAACCAGTATACTATTCCTCTGCGGCATGTACTGAGCAAACACTCAAGAGTAACCTAATTCGCATACTTTCAGTGGATCATATGATAATCATGATAATACCAAAGTCTGAAACTGATGAAAACCAAAACTGAGGAATGAAATCTACACCAGATCAGCTACTAGTTTGAAGTAGTTTCCTGCCAGAACTTATCCGAGGAAGTAAGAATTGAATTTTCGACTTTTGGAGTAAGGTCTATCGCTTAATATTGAACTTAAGCAGACATGACAAGATACATGTACCATGGAAGGTGTAGGCTTAATACCATTGCCTCCATTCATCTGATAAAGGTAGAGAGAAGTCTCTAAGAGAGTAGGAGTCATAGACTCACATCAGGGTTCCATGAACAATGCTTCAGTTTAATATTGTTTTATCGGTGAAATCAGTTGAATGCATTGATAAGAGTTTCACTCGAGGGTTACTTTATTGGGCAACATGATCCAATCCAATAATGCTACTGATTACAATGATAACTGATGTTAGCTCAGCAAGCATTGTCGAGTCGTTAGACAAACTAACGACACAAGTGTCACAAGTGTTTAAATAGTGTTAACCTCACCGGGGGTCATAAAATAATCAGGTGACTCACTGACCCTGCAATTCTAGGATAAATACAGGATCATCCCCTGGGTGCAATGATGCCCATTGTCCAGTCCCAGGCAGTTGTAGCAATCCAATTATTATGATAAAAGGTAATAACGCTGACAGTTATGATGGATGACCAAAAAGCAGCACTATAAAATATTTATAACAAGGTCTAGATCCATAGAAAAGCCCTCAGGTGGTAATATACGTTCGATTCATTTACTGCATTGCAGAAAACACTAATTGCAATGCAGCAACGCTGGAAGAGCAGGCATATTACATCTTGAGTACTTATTTCTTTCCATAGTCTAAGGCATAGACCCTTGACATCTTGAATGAAATACAACCTTGCAGCTGCAGCAACGTCTACAGACTACCGCACTGCAGTCACTAACAGATTGCAAAGAGCTTGCAAAGATGCAGACTCTTGAGTAGAACCCGGGGTCTTGAATGAAGCCCAAACAGACCCAAGTATGAATAGAAGTATTGAATAGCAGACTTGACTGTCAGAATATAACAGAATATTCAATGCATCAATCATCTATGACATTGATTAACTTGAATTTGGATGAAAATGCCATTCACTCAAAACCCCAAGACATCAATGAAAACACACTCACCCTCGCCCTGCATATTTTTACGGGTGCTGAGCACACAGATCAATTGATGCTTCCCTTGATTGCTAAGAATAGACATCAGCAATTCATCAATACCCTCTGACACTTGACCAGCAAATAGACAACACACAGCCAGACTGCAACTTGTGAAGCTCAGAGAGTCAAGTTGAAACTGCCGACTTTGGCAGCATGCAGTCAAAATTCAACTGATTTCTTTGGGCATCTGAGGTATGTGACCGTTACAGTGTTGGCGATACTCAAAAGGAATCCGATCTTCAAATCCTGGTAACTTTTTTTCGAACTCGATGCCAACGCATTGAGTCATGTCAGTCACAAAACAGTGAATGAAGCCACATAGACGATGTGTGACAACGGCGAGAGACCCCCAATAACAGGCCTGAAACTCCCTCAAAACACCGGTTCAAGGCTTAAATAACTGGTCCAAGTTGTCAAGAACAATACTCACCGTCGGTCTATGACCTTCGTTCCTCCGATTCGCTCCTAAGACGATTTATAGCAGATAAATAAGAAAGCCACTCGGCATGGCGGAAGACTAGTCCGTCCTGACTCTTGTGTCAGATCAAACTGGGCCAATCACGTGGCTCCTTACAAACGGTTGAGCGCACTCAGCGTGCTGGTCGTTTTCGATTTTCACCAATTTGTTACTCGAGTTCACACTCGTGCAAATGAGGTAATTTCACCAGATGGCGCCATGGTCTAAAACCAGTGTGCTGAGAATCTAAGAGCTTCTGAGGTAATCTGCTGCTGACAAATTTGTTGCCAGATGAGACTTGAAAGTATTATCCAGTGGCGTCGGGCACGAGGTAGGGGGCACGTGCCCCCATAGTGTGCCCCCCAGGTGCCCCCCATATGAACTCAACTCTGAATATACGGGTATGGAGGATGCCCCCCCCCCCACTCGAGACCCCAAGTTACGCTACTGGTGTTATCATTGACTTGTTAAAAATTTAAATAACAAAAGCGAGATATCTGGAAGGTGAACCACCAAAATCATGGACCGTCTATAATGACTCTATATTTGAAAATCTCTCACCCTAGGGGGATTAGAGGGAGGGGTAAGGGAACTCCTTTGGAAAATTTCATTTATCAGAAAAGTGTTCCTTGTGAAAAAAGGAGAAATTTTATATTTGGGAAAGATACAATTTGGAGGAAAAAAATGACACCAATACCAGCCATGCAATGAGGTAATGTTCCTTGAGTTGGAGAGCTGAATTTGTGATATTTTACAAAGTGATAAAAATGGTCTTGCCTGGCCTGTTTGCTGTTTAGGTTTATCAGTTGGGGCATTAAATTAAACATTTAACATTTTCACTAAATCTAATAGAAGTGGACAAAGCCCTCAGGAGTTACTGACAATACTGGACGTTGGACTTTTGAATATAAATGCATGTACCAAAATCATTAACACAATGATTTAAGTCTTGCTTTTTCCATGCATTAACCATGCTTCTTGCCTTAGAGGGGTCCCTGTAGCTCATTCTACTTTTTGTCTTTCTTATACTGCGCAAAAGCATCGCAATTACTATATGTTATCTGAGCTACAAATTAAAAAAAATCTGAATCTGAATCTTGGATGTAAGGATAATGCAATGATACATACACTTCCCTTATTTTTGCAGCAGACGTTTATAGATGCATGGAATACACAAGGCTTCATGTCTTGGGGGGCTTGGAGTTTTCCTCGGCAAGAATTTTTTTTCTTGGTAACCGCTGCAGTATTTATTTATTTCAAGCTTGCGAAGTCCCCTAATATTCATCCCAAATCAAGCAACACCTTTATTAAAACAATACTCTTGGCAGAAATTATTTATTTCAAGACTGCCCAAAAAGAATTTTATTTATTTCCCCAAACTGAGCAGAAATCATTTATTTTAAAAAAAACTCCAACACCCCCCCCCCCCACTTGGACATTAAATGGTCAATACAGGGCTAACGCAAAGAATCCATGCAGGCATATCTTGAATTTGGTACAAATGCAAGGAAATTTGCAAAAAAATCTATTTGGATGGATCCACATTCATTCATTGAAAAAATTCTATAGTGCCACATACACAGCAATATCCTTGCATTTACTTTGGAAATTCATGCATTTTGGAGCAATCCATGCCATTTCTATGAATTAATTAATTTTCCAGGTATTGTCTTGAGACTGAGTCCCTATCTATGCATTATTCTTGCATTTGTGACTAACTCAGGCATGCTCGTTGTGTTTATTTCGGCAAGAGTTATTATGAACAGCTAAGCTTCACCTCCTGAAAATTTGAAGTTCTCTGAAAATAAATTGTAGGCGTATTTATACCTGTATAGATATTGGTTAATTTTCAGGGGAGCAAAATATATTTAGTCCTACTATCCTCGGGATGGATCCTGGGGTGCAAGGAGTGGATATTAATCAATTATCAGAAAAACAGTATTGGTCCTGGTGAGTCCTGGAAAAGTCCTTAAACAGCAAAAAATTTTGTGGTCTTGGAATCCAAATTATTTCCAGAAAAAATCTTTCAAAATTCATTGTTGTATGGACATCGTCGTCAAATATTTATATAGATCTACGAATAAATTAAAACAATTAAAGTTAAAAACAACTTTGTAGTAAGATACACAAATATCTTATTAATTTCATGTGACATCGTATTGTTCTTGTTTTGACAAATAAAATACTGAAGAGAAGCCCAAAACCAACTGAAGCCAAATTGTTGCGTAATCGGTGACCTAATTGCAATTGAGAAAGGCTGCTCTGACTGAAGCCAAGGTGTTGCATAATCATTGAACTAATTGCAATTAATAAAGGCCAGTCTAACTGTAGCCAAGGTATTGCATAAGGATTTGCAAGGAGTTTTTTCAGCAGATAATTTGGATTCTACCACCAGATTTTTTGCAAGACTTTCCAGGATCACTTACTTTTTAAAGAAGGACCCTGTTCAGCAAGAAGGAGTGTTTCATTTTGGTCAAAATCTTGCTAATGATTAGGTTTTAGTATTTTGCACTATACTGGATAGTTACTGGAGGAGTGTACGCCCCGTATTTCTTGGGCCATATGGCAGTGAATTGAAGGCGGGAAAATTTGGATCTCCTGCAGCCAAATGAGTTCCCAGGGAGACTTATGGGAGCGTCCAATGAGCATGCGCCGATTCATGTGAGCCATTTCCGGTATTTTTGCGGAAGCGTTGTAAATTGTAAACAAAATTTGTAATTTTGCAAGCTGATGCATCCTTGTCTTAATTGGTTAGGGGTACTAATCTGCTGTGGACATGTCCTGAGTTCGTTTTGAAGATGTGAGTCGTTGGAAGCACTAAAATGCGACGAGGAATGGCGCAGACTGAGACGTGGTTGTAAGGTCACTTGGATAAGATGGCCGACAATTGATGACATAGTACTTCGGTGCTAGCAAAAGTAAGACATCATGTCGAGCAGCTGATTGAAATGTTTTCCTCTTCAAGTAACTCGACTGAACCTAAAAACACGTACGACTCCAGCCTAGAGGAGAATACAGCAAAATGTCGTGGACTATTCTTGAACGCTTTGCAAAGGGTGAGTGTGTATTGTGCTTTTGACAGCCCCTGATCTGTCAAACTTCAGTGAGGGGTTTTGCTGTCAAATTGTGCTTTTCTTTGGCACGTGGTTATTCTTTCAGTCAGCAATTACACCCAAATTACACAAGTATTGTATTTGAGGAGAAATTACTTGTACTTTTTGGAATCAAAAAGAGTCTTTGTGGCATTGTTGTCATTCTTGTGTGAATTGTGTTTGTGATCCTGACTGTGACTGATGTAAACAAATGCCAATTATTATGATCACACTGAGGCCAATGGAGGTCAGATTTGTGTTTGTTGGGGGGTTTAACTTCAGAGATTGTACTGATAATGATCTGCAGTCTTTTATGTCTATGCCATAGCATTTCTCAGTCCCAAAACCTCCTTGGATGTTTTGTTATAAGTCTGTTATTGTTCAGGATATCTTGCTTAGTCATTGCATTCTTTCCAGTTTCCACTGGCTGTCTCATTCTGCAGAATGTTCCAGTAAGCCTCATACAGACATGGGGTCAAAATAAACAAATGGTATTTCAGGAAAACTTGGATTTTCAATGCCCGTGTGTCCCTGGTAATTGGATTGTGTCTTTTACATGTTTTAGTTAGCCATTAAATTACAAGTGATACTAACAGACCCTCTTTAAATCACTTTCCCTTTTCAAGGCTTTTGACTCATAGTACACAAACCAAAGGGTTTTGTAACATGGCCATGTGGTGTACAAATGATTGATAAAAAAGCTTTGTCATAGTTGATTGTTACGAAATTTTCTGCAATACGTATTGCATCTATCCCATCACATGTTTTTGGTGGTCACCGGTCAGTGACTTGATCAACCACCTCATTCCATGCCAATTTGCTAAATGCTCAAGAGGTGGCGGAATACTTAAAAAAGGGGGGACCCCTGCGGCACCTTATCCATATAAATTTTAAGGAGAAAAGGGCCACTTTATGTGTTTTTGAGCTCGTAGAGGGGGGGGCATATGCCCCCTTTCCCCCCCCCCCCCCAGCTCTGCCACCTCTGTGAATGCTTATACTTGATATTTTATTTGATAACGACTAGTAGACAGATAATCTTACAATTGATGCTAATGTTTAAAAAAATCCACTGTCATGATGATTTGCTTGGTATTCATGAAACAAGGTTCTAAAGCCGAACAAGTAATATAGGTATTTCTTTGATGAGAAATCCACCTACAAATTGGCATTGTTATGCCTGATGCCAAGTTTGTAAAATTTACTTGCCAATATGTCTAGAATCATTTTCAGAACCTGTTTTGACTTTCAAGAGTGTTGTGTATGAGGCAAGGGAATCTGACAGTTGAATGCAAGTTGGTCAATTGAATCAATTCATAGATGTTGTTGACATTTATATAAAGGCCTATGTTAATGTTATTATTAAATCACCCTGATGTGCCACATGTATTTTGCCTGTCCTACATATTCTGTTATACTATAGTGCTGTCCTAATTTGCTGGTCATTCAACTGTAGGTTTTGTGCCTCAAGTCCAAAAGTGTTTACACGTGTGAATTCCACATTTCTTGAGCATGTTGACTGTTGATCTTGATTTGAGAAATTTGTTCCTGGGAGGCAAATTTGATAGAGGTTAATATTTTTGCATGTGGCTATCATCTTCTTTAGTTCATTTAAATCAGTTTAGTCTTGAGGCTTGAACCATATTATTTTGATTCGTCGGTCAAACAGAATTTAGGATTTTTTGCATGCAATTAGCAAACACCCTTGCTTCAGCTAGATTGGCCTATCTTAATTAAAATGAGTTACTGATGATGCAACACTTTGCCTTATGTTGGCTTTGGGCTTCCCTTAATAGCAATTATTTCACTGATTATGTAACACCTTGGCTTCAGCTTAATTAGCCTTTCCTTAATTGCAATTAGTTCACTGATTGTTAACACCTTGGCTTCAGCTTAATTAGCCTTTCCTTAATTGCAATTAGTTCACTGATTATGCAACACCTTGGCTTCAGCTGGATTAGCCTTTCCTTAATTGCAATTAGTTCACGGATTATGTAACACCTTGGCTTCAGCTTAATTAGCCTTTCCTTAATTGCAATTAGTTCACTGATTATGCAACACCTTGGCTTCAGCTGGATTAGCCTTTCCTTAATTGCAATTAGTTCACTGATTATGTAACACCTTGGCTTCAGGCCTTCAGCTAGTCCTTAATTGCAGTTAGTTCACTGATTATGCAGCATCTTGGCTTCAGTTTAATAAACCTTTCCTTAATTGCAATTAGTTCACTGATTATGCAACACCTTGGCTTCAGCTGGATTAGCCTTTCCTTAATTGCAATTAGTTCACGGATTATGTAACACCTTGGCTTCAGCTTAATTAGCCTTTCCTTAATTGCAATTAGTTCACTGATTATGCAACACCTTGGCTTCAGCTGGATTAGCCTTTCCTTAATTGCAATTAGTTCACGGATTATGTAACACCTTGGCTTCAGGCCTTCAGCTAGTCCTTAATTGCAGTTAGTTCACTGATTATGCAGCATCTTGGCTTCAGTTTAATAAACCTTTCCTTCATTGCAATTAGTTCATTGATTATGCAACACCTTGGCTTCAGCTGAATTAGCAGCTTCATGAGCAATTTATTTGATTGGTTTCAATGATCAGGCTGCTTCAACATTTTTACTCTTTAAATATAATTTACCAAGTCATGACAATCATTGATCATCGTTGTCGTAGTCAAGTTATAACTTGTCTTGTTGAGTCCTTGACTCCTGGCCCTTCGCCCCTTCCTAATGAAGCTACAAAATTTGTTACTGGCTGAAACTGATCAATTGGTCTTCATGGCTTTTCCAGGAAAAAGTGGGAAGTTCGAGTATATGTCAAGTTTTAAAATCTCAATGGAATTTTGGAGAATGGTCGTAAAATTTTAAAAATAAGGTTGTGATATGATACCATCGTCAACAATCTTTCTAATTTTGGAAATTTTTTCATTACATCGAAATCCGAATTTTTCCTAACCCTGAGGATTTCCTTTCAAGTTCTGTTTGCTCAATACTGATGGACTACACATGTACTGTGGTGTACAGGAGGACCAAATTGGCCAATTCCTGATTGTCTCACAAATGACCTCATAGTTGCTGATCACTTCATCTTTGTACCACCTTATTGTTGGAAATCAAATAGATTTATGAAAAATACAAAAAAACACTCTCAACTGGTCTGATTGCTTGCTGGGTTGGCTCCTTTAACTTTCAATGTAGAACTTTATCCATAGAAATACATAGAACGGACATGAGGCTCTGGCAGATGAAGCGACCAAATCCACCATATTGGAACTGTCCTGTATCTTGGAACAATGTACCCATGATGTCACCAATAACAGTGATGTCACTTATAACAATGGCATGATGTCACATCATAATTTGTCTATTGTGACGTCATGTCTCAGGGCAGTTCCAATATGGCGGATTTGGTGACCTCATGTTGAGGTGGCATCATACAGCCTCATGTCCGTTCTATGTATTTCTATGACTTTATCATTAGTGTTTATACGTTCATAAGATCGTGACACAACTTCATTATTCTTTTGTATTTGATTTTGCAGGTGCAGAAACAGGTGCACCCGTCCCTTACAGCCAACGATGACGCCCTGCGCTACATCGAGGATCTCATTCTTCGACTCCTGTCCATGTTGTGTGCCTCGCAGCCGCACTCGGTTCAGGATGTCGAAGAGAAGGTCACCAAGACTTTCCCTCACCCCATCGACAAGTGGGCCATCACGGACGCCCAGAATGCCATGGACAAGGGCAAGAAGAAGTCCTCCCTTGTCCTGCCAATTGACAAGATACAGCCAGTTCTTGTCAAGGTAAGTGCACACTTTTTACAGGCCTTTTAGAAAAACCTGCTTAAGGTGGCTCGATACTCGTGAACTTTCCAAGATAGGATTTCTCAAAAATAGTTTAGAATGATCCAAAATATAGTTCATAGCAAAGATATGCAAAAAAAAGTGGTCGCCACCAGCCTTTAAAAAAAAATATTTGAGATTATGCATGAGAAAGTCAGTTCACCCGAACCTGAAAAACTTATTTTTTTTCTTAAATTTTTTACTGTGAAGTTTTCCCTGCTATTCCGTGGTCATGCATCCCATATTATGCAATGAAGCATGAAATTAAAGAAAACTCTTGAAGGGAAAAGCTGATTGCAATTTCAAAGAGATATATTTAGTTTGAAGGACTTTCCTAGGGTCTCGGAATAAAAGTTTTGATTTTGACAATTTTAACTTTTTTTATAAACCATAGTGCTAAAAAGAATTGACCAGATAGGATTTTTTAATTCTTTGTCATTTACTTCCAAAAATAGTGGGGAACAATATGATAATACAGACAACCCTTCCTACCACACTTGAAATTGATTTACAATTTTTTTTTTATTACCAAGTCATTTTTGAGAAATTAGACCTGCTTGAGTAAAATCGCCTGTAAAAATGTTCTATTTCGAGTATCAAGCTGAAACTCCGGCTTCTTGTAGTACTCATCATAGCGCATCTAATGCTCCAAACGGGAAGTCTCTAACCCCAATAGAAGTGGCGCAATTTGCAAACGAAGCGGCCGACACTAGAAATTCTCAAAATTAAAAAAAGATGACAGCAGAGATCAGCTGCAATGGTGACGCTACTGTAGATAGGGCCTGCCTGGCTGCGCGGAAATATGTGCAGGTGACGTAATTTCGTGAGTAGCGAGCCACCTTAAGCAGTTAAGGGCTCATGCTGGTAGAAAAATGTGTGTTTGCTGTCCAGAAGATTAAGAAGAAACTGTTGCAGCTAGAGCTATGAAATTTTACACAGGACTTCAAGGCACCAAATTATGACCCTCCATGAAATTTTAAGCTGCCATGGTTACGGTTGCCATGGCAACAAAGAATTTGATATATTTTTAAGTATTCTACCTTACAAAAAATTCATCTCAAGACTGAGCTGTCAGAATAATCAGAACTCATTTATTTTCATAATTTGAGGTATTCGGATCCACAATAAGACTATTTTCAGACTAAAAATATGTTTTTATAGGGTTTTTCTGGGTTCGCAAACATGGGATTATGGAGCTAATTCACAATTTTTCTGGTTTGAATCGCTGTCCGCGGCCTTTAATCCAAATAAAGTTCTGATAATAGCCTTATTGCGGAAGCGAACGTGTCAGTAAGCAGTATGCCAAAATTCATTTTGATGCCTTCAGCGGTTTTTGAGATGAATTTTTTGTAAGCACTCAAAGTCACTAAAATTCGCAGTTTTCGGAAAATGGCAAAAAAAGGAAATAAACTCTTAATACTTTTAACTGTACAGGTAAGATTGGCAAGCTTGGTTACAGGGTTGGAATAGGAATTTTTGCAAAATTTCAGTTGCATTTGTTGTCTGGACGTCTGTATTTATTGAAACTGTCAAAATCTGAATTTTCATTTTCTAAAATATTTTCGACATTTTTCGACCAGCATGTGCCCTTAAGATAATTATTTAATTATTTGAGAAAGGGTTTTAAATTGGTGGTGACTTTATGGCTACAGTTCATGTATTTTCCACCAGAATGATTTATTCAGGGAATCATCAATAAATTATATAAGTTTAATTTAATTTTTAATGTTTGCAATTTGAAGTAGTCTTAGTTCGCATTTTGGTGTGCTGAGAACCAACGTCATAAGAATTGTCTGTGTACAATGACTTGACTATTGATGTCACCACAAATGCTGTTTTTATAACCACTGACTTGGTCACCTCTGTTGGGAAGATTGTTCTTCAATTGATCAGTTAGGATATAGGATAGATTGCTTGATCATTGATTTAATAAATAGTACCTGACGTTCCTTTTTTTTTTTCAGGACCTTCTGGGCTACAAGGTGGAAACACAAGTCACAATTTACATTGTCGCAGTATTAGAGTACATAGCTGCAGATATCTTGAAGGTAACAATTTTACCATTGTCTATTCATTGAAGTTCTTCATATTTTAAAAAAGGTACAGCTTTTTAAATTTAAAGGGTAAACATACACACTTAAACCAAACATAATTGATTCTTAGCTTTGCGGACCCGCCGACACAATAGATATCCTGCTGATGGAAAAAAAAAGAATTTTTTTTTTGACATTATACTTTTTTTTTGTCCAACTGACCGACCCTAGAAAAAGTGCCTTGACAGGATTCGAGAAGCTAAAGATCAATTATGTATGGCCTTACCTTGAGTTAATTTTTACCTGAATTCTGTTGGTCTCTGGATGTTCCCAGGCAAGTTCATAGGGCTATTCGATGTGTCTTGAGCAGATAATTGCAGACGTGTGTTTCATCAACTAAGCATCGTTTGGGTGGTGAAAACACCCTTCCATTACTCGAAAAATTTCCTCTACTCAAGAGTTCTAAGAGCTGCCATGTCCAAGAGAAGGAATGAAAAAATTGACGACACATATTTCTAATAAACTTCCTGGGACGAGGAAGTGAGACAGAATACAATATAATTTGTATAATCCTTAAAATTAAACAACCAATCTGTATTATTTTTTTTCTCAAACAGCTTACAGGGAACTATGTCAAGAACATTAAGCACCAGGAAATTACCCGGCAAGACATCAAAGTTGCCATGTGTGCCGATAAGGTTTTGATGGACATGTTTTTCCAAGAGGATGACGTGAATTCTCTGAATGTTGAGGAAGAACCCCCTTTAGCTCGACGTAGCTCGCTCACCTACGAAGACCTCATCAAAGATCTAGTCCTGGAGGAGACGCAGTACATGCGCGACCTCAATATGATCATCAAGGTGTTTCGAGACCCCTTCGAGAAACTATTCCATGGGAGTAAGGTAAGGGCACTATCATATGTCGAAATTAATCATCTTATTATTGCATGAAATGCTATGAAGTTATAATTCTTCAGCGGAACCTTTAAAGTCTTGTTGCATATTTTATTTCCTTTAACCTAATAATGTGTGTAGAACAACACTGCTCTTTCATTGGTGACCCTATTTCATGTAATTTTTGTCCTGAACAACTGATGTGGTTTTGTAGTTCGAGGAATTGTCTTTCCAGGATCTTGATGTCATATTTGGAAACATCTTGGAAATTCAAGAGTTCACAGCAAAATTCATTAGTTCCTTAGAAGACTGTTTAGAAATGGCGGAAGAAGGCTCACAACCTCTTGTTGGACCTATTTTCGAAGAAATGGTTGAGGTATGTCAATTACTTTGTTATTGCATTCTGGAGAATGAAATATTACGTAGATAGATGTTTATCGTAAGATATATCCAAAAAGCTAGTAAATTCAACTCTGATAGACCCTGTTTTGATGAGCAAATGCTACCTGGTACCATGTAATATTCTTCTGAAGAATACTTTAATTGACTGGTTGATTCTTCTGCCACCTTGTGAAAACTGTTGTAATTTGACTTGAATTAAAAATGGTGTCTTCTGTTTCCAGGGAGCAGAGTTCGATGTGTATGATCGCTATACTGAAGATATTACAAATCCATCCAGTAAAGAACGGTTTGAAACATTGTTGAAACGAAATGATACTCTCCTGACTTTGCAGGTAGGCCAATCATTCTTTAAATCAAATCTGTCAAATTTGCTAATTTAAGATACTTTAGTTAGTTTTATGTAACAGTTGAAGGGTCCAGGATAACTAATAAAGCATATTTTCTCTTTGTTTACAGTCAGCTGGCCATGGCTTCAAAGATGCTGTCAAATATGTGTTGCCTAAGCTTTTGTTGGGTCCTATATATCATTCCTTCCATTATTTTGACGTCATTAAGGTGAGTACTGCTTAAATTTAATCATGATAATTTATTTTGATGCATTTATTTTAACTGACCAATTGGTTCGATGCAAGAGTGAATGTTGGCTGCTGTAGTCAGCATGTGGTTTGTCATAATCATCTTTAATATATTTATCTTGCCAAATTGAAACATTGTTGACTTGTCACAAGAGCTGGTGATTGAGGACTGCACTGTCTCTTCCAGGTGCTTATTGAGGCGACAGATGATGAGGAGGAGAGGGAGAGTCTGGAACAAGCGCTCGGAGTCCTTCAACAAGTGCGAGTACGCATCGACGATAAACTTGCTAAGTCTCGCTTTAAGAAGAAATCTGGGTATGCGTCCATCTGAAATATTTTGTTAATTCTCATTCTGTTTATTGATATGTCCCTCTTAAGTTCAAGATCTTTTACACGAGATTTGAAATGTTTGACATTTTCGAATGATTTCTTTTACAGGGAGCTGTCTTTGAGGTTTACGGGTCGGGGAGAGCGGCAGGCCGCCCTCACGAAGATGCAGGAGTTGATTAAGATAGTAGACGGCTGGGAAGGCAAGGACACGGTCAACAGTTGTAACAAGTTCATTATGGGTACGTATCTTATGTGTGTGTATATTACAGACAATACAGAAGTTAAGCTACAAAATGGACATAATAAATAACGTTATGTAGTTCTGTAAATTACATGGTTTTAATCAATTTCCTCAAAGGGGGGAGGGTTGGTCTAGTGGTAGTGTGCTGGACTGCCAATCGCTGGGTCCAGGGTTCGAATTCGAATCCAGCTCTTGCTGGGTCACCTGGGCCTATGTTGGACGGCTGTTTCAATCATCCTTCACCTCATTGCCGTGTCCTCCTCCTGTCCTAATTAGCCTACCAAGTGCATAAATACAGGACGTAAAGCCCCATTCATCCATCCATCCATCCATCAATGTCCTCAAACTTAAATGCATCTTTATGGTTTTCTTTGTTGAAGCATGTTAATGATTTGAAATTGAACAAAGAGTAAAAATTTCTGATTCAGAATATTGCTCATTAGAATATGATTTTTATGATGCTCAAAATAATTTTGATCGAACGTATAGAAAACTAGAGAGGAAATTTAAAAAGGAAAACTTGGAAAAAATAGAAAATATTTCTGTCAAAGATCCAAATGAATTTTGGAAACTATTGAAAAATCTTGGTCCTAAAAAGAAATATTGTATTCCTTTTGAAATTTATGATGAAAATGGAAATGTAGTTAATTCACATCATGCTGTAATGAACAAATGGAAAAATGATTATCATGGATTATATAATGAAAATTTGGTTAATTGTAATTTTGATGAGAACTTTTATCAAGAAGTAACTGATAATCTGTCATATTTAAGAAATGTTACAATTGGTTTAGAAGGTTTGAATCATGAATTTTCTGAATACGAGGTTCACAAAATTGTCATGAATACAAAAAATAATAAGGCTGTAGGTCTTGATAGTATACCATATGAAATTCTAAAAAATATGATATCCATTCAAACTTTAACCTCTTTATTTAATAAAATCTTTTATTTATGCATCATCCCCGAATATTGGAAATTTGGAATCATTATGCCTATACCCAAGTCTTCGCTTTCTGATCCTAGAATTCCCCTTCAATACCGTGGCATTACACTCTTATCAACAATTTATAAGATTTTCACTGCTGTATTGAACAATCGACTTATAAATGTTGCAGAGAATGAAAAGGTGTATAAAGACGAACATAATGGTTTCAGAAGGAAAAGGTCATGTTTAGAACATATTTTCAGTATAACATCCATTATTAGAAATAGGAAAATTAAAAAATTACCTACATTTGTTTGTTTTGTTGATTTTGAAAAAGCTTTTGACAGAGTAAATAGAAATTTGCTATTTCACAAATTACTGAATTATGGTGTATCTGGTAAATTTCTTGATATATTGAAATGTATTTATACTGATGCAAATGCAGGTGTTTGTGTTAATGGATATATTAGCAATTGGTTTGAAGTTAATCAAGGAGTAAGACAAGGTGATTCTTTGTCAGCAACTCTGTTTGGTTTATTTATAAATGATATTGTGGACGAGTTCAATGATTGCATTGGTGTTAAAATTGGAGACACAAATTTGAAATGTTTGTTATATGCTGATGATATGGTGTTAATAAGTGAGACTGAGACTGATTTACAGAATATGATATGTAAACTTGAAAACTGGTGTTGCAAATGGAAAATGAAAGTTAACATTGATAAATCAAAAATAATGCATTTCAGAAATAAGACTCAAACTAAATCAGACTACAAATTTGTTTATGGTGATGATGAAGTTTGTTACGTGGAAAAATACAAGTATTTAGGCACAATTCTAGATACCCATCTAAACTTCGAATTAACAGCTGATTCACTGGCAAATTCAGCTAACAGAGCACTAGGAAGTTTATGTACAAAATTCAAAGCAAACAATGGTTTTGGATATAAGACTTATACTAAATTATATGATTCAGGAATTGTTCCAATTTTAGATTATGCAGCTGGAGTTTGGGGTTTTAATGTTTCTAAAAGAAGTGAAATTGTCCAGAACAGAGCCATAAGATTCTTTTTAGGAGTTCACAGATTTGCATCAAATTTAGCTATTAATGGGGACATGGGATGGATTTCTTGTATTACACGTCATAAGTTAGAAATGTTGCGATTATGGAACAGATTATTGAACATTGAGAATGATAGAATAGTTAAAAAAATATTTGTATGGGATAAGTCAATATGCAAAAATTGGAGTAAAGAAATCAAATTAATTTGTGAAGAAATCAGTATGTTGACAAATTTTGAAAATAACACTTTTATCAATGTACAGAATGCCAAAGAAATTCTACACAGAAATTATTGTGAGAGATGGCGAAATGAAATCACTGTTGTACCAAAATTACGCTTTTATAGTATTTTTAAAAAGAGCTATAATGTAGAAAATTTTGTAATTAATATTCAAAACAGGAGAAAGCGTGCCCTTTTATCACAATTTAGATACGGTATTCTACCATTAAGAATAGAAACTGGACGTTTTCAAGACACTCCAATAGAATACAGATATTGTCTTTTTTGTAACTTCAACTACATTGAATCTGAAATGCACTTTATCTTTCATTGTCCCTTTTATAATGATATTAGATTTGAGTTCTTCAACAGGATAAGACAAATTAATTTCTTTTTTGACTTATTAAATGATGACAGAAAAATTGAATTCCTGATGAAAGATGATTGTATTAAAGAAACAGCTAATTTTATATGTAACGCTTTTGAAAAAAGACAAAGTGCTTTGTATACATAGTTTAATTTACGTAATTGTCGATACTTGCCAATAACAATACGATACTTGTAATTATATATGTCGACATCAAATTAGCAATATGATATTTGTAAATATGTAAATAGGCCTAATGAAAATTAACATTCCAAGAGTTTGAATTATATATCTACTAGTATAACTCGAACAAAGTTTATATTTTTTGGGATTGCTATTACATATTGGACTAATGTATATATGTATATCAACAAATCATTTCAAATTTAATTCAAATTTGTATTATTCAACGAAAATTCTGTTATTTTGATGTATTATTGTTTTTGAAGTGAATTGTAAGCCCAAGAGGGCTGGGGGCTAGAATGTGAGCCCATTTCACGTAAATAAAGAATTTCTCTCTCTCTCTCTCTCAGTTTGTTGTGAACTTGTAAATACACAACTACATAATTCACCATACTTGTCTGATTTCAGAGGGGACACTATTGAAGCAGACGAGCAGAAGAGAGAGATACGTGTTCCTGTTTGACAGTATGATCATCCTGACAAAACTAAACACAAAGCGTTCATCGGTGACGGGCCCTGTTGGGGATTACAAGCTGAAGGAGAAGTGCCACATGCGCCATGTGGAGATGGTCAATGACAGAGAAGAGACTGATGGTAAGGAGAGTTGATTGTTTGATTTTTGTGAACAGATTAACCCTCATTGTGTAGAAATATAGACTCATAACCGACCAGAACTCACCTGAGAGCGCTACACTTACCATCTATTTGTCTATCTATGAAACAAAATCTACAAAACAGAATTAAGTGAAAGTCTTTATTGTTGTAATGCAGCGGTGCAGTAGACACTTCAATAATAAAAATTATAGTTGTTGGCATTGAATCATCACAAGATTGCATTGCATTCAAAATTTCAAATTATTTTATTTCGTATCCCACAGACTTGAAGTTCCCTTTTGAACTGCAAATTCGAGGACATCCTTCAATTTTGTTTGGGGCCAAAAGTCAAGAAGACAAAAATAACTGGATGGCTGCTTTGGTTTCATTGCTTACGAAAAGGTGGGTTGAAAAATGTGTCCATTTAGTTTGCACACACTCAATTTGTAAATTTTTATTACATTACGACTTACCTCTGGGACATTTTAGCTTATCAATGCGGAGCTTTGATCCGGCCCCAATAACAAAAAGCAAAACCCCACAGCGCCTCTCTCACCCGTGGCCTCTCACACGTGACTCTCGCCTCTCGCGAGACTTGCCTCCATCTTGTCATATTCAATTTTGGGGCTGCACAATCAACATGTGCATCCGGCTCTGGTAATTTCTGAGAACAAGAAGAGAAGAAGGAACTGAAGAAGATGATGAATACTACTTCTAACAACCAGCAAGTTAAGTGATCTTTCCTGGCAGGGCTTATTAGGCTGCATTCCAGCTGAAAAGTCTCTGTCAGTTTTTCTAGGACATTGTCCTAAAAAAAAACGATGTCTTATTTGCAGTGCAGTTTTGCTTTAATTTCCATTGTTACTGGCTATTATAGCCTTTCTACTGGACTGGGAGGGTAGAGATGTTGTAATACTTCTCTCTACCACTTATTTATTCGATTTTTGTACACTTTGCACGGTTTTTCAGCCTCTAAATTTTTCCCGCCAAAATTGGAGAGGGATCAATCATGGCTGACAACACTTTGGATGGACTGGATATCCAGTCAAATCAAGTATTTGTTCACTGTCTTGCTTTCTTAACTGTCTACATCAACTTTACTAGCTTTACAGCACCTGCTGTTTGTTGTACTAGTGTAGTGCTGTTTCTGCTTATTTCAGAGAATACTACTGTCTGCAGTGGGGAACTGACCAGACCAGGCTGAACATTTGGGCTGTTTGGAACTAGTCAACAGTACTACTCTTCAAGGAACAATCTGGTTCTTGAATGGAGACAACTGAACCGGTCAGAAGACGGTTACAGGAGGAAGTGCACAACATTACAGCGGCGTCCCGAGATACAGTGGCCGGCGGCGCAACTAAATGAGTTTCGGCCTACAAGTTAAGTTGTACAGGTTTCTTGGGCTTTTCTGTCTTAGTGACTTTACATATTTCTGGGGTTGTTAAACCACAGATTTATAAGATACTAAAAATGTCTGTGATCGAGGTGCTCATTGGGCCCCCTCACTAATCATTACTTGTTTATGACATCAGGCCTATCAGGTAGTCCTCCCTGGACCCAAGGCGAGGTTGGTTTTTACATGATGCTTGATGCACTTTCTGGCCGGTGGGCTAATCGAAGTTTGCCTTTTGTTTTGTTAGGCCGGTCAACATTCTCACTTTCTTATCCTATGCTTTCAGTGTGGAGGTCTCATAGGAAGTGGAGTTATTACTAATTCCCAGCCGATCTAAGGGCAGCTGGGGCAACTAGGCCAGGAGGCCTCGACATCGGAGGAGTAATTAGACGGTTGCCTCTCCTATTGTGATGGCGAAGCCGTGGGTCTGCCAGCGACAGGGTCAACACGCTGAACGGGGCAGACCGATCTTCCGAAGTCGTTTTTGTCCTTCGCATTATTACAGATGGCGGACATTCTACTGTTAAGTGTTTTTACAGGGGCTGTTCTTGTATTCTAGGAGCAGCTTGAAAGTTCACTTAATATTGAATTGTTCACTTGAAATTCAGATTTTTCAGTGGTTATTTCACTAATTTCCAGGCATACTTGCTCTTGGAATTGCTTAATTGATTGTTGACGGCCTGAAGGGTTTAGGTCCTGGTCATGGCTTCGGCTTGACTAACAGGCTACCATGGAACACTTCCGCCCTCAAGTGCGTAATTGAAATCATTATTGTATGTCAACTAAGCAAAGGGAGAGCACCACGAAAAGGACCGCTTCTTCTTGCCGCAGGGGTCTCCTCTGCGGGGTAGAGGGCATCAGTAGGATGAGGCTCAGTTTTTGATAAGACCGGTTCTTACGCGGACTAGTTTAGCTTCACGACTTCTCCCCCTTCAGGTTTCCGGTGGTAGCTCTGACACCGGTCAGGGGAGCTGATGTTTATTAAAATTGTACCGTCAAACCCAATTCATTGGGGTCCGGTCTCACTTGGTTTGCTATTGTTGCAGGTTGGAGGCCCAGCTGGCGGTACTCCTCCGCTGGTCGACTTCCGCCCAGGGGGGCTAGGGGACCACCGGGTCCTGGAAGCCCCCACAACACCCGGAGGCAAGTCAAGGAAGGGAATTCCTCGCTCCTGGCTTGGTGATGGCTACTCATTCAAGGCGGTAATATTAGTGCTGGGCTTGATGGGTTGGCCTGTTCCTCTCCTAGATTCCTGATGTTCATCTTAAGCTGCTGTCAACATATTCCCTGTTGAGGAGTCTGCATCAGCCTACTACGACGGAAATTAAGAAACTGCTGCTTTTGCCAAAGTTAAGTGCCTGTTTCATGCCTGCCCTACTTGGGGGTATAAACACACTCCTTTTTATTGACTTAGAACAAGGTCACTTTTGGCCAAAAGGTCGTGTGGGCTTTAACAAAGTCACATCTGAAATGGTACGTTTATTCAGGCGTCCTAACAACTTGTTGTTGAGTTAATTCAAACCGGTTTGTTGAGATTTTGACTGTCTGTTGGTAGAATGTTCTGTTTAATGGCAGATTGACGTTTGTCTTACGCCTTTACTGCATTTTTCATTGGTTTGGGGCCAGTTTTGGCCACCATTAACTTTGTGACAGGTTGTGTTATCTATATTTTCAGCTTGGTGCATCTGTTAACGTGAGGGGACCAGTAATTTGGGATCCAGACTTGGATCACTACAGATCCTTATTTAAGATGACATACGTTTGGTTTAGGATGTGTCATAATTCATCCTATCTTATGTCAATTATATTATTTTACACTTGCTCCTTATTAAAAGAATTTCTATTTTCCCATATTTTCAGGGAATGGTCCAAAATGGCTGACGTTGAGGTGTTACAGCATGGTTAGTAGCACTAGCGGGCGTGGTGGGCCGCTCTTCTTCCATTGATATAGCCACAACGTGGGTCTTACGGGCACGACTTTGGCCCTGGTTATGACTAGAGTCTACTTCTTCCGGACTCGTTTCCCTGCTGAGCTTCTTCAGTCTGGTTACTCTGATCAGGTCTGGGCCAGCTGACGATTCCACATGGGAACCTTTTCTGTGTTGGAATTGGCCACAGATGAGCAGGACTGCTTTTTGGACAAGGTGGAACAACGCTGCAAAGGGACAGCTCTTCCAGAAGACCGTAACAGAAAGGGACTTTGCTGGACTAGGGTAACCAAGCTGCCATCTACGTTCAAGTTAAGTTCACAGTTTCATTTGACATGTTTCTGTCCGAATAATGGGACTTAGTTTCGGGGTTACCAACCCACGAATTGTTCTGTTATCATGTGGTTAGGATGCGAGTGCTCTTATCGTCACTATTTCCTTCCCATGTCATTTGTAGGCTGGTCAAGCTGGTGCGGTAAGCCTTCCTCACTGCCTTGTGGGGTTGGTTGTCAACCGGGGCGGACCCACTGGTCCTTCCGGTCACTCAAAGCCAGCTGTCATCTACATCGTACAGCCATCTCAGCTGTTTTCCTTGTGCTTTCAGGTTGCCGGTCCCACCTCAAGCGATTTTATCCAGCAGGGGGACCTGTGACCATTCACCAGACGGCCAGACGTGGAACGAGACCAGGAGGCTCTGCGTGGGTCAGGAAGGCACAAGGCGGCTTCCACACTTACGAAGGGGACGCAGCGTCTTGTCAACAGTAAGGGCTCCAGGAATCCTTGGAACTGCTCCGGCAACTTTTACAGGGTCAAAGGCGAGGAACTTCGGAGTTAAGTTATTACTGTTGCTGTCATGGCCCATTGTAGGATTCTTAACAAGGATCACGGTGTGACAGGAGATGTTGTATAACCAGTTGTCCTTAGAGATTAAGTACTTTTCGGTTTTATTACACCATCACTTCCTAGCTCATCTTTTCCAGTCGGTTCATGTTCAGGCCTGGCCCGGCATAGTTCTGGGCGCCAGGAGGTCCAGGCGGCTCGCTGGCGTCCTTTACGTAATCTTTATTCTTTGCCTCACGCTTTATCTGAGTTCAGTCTCAGTTGGTTTACTTGCCTCTAAATAAGCCCACACCGGTGCTGATGGGGCGTAAAACACAAACTCACTCACTCCGTTGGTTTACTGTATTTGCAGGTTGGGCCTACTGGGAACAGGGCCCAGCAGGTCTTCAGCCACCAGGAGGCAAAGATGGGCCCATTGCGGACACGATGCCTCAGCAACTACCGTTGAACAGATAAAAGAAAGGAACTCCTCGTCTGGGCCACGGGGGCCTCCTCGTCGATGTCACTGTCATCAAGAGGGTCAGGCTCAAACAACCTGGCTACCTGGTCGGACACAGTCCGGGACAGCAGGCACAGGCAGTTTTGGATAAGTATATTTGGCTCTCGGAAATACAGCATTTTCAGGTCACTCGCTTGTTGAGCGTAAAGTCCATTTGAATCTAGGCTTTATCGGGAGGGGGTGGGCTTTTAAGACAGCCCTACCTTCATTCCAGGCTTGAGCATGGGTTATCCACTGGCTACGTGGGTGCCAAGCAGTCGCTGCCTTCCTGATTATTGTCATTTTTGTGGTCAACACATTTCACCTGGGATCAGTGTCACTTGATTTACTGTATTTCCAGGTCGGAGGCCCGTCTTATGGTTGTTCGCAGCGGGTCTACTTCCTCCAGAGGGCAACTATGGGCCTACTGCGTCCAAGATGTCCAGGAACACAGAGTGGGATTGACGATATGAGGGGCTTGCTCGTCGTCATGTCGGGCGTCGAGAAGTATAAGTTCGCCCCACCACCTGGCGCAGTTGGTGAAACTGCATGAGGGGCACTGGATGTGGGTTACATCCTCTACGGTTTGGCCATCTTCGAGAAGACTCTGCGAGGCCGTTGGGGGCTGTTCTGGCAGCCCTTCAGGTTCCTCAGCTCTTATCGGCTCGAACCTGATGGAAGGAGGGAGTGACGATCAGTCCCGACGGTTGTCCGGTGTACGTAGGTCACAGACACGACTAGGATGGCAGAGGAGACCAGTGATGACAGCAGCGGTGGGGATCTAGCCACCGCGGCAGTGGGTGAATAATGCTATTCAGCTTGGGTGAGTTACTCTTTTCGTTTCTGTTCTTACTGTCGGCGGTCAAGACACCAATTTGGAGGCCAAACTATGGTGGTACCGCAGCTGTCTGGGCTCCAGGGGGGATTAACAAGTCCCTCTGGAACTCTAAGTGTTCCCTCTTTACGGTTTCCTGCGCAGGTCACCTCGTCCGGGGTCGGCAGGAGCGCGCCGTGAAAAAAAAAGAGAGGGGGGCACGGGTTCTGGGTGGTCGCTCCTTCATAGAGAGCTTCCCTATGAGTCCAACGTACGTCAGGTATGCATAACCCCAGCGCAGCTGTATCCGCACTTGACCCCACTGACGGCGAGTCGGATACAGTGGCCGGCGGACCCTGCCAACCTACAGAAAGAGTTGTCAGGCAAAGCCAGCTAAATTCTTATCTCTCATTTCCCACCTCCTTGTCTTTTTGAATGAAGCTAAAATGTCCCAGAGGTAAGTCGTAATGTAATAAAAATTAGAATTTTTTTATTAAATTATCTTTTTATAAATAGACTTACCTCTGGGACATTTATTTTACTCCCACCCAACCTCCCCGCTTTCGGAGGTAGTGGATTAAGGTTTCCAAATTGAATATGACAAGATGGAGGCAAGTCTCGCGAGAGGCGAGAGTCACGTGTGAGAGGCCACGGGTGAGAGAGGCGCTGTGGGGTTTTGCTTTTTGTTATTGGGGCCGGATCAAAGCTCCGCATTGATAAGCTAAAATGTCCCAGAGGTAAGTCTATTTATAAAAAGATAATTTAATAAAAAAATTCTAATTTTAATCATACAAGTCAAAATGATTTTTGATGATGGTCAGATTTCCTCATAATGATTAGATATGGCTGAAAATCCAGGGTCCTGTACAAATTAATTAATATAATTGGGCCCTGGCCTATTTTAATTATCTGGATTTGTAGCATTAATGGAGATATGTTTTCAGTTAGTTAGGGATGTATAAATTAACTGCACCATGATATGCAGTCTTCTAGCTTAACTGAAATCTCCACCAAACTGAAACTGCATCTGTTAGTTGGAAAGAATAACTATTGATGATATCAGCACGAGAATGATGTAGTCACTCACTGTTCCGCTGTTGCTGTATATGGGACTTAATTGAGTTACGTGGCCCTGTATAGCATGACTGTTAGATTAGATATATATGATTCATCAGGATGACTTATCTCTCTCCTAGCTCCTGTGAAATAGATTAATGTTAACTGGGTGAATATGAGGAAATTATTTTCATTACAACTTGGAAATATTTTTATGAGGTTTCCTTAAACTGTCAGAAAAGTGCTCTGCCAATTGTTTGTACTTAATATCTTTTTTATATATGACGTTATGTATCTATAGTCTAAAATTCTGATTGGTCTCGTTTCTTCATTGCAGTATGTTGGAGCGAATGTTGGATGCTAGTCTCATGGAAGAAGAAAAGAAACAACCTCTTCGGTTACCCAGTCCCGATATATACAAGTAAGTTGCAGAAAGATTAAATTGAGTCATTCCTAATATGGTTGCATCATGATATTGTGAAAAGTGTTTCTTTGTTATGCAGGGTTGTAAAATTTTATATTGTTGCTATTCGACTGTGACACAGTCAAATATTTCATGGCCGTTGAATCTGATCTAGGGCTGCACGGTTGAGATGCGATATGCAGTTATGAACTGTCATATTGCGATGTCGATAAATCCTGCAATAAATTCATAGACCAATTTGCGAAATTGTCAATGTAAGTTGATGAACCTAAATTTCAAGATACAGGACATTTATTACTGTTAGCCTGTAGATAATACCGCAGAAATAGTGGACCTCTTTGAGAAAATTATCTTCGCTTTGGAAATGTATTTTCTGAAAGACTTCTAACACATCCAATCCATTGATCTAAAAATTGTGTCTGTTATCTTCAAGCTGGTTAATTTTTCGGCTGGTTCAACAATTTTGTCATACTCTTTTCAGATTTTCATTAGTTGACTCGGAACAGAACATAGTATTTGAAGAGAACCACAACAATGCGGTGGTTGAGAGTCCGTTGATAAAAGGCGGAACGCTCATCAAACTTGTCGAACGATTGACTTACCACATGTATGCTGATCCGAAATTTGTGCGCACTTTCCTGACGACCTACCGATCCTTCTGCAAACCGGACGATCTGCTTAACCAACTAATGTCGCGATTTAACATTCCGGATCCCCCTTCTGTCCCCAGCGAGACAGAAGAGGACAACATCAGAAGTCGAGATGACCTGAAACGATTTCGCAACGAATACGTCAAGCCTGTTCAAATTAGAGTGCTCAATGTGATAAGACACTGGGTCGACCAACATTGGTATGACTTCGAGCTGAACAGAGACTTACTGGCTCGTTTGAGGAGTTTTTTAGAAAGTGTCAAAGGAAAAGCCATGAAAAAATATGTGGAGTCCATAGACAAAACCATTCAACGGAGGGTGAGTACACTGAGTAGCATGACATTTAATTTAGTGTGCTAGGCTGCCAATCTCGGGCAGTTTCAATTATCCCTCGCCTCATTACCATGTCCTCTTCCTGTCCTAATTGGCCTACTGAGTGCATTAATACAGGACGTAAAGCCCCAATCATCAATCCATTAAGCATTACCTTATTTTCTCTATTAAAAGCACACCCCCTAATAAAAGCCCACCCCCCTCCACAAGGAACTAATTTTCATCAAAACATGACTTTATCATAAGTTTTTTATGCAAAAAATTATTAATTGACCATATCATCATTACTTCTGCCCACTGGGCGTTTAATAGAGAAAATATGGTACTATAGTAATGTTTGTGTACCTAGAAAAGTGTTTAAAAATAGATCAACCATTTGTCTGGGAATTGTATTCAGTTTCCTGACTATTTTGTTCGCAAAGAATTTTTCACAAGATTTTACTCAGTTTTTGAAGCAAGGTTGGACATGAAATCAAGAATTGAATTGCTCATAAACTGCTGTCTAATCCCACTTTGAATTTGCCTGTTTCTCCTTTGCAGCTTGAAAGTGCCAATATGGAGCGTCAAATTACTTACGAACGAGAACCTCCGAAGATTGAATGGCATATTACGAGAAAATTTGAGGAGTTTGATTTGATGACGGTAAGACCATTCAGATTGTATTTAACTGGTTGATACACTGACATGAAATGACATCTAATCACAACATTTGCAGCATTCAGCAAATTATAATATCAGTTGCTTTTGAAAATAGAAAAAACGTATTGATATGAATGACTGTTGAATAATTATTTGCCTTGCTTTTAAAATCATAGCTGATTCCTTAACCTGTGGGGCTGTGATATTGCGTTGACTGTTGAAATTGTACTAAATATTTTTCTTGTTCCATTTTTCAGTTACATCCTATCGAAATAGCGAGACAAGTTACCCTTTTAGAGTTTGACTTGTATCGAGCAGTGAAGCCGTCCGAATTAGTTGGTAGTGTGTGGATCAAGAAACAGAAAAACCTGACATCACCAAACCTGCTCAAAATGATCCATCATTCCACTATGGTACGTCTTTTCATGTTTCATCTTTTAAATTATGAATAGTTTTACAACTCATATTTAGACACAAGTTTGATCACTTGACAGGATCAGCGGAAATTGATAAGAACAGGTTTCCGCAGTATTCACTATAAACTATTCACTAAATTGATATGTTTGTTTGAAGTGGGAAGATGTTGGCTTTGGCCACACATAATTGATCTTTAGCTTCTCGGATCCACTCAAGGCACTTTTTCTAGAGTCGGTCGGTAGGACAAAAAAGAAAAGGTGAAAAAATTAATTTTTATATTGTCAAAAAAATATATTTTTTTTTTCAATATTTTTTTTCCATCGGCAGGCAATCTATTGTGTCGGCAGATCCGCGAAGCTAAGAATCAATTATGTGTGGCCTAAATGTGACGCATACATTCACTGTTGACTCTCTTTATTTATAATACAAGTTTTTAAAAACCACAAGTTTCTGAATACGATATATATGTCTTTTTGCTTTTGCTTGCATGTATAACCTATCGGTTAGCATTTGCAAATTTATAATTTGTTAAATATTTAATATTTTAATATTATTTATATATTTTGAAGTAGTGATAATAATGGGTGGATGTTTTGTCTATTTCAGTTTACGTTTTGGTTAGAGAAGTGCATTGTGGAAGCAGAGAACTTTGAAGAGAGAGTGATGGTCACGTCAAGGGTGATGGAAATCATGCTCGTGTTCCAAGAACTCAACAACTTCAACGGTGTTCTAGAAGTAGTCAGTGCTCTCAACTCAGCACCCGTCTACAGACTCAAGCACACGTTCGAGGTAAGTGGTCAATAGGACAGACTTTTTCTTGGTATTTTGTATCAGTGTCTAACTGTCTATGCTGGGCAAGTAAAAGATCTCCACACATGAGGTATATCTAATTATGTAACAGGTTGTGGATTCCTAAGAAGTTTTAAGAACTTGCCATTGAGGGTTGCAATTTCACAAGAAATATTTTCTTTGATAAGGCCACACATAATTGATTCTTACCTTCGCGGACCCGCCGACACAATAGATTTGCTGCCGATGGAAAAAAAAATTGAAAAAAATTTTTTGACATTATAAAAAAAAAATTTTTTTCACCTTTTTTTTTTGTCCTATCGACCGACCCTAGATAAAGTGCCTTGAGAGGATCCGAGAAGCTAAAGATCAATTATGTGTGGCGTAAGTCTCGAGTTCTCTATTGTTGGAACTCGTGCTCACTGTCCTTGCCAAGCAATTTTGTTTGCCACCATACTCAGAATTTTGTATTTCTCTGTTTTAATCAGGAAATCGAACACAAATTCCACAAACTGAAGAAAGTGTTTGACGAAGCCAATGAACTGAACTCGGATCACTTCAGGATATACATTGAAAAACTACGGTCCATCAATCCACCCTGTGTTCCTTTTCTTGGTGAGTTGATGAATAATTGATTGCACGGCCATTAATACAACATGCTATTAATATTATACACATTAAGTTTTCTGAATGGATATTATTGATTAGCAGTTAACTTCAAATATATGTTTCTTTTGAATGTCTCAAAATTAATATTTATTAATCTGGAACTGAAAGGCTTTTTAAATTTTGATAATTTTATTATGCACTACTTCTAAAGTGTGCAAATAGTTACTGAAAATTGCACATGCAATGATATAACTTTAAAATTGTTGGTGATAAACTTGATTAAATTTTTGTCAAAGGAGGCTATTTACTTTGCTTTTATTTTAGGATTATTATGAGATATGCTTCATAAATTTGTCATCTGAGACCTTTTTAAGTTTCACCTGGTATCTTAATCGAATTATTATTGAAAGAAATATTTGTTATTTTTTCCAGGGATGTACTTGACCAATATCCTCCACACGGAGGAGGGCAACCCTGACTTTCTGCCACATAGACCCGAAGGAATTATTAATTTCAGCAAAAGACGAAAAGTCGCTGAGATTACTCAAGAGATTCAGCAGTACCAGAATCAGCCGTACTGCCTGACTGTTGAAAATGAAATCAGGACATTTTTTGAGAACCTCAACCCTCTAGGCGAGATGACTGACAAGGAGTTTAGTGATTACCTATATAACAAATCCCTCGATATTGAGCCCAGGAATTGCAAGGCTCCCACCAAAGGAGTAAGTCATTATCATTTATTTGTCACGTTTATCTAATCATCAATATCTCTTTGTGTGGGACTTAAAATTGCTCTTAACTTCTTAAGAACTGCATTCGGAAAATGTTAGTATTTTTCCTGGTTGTGAATCAGAATTGTTTCACTTTCGTTGTGTCTGTAATGGCCAGATATTATAAGTTATCAGTAAAGAGCATGTAAGTGAACGACTGCCCTTGTCTGAAGAAATAATGAATTTTCATTGTTCAAAGTATGCATGACCAATGGCAAGAGACATAATGACACTTTTGATTGCATAATTTTGATCTTAAGACTCCTCGATTAAGGACCACTATTTTTTGGTGATCAAGTAAATAATATGCTTGAATGAGAGAAAACTTTTGTATTCATTGAATATTGTGACTCTTCCAGGATAGGAAACGCGAGTTCAACCTGAAGAGCCCGGGGGTTAAGCCCATGTCCAGCCGGGGTATATCCACGTTACGAAGTGAACGCAACCACCCAACGCTGACGACCCCCAGCACACCGCAGTTGCCTCACCACTTGGAAACAGGGGGAACCTCCTCGTGTGAGGCGACCCCTCCCACCACTCCGAGTAGCCCTCGCTCCCCTCACATGGACCAAGTAGACACAGTCTTCGCAACGGTTCTAATTAGCACTTGTAAGTATGAAAATATTGTGAACTTGTTCATCTGTTTAGTGAATCAAAGGGACAAACTGGTGTGTGATGTATTCGCTTCATATAAAATTAATATCCTTTTATATAAATGTATAACGTTAATATAAAGTATGAAGTTTATCTTATATAGAAATTTAATGATAAAATTGTTGGAAGTTAAGGTTTGCTTCTTCTTGGGCATTGGAATGAACTTCGTCCGACAAAATCTTGACTCAAAATGAAGCTTGGTGGCTGATTGAGACATGCCAGCAATTTTGCAGCCAAGAATGAACCTAGAAAGGTTGAATTGTTTCTCAGTTATTTAAGACGCTTTGGCTGACTGACTTACTTTGACTATTTCTTTATTTTTCAGGTGCAACAACAATGCAATCTCCGTCTACGCCTCATTTCACTCTGCCTAGCTCGAGCGTTCTCCTGAGCAGCAGTAGTGCAACAGGACCTGTGTCTCCACACCATCATGTGCCGCCCCCACTGACTGGAATTCAATCAGCCTTTTACCCACAAGGGCAGGCTAGTCCGGTGTCCACCATGGCCCCCATGACACCCCTTTCGCCGAGCCCTGTGTCCCCCGGCCCTCCCACCCTGCAGCCTTTCTCTAGCAAACACCCAGATCGCCCCCCTCCCCTGCCCCCTCGCCGTAAGAAGGAGATGACCTTACCGCCCTCTGCAGAGTTATCGCCCGTACGCCAAGCTCCCGAAGCACCCCTACTGCCTCCCAGAGAGTCAAGAGACGTTTTTGTTATGCCCAGTGGCGCCCCCCCTCCTCTACCTCCAAGGAGAGGAGAATCCATGACTCTTCCTCGTCGTAACTCTGACCGAGATCAGACCCCTGTGAACGTTAATGGCGACCGGGGAGGGTCGGTCACCCCTGAACTGCCTCCAAAGACCTATCCTGGTGCACATTCGCGAAAAAAGAGCAGTTAGCAATCGTAGGCAGGCCATCCTGTTCACTCCATAAGTCTTCACTGATATCTCTACCCATGTGTCAACCATATCAGCTTGCCAATAACATGTGATATAAATATTGCGGCCAACTCACGTCACTTCATGTACTGCCTTGGACATCAGCGACTCTGGAACTGGCAGTCTGTTGGATATGCAACGTGGCAGTGTTCATTTACAAGTGGTTTCAAACCCATCCTGACAACGGAAATATTTTACAAGTGCTCGGACTGTCATTGCACCTCTGTTTGTAATCAAAGCATCTGAAATGTTTCTGTTTCTTTGTCAGCCAGTGCATTGCCAGCGAAACATGGACATTGCTGTTGATTAGTGTGTGAAGACTGTCTGATGACCGTATTAAGATTCAAAAGACTGGCAACATTGCTACACATGGTTCCAGTCTCAATAATGATATAGTAATCACAAAAGGTAGAAGTGTAAAACTAGTTAATTGAATCATTGTGTATATTGTTGAATGGTGCTGCTAGAAGTGTGTTGCCTACGTAGTATCCAGTGGGCAATTAAATTGCTAATGTTATACAGTGAATAAAGTTTGGATTGTACTTGATCAAATATGGATATAGATTCTTTCTACAAAAACAGCATTTGAAAAATGCTCTTTCTCATCCTGTAATTGCCATGTAAAAATGAGTTATTAATTGTATAAAGGTGAATCGCTATGTAAATTATGAAAGTGATATATCCAAAGACCTGATCAGTAGACATATACTTGCTTTACACCTCACATTACCAAAAATTGTCAAAGAGTTTAGTGATCTAAAATGTGAATGGCTACATCAGGTGCTAAGATGAAGTCACAAAGAGTTAACAATGGTATTTCTGTGTATATAAATCAGCTTTTTCTTTACTGAATGTCTTTTTAGTGCTATAGAGTAACATTGGAGTGACACACTAGTCATTCATGTTGAGTATTCTTCGCTATCTGTTAGCAGCCATATATACTAGCTATTCTCTAGACTAATCATAATCATTCTCTCACCTTGTACCTATCTAACCTGAACTGTTTCTCTGTTGTATGTTGACGCATTGCAGGTCACATTGCTGAAAGTTGTCGATTCATCTGTAGGTCAAAATAATTTATTACTGGTCAGGGGCAATCTTGTCAGCTAGTTGACTTCAGAACAATGTAATAAAACATTATATACAATTTTGTGGTCTTTCCTTATGTCTAGTGTGTGAAGATTAAAAAGCTAGATGGATGTATTACTTGGGAGTCAATTTGGCTAATTGATTGCTGTCTGGCTTGTTGCCAAAAAGTATATAGAATTGTTTAGGAGTATCAAGTATTAAGTAAATTCTGGACGCAGGTCATTGAAAGACCTCTTTATCCAGATCGTTGTGGTAGTTAAAAAATCACAGTTTGTGCGGACGGAGGTGCAAGTGATAATGAAAAAGTTAATGCATCAATAAGAAGATTGATGTATTGAGCCTATGATGAATGATTAGATAATGGATAGTCATTCATAGTCCACTCAAAGTTTAACAGCCTGACTTAAAAAATATGGTCAGCTGGCAGAATGATTATATGTCCAGCGATTATCATAAAAAAATCACTGTACGTGGTTATCATGAAAAAAGAAACTGCTGATGCGTATGCATCAATCTTGATTGTTGTGATTGCGACAGGATATTGCCTAAAAATTAGGCCCAGTAGTGTTCTTTAGAGGCAAGTACTGTATTGAGCAACCGTACTGGAATGACTGTTGATCATTAAAAATTCAAGATCATTTTTTCACTGGAGCCCTTTAAATATTATTATTAAACTTTAATTTCTGCTAAAAGTATTAAGCAGTCTTTAATATGACTGATTATTAGCTGTCACACTGGTAAAGCATTTAAAATTTTCAGATGAACATATAAGGTAAAGATCATGGCTAATCTTAGATTGCTGCCTCTGATGAAGTAATGGAAGTTAAGAAAAAAAGTCAGTTTACAGGCCAAAGGCTATCTTAAATTAAAACTGGATCTTTTGAAAGTTTTGGTGCTAACCTACCATTCAAGATTTTTTTTCTACAGAATTTGATTATGGGGGATGGGGGGGGGGGGATGGTTATGTAGCCAGTGGTATAGCTCACTTTTAGTTCCAAAGCATGGATAGGATACATCATAATTTTAAAGGAAAAATAGTTTAAATGTCGAAATGACTTTAGGCCTACGTTCAGATGTTAGCTGAAGAGCCAGTGGCGACCCTATAGGGAGGGAGGGGCACCTGCCCCCCATATTGGACCTGTGCCCCCCAAGGTGCCCCCCATATGAATTTCCACCTTGGCTAAAATAGACAAGTATAGGTTATTCACCTAGGGAGAGGCAATATGTGATTTATCCAGCGAGGGCGTTAGCCCGAGCTGTGATAAACACATATTGCCGATCCCGCGGTGAATAACCGGCTTATACCATAAGACAAAACTGAAACTTGTCATTTGTTGCTTAGGGTTTTTCACAGCTTCACTTATTATTCTCCCATGGGAGGATAACTGGACAACAAAGAATATGGGTTTTATTGCAGGGAAATACTGGCTCATGATTGGCTGACAGAGGTGTCGAATGGTATAATTAGCATTATGGGTACCCCCGAAATCGTGCCCCACTGCCCCCCCCCCGCTCGTGACCCCCTAGTTACGCCACTGACGGGGCACTGGGCCAGTGAGGGAGGCCCGGGAGGGGGAGGGCCAGGTGGACTGAACTGAACAAAGGGGGGGGGGGAGTGGTTAATTCTCTGATGGTTTCCAGGGGCGCTGCGGTCGGCCCCTCGATCCAACATCCGGGCTACCTAATTTGCATACGTCAACTATCCCGACAAGCATTCTGGGTAAGATGCAAAATGGCGGCTCCCATACTGAAGTGGAAGCGCATAACAAACGCCACTGGACCCTGTCCCCGGCCTCGCCATGGCCATCGAGCAGTTGCTATCAAGGACTTAATGGTCGTGTTCGGCGGTGGAAATGAAGGGATCGTTGACGAGTTACACGTTTTCAACACAGGTACGTGAAAAGTTTGCGGGCGAAGTTGACAGCCAAAATGGCGGCATTCTATGAGTATTGATGTTGTTATACACCGCTAGTATATTGACCGCTGCAGCCAACAGTTAAAGCTAACCGCCAATGAAAGTTGTTTAAACTAGTGCTTAGTAGCGGTTAGATTAGGGTGATCGTCTTTACCGAGTGTTCAGATGCGTAAAAGCTACATTTTTCGGGGTGGGAAGTTGCGGGTCTTTTGTAGCGGCGGCAGGTAAAACAACAAACATGGCGGCCCCCTGTAATCGGCACTGGGGATTTCGCAACTCTGTTTTGGCTCGCTGGATGAGCTGGACTGGGAATCGTGGCTTCAGTTGCGAGTGATTTGTGACACCTGATGCAATTGCACCTCGATTGGCATTGTTTTCTTTTGTGTTTTGCACTGATTTCGTCAGTTTGCCCAGCCCGCCGAGCGCGTCGCTGTTGTTTGGGGTCTGTGGTAAAATGGCCGCCACCGTAATGAAGAATTGGGGTACTGATGGGAGGTCACTTGGCAAGCGGACTGATGTCCTGGGGGCGCGAAAATGGCTGTGTCAATGCAAGTGCCCTCAGGCTGAGACATTAGCATAAAGACTTTCATTCATGTTATTCATGTTGCTTGTTAGTATATTTTTTGTAAACTTGTAAAATAAGTGAGTAAATTAGTTCATTGAAATTAAAATCACTAACAAATTAAAAAAAACAATTTTTTTTTGCAGCCACCAACCAATGGTTCGTGCCAGCAGTCAGAGGAGACATTCCACCGGGTTGTGCTGCATACGGTTTTGTATGCGATGGCACCCGTATCCTGGTGTTTGGAGGAATGGTGGAGTATGGCAAATACTCAAATGAGTTGTACGAGCTGCAGGCCAGTCGCTGGGAGTGGAAACGGCTGAAGCCCAAGAACCCTAAGAATGGAATTCCTCCTTGTCCACGTCTGGGTGAGTGCTTCTTGCAAATTTGCTGGTTTGAACCGTACCCTTGAGGCACAAGTTGCTCTTGGCATTTTGTCATCAAAAACTGTTGGCTTTCATGATTTTGAAGTTGAACTGAACAGAATGCATGCACCATATTTAATCTGCATAATTTTTTTCACTCTCTAGGTCACAGTTTCACACTGCTTGGTCAGAAGGTCTATCTGTTTGGAGGTCTGGCAAATGACAGTGAAGATCCGAAAAACAATATTCCCAGGTATGTTCTGACTCTAAGCATTTCATGGCTTATGCATGTCAGTAATGCATGATAATTATTTGTATTATTCATCAAATTGATCAAAAATAATTTGAACAGAGTTTTTGAAAATTAAATAGTGATGGTCTTTGTGTTTCCAGATATCTTAATGATCTGTATGTCTTGGAGCTGAAGCAGAGCTCTAACAATCTGTCATGGGACTGTCCTATGACTTACGGGCAACCCCCGCCCCCAAGAGAGTCCCACTCTTGTATTTCTTACCAAGAAAAAGATGGCGGCAAACAACGACTGATCATTTATGGTGGTATGAGTGGCTGTCGGTTGGGTGACCTGTGGCAATATGATGTTGGTAAGTGACAATATTTTTAACATTGGTCATAGGTAATGTGAATTTTCCTTGGAGATTTTTTTCAAATTTCTGGTGAAGATGCAATGAACTTCTTCCCTTATCTTCATAAAGTATCAATTTATCAATGTGTTTTACAGAGGGAAGCACCTGGACCAAACCAGTGGTACAAGGTCTGCCTCCTCTTCCAAGAAGTTTGCATTCTGCCAATGTTATTGGAAACCGGTATGTATGCTTATTGGTTAGGTTTGACTATTTAAAAATGTGATGATCAGCGGTAAAGGAATATTAAGAAAAAGTTAGTTTAATTTGATACTAAGATGTTATTTAACTAAGGCTTATTATAGACCATTTGGATCTTTCTGCATTTAATTGCAAAGCCTCTGAAACTGACAACTACATTTGTCTAGGCTCTTAATTGGTTAGTAATTGATTGGACACAGTAACGTAAGACTTGGGCATAATCCATCCTGTAATTGCAAAAATCGAAATTTTCTATTCTTTGATTTCAGAATGTTCGTGTTTGGCGGCTGGGTGCCCCTCGTGATGGATGACGTCAAAGTGGCCACGCACGAGAAGGAGTGGAAGTGCACCAACACTCTCGCTTCCTTGAACCTGGACACGATGACCTGGGAGCCTCTTGCCATGGAAGTCTTTGAGGATGCCATTCCCAGGGCCAGAGCAGGACACTGTTCCGTGGCCATCCACAGCCGATTATACATCTGGAGCGGAAGAGATGGCTACAGAAAGGCTTGGAATAACCAGGTTATTTGATTTGCAAATTATTTTGATTTGATTTTGCAGATTTCCTTATAGAATCTGGCTTTCTTCAGTTTTTGACTGAAAATTGTTGCTTTTTTGCCTTTCATGCACTAAATAAGTAGATTCTCAAGAGTGCTTCCATGAGGATTTATTGATGACTTGGCTATTACTGTAATACTGAATTCTTGATACCCTCAAGGTCGCTCATGTTACTTTTGTGTTCCTTTACTGATTCTCTCTTTTCTTTGCTCAGGTTTGCTTCAAAGACCTTTGGTTCCTCGAGACTGAGAAGCCACCAGCGCCATCTAGAGTGCAACTTGTCAGAGCCAGCACCAACACTTTGGAAGTATGCTGGGGCGCAGTACCAACAGCTGATGCCTACTTGCTTCAAGTCCAGAAGTACGACATGCCTCCAACACCAGCCATGGCTGCTTCCGGAACACCAGCGGTATCTGCTGCTGCCAGCCCTCGCTTAGCTGCACCCACAACTCCCACCACCACCCTAGTGAGACCTGCAGGAGCTACAATTAGACCTGCTGGAATCACCTCTCTTGGTACCCCCACTATGACAGCTGTGAGACCTGCCACTCCACGTGCTGGTACAGTAACAGTCACAAGACAGAGGTCTCCAATCATTCAACAACCTATTAAGGTCGGAGGACAGATCATCACTGGACAGAAAACTATCATCTCACAGGTAATGATTCTAGATATTCTTTCTGATTATAGATAAGTCTGAAAATTGAAGTCAAGTTAGAACTCTCCTCGTGAATTTGCATAAGTTGGTTTCTTGTATGTTTTATGATACTTGTGCTATCGCTAAGTATACAAATGATATTCTCTCTGAACGTATTTAAATTCTAAAAGTGAAATGTATTTTTGCAGGGAACCACGGGCACCACAGGTCAAATCAGTGGCATAGCTGCCTTGGCCGCTGCAGCTGCTGCGACCCAAAAGATCACAACTGGAGGAGCCACACCAACCATCACTACAGTCGGGCAAAGTGTACCAGGTGTGAAGGTCGTCACTCCTACAATTGTTAGCCCATCGACGATAAAGGTTTCGCCCATCACTTCTAGAACCGGTGAGATATATTCCGATAATATTAAATAATTCCTTGCCAAATATCCAATGGGGTTGCTATTGCTCTTGAAATTTAATGTTTAAAGTTATTACCAGATCTTTGCTAAACGATTGAAATTGTTTATTTGCAGTTTCCCAAGTAGCTCCAGGAACACAAACAATCCGAGTTCAGTCACCTGCCACAACAATTCTCAAGCCTGCCCAGCAGGGAGCCACAGTGACTGGCACAGGTCAACCTAAACAGATCATCACAGTGCACAAAGCGGGACAGGTCACCAGCCAGCCACAGATTGTGACATTAGTGAAGACCACCAAGGGCATGACTGTTGCTTCTGTTAGTTTTGAATGTTTAATTCACACAATTTGACTTGTTATTTGTAATCATAGATTATGGATTGGCTGTTGTGTGGTTCTCCTTGTGAGTGCCAAGAATTGGGCGTAGAGGGCTGCATTTACCATATCTATCTAGATTTGATGACTAAAACATTAAGCACAGTTCATATTAATTGTCTTTTCCGTTCCAGAACAAGGGCATTCCCCAAGGAGCTACCATCGTGAAATTAGTGACCACACAAGCGGGAAGTGGGAAACCAACAGCCATCATTACAAGCACACAAGCAGGACAGACACCATCCACAATTCTTGGCATCTCCAGTGTCCAGCCACAGATTAAGGTAAAGAACTTAGACTGAGGAGATACTAAAGATCTGTGAAGTCCTTTCATATTCAATTTTGTCAAACTTCAGTTTTACTACGATGATACTGACTTCTTCGGCATCTTTATAGCTGTGTGATGTGTAGTAGGAGGGAATTAACTGTTTCAGTTGCAAATGAACCTGAAATCAGTTAAGATGTTTACCATAATTATGGCGTAATACTAATTCGGAAATGATGTCTATTTTACAGACAAGTGCTGGCAAGACCACCATCATCAAATCTCTCCCTACATCCATGATCAGCGCAGCTGCAAAATCATCAGGCATTGCCACAGTAAGCAATGTAGGAACAGGCGGCAAGCAGACAATTGTTATTGCTGCTCCTAAATCTGGAAACGTTTCAGGAGCATCTCCCAACATCATCAGCACAGTACCCAAACTCGCAAGTACATCAACGGCCGGGGGCGGCACTCAGTTCATCGTGGTCACAACGAGGCCAGGAGGCACATACAGCACTGGTGAGTTGTAGTTTTTTGGACATCATCCAATGTCTTGTAATCCAAAAGATAGATTTCCTGGCAAACGACAAAACTTTCTTTCTGTTGAGTTGCTAAAGTTTAGTCAGATGTTGAATTTTTCTGGTATTCTCCTGAGCTTGAATATGATTCTGTATTTCTTGTATCTGCAGGTCAAACGATGAGCACCCTGCCAGCCGGAACACAGATCATAAACCCGTCTGGATCAGGCAAACCCATCATCACCATAGTCACATCTCCACAAGGTATGCGAAATCTCAATATTTGTGAAAATTTGAAAATGCATGACTGTTTGAATCCATCAGATTTCCTTCGGATATATACTTAACGTACTGTGATTTGCTTTTGCAGGTACACTTGGCACATCAGGTGCTGCCCTGACAACAACAGTGTCCGCATTGACCAACACTGTCACGACATCTGCCGTTTCTTCGTCGATGATCGCTGGCACCACTCTGAACATCACGGACCCTGCCAGCTTGGATGCTTTGGAGAGCGCTGAAGCAGTCGAGGGTATCCCCATGCAGGTTGACGGAGCTGTTGATTCTACATCAGATGAAGGATACTCGGAAGACCTCAGCGATATGGAAGACGAACACACACGCAACAAAGTTGACGACGATCACTCATACTGCTCGCAAAACGACCAGCCCTATTATCACCCGTACAGTCTTGTGGCTGATGATGTAGAGATCGAAGATTCAGACTTTCTTCCGGGGTACATGCAAGTTGATGGCCCCATGGATCCCGGTGACGGAGACGGTGGAGCTGAAGGTGAAGCGGACGCAGCCCAGCAAGAAGGAGAAGGAGACTTGGACCAACCTCCTGCGGAATTAGAGGACCCATCAGCACAGGCTGATGAGCCTTCTGCGGAAGATAATGCTGCTGACGAGGCTCCTGATTCACAGACACAGAATAATGGTGAAGCCAAGGAGGCAGATGCAGCATTGCCGGAAGTGAAAGATGAAAATGCTGAGGATGAGAAGCCTGCCATTGCTGCTCAACCTGATAGCACAGGTTGGTAATATTAAAAACTTTCGAATTTACTTAATGACTGACTGATTCTATATGGAAGGGTTTCAAGGTTTATAAAGACACTACTAGTGGTCGCACAAGAAATTGAGACTAGTAACCGGTTTCAGTATATATATTGAGTTTCCATATGCATAAATAAGTATTCACAACTTTTCTTCCAGACCCATTGGCTACCCTGGCAGCAGCTGCGGTTACAGCAACTCCCAATGCTGCAGCCAAGCAAGGAGCAGGAGATGTCAAGACAGAAATTAAACCCAAGATTGTTGTAAGTAATATTCCTATCCAACATTGGGATATTTTGATCATATCCCGTTTAGCATAACATTTGTTAAAAGGTCGACACCCACAAATGGAGATGAGTTTGTTTGCCACATCTTGAAAAATTTGGTATAAGTCATTAGATGTCTGCAAGTTTTCTTTGTTATGTTGCATTTATCAGAAATGCTAAGTATTTCTATCTTTATTTGCTGACAGTTTTCTTGTTCTATTTCAGGATGGCAAGTCTGAAACTCCCAGCAAAACGGTTGTGGTGAAGAAAGACGCCAACCAGTGGTTTGATGTGGGAATCATCAAAGCAACGTCCTGTGTAGTCGCTAACTACCATCTCCCATCAGAGTCTGGCCAGGGCAATGGAGATGTAAGTTATTTTGTTTTGTATTTTGGTCATTTTTCGGGCTAAGTGTATTATATCTTGTTTTGCCCGTTTTACAATATAGCATAGCACCAAGATGTGTTTTTCGGCAGGGCTCTATCTAGCCAGGAAGTACCTAACCTATCAGCCCAATCACCAATGCATCCACCCTGTCTAAATAATCATTCTTACATGTTCCATCTTTTCTTTCAGGCTTCATCTACATTACAAGACATTGACGTGGTCAGCGTACCAGACCACAGTGTCCTGAAGAGACAAGACCTTCTCCCTGGGACGGCCTACAAGTTCCGTGTAGCTGGCATCAATGCCTGTGGGCGAGGACCCTTCTCAGAAGTCTCTGCTTTCAAAACATGTCTGCCGGGCTTCCCTGGTGCCCCCTCTGCCATCAAGATCTCAAAGGTGCGTTAAACAAAAAGAAAGAAAAAAAGGACTCCATCATTGTTTACCTTGAGCTCAGCGTTGTTAACCGTAACTGCTCAGGTTGCTTGCCGAGCACACTGGAGACTACAGTTTCTGCCCCAATCTTATAACCCAATATATTGTCAGGAATCCGTGCAAATTAATGCAAGACCTGTAGTCCCATGAAGGGGGAGGGTTAGCTCAGTGGTATTGTGCTGGCTGGCTGTCGCTGCATCCTGCTCTTGTCAGGTCATCTGGCCTATGTTGGACGGCTGTTTGTATCAAACTTCGCCTCATTGCTTTGTCCTTCTCCTTTACTGATTAGCCTGCCAAGTACATAAATACAGGACGTAAAGTCCAAATCATCCTTCCGTGTGATCCCATGAAGGACATTTAAATTTCACAGTATGAAACTTTTCATAGAGGTAAACTGATGATGCAGAGAACTTGTTTCATCTGATGAAGTTAATGAACAACGATCAGTTCTAGTCAATGTATCAATAAGTTATAAACATTTTATTTTCACAATTGCAGAGCACAGACGGAGCTCATCTATCCTGGGAACCACCTCAGAACACTGCTGGAAAGATCACAGAATATTCCGTGTATTTGGCTGTCAGAAATACGCAACAAGGGGAACAGAAAGCCACCACGGGTCCTGCTCAGCTGGCGTTCGTACGAGTGTACTGCGGTCCCAACCCTCAATGCACCGTCACTGCCGGAAGCTTATCGTCTGCACACATAGACTACACAACCAAACCTGCCATAATCTTCAGAATCGCAGCTAGAAACGAGAAGGGCTATGGCCCTGCTACACAAGTCAGGTGGCTTCAAGGTATGTGGAATTGTTGTTGATACATCATATGTGACTGATGTAGACTAAGTATCTATGCTGAAGGAATGCTGTTGCTAATTTGATTATTATCCGAAAAATGCCACAAAAATCCGAGATTTGTGAATTAAAATACCAAAATTTAATTGATAAATTAAAATTATTTCCCAGTCATCCTGAACTATCAATACATTTGCACAGTAGTAATAATAGTCTGGCAGGCTCAACACTAGTCTGCGCTTGTGCCTGTGGCTTAATTATCATATGGTTATCGCATCGTAATGAATGGGTTATGTCTCCCTTTCACAGATGCCGCTCAAAGTCCTGCCGTTGTCAAGACTGCCGTCAAGAGAACTGTAGCTGGAGTAGAAAGGTAAGACCAAATTGTGACAGATAATGCAGATTGCTATTCCCTTGTGCTAACTTATGCAACAATGATAAAATTTTACAGCTACAAATATTCTTGGATGGTTATCGCACTTATGTGAAACTTGACTGAAAAGAAGTAATCGTGACTAATATGAAGATTCATACTCTATTATGTTGTTAGTTTGTATTTACTGAAAAATAATTATGTACCTTCAGCAAACCAGCTGGAATCAACGTAGTGGGAAGCATGGCAGCCATGAAAAAGCCGAAAGTGGACGACCAGTGAATTGGAATTAAATTATGGGATGTCAACTAAGGTGCTTACTTGAATGCAATGAGGGGTGCTGCCCTCTGGCGGAAGATGTGGAGTTCACACAAACACTACTATTGTGACATTTTGTAATGATGCACTGTAATTCCATTGAAATGTGTCTTATACATATATGCTATGTACTATTGCTTTATGTCTGTAAATAGTTAACTTAAAAGTAGACGCATTTTGATAAAAGTTTAAATG
This sequence comes from Platynereis dumerilii, assembly GCA_026936325.1. Lineage (NCBI taxonomy): Eukaryota > Metazoa > Annelida > Polychaeta > Phyllodocida > Nereididae > Platynereis > Platynereis dumerilii. The sequence goes on from JAPTHN010000011.1 coordinate 22,502,224, forward strand.
ATATTTGTGCAATGATTAAACTACAATGGTATTTTTCAAACCAGTGAAAACTTTATAAGTTAAAAAGATGAATTGGATTCAATTTGAGATGAATTTGGTTTCAATTTGAGTAATTGGTGAATTCGGAAACATTATTCGAATTTGATGGCAATCATAATTTATTGTAAATTAAAATATTTCAAATAATCTTTAGTAAGATGTCACACAGATCAAAAAATTGCTGAGATGTCTGAAGTGAACTGTCTATATACTCTGTAAATAGGATATCTTGTAAATAGTACTGTTGTCATTTTATTGTACCGTTTGGAATTTTACGTTTCTCCTCTTTGAGGGCCTTTGATATTGTTAGTAATTTTAGAAATGTTGTACATACTCTTTATGTTGTTTGACTGAAGAAACTTATCTTGAGTATATCCCGACTGTTGATTAATTGCATCTTACGTAATCATATGATAAGTCCTTTAAGAGGAGATTGATGCCTACGATGAAATGAATTTGCTTGAAGATGAAATTTTGCCTGAAGTAATTGTTACACGTTGAACTTTTATATTATGTCTGACGCAGACAGCCTTGTACATTACATGTTAATTGCTAGGTTAAGACGTTGTCTTGTAGTTAGTGCTCCGTTGTGCATGCCTCTAGTTCATATAATTTGTGGCATCATCTCGTTTCTAGCACGTTGCTTTCTTCTCTTCATGTTGTCCTATATATATATATCAATTGCAAGGTTGGATTGCACGGTTAATAATATCAAGTTTGCTACCAATCAATCATTGAGAGAGTAATGTAATTTTACAGCATTTATTTCCAAACTACATAAAACGAAATAAACCAGTCAAAATTTGATTCAATTGTCCTGGTTGTGTGTATAAATAATCAACAACATTACTTGGATGGACCACTGACTTCCACAGATAATTTGATGAGAATATCAAATTTGTCAATTCAATAAAAAAAGAAATCTGGCATGCTTGTAAATAGCTATTCAGAAAAATATACAATTGTTGCTGGTGGTTGCTTACGGAGTAAGTCCGTACAAAAAATCTGCTTGAAAGCAGCTCAAATGTGATATTTGTGAATTTAAATTAAGAGATCATGCAAAATAATTTAACAATTTATCAAAGATCAGAGACGTCTTCTATTGACTCGTCACTAGATTCATGTTGTCCCATTAACGGGACTTTGACTGAGAGCGAAATGGGAGCACTTGGAGGTTGCGCTTCAGATCCCTCCTCCACGGAAGTAGTGCTCTCTAAATTGACCGTTGCCATTAGCGACCGCCCACTAGGTGTCGCCTGTGCACCTACAAGGCGATTAAAACCATCTTGGGTGCTATTGATAGAGCGTGGCTGCCTCTGTAACAACTGGTCAGTGTTAATTGATGATTCTAAACTGTCTAGAAATTGTCCTGACGTTCCGAAATCATCATTTTGTAGTCTTTCGCTGTCTCTAGTGTCCCCGAATAATGCAGAACGAGTCAAAGAGCCAGTCATACCACGTTCACTGGAATGTGCTGTGTTCTCCAATTCACTCTGGCTGAAAGTGTGACCCATGTAATCGGTAGACCGTAGGATTTCGTCAATATTCATTTGGTCTGGCGTTCGAAGGTCTCTCTCGCTGAGACTGCCAGTACCTGAAAATAGAAAAGGGCATGTTTTCAGTTATTAGATCATTCCCCTGGTGCTCAATAGGTCTGTCTCCATTTGTAGTGCTGAATTTATGTATAAGTGGCATCTCCAAGCAATAGTAGCCATGTTTGAATCCCCTTTGCCTTTCAACATCATTGGATTATAACTGCATAATGGACTTTTTAATTGACTGTGGAATGTCATTGTAAGGCATCTAGCTATGCACACAGGCGGTCTCAACCAATAGCTGTGACTCATTTATGCACATAGCAATCTGAAGATGACTGTAACAATTATTGCTAGACAGAATTGCAGTTAAAGTCTGACGTATAAAGAGTAATGGTATGTCAAAGCACATTAGGCAGCTGTTATATGATTTAGATATCTATTGTATTAGTCATGAAAAGCTCTATTCAGTCATGAGATTTTTACTAACGGACTGGCTGTTTTGCTTGTTTATTCCAGCTAATTCTGAAAGATCTTTAAGTCAAAAGACCTTTGAAGGTTTTCTGGACTCACCGAAGTTATCAGTATGCAGATCTAGAATATTCAGAGAACGGCCAGACTGGATGCTCTCATTAGAAACCAGGAATTCTCTAGAATCGTGTGAGAATGTCCCTCCTGAAATTGTTCCTGCAAGAGTGTCCCTTGAATCAAGGATGAGTTCTTGGGAGGCTGATCTGCTTCTTCTTCCAGCTGTAAAAAACATGAAATTTTCATTATTCAACTGCATAAAAACTTTTCAAGATAACATACATGTCAATCCTCTAAAAAAAGATACCACATCAACTTCACTATTGTTTGAATGTTGAGTATCGGTACAGGACTACTACTACGGGTATAAGAAAGGCTAAAGACAAAAGTATAATAATAATATTTTCAGGATTTAAAAACATGGCAAATGGAAGGGATTTTACAAACGAAAGTCACTTTTCCAAACAGACTTTTTTCAATTGACAATTGTTTCAGTTTATATGAATTGCTCTTCTTCCAACACACCTTGGGCTCTTGCAGGTCTGTCTGTGGTCGACATAATGGGCCCTGCTCCGATGCCGCCTCTTTTCCTCATGTCAGCAAGTCGGAGGGGTCCTCTCTCGTCCGATCTATTAAGAGAATTCTGTCTTTGAGGAACACTTCTCTGCACACTTGAGCCACCTTGTGCTCCTTGGACGTCTCTACTGAAGCCCAGGCTAGATTCTCCATTTGGAGTGCTCGATTGGTTTGGCACTGGACCCCGAGAGGGTTGTCCTCTGCTTGTTGAGGGGCGAGGTACGGATTGGTTCATCAGTGGAGGCTGAGTGTTGGGAACTTCACCTGAAGGCAGACGGAAAAATATTTCATTATATATGTCTAGTATGTAAGGAAACAGTCTAAGGGATGGGAAATTAAAAATAATTTTGAACATTTATCGGCAAAACAATAAACCTCTCCATGTCGGAAAAAGCAGTTAACTATTGCATGGATCACTGTAACTTCAACGATTATTGTCAATGGAGTCTGCATTAAGCAGTTAAGTTAAAGAAATCATATGAATCCTTCCACTGGACTACAGCCATGCTCTATGACAAGATTTGACACCGACTGGTTTTATGATGATTGTTTTATTGATTTATTCCAAAAACCAGGGACAATCAAGAAAGAATACCCCAATCTTACCAGGAGAGGTGCCATCATCAGCTTGCATCTGTTCCTGGACCCTGACAACAGTTGGCAAGGACCTTGCTTGGTTGCCCACTGGATTGACCTCCCCGTAAATCCTGCTTGGAACGGCTGGTTGAGTATTCCTGAATCTGTTCTCCACCAAAGATATAGGTCTTCTGTTTAACTGGTTGGCTAACACGACTATTGGATTCTGCATACTCTGCAGCCTTTGGATGATCTCTCCTTCAGATATTTCATCCTGAAAAATTATAGCAGAAGAAAAATGCTACATGTGTAATCAGGAACATTGTGAGAAAACTTATACAAACATACTTGCATTACATCATTTTATCATGCTTAAATTGCATCTTTTTCTCAGCATTATTAAGTTGAAGATTTTACTCATCGTGATTTAGCTTTGTAGTTCTATGTTGTTTTTTTATAATTAATAAATTAATTGAGCAACTTACAGCATCTAGATCATCCATGCCATGGAAAGTGTCATCACCAGGTAGAAAGCCTGTCGCTGTAATTTCAAGTATATCATTTATAAGAATAAATAACCACATTGACCACCAAAAAAAATTATGATTGTAATGGCCACCACTAGAAATATAACCGTAAACCGCAGAGACATTGAACATTCTGTGAAATTGATAAAATCAATGAAAAATTTGTGATTTGGGACAAAATCAAATGTCTCATGTCTCATTCAACTTTTCTTTCACAGAGAATGAATCTCTTTTTGAGGGTGTTCATCCCATCATTTTAAAGTAATCCTGGTTCAGGGTACAATAAATTGATTGTAATTTTACAAGTGTACTAACGGATATAACCAGGATAGATATTCCTCATTTCTCCCTCACTGCGAGCACTTATCAGCCATTGCCCCTCCGAGAGGTAGTTGACAGAATCAGAGATCATGGATTCCTGGGATTGGATGGACGCAGGACTGGTCGGTCTGTCCACCATGATTTTGGGAGATTGGACAACAGGTTCTGCAGTTTCAGCTCTGAAATGTCATCATATCATGTTACAGTTGAAGAATTACTAATGCTTATATTTTATAGCTGTTTGTGCTCATCAATGACATCACAACAGGCCCTATCCATCACATTGAAATGAACTGTCGATTTGTCATTTTTAAATCAGGCAGTTTTAGGATTGCGCAATGAAATATGTAGAGAAAACATACATTGTACTTGACAACCATCTCGTTCGCTACAAACTTCTCATTAAGCAGTCTTCATGCATCCCCGCTAACTACCAGGGAGTACTGAGGTTGACATGAACTTCACACTTCAGCTGTTTTCTCTTTTTTAAAGTTAAAAAACACAAAACACAACTAGAGAAAGGTGAATACTCACTGTTTGGCTGGTCTTGAATCCTGACGAATCAAAGGCGCTGCATCAGAGGTGTCTTCTGACTCTGTTTCAGTTTTTTCTGACTCCGATTCGGGAGTTGGTGGACGTTTTGTTTTCTTTGGTTTTTTGGTTTTTTCCTGAGCTTCCTGGGCATTTGATGGGCGTGGTTGGGGTGCATTGGCCATTGAAGGCACAGGCTGAGATTCCTGGTTTTGATTAACTGGCAACTGATTGAACAGCTGATTGAAAGATTGACTAGCAGGTATCAAAACAGGTACAAAGGGTGGCGTTCCAGGTCCACTCATTCCCAGATTCCAAAACGGGTGTCCTGAGCCCCACATAGCTTGATTTGCTTGTGAATCTGTCCCAACAGCAATATCGACACCTCCAACTTGTGGTGGCAAGTCTTTCAAAGATGCTTCTGGAGTGTCAAAATCATGCATTGACCTTGGAGTTATGGCTGGCGATGCTGCAGCGCGTCTGTCATCATCCAATACAGGTTGCACTGTTAATGAATATGAATAGAAAATTAAAGTTTTTTCATTTGAACGTACAAACTCTAAAGCAAGGACTTTTCCAAGGGCAATACAAGTCTTTGTACTGGCCTAATTACTGTTGATAAGCATGCAGAAAGGTACTAGATGCAGCAAATGTACCAGGGAATAGCAACAGTTTTCGAGAAGTTATCCTCATGCAACCAACAGCAATCCATTTTTATCGTTACAGGGGACAAAAAGATGCATATTTCTGAAGAGATTCATTTGCTTCAGACTAACTTACCATCATAATCTGAAGCTTGCTCCTCCTCTTCCCTTCCGTCCCTTTTGTCATCCTTGTCCTCAGGTCGATCTTTCTCACTAGACAGAGACATGGAAGGGTCAGGGGTGTAGACCATGCTCTCGTCTTCGTAAACAGAGTTGTCCTCTTTGATAGACCCAACAGGCGTTGGTTGCGGTGTGGGTATAGGACTCCTTTCTGGCAGCTGTCAAGTGCAAGAAATCAGGAATGTCATTCAAAGTTGTCATGTCTCATAAGGAAAATTGACAATGTGGTATTTATAATATTCAGTTTTTACATTTTGTGCAATATTGGATAAGAGGCGATGTAAGGCCAACTACTCAGATCAATGCCATATTCTATCCTCAATTAAGTTGAATTGCAAAACTGCAACAATTCAAATATTTCTTTCACCTGAGGACCATTCAAGCCAAACATTTTCTCCTCGAGTTTATTACATATTTTCTTCCAAATTGATATGCCTGTCATCTTTCTACGAGACTACGACCTAAATTTACTTCAGTTTAAAACTGTTCAGCACTTACCTCAACCTCCGACTGCTGTCTTGGGGTAGCCATCCCTCTGCTTCTTGGTTTTGGAGCAGGAGCTCTTTTGCTTGTTTCCTCCACTGTAGAAGGCCTCTCAGGGTTTTGAGTGGATAAAGTTGCTTGAATCTTTTCAAGAATAACTTGGTGGATCAAAGACCGGACCAAATCATCATCAACATCCATCCCCACTTCAACGAACATCTTGAGACCTTCCTCTCCAATGGCGTCAACTTTTGACATTGAAAGGAAAACAATTTGATTAAGTTTATCAAATATACCACATGCATCCAAGATGTGTACCCCACACATGTTCATTTATATTCGTCTAATTTAAAAAAAAAGTTTTTCTCACCTATAGCAGATTCAGCCTGCTCATCCTCCACCTGTTGTGGGATACTCGGCATCACCCCAGAAGGACCCGGCTGAGGCTGTTTGGAAGCTATGTCGCTCAACACTCTTGCCATTAGTTCCTGCTCAAGCCTGGAGCAGTGCAAAATAAATGTTCTATTAAAAATAGAAGATCCAAAAATGGATAATCAGCATGCCTAATCATAGATCAGAATATCTTTCCGATATAAACTTTCATTGATCACATACACTATGTAGAACGACACCAAATTAATTTCTCTATAAATTTTAATTGCCCTTACATATTTCTAAGTCTTAATATATTTTTTTACGATAATTGCCCCTTCGGCTCAACCCAACATGACATAAAAAAATACAGAATTCGAACAGATTTAAGACTCTTACCATTGCGTAGCTTGATTTTGGAGGACCTCTCTTCTGTGGATGTCCCCAGCGAGGACATCAGACGAAGGAGGAGGTTCTTTTAAGACAGGAGCTTTTGGAGGGAAGACAGGGCCATGATAAGTGCCCGGTTTTGCTTGGAATCCTGGTAAATCTATCACTTCTTCAGTCTCTATGTTTGCTGCATTTTCCACTGTGTCATTAGCTCTGCCAGAATATACAGCGTTGCTGAAGGCTTCAGCAGAGTCATCAGGAGGCGCAACACTTTTGTTGCGACTGTCTTCTGGTGCCCACTGAAGTAGCAATATTACCAGTTAATATTTATTTAAATCCAGAAGCGTAATGCTTGACATTGCTTGTCTCCCTTTTACGTTATTTCGTACTAGAATATAATAATAATTCTTTTATTCACAACGAAATATCAATAAGATACACCTGTTATGACGGTTGTAAAGTCCGTTAGATAGAAGAGGCAACCATAGGCTTGGGCGGATGTTGACAACTGGTCTTTATTACGCATGCGCAGAACAGAGACATCTAGCGTATAATACAGACATCACACCTCCTTTACAAGATATATATTTTATATCTAACCTTCACCGTAACTTGAACAAACTTTTTTTTTTGGTTTCCTAATCTAATTCTTATTCCCAAACACCATTAAGTAGTTTACTTGATTAATGCTAAGAACCTCTAATACCATAACATGAATAAACATGATTCAATCCATTTTAAGGATCAAACTACTAATCTAATGATAGCATCTTTGTAGTATTTTATCAACTCATTTATAATAGAGAAATTACGATTATTTCTTAGCTCTAGGTTATACAAACAGGAGAGTATATCTGTGTAAATATGACTTAATCATCTACTGTAAAACAATGTAAGTATAGTTTGTCTATCCTGGTAACTTTCTATACTATTCTATATCTTCACACATTGGGTAATAAATCATATCTACTTCTTCCCTCTTATAAACCATAATACCATTCTATTCTAAATCTCTGAATACAGTAAACATGCAATATACATTGACATCAATATTTTGAAATACAAATCATTAGTCAAATATTTACTAAATTTTTTATCTGAGGCATGAGAGACAAGTAATAATAAACATCACTTAACTATATATTGATCATAAAATTTTTGAATTACAACGTAATATTAATGTGACTCAGTTATTGATTAAAATTGTAAGGAATTTCTTTTACAATTATAAACAGATTGCTTTTAAACAATTTCAATTTCACAACAGAGAAATGAGTGTCAGTGGAAAGTCAATCAGGTTACAAAGTCAATAGACCATTATAGGTCGAGTTTTACTGGCTTGTTGATTCGTCGACCGCTTCTTGATGTTTTTGGGGGCACAATTTTCGGGGCGGTTTGGTCAGGTGCACGGGACGGGGACTTTGGGATAGTGATTTCAGTCGGGGGCTCAATTGTAGCATTGAGATTTGGTGCACGACCTTGACCTTGGGGAACATTCACTTGGGGCACATTCACTTGGGGCACTGGGGGATCGAAATTACGTGGGGGCGGTCTGAGTGTGAAGTTCTCCTTGGTGGGGAAAATGTGCTTTCGATTCCTGCGCAGCACATTTTGATGGTCTGTCTGTAGGTGGTAACTTCGGGGCACACCATCAACAGCATTTCTCACGACAGCAGGGATCCAATGGCCACGCAGTGATTTGAATCGGACGGTCTCTCCGACTTCTAGCTTTCTCTTGTCTACACTGGCGTGTCGGTCAAAGTACTTTTTCTGTTTCTGCTGTCGGACTTTCAATCGATTGTGTACTTCTTTGGGTCGAGATGTCACGGGACGAAGTAACACAGGTTTGATGGGGAGTTGGCTGTTCAGCCTGCGAGACATGAGGAGTTGTGCGGGTGATAATCCAACGCCTTCAAGTGGGGTGTTTCGATATCCCAACAAACATAAGTTCAAATCACCTCTGCTAGATTCAGCTTTCTTTAGCAGATTCTTGATCGTCTGGATGTGGCGTTCAGCTTGACCGTTGGCTTGCGCATATCCAGGGCTGGAAGTGGAATGTTTGAATTCGTACTTCCTCGAAAACGATCGAAATTCTCGACTTGAGAATTGTGGGCCGTTATCACTCATTACTTCAGCTGGAATTCCGAAACGAGCGAAGATCGTTTTCAGTGCCGACACCAGAGTGCTGGTAGTTGTGTCTGGCAAATAGGCAATTTCAGGGAATTTCGAGTGATAATCCACGCAAAGTACATATTCGCGCTGCTTAAAGTGGAATAGATCGACTGCCACTTTGTTCCATGGTAACTCTGGGATCTTCTGAGTTTGAAGTGGTTCCTTTGCTTGGTTCTTTCTGGTGCCTTGGCACGATGCACATTGTGCGATTACGTCCTCCAGCCGACTGGACAGACCGGGCCAGAAAATAGCTTCTCGGGCCAAGGCTTTGCTCTTCACAATGCCTAAATGTGCTGAGTGTACTTTGTCCAACATTTCCTTTTGGAGAATCTTGGGGATTATCAATTTGTTTCCCTTCAATAGTAATCCATCTTCTTCCGAGATGTCGTCTCGGTAAGAAAAATATAGCTTCACTTCAGGAGGTATCTTGGTATCTGTTGGCCATCCTTCCCGAGTGAATCGCTTTACAGCTTGTAAAGTGTCGTCTTTCTTGGTCGCTTCTCGGAGCTCCCACAGCTTGTCATCCGATGCATTGATGGCATTTACCTCAATTTCCTCATCGAACAGTTCAATGGCTTCTGTTCTCGATAGGTTTCTGATTGGGGCTCTCGAGAGAGTATCCGCAATGAACATCAACTTTCCCGGTTTGTGGGACACATCTAGGTCGTATCGTTGGAGACGAAGTCTCATCCTTTGCATACGAGCTGTGATTGCGTGCATTGGTTTGGCTAAGATTCCCAATAATGGCTTGTGGTCAGTCTCAACCTTGATTGTTTTCCCATACACGTATTGGTGAAATTTCTGTGTCGCAAAGCAGATCGCTAATAATTCTCGTTCAATAACTGCATAATTTTGCTGGGTTTTGTCGAGCGACCTGGATGCATACAAAACTGGCTGTTCATCCTGCAATAATGCAGCGCCAAGGCCATATTTGCTGCTATCCACTTGTAATGTCACAGTCTTCTTGGGGTCAAATAGTTTCAACACTGGAGCCTCTGTGACGTCTTTCTTCAATTGTTGGAAGCTGTCCTCGTGCTGTTTCTCCCAATGAAATTCAACCTCCTTCTCTAGGAGTTGTCGGAGTGGCTTCGACTTTTCCGACAGAGCTGGTAAAAATTTCTGCAAATATCCAACGAGTGCAAGAAATCTACGCACTTCTTCTTTCTTGGTTGGCACCTCCATTTTCAACACGGGGTCAATGTGGTCTGCGCTGGGTTTCATACCTTCAGCACTCAGTATATGTCCACAATACTTCACTTCTTGTTGTCTGAACTTACTTTTCTCCTTGTTCAGAGTTAGGCCTACTTCCTGGGCTCGCTTGAGAAAGGATTTCACACGGTCATCGTGTTCTTGGATCGTCTGTCCATGTATCAGTATGTCATCCACGATAATGCTGACGCCTTCGAGATCACCAAATAAAGCTGTCATCACTTGGTTGAACGCATCGCCACTCGTGGTTACTCCAAAGGGCAGTCTCTTGAACCTGTACCTTCCCCAGGGGGTTTGAAACGTGCACATCTTGGAGCTTGTTGTATCCAATGATATCTGCCAATATCCTGAGTTAGCATCAAAGGTCGAAAAGTACTTGGCATCTGGCATGTGGGCTGCCACCTCTTCGACAGTCTTAGTCGGATAATGGGCACGCTTAACAGCTTTGTTAAGCTTAGTTGGATCAATACAAATGCGGACCTTCCCATTTGGTTTAGTCACTACAGTCATACTGCTTACCCATGGTGTGGGCTCATTTTCTTTCGTAATCACATTGAGTTTCTCCATTCGATCCAATTCTTGTTTCACTTTGTCTTGAACTGCATGTGGTATCCTTCTTGGTGGATCCACACTAGGTAAGACACTTTTATCCACACTCAATTTGTAATTGGACTCGATGCATCCGAGTCCTGTGAACACTTCCTTGTATTCCTTTGCAAAGTCTTCGAGACTGATTGGCTGTGCCGTCTTCATTTTCTCCTTTGGCTTGTTCGCCTCTTTCTTGCTTTCCTGCTTCTTGTCTGCTTTCGGCTTGCTTTCTTTTGTTTCTTCATGTAGTGGTTTCACATCCTTCAAGTGGGTTCTCTGAATCAACCCCAGCGATTGGCATGCTTCTTTGCCTAAGATCGCCTCGCCTTTCTTGACTACTTGAAATGTCAGTTTCTGGCCTTTTAACTTCAACACAGTTTTCCCCAATGGCACCATTCGATCACCACCATAGACTCGAAGTACCACTGATGTTGGGGTCAATTTGCATTCAGCCGGGACAAGCTTTTCTGGCAGGGTGTTAACTTGACTTCCTGTGTCCAATTTAAAATCAATGTCATTGATACACTCCATCCATGGTTTGTTGGAGATTTCATACACTTCACATTCCAGTTCAATAGAACCTAAGAATAGTTCATCATCACTGCTTGATGGTTCCTCATCAATTTCGTGTAATTTCCTTGATCGTTGCTTCTTTTTCCCCTTCTGTTTCGAGTAACATAGATCCGTGTAATGGCCTTTCTTGTTACATTTGGCACATGTAGAATAATACGCAGGGCACTTAAATTTGGCATGTGACTTGCCACAGTTCTTGCAATCCGACTCCTGGCTTGAACTTGCTCCATCGAACTTGTAATTGTTGCGTTTCTGAAATGGGCGACCACGTGCGCTTCCGAACCTCCGATTGATGGCTTTTACGTCCACCTGTTCTGATTTTAGGTCAGTGGCATTTAGCTCTGACACACGGCACATGTCGATACATTTTGTCAATTTCAGATCATCAGCTTGGAGTAACTTTTCCCTTACATTGTCATCTCTTAATCCACAAATTATGCGGTCAATCATGAGTGAATCTCGTAAGTCTCCATAGTCACAGTGTTCGATTTTGTTCTGTAGGTCAATAAACCACGTGTCGAACGATTGCCCTTCAGTCTGGTTAGATGTGTTAAATCTGTACCTGGTGACTGTTATATTCTTCTTTCCATCGCAGTGAGCCTTCAGTTTTGCCTTGAGGGGTGCAAGCTTGCCTGTTTCTGTTTCAGTATACTTGAAAGTCTTTGCGATTTTCTGAGCTGCCGGTCCAGCCACGTGTAGATACACGCCGCATTGTGTGCTTTCTGTCTTCTCAGTAATACCAGCCGCGACGGCGTATATTTCGTACTGGCCGATCCAATCTAAATATTCCTCTTGTAAGTTGCCTGTCAGGACGAGATGCTTAGGGGGTTTTAAGCCTGTAGCCATCGTGGATTCGTCTGATAAATCCCGATTATGACACCATGTAAAGTCCGTTAGATAGAAGAGGCAACCATAGGCTTGGGCGGATGTTGACAACTGGTCTTTATTACGCATGCGCAGAACAGAGACATCTAGCGTATAATACAGACATCACAACGGTAAGTTAACTACAAAGAAAGTAAAGCGCAAGAAAATGGAAAACTATCAATGACAACGTTAAAGGTGGATTGTAGACAGAAAGTTTATTCCCTTGTCAACAATTTTGTGGAGAAATCTTATTTCTTCCTGTAAGATACATTGAGGAGACTGATTATTGTTAGTATGCAGAACAGAAACAGACCAAACTGAAAACTACAAGTCTAATGTCAGTTATGCTACATAGAAAGGCAAACATGCAACACTGAGAATGGCATTATCTCAACACACCTTCACACTTTTAAAACCATTACCTGCTCCGGAATATCTTGAGATTTCTCACTTTTTTGTCCAACTTTTTCACTTTCCTTTTTATTGTCTGCCTTTGCCGCAGGAGGAAGAGTTGGAGTAATACTTCTAGCTTCAGGAACATCAATGTTGACTTGTGGAAGAGTCTTTGAACAAAAGCAAACTAAGCTACAGACTACATTCTATAAATGGAACTACAAGTGTACACTGAAAATTATAACATGCACTAAAAGCAACTACAAGTATTAATAGTACTAATAAAATACATGTCAAATTTATATTTATGATGATGACAAGCAATCTATAAAATAATATACAAACTAATGATAAATTAAAATAATGTCAAGAGTTCAACAGACAAAGCAATTTAACAATAAGGGCATTTTCGTTTATAACATCCCCCGACTCTACTGCTACTTAAGTTAAAGAGTTTTTAATTAAACACCTACGACAGTTGGACAGAATATTCGTCCGACTTCTCCTTGAATACTGGGTGTAATTTGAAGGACCACAAATCAACTGAGAAATTCCGTTTAGGTCTCCTATTATAAGCCAAGGACAAGATAAGTATGACACATACCTGAACAGTCAAATTTGGTTTCCTTGATTTTCTTTCATTTTGAGATTTTCCATCTTGCTCATCATCATCATCTATGACGTTGATCACAGTGACCCTTTGCGCCATCTGGGGAGTCTGCATCAAAGGTGTGGAATGTGCTTGAGGAGTGGAGGTCACAAGGGCCACGGGAGGAGGACCTGTGTGTACTTGGCGAGGCTTGCCAAGCGGAATAGCCATGTGGATCAATTGACCTTGGGGAGTACCCATTGTGCAACCTTAAAAAAAAAGAATTTGAGTAATTTGACAACGGATTTATGAGCAATGAAGTGTAAAACTTATATCACAACTGGCCACCATATGGACAAGTGAATTCCTTGCCACATGGTATAGAAACTAAGCTTTCTACTTTAGTTTTGAGACAGTTATTCAGAAAGGACAAAATTGTACTGAGACAGTCCAAGTGTCCAAGGAAATGAAAGATTATACGATTAAGAAAGACTAGAGGACTGAAAAGTAACTATATAATCATATTTTAAAATGCAAACCATATTGTCACCATTATGATCATTTCTCAATATCACGTTCTTTAAAAATCCTTATCTAAATATTTTTTTCTCATACCTGCAGGCTGATTATTTGCAGTGAAGTAATACTGGTCTTTGGGACGTTTGGTCTTTGCGTCTGGACTGACCACTTTAGCAGCAGGGCGAGGCGCTTTTGGTTTCGCAGTTGTCTGGTAATGAAGGTAGGGGGCAGGCTTGTGCATGGACCTTTGGTTCTGGTAGTCTGCTTTGCCATACACCCTGGTCATATACTCTTCAGTTTCGTATGGCGTTACAGGAGGCTTGGGTCTTGTGTAAGGCTGGAGAAATATAATATCAGTGAGTTATTCAAACTTTTTTTTTTCAATGGTAACAATAGTGAAATACTACGCAACTGGGCATATCATGAGGAATGGGAATATAAAATCTATGAAAAAAAAAGCAAATATTTAAGTTGAGCACATCAAAATATGTGTCTATGTACTCATTTTTATGTTGCAGGGCCTTTTAGCAGTTACTGCTGGTCCATGCACCGTATTTTTGTATTATTTGATGACACATCCCAGCTGACAATGGACGCGAATTTCACGTGATAAACACGGGGGGAAACTGGTGAACATGACATAACTGAGAGTTATCACATTTTTTTGTTCATGTGAGAATAACTCCCCAACATTTTCACGGGATAACCACATCATGAATGTCACCAAATTAACGCTTGACCATCTTCATGACATAACTGAGAGTTATCACGTGTTTTTATTCACATTGTTAACTGGTGAAGAATGCCCCTCAGAAATATAGATGGAGCCACCTGTACTAGAAACACAGCTGTGCACCGAGTTCCGCACTAAGTTTACTTTAACTGAGTTTAAACTTATTAAACAAATGGTTATGATTTCTAAATCTGGATTAATGCAGTGTATTGTGGAATGATGCTTATTAGCTCAAAAAAAGAGCACATATTGGATATTATTACAAAAGACTAGTCATCCGAAATGTGAATCATGTATGACTACAATCCTTGATTTTGGTAACCCTTAAGAAGACTGAAAAGAGCCTCTCTGCATCACACTGGTTGTGACAAATTTTCAGCAAGTTTTTGTGGCTTTTATACTCCACCATGACAGTTTTCTATTGTCTTTTGCCGTGGTATAACCAACAGATTTGTTAGTTATACCACTGTTGGTGACTAAGTAAGCCTGTTGTACTGTTTTTTTCTGCAAACAACGCACCTAAAAATGACAACAAAGCCACAAAATTCAGTTAAAAATCTTTCAGGAGTCATATATATGGAGTATAAGTCGCTTATACAACTCATTTTTGGTGTATAACTAACATTTCGGGGGTTATTTACCTCGGGCTAGAGCCCTCGGTAAATAACCACCTGAAATGTTAGTTACACACCTCAAATTTGTTGTATAACCTATACTTACTTCAGCCCCACAGCTAATGGGAGCCCAAGATTATGCTTGAAACGGTCTAAGTTGACTGGCTTGATGAACAGCCAAGTTAACCAGTGGGAGATTTTGCCTCTTTCAAATACATGTAATTCTAACTGGTGAAGATTGCCCCCAGAAAATCCCGTGGTTAACTGATGAAGATATTCACCAGAAAGTCATGTGGTTAACTGGTGAAGATTGCCCCCAGAAAATCACGTGGTTAACTGGTGACAAAATCACGTGGTTAGCGTTTGCAATAACCTATCAGTTTTCCATGTGATAACTGAGGGGCAATTTCACATGATAACTCTCAGTTAACCACCAGTTTTTGTCAGCTGGGATGTATCTGTTTTGATATTAAGCTCATCAAATAAAAGGTTATAGGTACTTCTTATCCGAAAATGTGAAAAGAGTTTATGTGACATTCTTTCATACGCATTAGACTATATGGTCAGTTAAAGAAAAGTCACCTTAACATTCGGCCGTGCAGCTCTTGGTCCCAGATTTTCACTCTGCTTCTTGGCTGCAGGGCCTGCTTCTTTCACAGGTTTTCTTAAACCACTATCAATTCTTGACGCCACACCCCCTCTGAGTCTTGAGCCGACCCTTCCTCCTCTTGCTGCTGCCCCCTTGGGACGGTTCACATCTCTTTCTGGGATCATGAAGCTCTTCTCCTTTGTCTCCTCTATTTTCAAAAGCTCTTCCAGAATTTCTCTCTAAAGTAAAATAAAAGTAAATTCAAGATATCCCCACATTCTACTAATTAATGTGTATGTGAAGCAATTTTTAAAAAAATAATTTTTAATCTTGTACCTCCAGATCTGACTCCATAGAAGCAATTTGCTGGTCAACTTTTTTCCTGATGTTGTACTTTTCTGCAGACATGCTGAAAAACATATAAAATAGAGATATTCAATATTACAATGTGCAAGGTAAATTTAATAGTCTAATTTTTAGAATAAAAAAGAATTGAGGAAAATGTTAGAAAAAGCTTTCTCTTTCTTGTTGCTTAAAAACACATACTTCCTTTTTTTTTTACAAATTTATTATTATTATTTTTCTTATATTTTATTATTTTTCTTATAACTATTATGTCTAATCACCTGTCAGTAGTTAATTGCTCCATCAAAGTGTAGACCTCTGCTTCATTCCTCTTCCGCAAGATGGCCTGCAGGTTTGCTTCTAGCAGGTGGCGACTCTGGCGGACATACTGCAAAACATCTTGGGCATCCCTGAAATTGTCTCTGACTGGGGCATTGCCATGATCTTTCTCTATTATGGGATAAGGACTGCTTAGCCCTTCTGGGTCTTTGATCCTCTGCAAATGCAGACAAAAGAAAGAGTTATGATGCCATCCAGGAAATCATCTGATAAAAGTTTTCCCAACTGAAACCATCTCTCTGAGTTACTGGGTATGATGGCTGTGTTGCATTAAAAGTGGGCAGGGGATGGCGGAGAATACAGGCCTAAGATATAGTGTTTTACTAAGACAAAAATCATTTAGATTTTTTTGTCCATAAATCCTCATAAAATAAAGCTGTCACTTGCAAGAAAACTTTTTAAAAACAATCAATTTACTTTTTAATTTTTTTTATATTCCAAGGCAAACTGTTAAACAAAACTCTTGTATACTTTTAAACAAAACTCTTGTATGGCTATACCTCAACTGAATCCAACAGCATACAGACTCTACAATACTCAGTATGTACAGTGGTCTGCCATAATAACCCCGCCCAATATGAGACTGATAGAGAGACCCATCACCAAACCAACCCCACACACTCGGCTGCTCTTTGATTTGGTGGGAGAGGCAAGAGCACAAGGGCGATTTTCACGATGGAGTAATTTGATTTTCCAACTAAATGCTCAGTAAGAAGCGGTCGGAATCCTAACTAAGACTTTGCTTGTTTGAGTATTCCTCCTGTGTCAGGTCTCCCTCCTAGGAATACTGCGTTCTGGCCTTGATGAAATTGGCGCGAATTTATCACTGTCCCCGACCACACATGATTCATTTTCACCACCGGTCTTCCCACTAAGTTCTTAGAGCCACACTCTTCTGTTATGAATAACTGTCCCTGTTTAAGTGTCTCTGTGCACTCAAGCGATTTCTACCTGGTCAGAATAGTGATTTGCATTCTGACTGCTTCTTAAAGGAGTTAGGTGGAAATAGAAATTACCAAAATAACAGAAGCAGTAAATGACCTATCACACTAAAGGACCAACTACATTGTAAGGCATCTAATTTCTGATTTTATTAAGTCTGATTTATTGTATGTAATTATTGAGGTGATTGTATGTACTTCATGCATCTATATAAATAAACTAATCCTAATTCTAATTTCGACAGATAGTTTTAGTTATTAGTCTCAATAATAGCGCAAGTTAAGAACTTGGTAGAAAGTTCAAGAAGAAAACACATTTCAAGTTTTCAACAGAGAAATTCAAAATTGAACTAGAAACAAAAATACTTGTAATTAAGCCAAATAAACTCTTGTACAGAAAATGGAAGAGCTGTGATAAGCAAAGCTCAGTCTGCAGGGAGATTTCTTCCCATTAATTCTGTGCTCAGAAAAGAGCAGGTTGATAATTCCTTGGGGATTTTTATTGCAGATTTTGATTGGTGGCCAGGGCCCCCTGAGGTCTGTTGCCGGGCAGGGGGCAAAGGGTATCCAGGGGGTTGCCAGGTGTCAATGACCGTGGCCCAGCTACGGAGCCATTTGTCAGGAAAACTACAGGCACAATTAGTGACCGTCTCCCGGTTACCGTCTCCCTGCCGGATCCTTATAAGAAGAAGAGAGGGGGGGGGGGGGTTAGCATCCACATCGCAATTGACCGACACACTCACAACATCATTCAATCCCCCGCCTCCCCGATCTGGACTATAGTATCTGAACTTGCTTCTCTTTTATCAGTTTTCTAGCTAGTTTTGTATCATAAGGACGATTGGTCATTGATATTTTAACTAAACGTGCTATGTGCGCAAAATGGGTGTGCACAATACAATGAACAAAGATCCAGTAAAAAATTTGCAGTCTTCGCTCACCAAATAGGCATCTAGAGGAGCATCGTTGATAGGATTTGCAATCCTCATCTCGAGTTTCTCTGGCTTCTGAAACGATAGGGAATCATACTTCAATTGCTGAGAAACTTTAGAAGAAATGCAACATTATGCTGGAGGCCTATGCCAAAAGAACGCTTTGAAAATACACGGTACACACCTTTGGTGAATTGTTCTTCAAGTCAGTATTCACAGTCTCGACCTCCTGAAAATAATAAATGACAGATATTAACAGACTAAACAGAGCCAGAAATATGATCTTATCAGTTATTTGACTAAAAAACAACCGACATGATAATCTATGGTTACAACCACAGGCGGAATGACCCGCTTCATTGCAATTGTAGCACCTATAATATCAGTCAGGTTCTAATAACTTGCTTTTGGAACCGCAACGACCACACTTGACGTAAAAGTGAAATTTCAATAAGATGCAAAGAGATAGATAGATAGATAGATAGACAGATAGACAGATAGATAGATAGATAGATAGACAGATAGATAGATAGATAGATAGATAGATAGATAGATAGATAGATAGATAGATAGATAGATAGATCACACAATGATTAACAAAGGATATAGGCCTATATATTCGAACCTGACAGAGACTACAAACATCTATAGACATCCACAAACATAGACGTCCACATTTCACTCCCTCATATCTTGCTATTCCACATTCCTCTTCAGGAGTTGTGTGTTATCACGAATTCTCTAATCTACATTAAACACCAGACTCGTTTTTCCAATTCCTTATTTGCAGAACTAGTGTATCATGCAAAGTCTTGGCTGTCACGTGACGGCGCTTTCTTATCTAATACAGTCGCGCAGAAATTAAATGAGAATACTTCTGACAAACTGATAAACAGCTAAGTACTCCTCAGATGATTTATGTTTGTTCCTCGTGGTGTAATATTACAAAGGGTCCCAAGTAAGAGTAGTAAATCATAAACAGGAAATTTGTAATATTTCTTGGAAAATCATAGTCAAACGTAGTAGTTATGACATGAAGGATTCTTTTGGCTCCAAATCAAGACAGCACAGACGCTGTTTTCATCTAAAATTAAGTCAGTCTATTACAGTAGAACCTGTACTGAGGGCCTCCGAATCACTCAATTTTACTGCACGAGCACCCTTCCCATGAAGCAGTTGTACAAGTAATAAGTCTGTCACCTACATAAATTTATAACTATAGATAAGATCAGGTAAACCTTCATAGGCTGTTCCTGAACTAAGTTTGCAGCACGATGTTCACCTATACTATAGTCACTTCGAGAAAATAACTGGTCGAAGTGACTTTTTCTCAAATAGCCCCCTCACTCAGAAGATGAATTTCTGAAGTGCCTCAGAAGCATCAAGCATCCTGGCTGTAAAAGATGCGGAGCATGTCCTGCTGCAGCAGCCAGCAATAGCAAGCAACAGCCAGCATATGGCCATCTCCATGAGCAGGAGCTGCAGGTCAGGGCACAAATCTGCCGCACATTCCTTCTGATGGCCCACCTAATTAGATGACTGATGGATAGTTGCTGTGGGCCTCATATGGCCCCATTGTCATTCACTGCTTGCCTACTAAATGTACCCCGCTGATTGGCTAAACACTGACCCCACAGTCCACCATGTAGTGACCCAGGCCAAGCACATCCCTGACTGCCAATGACTCCGGAGTAACTCTGGAGCGACTGCAACTCTCATAAGTCAGGCTTGCATTTGGAAGGTGGAAGGGAGGTGAGGGGTGGGGGGCAGTCTCTACAAGACCAGATTCAGGCAGCAATGAGCAGCATTGCATGCCATCGCCCAACTCAGAGGACTCGTAGAGTCTGGGTGGGGGGGGGGGTGAAGAGGGGGTGGAGTGGAGGGTGATATGCAGTGAATGACTGATCAGAATGACTTAGCTCTTGTAACCTCTTGCATGGCCCAAACTTTCCTATTAGATCCTCGATCACTCCTTATGCAGGTATGGATGTCCTTCATCAAACTGACTCAAGAATCACTCTAAACATTTGGTTGTCACTGTGACTAGTTTATGACTACTTTAGGGTAGTAATGGTTGCAAAAATTTGGTAATGACTTCCTGGAAAATCATTTTGACTATTCTGTCATAATCAAAATGACTACGTTGACTATGTAAGTATCAGAAAGGTAGTCGATTTGATCACCATCTGGTAGCTTTGATTATGAGAGTGGTACAGCTTACTAATCCAATATTTGTCACATTGACAACCCTTTAGCAATTTTGACCCAAGGAGTTGTCAGTTTAGGCACCAGGAATTACCACTCTAGAGTTGTCATCTTGACCACCCTGTGTTTAGAGTGAATGTTTCTTCAAGATTACTCTTTTTTGTCCCCAGAAAAATGTATACATTTATGTATATCATTGAATAATCTTCATACAATGTCTATTTTTTTTTTCATCTTCAAAAGAAACACTATAATAAAGACAACGTCATTTACTTTTTCCTTCCTTTGAAATTTCATAAATTGCGCCATATGCAGGGCTTCAAAATACTCAAGGAGCCCGGATGCTGGGATGAACAAAACCTGCAAGTATTTAGCTTTCAACTGGAGTCTCATGGCAACAAGGTCATCAATCACAACACTGGAGCTGTCAGCAGAAGAAGGTCCATAATCACTAGATGTGGACGTGCCCCCCTGATGACCAGTCCATCATCCCGGCAAGAGACTGACCAGAATGCCAAGCGCCACCTCGCGGTTGTCCAGCAAAAGCCTAGCAACCACCTAGCGTCCGCGTTGCTCATCAGCACTAAATCAGCAGTCACTGTAGCTCCAAGAATTTAGATGGAGAAGATTGACAGCACAAGGCCCTGACCTCATCTGTAGTGAAGTCTGTTCAAAAATAAGAAGAGTCAGTGCTGCCAAAAAAGGATGGTATAGCACAGAATTCAGAAATATGGAGATCAATATCCTTAGAACTAAAGTGACATCACAAGCTATCACACTAATATGTCATGTGTTTTCTGTGTGGTAGCATAAAGCTGACAGTGCCAGTTATTCATGGAGCTCCAATGTCTTATCACCTCTATAGTGTCCTGACCGACCGACCCAAGTCCCTTTGTTGCTGAACAGTGCTAGCTATGAAGAGACTGGCAGAATTCATGGCCATGTATAAGTAAATTTAGTACTTTCATGTTTAAACTCTCAAATTTCACTCAGGGAAATAGACTCAGGCCAGACTGTAAAGAACAACATATTTTCATAATCCATTGGAAAATTTGAAATCAAAACATTTTGATTGGAAGGCCAGTCATCAGTCACTTTTGAGACATTCCCACGGGAGGAGTTATCTGTGAACAAAAGAACCTATTTGCTTAGGGGAGACATTTGGGCAGTCACAGACTCTCAAAGACCAGCCTCTTCCGATTTCTAATTACCATACCCACCAACTAACTTGCATCTGATTGGTCTAGGGCAGGGCCATTCTCAACAAATGTGATAAGGTCTTTTTTTATAAGGTGTCAACTTGGGACTCTCTAAAACAAACTATACCATGGGACAAAAGAAGCTTTTATGTGTCAATTTCAACTTTCGGGGCAGTTGTTCCACCACAAGGGCAGTTGCTTGTCAGTTGCTGCATGTGAATTCTGGCAGAGCTCACTGCCTGTGGCAGCTCACTGCTGTTGCCGTGCATGTATAGAGAGTGCAATCTCTTGATATAAGGTAAGTATGAACTCTGTGTGCAGAATAGTGTCCTTGGGAGGGGGTGGTGATGATACAGTATTTGCCAATATGTATCAATAACATGTTAAAAATGCCTACCCCACTCATTGCAATAGAGATAGTGGATATAGTGTCTGAGAAATTAAAGCTGTCTGACAAAAGCTTCCCTAACACACACGCGGGACACAGTTGAGGAAAAATGATACAGAAAAATGTCAATTAAAGGTGTAGACCAAGGCAGGGCCCTACATCCCATCTGCCGAACTGCATACACTAAAGTGTCTCACTGTTACACATTTCAGCTTCTTATTGTGCAACTGCTGTCTGTGTAGTGAAACAAGAAGAACAGTGAAGAATGGAGCATTAAAAGTGTTTATATCTTTTCTTTAATTCGGAGATTAACTTACAAAGAAAGTCTGAAGTACATAATTCACCCTGGATTGGATTTGCAGCAGCTTATTTCAAAACATGCAACCCGCGGCAGTGGCCTGTGGAGCGTGGCATGCACACGATTCAAGGGAATTCTTTCTACTTTGAAATGTCTCCATCATTTCATGACGACGTTTAAATATTAAAGAGTAGGAAACAAGTTGTATATGAGTTTTTTTACCAGCAACTTCACAATGGAACAGAAGGCAAAGTTCTTGGACACGCCATGTCATGTGTTGCAACTTAAAATGAAACATAATTCATGTATAAAAGAGACAATCAGGCAAGAAAAAAAAGGTCGATAGGCACAAGAGAATGGAGTCGAACACACAAGAATGATGATGGCAGAATTAAAACGCCATGTCATGAGATGGAAAACATTAATCACACGAAACTGCACAACTGGCAGGGTTCCTCATGCGAATAGGACATGCGAGGCAGTGTGACATGGGCCAACAAGGCAGGCCAACGAGACAGGCCGACAGCAGGCTAACCAAGGAGGCTAACAGGTAGACATGTGGACAGCTTCAACAATGGAAGGGTTTGTATCGTTTTGTACTGACGTACAAAGAATATTTGTACCTGTCAGGCCTAAGAGAGTTTCCATACATAGATAACATTACCATACATCATATATATACTGACTATACTCTCTTTCAAAAATTCTGGAAACAAGTTTTGGAAACACGCAACCAATGATCCTTAGATATGACAGACTAGTGTACTGATAATGTTAGAGCATTGTTTGCCATATTTTGATTTCCATTAAAAGCCTAAAGTTTGGGGAACTCACGTTGAGGACCTTTTTCATCCGGGTCTTCAAATCTTCGAGGTCATTGACAAGGTCACTGGGCTCATGCTCACCGGAAGTCCCACCGGAAGTCCTTTCATATCTGGAAGAAAACAAAACCATTCTTTAATACAAGCTTACATAGAGCTATATGGAACTTATAACAAAGAAGTGACAGATAGCCCATCAATATACGAAGACTCAATGGACTTGTAGTCTTGTAGATAGCCACCAGAATGCACTAAATCAACCAAAATGCAGCAGATTTACGAACAAATATTGCTCCTCAGAGGATCAATTAAAACAAAGTAACAGAGGTTCAATAACTGCACATATTTCACCCACTCCAGACAAAGAGCTCATGGACATTGTAGAGAGGGTGTAATGAAATCTGTGGTTCTGCAAACCAATCATGATGTAGCATGGGCAGAATTTAAAATTTAAACCAGGAACCTGACTACTTTTTAAATTGAGATTCTTGAAATATGGAGCGTGTCAGAAGTGGGCCAGTGCTGCTTATTAAATCCAGCCACGATTGCCAAACCGAAGGAGATCCCTTGGCTGATCGATTTAGTAGCCAAGCCAATGTGGTCTTGCAGGGACATGTAAAGTCAATTGAAAACATGCAAGAACAAGTAAACAGAGAAAGGCAGGAGCAATGCAGGAGCTTGCAGGGGGGGGGGGGGGGGGTAGCAACACAAGAGCCAGTAAATAATGAACACGATTAATAGACCAGGGGGATGCCATCCGTGGCTGGTCATAATCACCTGCGATGATCACAACAAGTAGAATGGGTCTCAATGAGACATAAATGAGAGCAGGACCATGCAGTTTACTGAGTTGATCCAGCCACAGAATTCAGCACCAAAGACTAGTGAATGGCGCTGAATGCAATGTGAACCAGATAGGTTTGCAAACCAAACACAGCCACGCCGTTTATCATAGTAATGAGAAAGTCAATCAATGTTTTTGTTTGTGAAAAAGTACAAAGCACAAATTACAAGTCAACAAACCAACCAGAGCCTGCACAGAGCCAGGCACAGAGGGAAAGTTCAACAAGATTGTAAAACCATTGAAGCAAACACCATGGCTCTGGCATCCAGGCGAAGCATTACATGAGATACTATTGATTTCTTGTTCTTGTGCTTTGCCATGTACTGGTACTTACAACTTAATACGAGGAATTGAGGGAATCCCCTCCACGTGTCTATTCATCCAGTAATGACTGGGGAATTTCATTAATCGTCAAGTGCCATCTTATTAAATGGCCACGATTAATAGTATCACGGGCAATGAAACATGGAATTGCATGCTTTGCAACATTCATTTTGCTGCAGTGGACATGATAGACCATTGATCAATGATCCCCAGTTGGAGGTCATTGACACCAAATGCCATTGATGGTATTGAGAGCTATTGACCAATGGGCAGCATGTGGATAAAATGGACACCTTGCACTGGACAGTGGACACCAGTGACGTCATTTGGCACCCTCGACACCATAGGGTACCCTGTCTCCGCCAGGGCATCAGGCATCAAAGACGCTATTGAGTATCACTGCATGGACGTGTAAGATGATACATCCATGCTCTTACCAATGGACACTAAAAGGCCTACAATGCTTTGCGGCCATATTGGCTAGTGACAACACTGCAAATCATTGTCATTACTGGCTCAACAGCGGCATCTTCGACACCATAGGACACTGTTTGGATAGACACCACATTATAACCAACATAACCAAACCATTAGCACCATCACTATACATCAGCTTCTACATCAAACATCACTGACACCACATCATTGTCTGACATCACTGACACCATATACTGGACATCTATCATAGACTCCGCCTAGTTCCTAGGACAATTGTTTACTAAAACACCACATCACATATGTCACACCACCATTTCTTTGAAATCACTGACACCCAAACAACATGATTCATAACCTCAGGACACCACTGACACCATTCTACATCTCTGACACCATTTTGGTCACAATGACATCACAGACACCACTATAGGCAATTGGGCATCCCAGACATCATGCACAGACAAATGGTGCTAGTGTTACCAATAATGGGTCCCTGTAAGTAACATCTAAGACCATCTTGGGCCATTTTGGTTCATTTTGCATTGTGGGCGATTGGAGGAGTGCTCGATTCATTGAGCATGCATGCAGGATGGTGGCATATGGGGCAGCATGGGCTGATGCATGCCATTTAACAGAGGGTTCAATTAGAGGGATTTGCCCAGAGTCATGATGAGGCTCAGGGGTGCAGGGGCATGTCCACCAGCCTCCCTGGGGCTTCCTCATCCCGCCATCTCATGCCCACTGACTTCTTGTGGCAATCTGACACTGGCCTGGAGATGGCATCACTCAAAGATCCGCCAGAGGGCCACCAGGGCACCACCACCAAGGCACCACTACGAGGCTCCATTGGTCTGTCTCACAGTGTCAGCAGGCCACGAAGTCATGCTGTTTAGTTCGTCCAGGTGGATTTAGTCCAGACTGGAAGATTTTTTAAAATGGTGTCATTTACATGGGAGCTCTTGAATGTGCCTCTCTGAATTCAATACAGGGTTCATCACATCTTTTTATGTTTTTCTCTTTTGTTTTATTTTTGTGATCATTTTTTAATACCTTTTTTTTACAACATGGTACTCTGCAATTCTCACCCACATATACATTCCAGTGCACCCAACAAAACCTCACATTATTGGCAGCTCATGATCCCAATTATAAATGCACCACTCCTGGTAATAAATACTCGATGACATGTCATATGCTTCCTGTTCACTCACCTCATGCTTAATGTCAGTGCTGCCAATCAGACTATTAAATGCAGCAATCTGGCAATCTTGCTGGAATGTGATGGCATTGATGCTGTGAAATAAACAACAAAACACCTAAAAAGTGATTGGAATCACATTCCGAAGTGCTCACCAAAGCATGGACAATGCAATTGCACTGCATTGGGACAGAAATCAGAACTTTTTTGTGATTTGGTGTGTTATACAGGCAGATTCCATGTTGATATCATTCAACGTTTTGTCATGCAGAGATAATGCATCTCTAGTATGAAATCATAAGCTTTGACTGATGGTCATCATTTTGGTAAAACAATAACTAGCTATATGACCTACACATATATTATATATGACTCGTGCTTCTTTTTCTCTATTTCTATATATGGCAAAGTAACTTACACTGTCTTGAGGGCCAGCAGAACTACATCGGTGATTTGGAGACATTTGGATGCTTCTCGGCAACTCGTGGCATCGCAGAAGAAATTGGAGTTGGGAGAAAAGTTGGCGCACGAGACTTGGCCATTTGTTTCATGGTGCTTACGTGATGGCAAGCGCCTGCTAGGAAGGACGGATATGAAATATTTGAATATGCAGGGTTGGGATGCAGAGGCATTTGACTGAGGGGTAATCTACATACAATGTAGCTAGGGGCCCTTATGAGGCTGGGGTATGCACGGCACAGCCCACCATCTAGCCTACAACGACAGGGGGCTGTGCAGTGAATGCCAACATGGCTTAATCTTGGTTTGATGTATGGTTTGGTACACAGGACCAGGGCCACAGCCTGCTTAGTATGGCTGTCCTGGCTCCCCACTCTGGTCCCACTCTGTGCCACGGACTCCCCTAATCCCCGCACTAAGAACGTTCAAAGGGTGAGGGGGGGGGTTATGGGGAGGGGGGATTGGCTCAGAGGGTAGAAGTCATCGTATGGTCGTTGTTCCCAACTATACCAGAGAAGAGGATTTCAAACTACTCCTGTCCATAATACTTTCTCAACCAGACATCAGAAATCACAGATTTTTAGTACCAGGTCGGTCATATCAATTTAATTTTACTTTCCTGTTTAAAAGTGTCCATACACGTTGCATACTTCACTGTGTGAATGCGTCGTTCTCGGAAGCACTGCTAGTCTTACATTCTCATTGTGTGTGTACTGCATACGATGCAGCTGCACTGAGGAGAAAGTCATGCGAAGTTTTACAGTGTGTGCAACATGTTTTTTGTTCGATCGCGGATGGTACTTATAGTTTATATAGTTTGAAAGCTATTATTGATTCAAAATACGCCGTACAGTTGAAATACATGGGCCTACATGCATGGAGATTTGAAAGATGAAACTTCTCAATCAGTAGGTCATGGGCATCATCAGTTTATTTCCTCAATTGGCTAATTTCTGCAAAGCACTGGACTCGAACTTCAGAAAAGAGGCTATAGGACTGTACCCATCGAGTTCAAAACGAATATAGCAACACAGCAATACAGCAAGCGCAGCATTCTCTTGAAGTTGGAATATGAGAGCTTGCAGCGAAAGTAGCAGGTTGGGCATTAGAGGAAGTCATCAATGAGATGGCGTGTCTGACGTCGTCTCTGACGGTCTCTGGCCACTGTCCACGCAGCGACCACGCAGCGTCCGGCTTAAGTTACGTCATTAAACGGAAGGAGCGACAGAGGAGTTGCCAGGCCCTGACCGGAAGTGCTAGCCACGGCCGAAGGGCACTGACCAGCCCCCAGCCCCGCATACATCCACAGACAGGTCTCGTAGAGGGAAGGAGACATTGGCTGAGAGTTTATACGACACTTAATGGCCCCGCCAGCCACTGCGAGCCACTGCGAGCCAAAGACAATGAGTGTCCAAATGAGAGAGGCGCTATAATCTGTCGTTAGTCATGCGACGCCTGGCGTAGAGGTTGGCAGAGAGGGCGGCAGTTTGGCCTCAATGGTCGGCGGACACGAAGCATCGGGCGATGGAGGCAGGGGAGGGTGGAAGGGAGGGCTTTCAAGCGCTCTTTTTATTGAGAGGGAGGCTCATCGGCATGGGCCAGGAGGCAGCCTGCTTGCATCACACGGCCTCCCTAATTATCCGATTCACACATGCCTGCCATCCTTGATGCCCAGATAAATGGCCTTTTAATCCCGTGCCGTGGCCAGTGGTGTGCCCGGAATGACCAATGGCCAAACAGGACTCCCCCAGGACGCGCATTGGCCAGTGACCAGCGCCGACGCCAAACAACTGCCCTCACAATGGCGCCTGGACTGGCTAGCAGCCTCATCACGCCGTCCCGTCACACCCCGCCCGCTTTTTAACCGGAGTTTTCCCCTTGAAAGGACGACGCGATCCGCATATCTATAGTCCCCCACAGCAGCAATTCCTGCCAATTCACCCTCCCGACCACAGAGCAGTACTTTCAGCCACCTAGCGACCGACTGGAGAGCTACTCGACGTCACTTCCGGGTGCAGGGGGAGATCGCATGGCCATATATTGCTCCATGCCAAGTCATTCATGCTCATTAGCCACACGCCAACATTGCTATGACGCGAGTATTTATCAGAACTGAACTGCTCTCAGATGCACTTGTTTGCACGAACCAGGAGCCTGCAGTGCCATACATTATCCCTGATTATACCATAATGGCATCATCAATTTCAAATCGCATGTCTTTCTTTAATTCACTAAATAACATGCGTGTATAACTTCCTTTTTACTGGCAGTGCCACTAACAAAATGTATCAGCTTCATTTCGCCACATGCACATGATCCAAAAAGTTCATCACTAATCACCCTTTTCGATGCTACCAAGCATGCATCTAACTTATGGCTCATCAACACAAACCCTGACCACATATTAATATTTTATGACACAAGTTTGTCTTCTGCGGCTAAAACACAGTGCTACAGATATACTTTAAAACCATCGACTCAACTTAATATCACATATTTTCAACTCCATTGTCACAGTTCACCATATGAAAGCTGGTTGCCATCTCCTTGTTGCACCCCACCGTGACCTTCGCATAGGTTGTTCCATGACATTTTGACCTTCGGTGACCCCACAATGACCTTGGATGAAGTGCTTCACACATTGATCTTGCTGCTCGCCTCTTGCATGCGCAACACAAAACATGGAACTGATGGAGTGTAGGATCCCGTGGGAGGCTTAAAGGAGAGAAGCCATGAAGGATGCACGTTCAAGTTTAGAGGCAGTCGCGTAGGCCTATATATAATGTTGAGAGGTATTAAAGAGGTGTTATCCACGGCATCCTTTCCTTCCCTCCCTTCCCTTCCCTCCCTTCCCTTCCTTCCCTTCCTTCCCTTCCTTCCCTTCCTTCCCTTCCTTCCCTTTCTTCCCTCCCTTCCCTCCCTCCCCTCCCTCCCTCCCCTCCCTCCTTTCCCTCCCTTCCTTCCCTCCCTTCCTTCCCTCCCTTCCTTCCCTCCCTTCCTTCCCTCCCTTCCTTCCCTCCATTCCTTCCTTCCCTCCCTTCCTTCCCTCCATTCCTTCCCTCCCTTCCTTTCATCAACTCATTCAATCCTCTCTGCATTCTTTCATTCCTTCTTTCTTTCTTTTTTCCTTCCTTCTTTCTCCATCTTTCTTTCCTACGTGCATTTTTTATTTCTTTATCTCTATATCTCTATATCTTTCTGTCTCCTTTTTCTTTCTTTCTTTTAGAATTTCTTTCTTTGACTGCCATTCCCTCCTTCTTTAATTCCTTCTTTGTCTTTTATCTCTTCCCTCCCATGCGAAGAAACTATGATATTACCACTTCTTCATTTCTACTAGTAATGCCATTACCCCATTACACTGTAGGGGAGAGCGGGGCACAGTGAGACGACGGGCACAGTGAGACAAAGCCTGTAGCATCTAGCTGGTACTGTTTACAGATCAACCCTCTTTTGTATAGTACAAAAAGTAAGTAAGTGAGAGACTGTCCTATATCCTGAATGCCTACACAGCATATCGAGAGTGGAATTTCAATATTTTGGTTTTTAGCCAGTAAAAGTAAATAATTTTGTTAAATGACTTTTTGTTATAATTCCCAAGAAAAACGGTATGATGCCAATCAATTGCCAGGGATTCAAACCTTGATTATTTGTCTTAGTTTAGTGAGATGATGAACCACAATACAGCCATCCGGTCCGCAGGATTCAAAAATTTTATTTAAGAGAGCTGTGTGGGGCACAGTGAGACAGTTTTAGGCGGGGCACAGTGAGACATCACAAAATATACTCGAAACGACCTGAATAAAATGCATAGCTCACAATTCACTATTAAAAACAAATTGCCTGCTATAAACTACTATTTTTACTGAGTCATATCCAAAGAGAAGCATCAGAAAGAATTTTTATTAGTATGTAACAGGTGCGGCAGGTTAAATAAGTCGTGCATGTGTCCAGTGCGATGACGTTTTGAAACATGCTCAAGAAAGGACCTAAAAAATCACCAAGCCAGCTGCTTTTATATGAGTACAGTAGTTTCTGTAGCAACAATTTATAGAACAATTCCGCAGGTCCTAAGGATCGGCGGTTATGGCAGCAGATGCCCTGTCTCACTGTGCCCCGCCTGCTGTCTCACTGTGCCCCGCCCATGGGGCACAGTGAGACACTTAACAAGCATGGACGTAACTAAAAATTTCTCCAAACCTGTAAAAGGTAGGAACCTGAAACTACTGGACAATATACCCAACGTCATTAGCTATAATGTGGATCTGATTGCATTCAACTCCTTACTGCCAACATTTTGGAACACTTGAAAATAAAAACAAGAATCCGCGGATTCAAAACCGACCTAGCGCAATGAAATTGAAGGAGCCATTGCTTAAACCACTCAGCAACTGATATTGGAAGATAGGAGAAATAGTTGATTGGAAGATGCTAGACTATTAGTATAGAATCAATGCAGTTTGAACAGATTTCTAAAAAAAAAGGAAAGATGGCTGCCAAAAGGGCCGCCATCTTGGATTTCTCGACATGGTCCTCATCCATACCCACAGGCCAATACCTGTACCAAATTTCAAATCTGTAAGTGAAATATTAAGGTCACAATGGTCAGTTCAAGAATGACGAAAGATGGCTGCCATAATTGCTGCCAAAAAGTGGCTGCCATCTTGGATTTCTCAACATGTCCCCGACTGATACCCACAGCCCCATACCTGTTCCAAATTTCATAACTCTAAATGGCTGCCATCTTGGATTTCTCAACATGTTCCTGGTCCATACCCACAGGCCAATACCTGTACCAAATTTCATAACTCTAAGTGAAATATAGAGGTCACTATGAGCAGTTCAATATATACAAAAAGATGGCTGCCAAAATGGCCACCACAAAATGGCCGCCATCTTGGATTTCTCAACATGTTCCTGATCCATACCCACAGGCCCATACCTGTACCAAATTTCATAACTGTAAGTGAAATATTAAGGTCACAGTGGGCAGTTCAAGAATGAAGAAAGATGGCTGCCAAAATGGCAGCCATCTTGGATTTTTCAACATGTTCCCAATCCATACCCAGAGTTCCATACATGTACCAAATTTCATAACTGTCAGGGAAATATTAAGGTCACAATGGGCAGTTCAAGAATGAAGAAAGATGGCTGCCAAAATGACCGCCACAAAATGGCAGCCATCTTGGATTTCTCAACATGTTCCCAATCCATGCCCAGAGTCTCATACCTGTACCAAATTTCATAACTGTATGTGAAATATTAAGGTCCCAATGGGCAGTTCAAGAATGAAGAAAGATGGCTGCCAAAATGGCCGCCAAAATGGCAGCCATCTTGGATTTCTCGACATGTCCCAGATTCATGCCCATGGTACCACACCTGTACCAAATTTCATTACTCTAAATTGAAAACTAAGGTCACAAATGGACTTTTACATACATGTTGACAAGAAATGTTTACATGGACACATGGACATCGTTTACATGCTGCCAAAATGGCCGCCAAAATGGCAGCCATCTTGGATTTCTCAACATGTCCAAGATCCATGCCCATAGTACCATACCTGTACCAAATTTCATTACTCTAAGTTGAAAACTAAGGTCACAAATGGACTTTTACACACATGTTGACAAGAAATGTTGACATGGACACATGGACATGGTTTACATGAGTCCCCTTTCACTACCCACCCCCCTCTAATAACCGACGTTAGGTCGGTTAAAAAGTGTCTCACTGTGCCCCGCTCTCCCCTACTGGCAATATCCTTGTACCGGTATACCTCTTCACCTATACAGTAAAATGGAAACCGTCATTGCCAGCCGCTTCAGTAGTGTTCCAGTCGCTTGCAACATCAGCAGCAAAACTTTTTTGCCACTTGGTCAAGTTGAAGCTGTGATGCATGGGTTGGTTGCATGCGATGGCAGTAGGTCATGCCACTGGAGCCATGAAAACTCAACGACAGAGTGAAATAGTAAAGATAGACATGTGCACGTCCATTGTTCACGTGGGACAGAAGACAGACCAACTTTTAGGAGACACGGGAAATGCAAGCACCATCAACACACACTCCAATATTTGGCAAATCTAACGTATCATGTCATGACATACCAATGTCGAGTATGCCTAAATTGCATTTATCAAAGTACTAGTAAGATACTTCCACTTCCGGTTGATAAATCAACTTCCGGTTTACTTCCGGTTACGGCTTGCGAATAGGGCCTATCACAATACCAATGTTGGAATTGTCTGGACATTACTAAACTTTATAATATATATTAATACATTTCATCAAGTTGTTGAGTGTCTTTCAGAATCAGAACATAACTTGTCAAGTTCGCAACAATACCACTGTTGGTTACCTGTCACGTCAACTAATACATTCCCTTGATGTTTGCTGACAGAAATAGACAAAAGAAGTCAGAATGACGAGAAAGTCACCCAAGAAGACTAATATACGAAGGTGACTTCCATTACATTTTATTAGGTCCTCAGAGATGCCATTTTGGTAATGCATGTCTGTCACATTCAATCTGTACATTCAGCAATTTTCCTTTACTAGGCCTACCAGCAGCATGCGTGTTTACAAATCA
The DNA here is from genome assembly GCA_026936325.1 of Platynereis dumerilii. Classification (NCBI taxonomy): domain Eukaryota; kingdom Metazoa; phylum Annelida; class Polychaeta; order Phyllodocida; family Nereididae; genus Platynereis; species Platynereis dumerilii. The sequence continues at coordinate 22,535,090 of JAPTHN010000011.1, forward strand.
GGAAACAAAAAAGAAACGAAGAAGATATATTTTTGTGCACTCTGCCAGAGGGGGTTTTGAAAGTAGAAAGTTTATCACACTGGTAGAGGTTTACGGCATCAGCTTAGGTCATGCACTGATGAAGTCAAGAGGGAGACTGATGTTGTTCTGTTGCCATAGCAGCCACTGCCACTGTCACGCGATCCTATGCTCGAGGACAAGTTCGTACATTGCAAAAGGACACGTCCCCCTCTGCTGGACAATCAGAGGACACGAACAAGCAAGCAAGCAGGCAGGCAAGCAGACAAGCAGACAAGCAGGCAAACAGGCAGGCAACGAAGCAAGTAAAGTAATGCAATGGGTTGGTTGGTACCATGTGACGACTTTGCAAGCACAATGGTAATCAAGGAAAAAGAAGCGTGCGAGAGTCAAGCGAACAGGAAACATAAAGCAAATTGGATCATATATAGATAAACAATCAGACAACCAAACAGACAATGAACCAACAAACAAGAAATATGAATCATTGAATGGTTTGGCAAGACGCGTGTGACAACGCTCTAACAACCAAGCAGGCAATCAACAAGTATAGTGGCATAAACAATTGCTATCAGCAAGCAAGCAACCAACCAGACAAGATACAGGAAAATGAGATCAAAACAACAAAACAATAGCCATTGGCTAGGAGAATATAATACACAACGAACAAGAAATCTTTCAAGCAAGCGCAGACGCAAGCAAGCAGACAAGACAAAAAGTGATCATGCAAAGTGTTCTGCAGCAATTAGAGATAAATTCATTGACGACTTTGTCATGTGTGGTAAAAATGCAGGAATCAACATAATCCTGCATGCAATTGATATAATATCAGATTTCTGCTTGTCTGTTCAAAATACAATTCTGCCTTGCAGGCAAAACTTCTTCATTCAGTTGAGTTCCTGGGGCATTGCAAACAAGCTGTCAATATTCCATAAATGGATATCATTAATAATAGTATCATTAATGGACTTGTCATTGATTGACAGTGTATATGCTAATGATTGATGTCTGTAATCCTGCTCCAGCAACTTGCAACATTTTTGGAACAATAGTGTCTCTGACTCCACGGGGAAAATCAAGTGCCAACACAGGTGCAGTCTGCCCCCTTCTCCTGGCTCGAGTCTTTTTATTGTGAATTTGTGATACATTTTCATCTTGCCTGCATGGCTGGATATGACTACCTGTCAGAAGCGACTACAAAGCTGGACCACCATGCACCAGCACAAAGTCTGAAGCAAATAGATTGAGGGGGCAGGGGGGGGGGGATAGTGGATCTCTACTGTTGGGGACTTGCCTGACTGCCTTCCAGTGCCTCATGAGGGGATGGTGTGTGGCATGGGTCCAGCAGCTCTTGTGTCATTGGGTGCGGGCCGCCCCCAGTCATGCAGCGATGCCAAAGCCAAACATGAAAAGGAAAAGTGTGATCAAGTGTGATAAAGCTTGATAAGCCCCCAGCAGCTGCATCGGTACGGCATCACACAGACTGCAGTTAGGTGCAGGGGTCCTCGTGGCATGCAGTGCCATACATTGCCAGGTGACTGCCTTGTGGTATACTTCTCAGCTGCAGGGAGTTGCACATACACTCATACAGCCTACAGACAAACTGAGACAGTGCAGTACTATACACTTAGTTAGGTCTTCGCCTGCAGTTCCGGCAGTTCTTTGAGTTCCTCACGGTTCCTGCAGCGTGCATGCACTGCACCCATTCTCCCGGTGCCTCACACAACATGCAGTGTCCCTAGAGGTCCCCGGTGCACCAGAACAGCTCAGAAAGGAGAAAACAGCTTTGAGAAGCGAGAGGCTGGCATGCAAAACGGCAGGCATCACTTTGTAGTTGTTGCAGATGGAGGGCCCGTCAGCCAGTATTAACAGGTACAGGGGGATGCAGGCCAGCATGGAAGGGGCCCATCACTCATAAGCTGTCTCCCCGGCCCTGCTCCGCCAGCTTAACCCCTGCGAGGTTGTCCTCCCCGCATGCAAACATTGCTTCAGTTAGGTGTCATATATACTCCAAAGCAAACTGCTGCTCAACTTTTTGTCAGAAGAGGGGGGTGCAAAACTCCATAAAATTGTTCAACTTTTTTCAAAGGCCAATTTTATTACTCTGCATCGTCTTTGTCACCTGACCAGCATCAATTACTAGATTACAGTGTTGCATGGGTAAAATTTAATGGTTTTGACTCTTTGATAGATATTTTATCAAATTTTCTTAATGATACAAGCAAAAATACTAAATATGAACAAATTACAAAAATGCATGCCATAAAACAGCAACCTGGTTTGACAGGTGTCGGTAGAATCGAAATCCTGATATAAAATACTTGTCTATATCGTGGCTTTGGAAGAAATTGGCCTATATTCCTCAGAAACAGTGCTGGATGCTACTAAGCATCTTATTCTGCAAAATCTGCACTTCCTTTGTGTGACAATACAGTGTCAATACAGAGGAGATAAGTCACGGAAGATGCAGAGTGTCAGTCAATAGGGCTATGTCATAAAAGGCAAGCATTCTATTATCAGCTTCAGTGTCACCCCTAGTGCAATGCTATAAAAAGGCTGAATTGTTAAATCCTTCACAAATTGTGCTTGAATGGGTGGAATCATCATATTATTCATGTAAGAGCTTTATTCTGATCAGGGAAATGTCATAGTTATCCTACATATATAGGTCTCTGTCCTGTTTATCACAACCAAATCATTAAAATGATAAAATGAAGTTAAATGCACGCATGTCATGTCACAGACACTACGTCAAACAAGATTAATTAAAGCAAGGCACAAAGAGGATGAGGGGAGGATGAGGCGAACAGGAGAGATGGTATGACTTAAGTTATTAAACACCCTTCGTCTCAAAGAACCTTCCCCACCCAACCTCCCCTGAAGGGTGTAGCTGAGGTGCCTTGAGCAGATCACACCATGGCATGCTTCAGATAATCAAGAGATTACCGTCCAGATTACAGCATTCAACAACATTCAACAACACTCAACAACATCTGAATGATCAGTATATCAACAGCACAAACTTATACATACTAAACCGTATCAAGTTCAATAGTCCACACCATCAGTATGAGCATCAAATATATGTGTTCGTCATTGAATCAGTGCCTATAAGCAATAGCATCATCAATAGCACCATGCAGTTTCAATGACACTATGCATGCACCATTTGTATCATTTGCATCGACAATACAGCAATATACAGAGCATGAGATACTGATGAAGATAATGTTGGCGATCTAAAGATGCTGAAGACTATGACTACGATGATTGTGCTGATGAGCCAGTGATGACCAATTGACCATGACAATTATGATTATGCTGATGACCATGACTATGGTGACTACACTGATGACCATGATGACTAGTATTGACTACGCTGATGGCCATGATGATTATGCCAATGACTATGATGATTACGTAGATGACAATGATGATGACTATCATGAAAATGCTGATGACAGTGATGACGATGAAAATGATGATGGTGATGTTACCAATTGTTGAATTTAATGGTGGTCCTCGCATTGTAGATAGGCCTACACTGGTCAGCATCAGCAATATTGTTTATCAACATCAGTATCATTTGTGCATGTCACGAACAGTATCAGGAGCACTCAGAGCTCTCATCACACAGCATCTTCGCTATTCATTGGACTTTTTTTTTCAGTTGTGATAAACAGAATTCTCAGAGCTTCTGTGAGTTGGACCAGCAAGCATCACACTGGTCACGCAACGTCATGGGCCTTGGGGACGTCGGCTGAAACGTGTGACTGGGCGTCTCATGCGTCGTGGCGTTCTGTAAGCCCTTCATGACGCTTGAAAGAGACGTCTTGATGATATTTTCAAAATGCGGAAACTGTGTGTGGTAAAGAATTGTCCACGATATTGTCAAGCCACAACAGGCGATTCGTAGGAAATATATTTAGTTTATTGTCGTGGGATTGTCATGACATCATCTAATTAGGTCAGAGAGATTCTAGTTTCCGGTAGGTCTATGATGCAATAAAAGCCTCAACTTGGGTTCTCTTCCTGCATTGTCGTACACACATGTACGTATAGGGATATATAATCATCGTATACATATCGCCAGCACATCATTATGTCAATTTATGCCAAAACTTTGTGAAAGTACTACAGTATCGAAATGAAAATTAGATCACAGACGTGAAAGGCATGACAGAGGAAACAGGGGGTGGGAAACCAGCAGGCAGTTGAGTTTAATTAACCCATGAAGCTTTAACACTCTGCAACAATGGAATGGGATTTTTGTGCAAATGGAGACTGGCAGCCATATAAGGCTTCTTGGGCGCTCCTTTTATGGAAGTCTAATGGGGAGGGCTAAGAGGGCACAGCACGGAAAGGGGCAATAGGCGAGGAGGAGGGGAAGGGGCCGAGGGGGCCAGTGAGCTATCAGTGTCGTGAGAAGCAGCGGGATTAAGGGGGGAAGGGGCACTGGTCACTCTCTGGTCACTCAATAGTGGGCCACTGCACAGCTATCTGTTAAGGCTGCAGTCACTCAATGGCCAGCGTCAGGCAAGCGTTGCTGTGAAGTTTAGTAACAAATGTCGGCCGAAGATAGAAGGTGCACACGCAAACCTGCCATCACCCCCCCCCCCCTCCTACGAGTCTCTCCCCTGTCTCCAGCATCTCACACGGCCCTGCATCCATGGCTGTGGACTCTCGCGTCCTCCTGCTGCTGGCACAGAACTTCTCTGGTGTTTAAATACAATTTTATCAACAAAATATGGTTAGGTATCTTGCAAATCGTAATTTCAAACACTTAAAAGTTGCACAGACCCGTAATGAAAGTTTTACAAATCAGCCATCATGAGGTATAAATGAACCCAACAGAACTAATTCGATCACATTCGTTTACTAGTTCTACTGACCATACCTGATCGCTACATGATGTAGGCCTATTTGCTTTTGGAGTTATCCCACGTGTCCATTGTCTAGTGGTCCACTCAATTATCACAACTAAAATGTGAGACGTCATTTTGGTTACATTGTAGTACTTCCTGTCACTACCATCCGCAATGTGTTGAATGGCTAGCATTGACTACCATCCGCAGTGGTCCACAAATTTGCCAACTTTATCGAAAAACACCAGGTCTAGAGGTATTTCTGCAAGTTCTTTCAATAGTTGACTTAGGCCTATAACTTTTCCGCTGTAGTACTGGACAAAAGACTTCGTTTTATGGGTTCAGAACTTCAGGAGAGTAACTGCAAGTTCCTGGGCATCATGATTCTGAAGCTCCAAGTCCAAGAACCAGGCAAGAAGTTTTCTGACACACATACAAAGACGCCCCCTGGCGTAAAAGCTGGGCTACCACAAGCTAACATTCTTGCAGATTGCATGAAAGCCTTTCATGAAATCTCTTGTCCTGTATGGTTGCATGTCAGAAATGTGAATGCCATAAAAGAAAATATCTCGCATTGTCAAACGTAACAGTTGAGGAGAGATGTCGACAATTTGGAAAACTAATAAGTTATTTCGAAACATAAGTTTTCTTTAAACTTATTTCACCAAATCATCAAGCAACTGTTGCCATTACATGCCAAATACATGGCTGTTTTTTTTTTTTTTTATATACAAAACTTCCAATTTTGACATTGATGCTGTGAATAAATTGCTTGATATCATTGCAGAGGCAAACAAGCTCATTGTTAATGGACAGCGGCCATTATGCAAAGTCCAGCCTATCAGCAATTCAGATGAACTGACCAGCCAAGTTATATTGCCTCCCCATGATCTGCTTGCAGTGGTCATAGCTCAGGGTAGTGGCATGAATGTTAATTTTGGCCTAAGTCCTTATTTTTCCCACTTCAAATCAATTGCGGGTCCCTGACCTAATTGTGTTAGACGAGTGAATGAATTGTTACACAGCACAGACTCTGTCAACTATGTCAGGGGCACAGAGCTGTTGTTCCTTGTTTGTATGCTGAATAAACAAACACATCAATTCGTTTTCTAAAATACAGTGCAGTACTATAACATTGGACTTTCATATAACACTAGTAATAGTACTAGTAGTAAGTTACTAAGCAAAGGGTAAAGGATGTTACAAATGATTATATATATGATATGATATGATATGATATGATATGATATGATATGACATGATATGATATGATATGATACGAAATGATACGAAATGATATGATGTGATATGATATGATATGATAGAGCTTTACTATGTTCTGAAAAGTAGAAGGCCAAAACCTATCTCCAGGCATACCTTCATGACAAATCTTACCAGACAGTGGATAGTACTGCAACCGTCACAATTCTAAGCCATCAATAGATAATTTGATACTGTAGTATCATCATGTTGAACTTCATGATCAACATGCCCCAAACAGCAACCAGAACAGAAGTACAATGTACTGGATCCCATGTGGCCACTGACAACCCTCAGCCCCATCCAAGCAATCTAGTCTGGATCGGGGCCATTGAAGGACCCATCATGGCATATCCACTGATATCGGGCAATCAGACAGCCATAACATTCGCCAAGTAATCTTTAACAGGACATAACACCGTACCACGACAAGAGACAACATCTGCAACAAGTCCACTGAATCTGGGGATGTTCAAGCAATCACAAATATCCGATCAATCAACGACCAGGACACAGTGGGCAAAGGTGGCAGCACTGTCCATGCAAAATGTGGCTGTCTGCTTGTGTGAGGGTTCCACAAAAAATCACTTTTTGACATTTTAACAAAGTGTCATCCACTGCTTGCACAACAAATAAATATAATTAGACCAACTTGACTTATCAAACACAGTTCAAAGATTAAAATGTCATTAATAAGAGAGTAATAATCCTATTTAGCCTTCTGTTTACTGCAGCTGGCTGTTCCAACACATGATCTGCCTCCCCCTGGGCCAAATTTAAATGGGCTTCAAAACATGATTCAAACCTTTCAAATGCCACAATACAATTCACTATGAGTTCTCTAAATTACTTCTGTTGACTTCTTTGTGGCAGAAATTTCAGCACAAAGCATGAGGAATAATTCTATAAAATTATTGTAGTCACTTCCTCTGATAGTATGTTTGCAAGATTAGCAGAACATTGGGGCCCAGCCTTCATGGGTTGCAAATGATTGTAGGTGTGACAGCTATTCTATTCACTGATCCCCTTAATTGCCTGTAATACATGACAATTTATTACATGTGTATCCTAACATTGAGGAAAATAGCACAACAACACGTTGAACACGACTTCAAGCTGAAATAAACATAACTTAAATACACAAAGCATTTGTTGTTAATGATGACGGGTTAATTCACTTATAATCCTAAATGGTTTGCTAATCAATGTCAACTTGGTTCATAGTTGTTTTGTGTTACATAATTGATTGTTTCAGTTTTCTTCACTGAGCAAGTAAAGCACTTCAAGCGACAAATCCCTATAGAACCTCCCAGGAGTTCATGTCAAAGCCTATGAATATTTATATATCCCTAGCTTTGTAGGCATGCAGGACAGTCAGTCACAGTCTGCCAATGGCAGTTTGTGCCTAGAAGTTCAGAGATAAACAAATCATTCAGGAGTTGTAGAGAGTAGAAAGCAGAGTATCGTGCCATTAAGAGGCAGATAATCAGATGGTTTCACCCATAGATCAGGGTGGGTTGGGTTGATGTCATTAAACACAAGTAAAACACACAAGATCGATACTGGTAGAACTGTGACAGCCACAATTCACGAAGAGATTACATCAGGTGGTTGGTAACTTGCACTGTTTATCACATTCAGCTTATAGCCAATTGGCATGAGGAAGGTGGTGGAAGCGGAGACAACATTGCTTAACCAATAATGACATAATGGAGAGTTCAGTAACGAATGGAGATAGAAACTTGTCAAAATGGACAAATTGTCAGAAAGAACCAAAGCTGCATGGATCTGAACTCGTAACCTTCAGAGAAAGACAGCCACTTTACCCGAAGATACAATTTCAAGGTTAATGAAGACAATTCAGGAATTGATGACAGTTCAACTTTCATGATTGTTTTGATTCACCCACAACCTCTTCTCACTTAATGTTAATCCGTGACATCATAAAAAGATGCACTACGATATGCATTAATTAATTAGTTCATTTATTAATTTGCCCTACTTATGCAGAAGAGGTGACAAGAAGCTGCGATTGCTGATGACGAAAAATATTGCACTACATAAACACTGAAAAACTCCATCATACACTATTATAGTGTAGCTTGTGAGGAAAGAAACACAGGACATGACACACAATGTAACATTCTAAGTTATGAAATTCACATCCATGCACAATGTAGATAGTTCGGGAAGTAAAAGTTTGAGGTTGACATAATTCATCAGCATGCCCTAGCCTGCCTATTTCCATAAATGCATGTGTCCATTAATACAGAGATGTGACTGGTCATTTCTAGATTTAATACTTTTATGCCAGGGCATGTTCAGCCTGGCTGCTGGACAAAACATTATCAGGATGGGGAGGACAGCGAGAGACAAAGCAGATGCCGCAGCTCTTTCACATACGGCCATGGGATGGCTATGATACTCCAATGCATGCTACTACAGCGCTAGAAATGTTGCAGTAACCTAAGCTAAGTGATGCGATTGTCATCATCTTCTAAAACTTGACAATTTATGTATCACAAACTATGTTTTCATTTAAAATTAACATAAATGCCGACCATCAAGGTGATGTATTCATGCACTCTTGAATCTCTTTTTCAAAATATATGACTCCCGACTGAATTCTTTTCCGACTCAATTCTTTTCCGAAAACAGGCTACGACTCCCAACTTGGAGTCTGGACCTCTCAATTTTTAAATTATGACTCTTTACTCCACATGGCCAATTGTGCAGCGTACGTAAAACGTACGTTGCTCTTTCTTGCGTATTTCGTACGTAAATCAGCTGTTTTCACATATGAATTACATACGAAAATTTACGTACGTAAAACATACGTAAATTTTCGTATGGATTTCATACGTATAAATTTGATTTTGGGGCATTAACTTAATTTTTTTGCTGATTTTTTTTCAAATACGCCAATACAAGGTCTAATCTTAAACCGTTAATGATAACCATATTGCACTAAAATGGCCAAAGTAACTGAAAAGTGCCAGTGTGAAATTTTTATGAATTTGTACGAAATTCGTACAAAAACGTACGTACGTTCTACGGATCGGCTCTTTTTTGTGAGTTTTGTACGTAGAATTTACGTTTGTAATTCGTACACTGCACGATTGCTAGTGCACCCCTTACCAAAATCCGATGATGACTCCCAACTCTTGACACCTCCACCCCAATTAAGTGAAAATCAGATTCTGTCCTTTTCCAAAAACCAACTATATATATATATGACTCAGACTCCGGATCCCTCAATTTTCAAAATACCACTCTTTGCTCTGCCCCTTACCAAAAACTGATTGTGCCTCCAACTCTCGTCTCCTCCATCCTATTAATGCTCAGATTCTGTCCTTTTCTAAAAACCAACAGTGACTCGCACTCCCAACTCCCAAAAATACGACTGTGACTCCGCTCTTACCCAACAATGACTCCAACTCGCGACTCTTCCATCCTATCAAAATGTGACTCAGATTCCGTTCTTATCCAAAACTGACCTTGACTCCCAACTCTCGACTAATCAAAACATTCAATATATAACTCTGATTCCGGCCCTTAAAAAAACCAACAATGACTCCAAATCTCGACTCTTCCATCCAATCGAAGTGTGACACAGATTCCGTTCTTATCCAAAACTGACCTTGACTCCAACTCTTGACTCCTCCACATTTTAAAAATATGACTCTGACTCCGGCCCTTACCAAAATATGACAAGGACTCTCGACTCCCCCAATCTACTAAAATGTGACTCATGCAGATTCTGTCCTTTTCCAGGAGGATGACCTGGCATTAAGGCAAAGAATCGTTAAAGCTGCTGTCCAACATTAATTTTGTCCTTTTTTGAGACAAGAAGTGGAAGTCTGTGATTTTTGGCATTGACATGGAAGGATGATTGGAGCATTACGTCCTGTATCTATGCTAGGTAGTTTAATCAGGACATGGGGAGGACACGACAAGGAGGCAACATATACTGAGAGTAGAGGTCTGATCCTCTGACACTGTCTGGGAGTAGGGGTCCAAAGAGAATAAAGAGCAGATAAGCGAACTAACTAGTTGGGGTCTGCAAGAGGAGGTCTGATGGGAAAGGTCTGAGAGTAGCCAGAGGAGAGGATTATACTGATGCTGATGATGCCAGTGCTGAAGCTAGTGCTGATGCCAGTGCTGATGCTATGATGCTGGTGAAGGTGCTTGGGGCTGAGCACATTGTCTTTCAACCTCTCCCTGCACAGGTAAGCACCCACCTGGGGCGCTCTTCTTCATTTCCTGCCTGCTCAGCTCATCCAAAAAAGTCAGAGCAGCAGAGCACCCCTCTGGCTACCAACAGGTCATCTGCAGCTACACTGCTTTAATTCTGCTGCTGAGGCTGCCCAGTGATGCCTCACTCAGATGCTCCACTCTGATGTGCAGCTTCTGGTGCTCAGGGCAAAATGGGAGGTGAGCTCCTGCCCTGCAAATGGTCATGCTGCAGCTCAGCAGTCAGGCAACTGAGATGTCCAACAGAATTGACTGACCGATGCTTAACTATAGTTACTTCAAGGTCGTATAAACAGACATGCGAGTCAGCAATTGTTCAATAAACCAACATATTTTTTACACTTTAGTGCTGCAATGGATTATATCTTATGCAGATAAGGGTTGGATACAAGTCACAACTTCGCCATATACTCAAGACCTAGTATGAATGATAAAACTGACCGCCAATACATTGAAACAGACCGGCGACATAAAATTTACATAATATTATATTGTGACCGTTTTTTCTTTAATCGGGAAATAAGAATAAGCAGGTAAGTAATGTATTAAGCACACCCAAAACATGTCAATGAATAGAGCACTTCGAAAATACATGTAGAGCGTATAGGTCAAAGAGAGTCCCAAATCCAGGACAACTTCTTAAAATTTCACCATTTAGTAATCCCATCAACACACCAATTCAATGGAGTGACAGTTTAATATAATTTTAAAGGCACTTATACATTGATCTATTTACAAAGCTTCTATAAGTTCAGAAATCTCAAGAAGTATATGAGCTATGTCATAACTGTGATTATCTTGATGAAATATTGCATGGTCTCCTAACACAAGAGTCAGAGACATAAAGGATGACACAACACTCGCTATCTCTAATCCCTCCTCCCCTCTGTTGCTCTACCCCAGGCAGAATGGACCCAATGGCTTCCTCTGAGCTGCCACCCGGGGACTGAGGATCCCGCAGATAATCTTGTTACCAGGTGAAGCAAGTTGCAGATCCATGCTGCAGGGTCTCAACTGAAACTGTCACACTCTGCACTATGTGTTGCACTCTGTGTGTTGCACTTTGGGTATTGCACTTTCACCTCTATGTGTTGCACTCTGAGGTGTTATTACAGACAGCTCATTGAGGTGTTGGTCTCTCAGTGAGGTGGTTGTTTTGGAAGGTTGGGTTGGGATTATGACAAAAAGGGGTTGTCTTTACATCATTATCGATTCAATGCCGATGAGAGTTGGCGACATCTAATCGGTCAGTCAGTCAGTCAGTCAGTAAGTCAGTCAGTCAGTCGGTCAGTCAGTCAGTCAATTGAAGTCAAACGAAGAATTGAAGTCAATCAGTCAATCAAGCAATTTAACAGCTGATCAAACAATCAATCAAACAAACAAACAAACTGACTAACTAACAATCAATCAGTCAATCAGTCAATCAATCAATCAATCAATCAATCAATCTATCTATCTATCTATCTATCTATCTGTCTGTCTGTCTGTCCGACTAACTATCTATCTATCTATCTATCTATCTATCTATCTATCTATCTATCTATCTATCTATCTATCTAACAAAATTCACATTCTCGTGCTACATATATCCACATGCATGTGCATAACAAGGAGATGAAACAGTCACAACCTTCATGAACATGCCATGACATCCAAACCATTGGAAGGTGTTGGTAACAATGCGATCAGAAATCGATCAATTAGTGCAAGGTATAGTTTGAAACAGGTCCACACCCTCAGTTGTAGGATGTTTCCTTTGTAAGAGAATGACAAGAGAGAGGGCAAAAGAAAAGCGAGGGATGAAAAACTTTGAAAGGAGACAATATGTGGCTGAGAGGAAGAAACACAATACGGAATCACGCGAAATTGGGATTTGTTTGTCACGAATTGAATGCTGGGCGAATATCGTGGCATTATTCAATGTAGTGTTATTCATGGGGATATGTCGTGTCTCTCAAATACTAGGGAATTGAAAAGAAAAAAAGATAAGGATGAAAAAAAAATCTCAAAGACACAGAATAAATGGGCAGAAAACAAGGCATCAATGACATTTGCTAGAAGATCGATACAATAACACTGGCTATAATTAGCACTCAAGTGCACTGCTGCATTCTGCATTGGTGGAATCAGTTGCAGGAGATTCGATGGCCATGCGGCTCATGCCCACACATAATTACTGCAAATATCAAGTCTGGAATGTTACAGAGTCACAAATGTATTCGACTTTTGCATCAATGCAAAGCTCACAGAACATTGCATTTCGTGACTTTCTAATAACAATTGGGGCAAATTGTATCTGGTGATGTTGGCCTAATGTTCCGACCCCAGCATAGACACTGGTACAAGGGACAAGCAATTCAATGTCTCACTCGAAGGAAATCCATCTGATATTTTGCTCATGAAGTTGTGTCCGTAACAAGAAGAGCCTTTGATGGCTCAGTACAGCATTCTGAGCCAATACTTCTTAAAGTGTGCAGGGCTTATAGGCCTGTATTATACATGTGAAAACTGAAATCTGCTTGTGGAAACAAAATGAAAGTTCATACAAATGATTATTTTCCTAAGACACAACCTTATTTGTCACGCTGGACAGATGGTATGTTATCATGTTTTGGAGACTATAGTATTGTCCTCCACAGTCCACATGCACGGTAAAGACAGTGAAGGCTGAAGTAGCACACGTACACAACATTCCCTCAGAAGACCAGCTCAGCACGATGATAAAGTGAGTGAGTTGCTGGCGAAGTGAACTTGTAATGGCTTGCGTAGTTTTAATTAGGAGAGGGCCTTGGTAGTCACGTCACAGGCATCGAATGACTTAGGGAGACCGTCTTAGGTAAAATGAAGTTGGATTACCCCCCCCCCCCTCTCTGTCTCTCTCTCTTCCATTGCCCCCCCCCCCTTCTGCCTCCCCATGAGAAAATGGCGCGTGACTCCTCAGCCCACCAGCCACTATTACATCTGTCGTGTTTAACATGACACAACAGCCCCGTTTCCATGACAACGGCATGTAAATAAACTGTTGCGAGACCCCCTGCAAATATATACATACATGTGCGAATGTGAGGTGAATATAAGGATGCGTTTTTGGCTTGTTTGTCAGGCTGCATTGTCCCCTCACATGGGAGTTGGGGGTCCCACTTAATCAAAGTGTGGGCACCAGACGAAAAGTGGTTGTTGTTGGAACCACAGACCAGTCCAAGGCATCTCATTGTCATGACAACCACACAAAGTCAACTTTGGCGAGTATGAATTTCAATGAGAATCAAATTAGAATCTGAACTAGAATTTCAATGAGCCATTATGATCAATGAGAATCGTTGTATCAGACATCGTGTCTCCCATAATGTTGGCAGAATCCAAAGAATAGCATTGTCAGTCGGATGTATACCTATATGAGGAAATTATCAATGACTTTTTCTTCAGCTTTTGTCACCAGACACTTAAAATTTTAAAGACCTACAAATATACAACAAAATACTATACGAAAACTGATGCTGCATAAATTAACACAACCAGTATAGGTGTGGCTTACATTTATAGAATAGAATAGAATAATCTTTATTTATACTCGAGTATTAATGAACAGAAACAACATCAGCCATGGGCTGGTCTTCGAGAAATAACAGATAAGAACTATTTACAATTTAAAAATTAAAAACATGCTAATAACAGAATATACTGTACAAATATTTACAATTATGCATGGTTTACTCATGATAGATAAAATCAAGACACTTGGAGCAATCAACAATCTTACATTTCCAGTTTTTCAAATTCAATTTAAAATTATCAACAGTTTCACACCTCTTCACATGAAAAATCGTAAAATGTTATTTGAAGAGAGAGAGGATGTTTTGATTGAACTGATGTATAAAATTTTACATGGATTGTCGCCACCTCTTGAGGAAAATATGTTTGTTAGAAAGAGATTAAATCACAACTTGAGAGATACAAACGTGTTAGTGGTTCCAAACTATGAAACAGTAAAGTTTGGTTTTAATTCTCTGAGAGTAAATGGTGCTATATGTTGGAACAGAATGCCAAAAGCCATAAAAGACTGTGATAAACTTGGGTGCTTAAAAACTGCTCTTCGTAATTATAAATATACCTGCAGATGTGGATCATGTATTAGATGTTTCTTTTATGCCTCTCGATAATTTTCAAGTTTTAACATTTACATGCTTTTACCCAATTTTTAATGTTTTTAAATATCTTATGCTTGTATATACTGTATATATTACATGTCGGTAAAAAGCAGATTTCTGCTTGTGTTTTTTGTTTGTAATTGCTATTCCGACTTTAAATAAAGTTTTCTTTATCTTTATCTTTTATCTTTAACTGGGATAGAATTCCAAAGTTTGGCACCAGCGTATAGAACGGTTTTGTAACCAAAACGTTTTGTCTTAAAGTCATACATTTGAATTTTTTTATCGTCTCTTAGATCATAATGAGATACTTTTAATGTAAACATGTCATTAAGGTAGTTGGGATTACATTTGTTATAACATTTAAACATAAACAGAGCGAGGCATTTTAGTCGTAGAACAAGTAAAGTAGAACATTCAGCAAGAGTTAACAAATTGTAATAATCACTCGTGAAATCTTGTAACACAAAACGTAAGCATCTTTCATGAAGTTTTTCTAATTTCTTAGTTGCTGTCTTGGTGCAAAAATGCCAAACTATTGGGCAGTAGCCAAATATAGAATTTATAAATGCTGTCATGAGTGCACGTCTCTCATTCAGACCCTTGACCATTTTAGACAGTTTCATTACTATATTGATATTTTTGCTGGCTTTTTTGCACAAAGCATTTACATGATCATTAAAGTTTAAATGTGAATCAATATTTTATGATGTGAATGCACAGGGAAATGTGGTGAAGTCAAACAGATGAGAAAGAACAAAGCTTGGTATGATAAAAATGACTTACAAGTAAAACCAAACAGAAGCACTTCAATTTGTGCATATAGATTTATGAGGGAGATCTGTATTTACATTGACAAGTCAGAACTTTTGAGAAAATAACTCTTAGGCCTAAATCATGGAGGGCCTAACAGAAAACACCAGTCATTTTCGATCAACCTTCACTTCTAACAGCCTGTCAACTTTTTAAAATTGCCAAGATCACACAAACTTCATTGAACCTGAAAATAAGTTTCCAATCTCAAGTTCTTAATGTTTAACCTTCCCCCTATCTGCGATCCTCTCAATTCACATTTCAAAGGCTTAATTGACTTTTTATATGTGGATGACCTTGACACGTCCTTGACCTCCACACATCAAATATGCCAAGGTCAGAGGGTGAGGAGGTCGAGGGCCAGTCAGGTAGGATGATAAGCTGATTAATTCAGCCCAGATCTGTGTGTGCCTGGCATAAATTATAAGAAGACATGTTTAACTTTCTCTCCAGTTTAATATTCCAGAAACGTCGAGCGGCTAAAGCAGAGCGAATTAGCAAGTCAGAATGGACCGTGTAAACCGAATGCAATACTCGCCGCTACACAACACTTTGTCCGTCTCGGGCTACATCGGTGTGTGGGGGGTTTTCTTGCAAATAATTATACCTCCTCATCCTGCAGGCGATTTACATTAATTGACATCGATTTCAGTTCTCCGGCACGTTCATTTAATCCCTGCGCCCTCCGCCGCCCCTCAATTTGCATGGAGGAAAGTGAACGCGCATTTCATCCTGCCAAAAAAAAACCTCACTCAACTTTTTCCTCTTCTCCTACCAAGCTACCACAGACAAAACGTCACACTGTCTGCTTAAGCTGCTGCAGATTCCACGGAAAAGATTCCAGGGACGAGATCCCATGGAACAGACTCCACGGATGAGATTCGCTGCTGGAACTTCAAGGAGCTGCAGACGTGCCTCACATGAAAGCCGATTCCAATAAACACTTCATGACCCGAGCAGCTCTGAGAGGCAGGCCCACGCCCCTGAGACATTGCATTGGAACATGCGGGGCCATCTTCAATTAAAGGTCCACAGCTTGACAAATTGATTGGAGATCTAGAAGTGAGTCTAAATGAGTGAATGCAACTTTAAAAGGGGTTTTACGTTCTAGTTTCCCACACTTAGCCCTATTACCCATTCCCTCTTAACTTTCTCCTGAGTGTATTTCTCCCCGTGACCTATATTGCCAATTAAAACAGTCCATTGACAAAGCAATGTCGGATATAATAATTCTTTCCTCACAAAGGCCCAATCATAAGATGAATACATCACAATGAACTATAAATCAGCAGAAATCATGCATTCAGAATTGGTTAAGTACGTCAGTTCTGAATCCATGCTTATGACTTCTGCTGTAATATTTAGAAGATAAGTTCCATACAATTAAGCCTACTTCTAATATACCCAAAATATAGGCCATTGGAAGAAGTAGTCCACAAAAGGCTTCCTAAAAGAGAGGCTTATCAAAGATCAGTAACTAATATAGGGGTCAAAATTTGGTAAGTCTGAAATTCTTGTCTCCGGTGTTTAACAATTATTCATGATGACAGAAAGGCACATGCAGGACCTCTTGATGTCATTTGTCATAGACAAGGATATTAGCAAAACTTCTGACACAAAAAATATGTGGAAGGTTATTTTCATCCCATCCAAAAATAGCATTGAAGTGGCCAACCCCCCTGAAAATGGCCTGTCTCCACCAACATTTTCTTTGAAAGATTGCATCACAAAAACTTGTACAGGATCCTGATTCAATTAAACTCTTCCATACATGGAGACTTGAGTATCACTCTTCTAAAATGTAGTTTCTAATTTCTGAAATAATATCCTGTATAAGAGCAGGAGGTTGTTGTGTCAATGTCTCCAATATTGCGTCATTAGCGTCACACCAGTTTGATTTCTTAATAAAAATGAAAGGGATGCACATTTTGTGAGAAAACCTTGTGTCTAACGTTGTCTGAGAACCCAAGAAAATAACTGAACTGTCTGTAGCTCTGTATCATTTATGTAAACCAAAATATTTGAGTGTTTCTGTTGGTATGTCGGTTGTCCTATCTTAATTTGTCATTAGCAAACGCCTTGCTGCTGTATTTTGACTGCATATTTCTTGACCAGAATTAATGTGAACATGCTTCTGGTGTTCATAGGATCATTGCATGCACAAATTGCCAGATTGCCAGTTTTGCACTGGTCCCTGGGAAGATTTTTATCTTAATTATCATTAGCATCACGCTGTCATTAGCATCACAACAAAAAATGGCTTCTTTCCTTTACCTCACTAAAATTCTGTTGAAGGTGACAGGAGTTAAATTGTTTTCAATATATATTATCAATTAATGTTTTAACAAAATATTACACACAATTTTTGCAATTTCCTTGCATCTGACATGCTTAGTATGAATTTTGACGCTTCTCTGAGATTACTAATAAAATATGGGGTGTCAGTGACATTTGACCATTGTCTAGCACCTGAAATAAAGTTCAGCAAAGACATTGGGCCCTGGAGGGGTAGTGGAGCTCATCTTTGTTATTCAGAATCCAAACTATTGGTGAAAAGAGTATTTTTGTTTCTGTTTGTAAATTTCTAGTTCAAAAAAATGTTCTATCTTAATAAGTATTGGTCGTAGAGGCCTGAAATATAGCTCAATGTTTGCAGAATAGCCACTTTCCCATACGTTGGTAATACATTCTTCAGCTCTAAATGGTGCGGATTTCAAGTTATAGGCATGATGCTAATGACACACATAATTATTCGGTATTTAATTGACCAAAATGCATTATCTCAAAAAGAATTGGTGCTAGAGACCTGGAACTTGGCCTAAAATGTGCAAGCTACCTGCCTAATCATTGGTAATAGATTATTTAGCCCTAAGTGGTCAGGATTTTTCTGTTATAAGTGTGATTTCAATGACAGTCAAAAAACATCACAGCTGTAAATATCACCTCATTACAGATCAGCAAAGCATTTGGGACCCTTGGACATGACAGTGCAGTGATAGCTGATTGTTTGACCTACCCAATGCCAACTTAAAAAGTTGTTTCTGGACTAAAAAAATTTTCAAAATTTTTTCAGCTGAAATTTCAAGGTTTTCAAATTTTGACCCATAGAGGGTCAATATTTCAGTTCCTGTAGCATATATATAGGCCCTGACTCCTGAGAGAAGCAAGAAAATATCAATTGGTGTATCTGGGTTGTAGCTTGCACCCTTCCCTCTCCTATACACAGGCCCAGCCTGGCCCAGCCTTCAACCTTTGAACAGCCAGGCCAGCCCCAGCCCAGCGAAACAAATACCATCCGTGATGGCATGCTGTACCATCCGTGATGTTATGCCCAACTTGCAAATTCTCATGAGTTCCTATAGGGCTGCATGTGATGTGGGCTGCAATTATGGGATCTGTAAAACCTGGAACATCCATAGGCTATTGAGTAGGCAAATTATATGCATGCTGCTATCAAACATTTCAGTTCAGTTTATGACCTATATTTTGGTTCTGATATACACAGAATGCATTTACAGATTATATACTTAAAATTATAGATTAGGCTATATGAAAATACATGCATACGCGTTGAAGAAGAAGAAGAAGAAGAAGAAGAAGAAGAAGAAGAAGAAGAAGAAGAAGAAGAAGAAGATAAGACCCTTAAAGTTGTATTCTCTAAGACCTGTAACTTATTGGGCAACAGATAGAGATAGGATCTGATGAACTTGAGTTTCAGGAAATTGACAAATTACAGAATAACTGAGAGGCAGAGCGTTTCCTGGAACACGTGACCAACATCCATCAGTGACGTCAGCAACATCCTTGCCACTGGTTTACACAGGAAGAGTTGAAGCTTACAGAATCAATGGGTTGAAATCTGATCTGTAAACTTGCCTGCTTTGTGTGGTTTCTCAACTCTGCTCCTCCCCCTCCTCCCTTACCCCCACTGAACCTAGCCTAACCACGAACACCCAGCAACGAGTCATTGGCAAAAGACAAAAAACTCCTCCAAGGAGAACACGAATGACTTCCGCTTCCCTGGAGAGCCAAAATGGACCAATAGGAGACTGTCATTAGGGTCTCCATGGCAACCATAGAAGGCCTCCTGGCATGAGGGGAATCCCCTTTGCTATTGTCTGCGACCTGAGCTCACGTGATATGCCGTTGCTAAGGAATACACAAGCAGTCTGTGTGGTTGCTAAGGAGTTGGCATCGTGTTGCTAGGCGATGAGTGGCGTTCACGCATGCTGTTGACGTGAGGCGGATATTTGACGAGTCGAACGTGCTCTGGCTGGATCGCGCGTAACTACCGAAGCAGGAGACCACGAACGTGCCACGAGAGACGACGAGATCTCGACGAGACTCAACCTGATTCTACATGGAGCTAAAATAGGCTAAAAGGAAATCTAGAGGCACTTTCTAGAGGTTCTAAGAGATATGACGAGAGTTCGAAGCCATGCTGGAATCCCGAGCAAGATATTGCAGGGAATTGTTCGGATTCACTACCGAAACAACAATTGATGACGAAAAGACGATCCCTTCATCCAGGACAAACACCATTTGGACTATCTCTGGACTCTTTTCAACCATTTAAATTTTGAATCACAATTTTACTTTACAGGCCTCATTATAACGATGTTGATGAACCCTCACGTTTAACCTCTGAGAATCAAGGTCAAATCAATGATATGGCTTCTTTACTATGATACAGTTTTATTGATCGGCCTGTTAATTGATGGGTCTCATCTGACCTTTTGTTCATCAGTTTTACGTCCAATCAAAAAGTACACAAATTTATGCAAATCCCTGGATATCCAGTCAGGGCTGTCCAGTGGTGAACTATGCTGCTGGGACCACTGGATGGCCAATTGAATGTCCCAGTCAGTGACCTAGAGGCTGACCCCCTGAGTGGATGGGGTCAGGCAGTCTATGCAAATGACCTTGTATGCATTGAGGAGCAATCTGGTTTGCCTTGAATAGTCTCTCGTAAATGAGGCAATTAGTATTCTTAGCATGTCTCCCTGGCTAATTCCCATGCAAAAGACTATGCCAACAAACCCACTTGTTTTGCACTGTAGCCTTCTCACTTTCATAGCACCACTGCCTTCCCCTTGCATCACTGTGTGATTCACAGCAGCTAATGCCAGCTATTGGATTAACTTGCATCTCAGCTATTTGATTAACTTGCTCAAGAACTATCAGATTAGTCTGCAATTCCCTGTATCATATCATAGTGTTAGATAAGGGACAATGAATGTTCCCATTATGCTTGACTATAGAATGTATGAATGCTGCAGTTACTTTCATGATATATCAAAGATAACTCATTCTTTTGCACAGGCATGCATATCTGCAGGAAATATTAAAAGAAATTAACCATGATCCAACTTCCAATCCTAAACAATACTTTCTCTGTTCATGCTGTTATATAATCCCAGATGAAGAGCTAATTGACAAAACTAAAATCGATAGACAAAATTTAATGAAACATCTATAACCCAAACTAAAAGATCATGAAATGAATAGTCTTTTAGATCTAAAGATTGATTCGCTGCCATCCATAAACAACACATCCTGCTCAAAACTGTTCCACAATCACCAAGCAGAGAAAACTACCAGGATAAAGAGAGAAAAGTTTTAGAGTTTTGAAGTGAGGGTAGAAATGAGACCACATGATTTGAGAACTTCGTGTCGCAGCATCTTAATAAGGGCCATCACACTTGCCCTGCGTGATCAACCCCCATTCCTGGACCTTAAATGAAGGGCCCTGCCAACCTGGGATATATCCCCTCCATTGGGCCTCCAAGCTCATGTCCTGAATATATATCAATATGAATGAAACAACCCTTAACCCCTTTCCTTGCTGTCTTGTCGTATTAGAAATAGTGCTTGGAACATATATACTTAAAAATGTATATAGTTATCTTTATTGACATTTATATGTTGGCACGAATATCTTGAAATAGTAGCTTCCGATAGTCCTGTGTTTGGTTTTCTGAGAGAAATAAAATGATACTAATATCCCATTCATTTTTGTCATCTTAAATTGATAACCCATGCATGTAAATATATCATTTGGTAGAGTGCGTGGATGTTTTTATTCCCTGTCTAATCTAAGAATTGTTTTGTACAAAACAAGTTCAGAAAGTTATTCAGGAATTAGAGCAGCGTGTTTGGTCAAAGCTAAGTGTGATCACGAAAGGCCCAAGCACGAACAGGAGAGATGTTATTAACTTTTAACAAATCTGGCAGAGTTACGCAACATGCTGATGAATGCGGTTGGAGCGGAAGTAGGGGAACCGGAAGGGGTGGATGCTGAGTGCGCATGCTCCGTGGGTCTCTAGGACGCGAGAGGTGAATACCGTCGTGTGGATTAGGAGGAAAAAGAGATTAGCAGGCGCGAGACGAGCCATGCACGCCAAAGATCATTAGGCACTTTCTCATGCAGATAGAAATCCAAGGGAAATTTACGGATCTATCATGTAAATGGGTCGTTTGAAAAATGAAAATGGCATTGCGGCTCTGTTCCGACAGTTTCCATTAAGACCTCCAGCAGAAAATCGTCTTAAAGTTTCTCTTAATAGCAATTTACACGCCATTGAACGGTAAAGTCAAATTCCAAAAGCAGGTATACACCCAGTTCGGGGAGAGTTAAAAATGACAAGCATCACGTTTACCGCCTCATTAATAGCCAGGCAGAGTGAGTTTTTACGTGATGCCAATTGCAGCGAATGACAATCAAGTTATTGCATCGATCCACCCATAAAAGTCCGTGGGCAAAAACAGAGGCATTGTCAATTCTTGGCCATAAAATCCTATCTCTGGACGCGTTGCAACACTTTAATGACATTTGTGCATGACTCCACTTTTGTGAAATATGCAAAATGCTGTAATATACCAAGAAGTCACGACAGTATGCAAATGGAAGCAATCACCCATGACCTTTGAACTGAAAAAGGATGGACATGTGGCGCCATCTATATCTAAAAGGGCCTAACCTCCAAAGTCTTCAAGTTTAGCCATGGACCTGTGCATGTCTCATCTCAATATCTTCCAAAGTGAACTTCCATGGTAACAAGATAGATTGAGACAAGACAATAATATGAGGTTTGCCCAAAACTTCTAAAAACAATGGCTGTACTGGATCCCATCCTGAATTTCAAAATGCATGGTCCTAACATTGGTCCATGTATATTTGTCTTTCACCTCATGAGAATCTTGACTCAATGTATCCATGCAAAACAACTTTAATGTGTCTCCCACCAGGTGATAAGACTTCCACCTTGTAACCATTCAGATCAGGACCTGCATTTGCATGTGTAGAACAAGCTGGGAAAGTTATCCACATAAACAATATATGGCTGCATGTCTAAAATACACTTACATGTATTGGACAATTGGCCGGTGGGCATGCCATCTTACATGTCTGTTGTCATTAGCATCTGGGTGTGTTGTTGCAGCTTGCTTTTTTACCCACTGTGACATCAAAAAGTGCTTAAAAAGTGAGTGAAAAGGTGAATGAAATGTTATGGAATCAAGTGAAAAGAAGTGGGAGGGAGGTCTCAGGAGGGCAAAGTGTTAAGAGGGTAAAGTCATCTAAAATGAAGACAACAAACAGAGATAAAGAAATGTGACAGTCATCTACCCAGGATGATTTATTAGTGTTTTGCATTGGGTAGGGAGTACTTCATGAAATGTAGCTCTGTAAAAGTGGCAGTAGTTGTGTAAAAGGATGACATCTAGAAGTAAAAACTATCAGTGCTATCATATAGTAAAATTAGTTACTTGAAGATGTCAGATATCCTGATTTCACAATTGCATCAAATTCTAGTATATGATTGTAACACTGAAGTTCAGTCAATTCTCTGTAGTTCCCATGAATCAAACATGCTCTTTCTAGATTCATTGCAGGCTACACCATACATATTTAAAGTAACTTTAACAGGAATACAGTTTACAGTGTCCCTCAAAAACTAGCTTGATAACCATAAAGAAAGGGAGAGCATGCAAACACAGCACTGTACATTAATCATGTTTTTAAACTCTGCCTGCCAGTTGCATTTCAGCCTGATGGCCACTGACATGCTAGTGTCAAGCCAGGGAAATGTATGGTGCAAATATCACTTTTAGTGTCTCAGGCATGCAATGGTAGCATGAAGGGCCATGACATGGTGTGATAGTAATTTCGAAATAACTGCTACATTTGAAAGTAAAATTTGAAATTGTCAATGATATCCAGAGATCACGGTATAAACAGATGTATACATATACAACAGGTCTAAAATGAGGTCATATTGATTAAAGACCAATGCAATTTTGTATTTGTTTCTTTAATCCCAATTCAATGGAAAGAATGATTTCATTTTCATATAATTTCTAACTTCAGAATTGTTTAACTTTTAGAGAAGATTGAAAATGCCTTCACAAAACTTTTGCATGGTATAAGTTTATGAGTGCAGCATGACTTATGTGCTAATTAATTTGAAAATGTACTTCTTTCATAGTTTATGGTCCTGAGGGAATGCCTTTTTCTTTCATGTGTCCTAAAGTTGACAAGTGCCACAATGATTCAAAAGACAGTTCACAATATCTACTTTCACTTTTGTAGCTGATACAAGTAACTAATACAAGTAACCTGTGCCAATGTTTATTTTGCAAAACCACACTTATTTGGTTATATTTTCATTTTGCAAAATGTCACATTTCTTTACATGCAACCACTAATTAAGAAGAGTGCCCTTGGGCAAGGGGAGGGTAGAAGGGCAGAAGTCTCTGGGGGCAGCGGTCTTGTTTGATCTGTCATAAAGACACTTTAAAGACCTCAGGCTGAGGACACCCCGCTTGTTTTTGGAGTTCTGGGGAGAGAACATGAACCAGTCATTAAGCTCTGTTGCTCTGAGGGCCGTATTATGTTTTACTTGTTGGAGTCAAGAATGCTCGAGGTGCAACAGGATTGAGTTGCGGACCCATTGATCATAAAATTCTAAATCAATGCTTTGTCTGCAATACAATAGTTGAGGGGAGGGGGTGCACTGATGGAGTGATGGTATTTTTGCAGCCAAGTATAACTATCACCCCCTTTCCCCAATGTCGTCGCGTCCTCTTTCCCAACACAACTCATTGTGCTTGCCATACCATTGACTCTATTCAGGAGGCTGCACTCAATGCATTCATGATTGGCATACAAAGCACGTTGTCAGTAGACACGTCACCGGACCAGTCACAGCCCAGTCTCCAGTGCCCAGCATGCAACCCACCAGTCAACCAGTCACATGACAACGTCATAGGACACGTAGGGAACTTCGTAACAGAACGTCGTAACAATGCCTGCAGGGCTCTGTCACAGACATCGTCACAATCTCATAGGCACATACGTCGTGTCACAGACATTGTGACGGAGCAACCCTGGATTGGGGTCTGCAACAACAGACATTCTCCAAGTCAGGTGCACAACTCACAGGTCAACCGATCTGGTCTGTTCTGCTGACTCTGGTCAGAGAGACAACTCCCTATCAGCCTCACCCTGGATTGGGTTCAAACCGAAAGCTTGATTGAAGTCATTTATTTACTCTTTTCTATCATTTCATTTAGGCCTACATTTACTCCTTTACTAAGACCAGGTGTCCACTTGGGCCAGGACAAGACCGGGAAGGGTTGGGGAAGCGAATTCGGCCATTTCAGCGTATCTTCAGCATCAGATGCTCCATTCCTGAGACCTTCTGCATTCTGTCTCCAGACAGGGTGCAGAACACTTCAGGAAGGGTAAAAACATGGGACAGGACAATTAGGAAGCCCTCCAGACACCATGAGGAATTTTATTTGGTGGCAGATTTAATGCCATTTTTTCTAATTTTTCCTGACATGACAACTTGTTCTAAGCCATTTTGCACATATTTCAGTGCTTTCCTGGGACCTTCTGCGTGTTGTCTGCACCTTCCTGACACATTCTGCATGCTGTCTGCGCTGTCCTGACACCTTCAGCGAGCTGTCTGCAAGGCATCCCGATGTTCCTCCCCGGTCCTAATAGCTTCTTGGTAGTTTCAGCATTGGTTCCTCAATACTTCCCCATGCATGCATCATGCCTTCAGCACCTTCATCAAACCTTCAGCAAGCCTTCCTGAACATTCCTGAAGCTGTCAGCAGCGCAGAAGGGTCCAGGACAGCTTCAAGAAGATGCTGAAGGGTTCCTGAAGGGTTCAGGAAAGCCAGGAAGCCTTCAGGACAAGGTCAGGACAACAAGGACAAGTCGCTGAAGGTACCAGGAAATCAATTTCAGCGTCCAAATTTTGCTCTGGAGCAAAATTTGGACGCTGAAATGTTTGCCTCTGCTGAAGGCGCTGAAGTACCAGGAAGGGTTCAGGAAAGACAAGGACAGCATGAGGAAGGCTTCAAGAAGACACGGACAACGTGCTGAAGGGATGGGGAATTGTCAATTTCACTTTCCTGATGGTTCCTGGTCTTGTCCTGGCCCTAGTGGACGGCCCCCAAAATTTTATATACAGTATTTTGTCTTTCCCGTTTTTCATGATCAATCGTTTCTATCGCTTTCTCACTTTTATTTCAAGCGGAATTGTTAATTAAATCATTAAGCTTATATACCACAGTGACTATGGATTTTGACTTTACCCCCTTAGTTAAGGTTGCTTCAATTTGCCCTCAAATGGACATTGATTCCAAAGAGATACTCGCAGAAAGAAAGTAGAGAAGAGCAGCCTATTCCCAAACATCCATTAGAGAGAATAAAGCCTGGTCTCTACTGGAAAGGCCCATGAATGAGGTAATGAGGCCATGTGACCTGCTGACCCCTCCAAGATATTAGACTCTTTGGTGCTTAATTGGGCAAATACGGTGGTAAGCTTGTGCGCTGCATATCAATCAATGACAAGCACTGAGTACATTAAAAGTTGTCCAGGATTTCCCAGTAAAGGCAGGGGGCCAGCAAAAGAGGCCCTTTCCATTCAAGGCACGTCCAGCCTCACATGTTGGTCCTCTAATGCCCCAGTCAGCCACACTGGCCCCAACCACCAACCCAGAGCAGCAACCGACTGCATTTCTAAAACTCGGGCTTTGCAATAGCCTTGGGCTACACTGGCTGCCCATTTCACTGGTCATTTCACCAGTTGGTCAATTCACTGGTCATCCTACAGCCGGACTGACCACAGGACTTGCAACATCATGCTGTTCACTGCGACCACAGAGCACTGTCAGAGCAGCGTCCTATCATCACATTGATTGCAAAAGAGCAAGCCCTAACCTTGGCCCTTGGGCAGATGCACAAATGAGAAGGAATTGACACACACCCAAGGCAATATCAGATTAAGATGCTGTGCAAGCAATCAACTCAAATACAGTGCAGCCCAGATAAACCATCACAGGCACAGCGAGGCAGACTGACAACATTCTGATATGGGGCGATCAATGGGTTTGCAACTCAATCCTGTTGCACCTCGAGCATTCTTGACTCAAACAAGTAAAACATAATACGGCCCTCAGAGCAGTAGAGCTTAATGACTGGTTCATGTTCTCTCTCTAGAACTCTTAAAACAAATAGGGTGTTCAAGACTTGTACAGACCGGATCAAGATGTTTAACTTGTAATTGACCATTATCTTTCAAAAAGGACGTAACTGAACAACCCAACCACGACAGGCAACCAAATTACTCAAACTTTCACGAAAGGGAACAAAATAAGTCAAACTGAACCAATCTCCAACCACCATGTTGGTGGCGCCACCTGGTCGAATGTTAAGCAGCACAGCACGTGCATCACGTCACCTTTCGTGCTGGACATCATAGAAACCCTCATCTCCTGCCAACTTGTGCCGAGCCAGAAGCAGACTGCCTGGCCATGGAATGAGTGCGAATGACATGGATGGGAGAGAACTCTCAGAGAAGGATGCTGTTTGATCTGTGTGGCAACCCATGTGTGCAATCCCTGCGTGCAATTCATGTCCAATTCATGTGCAATCCAGTTGTGTCTTTGGCTTTGTCTGTGCCATCCATGGACTTGTGCATGCCAACAACAGGCGTGCCATAGCATGGCAAGTAGAAACACTGACGCCAGCCTGGCTGTCGTGTGAAACTCTAGGTGCAGCCTGTTCTAACAGAGAGGCACGTCAGTCGTCAGTGCACAACTGCCCTGTCAGCAGCCAAGCAACCAACCCAGCCACGCCATCCTCCCGACTTCAATCCAACACACTGTCAATTTGCACATGCAGTGAATCAGTGATTGGGTCAAAAGAAACTATTGGCTTTACAGCCTTCAGGAATTTAGGCAACTTCACGAAGTTGTTTTACAGCAGAAGTCATAAGTATGGATTCAGAAATGACAGAGTAGGCCTATGTCATGCTTAACCTATACATTTGTATCAAACTTTATAAGTGGTATACCATTTGTTAATGACTTACGCAGTTACAGAAGTGCTCTGATCTTCAGAAGATATGTTCTGCAGCATAAACATTATTTCTACCGGAAGTTGGTATTTAAGATGGAAGTAACACTGATAGGCTATTTTCCATGTACGTAAGGTCTAAATATTTACATGAGACACCCAGCACATGATGCTTCGTAAACATATATGCGTCACACAACATGTATTCAGAACTGACATACACACTCAACCACATCTGAATGCAGGCTTATGACTTCTGCTGTAACATATATCGGTGTAACCTTGAAGCTTTCAGCTGGCACAGACTGCAGGGTGAGGTATCAGGTGACTTCACTACGGACACTACAATCATGGTACTTTTCCGCAAGTGGTTTCCATTTTACAACTGAGCTTTTACAGTGCAAACCGAATTCACCTAAGTAAAGCACCCATCATAGAATTTTCCTGGGCAGACCCCAATGCCAAAGACCCAGCAAGCCAACATTGGCAGTAAGACCCATGGGCAACTCCCCACACATGCAGCTCCAGAGGAAGCATGCGGACAACAGCAGGCAACCTACAGCAGGCAACCCACAGCATGCAGGCAACATCGCCAACTGATTACTTGCCAGGCCTGCCAGGAAGAACTTCACAAGTACAAACAAACCAACACGCACGGTGAGCAATTTTCACGCATCCCTTGCCCCTTGAACCACGAGAACTGTGTGTTTTCCTGTCACCTTTGAACCACCCCTGACATCTGTGGATCCCCACGAATGCAAAACAAAAGGGTGTCACAAAAGGGTGTCAACCCATAACACTAATTGCTCCCCACTGCGGCACTTCCCATTGCAGGCTTTTCTTTATAATCACAGCCAATAGAACCTGATGTATTTATCTACCCTTGCAGAAATTATAAATTATTCATTTCAAAATGTCATCAAAGAAAATGGAGACCAAAATGGAAGAGTTGGACTTAATGGTAAGGTATATTCTATCCATGACACAAAAGGGTGTCATATCAACTCTTACTATGGGAGAGGCAATGACATATCTAGAGATGCATAAAGATTTGTAAGGACACTACACTTGTATACTTAGTTTTTCTCAAAATACATTGCATGAATTAGTCAAACAGGCTGCTCAACACTGTTACTTCCACAAACTATATAGGAAGAGAAAAAAATACATTTTTCTTGAGATATCTTGCGAGATCAGGTCACTTCCTCCACAAAATCGACCATTTATAAAAGGACACTGCTTCCATTTCTTCAATCATCCTCCCACCGCTAGAGGCAGCACAGATAACCGGAAGCGACTCTCTGACTCAAGAAGTCGAGGACCTGAGGGACACACAGGTCTATCTGCTGGAGGGCCTCATATCGACGAGTTGCGAAGGACCTTGTGGCAGTTCATCGCTGATCAATATGAGGGCCTTAGGTGGTCTGGTGATTAGGTGCCCTGCCCTATGTTCTGCACTGGCTTGGCAAATAGACACAAGTGCCCCTGGCACTACAAGATGCATATGCCACAGCAGCCTCAGATGTTCCGCCCAATCTGCAGACAGCATCGAATTCTCCACAGCACATTCAGAATGAACTGGCTAAACTGCAGGCCCATGGCAATGTGTAGATTGTATGTTGGGTCTACACTGCAGTGTTCATGTATAGAAACTGTTTATAAATTCATGGACTCTATTGTCCTCTAAGTCGCCATGCATTAGATCTGACTTTTTAAAAAAGTTTATTTCCTTTGCCCAATTTAAAGTATAATTGTTGCTAAACAGTCACATTACACCCGTTCTAAAAGTCAGTGTTTTCATAATACTTGAACATTAAAGTCATCAACTTCGAAAAACTAAGTTTGGAGACAGCCATCAGATTTAAAATTTTGAAGTTCAATTTCAATTCAAAAACTAACATGGATGATGTTCATTTGATTTGGCGCATGGACACATTGAACTCGACCACAAAGCAGACTCCTTGTGATTTCATTGAAAAGGTCATCAAATTGGAGGGACCTTTCCAAGAAGTGATGGTCCCATGCAACTGCCAGAGTCACTTTAAATTCACTTCATTTGACAACTGAGACTTCAAAGCTGCAAGCAGAGTGACTCCCATCCATGGAGACACCGTGCTCCATCCATTCCTATTTGTCATGAGAACTGCACAACTTTCAATGACTTCCCCACGATGCCTCCATGTCAATGATGTCATACGATTTGACATGTCACGTGGACATCTGCTGACAGGGGAAGATCATGCAACGACGAAATACATGAAATACATGCCCTAGAGTGAACCGTTTCCATGACAACAGGTAAACGCAAAAGACATTAACACGAAAGTATGCAATCAGAGTGGAAGTGTGCATGTTTTTCCAAACTGTTTCCATAGCAACAGAGGCAAGTGAATCTATGACTTGAGGAAGTTTTGGAGCTGAACACGTAAGGCCCAAAGATAAGAGACGTGATCAGAAACAAAGAGTGCAGTGCAGTTGGCCTAGCCAGGAGGTTGAGGGCCCAAGGACAGAGGCCTAAACAGCACGCCAGCACAGAATAAGACTTATCGAACAGCGCTTGCAGTTGCGTGTTTATCACACTCCGACAATGTCTGGCGACAGGGCTGGCTGCCAGAACGACCCTCCCTCCTCCATCCATCATTTAGCACGTTCGCAACGTCGCGTGCAGCGCGCCTTTAAATTAACGCCAGCAATATCGACGCTTGCAAGCCTGCAACTCTAGTCGCCGCGCTCTTATCACGTGTGTGATTTATACCGAAGCCTCCCTGCCATCGATTCGTGTCCTTTTGCCATGGCCACAGTTTGAGCTTTGTCACAGGCAAGCAAGCTCCCTGTCTCCGACTCATGCAACCACCAACTAAGAGAGACAGAGAGAAAAAAGGAATGACGAAAAAAAGGTAGCTAGCCATACGAACGTCGCCAGGATGCGCACGCACACATGCAATCACGTCATCCTGGTCCCCAGCCATCGCCAGAGGGCAGAGGAGGTGCACACGCAGATAGACATCACGATGCAAGCAGACAGACAGACGCATAGCCCTCCCAGCTAGACCTCCCTCTCTGGCTTCAAAGTCCCTCTAGGTCTTTCCTCCCTCAATCCAGCCAAGCCCTGCAAGCCCTACTCTCCTATAGCATCTCCCTAAGCGTTGTCCTTACATTTGGCAGCCCAAGGAATCTAGCTCGAACTGGGAGATGCTGTGATGCTCAGAAATGCAGCCTCAGAGATGCGTTACATCAAAACTCCAGCTCCAGCAGCCAGCCCCCCTCTGGCCATTGTCAGCATCTCACCATGGAAACAGCATCCTGCTTCAGCATCCCTGCTCCAGCAACCTCCTCCCTCTTGAGATGAAATAGACGAGTTTGTTTGCTCTTCCAAGCACCACCATGCCTCTCACGAGCCACAATGAACAGCACATTCAATTAAAAATGTCAATGACTTCAAATGTCACTTGATTGACTTTCACATCTGCTTCAAATCTAACTGATTGAGCTTGACATGAACCTGCATGGCGGATTGCACCGACTGAGTTTCTGGTTTCCTATCATGTGATCAATAACAGACCCTGTTACATAACTTACATGTTATTGTCATTAGATGACACTAATTTAAATCATTAGTACCCTGGGGAAGGACTTGAATACTTTTGAATTGATCGAAAGAGACACACAGTCATGCATTGCACTAATCTATCAAATGAATAATTCGGAACTTCATTCATGAAAGGGATCAGTCATTTGCAACAGCAAATCTGCACTAACACGTACATGCATGGGATGGATAAGTGTCATGACGTCACAGACCAGAATAATGACAGAGGACATAAAGGGGGGAGGGTGTATAGAAGGAGACACTGTGGCGCTCCTGGTGGCAACCTGCCTGCCCCTGGCGTGTTTCCTTGCAATGTCAGCAGCCAGCCAGCCCTGCCAGGGAGGGAGGGGGCCACTTTGGCTGCATTGCCAAGTCCTTCCAGTAAATTATTGATGAACTGTGTACATGAACTTGCAGTATATGACTGCCACCATTCAATACAAATGCACATTCGCACGCTTCCTTGCATTTCACACACCATCCGTCTCCCGTGCCAAGGTTGGTCCCACCCAAACAGAGAAAAAAAAAAAGCTTCAAACAATAGAAATCCATAGATCAGAAGCATCAGAGCCATCAAACAGCCTCATCAACACACCATTAAATTGTACCTGGTATCACTAAATGCACGGGCATTGTAAAGCAGCTACACAATCAGCTACATCAGCTTACAGGAGTGCCAGACCTACAAGCTCCGATCTATAAGTAGTACTGATAACAAGCACAACTAACAACAGTTACTTACTAACAAGTCACAACAACTCCAAGAAGTGTAACAGTCACACAACCACTATCAGAGATCATGCTACCACCCGCAAACACATTGCATTCCACTTCAAGTCGACTAAACTTCCACTCAGGGAAACCTAAGAAGCCATGCACCAAGCAGCCCAGCCAGAAGGAGCTTCCCTGATCAACAGCCAAACATTCATGCAAGACTGATCCCGTCATGAAATGTTCACATTGCCTGTGGCCTTCTATGCTTCTATCCCCACTATTCATG
Source organism: Platynereis dumerilii (assembly GCA_026936325.1). Classification (NCBI taxonomy): domain Eukaryota; kingdom Metazoa; phylum Annelida; class Polychaeta; order Phyllodocida; family Nereididae; genus Platynereis; species Platynereis dumerilii. The sequence continues at coordinate 22,567,410 of JAPTHN010000011.1, forward strand.
AAATATTGTCATTTAGGATCTTACTCACAATCTCTCCTGCCATTTTGCTTGCCAGACCAGATGGGTCAAAATAACTTTCTTGCATGATGACAATTTCTCAATGAATGCCTTTCTATTTACAGTCCATTATATGTGAAAGATCTACGAGTTCCCCATGTAATCCTGCTTCATAAGTTAGTTTGCAACTTTGAGATATTCTGACTCTGAAAGCTGTTGATGTGTATTGTGCAGTATATCTTATGCCCATACACTCTAAAAAATGTCGGTACAAAATTGTTTTTTTTTAGATTCAAAATGGTTTTTTGAAAAACCAAATTTCAATGCAAAACCAACATGGATTTTTTTAAAAACCATTTTGAATCTAAAAAACCAATTTTGCCAATTTTGTCTGACCTTTTTTGGAGTGTACCATGCATACATGAACAGACATCAAAATCCCTCCACTTCACAGTGGACGAAAAACGAGTGCCTACAGAAAAGCTGTTGGTGGCCATCAATGACCTCACAACAAGCCCTATCAAATGTAGCTACATTGAATATAAGCAGTCAACTTGTCATTGAGAAACCTGTGACCTCATTGATAGTCAGTTGGTCAAACATTTTGATAGCATTGCAAGTATAGGCTATGACCTCAAAAATTGCTTATGACTCATAGAGGATAACATGGCATGGATAGGGTTATGGTCTCACAAGGCACATTCCAATCCAATTTTGTAATCACTCGTTTTTCGTCTACTGTAAATAGTCATTGCCCAAAGACATATCAATATTCCTTGACTTTGAATATATAATTTACAGACCACATAGCACTGATGAACAGTTTTAAAACATGATGTTTATATCAAAATAAAGTTTACATGTATCACTGTACTGAAGTAAGTTGAGTGTAGTTTACGTGCCGTCTTATACTCAACAACAAATGGGACTGAAAATAACACAATTGTAAAATGAATCAAGTCCATGAAGACTGTTGACAAGTCCAAGAGACATATGGGACAGCGAAAAGACAGCTGAACAGTTAAGACTTGGTACACGTAGCTAGATCTTTGGTGTCAATAAGACATGGTCTCCTCAAGCTGTGACTTTGCTCAAACTCACATCCAGTCACGTTCAGTCACATTCAGTCACTTCCAGTCACGTCCAGTCACGTTTGACGCTGCTGCAAAAAGTCGAGTGCCCTCCTCAAGAAATCCTGTCACGTGCCATGACGTCATAGCCGGAAGCTCCCCCTCGCGGACGTCAAGGGAAGCACACAACAAACGTCAAGTCACTGCACGACTGGCTTGCCTGCAGGAGCACACTTGGTAGCTGTGGTTGCATTAGATAGTTGCATTAGAACTGCTGCTGCATTAGAAAACTTCACTGGTGCATTCCCTTGAGCAGTGGCTGTGATGCGTGGTCGTTGAGGACACGTCCTGCAGCCATCAACTGCATCACATTCGACTGCATGACATCCTGCAGCTCCAGTGCCCTGCATCGGTGCTAGTATCATCACTCAATGCACAGCATCAGTCGCAGCAGCAGGCAGTTTCTGGCAGTTCTCATTGAAGTTAGGTACTCCGTGCGTGGTCCAGAAATCACAAACACATTAAAGATAATCCAGAGTGGTTTTTGCATGCTGTTAAGTGTCACGCTCCTTCTTTATCTTGAGTTCTTTGTACTCTTCGCCCAAGATGGTGGCAATCTCGCCCTGCATGAAAGCCCAGGGCACTGAGGACCCCACCAGGGGGCACTTCTTGCCGGAAGGACAGTAGACCTCGGAGCCCGCCCCCTGTCGTTTGATGCTGTCCCTGGAGCAAGGAAAGCAGAACTTGTGCTCACCCACCGAAGGGCACTGGACGAAATGAGTGTCCTCCAGTCTTTCCTGACACAGTGTGCACTTGAGAGGCTCCCCATTTTCGCCCGGCGGAGGGATGCTGCTCGTGTCCGCAAGGGCAGGGTTGGCCGAATTGGGTCGTGGTCGCCCCCCAGGTGGAGAGTAGCGGGGCGGAAGTCCTAAAGGGGGTCCATTAGATCCGGCGCGAGGTATGGCCCCCTCACTTCTGCTGGGAGAACCAGGGGGGAGAGTGTCTGTGACGGACATGAGGGCGGCCATCGGGGAAGGGCCTTTGCCGTTGCCCTCAGGGGGAGTGGCAGTGTGGTTGCTCAGGGGGGACACAGAGCTCGTACTAGGGGGTCCCGAGTGATGCAGGTGGCCATTGTTATTGTTATTATTGTTAGGACCTGCCATCCACCGTTTGTGGGCCTCGTCGCTAGGCAGCCGAGCAGCACTTGCAGGGCCATCAGCTGGTTCTGGAGAGGCCTTCCGCTTACGAGGATTTCCACCGTAGGCATCCGTGAGCGGAAGTCGGGCCCCTGGCGGTAGGAGAGGGAGGAGACCGTGCCGGGGTAGGAGGTGGCGAGGGAAAGGGAGGGCCAGGGGTGTGGGTAGAGGGATGCTGGCATCCAGGTGGGGTAAGGGGAGCACCTCCTTCTTGATTCCCTCCTTGAACATTCGCACAGGTTCAGTGAGGACGTCAGCCAGCAGTCGCCAGTCACCACACCCATGTTTCATCTCATACTCGAGATGCTTCAGTCCGGAGATAATCCCCTTGCCCAGCTCCTTCATTGAGTCTTGGTACATTTGTTTGACTAGGCTGGCTGTGCTGTTGTAGACGTTGCCCGATCCCACTGGGTATTCGATAAAGACTTTAAGCTCGTACTCCAAGCCTGACTTGTGATTGGCATCGAAGGCAAAGACCCTGCCACTGAGAGTGTGGTCTTTCTTGAAGCGGACGTCAAAGGGAGCAGAGGAGGCCAAAGCTGACAAAGTGTCTCTCACCAGAGCAGGTCTGCTCGCATCCTCCAACTGACCATTGTGCTTGTCATCTATCGGGTCATCGTCGTGGTTCTTGCCATTGACGTGGGCCATGGGGGGCATCCTTCCGTGGGGGGACAGGCCAGCCGGATGCAAGGGACCGAGGCGACCTGTCATGGGACTGTTGCGCTGGATCTCCCCCTCTTCACTACGAGGCATGCGACCCCCATGGTAGTCCAGGCCAGTGCGCGGTCTTCCGTCAGGAGGTAGGGGGTATCGGTCGATGGTCGGGGGACCATGCGGAGGAGGTCCCGGGGGTCCATGGGCGTCACTCCTGGGCGGTAAATGTCCAGGCCCTGGAGGTTTAATGCCTTGCCTCCCTTCCTGGAATCCATGAGCTCTTTTCATCTGCCGAGCTGTTTCGATCACCAACTCTATCCGATCTGGCCCCTCGTAATTGCAACATCCTCGGCACACTGGCTCCGTAAAGTCATGTAACATTGCCCATGGTGTTCGGGGCAGGTCACACAGGTAGCAGTGTTCGCGGTAGGCTCGATGTGGTATCGGCATTGACATTGTTGGCTGTGCTGCTACGCGTAAATCTTAACAGACTCTCTCATCATGTACTTCCTAGCGACATCCACTTGCTCCGTACTGTGTCTGTTGTGTCTATGAGCGCCTCCCTTCCTTTCTCCTCTTTATGAGCGCCTCTGATCAGCTGGCACGCATGCGCACTGGGGCGCCCCCAGCACGTGGCTAGCATAACAACACAGCCACTGACAACAACAAAGTCTCTCAGCTGGCTTTGCCTGGCAGGCCCACCAACTGCCATGCTCTGCTGCCATGCCTGACTAACTGATAGGCAAGGCAATGCTGTGCTTTCTGCTTTGAGCAATGGTATGCAGGTATCAGAATAAAATGACCCGTGGAAGCAGATACATACTGGAGATTACATATTTAATAGTATAAGGGACATAGTACTACGTGTAGGGGAGAGCGGGGCACCATGAGCCGCTTTTCCGAATTTAAGCTCCTGAGCATAAAGTTTCAATGTTACATGCCAAGCGACCTTATGTCATCATGGTTTGAACTGTTGACTACAATGTCACATGTGATACAATCACAATTTCTATTCGGAAAGGTAAGAAATTTTGCTTTGAAAAAAAAAAGTCAAACGGCTCATGGTGCCCCGACCATGGGGCACCATGAGCCAGGGCCTGGGGCACCATGAGCCACAGTAATATGTCATGAGATTATGCACATAACTTTTGAATTTCATTGTGGGAATTACAGTCAAAGCGTTATCAGTTTCAAAAAAAGTTTTTTCATCAACAAATTGCGAGAAAGCATTAAAGAATTGTGAGAAAACATCCGCCAAATTGATTTTCATGTTAACATTGGAAAGGAAACATCTCTTGTCACTGTTAATTCAAAGTCCAAAAATATGAAGACATAACTGTTGTTATAAACGAATGAGTTCATTGTCCATTCACTACTGACAAGAATATTGTGAAAGGTCGACTGGAAGTGAGAGCATGGATTTTATCCTTTTAGTGCCGCCAACTGAAGATGGCGGAGGAAGAACCAGAACGACGTCCTCACAACTAACTTCTGCAATAATATCCGCCGCAGGTTTCGTAAATCTTCCTGGCATTTTACGATAGGCCATGAAACATTACTAAACATCTCTGCATATGTGTCAAGTGATGCCTCCTCTGGTTCCTCGAAAACCTGAAAAGTTAAAGAGAATGGAACATTCATATGGTATTTCTGCAAGAAAAATAATTCAGAATAATAATTATTAGGACTACTCAGTTTTACACATTCTCTGTCCTTGCAATGCAAGAACAATCCTGTGAGTGGGCACCAAATATACTAGTTACACCCACCTGTCTATGATTCATATGGGGTGTGTATTGGACTTGCACATTTGCCGGCTTCTACCTGTACTTCCTTCACGTATCGTGTGAGGGTCGTCCTGTCGACTACGAAGTGCCTGGCAGCTGTTCTGATTGTGGTGTTATTCTCAACAACTTCTATCACGGCCCTTTCCGTGATGGCACTGTCAAAGATACCCTTCCAAGTTTTCCAATGGTAATTTCTTACCATTGTTCTATCTGTAATCAAAGGGCAATTAGATTTTTTAACATACATAGTTATGATACAGACTTGTTTTATGAAATAAACATCTATGGGCCTCAATATTTACTTCTGTGGTCACAGAGCAGTGTTTATCATGCTTTCATACTGTAATGGGGCACCATGAGCCTTTCATCAAATTGGCTCATAGTGCCCCGTCAAAAGTGGCTCATGGTGCCCCATGTCAAAATTTCAACTTAAAACACATTTCCTAAAATATCAGTTAACCCCCCCAGTGATATGGCTTCGCTATTCTATAGCCCAAGTTGCCTCTTATCAGCAAGCAATGGGTTAAGAACGTGCTGCAAAGAATGAAGATGCCAGCAGAAAAACTTACTCACCTCTTTTTTTTACTTTTCTCACTTTTCAGCGGCACAAATTTCCTTTTTCTTCTTGTGCAAAAATGGTGTCAAGGACAGTCATTAATCTTTGTGACCTACTTAATCACCAATAAGGGGACATACACAGTGCCTCCTGGAGGAATACGTCCAGCAGTTTTTTGCAGAGGGCCTGCGGTTCATGGTGCCCCGCGGCTCATGGTGCCCCGCTCTCCCCTAGACCTACACATTATTTGAGTACCATGACCAAATTTAAGAAGGTGCTTGGGGTTGGGTTACAGAACATCTATTGGATTGCATGACAGCTTAGAGGCATTGTCAAACTGGAGTGGTTCATAGATCCCCCTTCTCAAATGTTGAACCTTCAATTTCCAAATCCTCAACAGCGCAATGTATAGGCCTAAATGCAAGCAAAATATCCAATACCATGCATGGATAACAGAAGATTAGGTATAACAGGTAAAAGTACCTGAAATAAGTGTTGCTGTCACTGTTGCAGAAGTTTAAGAACCATTGGTGAGAAATTCTGCTGACCAAAATACACCACAAACAAACACCAAATCACAACCTATCTTTCTTTAAATTATTCACCTTTCCAGGTCACCTGTTTCATGGACTGATTTGCATTTGCAAAAGCTACTGATGAAAGCTTTCCTTGCCTAGGGCAAAGAATAAAAGAATACATATTGTCACCCCTTGATACCCCCACCCAACAGCAATCAAGTATTGCACCCTTTAGCACTCGCTGGCAAGTTGCTGCCTTTTCACAAGCAAATTCCCAGTGATGAAGTCACCCAAATGCCCCCAAGCATTGCAATTTCACTGCTCACAGAAAAAAATATTTCAAAGCCAAAATATGTTGTCATTCTGCATTCTATTTAAAGAGCAACAAAGTCGGAAATTGCTTTCATCCAGGTATGGGGTATCACTTGCAAACAAGTTTGTGCTACTGGAGAAGTAACTGTGAGCTGCATGACTGCAAAAATGTTGTTGCAAAATCGTTTTTGAATTCAAAGAGAATAGGCATATAGTTGCCGTAAATTTACAGTGTTAACTCAGAAATTACAGCTTCCCAATTTACGGAAACTTGTAAAATGTACAGAAACTACAAAATGCCATACATGATGCATAATTTACAACTTACAATGAAACTAAATTACTTTTAAAATTGTTCCAGTTCCTTTCCATTAACATAATTTCTTACTTTTTTTCACCACACTGTGAGGTTTAAATTTTGAGTCAGCTGAAGTGATTGAGAGAGATGGTTCAACGATTCATTTGAGCTAACACGGCTTGTTTTTTGAAGCTATATAATTATGACAACAGACAGATTATCATAATTTAAAACAACAAGCTATGTTAGCTCAAAGAAAGTGTGCAATCACATAGGCGTATCGGAGGGGGGGGGCAGGGGGGGCGATCGCCCCCCCCCCAAAAGTTTGGGAAACAGTAAGATTCGGGCAAAAAGGCTAAAAAAATCCGGGCAGATGATTACATATAAACTATTGAAAATTAATGATTTCCAAGCAATTTCATTTGAAATGGCATTTAATTTAGATCTTGAAATTCGGGCAAATGTCGCTCGCCCCCCTAAAAATCGCGCGCGCCGTACGCCTATGTGCAATCATCTCGCTCGATTATTTGAGCTGACTCAAAATTGCAAATTTTACAGTGCAGGAGTCATTCGAAACCTGAGCTTGCATTTTGTATTACCAGCTCAACCCATCCAACAATATGAACACCAGCAATCAAAAATAAATGCTATTCAACACAATGAAGATACATTTTATTGTTGACAACAAATAACAGCATGGTAAAATATCTCCCACTTACAGTAATTTACGCCTGCACTAAAATTGTAGAAGATTGCATAAAAGACGTGAATAACAAACAAGATGGAAATTCCTCATATAAATTATTGAGATCTAAGACCTCAATTGACTGAGAGAGGTCATGAGTGAATTCATATGCATATGATGCTGGTTGGGGAAAATTGCCTAATAAATAATCTGGCAGCTCACTTTGCTGGTACACCTGTAGTCACCTTAAAATTCATCTGTTATATAATGCAGAAATTATTTAGTCAGCTGAAATTTTAGCGCAGAATTCAGGTAGCTTTCATTCTGTCAATTCGCATACATTTGAAAAGTCACGTTTTCTGATTAGGTAATATTTACAAGTTTAAACAGAAGTCCTCACACATGACTTATTGTATGAGCAGTGGATTTTCATATGCATTCGACAAATTCCATTCATAAACCTGACAATACTCTACTTGCAAATACACGCACAAAGAAAAAACGACTTATTGAATTTGGGAAATACAAAATGTAAAAAAATCCTATATTCCTGTAGTGTGAGTTGTATAACCTGCGTTTTTCTGCCATTTTAATGTTGGGGGATTAATTGCCTACCTGCTCTATTCCTAGCCACTGTACACCAGGTCTATTCATTGTCCAATGCTGTTAAAATTTGTGCAAAAAAAAAGGTGCAAAATGGTAGGAGAAGCACGCAGAAATTGGCCAAAACAAACAGCGTATACTTAAATAGAATTGATTCGGACCCCCTCCCTGCTCAGGGCCTGCTGTTTTCAACCTGAGTTTGCTTTCATGTCTCCATTGTTCCTCATGTCTTGCGAGCCTTCTAAGACATGAGAACTGCAAGTAATTCACGGAGAGTGTGAGAAGATGCGTGACACTCAGCCTACAACGTGAATGAGACCATTGTCCTTGGGCGGATATACTTCAGCTCCCCCTCGTGGTGAGCCCCTTACAGCACATTTCTGCACGCACTGCCCCTCCCCCTGTCTTCCAATGTCTCAAGACACGATCTCCAGAAAATCGATAGCCGATAGATAGCAAGGGCGGAGCTTCACACTCAGGAGGGGGTCTCACTCTAAGGCATATGCAGTTGGATTTGCAACACAATGACATGCAATTCCAGTTCCATACAAAGAAATCAGCCAACATCAATTAAAAATTTCAAATTTCATTCTATAGTAACCTTATAGTTTAAATTCTAGAGAGCATTCTTGGTACCTCTTTGGTTATTTGGCCTAATGGTAAATGACACTGCTTACACAAGAGCATTTCATTAAATTAATTCTGGTATCCACTTTAATTTCCTCTGCTATGAAAAACTCTCTGTTGGACCAGTTTATGCCATGCATGGCCTCATCAGTCAAGCAACCCATGCACTGTCCAAAGTAATAAATTCAGAATATAAGTACTGCGAGTTGCAAGACATTAGGAGGTTCATGTCATGAGATGATGTCACTGGCTGGGCAGTAACAAGCTATTGTGATTGGTTGGCACGGAAGTACTTGCTTGTATTGGTTTGCAAAGAAGTACTCGGTGACATTTATGAAGACCAGGAAAAAACCTAAACTAGTTCCAAATTATGTCATATGATGACGTCACTGGCTGGGCAGAATCTGTCACCCTGCCTAAATATATTCTAAATTCAAAAAATATAAAATAAATAAACCAATTTGATACTACCAAATTAAGGCTATACGGTCAAACTCCTGAAAGTCCTGTCATGAACCCGTTTGAAGCCGGTCAAGCAGACTGATAACTTATAGGTCTCAGCCAAGTGCACATGTTCTTGCCCAAAACTCTAAATAGGGTCATCTAAGACTACCAGTTTTAGCTTGTGATGATGTGATCTTGTGTCAGTGTCACAGAAGCAGTGAGAACACTCCAAAAAAAAAAATTCAGACAAAATTGGTTTTTTAGATTCAAAATGTTTTTTTAAAAAATCCATGCTGGTTTTTTGCATTGAAATTTGGTTTTTCAAAAAACCATTTTGAATCTAAAAAACCAATTTTGTCCCGACATTTTTTAGAGTGAAGAGAAGCAACATACAGGAGACACGTATACTCGGCACGTCACCGAATGTCACAAAGTACTTCCGTGCCAACCAATCACAATAGCTTGTTACTGCCCAACCAGTGACGTCATCACATGACATGAACCTCCTGATGTCATGCAACCCCGCAGTATATTCCAGACTTATTTACTTTGGACAGAGCGCCACCTAGTTGGTGAGGCCATAAAACGGTACAACTGTATACGACGCTGAGATAGTTTGTCGGTCACAGCCATGGAAAGAGCAGTGACGACTCCAGTGCCATTGTAGATTTTTAGTGATGTCATGGATACCATTTTAGGCCTATATAGACACAGACGGCTCATATATCTCTTTATACCTTTCGACACCTCAGTCAGCCAATCACATTACAGTATTTCAGGGGAATAATTCCCATATTCTTTGTTGTCCAGTTATCCTCTCATGTTTGACTGTTTGAGTGTTTGTCTCATGGTAAAAGCCTGTTATTCACCATGTGATCAGGATTATGTATTCCCTCTCCCGTGGTGAATAACCTTTACGTGTAATTAACTTATCTCTGAAACTGAAAGTTACCAGTATACTTCAGCCACACCTGGACTTACAAAAAAAGGGTATCAATGTGTATATGCCAAAACATGAAGACGGCATAGCCCATCCTCATAGGAAGGCTAATTATTTCATAATTGCTTTGGACCTTTTTCTGTCTTAACCAAAAGAGTAAGCTTGGCAGAATAAAGGAGCTGGCCTAAAAAGGAGATGTTGGCCAGGATGGGAAAACAGGCCAGAAAAAAAAGATATGCAAAAAAAAGAAGCAGTCCTGACTGGTGGTGGCTTGCTGGCAGAGGCTGGTAGTTGCTGCTTCTGCTCAGAATTTGGTTAAGCATGTTGGAGACGTGAGGCTGCCTGGGAACTGGGGAGTACTGTGGCGGCTGACAGCTAACTGTATGTGGCCGCACGTGCTATTTCTGAGGCCAGAGGCACGTCCCACTTTCCACAGGGCCCCCATTCTGGCAACAGCACGTTTTTCTCATCACCACTCTTGCCTCGGAAAGTTGTGAGCACTGCTGCAGAAAAAATACAACTTCGTTAGCATCCTTATTCAGCTTATTGATGCTTCTGTGTACTCAGGACCCAGCCACTCATTCTAGCGCTCCCTTTTTGTGGGTGGTATTTTTTATTCATACAAATCTATAGCATTGCTCTAGCTACAAACCAACATTGGAAACAGCAACTCAATCCCAATGATGCAACAATCATTGGTTTGTACAAAGTATGAATACAAATTATACAATGCGGCCAATCAGCATGTTTGTAAACCCAACTACTTTCAAAAACTTGAGCTTAGAGCAAGTTTATGAGCATAAAGTACAAAACGACTGGCACACACCAAGTCCAAGTTCACTAGGTAATGTAGGAATGAAGAAAATAATCATGTATTTCAACTTACAAACATCATAGGCCAACAGAACGGATTGTATGTTGTTGTTGCGGTCAGCCAAATGAGGCACGAACAACGCTGTACTACACAATTGTGTCATGGTTGTAGAACGGACGGACTTTTTGCAAGCGAAGATAGCGTAACTCTCCTATTTCATGAACGGCATTAGATGGATGTATACCTCAGTTGATACAAAACTTGTAGTCTATCATTCCATCAGTGTCTAGCTATGCCATTGGGCAGGTAAAGAATCTCAACACATTGCATGGGCCATTGGGCCAAATTTATCATGGGGTCATTCATCAAACATCCATCAGGAGTGGAAAGGACTTTACTATAAGAATGTTGCAACTTGCAACAATCCAAAACAACGCAGTACCTTCCAAACTTGATAAAAAAGAGAGAGAGCCAAAGGACACAGCTCTAAACTGGAGCACACGAGTGGAAAGCTCTGCAAGCAAATGTAAGCACGAATCGTTCGATTGAAGAAACCGGGGGAGCTGGGAGTTGAGCAGACGATTTGGAATGATGCGCAATCACACTCGGCACACGTGACAGACAGACAGACAGACGAACCCTGCCCATGAATCGCAAACTGTTTAGTCCTGGTTGGGCCAGGTTGGCTGCAATCGAATGCACAAGAATATGCAACCGGCTAAACTCGTGGGGATGCTGAGCTCAGAGCAGTTACAGAGAGCTGCTGCATTTGCTTTGGGAGGGGACAGGAGCCTGAGACAAAGTGCTCCTCCTGTTAAGTTCTGTTACATAGAAGGAGAGGAGGGGGGAGTATGGTGACGCGGGAGCTTGCAAAGTTGATGAACAACTCCAGTGGAATGACATAATGATTTAAAAGTGTTTGCAAGTTATGCATGTAAGAAAACTTTTTTCCCATAATAAGATTTTTTATCCATATAATAAATCGGTAACACACAATGATTATATTGCTGTGGCTGATTACAATGTTCGAAGGAAGAAAATCTTACCTTTCGTAATCCTCAAGGTGAGTTTTCCGTTGTTCGGAGTGAGATCTGAAATGAAAAACAAACATAAGTTAATCGACTAAAGTATAGATAGGCCCATGCAGGCCTATAAAATAAATAATAATATTTGGAGAACATAAAATTTGGACAAGGAGGCAAGAAATTGGGCAGATTACCAAATCCACATTATGAAAAAAACAGCGGTTGCCCAAATATGTAATAAATGGTATGAAATCGGTTTTGAAATTCGAGCAAATATCGTTGCCCTGTCAAAAAATCAACGCGCGATATGCATACGCCGATGGACTGTACTGTTTTTACTGACCCATGCATGTGTCGATCCTTTATATTTGATTGTCATCACCAACCAAAGTACCAGGCACAAGGCATTTACCAACAGACCTTTAATTTTCATCTTACTTTTGGTATTAGTGATAGTCTCCATACAAAGTAACTTCAGGCATCTCCAACAGGACCTTGACATATGGCTCCCCCTATATGCACATTTAATTCAATAGTGTTGATGGAAAAACCAGAGAGTGACTAAATGATGACATGCCTGTGTGATTACAATTGCACCCGACTGTATCTCTAGATCCATCTATAGATTTGCAAGTTACCACACATATATATATAACTGTCAACAAGGCATTTCACATATATATCAGTGTCCGACTGCGCGTATCATGTCCCAAAAGCCATGGACGTATCGGCCCTGATGAGAGTCTGCTCTTGTGGATACGCGATATCTTGGGCATGAAACTATAATATTATGGCTGATACGACAATTGAATTGATCGTTATAGAAGAGCTCATAATTTATCACATGCCAAAAGAATAATATCACAGTGTCAGTGGTTAGATATGTACAGTGTTTATCAGCCAGACCTTCCATGGTATATAAAATCTATGGATCTGTCAGATTGGAAAGTTCTGTGCGAATCTTTCGTCATGATCTGGTGACAGGAATCTTCCAGTTTGGCACGTGATATGATTCTTTTTCTTTCACGAAGACAGCGAATTTCGAAATTTAATTTATTTTCGTCATTTCCTTTCGGTGCACAAAAGGCTGATGGCCTAAGAAAAAAAGAATTGACAAAAAATACGAAGGGTGAAAAAGAAGGTATATTTCCATCATGAATGTAAACTGCAGATATACGTGACTAGGGGATACAGCGCAGAGATGTAAGCTTTTGAAATAATAACTGTCATCAAAGATCGTTCACAGCCATCACACGACTGGCTGGGGAGCAACTGCAGCCAAAACGGCGATAAACCAGAACGGCTATTCGTTTATTTACCATAACGGCGATGACAAATTTCACTAGATTACAAGAACGGCTATTGCACTAATTTTTGGTAGAAATACCTTGAAAACTTAGTAGTTTTACTTTAACATAATACATTTTGTTATCCATCATTGTTTCCCTTATCAAAAAGATCATTTAGTTACGTTTTTAGTTGCGTTTTATACATTTACTAAGTTTTAGCTACATTATAACATGTCAAATTAGACAACAAAAAAGTTACGTTATTTTGCTACAAAGTAACAAATATCATGGATGTGAACTTCTTTGCAACAAGGTAACAAATATCTGACGTTTTTTTGTTGAAAGATACTTTTCTAAGTTATTTTATTAACTAAATTGTCATCGCCGTTTTGGACTTTGATCATCGCCGTTTAGGTATTGTCTGAAAATATACGAATAGCCGTTCTGGTTTATCGCCGTTCTGACTGGCAGTCCTGGGGAGGACCGAGTGGCATTACTTACCAAACAAGTATTTTTTAACATCTACTTCCATATTCAAAACTCGTAGTAGAAAAAATAGCAGGAGTTGAGCAGGCATTGGCTAAAACGTGAGGAGAATAATGAAAGGCAAATGGAAGAGCTTCAAACAAGAACCCAGGGGTTGCAAAAACCGGAGGATGTAGTTGTGTAGCACGGTGGAGTGGAAATGCCTAAAAGGCATGTCATTAGTGGGTTGTGTAGAATGCAGCAAGACATGATATGCTTGATATTAAGGAGTCATCTAATGCATGTTGCCGGATGCAATAATATGAGCGCAGCTCATGGCTGCCAAAGGCAGCCATGAGCAAAGCTCACTTAGCACTAGGACAGCTCATTCTGTGTGGTGCTCCTGTCTACAGAGACTGCCTGAACAGGAAGTGCCTGCAGTTACCATAAAAGTGGAGCTAGTAGTTTAGTCAGAGTTTAGTTTGGTAAAGCCCCTTTCCCACTGGACACATATAGTCACGTTTTATTGCAGAATTGTAAAATTCACAAAATGTGTAGATATGCATTGGGGGATGCGTTTCTTTTGGGCCTGAATACCCATGCTAATTGATGAGATGCGTAGCAGTTGCAGGGCTATACATATGTTTGCAACCGGTTTACATAACCCTGCAATCACTTCACAAATGTACTGCATACTGATACATATTGGTGCTTATCCCATGTCTAGCCAACTTTTGTCCCTCATACTGAGCTTTTCCCTGGTCAATACAGATTGAGAGAGGGAAATACAACAGAAAGAAACAGGGATATATTTAGTTCAACCAATCAAATTCCTTTGGCTAATTAGCCAGCAGGGATATACTGAAAGATAATGAGATCAACAGGGATATACTGGAACCAGGGCTCGACAATAACGGTTGCCCGATTGCCCGGGGCAACCAGATTTGCTTATTGGGCCACCAACTTCTCAAGTCCAGTTGCCCGACTGGACAACCACATCAAAGAACGATGTCTGGGCTGAGTGTGCAGTCAACCGTGACATATGTATCGCACTCAATTGTTTACCAATTAGGGTCCAATACTCTTACCTTTAGTGTCATAAATGGCATAGATATTGATTTTTTGGTTCAGTACACATTACCAGTGTTCATATCTGCCAAAATTAAGTTAATTTGATACCACACACTCTATATCAGCTGTATAGTATACATGTTGGCAAACTTCAACACAGAACAAAACTAAAGCAGTAACAATACAATAGTTCTCTTTTTTTTTGTAGAAAAAATAAAATAAGAGGCTATAATTCCAGTTTGCAGTGTATTTATTAGGACTATTATACAAATATTTACTTTTGCAATCTACTACTTTACAGTGGAAGTGCTGTCAAACTTGAATACGGGTAGAAGTTTGCCTAAAAGTGACAGGGGAGGAAAGTTTGCCTAAGGATCTAGGGTTTTTGAAAGGGGCCAACACCTCCAGAAGTTTAGTATTATTTTTTCGGAAATAATGATTTACTCATTGACAGGTGGGGAGAAAAGATGAAGGGGGGGGGGGGTATGAGCAGGCACAGGCCCACTTTTATTCATACTGTGTGATTGAACAGTGATCTAAGTACACCGGATTAATCGTAATTGATCAGTTTTCGGGCCACCAAGTTTTGTCTTTGGGCAACCACATTTCTACAAATGGTTGCCCTATGGGCCACCAGCTCAAAACCCTTATTGTCGAGCCCTGACTGGAACTGACCAATCAAAAGACAACAGTGCCCCTATATATCATGCTTATTAGCATGTAGATACCAGCATATTTGCTGATTGTTGTGATTTAAGGCAATTAAGTGCTGCCAATTAAGAGTATTGATTTTTTTTGTAGCACAGCTGCATTCACATTGAGTGCTTCAAACTGTTTTACATTGATATAAAATAAAAGTATTAAAAAAAAAAAGACATGGGATAAAAAGGTTATACCATGAGTTGCGGCAGTATATCCCTGGTATAGTCACCCTCGACCCCGTATATCCCTCGACCCTTCGGGTCTCGGGATATACTGGATCTTGGGTGACTATACCAGGGATATACTGCCTCCACCCATGGTATAACCTCATAATATATCTGCGTTTTGCAGTCTTTTGTTCTGCAAAATAGCCTCTTACACCACCCAAAACTCCAGAAATTAGTTTTAAAAGTGCAGTTTGCTTGCATATCAATGCATACTGCTGCGTTTTGATGCTTATCTATACATTGGCATCACATAGACCTGCAAGGCTGCAACAACTTTGCATAAGTCTGCATATCTTGACATAGGCCTGCAAGTTGGTGTGCATAGCATTGCATACAAGAAAGAAACGCAGACCTGATGCGTTCAAATTAAACATGTTTAATTTTTAGGCAGGGCTATGGCATATGTACACGCTTCCTTGCATTGTATTGCCTTTGATTGCATTGCATTGCATATCATTGCATAGTTCTGCATAACCACTTGCGTATCTCGTGCATTTTCTGCTTATGTGTTCAAACGCAGGCATATGTGTCCAGTGGGAAAGGGGCTTAAATAATTAAAATACCTCAAATATCTTCCAAAATGGCTTTAAAATTTCAGTCTTGTCGTATAACATCCTCCAATGACATATTTCAGGGATTTAAATCAACATGTGTATCAACATTGGAAATAATTATTTCCATACCCCTGATTGTAAGAAGTGACTGAAATTAAAAGTCAACACAAACTTTAATGACTTGAATGGCTCACCAAGTAAGAAATCATAACAACACTTAAGGCTACATAATCTTCATTAACTATCAACAAATTATGTAACAGTCTAATAGTAAACAGTCATCTCTGAATAGCTATGGTTTTATTGATCTCAGTTATGTAACATCAACAATTTAACATAATAGATCCAAATTTAACACAGATTTGAATTACACAGCTGTCAGTGCAATCTATCTATCTATCTATCTATCTATCTATCTATCTATCTATCTATCTATCTATCTATCTATCTATCTATCTATCCTATCCATCCATCTATCCTATCCATCTATCTATCTAATCTCATCTGTAGATCTGATCTTATCTATCTATTCAATCTGCCCATTTGCCCAGTCCTTTAAAAAGATAAATTGGCCTTCTGCATGGAAAGTTGAAGATAATGCAGTAGTTCGATGACAATGCTGCGTGAATTTCATGGCAGTGCCATTTACATATTAACCAATTGCAGAGAGTGAGCCATTGCTTCTTCTTCTTCTCATTGGACTTGCCTTCTTTGTCAGGAGCACCCCAAATGACAGGGGGGGGGGGGGAGCAGTCGGGTCTCAGACTGTGCCAACTTGGTTCCAAGGGCCAGAAGTTTATATCTCAGTTTCAAGAGTTTCTTGTTTATTGTCTGATTTAATAGTCATACATAGAGAAAGGCCATGGAATTCAGTGTTCTCCTTGTAATCCTATCTGTGAACCTCAAATCATGTCTAATTGTAATTGATCTAAATGAGTTAAAGACATCATGATAAACAATATAATTTCACAGAAAATAATGGAATTTCATCAAAATGCTGTTTCTGGTATTCACCCAGAGTATCAGGTATGTTTCTGAACTTTCAAGTGTGTAAATAAGTAGTTGACATGGAAATTAATCCTTTTAAAAATTTTCAAAAAATAAAATAACAAATTTGGGAGGAAAATGAAATGTATATTACCCTAACATACTAACACTTTTCTATAACATCAGCATCATCAGGCAGCTTTTTGTATAATTTTGGCAATACTTTTGTGAAGAAAAATTAAAGTGTGCAAATAATTTTGTGCTGACTGTAACCAGCAGAAGTCCTTTCACGGAATTAATTATGTAAGAAAAAAAGATAACACATTTCTGAAGTTCTTTCTGAGAGATATCCCTCTTTTTTGCACTCTCTGGGAAATCCATAAAATGGTTGCAATTTGATGTAAGATTATTGAGGCTTGTATATTGAACAAGGCCCATAATTTCTAAATCAGTTGATTTTTAAAGGCATCAATAGACCACAGTGAGGGGTTGATTTACGCCGATTTATGGAAAACAGCTAAAAACTGCCCTTAGCAGGTCCACTCCTTGCTGTCATTGCTGATGCTGCTTGCCTCAGCAATGGTCAGGCAGCAACTCTTGCACACTGATGAGCAGCTGCACAACAAAGTCCACAAGTATGAAGTAGAGAGCTGTACTAAAAGCTACTAAATGGGTGTACCAGTGGAAGCAAGGGAATACCACATAAATTGAGTAGCCATTATGCTTTGAAAGAAAGTGACCAGCCTAAATCAGAATTTCACTGATTGCAGTGATGAAACAGTCAAACTGTTGACATTGTTCCGCTCCAGTGATCTCGACCTCAATTTTCTGAGTGGACTCTCCCAGCTGGGCTCAGGAGGGAGGGGCAGCAGGATCTAACATGAGAATTAATTTGACAGATACTAGGCAAAGACTAAGTGTTTTATACCAAGAACTGACATTACTTGTCTTAATTTATCTTAAATTTACATCCAACAAGAAAGATGGGCTTGTTTTTGCTCTGATTACCTATATCTGGCAACCTGGAACCCTCTCCTACAATGGGACTAGCCCAAATGCGTCACACCTCAATGACTCAAATGCCGATGTGAGATAGTTGGCCGTGATAAGGCCTTGTGGTAGGATGAGTCTGGATGCCCTGAACAAGATATTTTGTGCTAAGAAAGCCTCAAAGGTACTCCAATTTGAAATTCGGCCTCCAAATTTTTGTGCACAAGACTTATTAGCATCTGTCTATGTCATTTCTGAACCCCCAAACCTCTTGAGTCAAACGATTTTGCATATAGTTTGCAACTGAGGAGAGTGGCCAAACATGCCTATAAAGAAACCTGCGGTCTACGACCTCCGGTTTAAAAAGCAGAATGTCATCCCATACAGTGAGCTGTCATTTAGCCCTGCAGTATTAAGTTCACCCAAAAATGTACACAAATATCAAAGTACATGTACATACAGCTAGTCATTTGTATAACAGGCACACACCCAATACATGACAACTTATCTAGAGGGCGATAGAGGCCATTTATTCCATGATAATTGCAAAACACCAGCAAATGGAAAGCAAATAAATTGAACTGTATAATTCACTATAAAAACGTTTCACGTGAAAAGTTACAAAAGAAAAGTATGTTAGAATTGTCATATTTGGGGAGGGAGGATAAACACACGCATGTATAATAATATGTAAGACAAAACAAATTGCAGCAACAATAAAACAAAACATCCACAGTGTAATCTATCAGGATGGAGGTCAATGAATTGGGTCAATGTCACTAAATTCGGTCACAGGTCAAGGTCATGATGCATTTATTCACAGAAAACATTTTACAATTGTCTCAGAGTCTCCGTGAGTAAATTTACAATCAAATAAATTAGCCGAATGAGAAAGCAAAAGAAGAGCTGGACAAGAAGAAAAAAGTACAAAAGAAGAAGATCAAGGAGAAAGAAGAAGGAAGAAGAAGAAGGAAGATGAAGAAGGAAGAAGAAGGAAGAAGAAGGAGGAAGACGAAGAAGGAAGAAGAAGAAGGAAGAAGAAGGAAGAAGAAGGAAGAAGAAGAAGAAGAAAGAAGAAGGAAGAAGAGGGTAGAAGAAGGAAGAAGAAGGAAGAAGAAGGAAGAAGAGGGAAGAAGAGGGAAGAAGAAGGGAGAAGAAGGGAGAAGAAGGAAGAAGAAGGAAGAAGAGGGAAGAAGAAGGGAGAAGAAGGAAGAAGAAGGAAGAACAAGGGAGAAGAAGAAGAGGGAAGAAGAAGGAAGAAGGAAAAAGAAGAAGAAGGAAGAAGGAAAAAGAAGAAGAGGGAAGAAGAAGAAGGATGGCGAAGAAGGATGAAGAAGAAGGAAGACGAAGAAGGAAGACGAAGAAGGAAGACGAAGAAGGAAGAAGAAGGAAAAAGACGAAGAAGGAAAAAGACGAAGAAGGAAGAAGAAGGAAGAAGAAGGAAGAAGAAGGAAGAAGAAGGAAGAAGAAGGAAGAAGAAGGAAGAAGAAAAGAAGGAAGAGGGAAGGAGGAGAAGGAAGAAGGAAATGAAGAAGGAAATGAAGAAGGAAGAAGAAGAAGGATGAAGAAGGATGAAGAAGAAGGAAGAAGAAGGAAGAAGAAGGAAGAAGAAGACGAAGGAAGACGAAGAAGGAAGAAGAAGGAAGAAGAAGGAAGACGAAGGAAGACGAAGAAGGAAGAAGAAGGAAGAAGAAGGAAGAAGAAGGAAGAAGAAGGAAATGAAGAAGGAAGAAGGATGAAGAAGAAGGAAGAAGGATGAAGAAGAAGGAAGAAGGACGAAGGACAAAGAAGAAAGACGAAGAAGAAGAAGAAGAGGAGGAGGAGAAAGAAAAGGGACGAAAGACTATATAGTGGCAAATTATAGATTTGAAAAGTTCCTTGACTGAAAATCACTCTGAAAGTGAGCTTGGCTGCTAAGCATGGGAAAGTGCCAGCCAATGGGCCTTGCATACGTTTGTCACACAGGGTAATGCACTCCCTGCGTGTCGGACCAGTTCAAAATCGCTTCAAGCATAAATTATTGATCAAGTAATTTACTTCAACTTTCCCCCAACACCATTGATGGCCTTCCAAATGGGAAAACGCACGAAGTCTTCAGGTCATCGTTTTATACAAAAGATGGCGTTAATCCATCTCACAGTCTACAAAGTGGAACTTAATTTGTAGGCTGGATTTATCGCAGAAATTGGAATCTTAAAGCTATGATCTTCTGTTAAATGCCAAATTAAGTTACAAGTCATTACATAATTGGTTCAGGCTTTGTAGTTCTAACTTATTTCCTGCTTTTGGACACAAATTTCGGCCTTTACCACGACAGGGCACATAAACATATAATCTGACCAGTGTGACATTAGTCTTTTGGCACGTGATAAATAGCCCATCGAGGAAAATTATCACATACAAATTTCAATAATAGGTCCTCGCAACGTGCCTTCGAGACCTTGTATCGGCCCTTGAGATTATGTATGAGTCCTCACTCTGGTTGTGGTAATACGTGACCCTCGGGGTGGATACGTCACACTCGCGGCACGATACGAGCGCAGATACGTGAAATGCCATTTGATAGCAGATACAATCTTGTTTGTCGACTTCCTGTCTGCGCAATGTATATATATACATCTGGCAAAGAACTGTGTTACTCAATAAATATATGTCACATAATAAAAACTTCCATATCCTCCTACGCAGCACGAAATAGTTGCATGCCATTTCCAATTTTTATACATTTTCAAACTACATAATACTTCCAGTGGAGTATAAACATACAACATGACACACAATACCAAATAGTTATCAGATCTATAGACAGATAAGTAGTAAATAAGATAGCGTGTCTACAGATGCATTTTCGCTGCACTTCGTGAGTTGGAAGGCTAGCTGGCACTTTGGACAGGAAGCGGAACCAGTATCGGATAATACGAAGGTCACAAGGTCGCCATGGAGATCACATAACTCACATTATGCAGTCACGACAATGCAGACAATCATGACAATGCCTTTACACAAAATGATGGTATAATAATTATGATTTTTAGTAGGAGATTCGAATTTGCTATATATATATACGACTTGACCAAAAAGAAAGAAAAAGAAAGCAAAGGAAATTATACCAAGGCTCTTTTAGAATATGCCAAGATGTCCATGGCAGCTTCCTGTGATGGGCAATTCCCAGAGCGAAGAGGCCAAAGGAAGTTTCACACAGAATCTGACGACATAAAGTGGTCAGAATGTTACATATTTACTGTACGTTAATCATGCAGCTGGTCTCATTGCCCAATAATTACCACCGATTGGCCTAAACATTGACCTAAAATAACTTTTTGCTATTAAACTATTCTTAATTTGCTGTTCACACATAGGAGAAGCACACACAAAAAAAATCAAGAAACACAACTTTCAACATTTTACTAAGTAAAGAATAACAGAAAGCGTCCTTTAACAGAGAGCAGGCTGCATAATTATGCACTCCAAGTGTCAGATCGGGAAGGAGGGCAAACTTTAATGCATGGAAAGATCTGCCAATAACATTATATCATGTGACATATTGTATAACCTTCTCAAATCTGATCACAGCTTTATTATAATAATGGGCAATATCTTACAAAGTTTAATGGAACTCTGTGATATTGCTTTTGCTCTGGGCCATCAACTGATAGACAGACAAGTCGACGGAGAGACAGCTAGACAGTCGGACGGACACACGCCAATGAATGCATAAGTCCCATTTCAGAAAATTAAGTCTTTGTGATACATTTCTCTCCTTGTTAGTGCCTAGATTCACAATTACTTTCAGCTGACTGTGATTCCCACCATTCATACTCAGCATTAGAGGGTCTTTTGACTAATGTAACAAAGTTATCCGTTTTGCACTTTCTCAAGGTTTTAGGGGTCAAGACCCAAACACATTGAAAACATTGGGATAGAATGAGTTGTGAGAAATAAGACAGCATGAAACGAAAGAAGGTGAATGATAAATGAAAGACACACATGATATTTATGTAGATACAATTAATTATACGTGCAAAATGAAGGTGGATATCTGAATTATGTTTACAATACAATTACACAGAGCGGGCTTATATGGTTTGTACAGAAAAGTATCAGAAATATTGTGACAAAGCTGTCATGCAACTGTTTTCACATCAGTCAGCAGTGCCTGCTCCTGACAAGTAAATGAAAAGATCCCAAACTGGGTAACTGACATGAGATAAGTGTAATTATGGCAGGTATTGATATCTGCCTTGGCATAATCAACAGTTAAAGGTGACATGAGCTACCATATGTAGAGGAATGCACAAACCAGGAAAAGTTGGGCCTATAATCCCTATATTGAGACAACAGCTGGTACAATGTCATATCAATTTGAAGCTTTGAACACTCTTTTTAAAAAGTATAAGTATGTTGATAAAAAATAAAGATAAACTGCCAAAGCATAAATGTCAAGAACTATGAGAATGGGCTAGTGTTACATGCTTCATGTACATTGTGTGTTTCAAGTAGGTATATGTTATAGGTGTTGCTGGGTACCCCCCCCCCCCTCTTGTTGCCCAAGTTGGTTACTGCCTGTGCGTGAGTTGTCATCTCTCCAGGTGTACCCAGCAGAAACCCAGGCAGCTGGCGTGCAGCACGGAACACTACAACAAAAATGGCCGCTGAATAGTGCCCGGATCACGCAAGGTGGCATGTGAACAGCGCCAGGCCTCTGTGTTTCGTGTTGAAAATGCATAAAAATGTAAATAGGCGCAATGCTCCATTAACATGTTTGCAAGGCTAGGTAAGAAGGTTTGGCAACCTGCAGGGTTAGGTGGGAAGTTTGTTGGAAATTAAAGGTGCACTTGGGCAAGGGGGGGGGGGGGGTTGGGGTGGGTGAAGGAATTAGGTGGAACTAGGAGGGGAACTTGAAATTAGTTCAATTACACACGAAATCATGCGATCCTTTCTCATAAATCATGTATGTATCAGCTAAAATAGAAATCAACATGCTAAGGTACAGCATGACATTTTCACCTGAGAAATTTCCAAAATATAACAAGAACCAAAAATGGAGCCTTTCTTGGAATTTGTCACTGTCCAGAACAATCTGCAATTAAATCGTTGCTTTTTAATTCGAATATGCATTGCATTTATCAATCCGTTATTGAACATCGACTAGACAAGACATAACTGCATGCAAACCCCTACCCCATGAAACACTTTTTCATACTTCCTGGATTCACAATATTTCTCAGGTAGCTAAAATATTCCCACGCAAGCATGTATAGGCCTACTTCTGCATGCTGCAGGCCGTACATGATACAGGAGGCACCATACATCATATACATTTGTATAATGCTGGTTGGTGGGTATACGACTATACGTGCATTAGTTTCATCTGACAAGAGTAATTCTACTTTATTTAGATCATGAATTGACAGAGTGACAGTATGACACTGCATAAATTTCAATATTACATTGATATATAAATTGAATACTACACTGCCCAAACTTGCATGGCACAGTATTATACCTAACCACATGCCTATATATATAGACCTACGCCAAAGTCGTAGTGATAATAAAAGCAAATATGTTACTGTTTTACTAAATTGCTTTATTTTGCAAATTCCAACAGGCCTACTCCAATATCAGAAGTAGAATTAAACAATTACTTTTTTTATAAGAAAATATACTTGACATTACTGATGTCAAACTCATCCAATGACTTAATATACAATAGAGGTCGCTGCGTGACAACTAATCAACAACAAATGCAGTGCAGCCCTAATCTGCCTCAATTGTAAGAATTCAGGTCATGCGAGCTGCCTTTGTACCTACTGCTAAACCGACGCAATGGCATTTCATCTGAAGGAACTTTAATCAACAACTCGCAAGTACTTCATTATTAATTGGGGAATGGTTTGACTATAGTAAAACTACAAAGATCTCTCACAGTTCCTTGGAGTTACTAGCTATAGTTTCCTCAAGATAGGTCTTGAGGGTCCATTCTGCCACTGCAGTCAATATCTAATAGCTATAGTAGTAGGTAAATTGTTGATGCATAGGGTGTTTGGAGTTCAGACCTTCAGATAAACGATCTACAGATTTAGACCAATGCAACGTTATGAACTGGAGCAGAAGACAAAATGTGTAACATCACCATCTCCCAATGGCTCCCAAAACAATGGCACATGACAATTCTTCCTGAAGTCACTTTAAATGTACAGTTCAAAGAAACATCTCACGGTTTTCTTATCAAATCACAAATGACTGACATCCAATGATCAAGAAATCAAGTCACAGACCCACAGAAAGTGCAAGACATGAGTGTCATATCATAATCATCAACACAGTACAAGATATGAGAGTCATATAATTAT
The DNA here is from genome assembly GCA_026936325.1 of Platynereis dumerilii. Classification (NCBI taxonomy): domain Eukaryota; kingdom Metazoa; phylum Annelida; class Polychaeta; order Phyllodocida; family Nereididae; genus Platynereis; species Platynereis dumerilii. The sequence continues at coordinate 22,591,577 of JAPTHN010000011.1, forward strand.
CATCAACAGTTTCAACAGAGTATCATCCGCAGGGCATCTGCACAGAAACTTGACTCGTTCTGGAGACAGTTGACTCAGTGCTGAGTGTAAATCAATGAATTTTTTGACATCGAGCCTCAATAAATACTACTACTACTACTATGGGAGATGATTGTTACCCAAATGGACCACAGAACACAATGGTAAAGCAAGAATAAGACGTGAATACGACGTGAATAAGACGAGATACACACGTAACCAAGTATCCATTGTTTGAGAACAAGGAGGAAGGCGTGACAGTCAGATTGCATGATTCCCTAATCATATCCCCTCTGCCTCCCTGCAATTACTACGAGGCGGTCACTGGCTGATTCTCTGGCCCTATTTAGCCCCAATCTCAGCAGGCACGCACGTCCACTGGCTAAGCTGCGTGTTCCCAATGTCTTCCAGGACACATCAAACCAAAAGCTCCAGACAGTCTGACTGCACTCACAACCATTGAGTACGGTAAGATCATTACCGTATCTGGATGTGTATAGTCATATAACTCACATTGCATTTCATAAGGTAAATATATATGACTGAAAGACGAAGAAAGAAATGTTATGTTCAGAGAGCAGGTAAATCCATAGAGTCACAAAATCATTTTAGTTCAACTGTTTCATTTATTTACCGTCTCCCCATATACCAACAGGTTCACAACACAAGGGTCCACAAATCTGCAGAGCATGCATGTATCAGATTGTAATTTTGTACAATATCTTGGTCAGATAGACCCCTACTACTGAATTGCCTCACTCCAACCACAGACAATGTATATTGGATCAATCCTTCCATCCAAGAGGTGTGTATAGGCCCTACATGACACCAGCCATTCACAATACGGTAAAAGCCAATATTACCGTACTCACTGTCCCATGCAAGTGGGTGGTATGCAAGCCAGCAATGTCAGGTTAAGCAGCCAATAAGCCCAATATAAATCTTGAATGACATCCCCTCCAAAATGTACTGTCAACATGCATACAAAGGCTTTATCATTCAAACAACAGGTAATTATGGGAGTAATGATGGGCTTCATGCAAGCATGCCAAGCAGTTGGGGACAAGCACATTGTACCAAGTACAATACTCTCAACAGTCATGGCAACAATTGAATATGAGGCATAAACCAGAGACGTCCTAGATGATAACTTTTACTATGGAAGCCAAAAAAGATGACTGCAGACTAAAACGATTCTACATCTACATTGACGAAGTCCTGTGTACAAATTCGATTAAGAAATACTTTTTATTGCATGTTTGAATGAAGCAAGTTTGCGACAAAATAACTGCAACAATGAAACTGTTACAACAGACCGCTTACTGACAGTGGACAAAGTTTAATCCTAATCCACGAATTCGTATTATTGTCATTTGTTGGCATGTTAAGATTGAGAAATAAATCTTACAAGACAGCAATATTCAGAATATTGAGAAATTTCAGTAGCATTTCTGCCAATTCACATGTCTGCTGGTTCTAAACTGCACGATTTAAAAGAAGAATTTAAAAGAAGAATGTCGATTATAGTTTTCTTCTGGTCATGAAATGCTTCAGAATTTCACGAATTGTAATTTAATGAACGTTCCTTACAAATTTCTTCAAGAGACGAAAAATAAGAAAGGAAATTGGCCAGGAGGCTGTCGACAGATGGCGTGCAAGTGTAGCATGATCACGTGACTGTGGAGTGACGCACTTCCTGTCCAATGGCGTGTCTGCTTCAATTCTCGTCTGAGTTCTCGTCTGAGGTCTCCTAATTAGAATCCATGCCAAAATCCTAGCATGTTATCCTTCATTCTCAATCTATACTCTTTTACAAAGTTTTTATTTCTTTAATTTCTCCTATAGTTCCCTTTTCCTGTTTTGAAAACAACCAAAATACGAAACTAGCTCATTACAAGTGTATTTTAAAAGTAGCAGACGAAATTCAACGAAATTTCATGAGACAATTTAGTGCCTAAAATGAAAGGAAATAGCAGATTTGCCTGACTGTTCAAAGTTACAACTGCTATGACCATGCAAGACTTACAGGTCCAAGCAAATTAAAACAGATTACAATGTGCACCATTTATTAGTGTAGGCCTGTACCTCAATTACAAGATATCCATCAAAATAATATAACATAGTGAGTATAGGAAATACCTACACTCACTATGTAGTATTAATTTCCTATTCGGAATATATGAATCACTTGTACTTCCTGCACTGCAGATAAGACGTTTGATTGGATGGACAATTGCATGATCGTCCATTTGGCAGCGTTCTCCCACAACAATGCCATTGGTCAGTTTGAAATAAACATATTAGGCTTATAGATGTTCTCATCCATAAGGTGACAAGCGTCTGCCAAACGAGATCCTCTGAATCAACTGCCAATCATAACCATCGATACTGTCGTCTACCTGTCTACTGATCCTTGATCGGATATTTTTGCCCAACATAAAAAAGAGGTGGTTCAATACATGTGCACAGGGTAATTGGCAGTTGTCTAATCATATGCACAGGGATGGCAACTTTTTTCCAATGACTGGATCCCTTCCAGGAGATCAGCTTTTATCACCAGAAACACCAGAGGCCCAACATAACTCCCATGGCCACCACAAGCTGCAGATATTGTGGTGCGACTTGTGAGGACACAATGATCTTGTAAGGAGTCAAACTTGTCATCACTGAATGATATTGATTCTTCATATGAAGTGCTGATGCATTGTACAATTCATTAAACTTAAGTTCTGGTTGATTACTTTTCATGACTGAAGTACCACGTGTTATAGGCCTACAAACATACAGTATGTTATGTCTATGAAATATTGCTGAAATGGGCAAGTTTAAGCCAAGGCATGAGAAGAAACTTATGAAATCGAAAAATTGTATACCAATTTCACTAAATATTGATTTTATTGTAATTTGTTGTTTCAAAGCCTTCGACTTGAAGGTTCCATTTATCATTGTGTTTTTCCATCAATTAGTGATGGTCTCGAATCAGGAATTTCCCAGCCAAAGTGCATGACTTTATTCCTGCGCAATGCATACGGAAATAATGTCCTCCAGCAAGTGGCACTGACTATGTACATTGCTTCATGCACAAGTTTAGATAAATTGCACAAGCACATAGTTAGTGAATACCTGACTTTCTTTTGATGTGGTCTGACAGATGTGGTGCTAGAAAGAAAACATATTTTCAGGTGTTCATTGAGTGTGATAAAGGCAGAAATTCTCAGAAAAATGTTCAGAAAAATACCCAAAATTGATCAGACATGTCTTTGACCTTTGAACAGAGGTCAGAGAGATGATGGCAATCTAACATTCTGAGTGAGTGACCTCATCATGCAGTCACTTTACCCTTTTGATCAGGGTAAAAAGAAATACCCCACACGAATGCTAAGAAGGGCCTGAGCAGGGCCTGGATTGTCACCCCTGTCACATACATCACCCCCAGCCTTATAAAGTCTGTACTGGATCAGAGCACCTTTATTACCTTCATGGCCACGGAGTTAAGACTGTGTTAAGTGTTGGGATCCTGGATAGACTGCAGAAGGGACAGGGAGGGGACACAACATAGGCGAAAAGCAATTGATGGGTGACTCAGTCGAGAAATTTACATATATCTCAAAAGCAAAGAGTCAGGTGAGCTCTATATCACCTCATCAACCAGATTCAAAACAATTGTACTCGGACGTGAGTCAATGAATTCACTAAAGAATAAAGATTACCAAAATCATAGGCTTAATCTCTTCACTTCACTGAAAAATTTGAAAATTTGAGTCAGCTTTTAAAAATGATTGAGTGAGATGGTTACACAATTCTTTGAGCTGACATAGAATGTCGTTTTAAGTTATGATAATCTGTCCGTTGTCATAACTTAAAACAACAAGCTACGTGTATATCAGCTCAAAGGAATTGTGCAACCATCTCACTCAATCATTTAAGCTGATTCAAACTTCAAATTTTACAGTGTTGCTCATGCCAAAATTAACATACTTCAACCTGTATGCATTGTAATAAATTCTAATGTATATTTTACTTTCAAGGACAGCGATAAAACTTATAATTTTAAGACGATTTGCAAGAAACTGGCAACATGTGAAGCGATTTTTTTTATGCAAATGATGTATTCTAAAAATATTGTCCAATAAAGAACTCAAACTTCAGCTTGAAAATGTTGGACTACTAGTACCTATTCAGAGAGAGTTTTCAAAGAAGTACTAGCTATAACTGAAAACGTAGGTGAGCATGCAGGGGCAGAGACCTTTGATTATCTGTGAAATCTGAACTGTATCGGTTTACTTTTTTGTAGTCATACAATTTCGTGATTTCAAACAGAGTTGTCAACTGCCATGATTTCAGTGATTTCAACTTCTGAAGAGGCACATCTTCACATTACCAGAAAGGTGCAAAGAAACCAGTTATCCTCTCAAATGACAGATATTTCAAACATTCCTCAGCAGAAAGTGGTTGCCAAGTCATCAGGTGGAGGGCAACTGGCTCTTGCATCTTAACCCTGGAAGAGCATGTCATTTTATTTTGGGTAATAAGATAATTCTTTGTTGTTGTTGCTGCGGGGCTATTGCAGTTGCCATGGCAGCCATTGTGAGGTGCTATGCTTGGTTGACGTCACTTATTCCCAAATGACTGCCCCCATTACTTGCCCCCTTAACAGAGTCTTGGCATGCAAGCCACTGCTCCTTTTTCAGCTGTTAAAACGCGTGCAATGGCTGGTCAAAAGAGCATGCAAGATTTACACAAAGAGGGAATCCGCTCAAATCAGCCAACTCAATTCAGATCCAGGACCACAAGAGTGGTCACAGACTTGAGCCATTATGCCAGTTTTAAAAGGAACCACTTTAGCTATGCTGGTATTTTCCAAATAATTGAGCCCTCTGCTGCCCTTCAGTTGAAAGGCACCAAAAAGAGGCAGAAAAAGGACCTTATAGAGGAACAAAAAAAGTTCCTAAAATTGCTCTTGCAATACACCTGGAATCAACAGATCACCAACCGTGTAACATCTGAAAGCTGAGAAACCACAAATTGGAACAAAAATCTCAAAATGACCAATCATGGTAAAGAAAATATGCAGAACCAAATACACGTCTCCCACAAGTCATACCTGCAGCAATGTAGCATGCATAACATAACGTGCAATTGAAGAAATTTGTTATTTCAACATTATTACAAGAAAAAAAAAACTGCAGTTTATTCCAACTTCAAAAGTGAGTTCATTTTTAATACATGTACCACCCACTCACTGTAATTCTATGATGTTCATTATTTTTCATGTCACATGCTGAGGAGTGACACGTTCACATTTGCTTCAATTTACAGCAGTCATTACACGAACCAAGCACCCTGAATACAAAATGAGCAACAGGATATAACTGGCACTTTTCAGTTGTTCATCCTTCACACAAAGTAATTCCCAACAAAAAAGTCACTCTGAGCACAGGAGCATAGATCCAAGATACACTTTACAATGTTTTATGAAGGCAGTAAAATCACCAAAGCAGAGAGCAATAATTCATCCAGGCTTACACTTCTTTGACTCTTCAAGAAATTATGAGTAGTAACTCAATAATAGCTCCATGAATTGAATGACAAACAGTTATACAGACTTTCTAAAAACAACCATTTAACAGTTAGCCTTTAAAACACTGTTACATACATTGTAAAATTTAACATTTGAGTCAGCTTGAATGATTGAGTGAGATGGTTGCGCAATGGCTTGTTAAAAGCTGACTTAGCTAGTTCTTTTAAGTTATGATAATATGCCTGTTGTCATAATTTAAACAACAAGCTGTTTCACCTGACAGGAATTGTGCAACCATCTCACTCAATCATTTAAGCCGACTCAAAATTTCAAATTTTACAGTGTACAGGTAATAACGATATTCTGAAGTGCACCTGAAACTTGCAAATACCAGCATCTCATACTTTGCAAGACAAATTCATAACTCAAAAATTATATTTCAAAATTCCAATTATACCCTAAAGATGCCCATTTATTCTAATAAGCTGGCGACAAATAAGACCAATCTGTAAATTTGACTGAATAGATAATACTACTCAGCCCTGCTTAAGTAGACCATGGAAGTCTTAAGCTGGAAATTATGATTATGCCGTTTTATTACAGGATTAAATTGAAATGTTAAGCATTTGAAATTATAGAAGTGTGCAAGTCACAGCTAAAAGGTACTTTAATGAACTGGAAAAATTCAGTTTAAATCCAGTTTAAATCCCACACGTGATGAACAAAGATAAAGTTGAATACAAAGGTCAAGGTCACCAGAGTCAGAGGTCAAGAGGGCCCTAGAATATGCCCTTCAAATTATGAGAACTTAATATTCAGGTCCATTTGAGTAGCTTATCAACCTGACACCTGTTTTGTGGACACCAGAGTCAATTCAGCATGGATATGTTGCTTAGCATGGCAGTCATGTCTTCTGTTGTTTCTCAGGACTTCTCCGGCATTTCTTTGCATATTTCTAGTTGCTTTCTATGCCCCAGCAGTAGCTTTTTCACCCTCTATCAATAAATAAGTGTTAGTAGTTCTTTGTAAACTAGAAACTGAGACACTGAGGGACTGCCCCATGCATTCCAGAGGCTGCACCTTGACTTGCATTGACAAACACTCCAATATAAAACCAGTGAGTGCCAGTGAATTGCAGGGTGTCCGAACTGTGCCCAAGTCCCTCTGGAGAGTGATTAGCATTCTACTTGATATAGATGTTTCACCTGAGGGCGTTTTTCCTTTCTCAAAAGTTTGTTTTTACAAGAAATGCGATACCCACAAAGACTTTTTCCCAGACATGCTTATTACATATGACACTGTGGCAATCTTTTTATTTCTCCTTATTCTTATTTTGTAAGAAAAGTCGACTCCATGAGACAAGAGTGAACGTGCCTGGACTTAATTAGGATGGGGGCAGCATTCGCAACACTCTGGTGCAAATCTGGGGAGTCACTTTGCAGTGGCTTCTAACTCCTTGCACTTTGTCATTGGTATAAGATGGGCTATAAGGTTATAGCAAGTCAATTTATCAAACTAAATAAGTTAGTAGTGCAGTTATATTCCATGCATACATGTAAAGTGGAAGATCTAAAACATTGTGACCAACTATGGTAAGGAAATTGACCACCAATATTTCACTTGCACAGGCCTACATCTCCAAATGACTTGCATGAAATTCCATTTGTCAATAAAAAAGAAGAAGAAGAAGGATATACATATACTTGAGTTCAGGCAATGAAACTCAGCAAAGAGCAACCCAAAATGTGCATAACCCTGCAACTAGTCCAACTTACAAGTGGACAGCATTGCATCCAACCTGTAACATATGTGCAGGCAATGGCTGCAACTGGCAGATAATGTGCAGGCCATGAAAGCAAAGGAGTCCCTCTCTCTTAACAGGGCCACTTTCTCTTCACGGAGGTGTCCATCAAGTTAAATGTCCACCACTAACATACACATGGCCTGCTTGAGGGTGTAGTTAGTAGTGCAGACTTGCATTTGCAAGTGAATTTCTGGTTTAAGCAACCAAGAGCAGACTGCATGGAGGAGGTCTGCATGTAGCAAAGAGGTTGAGAGTACAGAGTATCGCATTAGGCAATTGCTCGAAGCAGTCGTCTCAATGATAAATCAGACAATATCAGACTGGTAAACGAATGATGAGAAAACATGTAAGTTGGTCTTCTAAGGAAGATTTCACAGCGTTAACAGGAAATCTGTACATTATACACTGTAAAATTTGAAATTCTAAGTCAGCTTTAATGATTGAATCAGACGGTTGCAGTTGCACAATTCCTTTGAGCTAACAACACTTGTTTTAAGCTGTGATAATCTGTCCGTTGTCATAACTTAAAACAACAAGCTTTGTCAGCTCAAAGGAATTGTGCAACCATCTCACTCAATTATTTAAGCCGACCCAAATTTACAATTTTACAGCACTGTATAATTGCACTCCTAATTGAGAAGCATTGATGACACTCGCGGAACAATTGAAAAGTCATACGAATATACTACTTATAATTGTCACACCTTCCACTCTTTGACATAGAAAGCTCTTTGAGAATTCAGTGGAATACATGTACATGCAGAAGACCCCTCATGCCCATACACAGACCTGTAGTATTTGGCAGGTATTTTGCACGAGCCCTAATTAAGTGCCAATTACCCCCTTAGTAGGTCCTTGCTATAATGGGCCATTGTCGAGACCTGTGTCACTTTGCCCTTTCTGACCTTCATGCTACCAGGGCCACCACCAGGGGCACTAACAGGGCAGGCCTTGGTGCACAGGTGTGCTGCAGGTGAAAATGCAGGTATCAATTGGGTTCCTTTGATGTCCTTTGATGAGTGATCCCACAGGTGACATCCAGCATGGCTGTGGCTCTCCTCACGTGTCAAATAAGGAAACAAGAAAATCAAAGTGCATGGCTGCCCATGGACAAAGTGCTGGCAACACCATTCAGGTGGCCAGGATACACCATTGAAGTGGCTGAGCATGCAACTCATGGGGCAAAGGAGGATTGACCAGCAGTAATTAGAAGCTAACAACAACACAGTTCTAACATGCAGGATCTGTGAGTCTCATTGAGGGATGTGGGCAATAATGCTACATTGCATTCTAAAGAAGTGAGTTTTACAGATTCAAATAAAAGTGAGATTTAAAAAAAAAAGAGGGAAAAAAAAAAACCAGACAGGCATGCATGTACACAATTTATTGGAGAGTTTCTGAAATAATCTTTCACTGCCACAAAGTATTACTTAATCCTAACACACAATTACCAAAACATTTATCATGTTATGCCTCCTCAGTACATCTCACAAGCATGCATACAATGACAAGTATGCCACATTTTAGGATTAAGCAACTTTTAGGCTGTAGGAACAGTCTTCACAAATTACACAAATTTTGGAGCATTTAGACGACAGTAATGAGGGATGAGCTCAAAAATACTATCATTAGAAGCAGTTGGCAAAACTCAAGAGAGAATAGTTTGCAATAATCACAACCAAGAGCTGCAAACAAATGTGAGGGCAAATGGCATTTGTTTTGGAGGCAAGGAAACTCTCAAAAGGCATCTGTTCGGAGGCAATCAGGCACACACAATGGCAGATGCTGGAATAATAGGCAAGGAACAGAGCTGAGCAGGGCTGAGCAGGGAGAACTTTGCAAAATCTCAATTAATGAGTCTAATTAGAGTCCCTACTCAAACTTCATTATCGTTTTCAGTTAAATGCATGATCTCTTTTGCCGCCAAGCCAGTCCCAGTCTCTGCAGTTTAAACACAACTAACAAAATCCAGACAAAACAAATTTGTGAGAAAAAAGCAATGCAGAGAACAAGAGAGAATTAAGCAAAGTTAGCTGAACTGAGCCAGACTGTGTGTTCTAAATGCAGTAGAGGTATGACTGATTGGAAATTGAAAGATGTAAATTGTAGCAAAGTTTGTAATGACTTGTCTGTTTTCCCTTCATTAAACAACAGCATGTTTGACAGGACAATGGATCAACACTTCTATATTCTATAGTCATTGAATATACATTTCATTTCCCTTTCAATGCAATCACACAACTCAAGAATGCATCAGGAACCTCGGATCAGGATTCAGGAGGCACACTTTTGCCCAAGGCAGAACCTTCATTTTTCTCTGACAAAACCAGCTTGCCTGGTGACCACTGCACGTGTCCCAACCAGCAGAGTGAAACCTGACAATTATCTCTTGCTGATTCAAAGACACGGATGTCATTGAAAATGCCCATGAAAATGCCAGTTGCCATGGCAGCAGACTTCTTATTCCTGTTCGACTGACTGCTGACCGGGCAACCACACAAAAGCAACAGAGACCCAGGAATGTGTATCACTTAATGACAAAGTTGCTAAGAGACGCAGATTATTGCAGCCAAGTGGCACATATTTGTGGTCAGGTCCATCAACGTTGCTACGAGACCTCCGAACAGGAGGTGCAAAAAATGCCAGCAGCCATCCAACTATTAGATTTGCACAATGACTGATAAAGTATCCAGGATTGTGGTAACTAGGCAGACTTCACCAAAAACATTCATTTTCTGAATAATTCCGAGTGGCTGCTTTGAAAGAAGAATGAGAAAAATGAGAAATAATTATGCTAAATCTGACTTTGACATTGAATTGAAATATGATGAAAGTCTGCTTCAACTTCTTTTTCACCAGCTGGTTGTATGAATATGATATTGAATGTTTGACCTCTGCTCGTTCTCCTCTCCACATTGTCTTCTCATTCTCTCCTAGATCATCTCTCCTCCCAGTATGCCTTTCCCCCTTTTGTTCTCGTTTTCCTCTCCTCTTTCTCTACTCCTATTGTCCTCTTCTCACTCTCCGTCCTCCTCATTGTTCTCCTCGTTCTCCTCATTCTCCTCGTTCTCCCCATTCTCCCTGTTCTCCTCATTCTTCCTGTTCTTCTCATTCTCCACATTGTCCACATTCTCCTCATTGTCCACATTCTCCTCATTTGCCCCATTCTCCCAATTCTCCCCAATCTCCCCATTCTCTTCATTCTCCCCGTCCTCCCCATTCTCCCTATTCTCCTCATTCTCCCTATTATCATCATTCCCCCTGTTCTCCTCATTCTCCCTGTCCTCCTAATTCTCCTCATTCTCATTTTTATATCTCATTCTCCTCGTTCTATCATTCCCCCCGTTCTCCTCATTCCCCCTGTTCTCCTCATTCTCCCTGTTCTCCCTGTTCTCCCTGTTCTCCTCATTCTCCCTATTTTCTCCATTCTCCTCATTCTCCTCATTCTCCTCGTTCTCCTTGTTCCCCTCATTCCCCTCGTTCTCCCCATTCTCCTCATTCTCCCTGCTCTCCTCATTCTCCTCATTCTCCTCATTCTCCTCGTTCTATCATTCTCCCCATTCTCCTCATTCTCCCTGTTCCCCCGTTCTCCTCACTCTCCCTATACCCTCCTCGTTCTCCCTATTCTCCTCATTCTCCTTGGTTCTCCTCCCATCCCCTCCCCTCCCCTCTGCTCTCCTCTCCTCAAAGCAAAACCCAGTGGCCATGCATGTTCCTCTCTAATAAATCAGGTGCGAAATCAGCAGCTCGCATGTCCAATGGCATATCTCGCACTTTCTCGTCTAGTTTGTTATCAACTTTCTATGGCAAAATGTTGTGCAAGTTGCTTTGTCAGGCACATATCATTGTCCCCCATGTTGCGGACTCGCCTCATGGACACTATCTGAGCATCAGAAGGCAAGGCTATCGAAGGCATCAGCAAATGAAAGGTTATCTCGGCAAATAACTGCTCACAACATGTAAGGAACAAATCCAAACACAAACACAGACCCACAGAGAAGAAGTTTTAGCAGAAATCTGTACTGACAGACAGAGAGAATTAAGACAGTTTTAAGTGATATAGAAGATTTATTTAATCGAATAACTGCTATAAACAGTCAATAGCCCTACAAACAATCTTAGTCAATTTTAGTTTTGAACGTCTTACAGTCCTTGTCATATTTACGTGGAATATCAAGTTTTTTTCCTATGCTGTTGAACTGTGATGTCAGAGATGACTCTATTCTAGCATTGAAATATATGTAAATTAACTTCAAGCTGTGATGTCATTTCAAACTGGGTCAGATTCCCCAGCTTCTAACCAATGCCAATCCACCAAACTGAGCATCAAAGTTTCAACTCAGTGTCAGAGTGAAAATTGGGTCTGGGAAAACCCATGTAAGTTTGACATCACAGCCTCTCAGCCAATGGGCTACCAGAACAAATAATATACATAACATAAGCCATGTGTTTACAAACAAATTGTCAAAGCCTTCTGTTTATACCAACTTCCATCAAAGTTTAAAGTTATAAGTTAGCAAGTTTGTAGATTAATCAAACAACTCTGTGGGGATTATAACAGTTGTCTACTGTGTGTGCTCACAAAGCTGCCATTTGGTAGGATTAGACTGGTTATTGCTGTGATAAATCATTGGGATCACAAATGTAATGCTTCTTTCAATATATCAATGTTTGAACTGTGATGCGTAGTTTACTGTCAGCCCATTGGTTATCAAGCTGTGATGACGTAGTTGTAGGGGCTATCCCTGATAAAACTCTTACTCTGACACTGTGTTGAAACTGTGACGCTCAGTTCAGGAGGATCAACATTGGCTAGAAGCTGGGGAATCTGACCCAGTTTGAAATGACATCACAGCTTGAAGTTAATTTACATATATTTCAATGCTAGAATAGAGTCATCTCTGACATCACAGTTCAACAGCATAGAAAAAAAACTTGATATTCCACGTAAATATGACAAGGACTGTAAAAGGCCTAACTAGATTTCAAGAGAGGCAGAATTTAGGAGAATTGGAACGAAGAAAGTAGTCGGTAGCCTATATATACAAGTGCGCGTCAGTGGACATATTTATTACATGTATAAGGGCCACTGACGGCTCACTATCTTACTATACCATAAAAGAGACAAATCTAATTCAAAACCATTTGTATAAGTGCAAATTTGGAGACTAAACTGCACATAGGCCCTACATGTATGAAGTTATTCCACAGCCATCCGCAGTGGAATGACTGCACTCGTTCAATTCATGCAATTCACTACCATCCGTCAATGAATGCATGGAACAGTTTGAACATTGGTTCTCATATATTTCTAACACCTTCAACAATACCTTTCACCAATGCTTTCCATGAATGCTTTTCATGAATGCTTTCCATCAAGTGACATTTTTGAAGAATCAATACTTTGTGGAGCTGGCGTCAATGCTGCACAGTACACACCCATCGCATCATGCATGTCCTCAAGAATCCTGCGGAGGCAGTTCATTTGCAGGGTGTCGCATTTCATAAAGCTAATAAGTAGAATTTTGCCAAAGTTGTTGGTTGTCTCGTTGCATGTGGAGAATCAAACACACAGAGATGCCATCCTCCCAAGGACTCCCAGAAATGCACACGACGAGGCTGTCTCCCGAGTCTCTCTCTTTCTCAGCAGCAGAAAGAACAGAAAGAACACGGCCCACTGGAGCCAGGAAATCGGATACGGCCAAGTCATCACGCATCTGGAGACTCTCCTCATTAAACAAGAGTGTGTGGAAAGTCTTCAGAACTTCATAAGAGTCTGATAAGACTATGCACGCGAAAAGAATTAAGACAGATATATATGAAGTTCAGTGTGTGTGACAAACATACCAATCTGAGAAGTTTATAACACCTCATGCAAGCAGAACTTCTAAATATATATAGGCCTATAGCTGGTTGTGGTTAGAACGACCTTCCGAGCAATGGATAAGGCTGCATGTGCACATAGAATGGAGGTATAAGATTATTGGTTCGCTACATAAAATTTAATGTAGTAACCCACTTAGTCTTGTGTGAAGACACTTCCAAATAGCAGGACGATATTACCATTTTGAACATTTTATTACAGCAAGGTAACATTAAATGCAAAATAAAGCATGTAATTGCGCGACAAGGGGCAATCCATCTAATCCATTGGACATCCTTGCTATCTATCACTCGGCAGATCCATAACACATTAAATTCTCCGCATGGTTTCATTCTAACCCTTGAATTGTGAACACTACGTGGTATTGAAATGCAGATGTCTGTTACAGCACATGGCATATTCATCATTTGAGGCATAAAATTTCCATAAAACTCTGCCGACCTCCGTTGGCAAACTAGAGCACTCACAAAGACAGGCTGAACGTTCTGGAGGGGCCAATCACGCAAGATGGCGCTGCATTGATTAGACAATTACGTGCACGTATTAAGGAATCAATCACTCTTCTAATGGTTATTGGCATGGCGCGGAATTATGGGATGGCAGATGAGCACAGTCACGTGACGACGTTGAGAACGTTGAGAACGACGTCGAGGACGTAACCCGACGTAGCCGACGTCGTTGTTGCCGCTGCGTCCTCCTTTGATGACGCTGGCATGACGTTTGGCATGACGTTTGTTCCGACTGCGCAATCATGATAAGCTGGCGCTTGACACGTACTTCTGGGAGCGGCGCGCTTTCATTACAAGCGAAGGCAACCACATGTCTGCTGGGCCTGCTCAGTCTGTTGTGGACGCACGAAACACCATGCATGGAGCAGAGTTTTAGCTGCAGAGGGAGGGAGGGAGATAGAGGGAGGGAGACAGGCAGCTGCTGTAACAGACCTAGAAGCAACAGCACCCCCAAAGATTGATGGAGCCAGTCGCCAGTCAACTAGCAAGTAGTGGGTGAAGTGGTGGGCACTGGAACCTCCACAATCCAGGATGGAGTGATGGGGGGGGGGGGTTAGGGGGAGGGTTGTTTTGCACCTCTGATCATTTGTCACAATGGCGATCAAAGGAAACAAACAGCCGCCAACTGTGATGCAGCCTTCATCCTGTTTATGACTGCTCATTGCTGCCTAAACGAAGACCGCAATGTTTAAGGCTGGATCAAATGAACCTGGGCCCTATCATTTCGTAAATCGTGCCAAAATGACAAAATGCGACTCACAAATTACAAGGGCTTGCCAACACTGGCATTTCCACCAAGGATCCAAATAAAAAGCAAACAAAAGATCACAACATCCATTGCTTTATGAACTTATAATCCATGAAAATTTGGGTGAAAAAGAGGCAGCATGGATCCATGCTAGTAGGCTAACTTGTAAAGTTGATTGCATGACTTTTGATCTGTCTTTGAAAGCGAAAGTTGTAAATTTTATTGAAAAGAGCTGTCAAACCTCTTATATTTGAAGGGATTATAAACGGTAACAAGCTAATAACAATTCACATTGCTTTTTATTGCATCCCAAAACACTTCTTTTGCTATACCTATACATCATCAGCTAGCTGTACGTCCAACTTATCTGACAAAAATTTGAGAAATCCACCCATGTACCATAATTATATAGGTGGACGTCGTTACTGAGACAATTTAGCAAAGAGCTGGATGCTTACCCTATATCCAGTGGTGAAGTTGCAGCAAAACCAACAATTCTCGTGAAAACCATGCATAGGCCACTAAACTTAACATCACTCCCTATATCAAAGCATATTCCACATATATCTAGGTTTGCATAAAATCAATGCACGATCGGAGAGAGAGAGAGAAACAGACAGCCCAATCAGTGGCAATCACACACTTCTAATGTTATCCCATGCATACCACACCCAGATTTGTGCAAAAAATTAACAGGACCTAACCCTGAAAAGTCCTTGCCTCTGGGAAAATAAAACATGAGCTCATTGAGTAGGATCGTGATGGCCCAGGACCAAGTTTTTGATGTAGCTGAACAAGGTCACCTGGGAGTGCAGAGATGCCTGCCACACAGCAATTGGCCACACTGATGGGGTGCCCTTGAAGATAGCAGCAGCAGGCATTAAGGAGAGGGATCATGGCACCCTCCGACTGCCATGCAGAACTGCCATGCCCAACTGCCATTGGGTTGGGGATCATTAGTCCACCATTGGATCCGCGATTAATGGGACAGATTGAGATATACCTTATGTGAATCTCTTATATAAATATTACGTAATATCGAAGGCCTATAACTTTGTACCCAATTAGCAATGTGCATGTCACATTATCACAGTCTAGAAATCAATCACAATGTGTTGATTTCATAATTTCTGCTCTACAGATCTATATTTAATTTTACTTCAATAACTGGGACTCTTAGTGACTCAGTCAAAGGTCACCATGCATATCCAGAAACCTGTATCTTCTATCATTTTGCTTGATTGGTTAAATTTAAGAATTAATTTCAGCATAGACAGTGACACAGACCCTGATAGAGCACTCATAATGAGTCATATTCAGTGACAATATGCTAAGTATAGGTGTCATCCGCAGTGGCACTTCGACTCGAGGAAAGGTATGTTGCTATGCTATTACATGATTTCACTATACTGAGATTGATCCCTGAAGTTATTACAGTTGACCACTGAGCACTGATTTTTCAATGTCTGTCTTTTTTTTTTCAGAGATAACTCCCTATCTTTCATAATTGTATGATGATAGCAGAAATGCATGCGGGATCCAGGACAACCCTCAGCCAACAGGAAGGAGATCAAAGAAGGGAGAGATATTAGCAGTGACCCTGGCAGTAGCCTGGCAGCCAGTGGGAGACTCTCGGGGGCCCTGCAGGTAGGTCGGACTGGGTGGCTCCAGCAGAACAGGTGGGAAGAGGGAGGGAGGGGGTGATGGTTCTATCAACAGCAACAGCATCAACAGCAGTATTAGACCAAGAAACAACTATAAAAGCACATGCATGGAGATTGGTGAAGCATCAGAAATAAGAAGAAGAAGGAGATAAAGAAGAAGAAGAAGAAGAAGAAGAAGAAGAAGAAGAAGAAGAAGAAGAAGAAGAAGAAGAAGAAGGAGAATAAGGAGAAGAAGAAGGAGAATAAGGAGAAGAAGGAGAAGGAGAATAAGGAGAAGAAGGAGAATAAGGAGAAGAAGAAGGAGAAGAAGAAGAAGGAGAAGAAGCATTATAGGTCCATACAACAGCAGAAGGACATCAACAGAAGTAGGGATTTGAATTTTGGGTTGTGACTGTTTATGCTTAAGGCAGCATGGTGCAAGGAGTTATCCTAAGTTATTTGTAGAAACACCTTGGCGATCAAGTTGATGGTGCAAAAAGTGAGTCAAAAGTTACTATATATACCAGGCTGGTGTATATTTATATGTCACGCAATAATTACCAAGGTGTACAGGCATTAGCAGCAACAGAGGCAGACCAGAAACACATCGTGGCCTCAACCCCGACAGCATTGAGCAGCCTCAGAAGCAGCCTCTGAAGCAGCAGGGGAGATGGCGTGGGGAGCTGGCACAGAGACGGTCAGGCTGCAGTATTGTGAGATTGCATGAGGCCAAAGCACTGGATGGCATGTTAGGCAGCCTTTAACTCTGGCCCTGGCCTTGTCCCATCAGGCAGTCCGCACAGGCTGGCTCCCGTCCCCCTTTCTGAGCCCCCCCCCCTCCCCCGATGGATGCTCCTAAGTCACGCTATTGCATCAACACATAGCATCAGCCAGCATCAGTAGGCAGCAGCAGCAGCAGCAGCATCAGTAGTCAGTTGCTCTGCATCATAAGCTTCCAGTCCATGGGCTGGAGTCCAGAAGTCCTGCAGCAGCCCTGGAGTCTGTCCACGGCCTACCTTGCCAGGAAGATCTCCTGCATCATTTGACTCCTTTCAAAGGCTGTCGCAGATCAAAATAATATCACCCCCCCCCTTATATCTCAAGTTCCCCCCCCACTCTCAACACCACTCAAACGCCTGGAGTACCCCCCCCCCCCTTACTATACTTTCTCTCATTAATAACAGACATTGATCGCCACCAGATCACACACAGATGACACCAGCCAGTGCAGTCCCCCGTGCACTCTAACTGCCGAATTACGTGTGGCCCCAAGCCATTGCAGGGCTGTTGGAAGCAGGCTTTGTTGCCTCACTATGCCGTCTATATAATCATCGTCCAAGGCAGCAGCTTGGGTAGGTGCCATCACTGCCTGCCTAATTGCCGCATTAGCAGATTAGGTTATTTTCAGTAACTTTGCGAAGTCCATAAAAATACACACCGATACGGCATTGGTTTGATACAAATCACTCAGATTGAGTCAGAATTGATCAAACTATTGGCAATTATTGGCAATCCTTGATCCATAGTTTCCATACGATGTCAATTTGTGTATGTACAACGACTCAGATTGAAGTCATTGTCATTGACATTAACCTCTGCTCAGTTACATACTGTAATACTCAAATAAAACCCCCACCCTCATCTCAAGTACAGTCCCTCCCCCTCCACTATACCCTACAGGTTCCCTTTATTTGCATAAACACACAAAAGACCAACAATTTACAATGTAATTTAAGGCCTCGGTATTTTGCAGTTCTACTTAATAATTACTTCAAATGTATATACACATTCTGACAGAATTGCATATTACGTCAAATAAACAGTGATTCAAATTTAGACCAACAAGGTAGGGCCTATAATTATTTAAGGTTTTCCTCAATGTTGAGGAAAAATAAGGCAATTAGCCCATTGCATGAGCCTATTTCAAGTTCACAGACTGAGAATTCGGGAAATGGAAAATGAAGAGGAGGGAGGGAGTTGCATCGGCCATATTCAAGACACAATGGAGCCCACAATGCTTTGTTTATTGCCCCCTAACTCTGACACAACAGGTGACCTGTCATGGGAAAGTGCAAACCATGTTCCAACTTCTCGTGACAAGAGAACAGAACGTGAGTTGCTTCATTACCATGGCAACAACAATAAATAGGGCCATGACCTTCCTATCTTTTTTCATTTTCCCATTTTTTCCTTTCACCTTTTTTTCTCCACACTTTTCTCAAGTTCTTGGCTGTTTGAGATTCTCTTCTTGGTAAGCATTTAAAATTTGATTTGGAGAAGCAGAAATAAAAATAACGTGCAAGCATTTTAAGAGATGCTTTTAGATCGACTGCCCATGATAGTAGCTATCTACCCCTTTGCCTGTCACCTGCACAAGGGTATTTGTCACAAAGACCTGCTGGAGGGTATCAGGCCTGTGACCTACTTTTGGTGATTGACCTTTCACCTGAAACTCAGCCTGTTTGTTTTCTTTATTAATTTCTTCATCTCAGAAAGACACCAAAAGTTTATAAATGCAAGATAAAATTCTATTGAGACTGTATGCAAAGTTTTAATGACAGAGATGAAACAGCATGACCAAGACAGTTGTCATAAGTTTCAGAGCCTTCCTCCCACAATAGAGATGCCGCTTGCAAGCAAGCAAGCATCTCTAAAAAGACAAATCTTACAGAACCAACCTAGGATAGGCATGTATATCAAGGCATTAGTTAGACACCGATATGGAGGGTTCTAACATTCATTTTTGTCAGTTAGATCCAGACCAAAAACTAAGACATCATGCGCTTCTACTACTATACATTTTAACTCATAAATTTTGAAAAAAAATTGACAATAATCAGTTAGTTTGCTGTTGTTTATAGTGTTAATCCTTAGCAGGGTGCTAACATGGAATATTGTTCAGTTAGATACCAGCTTTTCCAATGGTCTGAGTATCTGGGTGATGTCTAAACGGTTGTTTTGCCTATTATTGGCAACTGCTTCAACACTGATCTGTCATTTAGTGCAGAAACATAGCACACCATCTCCTGCCTGGCGTTCTCCGAGTCACCTGAGTCAGGCTGTGACCGAATCAACATTTGTTATCTTATAATGTTAAGTTTGGACATGTGTTTCCAGGTAATTTATCTATCGAAATCTAACCAAGACTCTCCCCATGTGTCCCATATGGTCTAGTGGTTAGGATTCCGGCCTTTCACGCCGGCGGCCCGGGTTCGATTCCCGGTGTGGGAACACCTTTTTTTACACGCCTGACAGCCCCCAGCCAAAGAGTCACTTGTGACTTCAAGAATGCCAGGCTCAAGACTGCTTGCTATGCTTCTGCCATCAAGTGACAGATCAGTGCTCACTGCTTAAGCAGTGCATAGCTCTTCTAGGTAGATCTGAACTTTCCTCTTGAGCTCTCTTGGTGAATTAGAACTTTAAAAGGTTCCTTACATTGAACATAGTGTGCACTGTTTTTGTTGAGTTTGCGGATAGTAAATTAAAGTGACAATTTTCTTAATTGTCTTATAACAATTATAAATTTCAAAAGGTTTGAGTTATCTGCCTATGGAGAGATATAAATTGTCTGGAATCTATGGATACAATTCATTGATAGCAGAGAAGTAGGAGACACAGGCCCAGAGCTAAATAAATAATTACTAAAATAGGCTAATCAGGACATACTAAATGTATGTGCATAGAAAACATGAAACATGCAATCTTTCTACAGCCATATCAATGCCTTGGCTAAAACTCATCATATAAATGTGCCATTGTTTGAAAGACGAAAAAGCTTGGAGAATCCGGGCATCGATCCCGGTACCTCTCACATGCTAAGCGAGCGCTCTACCATCTGAGCTAATTCCCCTGCCTGTCACACCAGGCAGCTAGGAAGGTGGTTCCCAGGTACCACACTAGGTGAGACTACCACCAGGTGAGAAGGATATATGCTATAAATAGGCCTAAGTATACCTGGCAGTCAAGTATCAATGAGAGCCTTCTATTAGCCTTTGACTTACCAACAAGGTGGTTTTAATGTTTCAGAAAGCCTCATGAAGTATTAACCTAATTAACCCAATTAATGAAATCTCATTAAGTAGAAGCCTAATTAGTCAATTAAATCAAATTGAACTACAGATGGTCTGGTAGGCATGGGGTCTTGGTCTATCTTTGTTCTTGGCATGTTTTAGGCTACACAAATTGGCAATTTTCAGATATTTCAAATTGCCATAACACACAGCGGCTACAAGCAAACGATACATCATTACACATATCACAAAACCTAATAAAGATAGGAAACATGGAGAAAATACATTTTACACTTTCTATAACAGGCCTACATATATCTCTTTGCTGCCCCTGCCCACTGAGATTATTTACAAAACAACCCCACTGGCCAACACTGCATATTGCAGATCAGATACTAGACCTGTATTTTACACATTTAGCATTCATACTCTGTGCTTGTGTGGTCAATTGGGCCATATGTTGACCGGTGGGTTGTGACCAGCATAAATGGCATATGGTCAGTCCATATCATAGCTTGACCATGCATTTCATTTTGAACTGTGTAAGCATCTATGGGCAACCTTTTTCAGGAAGACACAACAGCTATAAGAAGCCTGTCACCATCATAAATCAATGATCATATATATATATATCCCAGGGTAGTTGTTGCACCAATTGTAGGCCACATAAACCACTCAAGATAAAGTCCACCTGAATTGATTCTGGGAGGTTCAAAGTGCATACAGTGCTCAGTTGTATATAATGCTTACTAATTTGATAAAAATATATGTACATTTTGTTAATCAGAAAATAGCAATGAGACTGAATCAGTAGAAGACCATCGCCAATGCTATGCACGAACCCATGCATCTTATTCATGCATGGAGCTTCAATCTTCACTTTCTACGCAGCTAGCACTCTCTCTTTCTTCTTCCATGGAGAAACAAAGACCCACCCTCCCATCCCAGCACGTCCCACATGTACATGCACAAGGTCAGCTTTTGTCTAATTCCCAATTTTGTGAGAGAATTCTCTATCCCTGCTCAGGTTTCTTGAGCACTAACTCAAAATGTGATCTTGTTCCCTCCCTCCCTGGGCAGTCTCTCCTCCCAACATTTATCTTGCCCCAGCATGGGAACAGGAAAGCTCCCACATGCAGCAAATGAAATCATGTAGATACGACTTCTACAACAATAGAAAGAAAGCCAAATTTCAATCACCTCATAAATAGTTACAATTACTCCTGAAAGTATAGGCACACCCCTTAATGATATGACATTGAAGTAGTCCATGTTAAAGTTGTCTCGCTGTAGTTGCTACACTGTAAATTTGAATTTTTAGTCAGTTCAAATGATGGAGTGAGATGGTTGTACAATTCCTTTGACCAAACATAACTTGTTGTTTAAAGTTGTGACAACAGACAGATTATCATAACTTAAAATTATCATAACTTAAAACAAGCTATGTTAGGTCAAAGGAATTGTGCAACCTTCCACTCAATCATTTTAAAGCTGAGTCAAAATTTCAAAATTTACAGTGTAGTTAGGGGTCATGATCTCGCAAAGTATATATATTATAAGTACATATACCCTCTGCTCCAGAGGAGCAAAATCGAACCAGGGACCTCAGAGACACTATACACAAAAAAGTAACTAACTGTGAAACCATGCAAGCTGCAATTTACTTTGATATCATAACACCCACGACTTATATGAGTAGACATCCATTATTTTAATCCAGAAATCACTAAATTCATATTGGAACTGATAATTTCACGATTGTAACATCAAATGGTTAACCAAAAAACTCTTGCTTCAAATTGGGAGCAAGCAAATGTAAAGACATGTTTGTTGGTGTGTTTTAAGCTGTTGGCTTTCCATGCAGGCATAAAGGATGTTTCTCTGTCTTGTCATGCAGATTTTTTCCTTTCCAATTTGATCTGCAAATATAATCGATCATCGTCAGTCCAGGCAGACTCCGTGGCTCATGCCATATCAAAAGACTCTCTGTTCCTTCTGCATGCCTTTTTTTACAGCCCCACAACAGAACAGTTGTTGATTTTTTCTTGTCACACCCAAGCGTGCATCAGTATTGCAATCATGGCTGGCATCAGTGGCATGGTTGGCCTTGTGACAGTTAATCGGAATGCTCCGGGGGTAAAGGACTCTTTAGAGGAGCAGAAAATACAAAGAAATCACATGGAAAATACTAAGCAGTCGCTTTATGATGGTTCATGATATGCCTCTCTCCATGGACAAACATCGAAAGTCTTTCAGAACACAATGAGCACAGAAAATGCAAGTGGAATGAGTTCAAATGACATGATATGACAGCATTATGGGATTTCTTGGTATTTGTCAACATTATTCCTTTAAATGCAAATTCACCTCAGTCTGAGCAAACAAGCCAGGGTGATTTGGTGCCATACACAAACCACAAGGAACACACAAATATATGACAAAGCATGCATTATAATAACTTTTTTTTTCCAAATTCATTGTTTCCACCATGCAATGCACTTGCTGTGGTGACACCCTACCACAAAAAGAGTAAAAGACTAATGATTATAATGGATAATTCGCATGCACAGTTAGTAGACACATATTCTCTTTCAATGACACCGAACTAATATAAAAAAATTCAAGGTAAGCAAGCAGATATGGTAAGTGCAGCCCTCTGAAGTAGGACCATGTCACAATAGACGAGGCTAGATTTCTGTAAAATGGACTTCCAAGATCATAGCCTGGGCCCTATTAAAATGAAACCAAAGATTTTTTTAACGATCGAACTGAATCACTTGATGGGTATTAGCTTAGATAATGGGAATCACAGACTGGAGCGATTACTGATTAGGGACATTTCCTTCTCCTTCGGGTTGGTATTCAATGAACAGCAGCTGAGTCAATAGGAAAGGCAGTGTTTGCTGGGGACGATTAGAATGGGTTGAGCGCATGACCTTGGGGATTTTAGCAAGGTCAAAGAAGCAGTGAGCATGGTGGTGCATGCATGGGCATGGTGGGGCATAGGCAGGGGGCATGATGCGTGTGCAGGCAGCATCTGTTGAATGATGCTAAGCCAGGAAGAGCATGGGCGATCACATCCCAACATTGCATCACGAAGGGGCCTATTCATCCTCTCAATCAGAATGAAAACTGTATGGTATGAGAGGGGGGAGAAAGGGGAGAGAGGGAAGAGAGAGAGAAGAGAGGGAGGAGAGAGGAAGGCAAAGATGGGGGAGAGGGGAGATGGAGAGTATGGGGGAGGGGAGAAAGGGATATGGACGAGAGTAGTACAGGGGAGAGGGTAGGAGTGACATAGAGAGAGAGACAGACATACAGGGAGACAGTAAGAGAGACACAGAAGGAGAGACGTATAGGGAGAGACACAGAAGGAGAGACGTATAGGGAGAGACACAGAAGGAGAAACATAGATTTAGAGACACAGGGGGAGCGACAATGAGGGATAAACATATAGGGAGAGACACAGGAGAGGCATAGAAGTAGAGGCACAGGGGGTGAGGCACATAAGGAGAAACACAGAAGGAGAGACGCAGAGGGACAGAAACAGAGGGCAAGACAGAGAAGGAGAAACATACTGAGAGACAGAGAGGGAGAGGCACAGAGGGAGAGACACAGGAGAAAAACAGAGGGAGAGACATAGATGGAGAGACATAGACGGTGAGACACAGAGGGTGAGACACAGAAGGAGAGAAATAAACGGAGAGCCATATGGGGGGGGGACACAGATGGAGAGACACAGAGGGAGAGACATACAGGGAGAGACACAGAGGACGAGACACAGAGGGAGAGAAACAGAGGAGAGACACAGAAGGAGAGACACAGAGGGAGAGACACAGAGGGAGAGACATATTGGGGGGGGGGGCACAGAAGGAGAGACACAAAGAGAGACACACAGAGTGTGAGACACAGAGGGAGAGACACAGAGGGAGAGACACAGAGGATGACATACAGAAGGAGAGACACAGAGGATGACATACAGAAGGAGAGACACCGAAGGAGAGACATGGAGTGAGAGACACAGAGGGAGAGACACAGAGAGCAAGACACATAGGGAGAGACACAGAGGATGACATACAGAAGGAGAGACACAGAGGATGACATACGGCCTGTTTCACACTATCGCGGGACAAGAGCTAGTAAAGCACGTAATGCCTTCATGCTGCAGTATTATTAGCAATATATGGCCAGTTTCTGTAAAAAAATACTCCAAAGGATGCCCTGAGCATAACCTGAAAGTTTTATTAAGTTATCTTTGAAACGTATTGTTTTACGGATAAATTAGTCTCCAAAAATTGGCAAAATTTCAACCAAATTTGTGACATCGGAAATCGAAGAGTTTTATTTCTGTCACATTTTCCATCAAGATGAATATTCAAAGCTGAAGTTCCGATTTTACTGACCTATGGTACCCCACAGATGAAAAAATAAGATATATGTTGGTCTAATACCGATGAAATGTCATGTAGGTAACTATCCAAATTGGATTATCATGTAATTTTTCCGTGTCCCGAAATGACATGATTCTATTGTCTGTTGCGTACTCATCATGTGCAATATATTTCATCAAAGTTGCTACTTTTTATTGCCCAATAGTCCATACTAGCTGAACATCTCATCCAATGTGAAATAAAAAATCATATAACTAGTAGAAAGCCAAATGAAGTTACGTTTTCTTTCCGTGTCCCGTTGAAGGGTGTAAGAAACGGCAGATTCTAAGGCTCAGAACCGCATGATAAAATGGGCTGACAGCTTCAGTCTTATATGTGTTTACTAGTTGTTCAACAGCAAGTCATTTTGTGCTGTTTTGGTTTTCTGTCCTAGTTTTTTCTACTTTATGCTAAGAAAAATTGAAATGTGTCCCGTCCCGTAAGAAACGTCCCGTAAGAAACGCTTTTCACTGTTTGGACTCCAGACTCATTCTAATGACATGAAAATGATACATAAATGGTATATTTTGTGAAAGTTGGATAATATTCTGGTAACAAATACATAGAATAGATAATATGGCAAACACAATTGGCGTAACTGCCATTTTAAAGTGTGTGCTAGATACTCAAGTTTGATCAAGATGTCGCAAGATCCCTACACTCCGTATTAAAAAAAAGCTGTCTAACGCTCACCAATCTTCATTAGCTTTGTATTTTAGATATCTCAGCCTTTAAAGAGTTTCATTAGTTACTCCTGCTGTGTTTTCTAGGGACTCGTTCAGTGGCAACTTGCAGCTGGGACATGTGTCCCGTAAGTAATTTAATAATTTTGCTTAGCATTTACTAATGAAATTTGGACAGTAAAAAAGTCACAGTATTCTTATAAATTGGACTGGCCAGTTTTGTTAAGGTCATTAAAAAATAGTTTTAGCCTCAATACATCTGCAAGTTACTTTGTATAAATTATATATGATCTCTTGGCACACCATCATGTTACTCAAGATGTTGCATTGCAATTACGACAATTTTTTCCCATATAACTTAAATTCACTTTTGTGAATTTGAATCAAATATATGCAATAGTGTGTCTTGACATTTTCAGAACAAATTCTTCTCAGCAAATATGCACAGTATTGCAGTTTTCACCTTCAACAGGTGAAATGGGACACATGTCCCGTAAGAAACGCGCTTGACTTTTAAGATTCTACTGAGTGTCATGGTATAGGGGTTACTTTTGATCCACGTTTCATACCTTCTGGTCCTTATGTGAATGTTGAAGGTTGATAGAAGCGATATGCTATCAAATTACAGTAAATTGTGTGACATGCAATGAAACTTATATTGTGTTTATTATTTATAAGACTTATTTTTCCTTTTTTTCGGTTATAGATCTAATAAATAGAAGCAAAACACAAATAACTGTTCTACTAATGAGCACTTACCAATATATATATTTGTTTCGAAGGTTTAGGAACATTAACTGCTGGTCTATTAATATTTTATGTTGCGAAATCTGAGAAAATATCAGAGAAAATTAATTGATATTTTCAAATGAAAACCAGTTTATAAACTGAAGGATTAAAGTGCTCATGCCTCAAATGTGCTGATATCATAAGCCCAATAGTCATAGCATGCCAAAACAACAGAAATATGTTAGAAATAAAGAATTTTATTTTTTGACCTCCATGTCACACTTTGTCCCACGATACTGTGAAACAGGCCATAGAAGGAGAGACACAGAGGATGACATACAGAAGGAGAGATACAGAGGGAGAGACACAGGGACACACACAGAGGGACAGACACAGAAGGAGAGACACAGACGGAGAGACACTGCGGGAGACACAGAAGGAGAGACATAGAGGGAGAGACACAGAAGGGGAGAGACACGAAGAGAGGCAGATAGAGAGAAGGGGGCAATTGACATGGAAAAACAGAGACAGAGAGACATAGACATTAAGGGAGAGTTTTAAAGGTTTGCAAGGAGGAGGAACATGGGAAGAGGGATAGGGAGTGGTGGGAGGGTTAAGTGGGGCGAAGCCACAGGTCAACAGGGAAAGGTGAGACATGACTGAAGGAATGTCATTGACATTCATTGAAATGGGAAAACGATATTGACAGATGGTTTTACAATGAACAGGAGGAGAGAAAACGAAAATGAAGCATCAGAGCAGTGAGCACTTGGGTTCGTGAAGATACTTCAAGATGGAGAAAGTTGAAGCCAACAGAGAGGGACACCAGCAGGAGAGTTCAGCGAAACACAACATTGAGAGCTTGTTGTGTTTGTTGATTACAGCTGCGGACCCCTGAAGTAACTTTTCCTCCAAACTGGTTTCGCAAATGGAAGATGTTTTAGGGGGAATCCCAGACCAGGCGAGTCTGTCCTGCATAGGTGCTGCAGAGTGGTCCTGCAGTGAGGTCCTGTAGTCGTTGACATGCAGGTCATGCGGAGGCAGTGGAGGGGCTGGGGCCACGCAAGGTCTGTCACTTGTCATATGGCAGGGGGACTAGGAGGGCCTAGGAGGAACTACGAGGGAGGGGGAACAGGGTCCTAGCAGGGGGGGGGGGGCAAGGGGTTGCACAAAGATGCTTCTTGCCGCCGTTGATGCTGGCGATGCGTCTGCTGCAGGCCAACTCCCCAGCGTGACCGATCATCAATAGAGCAGCTTGCTCAGTATGCATGGAGCCGCTCTCAGGCCAGCCCAGCACCCTGGCAAATCAAGACATGATTCATGACACAGCCCCTCCCGCATCACTGATGCCCGCTGGTTGCTGAGCTTGCATACACAACACTGCCAGCCATTGATCCCCGACCGTTAAATGCTGCCCACGTCTCCCCTCCGCAGCCAACTGTCTCAAACTTTGCAGCTTCTGCTCGTTCAAACTTGCCATTGACTACTGCTGAGCTCTGCTGGCAGTCTGCTCAGGCCCTCCTCTGCTCTGCCACTTCCTAACGTTTCAACTCCCTTGTCTGACAGCCTCCAAAGAGAACTATGCGCTCTGCATATGTAACAGGGACAGGGAACAGGGAGGGGTCAGGAAACTTAAAGGTACACATTGCAGACAATGTTGCACAACTGCCTCCAAAGAAACAATACTAAGTGGTTTCTCAGAGAGGAGGAAAGTTTCCAATACAAAATTGTACTCTGACAGCAGGGCTTTTGAGTTGGAGTCGGGGAGTCGGAGATTTTTTTGGTGGAGTCGGAGTCGAACTTTGGTTTTCAGGTGAAGTCGGAGTCGGAGTCGAAAATTAAATTGGTGATTCCTGAGTCCCGACTCCCTCAAAAATAATTAATATAATTTACAAAAATGCAGTTTCCAAAATATGAAATGTATGCCAAATTTTACAAGACGTCCTACAGCATCCCATGAAAACTTTGTATAATCACTTTTTTCGCTTGTTGAACATGTAATATTTGCGTGCAATATTGCCGATAACCAGAATCGGGAGTCCGAGTCGGAATTCAAGAGACCTTTAGAGTCGGAGTCGCTTTTCAGAAAGCCAAAGAAGTCGGGAGTCGGAGCTCTTACTACCTCATGCACTCCTAAGCCCTATCTGACAGTGCTTAAACTAAAAGTGTAGAACTATGTAAGTACCAGTCATGAGCAGCTAAACAAATTGGGTGGTCCAGTGGGTCAGGTCATTGCTGAATTGCATGTGAGTCCCAGGTTCGATTCCAAGAAATGTCCAATGAGCTGCCCACGTGCACCTGGTCAGTGGCCACCCACAATTGCTTGCATGCAAACAGTCAATGAACAAGGCAACACATTTCACAATTCAGGACTTGAAATAACTCGATAACAATCTACTGTCCTGGCAATTGACAGGAGAGCAAAAATTCCACGTTTTGACAATGTTTGACAATGAGGAACTGAAATTTAGCCACAAGCAGGATAACAAGAATTCAACTCAAGTTAAAGGTAGTAATTAAGAATCTCTGTCAAAATTTGTAAACAAAAACAGTCGAAGAAACACAAAATATTTTTTCTGCCTGTATAGAGAACATCAATGATATCACTGCATGTCCTATCTTATATATTTAAATGAGCAGTCAATATGGTTTGTCACTCAACGTGCTATTCTTCAAATTTCTACCCGAGTCCATTCCCCTGACTGTCGAATGTCGATGGATAACAACGTAACTATAAGTAGGATACGACTCACTCAGAGCATTGAGGTAATCAACCATCTTTCTTTGACTGTAAAACGGCGAGCAATTACATTCAGAAGAAATCAGAAGTAAAGTTTTAGAGATAAAAAAGTTCCTTCTAGGATTCCAAAGGACAGGAAGCCAGGGCATCAACACGACCTTAAAAATTAAAATATCTTAAAAGACCAGTTGGAGATATATAGAGGGCTTCTTCATTTGTCAAGTCATCTGAGTATACAGTGAGGACTCTGAGTTATGCTGTGAAGACCCTGAGTTATGCTGTGAGGACCCTGAGTTATGCTGTGATGACCTCTTGAGTCACACCGCGAGGACCTTGAGCTATGCTGTGAGGACCTCTTGAATTATGCTGTGAGGACCTATTGAGTTATGCTGCAAGAACCCTGAGTTATGCTGAGAGGACCCTGAGTCATGCTGTGAAGACCTCTTGAGTTATGCAGTGAAGACGCCCAGAGTAATGCTGTGAGAACCCATGAGTTATGCTGTGAGAACCTCTTGAGTTATGCTGCGAGGACCCTGAGTTATGCTGTGAGGACCCTGAGTTAGGCTGTGAGGACCTCTTGAGTAATGCTGTGAGATCTTGAGTTATGCTGTGAGGACCCATGAGTTATGATGTGAAGACGCCTGGAGTTCTGCTGTGAGGACCCATGAGTTATGCTGTGAGGACCACTTGAGTTATGCTGTGAGATCTTAAGTTATGCAGTGAGGACCCACGAGTTACGATGTGAAAACCTCTTGAGTTATGCTGTGAAGACCTCTTGACTCTTAGTAATGCTGCGGGGACCTCTTGAGTTATGATTCTGGAGCGTGAGGGGCTCTTGCTCACAGTCCAGTATTACATTCAAATAGGTATGATGTTTCTTTTAAACAGTTATGGCCACAGTCAAGGGGGATTTGGACCAAAAACAATGTCAAAGTATACCATGTAAAGTTTCGCTGTACTTTGCAAGAAACAATAATAATTGGCTGCAGAGATTTTGTAATTATGTGTTGTGCAGAGTCTGTTGACATTGAAATTAATGTAATAACAGCAGCGTATTTCAGTTGTTTCAAAAGCAAATTTAACTTTGAGAAAAACATTTTAATACTTTCAGAAGGAAGCTGTGGACACAATCAGTATATTCCATTGAAATTGCACACATTATAAGATCATAGGATATCTGTGTATTTTCTGTTTTTTACATCAATAGTAGCATCTTAACAGAAGCTGCCTTACAGTGGAGTTAAGGAATACCTGAAGCGGACCTACATGCATGAGGGGCAGGGCTAAACTCCTGGGCTAATCTCCAGCATGTTCGCGGATGCAGGGAGAAAGCTATCCTGTGACTGACACTTGGTCTTTGCCAGTCCTCCTTGCCATAGTTGAAGCCAACTTGAAGGTCAGCTCAATGTCAAATGACAAGTTAAAACAACATTATCCCACTCAGCTCATTCTGGGCACTGCCCATGCACAGCAACGAGACACTCAGTCTGCCTGTTCACAGGCTACTGGGGTTGTGTCAACATCCAATAGAGGTGCTCCCAGACTGACCACCCTGACCTGTCCATCAATAGAGCTGACCATATACACAAGTGGCTATACAGTGGACTAGCATGACTAAATAATTCAGGGACCAAGTGGTCAGTCCTCAGAATCAGAAATCTGTTGTTGCCTTCTCTAATAATTGCAGTCAGTGTCAGTCACTGCATTTGCATCCACCTTAGTTGATGCTTGCAATTGCGTGTATACTGTACAGGCCTATTGGAGATTTTTCATGGTCCTAAACCCAAACATCCTTATTCCTTCACCATAAGAACATTGAGACCAAGACAAGGGTAAAGGTCACGAATAGGACATTAGGACACACAGCATGCATGCTTAATCACTCACTTCAGCAGTTCAGTAGAATCCTGCATTGGAACTTGGAAGTCTCAGAGCACAGACAGACACAGACGCTCAGAGACATTTGGGACAACTGAACTGAGGAAGCAATGCAAGCCAAGCCATTGAGTGCTGCAGACTGCCAGCAGTGCAGGTATGCAAGGAATTTCTGCTATGCTCAGGTATGTGCCACACTACGTGCCACTATGGATGGTCTTTTGCAGCAATGTCAGCTTTTGCATGGCTTTTGCAATCATTGGTCCCTTTACCCCTTTAAATAGCACTCCTTTCGTGACATTGGGGCACATACAATCACCCCATGCCATGCCCCATGCTATGCTTGTATGATGTGCCCTCCAGTGGTATTAGGAGATCAGGGCTGCAGGTGCTCCCATGATTATCAACTACAACACTGTCAGACAAGTTGCCACAAGAGCTACAAAAACGTAAATAGTGTAAAAGTAGAGTTCAGGAAATGTCAACATTGATGAAAAGCAAAAACTTGCCAAAGAGGGATGCACTTAACCTATACATAGCCACGTCCATCCCCAGAAATCAAAGCTAGTGTCTAGTCAAGTTCTTCTGGCTCTCAAGGTTGATCGAAGATCATTAAACGATTAAAATTAAAGAGGATTCTCTATGTTATACATAGCCGACATAGTGACACATACACCAAGTATCAGATATTACTCAAGCAAGCATGCATAATTCCATATAAATTTACACTAGCTGTCACATACACAAATGCAACTTGTCATAACAATTACAAACATTGAGTAACCTGGAAATTAGGTGGAACTTGCAAATGAAAACACAATATTTTCCAATCCTGATTTTAGCAATGTCTATACCAGCAGAATAACTTCTACACCAACTTCCAGCAACTAAGCAACATCACAAGCTCCTAGAATCCCACACTTGTAATTGATGTGCCAAATAACAGTCAGCATTCACAGTGAGATCTTTTGAATGTTTTCTTTTGTGATACCTTGCTGATGCCATACCCAACAGTAGATTTATCTCTACTGATGGTTGATATGGCCATGACAATAAATAGACCAAGAGGCAGGTGCTCCTCGGGCCTTTCAGTGCACAAATAATGGACTTGCAGTCAGACATCTATCTTTTCAAGATAGTGTTACTCTTTTGGGAGCCCACTTCAGAAGAACCGCTATGTCCTACAGGCACTAAACTCACACACCATATATAACAAGAGAGGAATCAACAGGGATTGCCCAAGAGCTAGGAGTGATCTCACCAACAAAATGGCCTGAAGTGCAAAATGACACAGGTTTGAACTTTGAAAAAGACAAGAGTTATTTCCAAATTGCACACAACTAGCATACTTCACATGACTTGAATAGTTTCACTGCATATCTTAGTGATAGTGCTTATTGGGCAGTTGGCTCCAGACTTCGAGTGCATGGAATATAGGGATTCAGCATCAGGTATCATCCGCAACCTAACACATTCAGTTATTTTACAAGTCACCTATATATAAGTTTCAAGGCAATTATCATCACTTAAAATTGCTCTAAAATAAAAACAGTACACATCCAGTTGGGATAGATGTAATTGCAATGGTCAACAAGTGATGAATTGATAAATCATGACAGTGCAGTTTGAGTTTAGAAGTTTCCATTTGCCATGTTGCATTTTGGTGTGCATTTGTAAATTTTTCTCTGTGTGGCAGTGAACTTGTGAGCTTCACATGAGATGCGTGAAAGTGACCAGTTGGTCATCTGAACTCCCAGCAGGTAATTGCCATTGCCTGGCATGCAGGGTGATGCAGATATGTCATGCACAATCAGTGAGTGTTGGAGGGGGAGGGTAGGGTTATTAGGCTGGTGGTGTGCTGGTTGTTGCTCCATAGTGTGGAGCAGGGGGGAACTCAGAGAGAACTCAGGGAAAACTCAGGGAGAACCCAGGAGCTGGACAATAAGGCCAGATGAGCAGGTTTCGTGATCTGAGAAATGAGCACCACTCCAGTCCACTCCTGTTTTGCTGCAGCTTTGCTCCTGGTCCGTGTGGTCGTCATGTTGCATGCTACAGGGCCCTCTGCGTTGCACCACCAATTTCTAACACCAGACACACAGTCTGTCTTCTCAAGAGTGTCTGTCTTCTACTCCCACAGTCTGTCTCCCATTCTCTACCACTCTACCAGTCTTCAACTCAACACATGTTTACTCTTGAATCTATCTGTCTGTCTAACTATATACTCTAAATACAGATAAGTTAACATTCAAAATGTCTCAGGTGTGTAAAACAGAAAATAATTGTTTACAAGTATAAGAGCCAAGAAAGACAATGGTCGAGGAGAAACTGTAGTATTTGGTGTTCACAACCAAATATCTTTGTTGGGCAATATAACCACTTAGATAGGCTGGATATACATTAACCAATAGCTTAGTCCCAAAAAAGATTGGTGTGTTGATTTTTCAATGCATTTGAATGTGGACTGATCAATGATCAGAAATGGCTCTCTTCCACACTTGTCTCTTTGTGACTTTCTGTACAATTCCCTGTTTACTACAAAATATCTGGAAGTTCCTCTTTAGTTTACGTTCAACTTCTTCACCTTGGTGATCTTCACTTTCTCAATTATCCAATGTGCATCGCACACACTTGTAAAGGGTGGCCAAAAAAGTGGAATGACCTGTGATCAACACCATTCCATTGAACTGAACGAACAACCAATTTGCGGAGTTTATTTAGGACAACGTGTGTGAATTTCCCTGTCTGTGTGGTTCTGTCTGTCTGTCCGTGAGCCCCAGAGTGAGGCCCTGAACAGAGGTGTGTGTTTAGTGAGTGTGCGGTGCGTGGCCACAGAGGTCCGAGTCCTGCTATTAATCAGCTATGGAGAAGCAGCGTGAGCTCCACAATAAGTCGCTGGAGAAAATCGTGCTGGTGGCCCTTCCACCAGCATGACCAGGGCTACTGGCTGTTGAGCAATTACATGCAGCAATTAAGGGAAGGCCAAGGGAGAGTCAGCCCTCACAAGCACGAATGTAGCCCTTTACCCCCCCCCCCTCCTCTCAGGGCAACCCTCACTACAGTGGAGATCACGCACCTGCGGGTACATCACACTCCTGCCATTGGCCACCAATCCAAACCTATAGCATGCGTTTGTCTCATGCATTTGCCCCACGTATTTGTCTTTCTCAGACCTTCTTGTTAACACTGCCTCTCCACATCACGTACATTGCAAAATAGGCATCCTCACTTCGAGCACTTCATGTCCCAAAACAATAGATCCACAACGGTTTTTTGCCCAATTATGACATCATTCTTGCAACTTTGGACTACTCCGGATCATGCTTCATCGTCCTGATGCAAATGAGTCATGGCGCAACATCAACTGAGTAGATACAGGATAGCTTAGCACAGCATCAAATTATATAAACGTACAAACATTTCACAAAATAAATCAGATTTTAACTGAGCAGCTAAGCCGAGACATCCAGTGCCCAAGAACTGTCATCTGATGGCTGAACTTCCCACCAGAGGCCATTTGCAGCTGCTGCCCCCTGTCGAACACCTCAGACTGTTGCACGAGAAAGATCGTCTGCATTCTTCCATTATATTCGTCTGTAGAACAGTAGGACGACTTGTACACCACGAGATCACAACATACAGAGACTATCTATTCATGGTGTCCTTGACGAGGAGGTTTAGCCCTGATAGGCCTAACTTCTTCTTATTGTATGGTAATTGAGTATAGTTGCGGTCACAAGAATAGATAACAGCAAGTTGTGACGTCACTGGTAATGTGGTTTAAAACAGTTTCCATTTCTTCCCTCTTTGTTTAAAGAAGCTTAGAAGCATGTTCTTCTTTATTGCAGGTCAGACGACTATCCATTTATCCAGACAAGTGAAGAGAGGGAAGCTGCAGAGCAGCACAGGCAAGTGCACAAGATGAGATTAGCTAAGCCACAGGAAGCTAAAGGAGAATCTAGGAGGGAGGTCTGCTCTTAGTTGGTGAAGTTTCAGGGGAGCCAGGCAAAGACGAAGAAGAAATGAAAACGAAGAGGTTGGTATTCATGGCAGGAGGAGCCTGATTAGGGCGGATGTGGGCAAGTTTTTGAGGCGATCGCAATTCTGATCGGGCACGGCTTGGTGGGCGCACAGGCTCTGCATGCAAAGGAGGCAGTAGAAGGCCCAAGGAGGGAGGCAGGCCGTCATCAGAGTCATTGCCAAAGACAAACACAATGCCTCAAGTTCATTAAGCCCCAGCAGCAGGCTATATTAGGCAGATTGAGAATCAGTGCACGGGCCAGCCAAGCCAGAGCCCAGCCGCGGCCAGGTATTGGCTGTTCATTTCTATGGGGAGCTGGGTCGGAGGCAATTTGGGGAGCAGTGTAGCACCCTCCGGCCATTCTCTGCACGCCGGTGCCAGGTGAGATATGGAACGGGCACATGACCAGCATGGCAACCACCCCGCATGGCCCTCTTTGATTTAAAGGGCTCGGGATCAAGCGGTGACAAAACGGTCCCCGGGTGCCGGCCAATCGGGGTTATAGTCGCCCCAGCCTGCAAGCCTAGCTGCCCCCTAATGGAAATTAAGTGGCCGTCCTGCAAACATTCATGAATATTTAAACACAACCGTCCTCCCTTGTCTATGCACACCACTCAGCTGTGATGTCTGACGTGGGACATTTGACACACATCGTCCTGTCACAAGGGCGACCCCTGCATGCCCCGGCACAAGCTGCCAGGCCGAACATGTTACGTAATCCTGATGGGCCCGATCGATGCGTGATCGAAGGGGCATTAAGCCGATATGCAGGACGCAACACGGGCGGTCGGCAGCTTGTTTACTGGACACGATTGTTCAAACAGGGCTGGCGGAGGGCCTGGCTTTTGGCATGGGTGGGCATGCGCAGTGCATTTCGGGGAGCACGAGAGCTGCTCATCAGGGAGCAGACCATATGCAGCGGGGTGGACAGGCGGGATGGCTGGCAGGGGCCATGTTGACCCAGTGGCGGATCATCATTGATAAGACCACCGTCAGACGGCCACCGACAGACAACAAGTCTTCATCAGGAGCACGTCGCCCGCACCTCTCTGCATCCACCGGCCTTAATTAATTGACGCAGGGCCTCTGGTCTGCGGGGGCCGCCCTAGGACATCCAAAGGGCTTAGCCAGCGGTCATTAGGGCCCTCCAGGTGTCAGCAGTGGGCCTCTGTCATTCTCAATCACTGTCTTACAAATGACCCTCTCACATCCATCGCCAGCCGAGGGCCAGCACTAGGCCACGCATCATGCCTGCCTCGGACCACCCAATTGCCCCCCTGAAGCCACAGCCATTAATAGCAGGCGCGACAAACACAATGACACACTGCAGACAACAAATGCACTGGGGGCAAGGTGGCTGAATAATCACATGCTGTGATGGATGTTTCTGTGATCCAAGATGCTAACACAATGTTTAAGCCAATTGCAAATCCATCCCAGTTCAATCTATAATAATGCTCATAAATCCTAAGTTTTCACATTTTCCTAATTCAGCCCACTGCTTCATATTGTTAAAGCTTGAAAAGTTGGAATTATAACTTTACCAAATTGTATTACTCAAATCATCCAAAATGCAGCTATATTATAGATCAGAGTGAAGCTACCAGTGACCTGGGGTATACCTGCACACACACTCTAAGCCCAGACCACGCACTTGACATAAATTGTTTAAGTGGAATCAACTATTTTTCTTTTTTTAAGCTGTGTCAGCTTATATACTATTTGTCAGTTTCAATGGATTGATATTTTAAGTCAACACAACACAACCTTTTTCAGCCATACTCATGAACTTCTGAGACACAAATCGATTAAGTTTACTCAGCTTGATTAGCTGAAGCTTGGTTTGTGAATGACAATAGTTGAACATTCTATTTATAATTGAATCAATGGACAAGCAAAAAATAACCTTGTTTTAGCTACTTACTCTGTGGGCACATGGGTTAGTGGTTTGTTTTGTAATCTGAAGGTATTGGCTTCAAAACCAGTGAGATTTAGATATTTTTCGTTACACCTTATATTTATGGTACAAAGGTTGGAACAAAGGCAACATATCTTAATATTTTGATTCGTTTGTCATTGTGGATGCTGGTTAGTGTCCTCTCCCACTACACAGAATCTGAGTCAAATCACATATTTCGTTTTTCATAATCTATTTATAGAATTTTTGAGGAGACTAGGTGAAACAGCTTGTTGCATTTGCTTGACATCGTGGCCACATTGGTTAAGTGGCTGATCTTGTAATGCAAAGGTCTTGAGTTCGAATCAGGAACAAAGTGACTTTTTCTTACAATGCAATCTGTTATAAAAAAAGACTTGAAGAAACAACCTGGTGTGTTGAGTGAACATTGTGGCGACATTGGTTAAGTGACTGGTCTTGTAATCAAAAGGTCTTGAGTTCGAATCTGGAACAGAGTGACTTTTTTCTTAACAATGCAGTCTGTTATAAAAAAATACTTGAAGAAACAACCTGGTGTGTTGACTGGACATCGTGGCCACATTGGTTAAGTGGCTGATCTTGTAATGCAAAGGTCTTGAGTTCGAATCTGGAACAGAGTGACTTTTTCTTAACAATGCAATCTGTTATAAAAAAATACTTGAAGAAACAACCTGATGTGTTGAGTGGACATTGTGGCGACATTGGTTAAGTGACTGGTCTTGTAATCCAAAGGTCTTGAGTTCAAATCTGTAACAATGTGATATTTTCTAAATACCCTCTGTTGTACAACTTATGAGAAGACTAGCAGAAACAACCTGATGTGTTGAGTGGACATTGTGGCCACCTTGGTTGAGTGACTAGCCCTGTAATACAGAGGTCTTTAGTTCAAATCCGCGACAGCTTGAAATTTTCTTAATAATACTATGTATTGTAGAATTAGTGAGAAGACTAGGAGAAACAACTTGGTGTGTTCACTGGACCTTGCGGCCACATTGGTTAAATGACTAGTGTTATAATACAGACTTATTGAGTTCAAATCCCTGACAATTAGAAATTTTCTGTATAATATGTAATTTATTGTTGAATTTGTGAAAATATCAAAAGAAAGAATGTCAACTTGACATTGTGGATGTGGACATGTTGATCATCTGTGTGCATTGCCTTGACATATTTGCAGGCATTATGAGCAACAATTCAAAATTTGGTTGTAATTTAATGGTGTTTCTTTCCAGCAGTTCTATTGAACTTGGAGATATTTTAAAAAGAAAAGGATCAAAATATTGAATTTTTCCTTTTCACACACTGCAGGGTGTATTACCACCATAAGTTTTTAATAATTACTTCAGGAAAAAATATATATGTAATTATGCTTCCGTTGAAATACTTAATATTGGTTTGTGAGCGCCCTTGTAAAAATCTTTGAGCAAGCTGACCTGGGCTGCAGGCCATTATTTTATCTTAATTACAATCACGATGATATGATCTACAGATAAGAAAGATCACTAAATCAGTACGATAAGTTGTTTTAATAAATGTGACTGTATATGAGTGTTTTTTTTAAACATTGACTGGATATCTTGTTATAATAAGTAAAGTGCTGACATCTATATGTAGAAAGTGGTGTTACCCACACTCCAGATGTTTTTAACAGTTTTTCTTGTCATAATTCCTCTTCATGTTGTTAGCAGTTTGTCCTACAACCTTCAAGTGGCTTATTGCCTTAAGGACCATTTCTAACACCTTCAAGACTACCAACTTGACACAGTAAAGCCATTCTATTGATTTCTCAAATTAGAAGAACTCAACATTTTTCAAGGTAAGAGAACTAGGATATTCTGTAACAATTAATGCATGCGTCAATATTGAATACTTATTTCATTGTTATGAATATCAATAGATCATGAACTTTTACTTTTTTTAATACAACAACTTAAAACTGTAATGTGCAATTCAGTATTAAATTCTGGGGCATCATGATGTCAAACTGATTCAAAAGCCAGAGATTAAAACTAGCAAATGAGAAAGCAATGTCATTATTGCACTATTATCTTAGTGGATTTAGAAGTGAATATTTGGTGACTTTGCACACTCAACATTTGTAATTGGTGCCGTTGCCCTGAAATAAAGAGGAAAACTCCAAGCCCCCTTGGAAATTAAACCGTCGCCCTTTGTCTTGGCATTTCTATGATTAGCTGGCTGGCAACAAAGATAAGCAGTCGAATAGCTACAGAAATATTTTTTGATGTTCATAAGGTTCATTTGCACTCATTTATTAAAATGTTCATAATATACAGACAGAAAAATGCCGGTGTGTCTCAAGCAGCCCTTAGGCTTCGTTTTGAGCCAGATTTTTTCAGACTGCATAATTTACTAATAGTAATTATGTCCTAAAATGTGAAGATTATGAAGCCGAGCAATGGGACTAGTTATTGCATATTGCATTAAATTTAAACAGGCAATACACTTTGTTGTAAAACTCTATTCTCAGTCACACCTGTAGAATATGCATTCAGTTGGTTGTTGCAAGTAATAAACATACCATTACTTAAATTTTCTGGCAAATATATAAATAAATATTTCGGACCAACTAAAAACACTCAAAATATTATCCAGTCATCAGGACTTCAAATTTATTGTTAATCATATTCCTAATTCCCAATGAATTTGCACATTAATAATAATATTAATATAATTATATTTTATATACATTTTGTGATGCTTGAAAGTAATACTGGTAAAATATGTTTCAGATTCACAAGCAGTATTCTTGACATTTCGACCAGAGGAAAATTCATGGAGGCACCAGCTGAACTATTATATCTAATTACATTGGATGCAGGAGACTCGAAAATTTACCAGGTAATCATTATAATACATGTTCTTGGGTTTCTGGTCTTAAAAAACTCAATTCTCGCAAATGTACTTTGTGTGGAAAGCAGGACATAACTGAACATGCCTTTTTTAATTTGGCAAATGCAGTATAAATTCCACCTCAGAACAGCTGTATCCTTTTGTTAGATGACATGCTCAACATAAAAATGACTTTTTAGTCCCTCTGCGGGACTTATTTTTCCATTCATGCTTGTTTGTCTGTCCACTTGTCTGTGCATTTATCACTGACATCATTCTCATGTTGCTATCAAATGTTGCCAGATAGGGGAAGGGATGCACATGTGGACCATTGGGACTTTTAACTGTTGGAATTTCAAAACTTTCACCAAATTCATGTCTGTTTCTTTCATATTTGCCGAAGAAAATGCTTATGAGGCCTGTCGCACCTTAGCAACACTCCAAGAATGCTACACTTCTTCAGGGATACAATCTGAGGTCAAAAGCACATTTTTTGCAGGTATGTACAATTCGGTCCATTAAATTAGTCTAAGTGTTCAGAAAAATTGGAGCAGCTTTCCTCTGTCGCAAGTAAATTTGAAAAAAAAGAAGGAAACATTAAAAAAAATTAGTGCCAGTGAGTCACTGATCACATAAGGATGACAATAGGCCTACATTATGCCATTTAAAAAAATTAATAAAGTAAATGAATAATTCTGCAAAGGCCACATAGTGAATATTTTTTGAGAAAATTGATTTCTGCAAATGTCTTAAAACCACACAGTAAATATTGTTTGATAACATCGTATCATCTACATGCAATACAATGTATGTTTTCTTTTTCAGGAAGGAACTTCAAAGGCTACCTTGACTGAGCAACACTGGCTTTGCATTGTGAGGATCGCGACATTACAACCAACCTCAGTACTGTCACTTGTCACACAAACTGTCCAAGAAATTGCTCATACTTCCTCCTTGATTTCATCTTTAGACGAAAGAACATTTAACATGGAAGTTTTGAAATTTCTGATGTCCAAACAATGAACAGAATAATCAACCGCACCTCAGGACGTTTGAAAAATTTTCCCTATGACTTGCTGATGGACAATTTGCTCATTGAAAATTATCCTTGCTTACTTTCTTTATGGAAAAATAACTAGTTGGCTTTGAGTGAAAATTGTTTGCTTGGGATTTGTGGTCACTCAGAATTTCAGATTTGTTGCAGTCACAAATTTGTCTGCATAACCTTTGTCAGATTTTGGTTCAATAAATGATTTTTTATGCTTGAATAATGCAATGTATTTGTTCCTTGTAAATACCTTTCTTATGTACATTCTGTTTTTATGTTATGTCTTTCTGTGTGTTTTTGTTGCTCAAGTATAATTTGTCATCCTTTTACTTCAAAATCATGTGAATGAAATGTGTCTTTTATCTAAAATTCATGAAGTAACAGACTTGTATTTTTTTTTATTGCCTCTCGGCACCAATTGACCATTGATTTTATAGACTTTCTATTTGCTTTATTGAAAATAAATGCCTTTTACACTTATCTCTGGTGCTTTATTTTGTTTGTTCAATCTATCTGTTTAACTTCTAAGTTCTAACGGTATTATTGATTAAAATTCATAGGGTGTCCAAAGATGTCCAATTTCATCTTGGTCCAGACCAATGACCAGTGGTTGTTTATCATCGGGTCACTTTTCCTACCAATTATGCTATATCTTGTTAATCACTTGAAAACAGCATAGTATAATCTATCCAGAATAATTCAATTTATTTGAGCAAGCTCATCCTATTTTAATTTGGCAAAGGCAGTATAATTGAATCAATTCAGGTTAATCTAATTGATATGAGCTATGACAACACCTTTTTATCAGGTTCATCTCGCATAAAAGTATTTGTTTAGAAGAACTTAAATAAAATTTGCCATGTTTTCTCAAGTAATTCAGCAGATTACAGCTTAATAAAAAAAAGTCATATTAACTAATTAACATTAAGCCATATTCAGTGACTTGATTGTGTTATTTCAGCCATTCTTGCTCCATTCAGATTCCCCTAATCACATTTTGCTATTCTGCCTTATTTTGACTATGTGTTTATGAATTATAACTTTTTCATTTTATAGAGTAAAATTTATTTAGTCAGTCAGCCTCAGATGTTTTATGTCAGATAAACTTGAAGCCTTTGTTAATTTTGGTTTGATTATATCGTACTAGCATGACCTATTTGCAGAATATTGTCTTGTCCAATTGAAAATTTGTTGACTCAACTCAATTCACTTTATGTGAAACACTGAATTCGGCTGATTTAATGTAGGCCAGGCTAGTGTATCTCAGTTGAGTTTCAGCCCATTTTTTAATTTATTTAAGTCAGGTAAACTTAATTCACTTAAAATTATTGACACTTAAACTGTGAAAATGTTGGTAAACTGAGAGATACAACTTCAAATGAACAATCTGAACTGACTGAATAAATATATTGCAGCACCGTTGCCCCAATTGAATTAAGTCAAGTCAGCTTGCTGGGGCTTAGAGTGCAGCACAAGAAGAAGGGGAAGCAGAAGCAGTTCTAAGGAGAAGAAGAAGGAGAACAAGAACTTTTCTCCTGGTAGAATTGTTGATTGTCACCCACTTCTCGGTAATGTCACCTGGTGAAATTTGATTAGCTATATTCAGCAATCCAATAGTTCCCCAAATGTCACTGCGGATGATACCTGACAGTTGAACAATGTGCCCATGGTCAAATTGCAATCCATTAAGTCCAGTCAATGGTCTAATGTAGAGATTGGTATAGGTTTTTTCATTAGCTCTCTGTATCTATCTGGAAGATTACTTGCATCCATCATTAATCATGCAATCAAAACGAATTGTTTCATATTTAAAGCAGGAAAGAGGGTGAAAGCATCATAGGCCATTTACAGAGTCACTTTAATCTCATTTTGTTTGTGAAGGCAAAAGGAGTCGAAGACGTGTTCAGTATTCAGAGTTACAGCCATTACATTTGAATGGGAGCTGTATTCTTCTAAAGGAGGCAAAGGTGGGGGGGGGTTGAAGGGGGCAAAGGGTAGGAAGTGGCCCTACAGCAGACCACAGCATGCATACAGAGCAAGAGTTACAAGTGAACATGAAATATGGAGAACATCCCTCTCCACACATTACATTACATGCGGCTGACACCAGTCCCATGTCCCTGCATGCCAATCAACCCTGTCCCACTACCCCCCCCCCCTACCACCACCTTCAAGTTGCCTGCTACCCATCAGGAGTATCAACAGTAGCAGCTCAATCAACAGCAGCCTCATTAACAGTTGGTTCATCAACAACCGCTTCAGAAACTGCAGTTTTATTTACATTTTTGCTGTTAGTAATATCCCAGTGGGCACACGACGTAATCCCCGACGATACTAATTGGTGGAGGGCTGGTCTGTTGGTCACGTAGATATGTATGGTAGAGATTATGTCGCCCTAACGTGAACACGACGTCAGGTTTTTTTTACAACATTGCCACAACGTCGCAAGCTAACGTCGAACTCCTGACATTGCGTCATAATGTTGTAAAACGTCACCACAACGTTGCATGCTAACGTCATATCTTTGACGTTGCTTCACAACGTTGTGACAACATAATTTCAACCATACAATTCTACGTCATTTGACGAAAAGTGTGACAACGTTGCTGCAACATCGATGTGCCCATGGGGATGCGGCAACACCATCGGGATCATGATACTCATAACCACCAGTTTCACAATTATCTGATGTACAACAATAAAATTAACAGTATATCATGCATTGCCAAATACAACATAACCAACCAGAGCATGCCAGTGCTAATATTCACTTCAAAAGAAGAATATGTTTTGTGCAAGTTTGGCAGGAATTTCAAGACAGACAGATGCTCAGACAGACAAACAAATTATTTTATCTTCCTCATCACGTGTTCTACATTAATTTACTGCATGATGAGATGAGATGAATTATAGAGTTTATGAGTGTATGATGAGAATAAAGAAGTAACTTCAACAACAAGGTATTATCAACAACAATTACAACAAAACCATTAAATTTACAATAATAACACAACCATTTACAACAGTAACATTACTATCAATATCATCAACAGCACCAGCAATTAATTGCATCTTTCTTTCATCCATTTCAAAAACTTTTTTGAGGATGCATCAAAACCACAGAACGTGCCATCAATATTTATGGACCCCATGCCCTCAGATTTGACAACTGGAAAAACTAAGTCCATTCACAACACGAACTCCTAGGGCTTGCTCAGGCAACCAAGATGTTTGGAAATAAAGAGAAACTTTCAGAAACACATTTTGGAAATATTATCGTGGGAATTGGACGAGAAAGATATTTTTTAATCAAATAATGGCCAATTCCATTAGACATTCGATTACTCTATGATATAGAAACTGAAAGGCGAATGACTAAGGAACGTACCAGGTAGCTACTGCCCTTCAACTGAATTCCATTTGTTTCCAGGGGGGGGGGGTCATCAACTTGACCAGGTGATAGCCAGGGAAAAAATGTCGTTTTCGATTTGTTACTATAGTTTACTTGTGGTGCAAGATAAGTGATATTCTGATTGCAACCATAAGATGCACTGATAGGAGGGACCTCTCCAGGTGACTTGAGCTCCATAGACCTCTTGTGAGTATTACAAAACATGATATAATGCCATTGTAATGTTACACTCATTCACAGTTGTTCACCATTAATCTGCTTATTTACTAATCAGACACATCATGTCAGAAATCAAAGACCAATATTTCTGATGGTTCTCTCACTGAAGGCAAGATATTGCACCCTTCACTAAATCAAGCACTTGTTCTCCATGTGCTGCTCTTATGCTTGAGATCCGTAGTATTGACTTGTGGATCTTGTGCACTAGAATGGAGTTCACTGAACATCTGAACTGAACTTCCAACTGAGCATTAGGCACGTTTATTGCCATCCACGACACTCCAGTCCTGAAGTAAAAAAAGCCTTTGAAATGCAAGTCGAAATAAATATTTGATGTCCTGAGGTCCCTGAGCCATTGAATGCAAATCAAGGGAGTATTTTATAAAGGAAACGTGAAAAGGTGCAGGAGACAAGCAGTCACAAGCTACACTAAAGACAAGGTAATATATTAATAGGCACACTCCTCAGGACATACTGTTGACTCCTGGGGGAGAAGGTTTCCATTCTCTCAGATCAAGTTCACCCAATGCTGCTGAAAAGCTGCTGGCAGCTCGTCCACTTTTTGTTTTGCGAGAACTCAATCCCGTCTCACCCACCTCAAAAAGATTTCATCAGACAATTTGGAACATGTGGCAACATGGTCAGCAAACTGTCAACTTGTGCGGTGCCTAAATGGAAGGCAAACACCAACGAAGTGTGAATAGAGATGGCTTTATGACTCCCAAAAGCCCAGTCTGCCAGATATGAAGCCAGAGCCCATTGTCAATCTGACATGTACATACAACAACAGCAGTCATAACAACTATAATGGTGAAAAGTCTACTCAAGAAATGA
Organism: Platynereis dumerilii; assembly: GCA_026936325.1. Lineage (NCBI taxonomy): Eukaryota > Metazoa > Annelida > Polychaeta > Phyllodocida > Nereididae > Platynereis > Platynereis dumerilii. The sequence continues at coordinate 22,636,485 of JAPTHN010000011.1, forward strand.
TTCCATAAAAAGGCCAAATTTTGTCAGTGCTGGGCAAGTAAAATTCAGGACATTGCACTTATCAATCAATGATCCCTTACATAAATGTGTAACTACGTGTAATTGTGGACTAAGTTCTGCATTCATCAATCAACGATCCCTCACAATGGCGAATGTGAAACATGTTGAGGACATAGTTCTGCACCAATCAATCAATGATCCCTCACACAGGTAGAATACGTAACATGTTGAGGACAAGGTTCTGCACCCATCAATCAATGATCCCTCACATAGGTCGAACACGTAACATGTTGAGGACATAGTTCTGCCAATCAATCAATGATCCCTCACATAGGTCGAATACGTAACATGTTGAGGACAAGGTTCTGCACCCACCAATCAATGATCCCTCACATAGGTCGAACACGTAACATGTTGAGGACATAGTTCTGCACCAATCAATCAATGATCCCTCACATAGGTTGAACACGTAACATGTTGAGGACAAGGTGAATGTGTAACATGTTGAGGACATAGTTCTGCAGCCATCAATCAATGAACTCTCAAATATATAGGGTGAATGTGTACGCCTAACATGTTGAGGACAAAGTTTTGTACTCATAGCATGATCCCTCACATAGGGCTAATATGTAACACGTTGAGGATGAAGGTCATCAATCAATGATCCCTGTGTCCAGTCTTAGAGGGTGGAACTTGCAATATCTATCAATCTATCTTCAAATCAAAGTCAGGTGCATAGATAGCATGCCAGGCTGTCAGGCAAGACAACCAGCAGAGAGATTCACAGAAGCGACACTATAAGAAACATCGCAGACAACAACTGCAAGATGACCACCACACGATCCCTTCAGATGACCCGGCCAGACCATGCCATTTCCACAAGAGGGTGTTGCGTGACAACCTCAAATGACGTCATTATGGAGTTGCGACGCTCCTGGGATGACCACGTCCACTGCAGTCACTAATGCCCATTGCGTGTGGTCAGATAATGACCATGTTTGCCTCGGCATCATTCACGGGATTCACTGCGGCCTGCAGGTCTGGACAGTGGACAGCGCGGGTCTTCTTTCTTTCTTTCGCAGAACAAACCACTAAGTCACAATAGTCATGATGGTCAGTCATTTGTATGTATGGCAGCTCACACGTAACTGTTGCTATGGTCAGTTGCTAAGGCTGGTTGCTAAGGTGGGCGATGACCACCAAATGGACACACAACTTGATGTGAGAAGCTGCATCATGCAATGGTGACTATAGCAGACACTGACCATATAGGCCTACATACAGTAGTGTCGCACCGCAGTTGCGTGCATCTCAAACCATAATTCTGCCAGACTGACAGGTAAATGGCATCTACTCAGCCTCTAGAGGTAATTCTCCAGATAAGTGCAATGATGCAGTACAGGGAAATATTATATCCATTGATTGTCACTTATCATTAAAACGTGTGGCCCTCTACTGGCAATTTCAAATGCACTTCTCTAATACTTCTGGCTTTTATCCTGTAACCCATTAAAAGCCACCCTCAAACCTCTCGATTTACGTCAGCATACTCAGTTCTTAACCTCTCAATTCTACTGTCATGTATTCATTTAAGGTCATCTTGCCAAAGGCCTTGTCTTAGTGCTATAGTCACCATTTATCAGCCAGGTGGCTTCTGCCTATAAATAGCACAACGCTGCACAACCTCCGGCAGAGTGGCCAATTCTTTGGACAGGTACATTTGCAACTACAACAGGACATGGGTTCGAACCCCACCGAGACACTGACGCAAAACCTCTTCTTTTGCCTATGTTGTCTATGGTTTTACAGACCTGTAGTAATTTGCTGGTTCTAAATAAGTTGCTGAGAGAATCGATGAAAAATGGCGAATATATATATCTATGAGATTGTTGAGACTTTTATTTTGAAATAGACAGGGTTTTTTTTAACCGATTCATACCTGGTAGTAACCATGGCATCTCTTGATACAACAGGGTTCCCACAAAATCTTAGAGCGGGAATTCCATGACTTTTCCATGACTTTCCATGACCAATTTTCGGATTTTCCATGACTGTTTTACTCATTGAGGTTGAGATTCACCCCGAAACGAATTCACACGATGACCATCGTTCACTGTCCGGCCATCCGATCAACCATCCAACTACCAATAAAGCCCAAACGTGTTAAATTTTAGCGCGAATTGTAGTTAAAATTTGAATTTTCCATGACTTTTCAAAATATTTTGATTTTCCATGACTTTTCCACGACTTTCCATGACCACTATTTTTTCCATGACTTTCCCTGACTTCCCATGACTGGGAACCCTGTACGGGTATCATAAATGTTCAAATCACGGATGTAAAATTCTCTTAATCCTACCTCAGCGCGACAATTTCAAGTTACGAGTAACACATGGAATCAACAATCGGATATTGTGACGTATCAATTTCTCTCATTTCAAAATGGCAGATCGTTCAAGTCAAGACACATGCAATAACTTCCCTTTCTTGGTCTCCGTGCATGTGGAGGATTATTATGAATTGCATCAAAAGGAGAGACAAAAAAGTGTAATGGGCAGGAGCACGGCAGCACCTGCTGAGGCATTGAAAAACAATGACAAATGACGTGATTAACCAGAAAGAGGCTGGCAACAATGGGCAGAGACAGGGCCTGTCAGAGTGTTGGGGACCTTCAGCCAAGCAACAAATCAATGGGTGATCACAGGTCAATCAATGACTGAACTGTCCCTGCATGCAATATGCTAATTCTCTTCCTCTGCTCCACCTTTTTACCTTTGTTATGGCACTTTCAAGTTAATGTTCTTGTCAAAATGCCAGCCACGGTTTCAATTCATGATCAATACCATCTCTAGCAACTTTTTTTTCACATTAAATGGCTACGGTTTGATAGAAAGGGAGGGGGGGTAGCCTGGTAGTGGTTTTAGGCCATTCCTCCATTTAAGCAGAAAGTCATTGAAAGTTAATACTAAATATTTTCAACTGATTATTTCCCACGTTTAAAACTGTCCATCTGCACCACTAATGACATGATTGTTTCACAAAACAAAAAATTGGAACATTTTATATTCAAAATCCTTGTGCATGGAATCCATGAATGATGGACCGTCATTGATGGCACCTGGATTTATCAATTAGAACTTTTTTCATCCTGGAAAAAAGTGCTGACACAATGAGCAACACCTTTGGAAATTCCAAGTGCTTCTTTTGGAGTCTGAGTGGCGACCAGGAGGCTGCTATGGACAACAAGACCTGACTCAGACGACCATTGCCATTGACCAGTGGTCTGGCCAGAATTCCACAACTGCCTGGCAAGCTCTGGCAGTGCTGTCCTGCATCACAAGTCACTTGGCTTTCTGTCAGAGGGGGCATGCAGATGTACCAAAGACATCTCACCAAGAGTCCAAAGAGCTCCAATGAGACCAAGACAAGGGTGGTGGAAATCATCTGTTGAGCCTGGCCAGTAAAAGTGAGTGAGAGGTGCTTGGCCAAGCCCTAAATCAGACAAGTGGGGGAGTTTCCCCAGCAGTAAATGATCGACAGGTGAACAGGGCCAGGAGGTGGACAGCCCTGTCACAAAGATCAGTTAAGAGAAGCATAATGTGAGCTAGGTGGACGGCTTTATTCTCCTCGCTTGATCTATTGCAATCCGGAGCACACTCTGTGCATTAGCCACAAACCCTGCACCTCCTTCCAAATAGGAATGGCCTGATTATCTCTCCTCCACCAGGGGCGCCACTGATGAGGCAAGCAGGTTGAATACTGGGAAGCTGTAATGATTCTGCTCAGGATGATTCTGGTTTGAAGGATGGCAATGGACATGGAACTGTTCATGCTCATGTGCAATAAAGCATGACCTTCAGTAGGGAAGTAGAAGATAGTCCAATAGAAGAAATATATTGATCAGGCCCGAAGGACGGGCCTAATGTTTTCATTTGCATGTGTCTGTCCATCCGTCTGTTCGTCCGCACGATTGTAGAAAAACCACTGAACCGATTCTACTGAAACTCACCGGGAATTTTCGATGCATCACAACGAAGAACTGATTAGATTTTGGTTGAAATTCGTTCATCAGATACGCCATAATCATCAGATACAGTATTTTTTATATGCACATATTTAGACCCTCAGTTACCAGAGCAGCTCTCCTCCTTATGCTTCATGTATGATTGAGCCTTTATTCTTCCAGAGGAAGAGCTTAACCAATCTGACACTAGGACTACTAGCATTGCCGTGCCTGGTGTATGATACATGAACCCTGTACAAATGCAGCAGCAGGCCTATGCACTCTGCAGAGTGCTACTACCTTGTTTATTTTCCATAAAGATTCATTTCTGTAATCCATATATAATTATTGTAATAAAGACACCCTGTCATTGTGTTTTGTTCCATACAGAGACAAATTTAAACGTTATAGGGCGGCTCGGACCGCTTTTAAAACTTTTCGAATTCATCAGTCTCTACTGGAAGAGGCAAGTCTTTGTTATGCAAATGGTCATCCAGACAGCCACTGACATGCTCATCAATTCATATTAACTCAGCTTGCGGTCGATAATTATCAACATTAGATAATTGGTGATATGAATAATCTAAATCGATACGTTCTGTCCAACGCTATCGATTGCTTGGGCAATATTTAGCATATCAGATGTCCACAATTTTTTTCTATGATCATTTGAATGAGTGCCAACAGTGACCTTGTGTGTTTTATCCAACCAATGTCATTGCAAAGCCCAAGTGTTGCATAAAGGTAAATGTCAAATAAATCAGAAGGTTGAATGTCCTTGGTCATATTCGTGCAGGAAATGGATACGAAACTTTTCGGAGTACGCCACAGACCTTAAAGACAAAATAAAGAAACCCAAGACCATCGTAATTGCAATTGAGGGGAGGGGTGGGGATCACAACTAATTTTCACCCATATATAAAAAACACAGCCAAGATAATTAGCAGCCATCTATGTCCGGCATGCTTATAATACATTGTATTCTCCTTTGATAAGATATTTTTGCATCTCATTGGATTGGAATCCATGCTCCCACAAGCAGTTTGGTTCAGGTTGTTTAGCATTGACCCAATGGCAAAAACATCACCAGCTTGACATCTACACTTACTTTCTAACCAAACTGCAATAACCATAATATATTCAACTGTTCAACAGTCTGACACTGCTTGGCATGAAACTATCTCTGTGTCTGAAGGTTCTGCAGTGAATCTACACTTCCAGGTAGAATTCTAGTACTTTGAACTTTCTGAAGCACAAAACTATGAAAATTGTGACAAACTCAACACACACAACACGATTAATTCTTGCAAGCTCGGTTATTGACAACTAGGCAGTCTCAACATTAATCATACACATTTTACGATCACTCCATCACAGACTACAAAGAAACCAAGATAATTATGACACATAAATGCCAATGACTGTGTGTGCATAAACAAGCCATTTCACAAAAGATTACTGCTATTTACTATCATAACAAACTAAGTGTGAATCGAAATACATACCAAGATTAATGCAAAATCGATATTGCAAAAATCGATATAATTTTTGAGTTGCCAAGTCTCAATTTTTTGCCATTAAGCAGTAGCCCAAAGGTATATAGCAGTTGGAAAGCAAATAAACATGACATTGAGTATTTCAGTCTCTTTGCCACAGGGGCTAGTCAACTCTTTGTCAGAATACATCAGTGTCGTTGTTTGATGACACTTAAGCATGCAATTGTGCACATGTTTGTGCCAAGTCGACAGACAGACATATATCTTTATAGACCGTCATACAAAGGGAGAAAGGCAGACAAGACATCACCAGACGAAGAAGCACACCAACGGGAAGCTCAAACAAGTGGGAATGACAGTACTTCGAGGCACTAACAAACAAAACAGTGAAAACCTGTCTACAAGTGGACTGCTCTTACATTGCCACAGATCAGAACATATGCTGTCTTGTGTTGCCACCTAGTGATTAGTGTGCTATTCAGCGAGCTCCTGCGAGCGTCCACATCATTTCAACCAGAGGAACACACACAATTTTGTCTGGAAGACACCGGGACTGTTTCTGAGTGTGCTGATGGCCTTGTCTACTTCTTTAGAGAATGTGATTGCTGAGTCTGACTCTGGTCTCTTGTATACATCAATGTTGAATAGAAATTTGTGAATGTGCAATGAACTTGGAACTATTTTTGGAGCTCAATGCTGAAGCATACAAAACTAACTTTTCTGCCAGGTGGCAGCAGCATGCAGTTCTCATTTTCACCTAACTGAGTGAAAACAAAGTTGTGACAGCAAGGCAGTCACAGCAAAGGTGTGACAGCAAGGGAGTGGCAACAAAGTTGTGACAGCAAAGTTGTGTCAAAAGGTACTGACAGCAAAGTCATGATTGTAAGGCACAGACAACAAAGTTGTGACAGCAAGGAAGTGACAGAAAAATCATGACCACAAGGCAGCGACCAAAAATCTATGACAGCAAGGCAGCAAAGTCAAGACAACAAGGCTGTGACAACAAAGTTGTGACAGCAACACAGTGACAGCAAATGCATGACTGCAAGGCAGTGGCAACAAAGTAGTGGAAAAAAGTCAGTGACATCAATGTCATGACCCCAAGTCAATGACAACAAAGTAAAGACACTGTGACAGCAAGGCAGTGACAGCAAAGTCATAACAACAAGGTAGTAACAGCAAGGTAGTGACAGCAAAGTAATGACCACAAGGCAGTGAAAACAAAGTTGTGACAGCAAGGCAGTGAAAGCAAATCATAACAACAAGGCAATGACAGCAAAGTCATGACCCAAATGTAATAACACAGTTGTGACAGAAAGTTGGTCATAACAATTATGGCAGCAACAGCAAAGCTGTGACAGCAAGGCGGTGACAGCAAGGTGGTGACGGCAAGTGTACAGTGATGACAGTTTAGTTGTGGTGACAGCAGAGGGTCGTAACAACACAATGATCAAAGCAAAAGATGGGTCGAAAGTGATTTAGGAGTATTGCTTACAAGATAATTCAGATTTTTGACAGCAAGGCAGTCTCTAATACTAATTAGGTTGCTGAAAATTGAATGCATACAATAAATATAGATTAATGCGCAAAAGTAACGAATAATTAATTTAGATCTACACCTAGTCTACAGCCTCCAAATAATGAATATATCATCGACTGCAGTTAGGCCTATTGTAGTGGAAGAAAGAGGCATTAAGTCAGTCTGGGAAGGACAGTGTGATGCCACAACTATATTTAGGCAGATGTGACCGGAATGGCTCCTCCCAGAGTCCTCTGGCCACACAGCAGTGTCACCGCTCTCTCCAGGATTAATAGCAGGTCATTTATTCTGCTGCTGATGCATGAGCTGCATAATAGGGATCTCTTGTTATGAAAGAAAAAGAAGAACAATGACTCTGTGACTGACTGGTAAAAACTTGTTCATTGGTTGACCACTGTAGGCCTAACCAGTTGGATGAATAATTCGATGGTTGATTGACTTGCTGGCTGATTGATTTGCCGACGGATGGATTTGCTGATTGATTTGCGGACTTGTGGATTTGACTGATTGATTTGCTGGTGGATTGGTTGGCTGGCTGATTGATTTTCTGGCTGATTGATTTGCTGACTGATTGATTTGCTGGCTGATTGATTTGCTGGCTGATTGATTTGCTGACTGATTGATTTGCTGGCTGATTGATCGGACGAAGCTAGATTGGCTGACAAGTTGGATGATACTGGGTTGACTGGCAATGACTGCAAGTGTGTGTGTGTATTTGAGGTTTACGTCTCATCAGCACCTGAGTGGGCTATTTAGAGACATACTCAAAAGGTTGACTGCAAGTAGTGGACTATTTAAAATTACTTGTCGGTTGACTGACATGATTAGTTTGCAGACAAACCAAACGATTAACACACAATTCCAGTCCATAAACAAAGACGTGAGCAAATCAAACACGACAGAGTGTCAAGGTAAGGCATCAGGTGTGGCAATAAAGGCAAGAAGTAATTTTCACACAATGCAACAGGAAGAGATTAAAATAGAAAGTGGAAGAAGCAATATTAGTAGGGCTATACATGGAAAATATAGAAAAGAAAATGAAACATTTAAGTCCGAGAAAGAGAACACAACTAGAGACGATTTCAGACAACTCAAGATAGAGAAAGAAAGAACGAAAGAAAGAAATACAGAAAGGAGCAGAATGTTAGAGCGAGCAGTTGTAACAAGCAGCTCTCTGGTCTGCCTCTCTGGCTGCTGCTGCCAATGTGCAGGGGGTGGACCTGGTAGTGTGAGGGGGTTGGTTGCTTGGTAGATGGCGTGATGAGCCTCGGGGTTCTTGATGTGCGCGTCACGAGCCTTGCCTCATCTGGGCGTCCCGGGGGGCTGCCGACTTGACAGAGTTCCGTGCACAATGCTCATCAGGGAGCACCGGTTCTCGCATGAAAATATTTTCCAAGTCAGAAGTTTTATTTAGTACGCAGCTTGTGCAATCTCCAGCGGCGGGCGGGCCTCGTGGCTAAGTGGTGCGGTGCATGCAAACGACTCGTTGTTTCTCTGGTCTCCCCCCGTCCCTCCCCGACCCCCATCCCCCCGCCTAATGGCCACCATTTGTCCCCCCTCGCCCCCACCCAACAATGGGGCCCTCACACAGAAAGCCCCAATAAAGAACCATTGATCAAACTGCTCCAAGAAGCCACTCTCCTCCCCCGTAGGCCACGACTGTCGGGGCTCTGCAGGAAACCACCAACCACTATTGTGTCATCATTACTTCTACCAGTACCAGGAATTCCACTCTTGCCCAGTACCTCGGTGATTAGCATAAGATCAGACATAAACCTGAGAAAAGCAAAATTTATAAAACGTTCTTACGACAATCAAGCAGAACTTTTTTTTTGCATCATTCAAGGACCCAGGTAGGCTAGCTAGGGGAGGAGGTCTTCCTTTCTAGGCTGATCATCAGAGCAATGTCGTCACCAAAGTGATGTCGCCCACTGCAGCACCCACTCATAATGTAGCTTTTAGTGAGTAGGCCTACTGGACGGAAATTGACCCCTACAATTATACGACCGAATATACGTCTACACATATTGTTTTGCACCAGTATTATGCAAAATATGTCCACTTTTCATTTCGAATTTTTCATTCAAAAAGAATCATGCAGAAGATGAAATTCAACTAACTTTATGCTTCTTCTTGCTAAAAATCGTTGGTATCCATTACACGCAAGTACAACCATCATGCCAGAAAATACTTATCACAATTGTACATGTCCAACTACCATCCTGAAAGGTATACAATGCTAAACTTTGACTACCATCCCCAGAGGTATACTGCATGAAAGTACTACAATGTGATAAACTAGCAAGGATCATGTAAGACTGGCATTAACAAGTTAAAACACAGCAACAATCAATAGCCTGGAAACATTTCTAAAGTCAGTCTGCAAATTCAACACCTGTTACACATTAAAACTTTCTGTCCTTGAGCTAACAATAAATTTGAAGAACTTCGTTGGTAAATGAATGGTTTCCAATTAAATGCTGCCAATTTGACTCATACAGGACATGGGTCCTGTATGAGTCAAATTGCCAGAACAATTGAGTGATCAGCCAAGATAACTGAGGGACATAGCTAACTCGCTGGAAGTTAAAAGAAGTGGAAAAGAAAGTGGAAAGGAGTGGGAAAAGTTGAAAAGAAGTTGGAAATGAGAGTGTAGGGACTGGGAAAAGAAGTTCTGAGAAGGAATGCAGTGGAAAAGAAGTTGAAAAGCAGAGGGAATGAGGTTTAAGAGAAGTTGGAAAGGAGAGGGAGGGAATTGGAAAGCATAGAGGGAATGGAGTGGAAAAGAAGTTCAAAGGAGAGGAGAAAGTTAGAAATGATAGGGAAGGAAGTTGGAAAGGAGGAAAAGAAGTTGAAAGGGAGTTGGAAAGGAGAGGGAAAGAATATGAAAAGAAGTTAGAAAGGAAAGGGGATGAGGTAGATAAGGAGGGAACAAGTTGAAAGGGAGTTGGAATGGAGTTGTGAGGAAGTAGAAAGGAAGTTGGAAAAGTAAGGGTAAGCAATTTAAGAGAAGTGGGAAAGGAGCGGGAAAGGAGAGTGAAGATGGAAAATAGGAGGAAGGAAAGTAGAGAAGAGTGAGGAAGTAGCATAGAAGAAAAAGTAGCAGAAGAGGAAACAGATGGAAAAGAAGAAGAAGAGGGAGTAGAAAAGGAAAGAGAAAGTGACAAATAAGGAAGAAGTGATGCTGCCACATGGTGGAGGGGCAACTGGATGGAACAGCCGAGCGAGGGAGCAAGCGAGCCTGAAGAGAGTGGAGAGGCATCTAAGAGTGGGACTTTGCTGCTGGTTAAGACAAAACCATTGGAAATGAAGATCACGCAGTGGCTGCTTGTGTATACTTGCCTCAGCAGCAGGAGGATGAGGATGATGGATGGGCTGGGGACTCGGCTGCCATGTGTCCGGAATATTGAGCAGCCGAGGGGTCTTGCTAACGGGGTGACACACTGCCATCATAAGCAGCTTGCTCCACGCGCAACTATCAGCGCACTGTGCCCTGGTATCTGTTGAATTTACTGAGGTTTATCCAGAAAAAGTATCTCCTGAATTCCATATTTTACTGCCAAGGTCAAAACTATTAAAGGTTTTTAACACTTCACCGACAGTCAATGTAAAATTCTTGCTGTAAATCAAATAGCACACTGTATTGAGACAGAACCACTGTAACAATGACATGCAACAATTGAACAGCTTTATTCAGAGGATTGAGGAACCAGATATAGTGTAGGGTCGAAAGTTCTACGAAATTGGTGAACAAACCAAAGTATAATGAACTTTCCAGTTGTCAAGATGTGTAATATTAACTATAGCTTCATCAAATTTTCAAACCTGTCATAATCATCAAGGAAGACAGTTCAATCATTAAAAAAAACCCAAAAAAAACTGAATTTACTGACTTCCCACAAAGTTGTAAAACTAATTGCACACTTGTTACATTTAGTGGAGGCTACAGTGAATGTTCACAGTGGAGGTTGGGCTGGCCAACAGAGAAAACAAGAGTATGCAGGTCACACAGTGAGCCATATCCCCTGCAACCCCAGTCTGGTCTAAGAGGCTCCCCTGGGCCTGCCATCCATACACCATCCACACCAAATATGCCACACATGCCATCAACTTGCTGCCCTGTCACCGACGCACTGTCCACACTCCAATGGTTCAAGGCAATGGTCAGGTCCAGGGTTCAAATCCCACCAAGCCTTCACCAAGGTTGGGTCTTTAAGTGTTGCATGCATGAGAGTAAAGTTTAGAAACTCAGCTGAAGTAATGTTGGAGAAGAGATGTGTTACCTGCAGTCTAGTGGCAAAGCATTGGGTTCAAATCGCACCAATATACAAAGGCATTTTGTGTTGCATGGGTAAGAAGAAAGTTTGCAACCAGAAACCCGCTCTTGAGTGAAACTGTATTGTATGAACTTGAATCGATTTATGGTATTGCATAGTATAGTGTTGTATCATAACAAAGTGAATCATTCCAACTGGGAAATCTTTTGTGCATGATCCATTGTTGTGTTCACTGTAAAATTAGAATTTCGAGTCAGTTCAATGAGTGAGTGAGATGGTTGCACAATTCCTTTGAGCCAACATGGCTTGTTGTTTGTAAGTTATAACAACGGACAGATTATCATAACTTAAAACAACAAGCTATGTCAGCTCAAAGGAATTGTGCAACAATCTCACTCAATCAATTCAACCGATTTAAAATGTCACATTTTCCGTGTTCTTCAACTATTACCATGAATGGCCACATGCCACTTGAGTTGGATGAGATGTATTGGAGTTTGGCGATGAGAAATCACTGATTTCAGACATAATGTTCACGACAATGGGAAACCAATGGGATACCAATGCATGCATGTGGACGAATAGTCTTGCAGTCTTGGAGCTAGCAAATCTTGAAGGGCTTATGCACTAGATACCAAGTCCTTCACTCCATAAAGCAAAAAAGTGCATGTGGGGTGGGCTGATGGAAGGGGGGTGGCTCAGGTCTTCACCAGAGAGATCAACAAACAATGGGCGAAGAAACAATAGCCAGCCTCGTTGTGAGGATGCATTAATGGGCCAAAGTGACTTGTCTTTGCCTGGGAAGCTTTGCTCATATCAAACGACCAAAACATGCATATGCATACAGCTGGGAAGGTTGCCATTGAAAAATCACTCAAGTGATGTTTAATTAAATGCACACTGTAGTAAATAATACCATATCTAAACAGAGCAGGGTGGAGGGAGGGGAGGGGGAGGGGTATGAGCATGGTATGATGAGCATTTTCTTGCCATAGCATGGGAACAAGCAGCCATACTTCATGGACCTTCATATAGAGGTTGGTTCAGGAACAGTGTGCTATCACTGCAGTATCAGACAACAGCTATGCACAGTCTGCTCCAGTCTCCAATAGATGCACCTCTGCTATGCACGGTCTGCCATGCACCCTCATGGTTTATTCCTGGGATCTGCTCCCTCCCCCAGCAGGCATGAGGCGGACTAGGATGGCAAGATCATCTGTGGATAGGCCATTAATCCCCCTAGTGGAAACGTGCCTCATCACAGCTAGGCTCAATTAGCACTGGGGGCCCCGGTAGGGGGGGGGGGGCTTTGAAAGGGGGGAGATGAGAGATGAGCAATGGCCAAATGCTAGAAAGCATAACTCCAAAGGATTTGAGGAAAGAGAAAAAATCCCAAAAACCTTGGGTCTTCACTAAAGTCAAAACACAAATGCACACAGACACTCGGGCCGCATTCTGCATTTTCCAGTTCCTTAATTTCTTCCAGTTTATTTCCAGTAAACATCCACCTCTATGCACAGGTAAATTATTTAACCACTTGTGTATGTGTAGCCAGGGCTTTGGAGATCTTTAAAATGACTCCGACTCGACGACGCCTTGCGGAACCTAGACTCAGACTCCAAACTCCTCATAAACAAATTTTCCAACTTTGACTCAGACTGCGACTCCGAAATGCATGAAAAAAAAAAAAGTCAGGTGAAGGGTGACACAGCTTTATGTCCTATATTTATGGAAATTGAATTATTGATAAACCTTGAAACAGCGCATCTTACACACATTGTGCCACAAAGGCTGGGTACGATGCTACACTGTATAAGCGTCGAAGAACGCATTTATTTAATTCCCACAGAAATGAGCATTTTTTTACCTTTTTGGTATTCTCAAAGTATTGTCCTTTTTGTCATGTTTCTCAAGTTCACCAGCAATTTATCAGACAGAGTTGCCAGCTTAGAGCAGTTCCTTGACTCCCTTTTAACATTCAGCGAGCCTTTCAACACATTTCCATCACTGGAGCCCAAAAACACCCTGTGAATTCGTTATCACTCAGCTGAGGAACTGCTCTCTTCTATTTCTCACAGTTACACACAGTTTGAGTATTCATGGCGCTATACTGGCCATATAGGAGACACAATCCTGAAACTTTCTCAGGTTTCCAGCACCTCTTTTTTTGACAATCCCTCTATTAAGGCAAAATGGTCACACACCACAAATGTTGGCTGAAGTTAGCCAGGAGATTTGGGGAGAAATCCAACCAGATTTGACAATTGTAATTCTCTGGACGTGTCCCACTCAAGCCATGGTCTGATTTACACAACCTGTGTGTGTGTGAGGGTTTTCTCCAATAAGCGGCTACTGGCCCCTCTTGTAGCCCATCATGCAGCCGCAATGTCCTTGCGGCTCAACACGCAACAATGTAACCAATGTCTATCCAGTATCCACTGACTATCCAGTTGCAACGGGGATGAATTCAACTTAAACCACACAAAATACAAAGAAAACTTCCAAAAAACTGGAGTCAGATATACATAATTTCATATTATCAAACACCGTCACAGTTTTGGCCAATGCGGGCTAGCCCGACAGCCTACTTCAGTTATATCAGGCTGCCCTTTGGGCAATGCGACATTGCAGCAACATCGCAATGTTGCACAATAAAATTTGAATTTTGAGTCCGCTTAAATGATTGAGTGAGATGATTGCACAATTCCTTTGAGCTAACATAGCTTGTTGTTTTAAGTTATGATAATCTGTCTATTGTCATAACTTAAAACAACAAGCTATGTTAGCTCAAACAAATTGCGCAACCATGTCACTCAACCATTCAAGCTTAATAAAAATTTCAAATTTTGTGAGGTGCAAGTTACGTAGAATTGTATGGTACAGATGGCCACAATATTGTGAAGCAACATCAAGATATGACGTTAGCAGGGGCCAATGTCGGGTCATTGTGGTGATGTTTTTGCGATGTTATGAAAAAATCTAAATGTTGAGTTCACGTTGTGGCAACATAATTTCTGCAATACTTTTTTGAGTGAAAGTGAAAACAGACAAGCCCTCCACCAATAGACCTATTTCACTGAATGGCCTGAACATGGACCCCAAATAACTTTTTTGCAACTCAACAATTCTTAATTTGCTTTTCACACACTGGAGATTTATACACTCTAAATCCAAAATGACAACTTTCAAAATTTAAACTGAAAGAATAACCAAGTTATAAAGCCTTGAAGTTACATTAAAATGCACTAAAAATACTCAAGCTTGGAGACATCTTGGCTGGACCAATCAGAGGCAAGGGGGGGGGAAGCTAATAGCCAATGGGATTTCAGTATTCACCACTTTTCCCCAAGTGTTAACTGGGAAAACCATCAGTGAAATTGGTCTATTAGCAATGTTGTGTTTATGATGTGTGCCCCTCGGGTGGACTGTCGTAACCTCTTGGACACAGGTTAAATTCCTGACCGGCGCAACCCATGTTAGACGGATGCTCAATGCTATGCCACAACACTGTAAAATTGGATGAACAGAGTCAGCTTAAATGATTGAGTGAGATGGTTGCAGAGTATCTTTGAGCAGACATAGCTTGTTGTTTTCAGCCAAGATAATCTGTCAGTTATCAACGAGCTATGTCAGCAGCTCGAAGATATTGAGCATTACTTATGCACCAATGTTTTACAGAACAGACAAATTTCAATATTCTGACTCATGGTTTTAAATTATGTGTTGACAAAGAACATCCTTTAATCTGATGATTCAGACAAAAAAAGACAATCCTCCAATGAGTCACTATTAGGATTACAGGTATAGGCTATGATGTGGATAGTGGATATCACATTGGCATCTTTTTCTGACACAATTAACATTGTCCTTGCTCATTTTAACAACATGCAAAAACACTTAATCCTTAATTCTGCCAAATGCTAAAGGACACTGGCAAAGCATGGCAAAACGTGTCACTGTGGTGGGATAAATAACATGGTTCTTGTGCAGTCATGAAACTCAGATTGGGTCACACAAGACCAGAATACCATCACAGTAAGGTCACCAGTATTAGGTAACAAGGGGAGCATTATGAGACATGCAGTGGAGACAATGTAGATTTACTGATAGTAATACACAGGCAAAGAAAGAACCTTCAGAAAATGTTACATATGCCTACTACATGTATTTTCAAAATATGTATAGCAGAAGGTCTACAGCAGGTATGTATGTCAATAGTCTAGTGACAAGGCTGATAATACAATTTGAGTGAACATTGTAAGGAAAAATCAGCTAGGCAAAGTATCTGGGAGTATCTAATGCCCATTGTCCAACTGAAACTTTAAATGAAGTCCATCATCAGATTGAATAATTTATGATTCTCTACAATGTAACTTGTCTCTTAGTAAGAGACTCTTACTGTACAATGTAGGTCTCCTTTTATAAAATACTCTGTTATGGTGTTCTTCCCTTTTTGAAGCATTTTCCCACATAAAATAGTACCACGGGGATCCATAATGAGTATCTCAACAGTAAACCTTTGTAGAAAATTCTTTCTGAGTCTTTCCACTTTCCACAGGCGGATCTTTGATGACTGGATCACCTGGAGGGGTCCCCCAGGGTCCAGAATCTTTCTTATGCTTGTCCTGAGGTCCACTGCACATATAGCCTGAAGCACAAAAGCTTCAAGACAAGACATGTGGGATCTACTTGCAGCAGGCTAACAAGCATGCATGTTTGAATGAGAGATACAGAAAGAGTGAGGAAAATTGGGACACTTTTGAGAAAGTAATACATAAATGCATTTCTGTTAGAAGGACTGTCAAGGACATTGTGGAGATTTTCAAAAAATAATAATAACAGAAAATTCTTTCAGAGATTTTCGTTGACTTATCTGGCTTGATTTTTATGGTTTTTCTTTGTAAATTTGGACATTTTTAAACAAAGTCATATTTCACTGCAAACAAGCTAGGAAACCAAGGAGACTCAACCGAGGAATGCACGATATCATGTCATTGGCAACTCACTATTTATTTTGAGTATTTTCTTAATAGTATTGGGAGGAATTTATCATTAATTGTCATTATTCCCAGGCAATTTGCGATAACCTTTTAACTTCACAATCAATATTACTATAAATTATATTTTCCCACCCTTTCCCATATCTTCTTTAACATGTATTTCCATGACAGTGATATTCATTTTCCACAAAAAAGTACAGCCTTTGGCAAAATGACTTGTGTCAGGTGATAGACAGCAACCTGGGGCTGACCAGTCTTCCTTTGGGCTCTGGGGAGAGTGGCTCCAAGGGTATTGACCTTACACAGTCTCACTGTTAGGACACAGGGAGACATTTGAGTCAGATATGAGGGAGGTCCTTATTAGTCATGCCATTTTTCAGTCCGAGATACAAAAGACATTATCATCATTCAAATTAGTAATGAAGATCAATAATACAAGTGAGAGTTTGATGGATGATTTGGGTATATTGAATTTATGAAAACTGATTCTAGGCTGTCTACAAGTGGACCGCTGTTACATTGCCACTTCTTTTTCCAGCCTTTGCAGATCAGAACATATGCTAGTGACTAGCGTGCTATTCCGCGAGCTGCTGCGAGCGGTCCACATCATTTCGGTCTGAGGAACTCACACAATTTTGTCTGGAAGAAACCGGGGCTGTTTCTGAGTGTGCTGATGACCTTGTCTACTTCCTTAGAGAATGTGATTGACGAGTCCGACTCTGGTATACATTATTTATTTATTTATTTTTTATTTACATAAACTTATAAAGCGCCTTATTCATAAAAAATGCTCTAGGGCGCTGTACAAACAATATAGGACAGAGAATATAATTTATAAAGATAAAATCGCAGTAAATAACATTAAAGATAAAAGCAGTGTAAAGATAATTAAAATTGAAATCACAGATTATATGCTTGTTTAAAAAAGAATGTCTTTAATGACTTTTTAAAACTAAAGAGTTCATGAATTGTCCTCATTTCATGTGGAAGGGAATTCCATAGAGTGGGTGCAGCCACCCTGAAGGACCTGGACCCATATGTTGTGGTTCTGAAGGATGGCACAACAAGCAAAGCTTGAGTTGAGGAACGCAGTGTGCGAGTTGGCCTATACTCCTCTAGTAAGTCATGGAGATATTGTGGTGCGAGTCCATTTAAAGCCTTGAAAGTGTGCAAGATCACCTTATACTTAGTCCTATACTCGATAGGCAGCCAATGTAGCTGTACAAGGACTGGAGTGATGTGTTCCTGGCGACGCGTTCCAGTGATAACACGAGCACAGCTGTTTTGAACGAGCTGGAGTCTGTTGAGCAGATTTTTTGGCAAGTTATACAAAAGCACATTGCAATAATCCAACCTAGAGATAACACTGGACTGGATAAGGGACCGACAGGCATCCGTTGTAATAAATTGACGTATTCTACCAATACAACGTATTTGGTGGTAGCAAGATCGTACTAAATGAGATACGTGCTTCTCCATTGTCAAACATCTGTCTTGGATGACCCCTAAATTTCTAACATGTTCAGATGGAGTAAAACGATTGTCATCAATGTTGAATATAAATTTTGTGAATGTGCAATGAAATTGGAACTATTTCTTGGGACAGCAATGCTGTAGCATGCAAAATCAACTTTTGTGCCAGGTGGCAGTAGCATGCAGTTCTCATTTTCACTAGACTGGATTCTAGGCATCCAGCTCCTTATTTCTCAAATCAGATACACCTGAAGTTACTTTATTTCTAAATTCCATATTTCCTGGCAAGCAGGTCATTATTTGAGAACTTTTTCCTCCAGTACACTGACAGCTACAGACAGTTTCAAAGCCATTGTCATCCAGATTGATATCAAAAAAATTTTTTTTATCCCTTTCTCCACAACTACCAACTTATTAGTATTACCAATTTAGATATTTTCCACTTCTCACTTCTAATAAGTCAATGCAAGACCCAGTCAGTGAGTGTAGCTGTGACAACAGTCTCTTGGCCTCCTGCCATGCCTGTCACCTGCCCTCCTCAGGCTGACGCTTCTGCAAACACATTCTGGCCTCAGGTCACCATGTCACTCACAATTGAGACATTCTCATAAATGAGACATACTAAATCCGTTCACTCATTTTGCTGTCACAAGGATGACATAGTACAATGAATATGACACTTCATCCAAGTATACATAACATAATTACAATGTGATTATACTTTTATAATTTTGTTAACCTTTGTAAACAATTTATTGTACAATAACTGGCAGAAGGTCTGATTGGCAACAGTCCTTACCTGCTCTGTTGAAGGTCTCCGCCTGCACGGGTTCTACAAGGTTCGAACCCTGAAGCGGGCCCACTGGCAAATCAAACATTTTCAGTGGACCTTTTAGAGTGTCAACAGCAAAATCCCAGCTGGATGTTGTTCGGATGAGACATTAAATTGGCGGCCCACTGAATCAGTGTCTGTGCTTGGCAACTAAAAGATCCCTCACATGGGCTAACCCAATAATAACATATCGAGGACTGCCACGCTCTCTCTGTGATCTCATCAATATCTAAACTTGCCGCATTTACCATAGTCTACTGGAACTGGCCGTTTAAATTAGCACAAGCAGCATGCAAATGAGCAAAATATGGCAAAGTAAACTTGTTACCTTTAGAATTGTTTTCTTTCATACTGTGGGAATCTTGAATTGTTACAAATTACAACTAGACAGTGCATGGAATGCACACCTCCATAGCCGGATAGTTGGGTTGCCCCCAGTCCCCCTAGGCCAAAGTTATGTTGGGGCAACTGAAAGACCCTGGACATCCCTGAATGAATATGTCTCATAGAGACAGCAAGACAACGTAGGGCAACACAGGAAGCAATTCCATTGGCTGCCTGTTCCTGCTGGAATACAATTGAAGCTGATGAGTACAACATGGCAATTATGTACTCAGCTGGTCAGTCTCAAGGGCCAACAGCATCCATGTTTTAAAATATGATTTGGGAGTACTTATTTAAATTCAAGTAACTCATCAAGATTTACAAGAACAACAACTTTGAAACAGCATTCGTATGCCTGCTTCCTTAACTTCCTTTCCAAGCATGACAAGAAAAGGACAAAATAGACCTTGGGGATATAGAGTCAGCACCTGCTCATGTTTATGTTAAATTGATAGAAATGACAGTTTTTAGGGGTTGACGAGCCATGTTAAAAGTGAACTAGACAGCGGATGGAATCCGCACCTCCAGAGCTGGATAGTTGGGTTGCCCCCCGTCCCCTTAGGCCAATGTTGTGTTGGGGCAACTGAAAGATCCTGGACATCCCTGAATGAATATGTCTCATAGAGACAGGAAGACTGTGTAGGGCAACACAGAAAGCAACTTCATTGGCTACCTGTTCCTACTAGAATACAATTGAAGCTGATGAGTACAACCTCAAAGGCATTGAACGACAAAGCAGCAAAGTACATTCAGACAGTTGTGCAGCTGAAGCCCAATGGGAAACATAACTTTAGGAGGAATAATAAACTCTTATTAATAGAACCAGCTTCAAAGAACCATAACAAATTTGTAGAAAGAGCTTGCATACATGTGCATACTTTTCATAAGAAATAAGGAAAATTTGATGCATGCAAAGAGAGTTCACAAACAATGATAATGATAGCCTATTGATAGCCATGGCAATTATGTACTCAGCTGGTCAGTCTGAAGCTCCCAACAGCATCCATGTTTTAAAATATGATTTGGGAGTACTAATTTAAATTCAAGAAACTCATGACGATTTAAAAGAACAACAAGTCAACAACTTTGAAAAGGCATTTGTATGCCAGCTTCCTTAACTTCCTTTCCAAGCATGACAAGAAAAGGACAAAATGGACCTTGGAGGATAAAGTCAGCACCTTGTAATTGTAATTGTAAATTTTTATACTATCAGTCATGCACTGCACTGCAGGCACCTTCTCTTGTTTATGTAAAATTGAGAGAAATTAAAGTTTGTAGGGGTTGACAAGCCATGTAAAAAAGTGAATTATGCAGAGTAACTTAATATTATGATGCTTTTTTTTTTCAATGGCACATGAATGTCTATTATTGACAAAACAAGGCTAATATCAAAGCAAACAGATATTGCACTTCATCAGGCAGCTTAAAGTGCTTGCACGTTACTTTTTTATATAGGAATAGCCTATGAACAGCACATAGCATCCAACTTCTTATGTTTTCACACCAAATAAATGTCTGTGAGGGCTAAACCTTTATTGGAATCAAGTGAAGCAATAACACATCCTATAGACTATGTATGATCTGGTGATAGTTTTTTTTACTTCAGCTATCAAATACAGGGGCAGTGGGTTGTGTATAGGACAGTCAATAGGACAGGGCAACAGGTAGGGTGAGACAGTTGACTACCAGTACCTGAATATTGTCAGAAAAGCCTATGGTAAAAATTCTGGGAGCCAATCCAATGTCCAAGAGACATATTGTAAGAAAAATAAATTGTAGAATAATATGCAATCCTATACCTCCAGAACCACAAGGAAAGGGGGAAAAAAACTCATTAGATAAAGATATATCACACATCATTATGAGTGCTAACTACTGGTAAGAAAAAGTGTGGTATTTTCAACCTAAAAAAGACACTGTAGATGACATTATTTGGGCATTCAAATGCCCCAGAATGCATCACAGAGCATTTAATATTTCAAAATTTTCCTGGGGGAGGGTCCCCAGACCCCCCCTTTACGGTACGGGTATCCTGTTCTGTCTGCCCTAGCCTACAGCAGCCTGGCCGGGCCAGACTTTCCCCAAAGCAAGTCAGATCTTACAGGACATTCGGTCCTGCTAGCCATCAAATTCAGCAGGACCGAAAGACTTTTCCCAGGACCGAAAAATGCTGTTGCGCAAAGGATAAAATTTCATCAATATTTTTAATGCGAAAACCAGGCTTTTGAGTTGTTTTTTTTACACAAATTAATTTTATATTGTAGGACCTTGTCTACTATTAATAAATACCACAATTAATATTAGTTCTTCATCAAACATTAGCCAAATTTCTATTTTCTTGCAAGTTGAAAACAAATTTGGGAACTTTTTGGTTAATGTTTAATGTTGAAATCGTACGAATGAGAATTAGATGATTATTTAGATCTAAACTTACAATAAATTACTGGCAGTTCTGATAAGCTGTGTCTGACTTGCTGTATAATGGCATGCATGCATATTCTAATCACTGCACTTCAAAGCACAGGCCTGGGTCAGGGGTATCAAGTCAACTAGTAACCATGCCAACTGGTAACCAAACCAACTGGTAACCAACCAACTAGTAACCAACCAACTGGTAACCAAAAACCCTACCAACTGGTAACCATCCTTTTTTTGTGGGTTACCAAGTCGTAACCATGCATTTAAATTAATTTCATGACCATACCAACTGGTAACCACCAAATTCTTGCCAACTACCAAGTCGTAACCAAAACTAAATATTATTTTAAGCCAAGAAATCTCTGTAAATTTTTTAAATAAATGATAACATGTGTTTATTCAGGGATATTTTATCCAAATATAAATTGTATAATTTTAAATATTTAGAATTACAATGATAAAATAGCTGAAATACTGGTAATTATGATTTGGTTACGAGTTGGTTCATTCTGATTTTCCCTGGTTACCAGTTGGCAAGAGTCACTGGTTACGAGTTGGTGGACAACTTTCAATTTTTGGTTACTACTTGGCCATGTCCTATTGATTACAAAATGCCATGGTTACTACTTGGTTGGGAAAAATCAAAAATGGTTACCAGTTGGTTTGGTTACCACTTGGCATGGTTACTAGTTGACCTGTATTCGGGTCAGGTAATTGAGTAGGCTGTCTGATACTCGATTGCCTTTTAAACTGGTCAACAAACTCACAGATGTGTGCAAAAAGTGAAAGTAATAGTTAAGTTTATTCATTTCAATTCAATATCTTATTGCTGCATTGTTGCATAAGTGCAATGCATCATGTCAAAGTGTAGTACCTGAGCTAGCTGCACAGCAAAGTGCAATCAGCTTTGACACTTGCCTTTGACACTTCAATGGCAATTATTGGAACTGAGGGTGACACAAAGCTCAAGAAACTCCAGAATTGCAATTAGCATTATTGGGCTGCTTTTGTAATAAACTCCAACAAAGAAGCCAATTGGTCTCTGCTACATTGACACGCATTGACGATCGTCTGCATGAGCGATATTAGAAGGGTTTTAATTGATAATTCAGGCATGGTATTTGTGTGTCGGTCAGACGGTCCGACTAGGTGCGTAATTCAGTCGGACCGCTTGTAAATCCATCGGAAATGTCCGTCGGTCCGACGTATTTGGGAAAGTACTACTAGTGAGTGACTAGAGGCAGCACACGATTGAAAGTTGAATTTCACCGTCGGCGCCCTGCCGATTTTGCCGATTCGCCGACACCAATCGTGTGTTTTCGGCGAAAACCTGGTGGATGTAGCATTTTCACGTGGCGCCGCCTCCCGAATTGTCGACGAACTGAGGGAATCCCAGGAAATCCCAATCTTTCAACATTGTGTGACGTCATTTTCGTCACTTCCGGGCCGGTCTTGCTGCTTTCACCGGGGTTTTCAGATCGGCAAGTCGGCAGTTGCCTTCGGTGCCGAATGCACAATCGGCAGTCAATCGAGGACGAACGGCTAGCCGGGGCAGATTCGGCGACACCAATCGTGTGCTGCCTAGAGTATCTGCCTGTTCACGGATTTTCATGGACGGAGCCACGCAGTAATGAACGGAGACACGCAGTAATGTCGGCTGCTTGACGAGGTTAGCCTTTGGAAATAAGGAAATCCGACGGTATTGAGGGCTGTACTTACGGTTAATCCTTTCAATCAAGACAATACGTCGTAATTACGTCGTATTTCTACGGCTAATTCATTGCCGTGGCTGCCTGGAGAGAAATCAAACAAGTTTGATTTTGCCCCGGATATCGCTCTCATCCCCCGTAATGTGTGATCCTTCGGAAATATCCGGAAGGTTCACGACGATTGCCGAAGTCAAGACTCGCCAGAGGTCGCCAGGGGTCCTTCCTGGAAGGGGGCTCGCTTGGAGGCGCTGCAAGCAGTTTGGGGACCAGCCAGACTGACCAATCAGATCGCTTCACTGCGACGGGGACCCGCCAAGACAACGCCGACCATGACATCAGCCAAAAAGTGTCGCATTCCCATTTAGAGACAGGCTGGGGCAGACATATTGAATTGGCCATGATTATGGTACGACGCAGCGTAAAAACGCATCAGAAAATGCCCGATTTCTGACTATTCTCGGCATTGACGACATCGTTTTACAGTCGCTACAGATAGATCTATCCCTGATCTATATGCCACATCACTCTGACCCCTTAGGATGCCATGTGTGCAGAGGTGGAGGGGGAAATTTGAGGTGTGTTGCGTAAATCACTGTATGTCATGTTTACTGAATGTCGGAAATGAACGCTGACGGATCAGCTGGCGTAGCCGTCCAATCCTCCATAGCCCAGCGGGCTATGGAGGAATAATATTGGATAACAAAATGAATGTTATACTTCTAAGTTATCAGTGCCTCTGCAAATTATAGTGGACAATGGGACAATCAAGACAAAGTGACATAACAAGTTTTGATAATTAATCACACAAGGTGTTTTTGGCGTAAACAAAAAGCAATGTTTATGAGAAGTTACATAACCAATCAGGTAACATTTTTGGAGAATCCAAACAATCCAATTCAAGGAGTCCCTCTGACACTTTGTGTCGTCGGCAAAAATAGGGACTCATGGTGTCTGCATTTACCACATCTATTAATCTGATGCTGACTATTGTATTATTTGGAGATGTAGATGGCACCAAGGCTACTACAGTCAAGTTATTAGTAGGCTAACACACAAAATATTACAGAGGTAAATCCAAACAAAAATCAAGTGTCAGTGGTAGTAGGCCTGCTGGCCTGAAAAAGTATGGCAAACACAGATATTTTCAACTGAAAGACACTGAATGGATGTATACAATGTACAGTACTTTGCATGAAACAAAAGATACAATGTATTCTTGTTAAAACACTGAACAATGACAGAAGTACTGATTCATGCTGTGTGTGGTCCCCACTTCAAGTGGAGCCAACAACTCAATAACCATCCTGTGTGAAATGCCAGGTCACTTCACACCCCATCTGATTGACCCAAGGCCAACTGATAACAAATTCACACAAGTTGTCTTTGTGAAAGCTGGTCAGTTTAATCAATCAATCAATGAGGTTTGTTCTGAACTGATAGTCCTTTCTGAGGAACATTGTTGTGACAGCTTGGTGACGCTGTCTTTCTCCCTCCCTACACTGTAAAATTTGAAATTTCGAGTCAGCTTAAGTGATTGAGTGAGATGGTTGTACAATTAGTTTGAGCTGACATAGCTTATTGTTTTAGGTTATGGTAATCTGTCCATTGTCATAACTTAAAAAAAAAAACAAGCTGAGTTAGCTCAAAGGAATTGTGCAACAATCTCACTCAATCATTTAAGCTGACTCAAAATTCAAATTTCACAGTGTACATTAATTTGAAGGTGATTGGTCCTTCTCTAAGACAACAATCTGGGGAGCTGAATATTGACTTTTTACATACATTTGATTATTTTATTGGTATAATACATCACAATGCATGTTTTCTTTCCAAGAATCGTTTGAAGCAGAAACTGTCAGAAAGATGGAAGTGATTCACTGATTCTTCAAAATCTGTTAAAGAGACATCATACCAATAACAAGCTCAGGTTTCCATGAAAGTGTCAATAAGCACATTCTGGGTGACTGGACTTTGAAATAAACCCAAAACAAACATTGACCTACAAAATAAACCTAGTTTAACAAATCAATGAATAACTCCAAGAGCCATAAAACGCAAATTGGGCTAACTCAGTTCAAAGCAAAAACACTGAAAGAAAAGTCATTGGTTTTCTTTTATGTCACAACAACTTAGTTCCTTTATGTCATGAGAATTGTGCACTGTCTGGGTCCATTTGAGTCAGGTTGGCAATGGCGGGCAGCTCATTCTTTAGTGATTTATTCAGCCAGTTGACTTTGGCCTGAGGGTGTTTTATCGGGCCAGGCATAAGTCACCTGTCGGTCATTGGCCATGCAGCTCACTTAGATTTGCTTCAAGTCAGAGCGATAAAGCCATGCACTTTATTTGCGCCTTCCTGCATCTAAGACAAATGAAAGAGGCAATGAGACGCTGCCAAGTAATTTATTATTGCAGACAAGCAGAGCCCGCTGCACGTGGGGCATACAAATGGAAGTCAGCCGGCTGCAGGGGCCACGAAGAATACACAAATTATGGACGATCAGTATTCCAGGCAGAGGAGGGAGGGGGTTGCAATTCCTGGCCGTGTGATGGAGGGAGCAGGGTGAGCCTACCAATGATGGGGTAATCACCCGCTTGTCATTCCCACCTTGCTCTGTCTTTTTTGTAGGCGACAATGAGGTCACAATTTGATGTGACCTGTGGCACCGCCTAGTGCATACTTATGGCGCCATCTGCATGCTTAGGGCTGAACCGACGCCACTTGTGGCTCCACCTCACATCTCTGCAAACCCCATTCAATTAGAGCTGCCTCATCCAGCCTCGTCTTTACTGAATTGAGATCGTCTTTTGATTAACACTGTCTTGTCTTCATGCGAAGGACAGCCAGTCCACCTGACTAGCATTCGCTCTTTTCTCTCAGCTCTGTCCAATGAAGTCCCGATTCACAAATATATCAGCAGACAGACTGCTCTCTGTTGGTCTGCTTCCCGGCCAGGCCTTGATCGTATGGCATAGGGCCTACAGGCTGTCTACTGCTGGACGACGTCTTTTGACATGGACAGCAATACCAACAATGATCTTCCATGTATATACCAACATCTTATGATGAAACACTACGTCGTTGTGAATCCACAATTTTGATGAAATAACAAGTGATACCCACAAGTATGACTTTGACGTCACATCACATCACACATCAAATTGTGTCCTTACTTTCAGATTTGCCTTCAACGTATTTGGACAGCATGGGTCAGTAACTTTCTTCTGGCAGCATTCCATCATCATAGGGCATAGGCAGCTAGTTGCATGGTGGGCCATTGATGCATGGCATAGTGATCTGCCAGCTACACTGAAGCGATATCCGGCATTGTCTGTGGATATATCTTCGGGACGATCTTCACAAACCACATTACATGTATTCCAAGTTAGACATCTTTGGATTTATGACTCTGGTCATAGTTTCAGATGACCTTACAACATTGGGAGGACTTTCAAACAAGCCTTTTATATTGTGCATGTGACATTCAAGTTTTAAAATGTAAGACTTTCTACATTTCGCAAAGTATGACTGATATTAACTAAATTCTAATTGATGAAAAGCTCATCATACTCAGTCACCACTGATGAATTTCCAGAAAAAAAAAGACTTTCATCACCAATAAAACAAGCGCAGAAGTAAATGAAAACTGAGGAGGCTATATCAAATAGAATATCACTGGGACTGAACCACATACATTTGGGGGAATTCGTGCCAATGACTAAGTTCACCTCTCAGGCAATTTTGTTCTCCTAAACTCGTGATAGAGACAAAACAATCTGATGCCAGCTTCCATTTGTCATTTGAGTTTGTCACTGGAGTGTACTACAAAGGCAACTCACAAACTGTTCACACGCACGAATCTTTTCTTGGCAGTGCTGGGGGCAGAGTCAGGGTTCTATTGACTGTTATACACAGGCTAACACAGCATACAAGAGGGCCTGTCCTAAACCAACCACAATCAATGCTGTTCAATGCCCTAGAGTATGCCTCCCAGTTTATGGGATCAATGGCTTCTTTCATCCATGTCACCATTCAAATCTTCTCAATCTTTTGTTTCACCACCTTGTTGTCAATTTATGCCTCATAGATGTCCCATGGACCTTCATACAAGTGATGACATCCTCATTTCTCTCTTGTTTCACTGTTTGTTTCACTGTTTGTTTCACTGTTTGTTTCACTGTTTGTTTCACTGTTTGTTTCGCTGTTGCCTCAATTCATTGACCTTTCAGAAAATGTTTCCTCCCCGAGCCCGTCCGTAAATTAACCGGTTGACAGAATGGCAGAAGAGAGCCCGAAGGGACCCGAAGAGAATAGCGGTGAACATCTAACTGCAAAGAAAGGCTCCGAAGTAACAGGCCCTGGGGTCGTTGCTTACATCTTATTGTGTTCCTGTTATGTCTTGCGTTGTTTTAATGCCCTGAGCACTCCATTTGTTTGCTACGACCTAGTGCCGCAAGGACTCGCCAAGGGGTATACAGTCTAATCGCTGTTTCCACCAGAGGGCCTCAAGGGCCTAAGAGGTCCAGGGACTAAACACATCTCCCTTGTTTCTTTATCTTAGCTGTCATCCTTTTGAAATAAGCCAGATTCACTTTCCCACACTCAAGTTATGCTAAATGCCATCTGCCGCATCAGGAGAATGCAATGTCACATTAACATCCTGAGGACCTTGAAGGTCACGTGGAGATCATCAAGGTCATGCGCCAAATGAAAGGAAGTGGAGAGTTTAAGACCTTAAGTTCATCCAAGAGCAAAGGACACACAACTCCAAAACAAGATAAAGATCCAGAAATAATTTATGAGACGACAAGGCGAATATTAATGATGAAACCCTCCAAATGTGCAATTCATTGTTAATTCAAAGTGTATACAATCATTTTATTCGTAAATTTGCATGTCAAATCCTAAAACAAATTCCTAACTGACTTATTTGGAATATAAAAGCCACAAAATCTATTTCCCACTCGCGTGTTAGGAAAACTATTTCCCTCGTTTTTTTGCAACAAAACAGAATCTTAAAAAATTATTTACAAATATGTATAACAACAAATAGCCAGGACACCTAAACCTCACACTACAGATTCTATGACGTGCCATTTTTATGTGGACCAACTGTAGCCCAATAGTTAATGTTGCGAGAGAAAGTGGTCTCTTAAGAGGGTGCACTGTAGTTCTCGGCAAGCACGCACATCACCAACAATTACCAGAGAATCAAGGCCCCAGTGCTCCAGCCATTGCATGCCTCATCTTCAAGGCTAAATTACATTTTTCTCTGTCCAATTAGGGCCTTGCATGACAGTCATTTAAGGTGGATTCCATGGCTACAGCCTGCTTGCATGTAAGGAGAAATCCACATCCTATGTGCCTCTCTGCATCACCCACATCAAGAGGTCTCCGACAATGCACTGCCAGCTCGCACTAACTCACATGTCAATGCCATTCTTCCATTCCACCATTCCGCTCTACCGTTCCGTGGGTCGCAACTCGCTGTAGTTAGACTCTGCGGTGCGGAGCCTTCGGAGTCCAGATTCAGCTGAGAATTG
Organism: Platynereis dumerilii; assembly: GCA_026936325.1. Lineage (NCBI taxonomy): Eukaryota > Metazoa > Annelida > Polychaeta > Phyllodocida > Nereididae > Platynereis > Platynereis dumerilii. The sequence continues at coordinate 22,665,158 of JAPTHN010000011.1, forward strand.
CGACTTGTAATGTGAGGCGGTCAGTCCTCCATCAAGTCAGTTGCATTAGATTTTACCTGAGGGCATTTGAATTAACTATTCCTCTTCATTATTATTATTAATAATTATAATTACCTCATAAATATTAATATTGTTATCAAGACTTTATGAGAGTCACTTTAGAGTAACTTTTCAGATTTTTCTGCAGCAACATATTGAAATGTAAATCTGTCATTTAAAAAAAGTCATCATACAAACTTTAATTGGTTGTACAACAGAATATGTGCAATGAAACTACCTGAGGGCAATTCAAGCAACTTCACTTACATAACTAGGACCTCAAGAGTTTTAAATAAATGTTTAATTTTAAGACTAATTTTCTCCCCAAGCATATCTCTAGATTCATGAACACTTTGCAAAACATACAATTTAAAGGAGTAACACCCTTTACGCTAATATGTACTTAAGAGTACAGTACATAAATCTGGCTAGGGCCTTCATTCTTGTGAATTTCCCAAATTATATTCAACAAGAAACTTTTCGTCTTTATATCATCAACACTTTCTCAAAACTATCATGTCATTCATGACAATTCCATGTTTTTATCCTTTGAATTTCACCAATTTAAAACAAAACCTTGCATGAGGAGCTTGTTGTGTACACAGGTAAAATTAATCAAAGTCAAGGATTTTCATTTTCTTTCATTTAACTTTGTTACAATCATGAGCAACTTGCAAAAACTGTAAAAAGTTTTGAAAAATTGGAAAATTAGATCATGTCAAATTGTTCATCATAACTGCACTAACATGAAATGTTTAAAGTGGAACAATCAGACAGGTTAACTTGTTTTTCACGAGTAAGAGTTAAATTTCTCTGCAGTGAATCAAACGTTCACATTTTAATGTCACATTGCTTGGCCATGCATTCAATGGCATTGCACTAATAACCTGAGTCTCTGACTGAGAAAGGATCTCATAAAATAAAGGAGGCATAAAGTGACAAAGCTTTTCACACATCAACAAATAAGGCAACTGGGGCAAGAAAAATAATGGAAGACATAGCTTTGGAATGTCGAAGATTTAGCATCACCCTGAGACTTCTGCCCAAGCTACATGATTGCATTCATGCACCGAGGTGACTCTTGACCAAATATGCGCCCACTTGAATTTGGGGTAAAAAAGTGTTTGTTTAAAGTGTAAAAAGGGAGACAAAGGATCAGCGAGGATCGAATATTAAAAGTTGAGGTAGTTCCTTCGCAGAATGAGAATAAGCAGGACAAAGCTTCACACGTATGCACCAGCGTCAGTTAGCGATTGCATGATTGGTTATGGAGGGGCACATCTTTCGTAAAGCGATTCAGGCCGGCATTGACTTTCCATGGGGTTGCATATTTTAACATGTCAATCTCATGCAGTAGGTGCCATAACACTTGTGTTATTTCAACACCGCAGCTCATTCTGTATTGGGCAAGAATTTTATGTTATTTGTAATGGAACACTCGAGACCATGCTGAAAATGTGAAACAGGGATTGGTGTAGCTGACATGCATATGCAAGTCTAGCCACACAGACTCATGAAGTGGCCGCCTCGCATTGCTTATTCTCCCCGAGTATTAATCCCCTGTGTATCATCCAAGCTGTGCATAGAGTCTCTCTGTGTGGATTTGCTTCAGCCGAAACCTCTCATATTCATCATTTTCTCCGAGTTTCTCATGGATTTTTTGAAATTTTTTTCACTACCTCTTTCCCTCTGAAGCCACATTGGGTTACACCAGTACAACACATTTTGAATTGGCCATCAGAGATCCCCAACAACAAAAAAGCGACAAACACATCACAAGAACTTAGTCCTCTTCATTCTGTGTGCATCATACACAGCATCAACAGAATACGAGGCACAGTCTCTAATCTGCTGAGTAAATGTCAAACTGCACTGACCTGGCTGTGGGTGGCGTCTTTGCATACGGAGGTGACTGTGTCTCGGCAAGGATTGTCTCCAGCAATCCTTTGGCTGAAAAAAGTCAGAAGAAAACACTGTGAGAAGTTGAGAACAATCTCATGCAGAAGAAACATTCTAATAACATAATTCTAACCACAAGCACTAAAATCATTTACAGAAACTTCATCACCTCAGCCCCCCCCCCCCCCCAAATAAAGTTATCCATTACATATAATACATAATATAAACATACAAATATATAAATTGAGTGATTGAGTGAAGGAGAGGTGTGCTTCAATATGGTAAACTTTAAAGAATTGCTGATTGTAATGCATGGGATTTTAACTTCGTGTAAACACTTTAATCATAACACAATTTTAAATGTATATTTTAATATTTCAACCAATTAAACTGATGACATCATCCTGATGATGACATTTGCATTATTGCACTAGTATATCTCACATTAAAATTGATCAGCTGCAGAGAGATTATCAAATCAATTTAAATACAAAACTAAAATCGGAGAAGCATTTACATTTTGTCCTCTTGACGGGCGTATCATGGTCCAGTTTTGTTTCTTGCACAGGGGGTCTTTCATAAACAGTAGGAGTAGGAGCAGCTCTTCGAGGAGCAGGGGTGTCCAATATTTTCTCATTGACATTGGTATCTTTTAAAGATTTGTCACTGTCCACAGGTCTGTATTTCACTCTGTTCGGAGAAGTTCTGAGATGACCGAAATTTCCACTAGGGGTCATTGCAGGTCTATTCCTCGAAATTCCAATAAGTTGAGCCTGGAACATAAGTGCCCCCTGGTGAATTTTTCAGCAAGAGTTTTTCTGGGTTCCACAAGGAATTAAACAAGCAGCTGGGACATAAGGCCCAGTAGTACTACTTAAGTAGAGAGAAATTTTGACAGTCTGCTTACAATTGTGTCATCAGTATTTATGAGAAAAATATATACTGAAGAACACATTGACATATATATAATAGAATTATAAGAGAAACAGTAGAATTACATTACTTCCCAAATTGCCAGCATTTCAAAATAACCTTTTCTCCTAATTGCAGCAGTTACTATACCACAAATATTATTCAAATAAATATGAATATTTACCTGAACATTCATGTACTGTTGCTGCATCTGCTCCAGATGATCCAACCTTTTTTGAGTCATATCCTCCACTTGCTTTTCTAGCTGGGATATTTTCTGATTTGGTTGAGTCCTCATACTTTCTAGGCCTACTCCGGAGTCGCCAGTGGAAGTCAGCGTCTGGCCCGGCTGCATTTGCAAGGCTGACAATCTTTCCAATATCTGAGTCATTTTGAGCTCAACTTCTTTCTGCGCCTAAAATGAAGGTGAAAGATAAGTCGAAGTCAGCACTTCAGTTTTTGAAAGTGCAGAATATATATCAAGTTGGCTGTTTATCACTACAAATAAAAAGTACAACGAAAGAAGAGGATGTTCTGACATTCAAACACCAGATAAATAAGATGGAAAACAATCAACCAAAGACCAAACTATCCTTGCAAGCATTCATCATGATGTGAAAATATTCCAAAATAAATGTACCTGAAGAAAAGGTTGGGTAGCTGCAACAGCAGCTGAGGCGGCCACAGCAGCAGTCGTGATGGGGTCAGTCTTAGCATGCTTTTCTAATGCTGATTCCAAATTTTTCTTCTGTTCTTTCTTTTCTTGTTGAACAATTTTAGGTTGGACAACTCTTTTCACTGGCACTGAAACTTGACGACTGTAAAAATCATGAAAGTAATATTTTAACATTTACTTCAAAATAGGTCAATAAACATATGTGATAAATCATTCCTACAATTATCTCCTTCGGAGGGAATTGCAAATAAAGACATTCCGCAGATTATCAAATTCATAAAAGGATATATATTCAAATTAAACTAAGAAATTTATTTCCTCAATTAAACCAAGAAATTCATTTTCAAATTCAACTGAGCAGTTGACTTTTAAAATTAACTAAGAAATTCATTTTAAAATAACTGAAAAATAGATTTTAAAAATCAAATGACAAGTTATTTTTCAAAACCGACCTTTTAGCAATGCTGCCTTTCAGATGCTTCTGTTTCTCGGTCAGATTGTACTGGGTGATTACCGTATCTTCAGTATTTCTGACTTGACTGGGATCTGACCCTTCCACAGCTGCTCCTTGAAACAGACCTCGATGGTGGGGTTGACTCTGAAACTGATGGAATAATCAAATCTAGACATAAATTCATTACCAACAAATTAAAATGGATGGATATTTAAGTATATAAAGAGAGATAAAAAAATAGGCTGGTGCATTTGTTCTGAATAATCAGAATAAATTCAGAATTGCATTACCTATTGATTATCAAAGAAGAAACAAACAAAGGCATACATTTTATGGAAATTGAAAGAAACATCAACAAGATTTCATAGGCCTGATGCATGTCATCATTTCAATAGCATTTAATTAATTCACGGACCCCTTACGCTACTCCTACAAAACTACAAATTGCCCACTTATGAAAACTTGCAAGTAGCTTTTCTATATTCTCTACAATGTCCTTAGAAGGGTTTCATGTTCAAATTACAGTCAAAGAAATTGAGATGATGTTTTCTCATAATCTAACCTTGGGAAAAACAGTCTGTTTCAAGATCTAACCATAGGCCACTACAAAAAACCCTTTATTTTCCCCCATTCCCTCACATGCATGTTTTCACAGGTCTTATGCTAGTAGCATTTAATACAGAGCTATTCTTAAATTCAAAACTAAAAATACTCAAAATATTTCAATTTTAAGCGATGTAATAAATCAATAAAAGTTATGACAGATAATCCCATTTTTTCTCAATTTATATATGAATTAAATATTTATAACCATCAGTACCTTTGACACAGTAGGTTTTGCAGGAGCAGCTTGGTATTGGGGTGCCTCAGGGGGTTGTCTCTCTTCAGAAGTTGATGACACAGGACCTGGCTCTTGACTCTCAGAATTAAGAGACGAAGCACTCGCTTGACTGAGGTTGCCATCTCTTGCTTGCACTGTCACGATATTCTCTGGCACGGTGATGATCTCAGTGTCAGAGCACTTCTGGTGTCGATCTGAAGAAAGGAAACCAATTAAAATTTTAAAAAGGTAATCAAAGTAGCTGAGAATTAATTGAAATGAAAAATAACAGTTGTTTGTGTGATTGAAGAAAATGTTTGCATACTCACCAATTGGAGTAATCTTGCCATTGGGAGAATGCATAGGACAATGATGCTCAGATCTCTGAGGACTTGACGTGACTTTTGAGGTGGGTTCTTGTAATTTGTTTTCAACTGCAGTGTTGTTATTTTGGTGTCTTTCAGTTTCAGATAATCTTCCCCCTTGCAAATCAGTGTCAATAGAACTTTCACTGGGAGATGTCAAATGCACAATCACATCCATGGGAATATGGCGCTCCACCGATCCTGTTACGTCTTGCACTTTGCAATAGTTATCATTCCGTACACATTCAACACTTGATAGAGGGCTGAAGAGTCCATTAAAATCCTGAGGAAGAGTGCTCAACATTTTGACAGGAGTAGCTTTTGGTGAAGTCATTGCATCCTCCTTTTTATGAGAATGTTTTCCTGTCTGAGACTGAAAAATGTCCTCCTTTTCCCCAGCTTGAAGGGATTTTCTTGTTCCCTTTTTATGCTTTCTAACTTCTTTAGAGTTCCGTTTAACTAAATTTTCTGGCAGCTCCTCTCCAGAAAATTTAGAAATATTTTGTGACAGTATTGATTCATCAAACGGAGAGTCAACTTCTTTTAACTTCTTTGATGACAGTTTTACTTTCTTAAGGTTGCCGGTTAAAAATCCTGAGTTTGATACATTTGACTTGGTGTCACTAACAGTACTTATAATAGAGTGATTGCCAATTGAGTGGAGGTTTAATTGAGTGGTAGAAGAGAGTGAGAGATCATGATCGGTGAGTGAAGTCGCCTTCCTGAGAACATCACTTGCGGTGGAACTTCTCGATTCGACTGACTCTCTCTCCTTTTGTAAATCTCCATTACTCAATTCAACATTTGAATCTGAATTATCAATCACTCTCACAGGCTGTCTGTGAGTGAAAACATACTGAAAGCCGTCATCATATTCATTTGTGGCTGCAGTGACATCACTGTGGAATTCTCTGGGCGATAATACCGACCCACAGCTTTTGATAGCTGATATAAAAGAACTGTTGGTTGTACCAAGGGTTCTGTTGGCTTTAGGGGGGTTGTTTAGAGCTCTGATTGCTGCTTCTGTTATATCAAGGACTTCAGCAACACCATTACTTGAGTCAACATCACTGTTTTCTTTGGAGGTGTTGGCTTTGGGTTGACAGGTGTTTTGGGGAAGCCACTCTCTTTCCAACAGGATTTCCATGGCTGTCAGGTACACGATTACTTAAATTAAACAGGACACAGTTTCTACACATAATACCGATGTTTCACACACATTACATCAACTTTTAAAGCCTAACCTTCTTTAAATCAGCTGTAGTTTTAGAGTTGAAGCAAAGGCGCCAATGTTGTTGTTATGAAGCCATACAGTCGCGCTACCTTCAGGACGGAATCCACATTTTGGACAAAAGGTGGAGAAGTAATTTTTGCGGAACAAGGGTACATTTTAATTTTTCATTATGAACATTATTGGACGAAATTCATCTTCGAGATATACTTGAAAAGTGTACATTGCATGATAAGTACAAACAGAGGCAGAAAAAGTAATTCCACCACTAAAACATTCGGCATAATCCTGCTGTTCCGTGGCATCCACGTTTTTTACGGGGATGCCCCTTTTGCAAGGTCAAGGCCGCAAGGAGATCCATGTGGTTGTGTTTTGACAGGTGAGGACATGCTGCTTATTTCTAAAAGACTAATTTGTGGTTATGTAGGTAGACTAATAGTGGATGTGAGACAATTTACAGTGCAGTAGACTTGTAGATCGAGATGAAATAACCAAAAATTGGCAACTTGGTAGATCTTGCCAGACAGCAAGGTACAAAATATGATTTGACCAGTACACATGGTACAGTGCAACTGCAAGGTTAAATCATTCATTCTGAATCTGATTCTCACTCAATCTCAGAGACATGATGAAATAATGGTATGGTGATTGAATAAATAGGATACTGGTAATTGATTGTTTTTGTCATTGTACTCTGAAGTTGAATATTTTCTTGAATAGGTGAATAATTATTTTAAATGATCATACATAGCAGTGAGTTTGCCCAGACGTCTCTGAGCCTCCCTGGACTACATTAGCTAATACTTTTAGGCAGAGCAATTCATATGTGGGCTTTCATAGTTCATACCGCTCTTTTTAAAAATTGTCCATTGATCATGCATGTTAATTGCAAAATTGTGGTGCTGGCCACAGGTATAAATAATGATAGAGCTAAATTGATATTAATGATTTTCTAAATATCATCTAAATGATGACGACCGTGCTGATGATTCTTTATTATCCTCTCTTTTTATCAGGTGTTTCTGGTGAAAGGAGTGTTCCAAAATGTCTGTAAAAATGGATGAGCAAACTGAATCAACGATGAAACAGGTACGGTACCTTACTTCAATTTTGTTGTCAAAGTTTTAAACAATCCAAAGGAATTTAAGATCAATGGGGAGACAAATTCATATCTCCAACATTCTTATGAGGGGTTGCTTGATTTCCTTATAGTAAAAATAAATTCATGCAATATTTTTTTATCTTAATTCTTTTTTTATTTCCAGTTTAGAGAATTTTTAATGTCATACAACAAACTGTCGGAAATGTGCTTCGCTGATTGTGTACATGACTTCACAACAAGAAAGGTGCTACCAGCTGAGGTGAAACTACTATGAAAACTTCTGGGTTTGAAATACCTAAAATGTACTCTAATTTTGATCCCTTCTGTGACAATAACACAGTACAATTACTTTAGATTTGCTGCTTCATTTTTTGCATCCTTATTTAAATTCTACTTAAATATGTTTGCATGTGGGATAATTAATTTATACTTACTTACTTTGATGTGTGGCTTGGCTGGGGGGGGAGAGGGGGCTGACTCCATGTGGTGTAAATTTAACAAAGCACAATTATAATAGGCTTTGCGAATTTGCTTGTAAATGTGTATGTGCAGCAAAACATCTTGGTTGCAGTTACAGCTCATTGTCTATTCCTAAAAGCATCACTTAATTTTCTTTCAGGAAAGCTGCTCTAATGCCTGTATGGAGAAATACATGAAAATGACACAAAGAATATCCCAACGCTTCCAAGAATTCCAGATGTCTTCTTCAGAAAGCTTCGTATCACAAAAAGCTGGCATTATGGGATAAATTATATATTTTTAATTACCATTATCATCTTACATTTTGTCCCCTTGTATTTCTATTATAGTTTGATTTGTTATGTGAATATGAAAGCCTAGGATATATGTGTACATTGTAAAAATGAGTTGATGAATAATCTGTTTAAAAAATTGTGTCGTTCTTGTTCTTTTCACATTGATTGTTTTCAATGAGCTGTGTTATAAGGTTGGCTTGTATTAAATATGCTGTATCTTGAAGCAGCATGTGAATTTCATCAAATTCAAGGGTTAGTGGATTGAGATCATAATCTTTGGATCAACTGCGTCAAATGTCCTCTGCAAGGTCTTTCCGTTCTTATTCTGAAAACAAAAAGGAAACTGTATGGCAGCAATCAGCCGGTCATGATAGTGTTACCCATTTTAAAAATCCTTTAAACTGTATATTGTATTGAAATTGCTGTCTCGTTCAGGGAAGCATGTGAATTCATCAAAAATTGGTGGTTCTGTTTCTTTGGATGACATTTAGATGGATCACACTTGCATTTAGTTTGTTCAAACACGCCACTCTGCACTGGCCCACAGGCAGAAGTTTGTTAGATGCTGTAAGGCCAGCAACCTTTTCCCCAAGGCCCACAGCTTTCTCAGTTGTGTTTGTCACATCTCAGCAGTGTTTGTTAGGTTTTTGGTGATGTTAGTCATTATCTAGGCAATGATTTTAAATTTTAGGCAATGTTTGTCATATTTTCAGTGATGTGATGTGTTTTACATCTTGCCGGCGATGTCACATTTTTCAGTAATATTTGTCACAACAAGGCGATGTTTGTCACATCTGGTTGATGTTTGTCACACCTAGGCTATATTTGTCACATTTTCAGTGATCTTTGTCACAACAAGGTCACGTTTGTCGCATCATGGTAATGTTTGGCATATTTAAGTGGTTTGTCTCACTAGGTGATATTTGACATATCTTGATTTTCAGTGATCTTTGTTGCGTTTAGGCAACGCTTCCCACATCTAGGCAATATTTGTCACATTTTCAGTGAAGTTGTCTCATCTAGGCAATGTTTCTCACATCTAGGCAATATTTGTCACATTTTCGGCAATCTTCAAAAAGTCACATTTTGGCGATGTTTGTAACATCAAGGTGATATTTGTTACATTTTCAGTGAAGTTGTCTCATCTAGGCAATGTTTCTCACATCTAGGCAATATTTGTCACGTTTTTAGTAATATTTGTCACATTTAGGTGATGTTTGTCACATCTAGGCAATGTTTGTCACATCAAGGTGATATTTGTCAAATTTTCATTGATGTTTTTCAGTGATATTTCAGTGATATTTGTCATGGTTTCAGTGATCTTTGACACATTTCTAGCGTCCAAAGGGAAAACCTAGTAAGTCACAAATTGGGTCAAATTGAGTTTTAAAAGGTCAGAATATAACTTCTGAGACATGTTTCTATATATTTTTTAAGTTTAGATTTTCAAGAAGTGGCCCGTTACCCAAGAATGACACTGACAAATCCCAGTAAGCCTATCTCTTACTGCAAGAACTGGAACTTCAAAGTGGATTATCTCAGAAACTCGAAAATGTGACTTACTAGGTTTTCTCTTTGCATGCTACATTTTGGTGATGTTTGTCACATCCAGGCAGTGTTCGAACAGTTCTGCCGAGGGTGCAATTAATTCTTGAGATTGACTCTGTCGTTGCATAGCACTATAACGTCTACATTTACATTTCAGTGATGTTTGTCACACATGCACACTATCACAGAATGATGACATGCATAATCGCATATGCACACACGCACATGCAGCTGCGTGTATTTACTCAAAAACTAATTATCCCCCATGCTATGCTATGGGGGATTTTACTTTTAGTCTCCATGTCATGGCATCCATCAAATATCTCAAACACCACACCATGCACAATGCTCATCCTTTCCCAACATTCAAATACCCCCCTAAACTTGTCAAATCTGACCATAAATCAATAAATATCATAACCATTTCCACATTCCAAATACTTTTTGCTGTGCTTTTGGCCAGCAGCCGTGTTATTTTTAAAAGCGAACTCCACCCCCAGGTGTCTCCACATCCTTACATGTATGCTCAATTGTGCCCCAGGTGGAAATATCTGGCATAAATAAAATTGGAATTCTGGTGGGTATAGGTAGATGTGTAGGGCATGGGGGATATGGAAGCAGTATACCTGCTCTTGTTTAGAGATGCTGGATGGAGTATGGAGGAAAACAGGATAATTGAAGTTGTTTGGATCATGTGAAATGGTGTGGATTGTGCTTCCAAATGCTACAGTCATCACGGAGGAGCTAAACTTTCCAAATTTCGGAAGTCCGAGGTTGTCAACAGACTTCGTAATTGTGTGATGAAAATTTTTAGCTTCTGCCTTTATTTTTGTGAGTCTATGTAGGGAAAACGGGGGCACATTGAATCAGATACGTTTTTTTTTTCTAGATCTGAAAGAGTTACAAAGATATTTTCTTTTTCTTTATAGAAAGGTGATAGTGTCTACTATATATGCACCACAAGAAAATAATGGCACTCTGCAGGATCTCCAAGATATAGGCCGCAAAAGATAAGCAGAAAGAATGATTCACTGTACCAATTGCCAGGACACAGTGAATGGTCAATCAATAATTTTCTTCACTGCGTTTCAAAATTGGTGAAACACAAATTTTGAAAGTTTTGTATAAAATCTAAAAATGAAGTTGCTGAAGTGATTTTTCGGCTTTTGGTTGTCTATTAGGCAGGCTTTCAAATGACATCATCCTTTTGGTTACAAGTTGAACGTAACCTTGGTCACTTTTTTTGCAAAATCTCAAATTTGATCAAACGAACCAGGGAAAGACAGGAAATGGTTACAGTTGAATGATTTTTGATAGGATTATGCTTGTCGACCATAGAATCAATGCTATCAATTTGGTTTTGGCAAAAAAAATTGTTTGGAAAAATATGAGCTAAAATCAAGTGTTGCATTTCTTTTGCCGATTAGTATACTTTGATCAACTTTATTTCCTCAAATACCTCTGGCACAGAAAGTGGCATTGGAGGAACAGAGGAACAGAGGGCTTGTTAAATCTGCAAAATGGTGGTTATTTCCTGCTATGTTTTCATTGCTTGTCATTATAACATGTATGATGAGGTCATATCAGCTGTTGTTCTTTTTGTTTGTGTTAGTGTTTTTTGTTTTTTATTGTTTACTTACTTTTATCTGCATACCTCTGTGCACTCGCTCATGCATAGGAGGGAGGGAGCGCCCTTCTCTGCAGCTGGACGAAGATCATTGAACTTACATACTTACTTAACAAAAATGGCTAAGCATGGTGTCAATTGCTTCCTCACTGTTTTATTCTGCATCACCTATGGAGTTACTTCTATGGCACTTCAGTGCTGCAAGGATTCCGGAATAACACTAGATTGCTCTCATTGCAAACTAACAGTCTTTCCGACTGATCTCCTAAATGGCAGAATTAACCTCACAACTTTGGACCTCTCCAATAACAACATAACTCACATCCCAGATGGCAGTTTTCAGAATCTGACATCTTTGAAAAAACTTATTCTGACAGACAACAGGATTATGAATTTCAACAGAGAAACCTTTCGAGGTAAGTACAGCTTATTTAAGCCGACGCACTTGTACCAAGTCATAGGCAATAGGCCTGCAGTTACTTTTCCTGGCAATTTGAATAAATAATTTCTTTGATGTTGAGTTCTTAACACTACATTTTTTATGTATAAACAATAGCACCATCTGCTCCATTGGAATAGCATTGGGCTTGATTCTGGGTACTGTATGTACTTACTTTTTTGCAAGATTATGATCCCCGTCTGGCATTAACAGCTCTGATGCCAATTACCATGCTGATAGTAAAATGGGTCTGCTGTACTAAGAAACGTGGCATATTATATGCTTTGTATTTTGACAAGGGAATGTTACGTATGTTATAGCCATTACCAAGACTTATTTAACATGGAATTCAATAGCCAATAACTGAGGGGGTACTTACTTTCTATAGAACAACTGCAAAACTTTTAGAACAAAATGTTCGTGTCCTGGTCATTATAAGGAAACTTTCTACCAATTTTGGAGACTTTGTCTGCATTGATATCTGCAACAATCAAATAATAGGAGCCTTATTTATATTATGAAGTCATCAAACTTTTTGAGACTTTTTAAAAAAAATGAGAGTGACTTCTTGCCAAAAAATCAGTGGCGTACCCGGTGCCGTCCCTGTGGGGGAGGGGACCTGTGCCCCCCCCCCGCCTAACAATAGTAACATATAAATTTCTTGAATTCGGCTAAACTATACAGTTAGTATAGTTGGTGCCCCTCCAGAGAATCGTGTGCCCCCCAAGTGCCCCCACCCCCGCTTAAGACCCCCTGCTTAAGACCCCCCACTTACACCACTGGTAAAAATGCCAAAAATAAGGTAATTTTGTTCTGAAATAGGAGCATACATATATAGGGCCTATACTAACATATATAGGGCCTATACTATGATAGTTTATGTGGTATTTATGTATAAATGTAGTGTTAATGTATACATAGTGTGACATGCCAAAGGGACCTTAGGGGTGAAATTATGGAAAAAAGATATGTTAATTCAAAGAAAAAATTGTTTTTGGGCGTTCTGCTTTTGTATTATAGATATGAATGTGTAGGCCTATGTAGGAGTAGAGGAGAGTGGGGACCGATGTACTGCTTGACTAATTATAATTATTGACCATGGGGGCAAATCTGCTTCAGATTCAGAATCATACTGTGCACCCTTTTAGCAGCTGTAATTCTCCATAAAATGATATACTAATACACGGTTGCTCATAAATATGGAATACTTCAACATTCTCCATTGAAATTGATAACTTTATCAACTTCTCCTGGAGCATATGATGGTCCGATTCAATCGTAATTAACTACTTCCAATGATTTTTAAAGGGAAGAACATACTGTGGTTTAAAACGCATGCTGCAGCATTAACCCCAGGAAAAGTTACAGCCGCACGAAATATGGAAATTCAGGGGGTTTTTTAATGTGAGGTGCATTCTACCAAAAATTTAAAATTCTTGCAAAAAATGTAGTTGAGGCTTTCAAAGAGTGATTAGAGAAGATAACTTGACCTCTACAATGGACCTTCCTAACATTCACACTCTGAAATTTACTTTCATTTGACACTTTTATTCCAAAAAAATATTCCATATTTATGAGCAGGAGTGTAAGATTCACATATATCAGCCTATAGGGAGAAAGATGAGAAACACATTTCTGTCACGAAAGATGGTGGCACATCGGTCTCCATTTAGGGTGGGACTGGCGCCCCAATGTTTGCGGATCAAACCTTACTTTTTTTGCAGATGAGGTTGGTATATGAGAGTATGTGTGTAAAATTTCAGCTCATTCTATTAATATTTCACTTTTTGTAGCCCTGCCCAGGCCCTTAGCAATGCAGGAAATACACAGTAGCTTACTTGCTATTAGCAGACATCACACCACAGGCCCTCCAGGTGGATTGCTCAATGGACACGAAGAAACATATACACTCACCGGCAAAAAAAACGGAACACTTGATTTTAGCTCATATTTTTGCAAATACATTTTTTTGCCAAAACCTAATTGATGGCATTGATTCTATAGTCGACAAGCATAATCGTACGAAAAATCATTCAACTGTAACCATTTCCTGTCTTTCCCTGGTCCCTTTATCAAATTTGAGATTTCGCAAAAAAAATACACCTTACGTTCAACTTAAAACCAAAAGGATGATGTCATTTGGAAGCCTGGCTTATAGATGACCATAAGACGAAAAATCACTGCAGCAACTTAATTTTTATATTTCACACAAAACTTTGAAAATTTGTGTGTTACCAATTTCGAAACACAGCGAAGAAAATGATAAGTTTATTATGGCTGACACGTCAACTGACATGTCAACTAATCAAACATTTATGTCCTATTTTATCCAATAATTAAAACTGCTGCAAAAACTAGAATTATTCATTGTTTAGAGGGTGGTATAAGACTTTTAACACATGTTCTCTTCAGTGTGAGTTATTTCACACCGTGTTTAGGCCTTGCGTCAAATGAAGACAAAAAAAGATGAGTAAAAAATTAAAACCTATGTCATACCATTGGCACAACACACCCCAATCAAAAGGGCACAACTTACCCCAAATTGATTTTCTGGAAATTCTGGTTGTCAAAAGTAAACAAACAATGCAAGATGCAATCTAACAACACAAATGTCTAGATATACCTCCTAACTCCATCCTGCCAGAGGGACATCATCTTATTACAAATACCAAATGACTGAGAAACAAGAATATGTCAGTCCTCGGCACTTAAAGTTTTCAGCAGCAAAATTGATTTTTTGAGTGTAGATTTTCATACCTTATATTTGGTAGTTTTTTTCTTGGTGACTAATGATGTTGACCAAGTGGGTATATATGGATTGCATTGCCTTCTTTACCCAGTTCTTCATTTCACCCCAACAGTGGGCAGCACAACTTACCCGGTCTCCCCTATATATATATAACACTTTTAACACATGTTATATATATAATATAAATTGTGAAGGTTTAAGGTTTTTTTTATAACTGACTGTGATACAAAAAGTAATTTTGCTGTGAAGATCATATTTCAACCTCATTATTCATTCAATTCATACATTCACAATGGAGTAGAATCACACAAACTTTAGATCTATATTAAGAAACTCCTGGACCTACACAGAAACTAGTGACACTCTGTTCTTGCTATTACAGATCTCATATTAGTGTGCCATGTTCTTTTCAACTGCCACAGTGCTCATGTGATGTCAGTATGAGCATATTGATGCCATGGTGGTATATCACCGGGTGCTACATCACAATGTCGCTACCTATTGTTATAGAACCAGGTCATGTTTATGTCAACACATTGTGCTGCAGAATTTGACACAATTAGCAGATTGACAGGTGGTTGAAGGTGAGTTTTCTTTATTTATACCTAATTCCTCTCACTGAAGACAATGTACAACAAGCCTAATGACTAGTAATATACCTATACAAAATACCTGAAATGTATTTTATCTGCAAAAAGGTCTGTGTTGGGAGAAGATAGCATTATAAGTAGTGACCTCGATATAAGCTGGCATTTGTGTATGGTTATCATGCTTGTAAATGTAGTATACAGTTTCCATAAAATAGCAACAGTCACTTGGATGCCTTCTAAATAACATAATAGTAGTGCTCCTAGGATCTTACTTGCAGAAATGCAGAATTACTTAATTTGGAGTCAAAAACAGTATCTGTAGCAACATTGTGAGAACTGTAGCAACATTGTGTCACAGTTTAAGCTGAGTTACATTAAATAAGATCTCTCAACCAAAGCCCTATTTCCCGTGATATTTATGGCATTTTTGAGTGGTAAACCATTAAATAGTATATTTTTATATTGTAGATTTCTTCCTTGGCCAAGAAGATGCTCAACAGCCGGATGTGCAGAATAATTCAACAGTGCCTCATGCAGAAGGAAATCAGCTGGCAAAGACTTTCGTTAAATATTTTTGTATTTCATGCTGATCAGTAACTGATGAGTAAGGTTATTTGCCTTTGTTTTGAGTCTGGTAATGCAAAACATAAAAAAAACGTCAGTTTTACTTTCCTTCAGCTACATCTACACACCACATCCGTCAATAAAAAAATACATGTTGTTTATTTGAATTTTTTTTTCGACTTGCTTGAATAATGAAGATGCACACAGGTCACTTGTAGTCATGCATTTATTGTCATTATAAACACTCATATTGTAGATTCAAAATATTGTCCTTTGAAGTTGCGGTCACGATTTTACTCTATTATTTCTTCATAAGTTGATGTTAATAAAATATTGCATTAAAAAAAAAGATGTTTTTTTTTCTGCTTTAAATTTAGTTTATTTTTCAAAGAGGCTGAAATGTGAAGGACTCTTGCAAGAGATCACAGGCATACTGCGCGTAAACTTTGGGGGTGCGGGTAATGCCTCAGGCCAAATTCAATCACTTGGCAACTATTCATTTCCAACGATATTTTTAAAATAATCTGTCCAACTTTTTTAACCTTTGTGCCCGAATCTAAGGGGTTGCTGGGGGGGGGGGGGTGGTGACTGCCGCCTGCCCGTAATGTTTTCTTGGTTTCTCAAATGCAGTATTAGGTTACTCCAGCAGTCAAAGAGTGATTCCTGGCACATCATACATGTATATCTAAAGTATATTCCGTATTCCATTGAATTCTCTACAACAGTAAAAGCAGTGCTTCTTGAATTGAGATATAATATATAATAGTAAATAAATATGTCACATTCAAGTGAAATTAGAGGAGGAACCACTGATACCTTTGCTGTTGTATAGTATATGACATTACAAAAGTCCCGTTAAACATGAAAGTGAATTGTAATTTTGTCATATCATAAGGGGAATATACCTGTTTCCTGTCACTTTTTGAGGCTGGAAAAATGTGTTGTGTCCATCAGGAGATAAGGGGCTCTGTGCTGCAATGCTGTTTTTTAAAGAAGGCCTGTGTTCATTTTTACCCATAAACCCCAACAATGCCCCATCACCGTGTGCCACTGTCTCCTTTTTGAAATTGGTCTAACAGAAAATTCTGTGGCCTTGCACAACTTATAGAGTTATCTCCTCTAGGAGATCCTGAGTATCACACAATGTCTTGACATGCAGCACAATGTTGCTACAAAAACTTGTTACGAATGTTGAGAGCTTATTACAGCATCAAATACTTTTCTTTTTGCCAAGATGTCTTTTTATATATATATAGTCTGTAAATAATAAATAGTTTGCATTGAAATCTACTTCAATGAGATTTATCAGAATTTAAAAGCGGCCAAACAGACAATTCTGTGGCCTTGCAAAACTTATAGAGCTATCTCCTCCAAAGGTGCAAGTCAAATAAATAAAACTGAATTATAATTCATAAATTGAGACTTTGTTTTAGTCATTGGCAACCTTTTTGTACAAATTGCTTTGATTAAATTGTCATAAAACAAGATTTTATCACCTGCACTACGGTTTCTGGGTCAAATTCTGCAGCACAATGTGTTGACATAAACATGACCTGGTTCTATAACAATAGGTAGCAACATTGTGATGTAGCACCCGGTGATATTCACAGTTTCAGCTGTGTTACTTGAGACATTCCCTGATCAGATCATTATAAATCCACAAGAAACTGCTAAAATGTTGTTGAGCCCTTATCATTCTGTTTGATGTTTTGAAAACACCCAAAAGTTTCTAATCCCTGCTAACATGCACAAACTAAATAAACCATCATGCATAATAATTATTACACATATGAAAACAGGTCAATCAGTTGTTATTCACACAAATGCTCACAGGGAGTGCCCAGATAGTGATGTCAGTATTGAGATACTGACCACACCTCTGTATATATTCATGGGGACATGGCGCACTTATATGAGATCTTTAATAACATGTATTTACGGTCTTGAAATAATATTGAATAAAGTCAATTATTCAATGGTGTTGGAAGACCCTCGAAATGCAGAGAAGACGGAATTTGGTTTATTCTTCTGAAGCAGATAGTGCTTGGGATCTGATACGCCGTCTACAAAAAAGCCAGAAAGTTGTGATAAACTGATTAGCAGTCATGTGCATTATGTAATAATTATAGTAGGCGTCATTGTAGGATTTTACCGTTGGGTATTCGTGACTTTGTACTTTGTAGGTGTCCCAAGTTCATTTCCTGAACGATATGCCAAAAATATGGCATGTACAATTTTAATATTTGCCACATTGTATGATGCTACATTCAAAAGTGTGCCTTTCGTGGCCTAATTCATATGATATTATAGACAAGAGCATAATATCATAACAGAATATTAAATCTTCTCATGAAAAGCAATCCTTAAATTTTAAAAATTCATCCACTTGAAATATGTTTCCAAATGCCATTAAATATTGAACTTATTTATCCACTAGTTCATTTTCCAAAAAGTTCAAAAACATTTTGTGTCATTTTATCAAGAAAAGTGCCATATTCCAAATTGTTCTGTTTGTTTTAGGTTGGTCCCTGATTGAAACCCCGCCCCCCCCCCCCACCAACATACAAGCTCATCCTTTCCCCTTCAACCCATGACACCTTGTTCTTCCTTCACCATATATTTACAATCTGCTTCTTTACTTTTTTTTCTTCTCCGTTTTAATTCAATCGGAATTTCATTTTTATCTGAATTCTAATTTTAACCTGATATGAGGTTGTGTCTTTGTTTTGTCAATTGTATGGCTATAAAAAATATGTTTGGAGGTTTCTGTCCTGTGTCATTAAAAGTTGAAAGCTTAATGTATATTGTATTAGGCATCCCTCCAACATCATATTATCCTACATTTTAATTGATGAAAATTTTGTAATCAATGTTTGGAAAAATAAATTATCTATCTATCTATCTATATTTTACTTTTAAAAATTATTGTAGACTTTTTTTTGTTTACGAGTGGTGCACAATTCTCTCATAAGTTTTCGAAAGAATTTAAAATTTTTTTGGCAGTATCACACACTTCCTACTTTTCTCTGAGAAATTTTCAAGATTCTCCCTAAAATTTCATGGTATTCTGGTATAAATTTCAGAGCATGCGAAAGTACAATTTTGACCAGTGTAGAGCTTCATACAGAGGTTTACCAGAATTTGAGCAGTTTCTCAAGACTATTTTGCTCTTACCCAATTTGCATGGACTATCTAAAACCAACCACCAAAAATAGGTGATATGATTTAACCATGAAATATGAAGTGTACATACTGCATTTCTTTTGTGCTTCTTTTAAATCGGTTAAAGTGCCTCTTTCATGAACAAATAATACACTTTATTTTAAACTCAGTTTCTTCCCTTTTCAAATCTATTCGCAGGTTTGGGACGTCTTGAGCATCTGGAAATTGGATTTACTGGTCGTGGGTTCACACCCCCAAGGTTACCGAGGGATTTCCTGAACTTCCTTGTTAATCTGAAAGAGCTGCATCTATACTTCCAATATGTAACAGAGTTTGAACCATCCAGTCTGGGCGTATTGACCAACTTGCATACCTTGGAAATTACCACACCGTCAGAACCTTTGACCCATCTTGGTGAAGAGTTTAAGCATTTAACTAACTTACGATCTCTCATGATCGCCAGTCACCGCGGAGTACATTTTGACATGACTGATAAAACCTTCGAAAATGTTGCCCACCAGCTTGAAACACTCCAAATCGTCAGTCTATTGAGAAACATCTCACGGATAGCGTTAAAAGGCTTCACACGACTATCAACCCTGAGTCTTCTTTGCAACCGCAAACTTGACATTACTTATATTTTCAAGGCAATCAAGAACATGAATGGCCCTACTCTAACGACTCTCATTCTGGATGGCAGTGACCATCATGATGGTTTTTTCTACCTTTCTTTGGATTTGGTCGACTCTCCAAACTTTTCCAATATCACTCATTTATCTATGAAATATGCAAGTTTGGTTAAAATTGATTATGAAGTTGTTTATCATTTCTTGAATTTGAAATATTTGGCTATGGGTCACAATTTTGTGGTTCCCAAACCTATAGATCTCCCAGTGAAAGAAATTTTGAAAATCCTCAATATGGCCAAAATTGAAGCAGTGGATATTACTGGGTTTTTCAAGGTCACCCCCTCTGTGAACGAGAAATTTAACTTTAAGTACTGCCAAAACATTAAAAGTACTTTCCGATACCCTCCTCAATTTCTTAATTTGACACTTAGGCCCAAAGAAGCAAGGACAGAAGTCACCCTGGAGGACTTTAATGGTACTAGTGGTTTGTGGAGATTTATACCACCATCATTAATGTACATTTTTGCTGGTCGTACGATAATTTACAATGCACATGATGATATGTATAAGGTTGGGGTAAACAGTCTATTATACATGGATTTTTCTAATACCAAGACAGCAAGACTTCCTTTTGTGGTTGGTTTGAACAAAGTTCAAGGGGTGGATTTGAGCAGCATGGGACTCAAGCGTGTTCACAGACAACAATTCGTTCACTTACCCAGTCTCAGATACGCAAATTTGAGTCACAACAACCTGAATGCCACAAGCTTGAATTTGCTTTTGAGAGGAGGGGAACAAATCAAACTGGAATGGCTAGATCTAGGTTATAACGGCATCGAGAACATCTCTCTCAGCTTGCGGAACTTGACCTCTCTTCGATATTTGTCACTCAGAGGAAATCCCCTGTCGGACTTCACTCTTTCCTTTGGCAATAACACTCAGTTGCAGGAGTTGGACCTATCCAGTTGCCTCATGAAATCTTTGCCTGCAGCAGTGATGAAGGAACTTGATGATCTACAGTCACGTCTGCATTATCAACTGAATGTTGATTTGTCAGGAAATAGATTCGAGTGCACTTGTGACATGCTTGAGATGATCAAGTGGTTCCAAAACACTCATGTCAACATCGTTGACAGAAGCGAGTTGAAATGTTCTGAAAAGAATCGCTCAGTTGCCATAATGGAAATAAACCTAGAAATGATGTCAAAAACCTGTCAACGTCATGGTACCTTGATTCTCAGTGTGACTCTGCCTTTTGTGATTGGTTGCGCTTTCCTGGTCTCCGCTCTGATTGCCTACAGATACAAATGGCACTTGAGATTTCATATCTACAAAGGACGTCAACGTATCAGACGTATGGTTGAAGGAAATGAAGAAATTCTGCTGGATGATTTGGATACTTACGATGCATTTGTGGTCTACGAGGAATCGCAGGATTATGAATGGGTGGAGAATGAATTGATACCAAAGATAAGTGACGAATGGGGATTCACAATCTGTGTTACTGGTATGTTTGATGGCGGGCGTTCGGTGTTTCAAGTGTGTGAGATGGCAATTAGCAGCAGTCGGATGATCATCCTTGTTGTGACTTCGGCATATGCTGCGGACGAATGGTGTCATTTTCAGATGGAGATGATCTTAACCACAAAGAGAGATCGGATAATTGTCATCTGCAAAGAAGAGATTCCTCCTGATAGTTTGTCAAGGACCTTGTTGGCTCTCATGGAATCTGGCTGTTTAGAATACAGCCAAGAAACTGTTGCTCATGAAATGTTCTGGAGGAGCCTTCATGACAAACTGCGGCACTGATCATCAACATATTTTATTGTCAATAAAGATTTGTGTTTTGAATGATTTCCATGCATATATTTGTCATATCACCATGTTTAAATTGAAGATATATTTCGACAAATGAAGGTAAAAATTGCAAAAGTTTGTAATCATGTTTCAGTCAATTTTGGACCTTGTTTAATAACATTTTCCCGCTGCTTGCTTGATTATACTTTTTGTACCATATTCTTCATCTAAAGTGGTGAAATATATTTAGATTACTATGTTATGGTATCAGACTATCAGTTGAGCTTCATACTTTAGGCTGTAACGGTTAACCGCTGTAACATAAGACACACTCGAAGAACAAAAAGCACCCCGCGGAGTGCCCAGAAAGGTATTCCAGCTTGTCACCAATAGGATACACTAGTCGGAATTAAATTTCAAAACACCTGATAACAAGGTGTTTTCCATGAACGCAACCGTAAGGTTCATTGGAGAACTTGGATAGGTTACTTGGTGAGAATTTTGTATTGATGTGTCCCTGGCATTTCCACATCTTAAATAGTTCTTCATTTCACCAATTAACTCCTTTTAAGAATTATCAAATCTGCATCTAAAATTCTTCAGGTTGCGCTTGAGTACACCACTCAATGCTGAATAAACCTGTGAAATGTCTTTTGCAGTCTAAAATACTTTTCACAGATGGGCAGAATCCCCCATGCAACTCAGGAATGCCTTCTATAGTAACTGACATACCGTCGAATCCTGTGGAATACCTTCTATACATTGTCGTGCCTATCACACATGAATGGGATACCTTATAAATATGTGTATGGAATACCCAATGTCGGAGTACCATACAATAATTTCTGAATACCCTATGGGTACTATGAGGGAACCCAGACTGTACCTGTCCCTCTGATTAATAGCCTCCACATCGCGGTGCTTGCAACTCATCCTAGGGAGCATTCTGTGTTTCATTAGAGGGATCATCCAATTAATCTAATAATTTTTAATTGTTGTGAAATAAATAAGGGATGGGGAGAGATCTTACCCTAGGGAGCATACTGTATTTCATAAAAGGGAGCATTCAGTTATTTAAATAAGAAAGAAGCAGTCTGGTTCCAGACTGGAGGGAACCATTGTACCATTTTTTTGTCAGAGTGCAGACACAGATAAGAGTTGATTCTCTCGTAGTGTCAATTTCTCCTGTTTGATCTCCTTTGGTGGACATGTCCTCATTCAGGTTCTTGATAAACACGGGGGTAACTGGTGAACATGACATAACTGAGAGTTATCACGTGTTTTTGTTCACGTGAGAAAAACTCTCACATTTTCACAGGATAACCATGTGATGAATGTCACCAGATTAACGCTTGACCATCTTCACCACATAACTGAGAGTTATCACATGTTTTTCTTCACGTGAAAAAACTCCCCAACATTTTCATGGGATAACGGCGTGATGAATATCACCAGATTAACGCTTGACCATCTTCATGACATTACTGAGAGTTATCACGTGTTTTTCTTCACGTGAAAGACTTCCCAACATTTTCGCGGGATAAACACATGATGAATGTCAACAGATTAACACATGACCATCTTCATGACATAACTGAGAGTCATCACGTGTTTTTCTTCAGGTGGTTAACTGGTGAAGATAGCCCCCCAGAAATATAAACTCCGCAACATTAATAACGCACACTTTCAAAAAAGATAAAAATAGTACTTCCTCTTGAAGCATCTAGAAGTTGCCATCAGGTATATTCACGAAATTTTTCAAATCTCTAAGTGCTGTACTTTTCTGTCAAATTAAGTTGTCGTGGTCACTGTCAAAAATGGAAGTCACAAACTGCACTTCAACACAAAACGCACAATTGGAAATATTGGTTTTGTGGCACACTGGATGAGATTAATCTTATGAAATTTTCAAATAACAGGCCATAACTTCCAAAAAAGGTCCCACGGAAGTTTTTGAAAAAAAAAGTCAATGATATATAAAGCAGATTTTGAATTAAAAACTAAAAATTTACGAGTTTGCATTTTCAAATGAAGCATGTGAACCAGAACTGTTAAATAATGAGGGTTTTATGCATGCCCAGGGTAGAAACATGTACACGGGTCAAAATATGATAAGTCTGAAATTCTTGTCTCCGGTGTTTAACAATAATTCATGATGGCAGGAAGATCAATACAGGACCTCTTGTTGTCATTTGTCATAGAGAAGGATATTAGCAAAACTTTTAACACATAAAATATGCGGCAGAATATTTTTATCCCATCCAAAAATAGCATTGAAGTTGCCTACCCCCCTGAAAATGGCCTGTCTCCAACAGCATTTTCTTTGAAAGATTGTATCACAATAGCTAGTACAGAATCCTAATTCAATTAAACTCTTCCATACATGGAGACTTGACTGTCAGTCTTCTAAAATCTGGTCACCAATAGGCAATAGCTGAAATAACATTCTGTATAAGAGCAGGAGGTTTTTGTGTCGATGTCTCCAATATTGCGTCATTAGCATCCCGCCGGATTTGTTTCTTAATAAAAATTAAAGGGACACACATTCTGTGAGAAAACTTTGTGTCTGATGTTGTCTGAGAACCCAAGAAAATAACTGAACTATCTGTAGCTCTGTATCATATATGTAAACCAACATATTAGAGTTTTTCTGTTGGCATGTCAGTTGTCCTATCTCAATTTGTCATTAGAAAACGCCTTGCTACTCTACTTTGACTACATATTTCTGGACCAAAATAATTGTGAACATGTGTCTAGTGTTCATAAGGTCATTGCATGCACATATTGCCGGACTGCCAGTTTTCCACTGGTCCATGCAAAGATTTTTACTGTAATTATCATTAGCATCACGCTGTCATTACTAATTAGCATCATGTCAAAAATGGCTTATTGCCTTTCCTTTACTAAAATTTTGTTGTAGGTGACTGGAGTTGAAATCAGGTGAATATTTATTATCATTAATGTTTCAACAGACTGTTACATAACATTTTTGCATTTTCCTTGCATCTGACATGCTTAGTATGAAGTTTGATGCTTCTCTGAAACTACTACCCAAATATGGGGTGCCAGTAACATTTTACCATTGTCTAGCATCTGAAATATGGTTTAGTAAAGACACTGGGCACTGGAGGAAGTAGTGGAGATCATCTTTATTATTCAGAATCCAAACTATTGATGAAAAGAGTATTTTTGTTTGTTTTTGTAAATTTCTGGTTCAAGGACAATGTTCTATCTCAATGACTATTGGTCATAGAGACCTGAAATATAGCTCAATGTGTGCAGAAAAGCCACTTTCCTATTTGTTGGTAATTCATTATTCAGCCCTAAGTAGTACGGATTTCAAGTTATAGGCATGATGCTAATGACACACATATTTGGTATTTTAATTGATCAAATGCAGTTTCTCAGAAATAATTGGCACTAGAGACCTGGAACTTGGCCCAAAATGTGTAAGCAACTTGCCTAATCATTGGCAATAGATTGTTTAGCCCTAAGTGGTTAGGATTTTTTACCTATGGATACCTACCTATGGATGTACTGGAAGCTGGCTATGCCACTATTTCCAGATCTGAGTTTTCCTCCCGGTTCAGGTTAAGTTTGTAATGTTTTTAGTTAGAAGTGTGATTTTAATGACAATCAAAAAACGTTACAGCTATGTTTATCACCTCAGTAAAGATCAGCCGGGCATTTCGACCCTTGGACATGAAAGTGCAGTGATAGCAGATTGTTTGACCCACCCAACACAAACTTTAAAAGGCATTTCTGGAACGAAAAATTTTCAAAATTTTTTCAGCTGAAATTTCAAGGTTTTCAAATTTTGACCCACACACAGACAATCATTCCACATCAATTATCTCAAAATTCTGAACAAAACATCATTTTTTAAGGTTTTGACAAAAGGCTCCAGTAGAGGGCGTGTCAGCATTGACACTAATTTTTATTAAATTCATCCTCTTTAATTGTGGTTGGTTCAAATATCCCTTTTCCCAAACTCATCAAGGAAGGAAAATTATAAACTTTCCTGGCTTATCAAAAAAGTTTGTAGAAAGAACAGCTAAGTTTTTGAAATAATGATCAGAGGATCAGAGGAAGTTTTGTAACTTCCATTTTCGACAGTGACCACGACGATTTAATTTGACACAAAAGTTCTGCACTTAGAGATTTGAAATTTTTCGTGGATATACCTGATGGCAACTTCTAGAAGTGGGTAAATTTTCATCTTGATATCTATAGGCAAGTACTATTTTTAGCCTTTTTAAAAGTGTGCGTTTTAATGTTGCTGAGTTTAGATTGAGCCACCTGTACTTGAAAGAGCTGTGCACCGAGTTCCGCACTAAGTTTAATTTTTGGGATCATACCCAAGAATTCAAATTTCAAGAAATGGTGACATCTGAAACCAAATTTTCGCGTCCCGTTGATTCAAAAATGATTATATAATCAATAAAAACACTAAGTTTGCCATATCTTGGTTAAAATTGAAGCTAGAGACATGCAAATGGCACCAAAATTTCCGGAATAGACTACACATTTTTCTATTCATCTTCAATACAATTTTTTTAGTCTAAGACCAAAAGTTTTTTAGTTATTTGAGAAAATGTGTTTTTTTTAATAAAATTAAACATACAATTTTCAAATTAAGATTTACCAAGCTAAGTAAACATCCTTCAATTTCAAGTTGAATGGTACCAATGGACTCCCATGGACCATAGTCACCCTTTTGAAGGGCTTGTTTTGCAATTTCAAACTTTTTCCAAAACTGACACGCCCTAGTGTTGCACTTTGAAAATGGCACTTCCTGATTCATGATAGCTGATGAAGTGACATCTTCTCTGTATTCAACATGGGAAAATAGAGGCTGTTTGATTAGTCATGATCAAGAGAAGGTCATTTGATTTGTCTTAACTGATTTTAGAGTAAAAATCAGATGCATAATCCTTACATTTGCCTGTCACCAGCAAGTGGGATTAGACTCCTTAAATCAAATTAACATTGAAAGTACTGGGTATGATCGTGACAAATAATCAGCATGATGACACACGAGGTGCCATTTTCACAGTGCAACAGTCTGCTCTGTTTGCAAATCAAATTTCCTGACTGTAACTCAGCTTGCCGCAGTTAGTGAGTGTAAGTGCCATGAGTATGTAAATTGGCCAATGCAGTTTTAAAATAGGGCCCATTAATTCATAAATCCAGCAGGAAATACTTTTTAATTTGCAACATTTATGCACATGTTGAGCTGGGTCACCCTGTATAAACTGCTGTTTTTTCTGTTAGTGTTTTTCTCATGCTTTTTTGTGTGTGTACTTCTTTGTGGTCGCTCATGCATAGATGGACAGCGCCTTCTCTAAAACTGAAGAAAGTTCATTGAACTTCCAGTACTTGCTTAAAAATGGGAAAGCATGGTTTCTATTACTTCCTTACTGTTATATCCTGCATCACCTACGGAGTTACTTCTATGGCTCTTCCGTGCTGCAAGGATTCCGGGATAACACTAGACTGCGCTCATTGCAAACTGTCAGTCTTTCCAACTGATCTCCTAAATGGCAGAATTAACCTCACAACTTTGGACCTCTCCCATAACAACATAACTGACATCCCAGATAGAAGTTTTCAGAATCTCACATCTTTGAAAAAACTTCTGCTGACAGACAACAGGGTTATGAATTTCAACAAAGAAACCTTTCGAGGTAAGTATAGCAAAATTTCAGTGGACCAGCAGCTATTATTTCCGAGCAATTGAAATAAATAATTTATATGATTTGAAGTTATTGACATTGTATTTTTATCCTTGGCAATGTATATTGCCATTTGGCATTGCAGGTACTACGAACAATTTTTGTCCGGCGGGTGAGTGGTTGACCGGCATCATGTATGTGTATATACAAATAGTCATGTAAATTAACCATGCTCGGATGACTTGATTGACCCTGACTGCCCCCTACAAATGTTGAAGGCTGAAAATTGGCTTGTCATACACTCTAAAAAATGTCATTCCCATTTAGAAACGCTGTTGCAATTGCCAAATGTAAAGTGGGTCGGGGCAAGAAGCCCGGGTTAGGTGAGAAGCCCCCCCAGGGTTATTTCTAAACTTACATTTTTGGTGCTTTTTCTTATTGATAGGATTAAAGCTAGAGGCCTTTTAGGTGACGTCACAAATTTTCAAGGCATTCAGCACCAAACCATAGTCGTAGTTAAAGAAACAAAAAAAAGTGCATGGTTTTTGTAACTTTGATTAATTCTTTGAAAGTGGTTGTCAGAAGTAACTACGGAAATTTTTAAAAGTGTAATGGATATCTGCATTGCTTCACTTTATGACGATCACATAAATATGATTTCGATCATGTTTTTGAATTTTAGCTCAAAATATAGAGGTCAAATTAAAATATGTGGGTTTGGGGCGAGAGGCCCCACATGGTATGGGGCATGGGGCCCCCTTTACTGAGGCCTCGACGCTGCTTCAGGAACCATTTAATAATGTGTACTTTACCTTAAATCTTGATAGAATAGCTAATTGAAATAGATAAAATTTTGGCCGAAATTGAAAAAGGGCAAAAAATATTAAAAAATAAATGTATGAACAGAAAAATTCTGAAATTCAGAAAAAGTGAATAGAATGCCTTAAAAATGATAGAAGAACCCGAAGAAATAACTTTCAAGCTGAATGCGCTCGCAAAAAAAATTTCCATAGGATTATAATAGGGGGGCTTCTTGCCCGATGGGTGGGGTAAGAAGGCCATTTTAATTTTTTTACAAAAAGGGCCATAACTCCTTTATTGACATTGGTAGACATTCGTTTCACTAGTTATTAGTAGAGTTAAGTGATCCCTTCCTGACAGCATAAGCATTCAAATAATCGACCACAAAAAGTAGGTCAAATCGCTCCTCGAAGTTAAGGGGGGCTGCATGCCCCGCGCTGCTCTACGGGTGTAATGATACACCTATCCCACGATACAATACATACCTCGATATCAAGGTCATGATACGATACACAATACAATATCATTGGTTATGCTACAGAGAGCAAGAAACAGCTTCCAGCTGTCAAAAATGTGATTTCCACAAGGTTTGCAGCAATGTTCCGAGTGCACGAACTTTATTTGGGCGCTCATTTCTGAGACAATTTTGCAAAATGTGACGAATTTGACAGCTGTTTGGGATGTTTTTCTGTGTTATTTTTAATAAAGTGAGTATATCGGTACATGGCCCACAATACGGTATGTGTATCTCAAAGCAAAATATCGCGATATATCGATGTATCGAAATTTAGTGACACCCCCAGCCAAATGTATGGTCACTACAGTAGTACAGTAGTATATGTCTAAGATCAAGCACATGTGCCAATTGTGGTGATCGAGATCATACACACAAGATAATCCACAGGCTATCACATTGTGTAAATTGTAAGGGTGACCACCCTGCATTTAGCCTTGACTGTGGAGTCTTCAAGAAGGAAAAGGAGATCCTACAACTGCGGGCTGAACAACAAGTATCGTTTCCAGAAGCCAGATGCATTGTAGAACAGTACATAGGCAAAAATGTCCAAGTGGAAGATTATCCTCAACCAGTCCTACATTCATCACCACAGAGAAGGATCCAACTGAATAGAAACCTTTTTATGGATGTCTTGCGGGAAACACTTCACCAGACCGTCCACGCAAGGATGGACAGATGGATTGATGGTGGTCCCAATAATAGAAGTGGATATAGGTGCATATGATGGTGATTAAGAGATTGGAAGTTGGAAAAAATAATAATAATAATAAAATATAAAAAGATAGTTATTATTATCACACTTTTTCAATCTTATTTAATTTTTTTTTTCAATCTTATTTAATTTAATTTTATTATCATTTTTTTTTTTCTGGGCTTGCCCCCCTTTCTGTACAGCTCTTAGAGCTCTGGGGGCAAGCCTCAAACATCGTCCATGCAAATTTGTAAATAATTGTGTAACTTATAAATGTGTAAACTGACAACTGTTCAAAAATTTTTTTTGTAGGCCACTGTATGTTAACGATGTTGAAAGTTGAAATAAATCAAATCAAATCAAAATTCCCATGAATCATTTCTTCACATATCACCAAAGAAGATGATCCAACAAAGTCAAATATTCTCTTCCGACCCCCAAGGGACTGAGAAGTCCCTCAGCCGACCAAAGGAAAGATGTTGCTCCAGATAACAAGACACTGCCCAAAATGACAAAACAAAAAATCTCAACAATCGGCTTGCTACCTCACACAGACAAGAGTAAAATTTTGGAAAACCACACTCAGTCAATCGACAGCCTGATGGTGATTTATTTGTACAAGCCATCAATGCCACTCAGGCAAGGAAACTTCTTGAATTGAAAATTATTGCAATGCACCCGTCAAAGTGACGCCTCAAAAATCTTGATGCCATCAACCAAGATGAGATGACCAACTCAACAGGACCACAAACCAATTACATGTAATTAAGTACGTCTCTAAATAGGCAAATAAGGTGTTGATGAGACTAAAACACAAACTCACTCACTCACTCAATCACTCACTCACTCGTTTGAAACCAAAACACTGAAAAACAATTACACTTCAATCCGCAGTAACAGTTTTTAAAGCAGTTTCAGAAAATGTATGGCTATTTTCATAGAGGCTCTGGAGCCTCTTTAGGTCCCCAGGAGCACACGGTTTTTAAATTGCTCGGTATAAATTCTGAGCATTTATATTTTTGAGGTTATTTTTCCTTCATCGAAAGTCTGGTGTGAAGAGCAAAACATTTTAGTTTTTGTGGGTGCTACGACTGCTATCATTCTACAAGTGTAATGTGGGGTTTACCCCCTTGCTCCATATACCATGATTTGGGAAGTGCCCGATAAATAAATTTGTTTACTTTGGAAAATTGGTTAGAGGTCTTTGCTTAACACTAAGCAATGCACAAGAAAGTGATATACCTAAAAAACCTTCATTGCAGACTTCTGGGTTTAAGGGGGCGACCGTTAGTTTTCCAGGGGGGCTTGGAGTTTTCCTCAGCGGGTAATTATTTATTTCACGGTAATGGCTGCAATAATTATTTATTTTGAGTGCGCTAAGTCGCCAAATATTCATTCCTATATCAAGCATTCTTGATAAGAAATACCTTAGCAGTAATTATTTTTTTCAAGACTGGCCTAAAATTATTGATATCAAATGGTTGCCCTCTAACAAGAAAAATTCTAAAATTGCAGGGCGTCCAGCGGTGAGGGAAAAACTGGGAAAGTGAACTTTCTTCCAGGTCAGGGAAATGTCGGGGAATTTTTATTTTGGTCTGGGAAAAATGAAAAAAAATGCTAAAAGTCAGGGAATAGTCAGGGAATTTTGAAATTATGATATTACACGATGTCCAAAATTGCGCGAATAGTCGCCAAATACGCAATTGAAGGCTTAGAAAAGAATTGAGGGGAACAATCCCAAGATAAAAACTGGTCATCTTGTACAATGAAATTGCTCCATATAATTACAGGACACTGAATGAATTTGGACTTTCAGTAAATTGTAACAAGTGGCATCCGATGATCCCAGATGAGGATGTAAATGTGTTTATTACTCAGAACTGCTTGAATTGTCATGGGAATATGGTCAGGGAATTTCACATTTTAGTCAGGGAAAAGTCAGGGAATTTCGTTCCTCGGAACTGCTGCATGGACACCCTGAATTGGTGGACATGCTTCTTGTTTGGCTTGTCTGGATCGCCCTTTGTCAAAGCGTAACGATAAAAAAGTAGTTTCCCAGAAAGAAAATACCATCAGTTTTTGACTGACAATTCTTTTAAACAAAATAAAAAGGTGTTTCTATTTTATTAATTTTTTTCTAGACCACACTATCATTGGCGGGGACATTAGCTGTGTCCTAGATAATAACATGGATAAGAAAGGCGGATCATTAGCGCACGCAACAAGAAAAGCCAAGCATTTCTCAACACCTGGATAGAAGAATGCAACTTAGTTGACATTTGGAGGCAAATGCACCCAGCTTCTAGAAGATACACCTATCATAAACAACGGCCTATGCAAATTTATTCAAAACTAGACTTTTTCCTCATCTCAGACAGTTTGATAGGCAGTACAGAAGCGACAGCAATACAACCAGGGTACTGTACAGACCACACAATGATTACATTGAAAGTAGACCTCATACATCACCCTAGAGGACGCAGCCACTGGAAACTCAATAATGCGCTACTTACAGATATGGAATATGTCACAAAAATTAAGGACACCATAAGAGAGGCCTTAAATTCAAAAAGAGAGGTGAATGATCAGCTGGGTTGGGACTTCATCAAATACCGAATAAGACAAGAAACGTTGAAAATGGCAACCAAAAAAAAAGAGGAAGACAAGCAGCACATTGATATCACTAGAAGAGACTCTGCAACATCAAGAAACTGAACAAGATAACACTGGTGTAGAAAGGGAAGAAATCAAACAGATCAGGGAAGAGATTGAGAAAATACACAAAGAGAAAACCAAGGGGGCTATCATTCGCTGCAAAGTCAGATGGTATGAAGAAAAATTAACAAAATATTTCCGAAACCTTGAAAAAAGAAATTATAATAAAAAGGTGATATCACGACTGAAAGACAAGAATAACCAGACTCTCTCACAGCCAGAGGAAATCAGGAAAGAAATTTTCGACTATTACAAGAAACTGTACAGCTCAAGAATTAAAGAGAACAATATTCCAGAAGAATCTCAACAAGTTAGATGCTACACTACACTGCTAACAGACGCTAAACTGACCAATGAAGAATCGTTACAACTGGAAGGAGATATAACAGAATCAGAATTATTGGATGCATTAAAAGTAACACCAAACGGAAAATCACCAGGTAGTGATGGTCGTAGCGCAGAATTCTACAAAGTATTCTGGACTAATATTAAAGCACCACTACTCAAGAGCATCAACGAGGCCATTGGATCTGGAGAAATGTCCACAACACAGATACATGGAGTTATCACATTAATACT
This sequence comes from Platynereis dumerilii, assembly GCA_026936325.1. NCBI lineage: Eukaryota > Metazoa > Annelida > Polychaeta > Phyllodocida > Nereididae > Platynereis > Platynereis dumerilii. Next base: position 22,697,494 of record JAPTHN010000011.1, read on the forward strand.
TAAGCAAGGAAAACACCCATTGCACCTGAAGAACTGGAGACCAATTTCGTTACTGAACCAAGACTACAAGCCGGTTGCAAAATGTTTAGCTCTGCAAATCAAGACACACCTTAGAGGCCTGATTCACTCTGACCAGACTGGATTCATGAAAGGCAGATACATAGGAGAGAACATCAACAAAATACTGAGCATCATGGAAATTGCTGAGAAAGAAGAGATACCAGCCATAATCGCCGCTATCGACTTTGAAAAAGCCTTTGACTCCATGGAATGGAAATTCATACATAGAGCTCTAGAAAAATTTAACTTTGGACTCACAATGATAAGATGGATGGAAACGCTGTACAGAAGAACTGAGAGTTGTGTCCTGAACAACGGATGGACAACACCGTCATTTGAACTTGAACGAGGTGTAAGACAAGGATGTCCACTTTCACCATACCTATTCATTCTAGCAGCAGAAGCTTTAGCATGCTACATAAGAAAAAGCAAGGATATCAAGGGTATAACAATCATGGTAAAAGAACATAAGCTGAGCCAGTTTGCAGATGATGCATGCCTGTTATTGAAGTATGAAACAGCAACAATAGACTATGCACTACTAGCATTTGATAAATTTCAACAGATATCTGGTTTGAAGGTAAACTACAATAAAACTGAACTATTCCCAATAGGAGCAATAAAAGAAAATGTTGTACCGCTATACTCAAAGAGAAACATCAAATGGTCCCCCCCATTTCTCAACAAAGTACAGAAAATCCTCTACCAGTACTCAAAGCTATCAACTATAGAATGCGAAGATGTTGAAGTGCTGAGTATAGACAGATTAGGTAAATTTTCAAAAGAAAAGGTCGATGAAGGGAAGTTCAGACCCATCAAACTCAGATTGAAGACCAATGAGTCGAGAGACAAAATACTGAAGAGTCTATCAAAGCTTAAGAATGCCGATGAGCATCTGGCAAAGCTAAGTTTAAGGCAGGATTTAAGTCTGGAACAGAGGATAGAACTTAGCGGCAAAGTTAAGGAGGCCAAGGAGATGACAGATAGCTCTGAGTATATATACAGAGTCAGGGGAAATCCGGGCAATTACAACATTGTGCCAACCAAAAAAAAGGAACTAGGCAAGTAGATGCTAGTATTAGTGTTGTCACTCCAGACGTCGAGGTTATTACTGCTGACATTTCAGATAATGTCCCAATGCATAATGTAAGGACTCGTATCCAAACAAACGTAGTCCCCCATAAAGGGAAAATCATGGTATTTTACACAAACGCTGACTCGCTTTCCAACAAAATCAATGAACTTCAAGTGATTGTAGATGTTGAAAATCCAGAGTTGATTTGCATTTCTGAGACATTACCAAAGAATGGTGACCTCAATGACTATCAAAATTATAACCTCATGGGATATGAAGGTTTCCACTCGAAAACAGGTAGAGGGGTTTCCATATATGTAAAAGAAACCTATACAGCAACGATTGTGTCTATAACTTCTACGTTCAAAGACAAAGTTTTTGTGATGGTTAAACTTGATTCTAACTGTACATTACTCTTGGGTTGTATATACAGAAGTCCCAATAGTGTTATGGAAAACAATGAGTCTCTGTTAGCACTGTTAGAAGAAATCTCCAAAATTCAATGTCATCATTTAGTTATGGTGGGTGATTTCAACTATAAAGAGGTTGATTGGAACAGTCAAATGGTTCATACCAGAGTTAGCCATCCCGCTTATAAAATCTTTGATAAGATAAACGATCTCTATCTAGATCAAATCATTACAGAACCCACGAGGTATAGACCCGGGGAGCAGGAAAACCTCTTAGATTGGGTTATAGTCAATGACAGAGAGTTTATAGATAATCTGTGCCTTGACTCTCCGCTTGGAGAAAAAGGGGATCATTGTTGCATCAAATTTGAGCTACAATTATCATCAAAATATCCTAAGTCGTTCGAGAGATTAAATTACTTTAAGGGTGACTTTGTCAAACTCAGGAAGAAGATGAATGAAGTTGACTGGAAAATAGTGTTGTCCAACAAGCAGGTTGATGATGCTTGGAACTGTTTTTATGAGTATTTAACAAAGGGTATCACAGAGTGTATTCCCAAAAGGAAGCCAAAAAAGAGACAGGCTCAGCCATGGTTGAATGCTGAGATCTTACTTGCTAAAAAGAATAAGAATAAGCTTTGGAAGAAATACCTAAGGCAGAGGTCCACAGATAACTGGAACAACTTTACAGAAGCTAGGAACATATCCAATAGACTTATCACCAGAGTTAAGAGTGATTTCGAGCTTAGAATAGCCAATGAAATAAAAAGCAACCCCAAACAATTTTGGAATTATGTTAAGTCAAAAAGTGGTAAAAGTTATGATCTTCCTAGCATCGTTGATAATGTTGGCGTAGAACACGCAACTGACTTAAGTAAAGCTAATGCTTTCAACGATTATTTTTCCAGTGTATACACCAGAGAGTCTCTCATAAATTTACCAACATACCCTATAAGACAGCAAGAGTGTGTCCTAGACAATATCATTCTTTCTGAAGAAAAGATTGAAAAATATTTGTCCAAACTTAATATATCAAAAGCTGCGGGTCCAGATAATTTACATGCCAAAATACTTTATGAGTTGAGAACTGAATTGAGTAACCCTTTAAACATTATTTTCAACCTCAGTATGACTGAAGGTAAACTCCCTGAGGAGTGGAAGCTAGCGCATATTAGACCTTTATTCAAGAAAGGCAAAAAGAAAGTGATATCCAATTATAGACCAGTTAGTCTAACATCTATTGTTTGCAAGACTTTTGAAAGATTAGTAAAAGCCCATATAACAGAGTATTTAGAAGAAAACCACCTCATTAGTAATGACCAACATGGATTTAGGGCTGGTAGATCATGTCTAACTCAGTTGTTAGAAATTATGGATATATGGACAGATCTACTTGACGAAAATATAGCTATTGATTGTGTTTATCTCGATTTTGCTAAGGCGTTCGATAAAGTGCCGTTTGAGCGTCTCAAAATCAAAATTCGGTCGTATGGTATTGTAGGCAATCTGTTTAAATGGTTATCAAACTTCCTTGAAAATAGGAAGCAGAGGGTAGTAATTAAGGATGTGAAATCAAACATCAATGATGTCACCTCAGGTATCCCACAGGGGAGTGTTTTGGGCCCTTTGTTGTTCATCATGTTTATTAACGACCTACCTGAGTCCATAAATTCCCAGGTCAAAATTTTCGCTGACGACACCAAAATATTTAGGGCAATTGAAACAGTAGCAGATTCTGTGCTCTTGCAAAGAGATCTGGAAAATCTCCTAAACTGGTCAGCAAAATGGCAACTCCCTTTTAATATAACAAAGTGCAAAGTTATACATTTAGGAAGGAATAACTCTGAGTTTACATATACTATGCATGATGACCCCTTAGAAAAAGTGGAGCTCGAAAAAGATCTCGGTGTAGTTTTTGATAGAAACTTAAAGTTTTCTAACCATGTCAGCCAGATAGTTTCAAAAGCTAATAGTAGACTTGGGGTGATTAAACGAAACTTTAACAACCTGTCCAGTGAGGTATTTTTACCACTGTATAAATCATTAGTTAGACCATTGCTAGAGTATTGTTCATGCATATGGAATCCCAACCTGAAAATGGACAGCAATGCTATAGAGAAAGTTCAAAGAAGGGCGACAAAACTAGTGTATACTATAGCTCATCTCAGCTACCATGATAGACTAAAGCATTTAAAATTGGACTCTCTAGCTTTCCGTCGTAGACGTTGCGATATTATCCAAGTTTTCAAGATTATAAAAGATATTGATAATGTTAATAACTGTGATTTTTTCACCTTCAGTACTTTGCAAACAAGAGGTCATAGTCTGAAATTGAACAAACCCAGGGTTAAGTCCAATCAAAGGCTAAATAGTTTTGCAATCCGTATTATTAATGACTGGAATTCACTATCAGAATCTACTATTTCTTGTGAAACTGTTAATAGCTTCAAAACTGCTTTGAGCAAAGATTGGCAACACCATCCAGAAAGATATTTGGATGACTAAAAATGTTTTGTAAATCAATAACTAGCCGTTGTATGTGCATTCTTTCGTTATTCAGTACATCGGTTTCTTTTATTCTTCAGTAATCTACTGTCAACCATTGTGAAGTATGAATTACATAATTGGTGACAGCCGGGTGAGGGGTCTAAGACGCTTTGTCCCTAACATTGAGTTTGCAGAGATTTGGTCTCAATCAGGGGGAAAGGTGTCAGATATGTTCCAATGGGTGGAGGACCTAACTATTCTGCACCATGGTGAAGAGAACTCACGTGCACATTTTTATGTTTGGATAGGCATATGCAATCTAACTAAGAGGCTGAAAGGTGATAACTACGAGGAAGTGATTTTTAACAAATCAGACTTCCAGATTCAAAAGTCTAATCTCTACAGAGAGGTAGAAAATCTTTCGGTAGCCGTAAGGATCCAGTATGCGGTACCTATATTTTGTACAATCCCACCTCTCAGTCTACAGATGTGGAATCACCATCGTTTAAGTATACAAAAAACTGTCACCCTTAATTACGATCAAAACTACCCGCAAATGCAGCATGATTTGGAAAGTGAGGTATCCGATCTGAATGATCTCTTTGTTAGAATTAATAGGAGGAATGGAGTAACCACTCCGATGTTGCATAGGGACTTGGAACATAGCAAAGGCAAGGGTAGAAAAATTTACAAATATAATATGTTATCTGATGGGTGTCACCTGAATAGATCTGCACTATTGAAATGCAAAAATTCTATAATGATTGCCTATGGGAAAAATAAGAACAGGCTGAGGTAATGTCGAGGTCGCTGCAGACCCTTCATAAAAGTTCTGTTTCTTACGCACATGTGATGTATATAGTCTTGCACAAAAACTTATGTTCATTCAGAACCAAATTTATAATTTATAACTTAAAATTGCAAAAAATTGTTATAAAAACTATGATGCTGTGTCATATATGCCTCGACTATTGGAAGAGATGTATGCAGAACCGGGTTGTGGTCGCTACAGACCCACCATTTATTTTCTGTTTAAATCTCAATCCAAGCGGTCTTACTGATGCAATTGCTCAGTTATTCATGTTACTTTGATTTTACATTACTTATTCGTATTGATGAATGTAATATAAGTTATCTTATTTCTTGTTTTCGTGCAAGCTAATATATATATATTGGAGGTTGAATTATTGTTTTTGCTTGTATTGTTGATTTATATGAGGTTTTGGGGTACATACCATATCAAGTAGCATTCGAGCCACACTGCCCATCCTTAGTTAAATAGACTGGCCAATTACAGAACTTAGTCATTTGACAATCGTATTCATGAGCCAATTTACCAGACGCATGCGCAAAACCATCAGATTCTACTCCCAAGCAGTGTGAGCAGTCACAGAAGAGCCAGCTCGAGAGAGGCCAACAACCATCGGTTTCGGCCTAAACTGTCTACAAGTCTACAAGTACTTATGGGACAACAAGCCTGACAAGATCAAGAGAACGATAATACTGAACTCCAAAGATAAAGGCGGTCTCGCAATGCCAGACATAAGACATCAGAACTCAGCTTTAAAAATTAGTTGGATTCAAAGAATTATGAGAAACCCAGATAGTGCCTGGTCACTGTGCGCTCTAGCCAGCTTCCCGAAATGAGGTTTACAAGTACTGAAAGGTAACATCTCTTCACAAGATCTCCGACGTCAAGAACTCCAGCCAACAAACATATTTTGGAGCGAGGTTTTGACCAAGTGGGCAGACTACAGCTACAAAGAATTGAGTCAACTGACAGAGGAAGAAGTAAACGATCAACCGCTTTGGTATAACAGCCATGTTAAAATAAGGAACCAAGTACAATAATATAGTACCTGGCAAAGGGCAGGAATAAACCAAATAAAGGACCTAAAAGATGAGCACGGAAATATGCTTAATTATGAACAATTTTACACACGCTACAGATTCAGAACAAATTTTATGGAATTTTATAGCATAAACAGTGCAATACCGAGAGATTGGCGATTGAACAAACGAGTAATGACCACTCAAATTAATGTCGCTGAAGAACTTAGCAAAGTCGGCAAACCAAGCAAGATGGTATTCCAGAAATTAATAGAAAGAGAAGTCAAAGACCCAGAAAGTCTACCAAGCAAATGGCATGCAGAACTCCAGATAGCAAACTCTGAAATGAACCAAGCACAGCTGAGGAAAAGCTTCAGAATGATATACAAGAGCACACAGTCAACAAAAATAAGGAGTTTTAAATACAGATTAATTCATCGAATATTAGGGATAAATGAGAAACTACACAGGTGGAAGATGCACTTAAGGCAAAATGCCTGCAGTCGTTGAACATTTTGAAAGTTGTGGGAAAAATTAACTGGGGTGGTGACACCACTGTTCTTCTCAGGCTTTATCGTGCAGTGACGCGAGCACGCCTCGACTATGGCTGCATTGTATATGGCTCAGCAAGACCATCCTATCTTCGATGCCTGAATACTGTACACAATCAAGGAATCCGTTTGAGCCTTGGAGCATACAGGACATCTCCAGTAGATAGCCTGTATGTTCTGGCAAAGGAGCCTCCTTTATCACTCCGACGACTGAAGCTATCGCTACAGTATACTGTCAAACTGGCTGCAAATCCTATTAATCCAGCATACACAATTGTCTTTCATCCCAATCATACAGATAGATATGACAGAAGACCAAATGCCATTCGGCCACTGGGATTGAGGGTGAAACCACATCTGGAAGCTGCCGGCATAGACACATTTTTTATTGCTGAGAACAAAGTTCCACAAATTCCAGACTGGAATATAGAAACCCCAGTTGTTAACACTGAATATGCAGACCTGAAAAAAGCAGAAACAGAACCGATAGAGTATCAAAGAAGGTTCTATGATATCAAATTAAGATATCATGATCACAAATTCTTATATACAGATGGCTCAAAAGATGGAAACCGAACGGCTTACGCTGTTACTTCCTGTAAAACAAACCTACACAGTGAGCGTATTACAAATGAAAGCTCAGTATACACTGCTGAGCTTTTAGCAATCTACAAAGCCGCATGGCTTGCTGGAATGTCTGGAAAAGAAAAATTTGTAATTTGTTCTGACTCCAAATCGGCAATCCAAGCTTCCAAGTTAGATCATCCCATTTTACAAGACATACTCATGCTCCTGTCTGGATTAGACAACAAAGAAATTGTTTTCTGCTGGATTCCTGGACATGTGGGAATTGCTGGAAACGAAAAAGCAGATCTTATGGCGAAAAATGCCCTTTCCAAAGATCTTACCATTGATACTATACCGTACACGGACCTCCGTCCAACTATCAACGATTATATAAAATCTGGCAAGTTATGTGGAACGCATGTGAGAATAATAAACTCAGAGTAATCTTTCCCAGAGTCAGGGATGTACAACAAATTACCTCCAGAACACGGAGAGACCAGGTTGTGATTCACAGGTGTCTTATTGGACATTCAAGACTCACACATTCGCATCTTCTACTGGGTGACCCAGCCCCGATTTGTGAGAAATGCCAATGTCCCCTCACGATTAAACATATCCTAAAGGATTGTAGAGATTTTCAAACACAAAGAAATGCACTTCTCCCAACAAACCCACTTCGACTTCTCATAGATAAACCAGAAAACATAATCTCAGTTTTGTACCAAACACAGACATACTACAAAATATGAGGAAAATAAACAAAGACAAATAGCAACCTAGGAAGCCTCGATATAGCCCAATAAGGTGCTGCAGAGGCGTAAAACACAAATACACACACACACACACACACAGGTGGAAGATCAAGGATAACCCATTATGTGCTCACTGTAAAAAAGAAGTGGAAACATACAGTCACCTACTTTGTAAATGTGAGAAAGTACAGAATATTTGGAAAGACGTGCAAGAATGGACGCTGCAGAACACAGGATTTCATCGGGACATTACACCGACGACAATTATATTTGGGACCCTCCGCTCAGGTGCTGATGAGACGTAAAACACAAACTCACTCACTCACTCACTCACTCACTCACACTGGGACCCTCCGCAACTAGGTACCTACTGGACCTCATCCTGAGCGCAACAAAGCTATATATTTATTATTGCAAAATGAGGAAAAATATAGCCCCACAAACAGAAGATCTTATCAGACGAATAAAAGAAATCAAGAACATAGAAAAATATGTGGCAAAGAAAAACAACACCCTAGAAAAGCGTGAAAGGAAATGGAATTATCAACAACTGACCAACAACCCTGAAACATAGTTCTCTGAGATCTGAAATTACTGATATTTTATATTTTATCAATCCAAACTATGAGTACCATTACATTTGTTTTATTGGCTGGCAAATAAATTCTATAAAAAATAAATAAATAAAAAGGTGTTTCTAAAAAAATAAACCTTCTTCCATTAGGCAGGTCTTGAAAGTCTTGTTTTTTACACATGTATACTTGCATCAAAGTTGTCGTGCCTTTTGAATTGTGCTATTTTTGTGAAATTTTCCAAAGATGTTTCCAACATGTCTTAGAGGCGCCGCAAGAAAGCAATTCAAGACAAAAGATGGATTAGAAAAAATATTTTATTGGGTTGAAGGCCAAATTTTAAAGGTTAAAGTGACAGTCACTATACAAAATATAAAATCCAGTCTTGGGATTTTAATGTTTTATGTAGTGACTATCACTTTTAAAACTTTGAATTTGACCTTCAATCCAATATAAGAATTCTTCAAATCAATATTTTGCCTTGAATTTTTCTTTCTTGCACCTCTAAGACATATTCGAAACGTATTGGGAAAATTTCATAAAAATAGCGCAATTCAATAGGTATGAAACTCCTCTCTATGTTTCAATATTTGTGAAATGCAAATTTTCTAAGTTTTGTGTAAAATCTAAAAATAAAGTTGCTGAAGTGATTTTTCGGCTTTCAGTATACTTAGTCTATTAGTGCGCAGGCAGTCCTACTTTTATATTTGTATTTGTTTCTATACTGATTTCCAGTAAGGATAACCTTTTAAAATCTTTTTGTCATGCAATGAAAGTGGTTTAGTTTGATAACTTTAAGTTTTTTTGGGGGCATATTTGTCAAGAGTAGTTACCATAATATTTTGAAACTTTCGCATTGCAACATTTATGTTTTGTTCATTTGATTCATGAGTAGTTATACATGGCTCACACATTTTAACAGATGCTGCAACAGAGAATTTCTTCCCTTTGGACTTCTTAAACTGGCCACATCTATTACAAATTGCATCTGCAAAATGCTTGTAAATAATAAACAGCCTTACAGCCATCCTCACCTCTCAGTGTAGCGCTTGTGAAGCTACCCTGACCACATGCACGGTGTTTCAGTGAAGATTGGCTGCTTGCCAATTATGCATCCTGCGCCGTAGCATGAGGTACTGATAGGTAGCACAGGCTTGCAGGAGGGCCTGAAGGGTTAAGAATTGGGACATTTTGGCCAATCAGCAGCATGATTACTCTCAAGAGAAATGTGCAAACATTGCTATATGTAAGCCTTTGATTGTTTCTGGTAACTGCAATAATCATATTATCTGTCAATTTGCAGCAGGTTACTGAAGCAATTATAGCTTAATATAAACTGAAAACAACACCAAGTCTTGTGCATTGAAAGTTGTTGAAAAGCACAAACACACACAACAAGAGATAGCTAGCTGACTGACAAAAAACTAACAAAAAATGTCTGAATAATTAAAAAAAGTTACATGTAAAAGATAAAATATTAAATAGATAAAATAAAGAAAACTAGGCTAAACATAAAAATTCTAAAATAGATAAAATTTTGTGTTAGATAGCACAGATTAAGATAATATTTAAAAAAAATACATATATAACAATAAAATTATCTGTCTCAATAAAGAAATTCCTCTGTCTACTTATCTATAGTCTATCTACCTATCTACCCATCTGCCTATCTGCCTATCTACCTATCTACCTATCTATTCATCGTTCTACACAGTAAGGAATAGCCATTAGATCCGGAGAAAGTACAATTTAAGTTAAAAATAAAAAGATTATTACTTTTCCTGTGTCCTTGAAAAGTAAAGCCTTCTGGGTACTCTACAAATAAATCCTTCCTGTGGGCTGTATTACGTAACCCTTTGTTTAATATACATCCGTCAACAAAAATAAGTCCCCCTTTTTAAAAAATCTGATTAACTCAAAGACCTCTTTTTCGATTTCTATATATGATCTATGTATAAATTTATATAAATTGACTAGTTTTTGGCCTGCATATTAATTAACAATGTGCTTGTGTATTTATAGCTTTATTGCTTTAATTTTTTCTGGGACCCTGAGTGCACGTACCCCTCTTTTCAAAAATGTGAAAATTTGGCTCATCCAAAAAACACTTTCACTAGATGTTACAGATATCTCTGCCTTGATATAGACTGAACTGATATTCTGGTAAAAAAAGTTCCAGGTCAATATTTAGGAATGATTTTTTACAGAGCATCATTTTCATTCCAGAAATTATCAACAGGTGGGGCTTCGGGCTAGAACCAATAATAATTAAACCATTGTGGCCATATTGCAGGTTGAATAATTTGGACTGGAGTTGAGCACCATCTCTTGGAAATTTCTGGAATGAGACTTGCATTCTGAAATAAAAAAAAAGAGTGTCTAACTGGCTATGGACTTAGACATTTTTTACCAGATGCAATGAAAGACTTTTTCTTATCAATATTTTGCATTGAATTTCGTTCTCATACCTCAGAGACATATTGGACACATATTGTTCACAAAAATAGCACAATTCAAAAGACATGAAACTAAACGATTTTGGTCACTTTGTTCCAAAATTGGTGAAGCACAAATTTTCAAAACTTTGTATGGAATCTAAAACTAAAGTTGCTGAAGTAAGTTTTCGGCTTTTAAACATCCATTAGGTGTCTTCCTTTTGGTTGAAATGTGTAGGGAAGCCCTGGGAAGGTCTTTTTTGTGCAAAATATCAAATTTGATAAGACGGACCAACACAAGAAACGGTTGCAGTTGAATGAATTTTGGCATAGTTATGCTTATCGATGATAGAATCAATTCCATCTAATTAGTTTTGGCCAAAAATCTAAAATCAAGTGTTGCGTTTCTTTTGCTGGTGAGTTTACTTAGACTGCCACTGACTTTTTAGGGAGCTGCCACTGAGCTGCCAACTGAGTAACATGACATAAAATTCTGGCAAAGATCTGGAAAATTTGGGAAGAAAGTCCCATTGGTGAGATAGTGAACTGGCCCCCTATACTAAATAAATTGTCTCTATCTCCTGCGCCCATGTGGTGCAAGTTCTTCTAATATTAACAAAAAAAAAAAAACAGTTTAACACACTGCATGTGTGAATGCCCAAAAATCAAAACTGGCAATCTTGGATCAAAACAACAGAAAAACTGGGAACAACTTCAGTTGTTCGTAATCAAATATCTGTCACAGCTGGTAATCTGCTTTCTGGGATGTATAACATGACCTTCATGTCACTACTACCAGCCCCCAAAACTGTAAACAAGTTCCTGATTGGCGCTTGCAATTATGTTATGTAAGTAGGTGAGTGGATTAATTTTAATGAGACTCCGCTCTCGGACAGGTCTTGAGAGCAGGGGTAGTGTCAACTATCCCTGCGTGAGGAGGATGGGAGGTGTTGTTAGCAGTCTGGTAATGAGAGTTCAAAGTGATGAACCTTATGAGTGTCCGGTAACAGAAGAATACAAAGAACCGAAGAACGTATGTCCCTTAGGATTGTTAGCATTTGTGTTTCACACGAAAAGGACTCGTCTTCTCTCCATTCACATGGACAGTAGTCTACTAGTCTTCCTTTAATTACAGAATAGTCTCTTTCTCACCTGGTTCTTTAAAAGTCCTCCAGTTTGCAGTGCACAAGCGACTTGTGACCAGAGGCTCTAGATCACAGAATACTATTGAAAAATACAGGTTAGATAACTTAAGCACTGTTGTGGTGTCTGATTAATAGCTTATAGATAAACCACTGTACTTTTGATACAACACATAAAACCATTCAGAAAAGCAGAAAAGGGAGTGAGTGGTATTAAAAATGTCATGACTGTGTTAATTGGCGAACGCAGTTAATTGGGCCTGTTAATTCTTAAATCCAGAAGGAAACATTGGTCTTCATGGGGAGAAAAATGCGGTTTCATTTGCACCATTTATGACCATGTTCAGCTGGGTCACCCTGTATAAACTGTTGTTTTTTCTGTTAGTGTTTTTTCTCTTTCTTTATGTGTGTACTTCTTTGGGGTCGCTCAAGCATAGAAGGAGACAGCGCCCTTCTCAAAAACTGAAGAAAGTTCATTGAACTTGCAGAACTTGCTTAAAAATGGCAAAGCATGTTGTCAATTACTTCCTTGCTGTTATATCCTGCATCACCTATGGAGTTACTTCTATGTCGCTTCCGTGCTGCAGAGATTCCGGGATTACACTAGATTGCTCTCATTGCAAAGTAACAGTCTTGCCGACTGATCTCCTTAATGGCAGAATTAACCTCACAACTTTGGACCTCTCCCATAACAACATATCTCATATCCCAGATGGCAGTTTTCAGAATCTCACATATCTGAAAAAACTTATGCTGACAGACAACAGGATCATGAATTTCAACAGAGAAACCTTTCAAGGTAAGTATAGAAAATTTACAGTGGACTAGCAGCTATTATTTCCTGGCAATTGAAATAAATAATTTATAATGTTGTGAAGTTATTAACATTGTATTTCTATCCTTGGCAATGTATATTGCCGTTTTGCATTGCAGGTACTACGGACAATTTTTGTCCAACGGGAGGGCGGGACTGGGTGGGTGGGTGGTTGACCGGCATCATACATGTGTATATACAAATAGTCATACAAATTAACCATACTCGGAAGACTTGATTGACCCTGACTGCCCCCTACAAATGTTGAAGACTGAAAATTGGCTTGTCAGAAATCACTGGACGATTTGTCACCTATTGTTCCTTATGAAGTCATTGCAGAACAGAGTGACTACAGAGTAGCAGACGGTATAAAGCGCCAACCAAATGGAACATTCCTCCTTCAACCAATGAATAACAAACAAAAAGAGAAATTGACATGCATCCATCAGATAGGCAATACCCAAGTCATCATTGAACCTTTCAAGAAACCAGGTAGAGGCGTTACATCTCTAATGAAAGCAAGAAATGCACTGACTGTGAACTAACAAAATAGTTTCACAAACATGGAATTACACATTTCAGACATGTACCCCAAAGAAGAGGTTATGAATTGCTGATACTGACATTCAAGAATGAGAAAGTACCAAAGAAAGTACTTGTAGCCTTAGAAATGTGCACTTTTTGTCCATTCATTCCCAATTAGAAATGCTGTTTCAATTGCCAAATGTATTGCCACTACAGTAGTACATGTCTAAGATGAAGCAATTGTGCCAATTGTGGTGATCGAGATCATATACTCACACACGACATAATCCATGCTCTAGGTTATTGCATTGTGTAAATTATAAGGGTGACCACCCTGCATTTAGCCATGACTGTGGAGTCTTCAAGAAGGGAAAGGAGATCTTACAGCTGCGGGTTGAACGACAAGTATTGTTTCCAAGCCAGATGCCTTGTAGATCAGGTCACAGACAAACCTGACCAAGTGGAAGATTTCCCTCGACCAGTCCTACATTCATCACCACAGAGAAGGATCCAACTGAATAGAAACCTTTTTATGGATGTCTTGCGGGAAACACTCCACCAGACCGTCCAAGCAAGGAAGAACTTGTAAATTCCCATGAATCATTTCTTCACATATCACCGAAGAAGATGATCCAACAAAGTCAAGTCAAATATTCTCTTCCGACACCCACTGAGAAGTCTCAACCGACCAAAGGAAAAAGATGTTGCTCCAGATAACAAGACACTGCCCAAAACGACAAAACAAAAAAGCTCAACAATCGGCTTGCTACCTCACAAAGACAAGAGTAAAATTTGGAAAGCCACACTCAGTCAATCGACAACCTGATGGTTATTTATTGGTACAAGCCATCAATGCCACTTGAATTGAAAATTATTGCGATGCACCCGTCAAAGTGACGCCTCAAAAATCTTGATGCCATCAACCAAGATGAGATGACCAACTCAACATGACCACAAACCAATTAATTAAGTATGTCTCTAAATAGGCAAATAAGGTGTTGATGAGACGTAAAACACAAACTCACTCACTCGTTTAAAACCAGAACACTGAAAAACAATTACACTTCAATCTGCAATATCAGTTTTTAAAGCAGTTTCAGAAAATGTATGGCTATTTTCATAGAGGCTCTGGAGCCTCTTTAGGTCCCCAGGAGCACATGGTTTTTAAATTGCTTGGTATAAATTCTGAGCATTTATATTAATGAGGTTATTTTTCCTTCATCGAAAGTCTGGTGTGAAGAGCAAAACATTTTAGTTTTTGTGAGTGCTACGACTGCTATCATTCTACAAGTGCTCCATATACCATGATTTGGGAAGTGCCCGATAAATAAATTTGTTTACTTTGGAAAATTGGTTAGAGGTCTTTACTTAACACTAAGCAATGCACAAGAAAGTGATATACCTAAAAAACCTTCATTGCAGACTTCTGGGTTTAAGGGGGCGACCGTTAGTTTTCCAGGGGGGCTTGGAGTTTTCCTCAGCGGGTAATTATTTATTTCACAGTAATGGCTGCAATAATTATTTATTTTGAGTGCGCTAAGTCGCCAAATATTCATTCCTATATCAAGCATTCTTGATAAGAAATACCTTAGCAGTAATTATTTTTTTCAAGACTGGCCTAAAATTATTGATATCAAATGGTTGCCCTCTAACAAGAAAAATTCTAAAATTGCAGGGCGTCCAGCGGTGAGGGAAAAACTGGGAAAGTGAAATTTCTTCCAGGTCAGGGAAATGTCGGGGAATTTTTATTTTGGTCTGGGAAAAATAAAAAAAAATGCTAAAAGTCAGGGAATAGTCAGGGAATTTTGAAATTATGATATTACACGATGTCCAAAATTGCGCGAATAGTCGCCAAATACGCAATTGAAGGCTTAGAAAAGAATTGAGGGGAACAATCCCAAGATAAAAACTGGTCATCTTGTACAATGAAATTGCTCCATATAATTACAGGACACTGAATGAATTTGGACTTTCAGTAAATTGTAACAAGTGGCATCCGATGATCCCAGATGAGGATGTAAATGTGTTTATTACTCAGAACTGCTTGAATTGTCATGGGAATATGGTCAGGGAATTTCACATTTTAGTCAGGGAAAAGTCAGGGAATTTCGTTCCTCGGAACTGCTGCATGGACACCCTGAATTGGTGGACATGCTTCTTGTTTGGCTTGTCTGGATCGCCCTTTGTCAAAGCGTAACGATAAAAAAGTAGTTTCCCAGAAAGAAAATACCATCAGTTTTTGACTGACAATTCTTTTAAACAAAATAAAAAGGTGTTTCTATTTTATTAATTTTTTTCTAGACCACACTATCATTGGCGGGGACATTAGCTGTGTCCTAGATAATAACATGGATAAGAAAGGCAGATCATTAGCGCACGCAACAAGAAAAGCCAAGCATTTCTCAACACCTGGATAGAAGAATGCAACTTAGTTGACATTTGGAGGCAAATGCACCCAGCTTCTAGAAGATACACCTATCATAAACAACGGCCTATGCAAATTTATTCAAAACTAGACTTTTTCCTCATCTCAGACAGTTTGATAGGCAGTACAGAAGCGACAGCAATACAACCAGGGTACTGTACAGACCACTCAATGATTACATTGAAAGTAGACCTCATACATCACCCTAGAGGACGCAGCCACTGGAAACCCAATAATGCGCTACTTACAGATATGGAATATGTCACAAAAATTAAGGACACCATAAGAGAGGCCTTAAATTCAAAAAGAGAGGTGAATGATCAGCTGGGTTGGGACTTCATCAAATACCGAATAAGACAAGAAACGTTGAAAATGGCAACCAAAAAAAAAGAGGAAGACAAGCAGCACATTGATATCACTAGAAGAGACTCTGCAACATCAAGAAACTGAACAAGATAACACTGGTGTAGAAAGGGAAGAAATCAAACAGATCAGGGAAGAGATTGAGAAAATACACAAAGAGAAAACCAAGGGGGCTATCATTCGCTGCAAAGTCAGATGGTATGAAGAAAAATTAACAAAATATTTCCGAAACCTTGAAAAAAGAAATTATAATAAAAAGGTGATATCACGACTGAAAGACAAGAATAACCAGACTCTCTCACAGCCAGAGGAAATCAGGAGAGAAATTTTCGACTATTACAAGAAACTGTACAGCTCAAGAATTAAAGAGAACAATATTCCAGAAGAATCTCAACAAGTTAGATGCTACACTACACTACTAACAGACGCTAAACTGACAAATGAAGAATCGTTACAACTGGAAGGAGATATAACAGAATCAGAATTATTGGATGCATTAAAAGTAACACCAAACGGAAAATCACCAGGTAGTGATGGTCGTAGCGCAGAATTCTACAAAGTATTCTGGACTAATATTAAAGCACCACTACTCAAGAGCATCAACGAGGCCATTGGATCTGGAGAAATGTCCACAACACAGATACATGGAGTTATCACATTAATACTTAAGCAAGGAAAACACCCATTGCACCTGAAGAACTGGAGACCAATTTCGTTACTGAACCAAGACTACAAGCCGGTTGCAAAATGTTTAGCTCTGCAAATCAAGACACACCTTAGAGGCCTGATTCACTCTGACCAGACTGGATTCATGAAAGGCAGATACATAGGAGAGAACATCAACAAAATACTGAGCATCATGGAAATTGCTGAGAAAGAAGAGATACCAGCCATAATCGCCGCTATCGACTTTGAAAAAGCCTTTGACTCCATGGAATGGAAATTCATACATAGAGCTCTAGAAAAATTTAACTTTGGACTCACAATGATAAGATGGGTGGTAACGCTGTACAGAAGAACTGAGAGTTGTGTCCTGAACAACGGATGGACAACACCGTCATTTGAACTTGAACGAGGTGTAAGACAAGGATGTCCACTTTCACCATACCTATTCATTCTAGCAGCAGAAGCTTTAGCATGCTACATAAGAAAAAGCAAGGATATCAAGGGTATAACAATCATGGTAAAAGAACATAAGCTGAGCCAGTTTGCAGATCATGCATGCCTGTTATTGAAGTATGAAACAGCAACAATAGACTATGCACTACTAGCAATTGATAAATTTCAACAGATATCTGGTTTGAAGGTAAACTACAATAAAACTGAACTATTCCCAATAGGAGCAATAAAAGAAAATGTTGTACCGCTATACTCAAAGAGAAACATCAAATGGTCCCCCCCATTTCTCAACAAAGTACAGAAAATCCTCTACCAGTACTTATGGGACAACAAGCCTGACAAGATCAAGAGAACGATAATGCTGAACTCCAAAGATAAAGGCGGTCTCGCAATGCCAGACATAAGACATCAGAACTCAGCTTTAAAAATTAGTTGGATTCAAAGAATTATGAGAAACCCAGATAGTGCCTGGTCACTGTGCGCTCTAGCCAGCTTCCCGAAAGGAGGTTTACAAATACTGAAAGGTAACATCTCTTAACAAGATCTCCGACGTCAAGAACTCCAGCCAACAAACATATTTTGGAGCGAGGTTTTGACCAAGCAACAAACATATTTTGGAGCGAGGTTTTGACCAAGTGGGCAGACTACAGCTACAAAGAATTGAGTCAACTGACAGAGGAAGAAGTAAACGATCAACCGCTTTGGTATAACAGCCATGTTAAAATAAGGAACCAAGTACAATAATATAGTACCTGGCAAAGGGCAGGAATAAACCAAATAAAGGACCTAAAAGATGAGCACGGAAATATGCTTAATTATGAACAATTTTACACACGCTACAGATTCAGAACAAATTTTATGGAATTTTATAGCATAAACAGTGCAATACCGAGAGATTGGCGATTGAACAAACGAGTAATGACCACTCAAATTAATGTTGCTGAAGAACTTAGCAAAGTCGGCAACCCAAGCAAGATGGTATTCCAGAAATTAATAGAAAGAGAAGTCAAAGACCCAGAAAGTCTACCAAGCAAATGGCATGCTGAACTCCAGATAGCAAACTCTGAAATGAACCAAGCACAGCTGAGGAAAAGCTTCAGAATGATATACAAGAGCACACAGTCAACAAAAATAAAGAGTTTTAAATACAGATTAATTCATCGAATATTAGGGATAAATGAGAAACTACACAGGTGGAAGATCAAGGATAACCCATTATGTGCTCTCTGTAAAAAAGAAGTGGAAACATACAGTCACCTACTTTGTAAATGTGAGAAAGTACAGAATATTTGGAAAGACGTGCAAGAATGGACGCTGCAGAACACAGGATTTCATCGGGACATTACACCGACGACAATTATATTTGGGACCCTCCGCAACAAGGTACCTACTGGACCTCATCCTGAGCGCAACAAAGCTATATATTTATTATTGCAAAATGAGGAAAAATATAGCCCCACAAACAGAAGATCTTATCAGACGAATACAAGAAATCAAGAACATAGAAAAATATGTGGCAAAGAAAAACAACACCCTAGAAAAGCGTGAAAGGAAATGGAATTATCAACAACTGACCAACAACCCTGAAACATAGTTCTCAGAGATCTGAAATTACTGATATTTTATATTTTATCAATCCAAACTATGAGTACCATTACATTTGTTTTATTGGCTGGCAAATAAATTCTATAAAAAATAAATAAATAAAAAGGTGTTTCTAAAGAAATAAACCTTCTTCCATTAGGCAGGTCTTGAAAGTCTTGTTTTTTACACATGTATACTTGCATCAAAGTTGTCGTGCCTTTTGAATTGTGCTATTTTTGTGAAATTTTCCAAAGATGTTTCCAACATGTCTTAGAGGCGCCGCAAGAAAGCAATTCAAGACAAAAGATGGATTAGAAAAAAAATTTTATTGGATTGAAGGCCAAATTTTAAAGGTTAAAGTGACAGTCACTACACAAAATATAAAATCCAGTCTTGGGATTTTAATGTTTTATGTAGTGACTATAACTTTTAAAACTTTGAATTTGACCTTCAATCCAATATAAGAATTCTTCAAATCAATATTTTGCCTTGAATTTTTCTTTCTTGCACCTCTGAGACATATTCGAAACGTATTGGGAAAATTTCATAAAAATAGCACAATTCAATAGGTATGAAACTCCTCTCTGTGTTTCAATATTGGTGAAATGCAAATTTTCTAAGTTTTGTGTAAAATCTAAAAATAAAGTTGCTGAAGTGATTTTTCGGCTTTCAGTATAAGTAGTCTATTAGTGCGCAGGCAGTCCTACTTTTATATTTGTATTTGTTTCTATACTGATTTCCAGTAAGGATAACCTTTTAAAATCTTTTTGTCATGCAGTGAAAGTGGTTTAGTTTAATAACTGTAAGTTTTTTTGGGGCATATTTGTCAAGAGTATTTACCATAATATTTTGAAACTTTTGCATTGCAACATTTATGTCTTGTTCATTTGATTCATGAATAGTTATACATGGCTCACACATTTTAACAGATGCTGCAACAGAGAATTTCTTCCCTTTGGACTTCTTAAACTGGCCACATCTATTACAAATTGCATCTGCAAAATGCTTGTATATAATAAACAGCCTTACAGCCATCCTCACCTCAGTGTAGCGCTTGTGAAGCTACCCTGACCACATGCACGGTGTTTCAGTGAAGATTGGCAGCTTGCCAATTATGCATCCGGCGCCGTAGCATGAGGTACTGATAGGTAGCACTGGCTTGCAGGAGGGCCTGAAGGGTTAAGAATTGGGACATTTTGGCCAATCAGCAGCATGATTACTCTCAAGAGAAATGTGCAAACATTGCTATATGTAAGCCTTTGATTGTTTCTGGTAACTGCAATAATCATATTATCTGTCAATTTGCAGAAGGTTACTGAAGCAATTATAGCTTAATATAAACTAAAAACAACACCAAGTCTTGTGCATTGAAAGTTGTTGAAAAGCACAAACACACACAACAAGAGATAGCTAGCTGACTGACAAAAAACTAACAAAAAATGTCTGCATAATTAAAAACATAGGCTGCGCAGCAGCAAACCTTCAGCGAATAACACCTCTAGAAGATAACAATAATATCATAAAATTGGTGTGTTTACAAAATTGCTTATAGGTATGCAATAGTGGTCGAGTAGTGGCCTTCAATTATCTCAATTTTCCCGCTGCCCTGCCATCTTCCCATCTGCTTGCCAGGATTTGTAAAAACAGGAAAAGGCCTTATTAGACTAATTTACGCATATTATGGTATAGTTTCATGCATGTACAAAGTATAGGTTATGAGGTGTCGGTTGAAAACCAAAAAATATAACTCTGTTGTAATTTTCTGAAGTTTTTCCAATGATTCATGAAGTGTTATACGCATAAAAAGCACTGCTACATTGTATAGGTTACTTGTTTAGAAAATTGCATTACTGTATATGCAATTGTGGGCAAGTTTTGGCTCCGATATAAAAAAAATTATTTTAAATATTTTTTCTCAATATTACACTATAGTATAGAATAGCCATGTGTCATACCATGAAAAGGCACAAATAGACCATATAAGCCACATGTGTACCAAACTTCATCCATAAATATGGAATGGTGACTGGATGTTGGGCCAGAAACAGAAAATAAATTTTTATTATTTTTTTCAATATTTCAAAAAGTATATAATATTTTCCATCAGATCTTTCAAAAGGCACAACTGGACCATATTGACCATATGTGTACCAAACTTTATCCATGTACATGCAATAGTGACCGAGTCTTAGACCAAATAACAAAAAAAATATGTTTTTATATTTTTTCTCCTTTTTTCAAAAAGTATAGAATATCTGTCAATGAGACCATCAAAAGGCAAAACTAGACCATATAGGCCACATGTGTACCAAATTTCATCCATGCACATGCAATAATGACCGAGCCTTGGCCCGGAAACGAAAATTTTTTTTTTTTATATTTTGTGAATTATTTTAAAAAGTATTTAAGATCTATTCATCAGACCATCAAAAGGCACAACTAGACCATACAGGCTAGATGTGTACCAAATGTCATCCGCATACATTCAATAGAGGCTGAGTGCTGGGCCGGAAACGATGTATCCGCCCGCCGCCCGACCGCCCGCCCGCCCGCCCGCCCGGCGGACGGACAGCATTTTTACCCAAGTGATTACAATACCTTCTTCGAACTTCGTTCGCTGAAGGTAAAAAGTTACATGTAAAAGATAAAATATTAAATAGATAAAATAAAGAAAACTAGGCTAAACATAAAAATTCTAAAATAGATAAAATTTTGTGTTAGATAGCACAGATTAAGATAATATTTAAAAAAAATACATTTATAACAATAAAATTATCTGTCTCAATAAAGAAATCCCTCTGTCTACTTATCTATAGTCTATCTACCTATCTACCCATCTGCCAATCTGCCTATCTACCTATCTACCTATCTATTCATCGTTCTACACAGTAAGGAATAGCCATTAGATCCGGAGAAAGTACAATTTAAGTTAAGAATAAAAAGATTATTACTTTTCCTGTGTCCTTGAAAAGTAAAGCCTTCTGGGTACTCTACAAATAAATCCTTCCTGTGGGCTGTATTACGTAACCCTTTGTTTAATATACATCCGTCAACAAAAATAAGTCCCCCTTTTAAAAAAATCTGATTAACTCAAAGACCTCTTTTTCAATTTCTATATATGATCTATGTATAAATTTATATAAATTGACTAGTTTTTGGCCTGCATATTAATTAACAATGTGCTTGTGTATTTATAGCTTTATTGCTTTAATTTTTTCTGAGACCCTGAGTGCACGTACCCCTCTTTTCAAAAATGTGAAAATTTGGCTCATCCAAAAAACACTTTCACTAGATGTTACAAATATCTCTGCCTTGATATAGACTGAACTGATATTCTGGTAAAAAAAGTTCCAGGTCAATACTTAGGAATGAATTTTTACAGAGCATCATTTTCGTTCCAGAAATTATCAACAGGTGGGGCTTCGGGCTAGAACCAATAATAATTAAACCATTGTGGCCATATTGCAGGTTGAATGATTTGGACTGGAGTTGAGTACCATCTCTTGGAAATTTCTGGAATGAGACTTGCATTCTGAAATAAAAAAAAGAGTGTCTAACTGGCTATGGACTTGGAAAATTTTTACCAGATGCAATGAAAGACTTTTTCTTATCAATATTTTGCATTGAATTTCGTTCTCATACCTCAGAGACATATTGGACACATATTGTTCACAAAAATAGCACAATTCAAAAGACATGAAACTAAACGATTTTGGTCACTTTGTTCCAAAATTGGTGAAACACTAATTTTCAAAACTTTGTATGGAATCTAAAACTAAAGTTGCTGAAGTAAGTTTTCGGCTTTTAAACATCCATTAGGTGTCTTCCTTTTGGTTGTAATGTGTAGGGAAGCCCTGGGAAGGTCTTTTTTGTGCAAAATATCAAATTTGATAAGACGGACCAACACAGGAAACGGTCGCAGTTGAATGAATTTTGGCATAGTTATGCTTATCGATGATAGAATCAATTCCATCTAATTGGTTTTGGCCAAAAATCTAAAATCAAGTGTTGCGTTTCTTTTGCTGGTGAGTTTACTTAGACTGCCACTGACTTTTTAGGGAGCTGCCACTGAGCTGCCAACTGAGTAACATGACCAGGGCCGTATTAGCGCATTTCTGGGCCCGGGGCAAATTGTATCTGATGGGGCCCCCTCGCGCACCAAAAACGCTGTAAATTCTGAAAAGTACATTTTGCGCCGGTTACCCGGTGCACTTTCTCTATTGTCGCAACTCTTTTCAGCTTCATCATGGGCCCCCCTGAGGTCATGGGCCCGGGGCAAATGCCCCGTTTGCCCATAGGTTAATACGGCCCTGAACATGACATAAAATTCTGGCAAAGATCTGGAAAATTTGGGAAGAAAGTCCCATTGGTCAGATAGTGAACTGGCCCCCCTATACTAAATAAATTGTCTCTATCTCCTGCGCCCATGTGGTGCAAGTTCTTCTAATATTAACAAAAAAAACAACAGTTTAACACACTGCATGTGTGAATGCCCAGTAATCAAAACTGGCAATCTTGGGATCAAAACAACAGAAAAACTGGGAACAACTTCAGTTGTTCGTAATCAAATATCTGTCACAGCTGGTAATCTGCTTTCTGGGATGTATAACATGACCTTCATGTCACTACTACCAGCCCCCAAAACTGTAAACAAGTTCCTGATTGGCGCTTGCAATTATGTTATGTAAGTAGGTGAGTGGATTAATTTTAATGAGACTCCGCTCTCGGACAGGTCTTGAGAGAAGGGGTAGTGTCAACTATCCCTGCGTGAGGAGGATGCTTACAGCTGACATCTCTTCAACTTGCATGAAGCTGCTGTTGAGAAGAGTCATGTGTATGAGGAGTCTTCGGTTGAGAGTGACTTTTATTTGTTCCAGTCACATTTAAATATTGCGAAAAGGACTACTTTTAAGAATGCTTCCCCAGAGTTTTTACAAAGGGAAGTTCAGTTGGCAATTTCTTTACTATTTGGAGGTATAAACCTAGGCTGCAAAACAGCGAACCTTCAGCAAAATCTTCACAACGGTGAATGGCGTATTCTATTGTGGGGAATCAATGTGATAGAAGAACCAAGACTGTTTACAATGGAATTGTCTAATTCAACATTTCATAACCGAGACCATATAGGCTATATGTGATTATATACCAAATTTCATGGATCATATATTAATGTAAATGCAACAGTATCTGATCCTTAGCCCGGACACAAAAATAATATATATAACTAGAGGACCCCCATGCTTCTTGGAATAAAGAGATAGGTCTACAAATGAGTAGCAGTGTGCAGTATTGTGGTTTATCATTGTGGCGCTGACATGCGTTGGCGTCCAGTGTAAAAGATGATTGGAAAGGTGTTGCCGTCTGGGGAGTTGAGGATTCGAAAAACGACTGTAGGTGAAGAACGCATAGATGTTAAGTACTGTGAAGGAAAGAAAAATCAGGGAAAAAGCGTAATTTCTAATATGGATTAGGATATATATAGAATTAGCCAGTCGATAGGGGAAAGTAGAAAGGATTGAAATTGTGTTGTTTTGTTAAGTTGGTTTTTAGTGTCCTGATTTGTAACAAAGAACCTGTTTTGTATTGTTTATTTGATGCCTCCCTCTTCTGAGCCCAGGGAGAACAACCAACTACCACCATTGCAGGCACGTGAATAGAGCTGTGTGGATAGCATACATGTGTGGATGGGGTGTTAGACGTAACAGATAGTTCTGTAAAGATAAAAATCTGTAGAGCTTTTGAAAAGATGAAGATTGATGTATGGCATGGCCAGATTCATCAAGAATTGGCGATCTGTATACAAAAAGAAAATCTGAGCAAACAACAAAAATATAAGATAGGATTAAACATGTTTTTCTTAATATCTCCAAATGTACAGTTGCGGACAAAAATATTCATACAGCTGAGTATTCTACACATACCTGGTATTTAGAGGGATGCGAGGAGAAAAATTTCACTTTTAAGTCATTGCCCAAATCAACTGTAATTGTCAAGCACTGCAAACTTAAGCATATCTCTGTTTTCAAGCTCAGGGGGCACACAAATGTAAAATTTCAGCATGACAAAAGTATTCATACAGCTCGAACACGCTGGGTATAAAGTGCATCAAAAGCTTGAATTTCTGTTCCAAATAATTTATAACTTTCTGTGGCTTCTTTGAATAACCTCGTTAGAAGTTCTGAATGTTGTTTTGGGTGTTTTTATCTATTTTGGTTGACCCATACCACCCTATAGCGCTGGTATCAATTTACCATTAAATGTATATGACATTTTTTAAAAGATGGCAATTAGTCCATGAAGAATAACACTCATTTCTTCAAATGGTCCATCATGGTTATCTTTATGCCAAAGTTTGTGCCCGATGTAAACTACAAGAAGTTGCATTTGGTTTTTCAAGATTTAGACATGGGTACCAAATGTCCAGCGAAGTCTTGAAAGCTTTGCCCATTGAAATAGCATTTTTATCCTAGGGCTTTTGCATCATGTGCAAATCATCACCTGCATACCACAAGTAAATTTTAGTCCAAATGAGAGTTTGCACTAATGATTAAAGCAAGCCATGAAACCAAATTTTATTGTGTGTGAGCATTTAGCTTGGCTTAGTGAGCATCTTTGCAGAAGTTTCATATACATTTGATGGTAAAATGATACCAGCGCTCTAGGGTGGTATGGGTCAACCAAAATAGATAAAAACACCCAAAAAAGCACTCAGGACTTCCAACGAGGTTATCCAAAGAAGCCACAGAAAGTTACAAATAATTTGGAATAGAAATTCAAACTTTTGATGCACTTTATACCCAGCGTGTTCGAGCTGTATGAATGCTTTTGTCATGTTGAAATTTTATTTTTCTGTGCCCCCTGAGCTTGAAAACAGAGATATGCCTAAGTTTGCAGTGCTTGACATTGATAATTGATTAGGGCAATGACTTAAAAGTGAAATTTTTCTCCTTGCATCCCTGAGTAAAGAGTAAATACCAGGTATGTGCAGAATACTCAGCTGTATGAATATTTTTGTCCGCAACTGTATCAAATGTCCATCAATCAGACAATCAAAAGGCACAACTAGACCATATATAGGCTATATATGTGTACCAAATGTCCCCGGGAAGACGGACAACATTTAACCCATATGATTACAATTCCTTCTTCAAACTCTGTTTGCTGAACGTTAAAAATGTACATGTTTTATGAGGTTTGGCCTATAACCAAAGAGCAATAAATTTGAGATAAAATAATTTAATGTATGAGTGCTGCAGCATCGCTTAACGTGCCTGGTTCATGAGTGAATGTTACACTTTATTTTTAACTCAGTTTCTTCCTTTTTGAATCTTTCCTCAGGTTTGGAGCGTCTTGAGCATCTGGAAATTGGATTTACTGGTGGTGGGTTCACACCCCCGAGGCTACCGAGAGATTTCCTGAACTTGCTCATCGATCTGAAAGAGCTGCATCTGTACTTCCTTTATGCAATGGAATTTGAACCATCCAGTCTGAGCGTATTGACCAACTTGCACACCTTGGAAATTGCCTCACCACCTGAACCATTGACTCATCTTGGTGAAGAGTTTAAGCATTTAACTAACTTACGTTCTCTAATGATCAGCCAGCACCGTGGAGGATATTTGGATATCACTGATAAAACCTTCGAAGGTGTTGCCCACAAGCTTGTAAAACTCCAAATTGGTGGTGTTTTGAGAAATATCTCACAAACTGCATTAAAAGGCTTCACGCAACTATCAACCCTGAGCCTCCTCTGCAATATAAAACTGCAAATTGCTGATGTATTTAAGGCAATAAAGAACATGGAAGGTCCTTCTCTAACCACACTGATCCTGGATGGCAGTCAACACCACGGGGTCTTCTACCTTTCATCCGATTTAGTAGCATCACCAAACTTTTCCAATATCACTCATTTGTCTATGAAATTTACAAGCTTGTTTAAAGTTGATCCTGAAGTTGTTTATCATTCCTTGAATTTGAAATATTTGGCTGTAGGTCACAATAGTGTGTTTACTGAACATATAGATCTCCCAGTGCAAGAAATTTTGAACCTCCTCAATGCAGCGAAGCTTGAAGCATTGGATGTTACTGGTTTCATGAAGGCCACTCCCTCTGTGAATGAGAAATTTAACTTCAACTATTGCGAAAACACAAAAAACACTTTCCAATACCCTCCTCAATTTCTTAACTTGACACTTAAAGAAACAAGAACAGAAGTCACCCTGGAGGACTTTAATGGTACTAGTGGTGCGTGGAGATTTATACCGCCATCATTAATGTATATTTTTGCTGGTCGTACAATGATTTACAGTGCACATAATGATGTTTATAGGGCTGGGGTAAACAATTTATTATATATAGATATTTCGAATGTTAAAACAACAAGGTTTCCTTTAGTGGTAGGTTTGAAAAAACTGCAAGGGGTGGACATGAGTAGCATGGGACTCCGGAGTCTTGGCAGACAACAATTCGTTCACTTACCCAGCCTCAGATATGCAAATTTAAGTCACAATAACTTGAATGCTACAAGCTTGCATTTGCTTTTGAGAGGAGGGGGACAAATCAAACTGGAATGGGTGGATCTTGGTTATAACGGCATTGAGAACATCTCTCTCAGCTTGCGGAACTTAACCTCTCTTCGATATTTGTCACTCAGAGGAAATCCCCTGTCGGACTTCACTCTTTCCTTTGGCAATAACACTCAGTTGCAGGAGTTGGACCTATCCAGGTGCCTCATGAAGTCTTTGCCCACAGCAGTGATGAAGGAACTTGATGATCTGCAATCACAACTGCTTCACCAACTGAATGTTGATTTGTCTGAAAATAGGTTTGAGTGCACTTGTGACATGCTGGAGATGATCAAGTGGTTCCAAAACACTCATGTCAACATCGTTGACAGAAGCGAGTTGAAATGTTCTGAAAAGAATCGCTCAGTTGTCATAATGGAAATAAACCTAGAAGTGACGTCAAAAAACTGTCAACATCATGGTACCTTGATTCTCAGTGTGACTCTGCCTTTTGTGATTGGTTGCGCTTTCCTGGTCTCCGCTCTGATTGCCTACAGATACAAATGGCATTTGAGATTTCATATCTACAAAGGACGTCAACGTATCAAACGTATGGTTGAAGGAAATGAAGAAATTCTGCTGGATGATTTAGATACTTACGATGCATTTGTGGTCTACGAGGAATCGCAGGATTATGAATGGGTGGAGAATGAATTGATACCAAAGATAAGTGACGAATGGGGATTCACATTCTGTGTTACTGGTATGTTTGATGGCGGGCGTTCGGTGTTTCAAGTGTGTGAGACAGCAATTAGCAGCAGTCGGATGATCATCCTTGTTGTGACTCCGGCCTACGCTGCGGACGAATGGTGTCAGTTCCAGATGGAGATGATCCTTACCACAAAGAGAGATCGAATAATTGTCATCTGCAAAGAAGAGATTCCTCCTGATAGTTTTTCAAGGACCTTGTTGGCCCTCATGGAATCTGGCTGCTTAGAATACAGCCAAGAAACTGTTGCTCTTGAAATGTTCTGGAGGAGCCTTCATGACAAACTGTGGCACTAATCCTCATATAGGAAGTTTTATATTTATCTTATTGATTTAGTTTTGATTTATTTAGTTTATTTGAAAATTCTTCTCATGAAACACATAATACTTCAATACAATCCTAATACAAAATACCAGTTTTATTGTGCTCCATACATTCCTTCAATTCTGCTTTAATCAAGGTGTCCTTTCACCAATCTTTCTGCATTATCGACAGCTGCCCATGCACTTTATATCAGTATTTTTTATGGCTAAGTACTACTGTTTGCCATGCCATCATAATCGCAGCTCCTCAGCATAGGGGTTTCTGAACCTACTATTTATTTAATATCCAAGTATAAATTATAAAATTACACAAACTACAAAAAAAGAAGTGTTGAAAAAACTGAAGTGCTATACACATGTGTCCAGAACCACAGCTCCACAGGGGCTCCTTAATTGGTACCGGCAGTACCAGTGTATTATGATGGTTCTTCCTTGGGCTCCAGTGATGGATGGATGGCCCACTCTCAATGACAGGCCCTGGGGTGCAGATGATCTGATAATCATACAGAGCATTCCAGTTTGTAAGTCTTGTTTTAGCTCATTTTTTTCCCAAGTAAATATTTTTGCCCAAGGCCAAGTTGATGGAATTGATTTTGTGGTCGACAAGCAAAATATGGGGTGTCTACAGAAAAAGAGGACAGTCACTTTTCTTCTTTTTCACACTCATATAAGTTCGGAATTCGGGGATAAGTCTAACATAAGAATGGATTTGATAGTCAGCCATATTCACCCAGAGAATCTACCCTAGACGAATCCTTCCATCGCCGCATATTTTCATAAATTTACGTCACAAGCGTCATAACCAATCAGCGTGCAGCATTTCTCGCCACTTCGAAAGTTTACCGGCAATTTGCGAGGCAACTATTAACTTCTCAGAGACGTATGATATATCATTTTAAATGTCTCGGAGAGACCTATCTACTCATATAAGAATCATACCCATAACCCTTACGGGAAAGTGCGTAACAGCGAAATCGGCCTCATTTGCATAACATGTGTGAAGGCCTGCTCATTGGCCAGGTTTGTGGGTGTGTCTGACTTATTCACTGAAGGCTTTGCTGAAGTGGCCATATTAAGTCTATTGCAAATGTGTTTATTTGTGAATTAAATCACTACTAAAGGCAAAACTCAAGCATGATATGCAAAAGTGCTTGCATTGCTCTAAGCTGAAAAAGGTTGTCCTGTTTTCCTCATTCTTGATGAGAAATTTTTCACCATTTATGGTGCTTGGGAGAGTAGGAATGATTCATGCGTGAGTAGTGGGACATTTGCTGATGCTACAGCTGGTCTTCAACATGGAGTCATCTGATGACAAGAAAATCGCAAAAATGTCTCAAATAAATCATTGACCAGAGTGCCGGAATCAATGCAAATGTTTATAATAACATTCTGAATTTGGGGTGCCATGGCGTCAGATGAGAAACCCCTTTGTTGGCAAAATCATCTTCCTCCAAGGTGTAGCACCTGTTCATACTGCGAAGAAGACTCAGGAGTGCCTCAAAGCAAGCCTCCTAAGTCAGGTAGAGAGCCACCCCTTGTCTCCTGAGCTGGACCCAGTGGATTATTCAGTCTGGGCAAATTGGGAGATAGAACCCAGCAAGTTATCGCAACTCTCGCATTAAAGTTACAGGCCTCCGCCATGTCTGCATGGGCTAAAATGTTCGTGGAGTGCATCAAACACACTTTTGCATCATTTATGTCTCATCTGCAGAAAGTTATCACGTCTAGGGGTGCGAAAAATGGGTAATTTGACTGTTCTGAATATACTGTTCATATACAAATCATGTTTTGTTGAATAATTATGCTTGGCACAAAATAAAATGCAAGCAAATCCAATTGTGTTGACTGTCCTCTTTTTCTGTAGACACCCTGTAGCACTGCAAATGATTCAACTGCGACCATTTCAGAGAGACCCGGGTTCAATCCCCAGGCTGGCCATCATGTCATTCAACGACATCGTCGTTCGCATCAGACATCAATTGGAGGCGCCGTGGGCCCAACTGGAAACAAGTCTTTGACTTAGCTTGGCTACCCACGTTAAATAAAAGTACCTTTACCTTTACCTTTCTTCGGTCTGTCTCAAATTTGAAATTTTGGGAAAAAAAGACCTTCCCTACATCTTACAACTAAAAGGAAGATGTCAGTTGAAAGCCTGCCTCATATATGGCCAAAAATCGAAAAATATCTTAAGCAAATTTATTTTCAGATTTTACACAAAAAAATTTGCGTTCAACCGATTTTTGAAAAACAGGTCAGAAAACTGATTTAGTGTCTTTTGAATTGTGCTATTTTTGTAAAATATTCCCCAGATGTGTCCAGCTAATTTCCGAAGTGCAAGAAAAGAAATTCAAGGCAAAATATGGATTAGAAAAAATCATTCTTGCATTAAAGGCCAAATTTTAAAGATAAAGTGACTATCACTGCAGAAAACATTAAAATCCAAAAACTGACTTTTCAATGTTGCAAGATGTTTCAGACAGGCCTGCCTGGACATGGACTGAACGTATATCCCAATAAAAACATAGGCTGCGTAGCAGCAAACCTTCAGCGATAAAACAACATTTTAAAAGGACACCATTAAACCATAAAAGTGATGTGAACCACATTGCATTTAGTATTTGCAATAGTGGCCCGATCTTGGTCTGAAATTATCTATATGCCCCGCCATATGCCCACCTGAATGCCAGGGTATGTTGAACGATGGAAAGACTTACTAGACCAATATACACATAATATGGACCAGTTTCATGCATAAACAAAGAATAAGTTGTGAGGTATGGGTCAGAATATTTCAAAAAGCATTAAGAGTAAGTATCAAGTAGACCAACAAAAGGCACTAAAATATTGTATAGGGAATGTATATAAACTTTCATCTATGGACATGCAATGATGGCCAAGTTTTGGCCTGGAAACAAAAATAATAATTTTAATATTTTTGGTCAATATTTCAAGATGTATAGAATATCCATTAATCACACCCATAAAAGACACAAATTTATCATATAGGTGACATGTATAACAAATTTCAGCCATGTAAATGCGATTATGGCCAAGTTTTGGCCCGAAATGAAAAAAAATAAATTAATTTATTTTTCTCAATATTAAAAAAAGTATAGAATATCAATCAATGAGGCATCACAAGACACAACTAGAGCATATCGGCTACATGTGTAAAAATTTCATCCATGTACATGCAACAGGGGCCGAGTCCAAGCCCGGAAATGAAAAAACATTTTTATTTTATTTTTGTCAATATTTCAAAAAGTACATAATATCCATCCATGAGACCATCAAAAGGCACAACAAGACCATACAGGCTACGTGTGTACCAAATTTCATCCGTGTGCATGCAACAAGGGCTGAGTCCTAGCCCGGGCCGGAAACAAAAATGTTTAAAAAAAATATTTTTCTCAGTATTTAAAAAATTACGAAAGTTCCATCAGTCAGACCATCAAAAGGCACAACTAGACCATACAGGCTATATGTGTATCAAATTTCATCCATGTACATTCAATAGGGGCTGAGTAGTAGCCCGGAAACTATCTATCCGCCTTCGAACTTCATTCGCTGAAGGTAAAAAGTTCCAGGTCGATATGTACAGTGCCGCCTGTAAGTAAGTGAAACGCATGACATTGTGCCATTGCATCAATGCTAAACATCCTCAGCCAAACTGCTTGTGGAGGCATGAATTCTCACCAGATGAAAGGGAAACAAAGTGGGTCATAAAGGCCGATGTGTGAGGCAAGTGGGATAAAAATAGCAGCCCATTTTCTTCGCTGTAGTCGGAGTTAGGTATGGGTCAAAGTCTTTGATAAGTAAGTGAACCACCCTTCCCTATGTTTTAACATTGGGCCTGCGTTTCACTTACTTATCAAAGACTTTGACCCATACCTAACTCCAACTACAGCAAAGAAAATGGGCTGCTATTTTTATCCCACTTGCCTCACACTTTGTTTCCCTTTCATCCGATGAGATTTCATGCCTCCATAAGCAGTTTGGCTGAGGATGTTTAGCATTGATGCAATGGCACAATGTCATGCGTTTCACTTACTTACAGGCGGCACTGTATTAGTTAGACACCGATTTGGAAGGTTCTAACATGCATTTTTGTCAGTTAGATCCCGACCGAAGTGCATGTTAGGACCCGACAAAGAGGTGTCTAACTGACTTATACATCATTCGCTTCTTCTATTATACATTTTAACTTCTAATTTTTGCAAAATAAACAATAATCTGATTGTTTGTTTGCTGTTGTAAACAGAGTTAATCCTTAGCCGGGCGCTAATATGCAAAACTGTCAGTTAGATACCAGCTTTTGCAATGGTATAAGTATCTTGGTGATGTCTAATCGAAATTAACTTCTTAAATTGCAGAACATGATTTTCCTTCCAGAAATTCCCTACAGATGGTGCTTCAGAGCAGGACCAGTCTACTGGAACTGGCCATGTTACAAACAGTCACAAGCAGCATGCAAAAGAGTATGATATGGCATTGGCAGATCAAAATCGTTTTCTTTAATGCCGTGGGAATCTTAGATTAATAACAATAACATTGGATAACAAAATGAATGTTTATACTTTAAAGTTATCAGCGCCTCTGAGAGCTTCTGAGGAACAAAACAAACTGACATAACTGGTATTGATAATTAGTCACAAAAGATATAAACAAAACTTAATGTTTATGAAAAGTTTCCTAACCAATCAGTTAGAATTATTTGCCAATGACCAATGTTTATAAAAACATTATGTAACCAATCAGTTAACATTTTTGGAGAATCCAAACAATCCGTGTCATTGGCAAAATAGGGACTCATGGGTCTGGAGCAGGACCAGCAATAATTCAATTTGATTTATTTGGATGGAGTCTAGCACCGCCTGTAGGTAGTTTCTCGAATGAGACTCACATTCTAAAATAAGAAATTTGTGTCAAAATATCGACCTCAAAACATTTTTTTACTGGAACATCAGTTTAGTTCATGTCAGAGCAGGAATATCTGGAAAATCTTGCAACATCGTAAATTTAGTTATTGGATTTTACTGTTTTATGTAGTGATCGTCACTTCCACTTTTAAAATTCAATTCAATGAAGTTTTTTCTTATCCATATTTAGCCTTGATTTTTTTTCCTGCACCTCTGAGACTTGTTAGACTCATCATGGGAACATTTAAAAAAAAAAGAGCACAATTCAAAAGGCATAAAGCTGCGTAATTTTCTTTACTGCGTTTCAAAATTGGTGAAATACGATTTTCAAAGTTTTGTAAAAAATCTTAAAAAGAATGTGGTGAATTAAATGTTTCGGCTTTTGACCGTCTAGGCAGGCTTTCAAATTACATCTTCCTTGGATTGTACGTAAGCCATATAAGGTGAAGGGAAAGCCTTGTTTTGGGAAAAATCTGTGCAGTGATGGTCTCAACATCAATGGTCGACAGCAGGAAATTGGGTCAAGTGGGACCAGCCATAGGCGTATCGGAGGGGGGGGGCAGGGGGGGCAATCGCCCCCCCAAAAGTTTGGGAAACAGTAAGATTCGGGCAAAAAGGCTACAAAATTTGGGTAGATAATTCAATAAAAAATATTGAAAATTAATGATTTCCAGGCAATTTAATTTGGAATGGTATTAAATCTAGATCTTTAAATTCAGGCAAATGTCGCTCGCCCCCCCAAAAATCGCGCGCGCCGTACACCTATGGGACCAGCTTCTTATCAATGATTTAGTTTCGAATTTAACAAAACATGACATATTGATATTCAAAAGTGTCTTAAAAATTAAATTTTCTCCATTAATATTCTCTGTTTCTATTACTTTTATGGAATAGTTCATTATAAGCCTTGACAAGCTAAATTAAATTATTAACATGTGATTCAGTTCATTTCAAAACAGACAAAAAGAAAACATAACATAATTAAGGTTACATATTCTTTGTCAACTGATGATTATGTAACAGCGAGCAATAAAATATACATGCAGATCATGTTATTGTTTTTGTTATCACTATTAGCCTATGTAATATCAACAATCTAGCATAGACTTTAATTTGGCAGCTTTCAGTATAGTGTTCCTTTTTACTATTTAGCTGATTATCTATCAATTCTATTCATTCTTAATCCTAATTATTTGCTATCCTATCTATCTATCTATCTATCTATCTATCTATCTATCTATCTATCTATCTATCTATCTATCTATCTATCTATCTATCTATCTATCTATATGTAATATATATAATATATATATATATATTCTATTTTTGATCTATTTTATTTTTCTTATAGTTTCTAGTCTAAATTTCTCTCTATTTCTCTATATATCCGTCTTTCAGTTTCTTTGAAACAGTAACATAACTGCCTTTCATACATGGAATATGAAATAAATTTAATGAAAGTTATGGTAAAACCATAAGTCCTAAAAAAACTTTTTAAGAGCTGCGCGAATTTCATGGCTGTGCCATTTACATATTACACCGGGTGCTACATCACAATGTTGCTACCTATTGTTATAGAACCAGGTCATGTTTATGTCAACACATTGTGCTGCAGAATTTGACCCAGAAACCGTAGTGCAGGTGATAAAATCTTGTTTTATGACAATTTAATCAAAGCAATTTGTACAAAAAGGTTGCCAATGACTAAAACAAAGTCTCAATTTATGAATTATAATTCAGTTTTATTTATTTGACTTGCACCTTTGGAGGAGATAGCTCTATAAGTTTTGCAAGGCCACAGAATTGTCTGTTTGGCCGCTTTTAAATTCTGATAAATCTCATTGAAGTAGATTTCAATGCAAACTATTTATTATTTACAGACTATATATATATAAAAAGACATCTTGGCAAAAAGAAAAGTATTTGATGCTGTAATAAGCTCTCAACATTCGTAACAAGTTTTTGTAGCAACATTGTGCTGCATGTCAAGACATTGTGTGATACTCAGGATCTCCTAGAGGAGATAACTCTATAAGTTGTGCAAGGCCACAGAATTTTCTGTTAGACCAATTTCAAAAAGGAGACAGTGGCACACGGTGATGGGGCATTGTTGGGGTTTATGGGTAAAAATGAACACAGGCCTTCTTTAAAAAACAGCATTGCAGCACAGAGCCCCTTATCTCCTGATGGACACAACACATTTTTCCAGCCTCAAAAAGTGACAGGAAACAGGTATATTCCCCTTATGATATGACAAAATTACAATTCACTTTCATGTTTAACGGGACTTTTGTAATGTCATATACTATACAACAGCAAAGGTATCAGTGGTTCCTCCTCTAATTTCACTTGAATGTGACATATTTATTTACTATTATATATTATATCTCAATTCAAGAAGCACTGCTTTTACTGTTGTAGAGAATTCAATGGAATACGGAATATACTTTAGATATACATGTATGATGTGCCAGGAATCACTCTTTGACTGCTGGAGTAACCTAATACTGCATTTGAGAAACCAAGAAAACATTACGGGCAGGCGGCAGTCACCACCCCCCCCCCCAGCAACCCCTTAGATTCGGGCACAAAGGTTAAAAAAGTTGGACAGATTATTTTAAAAATATCGTTGGAAATGAATAGTTGCCAAGTGATTGAATTTGGCCTGAGGCATTACCCGCACCCCCAAAGTTTACGTGCAGTATGCCTGTGATCTCTTGCAAGAGTCCTTCACATTTCAGCCTCTTTGAAAAATAAACTAAATTTAAAGCAGAAAAAAAAACATCTTTTTTTTTAATGCAATATTTTATTAACATCAACTTATGAAGAAATAATAGAGTAAAATCGTGACCGCAACTTCAAAGGACAATATTTTGAATCTACAATATGAGTGTTTATAATGACAATAAATGCATGACTACAAGTGACCTGTGTGCATCTTCATTATTCAAGCAAGTCGAAAAAAAAATTCAAATAAACAACATGTATTTTTTTATTGACGGATGTGGTGTGTAGATGTAGCTGAAGGAAAGTAAAACTGACGTTTTTTTTATGTTTTGCATTACCAGACTCAAAACAAAGGCAAATAACCTTACTCATCAGTTACTGATCAGCATGAAATACAAAAATATTTAACGAAAGTCTTTGCCAGCTGATTTCCTTCTGCATGAGGCACTGTTGAATTATTCTGCACATCCGGCTGTTGAGCATCTTCTTGGCCAAGGAAGAAATCTACAATATAAAAATATACTATTTAATGGTTTACCACTCAAAAATGCCATAAATATCACGGGAAATAGGGCTTTGGTTGAGAGATCTTATTTAATGTAACTCAGCTTAAACTGTGACACAATGTTGCTACAGTTCTCACAATGTTGCTACAGATACTGTTTTTGACTCCAAATTAAGTAATTCTGCATTTCTGCAAGTAAGATCCTAGGAGCACTACTATTATGTTATTTAGAAGGCATCCAAGTGACTGTTGCTATTTTATGGAAACTGTATACTACATTTACAAGCATGATAACCATACACAAATGCCAGCTTATATCGAGGTCACTACTTATAATGCTATCTTCTCCCAACACAGACCTTTTTGCAGATAAAATACATTTCAGGTATTTTGTATAGGTATATTACTAGTCATTAGGCTTGTTGTACATTGTCTTCAGTGAGAGGAATTAGGTATAAATAAAGAAAACTCACCTTCAACCACCTGTCAATCTGCTAATTGTGTCAAATTCTGCAGCACAATGTGTTGACATAAACATGACCTGGTTCTATAACAATAGGTAGCGACATTGTGATGTAGCACCCGGTGATTATGTTTAGAATTTTATTGTCAATGTAACACAGTTCTCTATTTTGAATTTATTCCTAAGGGGTTTGTAGTAGTATCTTTAGATTAAAAAAATGCATCAAGCATGTTTGTAGACCTCTAGGCCCAATCAATATGTTCTGAAGCCTACAAGAATTTGAAAAAGGCCCAAATCTCCCATTCCCAAGCTTCTCCTACTTGTATTCTGTGTGAAAAAGTATTATCCACTGCTAGCTGTAAGCTGCAAGCAGTGGGTATAGGTTTCCTTAGGTGAAAAAATAAAAAATTACACACTTTCCAAAATTTCTTGACAGTGCTGCTTCATCCTGTGCTCACTTTCAATGTTCCCATTTCAATATGTTTTCCAGGACACCATTCTCTAATGTGTAAGACCCTAAATAATATCAGAGTCCCCGCATTTCCATAAATGAGTAAAAACTGTCATATTTTGTATTAGTCCACTGTCATGATTGTCCATGGCTCCATGCTCCTAATTCTGTCCCCCTCCTTTTGGTACACCCCCTCTTGGCCCTTCATACAGCAGAGCATCTTAGTGGGGCAGATTAAGTCAATATACCATAAGAATCTTTCACTTGGTGATGCAAGCACCAAATTTGGCACGATTGTGCTTCAGAACCTACTCTTTCAAAAAAGTACGTTATCCAGGTTGAAAAACAATATGGCGGCCATTTTTCAAGATGGCCGCCACTTCAACCATGAAAAAACTGTTTTTGCAATTGAATGCTAAGAGAATTGGTGATAATAACACCAAATTTGGCTCAAATGAACTTCAGAACCGGCTTATTCAGAAAATTACACTAACCAGGCTCGAAAACAATATGGTGGCCATTTTTCAAGATGGCCGCCACTTTAACCGTGAAATATTGGTTTTTGCAATTGAGTCAAGATAATTGGTGATACAAGTACCAAATTTGGCACAAATGTGCTACAGGGCCTACTTTTTCAGAAAAATACACCATCCAGGTTGAAAAGCCATTTTTCAAGATGGCCGCCACTTCAACCATGAAAAAACTGGTTTCGCTATTCAATTTCAAGAGGATTGGTGATGCAAGCACCCAACTTGGTGCAAGTGTGCTTTAGAATCAATTTTTCCAGAAAGTATATGCTGTCCAGGTAGGAAAATGTTTTTAAACAACTGTTTCAGCATAGGATGACCAGGAATATTAATAGTTGGATGATTCCGATCTCAAGTAGCATTTGAGTATCAATCTAATTAGCAAATAATCTGCAGTTTTAAAAACAGTGGCAACTGAGTGAATACAAATGAGTATAAGAGAGTGTTCAATGTTGTCAAAGCACAACCAGGAAACACTGTGTGACTCAGTATAGAGTTCAGTGTTTGCAAGTAGTGTATTAGACATAGATGTAGTTTACTAATTCTTGTAGTGGTATATACCATTACTCAATGTAGTTTTTAGTACTTAGTGTCTCGAATGCTATCTAATAAGCCCGGTTTAAAGCTCAACTAAACATTTAATATTAATTTATTTGTAGAATGTAGATGTAGTGACAGGATGTGCAAGCACAGGAAAGCCAAGCCAAGGGAAACATACAGAGCTTCAGTTACCTGGATGTTGTACATCTTGCACAGGACTTGAATTGCACTGAATGAATAAACAGGCAAGGTACAGGCACTAAATGGCTGAACTTGTTGTGTCCCATATTTCACTGTGAATTTGACATTTATTATTATGGTTAGCAGTGGTTAGGTGGTAAAAGCATATTTCCATGGCCTTTAATCATTTTGCACAACATGTCTACAAATAATCCATTGACTTCCGATGTCAAGACTGACTAGAGAAAGTGCTGCCTATGCCACTTAGATTCAAAAGAGGAGTTAAAGTCTCCCCAAACCTGTTTATTATTCTTTCTGATGGCTATTTCATGACAGCCAAAAATGTACCGCTCCTTCAAGAAATCAATCTGCTGCCTATCAAGTTAGACATATCCCAAAAAGATGAGGGAGATGGTATTGATGAAACACTGAGGCAAAACACAACCACAATGTGATGGCATTATCATTGATTGGTTCTCTGTAGTGCATTCATTGTCTCCAAAGACATCCAAGAAAGTTGAAGAATGTTCTGTCCAAGATGTTGTTCCCAAAGCACTTATCTTCTAATCAAGATTTGTTCAAGCTGTGTTCACCTCAAGGTGAGGTGATTGCCAATTCATGATATGGTGGTAAAGTTAGTCCAGAAAATTCCATGGGCATGCTGTCCTTTCGTGCTTTCACTGGCTGTGATGTCATATCAGCATTTCATGGTGAAGGGGAAAGAACAGCATGACAGTATGGTAGTTCTATCCAGAAGTAACCCCTATCTCCAAAAAGCTTAGTTTGTACCCAGCAGTCACAGAACATGCCATGCAACCTCAGCATTCTTGAGAAGTTTGTCATCGACATGTATTACAAGAATAGCACCGCTGACAATGTTGATGAGGCAAGACGTGAGATCTTTGCTTATGAGCAAAGATCTCACAATGCCATTCCACCAACGCTGGAAGAGTATCCCTTGTTCTGAAGTTGTTCAGCATTTGAAAGAAACTAAGCTGCCTACAATTACCCAAAGCTGGATGCCAAACTGACGGCAGAGGCAGATGCAATTGTTATCACGTTAAGGAAAAAGCTTTTCCGCTCAATACAGCTTCCTGACCCAATTTTCAATAAGAATTATCAAACTGATTAAACTTTTTTGGATAACTTCAAGGATTAGAAATATCAAATTGAGACAGCATGTCGTCTAAATCATGTCAAAAATTATTTTCTCAGTAGTTTCTTGGACTTCTACAAGTTATGAAAAATTAGATTCAAGATAATCTTTCAAACTGAAGTTGCTTCTGAATAGCCCACATCAGTGCTGATGGGAAGTAAAACACAAGCTCACTAACTCACTCACTCACTCAGTAGTTTTGGAAGTTTAAGTTTGGAATGAAATGTAAAAATCAAATTTCAATTCAATAAATTTTGTATGCTGGAAGTCAATGGTCATATATTTTAAGTAATGAACTGTGGAAAATATGATTATCTTCCTAGAATCTAGTAAATAAATTTGAATGGTCTCCATTTTAGAAATGGCCATTATTATGTTTTTGCCTGTCTAGCATACTTTTCTGAAAGACTAGGTTCTGAGGCCAGTTTGGACCAAATTCAGTGCTTATATCAAGTCTCTCGGCATTCTTTGGTGAAATAGGTCATCCTACGTTTACCGTGGCGGCCATCTTAGAAAATGGACACTATATTGCTTTTACCCTGGCTAGTGTACTTTTTGGAAAGAGTAGGTCCTGAAGCATAATTGTGCCAAATTTGGTGCTTGTACCACCAAGTCTTGACACCAAGCCTTGATGTAATATGGCAAAAAGTGGTTATTTTACGTTTGCCCTGGTGGCCATCTTGGAAAATGGCCGCCATATTGTTTATCAATCTGGATAACATGGTTTTTGGAAAGAGTAGGTCCTGAAGCATAATTGTGCCAAATTTGGTGCTTGGACCACCAAGTCTTGACATCCTATGGAAAAATGGTTATTTTACGTTTGCAGTGGCGACCATCATGGAAAATGGCCGCCATATTGTTCATCAATCTGGATAACATAGTTTTTGGAAAGAGTAGGTGCTGAAGCATAATTGTGCCAAATTTGGTGCTTGTATCACCAAATGTCTTGGCATTCTATGGCAAAAATGGTTTTTTAACGTTTGCCGTGGCGGCCATCTTGGAAAATGGCCGCCATATTGTTTTTCAACTTGGAGAACGTACTTTTTGGAAAGAGTAGGTCCTGAAGCACATTTGTGCCAAATTTCATGCTTGCATCACCAAGTGAAAGATTGTTTCAGCTATCTGCCCCACTATCTTGGAGCCGTAACTGGAGGGAGGTACCACCAACAAAAAAAAAGAAGATAAATAACGCTGGGGGGGGGGGGTAGTATAAAAAAATTCAATTAAACTTCTAAAGAACTATTTTTAAAAAGGCAAATAAAAACACCGTACATATTACAAAGTAATTAAGAAAACATGCACTGTGATTATTATCCTTCCAGAAAGTACGTAGAATATGAAAAATTTGACAAAATAGGTATGTGACCTCACATTAATGGGGCATAGTGATTGCCTGTGCTGTGGAGCATGATGTCGTGTTGGCATATGATGCAGTGTAGAGAAAAGCCATATATGGTATGTGACATAGTATGAAAGTCTTGTCAAGCATAACTAAGTAAAAGAAGAAGATTACAAGCTGCTAAACTCAACAAACAAAGAAGATTACAGGCCGTGTAAGTCAATAAACAACTGTCACTCATAAACTGCCTAATCTGAATGTTGTTTACTGTTGCAGTCAGCGGCACAGCTAGCCCTTGTGGACAATTTCCTTTGAGGAACGTTGGTCTAAGGTAGCATTAAACCTCCCATCCACATCGGACCAAACGTTCTAAAACTACGTATTTTGTCGACAGCTGGTTACGAGATTACTACGTACGTATATATCGTAAATATTGCGTATTTCTCCAACCTCCCTTGACTACGTACCCCCTACGTTGAAGCAATGGTCGTTATACGCCTCTGGGGCGTCTGGCGTGGCGGGCCAGCCCAGCGCGCTGCATGCTTGCGCATGCGCAATGAATACATTAGATCGAGGAGGGAGGCTGGAAATGGCGGACGTGGGTGTTTTGTCGGGTAGTATTTCGGTCCAAGAGCATTTAATTCCACCGTAATGTACGATATATCGACTGTCGAAGGTTAGCAGGAGTATTCTTGATATACTGACACCATCGTACGGAATGTGGCGGTTGTAGATGCTTCACAATCAGCCTGTCAATCGGCGATGTTGAAACGTGGATTTCTTGACAGCGCTTGTATTTCACATTTAAATGGACTATATCTTGCTAAATATGACCTGGGATTTGGTTTTTAGCATGGAATCCAACGTATAACATCTTTGAGAAACATATGTATCGGTGTTGCAGTGGATACTCGTGTTCTGGACTGATTGCTTGTGCGCGCGATGCACATGAATTTGCCATCTCAACCAGCTCGCTGGCCAGGGGCGGATCCCCCGGGGGGCTGCCGCATTGCTTCAGGCGGACCCAGCCACCCGGCCTGCCCTGCCCCCGTCCGAAAAAAAAAAATCAAATTAAAATTAAATAAAGCCCTTGAATACTGGCCCTCATTATGGTTGAATAAAGAATGCTCTCATAATGATTTAGCGGGATTTTTTTTTGGGGGAGGGGGGGGGGTGGTATTTTTCAAGATTTTTTTTATTTTTAGGTCTTGCGATGGGTGGTTGGTCAATTGATTGTTGGAGATCTGCAAAGAGAAAACATATGGTAAAACAATGAAGAGAAGAGAAAAACAGAGAGAGAGAGAGC
The DNA here is from genome assembly GCA_026936325.1 of Platynereis dumerilii. Taxonomy (NCBI): domain Eukaryota; kingdom Metazoa; phylum Annelida; class Polychaeta; order Phyllodocida; family Nereididae; genus Platynereis; species Platynereis dumerilii. The sequence continues at coordinate 22,739,914 of JAPTHN010000011.1, forward strand.
GCAGAGCCAAGCAGCAAGCGCTGAAGGTGGCTCCAAAATTAGTAGACTTTTCTTCCTTGTTTTACCAAGCAGTCTACAGTCCAATTAAGGACTACAATATTAACAATATTCACTTACCTTGTAAGGGATTAATACTTCAACTCTGAAGAGTTGGAAAAATCCCAATCCAAATTGGTCTGCTGGATCGTTGGCATTCAGTTGCAGGTGGGCTCAGTTCAACTCCGGTCTCAACAGATTCTCTCTTGCTCGTTTGTGGTTGAGCAGTATTTCTGAATTTTTTTTGGTCAATCTAATCTTACACAGTTTAAGAGATTTTATTTTGGAATTTTTCTTACTGGTTTAGCTACTATTTCTTTATGGCTTCATCCAATTATCACCAGCAAGCAACCAGTTGGAGGTTTTATAATCTCAAAGTTACCAGATAGATTGGAATAGGTGTGGAATAGATGGCGCTACAAGACTCTCTGAGACTCAAGATCCTAGGTTCTGCAACTTTGTTCAAACCTTCAACAAACCTTTGGCAGATACGTATGATCAGACGTTTGCCCTGAACATTACATTCAAACGTTGTCCATACATATCAAAAGAAATGTTGGAGAAACCTTTGAACTTACGTATGGCCAAATGTATGACCATACTTTTGATAAACCTATGAATCAAAGGTATGGTCATACGTAATAGTCTGAGGTTGTAAAAACCTCTCAAATGAATGTTCGACAAACCTATGAATCAAAGGTACGGTCATACGTAATAGTCAACGTTCTTCAAACCTCTCAACCAAAGGTATGGCTTACGTAATAGTCTAAGGTTTTAAAAACCTCTCAAATGAATGTTCGACAAACCTATGAATCAAAGGTATGGTCATACGTAATATTCAAATGTTCTTCAAACCTCTCAACCAAAGGTATGACTAACGTATGACTGACACGTTTAGCCTAACGTTACAACCAAATGTTCTTCCAACCTCTCAACCAAAGGTACGACTTATGTGTGACTCGAATGTTAGGCCAAACTATAAAACAAACTATCTGCCAACCTCTTACTAAGGTTGCGACCTACGTTTGGTTTTCCATCTCAGTGCAACGTTTGGAAATAACCTTTGCCCTACCTTTGTCATACGTTGTTTGGCCCAACGTTTGATTCTAACCAAAATAATTACGTAGTGAAAGGTTGGATTTACGTTGCTGCTCGGGAGGGAGGGTGGCTCAAGAAGGGGGATACACAGTAGCACACTTTTTGTTGTATGGATTCACCCTTCAAGGGAGGGAGGATCGACTATGTGATCACTATATTGAAATCATGAGCAATCTTTTCTGTGTGGCCTTGGTTCAGGGTTGAGGAGCATACCTCCCTCAGGCCACAGATTAACATGGAAGAGATAGGAAATGTTACAGAGCATTGACTTTTCACCACATGTTATGTCCCCAGGCCATTTCTAGATACACCCCTGCTGACAAAGTATCAGTGTTTCATTTTGACACACATAACATTAATTCATGTGTGGTATACTACCTCACAGATTTGATATGGCATCCCATGCAGAGTGAGCCATGATTGGCTGAACAACCTGTGACCTCACATGGAACACCTTAACATCAATGCTAACCTATGGGAACTGCCATATGATGTCATACTTCCACATTACAAGAAAAAATCGCTTTCTACATACTTTCTGGAAGGATAATAAAGGAGAGAGGAAAGCTGCACTCAGCTGCAGTGGATTGCACACTGCTGGCAGTTTGTATGAGGGACCCTCTAGTTATAAGCCTATGTGGGAGGAGCATCCATGCAGGCATCCTGTCACAATTTCTTTCAATTAACAAGAAAAAAGTTAAGAAAACAAAAGTACATTTTTCATAAATAGTGTATTTATATAAATAGGAATTGCAACATGTTATGTACTGTATGGCAATGTGTATACTTTCAAAAGTATGGTGGCTGTTACAAATTTGACAATAAATTAAAAATGATCTATGGATGTTGAGCTTAAAAACCTTAAATTTAATTATAAATTTAGAAACAATAATCATAAAATAACGCAACATCTGCGTTTATCTTGCTCCGTAGAAACTTCCATCGGATGTTCCTCGTATGCCGGAATTTCCACGGAATTCATCATAAATTCTCGCGACAGAGCTGATTCCTCAAGGTCCATCATTTCTGACACAAGTTTCTCGATTGATTTGTCTGAAAAATAAAGAGGCAATTTATTCATAGTATGATCCGGTAGGTGTGACACATTGACAGGAAAGGAGGTGGGAAATTAGACAATAGTGCAGCCCTCCAGGACACATTCTTGCTTCTTGATTGATACATTCAAGATTGCTTCTCATATTGCCAGATGAAATCGTTATACGATATACACCAGCAAAAGAAACGCACCACCTGTACTGATCTTAGCTTGCATTTTGCAAATACATTTTTTTGGTCGCAGTTGAATGACTATTGGTACAATTATGCTTGTTGACATAGGCATGCATAGAATCAATGTCATCAATTTGGTTTGGGCCAAAAAAAAAAGTGCAAAAATACAAGCTTTATTGATAAATCTTTTTAGGCAATCCACTCAGGGCTGGCCAACCGGCATCTTGGGCGCTTGATGATCGTAATGTGACCAAGTATCAAACAGGACGGAATTTCTGTATGAGGAAAATATGGAATTTGGATCGCAAACCCACAGAAGGCTACTACCGCTAGTTGCTGAAACAATAGTTACAGTACCCATGGAAAGTGTCCTGCGTTCACGTTTCTTGAGGTTGTACAATACTATGATCTCAGGGAACAACAGGAGAGTTGCAGCTATTATTAAGGTTGTGAGCTAAAGGCATTACAGTGCGTAATCTGAATTGGCATGGGGACAAACATTGCCATGATTTGGACTCAGGCTTGGACAGCTCAGCAACTGCCATAAGGGAACTTTCACTCACGATGCAGGGGGTTTCAAAACTGAACGATTGGACCTCACAGGAGATGAAGGACTGCATTCTTTATTTATCCTTAAATTAACATTTGGTTCCTGAATATAATTAACAATTTAGTTATATAAGTTGATTGTATTGTTTTCAAAATACTGTAAAATTGTGTGATAAGCACGAATAAATGGTTTATAAAGGTGGCCTTGGGTTTCTCTTATGAGAAGGTGACAAGAAGTTGGTTTCTGTGGAGTGCTACAGATGAAATTACCTTTAAAGGAAACACCTGTGGGGAAGGCTTCCAGTAGAAGGTTTTTTTTTCCAGAAAATCATGGCAATACTGGAATTGGAGAATTTTTTGCATCTTATAATATTATCCAGAAAGACCGATGCATGTTTGCCATCGTTGCATGCCTATCAAACTCGTGGAGCTGTTTTTGAATAAGGCTATGCTTTTGGGGATTCCAAGTCAAATTCTCTTTGGGCAGTGTGGAAATAAGTAATCTGCAAGGGGTTTTTCTTAACAAGGTGTTGCTTGATTTAGGAATGAATATTATTCGGGGACTTTGCACGCTTGAAATAAATAAACACTGTCGCTGTCACGGCGAAATAAATAATTTCCCTGTCGAGAAAAACTCCAAGCCCCCCAGGACATTAAATGGTCGCCCAGTTATGGGTAAATGGCTTTGGAAACACTGAAAACAAAAATCTTCAATTCAGTTCATTCTCGTTCAGTATTGAAAGGATTCTTACCAATGTTGATATTGTCTTTCGCTGAGGTGATGAACCATTCTTTAATCTCATGTTTCTTGCAGAATTCACGAACGGTGGCCTCGTTCACTTTGTCAGCCAATAATTCACACTAAAAATAAGAAAAAAATTTATATTTGAGCATGTAGTAGACCTATTGATACTGTATTACAGATAATATTTTGATAATACTATATACTGGTAAGTAATTCAATTTGTGAGAAATGCAGCCAATTATTATTTTTTGACATCAGTTTAATTAGTTATGGAAAAAGAGAGGATTGTTTCCAAGGAATTTACATTGGCATGGGAGGTTGGGAACCACATAGTATTGTGTAGAGGCTGTTTGATTAGTAATGAAGACTCATGATCAAAATATGATGTGTCATAACTGATCTCTTTTTTCAGCATAATGCAGCATACTGTCTCAACATTTTCAGCAGCCCCCTGTAGGTCTCGGGCCTCCTCGTGGTCGAGGGCAGTAACGCTACGGTGAAGACCTGTATCCTTAGTGGCCAACATGAGACAGTGCCCATGCATGGTGTGTCCCCTGCCTTACAGGGGAATATCAATGGTTATGTCAAATAACACGTTTCAAAAGCGGATCGTACATTAACCGGGTAATCAAGGTGCACGTCCTAACCAGGCTGAGATCGCAGATAGTCTTAGGTGCCAAACCAATAGCATATTCCTCCTGAAACCTGCAACCTCTGAACAAAAAGAGAAATTCATGGCCATTAATGAGACAGCCAATGTCAAAGTCGCCATTCAACCTTTTAAAAGACAAGGCAAAGACATTATCTTCTCTGAGGAAAACAAGAACTGCTCAGACTCTTACCAATTGGTTTCACAAACATGGGATTCCAGAACACAAACATCTGGCTCACAAGAATGGTTATAGCTTCTAACATTCAAAGATGAAAATGTACCAAAGAGAATACCTGTAGCCTTTGAATGGTGCAGAGTTTCTCCTTTCTTTCCCATCCAAAATGCTGTTTCAATTGTCAAATGTATGGCCACTTTAGTCGTACATGCTGCAGGTCAACAATTTGTGCCAGTTGTGGCGAATGTGATCATACTCACACAACCGACAAACTTTGCTCTAAACTTTCACATTGTGTAAATTGTTCAAGGAACCATCCTGGCTTTAGTCGTGAATGTAGAGTTTTCAAGAAGGAAAAATAAATCCTACAACTATGAGCTGAAAGACAAATATCATTTCCCGAAGCCAGACGCCTTGTAGAACAGGACACGGACAAACCTGAACCTAGACCAGCTCTTCATTCAACACCACAGAGAAGGATTAATCTGGACAGGAACCTCTTCACAGATCTATGTCTCACAGCGAAACACTTTGAGAATCAGAGTGGACTGTGGCACTGTGAAAATGACACTTTGTGACTCATGATAGCTCATGAAGTGTCATCTTCTCTACTTTCAACATGGGAAACATAGAGGCTGTTTGATCAGTCATGATCAAGAGAAAGCCATTTGACTTCTCATATCGGATTTTAGAGTGAAAATCAGATGCATAATCCTTTCGTTTGGCTGTCACAAACAAGTGGGATAAGTGTCCTTCAATCAAATTAACATTGAAAGTATTGGGTTTGATCATGACAAATCATCAGCATGATGACACACGAAGTGCCATTTTCACAGTGCCAAAGTCCACTTTACTTCTATATCAAAGTATCAAAGTGTTTCGCTGTAATGAAAACACCTTCACCAGCTCAACCTAAGATTAAGGGACACTGACAATTGCCCTGGACCAGTTGTGCACATCTCACCACTGAAGCTCTGACAAAGTCGATCTTCTGATAATTCACAGACAAGGACTTCAGCCAAATGCAAGGAAAAAGATGCTCTGTCATCTGCCAAGAAAACACTCAATCCAGCAAGACCATTCAAAAACTTGTCATCATTTCACGGCGTGGCAGCCTGAAAGGTATGTCATCTTATGTTGTCTACAAGAAAATTATGGACATGATTGGAAAACCACAATCAGTTAAATGGCAACATAATGGCAATCTATTGGTACAAGTCTTGAACCCACTCACATCAGAAAATTATGCGAATTGAAAAAGATCGCTATAATCTACCTGTCACCGTGAAACTTAGTACTCAGGTGCTGATGAGATGTAAAACTCAAACAAACACACATTTTCAGCAAATCAGAAACGCTCAGACAGCGTTCGAACAAATGGGCATCTGAAATAATCAGGCATATGTTACAGCCGAAAGGTCTACATGCCAAATTTGCAAATTGGGCTGCTTTTTGCATGCCAGACACTAAAATAGGTCTTTGTCACAATATCTACTCCCCTCACCATGATTTGCCAATATCCCTCACGAAATATCCAAAAAGTGCAACCAAGCCACATTTTCTACTGAACAATTCCAAAAGTTCTAATGTGCTATGTTAGAAACTTTGTCATAGTATATTGACAGCCATCTCTTCTACATCAAATAGTGACCAAATAGTGTCTCATGGTTAGGAACTATTTGGACACTATTTGTTAGAACTTTGGGCTGTTATGCACTGCCATCTCTTCTACAACAACATGTATCCAGGGCCTCTGAAGTTGAAGCCCCCTCTGCTGGATATTTTGGAACCAAAAATAGGACCCGTACAATAATTGGCAGCTGCCAATGCTCCATACGGTCTGCCAAAGCTCCATACGGTCAGCCAAAGCTTAAGACGGAATATCATCTGATGAAATACGGTCTGATGAAATATCCAAATAGCATCTTGGGGGATATTTGACCTTTTCAAATATCCTCATAGTGCTATTTGGAATATCCAAAGTCTTTTGAAAAGCACTTTTGGACATTAGACACAATGCCAGTAGAGACATTGTCACAAGCAGCATATTAGGAGCGCTATACCTTAATGATAAATATTTGCAAGTCATTTTGAATTACAAAATATATTTATAGGCCGCCTCCTTTTCATAAAGTCAGGCCTCACATCACATGATATAGCTTTTTTGCAGCTTTTCGGGTGCTCTAGCCCTGACCACAAGCTGAATAGTATTGATTGTATGGTGTCCAAATATAGGGCTAGAAGAGTTCAAGCATCAGATGATGCAACTGACAAAAGACACATGTGACTTTTTAGTCCCAATTGTAGCACAAATATGTCTTTTTACAACTGTCAGTGAACTTTTTCATCCTCATAGTAAGTAACTACGTTAGCTGTGGTTTTAGTGAATTGTGTTACAACATAATATATGAATTATTGTTGATGGGGGGGGGGGGGGTTTGAAAAAGTCAACATTGTCTAAAATCTAAAATTGTTTATTTGACTATATTCTAGTCTAGGTAAATACTACATTTATGTTGACAATATCATTGATTATGACATGCAATGCCATGTATGAATTCACGTGAGCTATAAGTAATCTATTAAGGCAATTTAACAAATAATATATGCTCGTCCTTTTTGTCCTTCTATTTTTCTTAAGTAAAGGTCGTTGGTCTCCTCGTGACCAGTGCATTGACAACACAGTTTCTTTCTGTTTCACTTTAGTTCATTCAACTTTTGTTCTTTGTGGAGAATAAGGCTTTTGCCACTGACACTGACTGAGATGATATTAATGATTTTACCTTTTTTTTAACTTTGTTGATATGGGAATCTCTAAAACTTAAATAACATGGAAGTGCTGACAATAATAATGTTTTAAAAACTTCTCATTACATTGACACTAATACATGGGTGTTGGTGAATGAAAATTTACCAAAAATATTTCTTCATTTTAAATAAATTGATGTACAACCAGAGAGGGGAAAGGTGTTAAATATCAATCCTCCCTCCTTCTTGGATCCTCTCCTTTTTATGCAAATTACCCAGTTGCAGTGGTGCAGAAGTAAAGGAAGTATTAACTGTATGTCCCTTCCAGCTGTTGTGGTTACTGACTATATAAGTACATTTTTTAAAATTCTAAAATGGTCTGTACCATGCTGTGGCCACTCACCTGTGAATGTGTTCTACGTCCTCTGAGGGGCATAGAACACTCACAGAATCAACAATTAATATCAAATGGCAGCAGAATCTAATATAACATTAGAACCACTTGTTAGAATAGGCCTATGACAGAATGGAATATATTTATATAGATAGATAGATATCATATAGATATGGTACGTGCAACACGTAACGAGCTGCCTTCTAAGCCCAGTTCTGGGTGCTCACAAGGGTTGATTGATGAGATAGGAAAGAGAGAGCGGGAGTCCTCAACATGTTACACATTTACCCCATGTGAGGGATCTTTTACAGCACAGACACTGATACAAGAGGCAAATTTAACACCCCATCCAAACAATACCATAATATGTATATCAGTGTGACATTAGACTTTCGGCATGTGATACGTAATGGGTAAATAGCCATTTTTCAGCAATTAATTGAATCATGATATGAACAAGTTATCAAGTGCGAGATATTACACTTACACACTTCTGAGATATTGCACATACAAAGGCAAATAAGTTAATACACGGGCAAAAACTGCATGCTAAATCTTTCAGTAAATATACCAATGAGCGCATCCGGTTGCAGAAACGTTGTGCCAACGTTGTGTAAATTACATAGAAATGTCTCAACACTGTGAAGCAACGTCGTTGCGTCAAGATATGACAATAGCATTGCAATGTTAGGGCAACATTGTCACAGTGTTGTGAAAAATCTCAAGGGTGTGTTCACGTTGTGGCAACATTATTACCATATATTTATTTGTGACAACTGACAAGCCCACCACATATTAGCAACATTGTCTTTACACTTTGTATTGGGATATATGATTATTTTGCCCTTCAGTTATGATGCACATAAATTGACAGAATTGTCCAAATCAACCTCACCTTATTTGCTAGAAGAATCACTGGAATAGGTTCTCCATTGGGTAGGACCACTTTGGCATTGATATCATTCAACCACTGGAGGAAATGCAATATGCAAAACATGATTATGGCATTATTTTCATACAGGCCAAAATGAAATTTAAAAAATAAGAAGTCCTTATCTATATGATAAGGTGGGGGAAATCCGGCCTCCTTGTATTCTTGGGGCAAATCCGGCCCCAGTTAATTGTACTTACTGTGAAGAACATAACTTGAGGATTAAAGTATATCTGCACAAAAAAAACAAGGTCTAATTGTGTTTTTGTTTGTTGAAACAATCTAACGCCCTTGATCTTAATTATCTGTTTGTTCATTTGCAACTGTTTTTATTCTGCTTGTTGCTTTTTTTAATCTTTTGGGGCCGGATTTGGCCCGGGGCCAGATTTCTCCCACCTCACCCTAGAACTGAGAAATTTCTCAAGATTTTTAAAAATCTCTGTAATGGTATACACTCTAAATAATTTCAGACAAAATTGGTTTTTTAGATTCAAAATGGTTTTTTGAAAAACCAAATTTCAATGCAAAAAACCAAAATGGATTTTTTTAAAAATCCATTTTGGTTTTGCATTGAAATTTGGTTTTTCAAAAAACCATTTTGAATCTAAAAAACCAATTTTGTCCTGGCATTTTTTAGAGAGTAGTATAAACAAAGGTGGTACCTTGACTGATGCCTCAAAAGTTGCAGGCCTGGTCAAATCATAAACAAGTAGAGCACCAACTCTGAAATGAAATGTTGACCACTATAAATACAGCAGAACTCATAAGCATACATTCAGAAGTGGCTGAGATTGTGCCAACCAATCATCTATAACTGCAACATGTGCAACAACTGTACACAATATGAACAATTTGTCAATGTGCATTAATGGACAAATTATTGTTGGGACAGATAGAGCTAGATAGGTGCAAGTCTCTGAGGTCATATGTCCTTTACCTGTCAGTCAATTAATGAGAGCTCTGGCAATTTGGGCAAATGGTTGGACTGGGCTTCTCAATCATCAGGCAAAGCGGGAAGTGCACTGCCTTGTCTGTTATAAATGTGTAATATTATTGTAATGTAAACACAAGTGATATTTAACTGGAAGGCCGGCACCTGTGATTTGAGTAATGTCAGTTTACTTACGCATGTTTGTAGTAAACCCGAGTCATGGATCCAAATCTCTCATGACCAGCTATGTCCCTGAAAGAAAAAAAAAGAAAAAAACATTAAAAATCAATGTCATTATTATGTTTTAATATTTATCCCCCCGGTGATTTCATGCTGATTTCTGGTGTGTGACCAATAGGAGATCCTAAGACTGATAGTGAATGGTGACAAAGTTATAAAGTGAATGGTGACAAAATTATTAATAAAAAAGTCACTAAATAAGTATTGATCAAAATTGTGACTCATAAAGGAGGAAAGTTTCTTATTTGGTGTCATCTTAAGAGTTAAGAGTCTCCGACCAGGGAGATGTTAGGACGACCGGGGAGATGTCCTAACATCTCCCTGCTCCGACAGTGCTCATTTTCAAATTAACTCAAGTGTCAATATGTATAGAAATTGAGTAATTAGAATAATTGAGTATTTACCATAATTGTAGATTTATCTTAGTAGAGTCATCCCATTTCAATGTTTTAGAAGCAAAATCCACCCCTATTGTGAGCCTGTAATTGGCATGGAAAGTCCCTGAAGAAATGAAGTCAATTTGAACATTGATGAAATAACGAAATTCACACCATATTCAGATGACTGAAATGTTTTGAAAACTTTAAGAATAGAAATGATTTTACCTTCTGTGAATCTTCTGATAATTGAAGTTTTTCCTAAAAAAATAATAAAAAGGAGGAAGGCATGCATATTTAATTCAATAGAAGGTATGGCACCTTTTAAAAATTTAAATGAGCATATTCTGGTGAACGTTATGTAAATTTATTAATAATACTAATCCATTTCAGGATCACGTGAGTTATCTCTCCTGTAGTGAAATCTGAGATGATCCCAATGGCACGTTACAAATCCATTGAAATCACCGATTATTGATTAGGATGATACTGATGATGGCATGCACCACTTTTGATTTGTTATCTGATACAGATGCTGACAGTGTCGATTGATTCCAGTCATTTAGCTTCATTTTTGACATGGACAAATTAAAATGCTAATTATGAAAATAATAAAATCTACAGAGGCAACAGGGCCAAAAGGGGGGGGGGGGTTTAAAGTTTAAACCCCAACCCAACCCCTTTTTCTCCGGTTAGTGGCGGATCTGGGGGGAGTGGGGCTAGGGGCCTCTATACTGAGGAAGAAAATTTGCGTTTTTAAGAAATATATGCGAAAGACATGGGCACGCGATTGCCCCCCCCCCCAAAAAATAAAAAAATATTGTACTTTTGTATTATAAAAAATTATGTGGCATAAAATTATAATTAATTAACTTGATTATATGATTAATAAATTATTTTGATATAGGCCTACTTACCCACTCCATATTCACCAACCACCAAAACCTTGAAAGATCTCTCCTGGATGTCATCTGGCTCCTCGGTGGTCATTGCAGGTTTATGTGAGCCTTGTGCCATCCATACTATTCCAATCCAACAGGTTTTATGAATTATTTCAGTGGTCAGATTAAGTCAGTCTGGACCATGCTCCTCAGAGAAAGTGAAACTCCTACAACTAGGCCAACAGTAAAAATGCTGTTAGAAGAATTCCACACAAGTAAGTGGTCACAATAATAATATGACTCTGAAGAGTCACATGAGTTGGCTAAAAATAGACCCATAAGCCTTTTGCCAATATTAATTGTGTTTTATGCCAGCAAGTTGCCTGCTGATGTCTGCTGCATCATCAGCTTGCATGGTTGCTATTAAACCTCAATTAAATTGTTGAATAGGCCTAATTATTTTGCCTCACAATCTCTTTTTATTTTATTTTTTAGGCAGGTGTTTATTTATTCCTCTATTTTCAGAAATGTAGTGACATGGTATAAGTCATGCTCTATTTCTGACAGCTTTCAATGAAAAAAGGGGCAAATTTCGTTTGCTTCGGGTAGTGGCGCCACTGTCTAGAAGAGAGCAGCTGAGCGCCACCTGCACTGTGTTATACAGGTAAATGAAAATTGACCAACGATCTGACAGCTGAGTTGATAGTGACATAACTTCTACAGAAAGGTCATTTTCAGTCTTGATTGAGCAAGAATTACTTCGTTTCATCTCATAGAAATGTTCTAAAAGGTGAGAAATATGGTTAGGTTAGTTATGCTCCACACTGAGCCAATGGCAGTTGTTTGACATGGATTTGATAGCATTAAAACAACCAAACAACACCTGATTTAATATGTTGCTGGGATACACATATGTGCCACAGGAGAAGTTGTGTAACTTAAACTTTAAACTTTTGTTTTCTTGTCAGACATGTCAACATGCTTCGTAGAAAATTTATAAATTGTTGGCTGCAGGGGGGCAGGAGGGGCTATTGCCCCCCCCCCCCTCGAATTTGACCAAAAAAGGTGCATTACATGCAAAATTTCACTTTTTTCATGCTTCTTCCGAGTGTGCATGCCTCCAGACCAATCTCTGCCCCCCCCAGGATTCAGCCTAGCCTTCGGCCCAGGGTCCTTATCATACTTATGAGAAAAATCAGCGGTGATCAGCAGTGCAAATCAATTGCGATGTGTTCTAAAAAGTGTCAATTTGTTTGAATATTTTCCAGCTTTCATCTGATTGCATTATGAATTTAATTGGCAAAATCTGGAAAAACTTCAAAGTTCTGATTGTGGCAGTTCCTACTCTTGGCGCGGTGCATTACGGTTGGTACAACTTGCAGTTCAACGAGACCTTTGTGCCGGAAGACAGGAGGCCCAAGAAAGTTGCTTTTATGGACTTCGAATCTGCCTCGGCTAAAACTGAAGAGAAAACACAGTAGACGGCAACATGAGGGTATGTATATATTTCAGGTTCATATATATATATATTTATTACACACACTTGATAGGTGTACATAGAAAAAATTGACATTTTGGTAATACAATTTAAAACAGAATGAATATATACAATTTAGTATTCACATAATAAATGCAAGAGTTCAACAATCGTAAATTTTATAAGTTTTCAATATTTAGAAGACTTGCAACATGAGAATGTAATATTATTATATTTGCTAAATATGCATAGCAGTTTTAGCGGAACTTCATTTTCAAAGCACAATAAGCTAGCAAATTAAGCTGAATTTATTAAAATAGAAAATTGAAATTCTTTGCAAAAGTAAATCCACATGTATTAATTAATGCAATGCATGGCATGCCATTATTATGTGCATAAACCTCTCTCAATGTTGACTTCAATGTATGTGCTTGACTTGTCATCCTTAATTATAATGAATTACTTTCTCATTTCAGCCTCCAGCGTTTTGGTTGAGTGCTTCTAGCTGGGCCTTCAATAACAAGTTTGTTTCCTTTGTGGTTGTCATGGCAACAGTTTACTTTGGGTCAGTCACCTTGAGAACCCCACATATCCCTACCTTGCAAGAACGACTGCCTGCTGAGGTTGCCAAGGCCGCTGATGCTGCCGAGGAAGAGAAGGGACAGTAATGCGTTAGATTAGGTAAAGTATTATTGTGTAAAACTACTTTTTGTTGCATGATAATTTGATAAATATAAATACAGGTGTCTGATAATTAATGTTAGTTTAAAAAGTCATTTGTTAACTCCCTTGGAATCTTTTTTGGGTGTATGTTAGCTTAATTGCTGGCACTTTGGGCTTCCGTTGAATCCGATCACTGGGTCCCAGGTTCAATTTCAGCTTCACCTCATTAATTGCTGGGTCCTACCAAGTGCATGAGTACAGAATGTAAAGCCCCTGTCATCCGTGCATCATTTTAAAAATATCGTGAAATTGTATTGTGGGCCCAGAAATATTAAGCTCTCTGTTAATGGAATACATTCATTTGAAATTACGGGCATAAAAGGTAACATAAAAATGTTTTATCATTTATGTAATTTGTTTGGAATTTCAGAATACTATAATTCAAGATGTCTGAAAATTCACCAGGAACTAGGGAAGCCCCTTCTGTAGGATCTGACCTCAAAGTATCAGCACTCAGTGATCCGTTTATGATTAAAGCTTTAACAATCTTCCATGACCTCAGCGCATCTTCTTTTGGCCCCCGTGGACGAATGAAAGTGATTCATAATAATGTCGGAGGTCATGTGACTGTTACTTCGTCATGTGACAGGCTTCTTGGTTCTATGGCTTTCTCCAATCCTGTCATCAAATTAATTGTGTCAGCTGTAAAGGGACATCTTCAAAGGTTTCATGATGGTGGATTATTTATTATCACCTTTGCTACTGGTTTAATCAAGACATCTTTAGATTCACATGTTCCTCGACATTTATTAATAGAACTCTATGGACTATATCTGCGACAAGGGATAGACATTTTGAACGATAAATTTCCATGCATGAAGGAACTGGACTACGCTGAATCGGAAGATGTTAAAGTATTGATTCGCAGTATTTTGTCAACTAAAGTCGGTTGCTGTCTGTTTGGGGACGACACTGACTTTATGGTGACCTTGCTTTTCCGAGCTTTCCTATCGGTGTGTCCCCGTGGTGCCAACTGTAAGTATGGTACGCTGACTTACATGACAGCTGAAGGCCTCCCCATAGAAGAATCCTCGCTTTACGAAGGTGTCTTGATTGACACCCCTCATATCCTTCCTTATCAAGTGGACGACTGGTCTTTACTCAAACCAACAAAAGGACAAAAATTTCTCGTTGCTGTCTTCTCGATGTCACTGACAGGCGATGCGGAGGAGAGCGTTGATGCAAACTACGAAATAGAAGAAACTGTTGATGTCTCTTCGGCAATGTTGAAGAGTATTGAACAATTAATGGACCATGTGATTGAAAGTGACGTACGTCTTGTATGCTGCCAGAGAGTTATCCATCCCAAAATCAAGTCGTATCTCCGAAGAAATGAAATCACAACAATCGACAGACTTGGCAAGGCAAATATTCAAAGTGTGAAGCAAGTAGCAGGTACGTGTGCTTATTTTGAAAATGTAGTTCTTGAGTAAAAATAAGAGAACTGTCAGGCGTTTATTACAACAGGCCTTCGTCAATCTCTCTCTGAACATGATTTATTGAAGGGGGTCTGCCTTTCAATGAAAGGTGGCAGCACAGTACGAGCATAATATATGTGCTTTGTCTGAAAAACAACTTGTTATCGTGTCATCATGTCATCCATATATTTTGGTTACATTTCACATTACATAGTAGGGGAAGCTGAGGAGAGTTGGCCACATGGGAAAGTTGGTCCACCCTTAGTTGTTAAAAAGTTATCAGTATATTGAGTTTTTGGGGCAGTGTTATGTAACCCTAACCATACATGCTGTGGTATTCTAAATAATTTCTTGCCTTGCAGGTGGACAACTCATCGGAAGCCTCAGTCAAGGATTTGACGAAGGATCTTTTGGGTCTTTGGATGATATATCTGCCGTAGTTGTGAATCGGCGCTCTTACTTGTATCTGAGATCTAGAGAAGCTCAAGTGTCAACTGTCGTTCTTGGTCATAGAACGGAGGAAGCTCTGGAAGAACTCAAGGTAATGCAATAATTTTGTGATATATATTTAAATGCTAAAAATGAGTAGATGTAATGTAATCACCAATCTTATTTTCATCATGTAAATTTGCCTCTAAATAGCCCACACTGGTGCTGATGGGGCGTAGAACACAAACTCACTCACTCACTTGTCATGTAAAATTATGGCCCAGTGCCCCCTTGATTTGACCCAAAATTATAAAGTGCACGGATAAGATGCTTTTATGGCTTACATACTTTTATTCCCAAGTGGTCAAGGCCACTAGTACAATGCTTGTTCCTAGTGTTCTTTTGAAAAGAAATACACATTGTTAAATCTGCGAAAAAAACAGTAAAATTAGTATTTTTAGCTCGTCTGTTTTCTTTGAAAACGAAGAGCTATTGTCGTCACTCGATCGGCGTCGTCCTCGTCCTCGTTGTCCCGGTTAAGGTTTTTGTAAGTGTCCATTTGTGACCTTAGTTTTGCACTTAGAGTTACGAAATTTGGTACAGGTATGGGGCTATGGGTATGGATCAGGAAGATGTCGAGAAATCCAAGATGGCTGCCATTTTGTGGCGGCCATGTTGGCAGCCATCTTTCTTTGTTCTTGAACTGCCCATTGTGACCTTAATATTTCACTTACAGCTATGAAATTTGGTACAGGTATGGGACTCTGGGTATGGATCGGGAACATGTCGAGAAATCCAAGATGGCGGCCATTTTGTGGCGGCCATTTTGGCAGCCATCTTTCTTCATTCTTGAACTGCCCATTGTGACCTTAATATTTCACTTACAGTTATGAAATTTGGTACAAGTATTGGCCTGTGGGTGTGGATCAGGAACATGTTGAGAAATCCAAGGGCCGCCATTTTGGCAGCCATCTTTCTTTATTTCTTGAATTGCCCATAGTAACCTCAATAATTAACTTAGAGTTATGAAATTTGGTACAGGTATGGGCCTGTGGGTATCGATCGGGCACATGTTGAGAAATATTAAGATGGCGGCCATTTTGTGGTGGCCATTTTGTGGTGACCATTTTGTGGTGGCCATTTTGTGGTGACCATTTTGGCAGCCATCTTTCTTCATTCTTGACCTGCCCATTGCCATCTCAATAAGAGTTATGAAATTCGGTACAGGTATTGGCCTATGGGTATCGATTGGGAACATGTTGAGAAATCCAAGATGGCGGCCATTTTGGCAGCCATCTTTCTTCTTGAACGGCCCATTGTAAACTTAAAATATCGCTTAGGGTTATGAATTTAGGTATTGGCCTGTGGGTGATAACCTGCCACACATTGATAGATTTCACATTAACAGACGAGCGTTGAAACCGCTTGCGGTTCTGGTTTATCTTCAGAATACCTGTATGAAATGTGAAGAAATTTTGAAGATCACCCTGCGAGATAATAGGCTACTGTGTGGCGGAGGATGCTGGCAATCTGTATTAATAGCTGAGATAAAACGCAAGGTAAAGCTTAGGAAATGTATTATATTTGATTTGATGAAGAAAATTATCTGTCAACTAAATACAAGTAGGTTTTTAGCCTGGCTCACCAGGCTAATTCAGGAGTAATGGTCTGAAAATATTGTCTGTCAACGCTACTGATCAATAACTGTAGGTTCAATAC
The DNA here is from genome assembly GCA_026936325.1 of Platynereis dumerilii. Classification (NCBI taxonomy): domain Eukaryota; kingdom Metazoa; phylum Annelida; class Polychaeta; order Phyllodocida; family Nereididae; genus Platynereis; species Platynereis dumerilii. Next base: position 22,756,667 of record JAPTHN010000011.1, read on the forward strand.
ATCTGTTTTTGTGTTTTATTGGTTTGTTAGGGTAGCTAGATGTATGGAAATTACTTTTTTTTTTCAATTTCAAAAAAATTTTTTTTCCCAAAATTTTTTTTTTCCAAGATTTGAAAAAAAAAAAAAAATTCATTTTTTTTCCAATTACACCAATTTTTTTTCTTTCAAAAAGAGGAAATCGGGCAACTTCTGTTTTTCAAATTTAAACATTTTTTTTTGTTCCAAGATTTACAATTTTTTTTCCTAAATTAAAAAAAAGAAAAGAAATTGTTTTCCTTGATTAAAAAAAAAACAATTTTTTTTGTTCCAAACTTTTTTCAATTTCAATTGGGCGACTTCAAGATTTGAAAAAATTGTACACATTCTTTTCGTGGTTATTTGGATATTATTTTGTACATGGAACAACTACAATAACAACACTTCACTTGCCGCAATTCAGAACCACCTTTCTCTGCCATTTCCAAACCATAAAGTAGACTTAACTATTTCCCCCACATTACTACATATTTTGCCGTCATCACTGCCACTTGAGCCAGGCTTTGAATCCGCGGATTCTTGTTAAAAATACAGTTTTTAGGATTTGATAAGACGAAAATTTTAAAAGCAAAATTGATTAAAAAGCAAGTCATTATTAATCAAAGATTAGCAAAAACTCCTCAATATGTCCTTCTATTGAAATGTTCTTTCAAATTACATTTTGTATTCGTTTTTAGAAAATGATGCAATTTGATTTCAAGTGCATGTAAACTATTTTTGTCTTGTAAAATTTGCATTAATTTTATTACAGGCTACAGAAAAACAGGAGAATATCAAGGAGACCTTAGGCTGTTCATCTCATCAAATGCAAGCTGCTTTGACCAATTTTAGTGGTGCTCTTGCATCATCATTATGTTCATTGGACAAGAATTCCAGTCACCTGACAGATTCAGCCAATCAGCATCACTGGAGGATTGACAATTGTGACAAGGACTGTGATTGGTCAATTTATCCTGATTCTTGTGAATGTGGGGCAGTTGTTAAAACAGAAGACACAGAGTTGACATTTCTGAACGAGACAAGTGAAATGAAAAGGATAAGTTCAAATCATGAAGTAAAGAATTGTGAAGTCTTGGATTCTTTCCCTGCAATGACAAATGCCTTTCAGACGTCAGTCAGTGTTGCCAACCTTGTGTTGGGTATCGAAAACATAACCATTGATAAAAACTGAATCATGATTATTGATCCATTTGCTAATTGAAATTTTGAATTTGTGAAGTATTGAATTATCAATTGTAATGTTGAAGATTTAATTTATTTCAAAATGTGTGCTGATTTTTTTATAAATTAAAGTTTTACACACTAATTGTTTTATTTGATTTTTAATGGAGGTGTTTACACACCGCCATTTTTTGCAGTTAGTGAGAAAGTGTATGAGAGAGTGGGTGAGAGAGTGTAAACTTTAGGCGGGAAATTCGAAATTGGAGAACAAAATCTTAAATAACTCTTTGCTTATTTCAAATAATCTCCTAATTGTTAAATTGCCCACAACTAGAGATGCAGGGCTGTCATTGCAGCCTACTTGTATTGATCTCAAATAATTCTAAGTACTCCTTTCATCTGTTCTTTGATTGGAGTTTTTTTTTGGTGTTACAGTCCACCATTTTGAAAATAATGTGTATTGTGGTTTGTGTATGCAAATGAGCTGTCCACCATTTTGAAAATTATGTGTATTGTGTTTTGTTTATGCAAATGAGCTCACCTGCTATGTCAGGGTTACATTTGGATGTGTATTGGTTATTTTGCTGACTTGGGAATTTATGTTATCATAATACTGGGTCACAGAACATGGAATTCAACAGTTATATGTAAATTTCCAACTATTTCAATGCAATTTAGGGATGGGCGTATTTATGGATAGGCCTAAATTAATATACATAGACAGATTGCTTGCTAAATAAATGAATAGTTAAATACCAGTACATGTAGATAGATCGAAAGAGTTAGAAAGAGATAGAAAGAGATAGAAAGATAGATAGATCTATAGAAGATTAGATACTAGATAGTTACATTGATAAAGAAGAATGTATGAATTTTATGGATTAGATAGATTGCATGAATTAGATGGATAGATTATAGAGATGAAATAAATAGCTTATACTTATTAGTGAGACAAGACAAAGACTAAACTTCTTTATTGGTCATTCATGAAAAAATTAATATAGAATGAAATTATCGGTGCAAAGACACAACAGATTACTATGGCTGCCCTGAGCTGTATCATTGTGGAAGGCTCACCACGAATTTCATGCCTGCATTGCAGTGCATGACTGATAGTAAATACAATACAATACAACAATACAATACAATCAAAAGGGTAAGCATGAGCAATACATTGCAATTTGGTACATTTGTTGTAATTTGTGACATGGTCCAACACGTTCGGGAGGAGGTAGAGTTAGCTCAATTAGTAATGGAATGGGTTGCCAATCACTTGGTCCTGGATTTGAATCCCTCATTGGCGAGGTCACCTTTTCTTGTGTTGGACAGTAGTTTCAATAATCTTTTGCTTCATTACCATGTCCTCCTCCTGTCCTAATTGGCCTGCATAAATAAAGGACTTAAAGCCCCAATTATCCATCCATCTGTCCAAAATATCCATGCAAATCTGACATAGGATTTCACATCATTTCAGCTCTTAACAAAGTCTAGATTGATAGATTGAGTTCGTAAAGTTGGCAGTCTACAAGTTGTCAAGTATTCTAAATTTACCCCATTTAAGGAATCCTTTACTTGCCCAGCACAAACACTGAAACACAGGGGCTGCCAATTAACATCTCATCCAAAAAACATCGTAATAAGTAGATTCATGGACGCAGGTCCTGACGGTCCTCTTTACAAGTCCAGATCGGGTGTTTTATTCTTTGTTCCCGTGGTGATGAAAGGTGCAGCTATGTACAGTGCTGGTGACGCCCGTAGGGAGGATAAAAACAATGTATATATACATATATACAACTAGAAAAAGTTTTTTAGTTTTGATGGACTGGCCGCCTTGCTGCCTGTCATTTTTGTACTTAGAAAGGTTTACACTTAATTCCTCGATTAAATATTGGTCGACTGGCCGCCTTGCTGCCTGTCGCAAAGGTTTATATAATTGTAAGTGTGGTTGTTCTGCTTAGGAGTCAGTTCTAAGTAATTTGTGCATAAAATTGTTTAGTAAAGGACTAGCCGCCTTGCTGCCAGCCTATAATATCTAGCTGTACTACCGATTTTTAAAATTTGAGATTGGTAAAGAAGAAAAAATATACAAATGTATCAAAATATGATCACGACTGGCCGCCTTGCTGCCTGTCGCTGTTTTACTCGATTGGCCGCCTTGCTGCCTGTCGAATTTGTTTAGTCAAGATATTGATACTTTTCGTTTGTGAGGTGGTTGTCTAGTCGATTTTTAAAACTATTTATTGAGTTAGCGTCTATAACTGACTGAGGGAGACTGTTCCACTTATTTACTATTCTGATTGCAAAACTGTGTTTCCTCATGTCCAGACGCAGTGTTCTCTGCTTAAACAGTTTTTGGCTGTGGCCTCTTCTTTGGTCCGTTGCTCGCGGAAGCACCAGGTTTACACTGGGGTCGTACAGGTTATTCATAATTTTGTACACTTCTATGAGGTCTCCGCGCTGCCGTCTGTACATGAGGGATGGTAGTTTTAGTTTCATCAGCCGATCCTTGTATTTTAGATGTTGGAATCCATTTATTCTTTTAGTAGCTCGGCGTTGGACAGATTCCAGTCGTTTAATTTCCGAAGACAGGTACGGGCTCCAGACCGATTGTCCATATTCCAATCTTGTTCTCACAAGGGATTTATATAGGGGAAGAAATACTTCTGGGGTCAGGTTGGTAAAGGTTCTTCGTATAATTCCTGTAAAGTCCGTTAGATAGAAGAGGCAACCATAGGCTTGGGCGGATGTTGACAACTCGTCTTTATTACGCATGCGCAGAACAGAGACATCTAGCGTATAATACAGACATCACACCTCCTTTACAAGATATATTTTATATCTAACCTTCACCGTAACTTGAACAAACATTTTTTTTGGTTTCCTAATCTAATTCTTATTCCCAAACACCATTAAGTAGTTTACTTGATTAATGCTAAGAACCTCTAATACCATAACATGAATAAACATGATTCAATCCATTTTACGGATCAAACTACTAATCTAATGATAGCATCTTTATAGTATTTTATCAACTCATTTATAATAGAGAAATTACGATTATTTCTTAGCTCTAGGTTATACAAACAGGAGAGTATATCTGTGTAAATATGACTTAATCATCTACTGTAAAACAATGTAAGTATAGTTTGTCTATCCTGGTAACTTTCTATACTATTCTATATCTTCACACATGGGGTATAAATCATATCTACTTCTTCCTTCTTATAACGCATAATACCATTCTATTCTAGATCTCTGAATACAGTAAACATGCAATACAAGTTGACATAATATTTTGAAATACAAATCATTAGTCAAATATTTACTAAATTTTTATCTGAGGCATGAGAGACAAGTAATAATAAACATCACTTAGCTATATATTGATCATAAAATTTTTGAATTATAACATAATATTAATGTGACTCAGTTATTGATTAAAATTGTAAGGAATTTCTTTTACAATTATAAACAGATTGGTTTTTATCATGATAAACAATTTCAATTTCACAACAAAGAAATGAGTGTCAATGGAAAGTCAATCAGGTTACAATGTCAATAGACCATTATAGGTCGAGTTTTACTGGCTTGTTGATTCGCCGACCGCTTCTTGATGTTTTTGGGGGCACGATTTTCGGGGCGGTTTGGTCAGGTGCACGGGACGGGGACTTTGGGATAATGATTTCAGTCGGGGGCTCAATTGTAGCATTGAGATTTGGTGCACGACCTTGACCTTGGGGAACATTCACTTGGGGCACATTCACTTGGGGCACCGGGGGATCGAAATGACGTGGGGGCGGTCTTAGTGTGAAGTTCTCCTTGGTGGGGAAAATGTGCTTTCGATTCCTGCGCAGCACATTTTGTTGGTCTGTCTGTAGGTGGTAACTTCGGGGCACACCATCAACAGCATTTCTCACGACAGCAGGGATCCAATGGCCACGCAGTGATTTGAATCGGACGGTCTCTCCGACTTCTAGCTTTCTCTTGTCTACACTGGCGTGTCGGTCAAAGTACTTTTTCTGTTTCTGCTGTCGGACTTTCAATCGATTGTGTACTTCTTTGGGTCGAGATGTCACGGGACGAAGTAACACAGGTTTGATGGGGAGTTGGCTGTTCAGCCTGCGAGACATGAGGAGTTGTGCGGGTGATAATCCAACGCCTTCAAGTGGGGTGTTTCGATATCCCAACAAACATAAGTTCAAATCACCTCTGCTAGATTCAGCTTTCTTTAGCAGATTCTTGATCGTCTGGATGTGGCGTTCAGCTTGACCGTTGGCTTGCGCATATCCAGGGCTGGAAGTGGAATGTTTGAATTCGTACTTCCTCGAAAACGATCGAAATTCTCGACTTGAGAATTGTGGGCCGTTATCACTCATTACTTCAGCTGGAATTCCGAAACGAGCGAAGATCGTTTTCAGTGCCGACACCAGAGTGCTGGTCGTTGTGTCTGGCAAATAGGCAATTTCAGGGAATTTCGAGTGATAATCCACGCAAAGTACATATTCGCGCTGCTTAAAGTGGAATAGATCGACTGCCACTTTGTTCCATGGTAACTCTGGGATCTTCTGAGTTTGAAGTGGTTCCTTTGCTTGGTTCTTTCTGGTGCTTTGGCACGATGCACATTGTGCGATTACGTCCTCCAGCTGACTGGATAGACCGGGCCAGAAAATAGCTTCTCGGGCCAAGGCTTTGCTCTTCACAATGCCTAAATGTGCTGAGTGTACTTTGTCCAACATTTCCTTTTGGAGAATCTTGGGGATTATCAATTTGTTTCCCTTCAATAGTAATCCATCTTCTTCCGAGATGTCATCTCGGTAAGAAAAATATAGTTTCACTTCAGGAGGTATCTTAGTATCTGTTGGCCATCCTTCCCGAGTGAATCGCTTTACAGCTTGTAAAGTGTCGTCTTTCTTGGTCGCTTCTCGGAGCTCCCACAGCTTGTCATCCGATGCATTGATGGCATTTACCTCAATTTCCTCATCGAATAGTTCAATGGCTTCTGTTCTCGACAGGTTTCTGATTGGGGCTCTCGAGAGAGTATCCGCAATGAACATCAACTTTCCCGGTTTGTGGGACACATCTAGGTCGTATCGTTGGAGACGAAGTCTCATCCTTTGCATACGAGCTGTGATTGCGTGCATTGGTTTGGCTAAGATTCCCAATAATGGCTTGTGGTCAGTCTCAACCTTGATTGTTTTCCCATACACGTATTGGTGAAATTTCTGTGTCGCAAAGCAGATCGCTAATAATTCTCGTTCAATAACTGCATAATTTTGCTGGGTTTTGTCGAGCGACCTGGATGCATACAAAACTGGCTGTTCATCCTGCTATAATGCAGCGCCAAGGCCATATTTGCTGCTATCCACTTGTAATGTCACAGTCTTCTTGGGGTCGAATAGTTTCAACACTGGAGCCTCTGTGACGTCTTTCTTCAATTGTTGGAAGCTGTCCTCGTGCTGTTTCTCCCAATGAAATTCAACCTCCTTCTCTAGGAGTTGTCGGAGTGGCTTCGACTTTTCCGACAGAGCTGGTAGAAATTTCTGCAAATATCCAACGAGTGCAAGAAATCTACGCACTTCTTCTTTCTTGGTTGGCACCTCCATTTTCAACACGGGGTCAATGTGGTCTGCGCTGGGTTTCATACCTTCAGCACTCAGTATATGTCCACAATACTTCACTTCATGTTGTCTGAACTTACTTTTCTCCTTGTTCAGAGTTAGGCCTACTTCCTGGGCTCGCTTGAGAAAGGATTTCACACGGTCATCGTGTTCTTGGATCGTCTGTCCATGTATCAGTATGTCATCCACGATAATGCTGACGCCTTCGAGATCACCAAATAAAGCTGTCATCACTTGGTTGAACGCATCGCCACTCGTGGTTACTCCAAAGGGCAGTCTCTTGAACCTGTACCTTCCCCAGGGGGTTCGAAACGTGCACATCTTGGAGCTTGTTGTATCCAATGATATCTGCCAATATCCTGAGTTAGCATCAAAGGTCGAAAAGTACTTGGCATCTGGCATGTGGGCTGCCACCTCTTCGACAGTCTTAGTCGGATAATGGGCACGCTTAACAGCTTTGTTAAGCTTAGTTGGATCAATACAAATGCGGACCTTCCCATTTGGTTTAGTCACTACAGTCATACTGCTTACCCATGGTGTGGGCTCATTTTCTTTCGTAATCACATTGAGTTTCTCCATTCGATCCAATTCTTGTTTCACTTTGTCTTGAACTGCATGCGGTATCCTTCTTGGTGGATCCACACTAGGTAAGACACTTTTATCCACACTCAATTTGTAATTGGACTCGATGCATCCGAGTCCTGTGAACACTTCCTTGTATTCCTTTGCAAAGTCTTCGAGACTGATTGGCTGTGCCGTCTTCATTTTCTCCTTTGGCTTGTTCGCCTCTTTCTTGCTTTCCTGCTTCTTGTCTGCTTTCGGCTTGCTTTCTTTTGTTTCTTCTTGTAGTGGTTTCACATCCTTCAAGTGGGTTCTCTGAATCAACCCCAGCGATTGGCATGCTTCTTTGCCTAAGATCGCCTCGCCTTTCTTGACTACTTGAAATGTCAGTTTCTGGCCTTTTAACTTCAACACAGTTTTCCCCAATGGCACCATTCGATCACCACCATAGACTCGAAGTACCACTGATGTTGGGGTCAATTTGCATTCAGCCGGGACAAGCTTTTCTGGCAGGGTGTTAACTTGACTTCCTGTGTCCAATTTAAAATCAATGTCATTGATACACTCCATCCATGGTTTGTTGGAGATTTCATACACTTCACATTCCAGTTCAATAGAACCTAAGAATAGTTCATCATCACTGCTTGATGGTTCCTCATCAATTTCGTGTAATTTCCTTGATCGTTGCTTCTTTTTCCCCTTCTGTTTCGAGTAACATAGATCCGTGTAATGGCCTTTCTTGTTACATTTGGCACATGTAGAATAATACGCAGGGCACTTAAATTTGGCATGTGACTTGCCACAGTTCTTGCAATCCGACTCCTGGCTTGAACTTGCTCCATCGAACTTGTAATTGTTGCGTTTCTGAAATGGGCGACCACGTGCGCTTCCGAACCTCCGATTGATGGCTTTTACGTCCACCTGTTCGGATTTTAGGTCAGTGGCATTTAGCTCTGACACACGGCACATGTCGATACATTTTGTCAATTTCAGATCATCAGCTTGGAGTAACTTTTCCCTTACATTGTCATCTCTTAATCCACAAATTATGCGGTCAATCATGAGTGAATCTCGTAAGTCTCCATAGTCACAGTGTTCGATTTTGTTCTGTAGGTCAATAAACCACGTGTCGAACGATTGCCCTTCAGTCTGGTTAGATGTGTTAAATCTGTACCTGGTGACTGTTATATTCTTCTTTCCATCGCAGTGAGCCTTCAGTTTTGCCTTGAGGGGTGCAAGCTTGCCTGCTTCTGTTTCAGTATACTTGAAAGTCTTTGCGATTTTCTGAGCTGCCGGGCCAGCCACGTGTAGATACACGCCGCATTGGGTGCTTTCTGTCTTCTCAGTAATACCAGCCGCGACGGCGTATATTTCGTACTGGCCGATCCAATCTAAATATTCCTCTTGTAAGTTGCCTGTCAGGACGAGATGCTTAGGGGGTTTTAAGCCTGTAGCCATCGTGGATTCGTCTGATAAATCCCGATTATGACACCATGTAAAGTCCGTTAGATAGAAGAGGCAACCATAGGCTTGGGCGGATGTTGACAACTCGTCTTTATTACGCATGCGCAGAACAGAGACATCTAGCGTATAATACAGACATCACAATTCCCATTAGTTGGCTTGCTTTGTTGGTGACATTTGTTATATGTTGTTTGAAGTTTAGGTGGTGATCGAAGGTGATTCCCAAGTCTTTTTCTTCTGTAACAACGCTGACGGGAGTGCGGACATTTCCTGACGATGTGTACAAGTTGGGGGACAGTGTCGAACGCTTTCTGAATATCTATATATATTGATTCTATATGCTTGCCTTCGTCCAGGGCTTTGGTCCATTCGTCTATTATGTTGAGGAGTTGTAGTACTGTTGAGCGGCCAGGTAGGAATCCGAATTGGTGTTCTGAGAAGTATTTATGTTTAAGCATATATTCAAGTATGTCGTCACGGATTATGGATTCTAGTATCTTACAGATAATTGATGTTAGGCTAATGGGTCTGTAGTTTTCGCAGTGTTTTCTCGGGCCTTTCTTATGTATTGCACAGATCATACCCGTTTTCCATGCCTGGGGTACCATGCCATCTTGAAGTGATGTCCTGAATATCGTAAGTAGTGGTTCGACTATCTGGTTGGCCGTCTCCTTTAATACTGTTGGGTGAAGGTTGTCCGCTCCGGGGGATTTGTCATTCTTCAGATTTTTCAGTTTCTTCAGTATCTTTTCTTTGGTGACGTTGGTATTTTCAATTTTCGTTGTGATGTGGTTGTATTCCAAACCGGAGAAATCGTCAGAAGGTTCCTTCGTTAGGACTTTGCTGAAGAAGTCTGCCAGTGCATCTGCTTTATCTTTATCTGTTGTCGCCATTTTAGGGTTTCTTTCTACTGTTACTTCTAAGTCAGGGATGTGTGGTTTCGTCTTGGATTTAGAGTTCACGTATTTCCAGAATTGTTTCGGATTTTCTTTGACGCTCTTTGCTATGTCTGATTCCAGTTTTTTCTTGTTGATTCTAGTTAGTTTCCTTACTTTGTTCCTTGCTCTTTTGTATTCTTTCAATCTGTCAGGATGTCTTGTTTCTAGGTATCTTGTCCACATTCTGTGCTTCTTTCTAATGCTGGTTTGTATACTTCGTTCCGCCGGGACTGCCCATTTCCTGTTTGCTTGATCCATCATCTTGTTTGGTATGAACTTGTCTTGAGCTGTCTTCATTTTGGCTTCAAAGATGTCCCACATTTCATTCACGTTCGTTGCTTCTCTGAATGATGATGTCCAGTTGGTTGTCAGCCAACTTTTCATGCCGGTCCAATCCGCCCTTTTTGGAAGTATTTTTTTGTCCATGTCTTGCTGTTGTCAACGTGGGTTTTGTATTCAAAACATAGGAGTGAGTGGTCACTGGCTCCGAGTGGGCTCTCTTGAACTATATCTTCAATGGAGTTCTCCTCATTTGTGATTACCAGATCGAGCAGGGACGGGTTGTCTTGGCCTCGTTTTCTTGTAGGTTCTGTAACCTTCTGATTCCAGAAACAATCTTGTATTTTTTCCAAGAACTGGTGCTCAAGTGATTCGCTTGATCCCCTCACTAGGCCATTTTCCCAGTCAATGTTAGGCAGATTAAAATCTCCTAGTATAAGAACTTGGGATTGGCTGGACCCATATATTTCTTCTACAAAATCCAGGAGTTTGTCATTGTTTAGATTATCAGAGTTAGGACTACGGTATATCAAGCAAATCTTTAATGTGTCACCTTTGGCTAGTTTGATTTCGATGGCGATGTATTCTTCAAAATTAGAGTTACACGTTATTTCATTTGCATTGATACTCTGGCTAATATAGATTACCAATCCTCTGCCTCGTCTGTTTTCTAGATTTTTGTGTACTGCCTTGTATCCTGTGATGTTGAGTTCCGCTTCGGCATAGGTGAATCTTTGGCTTTTCGGCTTTGTCTCGACAACTGCGATGATATCAGGAGTAGTTTGTGTGTGTTCGATTCGTGATGTTAGTTCTTCCAGTTTGTTATGTAGACAATCGGCGTTTGTGTACCAAATAGTTAAGTTATTTTTCTTGAGCCGTCCGACTTTCTTCTTGCCCGTTGTGACTTTGTTAGTCGGGGTTGTGTTGTTTGTTGCTAGGTAGGACGTCCTTGTGGGTTGACTTCTCCTTTCTTCTTCTTCGGTATTGTTATCACTTTCTCCCTGCCCGGTTCTCCAATAATTCTGAATAAAAAATCCTCGGGTTGCTCTTCGCAGTTTTCTTTTGCGGCTGTTATTAGTTGGTTTCTAAATTTCCTTACATTTTTTGGGAGATCTTGACCGATGGTTGCTACCCATTTGGTTCCTTTGAGTTTCTTGGCATTTTCCAGGATGAATTTTCCAGGATGAATTTTGCATCTCTCTAAATCGGTGGCCACATGTTTTCAGTCGGAACTCCTGAGGGTCTTTCTTTGTAGCTTTGCCTGGGTTTGAACCTGGGTCCGTCAATTTGGAAAATTTAGTTTACTCTCAATATTGTTATGTCTCGCAGAGTTGTTCAACCTATGATCACCCATATCTATCTATCTATCTATCTATCTATCTATCTTAAAATACCTGTCTGAATAGTAAGGGCTGTAAGGCAGTGTGGTGCAAATGATCTGCCGGATTCAGGGGATGCGAACTTAGACACCACACCACCTCCATTTTGAACCCCTGGGTTCTTGTTGTATTGCCGAGTTGCTTTGAAACCTGTTGGGTCCTAAATGAGCTGTAGAAAAATTGATATAAATGGGTTCTTTTGCATGGAAAGTGTTTTCGTACTCAAACACTTCAATGTCAAGAAGTTTCCATAGGGTGTTTTATTTCAGTTAGTATTAAAATGCTTGCAAAATGGCATGTGACTTTCATCAAATTGAACTTTATTGCCACTCAGAAAGAGGTCACTTTCAATCATTGAAATTCTCCTCTGACAAAGATTATCTTTTTATGGAACAGTTAATTGTTAAGTTCCAGATATTGGTCAGTACCCGTTGGATAGAGTATTTGGCAAATCTTTGCTTTCTATAAGAAATTGTATTGAAGTGGTTTCCATTGCTCTGGCGTGTAGTTTCTTTGCTGGTCACGTATTCAGTATTCCGCAGGGCACTAAAGGATGTCATAACATGGTTCTTATTCTTTAGAAGCAATCTACCGTGTATATTATATAATGAATCTGTAAAATGCTTGATGTGGCATGGGAATTGGTCGAACAAGCTGTGTCATGATGAGCAATGTCGCTATGAGTGACAAATTTGTAGAAAAAAAGTTTGAAATTTGCCTTAAACGCCCTTTGCATATTGCTCAACAATAAGTTTTTTTTAAAATTCAAATTTGTTGTTTCACAGCGGGCTTTGAATTAGTGCTTCAATACTATTTAGCATCATTTGGAATTTGTTTGATTGTCTGTGCCTGAAGGAATTGTTGGTTTCTGGATGCTCGGCTGAAGATTTCCAGTTCATGACCACTGGCGTCATCATTTCTCAATGTAAAATACATCTAGTCAAATCTTGATACTCGTGGAAGATTCTGAACTATATATGTATTCTAGCAATTTTGATAGTCAATTTTATAATTATCAAACCTTGAAATGAGTTTCAGGACTGACCTGAGCTCTCCCTCATCTCTCTGGATACATGGCGCATACTTGATCTGCGGGCTTGGATGTAGTATTTGTGGTGCTGTCTGGATAGTTGTATGATGTTGTTCTCTTTGTTGATGAAGATTCTCTTTATTAGACCGAATGTTCGGTTTGCTTTCTTACAGTAGACGAACTTCGAGTGTTTACATGCAATACACTTCTGGGCTGTTACTGACATCACAGCCCTATCCCTGCCATGTTAAGTGACCATAACTTTGATACCTCATAAACGTGTGACTGACTCATAGCCCATACATACCATGTTGTGTGATAGGTGTCATATCATTCACCAGTGACCTCACTCCTGTCTCTCTGAGCAATAGGCCTGCAATCAACAGAGCTTGACCACTGTCAATGCTACTGATCCCCAGCTGATCTTGGCGTCTGCTGCTCCTGGCCATCCTGACCACAAGTGCTTCATTTTAGCGAAGTTCTAACAAACAGATTAATCTTCCTCTGGTGTGACTAACAGAATTCACAGTTTGAGATATTCAAAGCAATTGTATCTATGTTTGAATGTTTAATTGTTGTCTGTTTGAGGAAAAACACAAACAATTATCTAAATTATAGATATTTCAGGCCAGAAAAAGCTGTGAAGGATTAGAATACTTCAGAATTTTATTGAACTTGTTGGCAGGGCAAGTGTAAACAAGCTATGCAATGGAGGGATGCCCCTGGCTTTCTTGTGTAGCTCCCTTGTTCATCTAACAGGTTGCTACATTTTATATACACAAAAACCCTGCTTAGACACAAGCATGTATATAATTCCGTCGCACTTCTACCATGATTTATAACTCACTATCGCAATTCAGATGGATAAGCTTTCATGTTGACTGACTGTGTCAACACCACATCTTTCATGAAGAGAGCAATGATTATTGTCAAATGGGTCAGATTTATGACTTAGTGACTGCACTTCATATGACAACTGTTCTACTGCCCATTCACTTAGCATTGCTCTGATACACGTCACTGAGCCAGATGTAGGTCACTGCTGCATCTATACATGTCATTAGAAGTCCTATGAGTCAGTGAAAGAGCCACCAGTTTCAATGGTAAAGATTGAAGCAAAAGCTTTAGTGACCTCATTGATACTCTGAAACCAGTCACTTGTAAGCACTTGAAGTTCGTCTACTGTAACGGCTCATATTCTTCTGAGCACAATAATACTGGAAAAAGCTTTTCGTTGGCAAAGACTTTCTTGAGATGGGCATGATTGTGTTTTTTTGCTCCAATGGTGAATTCAGATGCAATTTAGTTATCATTCTCCACTTCACCTAATCATCCACTTACAGGTTATTTCTTCCATAAATTATGTGCCCCCGCAGGTCTCGGGCCTCCTTGTGGCGGTGGGTGGTAACACTAAGGTGAAGACCTCTATCCTTAGTGGCCAACATGAGACAGTGCGCATGCACAGTGTGTCCCCTACCTTACAGGGGAATATCAATGAATATGTCATTTACCATGATTCCAAACCGGATCGTACGTCAACCGGGTTACCAAGGTGCGCGTCCCTCAGCGGGAAACCAGGCTGAGATCAAAAAATTTGCGACTGGACTACCAAGATTCCCACGGACAAGTACATCATCAGATGACTTGATTGACCCTGACCGCCCCTCACACATGTCAAAAGATGAAAATTGCCTTGTGATAAATGGACTTGAGAAATCGCTAGAGGACCTATCAGCAATCGCTGTGTACGAAATTGTTGCAGACATTTGTGACAACACAGTAGCAGATAAAATACAACGTCAATTCAATGGAACATTTCTCATTCACCCACGGAATGACACACAAAAAGAGAAACTGACACTTGTCAAAGAAATAGCGCATACACAAGTCTCCATTGAGCCTTTCCAAAAACCAGGCAAAGGCATTATCTTCTCGAAAGAGAGCAAGACATGCTCAGACTCTCAACTGTCGAAGTGGTTCCACAAACATGGCATTACCCAATTCAAACGTTAGTCCCAACGAAATGGCTATGAATCCATAAAACTGACATTCAAAAACAACAATGTACCCAAGAAAGTACCTGTAGCTTTTGAAAAGTGTAGAGTTTGCCCACTCTTTCCCCGACCAAAACGCTGCTTCAATTGCCAATTGTATGGACATATCAGCACAACATGTAGACGGTTCACAATTTGTGCCAATTGTGGTGATCGAGATCACACTCACACGAGAGACAAACCATGCTTCAGGCCCCCGCATTGTGTCAATTGCCGAGGGGACCACCCTGCGTTTAGCCAGAACTGTGAAGTCTTCAAGAGAGAAAAAGAAATTGTACAATTTCAGATTGACACAGGATGTTCGTTTCCTGAAGCCAAGCGCATAGTTCAACAGGACATGGACAAAACTGACCAAGACGCAGATTACCCAAGACCAGTTTTACATTCGTCACCACGGAGAAGGATTCAACTTTTTGAGAACCTTTTCAAGGATATGTTTGGGACAACGCCTTCACCAGACCGACCAAAGACGGGAGAAACTGTGAAATATCCTGACTCTGACTTATGCATACCACCCAGTAAAAAGATTCAACAAAGTCAACCATCCTCTCCTTGTGCTCCACGGACAAAACTGTCACTCCAACAACCAAAGAAGAAAGAAACGGCTTCTGAGTACAAGATACCACCCAAAATAACAAATCGAGACAGCTCAACAGACCAACCATTTCCTTGCACAGACAAGAGACACATGACAAGCAACAAAAAAACACCTGTCACATCTCACAGACTTAACAAATCAAGAACCTTGACACAAACCAAGTATGTCTCTAAATAGCCCACTCAGGTGCTGAAGAGACGTAAAAAACCAACTCACTCACTCACTCCATAAATTATGCATGGAATCTCTTTAGTTTTCTTGGGCAGACTTTTTATCTGGTATTCTTCCATAAATTATGCATGGAATCTCTTTAGTTTTCTTGGGCAGACTTTTTATCTGGTATTCTGACTGTAGCCCTGGGACCCATGCGGACAGGGGTCCAGGGCTATTCTGACTGCACCTTTTCTTCTTTCTTTCTCTGATGTCTATAGGTATATCATGATTACAAGTTAGCATCAGGAGTAGTCAAACGAGCAAGACAGGACTGGGATCCTAGGACTGGGATGTGGAACTGACTCGCAATATAGTGATTAGATATCCACAAGACTGCCAGCAGAAGTACTTCGTCGAAGGGCAGAGTTGGTTCTGGAAAGCAGGCATTGTTGGGAGTAACGCGGGCTTTGTCAGTAGGGCAGGCCATGAGCCATCCCGCCATTTTTAGGAATTCCCAGGACTCAGCTTTTCTCTTGATGCTTTTTGTTTCGGCATGCAGTCAAGTCATGGAAATTTTGCAAATTCTACCAGCTTTATCCGCAGTACGTGGTCCCATGCTGCAAATGTACTCCTATTATATTGATTTTGTGCTTCTATGCAAATTGTGTACTGATTTTATACTCTAAATCATATATTGCATTATGTACTCCTCTAACTTCTACATTCATTTGAACATTTTTTCAAAGTGTTTTTCTGTACAACGTTGTGGAGGCAAATTGGGAGGTTTTAGAGGCTTAAAAACCAACCAGGGACCTTAGTATACCTGGTTACTGAAATGCATTTTGTAATTTGATGCTGTATGTGCTGGGCTTATTCAGACTCTTTTGGCAACAAATTGTTTTAAAGTGTCTATTGTGAGCTTAGTATTTCACTTAGAGTTATGAAATTTAGTATGGGATTCAGAAACATTTTGAGAAATTCAAGATGACTGCCAAAATGGCCACCACAAAATGGCTGCTATTCTTGCTTTGCTCACTGTGAGTTAAATTTTTCACCTAAGAGTATTGAAATTTGACGTAGAAATTTGTTTGATGGTGTGAATAAGAATTTGGGGAAATTCAAGATGCTGCCAAAATGGCTGTCACAAAATGGCCATCATTCTTAAGTCACCCACTGTGAGCTTAGTATATCAAGGACTAGAGGTTTGAAATTCGGTAGATGTGTAGAGATTTGTTTCAGCGTATGGATCAATGACCCCTGAGGAATCCAAGATGGCTTCTACAAAATGGTTGCATTTCTTGATTTGTCTACTGAGAGCTTCGTATTCAGTGATGGACTTTGTGTTGGCATTTGTTTCAGGGTTTGGATCAAGAAAATTTGGAAAATTTAAGATAGTGTCCAAAATGGTCGCCACAAATTGTCCACTGTGGCCTTAATGGGAAGTTCATTGAGTACTGTAGTAGTAGAAAAACGAGTGTATCTTGCTTTTGAAACCCACACAAATATATCAGATATATCTAAATCTTCATATTAGGGGGTGGACGGATTTACCCTCCTGGACAGATTTACCCTCCTGGACGGATTTACCATCCCTGACGTGACTCTACTTTGGCAAATATTTGCTTATGATTTGTGTGCACAAAATTAAATTTAAAAAAAGGTTCATGTAAAATGAGTTTCATAAACAAGTCATTAAGCAATAAACATATCGCATCTTTAAATATCTTACAAATAATAGTATATATATATAAACTTTTATTATGACAAACCGAATATCAAAAAAGATACATGTGTCATCAATATCACAATACAAAGCAAAATCAAAGTCTACACTAATCTACAGAAAGCTAAAAACAAGGTTAAGTATAATGTTATTATTACAATACTGGTCCCAGTTCTAGTGATTAAACTTGTAAATGTCCGATGTTTTTAATGAGTGTCCAATATCAGTTTAGATTTTCAAGTAAAAGATAATTTTAAAAATGTCAATATAAATTTAATATAATAAAGTCCTTAAAACATTATACAAAAATATATCGGATGGACCAGCAGCAACTGCTTAAAGGCCCTCCAACATAGAAATGAGCGCTGTTGATATTCCTAAACAAAAGCTACATCTACTTAGCAACTTACATATCATTCACACATTATTATAAGGTATACAACTGTTAGTAAAAATTTTATTCCCACACATATCTAGCATTCAAACATATATTTAGTACAGAGATTCATTTTGCAAACTTTAACTTGGAATGAAGAGTCAGTTGTCCAAAATTGGGTTCGGAATATTACTACTCACTGTAGGGAGGCGCAGCTAGACAGCTAAAAATACACAGTAGGGTATTGAGTTATCATTAATTTTTTAGCAACACTTACATTACTTTGTTTAGGTAAGAGCCTATAGCCTGTATTAAATCGGGTCTTTTATCTGACATCAGTGCAATGAATTTTTCACTTTCATCAAGACTACTTAAGTTGGGCATAAGGCTACTAACTCTCCTGTAAGGATCTTAGTCTCAATTGGTCTTCGGCCAAGAATCTTTTTGAACACTCCCATGCTTGCACACATAGTCAAATTTATATTCACTGGATAATCAAATTTTCATACATATTTATGGTGGTTTGCAGACAGCGGCTTCTGCCTTATGCAAATCCCCGTTGCTTCAAGGTTCATTTTATTTTATATTAATTATTTATACTTTCATATATGTTCATTTTGTAACCATTGGATCAAAAATAAATACATTCTGTCTGTCTGTCTGTCTAACTCTGTCAAAAAGCTCTGATCTGGGGGCATCATTATTAGTACAAATTAAGAGGCAATGAATCTCGTCTTCTATATCGTCAGTATTACATTTGTCACATTTTCTCTCTTCTATCGGAATTTTGGGTATGTTATGTCTACCTGCTTCAATTTTTAGATTATGAGAGCTTACTCTGAATCTGGCAATGTTGCTGTATGTTTTCTTTGAGAGGTTTAGATTTAGATACAGTTCTAGACAATAATTTGTCTTAAACATTTTATATGTGCGCAATTTGGGAAATTTATCCGAGTTATTAATCTCATTCAAAATTCTGGACTGTTCCTCTGAATATAGTTTAAGTTTGATTTCCTTTAAAATTTTGCCAGGCTCATTGGTTTGCCAGGCAATGTTAGCATTTGTCATTATTTTTGCTATCTTACTGTACCAATTTTTCTGACCAGCATTGTGATTAATTATCTGTATATTTAGGCATTTATGTAAGATATCATCATTTGGGAGATTTTTAATTTTAGCCCAGTAGCTTACTCCAGTTAGTTGTTGCCTTATCTTAAGGGGAAATCTTCCTGTTTCTGCATACACAGCTAGTGTTGGGGTTTGCCGTCTCACATTGAGAACATGTTTAAGAAAGCTAATTTGTATCTTCTCGATTTGGGGGATTTCTGCCGCGCCAGACCAAAAGGCGCTGTTATATTCAAGGATTGGAAGTACATAACTATCAAACATTTTTAAAGCAAGTGACGGGGATATGTGGCCTAGGGAAGGTTTTATGCGCCCATACAGTGTAAAGAGTGCTTTTTGGGCTTGCGTCGCTATGTAATCTGCCATCTTTTTATGTATGTTTCTTTGATTACAAATTGTATGTCCTAAGTATTTAAATACTTCGACATTTTCGATTTGCTCACTGTTATACTGGAAATGCTTTTGACTTTTTACCCCAATTTGCATAACTTTAGTCTTTGATGTGTTTACGATTAGATGCCATTTGGCACAAAATTTATGAAGAGAGTCTATGCTATTTTGCAGACCTTCAGCTGATTCCGAAATAAGAACTATGTCGTCCGCATATAAAAGATGGGTAAATAATGTACCATCTATTCTAATACCATCTGTCGCATTCAGATATTCCGGGAGATCTGAGAGAAATTCATTAAACAGTTTTGGGCTAACGATACCCCCCTGCAGGACTCCAAAGATACTATCAATTGGGGCACTTAGTTTACCAAGTTGGTGGACTTTGGTCTGGGCCTTATCGAACATACTCATGAGAATTCTTAGCATCTTAATACCCATTCCCTTTTTATATAGCTTATAATAGAGGGCATCCCTGTTAATGTAGTCAAAAGCCTTAGTGAAGTCTACAAAACAAAGGTACACGGGTTTCTTTTTTAACAGCTGGTGGTTGACAATTGTGTCCAGTACAAAAACACAGTCAGCTGTGCCTCTAGAGGGTGTAAAACCAAATTGAAAAGGGTCATCTAGGGACATGGCATCATTTTTAAAGTAAAGCCTAGCATTCAGGATAGAGTCAAATACCTTGGCCATAGCCACTGTTATAGTTATCTTTCTATAGTTATCTGGGTTACAGTAGTCTCCCTTTTTATGAAGTGCATTTATGAGCCCTTCTGCCCACTGTGTTGGGTATTCACCCTTATCAAGTATGTGATTGAAAATTGCACAGAAAGGTGCTGTAAGCTCATCAGCTATATATTTATAGAATTCTCCAGTTATTCCATCTATTCCAGCAGCCTTATTATTTTTAAGTCTCCTTAAACTTAGATGCACTTCCTTTTCTGTGATATTGAATTGATCCCTGCTCCTAAGAAAAACCCTCCAACATGCCAAAATGATTATAGACCAATTGCTTTAACCGCAATTATGATGAAGTGTCTGGAGAAGATCGTTAAGAATATACTTACAGACCAGGTTAAGCTGTATGTTGACAACTACCAATTTGCTTATACTGCAAAGAGGTGTGTAGAGGATGCAACTCTATCTCTAACTGATTACATCCTCAGTCATGTTGATCATTCAAATACAGCCAATAAAAAGCTGTATGCTAGAATATTGTATGTTGACTTTTCAAGCGCATTTAACACCATTCAGCCACATATCATGATGCAAAAGCTAGTGAACATGAAGGTCAATCCGCGTTTGATATTATGGATAAATGAATTCTTGACCGAAAGAGTACAGTATGTCAAATTCCTGGATTGTAAATCAGATATGATTGTCACAAATACTGGAGCCCCACAAGGGTGTGTGTTGTCACCACTTCTATTCACATTATACACCAGTGACTGTAAATGTAACCATGACACATGTCAGTTATTCAAGTATGCTGATGACACTGCATTAGTTGCAAAATGTACGAATGATGACAACTTGTATAGAGAAAATGTTGAGCTTTTTACAGAATGGTGCGTAAATAACTTCCTTGAACTTAATGTTAAAAAGACAAAGGAGATGATAGTCGACTTCAGAACATCCGCATATGAACATCCACCTTTGTATATTAACGGTGAACTTGTTGAATGTGTATCCAATTATAAATATCTTGGAACAGTAATTGACCATCGTCTAAATTTCAATGAAAATGTTAATGCTGTATATAAAAAGGCTAATTCAAGGTTATACTTTGTGAGACAATTGAATAAGTTAAAAATAGATTACAAAATCCTAGAACTCTTCTACACCTCTATTGTACAATCTGTCCTAGCTTTCTCCATCATTTGTTGGTACGGAAACTGCAGTGCTACATCAAAAAATAAACTCCAACGAATTGTAAAGATTTGCAGCAAATTTGGAATCAATGTAACAAGTGTTGAAAATATTTACAAAAAGTGTGTAATCCAAAGATGTAAAATAATTACAAGCGACGATACCCATCCTCTCAATGTATATTATCAAACTTTACCATCGGGTAGAAGATTACGATCTATAAAAACAAGGACTGCCAGATATTCTAAATCATTTGTGCCATCCAGTGTACGCTTGCTAAATGAGCAGTAATCTTGTTTTCATTACCATTCATTTCATTAATTCTTTGTGTGAATGTTTTTTGTGTTATGAATGATTGATGTATGCCAGTTGTCTTGAATGAATGTATCTATGAAAGGATTGTACGCAACAAGTTTCATGAATATGATTAATAAAGTATTTATTATTATTATTATTATTATTATTATTATTATTATGGGTATCACATATAGTAGTGCTAATGTTTATCGGGACTATTAATGTATTAGTTTTTATTTGGTTTATTAAATTGTTAATCTCAGTCATGTGCTCCTGATCAAAGTGAGGACATACTGGTGGGTGCGCTTGTTCAGTGAAATACTGATGAAAAGCATCTAAGTTTGGTTGATTAGGTATTTTTGTTTGTTTATTTGTTAGCTTGTTCCAGAGTTTCCAGCACTCTGTTTGATTTGTAGTTTTCAAATTATCCAACTCATTCCTATTTTTTTGTTGGTGTAGTCTTTTCTTGCGTTGAATAGTATTTTTGTACTGTTTATGCAAAGTTTTATATGTCAGATTAAAAGCTTGAACATTTAAGTCATGTGTTTTGGCATAATCATTTGCCTTTTTCCTGGCTAATTTGCATTCATCATCGTACCATGAATTCACAGGGAAAGTATTAGTGTGCGCTTTAGAGTGCTTTTTACGGAATGTAGCCTCAATGCTACTCTCTATATAGTTATAGGTGGATTTAATAAGAGAGTCCACCTCAGTTTCATTGCTGAAATTAGAAGTTATGTTAAGGAGTTTCTCTTGCGCTGGCTCACTCCTTAGGTTCTCTTTATAAAGCAGAATCCTGTCTTTGTCAAATACATAGCGAAAACGTTTTTCATAAGTTACATTGTTAGTTTTGGTAAGATGAGCCCTTGTCCTTTGAGTTTTACAAGTCACTGAGAAACTAATTGGTACGTGATCTGACTCGACTAGTTTGGGGGATATCTCGAAGTTACTTATTATATTAAAAAATCTGTATGTACTAAGGAGATAGTCAACAGTGCTTTTACCGAGTGGGGCATGACATGTGAAATCATCAGTACTATTTGCATTTAGAAAGCCATTCATAATTCGCATGATACTGTTTATGCACAATTGGGTCAGTTCTTTTCCAAAATTATTTTGACCTTTATCATTCATTTGCCTATGTTTTGTTTGCCAATCTGTGTTTTGCACACAATCAGAATCATTTATTATGCAATTAGGATTAACCATTAAGTCATTGTCTTTACCACTTATATGTGAATTTATATCGCTCAGGCCACCTGTGCGGCTGTTAAAATCACCACAGACAGCTACGTAAGGAGTGGACTCAAGGAAGTGAGCTATGTCTTCTTGGAGCGCTTGGAAGATGTCATTTATTCTATAGTTTAGATATATTTTAGATCCAGCTGGTGGAATATAAGTACCTCCAATTATCATAGGAGGTTGCTGTTTTTGTTTAATGCTTAACCAGATAACATGTTCATTGAGCTTTTCAACTTTAACTAAATGTTTTATTGTATTTTTAATTAAGGCACCAATGCCACCAGATGGTCTCCTTGCACGAGGGTGTTGATATTTACGTTGACAATGGATGAAATGATAGTTTGTTAGTGAGGGATTAAATGAGTCCCGCTTCATAGTCTCAAATAGAAATACTATGTCAAAGTGAGAGAAAAGATTATTTATACTTTCAAGTTCTAGCTTACTACCTATTCCTTGTATATTCCAAAAAGCTACTTTAATGTCATGTTCACAGTTGTTAAACAAATCTTCTTGAGTATCACATAAAATTGTATTATTACATGTATCATGAACAGAGATGGCTAAGTTACTTCTAGTTTCATTAGTTACATCATCTATACATAAGGAGTTAGTGTGCGCCTCCCCACAAGGAGCAGGGTTGTTGCCGTCGATGGCAGTGTCTTTGGGGGCATTGGTCGGAGGAGGAACTGGGACCTGTTCATCGAAATCTCCGGATCGCATCCAGATAAGGTTTTTCGATGATCGTTACGATTCGTTTTGCGAGCATGACTTTGGAACGATACGTCAAGTGAATGCGATCCTTCAGTCTGGAGTGATTATTGTCTGTGAAGGAGATCCGTCTCTCATTTGAAGCGATATGTTTCATGAGCGCATTCACTCGGTAGATGGTGTTTCGTTGACGTGCATTTCCTGTAGCCGTCAGGCCAACGAGTATAAGGCGGCTAAAAGGGTACACTCGTCTTGTTTCTTTTACCAGTGTTTCAAACTTGCAGTTAAGATAGTAATCAGGCAAAGATTGCTTAACCCAGTGTTTGAATCCTCGGATTCTTGTGTACTGTTTCTGTGCAGCAAACGTGCTCTTTTTTCCTCTGGGTGAGCATTCACGTGAAGACCCAGATTTATCTAAATTGCCATGAGGCAAAAAAAAAAAAAAGACAATATTTCCAAAATGCAAAATATGCTAATGTCTGAACTGCAGACTTCAGACTTTCACTAAAACTTGATAAAAGGATGTCTGAAAATTATTTTTTCGGCATATCAAAGCAGGTCATGAACAACTTCCTCCCACCAGTACCAGATTCATGGTGCAACAACGTTGCAGCACTGTACATGTTGTACATGACTTCCTGTTTGATCAAAACATTGGCTTGGAGAAAGCACATGTTTCAGAAAAAGTCTATTAATATAAAATCAAATTGCTGTCAGCTGTAGAAAACACATAGAACTGGTGTATTTAGTCACTGTGGACAAAGCCTATGCAAAGTGTAACCTTGAAACATCTTTGATATTTGATTAACAGCCTTCAAATTTTCAATGTGAGTTGGCAAAAAAATCTGTGTTGACATGGCCATAGGAGAATTTATTTCTTACCTTTTCTATGAATCTGTATCCTACAATTTGTCGTGTTAGCAATTCCAAATATAGATATCCCATGCAATATAAATATAGTCCATGAACAATCCCATGTGGATAAATGGATGCACAGATGCTCAAATTAGAATTTCTTTGGCAAATATTCCCTGGCTCTGTGAGCCTCTAACAAATTTTCTTATGTTCTGACAATGTCTAAAGGGGCCCTGTTACAAAATAGCAAGCTGGATTATCTTGTTTAGCATTGTTTGGCATTGACTGTTTGTTGTAATCACCTGTTTCGAACCTCAGTTCAGTGGAGTGCAACAGTGTCTCTGTGTATTCCATATGTGTGGTTGTGGGACCATGCAGATTGTATTCATGAATGCTTAACACTCGTTATCGTGAAGTGGTTAATTCGAATAGCTTATCTTCTAGCCGGGTTACTGGAAACAATTTTGTCATTTTGTAACATGACCTCCTCTCTAACCATAATTGCATTCTGTTTGATATCCATAACGAAAGCAAAAAATCACAAAAAGAAAATCAGTTTCAGAAAAACTAGCAAAATCAATGTCCAAGATTTCAAAAACGACATCAAGAAACTTCTAACTGAAGATACTCTTGAACAGAAAGATCTCAATGAACTTGTTTCACTCTATAACTCTACAAGAGAGATTCTTGACAAACATGCACCCGTAACAACTAGAGAAGTAACATTACGCAAAAAACCCTATCCATTTAGTAATACTGATATCAAAAGCCTAAAAACAGCAAAGAGGAAGGCTGAAAGACTTTGGAGGAAAACCAGAGTTGATAGAGATTTGGAGTCCTTCAAAGAAAACAGAAATGCTTTGAATCAGCGGTTGAGCCAGCTCAAATCAGAAGATCTGAGAACAAAGATAAGAGACTCTAAAGGCAATGCAAAGACTTTGTTCAAGTTAATAAACTCTACTCTCAACAGGAAGCAAGAACTTCCTCTACCAACTCATACAAATGAATGTGACCTGGCAAATGATTTTAACAACTTCTTTGATGAGAAAATTAGGACAATTTGGTCAAAGTTGGACTGCACACACGATGAAACTATTAATGATAATGGACCTGCCTCTCACACGCTGCAACACTTATATTATCTAAAGGTGACATAAAGAAACTGATCACTGACAATCCAGTTAAACACTGCCAACTGGATCCTATTCCCACATGGCTTTTGCTTTCAAGAATGCCTTGATGAATTCGTTCCAATTATAGTCAATATTGTGAATAAGTCACTCACAGAAGGATAAATGCCTTCTGAATTTATACATGCATTAGTAAAACCTCTCTTGAAAAAACCTGGTTTGGCTTTAATCAAAAAGAATTATCAACCAGTGTCAAACTTGTCTTTCTTTGGGGTCATTCCATGTCAGATCAACAAGTGGCTTCCACCACCCCATCTGCGAATTGGCTGAAAAAATTGTATGTTGTTTGATGTCTCAAAAGATTAACTTCCTGAAAATTTCAGCTCAATCGGAGCAATTTTCAAACCTCAGCCAAATCATGAAAAATTGACCGATTGAGTTGAAATTTTCGGGAAGTTCATCTTTCGAGACATCAAACAACATATACTTTTTTTCAGCCAATTTGCAGACGGGGTTGTGGAAAATTTCTCGAAAATCTGATAATTTGGAACGGAATGACCCATTATTTGAAAGTGCTGTTATTAAACAATACACAGAGCATCTTATTAAAAACAACCTTGATGATGACAAATAGTCTGCATACAGAAAATTCCACAGCACTGAAACCATCCTGATGAAGATCCATGATGACATTATGCTGAATATGAGCAAAGGTGAGGTAACATGCTTGTACTGTTGGACCTTTCGGCTGCTTTTGACATGATTGATCACAATATTCTACTGAAACATCTGAAAGGCAGATATGGTGTTCATAATTCTGCACTAGACTGCATGGTTCAAGTCCTACATTTCTGAAATGTCACAGTCAGTGATAATTAATGGAAAAACATCAAGCAAGCTTCCCTCTAAAATTTGGTGTCCTTCAAGGTTCAGACTTGGACCAATTCTATTCAATTCATATATTACTCCAATGAGTGAAGTGGCTACAAAAATTCAAGTCAAAGACCAAAAATATGCTGATGACGAACAACTTATACTCTCTTTCAAACCAGCCTTTTTGGATCAGAAAAATGCTACAGACAAAATGGAGAAGTTCATTGCTGAAATCAGGAACTTTCTGCATGAAAATAAGCTTTGTAACAATGGAGAAAAGACCGAACTACTGCTCATTGGCAGTTCACATCAACTAAATAAACTCCAACTTTCGTCAATCAGTGTAGACAATGTCAAAATCAATGCTACTGATAATGTTAGAAACCTAGGTGTTATCTTTGACAGAAACATGACCAAGGAAAAGCAAATCAACAAAATGTGCCGTAATGCTTATTTTAACTTGAGGAATATTGCAAAAATCAGGAAATCATTAGACAAAGAAATCTGCAAAACCTTAGTTAATGCTCTTGTTACTCCTCACCTAGACTATATATGGAAATGGTCTTCTGTATATGGTCCATCAAGTCGATTGATGAATAAACTACAAGTAGCCCAAAACTCAGCAGTTCTTCTCATAGAGAAATTGAAAAAGCATGACAGTGTAAGCCAGTTTACGAAACAGCTACATTGGCTGCCAATTCCAGCTGGAATCCAATTCGAACTAATGCTAACGACATGGAAATCAGTAAATGGGCAAGCTACATATTGAAAGTCTGATCCAGCCAAAATCCAACCAGAATTGTAATCTCAGAAGCAACGAAAAAGCGCTCTTATATGAACCAACTTTTGCAATAAAAAGAAAATTTGAAGACAGAGCCTTTTCGCATGCTGCCCGAAAACTATGGAACAAACTTCCAGATATTGTCAAAACCTCAACAACACTTGACTGCTTCAAGAGTAATCTTAAAACTCACCTGTTCAAAAGTTTCTACAATAAATGTATCCTATACAAGTGCTAGTGAGCAGTTTACTGGAACTAGCGCTATATAAATGTCTATTATTATTCTTATCATATCATTAACTTATGTAGCGACTTGGCCCTGTCTACCGAGACAGGACCCAGAGTACAGCGATTGAGCGTGGTCCACAGGACTAAAATGCCAAGCACTCTGATTTCTGTGGAAAAATGTGATTTCTCGAAATGCTGTAACTTAACATCTTTGAATGTGCCACAGTGGTAGTTATATTGGTCATAGAAGTTCAATGAGAATACCAAAAGATGGGGAATTTAATGGCCGGCAATATGATATGCATTACTGGCCTTGATAAATATATTATAGCTCCCAGACTTGTATGTGGAAAATGTATGTGGAAAATGTGTTTTTTTGGCCAATAGTGAGATGTTAATGAATAATTCATCAATGTTCATGAATATATAGATTCATAAACATTCAATAAGGAGGAGACCATTTACAGATCTATGATTTCATATTTGTAGACAGATCAACAGAATTTTTTTTCAAGAACCTGTTATACATCCTATGGGGAATAGTGAAGTCATAATTTTTTTATGTCACTCTCCCCCATGGAATACACGTCCAAAAAAAATTCACATTCTGCCCTCATGTCTACAAATATGAAATCATCTGTAATGCCCAGGGTTCTTGGGAGTTTTTAAAAATAAATAGTTTCTTGCTCAGTTTTGGTGAAATTAATAAATTCTTTTTGAGCGATCTTGAAATAAATAATTTCTGCCAGGGGTATTTCTTAATAAGGCGTTGCTTGATTTAGGAATAAATATTCAGGGACTTTCGTGCGCTTGAAATAAATAAATACTGGCGCATGAAATGATTAATTTCCAACTGAGGAAAACTCCAAGCCCCCCCCCCCTGGAAATTAAAGTTCATCAACTTATTCTTGAATGTTTATAAATATTCCTGAACATCAAATGGGACAGGAGAATGAAATGTGAATATCAATGAACTATTCATCAAGTATAGCCTATAGGTAACCAAGAGCAACATGCTTCTTTATACTTGATGAACTTTCACAAACCTGCATGACATTACATTATCTTGGCTCATGAACAATTGAACATTCAAGAATGTGTAAATGGGCCAAATGCATGAAAATTAGTTGTTTGTGAACTTTTCTTTTAATTTTTCACGAGTCAATGCAATTTTGTGGGACAGGTGCTTGAAACATTAAAATTCATGAATAAGGATGCCTAAAAAAATTCCTTGTATTTCATGGACATAAAATGAATTACTTTCTTTCAAATTAACACATGTAGTCAGCACAGCACATGGTTCAATATAGGGGAAGCAAGACATAATTATGCCATTCATAGGGGTAGATTAATTGTTATATGACTATAAATGGTATAACAGCTTCTTCAGATGATCAGAAAAAGCCATCACAACTGCTGGAGACAGTCACTGAAGTAAATACCGAAAACAGAACTTCACAAATTTGAAAATGGCACAATTCACAGGATTCGCTGATAGTGTTTTCATCATCACAGGTTTGCCATTTATGCATGATCCATTAAAGATGATTTTATCTAACCTCACACCAAATTCTTTACAAATTAAAACTATCTAACTCAATTTTTTTAAAGGTGCTGGTGGGATGCTGGGAGGTGGATGTGCCTTGGAATTGGCCAAATACGGAACCAGGCTGGCACTGATAGACATTGATGCCGCGAAACTTGAAACAGTAGTCAACAAGTGCCAGAGTGCAGGTCTTGGGCCGGACAGGATTGTTTCAGTTGTTGGGGATGTCACTAAGGTGGAAGATGCTAAGAGAATTGTGCAGGAGGCAGTCAAGGCTTTCGGCAAAGTCACTAATGTGGTATGGAGGAGTTTTAATAGCAGAATGCATTTATATCATAGACAGAAATTTGACACAGGCATTCATATAGTTCATGAAAATTCTTTTATAGATCAACATTGTTGGCGTTAAGAGGCTGGGCAACTTGGAAACTTGCACCATAGAAGACCTGGATGTAGCTCTTAATGGATGTGTGAGATCAACATTTATTGTGTGTAAAGAAGCCATTCCTGAACTGATCAAGACCAAGGGAGCCATCGTCAACATGTCCAGTGTCTCCGGAATTAGAGCTGTATGTATAAAATCAGTTCTGTTTAGCATGTTTAGCTGTCATTTCCAAGGTTAATTTCTTCTCATGAAAATTTATTTATTTGTCACCTTTGTAGGCCTTATTGTAAATGCCTTTTTTATTTTCAGTACCACTATGGCCTCCCATACGGAACAGCCAAGGCAGCTGTTAATCACATGACTCGCATAATGGCGTCTGGTTTGGCCAAACATCAAGTCCGGGTCAATGTTGTTGCGTAAGTATTTATTGGATAATTCCTATTTTTCTTCTTACTATATCATTTCAAAATGGCCTTTTTTTTCTGGGTTATTTTCAGTCATTTCATGATTGTCCTTATTTTCAGGCCTTCACTCGCAAAACCAGCAGATCCTTCCTTGATTACGCCTGCCATGGAAAAGGTGAGTAGTCGTTTGTGGCTATTGTGGCCCAAAGAGATGTTACATAAAAATATTTCATTGATATCACAGGAATCATCTAAGGAGCTACCTTTTTCATTTTTCAGGGATATGGCATAGCATCGCGAGCAATCCCCTTTGGCCGAGTCGGAGAGAACTATGAAGTGGTCAAGACGATTCTTTACCTGTCATCCGAGAGTGCTGGATTTATCACTGGAGCCATTCTGCCAATAGATGGAGCTTACTGCCAGACCTTGTACGAACCACCAAACTGATTTGACAACTTCGAATTATCTTGTAATTGCTTTTCTGTAATAAATTTTGTTCATGCATTTTCAATTATTTGTTGTGATCTACCTAGCTTTAGTTGGTTTGTGTGGAAAGACTGCATTTAGAATTGTTAATGGCTGAAGGTAATGACATTTTAGTCTCCTGTAATGACTAGCAGAACATTTAGTTTCTCAGGATAGGAGCAGTGGCGTAACTGGGGGGTCTCGAGTGATTGGCACCTGGGGGGCACGCGATTCTCTGGGGACACCCACCATACTAATTGTATATATTTTAGCCAGAGTTGGAAAGTTCATATGGGGGGCACCTTGGGGGCACAGGTCCAATATGGGGGGCACGTGCCCCCCGTGCCCCCCCCCATAGGGATGCCATTGGATAGGAGACAACCAATGCAGTTACAACCTTCATTAAATCTTATTCAGTACCATGCAATCGACACTTCAGAATCTGTATATCCGAAGTGTCTTGGGATATTCCCCCGATAAAAATACTGTGCATTCAACGATTGACATCGAGTGTTACAATAATAGTTCAAGGATGAAATATTAACATCCATCATTTTTTTGTTTGATGTTTCACTTTAATGCAGATAATAAATTATATACAGAAATGTATTTGCAGTTTCCTCAGTGCTGATATTATATTTTGTAAAGGCTGTAATCTGGTTTTATTTTTGTGTTACCTTAATGAGTCCAATTGCATATTAGTAAAGTTTGCCAGATTCAGAGTAGTCACAGTTTGTGGTAGATACATCCACTATGTAAACCTTGTTGTCTTTCGTCTGATAAGAAGAAAGTTTCTGCATTACATAGTAGTAAGGATACAAGATGACACCAAACCTGCCCTCGATGACAAGCATGATGGACAAGCGCTGTAGTTTCGAGATGACTGCGCTATGAGGCGCCAGTTGAGAGACAATTTCTGAATAAACAGCTATTATTAGGTTCATCAAAATGATGCTTATCAAAACAACATAAGTCATATGCAGGCCGTAAATCATACTTTCACCATTCGGTACTGGTTTGAATGTGATCATGTTGAGGTTGATGAGAAATGTGTCATAAACTGCTGACAAATAACTGTCCATTCTAATCACATCACAAATTCCTGCTGCCAAGTACACTTGAGGAAAAATAATCGCAAAAGGTGTGAAAATTACCAAAATCAATGTGAGCATCTTAAGCGTTTCCATAACAAGCTTTTCAAATATCACGACCAAGTAACCAATTCCTTCCATCAGTTGGATGAAATACAGCAATGAAAAGGAAGCAAAAACCAACTCACTCAAGTCACCATTTGCATAGGGTATGCCGTATAAAAGAAATAAAGACAATGACCAGGCTTGTTTCCAACAAGTGATCAGACAGAAAAGAAAGTGCATGACTCTGAAGAATGGGGTTCGTATCACAACTTTCGACATTTTCCCTCTTAATTTTCTCATGGCTTTTTCAGGTTTGGCTGTGCAGCGCGTTGAAATGAAGTTTATAATGTCAAAGGAAATGAAAGTGGCTGATGCTGCAGCAATTACGAGGACTCCCAAAAACCGCGCGTGTAAAGAAAAAGGAATTGCATTCACACCTCTGCACCCTCCATTGACATCCGATGGTTCTGATGTATTGGCGGAAGTTACATTCTCAGTGTTGTTCAATTGATTATTGATGAGTCCAGAGAGGCCTCCCAAAGATTCAGTGGGGACAATCATTTCAAACAGAACAATAAATAGTATGTACGATGCCCTGAGCAGGAACCACAGGATGGCCAAGGGGAAGTTGCAGAAAACTTTGTTCTTTATCCACTGTTGAGTTACTGACCAGTTGGTGAATTCAGATGTCTCTTTTTTTAAC
The DNA here is from genome assembly GCA_026936325.1 of Platynereis dumerilii. Classification (NCBI taxonomy): domain Eukaryota; kingdom Metazoa; phylum Annelida; class Polychaeta; order Phyllodocida; family Nereididae; genus Platynereis; species Platynereis dumerilii. Next base: position 22,788,174 of record JAPTHN010000011.1, read on the forward strand.
AGAATATAGTTATCAATGTTTCGCAGAAAAACCAGCGGAGATCGATCTCTTCTGCTTCCGAAGCCCAGCTTTTCATAATCAGTGACATCATACCACTTGTATGCCACATCACCTTTTATCAGTGTCTTGGCCAAGTAGATACCTGGTGTATTCATGATGAGCTGAGTGAAGGTCAGCAGCCCAAGACACGCTGCCATTTCCAGAGGACGCAAACCATCATCACTCTCTTCTATGAGTAAATCAGAAATGGCTTCATTCTTTGCAATGATTTTGTAAGTGTCAAGATGTTTGAGATCACCAGGAATCCCTTTGCTTGCTGCGAATAAGAGCACATGGATGATGTTGTTTCCATCAGCTTCTTTGACCGTAACATCAGCTTGTAGCTCTAACAGAATCTGCAACACCTTGGTACTTCCTTTGCTTGCTGCCAGAGTCAGGGGATAATGAGGTTGCGAATCTCCCATTTTCCGGAGGGACTTGGACACTTCATCATCCTCCAGCATTGAGAAGCTGAATCTGCCATTGAGGAGTTCTCTGTTTTCTCTCAACTTCTCAAACACATAGATATCATCGTCTCTCACAATGGCTTGATGAAATTCTCGGTACTGCTCTATTGGTAGCATCATCTCATTCTCTGCAACGGCAGTTTTGTTGTGGAGCATGGTGAATGTATGATTAAGTCCGCCTCTAAAATTCTACATGCGACGTGCTGGTTTTCTAACACTGAACGCTGAATGAAATGGCATTGCTGAGTGAATGTCATCTTTTAGGTGTTAATGCGTCAGACTCCCATCAGTTTGCTTTAAAAATGTGTTTGTACACAAATAGATAAAGTGCATTGACTGTTTTATCATACACAGCAGAGGAAACAGAACGGTTGTTTGCCAACAAATAAAACACTGTGAAACTGATGGATGTGCAATTACTGATATAAAAGTGTGGTCAACAAAAACATGCAAATGCATTTCATCTGAGATTTTGTCCTTATGCGTTTGTCTAGAAAGTGTAAAATAATAGGGGAGAGTCCCCTTGATCGGAACACTTAACTTCAGAGGCTCAGTGTGCAAAGGGTATTAGTGATATGAAGTTCAAAACAGGCCAGAAAGACGAGGATTGAGTTGAAATATATTGTGCTACCGTGTTTTGGACAAAGCTTGATCCGTATGGCCACAAGAACATTTTTAAAAAATGCTTCAAATTCTCACATCATGAACTTGGTATCCTCGATTGGAACAGTGAGTTGCCTCGATCGGACCACTTCAGAAAGTCGTTTTTTTAATAGCCTGAGCTATTCACATCATTTTGTCAAACAGAAACAACCGTCCCTGATTGTTTTATTAATTTTGGGCAAATATCAAATACCAATTCTGATGTATTTCACATTTCAAGGTTGTTCCTGAAAGGGCCAATAGAGGGAATGTTAGCATGGAAGATGAATTTACATAATTAATTTTACTTAACCCTGGACCACAATTTCTTAATTTTAGGGATTCATGCTTCATAAAAATCTCAAATTATCATATTGACTGGCTGTCTAATCAATAAAAATACATCCATGAGGTGGTCCAATCGAGGACACACCACTGGTCCAATCGAGGGAATAATTGTCATTTGCTTAAGTTAAGTCAGTGCCCTGAATTTTATAGATAGAGCACAGGTGGAATGATCACAATGGCTTAGCAGTTCTAGAGATAGAGAGGAAGGTGTATGGCTCAAGTGCCGCCTGGTGGAGTGCAAATATAGAAAATTGATTAAAATTGCTCAAGGAGCAGCCTTTCACAACATTCTTGCTGGTTCTGTGAGATAATAGTCTCTCAGCTACACTTAGAGATGATTTTCACCCACTACACTGCATTTAGACTCGCATTAACCTTGTTTGGCCAATCTTACCTATGTGTGCACCCATATCAGCATACATCACAAGGGAATTCCCTTTGACAGCCAATCCGAATTTAGGAGACCGCAGAGCCATCTCTTGATTAAATTGGAACCTCATTCTGCCCTTTGGTGAGCATACTATAGCCTGTTTCCCAGCCACCACAAAACAGGCCTGGTGGCCATGGGATATCCCAAGAATACTATTTATGGCAACTTCCGCAAATATGACCGCATACGACGACTGTCATATTCCCATAGGGGGAGCTTGAGCAATACACCTTGGTATAATATAACAGAATAAGGGCAAAGCATGTGAACACTGCCTGTGGGTGGAGGTAGTTTTTTTTTCGTTTTGGCAGTATATTAGTTGGAGGTTACTGAAACAGATTCTGAAGAATTTCCAAGCAGTATGCGGCTTCTGGTTGTGTGAGACCTGCATCACTATGTTAGATCAAACACTATCATTTTATACCCATTAGGCCTATGTTAACTTCAAATATCAATGATTTTCCCAGTCAAACATTCATGACCATTTCAAAGTAATTGAAAGGGAATCACTCTAGATAGGACATCTGTTCATAAGTTTTATAATTATGTCATAATTAAAGTGTTCCGATCGAGGCACCGGTCCGATCGAGGGGACTCTCCCCTATTGCCAGACCAACCTTGGCCAAAAAGTCTGAAAATATTAGCATATAACAATACTTTGACCATTTTGGTAGTCACTCATTTTTCCTCATCTGTAAGTAGTTTTTATTAACAAAAAAATATATTTATTTGCATGATATATAATAGTATAATAATAATTATGTAAATCATAAATGTGTTTTAACAGGACACAGTGGCAAAACATGCATTGATAGTAATTGTGCATGAAAAGTGTTCAGCATATTTCAACTGATATAACAAGCCATTGGTGTTAAGTGTCCTATGGAGTCCGGTATCTTGAAATGACAGATGCCATAAAACAGACGTAGGCGATGTAGTAAGCCCGATGAAGTGTGCTTCTTAGATTATTGCTGGCACTTGTAGTAGTTTCTTGTGGCTGCTCTGATGATGTTTCCGGAAAGGTTTCTGTTGAAAGAAGTAATATTATTGAAATTGCACTATTTTGAAATTATACTTATGTACCAGCGGCTAGTGCCAACTACTCAATTGTAAACTGTGAATCTCCTTGCAACTTCCTTAGCTCAAGAAAAGCAAAAAATGTAACTGACGCTGTAAATAATGACTCTGTACTTTGCAATCAAGTAAATAACTTAAGTCATACTTGCAATAATGAAACTTCATGTGACCTTGAGCTCCCTAACTTAACAAATAATGATCCAAGTCAATTTGACATAGCCTCGAGCACACTTTGTGGCGTACAAGTGCTCTTCTGGAATATCCAGGGAATGGGCAGTAAACTAGAACTAGATAGTATAAGAAATTTCTTCTCTAAATATGAAATTATCTTTCTGTTTGAAACAATGAAACTTGATAACTTCAGCCCATCATTACCAAATTTTGAGTATATTCATTGCCAACGCAAATATAAACATCCACGTGCTAAACGGCCCTCTGGTGGCATAGCAGTGCTAATTAAAGATACAGTGAAAAATCTAGTCAAAGTAGAGAAACATAATGAACATGTAATTTGGTTAAGTCTTAAACAAAATAGTCAACCTCCGTTTATAATTGGCGGCACTTACATACCACCAGCCGGATCAAAAATCTATCTTAACTCTGGATTTAATGATATTTTTCAAACTCTTCAAACAGATATAGCTCGCTTTCTTGCGTCCACCCCTTTTGTTGTTTTGTGTGGTGACTTCAACAGCCGCACTGGAGGTTTGAGCGATATTGTTATAAAGGTAAATGGTAAAGACAATGATCTAATGGCAAATCTAAATTATGGGACCTCAGTCCCCATTAATGAACAAAATAATGACTGGTACTCCAAAGAAAGGCAAATGAGAGATAAAACCCATAATAATTTTGGAAAAGAACTTACCCAAATGTGCATAAATAGTGGCATGCGAATAATGAATGGTTTTATCAATGCCAACAACACTGATGATTTTACGTGTCATGCCCCGCTTGGTAAAAGCACTGTAGATTATCTCCTGAGCACGAAAAGTTCCTCTGAATCAATGTTAAACTTTACCTTATGCTCTAAATTAGTTGAATCTGATCATGTCCCATTAACATTTTCACTGAACTGCAACCTCACCTCAGATATACCTGTACAAACTAAGCCTAAAACAAATCTCCCCAATAAGCGTTTTCGGTATGTTTTTGACAGAGACAAAATCCCACAATATAAGGTAATGCTAAAATGTGACTTGGCTCAGGATAAACTTATTGACCTGTCATGTAACCTAAGTAGCGATACCAATGTAGACTCTGTGATCAAATCCACCTATGACTATGTAGAGAGCTGCATTCAGTCTACTTTTAAAAAACAGCAAATTAAAAGTACTACTAACACTTTTCCCAGAAATGCATGGTATGATCATGAATGTAAAGTAGCTAGGAAAACTGCTAATGAGTATGCTAAAACACATGATCTAAATATTGAATCACATAACCTGGAATATAAACAAGCACTCTTAGAGCACAACACCGGCCATGCTGCACATGCTTTTTCAGTGGAATCGACATGATGACAGGCAATTTCATTAGTACACAAGTGCAAGATTCTATACACACTAAATACATGGCATTTTTGCTTCATCTGATTGGTTTAGAAACAACAGAACGTCACCCAGCTAATATATCAAACGAAGCAAGTATATACATTGCATTGTCTCCTCACAGGCAACTGTGAATGACCAGAATCGTATGGTAATTAAATCACCTGTTATGTTGGACAGGGAAAAAAAATTAATATCTTTTTATGTTTACATTAACTGATCAATGCACTGTGTATAGTTTTAATCAATACCAGAAATAACTTGCTCATAAACTGTTTCTTTTCTGTAATTGAAGGTAAAAATTGTTGAAGTATTCCAGGCCCAAATATTTAGTCTTGCTTTGTTTTACTTGAAATAAATGATGTATATTTTTAAAGACATGTTAATACTTTGGCCTAAATACTTTCTGTTCCCAAATAAGTGTGATGCTGACTAAAAATTTCAGGTATAAGTAGGCTAGGCCTAAGCTGACAGATTACATGCAGGGAGGTGTGAAAGTGAATTGCACTTTAGACCTAGGCCTAAATGGTGAAGAACAATTCAGTACAATTGAAGAGGTCATTGAACAGCAATTTACAAGATTGATTGGAATGAAGGAAATTCAATAAAAGATATCAACACCCTCTATTTATGAGTGTGAAATACCTATATGCTTAGTGCAGTGACAACGCGAATAGGCCCACACAAGAAAATGGCGGCGCAAATCAGTCTGACCCACCCAGCGCTAGCCATTAGAGGGGATGTTTATAACTCTAATATTATTGCATTTAACTAAAAAAAGATACAATTGACAGAATCTACGATGTTATAACTGACAAATACATATAAAATAAACGCTTGGAATGGTCTGGTTAGGCTAGGAGGGTCGTGACTCACATCGGATGGATATCACTGCATTACCGGCCTATGCATAGGATGCATGGCCGGTAATTATTGCATAAACAATACAAGTACACCATCCAGCGTAAGAAAAGATTACATCAAAAATCAAATAGGAATGAACTGGATAGACTACAGAATAGTAATCAAACAGAGTGCTGGAAACTCTGGAATAAACTCACCAATACACAAACAAAAACATCCATACAACCAGACATAGACACTTTTCATGAATACTTCACAAAACAAATGCACCCACCAATATGTCCCCACTTTGATCAAGAACACATGTCACAAATAAACAGTAAAGTAGACCAAATAATCCTAACAAATGAGGTTCCTGACACAATAAGTATGAGAATATGTGATAGTAAGATTGCAGAAACTGAGGTAGCATCACACCTGAATAAACTTAAAAACAATAAAGCAGCAGGGATAGATGGAATAAGTGGAGAGTTTTACAAATATGTAGCAGATGAGCTAACAGTTCCTTTCTGTGCTATCTTTAACTATATCTTTGATAAAGGTGAATACCCCACGCAGTGGGCAGAAGGGCTTATAAATGCTCTCCATAAAAAAGGTGACTGTTCCAATCCAGACAATTATAGAAAAATAACCATAACAGTTGCAATGGCCAAAACATTTGACTCTATCCTAAATGCCAGACTTTACTTTAAAAATGATGCCATGGCCCTAGATGACCCTTTTCAATTTGGTTTCACGCCCTCTCGCGGAACAACAGACTGTGTATTTGTATTAGACACTATTGTTAGCCATCAACAATCCAAAAAGAAACCTGTATATTTATGCTTTGTGGACTTCACAAAGGCCTTTGATTACATTAACAGAAATGCCCTCTACTACAAATTAAGTAAGAAACAAATGGGTTCGAAAATGCTCAAAATAATCATGAGTATGTTTGAAAAAGCCCAAGCTAAGGTACAACAGCATGGAAATTTAAGCACTCCAATAGACAGTATATTTGGAGTTCTTCAGGGTGGTATTTTAAGCCCGAAATTATTTAATGAATTCTTATCTGATCTCCCAGGATACTTAAATATTGCAGATGGAATAGACATAGATGGTACAGTTTTTACACATTTGCTATACGCAGATGACATAGTCCTGATATCGGAATCTGCTGAAGGTCTGCAAAATAGCATTGATATGCTGCATAACTTTTGCTGCAGATGGCACCTTATCGTAAATACCTCAAAGACTAAAGTGATGCAGATTGGCACCAAGAGTAACTCTCACTTCCTATATGATAATCAGATAATTGAAAAGGTTGACAGGTTCAAATACCTGGGCCACACTATCAGCTCACATAGAAATATTCACAAAGAGATGCCAGACTACATAGCTACCCAAGCCCAAAAGGCACTTTTTGCTCTACATGGAAAAATGAGACCCTCCTTAGGTTATATACCCCCGTCCTTAGCTATTAAAATGTTTGACAGTTATATACTACCTATCCTAGAGTACAACAGTACCTTCTGGTCCAGTACAACGGAAATCGCTAAAATTGAGAAAATACAGATAGGGTATCTTAAACACATCCTTAGTGTAAGACGCCAAACACCAACACTAGCAGTATACGCAGAGACAGGTAGATTCCCCCTTAAAGTAAGACAACAAATAGCCTCAGTAACCTACTGGGCAAGAATTAAAAATCTACCAAGTCAAGACATCCTGAATAAATGCCTTTTAATACAACAAAAACTATACGATAATGGTCACAATGGTTGGTACAGCAAAATAGGGAAAATAATGACTGAAGCAAACATTATTGATTGGGAAACCTCTGAACCCAACTCGTCGATAAAGGAAGTAAAACATCAACTGTATAGCACAGAGCAGAGCAGAATTTTAAATGATATAAATGATTCAGATAAATTTCCCAAGCTGCGCTCATATAAATTGTTTAAGACCAGTTACTGTCTGGAACCCTATCTAAATCTGAATCTCTCTAAGAAAACATACTGCAATATAGCAAGATTTAGAGTTAGCTCTCATAACCTGAGAATAGAAACAGGCAGACATGATATTCCAAAAACCCCAATAGAGGAAAGAAAATGTGATAAATGTGACACAGGTGAAGTAGAGGATGAAATCCATTGCCTCCTAACTTGCTATAATAACGCTGTCCCTAGGCATGAGCTTTCACATAAAGTTAGCAGTCTGATCCCTAACTATAATAATCTTGATAAAACCCAGCAATTCATATCAATTCTTTCAGACAAAAGGCCTGAAATCATACAAGCCTTAGCAATGTTTGCCCGAGCTGACTGACTGGTGCTATACTCAGCCTATAGCATGGACGTAATCGAGCGGTTGCCGCTGTTCATGCTTGAAAAAAAAAAAAAAAATGATCATGAACAACTCCTTGAGACGTTTTCTTGTGACATGGACATGACTTGTATTTGAATGACATTGGACACTTGTATTTTGATATATTTGCATTTTTAATTCGATGAACTGGGACCATTATTGTAAACTACCTAAGATTTGACTTTCATTGTGTAAATTTCTTAATAGATGTAGAATAGTTTTTGATTTCTTTTATTGTATTTTTTTCCTATTTTTTGCGGACACATGTATCTTCTTGATATTCAGATGTCTAATAAAACTTTATATATATAACAATGTGTTAATCATCCGTTTTAGTAAGTTTTTTAAACCTAGCATAATTGATTTAGCTTCACGAATCTGCAATTATTGAATACAACAGATTCTCTGCCATCAAAACAATTTTCACCAACCATTTTATGTAATTGATCAATATATATATATCAGAAAAAAAAATTACACATATTTTTCAATTTTTCTCACCTTCAATTTCAAAAATGACGTTGGTTGACCAATAGGCATTTCCAATCGTCAGTATGTACTGTCCCTTGTCCTCTTCAAGGAAGGTGTTGAAAGATATCAAAAATATATACTGCCAATCCACCTGGATAACATTGAGAATGAAGAATGACAAAACATATAGTTGGTGAAATTCAAAACAGCATAAAAATGTAATTGTTACTTTTATTGCAAGTGATATAAAATTTAGAAATAAGAAAATGCAATAATCATTGTGCATTGTGATACCATGAGTTTGACATCAAGGTCATTGGTCAATCATGCTTGCCCAATGCCCATCTGATATTTATAAATTCAAGGAAATATCAAATTGCATTTCTTCATTTCAGTTGCCAGAGTTGCTCTTTATGAAAACAAAGAATTTTTATAACTTTCATTGAAAGTCCAAACTTCGGTTGAAAAAAAAAAATGTCCGGAAACTTTCATACAAAACTTTTTATTTTGGCTTCGCATTAATTTGCAATGATGAAATAGTGGTACAAGATGATGTGATGGCATTATTAATTTTCATTCAAAGCTGGATAATTAGAAGCATGTATTCTTATGATCAAGACTCATATGTGAAAATAAGTTCATAGTTCATAATCCTTTTTAACATACCTCCTGAGCAATAACAGAGAGACCAATGTTGCTGGTTGTGCCATTAATAATTTCCCCTCCTGGTAATTGCAGAAGATATGAATCGGCTGGTGGGTTGGTTGAAAATTGACAGGTGAAATTCAGTGGCTCTCCGAAAGTTGGAATTATGTTCTCACAGGCATTCTCAGGCTGAACTGCAACAGAAAAGGTGTTTAATTTGAACAACAATTGTGCATTTGGATGTAATTATGTCAGGTTTACACGTTACTGCATAATTAAAATGGTACAGTGTGACACATCCGAGATGGCTGACTGACTGGTCATCGGTATTATCTTAAAATTGACCACTTCAGAGATAATTAATATTCTTACTGGGGCCTACATTTATTCAATTTTCCCAACTAAATTTATACTGTACACTGTTGGTTTGAAGTAATATTTAATTGTTGAACTTATGCAACAACAACTGTTTCGTGGCATTTTGAAAGATAGAAAAGCTGATTTCATTATCACTGTATGACCTCTATAGACTTCAGGCTCAGATTATTTATTATACGTTGTATTACATACACAGAAAGTTGATGGGAACTGTGAAGCCTGATTGATAATGTGCATAAGAGTAAGCAGAAGACATTATCGGTTTCCCTTGATCGGTTTTGATGAAGTCAAATCTGGTTACTCTGTAAGATTCCGATCCAAACATATTATGGATTCCTGGAACGACAATAATGATTATTAATGTATTATTCCAAAAAGAGCAAACTTATTAAAGAATTAAGAGAAGGTAGGGGGAACTCTGGCTCATTTCGACTTGGGTCACATTGGGAGCTGGGAATTTTTTCCCTATAAGGTATACTTTATGGTGGCATCAAATCTTGTGAAATCACATTCATAAAACTTATCATATGTTCTGGTCAGCAGATTAAGGCATGATTCAGAGATTTGGCATTTGCACCGTCAGCATATTAAAAATAACGTGCAAGCACTTTAAGAGATGCTTGTAGATAGACTGCCCATGATAGTATGTACCCCTTTGCCTGTCACCTGCACAAGGGTATCTGGCATGTGAGACCTGCAGAGGGTATCTGGCATGTGAGACCTGCTGGAGGGTATCTGGCCTGTGACCTACTTTTGGTCATTGACCTTTGACCTGCAGAAACTCAGCCTGTTTGTTTTCTTTATTAATTTCTTCAACTCAGAAACGCACCAAAAGTTTATCAACGCAAGATAAAATTCTATTGAGACTGTATGCAAAGTTTTAATGACAGAGATGAAACAGCATGACCAAGGCAGTTTTCGTAAGTTTCAGAGCCTTCCTCCCACAATAGAGATGCCGCCTGCAAGCAAGCAAGCATCTCTAAAAACCAAAACCAGGGAAATTTTTGATTTGTCATGCCTTCCTAAACAAAAATATTTGTTAACCAAATCCACAAACCTGTGTTAGGATCACGCGGGGAAGCATCGAAGTTTGTTTCTGCCACAAAGTTATTTTGCACCATCTCCACGAATCCTGTTGGATATGTCATCTGGATTAACATTGAAGGGCTAACTGGCAAGGCGGCCTTCATGTTGATAAAGAAGTACCAATTCGATAGTTCATTTCTCGTCAGGCTCAATTCCGGCCCAACAAATTTAGGGAACATATCCACAGTGACACCAGAGCCTACCAACAAATAATTCCAATTTTATAAGTGATGTAGTGATGAGTACATTGATAGATAATTATTATAAACAGTTCAACAACAATAAGTCCCCCCTTAAATAAACTTGAATATCTCAAAGATTCCATTTCTGATTTTTATGACAGTTTACTGAACTAGAAGCCTGTATATCAACACTAAATGTGTGGAATTGCTGGTCAGTGCCCTTATTGCCTTCTCTTGTTATCACAAATCTGTGGATTTTCCAATGGATATGACCAATTTCACCATGCAGGAGAGCCACCAGCTGGATATACATGATCATGCAGGAGACAGGCTTTCATGGGAACTATTTTACTGTTTGGGTTCCTCGGATTATATCGGAAATAATTTCAGTGCGGTTTGAGCACCTTTTTCAGCTTTTTGTAACCATTTTTTGGACAAGCCTAAAATCAAAATTTTTTGAAAAGAGGGATACAAGTATGTGCATTCATGGTCTGCTGCTCAGACGACAATTATAAGCAATCAAGCTATACAAATGCACAAGAACAATGTCAATATGCAGGCCCACAAACTGATTAACTTTACAGTCCTTGTCATACTTACGTGGAATCTCAAGTTTTTTTTCTGTGCTGTTGAACTGTGATGTCAGAGATGACTCTATTCTAGCATTGCAATATATGTAAATTAACTACAAGCTGTGATGTCATTTCAAACTGGGTCAGATTTCCCAGCTTCTAGCCAATGTTGATCCTCCTGAACTGAGCGTCACAGTTTCAACACAGTGTCAGAGTAAGAGTTTTATCTGGGATAGCCCCTACAACTACGTCATCACAGCTTGATAGCCAATGGGCTGACAGTAAACTACGCATCACAGTTCAAACATTGAAATATTGAAGGAAGCATTAAATTTGTGATCCCAATGATTTATCACAGCAATCACCAGTCTGATCCTACCAAAGGGCAGCTTTGTGAGTATTCACAGTGGACAACTGTTATAATCCCCACAGAGTTGTTTGATTAATCTACAAACTTGCTCACTTACGACTTTAAACTTTGATGGGATGTTGGTATAAACAGAAGGCTTTGACAATTAGTTTGTAAACACATGGCTTATGTTATGTATATTTGTTCTGGCAGCCCATTGGCTGAGAGGCTGTGATGTCAAACTTGCATGGGTTTTCCCAGACCCAGATAAAACTCTGACACTGAGTTGAAACTGTGATGCTCAGTTTGGTGGATTCACATTGGTTAGATGCTGGGGAATCTGACCCAGTTTAAAATGACATCACAGCTTGTATTTAATTTACATATATTGCAATGCTAGAATAGAGTCATCTCTGACATCACAGTTCAACAGCATAGGAAAGAACTTGTGATTCCACGTAAATATGACAAGGACTATAATAAAGATCAGAGAGATATTTGAGATATATATTCAAGTTGTCGTAAAGGGGGACTTATTTTGCGTTGGACCCTTTATAACTAGTTCCATGATTACTCACCTAAAACAGGAACAACAGCAATATATGACGTCTCAGACTGCTTTATTTTTTCACCATATTTGTTACTGATATAGCAAGCATAGCCAGCACTGTCTCCGGGAAAAACATCTGTTGAAATGTCAGAACAGAAGAATATATTCAAAATCTAAAACAAGAACCAATGAGTGCACACTTTATGTTATTGGAATTTGAAATTAAATGTCTTTTATCGTGGGAAAACTTACCACAAGTAAAAACAAAGCAGGGTCGGTTAGAGTGGGGAAACATAGCTACTATCACTCCCCCTGCCAACGATATGATTCTGTATGGAGGTACCTTTAGGGTAATTGTGAAGATTTTATTGAAACTACAATAACTAATAAATTTCAATTACTGCACAAGAAGCCAGGAAAGTGTTTGCTTTATAGGAGCAACTTTTTTTTAATGAGGTTATTGCCACCTGTGCATGGTTGTGGATCTTATATTTGTAGGAGCATATTAGATAGATAGATAGATAAACTTTATTTTACGAGGGTAAAACCTATTAAGTATAAGTACTTATTTACAATAGGGCCCTCCAATTAGTATTATACGAGAGAGCTCGAAGTATACTAGAAGATGACTCTGGAACACTCCTTAACTGAACTAAGATGGTTGGAACAGGGAGGTTATACTAAGTCCATGGTTGGAACCACAGTCTTATTGCTATGCCCCAAAGAATAGCTAGGGGACCGGAAATTCAAATTTGAATATGCTTTTCAAACATGGGGAAATGAAACCTGCGACTATTACAATTACATGTTTGTGTCAAAAATTTTCTTCACTCAGAATTTAAAATATTTTTTTGCTGATGTCATTTTTTCCCTTTTCAGCAATTTGAAATAAGTCAATGCCCATTTTAGTGGATAGATGAATCATTGAATCTTTCAGGATTGCTCCGTTGGGCTCCCGTTGGAAACTCCTAAAAGTATGCCCTGCATGTGCAAGTGTGCATTTACATAATATTGTCATTACACATGATGCATACTTTTATTTCTCTTTGTTTTCAAAAGTGTGGCTGGTCCAGCCTCCTTGTACATCTTATTACATGTGGTCATTTTTTAAACTTGTTCTTTCATGTATCAGAACTTAATTTTTTCCTGTTTTGAAATTGAAAATGCAGCAACTATTAACAAAAAGGAAACAACCCACAATGAGACGAAAGGTAGATTTGTCAACTCGTTTTTTCAGATATTATATATTTGGAGTTACTTGTAATACTGAGAGTAGCACTTGAATTGTCATGTACTATGGCTTTGTATCGATCACTCGGCAAGAAAGGATTCAGACCAAATGAAGAATTGTACATGCTATGTTGCGCAGAAAAATTTCTGTAAAATATTGGTTAAAACTTAGTTATTATTTCATATTTCTTGTAAGCCTACATAGGAATAAACTCTCACATTTTTAATGCAAATTTTATTTTGTTATGGTGTGAAATATAGGAAACACAACAATCAAAAACAAACGTTTTTCAGAGCAGCAATATGTGTACAGTATGGGGCCTTACAAATTACACTCAATTCTACGGAAAAACACAGAAAAACATGAAATGTTTGGCTCCCCACGCTATGCAAAACCATTGATGCTGCATATACTTGGAAAAGGAATGCTGCATAGGCCTACTACTAGTAATTTTTTTTAATTGTTTCTAAAACTTAACTAGAACTGGTGCTCGGAGAACACATCGCTTCGCAGTCCATTTAAAATAGAACTGATTGTGATAAATTGCCAAACTGATTGTAAATGACCCAGCTAATGTCGCCAATTGTGGTCGGATTTTCATCAAATAAACGTTTTAATGTTGCTAGTTTAGAGCTTTGGCACGTTCTGCTACATTCTACGGACGTTTAATGGCCATTTTTTTGCGGAGAGAATGTAAAAATACATACCTCTAAGACTTTTTGCAGGCGGGAATCGACTCACATACCCACTCAGGGAAGCTAATTAGACCAGAGTTAACCTAGTTGAAATTATGACATTTATCGATATTTTCAAGAGTACATTTTCCACCTCGATCATTTATGAATTTAAAAAAAAGGAATGTTGCATGTCCTTTGGACCGTGTGACTTATTAATAAAAGCCAATTCAAATATTGTTTGCTAATTTTGTAAAGCTACATTAAGAGGTTCCTAAACTAAATTACAATAAACCAGAGTTTAGTCATATCTCAAAGATGGCGTCAATGGGTGTCATTTACATCAGTGTGCAGATAGTGTTGCTGGCCAGCCACACTGAGCAGAAATACATCGTAAAGGACTATTTATAAAATGAGTGACAAACGTCATGAAGTATGACATTGTGGTACAATAACACCATGGGCGGCCATACTAGTCATTGAGAGACAAGAGGAATCAGGGCTAGCAAATGGCTTCAGTGCACCTATATACTAGCACAGTAACAAATCAAAGAAATGCCCAAGACATGTGTGTTGTGATCCAATTTGAAAGTTGATTATGAAAAACATTTTCTCAAAATTCACAGTTATTGTTGGGTGTTGTTGGTTCTATAAGTTGTTGATTCTTATCTACTTCTCTATCTTATGTCTAACTGCTAAAAGCACAAATAGTAACAAACAATGTATAACAGTTTGTGATCACTCCTGTTGATGTATGTTTCTACAAAATATGCAAATACCGTAAAAGAGAAAATATTTTGCATTGCAGAACATTATCAAAGTAAGTGAGATGTACAAGGTCAACTATTGCATTTGCACCATATCTGTGTGTTATTTGCAAAATGGCTCTTCTTTTGCAATCTCCAAATTCAAATTTCATATGCTTGTATTGCCTTATTATATATGGTATTATTGATATACAGGTGCGAAAATAACACTGGCAGTCTGGTACATCATCATCTGAACAATACAAGTAGTTTGAAAGATTGATGTCAAGCCACTGAATGCTGCTCAATGCTCAGGCCTCCACTAAAGTGGATTACTTGAAACAACTGTTTCCTGTGCAATCCATTGCAGTGATGAATTTATTACTGTTTTCATACATGCGCATGTATACCAATAATACCCTATAAGACAATACAAGCATATGAAGTTCGAATTTGGAGATTGCAGAAGAAGAGCCATTTTGAAAATAACACAGAGATATGGTGCAAATGCAATAGTTGATCTTGTACATCTCACTTATTTTGATAATGTTGTGGCATGCAAATCATTTTTTCCTTTATAGTATTTGCATATTTTGAAGAAATGCATAACTAGTTGGAGCCTATTCCAAAATCACATGACCAATTCTATTTAAAATGTATCAAAAGGAGTGCTCACAAACTGTTATGCATTGTTTGTTACTATTTGTTTTTAGCAGTTAGACATAAGATGGAAGTAGATAAGAATCAACAACTCATACCTTTTGTCTCTCAATGATTAGTATGGCCGCCCATGTGTCAAACTCTAAACAGGTTGAAGATTTAGAGCAATTACATTCACAGATTATCCTGATGATGTCACGGTTAAACTGCATACGTAGTTTTAACAACACACATGGCCATGAAAATGATAATAATACTTGTAAGGAAGCAAGAATGATTAGACTTCATTGTAATTTATATATATATTTTCTACATTTCAAGTGCTGTCCAAAAAATGTTTGTTCTTAGTGGATATTATTTATTACTGTTTGATACATATAGCATTGAATACCATATACTTACAATCGAAATGCTAAACCTTCTGCTACAACAAACAGTTTTCCAATTGTGAAAGCATCATCAGAATCCAGTCCTGTGGCTTCGCAGTAATAATCGCAACTGCCCCCTTCTAGTATTGTCCCTCTATCCTCCACACATGAAGTAGTCTGAACATCAAAAGTGTCTAAATCTGACATAAATGAAAAAGGGGATTTATTCAGCATTTACATAATCTATACATTATGTATAGGCCGACATTAAGATTTTCTGGACAACTACCCTGATGGCAATATGATGCAGACTTTTAGGAGAAAAAGAGGATCCTGTTTTAGAATTTTTTTCTTATTTTTCCCTGAATTTAGTAATTTAGAAGCATGAGAAAAAGACTAGAGACTAAAGTTTAGCTGTATGGTTTGAGGATTGTGGGAACTGCCAATATCTGGTAAGTAAAGAAGCACTTAAAATCAAGAGGAAAATTGCTGTATCAAATGCTGGAGAAAATCCCGGAGAATTAATTGACAATAGATGTGGTTGATTATCTCAAATGTTACTATTTATCCACTGTTTTATGATTCCAAAATGTTTCCTCATTTTCTTACATATCTTTTGTTCATTGAAGAACTTCTCATTATAAAGGATAATCTAGTCTGAAATAACTTCAAATAAGTGTGCCAAACCATAAGGCCCGTTTTCACCAACATGGTATTAAGAGTTATGCCAGGTCTTAGCTAAGACCTGGTCTGGCTAAGCCAATCACTCAAGCGGAGCAGGATCAAGGAACATTTACTGAGTGAAAGTCTGCACATAGTATTTAAACAACTCAACTGTCACAAACACAATTAATCTCTGAAGTTCCCAAACATAGCCACACGACAAGGTAAGAGAAAAAGAGGGATGGGCTTGGAAATTTATAAAAAAGAAAATTAATTAGTTGCCTGTCCAGTGTTGGTGACAGAATGCATTTTTCTTTAGCCCCCTCCCCTAAAACACACTCAGGGAAATAGACTCAGGCCAGACTGTAAAGAATAGCATATTTTCATAATCCATGGGAAAATTTGAAATCAAAACATTTTGATTGGATGGCCAGTAATCAGTCACTTTTGAGACATTCCCACGGGAGGAGTTATCTCTGAACAAAAGAACACACTGGCTTAGGGGAGACAATTGGGCAGTCATAGAGTCTCAAAGACCTGCCTCTGCTGTTTTCTAACTACCATACCCAGCAACTAACTTGCATCTGATTGGTCTAGGGCAGGGCCATTCTCAACAAAAGTGATAAGGTCTTTTTTCATAAGGTGCTAAAACAATAAATTAATACAAATCAGATGGTCATGCATTTTTGCACAATGAAACTACAATTATGGTTGAATCCCTTTGAAGATCTAACGACAAGGGTCCTCAAAATCTGATGTACCCAGAATGGCTGACGTGCCTGCGATTTTTTGCTACCGGCAGTTACCAACAAGTCGTTAGTGACATGAGTGGTATTAGTGTCACCTCAGTTTCAAGGATTGTAAAGCGTGTTAGTCATGCAATCGCTTCATTAAAACCCATATAGGTACGTATGCCTAGTGGACCAGTCACACGGGAGGCTAAATTGGAATTTTCCGAAATCGCCCGATTTCCGGGGGGGTTATAGGATGCATAGATTGCACCCACGTCCGAATTTCCTGCCCTTCGAAAGTCCCCCTGTGCTAAGACCAACAACAAGTGCAGAGTTTTGTACAACTCAGCACAGAAGAATTACCTCTATTTGGTGTCATGACTATCATAGGCAAATGCTATAAAAACATAGTTTCATACATGAAATACTTTTAAATCATGTGCTTAATGCTGTATGGCTAGTATATTTGCAACAGTTACTTCAACAAATATATATTTTTGGTAAGTGTGTGTTCTTGGTTTGCAAACTTTATATCTCATGATGTGACATATCTTTCTTGAATAATCTTTGATGACTGTTAAATTGGAGAAACATGCGAATATAATAGACAAAGGCCTATAATACTGATTTGTCATGCCATCTCATAAGGAACATATGTTCTGTTTTCATTGGCCTAATCACTTTTTGACACCAAATCAGTTTGAGATGGCTGATCCTTGAGTTTGGTGACAATGTGTATGATTCACTGAACCTTGACAGGTTTACATGCTTAGCACACTCTTGGTGTAATGGACTTAGTTATGTAATAGATAACGCCCTCGTTTGTGACAATATGCAATATATCCGAGGGCTTTAGCCCGAGGATTATTGCATATTGTCACAAACAAGGGTGTTATCTAACTTATACCACTAAGTACAAAACAAATTAATTTAAATCCCTTTGTTTGCCTTCAATCCTTATTGTTTGACAACATTTCATTGTATTTGTTGCACATTCATGTTCCTCAGTTCATTTGAAGGTTGGCAGCCCTGAAGGCAACAGGTCAGAATTCTTTGTTCTCAGGAAATAATACAATACATTAATTTTGTAGATAGAAAGATAGATGGAAAGATAGATAGAAAGATCGATAGATAGATGGAAATAACACAATACATTAATTTCATTGATTAATTTTATAGATAGATATGGATAGACAGATAGATTGATAGACGGATAGATAGATAGATATATAGATAGATAGGTAGGTCAATAGTGCAGCCATCTCAGCCAAGGTCACTTTGGGGAGGTTGATTATTACAGTCGCTTAGCAAATGTTATTTTTAAATTATGAAAGACATTTGAAAAATAACAGAAAGCAAGGAGCAGGGGTTCGGGGGCGGTAGCCCCCGAAATAAGAAAAAGCAGGGGCTCGGGGGCGGCAGCCCCCGAATTAAGAAGAAAAAAGAATTCTTTGAGCTTGCCAAATGGGACCAAAATTGTTGGTCTGCTGCTCCGCTGTTTTTTTTGCAGCTTTCATATCCCAAATGTATTATTTTATCAAGTGACCTTAAATTTGATCATTATTTCAGATAATGGTATTTATAAAAAAGAGTGAATAAAGCCTTTTTATTGAGACCAGTTACACTTGATACAATCTTCCTCCTTGTTTACTGTCTGTGTTGTTCAGTTTTAATCCTTTGTTGGTCAGTTTTGTTTCAGTGTTTCCTTCAATTTTGTCAACTTGTAGTCAGCCAAGCATGCAATATCGTGGTCAGGTGTATGAACTGTGATATGCATTATATCAGAGCGAAATCCTGCCTTCTGATTGGCCAGAAAAAGCAAACAGTGGTATAAACCAGGTTTAAAGGAGTTAACACCAGGCTTAACTCATAATACCATGTTGGTGAAAACGGGCCTTATAATAGTTTACCATAATCTGGCAGAACAATTAATACTCACCTCTTATTCTGAAGCTGTCCTCCATATCTCCAAACTCATTTGACATCGCAACATTATGGGTACCAAAAAGGTTGCCAAACACACTCTCGTACCTGATGTTTAATGAGTAGTGCCATTGAATCTACAAGTTGGAGCATTAAAAGTAAGATTATTGCACTTCAACTTTTCAGATAATGAAACAAGCGATCTGTTGTTTTGTTTTATTTTTTGGATCAGTGAATAACCCATGCTGGTGTAGTCTCCTGATCTTAATCTTTCTTTCAAGCTATAAATTCACTGATTTTTACAATTCCGATTTTAAAATGAATTGCTTGTGACATGTATGCGCAAACAAAGGGTTTGATATATCACTACCTTGGAGCCATTATTGATATATATTCAAAAGTTAAACCAACCTCTCCTTGCGCCATGTCAAAAGTGACACCAAGTCTTGGATTTGTGCTTTCAATGACTTCACCATTTGGCAAAGTGAGATTGAATGTGACTGCTGGGTTGGCTAAGAAGTCACACTTCACCTCCAACTGGGAGCTGGCATTAACTGGGATTGGTTCTTTGCACACAAGGTCTTCTGGAGCAACTGAAATGTTTGATTTTTATGACAATTATATTTTGATGCTAGTGAATTAACAAGGAGCAGATTGACTCACAAGGTTTAAAATGCCTCGCTCCTAATGAATGACTTCAGGGGCCTAAAATTGTTCCTTTTTGAAAATTTACATTTGATATGAAATAAGTTTAAAAAAACGAAAAAGAAAAAAAATCACACACATTCAGAAAAAGATTTCACGGTTCTCTTTCCTTTCTATGACTTTGAAATTAAACATAGAAAGATGGTTTTTAATATTAAAAAAGTATTAGGCCTATTTAATAATTTTATAAAGGATTTCATTTAAGACCAAAAATGAATCTCACACAAAAAGTTGACAGCAAGATCCACTGCATTCTGTTGGTCTGAGTATTCATAAGAGCCAGTTAGTGTCAAAGGTCCTTGCGTATGAGAGACAAAATCAAGTCCAGGCTGAGATAATGTCTCCAGAACAAACGCTGAGGCAATACCTGTTGATAAGACGTTCAGAACCAGTGCATGAAAGCAAATTGTGGTAAAACAAAAGCTCATTAGTTCTCATAAACTCTAAAAATTGTCGGGACAAAATTGGTTTTTTACATTCAAAATGGTTTTTTTTTTAAATCCATGTTGGTTTTTTGCATTGAAATTTTGTGTTTTAAAAAACCATTTTGAATCTAAAAAAACAATTTTGTCTGAAATTTTTAGAGTGTATGTTGATGTTCCCCAAGCTGCTAGTGAAATAAATCAAGTAAAAAAGAAAGTCTCGAGATCTGGGCACAGACTTTCTTGCTTCCCAGTTTGGATTTTTTGTTGAATGTGGCAACTGAGATGACTGATATGTTTGTTTCTATTTCATATAAATTCATTATTTGATGATGGTCTGATAGACCATTTAGTAGAGCAGCTAGAGACCGATTTCCAGGATGAACCCCGCACGGAAGTACAACAGCAAGTTTCATATACCAAAATTTGCGGAAAACTCTCTAGTTTCCGGTAATGCTACTAAAAAATGTTGAAATTCTGTGCGAACTTTGCAGTATAGGTTTCCATGGCAACGGATTTTAAAAAATGATTTCAAGAATTGTTTTACTAAACACTGCATAAAAAAGAGACAAGCAGTGATAAATGCAATCTGACTTCACATTATGGTGAAACGGAGAATGGGTGAGCAAACTGAGAAAATCATTGACACCCATTGTTTATATTGTTACCATGACAACCATGAATTCTTAAAAACAGTTAATTCTTTCAGAAAGTCAATGATAACTTCTCTAAAACAAAGGAAATTTACATATTTTTAGGATTTCAATGACATGCATCAGAAAGCCCTTTTTCTCGGCTTTCTGGTGATATCTTTCTTTTCTCTGTCAGTTTAATACCCTTGACACAAAGTGTTACCAAAGTAACCCTAGTAAACAAATTTGAATCCACCAGTAAGCTCACAATTTCCGCAGTATAGAAGAACAAGCAATTCAATTCAAACTTTTTGTCATCAGAGGGTGGTCCATGTGAGAGAGATACTTAAAAAATGTTAAAATTATTAACTGATGATCAAATTGGTTGCCATGGAAACAATCAAATAGACAAAAATATGCCATTTTGAGATAAGAACCTGATGATTCTGAGTTTGTGTCTCATTTTGCATGAAGAAATATTGTAAAATTTGTGTATGGAAAATTTATCATTAAAACATTTGAATTTCACTTGGTTACCAAGGCTCAGCATTTGTTTATTACCTTAGCAACTGATAAATAGTTACATTTCGGTGGTATTGGCATGTCTCGGTCTGGATAGCTCAGACATATTTCTTGTCACATTTGATTACTGATTTACTGTTTGGTGTTCTGTATCACCACTACATCATATTTTGAAGAGAGATTCACCTCCAATTGGGTTATGGAACACTTTTAGTGGACCTTGATGAGCAAAATCCCCGCTGGATGTCTTGTGGATGAAATGCTAAATAGGTGGCCCCTTGAATCAGTGCATGTCAGTGCTGGGATATCAAAAGATCGCATACACGGGGTAAATCTGTAAAATGTTGAGGACTATGTCTATCTACATCTACATCTACATCTACAAAGAAAGACAAAGACAGCTGAGACTGAAGAAAGGGGGATGGGAGGGTACAGATAATGACATTTGGAGGACCCCCTGAGTAAGTAGGAAGGAGAAGGCTAAGATTTACACCTCTTCCTTGCCGCTGTATCACTCAGATCTATGAGAGTTCCCCCGTGGCCTAATTGGTAAGTGTGCTTGTCAACTGGCTTTGAGGGCGTGGGTTCAAATCTCACCCCGGGAACTCACTTTAGTCCGAGCCCATGGGACATTAAATGGAGGCGGCTTGTATCCAGTATTGTATGCTGGGGCAACTGAAAGACCCTGGGCATCCCTGAATTAATAGGGTATGTGACAGACTCACAGTCTTCTCATCTCATCATCCTACTGCGATCTCCTGCCTCCATATAGCCCACTAAGGTGCTGCAGAGGTGTAAAACACAAACAAACACTCAGATCTATGTTTTTAAATGGTCAATCATCCTTTGCATCATGGCTGTCACTTTCTTCTATCCCAATTATTTTGCAAAAGGCATAACTTTTAAATGTAAAGTACCAATCAGTGTCCAATCACAGATAATCTTTCCCCCTCTGCCTCTCCCTGTACAACTTCCTGATCTCACACAGCCTGATTCTTCTCTTGTCTGCTTCCCCCCTCCACACATCATTCTTCAAATCCTCAAAAAAGTTCACTAGCCACAGCCCTCCTTGTTGCCCCCCCCCCTGTTATCTCCCTTCTTCCTAACATTGAGTGAATGGATTAGCTATTAATGGAGGAGGCATGCCGCACGGGAGAAGAAAGGGAGGAAGTGCATCATGCATATAAATGTACCTGAAACAATGCAAAGGGACGCAACCTTGGAGCAGTGAAGAAGATAAAAAGGAGACACTATGGAGGAGGGAGAGGGGGACACATGCAAGGGTGCTGGAACAGGGGCGGTAGGAGGGGGGGGGGGGGCAATAGGCCCTCCTGCGCTTGGCAAGGAGGGGCAAGGTTGCCCTTGTGATCTCAAAGAAAAAACATTATTGAGCCTTTATTCATGGTGAATTGAGGCAAAAAAACAGTTTTTGCGGCTACAATAAATTTTTGTCCTTTCTTGAACATTGCCCCTGCACCCTCTTTTCCTTCCGGCACCCCTACAACATTTCATTGGTTGTGATGCCAGTCAGGACTGCCCTTACATGTGTTTTTTAGCTATTCCTGCATTGTTCTGCTAGGCGCATATTCCTTATAGGCAACTGCTCTAGTGCCCTAGATTCAAATTTGAGACCCAGTTCGGTTTGGATTTTGTTAGTCTGCAGCCAAACTTGGTTCAGCAGACTATTGTCAGTCAGGTGGAGCAGACTACAAGAGAGGAGACTGAAAGGAAGAGACAAAGGAGTAGGAACGGATAGACTATGAGGGACAGACTAAGAGGGACATAATAAGACTGAGAGATGGACAAGGAGGGACACTATGGAGGTGGATACTAAGACAAATTAGAATTGAGAGTAGGAAGGAGAGACTGAGAGGAGGGAGTCATGGAAGGAGGAGACTAGGGACCAGTAAAACAGGAGACTAGTGTAGAACAGTGACTGTGTAGGGGAGGGGGCATGGAGAGTAGACACCAGGAGGGAATGGGAAGACAAGCATTGGTAGGGTAGGAAGACAGAGATAGAGGACAAGGAGACAAAAAAAGGAACAGACAAGGAGAAAGTGAAGCAAAAAGGTGAACAGAGACAAGATTTTTGCGATGAGTTTCTGCTCGAATCAATTACTTAATCATATCACAGGTATGTCACTGAAGTAAAGTAGCCAACGGTTGTGCAAATGGAGTGAGCAAGCTGCAACATTTCATTTATGGTGCTGTATTTGAAGTCAATACACACATACATGAAGCATAATGTTTGCTCCGTTCGGCCTAATTTGGACTGCAGTTTCAATCATCCTTCGCCTCATTTCTATGTTCCCCTCCTGTTCTATTTAGCCTACCAAGTGAATAAATATAGGAAGTAAAGCCCCGATAATCCCTCCATCTTGCTCTGTTCTGCGAGGCATGTACCTGATCGGCAGTATCTGGGCATCCTGGATTCTTTGATTGATTGATTGATAGATTTATTTTGAAATTCAGACAGAGTTACAATATTAAATTCCCATTCGATAGACTCAGTTTACAGCTTTGGTGCTGCTAAACAGCAATGTCATGGTAGTAAAAAACTGATTGATATTGCCAAGCAAAGAGTGCCATGTATCAACATTGCTGCTCTGACATTAGTCATCAGTATGCTATACCGCTGATTAGGAGCATGCATGTCTATGAGCTTGAACTGTACCTGTAAATTATGCTTCACCACGATACAGACAACTCTCTTTGACCCTAAACATGTCAACCACGTAGGCCTATACGCTGGGCCTGTCAGCTGCTGCTACCATGTAGCTGTCAGGTTCTAGTTCTTGTGACTGAGCCTGGCAATCAAGTGTTGGTTTGTTGGCTATCTGAAGTGCAGACATGCAGTGAATCACAATGCTTGTCTCTTTTCTACTTAACCTGACCTGGAAATACTTATAGTACCTTTTCTATTGTTGCCACTCACCTTGGAACATACCATCAGAAGGTGCTACAAATCCATAAAAATATGAGGTCCAGTCAGGGGACTACTATCCCAGAGGTGTCAACGTGGCATTGCAGTGAAAATGTGTGGCTTAATTTCAACAAATATGTCAGTTGCTTGGTTAATAAACAAATGCTAAACTTTGGTAATCCAACTAAAATTCAAATATTTTGATGATGAAATGAAACTTGTATGGCATTTTCCACACTCAAATTTCTCAATATTCCCCCATGCAAACACAGACCAAAATTCATAATCATCAGATCTTTTCCTCAAAATTGCATACTTTTGTTGGTTTGGTGATCTCCATGGCTACCAGTTTGATCTTAGGTTAACCATTTTGAAATTCTTGAAGTACATGGACCACCCTCTGATGACAAAATTTTGAATTGAGTTGCTTGTTCTCAAAATGTTGGATACCCCAATTGGAGGGGAATCTCTCTTCAAAAATGATGTAGTGGTGATACAGAACACCAAGCAGTAAATCTCTAATCAAATGTGACAAGAAATATGTCTGAGCTGTCCGGACCGAGGCATGCCAATACCACCGAAATGTAACTATTTATCAGTTGCTAAGGTAATAAACAAATGCTGAGCCTTGGTAACCAAGTGAAATTCAAATGTTTTAATGATAAATTTTCCATACACAAATTTTTCAATATTTCTTCGTGCAAAATGAGACACAAACTCAGAATCATCAGGTCCTTTTCTCAAAATGGCGTATTTTGTTGATTTGGTGGTCTCCATGGCAACCAGTTTGATCTTAGGTTAACCATTTTAATATTCTTGAAGTATTCCTCACACATGGACCACCCTCTGATGACAAAAAGTTTGAATTGAATTGCTTGTTCTTCTACAGTGCGGAAATTGTGAGCTTACTGGTGGATTCAAATTTGTTTACTTGGGTTACTTTGGTAACACTTTGTGTCAAGGGTATTAAACCGATAGAGAAAAGAAAAATATCACCAGAAAGCCGAGAAAAAGGGCTTTCTGATGCATGTCATTGAAATCCTAAAAATATGTAAATTTCCTTTGTTTTAGAGAAGTTATCATGGACTTTCCGAAAAAAATTGACTGTTTTTATGAATTCCTGGTTGTCATGGCAACCATGTAAACAATGGGTGTCAATGATTTTCTCAGTTTGCTCACCCGTTCTCCGTTTCACCATAATGTGAAGTCAGATTGCATTTATCACTAATTGTCTCTTTTTTATGCAGTATTTAGTAAAACAATTCTTGAAATCATTTTTTTAAATCCGTTGCCATGGAAACCTGTACTGCCAAGTTCGCACAGAATTTCAACATTTTTTAGTAGCATTACCGGAAACTAGAGAATTTTCCGCAAATTTTGGTATATGAAACTTGCTGTTGTACTTCCGTGCAGGGTATCTTCTTAAATATTGCACTTTTTGGCCTCCAGCTGCTCTACTAATTGTAGCAAGAGGGATAATCGATTTTTAAAATTAGAAATTTCTAATTAAGTCTGGCACGGTTGAAGAAAATCTGGTGTCTGTATTTTTTCAAAATTGATTTCTAGATTAGTTGTGCCCAACTTACTTGAAGATATGGTAGGGACACGACTTCTTTGCTGCAGATAATTTTATCTAGTCCATGCCCAAATAATAACTGCATGTATCAGGAATATAATATTATTCTAAACTTATCAGACTTTAAGGCAATGGTGACATTACAATTTTTTGAGCATCAAACAATGACTTTTTTGCAATAGTATCAATTTCCCTTACTCTGCAGTTAATGCATGCTTAGTTGCTTACCAGTGTCTGGATCAATTTCGAATGTCTTGTTTTCAACAGAGGCACTAGAAAAATTAACCTGCTGTGTAATACAAACATCAGGATAATAGGATAAAACAGAAGCACTAGGTGGCACTGGGATCACATCAGAAACCATCACAGAAAACATCAAGTCTCGCATCTTGTCTTTCATGATTGAGATCTCCTGTCCTGGCGCAAAAACTGACCCATCCAAGGAGAAATATGGTTCTACATCAGCACCTGCAATTTGAACACTTGCAAATGAGTATGTCAGCATTGATAACCCTTTTTCACAACCATTGTGATAATATCACTCAGAAAACTAGAATAAGAAAGAAATGTACATAAATAGATGATAACCAATTATCAGTCTACTGGTACTGGCCATGCAAATGAGCACAAGCAGCATGCAAATGAGTAAGATATGGCAGAACCTAATTGGTTTCTTTCATACTATGGAATCTTTAATTGTTATGGATTAATAACAATAATATTGGATAACAAAATAAATGTTTATACTTTTAAGTTATCAATGCCTCTGCAAGCTGTACAGTGGACAATGGGAGAATCAAACAAAGTGATGTAACAAGTTTAGCCAATTACAGGTGATTTCATTACCATGCGATTCTGGTCATTCACAGTTGCCTCTGAGGAATCAATGCGATGTATATACACGCTACATTTGATATATTGGCTGTGTGACGTTCTGTTGTTTCTAAACCAATCAGATAAAGCAAAAATGCTATGTATTTAGTGTGTAAAGAGTCTTAGAATCGCGTTCTAATGAAATTGCCTGTAATCACACAAAGTTTTTTGGACATAAAAAAAAATCAATGTTTATGAGAAGTTACATAACCAATCAGTTAACACTTTTTGGAGAATCAAAACAATCCAATTCAAGGAGTCCCTCTGACACTTCGTGTCATCGGAAAAAATAGGGACTCATGGAGTCTGACCAATTATCATGTAGTAAGTTTGAAAAGTTGCACAAACTGATTCTAATTGAATAGCCCGTCGGCATAGTTTCACGGCAGGAGGAATTAATGCAGATTGTTTTTCATTTACAATATAAAGATTTTATAGATCCATACATTTGTAAAACTAATCACACTTGATCAGTTTTCCTGCCTTGTAAACATTTTGTTTCCAGAACTGACAACAATGGTGATGTTGTCAAATGAGATTTTTAAAATGAAAATATTTTGAACTTACCAAGCACGGGTAGAAATGTCTCCTCCGAGGTGACCGTATCTGTGTCATTGGTCATATAGCATTCATAGCCACCGCTGTCTCCAGGGGTTATACCTGAGAAATTGCAGATGGCAAAAATGGAGACTCATAGAACCAAATAATGGACTCACTGCCAAAATTGACTTCATTGTGTTGTGGCTGACTGCCTCTGACTGTGAAAGAAATGAACATCTAGCTTTAAACATAAGGCCCCAATAAGTGAATCGACATTGAATTTACCAGATATATTGACAACCGCTACATAATCCCCTCCTATCTGCTCAAGGATTGCAGAGTAGCGTCCAGTGTCTTGTAGAGCTGGATTTAAACCATCATTGGAGTTGAAAACGACGAAGGTTTCGTTGACCTCCCTAAAAAAGTATTAAAGCATTTAGTCCATAGACTGTATTATAGCCTAAACATCAAACAATTCTATAAATTTCATTTGAATTTAAGCAGTTGCTTTCATACCCAACACTCTTTTGTATATGATGACGTTGTTTTTTCAAATAAATTCTAAAAGTGGTTCTAAATGGAACTAAGAATTTGATTATTCTATCCTTCATGAAATACTGCATACTGTAAAATGCCCCTGAATGTCTCATATATTTCAATTGTTCTTTTTCTTATTTTCTCATTGTTTTTTGTGTGTTACTTACACTTCATCATAGAGCCCATAGTGAGTGTAAAATGTTTTAGCGATGGTGATTTCAGCAAAAGCTGTCCACCAGCTTGGGAGTCCTGTGAATGTGCAAATGTACTGGCAGTCATCTCTTTTCTTCACGGTTGCACCATTGTCAACACAGGAACTTGTGGAGACGTCATATTGGCCGACAACTGCACAGAAATTCTATTCTTTGATCAACAATTCATTCAGATTTGATTTTTGGCCATGAACATGC
Source organism: Platynereis dumerilii (assembly GCA_026936325.1). Classification (NCBI taxonomy): domain Eukaryota; kingdom Metazoa; phylum Annelida; class Polychaeta; order Phyllodocida; family Nereididae; genus Platynereis; species Platynereis dumerilii. Next base: position 22,816,306 of record JAPTHN010000011.1, read on the forward strand.
AAATAACTTTTTCCGTTCATTGGTAATATGTTGTTTACTAATGTTCATTAACTCTGTAAGTGGTTGGGATTTTGACTTATGAGCAGGCTTTACAGAGCTCAGGGACCCATTTTAGCCGTGTGCCAATGCACTGTGGATGTCAGCAATTAGTACACGGCCTTATGTCATTTAGCGGTATTTTTTGAAAAGCCTAGCAATCTTGTACTTTTTGGAAACCTGAGGAGTTGTAGTAACATTTTTTACTGGATACCAATTTTTCCCATGGCAACCAAAAGGGGAATTTGTTACCATAGCAACCAAGGTCAGTTTTTCTAAAAATTTAACAATTTTCATATTTTATTAAAACCATTGCCCAGAACCAGAATCTAAGTATCAGGATTAATAAATGCACAAAATCGGATTTTTTTGGTCAAGTGACCTTTGACATCCAGGGTCGTTGTCATGGTAACAAATGCGACCAAAGGTCAAAATTCAAGGTTTTTTAATCTCAGCTGAACTTTACGGACCTCGCATTGCCCAAGTTACCATCAATTTCAACAATCATTGGAGTAATTAGTGGAACCAGTATGTGTACTGTTTCTATACATATGCACATTACAGTGGTGGCCATGGAAACCAGGTTAGAAGCAAAACTTCAAAGTCATGTCTGCTCAGTAACATCTAAATTGACTAATTGGGCAACTTTGTTATCACCAATGTACTATTTTATCACACCTGGGGTTGAGATATTTTTTAAGTTTTGCATTTATTTAAGTTACTGACATATTTGTTTGGCCTAAAGTTGGAATTGTTTCCTCCTGCTTCTTGTCTGTGGTTTCCATGGCAACCGTTTTTATATGTTTATGTTATTTTGGTAAAAATCTCCAAATTTCACCTTAAATGTGTATAAGAAACTGTCTGTTTTGTATGAAAAAATATTCTAGGATAAAAAGGGGTATATGTGATCAAATGACCTCATCAATTAGAGATCCAGGTGATCTTGAAGGTGAGGCTCAAAGGTATGAAATGTGTTATTACCTTGACGTCAAAGTAAAAACATGACAAGTTATTGTCAGTAGGTCACCATCATTATTTTGGTAGCAATGGCTGTTAATTTTATTTTCTAGATATATCAGTTTCCAGAATTTCAAAAAATATTGGTTGCCTTGGTAACCGGACTGAATGCACTTGAGACAAATACAAGGATTTATTTTGCATAAACTAAAATTTACAAACATCATACTGGCAGATTCTAATCAATTTCATCAACAATTTGGGTATAAATATGCTACAACAGTATGTCTACTCTTTCAATAGATGTACAATTCATTGGTAGCCATGGTAACCAGGTTATAGCCAGAACAACCAGGTATAGTTTAATTGATAAATGTGACATATTGGGTTGCCTAAGATAAGATAATTCTCAAACTTTTCTGTCACTTATTTATGATATACATTTCTATTTTTCTTTTTTTAAATGTTGATATTCTTCCAGTTCCTCACCATGGTAACCATGACAACAGTTTAGAAGAGCCTCATATTTTAGATAAAAATAAACAAATCTCAAAGTTTTACCAAAAAAGAAGCTGACAAGGGCCTGTACTTTAAATTAAAGAATTTATTGTCCAAGGAAAATTATCCATGCAATGATATCCTGTTGCCATGAATGTTACTTTATAAATCAGGGATAATGTTCAGTTTAAAAATGAGGCTCATAGTCACTGATATACAAAAGAAAATATTAAGACAATGATGCTAATTAAGAAAAAAGGGCAGGTGATGATTGTTACATTCGAAGAATTATGAGTACATTAGTTATATTCAGCTGTTTGTGGCCATCAATGACCTCACAACAGGCCCAGGGTGCCCACTCCTCCTATATTTCCTATAATTCCTATATTTTTTAAGGCCTCCTATAATTTCCTATATTTTTGGAAAAATTCCTATAAATTCCTATATTTTTCAAGTTTTCAAGATATTTCACGCGTATATGCACGTTTTTGTCCGCGGTAAAAAGCTTAAGAGTCTTTTCCCCACAGATATATGATTTTTTCGACGCGTTTTTGTCCGCGACATGAAGTTTGCGGCTTATGATGGAAGCAATTCCGTGATTTGCCAATGGTTTCGCTGACAAATATTTCCTAAATTGTCTCATTAAAATAGGGGAAAACATCCTATATTTTACGGTGAAAAATTCCTATATTCCTATAATATTTTGTGCGATGTTCGGTGGGCACCCTGAAGGCCCTATTCATTGCATTGAAATGAGATATCAATTTGTCATTGAGTAACATGTGATTCAGTAGATTGCTTGTTCTGATAGCATTGAGAGTATCGGATATAGACTGAGCCTCATGTACTGCATGTGAGTCACAGAGAATAACATTACATTGATAGGGATATCACCTGAAGAGGGTAATCTGTTCTAGAATATTTGAGAAGAATGAGACTGTTCTTCTTACTTTTATTGTATATATAATTATATATCATCAGTGTTGTATTTCTTATTCACAACAATGTACTGGGTAATTGGTTGCCAAAGCCATGGTATGCATTTGAGAGGCTCAATTGGTCTATTAAGAAATGGATTGATTGACTGATCTGGCACGTTTTTAATACAACTTACAAAAATCAGTTCAAATTAAACAAGGTTTTTTTTTTAAGCTAAAATTCTTTTTCAGGAAAATTAAAAATATAAAACAATTTCTATAACTGGTGAATATGTGTAATTTCTTGGTGAAGTTGAGCATTTGGGAAACATGAAAATCTGGTTAATGGTAATTTTGAGTTTGCTGGTTAAAAAAATTGGGGGTGCCATTTTGTCAATGTTCCAACTTTTTAAGGACTCCAAATTTGTTGAATTAAGACACTCTGAATACCATGTCAATGAAGAAATTTGATATCAAAACTAAATCTAACAATCTTCAATTAGCTCCAAAAATCATAACCACAGCTGCTATAGTGCTCCAGTAGCATATACAAGACTCATAATATCCAAAAATGCCGGTTACTAGCTGAAAGTTTCAGTGAACAGTGGCTTTATTTATTGTGACAGGAAATGTGTCAATATTTTGGGGGGAAAGTGTCTCCTTCATAACATTAATGTATGCATTGTATAGTCCTATCATGAATATTTTTCTATTCCTTTTGTAACAACAGTAAAGTTCAAATAGCATTGGCGATGAGGTAAGTTCACATTAAGCATGTATAATAGTAATGTATTGAATTGACAGGTATGTCTTGACCGTTTCTTATATCAATTATTTTTAAAATCCTTACACTTTCTGGAAGGCTGTGCCACAGCAATGATGCTGGTTTTAAAAATGCTCTGTTCTTTACCCTACTTTCCTTACTGCCTTTTGATCTTTTTTTGGTTTGGTATTCATGAGTTCATTCATCATTTTGAGGTACTGATGTGCTAGACCATTCACAGCTTTCCAAATAGCAGTCATGAGTTTGAATTGGGATACTTCTTTCCTTTGTCCACAAATTTGACCTCTTTTTTAGTCCTTCAGTCAGTTGAACAGCTGAGTTTTGGGAAGGCTGCTGGTCTAAGTTTTGGGCAACTTTGAGTTTGTCTGTCAATAGATTGAAAGAACCCTTGGTAAGACAGTCCATTGCTGTCAGGCAAAACCATTACTGGTATGTTTCATTTTGAGTCAGATTACATTGCTGTAGTAAAGGTGAGGGGTGATTCTCACATTGAACGCTGTTTTGATTGACTTCTTGTTCTATTCAGTAACTTCCTAGTGATCTCGATTAAATGCTATGTTGTCTTGATGATAACAGACAGACAGACAGACAGACAGACAGGTTTTTATTTCAGCCATTTACGATACATTATCATGCATTGGACTTTTTCATTTAAAAAACAATTGGCTAGGCGATGCTTGAGATGTCCTATTTAGAACGCTTTTCCAAGCACCGCCTATAAACTTTTTATGGTTCAGGACTTTCATCTAATCATGGACTGCCATAAACTGTTCAAAGTTCTTATTATAGAATGATGGGAGGTGGAGGAAGTGGGAGAAAAGATAAGTTGAGGGGTGGATGGGGAGGGGGTGGGGGTTGCCTTGATCCATTTATAAATAATTATATCTATATAAAGTGTCGCTAGTTGCAAATGTAACAATTTATTATTTGACATTCAGTTGTGTATTTATCTATTAATATATGTTTTGCATAGGAGGCAAAGCCGTATTCGCTGTGTGTATGAATTTTATCTAAAATGTTTGAGGGACTATCATTCAGTAGACTTGGTAGCTGATGGCGTATGCACCCTTCTGCAAAAGCATGCCTAACTCTCGGTTTGATAAATGTTGTACCTCTTGTAAAATAGGCATGAGTAGCCTGTTGTATGGGAAGAAAATTTTCACAGCTAAAGTACTCAGGAAGACCATTGTGCTTAAGTTTAAAATAGAATTTGTACTGTTTAAGTATGTACAGGTCCTGGACTTTTAAGATATTAAGTTTTTTAAAGAGGGGGTCAGTGTGGGCATTGTACTTGCTTCTTGTTATTATTCTAAGTGCCTTTTTTTGAAGGGTAGAAAGTTTGTTACCTTTATGACCCCAACATAATATACCATAGTCAATGTATGAATTTATAAGCGAGAAATACAAAATTTTTAGTGTGTTTTGGGGAATAAAATTTTTCAATTTTGACAAGATACCAGTTGCTTTAGACATTTTTTTACTGATTTTATTAATATGTCCTTTCCATTTTAGTTGAGTGTCAAGAACAATACCCAAAAAGTCAAATTCTGTAACATGTTCTATTTTCTGCGATTTTATTTCGATGTTTGGGAGTTTTACCACCTTGTTCTGGGGATGAAATACCATGAATTTTGTCTTTGATACATTTAATGACAGTTTGTTCAAGTCTAACCATTCACTGACGTTCTTCAGTTCGTTATTGATTTGGTCATTATTGAATTGATTATTATTGTTATTTAGAGAGACAAAAAGGGTAGTATCATCTGCATAGCTTATGGTTTTAAAAAGTTTGGTGGAATTGCAGAGGTCATTGATGTAGATAATGAATAAGAGTGGTCCCAGTATTGAACCCTGTGGCACCCCTGTTTTAATTGTTAATTCTGTTGATCGACTTTCATTTAGTTCTACATATTGTTTTCTGTTACTGAGGTAGTCTTCCATTAATTTGTAAGAGTTGTCTTTAAAGCCATAGTGAGATAATTTTGATAGAAGGATTTTATGATCTATGGTGTCAAATGCTTTGGACAGGTCAATGAATATGTTTAACGGAGTTTTACCTTTATCCATATCAAGTAGTATTAAGTCGATTAATTCTAATGCTGCTAGCTGTGTTGAATGCCCCTCTCGGAAACCATATTGACTTGTATAATATAGGCCATTTACTTTAAAATAATTATGTATTTGTTTAAATAGTGCCTTTTCAAATATTTTGGAGATGGAATTTAAGAGCGAGATAGGACGGTAGTTATTAAGAAGGGTCGGATCATCTTTTTTGTAGATTGGCACAATTTTTGCTATTTTCAGGAGATCAGGAAAGACGCCTGTTGTTATAGTCTGGTTAATGATTAAAGTCAGGGGGCCACAGAGTACATCTTTTAGGAACTTTAAACAAACTGTTGAAATGTTATCTTTTCCATGACTTGTTTTCGGTTTTAACTGATTAATTATATCTAGTACATCCTTTTGAGAGATGGTTTGGAATTTAAATACGTTATTTATTGGATTCATAAGATATTGTTCAAATGACCTATTAGCTGGAACTGTGATCTGAGATGCAAGTGAAGGGCCTATTTCTACGAAAAATTTATTGAATTCATTAGCTATAGTTGAGGAGTCAGTAACTATATTTCCATCTAAATTCATTGAAGTAGGGACGGTCCTTTTATTATCTGATTTGTTAATGACTTCTTTTATTGTTGTCCATGTCTTTTTGATATCGTGCTGAAACTTTTTGAATTGGTTGTGATAGTATTCAGTTTTAGCATTTCGTATTAGATTCCGTAGAATTCTATTGTAGCATTTTAAGTTAACTTTTAAAGTATTATAGAGAGGTATATTTGGATCAGTCCATTTTAGTCTAAGGTACATTTTATCACGGAAACGAATTGATTTAATAATACCATTTGTTATCCATGAGCTGTTTTTATGTTTGTGCTTTTTATATTTTACATATCTGGTTGGCATATGTTTTTCAAACGAGTTTTTAAGAATTTCATTTAGCAATTTGTAGTTTTCATTTGGATCAGTATTCAGATCTGTATTAAGTTTAGTTAGTATCTTTACATCATTTAAGTCTTTTCTCAAATTTTCCATTTTGACAGGGCTTTTATTTGTTACTTTAATGTATTGTTGATGTGACTTTGAAGTTTTAAGATAATCAAGACAGATGAAGTATGGTTGATGATCCGATAGTTGGTGTGTTAGAATGCCGCTTGTGGTATTAGAGAAGTCATTCGATATTCTACTTAAGAAATTATCAATAAGTGAGCCATTATTTCTTGAAAAACGAGTAGGCAAAGTAACTTTGGGAACCAGGCTATTGCTCAAAATTGATTCAAGGTATTCATTAATTATTGGCTTTTCATTGAATTTCAGTAAGTCTATGTTGAAATCACCAGCAATCAATAATTCACCTCTAAGTGATTGTACAGTCATGTTGAATTCTAAAAATAAAATTTCTATAATTATCAATGATATCACGCGGTGGGCGATATATGTTTCCTAAGATTACTTTTTTATTGTTGGAAAAATGTATTTGAATAAATTGTTTTTCCCAAGTTTCTGACTCGCTAGGGTCAGTAATTATTTCTTTATAGTCATATTCATTTTTCAAATATATGGCTAGTCCACCATGAGAAGTTAGCTGGCAAGGCTTGTTGAGAAGAGTATAGCCTTCAATTTGCAGATGAGAGTCACAGACGTCACTCGCCAACCAAGTCTCCTGAACACAAATAGCATCAAATTTACAATTGGAAAGTTGTAGCTGTTGACAATAAATTCTTAATTGGTCAATTTTAGAATTAAGACTTTGTATGTTCATACTAAGACATTTAAAAACATCATCTTTTTCTTTTATGGTTTGAATTAATAAATCATGATCTACATAAGGGGAGTGTTTTAGTAAAATAGGTTCTTCATCAACATTTTCATCTGTGTCTGGTTCAATAAGTTGGCTAAGAGAGTTAGCAGCTATGCCTCCTATGCGATCTAGCATAACATGATCAAGTGAAGTCATTATACACTAGAGGGCAGCAGTCCATGATCAGATGCAAGACAGGTCCCTTTCCACAGAAGTTATGAACATAAACAGGGTTAAACAAACAAACATTGTAGTCAATAAATATAGTACTAGGATTAGAAAACACAAACATGGTCAAAAAAAAAACATGAAAACATCACAGGGCCATTGGAAATAAAGAGGGAAAAAAAAAAATCAGATATCAGATTAAAGTATCAACAAGGAGTTAAGATACATAAAACAATCTTATACATAACAATGCATAAAGCCAGCTGCTTTGCCCAATCAAATAGTCAAGACACAGACCTAAATTTATGTTAGTGATCATTACTTTATAAACTAATTAATATACTATTGGACTTAAATACCACAACTCCGTATTCATTATTTCATAAGTCTTAATACCGTAGTTTAACGTTTAGCATGCAAGAAATAAGTCAACGAAGTAAAACAAAAATTCACCACAACAATGTTATACGACCTGATAAACAACACAAAGATAACCACAACAATCCTTTGTTAGAAACACTCATCAGCTGATCAAATTTTAGAGGATATTTTTAAAAACAAAGGTTAAGAATTAATATAGAGCATTGTCATACTGACAGTTATCATTTTTGTTTTTTGTTTTAAATTTTGTTTTATTTTAAATCCAGAACTTAAGTTATTTTACGATTGAGTGAAAATTTAAAAGATTGTCCAGTGATCCAGTGTATACACTATTAGATTTATCTTTATACAAATATATAAAAGAAAGGACAATTACACATTTTTTGGCAGCTTTAATAACACTAGCTCTTAACTATGTTCATTTTTCATTTGTACGAACAGTGTATCTATACATATAATTATTGTCCAAGAAATACAATATATATCTCATCAAGTTTGAGGTTTTGAGATGGCGAAAATATGTCCAATGCATTGGGAAAATTAAAAATTTAATATGTTATACTAAGATCTAATTATACTGTTTCTAGCATTAAAGTTGAAACATCAAGATCAGAACACTCAATAAAAAACAGTAAGTTCAGTTCATTATTCACACAAAGAATCAATATAGATCATTGAGAGTCAATTGTATCCGTGGAATTGTGTCAATAGAAAAGCTGGATATATATTCAATTCATTGTTCAATATGATTTAAAAGAGCTGGATGTAAAGCTCGCAAATTATAATCAACTAGCATGTACCCGTGATAATGGAGTCCAGGGAAAACACAACAACCACTACATTGCTGAAGATTGATGGTCGTGCAAAAATGACAAATAAGTGCACTGGTAGGCCTATAATATGAACAGTTTGAGGAACCACAACCACTTATGGTTGTTGTAAGAGGTGAAATAATGTTGCTTGCAAATTTTTAGTTGTTGGCATTGAGTAGTTTTGGAGGAGTAGAGTAAAGCATCCATGAATTAAGGGTATGAAGCATATTTATTAAGTATACAGACTTCAAAAATAGGATTCTGGCATTAGGGATCAATTTTATAAATGACATGGCAGAAAATTCAATTCATTGTTGAAATAAGATTTAAAAAAATACTTTTGCACCAATCATAGTGAGGTGACAAAATAGATTCAGTCTATTTACTTAATGTCAATCCAAACATCAGCTTTAACAAATGTTTAGATCTATTTGCAGCCAATAGAGCCTGATAATGATTAGAAAGGTAGACTTTATAATTTTAAAGTTAAATTGGCGAGAAAGCCGAATAAATTCATAACATTAATCCAGCATAAATTACGAGAATATAAATATATATACATTTTTTACATAAGTTTCCACATAAGAATCAGTGTAGTTCATTAGATGTCATTTGTTACAACAAAGAAGCTCAATATTCATTTCACAGTTTAAATATACATTGAACAAAAACAAACAAAAAATGAATTAAATTGCATAGTCACAGGCTAATCAATACACATAATTATTTGTTTTAAGGGGAAATAAAACAGTCCATTATTAAAACATTGACTACAATACAACGTTTTTTTCATTAAATGATACAGTTCATATCAATGCGTAAAGTTCATATCAATGCAAATTATCAGTTATCCAATATCAATGTTGGCGTCATCACAATAAGAATTAAGCAGGTGAGCAGTCCAGCGATGCATCATGGTACAACAAGGTAAAATAATAATCAGCATGACACAAAAACACATAAGTATATAACATAAATTCAAAGAACAATAATCAAATTAAGAATGTTTGATGATTTTACATTTAATCAAGTAGGGCATCTCTAATTGACTCAAGAATACTTCCCAAGCGGTTTTCTCCGGGCCACTTGCCTGAGCCCAGAGTTGCATTATCTATTTTGAGACCTGCCCCCCAGATTTTGTCAGTGGTCGCTTCGGCTAGGCGGTAGTCCTTTGTGTCTAGCAAAAATTGCTTCGCATGCTCATTTAGTTCAAATTTAGCTCTACAAGCTCGAGTCATAATTCGATTGGCTTCAGGGAGCCATTCATCTGTATTGACTTTCACGGAGTCACCGAGACTTTTGCACTTCGCGGGACTTGTTGTCTTGCGGATGGTCTGGGCGATGTCTTGTTTGTCTGCGAATATTGCCTTTTGCGACTGGTAAAACTGTTCAACATGGTCATAACGGATTCCATCGATTACCAAGTTAGGAACTGCATGAAAATTTGAGAGAGGGGATGATCGCGAGTAGAAGGCAATGACATCATTGTATTTTCTTGTGGAGAGACTTGTAGGATCAAGTTCACGAGGTAAGTTGGCGAGGGTCTTTACGGTGTACGCTTGTCCATCGATAAGGAGTTTATCAGCGGACAGACCAGCTCTTTTTCCCTGTTTTCGGGCTTCTTTCATGATAGGGTATAGCACACGCCTATTTTCGATTACTTCAGATGGGAAATCTTCATTCATAGAGTAGTTGGTCCCCGCTAGTTTGGAACGGAGGTTCCACACTTTTTCACGGTCTTGGCGCAAGCAGAATTGGCATATGATGGATGCATTTTTGTCAGATGACGTACGATGACAATCTTGAAATTTAATTTCATTTGCTTCCACAGGCAGCATTTGGAGGGCTTGAATAAAAAATATCTTAACTTGCTTTTCGCAGTTTTCATTTGGGAGTTTTGTAATTCCACCAATCAGGAGATTAACGCGACGGCTGTATGATGCCAGTGCTGTGACTTTCTGAGCGAGTGTGTCACAAGTTGAAGAGAGAGTGAATTCTTTTTTTCGTGATACATTAAGTTCATCTTGGAGTTCTTTAATCTGCTTTTTCATTTCAACATTTTCAGCTTTCAGATTGTTTACCTCTGATAGAGCAGTGTTCGAATTGGTGACTGCATGCTGTATTTCCTGTTCAAGAGACCTTTTCAATTCTTGGACATCTTTTCTGACTTCAGCAATCTCGTCTTTGAAGATCTTAGTCATCTTTTCTTGTGAGTCATGCATTATTTTCTGAATGGCTGCTTCCACTGCTTTATCCATATTCGTATCAGTAACAGACTTGCTTAATCCTAAAGAGACAGTTGGAAATTGATGAAAATTAGGAGTACAATACTTATCTTTTCAAAACAGATATAATTATACACTTTTGGTTGATGACCCTCCTTTTTATTACAGCAGTCGGACAACACGATCTACATGTCAGATTTGACCTTCTCTGCCTTGATACCATGATAATGTATGGTAAATGTAAAAAAGATTTTTTTTGAAGAATGAAACGAGAACATTTCTTTAACCCAACCGATCAGCCTCCCAAATGTTAGGTCTGGAAACAAGGCTCATGAAACACTTTTCTTTTTTACTTTTTAAGGCAGCAAACTTCAGCATTGGGCTATATGAGCCGCATTCTAAAAGAAATAATTATACCAAGACTCAGGCTACATCATGTTGGAGAAATTCGATTGGTAAATTTAAATGAAAAAGAACCATACCCACTATTAGTGGGAAGAAGGCTACACTGTGCTGCACACATATATAGTTGCTTCTCAAGAAAGTAGGATAAATACTGGGCAGTGCCCTACTATTTTACACACATTTGTGACATCCATAGAATGGTTGAAGTCACCTCATGGTAATTTTGGAAAACAATTGTCTCATTAAGAAAGGAAATAATTTAATTCACTGTTCAGCTTAAAAAAGATGTTTGACCCTAAAAACACAGAAATAGTTGCAGAATATTTCACTAGGGCAGAATAATGATTCTTGGCCTTTTATTTCCTCTTATTTGTCTCTCATATGCATTCAGTCTGGTTACCATGGCAACAAATATTTAAATAATTAAATAATATGGAAACTGATATATCTACAAAATAGAATTAACAGCCATTGCTACCAAAATAATGATCGTGACCTACGGGCAAAAATTTGTTATTTTATTACTTCGCCGCCAATGTAACAATGCATTTCTTATCTTTGAACCTCACTTTCAAAATGACCTGGATCTCTAACTGTTGTGGTCATGTGATCACATATACCCCTTTTTACCCAAGAATATCTTTTCATATGAAAAAGACAATTTCTTATATATATTTGAGGTGAAATTTGGAGATTTTTACCAAAATAACACAACATATAAAAAAGGTTGCCATGGCAACCACATACAAGAAGCAGGATGTGACAATTCCAACTTTAGGCCAAAAAATTATTTTTGAAACATAAATAAATGCAAAACTTTAAAAATATCTCACCCTATAGTCCAGTCAATCTAGGATTATACCCGCCACAAATTGCAAAAAAAACTAAACCACTTTTTTTCTCACCATTTACTTCTACTTAATAACATATTAAAAATCCCACTCAATGAAAATATTGGAACAATGTTTTTTGGGACATTGAAAATATAGCCTCTCGGAACAACGGAAATGCCATTTTCGCACATAATTTCAACATTCTTACTTCACATTTTTGACTATTGCAGCAACTACACTTACAGTACTGCCTTGAATTATGCATCAAATTAAAGGTAATAATGTAAGGCATCCATCTGTACCTCCAGTAACTATGTAGCTCCTCTCTGGATCTCACAATGTTAGTGCAAACATTGTGTCCTATCCGATGCAAATCAAGTATTTTTGGCTAGAACTGTTTCAACGATTATTACTTTTTCTCAGAGCATATATAAGACAAATATTTATATGGAAAACACATCAGCTTGAAGTAATATGTATTAAAGTGCTAACTGTTACCAATTTACTAGCATTATGATAGTGAATGGCCGAAGATATAGTGCAATATGGTCTTCATAGACTCGCAACTGGACAATTTTAATAGAAAAATGGTAATTATTTCATATTTCGACTATTCTAGGATGACCACACTGGGATTGACCATTGAATCATTAGCAAGATTTTGATATAGATGAAAATAACAATGACATTGTGTTAGTTGCACATCGAAACAACATTCTTGAGAAAATACTTAGGTAACTTAGCAAGGTCCTGGTCCTGCTTTGTAAACAATAGATACACTTTGTCATATAACAATTTTACTCCATGGACTACCCAATATGATCTTTTTATCCCTTGTTTTGCTATCCCTATACCTTGAAATTTAATTGTCTAACAGATAATGAAACCTTCTAATTTGATGCATTCTCAAACCACAAACATGCTGAGCTAGGCCCCAAATGTATGGCTTTATTGAGGGGAATTGTAGTGAAGATTATACAAGCGGGAACAAATGTATGGAACAGCTTATTTGACACTCGTTCTCAGCATCCATTCAATATTTAGTTAATTAATGCAACTCTGCAATACCCCAACCTTACGATTCAGCTGGAAGGGATGACAACTACCATTTAGACAAATATGGTTGTTGACTAAAAATAAGTTTCAGAGATCGACCATGCTGCAATTTTGGAAGGACTTTGTGTTTCCGAGAAGATCTTTCACACTGGCAGTAACATCTATATAGCCTTCAGAAGGGTTGACAGTTGTAGCAACAATGAAACCAAACTCACAGATGAAATTTTGACATCAAGGGCTATCCATCCATATCTGTTTTGGTGGGTCAGAAATGAGTTAAATGGTCATTAGGATAGGTGGAATTGAAAATACCTGGGAGAATTTGGTGTTTCCGGGGAGATTATTGACACTGAAGGCAACATTTATTTAGCATTTGGAGGGTTGACAGTTGTAATAACAAGGAAATCAATGTGCCAAATGAAAGTACACACTAAGGGCTATCCATCCATATCTGTTTTTGATGGGTCAAGAATGAGTTATATGGTGATTAGGATAAGTGGAATTGAAAATACATGGGAGAATTAAGTGTTTCCGATGAGATTATTGACACTGAATTCAACATTAATGTAGCTTTTGGAGGGTTGACAGTTGTAATAACAAGGAAATCAATGTGCCAAATGAAAGTACATACTGAGGGCTATCCATCAATATCTGTTTTGGTGGGTCAGAAATGAGTTATATGGTGATTAGGACAGGTGGAATTGAGAATATGTGGGAGAATTTGGTGTTTCCGAGGAGATTATTGACATTGAAGGCAACATTTATTTAGCTTTTAGAGGATTGACAGTTGGAGTTACAAGGAAACCAAGGTGTCAAATGACAGTTGACATCAAGGGCTATCCATCCATATCTGTTTTGGTGGGTCAGAAATGAGTTATATGGTGATTAGGATAGGTGGAATTGAAAATACATGGGAGAATTTGGTGCTTCCGAAGAGATTATTGACACTGAAGGCAACATTTGGGTTGGGAGTTGTAAAAACAATGAAACCAATGTGCCAAATGAAAGTACACACTAAGGGCTATCCATCCATATCTCTTTTGATGGGTCAGGAATGAGTTATATGGTGATTAGGATAAGTGGAATTGAAAATACATTGGAGAATTAAGTGTTTCTGAGGAGATTATTGACACTGAATTCAACATTAATGTAGCTTTAGGTGGGTTGACAGTTTCAGTTACAAGGAAACCAATGCGCCAAATGTAATTCATATTAAGGGCTATCCATCCATATCGGTTTTGGTGGGTCAGAAATGAGTTATATGGTGATTAGGATATTTGGAATTGAGAATACGTGTGAGAAGTTTGTGTTTCCAAGGAGATTATTGACACTGAAGGCAATATATATGTAGCTTTTGGAAGTTGACAGTTGTAGTAACAAGGAAACTAAGGTGTCAAATGACAGTTGACATCAAGGCTATCCATCCATATCTGTTTTGGTGGGTCAGAAATGAGTTATATGGTGATTAGGATATTTGGAATTGAGAATTCGTGTGAGAATTTTGTGTTTCCGAGGAGATTATTGACACTGAAGGCAATATATATTTAGCTTTTGGAAGTTGACAGTTGTAGTAACAAGGAAACCAATGTGCCAAATGAATGTCCAGATCAAGGGCTATCCATCCATGTCTGTTTTGATTGGTCAGAAATGAGTTATATGGTCATTAGGATAGGTGGAATTGAGAATGCGCGGGAGAATTTGTTGTTTCTGAGGAGATTATTGACACTGAAGGCAACATTTGTTTAGCTTTTGGAGGGTTGATAGTTGTAGCAACAATGAAACCAAGGTGTCAAATGACAGGTGACATCAAGGGCTATCCATCCATATCTGTTTTGGTATGTCAGGAATGAGTTGTATGGTCATTAGGACAAGTGGAATTAAAATACATGTCAGAATTAGTTGTTTCCGAGGAGATTTTTGACACTGAAGGCAACATTTTCCGCAAATATTTCGATCCCATATATATATACAAGTGATTATTATTAATTCTAAAGGAATTCACACTCATGTTAGCGAAAATCATTGGTATTTCGATCCCATATATATATACAAGTGATTATTATTAATTCTAAAGGAATTCACACTCATGTTAGCGAAAATCATTGGTATGGCCAGACAGCTATTGATTCAGGCATTTTTACCTGCGATTTAGATATTTCAATTCATATTGGTGACCGTGCTTGGTCACTTTCACCAAAAGTAATGGTTTAATTTTGGGTATTTTCCCCCATTATTTCCATTTCCCAGTGTCTATGTATGAAATTATTCACACTCTTCTAAGAAACCAAAACAAATTAGTCAAAGAAAATTTGTTTTTATGTATGTATAATAATATAGTATTATGCTCTAGGACCCCTTTGCCTTACCAATGTTCATCCTAAGCAACACTGGATTCCTTCTGGACAGAATGAACAGCGCCAGCAGTGAAGACCCTATCAAAATTCATGGTTGAGCACGAGTAAATACGGTCCTTTCATGTTTAAATTTCCAAATTTGAGCCTCTGTTCCTGGTGTTAAAAGTAATGATATTCTAAAATGAATTATACCTGGTGACAATGGATGCTTTAATGTGTCAGTTTCATCTTTTAGGGCGGCTGTTCCACCAGAGGGGCAGTTGCCGGTCAGTTGTTGTATGTGAACTCTGACAGAGTTCACTGCCTGTGGCAGCACACTATTGTTGCTCTTGTGCATGTGTAGAGAGTATAATCTCTTGATAGATTTTAAGTATAAACTCTGTGTGCATAGTACATTCTGGAAATACCAATGTGGCCATACTTAAAGAGTCCAAATGCCAAATAATTAATATTTTTCTAAAATCATAGTCCAGTTGCGAGTCTAAGAAAACAAGATTGCTGTAATACCTTTGGCCATGCACTATCATAATGCAGGTGAATTAGTAAGACTTAGAACTCTAATAGATATAACTTTGGACTTATGTGTCTGCACATAAGTATATGTCTTATATATATGCTCTGAGAAAAAGTAGGAGTCATAGAAAGAGTTCAAGCCAAAATTGTTGATTTTCATTGGATTGGACCCAATGCTTGCACTTACATTGTGAGATTCAGAGAGGAGCTACATGGTTACTGGAGGTACAGATGGATGCCTTACATTATTACCTTTAATTTGATGCATAATTCAAGGCGGTACTGTAAGTGTAGGTGCCGCAATTGTCAAAAATGTGAAGTAAGAATGTTGAAATTATGTGCGAAAATGGCATTTCCGTCGTTCCGAGAGGCTATATTTTCAATGGCCAAAAAAACATTGTTCCAATATTTTCATTGAGTGGGATTTTTAATATGTTATTAAGTAGAAGCAAATGTTGAGAAAAAAATTGGTTTGGTTTTTTTTGCAATTTGTGGCAGGTATGTTTCATATTACAGTAAATTGACTGGACTACTAGGTTTGATAAAATAGTACATTGGTGATATCAAAGTTGCCCAATTAGCCAATTTAGACGTGACTGAGCAGACATGACTTTGAAGTTTTGCTTCTTACCTGGTTTCCATGGCCACCAATGTAATGTGCATATGTATAGAAACAGTACACATACT
The DNA here is from genome assembly GCA_026936325.1 of Platynereis dumerilii. Classification (NCBI taxonomy): domain Eukaryota; kingdom Metazoa; phylum Annelida; class Polychaeta; order Phyllodocida; family Nereididae; genus Platynereis; species Platynereis dumerilii. Next base: position 22,832,791 of record JAPTHN010000011.1, read on the forward strand.
GGTTCCACTAATGACTCCACTGATTGTTAAATTTGATGATAACCTGGGCAATGCCAGGTCCGTAAAATTCAGCTGAGATTAAAAAACCTTGAATTTTGACATTTGCTCACATTTGTTACCATGACAACGACCCTTGACCTCATAGGTCACCTGACCATAAAAAGTGCCTTTCAAGGAAGTATTAACCCTGATATTCTGATTTTGGCCGTTGACAATAATTATCTTGAAATATGAAGATTTGTCAATTTTTAAAAAAATTGACCTTGGTTGCTATGGCAACATATTTCACCTTTGGTAACCATGGAAAAAATTGGCATCCACCAAAAAAAGATAGCACAACACCCAAGGATTCCGAAAAGTATAGCATTGTCGTACATTTCAAAAAATACCGCTACCCCCTTTTTTGTACCATAAGGCCATGTACTAAATGCAAACTGGTGAGGTTCACTGGGCAGCATTGGGGGACTATAGAGTCAGGGATGGTAAATCCGTCCAGGAGGGTAAATCCGTCCACCCCCTAATATAGGTATATAATTACTATTTTTACAGTTGTGTTAGTTGTAAAAGCAAGAGAAACTCGTTTTTCAAATAATTTTGCCGTTTTTATGGTGTTGACAACATTTTAAATGATATTCTGTTCCATTTTAAAGTTGAAGACAAAAAACAATGAAATCCTGTGACGTCATCACAGCCATTTTCTAATAACACATAGTTGTTCTTCTAGGCCTATTTCCATCAAAAACCAAATATATTGAAGGTGAATAATTGATGCAAGGGATGTTTACTTTTATAATTCTTATAGGGTTTCTTAGATAACTGAATTCTAACACATGGAAGGGAGATACAATGGAAATAAAAGTGGACGGATTTACCATCATTATTTTAAAACTGGCTTGACTGAGTGATTGTAAATCCGTCCACCCACTTCTATTGGTCTTTAAAAGTACTTTTATGACCTTTATTATTTATAAATGGCTAAAAACTGATAAAAGGAATTAAATTGAGCAATTAAACCACTTGATCTGGTTAAAAAGGTTTTTCAAATTGTGATTGAGGTAGTCAATTGAAATTCTTGATAGTTAACTTGACCTCTCTTATTTGATTCTTCTCTTATAAGTGCAATCAGCACCCCAATATTCTAATATTGACAGAAAATCCTTTGTGACAGTTAATATATTGCAAAACTTTTAAAAATCATAAGATAGGATAGATATATGGTGTATAATGCCCTGTGGACGGATTTACCATCCTTGCTGGACGGATTTAGAAGCATCCTGGACGGATTTAGATGCCCTAACCTTTAATTTTTGTTGCCATGGTTTCAGCAAAACTTATTTGAATATTTTATTTCTTTGGCTGCTAGTGGTAGTACGAAATATGCCCCTTCCAAAGTGCTAATCTAAATTTTTGTATCTTACACCATTTTCCTTAAAATACAGTTATGGCCAAAAGTGGACGGATTTACCCTCCTTGACTCTAGGTTTCAACTGTAACTCTCCTTGGTTCTAGTTGCCGATAGATAGGTGTGCACGGAAGAATACGTACATCGGAGAGATCAGAAGAACTTTGGAAAGAGAATAGAAGAAGCTACAGTAACATCATTGGCAAACCATGAACATGTTATGAAGACTAACCGTAAGATAGAATCGGGACAACTCAAATATAGTACTCGGAAGAGAATCTGATGAAAGATGGAGGAGGCAATAGAAAACAATAAATCCCCCCCCCCAGAAATGTGATCTATCTGTCCGAATAATGAGTTATTAGAATTAATGCTCGGCTTGCGAGTAGTTAATATCAAAATCTCATTTACCTGTAATTAAAAAAAGACAAAACAGTGATAACCACAATAAGTTGTTGTTCTGGTGCATGGTTATCTAGAGAAATGCGGGCAAAGTATGAAAGATGTAGATCATTAAAGATCTGACACATTTCTTTAAGATTGTCTGCTAATAACAGATCTCTGCAGATAAGGACAGTGAGTGAGCTGTCAGAATGTGTTGGTGTGGTTAGCTGGTTGGAACAACTACAGGACACACTTTACTTTTTATAAATTGTTTACATGGAATAATAATTAGCTAGTGATGTGATCGGCATTGTGTAGCAAATTTCATGCATGTAAAATGTTGTACATTCATTTATAAGGGCTGAGTCAGGCCCAGAATCGATCTAAATGTCCGCTCCACCCAACCGCTCACCTGCCTGCCGGCTGGAGCTCCTAAAACCATGAAAAGGCACAACTACGCTAATTTAAACATGTTACGGGGTAGTTTAATGCATACATGTACATGAGCTAGTTAAGTTACATCTGAGCTGTGGGCCAGAAACAAATAAAAGTACTTTCAATAGTTTTCCCAAATGTTCTGTAAATACGCTTTTGTCAGTTCACAATATTTGTGTCGAAGTCTGATGCTATCCAAAGGATGATGTGACTTTTTACCCTAGTCAGGGGATAATGAGGACACAACCATGGGATAATAAGTCACATACAATAGTTATATACAGACCAATACAGTACAAATTTCTGAAAATGTTCATCTATAGAGACAGACCGAGCTAGAAAATGCCAACCTGAGACAGACTGAGACATAACCAGTCAGCAATATATACATGAAATTACTCTTTAAAACTATCATTGGTAAGCTTGGAAACGATGGAAACGGAGTGGACATTTTGGTGAGACCAAAAACATTTTCTATGAATATTACACTGTGTACCGTTTGCTCTATGCGAAGCGACCCAGTTAAGGCTTGGGTTTGGCTTCAGTCAACGCTTTAGACAGTTTAACAGATGTTTTTTGTGCCTTAAGTGAAACTACATCTTTCATGCAAATTCAATCAAATGTTAATATAGCCAGTATGCTAGATTATATTCTCACCTATACAGTGCATATCTTTATATATCAAAATATTTGTTGTTGTCAAAGATTACGTGATTCTAATAAGAGGGACTTTGGAACAACTGGACTATTTTGTGCATTTTGTGATAAAATTGGGTACTTATACTATGTTTGAGGCTGAAATATTCTCCAATGTGCTTCACTATGCTGGTATGGATATATTTGTAATGTATCCTTAAGCTTGCAATGAAAAAATTCTACTGAAACATAGTGTTTTAGTTTAGGTTTGGCTTAGAGCTTACGGGTTTGGCTTTTTTGAATGCAGGTGTTGTAAATATGTATGGGTTTCATACTTGTACTTTTTTGGTTTGGCGTGTCAATATAACTGACTTCTTTAGTTGCATTCAGTAATATGTACAAACTAGTATTTAGTCCATTGAAAGCGCCGAAAAGAATAATTAAAGAGGAAGGAAACTTGCAATTTTGAAATGATTTTATGAGAAGAAGGAGAGGGTTAAGGAAGGTTCTGCTAAGGCTGTGGCTTTGAATAGCGGAACGGGTCTGCAATGATAAAGGTTTGTATGAAGTCTGCAAGGTAAACCTAGTCTATGCAATGCATGTACATATAATTTTACATATTGTACTAATAACTGAAGTAATCAGCTGATTAGGCCTGCCAAAATTGGTTGAGATTTGAGAGGGAATTGTGAATGTGGATTGCGTTTAAAAGGTAAAGAGCAATTGATATAGCTTTGATAGGTATACACAATTAAAAATGAAAAGCAACTTGTCTGTAGTCTAATTATTGATACCTTCAATTTTTGCTAGGGCAGTAAGGCTATGTGCTTCGACTTGACCCAAGTTGGCAATATAGCCATGTGCATTTGCCTGATTTCATTACCATGCGATTCTTGTCGTTCACACTTGGCAGTGAGGAATCAATGCTAAACCAGCACTTACTACGTGTGATAAATCAAATGTGTGACGTTCTGTTGTTTCTAAACCAATCAGATTAATTAAAAATGGCATGTATTTGATGGGTCTAGAAACTGAGAATCGCGGACTAATGAAATCACCTGTAAGCCTATCCATACAATCAAGTTTACTTTACTGTCATACAAGGCTATATATATGATTCTTTCAAAAATGTACACAAACAGTTTTCATGCCGTGAAAAAATATTGTTATTGTGTACTAATCAAGAAATGCAGGGCTCTCCTTAAGTAGTTTAAGGCTTCACAATCAACTAAACTCACTTAATTATGGAAAACATGTAATTATGTTGATTGGAAGTGTATTTCTGATCTGTAAATGCATGTTTAATGTTACATAGAATCGGCGGAACTACTACCTTTAATTGAAGATGATGATAAGTAATGTTTAATGCTCATTATTATCATTCTAGAGGGCATTGTCTGGCCATTAACGCCCAGTTCGTGGACGTTAATATAACAATAACATGACCTGTGGAGGGCGTTATGGGTGGTTGACAGCCCAAGGGCTTGCTTGTCAGCCCTACGATTTCTTGTCAGCCCGAGGAACGAGGCATGGCCTCGCCTGGCAGCTCGGGCATTAAGTTAATGATTTCTGCCCTCAGGCCATAACTGATTAATACCCCATAATGCCCTCCAAAAAAACTTTATCGACCAATTGGCATTAATAAATTTGTTCATTTGGTGGTATTTGTGCTGACATTAAGGTACGGGATTAATGTGTCATTGTGCTTATCCTAAGGTATCTGGTGATTTAGTAATACATGTTTCAAACGCGAAGTGATACAGTATTGACTGTATGATTTCCAAATTTTACATGATAAACTTTAACCGATACCCCATGGTATGTGGTGGAAACTATGTTAATTGGTAAGGGTAAAAGGGTTGACTGTACCAAAAATGCAGATCTTATTTTAAGGTACAGGAAAAAACTGACAAATTCCCTTTTGTGCACATTTTTGTTATACTTGCTGTCTTTGTGTAAAATTTGAGTCCACAAACTCTGCACTGACGTTCACATGCATTTCCACAGGCTTTTCCTCTTTCATGTCCATCCATCCTGCCCATGATTGAAAATTTTGGCCACATCTAGCTATTCTCACGTGGTTAAGTGGAGAAGTTTACCCCCAGAAAATCACGTGGTTAAGTGGTGACAAAATCATGTGTTTTAACGTGATAACTGACGGGTAATTTCACGTGATAACCATCAGTTAACCACGACTTTTGTCCGTTGGGCAGTCGCCCCAGCATGACTACAGGGTCTACCAAAACATGTATGTGCAACAGTGGGCTTTTCTAGTTTGTACATATTGCTAAATGCAACAATAGAGGTCAGTTACTATTGACATGCCAAACCAAAAAATTATAAGCATAAAACCCATACATATTTACAACACCTGCATTCAAAAAAGCCAAACCCGTAAGTTCTAAGCCAAACCTAAACTAAATTACTATGTTTCAGTAGAATTTGTTCATTGCAAGCTTAAGGATACATTACAAATATATCCATACCAGCATAGTGAAGCACACTGGAGAATAATTCAGCCTCAAACATAGTATAAGTACCCAATTTCATCACAAAATGCACAAAATAGTTCAGTTGTTCCAAAGTCCCTCTTATTAGAATCACGTAATCTTTGACAACAACAAATATTTTGATATATAAAAATATGCACTGTATAGGTGAGAATATAATCTAGCATACTGGCTATATTAACATTTGATTGAATTTGCATGAAAGATGTAGTTTCACTTAAGGCACAAAAAACATCTGTTAAACTGTCTAAAGCGTTGACTGAAGCCAAACCCAAGCCTTAACTGGGTCGCTTCGCATAGAGCAAACGGTACACAGTGATTATGTCTTAATTTATTGAATACATGTTTTATGAAGTCTGAAAGGCAGTGGTACTATGGCGCACATACGTCTGATGATATTCAGTGAAAATAGCTCATAAAAAACAAAAACAAACTGAGCTATGGCAAGTAACGGAGTGGACAAAAAAATTGACATAAATTAGTGACATGTCTATTGTATTAATTTAATCAATGAAATTATACAAATAAAAATTGAATATGAACTAGATATAAATTCAAGTCTATATTCTCATGAATCGTGCAAAGAAACTTTGAAAATTATGGTACAGTAATTAGGAGGAAAATGAACACTTGATTTTGTCATGTCAGGTCCAGTGACATGGAAAAACCAATGATTGGAGATAATGCACAAAAAAAAGGTCCAATGAGTAACTTTTAGTTCCAAATGCAGTGTTTTTAAATAGAAATATGGATAACAGATGGAGAGTGACGCTTCGGATATTAATCACATTCAAATTAATGTTAGGGAACCATAGTGATGCAAATTGTCCCGAAATTTGAGAATGACTCTTAAAGCTTTTCATAGAAGAAGAAGTTTGTTGTTTAAATAATGTAATTATGTGATTATAAATGTTTTAATATTGTAGTTTCTAGAAAATTTGTTAAAGTTACTTTTGAATTGTTTTGATGACTTGTAAGCCCATATAGGACTGGTCGTATATTTTTTACACAGGTCAATAAAGGATTTGTCTGTCGGTCTGTCCATCTGTCCGTATAAACATTTTTGTAATCCATTTTTGCCTTTGCATTTTTTTTTTGAACATCTGAGAAGTGTTGGACACATCCTGGAAAACTATCAGAAAAGTATAACAATTCAAAGGCATGAAACTAAATACTGTTTTGTGTCAAATTAAACAATAATGGTGACTAGGGGTGTACCGAAGCTGGATTCGGTATTCGGTTCGGCCGAATATTTGGCTACCAGGCTCGGTCCGGTTATTCGGCCGTGAGGGGGAGCCGACTCTAGGTTCGGCCGCAGCCGGACCAGAAATTAATTGTCTACATCACTAACTGTTACCGTGATTAACGCAAAATTTCTGGTCAATTTCGGTCGACTCCTTCTCCAGCCAGGCTCTGAAACAGTGTATCAAATACAACCCACGCAATACACATCATCGACGTCATAAATTCGATACAAAGCTTCAGAGAGAAGTGAGTGAAAGTTTCAGAAGTTTGCACTCTTTATGCAGACTTTGAATCGGTTATTGTGGTTGTGACTTGGTCATTCTTTGGAACACCTAATTACGTTTGCAAATGTTTCAATAGCATAAATAAACAACATTTGCATTACAGGCAGATCTATAAGAACATATTAAACAGGATGTTCCTCTACCTTTGGATAAGTAATGAATTTAGTTTGATTAATAGCCATGATGATGTATGTTATAGATGGCGCCACATGTACCCTTGTTGCAGCTGATTTCATTTGAGGACCTGGGCACAGGGAAGCCTTATCAAGCTTCGTTTTTAACATGAAGCATGTACTTTTTTAAATATCATTCTTAAATATTCGTTAACTAATTATATATAATCATTATCATAAGCTTTTTACATTAGATAGATAGATTGAAAGGTGGAAAGAAACAAATTCATTTTTGTTTATTCTCAATGCATAAAATCTAGATCTGAATCAACATTACAATACACATGCATATACCATGAAAACATAATAATGAATTCATGGAGAGGTAAACAGATGGTTGATTGATCAATCAATTGTATGGTATATTGGTCTTGGTTTAATTCTGCGTTGGTGAAGCAATTCAAATTAAATTCCACAAACTTACATAATAACCAGCATAGCATTCCACAATCAACAATCATGCAACAAGTGGCGCCATCTATACCTATACCTTTACATGACCTTTTTACAAATCCTATTAACAAAGTTATAAACGGCAATTAATGGACCAAGGACATACCAAATTTTAGATCTGAGCAAGACGCACAATTTCCATTGAAAATATAGGGCATTTAAACTTATTAAGACATTCAAAATCTCAGTTTAAGAGGGTCACTATTTCTGTAAAAATTTCCGAATCCTAAAAAGTTGGTGACGAAGTCATTTTTCGGCTTTTGTGAGTATATTATGCAAGGTTTCACATGACACCTTGTTTTTTGTTGTAAGACGTAGGTAAGGCCTGTTGTTTGTTTTTGCAAAATGTCAAATTTAAGAAAACTGACCAAGAAAGATAGGAAATGGTCACAGTTGAAAATGCTCGTTAACCATACTAGAATTAATGCCATCAACTTGGTTTTGGTATAAAAAAAAGGATTTGCAAAAATATGAGCTAAAATCAAGTGCTGCTTTTCTTTTGATGGTGCAAGAGTATATTTTGTTTTCATTGCTTTTATTGTTGGTTTTCTAATACTGAGCTTCTATTTCTAATTAGTCGTATGCACCACAAGTCACATGAATATGAGATTGGGACGTAATGAAATATAGTTTATATTTTAACAGTTACATAATTTTATCTGTTACAGCAAAGTTGAGGTAAATATTGTTCCCAGTCTGGTGAAAATGAGAACTGCATGCTGCTGCCATCTGGCACAAAGTTAGTTTTGTATGCTGTAGCATTGCAGCTCCAAAGAAATAGTTCCAATTTCATGGCACATTCACAAAGTTTCTATTCAACATTGAGGTAAACCAGAGTAAGACTCAGCAATCACATTCCCTATTAAAGGAAGAAGAGAAGGCAATCAGCATACTCAGAAACAGCCCCGGTTTCTTCCAGACAAAATTGTACAAGCTCCTAAAAATCAATTTATGTGGACCGCTCGCAGGAGCTGTCGGAATTGCACACTTTCCACTAGGTGGCATCACATGACAGCATATGTTCTGATCTGTCAAGGCTGGAAAAAGCAGTGGCAATGAAACAGTGCTCCACTTGTAGACAGTATTGTACCAATAACTCTCTTCAAACAACAGATTAAGAGCAAACTTAAAATGAATTTTGAAAAACCAATGCACAAACATCATGAAGATCAAATCTATTTCAATGTAAGGGGACCAGTGCTGCTTGTGTTTGGCTGATTATGATTTTTTTTTCATCAAAACGAACATCCGCAATTATTGAAAAAGTTTCAGCTTTTGATTAAATATCTAAAGATTTATTGACTAGTTTAAAGATGACTTTAAAAATATTCCAAATTGGTTGCCATGATATTGGTAACCAATTTTTGAAAAATTGTACGATGCACTTTGTCAACCTTCCTTGCCAGTTTCATAATCTGCAGAAGTTTGTGATTCCTCGGATGCATAGATTGTCCATTCCTCTCTCAGGGTGAACTGAACCCACTGCCTAAATTAGGCCTATATCTCCCAGGTTCCTTAACTAATTAATTACGCTTCAACATTATTTGCACTTGTTAGTCATAAATATATTGTAAGTACAACTAAGGCAATCAGTCAATTGTAAGTATTGGAGATTGTCTTGATTTATTATCAATTCCCGGAAGAGTATACACGTATTCAAATTTTCAAATTTAATGTAAAGTTGTTTATTTTAAGTAATGTGATTTATACTAATCCCCGGATATGTTCAGAAATGTCTCTCTGCTTTCCGTTAACTGTCAAAACATTAAATATTATGTAATCATGAGTGTCTCAACAGGAAAGCTCAACAGGAAAGCTCAACGGGAAAGGCTGTAAAGCTCACCAGGAAGCTCCTTTAATTCAAACCAGAAAGATCAAGTGTAGTCCAATATAATTCATCACTCCTTTGAAATTACATTTTAATCACACTTTGACGGCTTTTGCAAAAAGTTGCCTTTTGGAAAAACCTGCAGATTTAGAATCTAAATCAATAGGCTATACAACCAAGATTCATGTGGATGTGAGAGGTTGATTGATGGCTGTAGATTTCATAAGAAGTTGAAGACAAAGTTGGTTCTCTTCCCCATGAAGTATACAAATCATTGCAGTTGCAGCAGCTGGTTGTCCAACCAGAACCATCATGAAAGTATAGATATTGCCCGGCAACAGCTCACAAAAATTAAAACTGTGAAAAGGGGCGTTCCGGGTCACAATTAATAACAAATAGCTGCTTGGAGAACTTCAGAATTGGTGGTCCTCTGTCACTGCAGCATTTCTGAAAAGCTTCAGAAACTTTTCAGAAACCCTGCAGTGACAGCTCGAGGATCAAAAAAAAAAAAAGAAAAACAATCAGCAGCTGCCTGCAAAACGACCGAATTTGTGAAATTCTGTAGCTTCCTTTTGAATTCTGAAGCTTCCTCAGGGCGTCCAGCAGTCAGGGAAAAGTCAGGGAAAAGTGAAATTTCTTCCGGGTCAGGGAATTTTGATATTGGTCAGTAGTCCGGCAGTGGAGGGGTGGTACCCAAAAGTTTCGGTTAAAGTTTTTTTCTCTCTTGATCCTGTATCTATATGGTCCAAGAAACATTTTCAGGGGGGGTGTGAAACTCTCACCCTTGAGCATTCCGAGAAATCCAAGATGGCGTCCAAAATGGCCGCCGGACCCGAAATTGGTCATAAATTGGCTCCTAATTCAGCTAGGATGATAAATAAAACATCAAAATAGGGGTTTTGAGGGTCAAGGATTTCAGAAATAGATAAATCAAACTCATAAGATTGCAATTTTCAGCTTAAATGGCCTAAATTATGCATTAAAACTGTAAAATTAGGGTTGAAAATCAAGATTAGGCATATGTGACCTGCTCCACCAAAATGTGCTGAAAGAATAAGCAAAGCATCTATTACTGTGGCTTTCCCTGAATCTACTTGAAAGGTGCTTTCAAATAATGGGTCAAATGTGGGATTGCGGGTACATATCAATGCATCAAAAGAAATAACATATCAAACCTGTTAATTATGAAGCCCGGGAAACCGAATAAACAACTGTTAAATTTCAAGCAATCGACACCAAAATATGTCAAACTAACACAGGTATGCTATCTGTTTTCTGGTGAATATGGATAGCCTTTGATGTCAGCTTTCATTTGACACCTTGATTCCCTTGCTAATATAACTGTCAACCTTCCAAAAGGTTGCTATCAGTGGCGAAAATCTCATAGGAAACACAAAATGCTCCCATGTATTTTCAATTCCACCTATCCTATTCAATAGATAACTCATTCCTAATTAACCAAAATGGATGTGGATGGATAGTCCTTGATGTCAGCTTTCAATTAAACCTTGATTTATTTGTTACTCCAACTGTCAACCTTCCAAAAAGCTTAATAAATGTTGTAGTCATTATAGAAATTCTCCTCCGAAACACATAATCCTCCAATGTATTTTCAACTCCACTATCCTAATCACTAGATAAATCTGTCCTAACAAACCAAAATGGATGAGGATGGATAGCCCTTGATATCAGCTTTCAGTTGGTACCTTGATGTCCTTGTTACTGCAATTGTCAACCCTCCAAAAGCTAAAATAAATAAATGTAGCTGCCAGTGTCAAAAATCACCTCGGAAACACTGTAAATCCTCCCATTTATTTTGAATTCTTCCTGTCCTAAACACTGGATAGTTAATTTGTAATCAACGAAAATGGATGTGGATGGATAGCCCTTGATGTGAACTTTTATTTGGCACATTGGTTACCTAGTTAGTACAACTGTAAATTCTCCAAAGGCTAAATAAATGTTGCTGTCAGTCCCAAAAATCTCCTCGGAAACACAAAATCCTCCCATGTGTTTTCAATTCCCTCGCTCCTAATCACTTGGTAACTTAATCTGAACCAACTAAAATGGATGTGGCTGGATAGCCCTTGATGTCAGCTGTCATTTGGCACCTTGGTTTCCATGTTCCTCCAACTCTTAACCTTTGAAAGAAGCTAAATGAATGTTGCAGTCCTTATCGGAAATCTCTTCGGAAACACAAAATCTTCAAATGTACTTTCAATTCCACCTAATCCTAATGACTAGATATATCCTTCCTAACTAACCAAAATGGATGAAGATGGATAGCCCTTGATGTCAGCTTTCAGTTGGCACCTTGGTTTCCTTGTTACTACAACTGTCAACCCTCCAAAAGATAAATAAGTGTTGCTGTCAGTGTCAAAAATCTCCCCGGAAACACAAAATCCTCCCATGTATTTTTAATTCCCCCCATCCTAATCAGTTGGTAAATTAATCCCAACCAACCACAATGGATGAGGATGGATAGCCCTTGATGTCAGCTGTCATTTGGTACCTTGTTTTCCTTATTACTACAACTGTCAACCCTCCAAAAGCTTAATAAATTTTGCTGTCAGTGTCAAAAATCTCCTTGGAAACACAAAATCCTCCCATGGATTGTCAATTCTGCCTGTCCTAATCACCGGATAACTAATTTCTAACCAACCAAAATGGATGTGGATGGATAGCCCTTGATGTGAGCTTTCATTTGGCACCTTGGTTTCCATGCTAGTAAAACTGTCAACCCTCCAAAGGCTGAATAAATATTGCTGTAAGTGTCAAAAATATCCTCGGAAACAAAAAGTACTCCCATGTATTTTCAATTCCCCCATCCTAATCAGTTGGTAATTTAATCTCAACCAAACAAAATGGATGTGGATGGATAGCCCTTGATGTCAGCTGTCATTTGGCACATTGGTTTCCTTGTTAATACAATTGTCAAACCTCCAAAAGCTTACTAAATGTTGCTGTCAGTGTCAAAAATATCCTCGGAAACAGAAAGTACTCCCATGTATTTGCAATTCCCCCCATCCTAATCAGTTGGTAATTTAATCTCAACCAAACAAAATGGATGTGGATGGATAGCCCTTGATGTCAGCTGTCATTTGGCACCTTGGTTTCCTTGTTAATACAATTGTCAACCCTCCAAAAGCTTACTAAATGTTGCTGTCAGTGTCAAAAATCTCCTCGGAAACAGAAAATCCTCCCATGTATTTTCAATTCCACTTGTCCTAATCACTAGATAAATCCTTCCTAACTAACCAAAATGGATGGGGATGGATAGCCCTTGATGTCATCTTTCAGTTTGCAACTTGTTTTCCTTGTTACTACAATTGTTAACCCTCCTAAAGCTAAATAAATGTTGCTGTCTGTGTCAAAAATCTCCTCGGAAACACAAAATCTGCCCATATATTTTCAATTTTGCCGGTCCTAATCACTGGATAACTAATTTCTAACCAACCAAAATGGATGTGGATGGATAGCCCTTGATGTCAGCTTTTATTTGGCTCCTTGGTTTTCTTTTTTCTACAACAGTCAACCGTCCATAAGTTAAATGCATCTTGCTGTCAGTGTCGAAAATATCCACTGAAAAACACAAAATCCTCCCTGATATTCTCAATTGCACCAATCCCAATCACTGGACAATTCATTCCTAACCAACCAAAATGGCTGTGGATATTGACAGTCCTGTCAAAAATGTGTTTTTTTGTTCAAATGACATTTAATTATTTTAAAGGGTATAAAACTTGGTCCCATGAAATACATGGATACAGAGGGGCCCCTCTGACCTGCTTCAATTGTTGTCTTTGGCAACTTTTGTGAGGGCAGAGTTAGTTTCATGTGAATGAGTCAATTAATTAGAGTACTAACTAATTGGTTTAGATAGCCTTACTCCTGGAAAAGCCTTACTCCAGGAAAAGACTTATGTACAAAGGTGTTTAAGCAAGCATTTGGCAAGATAAATTTCGGAGGAGATTTGAAATGGAAAAAAAGGATGCTCTTTGGAGTACGCCCGACAATCATTTTGTCCTTGTAAAATACATCATGAAGGGAGAACTGCAATTACAAGTATCAAAATAGTGAAGTTCATTATGTACTTTGAGGTGTAGTTCTAGCCTAAGCATGTACAATTTTGTCACTTTTTTAATTTTATTTTCAATTTTGCTGAAAAAGCACCCTTGTCTTGTTGACCTTAACGACCACAAATTAACCTTAAAATTCAAATCCATAAGTGGTATCAACCCTTATCCTTTTGTCAAACCTATTATCTATCTAACTGGCATAGATACCTTCCATTAACAATAGAGCCTCTAACAGTAAAGAATCATGTACATTGGCTGGTCAGCTAAAAGAAACAAAAGTAAGTGAAGTTCTCAAGAATGCGGAAATGGTCTAGATAAGAGCAATGTGCATTGCTCATATATCTCAAAAGTCATACTTTAAGGATATTTTTACTATTGTAAGAGGCATTATCTTAGTGCATTTTAATCCATATTCTTCAGAAAACAATCAACCAACCTCTGGTTGTTTGACATTGTTTGGCTTGAAATGTAAAGGCCACTTTCTCAAATTCTGCAGCTTCATTATTTACATTGTTCACGGTTTTTGACATGTCATTACTTTGGATGCAATTGACATGTACCCAGTGAGTACTACCCACATATGACCCTTCATTTGAAAGCACCTCTCAAGTAGATTCAGGGGAAGCCACAGTAATAGATACTTTGCTTATTATTTAAGCACATTTTGGTGGAGCCGGTCACATATGCCTAACCTTGATTTTCAACCCTAATTTTACAGTTTTAATGCATAATTTAGGCCATTTAAGCTGGAAATTGCAATCTTATGAGTTTGATTTATCTATTTCTGAAATCCTTGACCCTCAAAACCCCTATTTTGATGTTTTATTTATCATCCTAGCTGAATTAGGAGCCAATTTATGACCAATTTCGGGTCCGGCGGCCATTTTGGACGCCATCTTGGATTTCTCGGAATGCTCAAGGGTGAGAGTTTCACACCCCCCCTGAAAATGTTCCTTGGACCATATAGATACAGGATCAAGAGTGAAAAAAACTTTAACCGGAACTTTTGGGTTAGGCCCAAAAAGGGCATTTTACTGCCGGACTAATACGATAAGAATTTAGAATTTATTGTCATGTAATACATGTGATGATTATACAGAATCGCTTGAATTGTCGGCGAAATACGGTCAGGGAATTTCATATTTGAGTCAGGGAAAAGTCAGGGAATTTCATTCCACCGAACTACTGGACAACCTGTTCCTCACTTTTGCTGCATCACATGATAGGCTAATTCAATTCATTCACAATCACTTCAATAACCGCCATAGGGAAGAACCTGTCACCATTAGAAGCTCACGTTACAGTGTTAAGCCCAGATATAGCTGGTATCAAGTCAACTAGTAACCATGCCAACTGGTAACCAAACCAACTGGTAACCAACCAACTAGTAACCAACCAACTGGTAACCAAAAACCCTACCAACTGGTAACCATCCTTTTTTTGTGGTTTACCAAGTCGTAACCATGCACTTAGATTAATTTCATGACCATACCAATTAGTAACCACCAAATTCTTGCCAACTACCAAGTCGTAACCAAAACTAAATTAGGTTTTAACCCAAGAAATCACAGTAAATTTCGTAAATAATGATAACGTGTTTATTCAAGGATATACTATCCAAATATAAATTATCTGAATCTAAATATTTAGAATTATAAAGATAAAAAAGCTTTACTGGTAATTATGAGTTGGTTACGAGTTGGTTCATTCTGATTTTCCCTGGTTACCAGTTGGCAAGAGTCACTGGTTACGAGTTGGTATACAACTTCCTTTTTTTGGTTACTACTTGGCCATGGCCTTTTGATTACTGAAGGGCATGGTTACTACTTGGTTGGGAAAAATCAAAAATGGTTACGAGTTGGTTTGGTTACCACTTGGCATGGTTACTAGTTGACCTGTATTCATATAGCTACATTATTGTGAAATATGAAAATTTTAAAAGGGTGTTTATGAAGGTGGAGCACAATCGCCAGGCGCATCCAAGCAAACCTTCGAAACACTTGCTAAAATAACCGTTGAGGCTATAAAACAGTTATTAGGGAAGATTACCTTGTCTTGGACCTTGTTAACATTCAAACTACAAAATTAACTTTTTCCCTGACTTATCCTCAAAAAGGTATTCCATAATTATGAGCAAGAGTGTATGAACAGTCAGATAGATGAACAAGTCGAAGTCAGTGATTGAGAAAGGAAAAAGGGGGGGGGGATTGAAACTGTGCACTGAGATGTTACTTGGGGGGGTTGTAGTTTTTTCAAATAATTTTTTTTCTCGTTTTGGTGAATGAATAAATTTCTTTTTGGCTGGGCACCCTCAAAATAAATAATTACTTCTGCCGTTACCACGAAATAAAAGATTTCCCCCCAAGGAAAACTCGAAGCCCCCCCCCCCCTTGAAATTAAATGGTCACCCCCTAATATTGGGAGACAAGCCTGAAGCTGCCACGTCAACCACTGTGGATAATATTTATAGGTCTTCTCAGTATAAATAGGAAAAAGTTTCAGTGAGCCATCAGATTGAAACTGACATTGTTCAGCACAGCAACAACTCCAGACAACAGAGGGCTCACATTCTTCAGACTGAAGCAGCTTTGCGACAACGTAATCAGGAAGTTTCAAAATGATAGTCTTCGTACTTGGTCTTCTGATGTTGGTGGTCACAGTTAATTGTGGCAAGTACACTGTCACCGAGGAAGCATGGTTCGACTTCGAGGTTAAAGATCAATACGGTCCAGGAAAAGACTACAACGGACGCATAACAATCGCCCTGTTCGGAGAGACCGTTCCTGCGACTGTCAAGAACTTTGCAGCCATCACCAAGGGCTTCACAAAAGGCGACGAGAAGTTGTCCTACAAAAACAGCAAAGTCCATCGCATCGTCAAAGACTTTGTCATCCAGATGGGAGATATCACCAAAGGAGACGGCACAGGTGGCACCAGTATCTATGGACATGCGTTCATCGATGAGAATTTCAAGCTGAAAAACCGAGGCGCTGGATGGGTAGGCATGGCAAACCGCGGAAAGAAGGACACCAACGACTCTCAATTCTACATTCTCCTGACTAAAGCTGACTGGTTGGACAAGAAATATGTCGTCTTCGGCAAGGTCATTCGTGGGTTCAAGGTTCTCGATGTCCTCGGAAATTTGAAAATCGATTTTCGCACTGCTACTCCTGACAAGGAAGTCACAATCGTGGACTGCGGCTTGAATCGACTAAACAAAAAATATGACATCCCGGAAAATAAATTGGACATTTCTGAGGACCTTTGAACGCAGACTCTATTCGGTATAACTAGATTTATGATATAAATTCTCACTCTAACCGTCGCATCTGTCTATTTACACTTCGACTTCTTACTCTACTACTACCTCAGCTAAGCTCATGTAAAAGTGTAATTTCTAGAATTGGTCAAAATATTGAAGTGTAAAATTTGTCTCCACAGCATGACTTCTGTTAATTATATCAACTCAAATTCGCAAGTGATAATATTCTCCTTATGATCCAGTACTTCAACAGAAGTGGGATCGGATGATTGTCTTATCTTGTTCTAAATAAAAATTATGAAAAAGTACTGACATATGGTTGGTTAATTGTTTTCACAGTCAGACCAGCGAAACACTCAAACAAAAGATTGACATATTACACAGCGCTCCTGAAGAAACATTGGTTAAAAAAATGAGCACGAAACGGGACCTATACCTCCTGAAACTACACAATCACACAAACATATTAAGACAAAAACGAAAAAAATCTGTTGGGAATTTTTTGAGAAATTCAAGTTTTAAAAATTCTAGTTTATCCCACCACTACAATACATGTGTAATGGCAAATAACACAATTAACAAGCTTGAAAATGTGGTAAAACCTGTTGGCTTAGCTATGTAATGCATTGCAAACAAGTTTCAATGATGAATTAAAAATATTTACTGACTTATGTCAAAAAAGTGTGACAAATTGTTTATCACACACTGTAAATATGCAAAAATGCTGGAAGTGACCCAAATTCGAGAATTTTCAAGTGTTTTATGGCTAAGAACTTAAAGGCACACAAGAGTGCAATTTTTTTATTAGTTGAGAGCATCAAGTGTACCATTTACAGAAACACGACAGTGATCCTTTTGAATTTCTCCCAAAATAAACCCATGAAAAAAATTGTTTTAGTTAATGATTTTGGCCAAAATTTTGGCACAAGCAAAAGCGACTCCTGTTGGAAGAAACTGAGCAAGTCACATAGGACTGGGTAATGAATAAACATAGAGATGACCTTTTATGACCTTTGGAAGTATGTAACAACTGTGAGGCCCAACTGTGAAATGTTTTATGAACAAAGAGTTGATATAATACTAGCTGTGAATTTGTTACACATGGGATGAAGCTCTTATTTGTGCAAGTGACAATAGCTGCTAAAAAAACAGAATAAGTATAGGTTATTCACCTAGGGAGAGGCAATATGTGATTTATCAAGCGAGGGCGTTAGCCCGAGCTGCGATAAACACATATTGCTGATCCTGCGGTGAATAACTGGCTTATACCATAAGACAAAACTGAAACTTGTCATTTATGCTGTGGTTTTTCACAGCTTCACTTATTATTCTCCCATGAGAGGATAACTGGACAACAAAGAATATGGGTTTTATTGCAGTGAATAACTCCTGCATCTTGAAGCCTAAATTCACTACACAATTTCGAAAACTGCAAGTTTGCTATGGTGTAAGTTTTTCAACTTGATACGAAACCCATAGAAGCCTACAAAAGATATCAAAAAATCGTAGTGAGGGCATTCATGCATATCTGAATAAGCAAGGTTTCATTAAATTGCGGTTTTGACAGAGCCACTGTTCCATAATTTTGCAAACTGAAGCTGTGAAATTTTGTGCATCACACATTTGGTTAAATTCCACTGTGATGCCTTGTCTGTTAGCCTGTGTGTTGTTCATGATTTGTTTCTGTTTGTATGTGAATTGTTTTCCTTTTAAGAAATCAGAACTTACATTAAGCAGCCAATGATAATCAGTCATGCATTTCCCATATAATGTGATTGGCTGGGTTTCAAGACAGTTTGATGAACAGTGACTGATCTGGACCACATTTGAGAAGTTCAGATCGCACTGACTTGCAGGATTGATTGCATGTAAACTTTATAAAATTCTGAACACATTATCCTGAGTTTGAGAAGAAGAACATTCTAAATCTTAACTGTATACTAATGCATTATTACCAATTTTATTGCTGAGAAATAGATAGATAGATAGATGGATAGATGGGTGGGTGGGTGTATGGGTGGGTGGGTTGGGTGGGTGGATGGATGGATGGATAAATAGATAGATGGATAGATAGATAGATAGATAGATAGATAGATAGATAGATAGATAGATAGATAGATAGATAGATGGCCTAAGATAGATGGCCTAAGATAGATGGCCTAAGATAGATGGCCTAAGATAGATGGCCTAAAATAGATGGCCTAAGATAGATGGCCTAAGATAGATGGCCTAAGATAGATAGGTAGCCAAAGAGAGATAAGATGTACGAGATATTCAGAC
Source organism: Platynereis dumerilii (assembly GCA_026936325.1). Classification (NCBI taxonomy): domain Eukaryota; kingdom Metazoa; phylum Annelida; class Polychaeta; order Phyllodocida; family Nereididae; genus Platynereis; species Platynereis dumerilii. Next base: position 22,851,762 of record JAPTHN010000011.1, read on the forward strand.
AGATAAGATATATTAGATAGTTAAGATAGATTTGATGGATATGTGTGATTGATTGAAAGACTGATCAATTGAAAGTAATCATCATACAAAATAATAAAATAATGATGCATTAACTATCATAATGTGAGCAGTTTTTTTAAATTTTCAAATGAGCTTCATTGTTGTCAGTTCACAGTTTGACCATCATAAATCATGTCTTTGCAGTTTCTCACAGTTGAGTGGATGAAATTCAGAAGTTTTATTTCTCAAACTGCCTGCTTTGTACTAACTGGTCCGCTATCTCTCTGTCTTGAGACTGGATTTTACAGTTACCTCTGTCGTCTGCTGCAGTGACAACGTACCAGTTCCATTTGGAATAGGTCAAGCTAGCTGTCATACCTTTTCTAATAGTAATGCATTGGAGAGGATGGGCAGTGGAGTAGAACATCCCACACATGAAACAGATTGTTTTTGCCTGTGCACTGATCTACACAGACTGAAATTAAAAACAGTCACACCTCATTATCAATCCATTAGTCTAGACCTACTAAAGTTAAGAACAACAACAAACTGTTTTCAAGTTCCAACTTTATTTGACATAATTGGAATAACAATTGTAAATTGATGCATGTCTTTTCATTCGTCAGGCCCAATGGCCAATTTCAACAGATGATTAATAAATTTGTAATAATTAAGGGAATATCACAGGCATAATCAATATCTACTTAATTTGTCCCCAATCATTGGGAAATTAGCAATGAGCTATTTATAAGATCGGAATTATCATTCGAAAACTCGAAGTAATATAACAATGAAACAATGAAATTCAATTCTTATAACCATAACAATTGAATAGCAAAACCATAACTGGTATTACACATGGCCTCAATTATGATGCCCCCCCCCTTTCTTTACCATAGCAATATAGAATAGAGAAGAAGCGCAATAAAAGCTTTTCCATAGCATCATAGCTCTGAACAACATTCTCTCAAAAAATAATATGCCCCCCCCCCTTTTTTGTTCACAGTAGTAATTACGAATTTAACACATTTTGTGCATAAGAATTGGGAGTAGCGAGAGGCTTTTTGTAGTATTTAGTGAAAGTTGATTCGCGGACCCATCCTGCACTTTGCATAATTTCTCCTATCGGAGTACCCTGCCTCAAGGCCTTACTATTTGTAGCAGCTCGAGTGCTGCCTGGAGCAAAGTGCTGGGTATCAATACCCGCATGATTTAAAACAGTCTTAATCCATCTTGAAATGGTATCAGACAAAGGCTTGCCGTAAGGCTTTGTTGTGATAATAAAAAGAGACTTTTCAGCGCCTCGAATGTTAAGAGTCCTTTTCAGGTACTCTGTAAGGTACAGATAAATGCATAAACGTTTGTCAACAGGATATTTTCTTAATTTCAAAGGTTCCGGTTTATAATCTTTCCGGCCTTCTTTTAAATCAGACTGCTTCAAAAAGAACGTAAAGCTATTTGCGCTAATTTTCATATTTTGTACCGAAAGATTGCGTATAATTTGTGGTCTACGACCTGATACCAATAATAACAAGACCACTGTCTTGTAAGTAAGCTAATCTAGTGAAAGGCTACTAGCCGGAGCACATGTTCTGAATAATTGTAAGACAAGATCTGGGTCCCAGGTATCTATATATCTAGGTAAGGTAGGCTTCAATTGATTGATGCCTTTCATGAATCTAACGTCCCTGTGGTCCCCAAACGAATCCCTCAGGGGTAACAATCAACAAGGATAACGCCGAACGAGCTGTGTTAATAGCAGAATAACGCCTATTGTCTTGACTAAATAAAAATTCTAGAAACTCAAGTCCCTGCGGGACAGAAGGCATGAGAAAATCGTATCCCCTATCACTAGCAAATTCAATCCATTTTCTTATGTAACTTGCATAAAACTTTAAGGTAGACGGCTGTTGGGCCTTGATCATAATGTTAATAACAGTGTCGTTATATCCACGTTTCCTGAGAGCCTTACGCAACGTTTCGATGGAAGTCGCAATATCCGGGCCGAGTAACTGGGCTGGCTGAGATTCGTCTATCCCTGGGTTTAATACGTCTAGTGTGCGTGAAGGATTGCCGCGATCAACGTCAGTTTTCCCGCCATCGGGTGAGTGCGCTCTGGTCTGGAAGGCAAGAATAAAGTATGAGAAACAGCAATATACAAGGGCTGACCAACAACAAGCCTCATAAACTTCGTGTACCATGGTTTGGTAGGCCACTTTGGCACTATCATCAGAACCCTGGCTTTCTCTAAATGAATCTTCTGTAACACTGCTGGAATCAAAGCAAAGGGAGGAAAAGCATAACCCTGAAGTGGGGCCCAGTCGATAGTGAAACTGTCAATGTAGGCAGCCTCTGTATCTGGTTTCCAGGAGCAGAAGGACTTCACCTGACAGTTCAAACGAGATGCAAACAAATCAATGTCGGGACTACCAAAAATCTGACAGAGCTCCTGAAAGTTGTCTCTGGACAAGGACCATTCTGTTTCATCGGTAAACCTATGAGACGCATCATCAGCGGCCTCGTTCAACACTCCTGGAATATGGGCAGCTGACAACCAAATATCATTTTCAATGGCCCACAACCAGATCCTCCTGGTAATGCCATTACAGGTCCTGGAGCGAACCGAGCCTTGATTCTGAATAAGCAGTTTGGCTGTGGTTTTGTCTGTCATAACCTGGAGGTGATGACCTGTCATATTCCTGCAGACTGCCTGTAAACTATAAAGGATTGCAAGCAATTCAAGTGCATTAATGTGCAAGGTCGCCTCTTCTGCGTTCCATCTGCCCCCAAACTTCTCACCCAAGGCAGGAAAACTGCAGCCCCAACCAGCCAGACTAGCATCTGTATAGAATACATAATCAGGTTGACCAAAGAAAATTGGGGCAAAAACAACAGGCAAATTCAAAAGCCACCATTGCAAGTCCGAACGGACATCGTCATCCAAAGTCGTGAGAGCATCAAAATTGTGTTGAGAACGAGAAAGTGCTTCATTTTTGGCAATCGTCAAACGTTTGGTAAATAGCCAAGCATATCTGTTGCCCGGCTTGGTAGCCTCCAACTTTCCTAAAACCTGTGAGACATAACGAATAGACATGACAGTTTTGGCCAAGCATTCATTTATCAATGCAATAATAGTCTCAACCTTTGCAGTTGGAAGCGTAACTTTCATAGCCACCGAATCAATCATAAAGCCAACATGTTCGATACATCGAGTGGGGGTCAACACACTCTTGGGACTAATGACAAACCCCAAAGATTCAAACAAGTTTGCAGCCATTTGACCATGGTCAAAACATTTCCGAAATTCTGAATCTGTCAAAAATATGTTGTCAATATATGCCGCAATATCCATACCAGTATTCTCACGTAAATGTGCAAGAGGCACCTTGAGAATCTTGGTAAACAATCTTGGCCCAGAACTGAGCCCATTGGGCAGACATGTGAATTGGTATAATTGGCCCGCATATTCAAATCTAAGGAAACGTCTGTGGCTAGGTTGAATGCGCACAGAATAATAAGCATCCTGAAGGTCAAGACTCAACATGTAAGCATTCTTGCTCACCATCTTTAGAATTGTCTCTAAAGTGTCCATCTTAAAGTGATGATACTGAACATCTTGATTAAGAGATTTCAAATCCAAAATAAGTCGAAATTTCCCTTCCTGTTTTTAGGTCTGAGAAAAATTCGTGAGACAAATTCTCCATTAGAATGTCGGGTAATTTCAATAACTCCCATGTCTAACAGTCTATCAATTTCTTGAACAAGGAATTGATGTTCATCAGCCGACAACTGCAGTGGTCTGGGCACCCGAGACTGCACAGGGGATTCTTCCAATTCAATAACAAGTCCCCGCACATAACGCAATATGATTGAATCAGAAGTGAGTTGAGCCCATTTGTCAGCATGCTTACTAATAGCCCCTGCCTTAAATTGTTTGCATTCAAGTACCATAATCTGAGAACTCACCGGCAAAGAGGGGGGAAGGGCATCATCGAGAGGCTTGGCGCTTAACTCTGTGATTTCTTCGCAACATTGTTGTTCGTCTTGCGAACCTTCCGGTACTTGAAGCGGGAGCCTGCAAGGAGAAATTGTGTCATGAGTATCAACAACATCAATCATGTCACACTCAGTATCCGAAGAGGAGTCATCATCAGACATGTCATGAGAATTAATCACATTCAATTCATCTTCAACATAAGAAAAGGGAAAATTTTCCTTAACTTGGTTAAATCTGCGACCTTGGAAGGAGTAAGGTGTATACCGGTGAGCTCCACGTCTCGAGTATCCCCCACGTCCGCGACGTCCGTACGAGGATGTTGTGGGCCGGCCCACTCGGATGGCCTGTCCCATCATCTTGAGGCGTTCATTCAAGTTCTCTCCAAACAGCCACTGGGAGCCATTATTGTTGGCATCTTTACAGAGCGTCTGGTACTTCGGATTAATAATACTCTTCAGATTGTTTCGGCCGAAATTGTTTATAGTGAGACTGGCTTGTGCCAAAAATTTCAAGGAAGCGACCGAGGACTCAACGATCTTTGGGAGCACGGATTGAAGAGCCCCCGGGGCCAATCCCGAGGTACTGTCTTCCAATAACATGTTCACCGTAGCACAAGCTGCCCCCGCCAAGGCCCCTTGGCTGGCACGGAGTCGGAAATCCCTCTGCCGGACAGACTTGTTGTGGCCATCCCCCAGTGATATCACAAACTCATCATTCACATCAACTTTAAAAATGTTCACGTTCTCGGGCCGAGCAAATTTATCAAACAGTTCATTCAGGCGGTGCGGAGAACGCCAAATAGAATTCACAAGGCTGGCGACATCGGCTCGCACCGGGGGCTGCACAACCTCCTCAGAATTGTAAGCCGCCAACAAACCGTGGAGCGCGCCTCCCTCCGGCGCTGGGTCAATCACAGGGGGAGCGCCCATGTTGGGTTCCGTATCCAGTTCATCATCCTCCTGTTCACAGGAATCCAAAGGCTCATCCTCATATATGAGCTCGTAGTAATAGTCATCGTCCTCGTCTTCGTCGTGAGGTTGAGCGAATAGATCTGGCGGAGCCAAAACCGGCCGCCGAGTCCCCACGGGGGCCACCATCGGCCTTTGCGCTGCCCTCAGTAAAGAAGACACATCGGTTTTCGGAGTTTCAGCCTTGTCCATGGCTCCAACGGTAGGCGTTAGGCCAGCAACGCGGGGGTCGCCGCCCTCCTGTGATGTCCCCGGTTGAGGGGAATCGGCCGTGCGGAGCTTGTCGGCCTGATCCTTCGTGCTGGGTATCACTTTCGGCATTTCATGTGCCCCCGGTAAATCCGTTTTTGCAAATCAAAGCAGAAAATTTCTTGGAACTATCGCGCATGCATACTAATGAAGTGCGAAAGAGATCAACCAATCCGGGTGCCGCGTCAAATGCGAATAATAAAGAACCATCTGGTCTCGTCAACAGCGGAGAACCAATTGAAGCATGTGACAGCGGTGGACTATCTCATGTTAGGACGATGGGGGGATCAGGTAGTTTGTGGAGTGAAATAAGATTTGTAACGTGCAAAGCTACTTGAGCACCAAACACATTGTCATTTCGTTGCACTTCTTGTTTCCCTGTAATACACCGTAGTACTAAGGATATAAGTTTCCTTTATATAAGTAAAGGTAAGAATGGTCGTTCTTGGTGGGTTATTAGCAGAACTTTGCCAAATTTTATCCAAAAAGGGAACTGTCAAATGAGCCTGATCTTGGGAAGTTGGGATTGACTTTGATATCTTTCCAGTGATTCCCATGAATGCTAAATCTTACATTGTTAAAGCTGGATGACCATGTATATTCTGTTTAAAAATTAGCAGATAGATTTGTCATGTTTAGATTTTTGAGTGATTCTGAGGTGCCCATTGTGGTTGATGCATTTTTTTTTCAGTCTCTATTTTGCTTTGATTTGAACATTGCTCGCTCTTTTGCAATGTACTGCATAAGCAGTGATAATGTGATATCCATTGTTATTTTTTTCAAACTTGGAGAAAAAAAAGCGCAAAACTGGTGAGATGTTTAATTGTTTATATGTCACTAGGTATGTGTATAATCACTGATAACCCACATATACGCACTTGAGATGTTTTTTTTGGCTATGTTGTTCATCTTAGTTGGGGCACTTTTTTGCAAAAATAAGAGTATGGAAACTAAACAACGTCATTTAAGTCAATCAAGGAGCCCATCCCCACAGATAAATTGTCTGCAGAAGCAGTTCTACTCTTCATTGAATTGTATCGATTACCCAATCAGTAATGATACAAAACTTTCTAAGTTGCTGACAACTCATGAAATGATTGTTGTCGCGTAACATTGTCTCAATACAGTACGATGCTTCAGATGGGTTCTCACAAGATGATCTGCAATTCTGCATGCACAAAAAAATGACAAATTCTACAATTCTTTCTGAACAATCTGTAAACTTTTTTCATTTGAGTTAGGGTTTTACACCTAAAAATGTATACGGCGCAACATCATAATTATCAAGGGGGCAAATTTACAGATGTCACAATGCCACTTGTCTCTGTAGATGTTACTCTTGAAATTTCCAATACCGCAGTGCTAAACATCCTTCACCAAACTGGCACTGCTTGTAGAAGCATGAATTCTCATCCGATTACAGGAAAACCTTTTGGGCCATAGAGGCCGATATTTGAGGCATGTTGGATGACAATGGCTGCCAATTTTCTTTGAGCGCTGGCTGCGCTGTACTTGTAGTTAGGTATGGGTCAAAAACTTTGATAAGTAGGTGAACCCTCCTATTGTAATAACATTGGGCTTGTGTTTCGTTTTTGGAACATACTTCGATCTGCATGAGTGCCGCGAACTGATTAGGTGCCGACCGGCCACTTTTTGGCTGCCATTTAAGGATTTTCGTCATGCGCCTAATCAAAAATGTTAAGAATATTTGTGAAATTTGCAGTGCGCAAGCCCAACAGATACATGTAGGCCTAGTATAGCCGTGACACTCATGACAATGACAATTACGTACATGTAGGCATTACATTCTCAAAGTTCAGTTGCAGTTCTTATCTCTGTGTCAGTTATCAGCAGCTGTTTTGGAATAAATGCTCAAATCTTTGATGAGTTCTCTTATTCTCTTGCCTGCATTTCTTGAGATTAATCATGAAACCGCACAACCAGATATTGTGGATCGCACTGCTCTATGGTCTTTCGGTCACAGGTAACTGAGATTTTGATATTTATTATTTGCCAGCCAAGTATGTTGAATTGATAATTAAATTAAAAGAGTGGTATTGGTCAAAATTCCTGCCAATAGGTCTGGTCGGAGCCCATATGGTTTTATCTCAATACTACCAATTTCAGATGGAAAATGCATATTGCGTAATTGAGACGCAAACCAACACCATGCAGTGCAATGTTATTGACTTAAAAACAAACATTTCAGTTGCCCTTGAAGACCTTGTGTGCAAAGAACCAATCCCAGTCAATGCCGGATCTAAGGTGGAAGTAAAGTGTGACTTCTTAGCCAACCCAGCAGTCACATTCAAACTCACTTTGCCAAATGGTGAAGTCATTGAAAGCACAAATCCAAGATTTGGAATCACTTTTAATATGGTGCAAGGAGAGGTTGGTTGAAGTTTATCATGATAATATCCTCAAGGCAAAAATATAAAGGAAACTTTAAATTTGAAATAAAAAACAGTAAAGATACAGTACATAACCTATATTTTAAGCTAATTATTGATCCATTGTCTGACTTGTCAAAATGCAATATTTTTCACACTGAGTATCCTAAACTTGCAGATTCAATTTCACGACTCAGTAACCATCAAGTATGACAATGTGTTTGACAACCTTTTTGGTACCCATAACATTGCAATGTCAAATGAGTTTGGAGATATTGAGGACAGCTTCAGGGTAAGGGGTGAGTATGTTGATACTTAATGTAAAATAGTAAGATTAAGGCCAGATACATTTCATTTTAAGCTTCGTGGATCCACCGACCACGTACGCCCCCCCCCCCTGAACCGACCAAAGAAATAGTGCTCGAAAAGATCTGAGAAGCTATATATATCAGTTACACGATCTCGCCTGATCATTCCAGTCAGATAAACCACTAAATATACCTATTTGTGATCGGGGTTTTCAAACTTGTTTTAGGTTAGATTATTATTTTTTGTCTAAAGCTGGAAATTCGTTTTGTAGTAGGCCTACAATGTAGGCTACATTGAAATAGACTTAAAGAAGATTAAATATAGGCCTACCTTGCAAAAATTAACAAGATATTCAATTAACAAAAGAATTTTTTTTTCATTAAAGACTGTCTTTAATGAATTGAAAATACATGTTGGGTGAAATTAATGAGAAGTTTTACACTTAATAAAAACATATCTAGGGTAGAGTTGCCAGGATTGGCCCAGTGCATCGATTGGACCATTTCCAGTCTCACTTTAAATTATGAAGAGGGATGAGTGGATGACCTGTATTCAAATCTCATGATCACCAAACTTGATCTGGTGAAGGAAAGTCGTCCTTGGTCAGTTACAAGGATCTTTGAATAGTTTTGTCCAAATCAAAACTCAAAAGTCATGAAGGAATCCAGCCACAGGGGTTTTTGCACAACACATTTTTTGTTACTTATATATACAGTCTTGCTCATAAACTATGGGATATAGGAAAACACGAAAACTACCATTTAATTATAGCTTCCAAATTTCAATCTAATGGTTAAAATCACACTTTTAGGAACCTAAATTGATTCCTAATGAATTACTTGAAGTCCTCACTTGAATATTGGAAGGCTGGAGGAAAGTGAAAAAACAATGCAAAAAAAGCCAAAATATGAATTTTATATAGGGCTAGAATTGCATCTAAAATAGTTGATTTCTGAAAGTTACTGGTATCGAAGGAAAGATGAACCTTTAAATGAGTCAATTCAATGTTGATCAGCACGTGGAACCTCCGAGACAAATAATCACAGCACAGACAAAATAGGTCATATTTATGCTTGGACCAATGGAACAGTTTTCGACATTTTCAATTTCCAAGGCTGCATGATATCAAGAAACATTTTATCCATGCTCAATTCTACACCCAATGTGTGACCTATGAAAATGTACCATAATTTAAACTAAAACTAGTTGTGGCAGCTCGCAATTGAGAGGTTATCACAATAAACCAGGTTGGTTTATCACCATTGTTTATGAAAACCCCAAAATAAAAAATTAAACAAGCACCCTGGTCATTTTGATATAATCCATATGTATGAGCAGGAGTGTATAGCGCTTTACAGATGATTTCATATTTGTAGACTTTGATCAAATAAAAAACAATTTTGCAGAATTTTTCGTCTGACATCAGAAAATCCAGTCAGGTGATTGGTCAAGCTGCACACAGCGTGTCACTTTTTTTTCAGTTTGCTTCAAGCGAGTGATGTAGGCTCGAAAAGTGATGTCATAATTTCAACCAATAAACTGCTGCAAAGGCCAACTTGGTGTTGTGGCAGTTGTTCACATGTGTCAAACCGCCATCCACATGAACTCTTACACTTCCTCAAGAGCTGTTGTATTTCACACTACTGTGTGACTGTTGATTGCTTCAATTGATATTAAATCAGTCTCAACTCGACTCTGAATGGATTCACATCTCTGAACACTAAATTATCATGCCTTGATGCTCAAGACTGGCATTTCCCCATAACACAAGTGGTTGGAGTCTCTCCCTATGTCTAAATGACATAAGAGAAAGCGACTCAGATGGCATAATGGCCGACATCTGAAGGACCCAAAATCCAAACCTCTTGTGTTACCGTAAAGTAACCAAAAATTCTAAAAATATATGGACGTTCTCTAAGGCTATTTAAGCATATGCTTAGTCATTTACAGCACCTTTCAGTGGCAGTGGCAGCTTGGTATGTCCATGAAAATTCATCAAAATCTGGAATGTCTCCCCACACTGATTCTAAATGCATGTATGGTGCCAGTTTTGCCTTGTTATTAATGAGAGGCAAAACCTGTGGTCATTTAGGCCAATATATGTTACTCACAGATTTTTTGGCGTGAACAACTGTGTGCATCCTTGTAGACAATGGGGATAACAGGTGTGAAAAAATTAAATGTCCTACTTGTGATATAGGTCATACTAAATCCCAAGAAACTTGAAATGTGTGCCTTTGCTGCTTGTAGCAAAGATGACAACACTATCACCCTTATGTCTGCATGATCATGGTTCATTCCATGATGATGATCTATACAATTATGGACTTCGGTTGAGGTCAATATCAGGTTTTACGGACCTGACCAGTGAATATCACTAGGTCAGGTCCGTAAAACCTGATCTTGACCGAAACGGAAGTCCACAATTGTTTTGTTCCATGATTAAATACATAAAAGCTGTTTTTCAGAAGCCTGAAGTCAGTTTGTGTTTGTTCTGAACAACACCTTTAATATCTCATCATAAATCAGTAAATACTGGACCGTCACAAAAATGTTTCACATTTTTGAAATCTAGAAGTAATGACCTCAATGATACATATTTTTGATAATTTTATTTTAAAAGTTTATAGTAGAGTGTTGACATTTAAACACAGCCATATCGCCAAAAAACTGTCAAAATTGGGGACTTTTTGTCACTTAATGCCATATCGTAAAGCCAATAATTATTTTATCTTAATCAAAGTTAGAATTCCTACTGCAGCACAAAAATGCGCAACTTTTGACGCTATAAGCAGTTTTGTATCTTCGGTAATTTTTGAGAAAATGATTTTTTCATAAACCGGAAAAAAACACTAATTGTTTCCTCGTTTGTGCAACTGCAGCGCACAAAAGCAGGTGCTTCCTGTAAGGTCCGTCCAATCTTTTGCATTGTAAACTGTGAGGTCAATATCGTCTTCATGGGAGGTGAAGATCATGATTTACGGACCTGCTCTAGACCAATCAGAGCGCATGTGACCGGGGAGTCATGGAACAAAATATCATATAATCTTGTGATGTATAGATGAATGCAAATTTAATAGTCCTTTTTTCCTGCTTCTATCAGATCTGGATAGCCTTGATGTTTGGACGACTTCCTGTGTGGACGAAGGCAGAATAATAATAGAAGGGGGCAGTTGCGATTATTCTTGTCGGGCCACAGGACTTGATTCTGGCGACACTTTCACAATCGGAAAACTATATATCATGGCAAATGGTTTAGGATTGACATTGTTAGTATCATACTAATACCTAGAAAGTCTACAAAACACCCTCACAGTTGAGCGTTCAAAACAAATGCGTCGTTTGTTGTAAGGTTGTTATAATTGTACATTCATGTACAAGGGACGTTCAGAAAAATTTGACCACCTTTTGGGCAGAGCTTAGGGACCGTTCAGAATTTATGACTGGGGGAGGGTGGGAGTTTTGCTAGAGCTTCCTGTCAAAAATTGATACCCCCCCTTGAGTTTCATGCGGATTTTGAGTACCCCACCCCTAAGTTTCACGCATATTTTTAGTACCCCCCCCCCTCGACATACAAAGCTATACACGCATATATACTGTTATACATGGCTACGTGTACATATTCGCGTCATTTCATGGACTTTTGCCCTTAAAAAAGTCCAAATAAAATGAGTTTATCCGTGTTTTTTAACATTTTTCTTTGCTAAAATTTCTTACCCCCCCTGGAAGTGTTGTCAAAAATTAATACCCCCCCTTGAAACACGTGTGAAAAGTTAGTAGCCCCTCGGCCAAAACTCCCACCCCCCCTCCAAGTCATAAATTCTGAACGGTCCATTATTAAAGCAGCTGAAGGAAATTATAACAGAACGGTCTTCAGGTATTTTACTATCTATTTTAAAACTATCATACATGCAGGAAATGTTTTAATTGCTTTACGGAGTCTTGGTTTCCATGGCAACGCAAAGTAGTTAGAACATTTTCTTCAGGCAATGTCAGGCATGATATTTTCAAAATAGATAGTGAAATATCTGAAAACAGTTAGAACTGTGAAAATTGTATTCAGCTGCTTCAAAGAGAAAGGTCTGCCAAAAAAATTAGTCAGATCTTTCTGAACGCCCCTCATTCATTAGTATAACAACAAAAAATGGAATGAAAAAAAATATTGGGAATTCGGTTAGTAATACTAACCGACTTGTAAATATCAGTAATACAGGCAAACTCTCAATATCTTTTGTTCTGTATCTAAAACATATAGTTTCACTATTTATTGGAAAAGTGAACTTTCACACTGAGAATTTGATAGCTCAAAGATAATACTTTTTTTCAAGGATAAGGATGAGATAATAGATAATAATGAATACAATTTAATGTGCTGATGTTTTTACTGATTAAGTGGCGAATTCAATGTTAGACTATAGTATAACGTACAGTCGTACACTTGTTTGTGAAGGAGCATGGTGCCACAAGGTGGCAGGCCACTGGCAGCACTGTAGTGTCTTGTTCACTATTCCATGATGAATTGCAATGGCTGCTGTTGGCAAAAAGAGCTAACCTTTCAAGTTGAAAAATGTCATTTCTGGATAATCAACCCAATATCAGGACCTTTTGCTGCACTCTGATTGAAGTTGGAACCATTAACTAAACAGTTCAACAAAAATAAGTCCCCCTTTACAAAAACGTGAATATCTGAAAGACCTCTTCTCCGATTTTGGTGAAAGTTGGCCAGTTAGTAAGCCTGCATATTAATTGACAGTCTGCGTGTGTATTTGTAGCTTTATTGCTAAATTTTGGTCTGCGCCAGCAGACCCCGAGTGCACGTACCCCTCTTTTCATAAATCCTAAGTTTTGGTTTTTTCAAAAAAAAATTTACCAAAAGGTGTTTAAACTCCACTCAAATTACTTGTTATTGCATCCAAGGAACCTAAACTGTAAAACTGTTACAAAAGAAGTCCTTAGTTATCTTCTAAACACGATTGAGAAACAAATTTTATCCAGAAACATGATGAGGTTTATCAAGCTGGTGGCTCCCTCTCATGGTGAAATTGTTCATATCCATTGGAAAAGCCATGGATTTTTGAAAACAGGGGTAGGCTCACTCGAAGGCTGCTGGCTCAGTGTGGAATAATGCCACTTAGCTATAAATACACACTTGTAAAGTCGATATATGGGACTATAATTTAGCCAACTGTCATAAATATCAGCGAAGGAATCTCTGTGATATTCAAGTTTATCCAAAGGGGGACTTATTTTTGTTAAACTGTTATCATATTATTGGGAAATAAATTATGGCTTTCGGTATACCTTTATTTTTGAAAATGTATTTATTTCTTTGCAATCTATGTCAGGGGGTGCATTCACCTTCGGGTTATTGTATATATATACTCGAATGCACCCCCTTTTCACACCACTTTGTAGTTAAACATTTTAATGGAAAGATAGTTATACTTGCAAAATAATGTACCAGGTGTGAGAAAATAAAATAAATCTAATTCTTGATAAGTATCGGTGATTTATCACCCGAGGGCTTTAGCCCGACGTGCGATAAACACATATACCCAATCCCATGGCGATTAACCGGCTTAAACCATGGACAAACAGTCAAACAGTCAAACATGAGCATGATGTGATAAGTGGACAACAAAGAATATGGGATTTATCGCAGCTGAAGTATAGGCTTTTGATTGGCTGACTGAGTAGTAGTAGCAGTAGTAGTTTATTTAGCCAATGTGAAATTGGAATACAACATGCTTCATTAAGAGTATGGATGTCGAATGGTATAACTGCGATCATCGGCAATTAACAGCCAAGCCTGGTGATTGCAATGAAAAGACTTTACCTTCAAAAGCCCAGGGACTAAAAAATCAGCAGGAAATGCGGTTTGTGTTCATGTCATTGTTGCATAGGTTAGTCGTTCAATGAGAAATAATTTGGTTGATACAGAATACGATTTCAATGGTTTTATCTGCACGGAAATGACCATTTTCAACTTGAAAAACTCACTTGTTTTCATCAAGGGCAGCCATTACAGGAAGGAAGTTGAATAATTACATTGCAGGCTGCAGAGCTGCCACGATGTTGCACAATGATAACCATGAAGGAGTCATAAAAGTTGTAATCACTTGTATTGGCTCAAACCTAACTTGATTATAACCGTGTTTCTTTAACATTTTTTTGTATTGTATTGTATATACTACCAGTCATGCACTGCAATGCAGGCACGAAATTCGTGGTGAGCCTTCCACAATGATACAGCTCAGGGCAGCCATAGTACGGCGCCCATGGGCAGAGACAAGGGGAACATTGCCCAAGGTTCCCATGCCTTAGCATTCTCCAGTGTTGGTGACCGCCGTATGATGATGAGTGATGAGAAGACTGTGAGTCTGGCACATACCCTATTAATTCAGGCATGTCCAGGGTCTTTCAGTTGCCCCAGCACAGAACACTGGATACAACCCGCCTCCATTTAATGTCCCATGGGCTCGGACCAAATTGAGTTCCAGGAAGGAGTCGAACCCACAACCTCACAGCCAGTGGTAGCACAAACAAACACCTTTAACCATTAGGTCACGGTGATTGTGTTTTTTTTAATAACAACAGTAAAAAAGGTTTTTCCATTATATTTACAGGAATTTTTCTGCACAACATAGCATGTACAATTCTTCATTTGGTCTGAATCCTTTCTTGCCGAGCGATCGATACAAAGCCATAGTACATGACAATTCAAGTGCTACTCTTAGCATTACAGGTGAGTCCAACTATACAATATCTGAAAAACAGTTGATAATTTTCTTTTTGGTTAATTCTGCAGTTCAATCCTCAAAATGGGAAAATTGGAGGACTGAGTCCAGTGGCGGATCCAGACAGGGTAGTCTATAGGGGGTGCTCGGGCTCTGTTTCGACACTCATGGGCCCGCATGGGCGTCGTTTTGGCATTCGCGGGCTTCGAACCCTGGACCCAGCGATTGGCAGCCTAGCACGCAACCTTTGGACCAACCCTCCCCCCTCAGGCACAACATCAACACCAACTGGTCACCAAATCTACAAAATGTTACAACATGACATTGTATGCCAAAATTCTGCATGTGCGTGCTACAGCTCCAAATAGGAAACCACTCATTGCAGTGGTGGACCCAGCAGAACTAGGGGGCTAAGCCCTCCCCCCATCACTGACCACTGAGATGGCAATATTTTATCATTTTGAAGAAAATATTGAGTAATGCCTGCTCTTGTTACAGGAGGAGGACATGGCAATGAGGTGAAGGATGATTGAAATAGGCATCCGACATAGGCCCAGGTGACCCGGCAAGAGCTGGCCTGCGTATACTGCCTCCATATCCCCCATGCCATACACATCTATTTATACCCACTCCCTATTTTAGTCGTGCCAAATGCATTGTGCATGGAGTGATGTTTGAAATATTTGATGGATGCCATGCAATGGAGACTAAAAGTAAAATCCCCCATAGCATAGCAGGGGGGATAATTAGCCTATACCAAATGCTTAAATACAGGACGTAAAACCCCAATCATCCATCCATCAATCTATCCTGTAGATTGTGAAATTGCCATTTAAACAAATTATGGGTTCTTGTTTAAAAGTATTAAAATTCTTTCATTCGAATGTTTCAACAGATGCATTTCCGGGAGATAGTGCTGGCTATGCTTGCTATATCAGCAACAAATATGGCGAAAAAATAAAGCAGTCTGAGACATCATATATTCCGGTTGTTCCTGTTTTAGGTGAGTAAATGGGTCAAAATTTGTCAAACCTAAAATGTTTGTATCCAGCATTTAACATTGTAGACAGGAAGGTGCGGGACATTTAATTGGCATTAGTCATACAGTGAAGACTGGGATATTGTTTAGCTTTAAGTGGTCAGGAATTTTAATTATAGCCATGATGCTAATGACACAAAAATCATTTCCATTTATTTATCACCTCAGTACTTATCACCAGACCCTAATGACCCCTGGACATCAACGTATAGTGATTGCTGAATGGTTTTTCTGCCCAATTCCAACTAAAAAGCCATTTCCAGAAAATCTTCTAATTTTCTTTTTCCAGAAATTTCACACTTTACACATTTTACCCTAGATGTCAAAACTTAAATGAATAATAAATACTTATCTATGTATCCATCGCTATTTAATTAATCTTGGAAACATTGTTGGCAGGCTCTGGTGTCACCGTGGAGATGTTCCCTTACTCCGGGGAGCCTGAATTTAGCCTCATAAAGGATGACATATCAGATTGGTACTTCTTTATCGATATGAAGGATGCTTTGCCAGTCAGGCCTTCAATGACAATCCAGATGGCATATCCTTCAGGGCTGGTGGAGTTGGTGCAAAATCAATTTGCAGTAGAAATATACTTTGATGCTTCCCAGCGTGACCCTAACACAGGTTTGAATATTTACTTTTTTGTAATTGTATGAGATACACTGTAGCTCATAAATATGGAATACTTCAACATTCTCCATTGAAATTGACAACTTTAGCAACTTCTGCTGGAGCACATGACGGTCTGATTTAATCGTAAATGCTTCCAATGACCGCTAAAGGGAAGAACATGTCGTTGTTTAAAACGCATGCTGCAGCGTTAAGCCTGGGAAAAGTTACAGCAGCACGGAATATTGAAATTCAGGGGGTGTTTTAGGGTGAGGTGCATTAAACCAAAAGTTAAAAATTCTTGCAAAAAATGTAGCTAAGGCTTTCAAAGAGTGATTAGAGAAGATATCTCGACCTTGCTTACATTCACACTCTGAAATTTTCATTTATTTGACACTCTTTTCCAAAAAAGTATTCCATATTTATGAGCAGGAGTGTAGATCTAATATTTGTCTTGAATTTGATATTTTCCATTATATGAACAGAAATACATTCATTAGCTAACCACAAAATTGTTTTTTATTTAAACCATAAATAGATTCCCTCACCATAAAAATATGAATTCATGTGTGAAAACATTTATAAGACTTTTCGGACAGTTCCCCCATGGCCTAATTGGTAAGTGCGCTTGTCAACTGGCTTTGGGGGCATGGGTTCAAATCTCACCCCGGGAACTCACTTTAGTCCGAGCCCACGGGACATTAAGTGGAGGCGGGTTGTATCCAGCATTCTATGCTGGGGCAACTGAAAGACCCTGGGCATCCCTGAATTAATAGGGTATGTGCCAGACTCACAGTCTTCTCATCATCATACGGCCATCGCCTGCCTCAATATAGCGCACTAAGGTGCTGCAGAGGTGTAAAACACAAACAAACAAACAAACAAACAAAATAAGACTTTTCAGGATATTCTGTTTCTGAAAAGTTCAGATCAATTTTGAATTACATACTGTAGTTGAAAAATGTGTGAGAGGAACATCTAATGAAACTAGTAAACTTAAGACGAAAAACTTTTGATGGCCTAACATGCTATTTCATTTAATTACGAAAACAGCGTTCTTCTTCTTGGTGTGCTGGGCTTGTTAATCAGAAGACAACTCCATCACCGAGAAATTATGCCAGCACCAATTAAAGTGCTTGCATGTTATTTTTGTTTCTCCTGTTTCAGGAATCCATCATATGTTAGGCACCGAGACTAACAGGGCCTCCAGGACTGATGTCATTAGAACTGATCAAGGGAAACCGATAATGTCTTCTGTTTACTCTTATGCACATTATCAGTCAGGCTTCACTGTGCCCATGAACCTTCTGTGTAAGTATTCTTATAAATATATGAACCAGATTGAACAAGATGACCAGAACAGTGTCCCGTATTTTTAAACCCTAGCTCATCTGAACGTATGGCATCACATGAACCATAAACACTGAACAAAAAAATTAACGCCCTCCTTCATTTTTGCTTATAATTTGTTAGATTATTATTATCTTTTGGCCAAAACCAATTATACGGTATTAATCCTATTAAAAACAAGTGTTATTATGCCGAAAAATCTTTCAAGTACGAACATTTCCTGCTAACCTGTGGCCTTTTTATCACATTAGGGTATTTTTTTTAAATGACCTTACCCACATCTCACCATAAAATTCTGGATGTCATAACGAAGTCTGTGGCACACAAACTCAAAAGGCAAAATTTTTGAAAGCTACCGAGCACTTTGCTGATGTGCGTTTCGCACAACAAGGGACGTGATTCGTTCTACTGCTCTTTGATTTTAATTGAGATATTTTTATGAAAAGTTTATCAGACATGACTGGAGACTTCTCAGAAGTGTCGATGCTTTTTTCAAATCAAATTAAACACAGGCCCACCATAATCTTTACAAGTGTCTCAAATTTTTTGAATATTTAATAGCATAGAATACTCAGTTTTTGTTTACACATTTTGGAGAACAACCCTATCACTGGTTTGGCATATATTCAGATTATATAAATGGCAATAATGATGGACTGAGAGCGAGTTTGGATGTGTCACGCCTCTCTGTTACCGCCAATATCCACTATTCTGCCCAATAGGCCTATTTGGCATGGATATTAGGCCTTTGGGCAAAATATAGGGTCTTTTGGCAAATTATAGGGTCTTTGGGAAAACTATAGGGCCTTCGGGCATTATGACTCCTTTTGGCATGGCTTTCCAAAAGTCATCGCATCCTTCAAAATATCCGCGAGGCCTTTGGGCAAAATATAGGTCCTTTGGGCGCATGCCTAAATTACTCATTATCGCTCACTCCCGACTATAGTGGATTTTGGCAAAGACTTTGGACACATGCCCAAGTCACTAGCAATAACTCTTTTAACTATTGTGGATTTTGACAAATATCCAACTTTGGATAATAGTGAACTGACCAATGGGAATACGCCCTAATATCTTGACCAATGAGAATCCACCCTAATATCCACAGTAGGGGGCACTGTAGTTAACAGTTTGTCCAATGAGAATGCCACCTAATATCCTGTCCAATGAGAATCTGGCCAAATATCCTAGCCAATGACAGTCAAGCCTAATATCCACAGAGCCATGATTGGCCAGTGGATATTAAGCTGCATCCTCATTGGACACACTGAGAATTCAATGAGATTCCAATCTAATATCCAACAGCCGATGAAAATTGAGGTTAATATCAAATAGGCTAATAGTCAAATAGGCTCTTTGGTCAGAGTCAAAAGACTACGCCAAAATCCATGACTGCCTTTTGTGGATATTTGTGAGTGATTATATATGCTTTTGGCATACACAGGGAGAGTTACAGAAGACCAAAAATCTGAATCAATGACTTCTATGACACGAGTTAAGGTTAAAATGTTTCATATGGTTATCAACGGTAACTGTTATTCTTTGGCGTATTATTGATTTGATACATTGCTCTTTAAATAAAAAAGCTTGTCTGTTCCAGTTCCGCCTGAGATTGCCTGTGAGAACACAAGTCCAACTCTCGGAGAGCCACTGAATTTCACCTGTCAATTTTCAACCAACCCACCAGCCAATTCATATTTTCTGCAATTACCAGGAGGGGAAATTATCAATGGCACAACCAGCAACATCGCTCTCTCTTTAATTTCTCAGGAGGTATGTCCGAAGTACTAAGAGTCCAATAGTAAAAACTTATTGAGTATTTTATTAAACGCCTCTATATTGCCCTCGAAGGATCAATGACCAAACGTTTTCACTTCCTGCAGATTTTGCAACATACATGTAGGGCGTTGAATCTGTTGATGATATACTTATCAGCAAAAGAAATGCAACACTTGATTTTGGGTAATAATTTGGCCACTGTTTTTTTTATACAAAACAAAGTATAATACAGTATTGAACACTTGGTCAACAAGTATCTTGGTGCCAAATGTCATTCAGCTGTGACAATTTCATGTGTACATGTTGTCTTGTTTATCACATTTGGGTTTTGCAATAAAATATGACCTTACCCACAATTGAAGTTACACAAAAAATAATGTGCTTTTTTAAATAAGGCCCAGACACTAAAAGCCAATAAATTACTGCAACAGCTCCATTTTTTAGATTTCATAGGAATATGATATGCATATTTTACGTCCATATTTAACCTGGTTTAAGTAATGTTTTATTCTCCATTCTAATATCTAAATTTTATTCAGATGGAATGGCAATATATATTTTTGATTGCATTTGAAAACATCTCTGAA
Organism: Platynereis dumerilii; assembly: GCA_026936325.1. Classification (NCBI taxonomy): domain Eukaryota; kingdom Metazoa; phylum Annelida; class Polychaeta; order Phyllodocida; family Nereididae; genus Platynereis; species Platynereis dumerilii. The sequence continues at coordinate 22,871,779 of JAPTHN010000011.1, forward strand.
GAAAACATTGGCCAGTACATGCTGACTATTGCAAATGCCTATGGAGAATCCAACTCGATGTTTGAAATTGAAGTCGAGCAGTCTGCAAAGGGTACCCACAGAAGACATACTACAACTTATTAGACATACTATTACAGGTGAGACAAATAGAGGGTAAACCTGATTCATAAAAAAAAAAATTGTGCTGTTGTAAAAGTGGACAACATGTTTTTAGACATAAATATAAACATAACTGTGTGTTTTATTCCTATTACATTTGTATACCTAATAGGTATTAAATATCATTACTAGCATTTTAAAATAGGGTGGGGGAAACGGGGGCACAATGAATCAGAAAAGTTTATTTTTGCCATCTCAAAGATTTATAATAATATTTTCCTTAATAAAAATTGTTTTTCGGAAAGATATAAGTATAAAATAAAAATGAGTGCTAGAAAAGTAACAGAACCTCTTCTGATTTCAAAGATTTAATCTTCAGAATGAAGAAAAAAAAATGTATTCATTGTACCCTTCTATTGAGGCAAGGTGAATCAAAAGCCATTAGTTTTTAGAAAAATAAAATTGAATGTTGGAACTACAGGGTTAGGAAGCAAATTTTTCAAAATTTGGAATATTTCAAACTTCAGTCGAAATGAAAGTTTTACTAAGTCATAACAAATTCATATTTTCAGGCCTTAGAAACATGACAGAAAGGATCCTTTTTGTGAAATTTGACTTATCTCCAATCAAAAATTCAGTATGGTCGTCTAAACTTTGTGATGCTTTGAAAAAAAGCGCCTTCATATTTTGAGGCCGTGAGCCATGAAGACAGTAAGGAGGACAACAACATTGTGGTGACAGGTCTTGTTGACCAACTATTCTAAGATGCCCCACACGGAAAAGTAAGGGGAATTAAGGTCCAAGCTTGAGAAGGGCCAGAAGTTGGCCGCCCAGAAGTCTCCGAAATTTCTTTAAGTGGAAATCCTGAACTTTCTTGGCCTTAAGGCATGGGGAACCATACTGAGTCTGCCTATAGATGCCATTGGGGTAATTCACATCCAGCAATGGCAAAACATGACATCACTGGACCTAGTAGTATGCGTCAGGTCCGTCCGCCTTTACTCGCATGAAAAAGAATAAAGCATAATTTTTATATCTGAAGTCATGACTCCCGAAACCATTGCCTAAGCTTGCCCTGAATGTCCCATTGACATCTTCTATTGATTTTATATAGAATTTGCCATTTCTTTTTTGGACAATAGAATCCACAACCAAACGTTTATAGTTTCAAAAAAAAATTGCATATCGAGCCATGCTTCCTAATGTAGCCCATCATTTTTTCACCATTTCATTCTTCTGGCCTGCATGGAAAAGGCCGAATGGTGTCTTTGGGGTGCTGACAAATGATTTCATGCCAAAATCATTTTGCATAGCCGCTCTGGCAGCCTTGAGGTCCATCTGAAGCTCTTCAGCCACCTGTCTCATGGAGGTTGCAGGTACCTTGTCAGCGTTGTCGTCAGTGACTCCAGGAATGCTCGTAATTCTCTCCACAAACTCCCAGACTTCCCTCTTATTCCTTTCCCATCATTGATTGCCTTCATAATATTGTATTCCGGTTGTGAGGTCACTCTGACTATGTCAGGGATAGTTTTTTTAGTCCATTTGGCACTGAAGCAAATCTGACCACCTCTTCCTTTTTTGTCTCCTGTGGAGTCATTTTTAATCACAGCTCATTCTAACCTTCCACAGGTATGGCTGATACCTTAATGATTATACTGTTTTGTTTTCACAATTTTCCTGTAGATGTGAGATGCTTTTTTAGCACAAAGAAGTTCATGGAAAATTTTTGTTCCCACCCTCTAATTTTTCTAATAGCCGAATATTCCTCACAATATTTTCTGTGCAAAATCACCCTTTTAAGTCCAATAGATAGCAATTTACGTCCTTGAACACATATGGCATAGACTGTCACAGGTGCGGTCTCAAAAATACGCTATTCTTGGTGCTTTTTACAAGAAGTTTCTAGTGTAACAACGGAGAACATAGTGATTCACTGTGCCCTGATCCACTGTTCCCCGCATGACTACTTTTCACATAATTCACCATATTTCACAAGTTTGATCCACATGTTCTCCAATCATCTGATAATTATTTCCATAAGATGTTCCTGTCACACATATTTCAATTGCAGGGAATAATTCAAGGAACTTCTGTACTTTTTAACAAATAAGACATTCGAAAAAATGTAGGTTTTTGAGCTAAAAATCATATTTGCCTCATAACTTCCAAACCGTATATTTTTATCAAATTTCATGCCTGATTTAGTTGAGTGTTACCAAAATTTAGGGTATGGGTCTGGTTATGCTTATTTTTAGCTTACATTGATATGTAGAAGAATCTTCATATTTCGGCCACCACACATTTATGATAAGAGCCAAACTGCATGAAAACATTCTTTCTTGCCTTGTTTCTCTTAATTGGCTATATGTTTTTAATTTCCACGAAAATTTAAAATCTGCCAAATAGTGCATATTTTGCAGCCCAACATTCTAATGATTCTATCTAGGCCAGACATCGGCCTAGTAGATTTTTAGCTTCTCAGATCCACCGACCAAACAAATTTTTTACCTATGTAAAAAAAGAAAGAAGTTTCACAACCATTTTTCTTCGTTTAACATAATAAAATATTGAGATTAGCCTACAGCATTTTTTGTCCTGCTGACCAACGTCAGAAAAAATGCCTGGAGAAGATCCAAGAAGCTAAAGATCAAACATGTCTGGCCCTACATATCACAAAGTATGCTACAAAGAACATCTGCATGCACTGTACATAAACATTTACATATATATATATATATATATAGATACTAGTATTTGAGTCACTTGCATAAAATATTGACATCACTGGGAGAATCATGTAATCGGAATCCTTTCGTTTCCTTCCTTTGCAAATTTCGGATTTGCATTGTATAATATGTAATTAATTTCAGAACTGTTATTTCAAAACAAAATTATTTGCAAACAATCGGACCATGTTGATATAATCCGTATTACCATAGCTTACAAAAGTTTGTTTTTCTGAGCCAAAACTATAAAGATCTTTGTAGAGCCAGGCATAACTGATTTTTAGCTTTTCGGTTCTTCTCTACACTGTAAAATTTGAAATTTTGAGTTAGCTCAAATGATTGAGTGAGATGGTTGCACAATTTGTTTGAGCCATGACAGCTTGCTGTTTTGAGTTATGATAATATTTATGTTGTTATAACTTGCAAACAACAGGCTATCTTGGCTCAAAGGAATTATGCAACCATCTCACTCAATCAATTAAGCTAACTCAAAATTCAAAATTTACGGTGTGCACAGTTTTTCTAAGATCAGTTGACAGAACAAGAAAAAGCAAATTTTTTGGTGTATAAATCATAGGTAAAAATTATTTTGTTGGTAGAAAATCTGTTGAGTCGATGGGCAGTTCCGTGAGGCTAAATAAATTATGGCCTAAAATATTACTTTTCAACAGAAACCTTTCCGGAAACAACATAACTAAGTACTACAGGTGCCAGAAATGACCTAACAAGCAAACTTCATCGGGCTTACCACATCGCCTACTTCTGTTTTGACCTTCAATAAAATTGTTTCTTATCCATATTTTGCCTTGCATTTTTTTCTTGCACATCTGAGAGGACACAGGCATCCTGGAGAAATTTCACAAAAATCGTGCAATCAGAGGCATGAAACATAGTAATTTTCTTCACTGTGTTTCAAAACAGGTGAAACGCAAATTTTCAATGTTTTGTGTCAAATTAAAACATAGGCCGCTTAGCAGCAAACCTTCAGCGAAAAAACAACATTTTAAAAGGACACCACTACACCATGAAAGTGATGTGAACCGCATTGCATGTAGTATTTGTAATAGTGGCCCGATCTTGGTCTGAAATTATCTATATGGTCCGCCATATGCCCGCCTGCATGCCAGGGTATGTTGAAGGATGGAAAGACCTTACTAGGCCAGTATACACATAATATGGACCAGTTTCATGCATAAACAAGGAATAAGTTGTGAGGTATGGGTCAGAATATTTCAAAAAGCATTAAGAGTAACTATCACTATCAAGCAGACCAACAAAAGCCAATAAAATATTATATAGGGAATGTATATAAACTTTAATAATAATAATAATAATATGGATTTATATAGCGCTAATTTCAGTAAACTGCTCATCAGAGCCTTTTCAGATCAAATCACTTGTAGGAATTCTGAAACAAATGGGTTTTTAGACTCTTCTTGAAGCTTTCTAATGTTTGTGCAGTTCTCACTTTTTCAGGCAAGGTGTTCCAGAGTTTTGGTGCTGCATAGGAAAATGCTCGATCTTCAAACTTATTTTTGTTGCATGGAGCAGGTTCTGCTAACAGCAGCTTGTGGTTGCTTCTCAGGTTATGTTCCTGTTGAGATTTGACTTGAACAAGTTCTTAGATGTATTGTGGTGCCTGATTGTTAAGTGCCTTCCATGTAGTTGTCATTAATTTGAACTGAATTCTCAGCTGAATTCTTGCTGTGATTGGTAACCAGTGAAGTTGTTTCCGACTCTGGCTGACACTTTTGTGTTTTTTTCAATCTCTCAATTAAACGAACTGCCGAGTTTCGAGCAACCTGAAGTTTATTTATCAATCGGGTAGCAGTGCCATGCAACAGCCCATTACCGTAGTCTAAAAGACATCCCATTTTCGTAGTCTATGGACACTCAATGATGGCCAAGTTTTGGCCTGGAAACAAATATAATAATTTTAATTTTTTTTTGTCAATATTTCAAGATGTATAGAATATCCATGAATCCACCCACACAAAAGACACAAATTTATCATATAGGTGACAATTGTAACAAATTTCATCTATGTACATGCAATTGTGGCCAAGTTTTGGCCCGAAATGAAAAAAATAATTTTAATAAATTTTTCTCTATATTTCAAAAAGTAAAGGATATCAATCAATCAGACCATAAAAAGGCACAACTAGACCATATAGGCTACATGTGTAAAAGAATTCATCCATGTACATGTTACAGTGGCTGAGTCCTAGCCCGGAAATGAAAATAATATTTTTTTAAAATTTTTGTCAATATTTCAAAAAGTACAAATATCCATCCATGAAACCATCAAAGGGCACAACTAGACCATACAGGCTACATGTGTACCAAATTTCATCCGTGTGCATGCATTAGGGGCTGAGTCCTTGCCCGGAAACGAAACAAATAATTTTTTAATATTTTTCTCAATATTTAAAAAATGACAAAAGTTCCATCTATCAGACCATCAAAAGGTACAACTAGACCATACAGGCTACATGCGTACCTAATTTCATTCATGTACATTCAATAGGGGCTGAGTACTGGCCCGGAAACTTCGTTTGCTGAAGGTAAAAACCATTAAAGGACACAATCACTCCATGAAAGTGATGTGAACCAAAATGCATGTTAGTATATATATGCAATAGTACTCAGTCTTGGCCTAAAGGTGTATGCTAAACCATGGAAAGGCCTAACTGGACTAATTTACACATATTACGGAGCACTTTCATGCATATACAATGAATAGAAATGCGAGCTGTGGGTCGGAAACAAAAAAATATATTTATTTGTAGGCCTATTTCTGTAAACTTTTCTCAATATATTCCAAAAAGCATTAAAAATGCCTACCAATCAAACCATCAGAACATATATATTTTTATCCCAATATGACACATCCACGCATGGTAGTGAGCGCACATACACGTGCGTGTAATTGCGAGTAATTGCGCGCACAGTCACGCGTGTATATGTGTTTACGATCACCTGTGGACATGTCATCCAGCGCATGCGTTGACCTGCATTCACGCGCATGCGTGTATATGCGATAGTGGACATGCCATCCAGTGCAGTTTATTTGTCAGAACACAGCAGCCCATCCGGCAGGGGCGTAGCCATGAGAGGTGGAAGAGGGGTCTTAGGAGGTTAATGTGCATCACTACCTACTTCTTTGTGTGCCCTGAGTATTGTGAGGGTTCCCCTACATTTTTCGTGATACTAAAACACTGAACCTGTAATTGAACAGTACTTATAACTCGTTGGAAAAGATCTAATAATAAATATAGGCCTATCAACTTTTAATGACAAACAGAAATATCAAATACACACAGATAGGCCTACAATGTCAATCAAGAATCGTCTATCATATTTCCAAAAAAAAATCTGGATCAGATCCTAGCTACGCCACTGCCTCTGGGATGTGTCCTCTCACCAATTTGGATGTGCGCTGTAAAGCATGTCCACTCGTGCGCTGTATAGCATGTCCACTCATGCGCTGTAGGCTATAGCATGTCCATGCATGCGCTGTAAAGCATGTACACGCATCCAAAATCTTCACGCCTGCGCGTTGTGACACATCAACCGCGCGTGTATGTGTCAAATCTTGCACATCCACGCGTCCCAAAAGCGTGTATTTGCGCTCTGGAGCATGCGTGGGTATGTCATATTTGGATAAAAATATACCTCATCAGAAGGCACCAAAGCATTATATAGGTAATTTGAATAAAATTTCATCTATGGACGTACAATATTGGCCAAGTATTGGTCTGGAAACAAAAAATAATAATTTTTATATTTTAGCCAATATTGCAAAAAGTAAAGAATATCCATGAATCACACTCACAAAAGGAACAACTATATCATATAGGTGACATGTGTAACAAATTTCATCCATGTATGTATATGCAATAGTGGCCAAGTTTTGGCTCATAAATGAAAAAAATAATTTTTCTCAATATTTGAAAAGGTATCCGAGCCAGAATTTACTGTCATGACTTTTTGTGTTACGTCTTAGAATGACAATTTAAAGCTGAATAAAACTCTTCTGATGATATCTATTCAAAGGAAAATTTGACACATTGGTAGGGGAAGTAACTGCCCCAACATATATGCCATATTCATGGCTCAGGTATTTTTATTTTGCAATTCATAGCTGGATCAAGATGGAGAAGGTGGACAAAATCAACAAAATATTGTGGTGTCCACGAAATAAAAAGTGTTATGCGAGATTCAGTGGTTGTTGTTAAGCCATAAATCACAACTTGACATACTGTTCAGATGTTTGTAAATATGATTTTATGTACTTTGGTTCATCAGTTGAAAGCGAATTACACAAATATGGGTAAAAGTTTCCCAAACACTTTGGTGTCCACACAGTTGTTACATCTTAAAACATTCAAATGCAAGGTTCATATTCTAGCTATCACCAAAACTACTATTGCAAGTTGTACTTTTTGCACCGTATTTGTGTCCAAAATGAATTCATGTTCTCTCTGAGTGAGGTTTCTCAAGAATCTGTGACCATAACACTATGAGAACGTCTAGATTTAAAAATTCCTTTGTTCCCAGTGCCATTATTTTACTTAATCAAAATCATATTATTATATAAACTAATTCTGATTTTTTTTGGTATGATGATAATTAATATTCCAAACTGTAATTTAACTGAGTGTACCATTTCAATGACCAGCCAAAATTTCACATGTACTGTGCTACTACGTGACCAATAAAACTTCTTATTCTTATTCTTATTCTTATTCTTATAAATTGCAAATTTTTGATATGTTACGTCTTGGTCACTCATACTGAAAGAACAAAGAATTAGTTCCTTTATGCACAGTCAATCATTAGCATAAATGCATGTATCCATGTCACATTTACATATTTCTGCACCATTTCAACCAATCATAGATGGTTTTGCTTTCAGTGTTATTGTGGGGGAGGAGTGTTTTTATGCAGGAAATACTTTTTGGACAATGTTACGTCTTGGCCAAGTTGCTATAACATGGAATTGCGTCTCTTACTGAAAGCCATTCACCATATTTTGATCATGACCAGTTTTTCTCATTGTATTAAGAATAGCTCGCAGTGTTTAATACTGCACAATTTACTGGGAAAATATCCAAAAGGGGTTCATGTAGAAAAGATGTAACATGGACACATTGGTGTCCATGTTACATCTTATCCTTTTGGTGTCCAATGTTACATCTTCCACAAATGACTGCAATGCAGACTTTATTCAGACTTGACAATGTGGATTTTCCAAGATTTTCTTTCTGGAAGTATTTCAGTGCAAGAAAAGAGTGTCATTCAGTTTGTGGATCTCCTGTGAAAAGCACATTGTGAACAACAAGGTGTCAATTTTCATGTCCTCGGTGTCCACTGTTACATCTTGGATGACCTCAAAAATAGTTGTAGTGTCCATTGTTACATCTTTTCACGATTTGTCATAAATCATTGATTTTTATCACATACTTTTATAATGCTATCATGAAAAAGCCGAAAATACTGTTTATAAGTACTGGTAGTAATGGTTTCATAGACAATATAATATTTTTTTCAAAATTGTGTAAAAATACTTGATAGTCTAAGACGTAACTTGGACACTATCCAGAACATTTTTGTGCTAAGACGTAACTGAAAAGTCATGACAGTAAATTCTGGCTCATGATCCATCAATCAGACCATCAAAAGGCACAACTGGACTATATAGGCTAAATGTGTACCAAATTTCATCCATGCACATGCCATAGGGACTGAGTCCTGGTCCGGAAACAAAAAATAATAATGTTTTATATTTTTTCTCAATATTTCAAAAAGTATGGAATATCCATCAAGCAGACCATCAAAAGGCACAACTGGACCATAAAAGCTATATATATGTTTACCAAATATCATCCATGTACATGCAATAGGGCCTGAGTCCTGGCCCGGAAACAATCTAGCCGCCCGGACGCCCGACCACCCGGACGCCCGCCCGGCGGACGGACAACGTTGTACGAAAGTGATAACAATACCTTCTTAAAGGACAACAGTAACCAAAATGACGTTTTTGTTCACATTTTTTGTTATGAAAGAATAGGCTACTACAAGTGCATCCTGCCAAACTAAAAAAAATTGGGTTTAACTGTAGATCAGTAAAAATATATGAAATTGGGATTTTGACAATATTTTGTGTCCCTTCAGCATGTTCAGTCAGCTGATAAGTGAGGTAAGGTAGGGTAGGCCCCCCCCCCCTCTTTTCCAATAAAATGAACAAATTTCAGAAATATTCTCCTGCTATTTTGTTCACCTGACATGCCTGTGAAAGACAACACGGAATTATAAGATACACTGTTTGATACAATACCAGCTGTGATTTAGCAACACTGGGATGAAGCTTTTATTTGTGAAAATGACAGTACCTGATAAAAGCAAACAGCATAAAACAATGTAAAACTTTCAATCACTCAACCATGCCCTGAAATTTGATTGGTTGATTTTCTCAAGGTTTTCAGAGTGAGCAGTGACTGATTTGGGCCATAATTTGCAAGACCAGGTCGCAAAATGTGTAATTAAATGTGTAATATAATAATGCAACAACCCCCAACACCCCCCCCCCCTGCAGCTTTCATGTAAAATACATCATTATCTATCCATCTATCTATCTATCTATCTATCTATCTATCTATCTATATGTCTATATGTCTACCTGTCTATCTATCTATCTATCTATCTGTCTATCTATCTGTCTATCTATGATTCTTGATCATCTGATCTATCTAATGTCAGCTTATCTTATATTCTCAACCTTGAAATTATCAATATGGTTGAGACCCGAAACTCTGCATGTCCATCTTTACAATCTGTATAGGCCTATCTATCAGCTTTTATCTTTCTAAAATGTCAGTTGCTGCCATCAAGATGCGATCTGGACCTGGCAAATATGGAGTAAATTAACCAATGTCAAGAATCAACCAATCAGGTAATCAGAATAACTGTGATTGTCATTGATTGACAGTTGGCTACTCGATAGAACCTCCCACAAGCATTTGCATGATTTTCCACAGTGTCAGTTGTGTCTCAAGTGTTATTTTGTCAGCTTTTTAAGCTTCATCTCTTTGTTCCTAAAATATTTCACAGCTTGGTCTCACAGTTCTTTCATGCTTCCAGAGGTCACAACAAGTCATATATTTGTATATTCATTACCCAGTCCTATGTGACTTGCTCAGTTTCTTCCTACAGGAGTCGCTTCTGCTTGTGCCAAAAATCTGGCCAAATCAGCAACTAAAATAATTTTTTCATATGTTAATCTTGGGATAAATTCGAAACGATCACTGTGGTGTTTCTGTAAATAGTACATTTGAAGTTCTCAACAAATAAAAAAAATTGCATGACAGTGTGCCTTTAATGGTACAATGGGTTAAGTTGGTAGAGTCTTAATTTTCAAACTATTCGATTGGTGCTGTGGCAGATAAACTGTTCCACCATTGGTCCTGTGGTGGAATGTACGGTTCCCCAGGCTGTGTGACCCTTTATCCTCAGTCCAGTGTGAATCCTTGATTCTGATTGGCTGAGAGCCGCGGTGTATGACACCGTACACCCTGTCTGTCGTCACCAGACAGGGTGTATGAGATAAACAATGATGTCACAATTGCAACCATAGGATTGTTATGACCTCATCCTTGTAGCAACAATAGTCATGACGTCACAATGCCATTGTTTGAGCCATTGTGACATCATCAAGGTGACGGCGCTGGTGATGACATCACAATGCTGTTGCTTTGTTACTGAAAGACATTTCAGACTCAGTTGCAAGATAATCTATTGGCATCAATAAAACAAGAAGTCTGAGGATAAAACCGTTACACCCTGCTCGTTTTTCGAGGGTACGGGAATATACACCACTCAGGACTCCATACACCACTCAGCCTTCGGCTTCGTGGTGTATGGAGTCCTTCATGGTGTATATTCCCGTACCCTCGAAACAATCAGGGTGTAACTGATAATACACCCCGGTGTCATCATCCAAAGTTGCACAGGCTCCACATTAATGTTTTTAAAATTTAATTAGTTCCAATGCAGTGTTACAGTGTCAACTAAAAATGTCATAGCGCACTGTTACTTTGTTGAACATTATATTTATTGAAGGAAGTTATCATCCATTCAGACTCCATATCAGAGAAACAGAGCAGCCCATGTAACAAAGCACAATAATTATTGGTGTAATAATCATGTATATCAAACACTGGAGTGCTCTTCTGTTGCAATACATGTGGATTCTGAAATTGAAAAAAAAATAAAATAAAAAATACATTTGGATAAATGGATCATTCTGGCACCCTGCCAAGACAACCCTGTCCACACAGCCTGCACGGTGTCCGCCCGCCAGTCCGAGGGCCCGTCAGTCCGAGGGTCGGCGAGTCCGAAGGCCCGTCATTCCGAGGGCCCGCCAGTCCGAAATTTTGATGCCCTGAGGGCATCATGGTGCCCTGAGGGCATCGTAATGCCCTGAGGGCATACCCTGGTCATGGTGCCCTGAGGGCATCACTATGAGGGCCCACCACTCCGAATATTAGGGTCCCCCCCTTGAGGAGTGGCAAGGCCCATCATTCCGAGGGCCCGCCAGTCCGAAATGCCCTCAGGGCATTGCCCAGGTGCCCTCAGGGCACGACGAGTTTTAGAAGCTTTCAGGGCCTTTTGAAGGCAATGAGTTACCTGTTACTGAGTTACCTGATTGCTATTGAATTGCCTGACTGCTATTGGATTGCCTGATTGCAACAATGTATTAAATTGCCTGATTGCTACTGAATTGCTGCAGTTATAATACAGTGTCAGATTGGAGTGCTTATCTGATTGCTATTGAACAAGTTCAAGTGTCAGATTAGAGTTGAACTCTTTCTTATTCTCCATTTGCAATATATATATAGGCCTATGCTATATATAATTAAGACTGAAAAGAAGTTCTTCTTGATATTGTATGTATTCCTTATTATGAATTCATCTTATTCTTATTATTTTTCTGCCGTCTTTTGGCTATTTATGAAATGATGCATAACTGACAAACTATAGAATGCATTCCCATGAAAGTATACCTGCATAGGGACATCAGGGAACTTCTTGTGACAGTTATAACCTGAAATGTACGAGGTATAAATATCATAAAATGTTTTATCTTTAATTACAGAATCAATTAATTGGTTATAAAATGTTGTATTTATTCAATTATTTAGAATCTATCATTTCTAACAAAAACTTCAATTATTTTCACAATGAAAAGCCTATAAAAAATAAAAAATAATAATAAAAGGAGATTTTGGTAGGAAAAAGGAGATTTTTGGGAAAAAAATTCGTTTTTGGCAAAAAAAAGCTGATGTTTTTCACAAGGTTGCACTCAGTGACCTTTGCTGGCACTGTGCCAAGTATTATAGGATGTTGCGTCTTATTACGTCTTATTACGTAATCTTATCAACTCTTATGTAATTTGGATCTTTTTGGATCCCGGCACAGGGGAATGAACAATGAGTCAGCAGTTTTAGTTAATTGATATCTAATTATTAAAATCTGGCGCTGATCAGGCCTAAACCAAATTTAATCATTATGTATAGCGAACATTTTATTTAGCTGCACTAGTCTAAAAGGCTAGGTGTAAATTAGTCTTTAGGTGAGGACTTCAAAATAAATTGTTTGGCAGGGGTTTCTAGAGAAACAGCTGTATAATTTTTTATAATTGTATAGTGATTTAAACCTGAATGTTTATCTCTATAGGTGCTGACCTGAAGGATTAGTGAGTAGGGCACAACGCAAATTTTATGCTGAATGAAGCAATCTATGCTTTAAACAGCATTTAGGTACTATTTGCCGCTTATTGCCATTATTGTGGCCATTTTTGGCTAATGCCACTGACCATGGCTTCGTTTAAAATTTTGCTTTTGAAGCCCATTCAGAAGAAAGTGCCAGGTACCTTTTTAAAAACATTTATAATTTCTAAATGTCAGTAGTATACCTTAAAACTCAATGTAAATTGAAATTGTCTGCTGGGAGACAGAGGAATTAATTGTGTGAAGATCAAGGAGCTGTCTGGGAGTGAATTGTCTTTAAGTCTTTAGTGGCATTTGGGAGTATAAACTTATTATTGTAATGTATAACTGAATTTTAGTCGTACTTGTTAGCAGGGAAGTTATCTTATTTACTTGGGATGGCTACCTTGGGGGGGGGGGGGTGGCTTAACCACTAAAATAGATTAGTCACTTATCTGAATCATATCAAATCATATATATAATTATTTGTAGTGACATGTGTAATCAACAGGTAGCTGGGGTTTTATCAAAATGGGAATTTCGAAACTCTTTGGGTCGATTTCACCAACACGGTTTTAACAGTTAGACCTGCTCTTAACAACAACAAAGTATCAAGAGGAACAACAAAGTATCCAGAGGAACAACAAAGTATCCAGAGGAACAACAAATTATCCAGAGGAACAACAAATTATCCAGAGGAACAACAAATTATCCAGAGGAACAACAGAGTGCCCTGGATAATAACAAAATGCCCTGATGAATAACAAAGTACCCTGAGGAATAACAAAGTGCCCTGAGGAACAACAAAGTGCCAGGAGGATCAACAAAGTGCCCCGAGGATCAACAAAGTGCCCCGAGGATCAACAAAGTGCCCTGAGGATCAACAAAGTGCCCCAAGGATCAACAAAGTGCCCTGAGGATCAACAAAGTGCCCTGAGGATCAACAAAGTGTCCAGAGGATCAACAAAGTGTCTAGAGGAACAACAAAGTGTCCAGAGGAACAACAGAGTGCCCTGGATAATAACAAATTGCCCTGATGAATAACAAAGTACCCTGAGGAGTAACAAAGTGCCCTGAGGAACAACAAAGTGCCATGAGGATCAACAAAGTGCCCGAGGATCAACAAAGTGCCCCGAGGATCAACAAAGTGCCCCGAGGATCAACAAAGTGCCCCGAGGATCAACAAAGTGCCCCAAGGATCAACAAAGTGCCCTGAGGATCAACAAAGTGCCCCGAGGATCAACAAAGTGCCCCAAGGATCAACAAAGTACCCCAAGGATCAATAAAGTACCCCAAGGATCAATAAAGTGCCCTGAGGATCAACAAAGTGCCCCAAGGATCAACAAAGTGCCCTGAGGATCAACAAAGTGCCCCGAGGATCAACAAAGTGCCCAACAAAGTGTCCAGAGGAACAACAAAGTGTCCAGAGGAACAACAAAGTGTCCAGAGGAACAACAAAGTGTCCAGAGGATCAACAAGAATCCATGGATTCAATGACTGGGGACAGGCAGGAGTGAAGTTGGAAGGAAAAATGGAATTTGTCCTGTAGGCCAAAAAGCTGACAGAATTCTTCCAGTGTAGAAGAACTAGTTTGACAATTAGGCAAAGTGAGATTAAACTCATATGACATTATGCAGAAATAATAAGAGTGAAGGGCATTGTGCCTGCAGTCTTTTGAACAGTAATCTTTAAACATATCTGCAGCAGCCATGGGAGTTGCCTAAACTGTAATAGAGCCATTGGGAGCATGCGAGCAGTGCAAGAGATGCTTACAGCCACATATCCAGGAGTTGACATAAATTGGGGAGTGCAGCAAAACACAGCCACTTATATTATTAGAAGACAGTCTGAATATATAGAGAAGATTAAATTAGCTCTTTTTTAAAAATCTATTTCTGCATCTATCTATCTCTGTATGTATTTATCTCTATACTATCTCTGTATATAACTCATCCATCTATCTGTCTATCCAGTATCCATAGATCTACCTACCTATCCATGCGTCCGTCCACCAACGCACAAATCTCTAAATATTCCAAACGAATATAAACAGAAATTATCATTGGGCAAGCAAACAAAATTTCCAAGAATTAGTTCTAAATACTGATGGTCTGATGGGTCGTGTAAAATTGTTGCCTCACCGTTTGGGGAGGGGGGGGGGAGTTCTTCCTCCATTAAGGAAGGCATCACTGTTCTTCTTCTGCTTCTTATCATTCAGATATTTTTGCTAATTTTCTGAAATACTAAGAACATGGACTGCCTTTAAGGCATCTTAGAGTTCAATTTCCCTTATTTACCCTAAACTGCGGAGCCATCAGCCCTTCTTCTTGTCAAGTTATTGTGTAATTGAAAAACTAGCGATTTCTACCTTACTCCAGAGAAAAGTTGTATTTTCCTCATTAGTAGAATACTAATGATTTTTGTCTTTAATTTAATTTACTCCAAGGAGATTCAAGGTGTCATTCGGTGCAACTGCATGAGGTAACAAGTTGCCTTGTGACAATTTGACACTTCATTCAATGCATTTGATAGGGCTTGTTATGAGGTCAATGATGTCCACAAGCAGCCTGATGTAAGTACTGGTCATTTGTCTACTGTAACAGCAGCACAGATGAGCGGCTCATAACATAAGCCACATTACTAGGTGACCCTATGCAAGCCACTCATGAGTGGTGTGACACTTTGAATGACTTCTCCTGGTAGCATTGCAAGTATAGTGTATGACTTCATTAAATGCTTATGTGTCACTCTGCATGAATAACATTGCAGAGTAGGGATGTGACTCACAAGAAACATTCATGTGCTTTTCTGTAAGCACCTGAGTTTCATTTACAGTAAAACACTAGCAGCACAACTGGCTCACACGTATAGCTGCCGGCCAGCGATCTTCTATCTTTGCTTGAGGAAGATTAGATCTGAATAGTAGATAGATAGATAGATATATAGATAGATAGATACATATATAGATAGATAGATGAAGAATTGAAGATTTTTTATTTATGACCACAAACAACCATTAGGGCAAATAGTAAATACGAAAAAAAATACACATAAGGCTTAGCAGCCTATAAATCTATAATTTATCAACTCAAATAAGTATGACTCTCTCAGGCTGGATTAAAGTTTGCTTTAGTTTACTCCCTCAAAAGTTATTACATTACAAGTCTGAGCATTGCTATTTCTGATCCCAGAAATACCAGGGGCAGCTATTACATTATAGGCCTACACCCATGCACTCAATTAAGCATTAGGCCTAACTTGTTCCTACAGTTAGATCAGTATAATTTACCTAGGCCTACTCTATTCCAATATTCATATAAGTCTACTTTAATAATGTGGAAGTGCAGATTTGTACCTTTCAAGATTGTCAATAAGGTTAGGCCCTATTAGTGAACTGATCTATAGATAGATCAATAGATCTATCTATATCCAGATAGATATCCTGGGATAGATGCCTTGACAGATAGATTATAATAATATAGAATAAATATATACAGGCGAATCATGCAGCTGTCATATAAATTTCAATTTTTGAAAAACAAGTTGCATAAATTTGAAAATGAAACTTATTGACAAATGGGGTTTATTATTCATCAAAACGAACACACATGAATACGGAGAAATAAAGCTTGTCTAGGGAGAGAACATTGCCTCAGCCTTCTAAAAAGTGGTCTACCGTTTTTGTACTCCAAATGGTTGTTCCTCTACGTGAGCTGAGGAAGAACCATTACTACTACCACTACCAGCAGCAATAAAACCCAGAAAATGTCATTTTTTAATTTCAAATGCCTGATACAGCCAAAAACGACGTTGTATAACAACATCCATACCCCAGCGGCCTTATTAAGACCAAACTTGGTATTACCACATCAATTACATGCACCTCCATCCTCAATCAAATGCCACAGGCTTGTCCCAAATTTCCCTGTCAGACCCATTTTACTCTATTGACTGGGGAGTCCCCAGTCAAAAAAGTGCCCCAAGGATCAACAAAGTGCCCTGAGGATCAACAAAGTGTCCAGAGGAACAACAAAATGTCCAGAGGAACAACAAAGTGTCCAGAGGAATAAAAAAGAGCCCTGAGGAATAACAAAGTGCCCTGCGGAACAGCAAAGTGCCCTGAGGATCAACAAAGTGCCCCGAGGATCAACAAAGTGCCCTGAGGATCCACAAAGTGCCCGAGGATCAACAAAGTGCCCTGAGGAACAACAAAGTGCCATGAGGATCAACAAAGTGCCATGAGGATCAACAAAGTGCCATGAGGATCAACAAAGTGCCCGAGGATCAACAAAGTGCCCTGAGGATCAACAAAGTGCCCTGAGGATCAACAAAGTGCCCCGAGGATCAACAAAGTGCCCCGAGGATCAACAAAGTGCCCCGAGGATCAACAAAGTACCCCGAGGATCAACAAAGTGCCCCGAGGATCAACAAAGTGCCCTGAGGATCAACAAAGTGCCCTGAGGAAGAAAGAAGGTGCCCTTGGGAAGAAAAAGTTGCCCTGAGGAAGAAAAAGTGCCCTGAAGAAGAAAAAGGTGCCCTGAGGAAGAAAAAAGTGCCGTGTCCCATGTCTGCTTTTAAATGCTATTTAACACTCAATGTTATCAAATAAAGCTGTCAACTCATCTCAGACACAGGATTTAGTGTCCTTTCTTCCTTGAAATTCATTGACAGCACTCCAAAAGTATTGGTCTCCAGGTACACACCATGATCACATGCAAAAACACCCTTTTTTTCAAAAAGTATGAAAAATCTGCTTCTTAGACTAAATGAAAACTGGAACTGGACATATTCAGTTAGTGTTCAGTGGAAAAACACAAGAAACATTTGGTTAATATGAATTTAATAGGCATCATCATGACCCCAACTGCTCCTCTTATCTGAGTGAATCCCCCTGCTTTACTTGCAAAATATTAGATGACATAATTTTTAAAAAAATTCGTTTTTGAGTCTGACTTGATTCTATGTTCCTTTAGCACCAATAAAACCTTATAAGACCGTTGTGACATATCTTTGTGACAACCTTGGCTACAGGGTTTGCTAAGAAAGATGGAATTACAGGGGGTACCTAGAGGGGGCCAGGGCTCGACATCAACGCCTGTCCGACTGTCCTGGACATGTAAAAGTGCCTCTCGGGCAGTAAATCCATCCTGTGACCTGTCCCAGAGGACAAGTAAGAAACAACCACCAATCTGTGATCTAATTGAAATTTTGCAATGTTACCCCCCCCCCCCCTTATGTTTGGTTTCATTGGATTCGTCTCCAAGAGACAAATAAAATTGTGCAAAAATCATCAAAATTGGATGACTCTACACCAAGCTGCACCTCAGTAGGTTGCATTTACGATGGATCATTTCAGTAATTTTTTGTTAGATGGGACTCACCAGCAAATTAGTGTCCTCAAATATAATATTTCTTAACTTTATGCTCAGTCAAGTGTGATAATATTGTTCTATCCAAAACGGTTATAATATATTTATTAAATGTATAATATTTCTTAACTTTATGCTTAGTCAAGTGTGATAATATTGTTCTATCCAAAACTGTTATAATATATTTATTAAATGTATTATCACTTTCTGGACTACTGCCCTATCATTTGGACTATAGCCAATCAGTTGACACTCAAGTCCCCACTCAAGTCCCATTGGACCATAGCCTTCTGTAATCCATTTCTCACACTGGTAATGAGCAGTCAATGGAATAAATTTTTAACATTTTCAGTTGTCAGTTTTAAAGACGACCAAATTAATCTGTGAAAAGTGATTTGTGTACGCAAGAGGACACAATAAATTTCAATATATATTTTAATTCCTAAATAAAATAAAAAATGCGCAAATTTGGGACAGGTGAATGGTTTTTGGGACAGGTAAAATCTTTCTACCACCTGTCCCATGGACAGGCAGCTCAATTACGTCAGTGTGGAGCCCCGGAGGGGGCCTGATAATTTTTTCCTCAAGTGTAAGTAAATAGATACAGTCAGATTTATAGACAGATAGATAGACAGAAAGACAGCCGGACATCTAGACAGATAGAAAGATAGATAGAAAGATAGATAGATAGATAGATAGATAGATAGATAGATAGATAGATAGATAGATAGATAGATAGATAGATAGATAGATAATCCTCCTAAGGCATCACCTATTTCCCCTGAGGGCATCAGAGAGAGGTGATTCCCTCAGGGCATCTCGGAATGGCGGGCCCTCGGACTTGCGGGCCTTCGGAGACGATCTAGTGGGTGCCCTCAGGGCACCTCAGACTCAGGGTGCCCTCAGGGCACCTCGGACTGGCGGGCCTTCGGATTGGCGGGCCCTCGGACTCGCGGGCCCTCGGACTCATAGGGTGTCACCAGCCTGCACAAGTCACTATTTGGGGTACAAATTGCATATTCATGAGCTACTGGCCAGTGGATGTCCTTTCTAACAAATGGCATTCCTGTGGTCGTAAAACTTTTAGGAAAATGGTGTTAACTACTTTCTAAGAGTTTATCTCATAATCTCTGTCTAATACTCAAAGTAGACCATGTGTTATCCATTTAGTGGTTGCTATTGAGAGGTAAACTTTCTTATAGACCTCCTTGTAAAGATTTCTGGTATTGCAAATGGAAAGGTCACATAAATTATAGCCTTAAGGTTTTCTAATTCCGTTAGCTGATTGGCTGAGAGAGTCAACAAGGTCAAAATCTGAAATAGTGGCTGAAGCTGGCCGTGTGGGCAGTGTAGCTGCATGGGAGTATGCATTCTGGGGGAAATTAAGACTGATGTGTACATAAGTTGACTTTTATATATATCAAGGACTAAGCATAGGAGCTGAACAATCAATTGTTCCCTTTCTTTTTTTTTAAAGTAATACTGTGGAAGACTCAACCTTGAAGTTGAATTTAGAAAATTAGCTTAGAAGGAAATTCAATCTCACCTTCCCTCCTTTCCCCTTGCTTCGGAGCGCTTTTCTCAATAGGAAGTTCTTTTTCAACTAAACTGACTGGGCTGCCAACCAGCCGGAAGTCCAATTCGTGGGACCTTCTTATCCAACTGTAAAGTGAGCAGGTTACCTTGACAACCACCAAAACAATAGTGATGGAGATGACAACAATGGCCGCGTAGCCCCCTGCCGGAAAAGACAGGACTTCTGCAAAACAAGAGTTAAATCAAAAATTAAATATTTGCAATAGTTATGTATACAATGAAGGACAACGTTTGTGCAACATAATTCCTTGGCATCACTGTGAGGTCCCTTTCTGACCTCAGTCTGATGTCAGTAGAAAATCAGTCAACGCCACTCAACGGACAACATCATGCTGACATTATCTTTTTACTCCTGTGTGTGGAGAAACAATAACGTCACAATGACTCTATATTTTAGTCAAGGTCAGTCATGACCTAAAATAACCAAAATACAACACCAGACTGACATCGCGAGGCCCGCTGGGCTTGATCCTTCTTTAGGCATACCTCATAGTCCTACAATGCAATGCTAAATGGCATATGCCAGTGATTGGAGCAAATTATTGATTCACTTAGTAAAGAAACAGTGTATGCTTTGTACCTTTATTAGCAGTGACTTTTATTCGGAAGTAGTAGCCTGCTTTGGCACGACCTCTGTAATGATAGAGAGAAATACAGGAGCTGGAGCTCTCCAGAGAAGTAAAACTGGGTGCTGAACTGCAATTGAACCATTCCTGGAAACAAAATTATTTAAAATGAGATATGCAATTAGACCTTTTTAAAGAGTATGCATTTTGGTCACTCTTGACAATGTAAGATATAAAGAACTTCCCGTTTTACAATCATTATGTAAGTTGTCTTGGGCCTATAATAAAATGAAATATTTATAAAAGGGATATGAAATGTTTCATCAGATTCTTAATTTCAAGGGAGAATATGTTATCTGCATCAAATTGTTTATATCTCTCATAGGCCTATATATAATTACATACAGCATAACCGCGAAATAAATAATTTCTCTTTGAGGGAAACCCCAAGCCTATGTCTAATGGATGCCCCCTGAAGGAAAAAGTAAAGGAAAAGGATAATATAGGCCAACAGAACAGGAATGTGTGTGAATTTCACAGTTGCATCCAGGCAAATGATCTTGTTAGCCATGTTAGGGCAGAATCATCAAAATCAAGGGGGAATTTTCAAGTCACATATCAGAAGGACAATCCAATCAGAGGGACTGGTGATCGCATTACCATTAGGTTGCTCTTGGCGCCCGAACAATCATCATAGAAGGCCAGGAAGGGCTCGTCTACTGATTCCTTGCACCACCACTGCAAATGGCTGGCCCCAACAATCCGATTGTCGAAGTTGAAGGTCACTGAACATTCCGAAGGTCGCGAGGCCCACGGTGAACCCCCTCTCCACGAATCGGACTTCACAACATAAAAGTCGCTTTCTGCCATGTTGTCGTTGTGAAGAGTGCTGAAACAGTCGTCTTCTTGGTCCATATATACTTTAATCAAGAATAATCAAGAAAAAGAGTTAGGCTCATCATGGACTCGCCCTATCATATCAATGTATTTTCTAAAAGATAAATATTCAATGAACTGATTTCAAATTAATCTAAAATTTTATCATGTCCCAACACCTTAGAAATTCCATTTAAAACTACTGATTTGGACTGACCTTCTTTTGCTGTGATGTCAGTGAAGGCACCCAAATATGGCATGCTGCTGGTCATGTGACCAGATGAATATGCATGAGTGTGTTTATCAAACTCCCTCTTAAGTTTGTAAATACAGAATTCTAGTCTCCTTATGCCTAGATCACACGAGCGTGGTTAAGTGACGGCGAAGTTGTAGAGGTGCCAGGAAATCAAGTTTCGCCCAATTTCGGCGTTTCAAGCCATTTTTGGACAATTATATAATCAATTAAAGATTATTCATCGTCGTAGATTGATCCTAGGACGACGAGGCACTCGTTTTTTACGCCGAATCGCTCGTAATTACGGACGAGGCAAGAAGACACTTGTGTCGGCGAGTTGTCAGGAGCCTCGACGCAGTTCCATTGCTTCAATGTTAAACTAGATTCGCCCAAGGAGTGTCTTTCTTCGCCCTAGCATGCTGTTGCTTCGCCCTAGCATCCTCTTACTTCATCCTAATCTTCAATTACGCCCAAGCAAATACATTTTACGGTGAAGCAAGTGCCTGTTTCGGCGTTTAAACAGCCTGTTTGCGTCGGCGAGTTGTTCTCTTTTTTCGCCGAATTTCCATTGACTCAATGATAAGTAGCCTCGCCCAACCTGCCTCTAACTTCGCCCAACCTGTCTCTAACTTCGCCCAAGCTGTCTCTAACTTCGCCCAATCATTTTGGGGGTCTTTCTGGTCTTTTGCATCGTGGCTTCTTCCTTCGCAAAGATTCAACCGGTTGAATCTTTGGTGAAGCAAGTTCTTGCTTCACCAAACGGTCACGTGATTTCTAGGAAGTTTTGGCGAGGCAGTTTAAGAAGCGCCGTAGACGAAAATATCGTCGCCGAATTGTTGAATGTAGTTTAAAAACCTCCCTCTTTCCTGGAAAAGCAAGAAGCGACGCAACAAGAACGCCCTGTTACGTCTCCGTGAGAACTAGCCATTATGCACCACTCATAATCATATATTGATAATATATCCACAAAACACCAATATAGAGTTCCTAACACCCATAACAGTGCTTGTTTGGGCCATTTTTGGCTGCTTGCAGCTCCATCCCAAAAGTGGGCCAAGGGGTGAAGTGAGTGCAAGGGGTATATTAGATGGCTGCAGCAGTAGCTAGCAGGCATTCTAGAAGGCAATTTGTCTATTTTAAAACTGGTTTATCTTGGTTATAATTGTGAATAAAATTTTCAAAGTGGTTGGAATAGTATCAACTGTATGTGTAATTTATTGTGCTGAGTTTTTTCAAATTTATTCCTAGCCAATCTTTAGTTATAAAGAAAACATAATTTTTTTAGCATTGGCAGATGGAAAATGGGTTCCTCCAGTGACATCAGAGGACCTCCTTTCAGAATTGGGTCAGCAAAAAATTGCAACTTTGGAATGGGATTTTGATCAAACTATTGACCTGTAGCACCCAATATTTTGGATTTCGTTCAGAAAAAATATAATCTACCCTTCCTCTAAACTAAAATTAGCATGAGCCTATCACTTTAAGAGTGATGATCATCATAATAGGGATGGTATCACTTCCTGCCAGAAAGTAAGTGAAATCGGTGATGTTTTTCCATATAGTCAGTGCTGAACATCCTCAACCTTGCAGCTTGTAGGAGCATGGATTCTTATCTGATCAGAACAGTGAAAATATATTATAAAAGAAAGATATTTTTAAAAGGCATGTGGGATACAAATATAGCTGCTGATTTTCTTTTCCAACTGAAATTACATTGGCTTTGGATTTTCCTTATATTAGATTTTGACCCATATAGCAACGAAAAGTGGTAGGTCTTCGTCTCGGACGAACCTAAAATATCATGCGTCACATTGTAATACATTTTCTTCTTATAGCCATGGATAAGAATCCATGCTCCCACAAGCAGTTTGGTTGAGAATGTTTAAATATCATTGACATATATTATGTCAAAACGTCAACTGTTTCACTTACTAAGTTACTTTCTAGACTAGCAGCACTGTAGTAGTACATGTAGTAATCGGACTGATATGAATTCAATTCGATTATTTTGCATTTCAGGCACTGTGTCAGTGATAGCTAGGGAATTATGTTCATCTTGGCTGATAAAAGAAAATATATAGGTTGTATGGATTTATTTTGTATGTATGGGATAGATTGATAGGTGTATAGGAAGAGATAGACAAGCCACAAGGTAGGGAGACACAATGCTTTGCACCATCCGACAAATATACAAACCAATGAAATAATATATAAATGGTATGCTTACATGTTTTCCATATTTTTGCGGATGAGACTATTCCTAGGTATTCCAATACAAATATATAAACAGCAGTAGGCCACATCTCCAGTAATAACATGTCCAGCATTTCAAATCTGGAAACTGAACGTAAAAAATATTATTTATCATCAAATAAAATATATATCTGCGGTGTCTGTATCTAGAATGTATGTACAGGAAAATATCTTTCGTATAATTAATTTTAGCTTTGGAATAATTTGTGGCCTGGATTTCGTTTCATATACAGGAATTTCACTTTTTTGAGATCATTTATGTATATATATATATGAATTTCGAAATATTTCCCATGCATACATTCAATTACAATATTGCTGCGACTTTCCTATATACACATTTTAACAGTATATATTTCAAAGCGTGGATCAAATTACAAAATAGAGAAATGCTCATACATGTGCTTTTTCATTGGATGATACAAAGAAGCCTGTTCTTCAAGAAGAACTGCAGTACTGCTTTTAGGTATAGGTGAATGTGTGATGTTGCAACATTGAATCAACGCTAAACATCCAACTGCTTGTGGGAGTATGGATTCTCAACTGAAGATGGGAAAACTTAATTATGACATCATAAATTTAAGGTGGATATTTTAGGTATGTCTGACATAAATGGCTGCCAATTTAATTAGCTGTACTCAGTATTAGACGGGACAGAGCCACCGGCTCACCGAGCGAAGCGAGGTGTCTCGTCCCTTATGGCTATCAGGCGAGTGAAGTGCTCCAGATGGTTCAATAAAAAAAAAGTGATTCAGACATCCCATAATATGATCCTGGCACTTGCTTCTCTTCACGCGTGACTACAACGTGACTACCTTCTTCTTCTTCTTCTTCTGTTTAATTTCCGAAAAAAAAAAAAAATTAAAAAAAAAAATTTCCGAAAAAAAAAAAAAAAATTTTCGAGAAAAAAAATTATCCAAAAAATAAAATTTTCCGAAAAAAAAATTAAAAGAGAAAAAAATAACCTTTGAAAAAAAATTAAAATTCCCGAAAAAAAAAATGAACAAAAAACATTTTAAAAAATTCCACAACAAAAAAAAAATCCAAAAAAACATAAAATTAGCAAAAAAATAATGCTGGCCATTTACCTATGAATATTGTCAACCAATCGAGTATTTACAAGTCCCGTCTTCTATGCTGCGGCATTATCATATTACATTTGGATGAAAGTCTTTGATAAGGTACGTGAAACATGAGGCCAAAGCCCGGGGGGGTACTCGGCCAAATTTTGATACGGATGTGCGGCACGCGTTCCGAAAATTGCACCCTATGGTCAGGTTTTCAGAGCCCGAATTTCATACCCTATGGTCAGGTTATTATATAGCCCCTATAGCCTATTATATTTACATAAAACTGAAAAAGTCATAAGAAAAGGTGTGAAAGCTGAATTGCAATTAAGAATGACACCTAACACTGGAAAGTTGAATGCTAATTAGTCATTGCATGATTGCAATTTCAAAGGCAAAACAACACTGTCTGATGTCCAATTGAGAAGTGTACCCTATGGTCAGGCTCTCCTGACATCAAAAAATGACCCTATGATCAGGAAATCCCCTTTAAAACCCTATCTTTTGAGCGGCACATAGGTAGTATGACTTCAATGTGAATGCCCCCCCCCCCCGGGGGCCAATGCCACATCAATGGGAGGGGACATTCGCTGACTTTTCAACAATTTCGACCCATGTGTTTTTCACTTTTTGCAGAGCAAAGAAAATTGGCAACCATTCGTGTCCCATTTACCTCAAATATCACCCATTATGACACAATATGTTATCATCTCATTGCATTGGAATCCGTGCTTCAAGCAGTTTAGTTGAGGATATTTAGTAATGACTGGCAAAACAGCACCCGTTCAACGTCCATTTTCATATTCCAAGAAAGGGGTCACACTAGCATCAATGTTCTTTTGAAGTTTTGATAAGTTTGTCAAGTTGGAATATGTGCATGGACTGTTGTATTCACGACCACTGGCAAAAATAAAATGGGTATTCTATTGTAAAAAGAAAATCACATTGTTTCATATTTCCACTAACTAATATAAAACCCCTGAACCGTAAACAGGTTGTCCAGTCAAAATAAATTATTTTTTTTACATACCTACCTGAGTCTTTCTTTGTTCTGAGTAAAACATCTCTTAAACCATCAAACTGAATCCGGAGTTCTCCAAATAAATGGATGGTTGAAGAAAGAACAAGGAAAACACATTTGCAGAAGGGAGGACCCTGCCAATTATCCAAGATGTCCCTGGATCTAATGAACACGCCAGTAGTCAATTAAAAGGATGTTGAGCAGCTGCTTGAGTGAATGGTAATTAGCTCCCTTGGAGAAATTAGTTCTATCTGCGTGATGGCAATTAAACCATGCATGGAACAATAGGAATCCAGGAATGATGGGCATGCATTTCAAAGTAGAATGTAATCTTAAAAGGTATGCCATGTACCTGAGAGTAAACATGGACAAATGGGATAGTCTAAGCAGCAACTAATGACACTTTGATCAACTAATCTTGCAAAAGATGTACCTTTATATTAAATGCCCACATTGCATTCCTAACTTATAACCCACTTCACTGGTACTTAATAATGCTATAGTATATGTCACTGGGAGATATGGAGACACTGATCTGGTGCGCTTCGAAAATGCCTGAATCCACTGACTGACATTGATCTTAGTTTGCATAAATATTTGCCCACTACAAGCATTTACTTTGCCCTGAATACCTAAAGCATTGACAGTGTTTTTCTGTATCTTTCCCAAAGGCAGATTTCACAAAAATGCACTCAAACTTTCCCACCTTTTTTATAAATCTCTCTGTGGCTTCCTGAAGCAAGTAAACTACCAAGTTAATCTGCGAGCTGAATAATAAACATCAATAAAATAATCCACAAATATGCAGTTTTTTTGCTCTGAAAAAATACATATTTTTATCCCTCGTTAGGACAATAATGGATGGTCAGACTTACTGGTCACCAGACAAGCTAACATTGGCACTTTGTGGAATCTATAGAAATCATTTAGCACAATATAATGATATGTTATTGATTAAAAAAATTGGTTTGGAACCTTTTGTTATTGAGTTTAAAATTACAAACTTAAAAATGGGAAAATAAAAATAGATTGCTAAAGTACCTCAATCGTCACAGGACACTGAGGTTACATAAACAATTTTTATAAGGACATTTTTCGGTGTTCTAGCTATGCCGATTTCAAATATAAAATTCTAAAACTTGTGAGAAATGTGTCTTATTTACCTATTCACATTACCAACAACATAAACCACTGGATGTGATTTTCTTGGTAATGTAACTGCAAATTGCATCCATCCTTTTCATTTGCATCTATCCTTTTCATTGTGTTACATTAGCAAAATTTGTCTAAGCAAATTATGTTAACAAATATAGAGTTTTTTCTGAACTGAAAGCCTGGTCTCCCAGCAGCCGGCCAGATGTGGTACCCTGCTGGTATTTTCATTTGCATTGCAGTTAGGATCAGCATAAAAATCCCATGTATATATTTTTCTCGTTTTTACACCTCCACGAATTCGTGAACATGCTAAATAGTGAAAAATATATACGTGGAAAAACGACCATAAGTGCTTGTGTATATGTAATTACTGACACTTGTGGATGTGCTTTTAGTATTCATTCGTGGACCTGCCAGTACTAACATTCGTGAAAGTGCTAGATAATTAGGGTTTAGGGTTAGAATTAGGGTTAGAGTTAGTTTTAGGCAATTTCATGGTTAGTATGAGCGCAGCTCATGGCTGCCGAAGGCAGCCATGAGCGAAGCTCACTTAGCACAAGGACTGCTCATTCTGTGTGGTGCTCCTGTCTACAGTGACTGCCTGAACAGGAAGTGCCTGTAGTTACCATAAAAGTGGAGCTAGTAGTTTAGTCAGAGTTTAGTTGGGTAAATAATCAAAATACCTCAAATATCTTCCAAAATAGCTTTAAAATTTCAGTCTTGTCGTATAACAACCTCCAATGACATATTTCAGGGATTTAAATCAACATGTGTATCAACATTGGAAATAATTATTTCCATACCCCTGATTGTAAGAAGTGACTGAAAATTAAAAGTCAACACAAAAGTTAATGATTTAAATGGCTAACCAAGTAAGAAATCATAACAACACTTAAGGTTACATAATCTTCATTAACTATCAACAAATTATGTAACAGTCTAATAGTAAACAGTCATCTCTGAATAGCTATGGTTTTATTGATCTCAGTTATGTAACATCAACAATTTAACATAATAGATCCAAATTTAACTCAGATTTGAATTACACAGCTGTCAGTGCAATCTGTCTATCTAACTATCTAACTATCTAACTATCTAACTATCTATCTATCTATCTATCTATCTATCTATCTATCTATCTATCTATCAATGCTGCGCGAATTTCATGGCAGTGCCATTTACATATTATGTTCGTAATTACACCTGTACAAATTCGTGAAATGCAATATTTGGCACTTAAACGAATGCAAAATTCGTGTATATGTTCGTTTTTGCAGGTTTACAAATTCGTCCACATGTCAAATATTGAAAAATATATACATCAAAAATCCTGTCCTTGATCATTTATTGCTGCTGCATTAGCACCAGGCCAGACATAATATAATTTTAGCGACTCTGATCTACCAACCCAACGGAAAAAAACGGTTCACCCATGATTTTGACAGTCCTTTGTTAAAAGAATTCACGATGCCCAAAGTTTTGACAAGTGTTTGCCTTAAAAGTTTTGACAATGCCCAAAGCATTATACCTGGTCTTTGGAAATTGTTGACCAAAGTTACTCTGTCGTTTTTTTCCAAAGAAATAAACTGAGTCAAATTAAAAATGCAATACTATTTGTAGGTGTATTTTTCTGGAAATACTTCATATGAATATCTCAGTTTTCATATATAGACTACTAGCCCTGGTCGCTAATGTTCATCTGTTATATTCTGTTTCCGACTCAAAGAGTCAAAATAATAGCTAATAATAAAGTGATTTGATTTGAGTTAACGATGAGGATCAGTCATTTTGACAATTTGTTGAAATGCATATATGTAAAACGAGAGAAGAAAGTAAAAATAAGAAAATTATGTACTTACTTAGGTACGACTAAGTGTTGTTTAATCACCAAAGCAATCCATTTCAGTTGATATCACCTTGAAGAATTAAAAAGGTTCAAGATGCACAATTAAAAAAATTATAATCTGATGCATGAAAAACGGAAGTTCAGAAGGGTCAATGTATTCCTAGAGAAAACACTTCCAAGGAGATATTCCTTGAGTCGTCTAAGCAAACGTCTTTGCCTTCTTCTGCATGATCACATCTCAAGGTGCACCAATGGGAACTCTGGCTGCTCCTCCTGCTTTCTACTTCCCCCGCCAGTCTCTGCTTCTGTTGTTGGTTCTCACCAGGCCGAGTTCCTTCCATATATACATTCCATATATGTGTGTTCTACAAAGTAGAAACTCCCCCAATTAGCCGTATGTTCTAGCCACCTCACCTAACAGCAAGTTGCTCCTCATCATCTAGCCTATAATCAACGTAATTTACAGGAATTAGCAGATTAGTAGGAAGGACAACACGCTGAACAGGAAATGTGCATCAACAAAGCTATAATTTTATTATGGCAGACTTAGAAATAACATAAGAAAGGGGATAGTATTACTTATAAAAAATTTATTTCGTCATCAGGTATACATGCAGTACAACATGAGAGATAATAACAAGCTTGTTCAACCACGGTTCAACACTATTCAGTATGGCAAAAGGTCAATTCGATACCAAGGTCCAGCATTATGGAATTCTCTGCCCTGTGACATGAAATGCTGTCAGGACATATCAAATTTTAAGTTACATTTAAGAAAACTTGCAATCCTAAATCAATGCCAATGTGGCACACTGTAAATTTTGAATTTTGAGTTAGCTTAATTGATAGAGTGAGATGGTTGCACAATTCCTTTGAGCCAAGATAACCTGTTGTTTGCAAGTTATAACAACATAAAGATTATCATAACTCAAAACGGCAAGCTATCATGGCTCAAACAAATTGTGCAACCATCTCACTCAATCATTTGAGCTAACTCAAAATTTCAAATTTACAGTGCACATGCATACTCAGTCTCAGAAATTCATTGTAGTATGAAATATTACCAAAGCTCATGTAATTTATAATGAACTGTTAAAAACAGTATCATCTTTGTACGTAGTCACCATCTCACATTTGTATATACACTTCATTCTGTCACCTTGTTCTGTTATTTTACTAGTCTGTTAAAAGCTGAACAGCTTATGTTATCTGTTTTTATTGTCATCACCGACGTTAAATAAAATTTACTTACTTACTTACTAGTAACTGTCTTATAGTTGCAGCCTTTGTGTTCATAGCCCATTTCAGCATAGAAATACGAAGATGCAACGAGAAAAGACTTACAGCCACAGAATTTGATATACAAAAAGAGTGTACTGTTGCTCAGTCAAAATGGCACTTTGTGCGTCATCATGCTGATGATTTGTCATGGTCATACCCAATACTTTCAATGTTAATTCGATTTAAGGAGATTAAGCCCGCCTGTTGGCGACAGGCAAATGAAAGGATTATGCATCTAATTTTTTACTCTAAAATCAGTTATGACAAAATCAACTGGCCTTCTCTTGATCATGACTAATCAGACAGCCTCCATGTTTCCCATGTTGAATGTAGAGAAAATGACACTTCGTCAGCTATCATGAGTCACGAAATGCCATTTTCACAGTGCAACAGTCCACTCTTTTTGCATATCAAATTTCCTGGCTGTAAAAGTGACATTATATTACTCATAGTTCTCCCAACAGGATTTATCCATTTTGGTCTTAAAATGACCCTGCAATTTAGCACTTTCTATATATATTATTTTCAAAATAAATGGAACATGATACATTAGTGAACCAACCTTCGCATTTAAATAACATTGGCCTGGGGCTTCACTTATTAAACAAAGAGTTTCACTCACATATAACTCGGAATACAGCAAAGAAAATTGGCAGCCATTGCTGCCTTTCATGTTTTAAAATATACCTAAAATATCCGCATTGATGACGCAATATGTTTTCATCTCTCTTTGGTAGAGAATCCATGCTCCCACAAGCAGTTTGGTTGAGGATGTTTAGCATTTATGCAATTTTGAAACCTTCCAGTTTCACTTACTTACAAGCTGCACTCACAGACTGTCACTTTGATACAAAAAAAATGAGGACCAATTCACTGTGAAAATCAGATGCATAAAACTTTCGTTTGCATGGCTGTCACCAACAGGCGGGATAAGTCTCCTTAAATCAAATTAACATTGAAAGTATTAGGTATGATCATGACAAATCATCAGCATGATGGCACTAGTGTTCACACAGCAACAGTCCACTATTTTTCTATATCAAAGTGACAGACTGTCTGTAATGCCATATTCAAAGTAGATATTTCCGTGAATGGTCTATTCTGCAATTATCATGAAAGTATCTTCAGTAAATGAAACTGCATCTAAGTATTAGGCAACCATGCATCATTATCAACAAAGTTTAGGTATCATCTGATTGTAACCAGGTAATGTAATTATCCCTCAGCATTATCAAATTACCAAATCAAACCAATTATCCTCCAATCATGATCTGGGATGATGGTAACCTTAGCTAATGACGTGAGGTTAAAGGGATAATGTAAAGTACACTAATTTAATGTCATTATAGAAAAATGATGATTACATGAAGTGCACGTGTGACGGAATGATGCTAAGAAGCACTTTTTTGCTCTATAAGTCTCATTTTAATCACTCTCAGTGCCAAGTATTAGTTTTTATATATCTGACACTTAAGAGAACTATTCAAGCAGTAAAAATCACCAACTGCTGAAGTTTTAAACTAAGAGTGTCTCAGCACTCAGGGGTCCATTTCTAGCGTGACGGAATGATTCTTACAATCATTCCGTCACGCTAGATATGGACCCCTGTATACTGAGGCACCTTGAGTTTGAAAATTTAGCAATTGGTGATTTTTGCTGTTTGAATTGTTCTCATCACTGTAAAATAAATAGAAACCAAAATCTAGTACCAAGAATGATTAAATTGAGACTTATAGAGCAAATAACAGCAAAAAACCGCTGTTCATTTTTCGTGGACTTCATGATTACAGGAGTTAAGGAAATTTGAAAGCTCCCAGCGCACAGGTCATACATCGCACATGTCTGATCTAATGTTGGATCCAAGATGAAGTATCAAAACTTTTTGCTCATGAAAAGAAAAGTGGTTTTCTCATTGCGAAAACACATGCAGATAAGAGATCCGAAGCGTCATGACAAATTAAAAAAGTTAAAAAGGATCAACTTTTTAAGAAATAGATATATATATACCAATCATATTTCATAAATAAATCAGCAATATTTGTTTGACTCTCACAGATAAGCTTCCTCGCCACAAATGGTGTAAGTGCTATACTTATATATTCATCCAACAGATCGGAATATCCATTAATTCCACTGACTAATTCAATATACATGTAATAAATCACTAGGATGGCTGAATAAAGCCGAAATATTGTTTTAAAAAATCACGTATTTGTTTGGATTGACTTTTATGATTTATTAAATAGGAATATATTTGGTGTGGTCAGCAAAACATTGAAAGCTTTTCTTGTCCTGTTTGCAGTGTGGATTAACAATGGATCAGAAAATTCTTGCTGATTAGCTAGCTTAATTATCACATTTATTTTACAGCCTTTCACTTTGATAATGAAAAAGAGTGTACTGTTGCACTGTGAAAATGGCACTTTGTGTGTCATCATACAGATGATTTGCCATGATCATAACCAATACTTTCAATGTTAATTTGATTTAAGGAGACTTATCCCTCTTGTTGGTGACAGCCAAATGAAAGGATTATGCATCTGATTTTCAATCCAAAATCAGTTATGACAAGTCAAATGGCCTTCTCTTGATCATGACTAATCAAACTGCCTCTATGTTTCCCATGTTGAAAGTATAGAAGATGACACTTTATCAGCTATCATGAGTCACGAAGTGCACTTTTCCCAGTGAACTAGTCCTCATTTTTTCTTTATCAAAGTGAAAGGCTGTAAAACATTAAACCATTAGGCTGCTTGAATTATTCTTCACTCTAAAAAATGTCGGGACAAAATTGGTTTGTTAGATTCAAAATGTTTTTTTGAAAAACCAAATTTCAATGCAAAACCAAAATGGATTTTTAAAAAAATCCATTTTGTTTTTTTGCATTGAAATTTGGTTTTTCAAAAAACCGTTTTGAATCTAAAAAACCTATTTTGTCTGGAATTTTTTAGAGTGTTGGCACAACAGCATTTCCAAAAATGACAAAATATATTATTAAAATCAGGCTAACATTTTGAAATGAAGACTGCTGTCTACCTAATATGTCAATATAACTGTGTGGTTATATGCGAAACTTGCAAGAGAAGATGCTAATCTGACTTATAAAAAACTAGATGGAATTGCTTCACTTTTTTTACAAAAGAAAAACGGACGTTTTGGCCCAAAATTGGTTTAAAAAATACAAAATGGTTTATTGTAATGACTTTTTCAATAAACCATTTTGTATTAAAAAAAAAGAAGTTTTGTCCCGGAATCTTTTAGAGTGTACATCTCTGAAGTTTGGCAAAAATATAAAAATGACACATTTAAGTTGTATGTTAAACTGCAAGAAAGACAAAGGCAAGAGTAAATTTTCAAAATAGATAAATTTATGAGAAGTTCTCAGGACACAATATGTTTGTTTGAAGTAATTGACAAACATTCAGGGAAATAGACTCAGGCAAGACTGTAAATAATATCGTGTTTTCATAATCCATGGGAAAATTTGAAATCAACAAATTTTGATTGAATGGCCTGTAATCAGTCACTTTTGAGGCATTCCCACGGGAGGAGTTATCTCTGAACAAAAGAACACAATGGCTTAGGGGAAACAACTGGGCAGTCATAGAGTCTCAAAGACCAGCCTCTTCTGATTTCTAATTACCATACTCAGCAACTTACAAGTTTGTATCTGATTGGTCTAAGAAATGGCCATTCTCAACAAATGTGATAAGGTCTTTTTTATAAGGTGTTGACAAATATCTTTGCAACTAAATTTATGGATGAATTTAAGCAAAGGTTAATTGCTTTAGGTTGCAGCAGGATATAAATTGTGAAATGACTACTGCCGAAAGAGAAGCTACTACAGTGGGTCCCAAATTATTACGCAAGTTGGTTTTTTTGTGATTTCTCAAAAACGACTAAACACATTTAAAAATCCTTCCCACATAACAATGTATGTTCCATGAAGGCAATGTCCTGTAAGTTTTGTCCGATTCTGGTGGTGCAGTGAGGAGTTACGCCATAAAGCAGCCAATACCCTGTTTTTCGATGTTCCAAGTTATTACGCAAATGTAAGAAAAAGTGATCCAAAAGTACCAAAATGATCTTTTAATCATCTAAACACTTACCTCTTAATGTTTGATGAAAAACAGAACCTTCATTTAAAAAATGGTTGCTTTAATGACAAAGAAATCAATATTATTACCCTGCATTGAAATAACATTGAAATTACTAATTTTTTGCACTAAAAAGCTCCTGCAAGACAAACAAAATTTTTTATCATAATAACACTCTCTCTAACTGTTCCTTAGGTTTAGAACTCTTCCCAAAATTAAAGAGAAGCCATTTCGACCAATTAACATGAACAATATCTTTAAATGAAAATGAAGGGGATTGGGCTTGCATTGACGGCAATGCTAATTTGATGGTAAAAAGAAGCACACATTTTAGACTTATTGTTATGTTTTGTAGAGAAAGAGAAATTGGTTCATCTTTACACAGGATACCATCATAGTCTCACAGATATATTGTAATGTGAATTGGTTGTGATATGACATTTTTTTTAAACAACAGAGGCTTTATATTCAAGAAAAATGGTCATTTCAATGTTATTCCAATGAAGAGGTTTTATATTGATTTCTTCGTCATTAAAGCAACCATTTTTGAAATGAAGGTTCTGTTTTTCATCAAACATTAAGAGGTAAGTGTTTAGATGATTAAAAGATCATTTTGGTACTTTTGGATCACTTTTTCTTGCATTTGCGTAATAATTTGGGACATCGAAAAACAGGGTATTTACTGCTCTGTGGCATAACTCCTCACTGCACCATCAGAATTGGACAAAACTTACAGGATATTGCCTTCATTGAACCTAATTTGTTATTTGGGGAGGATTTTAAAACGTGTTTAGATGTTTTTGAGACATCATACAAAAACCAACTTGCATAATAATTTGGGACCCACTGTACCTTGGGCAAGGAAATGATACGCAATGGACTTCCAGAACCCAAAATGAACCTACGAAATCCAATTTTCTCCTCAAGAAGTAACCCAATCAGAAAATGACTTACCAATCCCCAAGGGTATTTAGGTTAGCTTCAGCTGCCTCCTTAATCCCAATCACATAATTCCTGATGTGCTGATTGGCTGAGAACCCATGTCTGATCAGTCTCTGACATGTGATGATAAATAAGTCAGGTCTCCTGGGATACTACTTACAACTTTTGCATTGGATTTGACTTCTGGCTTTCTGTTCAATGGAATTTTGCTCAGTTTTTTAAAGAGCTTTTTATTTAAGAAAAAGAACCTCTTCCCACAGACACGTACGGTTCTTGTAGCATGAGTCAGAAGCAGTCTGGCGAGGGGGCATAGATATCTTTGTGTAAAATCAGTTCTGCCTTAGGGCCAATTAAAAAACTTCAGGAGGAACCATGCAGCACTTTTCCTCAATATCTTTTTGACAGTATACGGACAGATAGATAGACGAACGGGACTGACTGGTGGACAGACACATGCGAATGAAAACATTAGTCCCATCCTGCAGTGCAATTGTACTATAAAGCTTTACGATTAACCGTTACAGGAGTCAAAATGACCCAGACTTGTTGTCGATGCGATTTAAATGCAAAAGTTACCTTGCAATCCAGATTCAATGACAATTTGTTCGATGAGTTCCCTTGCTCTTTTATCATAATTAACACAATTTCTTTTCATATTTCCTGAATCAATAACGACACTTGATTAACGCTGCCAATTACTGACAGAATGAATTAACAAAAACAGGCAATTGACATCATTCTGAGAAATGTGAAAAATGTATTATCCGTTAAAAGACATTTAAAACATCCATCATTTAACCGCAGACATTTTTTCTTATTTTTACAAAAATAAACAAGCTGAAAATATTACAGCAAATAGTGAATTGTAATCACACATTTAAATCAGGAATCCATCATTTAACTGCAGATATTTTTTCTTATTTTTGCAAAAATAAACAGGCTAAAAATATGACAGCAAATAGTGAATGAGCTTGAATGTAATCACACAAATTGTTGTGGTATACGTGTATAGCAGAATTGGATATGTACAAAATTTTGTTTTCTTTGTACAGCACTTTTTCCTTCTCTGGTTCTCTGTATTCCCCTTTCCGTGATTATATAAGTTAGGTATATGTTTGTATTAGGGAGAGTCAGGAGATACGAAACCAACCACCACTGTTGTGGTCTTACCTACTGTTGTTTCATTGCACAAACACAGGCAAAAACAGTCAGTTCATGTGTTCCACCCAACTGCCCATTCTCTCCAATGCCTATTACTGTTAGAAAAGGTATGACAGCTAGCTTGACAATTCCAAACTGAACTGGCACGTTGTCACTGTAGCAGACGACAGAGGTACCTGTAAAATTCAGATATTGAGAGCGGACCAGAAAATCCTAGTGGACCTCCCCCTCCTCCTCTATTTCAAACAACACCACTGTTGTTTTTTACCACAATATCTAGTTATGAAGGTGGCAAAACAAAATTGAGAAAAAACTGAAACTGCAGAAAATAGGTGTTCAGTCAAATGATTCACTGTCTATCACACATCACAAGAACAGATTGGCTGGTTCTTAATTAAAATGGGATCTCTTTGTAAAATGATAAAATCAGGTTGAGAATGTGCAATGTCACAATGCTTCTGCTTTATTTGTCTGACAATTTACCTATCTATCTATCTATCTATCTATCTATCTATCTATCTATCTATCTATCTATCTATCTATCTATCTATATATCTATATATCTATCTATCAACCTATCTATCTATCTATCTATCTATCTATCTATCTATCAACCTATCTATCTATCTATCTATCTATCTATCTATCTATCTATCTATCTATCAACCTATCTATCAACCTATCTATCTATCTAACCTGTCTTTGAAATATATTTCTGCTTCAATGCAGAATAAGTGATCTAAGAAGCTAATTGATGTGATTGAAATACACAGAATGCGGTCTGAGAGGCTTCAAACATGGTCTAACACAATCACTGTTCATGGGAGGTATTAACTCTGATGATTGATGACTGACAAGGGGTTCTTGAGACTGCCACCAAATGTGTGAAGTACAAAATCTCAGTTTATCTTTGCAAAATTATGAAACACAAACAGCATGCATACATTATCAACAGTTAGAACTGTGCTTTGTCAGAAATTCACAAATCAGCTGAGATTCTTTTCACTGTAGAGTATGATAGTTATTACACAAATTAATCTTTGGTCCGTCTGAACTGAATTTTACTAATGTCTTTAGTTTGTTTATTTGTGTTTGGTATGTATGATTGCCCTCACTTCGATTTCTGTATCTTTTCTATACCAGTCCAAACTCATCAATTCGAGCTGGAAATTTTGTAACACAATATCTTTTTTGTCCTCCACAGTTTGTGTTAAAATTAATGTTTAAAATGCAGCAATTAATTTGACATATTTTTATTATTGTTGGTGTGGCAGTCACAGCAATTAACTTCCGTGCCAGTTCAGTGTGGAACTCGAATTTTGGATTGATTTTTTGCTTAATTTTGTTATTTAAAACAATTGTCAACACTTCCAGGAGTGGTTGACATCTAGAAAATGTACCAGAGAAAGTTATGCAACCGACATTTGGGTTTCTTCTTTGTGATAAGTGTGAATTTAAAGCAATTTTACCACTGACTCTGTCCATGATCGTCTGCATACATCTTTCAGCTGTCATACCTTGTATAGATATAGAGAGAGTGAATTGGAAAGCCTCAGTGAAAGCACACACAAATCATATTGTTTATGCCTGTGGCACAAAGTGTCTTTCAGCCAGACATCATCCTCCCAACGCAAGCCCTGCCAAAATGGACAGGGCTTTCTGCTATTTCCAACCTCTTCTGTGATTGGCTGCTTATTTAGGTCATAAGCATTTTGCAGGCAGATTTAGTCCGATTATGGACACTTAGGGGATTACTGGCAACTAAGAGAAACAGTGTAAAACAAGCAAACTTTCAAACAGTTTCATTTCAGAACTGTGAAAATACATAATTCAATGGAATTTTCGGAAATGTGATAGCATCTTTCAACAATACACAATTTCTCCATTTGTAACTGTGTGAAACAGAAGCAACAATTTCAAACTGTGATGTAGCAGTCCCTGATTGGCTGAGCCAAACTGGGTCAGTTAATTAAGTATTCATGAATTAGCAAAGGTTATGGTCCATTTTGTCATGGTATGACTTGTGATGACGCCAGACATTTGATGTAGCTACAATAAGACAAAGCTTCTCATGTCATTTCTGCCTTGAACTAAACCTAAACATGTCCAACAAACACTTTAAAATTAATATTTACCTACTGTTGTTTCATTGCACAAAGTGTCTTTCCGCCAGACATTTGATGTACAATAAGTCAAATAACCTGAACATGTCCAACAAACACTTTGATATTGATGTTTAAAAAATTTATTTTGGAAGACAATCTAGATGAAAATAATTATTCAGTGAAGTAATCAGTTTGGTGGTTCATATAAGGTCTGGCAGTAAGCCCCATCTATTGGCAGAATGGCTCCAGTGATAAATCCAGCACTCTCGGATGACAGGTAAAGAATCGTCTTGACAACTTCATAGTTCTCTCCCACTCGACCAAAGGGGATTGCTCGCGATGCTATGCCATATCCCTGAAAAATGAAACAGCAACTCATTAGACTTGACCTATTATATTGCTAATATAATTTGTGTAATATATCTTGGACCACATTTGTTATATTTTGTATTGAAAGAAAACTAACCTTTTCCATGGCAGGTGTAATCAAAGCAGGATCTGCTGGCTTTGCAAGTGATGGCCTGAAAATATACAATCATACATATTGTAAGGATGAGATCATCAAATGAAGGAAAAGAACCAAGAAAAAGGATATCTGGAAATAATATTGTAAGGATGAAAATGTCAGTCATCACAAATCTACTTACGCCACAGCATTCACTCTGACTTGATGTTTGGCCAAACCAGATGCCATTATGCGAGTCATGTGATTAACAGCTGCCTTGGCTGTTCCGTATGGGAGGCCATAGTGGTACTGAAAATAAAAAAGCCATTCACAATTAGGCCTAGTATACACTTGTGAAAAATAAATACATTACATGAGAAGAAATGAACCTTGGGAATGACAGCCAAATTAAACAGATTTTGTACATACAGCTCTAATTCCGGAGACACTGGACATGTTGACGATGGCTCCCTTGGTCTTGATCAGCTCAGGAATGGCTTCTTTACACACAATAAATGTTGATCTCACGCAACCATTGAGAGCTATATCCAGGTCTTCTACAGTGCAAGTTTCCAAGTTGCCCAGCCTCTTGATGCCAACAATGTTGATCTGTAAAATATACAAGTACTCCAGAATGCCAGTGTCAAATTTAAATCCATCTGATATAAATGTTTTCCACCACTATCAAAACACCATACCACATTAGTGACTTTGCCAAAAGCCTTGACTGCCTCCTGCACAATTCTCTGAGCATCTTCCACCTTAGTGACATCCCCAACAACTGAAATAATCCTGTCCGGCCCAAGACCTGCGCTCTGGCATTTGTTGACTACTGTTTCAAGTTTTGCAGAATCAATGTCTATCAGTGCCAGCCTGGTTCCGTATGTGGCCAATTCCAAGGCACATCCACCTCCAAGCATGCCTCCTGCACCTGAACAAAAAACTTGTGTTAGTAAATTTCGTTTAGAAAGAAAATTCAGATGGAATTTCAAATTGAGTGATGAATGACCAACCTGTGATGATGAAAACGCTGTCACTGAATCCTGAGAATTCTGCCATTTTCGAAATCTATCAAGCTATGTTTTTGCTTCTGTGGCTGTCTTAAGCAGTTTTGCTGACTTTCCTGACGTTCTGAGGCACTTCAGAGCCAATTTATACCCAAGAAAACAATGCACCCCTATGACTAGCATATGCCCTGCATGCTACCTCTATGTTGATACATCTGCTGTGCAGAGTCCACATGTTTTTAATTAGGAAATCGAAATACTATCCTGATACATGTCAGTTACTCTTTTTCATACTTTTGGAGAACATACATTTTGTCGTCTGGTTACAAAAGGTGTGTCAGGAGCGTAGGGTTGGCAATTGAAGTGAAAGTGGTTTTTTAAGTCTTTGCAACTGGATTGAGTCAGTGGTTTTCTGGCCGAAACTTGAAAGCCAGAGTTATCATATCTCATATGTTGCCTTTTTTGCTGCACAGAGCAGTATTTACCCTTTCAGGACCAGTGGCGGATCCAAACACGATAGTCCAGGGGGGGCCCGGACGTCTTTCGGCATTCGCGGACTCGCGTTATCGCAATTTTTCTTCAAAATGCTACTATTAATCTTGGTGGTCTAGGGGGGGCCCGGGCCCCCTAGGCCCCCCCTGTATCCGCCATTGAGGACACTCCAAGGAAGCTTAAGGCAGATGCCATGCATGCCCAAAATATTTCATGGCAGCCTTTAGCAAAGCATTATGTAAATATTTGATGGTGAGGAGTCCAATTATACTCTATATTGGACGACTTACCATCTAATATTTGTTATATTCTCCATAAATCAATCCACTTTTCAAACAGTTGGTTTAATCACTTTGACTGTGCAGGAAAGCCTGTTTGTCTG
Source organism: Platynereis dumerilii (assembly GCA_026936325.1). NCBI lineage: Eukaryota > Metazoa > Annelida > Polychaeta > Phyllodocida > Nereididae > Platynereis > Platynereis dumerilii. The sequence goes on from JAPTHN010000011.1 coordinate 22,912,270, forward strand.
TCTTTTGGCTAAACTGCAGAATTCTCTTCAAAATGTATCTTGTCATATTTCAGGAATGGGTAGCCAAACGAATGTAAAATTTACATATTCTGAATCTATATTCCATAACCAAGAAGCTTCTTTATATTTGATATTTTTTATTTCAATTTTATAGCGCATTGTTTACCTTTAAACATAGACATTTTCACCAAAAACAGGTGAAAAAGTGCATTTTTGTGACTCATAGTCATACCATGGTCCCATAACCTATGTAAGCAATGTTACACTTCCTTATTACTGTTGTTGCCCTGATCAAAAACGCAACTTTTGACATCATTTGTGTTTCTCTGTGTCTTCCCATTGATGTGCAATTAATTTTTTACTAAAACTGAAAAACATCATTTTTTCTTGATGTTGCTGCAGCAGCGCCAGCAGAAGGTGTTTCCTCTCAGGTCCTCCCTCACTGCCCTATAATATGGCAGTAAAACTCCTCACTGCCCAGTATAGCTTCTCACTGCCCAATATAACTTTTCACTGTCCAATATAACTTTTTCTCTGCTAATACAGCAAAGATGTCATCCAAGAATACTCGCTTGTGATTGGCTGACACCATCCAAGTGGAGAATATATGAATATTGTATCTGCTTGCCCATTGTTGCAAATGGTTAGCCGCAGCATCTTGATATACAACAGTGAAAAAAAAAGAAGAGAAACATTTTATTATCATGAATATACATATACCTCATTAGTAAATTTGAAATGGGTACTTTTCATACAAACTGTTGTTTTCTTTATAATATTTTATATATATTTAAACATAAAACCAATTTACCAGGATGTATCAAAACTGTTGCTAGTAGGCTTGCACATTTTATGTGCACTGGTTTCAATGACAATCTGGTCCAATGAGTTCACTTGCTCTTTTATCATAATTAGCAGAATCTCCTTTCTGGCTTCCTGAATCAGCACTTCATTAGCACTTTCAATTACTGACAGAAATAAAGAAACAGTATAGGCAATTGACATGATTTTGAGCAATGGGAAAATGGTATCATCTGAACTAATAATTAAACATTAGAATTGTTCATTTCTTATTTCCATTGAATTAGATATGTTAGCACTGCAGATATAGCAAGAAAAGTACCCTTAAAATGGTACTGTATCGATCTTACCATTAACCCGAGGACATGTGGCATGCAATAAAAGGTTTTGATATGTATAAGTAGGCATTTCTATTAAATAAATGTCCATCAAAAAAATTCCAAGCCCCTCCTCTTGTTTCATGAAAGTCTTACTCAACCAATGATTTGTCAAATAAAATCAAACTTCACTTGTTTAAAACCTCAGTTATTTCTGCAACAAATTCAAGTAATTTTCAGTTACTAAAAAATGATTTGAAAATACCCCCCCTTACAAAACTAATCCTGGATATGCCACTGGTTTGTTGTGGTCACTGGGATTTAGCAAATTTGCATCTCACAGCGTAATGCATAATCCTTTCACTTCCGTTTTCTGCAGATTTATGTTCTATCTTCAAGGAGACTGGAATTTTGTCTTTTCAGCAGCTATTTTATTGCTAATCTTGTCTTTTCGTTTTTAAGTACAAAAAGGGAATGGTATACCTTCAGTACATATTTGGAACTTCCTTTGAATCTCTAACCATGAGTATCAGACAAGAAATCAGTTTAGATACATTAAATATACCAAAGTGTAACACATCTCTCTCTCAAAAACGTATATCCATTATATTGGAGTGAAACTAAGTAATCACCTTCTTAACAAGATAGAATGGATTAACAGCTACCATGCTTTTAAACGAAGTCTAAAAAATTTCCTCCTTATAAATCCCATCGACAACCTTTAAAAAAAAGGCAAAGAGTAAGCGAGAAAAAAAAAACACAAACTATCGTCAATATGAATATGTTTTAATTTCCATACCTTCCCAATATTCCTTGTTTCTGTTTGGTTAATGAAGAAACTCCCTCCGGTATGGAAATTGGGTATAATCGTGTTAATGGAGTTGCTTCTGAGACTTGGGTATATGTTAATGGAGTTGCTTCTGAGGCTTGGTGTTTGGAGATATATTGTTTCTGGTTGTGGATTTTATCTGATTGCTAAACTGACCTGAAATAGGGACTGGGATTTTATATTCCTAACCCTGTGATTCTCATCAAATTTGATTTTGAGGAGTTTTTGGTTTTTGAGCTTTTGACTATCGTTTCGAAAAAATTGAAAGACTGTTTGGGATTTATATTCCAGTACCTTGTGATTTTCATCAAACCTGTTTCCAGAAGTACATCTCTTCTTTTTACTTTATATGTGGCACAGCGCTCCAGAATATAAGTGAAGATTTTCAAAACATACCGAAAAAGTTACAAATGTAGCGTGAAAGTAGAAGGTCTCAGCTTCGTATCGATGTAAAAATTAAAATATTCTGTTGGGAAAATTTTGAGATAATTGAGTTTTAAATTTTTTGTTTATCACATTCTATTTTGGACCATCATCATAGGTTTATTGCAAGCAAAAAATGATTTGTTTATAAGATTAACTGTGGATGGCACACAGTATTGTATAAATTAATTTATGTTCACCAGAAAATTTATTTTGAAGGAAAATGAACCTCATTGTTTGTCACATTTTATGTTTCTTGGCATTTTTTGAGATTAAAAGTATGAGTATGTTGACAATGGTACACAAGAAAACATATGGTCATCCAACCAGAACCGTGTTACCTATTCTAGATATAATAATCCTTCTGTTGGCAAACTTTTCCATTAGGGGAGAGTCCCCTCGATCGAACCACCTAACTTCAGAGGCTTGGTGTGCAAAGGGTATTAGTGATATGACGTCCCAAACTGGCAAGAAAGACAACGATTGAGTTGAAATATATCATGCTACTGTGTTTTGGACAAAGCTTGATCTGTATGGCCACAGGATCATTTTTACGAAATGCCTCAAATTCTCACATCATGAACTTGGTATCCTCGATTGGAACAGTGAGTTGCCTCTATCGGACCACTTCAGAAAGTCTTTTTTTTAATAGCCCAAGCTATTCTCATCAATTTCTAAAACAGAAACAATAATCCCTGATTGTTTTATTAATTTTGGACAAATATAAGCCTAACATTTCAATTTTGATGTTTTTAAAATTTCGATGTTGTTCCAGAAAAGGCCAATAGGGCGCATGTCAGCATGGGAGATAAATTCACATAATTAATTTTACGTAACCCTGGACCATAATTTCTTAAATTTAGGGATTCATGCTTCATAAAATCTCAAATTATCATATTGACAGCCTGTCTCATCAATAAAAATACATCCATGAGGTGGTCCGATCGAGGACACTCCACTGGTCCAATCGAGGGAATAATTGTCATTTGCTAAATTTAAGCCAGTGCCCTGAATTTTATAGGTAGAAGAAGTTTTCTTTTTTGTTTTGGCAGACAATTAGTGGGAGGTCACTGAAACAGATTCTGAAGAATATCCTAGCAGTATGTGGATTCTGATTGTGTGAGACCTGTATCACAATATTAGATCAAACACTACCATTTTATTCCTATTATCACAGGCGGAATGATCACAATTGCTTAGCAGTTCTAGAGATAGAGAGGAAGGTGTATGGCTCAAGTGCCGCCTGGTGGAGTGCAAATATAGAAAATTGATTAAAATTGCTCAAGGAGCAGCCTTTCACAACATTCTTGTTGGTTCTATGAGATAATAGTCTCTCAGCTACACTTAGAGATGATTTTCACCCACTACACTGCATTTAGACTCGCATTAAACATTGTTTGGCCAATCTTACCTATGTGTGCACCCATATCAGCATACATCACAAGGGAATTCCCTTTGACAGCCAATCAGAATTTAGGAGACCACAGAGCCATCTCTTGATTAAATTGGAACCTCAGTCAGCCCTTTGGTGAGCATACTATAGCCTGTTTCCCAGCCACCACAAAACAGGCCTGGTGGCCATGGGATATCCCAAGAATACAATTTGTGGCAACTTCCGCAAATATGACCACACACGACGACTGTCATTTTCCCATAACGGGAGCTTGAGCAATACACCTTGGTATAATATAACAGAATAAGGGCAAAGCATGTGAACACTGCCTGTGCTATTATATATGTTAACTTCAAATATCAATGATTTTTCCAGTCAAACAGTCATGACCATTTCAAAGTGATTGAAAAGGAATCACTCTAGATAGGACACCTGTTCATGAGTTTTATAATTATGTCATAATTAAAGTGTTCCGATTGAGGCACCGGTCCGATCGAGGGGACTCTCCCGTAATAGGTCATATCCATGTATTTTCTTGGTGCTTTAACATGTACCGTAATATGGGGTGAATCGGGACAGTTTTGGCCGTTTTTCTATCATAGAATGGCCACAAATCTACCCAGAAATTAAAATATGGTGTTAAATTGTGTCCGAGCCAAAGGCCTAACGATCCCTTGGAGCTTCAAGTGATATCTTAAATTTCCAATGATCAGGGCCCAAAATACCACTGTCCCAATTCACCCCTTACTTTGGGGTGAATCGGGACTCACCATTATTTCCACAATTAAAAGTCCCTACCTTCTTTGATTGATTGCTACTTGTGAATAAACAGTAGAAAACAAGTTCAATATGCAAAAAATATATTTTGAAGGAAACTTGAAATCCATTTAATTGATAATATGCAGATTTATAAAAATATCATAAATGACTGAAAACATTTGAAAACAGTATATTTCTTCAAATTTTGCTAGTGATTGATTATTTTGGACTAAATCCACTATAAGTGATGCCAAGTTCAATAATATTCATCGAAATGCCACACCAGCACACTCAAATGAAAATAAGTAGGGTTATTTTGTTCAATCCCGAAACTTTGCTATAGAGCTGGATCTGAACCCAGGACCAAACAATCACAATCCCATATCCAGTCTTTATTTGTGGTCTTCTCTACACCCATTAGACAGATTTTAAAGTTTACTGCAAGTTTGGTAGCTCTGATATTTATACTTGAATTGATACAAGCAAAGTTTTGACCAGCTTGTAAAAAGATATTTCTGCAGCGCCAAGTTTAAGATGCTGCAGTTCCTCACCCCCTGCAGTTAGGAATACAAAATTCTATCACATTATGCGCTGGTATGTTTACTAAAAGTGTGACAAAAATCAAATTCATAAGGCAAATAGAAATTGGTGCTTTTGAGCAAATAAAATGTTTCCCTGTTCTGTCCCGATTCACCCCAGTGTCCCAATTCACCCCATATTACGGTATATATTTTTCATTATTTGACATGTACACGAATTTGTGGAGGTGTAAAAACGAGCATGTACGAATTTGTGGACATGAAAAAACGAGCATAGGTGCACGTGTATGTGTAATAACTAGCACTTGTGTATGTGCTTTATTATTCATTCGTGTACCTGCCATTACTAGCATTCGTAGAGGTGTTATATCTTTCAGTTTTAGGATCAAAATTAGGTTTAGAGTTAGTTTTAGCCAAGTTCAAGGTTGCAATGTTCGTTTTTGCACCTACACAAATTCGTGAATTGCAATATTTTACACTTACAAGAATGTCAAATTCGTGTATATGTTCGTTTTTGCAGGTATACAAATTCGTGTACATGCCAAATAGTGAAAAAATATATACCTCGCTTTAAGCCTTCAGCAAAGAAGCCAGCAGTTGCCCTTTCCAATTTCTCTCTTGCCTTATTTTGTGTTTGGTACAGTAAATGGTCAGTATTTCAAGTTCAAGTTCGCATTTGTCTGTGATCTGGGCTTCATAGTATACCATGTTTTCTCTGAACTTCTCAGTTTCATCTAATTTTAAAGACTTATTTGGTCTCAGAGAAAAATGTGTGTTATTTGTTATAAGAAGGCCTCAAGATAGTTAAGTTCCACAGACATAGAAGCAATTCAGATCTTTGTATTAAGCAGTTTCACTCCAGAAAACCCTGATTATCCTCTTGTGTTATGCGGATCATGATTATGTCGCCTGATTCTGGGTGAACACAAAAATGGCAGCACAGCCAGGTCTTTTCCTCTGGCTTCAGAAAACAATACAGTCACTCGTATTCCTCCTCAAGCACTGGATATTAAGTTGGGGATTGTGAATAAAATATATTCTAAACTGCAGAAACTATTTCCCAAACTTGATCACTGGAGCGAGGCTCTTTACATCCATTGATCGAGGTACATTTGAGGGTAACGAGTGCAACAAGCTCCTCCAAATTCTTAAAATGCTGAGTAACATGTTAACTCAACGCCTCATGAAGTTCCATGCTGCTTTTGTCACACTTCCTGATGCTCTTCAGGCCTCATTTTGCTTTACAATGGATGATGCTTACCAAGGCAACATGGCAAAGTTTGAAAGAGCATACCAAGAATAAGGGATTTCTTTCACTGCCAAAGTTCATATCCTTCTTCATCATGTGCCGGAGTTCATTGATCAAATGAAGAAGCCACTATACAATGTAGGTCCCTTTTCTGAGCAGGTTCTCGAGAGCTGTCTCTCCAAATTTGAGACTCTTCAACAGCTACCGAATCAAAAATATCAATCATCCAATATTTGAACAATCTCTGCCGTACCACCATGCATATCAAATCATATCATTATTTTTTTTTAGTAAATGCCGGATTTAGTGAAATAAATAATTTCTGGTGGAGGCATTTCTTAACATGATGTTGTTCGATATTGAAACGAATATATGATAATAATGTGAGCGCATGGCATGCTATGAATAATTACTGTCAGAGTTACCGCGAAAAGTGAAAACTCCAAGTCTCCCCCCCCCCCCAAAGATCTACTGGTCTCCACTAAGAGTCATGTTTCAAAAGAAGAAGAAGAATATTCAAAATCCAAAAATGTAAGTATTTCCTGAAATGTAAATAAGAAATTTAGCACTTTCTAAGAAATCAAGACAAACTTATGTTTGATATATATAAGAAAGTTATGATGGTGTTGTAGCCGAAATAGTCACAATTAAACTTCCATATTTTTGTACTCCTGCTTAGGGTCACTGTTCTTTAAAAATATTTATCAAAAGGATATTTACTCAGCACAAATTAAGATAACCCCCATGAGTATTTTGACCCAACTTACAATGCAAAAAAAAAAGGATTGTCTGATACTTTTAAAATACACTGTTGCTCATAAATATGGAATATAAGAAAACACGAAAACTACCATTGAATTGTAGCTACCCCATTTGAATCCAATGGTTAAAATCACACTTTTAAGAACTGAAGTGGATTCCTGAAGAGTTATTTGAAGTCCTCACATGAATATTTGCTTAAAAATTTGAAAATTTGGGAGGCTGGAGGAAATTGAAAAAACGATGCAAAAAATGCAAAACTATGAATTTTATGTAGGGTTAGAAATCCATCCAAAATTGTAGATTTGTGAGAGTTTCTGGTATCAAAGGAAAGATTAACCTTTAAATGGGTCAATTCAATGGTCATTAGCATGTGGAACCTCCGAGACAAACAATCACAGCACAGACAAAATGGGTCATATTCATGCTTGGTCCAATGGAAGAGTTTTTTACATTTTCAAATTCCAAGACTGCATGATAACCAGGAACACTTTATTAATATAGAATTTTACACCCTATGTGTGCTCTACCAAAATGTGCCTTAATTTCAACTAGAAATAGTTTTGACTGCTAGCAATTGAGAGTTTATTACAATAAACAAGGTTGGTTTATCACCATTGTTCATGAAAACCTCAACATATACAAAATCCACTCCAGTCATTCATATCGGGCTGGTTGAGCCTGTTCTCAGCATATTGAAGTTAATTTTATAAATCTGGACTCACCCAAAACAAGGGTAAAAAATAAAACAAGGATCGTGGTTATTTTGGTATATTCCATATTTATGAGCAAGAGTGTATGTGATAATTTCTTGCTGATGATCAACCTTGGTAGCGAGTCCACTGATGAAACCATCAGTATCACCTCTTGAAATACCACAAATTTTTAACCACAAAATAATACAAATGCATGGTCAGCATGGTCAGCAGTGATAACATTATTTACTGTTAGTAATAGATAACGCCCTCGTTTGTGACAATATGCAATATATCCGAGGGCTTTAGCCCGAGGATTATTGCATATTGTCACAAACAAGGGTGTTATCTAACTTATACCACTAAGTACAAAACAAATTAATTTAAGTCCCTTTGTTTGCCTCCAATGCTTCTTGTTTGACAACATTTCATTGTATTTGTTGCACATTCATGTTCCTCAGTTCATTTGAAGGTTGGCAGCCCTGAAGGCAACAGGTCAGAATTCTTTGTTCTCAGGAAATAATACAATACATTAATTTTGTAGATAGAAAGATAGATGGAAAGATAGATAGAAAGATTGATAGATAGATGGAAATAACACAATACATTAATTTCATTGATTAATTTTATAGATAGATAAGGATAGACAGATAGATTGATAGACTGATTGATAGACTGATAGATAGATAGATAGATAGATAGATAGATAGATAGATAGATAGATAGATAGATAGATAGATAGGTAGGTCGATAGTACAGCCATTTCAGCCAAGGTCACTTTGGGGAGGTTGATTATTACAGTCGCCTAGCAAATGTTATTTTTAAATTATGAAAGTCATTTGAAAAATAACAGAAAGCAAGGAGCAGGGGTTCGGGGGCGGCAGCCCCCGAATTAAGAAGAAAAAATAATTCTTTGAGCTCGCCAAATGGGGCCAAAATTGTTGGTCTGCTGCTCCGCTATTTTTTTTGCAGCTTACATATCCCAAATGTACTATTTTATCAAGTGACCTTAAATTTGATCATTATTTCAGATAATGGTATTTATAAAAATGAGTGAATATAGCCTTTTTATTGAGACCAGTTACACTTGATACAATCTTCCTCCTTGTTTACTGTCTGTGTTGTTCAGTTTTAATCCTTTGTTGGTAAGTTTTGTTTCAGTGTTTCCTTCAATTTTGTCAACTTGTAGTCAGCCAAGCATGCAATATCATGGTCAGGTGTATGAGCTGTGATATGCGTTATATCAGAGCGAAATCCTGCCTTCTGATTGGCCAGAAAAAGTAAACAGTGGTATAATTAAATATATTCTATGAAGCCACCTACTTTCCCAAAGTTCACATTCAGTGCCCTTATCTGTGCCTGTTATCACTAGGGTATCAATGTGTCAATATCTGATTTGTTTCTCTCATTTCGCCTACATTTTCTTGAGATAAGCATGGGTTTGCCTAACCACGTCTTGAGGATAGCCCTGTTTTGTTATCTACTTGTCACAGGTAACTGAGATTATTTTATTCACAATTTTACCAGCGACTGATCTACTTTTTTTTAACAAGTCATGTATAATTATATATTATTATATATTACGAACACCTTCAACAAAAAAAGGTTTTATATGGAACCATTAAGGGTTCTATAAGCTGGTATCGATAATGAACCCTAAAAGGTTCATTATTAAACGTTTAAAAAGGTTCCAACAGCAAACAAACACAACATGTAGATAATCCGGCTGCACTGAACTCCCACACTGGAGCCCCTTTCTCTCAAGTCGGGAGCATAGAGTTCCATCATAAGGTCTTTCCACCAGTATTGAACCTTTTCAATTCAATTGAACCCTTAACAACATTTTTCGGTTGTGGGTTCTTTATATATACGTACCATTAACAACCTTTTGCATTAAGAGTGTATACTGTGGAGCTTTTGAAGGGAAATTAAGGAAAAAAAAGAAGGCTGTTTCATTTATTTGGCTGCTTTTTTACAAGGTTATACTCATCTCAGCTAAACAGTTCAACAAAAATAAGTCCCCCTTTACGAAAATGTGAATATCTCAAAGATCTCTTCTCTGATTTCTGTCAAAGTTGGCCAGTTAGTATGCGTGCATATTGGCAGTGTGTGTTGTTATAGCTTTATTGCTTAATTTTTGTCTGAGCCAGCAGACCCAGAGTGCACATACCCCTATTTTCAAAAATTTTACCGAAAGATGATTTTTTATTGCATCTAAGGAAAATACAGTTTAATACACTGTAAAACTGTTACACAAAAGAAGTCTTAATATCCTCTAAATACGATTGAGAGACAAATTTAATTTTTCTCCAAACACATTATGAACTTTATCCAGCTGGTGGCTCACTCGCATGGTGAAATTGTTCATATCCATTGGAAAAGCCATGGATTTTTGAAAACATTCAGGGGTAGGCTCACTCGAAGACTGCCAACTGAGCCAGGAATAATGCCACTGAGCTATGCACGCATGTAAGCTCGATATACAGGTCAATAATTCAGCCAACAGTCAAAAAAATCTGTCAGTCTTATTTTCCAGCCTGTCCTCAGTTTCATCATTCTGGTGAATAATTGTAGTAGAATCTACCTCACTTTTGAACCCTATGGTGTAATATTGAGGTTCTTGTGTGTTTTTTAATAAATTTCACCACTGTGAAACAAGTACTTTTGCAACCATGTAAAGTGTAGCCAATATTGAGTGAATCATCAGAAAACGAATAGATAGAATGTTTGGAAGCAGTAAGCTAAGTATGGAGTAAAATACTTTGACATTGCAGTCTTAATGTGCAATAGTTGTACATATTTGTATTAACTACATTTTCACATACTTTACTGAATTTATGCTATTTTTGTTGTTCTATACAATTAAAGATTGGTTGATTTTGGATGCCAGATAACCTACATCAACATTAAACACCCAACATCCATTTTAAGTACTCAAAATACATCAAGCATGAATATTACTGTTTATTTATCGCTTTTAATCTTATCGTTGTCTTTTTGTCCAATTGCAAAGACTTTAGTAAACAGTAAACAGTAGTTTGTTGGAGGGGTACCCAGAGAAACTTAAAAGTTTGTTTTTTGGGCACCCCAGATGAGATGAGATGAGTAGGGATGAGATGAGATGGGATGAGATGAGACAAAAGGAGATGAGCTGATGAGTGTCAAAAAGATGACATACGATTACATTAATAACAATCTTATTATTTAGATACTCATGTGATTTAAATATTAAAAGTTATAAATATTCCATAACTATTTAGTGGATCAAGGAGTACAATGTAATATCAGGGGATTCAACTTCATAGTAAAGCAGATACTTACAAACATTCTATGCATGCCTTGTCTGATAATTTACTCAACTTTGTCTATCCTTTTACATTGTTATGAAATGTTTGTTTCAAGGTGGAAAAATTTGTGATGAAATGCACAAAAAACTCAACAAAGCCTGTTACAATGAGATGATGAGACCAAATTTGCTAAAATTATTTACAAGAATTATGTAACTAACACAACCTGGTATTGCAAACATTTTCTCAGGCCTTTTGCCAGAAATGTTAGCTGTTATAGGTTTATCACACTCTGTCAGTCTGGATGAAGTGGTACATACTTTCTGCAGAGACAATGACTGCATATTTTTACTTCTGAATAATGACTTTTATTTTAGATATTACCTAAAAGGAAAAATGTTTTTGATCATTTTTAGATGGGGATTCCTAACAATAGGGTCTGCTAAATCAAAAGTTTAAAACTCAAATATCTAAAAAAATTCCCAACAGATTTTTTCATTTGATACATCAAAATGTTCGCCTGACCTTCCTCTACATCACTGCGCTAATCGTTTTCTTGGTCAATTTTTTTTTAACCCCAAAGTTTGTTCAAGCTCGCTGTGGCCGATTTCACCAACACCGCACTAAGAGAAAAGCCAGGTCTTAGCGGAGTCCTGGTCTGGCTAAGCCAAATCAGTCAAGCAGAGCAGGATCAAGTTATTTCAGTTCAATGAAAGTTAACACATAATATGTGAACAGCTCAACTGCTACAAACACAATGTCTCAATTTCTCAAACGCAGCCAAAGGATATGCCAATATCACAGTGTGTAAAGATGGCAGCACTGTCCATGCAAAATTTGGCTGTCTGCTTGTATGAGGGTTCCACAAAAAAATCAATTTTTGACATTTTAACGGAGTGCCATCCACTTCTTGCTTGACAAATAAATAGTATTAGACTTATTTGACTTATCTAGCATGGTTAACATATTAAAATATCATTATTAAGGCAGTAGTAATCCTATTTAGCTTCTTGTTTACTGCACCTAGCTGTTCCAACACTTGGCGTGCCTCCCTGTGTGCTTAATTTCCATGGGTTTCAAACATGTTTAAAATCCTTGCAATGCCATGGTACTATTCACCATTAGTTCTCTAAATTAGTCATCTTGAATTCTTTTTGGCAAAAGTTTCTGCACAAAGCTTGAGAAATAAATCTATAAAGATGTTGTATCACTTCCTGTGGACAGATTGTCAGCAAAATTTAAGAGCAATGAGGTCCAGCAATACATGGGTTGCAACTGATTACAGGTGTGATATATCTATTCTATTTAAATGATCCTTTTGCTTGTGTATCACGACACTGAGGTTTATTCACGATTGACCATATGGTCAAGACACAGATTCACAGCTTCAGGTGTTATCAACTGCCAGTTCACTTCACAGCTTCAATTCTTCTTGTGTATTTGACCACTTCTGGCTCAGTTTTGTTTCAGTCACAGAACGATGACAAATAACAAATTTCTTACAATGGGATGGTGGGCATTGATTGGAATTGAGCTGAACATCCAGATTTTCAGGGGGGAGGGCCTTCGAAATTTTCTACAATAGGAAATTTTATTTTATTTTGTGGCAACAGCGACATTAATTATTTATTTTTCAAGCATCCCATATCCCAAAATTTTCATTTCTAAATCAAGCAACACCCCGTTAATTAAAACCCCACCAGAAATATTTATTTTAAGACTGCCCAGAAAGAGTTTATTCCTTTTTTATTAAAAAAAATAATAAAATCCAAACCAGAGCTTGTCACAAAAAAAAAAAAATTGTGTGAACTGATTCTCTCTTTTCATAATCACAGATCATAATATATTGTCATTCAGTAGCTGGGACTTGCCAAAAATTACTCATCGTTCATGTGAGGCAAAATGAGCAATTATTACAATTAAATTTTCTCATATTATGCCCTGTATGTTAGAAAAAATTAAGAGACCTCATGGTAGGATAGGCCAACACCGCCACACACATCCACAAATTCTTTAACCTAAACCCCTCTTACCCTCACCTAGCCTCAAATTCCCTCATCTTACTTAAATTCCCTCACCTGGCCTCAAATTCCATCAACTACCCTCACTCAACTAAACTCAGCTCAACTCAACTACCCCCAGCTTTACCCTCTGTATCCCTCAACGACCGTTGGTTACCCGTTCATCACAGTGGTTACCCTGTTGGACTATGTCGGCACGAGGGTGAATTCTGCCAGGAGGGCTGTTGAGAGGGGTCGGGGCAGGATGGGTGATAGAGTGATAGGCCTTGACATCCGGTACTACTTGATTTTATGCAGTACACAGTAGTAAGATGTTATGTACCACTCTTGGTACCGATGGAACTTTTATAGATCGATCATTGGTTGTCCAGACAGGATACGAAAACTGAACAGAAATTATTTATTTTTAAAAAAAACAACTCCCAAGCCCCCCACCCTTGGTATGAAATGTGCTCCCTGAATGTTGAATGCAAGCAAGTTCTAATCCTTGAGATTTGGCAATCGCACAAATCTGGGCTGTTATTCATGCTGTCTCTTGGTTATACCTTTAAAGTAACCAGGCATGACTGTTCACCAAACTGCTAGTGGTCAAAAATAAAAGAGAGTTTTCAAACAGTGGTCAAATACAATAAAATTGCAATAACTGTGACACAACTTAAAAAGGTGTCTGGCCATATGGTCAATCGTGAATAAACCTCATTGAGGACAACAGCTTAAAACAAGACTTCAAACTGAGAGAAACATAACTTTAACACACATTCTGTTTGAGATAATTGTTGATATTTCCAAAAGACAATGAGTTAATACATTGATAATCCTACATGGTTTGCTAAACAATGCCAGCTTGGTTCATAGTTGTCTTGTGTTACATAATTGATTGTTTCAGTTTGCCAGTTTGAACTGGTAAGGAACTTTAAGTGACAAATCCCAATAGAACCTTCCAGGAGTTCATGTCAGTGCCTTTGAATATTTATATAACAGTCAGTAATCCCTAGCTTTGTAGGCATGCAATATGGAGGGGAGGGGTGGTTGACTGGGATATTTTTAAATATAATTATATATCATATGTCTAGCTGAAATACTCGCTGCTCATTGGCTGACAGCCGTGCAATATTCTACGATATTGCACGCATGTTATTGCACGCTCATTTTAACATGTAAGAGATTGGACGGACCTGAGAGGAAGCACCATATTTTGATGCTGCTGCAGCCACAAGCTAACAAAAATATTGTGTTTGTCAATGTTACTAAAACATTTACTGCTCAGCAACGAAGGCAGATAGCAGGATGGTTTTGACGGCAAAAGATGCGCCTATTAGAGGGCCAAGTAGATATCAACTTTTTGTTCTAGTTATGTGTTTTGTTTTATCAGAATAGAACATTAAGTGGCCGAAAAACGGCTTTTTTGCCGATTTTTCAGTGACTTTCTTGTGTTTAGAGGTCTAAAGTCTGCTATAAAGTTTCAGATAAAAATCTGAAAAAAATCCATCATCAAGTGTATCATTTGTGGATTCCAATAGTGTGACAAAAAAATTTGTGAGTGAAATAGTTATTGATTTTTGATGAGATACATTTTAAACGTGTGGGTCAAAAGAAACACAAAAAAGAGTTTGGACAAGGAATTCCAGCCGTTTTCTTTGCATTTGCCACAAAAAACCATATGATATAACAGTTATTGCACATTACCTCGTGCAATATCAGTTTTTATGGCACCTCGGTGACTAATATTGCACTCGGGCTGCGCCCTCGTGCAATATTAGTCACCTCGGTGCCATAAAAACTGATATTGCACTCGGTGCTGTGCGATAACTGTATAATAAACTGCTCACACTTAAAAACGCACACTTCCAAAGAGGTTAAAAATAGTACTTCCTCTTAAAGTATTAAGATGAAAGTTTCTAGACGTTGCCATCAGGTATAATCATGAAAATTTTCAAATCTCCAAGTGCAGTACTTTTGTGTCAAATTAATTCGTCGTGGTTACTGTCGAAAATGCAAGTCACAGAATTTCAATATTCTCTGATCACTAATTTAAACAACTAAACTGTTCCTTCCACAATATTTTTTGATAAGCCAGGAAAGTTTACTTTTTTACTTGCTTGATGGGTTGAGGAAAAGCGATATTTGACCAAACCGCAATTAAAGAGAATGAAATTAATAAAATTTAAGTGTCGATGCTGACCTGCCCCCTACAGGAGACTTTTGTCAAAATCTTCAAAAAAAGATGTTTTATTCAGAATTTTGAGAGTATTGATATGGAATGATTGTCTATGAATATGTTTCTACCCTGGGTAGGCAAAAAGCCCCACAATTTAACAGTTTTGGTTCACATGCTTAATTTCAAGATGCTGAGTCGTACATTTTGAGTTTTCAATTCAAAATCTGCTTTATCAGTAAAATTTTTTCCAAAACTTCCGTGGGGCAGTTTTTGGATGTCCTGTGCCTCTCATGTGAAAATTTTAAAAGATTAATCCTATCCTGTATGCCACAAAACCAATATTTCCATTGGTGCATTTTGTGTTGAAGTGCAGTTTGTGAATTGCATTTTCGACAGTAACCATGACAATTTAATTTACAACAAAAGTACTGCACTTAGATATTTGTAAATTTTCATGAATCTACCTGATGGCAACTACAGGAAGTGTTCAAATTTTCATCTTGATACTTTGAGAAGAAGTACCATTTTTAACCTTTTTGGAAGTGTGCCTTTTTAAGTGTGAGCAGTTTATATAATAAATGATAATAACTGCTCACCCAGTTTTGGCGAAAAAAAATAAAAATTCTGACGCATCCCCCTTTCCATCAACCAACCAAAATGTACCAACTGACCAACCAACAAACCTATCTACATCTATCTACTTATATATAATGTCATTAATTTGAGACAAATTGACTATTGTCACTTCAATATAGCCTATTGTGAATATTGTAGAATGTTACTATGAAATTTTTCAGTTTTCAAAATATCTTGCAGGGATGGTAAATCCGTCCACCCCCTATTATATGCATTTAAATACATCCAGTGCAGTTGTGTGAGTCTTAAATGGCAGAGGAATTAGTTTTAAACTGACTTAGTCGTTTTTATTGCTTTGATACCAATTTTAAACGTTATTTAGGTGATTTAACAATATGGGATAAAAAACAATGAAATTCTGTGACGTCATCACAGACATTTTGTGAATTTCAGCTTGTTGCTCGTCCTATTCCTTTCAGTCTGTTTCCATCTGCAAACAAAAGTATTTCTGGTAAAAAGTCATTGATTGGAAAGTTAATATTATATTGAATTTGCTAGATTACTTAAATGTGACACCTTCAATGGCAAACAATGCGAATGAAAGTGGATGGAATTACGATCATCATTTTAAGACTGACTTGATTGGGGGTTTGTAAATCCGTCCACCTACATTAAATATCATTCAGAGCACTTTTATGACTTTCAATATTCATAAATTACATACAACTGATAAGAGAAATTAGTTTGGAGCAATCATACCACTTTGATTCTGTTAACCTGGTTCTTTAATTGTAATTGAGCTGGTCAATTGAAATTCTGCATAGATAAATAAACCTTTATTAGCCAAATCTTCTATTATAAGTGCACTCAAAATCCCAGTCCCAAAATCAACAGAAAATACTTTGTGAAAGTTAAAAGAATTTAAAACTTAAAAAAATAACAAGATATGATTGATATTAGCTGTATAATGCCCTGTGGACGGATTTACCATCCTTGCTGGACGGATTTACCAGCAAAGTGGACGGATTTAGGTGCCCTGACCTTCAATTTTTGTTATCATGGTTTCAGCAATAATTATTTGAATATTTGACTTTTTTGGATGTTGATGATAGCACGAAATATTTCCCTTTCAATGGACTAATTTATATTTCTGTACCTATTCTCATTTGCCAGGAAATACAATTTTAGCCAAAAGTGGACGGATTTACCCTCCTTGACTGTATCATATTCTCTTGCACATCATCAAAGTTCTGTAATATGTTTAATTATTTTTTTGTCTTACTTAAGCCTAATATCATTGTAGGCCTATTGGACATCCTCAACAACATTACATTGGTGTAACCTTGCACAATTTAACATTATGGTAGGCCCCTCCCCAGACTAAAGGTGGAAACAAGCTCTTTTTTTATTTTGATGTGATGAACAAACTTTTTGTTTCAATGTCATGTGTTGAACATACTTTCGTTTCATTGAAAGTCAAGAGCCTCCCTCCCCTCTCCTTTCCAAGTATTATCTGGTCAGCCCTTCAAATCTACACCATAACAGTTTGAGATCACTGATCTGTAAGTTTGTAAAAAATGTTTGAGAGTCAGTGATCCTTGACTAGTCTAAAGACTAAAGCACAGTTGGTGAAAGGGACTTATACCGCTGTTTGCTTTTTCTGGTCAATCAGAAGGCAGGATTTCGCTCTGATATAATGCATATCACAGCTCATACACCCGACCATGATATTGCATGCTTGGCTGACTACAAGTTGACAAAATTGAAGGAAACACTGAAACAAAACTGACCAACAAAGGAAACTAAAAAATAATAAAGCTTCTGGTATTGATGGGATACCTGCAGAATTCTATAAATATGCCAGTGAGAAACTTGTGGCACCATTCTGTGCTGTGTTCAATCACATTTTTAATAAAGGGGAATATCCTTCTCAGTGGTCCGAAGGTCTTATTAATGCCCTCCACAAAAAGGGAAGCCGTGCAGATCCAGATAACTATAGAAAAATAGCTATAAATGTTGTTATGGGTAAAATATTCGATTCAATCCTGAATAGTCGGTTGTATTTCAAAAATGAGGCTCTGAACCTTGATGACCCCTGTCAGTTCGGCTTCACACCGGGAGCCAGTACCACGGACTGTGTTTTCATTTTGGATACAGTCTTAAGCTATCAACAAGCAAAGAAAAAGCCTGTGTACATGTGTTTTATAGATTTTACCAAAGCATTTGACTACATAAACAGGAATGCTCTATATTTCAAACTGAGGCAGCAGAACATTGGAGAGAAAATGCTCAAAATTATTATAAGTATGTTTGACAAGGCAAAAGCTAGGGTTCACCAGAGTGGAAATACTAGTAATGCAATTGACAGTCAATGTGGGGTCTTGCAAGGGGGAATTCTTAGTCCAAAGTTATGTAATGAATTTATGTCTGACCTTCCCCAATATCTTGACAAATCAGATGGGATAAAATTGAACAACTTCACTTTAACACACATATTGTATGCTGACGATATTGTACTTATCGCTGATTCTCCTAAGTGTCTACAGAATAGCATAAATTCAGTGCACAATTTCTGTAAAAAATGGCATCTTATAGTAAATGTCAGTAAAACCAAAGTGATGCAAATTGGTACCAAAACAGCTGACTCCTTCTTTTGCAATGGCGAGAAACTAGAAAAAGTGGACAGTTTCAAATATTTGGGTCATATGCTAACTAACAAACGTAAAGTGCACAGCAAGATGACAGAATACCTGTCAGGGCCAGCTCAAAAGGCACTTTTTGCCCTGCAGAGTGATTCAAAGCAAGTCCTAGGACACATGGACCCAATTGTATCTTTGCGAATGTTTGATACCTATGTTCTACCAATCCTTGAGTACAACAGTGAAATATGGAGTAGTGAAAAACCTGTATCTGAATTAGAAGCTCTGCAACTCGGCTATCTAAAACGTATGTTAGGTGTAAGAAAACAAACACCATCTCTGGCTGTTTATGGTGAAACTGGTAGATTTCCATTGCATGTTAGACAAAAAGTTAGAATGGTCAATTATTGGATGAGATTAGAAAATGCACCAGATGGTAGTCTGTTAAGGAGATGTCTACAAATTCAGAAAGATACTCATACGAACAGAGCTAATGAAACTAATTGGTTCAGTAAAATAGTAAACATTTTAAGCTCTTGTAACATTGAATATGAAACAAGTAACAATACTAACTTAGACATTGACAGCATATGTAGAACTGTAAAATCAAAACTTTATGAAATAGAACAGGAACAATTATTCATATCGATAAATGATAGTACACAGCAACAAAAACTTAGAACATATAAGCTCTTTAAAACTGACTGTAGATTAGAGCCATATCTCAGGCTGCGACAAAACCGCAAAGTGTTAACTAAGATTGCAAGATTCAGGACAATTTCTCACAGTCTACAAATTGAAATAGGCAGACATCAAAAGCCAGTGATTCCTGCAGCAAATAGAATATGTGAAAAGTGTTCATTAAATATGGTGGAGGATGAAATCCATTGCCTTGTTGTATGCCCTGCTAATGAATCGTTCCGTGAAAACCTGTTTTCAACAGCTGCTAAATTTATCAACAATTTTCTGTCTTTAAATGACAGTGACAAGTTTACATCAATAATGAAAAGTAAGGAACCTGACCTACTAAATACTCTAGGGAAATTTTTACTTCAGGCTGATGTTTAAATTTAAAGCATATCTCCTACATCCACACGGCCACTTATAATACACAATCATGATAATTATGATAATTAGCATATAATGTACACTTTAAGAAATAAGCTATTTCTAACATAAAATGAACTATTCAGTATAGCAATATGATCAATATTAGAGCAACAATGTATGTAATCTGATGCATGTTTTGTAAATAATGATCAAATATGAAATATCAAGCATTATTAATTAATCTATAAATTTGTTAACTTGTATGTCTTTTGCTTATTATTTAATCTATAAATTTGTTAACTTGTATGTCTTTTGCTTATGTCTTATATATATAATTAATCATAATTTTCTTAATAAGCTGAAATGGCTATTTGTATGTGATCAGTATAAGTGGTGTGTGTATTTTATTGACTGTTATCTATATTAATTGGTGTTTAATATCAACTTTATTTTATAACTATTTGGGTGGCTGGAACCTAATTTGTATTTGTTTTAATCTTTTGCTGAGTGCTCTTTTTAACCCGAAAGTATTATTACTTGTATATGTTTGTAACAATATACTCACTTGATTTTAGCTATTTATAACATGTGTATAATAAATTTTATGTATATAGTTAATCTTGTATATAATTAATACTATTTTTATATATTTTATTTAACTTTTTCCCATTACAAATGACATATGTATCAATTGTGATATTTATAGATGTCAATAAAAGAATATATATTAAAACTGAACAACACAGAAAGAAAACAAGGAGGGAGATTGTGTCAAGTGTAACTGGTCTCAATAAAAAGGCTGTATTCACTCTTTTTTATACCTATCTATCTATTCGTCTATCAATCTATCTGTCTATCTATCTATAAAATTAATCTCTGAAATAATATCAAATTTAAGGTCACTTGATAAAATAGTTCATTTTGGATAGGCAAGCTGCAAAAAAAAGTGGAGCAGCAGACCAACAATTTTGGCCCCATATGGCAAGGTCAAAGAATTATTTTTTCTTCTTAAATAAAAAATAATATTTGCTCAGTGACTGTAATAATCAGCCTCACCAAAGAGACCTTGGCTGAGAGGGCTGCACTATCGACCTACCTATCTATCTATCCGTCTATCAATCTATCTGTCTATCTATCTATAAAATTAATCTATGAAATTAATGTATTGTGTAATTTCTATCTATCTATTGATCTTTCTATTATCTTTCCATCTATCTTTCTATCAACAAAATTAATACATTGTATCATTTTCTCAGAACAAAGAATTCTGACCTGTTGCCTTCAGGGCTGCCAACCTTCAAATGAACTGAGGAACATGAATTTGCAACAAATACAATGAAATGTCAAACAAGAAGGATTGAAGGCAAACAAAGGGATTTAAATTAATTTGTTTTGTACTTAGTGGTATAAGTTAGATAACACCCTTGTTTGTGACGATATGCAATAATGCTCGGGCTAAAGCCCTCGGATATATTGCATATCGTCACAAACGAGGGCGTTATCTATTACTTACCAATTTTCATACCACCAGGTAGGTCAGGCAGTCCACTTACTAAGTCCTGATATTACAAATTAAATAGGAAGGGAGAGGTTAGACCTCCCTGACGAGTACCTTTATATAATCTGAACTGACTAGAAAGTTCATTATTCCACTTTTAAAACAGTAGCAGACAGACTAGTATACCAGGTGAACATCAGTCTCCACCAGTGATTCTTTAATACTGTATTAGCTTTATATAATAATATAGAGTGGAGTATTGCCTCGAAAGCCTTTTCGGCGTCCAACGAACAGGCAAAAACTGGAGTACCTCTATTAAGTACTTAATTACATCAATTGTATTACAAATAGCCATTTGGGAACTTATTCCTTCTACAAAACCATATTGCAGATCACAGAACTCATGTGTCGAGACTAGTGTTGGGCGGTTGTGATATTTTTCGTTCGGTTGTCGGTTTTTTTCGGCCAAAAACCACGGTTTCGGTTCGAGTTTCGGTTGCAGACCAATCCACGTGGTCCGCAATGTGCACGACACGATTTTGCGATCCGCGGTTCAGCGCCCGGTCCGCAAAATTGTTTTTTCGGTCCAGAAATTCAATACGATATATACGATAACCGACGCACTCGGTTGTTAGATTGAACCGAAATTTCGGGAATCGACACAACACTAGTCGAGACATCGTCTAGAATAGCATATTCAAGAATTTTGGAGATAACCGAAGATATAATAATAGGCCTATAATTACCAGCTTATGTTGGAAGCTCTACAAATAAAGGATCTTTTCAACTCATTAGTTCTTGAGAAAGGAATATAACTTTCAGAGTATCATTAAGTCTAGTGTTACGATCATTAGCCTCACATGCCATCACAACTGAATTTGAAAGATTTACAGGAGCCAATCCATAAACACAGAACTTTATACATCAAAACATTGAGGAAATAATCAATTATTTCTGAAATAGTGAACCAACCAAGCTCTTTTACAAACTGAATTCCTCTAAAATTAATTATATCAAAATTTCCTAAAATAATTCGAGCTGCTCGATTTTGTTAGAATTTGTGCAGCCCCATACAGTACAGGCTTAATTGAATAAGGGCATTATATATGTACGATATGTCAGCTTAAGAATATTATTTGGAACAAGATGTTGTTATCTTGCCAAACAAGCAATTTTCTTATTTAGTGTTGACTTTCAGCCTGAAATCTTTTTTAGGACATGTATTCTATTGGAGAAATTGATGTCATGAAATTTTTTATTCACAAATATGGCCACCAAGGTCACAGAAGTCAGTCAAGGTTACTCATTTCAGAACTCAATTTTAAGATCTTGCTGTGATACACAACCCCTGCTAGTTTGGTGATCCTGGGATCAATACAAATGGCGTATCAGTATTCGGTCACCATTCAGTAATATATTTAAGATCACTTCATCTAGTGACAAATTGCCTGATCATCGCTTCAAACTAACTCTACGGTCAGTCACAAATTGCTTGATCCTCGATTCGAACTAACTCCTTCGGTTAGTCACAAATTGCCTGATCCTCGAGTCAAACTAGGTCTTTCAATCAGTCACTAATTGTCTGATCCTTGATTCTAACTCACTTCTGTCACAAATAGCAACAATGCACAAAAATAGAAAGCTTTACTCTGACGTGTTACGGACTGGTCTAAATGAACATGTCAATAAGCTACCATCAACAAAAACCTCAACTGTACCACGTATAAAATGTATAAATAGCAACAGTGGCTCAATCAAACTCTCAAACAGGTTTGAGATTTTAACACAAACAGACTCCATGTCAGTATCTGTAGAAAATATCAGAAATCCTCCAGCCAAGACTAATCTCAAACCAAACAATACTCTAAAAACCTGTGTGTGGAACGCCCAAAGTTTGAGGCAGAAAACGCAAACAGTTAATGACTACAATGATGAGCATGATCTGGACATCTTTCTTTTCACTGAGACATGGCTTAAAGATGATGATAAAGTTGAAATTGGCGAGTTGGAACAAAATGGTGCATATTTCTTTCTCAGTTCTCCTCGGTTAGGAAGACCAGGTGGTGGAGTAGGTTGCCTTGTCCGATCTGGCATACAAGCAATTAAAAAAGATCGAATGAAGACCAATACCTTTGAACACATGGAAATCCAAATCCAATTAGATGGGAAAATTGTTACAATTCTTCTAGTGTATCGCCCAGAACCATCCAGCAAAAATAAATACAGCATGCCGACTTCTTTGTCGAATTCACAAAATTTCTAGGACTCTATCAAACAGTAAACAATGAAATCATAATTACTGGTGATTTCAACTTTCATGTGAATAAACCAGGCGATAACAAAGTCATTCAATTTAACAATATCCTTGAAATGTTTGATCTTGTACAACATGTCTCAGCACCAACATACAAAGATGGTAATACGCTAGACCTTATGATTACTCGAGAAAAATCTATATTGAACAGTTGCATGGTTAGTGATCTGCTCTCTGATCATAATTGCATTCTGTTTGACATTCCAATGAAGAAATCGAATAAGCCCAAGAAGAAGGTCAGTTTCAGAAAAACCAGTAAAATTAATGTCCAAAGTTTCAAAAAAGACATTGGGAGACATCTGTCTGCAGATGGGCTCGATGACAAAGATCTCGGTGAACTTGTTTGCCTTTATGACTCCATGAAAGTAATACTTGACAAACATGCTCCAGTTAAAACATGCGAAGTAACCCTGCGCAAACCTACTCCATTTAACAATGCCGATATCAAGATACTAAAATCAGCTAAAAGGAAAGCAGAGAGATTATGGAGGAGAACCAGACTTGAAAATGATTGGGAGTCATTCAAACAAAAACGAAATGCATTGAATCTGCGGCTGAGTCACCTCAAATCGGAAGATCTGAGAGTCAAGATTAAAGATTCTAATGGTGATGCAAAGAAGTTGTTCAAGTTACTGAACTCAAGTCTGAACAGAAAACAGCAACTACCTCTCCCACCACACACAAATGAAATCGACTTGGCAAATGATTTTAACAAGTTCTTTGATGAAAAGATTAAAACACTTAGGTCTCAGTTGGACTCTACACATATTGAGACTGTTAATGACATTGAAACTACCGCTCATACTCTGCGACACTTCAGACGCTTGTCTCAAACTGACATTAAGAAATTGATTGGGGAAATGCCAGTTAAACACTGCCAACTTGATCCTATTCCCACATGGCTTTTGCTTGAATGCATTGATGAATGCCTCCCAATTATAACCAAGATTGTCAATAAGTCACTCACACAGGGAGAAATGCCTCTTGAATTGAAGCATGCTTTAGTGAAACCTCTTCTGAAAAAATGTGGACTGGATCTAATCAAAAAGAATTATAGACCAGTATCAAATCTGTCTTTCCTTGGCAAACTAATTGAAAGTGCTGTTATTAAACAATACACAGACCATCTTGCTCTTAACAACCTGGATGATGTGAAACAGTCCGCTTATAGAAAATTTCACAGCACTGAAACCCTCCTGACGAAGATCGATGATGATATAATGTTGAATATGGCCAAAGGTGAGGTAACGATGCTTTTACTGTTGGACCTTTCAGCCGCGTTTGACACAATTGATCACAACATTCTAGTGAAACGTTTGGATACGGTGTTCATGATTCCGCACTATGCTGGTTTAAGTCATACATTTCTGAAAGGTCCCAGTCAGTGATAATTAACAACAAAACATCAACCAAACTGCCGCTCAAATTTGGAGTTCCTCAAGGCTCAAAATTAGGACCAATCCTATTTAATTCATACATCGCTCCCTTAAGCGAGGTGGCTGCAAAAAATCAAGTCAGAGACCAAAAGTATGCCGATGACGAGCAACTTATTCTCTCCTTTAAACCAACTTTCTTAGATCAGAGAAATGCAGTAGTTAAAATGGAAAAGTGCATTGCTGAAATCAGGAAATTTCTCCATGAAAACAAGCTTTGTAACAATGGAGAAAAAACAGAACTACTGCTCATTGGCAGTCCACACCAACTTAATAAACTCCAAGTATCATCAATCCATGTTGACAATGTCAAAATTAATGCAGCCGATCATGTAAGAAATCTAGGTGTAATCTTTGACAAAAACATGACCATGGAAAAACAAGTCAACAAAATGTGCAGGAATGCCTATTTCAATCTGAGAAATATCTCAAAAATTAGGAAGTCATTGGACAAGGAAACTTGTAAAACTGTAGTCAATGCCCTTGTGACTCCTCACCTTGACTATGGAAATGGTCTTCTATATGGATCATCAAGTTGTTTTATAAACAAACTTCAAGTGGCCCAAAACTCAGCAGTTCATTCAAAAATTAAAAAAGCATGACAGTGTAAGCCAGCATAGGAAAATGCTACACTGGCTACCAATTCCAGCTAGAATACAATTCAAACTCATGTTAACAACTTGGAAAGCAGTCAATGGACAAGCTCCTTTGTATATTCAAAATCTGATTCAGCCGAAATCTGAACGAAACTTCAATCTGAGAAGCAATAACAAAATACTCTTATATGAACCAACTCCCTACAATAAAAACAAATATGAAGACAGAGCCTTTTCGCATAGTGCTCCAAAACTGTGGAACCAACTGCCGGAGATCGTTAAGGCCTCTAAAACTTGTGAAGGCTTCAAGAGAAATCTTAAAATTCATCTGTTTAAGAGTTTCTACAAATAAATCCATCATGCACAAGCGCTACTGAGCAGTTTTAAACTGGAATTGGCGCTATATAAATGTCTATTATTATTATCTAGTCAATTGACCAGGACAGATCACAAGCAACTGATTTAATTGCTTAAAAACTGGTTCTTCAAACATTGATTAAAAATTGTGCTCCAAATTAATATCAAAAATAACGTGCAAGCACTTTAACTTTAAGAGATGCTTGTAGATAGACTGCCAATGATATTATCTACCCCTTTGCCTTTCACCTGCACAAGGGTATCTGGCATGTGAAGGGTATTTGTCACTAAGACCTGCAGGAGGGTATCTGGCCTGTGACCGACGTTTGGTGAATGACCTTTGACCTGCAGAAACTCAGCCTGTTTGTTTTCTTTATTAATTTCTTCATCTCAGAAAGACACCAAAAGTTTATAAACGCAAGACAAAATTCTATTGAGACTGTGTGCAAAGTTTTAATGACAGAGAGGAAACAGCACGATCAAGCCAGTTGTCATAAGTTTTAGAGCGTTCCTCCCACAATAGAGATGCCGCTTGCAAGCAAGCATCTCTAAAAAGTTAATTCCTTTGCAGTTGCCGGTCAGTATGAAGTCTCCACTAGTTCCTGTGTTGATAATGGTGCAACCGTGAAGACAGGAGACGACTGCCAGTACATTTGCACATTCACAGGACTCCCCAGCTGGTGGCCAGAATTTGCTGAAATCACCATCACTAAAACATTTTACACTCACTACGGGCTCTATGACCAAGTGTAAGTATAACACAAACCCAATCAAGTAAACAGGATTAGGACAAAGATAATGCAGGAAAAATAGAACTATTATTTAATTTTAAAGCCACAAAAAGGCAAATTTGGTGCATTTGACAGTATGCAGAGAACCCTTTGGATAATACAAAGAGCCAGTAAATTCATGACCAGATAGAATGGTCAAAATGTTACTAGGTCCAATGCCACAAGTTGGTAAAATTTGGAATTTCTGGTCAAATTTGGAAAAAAATCAATAATCACTGGTATGCCTTCTATTAGTGGGGCAGCTTAATGTAATATTTCAGGAGAATCGTGCATTTTGTGATAGACCTACCAAATTTGGCACAGAGGTAGATATCAACTAAAGGGGCCATATTTGCTATGGTGTCATTCTTGATTTTGGATTATATCTCCATGGCAACGGTTTCCATAGCAACCATTAATTTTTTTGTTAATTTTTATAAACGAGCTTATATCTCAGAAAATATGGCATCAGTGTTACATGTATATTTGATGAAGGATATGTGTTGCTGAAAATATGAGCTGTTTTACTGTGGTTGCCATGGTTACCATTTTGTTTATTTTTAAGCAATCATTGATGTCTCGTAACAACTTCAGTGTATTTTGTAATTTTACACTCAGTGAAATCAACTGCACATTTACCTTTAAAAATTATCAAGCAAAGTATGTACCAATTTGTTTACCATGGTCTTTGCTGTGTATTGATACATGGTTTTACCCCCAATGCTCAGCAGATACCATAAAGTAACCCAGTCATGTTAATGAAGTCTCAAACTTGGGTGGGTGTAAATGTCATATCAACTTATTATGGTGTATGATTCAGACATTGCTATACATAATAGGAAAATTATAACTGTACCAAATTCATCACAGGGGTAGAAATCAACAAAAGAAAC
Source organism: Platynereis dumerilii (assembly GCA_026936325.1). Classification (NCBI taxonomy): domain Eukaryota; kingdom Metazoa; phylum Annelida; class Polychaeta; order Phyllodocida; family Nereididae; genus Platynereis; species Platynereis dumerilii. Next base: position 22,939,626 of record JAPTHN010000011.1, read on the forward strand.
AAAAATAGTTATATTGTCATATTTGTTTTTGCATTATATATCTCCATAGCAACCATTTTCATAGCAACCATTAAAGTTTCTTAAATCTTTATAATGAAGCATATATTTTGGAAAATTATGGTATCTGTGTTAAATTTTATTATGGATATGTGTGGCTGAGAAGCATATGCGCTGTTTTACTGTGTTGCCATAGTTACCGACTTGTTTATTTTCAAGAAATCAAGGAAATTTCAAGATATTTTGACTGTAATTGTAAGTTTCACACAACTTAAATGCCACAAAGTACTTTCATAATGAACTGGCAAGGTATATACCAAATTGTTTGCACTATCTATAGTTATATATTGGTACATAGCCTTACCCTAGATACCACATGAGAACCCTAAAGTAGCCTTTTCAAGGCAATGAAAACTCAAAATTGAGTGAACGTAAAATGTCATATATATTGAGTAGTTATGGTTTACGATTCTGACAATGCCATACATGAAAGGAAAGTTTTAACTGTACAAATTCAGCACAGCTGAAAAATCAACATTTTTTCCATTGAACCAGTGTTGGAGTCGAGGCCAGGACATCCGAGACCGAGACCAAGGCATAAGCATAGGAGACCTGAGACCGAGGCATTGACCCTCCGAGACAGAGACCAAGTCATCAGCTATCGAGACGGAGACCGAGGCCGGCTGAATAAAAAATCTGCTTGACTGCCAGCTATTTTAGCTTATTGTAGAATGTTAGACAAGTGCTCACAACTAGAATAGCTGAAGAGCTTTATTTTAGCTTAGTATTTTATCGACAGCTGGCTATAACAGTAAATTGAAGATTCACTCATTGCATGACTCTGGTTAAAACACTGAAATGAAGACAATAAAGGGGTAATCATTTCATTTTCAGCGAATGGGGCATGGAATTTTGCCTCACTTGGAATAAATTATAAGTTTTTTTAAAGGAAACAGCGACTGATTAAATTTGTTTTGAGTGCCTGACAACCTTAGTTATATACTTCTAAATGAAACATTGTAGACTGAGATCATCTATCCTGCAGAAATTCATTTCAAGACTGCCGGGAAAGAATTAATCTTTTTCGTCGTGACTGGAAAAAAAATTGATTTTGTTAAAAATAAAATCCAATCTCTTTCATTACGGGCTTTCCTACACATGACTGTTTGAAAATTATACTACCAAGCTGCAAATAGATACTTTGAGTTGCAGGGGTCCAATTTATTAGGCAGTGGCATATTTGTGTTATATCAAAGCTATTCAGAATATTTTTTGAGATAGAGATTAGATTTTGTCAGAAATGTTGCCCCATTCTGTTTTGTTGAGTTCTGTTTTTAAGTCAGACACTTTGGCGTGTGAAGTTAATGATCATTTACTTAGGTATCTTGTATTGAATGAAGAAAAATCATTAAAACTTCAAATCATTACGGTCGAAATTTACATGAAACAATATTCAACATCCGAGCGACTCAAATAGTGAAGGAAAATGAAAAATATTCAAATACGTTTGGTCCATTCATAATTTCATATGTGTTGCAAATCACGTACTCTTATAACTTGGAACTTATATTAGATAAACTGAAAGATAATTATACTAAACTGATGGGAAAATTTTGTTTGACTGTTCGAGCAAAATTGTACTTTATTTATTTTGCTGGCCTCAGACGTGCCTTGACACATATCTGAGGAGCAAAGGCTCCGAGACCGAGTCCAAGGCCAATGATTGGTTATCTGAGACCGAGACCAAGGCCGGGGCCACCAAAATGGGCCCCGAGGCCGGCCTCGAGGACTCCAACACTGATTTTAACCTTTGTCAAATGCCTAGGAGAAGTCAAGTAGGATAACATCTGTTTTATTTTTTTCTTGTCATCCATTGATTTTGCTATGTCTAGGACGGTGATTATAGTCCCGTCATTCTGCTGATGAACCCAACCACAAATTGTATCGTAATGATTGTAAAGTCAAAGGTAGAAATAAAGGTATGAGTTTATAGTCTGAATCAACGCTGATAATTGCAAATTCAGGCGTAGCCGACTTTTACACAATACCTTCAGCCGACATGCTCACTGATCACTCTGTATCAGTCTCACTCTCCTGGGGGCATAGGCATACGACGCGCGCGATTTTTGGGGGGGCGAGCGACATTTGCCCGGATTTCAAAATCCAGATTTAATACCATTTCATATGAAATTGCCTGGAAATAATTAATTTTCAATAGTGTTAGTTTAATCATCTGCCCAAATTTTTTAGCTTTTTTGCCCGAATCTTACTGTTTCCCAAACATTTGGGGGGGCGATCGCCCCCCCCTCTGATACGCCTATGCCTGGGGGACATGCAGCTGGCAGTCTCACACGGTGCCATCACTGATTAATCTTGTACCTTCTCTGGCCATAGCCGGTATTCCCATCTAGGTACAGTGATTCAAGGAGGATATGCTCTTTTCCTCCATGCCCTGGCCAGGTTTGAACCCAAAATCTTGCGCATGTGATGGTGTGAGTCTGGCATCATACTGACTGGACCATGGGCACCAAACTTACTAATCTTAAAAATACTTTCTAAAGTTTCCCCATAAAACTGAGCATTGGGACAAGAACTAATTGGGGTTAATCCAAGATGGCAGCATTAAAAATCATGTTTTCTGCAAATAACTTGGAAACTAGTAGGTTTAGGCCCCTATTTTTATGAAACATGAATATAAACTTGAGACAAATTTGGTGTTACAGATATTTTAATACCATTCCCATGTCTCTTTCTCAATACATGACATATTCAAATATCTCAATCAAATCTGTGATTCAACCAAAAAACTTAATTGCTGGTCTTGAATCTTCCTCATACTTGATGTGTGATTTTTGTTTCATCCATTGAGGATCCAAAAGGAATACATATTGAGCCATTTCACATCTCAGCCAGGATTGTACATGTACCTCTATTCCGTTTTTGCATGTTGAAGACATGCCTCAAAATTGCATTTTTACCCCGCTGGCTATGTAATAGCCTACGGGGTACTGCAGTCCTCAACAGGGTTGCTGGACGAGGATTTCGTCAAGCATACCTCACTTTGTGATGCACATATTTCATTCAAACTTTGCGTGTTCATTGATTTTGTCATGACATCGGGTATGACAAGTTTCCAGGCATTTCCAACAATTAGATGTGTGTCTTTCCATGTTATTTCAACAAATTTAAGCAATTTTCCGAAATTGGCCAACTCAGATTTTCTAAAAAAAAAATATTCATAGACCTGCCTTTAGTACTGTAATGGATGTGTGCAGATTTTCTGCTCAATATCTTGAATAGTTTAGTCTAGAAAAATTATCAAAACAGTGTTTTTAGGCCTTTTTTTTCTCATCTTATGAAAGTCACTTTTCAAATGTTAATATTTTGGATTTCATGAAAGATGCAACCTTGATTGTTTCCAGACATGACATCTAGGGTCCATAAATTGCCTGTGAATACCTTTAAGGGTATCTTTCATCTTGAGTTATTTCTGTAGGCATTCAAAAAAGCCCTTCCATTTGGCTCAAATTATGATGCAACGTTTTGAAATAGCTAAAACTCCTTAACTGTATCATCTAGGAACTTCTTATGTCAAACCCATGCCATTTAAAAGTGTTTATTAATGCTCATTATTCATATAAGTTTCTTTGGAAACAATACTGAGTAACTGAATTTATTAATTGTGTATGCAGTGTCCTGATTGTCTCAGTGGCTTCATATACTAGCCAGCGGGGTTTAAGTGCTTGCACGGTATTTTCTAGTTAAGAGATGACTGTGTAGGATTCATTTGGGGTGTTGGGGTGAAGCGAAATGCCAATATATAGCCTGACTAAGAGCCAAATAAGGCCAAAAATTTGACATATGACTTGCTTGCTCATTATGAAAGTATTGTAGGGCAGTTGAAGAATTCAAGTGGCGTGAAACTTACAAATTTGGACAAAGTTATCTTGAAATATCCATGATTCTTTGAGATTAAACAAATTGGTAACCATGGCAACAATACCAATATAGCACATACTTTTCAGCCCCACATATCCATAATCTAATTTAACATTGATGCCTTTTTTTCTGAGACAATAATGCTCCCTTATTAAGTTTTACAATGAATTTACTGGTTGCTATGGGAATGGTTGCTATGGAAATTGAGGATGCTAGTTTTGTTTCTTTTGTTAATCTGTACCCCTGTGCTGAATTTGGTAAAAAAACTTCCTGTCATTTATAGTATAATTGTCTGAATCACGCACCATCGTCAATTGGTATGACATTAACGCCCACCAAAGTTTGAGTCTTCATTGCCATAAAATGGTTTCTTTAGGGTAACTATAGGGTAATGGGGGTAAACCAGGTACCATTGCATAGCCAAGGCAATAGCAAACAATATGATATATAACTTGTTTGTTCGTTTTGAAGGTATTTTTGTGCAGTTGATTTCACTAAGTGTAAAATTACAAATACAGTCAAGTTGTCATGAAACATCCATGATAACTTAAGAATAAACAAATAGGTAACCATGGCAACCACAGCAAAACAGCTCATACTTCTCAGCAACACATATCCATCATCAAATTTAACACTGATGCCATATTTTCTGAGATATAACCTCTATTATAAAAATTTACAAAAAAATTAATGGTTGCTATGGAAACCGTTGTCATGGAGATATAAGCCAAAATCAAGAATGACACCATAGCTAATTTTGCTTCTTTAGTTGATTTCTACCTCTGTGCCAAATTTGGTAGGTCTATCACAAAATGCACGATTTTGCGATAAGCTGCCCCACTATATGTATTAGTAGATTCCAAATTCGAAAATTTGTGGTCGTAAATGCAACTATGTAATACAACAAAGGGTGTCATTCAGAAATACAGAAACATAGCATTGCCTTTTTCTTGTATTCATAAGAAGCCCAACTAACAGGGAACAAAACCTCCTTGCATATTTTACTCTAAATCTATCTCCTTTGCTGTATTTTAAAGTTTCGCATGAATTTATTTCATGCAGTGTTCAGCGCGACGCTAAAAAATTAGCCCACATGCAATCACATATCATTTAATATACCAAGACCAGTGGGGGATGGTGACATTTTCTGCTATTTACACGAAAGAGGACATCATTGCCTCTCATATGATCCATAATATGTGTATAAATTCCATTAGAAGGCTGAGATATGATGACCAGAAATGTATCTGTATGTTGGGCCAAAACTGAAATTTTACCAGCTCACGACATTGGACCACTAATTATTTTTCTTTACATGTAACCTAAATTGTGTTGGATTTTCTTAAGTGTTCAAGCTCTTACGAAAATTCTTGTTTCATTCTAAATAATTCGATCGACTGAGAACAAGTTTTAACCTCCAAAGTCCATGTGAAACCTGCCGCTTTATTTTCATTACGATTGTTACAATGCGATGCATTCTAATTGACCATTATTCAAACAATACGTTATTTGACAATACCAAAAATATGCAAAAAACATGGTGAACTTTTGGTGAGCAGTGAATGCATATGTCTTACAGAGTATATGTGCTATAACAAAATACATGTACATCTTTTTCAGGAAGGTCAATGAAACCTTCATCGTTTTCAACTCCAGTAATGGTTTAAATCCAGCTTTTCAAGACACTGGACGCTACTCTGCCAGCCTGGAGGAGATAGGAGGGAATTATGTAACTGTTGTCAATATATCTGGTAAATATGTGGCTGTTGTCAGTATGTTCTGGTAAATAAACTATCTATCTATCTATTCAATGTCGATTCATTTATTGAGTAAGATACATGCGTATGCCCCTCCTGGGGCATAATATCGGATCTAGATATTTTTTATTCACAACCAGAGGGGCAATCAGCGACAACACACTATCTGAAATCACAGCCTATAAAGTCTATTTTTATAATTACTTGATTCAATGAATATCCTTTTTTAACATCTGAAATTTCTCAAGGCATATTCCCTGGAGACAGTGGTGGCTATGAATGCTATATGACCAATGACACAGATACGGTTGCTTCGGAAGAGACATTTCTACCTGTACTTGGTAAGTTTGATACAGTATTTTTTTAATCGCAAATTTTGTGACAAGATACATCTGTAACAAACCAATCTCTTAATTTGTGGCATCGAATATTGCTATTAGCACCCCCAAATTACAGATGCTTATTGCTAGCATTGTCAGTTGTGGAATGCAAACATCATCTTTTGTAAAAAAAATTATACAAAGTGAAGAGTGAGATTAATTCGACTTGATTGATAAAGAACTTTTACTTAACTATCAATAACTAAATCTGATAAACTTGTTCTCCTATTAGATCACAGGCCATTCAATTGGAATCAGTGGGCTTCAATTTTTTCTGAATGATTATGATAATACTACATGTATATATTGTCTATGTATATTGGTGTAATTTTCTGAGTGGTGGTCCGTTATCATGTCTCAATTGTTGTGAAAGGATTGTCTACAATTTGCAATTGTTCAAATTGCAGGTGCTGACGTAGAACCATATTTCTCCCTGGATTGGTCATATCTTGAACCAGGACAGGAGATCTCAATCATGAAAGACAAGATGCAAGACTTGATGTTTTTTGTGATGGTTTCCGATGTGATCCCAGTGCCACCTAGTGCTTCTGTTTTATCGTATTATCCTGATGTCGGTATTACACAGCAGGTTAATTTTTCTAGTGCCTCTGTTGGCAACAAGACATTCGAAATTGATCCAGACACTGGTAAGTATAAGCTGCAAAGTAGACAAATTATTACTTGTAAGAAAAAGTCATTGCCACTCTTGAGCATGTTTTAATTATCATGTCATTCGATCAACATTAAAATGTTTTTAATATTCCATAATATGCTGTTAATTGAAAGAATGGTAGTCTGCAACACAATAATTCCATGTTTGGCAGTGATAGGAAAATATCAGGTACATTTGATGCACCCTAATTGTCCTATCACATCTCCAAATTAACCTATGAACAGGGCAACACAACTCTCAACATAAAATATGTCAGTCACCTGAGTTGCCTTATTCAGGAAATCCATACCGTTCATCAAGAAAATCTGTGCCTCACGACTTGTTTCGGCTACATCCACTCCACACTACATACCGTTTGCTCTATGTGAAGCGACCTATAAAATCTTACATTTTGGACTAGAAACCAATTCAGTTACAACGTAACATAGCCAGCATGCTATTTGTATGCATTAGACATCCTCATGCGAAATTACAAACATTTTAAATGTTTAGCAATCAAAAGATTTGGCGATTCCAGTGAAAAATGCACTAAAATTTACCAAGACTGCCTAATCTCCCAGAAAACTTAACTGATTGATTCCAAATGTCTTATTTGTATTAATTGTACTATAAGACAGCATACTGCCTATATGGAAAAGTTTCTTGTTTGCTCTATATATGAGAACCAGCAAAATGTAAACAAAAAAATCCTTAATTGGTTCACTTGGTGAGTACACAGTGTCCACCCTATACTTGACAAGCAGTTTCATTTGTCCTTCAACCTTGAAGTGGGATATCAATAAAATGTTCAGATTTTGTCAATTAATGTGCCATTATGACCTCAATTTTTTTATGCACTGCATAGGTCTTATGTACTTTTTTAACAGGGATAGCCTCGGCTTTTCGTTGGGAGACCTTCAGTCAACCAGAAGGACTCTCTTATACACAAGGACCTCTGATGCTCACTGGCTCTTACGAGTACTCGGACCAACAATATTCAGTTGGCCTTTCTGTCAACTTCTCATGTAAGACTCTTTGTTTTGAAACAGTTTTGCTTATTTCATTGCAACGTTAAATAATCAATTTACCAATCATACACACGACTAATGAAATGGTTTTTAAAAAGCAATAACTTGGACGTTTGAATTATTTATTTTTCATAGTAGAAGGGCATTCTAAAACCATGTCAGTCATTGTGCTTCATGTTGATCATGTTGATTCACTTGAATTTAATTGTAGTACATGTATTAAAACAAACATTTCAGTTGCACCAGAAGACCTTGTGTGCAAAGAACCAATCCCAGTTAATGCCAGCTCCCAGTTGGAGGTGAAGTGTGACTTCTTAGCCAACCCAGCAGTCACATTCAATCTCACTTTGCCAAATGGTGAAGTCATTGAAAGCACAAATCCAAGACTCGGTGTCACTTTTGACATGGTGCAAGGAGAGGTCGGTCGAACCTAATTTTGGTAATAATCCCAAAGCAAAGATATATTGTAGGAAACTTTTTAGTTTGTAAATAAAATTGTTAAATTTAGAGAAAAAACTCATGAGATAACTTGTATATTGAAAGAAAAAACATTTTTCAAAATCTCTATCTATTTAGGTTATTCAATAAAGAGAATAAAACAATTAATTATATGAAGTGTTTAAAGTTCAATATGTTTCAATAGAACATTGTTAATTTGTAGATTCAATGGCACTACTCATTAACCATCAAGTATGAGAATGTATTTGGCAACCTTTTTGGCACCCATAAAATTGCGATGTCAAATGAGTTTGGAGGTTTGGAGGACAGCTTCAGACTAAGGGGTGAGTATTTTCATCTTTGCACATGTGCAATTGACGTATCACTCTAATAATAAGATATAATAGGATCATTCAGTTACAAAAACAGTGGATATACCTAATTGTACCTGTACACTGAGTTAGTGTCCCTAACAATGATGATGTATATTGAATTAATTCCAATGAAATACATTTCAAAAGTGAAAAGGCAAGTTTCTGTTATTAAAGAGTGAATACATTTTGGAAGAAATAAAATTAATAATTTACAAGTTTATGAGCATTCATAAACAAAGAGAGGACAGGTACCATTATGATACAATCTCATACAACATCACACAATGCTTTAATTTAGTTTTACTCGAAATTTTTTTACTTGCAAGCCGAATATCTATGAGAAAGTCTTGGATCAAAAGTGATAATAGAACAAACCAACAGCCAAATTCCACAATCTCTTCTTTGTAAAATGATAGGGGAACCGGGGCACAATGGCATGCGGGGCACTGTGGGACGGTGGGGTTTTCTTGGATCCTGGCAAGGTATATGATATGGTAGTGTCATCATATCTTGTAATTTCACATCCTGATGTTTCCAAGGTTTTATAGGCAAATTACAGCCACATGCAAAAGTATGGCGAGCAAAAGTTTGTTTTCCTACTACCAAAGTAAACATGGACAGGTTCAATTCGAACCATTCTGTGGACAAACCATGAACAATGAGGCTTTCCCAGTGCTTGTATGAATTTTTTATATCGTAACAAACAATTATGAATTGCTATCGTGATAAACGCACTCACTGGTGCCTGAGAAATTAGCATTTTGGTGTGAACGTCATATCAGGGCTCATTGTGACAGTGAATTTGGGGCACATTGGGACGCACTTAATATGGCAGAATTTAAGTGCCCAAGTCAACTGAATGACCTGGGACAGCCACGCCGGGGCACAATGGGACAGTCATTTTTACGACTCACGTTTTGTTCTCTGTCTGCAAAAGGGTAGGTGCAGTCTAGTTTATTATGCCTTGCATTTAAGCTTAATAGTTTTGGATATAATCATGCAAACTTCTGAGTTCTTCAGTGCTTTCAGCATTGAGCAAAATTAGTAGACGTTAAAAGCGTCCCAATGTGCCCCGGTTCCCCCTATATATGCAGAATTTCTTTTTCTTGAAATGTGTGTCATGTGGCCCAAGGTAAATGATATATGAAAGATGTACGTGCCGCATAAATCTCCCTTTTAACAGCTGCTTGCAGGTTGTATTGCAGGAGGAATTTTAGGAAATGCCTTGACCGTATAGGAGATCGCACTGTTACACCTATCACTTTGAAACTTAGTATACAGTCTCAACATAATTTTATGTTACTTCCATCAACTTTTGGTAAACTTCCGTGACAATAATTTTTTATTTTCTAAACTAAAATGTGTGTATTCCCGGGAATTTTAAATGTTCTGCTGCAGTGACAGCAGCAGCAATCGCCAAGTGCCAGCCAGGGGGATTGTTTGCAAATTCATTAAAAGGCCAGTGTAAATATAGACAAATATAGATAGATAGATAGATAGATAGATAGATAGATAGATAGATAGATAAATAGATAGATAGATAGATAGATAGATAGATAGATAGATAGATAGATAGATAGATAGATAGCACTTGTCAACAAAAAAAAATTCTGTCTGCTACCTGAGGATAAATACCTCTATAAACCTAATTCGAGCATGCTGATTCCAAATCTGAAATCAGAATTTCTCCAGAACGTCTAGATTTTGAGTTATAGCCATGTCAATATTTGGCAAATAATCAGGCGTGAGAGCAATTCGTGTGTAAAAGAAATGCATTCTGTACTGTTGAATACTGGAAAGTAAGAGTATCTTAGTATTTACATAGGTTATTTTAAGATGCTGAAGCAATATCAAATCAAATCAAATCAAATCAGTTTATTTATAGTCGTTGAGAAACGGTTAAAAACAAACATTAGCCACAAAGGCTATTTGCACGACTATCTAGAAAACTCAACAGTGGGAAATAAGGCATAAAAACACAATAATACAATTTTGACACGTAGAATCTAAGGTAAAACTAGAATCGCAAGCGATGATAATATGACCGCCGGCGCTGCTGGACGCCTTTTGCTGATCAAGTGCAATCAAGTGTGACTGTGTCGATCCATAAAAGATGAATAACAATTTGTGTTTTGAGTGCAGCTTGTTTGGACCTGGCTTAAAAAAGCTCAGTCGTATAATAATAATAATAAATAGATATATATTCGTTGTTGTCCATGGCGCAGTGGGGCCTCTATTTGACGGGGGGTTTATTCGAGGGGCGTATATGTGTACATCCATTGTGCATGCCTGTGTACGGCCATCGTCAAGTGTACGCCCATCTGTAGCTCGTCTGGCATGCCCATCTGTGTGTTCACGCCAATTTGTGTGTACACACCCATCTGTGTACGCACCCATTTGCGTGGGCATGTCCACCTGAATGCCTATCTGTGTGGGCACGCCCACCTGTACACCCATCTATGTGTACGCCCACCTGTAGGCCTATGCCCATCTCTCGAGTGTATGCCCATCTGTGTTGGTACCCTCATCTGTGAGTGCATGCCTTCTTAGTGTGCACGCCCCCCTTTACACCTAGCTGGGAGTACGACCGTCTGTGTGAGTATGCCAATTTGTGTGTGCACAGCCACCTTCGTGTGCACGCCCATTGATATGGCCATCTGTGTGCGCATGCCCATATGTACAGCCATCTGCATGTATACGCCCATATCAGCACGCCCGTCAGTGTGTGTAAGCCCATCTGTGCGTGCACGCCCATCTGTGTGTGCATGCCCATTTGTATGTGCATGGCCATCTGTATGCCCATCCCAGTGTGGATGCCCATGTGTGTGTGGACGCCCATGTGTGTCTGCAGGGCCACCTGTGTGTACACACACATCTGTCAGTGCAGGCCCACCTGTACGCCTAGCTGTGTGGGTATGCCCACCTGTACACTCATCTGTGTGTACGCCCATGTGTATGCCCATCTGTGTGTGTATGCCCATCGGTCAGTGTATGCCCATGGGTGTGTGTACCCCCATGGGTGTGTGTAAACCCATGGGTGTGTGTACTCCCATGGGTGAGTTTACGCCCATGGGTGTGTGTGGACCCAGGGGTGTGTAAAACCATTGGTACAGTATATATACACCTTTTGATATATATATATATGAACACCCTTTGGTATAAACTCTCCCATGTCAGTAAACTGTCATGAAAAGTAAGCCAACCGACCTGCCGCCTGACCTGTAATGTAATGTAGTGCTTTAATGCAGTGCTGTAACGTAGCGCTGTAATGCAGTGCTGTAATGCAGTGCTGTAATATAGTGCTGTAATACAGTGCTGTAATATAGTGCTGTAATACAGTGCTGTAATGCAGTGTTGTAGTGCAGTGCTTTAATGCAGAATACAGAAAGAAGTCCAATAACACGTTGCTGTAATGCAGCACAATGATTCATTGTTGTAATTATGTTGTAAAGTAATGCAGTGAGGCAGTGATGTAATGCAGTACAATAATGCAGTGTAATGCAGTGCTGGAATGCATTGCTGTAATGCAGTGCTGTAATAGAGTGATGCAAAGCATGCAGTAATGCAGTGCAGTTATGCAGTGCAGTTATGCAGTGCAGTTATGCAGTGTTGTAAGCAGTGCTGTGATGTGGTCTGTAATGCAGTGCAGTTATGCAGTGCAAAAAAGCACTGTTGAAATACAGTGCAGTAATGAAGTGTTGTGCTGCAGTGCTGTAATGCATTGCAGTAATGAGGTTCTGTGATGCAGTGCAGTAACACAGAGCTGCAATGCAGACTGCAGTGTTGTAATGCAAGGCAGTGATGCAGTTCAGTTATGTGTCCACGGGGGCATGGCCCCGTGTCCGCGGGGGCATGTCCCCGTGTCCGCGGGGGCATGTCCCCATGTCCGCGGGGCATGTTCCCGGGGGCATGTCCCCATGTCCCCCGGGCATGTCCCCAGGGGTATGTCCCCATGTCCCTGGGGGCATGTCCCCGCGGGCATGTCCCCATGTCCCCGGGGGTATGTCCCAATGGCCCCGGAGGTATGTCCCCGGGGGTATGCCCCCATGTCCCCGGGGGCATGTCCCCATGTCCCCGGGGGCATGTCCCCATGTCCCCGGGGGCATGTCCCCATGTCCCCGGGGGGCATGACCCCATGTCCCCTGGGGCATGTCCCCATGTCCCCTGGGGCATGTCCCCATGTCCCGGGGTATGTCCCCATGGCCCCGGGGGCATGTCCCCATGTCCCCGGGGGCATGTCCCCATGTCTGCGGGGGCATGTCCCCATGTCCGCGGGGGCATGTCCCCATGTCCGCGGGGGCATGTCCCCATGTCCGCGGGGGCATGTCCCCATGTCCGCGGGGGCATGTCCCCATGTCCGCGGGGGCATGTCCCCATGTCCGCGGGGGCATGTCCCCATGTCCGCGGGGGCATGTCCCCATGTCCCCGGGGGCATGTCCCCATGTCCCCGGGGGCATGTCCCCATGTCCCCGGGGGCATGTCCCCATGTCCCCGGGGGCATGTCCCCCATGTCCGCGGGGGTATGTCCCCATGTCCGCAGGGGGTTTAGTAGAAATCAAATGGTTGCCCCCTTATTCTTAGTAATAATGGTCGCCCACTCTTTAGTATATATTAAATGGTCGCCCCCTTATCCTATCTATCTATCTATCTATCAATCTATGTATATCTATCAGCATTGCTTAGTAGATATTAAATGGTTGCCCCCTTGGTTCATACATTCTTAGTAATAATGGTCGCCCCCTCCTTAGTAGATATTAAATGGTCGCCCCTTATCCTATCTATCTATCTATGTATCTATCTATCTATATCTATCATCATTGCTTAGTAGATATTAAATGGTTGCCCCCTTGGTTCATTCATGCATGTACTTTTGTTATCTTAGCACCTTAGTAGATATTAAATGGTTGCCCCCTTATTCTTAGGAGATATTAAATGGTCGCCCCCTTATCCTTAGTAGATACCTTATCTATCTATCTATCTATCTATCTATCTATCTATCTTCATCATTGATTGCCATCATTGATTGCCATCATTGATTGCCATCATTGATTGCCATCATTGATTGCCATCATTGACTGCCATCATTGACTGCCATCATTGACTGCCATCACTGATTACCTTTGTCTACGACTCCGCCACATAAATCCTCCGACACCCTCCGACACATGAAATCCCGCCATGTGACCGCATAAAAACAGAGATCAGCCTAAAGGCGATCAATAAGAGTTTGGCTGCTTTTGAGACATCCCCCAGCAGTCAAGCGGTCCAAGCAGGTCTAATCTGGCACAGTGCCAAAAATCACGAAAACAACATTCAGATAGCCAAAATAACAATAAGGTGGGGTGTTTCACTGAAAAATCATGAATCTCAGAAAGGTATGAAAGACCCCTTGGATCATTCTGGTTTTCAGGGGTTGAGTAAAGAATGTAAAGTTATGTTTATATAGCAACTTTCATGATTGTACATTGAGTGTAACTTGTTCTATCCATCCCCAAAAATGTGAGTTAAATGGTACAATACGGGGGTAAAAGCAAAATGACCGCGCCAGCGCTGGCGGCGGTCATAATTATATACAGTCTCACTGGGTCTCAAATTTACATTTATTACATTTACAGTGTGGCTCTTGCCACTTTTCCAAGTACTTGGAGAAAGTTTTAAAGTCAAAGTCCTTCACTTCATTTGGAAGGTTATTCCAAAGTACTGACCCATAGTCACATACGCTATTTTTTCCGTAAGTTTTTGTCTTACAATGAGTAACAACTAGATTTCGTTTACTCCTTAAGTTATATCTTGGAGCACTAATTTTAAACAAGTCCCATAATAGGGGCGGTGAAATCTTATTTACACTTTTAAAAACCTCTTTTAAAATGAGTCTTTTTCTGAGCGTTTCCAATGTTGGTAATTTAGCCCTATCAAGCAAACACTTATAGTCGCTCTGAAAGTCCATAAAAACGAATTTCAAACCCCTAAATTGGATTTTTTCAAGTTTTTGGGAATTTTGAATTCCACAAAAGTGCCACACAGGCGCACAATATCTGAACTGAGATAAAATGAAATGGTCAAAGATTTTTCTTCTACAGTCATAGTCGAGAAATTTTGACAACCTTTGCAAAATATTTAGCTGAGCTCCAGCTTTTCGACATATCTCTTTGACGTGGCCTGTAAAATTCAACATTTCATCAAAATTTATACAAATATAATATATTATATATATATAATAAATATATAGCCAAAATATTTCAATCAGACAGGTCCAGATACAAAAATTTGAGGGTTACAGGCTCCAGAAACGGGCGATTTTTTGCAAAATTGTTATTGTTCAATAAATTCCCATTTTGAGATATGAAAATGGCTAATGTGCAACTCCTACTGATAAATTATAGTCTCTGTGTGTAATAAAAACATATCTAAGTAATTTCTTATGATTATTGGATTTTTTTTATGAAGAATATTAAAAAAATTGATGGAAAATGAGATTAAATGAGATAAATTTGAAATTAAATGTTCTGGTTTGAAGGGTCAGGTAATGCAGATATAATTCCAAATATCACATTCTAATACAACTACACTGCCCACAGCCAGTCTCAGCCACTGTGTAGACCACTGCCTAAAATTTGACATGGTTTTAACTGTTTTGCTCAAACCAACAGTTTCTGTCAAGAAGAAATCAAATCGCGGAGTATTAAATCACCAAATTTGCAACAATTTATGTGGTTCACATAACCCCTTCTTTAATGATGATCAAGAAATCCTTTCAGAGTCTGAGCTACTGGAGGTGGAGTGTGATTTGACATAACTTTGGGCATATACATTCTCCTGAGCATTTAAAAATGGACATTCAAAATCAGATTGGGAAAAAGCATAAATTTTCCGAATATTTTTTTCATCAAATTTGTTAATATAAAATTATCAATACATTTTGTTTGTCAAAGTAGGCCCTTAGCAGCTCCCAAATTGGTTTTGATTACTGACTGTAGCACCTCCTAAAAATTTTTCACATCTTGAAATGGTTATAAACCAACCAGAGATTACTTAGTAAAAATAGCCTATTTCTGGCACCTCTTACCATCAAATATTTGAAGTTGGAGAAGTCTTAGTAACCATTTAGGTAATATTTTGATTCAGGATATTAAAATCATCTCTACAAATGCTAAGATAACTTCTAAATCTAAATTTTAATAGCTTAGAACACATTTCTTTTACACGCGAATTGCTCTCACGTCTGCTTTTTTGCCAAATATTGACATGGGCATAACTCAAAATCTAGACGTTCTGGAGCAATTCTGATTTCAGATTTGGAATCAGCACGCTCAAATTAGGTTTACAGAGGTATTTTTCCTCAGGTAGCAAAATCATTGTTGACCAGTGTAGTCTATCTACAAGCAGAAGTTAAAGTGCTTGCACATTATTTTTCTATTTGTATCAGATTTGGATACTTTTGATGTTCGGGCTACTTCATGTGTGGAGGATGGTGGAATAATAGTGCAAGGGGGTAGTTGCGATTACTCCTGCCAAGTCACAGGGCTGGATTCTGACGATACTTTCACAATTGGAAAACTGTACATTGTATCGTACGGTTTAGGGGCCAGTGCGTAAGTGGGCATATGATGGTTTCAAATAAGACAATTATAAATTCATAATTTTTTCTGGTGGTAGATTGTATTGTTCTACAGACAAATATAGCTAATGGCTATGTTTTTTAAACCATAATAGGCCTAATGAATGCTTTTCAAAATGTTTACAGAAATTTTTCGGCACAACATAGCATGTACAACTCTTCATTTGGCCTGAATCCTTTCTTGCCGAGTGATCGGTACAATGTCACAGTTCACGATAGTTCAAGTGCCACTCTCAGTATTACAGGTGAGTCCAACTATGCAATATCTGACAATTGAAGATACATATCAGTGACAAGCGCAATGTGTCAATAGAGACCGAGAAATGTAAAAGAAGAAGAAGAACAGATTCATATTATTTAGTTTTTAACCGGCCAAGGGCCGGTTATTAGAGGAGGGCTTAAACGGATTTTTGCTGAAATGGGACTCTTGTCCACTTGTCCATGTGTCCATGTGTCCAGTCTTGTCCACTTGTCCACTTTCCTTGTCAACATATTTTGAATTGCCCATTGCAACTTTAGTATTTCACTTGGATTTATGAAATTTGGTATAGGGATTCAGTTTGGGGTCTCCCTCAGAAATTTTTGGAAAAATCCAAGATGGCTGCCAAAATGGCCACCATATTTTAAATTGCCCACTGTGACCTTAGTATTTCACTTAGATTTATGAAATTTGGTCATGGGATTTACTTAGGGGTTTCCCTCAAAATGTTTTGGAAAAATCGAAGATGGCTGCCAAAATGGCCACCATATTTTAAAATACCCACTGTGACTTTAGTATTTCACTTAGATTTATGAAACTTAATACAGGGATTCACTTGGGGGTTTCCCTCAAAATGTTTTGGAAAAATCGAAGATGGCTGCCAAAATGGCCACCATATTTTAAAATACCCACTGTGACTTTAGTATTTCACTTAGATTTATGAAACTTGGTACAGGGATTCACTTAAGGGTTCCCCTCAAAATCTTTTGGAAAATCCAAGATGGCTGCCAAAATGGCCACCATATTTTAAATTGCCCACTGTGACTTTAGTATTTTACTTATGCCTAGTTCTCACGGCACGTTACGGAGAACTTTTTTACCACTGAGGGGTAGCTTGAGTTGAATTCTAGGAAAAAAATGACCATCCCGGCGACATACAATGTTTATAAAACCATTATATAATTAATTAAAAGTATATCACGGTGGGATAAGATCGTAAATCGGCAGGATAACATCATATCCCTGTGGGAAAGATCTAAATGCCTGGGGGCAAGATCTAAATGCCTGTGGGATGTCAAAGATCGTCGGCGGGATGTCAAAAGACCGTCGGCGGGATGTCAAAAACTGCCGGCGAGGCTGCAAATGTCCCCCCAGGGGCAGGAGAGGTCCCCGCAGGAGCAGGAGAGGTCCCCTCAGGGGCAGGGGATGTCCTAATATCCCGCCGGAGATGTTTTTGAGATGTTCTCACTGAAAAAATCCCCGCCGGACATCCAAAAATCAATAAAATTTTGGGCTCTGTTCCGCCGTCATGAAAAAAAAGTTTGAACGTGTTGAATCTTTTTTGACATCCATGGCGCAGTTTTTCCATTTCTAGGAACCTGAGGGGAACAAAAACTACCGCTGGGGGGATGTGAAAAGTCAACGGCAGATCACCCAAATTCATCCAAATTACCAGGAAATACCATCCCGCCGACGCCTAAAGTGCTCCGTAACGTGCCGTGTGAATGGGGCATTAGATTTATTAAATTTGGTATAGGGATTCACTTAGGGATTCTCCTCAGAATTTTTTTTTAAAAATCCAAGATAATAATATATAAATCACCCTCTTCATGATTTCAATCCCGAATATACAATCGCCAAAGCCCGGTTTTGAATCCATGGATTCTTGTTTTTTTTACAATCACATTGTATTATTGGGCAGAATTTGGGCTATGAAGTTAATTATATATCATCAAAACAGAGAACAGAAAAATGATCTTTTGATATTGTTGAATTTTTTTTTATTTCTCCCTTTTTTACAGATGTAATTCCTGGAGATGGCGCAGAATTTGCTTGCTATATCAGCAACAAATATGGTGAAAAAATAAAGCAGTCTGAGAGATCATTTATTGCCATTCTTCCAGTTTTAGGTCAGTAAATCTCAAAATTAAAAAAAAAAGAAGCTATTTAGTCAAATAATATACACTATATATTTCTTTTAATCTTGGCAACATTGTTGGCAGGCACTGGTGTCACCGTGGAGATGTTCCCTTACTCTGGGGAGCCAGAATTTAGCCTCACAAAGGATGACATATCAGATTGGTACTTCTTCGTTGATTTGAAGAATTTTTTACAAGTGGTTCCCTCAATGAAAATCCAGATGTCATACCCCACAGGGTTGGTGGAGATGGTGCAAAATAAATTTCCAGTGTCATTTAACTACAATTATGCTCAGCGTGACCCTAATACAGGTATGAAGCATTCATTCTCAATAAATTTTTTAAGTCATTCACATGTAGGGCCTATTTTTATTATTTGCTAGCCAGAAACAATATCAAAAGAAATCTCTAAATATAATGTAATTAAAAACATTAACAAAAATCAGTCCCCTTTACAAAAACGTGAACATCTGAATGATCACTTTTCTGATTTCTATGACCAGTTTGTAGGCCTGCATATTGGCATTGCGCCTGTGCATTGGTAGGTTTTTTGCTTCATTTTTGTCTGAGCCAGCATGCCCCGAGTACGCATACCCCTCTTTTCAAAATTTTGAAGAATTTTTTTTCTGAAAGTTGTTCGAAGTCAACAAAAAATATTCTCAGTTGTCTAGTAATGTCTACTAAATCGATTGAGAAACACATTTTCTACAATCACTTGATGAAGTATGTCTAGCTGGTGCCCCCCCCCCCCCGCATGATTAGATTGTTCATATCCATTGGAAAAGGCCACATACTTTTTAAAGCAGTTGTAGGCTCACTCAAAGGCTACAGGCTCAGCCAGCAGTAATGCCACTAAGCTACAAATTCACACATTTAGGGTTAATGCACAGGCCTATAATTCAGCCAATAGTTATAAAAACCAGCAAAAGCATCTTTGAGATATTCAACCTTATCTAAAGGGGTACTTATTTTGGTTGAATTGTCTATTTAAATTTGATAGTTTTTTAAAATGACCCGAAAGACAGCATCTCACCCATATTTATGATGAATTTGGTAAGGTTGTGAATAAATACTAATTTCCAGAGGGCTATCCATATATGGTCTCCATTAAAACCCCATTGGCCATCATCATTCAGAAGCAGTTTAACTGAAAAAATAAAACAATTGGCATTAAAAAATCATGACATTGCAAACTAATCCATTGGGGAATGTCATTTTAACTATTTACAGACTTACAGTAGCCAACTTTCGAAGTTTATCAAGCATTTAATGCCGTTAATTTTGATATGATCCAACTACTGTATATGGGACTGACCCTATCATAACCAAGTACATGTATCATTATGCCAAAAATCATTCAAGTGCAACCATTTCCTGTTTGTCCATGACCTTGTTTGTTGTTATTTGGGGTTTTTATAGTAATTTGACCTTAACCTTATTTTACACAAAAACCGAGGGTGGAATTTCATGGTGTGTGATATAGAGCCCTAAATACCAAAAAAAATGCACACTCTAGTTTTTTTTAAAATCTTAAATAACACTTTCCAGATGTGGCATTTTGTCAATTTAGAGACACAAATATGGAAATGATTAATTTTACTGCACTTTAGATCAAGGTAATTTTATGAAATTATTCACATGATAAGTCTACTGAGTGCTTGTAAATTTTTGCACCCAAATACTAAATGAAACACTCATTTTGGGTTTTTTTTGGGGTAAAAAAGAAAATGTCAAAATAACAATGCATAAACCCTTTGTTAATTTGATAAATTAAAAATGTTAGTAGGGTGAAACACTCCTTTTTAGAATTCTTTGGCATTAATAGAATAGAGATTTCAGTAAAAAAATGCAGATGAGCAAATTTATAAAATAGAAATTTTCACAAGGTGCCAGTAAAGTCCTGGAGATGAATCAATGTTGATAGCTGTTTTAACCAATACAAGGACAGCATCAACTGTTACTGGACATGTCTGACATCTACAGGGAATTCCAGAATTTCTTCCATTTTCTCTGTGGCCAAGGAATTCTTAAGTTTTCATCGGCCAAAACATTTTTGTCAAAAGTCTGTTCACTTAATCCCAAAGTATGGTAATAAGGATTATTTCACATTGTCAAGAATTTCGTATTTTGCAAATAAACGATGTGTACGGGCACTCAGCAGATATGTCTGTCTTATCATGTGAATAATTTCATAAAGATACCTCAATTGAAAAGTGCAAGAAAATGAATCATTTCCATCCTTGTTTCTCTAAATTTGCCAAATGCCACATCTCGAAAGTGTTATGTAAGATTTAAAAATGAAGCTACAGTGTGCATTTTTTTGGGATTTGGATCTCTATGTCATACACTTTAAAATGCCACCCTGTGTTCTTGTGTAAAATATGGGTAGGATAAAATTTCTGGGGAAAAAAAACAAAAAATTTGACAAACAAGGGCATGGACAAACAGGAAATGGTCACACTTGAATGATTTTTGGCATAATGATACTTGGATAAGAAAGGATCAATTCTATAAACAGTAGTTATGGCCAGCATAAAATGGATGCCATAAAATGCTTGATCAACTCAAAGGTTGACTACTGTAGTTTACAGATGATTTCATATTTGTAGAATTTTCTCAAATAACAAAATATCTTGCAAAATTTCTGGTCTGACATCAGAAAATCCTGCCAGGTGATTGGTCAAGTTGCCCATTGCGTGTCACTTTTTTTCAGCTTCCTTCAAGCAAGTGATTTTTGCTGGAAAAATGATGTTATCATTTTGACCAATAGTATACAGCAAAGGCCAACTTGGTATTGTGGCAGTTGTTCACACACGTCAAACCGCAATCCACATGAACTCTTTCACTTCTTCATGAACAGTTGTATTTCACACTCCTGTGTACAACTGTTGATTGTTTCAATTGATATTAAATCAGTTTCAAGCTGACTCTGAACACAGGCAGAAACAGTGAGTTCGTGTGTTGTTGGGCTAGGCCAGTCCACTCACTCCTCTCACTAATAACTATTACAAGGTATGACAGTTTGAAGATTCCAGCAGACGACCTTCTCTGTGTCAGTGATATAAATCCTCTAAATTCATATTTATCACAAAGAAAACACCAGGATGTCCCATGCATAACTTTCTCTGGAACATTTTCTTGATATCAAACATGCCTGGTGGTGTTGACACTTGTCTTAAACAGCAAAACGAAGCATAAAATATATTTAAAATCCAAATTCCACATGGAAATGGCACGGAAATTAAGTGCTGTGGCAGCCACACCAACAATAATAAAAACATGTCTAATTAATTGTTGCATTTTAAATACTGTTTTCACCCACAGAAGTTGCATAACAAAACGTTTATTGCTGTGTACAATTTTAAGCTTGAATAAATTTAAGTGGAAGTTTATAGAAGAGAAGTAAAAATCGAAGTGAGGGCATTCATGCATATCAACACGATTGAAAAATCAACAGATATTTGTAAAATGCAGTTCAGACGGACCTAAGAACAAGCTGAGAATTCAACAAGAAATCTTAATTCATATGGGCCTAGCTGTCGACTGACAACAATGCTGTGAACCGACAACAAAGCTGGTAAATTAAAAGATAGAATGCTCATATTAATTCAAACCCCTCCCCTCAATACTGTTCCCACCAATCACAAGAGAATGAAAATCCCTGTAAAATTTATGTTTTGTTTGGTTGTCTGTTTGAGGCTATTAGAGCTTTAAATTTATCTATCTATCTATCTATCTATCTATCTATCTATCTATCTATCTATCTATCTATCTATCTAACTATCTAACTATCTATACAACTATCTATACAACTATCTATACAAATTTCTCTCTCGTCACTTTCTCTCTTTCATTCTGTCTCTGCTCCATCTCTCTTCTATCTATCTCTTGTTATATCTAAACAGCAGTTCACTTTATATTTACACTGGATTTGAGGGTTTATGTAATGTCTCAAGGGGTTTATTTCTTAAGCTATCAAAAGTATACCTCAATTAAAATAACACTATACACAGAGCCCTGAAAATTTGATTCTGTATAAATGCGATTTGAAATTGTCAAATGTGGTCCAAGTCAGTGCACTGTTCATTGGTAACCTGTAGGGAAACAACCAATCAGATTTCAGGTGCATGGCTGACTGATCAAAGTCAAGATATCACTTTTTATTGTCAACATTGCAATATACTTCACAGTTTCAGTTGTCTTCTGTTTTGTTTTGTCAGTTTGATAACCATACTTAAAATCAATTTAATATGCCTAGAGTTTATCACAGTAATTTTACTTGGACAAAATAACATTGCCTCTCAAATTGTGAATGAGAGGGGGGGGGGTTCACCTGTATGGTCCGCTCTCACAATCTTTTGATTGCATTTTACAGCTACCTCTGTCGTCTGCTGCAGTGACAACGTACCAGTTCTGTCTGGAAAGTTGGACCATTGCCAAGCAAGCTGTCATACCTTTTCTAATAGTAATATCTGAGAGGTGGCAGTGGAATGGAACACACCACACATGAAGCAGATTGTTTTTGCCTGTGCTCTGAATGGCTTCACATCTATTTACACTAAATTATCATGCCTTGAACCAAAGCATTGTCTATGACATCAGTAAGAGACTATTCAGAATTTATGCCTGGGTTGAGGGGGGATGGGAGTTTTACCTGAGCGGGTGCTACATGCTTCAAGTGGGACAGTACTAATTTTTACCTTTTGTCCAGAATCTTGCAGGCTAAATAGAATTTATGACTTGAGGGGAATTTGGAGTTTTGCCCGATGGAGCACCAATTTTTCACACATGTTTCAAGGGGAGTACTTATTACTCACAACATGCCTATGCAAAGGGGGTTAGAAATTTTAATAAAAGAAAAGGGGACATACTAAAAATCCGCATGGAATGTATGAGAGGTACAAATAAGCATAAAACCAAACGGGGTATAAATTTTTGAAGGAAAGTTCCAACAAACTCCCCAGAATCTTATATTCTGAAATGTCTCTCAGAACAGGATGGTAGCCCAGAGATGTGGTCAACAGTCATAAGAAAATCCCAGTGAGAATCAGATCAAGGACCCTGCTATTGGTTGCCCCATGTCCTGCCGCCTCAGCTGAGCCCCTCTTCTGAGAAAATGTTACATTCACAATTATGCATGTTTATTTTCTGTATAAAGAGTCATTGCATTGATCACCTGATCCAAATCGTCTGAATGCACAACATTGGACTTGAAAAATGTATGTACTGAGGTTTATTCACGATTGACCATATAGTCCAGACAGATATTAACAGCTTCAGGTGTCATCAACTGCCAGTTCACTTCACAGCTTCAAAGCTTCTTTTGTATTTCAGTCACAAAACAATGACAAACAACAAAGTTCTCACAATGGGACGGTGGGCTTTGATTGGAATTGAGCTGAACATTCAGATTTTCAGGGGGGGGGGAGGGCCTTGGAATTTTTCCTCAATGGGAAATTATATTTTATTTTGTGGTAACAGCGACATTCATTATTTATTTTTCAAGCATCCCATAGCCCACTTAAATCAAACAACACCCACTAAGAAATATCCCACCAGAAATATTTGTTTTAAGACTGCCCAGAAAGAGTTCATTCATTTTTTGTAGGGACCATCTCAAATCTATGTTACAAGCTCCAAATGATGAAAGACTTAACATTGAAGGTCCCTAACTAAAGGGACAAAAATACCCAGCCAAGTGCAATTTGTCATCAGTTATTGTGTACTGCAGTGGTGGAGATTCTAAGTTTCTGGAGGGGGCCACAGGCAAGTTGGACTTGCAGAGATACTTTCCCTATAGCAAGGAGTACCCTCCTAATTGACCTCCAATATTAGGAGGGTACTCATGGCACAGAGGAGGTATCTGTGAGTATAATTTACAAATCAAGTATATGTTTCCCCCTCTTGATACACAGTAGCTACACCAGAGAGGCAGCAGCCACTCAACCATGACAATTGGGTCAACTGGTCATGGTTGGGTGATTGGGACCATCTCCAAAGCACACCTGGAGCATATCCCATAGAGATTTCCTTCAGGAAATTGGTCAAATATAGCCTAAGTTTATGAAGATTTGGGATCATATAATAGAAGTGTACAAACACACTGTATGAAAACATTAGATATTCAACTTCTCACTACTCCTATGATGTTCACATTTTATGAAAAGTGTAATAATCCTAATAAGCAAGAAAGAATTAGTTTGTTGTTATAGAAATTTTTTTTTTATGACAAAAAATATTTATAACAACTATAATTAGGCATGTCCAATCATGAGGTAACATGCAGTAGGTTTGTCAAATCACAGTAGGTACATTGGAGGTATAGATGTGACTACACATACATAGGAAATCAATTGAATATTCGGAAAATAAAATATGTGTTTGAAGAAACCTCATATTTCACACAAAGGTCCCTACAATTCTTTTTTTTTAAAAGAATTTCTTGTTATATATAAAAAAAAATCCAAGCCAGAGCTTGTCACAAATAAAAAAGTTCTTATGAACTGAATCTCTCTTTTCATAATCACAGATCATATTCATTCAGTAGCACCCTGCATGAATGCTGGGACTTGCCAAAAATTACCCATAGTTCATTTGAGGCAAAATGTGCAATGATCAAAATTTAATTTTCTCATTTTATGCCCTGTATGTAAGAAACAATTAAGAGACCTCGTGGTAGCATAGGCCTACACCGCCACACACTCACCGATCCACAAATTCCCTAACCTAAACCGCTCTTATCCTCACCCAGCCTCAAATTCTACTTACCTTAAATTCCCTCATCTGGCCTCAAATTCCACTCAACTCAACTCAGCTCAACTACCCCCAGCTTTACCCTCTGTATCCCTCAACGACCCTTGGTTACCCCATCATCACAGTGGTTACCCTGTTAGACTATGTGGGCACGAGGGTGCATCCTGCCAAGAGGGCTGTTGAGAGGGGTTGGGGTAGAATGGGTGATAGACTGATAGGCCTTGACATCCGGTACTACTTGATTTTATTGGACCAGCAGGGTGCATTACACAGTAGTAAGATGTTATGTATCACTCTTGGTACGACGGAACATTTATAGATCCATAGGTGGTTGTCCAGACAGGACACGAAAACTGAACAGAAATTATTTATTTGAAAAAAAAAACAAACTCCCAAGCCCCCCTCCCTTGATATGAAATGTGCTCCTTGAATGTTGAATAAAAGCAAGTTCTAACCCTTATGGTTTGGCAATCACACAAATCTGGGCTGTTATTCACGCTGTCTCTTGGTTATATCTTTAAAGTAACCAGGCATAAAGTCAGTGCCTGTTAGGAGATCAATGGCTTAAAATGCCATGGTCACCCATGTAAAACGCTATGTCACTTTTCAGGAGAGCGTGGTGTCATACCTTCTCTCGACAAATGAAAATTGCAAGAAAAATGATGTATTTTCTACCTCAAATGTCTACAAATATGAAATTATCTGTAACAAGACACATTCTGTTACTTAATTTTGATATTGTTCTGTTGCAGGAATCCATAATTGGTTTGGCACTGAAACTCTACGCGCGCAAACTGAGGCCGTCAGAACTGATCAAGGAAAGCCGATAATGTCGTCTTTATACTCATATGCGCATTATCAGTCAGGTTACACTGTGCCCATAAATCTTCTGTGTATGTATAATGGATACGTATAGCTGTATATTAAGCAGGTGCACATTAGTGTATTACAGCGAAACACTTTGATATAGAATTAGAGTGGACTGTGGCACTGTGAAAATGGCACTTTGTGTGTCATCATGCTGATGATTTGTCATGATCAAACCCAATACTTTCAATGTTAATTTGATTGAAGGAGACTTATCCCACTTGTTGGTGACAGCCAAACGAAAGGATTATGTATCTGATTTTCACTCTAAAATCCGCTATGAGAAGTCAAATGGCTTTCTCTTGATCATGACTAATCAAACAGCCTCTGTTTTTCCCATGTTCAAAGTAGAGAAGATGACACTTCATCGGCTATCATGAGTCATGAAGTGCCATTTTCACAGTGCCACAGTCCACTCTAATTCTATATCAAAGTGTTTTGCTGTGAGGTTGTCTTTGCTTTGTTACACAATCACTTCTGAACTCTTCTGTTGGGAAGATGGTAGTCCCTCACGGAAATATACACTCACGGCCATCATTTTGGCAAAACTTGTTGGTAATGGCATATTTTATTGCAAAACTGAAATTTGATAAACAACTCCAAAGGAATACAGGAAATGGTCACAGCCGAATGATTTTTAGAACACTAATCGATCTTAGGATCAATACTATATAATTTATTTTTTCCAAATATTATAAGCCAAAATCAAGTGTTGCGTTTCTTTTGCTGGTGAGTGTAGGGCCTAGGCCTATATAGTTTTTTCAAAAGTATTATGAAAAAAATAGTTGCATTTCAATTTCATTGAATAAGTTTCAACGATTAGATGTAGTTTCATACATCATAATGTTTTAATTCAGATGCATAATGATGGATTTTGTACAATGTACGTATATAGGAGGTATTACCTTCCTAACAACTAGCTTAATCGAACCACACAAGTTACCCAATGACAGAATTTAGGTACAATCTGTCCCTATTCTATTTACATTTCAAAGTCTATAAGACCTCTAGTCATTACTTCAATTATTATTCTGTACGTATACACAATTTCACTCCAAAAAAATTATTGAAATAAAACTTTTTGATAATGTTGGCCATCAACAATTACAATATAATATGGACAACACTTCATTTTGCCTCCAAATCATAACAGTTTCCGATTAACAGAGGCAAATCAGGCAATCTTTATAAGGTATAATTTTGTCATGTTTTACTTCACATACCGCAGTTTGCAATAAATGCCTTGTCTGTTCCAGTTCAGCCCGAGATTTCGTGTGAGAACACAATTGAAACACTTGGGGAGCCACTGAATTTCACCTGTCAATTTTCAACAAACCCATCCCCAGATTATTATTCTCTGCAATTACCAGGAGGGGAAATTATCAATGGCACAACCAGCAACATTGGTCTCTCAATTATTCCTCATGAGGTATGTTAAAAAGTATTATGAACCATGCATTTATTTTGACAACGGCACACAGACCCTGAGGGCAGGTACTCCTATTTTCAAAAATGATTAATTTGGTCTTGTAAAAAAATGTATTTACCAAAAGGTGCTCAATCTTTACTCACATGGATTATAACGTCGCCAGAGAGCTCCAGAGGAAACCTAAACAGCTAAAGTGATACAAAATAGGTCCTCTGTCATCCACCAAAATCCATAATGCAATTTAAGAATTCTATACATTTTCACCAGTCATTTGACAAAGATGTCCAGTTGGTGGTAGCCTTGCATGGGGAGATTGGTCATATCCAGTGGAAAAACCAAAGACTTTCAAAAAATGGGTAGGTTCAGTCGAAGGCTGCTGACTCTATTGCTAGCGAGCTACAAGTGCACACGAAACAGTTGCCAGGGTCGATATGTGTATATGAAGGCATGTATAATAGAGCTAACTTTCATAAAAGTCAGAGAGGAAATCTTTGAGATATTCTAGTTTATTTAAGGTAGCTTTGTATGACTATTTAGACAGGGAAGGGCCCACACGTCAAGCTTTCAACTTCATGTGATAGATGTTGGGGAATCAGTTTAGAGCCTTTTTTTAAAAAAGACATCATTTTCCAAGAAAGAAAAAAATTTGTAGTTTATTATTTCTGTACATGATCAATTAATTACGTATGGCTCATATTTTTCAAAGGTTGCTGTTATTAACTATTGTTATTCTGCATTCTCAATGTTATTCAGGTGGATTGGCAGTATATATTTTTGATATCATTCAATACCTTCCTCGAAGAGGACAAGGGACAGTACATACTGAAGATATCAAATGCTTATCGAGAATCCAACTCAACATTTGACATTACTGGTGAGAGACAATTAAGTGATACATGGGCCCATTTCAAACTTTCCATCTGATGTGCTACCTTTGTTAAAATCATACAATTCAGTAATGAAAGTCATTTAAAGTTACACGATTTCAATTCATAAGAATTATCCAAGACACGTTGAGGTGTGCTGCAATGTTAAGATTAAACATCAAATACTGAGTCAATAAATCGAAGTAGATGTACCGTAATGTGGGGTGAATTGGGAGAGAATTGGGGGTTTTTATGTCATAGCATGGACAAAAATCAATCCAGAAATAAAAATTTAGCGTCAAATTGTGTCTGGGCACAAGGTCTAACTACCCCTTGGAGCTTGATTTGATATCTTGAATTCCCAATGCTCAAGGCCCAGAAAACCACTGTCCCAATTCACCCCTTACTTTGGGGTGAATTGGGACACTCCATTATTTCAACACAGTCAGTATATCCTACCGTCTTTGGGTGATTGCTACTTGTAAATAAATCTTAGGAAAACAGTTCAAGATGATAAAAATTTATTTTGAAGAAAATCTGAAGTCTATTTCATTGATAAAATACAGTGAGGAAAATAAGTATTTGACTCCCCGCCATATTTTCTAGTTTGGGCACTTGTGCTTGCTCCAAAAATCTGAAATTTCTCAGGTAGATCTGGTCCAACATTAGAAGACAGGTAATGCACAAAAAATTATTGAAAGAAGCAATATGTAATATATTTGCATAAGAATCCCAATAACCTTTGGAAATAAGTATTTGACCCCTTCGTTTGCAAGGGGTTTTTCAACAGACTTTTACAAAACAAACACTTGGAAAACTGCTCTAACTAAAAATTATTGCAATAAAAACCTATTTCAATTGTTTTCCCTAATGTTGTTTAGTTTTGAATGCCCTCAATAACACCTCTAATAATTTTTTGGTAATTTCTTCATTTTGAAGATGCACAGTTGAAAAAAAATGTATCCCAAGACAAAAGAGACATGATTTTTGACTGACACTAGTCTGGTGTTGGTACACAGATCCTATATAATGATCTAGGTGTGAAAATTTCAATAATTGATGCCATTGTTTGAAAGTAAACAAAGGAAGAAATCACCACTGGAACATACTGGTCTGCGGTGCCATGACAATCTAACCTACACAGGTGTCCGTGAGTGCGAAATCATTTTAGAAAGACCTAGAATAACCAACAATGAGTGAGCGAAAGCTCTGAAAGCAGTTTGCAACATTGCCAGCATGAGATAATGACCAGTACAATATGTCGCAGTAGGCCGACGTGATGCACTGCTGTCATAGTGCCTCTGTTGCAGAAGAATCATGCCAAAGCTTGTTCAGAATTTCCCCCAATCATCAGCAAAATAGTTCCACATGATCAATTATAAATTCTAAGCAAGCTTTGGCATGATTCTTCTGCAATGGAGGCACTATGATCGCACTGCATCATCTCAGCGTGCCGAGACATACTGTACCGTAATATGCGGTGAATTGGGACAGAATTGGCCGTTTTCAGTCAAAAAGAAGCAAAAAACAGGTTGGCGGATCCATGTCAAGTCAACTGAAGGCTGATGTCAATGCATGTGGCATTCATCATGATATTTTTATGTTTTTTGGTTGTACACATCAAGATTAAGACGGCACGGTTTGAATATGTTGAAATTCTGTGTCTGTGTTGTTGACCCATGATCTGATTTTTGTTGATTTTTTTACTAAGAATGATAAATTTTTCCGTGTCAACCCAAGAAATTTTTAAATAACTCTCAGCAACTAAAAATGGTTTATAATATCATTTATACATAAATCTAATATCTGATGAGAAAATCTTTTCAATTCCACACATTCAATCACCAATTTTAGAACTTTGAAATCCCAACACCTTGAAAATCCTAATTATTCCAGCATTTTGATCAAGAGTGTATTTATACTTGAATTGGTACAAGCAAAGTTTTGACTAGCTTGTAAAAAGACATTCCTGCAGCACCAAGTTTAAGGTGCTGCAGCTCATCACTGCCTGCAGTTAGAAATACAAAATTCTATCACATTATGCGCTTGTGTGTTTACAAAAACAGTGCCAAAAATCAAATTCCTAAGGCTAGGAGAAATTGGTGTTTTTGAGCAAATAACATGTTTCCCTGTTCTGTCCCGATTCACCCCAGTGTCCCAATTCACCCCATATTACGGTATTGTCCGATTTAATTAATTTATTTTTCAATATTAAAATCATTTCAAAAATATTTCTTTTCAACAGAAACAACCTTTCCGGAAACCACATCCGAGCAGCCAGAAGTTACTACTACAAGTGCCGGGAATAACCTGACAAACCATCTTCATTGGGCTTCCTACATGACCTTTGTCTGTTTTGTGGCAGCTGTCTTTTCAAGATTCTGAACACCCTAGAACTGATTTTTTATAATTCATGGACTTAATCTACCTCAAATAATTTTCAAACTAAACCCACTTCCTTGGATTTTGAAAAGAAATGCAATAAAAATCCAAATAATTTTGGAGATATGACCAAAAAGTCTTGCTGATTGATAACTTGGCACTTGCACTGAAAAAAAAAAAGGTTTGTGTGAAACCGACAAAATGAACGTTTGCTGGTGTCAGTTCAAAATTTTGTGTAAATTCAAAGAATTGGTATGCTTATTTTTGACATTCCTTTGATTAAATCACGCAGAAAAAATTATCAGGATTGACAATTTCCTTGTCTATTTCACATAAAAATCTTGTCTGATATACACAAATGTCACAAAATTTTGGACAGACACCAGCTATAACATTCCTTTCACTTTTGTCTGTTTTACACAAACCTTTTTTTTTCAGTATGGTGTAAGGGAGATTTGCATGGATTGGACTGGTGCCTGTACTAGGCCACTTCAAGTTCGACCTCAAATGGCAAAAATGAAAAGACCTGTCCTGTCCAGAATAATCCTCTTCATCCATTTGGAAAGGGTAGTAAATTAAGAGTGGGAAGCACACAATTTAAGTGATAAAAACAATAACAAATCTACAGGTTGTCGTCTCAGTTTAAGGAACTTTTCTCATACCACTCAACTTGACCTGGAGAAGGGAAATCTTCATTGATCACTTCAGATTGGTACAATGAATCTCCAAAAACAAAACAAAAAATATGATTTAGCTATATATGATAATAGAAATACAATCACAATTCTTGCACATGTCAGATACTTCCTCAATTGCACCAGCTGCTGAGCTATGCTTCAAACTAATGGATTTTTTTCCATTTTATAGTTCATTTATGTATATAACTGATGAGCAAAATAAATGATTGAACTTGAAAAGCATTGAAATCAAATTTGTCAGATCCAGCTTATAGTGTGCCATTTGCAAGAGTTTTTGAAATAACATTGAACAAAATGTGAAAAGAAAAAAGTTAATATTGTTACTTGATGGTATTTGCAGATCAAGGAGAAAGTTTAGGCGATTGGATAACTTCCAGTGACCAAAAATTTGCAGTGGTCCAATCGAGGTAACACAATGGTCCAATCAAGGACACTGAATGAATGAATGTCCCAAATTCGACAGTTTTGAAGAAAATAGGCTGTTTTCCGTAGATATGAAGTTATGATCACATCAGTTCAACATTATATAAATGACATACATGTATTTCATGCAGTTTTTCAGTGAATATTTGTGTGTGTTAAACACATAATTGGTGTTTCTACATAAAGTTACAAATTAACCAGATCATGTATCTAATTGAACAATGATTGGTGAAAGAATATATAATACTACCATACATGTATCAAGTAACTTCAGGAATCTGGGAATATATGTGAGATTCAAACTTTTCCCTGAAATGCTTGGTGTATCAATTATTGGCAGATCAGGTTAATGAGGCAAATTTAGGAGCTCCCCTAAAAATCTTCCCATGTCATTATAAATCCTCTCCTGTTACCCATCATATAAAACCCCCACCACCCCAGTTGTCATCATTCACTCAGAAGCCATTGGTAAAGGTACGTGGTTGTTCTTTATTAAATTAAATTGTAAAAAAAAAATTACAATATATATATATCAGCACTTTCAACATGCATGAGTGGCCACTTGCTATGTTTTAATGCTATTATTTGAGCTTCACGTGAGGTTCATGGGCTCAAAAGTATTAATCAAGTGAAGCCAAAATGATATTTAGCAAGTGGACCCAAAATCTTTAGCTTATTGAAAATTCTGTAATTAACAAAAAAAGAGGCGGTAATGTATAAAAAGAAGTTAGTTTGGATTTCTTTTTATCTAAAAGATTTATATTTGAAATTACACTCAATATTAACGTATCTCATAGATGGATGGTTTGATTTTGCATGCCTTTAATTTTAGGCACTGCATGTTGTCACTTTTTGGGTGATCAATTCCTTTTTCTTTTTTTTTTACATGAAATTAATGACAACAAACTCAAATATATTCCTGTGACTGAAGGGACATTTTTGTGCTTCATTTTTAAGTGTTTGACTGTATTTCCTTAAAATGAAATAAATATGACTCAGTGAAAGCCAGGTCTTTTCAATATGTGTCTTAACTTTCTAGAAGTAAGTTTCTACTGAGAGCAGCTTTTAAATAAACCATCACATTTGTTTTGGATTGCATTTTTAGTTTATTTACAATCCCAATTTTGCATCTGATCAACACATATTTTTTATTTGAAATGTTATTATTTGTAGATGAAATTTGTAGCATTACTGGCTCTGGTGGCCTTGTGCGTGGCAGCAGTGCCAAGCATGCGCAACAGGCCCTGGAGGATGGGGAAAGTCCATCCAAGAGGAAGTGCCCGGGCCCATGGAAATTCCGGCGTACCTTCGAAGGGGAATCAACACCCGCTACATGAGGAGGAGGTGGCGGAACCGACTCCGAAACCAGCGGTAAGTAAAAAAAGGCAGTCTTTATCAATTTATTGGCCAACTCTGTCACAACTGTTGACAATGTGACAATGTCATCCACATTTTCTTCATCGATGAGGAATCAGAATTATTCGAATTAAGGTCCGGTAAAAGTACACCCATCACTCTGTCATGCATGTTGAATATTGTTGACAATGTCATGCATGTTTCTGTGGAATTTGCTGATTTGCCTTTATAATACGACAGGTTGCACCAGCCAGATCAAACCGCCGGAAAGGCACGGAGGGACTGCGGCCGGTTCTTCAACATGACGTTTATCTGGGAGGAGAGGAGGAAACGGGAAGGCACCAGTTGCCTCCATTTCCATCCATAGAGGAGAAAAGAGTAGGAGCACCAGTAGAGCAACCTGCTTTGGATGAGGTGCCAGACTTCACCATGAAGGAGATGATGCAGAGAGTTAATCAGAGGAAGCAGCATGACCAGTGGCTCAAGGAACAGCAACAGCAGCATGAGCATGATGCAGATGAGCATACTGAGCATGAGCATCTTCCTCAACATCAACAGCTTCGTCAGCTTCCCCCACGTCCGCAGGATGATGAATATATCCACGCCAGTGTGGATGGAGATGTCGACGGCATCATTAGTCAAGGTAATGTAGATGACCTCGATCATTCGCTGTACGGTTTCCCCATCGAAGGCGGAGACCACCATGACGCTGACCACCACTCCATAGGTGATGACTACGGCATTGACCACATCATCGATGACCACCATGATGACAGTCACCATGACGGCCACGATGACCATGATGCGATCGCGGATCACTACGGATTCAACCATCACCACCATAGCGGTCACCTGCCGGACTACATGTCCCACTCCAGACAGTACCAGCCCCACACCGATACCATTGGCCATGAGCTTTTTATGGTGAGTATTCAATCTCAAACAGTATTCTTGCAAATTAGTACATTCGGTGTATTTGAGTCAGTGATTCAGGAGACAGATCCAAACAAATTAGAGATCTCTGTAACAATGTTAAAATTCATTTTGACAATAAGTAAGGAATTTTCGATTAACATTATGGACATTACTTCTGACTGTTTCTAAATTATGAAATGTAAACTGACTTTTTTATTACAAATCAAGATATGGTGGTTTTTGTATAAATATTTTCATTTAACATAAAGAGTCACATGCATATATTTGATTGGCAGATGAGGACTCCTCCAAAGTTCTTGCTTTGCTATGAGGGATTTGACAATGGAACAACTGTGATGCAGAAGTCATGCTTCACCTTGAAGACAGATCTGCAATGTCGACCTTTGTCAGAACTGAATGTGGCTTCCTCCCACAGACGAGTCCAGAGCAAGAAGCATTATTGCATGCCAGTGAGTATTAACAGGTTCATTATGATTGGCTGGACCTTTAGTGATTATGAGATAGCAGCATTAGTATAATTCATTCACTACGGGAGAGGGAATACAATATGTCATTTTAATATAGTATTTTGAAACCTTTTCAGAAAACTTGCCACAGTGATAGTGATTGCCACACTGTCCCTAATCCCATTGGATCGTGTCGTTCTCAGCATGGAATGAGAGGGGGTATCCCAGGACTAGCAAGGTGCAAGATTGGCTGTTCTGCAATTTTGGTGAGTATCGTGGAATTCAACTGTAGGCTAGTGATTTCTAAGAATGTCCCAGGACCTTTTGTAGAGATATAATCTGTGCAACATCTTGAATATCTCTTATATCTCTTCAGTTTCTGGCGGCTTGTCGAGTCAGCGTCGGAGCGGACATCATCTTGGAGAGGACATGCCACAAGAGAAACGAGATCTGCACTGCCCTCTTCACAGAAACCTTAGAACTAGGAAATCACTTGATGGTGGCTCACTTCTGCCACAAGAGAGATTACATAAGAGGTTTGACGCCAAGTCCCAGGGAGCTGTTCTGCCCTCCTGGCCACAGGAGTCACCAGCCGCTTCCAGAGCCATTTAATGGCGAAGCTCCCATCCGGCCCCAGATCTTGCAAAGATCACCCCACAACTTGCACCACGGTCCTCCTCATGTCCGCGAGAACCACCCGAACCACAATTCAAACCACGCCGATCAAGACGATCACGACAGCTCTCCCCATCAACCACCACCTCTCGACTACTCCCCAATTCCGGAAAGTGTTCTTCCATCTGGCTTGATCCCGCATGCTACTCCCCAACAAGACGCTGACAGAATGCAGTACAGTGTCCCTGATGAGAAGACTCCAGATCACCACTACGGGGTACCATCACCGCTTCAAGTTCATCACCAAATTCCGCCTCCGGACACCCACTACACTCCCCACAGTCACCACGGTTACGCTCCTCCTTTCTACGGCCACTAGACAAATCGTGCCACTACCCGCCTATTGATGATATATAATCATAAGTCATTTTGGTATTTTCCAATTTAACTTATGGAATGACAAAGGCCTTCGATATATAGTATAGTAGTTGTTAGCTAAACCAAATAACCATAGTTGCATGTATAGTTGTTAGATTGCATCGAGTAATAAATATATCTGCACTGCATCCGAAGCTACGTGTTTTCGTTATTTAATTGTTGCCTCATACATTTTCAAAACATAAAATACAAAACAATTGCTGCCACAGCAATGCTACTTTTCTATCAAACAAATCATCTGCTCAGACCACAGAGCATTAACTCTGCACATTTACTGTGATTTACTATAATTACAAGTGGTTCAGCTCTGGTAGGTAATATTTGCTGTCAAGAAACAGCATTAGGACCAAATTGAAATGACAATGTAGTTTTTGGACCACACTTTTTTAATGCACTTTCACTCCAGTTTTGGGTGGTGTTGTATTTGCGGGTAAACAAACATTAGCAACTTTCATCCATAATTAATAATCAGTGCACTTTATCTGTGTTGTTACAAACACATTTCGCAAACAAATTTGTCTGAATCTGGCATGTTAATATTTAAAAAAGTTGACAATCACTTAGTAATGCAAATTCACACAGGTCATGCGAAATAAACCATCACCGTGTGCACAGAATTTAACAGACATAATTGTGAGACAGAATCGACCATGTTCCATAACAAAGTTGGCATTGCAGAGAATACGATGATGTTACCAATAGAGCAGTACCAAGATTTCCATCAAGCCATTGTGGTGGACAATGATGTTCATGTGTTCGAGAAACTGATAGAAAACAGAGAACTCCTCAATGGC
Organism: Platynereis dumerilii; assembly: GCA_026936325.1. Taxonomy (NCBI): domain Eukaryota; kingdom Metazoa; phylum Annelida; class Polychaeta; order Phyllodocida; family Nereididae; genus Platynereis; species Platynereis dumerilii. The sequence goes on from JAPTHN010000011.1 coordinate 22,975,930, forward strand.
AGATTCAGCTTCTCAATGCTAGAGGATGATGAAGTGTCCAAATCACTCCGGCAGATGGGAGATTCGCAACCTCATTATGCTCTGACTCTGGCAGCGAGCAAAGGAAGCACCAAAGTGTTGCAGATTCTGTTAGAGCTAAAAGCTGATGTTACGGTCAAAGAAGCTGATGGATACAATATTATTCATGTGCTCTTGCTTGCCGCAAGCAAAGGAATTCCTGGTGATCTCAAACATCTTGAAACTTACAAAATCATTGCGAAGAATGAAGCCATCTCCAATTTACTCACAGAAGAGAGTGATGATGGTTTGCGTCCTCTTGAAATGGCAGCTTGTCTTGGGCTGCTGACCTTCACTCAGCTCATCATGAATACGCCTGGCATCTACTTGGTCAAGACACTGATGAAAGGTGATGTGGCATACAAGTGGTACGATGTCACAGATTATGAAAAGCTGGGCTTCGGAAGCAGAAGAGACCGATCTCCGCTGGTTTTTCTGCGCAACATTGATAAAAATATTCTGTCAAAAAAGGAGACCTCTGAATTCACTGACTGGTCAGTTACTCAACAGTGGATAAAGAACAAAGTTTTTTGCAATTTCCCCTTGGCTATACTGTGGTTCTTGCTGAGGGCATCGTACATACTACTAATTGTCATTTTCGATATGACTGTCCCTAGATTTTGGCAGGATGCTTCCACTCTCCACTACAGTCAATTGAACAGCACTGAGAATGTTACTTCCAACAATACATCAGAACCATCGGATGTCAATGGAGGGTGCAGAGCTGTGAATGCCATCCCTTTTTCTGTAAATGCAAGGATCTGGGGAGCGATTGGAATTGCTACGCTTTCAGCCATTTTTATTTGCTTTGATATCATAAACTTCTTTACCACCTGTTGTACAGCCAAGCCTGAAAAAGCGATGAGAAAATTAAGAGGGAAAATGTCCAAAGTTGTGATAACAACCCCTTTCTTCAGAGTGATGCATTTTCTTTTCTGTCTGAACATTTGTTGGACACAAGCCTTGGCAATGTTAGCTCTTTTTTATGGAGCACCTTATACAAATGGCACCTTGAACGAATTGGTTTTCGCTTCTTTTTCGTTGTTGTATTTCATCCAACTGATGGAAGAAATTGGTTACTTGGTCGTGATATTTGAAAAGCTTGTTATGGAAACGCTTAAGATGCTCACATTGATTTTGGTAATTTTCATACCTTTTGCGATTGTTTTTCCTCAAGAGTACTTGGCAGTAGGAATTTGTGATGTGATTAGAATGGACAGTTATTGGTCAATAGTTTATGACACATTTCTCATCAACCTCAACATGATTACATTCAAACCAGTACCGAATGGTGAAAGTATGATTTACAGCCTGCATATGACTTATGTTGTTTTGATAAGCATAATTTTGATGAACCTAATAATAGCCGTTTATTCAGAAATTGTCTCTCAACTGGCGCCTCATAGCGCAGTCATCTCGAAACTACAGCGCTTGTCCATCATGCTTGTCATCGAGGGCAGGTTTGGTGTCATCTTGTATCCTTACTACTATGTAATGCAGAAACTTTCTTCTTATCAGACGAAAGACAACAAGGTTTACATAGTGGACGTATCTACCACAAACTGTGACTACTCTGAATCTGGCAAACTTTACTCTGCCTAATACATATATAATATGTGCACTGGCAGGGGAGACCGGGGTAAGTTGTGCCATTTTTTTCGTCCGGCTGATTTTCCGAAAAACCAAAGCTTAATCATGTAAACTGAAAATCGGACATCAAAATATAATACGTTGGCCAGAATCGACCGAAGTTTCAGGGCAGTCCGACGATTTGGAAGGTCATGGTAGGCATTTGAAACAAGTAGGTCAAGTGGCACAACTTGCCCCGGTGCCGGGGTAAGTTGTGCCGCATGACGGGGTAAGTAGTGCCGCCTAATTTATTCCAAAAAAATCTTGTATTTCACCCGTTTCTTCAGATAGATAATTTGTATCATGTTTTTTAATGTATGACTGACATGTTACATGAAACTAATCAGACATTTATGAGCCATTTTATACAAAAAATTTTAATGCTGAAAAAACTAGAATTATTTATTGGTTAGAGGATGGTACAACACTTTCAACACATGTTCATTTCAGTGTAAGTTATTTCACAACATGTTTAGGCCTTGCGTAAAAATTAAGACAAAAAAAGATGGATAAAAAATTAATTCCCATGTCATACCATTGGCACAACTCACCCCAATCAAAACGGCACAGCTTACCCCAAATTGATTTTCTGGATGAAACTGGTTGTCAAAAATAAACAAACAATGCGAAATGAAATCTAAAAACATAAACGCTTAGATAATAGTAGATATACCTCATAACTCCATCCTACCAGAGGGACATCATCTTATTACAAATACAAAATGACTGAGAAACAAGAATGTCAGTCCTTGGCACTTCAGGTTTTCAGCAAGAAAATTGAATTTATGAGTGTAGCTTTTCATACCATTATATTTGGTAGTTTTTTTTCTTGGTGCCTAATGATGTTGACCAAGTGGGTATATATGGGTGGCATTGCCTTTTTTGCCCAGTTCTTCATTTAACCCCAACAGTGGATGCCACAACTTACTCCGCGGCACAACTTACTCCGCGGCACAACTTACCCCGGTCTCCCCTACAAATTTCTGCGAAAAAAATAAAAACACATAACCACTATAACTATTTTTGGAGAAGATAATTATTGTGATTGTAATATCAGTTTCCAACTCATTAATACCTCATTATCAAATGTTTATTCATATTTCCATAGAGTTTGTAGATTGCACTGAATAAAAAATATCTATTATCTACACTGCATATGAAAGTAAGTGTTTCTGTTACTTTGCATCTTCGTTAAAGTTGAATGAATCCTTATAATAATACATAATTGCCACTGTCTCTTCTGAATAGAATTTTTCAACTTATTTTTTTATTTTCAAAAATAGCATTAAAGTTGCATGAATGCACTCACATTATACATGTGACATGCATTGTAAAAGTTTTAATTTCTTATATATCTAGGTACTTGTGGCAGAAAGAATCGTCCGTCAGATATTGCAATATACAGTCTCACAGAACAACCCTCTTTTGTAGCGTACAAAAAGCAAGTAAGCAAAGGACTGTCCCATATATCCTAAATGCTTTTACAACATATGGTGATGGAATTTCAAAATTTTGTTTTTTTAGCCAGTAAAAGTAAATAATTTTGCCAAATGACTTTTTGTTTTGATTCCCAAGAAAAATGCGATGATGCAAATCTATTGCCAGGGATTCAAAGCTTGGTTCTTTGTCTTAGTTTAGCGAAATGACGATCCACAATGCAGGCATCCGGTCCACAGGATTTTAAAATTTTATAAAGAAAGCTCTTGGGGCACAGTGAGACAGTTTGAGGTGGGGCACATTGAGACATCACAAAATACACTAGAAATTACCTGGATGTAATGTACAGCTCTCAATTCACAATGAAAAACAATATGCCTGCCACAAACCTCTGATTTTAGAGAGCCATATCCAAAGGGAAGCATCAGAGAAGAATTGTGATAAGTATGTAACAGGTGCGGCAGGTTAAATAAGTCGTTCATGTGTCCTGTGCGATGAGTTTTTGAAACATGCTGAAAAAAGGACCAAAAAATTCACTTAGCCAGCTTCTTTTATTACAGTATAGAAATTTTTGTGGCAACAATTGATAGAACAATTCAGCAGGTCAAGCATGTCGACAGTTATTGTAGTGTATTATCAAGAAGCAAGCGTCTCGGATGATGCGCCATTGTTGTATGGGGCATTCGGGGTTCACAACTGGAAAAGTAGAATAAATATGGATGTCTAATCTCGTGGTTTGTGGCATTATCACAAAATAGACAGGCCTAAAGGATAAGGTTGTCTGGACATCGCAATTGGCGACGCCGATGAGACAAGATGTGCTGGACAAGATGACCCATGTGTTGTACACATGTAGTCAATGATGTCGAGTGGAATGTAGCAGCCACACGATCGAAGGCCCAGCCTTCAGAAAACGCGCAAAATATTCTGGGTAAACGGAACCAGGAATTTGATTCGAGAGTCGAGTCTTTCGAGAATTATGTTGAGCGGCTAGGACATTTTTTTGTTGCCTATGGTATTGATGATGGCCTCAAGAAGGCAATGTTTTTGTCCAGACGTTAGCCCGTGGTTTATGACATGTTGAAAAATCTATGTCACCTGGAGACTCCAGACACGTTGTCCCATCGACTATCGTGAAATCATCAAGAAGCTGAACATTATAAACCAGCGCCTATTCTAATTTTTGAGAGGTACCAATTCTCGAGATGCACAAGATGAGATGGTGAGAAAATTTCTGACTTTGCTGTGCGGTTGAGAAAGTTAAGTACTACTTGTCAGTTTGGGGATTTCTGGGAATCTGTCTTGTGTAATACATGTGTATGGATGATTGGCACTTTACATCCTGTATTTATGCACTTGATAGGCTAATTAGGACAGGAGGAGGACACAGCAATGTCAGCACTGAAACAGCCATCCAACATACAGCTCAGTAGCTATGGTTCACCATGGTGCTATCATTTTGACCGATCATAACAAAGCAAATACTAGCTCAATCTTCACCAAATTGTCAGGAATTATAGTCTGTACATATTAGCAGGTGCTCTGATAAAATTTAGTTGAAAGAAAGAATGTTATATAATAACTGTAAAGCAAAATGCTAAATTAGTTGCAAAATTTGAGCATATAATCAATTCTGATGTAGAATATCATTTGCATGATGGCAATATTCACGAAAGTGTCTGGATGTGTTTAGCACACACCAAATTAAGCATTCATGACAAAATCACAATTAATTCTGCAGATTTAACATTTTCTCATCGGATTTGATGGAATTGTTTATAAAATTTTACAAAAATTATTAATTTTTCAAGTAAGAATAAAGTAGGAAAAACATTTTATTCTGATAAAAGTTTTGTTTGTTTTATTAAATTCCACATCTATGGTAAGCGTTTAACACAATTTTCTGTTCAGATAAGGTGAAGTTCTATCTTTTTACACCTACTTAGAATTTGGCCATATTTAAAGCCAAAATGGTTTCTGTAAAATCCGACGAATCAACAGTCAAGCTATGTATTTATTTGTAATTTTGTCTTGAATGATTAATTTGATATGTACCTAACACATTCAGACACTTTGGTGACTATTATTGTGACATACGGCATCAGAACTGATTATATGCTTAAATTTCCTCTAATTTAGTATTTTGCCATACAATCATTATGTAACATTATTCCATTCAATTTTTTTTTATCAGAACACCTGCTACTGTGTACAGACTATAATTCCTGAAAATTTGGTGAAGATTGAGCAAGTATTTGCTTTGTCGTGATAGATCACAATGATAGCACCATGGTGAAGCATGGCAGCTGAGTGAAAACTAACGGCCATGGCTGTAGGCCCAGGGGACCTGGCAAGACAGGATTTGAACCCAGCAATTGGCAGACCAGCACGCTTGATGAGTTCAAGAGTTTCATAGACTCAGATGTTAATCGGCCTATTAGCTTTAAAACTGTAAAACGGAAAAAAGCTGTTAATGGAATGTACAAATGGCTCGAGGCGTGGGGAGTGTATCAGCTCATACTGGCCAAGCATTATGGTAACGAAATTTTTAGTGAAATGGCCAACTATAGAAGTTTTATGCTGGGACAATTCCGCAAATTCAAAGCCCCACAGGTTATCACTTATGATTAAAACACGGGCTTTGCTTAGCTTCGCTTTTTTCCTTGGAATTCATGATCTGTACATAACAATTTTTGATGCTGGTGCGCTACGTAATGTTAGCAAATGTAGAAAATGTTCGGCAACAGACCGTAGTGTGGGTGAATGTCCTAACAAAAGTACTAATCAGGGCGATTCCTTTCGGAGCCGCAAAAATGTCGGTGCCTCAGGAAGCCAGAGTACCCAAGTCTGCCAGCGCTTTCAGGACAATTCCTGTAGATGTCAAATGTCGATACAAACTTGTGTGTCTTGAATGCGGAGGGCCTGAGGGTTTCAGAAGCTGCAGCAGATGTAGAAAATTGCTCCAAGTTGATAGAGCCAGTTCAGGTGCTAAAGCATGATTACCGGTATAGCATGCTCCGCATGGTATATCCTTCTACAAAAGCTATGATATTTTCTCTAAACTTAAAGCTGGGGTCCAAATTGGCCGTGAACAGCTTGGTCATTGATTCCCCCAACTGGCCTTACGAACTCAAATATGCTCCTCAAGTGTCTGAAGCTATAGCAAATGATCTCGCTCAAAACAGGGTCTTAGGCCCTTTTTCTCCCCCCCCCTTTCAATTTTTACATTGTCTCCCCCCTGGGAGCATTCCCCAGCTGACAAAAACTGGTGGTTAACTGAGAGCTATCACGTGAAATTGCCCCTCAGTTATCAAGTGGACAAGTGATAGGTTATTGCAAATGCTAACCACATGATTTTGTCACCAGTTAACCACGTGATTTTTTGGTGAATATCTTCAAGTTTACCACGTGATTATCTGGTGAATATCTTCACCAGTTAACCACGTGATTTTCTGGGGTAATCTTCACCAGTTAAGCACGTGATTTTCTGGGGGGCAATCTTCATCAGTTGAATTATTTGAGAAGAGGCAAAATCTTCCGCTGGTTATCTTGGCTGTCCATTAAGCCAGTCAACTTAGACTGTTTCACGCATTATCTTGGGCTTTCAATAGCTGTGGGGCTGAAGTAAAAGCCACAAGATCTTGCTGAAAATTTGTCACAACCAGTGTGATGCAGTGTGGCTCTTTTCAGTCTTCTTAAGGGTTACCAGAATCAAAGATTGCAGTCATACATGATTCACATTTCGGATGACTAGTCTTTTGTAATAATATCCAATATCTAATATGTGCTCCTTTTTGAGCTAATAAGCATCATTCCACCATATATTGTGCATTAATCCGGGTTAGAAATCATAATCATTAGTTTAATTAGTCTAAATTCAGTTAAATTAAACTTAGTGCGGAACTCGGTGCACAGCTGTGTTTCTAGTACAGGTGGCTCCATCTATATTTCTGGGGGGCTATCTTCACCAATTAACCACGTGAAGAAAAACACGTGATAACTCTGTTATGTCATGAAGATGGTCAAGCGTTAATCTGGTGACATTCATCAAGTGGTTATCCCGTGAAAATGTTGGGGAGTTTTTTCACATGAAGAAAAATACATGATAACTCTCAGTTATGTCATGAAGATGGTCAAGCGTTAATCTGGTGATATTCATCACGTGGTTATCCCATGAAAATGTTGGGGAGTTTTTCACGTGAAGAAAAACATGTGATAACTCTCAGTTATTTGATGAAGATGGTCAAGTGTTAATCTGGTGACATTCATCACGTGGTTATCCCGTGAAAAAGTGAGTTTTTCTCACGTGAACAAAAACACGTGATAACTCTCAGTTATGTCATGTTTACCAGTTTTCCCCCGTGTTTATCATGTAAACTTCACGTGCATTGTCCGCTGGGTCATGAAAAGAGATGGCTGAAAAATTAGAGTCATACACGTACACGTTTTATTATACCCTGTCCATGAGTCAGTTAATTATTGTTTAATTGATCCCCTCGAGTTTAAACTCACTTATGCTAGTGTGGATGATGCAGTTCGCACGTGTAATGAATTTTCTGAACCGCCATATTTAGCTAAGACCGATTTGAAAGATGCATACAAGCATGTGACAGTCCACCCAGAGGACTGGCACATGCTTGGAATTAGTTGGACAAATGAACAGGCTCAAAAAGTTTATTATTTTTTATAAAGTGTTAAATTTTGGATTAAGGCCCGCACCCGTATTGTTCGATATTTTTGCTTGTGCTTTATGTGATTTCATGTTCTACAAAGGTGCCTCTCCTGCTACCCTGCGCTACGTCGATGACTTCCTGACAATTGGAGACTCTGAGACAAGCTGCCAGTCCAGTATTGATGTGATACTCGCCACATGTGAAGAAGCCGGATTCCAGGTTCAGATGTCAAAGGTGACGCGGCCGAGCCATGAAGTAGAATTTCTGGGGATTATTATTGACGTGGGAAGAGGTGAGCCGCGTATATCCAGAGAGAGGTTGCAAGAAATACAGGAGCTGCTTGAGGAATGGTTAAATATTCACACATGCACTAAACGCCAGTTGTTGCAGCTAATTGGTAAGCTGGCCTTCGCGGCTAGAGTGGTCCGGACAGGAAGGGCCTTCCTGGGCCGGTTAATAGAATTGTCTAAAAAAGTCAAGCAACTTCATCGTTCAATTAGATTAAATTTTTCAGCTAGGGCCGACATTCAATGGTGGGCCGCGTGTGTAGCTACACATAATGGTACAACCATCGTGAAAGAAGATTGGTCGACAACGGAAGTCCTGGAATGTTTTACGGATGCTTCCAACCAGGGTTGGGTTCAATTATAATTGTAATTGCGTAATTGTGTAATTACAGGAATTCGTTTTGAAGTTGACTTGTGAGACACAAAGATTAAGCAATTTTGCTCTACGTGACGTATGGTAGAAAGCTACTCATGTGTGGCCAATAATCATTCAATTTAATGTACATGAAGAAACTGTGAAGTCGGGATTTTTTTTAATCAGTTAATCTAGTTAATTTCAGTATATGTGAACATAAACAAACGGAAACTATGGACAAAACAAATTTGGTGGTGGGTGTCCCTTTTTTGTAATCTCCTGTCACTCATAAAGTGTGGCAGATTATATCCAATGAATTGTGAATGACTTGGACTGCATTTGGCAATACCAAACCGCATTTCGTGAATGCTCATAAACAATTGGCTCTGTACTGAATGCACAAGAAACTTCAAGATCAGTCGTTAAATTTTTGAATGATTACAGTTTTTTGACGAATTTGTGAACAGATAAAAAATATATCTATAGATAATGTTCAGATATATAGACCAACCTGTTTATCTATCTATCTATCTATATATCTATCTATCTATCTATCTTAACTATCTTATCTATCTTATCTAGGCCTATCTTATCGATCTTTCTAACCATCTCATCTATCTGATGTCTTATCGATCTTATCAACCTTATCTATCCATTCTTTCTATCTCATCTATCTCATCTATCTCATCTATCTCATCTATCTAATCTATCTATCTATCTATATATCTATCTATCTATCTATCTATCTTATCTATCTTATCTAGGTCAATCTTATCGATTTTTGTCTCATCTATCTTATCTGTTTTATTGATCTTATCGATCTTATCAACCTTATCTATCCATTCTATCCATCATATCTATCTCATCTATCTCATCTATCTCATCTATCTCATCTATCTATCTATCTATCTATCTATCTATCTATCTATCTATCTGTTGATTTTAGTCTTTCCATTTTAACCGTTTCAATCTAATAATATTTTTTATATGACTGCCTGCCAGGTCCTGTCTGTCCATCTATTAACTGCAATTTTCACAGGATCGTCAAAACGCGGTCTGAGATGTCAAAATATGGGAACATGTGCCAGTGAATCTCATGATTATAATTAAAACATCAACCAATCAAAAATTTAGTGTTGCAGAAACTGAATGATAAGCAAGAAACAACCTGACTTTTATTTCACAGTTATGGTTTGTATCACAGTTGATTTTTTATGTATCACAGTTGGTTTTGTATATTTCATAGTTATGATATATGTTGATATCTGTGTATAGCAGCTGGGCTACAAAGTGAGAATGAACTGTATTGCCACCACACGTCATGTAGGCTTCCATACGTCATGTAATAGATATTTCGATTTGCAATAACTCATTTATTCTCCTTTCTTGAACCCTGTTCTTAGTTGGTATTGTTTCTAAAGTAGTATGCCCTATTGCCAGGGCAAAAAGGATGAGATTTAACTTGATAGTTTTAGTCCAATGTCGAAAATACACATTTTGCTGAAAATCACATCAATGGAAATCAACAAGTCAACTTCAACGCGAATTCCTGTAATTACAATTACAGTGTATTTGTAATTGTATTTGTAATTGAGACTTTTCAATCTAATGTAATTGTAATTGTAATTGTAATTGTAATTGACTGGATTTAGAGCTGTAATTGATCAATTACACACCAATTACAAATCAATTAAATGATCAATCATAACATTTCAAATCAAAAGAAAGACACCTATATTTCTTCAATTTCTAAACTCACTTTTTCTCTCCAAGTATTATTTTCCAGTTTCTTTTTAAACCTGATAATTATCACATTTATATAACGTTCCTTTTGTACTGATTAAAGTCCGATGCAGACTCTGGGTCGGTGCGGAGTTGTCATACTTGACGTCAACATTGTAATTGTAATTTAATTGTAATTGACCATTGTAATTGGTAATTGTAATTTAATTGAGGGTTTTTCAGTTAACTGTAATTGTAATTGTATTTGTAATTGACTCTTGAGACACACTGTAATTGGTAATTGTAATTGTAACTGATAAAAGTAATTGAACCCAACCCTGCTTCCAACATGGGTTTTGGAGCGTATATATATGAATGATGAGTGGCGGAAGCCAAACCGATGCCATCGACATGGACTTCAGCAAAGCCTTCGACAAGATAAGCCACACACGTTTACTATACAAGCTGAAAGGTTTCGGAATTCTTGGCAGAACGCACCGCTGGATCGAGAGTTTCCTGGTCAATCGTGTCCAGAGACTGGTAGTAGAAGGCGAAAGATCAGAAGAAGCAAGTGTGAAGTCGGGTGTTCCACAAGGCACAGTCCTCGGGCCAATTCTTTTCCTTCTATTCATAAACGATATGCCAGACTACCCTAGCCACTGTAACATCAGGCTCTTCGCAGATGACGGCGTCATATACAGGAAAATCACGTCTGCCCAAGATTCTCATCTTCTTCAAAAAGACCTACACGAACTTGAATAGGGGGAAACATGGAAGAAGTTTAACCCGTCGAAATGTTTCACCATGAATGTCACCAGGAAAAGTAAGAAAATTGTGACCAACTAATGGTGACTATGTCCTCCGGGGAAGTAAACTACAAAATGAAGACAGACCTGACTACCTGGGAGTTATTACCATTCAGGGGATCTGCGATGGAATAGCCACATCGATAAGATAACAAACAAGGCCAACCGTAACCTGGGGATAATCCGTAGGAACATCAAGACCACATGCCAGAAAACAAAGCAGACAGCATTCAACACAATAGTACGTCCAAACCTCGAATATGCCTGCTCAGCCTGGGACCCGAACCAGAAGTGCCACATCAATAAGATCCAAGCTATCCAAAGAAGAGGAGCTGGGTTGGTAAGTAACAGACATCATAACACCAGCAGCCTAACATCAATGCTGCAAGCGCTGAAATGGGAGCCACTATCATCCAGGCGCATAAAATTGAAATTATGCATCTTCTATAAAATACATTCCTAATTAATTGACATTCAATTTCCTCCATACGACCACTTTGAACTTCAGTGCCAAACTGAATTTTATAAACATACTTTCTATCCTAACACGATCCATACATGGAATTCGCTGCCATCGACAATTGCTAAGGCCACTACACTTGACCAGTTCAAGTCACGCCTCGCTCCCCTCACCCTATAAATCTTTCCTGTTTTTAATCTAACTAACCACTTTTATCCTCATTCTCCATTTTACCACTAAAAATTCTCACTTCTAGCGTCGCAACCTAGGGCACGTTCGTCTTCAACTTTGAAGTTATGCCGACAACATATCAGATTCAGACTTATTCGGGTAGCTACAGTCAGACAAAGAATTATTCAGACGCTTGCTGTTTTGTTATTGTCTTAAGGAACTACCAAGTAAACCAATGAAACATGCAATCGAAAACATCCTTGGCATTGCATAAAACCTGCACAAAACAAATTTATTGCAGATTGGCAAGAAATGCGGTGAAAAAAGCTACTTTTATTAACTCAATGCACCAAAAATTATTCAGACACTTTAACAATGTTGTAGAAAGTGAACTATTTACTATCATTTGTTAGTATTTATATCAAAATAATGTTCAAAAACTACCTAGGGACCATTACGACTGCATAGAATGACAGGTGTGACCATCAATTTAGAAAATTAGGATAAATATTGGAGATAAACATTACACCCAGTTTATCACATTTTTATGCACTCCTTAACCTCAAACATGCCTTGTATTGATTCAAATTGCTTTAGTTTACCTTAGAATAGTATTCTTAAAACTTTGAGTCACAACATGAAACACTTGAGACCGCATACTAAGTTCTGTGCAATTTTGTATTTATTTGTCCAATTTTACCAAAACAAAAACATGTCCATTTGGCACCAAAATCTAAGTAATTTTCGGAAAAGCAAGATTAATTATCTATTTCAAGCTATATTCCATGCATGGTCCGAACAACAACTCGATGGGGCACTTTGAACTTCATTTGGGAAGGGGGCAAAAATGTGGTTCTTCTGCTTCGGTGCTATTCCAATGCTATTCCAATGGAGATTGCTCCATGAAAGCACACTATAGTTTTAGTATGGCATATCACTTGTAAACGGCTGGCATAAATGGGCAATCCTGTATACGCAATAGAGTGAACAACCTTAGGAAGGCCATGCCACTTTATTTTTAGTGATTTGATGGATTGCAGTGGCACAGTGGACAAGGATACCGAAAGCAGTTGGAGCCAAAAACAAAAGAAAAATACCAAAGATCATACAATTTTTCAAGTAAGCCTATATTTCAATTTTATTTTGATAGAACAGTTAACAATTGTTATTTTATGATATTCTGAAATATTTCCAATTGATATCTAACAAATTTCAGCCACATTAGTCAAGAAAATGTGATAAACTGAATCAGATGTTTATCTCACATATTCATCAACATTTTCTTAACTGATGATCACACCTGTCATCCAATGTGGCCACAATGATCACATGGTAGTTTATTGGCAATATTTGGGATAAATATTAGTAAATAGTTAACTTTCTACATTTTTGTAAAAGCTGGTGGCGACCGGATTGGCGCCTAACTCCAGGAAGTTGTATTCTACTGCAGTGACCCGATATCTTCACCTCTTGTTCCGGTTGAATCCGCTAGACCAATGCAGCTAAATATACTCAGATTTATTATATATTTGTCAAATCAGAATCTGCTTTCCAGATCTATTAGAGTCTATCTGGCAGCAAAACTTCAACCTTGATGAGCCACCTCTAAATATTAATCAATTTGGCTGAAATTTTGCACACTTCTTCCACATGGTCAAAGGAAAAAAGTTTTAAAATTACCAAAGAGGGCAGCACTGCCAAGTACTCTCCATTTCATTGGTACTCTCACTTGCATGAGTCCTGTGATTTTCTTGTCAGGCAATTGACAGGTGCTGCGCTCTCTTGTAATTTTAAAACTTGATAATCAAATGACCACTGTAAGGCCTTGACCCAGTTGTAAACCAGTGACCCTGATTGACACTTCCTCTCAGCTGATTGAGGCCCATCACTATAGATAATGCAACTACCTGTAAAAATTCATGGATTTTATAGAACTACAGATGTGTCAGCTCCAACCAGTGTGCTAGATGGCGAGGGATGACTGCAAGGATCATGAAACACTGAAGGACGGCAGTCTTCTGGAACTGGCCAAGTAAACAGCCAAAAGCAGCATGCAATTGACATGCAAATGAGCACGATTTGGCAGAACAAAATTGTTTTCTTTCATACTGTGGGAATCTTAGATTAATAACAATAACATTGGATAACAAAATGAATGTTTATACTTTTAAGTTATTAGCTCCTTTGCAAGGTATGCAGCAACAATGGGAGGAACAGAACAAAGTGACATACTGTAGAACGGGGTGACTTTGAACAGTTTTCACCCCAATTCCCTTATCTTTAAAAATATATAAGATCTATGTGGTATTTCATGGGATAAAATGTTGGCCACTGGCATGTAGTTAACCTGTGTATCGGCATTTTGAGATAGACATTATGTATATGGCTGTGTCAGTGGATAAATGGGCGTTAAAAGTCACCCCGAGGTCCGGGGTGACTTTGAACAGAGTGAGTTTCAATGAAAGAAAACCATCAAATCTCAGAAAACAAATGTTTATCTGTATTTATGAATTTTGCAGGGCTCGATTGCCTTTCCCTGAAATTTTGTCACTGGTTTTTTTATGTTTTGTGACTTTTTATTCTTCTTCCGTGCCTTTGGAGCTAAATGATTGCCTAATATAGTGAAATATGCGTTCAGACATTGAATTATATGCATTGTGTAATGAAGTATGATATATCTGTGAATATAGCTTACAAGAAAATGTAATGGTCTACGGGCTCACCATCACAATGTGATGTTCAAAGTCACCCCGAAGTTTGTTACAATTCAACATCATCCACTTATATTATTTGTTGTCGGTCTTTCTGAGTAGACTCTAACAAGTTTCTGGTGGATTTTAGAAGTATTTGAGTGACATTGTAATAACGCAGGTATTTATAAGGCCAAGGTCATTCAGTACTGCTGTGGGCACAGAAGTTCACAGGCTATGGTATCTTGCAAAAAGGACTATGCTAAGTTTATTCATCAAAATCATTTTAAAAAAATTCCAGTCGCAATGACTTGATGTAGAAAGAAACTAGGCTTCAGTAGAATATAATCAGAAGTCAAATACTTCCAGTATCTCATTTAGCTTTGCATTCATAGAGGATCAATCTTTTTCAGAAAATTGTTCAAAGTCACCCCGGCTGTTCAAAGTCTCCACGTTCTACGGTAACAATTAGTCACAAAAGATATAAACAAAAATTAATGTTTATGAAAAGTTACCTAACCAGTCAGTTAGAGGTATTTGGCAAAGACCAGTGTTTACAAAAACATTGTGTAACCAATCAGTTAACATTTTTGGTGAATAAAAACAATCCAATTCAAGGAGTCCCTCCGACCTGGCCTCTGACACTTCGTGTCATCGGCTTATGGAGGGACTCATGGAGTCTGGAAGGACAGTAGTGTGCAAGACATGGTTAAAACATCATGTTCAGTCCTCAGAAGTCCTTTTGTTTACTTTTTTAATGGACTTGTTTCAGACTCTTATCCATTAGGTATTAGAGGCCCATACACATACAGACGAATCCACCCGTGCCAATTGCTGTCAGTGTCCACATGGAAATCACAATTCAGCCAAATTAATATTAATTTGATGTTGCTGGTGACACATATGATACATGTGCATTACTTCCAAAGGCCATGAGACTGTTGCAGTTAATAAGCTCCGAATAACATGCAATTCTTCAATAAGCACAAAAGAGTCCAGCACATCGATATGTTTTAAAGCACCTTTTTTTTTTATTATAATCAATTCATAACTTACATTCATAACAAACTTAAATGTAGTCATAGCATAAATATAACAAAAATTGTAAAAGTTTAAAACAACAATTTGAATGTGTCACAAATCAAATCAGCCGAAATAGATTTAAGCATTAATTCAGTAATTCTTCAGATGTAATCTGTGAATCCGATACCTTCTCATCTTAATCAACTATTCCAATTTGCAGGAACAAAAAACAAATATCACAGAAAACAAATATTATCAATATTATACATCCATTACAAACCGATACATAACAATTAACTGTTGACGGCTTAAATCTAACAAAATTGTTTTGAAAATCACTAAAGAAACTGCTGAACAATAACGAAAACTTCACTTATGATGAGTCTGATAATAGAGTAATAACAATTTTTACACCAAAAAGAATTTTATAAAATTACGTAATATTATAAATTTTTATTGAGGCCAAGTTACCTTTATAGATTTGCTTCAAAGAATGACACAAATTACACATGGTGCTATTTTGGCCTATGATTTATCACTGAAAGTACAGATATAGGCCAATTGAATGTCGCTGTGATATCAATTATAGAAATAAGCAATGTAAGCACCGGAACAAGCATCATAACAATTCCATAACTAACAATAGCACAATTAAAGGGAAATGATCAACTGATGTATGAAGAAGCTTCAACAAATTAAATAAGTACATTGGACATGTACCTACATTCCCAGCTGACAAAACTGGTGGTTAACTGAGAGTTATCACGTGAAATTGCCCCTCAGTTATCACGTGGAAAACTGACAGGTTATTGCAAATGCTAACCACGTGATTTTGTCACCAGTTAACCACGTGATTTTCTGGGGGCAATCTTCACCAGTTAACCACGTGATTTTCTGGTGAATATCTTCACCAGTTGACCACGTGATTTTCTGGGGGGCAATCTTCAACAGTTAACCACGTGATTTTCTGGGGGCCAATTTTCACCAGTTAACCACATGATTTTCTGGTGAATATCTTCACCAGTTAACCACGTGATTTTCTGGGGGGCAATCTTCACCAGTTAAAATTGAGAAGAGGCAAAATCTCCAACTCGTTAACTTGGCTCTTCATCAAGCCAGTCAACTTGGACTGTTTCAAGCAATATCTTGGGCTTTCAATAGCTGTGGGACTGAAGTAAAGCCACAAGAACTTGCTGAAAATTTGTCACAACCAGTGTGATGCAGTGAGTCTCTTTTCAGTCTTCTTAATGGGTTACCAGAATCAAGGATTGTAGTCGTACATGATTCACATTTCGGATAACTAGTCTTTTGTAATAATGTCCAATATGTGCTCCTTTTTGAGCTAATAAGTTTCAATCCGCCATATACTGTGCATTAATTCAGATTTAGAAATCATAATCATTTGTCTAATTCGTTTAAACTCAGTTAAAGTAAACTTAGTGCGGAACTCGGTAAACAGCTGTGTTTCTAGTACAGGTGGCTCCATCTATATTTCTGGGCGGCAATCTTCACCAGTTAACCACGTGAAGAAAAACATGTGATAACTCTCAGTTATGTCATGAAGATAGTGAAGTGATAATCTGGTGAAGTTCATCACGTGGTTATCCTGTGAAAATGCTGGGGAGTTTTTTCACGTGAAGAAAAACACGTGATAACTCTCAGTTATGTCATGAAGATGGTCTAGCGTTAATCTGGTGACATTCATCACGTGGTTATCCCGTGAAAATGTGGGAGTTTTTCTCACGTGAACACAAACACGTGATAACTCTCAGTTATGTCATGTTCACCAGTTTCCCCCCGTGTTTATCACGTGAACTTCACGTGCATTGTCAGCTGGGTTATAAGCACAACAGTATGGTCAAAATTAGGATTATTTTAGACCAAATTGGTAAGAAAACAGCATTAATTAACAAGCTGATATATGCCCAAAAATTGTTCGATGTCAATTAATGACACATCTAACACTTATTAATTGTCTTATTTAATCTTTCATTTAAATTAACCTATACCAGTTTGGCTCTTTTGATGCTGACAGCTAACCTGGTTTCCAGTAGCGGGAGCATTATCTATACCATCAAGATACAGATACTATTTTTACTTCAGTATATTGAAGACCGATATTAATACCAGGTATTGGTATGGTGTGTCCCTAGACTCCCTACACTTCAAGACATTAGCAAAAGAGCTAATTTTCAATCACATAATTAATTACAAGAATGTAACAGACAGGTATATGAAGTGTAAAAATATCAAATATGTTGATGACAATATGCCATTCATTCATTATGTAATAAAACTCTTAGAGTCTAAATCTTAACTGTTAATGTAACATGCAACGATACACATGTATATAAAGTCAATACAACAAGCTTGTATTAAATAACCTCTAAATGATGTAAATAGCCTCTAACTATCCAATAGTAACCATTCAACATGTAAAAGCATGTACAACTGTACATGTATTGTCAAGCTGAGTTCATACAAATAATGTAATATCTTGAAGTGCATAAGTTCCTTCCAGAGTAGTTTGCAGCATGTACAAGAAAATAGTACATCTAACCATCCAAGCCCAGCTCTTCCAGGAAGTTGTCAATTTGCGCCAATTTCTGATCAGCATCGTACATGTCGCTGAATGTTTGGATGAAATTAGTGATGTGGAACCTCACGTCATCAATAATCGGGATACTGTCAGTCTCTTGCCTCCCCACTACACTCGCGGCATCCTCCTGAACAAAATCTATAAATTCCGGCAATTTTAGAACCTGAAAATAAATTATCAGATCACATGAACTCACAAAATAAATGTTTACAAATTATATAATCAGCATTCTTATGCAATACTAGTCATCTGGGTGCCAAAAAAAGTTAATAGTGCACTCAGTACTGTACAATAACTGTATATTTCAGTAAACTTAATGACTCTATGTAATTAACCACTTCACCTTCATCACCAATAATGATCATAGAAATACATAGAACGGACACGAGGCTCTATGACACCACTTCGAGATGAGGTCACCAAATCCGCCATATTGGAACTGCCCTGAGACATGACGTCATTGTGACGTCACAGCAGCAGCAACAAGATGTTGTGTTTGGCTGATTGTGATCACAGGGGCCCTTGAACAAAGATTATGAAGCATATATATATATATTTATATACATATATAGTCCAAAACAACTTGGTTCAGAAGCCCCTGTGATTGTGATGTGACATGATGCCATTGTTACTAAAGTCAAGACATTTTATTTTGGCAGTAAGTTTTTAGCCAGTGAAACCACGGGAATTCTCATCAATGATCCATCATTCTGTTTATATATGGCACAGGGATTGTAGCTCCTGACAACCTCTAACTAAATGCCAAAAATTTGCAATGATAGTTGACCGATAAAAAAGATGCACTAATGCATAATTTAGTTAACAACTTACCTCAACTGTGAGAAGTGTCAAAACTATATTCTGGGGTTTTTCTGTGGAGATATCAAGCGAAATAACTGATCAGGAAATCTGGACAAGACATGTCTGACAGAGCCTAGAGGAAGTGGTTGGCCAATGTCAAGGTAATCCTTTGACCCATGTACTGTCTAAATTATAAATTGTCACCTCAAGAGGACTAGATCACTTCAACCTCAGGATTTAGTGAAGCTGTGAATAACATGCTCAACAGTTTGGTGATCAATGTGCATGACAACCAACTGTGTTCCAAACATTATAACTGACTGAGTCACTGTGCACTAACGAGGGGGGTACCCTCGCCATCAGGGTAGCCATTACACCTCTCGATTCGTGATTTCAAAGTGAAATTGCTAAAAATGTAGGGGCAGTGAGGCCTTGACATTTTGTGGGTAGTTTTAATGGCTTGTGGAACAACTCACTACCAAGTTCCAAACTCAAACTTGCAAGATGAAGTGAGACATTGATGAAATTAGAAATCACTCGAGGCGAGGGTACAACAAAAAGTGAAAAATGGTGAGGCGAGGGTACCAGCATTTTGGCGAGGGTACCAATAGAAAATGGCGAGGGTACCAACAGAAATGGCGAGGGTACCAACCCGGAAGTGGCGAGGGTACTGCAAGATTTGGGCGAGGGTCACTTCCGGTTGGCGAGGGTAACCTCCAGGGCAAATGGCGAGGGTAATGTAAGCTACATTGCCTGAGCAATCCCCACAGATGGTCTTTGTAGAAGGGCAATGCATCAGCTTAATATTAAATTTGCTGTTTGTTGCAATAGATAACAACATGACATTGTGCTGACACATGACTGGACTTCTGGTGTTAGCAACTTGGAATTCCAATCAAGAACATGAATACAATTTACCCTATCAATAGAGAAAAATCTTGAAATTAATTGACTACCATTGAGATAACAACTGCTCAATATAATAATAGACATACTCTGCACCACACTATATGTTTATTGTATACACTTATTATGATTGAAAGACTGTGCAAAAAAGTAAGACTCTCAGTTACATGAATTTACCAGTCAGATGTTACAGTTGAGAGGTAAATTAATACTAGTTCAGATTTTAGATTTCTATTATTTTTGTTAACACTCAGTACATTAATTTTACAGTAATTAATATAGCACTTATTTTAGTAAAATTGAGTAAAAGCCAGAATTTGCAGACTTCCACAGTGGCCACAAAATGCCACATACGGTCGCACACATCAATCTTCTGCTTATCAATAAAATCCATCAACCAATCAATCAATTGATCTATATTTGTATATCTACCTGGCTAACTTCTCAAGAATGCACTATTGTGCACACTTATGGAATTTTTTCCCGTTTAAATGAAATATTCTGAGGTTGAAAGTGAATTTAAAAAGAAACATAACTGAATTCGGAAACGTTCATAGGAAAGTTGTAAATAAATGCACTCAATTTATTTATCACTAGACATGGGTTCTCTCGCTAGCCTGTCATGCTTTTATCATGATATTAATTATGTCACTCCCTGGCCACTGCGTTGTGTGGTGCCATCAAATACAGGTCTATAGTTATCCATGCCTTTACTTTTACTGCCCCAAACTTTATCACCAATCTGAAACATTGGTCTGAACTATATTAAATTGTAGTACCATCCACTGTGAAACTTTCTGTGAACAATCACATGCTTGAACACTACTCCCAAAATATCACTAACTACTGACTTTTTCAAAGCCATTTTCTGGCATGAAGATGTACACTTGCATTAAGTGGTCATGTAATGATGTTTTCCTGCATTGTGCTTGGGTCTGGGGGGCCGCTTCTGTCCCCCAGAAGCCAATGTATACATACATTGCTGAAAATGACTGCTGAGTGACTGTGGGGGACTGATTTACAGCCCCTAAGGCAGATTTCACGAAAAGTGCTCTTAAAAGGTACCTTAAACTTTCCAACCCTTTTGTTATCTGTCTGTTGCTTCCTGAAGCAAGTAAACCTATTACTAAGTACATCTGTGAGGTAATGAATAAATATCAATAAACTATATTGCTCAAATATTTCGCTTTTTCCTCTTAAAAAGATATTTTTATGCCTCATGAGGACAATTTTGGACGACCAAACTTACTGGTGATCAGACATGCTTACTTTGGCACTCTGTGGAATCTGCTAAAACCAATTCAGGAAAATGTAATTGTATGTGATTGATAAAAAACATCTTGAAAATTATTTTGGAACCATTTTTAATTGTCTTGGTCATTAGAAAGCTTGAAAAAAATAAAAAATAAAAAAAGACTGCTAATGTAACTCGATTCCGTCTCAGGACACTGAGGTTACATTAGCAACTTTTACATGGAAATTTTTCTGTGTTCTCGCTACTTATGCCAATTTCAAACATGAAATTATAATATTTTATTGAAAAACGTGTCTTATTTGCCTATATACATCACCAAAAACATAAACGACTGGGTGTGGTACCTGTTTCTTTATTGCTAATGTAACTGCAATTTTGCATCCGTCCATTTCATAGTGTTACATTAGCAAAATGCGTACTAAAAAATTATATTATAAAACACATGATTAGATCTCAAATTTTTTCTGAACTGAAAGCCAGGTCTCCCAAGAGCAGGCCAGGCATTGTACCCTGCTGGTGACTTCATTTATATTGCAGTAGGATCAGCATAAAAAATTCCGTCCTCCATCATTCATCGTTGTTACATTAGCACAAGGCCATAATTTTAGCTACTCTGACCTACCAATCCAACAGAAAAGATTGTTTACCCATGATTTTATTTAATGGATTGACACAATAAAAGATTTAGATTTCAGCTTTTTTTAGTCTTGCCAGCTATCCTCAGAAGAAGCACCCTGAGAAAATCTGAGAATCTACGAATCGATTATGTCTGGCCTTATCAGTATTGTGCTAATGTAACTTGTGGACAAGTTGTGGTAAGTCATTTTGCAGCTTTTTCGTGAAATCTGCCCTAAGTCTTTTTCAGACCTTAATCTGGTATTTCATCAACCAACAAATTTTGAACTTTGTGAAGCTGCTCAAGCTAGAAAATGGTAGAACTTGAAGGCCTAGACCCACTGTCCTCACCTTTTTGGCCTGTTTTGTTTCACAACGGAAATGCATGCAACATTTTGTTTCAGAAGTTTTGTACCTTTGTCTTGTTTAATATTTTATTACTTCTCCGTTTCTCACTTGATAATTAGATATTTAGGTACACGGTCTGTGGATGTTCATCTGACAGTGCTGACTACAGTACATGTATATATATTATATATTTCATTTCAACAATATAGATATATATATGACAATTTTATCCAGAATTAAATTAGTTTTGGCTGGTTCAGTCTACAGAATATGCACTATTCCTGAATTCCACAAATGTTCGAAACATTCGATACAACAATATAGGAAAACCAACAATTTGATGCAGACCGCAGGCCTACAGTGCACACCGTTTTTGCAAGTGTTGCAAAGACATCTATATAGGGCCTGCTAGCTGATTAATCTTATACATCACAGGAAGCTACATAATGCTGAAACGCAATTATATCAATATCTGATAGATTTCAATTGAGATTTTGCGTCTTTTATAATTAGACTTAAGATAGATATGGTAAGTGCAGCCCTCTAAGCCCAGTTCTGGGCGCTCACGAGGGTTGATTAATGAGATGAGAGAGAGCAGGAGTCCTCAACATGTTACACATTTACCCCATGTGATCTTTTACTTGCCCAGCACAGACACTGATACAAGGGGCCGCCAATTTAACATCTCATCCGAACGACATCCAACTGGGATTTTGCTCATAAAGGTACACTGAAAATTTCGGGTTCCCCAACCAGGAGTAGAACCCATGCAGGCAAAGACCTTCAGCGGAGCAGACGGGAACCTTAACCACTACACCACCCAGCTGCCTTAATTAGCTGTCATCCCACAATTAGAGCTTGTTAAGGATTGCACTTCAACTGCATTGCACATACAAAGAGTACTATTTTTTACTTTTAGGAAAGGCAATATTAGGCATGCTATAAGTCTTGGGGGCACATCTGACATTGTGGGTGGATGATGCTTTTTTATCTAAAAAAAAATCATATCTTTTCTTTTAAAATCATATGTGTATGGACCTTGATCATAGATCCTTTGGACCTGTGAGATCCTTGTTTTTTGAGGGAGTGTAAGAGACAAGAAGCAGCACAATGTTTAGGTAGAGAGGCAGGCAGATAGACAGCTAGAAAGACAGGTAAATAAACTGGTAGATAAACAGGGAGCTAGGTAGGTAGGTTGGCAACGATCTATTTGTCAATCTGTATCTTGTCTAATCCATCTAATAAATCCTGCCAACTCTGCATTGTTTATATCACACTGTAATAATCACTGAACTGCAAAAAAGGAACATTTCAATAACAGTAATTTAGGTGGTACCCTCGCCATGACAATATTTGAAAATGGTGTTACCCTCGAGAAGCTTTTGTGGTTACCCTCGCCCCTACGATATATTTTAAGAGCAAAATCTGGTAGTTCTGTGATTAATCACATGAAAAAGGTGTGCCCTGAGGTTAGTTCAACATCTGATCTGCATGCTTGACAAAAATAAGATTTGGCTTTGATGCTATAAGCTCAGGATGATAAAAAATTACTTTCAATCGAGATCTATAATGGCTGCCCTGATGGCGAGGGTACCCCCCTCGTTAGTGCACAGTGTGAGTGGAATAAAACTGTGACTAACTCATTGAAATAACCTTCTCAGAACAATATTGCTCTGTCCAAAAAAAAAAAAATATATATATATATAATGTCATACACTTAACTGTAGGACTATCAGAAGTATTTGTAGGCCAAAAGTAGAATTAAATAATTAGATAGGAAAAAAGGTTATCAATGGTTTGATAATGGGAATGTGATATCAAAGAAGCTGCCATGAGTAGGGTCACCAGGAGGTGGTGCCACCTACTTTAGGATAGTTGAATCATTACAAGTACTCAACAATGCAATATAAGCTATAATAAAATATAAGGACAGGCTATACATTTCTATGAATTTTTTTTTGTCTCAATATCACAACATGTAAAGGTGTAAAAGAAGGACCTGGATATTCTCCTCTTAAACATGATATGAAATATTAATAAAATATGCAGTACATCAATATCACATGTTACCGAATTTGCAGATAAGATTGATGGAAAAGTGATTTCAGACAAGTGGGTAAATAGTTAAACAAATATTGAATGCATTAATTGGGATTTTTTCCTTAAATTGTAGTTAGAAAGCCAGTATATATTAATTTTAAAAGAAATATATTCTGTGACCTGACTCTCTATCAGATCAGTATTATTGTGATAATTGGATAGTTTTTAATGGTTTGATAGTTGTTTGTGGCTGTTTCTGTTTTGCACAGCCAACAATCACAATAGGATCAGCAAATGCCTCATCAGTGATACCAACTGAATGCTTTGTCAAAGCAGTCAGTGGAGCATGACATGCACAGTAATATGGACAATGTTTTCATGATATTTGACCCAGTAAGGGCTCAATCATTTATGAAATAATCAGTTGGAAATAAGTAGTTAGCCAGGATTATTGGAGCAAATCTTCAAATCCCCCAGGATTCAAATACACAAATGGACCAGATGAAGCTGAAACTGGATTTTTTTTTGGCAGATATTGAATATATCTAGTTTTCTGTGCCTGGGAATTTTCTGCAGGCCACTTCTGATCTTGCAAGTCTGTTCTTGAAGGCTTACCTAGCAATGGATTAAAAATGGACTTGAAGAATTTATGACCTTTACAGACAGCAGTCAGTCCTGCAAGTCACACAACTAACCAAAGGTGAGGTAAACTTTATTCAGAACAAAAATTGACAGAATTTATTGAGGCTAAGTGTATTATTTTGACTCTTTCTTAGCCATGGTCAATGAAGCATGGCATTCTAGCTTCATTCCCCTGGTATTATATGAGTAAGTCCTCAGCTGCCCTGATCATCAGAATGCTGGGAAGCCCTTGAGTGAAACAATCCATGATTAAGTCTGAAATTTAATTTTTGGCTTATTAGGGTGAGCAGTGAGCACACCATGACCAAGCATGATTTGGACTGAATTGATGTCCTATGATCCCCCAGCTCCATCATGCAGGCACTTACAATGCTAAATTGCTGCTGCTCTTCAGCACATTTTGAGCTATTTTTAGCCTTCTGTTGTGACGTCATCAGCATTGTTGGCTCTATGACATCACTGAAACAATGGTGAAGTCACAACAGCAGCAATAGAAGAAAATGGCTTCTTGAGCTGTGTTGACAGCAATGTTATTCCAATGGGATTACCTCAAAACTATAGCTGCAACATGCCAATACTTCCTCATGTTTATGAAACTGTTTGGTCAAGGTGTCAGGAACTGGAGGAGACAATTATTTTTGTCAAGAGTAAGGTATGATTTTAATTATCAGCCAAAAACTTACTGCCACAAAAAAATGACTTGACTATAGTGATGTCACTATTATTGGTGACGTCACAATTACCAAATGCCAGGCTGCCAGGCAGTTCCAAGATGGTGGATTTGGTTGCTTCATCTGCTAGAGCCTCATGTCCGTTCTATGTATTTCTATGGTAATGATGGCCATTTCAATTCAGTACAACACAATTGACTGTGCCCTAAGTGCCCCATGCAATTCTTAAGAATCATTGATATTAGTACATACATGTAAATGAACTTTCTTTACCTGATCTATTTTTCCTGCGATATATTCAGCGCACTGATCTTCAAGGCGCGGTAGATTAAACAATCTTGCCGTATGAAGAATGCTGACGATATTATTGACCTCCAGCTCCTGACCAATATAAGCAGCACATTGCCGTTTTAAGCCGACCAAGAGGTACATGTCAGCCGCACACAGAACGTCATATACATTTTCTGGCGTTAGCTGCAAGAGATAGACAAAGATCCAGAATTATTTGGAGATGTCTGAATCATCAAATTGAAACAGTTTTTTTGTATCCTCCATGCAAGTTTAACAAGGTTATTGATTTTTAATCGACATCAACTCTCCTTCCAGCAAATGCAATTATATATGAAACTTCTACAATTGAACACCAAACACCATCTTCCTGAAGGTTTACTCATCTCTAACCGTGTTTCATAACAAGTTTTATTAAATTTTGAAAAGGCATGGTTTCGAAATTACATTTTAATGTCCACTTTGATTGCTTCAATATAAAGAAGTTATTAGACTGTCTTTACTTTAAAGGAGACATTTCTTTATTTTGAAGGTCATAATTATCATCATTCATGAATGAAATATTATTACTGTGTAAGTTGGAAGCCTATTACAAATAAATACATCACCAAACTTTTTTACCTTTTCGCATTTATCCTGATAGATGTAAAAGAGAACTTGAACAAAGATGTCCGTGTTTATGTCATGAATCGACAAAATCGGCAGTTCTCCTTCCGAGCCGTACTCCCCAAAGTGATCTTCCAGCATCGCTTTAAAATAGTCACTTCTTTCGCAGAAGAACACCTGAAATATCATAGAATTCAGGAATTAATCTCCTGGAAATGTTGTGACTATGACATGTTTAAATACCGAGTTGAGATTTTGAAATTGAAGGTCAGGCATTGTCAGCAAACCCCAGGTAAATTGGACGTTTGTCATGTGAACAAAATGCAATACATGCATTATATATAGTTTAAAATACCTTGAAGACTTTAACAAACAGACAGTTTAACCACATTTATTGATGAGTAAAATGATTGTTCTAAAATATTTTTTTAAGAACAGTTACTGTCAAGTCTGTCATGCTTTCCTCCATCCTTTAACTCTAATGGCATAATATATTATAATGCAGATCAACTACATCTGTCAACCTTCATTGTTAAAGGTGACTCAGAATGAAATGATTATAAATCTTTAACAAGAAAATACTTCCTCACTCACTTTATGACAAACAAATTTGTTGCCCTCCACTTCGAAAATAATATCACCAAACATTTGGACATTTTCAGGGGCCGGAAATGGCAACTCCACATCATTTACCTGCAAATAAAGGATTGTTTATAGTCAAGGCAATCAAAGATGAACATTGAAAAATTCTTTTGCATGAATCAAACATCCCTACTAGAAAATTAAGTTGCAAGGGAAGTACCATTACCTCGGTCATAAAGTTTGTGGGCAATGCCAGGTCAGCCAGTACACAGAGGTCATCTTGAAGTTCACGGCTGTTTAGATTAGGTTCCAAGCTGATTACTGTCACATTTACTCCTGGTTTCGTTGATTCTGCAAATGTTATAATACTTCCAGTCAAATACCAAAGGAAACAATGGATCATTGTATCATTATTATGGAGATGTAACATTTGGATCAATATTTTTATCAATAGCCCTTGTTGAGTGCCCTGCCAAAAGTAATGGGGTGCATGGCTCACTTGACAAGTCTTTAAATAGTCCTCAACTGAGCCACAACGTATGGACTTGCTCTGACACTCAACAGAAATTCAATTTCATTTCTGCTATAATTGTGTAGTTCAGAATCTAAGAGTATCATACACTCAGTTACTCACCGAAAGAAAATATCTTCTTGATCCTTTCTTCCAATTGCTCAATCAGATTGTCAAGATTACATTGTTTCGCCAGCCTCAAAATTTCCTCTACATGTTCATACTGGGTATCCAAACGAGCTGCAAAACGAAGAATTGTATTGTCAGTTTCAGCACAATAAATTAATCGAATGGATTTAAAAGATAGGTTTCTACAATTACCATTCTAACCTGTGTATAAATATTGCAACACTGCCTGGAAGGCTCTGGGCTGCACCTGAAAAAATATTCACACTTGTTGTTAGTGCCAAGTTTTAATTAAACAAGAACATTTATACTGATAATGTCACAATATACGATCGAGGTGTGCCTGGATTAGACTGGTGCCTCGATTGGGCCACTTAATTTTGAATTTGACTTGTGAAGATGAAAAAATTTGGTAGCAAATAGCATGGAAAATATGCATATTTAAAGTTACAAAAACAATGAGCATTTCAATGTCATGTTCTGAAGAAAATGTTTGTATAGGTTTCACACTACCAAACTTGATCTGGTGATTGGTACCTAAAATAGCCTCAGGCACATTTATAGCTCAGTTTTTAGTTTCTCCATCTTTAAGTTTTCATCTCCAAATGATGAATTTCATCTTACCAGCTGGTTGTTAATAACAATCTTGCTCCTGTGTTGCCACTTGTTGTCAAACATTTCCATGAAGTACGGACATCTCACGGCCAAAATGCAGCGGTGGGCAGGAAAGAGGTGGCCATTGACATCAAACACAATGTCACTGTACGGGGTCCTGTCACGAACCCTGTAATAATCATATATATTACTGTTACAGAACTTTTTTAAAGGTTGTTGTTTTCCAGAGATCAATTAAATTTTAAAAAAAATGTTGACTTCATCTGACTTCTTGACAAAAAATTTAATAATTTAAGTTTGATTATTAATCAATTTATAAATTGTAAGATTTACATTTAATGGGCAAGATATTGAGAAATGAAACATGATTGTTTTAATACTTACTTTCTCAACTAATGAGACACAAATAGCAATACCTTTACCCCAATATGAATACCTACAATAATGTATTTCTAAACTGAACTGCTTCCATTATAAAAACAGCCTTTGTTGGGTACAAGTAGGAGGTACTTACATGGTTCATTGCACCATCATAACTTGTATAATTTAATCAATTTACCTCCGCAAAAACTCGGTGTAGACATCTCGTCTAATGGTGTGGGCTGTGATTGCTTTGTAAGACTTTAGCAGATTTTTGATTTTGTCATTCAGGGCACCATATAGGCATCTCTCACCATCAAAAGTATTGGCCTCGCATACAGCACCTGTTGATAAGCATGTTCAAGTATCAGTTCAGTAATATCATAAAATCTCACATCTGAGTCAGAAATATACCCAGCCATATCCCAACTAAAATAATTATTCATGAGTAGCTAAAATAGCCTTTTTAATCCTTAATAGAGATACTGAATAACCTGCATCTCAAATACCAGCAATAGGCCTATCATATTTTAATTCAAGAAATTAGCCTGTGTCAAATTTCAGTGTCCAGACCTATGCAGCTATGTGCTGATTAGCTGTGGATGCTTGGCATTGTAGTAATACAACAGTGTGGCCTACATACAGCAAACTCCCACTAATTTCAAACATTTTATAAAATGGGAATTAAAAATAGGAGAGGGCAGAGGTAAATAGAAGTTTAGAAATAAATACCATTTTCCAGAAGGTACTTCACAACATCTTCATGGCCACACAAACAAGCATAATACCTGGAACAAACAAATTATTTACTCATGTAACTAGTATATCATTTGATATGGAACACAGGCAAAAGCTGAATAATACAATTAACATTGTAATGTACTAAGTTCTTACTTAGACAAGTAAAATATTTCATGAATTTTTTTTATTCGCCAATTTTTTACACAAATTTGGTATACACCTTATACATGTTATACAGTGTACCAACTAAAAGAACAGGCAAAATACACAATGAATTACACTTTCAAAGAATAGTGATATCTCTTTTTTGCCAATATTCAAATAATTTCAATAAAAGCAAAAAGTATTGCTCACAGTGGAGTACTGTCCCACTTATCCCTGACATTTGGCTCCACCTCTTTCTGCTCAACCAAGTACCTGAAATCAATATTTGATAGTTGCAAGATCTTCACACAGAGGGACACACTTTCAAGTGATTCTTGGACATTTTCATTTGAAAATGATTTTAAAAATGGTGGGATAAAAAGTAACCAGAACATTTGCTTTAAAAACAAAAATATATTTGCAAAAAAAAAATAAACCAGAAAAAAATATATACAAATAATTGATGAGCAATGATGATAGCAAAGTAGTTTAAGTAGAGATTATTGGAAAATCCAACATTGAACAGTCTAACCCAAGGCCACTGTATGGTCAAGGCGATAAACTAATTCCACTGCAATATGACATATACACTACATAGCTTCATGTACCTAATAAGAGATTGAAAATTTAAGTCTAACTGATGACAATATTATTACAAACATGCATATGTTGCTTGTAAATTGTAAATTTATGTAATGAATGTACTATTAAAGGACATTCCAGGGCAATAGATTATTACAGGGTCAGGACATAATCAGACCTGCATATATACAGTATCCCCAGTAAATGAGTACACCCCTTCGGCTCCTGGATTAATTTGCTCAGAGCTCCAAACTCAAGTGAAATAATCCACCAAGGTCATGATATGATATAGCCTAGACCTAGCAGTATGTCCATGTAAACTTTGAAAGATATGCAATCAACTGTTTGTAACTGATAAATATTAAAAGGTAAAAGTGCCACCAAATAAGTGAGTACACCCGATGCAAAAGAGACATTGGCATGACCTGAGAAATGAGTAATTATTGCTTATAAGTGGCAGCGAAAATTTTTATTTTGGAAAATGGCATTGTCAGTGTAAATTACATCACATCCACTAAGTTTGTAGCAAAGGATAGCCAATTTCTATTACCACATTACGAGTGGCAGAGGGTGCGTCATATTGTGATGCAAAGGAATCCTCTCTCCATTGAAATAGCATTGCTGATTTGGGACGACTACTTCTGGAAATGTTTGCCGTTCCACTGCATCTACAGTGGCCATTGGAATTTCCTGCTCTTTATGTGACATAAAGTTGATGTGATCAGGGGCGTATCTAGAAATGGCCTGAGGGGGAGGGGTTCATTACATGGGGTGAATACGGGGCGCTTCGCAGCTTTTGCTATCTCTTCCATGTTAATTTTTGGCCTGGGGTTGGGGGGCCATGCCCAATGGCCCCCTTAAATACGCCACTGGATGTGATCTAATTTATAATTACATACTTTATACACAATTTTCATGATGTTAACATGTAGAACTTGCCAATTTTTAGATCACCCCCATGTATTTTGCATTAGGTGTACTCACTTATTTTGCAGCACAGTTATTTTAAACACTCCCAACTTACAAATACGTAAGTCTGCACCATTGAAATTTTACAAACATATTTTCTTAGGTCCAAGGGATATCATATGCTGGTTAAGTTGGATTACTCAAGTTAGTTCCTGACTTATAAGCAAATTAGTCAATATGTCGCTAGGGTGTACTCGTTTACTGGGGATACTGTATGACTCGGCATAGCCACGATAAGGTCTAGACTTAAAAGCTTGGCATCAAACTGTGCTCATGTTACTAAAATGGAATGACATTGATTTTCATTGACCATGTCATTGGGCAATAGATCAAGCGCCAGTGACCTTGCAAACTTGACTAGACTGGGAAAAATCAATAAATATGAAGGACGATATAAATAAATGAAGAGATATGGTAATATATCGTATATGGAGTATCATTATATTTATAGCCTATAATGCTTGGAGAGTAGAATGCCACGTAAGCCAGACAAAGTCTAATTAATTATTCATGTAATCAATAATTTAAAAAACGAACTCAAGCTTAAGCATTGATCCACACTGGTCTAGCTCTCTGTTTATTCTTCGGACATAAATGAATTAGCAGCACAATTTGCACAAATATTATGTCGGTAATGCTCAGACATGCTGATGTCCAGCTCAGCTAAACAATGTAATGGTGGATGAATGGTACATGGAGGCTTTACATCCTGTATTTATGCCCTGGAAGGCTAATTATAGGACAGCAGGAAACGCAAATGAGGCAAAGGATGAGTGAAACAGCCATCCAACATAGGGCCCAGATAACTCAGCTAGAGCTGGATTGGAACCCAGGACCCAGCGATTGGTAGCTCAGCACATACCTGAGCTAACCCCCCCCCCCCCCTAGAAAATGCAATGAATACAAATATTAGAAATAAAACATTTCTGTTATATAACATGACAATCTTATTTTGGCATATTTCACTATTCTAGTATTCTCATACATATTATGCAACATAAATATTGTGCAATGCTCATCAAGGGGTTGATATCTGTGACAATTAATTGACAAGTGCCATAAAATATCATAAATTGATAAATATCAAAAAGTTTTAATTATTTGTGAAAAGCAATTTATTCAGCATTCTACTATGCATAGCAGTAACTTAGCAAGTCCTTGGAGCAGCCCTGGAGCAGGGAAATGTGTATTGATTTCAATAGGCAGAATATCAGCAGCCAGTCTGTGGCACTGACAGCTGAGGCCAGCATATCTTTCCTCCAATACTCACTGCAGCCTTGACAGGTCTCCCTTCTTGCAGCTGAGAAACAGATCGTTGATATCCATGATCACCAAATAGCACCAATGGTTTCCCCTTATTCCTTTCTATTCTCTTTGTTTTTGGATTATCTGCTAATATCTGCGTAGCAAGGCAGTGAAAATTGGATCCTTGCCCAATGGCTTGTTTTGAAGCTTTGGGCCCACTTCACCATTGAGCAATCAAAACAAAAAAAGATCATCTGCTTTGCAGCTTAATTACAGTGCTTAAGTCCCTCTCTGTTCAAATTAGAACAATGTGAAACAATAGCTATCCACAATAATCACCATGCAGCCAATTAAGAAACTTGTCATAAATTTTCATTGATGATCAAAATTTACTACAAAATGATTAAACACAGATGGCGCAGTTATCATGAGAGCTACGCCACCCAGTGTAAAACAAGTTATTGTAGTGAAAAACAAGAATCTAGGGATTCAACAATGTCATGAATTCTAAACTGAGAAATGGCATTTGTAAACTGAACAATTAAGAAGATACGACACACATGATAGTTAAATGAAATGGAACAAGAAAGATAAGGGATCATACAATATGTAGTCCATGAGCCAGACCCCATATTTTTACATATCGGTACCACCTGGGGTGGCAAAATCTAACAGTGTTTTTCTGAAAGACATATGCCTATAGACTATAAAAAAGTTTGAGCCCAAGATTGGAGCGGCAGCTTAGTGGTAGTAATCAGCCCTTAAATATGGGAATCTGTGTCGGATTTGAGCACACAAATTATGGGGTGGGGGAAACTAAAATTGCTATATCTTCTGAACCAATGGACCAATTTCAACAAATTACCCCTCAAAATGTCCAGAATTTTGAGTTTTACAAATATAGGTCAATACATGACCAATATGCAAATTAAGTAGGTCGTCAGAGGTCAAAAGGTCACAAAAATTGACTATCGCTTAAAATCTGAACCATTGTCCGAATAAACACCACAGCTGCCAACCCAATGAGACTTGGTAGGTCATGAAGGGTTTATATTATAGATAACAAGTATGAAAGTCCACTTTATGCCAAAAAATGGATAATTCATGCATGTGTCAGCAGCGGCATATAATGAAATATGGTACATATTTGAAAATGACCGTTTT
Organism: Platynereis dumerilii; assembly: GCA_026936325.1. Classification (NCBI taxonomy): domain Eukaryota; kingdom Metazoa; phylum Annelida; class Polychaeta; order Phyllodocida; family Nereididae; genus Platynereis; species Platynereis dumerilii. The sequence continues at coordinate 23,009,050 of JAPTHN010000011.1, forward strand.
AAGGGTGGAGGAAACTAAAATTGCTGTATCTCCTTAACCAATGGTCCTATCCCCACAAATAACCCCTCAAAATGTTCGGACTTGTAAGTTCTACACATATAGGTCATTATATGACCAATATGCAAATTAATTAGGTCATCAGAGGTCAAAAGGTCACGAAAATTGACCGTTGCTTAAAATCTGAACCCTCATTGTAAAAAAAACTCCTTAGCTGCCAAAGTAATGGGACTTGTTATGTCATTTAGGGGTCAGATTATAGATAAAAATTGTCAAAGTAAATTTTATGTCTAAAGATGCAGAATTTATGTATGTTTCAGCATTGGCACAAGACGAAATATGTCAGATATTTGAAAATGACCGTTTTAAGGGCGGGGGAAACTAAAATTGCTATTTCTCCTGAAACAATGGTGCTATCCAAACATATTACCCCTTAAAATGTTTAGACTTGTGTGTTCTATAAATATAGGGCATTATATGACCAATATGCAAATTAATTAGGTCATCAGAGGTCGAAAGGTCAAAATTATTTATTACTGCCTAAAATCTGAACGCCTTATCAACAACAAACGCCATAGCTGCCAAACCAATTGGACTTTGTTAAGTCATTTAGGGAAAACATAATAGATAACAAGTTTGAAAGTCAATTTTTATGTGTAAAAATGCAGAGTTTATGTATATGTCAGCAGTGGGACATCACAAAATATGGCAGGTATTTGAAAATGATAGTTTCAAGGGTGGGCGGAACTAAAAAAATTGCAATGTCTCCCGAACCAGTGGTTGAATTACAGTAAATTTCTGCTGCAGGTGTCGGGAATTAGGAGTTTTGCACATGTTATTTGACCAACATGCAAATCAATTAGGTCATCAAAGATCAAAGGGTTGCAAAAATGTACCTTTGCTTAAAATCTGAGGTTCCATGAAAAAATTACACACCGTAACCGGCAAACCAATGGTACTTGATAAGTCATGTAAGGCTCAGATGATAGATAACAAGTGTCAAAGTCAATTTTATGCCTAAAATTGAGCTTTACAGGATATTTCTTATACAACACTGAAATGTAAAAAGTGTCACCAGGGACCAGGTGAGTATATCAAATCCATAAGTCCTCAATTTGAGTTTCCTTGCTTGGAGAAGATGCCATCACATGGAAGTACCAGAAAATAATTCCTCTTTCCAACAGTCTCCTCGATCCTACCATTCTCCAATCTCTAGCCACATTCTGAGAAAAAAGGTACATAGGGTGGAGTGAAGCACCTGTGGGGTGGATGTGAAAACTTCTGGGGTGCATCAGAGGTGACAAGGTGCATCAGTATTGATAAGGTACACTCTACAAGAGTGTATTGCACATTGTTGGATCCACTAGAGTCTCATCGGATGCTTCAAGGGGTGAACCCCCCAACCTTTCATGGATGCTTCGACTCTATCGGCAGAATTATGAAATAATTGGGTGGCTTGAGTATTGCATAAATTGCGGAGCAGTGCCTAAATGACATGCTAGTCTACAGCTGTGGGTAGGCGAAGGCACTGACCCACCTCCAGTCACATATGCCGGTGAGTGGAACAATGCCAGAGTACTGATAACCTGCTATAACATTTCCACTGGGAGCTGCTCTTTTTCACGGGCATCCAGGGTGCTTCCCAAGCACCTTATGTGAGGTGGTTCAGGGCACCCTGAGCATTAATTATGACAAGGCAATATACTCAAAAAGGTTGATTCTAAACATTTTTCATTCTTAGGGTGCACAACCCCCCCCCCTGCCCCATTAAATTGTATATATATTCATCCTCCTTTTTGCTCATCCTTGATATGACTATCTCCTTGGCCTTCTTTCTCAAAGCTTCTTTCTTGTAGTTCCCTTGTGCCAGCAGGGGGGGGGGGGGGGTTGGTGACAAGGGAGGTGAAAGCCAGGAAAGAGGGCCCATTACTAGAGCATGGTAGGATGGGGAGACAAGGATGTTGGGAGGAGACTAAGAAATCAGAGAGAAAAGGTTTGGAGTCACTCATCTTTCTTATCTCTCTCCCTCTGCCTCTTTTCCTGTCACCCACTGGGAGGCAGGTTAGCTCAGTGGCGCATGTTGAACACCCAACCACACTATACTGGGTTCATATTCAGGCTAGGGCACTCTATTGCATAGCAGTATCTGTCATCCCTTTGTCCCATTTCTGTTTTCTCCTCCTGTACCAATAAGCTTGTCGAGTGCATAACCCCATACCACCTCAAGCCTCCATCCAACAATCCCTTCCCTCTGACCCTCTCCCCGTTTTACTTGCTACAAAATTACCTTTCATGAACCCTATCCTCCCTACAGTACAACCCAATATAAAGTATGATTAACCCCAACAGGAAGGAAGAATCAGCCACCTTTACCTTCTTTGAACCACCTTTTAAAATCACATTAAATTTACATTAAACAAACAACAATTTAAACTCAATCTCTCCCATTGTGTATGATTTTTTTTTGTGCCCATTGCTAATTGCAAATGTAATTCTAGCCGTCTTAATGGAGTTCTTATTAACTTCTTAATATGGGATAAGGTTGTGGTGAGGAGACTAAGGTAGTTGTGAGGAGATTTGGGGTGAAGGGGAGAAATAGGTAAAAAGAGGACTTCTGGCAGAGAATGTTCTTACTTTATTTTGGCTTGTACTGTATATCATAGAGGATGATTGGAGGAAGCATGGAAGCTGGAGACATGGAAGAAGAAAGACGTTTGGAGGGTAGAAGTACATCTACATATTGAGATGAAGGGAATAGGAGAAATAATAGAAGCATTGAGGCAAATGATGAGACTGTGAAGGAGGAAACTATGAAGGACGAGACCATGAAGGAAGATATGAAGGAGGAGACTATGAAGGAGGAGACTATGAAGCAGGAGACTATGAAGGAAGATATGAAGGAGGAGACTATGAAGGAGGAGACTATGAAGGAGGAGACTATGGAGTAGGAGACTATGAAGGAGTCCTGAGACAAAGAAGGAGAAGGCAGAAAGAGAAGATTGAGGAAACAAGAAGGGATGATACTAACCAGAAGGAGGAAACTGGGAGGGGATTATTGGTGGTGTGCTGCCATATTTTTGACCATTTGATCCCAGTTCTCTAAGTCTGTCTAGTTTTCAGTTGTCAAAAAAGCCAGAAGCGAAGAGGAGCAGTTTCCGGACATCTATAAATCACAAATTTGATAGTCCTATTTTATATTTAGTTTACTATGTCTTGAATCAACTCTTCATCTTATTGACAAGACATGCATTTCAGTTGTGTGTGGCACATTCAGTCACATTTGTCGTTTACGGTGTGTAATTTTTTCATGAGGGCTTAGATTTTAAGCAAAGGTACATTTTTGCAACCTTTTGATCTCTGATGACCTAATTGATTTGCATGTTGGTCAAATAACATGTATAAAACTCCTAATTCCTGACACCTGTAGCAGAAATTTGTTGGAATTGGACCACTGGTTCGGGAGATATTGCAATTTTTTTAGTTTCGCCCACCCTTGAAACTATCATTTTCAAATACCTGCCATATTTTATTATGTCCCACTGCTGACATATACATAAACTCTGCAGTCTAAATTGACTTTCAAACTTGTTATCTATTATGTTTTCCCTAAATTACTTAACAAGTCCAATTGATTTGTTAACTATGGTGTTTGTTGTTTGATGAGGTGTTCAGATTTTAGGCAGTGGTCAAGTTTTGTGACCTTTCGACCTCTGATGACCTAATTAATTTGCATATTGGTCATATAATGCCATATATTTATAGAACACACAAGTCTAAACATTTTAAGGGGTAATATGTTTGGATAGCACCATTGTTTCAGGAGAAATAGCAATTTTAGTTTCCCCCGCCCTTAAAACGGTCATTTTCAAATATCTGACATATTTCGTCTTGTGCCAATGCTGAAACATACATAAATTCTGCATCTTTAGACATAAAATTTACTTTGACAATTTTTATCTATAATCTGACCCCTAAATGACATAACAAGTCCCATTACTTTGGCAGCTAAGGAGTTTTTTTTACAATGAGGGTTCAGATTTTAAGCAACGGTCAATTTTCGTGACCTTTTGACCTCTGATGACCTAATTAATTTGCATATTGGTCATATAATGACCTATATGTGTAGAACTTACAAGTCCGAACATTTTGAGGGGTTATTTGTGGGGATAGGACCATTGGTTTAGGAGATACAGCAATTTTAGTTTCCTCCACCCTTAAAACGGTCATTTTCAAATATGTACCATATTTCATTATGTGCCCCTGCTGACACATGCATGAATTATCCATTTGTTGGCATAAAATGGACTTTCATACTTGTTATCTATAATATAAACCCTTCATGACCTACCAAGTCTCATTGGGTTGGCAGCTGTGGTGTTTATTCGGACAATGGTTCAGATTTTAAGCGATAGTCAATTTTTGTGACCTTTTGACCTCTGACGACCTACTTAATTTGCATATTGGTCATGTATTGACCTATATTTGTAAAACTCAAAATTCCGGACATTTTGAGGGGTAATTTGTTGAAATTGGTCCATTGGTTCAGAAGATATAGCAATTTTAGTTTCCCCCACCCCATAATTTGTGTGCTCAAATCCGACACAGATTCCCATATTTAAGGGCTGATTACTACCACTAAGCTGCCGCTCCAATCTTGGGCTCAAACTTTCTTATAGTCTATAGGCATATGTCTTTCAGAAAAACACTGTTAGATTTTGCCACCCCAGGTGGTACCAATATCTGGTCTGGCTCATGGACTAATGGGGCCTTCTTCAGGTTTACCACAAGGAAAATATTTCACCGCCCGTGAAGCCAGAGGAATAATGCTATGCACTACTTATACTTAAAATGCTGGAGACTTTTCGAGGAAAGGAAGAAAAACTTCATTTGCCGGTCCGGCAAATGTCCAAGCTAACCAGATCATCAGCCTGTTCCGCTATAAAACAGATATTGCTAGGAATTATTTTATTTAAAAAAAAAGTTATAGTACGTGTAACTTTTGAAATAAAAGTCACCCACCAGAGGTTCGCCTACTACAAAGGCGGAAAATAAACCGAAGAAGATGTCACACATGTTCATCTTTTACACTTTAACAAATGGTGACCCAGACAATCCTACTCATCCAAGACATTCACGTTGTCTGTCTGCGGGAATTCGGCCTTTTAGATAAAAAATCAATGATTAAGTTTCTTCTGTTTCTTAATAAGGTGGACCGTTTACCAGCTAGTGATTGGAAAAGGACTAATTCCAAAATTAAACAGCGGTGTGTTGCTCGAAAGGGGATCAACATACTGGGGGACAATGGGTGCAATCAGAACTCTGTCACATAAACCTGCTAGAGTTGCATGCAAGTTTCCTTTTTTTCAGTGCAATCTCAATTCCGCAACATTTCCACAAATGCCAAAACACAGCGTCCAAAATGCCAAAATCATTGCCTTCGGGCCACATGTAGAACAGCTCTAGCCGACAGCAAGTTTAAAGCAAAGAATATCATGGCTGTAAGTGGCCACAAGTCCGAGAAAAGTCTGAAGATATACAACCGAGTAGGTAGCAGTAAAATCAGGTCTATGAGTTCTGTTACCACGAGCCTCAGTCAGGAGGACAGAGCAGAAGAGGAAAACGTGCCTCCTGAGTCCATTGATGCAGTACCAAAGAGAGTATAATTTCTTTCTGCAGTTCTGCAGCAATTCTGCAGGCTGCGGAATTCTGTAGGAAGCTGAAAAATTTCACAAATTATGCAGCCACCTGCAGAATTCTGCAGTCTCCTAAACAATTCTGCAGGAAGCTGCGCGTTTTGGTAGTAATCTGTCCCAACAGTGTTTCTGAAAAATTTCTGGAGCAAAATCTGTAATACTGTAGGAGTTATGGAGCTTGGGAGGTTTTATGCACTTCTTCAGCTAGCCGCAGAATTCTGTAAGAAGCTGCAGAATTTCACCAATTCTGCAGCTGCCTGCAAAATTCTGCAGTTTCCTAAAAATCCTGCAGGAAGTTGCAGAATTCTGCAGTTCTGCAGCACCCAGCAGGATTTCTAAACAGAAACCCTATACCTGGAGTGCCCCCACCCTTGGGGTATCCCCTGGGGTGCCAAAATTTTTAGGGTATCCCCTGGGGGTGCACTACCATTGGTGTATCCCCGGAGGTGCCCCAACCTTGGGGTATCCCCTGGGGGTGCCCCCAACCTTGGGGTATCCCCTGTGCCCCAATCTTGGTGTATCCCAAGGTGATGCCCTCCAACTTCGGGTATCCCATGGGTGTGCCCCTTCCTTGGGGTATCCCCCGGGTTGCCCACAATCTTGGGTATCCCCAGGGGTGCCCCACACTTGGGGTATCCCCAGGGGCACCCCCAACATAAGAGTATCCCCAGGGTGTTCCCCACCCTTGGGGCATCCCCGGGGGTGCCCCCACCCACTGGGTATTCCCGGGGTAGCCCCCTTGGCATATTCAGCAGGGGTGCCCCCACACTCGGGTATTCACCAGAGGGCATCCTTGGGGTATTCCATGGGGGTGCCCCCAACCTTGGGGTATTCGTCAAGGGTGCCCCACCTTTGGGGTATCCCCTTGTGGTGCCCCCAACCTTGGGGTATCCCTTGCAGTGATGCAACTAACGTGGAATGTGCTAGTAAAGGATTGTGTTGCGTAATATTATTACTCGGGTTTGTTTGTTTGTGTTTTTTAAGCCTCTGCTGCACCTTAGTGGGCTATATCAAGGCAGGCGATCGCCGTATGATGATGAGATGAGAAGACTGGGAGTCTGGCACATACCCTATTAATTCAGGGATGCCCAGGGCCTTTCAGTTGCCCCAGCATAAAAGACTGGATACAACCTGCCTCCATTTAATGTCCCATGGGCTCGGCCTAAAGCGAGTTCCCGGGGTGAGATTTGAACCCACGCCCTCAAAGCCAGTTGACAAGTGCACGTACCAATCAGGCCAAGGGGGAACTCTTGAGTTATTACTCGGGTAGCTAACTAAGTAATATTACATACAAAACCAATGTAATAATATTATGACGGCGTATAGGGGACATTGTAGTTCTAAAAAGTTGGTTCGCATTATCCAATTAAGTTCGCACTTCTGAGTTCCAGGTTCGCCCTTCCCAATTCCAGGTTCGCCCTTTTGAAGTCTGGTTCGCCCTTTTGAATGTTTGGTTCGCCCTTTTGAAGTTTGGTTCGCCCTATTGAACTTCAGTTCGCGTAAATGAATTGACGATCTTATTGTTCAATGCTTGTTTTTCAATTACGGCCTTTATAGGCCTATTATGATAGTATTAACTTTATGAATTTAGTAGTTATGAATTTAGTAGTTTTGTTATGCTGACTTTCATATAGAATAAATTGTTATATTTTGTTACATCATTAACAACAACTTACCGTAATAACTTACGCAACGTGCCCTGCAATATTGCTGGTAATTGATGAAAGATAAAAGTTTTCCAAAAAAAAAAAGAAGAAGAAATTTACCTGTATTTCTGTCTATCTATCTATATAAATATCTCTATGCATTTGCAAAAGAGGCCTCATAATAGGCCTAACTATACAAATAAAGAAACAAGAAGGATAGATCTTTTCAGAGAGAAATGCAGCACATATTTATTTTGCTATTTACCTTAAGGGGCCGACCAGACGATAGTTGGGGGGGGGCTATGGACTTTACCCCCAGGACGAACTTTTTTTTTCGTTCGCGACGCGTCGACGAACAATTTTTTTCACATGAGCACTCGCGACAAACTTTTTTATCGGAATTTTAACATTACGGTACCCTAGCTACAGGTGAAAAAAAACTTTTTTTTTTATTTCCATGTGCTGAACAAACTTTTTTTTTCAGTGTCAAGTGGGAAACAATCTTTTTTTTAACCAAATATCCATAGCCCCCCCCTCAAAGATCATCTGGTCGGCCCCTAACTCAATTTAAGGCTGCATTAATCAAGCAAATATGGTAGGACGCCAGTCTGTCTACTGTTATGCAATGACCTTTTAGGCATGTCTGAGTTAACTTTTGTTGGCTCAAAAGTCAGGAGATCGCTTTTTATTCATCCTTTTGACTGTCCCCCCTTGTCTCTTACCTGATTTTCTTAAAAGTTTCTTAAACTCAGTGACCTCTTAATTAAGATTTACCTGTGTCATTAGAAAATGAGGAATTACTACATCTCTGGCTGTTTTTGTCATAGAAGGCTGGGGTTTTCTTCTAACCATACAATTCAACAACCTGGGTATGCATTGTTGGGCCAATGGCCATGGGGCTCCTATATCCAACATTTTTTCAGCCCCTTCGCCCTGATAAAATTTATAGGTCTACTGCTATATTTTAAAGGGGCAGCAGCTCCCCGCTTGCTAAGTTGCTATGCCTATAGATATCTTGACATTCTCACTCCATCAGTGCTTTTGGTCTTTCACCAAGAAGTGCCACGAAATGGCAATGTGTTTGGTGCTCAAGTAGGGGAGACCGGGGGCACGTTGGACCTCGGGGCACGTTGGACCTCGGGGCAAGTTGGACCATCGCCAATATTTTTTTTATAAAACATGCCAGTTATCAAAACCCCAATGAAGAGACCTTTAGTGGTATGACTTTTTGCCAAAATATTTAGTGAGCATTAAAGAAAAAGTGCGAGTTCTATTTCAGGTTTCCTGATTTTCGGCATAAAAAGTGACTTTTTCCAAGTCTCGATGGCTAGGTTGCCCTTCTTAAAATATGGGGGATCTAGTCAGACAAGTCTCATAAATTGAAACTATCACCACTGAAGTAAAGCTTGATATAAGTTTCCCCGAGTTCACATTCAACCTTGTCAGCGAGACATGCACATTTTCGTAAGAGGTTGGGACGGGGCAGGTTGGACCAGCATGGCCGGGGCATGTTGGACCATTATAAACTGGATTGACTGACCAAAAATAATCGGCAAAATGCCAGCTGTATAATTTTTAACATTAATGGAGCACCTAAGTCATTCCTATCCAATATGAAGGTAAAATTAAGTCAGTTGACTAATCTGCCAGCCCTTCTAGATGAAACAAGACTTATTAAACATATCTGGGTAAATATTCCCATATAATCAATTAATCATTCTGCAATGACACACAAGTGTGTGTTGTGATCTGTGAGAATAAAATGTGGTGTTTGCTCACTTTCTTCTACTTTCCTAGACTTTTATTCCGTGCTCCAACATGTCCCACACGGTGGTCCAACGTGTCTGGGGTCCACAAAAAATAAAATTTTCTAACTTATTTCTCTCCACAACTATAGAAGGTAGATCGCCTTGGTTTGGCATAAGGCTACAAAATTTCAGAATAGGTGCTGTATTTCACGTCCTCGCACACATGCATTTTTGAAGCAGGCAGCACAGTTCTGCAGAGTCCTGCTGGGCACGGAGAGTTCCCCCGTGGCCTAATTGGTAAGTGCGCTTGTCAACTGGCTTTGAGGGCGTGGGTTCAAATCTCACCCCGGGAACTCACTTTAGTCCGAGCCCATGGGACATTAAATGGAGGCGGGTTGTATCCAGTATTCTATGCTGGGGCAACTGAAAGACCCTGGGCATCTCTGAATTAATAGGGTATGTGCCAGACTCCCAGTCTTCTCATCTCATCATCATACGGCGATCGCCTGCCTCGATATAGCCCACTAAGGTGCTGCAGAGGCGTAAAACACAAACAAACAATCCTGCTGGGCACGGACCTGACAGGCAGCAGCACGGACTTTAGGGGCAACAGTCCCAGTGACCTAGAAGCCAATTCGATACCCAATTCGACGTGAATTTCGTCAGTCTGCAGCCTCGCTGCGTTCACCTGCCTCTAGCATGCAGACTGTGTTCAGTCACATGACACCTAACATTGCACCGTAAAAAGTGCATGGAATCCGAGCTTCAGCATGTCAACTCACGATCAGGAGATACCAATTCATTCAACAAAACTCCAAAACATGGAAAAGGGCCACTGTTGAATGATGGGGTGATGGGGAGATGGGGAGATAGAAAACTTGACCAATCCACATACGTGTAGATGGATGGATAGATAAAGAGAGATACAGTGGTAGATAGAGAGACAGATATTGAGAGATGAATTATAGATAGATAAAAAGAGTCTGGATATAGAGAGAGATACAGAGGTAGATAGATTTATTGATACATAGACAGATGGAGAAAGATGAATGGATGGATGGATGGATGAATGGGACTTTACTTCCCGTATTTATGTACTTGGTAGACCAATTAGGACAGGAGGAGGACACGAAAGTGAGGGGAAGGATGATTGAAACTGCAATACAACATAGGCCCAGGTGACCCGGCAATAGCTGAATTCGAACCTTGGACCTGATTGGCAGCCCAGCACACGCTAACCTCCCCCCATTCATTCACATGTATCAAACCTATACATTTAATATTTTTTCACAATATTATTAGGAATTTTTTATAAATGTAATAATAGATATTTCATAATAATCATCAGTAATTTTTACTGGACTGGAGACAGTGGTAATTAATATTGTCCTAACTGTGATCAGCTATGTCATTTTTGCTTTGTGGAACTTCATCCTCTTTTTAGTCAAATGAAAAGTGCTAATTGATTGTTGTCTTCACCTTGGCAAATATTTGCACTCAGTGCTCGATGGTGCACAGAAAAATCACTTGTCACAAGACCTCTTGGGCCACAAATCATATTTAGTAATATGATTCAGATTTGACAAGTTAATGCAGCCTTCACATCAATTAATGTGAATAGTGAAGTATGAATCTTAATAAATCATTTAGGCCTTTCTCTTTACTAAATTCGAGCTGACATACAATTATATAAAGACCATCCAGAGTTTGACCAATACCTGGCAGATCCATTGCCCTGGACAAAATAGCCATAGAGCAACTCAGACGTCTTGCTGCTTTGGCGCCGTATTGTCTGTCATAACAATAACAATATTCTTGTTATCGAAACAATATATTAACTAAATATAAACATTTCTGAAAAAGCAAATTGTTTTATTAATTCTTTTCAACACATAATTCAATAACACGCACATTGAATTCAACAACGCGAACATAAACTTCAATAACGCGAACGAAACTTCAGAGACGCGAACATCAACTTCAACAACGCGAACATAGAATTCAACACTGCGATGTCCCCTATACGCCGTCATATAATATTACTGTTAGTTGCATGCACATTCAGTTCAGTTCAGTACATGTGTGCGCCCGGATCTGCCAGGTTGCTCGACCCTGTCTGGGGAGCTGCACTCAAGATGTCCATAATTTTCGATCCTTACTGCCGTCACTTTCAGTTTTTGGGGGTCCTTATTGAAATGTCCTGAACAGTCACTTTTTGGTGCGCGGTCCAGTCGATCCCCTGGCAATTTTCCAGGATGTGTTCTTGGTTTTCTTCCTCTTCTTTACCTTCAGCATCCTTGTTCTTGCTTTGAAGATGATGCTGGCTTCCATGCATGTGCACTGTTCCATGTACTTGGCTCTCCTCCCAGGTATCACTTCCTTTTTTGTTGTCCAGATAGAACTTTGTTTTTATCTCTCCCCTCCATGATTCTTTCCTTCATGAGTTGGTTGATCTTGTTCTTGGATTCCCTTTTTCTTTGTCCTCTGTGTGTGGTCCTAGGGTGTCCGGCACCTCCTAGTATCGTGTCAGCTGTCTGGCTTTGTATTGTCCACCATCCCCCGGGGTCCTGATCTTCACGGATCATTCTATACTGACTGACAAGTCAGTCTGCTTTTGAAGCAGGCGAGCACGCGAGGCTGCAGACTGATGAAATTCAAGTCGAACTGGGTATCGAATTAGCTTCTAGGTCAGTGGAACTGCTGCCTCTAAACTAAAGTCAGTTACTTCTGCATTATTTCATTGCCTGGTCAACAGCATATTTACAGATATCTCAGATGTTCATTTGCAGCCACATTGTGTCCACATTTCAGTTCACTGCAACTATCTGATACTTGTTGATATTTGCTCTTTGTTGAGGTAGCTGGCATAGACAAAGTCTTCATATTCATATGGATATCATATTAATGAGTAAAGATAGCAAAAAACTTAAGTAATAGTGAAGCGCCTGCTGCCCTCAGTTGTTCATACTGATTTCGTACTGGTGGCTCCATCTATAGTCAAATGTTACATTGGATTGTTCCTACGGCCAGCAGCTACCAGGGAAGGTAGGAAGCTACAGTAGCGTGCTAAATCAGTGGCGAGCGTGAGCAAGCAGGCTACAACATTTCACTCCTGGTGCTGTATTTCATGTCCGTGCATACCTGCATTTTTGAAGCTACCAAGCTTAGTTCTGCTGTGTTCTGCTGAGTTCTGCTTAGCGCAGACCTGACAGGCAGCAGTGCGGACTTTAGGGGAAACAGTCCCAGTGACCTAGAAGTCAATTCGATACCCAATTCGACTTGAATTTCATCAGTCTGCAGCCTCGCTTGCTCCCCTGCTTCACACCAGACTGGCCTGTCAGCCGGGGAAGGTAGAGGATAGGGAGGTAAAGGGGACTGAGGTAAGAGGGAGGAAGTCAGCGGTGAGGGAGGAGGGAAGCAACGCTGCAACAGTGAGGGAAAAGAAGGGGAAATAAGTTTAAACTTCTATCAGGTCATTCTTGTATTTTTTATTATTTTATAAATACACTTGGACCAGGCCCAGTTCTCATCATTTGGCCCATAATATGAACTAAATGTGCCGCAATAAATTTAAGTAATAAGTAATATATAATATGTAATTTTATAACTTTTTATCAATTTTTAAAGTAATATGTAACGGATCATATTACATTTTTAAAAATTAATACGCAATATGTATCTAGTTACTATGACTGAGTAAAGAGCACAACACTGATCCCCTGGGAGTGCCCCCAACCTTAGCGATTTTTCTGCAATCTTGTTGACAGACAAACAGCTATACCAACGCCAGGTACATTGTGCAAAAAATTTTGCTTTATACTTGTGGGGTGACCAGTTAGTATTTTATGACATCGTGAGGAGGCACTTAGTCTGTAAACGCTGGGGGGAATAGAGTCTGGTTTTTAGTGAGGTCATCGGTCTGGGAGTGCAGGGGTTGTAGTCTGGACTTTGAGGGAAGTTTCTCAGCCTGTCGGTCTGGGAGTAGGGATATGTTTAATGCTTTCTGAACATACTGCTACCCATACTACACAGACAACTCTGAGCAAGGTATAAAGGGAAACTACAGAACCCCACAATGACATACTAGATATACTCAGATTCTCACAATCTGTCTTATTTCAACCCACACTCCACAGACCTGTTGTGACAGAAGAACCCCACAGAGATACAGACTGTGAATCCCAGAAGATGTCCGTACATCAGCCCACAATCCACAGACAATTCTTTTAAAGATATGAGTGCCACAAGATAATCCCACAGAGATACGGTCAGGAGACCCCACAATGTGTCCGTAAAGTATCCCCATACTCCACAGACAACTCCTTCAAAGACTTGAGGGTAAAAAAAACCCACAGAGATACAGTCTGGAGATCCCACAATGTATCTGTAATGCAGCCCCACACTCCACAGACAACTCCTTTTGCAAGCATGAAGGTCAAAAGAAAACCTCACAGAGATACAGTCTGGACATCCTACAATGTGTCTGTAATGCAGTCCCACACTCCACAGACAACTCCTTTAAAGATATGACTGCCACAAGAAAACCCCACAGAGATACAGTCAGGAGATCCCACAATGTGTCCGTAATGCAGCCCCACACTTCACAGACAACTCCTTTACAGATATGAGGGTCACAATAAAACCCCACAGAGATACAGATTGGAGATCCCACGATGTATCTGTAATGCAGACCCACACTCCACAGACAACTCCTTCAAAAACAAGACGGTCAAAAGAAAACCCCACAGAGATACAGTCTGGACATCCCACAATGTGTCTGTAATACAGCTCACACTCCATAGATAACTCCTTTAAAGATATGAGTGCCACAAGAAAACCCCACAGAGATACAGTCAGGAGATCCCACAATGTGTCTGCAATGCTGCGCAACCCAACACAGAGAGCTCCTTTAAATATGCGAGTGCGACAAGAAAACCCCACAGAAATACGGTCAGGAGATCCCCCAATGTATCTTTAATGCAGACCCACACTCCACAGACAACTCCTTCAAAGATATGAGGCTCAAAAGTAAACCCCACAGAGATACAGGTTGGAGATCCCACAAGGCGTCAATATTGCCGCCCCACACCTAACAGACAACTCCTTTAAAGATATGAGGGTTGCAAGAAAACCCCACAGAGATACAGTCAGGAGACCCCACATTGTGGCCATGATGGAGCCCCACACTCCACAGACAACTCTTTTAAAGATATGAGTGCCACAAGAAAACCCCACAGAGATACAGGCAGGAGATCCCACAATGTATCTGTAATGCAGCCCCACACTCCACAGACAACTCCTTCAAAGGCATGAGGGTCAAAAGAAAGCCCCACAGAGATACAGTCTGGACATCCTACAATGTGTCTGTAATGCAGCCCCACACTCCACAGACAACTCCTTTACAGATATGAGGGTCACAATAAAACCCCACAGAGATACGGTCAAGAGATCCCACAACGTGTCTGTAATGCCGCCCCCATTCCACAGACAACTCCTTTAAAGATATGAGTGCCACGAGAATACCCACAAAGATACCGACTGGAGATCCCCCAATGTGTCTGTAATGCAGTCCCACACTCCACAGACAACTCCTTTAAAGATATGACTGCCACAAGAAAACCCCACAGAGATACAGTCAGGAGATCCCACAATGTGTCCGTAATGCAGCCCCACACTTCACAGACAACTCCTTTACAGATATGAGGGTCACAATAAAACCCCACAGAGATACAGATTGGAGATCCCACGATGTATCTGTAATGCAGACCCACACTCCACAGACAACTCCTTCAAAAACAAGACGGTCAAAAGAAAACCCCACAGAGATACAGTCTGGACATCCCACAATGTGTCTGTAATACAGCTCACACTCCATAGATAACTCCTTTAAAGATATGAGTGCCACAAGAAAACCCCACAGAGAAACAGTCAGGAGATCCTACAATGTGTCTGCAATGCTGCGCAACCCAACACAGAGAGCTCCTTTAAATATGCGAGTGCGACAAGAAAACCCCACAGAAATACGGTCAGGAGATCCCCCAATGTATCTTTAATGCAGACCCACACTCAACAGACAACTACTTCAAAGATATGAGGCTCAAAAGTAAACCCCACAGAGATACAGTATGGACATCCCACAATGTTTCTGTAATGCAGCCCACACTCCACAGACAATTATTTTAAAGATATGAGTGCCACAAGAAAACCCCACAGAGATACAGTCAGGACATCCCACAATGTATCTGTAATGCAGCCCACACTTCACAGACAACTCCTTTAAAGATATGAGTGTCACAAGAAAACCCCACAGAGATACAGTCAAGAGATCCCACAATGTGTCTGTAATGCAGCCCCACACTCCACAGACAACTCCTTTACGGATATGAGGGTCACAATAAAACCAACAGAGATACAGTCAGGAGATCCCACAATGTATCTGTAATGCAGACCCACACTCCACAGACAACTCCTTCAAAGACAAGACGGTCAACAGAAAACCCCACAGAGATACAGTCTGGACATCCCACAATGTGTCTGTAATGCAGCCCCACACTCCACAGACAACTCCTTTACAGATATGAGGGTCACAATAAAACCCCACAGAGATACAGTCAAGAGATCCCACAATGTGTCTGTAATGCTGCGAAACCAAACACAGAGAGCTCCTTTAAATATGCGAGTGCGACAAGAAAACCCCACAGAGATACGGTCAGAAGATCCCCCAATGTATCTGATATGCAGACCCACACTCCACAGACAACTCCTTCAAAGACAAGAGGGTCAAAAGAAAACCCCACAGGATAAAGTCTGGACATCCCACAATGTGTCTGTAATGCAGCCCACACTCCACAGACAATTCTTTTAAAGATATGAGTGCCACAAGAAAATCCCACAGAGATACAGTCAGGAGATCCCACAATGTGTCTGTAATGCTGTGCAACCCAACACAGAGAGCTCCTTTAAATATGCGAGTGCAACAAGAAAACCCCACAGAGATACAGTCAGGAGATCCCACACTGTATCTGTTAGCAGACCTACACTCCACAGACAACTCCCTCAAAGACATGAGGGTCAAAAGAAAACCCCACAGGGATACAGTCTGGAGATCCCACAATGTGTCTGTAATGCAGCTCCACACTCCACAGACAACTCCTTTAAAGATATGAGTGCCACAAGAAAACCCCACAGAGATACAGTCAAGAGATCCCACAATGTGTCTGTAATGCAGCCCCACACTCCACAGACAACTTCTTTAAAGACATGACTTTCACAAGAAAATCCCATAGAGATACAGATTGGAGATCCCACAGGGTGTCTGTAATGCAGCCCCACACTCCACAGACAACTCCTTTTTAAGACGTGAGTGTCACAAGAAAAACCCACAGAGCTACAGTCAGGAGATCCCACAATGTGTCTGCAATGCAGCCCCACACTCCACAGACAACTCCCTTTAAATCATGTGGGTCAAAAGGAAACCCCACAGGGATGCAGTCAGGAGATCCCAGAATATGATAGGCAGCAGCGCAGACTTTAGGGGCAGCAGTCTCAGTGACCTAGACGCCAATTCAATACCCAATTCGACTTGAATTTTTCTCCATATTTGATAATATTTTGGTCTTGGGTAACCCACATCTTTTTCTGCTGACAGCATGTGGCATTGCTTCTGAAAGTCTTTCACAATGATGTACAGAGGAAAACATTCAAAATTTCCCTTTAAATTTGAGAAATGGCAAGAAATTGTGCGACCACAATCAGCCTCATTTTTATGTGTGACATCATCACTGTAATGTCACCAAGATTGTCGGTGACATTACGTCTGTTGTGACATCACTATTTCTGAACCAATGTGAGGAGGCCTTTTTCTCAATGCATTAGGATAAAATCACTTGTTTGCTTTCATAAACACATTTATTCAATGACAAAAGGAGTGGAAATAAGGTGCAGTCAGCAGCAAAAAATGTGTTGTTTTGGAATGCATCAATAAATTAGCACAAAACAAGTAAAGGTGAAAATTAAATTCTCTCAGACAAAGTCCTTCAAATCTTATGATTTTCCAAAGGGGATTTATGACCCCTGACCCATGGGTCCAGGGCTAATAGCCTAATACAGGCCACTCCTGTAATGCATAGGCGTACCGTTGGAGGCCCCATTTAAGCATGTAACTCCCAAACGGAGCCTCCATTTGTTAATTCAGGGAGTTATGGGAGTTGACAGGAGTTACATACCAGGAGTTGTGGGAGTTAGAAGGAGTTATTGGGAGTTATAGGAGTTGGTAGGGGTTAGTGGGAGGTACAGGAGCTAGTGGGAGTTAGAGTTAGCGGGAGTTATGAGTGACAGCAGGAGTTAGTAGGAGTTGTAGGAGTTGGCAGGCGTTAGTGGGAGTTACAGGAGCTAGTGGGAGTTAGCAGGAGTTAGTGGGAGTTACGAGTGTCAGCAGGAGTTGGAGGGAGTTACAGGAGTTAGTGGGAGTTACGGGAGTTAGCAGGAGTTAGTGGGACTTAACGGGAGTTAGCAGGAGTTAGTGAGATTAAGCTTCAGTTGCAGGACGTCCAGGAGTTCCGGGAGTTACATGCTTAAATGGGGCCTCGCTGGAGGGGGGCAGTAGACTCCCAAACATTCTGGAGTCTGGGAAACACTGTGAAGGGGGCTAAACAATTTGGGAAGATGAGAAACACTATTGAAATCAATGGTTTCGTAGCGGTAAATATGAATAGTGTTTAAATAGAGATGGACACCATTTGCCAAGTTCGATATGATAAAAACTGTCAATATGTTTTTTTGGTTTATGGTTCGTATTGCGATCCGCAATTTCAGCCTGATGCGTAATTAATATCAAAATTCGGATTTGCAGATCGGCTTTTGGTCTAAATTGCACATCAGACTGAAATTGCGGGTCGCGATGTGAAAAAAAAACTTAAAAACATCCCCACCATGGGTTGCAACATGGGCCAATGTCCGCTAATTTTTTTGTCGCAATTTTACATCTATGCTGCTAGTTGTGTTAGGACAGAAATGCTAATATATATAAAACCCCATAGGTAGACAGACAGAGAAATCCCACAATGGTTCTGTATTTAAACCCTCTTTGCACGGACATAGTTCCAATAATTACCTGTAGGTGTCTCTCCGGCATAGACCCATTTTTCCCAGACACTTTTTGTCTGTTAAAAAATCCGACAGACACATGCATTGTGGGGACTTTCAAGAGGGTGCACCAAACTACCCAGAGAGGCACCTCATACCACCTAAACCCTCAAGTATTGTGGGTTTAGCCCCACAATGTGAAAAAAGTCCCACAAGACCACCTCATCCTCATACGAAGCCCCACAATGTAGCTCTCGTAAACTCGTACAAACAGACGGACAGACATCTGTGAATGAAAAAAGTAGGTGTGTCCTGTGGCACGCCCTATAATGTGATAAGCAAAAAATACACCAAGCACATTTGCTCTTTCTTACTCTTCACTTTCTGCTCAAGAAAGATTAATTTTCAGCCAAAGTAGAAATTCAAAGTCATAAAATCAATTAACTGCATCAATCAAAATTCAAGCAAATGATGTCAACAAAGGCCATAATTTCTAATGACAAAATGGACCATTCATACGAATGTGTTACTTCCTGTTTTCGCACTGAGCCTTTAGCAATCAATTGTAACAGGTTCAATGGACATATCTTTAACCAAAGCATCCATTCATTTAAAAACATATTTAGCAGGTTTTTATTTCAATATATTTCAATGATCAATACGGTCCGCAAACATTTAAAGTGAGCTAAAGTGGACAGCACAGCCCGCCTGTGACGTAAGAACAGCCGCAAGCTCATTAGTCATGAACAAATGTTTCATTAATTTATGTAGAAATCAATAGTTGATGAATGAGCTGATAGCAAGAGGTAGGGCTTAGCAAATACAGTACGAATACCAGTGGTTTGAATAACAAACGTCAAACATTTACGTAGTAAAGCATCCAGAGCAAACACGAGAAACATCGATGTAGGCTTAAGTGGAGTTCATGAACAGATTTGAGGAGTTTAAAACTTCATTCGTGCATGCTTACATGCATAAGCAACGCTTCGTGTCAGATCTATTTACATTTTTATGGAGTACAAACAAGCCTGATTGATTTTGTATTAACTTAAAACAATGCAAATATACCATGGACCACACAGCTGTTATACAAACACACAATTTACACCACTTATATGAAGCTAATACAAAATTATGACATCAATCAATCATCGAACACCACACAAAGTTTGACTAAATGATGCATTAGTGCAGAAAAACATGACAGATTTAAATGTGAACTCTTTCAATATGATTGGAGATATGAAGGAGACATCTAACTCACAAAAAGTCACATAATAACACAGGATTAATCATCCATCAGATATTATGGATAACGATAAAGAGAAATGGAAGAGAGCCGAAAGAGAAGGAAGTTTCTTCTCCTGGGAGCAATCGAACAATGTCTTCCGTTGGTCGGGCTTGGTGGTTGGATGTCTGGCTATGATGGTCAGCAGCTCGTTCATGGCTTTCAGTGCTTACGCTAATGATCTCAAGGAACTATTTAATGTCACTCAATCAGACAGTAAGTATACCTTAAGCTCATTTCACCTGTGTAATAATAATTTCTTAATATAAAAAAATTATTGATCGCAAACATTTAAATAATCTTAAATGTATGCATGGGTGTTGATTTACTTGATCCATGGACTCGATTCATATTCAAATATATTATTTCTGGGTAGATTCCAATAAAGCGTTGCAAAATCTGACCACAACATGGTAAAAAATGCGGTGCTGGTAACATTAAATGACCACCCAAAGGTGATGCAGTGTGCTGAAATAGACATCCAGAGATTTACAGGCTGCCATGTGAATTCTTTTGAGAACCAGAACCGCAAGCGGTTTCAACGCTCGTCTGTTAATGTGAAGTCTATCAATGCGTGTCAGATTATAACCCATAGGCCAATACCTAATTTCATAACCCTAAGCGATATTCAAGGTTACAATGGGCAGTTCAAGAATGAAAAAAGATGGTTGCCAAAATAACCACAATCTTGGATTTATTGACATTTTCCTGATCCATGCCCACAGGCCAATACCTGTACCTAATTTCATAACTCTAAGCAAAATAGTAAGGTCAAAATGGGCAGTTCAGGGATGTCAGGCATTTGAAGTGGCCATTTTGGTGGCCATCTTGGATTACTCAACATATTCCCGACTCATGCCCACAGGCCAATACCTGTACAAAAGTTTATTACTCACAGTGGGCAGTTCAAGAATGGCGGCCATTTTATGGCGTCCATTTTGGAAGCCATCTTGGATTTCTCGACATGTCCCTGATCCATACCCACAGTACTACCTGTACAAATTTCATAACTCTTAAGTTGAAAACTAAGGTCACAAATGGACACTTACACAAGCCTTAACCGGGACAACAACGCTGACGCCGCCGACAGCTCTTCGTTTTCAAAGAAAACAGACCAGCTAAAAAATTAAAGACAAGCTGGCCTTAATCTCATGGATCAACAACTGTGGTCAATTTGGCAGTGCCCAGTCTCGACCGTGAGAGAGAAGTCTCTCTCGGTCATAAAGGAGTCAACGAGAGCCAAACAGCAGAACTGACAACCTGAAAACAGTATACAGACTATACTCTTTCCAAATTAGGAGCAACTTAGGTGATGTCTCAGCAAGGACGTATCTTTTAACCCCTGTCATTTTTAAAATTTCAGTTGAACTTATGGCAGGCCTTGCTAATATGGGATCGTGCGCAGGACTTCCAGCAGGGTTGTTGCTAGAAGGATGCGGGTCGATGGCTACATCAGGAGCAGCTCTCATCATCACCCTATCTTCCACAGTGGCCATGTGGTCAGCCAGTCACCAGCCCGAGGCATACAGCAAGCTCTCTCCACTGCTCTGCTTTTATATGTTCCTCTATGGTAAGTTACAAAAGATGCAAGCTGAAGTTTGAGCGAGGCGATTCACATCTCAATCTCATCATAACGTCCGTCGTAGTCCGAAAGCTAAAAGTTAAAACCTGGAGACAGACTAACACTCAGCGAAACTTTCTACTCTTAATCATCCTATTTAATCAGCCTCCCCTATTTCTACACCGATTTTATGCATTCCATTTGGCAAAACCAATTAAGACCAAAGAGGATTACTTTTACAATATCTAATTAAACTGTCAAATTAAGTGTCAATAACAAATTCACATTTCACTTATCATGTTTCAGATATATGTACACTATTGTACAGTAATTATGGACTGATCGATACCTTGATAAATATCATTCGCTTAATTGAGAAATGTTCATGATCATTCTACATAAATGGATCCTAAATGATTGGTCAATTTACTTCCATTGTAGGGTTCGGCGCAGTGTTTGTCTACTTGACAGTCATGACAGTGAACATCCGAAACTTCCACCATGACCATCGAGCGAAAGTCATTGCATTCACCGGAGCCATGTGGTGGATGGGCCCCGCTGTGTTCAGCACCATTTATAATATCTTATTCCGAGATACCAAAGACATTGGCGGATACTTCCTCCTCGTAGGATTGTCATTTTCCATCATAAGTATTCTCATGGTGATCTGCTTACACGATATCAGCGAGCTTGATGATGAAGATGATATACCCGAAGTGATATCACCAGTCATGGATAAGACAGATGGCCAAGGCTTAGATGGTGATATCACAGGTTTAGAACTGATCAAAAAAGTTGACTGCCATTTGATATTTTGGACGTTCTGTCTATACGCTGGATTGCAGTTTTCCTTCTTCACTAACATGACAGCTATGTTACAATCCTTTCGCTTGGAGGTTCTCAATGATGCCGCAACAATCGCTGGCCCCGTGATAGCATTTGCGACAAAACTCTTTTCCGGGGTACTCAGCGATACCCTACTCAACCGCATTCCACGCAGCTTATTTCTAATCATGGTTGGACTCCCCCAAGTCTTAGTATTCACGATTAACATCACAAATGCGGACAATGGATATGTGTTCATGTTGACGGTGGTAGTTCTATATGCTGCACACGGAGTGACTTTCACCATCATCCCCACTATGTTGAGTGAATACTTCGGCACCAAACACTTCAGTAGCAATTGGGGCACAGCCCTTCTTGGTTATGCAATGTTCGGTTGGATATTTCTGTTCCTCTTCGGGTTAACTTATGATGAAAATGCTCTCAAATTGGACAAAGATGATGAGACAAGATGTTATGGAGGAAGATGCTTCATGATCAGCTTAGCAACCGCTGCAGCAGCATCTTTCTTGGCATGCATCCTCTCCATCATCTTGGTGGCTCGCTCCGTCAGATTCTGGGGTAAGGAGCACATAAAAGACTACGAGCCAAAATCAAAAGGAGAATACGAAAGTATAAAGCCATTGACAGACAATTCTGAGTCTCCCTCAAAATCTAAACCTGCAGAAAAGACTCCTCTCACCACAAAAACCAAGTACGACACTTTCACTGAAGTCACAGAAATGACTCCCATTAACCAACCCAGCAAAAAACCAAAGAACTCCAAAAAACACACAAACAGAAGAAAACCGTGAACTTATCCAAAATGATCTCCTTGTGATAAAATCAGTATTACGCAATGAGATGCTTTGTTAGGAAATGCTTATTATAGTAGGCCTACTATCAAATTACGTAAATATGTATTTATACGCCATTCAATGTTGTAGTTTCCAAATAAACCAAAAAAGATCAGGACTGCTTTTAAATTATATTCCTCCTAATATAACAAGAACAAGGTCTAAGTCAATTGCATGACATTACTTCTTTGTGCACATGTATGCGTTTGATGAAATTCACATGCTATGTTCAGCTGAGCATTTTCCAAATGCTATAGCACACAAGTCCAAGACAAACCCAAGTGTGTTACATGAGAAAAGGCAAACACCAACCAACAGTATTATTTGATGAAAATCACATGCCGACAATGTAACAACAAAGTACGGCAGTTTCATTTTTTTGTTTTTCCACAACTTCTCTGCAAATGTTACCGAAGTCCAAAGCACATCACTCTTGTGGTTGAAGACAAGGTCATATGAAAAAGTAACGCCGCAGGATAATTCAGATTTACTCAGAAATAGCAATTATTTCAAATATAAGTACAGTATTACTTAACACCCCTTGGATGACATTCACATGCTAATATTTGATCTTAGATCGACAAGTCTATCTAACTTCGTGCGATGAGGGGCGGGCTAGTGGGTGCAGCGCACACGCCACGCCCCCTCAAGGAAATGCTCAAAGCGAAAGAGACAGATTCGGTCTAATTTGATCTCACAGCAATTTCAAATATATCTTCAAAGTAGTCCAAATCTGATTATGAAGACAGAAAGTGAAAGTGGTCAAATCCAGCTGAAATGTGGGCATGGTTGTTAACAGCCAGTCCAACAACACATTTCACTCAAGCGAATTTCTTACTGAAACCAAGTGAAATTTACAGTACTGAAAAACAAGGCAACAAAGCACAAATTGTATATATATTCAGTCTTTTAATTACATCAGAATTAATACATTTCTTGCTGGGGAGACTCGGGCACACGAGAGCACAATGACCAAGTAATCACTGGAAACAGCTGACAGCAAAAGGTTCATCGTAACAGCAGGATAAGCTACAGGCAACAGTGAGAACTTCAATCCAATACATCTCTTTTCATCTACCAGATTTTACACGGCATTATATGCCTTCTTAATGATTTAATATATATAACTGATATAAAATGGCGATGTCAGCACATCTTGAAACTAAGCCAGGTCTATAAAAGTCTAACGAGCACTTGAACGGGCTCACAAAATAAAGATAGTAATTCTCCATTCATTCATTCATTCATGTTTCAAGCCATCACATGATATACAACATAGAATGATAGTGAGGGCAGCTTATGCATTGTGATGCACATGATAATAACATGATAATATAATTTAATACATCTTAAAAGACTTACATTTCATTTTTCTGGCCTTGCTTGCTATTCACAATCATGCGTTCACATTGCAGTATAAATTACAAGTTATATAATAATTATTGTATATCGTCCCATGTTCAATTTAAATTCACAGTTCAGAGATATAGAGTGGTGTATTAGCTGATTGATTAATTTATTCATGATTATTTTATGCAGCGACAAATCCAGCACGATTTTAACAATGTTCAGTGCTCAACACAAAATAACACAAATATTGACAGTACCAGAGACACAATGAACCATGTGTGAAAAACTGTCTCGGAAAATTCATTGCAAAATGCTGTCCAATATGTACATATGATGTCTCCAACTATTAGCTGAGCAAAAGTTTTATATATATAACATATCTACATAACAATCTATACAGTGTGACACCGTAACGCAGCTCAACAGAAAAGACTTAAGATCCACAACATTTTGGGAGACTCTTTCATTACTGTACCTTCAGATTTGGATTGAAATTTTGATAATTTTGATCACTGACCACCAGCAATTGAATAGATATTAATTTAATAACAACAAATTTTAAATACTTTCTTCATTAATGAGAAAAACATAGCTCAAACTGATTCACCTTTATAACAAGTATTGGTAAAATAATTTTTACTTCAATTGTGATCAATCACACTACTCTCTTTGAAGTGACTTACTTTTAACAATAACTAAGATTTCACATCCAACTACTGATTCGACAATTTAAACCATGATTATATAGTAACAAATTAACTTAAGTTAAAACGTTTGAACTTCAAAGCTCTCGAAGCGCCTCATACATGTCAATGATGTCATACTTAATATTACTGTTATATTGTCACGATAGACTGTGATATTCTGATTAATGAAGAATTTAACAAAATACTCATGATTGCAAGTCTTTCAAAGCATACTTAGCCTAGCGAAGCTGAACAAAGTTACAATCTAGCACCAAAGCGATGGGCTGCTTCTCCATCAATGTTAGCCCTTACAACCTCGTAAAATTAAATTACACGCTTAGCTTTAATCTCAAAAGCGACACAGCTGTGAGAGAAATAATGAAACATGAAGTCAGACTGCAGCCAATTTACACATCTTCTTTCATTGTTTCTCATATATATTCAAATATGTGATGCAGTGATTGAAATATATTAGTGATTCACGCAATGCTATATCAATATCTTATACATCATCGGCTCAAAATTAACGACACATGATCCTTGGAAGACAGTCTGACTCGTTATCACGTGCATGTTGCTGTGGCTAAGTACTTATGTTATCTTCTTATAAGATTCACAAGAAATTAATTATAATATATATGAAGATATTCAATGATTCAGAGTCCCGTAGATTATAATTAAGAGTAGTTTCATTGGGGGGGGGGGGGGCTTGCAATTAACATAGCAGACATATCTATACATAATATTTATGATTACTGTACACCTTGTGGTCCCCTGTTAAGGTGAGGCTAATGCAAAAATGAGAAACTGAGATTTTTTTTTCAATTTACCCTAAATAACAGTTGCTGTCAGCTTGATCCTGAAAAATGAATGAGTAGCTGAGAGATAATTTTGACGCGTATGTATTAAACACAACAATGCAATAATGACTGCATGACTGAATGTCTCGTGTCCGTTTCTCTTGATCGCACGTATTAATCCTTAACAACAGGTTTTTGGCACCATCTTAGTACTAAACATAATACATCAGATTTCTATACAAAGCATAGTCAAAGCAACAGACATGTGGGTGGCCTATGTCACCCACGCGCCATTAAAACTACAACCAATACTAAATTATATACACAATTCAACTGTACAACTAAATACAATACATCATACAGCATAAAACTTATATAAATTAAGTGTACACTATGTTTACAATTTTTACAAAACAGTGAGTAGCTTCCAGGAGGGTTGGGTGTGTTAAATCTATGTTGTGTTATTGAAATAATATAAGAAATATGTGAAAAATTGTTTATTAAAAGAACTAACATAGAAGGTTACAAGCACCAAAATGAACAAAATTTACATACATTGTGTCCCAAAGTAACAAGTACTTATCTTGTACCACGTAATTTCATTTCAGCTCAGGCGTACAAATTATGATACAAAACCAGTAAAACAGAGTGGCAGGTAGGCTGGGGAAAACTAAAATAAACTTACACAGTTATATCGATATTTGTAAGAAAACATACTTTATAGTTTCCTGTACTAACTGGCACATGAAAGTGTATTATTTAACCAAGAAATCACATGATACATGCTATTGCAAAAGAGTGTATAGATACACAAACGGCACTTCTCTTTGAAATGAGAACAATGACAAATTTCAGGCATCCATTTTCAATCAGCTGTTCCAGATTCAAAAGAATAACATAATAATAACTTTAGAGAAATGAATAGAATGTCCGTGCCATTAAAAGTTGAATATTGTTGTGGTAATTGATATATAGTCTCAGGCACGACTGAGTTGGGTCGCTGGAATAGTATTGGTGTTTGATTTGATAAAATAATACATTAGGTAAGTCGTACTTCAATGATCAAAGAAGACTCAATTGCAAGGCTGAACAAATACCATCTATCGTCATAGCAACCATCACAATGCAGTAATTAAGTAAGCGTTCCATTTGGAACTTCAGAGCAGTTCTAAATGTTTTTTGGCGCCACCATTCAGTGACAATGAACACTATTCCACGGATATGCGATAACCATGGCAACCATTTCGAAGAGCACTTCCTCTTCTCCTTTTCGTCCCTTATGACAATGTCAGGATTCAAAATGGTGGGCATATTCCATCTTGTAATCCTCCTATTATTTTCAGTTGACAGGAGTTGGTACATTTCGGAATCTTTTTAATTTTCTTGATCTTAGCAATGTCCTTCATCACCGTGATAAGAACTCGAGTCGGTCGAGCCATCTTGGGAGATGTTTTCAGGGCTCAGGCTGGTTAATAGACGATCCTGGAGACTGGCTACCGTCATATCCTGAAATATCAAAGAGCACGTTTCCATGACTACCAATTTCAAAGAACTCCGATAGTAACACAACTTAAGACTCACAAAAAGTTCAGCAATGATTCAAGTAATATTTTATATATTTAATCTGGACATTGAGGCCAAAACACCAAAATTGACATGAGATTTAAGTTATTTATACTGGTCAAAAGCAAATATAAAGGCTTTTCAAGTCATTGCAACAAGAATACTGCCCACTATATCATAACGTCACCATTATTCATTTTCAGGAAAATTAAAACTATGAACAAGAAATTTTTAAAATTTTCAATGACACTGAAAAATAACTTTCCAACTTTAAAAATCAACAGCAGCTGCAGACATCATACTCAGTGTTAGGATTAACTAAAGGCGATAAACATGCATTAAAAGCTGTCTGACTTTATCCTGTAGTAAAAAATCTGTCGAAACACTAGCCAAACTATATAATTGCAAGTGTTTTTTCCTACTTTGAATGAGAAAATCAATCATACGATCATGCACACATTTCAAATGTCTTTTTTTCCCCCATGCTTTCATTGGAGACCATTTTTGTTAGCACGCAAACATACTGCACAAGACTACACACATACACTGACAGGAACAATTTGGCAAAAATAACTGAGACTACACCAAAGCATTAGATAAAGCAAGGGTAATTTGTACAAAGTGCTGCAAGCTGAAATGCTGGTTAAAGAGCACTAACTTCCAAATTACGCTCCTCTCCTACAAGCGAAAAAAGAGATTAAGAGATGTTATGGGTTAGTTGGTCTGTCTATCTCAATGGCAAACTTTACTTGACATATAATATGGATGGCAATACAGAACTTCCAATTTAATTTTTTGGAAAACTTTTTTTTTTACCCAATTTTTTTCAAGAGATGCAAAACTTGTTTTAAAAAAACAATCTGACAAAGCATTTTTCTGAAGTTAATAGCTTTCCAGCCTACACTGGACAATCAATTAGCTACTGCCAAAAACCATTTGTAGAAACCTCTAAACCAGAGTCTACCATTGTTAAATTTAATAGATCAGCCAATCCACATTAATAATCACTAAAATGTTGCCATGAGAGTCTACAGATGTATAGATGCCAAACGCAAGACACTGCCACCAGAAGTACTAGAGCAGCTGCACTGCTGCAGCTGCTACACCTGGTGTTAACAGCCAATCATGGTCGTTTGGACCCGCATCAACTTCATATATCATCATACATCATATAAAGCATTGGGTCTGTGATAGTTTGCCAACACCTCGAGGTTGTTAGTTCATGTCTCACCTGGAAGGTGTCCACTAGAGATGATTGGCGGGCCAGAGAGGTATGCCCTCCCCCTTGGCCCGATCCTAAACAACACAAAATCCAAACCAAAAACAACTGAGTCACATGCTCGTGAGAGTCACAACACACAAACGACAAATTTCAACATGTACACTGTACGACATGTAGTGTAAGTTGTGTTCCTACTACAATATCATTGCAGTCTAAAACAGTAGTGATTAGTACATTAAACAAATTAAAGTAAGTTAATTCAATTTAATCCATGCTCAAATTAAACAAATCATTACTAAAATACATCAACAAAATTACACACGCACTTAAAGAACAGTAATATGCACAGGACCACAAAAATAACCACACAGGCTAGATCCTTCCAAACTATTAAAGGTGCTTGAATTTCGAACATTTTTACAGATTCGCACAAAGGATCAAATCTTGTTCGAAGACATGAGTTATCTTTCTCAAATAATTTTTTAATGCCACAAAGCACCTTTTCTAGTTGGGAAAGTCTAGAAAGACAAATCATCTTGAATTATGTACAATTATATACAAAAAACACCACCCGAAAATCAATGTATTCAGTGGCAAAACAAAACAATAAACCAAAGGTCGGAAGCAATTGAAATACCCTCGCATTAATTGCCGTGAAAACCTCAAGAAACCATGAAAACAAACGGGGATCAGGACACCACAACACTCTCATACTTGTCAACAAATAGCCTTATTTCGTTTTCCACCCCCTTTTAATAGGCTATGGAACAGTGAGGGATAACAGCTGGCTAGGTGAACACACATATCCCATACCCATTATATATACACTGGAAGGTGAGGAGCTATTTATAAGAGGAGTAAACTATGATCGTTAAAGCTTGTTGTATCGAAAGCAACTGCAATTCAAGGTGATGGAAATAGCATTTGTGGACAGGAGTGCTATCAACCGGAAAATAAATATGGTTCGGGTTAGGGATACATTTGGACACGTCAATGTATTATAGGTATTTATCAACATACTTCAAATTTGAAAAACTTCCCAGGCAGCTATGATGACGGATAAAGAAAGGTCTTTTATGTGTATTTGGGTATTCAATATATTTTGTCAATTAACAGCAAAATAAAATGCATAATATGTGATGCAATGCTTGAGAACAAGATTGTAAAATCTGCAAGGATTTGTTGAGGTGTTAACTTCAGTCTTTGATAGGATGGCTCGCATTTAAATGGCATGAGCTACAAACAGAGTAACTGTTTTCAGTCTCATTTATGACCAAGGTTCACCATTTAAAGAATAAATCCTACAACTTGTGGTCATTTAGTAGAAAATTGTTGGCGAAATCGGAAATTTTGCATTTAGAAATTTAGATTGAACCTTCCACATCTGTATGCAGGGGTCATGGATGATCAATATAATTTTTTTTTTCAGATTTCTTTTTAAAAGGCCTACATTTTCCATACATGTTGACAGATCAGTCATTATTAAATAAAGGTCAAATATCTGTGAAAGCAAACAGGGCAGAGTACCAGACGTGCAGAAAATATCACAACAAATCCGATTTCACCTGAGCGGTCACCACTTGGAGACACAGGTGGTCACACAGCTGTTACAGCAATTACGTCATAGAAATCTCAATGGCTGAAATCTCATGACCGGATGACCAGAGCACGAAAAGTATATAGGTGTGATTTGAGTGCAGCAGAAAAGGTGATTGTGAAACTGCCGAATAATGTGGCAGAATAATGTGGCAGAATAAACAGCAATGTGAGAAATGAAGGTGCAAGAAAAGAAATCTCAAAGAATTTTTAAAAGAGGTGGAACGCAGCAGCCTAACTAAGTTAAAACACAGGCCTCAATCAGCAGTGAGTGCTTGAATTATCATCAAATTTTATTTCCGCCAGATTTTAAGGTTTTGAAAGTTTCAGTTTTGAAGCAAACACAATATAAAAGCCATTGTTTAGGTCCATTTGACGCATAATTAATAGAGCACGATTAACTAATGTCCTAATTGATGCTTTGGGTTGGTATTATGGGTAAAGAAACATGTATACATATCAGTCCTTTGAATGAAATGAGATAAGTGTTGCAACTCAAGATTTTGCAGCACTGTTGACTAATTGAGGCTTGCGGCAGAGTTTTAAGCAGCTGGCAGAAGGAGGAATGTGTAAGGGGGTGGTACGGCACACGTGGCAGACCTGATGTCGTGATGAAGGGAAGCAGGACCGCAGAGAGTGAGCGCCTCAGGCCTTGCACCCGCTGCCAGGTGCCGCTTGAACCCCCTGAGGTGGCAGTACCTGACCGGCCAGCTGAGGAGACGCCAGAGGAGACAGCAGCGGAGCTATTCCCTGAACAGCACAGTGAAGAGACAGAAAGAATTCAAAGAAAGAATTCAAAGAAAGAAAGACGAAAGCAGCAGTCCACTAATTGAAAATAATAGCTCCACCATAACAAATGTCCATATGACGAGTGACCATGGCATGGCAGGAATTGGCAGCCATCTTTAGGCTACAAGCAAAATGCACTCGGAAAGAAAAGAAATGAAAATTGTCAAATACTTGACAAAAACATGTGACAAAGCCATTCAGTGTATAAGATATAGCTCAAGACTGTGTCCTAGCATCATAGTAATAGATTGTGAAGAAACTAGATCAATCCATCGCCTGGACCTAGAACCCACCCCCACATCCTATCATAGAATTTTCATAAATGCTTTAATCATAACCTGCATATTTAATTTGCTTTAAGAGATATAATCATCTAAATAAATGTACTTTGCCTATTTTTTCAACTTAATGAAATTTAAACAAATTTTTGTAACAACTAATTCTTACATCGCCGTCAATACGAGGACCTGCTACCATCACCATGTTCAGTTAACGGGAGACTGTGCTGATACTTTTCTGGGTTCATAGCATTTTGTAAACATTAGGAAGGACTGGGTTCTATATATTTCGAAGGATTGAGGACAGTTTGAGGTCACATTTAGTTATAATCCCAGGGCATACAGGAGACTGGAGGATAAGTGGGGGCTCAGCCGCATTACATTCATGACTCAGGACACCGTGGATTACTAGAAACCAATTAGGCAGTACAGTGAGTACACAGTAAACAATCAAGCCATTCGTGTTGAAGGATATCAAGGATATCAAGGAGAAATGAAGGAAACTTAGTCATTCAGCCCATTCAAGCTACCAAGGGGCCATCTACGGAGTAGGAGTCATGATTACAGGAAATATTTTTCAAATTATACTTTGACAAAGCAGCACATACTTCCAAGGGCAGGTCCGAATGTCAAAGCAGCCCACATGGCACTGAACAGAAGCAGCACAGTGTCATTCTCAACTCAAAATATTCTGCCACTGGGTAATTATTCTCCTACTATAATCTATTTGTCTATATATATATATGGGTGATCCAATTAGCTAGCAACCAATTAGCTTAGTATAATGCTAATTAGTAAATATAGGATATGATCTATAATATTCTATCATCTAGCGGCATACAGTAGTACAAGAACATGTACACAATGCAATATCATCTATGTGAGACTAGGAGTCCATTCATAATACTACAGATAAACCTAACGAGGTTTAATTTACAAGGATTTACGAGGACTCTAAGAAGTATGCTTTATACATGCGGACTACGAGGATATTGATACAGGTATGATACAGGATACTGATACAGGATATAGATCTAAAGAGTATCTATATTACAATAGACTACATTTACAATTACAACAATTAACATAACAAGGTATAGTTGATTAGATAATAATGAAGTGATAAGTGGATATTTACCGTTGATGTGATCTGAGGTAGAGGAGCCAGAAGGAGGTCGTCTAATGATGTCCACCCCTCGAGCCCCAGGCACGAATCCTCCTCCACCAGGGGGCTGGGGGGCGAATAGGGCTGCATTGCGGGCTCGCTGAATCTTCTCCTCCTCCTCTCGCTCTTTCTGTTGCTGGGCTTGTGCCTGAAACGGCATCAAATTAGTAAAAGACACATTTTGACTAGATTCCGACTGTTAGAGTGCCGTTCATTTATGTTGCTTGATTACAGGGAGTGAGTAAGTTCGTGTTTTACGCCCCATCAGCACCGGTGTGGGCTATTTAGAGGCAACGCTTGATTACAGAAATAAGAATCACCGCTCTAAATTTTTAGGCTCTTTCACTAACGTAAGTTGGAAAACATTGATTTCGGAAGATAAAATTACAATTTCATATTCTGTAATACAGCTCCAAATAGGTCTTGAAACTTGAAAGACCTCTGGGTTCAATCAGCATCAGCAATGGCAGTTTCCATTTCCTTGTTCAAACGATAATGTTTGCTCACTTTCATAAATTGTACTCTAAACATTACGATGTAACTATGTTGTAACAGAGATTCAAGTGACACAACATTGGCAAAATAAACCTGGTTAATACACACACTGACAAGTCAAACCACACAATTTAAAATGTTTTAATTACTGCACAGCAATGTCCAAGCATTTCTTAACTGAATGTTATATCAGTGAATCAACTACTCTCTGTGTAAAGGAGAAATGTGCAAAAGATTTTAAAGGAACAAAGCTTAGTAGACTACATTACTGGCGATTCAGTGGTCATAAAGCGAACATATTTAACAGCAAAAGGGAACCACGGTGCAAACCAAAAGGAGGTCAAATTTTTACTTTTCACTTCAAATCCTGGATTAAAAACCATACAGATTTATCAAACAGATCACTTTTAGAAATAGTATGGTTCCATGCCTATATTTAACGATCATACAGTCAACGTGCAATTGGAGTATATGTCCCTGTTTTCGCAAAGCAACAGCCAAAAAAATTTACCTACACTAGTGTATCTCAAACAGGATGATATCTAATATCCTTCAGGCCATATTTTTCCTGTTATCAATTTCAAAGGCCTTAACATTTTGCAACTTGTCAAGAAGTCCAGTATAAACTTTGAGAGAACTCAAAAGAATCTAAAATTTTGGAGATAACAGATACTTGAAAGTTATAGCTAGAATGTAGTTATGAAACTTTGTTTGGCTGTGATTTGCAAGGCTATGGGTTCATTCTAATGAGATTATACATAAGTCAGCTGTATGTGTTGGCTATAGAACATGCTGGTGTACAATCGAACGGCATCAAGGCTATAATTGTCTACTCACCAGCTCCAAATCTATGAAGCCTTTGGGGTCTAGTTCGGGGCCTATGTGGGCCACGTGGTTGAAGTTTGTCGGGCCAGAGATGAGTCGAGATCTTCTTTCGGCAGTGCCCCCTCGGCTGGTAAACAAGCGATTTAGTTAGTTCAGAAGGTCACGCACCAACACCGAAGGGTGTACATATTATATTATAATTATTATTATTGCAAATTAATCACACCAAAACAAACTAAATCGTTACTGCAATATCCAGAACTGACAGAAGATTATAAGTGAATATCAGTGTAGAATATTATATGAGACACGTTCTATAAGATATATTAATTAATGACTATTATGCAGATACTTATTATATCATCTACACCAGTTACAGGTAAATGTGCACCAATTCAGATTAATCTGTCATACATAGTTTTGTGTAGTATTATATACATCAGATGAGAAGTTAACCCTACTATACCTTCATGTACAATGCATTCTCAAAGCCTGTTTTACTTAAGAGACAGTGCAACCACTGAGACATATACAACTCCGCAACTCTCCACCACCCAGACATTGTATAATGAAAAGGATATTCACCTATCCTGGACGATGCTTATTCCCTCTCCCGGTCCCATGTGCGCAACATGGCTGAAGTTGGAAGGAGCTGAGATCTGCTTAGATTTGCGTAGCTCAAGGCTGGAATTCAACAAAGAGATATATATAACATTACAATTTCCAGAGTATGAAAAATAAAAATGTGCATGTAGTTCCATACACGGAGAATAAGAAAACACAGGCATAAAATTTGGAGAAGCACTTACATTCTCTGAGCCTGAGCGTCAACCTGGGTCTTGAATGAAAATCTCCGTTTCCCTCGAAGCAAACTTGAGCTTTTGCTCGATGACTCTGGAACAGCTACTTGGTCCTCTTCTGTAAAGAGAAGACATCTTTTTATGAGTGCGAAAATTTCTACTTCAAAGACAAAGGATGGCAAACTTGTTCCTTAAATAAATCATGAATAAATGCCTCATGACATCTTTATCTTACCTTGGAAGATATTTCTGAAGTAGATGAGACTGCAGGAATCTGGCTGAGTGCTGAGTCCTATGGAGCCATCCCTGCACTGTGGCTTGACCCTTTTCAATGGCATGCTTTGCAACCATTCTCCCGTTTTCACCTCGTAGACAAACCCTACGTTTTCCGTCCAGACAGTGAGGTATGGACTGTTGTATGCTGGAGGAATAAAATAATGACATTAATATTTGTTGACATGCACATGGGATTTCCAAATAGGGCTGCAGCGAAACATACGATTGTCATAGCTCAGGGCTGCCCCGAGACATATGCCAACAAGACCTTTGTATCTTGAAAAGACATTAAGTGCTCTGAAAGCAGTTTAAAGTATGTCAACGAACTTCATAACTTAATTTCAAAGATTAATTCTGGATTTTGGCCATGTTCACCTCATCATTTACTTTCAACTGCTGCCTTACATCAAAATGGTTTCCAAAGAATGGTTCTCCTCTATACTGCTCTGTGCTATGAAGAGAGCTTATCCAAAGGGACACACATTTTATTGAAAGATTGACAAAATTCAAAACACTTACAGACATGTTGGGGCGGTGATGGCCACATGAGTTCCAGCTCACGAGACCGTTTACCATTGCAGTCAACGAACACACCCAGACTGCTGAAGACTAGGAGGTACTCTTTCTGAGAGAGTTCTACGGCCAACAGGGCGTCCACTGGGGTCTGCAGGATGAAGTGGAGGGAGTCGTCATCCACGTTGATCAATGCTGAAAGGAGAAGAATCCAAAGATAAGACGAATCTCCGTGTGAATAGCACCAGCTTTTTTAACATCTTGAAATCTTCGATAAGATACCATAAAAAGACAATACTTCGCAATTCTCTCAATTCACACTTTATCTAAGTCTAAGAGTACATTGAACAACACACTCGACAGTTATTGGATTTAGCACAAAGTTTGATCAAGCAACTACTCAATATTCGGCATGAGGAAGGTTAACATACTACATTCTAACATGGAATCTTGGATGTCAGCAGCCCAGAGACGGGACCAGCAATTTTAAGGACTCAACAACCATTTTTTAAATCAAAAGATGGATGGATGATATGAGGCCTTACGTCCTGTATTTATGCACTTGGTAGGATAATTAGGACAGGAGGAGGATACGGCAATGAGGTAAAGGATGACTGAAACATCCGTCCAGCATAGGCCCAGGTGACCCGGCAAGAGCTGGATTCAAACCCGGGACCCAGCGATTGGCAGCCCAATCACTGAGCTGACCCTCCCACTTTAAAACAAAAGGATGTTATTCAGTTCATGCACTCACCAACAGGAGGACCTTCTCCTTGAACACTGTAGAGGGCGAAGCTGGAGGGGTAGCCCACGCACAACCGTTCACTGCACATCTCAATGTGCTGCACAGTTCCCGGACACAAGATCTCCTTCACTCTGCGATTCCTCTGCTTGGTTCGGTTCAGTTCATACACGATGATTTGGCGTTTGACCGCTACGCATAGACAAGAGCTCGTCCCCTGGCGCACTGCACCCACACAGAACATCGAGCAGCCCTTGCTGTCCACGATCTTCACACAATCAATGTTCTCGTTGTTTAAGGCCGCCATTGGTGTTAATCTGATATTCTTCTGTTTGCCTGTAATCAGAAACATCACAATTCATCAATGTCAAAAAAAGTCAAGAGTCGGATTTCAAGCAGATAGATAAAATACACTTGGAAGAAACTTTCGCATTTGAAGGTTTCGATAATCTGGGATTGTTTCTCAAGTGGTTGTGAGATAACATTAAAGTTTTAAATTGGGAGCTGACCTCCAATAATATTAGCCATATTCCCAGAACTAACACAGGCAGAGTTTGTTTGTTTGTTTGTTTGTGTTTTACGCCTCTGCAGCACCTTAGTGGGCTATATGGAGGCAGGCGATCGCCGTATGATGATGAGATGAGAAGACTGTGAGTCTGGCACATACCCTATTAATTCAGGGATGCCCAGGGTCTTTCAGTTGCCCCAGCATAGAACACTGGATACAACCCGCCTCCATTTAATGTCCCATGGGCTCGGACTAAAGTGAGTTCCCGGGGTGAGATTTGAACCCACGCCCTCAAAGCCAGTTGACAAGCGCACTTACAAAGAACTTTCAAGTTTTTGAAGAACTGCTGATGCAATATCATTCCATAAATCAAGGAAAATATAACAAACCTGATATAGTGATAATGAGTTGCTCATCCGGCACGACTTCCACCTGGGAAACACTCTTCCTCTCTCCTATTTTTATCACATTGTCCCTGGGAATATCTACAAGAATTAGACCTTCTTCCGTGCCTAACAGAATCTTCTCACGATCTGCAAAAAAAGAGGAGGAAATTCATTATATTTGCAGAAGAGATTAA
Source organism: Platynereis dumerilii (assembly GCA_026936325.1). Taxonomy (NCBI): domain Eukaryota; kingdom Metazoa; phylum Annelida; class Polychaeta; order Phyllodocida; family Nereididae; genus Platynereis; species Platynereis dumerilii. The sequence goes on from JAPTHN010000011.1 coordinate 23,045,934, forward strand.
TATTGTTAACTATCATAAAAGAAGTACTAATCAAGTCAAAGCAGGCAAATTTGTAAGTTGCAGGACTCAATACAAGATTTCAGGATGAAAAACAAAGATAGTAAAAGATATAGAGAGAGTCAAGATTTAAGACATAATTAGCACAAATAATTTACTCACTTAATATGGCAGCACAGAGTAGCTTTTGAAGAATTGGAAATGACTGATCATAAATCTCCTTTGGTCTATACACCTGCAAATAAAACATTTGTGAAGTCAGAGAATCAGTTGTGAACACTTCCGTGATCAGAAACATCAAGATCATGATTTTAGGAATCAAATTATAGGGCTCAAAATGTGTTAGTGTCAGGTACTTACAGATTTGTCCGGCAGTTTATTTTTCCTCAAGAGTTTAAGTAGTTCATTAAGAGCCCCGACCCAGCGGTTCTTGTCCTGTTCACTGTCGGCTAACATCAACACGTGGTACTTCCCACCAGGGGGAGCAAGAAGTGAACAGGTCACCTGGAGGAAAAGAAAATATTTGTTAATCAGAAAATAAATAAAATACTTGACCATTGGTACAAAGAGTGTCACCTTCAGAACTAGCGACGCAAGGTAGCAAGAAAGTCAACATTATCAGACACAGGAGTACTTACCCTAAATATGCAGGCTATATCTTTCTTGTTTGCATGGATCACATCACTTTCAGCTACAGGATCAACTGAAAACTCCTCATCTCTGGAAAAAGAAAAACATTTTTAAGAACATCATACACAGCTCAGACCAGAAAGGGTATTTTCAAATACATTGAATTAGCTGCATGGTAGACATATCCAAAATAAAACAGTTTTACAGACTCAGAGACTCATATTTATTGCTCTAGAACAATGCCCTAGCAACACAAATTTGAGAGATTTCACAACTGCTCACCTCATATCAAGCACCTGGTTAAGTACGACTCCCACAGAGTTTCCTCGGTCGGGATTTGTGTCATACAACATAAGTTTGTAGTCACAGACCACAACGAACTGTCGCATCCAACCCTTTCGGATGCCACCAGGTTTCGGAATTCTTACATAACCTTCGTATGCTGTTCCTACTCCCTTCGTGGGGTCTATTCCTATGGGACGCTTAACTGCAATGAAAAGGACAGGATCCATCAGATTTCAATCAAGAGTACACAAGAAGATAGACACTTTAAGCCAGCTGATAACTTTGACATCTTTGGCAATAACTCAAGCAAACGGACACAGCATATGCACAAGTTTTAAAGATTCATAAAAAAATTTGATAATAGAGACTTACTTTGATCTGGAGGCACTGGGCAGGCAAGAGGAGCCTTTTCAACACAGCCAACATGGCAGGCATAAGCACACTCTAGAAATATAACACATGGGGGTTAATAAATGAAGCTATAGGTAATAAGTCAGTGATCAACAAAATTATCCGTTTAAATTTCTAGTCCACTTCAAAGGATATCTACCATATGCTAACTTTTTGTAGAAGAGAACGTGGAAAAATCTATATATATGAGATTTCTCAAAAGATTTGAAACTTTAAGATATTTTTCGGACCATGCACCTTAATTACAGCATCATGGTTACACCAGCATTTTAGTGATTATTATTTCTACTCCAACACGGTAAATCACCATCTGCAACATCATGGTCAATTCACGAGGGTAATTTTACACCATATATAAATATTTAGACTAGTCAAAGTATCTTCGAACTGACCTTCACAGACTGTGCCCTGCCGTTGAAGTCCAATCATCAGGGAGGTGCAGTGATTGCACTTGACGGGAGCATTGAAGTTACGAACAGTGAATCGGTGTTTCCGCGTACTAGGCTTCCCAGTAGAAGAAACTGTACTGAACCTACTGTCTCCACCAATGTCTCTGTCCTGTTAGAGGGAAGAATTCTAGTTAGTCAAGTGGAATTTAGAAGACGAGACAAAAGTGTAAGAAGGGTTGTATACTAAGAGGATAGTGTAGATGTTACAGAAATTGAAATTTAAGCAATTTCAATGCGTATGATTAAGAATTCAGAGTTTAGAAAGTTCTTGATATGCATTTACCTATCATTGGTAATGCCAGAAATGAAATTAACATCTACTGATCTAGTTTAGTGAGCTCTGGAAGCGACCAACTTAGTGGATGAAAGACATAACGAGAAGAAGTTGTTTTCGGTTGCAGATAGATGTTTTATAATTGATAGTTCTCAGGAGCTTACTTTCAGTTGACATATTGACAACTGAGGATATTCTATTAAAAGTTTTTGAAAGCCAGTAATAGCCCAGAAACAACTTAATGCAAGTCTTATGTAACAGGATATATGGCAAAGGCATATTCTTATTTCTACACCAACAAGCAACTGCAAACAAATTGCACAAGTATTGCTCCAAGTATGCTAGTCTAAGCATAACGATTACTAGAAAATATCGAATGCGAATACATAGAACTTGAAAGCTACAAGATGAAAATAACAATATAATATATTCATAAGATAATACGGCAAGTCATGCAAAATTAATCAAATCTCAAACAAGAGAGGAAACGGAAAGTGCAATTATGTACATGTAAGTCCAGTCAATGACACAAACTTCAGATAGAGATGGCAGAAGAAGTCAGTCTGCATATATATCAGAAGACAAATAGTTTAAAGTCATGATGCATTATTTCACAAGCTGACATAAGACTGACAACATTGAGTTAGTCACTTTTAAGCAAGTTTTTCATCAGTTTTAATTGTTCGCAGGCACCTATTAACTCAAAGAGGTAAGCGTCACAGTATACACAGACCATACGAATGAGCACAAGACAATTTTATCGGACAATCAACTGAAGAGATGATATTCACTGATTACGCTGTGAATAAGCACATCGAAAAATTTCATGGCCAGAGCAAAAATCGGGCAAAAAAAATTGCAAAAACTGTACAGAACTGCGGAAAATTGTGTAAAATTAGCGGGCAATTTAGCCTTCTCTTTCTCTCTCGGGATCCAAAACTTACCAAACCACTGCTATGGGAAGAAGCAGGACTGTGCAAAGATGAACCTGGGTCTGAATGCTCTTCCTCACTCGTTCTACTTCTCACTTCGTCCTCGCTGGATGGAGACTACAAAACACGCACCACACCAAACACACTCAACATACAGTATCCATAGCAACCGCCCTGGCAACAGCTTAGTCTCTATAGCAACCATCTTGTCGTAGCAACCATTTCATCGCCATAGCGCCAAAAAACCTTACCAGCAGGGAGACAATGTTTTTTACGACAGTGGAGTATTCTACAATCTACATATATACTAAACATACTATATTTTCTATTATTTCTATAATATTCTATGTACAGTTTCTTTGTGTATTGACTGGCGATTAGATAAGTTTTTCTAGGAACTGTTTCTAGGATAGAAGTTACTCCGACAATTCAAGTTATAACAGATGTACAATCATGCGGGTACTATAACTACATCTCAGAAAATTGTTTTTTCAAAATATATTAATCTCTAGTAATTCACTGCTCTTGTGCAAAACAGTAAGTCACAACTAAGTTATCTAAAAAAATTGAATAATTAAGTAGGACCTTCATATTTAAAAGCTGTTCTTAACAACTTAAATATCAAATGTGCGAGGGATTTAATTCAAGATTCCGAATCCTGAATTACTAAATAACCTTTGAATAAGGGGAAGTGCTTTAAAAATGCAGCAAATGCTCAAAGATATCTTAATGTAGTGCACAAAAGCTAGGATGGGTATCATTACTCTAAGAGCAAAATGCTAATATACGCACGTCTTCTAAGCGAGCAGCTTCGTTGAATAAAAATCTGTAGAAAGATGACTGTGAATCTGACCGTTCACGTGCTGAAAGAGATGAGAATATTTATCATTCACACCGACAGCCATTTAAACACAAATACAATCATGTTAAGAAAGAAAGTAATATTTTCAAATTCTGAAATCGAATCTTCTTGATCTCAACATCTATCCACTTACAGTCATCCTTCAAAGATTTCAATTCACTTCTCAACCTCTGAATCTCCTCCTCCTTGTCTTTATTGGACTGCCTTTGTTCTCGTAGCTCTCTTCGAAAATAATTGACAAAACATGAAACCAAATCTATGACATGCATTCACATCTTAAATTTAGGAGTCAGTGAATGTGTTTTGCAAATGCTGCAACTGACTTAATAGGAGTCCAACATTTAGGGTAAATATTTTCTCTCCAAAAAAGTATATTATCGTCAAGCTTTAGAGCCTGTAGCATAGAGATCAATTGAAACATTGATACATTTGTGTATTTTATCATTTGCGAAGCGTATCTGAAGGTATTTTTTTGTAGCTTTTGCTACATAAAGAAATGAATATGAATTTTGCAAGGAAAGCTTCAGCAACCTTCAGCTGCATCAGCATCGAACCATTACCTCTCGACATCAGTGAGCAGTGCTTTGTTGGACCTCAGCTCATCCTGTATGGACTGCTTGGCCTGGATTTCACTCTGTAGACTGGACTGCAGGTTGAGTAATTCCATTTTGTCTAATCGCTGTGACCGTCTGTTCTTCCACGTCTTTTCCTGCAACAGCAAATGAAGATTTTGTATTAGGGATGAAAAATTCGAGAATAGAGATAAATTTACCATGGTAATTTTGGGGAATTTAGAAAGCACTCATTGAGGAAAACAAACGCCTTTTAAAAGAAAAAGGTATTTGCACAGATAAGTGCAGATAGTACATGCACAGGTTCCTCAATCTGGGCTCATACTCTCACGCAATTGAAATCAATACCAGATTTGTAAAATAATTCAATATTGACAGTCAATACTTCTCTTGTTGTATACGCTAAACATTTCCTGTATACAAATTCAATCTGCTTCTACTTACGACATGTCCACCAGTCATCTTGAGTGCCTCCAGTTCTTCTGTCATCTTAGTAGCCAAGGCTTGTAAGTAACCTCTGGCATCCTTTTCATCACCAACCCTGGAAAGCAAAGCAATGATAATGTAGTTGAGTACTTAGGTTTTTAACACAGATTGGGGGATTTTACATTGGATCAACAGAAATGTTGAGAAATAATTCCCCAATTAAACGCATGCGTAGTGAGATCTCGCACGGATCCCGTTACGATAGGTAAAGAGATAGAATTTCCATCAGGATAATGTGAATCTGAGAAGATCTGACAATATGTACAAGCTCAAATCAGCTGAAGACGACCCAAGTAGCACCTTTTTCCACTACAATTGTATTGGCTACTGAATAATTCATCATTTTATTCTTTCTACATTGCCAATAATCCCAGACTCACCACTGAATGATTTCGGAGATCTGAGCTTCCCACTGAGCCACACTGTCCTTCTTGTCCTGCAGTTCTTGTAATTCATCTTCTAGCTGTGATCTCTCTTTGCCTAGTTTCTCCATCATCTCTCGGTGCTGAAAAGAAATAAGAAAATTTTGTAAGTCCAAGAGAATATACGGGAAGAGGGGAGATAAAGGCTAAGAGACAAGCAGACTTCAGCTTAGGAGAATACCTGTTTAAGAACAGCAAACAATCAATGTAAGCAGATTTCGGTTCAGTATGAAGGAAACTAAAAGAACTTCTACATATCCCAAAAGAAAATTTATTATTTCGTAAGGGACTTACTGATTTCCATGATAAAACTGGGTTATGTTACAGATTTACAGAAACAGCCAATAATAGTGCATGATATCAATATGGACACTAAATAAATAACACAGTCACAAACCTGTTCATGCAGCTTCTTCTTTTCTTGTTCGTATTTAATGCGTAGTGTTTCTTGAGCCTCTAGACTCTCTTGTCGTAGTTCTGTCTGCATCGTAGCCAACTTCTCCTCGAGGGCCGTTAGTTGATCTTGCAAGGTTTGTTTTGAGATCTCTGTTTCGTGTAATTTCTGAGCAAGAAGGTCTATCTCTCCGTGGTGAGCCTTTTCTAAATCGGCTAATTGTTCCTCAAACAAGAGCTCTCTCCTGTCCAACTCTGTTTTCAATCTTGTCACCTCTTGCGTCAAGTCTAAGCTTGATGAACTAGAGGAGCGACCTATTGACCTCTGTTTTAAACTTTCAAGCTCTTGGCTCAGTTCTTTGCTAAACATTTCTGCTCTTTCTCGCAATTTCTTCTCTCTCGAGGCTTCCGCTTGAGCTTCTTCCAAATTTGATTGCAGCTGAAGACAAGAATCAGTATTAAGCATAATGAAAATCAGTTCAAGCCTACTAATTGAGCAGGGTGACCAGGCATTCACAAACAGCTTTCCATCTTCAACAATAAGTTAAGTTTAGGTGAATGCTTGGACAGCTGACAGCACATGCACAAATGGTACAACTTTCTCTAAATTTTTTTGATTTGCACACATGTACATCAAATTGTGCAAATGGTCCTAATCTCAGCTTTTTTTTGATTTGTACACATGTACATCAAATTGTGCAAATGGTCCTAATCTCAGCTTCAATAACTTTAAGGCCCATACCTGACTGGAGCGAATATACCTTGTCATGGCTACTTTGCTAACCCTTACCGGACTAAAGGGACATTTATGTGCATCCCCAGCTTACTGCCTGTAGGGCCATTTATGTCCCCAAAATATGCTGCTGTCCCTGATGACGTCACAATCACAGGATTGTTTTTTTTGGACTAATCAGTCCAGTAAGGGTTAAAGGCTAGACTTACATCCAAATCGGATATAATATAAACAACTACCTCTCTTTTGGCTTTATCACTTTTGCGAACGTCTTGTTTCGTGACATCTATCTTCTGCTTCAACTGCTCCATCTCTTCTTCTTTGTCTCGTAATTGTCTCGCTACTTTCTGCTTTTGCGATCGCAGGTCGGCTAATCTTTCATTGATGTCCGTGAACTCCTCCATGGCAACTTTTCTCTGACTCAAGGCATCTCGGAGTTCTTTCGTTTGTGATTTGTACTTCTCTGATAAGTCGGTGAGTTCCTAAAAGGATGGCAATAAAATATAGATTTTGATAACGATGTAGCAGAAAAGTAGGTAGGCCTAATATAAGTGCAAAGGAGGTTGCGAACTAAGAATACAGAATTTTTATTTCTTATAAGGCTGAATATCTTCCATCCAAATTTATTACAGTAAATACTGCATAATGCTACTATTTCACAAGGAGAAGTATTAAATCATAAAAAATGAAACTACAAGATCAGCATAAACCTTTCAGATAACAGGCAATATTTGGTGTTAAAGCTTGACAACCTTATCACACAACAAATAGCAAAAACATCCAGAGGGCAACACCTACCCTATGCAAGTCGTCATTTTCTTGTTTCATAGTCTTGTTGGATTTTTCTAGCGCTCGGACTTGTGTGTTCTTCTTGGTCTCAGATTGTTCAAGCTCCTGCTTCACACTCGCTAAATCTTGCTCCATGTCCGTATTTTCTGCAAGAATAACAAACAAGCCATAAGTCAAAAACACTCTGAACAAATGACCTGGCCAATACACAATCATTCTTTTGATGCGTAATTAATAACATGTAAGACCATAAGATAGTAAGCCACAATTACCTATTAACTGTACTCTTAGGCGGGCATTCTCCTCCTGGAGTCTCCTCAGCTCAGCATCGTGTGAGGGAGCTGGTGATCCAGGGGCTTCATTGGGTACTGTACCAAACTGAACATTGTTGCTGGCTTCTGCAAAACGGCAAGAATAATATATGATTACCAACACACAAATTTGGAACAGTTCAGATTCTATAAAGTTAGATTGAGATGTGTAGTCACTGTTGACAAATCAAATCAGTTTATGACCTCTTTTGCTGCAGAGTGCGAAAGTGAAACAATGTCCAATTCCTGTAGGTAACCCCATTTTAAAATAGTATGGCTGTGCCCTCATACCTTTTAATTTCTTTCCTAGTTCCTTATTCTCCTTCTCGAGGGTCTTTATCCGTGACTCCAGCGACTGGACTTGCGATGAGGAATCAGCGATGGCGGGGCCGCTGGAGGGAGGAATGTGGTCTATCGTTCGGAGGAATCCCGTGTCCGACAAGGAGCTGTCTTTCGTGAAAGTGAACCCCACAAACGGAAGATGGTGACCGGTGAATGCTGCGTGGGATGACGGTGGGACTGACTGTTGACCCAAATGAAATAAACTCAATATTAATTCATATCATTTGGTAGCATGCATCACAGGCAATCCGCAGTGAGGCCATTTATTTTCTCGCATGGTGACTCATTGGTGAGGCACAAAAATGACCCTAACACAGATACTCAACTATGAATAGACTATCTATTAGACAAGATATTTAAAATCTTTTAAGATTTTATAGTTATGAAATCAAAGCACATCAACTTTAGAAACAAATTCCTCAATTTCCGTAATTTCATGGAGAGTTGAGAGAAGTAAAAGTAAGATAATAGTGTATGAAAGAGCCATCTTAATTTGGCAATTTGTCATCGCACAATGCCTTACAAAAGTCGAATCTTGTTTAACAGCTATCATCAGCCAACCATATGCTTGCGTAAGCTACAACCTAAGATCTTCCTGGTATTGTTTTGTCTGAATCCAAAATAATAGATACACCATGGACATTTACTCACGTTAGGTCTGAAGTCATTTTCATCTACGTCGAAGTTTGACGTGTCAGTGGGACTGCTGACTTCTGGAATGTATGGGGCTTCCATATCTCTGAGGTGATCCCAGTCAATTCCTTCAAAAAACGGGTGATCTACAAATTCCTGAATTCCGTTCTGACCGATACGTTTTTCTGGAGTCGTAATTAGGCGTAAGATCATGTCTCTGGCTTCGTCAGATGATTCAACATCCTCCGGGAATTTTAACTGGTTCTGTGAATACATGAACAAGAGATAATATGGTTAAAATAACGGAGATATTTAGTCACAATAGCAATAGAGAGAGAATGCGAGATTCAGTTATATTATGAAGACAATTCATGGCATTTATTTGACTGACAATCCCAACATTATTCATAATGGCAACATCATTTCTTATGTATCACTAGGCCAAAAAGACAATATTGCCTTAATGCAATAAATTCTTACCTCATGGTTCATGATCTTCCCATAAGTTTCCACTAAAGACTCGGCATAAAACGGCGTCTCCCCGAACAACATTTCATACATGCACACGCCCAGGGACCACCAGTCACATTCTGGGCCATACCGACCATGCCCATCCTCCATGGCCTGAAGAAAAATATACATTCAGATGTTAGAAATATATAATTATTTTGATGCGAGATATACAGATTTAGATTTAGATGAGAGACATGGAATTAAAGAAAAGGTCCTCTTGTGAAATATAATAAATTTAAGAGCAAGTATCATTTTCAATCATAGTGTAATTTTTTATTATTTCATGGGTATATTAAAAGTTGGACGTTAATCAAACAATCCAGTTAAGATCAATTTGCACAGAGACTGCATTAACTTTCAGCAGCACGGATCCCCTAACAATAAGATCAGAAGACTTACAACCAACTACACTCTTTTCTATACACAAAGGCACTTTATAAGGCCATGAGGCAGTTGGGACACTGAAACTTACCCTAAGGATTTCTGGAGAAATGTAGTCAGGTGTTCCCACAGCTACAGATGAATGTACCTGCAATCAGACCAAGATTCATAAATGTACAGAAAATGAGAGTCAATGGACTCAATTAGAATCCACTAATTGGAAGTTTCAAGAACTTTGTAACCCACAATTCCACATGACAACCAGTTATTACAATTAAATAACATATTCCACATGACAAGTTGACAACCAGTTATTACAATTAAATAACAGAGTCAGGCTGTACTACAATTGCGGCTGACCAAAAGTGGCACTTTCCCCCAGTCTACCGAGAATGATTTCGGGATTATATAGACTCAAACAAATACACAAGTCACACAATCTCATTGAGACTTCACTTACCGTGCCATCATCTAATAGCCGCAAACACGACCCAAAATCGGCTAGAACGATGTGACCCCTCTGGTCGAGCAAGATGTTGTCAGGTTTGATGTCTCGATGAACGTATCCTAAGGTGTGTAGTGAGTGAACGGCTAGCACCATCTCGGCAATGTAAGACTTGGCCATATCTTCCGGTAATCGATCTTCAAATTTGCTTAATAACGTCAACAGATCACCCCCAGCGTAGTAGTCCATGACCAGATACTGGAACAAACAGAAAATCAATTTTTATTATCAAATTCAATATTGGTTTTTCAGGAAGTCAAAAATATAAATTTTTTTAAACCATCCGAAATTAACTGCAAGCTCTATTAACTGATTTGAGATCTTTCATAACTAATCGGAGCACTTTGGACACCAACATAGTTCCTATAGGATATCCAAGGAGTATGTTGTAGCTTAACTTTTTTATGGTCCTTATCATTCATATTGAAGTATAAGGAAGTTGGCGATGAACAAAGTAATTACAATCTGCATTAGATAACATTAAGATTTCATATTTCCTGAAGTGTCACCATTTTTTTTCTTTTGAGGAAAATATAATTTTTTAATAGTGCATGTTTATAAGTAACGCTTGCCCACATATACTGACAGAGATCAAACTATAACACTTCCTGAATTAAAATCAAGCAAATAAATCAACTCACCAGGTAGTCGTCATCTTGGAATGCATAGTGTAAATTAGTGATCCACCGTTTGTCCCCAAATACTAAGACGTCCCTCTCCTCTTGAAAACAGGCAGTCTGAAATAAATGAAATAATAGTATAAAGTCAAAGCTTAACAGGTAAACACATTTTATCTAGAGATTGTAGTTTTTCACCTGTTATTAGAAGAGAGCCAATCATCCCAACGACAGTACAGTACAGAGAACATTCATGACAACTGTTAATCCACATCCATGTCAGAAGCGTGATGTCTTGAACTTGAGGATGAAAGGATCAAGCCTTTAGCCAGCAGTTCCACTTCATATTAAGTATGACACAGACTAGTTGATAAGAGTAAGAGTTCAGGACTGCAAGATATATCATTTGGCCTTTTGAACAAATTGGCATTTTTTCTCAAGCCCTCTCACACTAGATTCATTTTAAAGTGGGCACACCAAATACTTCTACTGCTGGGTTTAAAGTGTTTGAGCACACAGCTGCACAGGGTCTACGAAACATGTTGTGGCAGAAAAGAGGTTTACTTCGGAAGCATGAAGTGTCAAGATTGACATCAATCAGTCATTATCAGTCACCACACAGTACATAAAGCCCCTTGGCCATTTATCAAAGGGCACAGGTTATCCAAACGAATTTTGCAATTGCTTTTACAGTAATTGCTTTCCTGCACCACTCACCAAAATGACCTTAAATGTTGACTGGTCAGAATATCTTCATAGAATACTGGCAGATGAATGGATGATCGGGACTTTGCAGTCTTATCATCCCGTTTTTATGCACTCAGAAGGCTGATTAGAACAACAGGAGGACACAACAAGGAGGCAAAGGATGATTGAAACTGAAGTTCAAAATAGGTCAAAGGGACCCGGCCAGAGCTGGGATCGAACCTTGGACCCAGCTAAGGGGATATCAGAGTGCGGCAAACTGAGCTAACACCTTCCCTGAACACAGGAAGATGATTTATATCTTACCAGCTGCTAACTGAATCATTGTTTATGATGATCTATCCTTCGAATTAGTCTGAATGGTCTGTAACTGAAGACCATGTGGCACTGAAGTTTTTTTTCATGCAGTGCATAGGTCTTCGTCTAAACTTGAAACTTTCATCAGAAGGAATGCCAAAAACAATGATTCCATGACATTTTCCCATCTTGACAATTTGTCATTGCAAGTACCAGTGAAGGGCTGGGAGCAGAGTAAAGTGACTTTATTGATTTTCCACATTTCAGCATGTTTTTGCTACACGAGCCATAACAATTAATCTTGGGGGAGAGGTCAATGGAGTGAGCAACCTCTTGTGTGCTGCCATCTTATATTACTTGATCAAATGAGAGAGGATAACTCAATTGTCTTGTCACAATCTGTGGGATGGCTAGAGTTCTCATACATTCCACAGTTTTGTGTCTCATTGCTCATTCATCAGTTTCATAGGGTTTATATCATTTCCAACCCTTCAAAAATATCATTGATATTTTTGCTTATGCAAAAAATGCAACTACCTAGCTACTTTGGTGGATCAGTCATAGCGAATCCAAAATTATTTTTTGTGCACCTATAGAGCAAAATCCCAGTTGGACCAGTGGATGCACTTTGGATGAGACACAAAATTTTGCGATCCCTTGCACCAGTGTCTGACTGTCTGTGAGGGCAAGTAAAATCCAGTCCCTGTCTCAATCTATCTATCAACCTGAACAAGCACATAATGTACAAGCGATTTCAGAAGACATAATCCCAATTGTCAAAGGTACGTACCTCAGCCCTCTTGAGCATCTCCCACTTGTTGAGTATTTTCATGGCGAACACCTCGTCAGTGGTTTTCAACTTGACAACAGCCACCTCCCCAAACGCCCCCCTTCCGATGATCTTGAGCGTCTCGAAATCATCTCTGTGTAGTCTTAAGTTGCGTACTGATGTCACCACTGGTTTCACTGTAAAAGAAATAAGATTACAGTAAGTACATGTTACCATGGAATAGTGCAGTGCAGTTAATCATATCAAACCAGCATAATTCCAAGCACCGCCAATGTTTTTATAGACCGAAGGGATTAAATCAACTATTGTATCAATGATAAACAGTGGTATCCTGATTCAAGCTCCAAATGATGCAACTTATTTTTGTCATCCAGCTGCATAATCTTCAAACAATGCTATAACCACAGCTTAAGTTCTTCGATCAAATGATTAAAGTTAATGACCTTCTCAGAAGGCAAAGTTAAAACATTTCACTAATATTTCTATTCAGCACTGGAACACTTTTTCCATTTTAATGTTTCACTACAACACTAAAACAATCAATACCCAGTGTCAAATGTCACAAAACTTAATTCAGACAAAACAATAAGGGACCAGATGCGTTTTTCCTAGTCCCCTTTAGCTTATGTCTTTAGGAGGTAGACTGAGTGTTAAACCATTATCATAAATATATTTTTTCAAGGTAACCTGATCCAGAATTGAGGTATAATCATGAGCAAAATTTGTCACAAAGTTGAAGGAGTTAAAACAATGACACAGATAATGCACACAACTTCAGCTTTTCAACAAAATTGTTAGTAATTTGTTACTTGAACACTTGAATAAAGAATTAATAGACATCAGTTGAATAACTTTGGGTTACAGTGAGTCTACTTGAGGTTTTCAGCCACTTCTCAGTTTCTCAATGAAACAATTTCAACTTATCACTTCCTTGAGTAGCAAAAGTGTATCCTTGAGTTCTCAAGATTTTGGGTGCAAAATTGATTTCAGAATTGAGAGAGGGTTTAGCACATAAAGTGATGGAGGAAATATCATTTTCAAGGTTATGATAATTATTTTAAACTTTTAAGTAATCATGTCTGAACACTTGTCAGACGTTGATATCCTTTCAAATTTTCATTTCAGGGTTCCAGATTCGTCTTCAAATTCTGGCAATCTGGGTGTGAGGAAGGATGACCAGCTTTTATAATTGTGAAATACTAATAAACAATAACTCTGGTTGTCCTTCCAATGACCTGGCAATTCACTACCAACAGAGCCAACCCTAAACATTAAAAGAATAGAGACACAAACAAAACAAACCAGTGTCCCTATATAATGTTATACATTGTAACAACTAATCAGCTAATTATGTTATAATTTGTACTATTGGTGATCAAGATAGCAACACTAGATGAAACAAACTAGAGTACCAGCGCAATAATGCAAGAGTATCTGAAGTTTTTTGTGTTTTACATCCACAAATTTTGATAATGTGAGTATTATATCACAGATTATCACCAGCTGATCGCTTGTAGCCAGACTGCATGCTTAACAAGAGCTGAAGCGTATGTAGCAGCAATCCAGTTGGCAACGTTGGGCCATTGGGCAACTAACATAAGAAACCCAAGCTATGAGAACAACATGATTTGTTACCGGATGTCTGTAAATATTTAGGGGTTATCAGCTAGAGTAGCAATGATACAACTATATGCTTAGATGACAGAGATTAACAAGATACAGTGATACCAGGCACAACACACTTGATAGTAAACTGATACCCTCCACACGGTAAGAGGTTTCATTGACATGGCTGCAGAATTGCACTGTAGACATGTATATACACTACCAGACACTGCTCTGTAGTCAGTTTTACCATGGATATTGACACTCCTGCTCTTACTTCTCACATCAGTGACAATCAACCCCAGTAAGCAGTAGATACTACCCATAGAGGGCTGCACTTTCTAATTCCAAATATCACATACATGTATTGCAACAGTAACTGGAGAAGGACAAATGGACGATAGGTTTATAAATCCGTATCTGTGCGCCAGGAAAATTGGGACAGGTGATGTGGACACAACAATGAGGTGAAGGATCATTGAAACTGCCTTCCAGCATAAGTCTAGGTGCCTCGGCCAGAGCAGGAATCAAACCCTGGACCCAGCGATTGGCAAGCCAGTGCACTTCCAACTGAGCCAACCAGCTAAACCTCCTTCCAGAGTCCCAGTCAGCACGAATTAAAAGCTTTTGAACTTGCAACTTCAAGAATTTATTTGACAAATAACAATAACTTGCAAACAGCATAGAAAATTGGAACTGCGACCACTGGAAACTGCATCCTGATTCTATATTAATGAGAGCTACTGACAAAATCCAAATCAAAAACAATAATTCATTTTTAATGAATTTATCAATTCAATTGACTGATGACTTTTAGTCAGATTAAAAATATGAGGAAATATAGTTGGGCGTCGGGCCAGCTCTTTTATAGAATTTCTACCATACTGCACATGTATACATTAGCTTTTAGTTATTACTTCACAACATTTTTCATATCGTATTCCTGCATCTCTTTAGATGCATCCCTCATACCCACAATGAACTAAAATGTCTAAACGAGTGTAGAAAGCCGAAGTTCCCTTGGGAGTCTTCTTGACACCCTCATGCTCATAACGATAACTGATAATAATCAACTTGCTACAAGATAATATCATGACTCTGCAACTCTCATAACTAGATGACAGCTTTCTCACCATTATTATTATCACTTGCATTGGCTTGCAATTATTCCACTTAGCCAGCTGCAGACTGAGTGCAGACTACGATGCTTGGCTGGACACAGCATAGCATGTCAACATGGTCAAAGCAACGACAGAAATGAAACTAGAAGGCAAATGGAATTTGCTTATCTGGACGGTGATAATCGACCTGACCATTGTAAAACAAGCTAGGGCTAGTCATTTGATATGCGGAATTATAGTAGCAGGGGTCCCATTTATGAGGGCGTTAGCCCTAAGTGGCCTTGAGAGGGAGAAATGCATATTTCGCTACACATGCGGCAACGCACCAAAGTGTTTTGATTGATACTTATATTGAATTGGGAGAGATGAAAGTTTGCAGGGCTTGACAAGTCATGTTAATACATAGTTATGTAGCGTAATATCATGATGCATTTTTTGCAATGGCACATGAGTGTATATTATTGACAAAACAAGTAAAATCTCAAAGCAAACAGATATATTGCACTTATCAAGCACTTTCTTGGAAGTGCCATTGATGACATTTAGATTTGGCAGCAGATCTAGGCCAAGCATTCAGCACACATCCCCCGAGGCGACCCCCCGAGGCGACCCCCCGAGGCGACCCCCCGAGGCGACCCCCCGAGGCGACCCCCCGAGGCGACCCCCGAGGCGACCCCCCAAGGCGACCCCCGAGGCGGCCCCCGAGGCGACCCCCCGAGGCGACCCCCCGGTTTCCATCGATCTCAATAAAGCTACATTTATGATTATAATTAGATAATCACAATTCATTAACTATATTTGGTTACACACAATTATCCTTTATATGATTTAATTGTTGTAATCAGAACTCAGGACAACCATGGCAAACCCAACACCATCCCATGCACCATCCTAGCACAGCATACAAATCCACGGGCGCTGGTACGCATTTTGCGCGTTAAATGGCTACGGAGAGTGTCCCCCTAGCGGGAAACCCAAGAACTACTTGTTCACAGCAGCGAAGACGGTGGGAACCAGCCAGACGACATCAACCAATCACATCGCTTCATTCCAATGGCAACCAGCTACTCTATCAGAGCTAATGTATAGGCTCTGACTCTATGTATCGATGGACTGGTCCCCTCTAAGCTACAGACAGGTGGGCCAGATTGCAGTCAAATACATTAGATTTAGTGATTTCTGTCTATTCTCGGCACTGTATGCATCTATCTATAGTTGTTACAGATAGATCTAGCCCTAATCTATCTGCTGCATCACTCTGACTCATTAGGATGGCTTGTGTGCAGAGGTGGACGTTGAAATAGGAGCTGAGTGGAGTAAACCACTATATGTCATGTTTAATGCTGGCATAGTTGACAGGAAGTCAAGGCTGACAGAAGTAGTAGTGTAGCCTAACAGTATCTGGACTCCGTCCAGATAATTATAGCAGTTCATGAGTCACAGCCTTAATGAATATTGACAATGTTATGACAGCGCTTAGCACGTTAGCATGTTATGGAGCTCATGATACTATAATTGCTGTTTGTCAGGTTAAAAATAATCACAAGCACTATAAGTTAGGTCGAAAGTGATATCAATTGAATTCAGAATAATATTATACAATGATATAGTAATGCCTGGATAATGCCAATCAGCATTAATTTTATGGAGACTATAAATGGCAAGGTTTCTAATTTCAGTAGTTTGAAGAGCTACTGACAATGTTCACACTTCATTATTTGGATGATTGGGACTTGACGTCCTGCATTTGTTCACTTAGCAGGCTATTAAATAGGACAGGAGGAGGAACAACTTTAAACAATGAGGCAAAGGAATGATGTTGTCCAACATAGAACTGTCCAGGACTCTAGGTGACCCAGCCAAAATGGAAACTGAACCCGTGACCAGGTGATTGGTAATTGGCAGGCCAGTGTGGTAGCAACTGTCAGCTAAATCAGCTTATTTCCCGCCTTCATCATGGTGACAAGATGGATATGTATGGATAGTGCAGCCCTGTGACAAAAGGTGATACCATTGACAAGGATAGATCAATAATTATTCAGCTCAGTTTCAAACTCAATATACATTGTGTACTCGCAACCAGTCTTCTTTGGTCAATCGCACAATTATACTAATACGTGTGTTAATATCTGTTTAAAGTACAACACACGTGCTGTGAGAGTCTGAGGCAGCAATGGAAATGCAGCACTGGCATTGAACACCTAACAGTCTTTTTTGTTTGTTCCCGGCATAATCCCAGTTAGACCGCAGCATGAAGTATTACACTATGGGACATGTCTGCTCTGTGGCATTGCTCTTTTATTATGGATTTACGACTAAGCACAGCTCTAAAGCATTCCAGCTGCCTAGTGCATTACTTATTGTGTCATGTTGTTTCAACTGCAAGATAGGCATGATACAGCAGAACAGTGAGCAGTGAGTGAGGAGTTAGTTGGGTGAGTTGGGAGAAACAATTGATGACCTAGCCATACAAGCAATTACACAGAACCCTTGTTGCACCCATCCCTGTTATGCTAAATTCATTAGCAAAACCAACATAAGGCGAGCAGTGCCGATCATATTGGTTCAGTTCCATATATATCATAGTTCAATGCTATTGATATTGTGGTCATAAGTCATATTCAACATTAAACCAAGCAATATTGAATTGTACTTTCATGTTAAAATTGGCTAATCACCGAGCATTTTCAATTAGTTTTCTCAAAGCTTCCATTTTAGAATTATTATCCAATTGCAACGGTTGATAAATAAGGAACTTATTTTTTGGTTCGTTCTCCTCTGCCTCATGAAAATGTAATGAACCTGAAAACCTAAACTACACAATCCAATTGATGATCACTGATCACAGGTCTGTGCAATAAACACGATAAAAGCCACAACATTTACTATGGACCATAATACTTATCTGCTGCTAGGCCTCCATTCATTTCTACAGCTAATGCCTAATGGACCTGTCTTGATGACACTACAAAACAAGGAATGGATCGGCTTCAATATTCAAACCTGAAAAATGTTTATACTCCTGCACAATGGGCCTATGAACCACACACGAAACCATTGTATGACTTTAGATTGCTAAAAGAGTGCCTGATTCTGAATGGTTCACCACAGCTTATATACCATTATACCTCATCAATATCACAGATCACAATTCCACAATACTGATACATTCAACTGTATGTTGTATTGTGAATCAATTTATGGTGTGATTGGCAATTAATTTGATGCATGGACCCATAGATTCACCTCATTCCAGGACTATGAACCATTGAACCAGCATTTGACTGAGGTGATGAATTCACCCGAAACACAATAGCATATTGGCTATGAAGCTATAAATATACTGGCTATTGGCCAAGGTATTTTGCAAGGCAGAATACTAGTACGATTATTCACCATTCAGCACAAAAAAGATTCGCTTCAGCATCAATCTGTCGCCATTGAAGAACCCTAAATAGTGCTATTCAGAACAGTCATTAGTAATTTGGCATTATTGATTAATTCACGGAACTGTAAATAATATATCGCTATGTAATTGACTAGTTTCATACATCTAATCACTGTACTGATTGTGAGCATTGACAATGACAGTGAACTGACAATGACTAAGAAAGTTCAGTTGAAGCCAATTTAAAAGCCTACAGAACAGCTACAGCAAACAAGAAATGAAGGGAGAAGAACATTTTGGTTAATTGTTTATCATGTTTATCTGCACAATGATCTTGGGACTTGGGAGAGGCTCGGAGAGCCCCATTGGATGAAGTTCAAGTATTGTTTAGCAAACAAGAAATGTGTTGGGGACATTTTCAAGGTCTGAGACAAATTCTGGCAAAGAAGGGGATGTATATATGCGTATGCAATGCTATGTATTGGTATTGCAAACTTTGGCAACACAGATTAAAAAATATTATTTTATTCTCATAATACAACACGTACAAGCTTGGCTACAAATCTGTCAAGCAAGTTACTTACATTCCTAAGTTTATGATATGTTATAAATGTAGCGAGAATGTTGGTAAACTAAAAGCTAATGTTTACATACCATGGATATTATACATATGATATACAGGCCAAGTTAATTCATTGCTATCAAAATATAGGGCTAGATCATATATATGCATTGCTAAGTTATTCCTACAATTGAGTGATAGAAGCAACAGTTAGTTGTCCATTTTCTACATAAATGATCACTGAATTGACACTTATTGATAGGAATACATTAGGTCGAATTTGATGGAGAAAAAAATACACATCCTGACACACACAATAAGTTGCCAATAACCACTTTGAATAATGGCAGTATGGGATGCACATGATGTATATACATATCTGTCATCCAAGCATACAATATACATGTCAGAATCATACATAGCACACATGCAGTACATGTACAAATGTTTACAAGCATGAGGTGCAGAGGGACATGACCAAAACAATAACAGTTGGAGGCTGATCAATGTGGTGCTGATTTAAACATGGGCTAACTTGGGCAGCGAGCGTTTAGCAGTGTTTAGATTCATGTCGAAATTTTTACACACGGATAATACGAGGGAATCTAAAAGCAGCCAGGATGTCACGCTAAATTTTTCACAAGGATCCTACTTCGTTTGTTCATAAACCGACATGCTAGTTTAGTTTTTCTGCTAAAAAATCAGCTCAGCGTGTTTCCCCAATTCATAATCATGATAATTGACCCCAATTCCACCAAAACATGAGCCGTGAGGGGGCATGTGGTTAAGGCCCAATCTCGGAGATGTCGATTTTATTGATCAGAAGCATTGAACGAGCTCTGTGATAAAAAGGAGCCAATGCCTCATTGCTCCAGGCATCTATTGCATGTAAAAGCAAGCAGGCAGAAAAGCCAGGCAACAAAAAATTTCCATTTACTGACATAAAACAACGACAGCTTCCGGATTAAGTAAAAGCTTACTGCAAAAAAGCTTCTACTAATTAGCAGCTGATTAGTTATACCAGCAATATATGCAAGAACACAAATCCAAAGGCTGTGTTACTAGCACTAGTATTGCACTAAATGATTTTGCATAATTGGCTCCAATATTTTAAGCTGGGACTGTTTGATCAGAGATTGGGAGTAACAAATTATTCATTCAATGGATTTATGTTGAAGCTAGCATCTCCATAGACAAGCCACTCGCTACTATTCTGCTAACTTTAGGTCTTCAACATAAACAGATAAAAAGAAGTTTGAAAATATTGTATAGGACCAATTTCTGTGACATTAGGCCACACATAATTGATTCTTAGCTTCGCGGGCACGCCGACACAATAGATTTTCTGCCAATGGAATCAAAAATAGAAAAAAACAAAATTTTTTTTGACATTATAAAAACATTTTTTTCACTTTTTTTTTTGGTCCTACCGACCGACCCTAGAAAAAGTACTTTGAGACGAATATTCGGTAGTCCACAACATTTTTAGCCTGTCATAAAAACTGATGAATTTCTTGGGTGCTCATGGGGTTGTTAACTATATCTATTTCAACATGTTCAAGGCCGATCAGAAATAAGTTACATGTATCTCTTTTCTTTCTCAGTTTTTCATCATCCAAACCACAGGCTTGAGCAATAAAACTAATGAAATACACAGCAACCTTGCAATAATCAAATTAGTAAGTGCATATGGATTATACACACCAATATTGTCCAACACTATTATCAGTTATGCATTTTCATAACTTCCACTTCATAAAACCTTTCATCACATTGTGTGTAACACAATGCAAAAACTCTAGTACTCTACTAAACAGCTAAGGCCACACATAATTGATCTTTAGCTTCTCGGATCCTCTCAAGGCACTTTTTCGAGGGTCGGTCGGTAGGACAAAAAAAAAAAAGGTAAAAAAAAAATTTTTTATAATGTCAAAAAAAAAATTTTTTTTTTTTTCAATTTTTTTTTTCCATCGGCAGCATATCTATTGTGTCGGTGGGTCCGCGAAGCTAAGAATCAATTATGTGTGGCCTAAATCAGTGAGTAATACAGAGTACTGTACTTAGAGGAGGTATCAGTACTCTCAGCTCTCGGACAACCTCCAAGCAGTCAAAAGTTCATTTAGTCCAACAAGGATGTAACATACTGTCACAAGTCCAGCATAGCTAACCCATAACCGACATTAATGATTCAATACATTATTTAATGAACCTACTTAGTATGTCGAGGCAGTGGAGCATTTTCTAAAATTCTCATTGTCTTAATTTGTGATTTTGTGTGACAATAAGAAAGTTATGATACACGGCTGCAGCACCTGGTAAGAAGATGTGATACATGTATGTTCGCAAGAATGAAGGCCCAGGATCTTGACAGCAACTCTAATGCATTTTTCCTCGCATATTTTTGCCAACAGTAACTTGCAGTAACATGAAAGCCATTTGGAGTGATTCTGAGGGCTGCCCTAAGCCTCGTCTGCTCATAGTGTTGGCATTAATATTGACTGCCACTCATGGGTATCAGCAGGTTGCCTGAAGACTGCTTTCACAGGAATCACAGACTCCTGCTGTGTATTTGTTGCAAAAATATTTATCATCTTGAGCAACCACTCAAGTTGGCCTCTCAATCTACTCAATACAAAGAGCTAAGATCAGCAGGATCTATCAAGAGCTACCTCTCTTAGTATTAGTAAGTAAGACAGCATAAATGTCAGCGTCCGAGGATAACTTTTCTACACAACCCTTTCCACCAGTGATATAAATCTCCCAATAACTAGCGAAGTCAAATGCTAAATATCTGACCACATGGCAATCAGAGAAAGTCACTGAAGTCAGTAGTAAGTGACTAGTAAGCCATAAGTTGCAAGGTTTACGACTTTCACATGGCAAACACTTGCACTGGACAGCAGCCCACAGTAAATGAGTCTGTTGCAGTTGCCAACAAAACTGCATTGATCCAAAATAGTCAAGTGCGTCTTGAACATGTTGAAGCATGTGAAGTGTCTTTTTATCGGATTTCAAAAATTCACAAACAACCCTTAGAACAAGAACGTTATAAGCAGTTCACTTTCAACATGGATGACCTGTCATATCATACATCAGATTTACATGATGCCGGTAAATTGCAATATCACCACAATGAGCAGTTTCAGTCTTTCCGCATATTGCATCAAGAGACTCGAATACACTGACTATCAGTATTGAGCCGTTATAGTCTTTTTTTTCAAGAATTCTGCAAACATGATAGGCACATCATACACGGTTCTCCAGCTCGCACAGTATTTGATGGTCATGTTGACCAATCCCCAATCTCAAGAACGACAAAATGAGTTGTGGTTAGAAATTATCACACATTTCCAAGAACATGAAGAATGGTGCTCAGAAAATCAAAGATAAACAATTAAGGTTTGATAAGTTTATCATAACCCTGATGTATAGTCTGACTTTGAGATAGATAGGAACTGATTAAGCCTGATAAGATATTAGGCAGTCGACTGTTGCCAGTCAAAGCACCATCAATATTTTGATGCCTACAGAATAAACAGTGAACTTGGCATAATGTCACACAGTAGGTTTACTTAGCTGTAAAAAACTGCAGCCAGAATGGCTACCCACCCACTAATTCGACACTTGGAGTGACTGCTTTCTATAGGTCAGGGTGGGAACTGTATAGTGACTGCTGCAGCCTGCAGGTCGCAATTGGCAGTGTATTGTCCAACTCTTGACTTAACAAAGCTATACACAACTGAAAAAGTCCAAAAGAGCAATATAGAGAAATCTAACAATAAAGCCAAAGACAGTCTGACCACATTGGCAGCCAAACACAGATGATGGATGGACGGATGAATGAGTCTTTACGTCCTGTATTTATGCACTTGGAAGGACAGGAGGAGGACACGGCAATGAGGCGAAGGATGATTGAAACAGCCGTCCAACATAGGCCGAGGTGACACGGCAAGAGCAGGATTCAAACCCTGGACCCAGCGATTGGCAGTCCAGCATGCTACCACTAGACCAACCCTCCCCCCCCCCCCACCATACACAGATGAAGAAACTCCTAAAAATACAGAAACCAACAAGGTCAACACTGGCAAACACATGGCAACCCTTCTGACAAACACCCAGCTTATCTATCAACATCTATCCTGTGGTGTAACAATGCATAAGAAAACTATCCAGCAAGAGCTTTATGACTTGCTAAAAGGATAGTCTAATAGGAATTCAAGATAGGTCTAATACAACAAACTAATATTACAATATATGGAAGAATGGGTGGCATTCCAAGCTGTCAGGGAAGAGGGGTTTTGGTAATTTACTACAGCTGTTGCAGAAGAGCTATTTGCATGAAAACAAACACTGGGAACAACAAACTGAAGGTTTACCAATCTTGCACATTACCATCTAGTGGCATGCACATGTAAAAGAAACCTTGAACAATGTTGATTAACTGTAAACCAGGTCATCATTATAACCTATCTCTCACTTCAATCTCCAACATGTTAAAACTATAGGAACTGACAGACCAAGCAATGCTGGTATGTTATAAAACGCGGACCGGACTCGGACGCGGACCCGGACTGGACCCGGACTCAGTCACGGACTTGGCAATTACAGACAAGCCAGGCTATAATGGTCAGTTCTTGACCACAAAGGCACTGACTAGATCACCCCTTGCACAGCCATGCATCTCAAGCCTCGCCCCCTTCTCATCCTGCATGGGAGTATGCCCCCCTTCTCCCTTTCCCTCCTGCTGCAGACGATACAGTAGGCCTAATCTTATATTGCAGATACAGAAGGTCTACTGTTAATTATTCAAGTATAGAAATGGTGGCCATAAATTTGAAGTTGTGCCACACGAACCTTAACATAACACAGGCAAATTCCCTCAAACTGCCGACCTACACGGAACATTGTCAATTCAGTGGCGTAGCTAGGGTTTCTGTCTGGGCGGGGGAGGGGGGCAAATGACCTTGAATTACCCTGAAGTGACAACAATTGACATAGTTTTTGAGTTTTGACAAACTTTACCGGCTTTTAGTGAAATCCCATAAAGCATTCAAAGTATTGAAAACGCAGTAAACAAGCCAAGAAACTTCTGAAAAGCTAACTGTAGAAAGTTAAAGCTAACTGTAGAAAGTTAATGGTACCAAGCGCATTACATAAGTAAATGTTTTTAGGATAGTTTGCATCTGGGTTAAATCACAGTTGTCTATTCGCTCAAATCCACTCTTGGGAGTTCATAGGACAATTCCCTACGTCATAATGTTTGGGATGATGAAAATAGTTGCCATCAGTATACTTATCAAACTCTGTCTAATTTCAACAAAATATATTCTTGATTTTGTCATGAATATAAAACTAACACAGAAAATTTAACTCTCCCAAACACTGTCTTCAAACCTCAGGATTTTGGAACCAATCATCCCAATGGGACTATTCATGACCCCCTCTCCAAAAGGGGCTACATCTTAGTAGTGAATCTAGGCTCATATTAAACTTAATAACTTAACTTTACTTCTTAAACGACGCTACACTACTTTGGTAATATTTCTATTTTAATGTTGCCATACTAATAACATTATCACTGTCTCATCTCATTTTATTCGGAAGTACGCAATTCCAGGAGCTTCCATGCAGTACCAATGTTCATGCAGTACTTATAAATAAAACTGGTAGAGCTCCCCCCCCCCCCGGACAGTTGGGTGTCCCCTCCAACTAAAGAGTGAAGACCCTTGATTAGTTACGCCACTGCATGCATGTGCTTGACTATATCTATCATCTGATTTTTGAAAGGCAGTGAATGCGTCACTCGATTCTCAGTGTGTCTAAAAAGAATACCCATTCATTAAAGATTGAACATAATCATGAAACTTCTACTGTATGAAACTTCTACTGTATGAAACTTCTACTGTATATTATCTAAACTTAAACTTTGATACAGCAGCAGAATTCCTAATGTGATTTTAATCAGACATTATTACAAGAAGGCTAAAATACACATTGGACTCACTTCACACCGGTACCACAAACCCACAAGTCATCTTGATTTGGAGGGGGGGGGGGTATCACTACTGTGCAGCGACAGGCTGTTAAGCACCCCTCCTCCCTTCTTTGATCGTTATGCAAGTCCCAGTCTGGCTCTGAGTCCGGGTCCGGTCCGGGTCCAGTCCGGGTCCGGGTCCAGTCCGGGTTTTATAAGGACCCAGCAATGCTAAGGGATTTGCCCTCAACTCAAGACCACAACCTGAATGCTCAACCACAGTGGGAAACCTAAACCACATTAAACATGTTAATCACAGTTAATGCAATAAACCCAGGGTAATAAGGCTATAAGCAAGTGACCCGAATGTCAAGTGCGTCCCGAACCTAATATACAATGTAGCCCCCATATCCTGATAGCCAATCATCTGCAATCAATGGCCTATATCTATGACTGTGAAAACACAATCTGATTCACTGCGGCTGTTTGGTTATCAGATTAAATACACACAGCTTGCCATGTATGTGTTTGAAAAGGTGCTAAACAAACACCATAAATGACAACGGAAAAACATTCAATTGAAAGTTCTAAGGCAATCCATTGGGACGGCTATATTTCAAATGATATGCACATATGCCACGGATGTCAATATGGCTATTCAAGAAACAATAAAAGACAGCAAAGATTCAAATAATCAGATAATACAGACTCAATATTTAACTTTGGTTTACTTTTTTCGGAGCATTTTTTAATAAATGTAACGCGTAAGACACTTTGGGTAGTATATGGGTACCCCATTAATCTGCTAATAAGCCACTATACATGCTATAGGTTATATGCCCACAATATGCATGAATGTATATACCAACAGCCCAACACCAAAATGGGAAAAGTAGTGATAGAATTTCTGCTTCAGTGGCTTTGGATCCAGTATGTCATTCAAGCTTTGGGGACTCAAGAGCCATTTGGTTTGATTTCAAAATTTTAATCCAAGGCAAATGCATTTCAGTGTTAGAACTGTTTTCAGCTTCATAAGCCAGTAGCTATATTTAAGGATCATGATGAGTTCTACAGCCAATTCACAAATTGATTTATATCTAAAGTGATGAGGCCATTAGTGACAGAATAGTCTGGAAGCGCAGGAAGTGATTCAAGTGAAGTGCAATTAAGATGAGCATATGATGAGTGACTGAGCAATCACTGTCATTTCTGAATTGCAATAGGGATTCGATTGCTCAACACTGGACTTCAACTTCATTGTGGACTGGGCTTCTTTTTTTTCACAAGAAAGGGCTTCTGAAGCAACATATAATCAAGTCTCTGCTTCTCCAAAAAGAAACAGCTTCAAGAGGACAATTTTATTTACATTGCACCAGACATCAATTCTCAGGAAATGGGTATTATTAGGCGAAATCCAAGTAGCTACCAGATATAGGGACTTCTAAAGAGGTCCACACCACATAGTACTTTCAAGAAAATAAATGTTGTCAAATCCAACTAATCACAATGTCAGACATGCAATTAAATGCAATGTCCCTTAAAATGTAAGGATCAATGTTTTCAATGCATGAGGGATGGCAGACTGAGTCTTGACTGGGGGATATAAAAGAGTCTGCCAGACCCAAATTGGGATTGCCTTTGCATACTATAAGTCTATACAAACTGACTGTTTAGCATTCATTTGATTTGTGAACAAGATGTATCACACAGGGTGAATATTGCTACTCAAGCCTGTAAGCATAATATGTCAAAACTATGCAAAGCCAAAGGTTTTGCTTCAAATACATTGTAATAGCACAGATACTAACATAGATAGCATAGCATCTTTGTGCCATAAATCAGAATACAGGTCAACTAGTAACCATGCCAAGTGGTAACCAAACCAACTCGTAACCATTTTCGATTTTTCCCAACCAAGTAGTAACCATGGCATTTAGTAATCAATAAGCCATGGCCAAGTAGTAACCAAAAAATGAAAGTTGTAAACCAACTCGTAACCAGTGACTCTTGCCAACTGGTAACCAGGGAAAATCAGAATGAACCAACTCGTAACCAAATTATGTAATTTATATTTGGATAATATATCCCAGAATAAACACATGTTATCATTTATTTATAAAATTTACAGAGATTTCTTGAGTTAAAATCATGTTTAGTTTTGGTTACGACTGGGTAGTTGGCAAGAATTTGGTGGTTACCAGTTGGTATGGTCATGAAATTAATTTAAATGCTTGGTTACGACTTGGTAACCCACAAAAAAAGGATGGTTACCAGTTGGTAGGGTTTTTGGTTACCAGTTGGTTGGTTACTAGTTGGTTGGTTACCAGTTGGTTTGGTTACCAGTTGGCATGGTTACTAGTTGACTTGATACCATAAATCATGATCAACATGATCTGGGTGTGGCCAGTTCTGAAATACCTGCAGCACCACCAAGACCAAGTCTTACTTCTCCATCACAAGCAACTGAATCTAGGTCAGTGACATTTGACACTTTTTTGCAACACACCTTGGATCAATCACTTAGGCCTAATTAACACTGTTACACAGGGGTGTTACCAAACAAAATTCATACTTACTAAGCTTGACAAACTCAGAAACACTCTTCTCCCTGCGTAGTGTAGAGCTGGTGCATTCATTGTAGAGCACCACAAGAACGTCAATTAATGTTTCTACACTGAGGGCATGTCCACGACTATTTTTCACCCCTTTCAGAAACAACTCCTCCAGTTGGGCAAGTCTCTCTCTTGCCGGTAATTTCTCCATCTTGTCTTCCGACTGGGTCAATCAGGGTACTTATTCCAAAGGTACTATCCAGTGACTCTCAGTGTTCTCTAGATCGTTCATTTTCCTGAGCTGTCAACCCTTTGGCAGCGGCTGTAAACAAATAGTTGAGTTTAGAAATCTAGCAAATCATTGAGAGCAAAACTGACAGAATCCACAAGAGACGGATCAGAATTTCCCCATTTCATTCATTATTTGCACCCCACACAAATATGCTACCCGCAAAAGTAAGTACACAAAACCCTCGTCCAACATCCGCACAGTTAAGATACCTCAATCATTCAGGAATCAGCACATTTAATTGCCATTAAACTTCCTCGAAACTCAATACAATACATACTCATAGCCAAGATGGCCGCATCACCGAGCATTGTGGGATCAGGAAGTGATAAGCGCATGCGTCGAAATTTACTTTGGATCCAACCATTTTTAAGGGAGGGGGTAGCTAAGATGACAGATTATTGTACTTGCAATAATTCCACGTTTACTTTAATTCATGAATATATTTATAGGTAGAGTCCTTTCTTTATAAATGTCTGAAATATTTTTTTTATGAAAATTAACATGAATTACACCTTAAAATCGTTTCATAACAAGCCTTACCTTCCCACCAAAGATGGATCAGTCCTCCCAAACTTCCTGAATGAATCTGGTTCGACAGAGATCGAATCGATGCGTATATGAGCGGGAGCAAAGTGACAGCTGGACCTTTCAAATGGAATAGAGATTTGATAAGACCATAAACGGTTCTGTGTACATTGATTGTAAGCACACACAGCCATGGCTCACAGAACAAAAGTGTCTGCTTTGATCATTCTGATCCTGATCCAAGTCAGTCACTTGACAGCTGAGAAAATGTCAGAGGCACCTGCTGACTCAAGAAACTCAAATAGTGAACATGTTGAAGAGGAATTAATTGTTAATTTGAATGAGCAACAGTTCGAGGACTTTGTGAAAGCACCTCATGTTAGGATAGTTTATTTTAACACCATAGGTATGTATGGACATGAATTGGTTATTGTTTGGTGAACATTTTGTGGATCTCTTCCAGTGGCAGTGCTAGTCTATTCCAGTGCTATTACACAACAAAATGTGTCTCCAGTAAACATGATAAAGAGTCTAAAGATGCAGCAGGATGTTTTCCAAGAATTTAACTTCCTTTATAAGAATTGAAGGAGCCGGTTAATGTTAATACAAAGTTTCCTATCTTTAAATTACAAGGCCTACGGTACTTGCTACTTCTATGTTGATATTTAATGTGATGAATCAGGTGGCCGAACAATGCTTCGAAAAGTGGGGGGCCAGGGAAGGGGGATGCCCGGGCACCTCGTGTACAGTAGACCCCCCGTGTCATTGAAATGTGCTTACATATTTCAATGCCCCGTGTACGGTAATTTAGAGAAAAATGGCCATTTTATGTATTTTTGGGACCAAAAGGGGGGGGGGGGGGTACATGCCCTCCTAGCTCCGTCGCCTCTGAAATGAATGCGACAGAACTTACCAGCTTATGATTATTAACTATTGCTGTCTTTTATTTCAGATTTTTCTGGATTGAGAAATTTCTTGCGTGAACTGAAAAGTACTGCTGCTCTACTAGCTCCCTTTAAAGTGAAAATGGGACAGGTGGGTAATTTTGGAAAATATAGGCCCTGTGTATTAAAAATTATTAATATGGAAGTGTGAAACATTGTGTAATATATGTGGTGATTTTTTTTGTGATTGTGAATTACTGATAAATACCTAACAAATACCTAAGAGCACCACATCCATATATAGTCATTGCTGTATAATACTAAAGAGTAATTATTTCACATTCTTTTTCAGGTTGACTGCAAAGTGACTAAAGTGCCTGAATATTGCAACATGCCAGATGTACACAACAGCGTTTATGCTTTTAAGTGAGTCCGCAAATGGAACTACATTGAAAATACTAATCTAAACAGTAGTTTTGAGTTTATGAATAACTTAACAATATTGAGAATAAGATGAAATCTGGGTCTTTGTTGCAAATTTAAATGGTATTGTTGCTGTTTCAGGAATGGTGGAGAACTGCTGGAACTCATGCTTGTGAACATGTTCGATGTCAACTCCATGATGTCCAACATTCTTCAGTAAGTACTAAGAAGATTTAGGATTGATCAATTGATTGGGATCCATTGTCTAGATCTGATAACTACTGGTTGTTAAATAAATTACCCTTACCTTGGTATTTATTGGTTGTTATACCACAAATCTGAATCAAATTATTTTGAGGTACATTGAGTCTTTGTTGAGGCTTTTTTTGGTCCCTGAGTTTTAGCTTTCTAGAATTAACAATGAATTAATAATTTAATGAGATGTTTTCTGAGTAGGCCTCTAGAAGCATCAATTGCAATTAGACTGTATGCTGCTCCCAGAGCTTCATTCTGTAGACCCAGAAGCCCAAGTGCAATTAGCTGATTGTTTGCTTCTTATTCACCCATTGCCATTAAGCTGTTCATTGTTTAACCGTGCTTCCACTGAATAAACACTGAACCAGGTAAACCCTCAGTAAAACTTGACAGTGCTTCTGGAGTAACTAGCAGCACCACTGCTCCAGAGGTAAGATGTATAAGTGATGTGTACACAGTACACTAGGGTGGGCTGAAAAAAACTTTTTTTTGAATTTCAGTATGCCAGTGGTATAGAAAGTTGGCTTTGGCCAAAAAATTAAAATTGGTGCAAAAAAAAATTTGTGGCATGCGATTTGTGCCGGGCCACCCCGGCTTTTATGAAAATGCATATTTTCAGCCATTTCGCATGCTTTTTTAGACCTTTTTGTGGCCTGGATCAGCTTGATTGGTTTCAGAAGGCTCAATGGAGTACTTAAATCTTCTTTGAAGGTCATTTTGGATATGAAACACCATAAATAGGTTGCTTATATTTAAGATATGGCCATTTCTGGGTAAAAGTTGGGAATAAGAATTTGGCTTTTTTTGCGAAAAATTGCCTAAAAAATGAAAATATCGGAACTGACCGCACAAAAAATGATTCTAAGTGAATTGTAATTACCCCGAGTCCTCCCCAATGCCCTAAAAAAACATTTCCAGTGTACACTTGAATACCTTGGACAGACTCTTGATACATGAACAATTTATAATTTGAATTTACTTGCATTTTACAGACTTTTATACATTAACAATTAGAACTGGGACCGATATCTAATATTTAATTAACTGTAAACTGATGTACTTAAAATTGTATTGGATTTTCTTGTATTGTGTGTAGATGTAGAGTAGTTTTCGATTTCATTGTTTTCCACTGACAAATGTATCTATTTGATATTGAAAATGTCAATAAAACGATATATATATATGTATTTTCTGCATCAATTTGTGGTTTTAGTTTCCAGAATAGCGGCTATTCCGTAAAGTCAGATTTACAGATTTGACACTTTAGCAGCTTGTGTAGCCCTACCATTATGCCTCAGTTATTTCATTGTTAAATAGGGATGAGGCCAGGTAATAGGGGTATCAGACAAGCCATCAACCAAAGCTTCAAGAGCAATAGGAGCTGAGCTACAAGGCGAAATGTCATTGTGTCGGACGTACATCATGTGAGTATGTCCGACACAATGACATTTCGCCTTGTAGCTCAGCTCCTATTGCTCTTGAAGCTTTGGTTGATGGCTTGTCTGATACCCCTATTACCTGGCCTCATCTCTATTTAACTATGAAATGACTGAGGTGTAATTATAGGGCTATACAAGCTGCTAAAGTGTCAAATCTGTAAATATGACTTAAAGGAATAGCCGCCATTCTGGAAACTAAAACCACAAATTGATGCAGAAAATACGCTGGAAATGTTTTCTAGGGCATTGGGAAGGACTCGGGATAATTACAATGCACTTGGAATCATTTTTTGTGCTGTCAATTCCGATATTTTCATTTTTTTTAGGCAATTTTTCGCAAAAAAAGCCAAATTCTTATTCCCAACTTTTACCCAGAAATGGCTATATCTTAAATATAAGCAACGTGTTTATGGTGTTTCATATCTAAAATGACCTTCAAAGAAGATTTAAGTTTTCCATTGAGCCTTCTGAAACCAATCAAGCTGATCCAGGCCACAAAAAGGTCTAAAAAAGCATGCGAAATGGCTGAAAATATGCATTTTCATAAAAACCGGAGTGGCCCGGCACAAATCACATGCCACAAAATTTTTTTTTGCACCAATTTTCATTTTTTGGCCATAGCCAACTTTCTGTACCACTGGCATATTGAAATTCCAAAAAAAGTTTTTTTCAGCCCTACCTAACAGTACACATCCATACTGATCAGAAGGAAGTTGCATTAATCAGAAAAAACCTCGCATGACAGAAGTGGTAGCAAATTATTTTGTCTTTTTCAGACTGGTGCTACTGAAAGAAGTGCCCATCCTGCAAACGAAAGAGGAGAGGATTCAATTTGAGGATGCCAACAAAGGAAAGTTGGATGTCATTTTCAGTTACCAGAGGTCCATAGGAACTTATGGTATGTTTATTGCAAGAAATTGCTTGATGTTTTTGGAGTGATACACTGAAGATGTTGACTGCATTTCCATCAAGTGTCAGGTGATAAGAATTATACCTGAATTGCGGATTTATATTTTTTCAGAGCACAGAATTCTGATGGAGATAGCCCATGGGTACAATGGAAGTTTTGCGTTTGCTTTAACCACCGAAGAGGAAGTCATCGATGATTTACCGTAAGAAGAACTGATTGAATTTATGATCTTCATGACAAATTTTTACACAAAAAATTCTTTTTGGGCTCCAAGGGAGGGGGTCTAGCGTGCTGGGCAGCATATCGCTGGGTCCAAGGTTCAAATCCAGCTCTTTTTCGGGTCACCTGGACCTATGTTGGACGGCAATTTCAATCATCTTTCACCTCATTGCAGTATCCTCCTCCTGTCCTATGTAGTCTATCAAGTGCATAAATGCAGGACATAGAGCCCAATCATCCATCCATCCTTCGGGCCTCCTATACAAGTAGATCGGCCCTGTTTAATATCATACATGAAATCTTTTTTTTAATCAGGACTGGTATTTTTTCAATCATCTTACAAAAAACAAGATGGAAATACTCGGAATAGATATTCATATTAGACAAGAGTAGGTGCTCCATTTTCAGATTTTTACCATGATTCGTATAAAGTGTTGCTGGGGAGCTGCCTCAGGTATGATGTCAAAATTTATTTTATTTTCAGACTTCTGCAAAAAGATGAGGATGTTGCTCTGTGGGTTGGTCACTGTAAAGAGGCAAAAGAATATGAACCTTGCGAATACAACAAATACCACGATGCTATGGAGATTAGCCACCTTTCTAGATTTCTGCGTTATTTTAACATTAGGCTTTTGGTAAGTGAGATTCAGAGAAGCATACTACATGTGATGTGATCCAGGCCACAATAATTGATCTCTATTTAGAATGTTTGACTAAAGAACAGACCAGTGTTATTGACGTTTATTGAAACAAAATATTGCTTTGAATAATTCAATTCGCAACATGTAATCACAGCTGTTGTTTGTCCAGTGGGCAGTGGTATATGATTATTGTTGTATAAGGATTTCACATTTCTATAATTTTAATTAAAAAGGTAGTCTACGAAAAATTCTGTGTTGTGGTGAAGAAAAATATCTGACAAACATGAAATTGAAGTCCAGCTGCATCAAGTATTTGAATGACGGCTGATAATTTTGCTTTGCCAAGTTTGGTCTGAATTATTAAATTTAGATATATCTGATATTTTTTCCAGCATAATATTGACTCAAACAAAGCACGCAATCCCCTGGCTGACTTTGACGTCCATGTGGCTGTGCTTTTCCATGACAAGGCCTCCAAAGAAAATGTTGCCAAAATTGCCGAAGATGTGAATGCTGCTTTCCAAGGGACATTGGGGGTGATTACTGTTGACTTGTAAGTCTTGCATTATTTATTTAGATTTTGTCTTTCTGAAAACTGAAGTACCTGTACATCTTATTGTGGATTTGCTATTCGTCAAAAGGCCTCCCTGCATCCAGTAATGTCCCTGATTTTATATAGAGCAAATTGATAAAATTTAATTGAGGAAATTCCCCCGTAAGGAAAAATTAATGTAGTATTGGCTTAAAAGGAAGTTAAGGAACTATCTGCCAGTGAATGTCACGTCAATGTGTGCTTTTTTGAACTCAAATAGCTTCAAATTAAGATATTTTCTTCATTGTTGCAGAGATAATGTTGAAGGTTCCAGATTTGGCTATGTGAAGGACCTAACAGCTTTACCAGGGCTGGCTGTGTTTATCAGGGATGAGGTATGTTTGTCGAATTTATTCAAAGTGCTTATTGTATGACCCTTATGCGATACAAAAATTTTTTCTGTAAATTTTGAGGGGGGGAAGGGGGGGTTGGTCTAGTGGTAACGTGCTGGGTTGCCAATTGCAGGGTCCATGGTTTGAATCCAGCTTTGGTTAGGCCACCTGGGCCTATTTTGGACGGCTGTTTCAATTTCAATCATCCTTCGCCTCAGTGCTGTGTCCTCCTGTCCTAATTAGCCTACCAAGTGCATAAATACAAAACGCCACGCCCAATCATCCATATATCCAATTATCCATCTGTACGTTTTTAGCTTAAGTAAGTATGAACATAGAAGTTAGAGATTGAATGTGCTGATGTTGAATATTTCTTGTGGCAGCAAACTCCATACTACTTGGAGACGTCACTTTCCAGTGAGACAGCCGTTCGTTTTGTCAGATCGGAATTAGACGTGTACGCAAGCAAGAAGAGAAAGAAGAACCCTGCTGCCAAGGCTGTCAATCGTAAGTGTTAAAATCTCAAATTGGAACTGATGAGATAAAATCTCAAATTGGAACTGATGAGCTAAAATCTCAAATTGGAACTGATGAGCTATGATTTGCCTTACTTGCTGCTATTCGCTCACTTCGTATTTAACTGACAGATTTGTCTCTCTAAACCCTATATATATTATGGTGTTTTCTGAATGAACACTTATTTGTGACATGTATAGGAAATATCCGTGTTCCAGGTTGGCCTTTGGATGAACAGAAAAAAATTATGAACAATTTTTTTTTGGAAAAATACCAGCATTTCTATCAAGTTTGTATGCCTGAATCAAATCCCAGCTGGAACATTGAATATTATTCTTTAACTGGTGCTGTACTGGGTGCTACAGCAATTTATGTAGATATTAAAATAAACACTTATAAGTCTATATATGCTTTCATCACTAGATGCCAGGGATGAAATAGCGGCAGTGGAAAAGCAGGATGATGCTGTAGCGGAGGCCGTCTTCCAACTCAAAGGAACGCCAATCAACCGTGACCATCTTCCTGCCCTCACTGACAAGACCTTCCCACAAGAAACTGGATCTCGTGATGTCCTCATGGTGCTATTCTACCTCACTTGTAAGCAAATTCAAAATAGAGATCTGCATTTTTGACAAAGTTATATTTCGGCCAGTACGTTGTAGACCTTTTTTCTTCTTTTGTTATTTTGTGAGATAAACCTCCACGTGGGATAAAATCTAGATAAAATCCCTCTTGAGTAAATCAAATTACCATGTTCGCATGGTAAGTTAGTGGCAAAGATTTGAAACTGTCTGTAATGAGTCCTCCTCATATCCTTAGTAGCCTACCAAGTGCATAAATACAGGACTTTTAAAATGCCCCAATCATCCATCAGTCTGGCGCGAAAAGTCAAAGAAACTCGCAAGAGTGTGTTTTTGTTGAAGCATAAGGATCTCTTTGAATTGTAGAATATTCTGTTCTGAAGAAATGCTTTGTCTTACAGTTGATGCCAGGAGTATGGCCTTCATGAGGTCCTATGCAGAGGCAGCAGAATTGCTCGCTAAAGATGGTGTAAAACCCCTAGCGGCTGTGGATTGCTACGATTGGACGGATGTCTGCGGAAAGCAAAATATCACGTCATATCCAACGATCAGAATCTACAGAAAAGGGCAAGGGTACACTACTTACAAAGGAGCCTTGGATACCAAAGTTGTCACTATGACGGCTAAGTTGTAAGTGTTGCAAATATCACATTGTCCAGTCTGTCCCACTTTTGTGAATGGGCTGCCGTTGTCAACGATCAGGCAAAAATAACACTAAAACATGACAAAAAGTGTGATAACTAAATTACAAATTGGCCAATCTACCCATGAGTATGTGTTTCTCTGCTGTGCAACTTGTAGATGCTGAGCAATCAGGCCAAGCACAAGTTTGCATGTTGTGGGACAAACTGTGTCTTCTAATGGCAGTTTCTTAAGGTGGCTCGCTACTCATGAAATTACGTTAACTGCACATATTTCCGCGCAGCCAGGCAGGCCCTATCTATGGTAACGTCACCACAGCAGCAGAGCTCTGCTGACACTTGTTCAGCACCTTGTTAAATTCTGACAATTCCATGCGTCGGCCGCTTCGTTTGCCATTTGCGCCACTTCTGTTGGGGTTAGAGACTTCTCGTTTGAGGCATAAGATGCGCCATGAAGATGACTATAATCTGCCAGACTTTCAGCTCTCTACTTGTAGTAGAAAATTTTTGTATGCGATTTTCGTCAAGCATGTCTAATTTCTTAAAAATGACTCAGTGACATTAATAAATTTTTGTAGCAATATCCAGGCCCGTTCGGCCATATGTCTGTATCATTATATTGTTCCTCACTTTATTTGGAAGCAAATGACAAAGAAACAAAGAATTCTATCTTGTCTTTTTTTTTTTGCGCTATGGTTCATAAAAAATATTTAATTTTCAAAATTGAAACTTTTGTTCCGAACCCCTAGAAAAGTTCTTTAAACTAAATATATTTCTATGGAATTTGGGTCAGCTTTTCCATCAACCTTTGATCTTTAATTCCATGCTTCATTTGATAACATTGGATTAATGACCACTGAATGGCAGGGAAAACTTCACAGTAAAAAAAATTAAGAAAAAATTGAGTTTTTCAGGTTTGCGTGGACTGACTTTCTTTTACATAACCTCAAATATTTTGAAAGAAAGGCTGGTAGCGACCACTTTTGTTTACATATCCTTGCTATAAACTATATTTTGGATCATTTTAAACTATTTTAAAGAAATCCTATCTTAGAAAGTTCACGAGTATCGAGCCACCTTAAAATCTGGACTGCTTTCAGATTCTGGTCGCGATTGAGAATAATTTGTATTTGAAGACTAAGTTTGGCTGTTTTAAAGGTTGTTGTAAATTTATGTATTTTCTTAGTGGTGGTATGAATTGTTGATATTATTCTGAATTTCAGATTGCTGACCACAGCTCCCTTGTTACTGCAAAGTGAGTCTGAAGTATCCTCCTTCATTGATGGATCTTTGCCTTCTTGGATTGGTGAACATACTCCCATATCTGTCCTCGGACTCTTTACTGCTGAACAAAAGACAGGTAGGTTATGTTTCTTCCCTTGTTGAATAGTGAGGTTTCTCTTATATTTTGTGATTTATATTCTGAGGATATCTCATTATTTTTGTCTTATTGTTTTGCAG
This sequence comes from Platynereis dumerilii, assembly GCA_026936325.1. Taxonomy (NCBI): domain Eukaryota; kingdom Metazoa; phylum Annelida; class Polychaeta; order Phyllodocida; family Nereididae; genus Platynereis; species Platynereis dumerilii. The sequence goes on from JAPTHN010000011.1 coordinate 23,083,176, forward strand.
AACTGCAGGGATTTACTGACGCAAGCCAAGAACTGCATGGGAAATATTTGATGGGATATGCTGCTGAGAAGTTAACCAGCCAATTGTAAGTTTGATATTCTGCTGTAGTAAGCATCAAGAGAACTGCTATGCCGAAAATCCTTACATATTCTTTCCTTTCGTGTGTTTGTTTACCATATTAGAAATCGAAAAACCATCATTTTTCAGGTTATCGACTTACAAAATGAAAGGACCTGGCTTTGTAGTTTTCAACCGGGCTGATCCATACAAACCTCAAGGAGTTTATGAAGGAGACATGAGTACACAGAAAGTGATGGACGCTGTCAGTGATGCCGTCCTTCCTGTCTTGGTAAGAATATTAATTTCAGTATTTTTCTATTAAATATTGCTGTGGAAAAATTAAAACGTATTACCTGTGTAGTGTGTACACTTGTCATTACTGCATATTAGCCCTATGCCACTTACGCATTAAGATACACATATTGTATTTTATTCTGTAAATGAAGAATGCCTACATACTAAAAATTCATATTAAAATATAATGTATAATTATATATGATATACCAAACATATCTATCTATCAATTTCTGCATGTCCTTCGTTTCAGCCTGAATTGACAGCTTTGTCCTTCCCTACATACTTCGCTATGGGCCGGCCTTTGGCAATCTTGTTCGTTAAAGGGAAGGGTGATGAGCAGGAAAAGAAAATTATGAAGACCATGGCGGAGATATCTCTGAACAAGGGTGGTCTGGGAGTAGTGCTGTGTTGGATGAAGGTGTAAGTCAGATTTTACTCGTTGCTGATAATCTGATCAATTTCAATTTTTACCACTAAGAACAAAGAAATGCATAGTCATGGTTCATAAAACATTGTGGTAGGCTGACGTCTCTTAGAGATGTATGGGCCATTACCAATGCAAGAATACAATAGCAATATATTCCACTACATTTAAGCATGCATGATCTGCCTGATAATGGAATGCCATTTGACCTCTGAAAATATGAAATTTGGTAATTATTGTATCAATAAAAATATGTTTGTTTTAATTATTGCAGTGATGAGTCGGATCCTTTAAACGTTGGGAGTTCTGTCCTGAAGGAGTACAATCCTGCAGCCGTAGCACCCGCCCTGGCTCTTGTCAACCATGCAACGGTATGTTGAAATTGATTTTCTATAGATCTATGTGTGATACTGTGTGTTTAGTGTTTACCTATTGTTGAACATGTCATTGGCTGCTGGCCTTTTCTTCCTTCCATTAAATTTAATCTCCTCAGCATTGTAATTGTTACTGAAATGATAAGTGATTTTGCTCTCCTTCTATTTAATCAGACCGGAGTCACATGGCATGCTGAATATTGCTGATTTTGTGAGGCAGATGTTAAAAGTCGCATGTCATTTTGCAAATATTTATTGAGTGTTTATTCAGCTGAAAGTAATAATTGTCAGATTGATTCAGATCTTTAGATAGAGACTGCAGATGTTTTATATTAATTAAATGTACCGGGTAACTTCTTGTTTTTTATATCATTGCAAGACCGCTTTATGACCTAAAAAAGAGACATGTTATAATTCTGGTTCCACTTGTCTTCTTCATGTGTTTTGCAATACCTCAGTGACAGAATTTATTGAATTTGTGGAATTTCTTAATTTCGAAAGATTATCTTTCTTTATACTCCACCTAGACAGTTTTCTATTGTCTTTTGCCGTGGTATAACCAACGGATTTGTTAGTTATACCACTGTTGGGGATTAAGTTAGCTTGTTGTACTGCATTTTTGCAAACAACACACCTAAAAATGACAACAAAACAACAAAATTCAGTTAAACAATTTTTAAGAGTCATATATGGAGTATAAGTCGCTTATACAACTCTTTTTCGGTGTATAACTAACATTTCAGGGGTTATTTACCTCGGGCTAAAGCCCTCGGTAAATAACCACCTGAAATGTTAGTTATACACCTCAAAATCGTTGTATAACCTATACAAAGATTTATTTTTGTTAAATATCTTTTTAGGGAGATATCTTCAATTACCCCAAAGCAGACTTCAAGCAAGAAGACATCCTCAGATGGATGGAATCTACAACGGATGGCAGTCTTGCTCCATCAAGTAAGGAAATGTTTGTCTCTTAAAGTGCTCCAGATGCGTTTAAATCTGGCAATATTAGAAATTTTCTACCCAATTTGTGGTTATCTTTAGTCAGAACTGATAAGCTCCCAGACAATGTGTAATCATATGGAATTCTGTTTTTAATCACAAAATATATGCTCTATTGTTTCTTTTGTATCATTTCAGAAAAACTTTCTGAAAAAGAATGGAAGCCTTTAAATCCAGGTTACGATTTCTTAGCCATGATCGACCAAGAAAATGAGGGAAACCAAAATGAGAGAGACAGGTTCAGGAAATCTCAAAGAGACAAAGGTAAAGACCCTCAAAACAAACAGATAGCAGGCACATAAGTATGTCTTTTAAAAGCAGTAAAAACTCAATTGTAGATGGAGCCACTTATGTCAGGAGTTTTGAAGGAAGAGAAGTATTGCTTTACAGACTTAGTGAGCATTGTAGATATGGACCATATATAAATAACTTGTGTCCTTTATTTCAGAAATGGATGAAATGTTGTCTTCAAGAGACCCCATGGAATCTGTAATGGACTCTCACTTGGACGACGAAATGGAAAGTTTTTATGACAAAGGAAAAGCTCCGTCCCACACTGAATTATAACAACGTATGACCTCAAGCTTCCTTAACTCAAAATGTGCAATAATTTCCTCACTCACGAACAAGTGGTAAATTCTGAAGGTGTTAATAGGATTGAAGTTGCTATAAGATTATAAATCCATTACTGAGATAAAACGTATTATTACAATAGCATGTCTCAACGACTTCCACATTTACTGTAGGATGACAGCGAATTTCCACCAATCAGCAGTGTGCTGTTTCATAGTTATGTCTACACCACCAAATCATGTTGTAAGATTTCAGAACATTGCCAAATATATTTATTGTATGTACATGTATATTGTATATTCAGAGTATATTTATATTTAGATATATATTTCTATTCTTTTATTAGATTTTAAAATTTTAACTTCCCGAGAAAAAAGTTTATACACCGTACCTTATACTTGACATTCCACTGACAGAACAGACTTATTGTAATGCATTATTTTAATTAATTTTGATTAAGTTTTAATTAAGTTTCAATGGATGGCAACCTTTTTAATTCAATTTTACATTATTGCTATTTCTTGATGGTCTTTTTTTGTGTGGCCACTGATCAAACATTCTACTTTTCTGTGCAAATATTTACTATACTCTGTTGAGTCTGTTGTTGATGTTTGATTGCAACTTTTTTTTCGCTTGTGTGCATTGCATTTAAGAACAATTATCATTGCTGTCCAGTGACCACGATGTGTTCGTTTCAACAATTTGTTTATTATGTGTGTCAGTGTTTTAGTGAGAAGGGACCATTTGTGACTTATGAGTGTCATTACAGCAGCTTTTAATTTATCATTCTAAATAATTTATTAACTCAAATGTACAGCTTACTCTTGTATTATGTTGATCTCTCTGCAATAGGATGGAAGGATTGCATAAATGGTTGAGAAAATGCAAGAATTTGCATTGGAGGGCTGCACTTATGCTTTGCTCTGCTACATTTGCCTTTATACTTATATTGTAAGAGTCTGTGTAAGGTACTCGCATAATAAGCTAATTTATCATGAGAGGTAAATTTCGTTTTTACCAATTTATGAACATTGACAACAGTTTTGGAATGACATGCCTCAATAACTATGCCATGCTGCTTGGTATTTAGGATTTCTCTACTTTATTCATATACATTGTTGCTATATTTACGCAATTTTCTGGACTGATTCTGTCTCACTGCTTTCAATTGTACTTGGAAGTTCTCTGTTCTCTGCGAGTGAGTTGACTGTTCTCTGCGAGTGAGTTGACTGTTCTCTGCGAGTGAGTTGACATGTTTAGTGAATGAGTCGTAAAAACTATTTTGTTATCGCCTTACTGTTATGTTTGTTGTATTATTGTATTATATACCTATCTCGAGTCACAATTTTTGTTTGTTGCCGAATGATATTAATTGATCTGCGTAATTTATCAGTTCAACTGAACTCTGGTGCCAATTTGTTGAATATAGTTCTTGGTGTTGTATAGCAAAATGAAAATGCATATTTTACGAAAATGTGTATTTTGCAAAAACAAATGCAGATATGATTACAATCCAGTGTTTGTTTTCAATTTATTAGGAATCTATGGTTTTGAAATGCAATTTGCTTCCGAATGCATTGATGGGTATGGAAAGCCAAGGCATTTTCTTTGCATGACTGCAAATGCATGAAAATGCATTGAACGTGGCAATTTAAAGTATTTTTCGAATGTCTTTATTTTGTCAAACTATTAAATGGCTTCGTCATAAAAGCCTGTGAATGTCATCGAAGTCAGGTTTCGGTTTTTTTGCCTTTGTTTTTTGAAGTCCCGACGTGGCATTGCATTATTCTTTTCCCGGAGTAGCTTACAGGGATCCCAGTGGCCCTATATTTCCCTTTATATTTTTTGCTCCCTATATTTTCCTATATTTTCTAGCATTTTTGCTGAAAATACCCATAAAACCCTATATTTTCGTGATATTAGATTTCAATTCGGCTTTTTTTCATGTCACATTAAAATGAGCGTTTACTGTTTGCGTTTGTTGGACAAAATACCGCAATTCCGGATCATTGCTTGCTCGTACTGCCAATGTATCTTATCTCAACACTGGTCAAGTCCGATCAGTACATTCTTTGGAATTGCCGAGTCGCCGTTTGAGCACTCGACCAGTGAATTTAATATTAATTTATGATACATTTGAAGCCGAAAAGCCCTTTATTTTCCCTATATATTGACTCCCGAAGCCCTTTAAAACCCTATAGATTCGATTAAAAACTTCTTATAAAATTCCTATATTTTTTGTCGCGGCCGCTGGGACGCCTGACTTGAGGGTGCTTCGCGGACTTTAGGCAGGTAGGCCTGCTTGAAGGCTACTTCTGTGTCCTGAGTGACCATCACTGTCCTCTCTTACCCAGTAATTGAAAAATTATAGTATAGAAACAATGGATAACTGAGCAAATTTGGTTTTGAGACCATTTTCTTTGGAAGTGTTCAGTATATTTTGGTGATTTATTAGATGGTTTGTTCTGAAGCCTGTGAATTTCAAACTTTCTGCAAGGATTTCTGTAACATTCTTAGCATAATACCTTGGCTCTTGACATTTTCTTCCTGAATTTTTTAGCGTCTTGTTGCTCAAATATATTTTGTCACAGAATGGACATTACAGAGTAAATTGATTAACCTCACTGCCTCACTCCAGAACAATTCATTAGTCTATAATTTTTTTAAACTTATATCAGGGGGGGAGGGGGGTACTCCTGCCTGAAATGGAAGAGGACCCACGCCATCCTTCTCATATCCGCTTGGCTGACAAGTCTCTCTCTTTTGACCGGTTTGGCAAAGGGTTTCTCCCCCATCCTAAGGATGAGGGCATCTGTTTTGCAAATTTGCCCAATTACATCCTGTTTTTGATGGCACAAAACTGTGCTTGAACAGCGTGTTTGGCTCATATTCGACAAGGTTATATTCCTTCAGCATATCAGGATGAACACTACCATTCTGCAGATCTGAGCAGATCCTTTTGTGTCTCCTGATTCTTTAGGCAGTGTAGAAACCATTGCGGCTGCTAACATATGAGAAGTCTAGATTTTCACCTTTTTTGAAACTTCAGTTGCCCATCATTTGCAATGGCCTTTTTATTTTCTTCAAAGATTCCCTTTTTTTTCAGGTTGACAAATACCCGATGTCCTTCTTTCACAGGTAAAGTTACGGCGTTGAACACCTTTGCCTCACCCTTGTGTTTACGTTTCAAGTGTCTGCTCAGCTTGGGGGGGGGGGTGTCAAACTAGTCAACAGCGATGACTCCAGTTTACACAGGGACTTTCCAAAATTGTGCAACCAAAAATCATGGTTGGAATTCACCACATTTTCAGATCTCCTTTGCAGCTTAACTTTTCCTGCAGTGTATGCTGACCACAGCTGCAATGACAGTGCCATTTTGTGCTGAAGTGAGTTCACCAATGAAATCACGTTCATCACGTTAATGACTTTCACTCTCTTTTTCGTAGCTTGAGATTGCTTGCAGCTCACTATTGTATATATTGCAGATTAGTACAGGGTTGAGCAGTTTCTACATCATCGTCGACTGCAACCAATTATTTGAGTTGGTGCAAAGCACTGAACGATGATCATTGCAACAGCATTAGCATAAAATATGTGCAACAGAAGAAAAGTTGCATCTTCATTCAAATTAATTATAGACCTCAAGTTCTACATAGCTGCAATGAGTAATTAATAAATAAAGAAATCTAAAGGACAAAGCGATTTTTCCATCAGACAGTCAAGAAATTGATTCCGACAAACAGAAATTAGCAAGATTCTTTCAGCTGAAGTTGAGCATGCTGGCATACTTAGAGGCTGCATTGCATGTATGGAGAATTCAGAATTCTCACCTTCTCACACTTTGCAGCTATTTAAATAGAAACTATGGCGGCTGCTCTTTATTGATGCCTTGCTATTTTATCATTTCTCTCTTTTAAGCTGTGCAGTGTTCTGCAGTCAGTTCTCATCTTGGATTCATGGCCCCACTTGGGTATTTGGCTTTGATCTTGCTGATGGCCGGCCTTAAGACAAAACAGTTTGAAAATTGAGAATCCCCACAAAACTAAACTCCGCCGGAGTCCGTAGAAAAAACTAGAATTGAGAGAAGATAAACGGAGGAAATGCCATGTTGACTTTGTTGTCATTGCTGTATCTCCTGTCCTTATTAGCATTCCAAAGTGCATAAATACAGGATGTTAAGCGCCAAACTTCCATCAATCCACAATTCAGTAGTCTAAATTTTTAAAATATATCGGGGAGGGGGGGGGGCACTCCTGCCTGACATAGAAGAAGAGCCACCCTAACCTTCTCGTATCCGCTTGGATGAAAAGTCTCTCTCTTTTGACCAGTTTGGAAAAGTGTTTCTCCCCCGTCCTAAGGACGAGGGCATCCGTCTTGCACATTTTCCCAATTACGTCATGTTTTTGGTGGGACAAAACAGTCTGCTTAAACAGTGCGTTGGGCTCATATTTGACTAGGTTATATTCCTTCAGCATATCAGGATGAACACCACCATTCTGCAGATCTTAGCAGATCCTTTTGTGTCTCCTGATTCTTTAGGCAGTGTAAAAACCACTGCAGCTGCTAACACATGAGAAGGCTAGATTTTCCCCTTTGCGATAGGTGTTTTGCTGGATTGACGGCTGGCTGAAGACAGGACCTATGCCGCTCAATTACTCAATTTCTATGCCCAATTCTGACTTTCTGCCTGTGCCAGTTTGCATATCTATGAATGAACTCCAGAAAGGCAGCATTACAGGTCTATCCTCCTTATATTTATGCTTTTATTTCCAAAATTCACTTGCCTCCTTATTACATGTCCACAGAGGAAGCCCACTGCTTGCCACACCATGGCATCCACCTAGTATATTGCATGGACAATACCAGCACATTTCTTGAAATTCCCAAGTTAGAAAAAATGATCCCAGAAAGGGGGAGGGGTTCCAGATGACCTTGATGAGGCCCGCAGGGCCGAAGCCTATTTGGCAGGGGGTTTTTATGTAGCTTGATATTGATTCTGAGCAGTTATAAGGCTATTATTTTTCCATGGAAGGTCTGGTATAAAAAGCTACAAATTCTGGTTTTTCCAAACTTTTCTGTTAGTTATCATTATAGGATGAAGTGTGTGCAACTGTGCATAGAATTTCATAGATAGAATAGGGGAAATAGAATTTGATGGATAGTAGTGGGTGAAGAAAATTTGGTTGAAGCAATAGGGTGGAGATTGCCCACGTATCCTTCATCTTTTTTGGTTTGGGTGTTTTGCCCTTCCATTGTTTGGGTATTTTGCCCTTTCGAAGACATTGGTGAGTTGGTTGTCAGTGTTTCGTATATTGCATTTGCAATGATGTTGGCTCCTTCCTTGTTTAGGTGGATTTTATCTTTCTTGAGGATTTCTTCATTTGTGAAATTTCTGTACTCGGCTTCAACCAGGATCATTTTGTATCCTCCTCTTTCTTCTTCCTCTTTTAGGCACTTGTTGAAGATGAGCCATTCGATTTTTGGGGTCCTGATATTAATTGGGGGACATACATTTCGGTCCGGTATTTGGATCGCAGGTTTTTCAGGGCACTTATTGGTTTCCCTGCTTCCTCTTTTCCATCTTGGTCAGCTTTTATGTTGTTTGTTCCAAGCATGATGAAAATTTATGCGATGCCGTCCCGTCCATACTTCTCAAACTTATTGCCTACTTCTTGGAGGTCCTCTATTTTGAATATGCTTTCATTGTAGATCCACTCAATTTCATCATTCTTTGGAACTTTGGGTAGTATAAATTTCCTTTTTGAGTCTGTGAAGAGGAGTGGGGACTTCTTTTTCGGGGTGTCTTCTATATCTTCTCTTGTGTGAAGTTTGTCAAGCATCGAGTTTATCACTTCTCCATTTTCTTTGATGATTTTGTTTTTCCTGTCTATTTCAGAACGTCAAAGCGTTCGCTTCAAGAGACTCCAGATACCCAGTTGTATTGAAGGCAAAAATCTTATCCTAACCAAGGAAAAATAAAAAATATTTTGTCCTTTCTTTCAATCTGACAAATTCGGGAATTAACTGAAATTTCCTGAGTTCAGAACTTGGGAATTAATTTTCTTCCTCAGTCAATTCTCACCACAATTTGCGGGTCTAGATTGGTTTCCTGGAGCTGTCCACTCTTCCGAGACTGAGATCAATCTGTCCAAACTGCTCTGCGTGCTCCCTATTTATCAACTTGATGCAGTTTCAGTGCTGTGCATTCAGTGTAAGGTATTTTAATTCCGCTTTGAAGTCGTGATTCAAAATCTGTGCCATGTTGGACCTGTCATCTTCGATGTCAAGAGAGGCCAGGCGTCACAATATGATTACAGCGATGCACTTTGATAAAGAAAAAATGAGGATCAGTCCACTGTGAAAAATGCACTTTGTGTTTCATGATGGCTGATGAAGTGTCATCTTCTATACTTTCAACATGGGAAACATAAAGGCAGTTTGATTAGTCATGACCAAGAGAAGGCCATTTAATTTGTCATAACTGATTTTGGATTGAAAATCAGATACATGATCCTTTTGTTTGGCTGTCACCAACAAGAGGGATGAGTCTCCATAAATCAAATTAACTTTGAAAGTATTGGGTATGATCTTGACAAATCATCTGTATGATGACACACGAAGTGCCATTTTCACATTGCAACAGTCCACTCTTTTTCGGTATCAAAGTGCGTCGCGGTAAGCCCACTGTACCTTCACAAAGAAATTTATACATAGTCTTCAATTATGCCATTATCTTCTGCGCAAAGTTTGTGAAAGTGCAAGAAACATATGAAGCCAGTCAACCAGTCATTTCCAGTGATCAATGGTCATTTGTTGTTAATTCATCACTTGGATCACTGAATTGGATTCCGCATGCAATGTATGGCAAGTCCATGTTCCCACTTCGCAGCACATCTTGTTCTTCTTCATTGTTTTAGACCTTTTGGCACGGTCTATCTCCTTTTGTGCTTGCATGTTAAGATCTCTGAGATTGACCAGAAGCAGAAGCACCAACTTCATGTGGGACAGTGACTGCAGCTTCACATTGGACAGGGACTGCAACTTCATGTGGGACAAGGACTGAAGCTTTATATGAAACATCAATAGGACAAGAGTAAGATGACCAGCAGAACAGAACAATCCTCAACTCACAAACTTGTCAAGTTCATCATTTCACGAGAATGGCAGCCTGAAAGGTATGCCATCCTATGTCATGATTGTCATCTACAAGAAAATTATGGACATGATTGGCAAACCACAGTCAGCTGAACGACAACATAATGTCAATCTATTGGTACTAGTCACGAACCCCACTCACGCCAGAAAATTATTATTAGCGCTGCCATTATTATTAGCGCTGCCAGGGGGAGTGCCCCCCTTGGGCAAGCTCTTGGTTTCGTAAGGAAGATTTTTTGCATACACTGAAATGTTCACATTCTAGGCCTAAATTTCTGTAAAAGCTACTGAGCACAAGCCACCACTTCCAATGCCCTTATTCACATGTATGTTCATTCATGTCATAAAGTGTGTCCTAAAGTCTTTATTTTTGCATTTAGTGTCCTTATTGTGTCATTTATGAACAATTTCTCCTCCACCACTCTGACCAATGTCTTCACACATGCTCTCCCAGCCTGGATATGGCTGCAGCTGCATGCTGACTTATAAGTGTCAGCTTTGAGGGGGGCACTCTCTTTCAATTCAGTGAGAAATGTTTTCCAGCCTTTTGGATGGCAATTGTCTACTATTCAGCAGTTCCAAATGTTTTGTCCATTTTAATTCAGTGTATTACCAAAAAGTTAATTATGGCTGCAAGATATCCTGCATACATAACATAAAGTGTCTGCTTTGAGGGGGGCACTCTCTGTCAATTCAGCGAGAAATGTTTTCCAGCCTTTTGGGTGGCAATTTTCCACTATTCAGCAGTTCCAAACGATCAAGTTATGTCCATTTTAATTCAGTGTATTACCAATAAATTAATTTCACAATGCATATACCCATATAATTACAATATTAAATGCATACCGTAATATGGGGTGAATAGGGACACTGGGGTGAATCGGGACAGAATAGGAACGTGTTATATTTATTAAACTACAGCTACTTCTATTAAACCCTGGCCCATAATTTTTGGCACACTTCTGGCAGACATAGTAGCGTAAATTATGGTCGGGTTTTGTAATTCTAACTGCAGGCAGTGAGGAGCTGCAGCACTTTCAACTTGGCCCTGCAGAAACTGACTTCTCTGCAGCTGGCCAAAACTTTGCCTATAACACTAAAAACATAAATATTAGAGGCAGCAATCTTGCAGGAAACTTTATTAACCTAGTTTGGCAAATTAAGGGACCAGAAGAGTTGACTAGATGTGAGATTCTGTACGTTTGGTCATAGGTTCAGATCCAGGGCAATGACAACGTTTCGGAATCATCAAAAATAACCCTGCAAATTTTCATTCGACTGTACTGGCGTGGCTTTTTGATGAATATTATTGAACTTGGCATAATTTATATTGGATTTAGTCCAGAATTATCAATCACTAGCAAAATTGGCAAAAAACTGCCGTTTTTGATGGTTTTCTGTTATTTATCACATTTTTAAAAATCTGCATATTATCAAAGAAATTGATATCAGATTTTCCTGAAAATTAATTTTTGGAATTTTTAACATGTTTTCTAAAGTTTACTCACAAGTGGCAATCACTTAAAGAAGCTAGGAACCATTGATTGTGAAAATAATGGAGTGTCCCGATTCACCCCAAAGTGTGGGGTGAATTGGGACAGTGGTTTTTTGTGCCTTGAGCATTGGCAATTTAAGATATCATTTCGAGCTCTTAGAAGTACTTAGACCTTTTGCTCGGACACAATTTGACACCATATTTTAATTTCTAAGTTAATATTTGTTCATTCCATGACAGAAAAACGGCCAATTCTGTCCCGATTCACCCCATATTACGGTACACTGTAGGCCTATGAGACTAGGGGGTTACTCTTGCTAATTTTAGAGAATGAAGTAACAATACAGCTAAGCTGTTTTACAATTGGCCCCAGGAGTATATGAAGGATCTAAATATATTATGGGATCCCAAAAATAAAATCAACTGAATGTGCTTTGTGTGTAATATATATTAGGCATATGGTGCAAATTGAATTTTACAAGTTTCGACATAAACCTAGGCCGATCTGGATTTTTCTAATAAACAAATTAAAACTTGATTACTCCACATATCCCCCTTTCTACAGTCTTGCTACCGGGGACAAGCTGACTTTGCTGCAGCCCCCAAGACATTGCCAGTTGATGTCTGGGGGGGGGATAATTATGCAGTCTACTGGGGGTGGGGGAGGGGTGCTGACATCCATTCGAGGAGGAAGTGATAGCTTTGAACATTTTAATCCTGAAAGATACAGTACATTAATCAATATACTAATTAATGAAACAACACGAGTGCATTTGATGTTGTACTGCAAAATTTATGTTTCTTTTGCTAAGTTAGGGCAGCGCAACACTCATCGCCTAGCGATTAGTACATGTCTAGTTTCTCCCCACTGCTCTCTGTTTTAATCTTTATGCTGTAATCTCCTCTGTTAATAGTCTATAATAATTTCATTCTCATGATGGTCACTGTGTGATCGAAAATTAGATTACTATGAATTTTTTACCTTATGAAGTTGTTTTGATTGCATAGGCGTATCGGAGGGGGGGCAGGGGGGGTGATCGCCCCCCCCCCCCAAAAGTTTGGAAACAGTAAGATTTGGGTAAATAGGCTAAAACATTCGGGCAGATGATTAAATTATCACTATTGAAAATTAATGATTTTCAGGCAATTTCATTTGAAATGGTATTAAAACAAGTTCTTGAAATTTGGGCAAATGTCGCTCGCCCCCCCCCCCCAAAAATCGCGTGCGCCGTATGCCTATGTTTGATTGTGTTTTACGTCAAATTCCTTAGTGGCTGTCTGCAAGTTGACCGCAGTTTCATTGCCAGTGCTTTTTCCAGCCTTGGCAGAACATGCTGCCCTGTGTAGCCACCTAGTGGCTAGTGTGAAATTCTGGTAGCTCCAGGGAGCCGTCCACAGACAGTGAATGATAGGAACTCACACAACTTTTGTCTGGTAGCCTTGTCAATTCTCCCTTTTAAAATGTTGAATAGAAACTTTGTGACTGCAATGAAATTGGAACTATTTCTTGGGAGCTGCAATGCTGCAGCATGCAAAAATAACTTTTACCAGCTGGCAACAGCATGCAGAACTTTCTCATTTTCACCAGACTGCCTCAGTGGATTATTTGGACTTCAGGCCTTCAAATAAGGGAGAGTTCTGCACTGGGGAAAGGCACAGGGTAATTAGAAGATTCATGCTGTATAATGTGAGATAAATCCTGTACACTATCATTTTATATGGAAGAAGATACCAATTAGGTCTATACTATGCATTGATTGTATGTAGTATTGGGAGTAAATCATATTCTTTGATCAAAGGCATTGGTGCAAATTTTGGAAAAAAAAGATAGAAATATTTTGATGAGAACGTTTCTGATTGGCGATGAAGCCTGCCAAGATTAAAGGAGTGTAAGTGGGATTATCGTCTGCTGGAATTTTTGGATTGCAGGATCCTGGTGGTGAGATTGTGCTGCCACCTAGTGGGATATTGTGGCACGTGGCAATCAGCAGGTGGTCAACAGGGCCACATATCCAGGCAAATATCTTGCCCAAAGGGCACATAGCTACCTGCCCACCTCACAGGCCACTGACTACACGAATGTTAACAACTCAGAGATAACTAACCTGCTTAATCTAATATGCTCCCTGGTCTACATGATGGCTGAAAAACTGCACATAAAAGAAATGGTGGATTCCCAGAGCTCTCTTGAGATATTCGCTACCCACATACCATCTGCAGAGTAATACAATTATTTTGCAAGATTCATTGACCAGTGTTCCTGTAAATCTATCCAAGTTTCAATATATTTGTATGCCTGGTCCTCGACTTTAAATACACTTTTTATTAGGGCATTCTATCATATATTGTTACTGGTATTCTCTGGAATCTTGTGGACCAATTTCGAGACAAAATACTGCACCAATTTCATTCAAACTTTGCACACAGGGTTTAATTTGCCTAAGATTGTGTTGATCAACTTTGCAGGAGCGTGCACATTGTTTAAATACCATCTTAGAGTCCCTGGAAAACCATCCTAGAAAAACTGGAAAGAGGGAGTCCTGTGATGTCATTGAGGGGCTTCCCCTCCGCAGATCTATTTATAGCTAACTGAGAATTTGTCAAAACAAGAAGAGGTCAGCAATTAGGACAAACCACCACTGCGTGCTTCATCAATATGTTGCTCAGGCCTTCATATCAATAGTTAGATGATGTGCAGAATGCCCTTTAAAGTGCCTTGTGCACGTTATTTTTTAAACTTTTTTTCCTCTTTTTTAGTTCTAGTTTTTTTTTCTGAATGCCACTTTCGAGGGTTAAGAAATCATCACTGTCAGAGAAATAGAAGTGATCACTGAAATGCTATGAAGATTATCTGTTCATATTTTGAGGCTATATCATGGGTGGGGGCGGTATCTCCCTGGGATACATTTAGTCACAGTAGCGGATCCAGGGGGGGGGGTTAGGGGGTTCAAACCGGATATTTTTAGTACATTTTCATTTGTAAACAATTTCTGGATCCGCACCTGAGTCACCAAAGACCCAGTATATCCTGCGACCCTTCTTTTTCTAATGACGATAACTTCTGGTAAAGTTATCTAAGTTAAACAAAATCTTCCTCCGTCCTCATTCTTGTAGGATATTCCTGAGTTTGTTTGAGGCTAGTTTGTGTATTCGTGATATTGAATGGGAATTAAAAAGGTGGCATGTAGGTCTTTTTTCATAGCCATTGATTAATTTAAATGCACCTTAAATTAAAACGCATGATATATAGGACCTATATTAGGCAATTTATGGTCAACATAGATAGACGGATAGATAGATAGATAGATAGATAGATAGATAGATAGATAGATAGATAGATAGATAGATAGGTCATTGAATGTGTCAGAGAATGATTACAATGTGGGCCTACATGACAGTAGCAATGTATCTATGAGATAAATGGCCATGCCTGCCATTGCTAAGAGACCAGTGGAGCTTAGGGGAGACTGCCAGGAATGGCCTAGCCACTGATGAGGCAATCCTGGCATTAGCAACACGTGCGTGTCACGAGCTCCAGGGTAACGACGTCATGACGCTGCTGTGGAACGTCGTGTCATTGCTTGCTACGCTCTTCATTTACGCATTGTTGGCGACTTTTCACTTTCACCCCGTACAGTGCGCAGCGCGTGTTAAGTCCCGCAAAAAACACAATGGGATTGAATTGGATTGTCCCCCCGACATTCTTTTGGACCCTGGCGATGTTGTCCTGTGCCATAACAAGGCAAGCCGGAAGGCAAGGCCCTCCACAGACACAAGTCACTGGCTTCCTCTGACAGTGACATTGCCTCATTTGCATGAGAAGAAAATTGACCACTTCAGAAGACAGCAGATTTGCAAATTTGAAAATATCTCACTCAGTTTGGTGAGAGCATAATCAAAACCATGTTTCAATTTGCGCATGTTTTAAGTTTAAATGATTGCATACAATGCATAGTTGACCTATTGAAAGTTTAAGAATGAAAAGTTTTATGCCTAGACCTTTGGCTATAGATATAGGCCTATAGGCTATTTCAAATGAGGCCTAATTAAATTGAATGATTCTTGATTTTCTGTATTGGATGTAAATATGTTATGGATGTATCATCATCAGTTGGGATTACATGAAATATATTCATTCTTCTTTTGATGACAGCTTCTGACTTCTGAAAAGCTCTGAAAGGTGATTTAAATCTTATGTCATCTGTTGCTGTATTGCTAACTGCTTTGCCCGGGTCACAATATTTTTGGTAGAGAAGACAGAGGGCCAGTTGAGGTCAGGAATGAGAAAGGACCTCGGGTATTTTGGGGCTGATCTTCCAGGCCGGTGGGCTCCAATGGTGGGGGTTGGATGTTGTGAAAGTGGCCATACACCGGAACCAGCAGGGGTACAGTTGTTGTTCAGGGAAAATTTCTGTTCCTATGGTTACTGAAAAGCCCTCTGCTGGCTTGCTTCTGACACGCAGCCATGTGACAGCTTTGCGGTGTTGCTGGCCAGTTCCGTTTCCATGGCAACTAATTGAGATGTCCACTTTCTGATGCATGCCCCACGCTGCCCTCCCATTGGCCAAACGCCACCTCTTCCTTCTAAACACCAAGAGAACATTTTCACTCTTTAATTCTCACACTGGAGGCCACTTGAAACTTTCTCTTCTACCAGTCGCGTCAATTTCTTAATTCAAGGTACGATTTCACTTCATTATAAATGCTTGTTTTATCAGATTCATTTAACTACTTCTTCACTTTCTATCAGTCATCTTTATCATTTCAATACTGAAAACTTTATCTTTATTAATAATTTCATATTTTACACTTGCACTTTAAAAACATGCATGACATGCTTTAACTTTCTATTTTTCTGTCTATCTATCTATCTGTCGATCTATCTAAATTTCTGTCTATCTATCTATCTATCTATCTATCTATCTATCTATCTATCTATCTATCTATCTATCTATCTATCTATCTATCTTGGCTGATCATTTCTTGCCAGCAGACGGTAATTTTCCCGACTATTGATTGATTGTTTGACTGAGATAATTGCTATTGCATAACTATCCTCGAAAGTATGCGGGTGATTGACTGCGTTATAAATTTGTAATTGGATATCTAATCAGAAGAAAAGAATGATTTCGTGTACTATCTTTAAAAGTTAGAAAACGTTGCTAGCTTGTCTAATTAATTTTATTGTGTCTTGTGAAGAAAATTTTTAAATTGAATCTTTTTTCCACATTTTATTTCAAATGGAGGAAAAATAAATTCATTTTAATACATATAGATCTTAACAAATAGATATATGTACTGAACAATTACTTTCTCACTGTCTGCATGATTTCTTAAAAAATAGAAATTGAGAAAAGTAAGTTTACAAAAATTCAAGTGCATTTGGAAGCCACCCATGGTCTCTGACAAAAAATAAATAAAAAGGAAAATGCTAAAAACCAAAATACAAGAGCATAACACAAGAGCTAATGGTAAAAAGTAGTAGTAAAAACAAGAAATGTAAGTAAATAAAAGAGTTGATGAAACGGAAGATTAGGATGCTAACCCCTCTGTCATCCGGGGCTTGTGAGAAGGGGCCCTTTTGACATAGCTGGCAGTTTTTCATCTTCTACAAAGCGCAGTGTTTTCATATCTAGCATGTTGGGGGCATTCCAGTAGCATATCTGACGAGCGTTTTACTTGACGAATGAAGAGGCAGAAATAAACAGAAGAAAGGAAAATTGCCCTCCCTGACACACTCTGACAGACACCATTCACAATGGTATGACTTAGCCACTGAAACAATTATGAGTACATGGTTTTGGGAGGGGCAACGTCAGTCGGGATCTGGGGCGTATAGATATGTCGTTGGAGCTATTGGGGGATTGTTGCAAGGGGGGGTGTTTATTTTTGCTCTTCTGATAACTTCCATGAAACATTGTAGGCAAGAGCCCACAGTAAGAACATAACTTCATCTCAATGCATGAAATCATTCTAATCATTGAGATGAAGAGGTATGTTCTTCCCAATAGGTAATTCAATTCAATTCAAAACTTTATTGGCAGACGCATAGTACATGACATGACTTTCATATGTGGGCTCTTGCCTCAACTTATCACGTATTCTGTTATTTCTGTAAAACCATCGCCGACCATCTCGTAGTATCCATTCAAAAACAATGAATCCTTCATTTTGCTTCATGGTCTCATAATCTTCTTATTTGAAGAAGTACCTTTAGTCATTTAATTGGTTTGTTTATTGTCACCTATGCTGCCAGATAGATTAGATTAGATCTATTTTCTTCAAAACCGATGCAACATACAAACAACTTTTTTAAAACATAAAACAAGCGAGTAGCGGTTTTGACGGGGATACACCCGAGTATTTGCATATCATTACCTAAAAGGTGGGTGCACCCCCAATTACGGTAAAAATAATATTCCATTGGTACAATTTATACATACATAGTATTCAAAATGTATCAAATTTTCATATTTATAATACACATCATCAAAGGCTGTGACCATCTCTTAACTACACCTTAGCCACGGTTGCTGCCCAGGTTCAAGTCAAAGCCACAGCAAGTCCAACTGCCTAAATCACAATCAACATGATATAATAAGTCCCAAATAATAACATAAACTAGTTTATATTATAATATATAAATACACTTACTTTTGATGCCTTACCCTTGACTTTTGTTATGTTAAGCACTGAATCAAGTTCAATAAACTGATTAGCCATAATTGACACAAACAAAACATTTTTAAGCCAGTTACATCACACAACTTAGTTGAAAGTTAATGTTGAAACTGTCAGCTTGCAAACAGCTTTAATGACTTTAAAAATTGTTTGTTATTGGGCACATAATAAGCCTGTACTGTCTACAAGTGGACTGCTCTTGCATTGCCACAGATCAGAACATATGCTGTCTTGTGTTGCCACCTAGTGATTAGTGTGCTAATCCGCGAGCTCCTGCGAGCGTCCACATCATTTCGATCAGAGGAACACACACAATTTTGTCTGGAAGACACCGGGGCTCAGGGGGCTGTTTCTGAGTGTGCTGATGGCCTTGTCTACTTCCTTAGAGAATATGATTGCCGATCTGACTCTGGTATACATCAATGTTGAATAGAAATTTTGTGAATGTGCAATGAAATTGGAACTATTTCTTGGGACAGCAATGATGTAGCATACAAAATCAACTTATGTGCCAGGTAGCAGCAGCATGCAGTTCTCATTTTCACCAGACTGAAAACCTGTATGTGTCATTTAGTGCCACAGTTTGGTTTAGTGAACCAAACAAATGCCATGGTGATCGACAACCAGCCTCAGCATGATCATAATCTCAGTCAATGAAACACAACTGAAGGATTCATAGAACTTAATTGGTTGGATGATAATGTATTTCGTTATAACCCGAAACATAACACGTTTGCTGTCTAGTTTGAAGTCACACAATTAACGATGTATATTTTATCATGTAGTTATCAAGAGACATGATTTTATATTGGCTGCTGACTATTAGCAGGGCTCCTTTTCTGAGTTTGAAAATTGATCAATATACCACAATGCAGTGTATTGAATATAGGGGCATCTGATTTTCTCATTGAGTACCAGGTGATTGCTCAATGCTCATTTGGGGTAGTTATTGGCTTTTTGCTCAATGAACTGCACTCTGCTGCTTGCAATTACTACGAGTCTTAGGAGTGGCTACTACCCATAAAGTCATGTGTGTGGTTATGAGCAGGCTGTAGGGCTATTCATCTTGCCCTGTGCAGCTCAGCTATGGCCCTCAGCAATGGCCTAAGGTTGTCTATGGTATGTGGAGTGACATGACTTCTCAGCCTGGTCATGTCAGGAATGCTGGCCTGCCTGCTTTCTTGCTTCTCCGACTTCAAGCTATCCCACTTCCCAGTTACAGCAACATTTTCTTGTAAAAGGTTGCCATAGCTTTGTCAACAGAAATAGCAATAGTTATGGAGGTGCAGGACCATCTGCTATACTTCGATCACTCACTGACAGCCCATAATTAAAAGCACTGTCTCTGAGCATAGAGTCACTCTGAGGCTCGACTGGGATCAGAAACTTCGAAGGCAAAGCACACCTGAGAATATATTTCTTTTTTAAAACTGGTCCTTTATCTGCAAGTTAGAAGTAAAATCTATCTCTGATGGCACCCAGGTGAAGTGAAAGGGAAACAGTGCAAAAAGCCAGACATTTGATATTTTGAGATCAGGTTTTGGTATCAAGTTATTTTCATGCAGCTTTCACCAGTTCCTCCCAATATTGCATGCATACACATCTAAATGTTAGAGCTTTCCTCTCGATAATGGGCAACTGTGTGAATAGGTCAGAAGGATGCAATTTTGTTTATTTTTATTTGACTCATGGAACTGTATGTTTTGTAAATCAAACTGCATGCATGCCGCATTATCACTCTTCACAAAGCTGCATCTATGGCTAGGTTGCTCATGTATAGCTAGGAGCAACCAAGATCATCAATTGCCCATTCTTATCAGCCTATGTTCTCTGGTGATTTTCCAATCAACACCTGTTTGCAGGTGGGCTGGCTGCTGAGGCATCTTCTCTCGACCATGAAGTGACAACATTCCTGCATGGTTAACCCCATCAGGGATGGTACTTTTGAGTATACTTCTGATTACTCATCCATGTGGTCATTCAATGTATCTGATGCACTCCATTCCAGGTGGCAGAGACTTATATAGATGGTATATTATTCCATTCAAAGATTTTATATCTTACTTAAATGTGTGTTTCATATAGATTTTAATATTGCACAATCACCTGGGGGTACGATGATGACATCATATGGTGTTTGTCCAACCGAATCCACGATAGGATAGTCGAAATGTGGAGTGAAAGCCTTAAAAAATGATATGATAAGCACCTGTGAGTAAATCAGGGTCTGAACTACTGGCTGAAAAGAGGTGTAGATGATAAAAAGAAAGCCCGTTGATAGAACATATATAGAGAGGTATGGACATCACATGATCTGAGTACAAAAAAAAAAATAAAAAATAAAAAAAATTCCAGGTGGCAGAGATGCGCTCAGTTTGATTGGGCCGATTGATTTTCCTCAGTACGCGATAGTCAACCAAGGCTTCTGTACTTTATTGGAAGAAGAAGAAGAAGAATAAGTCCATACCGTTAGCCACCGTTTTGAGTGACCATTCGTTGGCCAGCACACTTTTTCACAAACTTTTAATTTGGCCTTGTGACGTGATCCATGGATCAGAGGCAGGCCTTCATTTTGTGGTTTAACCTTGGATTAGTCCAATTGACTATATATCTATTTGTGATACTGTAGGATATATATATTTTTCCACTAATTGTTTTAAAACTGAATCATTGCCAGTGAAGTTAAAATAGGCCTGATCAATATGCGTGCAACAAAACCACAAACAAGAAAGTTAGAAATAATAAATTCTTTGATAAAACTGAACTTCATCTTTCTGGGACATCGAAAGTCCTTGGATTCACATGCTATATGCTGAAACTGCACACAGAAATCGTGTTGATGCTAGCAATTATGGAAGAACAACAGAGCAGCAGACAAAATAATGAAATGACGCAAATGGTATTTTTCTTGCTCATGGGAAATGAGGTTAGAAAAATTAAGAAAAAAACTTCAAACAAGGGCTTCTCACATGCAGCATATTGTAGATGTGTGTTATTAGCATGTGTGTCATTATCTGTTTGGATGTGTTTCAGATGGTGAATGGAAGTGTGGGGGCGCCACCAGAGCTCCTGGCAGAGGGCCAAGGGGAGCTACTGGAGAAGACTAGTGCCCAATCAGTAGCACCACTGGCTGTAGCATCGTCAGCAGCAACAGCATCGTCTGCCTCAGCAGCTTCCGCGTCTTCAGTATCCAGCAGCCCCTCAAAGAGAGCCCCTGGCGAGGTATCGTCGCTGCTTCACTTCGTGCATGCTGTGGGCACTGACATCCAAGCTGTCCTGGATCGTTCAGCCCCCTGCAAAAGGTCAGTCGACCACCGGAAGTACTTGCAGAAACAGTTACGACGCTTCTCTGCCGACTCCCCTGCAGCCGACGACCTGCTTTCGAAGTCTGACCACTTTTCTACAGGCCTTCCCTGTGGTCAGCTCATTCATCAGAACTTTAATCATATGGAATCTAACACTTTCGGAAGAGACGACACCAAACGAAACACAGCTGTGTGTGACAGGGAGAATCAGCAGAACGAGGGCCCAGCGGAAGTGAAACAACCACAGCACAAACACATGACATCGCAGATGGAAGCAATGACGTCGTCTAAAACTGTTCCATTACGTCAACGACAGCTTCCTGCTTCTTTCTGGCAGGAGCCAAATCAGCCAAGCCCAAGGACAGACAATCCACTTCCGGTCAATGCACATGGCTCTCTGCTTCCGATCTATCCTCAGTTGATGGCCAATGGATACGACCCTCGCACCTTGGACCCAGCTGCCTACTGCCCTCCTGCCTATTCAACCGGATGTATGATTGGACTTCCGGCAGAGCCCAGAGTGCCCTCTGGTGGAGGCCACCCTGACTTAATGTTGTCGTCCGCCTATTACCCCAAATTCGCTCCAGACTTTCCCTACCCCCGGGCTGCTGCTTATGGATTACCTATAGGGGAGGATAAACTCTCTCGGACTACTTTGTTGTCACTCGAGTCGGCATACAACAAACCGTTTCCCCGCCCTTTGCCCACTGGACGTGTTTTCCCGTCATGGGAGGGCTCTGCTTTGCACAGTAGCAGGCACGGGGTCTGGCGACCGATCCCCACAAAAACGCTGGCTACTTTATCTTCGCGGCGATACCATCCGTTTACAGACGTGCGCTAGTGACGAGACAGGGCTTGGGTTTACTTCTGACTTGTTTGTTTTGGGCTTGATGCCTGGTACCCAGTTCGTTCCACAAACACAACTATCGGAGAATTAAAGAAGAAGGCTCGGGAAGGGCGCCAGACAGCTCCGGCAGGTGTGATAAACTGGGACTGGGGGGCTAAAATGCCTAACCAGCTGCCTGTTGGGTGCCTGTCGGGTGCCAGGTGTGTGATAACGCCTGTGTTAACTGTGTGTTTTGACAGAGCAGCAGATCATCTTGCACTGGCTTGCTGCACGTGCCTCCATGGCAACAGAACGCTTTCCTTCGATCCAAGATTAGGAGGCAGACGAACTTTTTTCCTATGAAGTGTCATTTGATAAATTTGGATCATAATACACACAATTGATTGAATCTGGCCAATTAGGTCGTTTCACAATTTACATGGACTGCAGGTTGAGAAATTGTTTTCAGAAATTATCGTTGATTAATGTGAAGCATCAAAATACGTTGAAAGTAATAATGATTTTGATTGATGTAATGATGTTATGTATCTTTATCATGTATTCCGGAAAGAACTGCAAAATCTTGAGACCAATAAATGTATTTTATCAACCTGGTAGTTTGAGCTTCTTGTAGCACGATAATGAATTAATGATTGAGGATTATAAGCCTATAAATTGTGCAATAACGTAGGACTAAATTAATGTAAGCCTATGTGAGAATATATTCAAAATAATAGTTAGTCTATCATATAGGCCTAGATACATTCACAGTCTGTCACTTTGATACAGAAAGAGAGTGGACTGTTGCACTGTGAAAATGGCACTTCGTGTGTCATCATTCTGATGATTTGTCATGATCATACCCACACTGAAAAAAAGGTTTGTGTGAAACAGACAAAACGAACGTTAGCTGGTGTCCGTCCAAAATTTTGTGTAAATTCAGACAAAAGGCATGTGTATTTTTGACATTTCATCGTCAATCTTGATCAATTTTTGGCTAGTCGAGGACTAGCCCTTAGAGAGATGACAAAAAAGCCCGCGAAAATCGGAAATTCAAGATACCGTAATGCAGATTTGCCTCAGAAAGTGCCTGTGGAGCCAGGAAACGTCTGAAAACCACCCAGCGGCCGAGAAATGACCGAAAACGATCGTCCACGATCATAATTACGATCGATGGAGCTCTAAACAAACTTGTGCAACTTTGCGAATACATGCGCCCATAGCGAGTGGACCCAGTGGGACTCTAGGTATCCCGCTAGCCGGACGTACGACGCTCAGGCAAGCGAGCCGGTCCAGTGGTGCTGTTTGCATCCCGTTGGGTTTACCTGGCGGGAACGCAATTAATCAGTGAAACGCTAACAAAGGCTTCAAAAAGGCTTTTTCTTTTGGAATGTACACAAGCAGCTTGTTGTGATTATCAACTTTCTGGTGTTCATATTCAGAAAACCAGTGATATGGTGACAGGTCTGCAAATTTGTCATTGAATAGTAGTGAGTCATCCTAAATATTTGATCAGAACCTACCAACCATGTCATTATAAATAATATGACTTAAGTAAGGTAAAAATTCCATTATGTAGAGGCAATTTATTTTATTTTTTGGATAATACATTATTAGTATGATATTACTGCAAAATATACATTTTAGTTACAGTACAAGGTAGGCCTAACTTTAAAAAATGTCTCTGAGGATGGGACAGCATGATATGCAGTCTATGCTACTATGGGAAGGTGCCAATGGACAACTGCTTGAAAGAACAACAAGCACAAGATGACTAGGCCAAGCAAGTAGAAATCATAACATAAGATTTACCTTTTTTCCTTAAGATGTACTGAAAAGCCATTATCCTCTTTTTCTCATCCTCTTTGGCATGTTCTTAAAGCATGTCTTGTTGTACACTGAACAGATGCACCAAGGCTGGTCTTTATATACCATTTACTTAGCAGTGACACATTCAGAGTTGACAGCTAGTGTCTAATGATTGCAATAACTCATTGAGCAGTGTCATAGAAAATATCAACTCAATTGGCTTGAGTTGGCAGGTTGTGTCTAATGATTGCAATTACTACGGAGATCAGTCAGTGTCTAAGGTAATATCAATTAATGGAATTGGCTTGAGTTGGCAGGTAGTGTCTGATGATTGCAATTACTCATTGAGCAGTGTCATAGAAAATATCAACTCAATTGGCTTGAGTTGGCAGGTTGTGTCTAATGATTGCAATTACTACGGAGATCAGTCAGTGTCTAAGGTAATATTAATTAATGGAATTGGCTTGAGTTGGCAGGTAGTGTCTAATGATTGCAATTATTCATTGATCTGTGTCAAAATAAAATGTCGAGTTATTGCAATGGCAGAATTTCTTGAAAGTATAACACAATGCTTTTAATTAATTGTAATTATTTTATGTTTTATATTGTAAATTACACCACAGTGTGAATGAGAGTAAATAATTAAAAAAGTGGTCATTAATGTGATATCAAGTTGAGCAGATTAGAAAATAAATGTCAATTCAATTTCACTTACATCATAACTTGCATGTCTTCTTTGATTTATTTTGTTTTCTATCAAGTAAAATGAATGTCCAATACAGCGCAATTTATGCAATAAGTACTATATAATGATTGATCAAGACATAATTTTATTTTTACCAATTTGGCCATGTAGCTTTAATTTTACAACCTTACTTCCCGTTGGATTGGAACTGTGTGGAATTTTTGGGTTCCAATATTTTGATTTCCTGTTGTACCACATCACAACAATAGCTTGTTTATGTGTAGGCCTATAAACAAACAGGCCTGAACTCTGTTTCATTGGTGTTACAACCACAGTGCTGTTGTTAAGCAATTTCACACATAAGCACGTCACATTTATCAGACACAACTAATAAAAAAATTAAAAAAACACTACAGATCAACAAAAATGTGCAGTTGTAATTGAACACAGCTCAGTGCAACTGGTCTGCTTAGTGATAGTATATATATGATAAGTAATGCACGATAAACTGCAGCATCACAATCTGTTGAGTTTCATTGAACAATATTAAAATAAGGAATTTCATTTCAGACACATTTCTTGATAAAAATTTGAGATCAGGGCAATTACTCCTCACTGACATTTTTTTGCAAAATTCACATAGTTCAAAACTATGATAACCATATCTGCAAGACAGATGTAATAGAGGCATATCGCTATCCTGGTTAATCACTGTTCTATAAATATAGGCCTAATACTGAATCGACTAGCCTTTGAATCCATGGATTCTTGTTGTGTGATTTGATCAATGAAATGTCAAAAATACACATACCTTTTGTTTGAATTTATACAAAATTTTGGATGGACACCAGTTACAGGTGTTTTCATTACCATGCGATTCTTGTCATTCACACTTGGCTGTGAGGAATCAATGCTAAACCAGCACTTGCTACGTTCGAAATATCAAATGTGTGACGTTCTGTTGTTTCTGAACCAATCAGATTAACTAAAAATGACATGTATTTGTTGGGTCTAGAACCTAAGAATCGCGTACTAATGAAATCACCTGTAACGTTCGTTTTGTCTGTTTCACACAAACCTTTTTTTCAGTGCACTACTTTCAATGTTAATTTTATTTAAGAAGACTTATCCCGCTTGTTGGTGACAGCCAAACCAAAGGATTATGCATCTGATTTTCACTCTAAAATCAGTTATGACAAGTCAAATGGCCTTCTCTTGATCATAACTAATCAAACAGCCTCTATGTTTCCCATGTTGAAAGTAGAGAAGATGACACTTCATCGGCTATCATGATTCATGAAGTGCATTTTCACAGTAAACTGATCCTAATTTTTTCTATATCAAAGTGACAGACTGTAGAAGTTCGATTCGATTATTTCTCAAGTCTTGAATTGATATCTACCTACGCATATATACAACTGCGGCTGTATGCCCTTGTGTACAGTGAGATCCAGGGATCCAGCTTGGTTCTGGAGGTGGAAAAATGATAGAAACTGATGCAGCTGGGTGCTGGTGGTCCAGGGCAACATCGGGGGCGATCTGGCTGGAGGGTGTTATGCCAGGCAGGCAGATATGACATGGTTTGGGGGGTTTTATCAGCGGCCCCTTGGTGAGTCTGTCAGCCCCCATGACAGCCTATGAGCAGAGGAATGCCACCGATGCAGTACTCTCCTAGTGCGCTAGGTGTCTCTTTTGATCATTTCGCTTCCTCGCATAGCAGGACATAGTTGCTCCATAGTTGCTGCATGGCTGCTGCGTTGCTGGCATTTGTGAAAACAGCCCCATCATATCTATACCCATGCAAGCCAGCCCTGCTCCAATCCTGCTCTGGTCTGGAGGATATGAGCCCCAAGGAGCTGCCCTCACCTCCCTACTATTTGCTCAACTTTTTCCCCTGCAGCTAGCTCCCCACATTTTTAATTAGCAGCATATTTTCCTAGGACACCAGAGCCCCTCCCACATACATGCTCAGGGTATCCATGTACAACATGCATGTGATGGAAATGCCCTTTTTTCCTCATCTTTTTCTGCTCCTGAATATTGTTTATCTCCATGTACTGAATGAACAACAGTTTCTCCAAACTCCATCTACCACTGCTCACTTGAGTTTTTCTGACTTCACGATGTGTGCCTTACAACGGTTCAACGAAATAGGCCTAATCAGACTTCAATTAGACCCTTTTATGTTTCCACATCCGTGTGGCAGACATAATGATGGAATGATCAAAGCCCAAGAACGAGTGTATTCGAATGTTTTCAATCATTGCCTGTAAGAATCTGACTGCAAGTTAATTTAAAGTGATAATTTCCTAAAGTATGATATCGTGTCCTTAATTTCCACGATCAAAGGAAGATTTAGGCCTAATGAATGCATGTTTTGTGATGTTGGCCCTCCAATGAATGACTCTTACAAGTCAGTTGGGGTACAGGGAGGGGGCTGTCACTATTTTTCTCTGAATTTCAAACAAGTTGCGGTCCTGAATGTAATTTGCCTTAATACCATGTGAAATACGAACGTGACCTCATCATTGCATCTCCCTCCCCACCCTCGCCCCACCTCCTGCCTCTATGTACATACGAGAGATACAAGCTGTTACCGCCAATATCCACTATTGTGCCCAATAGGCTTATTAGGCATGGATATTTGGCCT
Organism: Platynereis dumerilii; assembly: GCA_026936325.1. Classification (NCBI taxonomy): domain Eukaryota; kingdom Metazoa; phylum Annelida; class Polychaeta; order Phyllodocida; family Nereididae; genus Platynereis; species Platynereis dumerilii. The sequence goes on from JAPTHN010000011.1 coordinate 23,110,513, forward strand.
TTAGGCAAAATATAGGGTCTTTTGGCAAATTATAGGGTCTTTGGGCAAACTATAGGGCCTTTGGGCATTACGACTCCTTTTGGCATGACTTTCCCAAAGTCATCGCATCCTTCAAACTATCCGCGAGGCCTTTGGGCAAAATATGGGTCCTTTGGGTGCATGCCTAAATCACTCATTATCGCGCACTCCTGACTATAGTGGATTTTGGCAAAGATCTTATTCTTTGGATACATGCCCAAGTCACTCACTATAACTCGTTTATACTATTGTGGATTTTGACAATATCCAACTTTGGATAATAGTGAACTCACCAATGAGAATACACCCTAATATCTTGACCAATGAGAATCCACCCTATTATCCACAATATGGGGCACTGTAGTTGATAGTTTGTCCAATGAGAATGCCACCTGATATCCAGTCCAATGAGAATCTGGCCAAATATCGTAGCCAAGGACAGTCAAGCCTAATATCCACAGAGCCATAATTGGCCAGTGGATATTAAGCTGCATTCTAATTGGACGCACTGAGAATTCAATGATATTCCAATCTAATATCCAACAGCCAATGAAAATTTAGCCTAATATCAAATAGGCTAATAGTCAAATAGGCTATTTGGTCAAAGTAAAAAGACTAAGCCAAAATCCATGACAGTCTTTTGCGGATATTTGTGGATATTTGTGAATGATTATATATGCTTTGGGCATACACACAAGCTGGCTAAACTTTGGATCTCAAGATAACAGGGGATAGGGCTCACGGGGTTATGTAATCAGGGTTATTTAGTTTTTCAAATAGGACGCACTTGAATTTCATGCACTCTGCATGTCAACAATGATAACAGTAGCTAACAGTGGCATCATAACTATATTGACTCTCCGCCTTCCCACAATTCGGTCAATTCACATTTAAGAGTCGGAGAAATGTTATAACTGTCACAGGTAGACATACCTCGGTCCATACCTCGGTCAGAAAACGTATCACATGCCAGTGTGCCAAAAAACAGGTACGCCCCATTCAATCACTCTCTGGCTACTGTAACTGTTCTACATGTCCTGTAGGCTGTACCTCCAGAAGGAACTGAAAGGGACAAGGACCACGTAAATCACAAAAAATATAACAGCAGTATTTTATTCAGGTGAGTCAAGTTTAATTTTTATTTTGACCTTCGATGGTTATCTCCATCTATAAATAAAAGGCAAGTCACAGAATGTGATCTGAATAATAATTTGATATGTGATACGTTTATTGACTATGTTTAATAGTGTATCTTCTATGTTCAGCGTGCTGTGACTTTTACAATTTATCCTAATAAAAGAAGGAGGAAGGGATATACGATACAACTATTCAAGAAAGTCTGAAATTTTGATGTAACCCACTATTAAAAAGTGTTTTTTAAATTAAATTTTCTTCTCATTTATAAAATACAGTATATAGGCTTACCCATTTATATTGACAGACAGCCCTTAACCAGTAGCCCTCTTTGCAGACATCCATTTACAATTTCTTTTCAATGTACACAAAGACCAGATTGACTGCACAATTGCTCTGTGGAGTATTGGAATGCCTATGCATGCATGGTTCACTTTATGCATGGTGCTTATGGTTCTTGCTGTATTGTCAGTGCATACGAATTCTATTTATCATACAATAATTGTATAAAATGAATTTAAAATCTATACCACCAGTGGGATTCCTTCTCAAGATAGATAGATAGATAGATAGATAGATAGATAGATAGATAGATAGATAAATAGATAAATAGATAGATAATAGATAGATAATAGATAGATAGATAGATAGATAGATAGATAGATAGATAGATAGACAGATAGACAGATAGACAGATAGACAGATAGATAAACTTAATTTCGTGAGGGTAAAACTTTTAAGAGTAAATACTTATTTACAACAGGACCCTCCTATCTCAAACATCAGTTTATTAATAAATAGATACACTAAAATCAATAAATAGAGACAACAGGTGCATAAAAAACTGCTCTTACAATGATTACTTGCAACCAATCTATATTGATTGGCCAAGTGTCCATATTTGGTATTGACAAATTTGCACCAGACAGGACGGACCTTGTGATGCTTTTTGGAGAGTCATGACGCGCGCGGATTAACACAAATGGATTAGTATTGGTAATCCGTGATATGACAGGGGTACTACTGGCTCTGCAGTATTGTCATAATATAATCATGGGCCTGTTATGTGACAAATTAATGCTGTGGAAAGCGTCAAGCTTCTGGGACAAAGCATATCTTTTGTAATCGCGCTATGTAACATATAAAGGTAAACAAATTACACAATATATGCAAATTTGAGATTACACACGATCAAAGACACAACTCCAAAGCTCTGATTTATAGTGGACTTCATATTTGAGGTAAGCTATCATTCGTGTATACCTATGTTCTATAGTAAGGTAAGTGGTCTTGCTATCTTGATTGTATGGTTACTATAAATTGATTTTCAAAATTGAAGTTGTATGAACATGGACTTTCTAAAAATTGTCCTGGATATAAGCCTTACTAAACTGCTCACACTTAAAAACGCACACTTCCAAAAGGGTTAAAAAAAAATAGTACTTTCCCTCAAAATATCAACATGAAAGTTCGCACACTTCTAGAAGTTGCTATCAGGTATATTCACAAAAAATTTCAAATATCCAAGTGCAGTACTTTTGTGTCAAATTAATTCGTTGTTGTTACTGTCGAAAACACCAGTCACAAAATTTCAATATCCTCTGATCATTAATTTCAACAACTAAGCTGTTCCTTCCACAATATTTTTTGATAAGCCAGGAAAGTTTACATTTTTACTTGCTTGATGGGTTGGGGAAAAGGGATATTTGACCAAACCACAATTAAAGAGGATGAAATTAATAAAATTTAAGTGTCAATGCTGACCCGCCCCCCTACAGGAGACTTTTGTCAAAATCTTCCAAAAAAAGATGTTTTATTCAGATTTGTGAGAGTATTGATATGGAATGATTATCTATGTATGTGTTTCTACCCTGGGTAAGCAAAAAGCCCCATAATTTAACAGTTTTGGTTCACATGCTTCATTTCCAGATGCTGAGTCGAACATTTTGAGTTTTCAATTCAAAACCAGCTTTTTCATTAACTTTTTTTTTTCAAAAACTTCCTTGGGGCAGTTTTTGGATGTCCTGTGCCTGTCATGTGAAAATTTCATACGGTTAATCCTATCCAGTATGCCACAAAACCTATATTTCCATTGGTGCATTTTGTGTTGAAGTGCAGTTTGTGACTTGCATTTTCGACAGTAACAACGACAATTTTATTTAACACAAAAGCACTGTATTTAGAGATTTGTACATTTTCGTGAATCTACCTGATGGCAACTACTAGAAGTTTTTCAAACTGTCATCTTGATACTTTAAGAGGAAGTACTATTTTTAACCTTTTTGAAAGTGTGCGTTTTTAAGTGTGAGCATTTTATAAGGGTATGGATGAATGCATTACTCATTAGTATTCACAATGCCAAGTTTGAGAACCCCATTCGTGTATTTGCTCTCTTCAACTTTAAGGACTTTTGAAACCTATGCTTGACTTACTTTTACATTTAAGTTTGACTTACTTCGTACATTTAGGTCAGAGAACACATTTATGCAACAACCCCAAATGAAAAAATAAAAATAATTCAACATGGAGCATTTTGCTATCTTATATTTCCTAAACCACATCAAATGATTATTTAACATTTCTAGTACACTTTTAAATTGGTCAATACAATTTTTACAAATCTTTGAATTGTTCAGATAAACCTGTTGTTACAGAAACAATGTATGTAAATTTTATCTCCTGGCTTATGCCCCAGTCTCACGGCACGTTACGGAGAACTATTTGAATCGGCGTCGAAGTATTTCCTGGTAATTTGGATGAATTTGGGTGATCCGCCGTCGACTTTTCACATCCCCCCAGGGGAAGTTTTTGTTCCCCTCATGGGTTCCTAGAAATGGAAAAACTGCGCCGCGGATGTCAAAAAGGTTTCAACATGTTGAAATTTTTTTTCCATGACGCCGGAACAGAGCCCAAAATTTTTTTGATGTCCGGCAGGGGTTTTTCCAGTGAGAACGACTCCAAAACAACTCCGGCAGGATATTAGGACATCCCCTGCCCCTGAGGGGACCTCTCCTGCCCCTGTGGGATATTTTTACTTTCCCTGCGGGACATTTGCAGCCTTGCCGGCGGTTTTTGACATCCCGCCGACGATTTTTGACATCCCCACAGGCATTTAGATCTTTCCCAAAGGGATATGATCTTGTCTCCGCCGATTTACGATCTTATCCCGCCGATTTATGATGTTATCCCACCGTGATATGCTTTTAATTAATTATATAATCGTTTTATAAACATTATGTGTCGCCGGGTTGGTCATTTTTTTCCTAGAATTCATCTCAAGCTATCCCTCAGGGATAAAAAGTTCTCCGTGACGTGCCGTGAGAACTGGGCATTATTCAGGTGAATATAGTACAATGGGCCGTGGCCTTGAAGAAATGACAAGTCTGCAATAAAATAAAATGAATCACAAATTGAGCTTAACATGTGAAATTTAGCGAGTTTGTTATATTCATATTCATTTAAAGAAAATCTGTAAACATGTAACAAAAAAAATTGACAGCAGAACTAACCTTGCAATTATTATTATTATTTTTTAATTATCATGCAATATAAGTTTGTTGTCATGATCAAGAGAAGGCCATTTGACTTGTCATAACTGATTTTAGAGTGAAAATCAGATGCATAATCCTTTCATTTGGCTGTCACCAACAACTGGGATAAGTCTTCTTAAATCAAAAAGTATTAGGTATGATCATAACAAATCATCAGCATGATGACACACAAAGTGCCATTTTCACAGTGTAACTGTACAGTACAGTTCATTCTTTTCTATATCAAAGTGGCAGACTGTAATACTGATGTCATGGTCTATGTTTTCTGAGTTCCTTCATGCAACATAGTTGATGCCAGTACTGTGCCTGTAGCGCTGTACATAGTCCATCTATAGATAAATTGATTTGAATGTCCATTGCATCCTACTTAACTGTATTTCAGAAATCCAAGATGGCGTCCAAAGATGGCTGCTGCCAGAGCCTGAGGGATTCACACTACCTTGTGATGGTCCTTGTGTTTTTCAACCTTGTCAGTGACAGTTTACTTCTTACTCTTGTTGGTAAGTCTTTCGGTTTTAAAAATATTTTCTGAAAAGATGTCCTGAAAAGTTGCCTTCTTGCACAACAACCGGTTGATTTTCTTACCCAGGTAGGCTACAGGTAGTTCAATATGCACTTAGGCATGCTTCAATTTCACAACTCATTTATCTGTTAATAACTTTTAAAATATGAGTTATTTTTCCAAACAGTTGAGTTGATATGTAAGTTATGAGTATAAAAAGAGCGATCGGCTTGATTACAACAAACTCAACCTGAGTCAACCACCATCATGGGTCTATTTCAGTATTGAAAATATAATGAAAAAACAGTTATGGTATTCTAAATTTTTACCAACTGAACTATTTGAGTGCCTGAGTAACGAAGGATAACCACATTAGCTAAAATAACCAACTATAAGTACCATGTTTCCAGTTATTTTAATAACTAAACAGTTGAATTACAGTGAAATACTTTGATATAGAATTAAAATGGACTGTGGCACTGTGAAAATGGCACTTCGTGACTCATGATAGCCGATGAAGTGTCATCTTCTCTACTTTCAACATGGGAAACATAGAGGTTGTTTGATTAGTCATGATCAAGAGTAAGCCATTTGACTTCTCATAACAAATTTTAGAGTGAAAATCAGATGCATAATCCTTTCGTTTGGCTGTCACCAACAAGTGGGATAAGTCTCCTTCAATCAAATTAACATTGAAAGTATTGGGTTTGATCATGACAAATCATCAGCATGATGACACACAAAGCAGGGATGTCATCGAAAACAACATTTTTCCGATCCGATAATCGACAAAAACTTTTCCGATGCATCGAATGTATCGATACTTTTCCACATACCCGTGAAACGGCAAAAATTCAGCTTTATTGTTGAGTTTTTCGTAAAAAATTACAAGAATTCTGAATTTTCGCCACCCACGTCATCCATATTGAATCACGCTGTCTCGTTCGCAAGATTTCAGACGAGAACAGAGCATTGATGGCGCGATTTTGATGTAAACAAGGTGAATTCTACTGGATTTCTTGAAATATTTCTCAATAAATACGACAAATGTGGTGGATATAATGCATTCGATACTTGAGGTATTGTATCGATACAGTATCGATACGGACAACTTTTCCGATGCATCGATTCTGGCCGTATCGATGACAGTCCTAACACAAAGTGCCATTTTCACAGTGCCACAGTCCACTTTACAGTGAAACACTTTGATATGGAATTAAAGTGGACTGTGGCAGTGTGAAAATGGCACTTCGTGTGTCATCATGCTGATGATTAGTCATGATCAAACCCAATACTTTCAATGTTAATTAGATTGAAAAAGACTTATTCCACTTGTTGGTGACAGCCAAACGAAAGGATTATGCATCTGATTTTCGCTCTAAAATTTGTTATGAGAAGTCAAATGGCTTACTCTTGATCATGACTAATCAAACAGCCTCTATGTTTCCCATGTTGAAAGTAGAGAAGATGACACGTCATCGGCTATCATGAGTCACAAAGTGCCATTTTCACAGTGCCACAGTCCACTTTAATTCTATATCAAAGTGTTTCGCTGTAATTCTATAATATGTAGATGGCAATGCCATAGATTCGCGCAGCTCAAATTAACTGTTCTTATTTTGAAACCGTATTATAGTATACAAATATTGACTGATTTCGAGGGCTTTAGTCAAAGTGAAAACTATTTCACGAGGCCGAAGGCCGAGGGAAATAGTTTTCCTTTCACACAGGAGAGTAGATAAGCAGACGCATAGCCTACATTGCACTATTATTACTAGTTTTGATGAGTTTTTTTTGGTCTTTACTAATTAATGCCCTAATTTTATTATTTTCCTGCACTATTGCAAATGTATGGACAATTTTGAAAGAAAAATGTTGAAATAAAAACATTTAGGGAAAGAAAATTTTAGAAAAAACAAATTTCGGAAAAAAAAAATTTTGAAAAAAAAATTGGGACAAAAAAAAATTAGAAAAAAAAAATTTGGAAAAAAAAAATTTGGAAAAAAAAAATTTCGGAAAAAAAAAATTTTCGGGGAAAAAAAAAATTTCGGAAAAAAAAAAATTCTGAAAATTTTTTTTTTTTCGGAAAACAAATTTTGGAGGGCAATAGTCCTGGTCAATATACTAAAATAATGACTGACATGTGACCAGCTCTCAGCCAATGACAGCTCTGCTTTCATGGTCGAGGTATAATAATGATAAACAAGAACACAATCAGTTGGGCCTAAATTAATTGATGCTATTTAAGAACAGTAATAGCAATCAGCTTTTAAAATTCACACCTCAAATAAACTTCACACATCACTGCTCACAAGCAGGCTGCTGATAGTTCAGTCAATTTCCCTGGGTGTGGCACTGCAAGCATGATGCTACACCGGTGGTGACACCTGTTAGCAAAATAAGCTTTTTTCATGCAGACGACATAAATGAGCATAAAAATGAAATTTTCAAAACAGAATAGGATAGTTAAGAACCAAATGGAATTTTTCAGACACTACTGCAGTATTGCAAGAGAAATTCAGGGATGTTTACTTTTACCGAAACTAACTGTTTGATCAGGGACCAACTCCATGGCAGGTACAGGCAGTCCTTCATTCTCACTCCACTGACAGATTCAAAATTTACTATGAGCTGTTGTTAAGCTAAGTTCGCTGACGCGACGGGCGGCTTCGCCGCCCGTCGCTACGCGAATATTAAAGTGTTTCACTGTAAAGTTAAATTAAACAGGTGGTGAATCGCATGTGAAAGGTCTCACGACATGCAGTCGGTGAAAGGTCCCAGCGGTTAAATGTTCTGCTACCCTTCAGGATGTGCAAGTTAATTAAAATTGGTGGGGCATTGGGTACATTCGTTTCGCTGCTCCAAAGTCCTCCTGGAGTAGAGTAGTTCACTCCAGATCATTCGCTTTGCACTTCCGGGAGTAGTTCGGAGTAGATTGGAGTAGATAGGAAGTACTCCAAGAAATTGGGATATCCCATGACGTAGGATTGTTTACAAAGATAGATGATACTTCAGAAGCTTTGATTTAGTGCCTAATTGCTTTTTTATGGTGTGAATGTCCGTATTTCAATTCAATAAATTAAGAGCAATCGATTGAGGGTGTCAATTGATGTCGTAATTGCCATCAACTGGGGAATTCTAATTGCTAGGGAACCCCCAAGTTATGACGATTCTATCTACTCTGTTATGTTCGATTTGGACCAACCTGGAGTAGTTTACTCCCGGAGTAGAAACGTCACTTCCTGGAGTAGATACGTAACTTCCGGAGTACTTAGAGTAGGTCGAATCGAATGTACCCATTATTGCGTATTACACATTTTCTACATTTTCTTGAAGTAGAGAAGATGAAGAAACGGCAAACTTTACAGCCAGGAAAATTGATATGCAAAAGGAGTGGACTGCTGCACTGTATAAATGGCATGCACTTTGTGTGTCATCACGCTGATGATTTGTCATGCTCACACCCAATACTTTCAATGTTAATTTGATTCAAGGAGACTAATCCGGCTTGTTGGTGACAAGCAAACGAAAGGATTATGCATCTGATTTTTACCCTAAAGTCAGTTATGACAAATCAACCAGTTGGCCTTCTCTTGATCATGACTAATCAAACAGCCTCTTTGTTTCCCATGTTGAAAGTAGAGAAGTTGAAACTTCACCTGCTGTCATGAGTCACCAAGTGCCATTTTCTCAGTGCAACAGTCCACCCGTTTTGCTTATCAAATTTCCTGGCTGTCATATGCAGTTTTATGCACATCTATGAATCTCGGGGGAACACTGTACACAATTTCTAGTAAATCTGACAGGAAAGTTTTCCTGAAATATTATCCACAAGAAAGTAAATATCTCTTCAAAAAAAGTTGCAAGACTAGTAATACATGCACTTGACATAATTGGATCAGTGATTTTTTAAAGCTGTTTGGCTTTTTTTCCTTGATTGCTTCTGTCTGGATAAGATAGTTCGCAACATTTATATTGAATCTAATGGCCAAAGGTTATCTAATGACATATTACCTGTAACGTGAGATATAATTACATCTGATAGTGCCCTGACGGCTGACGGTCTAACGGAAAAAATCATGGTAATTGGGGATATAATTATATGGCTTGGACACCCTCTCTCTCCTACAAATAAAAACAACTTGGGAACTCTTTTCAAAATTTCATTGGAAAAATTACTATTTGAAAAAATAATTAGTTGAGATTTTATCAAAGTATGAAAGTCGTTTTAATACAAGCCGCTTGAGTCATTTGCATCAAGAAATTTGTAGCCTATTTGTTATGGTGATATAAGTTCTTTAATCAGTTTCAATGCTAAATATTTCTAAGATTTTGTAGTTGCCCTACAATGCCTGTCACTGTGCACTAACGAGGGGGGTACCCTCGCCATCAGGGTAGCCATTACAATTGTCGATTCGTGATTTCAGAGTGAAATTGCAAAAAATGTAGGGGGAGTGAGGTCTCTAGATTGTGAAGATAGTTTAAATGGCTTGTGGAATGAATCATTGCCAAGTGCCAGACTGAAACAAGCAAGATGAAATAAGAAATTAATGAAATTAGAAATCAGGCGAGGTGAGGGTACCACAAAAAATGAAAAATGGTAGGGCGAGGGTACCAGCATTTTGGCGAGGGTACCAACCTAAATGGCGAGGGTACCAACCTAAAATGGCGAGGGTACCAACCCGGAAGTGGCGAGGGTACTGTAAGATTGGGGCGAGGGTCACTTCCGGTTGGCGAGGGTAACCACAAAGAACATTGGTGAGGGTAACACAAGACATACACATTTAAGCAAGCAGTGCAAATTGTTTTAGTCAGGGGTAGACAAGTCAATGAATCTGCTAATTCAATTATCTCTTTGTTGTGCAAGATCACAGCATGTGCTGTACATGATTGCAATTCTGAAGTAAGCAATCAGGAATTCCAATCAAGAACATAAAAAGTTATGTAATGGGATCAGAGTCCGCGATAAGTGCTTTTGACACACAGGACATTCGGGCAGGTAGATTCTGAAGTTTACCTGCCCGAATGAAATCTTGTCAGTCCGAAATTCTAGTTTTGAAAATTTCAACCGGCTTTCTGGAATTTTACCTTCAAATATATATGAAGTCACTATGAACCCCTCTGAATAAGGCCTATTGACCCATTGAACCTAATAAGACCTTTCATTATATATAAAGTTTCAAAAACTCATGAGTTTTGCCAGGTGGGAATATTTCATAAAGATAATAGGCCTACTTTACTTTAATTATAGTTGATCCCATGCTGTATAAATGGATTACTGCTTAACAGATAAAGTTTTATTTGACAATCTGAATACCAAAAACATCATTTATTTCATACACAAAAGATACACAAAGATACATGTTTCAGAAAACCCGCTTGGACCTGCTTTCATGGCTAGTTGTTGCAACCTTGCTGAACTTCAAATCTTGTACAGATATATTTATATGTAGGACCTATACCAGCTGATGCTAAACATCGCTAATTGCAATTTGCTGAGGTATTGACTATTGTTTCGTCTAATTGCAATCCATGTGACACTCCTGAGTCCAATTTGAGTCAATAAGGTTTGCTAATTGCACTGGAGTCTTCAAAGGTCTTGCATTGGCTGCACTGCCATCCCTTTGACTCTAGAGCATACATGTCGGACATTTGGGCAGGTAACCACTCAACTTCTGTAACCACTCAACTTCTGCCGGTCACACGCTATTTTTGCCGGTTTTGAATATGGATGAATATATTGCATTATGATCAACCAGTTGCAGATCTTCCAAGCTTTCTGACTATTATTGAGCTAACAATTGCTTAGTCTGTAACCCGTAATTCTATGGTCCTCCAATCCTTAACTTGAGATTCGCCATGTTTTATGCTATGATACTTTACGGAGCTGTTACTCTGTATTACTCTCAAGAAACCATGTCACCATCATCATAATAATAATTATGAAGACGTTCTCATAAGGGTTGATTTCTGGTCTTCAAAAAGGTTGGAACTTGCCTATGACTTTGCCTCATTAACTAATCAATGAAATAATTTATGCCTCTTGAGCATAATAATAACTATACAGACTGTAAGCTGTCCATATTATAAAAGCACATTAAAAATAATGTCATCTTTAAAACAAGGCCATTCTAAAAAGAATTATGAGAGACTTCTGTCTTTTAATAACAGCAAGAAACACGTGTAAAGGTATAAATTGATAAAAAGAGAAAATGACTAGTTAAAAACTTGTGTATCACATTAAAAAAAAATTCATAGTCAATTATATAAAAGAAATTTACGTCTATGTAAAATTGACAAGCAGGTCTTTGCTATATGAGTTTAATTGTGCTAACATCCATCAATATGAATATATATCAGTTTGTTAAAATCAGATAAATTGGTAAATTCAACACTAACAGCAACGGCAGCCTCATAAAATACACTCCTGAGATAGTCATAACTATCACAATGTCATTTGGTCGGCACACATCCAAATAAATTAAACTAGTAAATTCACTTGTCACCGTGCAGCTATGCAAGACAGTGTATTTGAAGAGCTTGATGGTGGGTTTAAAGTTCTATATATATGCTTTGAATATGTATTAACTCAACTAAACAGGACCGGCAGGGACCATGGTTATGAGCTGAGTGTCCGACCATGGCTATTTGAGAACAAGACTTTTTTTAAATTCTTTAAGGGTCTCTAAATATTGCCTTCATTTCATAGATAGTTAGATAGATGGATAGATAGATAGATGGATGTATCGAGGTAGAGATACAAGCATGTAAATAAACTGATTGACAAACAGGTAGGAAAGTTGGTAGTGAGTGAAAGATGGACAGATAGATATATCTACACAGGCTGACTCCTGGCTGAGGCTACATAGTTGAAAACGACTTCATACACAGTATGTGCAAGGATTATATCTATATTATCAACTTTTTAGTTATCTATCTATCTATCTATCTATCTATCTATCTATCTATCTATCTATCTATCTATTCGACTATCTATACACATACACTGTTTCCTAACTCTTATACATGTATCAACCAACATGTCTATCTTATCTTCTCTAATTTTCGAGATATCTCATAAAATCACCATTGATCTTTATGTCATTCTGTAGCTTTCAATAACAGTCATTTTAGGTGGTACCCTCACCATGACAATATTTGAAAATGGTGTTACCCTCGAGAGGCTTTTTTGGTACCCTCGCCCTGACGATATATTTGAAGTGCAAAATTTGGTTATTCTGTTAGCAATCACTCATTGAAGTTGTGTCTTAGGGTTAGTTTAACATCTGAACTGCATGCTAAACAAATATGGGCTTTTGATTTGATGAAATAAGCTCAGGATGACAGAAAGTTATTTTGAATCGACAGTTGTAATGGCTACCCTGATGGCGAGGGTACCCCCCTCGTTAGTGCACAGTGCCTGTAGATGTTGTTAACAGTCCTTGTGTCTACAGGATACACTGCTGCCCACTCTCCAAGCAATGCATTTTTAAAAATTCGCCAAACGACGCCCGCAGTAAACTCAAGTCAAGGAGAGCCTATGAAGGGAAAACTTATCCGATGTTGCATGCTGTCAGCTGAGCACAACCACTTGAAGATTACAATGAGAGCTAGGCATTACATTACACTGATAATATTTTGACTAAGTAAGCCAGTATAATAGCAAAATTAGTCACGTAGTAATGGCATTAATCAAGGACTTATATTGTTAATTGCTTCTGCAGCTTATTAAGAGTTAATAATTTAAACTTTGCATGAATCCCCACTCTCCTTTCCTCGTGACAGGGCTATGCATCCAGGGAAGTGTTACCACCTTGTTCAATACGAATTTCCTGGTGCAGATACATTTTCATATTGCACTAACATATCATCCCATATACTTGTACAATGTTGAACAATGCTTCACGAATCACTGACTATACTAAAGGGGTGCTAAATTACAATATGCAGCAGGTCTTTGAGCCAACGTCATTGCACAGGCTGAAATCACAATGGCTTAGCAGTTCTAGAGATAGAGAGGAAGGTGCATGGTTCAAGTGCCACCTGGTGGAGTGTAAATATAGAAAATTGATTAAAATTGCTCAAGGAGCAGCCTTTCACAACATTCTTGTAGGTTCTGTGAGATAATAGTCTCTCAGCAACACTTAGAGATGAGTTTCACCCACTACACTGCATTTAGACTCGCATTAAACCTTGTTTGGCCAATCTTACTTATGTGTGCACCCACATCAGCATACATCACAAGGGAATTCCCTTTGACAGCCAATCAGAATTTAGGAGACCACAGAGCCATCTCTTGACTAAATTGGAACCTCAGTCTGCCCTTTGGTGAGCAAACTATAGCCTGTTTCCCAGTCACCACAAAACAGGCCTGGTGGCCATGGGATATCCCAAGAATACTATTTATAGCAACTTCCCCAAATATGATCGCACACGGCCACTGTCATTTTCCCATAGGGGGAGCTTGAACAATACACCTTGGTATAATATAACAGAATAAGGGCATAGCATGTGATCACTGCCTGTGATCATTGGCAATATGCCTGCTTTGCCAAACTGCAAATGAATTTGGACTTTCGCTCAGTTTGCATTTGGAGTTGGCTATAATTGCCTATTTGAGGAATTTTAGCTTATGTACATAATTGAGCAATATATTTAAGAACACGTATACTTTCATTGTATTCATTTCTTCGCGGCCTGTCTTTTTTGTCTCCATGACAGTCAAAAATTATCTTTCATTTCGTCCTCTCTTGTATAGCTTGACAGTGTTTTGATGGAGCTCATAAGTCATGATCAGAGGTTTTCACAGAAAACTTTCATGGCAATAATTTCTTCTTCTTTTTTTAATAATGACTGATGACACACTATACAAGTATAGGCTTTTTTAGTTACAGAACTAAATTTTCCTCCAAATACAGTTGTTCCTTATGGCATAGTTTCTATGGGCACCCATCAACATCTCATCTCATAAACTATAAATTTACTTGCTATGTACAACGGCATATTGATGTTTAAAATAAATTACTCTTACTCTTCTAGAATATTCTCAAAATTTGTCATGCATGTTGTTGTGTCCAGTTCAGCTGCACTGAGCTGGATAATTCAATTGCATAATTATTTGAGACAGTTTTTGAAATATTATACAAAGGCTTACAGTTCTGATTTCTAAAAAGAAAAAGCACTTAACCCCTGAAAATATGGTAGCTTATTCAGCACAAGATAGAACTTTTCTTTGCATTTTGTCCAACCCCCATTTCTCCATTAGTCCTACAAGGCTCCACAATCACAAGGACAGAAATGGTCCAAGTAGACTGAAAAAAAAACACACACACACAAAATTAATGGAAATTTGTTGCTGAATAGCTTATGCATTAAGCCTGAGAGAGAAGCTCTTAAGGAGCCTCTGAATCAAGATAACAGATGATTTACTCTGGAAAATTATTATTTTAAAATTTTTTGTATTGTGCCACTGCTTTTCCAGCCTTGGCAGAACATATGTTGTCATGTGTTGCCACCTAGTGGCAAGTGTGAAATTCCGGCAGCTCCAGCTAGCAGTCCACATAAACTGAGTGTGAGGAACTCACAAAATTTTGTCTGGAAGAAACCAGGAGAATGTGATTTCCTAGTCTTACTCTGGTTTACCTCAATGTTGAATAGAAACTTTGTGAATATTCCGTGAAATTGGAACTATTTCTTTGGAGCTGCAATGCTGCAGCATATAAAACTAACTTTGTGCCAGGTGGCAGCAGCATGCAGTTCTCTTTTTCACCAGACTGGTGCCACATCATATTTTTGAATTGCAAATTGACACTGAAATGTGGAACTTTGAAAGATGGTACCAGGTGACCAGTCTCCAAGAGGCTGAGCATTTAATTAGGTCAACTTATCAGCGAAAGGCATCAGAGTAACAGAGGGCTTCTATATATTCGTCAGCCAGATGACGTTTATAAATTTACAATGTTCTGGCTGTGCGCATTTAAATTCTTATCATTTATTTATTTTTCAGACCCCATTCTCCCTGACATCCTCAGAAACATTGACAATGCACAAACTGCAATTGATCTCACAAACTCTTCAGTTCAAACAGTAACTGACACTGATATTCTACCCTCTTCAATGACAATACTCAGTAATTCAAACGCTACGGTTAGTGACGTCATACAGAACAGCACTGCCGCTGGTGGCACTTCTGGGAAGCTTGTTGGTCTTGATGTCGAGCCAAACCTTTCCCAATTCATTAACAACAATGGGAGATATGGTATTCTGGTGGCTGCCAAGGGAGCTATGCAGTTCATATGTAATCCATTTGTGGGCTTTTTGGTCACAAGGTGAGTTGAAGCAAAAATGGAATGAGGGACTGATAGGTAGATTGAGATTAGATGTGCATATTTTCACTGAGTTTCATTGCACATGCTAATATCATATGCTTTTGGTATATCATGAACTAGCATAAGCCCTACATGAAGCTATCAAATACCAATTTCAGATTTGGCTACAGACGCCCAATGTTAATCGGAAGTGTTGCTCTGATGGTGTCCACAATTGGTATGGCTTTAAAACACATTTTTCTGAACACATTGTCTTTTTTTTCCTAATTCATTATTTTAAAAAAAAAACAGACAGATATTTTAACTGTCTTTCTCTTGCAGCTTTTGCATTTGGGGATTCTTACGCCTTTCTCTTTATCACTCGACTGATACAAGGGGCAGCCTCTTCGGTTACTGCTGTCACAGGTATCTACCTTTAATTCTTCTGTGATTCTATAAATATACAAATATTCACTAGAAAAAATGTACACTGAAATGTGTGTATAATAATATAAATCATAGAAGGTATGAGGAAAATTTTTCCCAGAAGTCAACAAAGTTTTCCTCCACGAACTTTCCATTTTTTGATGACCAAAGTCAGTATGAAACTGATTTTATAGGCCTACAATTTGTCATTTTATATTATGACGGTTCACGGCAATGATAGGTGCACACAAAAAAGAAAAAAAGAAAATATTAATTATGAAATGCTTCATGAGTAGTTTTGAAATGGTGGCCTATGTTTGGAAAAAAATGGTATTTCTCGTGTTCTGCTTACTTTTGTGAGCTATTTCTTGTAGCGTAATTGGACCTTAATGGCACTAAACTTTGCTCAATAGAATTTTTATTAATGATGTTTTATAATTTCCATCTTTTCCAGGCCTTGGTCTCCTTGCCACAACCTTCCATGATGAAACCCAAAGAGGAAAAGTGATAGGAATTGCAATTGGAGGGATTTCTTTGGGAATTATAGGTTCGTGGTTCTTTGGTTGTCTTGCGTTGAGCAAATCCGCGTGAAACTTAAAATTAAATTATTGTTGTTTGTTTCAGCACTTTGGTTAATATCAAATTTCAGTAACTATTTGTTGTATGTTGTATATATATGATTTAAAAATTATGTTAACTGTGGTTAATTATTATGTATTTATGGCTTTTCTTTTTGTGCAGTTGGTCCTTTATACGGCAGTCTGCTCTACCAGTTCTTTGGCCAGGCAATGCCCTTCTTAGTTCTTTCTCTTCTGGAACTTTTTGCAATAGGTGAGCATTTCCATAGACAAAAATCACTTTAGCTCTGTAGGCCTGCCTTAAGTCAAATTCGTGAATAATTTTTACTGTATCATGTATATATCAGAGGGGTTCTTTTATTTTATGAAATTTATAAAACAAACAAAAAATCAATGCAATATCAAGAAAGAGAGTCGTTACTATAACCTGTGTTGGAATCAATCTTTTAAATGACATTATTTACCATAAACCTACCTAATTATTTTGTAGGTTTACAACTGATTGGATTTCGCTGTGATGAGGGGGTGAAGGTAAGAGCAGATAACCCACTGAAAAAAAAAAAAAATAGATTTTATTGACAACTGGATATCAAACAGTGATACATGTGTGTTTCAAAATATATAAGAAGCAGAAAATAGACAAAACAAGAGAAAACTACTACAGCTACAGACTACAAACATTGGTATAGGATATGGATTTACTTAGTATAATGGTATATTTTACGCAATTCGGCAGTGTTCAAGTGTCAGTTTTTGAGAGTCCATTTTAAAATTTCATTAATCATGTTAGTCCAGTCCATAATTTAGATAGATACACATTGACATGAAATGTTTGTAAAAAGTATATAATATAATAATAATGATATTTTTGCTGGAACAGACTCAGTCTCTCAGATGTGTAAATTGATGAAACTGCCTCTTGATAACAGTGGCAACGAAGAAGGGGAACCTATTTCTAGAAAAATGTTGTAATTGGCGACACTTTCTGTCATTTCAGGATCATACTCCGTCAGCTATAGCAAAACTGGCAACCGATCCATATATTCTTCTTGTAGCAGGTGAGAAGGCTTCTGTGTATATTGCTAAATATTAAGGTATTACTGCCCTGCTTAGTAATTATGGCCTGCTAAGTGCTGCAGAGGCGTAACAAAAAAACCCACATACACACATTGACAGATCATTGATGGCACTTCAATTTTGTTTTTGAATTCCATTGCACTGATTTCACAGTAAATTAATTGCACTTGTTACTTATCAATTGCACTTACAGCAGTTTTCGAGCAGGCTTGGTCGGTTCACTGAGAAGACCATACAGATCATAAACTTTCAGATAGCTATGCACACAGGAGGGCAATTTCTAAAATTTGGTTCAACTGGCCCCGCTCTCCCCTAACTATTAAAATCGCATTAAAATATTAGTCAAGATATTGCAGCTGAATGACCTTGGAGAAATTTCTTTGTTTTTGGGTAGCCAATGGTCAACTTTTAAGGTCAGCTGAGCCGTTTATGGGTCCACCCAGATGTCAGGGTGGACATTGGCACACTTTAGTCTGAGTGATCTCCCCAGTGAACTGACCAAGCCTGCTCGAAAACTGCTGTAATTGCTAAATTGCACTTGTTTGCTGCAATTGCACTTTTTACTTATTCAATTGCATTTGTTGTTTGGCTGTTTACCCTGTTCTGCAGGAATAATCTAGAATTAACTTTAACCTTGATATTGCAGGTAACATCTTTATGCTCAACCTGGTGGTGTCCATCATTCTGGCCTTTTTGCCTGTCAGGTTGATTGATGTAGAGGATCCTGAAACTTGGAAGCTTGGTATGAAATTAATGGCATATTTTCTTCTGCAATTTCATTATCTAATACAAAATGATGGCTACTTTTCTCAACAAACAAAATTTCTTTTTTATATCAGGAATTGTTGTTCTGCCATCATCCATTGGGTACTTGTTCGCAGGCTTGATATTTCCAAGAACCACAAAATGCCTTCCTAGGTGAGTTTTTTTAAACTTCTGTTGGTTTATTTAGAAAATTGGACTAATCAACAAATGTTTCAGCATTAACAATTTCCCGAATTATTTTTTTCAGGTGGTTAGCAGGCTTCATAGGACAAATTGCCAGTTCAGCGACAGTTGTTGGCGTAAGTTAAAACTTTTAAAAAGGTCATTCGTCCAGTCTGCCATCTTGGCAAGCATGTCTAATCACTTTTACAATGCACATTTTGTATTTGTCAGACTCTAATTAATGGATTATACTTCATTTTCACAGATGGCCTTCTCTGACACATTTCAAGACATGCTCATCGTAACAACATTCACTGGTCTGGCTGTGGGTAAGTCGTTCTTCCTTCTTCTATTTTGTATCAAAGTGAACCGTTGTGACATGCAACCGGTCCTTCTGCTGAAGTTCTGCACAACCTTATATTTTGGAGCAGAGTTGGCTGATTTAAGTCAACCTTAAATCACTATTCATTAATTTCATTGTTTGTTTGATTTAAATCGCTATATTTGAAAGAAAAAATCAAGAACCTTTTTTGGAGAGACCACAGGAAGCATTTGCTCGTTGCAGCATTCTTGTTCTGGGATAATCCTGTAGGCCTATTGTGTGAGAGTACTTCTTCAAAATATTAATTTGTTATAAAAGCAAATTCCACAAAGTATATTATGAACCTGTGATACAAATATCTTTCAGGCATGGTGAGCACTTCAATGCAGCCCTTATTTGCCACATTGGTGGATTTGCGACATTCTTCACTTTATGGAAATGTTTACGCCATTTCCGACATGTCTGTGTGCCTGGCATTTTTCGTTGGTAAGTTTTAGTCATTGATATATATTTCTAAAATGCAATAGAATCAATAAGTAATTTTAATAAGATGTGAAAATAATAACAGGCTTTAATAATATATGTCAGAGGTTTGCGTAATTTTGGAGGAAGTTATACAACATTTGGATATTGCAACAAATTTGAGAATATTGGCAGTCATCCCTATTTTATTTAATTATTATTATTTTTTTTCCTTTTTCTTAAGGTCCATTGGTTGGTGGACCAGTCATGTATGCTATTGGTTTTCAAAAGTAAGTATATCAATTTATACTCATTCACTTTTGAGCATATACTTTTTCCTTTAATCTCCATAAAATTTCCGGGTTTATCATAACTTTTGCATCTTTCTCTTTTTAGAATGGTCATTGGGATCGGAGTGATAAATTTCCTATTCGCTTTCACTTGTTTATTTTTGAGAAATCCGCCAAGAAGAAATTGCGAGGTAAGTTTGGCTGCAGTTTCCTATAACTGTTGACTACAAGGTTTTAACGCTGAATAACGTCGCAGCTGACCGCTGTAATTATTTCCTGATTTTTTTTCCAGGGCCCATTGACTGAAGAGACATCTTTATTAGACAAAGAAGATTCACCGGTGGCACCATTGAAAAGCAGACTACGTGTAAGTATGAGAGATGTTTTGGCATAAAAATGTGTGGTTCAAATGTTGTTGTTTTTTGTTAAAAAATAAACTTTTCTTGAAGATCCCTTTATAGTCGGTAGCATACCAGATCATTTTCCTCAC
Organism: Platynereis dumerilii; assembly: GCA_026936325.1. Taxonomy (NCBI): domain Eukaryota; kingdom Metazoa; phylum Annelida; class Polychaeta; order Phyllodocida; family Nereididae; genus Platynereis; species Platynereis dumerilii. The sequence continues at coordinate 23,130,597 of JAPTHN010000011.1, forward strand.
AAAGTTGGATGCAGTTAGTGTGAAACACACACTACAGAAACTGATTTGACCCAGTAGTGGAAATGGAAGTTTTCGTCGGGGGAGCTCTTGCATGCCTGGTTCGAGAACTTTGCGCCAATCCAAATTTTTTGAAGGGCCACCAAATTTTTTAAAGGATAAAAATTCCTGCCACCAGAGTATAATTTTGGCTAATACTACCCAAAGGACTGAAAAAAAAAAAAAAAAGAAAAGTGAACAGGAAATGTATTTTCACCATTGATCATTGGGGGAGCTGTGGCAGGGAATAGCTCCCCCAGTTTTCTGATCAAGGGAGCTCAGCCCCCCCCCCCCCCATTTCCATCACTGATTTGACTTCTTTTCCATAAAAAGATTTTCTTGCCTTGCATTTCAGGCCCATACTGTGAGTGAATACGCAGTGCCAAGATATCTGGATCATCTGTCAGACCTCGAGGAGAACTACCTGAGCGACATGCCCGGATGGTCACGGAAATCTGGAGATTTGGATGAGAGTTACTTTAGTGACCGACCCGTCAAACGGAAGCATCGAGAAAAAAAGCGTTATACGGACTCATATTTATGTGGGAGAGAACGATAAACACTCATGATATTAATGTGATTTTTTTTTTAAGTGTTCATTGAAACCATTGTTTCTTACTGTGTTACTCGAATTGTACATATTGTGTTACTCGAATTGTACAGACTGAATGTTGTATTGGTGCGATAGCTTTAGGGCGCCAAAGTTGTGTTGTAGCATGCACTGCATGCATGACCATGCTGTTTAAAACTGATATTTTTGTTTCAAACTATTATTTGTGTTCTTGTGTCTGTTATACTGTAATTTAGTGAATTCCCTCCACGCGATAATATGGTGGAACAATTTGGTGTTAGGGCGCCATGTATAGTTTTGTGTAGACACTGTTTCTTATCTGTTCTGTTTTGCATTTTTATAAATTTGTTGTTCATACTTTATTGTACAGTACAGGCCTACTACAGGGTGTGTAGGAAAATTTTACAAAATTTGGCAGATTTGAAACTTTGCTCAAAGTGAAAAACTTAGCCAATTTACAAATTTCGTTTTACAGGGACCGAGAAACAACACAATAAGGAATATTTCTATGCATTTTCAGTTATATTATCTTCAGTTATAAATGCAATATAGCCGCCAAAACTTGTTGGTGTATCTAAAAAACAGAGATGCGAAAGAGAAATGAAAGTCAACAAAAGAGATGTGTAAACACAGTGTAAACTATATTTCATTTATGAGAATTGAGAAGGTCTTGTCTGTCAGCAACAGCTGACCATTGGGAAAGATCTTGGCTTGAAAATGATGATCCATGTTGTTCCAGATTGTGGTTGAAACATAATAAAATCAAGGTAAAATAAGAGAGACGGTAAGATAGGGGAGAGTCTCCACGATCGGACCGGTGCCTCGATTAGAACAATTTAATTATTACATAACTATGAATCTTATGAGGACCAGACCTATCTTAGGTGGTTGTTTATTGGTAATTTGGAAAGGGTCATGCATAATTGACTTGAAAATACATCTATGCTTGAAGTCCCAATAACAACTTTAAAATGACAGTCTCTGATCTAGCATGGGGGTGCAAATTTCAGACCCTCAGAACTGATCTCCTTGTGGAAAATTTTTCAAAATCTGTTCCAGTGACCCTCAACTAATTGTCTCCAAAAACAAATAAGAAAAATGTACTTATCTATAAAATATTAATGCACTGACTTAAATTTTGCAAATGACAGTTATTTCCTCGATTGGAACGCTAGTGTGTCCTCGATTGGACCGCCTCATGGGGGCATTGATATTGATAATACAGCATGCATATATGACAATCGAAGCTTTGTAATGAATATTAATCCATAAAAAATTGAAATTCTCGTACAGGGTTAAGTCAAAACCCTTATGTGAAATTCACTCCCATGCTAGTATGCCCCCTACAGGCAGTTTTAGGAGTAATATTGATGGATTTAAAAAATCTGAAAACCAGCCTAATTACCAACTTTTATGGTGTCAAAAATTAATAATGGCACTCTGGGACTGCTGTTTTAGAGTAACCAGGGATGATATCAAGGGTTTGGATTGCATAAAACATGATTTTTGTAGTGGACCAATCGAGGCAACTCAGTGGTCCAATCGAGGATACCAAATCAGTGATCTGAGAATTTCAAGACTTTTTTTGACAATGGCCTAGTGTCCATAAAAATCGAGATTAACCCTCAATATTTACACTCAATGTATTTCAACTCAACCTCCACCGTTGTGCGTAGTTTTAACATCATACCATTGTTACCCTTTGAACCCCAAGCCCCTGAAGTTAGGTGTTCCGATCGCGGGGACTCTCCCCTACAGCAGGTTTTAATATGGTAGAAGACAGAGCTACTTATAAGGGTCATTCTCAAATTTCGGGACAATTTGCGTCACTCCAGTTCCCTGACATTAATTTGAATGCAATTGATATCTGAAGCGTCACTCCACATCTGTTATTCATATTTCTATTTAGAACCACTGCATTTGGAACAAAAAGTCATTTATTTGACCTTTTTTTGGTGCATTGTGTCGAGTAATCCGTGCCAAATCAGTGGTTTTTCCCTGTCACTGGACCTGACATGACAAAATCAAGTGTTAATTTTCCTCCTAAAGTACCATCATTTCCAAAGTTTTCTATGCACTCTTCATGAAAATATAGATGTGCATTAATATATACATCATATTTAACCTTTTTCTTGTTTCATTTCATTGGATTACTTCATGTAAAAGACGTGTCACTAGTTTATGTTAATTTTTTTGTCCACTCCGTTACCAGGCATAGCTCGGCTCGCTATTGTTTACAATGAGCAATTTCCACTGAATGTCGTAAGATGCATATGCGCCAAACTACCACAGCTTTGCAGATTTTCATTAAACAGGTATTCAACAAGTTAAGGCATAATTTTCATTGGAACATTTTTTGGTCCCACTAAAATGTCCACTCCGTTACCTCCAATTCCAAGCTTACCAGTGATACTTTTTCAAAGAAATTTTATGTATGTATTGCTGAGGGTGACAGGATTCAATAAAATGCAATCAAAACTTTTTATCTCCCAAATAGAATTAATATAATGCACTATTAAGAGAAAACCAAACTGTTCCTGTCCACTCTGTTACCCATTCCTGTCCACTCCGTTACCACAAAAAATCAATATTTAATTAAAAAAACAATTGATCTGAGATGAAGTACTTCTGAAAATAAGGCTTACATAATTTTTTTCATTTTTTATATTTTTAAATAGCCCAAAAAGCAGGTTTTTTGCATCAAAAGTCCACTCCGTTACCACATTTTCCAGGGCATTTTGTCCCGAAATTTGAGAATGGCCCATAACTGTGTACATAGAACACACATTGAAGATCACAAGTGACAGGTCTGCGGACGAATTAACATGAGAATGTAAGACGAGTCCTTCTCCATGAAATGAACACCCAAGAATTACAGAATATATGAGAAATAGTATTGACACATTTAACAAGCAAATTGTTATAATGCGGTAAATTGATTTGAAGAACTACAATTTAGACTGAAGTAAAATCTCAAAACCATTATTCAAAAGTCTTCCAAATTCAAGTCTAGCACATTAAAATTTTTTTTTTTATTTCAATATTTTCAGTACATATATACAGGAGTTAATAACAAAAATAGACATAAAACCCCGAATGGCTTGTTGGTCTATAGAAAAACACTTACACAATAGACATGTAACATTAGTAATATATTCATTTTCAAGAGCAAAGTTGCATATATATATATATATATGCAAATGTTTATCCCTTTAGGCCCCGAATACTTCTGCAATATCAAGTGCGGGAGAGGTTGGACAATCATGTTGGAAACATTTTTGAGAATCCCTCCACAAATATGTTTCACAACATACAACACACTGGGAGTTAGGACTCCTTGTGTGACATAAAATCTCTCAGGCTCTCGAGTTTCACGGAATTTATCAGTCAAGAAGTGCATCAGTGTGCCAATGTCACAAGTGTTAGCCCATGGTGAGGGGATGACAGCTCCAAGCCATAGTTCGGGAAACTCTCTGACAGTGTCATCATCGTGATAGAAGATGAGCAAGTGCTGTCCATTCTTCAAGAGGTTTTTCAAAGTTACGTCACTCATCGGTTGCAAGTGACATAAGCGACTGCCAAATTTGTTCTTGACACAATCTTGAGGAGATGTAATGCCACAACTTCATGATAAATTTGGTGAAAACTACCTGAGATATAAACTGCCTCTTCTACTTAATAAGGGAATATCACAAATTACCAACAAAATCTTCATGCACTCTGAATTTGGCTTCTTACTGTATATAAAGAAATATCTAATAAAAAACTATGACGCTGATTGTACAATATCAAATTGCTATGTTTTTGGACGAGTGTCAGGAAAAAGAAAACTTTTTTTTTTTCTTAAACATTTCAGGGTAGTACATGTAAATGAAGTCCATGAACATTTAGACATTAATAATATGCGTGTTAGTCTTTCTCTCGTCATATCATCTCATCTTTCATGGCCTCATCTCTTCTCAACTACTTCCTATACTTAAAAACCAGAACTTTTTTTTAATCTCATGTATGTCTACTTACTAAGTAATCTTCACCAGTTAACCATGTTATTTCTGGGAGGAATCTTCACCACTTAAACACGTCATTTTTTGGGGGTTATCTAAATCTAATTAATAGACGGCACAACTTCATATTGCTGAAGGCGTTCGTGCCCGAGGTTGCGATGCGAGAAAGACAATTGTTAAGAAAGAGTAATGAGATGAGAAGTATAGGGGGTTCAAGATTTTATAGAGTGAGAGGAGCGAGGCGAGCCTTGAACTGGTCAAGGGAGGGTGCCTCTGCAGCTGATGAGGGGAGGGAGTTTCATGTTGATCATTATCTTCACCACTTAACCACATGATTTTCTGGGGGTTATCTTCACCACTTAACCACATGATTTTCTGGGGGTTATCTTCACCACTTAACCACATGATTTTCTGGGGGTTATCTTCACCACTTAACCACATGATTTTCTGGGGGTTATCTTCACCACCTAACCATGTGATTTCCTGGTGTAAACTTCCGATACATAGCTGCAAATGCATGTGTTTATCCGGGAAAAATCATCATCCGGATGGTCATCCCATGAACAAGAGTTTGCATCCCAAGTGTAGCAAATTTGCACATTCCACAGCTAGTATATATATCAGTTTCTCAATTCATTGACAGTTTGTCACAGGCCTATTAGTTGGACAAAATAGAAGGAGTCCACACCTAAAATTTGTTCAATTAATTGGAGGAGGGGGGGAGGCCCACCCTACCCTACGTCACTCATCAGCTGACTGAACATGCTGAAGAGCCACAAAATTTTTCTAAAAACCCAATTTCACATATTTTTCTTAATTTCAGGTTAAAACCAATTTTTTAAGCGTTGATAAGACGTACTTGCAGCACCCTATACTTTCACAAGATAAAAATTAATCAAATTTGTCATTTTGGGTGGAGTTGTCCTTTAACCTATGGGCAAACGGGGCATTTGCCCCGGGCCCATGACCTAAGGGGGGCCCATGATGAAGCTGAAAAGAGTTGCGACAGTAAAGGAAGTGTGTCGGCAACTGGCGCGAGAGATTCTTTTCAGAAATTAGAGCGTTTTTGGGGCGCGAGTGGGCCCACTAGAAACAGTTTGCCCCGGGCCCAGAAATGAGCTAATACGGCCCTGCTCTCAGTTATGTCATGAAGATGGTCAAGCGTTAATCTGGTGACATTCATCATGTGGTTATCCAGTGAAAATGTGTGAGTATTTCTCACATGAACAAAAACACGTGATGACTCTCAGTTATGTCATGTTCTCCAGTTTCCCCCGTGTTTATCACGTAAACTTCACATGCATTGTCAGCTGGGTTAAGATCATCACTTTTTCAGAATTAAGATCACCCCTATTTTCAGAATTAAGACCACCTAATTTGACCCCAAATGACCAAATATTAAACCTCAGAATTAAGACCACCTGATGGGCCAAACACCCGAAACATTGCATCAGATAAGGATGGTGCCTCTGCAGCCTCTCTATCTTATCTACCCCTTGAATATATAATGTAATCAGTGGAAGAAAAGATATCATAATCTAAATACAAAAGAGCCGCCATCAGATTTTATGCAAGTATAAAACTGGTCTTTCAGCTTTACTCTTCTTATTCTGTAACGCTCTTCCGTCCGTTAGGACATAGCTCTGCTGCGGAGAACCATGACTTTTTTAAAATTATTTAATCAGGGAGAATGAAATTCTCCCTGAAAGTAGCGAGGAGTCACCCTACGCTGCTGGCTGCTTCAACTGTTTTTTCCGAAACTGGTGAACTCGGCGCGTTCTGAATTTGGCGGCGCTGAACTGTCTTTAATTAGCCAGTCAAAATAAGTGGGTTCGGCGATTCTTGTAATTTCTGTGTTTTCAGTGCCTCCTGTTGTCAAAAGTTATAGTAGAAGATATCAAGTAGTCTAAACTGCTTTAGACAACACACTTTGATGTCACAAAACCCAAAAAAATTTTAAAAAATCAGTAGAAAAACATCTGCTGATTTTTTTGACATGTCGTCACGGTGAACGTCGCAAACTAGCTTTACTATAATGATCGAAGCAATTCAATATTTTTTTTCAAAATTCACACTTTTACCCATGAAAATTTCGGTTGAAACATTGATCGTTCAGAATGAATACCACCTCGACATTAAGACCATTTCGACCAGTCCCATGGATACACATGTACATGATGCACTGTCTTTAATGGTGAGGTTCCACTGTACATAGTCAACTCTTTCTTGAGTTCTTTACTTGAAGACCACTGGTGGCAGAACTAACATTGAGATGTTGCACTTGCTGCCATCTGTCATCAGCAAGTGAAACGAGTGACCCAGTTTCGACTCAGAAGGTAAACATGGCAAGTTGCTGTCAAAGCAAACGAATGGACAAAGCTGAATCTACTCCGTTTTTCCCAACATGGATGGCTGATCTTCCTGAAAATCTTCAAACCAGACCCCTCAATACTTTGGCTATACCAGGTAGGGTTTATACAATCTGAACAAACAGAGAAATGTCAAAATATATGATTTTGTGTATTCTGTGGTTCCAGTTGAATGCCTTCCATTGTTAGAGGAAGACTACTGGTACTATAAACATTCAATGAACTAATATTAATTAAGTCCAATTGAATAAAAACATCAGGTTTAGTGGTGTGGTTTCTGTTTCGGGTGTAGTTTAGATTGATGGTATTACTTTCTATAGGCATAGTTTATACATTTAGTACCTACATAATAATTACACAATCTTGTACAGTGATATGAAACTTTCCTAAATCAACAGTCAGCATTTCAAGCAACAAAATGCTGTCTTCACTAAAATGATGATGTCGTCTCAGTGATTTATTTTATTGTTTTGATCTATGCATCAATCAAGTAAAATTCCAAGTTCAGTGATTCCTCAAGAAACTCAGGAAAAGGGGGTGTAGCCTTTACTATTATGTAAGAAGTGTATTGGAATTGAGATCAGGGTTTAAAGAGAGGGGGGGAGGGGCATAAAATTGGTAATATTATTAAAGGAGGCACTATGAAGACATTAGGTCTGGCGTCGCCCCTCTCCCTCCAACTTGAATCCAGATCTATAAATCTGTATGTGCATTAATTTTAAGTGTACCTTTTGTGTTTCCTTTGTTGGTTATTGATCTATGACCCAGCATAGTTTACAAGCCCACATGACATATTATGAAGCCAAGATTGTAAACGCTTTCATGTTACTGACTGCTAATTGACGGATTCACCTATCACACAATGGTGGTTCAAAGGTTCTGCTATTATACTTCAGTATGATGAGTAATATCATGATAAGCATGTAGTAAATTAATTTTTTCTAATGCTTTTTAGATAAGGCACATATATGATATCTATATTATATTATGTACAACCGTTTTCCGCAATTAACCTAATAAAATATGATTATTTAGGGCTATTCCATTTAAAAGTATGGGGGGGGTTGGTCGGGTTACGTTTTTGACCCTCTACATTCATCTGAAATGAATTTTTTTCGGACCCCCCCATACTTCAACATCGCATGCATTAAATACACATTTTTTACCAACCCTATATTCATCAAATAAAAATTACATTATTACAATACGTAAGCCTTCATGGAGTGATAGTGCCCCCCCCCCATACATCTAAATCGAATTTCTGGGGTCCCCTACATACATCTAAATCAATTCCTTTGCCATCCCCCCATACATCATGAATCGAATTGTCGCCGACCCCTACAATGGCCTACGTCCATCTTACAAAAAATAAACGGCCCCGACCACCCACCCCATAGTTTTAAAAGGAATAGCCCTTATTTAATGTTACAACTTTGTTTTTTTCAGGCTCACATGATTCCTTCTCTGCCTTCCTTGACCCCAAAGGGGGAACTGCCCCAAACTGTCCCGGGGTCGCGAGAGAACTCTTCAAGATATTTGGCTCTACAGCTGCTAACATCATCTTCAAATGGTCCGTCACGCAAGACGGAAGTTTCTACAGACAGCTCATTGCTGGAATACGCTACCTTGATCTTAGGATTGCGGTCAATACTCATAAGAACAATGAGCTATACTTCTGTCACGGTCTCTATGCTCAAAGTGTAGAAGAAGGTTTGTTAGACGTGGTTCAGTTTGTCGAAGAGCACCCCAAAGAAGTTGTTTTTCTTGATTTGAACCATTTCTACGGGATGGATACAAGCAAACACCATGAACTGGTTAGTCTCCTCAAGAATAAGTTTGGTACTCGCTTATGTCCCATGCAGTCGATGAGTGAAGTGACTTTGAAAAACCTCTGGGAGAATGGACAGCAAGTTCTCGTCTTTTATCATGATGATGACACTGTTAAAGAGTTCCCTGAACTGTGGCTTGGAGCTGCAATCCCTTCGCCATGGGCTAACACTTGCGATGTTGGCAAACTTATGCACTTCTTGACCGAGAATTTCATGAAACCTCGAAACCCAGAGACATTTTATGTCACGCAAGGAGTCCTAACTCCCAGTGTGTCGTATATTGTGAAACATATTTTCGGAGGGATTCACAAAAATGTTTCCGACATGATCGTCCAACCTTTCCTGCACTGGCTATTGCAGAAGTATTCGGGGCCTAAAGGGATAAACGTTTGTATACTCGACTTTGCTATTGAAAATGAATATATTCCCACTGTGCTGGACTTGAACAAGAATTACCGAGAAGATCTTTGAATGCTTTTTTGAGATTTTAACTGTAGGAGTTTCACTATGTACTTGTCTGTATCATTTGCTTCAATCTAAGTTATGATTAATTTTACGTGAAATTGAAGTATTGTATATTTAGCAGTTTGCATGTTAATTTTGCTTGTCAATACCCATATATATATATATATACTCTGTGATTCTTGGGCGTTCACTTCATGGAAAAGGATCTGATTGGAACAAACTTTTTCACCACAAAATCTTGTCAAAAGCGTTTGTGCAATTAAATATGAGATTTAATTTACACACATATATAGGCGTATACACTTTTTTGAAAATTATTATTCAACTTTAACTATAATCTGGAACAATGGTTTCAATATGTAGCATCATATTAAGACAAAAATGTTTTCATTTGTTGCCCTGCTTGCTGCCGGACAAGCCTTGCTCATGAATGAAATCTAGTTTACACATCTCTTTGTTAAATTTATTTTCATTTATGAATCTCTGGTTTTAAAAATTTTATTTTTACAATGCCAGGATTTGATTTACATATCCTCTTAGATTCATCCCGGTAAGCTCCCTGCTTTTCTGGGGTGTTTGAATTATCAGCCTGTGATTTATGCTGGATATGCAATGTAGGCCTAGTAGGCCTACTTATGTGTCATCAGTGTCTGTAATTCACTCTTTGTTCGCAGTTTATCGCACTGGTACTCCACATTGTTAGATCTAATTTTTTTTAAATCTTTATTTCTTGCCATATTGAAATTTTTATGTGCATGACATGATATTATAGGTATATAAGACATTTGTTGTTCAATTTCATGGTAAATTCTCTGTAGATTAAATTATTGTGATATATCTGTATTTCTGGTATCATTGCATATATCAGTCTTTCATTTATAAAATAAATTATATCCTGCTAGTGCAAGAAGGTGCGTAAATTAACATTAAAAATGATTTTAACCTGCTTAACTGCATCCGTTGACTGATGCTCAATTTATTGAATATAAAATTATAATTTCAAGTAGAAATGTTTCAATAAAATACTGGAAGTTGAACATTGTTGAATGAGTGTTGTGGTTGTCATTTCATCTCATATTTAAAGGTCAATTGATGTATTATCAATTAAAAGTTACAAATTGTTCAGGATCATACATATCCTGGCAGCCATTGAACTGCTTAAATTTAAATTGAATAAAAGAAGAACAGCTTGCAAGTTGCAAGCATCCGACCTGGCAAAAAAAAATCCACCTGATCTCATAGCCAAAATCCCAAAGAAAAATGAAGCTCCCAAACTTTGGAATGTAACTTTCCCGAATTTGGGAGTACCATTTTGCCAGCTCTTGAGTGCTCTGGATTTTTGCGCTTTCTCTTACTGGTATGGCAAATGTTCAATCAATTTCCTGAGAATAAGAGCCAACATGTTCCGTGAGGGAATGATTGACCGCACTGTGTCAACTCGCTGACTGCGAGCAGTCTGCTGTACAAGCAGGCGAGAGGGGCTGCAGACCCTAGAAATTCATGTCGAATTGGGTACCAAATTGTGAAATAGCTACCAGAACAGCTGCCTATCAGGTCCGCGTGCAGCAGAACTCCTCAGCATTGAACTGGGCTGCTTCAGAGATGCATGTGTGCAAGAGTGTGAAATAGAGCTCCTCAAGTGAAATGTTGTACATAGTCTGGTCAAATCATTCAGTTTAAATTATTTCATAATTATGTAAGGGTAGGGTAGATCAGTGCAACCCAGGCAGCCTGCGGAAGTAGGCAGGCCACTAGAGGACGACCTAAACCCTTTCAGAAATTCATCCAATACATGAGATTGGGAGCCCCGCGTCACCAGGACTCATTATTTTCCTTACTCATTAGTTTAAGGCATACTTGCTGTTTGTCTGGAATGGGAACTACACTGTTTGACAAATCAATGATTTGGGCTGGCTAAGGGTCCCTGGGTCAACATTCAAACTATCTGATCTGAAAAATTATATTTCACACCAACAAAACAGTGAATTATTTCAACAATTTATACTCAATACTCAAGCAACATGTACATTAAAAGTAAATCTGTGGTGTTTTATACAGATTTCAAAAAAAATATTTCCTTTGTAGTAAGGTTACTGCCATTGACATGACTAGGTTGACTGCTGTCGACCATGCCACATGTGGCGCCATCTATACTTCAGACACTCACGGGTGCTTGGTCGAAGACAATTACAGGCCAATGGACCCAGCTTGTGAATCACTACAGAAAAATAATTTCTGTGCTTATAACACCTCCCTGGTTGGAGCTGCTGGACTAACATGTTGAGAAATCTTGAATGTAGCAACAATTTGACAAGAAAATTATACATCAATTGCCTTGCACATAAACCTAACCTTAACCGCAATTACCGGTCCTTAGAACTTGGATGGAGAGTCAGCTAGCCGTGGTGCCTACAAATAATTCTGGCTGTTCATCCCAAAAGACAAGGAGTAAGACTGGATAAAGATTTTGAAAAGCGCAATTAAGCAATTGATCTTGACTGATTGAATATAATTAAGCAATTGGTTTTGATTCAATACAAGTCAAGCAAGTTAAGCTCGAGCTATTTACATGACGTATAAGCAGTTCAACTGCATAATCCTAATTAGCAATCTTTAGCTTGGCAAACTTAATTTTTGCAGAATTAGGGACCGTTTAGAATTGATGGCTAAGGGGCGGGTATTTTGTGCAAGGGAACTAACATTTCACAAGTTAAATTGCAAGAAAATGAAGAATGTAAGAAGTTCTCCATGCCTTGTACGTGCTAAAGACCTTAATCTTTATGCGTAATACGCAATGACAAAGGCACCAATTTTTTCCCCTTAAATCTTTTTTGTTCAAAATTTTATTACCCAAATTTGTTTTGTCTCTTAATCTTTTACCCCTTTATTTCAACATTTTTCCACAAAAAAAAGTTCCTTTTTTTTTTCAATTTTGTTCTCCCTATTTATTTTTCCTATAAACTAATGCATAAATATATGTGTACATGTACTAATGAAATAAATGATTTACCATTGAGGAAATTTCCAAGCCCCCCTCTCCCGATTATCTTATAGTCACCCCCTCAGTTTCCAAATTATGGAGTATCTTAGTGCTGACTTCCAAAGTGCTCTCAATTTTGCACTTTCTGCTCCCGGTATGAGAAATTTTCAATCATTTCCTAGGAGAACCAACATGTCCCATCGGCGAATGACCGCACTGTATCACCACATTCGGTTTACATTTTTATTATTATGTAAGGGTAGGGTAGATCTGTACAACCCAGGCAGCCTGCGGAAGTAGGCAGCCTGCGGAAGTAGGCAGGCCACTAGAGGACGACCTAAACCCTTTCAGAAATTCATCCAATACATGAGATTGGGAGCCCCGCGTCACCAGGACTCATTATTTTCCTTACTCATTAGTTTAAGGCATACTTGCTGCTTGTCTGGAATGGGAACTAGACTGTTTGACAAATCAATGATTTGGGCTGGCTAAGGGTCCCTGGGCCAACATTCAAACTATTTAATCTGAAAAATAATGGTACACATCAGCAAAACAGTGAATTATTTCAACAATTTATACTCAATACTCAAGCAACATGTACATTAAAAATAATTCTGTGGTGTTTTAGGTACAGATTTCAAAGAAAGAAATATTTCCTATGTAGTAAGGTTACTGCCATTGTCATGAGTAAGTTGACTGCTGTCAACCATGCCACATGTGGCGCCATCTATACTTTAGACACCCAAAAATGCTTGGTTGAAGACAGCAAGCCTGTGGACCCAGCTCATAAGTAACCACAGAAATTGTAACTATTTCTGTGCTTACAACGCTGCACCATGTTGTGGAATCAGAGTCTAGCCATTACCTTGCGCATAAACCTAACCTAAAACCGCCCTTCAAACTTGGATGAAAATTTTCAGGCGTTTTAAAAAATCAACAGATTTATGGGGCATTGAAGCTAAAGACTTTTTGTAAGAGTGTTTAGACCCCTAAGAGGCACATCTCGGGTATTTAACGCATACCATGATAAATTCTTATGGCCAAAGGTAGGAGAGGACAGGGCAAGATGGGACAGCACGCAAGACGGTACAAAGCTCCCCGGAACTTATTACTGTCATGAGATGCTGCTGCCACCTGGTGTTATATAGGTAATCATGTGCCTTCTTTAGTGGCATCATCAGTTGCTTGCAAACAATGCTGAACTGGAAAACTGAGTGAAAAATGTAAATATTGACTTTTCTTACAAAAAACCCACTGTTTCAGTGATAATCCATCAATTACTATTTTGTTCTCCCTGACAATCTATACGTAGTGATGGCAACAATATCTCAATGAACGCTTTTTGCAAGATTGGTAGTGAACACCACAAAGATATTTTTTCAATACCATACCCAATCTGAAAATGTGTGTTTTTGGGCAACCTGGAGCTTCCCTGGATCATGCCCCATTCTGCCCTCACCTGTCCCATTTTGCACTTCCTGAATTATGTATTGATGATTCGTTTCTTATTTCATAGACCTATACAATGGTGTAGGCCTATTGGGGGAGGGGGGAGGAGGTTGTCCCCCTGGAATATAGGCCTAACACAATCTTCAGGACCAGTTTTGGCCAATATCACAGCGGATCTCGTCGGGGTACTGAAGCATGGACAAGCATTGATTGATTAATGCAGTGATGTGATTTTGATTAATTAAGTCAATATTGGGCATTAAACGTATGTGAATTTAAAACATCCTTATACTTATTTATCTACATATATCAAATAGATTGATTTATGAATAATTGATTGACTTTTAAGGCGGTAGGCTTTTACACGTAATATAATAGTCAACAATCAATAAGTAATTCACACAAACAGAAAAAAGTATATCAGTGAACTAAATGTTCCTATTGTAAGACAGACAAAGGCATAATGTATAGGCCTTGGTATAGCCTTTGTATAGCTCTATTATAATAGAACTGTACAGTTCATATGAAATTATATTGGCCAGATAATTGCATTCATTTGTTCACAAAATGTAAGAAATAAAATAAGTCTATTATTTGATGTGTCTATCGTATGCTCCTCTCTGAATGGCAGCCATTTTCCAAAATGGAGGTCAATTCTTCCATTTTGCTGCTTTCGGTGTAGTTTCTACGAATAGAATGCATGCAAATGGTGTTTGTTATTCCTTCTCTAGGTATTCAGAACATTACTATAACATTTTTTAGTAGCCTCAACTATTTTCAGGCTATCTGGAATCCATTATGACAATGACAATGACAATGACAATGACAATAACTTTATTAATCCTTATTCAGGAAACTCGTTTTGCAGACATGAAAATCAAATAGTATAACAGAAAAAAATGTAAAAACTTGTAAAAACATAGGCCTATATATAACAACAAAAACATATGAGGTATGACTAGAATACAAAAATTATGACTTGTTAAATAAACGAATAGCAGATGGTTATGGTAGAAATGTCAACTCAAATACTGTATTTTCGCGGTTTGCATGGTTTCACCAATTCTTTATTTATCCAAAAATTAGTAACATATGTGAATTCCTTGCAAAAACTCGCATTAATGGGTTTTGTAAATTTGGTCTGGAAATTGAAAAAAATGAAAATAAAATTTTTTTTGAAGATTCGGTTCTGAGGTTTATTTCAAGCACAGGCATTGTTCACATGCTTTGCCCTTATTCTGTTATATTTTACCAAGGTGTATTGCTCAAGCTCCACCTATGAGAAAATGACAGTCGTCGTGTGCGGTCATATTTGCGGAAGTTGCCATAAATAGTATTCTTGGGATATCCCATGGCCACCAGGCCTGTTTTGTGGTGGCTGGGAAACAGGCTATAGCATGCTCACCAAAGGGCAGACTGAGGTTCCAATTTAATCAAGAGATGGCTCTGTGGTCTCCTAAATTCTGATTGGCTGTCAAAGGGAATTCCCTTGTGATGTATGCTGATATGGATGCACACATAGGTAAGATTGGCCAAACAAGGTTTAATGCGAGTCTAAATGCAGTGTAGTGGGTGAAAATCATCTCTAAGTGTAGCTGAGAGACTATTATCTCACAGAAACAACAAGAATGTTGTGAAAGGCTGCTCCTTGAGCAATTTTAATCAATTTTCTATATTTGCACTCCACCAGGCGGCACTTGAGCCATACACCTTCCTCTCTATCTCTAGAACTGCTAATGATAAGCCATTGTGATCATTCCGCCTGTGTTTCAAGAAAGAATTTGCAGAAACTATTGATGCTACCATTCATTAGAAAGCTCTTCTTACAAGGAATTAAAATTTGCAGTCTATTTAAATATTAATCGAGATTCCACGAAACTATGGGAAACCGCGAAAATGCTGCATTTTCTTCAACAGTTCCAACAAAATTAACCCTGACAACGCTAAAAATTCCTCAGTTCAATCCAGGAATCAATTAATAATGTTTTTTAGATCCGTAGAAGGAATACGGACCACTGTTTTCATACGGTCAAACTATAGGCACTTCACAGAAAGCAGGAAAATGAGAGGATTAGTCGCCATTTTGGAAAATGGCTGCCATGGGTCAACCAGGTCAAATCTGAAGTGACTCTCTATCTAAATATATTCTTAAAGATGTTTTTAAACAGTGTACCAAGTTTCATGCTTCTGTTGTATAAATGCAAAATTACTTCCCTATCCATGACAAATCTCTCCCGCTACGATTGATGAACTAATGGTTGAACTTAATTAGCAGTATCTCATGTGATTTTGCGCAACACGGGACACTGTCCCATTTTGCTCATTGGTCTGTCCCATTTTGCCCATTGGTCTGTCCCATTTTGCCCATTGGCCTGTCCCATCTTACAATCACTGAAGGCAAGATGGGAAAAATCAGCAAAACTTTTAAACTTGGCATAAAATTTCCTAGAGAACTTACTTGTAAAATTGCAGTGTTTTAAAATGATGCAACCATTATCAGCAACAAATTCTGCACCATATTTAGCATCAAAGACAAAATGTACAGTTGCTGGGTCAAGTGATATTTAAGTGTCCCATCTTGCCCTGTCCTCCCCTACTCCAGAAACAAAAAAGAAGTTTCAAATTTTTCGATATTTTACAAAAACTAAAAATGATTGAGTGAATATGAACCCGAAAAGTTATTATAGGAAACAGTTACACTGGCTTCAAAACCCTGGAAGGATCCAATTTAGCCTAATGATATCCACATGGAAAGTTGTAAATAATCAATCACCTCAATACCTCAAAAGTTTTATTCAAATGACCTGAACCTCAGGAAGCACTCCTCGCGGGGTTGAGCATCCTACTATTAATTCATGGACCCCTCCGTCTTTCCCAGCCAAAGTAGAAGTATAGCCCATCCACAAAAACTTGCATGCGTCCTTTTCTCACCAACTAGAAGGTTTTAGGCTGGTTGTATGCTCAAAATGTATATTTCATATTTTGCCCCCGCACCACCCACATCTAACAGGTATCATGCTAGTTATGATAATTTGCAAAACGAAAATTATTCAGACATTCAGCAGTGCCTATATAGCATAGGCAATTATACTTACTGAAAGATTAGGAAAATCTAATCCAAGATTTAGCACATGCATGCCAAGTACTGTTCATAATCCATGCAGACTGCCTAGGGCTGCCCTTGGGGCCCCCACCCCCAAAAGCATGCCAACAACCAGGAACTTAAAAATGATAAAGTGGGACAAAAGAATCAATCTCACAAACTGTGCTCATATTACACCAAATACTTATAGAAACCATGTAATAAACTGAAGTGGGATCTCTTTGAAGTTAGTCTAAAATTCAGGCAGGCAGAATAATGACATTAATTTATCATAAAAATATTGGAATTGCTCAGGGGGGCCCCCGAGTCTTTCAAAATGAATTAAGCATTATCGGTTGGGGCCCTTTAAAGTATGTTTAAAAGTCAGGCAGGCAGAATATGAATCTGAAAAATGTTGGAACAGTTCGAGGGCACCCAGTGTCTTTCAGCATCAATGAGGTATAAGTGGGGGGCCCTTCAAAGTAAGTCCAACAGGGAGGCAGAAAGAATTATGCATCTGAAAAATAGTGGAGTAGTTCAGGAGCTTTCAGGATGAATGAGGAATGAGGGGGGGGGGGCAAATTCAGGTAGGCAAAATTAGTATATCAGCTAAATGTAGTTCAGGGGGCCCAGAAGTTTGTGAAATGAATGAGGCTTTATTGAGGTAATAAATATACGTTATCAGTCTATGTCAATTTGGTCTGTTACTGCTTTTAAGCTGTTCCTCGTGGCCTAATGGTTATAGCAGTTGACTTTGAATCCACTGGCCTGAGAGGACATGGGTTCGAATCCCTGTCCTGGAACTTCATTGAAGTGAGTTGGAGGTAGTTGTGGCCAGGGTAGGGTGGCCACTGTGGAGGCAGGAGTCATCCTCCTGTCTGGTGTATGCAACGATAATACCCCAGCCAGACTTCACCTGGATTGCTGGACAATGGATGAGCCACGTTTCTATGGACCTGGACCAATGACCATGTCAAAGAGAGGATGCATGAAGACACCAGCACAGAAGAAGACATTGTCCATTTGATTGTAAACAAATTGTAAAGCGCACCAGAATGTATTCAGTTATAATGTGTAGCGCTATATAAATGTAATAATAATAATAATAATAAAATATGAAGTCAGGCCTTGTTCAGACATACATTAATATATATATCAGAAAAACTTTGGAATAGTTCGAGGGGCCCTTGGAGTCTTGGGACATAATGAATGAGCCATTACTACTGGCATTAGCGTATCAGTGTAGATGTCGATCTGGCCCTACTAATAACTGTCTCTAAGATTAATTAGTGAATTCTGGGGGCTTTAATTTGGCGCATACTTCTCAATCTACTCTGGTACCTAACTTCGTATAAGGCAGACAGACAATAGCCAATGATATATTCAGCTGATGCAAGAATATAACGTTTAGCCAATGAACCAGCATAAATTTTCAACCGATGAATAGGAAATGACGTACAATGTCGCCGGTAGTGGCCCCTATAGCCTCCCTGATCCTAGGGGCCCCACAATTTCTCTAGAGTTGAGCCACTGCTGGTGAGAACTCCGCATGATTTATAAGTATTAATCCTGTAAAACTATCATACAGGTCAACATGGGTCGCTGAAGAAAATGAAAGTTGAATGTCACATCTCATATATAGTACATTTTTGTACCTGCGCTAAAGTCGGCTGATTACTTATCAGTGATAAGGTCGGGAGGAGTACAAAGAAATGAGGCGAAGGATGACTGAAAATGCTGTCCAACATAATGTATACCCAGTAGAGCTTGAATCGAATCTGGGACCCAGCGATTGGAAGAACAACGTGTTACCAACTAAGCTAATCCTCCACGATCCACAAGATAAGAAAGACACGAGTGTCGTAACGTCATTCTTTTTAAAGAAAGGCAGTGTCGCCATACATGTAGCACCATGTTGATCCTGTCAGGTTTACCCCTGCATAGAAACATCCAGATATGCCAATACTATTGTATGTGCCATACATGCTATATGACCCAACCCTTTTTAAAATGGCATTGCTATACGGCTTATAATCAATAAGAATTTAACTGTCCACTGTCATGGTTGATTGGACAAGTCATACTTGAATGATCTCTTTAAATAACCAAAATATTGATATCATGTACAGTGCAAGGAAATAGATTAGATATGATATGCGCAAAGTGATTTAACACATGTCTTTGCCTTAACAATGAAGATATACACAACATTTAAAAACATGAAATTTACATGTTTCCAAGGAAATATTCTCAAGGAATAATGTATTTCCTCTGTGCTTTGCTGTTTTGTCTTTCAAGAGCTATTCCAGGGACAAATGGTAAGTACTGATCGAGTCACTACAGGCCTAGCTTTTTCTAAATTTATGAAAGCAAATTTTAAGAAAGCTTAGGATATAAAAAGATATCAATTTCACTGCCATTAAATTTGTGCAGCTGTCATAGAATTGCTTCAATATGATACGAGTATATAAACGGTTCAACAAAAGTAAGTCCCCCTTTGGATAAACTTGAATATCTTAAAGATTCCATTGCTGATTTTTATGACAGCTGGCTTAATAATAGCCTCGTGTATCTAACTTACATGTGTGTATTTATATTCGTGCAGCGAAACGGCCGAAGGGCGTTTCGCAAAGGGAATTGAGCATAAGAGAGATTTCAAAGTTCTGTGCAGTCATAGTCTCAACATCAATGGTCGAAATTAGGTCAAGTAGGTCCAGCTTCTCATCAATGATTTAGTTTTTGAATTTAACAAAACATGACATATTAATATTCAAAAGTACGGAATAGTTAATTATAAGTCTTGAAAAGCAATAATAATTAATGTTTTTCTTCAAAGCAAAATTAAATTATTAACATGTGATTCATTTCAGTTCAAAACAGACAACAAGAAAACATAACAAAATTAAAGTTACATAATCTCTGTAAGCTGATGATTATGTAACAGTGAGCAATTAATCTACATGCAGATCATGTTATTGTTTTTTTATCACTAATATGTAAATGGCACTGCCATGACATTCGCGCAGCATTGTCATAGAAGTTAGAACTACTGCAATGTACTGCATTATCTTCAAATTCCCATGCAGAAGGCCAATTTATCTTTTTAAAGGACTGGGCAGATGGGTAGATAGATAAGATCAGATCTGTAGATAAGATTCAATAGATAGATAGATAGACATATTGCACTGACAGCTGTGTAATTCAAATCTATGTTACATTTGGATCAAATACGTTAAATTGTTGATGTTACATAACAGAGATCAATAAAACCATAGCTATTCAGAGGTAGGTGACTGTTTACTATTAGACTTTAGACTGTTACATAATTTGTTGATAGTTAATCAAGATTATGTAACCTTAAGTGTTGTTATGATTTCTTACTTGGTGAGCCATTTAAGTGATTAACTTTTGTATTGACTTATAATTTTTAGTCACTTCTTACAATCAGGCGGTATGGAAATAATTATTTCCCATGTTGATACACATGTTGATTTTATTCCCTGAAATATGTCATTGGAGGTTGTTATAGGACAAGACTGAAATTTTAAAGCTGTTTTGGAAGATATTTCAGACATTTTAATTATTTACCAAACTAAACTGTGACTAAACTACTAGCTCCACTTTTATGGCAACTACAGGCACTTCCTGTTCAGGCAGTCACTGTAGACTTGAGCACCACACAGAATGAGCTGTCCTTGTGCTAAGTGAGCTTCGCTCATGGCTGCCTTCGGCAGCCATGAGCTGCGCTCATATTATGTAATATCAACATCCAGCATAGACTTAAATTTGGCAGCTTTCAGTGTTGTCTTCCTTTTCACTATTTAGTAGGGTGGTTCGAAAAACAACAATTTTACCGAAGAGGGCAAGACACCCCCTCTTTTTGTTCCATTTGCCAAATGATACACCCATGCAAAATTTTGGTCTCCTAAGTTAAATAGAAGTGGGTGCTCGCAGAGCCTGAAGTTTTAGCCAAAACAGCAAAAAATTGTTAATACGCGAATCCGCGGTTTGGCATAACTTTGTCAGTTTTAAAGCTACAAAGTTCTAACTACCATTTTTGGAATGGCCACAAAAAGACCTTTCATTTGAATGGTAACATGATGGGTCTGCAAGGAAATTGAGTGATCAATGTTTTCTTAAATTTTGTTTTACCAGAAATGACAGTTTTCGAATTTCATAAATTGTCATAATCATCATTTTAGTGCTTAAATTGGTTTTAATAAGACATCTTGCATATATTCTAGATATAATTTATACCTAACTTCTTCATTGTATGATACTTCAGTTGCTGGGGATTGTGGGAAGATTTTTTAACAGAATGAAGTCAGAATAGTTAATAAGGGAGATTCATTCTTCCATATTTTCGCAACAGGTTCACTGATTCAGTAGTACACTCATTTGGATTTAATATTAATGCTCAGGATCATTATTTCTAAAATAAATGCCATTGAGATTCATGATCTGGTTAATAATAGTAAGATTTAATGTTATTGTACTAATACTGCTAGGCATCGTGAGTATTGAAAACAAAATTGTACAAGGAGCTTAACATTTGAACTTACATACTTTGATGATGTTACAATGTGAATTAATGCAAAATTTGTGTATGTGATTGACCTAAGTATGTGGGCTTGTCTGAGACTTAATAAAAAATAAAGAACTGTATGGTCACATCCTTCATACATGATTATCTAGAATAGCAGGGTAGAGAATTTTAGATCTTTCAACTTCAATAACAGTTAATGATTGTCACTTATACTTCAATAACAGTTAATGATTGTCACTTATAAGTGTTTTGTGGTTCATAATTTCCAGTGATTTCAAGACAGACCCTATCAGGAATAATTGAATATTGATAGGCCTGATCATTGGTATTTTTTTGTATTTTGAGCACATTCACATGTTATACTCCAACATTCCCACTGGTTCCAGGGAAACACCCAGAAGTGACAACAATCTACCAAGCGACATTCATTAAATCTATTGCATTCTTTACTCTGCATCTAATTTCAATTAATTCAACTGAAAAATTATTTTGTTGTACTGTCTCTATAATGACGCATTTTATTACATCAACAAAGTGTACATTATAAAATGTTGTACTCATTGGGATTAAACATTATTTCATTTTTACATACTCAAGTATCAAGACATCACATCAAGGAAAACGGTATGCTCACTGCTCAGTATCATTAACATGAAAATGAATCTAGAAATAGATATATCTTTAAAAACAATGAGGTAAAGTATTAATTTTCCAGTCAAACAAAGGTATTTGCCTCTAAACCTGCATAAAGGACCATTCTTGACATAAAGGCGTTTGAATATATTTCATTAATTATTTCCACTGTATTCTGACATTTTTTACATTATTCAAATCGCTATCAAGCCACAGTAGGCTTATCATGCTGCTATAGACCAAGGATAAAAGATATTTAGAGCATGCTGGATGTTGTTTAAGCCAATCTTAGCACTCAATTGATGTTAATAACAATTTATGAAATTCGAAAACTTTTTTTCATGTAAAATGAAATTTAAGAAAACGTTGACCGCTCAATTTTCTTGTAGACCCATCATGTTACCATTCATATGAAAGGTCTTTTTGTGGCCATTCCAAAAATGGTAGTTAGAACTTTGTAGCTTTAAAATTAACAAAGTTATGCAAAACCGCGGATTCGCGAATTAACAATTTTTTGCTGTTTTGGCTCAAAGTTCAGGCTCCGTGAGCACCCAGTTCTATTTAACTTAAGAGTCCAAAATTTTGCATGGGTGTATCATTTGGCAAATGGAACAAAATGAGGGGGTGTCTTGCCCTCTTTGGTGAAATTGTTGGTTTTGCGAACCACCCTACTGAGTATTTAGCCTATCATCTATCAATTCTATTTATCCTTAATCCTAATTATTTGTTATCCTATCTATCTATCTATCTATCTATCTATCTATCTATCTATTCAATTTTTGATCTATTTTATCTTTTGTAGTCTAAATTTCTCTCTATTTTTCTATATATCGGTCATTTTTTTTGAAACAGCAACATAACTGCCTTTGAAAACGTTGAATATGAAAATGTATTTTATGAAAGTTATGGTAACACTATAAGTCCTACAAAAACTTTTTAAGTGTTGCGCAAATTTCATGGCCGTGCCATTTACATATTAGCTAGCTCAGAGGCATTATTCCTGGCTGAGCCAGCAGCCTTCGAGTGAGCCTACCCCTGTTTTCAAAAATCCCAGACTTTTCCAATGGATATGAACAATTTCACCATGCGAGGGAGCCACCAGCTCGATAAACTTCATGATGTGTCTGGAGAAAATTTGTTTTTCAATCGTATTAAGAAGACAAATAAGTACTTCTTTTGTAACAGCTTTAATACAGTTTAGGTTCCTTGGATGCAATGAAAAATGATTTGAGTGCAGTTTAAACACCTTTCAGTAAAAAATTTTTTTGGAAAAGCCAAAACTTTGTATTTTTGAAAATAGGGGGACGTGCACTCAGGGTGTGCAGGCTCAAACAAAAATTAAGCAATAAAGCTACAAATACACACGTACTATGCAAACTGGCCAACTTCCACAGAAATCGGAGAAGAGGTCCTTGAGATATTCACGTCTTCGTAAAGACTTATTTTTGTTGAACTGTCTAGAAGGGAAATTTATCTTTTTAAATTTGGATCCGGGGGGGGGGGTACTCACTGTGAAAAGGTGTATATAGAGGCGCCGCTGGATGGTAATGGTTTTTTTGGCCTTTTTGGATTAAAATGGTCTTGGTTTTTTGACAATTCAGATTAATTTGGTTCCCGTTTTTGCAACCCCAACGTATTTGGTATCGTTAAAATCGGCTTGAAAAGACAATTCCAGTGGTATCAGAATCATACAGATTAAAATGGTTGCCAAAAATTTTTCCAAAGGATTAAAATGGTTTGTGGCTTTGGTGTTGTTTCCGGATTAAAATGGTTCCGGTTTTCAAAACTGCCGTGGCGCATCCGTATGCCAAAGTCCGCGAAGTACCCCCCCCCCCCCGGGTTTGGATCTTTTATGTGGAATTGTTGATGTTACATCACTGAAATATATAAAATCACAGGTATGCAGAGCTAACTGTTTCCTACTAGTGTATTACATAATTTGTCGCTAGTTAATGAAGATTATAATTATAACTTCAAGTCTTGTTATGATTTCTTGATTGGTGGTCCATTAAGTCATTAACTTTTGTATTGACATTATATTTTTATTAACTTCCTATAATCAGAGGAAATACAAATACATTTTTCCAATTTTAAATACATTACGCATGTTGGTTCTTTCCTTTTAAATCTTTTACTCTTTCCCCGGTCCTGATGGGAATTTCTAGAAATTTAGAATTTTTCAGGGAAAGATGTCTTTTGATATATTGTAGTTGCACACGGATTAAGTGATTTATTTGAGACTGTTTTTGTAAGCTGTTATTATGCCTTTTCCTTAAAGTTGGCTGTCTTACCAGTCGAGCTAAAGAGCCGGCCGAGTCCAGAATCAAACTCCTGAGAGGCCACAACCGTTGGCCTAAGTAAACCAAGTCCACAAGTTGGTCTTTAAATGGAAAATTGGAAGAGAATGCTCTGGCTGCTTATTGTGAAATGCTTACTGCATCGTTTGTTTCAGGTGCCAGCCCCACCTTTGTCAGTCCTTCCTTCCCGTTCGCCACAACAATTAATGAGGCTGACAGTGCTGCCCTCTCTCAGGTGGTGTCAGTAACTGACAGTGATGCTGCAGAGACATTGACAGTCTCCATTGATGACACCACAAACTTTCAGGTAAGGCCAGACATGACCAGTTTTTAGCTTCTTGCACCAACAGATATTCTGCCGATGAAAAAAAAACAAAGCTGACCCACAATTTTATTTAATTGAATGACACGATTAAACATTGAGATTTCAACTGTCCGACTTACCAACCGTAAAAAAGTGCCTCGAGAAGATCCAAGAAGCTAAAGATCAATTATGATGAGCTAAAAATCAATTATGATAAGCTAAAAATTTTGTCTGGCCAATGTGAATATTATACTCCTACAATATCCCCAGTAAATGAGTACATCCGTACGGCTCCTGGACTAATTGGCTCAGAGCGCCACACTCAAGTGAAATAATCCACCAAGTTCATGATATGATACAGCCTAGACATAGTAGAATGTATTGTACATGAAAACTTTGAAGGATATGCAATAAATTATTTTCAACTGACAAGTATTAAAGGCAAAAGTGCCACCAAATAAGTGAGTACACCCAATGCAAAACTGCCAGAGCAGCCACTGGAATGACCTGAGATATGAGTTATTATTGCACATTTAAGTGGCATTGAGGTTTTTTATTTGGGAAATGGCATTTTGATTTTCAGTGTAAATTACATTGATCAACTGAGTTCATGAGAAAGGACAACCAATTTCTACTACTAGCTGCCACATTACAAGTGGCAGAAGATGCAACGTATTCTGATGCAAAGGAATCTCTCTATCCATTGAAATAGCATTGCTGATTTGGGATGACTACTAATTAGCAAATTAGTCAATATGTTGCAAGGGTGTAATCATTGACTGGGTATACTGTATGATATGATCATATGAATTTGAAGAAGACAAGAATAAGAGCAGAATTAGCATCTCACCTGATGTTTTATGTCAATGCAACTCCGGACGGTGAGACAGGATATTCGTAAAGAGAAGTTGTTTCCATCCACTGCATCTGATGTATCACACTGTGTTGACTGTAACTTGATATATAAATGTACTTTTTAGCACCTTTCTCCCATTTTATGTCTGTGCTTAAAACAGAGATTTTGCTGTTGTGAAAATACAATATTCATTCACGAATAAACCTGCTAGAGAACCTTAGGTGGAAAATCACCACCCATATATAATTGATTTTTTTTAATCAATGTTTGTTCTAAAGCTTTGGTTTCCTTTTTTTCCAGTTGTCTGTGACTGCTGGCTCTGGGACAAGTCAGGCTCAAGCCACCATCAGCCTCAATGCAGCTCTGGACTATGAGACAAAAACAAGCTACTCCGTCACTTTCACGTATGTTTTGTTTTTACTTTGCTGATATCAACCGTTCATCGAACGATATTGCAAAAATGGTGCATTCGGTGAAACTGACATCCTTGTAAAGTATGCAGCCTACTCAGAGTCTCAGATACAAAGTATTGTGGGAGATGATTTTGTTCTGGTCTTTCGTGGACCAATTAGGGAGAATCTCATATATATACACTCACCAGCAAAAGAAACGCAACACTTGATTTTAGCTCATATTTTTGCAAATAAATTTTTTTGGTCAAATCCAAATGGATGGAATTGATTCTATCGTCGACAAGCATACTTGTATCAAAAATCATTCAAGTTCGACCATTTCCTGTCTTTTTTTGGTCTGTTTTATCAAATTTGAAATTTTGAACAAAAAAAGACCTTCCCTACACCTTACAACCGAAAGGAAGACGTCATTTGAAAGTCTACCTAGTAGATGTTAAAAAGCCGCAAAATTGCTTCAACAACTTTATTTTTAGATCTTATACAAAACTTTGAAAATTTGCGTTTCACCAATTCTAGAACACAGTGACGAAAATAATTTAGTTTCATGCCTTTTGAATTGTGCTATTTTTGTCAAATTTTTTCAAGATGTGTCCAATATGTCTCTGAAACATGAGGAAAAAATTCAAGGCAAAATATTGATAAGAAAAAATCTTTCATTGCATTGAAGGCCAAATTTTAAAAGTGAAAGTGACAATAACTTAAAAAAACATTAAAATCCAAAAACTGAATTTATGACATCGCAAGATGTTTCAGATATCTTTGCCTTGACATGGACTGAACTGATATTCCGGTAAAAAAGTTCCAGGTCCATATTTTGACACTAATTTTTTAATTCAGAATGCAAGTCTCATTCCACAAATTTCCAAGAGATGGTGCTCAACTCCAGTCCAAATAAATCAACCAGCAGTATGGCCGCAATGGTTAAATTAATATTGGTCTTAGCCCAAAGCCCCACCTGTAGGTAATTTCTGGAATAAAACTGAAGCCCTGTAATTTAAGAAATTCATTTTTAAGTATCGACGTGGAACTTTTTTACTGGAATATCAGTTCATTCCATGTCAAGGCAAAGATATCTCAAACATCTTGCAATGTCATAAATTCAGTTTTTGGATTTTTAATGTTTTTTAAAGTGATTGTCACTTTCACTTTTAAAATTTGGCCTTCAATGCAATGAAAGATTTTTTCTTATAAATGTTACATATTGGACACATCTTGGAAAAAATTGACAAAAATAGCACAATTCAAAAGACATGAAACTCAATCATTTTCGTCACTGTGTTCTAAAATTGGTGAAACGCAAATTTTCAGTTTTGTGTAAAATCTAAAAATAAAGTTGTTGAAGCAATTTTGCGGCTTTTTAACATCTATTAGGTAGACTTTCAAACGACGTCTTCCTTTTGGTTGTAAGGTGTAGGGAAGGTCGTTTTTTGTTCAAAATCTCAAATTTGATAAAACGGACCAAAAAAAAACAGGAAATGGTTGCAGTTGAATGATTTTTGGTACAAGTATGCTCGTCGACGATAGAATCAATTCCATCTATTTGGTTTTGCAAGAATATGAGCTAAAATCAAGGGTTGCGTTTCTTTTGCTGGTGAGTGTATAAAGCCTAACACTTGATTGAGTTTAATTCTGCCATTGTTACTAATCAACTAAATAAATTTGTAGAGCATCAGATGGATCCAACACAGCTACTGGGGTGATGACCATCAACTTGGCAAACATCATTGATGAAGATCCAGTGTTATCAGCAACTTCCTACACTGCATCAATTGCTGAGAGCACTTCAATAGGAACATCAATAGCACTGACACCAGCCTTGGCAGTAACTGACACAGATAATGGCGATATTGCCACCTATTCCTTGAGTGGTAAGTGAAATTGGGCGGGAACAAATAATTAGACCGAAAATGTATGTGATGTATTGTGTTTAACGTCTGCCAACTCCAACATTTACAATGACATCCTTGACAGGCCTTATCAAACGTTATAAGAATCTTTCTCGGCTCCCTGGGGAGCATACACCACATGTTCCTTAGTAAAGTATTCCACAATTGCCATCACTGCCTGTAGCCAAGCATCCATTTGCTCCTTGGTTAAGTGAAGTAATGGTTTAAGGAGGATATGCTAAGTTCCTCCATGCCGTGACTGGGGCACAAACCCCAACCATGTGTGTAGCAGTGGAACACCTTATCTACTAGGCTACGACACCCTCTCAACAACTAAACGTACCATTGAGAGAGAGATTATCATTTTTGGCCGAAGGTCCAAGGCCAATATGGGCATGAAGCCCCTGTGGCCTTGAATTGTCATTAAAGTTTTAACTGTATACCTCTGAAGTTCTGATCATATTCTTATTACTTAAGGTTCTGATGCAACTAAGTTCAGGCTTGATTCATCAACTGGAATTCTGTACACTGCCTACAACTTCGACTATGACAGTGGCACCACCTCCTACT
Organism: Platynereis dumerilii; assembly: GCA_026936325.1. Classification (NCBI taxonomy): domain Eukaryota; kingdom Metazoa; phylum Annelida; class Polychaeta; order Phyllodocida; family Nereididae; genus Platynereis; species Platynereis dumerilii. The sequence continues at coordinate 23,158,887 of JAPTHN010000011.1, forward strand.
CTGCACTCACAATTCAAGTTGCGGATAAAGCGGGGAACACAGACACTGCAACAGTCACAGTGTCAGTCACTGACGAAAACGATGAAGTCCCAGTATGTAGCCCTGCAGTTTACTTCAAAGCCATAGATGAAAATTCTGCATCAGGTACAAATAAAACTTTAAGAGTTGAGATAATTTGTAATGAAATTCTGAGAGTTGAGATAATTTGTAATGAAATTCTGATTCAGAAGGATTTTTTTTAAACTTTGACGCATGAGTTAACATTTGCACCTAATATTTAACAAGAATACTGCACCTGGAAGAAATTATTTTAAGCGCTGATTCAAATTTGTAATACAAAGAGGACATAGATCTACATTCTGCTATGTGCAGTACTAATGTAATTAAACAGGTACAGCAATGTCTGACTACAAAGACCATCAAATTTAAGTTGTCGGATAAACATATAAAAACCATGATGATAGCAACTACATGTAATATACAAGTATGATTTAAGGTCTTTTAAAAGAAAGAACAATAGGCCTATACCACATGATTTTACTGTTTTCAGGTTCAGCAGTGACAACAATCACATGCACAGATGCAGATACCAACAGTCCCTTCAATTCCAAGAGTTATTCAATAAATCAAGGGGATGATAGCGGAGAACAAAAATTCCAGATCAGTTCGAGCACAGGAGTTATTACAACAACCTCCACCGCTCTTGATTATGAAACCAAGACATCCTACGAATTAATCATCCATGTAACAGACAATTCTGGAGGATCACCAAAAAATACTGGTACTGCAACAGTGATCATAACGGTATGACAAAAAAGCTTATGACTTGGAGATCAAATTCATAAAAAATTAACAAGCGGTGGCCTACAAAATGAAGAAATGATGCCATGTTTCAGGTGAATAACTTGAATGACGCAAATCCTTCATGGAGCACAGCCCCTGCGGACACATCTGTGAATGAAAACTCAGCAGTGGGCACCAGCATTTTTACAACACAGGCAACTGATGATTCTTCTGCTGTCACATATTCACTGGTATCAGTGACAGGAGGTAAGCTTTCAATTTCAATGTGGACAAACCTTTTGAATCATTTTCATCAGTTGGGACAGAGTTTAATTGATACTGTTCTCTTCCAGTTACGGACTCGGCATCATACACCAGTTATTTCAATATAGATGGTCTTCAAGGTGTTATCAAGACTTCTCAAATACTAGATCGTGAGGGCAGCAATGATGCATTTGTGCTCAATGTTAAGGCCGTTGATACGGGATCCAACTCTGTGACAGGAACCATGACTGTTAGCATAAATGATCTAAATGACAACAAGCCCGAATGTAGTCCAAACACCTACTATGTGAACATTGATGAAAACTCAGCTTCTGGTAATTATTATATTCTGCTTGAAAAGATGGCACAGATCAGCCTGTTCCATTCATAATAATGATGTTCTAAAGCAAGACCAAGCCTTCATAGTGTTTTCTTTACTTATATCAAACAGGAACATCAGTGGTCACTCTATCATGTGATGGGAAAGATGAGACAGCCTCTTTCCAGGTTCTAGGTTATGCCATTGCAAGTGGGGATGACTCAGGATCAGCAAAGTTTCAAATAGGTTCTTCTACTGGTGCAATAACTACTACTGCCACTGCATTGGATTATGAAACAAAGAACCAGTATACACTGCTTGTTAATGTTGTTGATGACAATAGTGGTTCAAAAACACACACATCCACAGCAACAGTTTTAGTTCGGGTAAGTGTTGCTCATGCAATTTAACATTATTGTCCAGAAGAATGGCTTTTGTTGAAAGTGTGTGTGTTCTGTCTGTGTTTCAGGTGAATAACTTGAATGACGCAAATCCTTCATGGAGCACAGCCCCTGCGGATACATCTGTGAATGAAAACTCAGCAGTGGGCACCAGCATTTTCACAGCACAGGCAACTGATGATTCTTCTGCTGTCACATATTCACTGGTATCAGTGACAGGAGGTTAGATTAAAATTTTTATAGGGATGGTCTTCCCGAATAATTCTCACTGATTAAACAGCAGCATAAAATCTATTTTTCTTTTTCAGTCACTGACTCTGCATCATACACAAATTATTTCAACATTGATGGTCTTCAAGGCATTATCAAAACATCTCAAATACTGGATCGCGAGGGTAGCAATGATGCATTTGTGCTTAATGTTAAAGCCATTGATACCGGATCCAACTCTGTGACAGGCACCATGACTGTTAGCATAAATGATCTAAATGACAACAAGCCCGAATGTAGCCCAAACACCTACTATGTGAACATTGATGAAAACTCAGCTTCTGGTAATTATTGTTATGATCTACTTGAAATGATACCACAAATAAGCCAGTTTCATTTGTGATGATGGTGTCCTCATGCAAGATCTAGGGATTTCATGAGTTTTCTTTAAATTTATCAAACAGGAACATCAGTGGCCACTCTATCATGTGATGGGAAAGATGAGACAGCCTCTTTCCAGGTTCTAGGTTATGCCATTGCAAGTGGGGATGACTCAGGAACAGAAAAGTTTCAAATAGGTTCTTCTACTGGTGCGATAACTACTACTGCCACTGCATTGGATTATGAAACAAAGAACCAGTATACACTTCTTGTTAATGTTGTTGATGACAACAGTGGTTTGAAAACACACACATCCACAGCAACAGTTTTAGTTCGGGTAAGTGTTGCTCATGCAATTTAACAATATTGTCCGGAAAAAAGACTTTTGTTGACAGTGTGTATGTTTTGTCTGTGTTTCAGGTGAATAACTTGAATGACGCAAATCCTTCATGGAGCACAGCCCCTGCGGATACATCTGTGAATGAAAACTCAGCAGTGGGCACCAGCATTTTCACAGCACAGGCAACTGATGATTCTTCTGCTGTCACATATTCACTGGTATCAGTGACAGGAGGTAAGCTCTCAATTTCAATGTGGACAAACCTTTTGAATAATATCCAACAATTAGGATAGAGTTTAATTGATACTGTTCTCTTCCAGTTACGGACTCGGCATCATACACCAGTTATTTCAATATAGATGGTCTTCAAGGTGTTATCAAGACTTCTCAAATACTAGATCGTGAGGGCAGCAATGATGCATTTGTGCTTAATGTTAAAGCCATTGATACCGGATCCAACTCTGTGACAGGCACAATGACCGTTAGCATAAACGATCTAAATGACAACAAGCCCGAATGTAGTCCAAACACCTACTATGTGAACATTGATGAAAACTCAGCTTCTGGTAATTATAATATTCTGCTTGAAAAGATGGCACAGATCAGCCTATTCCATTCATAATGATGATGTTCTAAAGCAAGACCAAGCCTTCATAGTGTTTTTCTATACTTATATCAAACAGGAACATCAGTGGCCACTCTATCATGTGATGGGAAAGATGAGACAGCCTCTTTCCAAGTTCTAGGTTATGCCATTGCAAGTGGGGATGACTCAGGATCAGCAAAGTTTCAAATAGGTTCTTCTACTGGTGCAATAACTACTACTGCCACTGCATTGGATTATGAAACGAAGAACCAGTATACACTGCTTGTTAGTGTTGTTGATGACAATAGTGGTTCAAAAACACACACATCCACAGCAACAGTTTTAATTCGGGTAAGTGTTGCTCATGCAATTTAACATTATTGTCCAGAAGAATGGCTTTTGTTGAAAGTATGTATGTTGTGTCTGTGTTTAAGGTGAATAACTTGAATGACGCAAATCCTTCATGGAGTACAGCCCCTGCGGACACATCTGTGGATGAAAACTCAGCAGTGGGCACCAGCATTTTCACAGCACAGGCAACTGATGATTCTTCTGCTGTCACATATTCACTGGTATCAGTGACAGGAGGTAAGCTTTCAATTTCAATGTGGACAAACCTTTTCAATCATTTTCAACAATTAGGACAGAGTTTAATTGATACTGTTCTCTTCCAGTTACGGACTCGGCATCATACACCAGTTATTTCAATATAGATGGTCTTCAAGGTGTTATCAAGACTTCTCAAATACTAGATCGTGAGGGCAGCAATGGTGCATTTGTGTTTAATGTTAAAGCCATTGATACCGGATCCAACTCTGTGACAGGCACCATGACCGTTAGCATAAATGATCTAAATGACAACAAGCCCGAATGTAGTCCAAACACCTACTATGTGAACATTGATGAAAACTCAGCTTCTGGTAATTATAATATTCTGCTTGAAAAGATGGCACAGATCAGCCTATTCCATTCATAATAATGATGTTCTAAAGCAAGACCAAGCCTTCATAGTGTTTCTTTACTTATATCAAACAGGAACATCAGTGGCCACTCTATCATGTGATGGGAAAGATGAGACAGCCTCTTTCCAGGTTCTAGGTTATGCCATTGCAAGTGGGGATGACTCAGGATCAGCAAAGTTTCAAATAGGTTCTTCTACTGGTGCAATAACTACTACTGCCACTGCATTGGATTATGAAACAAAGAACCAGTATACACTGCTTGTTAATGTTGTTGATGACAATAGTGGTTCAAAAACACACACATCCACAGCAACAGTTTTAGTTCGGGTAAGTGTTGCTCATGCAATTTAACATTATTGTCCAGAAGAATGCCTTTTGTTGAAAGTGTGTGTGTTCTGTCTGTGTTTAAGGTGAATAACTTGAATGACGCAAATCCTTCATGGAGCACAGCCCCTGCGGATGCATCTGTGAATGAAAACTCAGCAGTGGGCACCAGCATTTTCACAGCACAGGCAACTGATGATTCTTCTGCTGTCACATATTCACTGGTATCAGTGACAGGAGGTAAGCTTTCAATTTCAATGTGGACAAACCTTTTCAATCATTTTCAACAATTAGGACAGAGCTTATTTGATACTTTTCTCTTCCAGTTACGGACTCGGCATCATACACCAGTTATTTCAATATAGATGGTCTTCAAGGTGTTATCAAGACTTCTCAAATACTAGATCGTGAGGGCAGCAATGATGCATTTGTGCTCAATGTTAAAGCCATTGATACCGGATCCAACTCTGTGACAGGCACCATGACTGTTAGCATAAATGATCTAAATGACAACAAGCCCGAATGTAGCCCAAACACCTACTATGTGAACATTGATGAAAACTCAGCTTCTGGTAATTATTGTTATGATCTACTTGAAATGATACTACAAATAAGCCAGTTTCATTTGTGATGATGGTGTCCTCATGCAAGATCTAGGGATTTCATGAGTTTTCTTTAAATTTATCAAACAGGAACATCAGTGGCCACTCTATCATGTGATGGGAAAGATGAGACAGCCTCTTTCCAGGTTCTAGGTTATGCCATTGCAAGTGGGGATGACTCAGGAACAGAAAAGTTTCAAATAGGTTCTTCTACTGGTGCGATAACTACTACTGCCACTGCATTGGATTATGAAACAAAGAACCAGTATACACTTCTTGTTAATGTTGTTGATGACAACAGTGGTTCGAAAACACACACATCCACAGCAACAGTTTTAGTTCGGGTAAGTGTTGCTCATGCAATTTAACAATATTGTCCGGAAAAAAGACTTTTGTTGACAGTGTGTATGTTTTGTCTGTGTTTCAGGTGAATAACTTGAATGACGCGAATCCTTCATGGAGCACAGCCCCTGCGGATACATCTGTGAATGAAAACTCAGCAGTGGGCACCAGCATTTTCACAGCACAGGCAACTGATGATTCTTCTGCTGTCACATATTCACTGGTATCAGTGACAGGAGGTAAGCTCTCAATTTCAATGTGGACAAACCTTTTGAATAATATCCAACAATTAGGATAGAGTTTAATTGATACTGTTCTCTTCCAGTTACGGACTCGGCATCATACACCAGTTATTTCAATATAGATGGTCTTCAAGGTGTTATCAAGACTTCTCAAATACTAGATCGTGAGGACAGCAGTGATGCATTTGTCCTCAATGTTAAAGCCATTGATACCGGATCCAACTCTGTGACAGGCACAATGACCGTTAGCATAAACGATCTAAATGACAACAAGCCCGAATGTAGTCCAAACACCTACTATGTGAACATTGATGAAAACTCAGCTTCTGGTAATTATAATATTCTGCTTGAAAAGATGGCACAGGTCAGCCTATTCCATTCATAATGATGATGTTCTAAAGCAAGACCAAGCCTTCATAGTGTTTCTTTACTTATATCAAACAGGAACATCAGTGGCCACTCTATCATGTGATGGGAAAGATGAGACAGCCTCTTTCCAGGTTCTAGGTTATGCCATTGCAAGTGGGGATGACTCAGGATCAGCAAAGTTTCAAATAGGTTCTTCTACTGGTGCAATAACTACTACTGCCACTGCATTGGATTATGAAACAAAGAACCAGTATACACTGCTTGTTAATGTTGTTGATGACAATAGTGGTTCAAAAACACACACATCCACAGCAACAGTTTTAGTTCGGGTAAGTGTTGCTCATGCAATTTAACAATATTGTCCAGAAGAATGGCTTTTGTTGAAAGTGTTTATGTTCTGTCTGTGTTTAAGGTGAATAACTTGAATGACGCAAATCCTTCATGGAGCACAGCCCCAGCGGACACATCTGTGAATGAAAACTCAGCAGTGGGCACCAGCATTTTCACAGCACAGGCAACTGATGATTCTTCTGCTGTCACATATTCACTGGTATCAGTGACAGGAGGTAAGCTCTCAATTTCAATGTGGACAAATCTTTTTGAATCATTTTCTACAATTAGGACAGAGCTTAATTGATACTGTTCTCTTCCAGTTACGGATTCGGCATCATACACCAGTTATTTCAATATAGATGGTCTTCAAGGTGTTATCAAGACTTCTCAAATACTAGATCGTGAGGGCAGCAATGATGCATTTGTGCTTAATGTTAAAGCCATTGATACCGGATCCAACTCTGTGACAGGCACCATGACCGTTAGCATAAACGATCTAAATGACAACAAGCCTGAATGTAGTCCAAACACCTACTATGTGAACATTGATGAAAACTCAGCTTCTGGTAATTATTGTTATGATCTACTTGAAATGATACTACAAATAAGCCAGTTTCATTTGTGATGATGGTGTCCTCATGCAAGATCTAGGGATTTCATGAGTTTTCTTTAAATTTATCAAACAGGAACATCAGTGGCCACTCTATCATGTGATGGGAAAGATGAGACAGCCTCTTTCCAGGTTCTAGGTTATGCCATTGCAAGTGGGGATGACTCAGGAACAGAAAAGTTTCAAATAGGTTCTTCTACTGGTGCGATAACTACTACTGCCACTGCATTGGATTATGAAACAAAGAACCAGTATACACTTCTTGTTAATGTTGTTGATGACAACAGTGGTTCGAAAACACACACATCCACAGCAACAGTTTTAGTTCGGGTAAGTGTTGCTCATGCAATTTAACAATATTGTCCGGAAAAAAGACTTTTGTTGACAGTGTGTATGTTTTGTCTGTGTTTCAGGTGAATAACTTGAATGACGCGAATCCTTCATGGAGCACAGCCCCTGCGGATACATCTGTGAATGAAAACTCAGCAGTGGGCACCAGCATTTTCACAGCACAGGCAACTGATGATTCTTCTGCTGTCACATATTCACTGGTATCAGTGACAGGAGGTAAGCTCTCAATTTCAATGTGGACAAACCTTTTGAATAATATCCAACAATTAGGATAGAGTTTAATTGATACTGTTCTCTTCCAGTTACGGACTCGGCATCATACACCAGTTATTTCAATATAGATGGTCTTCAAGGTGTTATCAAGACTTCTCAAATACTAGATCGTGAGGGCAGCAGTGATGCATTTGTCCTCAATGTTAAAGCCATTGATACCGGATCCAACTCTGTGACAGGCACAATGACCGTTAGCATAAATGATCTAAATGACAACAAGCCTGAATGTAGTCCAAACACCTACTATGTGAACATTGATGAAAACTCAGCTTCTGGTAATTATTATATTCTGCTTGAAAAGATGGCACAGATCAGCCTATTCCATTCATAATGATGATGTTCTAAAGCAAGACCAAGCCTTCATAGTGTTTTCTTTACTTATATCAAACAGGAACATCAGTGGCCACTCTATCATGTGATGGGAAAGATGAGACAGCCTCTTTCCAGGTTCTAGGTTATGCCATTGCAAGTGGGGATGACTCAGGATCAGCAAAGTTTCAAATAGGTTCTTCTACTGGTGCAATAACTACTACTGCCACTGCATTGGATTATGAAACAAAGAACCAGTATACACTGCTTGTTAATGTTGTTGATGACAATAGTGGTTCAAAAACACACACATCCACAGCAACAGTTTTAGTTCGGGTAAGTGTTGCTCATGCAATTTAACAATATTGTCCAGAAGAATGGCTTTTGTTGAAAGTGTTTATGTTCTGTCTGTGTTTAAGGTGAATAACTTGAATGACGCAAATCCTTCATGGAGCACAGCCCCAGCGGACACATCTGTGAATGAAAACTCAGCAGTGGGCACCAGCATTTTCACAGCACAGGCAACTGATGATTCTTCTGCTGTCACATATTCACTGGTATCAGTGACAGGAGGTAAGCTCTCAATTTCAATGTGGACAAATCTTTTGAATCATTTTCTACAATTAGGACAGAGCTTAATTGATACTGTTCTCTTCCAGTTACGGATTCGGCATCATACACCAGTTATTTCAATATAGATGGTCTTCAAGGTGTTATCAAGACTTCTCAAATACTAGATCGTGAGGGCAGCAATGATGCATTTGTGCTTAATGTTAAAGCCATTGATACCGGATCCAACTCTGTGACAGGCACCATGACCGTTAGCATAAACGATCTAAATGACAACAAGCCTGAATGTAGTCCAAACACCTACTATGTGAACATTGATGAAAACTCAGCTTCTGGTAATTATTATATTCTGCTTGAAAAGATGGCACAGATCAGCCTATTCCATTCATAATGATGATGTTCTAAAGCAAGACCAAGCCTTCATAGTGTTTTCTTTACTTATATCAAACAGGAACATCAGTGGCCACTCTATCATGTGATGGGAAAGATGAGACAGCCTCTTTCCAGGTTCTAGGTTATGCCATTGCAAGTGGGGATGACTCAGGAACAGAAAAGTTTCAAATAGGTTCTTCTACTGGTGCAATAACTACTACTGCCACTGCATTGGATTATGAAACAAAGAACCAGTATACACTGCTTGTTAATGTTGTTGATGACAATAGTGGTTCAAAAACACACACATCCACAGCAACAGTTTTAGTTCGGGTAAGTGTTGCTCATGCAATTTAACAATATTGTCCAGCAGAATGGCTTTTGTTGAAAGTGTGTATGTTCTGTCTGTGTTTAAGGTGAATAACTTGAATGACGCAAATCCTTCATGGAGCAGAGCCCCTGCGGACACATCTGTGAATGAAAACTCAGCAGTGGGCACCAGCATTTTCACAGCACAGGCAACTGATGATTCTTCTGCTGTCACATATTCACTGGTATCAGTGACAGGAGGTAAGCTCTCAATTTCAATTAGGACAAACCTTTTGAATCATTTTCAACAATTAGGACAGAGCTTAATTGATACTGTTCTCTTCCAGTTACGGACTCGGCATCATACACCAGTTATTTCAATATAGATGGTCTTCAAGGTGTTATCAAGACTTCTCAAATACTAGATCGTGAGGGCAACAATGATGCATTTGTGCTCAATGTTAAAGCCATTGATACCGGATCCAACTCTGTGACAGGCACCATGACTGTTAGCATAAACGATCTAAATGACAACAAGCCCGAATGTAGTCCAAACACCTACTATGTGAACATTGATGAAAACTCAGCTTCTGGTAATTATTATATTCTGCTTGAAAAGATGGCACAGATCAGCCTATTCCATTCATAATGATGATGTTCTAAAGCAAGACCAAGCCTTCATAGTGTTTTCTTTACTTATATCAAACAGGAACATCAGTGGCCACTCTATCATGTGATGGGAAAGATGAGACAGCCTCTTTCCAGGTTCTAGGTTATGCCATTGCAAGTGGGGATGACTCAGGAACAGAAAAGTTTCAAATAGGTTCTTCTACTGGTGCAATAACTACTACTGCCACTGCATTGGATTATGAAACAAAGAACCAGTATACACTGCTTGTTAATGTTGTTGATGACAATAGTGGTTCAAAAACACACACATCCACAGCAACAGTTTTAGTTCGGGTAAGTGTTGCTCATGCAATTTAACAATATTGTCCAGCAGAATGGCTTTTGTTGAAAGTGTTTATGTTCTGTCTGTGTTTAAGGTGAATAACTTGAATGACGCAAATCCTTCATGGAGCAGAGCCCCTGCGGACACATCTGTGAATGAAAACTCAGCAGTGGGCACCAGCATTTTCACAGCACAGGCAACTGATGATTCTTCTGCTGTCACATATTCACTGGTATCAGTGACAGGAGGTAAGCTCTCAATTTCAATGTGGACAAATCTTTTTGAATCATTTTCTACAATTAGGACAGAGCTTAATCGATACTGTTCTCTTCCAGTTACGGATTCGGCATCATACACCAGTTATTTCAATATAGATGGTCTTCAAGGTGTTATCAAGACTTCTCAAATACTAGATCGTGAGGGCAGCAATGATGCATTTGTGCTTAATGTTAAAGCCATTGATACCGGATCCAACTCTGTGACAGGCACCATGACCGTTAGCATAAATGATCTAAATGACAACAAGCCTGAATGTAGTCCAAACACCTACTATGTGAACATTGATGAAAACTCAGCTTCTGGTAATTATTATATTCTGCTTGAAAAGATGGCACAGATCAGCCTATTCCATTCATAATGATGATGTTCTAAAGCAAGACCAAGCCTTCATAGTGTTTTCTTTACTTATATCAAACAGGAACATCAGTGGCCACTCTATCATGTGATGGGAAAGATGAGACAGCCTCTTTCCAGGTTCTAGGTTATGCCATTGCAAGTGGGGATGACTCAGGAACAGAAAAGTTTCAAATAGGTTCTTCTACTGGTGCAATAACTACTACTGCCACTGCATTGGATTATGAAACAAAGAACCAGTATACACTGCTTGTTAATGTTGTTGATGACAATAGTGGTTCAAAAACACACACATCCACAGCAACAGTTTTAGTTCGGGTAAGTGTTGCTCATGCAATTTAACAATATTGTCCAGCAGAATGGCTTTTGTTGAAAGTGTGTATGTTCTGTCTGTGTTTAAGGTGAATAACTTGAATGACGCAAATCCTTCATGGAGCACAGCCCCTGCGGACACATCTGTGAATGAAAACTCAGCAGTGGGCACCAGCATTTTCACAGCACAGGCAACTGATGATTCTTCTGCTGTCACATATTCACTGGTATCAGTGACAGGAGGTAAGCTCTCAATTTCAATTAGGACAAACCTTTTGAATCATTTTCAACAATTAGGACAGAGCTTAATTGATACTGTTCTCTTCCAGTTACGGACTCGTCATCATACACCAGTTATTTCAATATAGATGGTCTTCAAGGTGTTATCAAGACTTCTCAAATACTAGATCGTGAGGGCAACAATGATGCATTTGTGCTTAATGTTAAAGCCATTGATACCGGATCCAACTCTGTGACAGGCACCATGACTGTTAGCATAAACGATCTAAATGACAACAAGCCCGAATGTAGTCCAAACACCTACTATGTGAACATTGATGAAAACTCAGGTTCTGGTAATTATTATATTCTGCTTGAAAAGATGGCACAGATCAGCCTATTCCATTCATAATGATGATGTTCTAAAGCAAGACCAAGCCTTCATAGTGTTTTCTTTACTTATATCAAACAGGAACATCAGTGGCCACTCTATCATGTGATGGGAAAGATGAGACAGCCTCTTTCCAGGTTCTAGGTTATGCCATTGCAAGTGGGGATGACTCAGGATCAGCAAAGTTTCAAATAGGTTCTTCTACTGGTGCAATAACTACTACTGCCACTGCATTGGATTATGAAACAAAGAACCAGTATACACTGCTTGTTAATGTTGTTGATGACAATAGTGGTTCAAAAACACACACATCCACAGCAACAGTAATAATCAATGTAAGTACATATATATTTGTATAAATTGTATATATATTACATATATGGTTTTTTTTTCAGATCTTCGGTTAGTATCTAGTGTTTGTTGTTCAAGTATTATATGTTTGAATTAATCCTAGAGAATAAGTAGTTTGCTTTTGATAGTAAAGGTATAGGGCCACTTTTCAATCAGACAGACCTGGATGAAGAATGTGCCAAGACCAACAAGCCAATTTCAAATGTATTTTTTTAAAAGATGATTGTTGTGCTCCTCTACAGGCTTTATTGTGAATTATCAATATTGTATTTGAATGATACAATATGCTTTAGAGATATTTCCCTTTGAACTTCAGGTTTTGCCAGTTAATGAAAATTCACCAAGCTTTGGAAGTATAAGTGGAGTAACGATTGCGGAGGACACCAGTGTGGGAACTTCAGTTTCAGTTGTAACTGCTACTGATAGTGATGCATCAACTCATGGGATACTGACATATTCATTTGGAGGTAGTTCATTATTGAAGTCTTTGTATTTTGTATAGCTTAGTGACATTGGTTTTTACCTGAGTATAACTGCTACTGCTTTATCTTTTACTTATCAGGCTCTAGTGTTGGAGCTTCCTATTTCACAGTGGATCCAGTCTCTGCAAAGATTCATGTGTCAAAGAACCTTGATTATGAAACTCTTCCTAAAGCAACCCTTGAAGTTGTGGCAATTGATGGTGGAAGTCTATCGGTGAGTATTGCATTTTTGGGTTTCATTTGTTCATTTGTTGGCACTGTCACTGTATGTGAATAAAAGTAAAATGTATTGAATAAAAGTAAAATGTCTTGAATAAAAGTAAAATGTCTTAATTTTTCAGGCAACAGGCACTCTCACTGTGACAATTAGTGATGTGAATGAACACAGTCCAATCTGCAGTCCAGCTGGTGCTTCTTACACTTTCAATGAAACAGGTTTGAGGCATTTTGCTTTTTTCAATGACTCATTTGCAATATGTTTATGATTCAGTTATCTGGGTAAATTGTAAATTTTTATCACAGCTACAGGAGCTCTGGTTTCATTGACATGCAATGATACTGATTCCGGAGATACTCTTTCATATGCATTGACTGCTACACCCGATGACTCTTCCTTTAACATCTCTTCTGCTGGGACTGTTTTGGTGTCAAGTAAGTTGAGGCCACTCGATGATTGTGCAATGTTTCTGTAATTATGAGATATGTTATTTATTTGTACTTTTACGCTTAGAGTGCTTATATCTACCTCACTCTTTGATGCCAATACGATGACATAATCTTTCAGCTCCACTTGACTACGAGACCACTCAGTCATACAGTTTGACAATAAATGTAACTGATGGTGGGACTCCAACCAGGTCAACCATTGTTTCGATTGGTGTCAGTGTTGGAGCAGTCAACGAAGGAAGTCCCACTTTTTCACAGGGTATTTATGTCACTCCAATTTTTGAAAATGCTGCCATAGGAGCAACAGTGACCACAATTACTGCCACAGATGTTGATGGGAAGACTCATCCACACGGAAGTCCTATATATTCATTTATCAGTGGAAATACAAATAATTTATTCCAGGTAAGTGTTTGATATATTTGAACAATTATTATGAGTTGTTGGAATGCAATGTTTGAAGAAATTGGTGATTCAAACTTATCTCAGGTCAATGCATATACTGGAGTTGTGACGGTCAGTGGTATATTGGATAGAGAAACTGCAGATATTCACGCTCTTGTGTTACAAGCGATGGAGAAAGGGGAAACAAATTCTGCGACTGCGTCTTTGACCATACAAGTAACCGATGTCAATGACAATGAGCCTGCATGTGCCAATACAGCATTTAGGTGAGTCACTGAGTATCGACATCATTAAATAAAACATGATTTATGTTATTATGACTTTTGATCTTATTTTAAGTTTTGTTGTTTCAGTTTCGAGGTATCAGAAGATGTGAGTGTCCCATTCGTAGTCAACAGCAACCCGTATCATTGTAGTGATGTGGATAGCTCTACGACGCTGACATACACCTTGGAATCAGGAGATAGCTCTCGTTTTGATGTCAGTAATGGTGATGTTCGTGTAACATCAGCCTTAGATTTTGAAGGTGGCACTCGCACATACGACCTTACTGTCCTAGTAAATGACACCATTAACACAGTCAAGATATCAGGGCGCATTGTTGTCACAGGAGTGGATGAGCATGCTCCAGTATTCAGCAGCTCCGGAGGTATGGAATTTCATGATATAAGAGTCACAGACAGCCATAGTTCATCCTATTTTTTCTTTGGTCAGATCAGTGATCAGAGTAATCTGTTGTGTATTTTTTCATTTGAAGCTTATTCAGCTACCTGGCCAGAGGATACAGCAATTGGGACAACTGTTACCTCCATCACAGTTACTGATGCAGATTCAAGTGATACCGCTGACGGGCAGGTGAAGTTGAGTTTCCAAGGAGGTGGACCTGCCAGTTTCCAACTCAGCAGTAGTGGCGCTATCATTCTGGCCATGCAGTTGGACTTTGAAAGTGCTACGACACACACTTTCCTGGTCTTGGCTTCTGACAGTGCACATACAGCGACAGCCAGTGTTACTATAACCGTTTCAGACGCAAATGACAATGCACCAGTTTTTAATCCTCCAGCATATAAGTATGTATAATGTTTTTATCAATTAATTTCAATACTTCTAGATACTTTGTCTCTTCTTTTTTCTTCTTTTTTTAATGAACTATTTCTTATCTCTCAGAACATCTCTATCAGAAAGTTCTGCAGTAGGAACCAGTGTTATATCCGTAACAGCGACTGACCAGGATGATGCTAGTACAAACAATAACGGCGCAGTCACTTATTCAATCAAAGGTGAGTAATCATTTCTCTATTAACTGTTTATTTGTATACATTTATAACAATCCAATGTTGTGATGTTACATCTATCTAATTGCAGATGGAAATTCGGGTGGAGTTTTTGCTATTAATAGTACCAATGGAGAAATAACTACAGCAACCACTGTAGATTATGAAACTGCAATGACCTACAAACTGAACATTCTTGCAGTAGACAGAAGTGGAAACACTGGATATCTTTCAGCAACTTGTGCAGTTACTATTGAAGTCACCAATTTGAATGAGGGCACCCCATCATTCAGTAGTGACCCGTATACAGTCTCAGTAGGTGAAAGTGCATCAATTGGCACATTACTGCTTACGCCTGCTGCTACAGATAGTGATGCTGGTGAAGACGGTCAAATGTTCTTCACAATGAACCCACATACCAAGTTTGTCATTGACGGGACATCAGGAAAGCTGTACCTGAAGGATAGTTTGGATTATGAAACAGCAACTGCATACAGTTTAGTTATATCAGCAATTGATAAGGGAACACCACCTAAAACGGGCTCAGCCACAGTGAGCATTAATGTGGTTGATGTAAATGATGTCACAGTGACGTGTAACCAATACACTTTCACAAAAACTTATGCTGAAGATTTTGATCACTCAACATCAGCAGCTTCTAACCCAGTTGCACAGTTGAGTTGTTCTGACAATGAAGCCAGTCCCAATGGTGACTTGTCTTATTCGATATCTAGTGTTAATGGTGGATCCAATTCACACTTTGCTGTGGATGCCAGTGGAAATGTTACAGTCACAGCGTCATTTGATTATGAAACTGCAACTACATACTCCATTGCAGTTTTAGTCCAAGATGGAGGAACGCCTACCACATCTGCCACAGTTTTGGCTCTGGTTGACATAACTGATGTCAATGAAGCCCAGCCTACTTTTACTGGACAAACGACTACCAAGTATGTTTCAGAAAGCAGTGCTATTGGTACTTCAGTCGCAACAATTACAGCCACTGATGCAGACACTGGAGAGACTCTTACTTACAACTTGGATTCATCAGCCACAAACTTTGTTATAGATAAATTTACTGGAGTCATTAAATTATCTTCAAATTTAGACTACGAGACAGCCGCATCCCATGTAGTCAAGGTTATAGCCACTGATAGTAATGCTTCTCCGAGCTTGAAGTCGGCAACACATACATTTACTGTGTCAGTCCTCGACTCAAATGATGTTAGTCCTGTCTTTTCTCCAACGTCATACTTTGTTACTGTTGCTGAAGACGTCAGTGCTGGGTCATCATTAACAAATGTCACTGCAACAGATAGTGATAGTGGTACAAACGGCCAGGTCACTTACGCGATCAGCAGTGGAAATACCAATAATAACTTCCGTCTAAATGGCGGGGATGTCATTGTCAATAATGCACTCGATTATGAGACAACAAAATCCTACACCTTAAAATTGACTGCCACTGATGGTGGAGGGCTTTCGAGTACTGCGGATGTTGTTATCACGGTCACAAATGTCAATGACATTGCTCCTGCATTTTCTCCTTCCTTTTACACAACAAGCGTCAATGAAGACACAGCTTTGGGAACAACGTTGATCAATGTCACTGCATCTGACCAAGATGATGATGCCTATGGCAATATAGCTTTTTCATTCCAAGCAACCAATAATTTTATGGATATAGATCAGATCTCTGGTGCAATAATACTGACAGGAAAACTAGACAGTGAAACAATGTCAAGTCATTCTGTCACTGTAATTGCCACTGATGGAGGTGGAGCTGCTGCAAAATCTAGTATGTATTTGAACCTTGAAAGGTAATAAAAACCTTACCCTTGCCTGTGTATATAATATATATAGAAAATACTTATAAATTAGCTTGCAAATAATTCAAGCCTGACCATACATGGTCATTCTGTTAATTGTTTTTTTTCCTCTACAAATGTCATGTTGTATTTGCAGCTTCCGTCACTGTGACAGTTGCAGTCAATGATGTTAACGATAATGCACCGGCATGTTCACCATCAACATATATAGCATCAGTGGCCGAACTGTCTACATCTGTGAATATCATCACACTGTCATGCACAGACGCTGACACAACTTCAGCAAATAATGTTATTACATATGCTATTGCAAGTGGCAACAGTGGTAATAATTTCGCGATTAGTTCTTCAAGTGGATTGATCACTGCATCAAGTAGCGCTTCCCTGGACTATGAATCTGCAAAATCTTACACACTTATCGTCACTGCTACTGATAGTGGCACTTCTCCACTCAGTTCTAGTGCGACAGTATATGTAGCCGTCACTGGTAGGTTTTATTCTTATATTCACCTGATTTTGTAGATTTCTGAGAAATCTAACAAAGACAATCGTATTCAGTATTTGAATTAGAAACATTAACATCATTAGTTTTCCATGCTTCTTTTGCAGGTGTCAATGAAGCATCACCAGTGTTTAGCTCATCCCTGTACTCAGCTAATGTCACGGAAGGAACTCAAGTGGCTACTTCAATTCTTAATGTGACAGCAACTGATGCTGATGATGGCAGTGATGGTAAGCATGATGGATGAGAAAAATCTGGATGATGACATGATATATGTTCTCAATTCCAGACATGTCCTAACATCTTCTTCTAATTCAGGTAGCATCAAGTATTCCATCTCTAGCGGTAACTCAGAGGGCAGATTTCAACTGGACAGCAGTACAGGTGTTCTGAGCACCTCCAAGACTCTGGATAGGGAAACCTCATCTGCTTATACTTTGATTGTTCTCGGAATTGACGAAGGCAGCACACCTCGGACTGGTACATAATTTTCTCTTGATCATGAAATTACTTATAGTAGTAATATTCTTCGCTTCATACTCATAGGTGTAATTTGCTTTATGTTTCAGGCACTTCCACAATTTCCTTGACCATCACAGATGACAACGATAATTCGCCAAGATGTAGCTCTTCTTTATTCTCCTCAACATTGTCTGAAGACAGTAGCGTTGGAACCACAGTAGCTGTGACTCTGGGTTGTGTAGATAGTGACAGCAGTCCAAATGGTGACTTGACCTACACCATCAAGACTTCCAGCAACCCCAGCACTGCTTTTGCCATCTCTGCAACTGGTGTTATTTCTGTCAACAGCGCTTTGAGTGCTGAAACTACTGCAGTGTACAACCTTGTGATTGAAGTGTCTGATCAAGCCAGTTCCTCCAAACTCACCTCCACTGTATCTGTTGTGGTGACGTTGATTGATGTCAATGAAGCAGCACCCGTGTTTGGCACGGGTTCTTATACAGCAAGTGTGGCTGAATCAGAGGCAACAGGAACATCGGTAAGAATAGAGACACATCTAGGTTATGGCAAAGATGAACATTATTATCTATTATGGGTAGCTAATGAAAGTTCCCAAATTCAGAGGATGTAAAGATTTATTCCTAGAAGGGCCCACAGCACTTGTCCAGCTTACATCCCGACATCCAGACTCGGCTAGTACTGATTTACACTTTCCTGTTTATAAGGCTTCAGTGCTGGCACTGTAGTAAATTTCCATTTGATAAAACATTTTGTAAACCATTACAAATTTAGATAAACAACTTTTATAAAGCAAAGAATTGCAAATAACATCTGTTTTCCATAATTTGATCAAACTACGAACTTTCATACTTTCAGATTACGGCAGTAGCAGCTACAGATTCAGACCTGGGAAACAATGGTGTTGTGACATATTCTATACTTTCTGGAAACACAGGAAACAAGTTAGGAATAAACTTGGCAACAGGGGTGATATATCTACAAGACAGCCTTGACCGTGAAACTCTTAGTACATACACATTGGTTGTGCATGCGGCTGACGGAGCCACACCTCCTATGACATCAACAGCTGCTGTGAAAATAACTGTTACAGATGCTAATGACAATGCCCCAGCATGTCCAAGTTCTTGGGTATACACCGTGAGCGAAGGTTCTGCAGCAGGTACTGTTGGGACGTTATCATGCACTGACAGTGATGTAGCACCAAACAATCAGTTACAGTATGCCATCACCGCTGGATCGAATGGGAAGTTTACTATAGTGGCAAGCACAGGAGTTCTATCAACTCTCTCCACCCTAGATTACGAGACGACCAAAAATTATCAGATGACTGTTAAAGTAGCCGATCAAGGAAGCCCATCTCTGACTACTACAGGACATATTACAGTCAACGTTGGTGATGTGAATGAGCATTCACCCGTTATCTCTTCACCATCAGTAGTCAGTGTCACTGAGAGTGTGGCTGTCCCTTCATCTGTACTTTATTCTATGACTGCCACTGATGCTGACGATTCATCCACTCCACATGGCGTTATTAGATGGAGCATAACAGGAGGCAATACGAACAATAAATTTGCCATTGGTGAATCAACAGGGGGCATCAATGTGGTAGCACAATTGGATCGCGAAACTGTTTCAACTTACCATTTGGTCATACATGCCACTGATAGCACATCTTCTCTTGGCAACGAGCGATCAAGCTCGGCTACACTGACTGTGAGCGTCACTGATACCAATGACAATATTCCGTTATTCAACCCGTCCGGGTATGCCGTTGTTGTTGCGGAAGATGCTGCTGTCTCATCCACTGTGATGCAGGTCACAGCCACTGATGCAGATACAGGCAGCAATGCTCTTCTGACTTACAGCATTGGACAAGGAAATAACGAAGGTAAATTCACCATCTCAAGTGATAAGGTTATTCTGAATGCCCAACTTGATGCGGAAACAACAACTCAATATGTCATACAGATCATCGTAACAGATGGAGGGTCACCACCTTTGAGCTCCACTGCGACTGCTGTAATCAGCGTTTCATATGTTAACGAATTCGATCCAGTGATTGGAGCTTCATCTTCTGTCAATGTGAATGAGGACACCTCGATAGGAACACTCATATTTACAGCTTCTGCATCTGACAATGACACTGGTGATGATGGCCTGATAAGGTATGTTTGTTTTGTATCTTTTAAGATCACTGACCACTTTAGAAAAACCTCAGGTCCTAGACTACTTGATGATTTTTCTTTGCAGTTATCATATCACATCAGGCAATGTCAACAATGCAACGTTCACCATCAACTCTGCGACTGGAGCAATTTCGACTGCCTCAAATCTTGACTATGAAACATTGCAGACACATACCCTTACACTTGCTGCAAGGGACAGGAAAGGTGGAATTGGTTTTAAAAAGAGTACCATGACCTTAACTGTGAATGTACAGGTATGTTGCTTCAATAGCTAAAAATGATGGATAATATAAGGTGGAATAGGCAGCCCAAATGGGGAAGAGCAACCAGTTATTCCACAATGACACAACAAGTGATAATATTTCTTTCCAGGATGTCAACGATGTAACACCAACTTTCTCACAACCATCCTACTCAGCCACAATTGCTGAAGGTGTTGCAATAGGAACATCAGTGTTACAGGTTACTGCATCTGACGTAGACACAGGCTCTGGTGGAACTCTTTCCTACACTATCAGTGGTGGTGATGGAGGTGGAGTGTTTGCTTTGAGTTCTACGGGTGTTATTTCCACGGCTGCTTCTTTGGATTACGAATCTAAGAACAGTTACAATTTGATAATAACTGTCACAGATGGTGGATCACCCAAACTGTCTTCTCAGTGCACTGTTGTGATCCAAGTTACAGACATAAATGATAATGCCCCTGCATTCTCTGTGGGAAGCATGACTACTTCTGTCACAGAAAATCTACCGAGTGGAACCTCTGTGACTCAGGTACAGTGACATAAAACTGGTCAATACAAATTTACTTGAACTCAAATGATGTTTGGACCTCAATGCTTTCATGCTACTTTTACACCTGCACATTGTTTAATAACTTTTTGAAATTCCAGTTGGCTGCAACTGATCAGGACACAGTATCTACACAGATAACGTTCAGCATTTCGGCAGGAAACGGTGGTGGCAAATTCTCAGTGGATGGCAACAGTGGAGTGATATCAACTGCTAATCAACTTGACAGAGAAGCAGTTGCCAGGTTTGGCATGGTTTTGAAAGAGAAGTCATAAATATTAAACAATGTCTGTAACTTGTGTAATACAATAATGTATTTCATATTTTTGTCTCTTCCAGTTACACTTTGAAAATCTCTGCATCAGACAGCGGTGGTCTCCAAAGCACAGCAACTGTCATGGTTACAGTCGATGATGCAAATGACAATACCCCAGTTGCACTTAATACTCCACTGGCAGCTAATGTTTCTGAGAGTGCTAGCAAGTATTTCAATGTGCTTACCCTTCAGAGTTCTGATGGTGACACTGGATCAAATGCTCAGGTACAGATGCTACAGTTGTTTAGATCTTCCCAAGTGCAATCAGAATTTTAGTGTGAATTTTTTTCTATTGCACTTGTATTTCAAGTATTTTCTTTTTTAATTGCACTTGAAGTTTAAGTCATCTCACTTTCTCTGTAGGTTTCCTATACACTAATGGATGGCAATATTGGCACAGCCTTCATACTTGACAACAACACTGGTCTGCTCCAAGTTAATGGGGTACTTGACTATGAAGCGAAAAATACCTATAGTTTAATTGTTCAGTTAGAAGATCAAGGGACTCCATCATTGGCAAGCAATACCACTGTCACCATCAATATTGAAGATGTCAATGACAATGCTCCTGCCTTCTCAACGTCTTTCAACTTCCAAGTTGATGAGAATTCCCCCATAAATACAGTAATAGGACAGGTCACAGCAACAGATACTGATTCGGGGGATAATGGAAACTTGATTTATTCAATCTCAAGCATCAGTAGTGGGAATAACATTTTCAAGGTTTGTACTATTCATCATTTCAAGTTACTTGTGTTATGAATATAATAATTATAATTTTTCTGATTCACTCTCCACATTTTCCTAACATACTAATTATCCTCAATTGTTGGTAGATTGATGCAAACACTGGTACACTGTCAGTAGCATTGGCGACATTAAATCGGGAAAATACATCAACTTACACGCTGATGGTACGTGCTACTGACAAAGGAACACCCGCTCTTTCGGATGACACAACAGTGTACATTACTCTTAATGACATCAATGACATAACTCCAGTGTTTTCCAGCACTACGTACAATGCTAGCATTGTTGAAGGATCATCACCAGGTATTGTTGCTTTCGAACCTTTTTAATTGTCCAAGTATTTTGGATCACCAAACAATTTTCATAGAAGTTAAGAATTTCGCTTCTACTAAACTTCAAAATGCCTTATAAAAAGCCTCTACTATCATACAGAAAATTGTACTACCTACAATGGTCATACCATCTTACAAATGATTATTAAATCACAAATATAGCTTGATACGACAGATGATAACTAACCATGGACATGTTCTTCACCCAGGTACCACCATCATTAAAGTGTCAGCCTCAGATGTTGACATCCTGCACAATAAAGATCTTACATATAGCATCGAGGGGACTGCGGAAAACTTTGAGATGGATTCTCTTTCTGGTACAATCAAAGTTAAAGTAACACCTGACAGGGAACTTCATGCTTCGCACACAGTTTCTGTAAAAGTGGAAGACAACGGAACTCCAAAATTAGTTGATCGGGCGACAGTTACTATTTATGTCTTGGATGTAAACGATAATGCACCAACCTTTGCTCAGGTGAATAATCCTCCTTAATAATCGAATTTTTTAAGTGACACAAGATTTGCCTTGGCTTCTGGCCTATTCCCTTTCCATAACTAAATCCTTCTCCTTGATGGACACTGGTCCTTACCATTTCAATATTATCAATGTTATCATGTTTCTTTTATGCAGTCATTATACACAGCCGATATGCCGATTGAGGATTTAGGAGATGACAGTCCACTGCTTACTGTGTCTGCTCAGGATCCAGATGAAGGAGTATTCGCTGTGCTGACTTATGCTCTTTTGGATCAAAATGCCTATTTTACCATGGATACCACTGGTAAGTGATTAGATTTATGTTGGTTTTTGATAAGTTATTTGAAGCAGCTAGATATATATTTGTATTTTGGGAGGAAAATTCTAACAATGTGTTTAAAAGAAAAGAGTATGATTCTTGGAGATTGTTGGCATCCCCAGAGCGAGACCCAGGGGGGCATGGGAGACACATACAATTAGTACTAGAAAACCGGTTGCAAGCAGGTATTTGAGCCACTTAGGCTAGGATGTCTGAGCGTGAAGGAGGACATGATGGTCTAAATTCATAAGCATAAATGGACATATATAATATTATGAAGCAGTGTGCATACAATGCAAATGTAAAGGTGACTATGTCTCTTGTTAATGGAAAATGTCAGGTTGATCTTGTAAAACGAATGCACTTTGTATTTATGAGGCATAATATCATTGTGTTCAATGTGGTGGCAGCACTTGTCAGTGTGGCTGGCCCATGCTGCTACCTGGATAGCCTGACAGAAACTATTTGACCCAGTTCGATCTGCACATTGATATAAAATTGAAGGTAAAGGTATGAAATTAAGGTGTATTTTAAGAAGGTAGGAATTGTTTAAGTATAGGTACTATTGCAAAACAAAGTAAATGTCAGTGATGTGGCACATACAGAGTGTGAAGAGAACAGGGACAGACTTATGCCTGAGACATGCAGCCAAGAGAGATGGCACTTTATGTTTGGAATAGTGGGTACGCCTCCAGAAAATCATGTGCTCCCCACGCAAGTGACCCCCTATTTACGCTCCTACAAATTCATTAAATTACCTTAAAACTTGATTATAAAACACCTGTGACCATTTCCTTGTTGATGCAGGAGCTGAAATTATTGTTTGGATATACTTTAAAATGTTTTTTTAAGGAAATCTGCGCAGAAAATCGGGT
This sequence comes from Platynereis dumerilii, assembly GCA_026936325.1. Classification (NCBI taxonomy): domain Eukaryota; kingdom Metazoa; phylum Annelida; class Polychaeta; order Phyllodocida; family Nereididae; genus Platynereis; species Platynereis dumerilii. Next base: position 23,182,689 of record JAPTHN010000011.1, read on the forward strand.
GCAGTACCGGAGACTGGCAAGTTCTACAGCTTTCAGGCTAAAGCATTTGACGGTGGGAGTCCTCCTCTGAATGGTTTTACGAATATTACCATCGCAACGTTCAGCACTGCCACTAACATGGTGCAGATTAACATGACAATTACAAAGGTAAACTGAACTAAAAGAAGACAGTGTCAGTCTTGTGATTGCAGTGATGCAAAAAACATAACATACCGGTATATGAAACATGAAGGTTATTTAAACTAAGTAGAATTGCTAATTCACCAGATCTTTAATGATGTAACATCTATTATTTTTACCTGAATAATACATTTTCATGAGTCATGAAAATTTTTTCTTGAATCATGATCTTTTCTGGTATTGCAATATATCATTTATAGCTGGTTTTGGCTTTCAGGAAGAATTTGAAAGCAAGAAAAGCACCTTCATAAATCTCATCACCCAAATTCTGAAGGAACAGTATCCTAATGTGGATGTAAGAATATTCAACGTAACTGAATCAAGTGCAAGCGGTTCAGTGTCTACCAGAAGACTCTTACAACAAAGCAGGTACATAAATCATTACAGATCAGTACTTATAAATACATAAAATTTTAACGAAAATTATTTACTATTCATATGAAACTATTGGTTGCTGGAGTCAAATCTGGGTATTGTTCTGAAAATAGGACTTATTTTCAGTTCTCCGTATGTCACTGTCTCATTGTATGCAACTTCGCCGGTCACTGGACAGGACAGAACAGTTTTTCTGACTGACAAAGAAATACTGGCACTTCTGCAATCAAGTGATGGCAGTTCTTTATCTTCAAGGCTAAGAGGTAAATCATTGTCACTTTTTTTTAAACATCGATAGGTTAATATTGACTTATTAGTAGTTATGACATTCAATTCTGTCAGGTGATCAGTGTGTTATCTCGATACTTAAATTCCCTTAATCATACCATCACACTTTTTCCGTATCATTTTTGCGAATACTCTGCAGTCTACATCAGATACATCTAGGTTTCGTCCAAAGATCATTGTCTTGGCAACAAAATTCACTGGAGTTGTAATGCTCTAATTCCAGATCCAGCCTTCAACGATTTTCAGATTTCTTCAGTCAAAGACTACCAGACTCCCGTTGAATCGAAATCATGGTTACAAACCAGTCAAGGAATTGTGATTCTCGTCAGTTGCTCACTAATTGCACTTTTGCTGTTAGTTGTTGCAATTGTTTTACTCTGTATTTATTGCAAGAGGTAGGTCACTACTAACTAGCCATTTTATTATGGCTTTTAACTTCTTGTATATAAACTTTTTACTTCTTGTGTATATTATACTTGTTCTTAGATTTTTGTCACAGGACCAATTTTTATAACAATATCTTTTGCTGAAATTTTAATCCTGTCTAAATATATTTCCAAAATAAATAAATAACTATAGGATCTTCCATTATTCTTCCTGTACAGTAGCTAAGTTGCACATTTCCTGTTGCCGCTTGTCATGATGTTTTCATATTTGTAAGTATTTTTTTTTTCGAAACAGGAAGAAGAATGCAGTAACTTTAGTTGATGATTCGTTCCCTCAGAAGCCGCAGTCAACCAGGATTTCAGTCCTTGGTGCATCAAATCAAATGGTACAATAGGCTTATGTATAAACTGACAGCACAATGCTTAAAGTTATACAGATGGGGGGTCTTTTTATTTTGGCCATAAACATGATATGATAGAATTTTAAAGCAACTAAATATCTCTTAACAATTTTTTTTGTTCATAGGCGCATAAGTTAATCTCATGACTCGACATGAACACTTGTGATTTCGAATTAATTATGTGCTGGAAACTGGGCGTCATATTGTACAAATGCAATGTCAATGGATGCTGGTATTTCAGGTTTTTTTTTTGCAGCCGAAGGATTTCCCCCAAAGCAGACGAAAAATGTCAGTGATGCCATTACCTCCACCGACACCAGGGGGCGACAGCATCCAAACAGAACACATCATGGAGGAAAACGAGAGAATTGCCTGGCAAGAAGAACAGAGAACTATCAATCCTCGCCTTATAGCTCATTATTAAAGGAAAAAGCAAGACTCTCATCTTGTCAAATTTATGGTAGCACTAAACCTAGGTACAGCTGGCAAGAATTGAGTGCTGTATAAATTTAATGCTGATGATATCTCATTATGGAACTGACAGTCACAGAGTGAAGATTTCACAAATAGTCTGACAAAGAACTATGGTAGCCGTGGATTTGCCAATGAGGATTCTGCAGATAAAACAAGCTATCTGATACAGGTCGACTGAGGTGGTCCATGAGCAATTGACCATACCCGATAAAACGCGAGGACATTTTTGGCGAGGGGTCAGGGCAAGTACGTGAAATAATACTTTAAAACACTGAATTAGGTAAAGAGAGATCATGAGATGTGATGTTTCAAAACATTTAGACAATGTTCAATGATAGGAATTCACCCATTGCCAAAATTCTCCAGGAGTCAAAAATTTTCCTTATGACATAACAAGAGCCATGAACCAGCGACATCACAAGCACAAAAATATCACTTTGCCACATTACTCCCGTTTAAAAATTCCAATGGACTTCTTAAGAATGTAAAGTGTTTTCCACAAAATGTTATCATGAGAAGAAAAAAAAAAACTTGACATGCATAGATCTGTTTGCAGGTTTGAGTGTCTTTGAATAGAATACTTTCGTGCACTGCGAAATTGGCGACAATAAGTCTCCATTTGTAGTTCTGAATTTATAATGTACAGGTGGTGTCTCCAAGCAATAGGAGCTCGGAAGGAATCCCCTTTGCCTTTCAACAAGGTGATTGGTATTGTTGACAGAGCCAAGGAGTCTAACTTAATGAGGGTGTTTGTTGAATGTTTGATTGTTTGGATCAGCTATGCTGTATTGATTATGTTCTCAAAACAGCAGGTTATTATTAACTGTTGGTCACAGGATTTCACTTACTTTGCAAACAAATCAGATAATATGTCATTTGGTGGGCTCCCCCAAGACAAAAATAGCCCTCCCCCCTTATTGTAGTGCCACCTACCGATAATACCTGTCGTAATCCCCATATGGAGACAGACCTATTGTAAACTTCACTGAACGCCATAATGAGCTTTGATCAAAATGAGAAGTTTTGGCCTTTCTTTATCAAGACAAAATCTCTAATTCAATGTTTCTAATTTAATTTCATAATCTTGCACAGAAATGCATGATCAAGAGGGAATGACTCGACACACAACTTTGCATGTCAAAAATGGCTCAAGGTATCCAGCTTTCCTCCAATTAATATGTCAGAGCTTGTGAATGTCAAATCCTCATTAGACAGTCACATATCTAAAAAAATAATGATCCAAGACGGCATTGATGGGTTCGATAAAACTCAACATTAAAAAAAGAAACCTCATTATGATATGTTTTAGGAAACCGAGGGGTAAATGAAAGAGACAAAAACTGCATGCTCATTTTCTTCATCCATATCCATTTTACCTGTAGAAAGGCTGTAAAATATAATGTAGCTATCTGATATAAGAAGGATGAGGTCTCTTTTCAGGCATATCAAAGAACTCAAAGGCCGATTGACAGTCACATAGAAGATGTTTCTGCTTTTTAGTAGCGCATTTGATTAGATATGCAATTTACAGTCACGGTTCATTCTGATTCTCTCACATGTTGTTTTCTTTTACACGTGTTTATTATGTATTTTGGGGAAGTCGGCAGGTTCGGGTAAACAATATCAGCCGTGACAAACAATCTGAGAGCAAACAAAGAACCAACAATTGCTTTATTCCACATATCAGTATGAATTTATACTATGAAACAAACAAATTGAGTAAAGTATGGTTGGACAAATCCAGCCACAGATCAAATCTGACCCCACGGTATTAACATTTAAAAATACCAGCAAACAGTCAAACAAAATTTTTTCGGGCCCAAGTACTATTGCTACTCCAACCATAGTGAAGACAAATACGACGAATAAAGGGCAATAATAAAGGGCAAAAGTAGCAATAGCTACTTGAGCCTTTGGGTGACAGTTTTAGATTGCTTCAAAAAACAAAAAGATTTAACTTCAATTTTCATTTTCAAATGCTGGCAATTTAATCCTCAATAGTGTCTCATGCCGATCACTTTTCCAAAAATGGTATAGCCTAAAACAGCACTTGTTCAATTTGGTCATAGATTTTGCATTATATAAATATAAACAGGTCCAAAAGGAAGATCCCTCCAGTGAAACTTTAACATCAGGAAGATTTCTCCTCAAATTTGTATGCAAGTTGTCCAGTTTTAAATATCAACAGTGTCTGAAATTGTAGCTTGTTTGATGTACACTCCTAGATAAAAAAAAAAAAATAAGTAAAAATTTCACTTTATTTCAATAGAATTTCATTAATATTCAAGTAATACACAGCAACAAAGCTCTATTTCCTGTCAGTCAATCAGTAGCAACATAATCTTCATATGGACCTACTTTTCCTTTTGAAGTCCCATTCATGTTTCACTGCTTTCGAAAGCTGCTCTGTGTCATTGAATCTGCCTGTATCATACTAGACTAACATTTCAAACCTAAAGGAAAAGCTATTTCGCACTAATGTTGCTATTGATTATTGACTGAATCAAATGAAGTTTGTTATTCTGTATGAAATATCGTGAAATTGCGCTGAGGTCATTTTTTTTCACCCGGCAGTGTATTTCCATTTTCCAATCTAGTCCTGTCTGTGTAATTTTGGCTTGTTTGACTTAGGTCCAGTCTAGCTTACCCTGAAGCCTGAGCCCAAGCTATCTTGTTGTCAAACTGCTTTAAGTTATTGATTTTCCAAAAACAAAAAAATAATAATCAAAGGGTCCTGTGTCCTCACTTTATACTCAAAAGTCTCAAATCATTTCTTCACGTCATCAGAAGAAATATTAAAAACAGAAAAAAAATCTTACAAAAGAAGTCTCTAGTTGTCCACCAGTATGAACAAGAACATTTCAAAGACACTTTTATGAAATGAAACCCAGAAGGTTCCTCACATTTTCAAAAACGGTTTGGCTCACACTTGAAATCCTACCGGCTCAGGCAAGAATGTCATTAAGGTAGGCTACATGTATTTGGATTGGTTTTTAGCCCTATGAAGTAGCCAAATTTCAAATAATTTGAGAAGACAACTGAGACATTCATGTCTATTTAAACTATTTAAGCTTGATCATCACATATTCGATGTAGAATGAGTGGGTTTCAGGTAACCTGATTTAGGAATTCAAACCATACAAAGAATTGGTATTGTTTTTCAGCAGGTTTTTTCACATGCAAATAACAAACACATCTAAATGATTAATTCATGGATTCAGACAACTCGGAATCACTGAAAATAGATTCAGTATCAAGGTCAGTTGGACATGTAACATCTAAAGAGAAAGACAATTCAGAGTCCTCGTCTAACAAGCCAGTTGCGAAGAGGCTTTCTCGTCTGGCAGTTTGCATCGGCCATTTTATGACCTCCGCTTTAGTGCCAGGTTTGTTAACCAGGAAAAACGAGTTGTCGTGGTTGTTGAACATCTGAGAAAGTCTTTCTTCTTCGGGGTCAGAGAGAGCTTGGTTTACATCTGGTAAAGGAGACGACTGAGGAGAATCGTTGCGCCGGATTTCAGTGTTGGAGGTTGAGCGTTGAATTTCCTGGGCCACGAGAAAGGGAGAATTCTGCACTGGCGGAAGGGTCACTTCCAAGACATTTTCATCTTTTTTTATGTCTTTCGAACTCGACACACCTCCTGTTGATGAAATTGATGAAGTTGCAGAAGTTGCTTTGGTTTTTCCCAAAGTGTTGTTGCCAACGATGGCCAATAAAGGAGGATGCAGTTTTTGTTGAGCCACAGTATGAGCACTTGAGGTAGATTTTCTGTGGAGACCATCAAGCTGAATGAGGCTTGATAATCGCTTTTGAAGTTTAACAATGAAATCATTTAAATGTCTCGATGAGTATAAAATGGCATTCTGATGCACTTCCTCCATAAATTGGTTGAACTTAATTCCTGCTTCAGTTTTCAAAATAATATTATTTCTCAATTTGAACTTTCTCTTTTTCCATATGCGGCCATTTTGAAGTAGAACTGTGTCATCTTTAACCCCGATAACTGGCACAGAATGAGTAAGAGCGTTTTTAAGCATTCCCAAACATTGCGGATCTTGAAATCTGTCTGAACCCAAAACAACAACCACAGCGGCCACGTCACAGAAATCTAAATCCTCGGAAAGTATGTCACCTTGAGGCCAATGGATAAAGGCGGAACGACACAATGATTTGACGATTATTTCTGCACATTGATGATTGGTGTTGGAACAACATAAAGCAACCAGAGGTTTTGAATCATCCTTTTCGGGGTCCAGTTGCATTTCTTCATCTTTGGAATATATCGAAGTTTCGTTACTACTTGATTCCGCAAGAGCATGCAGCAATGGCTGAATCAAGTCCCATAAACCGTCATACACATTTTTTGTAATGAGTTCAGGAAACATCTGAAGTAAATGGAGTGACAATTGAAGGTCTGTCGCCTCGTTGATCATCCCTTCAGCCTCCTCAAAGGTCATAATTTTTCCGTTGTTTGCGAAGCCATGTTTTTTTGTTGGTTTGATGAAGGACAAGAACTTGGCTAACAAATCTGGCTCACGTGCTGCAGATTGTAGGCAGGTAGGTTCATGTAAGTTTGGCAAGTGTAATGGAGTATATTCGATGTCAGGTTCCAGCATTTCGATGTTCAAGAAGGCGACATATCTCAATCATCCAAAAAAATTCATCTGGAATGGAAATGACAAGGAGAGATCCATTATAGAAAAAAATATATATATATAAAATTATATAACGTAGGCGTAAAAGGAAGGCTAATGAGGCAAATGAGATATAATAGCTTTACTACAATAGAGAAAGTAACTCGAGAAATGGTAGTGGGCGCGCCTCCAACAATTTGTGAGTATTTCTGGCATCCTCCCTTTGCAGGGTTCGTTTACACTTACCCTGCCAACAAGCACTATAAAATGACGGAGTTTTGTGAATATGCTAATCTTTTTACAGCTTTTTTCCGGCTTTTAAAGTCCGTGATTTAAATAGTTGTTAGTGGTATTCTACAAAAAATACTTATAAAAAAAAACAAGACAACAGTGACAACATTCAAACATTCATTCAGTTGCCTTTAACAATGTCAAACTGAATTATGTCTGTCATGCCGGAGACTTGTTAATCCTTTAATGACCACTTCACTGAAACATGGTGCATGTAGTCAGGATAGGTTCACCAGCCTACACTGAGAGGTGAGAATGATTTCTGGTGTCCTCAGATTTTTCTCGTCATGTTTGTTACCATATACACTCACCAGCAAAAGAAACGCAACACTTGATTTTAGCTCACATTTTTGCAAATAAATTTTTTTGGTCAAAACAAAACAGATGGAATTGATTCTATCGTCGACGAGCATACTTGTACCAAAAATCATTCAACTGCGACCATTTCCCGTCCTTTTTTTTGTCTGTTTTATCAAATTTGAGATTCTGAACAAAAAAAGACCTTCCCTACACCTCACAACCAAAAGGAAGACGTCATTTGAAAGTCTACCTAATAGATGTTAAAAAGCCGAAAAATTGAACTACGACTTTGTTTTTAGATTTTACACAAAACTTTGAAAATTTGCATTTCACCAATTTTAGAACACAGTGACGAAATTGATTTAGTTTCATGTCTTTTGATTTGTCAAATTTTTCCAAGATGTGTCCAATATGTCTCTGAGGCATGAGGGAAAAACTCAGGGAAAAATATTGATAAGAAAAAATCATTGCATTGAAGGCCAAATTTTAAAAGTGAAAGTGACAATAACTTAAAAAAACATTAAAATCCAAAAACTAAATTTATAACATCGCAAGATGTTTCAGATATCTTCGCCTTGACATGGACTGAACTTATCAATATTTTGCCTTGAATTTTTTCCTCATGTTTCAGAGACATATTTGAAACATTTTGGAAAAATTTGACAAAAATAGCACAATTCAAAAGGCATGAAACTAAATAATTTTCGTCACTGTGTTCTAAAATTGGTGAAATGCAAATTTTCAAAGTTTTGTATAAAATCTAAAAATAAAGTTGTAGAAGCAATTTTTCGGCTTTTTAACATCTATTAGGTAGACTTTCAAATGACGTCTTCCTTTTGGTTGTAAGGTGTGGGGAAGGTCTTTTTTTGTTCAAAATTTCAAATTTGATAAAACAGACCAAAAAAAGACAGGAAATGGTCGTAGTTGAATGATTTTTGGTACAAGTATGCTCGTCGACGACAGAATCAATTCCATCCATTTGGATTTGGCCAAAAAAATTTATTTGCAAAAATATGAGCTCAAATCAAGTGTTGCGTTTCTTTTGCTGGTGAGTGTATAATGTATATATATATATATACCCAATGGGCTCATATATGTCATACCAACATTGTGGTAATGTCCCAAAGTTTGTGGTAATGTCCCAATGTTTGTGAAAATCATGTAGAATTGTATGGCAGAAATGGCGTTGTCACAATGTTGTGAAGCAATGTCAAAGTCTCAAAGATATGACATTAGCATAACATTGTGTTCATGTTGTTGCAACATATTTTCTACCATACATTTCTGCGTTACCAAAAGATGAGCCCTCGACCAATTAGCAACGTTGTGTTTATGTTGCATGGCCCTTAGGTTTTATACAAGTCCGGATTGTATTGTGCTTTTACCGAGATGCACATCGTGTTGATAACTTCTACTTATTAGTGTATGAGCTGTAGGTTAGATGAGGCAATGGTTTCAGTAAATAGTTCTTATAAAAAATATATATATAGAATTTTATTGGACAACTGAATATCAACAAGATACATGAGTCATATAAATAAGATAAAATCATAAAATAAGATAAGTATGTACAAAAGAGGGATAGTAACTAGCTACGACTAAGAAGAAGGAGCAAATGCAATTATAAAATATATAATATCGTGAAATAAATATTTATTTTTCTGAGAACATATAATATAGGTTAGCATCCAGAGTCATGGAATAATAATTTTCAATACAATACCAATACTATAATCCTATAATAAGAACAAGCACCAAAATTACAGAAATTATAAAAATTATACATAAATTATTACAAAAAATATAAGCACCATATTTGATATTCTAGAATTCGGTGATGACTAGTTCTAATTAGATCAGCCGTTAATCAAGCAATAAATCTAGGAAATATATACAGCACACGAAGTGGTATAAAATAAAAAAAAATTAACAATAATAAATAAATCACAGGATATGTTTATATACATCAGAATCAATGGTAGCACCAATAATACATTGTTTCTATTAAGTACAAGAGAAAGCAAACATTTTAATCATGTACAATAGTGACAGCAACAACAATGGCAAACACAAGGAAGCAACGCATCCATATGCCACAGACCACTCAGTCACCAGGAGCAACATATCTGACATACTTTATCCTTATGTGCGAATACACTTTATCATTATAAACACTAGCTTTAATTCTCAATTTTCAATGCGGTATATAGAAATTTGCCAAGAGCAAAATTCAAATGTACATTTTTTGATGTCAAGAAATGGTGAAATTGGATCATTAATTGTTTTGTGTGCTACCTCATACAAATTAGTTCTTAGGTTTGTCCATCTGGGGCAAACTATTAGACAATGGAATTCATCTTCAACAAGATTTAGGTTACATTTATCACAGATACGATCCTCCGCAGGTATATACGGACGTTTATGTCTACCAATTTCGATATTAAGATTGTGAGAACTTAGTCTGAAACGCGCAATACTGGTATAAACAGATTAAGGGAGATTTAAGTTAAGATATGGTTCTAATCGCATATCAGATTTAAAGGATTTGTACGTTCTTAGTTTTGGGTATTTAGTGTTATCATTTATATCACTCATCATCTTATCCTTAGCCTGGTCATACAGGCATGCTATGGTTTTATTCAAATTGCATTGCATAAGATCTGTTTAACCTCTCAGAGACTTTGCCAAGTCTCGTGAGCCAACAAGGCACACCTTTCTCATGAAGTTTAATTTGAATGTCTAGACATTTATGAAGAAGGATAGGACATGTTTTACTTTTTAGTCTCTCCAAGTATTTTAAGGCTGAGGATTGTTGCCTTATAAGTAAAGGAAATCTGCCTGTGTCTGCTAAAATAGCAGTTTGTAGGCGTTTGACATCTAACGCTAAGCATATTTTTGAGGAAGTTCAATTGTATCTTTTCAATGACATTATTTTCCTATAATAAATAATAAATAATATATATATAAGTGAAGTACATTAAATGCTAAGAAACCTTGATTTGGGCTGTTGTCGTATCATGTAAATAGGCTCAGTTATTATGATGTCTATTCTTGCGTATTCTTTTGATATCAAATATCCTCATATTACAATATATATATCGAATGTAGGATATATAATGATGTTTTACATCGCGCACAACTGTTATCGAATCAATTGATATCATTTCAAGTAATTGTAATGATAGGAAAGCTAAGTTCAGGGAGCAATGGTGCATGTAACATTCTAATTGTAGGTTAACTATAATTGTAGATTGAGAGCAAGCGCAGCTTACCTGTTGGTGTGTTGGCGGCCTCCTCAGAAGTGATTTGTTCAGGTGATGCAAATGCTGCTGTTGAGCTGCTGCTGCTGTAATCCATACGATGCCACGAAGAGAGGTAATAGTAGAACAAGATGAATATAGAAAAAGGTGCATGAACCTTCTTTTAGCACCTTTTATAAGAAACTTCTTTGCAGCTTAATGCGTTACAAAGATTACTGCGAATGATAAATTAAAAGATTGCAGGAAAATTTAACAAGCACCTTGGAAACATGAGCATAAGGTGAACATTGGCTCGTTGACGCTTTTAACCAAAAATGAGGTTCCCCTTGGAGAATCGTAGGTGTAATGTTTTCAAGGGTGCCATTGGCATTGCCCTTTTTTATCTGACCACCCCCTCTGTTTCTTTCCAGCCCCAGTCCAGCCCTGAAAAAGGCCAAAACACACAGGGACATTTAAAAACGTATAAAGATGATGTTGCTTCTCTGACGTCAGACAATTTGCCAAAATGAATCATCTGTATGGCACATCCTTCAAATAAAATATCATAATCGTAATATATGACTGCCGTCAACAACACTCCCAACTCCGAAGTTCAGAAAACATAAACAACTTGGCTGACTGGTGCAACTGTTTTTATTGTTAGGCATGCTCAGATAAAAAAGTAGCATGCAATTTTAGCATTTTACAAAAGTATATATATGGTCATTTCAACTTATTTGTAAAGTTATTTGTGCAACACTGTTACTTCAGTCGGGGTCAAATGAGATTCTCCTGTTCAGTTGTTGAGTATCGGTGTTCCGGGTTGCCATGAAGGCGCATTGACTGTCTCCCCACAGGACGGACCAATCTTCGGACGATTCGACCAAGAGCTGTAAGGGGAAGGCTCTCCACAAACTCCACGTAATGGAGTTGGCAATTGGCTGGCATGAAATCTGTAAGTAGATGCAAGCATCAAAATATCTAACCGAAAACAATCACAGTATACAATTTTTTTTTGAAAATGATTTAACCTGATGCTGGAGACCAGAATATTGTGTTTAGGTGATTTTTACTTCAGGAAAAGTTGTGCTGCTCCCACACAATTTTGTGTCTAGAAGTGCTACGCCTACGCTGCAAAAGTAGTCGCACTTGATTTAGGCCCTACTCGAGTTTTGACAGTTTGCTAAGAATAATGCCTCGTAAACTTATTAGGCCGCCTACACTGATGTTGACCAGTGTTGTTGATAGAAACGCAACACAATAATTAAATGGAGACGCATTTGTAGTGAGTACGTAATAGGCAACGACACCTCTCACAATAAATCTTTTGACAATAACACAACTTATTTGAACTCACAAACAAAGGTTACTGACCGTTTGCATACTCCAGAACATCTTTGGCACTGACGTCATCAAAACCTGCTCTTTTGATCACGTGGGCCCCCAAGGTCCAACCTGCGACAACACAGGCCTCTGCCACCGCCAGATGACGCCCTATGATGTCCTCTATGGCCCTCAGACTCACCTGAAGAGATCATTATAAAATCAATGCAAAATTCTTACAAATAGGCCTGCAGACTTAGAACTAAATCACATCTCTTGAAGTGATTACATGTGAAATCGCAAGCGAGTTTCATTCCTTGGATCAAGGCATCCTGACACTTACAACAAAATGCCATGTGTCGGTTAGTCAACGTTTTACCTAAGTTAACTGTATTCAGCATTTTATGTGATCGCTAATTTGTGGGTACATACACATTATAACAGTATAGGATACTATAGGCCTACACTTGGCAATACCAATCTACATCCGTCTTCTCACAGGTCGTCTCTAATTCTCTTGACCTTGGAAATAGTACACTATCACTTTGAGCGTCGAATTTTACGATACACAGACGCAGATCAGAAAATGTCTATGTAATAGGTAATGCTCATGAATTAGATATTTCAAACGCCAAAATATTACTTTATTTTTTTGAGCCATCCAAATTCCAGACTGACTCCCACCGGGACTGCACAACATCGATTCCAACCCTTAATCCAGTTAATTGAAGAATAACCCCCCCCCCCATCGGGCCTTCGGTTTTAATGTGTAAAAATAGAAATTGATATTTTTAGTACATTTCTAATCATAACCCCCCCCCCCCCAATTATTATGCATAGTCTATAGAGTAGTTTTTTGTGCCCTCTAGATGCCAGAGAGCTAAAAAGTGATTCCACCCCAAGCACTATTGGTCCACAAACCTCAAGGGCTGTACTTATTATTGTACCAGATGACAACATTTTGGGAAGCAGATTCAGAATTTTGAAGGAACCCAGTTGGTCAATCTTAGTTTACGGGAAAATCCTCACTGTGATTCCTTGATATCGGATGACGTCGTTGACATGTCCCAGCATCATCAAATGTCCGTCTTTAGTCAGCATCCCGAAGTCCCCTGCAGCATGAACAAAGCATAGCATTTATAGCCCTGGAGTTTCAAAATAGACAGCTCCACTACACACAAGTTACATGTAAAACCTCCACACACACGGTAACGTACCACCTGTGACATTTGAGAGCAGACCACAACTGCTGCAGACAATCTCCAAATCTTGCCCAATGTTACAATCGGGCATGGTTATTTCTCCTATTGGCAAACTATTTCAACTATTGGCAAACTATTTCTCCTTTTGGCTAATTCTTACAACTTTGCCCAAAGGAGCAATTTGCTATTCTAACTATTGGCAAACTATTGTAACTATTGGCATACTTTGCCGAAAGGAACAATAAGCTATTCTAACTATTGGCACACTATTGTTCCTATTGGCAAAATTTGCCCATCTCTAAATATCTTTTCTGGCCACTCTTCTTCTTCTTCTTCGTTTTACATTCCGTCTTTGTTTTAGACGAACCTCCTGTTGAAGGAGTTGTGTTATATTTAAAATCCAGGATATAAAACTTCAGGTTAAAATCCAGGTTAAAAACATTTCTATAAAACTGTTTCTAAAAGAAGAGCTATTTCTAAAAACTACAGCTAAAACAGTTCCTAGCAACGTCTATTTTGTAACAGAAGAGACTGGTGATTTTGTTTGCTCTGGCACTTGCTGGACCGGCGATCGAGATTCTCCTGGAGTCTCTCATGAAGTCACCTCCATTGAGGAGAGCGTAGCACCATTCCTCTGGCTTCCCTGGGGGCGAGATGTCCTCTTCATAGTAAATCCCGCGAAGACAATCCATTGCTTGCTCCCTTATTCTCCTTGTTTCCTTACATTTGGCTATCATATGTGGAGTGTCTTCCTCTGCACTTCCACATAACCTGCAGATGCCCTCGTTGTCCTGGTTGTATTTCCTCAGCAGCGATTCTGTTTTGTAACGACCAGTCACCATTCTAGATCTTATACTCGAAGCCTCCAGAATACGTCTACTGCCATAGGCACACCGCCATATATGATGTGTCCCAGTCTCGGATTCATCCGGAATTAGCCATTTCAAACTTGATTTGGCTCTCGCCGACTCCTGGAGATTTTTCCTGTCTTGTCCGAGGATGATTTCCTTTATGTGTTTCTTCCATGCTTGTTTAGGCCAGGGAAAGAGAATTTGCTTGTGGATGTTGATATCATAAGTGTTCCCGACCTGCACTATCAAATTGAACCAGCCAACTTTCGAGTTGGTTTGAAGTGCCACTTGTCTTCGTGCTAAAAGGTATAGCTGATGTCCTTGATGTAGTCGGCAGATATTCCCATATAAAGTGAGTAGCTTGATGTGGTACTGGGCTTCAAGTGTAGGCATTCCTGCGAGAATGTAGATTGCTTCCGAAGCAATATTGTCTGGTAGGGATTGCACCTGACGGAGCAATTTTTTGTAGAACCTCTCTAGGGTGCTCACATCCTTCTTTTTTAACACAACGGAGTCAAATCCATGGAGTAGTTTTGGGATAATGTAGATCTTCAGGATTTTCATCGAGGTTGCTGGACCCAGGCCGTCTACTCCATGCAATCCGATTCTCATCAGGGAGTAGGCCATTCTTCTTGCTGAACTGATGTGGTCTTCTACAGATGGAGCCGTGTTAGATTTGCTCCATAGCAGTCCTAAATGAGTGAAGCTGTCTTCGACTGTCACAATTTTCTTACCCAGGAGCCATTCTGTTGGTCGCTCTATCTTCTCTTTTACAAGTGTGGTGATGACAGATTTTTGAGGATGAATTTCATATTTGTGCTCCTGTGAGTATGTGTAGGCGATGTCCAGCATTCCCTGTAGCTGAAAGGGATTGCTACTCAGCAGTAGTATATCGTCCGCACAGGTCGGAGAACCAATATATATGCTGCCAATCATGGAGCCCAGGCTAGCCGATTCTAACCGCTTCAGTAGATCGTTAATATATGTCTTGTACAGAGTTGGAGACAGGATCCCACCTTGCTTGACTCCCTGTTTAACGGAGTAGGATCGACTGTCCTTTCCCTGCCATCTGACAACTTCTCTGGAATCTGTGTATATGTTGTTGATTAATTAAACATTAAAAATTGATTAATTAAACATTAAAAAATAGTTAAATCGTGCCCATTCCTGCAATTATCGCCCACTTTTGATATTAAAATGCGGGGCGCAGCAGCGGAAATCCCGAAAATGCGGGATTCGGTTTTTTGCGATTTGCGTGACTTCTAGCAAAGATACAAACTTGATTTTTTTACCATTAAATTCGGCTTGAAAATAGAAATTTTTAGAGGTCAGTTTCATTGCCCTAGCATGACTAGAAAATTTTCTAGAATTTATCTATTTTTACTTAATAAATTATTTATAGGCCTAAATATACGATCAAATTCTAATCTGTAGGCCTATGGCCTACTGGACAGCTCCACATAATACGTTGTAGACTGCCAATTGATTTTGTTTTTTTTGTTTTTTTACTCCAAGTAAGATTTTTATTAGTTCAGTAGACAACTGTGTGTTTTTTCTGCCCTCACTGGTCATGTTGGCAAACCACAGAAGGCCTATTGTACATACTCGAACACCAAATGAGGGACATATATACATGTAGGCCTAATATGTAGGCCCGGGCCAATAACCAAAAAAAACAACATTATGTAAATTTTCTTTGAAAAAAAATTACTGGCATTTCCAAATTCCTACAGCCTGCTGTTTGTAGACCTAAGCCCTCACCACCCCACCAAGCCCAAGGAACATAATATATTCACATCTGATACTATCTTTTAAGTTTATTAATTAAAATTTAATTCAAGTTTAATTTGGTTGAATTAGTCAGATTGTGTGTTTTTTCTGCCATCCCTGGTCATGTTCGCAACCCACAGAAGGCCTAGCTAGAGGCACATAGGCCTAACATGTAGGCCTTTAACCAAAAAATAATAATAAACCACACATAAATATATATTTATTTAAGTTTTCTTTTTAAAAAATAAATGGCATAATTTCCAATAGCCAACTGGTTGTACATAGACCTCACCCCTCAGCACCCAACCAAGGAACATATATATTCACCCCTGATACTAACTTTACTAAAGTAAAATTTAATTCAAGTTTAATTTGGTTGACTTAGTCAGATTTATATTTGGATGGAATTTTTTGATATTGCTACGAATCTATAACCAGGCAAACTGAACACATCTCTCAAAGACTAATCTAACAGTGAAAAAATTTCGGCTCTACCATTACTTGAAGTTATTCAAATAAAGAAATCCACACAGGCATTCCCAAGGCCTACTTTTCTAAAAAAAAAACGGAATTCCGCGATCCCGCACCCGCAACTGCGACCCGCATTTCAGAAAAGGCCTGATGAGCGATAATTGCAGGATTGGGCACAAATTCAATTCACTATTTGTGAAGGTTCTAAGTGGTCCGAAAAGACATCCATGAGCGATAATTGCAGAGATGGGCATGAATTATTTGGTGCCAATATCTAAATCAAGTCTTTTTGATATTTGGAGATTGGCAATTTAGAGATTGACTGACGCAACAACATTGACCTTGGATAACACAGTATACTACATATATAATAGGCCTACTGTATTCAGAAATCTAACAGAACTTTGGAGGAAATAATTTAGACAGATAAGGACACAGATGACATTTGAAGTTTGATAAATTGTTCCTTGTTGGAGATTTAAGTGATTCTTCGACCCTGGTCATATTTTCCCTTCGGCCCAATGTTTCAATTAGTCGAACGTACAAAGATTGCTCATAGCAATTTGCTATACAATCATAGACTTCTTTTCTATCAATAAAATGACTAATAAACTGACAACAGTTCTATGAAAGGTCTTTTTTTTCTCATCTTTCATTTACACAACCATAACTGATCTCTCGTAATTAGAGCTGTTTGCAGATTAGCGGTCCAAACAGTTTCAAAATTGACTTTCAACTTCGTCGTGTAATGTCACAGGCTTACAAATGTTTTGTTTGCCTCAGTTAAGGTTACTCAGTTGATTCAGCGCTTATCATATTTAGCAGCATAACAGCTGACAACAAACAAACTAATTAAATGACTTTTAAAAATAAGGTTCTTTAATCTTCACCAAATAAGAAGATTAGGAGACCAACAGAAAACTGCTTGTCAATGACATGGCAAAGCCAGTTTGCAAATTGAAAATAAGAAAATATTATTTTCCGGTGGACCACCAACCTGCAAACACCTCTAAGGACATATAATAATATTCCAACACTACCATTTCAATGTTTAACTTCCTCACACTATTAACAACAGCATCTGTGTGTCATCTGTGTGTCATCTGTGTGTCATCTGTGAGTCATCTGTGTGTCATCGGTGCGTCATCTGTTCGTCATCTCTGTGTCATCTCTGTGTCATCTCTGTTATGTCTCATATGTCCTCATCTGTCTCACCTGTCTTGAGCCAGCCTCGCTCCAGCAGCCCTATCTTCTCAGCGGCCTGGTTGTGGGCAGCCTCCATCACTTGAGGCCCTTTGATCATTATCTCTCCCTTGCATTCTGGGCCAATGTTATTTCCATCAATGTCCACTATCTGCAATGCAATCGCCACAAACAAATGAGAAGATAACTAAGCTGACACTTGAGCTGCGACATCTCATTTGAAAACCACTATGAAGCCTTTATATATACATTTAAAATCATTATAGCTGTTTGCAGAATGGCGGTCCAAATAGTTTCAAATTAACTTTCAACTTGGTTGTGTAATGTCACTGACTTAAAAATGTTTTGTTATTGTCAGTCATGTTTAATCAGTTGATTTTAAAAGTGTTCAACTGCTCATGATATATCTAGCATCACAGGTGACAATAAACAGACTGATTAAATGACTTTAAGGTACTTCATCAAGCAGGAAGATTAGGAGACAACAGAAAACTGTCAATGACGTGGCAAAGCCAGTATGCAAATTGAATAAGAAAATTAATTTTTCCAGTGGACCGCCAATCTACAAAGAGCTGTAACAGTAATTCTATTCTGGGCGAGTCATATGGTTGGCAAGCTCCATTTTAAAAGATTGAAAATAAATGTTAGATAATTGGAGTTTCTATTTTCTCTCTTTCCATTCTTGCATGCAATCATTCAACGTTAGGAGAAAAACCTACAATTTTAGAAAAAGAAGTTTCAGGTGCTCGACAATGAATCTATACATTTGAATGAACATGTCCCTACCTTTACTAAAGATCCAGCAGGTATAATTCCTGCTTTCTTGTCACTGGCAGTGTTAGGGTAGACCGTTACAGCTGAGACAATCCCTGTGCATTCAGCCAGTGTGTAAACTGGAAGGAAATCAACAATTCAAAAGAATTAGATAACTATGTACTAGTTCGTTAAATAAATCACAACAATACTAAATTATAACCTTCAAAAATGTTCGTAGTTGGGAAGACAAGATACACAACCAATGCCAACCAGTCATTTAAAATAGGCCAATACCCATTGACCTTAGGCAACACCTGGTTTTGTTTCTTACTGATGGCGATGTCTATAGAATCATAGGTAATTTGAACATTATTATGCTGTAGTACTTTTTCAGTGTCATGTCTCCAAAAAACTTTTATTACCAAAAATCCATAGCCCTCCTCCCAAGTACCTCCCATATTATTTAGTCCCTATTACCTAAAAATTTACTTAAACACTAATAAACAGTCAAGTCTCTTTAAATTATTGACAATGGCAGAATATAGGGGAGAGTCCCCTCGATCGGACATGTGCCTCGACCGGAACATTTTGGTTATGACATAATTATAAAACTTATGAACTGCTGTCCTATCTTGAGTGATTCCTTTTCAATCAATTGGAAATGGTCATAAATGTTTGACTTGAAAAATTGGTAATATTTGAAGTTAAGATGATTAGTATAAAATGGTAGTGTCTGATCTAACATTGTGATGCAGGTCTCACACAATCAGAACTCACGTACTGCTGGGAAATCTTCAATAATCTGTCTCAGTGACCTCCAACTAATGTTCTCCAAAAAAAGAAGAAAACTTCACTTATCTATAAAAATCAAAGCACTAGCCAAAATTTTGTAAATGACAGTTATTCCCTCGATCGGACCAGTAGAGTGTCCTCGACTGGACCACCTAATAGATGGATGTATATTCATAATACAACCTGTGAACATGACAATTTGAGCTTTTTATAAAGCAGTAATCCCTATAAACATTAAAAAATTGTTCATAGATTAGTAAAATAAATTATGATAATTTAACTCCCATGCCAATATGCCCTCTACCAAAATTTTCTGGAACAATGTCAAAAAGTGAAAAACTCCAAAATTTCAATTGATGCACCCTGAGGTTAGTTGAAACAAATAGAAACTGTTGTTTCTAGGTTGCTATATGATGCCAATAGCTTGGGTTATTCAAAACATTGCCTTATGGTGTGGTCCAATCGAGGCAACTTGGTGGTCCAATCGAGGATACTACATCAGTGACTTGAGAATTTGAACCTATTTTGGAAAATGGTCTAGTGTCTATATAGTCCGACAAAGACTGACCAACAACAACGAAGTTGTCTTGAATAAGATAGAATATTTCGATCTAGTGTCTATACAGATCACGCTTTAACTAAACAAGTCCAGAACATGGTAGCACAATATATTTCAATTTTGTCTTCATCTTAATTCTGACTAGTAGGGGGGCTTAGTCAAAAAATCGTTCACTTTATTACGATTTTATGAGGTTTTGGTTGTGGGTAGCCATGACCAAGACCTTTCAAAATCCACCGACCGCCAAGCAGATTTCACCCCCTTGTGGCCGTATTTGGCAAATCCAATATGGCCGCCATCGGATATCGACGATTTCGTAACTTTTCAACCGGGCATCGTAAAAACAAAAGTGATACCTCTAGTTCGGGGGTTTTCTGACTGAGGAATTCATTTTTGGCATCAATTTGGTGATTAGAGCAATCCTGGTGGCCATATTGCACAAATTCAAGATGGCCGCCCTAAATTGATGGATTAATGTAACTTCGTTACTAAGCGTCATATATTCTCATATGATACCTCTATTTTGGGGTTATCATGGGCTAGGAATTCATTTTTTTGCATTCTCTCTTTGATTGGACTATCCCCTGATGGTTATATGGGATTTCAATAACAGGTTTAAGTCTGTGAAAATGATGTCAATGGGCATTAAAATCATTTCGCTCAATCATGCTGGAAGAAACAATGTCAGATAACTTGAATCCAGAGAAAGCTCATATGAAAAGTAAAACCTCGTACACTATGTTTAAATCACCAAATGTTGCCACATTGTCATGTATTCATTTCTTTATAATTGTTTTATAATATTACCAATTGTTTGGTTTGGTGGTCTGTTTCTCTTTGGTTTAACAAGAACATATTGCATATATTTAGAATTACATGTATTATAGCAGTAATTGCAGAAACCTCTTAATTTGTTCATCCCCTAGCTTTGAGCCTCCTCCTTCACTTTGCACCATTATGTGATTAATGTCCTGTGATATTTGTTCTGACGTTCGAGATAATCTACAAAATATCGGTTTCATACATGAAATATGAAAAGAGCACCTTCATTTGGATGCAGAATTTGAGTCCCTAGTTCTTTAGAATAATTGAAGCAAAACATTTTTAAAGGACATTCTCCAATCAGCTTGTGGAATGAATATATTTACTCTCAAGATTGTATGTCCACAATGCTCTTGACACATATTTTTAACAATCAAGATGATATTCTGCTGTTAAACAGGAGACAATTTGTCAACAAGCAGTATCTTTAGAATGGTTATTTCAAACTGATTGCCTTGATTAGTCTGTCATCTTGAAAGTCCAGAACAAATCAAAAAATATTGTTGGTTCGCATCAAAGACCAAAGCGGTCATCTGGATTCCTGTCAACAGGCCAACACCTTCCAGTCCACTTCAAATCCACAGAAGCAACACTGAAGAAAAAGATGATGAAGCACCCACAACAGATAGGATTTGTCCTACCTTAATTCTCATCCCATCAAACAACATGCCAACAGCTGAAACCTACTTCATCAATAACGGACCAAAGGAGGACAAAAACTTTGAAGACAATGACATGATTTGAGTTTTCAATGAGTATTACCAAGGTGCACAATGCTAGGGCAAACTTATTGGTTGAGTTTTAATCATTGAAAAATTGCCACAAGCATGACCTTGTGCTTACAGGTACACCTGAAAAGATAGGAGGAACCTGTATTACAAGACGAAAGTCTTGGTGTAATTTGACAATATTATTTTCAGATAAAAGTTAACTCAAACAACGTTATGATAATATGTGGATTTGTATCCCACATAACAAGGATCCCAAACATCCTGTTCAATTGGGACCTCTGGCACAAACAATACCATGGAAAGGAATCATGCATCTTGCAGGTGAACTGGCATGTCACTTTTCATGTTGATTCATTGTAGTTTACAATAATTTTATTGTCAGACATTCTGATTCTGGTAGCCATTTCCAGCATCTTCACATGATTTCCCTCTACAATTATAAAATATAAATATATATAATATGGTGTCCAGCTGCAAAAGTATCTCACACATTTCACAACATGTAGCTTTGTGTGACCTGTGATTGAAGAGAGATTGGTGGTTTAACTGGTTTTGCCCTCAAATGCCTAATTCCATGACACAAATCACAAGAAAACATAAATTAAAAAAAAAAACTTTAATCAGCTAATTTATTTTGTCATTGACATGCCGTGAAGATTATTTGTTAGAGGTTCATTTACAGTATATATTGTAGGCCTATCTGTGATGTTTGTCACACAAGATGATCATTTTAGAGAATCAATTATATTCTCAGCTGCTCATGTTTTTTTTTGTTTCTTTTTTATTAGCATGAACTGCGGTGAGAAAATTTGCAAAAATTTGCCTTCAATCTCTTGCTGTTTCTGAAGTAAGCATTGCAGGAACTTCAAATTTGCACACATGTCGTTCAAATGATAGACAACATCTGCCATTACTATTTCACTGCAATAATTTTAATTATTTTAATTATAATAACCACTATTAACCAGAGCTTAACCTTAGTATTTCTGATCAGTGCAATTACTATAAAACAGCCCTTATGAACATTTTATTGATACCAGACATCTTCCTTTCTTTGACATCCCACAGAAAAATGCTTAGAGGAGTGGTTTGAACATGTACCTCAGGGAATGATTGGTTTCTGGAAAAACTAATAGATAGATAGATAGATAGATAATTTATTTTACCAACATCACACGTACAAGTAATTTCTGAATTAGACTGGGTAAAGTAAAGTAAAGTAAAGTATTTATTGACCATATTTACATATATGTACAATGCTATTTACATTTTCCATCACCAAAATGCAATATATATGGCAGGCTGACGCCAATGCAGGCGTATTTGCCTTTATCAGTAAATATATATATATGTAAAGTAAATATCATATTAATCAAGCACAAAATATAACCAGTGAAGCATTATCCAATATTTTTATCACAATATTTACAGAATAAATCAATTTATACAGTAACTAGAAATACGACTAATTTACAAATTGAAAGCCAACATTATTGTTAGGTGCTGCCTCTGGTTGCCCCACATTTGAGGCTGCCAAATCACGTTTTCCACCCCTCAGGGTGGATGGGGTAATCTGACAAGACAGCCCCGCAAAGGCAACCAGAGACAGCTGTGTAGTATCTGTTCTTTCATAATTAGAGACAGACTGAGGCATTGAGATATTTCTACTTGTGTATGTTTCACTATCTTAAATCGAAATTATTCATAAGATAATCTTTCAATTGTTTCTTGTAAGTGTGAATGCTACAGTTAGTATTTACTAAGGGGTTAATTTTATTCCAATATTTAACTCCTTGAAATTTGATTGATTTTGCATATGAGTGTGTTTTACACTGTGGTACATGGAAACTATTTGACTGACGTGTTTGTCTTGGGACAATGTCAGAATTAAATGCAAACATCTCTTTAAAAATATCAGGTAGTGAACCTTTTAGAAACTTGTATAGGAACATCATAAGGCGCTGGATGTAAATATGTGAAAGTTTTAGGATTTTCAGATCTTTAAATATTGGTTCAGTGTGGGCATAATATTCAGCAGATGATATTATGTTGGAGGGATGCCCAGAGAAACTCGAGAGTTTGTTTTTTGGGCACCGCAGGTGACATGAAATGAGATGAAATGATATGGGCATGGATTGATGAAGGAATGATATAAAGAATAAATAAATATGATATCACAAGTACTAAAAATTAAACATACAATGTTACAAATTTGTCATATTTGGGGGGGGGGGGGGTTAGATACCTAATACAATTTATTAAGACATGATCAAGCCTTCAACTTGAAATAGCAGGCAATACTACAGGCCTTATTTGGCAAGCTGTTAGAATGAGGTTGGGGCTCCCACTTGAAAGGCATTGTCCCTAGTACAACACACAATCATGAACCTGATAGCAAAATTTCACTCTTTTCTTGAAATTTTTATTTTTTGGCATCTTGAATGGACACCCATGAGTGGATGGGCTCGTAGCAGCTGCGTGTTGCCACATAGGCCAGTCCACCCCTGCTTCTGACAGTTCCAATCTCATCTCTGAAGTATCTCAATGTCAGAGAATGGCAGATTGGCTGGCTTGTTGATGATTGTGATTTTCTAGGATAATGCCAATAGCAGAATAGTAACTCTATTGCCTTTTTTTGTCAGTTGTTGGATGAATGACATACATTATTCTAACGCACAAAGCAGATTGCCAGCCACTAATATTATGATAGTTTTCATGCAACTCACTTTGACTGATGCTGAAGGAGAATGTCAAAATTGCTTATTCAACTTCAGTGATTTTTGTCCAACTGTCAAGCGTAATATTACTGATGCCATGTCGTATGAAAATTCAAAATATACAAAAAAAAATCTGAATCATGTTCTTCCTTATCAAGAGTATAGCATTAATTCATTGATAATCATTTATCTAATCATTTATGTGATGAAGTGAGAAAGTCACCATGTAAGTTAGAAAGATGCTCGGCCTCGTGGACTTTTATTTTAACTAGGCAGAATTCCGGTTGGGGTGCTTAAATTTCTCCCTTCGTTTCAGAGGCTTTTCTGTTATATATCAATGGAATATCTTGCCCTGATCTGCTCCACATGAGCACCTGCTAATTCAATAACACCCTACCGCAAATCCCAGCATTTATGAATACAGTATGAAGTCTGTAGGCCTACATTAGTTTATTGTTCTGCTGTATTGCATATCACATCTCAAAACAAGTGAAATTGAGCCACTGTTGCAAGTCTGGGAGCAAGGTGCTAGGATGCACCAATGCTATATCAATGGAAACTGCACATTTTGGGCTCCAGAATACAACCTAATCCAACTTATCACTGTGGACTTTCACTTCCAAGTTTGGAAAGGGATGCTTGTCTGTATGGATTAAATTTTTCTTTCAGAGGGGAGAATGCCAGTCACTATTTATTTTTTATCAGTGAAATACACAATTACAAATGGACGACGTCCACCGCAAATAATGTCCTCCTACTGCATGGGGCATTATTTGATGGTATAAAGACAGGTATATTGATTTCTTCAATCATCAGTTTAAAGAAGGTTGAAATCCATGTGTTGCCTACACAGCGGCAGTGAGAGTCAGCTGTAAATTATGAATATCTGGGTGTTCAAGTGGATAAGGTTGTGTGCTAAAACGAATATGTCTGATATTTATTGACATTGCATGGTTCCTCCATTGTACGAAGACCAAAGAAGCTGTTCTTTGAGCAGAAAGAAGTCAAAAAGCTAAAAAGTTATGAGTGTGCCCTATTGTCCCTATAAATTGAGTGATCTTGCAATGCAAATTGAATGACAAATAACTTCTCAAGATAAAGAGCCATAAAAAACGTTCTCAGTTTAAAAATCTCAATGCAATTTTTGAGGTCTACAATACTTAATTGAATGCTACAAAATACAAGTGCATCGATTCCATTGACTCAAAAACATATTGTCAGAATCTAATAGGGCCACCAGGGGTGCTCCAATCAAAGAAAAAATATAAAAAATGAATTCCTTGTCCATTAAAACCCCAAAACAGAGGTATCACATGAGAATATGTGACGCTTAGTAACGAAGTTACGTTAGTTTGCCAATTTTTAGGGCGGCCATCATGAATTTTTGCAATATGGCCACCAGGATTTCTCTAATCACCAAATTGATGCCAAAAATGAATTCCTCAGTCAGAAAAACCCCAAACTAGAGGTATCACTTGTGTATTTACGATGCCCGTTTGAAAAGTTACGAAATCGTCGATATCTGATGGCGGCCATATTGGATTTGCCAAATACGGCCACCAGGGAGTGAAATCAGCTTGGCGGTCGGTGGATTTTGAAAGGTCTTGGTCATGGCTACCCACAACCAAAACCTCATAAAATCGTAATAAAGTGAACGATTCCACCCAATATTGAGGCTAAGCCCCCCTACTAGACCAGTTTTTAACTTCATAGCACTTACACCCTTTCCCCACTGAGCACCTGAAGTTAGGTGTTCCGATCGAGGGGACACTCCACTATGTGCCAGTCATCCATCGTCACACAAAAAGAAACCAATACTAGTTAGTTTGAGGCCAGCAACCATGCAGTTTGAACAGTTCAATTGAACCAGAGAAATATACAGCCAAAGGCCCAAAGTGGTACAAACATAGACATCTATAAATAGACAGGCCACGCAGGCCTTTCAGCATTGGCTGGCCTGGCCCAGGACGTAGGGTCACTTGACCAAGCGGTGGAGGTGGTAGATCAACAACAACAATGGTGGAGAGGCTGACAGCATGGCTTCACCTGGGCCTGCTAACACTGTTTGCGGCCTTGACAGTGTAAATGAGGGGTCTAGAATGGTTCAGGTTAGTAGTTGACCCTTCTGTAAACGTGTTTAGTCGCTGTTTAGTGGGCCTTGGCTTGTTGGCTGGTGCATACAAAGGCATGAATTATGCCTTGGACTTGGTTGCACATCTGGGACAAACTCCCAGTTGCACATCATGAGTTGGTCCTTGCCCTTGGTGACAAATTGATCATCCTGACATATCATATGCTGTTGACAGTTGTTAAGAAACTACTGATTACCCGGTAAATAAATACCACTTTTCAATTGACTACTAACAGTAGCCCTGCACTGGCTGTAGAGACTGAGAGGGGCAAGTGAGGGGGACCTTGGAAGTTGGAGGGGGGGGGGGTGGGGGGGACCTTGGCTACCTTACAGGGCTCCCAGCAGTTTGTGTATTTTCTATAATTTCAATATTTGAATTTCCATATTATTTACACTATAATATTTGAAAAATTTGTAAGGGTTCCTCTGAGACCCAATAATTGTTTGCACAATTCTCGCATTGGATTTTAATTAAACCATGGTTTTTATCAACAATGCCAAATGGATATTTTATATTCACCTGAGTTATACAATCTTAATATCCACAAAAAAGATTTTTAACACATTGACTACTCATACATGAGTCACAAACTGGATATATATGATCTGGAAAAAGAGGCAAAACCTTGCCTGCTTCCAGTAACACTAAGACTAAGACATTACCTTTTAGATTATGTGAAGTAAAAAAGTTTTCTGTCTCTCACACCCTATCAGATGTATTTCATTTGAAACTTCTTGTAAAATCCCTATATTTTTGTTATGGCTTCTGGAAGGTCTGGTCTTGATGTTAAAAAAAGAATACAGGGGAACCTGCAGTGCACACCGAGTAACAGCTTTATAATTATTGATGAGTTCCATTGACAATGGTAACATGCAATACCATTATCCTCTCGGTTTTCTGAGTTCTTCAATCTATAGGCCTAATCTCTATTTTAACCCACAATTATCAGAATAATATATTAAATGGTTTGATGAACATTGTATAATGTTATAACAAAACAACCCAAGTCAGGGTCACTGAGTAACAATATCACTCGCTGTTGTGTGAATTAATATCACTCGAGCCCGCAGGGCAAGAGTGATATTAATTCACACAACAGCGAGTGATATTGTACGAAGTGCCCTGACGCGTGGTTGTTTTGTTTTTATCACCTGGTTTTACCTCAAATTTTAAATTATAAAGAGGGACTATTTTCTGCCATTACAAAAATGTGACGTCACCATGGAGCAACAATGGAGGTGACGTCACAATCCTATTGTTTTGGCTATTGCTTGGTTTGTGACGTCATCAGGCATCTGAAATGCCGGTGATGTCATAACAATTGTTAAAAAATATCGCCCTTGAAGGGTGGTATTTTTTACAATATCATAGGCCCTGATATTTTGACTGTAAACAGTGATATTCACAGCCAACCAGGTGATAATAAATATTAATTGTTTGTCGATACTCTGTATGCTTGTTGGAGTGGTTATGAATTACAGTAATAATACTCAAAAATGTTTTGTACAGGTTTCCAAGTCGGGGAAAATATCCTGAAATGGCTGGCCTCTGGAGGAAGTGGGAGATGACATGCAGGAGATCAAAGGTTCAGAGCCCATGCAGTAGGCCTATAACACTTTGATAAAGCAGTCAACGTAGACAAATTTGGAAAAAATTGTCTCTGAAAATTACTGTTGTGCGAACTTACCATCTCACTTGCCGTCTTGCAGGCTGTAAGTAAACCCATATGTTTTATAGACTTATGCTGTCTTCATAATTTTTGGATAATTGTATAAATAAATCATTATAAATAACCTAGATAATGTGCTTATTACAATGCTCCATTGTGTAATCTGAATTAACATTGATTAGCCTAAGTATGGTTGGGACAAAGTGGTTTTAAATTTGCGACATGGCAATGGGATGACCAGCGGTTTACCAATTGTGCTAATTGTTCACTTCCTATTGCAGAAAATATTTGGAGAGAGATCTACCTTATGCAGTGCAACAGAAGCAGCAGGAGGAGAATTTATATCCAGGTGGGAAGACCACAGCTTTGAGTCTGACGACTGCATGGAGAATGGCAGCTGTATTACTCTGGTACGAGGCTTTAAAATTGTGAATTTTCAAAAATGATACAATTTTTTAAATGACTGATAATCATAATTTTCCAGCTTATAGTTACTGTAAGCACCTTTTCCCTCAGTGCTTTTCCTAGGACCAACATTCAATTAGCCACAAAGGCCAATTTCAGTGAAATGCATGGATGTGTAGCTGATTTGCCAGCAAATATGTGCAATTTTCATTAGCCACAGGGAGGATGCATTAGCCAATGCTAATGTGGCTAATGACTAGGAAAAGCACTGATTTCACTGTGCTGTTTTTTTTTGTTTTTTTCAGGATCATCCATCCAGTTCTACACCAGCTAAATTCAAGAGAAGGATTAGAAACAGAAGACGATGTGTGGAAGAAATAGAAGAGCTAGAGAAGAGAACAAACGGCATCATGAAAATAGGAGGTCTAGGCCTAATTGAAGAACACTTGAGTTGGATCAATGATGTTGGTGTTGAGCTATTACCTCAACAGAGCGTCGAGTCCTCACTAATTATATGTTAGCTCTGTTTGAGACACTTTATACAGTTGAGACACTCTAGATTTAGCAGAATGAGATTACTTTTTTAGTATTATTAAGTGTTTTCAATATATGATAGACATTAAATTCAATTCATTTTCTATGAATTTATGGTAAAAAAATTTAAACAAGTACTCTACATTTGATAAAGGCCTGATCAATAAATATCAATAAATACAATTGAATGATAATGGTACATTATGTTCATCTTGTCAGTGGGATTATGAATTATAAAATATATCATGAAATAAGTAAATCAATTAAATCTGTTATTTCGCTATTTTTAAATGAAATTTGAGATAAATATCATTAACATGGCGTCAGATATGATCACACATGTAGTGTAATTACTAATAATGTTGTCAAATATCCAGTTCCATTATCTCTGAATATAATTTGTAATCAAATATTAAGGGTTTAACAATTCTGTTGGATAATGTGTTTCATATTATTTTAGAATTCATACAAAATGTTAACAGTTAGGCCATGTTGGGCTGGTAGATAATTTGTGAATTATTAAAGAATTTATCTTCATTAAAAAGTCAATTTAATTTTTAACTGCTGCTTTTTGTTATCATTTTTGACTTGTCTGTTTTGAAAGAATTTCCTAAATTTATGTCCTAAGCAGGGCTTCGGAGTCGGCTGTTAAGTGAACCGACTGCAACTCCCGACTCCTTTGGCTTAATTTCTGAAAAGCGACTTAGACTCTTTAGATCTCCTGAATTACGACTCCGACTGTCACTCTGCTTATCAGCATTATGTCACACAAATATTACATGGTTAACAGGGGAGAAGAATAATTATACAAATTTTATGTAGGAATACTTTAGATTATTTTGTGTAAAATTTGGGACACATTTCAAATTTTGTGACTGCGCTTTTGTAAATTTTATTTATTATTTTTAGGAGCCAGGAGTCACCTATTTAATTTTCGACTCCCAACTCTCCCTGAAAGTCGAAGTTCGACTCCCAACTCCACCCAAAAACCTCTGACTACATGACTCCAACTCCAAAGCCCTGCTCCTAAGGAATCTATACATTAGATCTCTGAGGAGGGCGGTGGGGCGGGAACTTGGAGTTTGTTTCAAGGAATTATTTCTTGCCTGGTTTTGGTGAAAAAAATCGTTCTGGGCTGTCTTGAAATAAATTATTTCTGGTAACCCAGTGGTGAGGGTTCTCTTTACAAGGTGTTGTTGTTTGATCTAGAAGCGAGTATTCGGGACTGTTGCACGCTCAAATTTAATAATTAGGCCTACAGTCATACAGCGGCAGGGGCAGTCAGATGAAAAGGGCAAATCATATTTGTGCCAATTTTGTGTTCACGACAAAATGTAGGTAGAGGGTCAATAATAAATTTATATAATTAATAATTTGTGTCTAAAATTACATAAGGCAGAATAACGGTCTTTACTTATTAAGATCAAAAGGGCACACCTTGCCACGTGCCCCCTCCCCTCCCTTGAACTATGGCAGGAGGGGCTTTTTTTGACAAAATACAAAAAAGGCTTAGTAACAGTCGTTTTTATTCACATAGCTAAAAAGCAAGTGGCAATTTGATGTAATATCACAAAAATAATATTATAGGGATTTATAGAGATTTTCTGCAAAATGCCTGGTAATTATATAGCGAGGAAAAAATAAAGGGAAATATAGGAATTTATCGTAGATATCCCAGAGGAAAACGAGTACATTTGAAGCGCTCGAATTATTAAATTACCAAAGGTACTGCGATTGTACTGCAAATTAAAATGCTTCATAAATTCTGAATGGTCCTTATTCCGGGAGGGGGCCCAGAGGAGTTGTATCATAATATTCTCGAGAAAATAAATTCAGGCCTACAATGTATAATACCCAATACGCAGTTTAATACACACCATGAACTTCTGTCAGAAAAAAGTAAAAAAGACTGCCCTTGCTAATAGCTAATGCTGAATTTCATTGACGACAATGATAATTGTGTGGCTGACCCAGCTGGAGCTCTAAATATTCAGGGGCATGAATAATTGGAATTTTTCCAAAACAGACCTATTATTATGATTTTTGATTTCATTGTATTTTTATGTGCTGTGTCAACATTTTTATTGCAAAATGAACAAAGCTGCCATTAACCATCATTATAACTATTTCTGGGCTGCCTGTCCATTTTTGTTTACATACATGATGATGCACCAGGCAAGCAGGCCTATTCATTTATTTCCACCTACCCTGGTTAAAATGACACACCAAAAGACAGCATGGGTTACTGGTGAAATTTGGAAAATGTCAAATCTTAATTGGGGTGTTAGGCCATGGGTATTTGCCTGGGATATGATGAAAACAAGCTGAGGAGAGGCTAGTTTTGGCGGCTTATTGCCAAAACGTCGTTGATGCTATCTGAAATCTGAACACGCCAGTATCGGGGGGATGAAGTGGGCTTAATGGTAGTTTTTTAAATTTTGCAAATCGATCGATTATTAAGGCCAGGAGAGGCAATTTAGTATTTATCATTTGCATTGGCTTTGCATTGAGAAACCGTGGTGGCGCTACCGCTACCACCTCCAATGGCGCGGACCACCTCGGTCCGCGTATTTGCCCCTGGTGCCATATCTAAGTGTTAAGATACCTATGGGTACAAACCAAAGGTGAGTTTCTTGACCCTTGCTCTCCATAGTCTTTCTGCTGGCCGCCAGTTGGGGAAGACAGTGTTCGAAACCACCACGACCTCTGGTGGAAGCCGACCTGCCTTCTTGACAACAGGATGGGAAGTGATGACACTCGTCCAGTTGGACAAGATTGGAAGGACTGTCACCTGCCGAGGAAATGGTTTGCATGTTAGGGTGGTTTGAAACAAATTTGAATGCAGAGAGTAGGAAGAGCAGTTATGGCTGCATTTCAGGTTTTAGGCCTAATTTACTTGGTCTTCATCCACGCTTCCACCATACAGATCTAGACCTAGGCCCTATAACAAATTAACAATGTTGAAGGGCCTGTAAAAAGTTTTAAATGTACATGTAGCTGTTTATAATTAAGAATGCTTAGGTGGCGGAAATCAAGCCTGTATTTAACACCTCTATCTATAAATAAATTGCATTGCATTGCATCCAAGAGCTGAGCTTCTTATATTGGTAGCAAAACTGAACATGTAATTGAAGAAGTTTTCTTGCTGTTGCGGTCGAAAAATTAAGTTACTCATGGGCCTGGTGCTGCAGATGTGCTGTGATTGCTTTAGCAATGGCCACATTGTACGCTTTTGAAATCATAAAAATTTAATTTGATCATTGCTTATTCAGCGTAGCTTTATTTTTTATGCAGATATAAGCATTTGTTATAAACTCACGTTATATTTGGCACTGACACACTGGATGAACCTCATCTCCCACTGGGGAACAGTGACAAGAGTGCTCTGTTGAATTAAGCTCCAGAGGGCAACACTGATGAGACCAAAGGGATGGCAGAAGGGAATCACCCCCAAGATGACGTCAGTGGAACATTCCATCTCTCGTTCTAATTTCAGCTTGCGAGATTGACCTGAAGAATCCAAATCTGCCCCACACCTGTCACAGCATCCATGGGCACTGGTCATTCCAGGGGAAGCCTTGGCTGCTTTCCAGCTCATCTGACTGAGGGACCTGAAAAAACAAAGAGCCCAAAACAAAAAGGTTCTTCAGAGAAATATAAATCTATTTTAAAATTTAGAATAGTAAGTCATGTATTTTGCAGCATGGGTTCTTGAGCTTATATCTGTTGATTCCTGATAAACCTTATGTACAGCAACTTCCAAACAATTTGTTCCATCAAACGTTGTTTGGCTTTTTACTAAACTTAGGCCCAATTTTTACAATTATGGTCTCCCATTTATCTTAGTGGCATTCTGATAAGCCAAGATCTCAAGGGGTGTTGCACTGATAAATTACCTCAATTGGGCTATGCTGTTGACTATATTTCGATTGGTCAATCTGGTGGAGTATCGTTTGGTATTTCGTAACACATCCCAGCAGGTCACATGCAAGGTGACATCATCAGGACGAGATCTGTAAGGTTCTTCTTGGCAGTTGGCTGGATTTTCCTCCAGGAGGCGTTTAAAGGACTGACATTTCTTGCTTGGTCCAATCGAGTACACCTTTTGGAATAAAAGAGAATTAAAATCAGTGAATGGCAGCATTACAGGTATGTCTTATTAGATGTGGTGTTAATTCACAGACAGTTGGCCTATAGGAGGAAATTGACCATTGGCAAAATGATCCAATGCTGCCTGCTTTTTGTGTCCAAGAGCAGGGCTTCGGGCCCTTTGTCGTCATCAATGGAACAAGCACTCTTAGAGGTGCAGGACTGCCCATGCAAAAGTGTTTGCTTTTCAGTGGAATACACATGATTTCAAATATATGTATAGTGGATGAACAAAAAAAACTATCTAATTACTTCCCAGAAAAGAAGACCCCCGAGGTGCGACCCCCGAGGTGCGACCCCCGAGGTGCGACCCCCGAGGTGCGACCCCCGAGGTGCGACCCCCGAGGTGCGACCCCCGAGGTGCGACCCCCGAGGTGCAACCCCCGACCCGATATGCGACCCCCTCCCCCCTCCCGAGAATCGACCCCCTCCCCCTCCCGAGGTGCGACGCCCTCCCCCTCCCGAGGTGCGACCCCCGAGGTGCAACCCCCGAGGTGCGACCCCCGAGGTGCGACCCCCAAGGTGCGACCCCCCAAGCGACCCCCTCCCGATATGCGACCCCCTCCGCCCTCCCGAGATGCGACCCCCTCCCCTCCCGAGGTGCGACCCCCGAGGTGCGACCACCAAGGTGCGACCATCGAGGTGCGACCCCCGAGGTGCGACCCCCTCCCCTCCCGATATGCGACCCCCTCCCCCTCCCGATATGCGACCCCCTCCCGAGGTGAGACCCCCTCCCGAGGTGAGACCCCCTCCCGAGGTGCGACCCCCTCCCGAGGTGCGACCCCCTCCTGAGGTGCGACCCCTCCCAAGGTGAGACCCCTTCCCGAGGTGTGACCCCTCCTCGAGGTGACCCCCCTCCCGAGGTGCGACCCCCTCCCTGAGGTGACCCCCTGAGGTGACCCCCTGAGGTGACCCCCTGAGGTGACCCCCTGAGGTGACCCCCTGAGGTGACCCCCTGAGGTGACCCCCTGAGGTGACCCCCTGAGGTGACAGGTGTATAAAACCTATCTATTTACAGATGTATCTGTGTATCTGTCTTCTGTCCATTCCATCCATATTTGTTAAATTGGTGTAACCTTTCATTTGTACAATCAACTTTTTTGGGAGACAATATATATAGCTTTAATACAGTAATTCAAAGCCTTTACAAATGCCAGTCAGTGTCACTCCACTTCCTTGCTTTCCTGCTATCTACGAATTATCCACTAGGTGGAGAATTTGTGAAATGCTACTGCGCCTGCCCCCTGGTGGTTATTGAGATTGGCTCGTTGTAAAATGGCGGCTGAAAAGAAGTCTGACCTGCCCTGCGCAATGCAATAGAGAGGATGTCAATAAAACTTATAATATTGCATTTAACTAAAAAAAGACACAATTGGTCCAATCTACGATGTTATAAAGGAGTCATAATGATAAAATGAACCCTTGGAATGGCCTGGTTTGACCAGTAGGCCTCTGCCTCACATCGATTCGAGATCACTTCATTACTGCCCTATGCATAGCATGGGCAGTAATTATCATGCCAAAGTTAGTGCAGATCCTAAAGCATTTCACTGATGCAAGATCAACCCAAAGTTATGATACCCACTGCTGCTAAAGATGCCCTGGCTTTAATCTGAAGTCTCACTGCTCTGAAAATTTGCCTTTAAACCCCAAAATTCTTCATTGCTGAGCAGAAGATTTCTGAGAAGGCTTCAGAGAAGCATCTTCTTCTTTTTCTGTTAGGTCCTTCTGTCCTGAGACAAAGCACGGCGCACCACAACCTGCCTAGTATGTCTATTTTTAGCCAAAAATTCATTGACACTCATACATGTACAGGATCACATTTTAACAAGATTTATGCTTCAGCCAATTACTAAAGATAGATTGATAGATCGATAGATGGATAGAAAAGCACTCTATTCACGATTCATGGGATATGTCAATTTGATGATCATATACCGGTATCATACACCATTGAGTTATAAGGGGTTATCTTAGCAACATATTGTACCAGATGTATTCAATTTGATTTTGTGTTTGTTAAACAGTCCTAAATTTGTCTATTTATTTAATCTATTTCATTTGTCGATTCTTTAGTTATCTATAGTAGTGCAGCATAATTTGAAATATATGAATAACTTGTGTAACAATGTATAGGGGGTCATACACGAAAGCGGCACAAGCCAAGGTGTATGCCTCCTGTATACCAACTTAATAGTCTATGTATATTATAATTATGTTATTATTGTAAACAATCATATTGGTCAAATAAACTACATCTGTCTGTCTGTCTGTCTGTCTAGCTGTCTGTCTGTCTGTCTAGCTGTCTATTAAATTGCTCGAGGACACAGTGCATGCATTGCATGCTATTTTTTAAAAATTGTTTTGCTAGTCACTTTAACGAATCTGACCTTCTGGACCAGAAGTTCTGGCATTTGTTGAGAATAATAAATCTCAAACGAATTAGAGAGTATTAAGTTGGTTGACGAGTATATATAGACAACAGTACCGTATTTAGGGACTGGTGTACAACTGCAAAATTGTTTTTTCGTGGCCAACATGTTCTTTTGTTCAGAGAAAACTCCTCTCATGGAAACATCACGAAGGTGAATCATGTGTTTTGTTACAGACCATCCAATCTAAATTTATGTTAGGTCTTTTTCGAAGTCCCAAATGAGTTACTAAAAATTTCCAAATGGGTTACGACAAATTTCCAAGTGGGTAACGACAAATACCTACGATATGTTATTTCCCTGAGTGCTCTGAATATTTAGACAAGGTAATGTGATATTTGGAAAGCGGCATGCACTCCGTTGGCTTCTCGCGGAATATTTGATCTTGAAGATTCAACATAAACAGTTGGTGACAGAATCATGCAATTTCTAACCTTGAGTTTGGAGTTGAACATCGCAATCCTGACAGCTGCCTCCACGTGTTCGCTGTCTGTCACAACCACTGTTGGCTCAAAGGCAATCAGCTGGCTGGTAACTGTAGCTGCAATTCAATTCCATAAGTTTTAATGATGCGTAACTTAAGAAAAATCAAGGCAATCAACAGAGATATTTTTGGTTCTTTTTCGTTGACTGTTGAGTTGGGCTAAACGACATGCCAGAAAATACTGAGCTCTCATCTTCGCTAATCTTGGACAGAGATTGTTTTGATAGGCTACACGCCTAAACAATAACAGCATCCAAAGATTTTTTCAAGAGGAAAATCCACAGCAGAAGACCAGAATTGCATGAAACAAACCAATAAATGCATGACAATTAGGGGACAGTCCCCTCGATCGGAACACTTAACTTCAGAGGCTCATTGTGTAAAGAGTATAATTTGTGATATGAAGTTCAAAACTGGCCAGAAAGACGAGGAATGAGTTAAAATATATTGTGTAATTGTGTTATGGACAAAGCTTGATCCGTATGGACACAAGACCATTTTTTTTTTAATGCTTCAAATTCTCACATTATGAACTTGGTATCCTCGATTGGAACAGTGAGTTGCCTCGATTGGACCACTTCAGAAAGTCTTTTTTTTATAGCCAAAGCTATTCGCATGAGTTTCTAATACAGAAACAACAAACAGTCCCTGATTGTTTTATGAAGTTAGGACAAATATGAAATTTCAATTTTGATGTCTTTCGCATTTCAATGTTGTTCCTGAAAAGGGCAACAGAGGGCATGTCAGCATGGGAGATAAATTCACAAAATTAATTTTACCTAACTAAGGACTATAATTTCTTAATTTCAGGGATTCACATTTCATAAAACCTCAAATTATCATATCAACAGGCTGTCTTATCAATAAAAATACATCAATGAGGTGGTCCAATCGAGGACACACCACTGGTCCAATCGAGGGAATAATTGTTGTTTGCTAAATTTAAGCCGGAGCCCTGAATTTCATAGATAGAGGAAGTTTTATTTTTCCTTTTGGCAGACAATTAGTTGGAGGTCACTGAAACAGATTCTGAAGAATTTCCGAGCAGTATGTAGATTCTGATTGTTTGAAGGCTGCATGTTAGATCAAACACTATCATTTCATACCTACCTATTATGTTAACTTCAAATATCAATGATTTTCGCTATCAAACATTCATGACCATTTCAAAGTGATTGAAAAGGAATCACTCTAGATAGGAGACCTGTTCATAAGGTTTATAATTATTTCATAATTAAAGTGTTCCAATAGAGGCACTGGTCTGATCGAGGGGACTTTCCCCTACAGTGTGATATTTAGCATTATCGCACAAATTTTGCTGTGAAACAGAAGGAATCTTTTCCCAGGGAAGGTATTTTAATAGTGTGGCAAACTTACCATGCGCCACCTTTGGGTCAGCCATGATAGTGACTCCGCCTAGTGATAAAGTCGCGAGGAACACTATGATGACCTCGGGGCAGTTGCGGGCCACCACATAGACTGACCCCCCTGGCTCCACCCCTGCTTTCGCCAGGCCTGTGGCGACTCTTCTGGTCAACTCCTCAAGGTCTCTGTAGGTCAGTTGCTGTCCACTTACTCCATCAATCTAAAAAGCACACACAGGAAAAAGGAGTTTTACAAAAAGGGAGAAGAAAGAGAGGTCAGTCAAGGTCAAGGGGGAATGTCAAAGTTAGTCAAAATTTGTTCAACCAGCACATGACGCAAAATCCCAGAGTTGGTCAAAATTTGTTAACCAGCACATAAAGCAAAATCCCAGATAGTTGGACTGCATGAGATTAAATACAATGCATATGGAGCTAATATATCTTTTTATTTTTATTTTTTTATTTTTTATTTTTTATTACGACAACGAAAATGTCACACCTGACACATTTATCATACAACAATATTTCCAAGGTGTAAGGAGTGATTTTATTTGCACATGAAGTAAAATCCTTCTTTGAAATAGATGATATGAGTAACAAAAGTCTTCACTGACAAGTTAATCAAGATTTGTAATTAAAAGCTAATACTGTGTCACCATGAATAGTATTGCATTGAAGAGACTCATTGTGTTACCATTGACGTATTAGATTTATATCAGTTTGCCAGATCATTTTCTCACCAAAGCTACTGCATTATTTTCTCGCCAGGAGGTCCATCCGAGAACTTCAGTGGTGGAGGTGAACGGCACCGGAATTGGGGGAAGAACATATTCTTCTTCTGCTTCAGTTTCGGTTTGAATGACTTCCCTCGAAGGTTCTTCCTTATTTGCATTGTTGTTCTCGTCGAAGGCTGTTCCCGCATTCTCCCACCAGAACGAATCTTCTTCAAATAGACCGGTCATATCACCAAGATCTCTCGTATCGGGCAAACTGTTGCCTTTTCGCAATCTTCGGCGTCCTGCTGCCTCTTCGGATGTCAGGCGCAGGGAGTCAGACCTTCGGGATTCTCCTTGAATTATCACAAATTTGATGCAATTGAGAAATAGAGTCAGACTAGGTAGACATGTGAAACAGTACTTGAGGAAAAAATATTAAATTAACCGATTTTGATTGCTTGCCAGGTTTTTCAGGGAGTTTCCCTGTGACCAGAATTCTAGTCAGTCTCTAAACGGTTGAAAGATTACTGATTACTATTTAACTCACTGCCAAGTTTATAAGGTTATTTTTAGCACTATGTTTACTATTTTTTCATGAGCTGAATGAAGGTTAACAAGGTCAAAGAAACTACGCATGTATGATCTACCCACCTGACATTAGTCCTGCAACCATACTTCTCCGGTCTCCTCCTCCGCTTTTCTGACTGGATTTGCTCTTTCTGCTCCTGACCGAGAATATTCTCTTGAACTGACTGGTCAGCTTCCTTGACCTCTTTTCTATTGAACTCCCACTCGTCTCCATCTCACTCTTGCTACTCTTGCTGCTTTTGCTGCTTTTCAGGGAATCTCTTCTTTTCACGACTTCCCTCTCGCTGATGACACAATAGTCCGAAGCGTTGCTGCCCGAGAAGCCGCTGCCATCGGTGATGTCTTGAAGTTTCAAGGACCCGTGGGAAACCTCTCCTGAAATGATAGGATGTCACAAACCATTGAAACCATTCCGATATATATATATATATTGGAGAAAAACGCTGTCCTATGAATTGAGGTTGAGTGATGATTGCGGCTTTACATCCTGTATTTTTGCGCTTGAAGGCTGATTAGGACAGGAGGAGAATGCCGCAATGAGGCGAAGAATGATTGAAGCTGCTGTGCAACATAGGCTCAGTTGGCCCGGCAAGAGCTGGATTCGAACCCTAGTCCCAGGCCAGCATAATACCACAGAGGAGCCAAATATAGAATCTTATGAGGTACATTTTGTATTTCTAATGTTTTAGGTTCCCTTCTTTAAACAGCAATATGCGCAAGATCTTATATATTTGATGATTCGAGATCGGAATGACATCACACTGGTTCATTCCAAAAAGCTTTGATGTCAGCATGATCAAACAAACATGTATTCCAGATGAGGTATGTGCATATATTGCTAGCAGTATATATTGCTAAAAGAAGTATTTAGATTTTACTCTTGGTGTAAACAAAATGTGCCATGTAGGCCTATGATTGATGCAGAATCCCATAATATACAAAGTTGACCGTGGTGCATGTAGCATATGCATGGCTGCCAAGTAGATCCGTGTATTCCAATATCATTAAAGCAGTTTTTCTTTGAAGTCCAAAGGATCTGCCAAAGTCACCTTATATAACAAGTCTATACGTTGGCAACTGAATTAATTCATAAGAACAAAAAGAAAAATCAAACATTTTGAAAAAAAAGGAAACTAAATTGAAATTGATTTGAGATATCAATGCCTGTTAATATCCTGTGATATGAATAAGTTCAGAATAATCATTTATCTACAGTATTTGGCAATACATTTAAAATTGAAACCAACTAATTCTTATCATTTAGAAAATGTAAATTATTCTGGTAAACGTCATTATCGATTTTTAAGTAAAAACTGAGGTACATCCAAATAAATTATGTTATAATGATTAGGAGAAAAATCAGCTAACCTGTAGTATTGGCAAAACTTGTGACGACCAAACTGCTAGCTCCAGTGTGGTCTGGCAGGGCAAAACATGGTGGGACATCCACTGCCCTTTCGATGCTGGTTCTTCTGATATCTTCACCTAGGACCGCATCTGGGATGGCCCCTGAAGACACCTCATCATGCCCTAAGTAAGACCTGTATGTAGATGCCCTTCTCAACACTCCTGTATTTTTGCGCGAACTGTTGCCCTTTGGGGAGTCAGTGTTAGTCCCCTGACTGTTGCCCATGTTAAACCAAATTCATTCAGCATTAGATTCCAATTGTGATTATTTATAACATGACTTCCACTCTCATTTGGTGTACAACGTATCTCACACTTGGTTTAAAACTGTGCAAAACAATAGATTAATCATCTTAATGACACAAATCTCACAGCTTCTGATGGATCTGCGTTTTTTTGTTTGAATAGTTTATTCTACTTTGACACCACAGGGGATTACAAAAATTATATATATCGGTCAAATATATGACACAGATCATGCTATTACACAATGCAATGGTGAGCCTGCCAACAATGGATTGGACGGGAAGCTGGTCTGCGTCTTGATGTGCAAAATATACCTGCAAATATACATTGGAATTTACACCACATTTTCACTGTATTCTGCTTCAAAAGGGCCCTCCCCCCTCCTCCCCTTTCCCTCTTATATTTTCTCATCACATAAAGTCTGATAAAAAGAGCCTTTCACCTGTTCCTTGAAGCTCCCATATTGATTTTATTTCCATAACGGTGGTATGACTTTTGGCACAAAAATAGGAAAAACAGTTTTTGCCTTGTTTCCATCCACCTGTCTTTCCGCAACTTGGTGTGTCAGCATGTCTCCCAGTTTGCTCTTATTGATTGGGTTTTATTAGCTTGGCATTGAAAAGTGGTCTCTGCCACCTGTGCTTTCATCAATGCACTACCCTTTTATGTAAACTTATTTTGCAAATATTATACCGTATATTGTATAAAGCAAAATGTAGCATCATGAAGGCATGTGGATTATGGAATTTGATGAGACTTTCAATTGGTAATTTTGGCTTTTATTTGTTGTCTATTGGGGTTGGTCATTATAATTGTATGATGTAATCCCCTCTCTCTAGAAATTAGGACCTTTGACCAAACTGAAAGGTTCATGTATTTAGGGGGGGGGGCTGTCGCCTCCCAAACATTAGGGAAACAGTAAGATTCGTGCAAAAATGCTAAGAAATTCGGACAGATGATTAAATAAAACTATTGAAAATTAATGATTTCCAAGGCAATTTCATTTGAAATAGCATTAAATTTAAATGTTGAAATTCGGGCAAATGTCACATGCCCCACCCCCCCAAAAACAATTTGCTCGTGCCGTACGCCTATGATGTCTTTCGGGCATTAATGTTATATCTCTTAAGTGTTGACACCACAGCCAACTTCTGCATCAGTTTGTCTTCTGCTGAAGTCAGTTTTTACGGATCTCCTGCATTCTATTCCATTCTCTGAAGTTAGTCTATTCTGAAGGCAGACAACATGAATATTTGCAAGTTAAAACATAGGCTGCGCGGCAGCATACCCTCGGCTAATCAGTGGGTATTCTGGAGGCAGTTAAATCAAGTGGCCCTCAGGAGGCGCTGGCTTTGAGGGGGCAAGGTCCCTAAAAATTTTAAATTGATGTCCGTTTCCACCAGGTCACAGCAAGTGCCATAATGAAAATCTGTAAAAATTTAAGCGAGAATCAAGGCCAAAATTTGTTTTGGTAATTTGTTGAATTTCCATCACCACATTGTTTTTCATGAGTTTCCCTGACTTTCCTTAACTGCAGAGCAGACACTTAAATACAGTTAAAAAAAACTTAGGCAACACTTGATTTGTAAACAAAGACAGGGTTTTGAGGGGGGAGGGTTGGTCTAGTGGTAGCGTGCTGGACTGCCAATCGCTGGGTCCAGGGTTCGAATCCAGCTCTTGCCGGGTCACCTGGGCCTGGTATGTTGGATGGCTGTTTCAATCATCCTTTGCCTCAGTGCCGTGCCCTCTTCCTGTCCTAATTAATTAGCCTACCAAGTGTGTAAATACAGGATAAAAAGCCCCAAACATCCATCCATCTTAAGAATACTGTTCTTTTATTGCATACAGAAGTTCATTTTTAAAATTTCATTAATTTTAAAATTATAATTTATTGGATATGACTGAAATTTGTCTACACCCATTCTATGAAATCTACAGATCTAATAGTAATATACAAATACTGTATGTTATTAATGCAATATTAAAATCCAGTTGCACAAGGAATTAATTATTCGATCAGTCAGTCAAACAATTAATTAAGCAATCATTCAATCAGCAGATCAGTCAATCAAACCAACCTGGTTTTATACCAGGTTGCCACCCAAACAAGAAATTTGGTTGAATCTGTGATAAGCGATAACACATGGAAAGAGACCTTTTTTTATTAAAAAAATCTGTTAAAGTCAGTTTAAGGATTCCATTAACGCAGCAATAAATGCAATTGATGTCAGGAAAATGTGACTGATGAAGCAGGAACAATCACGGAAAAACACAGAGAATTTGCTCCAAAGCTTACTGTGCACTAAATTTTAGCTATCTTTATTTAGTTTCATTTCAAATATAGCTCCAATAGGCCTACATGTAAACTAGAAGAATAATTCTAATAAAGCAGCTTCCAATCAAACACTGGAACAACCTTGCAAATAGATAATACATGTACAAACAACCAGGGCCAGGCGACAGTCAGATTATAGGTCCAAATAACAATAAAAAAGACCAAAAGCTCCGTAAAGTGGCACATTCAGTCCCATTTGCTGAATTTAGGTGTTTTTGATACTAAGACAATATGTCTGAATCTCTTGGATGACATGTTGATCTATCTATCAATCTATCTATCTATCTATCTGTCTATCTATCTATCCATCTATGTCTGCATCTATATATATATCTATCTATCTATCTACATGTGTCTATCTATCTATCTATCTATCTATCTATCTATCTATCTATCCATCTATCCATCTATCCATCTATCTAGTCTATGTAGTCTTAGCTATTCTTATCATAAATTAAAAATATGGAATATGGGTTTAAAAACATAAATTATAGATAAGATGTCTCCAACCAAAACCATTGTAAATAGTAAGACTAAAACAAGGTTTATGCCAGTATATATATATCTTTTAAGACTAAGCAAGTTGCTATAGTTAATACAAAGGTTAAATGCTGGTCAAACTTTGAAGAATAACATATATGCTTTTATTGACATCAAAAATATCACAGTTGATACATATGTCATTTGTAATGGGAATATAAAATATATAAAATCAAATGATATCTATTATACGCATAATTAACTATATACATTTATAACATTAATAATTATATACATATAATAAATAGCTAAAATTCATGAATGAGTATAAATACTTTTGGATAAAGGAGCATCAAACACAGGATTATAAGCAATACAAACTAGGTTCCAGCCACCTAAATAGTAAAAAAAGTAAAATTGTAATTGATTTAGATCAGAGAATAGACATACAAGATAGCAAATTATACAGATTAATTAACAATGCATGATAATTCTTATTCCAAACATTATTTACAAGGCAGGCATCAAGTAACATATACTGTTGCTTTAACAGTGCTGTGATAAAAATTGATTGAAAAACAATAATGATAATAAAATTAACAAATAAGTAAACAAATAAAAAAAAAAAATAAAAAAAATATATATATAAATTCAAAATAGTTCACTGAATGTTAAAATTAATTCCTCTCATTAAGTTGTAAATTGTAGGCATATTATCAGTTTCATAATAATCAAGATTGTGTTCAATGACCATGTGGATGTAGGAGATGTGTTGCTTTAAACGTCAGCCTGAAGTAGAAATTTCCCAAGTGTATTTAGTAGGTCAGGTTCTTTACTTTTCATTATTGATGTAAACTTGTCAGTATCATTCAAAGACAGAAAATTGTTGATAAATTTAGCAGCTGTTGAGAACAAATTTTGACGGAAAGATTCATTAGCAGTGCATACTATAAGGCAATGGATTTCATCCTCCACCATATTTAATGAACACTTTTCACATATTCTATTTTCTGCAAATAACAATAGCTGTAAAGAAAAACAGAACAAAAGAAACATGTCCCAACTCTGTGTACAGCCTGTATTGGTTACAAAAAGTCATATCTCAGCTTCTACTTGGCCTAAATTTTTTATTCAAATTGGAAATTTCTTTATTTGTTCAATATAAAACTAAAAAGTTGGTGTCAATGCAGTTTTGATATATTTCTAAGAAAAAAGAAAATTCAGTTAAAAAGTTGAGGGTGCTGTGCACTGCTTTTGTTCTCCTTTGTTCCTAGCTTTGGTCACTGGAGAGGATT
The DNA here is from genome assembly GCA_026936325.1 of Platynereis dumerilii. Lineage (NCBI taxonomy): Eukaryota > Metazoa > Annelida > Polychaeta > Phyllodocida > Nereididae > Platynereis > Platynereis dumerilii. The sequence continues at coordinate 23,226,691 of JAPTHN010000011.1, forward strand.
AGTGACACAATGTTACATAACATGAATAGCTGGAGGGGAGGGGTACAATGAAGCACAGCCACAGTGTCTCCACTTTTACCCCCTAAACAATATTTCTTTAAAATGCTAAAAATATAATTGGAGTGAGTTTTAAAATGAATTAAAAGACAGATTTATCCAATAATGTCTTAAGATGTAAAATAACACACTGAAATTTGCAGAAATGGGGTTTGCATGCCAAGTAATTTTCTTTAATAACCCTCTTTATATACATAGTGGTCTTATTGCCATTCTGTCTTATATGTTCATATTTAATTTTCATTAAAGACCAAAATAAAAGTAAGCTGACAGTACTTCATATGTTAAAATGTACATAACTGAGGTTAGATTTAAACCATTAAGTTAGAATTGAGAGTTTAAGATTTCTTTTCAAAGGACTAGCAGGGAAGACAATTACCCTGTGACATAACATTACATAATCAAGACTTCTCCAGTGCTCCATTCAACAAAAGCCAATCTGTCTGATTCATTCACATTTAATTTTCATGCAAACAACTAAATAAAAGGGGCTGACATTAATTTATCTTCTAAAATTTACATCACTGAGTTTAGATATTAACCATAAAGTTATAATAATTGGGAGTTAAAGATTTAGTGTCAACATTTTAAAATATTAACACATGTTAATGCATGTTTTTGCATATATTTAATTAATGCTTTGAAAATCCACATAATTATATATAAAATTTATATATTTCCTTTTGATAACAGTATTTGGTATATTTTTAGCAATTTCTGTCTTCACATTCAAATATCTGATGGTTTAATAGACGTATGCACGAAAACCATGTATTTCATTGATGTTTATCCATTTTGTTCATATTCAAGAACATAGCATAACTTTATTAGACACAAAATGGTCAGGAAGTGGGTATTTTCACATTTTTGTGAATTTTAAACTTGAATATGAAAAGACAGAAATTGCTAAAAATAGGTAAAAACTGTAGACCTTTGAATTGTAACATTTCAGTCAAATTTTAGTCTTGGTCTCTCAAAAGTGCCAAACAACATGTCCAAAGTATCATTTTTTATCACATTCTTCTTCAGAATTGATGTGGTTAAATATAATAAATTAACATTATTTCATATCTGCATAATTCAGAGAACCTTAATGAAAAGGATTACCGCGAAGAAACTTATGTGTATGATGTTTACTCATAACCGTTTAAAATGCCATTGGTTTGACATTGATAACAGTAACTTACTGATGTCATATTTTTGTCTTTGAGCTTTGAAAGTCTGTGAAATTGTGATTTGTCCAACTTTGACGTCCTTTATCTCTGGAACTAATCATTGCATATGACCAGTACCTGGCCTTGCTACCTCAGCCACAAAAGCAGATTATAAATCCGAGATTAGAAGCCTGTAGAGAATAGGTTTTTGAGTTGTAGCTTTTTGAAAAAGCTGCATCAAGCATTTGCGCCAAATGGAAAGGCATTTTGAAATGCCTGTAGAAATAATCCAATATGAAAGATTGCCCTTAATACTGGTCCAAGCCACTGTGTGGAACCCAGATATCAGGTTTAGAAACAACCAAGGTGGTATCTTTCACGAAATCAAAAATATTAACATTTGAAAATTGACTTTCATATGGACAAAAATGCCTCAAAATCGTTTTTATAACTTTTCCAGACAAACCTGAGATCAGTAGAAGACAAGACAGGCCTATGAATTTTTATTGCCCATGCAGGCTTATGGGCCGTGTACCATGTGCAACCATACATATTTATATTATTTACATGTATAATTTAAAGTGTAATATCTTGATAACCATTGATTTTCAGTGATGTTTCACATTTGACCCCCCCCCCCCCTCCTTGGCTGTCATACACATCTGAGTTGTGAAGTAGGCTAATGCACCCTCCATTCTTTAGTGAGACTTTACCCAGATTACATCATCTTATATAAGGTGATTGAGGTACAGCAGACAATGGCCAATTCATGCCTATAGGGGGAGGCTAAAAGGTCCCTTTAAGAGGAAGAATTTATAGGTGCTCATACAAAATGTTGTAATTCTCCAAAATTATCATAACATGTATACAATACAATGATTTATCAGATCACATTTCATTTCACATTTCTCCCAAATCCTGCATTTTCAAAAGGAGTCATACATATAATAATTACTATAGGCCTATACATGACATTGTATAATTATGCATTTTTGACAAATTCCAGGTCCGTTTTGGACATCCCATTTTAGGCCTGAGGCTTCTTCATTTTTCCTCCCAGGTGCCTCAGACTTTGGATGTGAACTGAAAAATGGCCATTCTAATGCATGTGCTTATTCCATTTCGTATAATCCCTTTGTCTCAGCCATAATTAATTACTGAAATCGCGATTTCGTACAGCCGTTTCGCTTTTACCTCGTTTTGGACCTCCTATTCAACGTCTGAGGCTTCTTCATTTTTCCCCTCAGGTACCTGAGACTTCCCAGGTGAACTAAAAAATGGCCATTCTAATGCATGAGCCTATTTCCATGGATTGTTTTCCTTCCTGCAAACCGTAATATACAATTGAAATCGCAATTTCATATAGCTGCTTCTGCTCAACTTTTCTTTCCCCAACTTTTTTTCAATAGAAAAATTTGCAAAAACTCATGCAATGGCTGTGAATATTAGTCCATAGTGTGTCCAACGACAATAAGCTTTAAAGTAAAATAATCTACCTATTACCATTTTAGCTTTTTCGCGCAGAAATGTTGGAAAATAGGGATTTTTTCTAATTTTTGGGTTTTTATAAAAATTTATAGGACCAACATTCCAACTGAGTCAAGCTGTTTAAAGAGGCATTAGTTAGACACCTAATTGAAAAATTGCATAGATTTAACTCCAAAATTGACTGAATCATACAGGTTTGAAATAATAGTATTTTTTCATATTTTTGGTAAATTGTCATCCGTTCAACTTTCGAAGAGCATTTAGACCTACAAAAATACATCTTTGGCACTTAATGCATACGATGTATGCAAATTTCAGTGTCAAAAGTCCAGCAGTTTTTTAGTTATGTCCAAGAAACAAAAAAATACAATTTTTCACATTTTTCAATGATTGTGACAAAGGTATTTTTATCATGGGGATTAGACCTATAAAAGGCTCAACTGGGATAAAAGATACTATATTTATCCAAAAATGATACATGTTCATGCCATAGTTTTGGCTTTACACCCAATACACAAAAAAAATATTTTTTCACATTTTTCAATAACTGTGAGAAAAGTATTAATCTCATGTGGATTAAACCCCTAAAAGACACAACTAGGATAAAAGATACAATAATGTCCAAAAAATAAAAAGTATACATCCCATATTTTTGGCGTTACTCCCAATACACAAGTGGGAACCCCGTTATCCGGACGCCCGCCCGTCCGCCCGCCCGCCCGCCCGCCCGCCGGACGGACAAATTTTCCCAAAGTAACTACAATACCCGTCGGCAATGTATACATTGCCGAGGGTAAAAAGAAGCTTCATGTCTTGTGATAATTTAACACTACATGTGTTTTACCAAGTTTTTCATGAAAGATACATGTTTTATGTTGCAATTATCATCCTGTTGCAGTCAGATAGCACTGGAGTCAAAAATACAATCTATCCTTTATCTCTTTTTGGGTGTAAATGTCACTTTCACTGGACTTCAGAAACCACACTATCAAGTATTATGGTCTGCAATTATTACTTGTGAGAAAAAGTCATTTGTGGAAACCTTGAAAGTTTATTTTTCATTATAAATATCCATAATTTGCCTGTGGCAAATGGCAATCTCTTCATATGGAACTACCACAAAATATCTGTTGTAAACCTCAGGACACCATGAATGCGATTAATGCCACAGCCTCTTTGCAGTGTCTATTATTGAGTCCATATTGACATTGCGGGCCTATACATTTCAAAAGAGAGTGGGATACTTTCATGTTATTGATGTATTGCTTTCTGCTCTTGTTCTCCATACTTTGCCTCATTCTATTGTTTTTAGAACATTAGATTCTGCATAAGTCCTATTAGTCCTATATTGAACAACTCCCATGAAATATTCTGTCTGGAATTATGTGTAGAGTAGGTCGGGGCATGCGGCCCCCCTTAACTTCGAGGTGCGATTTGACCTACTTTTTATGGGCGATTATTTGAATGCTTATGCTCTCAGGAAGGGATCACTTGACTCTACTAATAACTAGTGAAACAAATGTCTACCAATTTTAATAAAGGAGTTACGGCCATTTTTGTAAAAAAATTAAAATTGCCTTCTTACCCCACCCATCGGGCAAGAGGCCCCCCTATTATAATCCTATGGCAATTTTTTTTGCGAGCGCATTCAGCCTAAAAGTTATTTCTTAGGGTTCTTCTATCCTTTTTAAGGCATTCTATTCACTTTTTCTGAATTTCAGAATTTTTCTGTTCATACTTTTATTTTTTAATATTTTTTGCCCTGTTTCAATTTCAGGCCCAATTTTTTTCTATTTTAATTAGCTATTCTATCAAGTTTTAATGTAAAGTACACATTAATAATGGTTCCTGAAGCAGCCTTGACCCCCCAGTGAAGGGGGCCTCATGCCCCATATCATGTGGGGCCTCTCGCCCCAAACCTACATATTTTAATTTGACCTCTATATTTTGAACTAAAATTCAAAAAACATGATCCAAATCATATCGATGTGATAGTCATAAAGTGAAGCAATGCAGATATCTATTATACTTTCAAAAGTTTCCAAAGTTATTTCTGACAACCCCTTTCAAAGAATTAGTCAAAGTTACAAAAACCATGCACATTTTTTTCTTTCTTTAATTTCTACTATGATTTGGTGCTGTTTGCCCTGAAAATTTGTGACGTCACCTAAAACGCCTCTAGCTTCAATCCTATCAATAGATAAACGCACCAAAAATGTAAGTTTGGATATAAGCCTGGGGGGCCTCTCACCTAACCCGGGCTTCTTGCCCCGACCTACTCTACAATCAACCTTAATGAATCATTCATGATATGATTCCTTTGTTTCCTCATATCATATGATCAAACAGAGAGATGGGATCATGAAGGATATCAATTCCTGCTTTTGAGTTTTAAAAACTCCAATATCAATACTATGCGAAAGAACACTCCCAGAAGGAGTATAATTCATGTAACATGTATACACCATTTAAAACCATAAAATTGGGACTATTAGTGTAACCACAGGACTGATGTTTTCAGTCACGTCCATCTGTCTGTCCATCCATCTACCAGACTTCTGTCTATCTGATCCGCTGATTACCAATCAAATGTGTATATGTAAATTTACATTTTTTATATTCCATTGCATAGACTAAGTAAATCTCAACACACTATAACTTCATATAACTTCAATGTAAGGGGAGACATAATATTATTTTTGAAAATCAACATCCAATAATGACAGAACATGGTGTGACATTGCATGGCATTCAATCTGGCAGTTAATCTTTCCTTGGTGCACTTGACAAATATTTCATTTCCTTTTCGTTTGCATATTGGTATGGCATATCCGATCTTGGAGTTTGTTGATCATTGATGTGTCCACAATTACACTCTACAGTGTCTAAAGCATTTCCATTGTATATTTTCTGAGATGCAGATTCAATATGTACAGGTGCAGTGATCATTGGGCACAGAATATTCATAGGTCTTTCAATAGTGTCAATAGCTTTAGCTTTTGCTTTAGTTATTACTGGAAGCAGACAAAGTTTTTAAATGTCATTCCATGTCATTCGCTATTCGATATTCACAACCAACCTTCAGACTGAACCTTCTCGCAGCAACTCTTAAACTCGTTTGCTGCTTTTTGGCGTCCTGCAATGTATTTCTTCGAAAAATCATCTTGGCCTCCGATGTCTCCTACGGTGTAATTGCTTGCATGCTAGGGCAAAAAAAGTTTTTCAATGCGGCAAAATGTGATTTGTTGCTAATTCACTTGCCTGTTCCTTTTCGTAGGAACTTCTAAGATTCGGTATCTCAATTGAAATGTCCATGCTTTGTTCGGAATGTGCAATAAAATAGGCTGAAATTACTCGTCAATAGAGAGGTTTTCCTACACACTTCCGTGTCCCATGAACACATGGGTTGCCATTGCATTGATGACATAAGTAAGCGCCTGTACACCTACACGTCATACGCAAACCTCTCTGATACTTATAAGACAAACTTTCAGTGACTTAATTTTTGTACAACATGGAAGAGTGTAGATGTTAGCCTGCCTCTGCTAGGAACAATGTTTCAGTGTGATTGCCTCAATTCCTCTCCGCTACACCGTTCATAAATACGTAAACATCCAGGAAATAAACAACTTGCTCTGTTACTGCAGCTGCTTCAAGATGATGGAGTTGTGGATATACAAGAGGAGATGCAAAACCAGTATGGCTTGCGGATATACAGACATTATTTATAATGACATCATGTTTTCACTCTCATGCAGCTTGACCTGCATATGCTGTGACAGACAGATACAATTTTATTTCCAGAATCACTTGAATTTGTTTCATAGATAGATGCACTTTTATTTCCAAATTACTTCAGTGTGTTTTAGTAGACAATACACGATTTTTAAAATTTCCCAATCACTTAAGTTTGATGAAAATGGAGGTGGACAGAAGCCCGCCAAAAAAGTCAAGGAGAAGGAGTTAATCAGGGATATCCTTTGAGTCTTCTTCTTATCTAAGGACACCAGATGTCTCCCAATTGGCTACTGGCCGTCCGTGATCTTTTGTATACCAAAAAAGGAAGGATGTTTACTTTCTCAGACAAAGAAGGGTTGTTATGAACCAAACAATGATTCAATATTTGAAAAGGGTAAATTTTTATATGATATCAGCTAAATCAATGATATATATATATGGACTCAATTCATTGTTTTAGGGATACTATTCTTGCCTATCATGACCTGTACTCTGGTCTTTGCATCACCACTCAGGGTCTTTAATAATGTATTTGGTGCATGACAGAGTAAGCTGATTATTGTAACAGACGCACATTTGCTGGTGTCCGAAGGGAAGGATCAGTAAAAATTAATGATCTACAGGGAACTCTCACGTGATAGCCATAAGAGACCTGGATAAGATTTCGAATTGCTTATTCAAGCAACAGAACTGATATACAGTGTATATTATTAAATTTAAAAGTGTTTGTCATGGACAAATGACTTTATGTCACACCAAGGAGTTTTTTTTCAAAAATTGTTTGCTTTCAAAACTAAAAAGAAAGCAATAGAAGCAAGTAAAAAAAAGTTGCAGAAAAATTATTCAGAACAGTCACTGCATCTTTAATATGCTGTCATGAGTCTAATAAAGCATAGAAAGAAGAGAACTGTAAAAAAAATGTGAAGAACGGTGAGTGACATTTACCTCTGAGAACAGCAAAGAAAATTGAAAGTAATTCATGTCAGACCTACCAAAAATATCCACATTTGACATGATACATCACATTTATAATTCATGCTCCCACGAGCAGGTTGGTTGGGATGTTCAGTTTGGACCCAGTGGAGAAACATCACCTGTTTCACTTACTTAGAAGCAGCAATCTTTATTATGTAAATTTACAACCTGTACGACAGTGTACGTGTAACCTAAACATTTGCATCTTTTGTGATGGACATGTCAAATCATGAGCTCAACTATGACACATGAATTACCAGTGAATTATGAAATGCTTTTAATCAATTTCTTCTTCTTCCTTATAACTGACAGAGCGGCTGTAAAGCATTTTTGAACTGCATATCGCGCATGCCTATTACCATGATCTCTGCTCATTCAAGCCTCTGCTCTTCTGTGCTCTCTGAAGGTTCCATAATTCCATCCGAAGATTATTATTATCCTTCATTAAACGTCATCCTGTGGTGATTGCATGTATCCCTTCGAAGGTTTGTAACTCCGGGAAGTTGTGATCAAGTTAATTATTGAAGGTTTTACCCACATAAATTCTTACAGAATGTGTAGTTTTGTGCTGCAGAATATACATCCGATGAATGTGTGTCACTTCTTTCTTTGTGGCCATACCCAATAAGTTTTTGTAAAAAAAAAATATCTAAACATTCTATTTTCTATTAAAGACAGTATTTCCACCTTTCTGTCTAGCTGTGTGTCTAGCTGTCTTTTTAGTTGTTTGTCATACAGTGATTTCACTTACTGTATAGTATATACACTGTAACACAGTATTCTGAAAGCATGGTGAATACATCTTGTTGAAGCAATTTGAGCTAATTTTCTTTCCAAAAATTAAAGTATGGTCATTTGTTGATCTAAAATGTAACCTAGGATTTTACAGCTTGAAACAAAGCATGCCTAATTACCCTTGGCCATTTTTTTTGTGAATTTAAAAAAAATCAGACCAATAGATGGAACAAATTGTTAATCCATAAGCTCAAAGAAGGAGGAGGTTTTCTTTAATTTTCATAAATATGTAAACATTCAGGAAGTAAGAAATTTGCTTTAGATGCTGCAGCTGGTTCAAGATGATGGAGTGGTGGTTATGCAAGACAGACAGACAGACAGACAGACAGGTTTTTATTTCAGCCATTTACGATACATTATCATGCATTGGACTTTTTCATTTAAAAAACAATTGGCTAGGCGATGCTTGAGATGTCCTATTTAGAACGCTTTTCTTTTCCAAGCACCGCCTATAAACTTTTTATGGTTCAGGTCTTTCATCTAATCATGGACTGCCATAAACTGCTCAAAGTTCTTATTATAGAATGATGGGAGGTGGAGGAAGTGGGAGAAAAGATAAGTTGAGGGGTGGATGGGGAGGGGGCGGGGGTTGCCTTGATCAATTTATCAAGTGTCGCTAGTTGCAAATGTAACAATTTATTATTTGACATTCAGTTGTGTATTTATCTATTAATATATGTTTTGCATAGGAGGCAAAGCCGTATTCGCTGTGTGTATGAATTTTATCTAAGATGTTTGAGGGACTATCATTCAGTAGACTTGGTAGCTGATGGCGTATGCACCCTTCTGCAAAAGCATGCCTAACTCCATTCTCACGTGGTCATCGGTTCACTTCGAGCTGGCTCAGCCCAGCGAGCCTCTGACCTTCTTGATGGATTTCCTTGTGGTATAAGAACTGCACTGCCCTCTGGTGGCTCAGCCAATCAGGAGGCAGGTATCATTCAGCTGTTGGGCCAAATGCCATATTTGGAAAGTATTAGCTTTTGTTATAATCCCTTTAATCTCAAACATAACTTTATTCACCTGGAACAGTTGATGACAGTTTTTAAGCTGATGGTTGTGTTTGACACAGCTACATTTGGATTAATTAGTGTTGACTCAGCCTGGTTCCAATTTGAAACAATGGGAAACATTTAATTTTGAGTGAGAGAAATGTACACTGAGCACCATTAAAAACGCAACATCGTTAAACATCAACATTTTCAAAGTTCTGATCGCTCAATAATTATCAAATTTGGCACAGACCTCAAGTATGATCTTAAAAGCAATTGTGAAAAAAAAATCGCAAAAAACGTTTGGTTTTTGACTGTACACGACTGATTTTAGTGAGCTCTGTTTGAAACATCAGTTCACGGACTGTGCTTCACTGGAAAAGGAGGCAATGGAAAGATTGATTTTGTGGCTTGTTGGATGGGAATAATCTTATGAAATTTTCACATAACACGCACAAGACTTCCTATAGCTGTCCCAAGAAAGTTTTTGAGAAAAATGTCGAGGGATAAAGCTGATTTTGAATGAATAAAATCAAAATTTAGGAATAACCAAGTGGAAATGAAGCATATGAAGCCAAAGTACTAAAAAATGAAGTTTTTAGGCATTCCCAGGATAGAAATATACACATAGACAATCATTCCTTATCAATACTCTCTAAAATACTGAATAAAACATCTTTTTGAAGATTTTGACAAAAAGCTCCTGTAGGGGGCAGGGCGGCATTGACACTAAAATTTTACTAATTTCATCATCTTTGATTGTGGTTGGGTCAAATATCAATTTTGTCCATCCCATCAAGCAAGTGAAATGGTAAACAGTCCTGACTTATTAGAAATATTGTGGAAAGAACAGCAAAGTTTCTGCAATTAAGCATCACAGGATCTTCAAATTTCGTGACTTGCATTTTCAACAATACCCACGACGATTTAATTTGACACAAAAGTGATACTCTCAGAGATCTGTAAATTTGCATGACTCTACCTGATGACAACGGCCAGATGTGTGCAAAATTTCATTGTGATATTCTGAGGGGAAGTACCATTTTTAGCCATTTTGCGATGTTGTGTTTTTAATGGCGCTCAGTGTATATTTTTAGAGTTGAAGTACCATTTCAAGCCTTTGTCTGAAGGCCCGGAGGGGGGGGGGGTGGGGGGCACTGCGATAAAATTTTTCGAGAGTTATCTGCTTGATCCTGCCAGTAGTCATATGCTGGTCTACTAGGATTCAGCCCAGCCTACGTATTCAGTCCTCAACTGGGATTCAGCCCAGCTTACGGCCCTGGGCCGAGCAAGCACATCTTGTTCACTTCTGGGCCTATTGCACTTTTAGATATAGACAGCTCGATAAGTAGATGTATATATTAGAGAGATAGAAATATATAGATAGATAGATAGATAGATAGATAGATAGATAGATAGATAGATAGATAGATAGATAGATAGATAGATAAAATAGATATAGATTTATAGATAGATAGATAAATAGATAGATAGATAGATAGATAGGTAGATAGATAGATAGATAGATAGATAGATAGATAGATAGATAGATAGACTGCTCACACTTAAAAACGCACTCTTCCAAAAAGGGTAAAAATAGTAGCCTACTTCCTCTTAAAGTATCAAGATGAAAGTTTGCACACCTCTAGAAGTTGCCATCAGGTAGGCCTATATTCACAAAAATTTTCAAATCTCCAAGTGCAGTACTTTTGTGTCAATTTAAATCGTCATGGTTACTGTCTAAAACACAAGTCACAAAATTTCAATATCCTCTGATCATTAATTTCAACTACTAAGCTGTTCCTTCGACAATATCGACAATAATTTTTGATAAGCCAGGAAAGTTTACATTTTTACTTGCTTGATCTGTTGGGGAAAAGGGATATTTGACCAAATCAAAATTAAAGAGGATGAGATTAATAAAATTTAAGTGTCAATGCTGACCCGCCCCCTACAGGAGACTTCTGTCAAAATCTTCAAAAAAAGGTGTTTTATTCAGATTTTCGAGAGTATTGATATGAAATGATTGTCTATGTATGTGTTTCTACCCTGGGTAAGCAAAAAGCCCCCCATAATATAACAGTTTTGGTTCACATGCTACATTTCCAGATGTTGAGTCGTACATTTTGAGTTTTCAATTCAAAATCTGCTTTATCATCAACTATTTTTTCAAAAACTTCCGTGGGACAGTTTTGGGATGTCCCGTGCCTGTCATGTAAAAATTTCATAAGATTAATCCTGTCCAGTATGCCACAAAACCAATATTTCCATTGGTGCATTTTGTGATGAAGTGCAGTTTGTGACTTACATTTTCGACCGTAACCACGACGATTTAATTTAACACAAAAGTACTGCACTCAGGGATTTGTAAACTTTCATGCATCTACCTGATGGCAACTACTAGAAGTGTTCAAACTTTCATCTTGATTTAATTTAACAAAAAAGTACTGCTCTTAGAGATTTGTAAATTTTCATGAATCTACGTGATGGCAACTACTAGAAGTATTCAAGCTTTCATCTCGATACTTTAAGAGGAAGAACTTATTTTAACCTTTTTGGAAGTGTGCGTTTTTAAGTGTGAGCAGTTTAGATAGATAGATAGATAGATAGATAGATAGATAGATATTAGGCTGATTCCATTTCAAATCTCCCAATGGGTCCCAAATGACCCTCTCCGATTTCCCTAAAACAATCACAGGTGCTCCTATACCAAACTTAGGCAGAATCCTGAAGTACTAGGGCTCTCTCTCAAGCAGTTGGGAACTGCAGCCTCTAAAAAGTTTAATTAATATTTTTTATTTCACCAAACGAGCCTCTCAGTGCAACTTCTAACAAGAATAAATCTACTTCTACGCTATTTACAGTTCTAAAACTTAGTGTCTAGGGCTAAATTTTTGGGTAGATTTCAAAAATGTTATCAAATTTTGTGTATCTTGCATAGTTATCCTCCTATGAGCTATGAGGCTCTGAAAACGGCCGAAAATTGTAGTCATGAAAAAACGTCTCTACCTTTGAGTGTCTGTAACTCAAGAAATACATGTGTTTTTGCTTTCATATTTTTCTCCAATCACTTATGATTTATGGGGGGGGGGGTTGAACAGATAAAGGCTATCTCTCATTCTACAGACTGCATATATGTATTACTTAATAATATCCTCTATCACAGGTAAATGCTAGTATATATTAAACTTAAAACTCCAAGCCCCCCCTCTTAAGACGAAGTGGTGGCCTCCTAATATAGCTTGCATGGTTACACAATCCAGCACATGAGTGTTATTACTGTTTAAGTGGTCAGTAATCCTTTTAACTCCATAACAATCACAGTTTGATGAGATTATAGTTCATAATCACTGGAAAGCAAAACTGTTATGTAATGATAAACATTTAACTGTAACAGTCTCTCTTATTGGATGCGAAGGCAGTCCTTCGCAACTCAGCTGCATAACCACACTAATTAGTGCCAACCAAGTCAGAGCCTCGCTGGGCAAGCCAAGCTTGGTTGCACAGGAGTCTCTGACAACGGGAGAATGGCCTAACTCTCGGTTTGATAAATGTTGTACCTCTTGTAAAATAGGCATGAGTAGCCTGTTGTATGGGAAGAAAATTTTCACAGCTAAAGTACTCAGGAAGACCATTGTGCTTAAGTTTAAAATAGAATTTGTACTGTTTAAGTATGTACAGGTCCTGGACTTTTAAGATATTAAGTTTTTTGAAGAGGGGGTCAGTGTGGGCATTGTACTTGCTTCTTGTTATTATTCTAAGTGCCTTTTTTTGAAGGGTAGAAAGTTTGTTACCTTTATGACCCCAACATAATATACCATAGTCAATGTATGAATTTATAAGCGAGAAATACAAAATTTTTAGTGTGTTTTGGGGAATAAAATTTTTCAATTTTGACAAGATACCAGTTGCTTTAGACATTTTTTTACTGACTTTATTAATATGTCCTTTCCATTTTAGTTGAGTGTCAAGAACAATACCCAAAAAGTCAAATTCTGTAACATGTTCTATTTTCTGCGATTTTATTTCGGGGAGACAAAAAACCAGTCTGATAGTCTGGCTTAGGGATGTTGAAATGACATCATGCTTTTACTTGACCTGCAATATAGTACTTATGCCTAGTATTATGCTGTGATAGGTTAAATTTTTATTTCCAAATCGCTCGAGTTTGTTGGAAATTGAGGTGGGCAGAAGCCCACCAAAAAGTCAAGGAGAATGAGTCAATCAGGGATATCCTTTGAGTCTTCTTCTTATTAATGGACTCCAGATATCCCCCAATTGGCGACTGGCTGTCCATGATCTTTTCTATGTCAAAGAAAGAATGACACTTCCCTGCTCAGACAAAGAAAGATTATTATGGAACCAAACAGAAATTCAATATTTGAAAAGGGTAAATTTTTATATGATACCAGCTAAATCAATGATAGATTTATACATTGTATATGGACTCAATTCATTGTTTTGGGATACTATTCTTGCCTTTCGTGACCTGTACTCTGGTCTTTGCATCACCACTCAGGGTCTTTAATTATGTATTTGGTGCATGACGAAGTAATCTGATTGTCGTAACAGATGCACATTTGCTGGTGTCCGAAGGGAAGGATCAGTATAAATTCATGATCTCTGCAGGGAACTCTCACGTGATAGCCAGTCTGGTGAAAATGAGAACTGCATGCTGCTGCCACCTGGCACAAAAGTTGATTTTCTATGCTACAGCATTGCTGTCCAAAGAAATAGTTCCAATTTCATTGCACATTCACAAAATTTCTATTCAACATTGATGTATACCAGAGTCAGACTCGGCAATCACATTCTCTAAGGAAGTAGACAAGGCCATCAGCACACTCAGAAACAGCCCCGGTGTCTTCCAGACAAAATTGTGTGTGTTCCTCTGGTCGAAAGTATGTGGACGCTCGCAGGAGCTCGCGGAATAGCACACTAGTCACTAGGTGGCAACACAAGACAGCATATGTTCTGATCTGTGGCATTGCAAGAGCAGTCCACTTGTAGACAGCGTGATAGCCATAAGAGACCAGGATAAGATTTTGAATTGCTTATTCAAGCAACCGAACTGATATACAGTGTATATTATTAAATTTAAAAGTGTTTGTCATTGACAAATGACTTGATGTCACACCAAGGAATTTTTGTCTCAAAAATTGTTTGCTTTCAAAACTAAAAAGAAAGCAATAGTTGCAAGTAAAAAAAAGTTGCATAAAAATTATTCAGAACAGTCACTGCATCTTATATGCTGTCATGAGTCTAATAAGGCATAGAAAGAAGAGACCTGTAAAAAAGATGTGAAGAATGGTTCTTGAAATGTACCTCTGAGAACAGCAAAGAAAATTGGAAGTAATTTATGTCAGACCCACCTAAAATATCTATCTTTATGACATAATACTTTTCATTGGCAAATAATCCATGCTCCCATGAGAGATGTTTAGTATAGACCCTATGGAGAAACATCACCTGTTTCACTTACCTGTAGAAACAGCACTGTATAGAATGTACAACCTGTATATGTATCATAAACATGTGTATATTTTGTAATGGACATGGCACATCCTGAGTTCATTTATGACACAAGTCAATTACAAACTGTATGACACTTTTTTGTAACTGATATGATGGAGCGGCTGTAATGCATTCTTGAATTTTGTGTCATGCATACACTCTAAAACATTTCAGACAAAATTGGTTTTTTAGATTCAAAATGGTTTTTTTAAAATCCATGTTGGTTTTGCATTGAAATTTGGTTCTTCAAAAAACCATTTTGAATCTAAAAAACCGATTTTGTCCCTACATTTTTTAGAGTGTACCATTATCTCGTCTCAATGCTCATTGAAGCCTCTGCTCTCTTGTATTCTTTGAAGGTTCCACATAATCCCATCCCAAGATTGTTATCCTTCATTATAGTCTGTCACTTTGATATAGCAAAAATGAGGACCAGTTAACTGTGAAAAATGCACTTTGTGATTCATGATAGCCGATGAAGTGTCATCTTATCTACTTTCAACATAGGAAACATAGAGGCTGATTGATTAGTCATGATCAAGAGAAGGCCATTTGACTTGTCATAACTGAGTTTAAAGTGAAAATCAGAAGCATAAACCTTTCATTTGGCTGTCACAAACAAGTGGGATCAGTCTCCTTAAATCAAATTAACATTGAAAGTATTGGGTATATGATCATGACAAATCATCAGCATGATGACACAAGAAGAGCCATTTTCACAGTGCAACAGTCCACTCTTTTTCTATATCAAAGTGACAGACAGTAAACGACAGCCTGTGACGAGTCACAGATCTATAATTTGCTACTGAAAATATTACCACATAAATTCATATGTCTTTTTTATTGTGCTGTAGAATATATCAATGTGCATTCTTTTTTTTATTTCTCTTTGCCCATGCATATTGCACTTTTGTGAAGAAAAAAAAAGCCAAAACATTTCTTACATATGGATAAAATAGCTAGTTTATGCCGGTCTGCCTAGCTTTCTGTATAAGTGTGTTTGGCCGCTTGTTAGTTAGTTATGTTATAACTGCAATATATGACTGCTTTCTGAAAGCATGTTATACATGTATATGCTGTTGATTGTGTGGATGCGATTTCTTGCCAAAGATTAATTGTCACTTGTCGAGCTAGAATGAAACCTTGGAATTTTACTGCTTGAGACAAAGCATGACTAAGTAGCCTTGGCCGTTTTAGGCAAATTAGAAAATGTCAGATCTTGAGATGGAACAAATTGTTAATCCATAATCTCAAAGAATGGGGTGGTTTTCTTTTTGATTTTGAAGGAAATAAAAAATGGATTGTAAAGTTCAGTAAGCTTTGACAAAGTGTTGATGCTGTCTTTGGTTTCCTTCCCCTTTGAAATAATGTGATTCTTCTTAATGAAAATTAGTTGTCCATAAATACTTCCCACATAATGATGACTTTGATGAAGCTGCATGGAAAGAAGTGGAAAGAAGCTGGAAATAAAAGAGACTTGACAGAAGCTGGAATCTATTATAGCTGAGTTAACTTGACGGGAAGCTGGTAAGAAGTAGTGTTGGGCGGTTGTGGTATTTTTCGTTCGGTTTGGTTTTCGGTTTTTTCCGACCCAAAACCGCAGTTTCGGTTCGAGTTTCGGTTGCAGACCAATTCACGTGGTGCGCAATGTGCACGACACGATTTTGCGATCCGCGGTTCAGCGCCCGGTCCGCAAAGTCGTTTTCCGGTCCAGAAATTCAATACATCAACATGGCGCTTGTCTGGGAGAGTGAACAGATCGACATTTTGCTAATTATTTCGTCGTTTTCTCAATTAGATATTTTACGATATCCGAAACACTCGGTTGTTAGATTGGACTTCGGTTCGAGTTTTGGTAGTAGTGGTGAAACCGAAACCGAACCGAAATTTCGGGAATCGGTACAACACTAGTAAGAAGCAGGCCAGAAGCTGGAATCTTGGAGCTGACTTCACAAATCCGACGAAGAACCATGGTTTGAATCTGACTGATAACCGAAGTTTGAATCCCCATTGTTTGATGCATTAGAATTATGGAAAAAAGTCACTTGGCCGAATCATTAACTTTCCAGGCTGAAGACCAAAATTTTTACACTCGGCCTATCCTGTGTAGCATTTCAGTTACTTAATTTTTGTACAACATGACAGGACATTCGTGACAGGACTTCATGACAGGACATTAGGGTGCATCTAACCCCCTTACATTGCCGGATCACCTCTGACTTTTTTTTGGGGGTGAGGTTTGGTGTTCTGAATAAAACCCTCAAATTTCATTGAAATTCATTAAGGCCTAGGGGTGGCTGATTGCAATTGAAAATTACGCAATTTTTATGTTTTTCGATCATTAAAATAATCCGCGGTTCTCCGTAACTCTGTCAATATTAGAGATACATCAAAGATAATGACTTCTCTAGAAAGCCCTGATCAAGAGCTTCAAAATGAATACCAACAACCTATGTTTTACTGCATTTTAAGCAGTGGTAGTCATCATTTTCAAAAAAGAAATGGGCTTTTTCTCGTGACTCTATGCTGGCAGGCGTGTTAGAGCAGAAATGGGCAACAAACTAGTATAAACTAATTGAGGCAAACTTATTTCACATTTAAATGTTACTACTTCGAATCTCTGTTGTTTTACTGTGAAAACTGATTCAAGGAACTATGGATTTCTTTTATTAAATCCCGCTCTGGGAAGTGATGTGAAGTCCTAATCCTGATGCTGCAACAAGAAACACTACGAACTGAAATTCCATTGCATCTCTCACTTTGCATGCAGGCTTAATGTGTCCATTGGCAATATAATATTATTTGAAATTCAAAATGTCATTGAAGTCATCCAAGTGACAAAAGATGACAGAGCATTATTCGATAATAGACTAGATTGTGCATCCTTCTGCTAGAAAGGATTGACAGGTTTGGCATGACCTGCCACGGTTTTAGCACTTAGGAGGTCTGGTAATAATTCCAGTAATTCCATAATTCCAGCTATTGAAAACTTTCAAACAGAAAATGTTCATGTGACAGCTGTAATGAGCTGAGTCTTTTCTCCGATTAGATGTCCACATACGGCATAACAAAATAATAAATGTATCCTCCATGTCTATTTTATCCTCAATAGCATTTCAAAATATTTGGCATACCCAAATCAAAATAAAGTCTTGTGTTGCTGACACAAAAGGGATCCTAACAGCATCTTCTCTGTCAACTTCATCAGCCAGTAGGCCTACAGTTGCCATTCTCTTATTGTGAGCAGCAGGGTCACTCATATGAGCCTCAGCAGCTTTTTTTTAATTTGTATTCGTCTCCAACATCCAGCAATTTAAAGGCAAACGCTATTGTGACTGAACATTTTTCTGTGATTTATGGTGACCCAGCTGAGGAGATAAATTCATCCTTGTCAATATGCAGTCCAACATATTTTCTGGTTGTGGTTGCAGAATCAGTAGCATGTGTAATGGTGGTTCCAGCAGCTTTTGTTTCCATTAATATGTCATTATGAATCAGGCACATCATTATCATTATAATCAATTTCTTGCACATGTATATGCCCAATGGCATTGGCCACTTGTGGCTGAGCATGGCTTTACCACAGCATTTTCTCAGCAATATCATGTTTATATTGGCATGCTTTTGTTGAGGAAAGATGGCCATTGGTGCACCTTCAGATAGAATAGTCCTGAGAGTCAGAAGGATCATCAGGAATGGTCCATAATTACATTACAAGATTTAACTGCCATTGACTCGCAGCCTTCACCAAAGATTTAAATTTCTGCTTCTAACAGCAAAACAAAAAGTGGTAGAGACAATGACAGTCTTATCTATATGCAAGCTCCAGTTCAGAAGAGCACTATCTTCTTCTCTCTGATCGACAATGTTTTCACCCTTTTATTTGCTCCGACTTGCCAAGTCCAAGCCCTCAGCCCTTACAGTCTTTAAAGATATCAGTAGCTGAATGAAGTGGCACTTACTTACAAATCAAATGAACATCTTTCCACTTCTTTAAAATGATGCCTATTCCAAGACTGTCCCAGATTATTGTCTCGTATAATATAAAATTCTCTTAAATCCCAGTCTCAAGAAATGAGTTTATTTCATAATTTTTCAATGAATATTCACCAAAAAGGCCATATCTCAATAACCATTGAACCTACAAAGACAGAATTGATGCAAAAATGTTCAGAATACCCATATTTGTATTCAATATCAATACATTTACATGACCTAAAGTCACTAGTTTTCATATTTTGATGGAAAATGCGATTTTTGACATTTTAATAGGTGTGGTTTGATATTTAAGCCAATAGAAGCTGGAATAAGACTTGAAATTCGGTTTGGTAATATTTTCCTTGTTTCTGGAGACAGTGATCATGATTTATGAGGGTACCCACAAATTTCAATGTTGATAATCTGTCTACTTGTTCACAAAATATAAAGATTTTTGGCGTTTTCTTAGCTTTTTGGAGTTTGCAATCTTCAATTGAAAACAGCCACCCCTAGGCAAGCTTCAAAATTGATGAAATTTGGCAGAATTACTCTTTTCTATGAACCTCACCACCAAAAAAAAGTCAGAAGGGATGTGACAAAATTTCACATTTTGAGGGGGATCAGATACACCCTACAGGACATTCATGACAGGACATACATGACAGGACATTCATGACAGGACTTCATGACAGGACATTCATGACAGGACATACATGACAGGACATTTATAACAGGACATCCACTCACAAACAACAGCTATATGTAATCTTGGCTTATCACAAACAATGGGCGTATCGCATATAATATATAATACAATTAATAATACAACTTAATACAAGTAAAACATTATCAGTGGAAAACCATCTAATTTCCAGGGGTTTGGAATTTTCCTCAACGAGAATTATTTATTTCACAGCAGCAGTAACATATTTTGAGTCCACAAGTCTCCAAATAGTCATTCCTAAATCAAGCAACACCTTGTTAGCCCTACCAGAAAATATATATTTCAAGACTGGTCAAAAAGAAAAATAGTTTCACCAAGACCAAGCAAATATTTATTTATTTAAAAAAAACTCTAATCCCCCCCCCTTGATATTAAATGGTCGTTCCCTAATCTCTGGCTTACCACAAACAACTGGCTAATCACATTTACAAGCAATACGGTCTTATTTTTGGAATTTTTGAAGAAATTATCGTACTATACAACCATACAATAATGTATGAATCAGGATCTACTGTGAGGAAACAAAAGGATGCAGCGATATATACGAGGGGCTTTCAGAAAGTTCAACGCTTTTAAAGACCTGTATATTGACGCTTATCTTTCAACGTATAATTATGAACTTTTTACATGTTAAATTCCAGCAATTTTGGAATAGATTTCCGGAATTTTGGAAATTTTTAAGTCATCGTGCGATTACCATGGAAACAGAAAGTTCAGCTGGGTGGGACGGGTAACACTTAGACAAAGAAAGCCAAAGAATTGTGGCTGGGAAAGGCTTCTTTCTATTACTTGCATCAGTGATATTGACAATATATATTTTTTAATTGACACAAGAAATATAACATATCAACGGGTTAGGTGTATGAAAATGCTTTTGATGCATGTGCTTGGGAGTAATTTAAATATTATATTTCTTGTGTCAAATATCGGCAAACTAACTGATAGTTCTAAATTGAAAACTAGTATTCAACCTTTAAAAAGGTTAGGCAATGATTCGACCTCAAATATATGAGTAAAACAAATTATATGAGACTATGTCGGACTATTATGGTAGAGACCCTGTAAGCTGAAGTTTCTACTTATATTATGTCGTAAAGTAGACACACTTAGCCCATGCAAAATTTGAAGAAAATTGTCCATGTCAATCACAAGATATAGCCATTTACCCCTTTTGGGGGTTACTACCTAAAACCGAAACTGTTCATCCAGTAACATCCATTAAGTACAAGCCTAGATCCAACATAAACTTGACATTCCATTTTAAACAACCAAATTCCTCAAAATACGTATTTACTCCCCTTTGACCTTGATTACGAGGGTAAATTATCCTATATTGTAACATTTTCTCTTTCAACATGTGCCTGAGTCAATATCCCATACGTGTGCAAAATTTGAAGTAAATCGTCCATGTCAGTCACAAGTTATAGTCATTTACCCCTTTTGGGGGTAATTATTAAAAACCGAAACTTTTCATCCCGTAACATCCATACGAATAACCTAGACCAAACGTGCAACTAATATTCCATTTTAAACAACCAAGTTCTTCAAAATATGTATTTACCCCCTTAGAACTTGATTACGAGGGTAAATCACCCTATTCTGTGAATTTTTTCCTTTTAGCATGTGTCTGAGTCAATGTCACAAACGTGTGCAAAATTTGAATTAAATCGTCCATGTCAATCACAAGTTATAGTCATTTACCCCTTTTGGGGGTAATTACCCAAAACAGAAAGTTTTCATCCAGTAAAATCCAACCGGATAGCAGTAGACCAAACATACAGCTGATATTCCATTTTGAACAACATAACTCCTCAAAATATATATTCACCCCTTTTGGCATTGATTACGAGGGTAAATACCCTATGTTGGCAATACTGTTAAAATTATTTGTTTAATATGTGCCTGAGTCAATATCCCAAACGTGTGCAAAATTTGAATTAAATCGTCCATGTCAATCACAAGTTATAGACATTTACCCCTTTTGGGGGTAATTACCCAAAACAGAAACTTTTCATCCAGTAAAATCCAACCGGATACCCGTAGACCAAACATACAGCTGATATTCCATTTTGAACAACATAACTCCTCAAAATATATATTCACCCCTTTTGGCATTGATTACGAGGGTAAATACCCTATGTTGGCAATACTGTTAAATTTATTTGTTTAATATGTGCCTGAGTCAATATCCCAAACGTGTGCAAAATTTGAAGTAAATCGTCCATGTCAATCACAAGTTATAGACATTTACCCCTTTTGGGGGTAATTACCCAAAACAGAAACTTTTCATCCAGTAAAATCCAACCGGATACCCGTAGACCAAACCTACAGCTGATATTCCATTTTGAACAACATAACTCCTCAAAATATATATTCACCCCTTTTGGCATTGATTACGAGGGTAAATACCCTATATTGGCAATACTGTTAAATTTATTCGTTTAATATGTGCCTGAGTCAAATTCCCAAACGTGTGCAAAATTTGAAGAAAATCGTCCAGGTCAATCACAAGTTATAGACATTTACCCCTTTTTGGGGGGTAATTACCAAGCTTCGGGCAACAAGGATTACATAATACAGAAACCATTAATATATTACCAGACTATCATTGAAATCCTTTCATTAAAACCAAAGTTTTACAATGTTTTCACTCTTGGGGCAAAACACCCTATTTTCAACACCCCATTACATAGTTACCCCTTCACATAATCAAAATATAAAATATCACTTACCTTGAATGGTTAGTCAGGCTACCTATCAGTGAAAGAACTGAGTTTCTAGCTTGCTTAGTTTTTCTGGAAACCTGTGCAAACCTGTTTTAGTCAAATTGGGGTAATTACCCCCTTACCCTCATTGCACAAAAACAATTATGGGTTACAAATGTTGGGATACATGTTTATATATATATTCCAAAGTTTCAAATTGATTCTTGTAATATTAAAAAAGTTATTCCACTTTTAAGTTTTCCAATTTTCGACTTTGAGATGACCTGTGACCTTGAGTTCAAGGTCAAGGTCAACCATCTTCTCCCAAAATGAAGTACTAACCATGGACTATATATGTACCAAGTTTCAAGTCTCTAGCACAAAAACCTACTGGCCAAGAAAAAAATAATAATAACTAGATTCCGATAACCGCTAGCGGTAATAAAACTTCACCGAGCAGTTGGTGAAAATAGTCTAAATATGTTTAAGTATAAAAATAAACAAGTATACGAACAAGTATATGAAGGTATATTGTACATGTTTAAGCAGCTTGCTCAGTGAATGCCCATGTTTAGTTTAGTTTATTTAGTTCAGTGGGTGAAAATAGTCTAAATGTATATAAGTATATAAACAAGTATATAAACAAGTATATAAACAAGTATATAAGCAAGATATAAAATAATATATAAAATATTATATGAATAAAATATAAAATAGTATCAAAAATATTGTATAAAATGGTACAAAAAATAACATAAAAAATGTACCTTATTTATTTGTGATATATTGCAATGCACAAGTTAATGAAGCTAGCGGACAGCCCCCCCTTTCCCGGTGAATGCATGTTTAGCTCAGTTTATTTAGTTTAGTTTAATTTATTTAGTTTACTTTAGTTTAAAATTAGTTTATTGACATCTTTTAGGCAATTACTACACAAATTTTAGTAATCACTGGTGTTCCAGTCTGAGTACAGTCATTCGGTTAGGTGAGGAAAAGATGAATTTTTCAGGGTTGACCGATCTTTTTACCTGTTCACGACACAACAAAATGTACACAAATTAGAATAAGAGGAGAATCTGAGCTTTTCCAAAACGGCTTGTATCATTCATATGACTTTATTAGAACCCGAGATAGAGTTGATTGAAGTAATGGTAAAAATATGAAATTTCACCGAAAAATTGACTCTGAAAATATCAAGTTTTGAACTCCAAATTGCTCCCAAAGGTAAACGGTTTGAAGGAGAGACTTAAAATAGCACAAAATACTGTAAATATGTTAGGACTATATCTCGAAATATTATCAAATTTTTTGAAGACTGACTTCTTTGTCAAAAAAATGTAAATTGGTTAAATCTTGACCGAAAACATGTATTTTTC
This sequence comes from Platynereis dumerilii, assembly GCA_026936325.1. Lineage (NCBI taxonomy): Eukaryota > Metazoa > Annelida > Polychaeta > Phyllodocida > Nereididae > Platynereis > Platynereis dumerilii. The sequence continues at coordinate 23,250,187 of JAPTHN010000011.1, forward strand.
AGGGTCCGGCGATCTTTTTAACTAGCAGAGATACGTTAAAATGTATAGAAAATGAATACTAGAGGAGAATTTGGACTTTCTGAATATGCTTTCAGTTTTTCTGTAGCTTAATTAGAACCGGAGATACAGACCATCAAAGTTTGGGTGCAAGTGCGAAATTGGAAAATGAGAGGGTCAATTTTGCAGTAATTTTTTGACCTTGTGACATTTATTGTGCAATGTAGGTCAATCCGATGGACTTAAAACTTTACACATTTCTTCTAGGGTATTGTAGGACTGACCTGTGAAAAGACTGTAAAAATCCCTTTATTATTTCCTACTTTAAAAAAATTAAATATCTCGAATATCCAATTTTGTCAAATATTTGACCTTGATTTTGACCTTGAAAATACCTTTCAAGGTCAAAATCTATAATTTCTACAGATTCGCGGTGTATGACTTAGGGGGGGTCATTTCATTATTTGAACTATGTAGGATCAATATTTACCTCTCAAATTGGCAAAAATAGGCTAATTTTTCATGTCGCGCGGTATGCCATATTTGGAATTTTTTTATAAATCAGCATGAAGAGATAAATCAATTCCGATTTCAGGGTTCCAACAATATAGCTCCTGGCTATTATATTTTAAAATATGAACCCGATATGCTGGAAATAACATAATTGTTGGAATTTTTGAAAATCGAGTGATTTGAACATTAAACAGGTCAAATGACCTTGAAAAATGAGGTTAAGGACAAATTTGAAGGTGGCTATGGAGGTTTTATGGGCATATTTGGGGGGGTTCACAATACATTTTATTGGCCTAAAATCGATATTTCAGTGTCAAGTAATCAAGGTCACCAGTTTTGACGACGCGGTTGACACTAAAAATTCCATAATTAAATAACTAAGCATGATATCATCATAAAAATGATCGCTTACCATGGATTGGTCATTTACTGTAACAATTGGCTTGAATTCTGCAATTTTCGAAGTTGCTTATATAGAGATCAGGCGCGCAAACCTCTGAGAGTAAAAATTGACCTGTATGACCTCGACCTTGACCTATACTTTTGAAAATTAGGTCAGTTTATTTAGTATAAGTCTATTATATATAGTTTATTAGGAAACTATAATTGATCAGTTAATATATGAGTAATGGTCAATTGAAATATAGAAAAAATTTATTTCAAAGGGGTCAATGACCTTGAAAAATAGGTCAGAGGTATAGGGTTACATTGGACAATTTAATTAGGTCACATAGGACTATGTACACAAATTATTTGAAAATTTTTCGAGAACATTTTTCGGAAAGAAAAATAATAATAATAATAATAATAAAAATATTTACGAAAATAAGAAACTTCACCTATGGTATAGGTGAAGTTTAACTAGACATCAATATTACTGGTGAACCAGTAATGAGCATTCACCATAAAAAAGGATTTACTTGATTATCAACTTGACCTTTAATTCTTCATATTGACTTTTATATTGACACTTGAATTGACTTCATTTTGACATTCATATTGACATTCCTATTGACATTATTCATATTGACATTTATATCAATATTCATATTGACATTCACTGACATTCATTTGATCCTGATATCAATTGAGAGTGATGACACTGATAGTGACACTGATGACACTGATATCTACATTAATATTGACATTCATTTTGACATTCATTAATTTTGACATTCATGTTGATATTCATGTTGACATTCATATATATTGACATTCATATTGACATTCATATGGACATTCATATTGACATTCATATTGAATTCATAATGGCATTCATATTGACTTCATATTGACCTTAATTTATTCTTTAATTCATTCTATTCTGCACTTATCTCATTTCTTCATTTTTCCTGTCTTTGACTGGTGATGACCTTGACAATTGATGAACTTCTTCACAAGGTCAAATATACTTTAGATCATTCAAGTTACTCTTGATTGGAAATGATAGACCACAATTGAACATCCTTGCTTGAAAAAGTTGTGAAATGTACCTACCGTGCCTTTTCATTCACTTTCTGTGACCTTGACCTTGATGTCAAGGTCATGGATGTTTACTGAAAATATTCCTCTACCACAGGGCTATATATGTTCCAAGTTTCATTGAGTTGTCTTCATTCAAAGCAAAGTTAAAAAATATTTTCACTTTTGGGCAAAATATTCTAATTTTGAAAGTCAAATATCTCAGTAACCCCTTGCATGATTTTCACCACACTTCTCGCTGCATTGGCCCATACTATAGAGCACCTTTTGCTATAATTTCATGAAAGTGCTGTTTGTAGTTTGCTCAAAACCGTGCGCAAACTGGTTTTCATTAAAAGGGGTTAAGGTAATTACCCCTTTTTGAAAATGATCAATTTCATGGCTGATATTTGTTCAATAGGGGTCTACTAACTCAACACTGAAGACCAGATGTCTCTATCTTTATTAGTTCAGGAGATAGACCTCCAAAATCAGTGACTTTGAGGTGACCTGTGACCTTGAAAAATAGGTCAAGGTCAAAAATATTTTGGGAAATTAATCTACTCATCAAGGACTATCTATACACTAACTTTCATGTTGAAATTCCAAAAAAAAAGGGAAGAAAAATAATAATAATACGACCAAAATCAATACCATTCACCATAGTGATGGTGAATGCTAATAATAATAATAATAATAAAATCAAAGAAAACAAGATGATTCTCCCGATAGGTCGAATCATAATAAATGCCCTTATAAAAAAAGCCTCAAACTTTCTGAACGCCCCAAATCATTCAATCACATGGAGACTGCAGAACTTCATTCATACAAGCTGGATTACACCAGTCGTATAGAAGTGTCAGTCATATGTTATCAAGATGAATCGTATCAACCATCTTTTGACTGTTCTATCATTTATTTTAACCATCAGTGGACTTTATTCGTTGAAATGCACTTTTTCCTGCACCTGTAAGGCTACCGATGGCGTAAGTCTCAAAGTCAGGTGTCACACAGGATTCTGGACGAGGATACCTGACGTTCCAAAGGGCACACATTTACTTTATGTCAGAGGGTCTGATATGGGAGTCCTCCGTGGACCACCCAAGTGTGTGAACTATGAAGAAGTTAATTCTCTGAGACTCAGAGAAAACAATATAACAGCTATAAGCGACAGCGCATTCAGATGCTTTTACAATCTTTTATTTCTCGACATTGGAGAAAACAAACTGAGTACGGTGAATCCCAACGCCATGATTCACTTACCCTCTCTTATTAAATTGACCTTGGATCATAATCAGCTAAAGGTTAGTTTTAAGTTACTTTTAACAGTGCATCATAAAGTTTTTAAAAGTCTAACATGATGACATGACACCTTTTGGATATCTAATGTTTTGAGGAGCAGAATGCATTTATAACTGAAAGTGGATAAGAAATAATATTTCAGGAATTTTTTTAGAAAACATATTTTAAAAATAACATAATAGTTGACTGTCATTTGGATGAGTTAATTATTAACTGTATTCCACATAGTGAATTTTGTAGAAAAAATCGAAACAGATTTTTTCACCTTTTTCGATCGCAAGGGGAACAGGGGCACGTTGGAATGTTTTTTCAAATACCAACTGATTTTAATGTTTAAAACACTATCAACTCAGAAGTTTGCATAAATATCACCAATATTGTTGGGCTTAAAATTAATCCAAAGCACTCATTTAAATGAAGAGATTACGCAGCACATACTCTTTTGCAGTCAACAAAATGTGACTCCAATGAATCCTGACCCGGGGAAGTAACTTAGTGCCTTGCTACTAATTTGTTTGTGTAAACAGGATAAGTACAGGGTGGTCAAGAAAAAACTTTACTCTCTTTCTTTGGCATAGTTCTATACATTTATCTGTTATTACTATCCAATATTTTCCAATGTAAAGAGGATAGTCATGGCGACATATTATCTGTAGTTTGTTCTCCTGGGACATGATGTGTAATTTTTGCAGAAATGAAAAAAGGCCATTTGCATATATCTTGCTGTCCCAAATGCAAGGCATTGCCATCAATTCAAATATGTTACCATTGCTTTCCTAGAGTTCTTCAGAGGTGTTTGGTCCCAGGATTTCAGCTCTCTTCGAGTGAAACTCAGCCCAGTGGGGCTTGAAAGAGAAAAAGGTTGATAGAAATTGCAATGTATCATAGTTTGTCAAAATGTGTCTCCTCTCGTAAAGCCTTATTGAAATTAGGATCAAGAGTAAAAACATAATACTGAGATTCCTACCTGAACTAACTTCATGCAAGAATGAAACAGATTGGATAAGACTCACTGAGTTGTGCCTCATGGGCCAAAGACTGTAAAGATTTTTCTTGACCACCCTGTACGAGGGCTGTCCCAAAAGTTCTTACCAATTTTTTTGGCAGACATTTCTATTTGAAATGGCCAAATGAAATTTTCACAGAATAAATTTCAGGTATTTGACCATCTATTTTGAAAAAATCAAGACTGTAAGAAGTGTTTAAATTACTGTTCTGTTGCCATGGTTACGAGAGGTCAGTGCATCCAGCGCAGCTCAATTTCTCACACGAAATTCAGCAAATTAGCTGTGTTAAAAGTCAGAGAATTTATAGTAAAAAAGCAAATAATTGCAAGAAAATGTATTTCCTGATAAGCTTGCAGTCTATGAAGATATCTTCCATTAGATTATAAACTTTTATTTATATTTCAACCTGATCAGCTGAGGTAATTACCAAAGGCTTTTTCCAGCAGTTGCCTAATAGCGCTTGAGACGGTTGGGCTGAAACAATCTGCTGCCAAGAGGCAGTTCTCAAGAACCTTAGGTACAAAACCCAATCTGATCTGCTTTAATTATCAGATTTGGCCTTCTGTAACTTTTTGTGATACCAAAATATATATACCAGTTCAAAAATTAAAAAAATAATAGTCATAACGAGAAATGAAGCAGTCGCCACATACACTGAAATTCCACAATTTAGGAACAGCCCAGTTTGGAGCATCTAGGTGATCGCCTCAGCAAATGGGTTAAACTGATTTACAGTGACTTTAAATGTAAATGGAAAACTTAGAGATACTGTATGGATTCCAAATAATATTTTTCATGATCATTTGCATATTTACAGTAAATTCATAGGTTATTTACAAGCCTAGACACTTGGATTTGGCCTAAAAAAATTGAGCTGCGCTGGGTGCACTGACCTTCTGTTTCCATGGCAGCAGAAGAGTTATTTAAAATGTTCGAACAGATACCATATTTTCAAAATGGATAGTGAAATACCTGAAATTGATTCTGTGAAAATTTCATATAGCTACTTCAAAGAGAAAGGTCTGCCAAAAAAATTGGTCAGAACTTTTTGGACACCCCTCGTACATGTCTCATTGAGCCTCATGTTCAGTATCTCTATATGAACTCAACCTGACAGTCGTAACAGTCGTAACAAAATGCTATTTTCTCAGACACCAGTGTGTGTGATTCTCAGGAAAGTAATGCGTAATTATCCATTATGATGTATTGAACACATGCAAGCCCGTTAACCCCCCCCCAACCACAATGTGCCCCATATCCCAATGTGCCCTGGTTCCCCCAAGTTTCTGCTCCTCAAGGTGGACAAGATGCCAGAGCATAGCATTTAACTTAATCATGGTAAAAGAAGTGAATGAACATGAAGGATTATTGAAAAATAATTATTTAATGGCATCACCAAACCATGCAGAATTAATTCCCACAAAACCAGTTCATCCCAAGTTAGGGAGTTCAGGATTGCATGGCAAACTTATAATTTTAACCTAAATAATGCCAAATTCAATGAAAATTATTAATTTTGATGGGTCATTAACCTTCATTTAAAAGTATGAACCAGGAATTAGGATGGACATGTATTTGATGGTTTCAACATTTAATTTGGATCATTCACGTTGTAATTTAATTTAAGGACTTTCGAAACAACACTTTGGCTGACCTTCCTCGTCTGCAATGGCTGATCATAGGAAACAATCCTTTAAACACCGGATCTTACAAATGGATTAGTACCGGCCAATCAATCAGACGGCTCAGCATTATGAATAATAGTTTGTCGGAAGTGCCCCGACTATCCAAATATGTCCGATTTGTCGAACTAGAACATAACAGAATTCAAACACTGAAATACCATTCATTCTGTGATTTACCAAAACTCAAGCAAATATCACTTGGATGTGCTCACATTGAAGAAATAGAAGCTGTGGCTTTCCATAACCTGCCAGAGTTGAATATTTTGAACTTTCAACAGAATCGCATTCAAGGAAGATATTTAGTGAATCTTTTTTCGAGCTTATCAAACTCGACTTTACAAAAGCTTATTCTGAATGAGAACCATATTAAATCCCTTAACAAAACATTATTTCGTGGCTTTCTATCAAATGTACTTAAAACACTGTTATTCCGAAGTTGCGAAATCGCAAATATTGATTCTGAGACTTTTACATCCTTGAACACCTTAGAGACATTGGATTTGTCCTTTAACATGTTACATGTACTTAAAAGGAATACATTCAAAGGTCTGCATAGCTTGAACAAGCTTGACCTCAGCAAGAATCATTTGTATGATTTCGCAGGGGATGTGAATGGAATACAAGATAGTCCCCTCAGAGTACTTTATTTAACAAACAATGATATTCGTTCATTTTCATCACACGTACTTGGGGGCCTGCATCATCTTATCTTCTTGGATTTGAACAAAAATGACATAACAATTATAAGACAAAAAAAGTTTCAAAACATGTCATCACTTTCCACCCTGCGCATGAAAGACTGCAGATTAAGAATCATTCAAGGTGGGTCATTTTCCAATCTTTTAAACATGACAAGTTTAGATCTTTCTGGAAATCAACTAACCCTGGGACACCTACAACTGGACACAAACAATTTCCAAAACCTCACAAAATTGGAGAAACTGTATTTATCGAACAATTTAATAGGTAAATCAGGTAATATACAATTGCAAACCATCTGGCAGAACACCAAAAATCTCTCAGTTCTGGATCTAAATAACTGCAGAATACCCCAGTTATTTTCGGGGATGTTCAGCTCGCTCGGACACCTAAAAAAACTCATCCTTAACTCCAACAGCATCCCATTCATTGAACCAAAAGCCTTCAATAACACCAATAGCCTGGAAGAACTGTACATCAATGAGAATAGGATTAGCTCAGTGAGTTGGATGTCATTTCTTTACTTGCCTAATTTGAAAATATTGTCTTTGCATGGAAACAGCTTAATATGCTCCTGTGACATAATATGGATAGCGCAAACAATCAAAAGCCAACAGATTCATATTCTTCAGCAGGATAACCTCTATTGTACCCCTCCAGGACAGCATCAGCGAAGAAGGAAGATAGACATTAAAATATATGACTGCGAGGAGCCATGGGAGGCCATGTTGAAACCCATAGCAACCGCGCTTGGATGTATGGGTCTGATCGTCATCATGTACTTGATCAGACATTATCAATGGCATATTAGATATACATTTTTCCTGGCTAAATCAGGGATCCATCGATACAAGGAAATGCAGGATGAAGAGCAATATGAATATGATGCCTTTGTTGCATACCATAGTGATGACTTGCCATGGGTGGAAAAGCAGTTTGTTGAGAATGTGGACAGGGAGTACCTCAATGAGAGGGGATTCTCCCTGTGTATACACCACAGAGACTGGCTTGCAGGAGAATACATTACTGACAATATAAGGAAGAGTATTGTTGAAAGTCGCAAGACCATTATTGTTCTGTCGAAAGCCTTTGCCACAAGCCATTGGTGCAGATTTGAGCTTGAAATGGCTCGTGCCAGCTCAGACGCTGGAGGACGAGGTGACAGTCGGCTTGTGGTCATTCTTTTGGAAAGCATTCCTGAAGAACTTCTCAACCCTCACCTTGTCCACATACTGACCACTAAGACATACATTCTGTGGCCCAAAGACCCTGCCCTGCAGCCACGCTTCTGGAAGGCAGTGCGCAAGGCTCTCAAAAAGGAATTGCTCTACGAACGAATTGCTTTATAACATAATTATACTCATATATCTTGTATTATTGACCCTCTTGTGTATATTTCTGATGGGTCAGGTTGTACAAACCTGCCAAACTTATATGTTTTATTGTGATTATTGATTTGAATGACTGTATTAATTAATGCATGTTATAACATATAGTCTACTGTTTTCTAATTTTGGTGTGCAAAATTAAGTCCCCCATTAAAGAAAACTTGAATACTTCAAAGATCATTCTCTTTTCAATTCTTGAATATTTCAAAGATCATTCTCTTTTCTTCTATGAAAGTTTACCAGTTTGCAGGCCTGCATATTGAAATTGTCTCTATGTTTTTGTAACTTTAATTATTGTGTAATTTTTGTCTGGGCCATATATATAAGACCCTGAGTGCATGTACCCCTTTTTTGCCTTGTCCAAATTATTTTCAACAAAACGTGCTAAAACTCCAATCAAATTATTTCAAATGTCAACCAAGGAATGCAAACAATAAAAAATGTTACCAAAGAAGTCCCGAGTTGTCTACCAAATATGAATGAGAAACAAATTTTCTCCAGTTAGTTGATGACGTATGCTCCGCTGGTGGCTCCCCGCATAGTGAAATTTGTCACCCATTGGGAAAGCCACAGATTTTTAAAAACAGCTACAAATACATACATCTAAGGTCAATATGATGGCCTATAATTTTATAATGATCTATAGATAATTATAATCAGCTTAATGATTAAAAGGCAGACAACACTGCAAGCGTATGTAGATTAATCGCTCACTGTTACATAATAGTCAGTTTATGTTGCTATAACTTTGTTATGTTTTCTTCTAGTATGTTTTAAAATGAATCAAGTGTTAATAATTTGATTTAGATTGTGAAACCTACTAATGAACTACATGTATCCCTTAAACTTATAGGTACAGAGAATATTACTGGAGAAATTCAATTTTTAAGACACTTTGAAGATGAATATATTATGTTTTTCTTAAATACGAAAGTAAATCATTAACAAGAAGCTGGACCAGACCCACTTGCCTAATTTCCTGCGTTGGACTGTTGATGTTGAGACCATTACATCACTTCATGGATTTTTGAGTTCTCTCTTGTGCTCAATAACATTCTCTATCCTTGACTTGTGTCACATGTGCAGTGATTGGAGGGGGAACCATAATGGATAACACAGGGGATTTGTATGAAGATATTTGCTCTGGCATCCAATTATCTCAATGACAAGTCAGTAGCAGTTTCTACACTGCTCAAAAAAATTAAAGGAACACCTCTTTCAAGTAATTTTTTAGGAATTTGGAGTGACGAAAACGAATTTCAAAAAATAGGTAATCTTCTTTATCATTTTGAAGGGTTCATCAAATCACAGCTGAATGGATTGAAGGGATATTGTCTGTACAGGGATACTGAAACTTTGGTGACCCCCAAAACTGATGTGAAAACACAATATGCCCAAATCCAAAATTTTGTTCAATTCTCTGTCTACTGCTTCCAAACCTAACTCAAAACTATAGGGCCAAGACGAGCATGAACACACTCTTTTAAAGGGATTTGCAGTGCTTTTGATGCTGTGGGTGATCACTTCAGGAAAGAGGGCCAACTCTCGAATGTGATTTTGTTCCTGTTCCTGTAGGGTATATGGGTCTCAGTCAGATAACCTTGCTGGGCAGTCCATCACTGCAATACCTTCAAATTTAAGATGTGCTGGGGTCACTCAGGCAGGGTACAGATGTGCATTTTCATGCAGAAGCAAACAATTTCTTTTAGCTGACCCATCGTTAGGCCCCAGTGTGATTTCTACAAGCCCATTCCTGGTCATTACGCCATTCATTTGTCCTGCATAAACTCCATACACTCAGCACACCCTTCTGTTGACAAGGTATCGAGGACCGTCAAGAGAGCTCCCAAAAAACTCCAAGTTTGAAAATGTTAGACTCAGAAAAACATCACTTTGAGTTTCTTCCCACCCAGACATGATGACCACATGTCAAAAATGAGACCTGCTTGCATCTGCAGACAATAGAGGCCACTGCTCACAAAACTGCTAAAAGTGGAGCTCCAACATTGTTGCAAGGCGATGTTGGGCAATCAGAGGAGGGCAAACTCAGTTACTGCATCTAAAATGGTCTTTTCAAGCAGTGGGTTCCTAAATTTTGGTCCGATATCACATAATTTGTGGCACCGCCAGAGTCATTTTTCAGTCACATGACGAGGCTAGCGCCTGAGTTGGTGGAGATAATGGCCCTTTTGCTGCAGTATGGACCAGTGTCTGCCCTTTCCAGGTCTACTGCCATTCATTCCGGTGTACCTGTGCCTCTACCATGGCTGGGAAATCACATTTGGTGCCACACCAGACCTTTACACACCCTTCTCACTTTAGCACCTTTCTGTGGGAGTTACCCATCCCTGGCAACCTCAATTTGAGACAAAAACTGTGTGGCACACTTTGCCCTTGCCTGCAGTTGTCAGAAAAACCAGGTGAATGAACAATTTTTTCATCCTTTCTTTGGTAATGCTTTTTTCAGATTTGCAAATTCAACAGAAATCACTTCAATTTTTGGGGTCGCCCAGGACTATTGCTCCTGACAAGGCAATTGTTGACCAATATTGCTGTTACAACTGAATTTACCAGTCAAATTAACATACAATAGAAACATGTTTAAGTGATTTGATTGCTGATTGCCCAGTTTCAGAAAAATGGCCTGAAAAAGGTGTTCCTTTAATTTTTTGAGCAGTGTATTTCCCTTGTGAAAATTTCTGTCTGATTGAGTATTTCATTTATTTGCCCGTTTATGAAAAGTTACAATTAGCCAACTCAGCCAACCATGATAGTGTTTTTTCTTCCTGAAATAACGCAAAGGACAAAAAAATCCTCCTGATAAATATCACAGGGAAGAAAGGCAGGATAAACTCTTTGGCTCTTCTTATCATCGGACTGCCTGCAGATGTCAATTCAGATGTCTCCAGTCTCCTGATTTGCGAAGTACGGTACTGGCTGTCCATGATTGTGACTCATCAAATAGTATCAAGTTTACTAATGGTGATTTTTGTGTTCGATGTATGTAATATCATTGCATTTCTTCTTGTGGCCAGCGTATAATATATTGTTAAAATGTGATTTACTTAAGAAGTCCTACAGTACAAAACATTGATTTCCTCTCACTGACATTACTCTAAAAATTTCAGGACAAAACTGGATTTTTTAAATCCAAAATGGTTTTTGAAAGGACTACATTGGTTTTTGCAAGGAATTTTGGTGTTTCAAAAAATTATTTTCCATTTAAAAAACCAGTTTTGTCCCGAAATTTTTCAGAGTGTGACTTTTACATCGCCCCTTTAAAAAAAAAAATTCTTGCTAAACTGATTAGCAATTAAAATCAGGCAAGGTTAAATGTGACTTCTGCTGATAAGCAAAATGAAAAAGAAGATTGCATTATATTTTATGTGTCATCGGCACATGAGACAGACAACAGTTCTGCATTTGGGCGGACAGTTCGGCATAAATTTGGGTGGACAGACAGGTGTGTTTGAAAACATCAGTCCATTAGCAGAACTTATAATCGCAGTTTTAAGGTTCAAGTCATGTATCATTTATTAATTTAAGGTTTCTTTTCTTTTAGAGTGTGTTTTTCGGTATTGATATTCTTGTCTCTAAAAGCAGGATTCCTATTATCCTGCATGGTCCTATCTCTCATTGCTATTACCTTTGATCCAATGATATGAAGAAACCAGCATTTCAGGATAAAGGAATTGATTGCACACATAATTCTACACAGAATATTTCATGGGAGTGGTTCAACATTATGCAGAATCTAATGTTCTCAAAACAATAGAATGAGGCAAAGTATATGCAGAACAAGAGCAGAAATACATCAACAACATGAAAGCATCTCAATCTCTTCTGACATGGATAATGTCAATATAGACTCAATAATAGACCCTGCCAAAAGGCTGTGGCATCAGTCTCATTCATTCTTTTCTGTGATTTATATCATTCAGACAGACAGTATCTATCCCTCTGCATCAAAAGTTCCATCACTCGAGGGACAGTCAGAAAAGGGAGGTTAGACGAACCAGATTAAAATAGAATGTAAGGTTGGATACTATGTACATGTACCATTATGTTTCAGTGCACGCTCCTTCCATCTCCTCACCCCCCCCCCCCAATGATTCCAATTCATGCTCAATTCTTCCAGACTGCTCACTGTATTCTCAACTCTTCCAAGGGAGCAATAACAAGGGGATGGGGAAAGAAGCGGTCTTGTTCCAGACTGATGAAATGATGTATTGCGTGATACTCAATACTTCAATGTTTATGCATTCAGTGTGTCAACTGGCTTAGGCTGCTGCATTTAGTTCAAAATAATGAAGTGATGCCAATATAAAACATAAAAGCGGCCTGGCACGACAATGTACGCTGCATAAGTGGCATCTTGATATATTGTTCTTTGCTCGACTTGCATAGCAACTATATAGTATACCAGAATCAACAGACATTTGAATGAAGATAGACTAGACCGAACTAGCGGAACCTGGAGATTGATCGAGAAAGAAACTGAAATTGTTGGAGAGCACAGTTGATAAGAGGATTTTTACAAGGGTGAACTTTTGAGCTGGCTTATGCTACTGTTAACACCTTCTTAGATACTCGGACACTTCAGCAGGATACTCTACAATGCCAAACTCGGTCTGAGCTGCCTTCCCACAGAGACAGTCTCTGTCATTCCAACTCAATAGCTGAGGCTCAAACTGGCTGTGTAGTATGGGAGATTGCTGAAAAATCAGCATAGTGGTATCAAATCATCTCTCTGACTTTTCAACAAAAACACTCAAATATATATATCGATGGAGAATATCATTTGTACCACTCAACAGTGAAAATTAGCATTATGTACACCGTTGCACATGAAGTCATTTCCAATGGTTTGGAGCACTGCAGCATGAGATGTGACATCACAATGGTGTCACCATGGTGATGTTTCTCAACCTCATTTTCACATCATCAGTAGCAGTTCTTTATTTTTTGTGGTAAAGATTTTGAATCTATAAAAAAAAGGGGGGGGGTGCAAATAGTGGTTACTGACACACCCATTATAAACATTCATTCCTTGAAAATGTTTTTTTTTTGTAAAAGTGAAGTCTCTGAAATAAGACATGTTCCTGATTAAAATTTGTACACAATTTTGCTTGTAATTTTCATAACTTTCTTGTGATAATAGGGGGTTTCATGGTACAAAACAATTGTCTGGTAGGTAAATTGTGGGACATGAGATATGTACACCCTCGAATGTCATGTAGCCTACAACTCGGCCTATCAGCCTCGTTGCAAATTGACGTTCTCGGATGTACAAACTGTACATATCTGCATGTCCCAGATTTACCCACTAGACAATATGTAAGAGATTTTACATGAAAAGTCAACATACAAGCTGGCTCAACTAAATTATGCTTAGTTCTCACGAGAGTGGTTAAGTGACGGCGAAGCTGTAGAGGTGCCAGGAAGTCAAGTTTCGCCAACTTTTGGCGTTTCAAGCCATTTTTGGACAATCATATAATCAATTAGAGGTTATACATCGTCGTTGATGGTTCCTATTACGACGAGGCTCTCGTTTTCTACGCCGAATGGCTCGTAATTACTGACGAGGCAAGAAGAGACTTGTGTCGGCGAGTTGTGAGGAGCCTCGGTGCAGTTCCATTGCTTCAATGTTAAACTAGGTTCGCCCAAGGAGTCTCTTGCTTCGCCCTAGCATCCTCTTGCTTCGCCCTAGCATCCTCTTACTTCGCCCTAATCTTAAATTACGCCCAAGCAAATAGCTGTTACGGTGAGGCAAGTAGCTGTTTTGGTGTTTCAACAGCTTGTTTGCGACGGCGAGTTGTTCTCTTTTTTCGCCGAAGTTCCATTGACTCAATGATAAATAGCCTCGCCCAAGCACTCTCTAGATTCGCCAAACCTGCCTCTAACTTCGCCCAAGCTGTCTCTACCTTCGCCCAAGCATTTTGGGGGTCTTTCAGGTCTTTTGCATCATGACTTCTTGCTTCGTAAAGATTCAACAGGTTGAATCTTTCGTGAAGCAAGTTCTTGCTTCACCATAAGGTCATGTGATTTCTAGGAACTTGTGGCGAGGAAGTTTAAGATTCGCCGTAGACGAAAATATCGTCGCCGAATTGTTGAATGTAGTTTAACAACCTCCCACTTTCCTGGAAAAGCAAGAAGCGCCGCAACAAGAACCCTCTGTTACGTCTCCGTGTGAACTAGGCACTACTGGAACACCTTTGAAGACATTCTGTAGGCCTATTAATGTCAACCTCAGTCCGAGTTTCCTCCCTACAGACTCAAATCCTACTTTGCATGATCTCCTTAACTCGTCAACAACAGGGGTTTCAATTTCGTACCGTCACTTGTAGTACCTGAGTATTTTCGCTTTTTTTGCAGCAATGGAAATTTAACTCTCCTAAAGCCAGACATGTGTACATGAACGAATAATTTTTTGTCTGTGAAAGAGTTGATTTATAATATCAACAAAATAACGAATATGTCCAATGCCAACGCAACAGGTAACCTTTCTGCTTCTTCCTTTAAGACACACATGACTCTTGACAGCTACAAGAAGCAAAGTTTATTATCTATTTATTGTCCATAACCTTTTCTACCCATTAAGGAGATCTACAATGTGGGATTTTATTAACCGACCAATGATTCTCCACCACAAAAAAAGCCAATTTATGAACTTTCATAACAAGTTGGTGACTTATTCTACAATACCCTCAGGATGTTTTTTCCTCTGTTGTCCTATAACTAGGACTTTCTAGGTCATTGAATAATACATTTGGTAAATGGCAAGGTAATCTGATTATTGGTGTCCAAGGAAAAGAAGACCAATTTCGTGTACATATAAGGAAACTAAATAAGACCACAAGAGGGCAAAGTGTGTGAATAAATGGAATAGAAGTCAGACCTTCAAATCTATAATAAAGATGTGTTTGGTATCGGGGAATTGTGTTATAGCCTAAGTATTTTGGCATTTTCTTGACTTCAGAGGTTTAAAAGCAATTGTATCCAGTTTTTCTAAATCGGCCTTATATAGATTTTACATTGAATGAAATCAGATGCACTTATAATAAATAGCAATATTTCCTTTATTATTGCCTTCCTAGCCGCAGATGTGACAGGCGAACCTTCATTTGGTTGTCCAATGCAATGGAAGCCACCATGCAGTGAGATCTAGTACCAAAAAATAGTAATTTCAACAAGGCCAACATTTTGATTCAATGCTTGCCAAGTTAATTGCTTGGACAATCAGTCTGCTGTTATGTATCATGTCAGACGTTGGACTGTCCTCAAGGGCAATTAGTATTAATATGATTGACAGGAATTAATTGGCATTCATCTATATTTCTGGACATGCTGAGCTATATTGATTTATTTACTTTCAGAATGACGTTATCACTGAATTTCAAAATAAAAATAATATGATTAACTGAGCATCAAGTAGCATTTAGACAATGGGGCCATTTCCCTTAATATACATGTTGAATCATTTATAGGAGCCATTAGATGATATTATCCATGATCAATATCCCAATTCACTGTTCATCCCATGTCACATGCATGTACCTAATATTTCATATGTGTTTTGTCTGAGATTCATTTTCAGTAATTAGATAACAAATTTCACGGAATGTTTCAATTAGTGCTTTCTGCCATGTTACAGCATTCTTGCATGCCTATCAACATTATCTCTGATCAATGATGTGTCTGGCTTCTCATGATTTCTAAAGGTTCTATAATTCATCCGAAATGTTTATCTTCCAATATTGAAAAGCAACCTGGAGCAAGTGAAGTTTCATGTTTTAGAGCTTCAACTCAATATGTATACCTAAGTTATTGTCAAGTTGTTTAAACGGCAGCCTAGACATATCCATGCCTGTCTGTGGTATAAATCTTGTGGTATGAGTTTGACACTCTGAAAAAAAATCCTCATTGTATTAGCTTATTCCATTGTATTACAGTAAACGAACAACGAGTACTTACATTCTGCTTCAATTGGGCATCAATGACTTCACAACAAGTCCTATTAAATACATTGAAACGAGGTGTCAATTTGTCATTAGGCAACTTGCTACCTCATGGAAGAGTGGAGTGACACCTCAAATGATAACATTGCAATAATAGGCAATGATTTCACTGACTTACACGTCATATAGTTTAACATGGCATGGATAGGGCTGTGATCTCACAAGGAACATTTTTGCCCAATTCTGTAAGCACTTGGTGTTCGTCTACTGTATCATGCATATCGTTTTCAGATTTGGCTTATTTTGTGATCAGTTTGCTCAGCAATCACTTGAATAAAGAAATGTCTCTTGACTCAGAAGTTAATTGGTGTGAAACTGTGAATGCATCATTGTCTGGTTCCATTAAAAGTTTGAAAATTCAAGATCTGTTTTGATTATTCAAGATCTGTTGCATTCATTTATACTAATGAGGTATCCAAGGGCTTTAATTATGCCTCTGATAGCCTCTCTTTAGTAAGAATTTAAAGTTATTCAATTCACAATTAATTGTAAAGTGGTATTTATTGCTTAAAATCAGGCATATGAAGCTGTGTTTATAACTGTAACCATGGCAACAAAACAAAGAATCATTTGCATAGGTTATTTTGTACAATACCTTGAATGCTAAGAAATGATTAAAATCAGAATAATTTGCATAATAAATTGGACTCTAATTCAAAAAATGTATATTATATCAGAAACAAAATTCAAAACCTCTAAACAACAATTGGTTATTATCGTTTTCATAGCTACATGTTTTTCAAGTTTGCAATTTGCTTCATTCCAAAACTGTTATGTCAGAGATTAAGTTGAATAATTTTGTTTATTACAAGAACAGATTTCAGGAAACTGACAAAGTGCATTGACACATGGATGATGTATGTTTCCCTTGTTCAGCTTGCCTTGGCTGAACGATGCTTCAATGAACTGGAACTGAACCAAACAGACTACTTAGACTCAAAGGAGAAATGTAATGACTGACAACAAAAGTTGTTTGAAATTGTGATGGCTGGTGTCTTGTGAAAAACAGCAACACATTTTCTTTGGAAACAATGAAACTCTTTTGGTGAGGTGCAACACTCAGCTTAGACATGCGTTGTTTGTTGTGGTTGTACACATATAGTAACATTGCCTGGCAGTTTTAAATTCCTTTGTCATTAACTGTGATGTCAAACTCTGAACTGATATGTCACAGATTGAAGATTAGACCAATCACATTGACAGATACCCGATGATGTCACGGTTTAACTGCAAAACGAAGTTTTCAAAAAAACACATAGCTATGAAAACGATAATAACATGGAAACAGAAAAAAGTGAAATCATGGACAACACAGTGGACCAGAGGATTTTTACTCTTATACTTCTTTGTCTCTCTCGCAGTTTTTCTGAGGCTGAAGCGAGCTGTCTTAGAAATTGCCGGGTCCTCAGTTGCAGAGGTATCAAATAAACTCTAAAACAAGTCAGTAACTGGAGCTTCTATATTTCCCCTGCAGTTGTTTCCATCTGATGGAGTATTTTATTTATTTTCCAGTATACAATGTATAAAAAGTTACAATTATAGTCATGTTAGCTGATTATAATGGTGTGTCGCAATTCATTCCTCCTGAGTATATTACACACCTGGAAATCACAAAAGACATGACAAAATTTTCCTGTTCTTACTCATATTTTGCACGCCTTTTACCATTTATGCATCTCGTGCTTTCACACATATAAGAATTGGTGCCATTTTTTAGATTTACAGAGTACAGACCATGCAGACGTCTGCAGCAAGCTGTCTTAGAAATTGCCGAGCCTTCAGTACGGTAGTATCAAATAATCTCTGTAACAAGTCAGTAACTGGAGCTTCTTATTTCCCCTGCGGTTGTTTCCATCTGACGGAGTATTTTATTTATTTTCAAGTAAATAAAAAGTTACAGTTATAGTCAAGTCAGCTGACCATAATACACTGTAAAATTTGAAAACTGTGTTGATGCAATAATTTGAGCTGCATGTCTGAGAATGTTAATAATTTTCAAGCTATGATAGCTCAATCCTATAAGTTGTCAAGGTATGATAGCTCAATGCTGTAAGTTGTCCAAATGAATCATAACATTAAGCTGTGAAAACATGAAAGCTTCAGTTGTTGCAGATAGCTTGACATCTCAGTCATGCCACTTATAGCGCCATCTATAACAAGCACTTCTCATAAGACTGCATTTAGTTTTAAATAATTATTTACTTACAAGAAAAAAGAACATTTATATAACACTATCCCAGAGAAAAAATGAGCAGCACACCACTTTAACTGGTTACTTTTTTATTTTTATCTCCCTTAAATTAATTTGTGGGAGTAATTAGATGCATGCTTTCACACGTCAACCAACATTTCCAAGTCAGAGTGTTTTCAAATATAGGCTTCTAGCACTGCATACCAGCTGAGATGAGCCACAGGCCATTGGGATTTATTCACAAGAAATTAATTTTTAAATCTCCTTGTGATGCAATGGTCTGTGTTGAATGCATCTTGGGCCTGTCCATGGTGTGCTAAAATGAAGCATACTGGATCAGGTGGATCCTGTTGAGAGATCAAACAATATTTTGGGGTTACAGCCCATATTCATAAGTTACTTTATAAGACAGGTCACACAAATATAAAAAGCAAACACAGCTCAAAATTTTGAGTTGTGTCAGCTTGGATCAATAAGTCAACAAAACTCAATATTTTGAGCTGTAAGTCAACACAGCTCATTGTTTTGAGTTTTCTCAGCTTGAATACCTTAGTCAACATAGCTTAGTATTTTGAGCTATCTCAGCTCGGTATTTTGAGTTATCTCAGCTTAAAACATTAATCTATGTTAGCTCAATCAACTTGTGCAACCATCTCACTCAATCAATTGAGCTGAATCAGTGCCTCCGATTTTACAGTGTAGTGTGTCGCAATAAAATCCTCCTGAGTATATTACACAGAAGAAAGGCAGCGGATATCCTTTGACTCTTCTTATCATTGGACTGCCTGCACATGTCACCTCAGAAGTCTCCTGATTGGCAAAGTATACTGACAGTCCATGATCGTGACTCATCAAACATCATAACGGTATCCACAATGATTCCACATGATAATGTGATCGACCTGACAAATCACAAGCTGTAATAACTCATGAATCATGTGTCTGGAAATCACAAAATACATGAAAAAATTTTCCTGTTCTTCCTCATATTTTGCATGCTTATTACCATTTGTGCATCTCTGCTTTCAGAAGATTCCCTAATTCCAAACTTTTTTTGGTTTTTTTCTGCAATAACAACCTGTGCATGGCGAAAACATGCTTTCCAGCTAATTTCTGTCACACTGAAAGTTGTGCTCAATCAACTCAATTTCACATTATTGCCCACATAAAGTCTTTCTATGTAGTACTCCAAGTACTCAGAAAGAAGGGTATACACTCTCACGTTGTAGCTCATAGTTTTGTGTTCAATGTACGTAATATCATTTCGTTCTTCTCGTGGCCAGTGCATAATATCTAGTTATAACATGATTCACTTCAGAAGTTTTACAGTACAAAACATCAATTTCCTCACACAGACAAACAGTGGCGTCACTAAGAAAAACTAACAGAATGTTTCACTTCTGGAGAAAACTCACGCCCTCCAGTCTCAGTTGTCCCTGCTAGTGAGAAATCACTTTTTGAGGCGATGCTTCAGCCCTTCGCTGATCCTTATGCTACATTCTCACGGCGGCTCCCGGAGAACTATTTAAATCGGCGTCGAAGTATTTCCTGGTAATTTGGATGAATTTGGGTGATCCGCCGTCGACTTTTCACATCCCCCCAGGGGAAGTTTTTGTTCCCCTTAGGGGTTCCTAGAAATGGAAAAACTACGCCGTGGATGTCAAAAAAGATTCAACAGGTACAAACTTTTTTTTCATGACGGCGGAACAGAGCCCAAAATTTTATTGATTTTTTTATGTCCGGCGGGGATTTTTTCAGTGAGAACGTCTCAAAAACATCTCCGGCGGGATATTAGGACATCCCCTGCCCCTGAGGGGACCTCTCCTGCCCCCGCGTGGACCTCTCCTGCCCCTGGAGGGACGTTTGAAGCCTCGCCGGCAGTTTTTGACATCCCGCCGCGGTGAAATAGGTTCCCTGAGGGGCAGTTATAGGTTCCCTGAGGGGTACTTTTTATATCTCGGGGGGATATAAAAGTATCCCTCAGGAGGAGGAAATTCCTTTCCCCCGGCGAACTTTTGGGGACGGCGTACAACTTTTCTTCCCTGCAGTTAACAAAAGGAACCCCACCGTGATATGCTTTTAATTAATTATGTAATGGTTTTATAAACATTCTATGTCGCCGGGATGGTCATTTTTTTCCTAGAATTCAACTCAAGCTACCCCTCAGTGGTAAAAAAGTTCTCCGTAACGTGCCGTGAGAACTGGGCATTAGTCACTCCAATTGGCGCCATTCACCTCTGATTAGCTGAGCACAGGCCTCCCAATAGGGGGCCAGAGGCCAAATCTAAATAATCAGGCTGTGTTGAAACGTCAGCAGATCAGGAAAAGCCTGTAGTAAAATGCAAGTTTTTGTAAAGGGGGACTTGAACTGTTTATTATCATGCATGGTTCCATCTCTCTTTGCAATTAGTTCTCCCTTTGATAAGATGATATGAGGAAACCAGCATTTCGGGACAAAGGAATCATAACATGAATGATTCATTAAGATTGATTCCACACATAATTCCAGAGGGAATATTTCATGGGAGTTGTTCAATATAACGCAGAATCTAATGTTCTTAAAACAATAGAAGGAGGTAAAGTATGGAGAACATTCATGAGCAGAAAACAATACGTCAATAACATTAAAGTATTGCTTCTTTTGAAATGTATAATGTCAATAGGGACTCAATAATAGACCCTGCAAAAAAGGCTGAGGCACAAATCACATTCATGGTGTCCTGAGGTTTATGGCATCAGACAGACTGTACCTGTCCTTCTGCATCAAGCCTCTACTATCGGCGGAGGGACAGTTTGAAATGGGAGGTCGGATGAACAAGATTAATATCAGTACAGCTGTACGCCTGCATCTATGCCAAGGATGCGCTATATTTCAATGTTTATTTGTTTATGCATTCAGTGTGTCAACTGGCTCAGGCTGGTGCATCTAAACAACTCAAAATTATGAGGTGATGGCTATACAAGATGTTACACAAAAGTGGCCTGGTACGACAATGTATGCGCTTAGTATTGATATTGTTCTTTACTTGACCTGTTTGGCTATTATGTAGCAGAGCAGAACCAACAGACATTTGAATGAAGGTAGACCTAATTAGCGGAACCTAGGGATTGACAAAAAAAATCGGTGGAGAGCACAGTAGATAAGAGGATTTTGACTAAAAAGTGTGAACTTACCTGCTGGCTTGTGCTGCTGGTAGCACCTTCTAAGATGGTCAGACACACTGTGCATAGTGCAAAATGCCAAACACAGTGTGCGCTTCCTACCCACAGAGGCAGTCTCTATAGCTGAGTCTCACATAATGACTGTCTTAGAGATTGCTGAGCAATCAGCAGAGTGGTATCAAATCATCTCTTTGACTTTTCAACAAACACACTCAAATGTATCGGTGGAGAATACTATGTGTAGGGGGATTTTACACAAAGAGTCATCTTACAAGCTGGCTTATACTACTAGAACACCTTCGAAGACACTAAGACACACTACAGCACAATCTGTTATGCCAAACTTTGTCTGAGCTTCCTCCCCACACACCCAAAACCTACTCTAAATTATCTCCTTCACTTGTCAACAAGAGGAGTTTCAATTTGGTCCTGTCTCTTGTGTGTGCCTGATGGAGTATTTTTTTCACATGTTTGGCAGCAATGGAATGAAGCTGATCAAAGCACTTCAATAACACAAATCATTTCTTTGAACACAGACTCCAAATTAGCAAAGTCAGCAACCATAGTAGTGGGTTTTTTTTCGTAAAGTAAAGCAAATGACAAAAAATGCCCCTGATTTGATTGCATGCACAGAAGAAAGGCAAAGGCAAGGAGTCAATCAAGGAAGTCCTTTGATTCTCCTTATCAATGGTCTGCCTGTATGGTAGAGGTCTACTGATTGACTGCTACATACAGTAGCAGTCCATACTCCATAATCTTTTCTACCCATCAAGGATATCTCCAATGTCGGACTTTCATTAACTGAGAAATGATTCTCCTTCACAAACAAGTCATTCAAGTTGAATATGCCAAATTATATAACGACTGATGAGACTCATAGAGGCAAATTTTTGGACTCTTTCTGAAAATGAGCAACTTATTCTTTTTTTTCTCAGGGCCTTTCTCCTGTAGTCTCAGACAATGGTCTTTTCATTGCCTTTCTAGGTCATTTAATAATGCATTTGGTACATGGCGCAGTAATCTGATTATCAGTGTCCAAGGAAAGAGCACTAATTAGTAATTACATGGCTTACAGGAAATTACAACCATGCAGACCATGCAGGACATTGTGTGTGAATATGCATTGTGCAAGAAGTGTAAAAGAATATGGATTGAAGTAAGCCACACGAAATCCGGACAGTGATATCCTGCATGTCAGTTGTATTGCTTGAATAGAAACTTTTGCTTATCAACTCTTAAGGGATATACTATGAAATATCCCATATGCTCCTAGCCTCTCATTATACATTTCTTATCTCCTGCAGACATTCTCTCAACTAAGATTGTGGCAGTAATTCTATGAAATAATATTACTTGATTACACTATAATATATCTGTTAATTGTTCACAGAATAAGGACAGAGGTATAGCCACCTGATGCTTGTGATAATTTTTAGGATTTTGTTTTTGTTTATTGAACTGTTGCTCAAGGTTTGAAATGGATGACCAGTGCTTTACTTTAGCAATATATAGTATTTATTGCGTACTAAAATGCATAATCACATAAGTACAGAAAATGGAGTTCTATCTAAAATCTAAAATCTAAAATAAGGATATAATATCATTTTAAAATGTAGAAATAAAGTCTCTTAGTATAGTCAGTTCGTTTTTGTCAAAATTTGAAATATGCATAGTCCCTTCGAGGCATTCAGTGAGATCTGTCACTGCCATTGCGCGACATCTGTCCTCCGATCTGTCATCTGGCTGTTTATTGCCACTGTGGACACTGTTTCTGGCAATTATACCGCCGTACATATCACTTGCTTTGGCAAGAAATTGCATTTTGATATTTCCATTTTTTCGGGCAATCCTTGTGGCATTCAATGCCCGGGAAGCTATTTGCTCTTCTGGTCCCTTTGACCTCATGAGTAAAGGGAGAAGTCTTGATCGTGCAGTGTTAGGTAAGTTCCAGAGTTTTCGACATCCCTTTCTCCAAGTCACATAAAACTGCTCGTTATCCTTTGAGTCAGCAAGCCATGTCTCACACCCATAGAAGTGACAGGCTTGCGAGTTAAATACTTTGGAACATATTCCACGAGGGACTCCCTTGTACAGCGATATAATCGCATTTGTTCGACCAATAAAATCACATTTTTTCTGCTGAATATCCTCTTTGGGATTTTGAACATTTGTAATCCAATTTCCTAAGTGCTTTACTTTATCTGTCCAAGTTATCTTTTCTCCATTTAAGCTCACATGAATATCCGGTAAATCTGTAGTTCTGCCAAATCTAATCCCAATGGTCTTTTTTGCATTAAAATGTATGTTGTGCTCCTTACCAAATGCTTCACACACACTAATCATGGTCTTCAAGGATGCGATTGTAGGAGCAAGTAAAGTCAGGTCATCTGCATAACATAATGCACCAATGAATTCATGTCCAACATGACATCCATAGTCTGCTTCCTGTAATCTATGTAAAAGTTCATCCATATAGATGGTGAATAAGACGGGTGAGAGAACACCCCCTTGTCGAACTCCATTTGACACACTGAATGTGTCACTAAAGTGACCAGACCACGTTGTTCTTACCGCTTGACGTCGGTACATATCACATAGTAATCGTAGTACTGTGTAGGGTATGCCCCTTTTCTCTAACATTCCAAACAATTTCTGTAAGTCTACAAGGTCAAATGCTTTCGATGCATCTAGTAATAAGCAATAAACCTCTCCATTTCGTCTGGTGTAATAATTGACTGTCTCTTTAAGGGCCATTGTGCACAAAGCAGTTGAATGATCCTTCTTAAATCCGAATTGGAGATCACTTGTAGAAAGTTGTTCATTGTACTGCAACAGTATTATCCAATCAACTACTTTATTTATAGAGGAGTTCAAACAAATACCTCTGTAGTTGTCACTATGGCACAGGCTCTTACTCAAGTCTTTTGGCACAAAACTGACAGTGGAGAGTAGTAATTCTTTGGCATAATGTCCATGTACAAGCATACATGATATAAGAGATGTAAGACAACTAATCCATATAGGTGGTGCATTGATAATCAAACTGGACACCAATCCTTTGCTTCCATCACCCTTTTCCGGCTTTAGCATGCTAACAGCTTTTTGCACTAAATCAAAGGATACATTACTGTCATTTGAGGAATCACATTTAATCCGATCATGGAAGCTGCTGTATAACTTTCCCATGTCCAGCGGAATGCTGTTGTAAATGGCTTCACTCTTGTTTCTAAAGAGTTCTGCAATATCTTTTGCATCTTTCACACCATCAACACTTCCTGGTAACTTGTTTTTCTGGCCCTTCAGTCTGTTGATCTCCTTCCATAGATCTCTGGTGTTATTCATTGAGATCTGCTCTGCCATGCGTTCCATTCTACGTTCGTTGTCATGCCTTTTTGCTTGGCGGATAGCATAGTGGTAATCCCTGCGCGATTTTCTGTATACCTCTAGTGTGGTTCCATTGTCTGGTTTGCCACATTCCTTCCAAATCTTTCCCCAGAGATATGCCTTGTCTTTTAATGGCTTAATAGTCTCTTTCCAATATGGAATAATGCTTTAGGAGAGTTATATTGTAATAGTCGGAAATGAATAAATAGTGTATGGATCTGTTGTTGCAGAAACAAAACAAGAAGGCAGCATTAGCACTCTTTAAAATACATTGTCCTGCATGACACCAGGAAAGGAGGCAAGTATTTATGCAGTCCCAAAACTTAAATTTATGTACATCTCCATTGATTGTCCCCCTACAGAATTTATACCATTCTACACCTCTGTTAGCAAATCCCATACCAGTATTTCAGGGAAATAATTGCCAAAATTATTTGTTGTCCAGTTATCCTCTCATGTTTGACTGTTTGGTTGTTTGTCTCATAGTATAAGCCGGTAATTCACCATGGGATCAGGAATATGTGTTTATCACACCTCGGGCTAAAGCCCTCGGGTGATAAATCACATATATTCCCTCTCCTCGGATAAAATAGCAATCACTGCTAATGTTTACTGTTGTAACTCCGAAATTAAATAAAATTTTGTATCTTGTATCTATCCTGTGGTGAGTAACCTACACATATACATTGTAGGTGTCCGTTGTATGCTTGATAAAATCGAAGTGTGTCTTATATTAACTGTATTAGTAACTTACACTGCAGAACTTCCTTTCACATTATCAGATACATAAATGAATAATAATATTTAAATGCTGTTCTCCGTGATTGCCTTTCGGGATGCAGCTGTATAAGGCTAATTTTAATTTGATTTTTCTTTGAGGTGGAAATCCATTCAGTGAGGTCTTGTGCCAAAAATTAGTTTTGTCAATCATGCCAAAATTTTGATTCAATGCTTGCCAAGTTTATGACAGTTAGTAATCCTGATATAAGTGATCTTCTGTTATTTACCCGATATTGGGATGGAGCCTCAGGACATATTAGTACTGACATGATTAATTGGAATAAATTGGCAAGTAATTTCATATATTTCTGGACATATTGATCCTCTTAACATTCGTTGTGACGCCATAATGGCATAACTGAATAGCTGAATATGTATATATATATATATGTGATACGATGAATCAAATTTTGAGTAGTTTTTCGACAAAGAAGCATTTTTGGAGAAATATTATTAAGTATTACCCTTTATACATATTGAATCTTCGGAGCTTTGACAAGTTGACACAAAATAATCCTTCCCAATACACTATTTACCCAAATGTCTCATGTGTGTACCTAATATTTCGTATGCGTTCTAGCTGAGATTAATCTTACGCAAGTAATTAGATAACAAATTTCAAGGAATGTTTCAATTAGTGTTTCAGCCATGTTAAAGCCTTCTTGCATGCCTATCGACATTATCTCTGACAAATAATGTGTCTGGCTTCTCATGCTTTCTGAAGGTTCCATAATTCCATTGCAAATTGTATTTTTCATCATTGAATGGCAACCTGGAACAAGCAGGTTTCTTGTTTTAAGGTCTTCAACTCATTAATTTCCTACATCATATTAAGTTATCTAAACAAATAATTGAAATGGTTGCCTACACAAATCCAATTTAACATTGCCTAGCTGTGGCAGTTTGGCACAGCATGTAATTAAAGATATCAAGTCTCCCGATAAAACCATTTACTTCTTCTTCTTCTGTTACGCTCTTCCGTCTTTCGACATAGCGCGGCGCACCACAACCTGCCAAATACTTCTATTTTTAGCTAACTGCTCATGATCAAAACATTCATATGTGTAATTATTCCTACCATTACCATTTACAACTGTAACATTTATACTTAGCTTATCAAGATCTTTGTCCACTAATTTCAGCCAGGTCTGTTTCTGCCCTCCCCTTGGTTTTTGCACATATTTTCTCGCTTCTCTTAGCGCTCCCTTTGCTGGGGTTTCTTCCGGTAGTCTCAATAAATGTCCATACCACTGTAATCTTCTTTCTTTAACACTCTTACTCCATGGATTTAACTTGGTTCTTCTGTACAATTCTTCGTTTGATATCCTATCTTGCCATGTTATTTCTAGGATCTTTCGCAGCATTTTTCTTTGAAATACGTCAACGTCATTCTCTATTTGTTTAGTCACTGTCCATAACTCGCAGTTGTATAAAAATATACTTTCTACGTGACTACGGAAAAGTCTGATTTTAACCTTTTTCGACACTTTCTTGCTTTCCAAGATTTTCTTCAACTGGTTGTAAGCAGCTATGGCTAAAATTTTTCTCCTGTTAATGTCATTTCTTGTGTCTAGAAGGCTTCCTAAATATTTGCATTTTTTCCAGCTTTCGTCTTCTCCCCTTTTAACTTCATATTCTTCTGTTTTACCATCATTCACTTGTAAATTTTTCTCTTTTAAAATGACTGGGACTGTTTTTCTGATATCTTCAATTCTTTCTTTATCATTCGTTATCCATGCTGTATCATCTGCGTATTGTTGATCAATCATCAATAGTCTACTGCTGTATTTTGTATATCTGTGATCTTCAATGTGTGGTGGTATCATAATTCCTTGCGTTGATTTCAGAGCTTCGGCTAAATATATAATGAAGAAGATTGGACTCAGACAATCACCCTGTGGTACACCCACATTTGTGACAATCTCTTCTCCTAAAGTTTTCCCTATTCTGACCCTCAGCTTGACGTCTTCTATCAAAATCTTGATCATGTGCAATTCATCTTCATTTAGTATTTCTTTCAAAGTTTTCATCAGTTCAGATCTCCTAACTGTATCGAACGCTTTTGACATGTCCAGCATAAGTAGAATAATTGAATAATCTTGCGATGTTATCGCCTTCTCTGCTAGTATCTTGAAACTGAAAACTAGTTCTGTGGTACTTCGTCCTTTCTGGTAAGCTGCTTGAGTTGATGGTATTTTCTCTAGAAACTTGTTTAGACATCTCTTCAACATACATATCGCCAGAATTTTCCTCAGTATTGATAATAAGATGATTGGCCTAAGATTTCCGGGGGGACCTGCTTTTTTCCCTGGTTTTTGCAGTGGAACGAGAACACCTTCTTTTAATTCTTTTGGATAAAAAAAAAAAAAAAGAAGGTGTTCTCGTTCCACTGCAAAAACCAGGGAAAAAAACCATTTAGGCTTTGATTTTACACCACATTTAGGCTTTGATTTTACACCACAAAGTCCTTTTAATATTTGATTATCTTACTAAACATTCATTAAAGGTTCAAAGAGGTTCCATTTTAGAAAGGAAAAATTTTCATTTCACATCGTAGGATTCATAAAGATTCCTCAGAAATGATACGGTTTCATTATGGAAAAATAAGCCTTCAGTGGATGTGAAAAGGTTCTAAAAGATGTGAAAAGGTTCCAAGTGCATGGCATGATAGTATAGAATCTTCATATGAGAAGCATCCATCCACCAATGATGTTCTGATCTCCTCGGTTTTTAGATTTCCCAATTTTTTCACCAAAAGTCTCATATTTGGCTTAGCGATCATTTAAATTTAGAAATTTAATGTTTCTCAATTCAGAAGGTAATTACTGTGAAATGCATCCTTGTCAGATTCCATTCAAAGTTTGAAAATTCAAATCTGTTATGATTGTTCAAGATCTGTTGCTTTCATTGATGCTAATGAGTCATCCAAGGACATAAATTATGCTCCTGATTGCCGCTCTTTACTGAGGAATTTAAAATAATTTAATTGACACTGAGACATTATATTCATTGGCATTATATTGCTCTCACTGAGAGCCGTTGAGGAATTGGACAAAGTGTGTTTGGATTCCTTCCCTGGGTATTTTGCATTTTGTCAATATTTCCAGTTGGAATGGAAAATGTAAGCCTACTGTGTTATGAAAGTGTCAGATTTAAGCATGGACAGAAGAGATGGGTGGCTGACTGGCTGTTGGATCATGTCCAACTATTGACAAAATAAATATATACATATCCTCTGAAAGATGAATGGACAAGCATGTTCAGTGAGATTTTAACCTTGAAATTTCACAGCTTGAAATAAAACATGGCTTGTGATCCTCTTTGCGTGGCAAATAAGAAAATGTCTGATCTGGAGCTGCAAAGCTCCTCGTTAATATTGAAAGATGTTGTCCTGCCCTGGTTTTAGTTTCAGGTGAGATGTTCCCTGCAGGTCATGAATTTTTACTGGTCCTTCCCTTCAGACAACAGCAAATGTGCATCTGTTATGATAATCAGGTTACTCTTTCATGCACCAAATGCATTATTAAAAACCTTGAAAGCCTACATGTTGAAGACAACATAAGAGAATATCAACATTCTTGAGTGCTTGAAATATTTTGAAAAACTTCCCAATTCAGGCAATTAAGATTATTTATCAATGATTCTCTTTTAAGTGGAATCAAATCAGTGAAAACAGGTTTGATTCGAGTACTGTCGGTATAAGGAAATGTATAAGGTCGTGCAAGCAAGCACTGAAAGAATAATATAAGATATTTTAAGTCAATGATGATCAATAGTTTCAAATATGGTAATAAATGTTTTAAAGGGCCACACTCATCAAAATGACAGTTTCATTCATTTTTTTCCTTATAAAAGAATGGGCTACTGCAAGTGCATCCTGTCAACCTTAAAAAAATTGGTTTTAAGCACAGATCAAGAAAAATATATGAACTTGGGATTTTAGCAATATTTTGTGTCCCCACTGCATGTTCAGTCAGCTGATGAGTGACGTAGGGTAGGGTGGACCTCCCCCCTCTCCAATTGATTGAACAAATTTTAGGTGTCCACCTGATATGCCTGTGACAAACTGTCAAGGAATTGAGAAATATGATATGAAGCTCAAAAAGCTGACAATGTAAATCTGAGACAAGCTGAAACTGTGTGAAATATTTTAAACGCTTGTGATAAGGTCTATTGTACTGCCAACTCCGCCCCAATTCTCATCCATATGAATAATTATAAATTCTGGGGTGTTGATTGGCTGATTCTTTTGACTTTATTTAGCATTGGCTATTTTGCCTCATATTTGTCAAGTCCAGAACGCATCTTGTGATGGCAGCAACTGGTATTTTAGATAGACAGAATTTCAAGATGGACACAAATATGTATAAACAGAGACAGACAGACAGACTGGCTAGATAGATAGATAGATAGATAGATAGATAGATAGATAGATAGATAGATAGATAGATAGATAGATAGATAGATAGATAGATAGATAGATAGATAGATAGATAGATAAATAGATAGAGATAAATATAGTGTATCTTGAACTCTGTATGTGGTTGTTGCTTCATCATTTATTTATATCATACATTTAGGCCCTAATTGTACAATTTGCGGTCTGGTCTTGCAAATTGTGGTCCAAATAAGTCACTGCTTGCTCAGTCAACCTTTAGAAAATCAACCAATCAGATTTCAGTGCATGGCTGAATGATTGTAAGTTGTAAACTGTTTTACACTGTTTTTTTAACACCTATTGTCATTTGCACAAATGAGCCTCTCCCCAAGTGTAGCAAATCACAGCTAGTAATATATCAACTCTTTGTTCATATTTCACAGCTAGGCCTCACCATTCTTTCATACCTCCAGAGGTCATAAAAGGTCATCTATTTGTTTATTCATTACCCAGTCCTATGTGACTTGCTCAGTTTCTCCCTACAGGAGTCGCTTTTGCTTGTGCCAAAAATTTGGCCAAAAACAGTAACTAAAAGAATTTTTTTCATGGGTTTATTTTGGGAGAAATTCAAAAAGACCACTGTCATGTTTCGGTAAATGGTACATTTGAAGCTCTCAACTAATAAAAAATATTGCACTATTGTGTGCCTTTAAAACCACTGGAATGATTAACAAACACAGCATGTGAACTCTCATTTGGACTTCTTGCTCTGTAGTATTTCAGCTTAATCTGATCAGTTCATGAACTGTTGCCAATCAATCAGTTGTAGCCAATATGCTGCATAGCCATTGGCCCATACAGAAAATTCTATGTTGAAAGACTCAACTGCCTTACAACAATACAAGTACATAATTCTCAAGATGCAAAAATGGAAATAATTTTACATTGTACAATACGAACTATGTGTATGTGTTCATTGGATAGACAAGCAAAGAGACTGGCAATCTGATTGCATCCTTGTATGAAGTTCCTCTGTACCATTGATATTCATTCATCTGATGAGGAAGCTTCCTGTTTTCAATCTGGAATTTTGTTTCAAGATCATCTTCATTCTAAGATCTGACATTTTCTAATTTGCTTTCAGAGGATATCACATGTCAATACCAGCTCTCCATTGGCCATGTTGTGATTTAGACAACATTTCAAGGAGAATTTTCTTATCAAAGATGGTTCGGAAGCAATACATGCATTGGCAATGTCACACAGACTGTCTGCTGAGAGCAACAAGCAAGAACGGTGCTCAAAATTATGATAAAAACTATATCTCAAACAGAACGAAATATTTTGAGATGTGGATGCAAACCAGTGGTAACTTCTGCAAGCTACTGCAAAAGGACCTACAGTATATGAATGTCATATATACAATGTGTATGTGAGTCCTTCAGCAACCATTGTATCCATTGATAGTATAAAGCACTAGATGAGCCCTTTGTGCCCATCCGTAACAATGGTTTCATATGGACAGGACAACTAATGACATGAATGTTTGGAGAGCTCGCATTGACAAAGGCATGTCCATTTATTTCCATGAACACCAATTCATCACTAAATCATAAATGGATATCTGATTGGCTGCATTGCTTGGTATTGTTTGTGTGAGGTTGGGGCAACATTTACTCAAATTTCACTATCCAGATTTCATATAATTTCAAATGGCATGTCTAGGGAACAATTGATTTCCAAAAATACTAATTTCATCATCTCCCCCATGTTCCACAAATTGTATGTTTGCATCTCTAAAGACTCCAAACAATGTTTTTGTGTTTCTATTTAACAATTTTGTTTTTTAATAGACCCATCTTTTAAATTGACAAATGACGCTTTGAAAGCCTGATTTCATAAGATTTTAATCAAACAGTCATATTTACAGTTTGAGGCCAGCTTTCTACCATCTAAGAGGCATTGGCTCAATTATCAACACCACAAGGTCACAACTGCTACTTCCTTTCTACTCTTTGTTGATATTTTTTGCACTAATAAAGAGTCCTCCTTTATTGGCCCAAACATCCAAGGACATTCTCTTCTATAAGTGTAAATTCTTGGAAATTAGAAATGACAGAATTCAAAAATGTTGTTGGAAATTGTCTGTTTGCAAAACTGATGGGCCTATCAGCCACTTCTTCTCAAAGCTTAAAATCACAGATTTATAATTTCCTTGCTCTTTTGTCATTGTTTAAAACAACACTCAAGGCCTCGTTTTCATAGTTACTTCCTGAGTAGAATATGGCCTGGTGCTCATCAGAGAAAACCAAAGTAATGTCCTGACACTGTGACAAACAGAAACAAAGACAAACAAGACAGTAAGACAGCCAGGAACCAAACACTGACAGGCTGAATACAAAGACAAGTGCGGTTGACAAAGGAAAACATTAGGAAGGCAGCTGTTGAAATGCAACCTATGACAAGAGCTCGTTGTTCTTCTGTGTATCACTAGAGACGCTTTATACAAGCTGGAGATCTTCTGATTTATGAATTTGGACCATTTTGACATTCTTAGTCCACATGACTACAGCAAACAATTCTATGTAGTTAAGAAAATTATGTGGTCCTTCAGTCCAAAAACTGTTTGTACTGGCCTCCTTACTGTAGAGAAATTCCATTCTCCTGTGGTTTTGTTTTGTTAAACAATTATAAACATGGGCTTTATATTTCATGACCAATATGTATTGTTCTTTGCTTGACTTGCATAGCTATTACATAGCAGAGCAGAACCAAGAGATATTTGACGTGTAAACCTAATTAGTTGAACCTAGAGATTTACAGAAAAAAAATCCTGAAAATCGGCGGATAGCACAGTTGATAAGAGGATTTTGACAAGAGTAACCTTTTGAGCTGGCTTATGCTACCAGTAGTACCTGAACCATCAGAATAGTGATATCAAATCATCTCTCTGACTTTTCAACAAAAACAATCATTTACAATGGTGGAGAATGCCGCATATAAGAGGATTTTACATGAAAAGTCTGCTAACGAGCTGGCTAATGCTACTAGAACACCTTCGAAGACACTCAGACACACTGCAGCATAATCTGTATAGCCAAATTCAGTCTGAATTTCTTACCCACAGACTCAAAACCTACTCTGCATTATCCCCTTTACTTGTCAACAACAAGAGTTTCACATTTGTCCTGTCTCTTGTCGTACTCGATGGGGCATTTTGCATTTTAGACAGCAATGGAAATCCAATTTCGCTAAATTCTGAAGTGATCTATTTAAAAAGGTATTTTCAGGTCTTACAAATACATCCAATGCCAATGTAACAGATAAACTTTCTGTTTCACTTTCTTGTAAAGAAATATACAGAACACTTGACAGTTGCAAGGAGAAAAGTTCATTTTCTTAAAGGGCACCCTAAGTTTGTCTTACACATGCATAACACCTAAATATTTCAGGTTGAGAACCTGCTCCAGGAATGAAGCTGATTAAAACACTTCTATTACAAAAAGCATTCCCTAAAAAGACTTCAAATTATCTCAGCCAATCATAATAAGTGTTTTCTCGTGATGTAAAGCAAAGGAGTAAAAAAAAACATTATGTCACACTGAGGACAGGCAACAGCAAGGCAAAAGGAAAGTCCTTTGAATCTTCTCATCAAAGGACTGCCTGCAGAGGCCTCTTGATTGTCTACTACATTTAGCGGTCCATAACCTCTTCTGCCCATCAAGGAGATCTCTGATGTTGGATTTTCATTAACCGACAAATGAATCTCCCACAAAAAGGTTAAGTCAAAATGCAAAATCATATCAAGCCTGATAGAGGTCATTTCAAGAACTTCGTACGGCAAATTAGTAGCTTATTCTAGATACTCTTAGGATGTTTGTCATATACCTTAGTCTTTACATTCACTTCCCGGTCAGTGAATAATGCATTTGGTACATCGCAGAGTAATCTGATTGTCAGTGTCTGAGGTAAAGAGCATTTATTCTATGTCTTACAGGAAACTACAACAGGTCCAGGACAGGACGAGTGTGAATATGCAAGAAGTGGAAAGGAGACCTTCATATGAATTGCAAATAAGCCACGTGAAATCCGAACAGTGATATCCCACATGTCTGTTGCAGTTGCTTGACTAGAATCTGTCAGCTTACCAACTTTCCAGGGATACTAATGTTACACCTTGCATGGTCCCCGGCGTCTCATTACGTGTCTTCCACAGACATTCTCCCTCTTTCCAGGCCAGGTATATAACTATACGTGCAGTTGTGCACACAACAAAGGTTATTGCAGTATTTCTTTATGAAATAACTTTACTTGATTACACTATAATATGTCACTTAAATGTGCAAGGGACATGGACAGAGGCTTACAAACCCGATATTTGTGATGAATTTTTGGATTTTTGTGTGTTATTAAACTGTTGCTCAGGGTTTTGAATGGATGATGACACTCTTTAGAGTACATAGTCTTGTCAGCAGGAAAGGAGGTGTGTATTTATGCAGTACCCAAAACATCTTTACTGTATATCTCAAATTTCCATTGATAATCCCCTTATAGAACTGAAATTTTGTTTCCTTGATAAATCAGAGGTGTGTCTTATATTAACTGTATTATAACTTACATTGTAGAATTTTATTTCACAGTATCAGATACATTTATAATATTGGCCGCTTTTGAGATTCAGCCGTAATAAGCTAACCTTCATTTTATCTTTCATTGAAGTGGAAACCACCATGCAGTGAGGTCTTGCGCCAAAAATTGGAAATGTCAGTCATGCCAACATTTTGATTCAATGTTTGCCAAGTTTAAAACATGGGCAATCAGTTACATAACTTACATTGAAATTGGCAGTCTTGTTATGTATCAGGTAGGCCTTCAAGACTATGCCCAAGTGAGGTAAAATTAATAATTATTTTGGAACTATGACACAATATTATCCATCTTAATGCACTATTCACCCCATGTCTCATGTGTGTACCTAATATTTCATATGTGTTTTGTCTGAGATTCATTTTTACCGATTAATTGAAATTGTCGCCTACGCAAAACTAATTCAATTAATCATAACATTCAGTGGGTTTAAAAAGTTTTTAAAGATGTGAAAAGGTTTCAAGTGCATGCCAGTACAATGTATAAATTCTTCATGTTAAAAGCATCCTTCTACCACTAATATTGCTCCTCGGCAACAAGTAATAATCAGATTTGGCTTATTTTGTCTACACAGCGATCATATAAGAATTTAGAAATGTTTGAAGATTCAGAAGTTAATTGCTGTGAAATGCATCCTTGTCAGGTTCCATTCAAAGTTTGAAAATTCAAGGTCTGTTTTGATTGTTCAAGATCAGCTGCTTTCATTTATGCTAATGAGTCATCCAAGGGCATTAATTATGCCTCTTATCTGATTGCCTCTCTTTAGTGAAGAAATGAAATAGATTCACTTCTCATTAGGCATCATATGAATTGGCATTATATTGATCTCATTGAGAGCCATTGAGGAATTAGTTAATATGTGTTTGGATTCCAAACTGTTCTGTATAACAACACATGCTAAAACCGTAGCATCAGAGTGGTCGGATCATGTTAGCTGTTGAAAAACAATATATATCCTCTGAAAGATGAATGGACGAGCATGTTCAGTCAGATTTCAACCTTGAAATTTCACAGCTTGAAATAAAACATGGCTTGTGATCCTCTTTATGTGGCAAATTAGAAAAAAATGTCTGAACTGGAGATGCAAAGCTCTTCGTTAATAATGAAAGATTTGTTCTGCCCTGGTCTTGGCTTTCAGGTGAGAGTTTTCTACATGTTAACAAACAAAGCACATGAAATCTCACTTACAGCGTTTTTAATAAGCGTGAGTTTCTGGACTACTTGCTACGTAGTATTTTAACTTAATCTGATTGGTTCATGAATTTTTGCCAACCAATCAGGTGAAGCCAATATGCAGCCTTACTGGCCCATACAGAAACTCGTTCTAGTTAAAAATGTAATATTTAAAGACTCAACTGCCTTATAGCAATACAAGTATAAGTCAGGGAATAAAGTGTTGTTGCTTTTTTTGCAGAATAATTCTCATGATGCAAAGATGCAATGTAGAATGTACAGTTCAGACTATGTGTATGTATTCCTTAGATAAACTAGTAAATATACTGGAAATTAGATTGCATCAATGTATGAAGCTCCTCCATTGATACTCTTTCATCTGATATTGAGGAAGCTTCCTGTTTTCAATTTGTACTTTGGTTTCATGATGAGTTTCATCCTGAGATCTGAGATTTTCTAATTTGCTTTCAAAGAATATCACATCTCAATAGCAGCTCTTCATTAGCCATGTTGCGATTTAGACAACATTTTCAAGGTATCTTTTCTTATCCAACATTGCTCAAGAGAAAAATAATAGCTTTGTGCATCGGAAATTTTATACAGATTGCATTCTCAAATTATGGTCGAAACTATATCTGAAAGAGAAGGAAATATTTTAAGATGTAGATGTGAACCAGTGGTACATCCTTCAAGCTCCTGCATTCCAACGTGTAATGTCCTGTATGAATATTATAATTCCTTTATTACCCATTGTATCAATTAACAGGATAAAGCAATGGATGATCCCTTTGTGCACATTCGTTTTAATGCATGGTTTCATAATGGACAGGCCAACTAATGACAGAATGTTTGGAGAGCTCACATTGACAAAGGCATGTCCATTTATTTCCATTAACGCCAATTCATCACAAAATCATAAATGGATATCAGATTGGCTGCATTGTTTAGCATTGTTTGTGCAAGGTAAGTTCTAGATTGGAATCTTATAAGCTTAGGGTAATGTTCTTTGAGTCGGACACTTGGAAGGTGACACCTTGAGTCGGACACTTTTTGTTGGGCTCAGTTGGCTATTTGAGAGCATGTACACCTATATATTCGGTATCAATATTTAGCTTAACACTTCCTCTATCTACTCAGAAAGTATCAACATGATATGAGAAACTTAAGTTTACTTTTCATGGCTATAAAGATGGGGTAAAAAGTGCGTTTTTCTGCTTATGTTTTGTCAGATATTTGTGCATTTTAGTAGAATTTAGTCACAATGAAGCCATCCTTTGGGGGTCTATGATATTGATTTTACTTCAATTTGTCCATCTATTGGCTGGAGCTGGGCTTGATCAGTTTTGTGCTACAATTCTGGCTTTTTCAAAGGACTAGAAAGTTGTTAAACAGTTATATCTGTAAGGTATTGTTTGAAGGAGTGAACTGTCCGACTCAAAGATACCCCCCTTCATTTTTTGTTTCAGAAAATTAACATAGTATTCAGGAATTTGGCTGCCCCTGAGAAAAAGTTCGTATTCAGTTCAGGAAAACGTTTTATTTGAGGCCCTATATGCTAACCTAGTGCCAAAAGACCAATCAAAATTATCACTTTCTAACATGTCCAGAAATAAAGTGTCCGACTCAAAGAGCATTACCCTACCGAACAATTGGACACACATAAAAGTTCAAATGAAGATTGACCAAAGCAATAAGTTGACATAGATTAAATCAAAGCCATGTCGCTAGTGGATTTTTAGGGGGGCATGCATGGGCAACATTTGCTCGGATTTCACTGTCCAGATTTCATATCATTTCAAATGGCATGTCTTGGGAACAATTGATCTCCAAAAAATTACTAATTATATTTGATCATCTCCCCAATTTTAGCCTCCTTGCCCAAAGTCTAGGCCCCTGCCTTTTCATCAAGAATTTCATCAAATCTTAAAGTGTTGTTTATAAAAAAGTGTCGTATGTCTGACTGATAATAACACTCTTTTTAATTGGCATGCCAATGTGGCAACTGAAGTCAACTTCTTGGGTAATATTCTTTTTCTTTTGGCAGCTAGCATGAACTACAATTCTGTTCCAGAATTTTTCTTTGTAACTATCTAACTTTTTTTTAATAGACCGATTATTGCATAGGACAAATGATGCTTTAAAAGCCTGAGTTCATAAGATTCTAATCAAACAGTCATATTTACAGTCGGAGGCCAGCTTTTTACTATCTTGAAGGCCTTGGCTCAATTATCAGCACCAAAAGGTCACAACTGCTATTGCCTTTTTACTACTGACATTTTTTCATGGATGAAGTGGCCTTCTTTATTGCTGCCAAGATCCCAAGGACCTCCTGTTCATCTCCATCTTGTGCAAGGTCATTTATTTCACCCTACAAGTCATTGGTTGCCCCAAGGTCTCAGGTCCTGACAGTGTTTTATGTGGACTCGAGGAAAATTTCTCCCAGATTTTGAAGTTA
Organism: Platynereis dumerilii; assembly: GCA_026936325.1. Lineage (NCBI taxonomy): Eukaryota > Metazoa > Annelida > Polychaeta > Phyllodocida > Nereididae > Platynereis > Platynereis dumerilii. The sequence continues at coordinate 23,288,427 of JAPTHN010000011.1, forward strand.
TGTGTAGTTCTTCTTCCCGGTGCTTCCAGATCTTCTGCGAGCCATCGGAGAAAAAAGTAAATAGAAAAAAGTGAATAGATCTGTGTCTAGGGATCTAGTACCTCAATAATCAGATAAACACCCGTTTCATGGATTAGCAAAGAATAGTCATCATGAAAAAAACACATTCAAGGTCTCTTGTTCATATTTAATTCATGAATAATGCCATGCAGCTACTCATCAGAGAAAACCAACTTGTGTCCTGACAATGTGGCAAACAGAAACAAAGAGGAACAAGACAGCCAGGAACCTAACACTGACAGGCTGAATACAAAGATAAATGCTGTTGTCAAAAGAAAACATAAGGAAGGCAGCTGTTGAAATGCACCCCATGACAAGAGCTCGTTGTTCTTCCGTGTATTATGGCAAACTCTCTATACAAGCAACAGAACTTCTGATTTATGCATTTGAAGCGTTTTGACATTCTTAGTCCACACGACTACAGCAAACAAATCTGTCTAGTTAAGAAAATTATTTGGTCCTTCAATCCAAAAGCTGTTTGTACTGGCTTCCTTACTCTAGAGGAGCACCATTCTCCTGTGGTTTTGTATATTGTTAAACAATTATAAACATGGGCTTTTTGTAATGTAAAGTATATTTCATGACCCATATGTATTGCTCTTTACTTGACTTGCATGGCTATTACATAGCAGAGCAGAACATCAGACATTTCAATTGTAAACTTAATCAGTTGAACCTGGAGTTTGACCGGAAAAAACCCCTGAAAATCAAGGTTTCTCTTTGAAGTGATTTTTTATTTTCTTATCTTGCTCAACAAGCGTTAGACATCACCAAGATACTAATACCATTGGAAAAGCTGGTATCTAACTGACAGTTTTGCATGTTAGCGCCCGGCTAAAGATTAACACTACTTATAACAGCAAACAAACAATCAGATTATTGTTTATTTTGCAAAAAATTAAAGTTAAAAGGTATAATAGAAGAAGCATATGATGTCTAAGTCAGTTAGATACCTCATTGTCGGGTTCTAACATGCATTTTAGAACCCTCCAAATCGGTATCTAACTAATACTTAAAGGTTGGTAGAGTTTCCATTTTTAGAGAGGAAAAGGTTTCATATTACATCATAGGGTTCATAAAGATTCCTCATAAATGATATGGTTCCGTTATTGAAACCTAAGGTTCACTGGAAGTAAAAAGGTTCTTAAAGATGTGAAAAGGTCCCATATTCATGGAATGCCAATATAAAATCTTCATGTGAAAGGCATCCATATATGAATAATATTGTATGCTCCTCGGTTTTAGATTTCCTGATTTTTTCAACAGGTAATTATCTGTTTCTAGCTTATTTTGTGATAAGTCTGCATAGCATATCATATGAATTAAGAAATGCTTCTCAATTCAGAAGTTAATTGCTGTGAAATGCATCCTTGTCAGGTTCCATCCAAAGTTTGAAAATTCAAGGTATGTTTTGATTGTTAAAGATCAGCTGCTTTCATTTATGATAATGAGTCGTCCAAGGGCATTAATTATGCCTCTGATTGCCTCTCTTTAGTGAAGAATTCAATTCACATTTAGGCATCATATGAATTGGCATTATATTGATCTCGCTGAGAGTCATTGAGGCATAATATAAGTGAATATGTGTTTAGATTCAAAACTGTTTCGTTTTTGTATAACAATTCATGCTAAAAGTACAGCATCAGAGCTGTTGGATCATGCTCAGCCGTAGAAAAAAAATATGTGCTCTGAAAGATGAATGGACAAGCATGTTCAGTCAGATTTTAACCTCGAAATTTCACAGCTTGAAATAAAAGATGGCTTGCGATCCTCTTTGTGTCTGATCTGCAGATGCAAAGCTCCTCGTTAATATTAAAAGATGTTGTCCTGCCCTGGTCTTGGCTTTCAGGTGAGAGTTTCCTGCAGGTCATGAATTTTTACTGGTCTTTCCCTTCGGACATCTGCAAATGTGCATCAGTTACGATAATCAGGTTAGTCTGGCATGCTCCAAATGCATTTTTAACAACCTTGAAAGCCAACATGTTGGAGACAACAGAAGAGAAGATGAATATTCTTGGGTGCTTGAAATATTTGGAAAAGCTTCCCAATTCAGGCAATTAAGATTATTTATCAATGATGCTCCTTTAAGTCAAATCAAAATCAGTGAAAACAGTTTTGAGTACTGTCGGTATAAAGAAATGTATAAGGTAATGCAAGAATAATACAAGATATTTTAATTCAATGATGATCAATAGCTTCAAATATGGTATTAAATTTTTTTAAACCACTGAAATGGTTAACAGACACAGCATGTGAACTCTCATTTGGACTTCTTGCTATGTAGTATTTTAGCTTAATCTGATCAGTTCATGAACTGTTGCCAATCAATCAGGTGAAGCCAATATGCTGCCCAGCCATTGGCCCAAACAGAAAAATGCAATGTTGAAAGACTCAACTGCCTTACAACAATACAAGTGCTGTATATATAATTCTCAAGATGCAATGATGGAAATAATTTACATTGTACAGTACGAACTATGTGTATGTGTTCATTGGCTAAACAAGCAAAGAGACTGGAAATTTGATTGCATCCTTGTATGAAGCTCCTCCGTATCAATGATATTCTTTCATCTGATGAGGAAGCTTCCTGTTTTCAATTTAGACTTTGGTTTCATGATCACTTTCATTCTGAGATATGACATTTTCTAATTTGCTTTCAGGGGATATCACATGTCAATAGCAGCTCTTCATTAGCCATGTTGCAGTTTAGACAACATTTCAAGGTGTCTTTTCTTATCAAACATGGTTGGAAAGCTATACATGCATGCATTGGCAATGTCACACAGACTGCCTCCTGAGAGAAATAAGGAGCAACGCCGCTGCAAATTAACGGACACGATATCTTGAAAGAGAAAGAAAATTTATTTTCAGATGCAGATTGCGAACCGGTAGTAAACCCTGTAAGATTCTGCATTAGGACCTATATGAATGTCATATATAGGAGACCTTCAGCAACCATTGTATCCATTAACAGCATAAAGCACTGGATGAGCCCTTTGTGCCCATTCGTAACAACGGTTTCATAATGGACAGCACAACTAATGACAGAATGTTCGGAGAGCTCACATTGACAAAGACGTCATGTCCATTCATTTCCATTAATACCAATTCCTACAAAATCATCAATGGATATCTGATCGGCTGCATTGTTTGGCATTGTTTGGCATTGTTTGTGTCATGTAAGTTCTGGCATGTGATATTAAGGATTACTGAATGAAGTTTCCGCTTGGAAACATGAAGAAGAAGTTCAAATGAAGGTTGACCCAAACAAACAATAAGTTGAGACAGACACAGACTTGCTTTATGGAAGCATAGGCATTTTGGAAGTTGATTTTTTTTTTTGGAAATTGTCTGTTTGCAAAACTGATGGGTAGCCTAGCAGCAACTTCTCATCAAAGCTCAATATCACAGATCTATAATTTGCTTGCTCTTTGTCAAGTTGTAAGATTGTCATTATTTAAAACAACAGTCAAGGTCTCTTTTCCATATTTACTTCCTGAGTAGAATGTGTCCTGGTGCTCATCAGACGAAACCAAAGTTGTATCCTGACCCTGTAGCAAACAGAAACTAAGCCAAACAAGACAGCCAGGAACCGGACACTGACAGGTTGAATACAAAGACAAATGCTGTTGTCAAAGGAAAACATATTAAAAGAAAGGCAGCTGTTGAAATGCACCCTATGATAAGAGGTTACTGTTCTTCTGCGTCACGGCAAACACTCTATACAAGCTACAGAGCTTCTGATTTGTGCATTTGAACCATTTTGACATTCTTAATCCACACGACTACAGTAAACAAATCTGTGTAGTTCATTGGACTGTTGAGAAAATTATTTGGTCCTTCAATCCAAAAGCTGTTTTTACTGGCTTCCTTACTCTAGAGAAATACCATTCTCCTGTGGTTTTGGATTGTTAAACAATTATATAAATTGGCTTTTTGTGATGTAAAGTATATTTCATGACCCATATGTATTGTTCTTTGCTTGACTTGCATAGCTATTACATAGCAGAGCAGAACCAACAGACATTCGAATGGCAAACCTAATTGGTTGAACCTGAAGATTGACAGAAAAAAAAGTCTGAAAATCGGTGGCGAGCACAGATGATAAGAGGATTTTGACAAGAGTGAACTTTTGAGCTGGCTTATGCTACCAGCAGTACCTTCTAAGACACTCAGAGATATGGACACATTGTGCAATGTGCACACTTGATTATGCCAAACTCAATCTGAGCTTCCGTCATTCAGATTCTCTGTAGCTGAGGCTCAAACAGGCTGTCTTGGAGATTGCTGAACAATCAGAATAGTGTTGTAAAATCTCTGTCACTTTTCAATAAAAACAATCATTTATATCGGTGTTTGTTTGTTTGTTTGTGTTTTACGCCTCTGCAGCACCTTAGTGGGCTATATCGAGGCAGGCGATCGCCGTATGATGATGAGATGGGAAGACTGTGAGTCTGGCACATACCCTATTAATTCAGGGATGCCCAGGGTCTTTCAGTTGCCCCAGCATAGAATACTGGATACAACCCGCCTCCATTTAATGTCCCATGGGCTCGGACTAAAGTGAGTTCCCGGGTGAGATTTGAACCCACACCCTCAAAGCCAGTTGACAAGCGCACTTACCAATTAGGCCACGGGGGAACTCCTTTATATCGGTGTAGAATGCCGTATTGTACATTGTCTGAAAGAGATTCTTTCTTCAAGGTATTCATATCACAATTCACCATTGCACAAATCACGGGTGGTCACAGGCACTGAACATTTGGTACTCGCATGAGTTGGCAATTTGTTCTTTTTGAGTATACTTGTACATAGCTGTTTATGATGTTTATGTTTAAGATGTTAATGTTTATGATATTTATGTTATGTGAGTATATATATGTCTTGTGTTCCCTTATGCTTAGTCCTGGCCTAACCAAAATCTGTAGTTCAACTTTGAACCAGACTAGGTTAGGGCCGAGTGTCTATTCGCACCAAATTTTCACATTTTCTATTAATCTTGGATGTATGTAAATGATTATGTTTCAATATTATATTTATTACACATGTCAGTATATATATATTTCAAATCAAATGTTTCATTTTAGTTCATGGTCATATCATTCTAGTGCTTTTTAATCGCAGTATTACCATTATTTTATGAAAATAATACCTTTTCATTCTCTTTGATGTGTTTATAGTCACTATCCCTCTCTTTTGTATATATATCTTCTTTGTTTCTTTATAGTTATTTTTTACCATCATCACACATGTATCTTGTTGATATTTTGATGTGAATAAAATAATATATATTTATATGTACGACGATTTTACATTAAAAGTCGACTGACGAGCTGGCTTATCCTGCTGGAACACTTCGAAGACACTCAGACACACTGCAGCACAATCTACAATGCCGAACTCAGTCTTAGTTTCCTCCCCACAGACTCAAAACCTACTCTGCATTATCCCCTTCACTTGTCAACAACAGGAGTTTCACTTTTGACCTGTCTCTTGTGTGTACCTGATGGAGCATTTTGCATATTTGGCAGCAATGGAAATTCAACTTTGTTCAAGTCTGAATTAAGTGCTCTATTTAAAAAGGTAAATTAAGTGCTCTATTTAAAAAGGAATTTTCAGGTCTTGCATATAAATAATAATAAATAATAAAAGATTTTTGTATAGCGTCAGTTACAAATAAAATTTGCTCACCAACGCTTGTTAATTGTGTGTCATTACTCAGGGTAATAAATGGTAAATAAATAGGTCTTTAAGCGTTTTTTGAAGGTGGGGAGGTTGTCAATGCATCTAATCTTTACCGGCAGTTTATTCCAGAGACATGGACTAATATGCTGGAAACTGCGAGTACCCCAAGAATTAATTCTTACGTTTTTAACTTCTAGTAAATTAGTGTCACTGTTTCTTAAGGATCTGGTAGGTTTTCGAGATTTAATTAATTGAATTAAGTAGTTTGGGGCTTGTTTGTGAAGAGTTTTCCAGGTTAAAGTTAGCAATTTATACTCAATCCTGGCATGTATTGGCAGCCAGTGTAATGCTTTTCTTCTGCTAGTTATGTGCTCACGCCTGCTTACTTTTTCAATCAATCTGACTGCTGAGTTTTGAGCAACTTGCAGCTTATTCAGTAATTTTTTTGAGATGCCATAAAGTAAACTGTTTCCATAGTCCAAATGTGGTGTAACAAGGGCATTCACAACAGTTTTTGAATCTTCTTTACTTAGGTTTTTCCTTATATGTGATATGTTTTTGATGTTGAAATAGACAGATTTGCATATTTTATTAATTTGTTTTTCCATGGTCATATGCTTGTCAAATATAATACCAAGATTTTTAACATTATCTGCATATTCAATCTCTGTTCCATCTACGGATAGTTTGTCAATGTTAGTAGATAGTAGTTGTGGTTTTGTTCCAAGTAGGATAATTTCAGTCTTACTCCCATTGTTACATAGTTTATTTGTACTTAGAAATTTTCTTATATCATTGATACAGTGTTCCATCTTTGTTTTACTATTATTTGTATTGTCATTGGGATTAAAAGCTATAATAAGCTGTTCGTCATCTGCATATTTTTGATCTTCAATATTATGCTTATGTGCTCTCTCACTCATAGGTGCTATATAGGTATTGAATAGTATTGGCCCTAGTTTGGATCCCTGAGGGACACCGTATTTAAGTTTGCGTTTTTGAGACGTGCTATCATTTATCACCACTGAGTTAGTTCTATCTGTAATATAAGATTTGAACCAGTTAAGCGCAGAACCTTTAATTCCGTATATACTTTGTAATCGGTCTAACAGAATTTTGTGATCAATGGTGTCAAAGGCAGCAGATAAATCAAGCAGGACTAGCATAGAAACCTTGCCTTCATTCCCGTTGGTCATTATGTCATTGTGTATTTTGGTCAGGAGAGTTTCCGTACTGTGATTTGGTTTGTATGCAGATTGTCTGTTATCTTGTAGTTTGTTGTAGGTGAGATGTTTATTGAGTTGTTCAATTACCACTCCTTCAATCAGTTTGCTGATAAATTTCAGGTTGGATATTGGTCGATAATTCTTAGGGCTGAGTTCTAGTCCAGCTTTTTTGAGTAGCGGCTTGATAATAGCATGTTTGTATCCACTCGGCATAATACCTAGCTTGAGTGAAGTGTTAACAATTTTAGTTATAATCGGCAAAAACACATCTAGACATTCTTTCATAAGCCATGTGGGTAGTGGGTCCAGGTCAGAATGTTTAGTTGCCATTTTCATTACTAGTCTCCTAATTATTTCAGGTTCGACTGAAGCAAACTGCGTAAGAGCTGTGCCATTAAAAGAGTTTGACGCCGATACCCGATTGGGGCTTACGTCTTGTAATTTGGACCTGATTGCTTCTATTTTGTCCTCAAAAAATTCAGAGAATTCATCAGCAAGTGCTTCGCTATTAGTATGTAAGGGTAGCGGAGATTCCGGTTTTCTGTTTAAAGCAGCATTGACAATCTTAAAAAGCGCTTTAGAATTGCCTTTGTGTGTTTGTATTTTATCCGTAAGATATTTGGCTCGCAGATTATTTAGATGAACATTATATTGATTTCTTTTTTCTTTAAAGTTATCAAAGTCCGTCTTAGTTCTGGTTTTCCGCCATCTTTTCTCAGCTCTACGTTTGGCGGTTTTTGCGGTTTTAATATCAGCATTGCTCCAGGGCGTAGCTTTTCGAAGTGTAATTGTTCTTTCTAATAGTGGTGCATGCTTGTCTAATATATTAGTACAGGATTCATATTTATTGACAAGAGAATATAGATACTGTATTTCTGACTGTGCATTCATACAATCAATATTTGACAGATGTTTTTTTATATCGGCCTTAAATTTTCCTATATCAATGCTTTTTGTCTTTCTGAATTTGACAGATTTCTTATTAGTGGCAGCCTTGGGAAAATTAGCCTTCATAAGAATGGCATGATGATCTGACAGCAGTTCATCCACTGCACATAAGTTTAAGAGGCTGCTGCCACTTCTGGTTATCACAAGGTCAAGTGTATTGCCAGCTTTGTGCGTCGATTCAGTAATATGTTGGGACAAATCAAACATTTCAAGAACCTCATTGAATTTTTCCACTCTGGGCTGGGACGGTTTGTTCATATGAAAGTTGAAGTCACCGACAATAAGCAGTTCATTGTCTTTGCAGTGATACAACGAAAGAAGTTCAGTGAACTCATCAAAGAAGTCGGAAAGAGCATATTTATTCGAGTTTGTGGGCTCGGGCCTGTAGATAATAAGAATTATGATAGAGCGTCCAGCATAAGAGAGATTGAGTACCAAATGCTCAAATGTAGCCATGCAAGGAGAATCTAGTTTTTCTATTTTAATACTTGATTTAAACAAGCAGCCAATGCCACCTCCAATTCTGTTGTGTCTAGATTTATTTAGAAATTTGAATTCACCACAATTCTCCAATTGACCAATTAAAGCTGTGTCATCATCCCTTAACCAGCACTCAGTAAAGATCATAATATCAAGATTATGTTCGTTTCTATAATCATGAACAAGATTCAATTTATTTCGAAGACTTTGTGCATTCCACAGACACAGATTCAAGTTTGAATTCACAGAATACGAATAAGAGACTTTTCCATAGTCCCTACCAGATCCAGAATGTGAATGAGGGATTTTACCATAATTGCTACCAGCGCCAGAATGCAAGTGAGAGACTTTACCATAGTCTCTACCATGGCCAGTCTCCACCGAGACCGCATCACCAGAAACATTCAAAGACTGAAAACGAGAGACATTGTAAGATGCGAATAAGGATTTAATGGATAGAGCATTACAAGCTTTACAGTAAACAGGTTTGGACGGAGTGTTGGACAAAATGCTTCGATGTAAAAAGGTTCTTTTCCAGGGTCTCAGTGGATGTAGTTGTCACTTAGGTTTTGACCTGATTAGCGAATATACCTGATTAGCGAATATACATCCAATGCCAATGTAACAGATAAACTTTCTGTTTCACTTTCTTGTAAAGAAGTATGTGACACTTGACAGTTGCAAGGAGAAAAGTTCATTGACTTAAAAGACACCCTGAGTTTGTCTGAAACATACATTACATACACTTAAATATAGGTTGAGAACCTGTGAAGGAATGAAGCTGATTAAAAACTTCGATTACTCAAAGCATTCCCTTGTAAAAAGACTGCAAATTATCTCAGCCAACCATAAAAGTGTTTTCTCATGATGTAAAGCAAAGGAGTAAAAAAAACTTTATGACACGCAGAGGACAGGCAACAGCAAGGCAAAAAGGAAAGTCAATTGACTCTTCTTATCAAAGGATTGCCTGATGAGGCCTCTTGATTGTCTACTACATTTTGCAGTCCATAACCTTTTTTACCCATCAAGGAGATATCCGATGTTGAATTTTTATTAACCGACAAATGATTCTCCAACAAAAATGTAGTCGAATACACCAAATCATATCAAGCATAGTAATCTGATTATCAGTGTCTGAGGTAAAGAGCACTTATTCTATGACTTATAGGAAACTGCATCACGACCAGAACAGGACAATGTGTGTGAATACGCAAGAAGTGGAAAGGAGACCTTCATATGAATTGCAAATAAGCCACATAAAATCTGAACTGTGATATCCCACATGTCAGTTGCAGTTGCTTGACTGGAATCTGCCGGCTTACCAATCCAGGGATACTAATGTTACACCCTATAAGCTCCCCGGTCTCTCATATATATCTCCCTCAGACATTCTCCCTTTTTCCAGGACAGGTATATAACGTACGTGCACACAACAAAGGTTAAATTGCAGTATTTCTTTATGAAATAATACTACTTGATTACACTATAATATGTCACTTAAATGGGCAAGGGACATGGACAGAGGCTTACAAACCCGATATTTGTGATGAATTTTTGGATTTTTGTGTGTTATTAAACTGTTGCTCAGGGTTTTAGGTGGATCATGATTTAGTTTAGTATTGCTTTAGTGGAGTTATACTGTAGAAGTTGGAATAAATAATCATATAGGCCCGTTTTCACCAACATGGTATTAAGAGTTATGCCAGGTCTTAGCTAAGACCTGGTCTGGCTAAGCCAATCACTCAAGCGGAGCAGGATCAAGGAAAATTTACTGAGTGAAAGTCTGCACATAGTATTTAAACAACTCAACTGCTACAAACACAATTAATCTCTGAAGTTCCCAAACATGGCCACATGACAAGGTAAGAGAAAAAGAGGGGTGGGCTTGGAAATTTATAAAAAAGAAAATTAATTAGTTGTCTGTCCAGTGTTGGTGACAGAAATGCATTTTTCTGTAGCCCCCTCCCCTCAAACAATTAATTAATACAAATCAGCTGGTCATGCATTTTTGCACAATGAAACTACAATAATTGTTGAATCCCTTTGAATATCTAATGATTAGGGTCCTCAAAATCTGATGTACCCAGAATGGCTGACGTGCCTGCGATTTTTTGCTACCGGCAGTTACCAACAAGTCGTTGGTGACTGGAGTGGTATTAGTGTCGCCCCAGTTTCAAGGATTGTGAAGCGTGTTAGTCATGCAATCACTTCATTAAAACCCATATATGTACGTATGCCCAGTGGACCAGTCACACGGGAGGCTAAATTGGAATTTTCCGAAATCGCCCAATTTCCGGGGGGGTTATAGGATGCATAGATTGCCCCCACGTCCGAATTTCCTGCCCTTCGAAAGTACCCCTGTGCTAAGACCAACAACAAGTGCAGAGGTTTTGTACAACTCAGCACAGAAGAATTGCCTCTATTTGGTGTCATGACTATCATAGGCAAATGCTATAAAAACATAGTTTCATACATGAAATACTTTTAAATCGTGTGCTTAATGCTGTATGGCTAGTATATTTGCAACAGTTACTTCAACAAATACATTTTCTAGGTAAGTGTGTGTTCTTGGTTTGCAAACTTTATATCTCATGATATGACATATCTTTCTTGAAAAAAAACTTTGGTGACTGTTAAATTAGAGAAACATGCAAATATAATAGACAAAGGCCTATAATACTGATTTGTCATGCCATCTCATAAGAAACATTTGCTCTGTTTTCATTGGCCTAATCACTTTTTGACACCAAATCAGTTTGAGATGGCTGATCCTTGAGTTTGGAGACAATGTGTATGATTCACTGAACCTTGACAGGTTTACATGCTTAGCACACTCTTGGTGAAATGGACTTAGTTATACCAGGTTTAAAGGAGTTAACACCAGGCTTAACTCTTAATACCATGTTGGTGAAAACGGGCCACAGTGTCTGGATTCTGTTGTTGCAGACAGAAAATAAGAAGGTAATGGTAGCACTCTTTAGAGTACATAGTCCTGTGACCAGGAAAGGAGGTGTGTATTTTTGCAGCCCCCAAAAATCTTTATTGCATATCTCCATTAATTAATGGAACCTTAGATATAAGTAGTATTTTGATGAAAGGGCTATTTCCCTTTACATTTTGAATTATCTTCGGACAATCCATCTTACTGCACTTTTCGTCACATGTCTCATGTGTGTACCAAATATTTCGTATGTGTTTTGTCTGGGATTCATTTTGCCCATTAATTAGATAACAAATTTCACTGAATGTTTCAATTAGTGCTTTAAGCCATGTTACAGCATTCTTGCATGCCTATCACCATTATCTCTGATCAATAATGTGTCTGGCTTCTCATGCTTTCTGAAGGTTCCAGAATTCTATCCTAACTTTTATTTTTCATCATCGAATAGAAACCTGGAGCAACTTAAGTTTCATGTTTTAGGGTATTCAACTCAATAAGTTCCTGCATCGTATGAAGTTATCTTAAAAGATAATTGAAATGGTTGCCTACACAAAACAAATTCAATTAATCATTACCTATCTCTGGCATAACTATAATTAAAGTCTTCACGTTAAAATTACATAAGGCTACATGGTTTTGCACCCTGAAGTCATCAATCTTATTATCTTGCTCAACATACATAAAAGGATCATAGAGGTTTCATTTTAGAGAGGAAAAGGTTTCATATTACACCATTTGTGGAACTCTTACATTCAGTGGGTTTAAAAAGTTTCCAAAAGATGTGAAAAGGTTCCAAGTGTAATGAATGCCAGTATAATTTATAAATTTTTCATGTGAAACGCATCCATCTACCAATAATATTGTGAGCTCTTTGGGAACAATTGATTATCAGCTTGGCTTATTTTGTGGTAAGTCTCGTACACAGCGATCACGTATGAATTTTGAAATATTTCTCAATTCAGAAGTTAATTGCTGTGAAATGCATCCTTGTCATGTTCCATTCAATGTTTGAAAATTCAAGGTCTGTTTTGATTGTTAAAGATCAACTGCTTTCATTTATGCTAATGAGTCATCCAAGGGCATTGATTATGCCTTTGATTGTCTCTCTTTAGTGAAGAATTTAAATAGATTCACTTCACATTTAGGCTGAGTGCCACGGAGGAATTAGTGAATATGTGTTTGGATTCCAAACTCTTCTATAAAACAATACATGCTAAAAGTGTGGCATTAGAGCAGTTGGATTATTTTCAGCCGTTGAAAAAGCAATATATCCTCTGAAAGATGAATGGACAAGCTTGTTCAGTCAGATTTTAACCTTGAAATTTCACAGCTTAAAATAAAACATGGCTTGTGATCCTCTTTGTTTGGCAAATGAGAAAATGTCTGATTTGGAGGTCTATGCAAAGCTCCTTGTTAATATTGAAAGACGTTGTCCTGCCCTGGTATGAATTTTGAAATATTTCTCAATTCAGAAGTTAATTGCTCTGAAATACATCCTTGTCAGGTTCCATTCAAAGTTTGAAAATTCAAGGTCTGTTTTCATTGTTCAAGATAATCTGCTTTCATTTATGCTAATGAGTCATCCAAGGGCATTACTGCAAATTCGATTAGTATGAGTTTCCTTGACAAGTTTTCTCACTGTCCACGTATCATTTTAAGCTTGTCTGATTGGTCTAGGAGCTATCTAATAGTCCGGTGTATGAGGTCAAAAAATGGACCCGCAAGTTAACCAGCTGGAATTCGGTCCACCTTGTACCAAATTTTCTGAATTTTCCAGAAATGACATCCGTTTTGCTACAGTCCGAGGCTATCTCCATCAAAAATGGTTGTCAAGGCAACCCTTTTCTGTTTTAAGAAATATGTATAAATAATAGATTTTGTTCTGTAAAATAAGGTATGTTTGCTGCAATTGGTGGCATTTGACCTAAAAATCCTCCCTTGCATGTTTCATGATGTTTCAGTTGGATTTCCAACTTTTTGTTATTGTTATGTTACCATAGCAACGGTTTGAATGATAAAAAGTCATATTTTGCCTACTTACTGCAAAAACAACATTGATGACAGGAAAAAAATTTCAGTTACCAGCATGCTTTTTCTGGTATTTGAAAGCACAAGTCCCTAAAATTAAGAAAAAATAATCACAGGCCAGCTGTGTTGATAAATTTTACCATGGCAACAGATTTAAATTGATGATGCACATTTTTTGTAAACGAACCAATTCACATATTTAGCCATTTCTCCACTTCAAATTACTGTAGAATCGTGAAATTTGGTACATCGACTGTAATTTTGACCTTCTTTATTTTTCTATAATTTGTTGAGATATATGTTGCCATGGCAACCATTTTCACCCCTTTTTTCAAACAATTACACATCAGCAGTTATGCTTGGCTAGATATGGCTGTGTAATACAGTAAATTGAGGTAAATTTGATTAAATGTGATGGTAGAACGTCACCGGTTTGTTTTCTTAAAATATCTTCCATTTTCAAGGTCACATGACCATTACCATGACAACCAAATACAATAACAATGATCTCGTTAGCCTAAAACGATCTTCTTCAAACTGGTAGGCAAAATGATTGAGATTTTTCTTATCGAATCCATTCCTAACAACAGTTACTCTTATCTACAGTGTGTGAAACTATTGTATTTGATAAAATAAACTTTGTTCATAAATTACTGAGGACAGCAGAACAAACTTAAGGTTTTTGAATGAATGAGCACAGTTAAACCGCTTCAAACCTTCAAATTGGCCTCTTGAAGATGGGGCTTCAAGGCATAAATATTATCATTATGGATGTGAATTTATGGATAGAGTTACAGATTTTAGCCATCAAGAATGGTAGTTCCTGATAACCTGAAAAAAAATTAATTTACCTGTTTTCACCCCTTTAAAGTCGGCCATCTTGGATTCGAAACTTCAGATATAATCACCAGCTGAGTGATCTGATAACATCAGATTTTAGCTATTTCTCAACAAATAATTACAGAACAGTTCTGAAATTTGGTACACAGACTGGGATTTTTTAGTTGTTTCATTTTCTGAAGAAAAAAAAAAAAATGTTGCTATGGCAACTGTTCAAACCCCGTTTTCAGACAATTTCCTACCAGCACTGTAATGCTGGCCTGGACATGGCTGTGTGATATAGTAAATTGGTGTAAGTCAGATGAAATTTGATTGCAGAATATCATCTGGTTGCTTATTTTAATGTCGTATTTTGATGATCACATGATTGTTACCATGGCAACCAGATTCACTACAACCAGATACACTACCCTATCAGCATGCCTCGGCTGTCCAACGTTGGACCGCCAAGGCATGCTGACAGGGTAGCAATGATTTATCAGCAGAAAACACTGACTGACAAGCCAGTCTGCTGTTTAGAGCAGGCGAGAGGAGCAAAGCTGCAGACTTGAGAAATTCACGTGAATTGGACATCGAATTGGCATGTAGATCACTGGGACAGCTGCCTTTCAGGCCCGCATCCTGCAGAACAGAGCTGGATCTGCCCAGAAAAGTATGTAAGCCAGGACATGAAATAGAGCATCACCAGTGAAATGTCGTAGCCTTCTCCCTCCGGTCCCAAAAGAGCAGTTGCTCTAGTCTTTTTCAAACTAATGTACAGTACAATTGGATTTTCATCAGTGAATATATTGCTAAGAACGACTACTTCTCTTCCCAGTGTGTGAAACCATATTTCTTATGTTTGAAATAAAGAACCTAGGACTTTTATTTTATGCTATTAATGTGATATTGTATCCGTATTTGTAGGGTTTATCTCCACTTCTACTTAATATCTGGGCTTCTTTTTTCCCTGTGCCTTCCTTTGGCCCCCAAGGCAGTACTTCCCCCTTTTCACAGCCATTGCATTCCTTTTAATGCTCTATTTTATGATAATAAGTTTACAGCTGATTCATAAATGCTGTACAGAAGAGGGTGGAACCTGCAACGTCTCTGTCAGTTGCTCACTTTCTTTGAGCACCAGGTAATATTTCTGGAGTCCTGCTGTAACGAAGTGATTTATTTTCTGGAAAGTCAATCTTTACACCCAAATATATGTATATTCCAATTAATTTTGAAGGTAGCATGGGCTTATTGCTAGTAATAACTGAAGATCATGGCCTGAACCTAATTTTTGATCTAAATGGACAGCTAAAATTCATGAAATTTTACTCATGAAAAGGGAGCTGCGCAGCATTTAAGTGATCCCTGTTGACATAAATTCATGAATGGTATAAATGTAGTACACATCCAGGCTGTCTAGAATGACAACCACAAAAGTATCCACTCAAATGGCGGAACATAGGATTCAAAATGGCCAATGCCATTACTAATATTTCAGTAACTGAGACTAATATGTTGCTATTGGCAGCTTGAAACTATCTGAAGGGGCTATGAGCCGTCAATTAATTATTATTTCTTGACATGGCATTTTTCTTGCTTTTGTTTTTAAAAATTATTGGCTGTATGTAGCCTTGGAATAACAGGGCATATTAGCCAAAAATCAAGTAAAATGTTTGGTCCCCTTATTTTTCAAATAGGGACTTTTTAAAGCAAATGTCCTGGACTCCTGGTTCAGACTGTATGAGTTTTTGAGCTTGTAGCGTCTTTCATGCTGATTGTATGTAATTTGAAAATGCAGATCAATATTGCTTACAAACATTCATAATAGCATGCAAACATTTAAGCATTTCAGTGGTGTTAATTCAGATGTTGGACCCTCTCTCAATGATCCTAATTAAGACAAAAGCGAATGAAATGTTACCCTTTTGATTCATGATAATTTAACAGACTTTCAAACAAAATTGATGCAATATCACTTGGGCAAGAGGGCCAGTTCCCTAGCCAACTGCTGGAAGCAACTTATTATGCCCAGTCAGACTTATGCATTTCTGGGGTCCTTTTTAGTCTATAAACATACATACATACGTGTACAAACCGGACCCACTACACTCCACTGTATTATATCGCCAAACTTAACGGAGATTTTGACACATAATCTCACATCATTGTTAACTCAATAGTGAGTGGGATTTTATCCAGCTACCTCTTGAATGTTTTACCACTGAGATAAAGGGCTGACCCCCTAGCCAAGTGTGCCAGTAGGAACCTATTATAACAAACCTTCAAGACTCTACAGTCTACAATATTATAGCAACCAGCCTAATTAGGCTCGATGTAGAATGGGCCTAATGTTTTCATTTGCATGTGTCTGTCGGTCCATCCATCATCCTTCTGTCAACACAATTAGGAAAAAACTACAGAGCTGTTTCAATCCACAACAAGATGTTTTCTAATGAAAAGAGCTTTAAAGAAGGAGAGAAAACAAACAGATAATATTGCAATTTTAGACCAGACTCAGCTACTGTTAACATTTTTAGATTGTTTTGTGCAGGGGGCGAGATACACTTCATTTTCATATAAATACGACAGAAGAAAACCAATGCTAAGTTGTAATATAAGCATTTCATCTTAACATTTTAAACTGGAGGGAAGTACAGCATATGTGATAATATGATACTTATTTCCACAAAATTGGACTCGAGATTTTTATGGTATTATGTAACTCTAGATGTGTACTTTTATCCATAAATCTACATCCATAACGGCCATTTGGATGCTTTGAAGCTCCTTAAAAACACCCTTTTATGCTGATAAAATCATTGTTATTGTATCTGGTTGCCATGGTAGCAGTCATGTGACCATGAAAATATAATATTTTAAAAATAAGCAAAATGACGATATTCTGCAATCACATTTAATCTAATTTACATCAACTTACTGTGTCACACAGCTATATTTGGGGCAGCATCGCTATTGCTGATAGGAAATGGTCTAAAAGTGGGATTTAAATTGTTGCCATAGCAACAAATATGTTTTGTTCTGCAGGAAATGAAAGAACTAAAAGATTCCAGTCTGTGTACCAAATTTCAGAACTCTACTGTAATTATTTGAGGAGAAACGGCTAAAAATGTTAATCAGTTCATTCACCAAAAATAGCTGGCAATTATATTTGCCAATTTGGAACCAAGATGGCCGACTTTAAAGGGATGAAAACAGGTAAATCCATCAATTTTTCTAGTAATCAGGATCTACCATTCTTGAAGGCTGGGATCTGTACTTCTATCCATAAATTCACATCCATAATGATCATTTTGATGCCTAGAAGCCCCATCTTCAAGAGGACAATTTGAAGGTTTTAAGCCGTTTAACTGTACTAATTTATTCAAAAACCTTAAGTTTATTCTGTTATCCTCAGTAATTTATGAACAAGGTTGTGTATTATATCAAATACAATAGTTTCACACACTGTAGATAAGAGTAACTGTTGTTAGGAATGGATTCACTAAGAAAAATCTCAATCATTTTGCCCGCCAGCTTGAAGAAGATCGTTTTAAGCTGAAGAGAGCATTGTTATTGTATTTGGTTGTCATGGTAATGGTCATGTGACCTTGAAAATGGAAGATGTTTTAAGAAAACAAACTGGTGACGTTTTACCATCACATTTAATCAAATTTACATCAGTTTACTGTATTACACAGCCATATCTAGCCAAGCATAATTGCTGATGTGAAATTGTTTGAAAAAAGGGGTGCAAATGGTTGCCATGGCAACATATATCTCAACAAATTATAGAAAAATAAAGAAGGTCAAAATTACAGTCGATGTACCAAATTTCACGATTCTACAGTAATTTGAAGTGGAGAAATGGCTAAATATGTGAATTGGTTCGTTTACAAAAAATGTGCATCATCAATTTAAATCTGTTGCCATGGTAAAATTTATCAACACAGCTGGCCTGTGATAATTTTTTCTTAATTTTAGGGACTTGTGCTTTCAAATACCAGAAAAAGCATGCTGGTAACTGAAATTTTTTTCCTGTCATCAATGTTGTTTTTGCAGTAAGTAGGCAAAATATGACTTTTTATCATTCAAACCGTTGCTATGGTAACATAACAATAACAAAAAGTTGCAAATCCAACTGAAACATCATGAAACATGCAAGGGAAGATTTTTAGGTCAAATGCCACCAATTGCAGCAAACATACCTTATTTTACAGAACAAAATCCACTATTTATACATATTTCTAAAAACAGAAAAGGGTTGCCTTGACAACCATTTTTGATGGAGATAGCCTCGGACTGGAGCAAAACGGATGTCATTTCTGGAAAATTCAGAAAATTTGGTACAAGGTGGACCGAATTCCAGCCGGTTAACTTGCGGGTCCATTTTTTGACCTCATACACCGGACTATAATGTCAACCAAATCTATCAATTCAACGTAGAAAGCAATGAGAAACGTATCATTCTGCTTCAGTGACCAGCTGAGTTTGAATAGTTGATAAGATTAGCAGTTTAAAATCACCAACTTCACTGTCCACTGAATCCATTCTAGACACCACTGAGACACGTTACAGGCTTTGTAATACGTTTTTAAAATATTCAAATTAGATTTTTGCCATGTAATTCAGTGCCTCAACCAATCAGATGAACTCCATTTGCTACGTTTCACTATCCAATTGCAGAAACTCATACTTATTGAAATTGCAGTAATTATGCCTCTGATTGCTTCTCTTTAGTGAAAAATTTAAATAGATTCACTTCACATTTAGGCATCATATGAATTGGCATTATATTGATCTCAGTGAGAGCCACTGAGGAATTAGTGAATATGTGTTTGGATTCCAAACTGTTCTGTAAAACAATACATGCTAAAAGTGTGGCATTAGAGCAGTTGGATCATTTTCAGCCATGGAAAAAACAATATATCGTCTGAAAGATGAATGGACAAGCATGTTCAGTCAGATGTTAACCTTGAAATTTCACAGCTTGAAATAAAACATGGCTTGTGATCCTCTTTGTTTGGCAAATGAGAAAATGTCTGATTTGGAGGTCTATGCAAAGCTCCTTGTTAATATTGAAAGACGTTGTCCTGCCAGGGTCTTGGCTTTCACGTGAGAGTTCCCTGCAGGTCACGAATTTTTACTGGTCCTTCCTTCCCTACAGACACCAGTAAATGTGCATCTGTTACGATAATCAGGTTACTCTGGCATGCACCAAATGCATTTTTTTAAAACTTGAAACCCAACATGTCTGAGACAACAGAAACAAAGATGAATATTCTTCAGTGTTGGAAATATTACGAAAAGCTTCCCAATTAAGGCAATTTAAGATTTTTTATCAATGTTGCTCTTTTAATTCAATATTGACAGTGAAAACATTTTTAATTTGACGACTGTCTGCATTGAGCGATGTATAAGGTCCTGACACTTGCAACCATATAAGATATTTCAAGTAATGATGTTCAATACTCAATAGTTTTGAATATACAGTGGTCCCTGTGTTATAAGACTACCCTTTCTGCAGTATGATGCGGTCTCTCGTGGGGCTGCAGTCTCTTCTCGGGTCGCAAAAGCCAAAAATATATGCTGCCTTGCGAGTGGCCCATTCAGGAACTCATTCTTATTTAAGATATAATACTCAACTGCCGTAGTAACGGTATGAAGATTTTTTGCAGAATACTCCTCAAGATGCAATGCACATTGTGCAGTGTGAACTATTTGTACATGTATTCATTGGATCAACAAGCAAAGAGACTGGAAATTTGATTGCATCCTTGTGTGAAGCTCCTCCGTACCATTGATATTCTTTCATCTGATGAGGAAGCTTCCTGTTTTTAATTTGGACTTAGGTTTCGACATGATCATTTTCATCCTGAGATCTGACATTTCCTATAAATTGCTTTCAAAGAATATCACATGTCAATAGCAGCTCTTCATTAGCCATCCTGTGATTTAGACAACATTTCAAGGTGTCTTTCTTATCCAACGTGGCTCAAAAGCAGTACATGAATTGGCAATGTCACACAGCTGCCTCCTGAAGGCAACAAGGAGCAACGCTGATCCAAATTATGAAGGTGACGGAAACTATGCATATCTTTGGTATTGCCACACTATTGCTGCTTGGAACTACAATTTTAGCGAAGTACTAATAATTGTGTGGGTTATGACCAAAGCCAACAGCTGGGTGTTTTATAGTTAAAATCTATTACTAACACCTGAGCTTGTAATTGAGCCCATGGCTTGTAAGAAAAGGAAATAAATAGGGCCTATATGTTTAAACAAACTATAAATATCTCAAAGAGAGAAGGAAATATTTTCAGATGCAGGTGTGAACCACTGGTAAATTTTGTAAGCTTCTGCATTAGAACCTATATGAATGCCATATATAGGAGACCTTCAGCAACCATTGTATCTATTAAGAGTATAAAGCACTGTATGAGCCCTTTGTACCCATTCCTAACAATGGTTTCATAATGGACAGGACAACTAATGACAGAATGTTCGGAGAGCTCACATTGACAAAGGCATGTGCTTGTGACAAAATCTCTACTGCCATTGTGTCTAATATCAAAAAGTTCTATTAAAAAGACTTTGTATATTCCAAATAGCACTATTGCTTTTACCAATAGTCTTGAGGCCAAAAGTACTGATTCTCAAATAGTCTTCAAAAGGTTCATTCGAACTATTTGAAAAGTTCATTGTACTTTTCAAAAAGTCAAAGTGAACTATTTGAGGTCATCACTGTCTTTGTCTGGGTTACCCATATACTTGATGCAAAGTCGCCACATGTGGCTCCGCCTATATTCAAACTCAGTAAAGAAAGTCGCAACATGTGGCTCCGCCTATATTCAAACTCAGTAAAGAAAGTCAGGGAGAAAAATATCAGGGAAATAATGTCTTGAGAGGGGAGGGGAGGGGATGTAAGAAAACAAATTGAAGAACAAAAAAAATGTTTTTACAAGAAAAATTTTGGAAATAAAAGCGAAATAACCAAAAAAATTTTTACATAAAAAAATTAAAATTTTTTTTTAGAAATAATGGTATGGTATATATATATAAGGATTAAAATGGTGTGATATTGGTGTTGGTTTCTGGTTAAAATTACTGTGGCGAATCCTTGTGCAGATGTCCCCTGGGGGAGTATCCCTTTTTGTAGGCCATTTCTGATAAAACTCGCACCCTCCTATAGTTGTTAATGCTGAAAACAATTTGTTAGGAATCACAATCAATGCTTATTTTATATACAAATAGTCCTTTTTTGTTGTCAAGAAAACCTGGCCATGTGGTGTAGCCCAAGTTGAAAAACAAAAATTGCAAGGGTGTGATTCGAACTCACAATGTTTGGAACTCCAGTCCTGCAGACTACCACTGAGCCACCATGACAGATTACTTTATGTTGGTTATGTAGCTATGTTTAACTCACAAGTTGTCTTGTGACAAGGAGCTGACAGTGCAGGGAGCAGGGGTGTCAGAACTGTCAGGAAGGCGGCTAGGGAGTTGATAATCCCCTATCCCATCTTATCCTATGCACCATGATCAAGCATTGATCATCCAGCAAGCTGAAGCAGCATGGTCTAAAAATAGCTCGCATGATTGATCACTCAATCACCTGATCACATGCAGTGCCTCTGGTGGCACTTGCAGTTTAAATACTATGTTCTTACCTAATTGTACTGTGTACTCATTAGCTCAGTTGGTAGAGCAGCAGAGATAATCTGACAGAGTGTCGGGATGGCATAGGTTCAACTCCACTATAAATTACTTATTGATTTATCAATCAACCTCAAAATGTTTTTGAAAAAAAAAAAAGACTTAATTTCACTCAATTTATGGTATTTTGAAACATTCATTTAACAAATTTACCTGTGAAATGAATTTATTTGCCTGCCAAACCCCCTCCCCTCAAATAGTCGCTGAATTTTGCAAAAAGTCACTGAATTTTTCAAATAGTCACTGAATTTTGCAAATAGCTCACTGTTCGGGCACAAAAAGGACTCTGGCCCAAAGGATTGCTGGCCCTTTTCCGTGATAATTCAATGACTTTGAGGATCAAGCCTTTTGGAAAATGCAGCTCAGTGATTTAGGCAGATCAAGACTTTTGGAAAGGCCAAGGAACTTTTCATCAAGCCTTTTGGCCCAGATCAAGCCTTTGGGCAAAGGATGCCCGATCACTTGATCGGGCCAGCAGACCTTTTGTCCCAGAGCAAGCCTTTGGGTTTCAGTGACAAAGGATGCCCGATCACCTGATTGGGAAAGCAAGCTTTTGGGCCAATTGAAAAAATGCCCATGTGGTTGACAAAGGCCGCCCGGTCAAGTGATCGGGCAGTTCAAGCCTATTGGGTGTAACAACTATGGGGATATTTGAAAAGGTCAAATATCCCCCAAGATGCTATTGGATATTTCATCAGACCCTATTACATCAGATGATATTTCATCAGATGATTTGCCTGAACATGTTAAGCATTGGCTGACCATATGGAGCTTTGGCAGCTGCCAATTCTTCTCTGGGTCTATTGTGACGTTACCATATTAGAGTTGCTTGTCTTTTTTTGGCAAAAACATGCTATGTTTGGAGCCGTGACACTTACTGATTTCGGAGATCAAAAATCATGAAAGTTGAGGGATATTTCAGTCATCACCTCAATTTTGTTACCTGCTTTTCAAAATTCATCTAAGACTTGTAGCCACCAGAAACATCCTTTGCTTAAACATAAAAGATCGCGAATTTCATGTGCGTCATGCTGTTAACTTTTTTGCAAAACATGCTGTCTTCACAACCCTGACACTCAAAAGTCATACCCCAGAAACTTATGAAAGTTAAAATTAAGGCATTGTCTAAACAATGCCTTAATTTTATCACCTGCTTTTCAGAATTTATCTATGATATTTATAGCAGTCAATAAGGCTGTTTCTTCAAACGAAAAAGATCGCAATTTTCATTTGCGTCATTCTGTCAACTTTTTGGCAAAACATGCAATGATCAGAGGCCTGAAACTCAAAAATTATGACTAGGAAAATTATGAAAGTTGAGAAATATTTCATTCAACACCTGAATTTTATCAACTGATTTTCAGGATTCATCTACGATTTTTTTAAGCAGTCAATAAGGCCGTTTCTATAAACATAAAAGATAGCGAATTTCATTAGTGTCCTGCTGCTAACTTTTTTGCAAAACATGCAATGTTCAGATGCCTGAAACTCAAAAACGGTGTATAGGAAAATTATGAAAGTTGGGAGATACCTCAGTCAACACTTGAATTTTATCATCTGTTTTTCAGAATTCATCTACAATTTTTTTAAGCAGTCAAAAAGGCCGTTTCTATAAGCGTAAAAGATAGCGATTTTCAATGCCCTCTTGTGTCGTAGAAGAGATGGCAGTCCATGACAGCCCAAAGATCAAACGAAATAGTGTCCCAAATGGTTCCTAACCATGAGACACTATTTGGTGACTATCTGATGTAGAAGAGATGGCTGTCAAATATATTGTGACAAAGTATCTAACAAAGCACATTAGAACTTTTGGAAAAGATCAGTAGAAAATTTGGCTTGGTTGCTTTTTTTGGATATTTTGTTAGGGATATTGGCAAAGCATGGTGAGGGGAGTAGATATTCTGACAAAAACCTATTTTAGTGTCTGGCATACAAAAGACAGCCCGATTTGCAAATTGGGCAAGTAGAACTATCGGCTGTAACAGCATGTCTATGTATTCCCATTAATACCAATTCATTATCAAATCATTAATGGATATCTGGTTGGCTGCCATCCATGTTTGGCATTGTTTGTATGAGGCTGGTTCTGGCAATACGCAGAATCTTGTGTCCACTTGGATCCTTGTGGAAGTTCAAATGAAAGTTGGCCCAAAACAAGTAATAAACTGATATAGACACCAAATGTCACAGACATGCTTTGATTGTCAAACAGGCATACTGCGAGTGGAATTGTTTTGGGGGGGGGGGGGGGTTCAGGAGGAGCGACATTTGTTCGAATTTCACTTTCCAGATTTCAGACCATTTCTAATGGCATATACAGTATATCTTGGGAACTATTGATTTCCAAAAATTATAATTTCGTCACGTTATGCATTTTTAGCCTCTTTGCCTAAAGTATAGGCCTGTACACTAGGCCGTACCAAATTTCGACAAAGTTAACCGATCTGAGCCGAACCTTCCCAAAAGTTGTGAGTGGAGCCCAGATGACTTCCTGTGAAGTTTAAGGCCAATTGAAGTTGTCCTTACGCCGGTTCACCTCCTACTTTTGATTTTTACCTAAAAAAGGGCGTTTTTTGGCCCTTTTCGGGCTGTATCTCAAAAAGTGCGGAATGATCATATTTGGTATGGTCCCCAGACTCCCCACTTCGTTTGACCTTCTTGGCTCAATAGTTTCTGAAATAAATGCAAAAAACTGTTTTTATTGTGCTCGTTGGTTCTAATGTTAAGCCTAATCGTGCTAATAGTCCAGTCATTTGAGGAGTGCAATCTGTAGACCCATCACAAATTGCAAAAAAATACTTAACCTATTATTCTTTTCAATCTACGTAATAAACATTAGAATTTCACTCAACCAATGCACTGCAGCAATGGTTATTTTGCCATTGAATATATACCTTCTCATCAGAATGATGAAAAAGGCCATTTTCGATGATAATTTCACTGGTATGACTTCACCTTTTGGAAAATTTCAGCTCTAGCACTTGCAGTATTACCTTGAAATATGCATTAGTTCTTTGCAAATATCTCAGAAACTATTGAGCCTAGAAGATCAAATATGATCATTCCGCACATTTTCAGCTCTCTAGGTCAAACGGTTCTTGAGATACAGCCCGGAAATGGTCAAAAATGGCCTCTTTTGAAGTAAAAATCAAAAGTAGGGGGTGAACCGGCATAAGGACATCTTCGATTGACCTGAAATTTCACCGGATGTCTTCTGGACTACATTCACAACTTTTGGGAAGGTTCGGCTCAGATCAGTTAACTTTGTCGAAATTTGGTACGGCCTACTGTACACCAAGTATTTTTAAATCAAATCTTAAAGTTTGCTTTATAAAACGGTTTGACATGACTGACTAATATTCATGGCTTAGGGATTTACAACTGGGGTAGCCTACTGGATTTCAGACACAGAATCACTTTTGCAGATGATCTGGACATGCAGCACCAGGAAGAGGAACTACATGCAACTTCAAAATCTGGAGGAAATTTCCCTGGAGTCATAAAAAAAATTGTAATTAGACATTGGGCTAACCTAATCACTTGCAGGGTAAAAAATAAGGACTTTGCACAAGATGAAGATGAAGAGAAGGTCCTTGAGATGTTGGTACCAATAAAGAAGGATACTTTATCCATGAAAAAATGTAAGAGCAAAAAGGCAATAGCAGCTGTGACCTTTAGGTGCTGATAATTGAGCCAAGGCCTTTTAAGATGCATGGGAAGAAAGCAGGAAGTATCCTCTTTGGTTGAAAGAAAGTAGCCTCACATTGTATATACATATACAAATGTTTGATTGGAATCTTAGGAAGTCAGGCTATTCTTCAATTGTACAATTTAATAAAAATTCTGTTCAAGTAAACATGAAAATTGTTACATTGTAACATAAAAACATTGTATGGTGACTCTAAAGACATAAATGAAACATAATCGATAATCAGAGAAACATCCATTTACTGTATTTTCTAGATCTGATTCTGGAAAATCCTACCGATGGAGGCCTTTCTTGGTTAGTCAACAATCTCAACATTATTCTAGTTATTTGATCCATTCAGAAATATCTTTCTGGTAGCATTTTGTTATTGCCTTTTGGGTTTGTCAGCCGATTCGAAAATAATAAGAAGAACAAATATATATCCTGACACTATAGCAACCAGAAACAGTAGACAAGCTAGACAGGCAGGAACCAGACAGTGACAGGCTGAATACAAAGACAAATGCACTTGTCAAAGGGAAACAATAGGAAGGCAGCTGATGAAACACTGCTTAGACAAGAGCTCATTGTTCTTCTGGCTATCACTGTTGATGCTCTATAAAAGTTGCAAAAGCTCTTGGTAGATACATTTCAGCCATTTTGAAATCACTCCTCTATACTGCGAGATCTATGTTGTTACAAACATTATACCATTTGACACCTCTGTCAGCCAATCACATTAGTATTTCAGGGGAATAATTCCCATATTCTTTGTTGTCCAGTTATCCTCTCATGTTTGACTGTTTGAGTGTTTGTCTCATGGTATATGCCAGTTATTCACCATGGGATCAGGAATATGTGTTTATCACACCTCGGCCTAAAGGCCTCAGGTGATAAATCACATATTCCCTCTCCCGTGGTGAATAACCTTTACTTATCTGATCGGTCAATAACTTCGAACTAAATTTTCTTAAGGCAGCTGCGACAAATGACAAGTGTCACTCCAGAGGAAAAAAGAACAACATAGCAAATGCTACTGAAAATTATTGCTCTAGGGAAATGGTATTTTTCTTTTGCAACTGTTGTGTTTTTAAGAGGCTTTTTTTGCAGTAAAATTCCATTTCATAACCATTTTTGCAGTTATGCAAACTGCAACAGTTTTGGTAGCCATGAGTATCTTTTAAACTTGTATGCAGCAATCACGCAAAGCTGATTGTTTTACGAAGCAAGCAGAGCCAATCCGAAGAAAAAATGAAACAAGGTTATAAAGAACCACATGATCACATGCAGATAAGGTCTGACCGTTATGCTAAAATACACTACCCTTGTTTTGATTCCACCAGGATTAAAGAATTGGCTATCCAAAACGATGAAACCATGCATGCTCATTTCTGATTCTTGGTTTTGTGGGTAACACATTGACAGAATGGGTGAAATATTAGGATGAAAAATCTGAAATCTGGATGACATGTTTGCTCCATTTTAAAATTGTTATTTCTCATGGAAATATTTCATGTCCTTGAAATAGATAGATGCTGAACGAAATGTTTCCTAAATTAATGCTCCCAGACAGTGGTGTAATGTTAGCAGATAAGGAATTACGTTGGGGATCCTTTCTGGAGTGTAATATAGGCCTGTTTGCTTAATCAAAATCCTTTACGTCAAGCTAATTATATGTTGAGGCTCAAACTTGTATAAAAATAGTCCAGATATTTTTTGAACCTGTGAGCATAATAATTAATATGCCTATGAAAATTGTCACAGCATGTTTTTGGCTTTACCTCTTAAATGGAAATTGACAGATTATTGCAAAATATTAAATTATTAGTATTTTAATTGTTATTTTTGCCACAATTAATATGTTTATATATTTATACTAACTAACCACAGAGTATGTGATTATTGATTATCAAGCATTTACTGTATTTTTACCTGACCCTTTTTTGTCAAAATTTGATATATGGCCTTTATGAGTGGCCACCAGCAACGAATCTGTGTTATCTTTGGTGAGTCTCCTGGCAATAGTTAACTTTCATGTAAATTGTAATGAATATTTTTTCATAGACCAAATAAGATCTCTGCTGCTATTTATTCAATATATTGCACTAAGTGAACCAGACTTATATCCATAAATCCCGAAATGACTTCTGTCCAATGTTCTTTGCAAGTAAAAGACCCTGCCAGATATACTATACATGTATATAATAATTCACTTCTGATACCTGCATTATCAAAACTAATGTTTGGCTAGGCCTACCTCTGAAAAATGTGACAATTCTTTTATATAGACTACAATGTTCTTTGAGACTATTTCTGAGGTTTAGTTTGTACAACTATCAAACTATAATGGGAAAAATCGTCTATTCCATTTTTTGAAAGTGTTGAATTTGCATGCAGGCACTTCTTGTATTTACGTTACATCTGCCAGCTTATGTTTCCTTGAGGTTGTGAACAAATATTCAATTCCATTCCGTATGTGTCTTGGCATAATGTTACTTTCTGCTTTAAATAATTTAATGTTGATGTGTCCTCTTCATATCATTGTCTTACAATGCAACAGATAATAATCATTTTAAGAATGGGTGATGTTTAGGGATCTTACACGTGTTTCTGAAGCATCAAAAATTAGAATTTTAGGACATGTAACTAAATAGGCCTGCAACACATGTAGTTGTTGCCAAAAGGCAACATCCGTATGCTTATAAATGTTTGTTTCTGATGCTGTAAATATTAGGCTCATACTGAGTCATGAATATAAAATATGTCATGGAACCTGCACCCCACATTTAATTGACCAGGACAACTCCCCATTGAAGCAGACACATGCCAAATAATCCTGAAAATGATTTGTTATATATGTATTCTATATGAAAGGCAATATATTGGAAAGTAAAATGATCTGCATCATCAGATTAATCAACCTGTCCAATGTAAAGCTCGCAATATCAAGTTGATTTTTACCTTCAGCGAACGAAGTTCGAAGAAGGTATTGTAATCACTTGGGTAAAAATGCTGTCCGTCCGCCAAGCGGGCGGGCGGGCGGGCGGTCGGGCGGCGGGCGGATAGATCGTTTCCGGCCCGGCACTCGGCCTCTATTGAATGTATGGGGATGAAATTTGGTACACATCTAGCCTGTATGGTCTAGTTGTGCCTTTTGATGGTCTGATGAATAGATCTTAAATACTTTTTGAAATAATTAACAAAATAAAATAAAAAAAATTTTTTCGTTTCCGGGCCAAGGCTCGGTCACTATTGCATGTGCATGGATGAAATTTGGTGCACACGTGGCCTATATGGTCTAGTTGTGCCTTTTGATGGTCTCATTGACAGATATTCTATACTTTCTGAAAAAATGAGAAAAAATATAAAAACATATTTTTTTTGTTTTTTGGGCTAAGACTCGCTCACTATTGCATGTACATGGATAAACTTTGGTACACATATGGTCAATATGGTCTAGTTGTGCCTTTTGAAAGGTCTGATGGAAAATATTATATACTTTTTCAAATATTGAACAAAACATAAAAATTATTCTTTTTGTTTCTGGTCCAACATCCGGTCACTATTCCATATACATGGATGAAGTTTGGTACACATATGGCTTGTATGGTCTAGTTGTGCCTTTTCATGGTCTGCCAGATGGCTATTCTATAGTTTTTGTAATATTGAGAAAAAATATTTAAAAGAATTTTTTTTATATCGGAGCCAAAACTTCCCCACTATTGCATAAACAGTAATGCATTTTTCTAAACAAATCACCTATGCAATTAATTTAGCCGTGCTTCTTGATGCGTATAACACTTTATGAATCATTTCGAAAAATAGAGATAATGGAAGGCCACTACTCGACCGCTATTGCATACCTATAAGCAATTTCCTAAACGCACCAATTTTATGATATTATTGTAATCTTCTAAAGGTGTTATTCGCTGAAGGTTTGCTGCTGCGCAGCCTATGTTTTTAAATTTAAGTTTTGTATTCAAATGGTGGTATTAAATCACACTGACACCAACACATAAATTCACTGCTTTGGACAGTTGGGATTTGTTTGCCATATGGAACGAGAAAATGACCAATCCGTAACAGGATACACTGTCCATTAATACTTTTAAAAGCGTTCAGGAAGTCAAGCAACTCGTTGTTTGAAGACCTCGCTATGGTTGCTGCTGAATGGGCAGATGATTTGAGATGATAAGTGGTGATTCTACTGGAGGATACACATATAAGCAGCCAGAGTCAACTTTTCTTGTGTATTTGCACTCCGCCTTTGCTCTTACGCTTGATAAGTTTGAGATGAAGTTCTTGTATAACCAACAAAGCAACACGAAGACAAGTGGCTAAGAGGAGCAGAGGCCTCACAACAACAGGGCACTTACGAGTCAGCCTCTCGAGACCATTAATGCCCTGTGAGACACTGAGGCACTCCGCCAAACACCACAGATTGTCTTAATGTTGCTGAGACTGTGCAAGTCATTTAGGACAATCTTTCAAGTCAGGACAAGTATTTGTATGTTTTCCTACTTGTTGACTTCTTTGAAGTCTTGTTGGTTTCTTTGCTTTCAGTACAACAATGGCCTTACTTGTAAGTGCATGCATGGTTGCCACAGACATCATGTCAAAAAGTAAGCATTACCTGCATTCCGTCTGCACCTGGCTTCAATGAAAAAAAGTAGTTTTTACTGTATCACCCCAAAGTCCCTAAAAACTGTAGTTTCTACCTGTAGAAACCAGGCTTTTCAAAACAGAATTCATAGGTACTTTGGTATTTTACAATAAAATAACCTTTACTTGTTTTACTGTCTGGAATTTCAGTGATAGGAAGAGACCTAAAACTTTTTTGTCGTTACAAGACTTGCATAATTATTGGGAGTCTTTCTTGAATATAAAGGAAGTATTTGTCACAATTCAGAAAGCACTGAAGCATTCCATCCAGTATTCTTCATGCTCCTAGTTAAGACTATTGTTATTACCTACCATTTCTGTTTTATTCCGATTACAACAAAAAGGTTCAATTATTTCGCGTTTTTGGCATCTTAAATTGTTTCTGGTTACTAAAAGAAAACATCTGAAGTGGGAGAGATTCCTTTACTTTCAAATTATTATCACTTTTGTTTTTGTAACCAAATGTTTAACTGCATGTCTAAAATACATTTTGATTCTTCAACAATGCTTCAACATTTCATCAGTACTGATTAAAAAAATATATATATATACATATACATTTGTCTGTTTTCAGCAAAAACAAACATATATATTTGGTATAAATACATGTAAGTAGGGGTTTATTCAATTACAACTAAGTGGTATACAAATGAGAAATGTACAAATAATATGCATTGAAAATACAGTACATTTGTGTCCATGATATGATAGATACGGTGGACAGTCAACAGTGGCGGAAAGTCCCATATTAAATATAGGAAATGTAATTAATCCCTACTGATAGATGATTAACCTATATGTATATCTAGATCATGAAAAATATTATGAAAAGAGTTGAAGTATAAAATTATAAGAGAAGTTGGCAGAGTAATGCCACTGGTGTGTGTTATGTCCTCCATGTTCCATTTGGAATGGGGTATGACCTACTTTGTAATGTGTGTCATGTGACAAACAAATCCTGTTTTGCTGACCAGACAAAAGTCTTTTATAAATAAAAGTCTTTTATAAATATTTCAGCGAGGACTATGTATGTAATTGTATGTGCACTATCCAGATTGTTACAAATGAATCGTGTATTATCTCCTGAAGCGGAAATGCACATGTGAAGCATTCAGCAGCCAGACATACGAATAAACATGAATCAAATTTTACTATAGTGCAAATGTATTCCAATGGCTCACTATATAACTTATATTTCAGCAACTCTCATATATGCTGCTGACTGGAGTATATATGGCCTGTCCGTTGGCACCGGTGGCTTTTGGCCCTATCTGCATACCTGCAGGCCTACAACACATGCAGTTGCTGGCAAAAGGCATCATCAGTAATGCATATAAATGCATATTTCTTATGATGTAACTGTTAGGCTCATACTGAGTCAAATAAAATATGTCATGAAATTTGCGCCCAACATTTAATTGGCCTAGACAACTCATAGTATTACATGCCATATATAATCCTGAAAATGATTTGTTATATGTATTCTATCTGAAAGGCAATACATTGAAAAGTATGAAGATCTGTATCAGCTGTCAACCTGATCAATGTGAAGCTCCCAATATTAAATTGATATTTCTTAAAATTTAAGTTCAGTTTTCATATATGGTGATAAATCACACTGACACCAACGTATTAATTCACTGATTTTGACAGGTGGGATTTGTTTGCTGTTTTGAAGGAGGAAATGACCAATCCATTGCAGGATGCACTGTCCATTTATACTTAAGTGTTCAGGAAGAAATGATAAGTGCACAAGAGGAGGCTGCATTACTTGTGTGTTTGTATTCCGCCTTTGCTCTTATGCTTGACAAGTTTGAGATATAGCTTGCGTATAACCAACAAGGCAACAGGAAGACAAGTGGGCCAAGAAGAGCAGTGGCCTCACAACAACAGGGTACTTAAGAGCCAGTCTCTCCAGACCATTAAAGCCCTGTAAAATGCAGTGAGATACTGATGCACTCTGCCATACACACAAGACAGTCTTACTGTTGCTGAGACATTTAGGACAATCATTTAAGCCAGGACAAGCATTTGTATGTTTTCCTACTGTTGGCTTCGTTGAAGTCTTGTTGGTTTCCTTGCTTTCAGTGCAACAATGGCCTCACCCATAAGTGCATGCATGGTTGAAATCTACGCTAGACAACATGTCAGAAAGTATGCATTACCTGCATGCATTATATTGCACTGTAGATATGATGTCGTTTTAACAGACGTCTTCTGTATGGAACTTTTTGTCATAACAAGATTTGCTTAGTTAATTGGGAGTCTTTTTTGAATATAAAGAAAGTACATGTCTCAATTTGGAAAGCACTGTAGTATCCTTTCAGAATGCATTGAAGAATGCATGGTTGTGTTCTTGTCCTCTTGTCCCCTCTGCCTCTTTCAAAGAAAGGGTCTCGTTGTTTCTTCTGGGATGCTGATTGCCACATACCATTTCTGTTTTATTCCGATTACAACAAAAATGTAAATTATTTCTTGTTTCACGTTTTTGGTTTCTTGTTTCTTGTCACAAAAAGGAAACATCAAGAGTGGGTGAGATTCCCTTACTTTCAAATTATTATCACTTTTCCTGTTGTAACCAAATGTGTCCCTGCATGTCTAAAATACATTTCGAGTCTTGATCAATGCTTCACAATTTTGCCAGAACTGACAAAAAAACTATTTTTAGGTGAGGAGGACAATGAAATGTAGATAATATAATTGTATCCACTATCCACATTGCCACTGATGAATTGTATTTTCTCCTGCAGTTCAAATGTGAAGCATTCATCAGCCAGACATATACACATAAATCAAATTTTATCATAGTACAATACAATGGCTCACAATATAACTTCCTGCAACTCTGCTATATGTTGCTGTCTGGAGTATATATGGCCTGTCTGTTGGCACTGGTGGCTTTTGACGCTATCTGCACACCTGCAGGGTACTACTTAGGGGACGTGTGCTGCAGTAGCATTGATCGCCATACAGCATTAACCTGCATCACAGGACCATCCCTGGCAATCCCTGGCAATCCCTGGCAATCCTTGCTACCATTGGCATGTCCCTGCATCTCTGCTTCCTCAGCTGACGACACAGCCAACCAGCCCAGCCCGTCAGCCTGTCAGCCCGGCCTGGCACCACCAAACAGCCCAGCCTGTGCCAGCCACACGACTCTTCCTACTCATTGATTGCACTCGTGCCCATCAAAATGCTCACCGCGGCTGAGATGCGTTGTCAAAATCTTCCCCGCGGCAGAGATTATTGGCTGCCACCGACTAGGAGGTAAATGCCATTAGCCAACATAGATCCTTCAATATAGACCGACTGTGATTGTTGTCTTTCCAAGTCAGCGCCGGATGTACACACGACTAATGAATGACATTTTACAAAATTGGGAGGATCGCTATCGTCGCATTGGATCAATTTACCTCCCGCTAAGTGGTTTTATTGTCTTCTGAAGGCTCAGTCTGCAATTGACAGCCTGCTGGGATTGACATCTCTCTGGAAATCGCTTTTGGTGTCCTAAATGGCCCAAAGGTCAGTGATTGACATTTCGCAAAACTCAGTTTAGATTCTCGGCTGTGACGTTAACCAAGGGAGGTCCACGGACAAAAGATAAGTGGCCTTGTATCAAGGATTACATCAATCGGCCGGGATTAAGTATGAATACCAATCGGATGCCATGGTTCCCCTGAGCTTACTCAGCTTTGCAAATTTCAACCCGGGACTCAGATGCTCACGTCTCACCACTTCCTGTGCTTGAGGGATGGCGTTCTCCCGGCTTGGACCTCATTTTGTACAGGACAGCCATGTATTATTCAGCATCACCTGGAGCAAAACAGCGAGGTCTCCTTCCTCCTTGCGGTTTAGCATCCCCATACACAATACGCTTGCCTGAAAAGCAGGAATACATCAGGCTAATATACGTGCCCCGCACACTAAACACAAAGGGCAAACTGTAACAGAAGACCGACGGCCATCCTTACAACAATGAACTCTGACCACAATGTTGGCCGCTGTCCACTTTGGCTGCCTGCCAGCGACTTCCGGGCCTGACCCTGGCTTTGCTGTGCGTAATAATTAATCAGTTGATGGGACCTGTCCGAGACACACAGATGTCCTGAGCACTTTGTACTGTGTAAGCCTTTGGTTGACTCCGCAGCCTTTGCGGATACCTGCTATTCAGTAACAGGAACCTCAGCTGAAAATGACACAAATCAGCTCTACCAGGTGCAGTGAGTAAAGGGCCCCTACCCACTACTTATTGCTTAATGGCCGACTTGCCTTATGTCTCCCCAATCATTTGCTCCTCGAGCATGGAACAGCACGAACAACACGTTTACTTTCGATATTGGCCCGGAGGAATACACGGAGCCATACGACTACCAGGGAGCTCTGTTGTTTGTCATGGGATTACTGTGCGTTTATGGAGTAGCAATATTTTTCCTTATCATATCACTTATCCGGAAATCACGAACAGAATTAGAACTAGTCGATCACTTGCGAGATTTCGAAGCAATGCGCCGTGCTTCAAAGCGAAGGATAAGAGAACAGCTGAGTCAGCGGGAGCACTCTCCCTCCCCAGAAATGTTCTCGGGGCCAGGGAGAGCTATGTCCATGGACTCAACCGGTGGAATAAGACCCTCTATGCAACGTCGAAACCCTGGAGTGCTGCGATTGATGAGAGCTCAGAAAGCAGTGGACATACCAGAAGATGACATCCCTGACCCTTCGCTCCCTTCGACCTCTCGTTCAATCCTCCGTACTCAGACCACCTCCTCATCCTCCACCACCACTCCACCGCGATCACCTGTTCCAGCGAGCAGAGGAGGCGAGCTGCGCCTTGTGAATTTATCTTCAACTGAATTGGTGCCTCCTTGCAGGACTCCGTTGCTCAGTGTTAATGATGGATTAGCTGCTGTGGAGGATATTAGCCCAATGTGTTGTTTGATGGATGCTCCAGTGCCTGAGAATACCATACTGCTGCACAGTAGACAACCCAGTAGAGAGAGTTACTTGACACCTATTTCGGAAACCGCTCAACTCAACCTGCACGAGGACGATGAGTTTACCTCACCGCCTATCTATGTCTAAACTTGAACCTTAACACTCTGACCTTTCAAGTGCACACTCTCTAATCCCCAGTCTCTTTAGGATTACCATGGATCACTATGGATTACTATTTTTGATTGTTGTTCTTGCTGTCATGGTTGTGACCTTGTGATGCACATGTATGCATTGTCATGGAAATGATTCGTATTGCAATCTGTGTTCAAAATATAATTTACTAATACAAAAAAATACAAAATCTACTTCATTTCGTTTGGTGATATTTCTCAAAACATGTTAAATGTTCATTAACTTTCACTCTTCAATTTGATTTTCCTCATAACTTCAGCTTGTCATCTCAGCCAGGCAGAAAGCTTATTTGAGCCTGTAATGTAATGTCCCATAGATAAATTAATGAGTCTGGCATGCTGACAGGAAGCCTCTTAAAAACCAGACAGCTTCTGTAGTCATAAAGCTTATAACTCCGTCTGAGATAAGAAATCTTTAGTATTATGGTTCTACTCTGTGAATATTAAAGCATCCTTGCATGTCTACAACTGAAGCTTTAATGCACTAATGCTTCAAGGAAAATGCTTCTTGGATAAAATCAAATAAATGATGCATATTATAAGGCCCTATTGTTCAAAAGCAATTTAGTCTGGATTGATATACAGGGTTTCATAGGCAACATCTAAGCTGGATGTGTGACATTAAATTGTATGAAATTCCTATGCTGGGCAAAGAATCTCATGCACATAATAAGTCAGAGTAGCATGGGGTAAATGAGTGCCATGTCTACTGTTTAGGACTCCATGCTACTAAGAACTAGTCTTGGTGGCTGCATTAAAAAAAATAGCATGCAATGCATGCACCATGTCCTCGGGCATCTGAACTTGTTTAACATGTAAGTCAGCTGGATGGTCCATTGGCCTTTTAAATTTACTTTTAAAACATTTAAGCAGCTGTGAATATATCATAGATCTATATAGATTTTGTCATATATATGCCAAGTCCAAAAAATATATCATGCATATGCTTTAGGTACTCTCTGAACACATTCAAACATGATACAATCAAGAGGCCACCCCACCCCCATGCAGCCCCCCCCCCCCAGTGACCATGTGCATCCTGTCACAGAGTTGACAGCACATGGCTAGTGAGGGTGTCCCATGCAGTAGGGTGGGAGATAGATAGATGCACAGGAGCTCACAGGCCGATTTATTTAAATCAATGATATAAAAAAATATAATATCAACAGTGTATATCAGTATTAACAAAATAACTGGGAAATGTGATATATTGAAGTAAATTGAACACTGAGAAGATCGAAATTGCAGGCAGGAATGCATAAGAGGAAGTTTTATCATTGGAATACATTAGTTGGGCGTGTAATTTCGCCAGTGAATAGTTTTTCTGAAAACACTAAATTAGAAGATTGACAGGAAATGGGTCTCACGACAGATATGTCCTGGGATAAATCCCGAGGACATAAAAAGTGAAAGTGACTGGACCAGGGAGGCTCTCAAGAAATTATATATTTTTCTACAGAAATCCTGACTTAGAATATAGTCTGCTATGTCAATATGCTATAGGCCCACTCTATAGATCTCTTCTCTAATATAAATTGTATATATGTGCTATGTGCTATTCTAATATCATATAGCTTTTCCTATCATTAGAACAATATACAAGAAGAACA
The DNA here is from genome assembly GCA_026936325.1 of Platynereis dumerilii. NCBI lineage: Eukaryota > Metazoa > Annelida > Polychaeta > Phyllodocida > Nereididae > Platynereis > Platynereis dumerilii. The sequence goes on from JAPTHN010000011.1 coordinate 23,325,407, forward strand.
TTTCTGTGTCTCCTAACTTGACTAAAATGATATGGCAGCAGTGATTTAAAAAACCAATAACTGCATTTCAAGAGCACATTTTGAATCAATTGAGTGACGTCAGTCTGACAAGAAAGGCTGAATTGTACACTGCTAATCTTCTACTGACAATCCATGACTGGGAAGCCAGTCTGAGCCAGAGCAGAGACAGAGAGAAAGCACTCTAGGTAGATTGGTAGAATCAGGTCAACTGTTGAATTTAGTTCAACTGTTTTCAACTCATGCATATACAGCACAGCAGCAGCAGCAGCAGCAGCAGTGACACAACAGTGACCCACATATAGTGGGGCCAAGTGCTTGGGTTGCCAAGGTTGGCTAGTGAGGGTGCAGTGCTGCACGTGTTCAGCTGCTAGGACCCGTTGCAACGAATTTGGAATCGTTTTTGGAGAAGCTGTCACAAAATAACTGGGAAATGTGATATATTGAAGTAAATTGAACACTGAGAAGATCGAAATTGCAGGCAGGAATGCATAAGAGGAAGTTTTATCAATGGAATACATTAGTTGGGCATGTAATTTCGCCAGTGAGTAGTTTTTCTGAAAACACTAAATTAGAAGATTGACAGGAACTGGGTCTCACGACAGATATGTCCTGGGATAAATCCCGAGGACATAAAAACATCTGCAAACCCTGTAAAACTTACATGCCTGAAACAGCAGTCTGTTATAGTACAAGGCATATATATTTGACATAGCATGGGTATTTACAAAAGTTAGCCTTGTGGAAGGATTTTTGATGATCTGTCATGTTGGACGCTGGCTTCTGCTTTGATGTCTTGCTTTATTGCTTTGATGCTGGACACTAAAGCACATAAGGTTAGGTGCAGATCGTATCTTGGTGGTAGACGTTAGGGAGCATATTTTATGCTCGGAGAAGCTCCTAGGGTGTTATGAGTCCCCTGGGACATACCATCCTCCTACTTAGACAAACTTCGTAATCACTTACGATGTCACCAAACTCAGACTTTGTGCTTAGCTGAAAAAATATTATCAACCTCAAGGCTATGATGTCAGAAGCTAGCCCATAATCTGACGCCAGCTTCATTTTAAATAACAATTCAACATGCTTAAAATTAGATGTCGATGATTACCTGAAATAGACAACACCATTATGGCCATCCATCCCCATCCCATTATTATGTCATTTCAAGTAAGTAAATCAACTCGATTGTATTCTGAAGGTTATTAGTTGCCATATACATGCTCATAAATTAGTGATGACCAGGCTATTTTTCAGACCGCAATTCAAAAATAAAATTTTGGACCAAAATGTCCAAATTGTCTGACTCAAATCTTGAACCTTGTCATAGATAGGATAGAAAATGCCATGGGCTCTATAGATAGGATAGAGGGCCATATGATAAAGATGTTAAAAAGGTGATGCAAAGAAAAGGATGCATGCAATATTCCACATCATTCATCAAAGCACGAGACACATCTTTTTTTTTCTTATGATAAATCATCACAGCAGTCAGCCTCTGGGTCAGAGCATAAGGAGAAATCAAGTCAATCGTGTTGCAAATGAAGGCTATCCTACAAAATGGCAGGTGAATATTTCATTGGGCGTTGTTCATCTCAAAACTACAATATGCATTTGTACAATGTTAGTAATACTGTATGATTCTATCAAGAACAATTGTAATCTTTCACAGTATCAAGTACAAGTACTGAATCAGTCCTGTTATATAAATGTGTGGATACAGTGATGATGTCAAAACGAATCCCATCAATGATAGTAATCATACACATGTAATCTCAGGACTTTTAAACAAACAGAGGTCTGTCATTTTATCGCCATTAATAAAAATTCAAAGATGCTTAAGATTATTTAATCATCCCAAAGCTTCCAATGGACTCTGACTGATTGGCTGTCATGTTATATGTGCTTGGCCTGCATTAAATCAAAGTCCTGCCATGCTTCATACCAACTAATATGACTGATGGAGATTTGCCAGCAGAAAATGTTTTCTGGACATTGCAAACTTTTTTCTGCTTTCCTGTCTAAAATGCATTTTATTCTTATCTGCTGGAAATCCAACAAAAATGAATAAGTATGAAAAACTGAACAGAATTACAAAAAAAAAACAAATGCTCTATAATCCAATAGTAATAGGATACAAAGAATAGCTCATTGCATAAAGTTTATCTTCAAATATTTGAGAGAAGATCTTGAAATTCATAGATCTTTACAGTTTGAAATTTCACTGCCTAAAATTTAAATATGATGACATATGAACTACTAAATTCTTTGAAAGGCATATTATAAAACAGCTGATCTCAGGATGAAACCCATTCAGAGCCATGGCATTATTGTGGTCAAAAGAACCATTATTTTTCGCAAAAATATAAACAAATACATTTTAGTATCGTGAAACACCCATTTGTTTTCACAAAGCAAGCATTGCAGGGCTCTTCATATGTAAGTGATACAATGTCAAACATAAATGAAACTCATTTAGTTCTGAAACAACATGCAAATTTGTTGGCAGGAAATGTATAGGCCTACTATACTTAAAATGTATCAGTTTATAATCTACAACTGCAAGTTGAATTTTCCATAGCGACTGTGGACTTTTTATTGTATCATTCTGAAACCAAAGCATATCTTAAACATCACCACAGTGCATACTCCTACATGCTAAATGTTCATAAATCTCTGTCTTGTTTTGATTTTGCTCATAACTTCAGCTTGTCATCTCACACAGGCAGAAAGCTTATTCTGACATGTAATGTAATGTTCCAAAGATAGATGAATGATGAGTCTAGCTTGAAGTAAGGCTCTTAGAAACCTAAATCGATATTAAAAGTAAAATTTATCACAATATATCATCTTAGAGATATTAAATAAATGTAATTCACTTACTACTTGGTGAACACAAGAGTATCCCTAAAGGTTCATAAATCCTTGTGTACTGACGTTTCCAGAACAACTCTGTTAAAAACCAATTGCTTAATAAGTTGAGGGAAGAAAATGCAGGGTAAATCAAAAGGCTGGATGACAAAAGTAACATCTTGACAGAGCACATATTACAATATTACTGCCCAATATAGTCGATATTGTGATCTGTCATGTTGGATGCTGACTTCCACTTTGATGTCTTGCTTTATTACTTTGCTGCTAGACACTAAAGCACACAAGGTTAAGTGCAGATTGTATCATGGCGGTGAACGTTAGGGAGCACATTTTATGCTCGAAGAAGCTTCTTGGGAGAAACGAGGCCCCTGAGACATTCTATCATCATACTTAGACAAACTTCTTAATCACCTACGATGTCACCAAACTCAAAGCTAGTGCCAAGCTGAAAAATATTATCAGCCCATACGCTGTGATATTAGAAGTTAGGCAAGATGCCAGCTTCATTTTTAATCAGAATGCAACCAGCTCAAAATTAAATGTTGATAAATAGCCCAAATAGGCAACACCATGGCCAATTGGCCATCCATCCCCATCAATTATAATTGCATTTTAATTTCAACTAAGTCAAGTTAACTCTATTATATTCTGAAGGTTATTAGTTGCCATACATGCTAATAATTAGGGATTATCAAAATTTGATTTGGCATGAAATGCAGCTATTACGTACATTATTGCTTGTGGCACAAATGACAGTATATGTCTGTTTGTCCTTATATAATCAAGAATTAACATTTGTGCCACTAGCAATGTTATTAGAATGCTTATAGTAGGGAGTGACTAGGGAGGGACTGTAGGGTAAGGATATCAGATTAAATTTAATTTCTGTAATTGTCTGGAATCCCACTGCACTGAAATGAATGTCAAGCTCTCTTGCTTGTGGTTTGATCTTTGTTTCCACAATATACTCAAAATATTCCTTCTGTATTCAGTGTCGTCGGTCACAAATTAATATGTTATCAAAACCAAAAATTACTTTCCAGCCAAAATGTATTTATTGTACTATATATATAGATCTATTGATTTATGGACTATCATTCATTCTTATAGTTCAGGCATCATCTGGTTAGATTTGGTGAGGATACAAAAAAAGATACAAAATGATAGTTCTCAAGACTAAGTGCTGTTGATATCGTCTAGCTGATGAACTTCAGATATCACAGATGTCCAAACCCGTAGTTATTTAATGATATGTTTTGAAGGCTGGAAATTCAATTAAAACAAAAACAACTAATGTCACCAGGTGTGCTACAATTGAACGGTTAATTTGTATTGTACCCTAGCTGTGACCCGGATGTTCAGTATGAAAAATTTTAACTTTTTACATAAGAAGCATGGTAGAATGCTATGCTCTTGATTAATGCAGAAAAAGAGTTATATTCACATACCAAAATTTTATTGTGAAAGTGTAAATCTGCTGAATTGCAGGAGTGTTGTTTGTTGCAGCATGTAGTTAAATAGCACACAAGGCAAACACATTAGCTCCCAGACAGAACCTATCAGACCCGATTCTTTAACATTGTAGTTTCCACTTCCTTGAGAGCGAAAATGAGCCATGCCTGATTTTGATGCAAAATATCTTGTTTAAATATTTTGCAAATTGGTTGGTTACATGGCTGAATGCAATTTGCTAATGAGCAGGGTGAAGTAAACTAACTGAAGGGAGAAGTTCATACTAAATATAGATAGGTAGTGATGCGCATAGTGATAGACGGAGCTGGAGATGAGTTAGTGATTATCTTGGGATTGCCTATAATGACATTCTCATTTGTAGGACCATTAATTTTATATGAACAAACCTAGGCGTTGATGGATCAAGTCCATGTTTGATTCAAAGATAAGAACTACATGTAGTAATTTGTTGCATTCGTGAGTAATTTTCATGTGGATGTCTCTTGATCCGTATGAAAAAATGTATCACCCCTGCATCGGTGTCTATTGTATTGTATTGTATTGTATTTACTCTGAGTCATGCATCGCAGTGCAGGCACGGAATTTGTGGTGAGCCTTCCACAATAACACAGCTCATGGCAGCCATAGAACAATACCTATGGGCAGAGACAAGGAATATTGCTCAAGGTTCCCATGCCGTAGGATACTCTGCTGTTGATGACCGCCGTATGATGATGAATAATGTAAAGACTGTGAGTTAGGACATACATGTACCATATTCATTCAGGGAGCCCAGGGTCTTTCAGTTGACCTAGCACAGAACACTGGAAATAACCCCCCTCCATTTAATGTCTCATGGGCTCGAACCAAATTGAGTTTCAGGAGTGAGAGTCGAACCCACGACCTCACAGCCTGACTGGTAGCACAAACAAACATCTTTAAGCAAGAGGCCCCGGGGAACTTCTTATTCATGGCAAGTAAGTAACACATTGGGTGAATGTGTAATAATTATTATGGGGAGGACAGTAATCTTTAGTGACACTCAACATGAACAAGAGCAGAGCTGCTCTATCCATACACGTAAATACATATCTTGGGCATAAAATATCAATTTTGAAAATTCCTTATATTGGCAAATGACAGAGATGTCCAATTGTCCACCCTGCATCAGATCTCCCGCCAACAAGAAACAGTGCCATGTAGCTCCTTGGGCCCTCATTATGCATTAGACCTTCGAGTCCAATTCCAACATCAATCTCCCGGTATATTTTGTCTCAACTGTCTGTAAGTGCGGTGCCAGATATGGAATTAAATAATTTATGATCGATTTGCAATATATCGACATTGAGCAGTAAGTTTTGTGCACAGAAATCTGGGTTTTTACAGGCTATCTGGGTTTTTAAAAAATTCCAGTATATATGCAATCTTGACAAGTATGTTCCATATTCAAGAAAGTGTCAGAGTAATGGGCTCTATAGATAGGACAGTAAATTTATACCATGTGCTGTATAGATAGGATAGAGGGCCATATGATAAAGATATTCAAAGAGTGAGGCAAAGAAAAGGATGCATGCAATATCCCATGTCATTTATCAAAGAACCAGACACATCTTTTTTTTTCTCATAATAAATCATCATAGCAGTCAGCCTCTGGGTCAGGGCATGAGGAGAAATTCAGTCAATCATGTTCCAAATGAAGGCTATCCAACAAAATTGCTGGTGAATATTTTATTGAGCATTGTTCATCTCAAACCTACAAGATGCATTTATACAATGTTAGTATGATTCGTTCAAGAACAATTGTAATCATTCATAGTATCAAGTAAATCAGCCCTGTTACTTGTGTTCATACAGTGATGATGTCATAAAGAACCTCATCAATGATAATAATCATATACATGTAATTTCAGGACTTTCAAACAAATAGAGGTCTGTCAATTTATCGCCATTAATAAAAATTCATTGATTCCTAAAATGATGTAATCATCACACAGCTTTCAATGGACACTGACTGACTGGCTGCCATGTTATGTGCTTAGCCTGCATTAAGTCAAAGTCTTGGCATGTTTCATGCAAACTAATTTTTGGCATGGGGTCTTACTGATGGAGGTTTTCCATTTGGATGAAAGATCAAAATAATAAAGGTTAGCAATTATATCTCAAACAAAATAATTGTGGTAGACCCAGACATACTTTCAGTCAAATATACTGGGAGGTTTGCCAGCAGAAAACGTTTTCTGGACATTGCAAGATTGTTCCTGCTTTCCCGTCAGAAAATGCATTTTAAACTTAACTGCTGGAAATACAACAAAAATGAATAAGTATGAAAAACTGAACAGAATGACAAAAAAAACATGCTCTTTAACATGAATAGGTCATCGCATAAAGTTCATCTTCAATCTTTTGAGAGAAGACCATGAAATTCATGGATCTTTACATTTTGTAAACTTCACTGCCTAAAATAAAGCTTAATTACTTCTAAAACAACATGCAAATTTGTTGGCAGGTAATGTATATTATACTTAAAATGTATCAGTTTATAATCTACAACTGCCATAGTGACTGTGGACTTTTTGATAGTATCAATCTGAAAGCAAAGCATATCATAAGCATCACCACAATTCGTATTCCTACGTGTTAAATGTGTTAAATGTTTATAAATTTTCTCTCTCGTTTTGATTTTGCTCATAACTTCAGCTTGTCATCTCACACAGGCAGAAAGCTTATTCTGACATGTAATGTAATGTTCCAAAGATAGATGAATAATGAGTCTAGCTTGAAGTAAGGCTCTTAGAAACCTAAATCGATATTAAAAGTAAAATTTATCACAATATATCATCTTAGAGATATTAAATAAATGTAATTCACTTACTACTTGGTGAACACAAGAGTATCCCTAAAGGTTCATAAATCCTTGTGTAGCCTACTGACGTTTCCAGAACAACTCTGTTAAAAACCAATTGCTTAATAAGTTGATGGAAGAAAATGCAGGGTAAATCAAAAGGCTGGATGACAAAAGTAAAATCTTGACAGAGCACATATTACAATATTACTACCCTATAGAGTTGACATTTTGATCTGTCATGTAGGATGCTGCCTTCTGCTTTGATGTCTTGCTTTATTTCTTTGGTGCTAGACACTAAAGCACACAAGGTTAAGTGCAGATCGTATCATGGCGGTGGACGTTAGGGAGCACATTTTATGCTCGAAGAAGCTTCTGGGGAGAAACGAGGCCCCTGAGACATTCCATCATCATACTTAGACAAACTTCTTAATCACTTACGATGTCACCAAACTCAAACTTTAGGCTTAGCTGAAAAACATTGTCAACCCACAGCTATGATGTTAGAAGTTAGCCTATATGTAGATGCCAGCTTCATTTTCAATCAGAATGCAGCCATCTTAAAATCAAATGTCTATAAATACCCCAAATTAGACAATACTATCATGACCATCCATCCCCATCCGAGCCATCCCATCATAATGTAATTTTTAATCTCAAGTAAGTCAAGTCAACTCTTTTGTGTTCCGAAGGTTATTAGTTGCCTTACATGCTCATTAATTAGTGATTATCAAAATTTAATTTGGCATGAAACTGTACTATTAGTATTGTGGTGCATTATTGCTTGTGGCACAAATGAGAGTTTGTGTCTGTTTGTTATAAACTCACATTTGTGCCACCAGCAATGTTATTAGAATACTTATAGTAGGGTAGGATATCAGATTAAATTTAATTTCTGTAATTGTCTGGAATCCCACTGCACTGAAATGAATGTCAAGCTCTCTTGCTTGTGGTTTGATCTTTGTTTCCACAATATACTCAAAATATTCCTTCTGGATTCAGTGTCGTCGGTCACAAATTAATATGTTATCAAAACCAAAAAATTACTTTCAAGCCAAAATGTATTTATTGTACTATATATATTGATTTATGGACTATCATTCATTCTTATAGTACAGGCATCATCTGGTTAGATTTGGTGAGGATACAAAAAAAAGATACAAAATGATAGTTCTCAAGACACTTTTGGTATCGTCCAGCTGATGAACTTCAGATATCACAGATGTCCAAACTCGTAGTTATTTAATGATATGTTTTGAAGGCTGGAAATTCAATTAAAACAAAAACAACTAATGTCACCAGGTGTGCTACAGTTGCAGCCACATAATGGAGATGATAAATGCAGTGAAAACGGTTAATTTGTATTTTACCCTAGCTGTGACCCGGATGTTCAGTATGAAAAATTTCAACTTTTCACATATGAAACATGGTAGAATGCTCTGCTCTTGATTAATGCAGAAAAATAGTTATATTCGCATACCAAAATTTTATTGTGAAAGTGTAGATCTGCTGAATTGCTGGAGTGTTGTTTGTTGCAGCATGCAGTTAAATAGCACAGAAGGCAAACACATTATAGCTCCCAGACAGAACCTGTCAGACCTGATTCTTTAACATTGTAATTTCCACTTCCTTGAGAGCGAAAATGAGCCATGCCTGATTTTGATGCAAAATATTATCTTGTTTAAATATTTTGCAAATTGGTTGGTTACATGGCTGAATGCAATTTGTTGATGAGCAGGGTGAAGTAAATTAACTCCAGGGTGCAAAATATATTGGAGAACCAGAAAATTTATATCCGTATATCATCTGAGTGATATTAAATAATTTAGTTAATACTTGGTAAACATTAGGGTATCCCTGAAGGTACATAAATCCTTGTGAACTGACATTTCCAGAAACTTGCAACAACTCCATCAAATATCAATTGCTTAATAAGTGGATGGAAGAAAATGCAGGATAAATCAAAGGCTACAGATGACAAAAGTAAAATCTTGACAGAGCACATATTACCACATTATATAGTTTACATTGTGACCTGTCATGTTGGACGCTGCTTTCCACTTTGATGTTTTGCTTCATTGCTTTGCTGCTAGACACTAAAGCCCACAAAGTTAAGTGCAGATTGTGTCATGGTGGTGGATGTTAGGGAGCGCATTTTATGCTCGGAGAAGCTTCTGGGGAGTTGGGAGGCCCTTGGGACATTCTATCCTCATACTCAGAAAAACTTCTTAATCACTTACGATGTCACCAAACTCAAACTTTGTGCTTAGCTGAAAAACATTATCAACCTCAAGGCTATGATGTTAGAACTTAGCCCAGATGCCAGCTTCACTTTAAATCCGAATGCAGTCAGCTGAAAGTTTAATGTTGATAAATACCCCTTACCAACAACACTATCATGGCCATCCATCCTCATCCATCATAATGTCATTTCGAATCTCAAGTAAGTCAAGTTAACTCCATTGTATCCCGAAGGTAATTTGTTGCTTTACATGCTCATAAATGTACTATTGTGGTGCTTTATTGCTTGTGACACAATAGAATGCTTTTTAGGGCAAGAATATCAGATTAAATTTAGTGTCTATAATTGTCCAAAATCCATCCCGGGCATCTGACTGCAGCAGTTGAGTAACACAGAAGGTAGACACACTGGTTTAGCTCCCAGACTTGCATATTGTAGAACCTCTCAAACCTGATGCTTCAACATTGCATAATTTCCATTTCCACAAGGGTGAAAATGAGCCATGTCAGATTTTGATGCCAAAAATCATTTGTTTAAATATTTCGGAAATTGGTGGGTTAAATGCAGAGTGCAGTTTGCAATGCACATGATGCAGCAAAGTAACTGCCGGGTGCAAATACATATTGGAGAAATGCATACAAAAGATAAATAGACATAGATGCATGGAGAGATAGATAGAGCTTGAGATGATGAGTTAGGGTCGAGCTTGGGATTACCTATGATGACATTTACCATGTGTGGAACTTTTTTTATGAATCAAATTCTTGCATTAAGGGATCAAGCAGGTCTTGGCATGCTATTCTAAAGTCCCAGGATTGATTCCAAGATAAAAATAGTTATTGGTAGACATTCATGAGTAATTTTTAGATAATTGCCATTTTAATTTGATTTTTAAAATGTAATCCCGGTGTCTGTGTGACAAGTACACAAATGACCCCATGTGTGGACGTGCAATAATCATTATGTTGTTGGCTCCCACAATGTATGTACATGTGTGTGTCACTAGTATCCAGCAACACTCCAATCCATACCGCTAACTGCATAACTGGGACAAAAAATAAAGCAATTTGAAATGCCATGTAGCTCTCTGGACTCTCATTAAGTCGAATGGGACAAAAATCAGACAGAATCTCCAACATGCTATGGAATCAAATAATTTGTGTAGTTTAAATGATCGATTTGCATAAACTCTATATTGACCAGCAGGTTTTCCACAAATCTAGTCTTTCACAGGCTATCTGTTTTTTTTAGATTCCAGTATATGCCATCTTGACAAGTATGTTCCATATTCAAGAAAAGTCTAAGTAATGGGCTGTAGAGATAAGATAGATGGCCATATGATAAAGTTATAAAACTTGATGCAAAGAAAAGGATGGATACAATATTCCGTGTTATTTATCAAAGAACCAGACACATCTATTTTTTTCTCACAATAAATCATCATAGCAGTCAGCCTCTGGATCAAGGCATCAGGAGAACTTTTGTCAATCATGTTCCAAATGAAGGTCATCCCACAAAATGGCAGGTGAATATTTCATTAGCGTTGTTAGATACAATATGTAATTATGCATTTATACAAGATTTGCATGATTCGATCAAGAAAAATGTAATCATTGAGAGTATAGTAAATCAGCCCTGTTACGTGTGTGCATACAGTGATGATATCATAACGAACCCCATCAACAATAATAGTAAAACACATGTGATCTCAAGACTTTGTAACAAACAGAGGTCTGTCAATCTATCGCCATTACTATAAAAATTCATTGATGCCGAAAATGATTTTATCATCACATAGCTTCCAATGGACACTGACTGATTGGCTGCCATGTTATATATTGTATGTGCTTGACCTGCATTAAATTAAAGTCTTGGCAGTCTTCTTACAAACTAATTTCTGGCATGGGACTTTTTGTTTGAGGTTTTTCACTTGGATGAAGGAGCAAAATGTCCATAGAGACAATGGACTTTTTGATTGTATCAGTTTGAAACCAAAGCATATCATATGCATTGATTGCCACAGTTCATATTCCTACAACATGTTAAATGTTCATAAATTTTCTGTCTGGTTTTATTTTGCGCATAACTTCAGCTTGTCATCTCACACAGGCACTCAGGGTTAAGAGCAGATCGCATCATGGTGGTGGATGTTAGAGATTACATTTTATGCTCGAAGAAGCTTCTGGGGAGTTACGAGGCCCCTGAGATATTCTATCCTCATACTCAGACAAACTTCATAATCACTTACGGTGTCACCAAACTCAAACTTTGAGCTCAACATTATCAACCCGAAGGCTATGATGTTAGAAGTTAGCCTAGATGACAGCTTCATTTTAAATCCAGATGCAACCAGCTTAAAATTAAATGTTGATAAATACCTAAAATAGACAACACTATCATGGCCACCCATCCTTGTCTATTGCAATACCATTTTGAATTTCAAGTAAGTCATGTCAAGTTAACTTTATTGTATCTCGAAGGTTATTAGTTGCCATGCATGCTCAAAAATTTATGATGATCAAAATAGAATTTAGCATAGAAATGTACTATTGTGGTGCATTATTGCTTGTAGAATGCTTGTCAGGGTAAGAAGATTAGATTAAATTCAGCTTCTATATTTATCCATAACTAGCCCGCGAATCCCACTGCAGTGAACTAACTGGAACAATACCCGTGAAATGGCGGGAGAGTTGTGGGAAAAATATTAGGGCTACGGAAGGGGGGGGGGGGACTACACACTGACCCAAGATAGAGAGACTTCTGGAACACAATATATCAACCAATGTTTAGAATAATTATGGTGAGAACCTGAAGTACCATAATAATCAGAACTGGATTTCATCTCGGAAAACTATAATAAATTCAGAACAAAAGAAAAACTATTATTCTGAAAGTACAAAGTGTTGTTTGTTGCAGCAGTTGAGTAACACAGAAGGCAGACACACTTGTTTAGCTCCCAGACACGCATATTGCAGAACCTCTCAAACCTGATGCTGCAGCATTGCGTAATTTCCATTTCCATGAGCGCGAAAATGAGCCATGTCAGATTGTGATGTCAAAAATCATTTGTTTAAATATTTCGGAAATCGGTTGGTTAAATGCTGAGTGCAGTCTGCAAATGAGCATGATGCAGCGAAGTAACTGCAGGGTGCAAACGCATATTGGAGAAATGTATACAAAATAAAAATAGACATAGATGCATGGAGTGATGGATAGATCTTGAGATGAGTTAGGGTCGAGCTTGGGATTACCTTTGATGCCATTTACCATGTGTGGAACTTTTTTAAGAGTCAAATTCCATTAAGGGATCAAGCAGGTCTTGGCACGCTATACTAAAGTACCAGGATTGATTCCAAGATAAAAATAGTTTTATTGGTAGACCTTCATGAGCAATTTTTAGATGGATGTCATTTGAATTACATTTTTTTTAAATGTGATCCCGGTGTCTCGTCTTGTAAGTACATGTAAATGGCCCATGTGTGGATGTGTTATAATCATTACGTTGTTGGCTCCTACAATGTATGAGTGTGTCTCTAGTAATTTCATCCAGCAACACTCAGTGCCAACAAGACTGGTGTTGCCCAATCCATACCCATAACTGCATAACTGGGGCAAAAAATATAGCAGTTTGACATGCCATGTAGCTCTCTGGACCCTCATTTTAAAAGTCGAATGGGACAAAATTCAGACAGAATCTCCAACATGCTATGGAATCAAATAATTAGTTTAGTTTAAATGATCGATTTGCATATTCTCTGTATTGACCAGCAAGTTTTGTACATGCAAATCTAGTCTTTCAAAGGCTATACCTGGGTTTTTAAAAATTCCAGTACCTATATGCCATCTTAACAAGTATGTTCCATATTCAAGAAAATATCTGAGTAATGGGCTGTAGAGATAAGATAGACGGCCATATGATAAAGATGTAAAAAGTGATGCAAAGAAAAGGATGCATACAATATTCCATGTCATTTATCAAGGAGTGAGACACATCCATTTTTTATAACAATAAATCATCACAGCAGTCAGCCTGTGGCTCAAGGCATTAGGAAAACTTTTGTCAATCATGTTCCAAATGAATGCCATCCCACAAAATGGCAGGTGAATATTTCATGGAATGTTGTATGGTTCAATCAGGAACCATTGTAATCATTCATAAATTCAACTATCAAGTACTGACTCTGGCGGTGACTCCATGCACCCTGTTATGTGTGTGTACACACAGTATATAGTGGCATGATGAACTGAACCAAAATCGTCGCCATCAGTGACAATAATTATAAAATCTCTGATCTGAGGACTTTCAGGCTGACAGTTTATCATCATAGAAATGTCAACAGAAAGGATAGAGGGCAATATGATAAAGATATAAAACAGTGATGCATACAATATTCCATGTCATAAATAAAAGAACCAGACACATCAATTTTTTTCTTACACTAAATCATGAGCAGTCAGCCTCTGGTTCAGGGCACAAAGAGAAGTATTGTTAATCAGGTTTCAAATGAACGCTATTCCATATAATGGCAGGTGAATTTTCTATTGAGTGTTCTCCAAAAACTCCAATATATAAATGATTAATATATGTTTGTATGATTCTATCAGGGTCCATTGTAATCATCCGTAGCATCAAGTACTGAATCAGCCCTGTTTTGTATGCCATACAGTGATGGTTTCATAATGAACCCCATCAATGACAATAATCACATAATCTCAGGACTTTCTATCGGTCTCAGACATGTCAATATATTGCCATTCATAGCAATTTGTTGATGCCTAAAATGATCTATTCATCACACAGCTTTCACAGGACGCTAATTGATTGGCTGCCGTGTCATGCACTTGGCAAGCATTAAACCAAAATCTTGGCTTGGTTTATGCTAACTAATTTCTGGCATGGGATCTTACTGAGGGAGGCTTTCCACTTGGATGAAGAATCAAATAAAGGTTTGCCCTTACATCTCAGACAAAAAAAAAAGCGATAAATTGTGTTAGCCTCAGGAATACTTTATCTGTGGAAGGTTTTCCGCCGGGAAATGGTTTCTGGACATTACAAGTTTTCTTACCATGTACTTTTCTGTCAGAAAACAACACATTTTATTCTGCTTGAAATATGCCAAAATGATTAAATATTTGTATTTTGTTGAAAAACTGAATAGTTCGACAAAAAAAGCCCCATCACCAAATGCTAATCAGATACAAGGAACAGCTTCACTGCATTGCTCTCTTTGAATTCTGGAGAGGAGACCTTGAATCTTCATAGATCATTACAGTGTCAAGCTTTACTGCCTAAATCAAAACATGACTAATGAAACAGAGATGACATATAATACATGAGCTATTAAATTCTTCGAAAGGCAACTTCGAAAATGTCAGATCTCAAGATGAAACAAAGCCGCCAGAGCCATGGCCTTATTAAAGAATCAGTATTTCTTCTGAAAAATATAACCAAATAATTAATGCCATCAAGATCCTTTTTGTGTGTACAAGCCAAGATAAGGATTGCAGGCTCTCCGTGTGTTAACTTAAATAAAACTCAATCTATTCTAAAAACCCATTTGTTGATAGGAAAAGTATACTATACCTAAAATGTTTCAGTTTATGATCTATAACTGGAATTGAATTTTAGGCCCACATAAGTTGTGCGAAACTGTTATCTTTAACTGATACAATGTACATATCATTTTGAAACCAAGGCGCGTCATCAGCATAAGCACATTTGATATTTCCTGTAACATGTTAAATTTTCATTAATTTTCTGTTGCCTTTTGATTTTGCTCATAACTTCAGCTTGTCATCTCATCCGAGCAGAAGGCTTATTTGGACTAATTGTGACGTTCCAAAGATAGATGAATTGATTAGTCTAGCTTGTTAAGAGTTAGGCTCTTAGAATAACTAACTAGATTTCAAAAGTGAAATCCATCACCATGTATCATCTGATAGACATCAAAATAGTTTGGTTACTGTACTTGGTGAACATTAGGATATCTATGCATGGTTCATGAGCAGATCTTTGTGTTTTTTCCACAGACTTGCTTGCTTCAGCTCTGTTATTTAAACTGATACATTGATCAGTTGATGGAAGAGAATGCCAAATAATCTACAAGCTAGATGACTTGAGATGACCACACAAAAATTTGGTAAGAGCACAGACAATATTACTACCTTATATAGTTGATATTGCATTGCCTCGAGGAAGCATTTATGATGATCTGTCACCTGGATGCTGCCTTCTACTTTGATGTCCTGATTTATTGCTTTCATGCTTATCACTAAAGCACACAGGGTCAAATGGAGATCGTATACGTAGACGGTAGATCTATAGTGGTTTGAACTCAGGGAGAATTTCCAAGGGAGGTATGAGGCAATTGAGATTTGCTATCCTCATACTTAAACAAACTTCAAAATCACTTATGATGTCATCAAATTCCATGTTGTAAGATAAATGTTTCGCTGAAAAACATATAAACCCCTGCCTAGCTATGTTTGAAGTTGACCTTCATTTTAAATCACAGCCCCGCCATCTTAGATATCAATAAATATCTCAAAATAGACTTCACCATCACAGATACCTATCCTATTATAATGTCATCTTAAATGCTTATCATAGGGTAATAATATCAGATGTAACTTAGTTTCCACAACTGTCTTGATTTCAAATGCATTGAACTGAATGTCAAACTCCTCCAGGAAGAAGCATCTGCTTGTGGTCTGATCGTTGTGTCCTTTTACATCTATATATATTTATATATATATCTTCTTTGGGTGGATAAAGATGATTGTGAGTATGCAAATTTGCATGCGTTCCCATGCCAAAGCCAAAGGTGATAATCATGGTGACAGCCTGAAACTATTGTAATCAGGCGACTATTTTGTCTTGAACACTATTCAAACTGTTATACCCGAATGGCTCCGAATGGTTAGTCTGAAAAAAAAAGTTATTAAACAAGAAGCATGATGGCCAAGCTTAGTTCTACCACATATATACTTAATTTAAACCAAGTAAAATTTAATGTCAAGTCCTACATTTACTCAGAAAGAGACATCTTCAATTGCATGTCAACATTTTATTGTGAAAAGCAATCTCCTGATTTTTGATTTTAGTATTCTATGTTGCAGCAGTTGAGCACTGTAGAAGGTCTGGCAGACACACTGGTTAAGCTCCCAGACAGAACCTGTCAAATCTGACACTTGTAATTTCTATTTTCTTGCCCGTAAAATGAGCCATTTTCAAGAAAAAAAATCATCTGTATAAATATTTGACAAATTGTGGGTTAACTGTCAAGAACAACCGGCCAATGAGCATCATGGAGCAAATTAACCGCAGTGTGCAAAGCACTGCAAACAGGGGAAGGACAAAAATATGCATGGAGCGAGATTCTGAGCTCAGGATGAGTTTTGGATGAGCATACGAATAATCAATACCATGACATTTCCAATGTGTGGGATCTTTTATTGTAATATTAACCTGGCATCAGTGAATCATGTTGGTAAGAATAGTTTAGGCATGTGATTCCAGGTTTGATTTCAAGCTAAGGAACATGTTATTTGTTGACTTTACTAGTGCTCAGAATTGCAACAGAATTCTAAATTTAGTAGGATGTCACTTGAACTAGATACAAGAATTGGTGACCCCTGTATGGGTGTCTATGTGTTTGGCAAGTATAGTATACTGCCATCTTTATATGCTTCCTGCACCGTTCTTAATGTGCGTTACTGAGTAGATGGACTCATTACCGGGGATCCTGCGGGAGACACCCTAGCACTTGCCACCACGAAACACCTACTCAAGAAATACCAGAGGCATGACCATTAAGATCCAGATACTTCTTTAATATTCAATTCATAGACAGTTACATCATGAGTGATTCAAAGAACAGAAGCTATTCAACGTTTCAATACATTAAAGGTAAACCTCAACGAATTACATACACTATTAACAGATACCTTCTCAATCAACCATGACCTAGGGTTCCTTTATGAGAAACCCCTGTTCATACTTCTAACAACAGTACCCTTACCTGACGAATTTGTCACTGCGTCAGGGAGACAGGGAGCCCCCTGCCACCTCAGCAAAGGCGGGCTCTCTTCTGCCTGGGCAACCAAGCTTGCCCCCAGAGATTGACACTAGGGTGCTCTGCAGCTGCGCAGATGCACCAGGGTAACTGTTGCCATGGAAACATGGGGTGAGTTTTACCCCATTTGCTATTATTCTAGTTCTTTACACAATAATATAATATATTACGCTGTTTTCTACAATAATAATATAAATGACATTACAAGATTAAGGTTTTGAGGTTCATGGTGATTTGAGGGACATTCCTGCGACCTCAAGGAATGAAGACACCTCTGAAGCTAAAAGCTCAGCGGTGACAATACATTATAGTTCTAAGGCAGATTTCACGAAAATTGCTCTCAGAGGGTACCTTAAACTTTCCAACCCTTTTGTTATCTCTCTGTTGCTTCCTGAAGCAAGTAAACCTATTACTAAGTAGATCTGTGAGCTAGTGAATAAATATCAATAAAATAATCCTCAAAAATGTATCTTTTTGCTCTTAAAAAGATATTTTTTTATCCCTCATGAGGACAATTTTGGACGACCAAACTTACTGGTGATCAGACGTGCTAACTTTGGCAATTCAGGAAAAAGTAATGATATGTGATTGATAGAACGCATCTTGAAAATTATTTTGGAACCATTTATAATTGTGTTGGTCATTATAAAACTTGAAAAAAAATGAAAATAGAAAAAAGACTGCTAATGTAACTCGATTCCGTCATAGGACACTGAGGTTACATTAGCAACTTTTACATGGGAATTTTTCTGTGTTCTTGCTACTTATGACAATTTCAACTGTGAAATTCTAAAATTTTATAGAAAAATGTGTCTTATTTGCCTATATACACCATCAAAAACATAAACGACTTGGTGCGGTAGCCGTATTTTTATTGCTAATGCAACTGAAATTTTGCATCTGTCCATTTCATAGTGTTACATTAGCAAAATTTGTCTATATAAATTACATTAACGAACACATGATTAGATCTCAATTTTTTTCTGAGCTGGAAGCCAGGTCTCCCAGGAACAGGCCAGGGGTGGTACCCTACTGGTGATCTTATTTATGTTACAGTAGGATCAGCATAAAAAATTCCGTCCTCCATCATTTTTTAACATTGTTACATTAGCACAAGGCCATGGTTTTAGTTACTCTGATCTACCAATCAAACAGAAAACACTGTTTACCCATGATTTTATTTAATGGATTGACACAATAAAAGATTCAGATTTCAGCTTTTTTTGTTGTACTGTCAGCTACCCTTAGAAAAAGCACCTTTCGAAAATCTGAGAAGCTACGAATCAATTTTGTCTGCCCTTATCAGTATAGTGCTAATGTAACTTGTGGACAAGTTGTGGTAAGTCATTCTGCAGCTTTTCGTGAAATCTACCCTAAGCAAATCTATGCCAGGAACAACTGAATAATACTCTTTATTTAGATGCACCTGACCAGAAGGGCGCTGTGGGCCATGTTTTGTGACAAGAATGTTCCTTATTCAAGAAAATATCAGAGTATGGCACCACAGATAAAATTGAGTGCCCTATGATAAAGATGAAAAAAAAACTGATGTTGAAGAATATGATACATGCAATATCCCATGACATTTATCAAAGAATGAGACAATTGCATATTTTTTATGATAGATCACCTTGGTAGTTTCGGCATAAGGAGTTATATCCATCATGTACTAAATGAAGGCTATTTCACAAAAATGGCAGGTGCATATTTTTGTTGAGTGTAGTATACATATTATTTATTTTGTTGCCATCTATCCATCAATACCAGTTCATTTTAAAATACCTAAAATAATGTAGATCTATTCCCATTAATCCATTACCTGGTACACAACTTCCAATGGGCACTGGCTGATTGGCTGCCATGTCATGTACTTGGCAGGCATTAAATCAAAATTTTGGCACAAACTAATCCCTGGCGTGGGATCTTACTGAGGGAGATTTTCCACTTGGATGAAAGATCAAATAAAGGTTTGCCCTTATATCTCGAGCCAACAAAGCAATAAATTGTGTAAGGCACAGAAATACTTCATCAATCAAATATAGTGGCATGTTTTCCAGCAGAAAATGGTTTCTGGACAGAACAACATACTGGCCACAGCAATGTTGTGACAATGACAACATTTTGGTGAAAATTACTTTGAATTGAATGGTAGAAATGACGTTGTCACAATGTTTTGAAGCAATTCCAAAATAAAACTCTCAACTGAACAGTGTGAGTGAACACCAATGCCAGCGCAGGTATAAATGTTATGAATATTTAGTAGGAATCACATTCCCTCTCCTTTATCTTTTCTGCAAAGAATGGGATGGAAATCAAGCTTCACCAAAAAGGTGTTTATTCAAGGACAAATGTCTTGCAATGTTGAGATGACGGAGACAAGTTTTCATCACCTGAATTAAGCTCAATGTTGAAGATTAGACTCTGAGGTAATTTGAATATGGTTTTGACGACAAGCTCAGGTATATTGCTTGCTATGCATCTTTGGCAAGAGAAAAATTAAAAGGACGAGGTTTAGCTTTGATCCTGTGATATCCGGCAGATTTATTAATGCAGAATGCTTCACAAAAGGATAGAAATTTGTAATAAGACTGCAAACTGGCTTATCGTTACAGGAATTCGCGTTGCAGTAGACTTATGGACTTTTGAATCAAGCTATTTAGTTCTACGTGACGTGTGGTAGAAAAACCACTCATTTGTGACTGATACCCATTCAGTTCTGTGAACATAAACAGCTGTGAATTTAAAACATTACCTAAAAGTTGTGTCACTTTATACAAACCTAAATAAACTGACAAGTTTCTCTCGTGATCCCCTGACTCTCATTGAGTGTACATGTCTGATGAGCAATAGACATACAGTCATACACTGATTCATTGGATTTGCACACCTTCTGATAACAGGCCCACGTAACACGATCTCAGAACGCATTTTGTGAATGTCTGACCAATAGTTCGCTTTGTATCAAATATTAAAAAATATGAAAATAGACTGATCATTAAAATTCACAAATTTGATAGATAGATAGATAGATAGATAGATAGATAGATAGATAGATAGATAGATAGATAGATAGATAAATAGATAGATAAACAGATTTATTCACTGATTGATTAATTTTCTTATATAGACAGATAAATAGACAGATAAATAGATAGATGAATTAAATAAACTCATCTCTAAAAATCCATCTCTGTATCTATGTATAAAATGCAAAACTAATTGATGTGACAGTGCATGTGTCAAGAAAGGGTACTCTAATTATAGTTCTAATCATTATGCTTTCAAAAAATGTGCGATCTGGACTTGTGAAATGTGGGCCAGTTTAATCACTTGTATGATATTGTAGGCGTCAACCAGAGTATATGATTGACACTAAAAGTTTGACAGCTGATTTCTTGCATTTCGCAGTTTCTGTTTGTTTTTGACATGTTTCATGGTCAGCTCTCTCTCTTTATTTTTCTGTAAGTAATAGATAACGCCCTCGTTTGTGACGATATGCAATATATCCGAGGGCTTTAGCCCGAGGATTATTGCATATCGTCACAAACAAGGGTGTTATCTAACTTATACCACTAAATACAAAACAAATTAATTTAAATCTCTTTGTTTGCCTTCAATCCTTCTTGTTTGACAAAAATGCATTGTGTTTGTTGCACATTCATGTTCCTCAGTTCATTCGAAGGTTGGCAGCCCTGAAGGCAACAGGTCAGAATTCTTTGTTCTCAGGAAATAACACAATACATTAATTCTGTAGATAGAAAGATACTGAAAGATAGATAGAAAGATTGATGGATAGATAGATAGATAGAAAGATTGATGGATAGATAGATAGATAGAAATAAAACAACACATTAATTTCATAGATTAATTTTATAGATAGATAGATACACAGATAGATTGATAGACTGATAGATAGATAGGTAGGTCGATAGTGCAGCCCTCTCAGCCAAGGTCTCTTTGTTGAGGCTGATTATTACAGTCGCTGAGTAAAATTTTTATTTTACACAATACATTAGAAAAATTAATAGAAGGCAAGGAGCAGGGGTTCGGGGGCGGCAGCCCCCGAAATAAGAAGAAGCAGGGGTTCGGGGGCGGCAGCCCCCGAATTAAGAAGAAAAAATAATTCTTTGAGCTTGCCAAATAGGGCCAAAATTGTTGGTATGCTGCTCAGCTATTTGTTTTTGCAGCTTGCCTATCCAACATGAACTATTTTATCGAGTGACCTTAAATTTGATCATTATTTCAGATATTGGTATAAAAAAGAGTGAATACAGCCTTTTTATTAAGACCAGTTGCACTTGGTACAATCTTCCTCCTTGTTTACTGTCTGTGTTGTTCAGTTTTAATCCTTTGTTGGTCAGTTTTGTTTCAGTGTGTCCTTCAATTTGTCAACTTGTGGTCAGCCAAGCATGCAATATCATGGTCAGGTGTATGAGCTGTGATATGCATTATATCAGAGCGAAATCCAGCCTTCTGATTGGCCAGAAAAAGCAAACAGTGGTATAAGTAATCTTTCATGCCTGGGCAGGCCTCATTTTGTATCTACCACACGTCATCTGTGCACCATACATCACGATCTTAAATCTGTTTTTCTTAATAAGTCACCTTTGAAATATTTCTAAGCACTAAGGCCCGGCAGGATCATTTCCTGATACAATGCCCACCGATTCCTACACTCACATGCAGATTTAACTGATTAGTTAGTGGACAATCATCAAAAGCAATCAAAATACAATTTCTCAAGTCTTCAATCTCCACAAGTCAACTTCAACACGAATTCCTGTAATAGAAGTTTGAATTTGATAAACACACCTTACACCTATTAAACCCCCCCCCCCCCTTGTACAGTGTGTGCCAGGACTACTGCTTGCAGACAAAAATTTAAAAGATAATTGTTCACATATATGACAAAAATGCCAGATAGATATTGATTTAGGCCTAATGCTTGCCAAGTTCATAACAAGGTAGCCAATTAGTTGGACATCCATCCGATAATCTGAGATACTTCATTTGTTGAATACCAGTGTTTTACCAGGCATTAGAAAAATGGGAATATTATTAAAGATGATTTTTTAAACTAGAATAAATGCAAATGGCTATACCATTTGTACTCTCTATAAATGGTGTAGCCGTTTTGGTTGCAGTCCCATCCACAATGGCACCATCATTATTGTTATTGTTATTATTATCATGCCAATATTGAATG
The DNA here is from genome assembly GCA_026936325.1 of Platynereis dumerilii. Classification (NCBI taxonomy): domain Eukaryota; kingdom Metazoa; phylum Annelida; class Polychaeta; order Phyllodocida; family Nereididae; genus Platynereis; species Platynereis dumerilii. Next base: position 23,348,116 of record JAPTHN010000011.1, read on the forward strand.
AAACTTGAAGAAACAACTCGTTCTGAGTAATATACCATTAACTGCTTCAAAGTATCATTCTAAAACCAAGGCATTTATAACACGAGCCTCACTGCAATTAATGTTTTAATAACATGTTAAATGTTCATTAATTTTCACTCCCCTTTTGATTGTGCTCAGCTTGTCACCTCACCCAGGCAGAAAACGAGAAAGCTTATTTTGGCCTGTTATGCAATTGATGTCCCTTACGATATTGTGGATTAATGAATCTGGCTTGCTGACAGGATGACATTAAATAAAACCGTAGACCAATCTTAAAAGTGAGGTTGATCACTATGTTGCATCTCAGATATTTATTATATTTAAGTCACTACTTGTTGAACATTAGAGTATTCCTGTAGGTTCATGACTGAAACTTTATGCACTGAGGTTTCTAAACTCGTTAGATCTCAATTTCAAACCAAGTGATTGATAAGTTGGTGGATGGGAATGCCAGATATTTTACAAGCTAGATGACCCTAAGAAAACTTAATGTGTATTCTGCCTTTGCCCTTATGCTTGATTTATTTAAGATGAAGCAAAGTATAACCGTACAAAACAAAGGGAAGACAAGTTGGCTTAGAAAGTATAGTAAGCTTACAACAAAAAGAAAAGCATACTTCAGAACAAGCTTTTGTTAACCTGTAGCCCAACATTGTCAGATGCTGAGGCACACTCTGCCATTCAAACAAGAGGGTCCAGGGCCATAGGCTGGGCTGAATTCTAGGGGGTCATGCGAATCCCGGAAAACCTGTCATAGCTTGCATCCCTATTGTCCAGCATTGCAATATATATAAAGTATCCATAAGCTATGATTTCATTTTATACTTGGTCACATTCCCCAACTTCTAGCCAATAAGAATCCACCTCAACTGAGCATCATAGTTTCAACCAAATGTAAGAGTCTATTTGTGACATGTAAAAATTCATGCAAATTCTAAACTGAACAGTCTGAGCGAACACCAATACCAGGGCAGGAAAACTTCTTGAATATTTAGAATGAATCATATCCCTGATCCTCTCTCTTTACTGCAAAGAATGCGATTGAACATCTTGAAGGCCTCACAACTCCCTCAGAAGCTTCTCGGAGCATGAAATGTGCTCCCTAACATCACACCACTGACACAATCTGCATGCACTTAACTCATTGTGCTTTAGTGTCTGGCATCACAACAATAAAGCAAGACATCAAAGCAGAAGGCTGCATCCAAGTTGCTGGATAATCACAAATTCTCCCACATGTCTATCTTTTGAAAATTGTCTTGCAATGTCATATCATGTGCGGCATAATGTGACTCATCTCCTGAACGTGTTGGACATGTATGCATACACATGCTGTATTTACCTACTAATGTTTCTTCTTTGTTATAAACAAATATCCAATTCCTTTCATGTGTCTTTGCATAGAATTACTCAGCTTCATCCATTTCCATGTTAATATTCAAAGTGGCACTCATTATATTTATAGGAAGGAATGATATTCAAGTTTTTAGTTTCTGAAACTTAAGAAATGTTGATTATGGTAATCAAAGATATTACAAGGAGTTGTCTGATGTCAGAATCAATATCTCTCAGCAGATATCTTCTAAAATTATTGTCTCTAGAATATGTTGATATCATGTCAATATTCTGCTTCCAGCATGAAGTTGTGATAAAACTTGGTCTTTCCCATGCATCTTTTCCTAAGAAATGGGTAATGACTATGAACATTTTGCAGCTCTTAATTCAAATAGATCCAAAGTCCTCATCTATGACAATGAAGCATCAAATAAGCCAATTGTCTTGTCTTAAAGTTCATGTGCTACCATTATTAGATTGTTTTTTATGCTGTCTTCTATTTAAAAAAAAGTGGTGTTTTGTAATTACATAAAAGATAACAGGTTACATGTATCAAAGTATCATTACATTCATACTGACTACCTGTTGGATGTATGCAATGCATAAACATTTATAAACAAAACATGAACATAAAAAAGAAAACAAGATGTTGTTATAATATAGGCCTATCTAGTGGACAGAACATTAGACAACGTACCCACACATCTGTAACCAATCCATCATCCAGGTCTTGAAATGGAAAGCTTTGACCTTTTTTTAATAACTCACTTTGCATTGGTTCACTATGACACCAACCCTTCACTGATTTTGACGTTGGGGATTTATTTGTCGTATGAACGGTGGAAGTAAGCAATCCATTGTAGGATGCAGTGTCCATTAATACTTAAAAAGTTGCCCTGAATGATAAAATTCTTTGACAAATATTGGTGGTTTGGAGTGGAGAATAATATAAACTTGTGATCAATAATGTTTTTGACTAATTTATTGAAGCGTTTCTTTTATTAAATATATTATTTAGTTATTTCCTTCACATTTTCATGATAGCTCCTCCAAACTCCAGCACATCTATTATTGGTGACGTCACAATGACCATTGTTCAAAATATGTAGTTATAAGTTAACTAATTCAATGGTGATGACGTCACAATGTTGATGCACTCAACTGGATGATTTTTTTCCGTGTGTACCCAAAATAAATCCAGGGGCCATTTAGGACATTTGAGGGCTAATTCCAGGCAGAAAAAATAATCCTACACCAAAGAAATTTTATATGTGAATCGATAACACCAGGTCACATCAGATAATGTAGAAATTAGAAAATCCTGGGATTGAAACCTGACTATCATTCAGAGTAACTTTGAACATCCAGGAAGTCAAGCAACTTGCTTTGGCTGCTGCAGCTGGTTCAAGATGATGGAGTGGTGGTTAAACAAGAGGAGACGCAAAAGCAGTCTGGCATGTTGCTGTGTATACTTGCATTCTGTCTTTACTCTTATGCTTAATATATTTAAGATGAAGCACAGTATAAAGCAAAGGGAAGACAAGTCGGCTTAGAAGGTATAGTAAGCTTACAAGAAGAAAAAAAGGACAGCGTACTTAAGAACTAGCTTTTGTGGACCGGTAATGCTGTCAGATGCTGAGGCACACTCTGCAGTTCAAACAAGATGGACTCTGATGGTCTTAAAAGGTTTCTAAAAGTGTAAAAGGCATTCTGGACAATCATTCCAGTTGGTCCAAGTACACTGTTCAGTCGACTTTTCAGTATGATAAGAGATTAATAGGTGCAGTACTGATAAAGTGTGTTTGCTTTTGTGTTAGTGACTTGAGTTCAATGAATTGGCATGGACCATGGACACCAGTCTCGTGCTACATTACATCATATTATATATTTACATAATAGTATCGTCACGAGACTGGTGTCCGTCGCATGGACGTGCTTGACAATTGTAGATCTAGATATCCAATTGATTTTCATTACTATTTCTCTCCACAACTGACTGAAGCACATGTTACTTATTTCAAAGTCAATTTCATAGAATGATTTCACAGTAAACATGTGTTCAAAAAAATGACTTGGGAGGAGTATGATTGAGAGTCATGGAGTATAACAAAATATGCAATTTAGATAAGAAAAGAAAAGAATGTATAGAGAAACAAAGAGACTGAATATGATATTGCATCACTGATTTTCTTCCTCGATATTGCTTCTTTGAAGTGGCATCCTGTTTTTATAGCAGGGCAGATTTGTCATGAATAGGGAAGAAATATTGCATTTATACATAGAAGCATGAAACTTGGCACACAGTTAAAAAACATCTTAAATAAAATATTTAGATAGGGAGCCACTTCAGATTTGACCTGATTGACCCCTGGCAGCCATTTTCCAAAATGGCAGCTAATTTTCTCATTTTCCTGCTTTCTGTGAAGTGCCTATAGTTTGACTGTATGAAAACAGTGCTAATTATTCCTTCTACTGATCTAAAAAATATTTTCAATTTATTTGTGAAACGAACTAAGGAATTTTAGGGTGGTCAGGGTCCATTTTGTCAGAACTGTTGAAGAAAATGCAGCATTTTCGCGGTTCCCGTATTTTCGTGGGATCTCAATTGATATTTATTCAGACTTCATATTTGAATTCCTTGCAAAAAGAGCTTTCAAATGAATGGTAGCATCAATAGTTTTCGTGAATTTTTTGTCAAGATTAAACTAAAACCGAAATCTTCAAAAAACATTTTATTTTCATTTTTTCCATTTTCATACCAAATTTTCGAAACCCATTGATGCGGGTACTCATTTGAAAGCTCTTTTTGCAAGGAATTCAAATATGTAACTAATTTTGAGATTTATAAAAGATTTAAAGGTAAAAATAAGGTATTACCTATGTCAATTGATGGAGTGAAAGGTGAAGAAAATATTGCTAATTTATTTGCATCTAAATACGATTTATTGTATAATAGTGTAACTTATGATAAGGCTAGAATGTCTAATGTCAATCATTGTATAAATGACAAGCTTAGCTGTCTGTCAAAAGAAAATTCACTCTCTTGTTTATTTACCATAGATGAAACTGTTAATGCAATTAAAAATCTAGATAAAGGTAAATCTGATGGCAGAATTGGTTTATTTTCTGATCATGTGATTAATGGAACATCTAAATTGTATGACTTTATAACTAAACTATTTAATGCTATGCTTATTCATGGAATTTCACCTTCAGATATGCTTTCTAGTGTCATGTTACCAATTCCGAAGAACAAGCGTTTGAGTAGTAAATGTTCTGCTAACTTTAGAGCCATATGCTTACAGAGTGTTCTTTGTAAAGTTTTAGATATTATGATTTTGAATCGAGAAATTTCAAAACTCAATACGAGCGAATTACAATTTGGTTTTAAGCGTAAGCACTCTACTGCTCTTGCAGCTTCTGTCATGTTGGAAACTATTGATTATTATCTTAACAATGGTGGGACAGTGTATGGTGTGTCATTGGATGCCACTAAGGCGTTTGACAGAGTCGAGTTTGCTAGAATGTTTGAATTACTTATTAACAGGGAAATTAATCCACTCTATGTTAGATTAATTAAAAATATGTATGTCAAACAGAAGATGTGTGTTAGATATGGTGAAGTATATTCTGAATGGTTTACAGCTAGTAATGGAGTTAAGCAAGGAGGGGTCTTGAGCCCTACGTTATTCTCGGTATATTTAGACGGTATGCTTCTACAGTTAGATAAAAGTAATGTTGGTTGCTATGTTGGCGATAAATTCTGTGGTGTTGTAGGATACGCTGACGATGTTATATTATTAGCTCCTAGTCGTACTGCGATGTGTCGCATGATTTCTATTTGTGAAGAGTATGCAGACAAATTTTGTATTAAGTTTAATGGCTCCAAGAGTAAATGTATAGTATTTCATAAAAACAAGGTAAACTCAATATATGATCCTGAATTTGTTGTTAACGATCAGAAAGTTCCTTTTGTTACAGAATTAGAATACTTAGGTTATAGAATATATGCAAATCGGGATGAACCCATGGTTGACAATGTGGTTAGGGACTTTAATTGTAAATTTAATTGTTTTATTGGTGATCTTTCCTGTGTGAGCTCTGAAGTTAAAGGGAAGCTATTTAACACGTATTGTTCTAGTTTGTATGGTGGTATCTTTTCTAGCATGTATGATAAGAGTCTTGATAAACTAGGTGTTGCTTGGAGAAAAGCTCAACGTAGGCTCTATAAGTTACCATATACCACTCACAGTAGATTATTACCTTTTATCTGTGATATTCTTCCTCATGATGTGATAATTCATAGTAGATTTCTTAATCATGTGATCTCAGGTATGAATCACGATAATTCAATTGTAAAATATTTATTTAGAATGTGCTTAGGTACACAGTTGTCTAGAACTGGCTTTAATTTATTGACTTTGTGTGAAATATATAATTTAGATAGAGAAACTCTCCACCTAAGAAGTAGGAACTTCATTAATAATATTGTTAAAAATGGGCGCATTGGGTCCGCCCTTGACTGTGATATTTCAAATGCTTGTCAAATTAAGGAACTAGTCAGATTCAGGGATTTAGATTTTAATCATGAGTTTTTATTAAATACTGAAGAAATTAATGAGATTATAAGGTATCTTTGTACCAAGTAGTGGTTTTTAAACTTTGTTTTATTACTGTAAATATTTGTAAATATCTGTAAATATTTATTTATTATGATTGTAATTGTCGTGTTTCTGACGAATAAAATATTTAATAATAATAAAGAATTGGCGTAACCATGCGTAACCGCGAAATCCAGCATTTGAATCAATATTTCTACCAAAATGGATTCTAAAAAGCCTGAAAATAGTCCAGGCTACCAAAAATGTTTATAGTAATGTACTGAATACCTAGAGAAGGAATAAAAAGCACAATTTTCATGCATTATAATTGTAGGAACTACACAGACAGCAGCAAAATGGAAGATTTTGCCGCCATTTTGGAAAATGGCTGCCAGTAGCCACCTAAGCTAAATTTCAGGTGGCTCCCTATCCAAATATATTCATATAGATGTTTTTTAAGTGTGCACCAAGTTTCATGCTTCTATGTATAAATGCACAATTTTTTTACATACCTGCCCCGCTATTAATTAGGATTATGTTTTCAAAGGAGTTTCATCCTGCAATTTGACATTCTCTAATTTGCCTTTCAAAGAAGATCACTTGTCACCATTGTTTCATTAGTCAATAGTCATGTTGCTTTTTGGGCAGAAAGTTTGAAACTTAAAGTGATGCAAAGTTTCAAGGATACCGTCTTCTTCTATATCCAAATTATTGTTCTAAAGTGATGTATTGATTTGTTATGCTCTCATAAAACGGATGTGAAACACAATTTATATATTAGGGCATATATGAATGTCATAAATGTATACAATGTGTGTTTATATTTTTATTACTATATTTGTATCAGTTATTTAATAACACGGTACCCAATTACACACATTCCCTTTATAATAAGTACTGAATGAGCCCTGGTATAAGCAATGATGATGTTGTAATTATTATCGTTTTCATAGATATGTGTTTTTCTAGGTTGTACTTCACTTTATCTCAAAACTAGATGTCACAGATTTAGTTGCATAACTTTGTATTTTACAAGCACACATTTCAAATAACTGACTAAATGCATTGACACATGGATTATGTATGTTTAGCTTGTTTGGCTTTGATACCTGCACTGTTGATAGATGCTTCAGTGAAATGTAACTGAACCAAACAGACCACTTATCTTCAAAGGAGAGTTATAATGCCTGGTTCTCACATGCAGGAAAATTGTCGTGACTGCCATGGTACACTGCTGGCCAAAAGTTTGGAAATGATCTGGTCACCATTGCGTCTGTGTTGCACAAAATGGTGTCTGGTTGTTTGGATCCTTAGCCTACATGATCAAATTGGTGGATACAGCTTTAAATTTCAAAGGTTGCTCTCAAAATGGGGATGGGTCAAAGTGAGTAATCATTGGCCATTGCCATTTCATTGATAGGTTCGGCCACTTGTTTGGGGCCATCAGCATTTTGAAATCAAATTTTCGTACTAGACCACCAGTCAATGTTGTACTGTACTTCCCAATGTTAACAGACCATCAAGTCTTTCGTTTCATTCTTGTCACTGAGGTGATGTTTTTTCTCATCTCCATCCACCATTGTCATATAGGGTGGTCTGGTCCCACCTACAGAGCTCTCCAAGTTTTAATGATCTCCGGAACATCATAGTTTTTTGCAACCTGCAATGCTGATTGCTTAAAAACTTCCCTCAGCACATATGCCAATGGCAGATAAATCTACATTCTATTCAGCGTTTAACAATTGTCCAGAAAGGAGTGTCTTCTTGTGGTTTACACTTCCCTTCCATAATATCACCTAGTATTCAATATCTTCTAGATAGTTATTATGGTTAAAACAAGAAAATTAGCATGGCATACATGACATAGCTGATGGTAATGATAGCAGATGATCATTTTTATCTCAAGCTCCATGGTAAAAATAAGCTGATCTCAGTATATGATATTTTTGGAATATTGAATATAATTATATTCAGAAAAATACCAATTCATTAATGCTTCAAATAGCTTACATCTACTTCCATTGATCTACTACCAGGCATTACACAGCTTCCAATGGACAATGACTAATTTGCTGCCATATGTACTTGGCAAGTATTAAATCAAAATTTTGGCACAAACTGATCACTGGCGTGGGATCTTACTGAGGGTGATTTCCCACTTGAATGAAGGATCAAATAAAGTGTGGCCCTTATATCTGGAGCCAAGAAAGCAATCAATTTCGTACAGAAATACATCAATGAAATATAGTGGAATGTTTTCCAGTGGAAAATGGTCTCTGGACAGTGCAATGCAATGGGCACAGCAATGTTGTGACCATATTCTATGGTTGTGACAATGACACATTTTTGACGAAAATTACTTTGAATTGTACGGTAGAAATGACGTTGTCGCAATGTTTTGAAGCAATGCGAAAATAAAACTCCCAACTGAACAGTGTGAGTGAACACCAATGCCAGCACAGGAAAATATTTAGAAGGTATCACATTCCCTTTCCTCTCTTTTTTCCGCCAAGAATCGGATGGAAATCACACTTCACCAAAAAGGTGTTTGTTCAAGGAGAAATGTCTTGAAATTTTGAGTTGACAGCAGACAAATTTTTGTTGAATGAGGCTCAATGTGGTAGATTCCCAACAAACACAAACAGTTTTTTAACGGTTTTATAGCGGTCGGTGCTCAAACCGTTTTTTGATAACGTTTTTTTAACCCAATTTCAATGTTAATGAAAAACGTGTTATTCCAACCGTTGAAGTTTAACGTATTTAAAACATTTAATGAAAATGTAGAAAATATGTTACCTCTAAATATGTTTCTGTAATGCATAAAATACATTATTCTGACATTATGAATGTTGGTAAAGTTTTAATGTCGATTTAACATCTGCCTTGAGCATTGAAAAAATGTTTCAAGAAAACGTTAGAAATATGTTTTTTGAAAACGTATTTCTTCCACGTGGAAAAAACGTTTAATGAAAATGTTGAAAATACGTTACCTGAAAATTAGTTTCTGTAATGCATAAAATACATTATTCTGACATTATGAATGTTGGTAAAGTTTTAATGTCGATTTAACATCTGACTTGAGCATTGAAAAATGTTTCAAGAAAATGTTACAAATATGTTTTTTGAAAACGTATTTCTTTCACGTGGAAAAAACGTTTAATGAAAATGTTGAAAATATGTTACCGAAAATTAGCTTCTGTAATGCATAAAATACATTATTCTGACATTATGAATGTTGGTAAAGTTTTAATGTCGATTTAACATCTGCCTTTAACATTGAAAAAATGTTTCAAGAAAATGTTAGAAATACGTTTTTTGAAAACGTATTTCTTTCACATGGAATAAACGTCTAATGAAAATGTTGAAAATACGTTACCTGAAAATTAGTTTCTCTAATGCATAAAATACATTATTCTGACATTATGAATGTTGGTAAAGTTTTAATGTCGATTTAACATCTGACTTTAGCATTGAAAAAATGTTTCAAGAAAATGTTAGAAATACGTTTTTTGAAAACGTATTTTTTTCACGTGGAAAAAACGTCTAATGAAAATGTTGAAAATACGTTACCTGAAAATTAGTTTCTGTAATGCATAAAATACATTATTCTGACATTATGAATGTTGGTAAAGTTTTAATGTCGATTTAACATCTGACTTTAGCATTGAAAAAATGTTTCAAGAAAAGTTTAGAAATATGTTTTTTGAAAACGTATTTCTTTCACGTGGAAAAAAACGTTTAATGAAAATGTTGAAGAGATGTTACCTGAAAATAGGTTTCTGTTATGCATAAAATACATTATTCTAACATTATGAATGTTGGTAAAGTTCTAATGTCGATTTAACATCTGGCTTTAGCGTTTCAAAAATGTTTTTTTCAAAAGTGTTTCTGAACATAAACTGAAAAAGTCTTTAAAACGTTATAAATCATGTGTTTCAAAATGTTAAAATAAAACGTTTTTCAACTGAATTTCTGAGCTGACTGACAACATTAATCTGCTAATTTCATTTTTTAACGTTTCTAAAATGTTTCAAGAAAATGTTAGAAATATGTTTTTAGAAAACTTATTTCTTTAACATGGTAAAAAACATTATTCCCATGTCGTGAAAATATGTAAAACGATTAATGAAACTTGTGGATTTGACATTATGGTCACAGAAACATTTGTCAATTTATGATCTTAAAACTGCAAATTCAAATTTACATGGAATTGCATAGAAGCAAACATTGTACAATGCACGTAAAAGAAGACTTGAAGTTATGGGATTATTATGACAGAATGGCTGTGTATCCCTAGTTGAAAATACATTACACATAAATCAAATTCAATGGTTCTTGTATCTCAATATAAAAAAAAATCCAATTTCAATATATTTAATCATGCAATTTTCAAGCGATTTAATCACAGAATGTTAATCTAAATTATTATGTAATAAGATTATAATGTTGTCACACAGCACCGAGTGTACTATCAGTTTTCATGGCACCAAGGTGAAAAATATTGCACAAGGGCGAATTGTGTTTCTTTTGACTTGCAAGTCAAGATGTATCTTGTCATTAATCAGCAACTATTTCACCCACAAACAAATGTTTCACACTTTTGGAATCCACAGATGGCATACTTGATGATGGGTTTTGTTAAAATTACTTTCCTCAAAATTTATGGCAAATGTTAGACCTCTAAACACAAAAAGTCACTAAAAAATCTGGGAAAATGCCGTTTTTCGGCCGCTTAATGCTTTATTCCGAAGAAACAAATAACTCAACCAGGACAGGAAGCTAATATCCACTTAGCTCGTTAATATGCGCATCTTTTGCCCCCAAAATCATCTTTCTATCTACCTCCGTTGCTGTGTAGTGAGCTTTTTAGTAAAATTGAAAAACACAACATTTTGTCACTTGTGACTGTGCAGCAGCACATAAAACATGGTGTTTCCTCTCAGGTCCGTCCAATCTCTCACATGCTAAAATTACCATGTAACATCATGCATAGTAAAATTAGACAGATAGATAGACAGATAGATAGACAGATAGATAGACAGATAGATAGACAGATAGATAGGTAGATAGATAGATAGATAGATAGACAGATAGATAGATAGATAGATAGAAAGATCCCCCCCCCCAAGACCTCAGCTCTCATGCTTCTCACACATAGATGTGATAGCTAATTATCAGTTTCTTTTTTGTTCATTTCAATAAATTTCAAGTTTCAGGTTATTAATTATTGATTCTGCGTGGATATTTTATACTATCCATTGAGCCTAGGCGTTGTATCCACGTTCAATTGTAGTGAGGTATTTATTAATTCAATCAATTTTAAATTATTCCATTACACTATATCATAATTACCAATTTTCCAAAGATTACTCAACTCTATTCACTTTATCAGAAAATTCACGCAAGCCCTAATTCAGCACCCAGAGATGTGTAATTCAGCATAACAGTGTAATTTGCTTATGGCCAATTAGTGGGAGTGTGAAGAAATTGCAAGGAGCCATTTCAAAGATACTCCCTGATTCTATTGTTTAATTCAACTTAATTATTCCTTTATCATAATCACTCTTGACTGTATGAATCATGCTAAATAATATTGATTTATTTCAAATAAGTTCATTGAAACTTCCAATTAAATAAATTGTCTGTACTGTCATTATAATTGAGCCATAGTATTGCACAGTATTACATAATGTGTAATATCAATTTCATCAGACAGGCCTATTAATATAGCATAACATAACAAATTAAATATGTCACGGATAATCAGAAGATTGCTGTTATCTCATGAAGAATTGAATTCAAGCTTGTCAATTGGTATTTTTTTTATCTGATTAGACCTGTATGATTTCCTTAGTTACTTGAACATCAGATGTTAATTATTCAATTAATTTAGAAAATCGATTTTAAAAAGATGGTATCATAGATAGATAGATAGATAGATAGATAGATAGATAGATAGATAGATAGATAGATAGATAGATAGATAGATACATGTAGATAGATAGATAGATAGATAGATAGGTAGGTAGATAGGTAGATAGATAGATAGATAGATAGATAGATAGATAGATAGATAGATAGATAGATAGATAGCTGGATACCTGATTGCTGGATAACTTGATAGATAGACGAATATATAGTAAGCTAGATACTATCTAGCTTACTATATATATTCGTCTAGTAGATATCTAGTAAATACTATCTATCCTTCCTTTTTTCTCTCTACCTTACTATCTAGTAGATAGTAAGGTAGAGAGAAAAAAGGAAGGATATCGAGATAGCTAGATAGATAGGTAGATAGTTAACTAGATAGCTGGATATGTGATTGCTGGATAACTATATAGATAGACAAATATGAACAGATTAGACCATAAGAAAGGTAGAAAGCAGACAAAAAGATAGAAATATAGCAAAATAGCTAAATAGATCGCAAGATAGATAGCTGGATATATAGCTGAATAGATACCTGGATAGACAGCTGGATAGTTAGCTAGATAGTAAGCTAGATAGTTTGATACTAGCAGATGGGCAGATAGAAAGATAGTTAGATTGTAAGATTAGAATTAGGAAGGTGGAAAGGACTGAACAGTTGAGAGATACCCAAAAAGATAGTAAGAAAGATAGCAAAGTAGCTGGATACATGCAGATGGCAAGAAGATAGCTAGGTCTAGATAGAGAGACAGAAAGAACTATAAATGTCTATGGATTGCATAGTGAAAAATTTGATAAGGGGTCGACCATTTAATAGTCAGAGGGGGGGGGGGGCTTGGAGTTTTCAAGGTTGCCCAGAAATCGTTCATTTATTTCACTAAACAGAGCAAGAAATTATTTATTTCAAAAGCAATGCAAGCCCCCCCCCCCCTTGACATTAAGTGGTCACCCCCTAAACAAAAAATAGGATGCAAGATAGCCAGAGAGCTATATAGACAGCCGGCACTGACAGGTAGACTAGTGATTGATATCCTAGATTACTTGCTTGAATGTCTTACATTAAAAAATGGTCATTCAATTAATATTATTATGCATGTTTGCACAATATTCTACCACTGTTCAAGTAATTCAATTGGGGTATTTATCTTATCAGGCATTTCACACAATCACAAACTTAGCATAACTTTGCAGTTTAGTTATGGTTGACAAGAAATAAAGATTTGATGGATGGATGATTGAGGCTTTATGTCCTATATTTATGCACTTAGTAGCAGGGGCGCCTGAGTCAAGATGTGATTGGGGGGGCAAGATAGGCTTGAGGGGGCGCCAGGGCGAGGCCCGAAGGGCCGACGCACATGCGGCAGGGGGTCTGGGGGCCGCTTTAGGCCCCCAGAAGCCAACGGTTTTTACATTGCTGGAGATTAATTCTGACCAGTTATGAGGGTGGTTTGTCACCCTTGGAAGGTCTGTTATAAAAAGGCTGTAAAGCTAAAAATGTTGATGTTTTTAAACTATTTTTCTGTAATTTATAAAAAAAGTCGAGTTTCTCATATCTTCAAATGTTTCAACGTTTTTTTATTAAAAATTTAACATTAAACTTAAAAGTAAACTGTTAACAACTTTTTCTCTGTTTTCAAGGATACATTATACATAAGTTTTACCATCTAGTGACTCTCAGTAATGCAGGCTAATCTTCTTTCTAAAAGCAATCAAAGTTATAATAAATTCTGAATTTAGAAAACAATCAAATTCTGATCAAGTTCAATGGCTCAAGAGCAACTTTTTTCTTGGTTTCTGTGTGTAATTGATGGCAAAGTAGTCAATGACCTCCTGAATATCGATGTCAGCAGCACATTGGCATTCAACACTCAGCTGCACCAAGTCTCCCAGGCGTCTGTCAGTCATGGTGGATCTTAAACGATTTTTTATTATTTTGACTTTGCTGAAAACTCTTTCAGCCTTGGCAGAGGTAACAGGCAGAGTCAGAGCCAAACGCAATAGCTTTGAAATCCCAGGATAGGCCCTATACAATTCATTGGTTTTTAGGACATCGGCAAGGGAATGGAGACTGTATGGCCCAAAATTAGATATCTGATTTCCTTTACCTGACAGCACACGTGCATCGTCAGGGGGCTCATTTACATCATCATCTTCATCAGATTGATCATCCAACTCAAATAGTTGACTGGCACCTGCCTGTCCATGTCTGATCTTCTCAACATGGTTGCAAAGCAGTTTGTACTCAGCCAGAACAGCCTGTGGCTTGGTAATATCATCACCAAAATGTTGACATAGTATATTTATGCCCCTCAAGGCTTCATCACTACCATCCATTTTGCTTAATGTAAGGAATTTCAGGTTCTGGCATAAGAGGGATGCCCTTTGGTGAAATCTCTCTTTGAGAGCTGCTATAGTTGTATCCAAAGCTTCAAGGTAAAAAGTAACTTTGTACAATTCTTTAGGTGATACAAACTGATGGGCATTTTCTGGATTTGTATCCAGTCTCCTTGGTGGTTTCTTTCTGCGGGGCATTGTGGGACCTTGCAATTGATGCATCTCTGCCATGTCAACAGCTTCATCATACAGCTTGTCAAAATGACTCTCTTGACGCTTCTTTTCCAAAAGCTGAAGAAGACCATCTAATGAACTCATTGCAGTTGACAAATCTAGGGCTGATCTTTGCAGTTGCTTTGAAATAACGTTCACCTGAGCCAACAACTCATTAAAAAATATCAGACATATCAAAAACTCGAAATTCAAAGCTTTTAGGAGCATGGACGCCTCGGTCATGGTTGTTGAGTCCTGGTCACTACTCAATGTTTCAAGAGAAGCAAGCACTGAGGAAAACTTTCTGTAAATTACATTTAAAGACTGAGCCCGGCAAGACCATCTTGTGTCAGACAATCTTTGGAGGCTCATTACTCTCTCATTGCAACTGTTGTTTGATTGTTGGTGGTCTTGAAAGACTGCAGGTCTTTTGCCACTACTGAGAAAGACATAAAGTTTCTCCACAACTCCAAAAAAATTTCTTGCAATTACTGAAGACTGACACATCTGAACAACAACCAAATTTAAGCGATGTGCATGGCACCAAATATACTGGGCTTTGGGCTCCTCTTTCTCGATGATTGCCTGGCAACCTTTAAACTGACCCCGCATATTACTTCCACCATCATAACTCTGACCTCTACAATTTGCTAAGGGTATTTCATATTTTTTTAGAGTGGCCTGGAGTTCATCAGCAATGGCCTTTCCAGTAGTTTCCACTGTACTGTGTACATCAAGCAAATGTTCTTCCACCTCAAAGTCCAAGTTCACGTGTCTGAAAATGATGGCCAATTGCTCTTTACGAGAAACATCGCGAGTTTCATCCATAATGATACTGTAGTACTGGTTTGTACGGAGTTGCTTGACAATTTTGCGACGCACAGCTTCTGCCAAGGCATTCAAGATCTCATTTTGAGCCTGATGGCCAGTGTAGTCAGAACCTTTGTTATTTTCCAGGTACTGTTTTAGCTGCCCATCATTATCAGCTGTGTAATGGAGCATTTCCAAGAACACCCCTCGGTTCAGCTGATCAACACCTTCTTTCTTGCCCCTAAATGGCAGGTTAAGCTTTGCCAGCAGACGAACGAGATTGAATAGTTTTGTGACTCCTGCCCTGTTCTCCTTCACTTGTCCCTTTTCTCTCTCCACTCTGTCCCTGTACGCCTTTGATAGATTCATTGCCACTGTTTCTGGATTGTCATGGTAAGTTTCCCACATAGCTACTGATCTCTCATGTACTGCAGACTCTTGGTGGGCACCGAGTCCTCTGCCAGTTTCTGTGGCTTTTTTCCAGGAATTGTAACCATCCTTTGAAAAAGCAGGATCAGCTTTGTCTGGCAAATGCTGGCAGAACATTCGACAGGGAAAGCAAAAAGCTTTGTCTGTTTTCTGGGAATATTCCAGCCAGCCCCAACCTCGCTCTGTTATGCAAGTGTCATACCACTTGCTGGAGAATCTACGGCTCTTGGTTGATGGGTAGCTGTCGAGTTTGGGTTGAATTGGACCGTGCCTTATTAATAGACTCATTTCATGTTGTGAGTGTGGCAGGGGGAGGCATGGGTCCGACCAACTGGGGATAGTTGCTTTTGAGGTGAGATCCTCAGAACATCCTTCTCGACCTTCTGCAGCAAGAACTTCAGCTCTTTCTGCATTTTCTGGGGTCACATCCATTGGTTGTTCTGCAAAAAGCCCAAAAATGATTCTTAGATCACGAATGGGTGGATGGACAATTCATGTTTAAATATCACCTAACTATGGACTCAAAAGTCCGGACTACAGAGCTGAAATTGAACCTGGGACCAAGTGATTGGAAGGCAAGTGGGCCAATAGTCTACTCTACAAATAGACAGAAATAGGCTAACCCCTCCTGTAGGATAATGGCATCACACATGCAGATCTTATGTCTTTGTTCACCAAAATAATATAGGCATAATTAAAATACCCACAGTCCCACACCTAAAAAAGTCACAACTTGCATTTTTTAGATATTGCATGCAGTTAAGTAAAAACCTCGACAATCAAATGTCAATGCGTGATACTTTGATAATGCATTCATGTTGGAAATTAAAAAGCTAATTCTTCTTATTTGTTATTTATGCATGCCAAATTTCTTAATCTTACCAAGGTTGTCATGTTCTGCTGAGTCACTGGAATCAGAACAATTTTCGGGTGTTGGTTCTGGAAGTGCTTTTGGCTTAAACAGGTCCTTTATACTTTTGCAGTCCTTTGCAGCATTTGACAGTTCATTCACTCTTTTCCTTTTCTTGAATTCAGCACCCGAAAGTTTTGCTTTCTTCATTTTGTACTCTTTCTATAGGGCTCAGTGTTTCTCCTTGCAGCTCCAAGAACATGTGACAAATGAGCAAGAGAGGAGGTGAAAACATTCCATTTCTGTTAAGTTTGCACCACAAGAGGTCAATAGGTCTATGAACTTTTGTGGTTAGGCTAGTGTAGGTGACTGAGGTCAGTGATAGGTTAAGTGCATTGAGTCATACTGCTGTCTTCAACTTGGGCTGGCTCATTGACTCTCCTTGAGTGAACCCAGGAGGTCACCAGTATATATAACCACAGATTTTTTTTTTTTTTTTGGTCTGGGCAGGGGGCGCCTTCAAAACATTGGGGGGGCAACTGCCCCCCCTGCCCCCCCCTCTCAGGCGCCCCTGCTTAGTAGGCTAATTAGGACAGAAGGAGGATACGGCAAAGAAGCAAAGAAAAGCAAGTAAGATAGAAAGATAGATTTATAAATGAAAAAAAGAAAGATAGAAAGATGAATAGATAAAACAGAAAGAAAGAAATTTAAGAAAGAATGAAAAAAGGAAGGCCGATAGACAGAACTACAGCAAGATAGATAGATGGATAGATAATAGATAGATGGATAGATAATAGATAGATAAATATATAAAACAGATAGACAGATAAAGATAGATAGAAAAAGATAGATAGATAGACAGATAGATAGATAGATAGATAGATAGATAGATAGATAGATAGATAGATAGATAGATAGATAGATAGATAGATAGATAGATAGATAGAAGCAAAATAAAATTGCTTGCATGTTCTCAAGAGATTTTAATTGTTTTAATTCTCTATGTATAGTTTTTTTGAAATTATGTGTTGTCTTACTTGACAAAAACTTTTAATGCTATAATAATATTATTATAGGCCTATGTGTTATATAGATTGCATCAAATATATCAATGCTAATTTATACTCATGTGCCTTCAAATTGAATTTAAAAGTATTAATATCTTGATATACTTTGCAGATTGGAAATTAGACTAATTACCCCGCAAAATAGCTCTCAATATACCCTCATTACCTCAGAATTTATGCATGCAATTTAATGAGATGTAATTAAAACCCCATGGTTGAGTGGTCAGGCTTCGTGATTCCATACAATTCTGTCATTTTGCCCTTGCAACTTGGACTACAGGGACTCTTAACAGCAGAAGCTTGGAGAAGTAAGTTAAATTTTCAATATTTCATATGAATTATACATTAAGTTATCTATTAAAATGACACAATATACATGAACTGATGAATTTACTTGAAATCTTTTCAGATTTACAGGGAAGAAATGCTGCAAAGTGTGAGTATCTAGCTGTATCTCTGTCTATCTCTTTCATCTATGTCTATTCTGCCTCAGACTGCCTGTCTATTTTCTGTCTATCTATCAGTCCATCAGTCTATCTTTCTGTATATCTAGCTGCCTACATGTCTAATTAACTATCTGCCTATAACTGTCTGTCTAACCATATAACTAACCATGGGTCTATTTATCTGTCTAAACTAACTAACTAACTAACTAACTAACTAACTAACTAACTAACTAACTAACTAACTAACTTACTTACTTACTAACTAACTAACTAACTAACTAACTAACTAACTAACCAGCTGAATGTCTGACTGACTGACTGGTCATCTAGCTAGCAATCTATTAATCAATCTGTTAATATCTATCTTTCCAGCTGGCTGGCCAGGTGATGGTCAAGGCAACAAAAGACGCAATTTAAATCATGATTAAATTAAACTTAATTTATCCAAAATCATCTTTTTAATT
Source organism: Platynereis dumerilii (assembly GCA_026936325.1). Lineage (NCBI taxonomy): Eukaryota > Metazoa > Annelida > Polychaeta > Phyllodocida > Nereididae > Platynereis > Platynereis dumerilii. The sequence goes on from JAPTHN010000011.1 coordinate 23,366,617, forward strand.
TAATTGGCTTTTAAGATTTAAATCATTACTAAATCGCTTATTTAGAAAAGGTAAAAAAAAATATCAACAACCCTGTGGCCAGCTAGCTAAACAATCTCGCTAGCTATATTGCTATAAATCTAGCTGTTAATCTATTTAATATCGTTATGTATCTTTCCAGACGCATATATCTAAGAAGGTCCTGAGAAGTGGGCTGGGGGGGGGGGGGGTGAGGCATAACATGGAGGGAATAGGCTATGCAGTTGTTTGTGGCTTCTCCTATCTTCCCGATGTTAATTTTGTGCTGGGGGAGGGGGGGATGGCCCAAAACCACCCCCCCCCCCCCAAATGTGCTGTATCTACAAATCTATCCGTCTATCTACTTACTACCTAGCTAACTACCCATCTATCTATCTATCTATCTATCTATCTATCTATCTATCTATCTATCTATCTATCTATCTATCTATCTATCTATCTATCTATCTATCTATCTAACTACCTACATATCTATAGGATAGGATAGGATATTTTATTTGCACAACTTGAGTACTTACAATAAAATGGAACATACATGCAAATTTTATATGCAAAAAAGTAAAATGTTGTACAGGAGGGCACCTGAGCAGAAACTGCTGTAACCCAAAGGGTAGGTGCACCCCCTCCCCCCCTTTAGATAAACCCCGGATATACTTTAAATATATCTATCTATCTTTCTTTCTATCTTTCTATCTATCTTTCTATCCATATATCTACTAATCTGTCAATCTTCTATCTATCATATCTAATCCATTGAATTGATATTGTCTGTCTGATCTCATTTATCTAATAAATCTTATGTATCTTATCTATCTTTTCCTTCCTATCTTGTCCTTCATATATTATACTTTCTACCGTATTCTTCTTTCTATAATCTACCTTGTCCTTGCAATGCAGCTCATCTATTCTATCTTTCCTATCTGGCTCATCTAACTTATCCTTCCAGTCTTACTTTTTCTATCACATCCTTCCTATGCAGTTTATCCTGTCCTTCCTAGCTTCCCTAGGGGCGGATGCAGAAAATGTCGAATTGGGGGGGGGGTGGGGTTTACCAATGTAAATATACTAAAAATACGGGTATTCAATTTTTACCTTCAGCGAACGAAGTTCGAAGAAGGTATTGTAATCACTTGGGTGAAAATGCTGTCCGTCCGCCGGGCGGGCGGGCGGGTGGGCGGGCGGGCGGGCGGCGGGCGGATAGATCGTTTCCGGCCCGGCACTCAGCCTCTATTGAATGTATGTGGATGAAATTTGGTACACATCTAGCCTGTATGGTCTAGTTGTGCCTTTTGATGGTCTGATGAATAGATCTTAAATACTTTTTGAAATAATTAACAAAATATAAAAATAATTTTTTTTTTGTTTCCGGGCCAAGGCTCGGTCACTATTGCATGTGCATGGATGAAATTTGGTACACACGTGGCCTATATGGTCTAGTTGTGCCTTTTGATGGTCTCATTGACAGATATTCTATACTTTCCGAAAAAATTGGAAAAAATATAAAAACATATTTTTTTTGCTTTTTGGGCTAAGACTCGCTCACTATTGCATGTACATGGATAAACTTTGGTACACATATGGTCAATATGGTCTAGTTGTGCCTTTTGAAAGGTCTGATGGAAATATTATATACCTTTTCAAATATTGAAAAAAACATAAAAATTATTATTTTTGTTTCTGGCCATCCTGTCACTATTCCATATACATGGATGAAGTTTGTACACATATGGCTTGTATGGTCTAGTTGTGCCTTTTCATGGACTGACAGATGGCTATTCTATAGTTTTTGAAATATTGAGAAAAAATATTTAAAATAATTTTTTTTATATCAGAGCCAAAACTTCCCCACTATTGCATATACAGTAATGCATTTTTCTAAACAAATCACCTATGCAATTTAGCAGTGATTTTTGATGTGTATACCACTTTATGAATCATTGGAAAAATAGAGATAATGGAAGGCCACTACTCGACCGCAATTGCATACCTATAAGCAATTTCGTAAACGCACCAATTTTATGATATTATTGTAATCTTCTAAAGGTGTTATTCGCTGAAGGTTTGCTGCTGCGCAGCCTATGTTTTTACATTAAAATCCCGAATACGCTAGTTCCCATCTGTATTTTTGTTTCTCTTTCCTTCAATGATTTTGTCTTCCTTTCCTATTTACCTGCATGCTCCGAATATCAGCTGGTTTGTTTTTATTTTTTGCCTTATTCCCTTCTTTTTATGAGATTTATAACTTATTCACATATAATATAGGCCTATGTATTATTGACATTTTGTATTTACTATGTAACTAGTGAATAACTGATCACAAATACTCTCTTTGCAGTGGAAGAACATGATGAGGCCAGCAGTGACACAGGATCCTTAAAATGGAATAAAAAGAACAAAAACAACGACAAATCAAATGTATACCCCAGCACCCCAACATCCCGACTATAATAAAGGCATTCCTCCTCCAATGTTGAAAGAAAATTTCAATATAACTGTTGAAAAATGGTTTTCCCCACAACGTAATAAAAACGTTTCCCAAAAATGTTGAGAAAACGTTTCCTCAAAATGTAAAAATAACGGTTTCCCCATTACGTAATGAAAACATTTTCCAAATACGTGAAATAACGGTTTTTTCATAACGTAAAATAACCATTCTCCAAATAATGTTATAAAAGCATGCAGTAGCAAGTTTCTAAAAACATCTTTCGGATGCATTGAATAAACGTTTCTTAAAACAGTGTATTAGAAATGTTATATAAACAGAAAATATATGATAAATTATAACCATGGGATAAAACATCAAAATAACGTTAAAAAACCGTTTTTGGAAAACCGTTAAATCCAAACGTGATTTTCCTGATTATTTGACGCAATTGAAAACAGTTTTTGGAAACATTGGCATGACATTATTCTAACCGTTGGTGTAAAACGTTAAAATCATGTTTTTTGGACCATCCAATTTAACATTATTTAAACGTAATGAAAAAACGGTTTTTCAACGGATTTTCGACCGTTTATAAACGTAATTTAAACGTAATTGTGTTTGTTGGGTTAGACCCTTATGTAATATGAATACATTTTTGTGGACAAGGTCAGGTATATGTTTCAATTTGTTTGTCAAATATTTGGTAAGAGAAAAAATAAAAGGACAAGGTCTTGCTTACATTTAGATCCTATGCTATCCGGCCGATTTATTTATGCAGAATGCCTCACAAAAGGATAGAAAGTTGTAATAAGACTGCACACTGGCTTAACGTTAATAGAAGTTTGAATTTGATAAACACACCTTACACCTATTAAACCCCCCCCCCCTTGTACACTGTATGCCAGGACTACAGCCTGTAGACAAAAAATTAAAAGACAACTGTTCACATGTATGACAACAATGCCAGATACGTATTGATTTAGGCCTAATGCTTGCCAAGTTCATAACAAGGTAGCCAATTAGTTGGACATCCATCTGATAATCTGAGATACCGTGCAAGGGGGTGACTTTGAACAGTCCGGGGTGACTTTGAACGCTTTTCTGACAAAGATTGATCTTCCGTGAATGCAAAATTAAATAAGAAACTGGAAGCTTATATACCGTACAAGGGTAGCTTATTTCATTTTGCATTCACAGAAGATCAATCTTTTTCAGAAAAGTGTTCAAAGTCACCCCGGACTGTTCAAAGTCACCCCCTTATACGGTACTTCATTCTCTGTAAAATTTGAAAACTGAGTTGATGCAATAATTTGAGCTGTCTGAGAATGTTAATAATTTTCAAGCTATGATAGCTCAATCCTATAAGTTGTCAAGGTATGATAGCTCAATGCTGTAAGTTGTCCAAACGAATCATAACATTAAGCTGTGAAAACATGAAAGCTTCAGTTGTTGCAGATAGCTTGACATCTCAGTCATGCCACATATAGCGCCATCTATAACAAGCACTTCCCATAAGACTGCATTTAGTTTTAAATAATTATTTACTTACAAGAAAAAATAACATTTATATTACACTATCCCAGAGAAAAAATGAGTAGCACACCACTTCAGCTGGTTACCTTTTTATTTTTATCTCTCTTTAATTAATTTGTGGGAGTAATTAGATGCATGCTTCCACACGTCACCCAACATTTCCAAGTCAGAGTGTGTTCAAATATAGGCTTCTAGCACTGTATACCAACTGAGATGTGCCACAGGCCTTTGGGATTTATTCACAAGAAATTAATTTTCAAATCTCCTTGTGATGCAATGGTCTTTGTTGAATGCATCTTGGGCCTGTCCATGATGTGCTGAAATGAAGCATACTGGATCAGGTGGATCCCCTTGAGAGATCAAACAATATTTCGGGATTACAGCCCATATTCATAAATAACTCTATAAGACAGGTCACACAAATATAAATGAAAAACAACTAAAAATAAGTCAACACAGCTCAACATTTTGAGTTATGTCAGCTTGGATCAATAAGTCAACAAAACTCAATATTTTGAGCTGTAAGTCAACACAACTCATTGTTTTGAATTTTCTCAGCTTGAATACCTTAGTCAACATAGCTTAGTATTTTGAGCTATCTCAGCTCGGTACTTTGAGTTATATCAGCTTAAAACATTAATCTATGTTAGCTCAATCAACTTGTGCAACCATCTCACTCAATCAATTGAGCTGAATCAGCGAGTCCGATTTTACAGTGCAAGGTCGTCATCTATGATAATTAAGAATCAAATAAGGTACTTGTCTTGTCTTAAAGTTCCTGTGCTGTCATTATTAGATTCCTTTTTATGCTGCCATCTGAAAAACTGATTTTTTTCGGTGTTTTTGTAATTTCATAAAAGATAATAATGTATCATTATATCAATACTATAAGTATGCCGGTTGGATGTATTTTACACATATATATACGTTTGGAAGCAAAACATGTACATTAAAAGAAAACAATAATTGTTATATCTCTGGTGGACAGAACATTAGAGAAAGTACCCAAACAATTGTAACTAAGTTTAAATCTTTGACTTTGTTTTTGACAATATCAACTTCTTCACTGATTTTGATATTTGGGATTTATTTGCCATATGAAAGGTGGAAATAAGCAATCCATTGTAAGTAAGATGCACTGTCCATTAATACCTAAATATCCAGGAAGTCAAGCAACTTGCTTTGGCTGCTGCAGCTGGTTCAAAATGATGGAGTGGTGGTTATACAAGAGGAGACACAAAAGCAGTCTGGCATGTTTCTCTGTACTTGCATTCTGCCTTTGCCCTTGTGCTTCATATATTTAAGATGAAGCACAGTATAACAATACAAAGCAATTGAAGACAAATGGGCTTAGAAAGTATAGTAAGCCTACAACAAAAAGAACAGCATACTTAAGAACAAGCTTTTGTCGAGCTGTATAGCTAAACGTTGTCAGATGCTGAGGCACACTCTGCAGTTCAAACAAGATGGTTCAGGGCCGTAGGCTGGGCTGAATTCTAGGAGGGCAGAGACTGGTCTGAGGGCATGCGAATCCCGGAAAACCTGTCACAGCTTGCATCCCTATTCTCCAGCATTGCAATATATATAAAGTATCCACAAGCTATGATGTCATTTGATACTTGGTCAGATTCCCAAACTTCTAGCCAATAAGAATCCACCTCAACTGAGCATCATAGTTTCAACTGAATGTCAGAGTGTATTTGTGACAAGTAAAATTTCATGTAAATTCTCAACTGAACGGTCTGATGGAACACCAATACCAGGGCAGGAAAACTTCTTGAATATTTAGAAAGATATTCCTGATCCTCTCTCTGTACTGCAAAGAACGGGATTGAACATCTCGGAGGCCTCACAACTCTCCCAGAAGCTTCTTGGAGCATGAAATGTGCTCCCCAACATCACTCCTCTGATACAATCTGCATGCACTTAACACATTGTGCCTTAGTGTCTGGCATCATAGCAATAAAGCAAGACATCAAAGCAGAAGGCTGCATCCAAGTTGCTGGATAATCACAAATTCTTCCACATGTCTAGCTTTTGAAAATTGTCTTGCAATGTCATATCAACTACGTATATGTGCCTCATCTCCTGAACATGTTGGACATGTATGCATACACATGCTGTATTTACCTACTAATATTTCTTCTCTGTTATAAACAAATATCCAATTCCTTTCATGTGTCTTTGCATAGAATTACTCAGCTTCATTCATGTCCATGTTAATATTTAAAGTGGCACTCATAATATTTATAGGAAGGAATGATATTCAAGTTTTTAGTTTCTGAAACTTAAGAAATGTTGATTGTGGTAATCAAAGATATTACAAGGAGTTGTCTGATGTCAGAATCAATATCTCTCAGCAGATATCTTCTAAAATTATTGTCTCTAGAATATATTAATATCATGTCAATAAATTCTGCTTCCAGTATGCAGTTGTGATAAAACTTGGCCTTTCCCATGCATCTTTTACTGAGAAATGGGTAAAGACAATGAACATTTTGCAGCTATTTTGATAATTTTAAAAGCATCAAATAAGCCATTTATCTTGTCTTAAAGTTCATGTGCTACCATTATTAGATTGTTTTTTATGCTGTCATCTATAAAAAAAATTTTTGGTGTTTTGCAATTTCATAAAAGATAACAGGTTACATGTATCATTGCATCCATACTAACTACCTGTTGGATGTATGTAATGCATACAAATTAGTAAACAAAACATGTACATAAAAAGAAAACAAGACTTTGTTATATATCTAGTGGACAGAACATTAGACAAAGTACCCACACATCTGTAACCAATCCATCACCCATAGTTCTTGAAATAGAAAGCTTTGACCTTGTTATGATAACTCACTTCGCATTGGTTCGCTATGACACCAACCCTTCACTGATTTTGACGTTAGGGATTTATTTGTCATATGAACGGTGGAAGTAAGCAATCCATTGTAGGATGCAGTGTCCATAAATACTTAAACATCCAGGAAGCCAAGCAACTTGCTGTGGCTGCTGCAGCAGGTTCAAGATGATGGATTGATGGTTATACAAGAGGAGACACAAAAGCGGTCTGGCATCTTGCTGTGTACTTGCATTCTGCCTCTACTCTTACGCTTGATATATTTAAGATGAAGCACAGTATAACCGTACAAAGAAAAGGGAAGACAAGTCGGCTTAGAAGGTATAGTAAGCTTACGAAAAAAAAGAACAGCGTACTTAAGAACTAGCTTTTGTGGACCATGCATGCAGTAATGCTGTCAGACGGTGAGGCACACTCTGCAGTTCAAACAAGACGGACTCTGATGGTCTTAAAAGGTTTCTAAAAGCGTAAGGCATTCTGGACAATCATTTCAGTTGGTAAGAGTATATTATTCAGCTGACTTTTCAGTATGATAAGAGACATGTTTACTTTAGTGCCGGTGACTTGAGTTCAATAAATTGGCATGGACGTGCTTGACAATTTTAGTTCTTGATATCTAATTGATTTCCATTACTATTTGAATTATTCTCTCCACAACTGACTGAAAAATATGTTACTTACTTCAAAATCAAATTTATAGAATGATTTCACTGTATAAATGTGCTAAAAATGTCTAGGGTGCAGTGTATGTGTCATGCAGTATAATAGAATGTGCAATCAAGATAAGACAAGATCAAAATGTATAGAGAAACAAAGAGACTGAAACTGATATTGCATCACTGATTTTCTTCCTCGATATGGAATCTTTGAAGTGGCATCCTGTTTTTAATTGGGATTATGCTTTCAAAGGGAGTTTTATCCTGCAATCTGACATTCTCTAATTTGCCTTTCAAAGAAGATCACTTGTCATCACTGTTTCATTAGTCATGTTGTTTTTAGGCAGCAAAGTTTGAAACTTTACAGTGATGCAAAGTTTCAAGGATACCGTCTTCTTCTATATCCGAATTATTATTCTAAAGAGTAGACCTATCCAAAGTGATGCATTGATTTGTTACGCTCTCATGAAACAGATGTGAAACAGAATAGTAGACCTGCATTAGGGCATATATGAATGTCGTAAATGCATATAATGTGTATCTAATTTTGTATTATTATATTTGTGTCAGTTATCCAATAAACACAGTACCCAATTATTACCCATTCCTGTATTATATATTAAGTACTGAATGAGCCCTGGCATAAACAGTAATGATGAAGTAGATAAATGACGACTACACTTATTACAATTATAGATGTGGGATTATCTCATAAATACAGAACAGGCATGACCTGGCATGTCCATTTATTTCGGCAATTGCCAATTTTAATATTGATGAGTTGATGCCTAAAATAATACCTTCCTATTAATTAGCATTGGTATTACACAACTTTTAATGTACACTGAATGTTTGGCTACCGTGTTATGAATTTGGCAAGCACTAAATCAAAATCTTGGCATGATTTAAATGTAAACTAATTCTTGGCATGGGGTCTTACTAATCAGAGATTTCCACTTGGATGGGAGATCAAATAAAGGGGGACCCTCAGATGCAGGCAAATGTGCAATTTGTCAATTCTTGATGTATACATTTTCTCTCACACTCCAAACAAGTAGGTATGGTGTATACATGTGATTGCGATAGCACCAAGCACACCTTTAGATTGAAGAAGTTTGTGCTGCAGCTGTCATCTGTCACAGTGGTTTGCCTTTTGATTGGATTTATTATCCATCCAATAACTATGTATCCTTCTTTTTTTTCATAGACTGAAAGCATGATGTCATGCTGAGACTTGATGGCGATTGGTCCGTTGAGGTGTGAGTAGAACAAGAAATTCTTTAAAAAAAGAATTGTAGGGACCTGAGGTTTCTTCAAACACATATTTTATTTTCCAAATATTCAAATAATGTTTTATGTATGTGTAGTTACATCTATACCTCCAATGTATCACTGTGAGTGTGTGATTTAACAAACCTAATACATGTTACCTCATGATTAGGCATGCCTAATTACAGGTGTTATTAACATAGACAGCAAACCAAGCAATGAGAAGCCCCTTTATATTCTTTGTCATGAACGTGAAATTTCTATTTCCATTACAACAAACTAATTGTGGCTTGCATAATATTTCGATTATTACACTTTTAGACTGGCCAGTGAGAAGTTGAATATCTAATGTTCTCATACAGTGTTTTCTTTTATCACTTGTCTTATATTGTCTCAAATCTGTATACACTTAGGCTATATAATTTTTTGAAGGAAATCTCTATGGGATAACATTATGCTCAAGGTGTGCTTTGGGTATGGTCCCCAATCACTCAACCATGACAGTCATGGTTGAGTGGCTCCCAAGGTCATGCAGTGATGGAGCTACTAAGCATAAGGAGGGGCAAATATAAACTTGATTTGTAAATTGTAGTCACAGTTACCTTCGCTGTAGCATGAGTACCCTTCTAATATTGGAGGTAAATTTGGAGGGTACTCCTGCTATAGGGAAAGTATATCTGCAAGGCCAACTTCCTAGTGGCCCCCTCCAGAAACTCAAGAAGCTCCACCACTGCAGTACACATAAATTGATGACAAATAGCACTTGGCTGATTCTTTTTGCCCCTTTAGTTAGGGACCTCCACTGTAAAATCTTTCCTCATTTGGAGCTTATAACACAGATCTGAGATGGTCCCTACAAAAACCATAATTTATGTCATACAAGGATTTTTCGGTGATGTGAAGCTACAAGTACATTGACAACACCAGCCATCTCAAGTCTTTTTTGTGTTTTACAGCTATTCACTAAACTTCTTCGCCAGCTGAGTGTTTATTAAGTACAATTTAAGCAACTGCTTGATGTCATGTAGCTGACTTTCCCAACCAATGAGAATGTACACGTAGCTTGACATCACTGAAAAAGCCTTGCATGACATATGGTTTTTTCTACTCACACCTCAACTGACCAATAGACACCCATGCAGTCTCAGCATGACATCATGCTTACAGTGTAAAAATTGAAGGATACATAGTTACTGGATGGATAATAACACTGAGTTCGGGGGATGCTACCATTGACACACATAATAGCTATTTCACCAAGGTTTAATAATGGGATGAAGCCTATAGAGTAAGATGACAAATGGCATGGCATAAGAAGAAAGACTTTAATAGGCCTATTGAAAGACTTGAAGTGGAATAAATCATCCATGATTTTGAAAACATACTGCCAATACACTATATCATCATAGTATTAGTAAATAACATGATAAATCAGCTGGAAGATTCTCGACATAACTATTTGCTATGATATGTGCCAAACCAATATTCATACGATCTTACATCTCGATATGTGATACCATAGGATATCATTGAATTAAAGGTCAACCCAAAAGCAGACACTCCTTCATGGAAACGGTTTGACATTCTGACAGATACAGTCGGATGCAGCACAATTATAGAATACAAGTGACATCTGATACACCCACTCCATAATAAGCATTCTAAAATAAGCATTCCATGATATTATTATTTCAGAGATGGTTGGTGTTGTCGATGTTATTCTGAATGAAGTGCAATTAACAGGCACCAAAGCTTACTTCTGACAGCACAGCTTCGAGACTTGTAATGTTTTTCAGCTTAGCACAGTTTGTCGAGAAGTGGAATTCAGTGACATCATAAGTTAGTAAGAAGTCTGTCCTGGTATCAGGATTAAACATCTCTAAGGCCTTGTAACTCCTTCAAAAGTTTCTCCGAGCATAAAATGTGCTCCCTAACATCCACACCACTGATAATATCTTAATTTAACACAAATGTTCTGCTTTAGTGTCTGGCATCAAAGCAATAAAGTAAGACATAAAGGTAGAAAGCAGCATCCAGGTGACAGATCATCACAAACTACGCCGAGTGCCAAGTTATTAGGCAGCGATGGCTTTTTGCCACATCTCCAAAAGTATTTGGAATATTTTTGTGTCCTTCACCCACAAGTGTGGGTTAGGGTAGAAGTTTATTCTGAGCAAATTTTGTCCCATTCCGTTCCCGCAGTCAGACATTATAGTATTTATTACAGTTTTCGGGTGTGCCAAGTTATTAGGCACATTTGCATGTTGCATTAAAACATGGACAAAACCTATGAAAACTCAAATGAAAATGACCTGGTATTATTCCAAATATTAATTTACATAAAGTTATGCCATATTAGGAAGCTTTCGTGTCTGCACTTGGAAGCAATCCACTTTATTCTTCTCCATTGGAATACCATGGATTTTACCAGAATTTTGACAAACAAAGCCTCTCTCGGACTAAAAGTAAGTCATATCACTAAAAAGATTGTTTTGTAGTTTACTTCAAGCTATTAACTTCATGCTGCAGGAATTTCAGCCAGATTGTAGCTCATCAACCAAGTCAACAGCAAATCAAAAAATTATGATTTATCACATCCTATTTGCAATGTTATTTCAATGGGAGTTCGTAATGAGACATTTGACAAGTTTTTTGAATTGCTCTATCTTCACGAGATTTTATATTTTTTTGTCCATATTTGAATGCAACGTGCTAATGAACAGTTGTCAGTGAGGTTGCAATGCAGTACAGGTACTTAGTGTGATCGATACGTCAGCTTGTCACTTTTTGCAAGCTCTCCCTATGTAACAAATTGGGAAATTCTGGAATTCTGTGCTATTTAAAATTGCTGTCCCGGGTATCCCAGCACACAGCAAAAGAAGAAAATTAAAATGTCATATTTCATTTTTTTAATTTATTTATTCTTGCCTTTATTATCTATCTGTTTATAATCTGGATTCCCTTCCGTCAACTTAAATTCATTTGGTTTGAAATATAGAAGTGCATGACCAGTTTCAGCACATGCAACTTTAATGTTGAACTGACAGGATTACTCTGATAGTACTTAGTAGTTGCCGGAATATTTGATATTCCTCAAATGTGAAAGATTTATCAACTTCAATTTTTAATCTGTTTGGATTTTTAAGAGGCCTCCAACTCCTGCATGCCAGACTCATCAAATAGGCTTTCTGGATGGCAAGTTGAAGTTATGTGCAAAATCAAATTGAGGAGTGAAAATAATGGTCTTTAACATGGTAAGCTCACATCTAGGCTGTTCTGAGGCTTGCATTAAGCCTGATACATTTAGTAGGGTCGGGCATAATAATTACTCTGGATGATGAAGTGGCTTTTGTTCAATGATGGTGTGATTAGTGACAGTCAATGACAATAAACCAGAGAACCTATATATAAGTACAGACAAAAGTGTGTCATAAAGTCCATTAACACAAATTCCCATGTTCATGAAATTGTATATTCTCCTCATTGCAACAGTGAGTGGCATTACAGAAAGTTTTCAATGGATATCAACCGATTAACTTCCATTTCATTTACTTGGCCAGCGTTAAATCAATCTAATTAATACTTTAAGTTTTATTTTGGCGTTAACTTTGAAAATTTCGTTGTTATTATTGTTTTCATAGCTACATGTTTTTTGAAAACTTCGTTTTGCAGTTAAACCGTGACATCATCAGGGTATCTGTGAATGTGATTGGTCTAATCTTCAATCGGTGACATATCAGTTCAGAGTTTGACATCACGGTTTATGACAAAGGAAATTAAAACTGCCAGGCAATGTTATCGTTTGTGTACAACCACAACAAACAACTTCTGTCTAAGCTGATTGCTACACCTTGCCAGAAGAGTCGCTGTTTCAATGTTTCCCAAACAAAGCCTGTTTTATTGTTTTTCACAAGATACTTGTCATCACAATTTCAAATCACTTTGTGACATTTGTTGTTAGTCATTGTACACTGCAGGCCAAAAGTTTGGAAACACAACTTTGCTTCCCATTGGATCAGTGTTACAGAAATTCGCTTGTGGGTGCATGGATTCTTATCTGATCCGAAGAAAATATCATCATAGGAAGAGGGATTTTACTGGTAGTATCCACAGTGTATCTGAATGGCATTCAGTTTCCTTTGTTGCTTTCAAAAATACTGATGGACCCAAACAAGTGGCTAGGCATACCAATGAAATGGCAATGGCCAATGCTTTCTGACTTTGACACATCCCCATCTTTGAAATTTAACACTATTTTTACAAATTTACCTTTAATCATCCACTTATAATTTATTTAGGTCTATTTCGATTTGATCAAGTAAGAATCCGGACAACCACATACCATTTTGTGCAACACTAAGTTCAATTTCCAGGCAGTGGTGAGCAGCTTATCATTTCCAAAGTTTTGCCAAGGAGTGTAACTACTCTCCTCTGAGAATAATGTAAGTGGTTTGTTTGATTCAGTAACATTCTATTGAAGCATCTATCAACCACTGCGGGTATTAAGGCTAAACCAGCTAAGCATACATAATCCATGTGTCAATGCATTTAGTCAGTTTCTTGAAATGTGTGCTTGTAATATACCAAGTATGCAACTAATTCTGTGACATCACAGTTTTGTGATGAAGCGAAGTACAAACTGGAAAAACACATATCTATGAAAACGATAATAACATAGTTGCGTTTTTAATAATGCTCAGTGAACTTTGTTATCCCACAGCATCATACAAAATACTTTTTATGAACATCAAAGTTGACCGTAGTGATTTGTAATGAAATACCATTAACAGGCATCTTGGTCAACCATTAGCAGCGTGGCCTGGGGTTTATAATGTTTTTCGGCTGAGCATAAAGTTGTTTATCATGAAGCAAAGTTCAGTGACATCATGAGTGATTAAGAAGTTTGTCTAAGTAAGGGGATCGGATGTCTCCAGAGCCTCCTAACTCTCTCAGAAGCTTCTTCAAGCATAAAATGTGCTCCTTGACATCCACACCACTGATATGATCTTCACGAAACCCGTGTGCTTAAGTGTCTGATATAAAAAAAAATAGGGCAAGACATAAAAGTAGAAGGCAGCATCCAGGTGGTGGATCATCACAAATCCTTTCACAAGGCCAGCTCTAGTGATATGTCATGCAATGGCAATTGCAGAAGCTGGTAATATCATACACTCATGAAACACAACACTTAATTTTAGCTCATATTTTTGCAAATAAATTCTTTTGTCCAAAACCATATAGATGCAATTAATACATTGTCGACAAGCACAACTGTACCAAAAAATTTTCAACTGCGACCATTTCCTGTCTTTCCTCGAATTGTATTACCAAATTTGAGATTTTTTCACAATAAAATACGCTCCTTACACCTTACATCCAAAAGGAGGATGTTATTTGAAAGGTTGCGTAGTTGATGATTAAAAGAAGAAAAATTATTCCAGCAACTTTAATTTTAGATTTTAACCAAAACTTAGAAAATTTGCTTTCGACCAATTTTGGAACAAAGTGAGGAAAATGATTTAGTTTCATGCCTTTTGGATAATGTTATTTTTGTGAAAATTTGCCTAGGTGTGTCTAATATGTCTCACGAGGACTGAGAAAAAAATTCTAGGCATAATATTGATAAGAAAAAATCTAATATTGCATGGAAGGCCAAATTTTAAAAGTGAATGTCACAGTCACTGCAAAAACATCAGGCCTAAAATCCAAATACTGAATTTATGATATCGCAAGATGTGTCAGATATCTCTGCCTTGACATGACTGAACTGATGTTCATGTAAAACACTTTTGGTTTTTGAAAGGTGTAATGGTCGCAGTTGAATAATTTTTGGTACAATTATTCTTGTCGAAGATAGAATCAATTCCATCTACATGTATATGTTTTTCGACAAAAAAATGTATTTGCGAAAATATGAGCTAAAATCAAGTGTTTCGTTTCTCTTACTGGTGAGCGTATATGTCATATGGCCAGACATGGATACTAAGAGACATTGTGGAAGTGAAGGTTAGACCACAAGTAGACACTCCTTCCTGGAAGGGATTGACATTCAGTTAAATGCAGTTAGGACAATTATAGAAACTTAATTACATCCGATAATCCAATTCTATAACAAGCAATCACAGTGACATTATAAGGGATGGGATGGCTTGGATGCCAGTATTAGAAGCTGTTGTTGACTTTTATTATTAATCGGCACAGAAAATTGCTTTTGGATATAAGATAAAACGGACATCATGGGAAACTTCTAACACAGCCTGCAGGTTAATGTTTTCCAGTTCAGCACAAAGTTTTTACAAAAGTTAAGTTCAGTGACATTACTAGTGATTAAGAAATATGTCAAAGAAGATGGATGTCTCAGGGGCCTCAAAACTCCCTTAGAGACTTCTTCAGGCATAAAATGTGCTCTCTTATATCCCTACCATGATACAATCTTCCTTTAACCTTGAGTGCTTCACTGTTAGCATCAAAGCAATAAAGCAAGACATCAAAGAAGAAGAGAGCTTCTGACCCCAGGCATCAAACGTGACAAGGCATCATAAATGCTTCCATAAGCCAATGAGATGAACTATATAAAGTAGTTTTATCTTCTGTGCTCTTACCAGATTTTCTTATGGTCATCTATAGTAGCTTATCTATATAATATATATGGCATTTTCATCCACCAACTTATCAATCATTTTGCAATTGGCACATATGGAGTAGACATGAGACTCCCTTTTCTCTCATCTTATGACTTATCAATCAAACCTCATGAGGATAAACAACTGACTTCAGAGGGCTGCACTATCCAAGTGGCATGTGGCAATTATAGATCAACCGTATGTTTGCAGGCTGGATGTGGCTGACTACCAAGTAGACAAGCACACATATGACTGAGTGACAATAACACGTGAATTTTGAAAAGCTAACCACTATGGCAGATGACAACTGCAGCACCAACTTCCTCAATCAATAGGTGTAGTCCCACATTCACTCTGCTTATTTTGAAGGTGTGAGATTTACACATCAAGAATTGACTGATAATATATAGCCAAGCCCGTTACAATTTATTGCTTTTGTGGCTCCAGTATTTAGGACCAACATTTATTTCCTCTTCTATCCAAGTAGAAATCTCAGATCAGTGAGATCTCATGCCAAAAATTAGTTGATACAAACCATGTAAAAATTTAGATTTAATGCTTTCCAAGTTCATAACATGGCAGCCAATCAGTCAGTGTGTGAATATGTACTTTGAAAGTTGTGTATTGACAGAGCTGGAATAATGAGAAGGCATTATTTTAGGTGTCAATTAATCAATTAACTGGTAATTGCGGAAGTGAATGGACATTCCTTTGTCTGTATTTGTGAGCTTGGGTGACATACTATCATTGTAATAGTGGAGTAATCCATTAATGATGAAAACTATCATTGTGTACTTGCATAACAGGGCTATAACAGGGCCCATTCAGTACTTTTAATACAGAGAATGGGTGCTGTGGTTACTAAATAACTCTTACAAATATATATAAATGGCATTCATAAGCCCAAGTATCAGGTTTACTGCTGGTTTTCATCTGCGGTATATGTTTCTAATTCATCACCTCTATCTGATATTCAATGAATCTATTTTTAGTTTCTGCTACATTATGAATAAGCCTTTGGAAGGTTGTGATTTGAAACTATTCTTCTACACGTCTACCATTGATACCAAATACTCAGCGTATCATGCTGGTGACAATGAGAACAAAGAACAATGTTTATGTCCAAATAATGATGAACATAACAATTACCTGGAAATGTGAAAAATAATCATTCCCAAAAAACGATGGCATATAAGATGCATGTATAATGAATAACAATTTAGACTTAACTAACAAACAGTATCCTTGCAACTTGACATCACTTTAAAGCATCAAACTTTGCTGCCTAATTTGTAACATTTGTAACATGAGTTACATGACAAATGAAACACTGATGGCATACAGTATGATCTCCATTGAAAGGCAAATTGGAAAATGTCAAATTGCAGGATGAAACTCCTTTTGAAATCATAATCCCAATTAAAAACAGGATGCAACTTAAAAGATGCCATGTTGACGAAGAACATCTGTGATGCAATCTCATTTTCAGCCTCTTTGTTTCTCTGTGCATTCTTGTCTTTTCTTATCTAAATTGAACATTCTGTTATACTCCATGACCATGTGCATGCATACCAATAATACCCTATAAGACAATACAAGCGTATGCAAGTCGAATTTGGAGATTGCAGAAGCAGGGTCATTTTGCAAATAACATACAGATATGGTGCAAATGCAATAGTTGACCTTGTAAATCTCACTTATTTTGATAATGTTGACTCATTGTTGAGGCATGCAAATAACTTTTTCCTTTGTAGTATTTGCATATTTTGAAGAAATACATGACTAGTGGGAGCCTAGGATACCGGGGGGAGCATAGGAGGCCCAGCCCCCCCCCCCCCACCTGAGACCACCAAGATTCATTGTAGCATTCAGAAGAAAAATTGCGATAACGAGGGCCCGCGAATGCCGAAACATGTCTGGGCCTCTCCTGGACTATCATGTCTGGATCCGCCACTGAATGTGTTTTAGTGTCTGGCATTATAGCAATAAGCAAGAAATCAAAGCAGAAGGCAGCTTCCAACTTGCCAGATAATCACCAATTCTTCCACATGCCTATCTTTTGAAAATTGTCATGTAATGTCAACTATGTAACATGTATGCCTCATCTCATGAACATGTCGGACATGCATACATATGCCATATTTAACTACTGATGATCCTTCTCTATTACAAACAAATATATCCAATTCCTTTTATGTGTCTTTGTATAGAATTACTCAGCCTCATTCATGTCCATTTTAAAATTAAAAGCACAACACATAATATTTAATTCATAGGAAGGAATGATATTGTTTAGTTTCTGAAACTTAAGAAATGTTCATTTTGGCAATTGAAGATATTACAAGGAGTTGTCTGATGCCAGAATCAATATCTCTCAGCAGATATCTTCTAAATTATTGTCTCTAGAATATGTTGATTGCATTGCTAAAATTCTGCTAGCAGCATTTGTAGTGAAACCTGGTCCATCCCAAGCATCTTTTCCTGAAAAATTGGAAATGACAATGAATATTTTTCAGCCCCAAATGCATACATGTATAGCTCCAAATTTGTCATCTGTGATAATTAAGCATCACATAAGGTACTAGTCTTGTCTTAAAGTTCCTGTGCTACCATTATTAGATTCCTTTTTTATGCTGTCCTGAGTGTCCTCTAAAAAAATTTTTGTTTTTGTTGGTATTGTGTAGTTTCATAAAAGATAATAAGGTATCAATACATCCATACTAAGTATAGGCTACCTGTTGGATGTATGTTACGCATATACGTTTGTAAACAAAAACAAGAATTGTTATATCTCTGGTGGACAGAACATTAGAGAAAGTAGGCCTACCCGCACATCTGTAACAATATATCATCCAATTCTTGAAATTGAAATCTTTGACTTCGTTTTTGACAATATCAGCTTTATCACTGATTTTGACCTTCGGGATTTATTTGCCTATGAAAGATGGAAACAAGTAATCCATTGTAGGATGCACCGTCCATAAATACTTAAGCATCCAGGAAGTCAAACACCTTGCTTTGGCCGCTGCAGCTGGATCAAGATGATGGAGTGGTGGTTATACAAGAGGAGACACAAAAGCAGTCTGGCATGTTGCTGTGTGTACCGTAATATGGGGTGAATCAGGACAGAATTGGCCATTTTTCTATCATAGCATGGTCACAAATCAACTCAGATATCAAAATATTGTGTCAAAATGTGTCTGAGCATAATATCTCGGTATCCCTAGGAGCTTGAAATGATATCTTAAATTGCTGATGCTCAGGGCCAAAAAGCCACTGTCCCAATTCACCCCATACTTTGGGGTGAATCGGGACAGTCCATTATTTCCACTATCAATACTTCCTACCTTACCTAAGTGATTGCATCTTGTGAGTAAACATTAGAAAACATGTTCCAAATGCCAAGAATATATTTTGAGAAAAATCTGAAAACAATTTCATTAATGTTATGCAAATTGAAGAAAATGTGATAAATGACAGAAAAATATGGAAAACTACTGTTTTTCGCTCATTTCGCAGGTGATTGTGAATTCTGGACTAAATCCACTATAAATGATACTAAGTTCAATAATATTCATTGAAAGACCATGCTAGTACATTCAAATGAAAATTGATATGGTATACTTTTTATTATTCCTTAAACGTTGCCATTGACCTGGATGTGAACCCATGACCAAATCTATATAATTCGTTATCTGGTCTAGTATTCCGGTCCCCTGACCCTACATTAAATTGAAAAATGGTTCCTGTGAGTTATTTTGGCTCTGTTATTTAGACTTTTTATGGTACAAGCAAAGTTTTGCCCACTTTATGAAAGTGCTAATTCTGCTGGCGCAAATTAAAAGTGCTCCAGCGCCGTTGCGCCGACAGGTAGAAGTATGAAAATTCATCACAATTTTAACTAGAGTGTATTCTAATAGTGTGCCAAAAATCAAATCTCTAAGGCAAATAGAAGTTGGTGTTTTTTGAAGGGATATAATGCTGGTCTGTTCTGTCCCGATTCACCCCAGTGTCCCGATTCACCCAATATTACGGTACTTGTATTCTGCCTTTGCCCTTATGCTTCATATATTTAAGATGAAGCACAGTATAACAATACAAAGCAATTGAAAACAAATGGGCTTAGAAAGTATAGTAAGCTTACAACAAAAAGAACAGCGTACTTAAGAACTAGCTTTTGTGGACCGGTAATGCTGTCAGATGCTGAGGCACACTCTGCAGTTCAAACAAGATGGACTCTGATGGTCTTAAAAGGTTTCTAAAAGCGTAAGGCATTCCGGACAATCATTTCAGTTGGTAAGAGCACATTATTCAGCTGACTTTTCAGCATGATAAGAGTCATGTTTACTTTTGTGCCGGTGACTTGAGTTCAATAAATTGGCATGGACGTGCTTGACAATTGTAGTTCTTGATATCTAATTGATTTTCTTTACTATTTTAACTATTTCTCTCCACAACTGACTGAAAAATATGTTATACTTACTTCAAAGTCAAATTTATAGAATGATTTCACTGTATACATGTGCTAAAAATGTCTACTATTGTCCAGGGTGCAGTGTATGTGTCATGTAGTATAACAGAATGTGCAATTTAGATAAGATAAGAATTTATAGAGAAACAAAAAGACTGAAAATTAGATTGCATCACCAATGTTCTTCTTCAATCAATATTGCATCTTTGAATTGGCATCCTGTTTTCAATTGGGTTTATGCTTTCAAAGAAGATCACTTGTCATCACTGTTTCATTAGAAATGTTGCTTTTTAGGCAGCAAAGTTTCAAGGATACCGTTTTCTTCTATAATGCTATCCAAATTGTTATTCTAAAGTGATGCATTGATTTGTTATGTTCTCATGAAATAGATGCGAGGCACAATACCAGACCTGCATTAGGGCATATGAATGTCATAAATGTACATAATGTGTATTCAATTTTATATTATTAAAATTGTATCATTGTATCAATTGTCCAATTACTACAGTACCCAACTACTACCAATTCCCTGTATTATATACATGTATTAAAGCTGTTTGTGGTTTAGCAGTCCAAACAGTTTCAAAATTAACTTTCAATTTGATTGTGTGATGTCACTGTCTTAAAAATGTTTTGTTTGTGTCAGTTATGGTTAATCAGATGATTCAGTGCTTATGATATCTAGCAGCATGGTTGACAATAAACAAACTAATTAAATGACTTTTAAAAGGTACTTCATCAAATAAGAAGATTAAGAGACCAACATAAAACTGTCAATAATGTGGCAAAGCCAGTTTGCAAACTGTAAATAAGAAAATTAATTTTTGCCAGTGGACCGCCAATCTGCAAAGTATTGAATGGGTCCTGGTATAAACAATGATGATGAAGTAAATAATTTATGACTCCTCTTATTACAATATAGATGTTTGAAGATCTCATAAATACAGAAAGGGTATGTCCATTGATTTCTGCAATTACCAATTTTAATATTGATTAGTTGATGCCTAAAATAACATATTCCTATTAATTAGCATTGGTATTGCACAACTTTTAATGTGCACTGACTGTTTCGCTACCATGTTACGAATTTGGCAAGCACTAAATCAAAATCTTGGCATAGTTTAAATGTAAACTAATTCTTGGCATGGGATCCTACTAATCAGGATTTCCACTTGGATGGGAGATCAAATAAAGGGGGACCCCCAGATGCAGGCAAATATGCTATTTCTCAATTACTGGTGTTTACATTTTTCCTTGCACCCCAAACAAGTACATATGTATGTTGTGTGTGATTGTGATAGTACCAAGCATACCTATAGATTGAAAAAGTTGGTGCTGCAGCTGTCATCTGTCACAGTAGTTTGCCTTTTGATTGGATTTATTATCCATCCAATAACTATGTATCCTTCAATTTTTTTTCACAGAATGAAAGCATGATGTCATGCTGAGACTGGGTGGCTACTGGTCAGTTGAGGTGTGAGTAGGAAAGCCATATGTCATGCAAGGCTGTTTCAGTGATGTCAAGCTACGTGTACATTCTCATTGGTTGGGAGAGTCAGCTACATGACATCAAGCAGTTCCTTAAATTGTACTTAATTAACATTGTGAAGGCTCCAGTATCATTATCATTTTATCAATGGTACACATGGATAAACATACTGCCAATACACTCTATCATCATAGTTGCATGATAAATCAGCTGGATGATTCTCGAAATTGTTATTTGCTATGATATGAGCCAAACCAATTCTCACGCGATCTTTAATCTCGTTATGTGATACCATAGGATATCATAGAATTAAAGGTCAACCCAAAAGCAGACACTGCTTCATGGAAATGGTTCGACAATCTGACAGATACAGTCGGATGCAGCACAATTATAGAATACAAGTGACATCTGATACACCCATTCTATAATAAGCATTCTGAAATAAGCATTCCATGATATTATTATTTCAGAGATGGTGGCTGTTGTTTATTTTGTTATTTTGAATAAAGTGCAATTACTAACAACAGGCACCTGGTACCAAAGCTAACTTCTAACAGCACAGCTTTGAGTTTGTCAAGAAGTGGAGTTCAATGACATCATAAGTGATTAGGAAGTTTGTCTAATAGATGAGGGTAAAACATCTCTAAGGCCTTATAACTCCCTCAGAATTGCGTCTCCGGGCATAAAATGTGCTCCCTAACATCCACACCACTGATAATATCTTCACTTAATACATTGTGCTTTAGTGTCTGGCATCAAAGCAATAAAGCAACTTTAAGCAAGACATAAAGGTAGAAAGCAGTGACAAATTATCATAAACTCTTCTGCAAGAACAGCTTTTGTAAGGGGCCGTTCAGAATTTATGACTGGGGGGGGTGGGAGTTTTGCTGGAACTTCCCGTCAAAAATTGATACCCCCCCCCTTGAGTTTCATGCAGATTTTTAATACCCCACCCTTAGGTTTCACGCATATTTTTAGTACCCCCCCCCCTCGCCATACAAAGCAACACACACATATATACTGTTATACATGGCCACGCATATAGATTCACGTCATTTCGCGGACTTTTGCGGCTAAAAAAGTCAAAATAGAATGAGTTTGTGCGTGTTTTTTAACTTTTTTTTCTTTGTCAAAATTTCTTACCCCCCCTTGGAAGTGTTGTCAAAAATTAATACCCCCCCTTGAAACACATGTGAAAAGTTAGTACCCCCTCGGCCAAAACTCCCACCCCCCCCCCAGTCATAAATTCTGAACGGTCCCTAATATGCCAATGTCAACTATAGAGTAATGTCATCTATGCTCCAGGACCAAACAGGCTTTCTTACAGCAGTTTTGATAAGCACACCATTCTGGTCATTCACAGTTGACAGTGATATTGCAATGCAGTGCAGATACTTGCTATGATCGATACGTCTGCTTTGTGAATTTCTGCATTCTGTCCCTATGTAACAAATTGGAAAATTGATTCTAGAATTTTGTGCTATTTAAAATTCCTGTCACGGGGTTTCCCAGCACACAGCAAAAGAAGAAAATAAAAATTTCATATTTCTTTTTTTTTTGTTCTTGCCTTTACTATCTAGCTGTTAATAATCAGGATTCCCTTCTGTCAACTTAAATTCATTTGGTTTGAAATATAGAAGTGCATGACCAGTTTCAGCACATGCAACTTTAATGTTGAACTGACAGGAATACTCTGATAGTAGTAGTTGCCGGAATATTTTATTCCTCCAATGCGAAAGATTTATAAACTTCAATTTTTAATGTTTGGATTTTTAAGAGGCCTCCAACTCAGCCTGAATGCCAGACTCATCAAATAGGCTTTCTGGATGGCAAGCTGAAGTTATGTGCAAAATCAAACGGAGAAGTGAAAATAATGGTCTTTAACATGGTAAGCTCACATTTAGGCTGTTCTGATGCTTGCATTAAGCCTGATACATTTAATATGGTTGGGAAATGATGGGAATAATAATTACTATGGATGAAGTGGCTTTTGTTCAATGATGGTGTCATTAGTGACAGTCAATGACAATAAACTGGACATTGGACAACCTATAATGACAGTCAATGACAATAAAAACTGGACATTGGACATATATATATATCTGAGTACAGACAAAAGTATGTCATGACGTCCATTAATACAAATTCCCATGTGCATGAAATTGTATATTCCCCCCACCGATTAAGTTCGGTGTCATTAACTTGGCCAGCATTAAATCAATCTAATCACGGTTTAAGTTTTATATTGGTGTTAACTTCGAAAATTTTGTTGTAAACATTGTTGCGTTTTTTATAATGCTCGTGTATTTTGTTATCCCCCAGCATCATACAAAATCATACAAAATATTTTTTGATAAATTCCCAAGACACTTTTTATCAACATCAAAGTTTACCTTTGTGATTTTTAATGAAATACCATTAACAGGCATCTGGGTCAACCTCTAGCAGCGTGGCCTGGGGCTTTATGATGTTTTTCGGCTGAGCATAAAGTTGTTTATCATGAAGCAAAGTTCAGTGACATCATGAGTGATTAAGAAGTTTGTCTAAGTAAGGGGATCGGATATCTCCAGAGCCTCATAACTCCCTCAGAAGCTTCTTCAGGCATAAAATGTGCTCCTTAACATCCACACCACTGATATGATCTTCACGAAACCTGTGTGCTTTACTGTCTAATATAAAAAGAATAGGGAAAGACATAAAAGTAGAAGGCAGCATCCAGGTGGTAGATCACATATCCTTCCACAAGGCCAGCTCTAGTAATATGTCATGCAATGTCAATTGCAGAAGCTAGTGCTATTATAGCCTTCACTCACCAGCAAAATAAGCACAACACTTGACCTCATGTTTTTGCAAATACATTTAAAATTTGTCAGCCAAAACCATATAGATGCAATTAATTCTATTGTCGGCAAGCATAATTGTCCCAAAAATTATTCAACTGCGACCATTTTGTGTGTTTCCTCAAATTGTTTTACCAAAT
Organism: Platynereis dumerilii; assembly: GCA_026936325.1. Lineage (NCBI taxonomy): Eukaryota > Metazoa > Annelida > Polychaeta > Phyllodocida > Nereididae > Platynereis > Platynereis dumerilii. Next base: position 23,390,935 of record JAPTHN010000011.1, read on the forward strand.
TTGAGATTTTTGAACAAAAAAATACGCTCCTTAAAGTCCTTACACCTTACATCCAAAAGGAGGATGTAATTTGAAAGCTTGTGTAGTTGATTAAAAGCAGAAAAATTACTTCAGCAACTTCAATAATAGACTTTACACAAAACTTAGAAAATTTGCTTTTTACCAATTTTGGAACACAGTGACGATAATGATTTAGTTTCATGGCTTTTGGATTATGCTATTTTTGAAAAAATTTGTCTGGATGCAAAAAACATGAGGCCTAAAATCCAAAACCTTAATTTATGATATCGTAAGATGTGTCAGATATCTGTGCCTTTACATGGACTGAACTGATAATCCAGTAAAAATGTTTTGGTTGTAAGGTGTAATCATCGCAGTTGAATAATTTTTGGTACAATTATACTTGTCGACGATAGAATCAATTCCATATATATGTATATGGTTTTGCACAAAAAATGTATTCCGCGAAAATATGAGCTAAAATCAAGTGCTTCGTTTCTTTTACTGGTGAGTGTATATGCTCTGTAATCATATGGCCAGACATGGATACTAAGAGACATTGTGGAAGTGAAGGTTAGACCACAAGTAGACACTCCTTCCTGGAAGGGATTGACATTCAGTTAAATGCAGTTAGGACAATTATAGAAACTTAATTACATCCGATATTCCAATTCTATAACAAGCAATCACAGTGACATTATAAGGGATGGGATGGCTTGGATGCCAGTATTAGAAGCTGTTGTTGACTTATATTATTTATTCGGCACAGAAAATTGCTGTTGGATATAAGATAAAACGGGCATCATGTTAACTTCTAACATAGCGCGCAGGTTAATGTTTTTTAGCTCAGCACAAAGTTTTTACAAAAGTTAAGTTCAGTGACATCACAAGTGATTAAGAAATATGTCAAAGAAGATGGATGTCTCAGGGGCCTCAAAACTCCCTAAGAGACTTCTTCAGGCATAAAATGTGCTCTCTTATATCTCTACCATGATACAATCTTCCTTTAACCTTGAGTGCTTTACTGTTAGCATCAAAGCAATAAAGCAAGACATCAAAGAAGAAGAGAGCATCCGACCCAAGGCATCCAACGTGACATAGCATCATAAATGCTTCCACAAGGCAATGGGATGTCAACTATATAAAGTAGTATCATCATTTGTGCTCTAACCATGTTTTCTTATGGTCTCTAACCATGTTTTCTTATGGTCATCTAGCTTATATATCTGGCATTTTCATCCACCAACTTATCAATCATTTGGCAATAGGCACACATGGAGTAAACATGAGAATGCCCTTTTCCCTAATGTAACCGATCAAATCTCATGAGGATCAAAAACTTTCCTTGGAGGGCTGCACTATCAATGTGGCAATTATAGATCAACCGGATGCTTGCAGGCTTGATACACCTGACTACCAAATAGACAAGGGCATGTGATTGATTGACAACAACACATGCCAGAAATTAGTTGATACAAACCATGTCAAAATTTAGATTTAATGCTTTCCAAGTTCATAACATGGCAGCCAATCAGTCAGTGTATGAATATATACGTTGGCAGTTGTGTATTGACAGGGCTGGAATAATGAGAGGACATTATTTTAGGTGACAATCAATCAATTAACTGGTAATTGCAGAAGTGAATGGACATTCTATTGTCTGTATTTGTGAGCTCTTGTGACATTCTATCATTGTAATAGTGGAGTAATCCATTAATTATGAAAACTGTCATTGTGTGTACTTGCATAACAGGGCTATAACAGGGCCCATTCAGTACTTTTAATACAGAGAATGGGTATACTGGGGTTACTAAATAACTTTTACAAAGATAATTATATAAATGACATTCATATGCCCAAGTATCAGGTTTACTGCTGGTTTTCATCTGCGGTATAAGTTTCTAATTCATCACCTCTCTCTGATATACAATGAATCTATTTTTAGTTTCTGCTACATTATGAATAAGCTTTTGGAAGGTTGTGATTGAAAACTATTCTTCTACCATTGATACCAAACATTCAACATATCATGCTGTTGACAATGAGAACAAAGAACAATATTTATGTCCAAATAATGATGAACACAACAATTACCTGGAAAATGTGAGAAATCATTCCCAAAAAAAAAAGATGGCATATATGATGCATGTATAATGAATAACAATTTAGAACAAACAAAAGACAGTATCCTTGAAACTTGACATTACTTCAAAGCATCAAACTTTGCTGCCTAATTTGTAACATGAGTTACATGTCAAATGGAACACTGATGACATATACAGTATGATCTCCATTGAAAGGTAAATTATAAAATGTCAGATTGCAGGATGAAACTCCTTGAAAGCGTAATCCCAATTAAAAACAGGCTGCCACTTCAAAGATATATTCACACACTGACTGATTGGCTGCCATGTTATGAACTTGGCAAGCACTACATCTAAATTTTGGCTTGGTTTGTATCAAATAATTTCTGGCATGTGATCTCAAAACATATCAAGTGTAAGAGTAAAGGCAGAATGCAAGTATACACAGCAACATGCTAGACTGCTTTTGTGTCTCCTCTTGTATAACCACAACTCCATCATCTTGAACCAGCTGTGGCAGCCAAAGCAAGTCTTTTTACTTCTTGGATGCTTAAGTATTAATGGACAGTGCATCCTACAATGGTTCGCTTATTTCCACCCATCAAAAGGCAAATAAATCCCATAAGTCAAAATCAGTGAAGAGGAAGGTGTTATTGTGAACCATTGCGAAATAAACAGTTCAACAAAAATAAGTCCCCCCTTTGGATAAACTTGAATATCTCCAAGATTCCTTCGCTAATTTTTATGACAGTTGGCTGAATTATAGCCCCGAATATCGACCTTACATATATGTGTATTTATAGCTCAGTGGCATTATTCCTGGCTGAGCCAGCAGCCTTCAAGTGAGCGTACCCCTCTTTTCAAAAATCCATGGCTTTTCCAATGGATATGAACAATTTCACCATGCGAGGGAGCCACCAGCTGGATAAACTTTATCATTTGTCTGGAGAAAATTTGTTTCTCAATCATATTTAGAAGATAACTAAGGACTTCTTTTGTAACTGTTTTGCAGTTTAGGTTCCTTGGATGCAATAACAAATAATTTGAGTGAAGTTTAAACACCTTTCGGAACAATTTTTTTTTGGGAAAAGCCAAAACTTAAAATTTTTGAAAATACGGTTACGTGCACTCAGGGTTTGCTGGCTCAGACAAAAATTAAGCTATAATGCCACAAATGCACACGTACACTGTCGATATGCAGACCTACAAACTGGAAGACTGTCATAGAAATTTTAGAAGAAGTCTTTAAGATTTTCATATTTTCGTAAAGAGGGACTTATTTTTGTTGAACTGTTTAGATTGTGAAAAATAAGGTCAAAGCTTTCAATATCAGCAATATCAAGATTCGGGTGATGGGTTTGTTACAAATGTATGGATACTTTCCCTGATTTTCTGTCTTCCAGATACAAGTAGGTTGCATTTAACAAATCTTTGTTTATCTTTTTATCTTTAAGGGCATGATTACAATATGGAATACACTAAATACTGCCAAAAGATAATTATTAAAGATGTAATGATGCTTATACCTTCTTTTTTATGACTAAAATTAAATTAAAACGAAATGTTAGACATTCTTTCCTTTACCATGTAATTTTACCAATCACTAAAAGCATTAGATTACACTAATATTGGCAGCACAGGGAACTTTTAGTAAAGACAAATACCTCATTCTATGTTTCTGAATTATCAATGGTGAAGATTGAGGAGCTTGAGCTGGAAAATCTTCATTGTAATCCCCCATTTCGCAAGAAAAGATTCATGATATGGGGAATGTTGTGAGTTACAGATGCTTTAAGCACAATATTTGTACAAAATAACATTGGCAACATATTACAGAGACAATAATGTCAGAAGACATATCTTTTAAAAGATATTGATTTTGAAATCAGACAAATCCTTGAAATATCTTTGATTACCAACAGCCTACATTTCTTAAGTTTCGGAATGTAAACTCTTCTTAATACATTACAATATGCAATTTTGTATTATTCTGCCCATGGACATCATGCATTGTACATGTAACATTAACATTATAATAAGCCTACAATAATTTTCAACAGCTAGCCATGTTGGACGCTGTCTTCTACTTTGGCATCATCCCAAGTCATACCATGACAAAATGGCCCATAACCTTTGCTAATTCATGAATACTTAATTAACTGACCCAGTTTTGGCTCAGTCAATCAGGGACTGCTACATCACAGTTTGAAATTGTTGCTTCTGTTTCACACAGTTTCAAATGGAGAAAGTGTGTATTGTTGAAAGGTGCTATCACAGTTCCGAAAATTCCATTGAATTATGTATTTTCACAGTTCTGAAATGAAACTGTTTGAAAGTTTGCTTGTTTTACACTGTTTTTCTTAGTTGCCAGTAATCCTCTAAGTGTCCATAATCGGACTAAATCTGCCTTCAAAATGCTTATGACCTAAATAAGCAGCCAATCACAGAAGAGGTTGGAAATAGCAGAAAGCTCTGTCCATTTTATCAGGGCTTGCGTGGGGAGGATGCTACTTTGGTGTTTTGCTTCATTGCTTTGATGCTTGAAAAGAAAGCACAATGGTTAAAGGCACACACTCATCAAAATCCAACTTTTAAAAAACATATCTTCCCTTGCAAGAATCAGATGTTGCCAGTGCATTCAGTTAACATTTTCCAAAATCGATTTTCACCATAGATCAGGAAAAATTTATAAAATTGGCATTTCAGGTGAGTTTTGTGGTCGTTCAGAATGTTCTGTCAGCTGAGCAGTGACGTAAGGCTGGGTGGCCCTCCCCCTTCCACCTCAGGTTTTGTGGACAATGAGAGAAGAAGACACTTGCTATTTTTACCACCAAACAAGACTGTGATATACTGAATGGATTAATAAATTCTGCTACATAAAGGTGACAAAATGAACTTGAGACAAACTGAAACTGTGAAAACATTTTCAGAGGAGTTCCAGCAACATCTCTGTCAATCATTTGTATTTGCATATTTGCCTTGTGTGCTGATTGGCTAGTTCTACTGAGTTTACTTGACTAGTTAATTCGCTCAATGTGTGGCAAGTCCAGATCGCATTTTGTGTCAAAAACTGAAATATAACATAAACTGCCAGTTAGATAGATATTATATATATATCATTTATTTCTTACACAGAATCACACAAACAATGTACAAAAATGGTAAATAATTAAGTGTATAAAAACTAATGGATAGATACATGTACATACAGTTTGTCTCACAACATGCAAACTGATGTTTAGCCTGATTGCTCCTCATCTACAGATCGTACACTAGAAACACACATACTCATGGATAGATGAGCTAATTTGCAATTTATTCATCACATTTTTGTGGTGTTTTGGTGCCGTTTTGGTCAGATTTTTGACGACGATCGCTCACTCTAGAAATGAGACAGACTGTAGTTGGATAGATAGATAGATAGATAGATAGATAGATAAAGAGATAGATAGATAGAGACAGAGATAGATATAGAGATAGATAGATAGAGACAGAGATAGATATAGAGATAGATAGATAGTCAAAATGGGCTTATAAACTTGAGATATCAAAATAAAAATTTGCACGCTTCTAGAAGTTGCCATCAGGTATATTCACGAAAAATTTCAAATCTCTAAGTGTAAGTGCAGTACTTTTGTGTCAAATTTAATCGTCGTGGTCACTGTTGAAAATTGAAGTCACAAACTGCACTTCAACAAAAAATGCACAATTGGAAATATCGGTTTTGTGGCATACTGGATGGGAGAAATCTTATGAAATTTTCACATAACAGGCGCAAGACTTCAAAAAGAGGTCCCATGGACGTTTTTGTAAAAAACGTCAATGATAAAGCAGATTTTGAATTAAAAACTCAACATTTTTGAGTTTGGATCTTCAAATGAGGCATGTGAACCAGAACTGTTAAATAATGGGGGTTTTATGTATGCTCAGGGTAGAAACACATGCAGAGACAATCATTCCATATCAATTGTGCCAAAAATCTGAATAAAACATCATTTTTTAAGGTTTTGACAAAAGGCTCCAGTAGAGGGCGTGTCAGCATTGACACTTAATTTTTATTAAATTCATCCTCTTTAATGATGGTTGGGTCAAATATCCCTTTTCCCTCACTCATCAAGCAAGGAAAATTATAAACTTTCCTGACTTATCACAAAAGTTTGTTGAAATTAATGATCAGAGGAAATTGAAATTTTGTGACTTCCATTTTCGACAGTGATCACGACGATTTAATTTGACACAAAAGTACTAAACTTAGAGGTTTGAAATTTTCCGTGAATATACCTGATGGCAACTTCTAGAAGTGTGCAAATTTTTATCTTGATATCTTAAGAGGAAGTACTATTTTCAGTCTTTTTAAAAGTGTGCGTTTTTAATGTTGCTGAGTTTATTTAAATCGATTATGAAAATATGCCTATAAAATGTTTTCTCTTTTTTTTTGCGGTCTGGACTTGTCAATTTTGGTCCAAGTCAGTCACTGTTAACCTTGAGACACTCAATATGTTATTTTGGGGCCAGAACTATTGAATGAAATGAAGATAACAGGTCATCACAGCTGTACATCGTTTTGATTGTTGAAGGTGTCATTTTCCTTGGCAAGTCAGCTTTATCTCTTTGTTTTTAAAACATTTCACAGCTAGGCCTATCAGTTTCAAAAGTCCTCATAAAGCACATGTATTTGTTTATTTAATACCCTGTCCCACGTCACTGAAGAACTGTTCTTCCAAGAGAGGTCGCTTTTTACTGTGCCAAAAAATATGGCCAAAATTGAAAAGCAAAAGTAAGTTTTAATTGGTTTATTTTGAAATAATTATGAAATGACCAACATAGTGTTTCTGCAAATATAATGCATGAAGCTCTCAACTAATAAAAAAATTGTACGAGTGTGGCCCTTTAAGTAAAAACTGTATCAGTGCAGTGAATGTTATTGAGCACATTTTATGCTCCGAGCAGCTTCCAAGGGAGTTATGACGCCTGCAAGATATTCTGTCATCATACTTAGAAAACCTTCTTTATCACTTACGTGTATGATGTTGCAGAACTCCAGTTCATGACAAACTTTGTTTCAGCTGAAAAACGTTATAACCCCCCAGGCCATGCCGTTAGAAGTTGGGCAAGCTGCCCGTTAATGGCATTTTATTATAGGTCACAAAGAAACCAACTTAATAATTGATAAATGCTTCAAATTGACAATATCCGCAATCTTTGTCCCAATAATATTATGGTATGCCATTTGTTGTCTCATAATAGAGCCTTTATCTCATTAACCTTGATGAGATAGCAACTGCGTGTGTTGAGCCTCTCTATTGTTATAATATGGCTATCACCATAAGTATATCAGCATATCATTTGCACAAAATTATAACTATTGCATCGTTAATAATTTTTGTAATATAGTATACTTCCCTTAATGAAAAACGAGCTGTGACAGATCTATCTTTTACAGGTGTATGCATAATTGCTAAGACTGAGTCAGATTGGTAACTGAATACCACAAGTGCAAACTGTGGAGGAGGGTTGGAGGAGGGTAGGATACTCTCCTTGTATCCTTGTCTTTGCTGTGTGAGTAGATCGAGATGATCCCACTCATTGGGCAAGAATGAGACTCCTTTTTGCTCTAATCTCCTCAGTCAGACCTCATATCATATGAGAAGCCTCAGAAGCTTGCACTATGGATATATGGCGATCACAGATTGACTGGATGATTGCAGGCTGAATGTGTCCGACTACCGTACATGACTGATTGACATAAATTAAATCTAATGATTAGATTATTTATTTTTTCAAACACAATGTACATACATATATAATCAGCAGTTAGTATTGGATACATAGTGTGTTTGAAGTGGATGCATGCAAGTTTAATAACTGTTACAGGCATAGCCTGGCATGCACCCACATTTAAACAAAAGAACAAAACAACAAAATTACTACTATATACAACAGTCAACTTCACTATTTTTCGATCGGCCAAGATTGATATATATATATAGAGTCATGAATTAAAGCACACTCACAAAATATAACACAGCAAACCTATTGTATATAACAAACATACAATCTATACATGTATGACTAACATAAATATAATACACTGCCAGATGCAAAATATCAGTAATCATTAAGTTTTGTTTTAGTCACCCCCTTTATAAATGACCCAACCCTTGTTTTATTTTTTAAACCTTCAGGTAGATTTATCCAGTAACCAGGTGCCTGTCCAAGGAAACTTCGATTATATTGGAAGGTAGTGTGTTGTGGCACCCTTAAACTATTTCTATTTCTTGTGAGGTAATCGTGATTACTTAGGTTAAATAAATTGGTAATTCGTACTGGTAGTTTATCTTGTGAGTATCTATATGATATTTTTAACAATGCTAACTGAACTTGATCTTTGATTCTTAAAATGCCTGATTTCTTATATAATTTACTTAGGTTAGACCTTCTTCCTGCATTAAAAATTATCCTTATTGAGTTATTCTGTTGTACTGTAAGTTTCTTCATATCACTCATTTTAATCATTGGCCCCCAGACACTCAAAGCATAATTCATGTGGCTTTGTACATTGGCGTGATAAATCATTAGCTTTGATTTCATTGGAAGCACATTTTTGGCCATTTTCAGACTATAGTTTCCAGCTATCATTTTTGTCATTACATTTTTCACTTGCACATTCCATTCTAGATGTTCGTCTATGGTCACACCTAAGAATTTAATATTATTTACACGACTTATTTCTAATCCGCTCATTTTCAAAATTCCGTGCTGTCCTAATTGTTTTTGTTTTTGCCGAAACAATATGTATTTTGATTTTTCTACATTAATCGTTAAGGAATTGTCATCAAACCACTTACTCAAGCGAATTAAATCATCATTAACTTTTCTATATAAGAATTTCAAGTTGTTACCACTGACATACACAGTCGTATCATCAGCAAATACAATACAATTACAAAATTTCAGACTTTTAACAAGATCATTCGCTAGAAAAATCAAACCGCTGTGACAGATGTCTGCAGAACCGACTTCCTCAATCAATATCCGGTGTACTATCAGATACACCCTTCTTTTTGGAGGGTGTGGGTCTGTGGGATATTTACACCAAAAATTGACTAATAACATAGACATGTATTTGTCCACATCTTAGCTTGTTACAATTTATTGCTTTTTTGTCTCCAGTATTAAGGGCCAACATTTATTTGATCTTCCATCCAAGTGGGAATCACCGATCAGTAAGATTCCACGCCAAAATGATATAAATGATATAAATCATGCCTAGATTTGGATTTAGTGCTTGCCAAGTTCATAACATGGCAGCCAATCAGTCAGTGTATGTTGAAAGTTAGTGTTGACGAAGCTGAAATAATGAGAATACATTATTTTAGGTGTCAATTAATCAATTAACTGGTAATTGCGCAAGTGAATGGACATGCCTTTGTGTATTTGTGAGCTCTTGTGACATTCTATCATTGTAACAGTGGAGTAATCCATTAATGATGAAACCTATCATTGTGTAATTCTCTAACAGGGCTATTACGGGGCCATTCATTCAGTACTAAATACAGAGAATGGCTACTGTGGTTAATAATTAACTCGCACAAGTATATATAAATGACATTCATATGCTGAAGTATCAGCTTTACTGCTGGTTCACATCTGCAGAATATGTTTCTAATTCTTCACTTCCCTCCCTGATAAAATGAATTTGGAGAGTACTTAAATTTCCTAAAAACATTCATTATCTATTTTTTTTTTACTTAAATTTCCTAAAAACATTCATTATCTATTTTTAGTTTCTGCAATATTATCACATAAAGCACTGCAACAAATTTCAAATCTTGAAAATTAAAAATCAAATAGATGACAAGAGGCCGATGCAAAAATGTATCATGAAAATAGAAAGAAGAGGCCTCCATTCTAAATTTCAAAATACACCCAAACTTCAACTCAAGAAATCAAGGTTGCAATTAATAAGAGTCTCCAGGAAAGTTGGTCTCCCAGTGACAATAATTTGGCAATGACTGGGAGACCAAATCTGTCCACTAGGAGACCTAAGGGTCTCCCAGTTACCATGTTAAAAAATGTCTTACCATACTGAAAAGTCAGCTGAACAATGCACTTGTACTAACATAAATTAGTGCCCAAAATTCCTAAGACACTTTTAGAAACCTTTTGAGACCATCTCACACCATCTTGTTTGTATTGAAGAGTGTGCCTCAGTGTCTGAGAGAATCTTACAGGTCATTACTGGTCTACACAGAAGACGGGGCTCTATAAGTACGCTGTTGTTGTAAGGCCACTGCTCTACTTAACCACTTGTCTTCCTTTTTCTTTGTACAGTCCTACTGTGCTTCATCTTATAATCAAGCGTAAGGACAAAGGCAGAATGCAAGTACACAGAAACATGCCAGACTGCTTTTGCGTCTCCTCTCGTATAACCACCACTCTATCATCTTGAACCAGCTGCAGCAGCCAAAGCAAGTTGCTTGACTTCCTGAGTGCTTCAGTTATACATGTCTATGGTTTAAGTATTGATGGACAGTGCATCCTGCAATGGTTTGCTCATTTCCCTTTTTAAATGGCAAATAAATCCAAATCATCTAAATCAGTGAAGTGGTTGGTGTCATTATGAATGCAAAACAGATACAACAAATTATAATTTGCTTTGATATCACTTGAGACAATTTCTTCCAGAGAAGAAAATGTCCTGTATGACTGGAAAACTGCATTAGTATTGCTCATTTTACACTATCATTTTGCAACAGTTGCAATAAACATAATTACAAAATGTTAGTGTGAACTTAGTAATACCAGTTATACAAGGAATTTTCTGTTCATTCTTGCTCTTTTTTTTTAAATTGCCAAGTACTTATTCACAAGCACAAACAACAAATATCAATTTTCAGCAAGCCTTGATAAATTGCATATCATCACAAACGAGGGCGTTATCTATTTCTTGTTGTTTTTCTTTTGACAAAACCATTTGTCTTTGTATTCAGTCTGTCACTGTCTGGTTCCCGACTGCCCTCTCGTGCAGCATACTCTGGGAGTGCTGAATTGGATTTCTCCTTTGGGTCTGTGTGTGTGAAGAACATCATTACAGCGAAACACTTTGATATAGAATTAAAGTGGACTGTGGCACTGTCAAAATGGCACTTCGTGACTCATGATAGCCGATGAAGTGTCTTCTCTACTTTCAACATGAGAAACACAGAGGCTGTTTGATTAGTCATAATCAAGAGTATGCCATTTGACTTCTCATAACAAATTTTAGAGTGAAAATCAGATGCATAATCCTTTCGTTTGGCTGTCACCGACAAGTGGGATAAGTATCCTTCAATCAAATTAACATTGAAAGTATTGGGTTTGATCATGACAAATCATCAACATGATGACACATGAAGTGCCATTTTCACAGTGCCACAGTCCACTTTAATTTTAAAAGTGTTTCGCTGTAAAGATTCTGCTCTTGATTGGTGCTCTTTATCCTGAAAATCACACAGGCCTACTTACTTGTAATAGATAAAAGAATTAAGAAAGTAATGCTTATCCACTATATCTAGGGTGCCTCAGAATTTTGTTTCTATGCTGAGCCTCAGTTCAGAAAGCTGTATCCTTCATGAAAATCTTCTTGATTTCATCTCAGATGCTTGCCATCAATTTCTTGGATTGTTAATACTTAACTTGTTTTGAATTGTTGAATTATAATTATCTATGGAATAAAAAAACTATAGCAACACATTTTAAAAGAGCATTGTCTGCAGCAAGGCGACAACTTGAAAAAGGTAATTAATTTTTTTTAATTCTTGGAAACTTAGTAGCCAAATACTGACTACATGATCAGGATGACATGCCTCTGAAAAAATACGGCAAAGTTTGTATTATAACATTTCGCCTCTATGGATCCTTACGAAGTTAATAGGCCTACTCAATTGTTACTCGCAGATGGTTTTTGTGAGAGATGCTGAAGGACTCAGTTCCCCCTCGATAACACCCTGAAAACAAAAAACAAGTTAACCCCAATTGTGGGTTTCAAGTTTCTTTCCTCATAAAGTCCTGAGAAGAAGTTATGTGAAAATACCTTGCTGCCTACAGACCTCTTAGATGTACAGTACAATCCAAAATAAAGTATGATTACCTCAGCAAGAAGGACGAATCAGCCACTACTTTACCCTTTCACACCTTTTGGCTCCCCCCAAATCACTTCCTACCTTTACCTACTTTCAACTACCTTTTAAAATTACATCAAATTTACATTAAACCAACTCAAATTCAAACTCCATCACCCCCATTGTGTTTGATTTCTTTGATATTGTCCCCCTTTGCTAATTGCAATTACATTGCTACTTGTCTTAATGGAGTTCTTAACAAGGGGTAAGGTTGTGGTGAGGAGTCAAAAGTAGTTGTAAAGAGATTTGGTGTGGAGTGGACAAAAGAGGGCAAAATAGGTAAACGGAGGACTTCTGACAGAAAATTTTCTTACTTTATTTTAAGTTGTACTGTATAAAGAAACAGTAGAGAGTAGAGACCCCTGACCTTGAGGTAATGACTTGTATTTTTAAAAAGGCTCTGTAAAAATACTTTCCTGCCTATGAACCTCTTATACAGCATAGCAGGGACTCGTATTAAAGGAGATGAAGACTGAGAAAGGTCCTTGGGAAGTTTGGGAAGCTGCATGGTTGCAATAAAGAAGGACAAAAACCTAAGAACTTACAAAAGTAAATCATGGAGCACTAGTTGTGACCTTGTAGGTCTGATAAAATAAATAAATCAAGTTTCTAGAGGAGGGCAAAAATGTTTTACACAGAATATGACTGCGACACAATTATAGTGTTACATACTGTATTAATAAGGATGGTTGGCAGAGGAGTTTTCTATTCTACTAGCAATACAGCAAATTGATTGATAAGAATGATCTTTTTCACTCTCTGGGTGATCTTTTTGGGATACCTTCCAGATGACAAATCTCATCAATATGTTTTAATAATGAGCAATATTCTTCAAATAAAATTATACTTCGATCGGGATTAATACTCCAACTCTAAAGGCAAGTGATCGATTATGTATAGGTGCAAAGGTGCATGCATGCTGAGTTGAAGATACTGTTTTTTAGGTAAGCACCTCAATGCATGCACTCATTGCACTGCAAAAACAAACCACACCTTCATTGAACTTCACATTCTTTGAAAGTCATAGGATAACAACACAGTTGAATGCATCCTCACCTGTCATGATGAAGTGCACCCTCGTTTCTTCTTTTTCAATTTTGATGCATCGAGACACAGTGGAGCCAATGTAGTGCGAGAAATATTCTCGCATTGGCACTCACTCAAGTTTTTTTCAGATTGAAATTCTTGCTTCACCTGCTCCTCTGAAGGTCATGTGTTCAACTCCCATGTAGTTTGGAACAATTCATTTGGTACAGTCCTTCACGAGCAACATCGATCAGCTGGACATCGATCATTTGGATGAGATGTTAAGCTGGCAGTCCTTTAATATCAGTGTCTCTGCAAGGCAATCATATCTGACATATATATGAATAAAAGTGAATGTTTTGAATCTTCAATCTCTTTTCATGAATCAACCCTAGTGAGGCCTCAGTTTGATGTATTCATCATCCCTGGTTTGATTTTCATGATGGTAGACCTATCTCTTTTTAAAAACGTTTGTGCCACATCTTGTTGCTCAAAAACAAGAGATTGGAGCTAAAACCACTCTAGAAAGTTAAAAGAGTGGTTTTGGTTTAAACATATTTATTCCTTTGTAATTGAGCCAATGGCTCGTTAACAAAGGAATAATTATGTTTAAACCAAAACCACTCTTATAACTTTCTAGATTTCCACTTCCTTTTCGTTATCATGGCAATTTTCTTTCTTATTATGGTGTGACTTATTTCTCCTGTAGCTTAGTAGAGCAATTTGTCATCCAATATGCTACGAAAAGCTCTTCTCATACAATATGCAGTATCTCTCCTGTTACTGTAGGTATTTGAAAATATGCAGCAAAGACTATTTGACATTCATGCGCAACAAAGGGAAATACTTGTCTCAGTATGGATAACACACAATTGAGTTACTCTAAAATATGTTTGAGATTCAAAATTAATGTATATGCTCTATTATGAATTTTAGATATAATATTTGACATTAGCAACTAGCCTTAGCAATTCATGCTTATTGAAACTGCTCTAACTGTCTGACATACAATGTTAAAGCTGTTGCTTTAGCCAGGCATATGGACGTCAAAATGGCCGAAAAGCATGCAGGGTTGAGACTTTTCAGCTTTCAATCAATTGTGATAAATATATATGAACAATGACCTTTTTTCAAAACTTTTTGTATTCAGTCTGTCACTGTCTGGTTCCCAACTGTCCTCTAGTGTAGCATACTCTGGGTGTACTAAATCGGCTTTCTCCTTTGGGTCTGTATGTGTAAAGAACATCATTAAAGGCTCTGCTCTTAATTGGAGCTCTTTGTCCTGAAAATTATACAACTCTAGGGGAGAGGGGGACTGGTTGGCACAAACAGGACATTTAGGTGTCCTGAACAAAAGCAATTCGGGATATATGTCAATTTGAAGTCCTATCCCCAACCTACATTATCAGTACCTCTCTGAGCCTGTATTATTATTTGCTCAGGAGATATCGCAGCTCAAAAATTCTGTGCCAACCTGCCCCACCATGGGGCAGGTTGGCACATAAGGGGGGCTGGTCGGCACAAGTGACACCAGGAAATCAAACAATGTGAAATGAAACTTTTTGTATTTTTAACATGTTCTATGCACAAAATAGATCAAATTATTACAGTATGCACATTCTTACCATAAGGCCTGTCCTGTATGCTCAACAATCCTCAATTATCGTCTTTAGGCTAAGCCAACAAATCTCAAAACAGCACTACAGCACGCTATACTCAGGAAAAGTTTAGTATTATAGAGTCCCTACAACTAACAATATCATTCAATTCAATTATTCAATAACTTATAGGTTTGATTTAAGGTGGCTCGATACTCGTGAACTTTCCAAGATAGGATTTCCTAAAAACAGTTAAGAATGATCCAAAATATAGTTTATAGCAAGGATATGTAAACGAAAGTGGTCGCTACCAGCCTTTTAAAAAAAATATTTGGGGTTATGTACCAGAAAGTCAATCCACACTAACCTGAAAAACTAATTTTTTTTCTTATTTTTGTTACTGTGAAATTTGTTCTGCCATTCAGTTGTCATGGATCCCATATTATGCAATGAAGCATGAAATTAAAGAAGACACATCCATGGAAAAGGTGATTACAATTTCAAAGAGACATATTTAGTTAAAAGGACTTTCCAATGGGCTCGGAATATAATTTTCGATTTTGACAATTCTAACTTTTTTTATAAACCATGGCGCTAAAAAAATTGACAAGATAGGATTTTTCATTTCTTTGTCATGTATTTCCAAAAATAGTTGGGAACAATATGATGATATAGACAAGCCTTCCTACCGCACTTGAAATTGATATAAACATTTATTTATATCACAAAGTCATTTTTGAGAAATTAGACCTGTTTGCCGAAAATCGCCTGTAAAAATTTTGTGTTTTGAGTATCGAATTGAATCTCCGGCTGTATATAGTACTTTTCATGGCGCATCTAATGCTTTAAACGAGAAGTCTCTAACCCCAATAGAAGTGGCGCAAATTGCAAACGAAGCGGCCGACGCATGAAATTCTCAAATTAAAAAAAAATCCTGAAGAAGTGTCAGCAGAGCTGAGGTGCTGTGGTGACGTCACGACAGATAGGGCCTGCCTGGCTGCGCGTCAATGTGCGCTAACTACCGTTTCTCATGAGTAGCGAGCCACCTTAAGTTGCATTCACTTAACACAGTGTGCCAACCTGCCCCAATGCTTGTGCCAACCTGCCCCCGCCTGTCATTTTTTAATGATTTGCAATTTCAAGAAAAACTAAGAAAATCATCCAGGTGAGACATAGCACCCTTAAAGTCAACATATTTACAAAGCTCATCAATGATTGATGAACCAGGTGAGGCCATCAGTTATTGATGCACACCTTTTTCCGTTTTATCGAAAAACGGCTTTTGGGGTCTTTAAGCATGTCAAAGTGCTCCACAGCCAACATGAGTAAGCCGACTCCCAAGATGGTTGATTCTCCTGAAGGGTCTTATCATGTATATGAAATGTGGCAATAACACATTTCTGTACACTTCAGCTTCGCACATATAAGGGTGTGCCAACCAGCCCCCCTCTCCCCTACTGACATGAGTACCAAGTTCAGAAAACTGTATCTTCATGAAAATATGAATTTCAGGACAAATACTTACTGAACAATTTCTTAGATTGATTTCATTATAAAGATTTATCAGTCTATACTAATGGAACTGGCCAAGTAAAGAGCCACAAGCAGCATGCAGTTTGGTGCAAATGAGCCCAATATGGCAGAACAAAATTGTTTTCTTTCACAGTGTGAGAATCTTAGATTAATAACAATAACATTGGATAACAAAATGAATGTTATACTTTTCAGTTATTAATGCCTCTGCAAGTTATGCAGTAACAATGGGAGAAACACAAAAAGTGACATAACCAATTTTGATAATTGGTCACAAAAGTAAAAACAAAAATTATTGTTTATAGAAAGTTACCTAACCAGCCAGTTAGAGTTATTTGGCAATGACCAAGGTTTATAAAAACATCATGTAACCTGTCAGTTTACAATTTTGCACAATCCAAACAATCAAATTCAAGGAATCCCTCTGACACTTCGTGTCATCGGCTTATAGAGGGACTCATAAGAGTCTGGAGACTTATTTTGAATTATTAACTGAAAACGAAGCAATCAAATTCATTTCAAAAGAGTGTAGTCTGCAGCATGGCACGAAGGTGAAAATGGTCTCTTTTCAGAAAGCTTAATTCAAGATAGGACCATGGGAGGCTTGGTTAAAAAATACACTACATGATCAGTAGGACAACTAAGACATGCCTCAGAAGAAATATGGCAAATTCTTACTAAAAACATCTCACATCTATCCTTACAAAGTAAATGCCATATTGGTACTCAGAGATGGTGTTCGCGTTAGGTGCTGAAGCGCAGAATTTCACTAAAAAGCACCCAGAAAACAAAAAACAGGTCATCAAAAGTTGTGGGTAACAAGTTCCTTTCCTCATCATTTCCCAAAACGAAGTTCTGTGCCTTGCTGCCTACAGACCTCTAATAAGAAGAGACTACCGAGACTCCTGACCTTGAGGTAACCAATGACTTATATTTAAAAATGGTGGTGAGGAATAAAAGGAGAAAGGTCCTTGGGAAGCTGCATGGCCGCAATAAAGAAGGACAAAACCTAAGAAAAGAACCTGCAAAAATATAAAAAGGAGATAAAGTTGTGACCTTGAAGGTTTGATGAAAAATATAAATCAGGTTTCTAGTGGAGGGCAAAAATGTTTTACACAGAATATGACTGTGACAAAATTTAGTGTTACATACCATGCCAATGCAGTTGGTTAGCACAGGTTCGAAGCCTGCTTAATTAATAAAAGATAAATCTATAATTTTCTATTCTACCAGCAATGCAGCAACTTGATTGATAAGACTGATCTATTCTGGACACTTTAATCAATAGGCTCACTGTAATCCATGCATATATTCTTCAAAAAGAAAGTTATATTTCCATGTTGATTAATACTCCAATTCAACAGGCAGGTAATCAATTATATAGGTGCATGCTGAGTTTAAAATACTGTTTGCACCTCAATGCACTGTTTCAAAACCAAACTACACCCTTCATTAAACTTCACGTTCTTTGAAGGTCGTAGGATAACAACACAGTTGAGTATATCCTCACCTGTCATGATGAACTACACCTTTGTTTCTTGATTTAATTTTTCAATTTTTATGCATCGAGAAAAAGTGGAGCCAGTGCAGTGTGAAAGAAATATTCTCGCATGACATTCGCTAAAGTCACCTGCTCTTCACTTCAGCAAAGCCTTCAGTGAATAAATCAGACACACCCCCAAGGTTGGCCAATGAACAGGCTTTCACACATGTTATGCAAATGAGGCCGATTTCGCCGATTTAAGGACTTCCATTTATCTTACAGACTTGCAAGTTACTGGAATAGATAGATCTCTCAGAGACCTCTAAAATGATAGGTGCTACGTCCCTGAGAAGTTATATAATAGTTCCTTCGCAAATTGCCGGTAAACTTTTGAAGTGGAGAGGAATCCTAGGCGCTGATTGGCTATGACGCTCGTGACGAAAATTTATGAAAATATGAGGCGATGGAAGGATTCGTCTAGGGTAGATTCTCTGGGTGCTGCTCTTCTGAAGCCAGATAATCACATGGATGAGATGTTAGGTTGGCAGTCCCTTTGAATATCACGTATAGGCAATCATATGAAAACCACTCTTACAACATATATATATGTGAAATCTGTCTACATTTTCTCTGGGTTCTAAATATAATTAATATATATATAGGCTACACGGTTATGTAAAAATCTTGCTGAAACAATTCTATAAGCATCTACAAGTACATAGTTCCATTCTATTTTAAAACAACCTTACGTGCATAATACATTAATACAACCACAAAAATACCTGCTTACGCAAGTGGTACGTACCCTCGGCAATAGATTCTACTGTAAATGATCATTTAGGGCCTACGTAGAGTTTTAACAAATATGGCCACCAAGGTCACAGAAATGGTGCAAGGTCATCCATGTTACAACTCATTCAAGGTCTAACTGTGATAGAAAATCCCTGTGAGTTTGGTGGTCCCAGGGACAATAATAGTGGAGTTGTCGTGTATATAAGCTTTTCACAAATATGGCTGCCAAGGTCACAGATATAGGTCAAGGACGCTGATGTCAAAAACAATTCAAGGTCTTACAATGATACATAAAACCTGTTAGTTTGGTGATGCTAGTGTGAATGCAAGAGGAGTTATCATGCACACAAGATATCCACAAATATGGCCGCCAAGGTCACAGAAGTAGGTCAAGGTCACGGATGTCAGAACTCACTCTAGGTCTTGCTGTGATACACAATCCCTGCTAGTTTCATGATTCCAGGATTAATACAAATTGAGTCATCTTGTACACAAGCTTTTCACAAATATGGCCGCCAAGGTCACAGATGTAGGTCAAGGTCACTCATGTCAAAACTCATTCGAGATCTTACTAGGATACAAAATCCCTGTCAGTTTCATGATCCTAGGATTAATGGAGTTATCTTGTACGCAAGACAGATGGACAGCTAGACAGACGCCGCTGCACTCTGCAATACCCAGGCCATGTGAACATGGCCGAGGGTAAAAATCCTTCAGGATTTCCACTTGTTTATATTCGTTGTCATGGCAATTTTCTTTCTTGATATGCTGTGACTTATTTCTCCTGTTGCTTAGAACAATTTGCCATCCAATATACGAAGCTTCTCAGCATACAATATGCAGTATCGCTGCTGCAAGTAATTAAGTATTTGACAATATATATGCAGCAAATAAGCTTGTAATACACAAAATAATAAAGAATGTAATGCTTATGCAGTGTGCCTCAAACTTTGTTCCTGTGCTGGAGACTGAGAAAGTCCAGTGAAGGGAAGGCAGTCCTCGAAAGTTTTGAGAAAATACATTGCTGCCTGGAGACCTCAGATATATGGAAGACTGTAAGGACCTCTGACCTTGAGGTAATGAATGACTTGTATAACAATGAGAAATGGAAAAAATGAGGAAGGGAAAATGTACTGGCTGTTACAAGGAAAGGGAAAAACCTGAGAAAAGAGCATACAAATTAAATAACTAGGTGCACCAGTTGAGATATTGCAGATCTATAAAAAATATATAAATCAGGTTTTCATCAAGGTTTTAGTCATCTCATAGTATGTGTTTGCCACACAGTATTTCATAAAATTTAATACAAGAGCAGAAATTACAAAGCCGCAACAAAGAATGCTAAATTTTCTAATTTACTAGCATTCCAGCAAATTGATTTACAAGAATGATCTTTTCTTGAAGCTTTCCGCATGACAAACCTCATTAATATGTTCAATAATCCAGCTGTTTTTTACAATTCGTTTTTTGTTGCATTAAATCTTCTTAGTGATAATTCTTCAAAGGAATAATTTTATTTCCAAGTTGAATATTGAATAATACTCCAATTCAAAAGGCATGTTATTGATTATATAAATTATCTAGGTGCATGATGAGATTCAAATAATGTTTTTTAAGGCAAGCACCTCAATGCACTGTGTCAAAAACAAACCACACCTTCATAGAACTTCTTTGAAAGCCAGAGAACAACAACACAGTTGAATGCGTCCTCACCTGTCATCATGAACTGCACTTTCTTCGTTTGTAACTTCTGGTTACCCCCCCCCCCCCCCCCATTTTGATGCTTTGAGACAAAGTGGAGCCAAAGTAGCAGGTAAGAGTTTTCTTGCATGGCACACATTCCAGAAGTTTTAATTCTTTTGTGGTAGATAATGTTCTCATTTGTCCTGCCAATTCATGGCCCAGATGACAATGGTAGTGATTAAAAGTGTCAGGACGATAATAAGGGGAGTAGTTTAAAGATCTAGTTAAATGTTTAAGAAAACATCACTTCATTATCTTTGACTGTAATTACAAAGAAACCCAGCTAAGGACATTGTAGATAGTGTAGGAAAGCTGCTTGCCAGTTTTCATAACTGCACTTAGTGCACTATTAGTATAGTTTGCCTGGAGTGGCGTAAAGGGTCAATGAATTAATAGTACGATAGAAGGCGTTAGTTTCTCTTATGCAGCCACGCGATTAAGAGGGATTTTGCTCTGTTAATTTTGTTGTCAATTTGGGAACCAGCCGCCATTTTGTAGCATTGTGAAGGCAATCCATAATTTTCTGTTCTGGCAGAAATGCAGCAAATAAATCCATAAGAATGAAATATTCTGGATGCTTTCCAGATGACAAACCTCATCAATGTTTCATGATCCTGCAATATTCTTCAAAGAGATAATTTAATTTCCAAGTGAATAAAGAGTAGACGACCACTTTGAAACGCAGCTTAATGACATGGTGCAATGTGCATGGGGAATTTGTTAAATGCTGCTTTTTAGGCAGGCATATCAATGCACTATGTCAAAAGCAATTCACACCTTCCACTGAACTTCACATTCTCTGAATAACAGAAGATAACCAAACAGGTGACTGCACACAGTGCACCCTTACCTGCCATGATGTTGCACTACACCTTTGTTTCTGATTACTTTTTCCAATTCTATGACTCTTTGTCTAAGAGTTTCCAGTAGATTTTGCAGTCAAATGACAGTAGACTGGCATCTTTGGCTACCAAACAAAAACTTGCAGTCAACTGTAAGTGTGACAAACAACGCCAGAGTTAGTTTTCAAACAATAGATTTGTAAACCATGTAATTATGACAGCTATAAATCTTTGACTTCTACAATTTTACTCTGAGGGGGAAGTGACAATAATTATGATTTATGGAATAAAATAGTTTATACCATTCGACACCTCTGTCAGCCAATCACATTACAGTATTGCGGGGGAATAATTCCCATATTCTTTGTTGTCCAGTTATCCTCTCATGTTTGACTGTTGAGTGTTTGTCTCATGGTATAAGCCGGTTATTCACCATGGGATCAGGAATATGTGTTTATCACACCTCGGCCTAAAGGCCTCAGGTGATAAATCACATATTCCCTCTCCCGTGGTGAATAACCTTTACTAATTCCCCTAGAATTTCTCAAAATTTAATAGGCCTACCTGCAGACAAAATGGAGTCAGTGTGGTGTATCAGTAATATTCTCGTGAACATGATGCACTCAATTTTTTTTCAAAGCAGATGATGCTGCCATTTTTTTGTGCAGGCAGTGTCCATGTACTGAACTTTCTTGGCCTTCTCCTTCGAGGTTCTACGTTCAACTCCTTGACTGGAAGAATTCAACATCGGACCTCCAAGAGCAACATCCCAGATTGCTGGCATCTGGGTGAGATATTAGGTTGGCAGCCGCTTGTATTAGTGTCTACGCTCATATGATTCTCATTATTCTTGTTGGGCACAGGCCTATAACCGGTATTATACGCCACATCTCGATGTCGTTCTGACATAAGAATCTCCAACTGCTGCAAAGGTAAGCACTTCCATCAGCATGTGAAATTTGTATACATATTGGGTGGGTGGAACAACTTGTTTCCAGAAGGTCTCATGACAGATGTCAGTTTACCTCCCCTGTATACGTCCAGACTAATCAGACACTACACCGAACAGTGTCCAATTATGTCGTCACCCAGCTCTGGTACGCAATTTGAAAATACAATCACAACCAGGAGTTGAAGCCGCGCCGCCAGGAAGAACAAGAATCCGCGGATTCAAAAGCAGAGCTTGGCATTTCTGTAGGAGCAGCCTTTAAAACACACTCTGACCTTTAATTGGGCATGAAGGGCTGGTGAAAACTGAGGTTTACCGAACCGCCAGAATTCTTACCAGCCCGTCTTATTTTATGAGTTTTGCATTATTTGGCATAATTTTTGGCAATGGAAAGAAACCCCTTTTCGCCAAGGCCCACCCCTGAGGCGCACGCGATACTCGGATTGGGGGCGTCCTCCCTACTAACTATATTTTAGCCAAAAAGACGTTCATCTGGGGGGGGGGGCACATGTCTAATATGGGGGGGGGATATGTGCCCCCCCCCTCCGGCGGCACTGCCCTTACAAAATCATGAGCAATTAACATGGTGTTGGGAGAATTAAATTTTGGATTTGAGCAGCCCACATATTCTACTACTGAGGGCAAGTTTTGGTAGAATTTTCACAAAGATCGGCACATTAAAAATTACTTTTAAATTAGAAAAATGCAGAAAAAAAATTAAGAAACAGCAATCAGCCTGGCTTTGGTGTGATGTCAGCGGTGACATCACTAAAATCACCTATGACATCACATGTAGAGTGTTTCACCTCAGCCTGTTGTATAATCACTTGCCAGTCGCATGCCACCACTCAGCAATAAACACTAGCCCTGGCTTTGAATCCATGGATTCTTGTTGTATAGTATAGGCCTATTACAAGTCATTTAAGTCCAAAGACATATGCTACGGTTACTACAGACATCAAACAATTTCTCCAGACTCAGAAGGGTTGAAGACTTTTGGTTGCGATTTATTATTTGATGTTGCTTAAATCGCAAATGGCAGCAAAATCTGACAGGTCAACATGCCAACAAGCTACTGCAACAGTGAAATATTAATATTACAACCTAGTAATTTCCAACTTTCTGATTGGTCGAGAATTGGCCCACCAATTGTTATTGCCCATATGTGGCCCATTCATAAGATGAGCAGTGATTGTAAAAAAATGATTCAGTAACCACACAATACTGCATCAAGAGAGTTTTTTGAAGCTAGAAAACTAGAAATTACTTGCTGAATAGGGATCTTGAATTTGGAGATGCTACACACCAGGAATTGCATGAATTTGAGAAAAAGGTTAGTTGGTCATTCATGAAAATCATGTCCAGTTCCCTTTTGTCTTGACCAACTGTAAAAAGCAGAGCGATTACTCGCTCTGCTTAAAAATAGTAGTAGGCCTATAGGCCTATGTAATTCCATGACTGTTGAGACAATTCTATAAGCATCTACAAGCACATAGCTCCGTTGCATTCAAAAACAACTCCACGTGCATAATTCAACAGGAGAATCCCTTCAGGATTTCCACTTGTTCCTTTTCGTTGTCATAGCGATTTTCTTTCTTAATATGGTGTGACTTATTTCTCTTGTAGCTTGGAAGAGCAATTTGACATTCAATATGCTATGAAGCTCCTCAGCATACAATACCTCTCCTGTTATTGTATTTGAATACTAGCCTCTGTATGAATAATGCAAGATAAAGATACAAAAGAAAGGTAATGGCTAGTTCTCACGGAGACGTAACAGAGGGTTTAAGCGACGGCGTTTCTTATATTTCCAGGAAAGGGCAAAGATTTGAGCATGTTCGCCGTCAATTTTGGCTTTACGGCGCAACAGGAACAGCATGCGCCGTTTTAAGAGGTCTTTCTACGCAATTCCTAGAAATTTGACGATGCAGGAAAAAAAGATTCAACCGGTTGAATCTTTGCGAGGAAAGAAGTGGTGAAGCAAGAAGAAGCGTAAAAAGAAATCAGTGCGCGCCGCAGATTTTTAAAGTTGCGACGCACAAAGAAGAGCTTCGACGCAGAAACAGCAGTGTAGCAGAAAGCTCTTGCTTCATGTCACATGTTTCAGACACGCGTCACGGAAAGTCACATGTTCGACGCACGTGAGAGGGTGCGCGCCGCGTCTTATGGACCCCCAATGCAGCAGACAGAGTGGCGCCTGAGTGCATGCGCTGTTCTATTTTTAGCATCAACCCTTTGTCTGCGTGTCACCCTCTTTCTGCGCAGCGGCTGGGGCAGCAGCAGCGAAGAAGGGGGGGCGAAGGAGGGGAAAAGAGGCGGTCCGCACCCTGCATATATATAGAGGGGGCCAGATTAGAGCACCATACCCACTCAGACTTTCGACCAGAACACACCTAGAATCCACGACACTATCAACTGCTACATTTGCTGCTACTTTTGTTGCTACAATTGTACTTTTGCTGCTACAACATGGGACCAAAGAGGAACAAGCATCCTCGGATACAATGGCTGGTTAATCCTATGGGAAAGTAGAAGGTGTGATTTGCAGCATGCGAGAGCGTCTGAGGCAAAAAATATGAGTGTAGGAACAGTGGAACTGGAGGTTGAGGTATAGTAGGGTGATGTCTGCGTGAACTAGATTCTCTTGACGTGAGGGTATAGCAATGAAGTATAGATGCAACTTGCTGCAGTGAGCATTGCGCAAGTGTTTGAGTAGAGCGTGACAGCAGACACTAGTGTCTAACAGAGTCGCTGCCCATATAGAGCTATGGGCCGACAAATTCATAATGTGGAATACTTGTACCAAATTTCATAACTCTAAAATAAGCGGAATATTAAGGTCACAAATGGACAGTTCAAGAATGACAAAAGATGGCTGCCAGAAAGGCCTACATCTTGAATTTATCGTCATGTTCCCAATCAATACCCACAGGCGTACACCTGAACCCAATTTTATAACTCTTAAGTGGAATATTAAGGTCACATTTGGCAGTCCAGGAATGAAGAAAGATGGCTGCTAAAATGCACGCTATCTCAGTTGTCTCGACAGGTAGGCTACTCATTCTTCTGCTTTCACCCCTAGCATATAACTAGCAAAACTAGCAAAAAAAATTTTTTTTTGCGAGGACACCCCCCGACGTGACCCCCCCCGGACTTGTAAAATATAAAATTTTAAAATTACCTCCTTCCGAGGAGAGCCCCAGCCTAGAAATATAACTAGCAAAAATAAAAATTTCTGCAAGTACCCCCCCCCGGATGTGACTCCCCCCCGGGCCTTGTATAGAATATAAAATTTAATACCTCCCGAGGTGACCCCAGCCTATCTAGCAGAAATAAACTTTTTTTTTTTTTACGAGTACTCCCCCCCACGAGGTGACCCCCTCGGGACTTGTAAAATCCTAAATTTTTTAATTACCTCCCTCCAAGGTGACCAACCTAGAAACATAACTAGCAAAAAAAAAAATTTCTGCAAGCTCCCACCGGATGTGACCCCCCCCCCCGGGCCTTGTATAGAATATAAAATTTAATACCTTCCCCGAGGTGACCCCAGCCGAGCAATATATCTAGCAGAAAAAAAATTTTTTTTTGCAAGTATCCCCCCCGAGGTGACCCCCCTCGGGACTTGTAAAATCCAAAATTTTTTAATTACCACCCTCCGAGGTGACCCCTAGCCTAGAAATATAACCAGCAAAAAAAATTATTTCTGCAAGTACCCCCCTGGAAATGTCCTCCCCCCCCCTCGGGCCTTGCACAGAATATAGAATTTAATACCTCCCCCGAGGTGACCCCAGCCTGGCAATACAACAGGCAGAAATTTTTTTTTTTTGCGACTACCCCCTCCGAGGTGACCCCCCTCAGGACTTGTAAAATCTAAAAATTTTTAAATTACCACCCTCAGAGGTGACCCCAAGCCTAGAGATATCACTAGCAAAAAAAAAAAATTTCTGCGAGTACCCCCCCGGATCTGACCCCCCCCCCCCGGGGCCTTGTATAGAATATAAAATTTAATACCTCCCCCGAGGTGACCCAAGTCTGGCAATATAACAGGCAGAAAATTTTTTTTTTGCGAGTACCCCCCCCCCCCCGAGGTGACCCCCCTCGGGACTCGTCAAATCTAAAATTTTTAAATCACCTCCCCAAACCTAGAGATATCACTAGCAAAAAAAAGATTTCTGCGAGTATCCCCCCGATGTGACCCCCCCAGGGCCTTGTATAGAATATAAAATTTAATACCTCCCCCGAGGTGACCCAAGTCTGGCAAAATAACAGGCAGAAAATTTTTTTTTTGCGAGTACCCCCCCCGAGGTGACCCCCCTCGGGACTTTTAAAATCTAAAATTTTTTTAATTACCTCCCTCCGAGGTGACCCCCAGCCTAGAAGTATAACTAGCAAAAAAAATAATTTCTGCAAGTACCCCCCTGGATGTGTCCTCCCCCCCCCAGGCCTTGCATTCTACATGTCTCCCTATTGGCTGAAATTGCCACTCCCACCAAATCCCTCATTCTCATTGGCTCTAAATGGCCACACCCCCAAAAATTAAAAATTTTTAAGTACTGCCACAGTTTCAACCGAACAACTGTCAACCCATTACACCTTGCCTACTGCTGTCAAATTAGCCAACTAAGATTGCTTCTAACCAGCAATTACCACAAACACAAACTCAACGCATGATGGCCAAAAATGCATACCTGTCATTATGCGCCACACCTCCAAATATCGACCACACCCCCAAAACCCATTATTAAAAAGGCTAGAGAATTCTCCAGAATTCTCCAGCCAAAAAGGGCACCGTCGTCACCAGGGCACCAACCAAGCTCACCACCAGGTCAACACTTCACACTCCTGGGAGCACTCCAGTGACAACTCCAGCGACAACTCCAGCTGCAACTCCTCTCCATGACCCTTCAGATGCTGCAGTGACTGCCTTCTTTACAACAGCCATGGCAGACATCTCTCTACCTGGGCTCTACACCTCCACTACAGCTGGCAGCCAGACGAAGACCACCACTTCAACCAGCAAAGCCACTGTCGTCAGCGAGACCATCTTCGAGGGCCGGCCAGAAGACAGCACAGACGAAGATTCATCTGTTGAATTGTTTGAAGAGGAAGGAGACAAGCCTGCTGACAAGCCTTCCAAGTCTGCTGACAAGCCTGCTGCCAAGTCTGCTGAAAAGCCTGCTGCCAAGTCTGCTGAGAAGCCTGCTGCCAAGTCTGCTGAGAAGCCTGCTGACAAGCCTGCTGAGAAGCCTGCTGACAAGCCTGCTGCCAAGTCTTCCAAGGGTCTTCCAGAGCCTACTGCCAAGTCTACTCCAAAGAAGACTCCAAAGACTCCAAAGAAGACTCAGACTCCGAAGAAGACTCCGAAGAAGACACAACAGAGCCAGCCTGTTGTTGCTCTTGAAGACATTATACATGATGCCACCTTCGAGGAGGAAGACCACCAGTCCTCTGCTGATGAGACCCCTGCAGCTGCTGAAGCCAAGTCCAAGGGCAAGAAGGGCAAAGGGAAGGCCCCCAAGAAGAACATCAAGGACAACATGGGCATCACATCTGACCAAGAAGATGACCTCATCAACTGGTTCAGAGAGCATCCTGTCCTCTACATGAAGGGCTCCAGAGGATACAAGGGCAACGAGAAGCTGCTGCTGGACACAGAAAAAGCCAAGGAGCTGGGACCCAAGTACACCTCCCAGGACATCTTCAACTGGAGGAAGACAGTCCGCACCCACTACTCCAGACTCGTCAGGCCTGAAGCTTCAGGATCCGGCAGGAAGGAGACTCTGACAGACAGGGACCAGTACATCCTAGCCAACTGTCGGTTCCTGAAGGACTCCATCGTGCACAAGCCAGGGAAGGAGCTGTCCGCCATCTCTCAACTGTCTGCCAACCGACCAGCCTCAGACTCCGGGGACAGCTACAACCCTGAGGATTCCCTGCCAGCTTCCTATGACATGCAGGACCTGCCACCTGACCAGCCATCACAGGACAGACCTGACAGCCAGCAGTCGCAAGTCTTCCCTGGAGCGCCAAAGCCTGGAGCCGTTGCCAAGGGAACCAAGAGGAAGGCCCCAACAGATGAATCCATGCACTCCGCCATGCATGTCATCGCAGGCAGCATGCAAGCCATGTCCTCCGCCAAGAAGATCCTGAAAGGCTCTGGCTGCAAGATGTGCCCCGACCACCAGGAGTTGCAACCCGATCAGGAGTACTGGAGGATGAAGTGCAAGGACCTCTACCACGTCGGATTTCACGCCAGCCCTGAAATCAGAAGGAAAATGGTGAGGGCCATTGCAGAGGCCGCCTTCTACTGGGACAAGGAGAGTGAGATGGATGAGGCCAGCCGCCAGTCAAGACATCAGGAGCAGACCTTCCAGCCTCCTCATCCTCCTCAGCGCCTGCAGATGCCACCTCCTCCTCCTCCTCCTCCTTCTTCGACGTATGTGCCATCCCACCACCAGCAGCACCACCACGCTTCCAGCAGCAGCCATCACTACCACCACCACCAGCCCAGGGAAGGAGGATCCAGGCAGACTCCCAGCTACACCGTGATGCAGCCCAGCCCATCCTCCATGACACTGATGATGGATGCTCAGGAGAGCCCCGAGAAGTACGGCTACCCCCCTGGACCCAGCTTTGGTCAACCGGCCGCCCATCAGCCGCACCAGCCTTCCCCTTCGCCCAGTTGGACTGACAGTCTACTTTCTCCACGCAAGTAGAAGACCAGATGTGCAGCAAAGACAACAAAAAAACCTTGGCCCTTTTAAGGGCCACCAAATCCTCCCAAAAGGGCAGGCCACGTACACATCTTATGTTGACAAAAAAAAGAGCTTGTGTTGACCGAAAAGAGCCAAAAAAGAGCAAAAAAAACGTTGACAATCCCCCCAAAAAAAAGTCCCCCAAAAAAAAAGTCCCCCAAAACAAAAGTCCGGTCCTGGCCTTCATTAAAAGTAATCACCTTCATAAATCTTTGGTATAAACATATTTTTATTGCACTAGTACAAGTGCATGAATTTCTTAATTAAAATGTAATGCACTAGTACAAGTGCTTTGGTTTTAAAACTTGTGTTGGTTGCACTAGTACAAGTGCATCACTTTGTAATTTCACTTGTCTAGGGCAAGTGGCAGGTAGATAGCTAGATAGCTAGCTAGATAGATAGATAGATAGATAGCTTTATAGATGTAACACAATGCTCGTTACATATATACACTGCAGCAAAAGAAAAGCAGTTGTCGTCACTTTGCAGGGATTGGACTTGGATAGATAGATAGATAGCTCGATAGATAGCTAGATAGATAGCTAGATAGATAGATAGATAGATAGATAGATAGATAGATAGATAGATAGATAGATGGATGGAACACAATGCTCGTTACATATATACACTGCAGCAAAAGAAAAGCAGTTGTCGTCACTTTGCAGGGATTGGACTTGGATAGATAGATAGATAGATAGATAGATAGCTAGATAGATAGCTAGATAGATAGATAGATAGATAGCTTGATAGATGGAACACAATGCTCGTTACATATATACACTGCAGCAAAAGAAAAGCAGTTGTCGTCACTTTGCAGGGATTGGACTTGGATAGATAGATAGATAGATAGATAGATAGCTAGATAGATAGCTAGATAGATAGATAGATAGATAGCTTGATAGATGGAACACAATGCTCGTTACATATATACACTGCAGCAAAAGAAAAGCAGTTGTCGTCACTTTGCAGGGATTGGACTTGGATAGATAGATAGATAGATAGATAGATAGATAGATAGATAGATAGATAGATAGATAGATAGATAGATAGATAGATAGATAGATAGATAGATGGATGGAGGGATTGATTGATTGATTGATTTTTGGGCTTGTTTTGTCAACATAGGATGTGTACATGGCCAGCTCAATTGGGAGGATTTGGTGGCCCTTAAAAGGGCCTGGGGTTTGTTGTTTTGAATAGATAGTCTGCATCTTCTTCAGATTTTCTCCAACTGCCAAGGGACACTTCCTGCCGGACTGTTGACCCAGTCACGTAGGTAGTCTCGAGCAGCCTTGGCATCTCTGGAGGCATTTCCGTGTCGAAGTGGTTCTCCTAGGTCATGCAATTGACGGTCTCCCCTCCAAACTCCTTCAGCGACGTCATGTGTCTGTGGATCTTCTCTGTCCATCACTTCATTGTCACGGGCATGGTGGACGCCTACTCTGTCTCGCAGAATGTTGTGTAGAACACAAGCAGCCATTGTGATGTATGTCACTCTTGTAGGTCGTTGGGGCATGGTGGTCAGGAAGCATCTGAACCTGTGTGACAGCAGACCGAAAGCATTCTCCACCACTCTCCTGGCTCTTGAAATCCTGTAATTGTAGACTCTGGAAGCAATGTCAAGGTTCCTTCTTGGCACTGGTTTGAGCAGCCATGTCTTCAGGGGAAATGCCTCGTCACCCACGATGTAATATGGGAAAGGATTGTCTTCTGTGCCAGGTAGAGGTTATGGAGGTGGCAGGCCTAGATCTTCCTCGTCCAGGAGTTGTCGAAGGACTGTGTCCCTGAAGACGCCGCCATCAGATGCACTTCCTTGACAGCCAGCCTGCACATAGATGAACTTGTAGTCGGCATCAACGAGGGCCATCAGGACAATGGAATGAAATCCCTTGTAGTTGTAGAACAAGGAGCCTGCAGCCTTGGGACATCGGATTGCGACGTGCTTGCCATCCAGAGCTCCAATGCAGTTGGGCAAGTTCCATTTCGTCTCAAAAGCCTTGGCTATCTCCTTCCATCTTTCAGGCTGTGTGGGTAGTGCCAGCTGTCTTTCGAAGGCATGAACGATGGCAAGGCAGACCTCAGGGATGAAGTTGCAGATGGTGTTGGGTGCCACACGGAAAGCATAAGCTAGGGACTTGTAGCTGTTTCCTGTTGCCATGTACCGCAGGGTGATAGCCAACTTCAGACCAGGTTCCAAAGCCCTCCTCATGTTGGTGTCTTGCTTAGCGATGAGTGGT
Source organism: Platynereis dumerilii (assembly GCA_026936325.1). Lineage (NCBI taxonomy): Eukaryota > Metazoa > Annelida > Polychaeta > Phyllodocida > Nereididae > Platynereis > Platynereis dumerilii. The sequence goes on from JAPTHN010000011.1 coordinate 23,422,140, forward strand.
CCAACAGCTTCCAGGATTTCAGCAAAGATGGCAGGGGGCATTCTAGTGTAGTTGTAGTAGCCGGACACGTCACGCACTTGCAGTTCAGGCAGCAGTTGATGGAAGTGACCATGTTGTTCCCTCTGCAGCAACCAGTTGCGAATCCACCACCTTTTCTGTCTCCTGGCCCTCCTCCTCCTGTGTCTCAAATAGACAGCTCCGATAGCAACAGCAGCAGCACCAGCCACAACAATAATTTCTTCTTCATTCATCATGCATATGTTCAGTAGGCAGTCGTTGTGTTCTCATTGAAGGGCAATCAGCAAATGAAGCAAGGAGGTCCTCTGTGTCCCTTTTTATAATGACCAAAAGTGACTCCTGCAGCAGCGAAACACACTTTGCCGCAGCGCTGCAACAACGGACGTTCGTCGATGCTTAAGAGACCTTCGTCGCTGCTTAAGGCAAGGACGACGAAGAAGGTCAGCATCGACGCGCCTGTAATGTCCTCGGCGCTTTATGAATGCATGTGCGACGATGAACCATCAAGGCACGCAGTAACAAGTACCTAAATGCGGCGTTGCATCGTTACAGTCGTCGGCGAGGCTGTCATTTTCAGCGGCGCATCTTACCTCGGGTGTACGCCGAAGGTTTCCTGATGCGTCGCAGGTCGCCAATTTCAGACGTAGCTGCCTCACAACCATCAGCGGCGTAAGAGGAAACAACATTGGGCGAAGTAAAAGCAGCCTCGCCGAATTCCAAAACAAAGTGCGACGAGTCTGTTTGGAACTGCGCTGAGGAAAGAGAGGCGGAACGCGGCGAAGAAAGCTTAAGCAGCGCCGCGGACACCTCAAGACTCACCGCGGCTACTAACTTTAAGCGTCGCACATGACACTAATTGATTACGTAACGTGCCAAAACCAACGTTCTACGCCACAACTTTCCAAGAAATGACTTCTCTTGATGCGTCGCTCTCAAATCGCCGTCGTGAGAACCAGGCATAAGTACTACACAAATTGTCTTTGTATTCATGCAGCATCACCGTTTGGTTCTTTTAGAGGCAAGAGCAGTATACTCTGTCTCTTGGTGCATTGACTTGCCTTTCTCCCATGGGTCTGTATGGGTGAACAATAAAAGGCTTTGTGCTTAACAAGTGCCCTTTGTACAGCAAATCACCCAGGTTTATGTGTAACATTAAAGAACAAAGAATGTAATGCTTATAGAATGAACCTCAAAACTGTGTTTCTGTGCTGGAGATGACCAAGAAATTGAAAGAAAGACAAGACTCTGAAACATGGTCACTGACTAGACCGCTTAAATGCTGCCTTTTAACACAAACTTTGACAAAGGATTGTTTAAGTTTCTTTACTACCTAATCAGAGTTAATAATTGATGACTGACATAATACTGATACACTTAAATTTTGTTTGGTTGTCTACACAGATTGGCTTAATTTGATGTTTATTAAGTGTTTGATATTATACCCATACTTCATGTCCATATTTGTATGCTTATCTCTGCAAACTGAAAATAATATGTTAGAAACTTGACTTCACTTGAGAAAAGTTCATTTTACAGGAACAGGAAATGGAAATTCCCCATAAAAGCTTCAAAACAGTAAACTAAATTATTTTAGCCTCATGTAAGTTCCAAAATGGTATCTTTAGCATTAGGCCTATTTTAATTTTTTTTGGCTATGTAACATTTTAACAGTTGGTATATTCTGACCCATATGTTAGGATGGCCCTTAAAAAGTTTGAAATTTATATGGGCCGCCTTCTTAAATGATGCCTTTTATGGTAAAAACAGCTTGTGCAAAATCTCATTCAACTTGGTTAACATTTAGAGGTGGCCCACAAACCTTGAAATTCTTGCATTTCAGTCATGATTTTGTATGAACGCCAATCCGCGGTATTCTATAACTAAGCCATTTTAAATCACACAACAATATAATTAGATTTTTTAATAGGGCCGAATGAGGGCTTCATTTTGAATACCAATTTGGATGTTCTATGATATTTGTTCATGAGCCCCAAGAGCCATACGTCATGAGTTCTTTTCAAAATTGTTCGTTTTGATATATATGTCTCCGAATTCAATCTGGAGGCAATAACTCTTAACCAGACCTTATAAAATGGATTATCAATGAGGGCAGCTGCTTGTTCTGATCAATGTTTAAGGAATATAATGAAAAATACCTTTCGTGGTCTGGGGTAGGAATAATTTCACAAAGGTTGTGATGATTTTGAAAAATGTACGTGAGGAGTCAACACATGTGTAAATTGTCAATGTGTTGGTTTTGACAAGAAAATCATCACAGCAAGATCTAATTTTCCCATATTCTTTTATCAAAATTTTATGATTTTCCAACAGGACAGTTGGTGATTCTTGTCCCATGGGGCCAGGAGGGTTAATTCGGTGTCAGATTTACGACATATCTTGTTATATTTTTTTTCAAAAATTTGGTACTGGTTTGAATCTGGTTGTTCATTACGCCTGAATGAAAAGTCCCTTGTCAAGCGACTCAAGTTGTACCATAAAAATACCGTGCAAGCACGTAAACCCCGCTGGCTCTATGTGAAGCCATTGAGACCATTCGGATACTGTTACATGCATACAAAAGTAAATATAATATAAATAAACTAGAATATACCCATTAAAAAGTAATATAATTATGTAGACAATGTCTAGTGTAGAGGGCCGAGAGGTAAATTTTAACAAAGTATTGAAATAGTATATCATACAGTAGCTTATTTTTTATAATCTCGGCTGCGCCTCGGCGATGAAAATAATACATACACAATTGTTTAACTCGTTATGAGTCATATATATAAAGTAGTAAAGAATAAGAAATTTTAAAATTCCGATAAAAAAGTTTGTTGTGAGTGCGCATGTGAAAAAATTGTTCATCGACGCGTCGCAAATGAAAAAAAAAGTTTGTCCCGGGGGTAAAGTCCATAGCCCCCCTCCCCAGCTATCGTCTGGTCGGCACCCTAAGTATTTCTTGTAATTCTCTCTTGCGCTGATATTTGTTGCTTCAGTAATATTTTTATTATGGCTAGGGTTTTTGAGATATCAACTTGAAATTTTGGATGAATAACCTTTGCAATATGACAGACAAGCCTGATAAATATCATAGAGCTTCTGTAATTAGATCCTGAGATGTTAAATTAAACGGCCATGGAACTTGAAAACACTTTGACACATAATCTGTAATGTTACGCTTGAAGTAAAAATTCTTGTTTAAGTAATAATTTTTTTATGGCAATGGTTTTGGATTTATCGACTTGAAATTTTGAATGAATAACCTCTGCAATATGACAGACAAGACCGGTGAATCTCATGGAGCTTTTGTAATCCGATCCTGAGATATAAAATTAAACGGCCATGGAACTTCAAAGTATGTTGACTCAAATCTGTGATTTCTCGCTAGAACTGAAAATTCTTGTTCCAGTTATAATTTTTTTGTGGCAAGAGTTTTTGAGATATCGTGTTCAAATTTTTGATTTGATATCTATACTATATGCGTTACATTATGAGATAATTTTCATGCATTTGGGTTGGTTAGATCCAGAGAAATAAAATAAAACGGCAGTGGCATGCAGAAAACGTTTCCAAAATCAATGAACAACATAGCTGAAACTATTCCAAAAAACAGAATTTAACATTAATACTTTGTCATGTGTTGTGAAATATTGTCTAAAACAATATAAGAAAATAAAAAGGTGTCCTCATCACGATGGAAATTGAAATAAATAAATAAATAGTGTTTGTACAATAAAGTAATTTTGGAAACACTAAATGAATTTACCGAAAATTGCTTTGGACAATTTTCTATACAGAATAGAAAGTCAAAATTGCATCAATCCACAGCAATATTTTCTTCTGGATCTAATGCTTCAAACCGTTTCCCTCTAGCCCAAATAGATCCTTGTAAAGATGCAAAAGACTGTTCCTTTTTGTGTGTTGTCAAGATCACGGCACAAGGTCAAAGTCTAAATAAGCGAGCAGCTTGGTTGCTGCTGGTGACGTCACAACATCACATTGTGCTATAAATAAACGCCTCAAAAAGGCGCCGCAAAGTAAATCAGATCGTAGGCTGAAGCAGCTGATTGACAGGTCGCACTTGCTGTGACCTTGGGGGAGGCCCGTGCCGGCCCTCTAATAATAAGTTACAACATGGAGAGAGCAAATTTGAATTTGAGAAGAGCAATAAAGCATAAGATACGGTAATTGTATGAAAGAAAGTCATTAAAATTGGTGAAAAATCTTAATTGTCCCCCCAAATTCCTAACACCCCCCCCCCCACAGAGTTACAGATTGATGTAGAATATGTTCAATAGAATAACCCAGTGACAAATAAATGAAGGAGGACGCCTGCAGTGACAGCACTGTAATTTTTTGTGGGGGGTGGGGGGAGTCGGTAATGTTGCTGAGACACAGTGATGTTGCCATGACATGCCAAATGTCAGCCCTGCGAGAGAGAGTGGGGAAAATGTGATGTATTATAATTTATGTATGTGTCTATCTATCTATCTATCGATGTATTAGTCAGGCGGCATATGTAATCTACTTTGGAGTGCTTGCCAACTTTGATTTCTCACTGCAATATCTTCTTTAACATTCCAAGGAATAAATCTAAGCTTGTTGTCAGGTCTGCATTGGCTTTATTAATTATTAATTCACGTTATGAAGCTTCGCATGAAAAAAGCTAAAAAAATACCTAGGGGCCGGACACCCATTTTTTGGCCGACCACATATTAGCTGATGTAAAAGGTTTTAGCATATGGATGGGTTCCTTAGACCCTAAGAAACATCCTTCAGGTCCGCAACGTTTCCAATTGGCTGCTCAATCCATGTTATTCAAGATGGCGTCCAAGATGGCCGCCATACACTCGTTCTTTTTTAACTCAGTCACAATTTCTCTTATCTGTTCAAGTAATACATCAAATTAGGGGTATTTCAGGTCAAGGAATCCAAAAATGATGGTATCAAGGAGATTGGAAGTGATTTATGACCCCTCTGAGGAAGACTCAGGACAAAATGAAAATAGTAAAGCATGTCATAACAGCTTCGACATCTGACATTACGAATCTGGATTCACTCAAATAAGAAGACATCCACACCTTCCTCTGTTTACCAGTGAGTGGCAACAGCGTTCGGACCAGTTTTCAGCAGCAGACATCAAACTTTTGGAGGCTATGTGAGCCAAACTAGCATTTGATGGCAGAGAAAAGCTGGTTGAACTCTTAGAAAATTAATCACACTATAACCTGCCATAAAACTTCATTTTTGAGGATAATCGACCTATTCTCCTCAAAATGCTCCAATTGTGGATACTAATTCACAGTGTCTGTGATTGCAGTGGCATGTGTTCCTATTGGACTAAATTTTTACCACTAAAAAATTATGAAATCACCAATAATTTCTAATAAATATGATAAGCAAATACAATCAGCAAAAAAGTTGCTTGCTTAATGTTATTGCAAATATCTTTGGAAGATGGCGCGAAGCTAGATCTGAGCAATTTCACCAGTTCAAGAGTTCAGAAGCAGGTCCAACATAGGAGGCAAGGATGTATAGTCTCCATGATTTTTGGACGTGCCTCTAGCCCTGTACTATATAAGACAAAATAAACTTTCCCTTTTCATTAAAACCTTTAGTTTACCAATCTGAAAATCATGACAACTAATCAAAGACTTTCCTTCACCAGATGAAGTTTTGCGGTAGGAGACACAGGTACCTAACTTGCTTGTTGAACCTAAAAATGCTGAGATACAAAGAACCTGTTAAGATTAGTTTTGTTTTTTTATGACTTAGAGGAATGCATTTTGCCATCACTATTTACTACCCTTTCCCAACGGATGAATATGAAGAACTTCAGATTGCATATGCTTTCTCATAAGTATAATTTGAAGTCAAACTTGAAGCTATTCAATTATGACACTGATGACAGAATCCCGGCAACTCTTCTCCAGTTGTATTGGTCATGTGCCATTCAGCATTGAAGCATATTAAGATTTGTGCAATCACTGTGCATAAACCACTGATGACCCAAATTATCAATTCTTGTAACTATTTGATATTTTGTAGTCTGTAGAAGTACCAGAGAAATTCCAGTGCTCCTGGTTTTGATTAACCTCGACACTCCAAGCAATTTGTAAGTTATGTCACCAAATTGGTCATTATTGTAAAAATGTCATATATATTATAATCATTATGACACCTGTAGTTATCCACCTAATTGATAAGACCATTCAGCAAGAAAAATTAATAATATTACATGCATTATGATGCACATATTGACTCAAAAGCTATCAAATTGCGATTTTTTGCTAATTAATTAGCGAAATTTGATTTGATTATAAATTAATTAATAATCAATGTGTGACATTGACAACAAGTTGAATTACCTTTATTATAATGTAAACAACAAAGTTCAAGTGAAAAACCAGAGTTGGCAGCTTGTCTAAAGTAGCCTTGAAATTTTAACAAATGCCGCCTGACTATATCTATCTATCTATCGATTTATCTATCTAGCTATCTATCTATTTATCTATCTATCGATCCTGTCTATCTATCTATGTATCTGCTCTATCTATGTATGTATCTATCAATGTAGCTATATCTATCTATCTATCTATCTATGCATGCATGTATATGCATCAACAAATTCATCTTTCATGTTAAGTCAGAAGTCATGGAAAATGAAAAGTATGATTAAATTGGTAGTTGTCTGATTGGACTGAGGATATCGATAGGTGTGAAGGTAAGTTACATTTGACAAAGTGACACATTAAGTGTTACTCAGTCAATATAATTTGTCTTTATTTAAACTCACTTTGCAGGGACAGGTAAGTGTTATTCATATTATAATTTGTTAGAATGGTTCTTTTATCAAAGTGCAAATTGCCATGAATGTCTAAAGCTGTCTAATTGGCTTAAGTGCACTTCAAGTGTCACCAATGAAAACTTGTGTGCTGCACTGTGTGTACAATTCAATGCAATTGAACAAAGCAGCAATTGAATGCAGAATAGAAATCATAGAAGGAAAGTAATGACCATTGATTGACACATAGGCCTAATTGGACAGAGAATGACAAATTTGTTGTGAATTATACACGAAACGGCGCGAAATGTTTGATCCAGCTGGATCACAACAAAGCAGGCAGACTGTGCATACCGGAAGTATAATCACGAAGGAATGGCCTGCCTGCTGTGGGATTGCTTGTTCTATCACTCCATGGACATTTAAATCGAAGGAAAAGGGGCATCAAGAATTGGTTCAGTTGTAGGCTCATCTGAAAGGCATGTTTGGAAAAAGAGCAAATGTGTATAATAGATGGGGTGAGGATTGCCAGGATTGTTGAAGACCTTGGACAAAAGTGCACACTCCAGGCAGCCAGGGGCTGATCCAGGTTGGGAAGAGGGGGCTGAAATTGGCTTTGTTTGAAATGAGAAATTACTGTGCTGTGGGTGAGTTAATAACATGGATATGGAAAATAGGAATGTTTTGATTGATATTGGGTAATATTGGGTAGTGTGAATAGGGAGGACGTTCAAATGGGGTGATTTTGATGGTGTCGGAGGTGGGACCCCAAGTGACGAATGTGCCACTGGCCTTACACTTTTATTTAGATAGATTAGATAGATATATTAGTTACTTGTATAGCGCTAATTCCAGTAAACTGCTCATTAGCGCTTGTTGGGATAGACTATGTTAGCTATAAAACTTTGCAAATAGGTATGTTTTGAGTCTTTTTTTGAAGTTTTCCAAGGATGTTGATGTTCTCAAATTTTCAGGAAGGCCATTCCAAAGCTTTGGTGCTGAGTAAGAGAAGGCGCGGTCTTCAAACTTGTTTTGATTCCGAGTTACTGGCACTTCTAACAGCAGTTTATTGTTGCTCCGGAGATTACGGTCATTTTTTGTTTTCAGTTTGCAGAGAGCTTTAATATATTTTGGTGCTTGATCGTTCAGAGACTTCCAAGTGGTAGTCATCAGTTTAAATTGAATCCTAGCAGGAATCGGCAACCAGTGCAACTCTTTCCTGTACCCACTCACTTGATCTTGTCGTTTGAGTCCTTCAATCAGTCGAACAGCTGAGTTTTGAGCAACTTGGAGTTTTTTTATCACCTGCTTGGAACAACCATTTAGAAGTCCGTTTCCATAGTCAAAGTGAGGGGTGACTAATGCATTTACGGCTGTTTTGATTGATTCTTTGCTCAGCGATTTACGAATTTTGGAGATATTTCGTAGGTTGTAGTAAGCATTTTGACACATTTTGTTCACTTGCTTTTCCATAGTCATGTGTTTATCGAAGAACACGCCTAAATTTCTGACATGATCGGTCACTTTGATTTCAACATTTTCAATAGTTAGCGATGACACATGGAGTTTTTTCAGTTGGTTTGCTGAACCAATTAGGAGAACTTCTGTCTTTTCACCATTGTTGCAGAGCTTGTTTTTGTGCAGGAAATTCCTTATATCATTTTCTTTCTGGCATGTTCCTGTCCAAGAAATGTTGGTTTGAAGGATAGTATAAGTTGTTCATCATCAGCATACTTTTGATCTTCAACCTGGTTTTGTTCCGCTACTTTGCTAACTGGTGCTATGTATGAATTGAATAAGATTGGGCCCAGTTTTGATCCTTGAGGAACACCATATTGTAGGGGTAACTTGCCGGATTCTGTATCATTAATGAGTACTGACTGTGATCTGCTTGAGATATAGGATTTGAACCAGTTCAGAGCTGAGTCTTCAACACCATAAACGTCTTTCAGCCTTTTCAGAAGAATGTCATGGTCAATTGTGTCAAATGCAGCAGATAGGTCCAGTAAGACCAGCATTGTCACTTCACCCTGGCTCATATTCAACATCACATCATTGTGGATTTTCGTCAGAAGTGTTTCTGTGCTGAAGTGTTGCTTGTAGGCTGATTGTTTTCCATCGTCAAGATAATTTTCAGCCAGGTGATCTGTGTACTGTTTGATGACTGCACTCTCTATGACCTTACTCAAGAAAGACAGGTTAGATACTGGTCTATAATTCTTTTTAATGAGATCAACGCCACTTTTCTTAAGTAGTGGCTTAACCAAAGCATGCTTCAAGTCAGCAGGCATTTCTCCCAGTGTCAGTGAAGTGTTGACTATTTTGGTTATGATTGGAAGAAACTCATCAAAGCATTCCAACAGTAGCCAAGTTGGGATTGGGTCAAGATTGCAATGCTTCGCCGGCATCTTGGTTATGAGCTTTTTAATCTCCGTCAGTGAGAGAGTTTTGAATTGTCTTAGATTCTGACCAGTGTAAGTATCAGTTTCAATATCATGATCTGTGGTAGTTGCGTCTAATTTTGATCGTATTTTCCGTATCTTTTCATCAAAAAATGTGTTGAACTCATTAGCCAGGTCTTCATCATGTACATGGTGTGGCAGAGGAGATTCCTGTTTCCTGCCGAGGCTTGAGTTAAGAATTTTGAACATAGCCTTGGAGTTGCCTTTGGTATTTTCTATCTTAGTCTTAAGATCATTAGTTCTCAGTTGATTCAGATGCTCATTTAATATGTTTCTTTTCTCCTTGAAAGCTTCCCAATCTATCTGAAGTCCGGTGCGTCTCCACTTTCTTTCTGCTTTTCGTTTTTCGGTTTTCAGATTCTTGATGTCGGCATTTGTGAAAGGTGTTGGTTTTTTACGCTGCATCACTTGTCTTATTCTTATTGGTGCATGTTTGTCAAGGATTTCCTTGGTTGAATTGTACAGTAGCACAAGGTTGTTGAGATAATCAGTGGTGTGTTGCTCTGGCATATCTTTTGAAAAATGTAGGCGGATGTCTTTCTTAAATTCAGGTATCTTTATGTCTCTGAGTTTTCTGAAAGCAACTTTTATTTTGGAATTTTTGCTTCGGTCTAAATCCATATTGAAAAGTACACAGTTATGGTCAGAAAGCAAGTCGCCTACGAGACAGCTTTTGAGACTTGACTCTTTGCGGGTTATTACGAGGTCAAGAGTGTTGCCACTTCTGTGGGTAGGGGCTAATATATGTTGTTCCAGGTTAAACATTTCTAGAATATTGCTGAATCGGATTGTTTTGCTGTCATCTTTCTGTTCATGTGAAAGTTGAAGTCGCCAGCTATTACAAGTTCATTGTGATGCGTTTGATAGTGTGAGAGAAAAGCAGTGAATTCCTTATAAAATTCAGATAGGCTATATTTGTTTTTGTTGGAGGGCTCCGGGCGATACACAAGTAGAATTGTTATATTCTTGCCGCTGAGTTTCATTTGAATTTCCATGTATTCAAATGTTCTTGTTTTTGTGCTTTCAATTTTCCGTGCTTGTGAGCCTGGTTTTACAATGCAACCAACTCCACCACCAGGTCTGCCTTCTCTAGGTGAGCTTAAGTAGATATATTCTCCGTTTTGTTCCAATTGTCCAATTTCAAATTTATCATCTGCCTTCAGCCATGTTCTGAATCTGAATCTGAATGATAGACGGCACAACTTCATATTGCTGAAGGCGTACGTGCCCGAGGTTGCGATGCGAGAAAGACAATTGTTAGTAATAAATGTGAAGAAAGAGTAATGAGATGAGAAGTATAGGGGGGTTAGTAGGGTTAAAAACAGTAAGATTTTATAGTGTGAGAGGAGCGAGGCGAGCCTTGAACTGGTCAAGGGAGGGTGCCTCTGCAGCTGATGAGGGGAGGGAGTTCCATCATTAACGGATAAAAAGAGTTTTTGTACAAATCGGTTTTACATTGAAATTCAAAGTATGCAACGGAATGGGTGCGTCTGGATCTATCGGCGGCGAGATGGACGTATGGTGGAAATTTGATATCAATGAGATTTGAGTGGATTTTGTAAAAGGTGCATAGTTGACGTTTCATGCGCCTGGATGATAAAGGCTCCCACTTTAGCGCTTGCAGCATTGATGTCGGGCTGCTTCTGTTGTGATGTCTGTTTAATACATACCTGGCGCCTCTTCTTTGGATGGCTTGTATTTTATTGATGTTACACTTCTGGCTGGGGTTCCAGGCTGCACAGGCGTATTCAAGATTTGGGCGGACGAGGGTGTTGAAAGCTGTCTCTTTGGTTTTTTGGCAGTGTGTTTTGATGTTACGACGTATCATGCCAAGATTTCTATTTGCTTTCTTTGAGGCCTTATCAATATGGCTATTCCAGCGGAGATCACTTTGAATGGTGACGCCGAGGTAGTCCGTTTTATCCACATTTTGGAGTATACTGTTTCTAAGGATGTAGCCGTAGGTTGTCTTGTTTCTTTTCCGGGTGATGTTGATGGTGAAACACTTGGAGGGGTTGAATTCCATCTTCCAAATTTCCTCCCATTTTTCGAGTCTTTTGAGGTCCTCCTGGAGCAACTCGCAGTCAGCATTTGTGTCAATCTTTTTGTAGATAACACAGTCATCTGCAAAAAGTCTGATGTTGCAGTGTGTGGGGTATTCTGGCATATCGTTTATAAAAAGCAAGAATAGAATGGGTCCCAAGACCGTTCCCTGTGGGACTCCAGATTCTACTCTCGCCTCATCTGAGCATTCTCCTTCAACCACCACTCTCTGGACTCTGCTTGTCAGGAAGTTACGGATCCAATGGTGGGCCTTTCCAGTGATACCAAAGCCTTCCAGTTTGTAGAGGAGACGCGGGTGACTAACCTTATCAAACGCTTTACTAAAGTCCATGACGATCGCATCAGTCTGGCCTCCTCCTTGCGCATTTCTTGCTAGTTCATCGATAAACTGGATCAGCTGTGTTTCGCAGGACCTTCCCTTTCTAAATCCATGTTGTACGTCCACCAGTGCATTGTGTTTATCCAGGTGCTGCATGATGTTAGAAACTAGGATGTGTTCCAGCAGCTTACATGTGATACATGTAAGGCTGACTGGTCTGTAGTTTGCAGCTTTGTAGCGTTCTCCTTTCTTGTACACGGCAGATATGTTCGCGTTGAGCCACGTCTTCGGGAGTTCTGAGGTGTCCAAACTTCTTTTAAAGATGACTTGTAGGATTGGAGCGATGATGTTGCTGTGTTCTTTCAGGAACCTTGCGGGGATGTTGTCTGGCCCTGATGCTTTAGCTGGGTTGATCTTCGAGAGGAGTTTCTCAATACCTTCAGTTGTGATGCTGATGTCCGGCATAGGGGGCAGTTTGCTCTTTGGTTTTGGCAGTGAATGGAGGTCAGTGCCATTGTCTTTAGTGAAAACGCTGGTGTATTGTCTATTTAGGATGGTAGCTTTCTTCACTGCGTCTGCTGTGAGTATTCCGTTATCTTCTAATGGAGACACACCGGTTGTGTCTCTCTTCAAGGATTTCACGAATGACCAAAAGCGCTTGTTGTTCTTCGGCCGTTCTGAGGAATACTCTTCTGGTGCATCTGTGATGATGTTATTTATATGGCGATTGTAGGCAGATCTCGTCTCTTTCTGGACTTGCTTCTTGGCAGCTCTGAAGCGGTCTCTGATTTCCGTCTCTCCTGCCCGTAGTCTTTTGAAGAGGCGATCTCTTTTCCTCATTAGTTTCTTGACGTTAGCGTCGATCCAAAGTTTGTTTGATGAACCTTTCACCATCTTAGATGGGATGTGTTTATTAATTAGTCCGGTGACTTTGGCGGTGAATTCTTCGTAGAGCTCTTTGACTGAATGGTTACTATTGTCTCTTTTTGTAACCAGCTGTTGGAACTGGCTAAGCTCCGTACGGATGGCTTCAGTGTTAGCTCTCTTATAGATGAAGATTTTCCTTTTCTGTTGTCTTGCTGGGGTTGCTCTGAGGTTGATATCTAGGATCGGGATGTCATGATCGGAGATACCAGGGATGATGTTTGATCGGTTTACGAGGCTTGGATGATTCGTGAAGAACAGGTCGAGGTTGTTCGATTCACGGGTGTTGTAGTTTTGGACTTGTGTGAGTCCATGGTCGTTTGAGATGTCTAGTAGTTGTTGGGACAGTCTTGTCCTTCGTCCTGATGGTCTCACTGATTCGGTGTCCCAGGTAATGTCGGGGAGGTTAAAGTCGCCTCCCAACCAGGTGTGTTGAGAGTCGCTGCAAATACGGCTTAATGACGATCTTAGTTCATCAAGGTATTTGTCGTCAGTGTGATCAGGGCGGTAAAATGACCCGATATTGAGGAATTTATTTCCTCTCAGTTGGACCTGGGCCCAAATTATCTCGCAATTTGTATCTAGCTCTTTGAGCTCTATACTAGGGCTGCACGATATATCGAAATGATATCGATATCGCGATATCACATGCCACGATATTGATATCGTGCAAAACACGATATTCACGGTATCATTATTTTCAAGAATTGTCAAAATACAACCCACTTTTTGGCCCGCCGAATGCCGTTTCGGCGGCAAAAATGGCCACTAAACGTCCGTAGAAGGTGGCGAAAGGTGCCAAACCATTAAATTAGAAACATTTTAACGTTTATTTGATGAAAATCCGACCAGAATTGACGAAATTAGCAAGAAATTGTGGAAAATCCGAAGCATGCTGCTGCATGCAGTCCTCCCTGATACGATCTGACCTACTGAGGCGCGGTTCAGTTCAGTTCAGTTCAGTTGTGTGCCTGCCCGGGTCTGCCGGGTCGCTCGACCCCATCAGGGGAGCTGCACTCGATTTGGTCCATTATTGCATCCAGTTTTCTGGCCGTGATCTTCAGTTTGGCAGGGTCCTCGTCAAATAAGTCCTGTGTCGATACTTTTCCAGTTGTTTCCCTGTGTATCGCAGTGCAGTTTTCTAGGATGTGTTCCTGGGTTTCATCTTCTCTTTTACACATCCTGCATTTTGTGTCCTGGTACATTTTTTTGTAGTTGCACTTTGTCTTCAGCATTCTCACTCTTGCTTTGAAGATTAGACTGGCTTCCACTCTAGTGCACTTGTTCAGATATTCTGCTCTTCTTCCTGGTACGATCGTCTTTTTGTTCTCTAGGTAGAACTTAGTTTTTGTTTTATCCGAGCCTCCCATGACCATTTCCATCAGCTTCTCATTCAATTTCGTTTTTACTATATTTTCAGTTCTTGTTTTTCCTTCGTTAGGTAGGGGCGCCCTTCCAGCGATTTCCTCCCTGGTTTTTCTGCTGATGTTCCACCATCCAGTTGGGTCTTCATCCTCCTTGATCATCCCACTGTCCGGCGCAGGGAGCAGTCTGTTGAGGGAGCAGTTCTTTAATTTTACCAAATATCGAAAATGATATCGTTATCGACAATTTAACCCCTAATATCGATATCGACCATTTTTCCAATATCGTGCAGCCCTACTCTATACTCACAAAATTAGAGCGAATCATAAGAAACACTCCTCCGCCACACTTCTTGTTGCCTGGTGGTCTGTCCTTGCGGTAGACTGTGTAGTTGCCGGGGAAGATCTCACTGTTGTGGATGTCTGGTGTCAGCCAGGATTCAGTTCCGAGGACTATGTCGGGGTTGGAGGCGTCAATCATATTAAGGAATTCTGCTTTTTTGCCTGTGATGGACCTGCAATTAACAATAATACATTTTAAGTTATTTTGTTTTACATTTTTGCATTTGGATTTTGTAGGAAGTTTTGGAGAGCTTGTAGCTTGGGGTGGGCCGGGGCTGACGCCTGATATGTTACTGATATTACTATCATTTGATGCATCATCAAATGTTCGGTCAAATATACATGAAGAAAAGTTTGGTAGGCCACAAGTATCACACAACCATTCGATATCATCTGGCTCTTTTTGTAGGCATGAATACATGGCACTGTCCATGTCGATTAGGGTGTCCCAAAAAAAGTTTAAATCTGAAATTCATTGGGGATAACCTCTAAATGTGTTCTATGGCCCCTCTCTGACTCCCATGTAAAATTTCAGCTCATTTGAAGGTGTTTTAGAAGTTGCTCAAAAGCCCCAAAGCTAGATAGGAGTTTAACATTGAATTTTCATGCAAAAATAGCTATTTTAGCCAATAGCTCACAAATCATCGATTTCAGTCCACCCAAACACATGGATAGTTGATACAAAGATGTATAAATTATTCTGCACATTGTGGTACCAATTTTATAGTTGTAACTAGCTTGGGTACTGAGAAAATCTACATATATGGGATATACTTATTTACACGATTTTCTGTGACTTTAAAAAAGACTTCTTAGATTGTTTCAATAGTCTGAAACAGATTGTAAGACATTGGTTGATGTTCTAGTGTCTCTGTCACACTATGGAACCAATATGTGATTGTCTCATCTTTAAATTTGAAATTAGACTGCAATTAATCTTCATTAAGAAAGGTAATTTGCCTTGGCGTCTATTTTTCATGTAAAATAGTATATATTTGCCAATAAACCAAGAACCAAGGGAGGTACAGATATGAAATCGGTACCACAGTGTGCAGAATAATTTAGACATCTTTGTGTCAACTCTCCATGTGTTTGGGTGGACTAAAACTGATAATTTGTGAGCTATTGGATAAAATAGCCATTTTCGCATGAAAGTTCAATGTTAAACCCCTATCTATCTTCGGCGCTCTTGAGCAACATCTTAAACACCTTCAAATGAGCTGAAATTTTACATGGGAGTCAGAGAGGGGCTATAGAACACATTTAGAGGTTAGCCCCAATGAATTTCTGACTTTAACTTTTTTTGGGACACCCTAATGTCGATGCATTTAGCATGGAACCAAGTGTAGCAGTTGTCACAGCCTACACCTTTGTCTGAATGTTTGACAGCTTTGTTACATGTTCCGCATGGGAATCTGGCTCTTGGACCAGGATTTAATTCAATATCACCTGCGATGAGTTGGATAACAACAATAACAAGAGATAGTTTGTGTTTATGGCAATTTAAAGGTTTTGGTTTGAATTTGCCAAGGCATGATCTCGTGACATAGATAGAATTTAAACTTAACTCACCATTGTTGCAGGCAGCTCTTGGAGGGATGAATGATGTCAAGCAATGTTTGTCTTCATCATACAGGTTTTGTTTTGAAACATTACAAACGATAATGCACAAGGCATAGATGTAAATGAATACCTCCATTTTCGCGCTCGATGACCATAACACTTCGGCTGCACACTTCCGGTATATTGTCAAATCTGACAGATCTTAAGAAATGTGTTTTTCGGACGATCGCGTACATGGGAACTCACGTTTTTGATGTTTTTCTGAACAGCTCACTCTCATGAAGCAAGGATGACAGGTAAATTTCGGATAGATGGTGTAAAAACCAAGAAAAAGATAGAAAACGATAGTAGCTAAGGACGCTAGATGTTAACGCTAGCGCATGCGCAACCACTTTTTCCGTAAAAAGAAAAAGATCTAGGTCGAATTCTTCTCTAAAGTCTTTCACTGATTGGGTTTTTTTCTTGAGACTCTGGGCATTCCACAAACATGCCTTTAGAAGATTGTGTGTGGTTTTATTTGCATGCTTTTCGGTGGCATTTGAATCAGTGACTGTCTGAGAAAGAGCTGCAAATCGGTTTGAAAGTTTTATTGAATTTTTGGTGTAAGTTGATTGCTTAGCATTTATTATTACTGGGATTTCGGTTGCTGATATATCTGTTGCCGGTTCTATTAAACCACAGCGTACAATTTCAGAGTAAAGCTTTTGGGTTGTAGGCATTTTTCTTGGTTGTCTAAGGTCTGTGAGAGGCAACAAAAGGTGAGGCTCTGAGGTCTGTCAGAGACAAGAGGTAAGATTGAGTCTCGCAGGTCTGTGAGAGGCACGAGGTTAGAGTAGTGAGGCTCTGAGGTCTTTCAGAGACAATAGGTAAGAGGCAAGATTGAGTCTCGCAGGTCTGTGAGAGGCAAGAGGTTGAAGTGGTGAGGCTCTGAGGTCTGTCAGAGACAAGAGGTAAGATTGAGTCTCTCAGGTCTGTGAGAGGCAGGAGGTTAGAGTTGCAAGGCTCTGAGGTCTGTCAGAGATAAGTGGTAAGAGGCAAGATTGAGTCTCTCAGGTCTGTGGGAGGCAAGAGGTTAGAGTAGTGAGGCTCTGGGTCTGTCAGAGACAAGAGGTAAGAGGCAAGATTGAGACTCAGGTCTTTGAGAGGCAAGAGGTTGGAGTAGTGAGGCTCTGAGGTCTGTCAGAGACAAGAGGTAAGAGGCAAGATTGAGTCTCTCAGGTCTTTGAGAGGCAAGAGGTTAGAGTTGTGAGGCTCTGAGGTTTGTCAGAGACAAGAGGTAAGATTGAGTCTCTCAGGTCTGTGAGAGGCAAGAGGTTAGAGTTGCAAGGCTCTGAGGTCTGTCAGAGACAAGAGGCAAGATTGAGTCTCTCAGGTCTTTGAGAGGCAAGAGGTTAGAGTTGTGAGGCTCTGAGGTCTGTCAGAGACAAGAGCTAAGAGGTAAGATTGAGTCTATCAGGTCTGTGAGAGGCAAGAGGTTAGAGTAGTGAGGCTCTGAGGTCTGTCAGAGACAAGAGGTAAGAGGCAAGATTGAGTCTCTCAGGTCTGTGAGAGGCAAGAGGTTAGAGTAGTGAGGCTCTGAGGTCTGTCAGAGACAAGAGGTAAGAGGCAAGATTGAGTCTCTCAGGTCTGTGAGAGGCAAGAGGTTAGAGTAGTGAGGCTCTGAGGTCTGTCAGAGACAAGAGGTAAGAGGTAGGATTGAGTCTCTCAGGTCTGTGAGAGGCAAGAGGTTAGAGTAGTGAGGCTCTGAGGTCTGTCAGAGACAAGAGGTAAGAGGCAAGATTGAGTCTCTCAGGTCTGTGAGAGGCAAGAGGTTAGAGTAGTGAGGCTCTGAGGTCTGTTAGAGTGAGAGTGTAAGTTCCTAGCAGTCTGAAAACAGAGCAATCAGGTGGTTGAGTTATTGACAGGTGAAAGGTATTGGTAATACCAGGTATAGCAATTAACAATGAAGATGAACCAGTCTATTAAATAAAATTCAGGTATAAGTATATAAGTTATGATATAGTAAAACAGTCAAGATATCCTGGAATGTGAAATGTTTATGCAGATATTAAATTGAGACAAGACTTTTTCCAGTGAGATTCTGTGTGTAGTGTGTCAGATGGCCAGCAGCAGGTGCAATGTAGGTCAGAGCAGTCAAGCGTGAAGGTGTTGATTGAGGTCCGTTACAGTGGCCCAAGCCTATAAATTCCAGTATTGTAATAAATTCCAGTATTGTTTGCAAAGAAAAATGAGCATTAATAAACACTTGAAAAGGGCATTGGTTACACATTGGTAAATGGCATCATATTTTGGCGTTTTAGCTTGATAATCTGTGAAATAGCATTTTTCCCAAATTTGATGAACTTTGTTACCAGAACTATTAATTCATATGACCAGTCCTTACCATACTACGTTTACTACTACAGTAGATTAAAAAGTCAAGATAAAAAGTTTGTAGATAATGCAGTTCTAGAGTTTTAGCTGATTGAAAAAGTTGCATCAATAATTTACGCCAAATGGAAGAGCCTTTTGGAATGCCTGCAGAGATAAATCAAGATGAGATATACCCTTTAAAGGTATTCAAAGCCACTTCATGGACCCCAGATATCATGTCTGGAAACAATCAAGGTCGTATCTTTAATGAAATCCCAAATATTAACATTTGAAAAGCGACTTTCATATGACAAAAAGTCACAAAAACAGTCTGTTTTGAAAATATTTCTAAACTAAACTGTTCAAGATATTGAGCTGAAACTATTCACACATCTATTACACTACTAAAGGCTAGTTTGAGAAATGTTTGAGATGAATCTAAGGGGGTCAAGCGGAAAAATTTCCTGAAATTTATTGAACTAACATGGAATTACGCACATCTAATCGCTAGAATCCATATGTTCCACTGAATAATTTCAAATAATAAAGTACAAAAGTGAGTCCGAATAGAGACATTGTTTGAGTACAATATTTCAACCTTTATTTGGTCATCTTCAGGTACATTATGTACCTGAAGATGACCAAATAAAGGTTGAAATATTGTACTCAAACAATGTCTCTATTCGGACTCACTTTTGTACTTTATAATCGCTAGAAATGCCTTGAAACTTGTCATTCCCATCTGCATGACAAAATAAGATACCAGGCAAAATTTGAATGAAATATGAGCAACACAAAGTGAGTTATGCTTGACGAAATCCCCAGCTACCCGTCACGTTGAGGAATGCAGTACCCCGTAGGCTATTACATAGCCAGCGGGGTAAAAACTGCTAGACCAGTGAGTGGCATGCAGGTTTTGTTCAGGTCTGCCAAATATTTGCAAGATATTCTGACATGGAATTACAATGTATTCACATGTTATGCAAAAAGACAAATTTATTAACAACGACGTCGTTGCAGGAAAAAATCAAAGAGTGACTTTGATATAATTCCCTAAGAATGCATTGTGGCAGTGTTTTTAGCTCAGTTAAGAGTGTTCTGGGCTTCCAAACACTGGGTTTGATCTAAAATAGGCAGTCAATTGAACCCATATTCAATTTTTACAGCAGTTTCAATCATGCTGTTCATACTTATCCTGTCCTAATAATTAGCCCACCAGCTACATAGATGTAGGTTATAAATACCTAGTCATTATTAAAGTATTTTAATCTAAGGCCAAAAATCACTGCATTTGCTCTCTTGCACCCAATAACACTAGAGCTGTTAATTATCATCTGCCCAAAGAAAAAATCATCTGATGTTAGATCAAGTGAACGTGAGGTTTCCAGCAAATTTGCAGTTGAACATTCCGAATATAAAATCATTCACAGACCATCCAAGTTGGTACCCAAAATGAAGCTCTAATTAAGACCAGTTCAACCATGCCATTTTTATTGTTGTATCATTTGATTGGGCTAAATAAGTACCGCGAGTTGACAAATGTAGAGAATTACGCTGCTTTTAAGGGCCACCCTAATATATATATAATAAATTAACATAAGTCAGCAAACTGATACAAAACCAGGTAGATTTTCAGAGCACATTTTTTCACCATATTTATTGCATTAACAAGTAATGAATCAAAATATTGCATTGACAAGTAATAAATTTAAAACAGTAAGGAAATTGATCATAAATCCAGAGCACATTTTAAAATAATTTTTAACTGTAAAATTTACTTGATAATTTTTTTATATTTTTTTTACAATAAATATTTTTCACTTTGTGGCCAATGCAGTGATACAGAAGCAACCTAATATGAAACACTACCAAGGCATTAATTCTAAGTTTCCGTAACCAATATTCAAATACAATATTCAATACAGAAAAATGTCAAGTAAGGTACAAATTACTGACCTAACTAATTAAATTAGTAATTTAGTAGTTCATACACAAGTTAATAGATTGTATTAACGGGGAAAGTAGATTCCGTGGTAAATAGATCCTTCATAAACTAGAGGGCATCCATGTTCTAGGGCGCTTCCAGAGCAAATCGCTGTTCTGTGTGCCCAGTTAAAATTTACTACATGCACCTCTTTTCTGGCCAAATTCTGGGGGAGGGGGTGGGAATGCCAAACAGTAATTATATTATGTACTGAGTCAGCCCCACATAGATAGCCTGCAATTGGCACAACTCGAACACTCAGGCAACAATGTTTTTAACTCCAAATGCTAGACATGTCAAGATGTCTATGATAAGCCTTTGAAATTCAGCAACATGCAGAATACCATTCGAAGTAACAAATTGTAACAGGTCGTACGTGTCATTAGTAATAGATATCTTCCCTTGTGCTTCCTTCTTCGCACGGTACAAATAAACATTTGTGTCAGCTAAAAACAAGCCAAAAACTTCTGACTGACACTGTAGCACATAAATCAGCTCCTTCATGAATTTCGCTTCAGCCTGTTCAATGGTTTTATCCCCAGAAAATATTTCAACAAGAACCAGAAATTTGGGAACACCACTGACACCATCTTGCACCGCCACAGACAAATCAACATACTGTCGCGACTTGGTAGGTGGCCAGAATTCAACCTTGTTTTTCTTTTCGGCCTGCTCATCCAGTTTTCTTCGCTTGGCTGTAGGTGTACCAGATGGTTTTGGTGATGTTAGTGATGATGATGATGCTGAACTTGAAATTTTGAAACAATCACTTTTTCCGGATGACGTGATGATATTCAAAACATCCAATGGGGGAAAGCTGCAGCCAGAGTTATCCAATACAGCAAATACAGCCTCAAACAGGTCAGATACAGCAAGGTGGGCTGTTCCATTAGTGTTGCCAGCAACAAACGCAGCAGACCAGGATTTGACAAGTCGTTTCTTCAACTCAGAATAAAGAGGATTTTCCATCATTTTCTCCAAATCTTCAGGAGATCGTCCACGGGCTAGATGACCAAGGACAGCTTTAATGGAAGAGGAACAGGAAAAGTTGAATGACAGCTGATGTGAACAAATTGTACAGATTGTTTATATATAGATAAACAAAACTATTATAATATTAAACCAAAAGAAGTGCGTCAGCCAATCTCTGAAGTGCCAATGTCCAAATAATCAAAAAGACTTAAAAAGACTTGATTTAGAAATTGGCTAAGAAATATCAATGCCCATCTCTGGCATTATCGCTCAGGTCTTTTTGGGCCACATAGAACATTTACCAATAGTAAATTCGCGCCCCAATTCTGCAATATCGCCCACGCTTTTCTGAAATGTGGGCGGGATCGCAGAATTTTCCGGTTTTTCTTTTAGAATTAGTCTGAGACAGCCACTCAGGGGGGTACTCACTATGAAAAGGTGTAAATAGACGCACCGCTGGATGGTACTGGTTTTTTGGCCTCCTCCGATTAAAATAGTTTAGGTTTTTTGACAATTCAAATTAATTTAATTCCCATTTTTGCCAGCCAAACGTATCTGGTATAGTTAGAATTGGCTTGAAAAGAGAATTCCAATGGTATCAGAATCATAAAGATTAAAATGGTTTGTGGTTTTAGCGTTTGGTTTCCAGATTAGAATGGTTCCCGTTATCAAAATTGCTGTGGCGCATATATATAAAAGTCTGCGAAGTACCCCCCCTCCCCCCGGCTCAGTGCCAGTCTCCGTTTTTCCTTAGTTGAAGGACTTCTAAGAATGAGATAGACCCTTAATTTTTTCACCATTGGATTTGTCTTGAATAGATCTGTTCAGAATGCTTCTTTATATCTTTGTAGTTACATTGAAAATTTTGCATATTTGATCTCCATTTTAAAAGCATATTTTTTTTGTCCGAGCTGATAAATTCAATTCAATTTATATAAGTTTAAGAAGACGGTCATGGCCTTTGGTGGGAGCCCAGGCCTGGGACCAGAAAATTATGATGCAACTGATCAGCTGTCTTTTTTCATTGGCCAATACAAAAAAAATATGATTTTTTTTAGTGTTTGTTGATTCTGTACAATAGGCTTTCCTTGGGTTGCCAACACGACCAGGGAAGGCAGAAAAAATTCCAGAATTTTCTGGTGAACTAGTACTTAGAAATCTTACTTGGAGTAAAAAAAAATTCAATTAGCAGTAAGTAATAGACTAGTGAAGTTGTCCATTAGGCCATAGGCCTATAGATTAGAACTTGATTATAAACAAATAATTTATTAAGAAAAAAAAGTAAGACATTCTAGAAAATTTTCAAGGCAAGCTGCGCAATGAAACTGACCTCTCAAATAGCTATTTTCAAGCCGAATTTAATAGAAGTCGCGCAAATCGCAAAAAAACCAAATCCCGCATCTCAGCCATCCCGTTCTATTGCCCTGCATTTTAATGTCGGCGCTGGGCGACAATTGCAGGATTGGGCACAATTTAACTATTTGTTCATTTTTTAAGTCGCCGAAAAGATATTTTGAGATTGGCAAGGTTTGCCAATAGTTAATTGCTCTTTTGAGCAATGTGTGCCAATAGGAACAATGTGTGTACACACCTCCATTAAAAATGGTTGACTATGATAAAATGCGAAAGAAATTCATTTAAGAGGTCATTTAATAAGTGTATTTGAGAAGCTGAGAAAAAAAAAACTTACTTCCTGTAACGATCTGCATCTTCTCCAGCCCTGAAAAAAAGTATATCAAGAAGTGAAACATACAAATTTGATATTCAGATAGTTGTAAAAGATACAAGTACTATTTGTGTGGTCACTACGTTCCCAGCTAAAATTTCAGAATATAATCCAGTAAAATAAATGCGTAGAGAGTAAAGTGAATACACCAGAAGCCGATAGTTCCTTTACAAAAAAGAGCATATACATGAACACAAAATTTCAACCTCCAATCACAAAATTTCGACTTTAAAATCTAATAATAATAGGACTTTACTTCCCAAGATTTTTTGTTGTAATCTCAAAATAATATATTTCTTGTAAACTCAAAATTGTGCGTATCTATGATGAAGTTGGAAGATACATGAAGTTGGATAGATGAGAGTCCACTAAAAAAAGTACAGACAGTCCTTAAATTTAAGTTGAGACAGTGCGCCATATACATGCTTATGGGGTACTGGCCTACTGGTTGAGACTTTTATAAAATTATACAGCTGTCAGATTGTATCATAATAAGGCAAAAAATCATCTCAGCTTTCTAAAATGGGGTCTGTCATTTCTGTAGGTGCAATAGTTGAGAAAGAGTGATCATTCAACCTCTTCTGTGCTGTTCCTGATGATGTGAGATCATCTCTGACCGCGTCCCGTCCCTCGATCTTGTTCAGTGTTTTAAGTTCGCGAGTAAGTTACTCTAAATCATTCGTTTTGTACTTCCTGGAGTAGTTCAGAGTAGATCAGAGTAGATCGGAGTAGATCGGAAGTACTCCTTGAAATTGGGATATCCCATGATGTATGATTGTTTACATAAGGGTCAAAATTTGGTAAAGCTGAAATTCTTGTCTCCAGTGTCTTAGAGCAATTCACACAGACATGAATGTACATGCAAGGTTCATGTTGGTCATTCGTTTTAGGGCGACATATCAGCAAAAAATTGCGCACAGCAAATGTGTGGCAGATAATTTTTATCCCTTCCAAAAATTGAATGAAAGTGCCCTACCCCCCTGAAAATTGCCTGTCTCCGCTAGAATTTTCCTTGACAAATCATCTCAAAGAATTTTCCTTGTTACCTTAATCCACCTCATTTTTACCTCAAATTGGACCTTGACCAACATCCTTTCAAATTCCAAAACCAATGGCTTGACTGATATTGTTACCCAACAACAGGGGGCTCTTGTGTCTTTGCCTCCAATGTCATGTCATTAACGTCACATCAAGTGATTTTTCTCATAAAAAATAAACCATCAAACATTTTTACACCACTTTAATTTGATGACCTTTAGGAAGCCTAGACGCTGACTGAATCACCTGCAAGTCCATAAACTGCACAGAATATAGATAATTACACTATCTATAGCAAGATGTCAGTTGTTCTGCCTTGATTTGTCATTAACAAACGAGCTCCTGGTTAAATTTGGCGATGTATGTCTGGAAAAAAATCACTGTGGAACTTTGCTTTGGTGTACACAAGTCTTATATTAATGTAAGCCAAGATTGACATCATAATGTATTCACTTGTTCAAGG
Organism: Platynereis dumerilii; assembly: GCA_026936325.1. Taxonomy (NCBI): domain Eukaryota; kingdom Metazoa; phylum Annelida; class Polychaeta; order Phyllodocida; family Nereididae; genus Platynereis; species Platynereis dumerilii. Next base: position 23,446,518 of record JAPTHN010000011.1, read on the forward strand.
AAATATTTGTTTACAATTGTCATTAATGTCACATGTCACAATTTAGTAACTAAACATGAGTTTGATGTGCTGAAATCTAGTAGTGAGAAAGAAAAACTTAATGGAAGTGTATAAAAAATGAAAAAATTAATCATTTGCCATTTATTTTCAATGTGGTGGCTGTCAGGCAGATAGCAGTGCTGTTTTTTTATATGATTGTGCTGTCTGTACCTCATACTCCCTCTGCATTAGTCCAGGTGATATGATTGGTGTGAATTTTGAGAAATATTTGGGGTTTTTACAGCGTGATGTTGATGACGCATGACAATTTTAACTGGTCCTTTATGTTCGATTTGGACCAACCCTTGAAGAAGTTTACTCTCGGAATAGAAGTGTCACTTCCGGAGTAGTTGGAGTAGTTTAGTTTAGAGTAGAGGAATCGAATGTACCCCACGATGGCACAAGTGAATCAATCTCTCAAAAAAAAAAGGAAATTGCCCTCGAAATGCTGTTACAAAGACATGACAAGGATTATTTAGTTGTCAGGCAAGTACCTATGGATATGATTTAACTTTTGCACAGTAGTTAATCTCTGGTAGGTGATGTTACACTACTGTAATCGACATGTCGGGGATTTTTGAAAAATTTTGTCTTCTTTTTGAGTCAGCCTTTGTCGTACTAATCCCGATATGGCTAAATATTGCATTGCCTCCCTCCCCCTTCAAAGACTAAGGATGTAGTCAAGTATGTCAGCCGTCTATCTGTTGAAACGAAAAAAGGATTGCTGTAATGCTGGCAATTAAGGCTTACAAATCAACATACCATAATCACATAGAAGAGTGAAGTCACTACGACTGTGAGAAGAAGTCCTTGACCGCCAACGCCGCTTTTCAGAATCATAATATATCGTCTCCGCTATTGACACAGCTGCAGCAAGAAGTGTAAACAAAACATCTTGCCCCTTTTCGTCCAGCTTGCGCCAAAATGTAAACCATTCTCCAAAGATGATAATTTGATTCCATCCTTGATTCCATCCTTTCATGATACTGACAGGAAAGTCTTCCGATGCAGATGAATCCTCATCAGGCGACTCACAAAAGCCGTAACTGAAAAATGAAGAAACATATTATTATACTCTAAGCGAAATATTAAGGTCACAGTGGGCAGTTCAATATTGGCGGCCAGAATTTTAAGGTTAAACGAACCTACCTGTAAGTGAGGTTTGACAGTAATTCTGTCGATCTTCTCCGGTCCAATTAGAGTTTATACAACCCACCCTCCCAGGCCCTTTCTTCTTTGTCAAATCTCGTATAAACTCTAATTGGATCCGAGAAGATCGACAGAATTACGGTCAAACTTCACTTCCAGGTAAGTTCGTTTAACCTTAAAATTTTATTTCGGTTTTTGTCCAAGGAAAATTAGCCATTGGCTAGTATCACCGAAAATGTTATCACAGAAAGAGAGTAAAAATTTAATAACATTCTATAAATAACATAAACAAGAATAAAACAATTAAAGTGACGTAAAAACATAAATTGAAACCTATTGATAAGATCTAAGAAAGACTAAGATCCTGTTTTGAAAGCTCAGATTTAAAATCATTGCCATTATCAACCGAGTTTAGAGAATTTGGAAGTTTGTTCCATAGTTTAGAACCTTGATGGGTTAGAGTCTGTAGGCCATAGGCCTTAGTTCTTCTGTGTTTAAGTTTAAGTTGTTGTCCTCGCACTAGATCGTAAGGAGTGTTTTTGATGATAAAAAGTTTGTTGTTATAATCGAATACTAGTCAACTAGTAACCATGCCAAGTCGTAACCAAACCAACTCGTAACCATTTTTAATTTTTGCCAACCAACTCGTAACCAAGAGATCTTGTAATTAAGTGACCATGACCAAGTAGTAACCAAACAAGAATCCATGGATTCAAAGGCTAGTCGATTCAGTATTAGGCCTATATTTATAGAACAGTGATTAACCAGGATAGCGATATACCTCTATTACATCTGTCTTGCAGATATGGTTATCATAGTTTTGAACTATGTGAATTTTGCAAAAAAATGTCAGTGAGGAGTAATTGCCCTGATCTCAAATTTTTATCAAGAAATGTGTCTGAAATGAAATTCCTTATTTTAATATTGTTCAATGAAACTCAACATATTGTGATGCTGCAGTCTATCGTGCATTACTTATCATATATACTATCACTAAGCAGACCAGTTGCACTGAGCTGTGTTCAATTACAGCTGCACATTTTTGTTGATCTGTAGTGTTTTTTTAATTTTTTTATTAGTTGTGTCTGATAAATGTGATGTGCTTATGTGTGAAATTGCTTAACAGCACTGTGGCTGTAACACCAATGAAACAGAGTTCAGGCCTGTTTGTTTATAGGCCTACACATAAACAAGCTATTGTTGTGATGTGGTACAACAGGAAATCAAAATATTGGAACCCAAAAATTCCACACAGTTCCAATCCAACGGGAAAGTAAGGTTGTAAAATTAAAGCTACATGGCCAAATTGGTAAAAATAAAATTATGTCTTGATCAATCATAATATAGTACTTATTGCATAAATTGTGCTGTATTGGACAGTCATTTTACTTGATAGAAGACAAAAAAAGTTATGATGTAAGTGAAATTGAATTGACATTTATTTTCTAATCTGCTCAACTTGATATCACATTAATGACCACTTTTTTAATTATTTACTCTCATTCACACTTTGGTGTAATTTCCAATATAAAACATAAAATATATAATTACAACAAATTAAAGCATTGTGTTATACTTTCAAGAAATTCTGCAATTGCAATAACTTGATATTTCATTTTGACACAGATCAATGAATAATTGCAATCATTAGACACTACCTGCCAACTCAAGCCAATTCCATTAATTGATATTACCTTAGACACTGACTGATCTCCGTAGTAATTGCAATCATTAGACACAACCTGCCAACTCAAGCCAATTGAGTTGATATTTTCTATGACACTGCTCAATGAGTAATTGCAATCATTAGACACTAGCTGTCAACTCTGAATGTGTCACTGCTTAGTAAATGGTATATAAAGACCAGCCTTGGTGCATCTGTTCAGTGTACAACAAGACATGCTTTAAGAACATGCCAAAGAGGATGAGAAAAAGAGGATAATGGCTTTTCAGTACATCTAAAGGAAAAAAGGTAAATCTTATGTTATGATTTCTGCTTGCTTGGCCTAGTCATCTTGTGCTTGTTGTTGTTTCAAGCAGTTGTCCATTGGCACCTTCCCATAGTAGCATATCATGCTGTCCCATCCTCAGAGACATTTTTTAAAGTTAGGCCTACCTTGTACCTAAAATGTAGTTTTTGCAGTATTATCATGCTAATAATGTATTATCCAAAAAATAAAATAAATAAATACATAATGGAATTTTTACCTTATTACCTTACTTAAGTCATATTATTTATAATGACATGGTTGGTAGGTTCTAATCAAATATTTAGGATGACTCACTACTATTCAATGACAAATTTGCAGACCTGTCACCATATCACTGGTTTTTGAATTTGAACACCAACAAGCTGCTTGTGTACATTCCAAAAGAAAAAGCCTTTTTAAAATTCAGTTACAAATCACTGATTAATTGTTCCCTGGTGCGTTCCCGCCAGGTAAACCCAACGGGATGCTAACAGCACCACTGGGCCCGCTCGCTTGCATGAGCGTCATGCGCCCGGCTAGCGGGATACCGACAGTCCCAGTGGGTCCACTCGTTATGGGCGCATGCATCCGCAAAGTTGCACAGCATTGTTTAGAGCTCTATCGATCGTAAATATGATCGTGGACGATCGTTTTCGATCATATCTCGGCCGCTGGGTGGTTTTCAGGCAGTTCCTGGCTCCACAGGCGCTTTGTGAGGAAGATCTGCATTACGGTATTTTGAATTTCCGATTTTCGCGGGCTTTTTTGTCATCTCTCTAAGGGCTAGTCCTCGACTAGCCAAAAATAAAAATTGTATACCAACTCGTAATCAGTACTCATCACCAACTCGTAACCAGGGAAGACCAACTCGTAACCAGGGAAGACCAACTTGTAACCAGGGAAGACCAACTCGTAATCACCAGTCATGGCAATGGTGCATTGATTGATAGCCAAGTAAATGTGTAATTGATGTGAATCATAAAGCTGTAATCCAAGTTAATTGCTTTTGTATGACACTGGCATAACAGCTATGAAGATTCTTATTGCAATCAAGTTTGACACCAGACTTAATTCATTCATCCTTGATTGCCATAAATTCCCACTGTGTCTCTTTACGACTGACTTGATAGGGCCCACAGTTCATATAATAACTATATATAAAATATTAAACAAATAATCGGTTCAGAAACCCCTGTATAGGGCCCTCCCTGATAATGACTTGGTAGGCCTTGGTTACGACTTGGTAGGGCCCTGGTTACGAATTGGTAGGTCCCTTGGTTACTAGTTGGTAAGGTCAGTAAATTGATTTTAGTGAGTGGTTACCAGTTGGTGGCCCACAAAAAAAGGATGGTTACGAGTTGGTAGAAATTTTGGTTACCATTTGGTTGGTTACCAGTTGGTTGGTTACCAGTTGGTGTGGTTACCAGTTAACATGGTTACCAGTTGACTTGATACCTTATAATCTGGTGACATTTCGAAATAAGCTTTATATACTTCAACTAACATACATATTGTAGGTTAAAAGATAAACATAAGTCAACAAATTTGACTTTAGAAGGAACCAAAAATCATTTTGGTGAGCACCAAAATCTGACAGGAATGATATTCTAGCTCTAGCCAATAGATTTGGGTCAAATATGCAGATGCTGTTACAATGAATTGCAGGGTTGTGGTGGACCTACAGATATAAATTCAAACACTTTTGGAAATAAAATATCCACTCTTACTGTGTGGTAATGTATATAGGTGTAAATGTATCTCCTCATGCCACTTTAAGTTACGTTAAGCGTCCATGGACAGACACATGACAGGACAGACAGGACCTGCAGTTCAGCAATAAATGGCTTCAGGAAAGCCATTTAAAAATCAAACAATTTAAAACTGTAGCATAACATTTTGAATAAATATTTACCTTAGTGGCATGCCAGCATCATCCAGGCAAATACAAGCCCATTTGTTGTACCTGTCTGCAAGGTTTTCCCTCAGCAAAAGTCTAGTTTGTGTCCGCTCCAAATCATCATCATTTGCCCTCAAGTGAGAAACGCCTGAAAAAATTAACAGGTCACATTAAGATTCAGGGCAGGTTCAATTCAGAACTGAAACTTTGAACGGAGAAAATTCCTGGCACTCCGGCATTTTCAAATTATAATTTGCAAACCAAGATAATTGAAAATATAAGTAGTATAGAGGTTTTGTGTGAACCCATAAAGTTACCCATTACTGTCACGTGACACTCCCTAGAAACAGGGGTGGCAGCCATGTTTGACTGAGACTCCAGATACCCAGAAGTATAAGCATGATTTCAATTTTCTTTTATTTTCTAATGCCATAGTAATGGTGGACTCAATTTAGGCTGCTCACTGTAATTTGAATTCCAAAAGCTTTGGTGTTTTCACCCACAGTTACGTGAATGTTTAAATATTGTCAAATATTTTGAACAAGAATCCGTGGATTCAAAACCGACCTAGCGCAATGATATTGAAGGTGCCATTGCTTTAACCACTGAGCAACTGATATTGGAAGATCAGAGAAATAGCTGATTGAAAGATATTACACTATTAGTAGGGTCAGATCAGCTGGTTTCATCAAATGGCTCCCACCTGACCCCCTTAGAATTTGCTGGAAAAATTCCCAGAGGAAGCTACAATTCTTAGTAGGCTGTGTGCAAAATTTAAGGTCTCTAGGCCTACCTTTAATAGTTTTTGCTACAAAAAATAAAAACGAGGGTAATGTTTTGTCATTTTTCGCCCTTGTTTTTGTGACACGAAAATGAAACAACAAACCTTTCGACGCAGACATAAAAGTAGACCACTGAACATTAGCACGTCGTAGCGAATATATAAGTTGGATTTGAGTGCTGTCTTCAGCGTCAGCCATGGCGCCTGTGAATATCAGAGAAATACATTATATAAACTTTTATTGACATCCTTATATCATAACAGATATATGTGTCATAAAATAAAATACAATGATCATCAATAACAAGAACCCAGGGGTTCAAAATGGAGGTGATGTGGTGCCTTAAGTTCATATACCATGAATCCAGAAGGCGATTTGGCCTGCGCTGCTAAAACTATTCAGATATATATGAAATCTCATGTCGGATTGGCATGGATAATTTGGAAAGATGGACAGATGTTTGGGGCTATGCATCCTGTATTTATGTACATTATAAGCTAATTAGGAGAGGCGAAAGACATAGTAATGAGGCAAAGGACGATTGAAACTGCTGTCCAAGGTGACCCGGCGAGAACGTTAATCAGACCAAGAGAGCAATGTCTTCAGCCTCACATAGCACTCACCTTAGCACTGTCATCACCCTCCCAAGACCCTCTCAAAGTGTCAAGCCCAGCCATGACTTTGGCAAAAATCATCTTTGGCAGGCTATTTGAAAATATCTGCTGCTTCTATCACTTCCAAACTTGGCATAAAGTCATATCACAGTATCAACTAAATCTATAAATTTTGGCAAACATATCCATTACATAATTAGGCAAAAAACCCGAAGGCTCCAGAGAAATTAGGGAACTGTCATCAGCTGCTGATGACTTTGCACTACTTCTCAAAATTGTATAGAATAAGTCTCGCTACTGTCATGTTGCTGTGTGATGAGGATAGCTGCACAGAGATCAGACTTTCTTCTGATACCCAGCTGATCAACCCCACACACTCATCATCCTGTCAGGGCCAGGACTTAGCTGATATTACAATTGTCCTGATATGACAGTAATTTCCCAGACAGTGAGACTGCAGACCCAGGAGTCCAGGACCCAGCGAATCAGGCGGCAATTGGCAACCCAGTGTGCTACAACTTGCTGACCCTACCCAGAAATTTTGGACCTTGGAATAAATTATTTCAAGTACATGTACCAAATTGCAACCTATTGCGTGGCTTACTAAACCCTTTTGATAAATCTGCGTAATCTAACTAATCTGTGCATTCTATCTATTTGATCTATATAAACTATTATCCATGAAATCCACCTTATCTATCTATCTATCTATCTATCTATCTATCTATCTATCTATCTATCAATCTATCAATCTATCTATCTATCTATCTATATCCATCTATCTACCTGTCTATCAATCTATCTATCTATCTATGAATCAATTTACCCATCCATATATATCTGACTGAAAGGAGTATGGTTATAACGGCCACAGACCAGAAGGGCCACCCAAATAGGCCACCCAAAACGGCCATCCAGAACGGCCACCCAAAACGGCCACGTATATATAAATTTGTTATAAAGGGCCTATTATATAAAAAATATATTAATTTGGATATGTATTGAGTGTCCTGAAGTTGGCCTACTATAAGGTAACATTTGATGCAAATTATTTGGGTGCTGAATGCTGATCTTCCTGCCAAGGATCTATTGTCTTACACAATCCAATTAGGTCAGTACACAATAGACTTCTGGTCCATAACTACTTACAGGTGTGAGAATTATCCCATAATCTGATTTAAGTATAGGCCTAAGATGGGATATTAAGTATAAAATGGGATAAAAAAATCTTAAAACATTTTTTGGTACTAAATTAACCAAAACATTGTTCATTGTAAATGTCATGAAAAGAAATCATAATTTTCTTAAAATGTCCTTCCATTTGATAAAACTGACAAATTTGTTAATTATGTATACTCAATTCTAAATGTGTTTTAATAGACAAACCAATGATGATGTGACTCTTATGTTATGAAGGAATTTCAAATATACTGCAAATGGACTACTTTTTGATATTGGCCCTGTCAAAACATATCAGTACAACTTGTAAATAATAAGCATAATAATGATTCATTTATAGGCCTAGGCCTATATGATAACTGTTACATTCATAAAATAATGATTATTTGTAATTGTTACATATATGGTTATCAAGTTATATTTATAATATAAATTTAAATCAGATCTGTTGTATACATGATCCTTTTAATTATTTTGCCTTTTTATGAGAATTGAAACAAATAAATAATATCATTGTTATCAATTAAATGTCTTTAGTCTTTGCAGAGATTAAATGGGGTTTCAATGAAATTTAATTGAAGAAGTTCAATTGCAGTGTCATAATCTTAATTACAGAATTTTTTTATTTAATTGATATTTAAAGTGAAGTTATCTTTGCTTTACCAATTATTTGCATTATATGATTGTAATTGCTTAATTACCTTAAAAAAAGGAAAATTGTATGTGAATTCTACAATTGCCTTAATAACAAGTTGTGAAAAGAAAGATAATTGCAATATCATGATAATCACAGCAAATGTGTCAATTTGGTCTAGTATAATTTATGTGAAGCATAATTCATATCTCTTTTTAATTATTAATTTTTTCAAGTGGTACCTAGGCCTATGATTGTAATATGAAGTAGGCTCACTTTATTTATGACCAAAACATTATTATTAACCAATCATATATCAAGAATATATAAGTTCTTAGAAATATCCATATTTAAAAAAATATATTTCCTGTTAAGTCTATGAAAATAATATTATATAATTGGAATATTTGTGTTATTAGTTTAAAAAAGAAGTAACTTTTATTGCTTTTTTCTGTTTTTAAAGAAAACTGGATCAAACCTTGTTTTTCATAAAATAATTAACATTACATAAATATTAAACATGTTTACATATATTTTAAATGACATTTGTGTTTGTTTGTTTAAGCAGTGTTCTAAAGTGTTGCTGTTTGTTTAAAGAGGGTTTACCTGCTTGTTTATAAATGCATACTTGGGTTAATTGCTATTTAAGCATGCATTGGGGTACAATAGAACACACAGTTAAACAAACAAACAAAATAGTTAATGTCAAATTGTGAGACTGGACAAAGATGTCATTTCCATGTGGACCATATACTCAGGACAGTCAGTGTATATATTAACAATATATACTGACTGCCCCGAGTATATTGTTGTGTGATAAAATACAATTAGTAACAAAAATACCACTAAAAAACTAGTATGGCCGTTTTGGGTGGCCGTTCTGTGTGGCCTTTTTTGGAAAACCAGTGTGGCCGTTTTGGTCTGTGGCCCTTATAACTAAACCCCGACTGAAATAGCCCTAGTTGTAAGTTTATATAACTATTGACATCTCATCTCAGAAAACTGACCAATACACATCCTAATGTCACCAGGTCAGCTCATTTGCATACACAAAACACATAATTTTCAAAATGGTGGACAGCTCATTTGCATACTCAAAACACAATACACATAATTTTCAAAATGACGGAAGGCAAACAGTAAACAGCAAACAAGCAAACAGCAAACAGCAAACAAAAAAACTAATAAAAGGAGCACTTAGACTTACTTCAGGTCAACACAAATGAGCTCAAATAACAGCCCTGCATCTCTAGTTTTGGTGAATTTAGCAATTTGGAGAAAATTTAAAACATGCAAAGAGTAATTTCAGATTTTCTTCTCCTATTTCGAATTTCCCGCCTAAAGTTTGCCTCTCTCACCCACTCTCTTAGCCCCCTTTCTCACCCAACTACATAAATGGCAGTGTGTAAACACACCTCCATTAAAAATACAATGAAAAACAAACTACAATGCTGAGTCTATTCTAATGGACCATTTTATAGATTAAATGGTGGTTTATGAAGGGGGCGGAAAACTCGACAGCCTCGTTCTGGGCACCGTTCACGTGACCAGCCAGTTTGCCGCACTTTTCTGGAGCATTCGTACTATAACCCACGATTTGTGTAGTGGATTAATAAAACTGTTGGGGTCGTTTTGACACTTTGATTGGACGAATCAGCCTTGTTTGACCCAGATTTGGCGGCGATCACGATCTCAAGTCTGACCGCGTGGCCTTGTTTACAAATAGCACAAAAATCCATGGATTCAAAACCAGCCTTTGGCGATTGCATATTTGGGATTGAAATCATGAAGAGGATGATTTATATAAATTACATGGATATTTTTGTATTGAGCAGTGATAGCCAGAGTGATAGTGTTTGCTGCAAGCCATTAAACTTTGAGGGGAACCCCTTAGCAAATGCCTATACCAACTTTCAGAACTGCAAGTGAAATACTAAAGTCACAGTGGACAATTCAAAACATGGTGGCCATTTTGGCAGCCATATTGGATTTTCCCAAAAATTTCTGAGGGGAATCCCTTAGTGAATCCCTATAACAAATTTCATAAATCTAAGTGAAATACTAAAGTACATTGGGTATTTTAAAATATGGCGGCCATTTTGGCAGCCATCTTGGATTTTTCCAAAAAATTTTGAGGGGAACCCCTAAGTGAATGAGGTCACCAAATCCGCCATATTGGAACTGCCCTGAAATATGACGTCACAATAGACTAATTATGATGTGACGTCATGCCATTGTTATAAGTGACATCACTGTTATTGGTGATGTCATGGTCACATTGTGTCCATACTCCTCAGTACGACTTGTCAAGATGCATTGTGTCAGGATAAAGGGCAGTTCCAAGATGGTGGAATTGGTTGCTTCATCTGCCAGAGCCTCATGTCCGTTCTATGTATTTCTATGGGAAAATTAGCCCTTGAAGAGCCCTTTCCAGCTGAGCATAGGTGTAGACCAACATATAGTGAGAACCCCCCCCCCAGGGGTATTTTGAGATGTACTCACACTCGTGAAGATATCCTGAGTCCTCTGTACCCACTCGTGCTGACGCACTCGTCGGTACAGAGGACTCAGGATATCTTCAACTCGTGGAGTACATCTCAAAATACCACAATACCCATTTGGTCTTATTATAATACCGAAAACCCCCGCCAACTCCCGAAAACTCCCGAAAACCCCCTGAATTACCGAAAACCCCCCCAAAATAACAAGTTACAGTGCAAATATACTTAATTCTAGATCGATTGACTCACTAAAAACGATGTCTAGCCTTCAAGAATGTGTTTTCAGTAAGTTTGATTCAACTTCTGACAAGAATCTGCTACGCATTCCTGCTGATGAGTTTGGGCGCCACCGGTGGCAGTGGAATGAACTAAGTTTTTGTAGATCTTTGCAGCAGAGATGAAAAGTCTGTGACTGTGAGTTCATGGAAGTAAATCATGTAAATTTTATTTCATATTCAGCCAGTTAACTGAGATAAAAAACAACTTTTCTCACATATCACAGAAATATATTCAGTGGAGCAATAAATACACACTCAGAAATAAAAACATAGGCTGCGCGGCAGCATACCCTCGGCTAATCAGTGGGTATTCTGGAGGCAGTGAAATCAAGCGGCCCTCAGGAGGCGCGGGCTTTGAGGGGGCAAGGTCCCTAAAAACTTTAAATTGATGTCCGTTTCCACCAGGTCACAGCAAGTGCCATAATGAAAATCTGTAAAAATTTAAGCGAGAATCAAGGCCAAAATTTGTTTTGGTAATTTGTTGAATTTCCATCACCACAATGTTTTTCATGAGTTTCCCTGACTTTCCGTAACTGCAGAGCAGACACTTAAATACAGTTAAAAAAACTTAAGCAATACTTTATTTGTAAACAAAGACAGGGTTTTGAGGGGGGAGGGTTGGTCTAGTGGTAGCGTGCTGGACTGCCAATCGCTGGGTCCAGGGTTCGAATCCAGCTCTTGCCGGGTCACCTGGGCCTAGTATGTTGGATGGCTGTTTCAATCATCCTTTGCCTCATTTCCGTGCCCTCTTCCTGGCCTAATTAATTAGCCTACCAAGTGTGTAAATACAGGATTTAAAGCCCCAAACATCCATCCATCTTAAGAATACTGTTCTTTTACTGCATACACAAGTTCATTTTTAAAATTTCCAGTTGCACAAGGAAATTAATTATTTGATCAGTCAGTCAAACAATTTTAAAACTAAACAATCATTCAATCAGCAGATCAGTCAATCAAACCACCCTGGTTTTATACCAGGTTGCCACCCTTTAACTTCGGATAAAAACGAGAAATTTGGTTGAATCTCTGATAAGTGATAACACATGGAAAGAGACCTTTTTTTATTAAAAAAAATCTGTTAAAGTCAGTTTAAGGATTCCATTAACGCAGCAATAAGTGCAATTGATATATATGGGAAAATATGACTGATGAAGCAGGAACAATCACAGAAGAACACAAAGAATTTGCTCCAAAGCTTACTGTGCACTAAATTATATAATTTTAGCTTTCTTTATTTAGTTTCATTTCAAATATTAGCTCCAATAGGCCTACATGTAAACTAGAAGAATAATTCTAATAAAGCAGCTTCCAATCAAACACTGGAGCAACCTTGCAAATAGATAATACAAACAACCAGGGCCAGGTGACAGTCAGATTATAGGTCCGAATAACAATAAAAACGACAAAAAGCTCCGTAAAGTGGCACATTCAGTCCCATTTGCTGAATTTAGGTGTTTTTGATACTAAGACAATATGTCTGAATCTTGGATGACATGTTGATCTATCTATCTATCTATCTATCTATCTATCCATCTATGTATGCATCTATCAATCTATCTATCTATATATATCTATCTATCTATCTGCATGTGTCTATCTATCTATCTATCTATCTATCTATCTATCTATCTATCTATCTATCTATATATCTATTTATCTATCTATCTATCTATCTATCTATCTATCTATCTATCTATCTATCTATCTATCTATCCATCTATCTAGTCTATCTAGTCTTAGCTATTCTTATCATAAATTACAAATATGGAATATGTGTCTAAGAACATAAATTATAGATAAGATGTCTCCAACCAAAACCATTGTAAATAGTAAGACTAAAACAAGGTTTATGCCAGTATATATATATCTTTTAAGACTAAGCAAGTTGCTAGTTAATACAAAGGTTAAATGCTGGTCAAACCTTGAAGAATAACAATAGCTGTAAAGAAAAACAAAACAAAAGAAACATGTCCCAACTCTGTGTACAGCCTGTATGGGTTACAAAAAGGGCATATCTCAGCTTCTACTTGGCCTAAATTATTTATTCAAATTGGAAATTTCTTTATTTGTTCAATATAAAACTACAAAGTTGGTGTCAATGCAGTTTGGACATATTTCTAAGAAAAAAGAAAATTTGTTAAAAAGCTGAGGGTGCTGTGCACTGCTTTTGTGCTCCTTTGTTCCTAGCTTTGGTCACTGGAGAGGATTAGTGACACAATGTTACATAACATGAATGGCTGGAGGGAAGGGGTACAATGCAGCACAGACACAGTGTCTCCACTTTTACCCCCTAAACAATATTTCTTTAAAATGCTAAAAATACAATTGGAGTGAATTTTAAAATGAATTAAAAGACAGATTTATCCAATAATGTCTTAAGATGTAAAATAACATACTGAAATTTAAAGAAATGGGGTTTGCATGCCAAGTAAATTTCTTTAATAACCCTCTATAATACATAGTGGTCTTATTGCCATTCTGTCTTATATGTTCATATTTAATTTTCATTAAATACCAAAATAAAAGTAAGCTGACAGTACTTCATATGTTAAAATGTACATGACTGAGGTTAGATTTAAACCATTAAGTTAGAATTGAGAGTTTAAGATTTCTTGTCAAAGGATTAGCAGGGAAGGCAATTACCCTGTGACATAACATTACATAATCAAGACTTCTCCAGTGCTCCATTCAACAAAAGCCAATCTGTCTGATTAATTCACATTTAATTTTCATGCAAACAACTAAATAAAAGGGGCTGACATTAATTTATCTTCTAAAATTTACATCACTGAGTTTAGATATTAACCATAAAGTTATAATAATTGGAAGTTAAAGATTTAGTGTCAACATTTTAAAATATTAACACACAAATGCATGTTTTTGAATATATTTAATTATTGCTTTGAAAATCCACATAATTATATATAAAATGTATATATTTCCTCTTGATAATATTTCATGAGGAGAGGTAGAAAGTCAAATTTAGACATTATTGTGGCAAATTTGATTGACCAGGGCCAATATTTACTGACATATGATTATATGAAAATCCTTAATATTTATCTAATTTTGTTAATATTGACCTCTGCTGCGAATAAAAAATTTCACATTGCTAAAAATCAGCATGATGATGATGTGAAACATATCAGGTTTATTTTGACAAAAAAATGTCAACAACTGGTATGACATCAGAAGGAAATGGAGAGTATATAGACATTTTAATGATTTTTTGCATTTTGTCAATCATACATTTCAATGGAAAAAAATGCAGCAACTCATGCAATGGCTGTGAATATTAGTCAATAGTGTGTCTAACTACAATAAGACCTAAAGTTAACTAACTTACCCATTACCATTTGGCTTTTCACGCAGAAATGTTGGAAAATTGTGATTTGTTCGAATTTTTGGGTTTTTATAAAAATATATAGGACCAACATTCCAACTGATTAGAGATGTTTAAAGAGGCATACGTTAGACACCTACTTGGAAAATTTCATAGATTTAATTTCAAAATTGACTGAATCATACTAGTTTGAAATAATAGTATTTTTTCATATTCTTGGTAAATTGTCGTCCGTTCAACTTTCTCAGAGCATTTAGACCCACAAAAAACACATCTTAGGTATTTAATACATACAATATGTAAATTTCAGTGTCAAAAGTACTGCAGTTTTTAGTTCTGTCCGAGAAACAAACAAAAAACGATTTTTAACATTTTTGAATGATTGTGAGAAAAGTATTAATGTCATGGGGATTAGACCTATGAAAGGCTCAACAGGGATAAAAGATACCATATTTACCCAAAAATGATGAATATGCATGCCATAGTTTTGGCTTGACACCCAATACACAAAATAATATTTTTTCATATTTTTCAATAATTGTGAGAAAAGTAATCTCATGTGGATTAAACCCCTAAAAGGCACAACTAGGATGAAAGATATAATAACGTCCCAAAAATAAAAAGTATACATTCCATAGTTTTGGCATTACTCCCAATACACAAGTGGGACGCCCGTTATCCGGACGCCCGCCCGCCCGCCCGCCCGCCCGCCCGCCGGACGGACAAATTTTCCCAAAGTAACTACAATACCCGTCGGCAATGTATACATTGCCGAGGGTAAAAAATATCACACATAGACATACAGAAATATATAAATCACATGTTCCGTATTGAAAAGTTTGCATGAGACATTTAGCATCGGGTGAAGTAAATATTGTCAAAAGTCGAAATGTCAAAATACAACTTATGTTCAAAAGTCAATAATGTCAAAAGTCCATTGAATGTCAAAATACAACTAATACAATAATTTTGTAGAGTTTACGACGACTTGTCGTGGGTTTGCTGCTTCGTAGCCTTTGTTTTCTTGCATTTTTACGCCGATTTACGCCAGGTGGCGCCCCGGTCGTTTTGTCAGTTTACACTGCTAATTTTTTGTGTTGGTGCATTATTTACCAATTTCTACAAACTTCCGCCCACAGCAGATTTTGGCGCGAATTTGGGCACGAAGGTTGATAGTTGTAAGTAAAATCCATTTAAATCACTTTATACCACAAATTTGTTAGAATAGATTACATAAGTATGTTACAAAGATGTTGCTGTATATCTAAAGCCCTGTTTTTGTGTGTTTTTCGACAGGTTAAACCCCGTTTTGTACCGTCATGTGTCGTTTTGTACAAGTTTGTCATCCAACTGGACTGTCACATATGTCATGAAATAAATCCGTCATCTGGTCATGGGCGTATTTTTCAACATCAATACAACGTTGTCATTTATCGTTGCCGAATCTCACAGTTTAACAACTCTTCCCTGGTTGAGTTCTCCGTTGACATCCCTAAGTTCCAGAAGAATTGTACTGATGACACCCCCAAAGTTTGACAATTTCGATGACATCTCTGTTGTGTAACATGACATTCCTGAAGTTCAACCACTTGTCTTGAGTTTGGGTTAACTCATCCGATGACACCCCTGAAGTTGGCAACCCTTAGAGAACTGTCAATGTCGACATTGTGAGAATGTCAAATCCAGAGCACCTGCAGATCAGGACACAGCTCATGGACTATAATGTCAATGAAGTGGAACACGATGGGGCTGATCTGAGTCAGGATAATGTCCATCCTGAGGATTCAGCCAGTCAAGTTGGCGGATTCAATAGTCAAGTCGGCAGTCAAAGTGGTGTATCCGGGCCATCCAATTTCACTGTTCGTTCAAGGGCATCATCGCGGGCCGCTTCGCTCGCTATTATCGCTAACTCCCTGGAAGAGCGGCAACAGCTTGAGCTGGAAGAGCTGAGGATTCGGCAACGAAAGGAGGCGCTGGAAGTGAAAACCAGACTAGCAGTCGCGGAGGCGCAGGCACATGCAGCAGAGTCCGGCAGGTCACGTGTCAGTTTGAGGTCTACCCGAGAAACTTTGGGCCTGAATGGAGCAGCGCCTGAGTTTAAACCTACGAAGGCCACGTCGCAAGTTTCACGTCGTGATAAGCCTAGAGACTTTCTTACAAAGCCTAGAGATGAAATTGTTATTGTTGATACTTCGCCTAGAGACTTTCTTAAAGAGCCTAGAGATGAAAATGTTGATTCTATGACAATGCATGATGTTAGGCCTATTTCTGTGCATACTAATTCTGTGAATGATGTTGTGGAAGCACTCCGATTGAGTCAACAGCAAATGTTGAATGCTGTTCACATGCCCCAGGCAGAACTTACACATTTTACCGGTGACCCGCTGAAGTATTGGGTATTTATTAGGGCGTTCGAGAGCAGAATTGAGGCTGCGACCTCTGATGAAAATGCCAAATTGATACTGTTAGTTCAACATTGTGATGGCAAAGCCAAGGAACTTATTGAGCCATGCATTTGTATGCCAGCAGGTAGGGGCTACCGTAGAGCAAGGGAATTGCTTAAACAAAGATTTGGGGATGACTATACTATCTCTCAGGCTTGGGTTAAGAAAGTCAGTGAAGGCCCAGAGATATTGCCTACAGATTATGTCAAATTGAGGGAATTTTCTGATGACCTCAACAGTTGTGTTGATACCTTGGAGGCCATGGGTTATATCGCTGAGATTAGCACACAGCGGGTGATGGTTGCCATTTTGTCGAGGTTACCCATGTTTCTTAGGACCAGATGGGTCAGAGAAGTGCAACTTAGAAAAGGTCGCGGCGATAGGCCACATGATGTGATTGATCTTGCCAGATTTATTGAGTTTGCAGCTGAGGAGTCGAATGACCCTGTGTATTCTGAGTTGTTAGGGGGCAAACGTGAAACTAAGTCAAATCCAACTTCTAAACGTCACCATGGTACCTTTATGTCCGATAATGCAAATGTTGGTGCTGCGCCACCTAGTGTCAAATTCAATGCTCGTGATGGTGCTGCGCCACCTGGTGTTAAGTGTGACTTATGTGAAGGGTTTCACACTTTGTTTGGTTGTGACAAATTCAAGGGGATGAGTGTGTCCGACAGAAGGACTTATGCATTTGAGAAGAGGTTGTGCTTCAACTGTTTAAAGAGTGGTCACATTTCAACGAGTTGTAAGTTAGAGAGGGTGTGTTCTGTAGATGGCTGCAAGAAGAAGCACACAAAATTCTTGCACCCTGTAGGCAGGTCTGAAGTTAAATCAAGTGGTCCGTCAAGTGGTCCGTCAGTCAGCTGTCATGCCACATCTAGGGGTGGTTCGAGGCTTGCTTTGCCTATTGTTTCAGTGAAGGTTAGGCCCCCTGGTGGTGGTCTTGAGTATCAGACATATGCTTTATTAGACAACGGCTCAACCACCACTTTTTGCACTGATGGTTTAGTAGACAGCATTGGAGTTGAGGGCAAGGAGGAATCTCTTATCATTAGTACTATTGATCGCCCTGGTAGGCATGTTGAGACTAGGTCAGTGGCTTTTGAGATTTCCAGTCTGGATGGGTCAGAATTTAGTGAGTTGTCGTCTGTCTATACCAGATCAACTATACCATGTAGCACGTCTCACATTCCTCATCGTTCTGATATTAGTGGTTTTGATCACTTGAAGGATGTTCACATTCCAGATGTTGATGCGGAGCAGGTCTCAGTCTTGATTGGTCAAGACAATTCAGATTTGATGATGCCACTTGAGGTCCGGCGAGGTCGACAGAAGGGAATGCCTTATGCAGTTCGGACTAAGTTAGGATGGGTCGTGAATGGTGCGATAGGTGAAAATTGCAATGGCTCTTTTGTTAACTTTGTTGATTGTGGTTTAGAAGAGCAGTTAGAGAAGTTTTGGAAGGTAGAAGGCTGGGAGCTCCTTAATGGTCCAGAATTGTCAATGTCAGTTGAAGATGAGCGTACTTTGTCACTGTGGAATCAGTCGGTGTCTCAAGATTCTGAAGGTCATTTTGTTTTGCCTATCCCTTTCCGAGGTAAGGCTGAGTTACCAGAAAGTAGGCCACAGGCAGAAAAGAGGTTGTTGTCACTGCGTAGCAGATTGGTTAAGGACCCAGTTCTTTGTGGTAGTTATGTTGATGGCATGGCTGACCTACTGCAGAAGGGTTATGCAGAGGAGGTCAAGGTTGAAGATTCTGTTGATGGTCCTGTCTGGTATCTCCCGCATCATCCGGTGGTTTCTCCGAAGAAAGTCAGAATAGTGTTCGATAGTGCAGCTCAGGTGAATGGAGTGTCGTTGAACAAATGTGTCATGCAGGGTCCTGACATGACAAATGACTTGGCAGGTGTTCTTCATCGTTTCAGGTTAGGCCCAGTTGCAGTTCAGGGAGATATTGAGGCTATGTTCCATCAGGTGAAGGTGCCAGCTCGTGACCGAGATGCACTTCGCTTTCTTTGGTATCAGGATGGCAACCTAGATAGTGAAATTATGGAATTTCGTATGACGTCTCATTTGTTTGGTGGAACTTGGTCGCCAGCATGTTGTGGTTTCGCTTTGCGACTTGTCGCTGACAAGCCTGGTTTCAGTCAGGTTGCTATGGATACGGTTCGAGACAATTTCTATGTCGACGACTGCTTGAAGGCGGTTGATACGCCTGAAGAAGCAATCACTCTCATCAAGGACCTTAGAGGAATGCTTGCAGATGGAGGCTTTCATATTACTAAGTTCGCTAGTAACAGCAAGCAGGTGTTAGAGTCAGTTCCTGTAGAGGAAAGAGCTAAAGGGATTAGGCCCCTGAATTTTGGTTCGGATAGTTTGCCATTTGAGAAGGCTCTTGGTTTGACATGGGATCTGAAGGAGGATGTTCTTACATTCTTGGCATCAGTCAAGGATAAACCTTTCACTCGTAGAGGTCTTTTAAGTAGCGTCAGTTCACTGTTTGATCCTTTAGGATTAGTTAGTCCTTTTACAGTTAGAGGGCGTATGTTGGTTCAAGAGTTGACAAGATTGAGTCTTGGTTGGGATGAAGAGATCCCAGTCCACATTGCTCAGCAGTGGCGTGATTGGCTCAGTGAGCTAGCTGCTGTTTCTGATTTCAAGATTGATCGTTGTATCAAGCCTACGGGCTCAGCGGAATTTCAGTTGCATCATTTTGGAGATGCGTCGACAAGGGCTTACGGGTCTGTTTCTTATTTGCGTGTTACATTGTCTGATGGTCAAATTGTCACTTTTCTGGTTATGTCGAGATCTAGACTCGCCCCAATGAAGGAACTTTCCATTCCCAGACTTGAATTGTCAGCTGCTGTGTTAGCTGTCAAGATGGATAGCATGTTACGCAGGGAGTTAGGGTTGAATGTCACACGTTCGGTGTTTTGGTCAGATAGTATGGTTGTGTTGGGGTATATTAGTAATCCCATGGTCAGATATCATACTTTTGTTGCCAATAGGGTGTCAGCTGTCCACGCAGGGTCCGAGTCGGACCAGTGGCGGCACGTTGCGTCGGCGGATAATCCGGCCGATATGATCTCTAGAGGGATACCAGTTAGAGAGCTTAATCAGAGCTCATTGTGGATGCATGGGCCTTCGTTCCTCAAAGGACCAGTTGAGGACTGGCCTGGTCACATTGTGCCTACGTGTGCTCCTTCCAGTGAGGACCCTGAAGTCAAGAAGGTCCACCCAGTATTTCTTAATGCTGAGAATGACATGCTAGATGACTTCATTTGTTATCACTCGTCATTGCTAGTTGTCAAAAGGCGAATAGCGCTGTTGCTTAGAGTCAAAGAATGGTTGAGGCAGAAGGTGGCAGGAAAAGAATGTCCTGACATTCGGAAGCCTGTTTCAGTAGAGGAGCTTGACTTAGCTGAGATAGCTTTAGTTCAGTGTGTTCAGAGAAGAGAGTTCCCCTCTTACTTAGGAAAGGAATTGCCTGTCAAGGGTTCCTTGTCACCACTCACTCCTAGAGTGAATTCAGATGGTTTGCTGGTCGTAGGTGGTCGTGTGTCAAAGGGTGATCTACCCGAAAAGATGAAACATCCTGTCATTTTACCCAAGGATCACCATCTTACTGATCTCATTGTTAGGGAGACTCATTTGCAAAATGGTCATGTCGGCAGAGAACATGTCTTGTCCCTTGTTAGAGAGAGGTATTGGGTCATTAGAGGCAGAGTAGCTGTTAGAAGAGTTTTGGCTAAGTGCACTGTCTGCAAGAGATGGAATGCCAAGCCATCCACCCAACTGATGGGAGACCTCCCAGAGGGTCGTATTGACAAGTCATGCCCACCGTTTACTAATGTGGGAATTGACTTCTTTGGGCCATTCATGGTCAAACGAGGCAGGAGTGTGCAGAAACGTTATGGTTGTTTGTTTACATGTATGTCAGTTCGAGCCATTCATCTTGAAGTCAGTTTTAGTTTGGACACTGATTCGTTCATTCATTGCTTGCACAGGTTCATGTCTCGTCGTGGTTGTCCTAAGCAAATCTTTTGCGACAATGGTACAAATTTTGTCGGTGCCGAAGGTCAACTTAAGGATTTGTTGGTCAGTTTGGATCAGGGCAAGATTCAGGCAGCGTTAGTCCCAAAGAAAGTTGGTTGGAACTTTAACCCACCCAGTGCTTCGCACATGGGCGGCGTTTGGGAGAGGCTTGTTAAGTCGGTCAAGAAGGTTCTGAATCCCATGTTGTCCCAACAGAGCTTAGAGGACGAAGGTCTTGCTACGTTGATGTGCATTGTGGAGTCCATTCTTAACAGTAGACCTTTAACCAAGGTATCAGAAGATTCTAATGATCTTGAAGCGTTGACACCGAATCACTTGTTGATTCCTGGGACTTTGTCCTACAGTTATCCCGAAGGGGAATTTCGACATGAAGACAATTATGTCAGACGTCGATGGCGTCAGGTGCAGTACCATGCAGACGTCTTTTGGCGTAGGTGGATGCGTGAGTACATGCCTATTCTTCAGTCAAGGTCTAAGTGGCAGGTCATTCAGAGAAATCTCCAGGTCAATGACTTAGTTATTTTGGTGGAGGAGACCCCAAGGTCACAGTGGCCACTCGCCAAGGTCATCGAGACCTATCCAGGTGATGATGGCAAGGTCAGGAAGGTTAGAATTAGGACCAAGAACACAGAACTTGTCAGACCTGTTACTAAATTGTGCATGCTCGAGGAAGCATAAATTTTGAGCTTTAAACGCATTGTGTTGAGAGATGTATTTTCTCGTATATAATCTCAGTATTACTTTTCATGGTACTCAGTCAATTGTGAGAATTTTTGATGAATATTTAGTTATCACAATTATCAGTATTATTTTTGAGTTCCTTGTCAGTATTATTCGTATCATTATCAGTAGACAAGTTTATTGGTCAATTGTAAATTGTTTATAAGTATTGTAAAATTACAATGCGAGTCTATTGTAAATTTTTGATGGTAAAAATACCTTTAAGGTTAATGTAAATGGTAAATGTAAATTTGTGTAAATTGTCATTGTAAAAGGCGTTGACCCCTTTTTGGGGGGAGTGTAGAGTTTACGACGACTTGTCGTGGGTTTGCTGCTTCGTAGCCTTTGTTTTCTTGCATTTTTACGCCGATTTACGCCAGGTGGCGCCCCGGTCGTTTTGTCAGTTTACACTGCTAATTTTTTGTGTTGGTGCATTATTTACCAATTTCTACAAACTTCCGCCCACAGCAGATTTTGGCGCGAATTTGGGCACGAAGGTTGATAGTTGTAAGTAAAATCCATTTAAATCACTTTATACCACAAATTTGTTAGAATAGATTACATAAGTATGTTACAAAGATGTTGCTGTATATCTAAAGCCCTGTTTTTGTGTGTTTTTCGACAGGTTAAACCCCGTTTTGTACCGTCATGTGTCGTTTTGTACAAGTTTGTCATCCAACTGGACTGTCACATGTCATGAAATAAATCCGTCATGGGCGTATTTTTCAACATCAATACAACGTTGTCATTTATCGTTGCCGAATCTCACAAATTTCATTACAGTTTCGGTTTCTTCAGTGTCGTCGTCTTGGCTGTCCTTTTGCGTTTAACCTGTCCCGGTTTCTTCCCACCATTTGAGGGCGTCTGTGACAATTTCAGTCCATCTTCTGTGCGTACAGTCTTCGGGTTGTCTTTGACAGTCGTCAGAAAGTTCACAAAATGTCTGTCTTGTCTCTTTTCTGTCATTGCAGTCCATCTCTGTGTAGTAATTTTAAACCGCTGGAACTCAGGGCACAGCTGGAAGTCCCCTAGACCTAGGAGACTTCTCTCAACTTCGCGGTACTGGCCCTTAACCACGTCCTCTAATTTGGTCGTAAGCGAAGTAAGTTTTAGCGATTTCCAATCAACTGCTTGCTTGAGGACGTGGTTGAGACTTTCGCAGTTGTTGTTCGTCCAACGAAGGTTCAACGAGGTCGCTTCGGCTGTCTCCCAGTTTTCAATTAGTATTGGTTGAAGTCTCGTCGTCAGGTAGCGGTGAAAGGTGGGAGACAGCTCTTCGGCTTCCTCGAGGAGTTCGTTCCAGCGGATATCAAATGTCAATCGGTTTTCTGAGTCCACAAGTCCGTCTTTCCCAAAAAGTTTGTCGGTCAGTACTTGTCTTCGGTGGCTGTCCAGTCCAACTTTGTCCCGTAGGTAGTCAATTACGTTGTTTTTTAAATGTCTCATGCACACCATCCGTCTTGCATCAGGTGACGATATCGAATCGGTGATAGCTGTCTTCTCTATCGGGGAGAGGGAAACGGGAGACGCCACTCGAATGCGCTTTGGGACAATCTTTCGAGGTGTGGTAGTCGGAGTCCATGGAGTTAAACTGTCCATTCCGATTTCCTGAGGCGCATCGATGTCACTCAGTGCTGCGGAGTGGAATCGTACAGCCTTCTGTGGAGAAGGCCATTCTTCATCATAAGATGGACTGGTGCAATCAATCTCGATGGGACTACCCTGGTCCAAATCTTGCGGAACAGCAAAGTGATTTGGACGAAAGTATTTCGGGTGATTCGGAACGAATGTGGTAGTCCACATCAGAGTAACAGCTGGTGACTGAGTGGTCCTGACCCCGCGTCCATAAACAGTTCTTGATAAGGGTTCGGTCAGGAACCCAGTCTTAGCTGTGGGTGGACAGTACGACTGAAGGCCGATTCCAAGAGCAGCACTGACCGCAAACATGACTAGCATCTCAGAGAAACCACCATTGGTTGCAACCGATCTCAAGAGCTTTGGGTAGTTGTCATGCAAAATCCGACTGTCTTTTACCAAGTCAACATAGTTCTTAACTGCAGTGTCATAATATTGTCTGTGTACAGTGATCTCAGCAAGAGTCATCAATCGAATATGAAGGTGCAGGTCTTCGTGACCATACAACCCTCTCGACACGGCTCGATAGAGGCAGTTGCCATCGCCTTGAACGTACAAAGGTCGATGAGTTGACAACATCACGGGATGATAACGCTGAAGAACTCCGACTGCACTCTGATCGCTAGCACCAGCGATGGAAGATGTATCGTACTCAGGCAGCTTAACGGCATACGTAGTCATCAACAATAGTTCATTCTGAACGGCAGAAAGAAACTTTGTTCGTGGCTGGTCAACACTTTTCAGAACTCTGCAAGTACAGAAAAGGGGATAATTAATAATTTGTGATAATTAAAGACATCCATAAAAATTTTTAAACATGCACTGATCAATGTCTTAAGAGTATATATATAAACAGAACCTCATCATCACAGAACAACATCAAATCATAAAAATAATAATAAAATAATCAAACGTGAAATCATCATTTGAAAGGCATAAATTAATCAAACATCAAAACTTCATTTTAATCATACTCCCAAAATCTCAAATCATCATTTATTCAAATTCATAAAGTCTCAAATCAGATTTTTATTGAAAGGCATAAAATAAATATCAAACCATCATTTTATTCAAACTCATAAAATCTCAAGTCATCATTTTATTCAAACTCATAAAATCTCAAGTCATCATTTTATTCAAAGTCATAAACTCTCAAATCATAATTTTATTCAAAGTCATAAAGTCTCAAATCAGATTTTTTATTGAAAGGCATAAAATAAACATCAAATCAGATTTTTTATTGAAAGGCATAAAATAAACATCAAATCATCATTTTATTCAAAGACATAAAATAGTCAAACTTCTCTGTTGTCTTTCCAAGCCCTCACTGGCTCTGACTCCACATCATTTCTGGCTGGACATAGCAAGAGAACTGCCTTTGGCATTTTACTTGAAAATTCTAAGCTACTTTCTGATCTTAAGAGAGGTTCATTGACCACTAAGTTGCTGCAAGATTGTGAGTTGTTCATTTGTAAAGTGTACACACTGATTCAACCACCACCGATTAAGCAAGGTCAGTGTCGTTTAGGGAGGGATACAAGGCTGAACACTTTTCCCTAACATCAAATGCCCTTAAGTTCAATAAATTATAATGAGGGCTCATCATTGGAGCATGGTAAGGCTGAAAGTAACAGAGCCATATCCTGAAATTGTACATCCAACCGAAAGTGGTTGGATAAAAAATCAGATTATACTGAAGCCTGTACTTTCCACACAGATGTCTGCAGGTTGTAAGCTGCAGCTGCCAGAAAGAGTGCTCCACAGTTCGATGTGGCGACTGTAAATCATAGTTGCCATGCCTTGACAGTTGCAAATGTCATAGGCAATGCTTGGACAATTAACTTCATATGAATGATTAAATTTCAGGAAAATATAAAGCTTCAGCAGGTCCACCAAACATAAACCTTTCCTTAAAGTTAAGAGTAGGATCTGTTCCTTGCTTTGGATACAAAAGATGACCAAATGTTAGTCTGAGAACACCCTGGCAGATATTTTCTTTTCTGAAGGTCTACCAAATCTTTTACCCACTTAATTGGAATCAAGAACATTCACTACCACAACTGGAAACTGAACTAACCACTGTGCCATGCTGCCATGCGACCATCTTGTTTTTGGTCATTATAAGGTCTGATTATTAATGAAATATTGCTCTGGGGTATTTGGAAACATTCTTATTAGATTCTTCATCTGCCAAAACATGGAAAAAGACTCAAAGATCACCTCTCTAGTGCAATTAGGGACCAAGTTATGCTTGAATGACGTAATTTTGGCGGCCATATTGTTTTCGGCCATTTTGAGGGCTTAATAATGGAGATATGATCGGGCATCCTCAAAATTCGAAATCGGCATACTCAAATTGACTTATTCCAGGTGGATGCCCATTTCTACTCTAAAATGCCTCAACCACTTTGAATTCCTGAAAATGGCTCCTGACTATCATAAGTTCTGACTACAAAATTTATTTTTAAAAGACTATGCATTGTAAGTGCAGGAATTAATGTAGAATGTCATCCAATCGAGCTATTCCCACTCTCTGTAATCAAATGTTTACAAGACCCTGCCAGACAATTGCCAATTAAAGGATTGAAATCTATTAATTGCACTTTAAATCCAGTCTTTTTTAAGTGGCAGTTTAAAAAATGGTAATTAGCATAAATACCAAGTATTTTTCTAATTTTCTTAAAAGTTATTCCATATATATATATGTATATTGTCTCTGGAATATACACTACTGCATTCGGATTAACCAAAATAATATAGCATGCAGACCAAATGCAGACCAAAATTTGAAGCATGCAGACTAAAATTGCTATAATGCAGACCAAATGCAGACCAAAATTTCTATCATGCAGACCAAAAATTCCTATCATGCAGACCAAAATTCCTATCATGCAGACCAAAATTTGAAGCATGCAGACTAAAATTTCTATCATGCAGACCAAATGCAGACCAAAATTTGACGCATGCAGATCAAAATTTGAAGCATGCAGATCAAATGCAGACCAAAATTTATATAATGCAGTCCAAATTTATAGCATGCAGACCAAAATGTATAGCATGCATACCAAATACAGTCCTATTTATGCATAAAAACTCATGTCTGTGTCTGACTGACAAGTCAGTCTGCTTTATAAGCAGGCGAGCGAGCGAGGCTGCAGACTGATGAAATTCAGATCGAAATGGGTATCGAATTGGCTTCTAGGTCACTCGGACTGCTGCCTCTAAAGTCCGCACTACTGCCCCTAAGGTCCGCGCCCAGCAGAACACTGCAGTAATGAAGTAAGTAAGTAAGAGTGTAAATTTAGGGCCGAAGGCCCAAGCTTGATTGGCGATTTTTCGCCCTACAAGCTTTTGGAATATTTTGAAGGGATGGCCCTTCCTCGAGAGAGGGAGCTGTGGCAATCCAGGAAATGTTATGTCGGAGTGGAGTGGAGGTGGGTAAGGGTCAGGAGGGTGAGAAGGCCTGGGAAGGCATCATGTGTTGTCTGGGAGTATCTGGAAAAGATTACAATTGTTTAGTGGTCTTGTCAGCGTCGCAGGGTGGAAAATTGATTTTAACCTAGAAGAGGAAGAACGCCGGGGTGGATGTTTGAAACTACAGGATTTATGGAGTGGGTGTGATGTTTTATGGAGAGGGAGGGGAGGGAGGTGAGTATAATTGATGAGAGGAACATGTGGGTGGATTCAAGAGGTATCCATGTGTTTTACTACAATCTATAGATATGACTCCCTCCAGGGACCACAAGTCCTGAGTTTGTTAGGTATGGGATGTGGGGTACGATGGTTTAAAGTGGTAAGGGAGAGTTTTTGTGTCTGGTTTTGGGTTAGTGAATGATAGGAGTCTCCAGAAGATGGGCTTTAAAACCAACACCCTCCTTTGATACCTTTAAGTGGATGGTGTAGTGTTGTGTTTTGAGAAGATGGTGGTTTATGTTTTGACCCTGTGCTGGCAGAGTGATGTGCCAGTTATTACACCAGTGGTTTGACTACCGTACTGGGTTCGGAACGTGTCAATTTTTTGTACTGTGAGTGTAATAAGTATAAGGGTATAAAATTGAGGGGATCTGAAAAGAAAAACATGTATATGATGGAACAGTAGGAGTAATTGCAATAATCACAGTGGCTTGAAGACCAGACTGTGTGTGTTTTTATGTTGGTAGTTGGGCAGATTTTGTATGTGATTAAGTTTGTTTATTGGAAGAGAATTTATGTGTTTTCTTATGTTTTGACCTTGAGGGGCAGTAGGTGCAAGTTACTACCACAGTGGTTAGACTACCGTACTGGGTGCCTAAGGCAGGTTATTTTTTGTTGTTTTAGGTTGTAGGATAGTGGGAATGGGGATAGGAGACCGGGTATGGGAGAGCTCTAATAGCCTTATTAGCATTGTATAGATCTACTAGAAGAGGGGAGTCTTTGTAGCGGTCAAGAGCTTTCCTTTTCAGGGTGTCTATTCTCGAGTAGATGTGTTCGAGATTGGCCATTGTGTAGAGGGCTTGGTTGGTGGTACGGCGTTGGCCAGGAATGTAGAACTGCTTAAGCGCAATCCTAAGGGCCTTAGCTTCAGCTATGGCGAGATGGTTTTTGGCAGGTTCAGAGGCAGCTGCTGTAGCAACATAGCCTGTTTCTAAGATTGGCCTGATAAAAGTTTTATAGAGATGAAGGAGGGTAGGGATGTTAGTGCCCCAGTCGGTGCCTCTAAGGCAGCGGAGGAGATTTAGGCGGTTGACCGCAGTTTGTTTTTTAAGGATACAGTGATTAAGTAGGGAGAGGGAGGGGTTGATGAGGAGTCCAAGAATCTTGGCTTCTTTACATGGGAGAATGGGGGTGTCAAAGAGGGCGAAGGTTGGGGGTGATTTATTGAGATTGTTAGGAAATAATACTAGTTGTGATTTGGAGGCATTGATTTTGATGCGCCACTTGGAGCACCATTGTTCTAGTTGGTATAGGGATTTACGGAGATGACTTTGAATTTTTGTGTAGGGACGTTTACCACGGTTTACTGTCCAGAGAGCTAAGTCATCTGCATATTGGGAAATATGGACTGGACCGGTATTGGGGAACGGTATGTCATTGACATACATGTTGAAAAGAATTGGGCTTAGAACTGAGCCTTGGGGAGTACCTGCAGCAAGATGGACTTCATGTGAGATGGTGTCTTTTACTCTTACTTTAATGGTTCTATCATGGAGGAAGGAGGAGAGGATTCTAATAATTTTATCTTGGAGATCATAGGAGAGAAGTTTATATTTGAGACCGTTGTGCCATACGGAGTCGAAAGCTTTTTCTACATCTAAGAAAATGGCGGCACCTTTCCATCCGAAGTGGGTGGCAGTTTTCATATGATGGAATAGTCTGTAGATGTGCTCATTAGCTTCCATCTGGGGGAGGTAGGCCCTTTGCCATTTATTCATGGGGCCGTTAAGGGTGAGGTGATCTATTAGGGGGTTAGCTAGGGATTTTTCAAGGAGTTTACCTAGGCATCTTAGGAGACTAATGGGACGATAGTTACTGGGGATTTTGGTATCTTTGTTTGGTTTTGGAATCATTACGCCCAAGGCGTTCTTCCATGGTTTCGGAAAGTAGCCTATGCTAATGAGATAGTTAAAGAGATCAGTGATGAATTTAACAGCAGGGTCTGGGAGGTGCTTGAGAACTGTGTAACCTATTTTGTCTTCACCAGGGGCAGAATTTTTACATTTGGATAGGGTGACTTTAAGAGTGCACCATGAAATTGGCATTGAGAGGGGGTGATCATTGACGACTTCGTCAGGATTGATGTTGAATTTTGGGACAAATAGATGCTTATTATTGTTTATTGTCCTATCGACTTTACGTTTATGTTTTTCATCAAATATGGGACCTTGATGTGTGTTGTGGACTTTAGCTAAGTGATTAGCAAAGAGGTCTGCTGCCTCCTGTTGAGTACTTGTTTTTGTACCATCTGCTTTAGTGAGGATAGGTGTGGTTTGGTGGCCTTTGCCACCACCTGTTAACCGTTTGAAAGCTTTCCAGAATTCTGAACCTTGTCTGTAATCTAAGTTTGCAGTAAGTGCGTGCCATTTCTGTTGTTTTTCTAGTTTGATGGCGTTTTTAACTCGGGTTGTGAGGGTTTTGAGTGTGGTTTTAAGTATAGGACAGAAGGGATTTTTTGCTAGTAGCCTGCGAACTTTACGTTTAAGTTTTATGACCTTAAGGGTATCTTCCGAAATATTGAAAGCCTGGGGCTTGTAGGGTTTTTCTGGGCATGCTTTGTCGAAAGCTACGATGGCATTGTTGACTAATTCTATGTAAAGATCCATCTCGACTTCGTTTTGTATCTCCATACTTGGGAAGACGGATAGTCCTTCCAGTACTTCATTCTGGAAGAGGGGCCAGTCTGCTTTTTTAAGATTTCTAATAAGTTTAACTGGCTCTTGGGATTTTGTACCTTCTTTAAAAGTGATGTGAAGAGGGAGATGATCGCTGCCTATGTCTGATCCCGCATAGCAGTCAGTTATATATGATGAGGCTGATTCATTTACAATGGCAAAATCTAAGAATGAGGGGTGTATGTTTCTAAGAGTGCCTAAATGGTATCTTGTAGGTTGATCTAGATCATTGAGGACAAGAAGTTGGTTATTTGTTAGGCTCTGATAGAGCTGTCTACCGTGGATATTATGGTTATAGGTAGGGGCAATGAGGGGATTATGGGCATTGTAGTCACCCATGAAAAGGCATTTATTATATTTTTGTAGAAAGTAAGAGAAGATAATGTTTTTAATGGAGTTTGATTCTGGCGGTATGTAGTGTGAAATGATAGCAATTTCTCCTATTAAGGGGAGTGTTACTAAGACTGCACAGCAGTAAAGGTTTAGGTTAAGAATGGCGGGGTCGATATCAATTGGGATTGCTGGGGTACCATTTTTGGCCATTATGGCTGTGCCACCTTGACCAGTGTTGTCATGATTGTCATGTCGCACGAGGGTTGAGTACCCATCTATTCTAACACTAGGTTGGTTTGTTTTATACTTAGTTTCATTAATAAGAATTAGATCAGGATTTGTTTCCTGAATATAGTGTTTTAAGGTAAATAATTTAGATTTTATGGAATTAATGTTGATATGAAAGAGACTGGCCATAGTTAGTTAATAAGTGCTGAGAATTGCTCTGGATGGATGACTGTCTTGAAGGCAGCCGAGACCTGTTTGCAGACTAGTTTGTTGATTTGTTCAGTGTCTACAACGTGTGTAACAGAGTATGCCAGAAGGACAGAGGTGATTGATGCTGCAATAGTGTAAGCAAGTTTGACAGAGTGAATGGCAGGCGTGGGGGGCGCTGCTTTTTGTGCATAGGTAAGCTTGACTGTTGTTTCTGATATTTTGGCTTGCTTGTAAGAAGGACAGCCTGAGAAGGTAGCGGCGTGTTCGCCACCACAGTTTGAACACTTATTTGATTTTGTAGGGGTGAGGGGGCATTCTTTGTGTTTGTGCTCACCACTGCACTTCTTGCACGTTTGGGATTGGGACTTACATTGGTTGGAGGAGTGACCGAATTGGTAGCAGTTGAGGCATTGAAGGGGTCTTTTTGGAAGGTAATCAACTACATTGTGCCTTCGGAAGGCAATTTTGATGCCTTCTTTGATGTATTTGTCTTTAGTAGCTTTATCGGGGAGGGCGATTTTGATACTGTTTGTGGCAGAGTTATTAGCGGCACTAAACATACGGGCTGCATGGGGGAGTTTGAATATTTCTTTAATTTCTTCCGCTTTGATATCTTGATCAACATTGCGGATGACAGCAAAGAGATTTTCCTTCGCTTTGGGCTGAGTGTTCAGTGTAGTGTCGTTACCGGTTTGATTTTGTTGGGCGCGCTTTACTCTGTCTCTGTATTGAGAGCCTTTGGTTTGTCTAATGTCGTATCTCGCGTTAGACATTTTGATGAGTGATTCCCAATCGTTCCTATCATTAGGAGTGATGAGAACATTACCGGCCGCGGTGGTACGGGTGTATTTGATGTACTGTTGAATCTCAGTGAATACATCAAGCCTTTTGGTACCAGGGTGAAATTCTATGATTAGGGCCTCCATTTTCGGGGTTTTGCTAGTGCTAGTGTTTTGGGAGGTGTTTGGTTTTTTAGAGGAGGAAGGGGTGGGCTTTTGTAGGATGGAAGATTTGAGTTTACTAGTTGGGCTAACATTAAGTTCCAGTAGGGGAGTGACTGAGACTTGGTGCGACCTGGCCGAGCTGGCCGGGGGACGGGGGGGATAGTTAGAGGAGGAAGTGGCGGAATTTTTACCTCTTTTGGAGCGGGACTTGTCCGGGGAGTTTGAGGGAGTGGAGGTATGGGAGACGTTTGAGTCGCGACGACGTTTACGTAGTCTTTTTCTGTCTTCCACTAATTGGAAGTCATCAGCATCCATTGATGATTCATTAGGGTCAATGCGAGATATTTAGTCATCTGTAAGGGCCGCAAATTTGTTACTAAGTTCGTTATCTAGGATGCCCGCAAAGGTGTGGGCATGGGAAGAATTGGGGGAGGAATGACGGGTATCTGGGGGGGTTGGAGCACGTGAGGGGGTCTTGGAAGAGGAAGCATTGTTTAGGGAGGCGGATTTTGATAGGGAGCTTTGTTTGTTTTTTATTTTGTTGTTAATTCTATCAGCTATTGCTTCAGGGCCTAGTCCCTGTTTGGCGAACTGACTGCATGAATTGCTGATGCTCTCATAGGAGAGACCTGTTCTCCTGTCATTGATAGTTCGTTGAAGACTGAGGACTTGTTCTGCAATATCTGCATCCATGAGATGAAGGGGCTGAGGTTTATTTGGGACGGGCAATGAGCTAGGCTGCTTCAAAGGTGCATGTGTGCGAGGACCTGATTGGCAGCACCTCCAGGGAAATGTTGTAGCCTGCACGCTTACGCTCGCAACTGATTTAGCAGGCTACTGTAGCCTGTGCCTGTGTTATTATCATTTCTTCTTGTAGATCTATAGATTCTGGCAACACAATTTACTTTTAAAAGTCATACATACATTGTAAGTGCAGACTGTAATCTAGAACACTGTATAATGTCATTCAAATTGATCCAATTGAAGGTGTTTCTAATATGTAAATGGCACAGCCATGAAATTCGCGCAGCTCTTAAAAAGATTTTTTAGGACTTATGGTTTTACCACAACTTTCATTAAATTTATTTCATATTCTATGTATGAAAGGCAGTTATGTTACTGTTTCAAATAATTGAAAGACGGATATATAGAAAAATAGAGAGAAATTTAAACTAGAAACTATAAGAAATATAAAATAAATCAAAAGTGGAATATATAGATAGATAGATAGATAGATAGATAGATAGATAGATAGATAGATCGATAGGTAGATAGGATAGCAAATAAATAGGATTAAGAATGAATAGAATTGATAGATAATCAGCTAAATAGTAAAAAGGAAGACTACACTGAAAGCTGCAAAATTAAAGTCTATGCTAGATTGTTGATATTACATAATAGTGATAACAAAACAATAACATGATCTGCATGTAGATTAATTGCTCACTGTTACATAATCATCAGTTGACAAAGATTATGTAACCTTAATTTTGTTATGTTTTCTTGTTGTCTGTTTTGAAATGAAATGAATCACATGTTAATAATTTAATTTAGCTAGTCAAGGCTTATAATAAACTATTCCATAAAAATAATAGAAACAGGGAATACTAATGGAGAAAATTGAATTTTTAAGACACTTTTGAATATGAATATGTCATGTTTTGTTAAATTCGAAACTAAATCATTGATAAGAAGCTGGTTCCACTTGACCTAATTTCCTGCTGTCGACCATTGATGTTGAGACCATCACTGTCAGATTTTTGAAACCTTTCTTGTGCTAAATTTCGCTTCGCGAAACGGCCTTCGGCCGTTTCGCTGTGCGAATATTAATTGCACTTCAATGCACTCTCTGTCTCTGTAATCCATTAATTGATTAAAAGACCCTGCCACACACATATATATATATATATTCAATTGCACTCCAAATCCAGTCTTTTCAGTGAATACCCTTTCATTTCATGATCACATCATTTACAGTAACTTGTGTATTAAACCTGCCATTTATAAAATGAAATAATAAATAAAATATTTTTCAAAGTCCATGGAAATTACTTTTATTAAACTTTCTCTTTTTGTAGTGCTGATCTGAAGTCTGTGATTAATCAATCGAATAGAATAAGGCAGCTGGCAGCAACTGAAGTCTGTGGTCTGCATTTGGTCTGCATGGCTATTTGGTCCGCATTTGGTCAGCATCCTTTACCCCTCATTGTTGTACTACTACAGCTACCCTGACAATGAAGCCACGACTGTTTGTTTTAGGATTGGTCCGCATGGTCCGCATGGCCCGCATGGTCCGCATTTTACACTGACCCGGCAGGGACGGCCTTGGCCAGTGGGTACATTCGATTCCGTCTACTCTAACTACTCCGGAAGTTACGTATCTACTCCAGGAAGTGACGGTTCTACTCCAGGAGTAAACTACTCCAAACTGGGTCCAAATCGAATGAAAAGGAGTACTTAGGAACGTCATTATTTTGGGGTTCCCTTGCTATGGGGATTCCCTTCCTACTAGCAATTCACGCTGTGAATTGGCATTGTCGATCGATTGGCTTAATTGTGTGAATTGAATTACAGCAATCCACATCAAAACAAAGCAATTAGCCATAAATCAAAGCTTCTGAAGTGTCGTTTATTTATGTAAACACCACTACGTCATGGGGTATCCCCATTTCTTGGAGTACTTCCGATCTACTCCAATCTACTCTGAACTACTCCCGGAAATGCAAAACGAATGATCTGGAGTGAACTACTCCACTCCAAGAGCACTTTGGAGCAGCGAAACGAATGTACCCAGTGTCCATCCCTTGCCTTGGCATTGGTAACAGGATTGGAGGACCAGTGCTGGCCCTGACGCCTCAACCTCCCCACGCAAGCCCTGCTAAAATGGACAGGGCTTTCTGCTATTTCCATTCTCTTCTGTGATTGGCTGCTTATTTAGGTCATAAACATTTTGCAGGCAGATTTAGTACGATTATGGACACTTAGAGGTATCTGGCAACTAGGAAAAACAGTGTAAAACAAGCAAACTTTCAAACAGTTTCATTTCAGAACTGTGAAAATACATAATTCAATGGAATTTTCGGAACTGTGATAGCACCTTTCAACAATACACAATTTCTCCATTTGTTACTGTGTGAAACAGAAGCAACACTTTCAAACTGTGATGTAGCAGTCCCTGATTGGCTGAGCCAAAACTGGGTCAGTTAATTAAGTATTCATGAATTAGCAAAGGTTATGGGCCATTTTGTCCATCCTCCCCACGCAAGCCCTGCTAAAATGGACAAGGCTATCTGCTATTTCCAACCTCTTCTGTGATTGGCTGCTTATTTAGGTCATAAGCATTTTGCAGGCAGATTTAGTCAGATTATGGACACTTAGAGGATTACTGGCAACTATGAAAAACAGTGTAAAACAAGCAAACTTTCAAACAGTTTCATTTCAGAAATGTGAAAATACATAATTCAATGGAATTTTCGGAACTGTGATAGCACCTTTCAACAATACACAATTTCTCCATTTGTAACTGTGTGAAACAGAAGCAACACTTTCAAACTGTGATGTAGCAGTCCCTGATTGGCTGAGCCAAAACTGGGTCAGTTAATTAAGTATTCATGAATTAGCAAAGGTTATGGGCCATTTTGTCCATCCTCCCCACGCAAGCCCTGATAAAATGGACAGGGCTATCTGCTATTTCCAACCTCTTCTGTGATTGGCTGCTTATTTAGGTCATAAGCATTTTGCAGGCAGATTTAGTCAGATTATGGACACTTAGAGGATTACTAGCAACTAAGAAAAACAGTGTAAAACAAGCAAACTTTCAAACAGTTTCATTTCAGAACTGTGAAAATACATAATTCAATGGAATTTTCGGAACTGTGATAGCACCTTTCAACAATACACAATTTCTCCATTTGTAACTGTGTGAACAAAAGAAGCAACAATTTCAAACTGGGATTAAGTTAATTAAGTATTCATGAATTAGCAAAGGTTATGGGCCATTTTGTCATGGTATGACTTGGGATGATGATTTTGTCATGGTATGACTTGGGATGATGTGACGCCTGACCATTGGTTGTAGTTTGTGGAAGTCAAGCAAGTAAAGCTTACTCTTTTGCTAAAGTCCATAACCTGAGGACATCCATGGTTGGAATATAGGAATGCCCCCCCCCCAAACAAAAAATATACATTATACAATTATGGACTTCGGTTGAGGTCAATATCAGGTTTTACGGACCAGTGATATTCACCAAGGCCGAAGGCCGTCCATAAAACCTGATATTGAACGAAACAGAATTCCACGATTGTTTTGTTCCATGATAAAAAAAATTTTTATGGGGAAAATTTATTGGATTTATTTATGCATTTATATTAATTAAGTTACATAGATATGCCCATCAGACATTATAATCAATTTTTTCCCCCACAAAGTTGTATATATTCAATCGGTCATAATGCTGAGAATGGGCTTTGAAAGCTTGAAGAGCAGAGATTGAGATTAGGCCTACTCTGGGGGGACTTAGGAGAGAGGGTGTGAATAGAATGACAGGAGAAAAAGGCCCCATTTAAGCATGTAACTCCCGAACGGAGCTCCAATTTGGGGCTTCAGGGAGTTACGGGACTTTTCAGGAGTTAGCGGCACTTACCGAGAGCTGTTCGAGTTATCAGAAGTAAGTGGCATTTGCAGTAATGGGAACTTGACAGAGTTGTCGGGAGTTTTGGGAGTTAGTGGGAGTTACTTGGAGTTATCAGGAGTTGCCAGGAGTTACTGGGAGTTGACAGGGCTAACCATGAGTTGTGGGATTTACTGACAGTTACCAGGAGTTATGGGAGTTAGCATGAGTTAGTAAGAGTTACAGGAGTGGCAGGGGTAACCAGGAGTTTTGGGATTTACTGGGAGTTACCAGGAGTTAGTGGGAGTTATGGGAGTTAGTGGGAGTAACTGGGAGTTAGCAGTTTGTGGGAGTTAGCAGGAGTAAGTTGGACTTAGCACGAGTTGCAGGACGTCCAGGAGTTCCGGGAGCTACGTGTGTACATGGCATGCTTAAATTTAATGGGGCCTCTGTTGCCATTCCGAGTTTGTGGTCTCTAGGGTAAGGTTCCTTGAGTCGGACACTTAGATTCTGTCCATTTTAATAAAGTGATATCTTGCTTGGTCTGTGGTTTATTGATTGTCAACCAGGGCCTCAAATGATACGTTTTTACTAAATCTAACAGAAAATTGACAATTGGCACAACACAAGACCTAAATTAGTGGCTAAATTTTTTAAATAAAAAAAATGACATAGGGTATCTTTGAGTCGGGCAGTTGTGTTCTAAAAACATAATACCAAAGATGTAGGTACTTAAGGGGAGTTTCATTTCACTTCAAAAAGCTCGTATTAGAGCACAGAGGAGGTAAAGCTTGTTCCTAACTGAATAATAAAGAAACTCAAGTCAGATCAATACCATAGGCCAGCAAAAGATATCTGAAACATGAGAAAATTCTACTAAAATGTACACATTTCTGGCAAAGAATTATCAGAAAAACGGGGTTTTAGCCCCATCTTTATAGCCGTGATTGGCCCGTGAAAAACACACTTTCGTTCTTCATAGCATGCTGATATTTTTGGCATGTATAAAGGACATCTTGGGCTACAAATTGATACCAAATATACTAATTTACAAGCTCTCAATTAGCGTTTGGAGCCTAACAAATAGTTTTCGGCTCAAGGTTACCTTTCCTAAGTGTCCGACTCAAAGAAACTTACCCTAACGGTCAGGCTACAGGCTTTACTGATGCAGACCAGGACCGCCTTGGACCTGTCCGGTCCGCAGTCCAGCCCTGGACCACCAAAATGCCGGACCTCCTACAAAAAACCGGTCAAGCGCCAGACCGGTCCAGTGGCAGTCTGGACCGGTCCAATGATTTTTTATGTTACGTATATATATAGGCCTAAAGGCCCTTTATGCATGCGATACCCTTTAGTAATGGGTATCGCATGAATTTTATCATATATATATATATATATATATATATATATATATTTAAAATTGAAATTCGTACCATGTAGCTTGTTTAAACCCTGATTTTTATCCTATTTTGACCACTTCTGGACCGGTCCAGTAACAAAATTGGACCACCTCACCCTGGACCAGAGGACTGCACAATTTTTGTAAATACCAGACCACCCTCTAAAAGGTGGTCCGGTCTGCATCACTAGGCTTCATAGAATCCAACTAAAGTTTGAATGCGAATAGCAATTGAGAAATAGCCAGTGTTTGAATAGCAGTTTAATAGCATTCAACATGAATCATGGTTATGCCATGAAAATATTGTGCTATTTCATATCATCAGACAATATCAAAGGCATTTATTTGGTCAGTTAATCTAAGTCAGTTTCATGAAAATGGACCTATCTATCTATCTATCTATCTATCTATGTATCTATCTTTCTATGTTTTAGTTTATATAGATCTATCTATCTGTCTGTCTACATACCCCCATAGGCGTACGGGACGTGTACGCAATTTTTGGGGGGGCGAGCGACATTTGCCCGAATTTTAAGATCTAAATTTTTAAATACCATTTCAAATGAAATTGCCTGAAATCACTAATTTTCAATAGCTTTTACCTAACCATCTGCCCAAATTTTTTAGCCTTTTTGCCCGAATCTTACTGTTACCCGAACTTTTGGGGGGGGGGGGCGATATATATTTTGCACAAATGTTTTCTTTTTCTTCCCTGAAAATCAATCTAATTTTTAAAAAGTTCCTTACTTGGACCTGGGCTGAAGTAAAAAGTTAAATGCATTTGTTTATCTGTACTGTATATTTAAATTAAAAAGCAAGTCGAGTCATTGAACACTTCAGTTTGGTATATTACATATTGAGCAATAAGACACAATTTCTCGTCAAGACTCTTTATGTATCGTAAATGAAACACCAACAATTTACTGACTATTACAAGGCAATTCAATATAAGTCATCTTGTAAGAGCCAGTGCAAGCACCTCGTCACATTCCGCTAGCGATATGAAATCTACTTTTGGGTTCGATTATGCTTGTCGACCAAAGAACCAACGCCATCAATTTGGTTTCGTCAAAAAAAATTATTTGCAAAAATATGAGTTAAAATCAAGTGTTGCGTTTCTTTTGCTGGTGAGTGTATTTTTGTGTAATCCCTAGTTTTGTTCAATGTAATCAGCAAATTGCGGTCTCCCATGCATTGAGTACGACTCTAACGAAAGGACCTCATTCCTGCGATCTGCTTGAAAAGGACGAGTCTTAGTTGCTTATTGTCACAATGGTGGTATTATGGCCATACATACTATGACATGAAATGTAATAATAAAGCAATATGTGGGATCAGTGTCATAAAGTCTGTTTGTTGTATAATTAATGGACAGCCTCCCTGATATTCATGAAGGTTCCTATATTGTTGTTTATCATATTCAAGGCAATGTATTCTGTCAATCAGGAGATGTCATTTGCATTGTTGAATATTCTGGAATATGCAGAGAAAAAGAGAGCATCATGACAAAGCAAAAATCTGGCTTATTCTAGGATGCTTATATTTATGTTTTGCTGAATGTTTTATGTTTGGTTTTTTTCTCTCTCCTTTGTGGTGAATATAGAATATGTTTGCTCTTGTTTCCAAGATATATATAGTCCTATACAAAATAGGCAATGGAGACTAACAAGAAGGTCAATGACCTCTGTGTAGGTTCCTGTCTTATAAAAATCAAGGGTGAGCATCTCTTGGTCACTTCAGGTTGAGGACCAAGACATCCAAATATGAAGGGAGCCATTTGTATCCTATCACTCTGTGTGGTGCTCATTGCAGCAGACAAGAGGTCCTATGGCAAGGTAAGACATTTTAAGATCCACTATTTATTTCATATGGAGTTTCAACTTGTCATAGATTTCAACTTATTCATGGGGACACAGCTATTGTTTTGGCAATTGACTGATGTCAAGTTTGGATTCTATTATTTTGAATTTCTGGAATCAGGACTCTATTGACCTGAGGTCCGCGACAGGCAATTACCAATGCTAAATGAGATAATCCAGTCTGCTACTTTTTTTTAAAGCGGACCCCTTTACGCTGACAGAAGAAAAATTGATTTATCCACATTGAACTGTTTATAAATCACACCCTCATTGCATGGGGTATTGCTTGAACTGACTAAGTCATTTAATTGTAACATGCTGCATGTGGACAATAACAATCATCAGTGAAGAAAAATTAGCAAGTCACCTGAAAACTGCAGTGGGAGATAATTAAATATCAAAGACAAGAGTTGCCGCGTAAAAAAATGAATGCGAAAGAAAAGGCAAAATTGACAATTAAAACTAAAAGGAAAAGTGGCTTGAAAAAGTTGAATATCAAGGCTGCCAAGGCATGGGAAAGATAATAAGGAATTGTGAAAGATGTTTGGTAATAAGGATTTCATGTTTCAAGGTTGTTCTTTGAATGGCTTTGGTCCACAGTGATTATATACAATTCTTTGTGGTTTCCTATTGATGACAGTATAATTTGATTTTTGATCAATTGATTTTTCGGAAACATGCTTTCTCCAAGCCAATGTTTCGACGAAACAGGAAACACCTCAACAGACACCATCATGGGCGCCCATGTTATTGAAGGGGTGGATCCAGAAAATGTCACTTTTTGGTGAACATGCTAAACATAATGTCTCCTCCAACCTATTCTTTGTTTGCCTAGAACAATTTTTCCCAAGTGTCATTTTATTTCATTTACAATTCAAGGGCTATGGTGGTTACTACAGAGGAGACTACTCTGACAGATACAGAGCCAGCATCGTAGACTACCCAACCAGAGTGGACAACGCCTTTCGACAAGAAGAAGTCAATGGCATCGCGCGGGAAATTGGCACAGGAACTGGTACAGCAGAATTAGTCGGGGTTCCCGGTACAGTCTTGGACCAAACTGCGTACAACGGTTACGGATACAACAAATATGGGTACAACGACTACAATAAAGGAAATTATAATGGATACTATGGAAAATATCAGCAAGCTGGTTATGGCTATGGGGCTTATTAAAATGTGTTCTATCCTGCTGACTTATGATGACTTACAAGACAATAAAGACTAATGAAGCATACACTTTTTCTCCATGATCTCTTTATCAGAAATAGTGAAAACATAGACATTCATCCACGCATAGGTTTGGCGTATTTGCGCTTTTGTGGCGTATATTCCATTTGTCTACTGGCCTGCCATGTGAATGCATATCATATAGGCCAGGCTGAATCTGACTCGTCCCTGTCCACATATCAGTGGAC
This sequence comes from Platynereis dumerilii, assembly GCA_026936325.1. NCBI lineage: Eukaryota > Metazoa > Annelida > Polychaeta > Phyllodocida > Nereididae > Platynereis > Platynereis dumerilii. Next base: position 23,487,128 of record JAPTHN010000011.1, read on the forward strand.
AAGCAAGTAGTGGGTGACGTCAGTCACAAAGCAATTGTGAATGAGCGGATGTTGATTACATTGTTCTCTCGACCAATCAAATCACAGAAAGCAGTACTAGCTACCTAAGGTCATGAAATGCCGTGGATCCCAGATTGGGCTGAATAGGCTAAATGTTTCATGTAAACAAAAACAAACACTAGAGGTCTCTCCTGTGTCAAATACTTCTGAAAAGCCCCATCTGCCAGGATATCATAGGTGTGCAATGGCTTCTACAGATAGACAAAAAGGGCGTTTTCGGAAAGCAGGAACCAGTTATTGTCAAGTGGTAGAAAACTCGAGTCCCCGGTACTCCCCACATATCGGGGAATAGCCAGAAAAACTATAACCGAGAATTGACATTGGCACCTCCCGGTAACATGAGAGTCGAGTCTGGCTTGTTCGGAAACAAGTCCTCGTTATGCGTGTCACCCGAGTAAAAATGCCAAAGGACAGCAAGAAGGACAGACACATGCGAATAAAAACATTTATTTCCGTTCTGCTATAGGACTGATGAACCACTGTTGCCACAAAATGAAAAACCAAGAAAGAGTTTGTTATTCGGCAAATTGACCTCAAGCGAAAAAGACCACATTTAGGCCTACTCCTGTCTTGTTTAAATGTTTAACACAGGCATCAGACAACATCAACCCCCATGACATTAAATAGCATGAAACCACAAATCCTGCAAAACAACAGGCTACACAACTTTAGCTGGGAACCACAAATATCTCAATCTACTTACAGGCCATATGACTTCAGCACGAAACCACAATTGGCTCTACCAACAGGCAGTGCAAGTTTCGAAGGAAAGTAAATATGTCTGAACTCAACCAACAGGCCATACAATTTACATGCAACTTTGGCGGAAACCCAAAAATCTCTCAATCAACAGGCCCACACAAATTTTTAGCAGGAAACCACAATAACCTTAATGAACAATCCATAAAACTTCAGCATTCATATTTATAACGAATGTCCCAATCAAATGGCCATAAAACTTGGCACAATCATGAAACTTAAAAGAAATAATAAAAAAAACCTCATCAATTGGCATGAAATGCCTCAAACAACAGGTCAAACAGATATAGCAGGAAATCACAAACTCCTCAATCAACAGGCAAAACTAGTTTAGTTGGAAACCACAAATGTCTACATCAACAGGCCACACAGGTTTAGTAAGAAACCATAAATGCCTCAATCAACAGGTCTCCCAAGTCTTGCAGAACAGAAATGCCTCAATCGACAGGCCACACATAGCTACACATCTTTAGCAGGACATCATAAATGCCTCCATCAGCAGGTCACACTATTTTAGGGGCCGACCAGACGATAGTTGGGGGGGGGGCTATGGATTTTACCCCCGGGACGAACTTTTTTTTCGTTCGCGGCGCGTCAACGAACAATTTTTTTCGCATATGTAGTCGTGACAAACTTTTTTATCGGAATTTTAACATTACGGTACCCTAGCTACAGGTGGAAACAAACTTTTTTTTTTATTTCCATGTGCTGAACAAACTTTTTTTTTCAGTGTCAAGTGGGAAACAATCTTTTTTTTTCACCAAATATCCATAGCCCCCCCCCAAAGATCATCTGGTCGGCCCCTTAGCAGGAAACCAGAAATGCCTCAACCAACAGGCCACACAACTTTTGCAGAACAGAAAGGCCTCAACAGGCCACAAAGCTTTAGTAGAAAATCACAAATGCCTCAATAAACATGCCACACTATTTAAGCAGGAAACCACAAATGCCTCAGCATGCCAAACCATTTCGGCAGGAAACCACAAATGCCCGAATCAACATACCACACACCTTTAACAGGATAACATAAATGCCTCAATCAAGAGGCCACACAGATTTAACTGAACGTAAATGCCCAAATCAACATACCACACTATTTTAACACCACAAATGCCTCAATCAACAGGGAACTCTATAGTCTTGCAGAACAGAAATGCCTCAATCAACAGGCCATACCGCATTAGCCACAAATGCCCCAATCAACAGGCTGGACATGCACTCTCAAAATACCTCAACTTTTGGAAACATTTTCACAAGAAACTCAATTTCATTGCAGGCTGGACCACAGAATTATTACTGTATTCATCAAAACTTCAACTGCATGGTGACTGCCAATTACTTATAACTTATATAATTACATATAACTGCCAATTACTTGTTGCCCTAACCATTGGGCAGACCGCGCCACAGCGGACATTCAGAACTCAAATAGAATTGCCATCCAACCTGGAAACTTAGATCATTAGCACGATGAGGCTTGACATTGAGAAAAGAAAAGGAATTCCATTATCAATATGTGTGTCAGATATATATATATATTCAATTGGCACTTTTTTTACAGCAATTACAGAAAGTGTACAATTGTGTGTACATTTGTCTTAGACCTAATCAAAGTTATAAAAACCTGAGGCCGATTAACTCCTGAGTTAATATGCTTTTGTTATATAAAATATATATATATGGGTAAGAATCTACTAATTGTGTCCAACTGACTTTTTCACGCATTGGTGTCTATAGCTGACTGGGTATTGAATCAATTTTCCTGAAATTCGCACAGCATAAGATAGACAATTTTTGCTATGTTTCGCTGAAAATTTTTTGTTTGTACATTGATATGTCTTTATTTTATTTATGGTTTTTCGGCAAAAAGTGGCTGTTTTTGGCGTGTCAAAGCGTTACATTTTTCACTCCCCTAACTTTGAGCCAATAAATCATTGCAACAAAATGGTGTAACCACCAAACAGTAAGTGGAAATCATAATTATATGTATTCTTCTTTGCCTTAAAAATTTTATTTTTAGTCCATAAGCATCTCGTATTGTTGTTTTGCCCAATTCAAAAAGTGTCCATTTTGGCATGTTTTGGTCAAACATTTTTCACTAGTTTTCAAGACAAGATAAAAATCCCTTAAAATGCCAATACAAACTAAGTATGAATTGAATGTTGTTGGGAATTAAGTAAATTTGCAAATTATAGTCAAAAAAGATTTGCTAGTGTGTCATTTGATGATCAATATCCAAAAAATGTAGAAGATGTACAAAAAAATCAAAGCATCACATACGTATTTCAGAACAAGAATCCATGGATTCAAAAGCTAGTCGTCTCGTATTAGGCCTGTATTGATGAATCAGTGATTAACATGGAAAGGGTGACGGCGATGCATCTGTCTTGCAGATATAGTTATCATAATTTTAAATAATGCGAAATTGGCGGAAAAAAAGGCAGGTTTTAGACCAGGTTGCTGCGAAACTGAATATTAAAGTCAACAGCGAATGGCCAAGCAGCTTTGGTTTTAGTGAAAATGTTAAGATAAAACATAACGAGAAATTATTATAAGAGATGTAACTCTATAAAGGCTCTTATTTCTTGAAGCTCATCTGTAAAAACAAACAATTGACACAGTATGACAACATTTTTGTTCCAAAGGTCATCATCAAAAACAGAGCATTTTGGAAGAAATTAGCCACAAATTCTCAAAACATTCTGTGTACTTATATATAGAGTGGTGTTGACTGTGCAGTCTATGTGCATCCAAGATACTTATATTATTATAGATCTTTTGAAATCATAAGTTTGTACTTTGTACATACACAAAACAGACATGCACATTTACTTAGGCCTACTAACCACACATTTGGAAAACATGCATATTATTGATATCATAAGAAGGTTAACTAACCAAAGTGAGGTCTAAATGCCATGATCGAATTTTTTTTTCATGCAATGTGTCTAAAATGAAATTCCTTATTTAAATATTGTTCAATGTAACACAACAGATTGAGATACTGCAGTCTATTGTGCATTATTTATCATTATATCATCACTAAGCAGACCAGTTGCACTGACTTTTGTTCATTTCCAACTGCACATTTTTGTTGATCTGTCGTGTTTTTAAGTTGTGTCTGATAAATGTGATAAATTCAGCTTGTGAGTGAAATTGCTTAACAACAGCACTTGAGCTGCAATACCAATGAAACAGAGTTCAGGTCTATTAGTTTATAGGCCTATACATAAACAAGCTATTGTTGTGATGTGGTACAACAGGAAATCGAAATATTAGAACACAAAAATTCCAAACAGTTCCATCCAACAGGAAAGTATGGTTGTAAAATTAAGGCTACATGGCCAAATTGGTATGAGTATAATTATTTACACAGTTAATATGTCTTGATAAATCAAATGCAGCACTAATTGCATAAGTGTGCTCTATTTGGCTGTAATTTTACTTGATAGGACAAAATAAATCAAAGAAGACATATAACTTATGATGTAAGTGCAATTGAATTGATATTTCTTTTATAATCTGCTCAATTGGATATCACATTAATGAACACTTTTTTTTTTATTTACTCTCATTCTCAATAATTAGTTAATTAAAAGCATTTTGTTATACTTTCAAGAAATTCTGATATTCTGCAATTGCAATAACTTGATTTTTTTTTTTTGACACAGATCACTGAATAATTGCAATCATTAGACACTACCTGCCAACTAAAGCCAATTGCCATTGATATTACCTTTGACACTGACTGAGCTCCATGAGTAATTGCAATCATCAGACACTACCTGCCAACTCAACCCAATTGAGCTGATATTTTCTTTGACACTGCTCAATGAGTAATTGCAATCATTAGACACTAGCTGTCAACACAGAATGTATCACTGCTTAGTAAATAGTATATAAAGACCAGCCTTGGTACATAAGTTCAGTGTACAACAAGACATGCTTTTAGAAGTACATGCCAAAGAGGAAGAGAAAAAAAAGAGGATAATGGCTTTTCAGTACATCTTAAGGAAAAAGGTAAATCTAGCTTATGTTATGATTTCTACTTGCTTGGCCTAGTTATCTTGTGCTTGTTGTTGTTTCAAGCAATGTCCATTAAAACCTTCCCATAGAAGCCTACACTGCATATCATGCTCAAAGACATAGTTTAAATTAGGCCTACCTAGTAGTTTTTACAGTGATATCATGCTAATAAAAAGGTAGGCTAATCAGCTCTCATAATTGTCACTGAATGCATAGATACATTAATGGAATTGTTACCTTATTATTACCTTGGTAAGTCATTACTAAGTGAAGCTGTATAATAACATATTTTAGTAAGTAATAGGTGATTATTCACAAACCAAATTCCAAAAAGAAAGCTTATATTTGTGTCTTGAGAATTGTGACCAATGTTCCATTCCAGAGTGCAAAGATGTTGGTGGATGATCAGAAATTGCATGAGACACCAATTCAGCATGCAAATAGAAAGAGCCAGTAGACCAAATTCAGTTAAATTGATTGTTCCCTGGTGTGTTCCCGCTAGGTAATCCCAACGGGATCCAAACAGCACCACTGGGCCCGCTCGCTCGCCTGAGCGTCATACGCCGGGTCAGTGTAAAATGCGGGCCATGCGGACCATGCGGACCACCAATTAAACAAACAGAGACTGTAGGTTTATGGGGTTAAACAAGCAGAGCAGTCTTTGGGAAGCTACTCTTTTAAAATTGTTAATACAACACCATGCGGACCAAACACTGACCAGAATGCGGACCAGGGTGCAGACCAGATTTTAAACTATTTTATGTTATTATTATTTCATTAATAAAATAGCAAATATGAAGTGGGTATGAACCAGATCTTAATTGCAGCACACGGCCGTGTCTATGCATCTATTAGGTTCATTGTTGTAGGCCTACTTTTTTAAAGAATTTATTTGGTGGCCCTTTAGGACATTGTAATAAAATCTTTAATCATTTTCTTCTATAGGCCATATATTAAGTCATTCATGGTAACAACATTTATATAAATAATATCATAAATTTATATATTAAAAAGGCCATGTATTGTAAGTGCATGCTGTAATCTAGAATGTCATCTAATTGAGGACGTTTCTATCAATTGCATTTAAGCCATCATCAATGATTCCCACTCTCTGTAATCCACTGATTACAAGACCCTATAGCTGCCACACAATTATAAATTGACAGATTCAAATTTAATTGCACTTTAATAAATGCAGTGTTTTCAGTGGCTGTTTGCAGGTTAAAAATGACAGGTAGCATTAATACCAATCAAGTATTTTACTTAAAAAGGTCATTCTATAAATTGTCTCTGGCATATATGCACATGTATGTTTACAACAGCATTTGGATTTACCAAAAACTTAGGATTATTATTGGATTTACCTCAACTCTCTTTCAGAGTAGTGCCAGGTAAGTGAATATTAATATTTATTTATTTAGTTTTATATGACTAAACATGTATGTGTCGGATTCAGACCAAATTTGGATCAAAATTTCTATCAAGCAGACCAAAATTATTTGAGTTTTCATCAACTGTTACTTGGATGCAGACCAAAATTCTATAATGCAGACCAAATGCAGACCAAAATTCTATCATGCAGACCAAATGCAGACCAGAATGTCTATCATGCAGACCAAAATTTCTATCATGCAGACCAACATTTCTATCATGCAGACCAAATTTATTTTGTGTTTTTATCAACTGTAACTTGGATGCAGACCATAATTCTATTATGCAGACCAAAATTTCTATCATGCAGACCAGAATTTCTATCATGCAGACCGAAATTTCTATCATGCAGACCAAATGCAGACCAACATTTCTATCATGCAGACCAAATTTATAATTTATTTTGTGTTTTTATCAACTGTAATTTAGATGCAGACCATAATTCTATCATGCAGACCAAATGCAGACCAAAATTTCTATCATGCACCAAAATTTTATAATGCAGACCAAATGCAGACCAAAATTTCTATCATGCAGACCAGATTTATATCATGCAGACCACATTTTTTCCATACTGTATATATATGTATATCCTCTTCAGCTTGTTAGGTAAGAATATTTCCTGTAGCTGGTCGTTTGGATATCTCGACTTTCTTCTTTCGATACTTTACTCTTGTTGTTTTACTGACCATGTTTATATGAGTATTTGTCAATAGTAACATGATTTTTAGACAATGCAGACCAGATTTATATCATGCAGACCAAATGCAGACCAACATTTTTTATATGCATATTTTATTTATTTTCAGTCATTGTATCACAATGACTGAAAATAAATGAGTCATGTCAGCATAGCATCTTCACTGAGGGGCCACTTCCCAGAGGAGACACAGATATTAGAAGCTTGTGTTACTCTTAATGTAGGCGATTAGTGTTTTTAGCCGAAGGCAGGCCTTAGGGCTGCCGGAGGCTCTTTATAGGGCTTCTCTGGAGATTCATCAGTTTCAAATTATACGCAAAATCTCTAGATAGAAGAGGCTGTGGCCAAAGATAGTGTTATGGGTGAAGTCTAATAAAGCATGGGCAAAAAAATTTGGAAGTACATTTTTGGTTTATGTACTTGTTGAGGTTATTTGTAGCTGTCAAATGTAGCAGGGATTCACCTCCTAACATGGCCATGATTCATGGCCAACTAAATCAGGCTTGGGTCAGTGTGTCTTTTGACCCCAGCATCATTGGTCACCTGGTCAGTTTGAACCAATCAGGGAACTCTACATAGCCCTGGAGTGAGCATACCTCAGCTGGTCACATGGTCAGTTTGAACCAATCAGAGAACTCTACATAGCCCTGGAGTGAGCATACCTTAGCTGGTCACATGATTAGTTTGAACCAATCAGAGATCACTATATTGCCCTGGAGTGAGCATACTGATCTGGGGCACCAGCTGGTCACATGGTCAGTTTGAACCAATCAGAGAACACTATAGCCCTGGAGTGAGCATACCTGACCTGCTTGGCCTGCTTCTGACTCTGTCATTCATCAGCTCATCTCCTGTTGTGCTGGGGTGCCAAAAAGACAAACTTTCAAGTTTCTCTGGGTAGGCCTACTATTCCAACAAGCTGCATGCATATCATACAATATTATTTACTCTACACATGCCACTTCATGTAACTACTCTATTGGAAAATGAATTATCAGTCTATCTGCTGCAGACCCCAAATTTAGGCATAGAATTAATGATTAGCTGATTATGTATCAATAATATTCTATAGCCCTATTCTATTCTTGGTAATGCAGGATATCATCTGACAGTTCTAAATATTTGGACCAGCTCTGTGTTTGAATTATCCAAAAAATATGATGAGGGGGGGGGGGTAGATTATGGGCTTAAATTGAGGGGGGGGGGGCAAAATGAGGGAGGGGCAAAATGATTGGGGCAAGGTGAGAAGTAGCCACATTGAGGCATTGAAAATGATTGGGGTAATAGTGGAGAACACACTTATCCCTCAAAAAGATTATGCAATAACCATGCACAGACCTGCAAGAAACCATAGGACATGTATGTTCTGAATGTGTCTACATACTGCACTGTGTTTGTATCACATAAAAGTTTGATTTGAAATTATGGTGACCACCTGAACAACACAGTTGTTGTGCGGGGGGGGGGGACTGGGTAGGGGGCCAGTTCGGTTGGAGGCAAGAACGTGGCAGAGCTTCCATACCTTTAAGATGACATTCACCAAAAAAAATTACAATGACTAAACAATAACAAAAGTTAAATTTTTACAATTTTACCACGTCACCTGTTTTGAGACTGGTACACAGCTGGTAAAATTGTAAATGAAACCTATCAGCATACTTAATTTGTATAACTGACTGGTACTGCTCAGTTAATTATTGAATTTCATAAAAATCCATGGTTGTGCACTGCCCAATTTAATTGTGCAAAATTACCAATCAAACTGTTACATTATGCTACATTTCCTGACACATCAACGAATGAAACAATTTTATGTCTACAGAATAAAATCACTGATTTAATTTATAACTTATGATTTAATTTTGTATGATTGAGTTTATGTTTTGGAAAGAGGGTGCAGGTCTTTGAAATATAATTATTCCTTGTAATTTTAACAAGAATCCGAGGGTTACAAAAGGTGTAGAAGTTCTTAAAAAGGTATAACGGGTAGGCCTAAATTATAAGGATGTAGCAAGCATAAAATGTTTTGATTTTCTGGTCAGGAAAATGAGCTCTTTTGTGGGCTTCTTCAGCTGTACAGAGACAACTCAGGCAGCTGAAGAGGAAGCCCATAGGAGATGAGAGAAAGCTCCTGATGAGTCATTAAGCAGACCTTTGTCCATGATTTCATCTGAAACATTCAGTAAATTGTTCCGACACGTTGGTTGCCTCACTTGGCATTTGCAGCAATCGAGCAGTTCATCCAACTTTGGCCTAGGCTAAGCAATTGTGTAGCCAACAAGAAGATAGCACAATTTACTAATGTTATTACTTCCTCCTTTCTCTGACGTATAAGTATGTGGTATTGTGAGTGCAACACTACTACTCTAGCGAGTAAACAGCCCGAAGTAAAATAGATTTAAATGGTATTTTTACTGAATCCCCATCTACATACATGTATTATCAGTTACACCCTGCTCGTTTCGAGGGTACGGGAATATACACCACGAAGGACTCCATACACCACGAAGCCGACATCATTGTTTATGTCATACACCCTGTCTGGTGACGACAGACAGGGTGAACGGTGTCATACACCGCGGCTCTCAGCCAATCAGAATCAAGGATTCACACTGGACTGAGGATAAAGACCTATACTTGGCATGATGATTGAACCCTACTCCTTGGAGGGAAAAATAATCTGTGGGTAGCCAGTTTGCTTTCTTTCTCACACCATAAATCCACTAGTCAAAACAATGATGGCACTTAATGTTGACAATGAATGCGGAAATCAATGATGGCAGTCAATTTTGGCAATCAATGCTGACTATAAATAAAGGCACTGTACACTGACAATTAATGTGGCAATAAATGATGCAAGTTAATGTTGGCAATTAATGCTGACAATTATTGCCGAAAACAAATTGACGAGTAGTTAAATTTTAATGCCCTTCGGCTTTGCAACCCCTGGGTTCTTGTTATATATAAAAAGTGATTTATTTGGTTTTTATTTGGTAAAGCCTTTATCTACCAGGCCATCCTCAGACTATCTGGCATGATCTGCAGCTGTATTAGTGCTGTTAGTGATGTAGCGAGGCCCGCATTTTACTAGCGTAACTGTTAAATTCATTGAAATATCAATCTGGTCTGCAAACTGGATGGTCTGCATTTGGTCTGCAGAGCTATTCTGGTCCGCATTTGGTCCGCATGCTTGGCCCGCATGGTTTACCCAGTGTATTACTAACGTGGCTTCCCTGTAAATGAAGCCACGATTGTTGGTTTTAGGCCTGGTCCGCATGGTCCGCATGGCCCGCATGGTCCGCATTTTACACTGACCCTCATACGCCCGGCTAGCGGGATACCGAGAGTCCCAGTGGGTCCACTCGCTATGGGCGCATGCATTCGCAAAGTTGCACAGGATTGTTTAGAGCTCTATCGATCGTAAATATGATCGTGGACGATCGCTTTCGATCATATCTCGGCCGCTGGGTGGTTTTCAGGCAGTTCCTGGCTCCACAGGCGCTTTCTGAGGCAAATCTGCATTACGGTATTTCGAATTTCCGATTTTCGAGGGCTTTTTTATCATCTCTCTAAGAGCTAGTCCCCGACTAGCTAAAAATGAGGCTAAAAATATCTTATTTCTACTAAATAGATAGCCTGGATGATGATGTCCTCTGGAGATATCCCGGAGAAATAAAGTTTTAGCCCTTTTTAGAAAGTTTATAACTGCATCCTAACTCCTGGGGGGCATTTGAATATTTTTCTCCTGTGAAAAAGTAGTGCATCACATACGTGAGATGCATCACATACGTGAGATAATTGGGTGGTTTTGAGCTACTATAATAAAGTTAGTGAGAAAAGTCAAGGAAAATACTTAAAATCTCACAATTTTGTGTTCCTTCTCCAATTTTCACGTCAGAATAGGTGTAAAATTGGGTCATTTTCATGCACGTGGTCAAAATCATAAATCTGATGTATGTGATGGTTGACACAACTTGATGAGTTTTTATCCTTCTGAGCAAGGTTAAATTCACTGGAGTAAACACCAGGTGGATTGGGTAGTGAAAATATATCTTGTCAATTGCATATTGCACTTGCCATAGGCAATTTGATGCCTTTTAGTGACATTGATAAGTCGTATGTGATGGTTGACCGACGTTTGTCCAACTGTCACATACTTCATTGCTGTGCAATCACTTAGCACTACATACTAATTAAATAGCTAAGTTGAAATTGATTATTTAATTAAACATGTTAAAGATGATTGCTGTCATTTCAAACAATAAAAAGTTCAATAATACCAAAAGGAAACATTATATTTTGATGACTGATTTGTATGTGATGGTTGACAACTGCTGAACGATGTCAAGTAATCACATACATTTTGTGTGTTTATATTTATCACTTTTTTGTTACTGGGAAAAAACAATGTTAACCGTCTTTTGCCCTGCACCTGTAATTGTGGCTTTCTAAAATATACTTTAGAAAATCAATAGTACTCTTGGACATTATCACATATTATTACTGAACTGAATTTGTTTGTGACTATTTGACATCAATGCCCAATTCATATTAAATTTTATTGTTTTAAAAAGTAGTGCTTCAATATTAACTAACACTGGTTGTCAGTATCAACAGTTAAATATAGCTCTCCTTTGATACATATGCAAACAAAATTACTTTATTCAAGGGCAGAGAAATCAGCCATTGAAAATGAACATTTTGGGTTTAACAACGCCTCATAGATGAGCCATGAACACAGTTTAAGAAAGGCAAATGGCATGAATGAATTGATCCTTCATATTGGAATGATAGTTAGTCAGTTCAAACCACTTTAATTAAATGTGGCCTCATTATTAAGGAGAAGTGCTGAAAATTAACTGAGACAGCATGAGCTTTGGTCAAACCATCATATACGTTAGAAAGTCACATACGTTAAATGGAAGTGAAATGTCAACATCACATACGTTAACAAAAATGTGGAATTGCATGTCTTTGGGGACAGTTAAGTGTCAAAATACTAAGGCAACATTTAGAGAATAACATGAGGTTAATATAAATAAGTCTATAGCTAAGCTCCAGTAAATAATTTTACTTGCAAAAAAATTATAAATTTGGTTTTAAAATTCCCACTTTTGCTGCCGCGTCAATCGATCCTCACCAAGTATGATTACCATGCGTACTTACTTTTTTCTTACAAAAATGTAGTCTTTAGTTAGTATATTGTGTCTTATAAAGAATTATGGAAATGAGATATTCTATTACAGTGAAATACCCATGTCAAGGTGAATTTCATCACATACGTTAAAAACTTGACTTCACTTGAGAAAAGTCCATTTTACAGGAACAGGAAATGGAATTTCCTCATAAAAGCTTCAAAACAGTAAACTACATTATTTTAGCCTCATGTTAGTTCCAAAATGGTAACTTTAGCATTATTTTAATTTTTTTTTGGCTATGTAACATTTTGGACACAGTTAGTATATTCGGACCCATATAGATGCCTAAATACGTACATTGTATACAGATTTGGCATGTTTTAAAATTGAAACAACAGAAATCATAGAAGCGATATCAACCAATTTACACCATTACAACTATTTTACAAATTTCCCTATAAAAGAGGACATATATTACAACTTAAGTACACAATTTACAACTGGGCTTTGCTTTTCCTTGTTCTTAATCTACGTTTAGGTTTATCTACGAAGTCTGGGTCATCTATTAAATTGTTAATGTCAATGTTTTCCGAAGGAGAAGGTGTCGTTTTATCTGCAAAAGATGACCTCCCTCGACTCTTTCTCTGAGTTCTTTCCACTGGGGTGGTAACTGGAGTCTCCTTCTTTTTGCTTCTCACGCTTCTTTTTGATCGTTGTTTCTTTGTCGGAATGTCATCAATATCAGCATTATCACTGAAACATTTAGTATGCAATAATAACGTAAGAACAAGAATTTAGACCAGCAGAGTAAAATCAAATTTTCAGAATGACTTCATTGTTTGGAGCTGTGCCTGTGGGCTTTTTAGGTTTGCGATGTTTTATACACCATATCATGTTTTGGAAGCACTGGATCTTAGTGTATGGAAATGACAGGCTAGATGGATGGATGATGGATGGGTGGAGCTCTACGTCCTGTATTTATGCACTTGGTAGGCTAATTAGGGCAGGAGGAGGACACAGCAATGAGATGAAGGATGATTGAAACAGCCATCCAACATAGGCCCAGGTGACCTGGCAAGAGCTGGATTCGAACCGAGACCCAGCGATTGGCAGTCCAGCACGCTACCACTAGACCAACCCTACCCCCCAATGACAGGCTAGAAACAATGGGCTAGATGAGTTAGTAGATTTTGATGTATGCCAGGGTGTAAGCTATGCATGCTGGAACATTTACAAAAGATAAAAGTGCCTAGATATTGCATAAAAAGAGAATTCTTCAGTTAAACTTTTATTAAGCTATAATACTAAAAGATAGGAAAAGATAGATGATCACCTGTCTTGTAGGTCATCTAGATCAGGTGTGTAGTCAGACAGATCGTCATTTAATCTTGAAGATCCACTTGACGCAGCTGAGATGCAACTTGCTTGAGACGCCTGGGAGCAAAACATACTGTACTGTACAAACCACACACTCTTATATCAAGATAATATGGACCTCATGTATATTTATTGTATATATGTTGATTCTGGAATAAAGTTTTCTAATCTAAATCTAATCTAATAGACTTCACTGAAGTTATGAGTACTGCATCCTTTTCAGTCTCAATGCCTTGCATAAAATCACCCTAATGAAGTAGATTCTCCAGGTTGTATAAACATGATAAACGAGTATAAAAATGTATTTACTTCTAAGAAGAAATTTGCAGCTTATTTTGAAGCTCTCTCAGAGATCTAATAAACTGTTTTGATTTTTAATTGCATAACAAGTATGACAGTCTGCTCATAGACTGCCGATGCATCGAAATGTGGCTAAATCACTGAATAGAGAAACATTCTTCGCAGAATTAAAATGCACATAATATAGTACATCTTATGACGATATAACGACACAAGCTAATTCATCTAATAAAGAAGAATTTTTAGAGCAACTTACATTTTCCAATATTTTATCCATTCCAGCAAATCCAATATTTTTGTCGTCAGTAATTTTGGACGATTTGGAAGCCTGAGTTAGTGGAATGTCGTTTGAATCTGCGAGTTAAGAAAACATCTTCAAATGAAAACATAAATTCAAGAAATGTCAACAAAGGTAGGTATGAAATGAACAACACTGCCATTCAGACCTTCTAACAAATAAGAAGTACAGAGTCAAATAAATAAATCCTTAGAAGTATAACGATGTTTCTTGATAACGAGGTTCAACTTTCATTGACAATCGTTGTCATGTACAAACTTGCTTCAGGATGGATCGATTACAGGAGCTATACATGTATCTTGTACCTAAGCATTATAGTAGGCTATTCAGGACAGGACAATGACACACTACCAAGGCGAATAATGATTGAAACTGCTGTCCAACAGATCATTAGCTTCAAGCACAATAAAGACTAAGTCACAAATTCAAACTCAGATTCAAACTCAAAATACCTGATATTTGAGAGAGGATATCAGAGGGAATTCCTGGACTGCTCATTGAAATGGGATCATTCAGGTCAGGACCAACCCTCGATATACTGGAGCCAGAGGGAGCCTCTGCATCTCCCAGAACATTCGACTCAAGTCTCTTTGGCGGAGCTTGGCTTAACAAACTTTCAGAGTCATTTGAACTGTTCGAATCTTCATCAGCATTTGGCACAGGTAAGGAGTTTTTATCACAGTTATTTTCTTCAGGGGACACACCATCATTTGCTTGATCGCAGAATAACTCCGTGCTACCATTACTGAAATCCTCTTGGAACGGAACGGTACTGGAATTATCCTGCAGAGGGAGTGGAGGTTGCTCATTGTTCTGCTTTGTTATCTCACCAACAGAGGCTCCACTAGTTTCATTAACAGAAGCACTGGAAGAAGTCGTTTCCGTTTGCAAGGGTTCTACTCCTAAAGACTCTGGCTTGGAAGCAGAGGAATCATCTTCACTTTTACTGTTTATAACTATTGCATTTTCTGTATTTGAAGCAGTAGCGTTTAATTTCTGTCTCTTTTCTTTCATTCTTCTCTTTGTTTCAGCAATCAGGTCTGCAAACTGATTCTTATGCTTTTTGACTGAAAAAAAAGAAAGAAAAGATTTTGCAACTCTATCATAACTTATTTTTTACTTGTGAAATTTTGAGTTCACTTGTCAAAACATAGTTTTCAAGAACGACCAGAAGAAAAAGGCAAATCAAAACCCTTACCATAATCTTTTTGCGCTTTTTCGACCTCATCTGATGAAGCTCCCTTCTTGATCTGCAAACTCTGCATTGAAATTACATAAAATCACCATGAAGCATCTGCCCAATACAATTTCCATTTCACTATGACTCAATATTAACTAAATAACTCACAGAAACAGGATTCATAGTTGCTTGCTTTTGCTTCGATTGTTCAGCTCTCAACATTTCACGAGCGATTTCTTCACCTGCAATAAATGCGGGTTAAATGGACCATAATATTTAAGGAGAGTGTTTTTATGTATGGAAGACGTTCTAAAAGTTTCATTTTATAATTAATAGAATTATCAATTTGTGCAGAATAATTAAATGACTATCTTACCTGTCCTTGGATTCAATGAGTCACATTCAGAATTGTAGATGAGAGTGAACTCTTTGTGTCTGCTGATCATCGTCTGAAGACAGAAAAAAAATTCCAAATGTGTCAGATATAATGTGAGATAACTTCAACCTGTTGTATACAAAATTATTTAAAAGTATGCAAGTTTAAATTTTGTGATTTGCAGAGGCTTGACAGCAAACTTATTACTATTTTTTTTCCTTCACAGAACCTAGAACTGTTATCTCACTCTTCTACTAAATATCAGCTGCAGCAAAAGATTTCTCACCTGACGGTCGCCAGTGGTTGGAAGTCCTACAGCAGTCAATTTTTTTCTCAGCTCTCCATCTTTGATTAGGTTGTAAACCAGTTTTGGCATCAGTTTTCTTTTTGGCGCAGTCAACGCACTGTAATTGAAGAGTTTTCACCTGAACTTTTACTTGTTAAAAAATGTATTTCCGAGATCTTAATTTCTTTCATTTGTCAGATTTCACACTTAAGCGTGTGTTATTCTGTATACACCAGTTTTAGTTTTTAACCTGCACACGCTTAGAGAGAAGCTAATCACTAAGGATACAGTCTGATTTTATATTACTTCATATATAGATGAAGGTGGTTCCACAAGGGACGGATAGCCATACAAGAAGAAGAAGAAAGTTTGAAATGAGTCAAGGATACAACGGACAAATATTGTCAAATAAACACAGAATGTTTCCTTAACCACCTGTGCACTGCACAGAGTACTTGTAAATATTTCTAATATCACACAAATACCTCCTCAATCCATCCTTCTTCTCAGAACTGGTCAAACACCTGTCCAAATGGATGTTGATGTTTCGTTCAGGGATTTCCACTTGGCACACTGGACAGGGAACTAGAAAGTCACAAGAGAAGACTTTTATATTTCTATGTGAAAAAGGGGCTAACACAATAATTACTGCTGATTTGCATAATTTTTAATGTACATATTTTTTAATTATTGGTGAAAAACCCTTTTTTTTTATGGTTGAAAAATTGTAAAAAATTCCAAGAAAATGAAGATTCTAATTTTGACGGATGCAATAAATAAAGATGTTCAGACAAACAATGCAACAAAAATTAATATCACATCACTTTAAACAACAATACCGAACAGGTTAAAGCTTTATTTTGTTTTTTGGCAATTTCCAACAAATCAGAGATTTCAACAACTGTGAGTACTTACAAATTGCTGAAACTATTGATTGTGTTATAATTATTCCAAGATAGATCGATATCAAATACACAGTTACACACTAACCTTTTTTTCCAGTATTAGGGGTTTGTGTAGAAGGTGAGCTAACAGACGGAGAAGAACTAGCACCAAACGGAGGACTCTGGAAGTCAAATGTTGGTTTACGAGCAGATGGGGTGGATGTGGGCGTGGCCACCGATCCGGGAGACATGATGGCAGACGAAGGGGAGTAGGAGTGAGATTTTGGAGTCATGGTTGCACTGGGGGTGCGCTGATGTTTCTTTCCCAAAGGCGTACTCAGTCCCGTTAAAGAACTCTTGCTCTCATCAGTTCTAATTCTCTTTAACTCAGCCGGTCCACACACAATCACATCATCGTCAAAGTCATCGTCAAACTCCGAGATACCAACGTCATACTTCCTCTTTGAAGAGCTCCCCCTTGAGGATAGACTGGGGCTGAATACAGCGAAAGGTCTGCCGGCCTCTTTTGCAGCTGACACAGTCTCTTTAACCTTCAACTCACGGGCATCTTTCGATTCAATATTAGTCCATGAAGAACTGCTGCTTTTAGAGTCTTCTTTCACTTTGGGCACCACTTTATTGACTCTGGCCTTTTTTACTTCAGGTATAGGCACACCCTTCTCCACAGCCCCCTTCACAACTTGCAATAACGCGGGTCTGAAAGTAAAACCAGAGACCTGTCTTTATAATAAGCCATACAAAAACATTGAATGAACAACACAAACAGTCAGTAAAGACTTTATATTTTTGTGTTTAAATCAAATAAGAGCTTATCCAGGGTGTCTGCAGCTTTCTTGAAACCAAATTCCAGGCTTTTTCCAGTCTTTTCCAGGCCGAGTTTTCCAAAATTCCAGGCCAATTTGTTGATGAACTGACCAATCAACGACACAATATACACATTTTTTTCTTAACCCCACATTCGTCCTTTGGTCCTATCTTCGCTAAAAATTTAGCAGTGGACTATTTTTATTTCCAGTGGCGGATACAGGGGGGGACCCAGGGGGGCACGGGCCCCCCCTAGACCACTGAGATTAATAATAGTATTTTGAAGAGAATACGCTGCGACGTGAGCCCGCGAATGCCCGAAACGCGCCCGTGCCCCCCTAGATGACCTTGTCTGGATCCGCCACTGATTTCTATACTAACTAAATTCCAGGCTTTTCCAGGCCTTTTTTCAAAATGCTGGTTTTTCCAGGCTTTTCAAGGCTCTTCCAGGCTTTTCCAGGATTGGTAGACACCCTGTAATCCACTGTAGGATGATAGAAGTATGTCATGGAACTAAAGTAATAACTGAAACAGGTCCTACCTAACTTGTTCAAAAAGGGAGACTATCTCATCAACAAGCCGATTATTCAGAAGCTCAGGTTCACTGACCGCCTAAAAAATAAAGCACAAAACAAATATTAAAGGCGAATAACTTCGGAATAAGTATGGTAGTTGTAAAGTAAACGGATTATAATTAACAATGTAGATAACTCAGGAACCAATGTTCCTCCCATACAACACTGGAGACCTACCAATTGATGAATTCGCAATCGATAAAAATATTAACTATGAAAAGTTTTTAGCTTTCATGTCAATTATCTGTTAATTTCAGAGGAAATTTTGAGATAACTTACCGCAGCACAAGTAGGACACTGAGACTTGAAACAACTGTATCTTCTTATGCAGAGAGAACAATCTGCAAGGAAACAGAAAATGAATAAATAAATACACCCAAAAATAGTATAGTTGTCAAGAAATTAACTTTGGGCTAAGCATCCAGGGTTATTTCCATGTCAATTGAATTTAATAATTAAGTACTTACATGTATGGGAACACTTGGGAACCAACATGGCCGTATTGATGAGCTCGCAGCAGATGGGACATCTTAACAAGCTGTCAAGCGTCTGCAATAAATTCATAATTGTCATATTACTAATTAATTGAATTACAACTTTCGTCATTTTGAAAATGAAATGCAGACCAATATTGTTTATGAGCCTTTAGACATCACCAAGATACTTTTACCATTGAAAAAGTTGGTATCTAACTGACAATTTTGCATGTTAGCACCCGGCGAGGGATTAACTCTTTTTACAACAGCAATAAACAAGCAGATCATTGTTTATTTTGCAAAATTTTCAGTTAAAATGTATAATAGAAGAAGCGTATGATGTCTAAGTCAGAAGACATCTCTTTGTCGGGTTCTAACATGCATTTTTGTTACCTCTTTGTCGGGTTCTAACATGCATTTTTGGGTACCCGGTCAATCCGCCCTAGGACTAGCCGCCTCGCTACTACCCGCCTCGGGAGAACTCGCCCTGGGCCCAGCCCGCCCCAGGGCCGCCTGTCCGCCAAACCTCCAGCCGCGGCCCCGTCTAATTGCTGCCTAATTACCCTGCCCCCGTGTCCTCCCTGCCCAGTGCCCACTTAAGATGTTAAAAGACTGGAGTGGGCCAAGCTGCAGATGTGACTACCAACAAATGCCTGACAACCTTTTATAATACCCTCAGAGTGCCTTTTACCACTCGATTTTAACTGTTGTTATCTTTAGAAAATTAATTTTATTCTTATTCAGTTTTATTTCAATTGTCTCTATATTTTTCCTTTGTTATCCACCTCGGACATAATAGCATGTATTAGGCCTAAATCTTTGCTAATGTTATTTGTTTGACATGTATCTGAAGTTGATGCATGATTTTAAACTCTAAAATTTCCGCAGCCTTAACACAAATCATTTTAAAAGGGTACATGTTTGAGAGAACTTCTAAGCAAAAATGTAAGGTGAAACTCATAGGCTTATGCTTGCCTTATAATAGGCCAATATACAAGTGACAGAAAAATATTAGAATGCTATCTTCCACCTTCACTGAAAAAAGTTCAATAATTTTATTTATGAATGCATTTCTGTTTTATTTATTGAAATCAAACAAACAGGCTTTTTTTTTAAGAATTAAAAAATATACACCTGTTGCAATCAACTTGACAGGTTTTGTCTCATTATGTAATGAATGGCAATTAGGCCCTGTAAATAACCAGGGCCGACTGTCATCAATTAAAAGACGGGTTTACACTAAAGAGAACAACAGCCAATAAGCTATGTGTTCATACTAGTGAATATGCCTAATTGTTGTTACCAAATAAAACTTCATAAACAAACACTTTTGAGATAAAACCAAGTGAATAAAAGACAAAAAGTAGAGAGAAAAATCTCTGGATAGATCTCATCAAAAAAGAAACTATCTATCATTCAACTTCAACCCCAAGTAATATGCATACATTTTCTTCCAGAACTCTTATCTCAAACAGATATTTTTCGTGATGATAATAATTTATTTGGCCTGCATAACAATTTAAAATTGTTAGCTATTGTTTATGGTGTTTTCCTTAAAGCATCTTGGAATAAACAACTTTTGAGGAAACAATAACTACTGGTTAGACAGATCGTTAGATAGATGGCAAGACAGATCTTTAGACAGATCATTAGATAGATCTTTAGACAGATCATTAGATAGATAATTAGGACAGATCTTTAGATAGATCTTTAGAAGTTTAGATAGATCTATATCTATCTATTCATCGAAATCTCAGTTGCTGAACTGTGAGGTGAGGCTATAGGTGAGGCATTTTTGGCCGGGGGGGGTACTTACTATGAAAAGGTGTATATAGAGGCGCCGCTGGATGGTAATGGTTTTTTGGCCTTTTTGGATTAAAATGGTTTTGGTTTTTTGGCAATTCAGATCAATTTGATCCCTGGTTTTGCCACCCCTACGTATTTGGTATCGATAGAATCGGCTTAAAAAGACAATTCCAATGGTATCAGAATCATAAAGATTAAAATGGTCGCCAAAATTTTTTCTCAAGGATTAAAATGGTTTGTGGTTTTGGCATTGGTTCCGGATAAAAATGGTTCCGGTTTTCAGAATTGCCCTGGCGCATCCGTATATAAAAGTCCGCGAAGTACCCCCCCCCCCCCCCGGGATTTTTGGGCACAGCATGCTCTGGAGAAAGGTGCGCTGGAACACAGATTCCAGTACTGGTCGGTCGCTGGGCCTGACCATGCAGTAGGCAGACTGTAGGCCTAAATATAGGGGCGGGTAGGAGCCAGGGCGGGTAATACTGGGGCGGGTTTTACCGAGGCTGGGAGTGGCAGGGCGAGTAGCCCCGAGGCGGGTTCACTGGAAACCCATTTTTGTCAGTTAGATCACCTCTCTCCGGTCGGGATCTAACTGACAAAAATGCATGTTAGATCCCTCCAAATCAGTGTCTAACTAATAAATACTGAATATGGCTGGGTCAATAATTAGCCTCTAATTTTTTTTGTATGCAATAGCCAAAACATACTGAAATGCATCACTTCCTGTAAAAAAACTAATAAAGAACAGGATAGTCCACCCAAAAAAATCTTAAAGTGAAGAGAAAACCTCAATATATCTCAATGTTTGCATTGACAAAAATGGAACTATTGTATTCTCAGTGCTGTTCACCGGGTAGATATGCACTGCAGTCTCTACCTGTATGCGATTGTTGTGGAGGGGGGGAGGGGCGAAAATACTGGTACGGGGTCTTTCGGGTTTTGTAGTTGCGCAAAGCGTAACCCTCGACAAAACGCTACACCACGCTCATATAATTAGCATGTAAAGCAAGCTATTAAAATTTCATCTGGTGGGGAGACCACCGGACGCATCCCTCCTCTCCGTCTGTCTGTGCCCCCGGGCTTAACATGCTACTTCCCACCCCTGCGCAACTTCGTAAACTCGTAATGAACCTCTTTCAGAAAGCGGTTATAGCGGTCTAAAACTTACTCGACAACAGTCACGAACACCATGACATGCGGCACGATTTAAGAACATTACAATTGCCATTGCACAATACTCAATACACAAGACAGGTTAAACAAATGAACATGATGATTTGGAAATTTTGGTTTTGTCTTAAATATTGATTTTGTGATTCTGCCACACACTGGCACAGGCACACACCCGCAATTCCTTCAGTGCATCAGGCCAGTCCTCCGAACACCCTGTGTCCCCAACTGCATCCATTGTTTCTGAGGTGTATTGGAGGCCTGCAGTTGTGTAGTAAGGCAGATTTTCACCTGCAGGACACCTTTCCACTTTTCTGATGTTTTGAGTTCATTTGGCGCGCTGGGGAAGCCCAAGCAGCCAAGGCGAAGGTCATTCAGAATGACGTCACTTCCGGAATTCCCTTTACGCAGATCGTCGACATGGAGGAATACGCACGTGAACCTTGGTGGGTTTAATTCATGGTTTTGAACGATTTCTGGTTTAAATTCTAGTCTCAAACTTGTGTACCGACGAGAAGCCACTCCCAGGCTTCTTCTTGACACATAAAATTGCGAGTAACAGGCGTGAAATAAGCGTAAATGTGGCCTGTGAATTATGATGTAACCTGCATCTTGCTTGTTTTGGAAGGTCATTCATGCTTGTGCAGGTTATTCATGTTCAAGATTATCAAGAATATCAACAGTGGTCAAGATTGTAAGACTGATGTATCTGGAATAAACATGTTATCATGTTAGGACACAATAGTGTTATTTAGGGAAGGTCAGTTATTCAAATTAAAGAAATTTATGGCTGAGTACTGTTCTGTGTATTGGCAATTGCAACTTATGCAAGTTCATTTTAGGATCAAGTAACTTGTCTTATGCTATGGTCCATGATCTATTATTTCATGTGTACGAAGTGTTAAAAAGGTGGTTACATGATGATTCTAAGAAAAAGATGGCAGCGAACTATGATGACGGCCAACTGGCTGACAGACGGGTACTGGCTGTTTCGGCAGAACACTTTTTCGGCTGGCCCAAATTGGTCCATTCGGCCAGCGTGGGTGGTTCGGTTCGGCAGGGGACGTGGTCCGATTCGGCCAGGGTTTATTTTAGTCACAATCAAGCAATTAAAATAGTTACGTTACGTCAACTATTTAACTTGCAGGTGCGTGCTTTAGTTGACAGTTCGATCGGGAGTTC
Organism: Platynereis dumerilii; assembly: GCA_026936325.1. NCBI lineage: Eukaryota > Metazoa > Annelida > Polychaeta > Phyllodocida > Nereididae > Platynereis > Platynereis dumerilii. Next base: position 23,509,974 of record JAPTHN010000011.1, read on the forward strand.
AATGAACTGCATGTTTGTGTCTAGAAAGGTGCATGACCTTTTGATGAAATGTCATACAATGTAACAATTTAGGTTGTTACGAAATGCAATGTAACTATTTTGCAGACTGGATCAACAAAACACTGTCTGACTTCATGTTGCTCTAAAATGCAAGATAAACTCTTGTTCACAGACTGCCCCGCCCCCCTCCTGTCTCTTACCTGATTTTCTTAAAACTTTCTTAAACTCAGTGACCACTGACCTCTTAATTAATATTTACCTGTGCCATCAGAAGATACGGAATTATAAGATCTCTGGCTGTTTTGGTCATAGAAAGATGGGGTTTTCTGCTAACCGCACAATTTCCCCTGAGATGTGAACTACTGAAGTTGGAATATTGATGGGTGATTGCAAAATATTGTTCCCAAAAATTTAATTATGAAATGAAGGGTTTAATAGCCTATTTCACATTATTGAAACTGTTGATTGTGTTTTAAATCAACTTAATTTAAAGTTAAAATATTGTTCTTCAAAGTTGTCTCTTTTTTTGAATGATTTCTTATATTTTTGTTTCAATTTCTTTTTATTTACTTTCCCATTATTTAAAAATGAAGTTATGAAAGTGGTGACAAAAAAAAACTTTATGAATCTTGAGCATAACAACTAGTTAATCAAATTTTGTTCTTTTGCACGCATGGTTTTTATGTACCGGTACTTCACTGGCCATATGTCTTTATATTTCACCAATCTAATGTATTTTAGGTTTAATGGTAAAGGTTTTCTTCCATTGAGCCTATTGGCCGAATATATATATTTCTGTTAATTTTATTTCAGTATTTGACTGGAGACAGACTGTCTGGAGTAATTGTGTTCTTTTCCATTGTCTTAAAAAGCTGTGAAGCTGAATTGCACTTGTTCATAGAAACTGTTGTTTGTTTAATGAGCTGTCTCTGAGAAAACCAGGCGGGGGGTGGAGGATGGTCCGAGCCGGATCTGGATGAAATTTTCACCATGTGCCCTTCAAATACATTAATGAAGCACGGTGAAGTCCGTTTTTCCATAAATTCAAATTTTCCTTAATTTTAACCCCTTTTAAAAAAGCATGTCAAAAAAGACTGAAATTCATTTAACATGGGCTTCAATGGGAAAACAACCCAACTTCAGCTCACTAAAAACCCATTTGCCAGCGGGTGGCTAGAAAAGCTGTCGATTGGTGATGTTTATATATGACTTGAATGTCTGAAATCCACTTTCCGTTCGCTGGGCATTTTCCTTATGTGCCTGATATGAGCATTTTAAGATATTTAAGGGTGGCAGATTTCATGGATTTTGTAGGAAAATGCAAAAATACGAAAAGTGCCATATCTCGGCTTAAAATGGACTTACTTTAACAATTTTGGTGTCCAAATATACATTTTTGCCAATTCCGCACTCATTCGAGTGGTTACTTTTATGATTAAAGGTCAAGGTCATTGTGAAATTTCAAGGTAAAATTCATTTTTTCCCCATTTTTTGTCTGATTTTTGTAATACATGCAATGTTTACAAGCACAAAAGGCAAATTTAGACACAACTTGATGGTACAGGGGGATGGGGAATTTTCTAAGCTACATTTTGGTAATTTATACAGTTCAAAAACATGCAAATATGACCTCAATATGGGAATTTTTGTATTTACGGAAATTTATACATTTTGAAAAAAAGTGTCAACATATTTTGTGCTGTTGTGTGTTGATGAGAGGCACACATTCTGAAACTGAACTTGATTTGTTAATGTGTCTTTGACAACAATAAGACAACTTTTGTGAAAAAATTTGTCATTTCAAGAAATATTGTATTTTCGGCTGCCATTATTGAAAATTTGATTTTTTGGAATATCTTTGGAACTAAGGCTGATAATGGAAAAATTATTTCACCAATACCCACATTTTCAGGGTCAAGGACTCTAATGAAGCCATTTGTGACATCATAGGTCATGTGACAATACTCTATTAGATGGTTCGAAAGGTGTCCGTTATAGGAATTCAACGCTTTTTGGAACATCTCTGGAACTGAGACAGATAATGGAAAAAATATTTCACCTTTGCCATATTTTCAGAGTCAAGACTATTGTGATACCATTTTAGACATCACATCTCAAGTAAAATACTATACTATAACAGGCTTGAAATGTGGCATTGCCAAAATGCAAGACAGATTTTCTTTACAAATCGTGTATTTAGCAAAGCAAAGCCACTTCTTTTATGATGTAAGCATTTGCTGTGCGTGATGTCACATCAATGAACTGCAGTGTAACTCTGCAGTTACTGTACTGTGATGGTTACTATTGAGACAACCACTTGACAACTGATACATGGAAAAGCCTTGAGAGACCAATATTTCTTAAAACGATGTGAATTGGATTGTGAAAACAATGTGAATCGGGCTGTGATTGACTGTTGAAAAATGCTCAATGAGTCCATGAATTATTCTCAGGTCCAGCTCAGGGCATATATAAGAAACCAAATTGGGACTATCTTAACTGCATTCAAATCACAACATATTTGTTTTTGTATTGAAAGCTTAAACTGTCTTCTATAGAGCTTATGAAGCCTGTACAATGCAATACACTGACGTAAAAAGTATGTTCTAACACACAATCTGTTAATTTCTGCGAATAGTGCATCCTGAAAAATTCAGTGTGGGGTAAAAACATTCCTATTGAATGATAAACTTCCACCTGTACCTTTGATTAGTCTAGGCACTGGAGTATTTGCGATGAATTTTTATATATCTTTAAATCTTAGAAAATGCGACAATTTCCAGTTAATATTTAACCTCCTGACTGACCCTCTATACACTGAAGGGGGGCATTCCAGATTCGTAGGCAGAATTTAGCGTTCTTCACTTCAACCAGGATGGCTAGTGAATTGTTTCATTGTGAAAATAAATTGAATGGTCTTACAAATTTTGATTTCCCTTCCAAAAATCTGGATGTCTCAGGATATTTATTTGGGACCCCACTACAAGGTGATGAAATTGTTTAATCAACAGGTTGCATAATGATCATTTTGGAAGTATGACCACTGCTATACACCTAATCCAATTCAATTTTTTCACCAGAGTGAGACTGAACAATGTAGCCCTAATAATTGTGATGTAATCAGCAGCAAGGAGACATACATGTGCATTATGAAGCCATTATTGCATAAGGACTATTTTACTCCTTTTTTTAAAATTAAATTGTCAGTAAGCGACAATACTGGTGATGTCCTTATCATTGAGTATAATTAACACCAAGGTGCAGTGCTGTGGTGTAGTCCTTTGTCTTTTACAAGCAGAACTTCAATGATGATATTTGGTCTACTGAGGAGGCTGCAGACCAATGTCGACACATAGACATACTTTTCTCTACATTTTGTCATGTTTATAATTAATATCAAAAGTTAATTAAGGCACCTTAACTACTTTATGATTTAGTCTTAATTAAAATTTATTTCATCATAAAGGCCAGAATAGGATAAGACTTTAGAATACTGTGATCAAAATTGAAACTTGTAAGGTGATGCAAATTCCAGATTTTCAGATAGGATAACATCTGCGTTTCATGCGGCCCGAAAGCAGAGATATATCATTACACTGAATAAAAAAAGAAAAAAAAAGAAACATTCAATGAATTTAATTCACTGTATACATACATATGGAGAGACTGTGGTGGGTTGTGTCATGTGTTAAATTGTGCCTTAGTGTTGGGGTGAAATGAAATGAATAGAAGAACAATGTCACCCATGTGTACAAATTGTGCCAACATCATTATTATATGCACCATGACCAGATATAATACTGAGAAAAGCTGCACTGAGATATTCAATATTATTGTTGAAAACATGATGCATTATGGACTGACATTTCAACGTATTTCTCAATCTATTATTGAGTGACCACGCTATTCTTGGAGTTGCCCTCAGGGAGAAATTATCTATTTCACTTTAAAAGCAAGCATAGTTATTTGTTTTCAGCTTGCTGTTCCCCCAAATATTCAAGCAACACCATAAATTATTTGTTGCAAGACTGCTAAAGCACAATTTATTTATTTCACCAAAAGTTTGCAAGAAACTACTTAAAAAAACTCCCCCCCCCCCTGATATTATTGCCTCTGTCATGTTGACCATAAGATAATTTCCCTTTGGCTCACAGTGGTTGGCAGGGATATCTAATACTTGTGGTGTTAGATTTAATTTAGCATAGCTAATTGATTTTTATGACCAATTTTCTTTGGTAAAATCATTTTGTGGCTGTGCCATTTGGATTGGGGTCAGTTTTGGGAAGGGTATGATACAGGATTTTATTTTTAATTTAGAATACATAATAATTCTATAACTAGAACTGGGAAATGGCAGACAATAAATGAGAAACAGTTCTGAGCCAGCGGGTCATTTGCATAAATGGAGGTCTGGTGGAAACAGAGGCAAAAAACAGTGCTCATAATTGCTGATAATTGTCAACACCAAGTAGTAATAATTTGAAATTCTTGGGAGGGGAGGAATAATCATATATGATTGATCATCCCCCAATCCCCCCCCCAGGAACTACACCCCTGCTTGTCAGTATTTTATGCCATTCCTGAATATAAGAAGAAATTAATTAGATGTAAAGACATATGTTTTATGGAACCATCCAAAAAGAAATAATTCAAGTTTTGTGGCATTTTTATTTTCTCCCTTAGTTATGTCATTAGCGTTCAGTAAGTCCCATGTAAAGTATCTATCATAAACCAAAAACAGCAACACAAGACCTATCTGAAAAACAAGGTAAAATACGAGGTTTTTCTTGCAATAAACTAAGTGGAACAACTGTAATATAATTGACCTACTTTATCAAAAATATATATGCTACCATGTTTCTAATAGTTCGGATTGCATTGAAACTTCGATTCTAGTCTATATACTGTATTTTGATATCTATTATAGTCAGATTGAGTGACAAAGCTATGATTTTTTAGGCCAATTGCCCCGAAGCAAAAAAAGTAGCACAACTTACCCTCCACTCAATTTTAGGGTGACACTGGCCAATCCTCTAATAAAATATGTATGCATGGCAGAATTTGGAATGACCTTTGGAGGAGCAAAACTTTTATGAATAACCTGTGTTTTGACACAAAACTTGTCATTCAAATGACAGTTTCCCTTAAAACTCAATGACAGATTCAGCGAAACGGCCAAAGAAAACAGTGTTGTACAGTGCCGCCTGTAAGTATGTGAAACGCATGACATTGTGCCATTGCATCAAGGCTAAACATCCTCAGCCTAACTGCTTGGGGAGGCATGAGTTTTCATCGGATGAAAGGGAAACAAAGTGGGTCATAAAGGCCGATGTGTGAGGCAAGTGGGATAAAAATAGCAGCCCATTTTCTTTGCTGTAGTCCGAGTTAGGTATGGGTCAAAGTCTTTGATAAGTAAGTGAACCACCCTTCCCTATCTTTTAACATTGGGCCTGCGTTTCACTTACTTATCAAAGACTTTGACCCATACCTAACTCCAACTACAGCAAAGAAAATTGGCTGATATTTTTATCCCACTTGCCTCGCATATCGGCCTTTATGACCCAAAATGTTTTCCTCTCATCGGATGAGAATATGTCCTTCCAGAAGCATTTTGATTAAGGATGTTTAACATTGATGCAATGGCACAATATCATGCGTTTCACTTACTTACAGGCGGCACTGTATGGTAACGAAAAATTGCACAGCATAATCTTTAAAAGACAAATTGAGTTATTGTTTTACATCCCCATTAGCACCAGCTTCGGCTATAGAGAGAGGCAATTAAAGAAAGGAAAACATTTTGGGTCATAAAGGCCGATATGCGAGGCAAGTGGGATAAAAATAGCAGCCCATTTTCTTTGCTGTAGTCCGAGTTAGGTATGGGTCAAAGTCTTTGATAAGTAAGTGAACCACCCTTCCCTATCTTTTAACATTGGGCCTGCGTTTCACTTACTTATCAAAGACTTTGACCCATACCTAACTCCAACTACAGCAAAGAAAATTGGCTGATATTTTTATCCCACTTGCCTCGCATATCGGCCTTTATGACCCAAAATGTTTTCCTCTCATCGGATGAGAATATGTCCTTCCAGAAGCATTTTGATTAAGGATGTTTAACATTGATGCAATGGCACAATATCATGCGTTTCACTTACTTACAGGCGGCACTGTATGGTAACGAAAAATTGCACAGCATAATCTTTAAAAGACAAATTGAGTTATTGTTTTACATCCCCATTAGCACCAGCTTCGGCTATAGAGAGAGGCAATTAAAGACATAAGACATTATTTTAAAAGAAATCAGACAGAAAACACCATCCTGATTCTTTTGAAATTTCAGGCCAAACCTTGTTTTGAATATTGATAGTTTGTCCTGCGTAAACCGACAAGTTTCGCTGCAGTTGATTGATGTGACATCATGCATAGCAAATGCATGGCTACATCATAACAAAAGTGGCTTAGCTAAGTAAACGATTTGCAAACAAAAAATAAAAACAATTCTGGTATTTTTGAAGGACAAAACACGATGTTTTTTATGCTCCTTGTCAAACCTGTTATAGTATTGTTACTTCATATGTGATGTCTCAAATGTCTTACAATAGTCCTTGACTCTGAAAATATGGTGAAGGGTGAAATACTTTTTCCATTATCTGTGTCAGTTCCAGAGATATTCCAAAAAAGCATGAATTTCCGTAACCGGCATCTTTCAAATCCTCAACTAGAGTATTGTCATATGACCTATGATGTCAAAAATGGCTTCATTAGAGTCCTTGACCCTGAAAATGTGGGTATTGGTGAAATAATTTTTCCATTATCAGTCTTAGTTCCAAAGATATTCCAAAAAATCAAATTTTCAATAATGGCAGCCGAAAATACAATATTTCTTGAAATGACAAATTTTTTTCACAAAAGTTATCTTATTGTTGTCAAAGACACATTACAAATCAAGTTCAGTTTCAGAATGTGTGTCTCTCATCAGCACACAACAGCACAAAATATGTTGACTCTTTTTTTCAAAATGTATAAATTTCCGTAAATACAAAAATTCCCATATTTAGGTCATATTTGCAAGTTTTTGAACTGTACAAAGTACCAAAATGTAGCTTAGAAAATTCCCCATCCCCCTGTACCATCAAGTTGTGTCTAAATTTGCCTTTTGTGCTTGTAAACATTGTATGTATTACAAAATCAGACAAAAAATGGGGAAAAAATGAATTTGACCTTGAAATTTCACAATGACCTTGACCTTTAATCATAAAAGTAACCACTCAGATGAGTGCGGAATTGGCAAAAATGTATATTTGGACACCAAAATTGTTAAAGTAAGTCCATTTTAAGCCAAGATATGGCACTTTTCGTATTTTTGCATTTTCCTACAAAATCCATGAAATCTGCCACCCTTAAATATCTTAAAATGCTCATATCAGGCACATAAGGAAAATGCCCAGCGAACGGAAAGTGGATTTCAGACATTCAAGTCATATATAAACATCACCAATCGACAGCTTTTCTAGCCACCCGCTGGCAAATGGGTTTTTAGTGAGCTGAAGTTGGGTTGTTTTCCCATTGAAGCCCATGTTAAATGAATTTCAGTCTTTTTTGACATGCTTTTTTAAAAGGGGTTAAAATTAAGGAAAATTTGAATTTATGGAAAAACGGACTTCACCGTGCTTCATTAATGTATTTGAAGGGCACATGGTGAAAATTTCATCCGGATCCGGCTCGGACCATCCTCCACTTACACAGCCATTCTGCCTGGTTTTCTCAGAGACAGCTCATTAATTGAACAATCAGTTACTTAATTTCAGAAAACGTTTCAACTTAATTTTTCTGATATCATGCATGTATAGTAATTGTAAAAAGAGATGCATCTTAAAATAATATTTAGGCTGTTTATAAACTTAATAACTTAAATTTAAATCTACCGGTAATTAATTGATAAACACGTTTATTGGAATGAGATGGATCATAGTTGAGTTGCAGTAAGCATGTTTTAAAGAATCTAAGCAAAGGTGAAACAAACATGGGCCTAAATCTATAATAAGCTGAACTGATGAATAAACTTGATAAAACTTAAAGACAAAAGTTCGTGAATTATATTGAAAAGAGACATAAACTTTCAGCTACTATCATAAAATAGCACTGGCCGACAGTGCATGCAGACTAGTAGTAGTCCGACAAAATCTGACTCAAAACGAAGTTTTACATGCAGACATTGATCTGAACAAAAGTGCGCCAAAACAAAAGTTGTTGATTCTATGCTACAATGTGGGCAATTTTCGGGATCAAACAGGTGCTTGGAGGTGCATACGATGTCTGGAACATAAACAATGATGGTAACATATCAATAATTTAATTTATTAGGCAAAATAATACGGCTGCCGAATGGACCACGGCAATTTGCCGAATGGACCAAATATTTTGGCTCATTCGGCTGGCCGAAAATGTTTCCAGCCGAACCGACCCGGAGCCCTGACAGACACGAAGATCCGTGGCAAAACTGAAGACCTACCAAACGACAACCAGGGGACATAAATTACTTTATTTAGAAATCTTGCTCAGTCTGATATCTGATTGCCTCTACTGTCCTCTGGTTATAGGCTTTATGTATAGATCTATTAATTTTGTGTTGCCGAGATAATAATGCCACTGTGTTAAAAAGTGTAATGATATGCCGCCTTAAATTTTGGTAGTGATGTCGCCTATTCCTTGTAAGTGTGATGGATGCTGAGTGAGACTCACTGCCTTTTAATTTATTAAGAAAAAAGCTAATTGATTTTATTGTCTCACCCATACAGTATGTATCTGCCCTGTTCTGGCAGCTCCACATACCGACTGTCCAGACTTCACTGCTCCACCACTGAGTATGGTAACGTACGTTACCGACCGTCTCCTAATATAAATAACCTCGGAACATTTGTTTCTGTTCATAATCTTTTCATTGTTCTACCATGCTGTGTGTCAACTTTTAGTCATAGAGAAGATGCAGGCCGCTTTCAATTCTTCACAACCCATGACTTCTTGTCAAAAATTACCTCATAAGCCTAATCAGGAGTGCGGTAACGTGATTTTCGGGAGACGCCGAGACGGTAACGCGAGAGTCACGTTACCGTGCTCTTCGTTAAAATTAAGTATATTGAAGAACAAGCAACTGTTCAATGAGTGTTCATGAGAAATTGACTTATTAGCACATTCTGTGTGAGTGTGACTCAATGGTGTTACAGAATACCAGTACTGCAATGATGACAGGTTGAAAAAACATTTTCATCAGAGGCTTTTTCTCTAGGAGTACGATAACGTACGTTACTGTACTCAGTGGTGGAGCAATGGACTTGTATCACTATGCTGATATCATATTTGTTATTTTGGTGCTTACACATATTGGTAATTTCTTTGCAGTCCATGGCGGATAGTGGACGACTGCGGTGGAGCCTTTGCTATGGGTGCCATTGGTGGATCTGTCTTCCATTCAATTAAAGGTTTCAGAAATGCCCCAAGTGTAAGTTGAAATAATTTATATTATGTGGTTATTGTGGTACATACATAATAGGCCATATTTATAGCATATTGTGTTGATTTGTGATTTGCTCTTGAAAATATAAGTATTGCTCAGCCATATACTAATTACTATTCATGAGCTAATTTCAAGTCTGCATTTTCACCAATTTGTGATGGTTGTTTTTGCATATTTTCAAATATATTTTTCAGGGTAACTACAGACGATTAATAGGCAGTTTTATGGCGGTAAAAGAAAGAGCGCCTATTACTGGTGGTAAGTAACTGCTGTATTTTATGAGTTATGTCACAGAAAAAAATGTTATATCACAACTAAATATATATATCACAACTAGATATTTTATTTAAATTTTCACCTAATGACACTTAGGAAAAGATTAAATTTATTTATATAAGATTATATTTATATGAGTTCCTAAAGCCTGATTCTGCATTGAAACATTCCTCAATACCTGCCCTATACTGCATGTATAATGTACCATTAACTTTACCCATGTTAAATGAAATGATAACATTTTTTTGCAGGTAATTTCGCTGTGTGGGGAGGTCTGTTTTCTGCTATAGATTGTTCGTTAGTATATATTCGCAAGAAGGAAGATCCTTGGAACTCAATAACCAGTGGAGCCTTGACGGGTGCCATTTTATCGGTCAGAAGTGAGTGGCATTTACTGTTACATTGTAATTTAATTATATAAATATTAAGTGTTGCAACCTGTACATGAATGATGATAGTCACTTTACCTTTCTTAGTAGCTGTAAGAAAGTTTGAATTCTTTCTGCTAGATTTAAGAATTTGTGTACTGTGTGATAAATTGATTTGTAATGAAATTAAAATTTTATTTTGAAGTGACTTTTTAGTAATTTGAGGCTGTAACGTATTTAAAGACATGTTTGCTGTCTTTCTGAAAATTAAGTTTGGAACTGAACAAACTTTACTTGTGGTGTAATGTTACAAACCGTTTGTTCTGGAACATTAACTGGGATCTTTAAATTTTCAGATGGAGCTGCTGCAATGGCAGGTTCTGCAGTCATAGGTGAGTTGTATTACTTGTATTAAGGTTTAAGTCTGTTGTTTAAAAATATGTTTATTTCATGTTGTCTGCATCCTCCATGCGGCCAATGAAAGTAAATCAACCATGCAAGTGGGCATTTCACTCATATTTTGCCGTTGTGGCTTTGGAATTTTTGGTCCCAGGAAATGCATTGGTATAAATTCTCTCGAAGTTAAACCGAAGTTGGTCAAATTGCACAACTTCCTCATGAAAGTAAATTTGTAAATTATATACAGTCTCATAAATCTTGTAAATCTTGTTCCCTCTTCCAGGCGGAGTCCTCTTGGCACTCATCGAAGGAGTCGGTATCCTCATCACCAGATTTACGGCCGAACAATATAAACAAGGTAAAAGTCCATACCGAATACCGTTAATGGCTATAGGCCTAATGATTAAAAGTCTCTTTTGTTGCCGTTTACTTAATGAGCAAATTGTGAGATTGAAAAAATGTGTGCTGGTCTTGTTGATGGAGGCTAAACGGGCCCTTGAAAAGTTTACAAGCTAAAAATTTATTAGGTTTAAGTGACGATGTGATATGTCATATGTATGCAATTTAGTTATAAGACTGGTTATTTTGTAAAAAGTAAAGCAAATGTTGAGATAGCCTCAAATGATTGTCTACCATTATTGTATTATTCAAAATTTGGAAGCTTATTGACTAACAAGTTCTGAGTAGGCAGACGCTACAAGCAAAAATGCGTTTCACTTAACTCAAATAATGATTGACGCACAACGATTCTGAATTTTCATTCCTGAAAATGGAATTTTCTAATTAATTTGTTTCAATTTCAGCTAACTACATGGCTGTCCAACCGCCGCCCGATGATGAAATGCCCCCTCCTAAGTCTAACCCCTTTGGAAGTGCAGGCGCACAGTACGCTTCTTATCAATAGACAGACTTTGTTTTAGGTGAAAATATGGACTTTGATATTATATTTCGCAAATAGGAGTGTTGATCACTCAGAACTTACGAGTATTTCTCTTCTCGGCCTCTGACATTTATTTTAGTTGTTATGAACTTGTTATATATGCAGGGAGAATTCTATTCACCCTATGAATCTTACTGCGTAATTGTAGGAAACTTTTGTTAAATTTTTGGTATTAAAGTAACTATACCGATTTCCAACAGAGTTTTAAATGGTTTGACAGAAATTAAATGTGTAAATATGTTGTATTTATTTGTATATGTGACATGTACAGATTTATAATAAAAATGTTGTAAAGGCTCCAAGATATGTGTATTTTTGTGAATTTTGGATACAGCTCTATACGTACAAAATTTTAAAGTTTATTTGCAGTCTTTAAAGGTTAAAAGAGCAATTTAGACAAGTCTGTGATTTGGTTACTTATGAGTCAATTCACTATTTGTAGTACCCTGTTGCGAACCACGGACTATGGTGAATGGGATTGTCGTTTACTAGAATGACAGCTAAAATTCCATTGATCATTTGCTGTGCAGATTTTTGTGGTGAATCTGTTGATTGTTGCAGACCGTTTGCGGAGAGTGTTTCGCTGTTAATTCCATATGCGGAAAAACACAAGTTTGATCCTGATGTACATTTATGAGATATTGTATATATATATTGATAAACCTGAGGAGATAATTGAGTATCGACTCTCGAGTTGGCCAGTTGGGAAGCCTGTCTTAAAAGGCCCCATTTGGCCTCATAAGTCCCGCAATCCCTGGTGGCACTGTATGTCCCTGCAAGCACCGACAAGCACGAGCATGTACCGGCAAGCACCCTATGTCCCGCTAAGCACCAGCAAGCACCCTATGTACCTACAAGTACCGGCAAGCACCCTATGTACTGCTATGCACCGCCAAGCACTCTATGTACCGCAAAGCACTGCCAAGCACTCTATGTACCGCTAAGCACCAGCAAACACCCTAAGTCCCGCTATGCACCGCCAAGCACTCTATGTACCTACAAGTACCGGCAAGCACCCTGTGTACTGCCTAGCACCGGCATGCACCGTATGTACCTACAAGTACCGGCAAGCACCCTATGTACCGTTAAGCACCGCCAAGCACCGGCAAGCACCCTATGTACCGCTAAGCACCGGCAAACACCCTAAGTCCCGCTAAGCCCCGGCATGCACCGTATGTACCGACAAGCACCGGCAAGCACCCAATGTACCGCTAAGCACCGGCAAGCACCCTATGTACCGCTAAGCACCGGCAAACACCCTATGTCCCACTAAGCACCAGCAAGCACCCTGTGTCCTGCTATGCAGCGGCAAGCACTCTATGTCCCGCTATGCACCGGCAAGCACCATATGTCTCGCTATGTACCGGCAAGCACTCTATGTCCCGCTATGCACCGGCAAGCACCCTATGTCCCGCTATGCACCGGCAAGCACCCTATGTCCTGCCGTGCACTGGGCAGGACTATATGTCGGAATAAGTACCGGCAATTACCCTATATAGTATATAATATAATGCTCAGGTCTGGCAAGTACGCTGTACTCGAAAGTATCGTATGTGCAGGGGCGTATCTCGAAATGGCCGGGAGGGCCATAACATGCGATGAATATGCGGCCGCTCGTGCTTTTCGTATTTTCCCCTTGATGTTAATTTGTTAATTTTTGAGTATGGTTTCATACAGATTTTTTGCACTTAGTGAGTCATAATAGCTGACGAAGTGTCTCTTCTCTACATTCAACATTGAGGCTGTTTGATTACCTAGTCATGATCAAGAAAGGCCATTTGATTTGTCATAACTGATTTTTGAGTAAAAATCAGATACATAATCCTTTCGTTTGCCTGTCACCAACAAGCAGGATTAGTTAATTAAATTAACATTGAAATTATTGTTATGATCATGACAAATCATCAGTATGGTGACTCAAGAAGTGCCATTTTCACAGTGCAACAGTCCACTATTTTTGCATATCAAATCCACGGACTGTAATATTTCATGGCCGATTTTTGAAAATTTTAAATATTTTGATTGAAAGAATGATGGGCAGTTCAATTGCACTATTGATTTACAGTCAATAATCTGTCTACAAGTTTACTGCTATTTGCTGCCACCTAGGGGCCAAATTCGCGAGCTCCTGTAATCGAGCAACAGAAACTCAGTGTGAGGAACTCCCACAACTTTGTCTGGAAGAAACCAGGACATTCCTAGTATTTGATGATGACTTAGTCTATTTCCAAAAATTCTGGAAGCGTCTAGTCTAACTTTGACATCGATTTTAAACAGAAAGCTTCTGAATACCAAATTAATTTGAAACTATTTTTTATCATGGAGCATGTATATACATTGTAGCCAACAAACATCAAAGAAAAGATGGTGCCACATGTGGCATAAACCAGACATTCTGTTGAGTGTTACACAGCCCCCGGGGGGGATGGGGGTACTTCGCCAACTTTTATGTACGGATGCGCCCCCGCAATTTCGAAAACCGGAACCATTCTAATCCGGAACCTACACCAAAACCACAAACCAAACCATTTTAATCCTTCTGGAAAAATTTTGGCAACCAATTTAATCTGGAAGTATTATAAACCATTTTAATGGTCTTTTCAAGCCGATTCTAACATACCAAACATGTTGGGGTTGCAGACACCAGAACCAAACTAATCAAAATTGTCAAAAAACCAAAACCATTTTAATCCAATAAGGCCAAAAAACCTAAACAATCCAGCGGCACCTCTGTATACACTCTTTCATAGTGAGTACCCCCCCCCCCCCGGGGACACAGCCTATATAAAATTGTTGACTATTCGGTTGTCCTGGTTAATCGATCCATAAAGTAAATGAATAAATGCAAATGGGTATTTTTGGTATCACAAAGCAAAAACGGCTGCTTTGTATAGCCTTGTGAATAAGTGACAGTGCATTCTTTTGGGACACTTTTCTGACAACACTTTAACATGCATAATTGGTTTGAAGAAGGTTGAACCATCAAACTTCTGATGAGTAAAATCATCCCTTTCTTTAACAAAAGGCAAAGCTAGAGTTACAATGCTGTTTCTTTTTGTCTGCTGATTTCCAAACATTTCCATTCAAAGCAGAATACTGGATCTTCACCAGTAGCCATGCTTTTTGAAAGTAGTCTGGCAGAGTAATAGTAAGACAGCTGTTATGCGCCCTGATCTTGTGACCTGTCCTATTGCGTAAATTTACATTTATGTTGACCCAATTCAATTTTCCAGGGACTGACAGCATGCTGCTGCCACTTGTCAGTCACAAACAGAGACAGCTCAATAATATACTATTAGGCTGCCGCAAGCTGTGCAAGATCAGCAATCAGCAGCAGTAGTGGGTCCAGGGGGAGGGGCTGGAATTTTTTGTGGATCCACCCCTCATCTGTTTCTCAACTTGCACTTTTAATGTGGAATGTGTTATCATAAAATTGCCTTAATAAAATATCTTTTCATTTAGTAACATAATCTTACTGTAAACACTCCCCTCCCCTCATTTGATTTTTCATGATAGATACTTGATTATGTTCTTTATTCTCTAGAGACTGTTTTCGGTAGGCTATCAAATAAAAGAATACCGTAATATGGGGTGAATCGGGACACTGGGGTGAATCGGGACAGAACAGGGACACATTTTATTTGCCAAATAAACACCAACTTCTACTTCCCTTAGAAATTTGATTTTCGGTACATTTATAGTACACATACAAGCGCATAATGTGATAAAATTTTGTATTTTAACTGCAAGCAGTGAGGAGCTGCGGCACCTTAACCCTTGTAGCCGCAACCAATTTCGAGTACGCAAAGCCGCAATGGTGGCCTCTGAGGCCCCCTCCCTTTCTCAAGCCTCAAATATACAGTGGTTCAAAAAATTTACTTCAAATATAGTATTGGTATATTAAATTAAGTCAAAATGGAGGATAGTGGCAGTGAAATTGGAAAAAAATGAAATCTTATTGATAAAAATACGATATCAAGATTTCATTAAATTTTCGCAATTTTGTCCATTTTGATGCATTTTTGGAATATTCAGTATTTTTAAGTTATTTTGAGACCAAATTATTCTGTAAAGTATTGGGAATGTCTTTTTATGTCATTATAAACCATTTTGTGCCCTAAAAATGCCAAGAGATGAGAAAAGGAGCACAAAAAATGGCCATTTTGGCCCTTGCTCTGCAAGATCCATCCCTTCCGGGCCAGTTTTTTTCTGAGAATGAAGGGCCTGCACTTCTATCATACCAGCTACATTTACAAAATCATCACTGTAGGAGTTTTTGATGATGCTGAATTCATTTTTGTATGTTTAAGATCACTAAAAGGTCAATTTTGTCCCTTTTTAGGTAAATTAATCAGAATTTTACTCGAAATGCTAATATATATAATTTTAATTGTGTTGAAATGGACTGACAGACTTATATCAGCTCTCCAAACATACAAAAGTGACTGTATTGACCATAATCTGATCTCTAATAAGTGGCAGCACAGTTGCAGTATTTTTCTAAAACTCATATGACATGCACAAGGGTGGGGGCCTACGAGGCCCCCATTGCGGCTTTTTGACGGAAAAATGCTCAAACTATCGTCAGTGACCATGTTCAATATCAATCAATTCGCAACGTCTGGATGTTGTTTAAGATTAGTTGGACTAGGATTACACGAAATCTGCAACTTGATTGACCAAATATTGTGTGAGATATTAAAGCGAAAAGTCCCAGGGGGGCCTCCGAGGCCCCCATTGCGGCTACAAGGGTTAAACCTGGCGCTGTAGAAATGATTTTCTTCAAGCTGGTCAAAACTTTTCTTGTATCATATAAAGTATAAATTCTGGAGTTACCAAACTTGCAGCAAACTCTAAAATCAGTCTAATGTAGTTTTAGTGGACCATAATCAAAGATTTGATATGGGATAGTGAAGGTTTGGTGCCGGGTTCAGATCCAGGCCATGGCAAAGTTTAAGGATACTAACCAAAATAACCATGCTCATTTTCATTTGAGTGTACTCCCGTGGCTTTTTGATGAATATTGTTGAACTTGGCATCATTTACAATAGATTTAGTCCAGAATTATCAATTACTAGAAAAATTTATATAAAACTACATTTTTTTCATTAGTTTTATGTCATTTATCACATTTTTAAAATATGCATATTATCAATGAAATTAATTTCAGATTTTCCTCAAAATAATTTTTTTGCATGTAGAATTTGTTTTCTAATGTTTATTCACAAGTAGCAATCACTCAAAGAAGGTAAGGAGTATTGATTGTGCAGATATTGGAGTGTCCCGATTCACCCCAAAGTAAGGGGTGAATTGGGACAGTGGTTTTCTGGGCCTGGAGCATTGGGATTTTAAGATATCATATCAAGCTTCGATGGATAGTTAGACCCTGTGGTCAGACACAATTTGACACTAAATTTTGATTTCTAGATCGATTTTTGACCATACTATGACAGAAAAACCGCCAATTCTGTCCCAATTCACCCCGTATTATGGTGCATCAATTGTTTTTCCATTTTAATAGAAGACCCCTAAGATGAACCATGAAGCAATTCAACTTGATCAAAGGGATGAACTGGAGTTGCACTAACAGTTATGGGGCAGTTAACCAGCCAAATTCACTGAATCAGATGTTTATCTTTTATAGAGTAAGGTTCTTTGAGTCGGACACTTAGATTGTGTACATTTTAAGGAAGTGATATCTTGCTTGGACTATGGGTTATAGATTGTCAACCAGGACATCAATCAAATTAACAGTTTTTGTGCCAAATCTAACAGAAAATTGACAATTTTCGCCACAAGAACTAAATTAGTAGTTAAATTTCTGAAATAAAAAATGACATAGGGCTATTTTGAGTCTGACAGCTGTGTTGTAAAAACATGACATCAAATATACAGGTGATTTCGAGCCTTCCCTTCAATTAAAAAAACCCACATTAGAGCACAAAACAGGTTAAACTTGCGTCTGACTAAATGACACAGAAACTGAAGTCAGTTCAATACCATAGGCCAGTAAAATATAGCTGAAATATGACAAAATTCTCCTGAAATAAAATTACGAATTTCTGACACAACATTTAGAGAATAACGTTGTTTTTTTACCCCATATTTAGGGCAGTGAGAAACTCACTATACTTCATTAACATCAAATATGATGCTTTTGAATGGATAGATGAAGTCTTGAGTACCAGATTCAATGATAGGTAGCCAAAAAATCGGCTGTTTTAATGCTATCTAAAATGTACGATTCAAGGAGACTATAATATAGTGAAAACAATATTATATTATTTGGCATTATGGATACTACTGTGTGAAATTGACACAGAATCTAAAACAATAAAACATTGATACATGAATTGTGGATACCTAATTGAGGCGAGATTTATCATGGAAAGTGGTCTCTCATTGGAGGGTAGATTGGTAGGGGTAGGATTAAGAGCTATTCAGTGAATCAGTCTCTCATGATGAAATCACTTGTTTTCTCAATTTACAAATTACAATATAATATGTAAATGATTTTTTTTTCAAATGATCAGTTAGATAGATAGAAGAATATATTTTATAGGCAAGATAGACAGAATACATGTAACTTGATGGTGTAAGAATATATCTTATAGGTTAGATAGACAGACAGATAAATAGATACATGTATTATGTAGAAAAGTTAGATCAGGGCTACACTGCTATTTCTTTAAATGCTGCTCTAAAGCAGTTCTGTGTATGTGTTTATGGTGTATCTTACCTAATTTTGGCATAAGGCTTCCAAGAAAAATGCCAAGGAAAACTTTTTTTTTCAGGGGGGTCACTGTATTTTTTCCTATTAAAAGATGCAGTGACCCCCGAAAAAAAAACATTTTTTTTCTCTTGACTTATTTTCTCAGACTCCCGAAAATATGAAGTAAAACTGCACAAATGCCTTTAATTGTGCATCATTTAAGGGCATTTCAGTTCTGTCAAAAAAAAAGCCGAAAAGTGCAGTAACCAACCAGAGTTGTTTTGATTTCTTGATTGGTGATCTGTTAATATCATTAACTTTATATATATTTACATTTAATTTTTATTCAAAATAATTATATCCAATTATAAATGCATGCACAACTGGCCAAAACACAGCGGGTCGTATCAGGGCTAGGGGCACAGAGAGTGTCCGCCCCCCTTTTGTCAGATAAATCCTTCCTATTGCTATTAGGAAAAAAAAATTCAATGTTATAAGTATTGCCGCACCACCCCCTTTCGAAAAATCCTGGATCTGCCCCTGCTTAGAATGGTCATCAAACTAGTAAGTGAACATGCTTGTTATCTAATGTGCTTCACTTCATTCACAACAATCATCCCTTTGCTGTATATTGTAAGGGGTGACTGCTCAATATTCCGACGGGTCACTAGTCCGACAGCTCACTAGTCCGACAGCTCACTAACTGCTTATAGTCATAAGGGGGGGGGGGTAGGTTTGTGGAGTTTACTAACATACTAAGCAAAGAAGCAAGCAGACCAGACTGTTCAACCCTGGACTTAGGCCTATGTCCGACTCCTCTATTTGCCTGTCTGTCTGTTCATTATTTAAAGTCACAATTTCCGTGACCTTCACAACAGAGTAGTTATTTCTATAATCACCATGTGCAGCAGACTTGGCTCTACATTAAAACCCACGTAAATCCCGGTTTTCATGCCCATATGATGAGAATTGGAGCTTTAATTCTATGCCTGCCATCCGCCATCAATAATTCCATCAATCACTCAGTCACTTAAACCAGATCAATATCAATCAATCAATCAATCTATCTATCTATCTATCTATCTATCTATCAATCTATCTATCTATCTATCTATCTATCTATCTATCTATCTATCTATCTATCTATCTATCTATCTATCTATCTATCTATCTATCTATCTATCTAATCATTGAATCTCAGGCCCACGGCCCCACACCCATTAGTTTTTAATGAATGGTTGGCCACAAAATATGCATGGAAATATATTTTGCTTAATACCTGCCATGCATGCATATAATCACACTGATAAAAGGACAAGTGTGTGAAAACTGTGAAGGAATTAAGGAAGGAAGCAAAACAAATGAAGGAGGAAGGAAGACAAGAGGGAAGGAAGTAACTAAGGCATTGATGATGGGTGGATGGATGGATGGATGAGCGGGGCTTTACATCCTGTATTTATGCGGTAGGCTAACTAGGACAGGAGGAGGACACAGCAATGAGGCATAGGATGTTGGCACACCATCATAGGCCCAGGTGATGGCAAAAGCTGGATTCGAGCCCAGGACTCAGCGTTTGGCAGCCCAGCATGCCACCAACAGACCAACCCTCCCCCCAAGGCATTGATGAATTAATGAAGCCTGGAAAGAAGGATGGAAGGAAATACAGGAAGAAAGAAAACAAAGGAAGGAAACACATGAAAATAAAAAAGGAATGAAGGAAAGAAAGAGGAAGGAAAGAGGAAGGAAGTAAGAAAGTAAGTGAGGAAGGAAAGAGGAAGGAAGTAAGAAAGTAAGTGAGGAAGGAAAGAGGAAGGAAGTAAGAAAGGAAGTGAGGAAGGAAGGAAGGAAGAAAGGTAACAAGGAAGGAAATAAGGAAGGACAAAAGAAAACAAGGAAAGAAGTCAGGAAGGAAACAAGGAAGGACATAATGAAAGAAACAGGAATGAAGTAAGGAAGGAAACAGGAAGGAAGGAAGGGAATGAGGAAAAAAGGAAGGCAGTAAGTAAGAAAGGAAGCAAGTAAGCAAGGAAGGAAACAAACAAGAAAGGAAGTATGGAAAGAAGTAAGAAGTAAACAAGAAATGAATTAAGAAAGAAACAGGAAGGAAGTAAGGAAGAAAACAAGGAAGGAAGTAAGGAAGAAAACAAGGAAAGAACTTTCAAAGAAGTAAGGAAGGAAAAAAGGAAAGAAGAAAGGTAGGAAACAAGGGAAGAAGTCAGGAAGGAAACAAGGAAGGACGCAATAAAAGAAGCAGGAATTGAAGTAAGGAAGGAAACAAGGAAGGACATAAGAAAGAGAGCAGGAGGCAGGAAGGAAACAAGGAAGAAAGTTATGAAGGAAACAGGAATGAAGGAAAAAATAAAGGCAGTAACTAAGATTGGAAGTAAGGAAGGAAGGAAACAAGAAAGGCAGTTAGTAAGAAAGGAAACAGGGAAGGAAATGAGTGAGGGGAAGGAAGGAAACAAGGAAGGATGGCAGCAAAGGAACGAACATGGAAACAAGAAGGAAGCAGGGAAGAAAGGGAAGGAAGGGAAGAAAGGAACAAGGAAGCAAAAAAGGAAGTAAGGTAACAAGGAAAGAAACATAGAAAGAACAAGGGAGAGAGAAAGGAAGGAAACTAAGTAAGGAAGGAAGGAAACAAGAAAACCAGAAAGTAAGAAAGAAAGCAAGGAAGGAAATAAGTGAGGGGAAGGGAGGAAACAAGGAAAGAAGGAAGATGGAAACAAGGAAGGAAGAAAATAAGGAAATCAGAAGTAAGGAAGGAAAGAAGGAAGAAAGGAAGGAAAGAAGGAAGGAAAGAAAGAAGCAGGAAGAAAGAAAGGAAAGAAGGAAGGAAGTAAGCAAGGAAGGATGGAAGAACAAAACAAGAAAGGAAGCTAGGAGTGAAGGAAAGAAAGGAAGAAGGAAACAAGGAAGGAAGGAACGAAACAAGGAAAGGAACACAGAAACAAACAAGAGAGGAAGGAAGGAAGGAAGGAAACCAGGGAGGAAGGAAGATTGATTTTTGACCCCAAGTTATTGTATCGGTAAATTACGACAACTTTAAAATGTATGAAAAAAAAAGATTCAGAAGATACATGAACATAGATAGATCTATTAATGTGGGATAGGTAGATTAGACATCTGAAATAGTGGGATAGGACCTACACAGGAGATAGATAGATAGATAGATAGATAGATCGATAGATCGATAGATCGATAGATCGACAGACAGATAGATAGATAGATAGATAGATAGATAGATAGATAGATAGATAGATAGATAGATAGATAGATAGATAGATAGATAGGTTATTTGATTTTTAGATTGATTGGCTGATTGACATTGATTTATCAATTCGTAGATTGATAGATTGATTGATATGATTCAAATTCAGATATTTAAAGTAAATGCATGAGGTCATTATTCATTGTAGGCCTATATTTACAAATAAGAAATGAGACAGAACAGCATGTTAATACGAATTTTGAAATGATGATGAAACGCAAGTAGATATAGGAGTATAAAATCAGGGAAAGTATATGTACTGTAATACAGTGCATTTTATGTATGTTGGTTCATATTGACTTAATCTCAAAATAGTATTATTGCAGTTTTTAATATATTTTTTTATTCGAATATTTCAAACAAATGACAGCAAAGCTGGCTGATATACCGTGTATATACAATAAGAACATAAAATAAAGATATAGGCCTATATAGAGATATAAAGATCAAAATAATTAAACAATACACAATAAAGAGAATAAGACAAAAGATAAAAACACGAATTTTAAAGTGCAATTACAATAAAAGGTATCTTTTTAACACATTTAATGTAAATCAGCCACAGTTATGTTGGGAGAAGGTTCAACTGGATTATGTAATGTTAGGCATTCTCAGCATGGTTCTCATCCTGACAGGGTCTGTGCGTTGGACCATAAACGTGAGCATACTGGTAGTCGGACTATTGAACCGTCGGACCAGTGAACTGTCGGACCAATGACCCATCGGACCAGTAAGCTGTCGGACCAGTGACCCGTCGGAATAATGAGCTGTATTGTAAGGCTAGCCCTGGACCCCTGGGGACAGGGGTCAGGAATCCACCCATTGGAAAATCATGAGATTTCAAAGACAGGGTTATCAATTATACCATCTGGAATCTGGAAATAGAAGACAGAATTTCCTACTGACGGCACCTATTTCTATTTCTATGTAGAATAAATAGATAGATAGATAGATAGATAGATAGATAGATAGATAGATAGATAGATAGATAGATAGATAGATAGATAATTGACTGACTGACTGACTGACTGACATATCCTGCAATGAGTATGAATATAATCTCTTTAATACTAGTAACAGATTCCACTGTCAAGTAGCCTAACTAGTGCATCTGTACACAATGACTTTTAAAATATACTAATACAGAAGGTCATGAACCTTTGAATTATCTCTAGACATTCAAAGGTACTCAGGTAGCTATAATATAGAATAGATTACACAGACATACGTGTCCTTGCCTTACCCCTGACAACTTTGTCCCACATATTCTTGACCCCATTAAAGGTAAATGGGTGTCTGGAAGAAGGGTACTGCTGTCATAAGAGGTCACAAAGGGCCAAAGGTCACCAGCATGTGCAGTTGTTCATCATCCAATACAAGTTCTCAGTGAAAGTCTCAAGAAAATGGTTTTGAAAAAAGATGAGCTGTAGTGAGTTGGTTAAACTAAGTAGTTTTTACATCAGTTTATTTGATGTTATAACAGAAAATATATAAGGCCTGAACTTCTATCTATCTATCTATCTATCTATCTATCTATCTATCTATCTATCTATCTATCTATCTATCTATCTATCTATCATCTATCTATCTATCTATCTGTCTTTAGATCTATCTTTAGATCTATCTATCTATCTATCTATCTATCTATCTATCTATCTGTCTATCTTTAGATAGATAGATAGATAGATAGATAGATAGATAGATAGATAGATAATATATTTATAATCTATCTATAATCTATCTATCTATCAACACATTCTCCACATATAATGAAATACATACTTTATGGACTTTTGTCACCTGAATATGAATAATTCTGAAGGTACATGTACAAGATAAAGAATGTTATTCATTTTCTGATATAGATATGCCTATGGTATAGGTTATGGCCAAAAATGGACCTGCTTTCTGCTTAACTGGCCATTTCCCCATACAAATCCTGCAATCATGAAACATTTATGATGAGATGCTTGGGCTTTCATACTGATTATAGGCTGTAGCTGGCATGTCTGCAGGTTTGTGTCGAAATCTTTAGATATTTGTGAAATCTATTAATAGACAGATCTTCTAATTTTTGCAAATTTGGAAGCATAAAAGTTACTGAATTGCACAACATTGCTTCCTCCCCAATCCAACTTTCATGCCCCCCCCCCCCGGGCTCCCCCTCCCATCTCTCCCATCCCTCCCCTCACTCTCTAATCCCTCCCTTCTCCCATCCTCCTCTCTCTCTCTGCTAAAAAAGAAACACTTCTTAGTAAATTCTGACAGTGATGCTAATTTATATTTTATCTATAATGATGAACTCAATAAGCTTCAATAGGAAACTTTTTTTTGGAGGGAGGGGTGCTTTATGCAAACATATTATTCTAGGAAAGCCCCAGATTGTTTATTTGAAGAGATAATGCTTTTGATGGCATTAAAAATGATTAAATCTTGTTATTAAAATGTTAATTTTTTTTAATGAAGAAATACTGCCTATCTATTGCATACATAATAGAATTTAGTTAAGTCCTTTGAATAAGTGGACCTAATAGCTTTGAGTGAGGAATATATTGGCCTATCCCATGCCACTGAAGTGACTTCAAAATGGGAATATCTAATTAAATATGGTCATCATGAAAAATTGAAAATTGTGAATTTATATGCACAAAATATTGTGTTTATCATTAAGCATTGTAAAATGTGTATCCTTATTGTGCAGTCAACATTATCGTGGTGCTTAATTGGTTAGTCTGAACGCCTAAAAAAAGTCAATTATGGCTAATTTGAAAAAAAGTCTGAGGTTTGATTATAATTGAAATATGGCAAAATTGACATTCTCATAACAATTCTGTTATAGTTACAAGAATACACTGTACTATTTTTTGATATAACTTATAAATACCTAAATAGGTCAGCTATACTTATAAATGCTATTATACATGTATAACAATGGAAGGGTTGCAAGAAATGATAATAAGATAAGACTCGACCCCAATAATATGATGAAGACCTGATCAATCATGCATTTTATGGATATTGCTGATTTTATGTAATCAGTAAAGCCCTGGGTAATTGAAACACTGTTATAGTCTACTTTTCTTGAAAGTTTTGAAAAAATGTACTATGTTAGAAAAAGTATGTCATTGATAAGTTGTTTTTATAACCAATGATAGAAAAAAAAGACACTGCAATAAAAGACATTAAATTATGTTTGAACATAGAGCTATAAGGGAGTTATAGATCCATGGTTTGAAGAACTTCAATTTTAAATGTAACATTTACGGATAAAGTGAACCCTCATACCTCAACCATAAAAGCAGGCATGGAGTATGGATGGATGGATGATTGGGGCTTAACATCCTGTATTTATTTATTCACTTGGTAGGCTAATTAGGACAGCAGGACAAGAGGAGGACATGGCAATGAGGCAAAGGATGATTGAAACAGGCATCCAACATAGGACCATGCAGGTTCATTAAAAGCTATTGAAAGAAATAACACCCCCCCCCCCCGAAAAAGTTTGGCAGTACCTGATCAATGAGTAAAATGTTGCGTTTTAATAAGGGGGGCAACAGTGACAGATTCAGGGGGGGGGGGCATGGACACAACCCCCAATGCCCATTTCTGGATTCAATATTGAAAAAAAAGAAGCCCAATCTTCATTGATTTTTTTTTATTGATTTATTTATTTATTTCAAACATAAAGTTTTGGAGACCAGGGAAGCATTGCTGCTTATAGATCTGGCACCTTAAATTTACAAAAAGATGGTAGATCTTCAAAGAAGAGCCAATGGTCTACAGTAAATTGACTGGATATGAAGACTGTCTGTCATTTTATTCAACAGGAAATTAATTAAAGCCAATTAAGCAAAGCAGACTGATTCAGCCCCAGTGCCCTCTCGCCAGGTCACATGACCCACTCATACCCTTGGGTGCCTGCACTGCCTGCCACTCCCCATTTAATCGGATAGATAGTTAGATAGTCGGATAGTCAGAGGTCAGATAGATAGATAGATAGATAGATAGATAGATAGATAGATAGATAGATAGATAGATAGATAGATAGATAGATAGATAGAAAGATAGATAGATAGACAGATAGACAGACAGATAATACAGTGTCAAACATCAGTTTCACCGACAAAACATTTCAATTACATGTAATCAACAAATGACATGGTTAGCAGATTAGTTTGTTAGATCATGGCAGCTATCAGGTCAAAGTATTACTACTGTATTTCCAAGATTGACAAATGACATAATCCACATGTTTTAAAAAAAATACTTTTTTAGTCATTAAAAAACAACTTAGTGTAACACCCACATATCAAGTTATAGAGATAATGGAGAATTATCTAAACTTTCCATTATGGGGTCTGCCAATTTTGCCTAATGGTGGCAAGTTTTATTATATCCTTGTGTGATAAAAAGTTGCTTTGCTTTGCCATTTTATGGATTCGCTTTTTTACAGTACTATCTTTAATCAACTTACAGTATTTAGCTATTGTTATATGCAGCAACCCCTCAAAAAACTTTTTTTAGGAGGTTTGACCGAAAATGATGTGAATTTGGATAATTGGGCCACTTGAGAATTACTGCTGTTTCTGTTGAAGTATCCCAATTTTGAGGGGGCGATACTTTTACATCTAGGAGAGGAACTGAAAATGTTATTTTAATGACCTACCCAAATATAGGCCAAGGGGTAGAATGGGGTTTGTTTTCTTCAAATGACCCCATCGTCCCCATGTCCAGAGGTCAAAGAATAGGTAGCTTTAGGTCAATGTTGCTTTTTAACATTTCAATGCAATATACAGCTCAGAGTCTTACTGCAGATATCTGGATGGATGGGTGAAAAGTTACTAATCAAAATGGGGATATTTTGATAACAGAAACAGCGGTATTTTTTGGAACCCCCCCCCCCCCCCACCACTGGGGGTGGGCTATAACCAAAGGTTCATGACTAAAGGTGTCCAACTTGCAATGGTTTGGAACCACACGGATTCCAGTAGAATCTATTTTTAGAAGGGTAATTAAAGGTTGTTTGTTTATATCTGGTCAACCCAAGTCTCCCACTAATGGACATTTTCCAAATCTGGCAGATAGAAGCCCCATTTAATATTTGGCACCCCTCTTTGGAATGTGCAGTTGGAGGTGTTGTATAATCTTTATCAGAAAGTCTTCACCCCTAAGCTAAATATCTAAAAGTTTGGTTGACAGTATTCTCCCAACAAAATAATAAAACAAACTTGTATGTAATTTTAAAATTCTTGTACATGTGAATCTGAGCTTTCTTTCCAGTTAGTAACAGTTTGTCTTTCAAGTCTATCTTTTTTTTTTATTTGTTCTTTTTTTCAAATAATCTAAATTTCAATATTTACAATTTATATATATATTGAAAATCTCATTTATGACATGTTTAAATGAAAAATCACATCATGTCCCTTTGCTGTTACATGCATTTGGTATTATCCTATGAAAAATGTACCTAGTGCTGCTATCAACATCTAGATAAGGATGTGACAAGCAACAGTAAACATATCATTTAATTGCCCCTCCGTGGTTGGGCCAACTGTCCCTGAGATGGTCAGTGTGGGTAAAATGTGAGGCTAAATATAGATTCTACTGGAATCCGTGTGTTCCATGGGGTAATGCTGGAGTTGGATAGGTACCTTAATCAGTCATGAACCTTTGCTATAACTTAAACTGAAGGAAGGAGGGGGTGAGGTTCCACTGGTACAGCAATAATAAATATGGGATTCTCAAAATTGCTTAAATACATTGTTGTAATTGGATAACGAATTCATGTAAGTATTACTGTGACCAGCAACATGATACGAAAAATATTAATATACCATATTAAAACACCAATTTAAATTAAAATTTCGTGATATTTGTTCAATGGGTTATTATGATAAAACTTTATGAGAGTGTGGTTCACAGCAATGAACCTCATTCGTGTCAGGTCTGCTGCAGATATAAACACTCGTCCTTCGGACTCGTGTTGTATTCTTCCGTGACCTGACATTCATGAGGTTCATTGCTGTGAACCACACTCTCATTAAGTTTTATCATAATACCTAAGGGTATGATAAATGGTGAACTTGAACTTATAAGTCATACATACAGGAGTCTTTTGTTATCCAGGCTACCAAACTTTAATTTCTCCCTTAAACATTATAGGGAAGCTGACAAGAATCAGAGGATTCACATCCTGGATCAAGCATTTTGCATATTTTCCATTGCTGTGCAGATTTTAAAGTTGGGATGTATTTATATGTCGATGGCCTTGTGATGAAGTGCATTTTACATCAACATTTTAAATATAGCCTTTTTAACACTAATTTTGTAGGCTACTTATTATAAATAATGTAATGACTCGTGCATTTTAAGATGTTAATTTCAATTTCACAAATTTCGTAATCATTATATAAGTTAAATACTAAGCCGAAAAATAATGGCCAATGGGCCATTTTGGGATGGCAAAATTGGACTTTTCCAAATGTTCTCAATCCACGCCTTCAAACGAATCCCTATGTAGCCATTTTGTTGTGGCCAATGTGGCAGCCATCATTGATATCTCAAAATGTTTAATGTTTTTGATTCATACTCTCATTCCCTATACAAAATTTCATAACTCTCAAGTGAAAAAAATAAGTTAGACAATAAGAACTGTTGCCATTTCGTGGTGGCAATCTTGGATTTTTCTGAATGTTTTCAATCTATATCCTCAAACTAATCCCAATACCGATGGTCTCCACCGGACTGGAGAAACGGAAAATGGTGAAAAAATATATCTCAGTTGGTAAAAATCAGGGAATTTGAAATACACAGGGAGTTTTGTTGTTCCTCTGAAAATGCACGAAAAGAGCCCTCTACTTTTTTCCAAAATCTGCAAAAGTCATACTTTTTGGATTCTGATAACATGACGATAAGTCTTAAGTTAGATCAGGGAAAGCTGCAGTACATAAAGCAGAGAAAAATCGGGGAAAATACACAGAATTTGCTCCTGAAATTTCGGTGGATATCCCCTTTGCCAAATTTCTTATATAATAGGTCTAAATTTAAATTCTAAGTAAAGTACGTACTAAACTTACAATAGGCTGATTAAAATGTGGCAAGTTGCTGCCAAAACAGTGAGAATGAGGAAACAGACTTGTTCTGGCATTTTGCTTAATTCTCAATTATCTCAGCACAGGTTACAGGTTAAGTGCAAGATATAGCCTTAGAGCTCAATTCATAACCTCAAACACCAGCAAGTTTTGCTATTTAATGCCACATAGTGGCACATACCGATATTCTCTGTGCTACCGCAAGCACCGGAATGTCCCACTACGTACCTCAAGCACCAACAACATGTCCCGCTATGTACCACAAGCACCGGAATGGCACCGGAATGGCACCGGAATGGCACCGGCATGTCCTGTTATGTACCGCAAGCACCGGCATGTCCTGCCATGTACCCCAAGCACTGGCATGTCCCGCTATGTACCGTTAGCACCTGCAAGTCCCGTTATGTACCGCAAGCACCGGCATGTCCCGCCATGTACCACAAGCACCAGCATGTCCCGCTATGTACCGCAAGCACCAGCATGTCCCGCCATGTACCGCAAGCACCGGCATGTCCCTTTATGTACTGCAAGCACCGACATGTCCCGCAATGTACCGCAAGCACCGGCATGTCCCACTGTGTACCGCAAGCACCGGCAAGCACCGCTATGTACCGCAAGAACCGGCATGTCCCGCTGTGTACCGCAAGCACCGGCATGTCCTGCCATGTACCCCAAGCACCGGCACGTCCCGCTATGCACCGCAAGCACCGGCAAGTCCCGCTATGTACCGCAAGCACCGGCATGTCCTGCCATGTACCGCAAGTCCCGCTATGTACCGCAAGCACCGGCATGTCCTGCCATGTACCGCAAGCACCGGCATGTCCCGCTTTGTACCACAAGTACCAGAAAGTCCTATAATCTCCTGCATGCACGGTAAGCACCGCATGTCCCAGATGGAGCCTCCATCTGGTACTTATGAGGCTAAATGGGGCCTCTTAAACTTCTTTTAAAATGACTTTAAAGGCAATTACATTGTAACGAAACACATGTGTTGTAAATTTGTGATGAGATCTCTAAGTTGTGAGCAGGAAAAAAAAAAACTCTTAAACATTTCTTTTCTTCTGATCAAGATCAAGATACAGAAAGTTCTGGTAGATATCAGGATAATATTGATTTTTTTATGAGCAAGTCCAATGCACTTGTCACTAGGAGCAGCACCTGCCAGAAGGCGTGGTTTCGACCCGAGCGCCCCCAAGTGGAATCTTTCAGCGAACTGTCAATCGCCATGTTGACGGCGCATGGCGCACTTTGAAATTTGGCTCGAAAGTTACCCGTGGTCTTACCTGGCCCATCGGCACGGATATTTAACCAAACTTGGTTTGTGACTACCTAAGACTAAGAAGATTGTTTCGCCGATTTCGGCTTAGCAGGTCAGTGCTGTGTTTTGCTCAGATTGTTCGTTGAAAGTTGGACACTTGTCGCGATGAAAGTTGAGTTGTTGCCGCCTTCTCAGAACTGATGAGTTTTGGTCGTTAAAGTTTTGTTGGGCAAGTTGGGCTGCCAAATATGGCAAATTAGATTGGAAAGGTAACAAATCGTCATGCAATCATTTAGATGTATTTACTGTGGTTGTTTTGAGCAAATCGAGCTCTCTTGTCACTGGAATTCAAGTGTTGATGTGAATTCGGGCGGAATCATTGGCCTGAGCAGACCCAGTCCAGCAAGCAATGTCAGTCACGCTTGGCTGAACACAAGGGTCCACAACACCCCACAACACCTGAGTGACTGTTCAGGAATTTGGTGACTGACCTTTAATGAGGGGAAAGTGTGTCAACCTATGCATGACTGATTGAGCTCTAGCAGGAGTTCATTGCATTGATTGCTACTTGATGTGATTATAGGACGTTTCACCGCTGGGACGTTTCACCGTCGGCAGTACTGGGACGTTTCACCGCCAAAATAATAAAATTGAGACGTTTCACCGTCGATCTAAAACGATGTTTTTCAACTCATCATTGCATGTACAAGCCCAGCACCATTACAGAGATCAACTATCAGTTACAGATAGCACTTGAAAATGGATGTTTCTGTTAATTGTGATCGTCTCTGGGCCATTACTTGCATCCCAACACAATTGCAATTAATTAAATCTCTTGAATTGTAATTACCTAGGTGCTTCAATTACGGTAATCAAGTGATTACAGAAAGCATGTCAGTCCAATTGAAGTAAGTGTCAGCTATAAACAAGACATTGAACTGGCCTTATGCATGGAGGTGTCAGCAATCTGAGCAGAGTCTAGCTATAGGGTTTGGGCCTAAAGTAAAAGGTGCGGCGGTGAACTGGCGGTGAAACGTCCCACCACTGCCAGCGGTGAAACGTCCCGGCGGTGAAACGTCCTGCTACCCTTGATGTCAGTCTGGCAAGCAGATCTGGGGAAATCCTTGCTCAGATTGACTCAACCTGCACCGGCTGCTATTTTTGCGCTTTCATTTTCAATACACACAATGTCACAGACTTTCTGATACCTCGCCAGTGATATTCAGGTAGCTGTAACAAGTGTCACTGTCAGCCAATGCCATGTCTTTCTACCTTGAAGCTTTTCTCTTAATTGTCAATCTATCATTCGCATCATAGAAGTGTCAACCTGTCCTAATCAGTCTACCAAATGCATAAAAACTGGACGTAAAGCCCAAATCATTCACCCATCCAAACTTGATTGAAATGCCAGAAATTTGCAATTGAAATTCTAGGACATTGACCAGTCATTCACTCGCTCATATTTTGCAACTTTCTTGAAAACTCTTCAGGAGTACCCCTTGACAGACTTGAATGTTTATCGCCGAGCCTGTAAGTTACAGTGTAACACGCTCTTGTTAGTTGTTACCTTATTTGGCAATTTATAAATACCTGCCCTATAAAGTAAAGTCGAACCTGAGAATCACTCTGGCCTATCTGTGTATCAGATAATGAGTATCCTTCAATTGGTCACTGTTTAATTTGGAACAACACTTAAAATGTGTCTCATTTCCTTGGTGAAGAAGCAATCTAGATTGCTATCTCTGATTACCTTGATATTTAATAATCATAACTCCTGATTTCTTAGAAATTGTAGGATTAGTAAGTAATTAAATAAAGTATGTATGATATCGCTTGCTAAAATTGTTAAAACATTTCAAATTACTTTTGTCGTACTGCTGCTTCCCTGGTAACTAAATCTACATGATCAATCAAAGAAGGTAGTGATAATCTGTTAATGCCACCAACAGTACCCCATAAGCACCAAGAATAGCTGTAGGGTGTACCATTAGTATCAGACCATTATTTGAAGAAAAGATTCATTAAGAATAAGAAGTATTTTTAACTTCATATTTAAAAAAAAAAAGTTTGTTTGTCTGAAGGCCTGCAATTAGCTTGAAAATGAAACTATTTATTTTTTTCAAAGAAAAGGGGAAAGTTTAAAAATGAAAAGGAGGGAAAAAGAAACGGTGCTGCCTTTATCAGGAGAAAATTAGTAATTACCATCCTATTATCATGATTAGGCTATTATGATGTTAAACCGTTATACACCTGCTTTTCAATGCTTCTATTGAAACCTTTTGTAGTGTGAACCTTTCTGTTCCTATTATGTTTTACGAGGTGACAAGTGTTTGTGGCTTCAGCTGATTAGTGTTAGTTTGTCATGACATGGCTCGATTGCATGTTTCCGATCATGTCATGTCCACAAATCACCCGGGCTAGGACCTCTCTTCCTGGATGTGTTTTTTTTTGTCCGCATTTGCATGCAATGCTAGCAAACTGTGTTGTAATCTGTAGTATTTGAGTGTGTAGGTATTCATACGGTATTAGGTATGTAAGAAATTCTAGAATTACAAATTTATGCTATCTATAGATCTCTTCTATTTTTGGTTGTGTGATGTAGACCTATTGCTTGAAAGATTAAACTGGTTGAGTTAGAGCTGTAGAGTATGGCATACAATGTAATGAAAGTGATACCACATGTAGTTATTGGTGATACTGCAATAACTACATGCGGCAAGTTGTATGTCAGACTCTGTACTTCTTTTAGTTTAGCTGTTTGTTTTGCAGATTTATTGTGGGTAATTTGTACATGTTGTTAATATTGTTGTAGCTAAATATTGATAAACATGTTACAAATATAATTGAAATATTGTTAATTTCTTCTGGGTGAGGTAATAATATGTTGCTTCTGTCTTTCTCCTCATGGTGTTGGATGGCTGTTTCAATCATCCTTTTCCCCTTTGCTGTGTCCTCCTTGTCCTGATGTAAAGCCCCAATCATCCATTCTCATGTAGTTATATTGCGGGGTTGCTGTCAGAGTGTCTTTGTTCAATAATCAAGCCAGTTGTTTCAAATATATTCACACATCGTCATCATTGTGATACATGGAGATAACACTGTCATATGGAGAAAGATGAATCATAAAGGATGATGGATGTCTTGTACCAAGGAAGCTGGAGCTGACAGGCCTTTCTTTCAACATGGTCCACTTCTCTGAAGAAGGCGGGATGTCAGAATGACTCAACATTGTTCAGAGATTCATAACAAAATGTACTTATCAAGATTAGCCTCCAGCTGAGCTCTTGAGGACTCAGGATTGTGAGGTGAAATAACACCCTCAGGATTGGGCTGATTTGGCGGGAAAATTGTTTTTAGAAGTTCTCTCCTTTTTGTGTGTGGGAGTGTGCCCAGTTACTCAATGACACCCTCACACCCAGGTCTTGACATACTTAAAACAAAGAACTTCTGCGAGAATTCTACATTGCAATCCACATGATCCACTATCTGCAACATCAGTGGTTGAGGGGTTCCATTGATGCAACACGGAGGGATGATAATGATAAGTTGATATGTCAATTAGCCAATCAGAGCCGTTACTAAAACTTTCATGGCAATAATCCCAAAATATATTCGTCATAATTTTGAAAAGAGCATGATCGTGACCACAGATTTATAAAACTTTAAATTCTAAATTTCATTGTGAGTTCTGGGTTTAATAAGATAAGTAGAAAGCTTGCAGCTCAGTAAATTTTTATTTCCAAGTTGTGGGCCTTCGGCATTGTTCGAGGCAGCTCCCAATGCTATCATTAATGTTTGATATATATACATGTTTGTATCTGGTGATGCAAGAACAAAAAAAATTCAAATGATAAGAACCTAGAATATGATACCAGGAATAGAAGCAGTTCTTTATTGGACCCTTTAGAATCAATCTGCTCGGTTTAGGCCTGTTTTAATTTCACCCTTTCGTTTTGATGGTCATTGACATGGCTGGCTCAACATGCTCAATAGCACTGTATAATCATGATAATGGCTGTGTGCAGTATACATTAACATTATTTTGTGACTTTGAAATTGAATCATTTTGTTGAATTCAAAATTTGTAATGGAAAATGGAAGCATGGCAGCCTTTGACAGGCCTGAGTGAATGACACAGTTCTCTAGACCTGCTCATGTGCCATGTATAAACTCTACCCCCTGTGAATTCTTATTTTGTATGCATTCAATGTTAGGGGTCACAAGCTTTGACATTTATGCTGGTATGACCTTACCCCATTGCTTTCAAAACATTTGCTGTATGTCACAGTGAAACATTTCAAAAGGCAGTCGGCTCCCTTTATAGCCTATATTGTATAATAGACATATTGTAAACTTGGCTTAAAAATGTCTCATTGACTTTTTCTATGTACTTTTATCCGAAGTGATTTGCTGTCTTAATTCTACAGTTATATTTATAGATTTTACTATTTAAATAAATGGAATAATTGGCCTACTTCAATATACTTGTAAAATTGATAAAATATGATGTGCATATCTGTTGACTTAATTAAATAGCCATTTCCAATGCAATTTACTTCATTATGGAGAGTAGAATATGATTTTATGAAGTTACAAAATTTTATAAAACTACAACTACAGTGCATATCATAGAGGATTTAGTTGTTCGAACCATGGTAATATCATGGATCTATTTGTACTGTATATCGTGTATTGTCAATTGGGGTCCTCACTCCACATTCATGAGCGATGCCTCCTTAGTTTTCTAAATCAGCTCAGCTGTTTTTCAGACTCGTTCCAGGACAATTGACTAATTTAGTATCAAATCTCAATATGTAGCCACAATTTCTATTGGCGGTACTTGCAAAATGAAGTTGGAACTTGATATGTCATAATTTCATTTAAAAATGTTCTTTCGTTAATTTACTAATTGTGCTATTTCACAATTATACTTCTTCTTTAGATTTGATTTTATATAAACTAGGTGACAAATCTGATGATTCATCATCCATGCCAGGTGATCTCAATGGTTAGGAATGTGTTCTGAATTTACTCAAGTGCTAAAAAGTATATGCACCTGTTCATGATGATACATTATAACAAATAGTGTGTGGGAATGTTATTGTCAAAGTGTGAAGTAACACTAAAGTTATTGATTGGTGTTAATCTATAGATTCCAGTCATACCAAATGTTCTTTTTGACTGTTTTATATTCGTACTGCACAATGTTGCATGCTGAAGTGCATGTACTGGATTGTGTGGTCCAATTACCAGTGTTTACCATGTTTAGCTGCTTTAGTACACATTGGTATTATTGTACTGAATACTGATCATTGATTACTGATACTGGTGGTAATAACATTTGATAACTTCAGAGCTTGATAAGAGTGACTGACCGACTGACTGTCCCACATATCACTGCATATTATGAAATTACTTAAATCATAGTATGATTTGTGTTAGGGAAGAATCCAGAATAAATTGAAAGAGCTACGTAGCTAGTAGCCACCCACACTGTACATGTAATGTCAGAAGAACAAAGTGAGAATAGATGACAATTCACTTTCAAGATAATAGTTTTATTTTTGTCATTGTATGGCTGTGCAGCATTGTATGACTGTGCAGCACATTTATAAAAATTGAGATTTGTACCATTTTCTTTGGTTCTCTGAATCTCATATATTCTGGTGAATGAGTGGCATTGACAGTACATATTGCTGATTAGTAGCTGGACAACAAATTGCTGACCAGACTTGAAGATCAAATACGGTGAGTCTTTTGATGTGTAAAGAAGTATCATTCAAATATGTCTGAAGTATTGAAGTATTTTTGAGATACTCTCTTGAACTGTCAGGACTCGTAGCCTCGGGCCATATAGCTTCTCTTTTCAGCTTTTGTGTCATGGACATTCATGACGTGGCCTGGACTATATTCAGTCTGGTCACGGGCCTCTAAAGCTGTCAAGACCTCTTCTGTGAATACTTGTCAACATTGTCAGATTCTTTAGACATATCAAGAAAATTTGACAAGCTCTTTAGCATACTTTGAAAGGTGAATGTTCTAAAGAAATCTGACACCGATTGAGCTGATATGTCCAAGTGAAAAAGCTGAAGAAAACTTGGTGAACTTCTAAAGAAGTGAAAAAAGGAGTTTGTTTTGAGATTTGTGCTTCCCAGTTTCTGGTTTGCGAATGATGATGTCAAATGCTTTGTTTGTGTCAGGTAATGGAATAAAAATGTACACATCTTCGGTGCTGTCATTGAAATTTTTTAAGCTTCTACATTTTATAATTGGAGTGGACAGTGGAGGCCTAATAAGTCAAATAGCTTGACTACTGACTGAGCCTGCATAAATGTAATGTATCTCAAATGCTATGTGTTTCTATTGTACTGTTCTATTGCTAGCATCTAAGATACAGTACTGCATTTGGTCAGTGAGATATGTGTATAAGACTGTGCTAAATGAAGTGCTAATCTATGAATTGATTGCTGGTGATTGCCACAATCCCTAATAGCCTGAATCAATGAGAGTCAGCTGTGGTCATAAGGAGATGCCCTGAGGCTGAGGTGATGCTGAGTGCATCGTTAGGTCATACAGATAATATCTAGTGATACTTCATATAATGCTGAGCAAGTGAGCATAGTATGCAAAATAATTAGTACATCTGAAGCAGTGATAACTTGCTTCAATCGAGTTTAATCCGTCCCTGTTGCTGATCATTATGATGGATCAGGGTTGGCTTATCAGCATAATCCTCGGCTAGAAGTTCTGCTCAATGCTCTTGTTCTCAGATGGTTGATGGCAACATTCAACTTGATTCAAATGAACACTGAATAATGTGTGTCTACACAATGTTGTAATGTAAACATGTACATGATGTAAAGTACCTACTGTGTACTAATTTTTCAAATTTTAGAATAAATATTATTAAGCTGGAAGTAATATAGTGTTTACTTTAAAATAGTAGCAGATATCCTTTATCTAGTGACTGTTTTGTTGCAGCAACTTTCTAATTCTTGAATCAGCGGATGGCTCGGAAAGTCACAGTAGCTTTTAAATGTGATTCTGTCGCCAGTCACATTGTCACCTGCAGCAATTTGTAACTTACTAACATTGCTTCTGTATGTACAATGTGTGATAATCATACATCATGTAGACCTGACTATTACTCAAGGTTGCAAATGGCTATTTATGTCCTCAACCAGCATAGACGGGCTTTTTATGGTCATAAAAATGATTGTATGCCTATGTTAGAGACACCTGTATGCCAGTAGAGTGTTGCTAATTTGCTGGTTGTGCTAACTAAATAGTAATTGCAATTTGCATGTTAAATTTGTCAATAGACCTGTCATCATCTGAATTACTCTAATAGGTCTTGAATGTGGGATTTGATGTGACCAATATGAATGCATTAATTATAATTATGAACATGATGTTTAGTTTTGGGCAGATCCCTAGGCTGTGGATATTTTTTGTCAATTTTTTGGTCGTTCATTTGTACAATGTTCATCAGACATGTCAGCGATTGGCTGCCGTTCAATTTTAAGTATAAAAGTATATTTCAAGATAGACCAGTCTTGGTCTGGTCTATATATATCGAGACTATTTATTTTGTAGCGATACAATAGTATTTCTTGTTACATATTTTGCCCGTTGCATTTCAAGGCTGCAAGAGGATCAGAAACAACTGGTAGTGATGAGTTTAGCCTTTGTTAGTTTTAGTATGAAGATATCTAAATGATTGTGTCTATAATCTGATAATGTTATTCACTATTTATGTCAACATGAATTATGTGTTCTATACTTTAGTGTCTTCAGTCATCTTCATTTCTGCTAATTGGATTTAGTGCAAATCTTTTAAGTAAGTTTTTGAGTAGTGTAAAAAGGGGGCATAATAACGATGTATTCATCTTGTCTTGGTTATAAGTATAGGCCTAATTGCATGGATTTGTGGAGTTGTCGAACATGTCTTGCAAGTTTAAAGAACTCTAATGGTCATGGATTCTTCTACAGATATCAACAATTTCTGATGAGTGATGATTGTTTCATAAGGATGAATTAAAT
This sequence comes from Platynereis dumerilii, assembly GCA_026936325.1. Taxonomy (NCBI): domain Eukaryota; kingdom Metazoa; phylum Annelida; class Polychaeta; order Phyllodocida; family Nereididae; genus Platynereis; species Platynereis dumerilii. The sequence continues at coordinate 23,547,843 of JAPTHN010000011.1, forward strand.
CATAATAGCCTAAATTGGCATATAGCATGGAGACAGGCAGTGGTGACTGCACGGTCAGTAATGGAAATTGTAAAATTTATAATCGATATCAAAGCAGTTAGGGATGTACCGTTCCGATACTCTGGATCGGTATCGGTGCCGATCCAGCACTAAAAAGCAGTATCGGATCGGATCAGTAGTACTACTCTCCATTTAACCAATGGTATCGGTATCGGAATGGTATCGGAAATCGGTTGTATTGGCAACAAAATACCAGTATCGGTATCGGATCGGAAGTGAAAAACTGGTATTGGTGCATCCCTAAAAGCAGTGCTTTGATTCTTAGTAGCTCCAGATTGAAAAGCGGACTATTGGAGCATGGCAGGTACAAGGGACCTGCCATGATTGGAGTACCAGACCAGGGAGGGAACACTGCAGTGTGTCTTGTATGATACAGTATCATGAGCATGAGGTGAAGCAGACACTCAGTTCTGCTACAATGATTCTTTTCATGACCTCTGATTAGCTCTCCACACAAGGAGGCTGAGTTATGCTGTGACGTCATAAGGCTGCAAGGTCAAGGTCATTTAGAACTTGCCCCTTTCTACCCTCCACACTCTATCTATAGGCCTTATTGCCAATTTATTGCTTTTTTCACTTGTCTTTTTTTACTCCTGTTTGTCAACACTGTATTATCAGGTATTTCATCAAAATAGCTAGTGTCAACCTTGTGATTCACTGTAATAGGCAGCACTCAAACTGACATGGCACAGGTAATTGCACTACAGCCACAGGTTACATGAAATAGGAACTCTGCCAAGTTTACCAAAGTAAAGTCATTAAAGTTTAATGCAAAGTATTGTGGTGGTCTAGGCTCCAGGAGAAATTGTATTCTGCAGAAAAGTAGGTTATATTAACTTGCAAAAGTAGGTTATAAAGTAATTTCAAAGAACAACCTGTAAACTGGATTTCCCAGGTTGATATAAACTTGAAGATCCTACTGCGGCATCATTTCCAAGAAAGATGGCTTTGCCGTTTCCATATTACCTTTAATACCTTATTGCCTTTCCTCCAAATTCTGTCAACTAGAATTAGCGAAAAAAATTCTTCTGGAATGGCAGGCTTGTCCTTGCTGTGCACCGGAATGGATGAATTGTATTATCTCGCCCCCTGATTGCCACTTGCTCGTCATTCAAATATATTGTAGGAATCTTTGCATATAAAAAGAGATTCGATCGCACAATTTCTGGTTGTCTTGTTTAGTCGGGTCAAGCTTGAGTATTAACTCCCATGATGCATCTTCCAATTTTTGAAATACGAATCTGATTATTTCCGAATGTCCAAATCAATCTGTGATTAGCAGCATAAACTACTAGGTTGATGTTTTGCTATGTAGTTAGCTGTATACATACAGTGCAGCATTAATGGCACATAGCCAAGATCATTGAACTCTTGATCACAGTTTGATTTGGTCAAATGGTCAGGTGACAAGGGCCACTGTGTCAGTTTACAAGGTTTGCATCAATTGGTGAATTGCTGCTGAAGAACTTCACTAAGTTTTATTGTTATATTGCTGATATTTGTTGTCATAGCGCTTCAAACATGTTACCTCGTTCATTCTAATACAAGTCATGATGGAACTAAGTTTAAAAAATTTGACTTACGTGGCTCTTCATCCATGTATAATTGAATTGGGCTCATCTGTTATAATACCTTAAATTCTGTTATCAAAACCTGGGAAAACTAGGTTTAATTACTCTTTATTTATGAAAATCAGTCATGATTCAGATTTCAGATTCAGATTCAGATTATTTATTTGTAGCTCATATATGTACATTTAATAAACTGTAATTATAATTCCATGAGTATTTGCCAATCCTGAATCGAGTAAACTTGGTACTTGCATGTAATGATCTTGATGGCAATGATGTGGCTGTAAAGTGGAAATGATAATAAAAGTGTCGTTACTTTCAATATTCAAAATTGGGGTTTTGTCATTTAACCAAGTACTTTTGATATCGTACTGTTACCACTGTACTGACATTTTATTTCTTTTGTATCGTACAACTAAATGTATTCAATACAGGGTTGGCACAAAAAGCCCACCCCCCGGGTTAAACCCGGATTAAACCCGGGTTTAACCCGGACCGGGCAAAATGGTGTTTTTCCCAAAAAGTGGTCAAAATCCGGGTAAAATGGCAAATTCTCTTAGAATTTGCTTGCAAATAGCAGAAATTGGAAAGAAACAATGCTGAAATCAGAGAAACTTGAAACAAATTCATTTAATCCAAAATAGATAGCCTTATTTTGACACTGAAGTGACTCAACTGTCCAACTGTTCAACTGTAAATGTAAGCAACAATAAGTATTATACTATTAACTTGGTCTGATTATGTAATTATAAAATCATGAGTGCCTCTGCAAAATTTGTGAAATCATTGATTCACCACTGTATCACCAGTCCAGCTCCTCTCTACCCCTCAGGTGACGGTAGCAGGTGACCAACTTAGCTGCCTTTTAAAGCCTTATATTTAATTGACAAAGATTTGCAAATGCTGTTTTCATTACTCCGTGGTCAGACGCACTGAGAGCAGACTACAGAAATTTTAGCCAGTGTTCAAATCAATAAAACCCGCTTTTAACCCGGATTTTGGGAAAAAACCCCGGTTTAAACCGGGTTTTGACCGGTGGGCCGGGCAAAATGAATAAAACCCGGTTTTTTTCCAACCCTGATTCAATAGTATATTAATCTACTTAGAACCTTTCAATGCATAGCACGACTTAGTGCAAATCGAGCATTATTGATCCGTGGATGAGCAGCTGATGGTTTGTTTTGATACTCAGATGTTCTCAGTCATTATGATCAATTTGAAAATTTCCCAATTAGGAAGGCTGTGTTTATAGTAGGTGTATTATTGTATGCCCTTTTTTAATAGCTGTTCATATATTTTAAAATGGCCTGTTTTAAATTTTGTACTTGATCTGATTCAGAATGTCACTAGAATGGTGTTCTGTGATTGTCCATGAATCTGAGTTTCCTTTCTCCAAACTAAATCAATTCATTTCTGTGCAATTGGTCAGTCTTGATATGAAGAGGATCCTCGGAGGATGGCGGTCTTCCTTTTCTTGTTACAACCAGTAACTGTTGAAACAAGTTTGCAAACCTCAATATTGACTTGTGATGAGTCTGAAGACATTGTGGCACTCATCGTGGTCTTTACAACAGGTACTAGTGTTGTAGTGATCGACGAAAATATCGCTGATAATCATCGCCACTATCAACATCGATTTTGTTTTCTTGGACCAATTCAAAATCGATTTTTGTCTTTTCCGATTTTTATGAAAACTATTTGTTCCACAGAGAGCTATCACCCATCAATTTAAAGCTCTCGGAGAGATCTATTTAACACAGGAAGAATTATTTCTGTACCATTTGTTTTACAGTGCAATAATTGTCAAGATTTAGGTAATTTCTTGGTAAGAAAAATAATCGATTTAAAATCGATTATCAAATCGGAAGGGTCATCCGATAATCAATTTTGAAAATCAGACCGATTCCCATCACTAACAGGTACCTAGTACTTAATCGCGCAGTTTCATCATTTAATAAAATTTTAACTTTTTTGATAAAGAATAGTTGCCATTTGCCAATGTATCTGTTTGAGTTTTGACCTGAGATTTTGTCTAACTTGTCCGACGTCGGCTTGTTGGCTTGTCCAGTGCTCAGTTGAATGGCCTTTTTCATTGATTGCCTCACTTCGTTACTTGTATCAATTCAAATCACTTTATAGCCTTTTAAATCGATAGCAAGGAAGTGTCAGGGTTGGTTGATCAAGGCCACTTTCCTTGAAATATTACCTTAATTTGAAATTATTGGAAATTGAACGTTGAATAGTCGCGGCTAGTCGCCATTGACTGAAATAGTTTTTGTTGTTTGATTTTAGATTTAATGGTGTCAGCTGATTGTATGGAGATTGATTGAATACCTGGTTTGTTGATATACAAATAAATATGATAGATTATAGGCTGTCTGACATAGATACTGTGAGATAGATTGATTTTGTATGTCAGAACAAACATCTGTGTGTGATACTTTGTATTAGTCATATATGCCGCAACGTCACATCGAAAAAGGGCAAAATGCTGATGTTCAACTGAAAATGTCTGAAATCATTTTCTGTTAGCTGACAACTTGCATATATATCAGTAAGGGAAATTATCACCAGCTGATGACAATCAATGTCCTCAGCCACACATGACAATCACCCTAGCACTGTCATCACCCTCCCATGACACTCTCACAGTGTCATGGCCTAGCCATGACTTTGGCCGTGCTCAAAATCATCTTTGACTGGCTATTTAAAAAGAACTACTACAACTATCACTTCCAAACTTGGTATAAAGTTGTATCACAGTGTCAACTAACTCTATGAATTTTGGCAGACCTATCCATTACATAATGAAGAAAAGAACCCGAAGGCTCCAGAGAAATTAGGAAATTGTCATCAGCTGCTGATGACTTTGCAGTATTTCGTGAAATTGGATAGAATTAAGTCCCGCAACTGACATGCTGCTGTGTGGTGAAGATAGCTGCAAAGAGATCAGACTTTCTTCTGAGACCCAACTGATCAACCCCACACACTCAATCATCCTGTCAGGGCCAGGACTTGGCTGGAATTGCAATTGTCCTCATATGCTGGTAATTTCCCTGACTTCTACTTCTACTTCTATGTTGTACTGGACTAGGGTCTTCGACATCGACGTCCAGGGTGCATGGTCACGTGATTAGGTGCCGGCTAAAAACGTATTAGTATAGTCTTTTTTTTTGTTGTATTTTTGATGTTTAAAAACTGCAGTTGCTCAGAAAAGGATTGCTGCAGTATCCCTGTTGTCGCATCTGGCTTCCGGGGATACCAGTCTCGATGTTGGGAGCCTGTTTTCAGCAATCAATAGTGTCCTTTTCTCCAGGTGTTGATTCAGCGATGATCTGAAGGCTTCAACTGTGAGCTGTTGAGCGATGACAGTAGGCAGGACATTCCAACTTCTGATAGTTCTTGGCCAGAAACTATCTCCATACATATTTGTCTTTGCGGTGATCGGTGTTAGCTGCAATGGATGTCTTCTTGGTGATGGCCTTGTTTGCTTCTGCACATATGATGGTATCTCGATCGCAAATAGGTTGTTGTAGGCTTGGTAGAGTAGCACTAGCCTTCTCGACAGTCTTCTTTCTTGTAAGGATCTCCATTTGAGGTCGTTGAGCATTGTTGTCACGCTGCTTGTCTGCTTCCAATCTCCTGTCACAAATCTGGCTGCTTTCCGTTGTACTTTCTCCACTTGTATAATTCTTCCTCTTGCTCCTGGGTCCCATACGCTAGATCCATACTCTAGTATTGGTCTCACCAGAGTTTTATACGCCTTTTCCTTCGCCTCTTGCGGGCATGCGTACAGGTTTCTGCGAAGAAAGTTGAGACTGTTGTGTGCCTTTGCTGTTGCCTGATCTATCTGTGTTGTCCAGGTCAATCTATCATCATCATCTGACTGTATATGTTTATTTGCCTTGACGGAGTGTTTGTTATATTAGACTCCTGCTCTGGCTGGGCTACTTGGACCAGTGTTTGGCAGCAGTTTCAACCATCCTTCGCCTCATTCATGTGTCCTCCTCCTGTCCTAATGAGCCTACCAGGGTGGATAAATACAGGATTTAAGGCAACTAGAGGTCTAGAGCCCCTATCATGTAACTGTACAGGCTTGCTTGAGAAACCATCCGGTATGTCAGAATTTCAACACGACAGTCTGGCACAATCAATGTCATACGGCTGGAAAAAGTAGGGAATTTGGGCATGTCATTGCCTGGAAATTTTTAAATCTCACTTGAAATTTCTGATGAGAGGTGCAAATTACTGACTTGGAAGTAGTAGCTTGATTTGCGACAATTCATGGGAAATTTCATCGGACTTAATAAACTGCCTGGACATCCACATTTTTTCTCGCCTTGCCAATGTCATATTTCTTACGTTACATGGTTTTTAGTAATTTGATAAATCAAAGACCAGAACTCTTATGTGACTTTGAGTGGTGAGGCATACAAGTTTCTGTCAAGTTGTCACTTTGACTCTGACTGACTCATGACAATCAGTGACAGTGACATACATTGCTCTCACTGGATTTTGAAGTAGTCCACAAGCATGACCCAGTTATGAGCTCCTGTGCTCAACATGGCAGACTGCTGCTATCTCATTGCCATCTCATTTCATTGATTGGTGACCATTGACCAAGGCTCCTTGTGCTGGGATCAGTGCTCTACAGGTTTGTCTCTTAGCTTTCTTTCTTAATTACTTTTGACTGATTTGGATAATCACTGATGGTATTCCTGACAATTTCTTGGTTGTCTAGTTGAACATGCATGAAGCATCATGTTGATGGTTTCACAAACTGGTACACTTGTACTGAATGTATTGCACTCATGTAAATACATAGATATAATCTGCTTTGATGTCACTATTATTAGGCTCATACTATTCTAACCAGCTGTATAAACTATAAATACAGTCAGAGTGTATTGGATGTATAAATATATATAGATCTATTTATATTGTGTAGTATTATGAGTATAAGTGCAACAACATGGGTTAAGATAAGATTTTGAATTATCATGCTTTAGAAATGTATTAGTATTACTCAGAGCTCGCAGTGCTTGCACAGAACTGAGAAATGAGTGGAAGTTCCTCGAACTGGCATTACTGTGCGTTGAGTCTGGGAATGCTTTTGGGGCCCTCCTTTCGGGGCCCTTTTGGGGCATCGTGCCTTCTACCTCTTGAGTGATATATATAGGGCTGTCATCATAACTAGACCTTTAGCAGAGGAGGCGAGCACCTTAACCACTGTGCCACAAACTGCGTTATGTATCTGAATGACTGAATGATATAAGTTTGTGTTTATCTTTATTCAGACTTTTGAGCGCTCTGAGTTGCTCAGTTGTATGGTGACAGTCTTGTGCTGCTCAGTGCTCTGTTGTTGACATTACTTTGCTGGTATGCACTCTGCCTCTGTGTACTTTTCGGATTGCCTGTCGCCAAAATCTTGCGATTCATGCAAGAAGGAGACTCTTGCTTCTCAATTGTAGCACAGCTGAGCACGCAAGTTGACACAACCCTTTTAGGACTTGAAACTTTTTAATAGTGCTCATGATCCTCGAATAAACATACTGTGGTAGGCCCATTTTGAGGTATGGATGGATACAAGACTTGACCAATGTTGGGCAGCATTATAAAGCATTCTTCTTTGTATTACCAGATTACTGTATCCTACTCTCCTGATCAGCCAGCCAATTGTATAAATACAGGAGATAAAGCCCCAGTCACCCTTACAGTGTAGGGTACTGAGACTATTTGAAATTTGGTTTCCAAATGTCGTTGTTCTCTTGTAGTCTTATCATGCTTATTTGGTGTTGCGCCACTATCACCACTTTCACAATACATGTTGTTTTATCATGAAATATGTTTAGTAACAACTTTATTTCTCAGGTTATGATTCATGATGATTTTCGTTGATATCATACTAGTCATAATTGGTTCGATGGATTTTGTAAAACTAAGCTTCTAGTACCTTGAGATATATATGAGAAGGTACTTTTAAGATTGTAACATAGAAATGTTTGTCCCAACTTCCAAGTAGACTTAGTGGGTGTGAGACACGGTGTAAGGAATTTTGAGATGTTGATAAGTAAACATTCCAGAGATCAATGTGATTAAATTGATCCGATCCAAGATATAAGACGGTCGGAATTGATCACAGTCTGGAGGAATTTCTATTTTAACCTCTTGAGAATTGTATTGGTGTAATAAATGGTATCGTTGAAGTATCAACCAAGTTTACATTGATACGATCAAGTTAAGTGAGGATTAAAGGGACACTGTCAGCGTTATCATTGTATGATCTCGAATTGTGGAAATTCCACTATGATATTAGCACTATTTGTCTCACTGTGACACTGGTAATATCTGGTGGTCAATCATAAATTCTCTCTTCTGTTTGTACACAACTTGTGGTTGTGTTGTTATCATTGTCATCATCCGCCTTATAACGGTAGCAAATATCAATCAACCATTTTGCCAATTGGCTTTCAGCCTCATTCTGGTGTTGGAGAGTCGTCATGGTTCAACCAAAGGTCCAATAATTTGGTTTATGAACCAACCGAAATGAAGATAACAAGTTCTAGTTTCAGTAGCAAATATTAATCACCATTTTGCATGTACATTGTATTGTTCATTCAGCCTCATTTTGGATACTATATTTTCCAAGGTCCAATAAGTTTGTTTTTCTCTCTAACAAAATGAAGTTAACAAGTTCCAGTTACAGCTTACCACTCCTCCGTTTTGTGGTCAGCCTGTCTTGTTGGGAAAATTCTATGGTCTGCCAATGACACTGTGCACTAACGAGGGGGGTACCCTCGCCATCAGGGCAGCCATTACACCTCTCACTTCGTGATTTCAAAGTGAAATTAAAAAAAATGTAAGGGTTGTGGAGGTCTTCAAGTTGTTAAGATAAGTTAAATGGCTTGTGGAATGAATCAGTGCCAAGTGCCAGACCCAAACATGCTAGAAGAAGTAAGATATTTATGAAATTCGAATTCACTCGAGGTGAGGGTACCACAAAAAACGAAAAACGGCAGGGCGAGGGTACCAGCATTTTGGCGAGGGTACCAACCTAAAATGGCGAGGGTACCAACCTAAATGGCGAGGGTACCAGCCCGGAAGTGGCGAGGGTACTGCGGTTTTTGGGCGAGGGTCACTTCCGGTTGGCGAGGGTAACCACCAAAACGGGGATTGGCGAGGGTAATGCAAGATATTGGCTGAGCAATCTGAGCAAACAGCCTTGAAGAGATAGCAATGAATCAGCTTGTCAATAGATAACATCATGTACTGACAGATGATTGCACTTCTGAAGTAATATACCAATCAGGAACTCCAATCAAGAACACAATTGCAATTCCCTGTCAATAAAGGAGAATCTTAAAATTAATTGACCCCCTAACGAGAAAACAGTTGCACAATAATAGGCTTACCCATTTTACCCAAGTGTGGTATATAGAAACAAATGGGTAGCCTACAGAGTAAGAAAAAGTCAATAAATCAGCTGATTAATTTGCTCTTTGTTCTGGAAGATCACAGCATGTGCTGACAGTACATGATCGCAATTCAGAAGTTAGCAATCAGGGATTCCAATCAAGAACATGATCGCATGCCTTATCAATATAGGAAATATTCAAATTAATTGACTACCTCTCACTCTCAGGTAAGGTAAAAATGGTCCATGCACTATGCTGCATTGCCCCACTGTGGAAGTCTCAAATTGTGGCTTTAACTGCGTGAATGTGCAGGCCGACATAAAGCTTTGAAAAAGTAAAAAGTTCACCATTGCTAAAACCATTATTAAACCTCCCAACTCTAAAATCTGACTGGCACATTAATTAAACTGAGAGTCAAACTTTTTCTTATAATCCTTAAAGCATATTCATTTAGTATGCGTTTCTATGACTAGTTTTCTCACTGTCCATGTAGCATTTTCAGCTTGCCTGATTGGTCTATGAGCAGTCAAATGCCCTCCAAATCCATGTGTTGGACGCAGAAAGCCAAGCTGCTTGCAGCGCCTCCTCTCGTGCCTCCTTCCATCGCTGCCCCCACTACGGAATATTTCCGGGAGAGGCCATGTGCTCAGAGCTGTCAAAATTGTGAAATCAATTAAGTCAGCTCGACATCCGTAACTAATAGGTGTTTTCAACTGTGAATACTTACTGGAACACTTTTCTACCAGTAAAACAAAGACTGCAGCCTCAGAATTTAGCTAAACCTGCTCATGAACCATCGTGTCAGCTGTAAACAAACCCAACGGACTTGCTTCAACAAGTCTATCTTCCTAGCAGGAGAGTGACGTCTTGGCCAATAGCAGCTAACAGGCCTGCACGTGCACGAGAATGAATCTGATGTTTTGAAATGACTGCACTGCGGCTGGGATTATCTTCTGCATCAGGCAAGTTGATCTCCACTGGCACGTAATTTCTGTGGATTTAACTGTCACTTTCGTTTATGGAGATAGGAACAGCACTATATAGGGTCATTGGCAACTTCGGCATCTTTAGTTTAATAAACTAAGTCACAAAATTGTGTCAGCCCCTAATTAGTATGCGCATGATGCGATCGGCCCCATGGCCGATCCAGTGAAGGCAAAGGTGGGAGGAACGACCCCTGGCGAGCAAATTGGCAGAAAGCAATGAAAAACGTATTACTCTGCTTCAGTGAGCAGCTGAGTTTGATCAGTTGGAGGACTAGCAGTTTAAAACCAGTAAAAGTAATTGCTAATTCCAGACACCCGTGAGACACGACCCTGTCTTTATAGTACATTTTTAAGGTATTCAAATTAGATTTCTGCCATGTTGTTCAGTGTCTCAGCCAATCATAAGAATTGCATTTGCTACGTTTTGCTATCCTTTTGAAGAAACTCATTCTTGTTGAATATGCTGTAATTAGCACGGATCATAATCACAAATTTAGTATCACAGTTTATGTTTCTGTATATATATGTTTGTTTAAATGGTGGAGGAGTTGCTCATAGACAGAGAGGACATGAGGAGAGTTACGTTTCAGTTTTCAAATATGAGAAAGTTGCTCAAATACCCTTCTCTCAAGTAATACCATCCACAGTGAAACGTTCTAAAAAGAAATTACAGCTTCTTTCTGTATTTGGGTGTTTTGCTTGCTTTTATGCGGTGACAATAACATGCTTCTTATAATTAAGCTTTTAATGTGAGATTCATCGTGTTTTATGGTTATGGATCATCAATCATTGGTGCAAAAAGCACCATTTGATAGTCTTCCAGCTCCATGCATCATACAACACCGAAGTACCCTACCAACATAGGCCTATAATGAGCTCAATACAAATTAATTTATTCAATCAATCAATTATTTAGCTTTTTGCCCATCGGAGATAGTGAAGAATTAAATTATAATGGGTCTTGTGTTGGCCTATAAGGTTGTGATGACCAAACACAGATGAGCTGACACATGGTACATGTAGGTCTACATTGTAAATGCAAAATGGGATCTGCCTCAATATTATTAATGAAAATAAATTGAGAGAGACATGACTGATAAACTGAATGAAAATTAAACAGTCCGATTAAGTTATCATCTGTCTATCTATCTATCTATCTATCTATCTATCTATCTATCTATCTATCTATCTATCTATCTATCTTGCTCTATCTGTCTATCCATAGGCAAAATCCGTGGGGGCCAGGGGGCTGCAGCAAATAGCAAGTCAGAGTATCTATGTAACTGGGATAATATATATATCTAACTATCTATCAATCCATCCATCTATCTACATTGTATCTATCTATTTTCTTCATATCTGTCTTTCTTATCTGTCTTATCTATCTAGTAACATCACTATTGCTGTTTATGTCACACTTAAACAAAGGTTTTACAGCAAAAAAGAAATATTTATCGACCAGTAATTTCAGGTGGTACCCTCACCATGACGATTATTGGAAATGGTGGTACCCTCGAGCGGCTTTAGTGGTTACCCTCGCCCTTACGATGTATTTCAAAGGCAAAATCTGATAATTCTGTGATCTATTACACGTGGATTGCTTGCCCAATGTTTAGTTTAACATTAAAACTACATGCTTGATAAATATAGGTTCTGGATTTGACGAAATAATCTCAGGATGACAGAAAATTACTTTGAGTCGAGTGTTGTAATGGCTGCTTTGATGGCGAGGGTACCCCCCTCGTTAGTGCACAGTGAATGAGCTGCCTCAAAAATCTATCTCAATAATAGAATGCTCAGTCTCAGACCTTAAGCATGTTAAGTGTTGAACACTTCACTGATTCATGACCAAAACTTTCTACTATTTTTCACCTGAATCCAGCCATGTGAAAAAAATCTTAGCTATGTATATTACTTGTTATGAAAATATATTTATAAACATGATGGAAGTTTGGCACCTGGCCCATTTCTGAAGCTCTTTCATAGATGTTTATCGGCCTATTCATACCAAAATTGGCTCAAAAAGGGTACAAAATTTGCAAAGTATTTAGTGTCAAGTTACGCTGGTTATTCAATGTAAACACATATTAAAGAGAACTTAGAGAAGACTTATTAATCAATTATTGATTTGGAAGCATCTGTCTAATTGAGGCTCATCATTGATACATTGACACAGATAGCTCAATATTAGGTCATTAACAACATCGTTTAATGACCCAGTGCAAGTGATCATGTCACTAACATTAGCATTATACGAGAGAGCCTTTGGCCATACACAAATGAAAACCATAACAATCTGTGGACTTACAAGTTCTGTGGAGATCTGGAGCTCTTGATACTTATTCCAGGTACACACTTGATAAGAATGTCGGCCTTCTAATTGTTTTCTCTGACATATTTCTTCTGATTAATCAAAGAAGATGTCTGAAAAACTAGAGATTAGTTTGGAGACTGATATCTGTGAACTTTTCTGGATTTTGTTTTAAAATAGTCAAATTTATTGCACAGTAGTGACAGTATGGCACTTGGGTTTTGGCTTACCGTTTACCACAGATTGGAAAGGTTACTAAAAAGTACAGTGATTTAATACTACAATACTTTAAAAGTTTCTTTCCTGATGGTTTAGTGCCTAAACTTGTGGTCTGACTCACAGCTCCATGCTGGCCTATGAAGAGTGACACTGACTTGGCAGTTTATGGCATGACATGACCCTTGTTACTCACTGATGTGTACACTTGTATAAACATACCATTACCCCTATGATTAGGGGAGAGCGGGGCACCATGAGCCACGGGGCACCATGAACCATGGCCCCTACAAAAAAAACGGCGAGATAGAACTGCTCGATAGGAAGACCATATATTCCTTTATTAGTGTACTACTGGCTAGGGTAGCAATCATAATCTTTCTTTTCAATGTAGGACCAAGAATTGAAAAAATACTTTTGACCAGTGAATTTGAGTAAAAAGTAAACATGTTGGGCGGTGGAACTTTTACTTCTGGTACTTCAACTATATCCGGCATCATCATAAAACTTAGTCTTCTTAGAGAAGGTAAGGTATGTGCTAGGATGATGTAATAACATTGATACTATGATAAACTGGAAAATGGTGATATGCACTAATAAATGAAATTTACAAATGGGGCACCATGAGCCACATGGAGATGGGGCACCGTGAGCCATTTTCTATAAAGTTTTAATGTACAATTAAAGCTGAATTGTAACAACAACTCTACAGTTGTAAGTCCAGAACTATAGTGCAAGACATCAGCAGCTGTTTAGGACACATTTTTGCAATTTCATTGAAAAATATGTAAAATCCATCTGATCAATATTGTGGTGTATGCCAAGGGAAAATTTCAAGTAAAACATCTGGTTTATGAGGTATCAGTTCTTTACAGTTGAATGAGAAGGATAATACATGTATTATAAACAGCCCCCCATGCCATGGCTCATGGTGCCCCAGGTCGGGGCACGATGAGCCGCTAGACTAAATTTTTTAAAGACAATGTTTTGACTATTTAAGAATTAAGAATATAATGTAACAACACTGGATATTGTAGCCAAGAGGTCTTGCTATGATTATATAAAGCAACCAGCCATTTGCCATTGAAACTTTAGGCTCAGGAGCTTAATTTCGGAAAAGCGGCTCATGGTGCCCCGCTCTCCCCTACACCAAAAGACACAGAATTGGGTAATTGAAGGTTAAGTGTGTTTTCTCTTACAAAATAATGTTGTTTACTGTTTGTTTGATTACCCCTCTGTATATCATATGTATATTATACAAAGTGGTCTCTATCAATGGTAATCATGATAATGCCTTTTCTACAACATCAGGAAACTGCTTAAAGGCAAACTCCATATTTAGACTGACTTGGGGCTATTTGCCACACTATTAGGTTACACCTGGAGATAGACCATGTAGACCTAGACATTAAGAACAACATTTCTAGAGCCCATTACTGGCCTGTTGTTGGTTTTGATATTGTTTAATTTGTCACATATGGAACTAGTGGAAGTCACAAGAACATTACAGAAGTTAGCAGAAGTTTGGAGAATCTGAGAGCGTATACATGGAGTACCTTTGCGATCTTACCAGCTTATGGAGATTTTCGTCTTGAATGTTGATCTGCTTGTATTCGAACGATCAAAAAGACAGGTTAGTGCCTCCAGATGAGAGTGTTAGTGAAGAATACATTAGAAATGATTGATTAACTATTTGCTCTGCTGCAACAACACTGAAGAAGTCCCTAGAAGCATCAGATTGTGCTAATAGATTGGCTCATTTCTTTTTTTCTCAATAGTTTTGCTTTTAAAGTAAGCTCAACAACTGATATCTGCTTGAGCCAATGGGTGATCAGGACTAAAACTCACTTTTAATATTTGAAAATTCACACTCATGATGAGTGTCTGTGATTTGGTAGAGGAACACACTTCAACACTGATTTGGAGTCTACATATGCTGAAGATACAAAGTAATGTATACCTGTAACTCAGCTCATAATTATGTCGTATATCACAGTTGATAAAATCTGATCTCAAGATGTGTTGCGATTTTTGATGGCTCAAAAAACTTGCAAAACATGTTACATCTTGAAATTTATGGTTTTCAATTGTGTCAGTGCTATATGCATGTTAAAAATATGGCTGACCCAATTGCTTTGTTGAACATTGTTGAAAGGACTTATCAAGTTATGGTCCTCTCTTAGTATCTCATGTTGGCAAGATATGCCACTCGTGTCTCTTGAGTGTAGCTTTCCCAAGATGTTTTCTATTTTTTATTTTGCAACATTTTTGGTCGTCTCAAGTTGTCCAATGTCTTGAGGGACTTCCATGTGACATGTTGCTATTTCTGTTACATACAAAGTACATATCATACATTATATATACTTAGCCTGGAGGTCAATGCCTTAGATTCTTCAAGTTTTTGGAAGTGTTTTCTTTTTGGCAGTGAAGTACATGTACAATGTGGCAAATGTACATGTTTATTCAGTACTGCCTAACTAAAACTTCTAAAGCAGCGTACATGTCTTAATTCTTGAAACAGTTTAAAAAATGTATTTGAGATTTTTGTAAACGTGATGAAACATGTTTTGTGTAAATTATGCAGTTTGCAGCAAACATCACTAATTCTCTGTACTATCTTATCTGTTGAAAGAAGATCTTTTCAAACAAAGACTCAGGTCTAACTTTGCATAATGTATTATAGCATTCTCTTTCATCTGAGAATATCTTCAAATTCTTGGTAAATATTTGTTGTCAAACACGAAATCTGTCATGTATTAGACTTTCGTTACTTATTTCTTCAATATCGCTTGGAGCTCTGTATTTGTCAGGCTTTGGAGGTCTGGAATCTTGAGCTGTCTTAGATTTAAGTAACTTGCGATTGTATGTTTCCTTTATTTTACACTAGACTGTGGCAGTCCATTCAGAATTAAGATTTATGTTTTTTTGCCGGCTGTCATGAGATTTGTAATAATCATTCTCATGCATAGATATTTGTTTGTATACATTATGTTTGCGTGGTTTGTTTGTGTGTCTTGATACACCTTGGCCTCTGACCGTCTGGCAGTACATTTGTATGATGTACTATTATGCTATGTATGCGATATTGTATGGTTATGTACAGACATACTTGTTTAAACAATTTTTGGCAAAAAGACCCATCTACCTGCAGACTTGGCCACTGTTAGTCATCCTTGCATCATGTCACTTGTAATTATGAATTCTGTGTTTTGGTTGTGAGACAGGGATTCCCCATAGACACATGTTGTGAAGTGTGGACCACTGATCTAGATTGTACATGTTGTAGACTAAATGCAGTACAGGTCAGCAGGTGAGTTAAGAAATGCAAGCTGAGATTCATCATTTTATGTTTTCGCTTTAAAGAATATTTCTAAATAATAGTAAATATAGCGTTTGTTTTGTGAATGATAACAAGGATATGATGCACAATTGCACTCTGAGGCAGACCAGACCTTCTATGAAACCAGTGCTAAGAGCTGCCTTATCTATGTGCAGATATACATCAGGTTACTGAAATACACCCATATGATTTTGGAATTCCTGACAGTTGTGATGACTGTTACTACAAGACAGTTGTGGTTTGTCCAAGCTATGTTTAAAACTAAGTAAATACAATATGTTTTGCAGCTCCAGAGTAAACTGTAACTTTTAACAGGATGATATCTTCAACAAATTGTCAAAAATCGCTTGGAATGAAATGCAAAAAGATTTTGGCTCTGAAAATGCTTGAATCCAAGATAACACAGATCTATGAAAGTTTTCAGCCTGTGTTCTTCTTCAATGGTAATATTCTTGTTGGAGACTTCAATAGCTGTGATACTGATAGCTCAGGTACTTTCATGTAGGGTTACATCCTGGTATAGTTTCCCTACTAAATTGCCATTGAAGGTATTGCAGGAACTGTTCTGCTCCAATTGTTGTGAATTGTCAACAGGAATTACTTATAGAGGTTAGCCGACGAATAGCCACGTTTCTTTGGCCGCATTCCTGAACGCTCTCATGGGCTCTTCAATTCCATGCCTCAATGCAAACTGCTTTCTTTGCCAATTTAGTGGCACACAGCCACTCACTGCAGTGGTCCCCTGGGGTTCTGCATCTATGAGTTCTTGTATTCTAATAGACTATTCTGATTAGTTTGATTATATTGGTCCATACCAGAGACTCTAAGGCCGTGCATGCTAAAATTGGGAGTAGTATTGTTGAGAGTTCATCACAAAGTTCACTTATAACAAATTGAGTTTTCACCATTCCAAGTTGTCAATAAACACAATTGAACTTTCAAAGAGATTGTGAATATTTTGTGGGAAAGTTTTGTTTTGCCTCCTCTGTCATATGCAATTGTCAAGGTTTAAAGCAAACTTTTTTTTATTGCCAAGTAACTGACACTGCAATCTTATAATAAGGAGATATCCAAATCCAACTTTCATCAAACTACCCGAAAGTTGCTATTATGTGAGAGTTGACAATCGAGATTTATGAGCTCCAATGCTTGAAACTAGTATTGAAGCCTGCATGTGACCCATGCTTTTAGCATAATTATGCCAAAAATCCACAACCCACTGAAAAGTTTTTGAATTCATTTGATGTTGTCATTCACCTCAGTGACAGGTCTGGTACTTGACTACTTAGGGGAGACTTCAATGGGGCTCATGTTGTACTTGTCAGTGTTTACAAGAGTATCAGCTATTGAATAGCTTCTCTGCTGGCCCATGCTATTCTTAAGGTATTCCCAACAACATTGTCAAGGAATTATTATAGTCTATACATTGGACCTTGACATTGCTCTATTGTTGTCGGAAAATGTCCTGCATGAATGGCTCTGTGAGTTTACGTACTGCTCGCATGGTGCACTTATTTGTAGGCTTTCCTACAGTCATCCAGAGTGAAATGCTGTATATTGTATAACTCAACACTATCATACTCCTTACCCGAGTCAAAAGCAAATGTTGTGAAATATTTGTAACAAAATTTTAGTAAATGCAAGGTGTTATGGGTGTTGAATTAAAAAGAGAGAAAACCAACAAGAAAGTACAGTAAATAAACATAGGTAAAAGCAATTGAGTGAATGATTGAATTATACAGTGTGCATATTGATACAGTGACTGACTGGTCTAACCAACTTATCTTAGAAGTTTATTAATTAAAATATGTGTTGGTTACCAGTGGAAATATTATGCTATTATAACTAGTCTGGTTTTAATATATTGCTGTAATGTACCTACTGGTGTATATAATATATTCATCTGAATGATAGGCTCATACTGGGGGGGGCCTCTGATAGTGTGATATGGAAGTAGACCTAGTATAGATTTTGGAGATTTGGAAATGACAGGAGAAGTACTTTAATGTGTCATAAATTTCTCACAGATAACTTCCACCTCTCTTCATTGTTCATCTTAAATCTTCCTTGCAGTTTTATCTTTTTTGGCGACAATTAAATGTCAACTAAAAAGGTAATTTACAGTGGGACTCTGTCGGCCACAAGACATAAATGTGCTAGAAGTATGATGAATGGCAGAAATGGTCTAAGAAGATAGGTGAATGTTATAAGAAGGTGGTAATGATACCTTTGATAGCAATCTTATCATATTTGTTTGATGATATTCTTTATGGCAATAATAGTATACATGCTAGATACCGAATTACTCATATATTATACATGAAACATAACATCACATATGAGGCCATAATGCTGCCATATAATAATATAATGTTGTGCCTCCTTACAATATCAATTTTATGCATACATTGCATAGGCCTGCTTTGGTATACATATTACCAAAACACATACATCTGGAGATATATACTATACTTAGTAATTACTTTCATTACCAATATATACCCGGTATGTACCCTTCACAGACTGACAGTATGTCTTAATGTCTTACTGTTCCCACTGAATAGCAAGGAAGTGCTTTATAGAAGAGAAGTGTTCTTTTATGCCAGGGGCAAAAAAGGTAATTACCCTCGTTGGGTAGACCGTTTAACCCCGTGGTTAAAAAGAATAAAACCCCTCATAGAACACATAAAATAGATAAAAAAGGGGTCAAAGACATTTAAATGTATATGATTGTAGAAAGGAAGACTTCCTACATTGTTTGAAGTTGAAACATCAAGTTGTTATCAAAAGTTGGTATATGTCTGACTGCTTAATTTATGGTGACTGGTGAAGGACAGTTGTTTGACTATTCGTAATTGTTCAGCTGGTGTGGATATCCATATTGCTGAAGCTTCAGAGTCACATCTGACATAGAATTATGACGATGTTCAATGTTTTTGTGTTGCACTTTGTTGTTTTTTCTAGAAAGTTAAGCGTTTTGTGAGGATATTTTATTAGGTATTTCAAAAGCCAATTATAATTTTATAAATGCATACTTACTATATCATGTATATGCACTGCAAATTCTGAATTGGTTTTGAAAGTGATTTGAAAACTGGGATTGCTCAACAAATGGCTTTCTGAAGCGGATGTTTATATAGTTTGTTTACATGTGTATATGTCAATTTGATCTGAATGATATTTATGTTGTGCGGGAGAAACGTTTTCTGGTTGGTCATTAATCAATGGTAATGATCGATGTGACTGTGACTCAATCTGTGATATTGTGAAGATTATTATATTCAAGTTCTGAATGTTTCAACTATGTTCAAGTGAGCAGACTGATTTTATATATAATTGTGTTTCTGGCACCACCTCCAGTCCTCTCATGGTATAATTGCTGCCTGTAAAGAAATAGTAGGAATTTGAAAATAAATGTACTTGTTACAGCGCCATTGAGTTTCACGACGTTACAATTCAAATTGTCGATGTGGGGTTAGACTTTTCAAGTAATTCATTGAGGGACTGCATTTCTGCATTTCTCTCTCAACATGCTCAATCAAAAACTAAATGTCAATCTTGTTCTTTTGTTCCAGGGCTAGATGGACCTGCAGGAATGGGATGGAGGGGCCAAATTCGAGAAGGGCCGCATTGCTGTCCTCCAGCAAGAGAGAGTTTACATTCAGAAGAAAACATTCACAAAATGGTGCAACTCCTTCCTCGAAAAGGTAAGTTACAAATAATACTGCCTGGACCGGATTAATTGTAGAACCTACGTTTATCATAACTATATCCAGGCTACTAAATCCTGTTTGAGCTGTTGAGAAAGAAACAGTTCTACAACCATGTTGAGCAAGGCACTATGCACGGTAAACTATTGGTGTTCGCCTTTAACATGTTTAAGAATTTCAAGTAGAAATATATCTTTTTATGATTAGGAAAAGAGTAGAAAATTATATGATCTGTTTTAAAACCTGATACTTTGATAAAACATTTAATAACCTTGCTCATAGGCATGGTACTTGTTGTCTGAGTGGACATTTTTCTTGGACACGCTAACTAAATTGATCACCGCAAAGCATCTATACAGGCATTCCACTCATAGACAGTAGTAAGCCAATGGACTGACTAGAGCTATTGTGGACTTTGTAGGGTACATCACTGGCATTTGTATGTGAGAAGTGCTGTTCACATGATCTTTTTAGGCTAATCTCTTTTCATTTGTATGGCAAATCATGCAGATGTTCCATATGTGGCCGGTTAAATGCCTTATGCATAATCATGGTAATGTCTTGCTATGATACAATTAAGATGGCTCTGCTTTGTAGCCTTGTCATGCTTATGAATAATTTGACATAGATGAAGAGATTGAAGTCATACTCATTTGTTTCTGCCTTGTTATGGCTATTATGAAGTTCGAAATTTAAAATTACCAAATTTAGGTCCCAGCTCACCAGACTGGTCAGCATCTTCTTGCTTTGTTATTCATGGGACTCAACATATTATAGTGTAAGTACTAAAAAACCTAATAAATATTGAAACTAATAGTGAGTGAAGTACATTTTGCACATGGTAGCTGTTTGTTGTGACTCTTCCGAGTATTACTGTTCTGTAATGTTTTTCGAGTATGTTCCTAATTTGCTCCGTCTATTGTCATTGTAATGTTTTGATAAAAAATTGACAAATTTTTTTTTAAAAAGTTTCTAACCCTGTGTAAACTGACAAGATTTATGTCTCCGTGAGCTTTGATATTTATCAAACAAAGAAGCTATATTTACACAAGATTTATTTAACCATGTTTCTAGAAGGGTAGAATTTACCCTGTTTTTAAGCTGTTTGATTTATAGTTCATATGTCAAGTTAACTTGGTTTAATGTTTTATGGCTGTTGTGGTTTTGGCTTGCTGTTCTCTGAGTTATAACTTTTAAAAAGTTCACCGACCCTTTTCACTCTTTGAGTCTAGCAAACATAGATCAATTGTTAGCTGTAGGCATTATTGGGAAGAGGCAAGAGACAGTAATTTAGACGAAAGAGTCCAGACGGATCTAACTTCCATTTGGATGATTTGTTGTCTTCTAATTGGATCACATGATCAAGACAATGGGTAGAGCATGTTCTATCAATAACGACCGATCAGATCATTAGGTAGCTGGATCAGGTTGCTTTCCTAATTCCTATATCAGTATATGAGCAAGTTGCTTCCGCTATTCAAAGGTTGCTTCCCAAATAAGGAGATTACCATCATTACCTAGCTATGTTGAGTTATTGGGAGGACCTTGGTCTTGGTCTTAGAATTTGTTAAGTGATTTTGAGGAAATTATTTTCATTGGATATTGTCTGGGTCACATTTGGTTGCCTATAATGGTTATATTTTATTTTGATGACAAACTTTCATTGGGAAGGCCAAAGAGTCTGTGCAGTTTCTAGGCTTTGTTATTATAAGAATTCTGGGACCTCTGAGCTTCATGATCATTTTCACCATTCTCTGCTCTTGCCATATCAACCTGATCGTGTATTTTATATGCATTAAAAAAGGATCCAAAGTTGGCGTAGCGGGTGTATATTCCCTATATATATATATGATCTAATTGATTGACTGTCCTCCGTGCTTGTTCCACTGTTTATGGATGAGAGGGTGTGTTGTCCTCCTCTGGGAGTTCAAATTACCCCTGATCTGGAGTAAGAGGATTAAGGGCAATCAGTAGATTTGTGTTTGACTCCCGGGAACTCCTTCCTCCTAAAAGCTAAGCAAACGCAGTCCATGAACTGGAGAGGGTCTTGAAATCACTCTTTGATCATTGGCAATGATTGCTTTTTAAAGGCATTGTGAAATATTTTTGAAAGTATAA
The DNA here is from genome assembly GCA_026936325.1 of Platynereis dumerilii. Classification (NCBI taxonomy): domain Eukaryota; kingdom Metazoa; phylum Annelida; class Polychaeta; order Phyllodocida; family Nereididae; genus Platynereis; species Platynereis dumerilii. Next base: position 23,569,570 of record JAPTHN010000011.1, read on the forward strand.
TGGTATTTGTTAATTTGTATTTCCAGTGTTTCAGCTCACATAAAGATCATGGTGATATTATAAATTCTGATGTGCAATGGAAATCCACAACATACTAAGGTTTTCTCGAGGTTATGAAGCTTAGGAAAATAGCTTTCATATCTATCATCACATCACATATTCATGACTAAGTGTTAGCGATCCTCAAAAATTTAATCTCAGCCGTTCATTTGTAACAGTAAGCTCCTTCTAGACGATGTATACTGCCTATATCAGCCGAAGCCTTGTTTTAATAATGTATCACTTAGCTTCTCAACTCTACTCAAGGTAATCTTACTGTACGGTCTTGTTTTTGGCGTTTAACATACCAAAGCTACAATGATACTAAGTGCAAACTGCACCACACAAAAGAGAAATGAAAAGAAAAAATTCCTTAAGTTTTGAAGGTGGGGATTTGCATTCGTACGTTCAGGTGGTCCTTAAAAAATCCAGGTTGGGTTTATGTACACAAAACAAGTAAATACTGACATTTTGAGAACTTTTGACAATAAAATAGATGCAGAATTTACTCAATTTAGGAAGAACAGTCTCAGGTTGTTTAAATTCCCAATATTTGTTCATTTCTGGAGGATATCCTCTTACTCAGACAATGGATGTTTGCTGTGAATTGTTTTTAATTGTTTAATTATTTGCAATTGTTTACCATATATACTGCTAATGACTTTCTAATTGTCAAATAAATTAAACATGAAAAAAGAAATGACTAGGGTCATGGAAATTGGAATAGCAGTTCTTACTTGTGATTACAGGATGATCGACTCTTGCTGATCGTTGGGAATAATTTAGACGATTATTTGCTTTTCTTATCCTCAATTTTAGTCAAAATGTACTATAGTTGGGAGCAGTAATGAAAACCCAGCAAAACGACCATTTTGGTCATTCTGATTGAACTGTACCAGTGTACCTTATGCTGAATTCAACATTCTTTTGTCTCGCGTTTAGGCTATGTATTATTGTCCAAAAACATGTTTTTGGATAAAAATGATGATCTCTACCTTTCTCACCTTTCAATTATAGTGTTACTGACTTCTGGATAACATAGCTGTAACTTTTATTCACTTGAATGGCCTAATTAAATTAACATGATTAACAATTAACTGAAGATATGTTCCCTCTTTTCCAGGCTCACCTGCAGATCAACGATCTGTTCACAGACCTTGCAGATGGCAAATTGTTAATGAAACTTTTGGAGATCATTTCGGGAGAGAACCTCGGGAGACCAAACAAAGGAGTACTAAGGGTGCAGAAGATCGAAAACGTCGGCAGGTCCTTGAACTTCCTCAATACAAAGGTTGGTGTCAACAAAATAAGATCAACTTAAAGTCTGTTTGTATAACTTTGCAAGGATTCGAATTCAGTAAGATTCTGATTGGTACCAGTTGCGTAGTTAAGGATGGATCCTGAAGAAGTCTTCCGGCATGTTCGGAAGTATTCAGACTGAGTTAGTGCACATGGTGCAAGGTGGTATTTACAAGGATTCTCTGGATTATGTTATGTACTAGAGTGTTTGTAGGAATGTATAATCCTATTTTAGAAATTGTGTTCTACCCTTTTCTCAGTTTTCTACGTGTTTCGTGTTGAAAATCCCATAATTGTCCCAATTACTTCATTTCCCATTTTACCGGCTAGTTACTTATCGGTTTCTGAAAAATATCAGAGAAGTAATCAGTAATGCTATGATTGTCCAATGTCCGTAATTGAGTTAATTTGAGTGACTCTGTCTCGCCTGTAATTATTGGCTTGGTAATTGATTTTTTTACGGTACTATCTTCTGAAGTTATTATACATTGTTTTGCTTCAGGGCTCATGAGTTTTTTTGTTAAATTTGGTTTTTGGTCATTGAAGCAAGGAGAAAGTCAAACATAGATTATAAATGGATCATAATTGGATGCATAGTGAAATTAACAAGTTCCGCATCACGCCCACATCAATTTCACTTACAGTTGAGTTAATTTATTACCTGAAAATTGTTTCAACCCCTCTACCTGGGTGGCATAACTGCCCCATTTGACAATAAGTTGACAATACCCTTTTCATGTTAGATTTATGCTGGCTTATGTGTTGGCTTATGTCCCCTTTCATGGCACATAGTCATATAATTGATGCAAAACCTGTTCTAGATGTCCTGTTGACTGTCCTCTTACACTGCTTAGAGTTGGTAGTAAACATGGTAATAGGTTATAGGCCTACTTGCAGTAAAAAGTATTCTTGGTTTCACCTGTATTGTCCTGTAACAAGGTTCATGAATACGGTGCAATATAAAAGTCATCATTAGCTCTTAAAAGTTTATTATTGCCCCAGTTCTCGGTTATTTTGGGCCTTTGTGGCATCATAGACTGTCAAAGACATTCAGGGTGCAGCCGGTCTTGTGTGGCGTTTTATACCATGATATTAACATGGTATTGTTCACAAATCGTTTGTGTTTTAGGTTCTGATGTTTTCGGCTTGCAAATACATCTTAGAAGTATTTATTTATAAATTATTACAGATAATGTATTTATTTGTTGTTCCCTCTTAACAAATGCAGGGTGCCCACTCCTCCTATATTTCCTATAATTCCTATATTTTTTTAGGCCTCCTATAATTTCCTATATTTTTGGAAAAATTCCTATAAATTCCTATATTTTTCAAGTTTTCAAGATATTTCGCACATATATGCACGTTTTTGTCCGCGGTAAAAAGCTTTAGAGTCTTTTCCCCACAGATATATGAATTTTTAGACGCGTTTTTGTCCGCGACATGAAGTTTGCGGCTTATGATGGAAGCAATCCTGTGATTTGCCGATGGTTTCGCTGTCAAATATTTCCTAAATTGTCTCATTAAAATAGGCGAAAACCTCCTATATTTTACGGTGAAAAATTCCTATATTCCTATAATATTTTGTGCGATGTTCGGTGGGCATCCTGCAAATGTTATTAAATGGACTCTGCCAATTGAGTGCCAATGTTATGAAGATCAAGGACAATCTAGATCAGGGACCTGGTTAGATGAAATTTGTTGACACAATTAAGATGTCTTTTTGAGGAATGCCGAGAGAACAATGCAGAATATCAGATTTTAACTCGGAATAGGGTGCTGTGCACTGGATAATCATGGATAGTAACATGATAGCTTTGCCAGAGCTGTAGGTGAATGATATTTAGCTTCAGACTGGTGCAACTTTATTTTGTTGCATTATTTGTGAATTTATGAATATGATTCATGTGCTTCTACAATGCTACTGCTATGCTAGCCTAGAGCATGTAGAGGGTAGTAGGCATGTAACCCACACATTATGGTTCCCGCCAAATTCACAAGTCACCCCATCCCTTGCAGCCAGTGGGCCAGTAGCAGGGCCAGTGGCAGTGGCAGGGTCATATTTATCATAGGGAGGACCAGCTTGTCAAACAGATGGTCGTGTTCTTTAAGAACTTCTTTTGGAAGCTTTTTGGAGCTTTTCGGAGCTCTGGGGAATTTCTCCAACGTCTTTTTGGCGCCAAATATCGGTTGTTTGCTTAGTGGAGATAAAAATGGCAAAAAACATGATAAAAAGACTAGAAAAAGGTCTGAACAAAGATATCTAGAAGATATGGAGGACTGGCTTTGACTTAAATATTTTTAACTTCTTTTTAAAATGGAGCAGATGTCAAAGAGTTTTTGTCCCTTTTTACTGCTTGAATCTTCCCATACAAGAAAAATACATAATGTGGTAGCTGTCAAAAACTATTTTGAAAAATTTTGACAGGTCCAGTGACAGCAATTATCAATCATAGTTCTACCATGGAGGAATGGTGCTACTGAACTAGAAGTACTAACATGAACATTGCATTGCAGTAACTAAATTTGCTAAATAAAGAAATATTAAAGAGAATTGTTGATGTATTATACATGTATAGAGGCATAATTAGTGATATGTAATACAAATAATTAGCCATGCGATATGGTATACATTTATATATAAGAATAGCTGTGAAACATAAGTATGATGAGATATGCAGAACTTTTATGCTTTATGGTACAATATTTCGTCTTGTTAGACCTATTCTGTCTCCAGTTGTGTTCTTAAGGAACTCTTTGTGATATTTCACTTTGTAAACAAATCCTTGGCCTCTATAAACACACAGTATGAGGCTTGACATTGTCCATAATTCACAGCACTTTTCACTGCTGCACAATTCACTGCCTTTCTTTGCACTCGTTCCAACTTGATATTATGTGATATTCAAGCTGGAAAATATTGTAGATATTTCGGAATTTCATCTGGCAAATGGGGATTGAGTCAATTTGAGTGTGCCCTTGTATTTTGATTAATGCATCGACCGTCGTACCAAGAAAAAGCTTCTACATTCTATTTTCATTATCATTATGTCGACTTGTCATGCAATTGGAGTAGGGATGCACGGATATCCGGCGCAGTATCCGGTATCCGGCCGGATAGTGGAATTTGCAGGATATCCGGTATCCGGCAAAATGAGGGTATGAGAACCGGATATCAGAACCGGATATCTGGCATGTTCAAAACTTAATGAAAGGCTAAAATTTTGATAATAATCAAAGGAACGTTACCACGACAGAGTCAACAACATTATTTCACCATCATCAAAATCAGAATTCAGTTATTACAGAACAAAATGAAAAACATTTCATCAGAGGAACAGTCCTCCTGCCGGGCCTATATGTCTCAGCTCTCATAAAAAATATTCATAATCAACCTCAAATGCCGAAAAACTTCCTTTTTCGCATGTTTACTATCCGGTTCCAACTATCCGGTTGCTATCCGGTATCCGGCAGTTGGTGTTGCCGGATTATCCGGTATCCGGTATCCGGCTATTTTCACTATCCGTGCATCACTAAATTGGAGGAAACGTGAAAATGATTAATATTGCAGAATTTAAAACCATGTTGATAAGCTTTGTTCATAAAGATGTAGTGAGATACCTTAGATTTGTGTACAAATGCTGTAGTTTTATCACTTTATACATCTTTTTATATGTGACCTGTTTTTAATGGAACACTAACCACCCTACTGCACCACACATGCTATGCAGTATAGCATACTAGTTGTATAAAACTGCATGGTACAACAAAGACTTGTCAAGCAGACCAAGTGACTTTTAGAAATGAATTCACTCTCCACACGACGAAGAGGGGTTTATGGTTGTTATGTAAACTAGATGATATTGCACTGATATTGGATTTTATCTTATTTGTATTAGACAACCCATTTCTTGTTTTAGATATCAATTCAGTGGTCAGTGTTTGATTAGCGATTAGGGTGGCGAAGATTTTTTTATTGAAAATATAATTATGTACCTTAAAAGTATTGTTATATTATATTGTGTGCAACAGTATTTTGTTCCATTCTCAAGCATATGGTATGGGAGTATGGCCTGCATGTTCAGGTTTAATGATGAGATGAGATTGACAGTCTGTGTGTCTGCTACAGTGTATTCATGCTGTATCAATGTGTATTACCTTTTCCAAATGTTCAACAATCCTTTGCCTCTTAGCTAAAGGGGGAAGGGTTGGGCCGATTGCTGAGTCCAGGGTTCGAATCCAGCCCTTGCCTAGCCTGCTCAGCGCATAAATACAAGACGTAGTCCCTATCCTCCTTCCATCTCTTTCCAAGGGTGGAGTTTACTTTCCTCATCTTAGACTCAGCGTTACAAGTGTTTTCTTACCTTTAGACTGTATTACACTTTCGAAATTGTTTCATTGTACCTGTCCATCTGAAGAGACTTCAAGAGAGGCTAAAGTTGTAAGTTAAAAAGCAAATGTGTCCGTATATCTGCACAATCCGTAGGCCTACAGAATGGGATGTGAAACAAGTGAAGTTAATTTTTAGTGATGCCTGCTGAAAGTGCATGCAATGTCATGCACTCTTACGACTAATGAAGCTTGACTTGTGGAAAGTCAGGAGAATTCTGGTCACGCACTTAAGTGCAACATGGACATGCATTTGATGGTTTTCCTCTCATTAAGATGCAACATTGTCACCTTGTAGCAGTTTGTTGACATGGTTACCAGTTGGTTGCTATAACAATTGGTCGTCAGCTTCCGCATTGTTCCAGTCACCTGAGGAGGGTTGGAACAAAAACCTTCCATCGTGTCCATGGAACGTTGGGTGGAGGCTGGAGAGGAAGGGAAATTGCAAAAACAATGAGAAATTTGATATGTCTATCTAAAATAGCGGTCTTTTTGTAAGCCAGTCATGGACCATTTGATTGAAATGTTTCTAATATCAATTTATCATAGTCAGCAGGTCTTCACTTATGACAAGGTAATGCTAGACAGCTAGAGTGTAGTCGAAACTCAAACATATATTGATACAGTGTCATAGATATTGTAGCCATGTCATGTGTTATTATATATTCCAGTTAGCAAGCCAGGTCCCTTGAGGTCAATTTCATTGCTTTCATTGCCTTCTCTTGTGTCATAAATTCTTCATATATGATGTAAAAGGCATACATTCTGCTTGACTGATTCTTGTCTGATCTCAGAATGATTTATAGTATTTGTCATAACTGCTCAGAAACCAGAAACTTTAACCATAGTACACTGATAATGATTGTATATTTCAGCAGAGTAGCCACCTATTCCTGGCAGTGGATGCAGTGCTCTGATCATGTCTAAAGTTGAATATACTCCCTTTGCTATGCAACCTCCTGCCATAAGATAGACCTTCGTTAGTTACTAATATCCTTCAAGTATTGTTTGCCAAGTGCACAGATATGTTACGGAAATTATCATCCAAGAAAGATCTCTGAATCCCGTACCTCTTCATTTCAGGGACGTATGTATATGTCCAAGCAAGGGGTAACTTCTTTTCTTTTATTGAGGGACTTTAGTTCAAGTTGAATTTCGACATAGGCCTACTCTTGTTTTGTAAATAAATAGTACATCTACACTGAGTCTGGAGGTGATTCAGCTGCAGCTGGCCTATATGTTATTGTAGATGTCCATTCTAAAATGGTCATTGAATGAAAAACCAAAATAAATCATGAATAAAAGGAGCGTTGAAAGGAAAACACAACCTCACCGTGAGGTTGCTGGAGTCTCAACGCAGGTGTGATTGATTGATTTTACATGTTATGCGTGATTGGGAATTTTGCATTAGTCATATTATGCTAATAACGCCCATTTTTCTGCCGATGTGCTCGCCGATTCTCACCTTATTAGAATTATTTTCCATAATTATTACTTAGCCCACCAGGTGTGAAATGGGAATCACTTGGGGAGAAATACTTCTATAGGCTAACTTTGAAGTTTTTTCTTCAAAGATTTTTCCTGTTGTCTGTAATCAATGGACTCCGTAGCTAGAGGCAGTGTGATGTATTTCTGTGTGCTAGATATGTCCCGAATGTAGGCAGACTCAGTGTTTATGATTTGTCTCGTCCATCAGTTAGTCTTGAGATATTTGATAAATAGATAGATTGTTGGATGGATGGAGAGATAGATGGGTTGGTAGATAGATAGATAGATGGATAGGTAGATTGGTAGATAGATAGATATCATTAGGGTTGGTTGAAATGGGTGAGAACATAGACAAATTGATTTGTGGTTATTGGCAGCTTAAATTATTGCTCTTACTATTGGACGAGTATAGATCACTTTCTAATGAGATAAGAAGATTCCTTTAATTATAATCATAAAAATTTGGCTTGTTGCTTTTTCACGATCCATGTGATGTATATGTGTTGTATAATATACAAGTTTAGTTGTATAGTACAGTATTACTAGTACTTCAGTCAGCCTGTATCGATACAGCTGTAAAATCATTATGTAATGCATTGATTTCTGATGGAAAATATACATTTCAGGGACTGAACATAGAAGTCTGATAACATTGATATTTTTCTCGCAGGTGTTACCAAGTGCATTCAGTATCAACTTTTTCCACAATTGGCATCTGAATTATGACTAATTGAATTACTACAGAGATGTTTATGTGTCTATATTTAATTCAATTAATTGATTAGTTTTGAACTTACGATATTTCCAAGCGGGGATTAAACTGAAAATATCACAATCTGTAGTTTCCTTTACTCCTGTATTCTCGTTGTCCTTTGGCAGTTTTCACTAACTTGTTACATTTAGCGGTGTTTTTGGCTGTTTGTAAATTCTGCTATTACTGATTTGTAGTTTTGGTATTTAAATTGTAATCAGGCTCTGGCGATTAAATGGTACAGGCAATTATTTGGTGTATGTATCGAAAATATGATGTCTTGAATGGTTTTCAAGTTACAGATCATCATAAACTAGTGTCAGGCTCTCAGTCAGCTGTTTGTATTTGTATTTAAAATCCAAAATACGGGCATGACCCCTGAATTTTGTGTACATCAATTTGTTTAACATCGGATGAAAATACTGTGTGTAACTGCAACTTACTGACATGGAATTGTGCCATTGAAATAATGGCCTGAGGCTCTGTGCCATCATAATATGATCATATGCCATATACTGTATACCTGATGAAGTAATGGACCTAAATTGTATGTGTGCTTGCAGGTTTTTTCTGTTTCAATATGTCCAGTCTTTTGATGGTGATATTCCGATTATTCTGTTGATTATGTAGATTATGTAGGAGTCAAAGATCATCACGGAGAAAAAGTCATCTTCTTAGAAATTCTGTGGTCCTATGTATAAAAATTAAATGCAGCAGAGCTGTGGAGTGGGATTATGTCAATTGATAGCCTTCTGAACTTCCAACCTCTGGGATCTAGGTTTGATTTCAACTCTGGCCAGGTAACTTTATTGTATGTAGGCCTAATTTTGGATGGCAGTTTCAAAACTTGCAATCATCCTTTTCCTTTTACCATGTTTACTTTGTCTTCCCTAATCCTCCTGTCTTTGTTACCCTAGCAGGTGCCTAAACTCCGGATGTAAAGCCACAAACATCCATCCATCCCATCCTGGAGTCAGCAGGTCAGAGAGTTGTCAGAACCCAAAATATTTACATGTAAAACATGTGGCCATGTTATCCCTTGTTCATTGTTAGTAATAAACTTGAGATGACCAGTATGCATTGAACTGTTAATGTTTGATGAAACATGCTTTGACAGGTCTCCTTAAGGATAACCTGAAGCACTGTGCTTCTGCATGTACCTCATCATTTGCATGTCTTGGCCATGTTCTATAAGTGTGTTAGTTATTGACATTATTGATTGACTTGATTTGATTAAGGCAAATTATTTGCATAATTATACATTAGGGATGCAAATGGATTCTAAAAAGTGCTATTGGATCAGTTACCTGTAATTTAGACAGTTGCCCCAGGAAATGGAAGTTCATTGGAGTTTAGTGAACACGATATCCCCTCAGCACTGCTCACTGCTCGGCTAGCTTGACTGAGTGCACAGAGGGGCCTAGCTGGGCTGTCAGTCTACTATTCTGTCCTATTTCCAGATTTGTCTATTTCCTATTCATTCAAGTTCCCTTGTTACTTTTCTTTGAATGACCTTTCAATGGACAATAGTCACTGGCCAGTAGACATGATAGAAGGAGTCTTAATGATATTTAAGTCAAGGTCTTTTTCGACTTTTCGTATGGTTGATTTGCAGAAAATAAACTATTTGTATCAAAAGAGTTTATTAGCTTCCATGATTTTATGAAATTTACCTCCCATAGAAGAAAAATGTTGTCCAATTTGAGGTTAAGGAGGTCCAAGACTCAGAAGTTTGAAGCTGCATGTGGCACATTTTGATTTCAGATGGGAAATTCTTGCTAGTTTGGATTTTGAGAAGTACTTTAGCAGTTTAGTGTTATGATGTCCAATTAACATATATCTTTATTCTCTGATTCCAGGTGCGCTTGGAGAGTATTGGTGCTGAAGATATTGTAGATGGCAACAACAGACTTATCCTTGGTCTCATTTGGACCATTATCCTCCGCTTCCAGATCCAAAATATTGAAATTGAACTTGTAAGTACATGTATTCCTTGATTTAACCCTTGTGATTCCTTTTACGAATCTATCAAAACTAATTAACTGCTTTATTACTTATGCAATGGAAAACTGATTTTATAATGTCATTACGCTGTCTGAGTGTTGTTATTAAATAAAGAATTGATTACTTTGATAACAGAAACATTAATAATCAACAGTGATTGAACTATACAAGTAATAATTTGGCATTCAAGTGCCTTTAGTGCGTGATTTAACTTGATTTAAATTGATTAACAGTGGTCTGTGTGTAGATATTTTAAGGGCTTTGTCTTTGAATTGCGACTTGTTTCAAATAAGATTTATTGTTTGTGTTACCAATAAACAGAAGGTAAGTTTATATAAGGATGAAATTGATTTTAATATTTTTACATTTATCATATGTTTATGACTTAGATATCACTTGGTTATACACCATACCAAGCATAGAACTGACTTGCGATAGTTTGCTGCATCTTCCATTCATGTTTTGCAAGAATTAGAAACAGTTGTCACTTCACCGTTATGTTTGGCTTTTGAAATGTTTTCAGAATCATTTCACTGTTTGACAGTGTTTGTTATACACTACCTATTTATCCATTATCAATTATATTACATTTATCCAGTTATTATAATCCTGTAGTATTGCAAAATTGCAAAACTTCCAAATATTTCAGTATATCTGTGTTTGTGTTTGACACTGTTTGTCCTGATTGTTAGAATGTTAGATTTGATAATTTATATGTTATAGAAGAAATACAGCTTTGGATATGTTATAACTAAATGATTGCGTTAAGAAACTTTAAAAGGAATGCAAAAGTTGATGTTGAAAATTTTGTAAGATTTAGGAGTTCATAATTATCATTTTATGATTGTTATGTTTTCAATTAATATATTATTTTTATCAAGTTAACCTATGTTTAAGTATTGGATGTCATACCATTAAGAATTCCAACTTTCATGTGTTATTTATTCAAATTTATTAGAACTCATTTGAACCCTGATTATATATGTTCCCGCATATAAAATTTGAAAATTCTTCCAATACTTTTATAAATATATCTAAAAAAGTTATACCAATATTAATATTATGATGATAATACCATTAATGAATACAACAAATTGTATTGCCTGCCCTGCATTTCTTGACAGCAGTATACGGCAGTACAAAACTTAGGTATTAATGAGAGAAAGATACAAATCGGTTGATATTTCATTTGTAGACAATGCTTTCACTTGATTGGATACCTGTACATAGTCATGATAATAGCATTTTATAGCATTCATAGAGATACTAGATATCTATGACAATGCTCCTCCTCGCTAAGATGATTGATCTGTTGTGGAAATAGCTATCTTCATATTTTATAGATAAGAATTTCCGAAAAAGAGTTTCAAATTATTTCAAATTTATTTTCAGGATGAAGAAGATGAAAGTAGTGAAAAGAAATCAGCCAAAGACGCCCTGCTCCTCTGGTGTCAAAGGAAAACACATGGGTAATTGATATAGTGTTATTGAAAATTAAATCGGACATTCTTCTTGGAGACTTTGACACAGCCTATGCTCTTTGTCCTCTTTAATCTTTGCAAGGCAGACTTCTCGCACATCCAAGCATCCAAGCAAATGGCAAAACCAAATTTATTTTACATAACCTTCCCCAGACATGAGAAACCTATGAATTTGGTCATTCGTAATAAGCCAACTGGAATTGAGGAAAAATATTAAACTTCTGAAGAGAAGTAGCGCCCATTTCATGTTTTGATGTAGAAATTCTCAAAGTAAAGTGGTCAAAATGCACTCCCAAATTTCCATTTTCATTTAATGTCACTTATAGCATCTTTAATGACCACATCTGTCCCAAGATGCGACTTGACATTCCCTGAATTTTTTGCCTGATACGCAGTAACATTTTTCTTATCAACATGAATGATAATCCATTGCGTTATTAAGATTCACGACCTACTCATTATGCGTAACATTGCCTTGCTAAAAAAATTAATCTTCATATGGAGAGTTCAGGTGGGGTAAAAATTATTTAAATGTGTTGTAACAAGAAGGCATCAAGGGTGCATATCCGGATACATTACATTTTGTTACTGCTTCAGGAAACAGTGTCTTCAAACTTGTTCTTTAGATTGATTGTATTGTGTACAAAGGACTCTGGTCATTCATATTTAATGAAAAAAGCCTTTTAAAGATAATTGTCATTCTTGACATTATTGAAAATGATGTTCTCGCTATATTCACTTAGACAAAAAAAAAGATTATGTCCGCCTATCAATGGAATACTGGAATAAGTGATGTCTAATCATGTCTTATCTACTTTTAAAAATATGTAATGGATTCTCAAGAGATGGTTTATGACTTCATGCATGGTATTTATGTATCCCAAGTTCTCTAGTATTTTTGTTACGAAGAAAAAATTCAGTATTTTAATCATCAGACAAGGATGTCCGACCTTTGTTCTTTGATAAAAGTGTGATAAAAAGTGAGATAGACAAACAGTTTCTCATGATGGTCTGGAATGTGTTTGTGTCTAAGGTGATTGAACTATGTCAAGGATGGGACGAGAACTGTTTCTCAGTTTGACTTCTGTGTCCTACTTATAATAGAATAACTAAAGGAACAACACAATGTGAAAGTGCTGTCTAAATTGTCACGTCTTTGTCTCTGTTCACTCTATTTGCTAGATTCTGTTGCGTTTTTTATACCAAAAATGTCCATTGTTAAAAGATGCTCATGTGATTCTTTGGTGATCTATGATGTTATTGCTGTCTTAATAGTGATTTATTTCGAGATTTTGCAGAAAGTCGGTTAGTGTGGGTAGTATTTTTAATTTCTTAACTTAAATTAACTACAAACTCTAGAAATTGGGTAAAAATATGTGGCAACTCTTGTTTTTTTAAGCCAAGGTAATCCTTTTGCGGTAAACCATATTTCAGTCAAAATAAGCGAGATCAAACCAAGTACACCTCAATCTGTACATTGCTGTATCTACCTCTCATACACAAATTAATAACACCTACTTCTGAACTTTGTTTTTCTTCAGATATCCCTATGTCCGAATTGACAACTTCACCACTAGTTGGAGGAGTGGCATGGGATTCAACGCTCTTATCCATGCTCACAGGTAATATTTTACATGTCCACCAGGTGGAATTATATCAATGCTGTTGTAAAAAGTGACCCCTGGTGTTGTAAAGTAATTCTATTCGGAAGCTTCCGTTATACTTCCAAGTGGATGCGTTATGAGCTACTTAATGAACTGATGTGTATAAACAGTTAGATATTATAATAGATATAGGCCTACCTTTCAGCCGGGTATTTTGAAAAGTAAAATTGAAAGTTGAAACAGATTTTTTTTACAATGTTTGAATTGTAATTTATATTCATCATTTTAGTTTTGAAGCAATTATTAATGAAATAATTATATCACTGTATATTTAAGCAGTTTAAGTTTTAAAGAATTGGTTTCTCAAAAAATCTCAATTATGTAATTATCTGTTCACAGTTTACTGATATTCAAATAGATACAATTGTTTCTGTTTCGTCCCATCAATTAGTTTGATGGAAATAAGCGGGAAGTAATTTTTTCAATTTGATCGTTGGTGGTTTAAGTTGAAAATCATTCTTAATGAGTCTCAATGGGGGGCTGATGATACGTAGAACACCAATACCATTGTAAATGAGTTTTTTTGTAAAATTTTGGTTGGTTTTTCCAGGCCGGATGTCATCAATTACCAGCGCCTCAATCCCCAAGACCACATTGGTAACCTCAACAATGCATTCTCAGTGGCAGAGAACGACCTTGGCATTGCAAGACTCCTTGATGCTGAGGGTGAGTGGCATTATTAATTATGTGAATACATTTGCAATTTAGTAGGGGAGGATTTATCTGATACAGAAGTCATATTTCCCAGATGAGGGGAGAGTTGGTCTGGTGGTAGGTGCTAGGCTGCCAATCGTTGGGTCCAGGGTTCGAATCCAGCTCTTGCCAGGTCACCTGGACCTATGTTGGACGGCTGTTTCAATCATCTTTCGCCTCATTGTCTTGGTGTCCTCCTGTCCTAATTAGCCTGGCAAGTGCAGAAATCCAGGTTGTAACGCCGCAATCATCCATGTTTCCCAGATGTCATATTACTGTGTCTGTTACTCTTAGATTTATGATTAATTATCAGTGAATGTTGAGGTGGTGTTAATTTTTCTGGCCAATGTATCATTTTCTGATATTTTTCATGTCAATAGGGAAGGATATTTGTTTTCCGAGCTGATATTATAATTGTATTATGATACCTCATGTGAATGTTCCTCCTTTTCAGATATTGATGTTCCTAAGCCTGATGAAAAATCCGTCATGACATACGTAGCTGCCTACTACCATTATTTTGCCAAAATGAAGACTGAAAAAACTGGAGGCAAACGTATCGCTAATGTGAGAATAAAATTTTGTACTTGTCAGAGATTTTTGAGCGTGCACGTATTAGGTTGTTGCACCTCCTGACTGAGCCGCAAGAGTTGAGATTGAATTTGAAACTTCGTCTACCTGCAGGTTATTGCCGTGTACTATGTACTTCTGGAGCTGAATTTATAAGTCGAGACTTGATTTTCTCGTAGTGTACATTAAGTTGAGACTTGGTTTTCTTGGAGAGTGCATTGATATGCGTTTTCTTGTATTTTTTGCGCTTTATAAAAATAGATTATTATTATTATTAATTATTAAGTCGACACTTGATTTTTTGTAGAGTACATTTTGCATGTCCTCCTACACTAGCTGAGGTACAACAACTATACAATGAAAAAGTGCTATATTCACAAACTTATGCATCTGCAGTCGAATTGCAACTTGTCAAATTACTATTGAACCTGTGTTATTCTATCAGAGTCTGAATGAGCAATGAGAACTACAATATGAAGTCTGTTGCTGCATTTCTCTGTGACTTATGAGGCCATGCAGCAGTAACACATTTTTGCAGAAACAGCAGTCTTCATTTTCAGTGTAATTCTCTCTATCCACAAATAATTAAATCTATAATATTAACATTTTCCAGGTCCTTGGTAGCCTCATCAGCATGGACAACATGAAGGATGATTACGAAACGTTAACAAGCAACCTTCTTGACTGGATCTACTCAAAAATTGAACAGCTCAGGGGCAGAAACTTCCCCAACACTAGAGAGGGAATCCAGAAGGAAATGAACTCCTTCAAAGACTACATTTCAGTGGAAAAACCACCCAAGTATGTGTTTCGTTACTTGGTATAATGACCAATTGTTTGAAAACATAATGTGATGTTAGACAGTGATGGAAATGGAAAATCTTTGTCGGGGGAGCTCTGGGCTGCTGTGGCAGCATCACGCAATTCAAAATTTTTGAAAAAAGAAAAAACAAAAAAATTCCTGCTAAAAGAGTATAACTTTGGCTAATAGAACCTGGACTGAAAAATTGAACAGGAAATTGTATTTTCTCCATTGATCATTTGGGGAGCTGCAGCAGGGAAGAGCTCCCCCTCTTTTCTGATCAAGGGAGCTGAGCTCCCCCAAGCTCCCCCAGGGCTATTTCCTTCACTGAATGTTAGACCTGAAGTCAAAACATTTTTTTGGCAAGAATATTCTCTTTTAATCTCTTTTAAGCAAGAAGCGAAAAATATTCTGATTGCAGTAATTTTGAGCTTTAATATTCTATATGTCTTCCAAATGTTCAGAATATGCTGCAAATATCAATAGCTTGCATTGCCTAGAATTGGCATTTATTTAATTTCTCTGAGACGATTATGAATCTAAAGGGATTTTGATTGAATCGCTTCAGGTATCGAGAAAGAGGAAACATTGAAGCACAGTTTTTCAACATCCAAACAAAACTTAAATCCAAAGGGCACAAGGGGTACACTCCTCCGGAAGGGAAGATGCTCTACGACATAGAAAAGGCCTGGAACGTGTTGGAAAAGGCCGAGCACGACCGGGAACTGGCTCTCAGGGAGGAGCTGATCAGGTAAATACAATAAATAAGACTCAAAATGTTTTAATTCATTCTCTGACAATTAAGTTGTTACAATAGAGAGGGAGGATGTCTCTAAAACTAGTAATTATTCCAAAAGAGTTGGGAAAGGACACTGTCTGACAGGGAAAATGTCCAACGAATCTGTAAAATGCAGGTATTTGCCAAATTACATTGATAAAGACGGAAAGACTTTTATAAATACCCTACTGTGATAGTTACAGTGGTAGATGCTTGTAGTTTTGTGGCAATCCCAGTCTTTAAAATACTTATGCAACTTTCTGTGATGTGTAACATTGAAAAGGTTGGATTAGCTCAGCGTGAAGGGCTCTGTACTTCCAATGGCTGGGTCCCGGGTTTGTTTCCAGGTCAATTATAACCACCTGGAACAATGTTAGAAAGCAGTTTCGATCTTCCTGCACCATATTGCTGACTGGCTGAGTCTTGATTTCATTCCTCCTGTTCTAAATGGTTTAAATAAACATTTTCTTTAAGACAAGAACGCCTGGAACAACTTGCGAGCAAATTTCGAAGAAAGGCCGACCTTAGGGAATCATGGGTCAATGACATGACAACAGTATTACAGGACCAGAATTTCGGGAACAACACCTCACAAGTGGAGGCCGCCCTCAAGAAACATGAGGCAATCAGCTCCGACATTGAAGCAAGGGTAAGTAGCACGAGCGAGACTTTTGGACATGGTTCTCCACTTCCATTGTTATCTGGCCATTTGTGCGAAAAGTATGAAGTTCTCGATATATGTTTAGTGAGATGATATCTCGCAATATTCACACTAATTGTGTCCTTATACTCTTCTGCAAATATATATGCTTCGATGTTTCCTGATGTAATACTTGAAAAAAAAAAAAAACTCAAAAAATTAAAAAGCCTGTGAGTTGTGCGTTGGCCTTAATCTAAATTCTCAACTGCGGATAAAATAAAGCAATTCTTGCATTTGCATATATATATGTGTTTGTTTATTTTGTTATTTCAGACTGATCGTTTCATTGCCTTGCAAACAATGGCAAAAGAGCTTTATCAAGAAAACTACCATGACAGGGACAAAATCAAAAGCAGGTAAATGTTGAAATTTTTATTTGTTGAACTTTGCCTTCACAAATCTGTTTTTGTAGCTTGTTTTTAATGGAGGTGTGTTAACACACCGCCATTTATGTAGTTGGGTGAGAAAGGGGGCTAAGAGAGTGGGTGAGAGAGGCAAACTTTAGGCGGGAAATTCGAAATAGGAAAAGAAAATCTGAAATAACTCTTTGCATGTTTTAAATTTTCTCCAAATTGCTAAATTCAGCATAACTAGAGATGCAGGCCTGTTATATGAGCTTATTTGTGTTGACCTGAAGTAATTCTAAGTACTCCTTTTATCAGTTTTTTTGTTTGGTGTTTGCTTGTTTGCTGTTTACATGTTTGCCTTCCACCATTTTGAAAATAATGTGTATTGTGTTTTGGGTATGCAAATGAGCTGTCCACCATTTTGAAAATTATGTGTATTGTGTTTTGTGTATGCAAATGAGCTGACCTGGTGACATTAAGATGTGTATTGGTTGGTTTTCTGACCTGGAAATTGATGTCATCATAATAATAGGTCACAAGAGATGAGTTTCAGTAGTTATATGAATCTACAACTAGGGCTATTTCAGTCAGATATATGGATGGGTAAATTGATAGATAGATAGATAGATAGATAGATAGATAGATAGATAGATAGATAGATAGATAGATAGATAGATTGATAGATTGATAGATTGATAGATAGATCGATAGACAAGGGTGAATTTCATGAATACATTTTAGGTATTGGATAGATATAATTGCATGAATTAGATGGATAGATTATATAGATCAAATAGATAGAATTCACAGACTAGTAAGATTACACAGATCTATCAAAAGGGTTTAGTAAGCCACGCAATAGGTTGCAATTTGGTACTTGAAATAATTTATTCCATGATCCAAAATTTCCGGGTAGGGTCAGCTAAGTTGTAGCACACTGGGCTGCAGTCTCACTGTCTGGGAAATCACTATCATATGAGGACAATTGCAATTTCTGCTAAGTCCTGGCCCTGACAGGAACCTGAAGGCTCCAGAGAAAGTAGGGAACTGTCATCAGCTGCTGATGACTTTGCAATACTTCACAAAATTGGATAGAATAAGTCTCGCTACTGTCATGCTGCTGTGTGATGAGGATAGCTGCACAGAGATCAGACTTACTTCTGATACCCAGCTGACCAACCCCGCAGGCCCGCCCACTCCATCATCTTTTCCTAATTATGTAATGGATGGGTTTGCCAAAATTTATAGAATAGTTGATACTGTGATATGACGTTATGCCAAGTTTGGAAGTGATAGAAGCAGCAGTTATTTTTAAAGAGCCTGTCAAAGATGATTTTGAGCATTGCCAAAGTCATGGCTGGGCTTGACACTTTGAGAGGGTCATGGGAGGGTGATGACAGTGCTAAGGTGAGTGTCATGTGGGGCTGAAGGCATTGCTCGTCTTGGCCTGATTAACGCTCTCGCCAGGTCACCTAGGACAGCAGTTTCAATCGTCCTTTGCCTAATTGCTATCTCTTCCTCATGTCCTAATTAGCTTACAATGTAAATAAATACAGGGTGTATAGCCCCAATCATCTATCCATCTTTTCAAAATATCCATGCCAATCCGACATGACATTTCACCTCATTTCAGCTCTTTTCAAAGTCTGGATTGATAGATTTTATTGATCCAGTTGGTCAATTTGACAGTCTATAAATATAAGTTAGCTGGCAGTGGTAGGAGGATTGACAGGTGTATAGACATGTTAGTGAATAAGTAAGATCTTTATTGACATGATAGTATGGAACTAAGCAGGTCTTAAGGTGGCTCGATACTCGTGAACTTTCCAAGATAGGATTTCTTAAAAACAGTTTAGAATGGTCCAAAATATAGTTTATAGCAAGGATATGTAAACAAAAGTGGTCGCTACCAGCCTTTAAAAAAATATATTTGGGGTTATGTACCAGAAAGTCAGTCCACGCAAACCTGAAAAACTAAATTTTTTTCTTATTTTTCCTACTGTGAAGTTTGTTCTGCCATTCAGTGGTCATGCATCCCATATTATGCAATGAAGCACGAAATTAAAGAAGACTTTTTCATGGAAATGGTGATTACAATTTCAAAGAGATATATTTAGTTTAAAGGACTTTCCAAGGGGCTCGGACTATAAGTTTCAATTTTGACAATTTTAACTTTTTTTATAAACCATGGCGCTAAAAAAAATTGACGAGATAGGATTTTTCATTTCTTTGTCATTTATTTCCAAAAATAGTTGGGAACAACATGATGATATAGACATACCTTCCTACCACACTTCAAATTGATATAAACATTTATTTATATCACAAAGTCATTTTTGAGAAATTAGACCTGCTTGCCGAAAATCACCTGTAAAAATTTTCTGTTATGAGTATCAAGTTGAATCTCCGGCTGTATATAGTACTTTTCATGGCGCATCTAATGCTCCAAACGAGAAGTCTCTAACCCCAATAGAAGTGGCACAAATTACAAACGAAGCGACCGACGCATGAAACTCTCAAAATTAAAAAAAAGTCTTGAAGAAGTGACAGCACAGTGGTGACGTTACGATAGATAGGGCCTGCCTGGCTGCGCGTGAATGTGCGTTCACAACCACTTGGCACGAGTAGCGAGCCACCTTAAGATACATATATGGAGTTTCTGTGGCAGCTGGGTGGCCATGAGTTGTCAGTCCAAAATCCTGATATTCTTTGCATGCCTCAGTTCAAACCTGGGGCAGCATATTTAGAATATTTTCAGTGGAATTTCAAGATTAAAATCCCAGATGGGTATCATTCAGATGAGATGTTAAATTGGTGCCTCTTTGATCTTTTTCAAATAGGGTTAATGTGCAACATGTAGAGGACTCGTGTTCTATCTCCCATTGATGAACCACTGTAAGCAACCACTGCTCTTAAAGGGCAGCACTTGTGCATATCAGTCATATCTATCTGCTAATCTATCTATATCTATCTATCTGTCTATATATCTAATTATCTATGTCTGTATATCTATATCTATCGGAATAGTTTTAGCAGCACAGGACAAATCATCTGCTGGATTCATGGTGTGTGAACTTAAGACACAACCCCACCTCCATTTTGAACCCCTGGGTTCTTGTTTTTTTTATTGTCCAGACAAGAAAATAGATTTGTTGTTTGCCTCATTTGCACAAGCTATTTTGTGACACCAGTCCTCAGGATAATCAACAGAAAACAGGGCAGAGGTGTTCTATTGCTAATTGGTTTCATTTTAGCCAATTAGAAATGAACAACAGCAACACAGTTGAGGGTGAGGAACTGCTAATGAGGTATTGTGATGTATTGATCGCACACCGGTCATTGGTATCGGACTTGTTGCCCATGAGATATGTTGTTAATAAGTCCTAAATATCCTAGAAGGTGAATGGTTCTTTATTTCCGGTTAATGACAAAAAATTTCTATCAGTCTGAAAATCAGATGTCTGTGGTCAGTAGGAAAAGTATATTTGCCGCTAGAAAGATGCCCTCTCCCCTTTGACACAACTGAAAATTACCAAAGAGAGATGATATGGTATACTCATATTTGTTAATGTAACACTTTGCACTCCATTTAGCTGGCATAATATTTCTATGTCATGACAGATATCAGATTTCTCAAGCATATGTCTACTGGGTTTAATCATAAAAATAGTGTCGTCAACTATGTGTTTACATTATGTAATGGTCTTGACCAGTCTGTTATGGCAAGAAACTATAGATTTATTTGTAGGAAATATGGAATTAGCCCAGATTTTGTGATGAAGTCTAGTCCAAATGTTATTAGTCAAACGATAAAAAAGAAATATTATTCAATGGTGCTAGAAAATGACAAACATATTGGCGTTCAGATTAAAGAACTTGTATTTATTAGAGATGCATTATGTGAGGAGTTTAATTTAAGTTATTCAGAAATCTGTGATATAATTGAGTTTTTAGCTACAGGGTAATCTGTTTTATTTTAGTTTTATTACTTTTATTTGTTTTTAAATTGTTTTCATTTGTCTTTTATTGTTATGTTTGTTTCTAATTATTTTGTAACTGTATATTTTATATACGAATAAAGATTAATAATAATAAATATTAATTTTCAGAGAAACTCAGATTCACAATAAGTGGAAGCACATGTTGGAGTTGCTGGAAAAGAAAAAGAAAATCCTGATGGGATTCAGCGACCTTTTGGAAATGTTCCGAGAGATGGAGAGCATACAGGCCGAAGTCAAGGACATGGAGGTGGGTCTATTTATAAAACTTAAAGGGATTGAACTTTATTTATAGTCGCTTGTGGTATGTATGGTCTTTATGGCAAGAACGGACTCCCTCTGATGTAACAAACACAAAGAATTCCAGTTTTTCTCTCGCAATTCTTTCTCCCTGAATAGCCCAATTTAGTGCTGATGGGACGTAAAATACAAACCAACAAAACTCGCTCACAATTTTTCTATGCATCGATTTTTGTAGTATCAATGATATCCCTGTAAACTGAAGGTGAAATCTGTTTGATGAAAATGTTGCGATTGTGCAACTTGTTTGAAGTTTGAAGTTTTTTATTTTTTCTTGATAACATCTGAATTCAATTTACAAAAGTATATAAAGATAATAAAATATAAAGTTCCATTCAGTTAACAAGAAGGAAACAAACAGAGTTAAAATTAACTATTTTAAGTTGTTCCCTTTAAATAAATAAAATACAGAATTTAAAAGGAAAAATTAATAATACAAATGAACAAGACATACACATATATATTGTTTGAATATACTCAAGGTGAGTATTTTCTGTTTTGAAAACACATCAATGTTGCTTAAGCTAGATTAGAATACTACCAGCAGTACTCATGCTGTGTTATCATGATGATAATGGAATGTTACTGAGCCAGTGAATGTGTCATTTTTTCCAGCCAAGTATGAGATCGGAGGACTACGGCAAGCATCTGCTGAGTGTGGAAGATCTGCTGCAGAAACACATTCCAATGGAAGCCCAGGTGAATGCCCTCGGAACCAGGGTGCGTCATTTGAACAAACGAGCTCAGCCATACATGAAGTCACTTCTTGCCGAAAGTCAACTCTTGCAGAAGCGGCTGGAACCGCTCAACAAGGACTATGAAATGTAAGATTTGTTCATCATTTGGTGTCATTGACGAAAAGAATTATACTTAAGAAAAATTTTAATCCCTGGTTTTTTCAAGTGCATGGAAAAATGTTGTCTTGTTATGGAGGTGTCCTGGTCTAGTTGTTAGGGTGCATTCCTGCTAACTGAGGCATTGCAGGTTCAAATCCCAGTCGTGGAACGGGACTGAACAGATTCTCCATTGCCCTTAGCTCCATTCCTCCCAAGGTTTAATGGATACTTGGCTATAAGCAGTGATGGAGATTGAATTATCTCTGCTAGGAGACAGAGATCTTGTTATCTGGACGGAGTCCAGATACTGTTTGGCTACACTACTACTTCTGTCAGCCTTGACTTCCTGTCAACTATTCCAGCATTAAACATGACATATAGTGGTTTACTCCACTCAGCCCCTATTTCATCCTCCACCGCTGCACACATGCCATCCTTATGCGTCAGAGTGATGCAGCAGATAGATTAGGGCTAGATCTATCTGTAACAACTGTAGATAGATGCATACAGTGCTGAGAATAGCCAGAAATCACTAAATCTGATGCATTTGACTGCTATCTGGCCCACCTGTCTGTAGCTTAGAGGGACCAGTCCATCGATACTATACATTAGCTCTGATAGAGTAGATGGTTGCCATTGGAATGAAGCGATGTGATTGGTTGATGTCGTCTGGCTGGTTCCCGCTGTCTTAGCTGCTGTGAACAAGTAGTTCTTGGGTTTCCCGCTAGGGGGACACTCTCCGTAGCCATTTAACGTGCAAAATGCGTACCAGCGCCATTGGATTTGTGTGCTGTGCTAGGATGCTGCATGGAATGGTGTTGGGTTTGCCATGGTTGTCCTGAGTTGTGATTACAACAATTAAATCATATCCCCTCTAATATTTGAGTTAAAACTCAGGTCACATGATCAACCCGGTTGCCAGCTACATACGCCTCCCACCGGCATGCCACTCACCCAAACTATCCCCCTATCCTTCCTTGTTGGTCTCATGCTTCAGACAGTAGCCAACAATGGTGTAACTCCCCTCTCATTACTGTTTCCCTACTCCACCACTGATCTCCCACCAGGAGTGCATGAAACTGCATATTCTCATATTTTACTCCTCCACAGATGGAGCCACTTCTCATAACCATTTTCCCACTGGTGGCAGCACCCTACGCAACAGCCAGAATGTCCCTATGTTATCATTCATCCAATAGCCTGCTAACCTGCCTATAACTCATCTCTCATTGCCCTGCATGATCCTATTAGTGCATGGCACCTACCAGGAGCCATTCCTCCCATGAAAAATCAGGCTGTACCTGCCTGTTTTGTAAGGTCTCAGGCAAACATCTTCCGCCATCTACAGCAGCATGTCAACAATTAGCCATTTACAATTTTAAACCCTTTCCATGTTTAAACACCTACACCTTACTCTAAAAACCAGGTGTCCTTAAAATATAACGACAGCGTCAACACCATCACTTCACAATAATGCATTGCCAAACTTATTTCACTAATGGGCATTTTCTAGTAAAGGATATTTGTGTGAAACCAAATACAGTTAATGAATTATGATTATCTCATTATTGTCTTAAATGTATCTTTATTGAGATCGATAGAAACCGAGGGGTCGCAAATATGGGTCGCCAATTGGGGTCGCCTCGGGGGTGCACCGAGGGGCGCACCTCGGGGGGTGTGTGCTGAATGCTTGGCCTAGATCTGCTGCCATCTCATTATTGTCATAAACGTATCTTTATTGAGATCGATAAAAACCGGGGGCGCACCTCCGGGGGCGGCCACCTCCGGGAAGCCACCTCCGGGGGGCGTATTACTCTACATAACTCAAGCCCTACAAACTTCCATCTCTCCCAATTCAACATAAGTATCAATCAAAACACTTTTGTGCGTTGCCGCATGACTAGCAAAATATGCATTTCTCCCTCTCAAGGCCACTTAGGGCTAAGGTCCTCATAAAACTGGACCCCTGCTACTATAATTCAGCATACCCAACGACTAGCCCTAGCTTGTTTTACAATGGTCAGGTCGATTATCACCGTCCAGATATGCAAATTCCAATTTGCCTTCTAGTTAGTCCTGGCTTCCTAGAATCCAGTCCCATGTCACACTGTCACACTGTCACACTTACTCTGCTCCACTTATTCATTCATTCATTCATTTTTCTTCAACTGAGTACCTGTGTGCTCCATCATACATAATTGCATGCACTTGACTCTTTTCCTTGATAAAATCTGACTTTATTTCAAGCTTATTTGCTTATTTGACTTTGAAGATCAATCACACTTTGGAGTAGTTCCTGCTTTTCCTGCTAGGTGGTGTATAGATGCTTAGTTTCCTTTATGTCCACTAGGTGATGGCAGAGGAGGAATTTATTGTCAGTGCTGGGAGATAGAGATTTTGTTAGTCTTCAAGGCTCTTGGCTACCCCAGCTTTGAATTGGCATGAGAGGACCAGTTACAGATAGATAGATCTATAGAAAAGTAGATAGATAAGGGTGTGCCCTGCTGGGGTAACCCTGAGGGGTAGGGTGGGGATACTCCTTAAGGGTGGGACAGTGGGACAACCCCAAGGGAGGGGGCACCTCAGGGGACACCCGTAGGTTGGAGCTAACCCTAGGGTCAAAGTTTTTATGACTTGCAGCAAACACTATCTCAGAATCTGTCTGGCAATCACTGCTGACCCCCTGCTCGTAATGCTCCCATCTAGTTTATTTCACACCAAATAGTCATTCCTAAATCATGCAACACCTCGTTCAGAGATCCCTACCAAAAATTATTTAGTTCAAGATGAGTCAAATAGAATGATTAGAATCTATTTATTTTCCTAGCAGAGATACTTTTGTGCATCTCATGCACTCCATTCTAGTAGTGACTTTTAAGTTAAAAACATTATGGCGTTTAATACAGCTGCCTGGCTGAAGGCTCCCTCATGAGTTGAGAAAGGCTCATGCTTCAACTGGCCTGCTGAGGGTGTAAACTGTTAATATTTAATATTATAATGTGGCCGAGACTCTCGTGTAGTGGAAAAATGACTATTAAGAACTTTCATTTACATTTGTCAAATGTTGGGTCACTGTGGTACTTCATGGAACTTCTTTTTACAGATTTCATGTAATCATGTTTGACGTCGCAAAAATTGAATGTAAATTTCATACTGACACCTAAAGAGTTTCCACAAATTATCCTATTTTGGTTGCGTGAGTTGTTTTCTGTGCGCTATTTTCATCATTCTCATTTACTAACACTTACGAGTTTGCCATTTCATTAAAAAAAGTTAGTCTCTTTGGACAGGAGCAGAAAATTAATATTTCTTTATTCTTGTAATCAATTAACTGTTCTTGTCCACAAATTGGACCTATTTTCCTTGTAAATTGGGTTAATTAAATAACCAAGTGATAATAAATTCCTTACAACTTCCGATTGTTCCATTAACTTTTCATCATTTTGTGAATCACCTTTCTGTTCAAATGATTTCAATTAAGAGTGAAATATGTCTGTATTTAGAATTTACAACAACAGCTATATATTCATGAAGTCTGACATTTCAGAGGTAGATCAAATAACCAACTGTCCGATTCTCTTTCATGGTTTCCAGGATCAGTTTTCCTTGAAATTGCTCTCAAAGAAACTATTATACAACCTCAGATAGATATGCTGTTACATATGAATATATAGGACTGTTTTTCTGTATCTTTTATCCGGGGGCTTTCGCTTGTTTAGCAATTATTGGCTATTAGGATGGTTTTGCTTACAAATGTCACTCTTCTCAGGTGTAAACAATTGCTTTAAAATTATCAGAATCATTTTGAGTTGTTAGCTAGCCAAAGGCGTAGCTATTGGAATGGGTGTATGGGATTCTGAAAACCATAAACCATGTAAACACTGTAAACAATAAACATGTGAACCAAGAACAGGCTAGATGGCAGCACTGTCCACTGTTGTATGCAAAATGGCCCTCTGGTGGATATGGCTTTAATTATCTTGAGTTCTTTCTCTGACAGGTCTAACAGCAATATAGCTTAATTACCATTCAGGAGTGTAATTAGATACAATACATTGGATTTCCTGTGTCAATATGGTCAAGGTGAAATGCCATTAACCAGCAATGGGCTATGGATAGATAGATAGATAGATCCTTACAGAAAATCAGGTGTGAAATAGCTTGATATTCTATCTGCAAACACCTCTTGAAGTGCTTGCACATTATTTTTAGAACGTAACAGTGAACAATATAATGATTTAGTGCCATGACTTTATTGATGAAAACATAAAAGTTATTAAAATGATCTTGATTTAAATATTCCCAAATTTGGCCTGGTATAAAACATCAATTGTACAACCTTCTTCTCCCTCTAAAATGTGTGTTTTGATTGTGTGATATTTTTGGCTTTCATGCATTTTGTTTCCTATTTTACCACATCTACAATTGATTTTGTCACTAATTTGTTTTAAAAGAAGGGTCCCATAGTTTTAACTTTACAGGAATTTTATCAGTTAACCCCAGGGGAAAAGTAGTGCTTGAATCCTTCAATCCCATTGGCTGATAGATTTCCAGACCATGCCTCTGATTGGTCCAGCCAAGAGACAATCTGTACCCAGAGAATCTACCCAGACGAATCCTTCAATTTTCGTACATTATCATAAGATTTGCGTCAGAGCGTCACAGCCAATCAGCGAGTAGCATTCTCTCCAGTTCAAAACTTTACCGGTGTTTTGCGAAGCATCTATTAATTTCTAAGAGACGTATGACCTATCATTTTGAAGCTCTCAGAGAGATCTATCTATTCCAGTAACTTGCTAGTCTGTACGATTTAGGGAAGTCCTTGAATCGGTGAAATCGGCCTAATTTGCATAACCTGTGTGAAGGCCTGTTCATTGGCCAGGATGGTGGGTGTGTCTGAATTATTCACTGAAGGCTTTGCTGAAGTGACAATCTGGAGTATGTTTAGTGAATTTCAATGTGACATTAAAGCTTCACGACTTGGTCACTCCTTTAGCATTTTTAGGTTAAATTTTGAAAGTTGTGTGTCAGGAATTAAAGTGCTATGTCTGCTTCATGTGGAAAGCAAGTTATGAATCACTGTTTTAACAAAAAGTTGTTTGGGGCCAATGTCCAGGCCACTTAGTGAAATGGGTTTATTCTAGGGCTCTATATCGTTGCCGACATTCAATACGATACGTATCATCGATACACTTGATTGATACACAATTCGTACTGTCGGACCTCAAATTCGGGCCGATCTGGATATATATTAGAAATCCACCTCCCGAAAAAACGAATTTTTGACCCGGAAAGTTCATCTCACACTAGAGTGGACGTCAAGATGATGATCTTCTCGAGTTCAGTGATTGATTTAATGGATATTTTCTGTCAAATCTCGGCAATAAACTGCTTTTTATAGCTGGATATGGCATAATTGAGCCATACCAAAGTGCTGTTTGGAAAACCAGTTCGGGAACCGACCAGACTGAACCTGTACGACCGGTATTTATTGAACTGGTGTAGACCCATAGTTTATTCCTTTAATTGTACTTCACTTGCATTAAAATGATAGAGTTCATATCATCTCAACTTATAGTCAATGTCTGTTCTTCCAATCTGTCATGGCGGCAATCATGCACATTCCTTCCTATTAAGGCGGAAGCTCCCTCTTTCTAGTCCATCTGCCTATCTAGTATCTACATTATCTATATTACTAGCTATTTATCTATCTTTCTTATTTTTAATGGAGGTGTGAACACACCTCCATTTATGCAGTCTCATTGACAGAATGGAAGTTTTGGCGGGAAATTCAAAATTTGAGCATTTTCAGAATGTCTTTTGGCCATAACTTGGCCATTTTGTTTGGAATTGTTTTGGGTCAAGCGAGCTAACTAACTTGACTATAGAGTATGCTTCTGGTATAGGAATGAAGTGCAGGCATGTTGTAATTTGGACGTGACTTTAGCTAGAATGCATATATAATGGGTGTCCCGTTTGTGTATTGGGCAGTAATGCCAGAACTATGGCTTGTATGGTTTTTATTTTTGACACATTATTGTATCTTTTATCCTAGTTATGACATTTCGGGGACTAGTCCACATGACATTATTTCTTTTCTAACAATTATTGAAAAATGTCAAAAAATATTTTTTCTTGTGTATTGCGCAGTAATGCCAAAAACAATGCCATGTATATATTTTATTTTTGGCACATTATTGTATCTTTTATCATACTTCAGTACTACTTGTGCCTTTTAAGGGGTCTAGTTCACATGCCATTAATACTTTTCTCACAATTATTGAAAAATATGAAAAAAATGTTTATCTTTTTTTCCGGAACTAATCTCAAAAACAGCTCTGCTTATGTCATTGAAACTTGCATATATATTATTATTAAACACCCGAGATGTGCCTTTTGAGGGTCTAAAATTCTAAATGTTCTGAGAAAAACGGACTGGAAAAAATTCATTGAAAATGTGAAAAATTAATTATTTTTAAACTGATTTAGTCAATCTTGCGGTTACATCCATGAAATTTTCCAGTTAGCTTTCTTCTAATATCTCAAGTTGGAATATTAATCGTATGATATTTTATGAAAATTTAAGAACTAGTAAAAATAAGAATTTTTGCCAATTTTCTGACATTTGTGTCTGAAATGCCAAAATGGTGGTTAAGTTCAATAAGTTGTTAAAATTAAAGCATGTCATAGTTAAACATACTATGAAGGAATAATCAAGGCCGTTCCATGAGTTATTGCAAATTTCTACGATCTACATTGAATTTTAAGATTTAAAATAAGATTTAAGATGCAAAAAAAATAAAAAAATTTTAATGTCTATTTCCTCCCCATATTTATTTATGCTTAATACCAGGCTTTGGAATGTTTAGCAAAATAACATGACTGTATCACATCATTATCATGCTAATTTTGAGCAATATTAATTTGGAAATATATAAGTGACTCTACAAGTTAGCTGGTTGTGGTATGTGGACTGCAGGTGTATAGAGCAGCATATTAGTAAGTAAGATATTTATTGACATGATAGTAGGGAACTAAGCAGGTCTTAGCAATATAGGGAGTTACTGTGGCAGCTGTGTGGTCATGTTTTTTCAATCCAAACTTCTGATGATATTTTGCTTGGATCCAAACCCGGGGCTACCAATTTACACTGATTTAGAATATTTTTGGCGGACTCTCAAGATCAAAATCCTAGGTGCGTGTCAATCAAATGAGATTTTAAATGGGTGGTCATTTCGATCATTTTTCAATCAGGTAAATGTGCAACATATGTTGAGGACTCTGCTGTACACACTACGCCATTAAGCAACCAGTGGGTTCGTGTTGATTGGATCATTTGGATGATCTGTCACTTGCCTGTTTTGAAGTTAATGCAAAGATTAAAGAATAATTGGCTGAGTGCAAAAAAATTAGAGATGATTGTCCTTCCCCTGCATTTCTCGAATTACTATGCAGGCCAACCAACTTGGCTTTGATTGGTCCAGAAATTGTCTATTCTTAACAAATGCCGCCACCTCCATTTTGAACCCCTGGGTTCTTGTATTGTATTCTAAGCTTTTCCCTCCAATTTACAAGAAGCTTCTCAGTTTCCTTTTATTTTGAGGATTTCATGATATTATTTATATACTTCAAATTGTTTTTTACATGTCTTCAGTATGGATACAGTCTAGATTAGGTCAAAATTGCTATCAACCCATTCCATGTTAATCTCTGCCCCTTTAATATAAAACCAAATGGCTAGCTTTGAATCTGCGGATTCTTGTTTTTGAATGAAATATATATCCAAACTGGCATTAGGGGTAGAGCAGCAATCAAAAGTTAAATTTATTCTTCTATCTATCATTTCATTGTAATTTCTAGTTAGAATTTCAATTAATATTATGCTATAACGTGTCTGTCCGTCAATTAAGATAATTTGTTACTCACATTGCCAGTGATTTGCGATGCCTTGCATGGAGAAAATCAACATTTGTGATGCCTTATTTGCAGAAAATCAGCATGTTAATGCGTTTCAGGCTTTCTTGGGGCTTTAAAATGACACTGAATTTGTTTTTGAAGGGCAACTAAAGTGATAAATGATTCAGTCCGGCGTCCTACTCTTTTGAGCCTGTTGAGTCCCTCTATGGTGATTTGTGGTGACTCTGCTGTCCTTATTCTATCTGTGCGCCCTCTGTGAGCAAAATAGACACTAAGCTATAAGCGTAACGAATAGCTCCCAACTAAATGTCAGACTGTCGCTCTTAGAAGGACTTTAAAAATCATAAAATCACATAGTTAACTTAACCCCTCATTGGCTGTTGTTGAGTGAAATTCGCTCTCCACACTTTAGACTGATATTGACTAATTTAATTTCAGGGTACATGCCATGTGTGCCAACCGCAAGGCGAAACTGGAAGAGAGTCGTCGATTTTACCAATTCCTCCAAGACAGTGAGGAGGAGGAGGCCTGGATCGTTGAGAAGATCAGATTGGTCAAGTCAGAAGATGTGGGCAAAGATTTAAGGGCCGTTATAGTGCTCTTGAAGAAACATGAGGTAAATTAAACTATTATATTTCAGTTTGACCACGTACATACATGTGAATGGCTCATTCAGTCCAACCAGAAAGATTGCACATGCAAAATTGTTAAGTTGTGAATTTGATTGATATAATGACATTGTCTTTCATGGTTGATGACATGACATGATTGGTAATGATGCGCTTTAAGAAAAGACAAAAAAGTAGGATTTCAGAGTTCTTGTGGGCTTTCAATTTCTAACATGATTATTTATTGGATACAAACATTGGTTTAATATATTGCTCTTTATATTAAAAAATGAATCTTACGGTCTGCCACATTTCTAGAATGGGCGGCTGTCTTAAAAATCTGACAGAAATGGTACCAAAATGTGATGAACAAATTACAAATAAGCTCTTATTTTCCTGAGTGTGTGGCCTGTAGATGAGGAGCAATCAGACCACACATCGATTCACATGTTGTGGGACAGTCACAAAGTTTAATTGCAATATAATCTCTGCTACTAAAGCCATTGGTACATTTTTCACCTAACAGGTATTAGAGCAAGAAATGAAAGCGAGGAGGAAAGGTTGCGACCAAGTGTGTATGTCTGGGGAGCAGCTTGTGAAAAATCGACACCAGGCAAGTCGAGATATTAACAACAGGATCGAGGGACTACGTGACAAGTGGAGGAGACTGGAAGACCTCGCGAAAAAGAGGCGGACGAGATTAGAAGACGCTTACGAATCTCATCAGGTCGGTTGTCAGCTTCTGTCACCTTCTTTCTTTTTCTGCCAATTACAGACTTTGGTGGATTACGGGAGACTGGGTTAATTGGAAATCAGGTTAGGTTGTCTTCCCTAAAGAACTTGCTAATTGGTTTTGCCAAGTAACTCTTTTTCCATTCTTAATTAGCTGTATTGATACTTACAACGAAAAAATAAACCATAACACGTGTAACTCATTTAATGTCTACTGCTGTAAGATAGTTGTACCTAAATTTTCGCCAACGGAAAATTACTCAATTGCATTTCCTTATGGAATGAATGACGTCTTGAGGCCAATTGAAAAGTTGCTTTGTGAACTCTTTGTCTGCATGATCCCTGAGAAGTACATGTTGTCATGAATTGATATTTTGAGATTTATTAGACTGAATATGCACTGAAACATTGGCTAATAGGCCTACAGTAGCTCTGCAATGTTGCACCAGGTTTCAGGCAAGGTACTGTAGTCAGTACTTTGAAATTGCAATCAGACCAAGAATTTATTTAGCTGGTCCATGTATTACAAATGCTACACTTGTGTACTTGTATGACTTGCTCTGTATTGGAGAAATGCTCTCTTTCGAGTCTCTCCAGTGTATTTTTCTTTGAACAGTGCAAGTTAATGCTGAAGGGGTAAAGTCCTTTTACTGGGTTGTCTTACAGCAGGGACAGGAATGATAAGAATCACATGATCCACCATACAGCTGTACCAAGTGAACTTGCTCCGGGAGTCCCATCAAAGGTGTATTATTTCCGAGACTGACCATTTCTATTAGCCAATGGCATGTCTGAGAGATCTGTCAAGTACAGTCCTCCCTTGTCTCTTTTGTAAAAGAATATCTGTCAGTTAGCTCCAAATTATAGTACTAAACAGAATTGGATAATGATTAGGATGTTTTGGGGCTTGGCTGGGTGACAGTGGGTGTCATTATGCTAATTGCCTGTGTTATAATATCATACACTCCAGGTCATCAGGACAGTAATTCGCTTTATTTCTCTTAATCAGAAAGCTCTTAGCAGCTCTCTTGGAACTGGTATTACAGAATCCCATTAACGCTAATTAATGATAATTAGGATTCTTCAGATTAATTATCAATGTAATGAATTGGGGAGGGAAGGCGTGGTTAGCTCAGTCGGTAAGGCTCAGGGCTTCCAATTGCTGGGTCCTGTGTTTAATTCTAGCTCTGGCATGGTTACCTGAATCCTTGTCAAGTTTGACAGCTAGTAGTTTCAGTCAGGGGCATCAGCGTGATGGGCCATAAAACACGAACTCGCTCACTTGACAGCGGTTTCAATCGTCCTTTACATCTTTACGTTTCCCCCTCTCGCTTGTCTTTTAGTAGCTTGCCAGAGTACGCAAATTCAGGACATAGAGCCCACATCATCTGTCAGTCCCACTGGTATTTTGGGGGAGGGAACTTGCATATATTGCATAGTAGCGGAAAGTAAGTGTAATTAATTGTAGTTGTTCCAATCCAAATTACGGCCATCCTAAATCAAATGCTGGTGCCCTTGGGCTTTCCTTTTGTGTCTTGAGATGAATGAAATCCATTTTGTCATCTCAATTGATATTTTTCAGTATTATGCGGATGCAAATGAAGCAGAGTCGTGGATGCGAGAAAAAATGCCCCTCGTGAGCAGTGAAGATTATGGAAAAGATGAACTCAGTGCAAAGGTAAAGAGGAAAAAAAGATTTGATTTCATCCTTCGAAAGTGTGTTTGTGAAACTGAAAGCTTGACAATAACACCGTTCAACTTGTTGCAATGAGGCCTTGAAGGCAATGAATTGCAGCAAATGAAATTAATCGCTTCATCATGAAGTAATTCTTTCGGAAATGATACCTTGATTAAGATTTTCCCATAAAACTTGGTGAATCAGTATTTTGTGGAAACTATAATCTTGAGATTTGATAACCGCCTCCAGAGATGCAAAATAGAAACATAATAATTCTGTTGTGGAGTTTTGACGTTTTTGCTCATTTCCCATTGAGCTTTAAATAATATTTGTCTTTTCAGAATTTGTATTCAATGTCAAAACAGCATAATTGCCATAGTTATAGATATTGTAATGATGTGATTATTGTAAGAAAAAAAAGGACATTTAATATCAAATCTGAAAAAGTCGAAAGTAGTGAATTAGCCAAGGAATTAGGTTACCTGATGGATATATAAAATTCTATTAACGCGTTTAGCTGCCTACTAGAACTCAATTAACAATTCTAGTGATCCGAGTGATTTTACGAATGATAAAACGCTCTTGTTCTCTGAAAAAAATTTGGAATACTTAGTTACTTTTGAAATCATTTTTCAGAATCAACTGCAAAGACATGCACGCCAAGAGGAGGAGATCAAAGCATATGAGGACGACATCAAAAGACTGGACAACCATGCTGCCCTCATGACTAAGGCCGCACATGTGCATAATGTGAGTTTTGATTTTATAGTAGGCCTACCCATTGTATTTCTTCTACTTAATTTGAAATTATTTTTATCTCAAAAAGATGCCCGCCCACATGGGTAGGTAGCAGTCTTTAGGGACAAATAAGATTGTGTGCAAATGCAGCGGCCATACTGAAATAGATATCACTTGCATAAGTTTAATTCTTCTGATCTGTTTCCAAACTTAAAAGGCAGTAGGGCAAGTTGACCTAACTTCAGCCTACTTTGGTTTTTGATCGCTTGTCATTGGCTGGCTATTCATGGGAATAACCTGTAGCTGTGGACCTAACCCCAGCCTTCACTCCTCTTTACGACTACATTGTAAAAAAACAACCACATGCTTTATAAGGCAGTGCAAATGTGTTCAAAAGACAATAGTGGGAAATGTACCTAACTTCAGCCGTGTTGTACCTAACTTCAGCCTAGGGTGTACCTAACTTCAGCCCCGCACCTAACTCCAACCAATTGATCCGATTCTGTCATAAAAAACCGCAGAATGATTAAATTTGGCCTTAATTACTTACCTGTATATAAAACATGACAGTTTGAAAAAAATCAATGCTCCAAAATTTATTTCAAAACAGCTTGGAAAGAAGTCATCGTTTTCACGGAAAGAGGATAATAATTTATTTTAAACTTCAGTTCAGGCAACTGGTCTATTCCAGTATGCCAGATGTAAAAATGCTTTAAAAATTAATTTTTTAGATAGATAGATATTCAGGGATGAATAAACAAACTTCTCATGTGAGATGTATTGGCTGGAGTTTGGGAAACCTGGGGGCTGAAGTTAGGTCATATGGGGGCTGAAGTTAGGACCATGGGGGCTGAAGTTAGGTTAAGATTGACATGTCTTATAAATCACCTAATTCATTGAATGATCAAGTAGAAAATATTGAAAAGAACCTTAATTTATGGAAGATTACTAATTTTTCCTTGTGATTAAACTTTTTTGGGCTGCTCCTGCTTTAGTGAATTGGTACAGCCAACTGACAGATTTAACGTTTTATCAACCTTTTTTTTCGTTTCCCGTTGTATTCGCGTCGCAAAACAAGCAAAATGCGGTCCACCAAAAAAACATGTAAAATTCCTGATTCACGGTTATGATGGTCATAACTTTTTGATAATTTATTCTAAACACATTGACAATAACTTTAAACCCAAATACTGGCACCTTGGCCTCATCAAAATTTAATTACAAGGAGTTTTCTGTAGGGGGGCTGAAGTTGGGTGAGAGGCTGAAGTTAGGTCAACTTGCCCTAATTGCTCTCCATTTTCAGTGTCAAATGATGCAATATTGGCAGTTGAAATTGACATAATATGTTACTGGAGCCATATTTAAAGTGTTCTCTCGGATTTCATTAGATTACATTAATTAGATAGGCCTATATGTGAATCACTAGAAATCAGAAAGTAATCTTAAAAGTTCAGTTTTGTATTTATGAACAGATTAAGTTCTGGTTTATCACGATGTGATTAAGTTCACTTGGTAGAAGGTTGGAGTTGGTTGTCTCTACCAATTTGTGACTTATATAGATTACTTTGCAGTTTTTGTATGTATTTTTTTTTTTTCGGGTTTCGTTGTTGTCGTCTGGTCTTTGGTGTTGGACAGTAGTTTGAATCATCCTTTAATATTTGTCGTGTACCCTCCTTGTCCTGATTAGCCTACTCGGTCCACGGATACATGACATAAAACCTTACTCATAAGTTCATTGATTTGTTTTTAGATTAAACCTGAAACAACGCGACAAAGATCTAGAGAAGAGAAAGTGGAGAGTGAGGAGGAAGAAGACGTCTTCGAAGAGGTGATTAATTCCTTTCACAGTGTCCCTTAAAATTTTTTAGGATTTTTGAAATGAAGCCCGAAAACTAAAAGTGCACGATTGGAGAGGAAGGTCGGGAGAACATTTTAAGACAAAAACGAAAAAAATTCTATTGGGAGAATTTTGAGTAATGTCAATTTTAAGATTTTGGTTTATCACACTCTCATTGTCATGCTGAAATTGAGGTATAAAAAGTCAATAAATTTGGGAGAGGTAAATTAATGGGATATGTATTAATGAGAAAACATTATTTTTAAGTTTCGAAGACTATCGTGTTCATGTTGGGCAAGTTTTGTCAAAAAATGCTGTACAGAGTGTGACAAACACATTGTGACTGCATGTCTTTGTAATAAGCAACTTTGTATCAATGCAAAGTAGTCTCTTTTGCTCCTGTAGTACATTCTGAGACATGTAGACCAGATCTCGAGTTAATAAAACCCTGCATATGTATGTCTCATGGAGGTATTACTGAAATTAAATTAAAATGGTGGTCCATTGTTCTGCTGTCATATACCAGCGAGAATTTATTTCCCGCCACATGTGAAATCATGGAAGACCTAAACAGTCCGGGAAATTATCACCAGCTGGTGACAATCGATGTCCTCAGCCCCACATGACAATCACCCTAGCATTGTCATCACCCTCCCATGACACTCTCACAGTGTCATGGCCTAGCCATGACTTTGGCAGTGCTCAAAATCATCTTTGACTGGCTATTTAAAAAGAACTAGTGCAACTATCACTTCCAAACTTGGTATGAAGTTGTACTTATGCTGGACATGTCAAAAGCGTTCGATACAGTTAGGAGATCTGAACTGATGAAAACTTTGAAAGAAATACTAAATGAAGATGAATTGCACATGATTAAGATTTTGATAGAAGACGTCAAGCTGAGGGTCAGAATAGGGAAAACTTTAGGAGAAGAGATTGTCACAAATGTGGGTGTACCACAGGGTGATTGTCTGAGTCCAATCTTCTTCATTATATATTTAGCCGAAGCTCTGAAATCAACGCAAGGAATTATGATACCACCACACATTGAAGATCACAGATATACAAAATACAGCAGTAGACTATTGATGATTGATCAACAATACGCAGATGATACAGCATGGATAACGAATGATAAAGAAAGAATTGAAGATATCAGAAAAACAGTCCCAGTCATTTTAAAAGAGAAAAATTTACAAGTGAATGATGGTAAAACAGAAGAATATGAAGTTAAAAGGGGAGAAGACGAAAGCTGGAAAAAATGCAAATATTTAGGAAGCCTTCTAGACACAAGAAATGACATCAACAGGAGAAAAATTTTAGCCATAGCTGCTTACAACCAGTTGAAGAAAATCTTGGAAAGCAAGAAAGTGTCGAAAAAGGTTAAAATCAGACTTTTCCGTAGTCACGTAGAAAGTATATTTTTATACAACTGCGAGTTATGGACAGTGACTAAACAAATAGAGAATGACGTTGACGTATTTCAAAGAAAAATGCTGCGAAAGATCCTAGAAATAACATGGCAAGATAGGATATCAAACGAAGAATTGTACAGAAGAACCAAGTTAAATCCATGGAGTAAGAGTGTTAAAGAAAGAAGATTACAGTGGTATGGACATTTATTGAGACTACCGGAAGAAACCCCAGCAAAGGGAGCGCTAAGAGAAGCGAGAAAATATGTTCAAAAACCAAGGGGAGGGCAGAAACAGACCTGGCTGAAATTAGTGGACAAAGATCTTGATAAGCTAAGTATAAATGTTACAGTTGTAAATGGTAATGGTAGGAATAATTACACATATGAATGTTTTGATCATGAGCAGTTAGCTAAAAATAGAAGTATTTGGCAGGTTGTGGTGCGCCGCGCTATGTCGAAAGACGGAAGAGCGTAACAGAAGAAGAAGAAGAAGAATGAAGTTGTATCACAGACATTCACAGTGTCAACTAACTCTATGAATTTTGGTAGACCTATCCATTACATAATGAGGAAAAGAACCTGAAGGCTCCAGAGAAATTAGGAAATTGTCATCAGCTGCTGATGACTTTGCAGTATTTCGTGAAATTGGATAGAATTAAGTCCCGTAACTGACATGCTGCTGTGTGGTGAGGATGGCTGCAAAGAGATCAGACTTTCCTCTGAGACCCAACTGATCAACCCCACACACTCAATCATCCTGTCAGGGCCAGGACTTGGCTGGAATTGCAATTGTCCTCATATGCTGGTAATTTCCCTGACTGCTAAAGGGCATTGAAGTTGGCTGGTCTTTATGAATTCAAATCCCTTTGAAATAATTTGCCTTAGAAATCAGTAAATTGTTTAATTTGTCTCATCATTGCTCCCTGGTCTAGCTATACATGTTGCGCACACATGATCAACCATACAAAACACATTTTAGGATCACATCGCATTTCAGAAAGACTTGTCAAGCTATCCAGGATCCCACATGCATATTCAGTCAGTCTGGATGTGTGAGTCAGTCCATTTACAAATGCCTTAGTCTTGGAATTAATGCGTTAATGAAGGCAATGTTACTGATAACCCTTATTTATATAATCAACTTAGTAGAACACATGCAGATAATTTGTTGACATTAACATGACATTTTTATGATATTTTAATGAACAGTTATATTGCCAAATCATATTCCTTGCCTGTGGGACATCAGCAATCCACAAATTTTACAGACCTATAGAAATACTTCATAGATCAAATTTGGTCAAAAACAGTATAAAACCACCAATGATGAGGCTTGACTAGTTCAAATCAGGTAAAAATGATCAAAACATGCAACAGAGTCAATTCAACAAGGGTGCAAAAGCACTTATTACTATATCATACAGTCTAAAGTGTTTGTCACACTCTGTACACCATTTTTTTGGCAAAACACACCTAATATAGACACAATGGTCATGGAAATTAAAAAATAACATTCTCTCATTAATATCAATCTCAGTAAATTAACTCTACCCAATTTATTTACTTTTTATACCCCGATTTCAGCATGAAAATGAGAGTGTGATAAATCAAAATCTTAAAATTGACATTACTCAAAATTCTCCCAATAGAATCTTTTCGTATTTGTCTTAAAATGTTCTCCTGACCTTCCTCGACAATCGTGCACTTTTAGTTTTCGGGCTTCATTTCGAAAATCCTGAAAAAATTTAAGGGACACTGTGCTTTGTTTCCTGATTGATTGGTTTGGTTTAGAATTGTGATAACCACTTCGAAAAGACCATCATTTACAGTGATGCACTTTGATAAAGAAAAAATGAGGATCACTTCACTGTGAAAAATGCACTTCGTGATTCATGATAGCTGATGAAGTGTCATCTTCTATACTTTCAACGTGGGAAACATAGAGGCAGTTTGATTAGTCATGATCAAGAGAAGGCCATTTGACTTGTCATAACTGATTGTGGATTGAAAATCAGATGCATGATCCTTTTGTTTGACTGTCACCAACAAGAGGGATGAGTCTCCTTAAACCAAATTAACATTGAAAGTATTGGGTATGATCATGACAAATCATATGTATGATGACACACGAAGTGCCATTTTCACAGTGCAACAGTACACTCTTTTTCGGTATCAAAGTGCATCTCAGTAGAGAGCATACATTCCAAACTACAAAGGTCTTTATTTCTTCACTGAAATTTGGACCTCTGTAGTTTGGAATATATGCTCGATGAATTTCCAAACGTCTGGATCTAACCTAGGCTCTCATAGTTATACCGCTATTAAAAGATTTATGGAGCAGCAGAATCATGCAGTATAAGGTACAATCTGTGGAGAAAAAAACCAGCTCCAAAGACCTCTCACATGTCTCCAACAACTAGTAATCATTAAAAAGGAGATTTTTTTGCTAATTTGAATTAGGGAAAATCAAATGGATGAAGAAATCACTGGATAGATACAATGGAAGGTTGTCTAACTGACAGAAACTATTGGTCCTTGCAAATGAATAGACTAATTTGAATTGTGATGCATTTCAGGTGCCCTACGAATACATAGAGAATGTGATGCAAGAGAAAGAAGTGATAAAGGAGGAGGTGGTGGAGAAGAAGATCCCCCAAGTAAAAGCCATGTACCCCTACGAAGGCCAAGGCATGAAGATTGCGAAGGGAGAGGTCAGTTCCCCAAATTATTATTTTTTTCTCAATTTTTATGCACATAGTAGAAGTAGATATCTTGTCCGGAAACCAATTGTATAATGTCATGATATAGGCGCAAGGATTGCCTCAGCGGTCTATGGAAACCAAGGGGTCACATGACTGCCCATGGTCTCGGTCATGTGACCGGAGAAGTCTGAGCTTGTCCTCGTTTAACAATGGTCTAACATTTTCAACAAAGCTGTATTATCACAACTTATGGCCATATTTTCGCTACTTGGTGGCCCCCAGGCTACATCTTCCAACCTTTAATCACTGAGGTTGGTCCTGAGACTATACTTTCTGTGCAACAACAGTCTTTGTTACTATTCTTGGAGGTCTTGCTTTTGGTAAATGTCAGTTTTTAACCGACCTAACGTCGGTTGTTAGTGGGGGGTTGGTAGTGAAAGGGGACTCATGTAAACCATGTCCATGTGTCCATGTCAACATTTCTTGTCAACATGTGTGTAAAAGTCCATTTGTGACCTTAGTTTTCAACTTAGAGGAATGAAATTTGGTACAGGTATGGTACTATGGGCATGGATCTGGGACATGTTGAGAAATCCAAGATGACTGCCATTTTGGCAGCCATTTTGGCGGCCATTTTGGCAGCATGTAAACGATGTCCATGTGTCCATGTAAACATTTCTTGTCAACATGTGTGTAAAAGTCCATTTGTGACCTTAGTTTTCAACTTAGAGGAATGAAATTTGGTACAGGTGTGGTACCATGGGCATGAATCTGGGACATGTCGAGAAATCCAAGATGGCTGCCATTTTGGCAGCCATTTTGGCAGCCATCTTTCTTCATTCTTGAACTGCCCATTGTGACCTTAATATTTCACTTAAAGTTATGAAATTTGGTACAGGTATGAGACTCGGGGCATGGATTGGGAACATGTTGAGAAATCCAAGATGGCTGCCATTTTGTGGCGGCCATTTTGGCAGCCATCTTTCTTCATTCTTGAACTGCCCATTGTGACCTTAATATTTCCCTGGCAGTTCTGAAATTTGGTACAGGTATGGAACTCTGGGTACGGATTGTGAACATGTTGAGAAATCCAAGATGGCGGCCATTTTTTGGTGGCCATTTTGGCA
Organism: Platynereis dumerilii; assembly: GCA_026936325.1. Classification (NCBI taxonomy): domain Eukaryota; kingdom Metazoa; phylum Annelida; class Polychaeta; order Phyllodocida; family Nereididae; genus Platynereis; species Platynereis dumerilii. Next base: position 23,610,459 of record JAPTHN010000011.1, read on the forward strand.
GCCATCTTTCTTCATTCTTGAACTGCCCATTGTGACCTTAATATTTCACTTACAGTTATGAAATTTGGTACAGGTATGGAACTCTGGGTATGGATTGGGAACATGTTGAGAAATCCAAGATGGCTGCCATTTTGTGGTGGCCATTTTGGCAGCCATCTTTCTTCATTCTTGAACTGCCCATTGTGACCTTAATATTTCACTTACAGTTATGAAATTTGGTACAGGTATGGAACTCTGGGTATGGATTGGGAACATGTCAAGATTCCAAGATGGCGGCCATTATTTTGTGGCCATCTGGCAGCCATCTTCTTTTATTTATTGTACTGCTAATAGTGACCTCAATATTTCGCTTAGAGCTATGAAATTTGGTACAGGTATTGGCCTGTGGGTATGGATCAGGAACATGTTGAGAAATCCAAGATGGCGGCCATTTTGTGGTGGCCATTTTGGCAGCCATCTTTTTGTATATATTGAACTGCTCATAGTGACCTCTATATTTCGCTTAGAGTTATGAAATTTGGTACAGGTATGGGCCTGTGGGTATGGATCAGGAACATGTTGAGAAATCCAAGATGGCAGCCAATTTGGCAGCCATCTTTCTTCATTTCTTAAACTGCCCATTGTGACCTCAATATTTTGCTTAGAGTTATGAAATTTGGAACAGGCATGGGGCTGTGGGTATCAGTCAGGAACATGTTGAGAAATCCAAGATGGCAGCCACTTTTTGGCAGCCATTTTGGCAGACATCTTTCGTCATTCTTGAACTGACCATTGTGACCTTAATATTTCACTTACAGATATGAAATTTGGTACAGATATTGGCCTATGGAGTGTGGGTATGGATGAGGACCATGTCGAGAAATCCAAGATGGCGGCCATTTTGGCAGCCATCTTTCCTTTTTTTTAGAAATCTGTTCAAACTGCATTGATTCTATACCAATAGTCTAGCATCTTCCAATCAACTATTTCTCCTATCTTCCAATATCAGTTGCTCAGTGGTTTAAGCAATGGCACCTTCAATTTCATTGCACTAGGTCGGTTTTGAATCCGCGGATTCTTGTTGTTTCTTCATGCTTCTTATGGTGTTCTTATTAGCAGTTGGTTACCAGCAGTTAGGATCTCATGACAGCAAATGCTCCAGCTTAATGTCTCTTTCATTATTTTCTGATATCTGGTATATTCCAATATGCAGCATGGATTTTGTCGCCCACAGAGCAATCAACTGCACCTGTTACTCTCAGTGTTTTATGTTACATTTAAACTATGTTAAAATTTTCTTGTAATATTATTCTTTTGTTGAATATCTCATAGATCGTGGTGACGCAAATCAGCACATCTCATAGGTCTCTTGTTTGAATTTCCTCAGATTTCCTCTCATAGAAATTGCCATCGATTGACATATGATCTTGTAGGATCAAATAGGCAGAACCCACTTTCTCATGTTTCTTCACAAATAGAATTGAACACTAAACTTCATATGAACTTTTTTTATATAAACAGATATTCATATATAACAAAAATGCAAATACATGTACTTGAACAACATTGTCAAAATCCAGTTCAAAAACTTAACAACGATAAAAATGTACTTTTGGCAATGGTAATGAATAATACTGACAGTTTCGATCACAAATACTTCAGGTAATTGATATATTCACGAAAACTATAGGACACGGACAATCAACACTTTCATAAGGTTACCTTTGTTCTGCAGAGAATCTAAGTGCCTTGTAAGTTGTAATAGTTCATTAAGGAATCATCAGTAAAGCTGCCTTTTGTCCTATTTTGTCCCCTCATCCATGATTTGTAATGAGATCAATCAACACAGATGCTAAATTGGACAAAGTGGATTGATAGCCTTCTCAGGAGTTCAAAAATTCAAGCATTAACAATTTGAGCTTTTTTGTTTTAATTCTATAGAAGCATATACTCTGTGGTTTAATGTCAGTGTCTGAACTTGAAAAATGCCCAAATCTCTGGCTCATACCAAAAATTCACTGATTCATGCTTTTAAGACTTCTGAATAAGGCACTGCGTCTTCAAATGGCGTTTTTATCATCAAAGCTATCACCTTGGCAAGTAAGGCCCCCAATACCAAGCCGAGCGTCGTTATTTCTGATAGAGTGCTCCCCTGGAGTTGGAGAGATTACTGTTGTTATCTTCAAAGTCCGTCACAGGAGTCTCCGTGCAGTTTGAATTATTTCCTCCGTCCTTGAGGTTTTGGTTAGCACTACATCCATTTGCAGGGTAGCCAGAGTCTGCTTTTGTGACAGGCTGGTCGTCTACAAAGGCCTCGTTAGTGTGAGCATGATTGTTGTGACCATCACGATTGTTTGTTAATTGTTCAATAGGACTGAGAATCGGGTTCTCAGATGATGACTGGAGCTGCCGGTTGCTCTGGAAAAGACTGCCGTTGCTGATGAGACTACGTCTTCTGGGGGATAGCCTATTTTCGACCAAAGGTGATGGGGAATTGTCTTTTACGCTGAATATTGAGTTACGGGTCTTTTTATTCCTTGTGTAGTCCGTGAAGAAAGAGCTGTGGAGCGCAGGAGGGGTGGGTTGACTGCCAAAACACTTGCACGACATACGCCACCAGAAGTGTTTGTAGGCTGCTCGGAAATCTGCGCGGAATATGCCATAGATAAAGGGATTAATGACGCTCGACATGTAACCCATGTATGAAGCTACGAGGTTGGCGTATGGTGGGACGTAGTTCGGGTTCGTGTTGATCACTTTGAGAAGTTTAGTGACACAAAATGGCGACATGCAGATGAAGAACAGGGCTACAACTATGAGGAGGGAGCGAATGGTCTTTGTAGCTGACCTCTGACCTTTTGGAATGGCCGCATCCATCGGTCCAGTCCTGCACGGTTTGGCCTCCTTGATGATGCTTGTGTAACACAGCACCATGATGATCCCTGGGACTGCAAAGCAGATTACGAAAGCAGCCACAACGTAATATATTGTATCTGGTTTCTCATCATGCCACGCAATAGCACACACCACCTCCCAGTAATCGTAGTGAACCCACTTCTTGATGACCGGAGGTATGCCGAACGTGACGCCCTGGATCCAGGCCCAGGATATCATGCACTGCACTCTGCCTTTGGTTATGAAAGTGTTATAAGTCAACGGATGGATGACTGCGAAATATCTATCGATGCTGATGAAGGCTAGAGTGAGCATTGAGACGATGATGAGAATGTAGTTTGTCGCACAGCATATGTCACACCACGCTTGATTGATAGTTCTATAATCTCCTACGAGCATTGTGAATGCCGTACACATAACAACGACCGCACTGCTCATGTCCGTTACGCTCAGGTTTATGATGAATAAATTCGAGTTGTGTTCTCGCAATTTCGGCGTCTTCATGATGGCGTAGATCACTGCCGTGTTTCCTCCTAGGGCCGTCAGGATTATGAGCATGAGGAAAAAGGCGTTCAGTGTGATCTCATGCTGCTCTCTGTGCTGCCAGATTTTGGTAACGTTACCAAAGTCCAGAATTTTACCGATGTCCATGGAGTCATTGGTTTCTGAGAATACTACTGAAGTATTCACTGCATCGTGGTCGTGCGTCATGGTTTATTAGATTGAGGTACGTGAGGTACACCTTTTCTTCAAGACCTGAAATTATATGAAATACGTATCATTGAAAAGCTGTTAGAAAGGATCATCTCACACAATTAGCAATTGATTCCAATTTGATCATTGCACCCTTCCTCAATCCTCATATCATAATAAATGATGAGCTTATTCTTTCATCAAGTTATAAGTCATAGGCCTAACTGACAATTTTATCATTTAATTGGTATGTAATTGGGGGCCATATTCCATAATCTGGCAGTTTAATAATTAATTATCCTGGCTTTAACAATTACTGGTTAAGTACAACAATAAATGGTAATAAATGGGTACATTTAGATTTAGACACATATCTGATCCTTTCATTTGGCTGCAATTTGTATCATTTGATTCATTTTAATTGAAGGACTCCATGGGATTATTTTATAGTTTGTTATATTTCACTTTTCTGAAAATCTTGTTGTGCGTTGTCCTGGTTGATTGTGTTGAGATAATGTTGATAGAAGATATAATTTATATACTGTATTGAGAAATGAGCCATATTAGACATTATAAAAACAAGGACTACTTTGATATACATGTCTTTGATGCAGTTTATCTTATAAATTTGAGAAGAAAATATTGCTAGTCATGACAAAAAATCTGCCTGACATGTTGTAAAGGTGCTCTGTAAGCGCTTTGAAAACAATGAATTTAGAACATGTGATTGTTGTACAACGAAATAATTATACAACACACAATTCCACGTATGAAAGGATTGCTGTTTCTTTGTGTTTCACATTTGATAGTATGTAAGATGGGACGACAGAAGTCTGTTTTGCCTACCTACTACTTGCCTCAATAATCTCTTGGGTTTTGACGCCGCCTTACCAAACATTTTTCGTAGAAAGAAACCTAACTCCTATGACATGAAATGGCCCAACGGTGACTCCCATATTGTATTACCATTTATGACTAATGGTTTTCTCTGTGATATACTAGAATGAGAATTAACTGATTGAATTGAGACGTCATCGAATGGCATGGATGGTTTTTCGGAAATTGTTCCATGGTTTTTATCAAGTTGGTTATGATCTTCAAAGCCATTTAATACTAGATTAATGAGTATTATATTATTGTTCTTCCCTTATAACATTGACATTTTAGTAAAAGGTGTCATTTCTTGGTCAGAAGTGTGTTTCTCTATTGACAGTCCAAGTTTCTTGTGTTTAATGTCTTTCACGTTGAGTACAATATTCTGAGTGCTGCTGTTGTAGCCGTTATGACATATATCTGTCTCTATGCCATTTCTTCATCTACTAAAAGAGACAATTTTTTCTGGCTCATGTTGATATTAATCATAACTTAAATGGCTCTTCCCTTTAAACCATTTAATTTGGATACCCTTACTTACAAGTTATGTTGTTCCTATCAAGTTATGCCTTGATGAGTTAGGGACATGTGCCTTGTGAAAGCAAACATGTCAACCTATGTAATGGATCCTAAGTGAGTTGTTCGTGTAATAACTGCTGTTAGTGTCAATAGAGGCTATTTCTATACCTATCTTATTGGTGCTATGTTGTAACTTAATTATCCTCCATTGTTGGGATCGGCTAATTAACACAGCTGCATACTATAAGCCGAACTATTGTATTAAAAGATTAGGAGTTAATTTACATTAGCAGAACTTTGAAGTATTGCCTGTTAATCAATTACACCATTTATATTACCTGTTTGTATTACCTCATATATTGTTAATATAGTGATATTTGTGTTACATAAATTGTCATGTCATAGTCTTAATATAGTGATATTCATAGTTACAGGCTGCTAGTCTTGTCAGCATATAAATTTGCATTGTACTGAAATTTACATTGTGATGTAATCTTGAATGCTGATTAAATTGTGACTTAGCTGTTTTAGTTGTTATCATGAAATCCACAAGACAGTCCTTACAGTAAAAGTATAAACAGACAATGTAGAACTTAAGTGAAAAAGCCATGTTTGTTTACATTTTGATCATTTTGGGGCTCTCCCGGGAATATTAAAATGTGAATTTGCATCAACCAGTGCAGTGTCAACTAATGTTTGTGGACTTAAGAGTAGTAATACAGACATTGTCATAATCTGCAGTAAATTTTAAGATAAATCATTCATAGGCAAGCAAGTGATTTAGTCTGACAGGGCTCCCAGCGGCCCTATATTTCCTATAAATTCCTATTTTTTTTTTTTTGCTCCCTATATTTTCCTATATTTTCAAGCTTTTTGCCCAAAATCCCTATAAATCCCTATATTTTTGTGGCATTAAATTTAAAATTGCCTCTTCTCATGTAGAATTTAAATTAGTAACTATTGTTTAGTGTTATAAGGAAGTATTTCAGAATTCTAGCTCATCCCTTGGTCAACATGTCAATGTATCTTTTCTCAACACTGGTCAAGTCAGATCCGGTTCATTCTCTGGACATGAGTCGCCGATCGAGCACTCGACCAGTGAATTGACTGTTAATTTACCTTATTTGGAAGCCGAAAAGCCCTATATTTTCCCTATATATGCACTACCGAAACCCTATAAAACCCTATAAATTTAGTTGTTCAATAGTGCTCACTAATTGCCTATATATTGCATTTGACGACGGAATTGGACCAATGCATAAAATTTGAGTTGTTCAATAATTGCACAATTTCTAGCTGGCGTTAAAAGCCTTCATTTCTGGGTTAAACAAGCTCCTTGGACAATAGCCTCGCTGAATTGCTGCTATTATGACAATTTACATAGGTCTACAATCTCTACATAGGAAGACTCTTTACTCAATAATTGGCTTGTGGAGAGCACATCTATCAAGACCTGTTTATTGCTATTATTGAGTAACATTGCATCGCTTGTTAATACGAATGATGTAGAGCTACCTTTTCCCTGTAACAGTTCAGGGTAATATAGGAGTGCTGCTGGAAAGAAAATAAGAGCATTTAAAAAAGATCTATTTACATCTGAACAAGGCCCTGGTTGTGAAAGAGAAGGAGGTTGGCTCAGTTGTTAGCACTCATGGCTCACAATGGCTGGGTCCCCAGGTTTGATTCTAGCTCTGGCTCACTCACCTACACCTATGTTGGCTAGCAGTTTTACTCATCTTTTTCCTCATAGTAGGGCCTCCAGCTGTCATAGTGTCATAAGTAACCTCTCACAGTATATAAATACAGGACGTAAAGCCCGAATTGCCCATCCATTCACCGCGTATCATGGACAATAGCAAGTGACTCCTCTCAGAAACCTAAATCTTGGACCCCGAGGCCCAGGGGCCAGGGCACCATCTTTAATTGATTAAAGAGCCGTGACAAATTGAAGGACGCAGGTGCGAAAAGGAACTCAATGATTCTATTCCAAAACTTATTAGTTTTTTGTCATATTGGTTTATGTGTGGTAGGGTGGTAGCCAATATAGGTATACCGAAAATTATTACCAATATAGGTTATAACAAGTGGGCTGTATTCTGCTACCTTCTTTAACCAGTCCATTTTAGGCCAATTTTGGGATTAGAAAAGAGTCAAAATTGACTTTTCCCATCTACTAATATATATAAACTTAAACATATTTAAGAACGTGCATGGTACTGTGGAAAGACAAGATCTAAAAGATGAATTACTATGTGGTCTGAGTCAAATTCTGACTGCTTTAGAACTATGAAGTCCTTTCAAGAGAATGTAGAAATTAGAAATATTTAAAAAAAGGTTATCCAAAGATTAAAGTGAATTTTATGGAATTAATCTAAGCCTTGAAAAGGTCATTCTCATGGCTGCAAGATGGAAATTTCTTTTCTCATAAAACTGTTGGTCTCTTTGGTTCAGGTGTTGCTCAGGGACTTGATTGGGCAAGGCTGAATAGTTGTTTGATCTTTAAGAGCTCATTAAATAGTGGCTCGAAATTTTAATCAGATTTTGGTTTGTTTTGGTTTGGTACTTTGCATGCAAATGCGACTAGTTTTTGAAAAAAAAAGTGTTTTGACTTTAAGAAAGTTTGTTTCTAAAGGTTCAGTTCATATGCCTACTCCAGAAAGTTGACTTTTCTTGTTATTACAAGATAAGGGCATGGAAAAAGGCAGTTCTGAATGTTATTCTTGATTATTTTATAAACGAGAGTTTATAATAGAGATTAAGAGTGTTATATTTTTTATTAGATGAAGTTGTGTAAATTGTAATTCTGAACTTGGCGTTAAACTATTCACATGGAATACCCCAATATTAGAAATGTAGTTTCAAGGAATATTTTTAAAATAAGAAATGCTCAAACATGTTTTTTGTAATTGAATAATTATTATAAAATATAGCAATTTTAACTTGCTGAATGCTTCATGATTGAAAATTATTTATTGCTTGTAAAACTTAAGCTGTAGTCAGTGTAGAGTATGATTTTTTTTCTAATTAGATACATGTAAACAAAAGATGTTAATTTAGAAGTACTTACCATTTCTTAATGTGGAAATGAAATAACCCTATCCATGCTTGAATTCTGACAACACATTCTTGACAATGTCAAGTATTGATGGCTCTCTACTGTCTCGACTCCTGAGCGTGGCACATGTATCAAGTATTAACTCCAGTTTGACAATGGTTAGAGCCAAGCATGCAAAAGCTTCATAAGGAGATGGGCCGCATGTCTTCAAATTGGCCAGCCAGCCTTCATGCAAAGCACAGGATGGAGTGCGGCTGGGATAAGTGGTGATGAGCCACATGCACTGACTGTGTGTATGTGTGTATAGAGGTGAGGCCAGACTTTTTAAGTTTTTAGCTTCTCGGATCGACCGACCCAACAGATTTTCTGCCTACAGAAAAAAAAATTGAGCATAGCAAGAATTTTTATCCAATTGACGTAAAAAAAATTGAGATTTCACCTTTTTTTTTCTGTTCTACCGACCGACCCTAGGAAAAAGTGCCTCGAGAAGATCCAAGAAGCTAAAGATCAATTATGTCTGGCCTTATGCTAAATGTGATGGATGTGGCCACGAGATAATCCCAGGTCATTCTTGGAGCTAGATTAAGATAGGAATATTTCACATCATGCATTGTAGTTATGATTGTACAGAGGGGCTATGATGTTAGTGGTAGTCTACTCGTGTGGTGGAATCGGGATACTTAGTCTGAAAAGCAACTAATGCAACATGAGTCTCCACTGTCCAGGTAGCAAGGCAAATATTCAGCCAGGGAAAGCCAGGTCGAGCAAATAAATAACTCCTTTGTTTCTCTTGCAATGGCATAAAGCTGCAATATTGTAATGTTTATGAGATGTGCAATGTACATACGAACGGTCATTCACAATGTTGATCAAGTTAGTTCAGTGTCACAGCATTGGAAAATGTGTATCAAGAGGTCATGTTCAGACCTGCCTAATAGCGGGAAAGAATGTAAAAAAAACTTTAAAGCTTATAATTTTAATACACTGTTTCTTTTCTGGTACATCCAGGTCCCCATGAGAAAGATTTTATGTTATTTTAAAAGTCCTGTGGTAAATGGGCAATTGTCTTCACTAATTTCTATAAGTTTCTTAAATCTTATTCCTTGTCCATTTCTTTACTCTTCCACGGTAATATCCTGTATTAAATTACGCCAAATTCTAGGAAGTTGTTCGGCCACTGATTCAATTTTCGGATAAGAAAACTTATTGGAAGAAGCAGAAATCAAAATAGATACAAAGATAAGGTTTGTTATGGCTGCTTGGTAAACAACACAGCCTGTTGTGTCGCAGTTCGGCTGGATTGATGATTAGATTAAATGATAAACCGCTGCTTTAAGGGTACTCCTTTTCATTGCTGTATTCAGGGTTCCCACTCAACCTGGAAAACCTTGAAAACCTGGAATTTTGGGTTGTGCTTTTCCCGGCCTGGAAAAACCTGGAAAATGTGATATTTTCACCAAAAACCTGGAAAAAGTCTGGAATTTGGGGTTCCCTTGCCAAAATTGAAACGGTCCAACAAATTGTGGACTTTGACGACTGTCCGGGGCGCAAAATCAGTTAGAAAGAATTGCAGGTTTAGGCCTTGAAAACTGGTTTTGGTAGCCTTGAAAAACCTGGAAAAAACCTTGAATTTGAATTTGGCAAAAGAGTGGGAACCCTGTGTATTTAACGCCTTTTTGACCCAACAATTTGCTATCTTTATTGGTTGTTCAGTCGAGAGTGATGTAGATTTATGCTAATTTAACGAGCCACTTCATCATGTCCTTGCTGACTGCTGCTGATGGAGCATGAGCATAAAACTTTTATCAGAATCTAAGGTCGTCTCTACCACTTCAGCAAATATTTCTGATTTACAATAATGAGAAAGAAGAATTTTGTCGTCTTAAGATGTCTATCAGCAGTGGTGATTGAAGTCCATGCCAAAAAGGTAGAATCGATGAAGTACTTGACGGAACGATTGGCCACAAGAGCTCAAGTGGATTGCTTCATTGTTGAAAGCATAAATATTCCAATTAGACACTTCGCAAGAACTACTTCTTGCTGATGCTTAGATCTACTACCATATCATTTGCAAAGTGTGCAATTATGGGTTTGTTCACCTTGTTTGTATAACAATGCTCCTCCACCGAGTTATCGACCGATAGATACATAGATAGATACATAGATACATAGATAGATACATAGATAGTAAAACCAATGCTGTAACCGTACTTAGTGGTGGAGCAGTGTCACAGGTGCCCTGCAGACATGAGGATGCCAAGTGTCACCACACACTGCCTTGTTCCATTAAGATGCTTCGTCTCCCATTGTGTGGCTTATTTGCAAAGTGACCAACGGAAAGGTCATGCTTTTCAACTGGAGGGAGTTGTGATTTATGTCCTTCAACTCATTTGCATCTCTCAGAAAAAAAGAAATTATATAAATGAGCTGAAGCAGCAAGATTAGCATAAACTAAGCAGTGCTAAGGATGTGATTTGGCTGAGCAAGCTTGAAATAATTAGCTGTGAAGCGTCATTCACTAAATGGCTATCGAAAAAGTAATAACATTTATGTGCTGCCTGGAAGCACAACTCTGAAGGACCAACAAATTGAGCATTTTGAAAATAACTTATTTAATTCTTATCTTTACGTTGTTTGCTGCTTATCGCAGTTGAGCAATGTGTCTGACGTTCATACCAAGTAGAAAACTTTGTCATAATTGAATACTTTCCCTGGTGTTTTCTTTATAAGCATCAATATTTGTCAAGAGCTGAAAAACACAGGACACTGGACCTCTCAAATGGCCGGTCTACCCAAGAAGGTCCAGTGAAATATTCTTGAATTCACCACCATGAGTTTGAACCCATACCATGCAGGCACAGTAATGCAACACATAATTGATTCTTAGCTTCGCGGACCCGCCGACACAATAGATTTCTTGCCGACGGAAAAAAAAAATTTTTTTTGTTCTACTGACCTACCCTAGAAAAAGTGCCTTGAGAGGATCCGAGAAGCTAAAGATCAATTAAATACATGTGGCCTAATGATGATGTTCTGATTTTTAAAGTTTGATATTAACCTCATCACAATGGTAACTCTGCACCACCACGTGATAATAGACCATTTAGTCTGGCTTAGGGCCATTTAGGATAAATTTGTAAATATATAAGATAGTGTTTCCTGCTACACTTTAAATAAAAAGCAGTAACACTGTTGTCTGAGTAGGCTTATAAACGAATCAATGAAATAATGAGGATAGGGATGAGCGTGTACTATATCTTTCCCAATGTCGTCTGGATGTAATTAGCTCACGTAGTATGGTATGTCTGCTGAGATTATTTGGAAGTCTACATCGTTCAACTTTTTGTTCTCTCATTGGCAGCGCACATGTCAGAACATCACCATTGTAGCACGCTTCATTGCATGCCAACCCGTAAATGATAGAGATTAATGTCTGTGTTTGGCATGATGCCACAGTCTCATTCTTTGTCTTTGATTCCAAGTGTTGGCAGTTATGGCTTAATGCAACATTGCGTCGTAGCTACCAATTTCACGTCTTTTGATTATCATCGCTTTTCTTTTTTGGTGATATATAAAAATGAAAATGGTTTCTGCATATATGGTGTCTATATTGATGAGTCTCAGAAGTAAAGTACATTGTAGCCTGTCTTTATCATTTTGATAGTCCTCTTAAAGTCAGTGGGTATCATTTCCTTTGGTTGGTACATATTGTAGATATAAATTGTGCAGCCCTATTGAGACAAGTTCATGCTCCTTAAGAGGGTTGGGGGAAGGGTTGGTCTGATGGTAGCGTGCTGGACTGCCAATTGCTGGGTCCAGGGTTTGAATCCAGCTTCATCTTGTCGGGTCTGATAGGGTGTAAAACACAAACTCACCTTGTCGGGTCACCGAAAGTCAAGTCATTTTTTTGTGGCAGTAAGTTTTTGGCTGATAATTAAAAACATACCTTACTCTTGACAAAAATACTTGTCTCCTCCTATTCCTGACACCTTGACCAAACAGTTTCATAAACATTTGGAAGTATTGACATGTTGTAGCCCTAGTTTTGAGGTAATCCTATTGGAATAACATTGCTGTCAACACAGCTCAAGAAGCCATTTTTAACCGGCCAATGGCCGGTTAATAGAGGAGGGCTTAAGGTGAAATGGGACTCTTGTCCACTTGTCCACTTGTCCATGTGTAAACTTGTCCACTTGTCCACTTTTCTTGTCAACACATTTTGAATTGCCCATTGCGACTTTAGTATTTCACTTGGATTTATGAAATTTGATATACACTGTGTCCCAAAAGTTCGTTCCTCTCACTGCCTCTCATAACTTTGCCTGTATTTTCTAAACTGAATGTCTCTGAAGGGTTATACACCTGTTGGTGGATCATTGAACTTTTATCTACCAGATAAACCTATTTTGAAATCGTTCGGATGATTTTAACTGTCATTTTGGCATTGAAGAATGAACCATGTACATCGTGAAAAAGACCCCAAGTGGACAAGCTACAATTTTGTAGTTTCTACTTTGTGATTTAAATTGAGGGGGTAGGAATTGGTTCAGAATCCCAGAGATTGATGCCTAAGCTATGTAAAAGAGTGTAAAAAATATTTAGAAAAAAATTCAGGTGCTTAATAACGTATGGAACCCATTTAAACTGGTTTGTTTTAAGAACTTTCAAATGCTGCTACAAAACTGAAAACAGGCTGCTTGAAGTAAAGTTACCTAGAATGGCACCGAGTCCAAAATAATTGTTGTATTCTTTCAAGACTGTTGGAATATATTTCTAAGGACCTAGTGGATCTCCCTCAACTTGAATTCTTAATTTGTGTGCCCAATTAGTAATATAATTTCCAGTTTTATTGATTTTCACAATTTCGCAGAGAAAAACGAGTTCATATATAGCTGTGAAGCTCAATATTTTCAGTGGAAATGGATAAAATGTATGGATATCCTTTAAGAAGAGTCCCTTTTATCATATAGTGATGGTGAAATACCAAAAATACGTTTTTCTTAGCTAGCATCCATAAATTAAATGGAGCAATCGACGCAGAGTGGTCCTAAAGCACCACATGATCCATGAGAGATATGGCCTCAGTTATTCACATACAACGGTGAAGAGCACAAATAAGGGTATAGAACTCATTAGTAACTATATTTAAGATACAAAAATGGTTTCGCAAAAAGGAAAAATTAATAAACCTGGATGAAATCCCAAATGAAACATGACATGTCACATGGTGGAATGGCTCAGGTCAAAATGTGTCGCTCAAGCTTATTGTAATTTTGCAAAACAAATAATTTCTAAAGAAGATTTTTGAATATTCTGTGTGATGGCAAAGATCTTGGTAAGTCATCTGACTTGATTTCAAATCAAAATATTTGATCATTTTTAAATGGGAGGCCTTTTCGTAACCCCATCCTGACTTTCACAAAACAACTTAATTTGGAGTCTCATAAAGAAGGCTCGACTTCATCCATAAAAATTTCAAAACTATGATAAATACAAAGTAAAGCATGATATAATCGTAACAAATAAATCCTGGATATGAAAAAAATTTGGTTCTTTTGCCATTATTTGAGAGAACAAAGAACCAAGTATGAGAGGAACGAACTTTTGGGACACAGTGTAGGGATTCACTTTGGAGTCTTCCTCTGAAATTTTTGGAAAAATCCAAGATGGCTGCCAAAATGGCCGCCATATTTTGAATTGCCCACTGTGACTTTAGTTTTTCACTTAGATTTATGAAATTTGGTATAGGGATTCACTTAGGGGTCCCCCTCAGAAATTTTTGGAAAAATCCAAGATGGCCACCAAAATGGCCACCATATTTTGAGTTGCCCACTGTGACCTTAGTATTTCATCTAGATTTATGAAATTTGGTACAGGGATTCACTAAGGGGTCCCCCTCAAAATTTTTTGGAAAAATCCAAGATGGCTGCCAAAATGGCCGCCATATTTTGAATTGCCCACTGTGACCTTAGTATTTCATCTAGATTTATGAAATTTGGTATAGGGATTCACTTTGGGGTTCCCCTCAAAATTTTTTGGAAAAAACCAAGATGGCTGCCAAAATGGCCGCCATATTTTGATTTGCCCATTGTAACTTTACTATTTCACTTAGATTTATGAAATTTGGTATAGGGATTCACTTAGGGGTCCCCCTCAGAAATTTCCGGAAAAATCCAAGATGGCTGCCAAAATGGCCGCCATATTTTAAATTGCCCATTGTGACCTTAGTATTTCACTTAGATTTATGAAATTTGGTACAGGGATTCACTTAGGGGTTCCCCTTAAAAATTTTTGGAAAAATCCAAGATGGCTGCCAAAATGGCCGCCATATTTTGATTTGCCCATTGTAACTTTACTATTTCACTTAGATTTATGAAATTTGGTATAGGTATTCACTAAGGGGTCCCCCTCAGAAATTTCCAGAAAAATCCAAGATGGCTGCCAAAATGGCCGCCATATTTTAAATTGCCCATTGTGACCTTAGTATTTCACTTAGATTTATGAAATTTGGTACAGGGATTCACTTAGGGGTTCCCCTCAAAAATTTTTGGAAAAATCCAAGATGGCTGCCAAAATGGCCGCCATATTTTGAATTGCCTATTGTGACTTAAGTATTTCATTTAGATTTATGAAATTTGATACAGGGATTCACTTAGGGGTTCCACTCAAAATTTTTTGGAAAAATCCAAGATGGCTGCCAAAATGGATGCCATATTTTGAATTGCCTATTGTGACTTAAGTATTTCACTTAGATTCATGAAATTTGGTATAGGGATTCACTTTGGGGTTCCCCTCAAATTTTTTTTAAAAATCCAAGATGGCTGCCAAAATGGCCGCCATATTTTAAATTGCCCACTGTGACTTTATTATTTCACTTAGATCTATGAAATTTGGTATAGGGATTCACTTAGGGATTCCCCTCAGAATTTTTTGGAAAAATCCAAGATGGCTGTCAAAATGGCCAACATGTTTTAAATTGCCCACTGTGACTTTAGTATTTCACTTGCAGTTCTGAAATTTGGTAAAGGCATTTGCTAAGGGGTTCCCCTCAAAGTTTAATGGCATGCAGCAAACACTATCAGTCTGGCTATCACTGCTCAATACAAAACAATCCATGTAATAATATATAAATCACCCTCTTCATGATTTCAATCCCGAATATACAATTGCCAAAGGCCGGTTTTGAATCCATGGATTCTTGTCTTCTTTTGCTGCTGTTGTGACGTCACCATTGTTTCAGTGATGTCATAGAGCCAACAATGCTGATGACATCACAACAGAAGGCTAAAAATAGCTCTAAATGTGCTGAAGAGCAGCAGCAATTTAGCATTGTAAGTGCCTGCATGATGGAGCTGGGGGATCAGAGGACATAAATTTAGTCCAAATCATGCTTGGTCATGGTGTACTCACCCTAATAAACCAAAAATTAAACCTCAGACATAATCATGGATTGTTTTATTGGCTAAAAACTTACTGCCAAAATAAAATGTCTTGACTGTAGGCCTATGTTGGATGGCTGTTTCAATCATCCTTCATCTCATTGCTGTACCCTCCTCCTGTCCTAAATTGCCTACCTTGAGCATAAATACAGGACATAAAGCCCCAATCATCCATCCGTCCCTAAGAGGGTTGATTGATGAGATGAGGGTGTAAGAGGATTCTAAATTATGTTACCCATCTATTATATGTAATGTTTGGTTTTACTTTCCCAGTAGAGACTCTTGATTGATGAAAGGGGCTGCCAATCGCGGTCTCTTCGGAACAACATCCACTTGGGAGTTTGCTCATGAAGGTCCAATGAAATATTTTTAAATTCCCTACCCTGGATATGAACCCATGTACAGTGTTGTAAGCATACCTTTGGTGGAACAGGAAAAAACCTGTGCTGTAGCCCAACTGCTTTGTATTCTGTTTCTCAGACTTGCATATGAAAGCAGCCCATTGGGAGATTGAACTGGCTTCTTTGATATTAAGCCTCACTATATATGTTGATACTCGGGTTATTCAGCTGAGCAAGTTAGAAAATTTTACTTGGCATGAAAGTTATTGGAATTTCCAAGAAACTTTGTCAGTATTCGTTTCAACATAAGTTTACCAGTCTGTAGCCTTACTGCACTTGCTTACCTGTGATAGTAGTCAGCTTGTCAGTCTGGTAGAGAACCGAGGCTCAGTTAAGGCTGCAAAGGCCGCCAAAGCCATCATCAGTGAGTGCACCAATGCAACCCTCCCATGGACAACCAATGAACTGATCTTCACACAATCACATGTGAAGCAAATGTATTCTGAAAGGTCTATTACATTGAGTGTCTCTATTCTTAGTCATTCGGAGCTCTGCAGTACTTCCATTAGGAGAACATACAGAGAAAGATCTTTCCAATTGCTATTTTGTCGGCAAGCCGTTACTGAGAATCAAATACCGTATGACTATTGGCTATGTGCATAAACTACAGTTTGTCTAATTTATAGAACGCACGGTCATCGGTAAAAATCTGACAAAAACAGCGCCAAAACATCACAAAAATATGATAGATAAATTGCAAAATAGCTCATCTACCCGCGAGTATCCTCTGCGTTACCTGTACCAGTTCGCATGTTGTGAGACAAACTACCAGTTTTGAAGTGCTTAGTGCTCACCCAATGGCCTCCAACAGTCCAAGAGAGATGGACACCAGTGGGACCATGCTGCCATTACAATGAATATTATAATGCCTGTCAATTTGTGTAGGTAAGATTCTTTGTTGGGCTTCTTTTGAGTATGTTCAGTCATTCACTGTGGGATTCCGATTAATTTCCGGCAGACTTCGCATTGTGGTTTTTGGCTTTGTGATTTTTGACTTTCCTGTATTTGGGAGCATAAAGCGCTTTTGTCGTGGTTTCTCATCAGACTGGAAATGATGGGAAATTGGATGAATGCTGAAAAATGCAATGGCTGACAGCTACAAGGCAATCTGATACATTCGTAGAAACCTGATTGTTGCAGTGGCGCAATTTTGTACTCTGTATGGAATCTTTAGGCAGTTTTAGGATGGTGAATTTGTAACCTGACTGTGACACTAGACTTAATAAAACCAGCATCAAGTTCTGCCGCCAAATATTAACGTGATGGCAAAATGACTAATGATGTGCTATTCTTCAAACTATGCATTGTCAGGTGTTATTTACTGCTTTGTTTGTGATACGCATTAATTTCTGTTTATTGTGCATATCCCTATGTATGTAACCCACAGCTTTTGTGTCTTTGTCATGAGATGCTTACTTTTAGCTTTGTGTTGTTTCTTATATTCATATATGCATACAAAAGAAAACGAAAGACTTGGTCGATGTAAGTTTGAAAGAAACATTTGACATTGTCTACAGAAATCCTTCTTTTGTGTGTGATACATTTAGTTCTGTTTATCACATCTACCAAGGTATCATGTAGTTCTTGGTTTACTTTGTACTGTTCGTTGATTTGTTATGCTATTTCTGTATTCACAAGAAGTTGTGTGACTGGGGGACTTAAGAATTTGGTTAATCTACGGGCATTGATAGGTATTAACTTCTGCATCCTATTTCTTTGAATTTACATGTAAACTGCAATTACTCTTTATATAGGGATTATTAGAGTTGACCTACAATCCTACGTTGCATGTTATTGTTTGCTGGTTCTGTCTCTTGTAACAATTTCTGTAAGAGGTCATGTGCAGAAACAAGTGCTCATGTCATGCCTCCCAGGATGTCATATTTGTTCAATCTATTCTGTGATTGGTTGAAATTGAATTAATTGGGGACTTCTCTGTGCATATTGGAATGTACTCGACTGTTTTCACTCATATGAGGTACTACAGTCTGTCTCATTTCTGGAACGGGCGGTCGTTGTCAAATATCTGACTAAAACAGCAGCAAAACTTCACAAAAATGTGACAGAAAAATTGCAAATTAGTTCATCTACCAGTGAGTTTGTGTATTTCTGCTGTGTGACCTGTAGGTGTGGAGCAATCAGGCCAACCACCAGTTCGCATATTCTGAGACAAAGTGTAATTGGTGCTTCGAAGTCGTGCCAGAGTGGTGACATTCAAAATAATATCCCCAGCGTAAGCTGGTGTATTGCAATGAAAATGGTCTCCCTGGCATCAGAGTGGCATCCTTGGCTCTTGCTGATGCGTTTTAATGCAATTATTGATCACCTTGAAAAGGGGCAATTGTCTCTTAGGTGGCCCACACCGGTGTTGATGGGGGCGTAAAACTCTTTCACTTTTCTTACGTATGAGGGAGACCTCACTAACTCATGAGGGAGACCCATTAAAATCTAAATGATAAATTCTGCCAAATATAACAGTTTGTATCATGGTTTATCTCTGATATTTTTCAGATAATGCTACTTCTACAAAAGACTAATGCGGACTGGTGGAGCGTCAGAACGGCCGGGGGTAGTGAAGGTTACGTTCCTGCAAATTATGTTAAAGAAGTGGAGCCGAAAGTTGTCCGCAAGACTGTCAAAAAACCCGTCAAGGTGCAAGAATCCGTTCCCGTGAAGAAAACTGCTTACAGAAAAGAGAAGGTCCCCAAGAAGGCGAAAGGGTCATCGAAATTGCGGAGAACCCCTTCTGGTGAATATTAATTAATTAATTTATTGATTTATTGTGTCTCCTCCCCCCTCCCCATGTATGTACCCGTTGGCGTTGTTTCACAGGTATAATCTTACTCTGATGCCATTAAAGTTATTCCTGGTTCACAAGATGCCATATGTGACCTTGTGGGCTTTTAGTATTATTGCATTACCAATTTACCATGGTATTAAAACCATATTAATGTGTATAGTGGAGTGTCGTGATGGAATTTGAGATACCATGATTTGGTATGTGCAGTTGGATGGACCAGTTTCTGATGGAATTGATGAGATCTATGACACCGCATGTGTGAGCTCTCAGTTGATTGGTCTTTGCCTCTAGGGCCAAAATCAGATAAAGTGCAACAAGTAACGTCCGTCACTTTCACTTTTCATTTAAGCATGTTGCACAATGCCAATATTGGATTTTTTGGTTGCATAGGCAGCCTTTCCATACAGGGAGATAGCAAAGACAACTTCAGAGTGCAAAGGCTAGCGATAGATGTGTAATTAAATTTTTTGTGAGAAATGTCAATGATTTTTGGTGGCCATTTTGTGACATTTTCAACATGTGGTTATAAATGGATCTTGTTGTTCAAAAATTAGGCAAGACAGGACACATTGTCCAGTGCACGATGTAGTTCAATATGTGTTTTGCATTTTGCACTTATAAAATAATTAAATTTATTGATTTAACTTGGAGAAATTTTGATTCAAAATGGTGTTCGCCCGTTATGTTTTCTGTCAAAAACAACCCAAATTTTAAAACATTGCCACAACCAGGAAATTTGTTTATCAGGTTATTTTACCCGATGAGATTAAAAACATTAGGCCTACTTTAGATTCAAGATTAACCTTTCTAATACTTTTAATGTCACTGTGATATCTGTGGGAAGGCTACCGAAAACTTTTTGATAGGATTTCCGAAGTAACGTCCGTCGCATCTAATTAATACTACTTTATGCAATAATTCTTCAGTTTTATTAATTAACATTTAGCACTGAGAGAAAGAGCCTGAGCTCTTACACTTTCCTATTTATCCCTCATTGTGAAATATCCAACCAGCTTTGAAAATTTGGACTTGAAAGTTTGACATGTCACATCCGTCACTTTATGACATACCCTAATTAAAATCCAATTTCTAGAGTTCCAATAGCATTAATTATCTTTTAAACCATAAAATAACACACTTTAGACATTCTATTCCCCATAGGAATGAATAATTGTGACCTGTGGTGAGATTTTTTGGACCATGATGATGTCACACAAATGTTGCACTTTATCTGATTTTGGCCCTCTAAATAGCTCACACTGGTGCTGATGGGGCGTAAAACACAAACCCCCCCCCCCCCCAAACTCACTCAGTTGATTGGTCAAATAATGGTCACATGACCAATGACAGAGATGACTATTGTCCTAAAAGAAGTAAGCCCTAAAAAGAAGATCAATGCAGTTGTGATGTCATAGTCAATTACAATGCCGTTGTGATGTCATAATCTCCATTGTGAGGCGGTTATGACTTTGCTCTCATTGTGTTTTCATCAGCTGCCGGCAACAGTATGGTGCACGAGTCATTGAGTAAACCATGTATGACATGAGAAATTGTTCTTCCAGAGGCAGAAAAAAAAACGATGACATCACAATTACAGTAATCCTATTGCTCCATTGTGATGTCATCCATTGAATTTGTTCTGCTCACTTCTAGGAACAGATGTGACTTATGTTATGTCAAACAAATATCACTTTTGCCCTCAAAACCAGACAACATACTGCACTATAGGGTGTGCCTCTTATTGAGTTACGTAAATGTCAGTGTATATTAACTCCGTCGGTTACAAGAAAGACTAACTTATTTTTCACTCTTCGTGCCGAAGAAACTGGAGCTGATGCCTAATTTGGTAACTGCACCGAGACTTGTTGCTGCCAGCTGCCTGTGATGTGGCAGCCACGTGGCCGGTTGATGAGCTTGTCAAAACAACTTTTTTTTATGTATGAATTAAAAAATTTCTCTATTTCAGTTCGCTCTCAAGCCAATCTCCATTTTGACAGGGAAAACGTAGAACAGAGGCAGAAGACTCTAAATGACACTTACGGACGGTTGTGTCAGTTGTCTGGCGTAAGTTGAGGTTGTTTGTGTCCCATGTTTGTCTTCTGTCAAGTTTTGGTGAGTGAAGCCGTATGTGTTGCAGTCTTGGGTATTATTATTACTTTCTATTTGTAGGCTCGCAGAAGGAATCTAGAAGATGCCATATCCTTCTTTAGATTCTCTCGAGAATGTGACAGTTTTGAGTCTTGGATGAACGACAAGGTAATGCACCTTTTTGCAGACTGGGTTATGGAGCTTGCTTTTAATATATATATATATGGATTAGGGGGGAGGGTTGGTCTAATGGTAACATGCTGGCTACCAATCGCTGGGTCCAGGGTTCGAATCCAGCCCTTGCAGGGTCACCTGAGCCTATGTTGGACGGCTGTTTGTATCATCCTTCGCCTCACTGCCGTGTCCTCCTCCTGACTCCTGCCCTAATTAGCCTACCTAGAGCACAAAGACAGAATGTAAAGCCCTAATCATTTATCCATCCATTAACATTTGGATTACTCTTAATTATTGGTATTTTAATTCTCAGTTGATAATGATATTTAATTAAAAATAATTGTTTGGTGGCATAAAATTATTTTTAGTAATTAATTTATTTTAGTTATTATCATGTTTTTACATCTTTTTATATATTTTAATCTATCATAATCCTTATTATCTAGGCGCTGCTGCGCCTAGATCATGCTTGTACAACCTGCCATTTCCTGCGTGTTTTTCAACTTCCTGTTTGTGGTGAACATGAAATACAATGGTTTCATGCGTTTACCTTCTAACTTCGTAAACACGTCAACCCTTCTAGCTTGGATGCTGTAATTGCTATTGATTATGGATCAGTAACAGATCTATGGACTGTGATTGTAAGTAGCTGTCCTCTTTGCTGTAAATTGGCAGAAATAACTATTTCTGGTCACAAAATATCAGGTCACTGTCCTAGATTATGCAATGTCTAGACTGTGTGCACTCAAGCGGAACATGTTAGCATATTAGAATGGGCTGCAGCAAAATATAAATAAAAGATGAAAACAGCTTTTGGTGGCCCATTGGATTTCATACCTATACATGCTGTATGCTAGGATCTCTGACCAGCTGGATGGTTCATTCACAATGTAGCCCTGGACCCCTGTGGGACAGGGGTCATGGATCATCCCATTGGAAAATCATGAGATTTGAAAGAAAGGGTTTGGGGGAATTAAATTATCTCTGACAGTTTTATACTTATGCCAAAATCAAACACACATTTTGAAAATAGATAAAATTTGCTACTGACGGCACCTATTTCTATGAATTCAGTCTTCCTGATATCCTCACAGTTATCCTCTGAACTTCACATAAGATTTTTTGTCCTTATGCATTGAGAAAATGGCCTTCTCTGATTGGTCAAAATTCAAGTGTTCTTGATGACATCACTGGCAGTGATGGTATTGTCATAACAGAGCTATGGTGACGTCACAGTGGTGACATCACAGATCAGAGTGAGCTTGATGGCTGAAACTTTCCATTTTTCGAGGATTTCTCTGCCTTTTTAAGTGATTTTCTCCCTCCCAACAATGTGATAATGCCTTCGAAAATAGTGCCGTCAGTAAAATAGTATGTAAGGTAAATAAAAATCTAAGTTTTGTGAAAATTGGTGCATTAGTTTCGTTGCCGTCTCACTTCTCCTGATGTAGTGTCAAAATCTCAAGATTTTGCATGGGATGACCCATGACCATGCTACCGCATGGGTCCCAGGGCTATTCACAATGGAGCATCTACAATGGCAGACAGGGGTTCATCTCATGCTTAAATTGTCAAGTTAACAATCAGCGCCTAGATTTGCAAATTTTATTTGCGCATTCTAGTTTATTGTACAGCGCCCTAGAATGTTTTTTTTCAAATAGGAGCGCTATATAAATTAATGAATTCAATTCAATTCAAATTCAATTCAATAATGGTTATCATGTCTGCCCTTCAATCAAGAGGACGCATGTTCAAATCCTGCTATGGCCACTTCCTGCTCTTGGGGTCAGGAGCCGGACTAAAAACCTAGTCAGTTACCAGTGTTACAGCAGTTCCAATAAGTAGATTATTCTGAAGGTCTCTGTTCTGACTTGTTATGTAACAATTTCACTGAGTCTGATGTGTTCTGATTCCTTTCTTAACCAGTAAGATTGAGCTAAAATGCTATTTGCAAATTGGTAACAAGAGTCAAGACCGACTGAAACTTAACCTATTGAAGTTTCTGATGTTTCTTTCAAAGTTAAATTTATACAAGTAATATCTTTCAATGTCTTGTCTTTATCAGGTTCAAGTTTTACAAACTCAGGAAAGCCTTTCTGAGAATATGGATGCCGTGCGGAGGAAATATGAGGTATGCAGAAAAGAATAGTTACATTTTTACTCGGATGAATATGATGAAGAAAAGTAACAAAAGTAGAATATTTTATAGAATTAATTTGCAAAGCTAGAAAGATGAGACAGAAACTTATGAACTGACTTTTTTGGCTGTCAGTGAGAACGAGATTTTCTCTGCTTATTCAATTTTAAGATAATTGGAATTTTTATCTCAACTTTTCTAATAGTCTTGTGGAAGTTATTGTGACTTGGTTGATGTTTTAAAGATAATAGAATTTTTAATATTATTTTTGCTACTTTTCAATTATGACTGCAGGTTATTAAAACATAGTTATGGCATGTATATAACTCCCACATGGTATGGACTTGGTTGATAACTTCACAGTGTGAAGTGATATTCAATTGAGATTCCTCATTTTATTAATATTTTGAGTAAATTTTTTCTGGCTGGATGTAATAGAGTTGATTTATTAATAATTTTGTGAGTGAAATACTTTTGTCATGTAAAATATCTTTGCTTGTGTCATCTTTTTCTTGTCACAACTTAGAATAAAAACGTATCTTTATTTGATCTAATCCTATCTCGTCTAATCCTTTCTTTTCTAGATAATGATCACAGACATCGCAGCGAATGCCCAGCACCTTGACAACATAAACAAGATGGCCGACCGCATGGTCAAGGATGACCACAGCATGTCCAGAGACATCAGAAACAGGCAGAAGGACATCAATGACCAGTAGGTGTATTTTGATCTATTTTGATGCTTTTCTCGCTTGCTTGTAGTGTCAGAAGTAATATAATGACGTGTAATGACAGTAATCATAGGCTAGTATGAATGACGTGAGTATATGTTATGTAACGTCACATAAGACGGCAGAAGGACATCAATGACTACTTGGTCTATTAAATCTATTTTGAACTTTAACAAGAAATAATTATATAGACAAGTGTAAATATCTGACTGTGGATGTAAGCCTATGTAATTGTTTGTTATAAGGTGTGATGTCAGGTTTTTAGAGATGCTTGTTTGCTTGCAAGCGGCATCTCTATTGACAGTATTGTGGGAGGAAGGCTCTGAAACTTATGACAACTGCCTTGGTCGTGCTGTTTCATCTCTGTCATTAAAACTTTGCATACAATCTCAATAGAATTTTATCTTGCGTTGATAAACTTTTGGTGTCTTTCTGAGATGAAGGAATTAATAAAGAAAACAAACAGGCTGAGTTCTGCAGGTCAAAGGTCAATCACCAAAAGTAGGTCACAGGCCAGATACCCTCCAGCAGGTCATAGTGACAAATATACCCTTGTGCAGGTCTCACATGCCAGATACCCTTGTGCAGGTGACAGACAGGCAAAGGGGTAGATACTATCATGGGCAGTCTATCTACAAGCATCTCTTAAAGTGCTTGCACGTTTTGTTTTTTTTCTGAATTTGGTAATTCTGAGGTTCTGAAGTGGTTTAGGGTTCAATCTCCTGCTTTGGATCATGTCGTATAACTTCAAAGGTTGTATAGTGTATACCCAGCTGGGTGCTGTTTATAGTGAACATTAAAGGGCAAATTAATTCCCAGATGTGTTGTTACCAGTTGTTGTGTGACTTAGCGAAATAAAATCCCATTATAACCTTTTCTCACTCAATCTATCTACAATTTCTCATGATCTGTCTATTGTCTGTTGTATCATATCTGTCTGTATCCATCTATTCTTTCTGTCATCATTTCGACCTTCCATCTATCCATTGCACTAATAGTGCTAAAGGAATGTGCCTTCGCCATATTGCTAAGCTCTCCTGTCCGTAAGTAGCCCAACAAAGTGCCTAAATACAGGACGTCAAGCCCCAGTCATCCATCCTACAGGAATGTTCCGTTTTCATTCCAGATGGAACCAATTGAACCGCATGAAGATGGACAAGGAGAAGAACTTGCAGGGTGCCAGCAGGTTAGTGTCTTTTTGTAAATAACAGGTGTATTAGTTTCATTGTAGCTGCAGTGTTTTTGTACGTGGGATTGTTTACTGACTTGTTCAATTGTCTGCGAAGGCCTTGGTTAATGTTAAACCCCCACATGAAATGAGACACCAGCTTCATCCACGTGCAGCTGAGTAACAACCATTCAAGTGCTGTAGATGGCAAGGTTTGTTGCAACTGGCAAATAAACATCCTCTAAATATGAGACCAAGCAACATGTTTACATACAAGAACTCTTTGAACAAGTGTTCTGAACTTCAATGTTTAGTCATGGGAGGGTTTGCTCAGTTGTTTCTCAATAAAAACGTTCTGTGTGCAAAACTGCAAATTGTGATAACCATGGTTTAATTAAAGAAGATTTGAAATTGTGAGCTTGAATGGCATGAAACCAAAAGAAGACCCTGACAGTTTGTTGCTGAATTCATTGCATTCTTTTTGTGGTATTTCATTTTATTTTAATTCTTCAAATATGGTGCAATTTTAGAATGGGCTGAAAGGTGATTTCCTTCCAAATTTAACACAGGTTATGAAATGTTGAATTATGAATTAAATGTTGAAATTTGTAGAAATGAAAACAAAGGGGAATAGTTGTCATGGATGAATTCGTTTAAGAAACGGCCAAAACTAATACTTCACTGGTTGAAGTTGATAGTTTCCCGCTATATAAGACAACAAATTTGTGACCTCTTTATTTTTCCAAATTCTTAACGTAATGATAAACACGTGAGCGCAAATACAATGACGCTTCAATGATGCATTTTCAAAATTTTTGCACTATCTGCCAGTTATTCTGACCGACATATTGTCCTCTGATTGGACTAGAGCAACTTCCAATTCATTTCTTAATATTTCTAGACTTAATTTTGAGACATTTATGCTGTAGCATGAACCATCCTGGCCCTGCTTCATGCGTGATAATGTTGCTTATATTCAGTATTGAGATGTTCCAAAACATGTGTGATGAGCTCAAGGGCTGGATCGGAGAGAAGAGGAGCGTGTTGGGCAATGAAGATCTTGGGAAAGATTTGCGCTCAACGCAAGCCCTGCAAAGAAAACATCAGGTATGTCCGATTGTGTTTTCTGTATCTCTCAATTCTGTTAATTAAAGGAATCCTCTTGTGATTTCAATCTTCCACACACAGCATGCAGTGGTTCAGTGCATTCACTCTTTTTTTTCTTCTTGAAAAAACCTGACTCTTTCAGCAAACCCATTGTGACACATTATGCTTCAGATGTGTCATCCGTAATAGTCATCCGTAATAGTGATTTAGTTATTTACATAATTATATGTATTTATCTGATTCAGTGGGTGATTTGTAATCGATCTTGTAATTAAATCTCTAATCAGTATTCATATTTTGTTAAACTAATTTATTTTCTTTTGACCAATGTTAAAACAACTTTTGCTGAGTTAAAATGTTTTTGATTATTAGTAATGAAAAGGCTTCAGGACATCGTGGGTTTCCCAGTATAATGCTGGCTGTCCATTATTTCTTTTTTTTTGTTCATGTCCGTTATTTCCTGTTCTATTTTGTATATAATTCATGGACACGGACAAAAATGCATCACTTATTTATTTGTAATTTCAGAACTTGGAACATGAACTTGCACCTCTTGAGGAAAAACTGGCGAAGATGAAGCTTCTTGCTAACTCGTATGTTACATTCTTTTTCTCTTTGACCATTAATTGAATGGAATTATCTCCTAAAATGTGTGACACATTACTTTATAAAAGCGCTAAGTAGAAAATCCAATGACAGCCTCAGAGATAGTCTTTTGGAGGTTGGTCAATCAGTGTGGAATCTAAATAATTTGCCTTATGCTTTGAATAATTGTTTTTAATCTATGAGACATTGTTTCTCCAGAGTCAAACAGAGCTACCCGGGAGAAGCTGGCCATGTAAACCAGAGAGAAAGGGAAATTTTGGATATGTGGAAAGAACTGCAGGTAAAAATCTTTTTTCATCTAATGACGCTTTATGGTAATGAGTCTATTTCTTAACTGTAAACAGAACTCTTTTTAACGGGCGAATGAATTCAAAGTTGAAAGTGTGCCTCTTGACTTGATAAATGTGTGGCAATAGGACATCAAAGAGGTAGCTATGACAAGATGTCATGAGGGCTATTCCATTTAGAACTATGGGGGGGGGGAGGGGTCTGGTTGATTTTTTCGTCGTAAGATGGATGTGGGGGGGGGGCAAAAATTGGCTTCAGATGTAGGGGGGATGGAAAATAAATCGCCTGACATTCCTTCAGATACTTAAGGCAGTTAGTCGGACATTTATTATTCTGAGTTACAATCATGAAGTTACAGTTCTCTGCTTGTCACAGTTTTGATACAAATATTCTCTCCAGAATAACTTAAAAAAAGATTTGGCATACATGTGGATGAACTTTATTGAAGGAAACTTATTTGATCAAGATTTGTGACGCAACGCCACAGGTTAATTATCTTTTGTGTGGCTATAACGTCACAAGTCAAGGAGTACAACAGGCTAATACACCTGTGTGGCTGCTTGGAAAAACCAGTTAATTACAACAGCATGACACTATTGACTATTGTATGTCTAATAAATTGATAAGTGCCAACCCACAAAATTAACTGCTCGTATTGTTGGAGGTGACAATATTCTTGGTAACGTTAAATCTTAGCTATTTTATTGGTTTTAGAAATGCGTCACTGGTTAAATTTATTGGCCTTCTACAAATTTCTTGTTGTCCTTTATTATCATGCATCCACATATTGTTGTAGATGCCAAATTTATGCCAATCAGGGCAATTATTAACGTTTGTCATTGTCTACACTTAATGTGATAAACAATTTTGTCTCCTTATCAATGCAAGTGAACATAGTACATATTGAGTACTGGCGTCAAGTGCAGGTGACATATTTCACACTTTAGATTATGACTTCTATGAGCTAATAATAAGCTTGTAGCCTATGTAACTGTTTTGCCCCACTGGAATCTTTTTTTTAAAAGGCAAAGTAAGTTGTTTGCGGACTTCAAAGGACAGATGTTCCATTGTATGCTGCTGCAATGAAAATGAGCATTCCGTGTTTTTTCTTTATATTGAAAAAAAAAATGAATGGAAAAAAACATCTGAGGTCATTATTATGGCGAGACCCAATAGAAAAGAAGTATGGGAATATGACCGAAGCCTCAGTTGAATATTATTTCACTGTTACCTTGTCAATTTTTATCAATTTGTGATTCAGAATGTCTATCCTACCTTAATATTCCTGGCATGTTTGTTGTCTTTGTTGGAAGCAGTTTCGGTCATACGTTGCCTAATTGCTGTGACCCTGTTAGCCTGGGCTATACATAAATGCTGAATGTAAAATCCAATTCATCCTTCAATTTATTTGTTCAAGCATGCAAGGTATTAAGGTAAACCAAAAATGTGATAGATTGTTTTTCGTTGGACAGGACAAAGCAGCAGAAAGAAAACGTAAATTGTCTGACGCAGAACAACAAGCGCAGTTCAGAGAAGAGTCCAAGGACTTGGATCGATGGTTGTCCGACATGAAGGCGAAATTACTGGAAAAAGAAGTCCCCAGGGATGTGGCCCATGCTGAGGCCCTGATCAAGAAGCACGGGGAGCTGGGAGATGAGATCGGCTCTAACAATGACAAGTAAGTTCAAATTTTCTACAGTTCCCATTTGGTGCCCGTTATCCAATAACAGCCGACTGCATTTAGATGAGAAGAAAAAAGCCCGCTAACTTCTTCATGGAACTGATTTGGCACACTTCTGACGTATTTCCCCTGCAGACCTATCTCAGAATACACCCACTGGTGTTGTCCTCAATTACGAAATTTCCGGTTTATATGCACACAATTTCATTCTTGAACATTGTAACTTTCCCTCCCACGTCACCTCCTTCTCTCTCGGTGCTCATCTCCATTATACTATAAATGTGCTCTCCTTTTCGTTATACTACACTCTGCATTAATTGATTTGTGGATTTTTTTTAAAAACTTGGTTTTTTTAAGTAGGCTATGTCCTACTCATGTGCTAATGGAAATGTTACTGTTCACAGAAAACAAGCTCCTACTTATGCTCAATTAATGATCCTACTTTTTTGCCAACTTTATACTATTAATCGTTCACAATCACCATTGTCAATGCGTGTGTTTGAAGTTTGACTAGCATGGTAGTCACAGGACAAGCAAATGGTTTTTAAAAAACTCCCTACATGGAAAAGCAGGGTATCTTAAATTGAGAACTTTTGCTTATTGTTGTAAAAATTCAGTCGAGCCCTCGCTAGGGCTTTCTGAAATCCATTTCTTAAACTTATTTTGTGCATGGATTGTGTATAAGTTCTTATTTACTCACAATACTGTGTAAATTCTACCAGGTTCAACCAAGTGAATCAGTTGGGCCGAGACATCCTGAAGAAGCACCCAAATGCCAAAGATGTCAAGGACAAGATGCAGCAGTTGCAGGATGAGCAGAAGAACATCCTGGAAATGTGGCAGAAGAAGAGCCAAGACCAGAGGGACGCCAAGAACTTACAGGTAAGGAAGTGTAGTTGTACTGCTGTAATGGGAGAGAGTTGGCTCAGTGGTAGAAGACTGGACTGCCAATTGCTGGGATCTGGGTTCGAATCCGGCACCTAGGCCTATGTTGGATGGCACTTTCAATCATCCTTTGGCATTCGCCTCATTGCCATATCCTCCTCCTGTCTTAATTAGCCTACCATAAATACAGGTCGTAAAGCTCCAATCATCCAGCTATCCATCTACTGCTATCACTGTATGATTCGTATTTAATCCATGGATGCCCTCCATCTAGTTCCCATATAGATGTGTATCTTCATCCTGTGCCTTTAGTACACTGTTCGTCATTTCTGTGGTCCCTGCCTGTCCTATTGATTTTACTATTGCCAAAATACAAACCATAGAGCCCAACCTCCCAATACTTGATGTTACTATAGAGCTGTTGCCTTATGAATTTTTGATAATAATCCATATTACACTCTTTGCTTTACCTTATAATTAATAAGCATGTTTAATCATTTCTTTTTTTAGGTCTTCCTGAGGGAGTGTGACCAGATCGACTCAGTTTCAGCTAGTCATGAAGCTTTCTTGGAGTTCGATGACCTTGGGGTGAGTGGCATTTTCTCATTAATATCTACAGTGATTTACAAACAAACAAACTTTAAATTTCTCAATAATTTGTACGGAGGAACGTTCTGAATTTATTTTGTGTATCAATTAACCGATGTAATTATCACCTGTGCAATAATCTGGCCATGTATACTTGCTGCAAATAATGTGGGTGTGGGCCGAACAAGTTTAAGAAAACATTCTCATTTCACTAAAGACTCCGCTGTTGATAAGACTTGATTTCCGGTCATTTTGACATCTCAAAAGCAAATTACTTCTACTTTTCAAAAAACTTACTCAGCTGCCCACTTGTATACACTCGTTGCACTGGGATGTAATTTATTTGTTGACAATATGTTTGTGCTTCTAAAGTAATGGAAAAAACATCTCACCTGTAAATTTTTAGCTTATTGGTGAAAAGATTGTCTCGCCCCCCAATTACATCCCTCCCATTACATATCCTGGGGTTGCTCTGGGATTCCTCTTTTTCCCCAAGGGACTAATATTGTACAATATAGTGCTTGTTGTTGAAACTTATCACATAAAAATAACTAAACGGGAAAAGGCTGAAAAATAAGCAATTAAAATCCTGAAATAACTGACACCGCTGCCTATTTGATGATATGTGACAAGGTGAGAATGGTCCAGTTAGAGGGGAGAGAGTTGGTCTAATGGTAGCATGCTAGGCAGCCGATTACTGGGTCCAGGGTTTGAATCCAGCTCTTGCCGGGTCACCTGGGCCTATGTTGGATGGCTGTTTCAATCATCCCGGGTCACCTGGGCCTATGTTGGATGGCTGTTTCAATCATCCTTCGCCTCATTGCTGTGTCCTCCTCCTGTCCTGATTGAGCCTACCAAGTACATAGATACAGGACGTAAAGCCCCCATCATTCATCTATCCAAACAATGGGCCTATGTTGGATGGTTGCTTCAATCATCCTTCGCCTCATTGCTGTGTCTCCTTCTGTCCTGATTGAGCCTACCAAGTGCATAGATACAGGACGTAAAGCCCCCATCATTCATCTATCCAAACAATGGGCCTATGTTGGATGGCTGTTTCAATCATCCTTCGCCTCATTGCTGTGTCCTCCTCCTGTCCTGATTGAGCCTACCAAGTGCATAGATACAGGACGTAAAGCCCCCATCATTCATCTATCCAAACAATGGGCCTATGTTGGATGGCTGTTTCAATCATCCTTCGCCTCATTGCTGTGTCCTCCTCCTGTCCTGATTGAGCCTACCAAGTGCATAGATACAGGACGTAAAGCCCCCATCATTCATCTATCCAAACAGTCAGATGTTTTTCTTGCTGAAACAGATGATATATATATATGAATGGAATTTTTGCGAAATTTTTGTATGGAATGTTGAGAGAAAATGTGTTTCTATGCTAAATCTGGTTTATATTGAACTCTGTTGAACAATTGCACTTTTCTATAGGACACAGTGGAGGCTGTGGATGCCCTGTTTAAGAGACACGAAGATTTCGAGAACACGTTGCAAGCGCAAGAGGAGAGAATGAAGGCGCTGAAGGAAGTCGCTGACAAACTTGTATCGAACAAACACCCGGAAAGCAGACTGTAAGTCGATTATGTTTCTATTTTGAGATATTTTGTATTGTGACAAGAAGCGTTTCTCCCTCACTTGCTAATGGTTTACGGATATTTTAGATACAAGTAATTAGTGTCTATAAGTAACTGGCTTATGAATGAAAATGTATACAAATGGAGCAATGTCCTATCAGAAAAAATATTTTCTGGTCTGTATTTCAGGATCGACCAACGTAAAGATGAGGTGCTAAACAGAAGAGAGAAGGTCGTGAGGAAATGTCAAGAGAGACGAGACAAACTACTTGCCTCCCAGAACTTCCAGGAATTCAAGAGGGATGCTGGGGAGGTATTATAATCATTATTTATTATTTTATTGCATTTGAAGTCAGTGATTTTAAGAAGCGTGTGATCAAATGAGGCAAGTGGCTAACTATGGTAAGACAGTCAGGTCATGTGACCAGTGGGCCGACAATCTATAGCTTGTTACTGGGAGTTTGCTGCTCATATATCTACAACCACGGTTTAACCAATAAAACAACTAAAAATTTGTTATTGGTAAGAAGTTACAGTTTGACTATTTAGATATGCTGTGCATGATTCATGTACACTGCGACACCTATGCAGAAGGCCAAAACAATGCATAAAATGGACAAGTAATTCTTAAAAGTATTGTGAATAAATTACACCTTACATCTCCTCCTTGGACTGATTCGAAGACATTCCATGACCTTAAGGTGACTCAACCGTGGTAGTTTGATCATACAGATTTTTCTAAAATTTTGCACAGGTAGTCTATGGGACCCATACATTCCAAAAATGAAAAATAAAAAAATTTCACCGACTCGTTTGGTTGCCACGGTAACAGCATGTTTGGCCTGATGACTGCTTAAAAGTTATAAATTGAGTTTTTGGTTATGTACCACAGAATAGAGCATTACACGCATTTGTCACACAAAAATGTCAGAAATGTATTCCCATGGATGTAAACCAATACATTTGCCACAAATTTGAAGAAAAAGGTTAAAATACTTTTCTCTGTAAGAGCTCAAAGGGCACAAACACACTAATTAATTGCAGATTTTGCATGCATCAATTTTGGCAGTAATCAAATTTTAGGAAAACGATCATACAGATTTTTTTAAAAATTTGCGTATATCATAAACAGGTTATTTTCAAACAAAAATCCAAAAATAAAAAAATTTCACCGAGTCATTTTTTAACTGCAGTACCATGACTATGCCAATGTCAATTTAAAGAAATAAAGACAATTTTAGACACAGTTGACTGAAATTAGTTGAGAAAATTCTTTTGATAAAGATGAGAAGCTGAAACTTTGAATTAGCATAGAGTAGGTGTTACTGCATTCAATAAAAAAATTATTATGCTTCTAGCTGCATTAGATCTCATTTAAATAGCAAATTACTGGCTGCCATGCTGTTAAAAAAAAGAGAACAGAAAATGGTAACGTCACAACTTTTTCAGGGCCTGCAGCAGTGGTGACGCTATGTTGCTAGGCAACCAGGCTGCTCAGAAGTATGTGCAGTGTACCACGGTTGAGTCACCTTAAGTACTCAATGACCCAGCAGTGCTTAATCACAACCACATCAAAGGTGTTAACAAGACATAGGGATGCTTCGTCAAACACATTTGTGACTTAGTTGATTTAATTAAGTGCACCTGGCTCTTGCTGGTGCTATTCAAACATGCATCTAGTCAGGCATATGTTAACTTGTAAGGCTTTGAAAGGCATATATGTCTGCAATATATGTTGTGGCCTTTGAGCATACCATATTGGGAACAGTTGGTACATCCCCTATCATGCAACATTGTGTGTGAGTAGACTGGACAATGTGGTTAAGAAATTTTTCTGTGCATCATAGTAAGTTATGTCTTTACAATGTACACTCCATTAACCCATTATCAGGATGGAACTTGCTCAATTTCTTTTTTTGCAAGAAGTTGCCTGTGCGGGGGGTCCTCATCTTAATGCAGTGCTTTGTAAAATGTATAGCACATTTCACATCAAACGTCTCCTTGCATAAATGAATATTGTTTCATAATTCTATGAGATTGAAAGTTTACGTTGGTCTTGGATGTGCTCATGGGGAGTGGGGATAGCTCAGTTGGTAATGGTCTGGGTTCCAATCACTGAGTCACTGGTTCAATTCCAGCTCTTCGGGCCAGTTGCCAACTTGCCAGACTTGGCTTGTAAACCTAGGTTGGACAGAGGTTTCAATTATCTTCCGTCTCATTGCTATGTCATCCTCTTGTCCGAATTAGCCTTACAGGTGCATAAATAT
Organism: Platynereis dumerilii; assembly: GCA_026936325.1. NCBI lineage: Eukaryota > Metazoa > Annelida > Polychaeta > Phyllodocida > Nereididae > Platynereis > Platynereis dumerilii. Next base: position 23,644,416 of record JAPTHN010000011.1, read on the forward strand.
AGGATGTAAACTTCTAAAGCCCAATCATCCATCTGTCTTTCTTGAATATTTTCATAGGTTATCTTACTCCTCTGCAGATTAGAAGAAACAAATGTTTAGTTCTACAATTATTACTTAGTAGCACATGCAATGTTACCACGTCTGCCTTTTCCACACAATGGCCGTATCCAAATGTAATCGATATGGTAAGGCATGGTCTTGTATTCACTTTGGTAACCATGGGTGACAAATTCGCAATATTATATCTAGAATGAGCACTGTATAAAATATTTCTGGATTATTTTACCTGCAATATATTTTACCTTCACAGTGCACTTAAACCTTTGTTTCTTTTGTTATTCAGTTATCGGATTGGATTAAGGAGAAGTACCAAACAGCCACGGATGAGTCCTACCGGGATTTGGTTAATCTGTTACCGAAACTCCAGAAGCATCAAGCGTTTGAATCGGAGCTGAAGGCCAACCTCATTCGTCTGGACGAGGTCAATGGGGTGAGTCTATTTATAAGTCTACTTCTACTTTATTTGGGATTTATGAAGTCACATTTGGGGAATATAAGGCCACACATAATTGATTCTTAACTTCGCGGACCCGCCGACACAATAGATATCCTGCCGATGGGAAAAAAAAAAAGTTAACCTTTTTTTTGTTGGTCCTACCGACCGACCCTAGAAAAAGTGCCTTGAGAGGATCCGAGAAGCTAAAGATCAATTATGTGTGGTCTAAAGTAATCATAAAAAATTTAGCCTATCTGAACTTTGAGTACACCGGAAATGAGCCATTTACATGCACAATTGCACATGGTACCATTGTATAACTATAACATCAGGTGGCTCAGTTTCTGTTTGCACGGATGACTAATGGTCTTGGGACTTATTGTGTATTATCGTAAGACTATTTTAAGAAGCAGGACTGATGCCTGTTGTACAAGGCTGTCTCTTGAGTCTAATGTTACATTATGTAGGTTTAAAAGTACCCAAAGATCACCGTGTAAATTGAATTAATATTTTTTCTATCCTAAGGGAGATGGGGGAGGATCGGCTCAGTTGGTAGCTCTGGGCTTCCAATCACTGGGTGACAGGTTTGAATCCTGCTCTAGCCGGTTTACCTGGCCCTGCGTTGGCTGGGAGTTTCAATTATCCTCATTGCCGTGTCCTCCTGTCCTAATTTTGGAGGAAGGGTTGGTCTAGTGGTAGCGTGCTGGACTGCCAATCGCTGGGTCGAGGGTTCGAATCCAGCTCTTGCCTGGTCACCTGGGCCTATGTTGGACGGCTGTTTCAATCATCGTTCACCTCATTGCTGTGTCGTCCTGTCCTAATTATCCTACCAAGTGCAAAAATACAGGACGTAATGCCCCAATCATCCATCCATCCTCCTGTCCTAATTAGCCTATAATTGTGTATAGGACGTAAAGCACCAGTCATCCTTCTCTTCTGCAATTAATTAGTTCACTTCATATCCAGTGAGAATTATAAAATTGGCCTATTCCTCATTGAAACTGTTACAGGCAGTCAGGCACTACCTGACTATCTCATTGTGCATCTTCTGCGTTTGATTGTACGTCATTTGACTGTTTCTTGTCGCCTTTACTGTGTATATGAAGAAGTCTGAAGACCTGTCATTTGAACTTATTTAATAAAATCTACATGACATAATAAGAGGCATATATGTCGTTGGCAGACTGTTACACTGAATAGTTATTATGTATATTGTAATTGTTTTTAGTAACAACTCTATTACTTGACAGATGTTACATTCTGTGAAAGTGTGGCTCGTTTGTGTTGTAATTGTGAAGTCTGTGGAAGTTACTTTTGGACACAGGGTTCAGTCTCCTGGTGATACCTCTGAATGTCCTCTTCTAAGAAAGCTTTATTTTTGTCTTTTCGTGGTATAATCTATTTTGTCTACAGTTACTTCTGTGTGAGTTACAGTTAGGAAAAGTTAGTTTGAAAAAGAAAAGGAGCATACAGAATAAGGCTCTGGATGGGGTTTTGTGTTCCCCTGTCCCTTGGCTAATTTGCGTTTCAAATTCACCGTCCCTTCGCAATTTTTCCTGTTAAATTTTGAATTACCTGTCTCTCGGCTGAGAATGGAGTTTTATGTCCCCTATGTCCCTTGGCCATTTTACTTTTGAATTTCCGGGTTCGCCCGTGGCCTTATTGGTAAGTGCGCTTGTCAACTGGCTTTGAGGGCGTTGGTTCAAATCTCGCCCCGGGAACTCACTTTAGTCCGAGCCCATGGGACTTTAAATGGAGGCGGGTTGTATCCAGTATTCTATGCTGGGGCAACTGAAAGACCCTGGGCATCCCTGAATTAATAGGGTATGTGCCAGACTCTCAGTCTTCTCATCTCATCATCATCATACAGCGGTCGCCTGCCTTGATATAGCCCACTAAGGTGCTGCCGAGGCATAAAACACAAACAAACAAACTTTTTAATTCCTTGTCTTTTGGCCAATTTACTTCTGATTCTTTTAAAAATTCTTAAATTTTCCCATTGCAGAAAGGACAGGGACTTCTTGATGACCACCATTATGCCTCCCCAGAAATCAAGAAAATCCTCAAGAACCTGAATGAACAGTGGGCGGACTTGTATGAGAGAGCTCGTGACAAGGGGATTAAGCTGCGGCAGGCAGCTCAGCAGGAACTCTTCAATAAGGTGAGAGACAGAATTTGATTCTTTATAAATTAAGGAACATCCCTGACAATATGAAAAATTCTAAGATCAAACAATTTTGAGTCGATGGTCATTATGAAGAGATGCCCTCAATGGGAGACCACCCTGCAGTATGAGACCACCGACTTGCAAAAACATTTGATAAATTGCATAAAGAACCCAAGATCTTTTGATGTGACATAGTGTGTTATTATTTCTCGATCTAGTTAATGAAATAACATTGCTTCCTCTATGCGTTAAAATGTTGCTCTGGGCATATTTTGTAATCCCTTATATAAGTTTCTTGATTTATGATATTGAATTCCTTTTTACAACACATAGTAATATGTCTTTTAATGTTATATTTTAACGTAAGTTGATATTGCTGTAACTCCTTCCACTAATCTGCAAAGTGCAATTTCTTGTAATTAGGCGCTGGAAGATGCAGAGACTAAACTGAAAGAAATGGAAAAGTCAGTGTCCTCACAAGACATCGGCAAAGACTTGAGAGGGGTGAAGGACCTGCTCAAGAAGCACCAGGTGAGATGATATGTTATATAATATGTAATATAATATGGAGAGTGCGTTTAGGCCGGACATAATTGTTCTTTAGGTTCTCGGATCATCTCAAGGCACTTTATCTGGGGGCAATGGTACGATGGTTTTAAATAAGCTGAAATCTCAATTTTTTATGATGTTAATTTGACAAAAAATTGTGGTTTCTTGATTACTTTTTCCGTAGGGAGAAAATCTGGTGAGTGGGTTGATCCGAGAAACTAAAAATAAAATATGTCTGGCCTTAGGGTGTGCTTTTTCTTGAGATATTTGAGTTGTGTAATCTTCTGCATCAAATAACCAAAACTGAGAAGTAACTTGACTACTTTCCCAGGAATCGCCAACTTTTATGCGATTTCAACAATGTCTGAAATGCCTCTTAAGTTACGCAGTTTTAAAAGGGGGCAGCGTCCGCAGATTTGTATCAAATTTGATGAAATAACAGAGGTCTTGAGTTCTCTTCCTTACCACTTTTAACAATTTAGAAGGTGATATATGGTGTCTTTGAGAGTGCATTTAGGTACTGTTGGGTAACTTGGGTTACAAGGAAATTGCAATACTCCCGATTAGCCTTCTATGAGTATTCGCATCAAATTGCCAGATGCGCCATGTGAACTTGGGTGGTAATTGTAACATCATTTCTTTATATATAAACTACTTGCTCTGCAGCAGCAATCTACAGCTGCAAGTGCAAATAGGTTGTTACTTCTATATAAGCTGACAGGGAGAGGATTAGCTCAGTGGTAGCTTGCTGGTACTGCTGGGCTGCCAGTTGCTTAGTCCTGGGTTCGTATCCAGCTCTTGCCAGGTCACCTGGGTCAATGTTGGATGGCAATTTTAATCATCCTTCACCTCATTGCCATGTCCTCCTCCCATCCTAATTAAATTGTAGCCTACCAAGTGCATAAATACTGGATGTAAAGCCCCAATCATCCTTCCATTTGTATAAACTGTCAATGCCTCCTGCAGTCATTTAGATAGAAGTTGAATTTTGGATCATCATTTTATTAAAACCAAAACCCATATTAGGTTTAGGTTTAGGTTTAGGTTTTTTATTGGGAAATAACGTCCAGCAATGCTGTTTGTATGTTATGCCCATAACAATCATATTAATATAAAAACATAAAAGAGAAAGATAAGTGACAAATAAAAAAGGATGAATAAACAGGTATACAGGTTAAGTAGTTAAATAAATGACAGATAAAACAAAAGTAGTTAGTTGGCTAGATAAATAAGTAAATACGAACATAAAAAAGAGTAACATAAAAACATAAGGTAAAAATGAGAAATAAATAAATAAATAGGAGTTAAAACTGAGTAGTATGAGTTAAAACATATTTGACACAGTGTTTTTTGAAGGTTTGGAGGTTAGTTAGCCGGCGAATATCCTCGGGTAAGGAGTTCCACTCTTTAGCATCACAAGTATAAATAGAAAGTTTGTGGCCTCTGGGGATGTGAAGTTTGTTTGACATTGCATGACTGGTATTATAGTCATGCTCATTTTTGGAATAACGTAGGCCATTTGTTAAATAATCTGGTGCTTGTGAGTGAACAATTTTCCACATGAGGACCATTCGGAGGTATAACATCCTCTGCTTGATGCTCATCCACTTGAGACTTTTTAACATATCCTCGATGTGTGATCGAGGTGGTGCCTTTAAGATGCACCTCATGGCTCTATTTTGGAGACGTTGGAATCTGACGATGTGTTTGCTAGAAACATTGCTCCAAACAGATGAGCAATAGTCAAGATGGGGGAGCACCAAGGAATTGTACAGAGTTTTCATTGTTTCTTGGTTGACAAAAACTGAGCAGTATTTTAGTACATATAAAAACCCTTTGATCAACTTTGCCTTCATTGAAAATAAGACAAAACCATACCCTAACTATTGACTTAAAAAAATTATTTAAGAGCCATTCTTTTCAACTGTATAGGTGAATACACTTCCGAGTAAATATGATAAGTAAAGTGAGAAGCAATTGTTGCTTTAGATTAAATTTGAGTAATAAATTAACTTCTGTGGCCAACATATTCCCATGAATCGATTTGAAAATACTGTTCTTTTAATGACTGTCTGTAACATGTCTGGTTTGCGTCAATTTTGTGATATATCTTAGTGTGTCTTCAACTTGTTCTCTTAATTCTATAATGTCTCCTTGTCTTTTAGATGCTGGAGCATGATATGGCCGTCAATGCTGAGAACCTGAATGAAATTGTCGACCAAGGGAAAGAAATGGCGAGAGCCGGTCATTTTGACTCTGCTTCCATTTTGAAATCTGTTGAGAACTTTGACAGAAGGTTAGTATTGCTTACAATGTACAAATTTGTGTAATTTTGCTGCATCTTTTTCCAAAGTATTAGGTTCTTCACCGTTGTGAGCTTTTGATTTGAGACTGTGGAGGAAAGCGTTAACTTTGACTGAAACAGAGAAACTTATCCAGTCCGACTCTCTGTAGCTTATGGTTAAGCCAAATTTGCACTGATCGACGAGGTAGAAACATGCTCTTGTCACTTCACAGTGCATCGGTGATTGTCTCCCTGTTTCTGAACATTGGTCTCTCTTTACCTGTATTTATTCGCCTTAGTGAATCAATCTTCTTTTCTTCTAAGTTTGGGAGCCGGACAAAAGAAGCTGACTTATTGATTGTTTGTTCTGACATTTGATTCTGCAGATATATTAATAACAAGTGATGTCATTTCAGGTTCAATGCCCTCAAAGACCCAATGAAGAACAGGAGGCAGAAGTTGGAAGACTCGTTACGTTTGCAGCAGTTCATCTTTGACGCAGACAACGAGTTGCAGTGGATCATGGAGCACACCCCGGGGGCCACCTCCCAGGAGTACGGCAAGAATTTGATTGACGCTCAGAACCTCAACAAGAAACATCAGGTGAGATTGACTTGTCATATTTTGTGTTTTGCACTGTATATGGGCCAGCAAGCGGATATAGACCTGGATGTACTATGCTTGCAGTAGTGGTATCAGTGTTAAGTATTAAACTTTGACTTACTCTGAATGATAGGTTTGTTTTGACCAAAACTTTTACTGATGTTACTTGGTATAATATTATTACTTTGAATGTATGTAAAGTTTCTTTGTAGGATCATTTTCTCTTCCTCTAATAGCTTCTATTCCCTCTGAATGCCCTCAATAACCCCTAGCTTTATTCGGGTATCTTAACTGTATTGCATTAGACTTGTATGAGGGGTTGGGGTCTATCAGCTCAATTCGATTAATTAATGATAAGTAGGTGCATGAAGACAGCTTCCTCATTATCTCAGGTATATGGGGCAGAAATCTTGTTTTTGGTTCGATCTTGGAATGGTAATGACCAATCAACTACAGACTTCTGGTTGGACTTAATCCTTTTTTGCCTCGGACAATTAGGATGTCTTTCTGTGACATTTGACTCTCTTGCCCTGATGCTCAGCTGGTCAACGGCATCAATAAACATCAATAAGCTGCTTATTGGAAGCTTAAGAAACCATCCTTTCTCAACTCTCAAGGATATGTGATAGAGGAACTCACTATTATCATCAGAAAAGATCAAAGCTCCCAGCAAGTGGTTGTGGTGGTCAAACAATGCTTGAGGTTGAGAAGCGATCTCAAGGAGATTGCAGTCTTTAATATTCCCACAATTGCACTCTCTTGTCCAATGCAATAATGAAAATGAAAGGTTACTATAGGTCATACACCTTGAGGGCTTGTCATATACCCATTGTCCTTTGTCTATGAAGTTTTGTGACCTTGAGAAATTCTTTCCCTTGCAATTATGATAGTGATATTGCAGTGTTAAGATCTCTTTCCGTTGTCAAAGGAAAGAAAGGCCAAGACTATCAAATGTTTTCGTAACTGCGCTTTCATGCATGTATACATTTATTAAAACGCATAAATCTGGGTCAGAGCTATTCATAATTTATTTTTTCTCTGTACACGTCATATTCTTCTACTGCTTTCACATCAAATTTTGTTCTGAAAAAATTTCTACAAAATTATTTATCGCTGCATATGTTTGTTTTGGCAGCGAACTTCCTTAATATTAAATTTTTCTATGTTGACTTGATTGGATGTTTCATCAAGACAAATGTTAAGGAGAATATTCCCTTCCTTGCTAGTACGACTGTTCTTTACCTCTTTACTTCTTGATTTTCAGAAATTTGAAGTTGAGGTTCAAGGTCATCAAGGCATGATTGACAAAGTGCAGGCAAACGGAAACAATCTTGCAAAAGCCAAACATTTTGCTGCTCCCGCTATTAGGGAGAAGAATGCGGAACTGAAAGAAGCTTGGGACCAACTTCTGATGCACTCACAAGACAGGAGGAAGAAACTGGATATCTCACTGCAGAAACAGCAGGTTAGCAGCTACTCAACTCTGTGAAATTAGTTGTTACATTGCTTCAGTTGACCCTGTGTCCTTGGTGTCCAGTTATAAAATTAGCTTTTTATGATGACAATGTATACCCTTCGATTATCAGCATGTTCATAAAATGCTATCCTTGTACCATGACCTTCTTTCAGCATTCTTATGAACTTTTTCATGCCAAATACTTCTCATTTCATTTGTGACTTGCATCTTAGAAGTACTTAAATTCTTCACCATCACAATTATTTCCTTTCCTATTTCAGTGGCTAACAGAAGCCCAAGATGTGGAGGCCTGGATGGCAGAGAAACGCCAAGTCATTTCATCCCAAGATTATGGCCGCGACGAAGACGGAGCCCAGAAATTGCTCACTAAACACAAGGTTTGGCTTCAATTAATAAACCATTCATTCAAAAAATGTTTTATGTTCATTAAAAGTTGGGAGTGTTTATAAGGTCCGAAATGTAATTCCATCAATAATACATTACTGATAAGGCTTTGGGCTCATGTTAATTAGCTTAATTACACTCTAGTAGAGAAATCTGATGATGCCATGTGCCTCTGGGCCATTTAATCAGTCAGAAGAGACCTTTTTCTATATTACTTCTTCATTATGTCTTCATTATGCCTTGATATATTGAGTTAATTGAACACTTACAGTGTCATTTTCCTTCAGGCCATGGAAGCTGATCTCAAGACTTATGCTGGATTAGTGGATAAGCTGAGGAAGGAAGCGGACAAGATTATCAAGCTGGATAAAGTCGAAGGCCAGGAAGTGGCTGACAAACAGGTTGGTGAAACACGTGTCTCAAGATCATGTTTCTTGTTGCGAGGCATGAATTAATGTGAGAGTTACTTTTATCATCCTAACACACTTCTGTGTTGTTGTGTTGCTACAAAATTTACTGACATAAATTTAAGAGCACTTTCCAGAAAAGTGGCTCTACCTGCTCAATCCATTGTAAACTTGAAAAAAACAATTTCATCCTGTGCCAAGAGTATCGTCACTTCATTATATGGCCCCTGCCTGTCCAATTTAAAGGCCTTCCGTGCAAAAATTAAAGATATGAAAAAACCCCATCCGAAAAGTGGAACCTGAATGAATAAACTAATGAATATATGCCTTTATTTGATAAAATAGAAAGAGCTGGAGAATGAGATGGCCAGTTTGCAACAATTGAGTAAAGAGAGGAGTAGAAACCTAGCTGAATCCAAACTGATGCATGAGTACATCCGAGAATCAGAGGACCTCGAGGAATGGATTGATGATCAGATGCAGATTGCCAGCTCCGAGGATTTCGGACAGGACTATGAACATCTACAGGTTAGTGACCCTTCTTCATCGCTTAGGAATTTTGCTGCAGACAAAATTTATGATATTATTGCTGTCCAAAATGAGCTGTGAAAAAAATAATCCATGTTTCTCTTTGTGTACAGGTCATCCACAAGAAGTTCTCCGAGTTCAAATTGGGAGTTGAAGCAGGTACAGAGAGGTACAACCAGTGCGAAAAACTGGCTCACAAACTGATCGACAACAAGTCTCCATATTCCAGCGAGATATTGCAACGTCAGGAACATCTGGGGTGAGTCTTGATGATTGTGTTATAAAAAAGGTTGTGCTATGAAAATTTTATTTTTTGCCTGGATATTATTGGGACCGTCCCCTTGTATTGTTGCTAATGAGTGATGTCTTCTTTCTGTATAAAAAAAGCAGTGTAACTGATTTTGAATTTCTCACTCATGTTGAGAAGACTTTAGCTCTCCCAAATTAATTACTTCTAAAACTTCGAGGAAAAGTTGCAATCAGATAAATTCTGCTCTCTGCTTCCAAATGGAAATGGCTTTTGTGAGACAGACTTTGCCATTCAGAAATATTACCCATACCTATTAGGAAGTTCTTGGAGAGGTCTTTGACAAGTATGTTGTATATGTATTACCGGATTTATATATGCATGTTCTCCCATCTTTTACAGACAAAAATGGAAGGACCTACTTGACCAGATTGATGCCAGATACCAGCGCCTCTACGGAGCAGGAGAGATCCATCGTTTCAACAGAGACGTGGAAGAGGCCTTGTCTCGCATCCAGGAGAAATACGCCAGCATTCCTGAAGACTTGGGAAGGGACACTAAACAAGTGCAGACCTACCTTAAGAAGCACGAGGGCTTCGAGAATGAACTGGTCGCCCTGGAGGCTCAAGTATGTCACAAGAGATCAATGAACTTGTAGATAAATAGATATATGAATTAATTAGTGATTAGTGAATTAATGAGTGATTAGTGAATTATGAATTAATTTGTGATTAGTGAATTAGCGATTAATGCTTAGGGCTATTCCATTTAAAAACCTGGGAGGGGGGTGGTCAGGTTGATTTATTTTTTGTAAGATGGATGTAGGGATCGGTTGGAATTTGCTTCAGATGTATGGTGGGATGCAAAAGAAATCGCTTTAGATGTACAGGGGGGCATTATCGCTCCATGAAGGCTTACGCATTGTAATAATAAAATTTTCATTTGATGCACGTGGGGTGGGTAAAAAATTTGCATTTAATGCATGGGGGGGTCGAAAATAATTCACTTTAGATGCATGAGGGGGGTCAAAAATGTAACCTGACCACCCCACCCCAGGTTTTTAAATGGAATAGCCCTTAATTTATCTCCAAAATTGTCAAAAATTATGACAATTCTACCAATTCTCCTTAAGGTATATTCATCACTATATAATGAATCCCGAGATTGAGAATCTACAAAGGAGATAATTAGTGATAGATGCCTCGTTGACAGATATGGCATTTGTAATGAAGGATGCCAATCTTACCATTAATATGGCCATTGCCCTGACTAAATTAAGCAATTTACTTATTTTATAATGACAGGTGTACATAAGGTTACCTCTAATCATCATAGCGTGATGATGTGAATAATAGGGGTAACAAATGGAAGGAATGATATTTACTGATGTTTTGTTTTCCCTTTCAGCTTCAAGTTCTCATGGATGACTCAGCAAGATTGAAGGAGACCTACCCTGGAGGAAATGCCGAGCAGATCGGTCAGCAACAGGACTGGGTTATTGAGAACTGGCAGATCTTGCAAGACAGGGCCGACCAGAGGAGGAGGGATCTCCAGGCCGCTCTTGACTTCTACAGATTCCTTGCCTCTGTAAGTGGATATTAATTACAGATTAATTACCAAGAAAATATGATCCATTATGTCCTTGACAAAAATAATCCGCACATTTGGGGCTTTCTGTGAATATGATGCTCCAGGGTGTGCCTATATTAATTAGCATGTTTGCCCACTCTAATGGTTGTAGAAGCCGATTGATATGCTCCTTGCCCAAAGGAGATAAAATCCCTCCTTGCCTTTACTCTTGGAGCGATCCTGTAATTTCATTCCTGTTTGAATGGTTTAGTTTGTACTTTTGGTTGAAATTGAAAATTAGACGTAACCCTGGAAATTTGATTTTAAAAGCCATTGCACTTCAAGGTATTTGACCTCTTATTCATGGAATATGTTTCATGGAACCTTTTAGATCCAGTTATTAAGGTCTGTGAGACATACAAAAACACTGACTCTCTGCTATTGCAATACTTGTGATTTATATTTTTGACTGTATCGGTATTTCAATTAAAAACTAAACCTTCCTTCATATTTGTTCCCTTTAGGCCCGTGACTTGATGACCTGGGCGGACCAGACGCAGACTGAAATGATGAGCGAAGAGCCAGTGAGGGACGTGCAGAGCGTAGCCCTCCTTAGCGAGAGACACAACCAACTGAAGGCTGAGATTGACGCAAGGGAGGACATGTTTAGCACGGTCGTGGACACTGGCAATACCATGATCGGACAGCAGCATTACGCCAGTGATGAGGTGGGTTGTGGTTGTTGCTATGATCTCTTGTGCAGTTAGGCCAGACATAATTGATCTTTAGCTTCTAGGATCCTCTCAAGGCACTTTTTCTAGGGTCGGTCGGTAGGACAAAAAAAAAGGTGAAAATTTTTTTTTTATATAATGTCAAAAAAAAAATTTTCTTTTTTCCATCGGCAGGAAATCTATTGTGTCGGCGGGTCCGCGAAGCTAAGAATCAATTATGTGTGTCCTTATGAAGGCCTCAGGTCTAGCTCACTTGGACTGCTGAACTGCTAGCCAGGTTGGATTTTGACAGATGGTTCATCCTGGGCCAAGAGTTGGGGTATACTTAGTCTCAGTAGCATGGTCCCTGCAAATCTTTAAGGGACAGAAATACAGGAGACTAAACTTATAGCACCCTACCAAAATTTGAGAGCCATGAAAGTTAATCATGTTCTTCATTTGACAAAGTAATACCAAATCTTTAAAATTAGTTTACATAGAGGTAGCTCTCTGTGGAGTAGAAAATTTATCCGAGTTTCCTCTCCATATGTCGATGTAGAGTTCTTGGCAATTTTGATATGTACACACTGTGACATTTATCGTTCTGTTCTCATGACATTTTGACATAACTTTTATAATATTCCCATTTGTTTTGTATCAGATCGCAGAGAAGACTAATGAACTGCTCGGTGCGAGAGAAAACCTTCACTTGATGTGGCAAGAGAGGAGGGACCAATTAGACCAGCTCTATCAGCAGCAGATGTTCTTGCGAGATGCCAATGCCCTTGAGACCCTGTCACATACTCAGGAGGTTTGTATTGTGACTTATTTTTTAATTACGTATATAATAACAGGAAATTGAAGCCTTAGAGATGTATTTATAATCGAGTGTCCTTGAAAGTTTAAATAACTTGTTGCATAAATGAAGGAATCCCCCCAAGTTGTTCCCATTGTAGCCAAGTTGCAATTTTGAGTTGTAATTCAATTCAGATACTGTGTCATTTTATTTTATTATGCAAAATGTTAAGAGTTAATTTAGAAAGGTGATAGCTGTGTATTGTAAGGCAGTAGAAATACATGGTATTTGTTTTTCATGAAAGCGAAATGTTAACAGCTAAGTAGTTATAAATATCGGTACAAGGATTTGCCTTGAAATGTCAACTTTCTCATTTTGTGGTTGTTATGCATACTCTTGAAATGTCTTGAATGTTATTCACTTTGTCCAAATATTGTACAGCTGTACTAAAGTGGATTCCCCCGCTCTCAAAGTCAAAATCAAAATAAATGGTAATTGAAACAGGGTTACTTATTCAGCATAACCGTAACAAAAAGGCCTGATAGAACAAAAGATATCTACTTTGTAGATCGAATGCATTTTTGTTCATCTACATTTTGCCTTTGGGAAAAATTTCACATGCGAAGTTTTAATTTTTTTCCAGACATACCTGAGCAGCAAAGACTTTGGCCAGACGACTGACCAAGTGGAGGGAGCCGTGAAGAAACACGAAGCTTTCGAGAACTTGTTGACGTCACAAGACACGAGGGTGAGTTAGCTTAGTGGTAGCGTGCTAGGCTGCCAGTCTTTGGGTCCAGGGTTCGAATTCAGCTCTTGCCGGGGCACCTGGGCCTGTGCTGGACAGCCGTTTAGATCACTCTTCGCTCATTGCCATGTCCTCCTGTCCTAATTAGTATACCAAGTGCATAAATACAGCATGTAAATCCCCAATCATCCATCCATCCTGTGTTTTGAGATCATTATACAATATACAGTGACTAAGCATTTCCATGGAGCACACAGCAATCTCTGGTCTACAAATAATTCTGCTTCTTTGCTCTAAGGAAGATTCAAAAATGCATAAAATTAATTTGCTGAAAACTAAGACTTAAACACTAAACTATGAGACAGTGAACAATGGATACATTTATAATGAGGATGATAGAAGTCTGTGATAATGATAGATGTAGCAAGCAAACGTGATAGAAAACTCCCATGGCCTGAAATGATGAAATGAACTGTAGCAAGTGAAGAGGGTCATTGTCATCATTATTTTGACTCTTGAGTAAGTGATCCCTAGTTGACTTAATGAGAAAATTGACTTAATAATATGAGAATTTTGATAGATATTGTGATGCATTATCTTCATTATTTTGGCACTCCTTAAAGTGGTCCCTGGTTGACTTAATAAGAAATTTGATATGCATTGGTTTTGAATTTAGTTTTTTGACAAGTTACATGTGCACTCCAAGTCAATTGCTGCTTATGTATTATGATCAATTTTCCTGATGGGCATTGCCCTTATAGTGCGCCAGGCTGATAACATCTTGTACTGACATGACTGAGCAGTTTATGTTAGTATAACGTTTAGTGCAAAAATACTGGATGTAAAGCTTCACCACCAATCCAGCTACTGTCCTATGGACGAGTTTTTGCCTTGCATAGCACTTTTTATTAACAGGCATTTTTCTCAACTTTGGGTATAGCTTGATGTCGTGATGAATGATTTGCCCTTTTCCACTAGATTATGTAGAAATTAGAAACTAATAACTCGAGGGGGAAAGCTTTCATTAGACTAATTGGGCAAGTGCTTGGTTACATTTGAGGCCTGTATGCCGTTGAACTCCGAAGCCAGATTAATCAAATTATCTGCACCACAGTAACTCAAGCAACCTGGTTCAGAGAAACCCTGCAGGTCATGTTTTGGTAGCTATATTTTGATTATGTTTTTCAGCTCGACACTCTACGAGACATTGCCGAGAAGATGATTGAAGAAAACCACTTTGACGCCCCTGGTGTGGCCAAGAAACTGGATGAGGTGACAGTCAGGTAATCATTCCATTCATGGCATTCACTTACGCTCTTTTTAATTACATGTCATATTGAATGGCCCTGTGGCTTTGTGGCAGACCTTTTCTGTGAAAGGAGATTAACCTGTTGACATTATAATGGTCATGACTCACCAGAAAAATACAACTGACTTTCAGTGTCATATTGATATGGTCAGATTACATGCCACACTGCCATGGCTGGAAAAACTAAGGAATTCTGGCTTGCCACTGCCTGGACATTTCTAAATAAATGTACCGAATTAGAAATTATGTTTTAAAATAATTTGTTGCATTGGACGAAAATTGCTGTAATCACATTTCCCAAATTAATTTTCATGACATGTCTCTTTTTGTGCTGTGTGTGATGCTGTGATTGTATCAAGGAAACTAAAATAAATGTTGCATGATTGTTTGATTAACTAATCAGAACACCCATCATTGAAGTAAACATTTCGCAGTCCCAGACATGGATTGGGTATTACATTGGTAATCCGTGTTTGTTCAGTTACTATATTTCTTTGACTATCATCAGTGCGGAAAGGTATCCCTTGGTATCCTTGGGTGTTGCATGCTATTCCTTTCTCTTCAATCACAACCTACTTGCATATAAATCCTGTTTTTCCTCAGGCGACACCACATCAAGCAGCTTAGTAACAACAAGAAAGACCGGCTGAATGATGCATTGCTCTACACTCAGTTCAACAGGGACTCAGCTGAGGTAAGCTGGTTTAATGGTTATATTCTGTGTGATTTGTTTGTTTAGGCCACACTTAATTGATCTTGAGCTTCTCGGATCCTCTCAAGGCACTTTTTCTAGGGTCGGTCGGTAGGACAAAAAAAAAAGTAAAAAAATTTTTTTTATAATATCAAAAAAAAATTTATTAATTTTTTTCCCATCGGCAGTAAATCTATTGTGTCGGCGGGTCTGCGAAGCTAAGAATCAATTATGTGTGTCCTTATCAGTTTCCGTAACTATTATTTGTACCTGTGCCTTGCTTTTTCTTCATTGGAAATCCTCTATAAACTTTTTCATTCAGAGAACTTTCTGCCTTATCCGGCAGAAATAGAATACGACCTAATGAAGTTTTTCAGAAAAAATTACTGTCAGCCCCCCCAGGCTGATGATAATCCTTCGTTTATGAAATGTCATATTTTTTGTCAAGTCTCATTTTGCTGTCATTTTCCACAGATATTAATTCTATTTCTACCTCTTTTTTTGCAGGCTGAGAGCTGGATTGGTGATAAGCTGAAAGACATCTCTGAAGACTCTCCTAACGCAACTTTTGATCTTCAAGACAAGATGAAGAAGCTGCAAAAACACCAGGCCTTTGAAGCGGAAATCAAAGCAAACACAGACCGCATCAACGATGTCAAGCAGGTGTGTGGGAGTAGCTTATAGTTAAGGAAAATAACTTGACTGTCAGTAAAGATTGTTGCGATTGTCATCTGCCTGTCTGATAACCACAAGAAAGTCGTTTGTGAAATCAGAAATCCATTGATAAAAAGAAATGAAAGGCTGATGTGTCTTGGATATTATCATATAAGCAACTTGGGGGCTGTTCTAATACCTTTAGATTTAGATAGATAGATAGATATGGTAAGTGCAGCCCTCTAATCCCAATTCTGGGTGCTCACGAGGGTTGATTGATGAGATGAGAGAGAGAGCGGGAGTCCTCAACATGGTACACGTTTACCCCATGTGAGGGATCTTTTACTTGCCCAGCACAGGCACTAATACAAGGGGCCGCCAATTTAACTTCTCATCCGAACGACATCCAGCTTGGATTTTGCTCATGAAGGACATTGAAGGTCCACTGAAAATTTTGGGTTCCCCACCCGGGTTCGAACCCATGAAGGCACAGACCTTCAGCGGAGCAGGCGGGAACCTTAACCACTACACCACCCAGCTAGATTTATATTGCCACCAATAGCAAATGAAAGAAATGTAATAGCTCATCTGGCTAATTTGTAAGACAAAATGCTTGTTAAATACCCTCAACCATAACCCCTGTCTAAGAGCTGTTTCCACTTAGTATTTTGATGAAAGGAAAGGAACTTTATTTCTTGTCAGTAATGACATTATAGATAGATATACAGATAGATATGGTAAGTGCAGTCCTCTTAAGCCCAGAAACATCAGCTACAAAGCTATTGACCAACAAAATAAAATGACACTTGTAGGATGACTTGAATTATTTTCTTTGTCCACACAGAAAGGTGAAGTGCTGCTATCAAGGAAACACGAGGCTTCCCCAGAGATCAAGTCTAAATGTGACTCTTTGGACAGCAAGTGGAATACCTTGCAACAAGCCACGGCAGCCAGGGGCAAAGGATTGGAAGAAGCAAAGGACATCCTCATGTTCAAGGAAGAGTGCGACAAGGTGCACAACTGGATAAGGGAGAAGGTGAGGCAGATTGTATGAAAATAATATGTTGTTGAATGAACAATATGTGTCATTAAATGAGTCATTAAGGTGACTCAAGCGTGGTAGTTTGATCATACAGATTTTTCTAAAATTTTGCACAGGTAGTCTATGGGATCCATACATTCCAAAAATGAAAAATAAAAAAATTTCACCGACTCGTTTGGTTGCCATGGTAACAGCGTATTTGGCCTGATGACTGCTTAAAAGTTGTAAATTGAGTTTTTGGTCATGTACCACAGAATAAAGCATTACATGCATTTGTCACACAAAAATGTCAGAAATGTCTTCCCATGGATGTAAACCAATACATTTGCCACAAATTTGAAGAAAAAGGTTAAAATACTTTTTTCTGTAAGAGCTCAAAGGGCACAAACACACTAATTAATTGCAGATTTTGCATGTATCAATTTTGGCAGTAATCAAATTTTAGGAAAACGATCATACAGAATTTTTTTAAAATTTGCATATATCATAAACAGGTTACTGTCAAACAAATGTCCAAAAATAAAAAAATTTCACCGAGTCGTTTTTTAACTGCAGTACCATGACTATGCCAATGTCAATTTAAAGAAATAAAGACAATTTTAGACACAGTTGACTGAAATTAGTTGAGAAAATTCTTTTGATAAAGACGAGAAGCTGAAACTTTGAATTAGCATAGCATAGGTGTTACTGCATTCAACAAAAAAATAATTATGCTTCTATCTGCATTAGATCTCATTTAAATAGCAAATTACTGGCTGCCATGCTGTTTAAAAAAAAGAGAGCAGAAAATGGTAACGTCACAACTTTTTCAGGGCCTGCAGCAGTGGTGACGCTATGTTGCTAGGCAACCAGGCTGCTCAGAAGTATGTGCAGTGTACCACGGTTGAGTCACCTTAAGTAAACGAAATGTGTCATTAAATGTGTCATTAAATATAGGCCTACAAAATATGTAATTTCATGTCCAAAATCGCCTTATGATGTGGCAAGGGAGTTCTTCTCTCCATATTTTAAATTTTCATATTAAATTTCCAGGAATCTCTTGTGAGTGCTGGAGACATGGGGCGTGACTACGAGCATTGCTTGGAACTGCAGAGACGTCTAGAACAGCCTGTTGATGTAAGTATGAGCCAAAGAAAACAAAGAAATTAGAGATATACAGTTTACAAAAGCAAAAGCTGAAATCAGGGTGTCTGCCAATCCTGGAAAAGCCTGGAAAAGCCTAGAATTTGGTTTCTCAATTTCCAGGCCTTGAAAAGCCTGGAAAAACCAGCATTTTGAACAAAAAGGCGTGGGAAAAGCCTGGAATTTAGTTTGCATGGAAATAAAAATAGTCCACTGCTAAATTTTTGGTAATTTCTAGCGACAATCAGCCAAAAGTACAAATGTCGTGTTCAGAAAAAAATGTGTGTATCGTGTTGTTAATTGGTCAATTCTTCGCCAAATTGGCCTGGAATTTTTGCGAAACTTGTTCTGGAAAAGCCTGGAAAAGCCTGGAATTTGGTTTCCAAAAAGTGGCAGACACCCTGGAAATGCTTTGGCAATTGAATCTGTAACTAATGCCCTTGAAATGTTATTGACAGGGAGTCGCAGTGGATGAGAGACGTATTAACAGCATCAACCAGTTGGCTGACAAACTCATCACCCAGGCGCGAACTGACGTCAAGCCTATCAAGGACCAGAAGACGGAACTTAACAAAAAGTAAGTCTTGTTTGGGTCTTTAATTGTTGGATGGCTAGTTCTTACAACTAAATACTCTTGCTATTTTGTTCAGTTGTATTGCTGATCTGTTGGGTAGGTTTCTGAGATGGTAATTCAATTAATTTGACATATTTTTCATTCCAGATGGACCAACACACAGGGTTCAATGGACCAATACAGACAGAAACTGGCCGCTGCCTTGGAGATCCATGTGTTCAACAGAGACATTGATGATATCAACGACAGAATTAATGAGAAGGTAACAAAAGAGCTTCTCAATATGATTTGATAACCTTTTAAAAGTGAGATTTTCTGAATCTCATTAGAGGTAATCTTGTCTTACTCTACCATATGTTCACTGTTTGAATTGTAGGCCCTTGCTCTGAGTGTTGAAGATTACGGAAAAGACTTAGAAGGAGTCCAGGCATTACAGAGGAAGCAGGATGAAGTGAAACGGGACATGACCGCTCTCCAGAGCCAGCTTGAGGTGTGTGATTTAAAATATTTTGAAAAATTTCCTGCGTGCTATCTCGTAGGTGCAATAACGCTAAAGCTTGCCATATTGTACCTAGCAGCTGAAGGTATGACCAGTTACTTCTGGTCTGCTTGTATGTAAAGTTATCAAATTTCTGACTTGGGTATTTTCTCTTTTAGAAATTGGACAAGAGGGCTTCACAGCTTTGCAAAAAATATCCGGAGATGGGAATCCAAATTCAGGAGAAACAGAAAGAAGCAGTGGACAACTGGGAGAGACTGGAGGACTTGTACAATGCAAGGTGAGGCAGAAATAATTACATAAACATTACAATGTAGTTGGTGACTCTGTTTTGTGCTTTAAATTTGATATATTTGTTGGTGTGAAGCTGTACAAGTTGGCTGTAATTGTAATTTCTGCTCTACATTCTGCACAGAGCGCATTATGAAGAAGCTTCACAAGTTTACATGTTATCAGATTTTTTAGATTAGGCGGTTGTTTTTAGAATTCATAGAAGAGGAGAGTGATGGTTAGGATGTGGTTTTTTACACCTGTTAACTTAATTGTTTTTTCCTCAACAGAAAGCTGAAGTTGCAAGATTCCTATCAACTGCAAAAGTTCCTCTCGGAGTCCAGAGAGCAGGTAATTGCACTAAGTTAATTAGCAAGATTTGCATTAATTATTTGGTTAATTTTAATGATAGCAACTTATCAATTATCATATTAATTGATTTGGATACTTGCAATGATACTAATGAGTGTTTGTTTGTTGCAGAATTCTTGGTGCAACAACATGATCACTGCCATGACCTCCGGGGACCTGGCTAAAGATGTCGTTGAGGCTGAGAGTCAGTTGGAGGACCACCACGAACGAAAGGTACTTGAAACTGTTTCCTTTTTGGCGCTTTTTATGTAAATACCTCGTGTAGAGCACAGTACTCGGCATCATGTTGTTGATAACACTATTCTGTGAGGAGAATTCTCCTTTCGAGGCTCTTCACCTGCTGCGATGTCATCTAAATGATTTCTGTTGCTGTAGTATAAAGATCTGTCCTTTGCTGTATTAAAGATCTGTCCTTTGTTGTATTAATGATCTGTGTGATGCTGTATTAATGATCTGTGTGTTGCTGTAGTAAAGATCATTCCGTTGCCATGGTAAAGGTCTTTCCGTTGCTGTAGTAAAGATCTGTCCTTTGCTGTGGTAAAGATCTGTCTTTTGCTGTAGTAAAGATCTGTATTAATGTTTGTCGATGTTTTGCAGGCTGAGATCAATGGCCGGCACAGTCACTATCTCTACTTGAAAGAGTTTGGAGAAGCCCTCGTGAACGAGAAGCATTATGCCAAGAAAGACATCGACAAGATGCTGAGGGAGCTGGAAGATAGTTGGACCAAGCTGAACCACACTTGGGATGATAGGAAGGAGCTGCTGACTCAGTGCTATGACCTGCAGGTAAAGGAAATGGAAAAATTGTCATATCTCTAACAATTGTGTTATCTATATTGTATGATCTAGACTTCTACAGACATGAGGGAAATGTCATACTTGTATTTAATGACATTAATCCCTTTTTCTTGCACTCATATATAAATTTATTTATAACCAAAATGTAAATTTTGCTCTTATGGTTTGAAAATAAGTGCATGAAAACACTTTGGGAACACTTTACACTTTGCTACATGTTATTACTAATGTCAAGTTCTCCAGTCTCTTCTATTTATGTTGCCATTTGCATAAAAAATTCATTCGCTTTCTAACTCCAGGTGTATGAAGAATATGCTGAGCAAGCCGATGCATGGCTTGCCGAGAAAGAAGCTTTCCTTGCCAATGAAGATCTTGGAGTAAGTTCAAATGCTAATGTCTCCTGTAAATAGTAACATCTCATATCAAAATACAAGAAAGGCCTCATACCAGCTTGTCACTCTTGTGCAGACAGCTTCAATGTCTAAAGAATGATGACCATGATTAATTGTAAAAAAAAAATTTTTGTTTTTGTATTTCAGAACTCCCTTTCTAGTGTAGACGCCCTTGTTAAAAAGCATGACGGCTTCGAGAAAACTCTAGAGGCCCAAGAAGAGAAGATAGATACCCTGGACCAATTGGCCCAGGCCCTTCTTGCTCAAGAACATTACGCAGCTGACATGATCAAGAAGAGACGAGACGGAGTGATCGACAGGAGACAGACGATCAAAGATGCGGCCGCCATTAGGAGACAAAAGTTGGAGGAGTCTTTGCAGTATCAGCAGTACCTCAGAAACGGTCAAGAGGTAGGTGTCAGGAATCATTGAGGATGATTTCACTTTCATGTTGTAAAATCGCTTAAAATGTGGCAGGAGATAGGACTTCATGTACAATTAATGTTGACTGTTTCAGCCTATAATAGTTGTTGGCATGATTAGTATTTGAGACGCTTTTTTACAATTTAACTTTCTTAAACTGAATACTGAATGTTATTTGTTGGAAGCACAACCTGCAGAAATCGAGAAATGGGTTCTTGAGTTTAGCTTCTCAATCTCTGCATTCATGTATCCGAGCCAAAATATTTGACGAAATCTTCCCATCTTTCTAAGGAAGACAAGATGCCGTCGAACATTCTGGCTAGAATAAGCTACAGCTCTTGTAGGTGAAAGCTCAAAGAAGAAGTAGGTTGTGACTTAGCCTCATATAGGCAGGGCTCAAATTCTGCAAGGAAAATTTTGAAATTTACTGTTGCTTGTTTGTTCTTAAACAGGTGAAGAGCTGGGTTAATGAGAAGATGCAGGTTGCCAAGGATGAGTCATACAGAGATCCAACCAACCTGATGGCCAAGACCCAGAAACACCAAGCATTCGATGCTGAACTGGCCATGAACCGCAAACGTCTTGATGCTGTCATTTTGGTAAGGAGTCCCCGAGATTGAGTCTTGAGATGATTTTCTAATTGCGACCATTATGATTGTTAAGGGGAGGTATGGGTGAGAAATTCCCCAAAAATATGTAAGCTTCACATATTCAGTTTATGGCACATCTTTGACTAACACCAACCCAGGCAGCCAGTCCAAGCTTCAATTATTTTAAAATATGTCTCTGTCATCACTTAAAGCCATGTCAAATACCAAATCATCGCCAAATTTTCGTGAGTAAATAGTGGCGTTTTGTCACTTCAAAGATGTCCACACAAAAAAGCAGTTACCATGGCAACATGGAATTTACTGTGGTGAAACATAACAATGATAACTAAGTCGTAGCAAAATTTTGTTCCTGTAGCTTCATTAGATTTGGAGAAATAGCCACAAATATTTTATCTAGTGGTCAATTGCCTGAAATGACGTTAACGTCACGTTTTTGCCATTTTCCGCAACATGTGAAAATCAACTTTTACCCTGTACGGGATGTGAAAAATCTTGACAACCATTTGTCGTAGGAACCTGTGGGATACATCATCGGAATCCTCGAAAAATTGTCTTGGAAATTACAGACCAGATTTTTAAAATTTTTTTTCGTTGCAAAATTATATGACATCGTAGTGATAGAAACGAGACATTTTTCAATAAAAATGACTTTGGACTACTTTACCCTAATTTCTGACACTATGAAAAGAAATATCAAAAATCCGCTCTGTAATTCCCTGCGTCTTGCCTGTCTTCATTTGTAAATTTTTTCAAAACTTTTCTATCATGTCTGTAACTTCAGAAATTTCACATCCCGTGAGCAGTAAAAATCAGCCTTTTTTCACCTTTTAAACTGGTTACCATGGCAACCATTCATCATAACAATGCAAAATCACCTGAAATCATCTAATTTAACTAAAACCTAACTTTTTATACCAAACTTTGTTCATTAAACTTAAAATTGCAGAAAAGTGCCCTTCTCACCCATACCTCCCCTTAAACTTGCGTGTAGTCCAGGTCCCAGTTGCATGTATGCAAGGACGTGAAATGGAGAAGCAAAAGTGAAATGTTGTAGCCTGCTCGCTAATGCTCGCAGATCAAGCAGGCTGCTGTAGCCTGTTGTTTCCATATTTTAATTATTTCCTTCACGTATCACAGGAGGGCGACGATTTGTGCACCCAGAAGCATTACGCAGCAAAGGACATCAACGACCGAAACAAGGAGATGAGGAAACTCTGGCAAGCCCTCGAGCTACAAAGCACGGACAAGAGGAACAGGCTAGCCGAGGCTTATGAGGTAAACTTTCAAGTTATGTGGAGCAGTTGTTAATTATTGGCTCAACAAAGTGTCACTGGTTGTATGTGTGATATATTAATGAGTGAACTGATCAAAACACTGACTGCCTTTCTGGAGAAATCTGGTGGTTGCATTCCTTCTCATACACTTAAACCAACTATAATCTTGTAAGATATCTGAGTTGTATTCATTAATTTGACGTGATATAAGTTTACAAGTCCGGGAATAGATCTACAGGTACAGTAACTGATGTGTTCGATATCCTCTGAGACCTCAGACTATGAAAAATAGATCCATAATGACTCCATATGCTCTTGTCATGTTCAATGTAAATCATGTATCATTACAGTGGTTTTCTCATATTTTCCCATCAAAATTTCCTTCCCAGGTCTTGAAGTTCAACCGCCAGTGTGATGACCTTGAGGTTTGGATGGACGAAGTTGAAGGTCAACTGGCCTCGGAGGACCACGGCAGAGACGTGACTTCAGTGAATGTGTTGCTGAAGAAGCACCAGGTGTTGGAACAGGACATTGCCAACCACCAGGAGAAGGTCACGGAGATCGTGGAGAGTGCCCAGACCTTCCAACTCAACGACAATTTCCTCAGCGACCAAGCCATGACCAGAGCCAAGCACATTGATGAGAGGTCAGTTTATTGTTACTCGTTAGATTTTTATTGACGTCACTTCAGAGTCTTCTGACAAAGTTACAACAAACTCAAGTTACTTATTCTCTGAGATATCTTTGGCTGTAATGGCTTTACTCATGAGGAAAGTAAGATATTCTTTCTTCCAAGAACTTAATGTTGGTAATTCGTTGAACTTCGAAGAAAAAAATAATATGCTTTAAAAGTTCCCGACAACAGCTGTCAGACAGGAAATATGAGGTTTAAAACTTTCAAAAGTACAAAGCTATTTTTGGTCAAATTGCGTAACTATAAATTATGTTTATACAGTCTGCGCAATCTGTAATCCGTCAGATCATCAAAACTTTGAAATTGTTTTATGCTGCGCAGGTAAAAGAATCCTAGATGGACAGATAGACAGATAGATAGATAGACAGGTAGACAGACATGGTAAGTGCAGCCCTCTAGACACTGACACAAGAACTGACCTTAGGTGGCTGCACAGTGCACAGCCTGCACCTCATATCTTCATCTTTATACAGTGTGAGTCTGTGAGATGAGATACTGTGAATGTACCTGGAATATGGTGATAATCACTTGTCTATATATGTCTTCAGATACAACCAGTTGACAGAGCCGTGCCAGATCAGAAGAGACAACCTGGAGGACGCCCTTCTCTTTTACCAATTCTTGCGAGATGTGGCTGATGAGCTGTCTTGGATCGAAGAGAAAAGACCCGTTGCATCTTCTACTGATTTAGGAAACAGTCTGACTGCCGTCCAGAACTTGCATAAGAAACATCAGGTGAGTGGTAGCATTATGTTACTGAGATACCTTGTAAGATAGCATTTCTCGTAGGAGGGAGAGATATTTTGAAAAGACTTTAAATTAATGTTCAGCTTGACGGTTTAAAGTTGATGCACTTGCTTGTGGACTATAATACACCTGTGAATCTCTTCCAGACCCAAGTGACTTAGACTTGGCTATTTTTAAAGAAGTTTTATGCTGTCATGCATCTTTTCTCCATTGGTACATTGCTAAGAAGTAAATCTGTAGTATTAAAAGGCCTATCCAATCCATTTGTCAAATTTTTGTAGTCATGTTTTAAATATAATCAATAGGGCAAGTCATGATACGATCAATGTTTAGGAATGCAAAATGAACAAAAGTAATTTTTTCAGGACATTCAGATTTATTTTGGTTTCTGTTGTGCTGTTCTTTACAAATTGATTAATGATTTTTTTACAGGCTCTTGAGAGTGAAGTCATTTCTCATGAACCTCTGATTGAAGCGGTGGCTAACACTGCCCACCACATGGTCAAGAACAAGCATTATGCTTCAAAGAACATCACAGAGAAGTTGGACGACCTGCAGAACCAGCTGCAGGAGTTGAAACAGCTGGCCGCCGACCGCAGGATCAAGCTGCAGGATGCTGTCGAATCTCAGACTGTGAGTTTTCAACTCTGATGATTTTTAGATAAAATATTTCGAACCACTTCTGCTACTTCTGGCCGGTAGCTTAGCCCGAGATCACTGGGTTGGCTGCTAAACCATTTGCTTCGGGTTTGATTCCCATGTCACACTGATGTTTTATCCTGTGCCTCAATACAGTAGTCCAGTATCCATCATCTGATTTACTTTTTGTGTTTCACAGTTCTACGCTGAAGTAGCGGAGGCAGAATCCTGGATGAAGGAGAAGATGCCAGCGTTGACCAACCAGGATCTCGGCAAGGATGAGGACTCGGTGCAGGTTCTACTTAAGAAGTTGGACGCCCTTGATTTGGACATTGACAACTTCCAGAATAACATTGGAGAATTGGCTGCCCTCAGCCAAGGGTTGTTGCAGAGAAATCACTTTGACAGTGCCAACATCAAGCAACAACAGGTATAGTGATTATATTTGAGGCAACTCATTCATCTGTGGAGAATGGTGCTGTTTGTTGTCTATTTGTCTGTAGCATGAAAATTTACAAACAACAGCACTCTGCTATTGTCACTTATTCAATTATATAAACCCAGGTCCAGAATCAATTTTGAATTACAACATTGTTTGATTTTGACAGAGTGCAATTGAGAAGAGCTACAGACAGTTGCAAGACCTTTCCGCCGGCCGCAGACACAAACTGACGGACAACAAGAAGCTGTTTGAATTCCACAGAGAGGCTGATGAGGTCGCTGACCTTTTGAGAGAGAAGGAAGCCATCGCCAGTTCAGACGATCTGGGTACTGATCTGGAGCATGTGCAGGTAAGGGCATTTACACCTTTCTTATAATTGACCTTTGAAGTCTTAATGTTTTTGTACGACTTTTGCTGACTTGTACTTATTTTGGAGTCACTGATTTGAGAAAGAAATCTTTATCTTTAAATAGGCTGTTAAATTATTCTAACTTGGTCTTTCAACCTCCGGTGAACATAATGAAAAAGATATAAACCTAAACCCTCTTTTTTGTTTAAGTTGTGCTTTGTGACCCTTTTTCTAAGAAAATTCATTGTAACATTTCGCTTGTTTTACTAAAATTATGTCATTGCAGTTTAACCTACTGATTCACCGATGTGTACAGTATATATTTAGATGTGCTAGGCTGTAAAGTATTGGTGTGATATATTGCTGACTCTCAGTATTATCTATCTCCGATATTCTCTCGGCTACCTGTCTTCCTATTATAATCCAATCTCCTGTGCTTATACTTCAACACATTTCTCCTTACACAGATCATCCAGGCTCGATTTGACGACTTCCTCCGAGACCTGCAGGGCAGCGAGGAACGAGTTCACCACATCAACGTCCTCACGCAGAACTTGGTGTCGGAGAACCACAGCCAGAGAGACGAGATTAAAGCGCGTTGTGACGAGATCAACCAGATGCGGACTGAAGTCTCCGAAATGGCCCAGAATCGCATGGAGGTGAGTTTACTGTCTTGTGTTGAACATTGAGGTATTCAAATTGAAATAAGTTCTAGTTGTATCATTTCTTCAACTGACATGATAAAGTTATGTAAATGACATGTAGCATATTATAGTGTTATTTCCAAAATATAACAATTCTGAAACTACTTCAGTTGAAATTACCAAAAGAAGAGCTACGGACACATGGGACGACAAAATTGTTGTACATTAATCTTCTTTTATTGATAAAAATGAACATTATTTGTGTTACAGACTCTCTCTGGAGCCAAGCAGGTCCATACATTTGTGCGAGATGCAGATGACTGCTTGGACTGGATCAGTGAGAAGGATAAGGTCGTGTCCTCCAGTGACTATGGCGATGACCTTGAGAGTGTACAGGCCCTGCAAGTCAAACATGAGGGATTCGAGGTGAGCTAGTCCTGCTTTACTTTTCTCAAGAGGGTGCTTTGATCGTGTAATTATTTGTGTTTGCTGTTCTTATGATAAGGGTCAATGGTGTCCAATGGCCAGAAGATGCATTATCTAAAATATGATTAATTTAGTAAAATTTAATGTAGAATCGCATAATTTTAGGTGCATGTACATTGTATGCTACTTCTATCAAAAGTTTTATGTCAGTAGTATTTTGTAGCTACAGTCAGAGTAACTTTTTCTTGATATGAAGTTTGCAAATTCCACTACCGGTCCGAAACAGCAGTAACTCAATAACTTGAGATTATCAATATTTCTGAAATGTGTTTGTTTCTCTATATTGCTATTGCTCTTCTTTCTCTTACAGCAAGACTTAGCTGCCATCAGCGACCAGGTGAACATCATCACCCAAGAGGCTGAACGGTTATTGCGACAGTTCCCAGACGCCACAGAGCACATCCACAGCAAACACGAGGAGATGGTGCAAGCGTGGAACACCCTCCTTGACAAATCTAACCAGCGAAAGGACAAGCTCGGCCAAGCGGAACACCTCCAGATGTACTTCAACAACTATAGAGAATTGGTAGCCTGGTGTAATGAAATGATGGCTCTTATAACAGCTGATGAACTGGCCAAAGACATCTCTGGAGCAGAGGTGTTGATAGCCAAACACCTTGAACACAAAAAAGAGATTGACACACGTTTAAAAGACTTCAACAAGTTCAACCAGACTGGCGAAAACCTGATCTCCCAGAAACACTTCCTCTCCGAAGATGTAAGTAGAAAATAGAAATGTTTGTCCTTGTATACATGGATATATTTGTGGTCAGTAGACCGAATTGATGTGTAAAAATTAAATTTTCAGATTCAAGCCAAAATCGACCACTTGGACAGACTGCTCAAGAACTTATTGAGTACGTGGGCGCAGCGTGAGAAGATCTACAGACAGCACCAGGACTTGTTGCAGTTCAAGCGAGAGATCGAGATGCTTGACACTTGGTTGAACAGCCGACAGGGAGTCGTGAATGATAAGAACTACGGGGAAACAATTGACGCAACAGAAGATTTAATCAGGAAACATGAAGATTTTGAAAGGACAGTCTTCGCCCAAGAGGATAAGTTCAACGGCATTTTGCGAAAGACTTTGGTGAGTGTTATGAGAATATTTTATATCTTACCCATTGCATTATGCCTGCGAATTTTGCTACCTTGCACAGAGTTGTGGTTTGAATTGATTGTTATAAAACACAAATGTAAAAGTAGAAACATTAATGATTGAAATTGGATTAAGACAAGTATATAAATTTAAATCCAGTAAATTTTGTTTTTAATACATTTTAGTCATGATTTAATTCGCCTTGATTAAACTCCAAACCTGAGCCCTGGCTATTTGAAGAACTTGATTGTCGCAAGACTTCTGAGTTTTGGTAGTTTATTACAATTGACTGTGGTTATTTTTCAGTTGGAAGATGCGTTTGCAGAACAGAAATTGCAAGAGAAGAAATGGCAAGAAGAAGAAGAGAAAAGAAGAGAGAAAGAAAGAATGGAGGAGAAGAAGAGGAGGGAGCAAGACAGGATCTTGAAGGTGAGATTCATTCTGGAAAATGACTTAAGACATTTGTCTAGAATTTATGTAGAAGACTGGATGTTGTCTTGTTGGTGCTCATTGTCTCTTAGGCATTACAAGGTAGGCAAGTCATCTCCCCATTGATGTGGTCCCTGCATGTCCTATTGAGTCTGGTCAGTGCATAAATACAGGACGCAAAGCCCTTTCTCTGTGCCATCCCTCTCCCAGCATACCTTCTGCCTATTGGGGGAGGGAGGGTTGGTCTAGTGGTAGCGTGCTGGGCTGCCAATTGCTGGGTCCCGGGTTCGAATCCAGCTCTTGCCGGATCACCTTGGCCTATGTTGGACGGCTGTTTCAATCATCCTTCTCCTCATTGCCGTGCCCTCCTCCAGTCCTAATTAGCCTCCCCAGTGCTTAAATGCTGGACGTAAAGCCCCAATCATCCATACCTTCTGCCTATTGGCACAGCATTGGAGCAAGAAGACAAGAATGAGAGATGATTAGATGAGTTGCCTCCCCTGTAGTACCTACTCAGAGGAGGGCAAGTTCTGGCAGCTGTGGACCAATACAATTGTTTGCAATGTTGGGAATGGTTTATTGCCTTTGCCATAACTCCTGTCTATGTATATTTGCCTCTGACAAGTTATAACTTAAATTATATTCTAAATAAAATTTGCCGTTTCATGAACTTGTGTCTCATCTCGTAAATTTGTTGCAGGAACGGAATATGGAAAATCAGGTATATTTCCGCGCTCAGTTTCATATTGTGGTCTACTACTTGTGGATAATCATATGTTAAGCTTATTTCTCAAGTTTTCAGACATTTAGTTTCACTGTAAAGTTGCAATGCTTTGGTAAAAGTATTTGTCAACAATTAACCATACATGAGCAATTACAACTTGTACAAGTAGCTTAAGATATGCACTTTACTCTTACTGGTAGTACTTGAAAAGCAAAATATAATTCATACCCATCATATTAATATGACTAGCCCTTGCACTTTATGTTAGGTTGCACTCATATTCAGTATTACTCACTTATTAAATGTGCATGAAGCATATAATTGATGAAATATTATATAAGAAAAAATATTAATACTAAAAATACTTTGTCAATAACACTGAAGTAAACATTTTTATAGACGTGAAGATTTGATACTAGAACATAAGTTTGTAGCTTATAAAAGATGTTGACTTATTAAATTATATCCATTCTGGTATTGAGTGAGCAATTTATTTGACATAATTGAGTTTCTTTGCTTTCTTGTGCTTCGGATGGGATGAATTATATCTAAAGCTTTGAAGTTGTGTTATTACGAGGTTTTGATTAATTACCTGTGAAGGTACAAGGGAGTTTTGGTGCTCTGTATAAGCTTTATATCTAAACATTTTACCCTTTTAAGGTTTAGTTTGATTTGTATATATATATTTTGCAAGTGTTATTGAATATTCATGCTCGTCTATGTTGGCAGAATTGTGGTGCTGTGAAAATGCTGTTATGGACTTCGGAGAGGATGAATGCATTAATAGTTTCATGTTAAACGATATCACTTAAATGAAATGGTGTTAGCTGATTTTGCTTAGTCTTGTCTTATCTAAACTTTTTTATGTCTCATCTCAGGAACGAAAGCAAGAAGAGGAACAAAGACAAGCTCAAGAAATTATGCAAAGAAAACGGCGAGAGATCGAAGAGGCGGAAGTGGCGGAAGCAGAGAAGAAGAAGAAGACAGCCGGATCAAGGTATGAAGGGTCATGCTCTGCTGATAATATCTTCAATTGTTTAATGATTATCGTGTTGCAATTTGATATGAATTGAACTTGTGATCAATCAGATCTACTGTCAGATGGATCAGCTCTGACCTAATGTATTGAATTCAGCTTATTCTATGAATTTCCCACGTTATTGGTTCCAGGATTTTGTCAGAATCCATTGATTGTCATAGTGTTTTGTATAGCCATCACTGTTCTGTCAGTTGTAATGACTGATTGCTGTGACAGTTGGTTGCTATGAGACTACAAGTTGATATTCAGGTCGTCTTCGCTGCTGATGGGGCGTAAAACACAAACTCACTCACTCACTCAGGTCGTCTTCACCATGTTAAAGTTTTGACTGGTTGCTATTTCAGTGCCGCTGAGGACCAGAAACCCCAACCCGTCCAGCTGAGTCGTACACAGGTAGCCAGCCTGGTTAGCCGTAGTCCTAGTTTCAAGGGGAGCACGTCCAACTCTTCCGCACCTCCTGCCGCTGCTCCTACGAGTGCCTCAACAACCCTGCAGACTGGAGAGGTCAACGACCTGTACCAGCGTCCACCTAGGTTTAAATCTAAGAATGACCCCCAGCAAGAGTTTGACCAAGTGCAAACATCTCAGCATGCTGTCGCTCCTATTAAGAGTGCCGACCTGCCTCCTCCACCTCCTGTCCCTCAGGTTAAGACCTAAGCATGCTTATTCTTTTCAGTTATTCACTAGTTTTAGTAGTTTGACCATTCCTGCCTGCCATTTTCCATCATCCTCCAGTTACATAGTTGCAACATAGTTAAGTAGTAATTCCTTATAGTAAGTAGCTCATTAAATTTTATCATCACTTTCGGTTTGTAAGTCAGATACCTCGCATTTTTATATGCCTTTCAATTCATTGTGCTAACTATCTCAACCTGCTTTATGAATATCTGAGCAAGGAGGTTCTTGTAACCCACCAGGGTTCCCACAGTCATGGAAAGTCAGGGAAAGTTATGGAAAAATTGGTGGTCATGGAAAGTCATGGAAAAGTCATGGAAAATCAAAATATTTTGAGAAGTCGTGGAAAATTCAAATTTTGACTACGATTCACGCCAAAATTTAACGCATTTGGGGCTTATGGTAGTTGGATGGTTGACAGGATGGCCGTACAGTGAATGATGGTGATCGCGTGAATTCGTTTCGGGGTGAATCTCAACCTCAATGAGTAAGGCATAAGTCATGGAAAATCCGAAATTTGGTCATGTAAAAATCATGGAAAAGTCATGGAATTCCTGACGTAAGATTTTGTGGGAACCCTGCCCACGCTCAATAGAACTACAAGTGTAACTTTAAGTTGGAAAGTGTAAGTGGATTTGAGTAAAATCCAAGAAACCAAGTTATCGGTTGTTTGTGCCCCAAAACCGGAAAATGGTATGGTATGATGGCTTAATAAGTGTGAATTTGACCTTTTGTAAAATATTTATGAGTAAGAGCCAGTCCTAAGGCATTAAGTTTTAAGGGACCTTATTGTAAGGGTTTGTAAACTTGGTTACACTTTCGGGCGCTGACTTGTCCCATTGCGAGAATTAAAGAGATAGACATGAGTTAATAATATTTGCATACGTCTTGATAACCGAAGTAATGTTTGACCTGTGAAAAGCATGTTGTAATGTAACAAATTTCTGCTGCTCTTCAATTACATATTTTTAAAAAAATTGAAATCACAAAATTGAAATCTCTTACAACAGGGAGCATCTGGTGACGCAGATCGCATTACAGCCAAGCCTCCACCAGCCACACCAAAGAAGGACGATGCCAAGTCACAAGCAGAAGGCAAAGAGAAGGAGAGGGACAAGCCTAAGAGGGCTCTCTCCCTCAAGTCCAAGAGACAACAGAGTAACAGCTTCAAGGTACGATTCATGGTCGTTTTGCGTCATTTTACAGAAGATATAAATCTGCTTTTCAGTGTGGTAGTCTGGTCTAGAGTGCGTTAAAAAGCATCTGGAGTTGTCAGCTTTTACAGTCTTTTTATGTTTCTCTGATTAAAATTCATTCTGGTGCATTTCTTTGACAGGACAAGTACAGGCTTCCAGCGGAACTGCCTCCCTCTGAGATGGAAGGATTCTTGGAACGCAAACAGGAACTCCAAAGCGGCGGCAAGAAGGCAACCATCCGCTCTTGGAAGTATTACTACACTGTCCTTTGTGGGCAGCTTCTCTGCTTCTTCAAGGACAAACAAGGTAAAGACAAGGCTGTCTGTTTTAGGCTTTCTTTTAGCCTGTAGTTTCTTAAAGACATTTCTAGAATAGGCATTTTTAAAAGCGCCTCTTTTCAAGAGGTAACATGGGACAACTTGTATCAGCCTTATATTCTTTGGAGTGCTCTGATTGGCAGATGGGGCATAAAACTTAAACACAATCACTCAAAGAGCTCTGATGAGTTCTTGAGTGAAATTTTTTTCACCAGAGCAGTTCCTTAGGCCACACATAATGATTCTTAGCTTCGCGGACCCGCCGACACAATAGAATTCGCGCCGATGGAAAAAATTTTTTTTTTTTTTTCCGACCCTAGAAAAAGTGCCTTGAGAGGATCCGAGAAGCTAAAGATCAATTATGTGTGGCCTTATGGTCTTGTTGGCTAAATATTTATAAGCGCAGAGCAAAAAAAAGAACTGGAACTTCTGATACTAGATCTATACATTTATGGAGGATGTGGTTTTACTGCGGCAACGCAAGTGCTTATCATCATAATTATAACTTTTCATTTATAGAATTTTGTGGTGATCATTTTCTTTATTTTTTCAATAGCTTTCACAGACAACAATGCCTCTGCCCCTCCCTTGGTGCTCTACAAATCAAAATCAGTGATCGCCACAGATTACACGAAGAAGAAGAACGTCTTGCGATTGACTTTGGGCGATGGCTCTGAATTCTTGCTGACTGCTAACACACAAACCGAGATGGTTGAGTGGTTAACCAAGATCCAATTCTACGCATGTAAGTATCAGATTATCTCTCTTTGCTCGTGTCTGGTCTCGTAGGATGATTTCATAACCGTACTAATTGTAGAATGAGTAGAATTGGTTTGTAATAGAGAGACATGAGTACTAGCATAGCGTGACATTAACCTGACCTCGTGCTTTCTTTAGAATGTGATTAGAAGAATGTGATTGAATGTCGTACTAATATTGATAACATTTTCTACAATCCAGTGGCTAGCGACGACTCCTGTAAGTCTACAACCAGCAGTGTTAACCTCACTCTTTTTATTCACTTGATTAATAATAATAACTAATTAAAGTGATTTTGTCAAGTTTTTGTGCAATTAGTATTAGTCGGTGGAGATTTATCAGATTGTAAAATTTTCTTATAAACGCTGCTTTCCTGCAATTGGCCTTGTAGGAAGGACATATATCTCGATTTATTTAGACCTATGACGTCATATATATGTTTTACTTTGTGTGATCAAGGGATTTCAATTTATCTATTGTATCAATTCAATTGTATCTCTACAGTGTCCTGTGAGTCTAAAATAGTCTTCTTAATACACTTAGTTCAAATGTTAAATCGATTCTCTAGGCATGCGTGTTAAAATCTAAATATCTTTCTTTGTGTAACCAAACTATTTAGCCATCACTAATGGACGTGGTTTTTAGCAGTGTTGTGCACGGTGGACGGGTTTTGAATTAACTTTTCAAAAATCTAAAAAGCATACTAGAAATGTTTTTGAAGAGAATAACTTTCTTGGATGACGTTGGATGTACTAATCAAGAGCAAGGATGGGGCGTGATGTGTTCAATTTAAGATGTAATAACCAAATAATGAAATTCACTCTTTCAATTTATGATAATTAACCAGGTACTTTCACGTTTGGCTTTCAAGGACACTCTGGCTCAAGTATTGAATCCAACTGCAACAATGTTACAAGTGTGGCTTATTATTCGATGTATAGGTGTTGTAAAACAACCTGATAAGCCACATTCATTGGTGTAGAGCCGTTTTCCCGTGTTTGCTGTTGAGTCGATACTTGAGCCAACACTCTGACAAGATGAAATTTCATGATTGACTTCATTGGAATTTTGCAAGACTTCATATCATAATTCGTAACTAATGCTTATGTGTACAATGCCTAATGCAAATTAAAGCTACTAAATGCTAAAAAGTCTGTATTTAGAGCTTCATTAACATGACGATAAATATGATTCTTGAGTTGTCCCATGCGATGCATGCATGAGTATAGTTTGCTAGCATTAAGATTTGCATGTGTGTTTTGCAGCCCTGCCACCATCGGCACAACTCATCCGATACGATGAAGCGGTGAACACCAAACCAGGCAGCCCAACAGGAAGCGCCTCCAGCCGAACAGGAAGTGAGAAGAGGACGAGCCATGGTAGCGAGAGTCCCGAACCACGCCCTGGCGCACCCCACAGCCCCGCGTCTTCCACCAGGTCCTCTGTATCGGGCAGAGAAGCGAGTCCAACCCGTCACCAACACAGTAACCCCTTCGCTACTGCCAACAACCCCTTCATGGCCCCTGGTAACCCGTTCGGTGCCAACCAACCCAATAACCGAACACCCAGTGAATCTAGTGAGCCCGGCACTCGAGGTGACCGTAAACGTTCATCCTCCACAGGTTTGTAGTGTGACAAATTGATATTAACTGTTAAGGATCAATTAAGTGCTTGTTCATGTTCTTAAGTTACCTAAGTTAAGTTTTTCGTTGGTTAATTTTACGTTTTTAAATGTCTGTCTATCTCTGTTGCTTTAATAATTATTTCGCCCCATGCATGTCTCATGACTAACACGATTACAACATCCTCGTTGGCATTATCACTACATCATAGTAGTATGATAGTACATGCAGTTGCAGCCATCAATATATACTATTTATACCTGAATGATTGTGGAGGAATTTGGGAGATATATGGCAAGATTTTGTTGAGGCTTCATTCAGTTGATTAAAGCAAAAGTATTTCCTCTCCCCTCTCCAGCGTCACCCACAGCAGATGTCCCCCCACAGAGCAAACAGGACAGTTTCGATCTGAATGAGTATAAAGGGTCCCTCTCTTACCTGGGCGAAGTTCTAGACAGAGACTTAGACCAACCTGAAGTGAGGCAGCACTACGAGGCACGGACTACCCGAATGACGAGCTCTACCAGCAACAGTTCCGTTCCGTGGGACTCCGAACATTCTCCCTTCATTGACGACGGTTTGTGGATTCCAAAATTATCACTGCAATTAGCGGCCAATCAATTAGCGGCCAATGTCCCTGGCTGAAGAGTAGTTGTTGCAGGCTTGCGTTCAGGGCTGTGCAGTCTGGACAAGAAACTGATCGCTTATTAAACATCGCAACAAAATAATAATCTGGATTGAGCCTGATCATCTCAGTCGACGAGATACAGTATGATCATCTCAATCGAGACGAGATACAGTATCAGGCTGAGTATTACAGTAGCGCTAGCCAAAATGCTGTGGTGAAAATGCCAGCTATAACAATGATGACCTTTAACTTTAAGAAGTTCAATCTATTTGGTCTTAATAATTAAGAGTTCATTAAGTTGGATTAGCTTTTAGTGCTTGCTCGTTCATGCTTGACATTGCTTGTCTTGAGTTGCTTTGTTGTAATCTGTTTACATTACTGATGCACTGATTGGTTTTATTTGATGTTGTGCAGCCTTCACAAGATTGTAAGAATTCTAATTGTGTTCAAAGATTGTATTTAAATTTGGTGTGAGGCTGGCTGTAAGCATTGATTGGATTTGAAACTAACTTTGCTGTGGCTGTTGACCATACTCTGTAACTCATGAATCTATTACTTAATCTGTTTTCTGATTACGATTCTATTTTGAATGTCATTCTTTCCTGTCTTAATGTAAAATGTCAAATAAGGATCTGATTACATGATAAGAAAAAGTACGATTTCTACTTCTGTTTTGCTCATTTCTTTCTCTTTCGCAATTTCATTGAACCTTAACGTCTACTTTTGATTACAGATTATATTTTCTTGATCAAGTTTGAGAATAAGAAAATCAATTTGTTGTTATTTTAAAATTAAATCCTGTCATTTGGAATGAATAAGAATTCTTTTTTCTCTTCGTTTCAGACACCCCTCCAGTGCCGCCACCTATCCGCGGGGCTCCTCCCCCTTACAACAACAATAACCTTTCCCCTGATGCCAAGGTGAGGGTCGTCGCTGCCATCAGGCGCCTCATGTTTTGAGATAGTCTTGTCAATGGGGTTCTACTGGTATCCTCAAAAGGGATGTATTGATTGTAGTAGAAAGCGCAAAGAATTTCTGGTTTCTTGTGATATGACATGTCTATTATCACCTTTCTTGGAACTTGCATATTTATTAAACCATATTCCTTCGTTCACCATATTTATTAAACCATATTCCTTCATTCACCATCATTCCAATCCAAAGAGTTTGAATGAATCCTATTTTCCTGGAATGTTTGGGGTATAAATGTATCATCTTAAAAGTATGGAATGGGTTGTTTTGGTGAAACTTGTAATCTCATTGAGTTTCGAAAGTTTCTAGCAGCATTGAGCAATAAGAATCCTTTCAATTCCCCTTGTAGTGTGTCAGTTCTGTATAAATGTAGTCAACCTGGTTTCCTTATGGTCTTTTCCCCTCTTATGCATGTTGGTGTGGTATGTTACAGGAGGGAGCTCCGTCCTTCCCCAAAGACCGAGGAGATGGCCCCAACCTGACAAACGGCTCGTCAGACCACTCGGCCGCACCCCTGGAGCAACGCAGGGAGGTCCAGATGCGAAGCTCCGCAGCTACCCTCCCCGTTGGGACTGCTCCTCCCAATGCATCCAGTTCAAGCATAGCTAAGGCCTCCTCCCTCGACCGCAAGTCAGCCACTCCCGAGAAACCTCCTGTACCCCCCAAGACGGAAAAGGCCGACAAAAAGGGACGCCACAGTATGCTGGACTTCTTTAAGAAGAACAAAAAGGAGAAACAAGAAAAATAGACAATGAATATAATTAAGTATATATGACAAATGGCGAAGTTGAATTCTTTTCGTCAACGTATTATGAAGTTTTATTCTTAAGAGACTTGTCATATTCTCATGATTTTGAAAATTATGAACATTGTTATATACCTTGTTGATTTAAGCTGTCATTGAAGCTGTCATTGACAGGATAGGGAGTTATTAAAGAGGAGGTTGTGTTAAACTGTGCCTTCATGTATGACATTGTATGCAAATGCTATGCTATGCTTAATTATTACAAGCGATACTTAATAGCCTATGCAGTACAGAAATTATTTTTATATGAAATATTTGCACTTGTACATTATTTGATTAGAAATATTACGTAGACATTTATGCGATTTGTGCAGGGTTGATTCTTTTGATATTTGTGAATGACGTTCATGAATTAAACTGAATATATTACTGAATATATGAGAAGATATTAATTGAAGATTGCCGTTACCAAGGTCTGCTCACTTGAACACATCTATGCACTCCATCGTATGCTTCTTATTTACACTTTAACTTAACCAGGATTCCACTAATTGATTTATTATTATGTATAATTAACTTAAGCAGCAGTTCACACATTCCTAGACGCTTATAACATTGCTTAGTCAACACTTTATTGGAGTTCAATCTTGTATTTTTGCTTTTGTAGTTCCCATTTATACATATTTACATATATTTTACTGTTTATGGTTTTAATTGGCCTGGCTAATATGCATTTAATGTTTTGTAGTTTATCAGTAATAGTTTCTAGTCAAATTTGAACATAATTTATTCAATGAAACATATCTTATAAGAAATATATGTAAATTGTAGCTTAAGGTGGACTTAAAATTCTTTTTGTATAGTTTTAATTGTAGCTTTAAGTAATTAAGCTCGGTAATTACTCCTAAAGTTCGGATGTGAGTTATTTTTTGTTTAATTATTAATTTGGAGTTCTTTTATCTTCTGAAAATGAGTTGGATTGTGCGACCTACATTGAGGACATATCAAAATTGAATTAAATCAAGAAACCTGACTGTGAATCAGATTTTGTTTGAGTTACATGTTATTACATAATATGTGCAAATCATGAGTTAAACCAGTTACAAGTGAATTGTTATGGAAACATTATCCAGTGAGTTTGATGAAGCCATTGTCCTTTGTTGTTAAGATGCTTTGAAAAACATCTCCAGATTGAAAACGGCATTTGATGTTGCTTTTCAAGAAGACATACTAATTGTTTTTGTATCAAACATTACAAAATAATAAAGCATTTGTACTATATTATGCCACAGATTGAGTCTTAGTTTTCTTGTTCTTGTTGAGTACAATCGTACATGATATTGGTCAGTTCTGGTTCAGTGGTCTTCCCAGTTACCACACAAGGCATAATCAGTGATGGCTACGTCTGATTTGTCGGTTTAATTTTTAGTGAAGGCTTGTACTGAATATTATCTTTTTGTACATAGAAGATTAAAGTCCTTGTGTAGAGAAGTTGTATTGAAGAATGATTCTGTGTCAGGCGATTGGCTTTACAGATTTTAGCATAGTAGTGACTTGTTGAGTTGTGAGTGAAGCATTTTGGCTGTTCAGGAGGTATATGGTATTAAACCACTCCTTTGTGACTGATGTCCATACAGTTTTGTGTATACAAGGTAGCTGTGAATTAAAAGCATTTCCTATCCGTTCATCCACTTAAGGCAAACATAAACAAACAGATACGTTCTCCTAACCCCCTGTCAATCATCAAGTATGAGTGCTTGTTTGATTTGGTGCTAATCGAAGAAACCTTCAGAATTCTGCCTAACCTGGACCACGTCAGATCAGATCCACGGACGCCAGTCTCGTGACGTAACCTAAATATCAACATAAATATGACGTAATGTATTACGAGACTGGTGTCCGTGATCAGATCTGAGAACAGCTCAGAATGCATTGGTTTTATTGGGGTTGTGTCTTCATATCTTGCGCAATGATTTTCACAAGGAAACAGCTTCATGTCAGTTTGGCATGTGATGTAGCTTGCTTATTTGCAGCTTTGAATGCTGAGGGTTTGTTGCCATGCACATAATTAACTTGAAGGTAGAAGGTATTTACTATTTACACAAGGTGGCACTGTAAGCATTTAATTGAAAACAGTGACATCTTGTGAGAAAAAATGGCCAAACAATGATTCACTTCCTGGGAAAGCTGGCCTGGAGTGGTTTTGGTCTGATGAGTTTGAATGAAAATGTGTAGTATATGAAGGAAATAGGGGGATGGCAACCTCAGTTAAGGTGGTGAGTGTGTTCAGTGTGAGTTTGAGCACAGAATCATTGAGGCAGCAGTTCTAAACTCTCAATGCTAATGCAATGAACACTTGCGAAAGAGGAGAATTTTGATGAATCTGCTCAGAGCAACCTGCAGAGACTGCATGAGATTGAGAGAGAGGTGTATATTTGTGTATTGCAACCATTTCTTGGTGCTTCTGATTATTTGAGTGCACACACTGTATGTATAGTTGAACAGTTTGATTTGAGGACTTACCGCTGTTCCACTCCGATTGGATACCAATACAAATGTTTGTGGTAAGTACCTGAGAAAAGTAAGAGCACTCTTATAGTTATACCAGCAAAGTTGTCATGTAGAGTATGTGTGATTTCACGGATTTGTTCGGCCTATCAGATTAGTGCAATTAATTAATAATTGCCCCTTCTGGGGATTGATGTTATTTGGCCGATTCTTAATATTTTTCCGACGTTATAGGCCTACGTCCACACCCTTCAATGTTATTTCCATGTCTTCTGTCTCATAGATCAAATGCACTATTACAGTAGCTATAACAGTGTCATTATGTGGGGCCTATTAACTTTCCCGATTGCACAAGTTGGGGCGACTGCTCCCCCCCCCTTCTGGTTCCTGAAAACCGCTTACCACTGAACCCCCCTCTGGCAATTACTTGGCTACGCTATTGCGACAGACACTCTTGCTGGGTTTCTTCGTCCTATGCTGGGCAGCAGTTTCAATCATCATACACCTCATTGTCGGCATTTACCGTGTCCTCTTCCTGTCCTTATTGGCCTACCAAGTGCATAAATACAGGACGTAAAGCCCCAATCATCCATCCATCCCTCGAGTCCTTGACCCTCCATGTTAGACCCCGGAGGCGTCGTCATTGGTCGTCGTCGTCCGTCATAATTGGCCCGTTGACGTCGTCGTCATGCAAATGAACGTCAGTCGCCATCGTCAGTGGTTGATTTGACTTGCATCAGTTGCCTGAAACATGAACTGCTCTGCAGTAGCAGGCTCTGGCTTCTTCTACAACAGCAGTCTGTTGTATTGCAATCAAGACATTTTGCTTCAATTGTTGCTTTGTTGATTGGATTGATTGTTCAAAATAGAGTTTTGTTGGGTGACACTTGAATTGCAATTAAGCAAATTGGTCCCTGCCTGATGGCAATTAGCAACAAGGATAACAGAAGAGTTCAAGATTAAAGTTCATTCCTTTGATTTTTGTCCTTTTCTTTCACATTATTTAATTGCTATTCAAATGGCTCCATAATTCTTCTATGAAATGGTTTTTAAAACAGACCAGCTAGTCAAAACAGCTCAAAAATAAGATGGAATGAGATTGCTCATGAATGCAGAAAAAAAAAAATAGTCATTGGATGCACCATTCAGAAGACTTTCTTTGGTTGTTTCCTGACCATTCTGAATATAACCTCTCAAATGTCAAGTTTTTATCTCATTGAACATCCTTCTGGATATTCAATTTAATTATATAAAGTTTTCTTTCAATATATCCAAACTGATTTTCACCTGTAGAGACTTTCACTAATCTGCACTGGATGGCTCCCTCAGTATTAATGTGATATATTGTTCCTGCAATACTAGATGTGGAACAGTACCTGGTACCAACATTTGTACTAAGGGAGCCATCCAACAGGTGTGGATTGGTGTAAGTCTCTACAGGTGAAAATCAGTTTGGATATATATATATATAGGTATATTGAAAGACGGCTTTATATAAGTTGAGATTTTATTTTCAATTTACATCATTGTAGCAGTTGATAGGAAAAAGAACATGTGTATACCTGGCAACTTGTTATTCTGTAAAAATGATATTTTCGGCTTCTTGAGACCCATGAAAGTTTATTGAGTTGCAGCCAGCCACTTTTTTTTTAAGGTCTGTTAATTGATAATCATTTAAAAGTCAGTTGAAGTCAGTTGAAATGACTTCAGTCAGTTGCAGTTGAAAAGTTATCAACTAGTCGACTTAGTCAGTTGAAATTGAGAAAATCAGTTGATTCATTAAAACAACTGACTCCTGGGTCTACTCCATGTCTTGGGAAGTTGGATATATTGGGTCTTGGGAGACTTTAACAGGGAAATGCTGGGATATATATATATATTGCCAGCCATGATATAACCTCTTGTCATCTAGGCTGCCAATCGCTGGGTCCAGTGTTCGAATCCAGCTCTTGCCGGGATCATGTTGAACGGCTGTTTCAATCATCCTTTGCATCATTGCCTTTTCCTCCTGCTGCCCTAATTAACCTACCAAGTGCACAAATACTGGACGTAAAGCCCCAATCATCCATCCGTCATGATTATAAGGCCGTTATTATTTTGATATTTCAGATGAATGAAAGAGAAGACTGCTGATTGGTTAATTTGATCTAGCTGCAATTGGCCTGTTTTGTGCTTAAAACTGAACAATGGCCAGCAATGCAACGTCTAATAATAATGAATCCTCAGGAAGTGTGAAGAGGAAAGAGATAGAAAGTGATCTTCCATTTTGGGAAAGAGTGGCCATTCTTGCAGTATGGTGTGCTGGAGCATTTTATATGTGTTACTCTGTGGCAATCTTTTCTATAGGTAGGTGAATATTCTTTTTAATGGAATTGTTTCTAAAAAAAGAAATAATTTACATTTGCATTTTGTTAATGTTGAGCTTGATTTTCTGAATTCGTTGCCCCTACTCGTCATATAATTGGAGTCTGTCATACTTGAAATATTTTCTATTCTGCAGAACGATTCCCACACCTTGATAATTACTACTTTGAACCGGGATGGCTCTTTAACAACAGCTGGAAGGTGAGTAGCAGTTTTATTCTTGTAGGCTAATTGGATAACTGGACCATAGATACTTAAGCATGACTTGTCATTTTTAGCTTGGCTTGCCAAACTTTTGTCACATGTACACTCATACAATTGCAACATAAATCAAAGCAACATATCCATTATATCAAAACAAATGAGGACCAAGTTAAATCATTCTGCGAGTGTGAATTACCGAGAATATCAGAGACACGTATATAACACAGTGTTGAATGTCAGAATTTCCTGAAAATAGCCCAAGACGGCTCTGTGGGGAAGCAACAATTTCTGTCACAGTGAGTCAGGAACTCGAAATGCACCCAATCACCTGGGCCTATGTTTGACAGCTGTTTCAATCATCCTTCGCCTCATTGCTGTGCCCGCCTCATGTCCTGATAAGCCTACCAACTGCATAAATACTTGACATAAAGCCCGAATCATCCGTCTATCCTTCCACCATTACGCTCATACACTCATAAAATTGCAACATAAATCAATAAGGGCCAAGTTAAATCCTTCTGGGAAAGTAATCTGTTTGAGGCATATTTTA
Organism: Platynereis dumerilii; assembly: GCA_026936325.1. Lineage (NCBI taxonomy): Eukaryota > Metazoa > Annelida > Polychaeta > Phyllodocida > Nereididae > Platynereis > Platynereis dumerilii. Next base: position 23,687,241 of record JAPTHN010000011.1, read on the forward strand.
TTAGGGTCAGTCAGTAAGCTGAAAAGAAAAACTGTAATCAATATTTTATAATGTCAATTTAATAAAAAATCGTGGGCAAGTAATATTTTTTTTTACACTTGCAGAAAATCTGCTTGGTCAGTCAATCCAAGATGCTGAAAATTTAATGTCTGGTCTTAGCTTAAACACTGTGTTTTGAATGTGATTTTTCTCGTTCCTTGTCAAATACTTGTGTCAATTGACACTTTATTGTGTGCCATTGTGTGAAGTGTGTGTAGAATCTACTGTTACCCATCTATTGATAGAAATTCGAAATTGATACTATCTGGTTCATAAATGTAAAATATAACATGGTATCAAGTTCAACTTCGTCCTGCTGAGTGTTTCTTTTTTTAAATATTATGATAAATCTGATCCATATCTTTCTCCCCTTAACGCAACAGATTCAAGTAAATTGTTGGCCTACATGCAGGGACGTATCTGTCCTAAAGAGATGGGGGCCATAACTAAACATGCAGTAAATTAGTGTAATGGGCTTATCCCATCTCTCCCATGTTAATTTTTGGCCTGATGCACACTTCATACAGATCAAAACTGACAAATGTTATTACCATTAACAAATTATATTATTTCACTTGACAGAAATTAATACTTTCCAGGAAATGGTGTACCATTTTAAAAAACTTTTCTGAAAAAATGTATACAATAACTACTTTCCCAAAAAGATTAAACCAGGAAGTTCACACACAAGGCCAATGATTGCCATTGTCAGGATAGAAATGTAAACAGACCTTTATTTATAACACAGAGGAATACACACAATCCCTTCTTGTAAGATTACTTTGATCAAATTTAGTCTGGCTTAATCTGTATTGCATGCATGACTTAAAATTTCAGTTTTGATTTCATATTAATATTTATTCAGGTCATCTTCATTGTTTTCAGTCTAGAGAAAATCAAATTTGATCTGTCTGTCTTCCAATTCATGTATACTGTATTTTGTGATCATAATGCAGACAGACAGACAGAAAGATAGAAATACTAATAGAAAGATAGATCTATAGAAAGATAGCTATATATACAGATTGATAGATAATTCGTTCAACAAGAATAAGTCCCCCTTTACGAAAACTTGAATATCTCAAGGACCTCTTTTCCGATTTCGATTAAACTTGCAGGCCTGCATATTGACATTGTGTCGGTGTATTTGCCTGCATATTGACATTGTATCTATGTATTTCCTGTTTGATTGCCTCATTTTGTCTGAGCCAGCAGACCCTGAGTGCACATACCCCTCTTTCAAAAATTTCAAATTATTTCTAATGTCCCCTGAGGAACCAAAACTGTGAAAATAATAAGAAGGGAGACGTCAATTGTCCGCTAAATATGATTGAGAAACAAATTTTCTCCAGTCACTTGATAAAGTATGCCTTAGCTGGTGGCTCCCCGCTTGGTGAAATTGGTCATATCCATCGGAAAAGCCAAAGATTTTTGAAAACAGAGGTAGGCTCACTCGAAGGCTGCTGGCTCAGCCAAAAATAATGCTACTAAGCTACAAATATGTACATTTAGGGTCGTTATACAGACCTTTAATTCAACCAACTTTCATAAAAAAATCGGAGAAGGAATCAATTTTATTTTTCAGGTTATTAGCAAAACATTGCTTACCCTGCTATTTATTCATTAGATTCAATATTGTTTAAAATTCACATTTCAGGATACTACAAACTTCGAATGGGAGTATTGGAGGGACTGGAACAAAAGGTCATGGATGTGGTATATAGGACATATTTTAATTGGACAGCTTCTCAGGTTCAAATTTTACGAGGTAAGCTTTGTAAATTGTGTGCCTTTATATGCTATAGATCTTTAATTAACAATGTCTTCCAAGCCAGTTATTCTTTATTAATGCTCCTGTTTTCAATTTCAACTTCATCCATTTCAAAAGAACTATCCTTTTACTTCTTTGCCCTCAGCAATACTTTAACGTAGGGTATTGCAGTTGCTTAGGCAAAAGTTTGTCTAGTAGTCAGTGGCTGGTCTGTGTTTGCACATTCTGCTATAATTAATGTGTATCTTTTTTTTCGCCATATTTTTAGAAGTTGATGTGTTACTGTTAACTCAAGTCTAAAGAAATAAGGAATCTTTGGACATTTCATATTTGTGTAAAAATTTAATTTGATTTCAGCATCGATGGATAGTCCAATGGCTCTATTCCCTCACTGTTTTACTCGTCTTCTTGGGGTGGAAGACCACCCTGGTGATGTACGGCCAAATTACCATCATGTACATCGTAGCTAGCAGTGGATCTCTTGTGGCCGTGTGGATAGCCGCTATGCTTCTTTTGAGTTTGCTAAATATAGATTCTGCTCTGGATATAATGGTAAGTCTAAAGTACCGTACTACCTCCTATAATAGCAGGGGTGTTTGTTTAGTATATTTTGTGTCAATGTTGGGTAGTTTTATGAAGCAGATGTTTGGGTTACAGAGGAAAATGTAGTGTAAAATTTATAAGTTTAGTCCTATATGGGGTAGGCCTACTGCTGTTACAGGATTGGATTTATTTTAAAATTATTATCAACTGATTAACAGAGGCGTGGTCCGCGTGGAGACTCTTGCCTTCTTCCGAATATGAACAAAGAAAACAAGGAGCTTCAGTCCCACCGTACCTGTATTCTCGCCTGCAAAATGCAGCCACGAATTTCATCAAACCCCTTAATGCGGTCTGTTATACACGTGCCAATTAGTCCATGTGTAGTGACGTGGATGTTTGGCAGTCGAGGGTATGCTGCCGTGCAGCCTATGTTTATATTATGTGTGTTTGAAAAACCTCCAGCCTGGGATCTTCCAGATATGTAAGAATGTAAGAAGATGAAGAAAATTGATTTTAATTTTTGTGGTGTGCATGTTACAGTATGAGTTATATACAACCTTCATAAAAAATACAAGCAAGTAATACAGAGAAAAAAGAGAGAGTTTCAAGATAATAATAGGCAAACCATGCTAAATTTTCTCAGCAAAAATCAGTCAGAATGTTGGAAGCAATGGAAAAAGTTGAAAAGATCAAACAACATTCAAACTTCTGGTCCAGATCTAGAAACTTTTCATACATATTTTGAACAGCAGTCATATCCTCCGGAACGTGATTTCTTCGACACTGAACATATGAAATATATTGTTGACTCATTGCAGTCTAAATCATACATATGTAACAATTCCGTTTCTCAACAAATTTGTGATAGTAAAATAACTACAGAAGAAGTCTCATTACATTTCCGGAAGTTAAAAAACAACAAAGCTTCAGGTGTAGATGGAATTCCGGCAGAGTTTTATAAATATGCAAATGAAAAGCTGATAACACCTTTTTGCTCTGTATTCAATTATATACACTCACCAGCAAAAGAAACGCAACACTTGATTTTAGCTCATATTTTTGCAAATAATTTTTTTTGGTCAAAACCAAATAGATGGAATTGATTCTATCGTCGACGAGCATACTTGTACCAAAAATAATTCAACTGCGACCATTTCCTGTCTTTTTTTGGTCCGTTTTATCAAATTTGAGATTTTGAACAAAAAAATACCTTCCCTACACCTTACAACCAAAAGGAAGACGTCATTTGAAAGTCTACCTAATAGACGTTTAAAAGCCGAAAAATTGCTTCAACAACTGTATTTTTAGATTTTACACAAAACTTTGAAAATTTGCGTTTCACCAATTTTAGAACACAGTGACGAAAATGATTTAGTTTCACATCTTTTGAATTGTGCTATTTTTGTCAAATTTTTCCAAGATGTGTCCAATATGTCTCTGAGACATGAGGGAAAAACTCAGGGAAAAATATTGATGAGAAAAAATCTTTCATTGCATTGAAGGCCAAATTTTAAAAGTGAAAGTGACAATAACTTAAAAAAACATTAAAATCCAAAAACTGAATTTATGACATCGCAAGATGTTTCACATATCTTTGCCTTGACATGGACTGAATTGATATTCTGGTAAAAAAGTTCCAGGTCGATACTTAGAAATGAATTTCTTAAATTACAGAGCATCAGTTTTATTCCAGAAATTACCTACAGGTGGAGCTTCAGGCTAAGACCAATATTAATTTAACCATTGTGGCCATACTGCTGGTTGATTTATTTGGACTGGAGTTGAGCACCATCTCTTGGAAATTTGTAGAATGAGACTTGCATTCTGAAATAAAAAATTAGTGTCAAAATATGGACCTGGAACTTTTTTTACCGGAATATCAGTTCAGTCCATGTCAAGGCAAAGATATCTGAAACATCTTGCGATGTCATAAATTCAGTTTTTGGATTTTAATGTTTTTTTAAGTTATTGTCACTTTCACTTATAAAATTTGACCTTCAATGCAATGAAAGATTATTTCTTATCAATATTTTGCCTTGAATTTTTTCCTCATGTTTCAGAGACATATTGGACACATCTTGGAAAAATTTGACAGAAATAGCTCAATTCAAAAGGCATGAAACTAAGTCATTTTCGTCACTGTTTTCTAAAATTGGTGAAATGCAAATTTTCAAAGTTTTGTATAAAATCTAAAAATAAAGTTTTAGAAGCAATTTTTCGGCTTTTTAACGTCTATTAAGTAGACTTTCAAATAACGTCTTCCTTTTGGTTGTAAGGTGTAGGGAAGGTCTTTTTTTGTTCAAAATCTCAAATTTGATAAAACAGACCAAAAAAAGACAGGAAATGGTCGTAGTTGAATGATTTTTGGTACAAGTATGCTCGTCGACGACAGAATCAATTCCATCCATTTGGATTTGGCCAAAAAAATTTATTTGCAAAAATATGAGCTAAAATCAAGTGTTGCGTTTCTTTTGCTGGTGAGTGTATTTCAAAGAGGCGAATACCCAAGCCAATGGTCTGAAGGATTAATCTAAGCATTGCATAAAAAGGGAGATAAAGATAATCCTGATAATTATAGGAAAATTACAATAAATGTTGTCATGGCCAAACTTTTTGATTCTATTCTTAACAGTAGACTATATTTTAAAAATGAAGCCTTAGGAATAGATGATCCTTTTCAATTTGGATTTACACCAAATGCCAGCACTACTGATTCTGTATTTGTTCTAGACACTGTTATCAAATCTCAACAATTTAAGCGTAAACCTATTTATCTTTGTTTTGTAGATTTTACTAAGGCTTTCGATTATATTAATCGAAGTGCTCTCTATTATAAATTGATTAATCAAAATATTGGTGAAAAGATGCTTAAAATGATAATGAGTATGTATGATAAAGCTAAAGCTAGGGTTTGTCAGTCAGGCATTATGGGTGATACATTTGACAGTAAATGTGGTGTATTGCAGGGCGGTATCTTGAGCCCTAAATTATTTAATGAATATCTTTCAGATCTGCCCGGATACTTACAGAAAAAAGACGGTATTACCATTGACACTTTCAATATAACTCATATTGCTTATGCAGATGATATAGTGTTACTGGCCAATCCAGCTGAACAGTTGCAGTCATGTGTAAATAATTTCCATAATTTTTGCAGTAAATGGCATCTTATTGTGAATGTAAATAAAACTAAAGTAATGAAGATTGGAAACCGATCTACTGATTTTTCTGTCTACTATAATGGACAGCAAATTGAAGAGGTTGTAAATTTTAAATATCTTGGTCATGTGCTTACAAATAATTACAATATTCACAATGAAATGACAGACTATCTTGTGACACAGGCTCACAAAGCTATTTTTGCACTGCAAGGTGACACTAAACAATCTCTTGGTTACATTACTCTGCAATTGTCTATGAAAATGTTCGATAGGGGAGAGGCAGGTTAGTTGAGACGTTTTTCAGAAAAGCTTGCCTCCAAGCTAAACGGACGATGATATTGGAATGACGAATATTCATGTGCATGGGGAAATACATTGTTCAAATATATGGGGAAACTCAACTTTCTCTGTTGGATAGTTTTTACCCCAGATGGCGTCAAAGTAGGTCATGTCAAACGTATCAACTAACCCACCTGGTAAGGTTAGTTGATACACCCAGGCAGGTTAGTTGATACACCAAACCCTGATGGACAATGCAAAGAAAAAGTCACATAATTCCGCCTTGGTAGGATACTATAAAACCATACGCCTTCACCGATCTGCTTTCTGTTCCCATGGATGCATATCTGCTACCATTGTGAGTCGGATCTGATGGTCGACCTGTTGGGAGGGGGAGATTTCATGATTATTTCAACCTAAGATTCATCTATAGAGCTTTTTCATGTAAACTACTGAGTAACACCTAGCATTATGATTGTACTAATAGGTCAGGCTTGTTATTTTGACCAGGCCAGCCAACAAAACCTAACCAATCTGCTGTATCAACAAACCCATCCAATCGATTATGTCAGAAAACAGCTGTTCTCCGGACCACAGGTAAACCTAGGTCATCTTTGATGGCTCATAAATAACCCTTTTCACACACCTTATCCATATACTAAGTTACTCTGAATCATCCTTCACTATAGCGAGGGAAAAAAAAATTCAAGATTTCGGCACAAATTTACTCGGAACAGTGATTTTTGAATTTTTTTACTTTTCTCTTAAATCTTGATTCTGATTCTACATTGACAAAGATGAGAAGATGTGTTTTTTTATTCTGCTTATTACAAATGCAAACACTTTCTCAAATGATCATTTCTATGACCAAGAGGCGGGGCGTATCAACTAACCTTGCGTATCAACTAACCTGCCTCTCCCCTACTTATATTTTGCCAATACTGGAATACAATTGTGAATTATGGACAAAATCAAAACCTATAAATGAAATAGAGAAAGTACAACTCGGTTACCTAAAACATATGTTAGGTGTAAGAAAGCAAACTTCCACACTTGCAGTCTATGGCGAGACAGGGAAGTTTCCTTTGCATCTTAGACAACAAATGAGAATGATCAATTATTGGCTTAAACTTGAGAAAAGACCAGATGATAATGTTCTTAAAAAATGTTTGAATTTTCAGAAAAATATACCTTCACGAACATGCTGGTTCAGCAAAATAAAACAGGTACTAGAGAACAACAATATACAGTTTGGAGAAATTAATGAGACAGACCTAATAAATGAAACGTTCTCTAAGATGTTTAAAGAGAAACTATACCAAAAGTATCAAAATGATTTTTTCCAAGAAATGAATGACTCGACTAAACAACCAAAACTTAGAACTTATAAATTAATGAAGACTGATTTCAGAATAGAACCTTATTTACTACATAATATTAACAGGAAATTATACACTAAAATTGCGAGATTTCGCACTAGCTCTCACAACCTTCGAATTGAAACTGGAAGACATGAAAGCCCTAAGTTGCCTGTAGAAAACAGAATTTGTAATAAGTGCGATTTAAATGAAGTTGAAAATGAAATACATTGTTTATTGTTATGTCCTAGTCATGGATTAGACAGCGAAAATCTTATTACTATATCATCTAATATAATATGCAACTTTGATCAACTCGATAATTTTGAAAATTTTTTAGCCATTATGACATCACGAGAACCCCAATTATTAAAAGCTATAGGTAAATTTCTTGTTAGTATTGATGTTTAATGATATAGTCTGTCGTTTTGCATTTCATTTTAAATGTATATATATATATATAGCCCATTGTGATTTAATTTACTGATTTGTCATGTCTTAGAATTAACATTTATTTAATTGGCTGGAACCTTAAATTGTATAGATATTTTGTAAGATTGAAATTGATTATGTCTTTTTAAACTTGAACCATTTATTGTATGTTTGTATTACTATTTTGTTATTTTCTGTTATGACAAATGTGTCAGATGTGACATTTTTGTTGTCGTAATAAAAAAATAAAATAAAAAAATCACAGCATTTTGTGAATACTAACATAAATTTATATTTGGCTTTCAGAGGCAAATTAGTCTTCAAGACGAAAACTGGGAAAAGAACTTCTTACTATTTGTTTTTGCCATTTCTATGACCAACCTCAGGTACATCAGCTTTTGTTCGGAATGGTGCGAATATCGGAAAAAACCTGAGTCTGAACGAAAAGAAAAAATGCATTTCAGCTTACTTGCCATGTACCATTATTGCACATATCTGCCAACGTGTTTCACAGGTCCCGTGTGCACGTACTATCACTTTTATAAACAGGTAAGTTGGTTTTCTCCAAGTACCACACACTAAGCTGTGTTGATGGGGTGTAAAACACAAACTCACTCTCTCACTCACTGGGATAGTATCTGAATCTGATATTTGGAAAATGGCAGCAATGGAAATTTATGTACATTAATGTCAAGTTATGATTATTGATTCTGCCAGATTTTGTATTGTAGGATTGCATTAATTTGCAGCAGTAAGCGTTTGGGATTAATGTAAAATTCTAATTAATCAATTGCCAATTATTTTTGAGAATTATTTTTGTCTCAGTTTTCGTCATGTATAAACACGAACTGCAAGAAAACTTAAGTCTTGCAAGGATTGGGATTTGGAGAAAAATCTTGAGAAAAATACCCAATTTTATCCTGCACTCAAAACAGTCTTCTGACTTTTTTTATCAGTTTTGGCAGCCAGTGCGGCCCTGGAATCGTCAAGCAGTAACTGCAATTATCAACCAAGCAGTCAGAGTTGCAATTTCTTACTTGATTTGTGAGTTCATTCTTCACACCTTGTACTTCTGCGCCATCCATTACCATGACTACGAGGTCGCGAATATGCCGGCATGGCCACTAGGGGGCAGCGGCTATTTACAGGTAAGCGATTAAAATATGATAATTGCTAATTCAGATAAGATGGGATCAATGTAAAAATGTAATATTGGTTGAAAATATACATACACACAGATTTGTGATTTTCTAACGCCATGAGTGGAGAATATAATTTTAATCAGAAACATTTTTATATAAACAAATCTAGAGTACAGGTAGAATAGCACTCTCGTGTAACATTCTTCTGAAATGGTTTACACGTTACATGCACTGTGGATAGAGTTTATGCTTTTGCTATTAGCTATTTTTCTGCTGTGTCATAAGTTGATTGCCAAAATTACTTGCTTTGGTTCTGTGACTCCTGTGGGCACTGAAGTGAAACTCCTTTTAAAAATTCAGGGAGGGGTGAGGGTTGGTCTAGTGGTGGCGTGCTGGACTGCCAATCGCTGGGTCCAATCCAGCTATGTTGGACGACTGTTTCAATCATCCTTCAGCTCATTGCCCTGTCCTCCTCCTGTCCTAATTGGCCTAGCAAGTGCATAAATACAGGACGTAAAGCCCCAATTATCCATCCATCCATCCATCCTTAAATTCAGGGCCAAAACAAGCACATACTGCTTTTATGGTGGCTACAGGAGGCTCCCTGAAAAGCAGCCTTGGCAAATATTTGGGATGTTAATTCGCTATTTGCTTTTAATTTATATTCACTGTAAGCAAATTCTAACACTGGACTGCAATCCGAACTATTGGTAGTTTTTGTGAAGATGCAAAATCAACAACAAGTAAATCATTTCTATGCATTTCAGGGCCAGTTTTTCATGGTGAAATATGTGGTGCTCTTTGGCGTTCCTAGAATATTGTGCTTGCTCGATCAAATCACGCTTGCTGGGACACCTAGCTGCATATCTCGAATTGGAAGCTCTGTCAATTATTGGAGGTGAGGCAATAGAAAATTAGCCTGTTAATAATAATTATGTATATGCAAATTTAATGGTCACAGTGTCCCACACACAGAAGCCTCCCTCTAATTTTATATATATATATTTTATCCTCTTTTTTTTTCAGAACTTTTGATAGAGGTCTTTATCAATTCATGATTAGGTAAGCTTTGTTGATTTCAAATAATTTTGCGAAAAAAAAAAAGATTTTGTCTGGCTTGTTAAATTCAAGTTAATACCACGTGTTACAACGAGTTTTTGTGCTGTAACTGCGGTACCAGTGGTGCTTTTGGCAAAAAATTAACTATTTTGGCAACTACTCAGAGGCATAATCTCTTCAGTGACTAAACTTTTATTATCTGGACGGAGTCCAGATACTGCTTGGCTACACTACTACTTCTGTCAGCCTTGACTTCCTGTCAACTTTGCCAGCATTAAACATGACATATAGTGGTTTACTCCACTCCGCTCCTATTTCACCCTCCACCTCTGCACACATGCCATCCTAATGCGTCAGAGTGATACAGCAGATAGATTAGGGCTAGATCTATCAATAACATTTGTAGATAGATGCATACAGTGCCGAGAATAGGCAGAAATCACTAAATTGATGCATTTGACTGCTATCTAGCCCGCCTGTCTGTAGCTTAGGGGGGACCAGTCCATCAATACATAGTCAGAGCCTGTACATTAGCTCTGATAGAGTCACTGGTTGCCATTGGAATGAAGCCATGTGATTGGTTGATGTCATCTGGCTGGTTCCCGCCGTCTTTGCTGCTGTAAAAAAGTAGTTCTTGGGTTTCCTGCTAGGGGGACACTCTCCGTAGCCATTTAACGTGCAAAATGCGTACAAGCGCCAGTGGATTTGTATTCTGTGCTAGGATGGTGCATAGAATAGTGTTTGCCATGGTTGTCCTGAGTTGTATATCATATAAATGATATTTGTGTGTAACCAAATGCAGTTATGAATTATGATTATCTCATTATTGTCATAAATGTATCTTTATTGAGATTGATAGAAACCGGGGGGTCGCCAATCTGGGCTGCACCTCGGGGGCCGAACCTCGGGGGCCGCAATTCAGGGGCCGCAATTCAGGGGCCGCTCCTCGGGGGCCGCAACTCGGGGGCCGCAACTCGGGGGCCGCACCTCGGGGGCCGCACCTCGGGGGTGTGTGCTGAATGCTTGGCCTACATTTGCTGCCAAATCTAAATGTAGGGGTTGGCCAATCTGGGTAAAAATCATAAGACTTGTGATTTCCTAGGCCAAATATCCTCCTGATTAAGAATTAGGCAGGTAAAGTTGTCTCAGAAAGGGTCGCCAATCTGGGTTGCACCTTGGGGGCCGCACCTCGGGGGCCGCACCTCGGGGGCCGCACCTCGGGGGCCGCACCTCGGGGGCCGCACCTCGGGGGCCGCACCTCGGGGGCCGCACCTCGGGGGCCGCAATTCAGGGGCCGCTCCTCGGGGGCCGCACCTCGGGGGCCGCACCTCGGGGGCCGCACCTCGGGGGCCGCACCTCGGGGGCCGCACCTCGGGGGCCGCACCTCGGGGGCCTCACCTCGGGGGGCGCAACTCGGGGGGCGCAACTCGGGGGGCGCAACTCAGGGTTGTGTGCTCTATGCTTGACCTACATCTGCTGCCAAATCTAAATCATAGTAAATTTCATCAATGGCACTTCCAAGAAAGTGCCTGATGAGTGCAATATATCTGTTTGCTTAGAGATGTGACTTGTTTTGTCAATAATATACACTCATATGCCATTGCAAAAAATGCATCATGATATTACTCGACATAAGTCAAGCCCTACAAACTTTCATCTCTCCCAATTCAACATTAGTATCAATCAAAACACTTTTGTGCGTTGCCGCATGTCTAGCAAAATATGCTTTTCTCCCTCTCAAGGCCACTTAGGGCTAACGTCCTCATAAAATGGGACCCCCGCTACTACAATTCAGCATACCAAATGACTAGCCCTTGCTTGTTTTACAATGGTCAGGTCGATTATCACCGTCCAGATATGCAAATTCCAATTTGCCTTCTAGTTTATTTTGTAGGGTGTCGAAGAAACCGAAATTTACTGGGAACAATATACCTTTCGGTCATTCATAAGTTGTTCCTTTAATGGAGTTAAAGTGATGCATAGTATGGTAGTACACTAAACTTGTTCTTTTTTCAGACACATGTATGTTCCTCTAGGAGGCAGCAAAAACGGTATTTTGCGGCAGTTTGTTGCTTCAACCATGTGCTTCATCTTTGTCTTCCTCTGGCACGGAGCTACGGATAACCTCTTCTACTGGGTTCTAGGAAATTACATTGACATTTTGCTTGAAACTTTTGCATGGGCCATGTACTGTACTCCAAGAGCTCAGGAGTTTGAGGTAATTGTAATATTAAGTTAGTTTGATGAAGATGAATGTGTTCTATTGCTTTATTAATTAGAAAAATAATTTTAAAGGGAATTTATATATTCATGAAGTCTAGGTGTCAAGTCCGGTCACCTTGGCAATTCTAAATTTCTTATTCAATTTTTTGTTTTGTCAGAGCTCAAATAATGGCTGACCAGTACCACTGTTGTGGTTATTATCATTTGTTTGTTTCTTTACAATTTTTTTAAATCTCAGGCCATTTATTTTCATTTACAGAGAAAATATTTGTCTCCAGCGAACAGCCGAAGACTGAAAGGCGCCCTGAAAACACCCTCGTTCTTGATGACTTGTGTGTCCGTGTTCACATTCCTCGGGGGTATGGAGGTCGGAAGGACATTCATGCGCGAATTCGTTTTTGAATGTGAGTCTCATTTAAATTGCTATTTAATCAATTTTGTACAAAAAAGGGGAAGGTTAGCTCAGTGGTAGCGAGCTGGGATACCAGTCGCTGGGTCCAGGGTTTGAAACCAGCTCTTGACTCGTCACCTTGAATTATGTTGGATGGCAGTTTCAATCATCCTTCCCCTCATTACCGTGTCCTCCTGTCATATCTAGCCTACCAAGTAAATACTGGATGTAAGGCCCAATCATCCATCATTCCATCCATCCATTCTTGTTGCTGACTTATTCAATGTTTGATTTTCAGTTCATCCCACGAGGCTTCTAGTCTCCTTTGTTCTTGGGTACACTCTTGTGCAGACGGATTATATTGTGACGGTGTATGAGAAAAACAGAGCCCTAGAGAAGCTGCACAAGGATTAATTAGTATGAATGGTTCTCATATTTGCATAGTAGTTTTCTGGTCTGCCATAATATTGTTATTGGCAATGAAAAATAAGCCATCTTAAAATTATTTTTAGATTTATTTAAATATATATCATTTATAATTTATAATATTTATTATGTTGCATTGAAAATCAGTGATCAGTTATGAATCAACCATTTAGTTCTTGTTTATGCACATGCGTATGATCTTATGTTATTTCATAGTTATGACTGATATGAATTTAATTATTGTTTTTAGTTAGCACGATGAATTGTGATATTGTTTATGATTTGTTCTGGTGCAATGCTTACAATGTGTATTAGCAATTTGGAGACATATTGTATCAAATTGAATGTAAATTGTACAGTCATGCTGTATTTTCTTGTACTTAAAAAGTTATTTTTGATACACTGTTTTACAAAAAAGAAGATAAAAAAGATTTGTATGGACACAAATGTTCAGCAATGTATTTCAAGAATATCATTAACACAAGACCTTGTGCATGTACGTAACAGACTTACTGTAGAACATTTTGCAGTGGTTGATGTACATGTAGGCCCTTAGTCCTATTATATTACTGCTGGTTTAGTTGATCTCAATTCATTGAAACAAGATATATCATGAAATGTGTAGTGTGTGACTCATGGTTATTTAATATTTTAATGCATTATTTGCCCCTGCATCATAGATTCTGTACTTTGTGCCGAGGGCATAGACATTGTTATTTGAGACCGATTGTAGATCAAAATTTTAGTGTGCAGTCCCATGTGTTGTTAGATTACTGTTTTTGAAGTCATGAAGTGCTCTTTCATGAGGTCTCTATTCCTGGATGATTTGTCTATCGAGAGTGTTACGCATAATAAATAATTGGGTCAAAATATGTTAAATTTGAAAACCATGAAATTTTCTACTCAAAAGTCAAGCAGTGATAAATACAGGGGAAATGATTTTGAAGGTCATTAGGATCGTCCTTATTAAAGTTCTTTTAGCTGAAGAATGCATTATCAATGTGTAGGAAAGTAGCTAATCAGCACAGTTTTGGCACAAATTCGGGTCTCTGGGTCTTTTCAGTGCGAATTACCACTCAGACTAAATATAAGAATATGACATCAATTGCATGTGTGGGGTTTACCGAGAATTAATAAATATAAAGGAAGCTGCAACCATTATAGCCGTCAAAGGGTAGCCTCAACATTAGTCAACAGTGCACTCTACTTTTTGAAGATTAACACTTCCATTCATACATGTTTATGGAAAGCAATATATCTCTTTTCACCAGTGACTAGAAATAAGACTTATTACATGACTTGCCAAAATTTTACACTCCCAGGAGTGGTCTGTTGAGTGATAATCATACTCATTGTGACACAGGCAATTTAGACAAGACTCATATTTTGTATAGCTGTCTTTTACTCAGCATTTTGATTACTTTTACACTTTCATCAACTCGCAGAAAGATTGTTTTTATGTTGATGCCAAATCATTTTTGTAATAATGACAGGTTGTTAATGTTTAAACGTTTCATTCTGAATATCTAAGGTATGATTTAACATGACAGGCATTGTGTCCTGTGTAATGCAATGTCATACATGTGCTTTTAAATTGATGAATTGTTTTGAAGTTGTTGATGCATAATGAACTGTAACTCCTTTTAAAACTGTTATTAAAAAACAGTTCTATGCGAATTATCACTGATAATGTCAAGTTGAATTGCCTGAGCTTGGTGAATTTCTGAAAGGTGTTGTGCACTTGTGTGGGAATTCAATGCTTCTGCCGAAATTCTGCTTTTCAAACTTCAGTAGGAATTAGTATTTTTGTTGGCTTGATTGTTTTAAGAAACATTTGAATAGAGTGCTACTTGGTTGGCCTAATGGATAAGGCATCTGGATTTCACAATCGAACTTGGTTGGTCTTTTCGATAATTAATTTGAATATGTTGTTGAAATTTTAAAAAATCTAACTTGCTTGGCCTTTAATGGATAAAGTATTTTGGAAACAACTTGGTTGACATACTATTGTTATGGCAGTGATAAGACATTTATATTTCACAATACAACTTGAATTGCTTCGGTGTATAGTTCGGGCATTTAAATGGCCAAATACAACTTGGTTGGTATGATGGTTTAGGCATTGGGAGTTTCCAAGTAAAACTCGGTTGGCTCTTGGTTCAAGTGTCTTTGCTCTGGTTCTTCTTGTTTTCTTGTGTTGCGGGGTACAACAGTTGAGCAGATTTTCGATTTAGAGGTGATCGTCCACACTCTTCTCCCTTCTGATTTCTACTTCCGCTAGCGTGCAAATGCGCATGTTTGTATGAAAGTTTCGGGTTCTTTTAGCATCGAAGTAAGGATCTTGAAACAACGGTTAGTCCAAACATATATCCTATGTTTATTTAATTGCCACAAGGTGCCTCTGTCAGCTGAGAACGGCTCATAAACGATACAGGATGCAATTTCATTTTCCACCAGGGGATGGTCCACTGGATTCCTGGAAACTGGGCGTTGCTTCATCACTTGATGGTGGCATCCGATATATCCGATACACGATGACCTTTAATTGGCCAAAAGTGTAACAATGGATGGACTGCGTGGTTTATGAACCTTTTTGAGCTGCTATTAGCGGTTTAAGTTTACTAAGTATCCATTATATTTCGCCTATTGTTTGTTGGTGAATGTCTGTGGTATTCTGGGGAGGGTCGAGGGCCTTGGTGTGATTCGCTGTGAGCTGAGAACACAAGAACCCAGGTCATTGACTGACAAGCGCTTGATGTCGTGGCTTGTTGTTGTCCAGGCCTCCTCAAAAAGGGTATAACTTTGCACCGTACCGGATATTGTTTAAACGTGGCATCGTTCCCTTTGTATGTGTTGCATAAGGCGTGATCCCCTTGCAGGTGAAACTAAGCACACCTGAGTAAGGATTCTCTTACCTGCGCCCAGCACACCTGGAGAGAAAAGACAAACTCATCACAAACACCTAGCATCATCAGTGGCTGGCAATGCCAAGCATGCAGAATCTATGGGCAGGTGAGGAGACCCATGGTCCAATTGTTGGGGGTATTATACAGCTTTCCAAAAATCCCAGAATCAAAATGAACTATGTTTTAGCTCCTGCTCTGGGCTGCAACACTGGCCCGGCAGCTTGGTGGCCGAGTGGTTAAGGTTCCTGCCTGCTCCCCTGAAGGTCTTTGCCTGCATGGATTTGACCCTGTATGGGGAATTCAAACTTTTCAGTGGACCGTCATGAGCAGAATCCCAGCTGAATGTCATTTTGGATGACGTTAAATTGGCGGCCTCTTGTGTCTGCGTCTGTTATGGGCAAGTAAAAGATCCCTCACATGGGGTAAATGTGTAACATGTTGAGGACTCCTGCCCTCTCTCCTATCAATCAACTCCTCCTTGAGTTGCCTTAGGGATCGATAAACAAGATGTAAGGAGTTTCTTGGCACATCCATGAGTGCTGGGGTAAACAACAACCTCACATTTATTTGTCACGTTGGAAGTTTGTTTTGAAATTAGACAAAGCGTTTGTCTACTCTATATATATATATATATATATATATATATAGGATTTTATTAGAAATGAACTATATTATACAATATATAGTGTACTATAAAACAGGTCTACGAAACATACTGTCAAAAATTCTTCATGTAAACTCTTAACATGGAGCTCCTCTTGGGAGTTTTCTAGGAATTCGCTGTTTGTATAATTTATATGCGCACTTTGGACTGTTGTGTGTACAGATTTGTTCGCAAAACAGGACTCAGAGAGACTCAGACAGAGGGCTGTACTTACAATTCTATCAATCTGTCGCTTCATTTACTGTATATCTGTCTATCTATCTAAAGCCAAGTTGGAAAAGGAGCTGTTAACCAGGTATGAATCTCAGCCAGTTACCAGGCGATAGTTGGGGGGGGGGGGCTATTGATTTCACCCCAGAGAACTTTTCTTTTGCTCATGAAGCGTCGACGAACAATTTTTTTAAACATCAGAACGCAAGACAAACTTTTTTATTGCAATTTTAACGTAAGGTTCCCTAGCTGCAGGTAGAAACAAACTTTTTTTAAATTTTCACGTGCTGAACAAGCTTTTTTTTTCAGTGACAAGTGGGAAACAAACTTTTTACTTTTTGGTGAAAAATTCCATAGCCCCCCTCCCCCAAGGTCTTCTGTTCGGCCCCTTATTTCATTGGTCTATCCATCCATCCACCCCAAAAGCAGCTGGGTGGCCAAGTGGCTTAGGTGCCCACCTGCTCCGCTGAAGGTCTCTGCCTGCATGGGTTCGACTGTAGGGTTCGACTCCTGGAACCTTAGGGAACTCAAAATTTTCAGTGGACCTTCATGAGCAAAATACCAGCTGGATGTCGTTCGGATGAGACGTTAAATTGGTGGCCCCTTGCATCAGTGTCTGTGCTGGGCAAGTCAAAGATCCCTTACATGGGGTAAATGTGTTACATGTTGAGGACTCCTGCTCTCTCTCCGATCTCATCAATCAACCCTCGTGGGTGCCTAGAACTGGGCTTAGAGGGCTGCACTTACAATATCTATCTGTCTATCTATCTGTCTATCTATCTATCAAAACGTTTCATCCATTTACATAATCAGAAGCAGCCATTTCATAACAATTTTGTAAAGAGATGATTATCAACATGATTAAAAAGTAATATCTCATTAGGCATCTTATAACCACCAGTTGAAGAAATTCGCAAATAGTACCAAAACACAACACTTCATTTTGGCCAATTTAGTTGAATAATTTTGCTAACAAATATTTTTGGACAAAACTAAGTATATAATATACCAGATTTTTGAAAATTAGTGGCTTTTCCAATGGGTATAATCAATTTCTCCTCACGTTGGTGCGGCAATTGTATATTCTTCACCAAGTGACTGTTGAAATTTAATATTTCGTTCATACTTCGGGGACAAATGCGGTGTTCTTTAGTAACGTTTTAGCTGTTTGGGTTCCTCTGGTGACATTAAAAATCATTTGAGTGGAATTGGTAAATTTTTTGGGGGGACAAGCCTAGACTTATAACCTTTGACAAGAGGGGTACACGCTCTAAGGGTCTGATGAGTGCTGACTCAGGCAAATGTGAAGCAATCAAGCTACAAAAACACAGTGTCAATATACAGGTCTACATATATACAGTAGCGGACAAAAGTTTAGGCCACGTCAATTTTTTGGCAATATTAGGGAAAATAGGTGCTCAGCTGAAAAATTTCTGCTTGGATTTTCTTGCCTATGTGTCAGGGAAGTTCTACAAGAGAGAAAACTTGATCTATTTTTAGCACTTCCTTGAATATGTGTGATAGACCAAAATTTCAGGTTGTCTAAACTTACGTCTGATACTTACTTATATCCACAAAGGCCCTTAATGGCATTGTGCATTAGCGGAAAGGTGTCTAAATTATTCAATGTCATTTTAGACAAGTTATTCAAACATGTTTCATGTGATTTAAAGGCAATTAGTCATGAAATAGGAAAAAACACATTTTTTAATAATTTTTAAAAATTTCAACTTAGGAGGTAATAATGGTGATTCAATGAGCCAAAATTGTTAATAAACAAAAGGTCAACTAAAAACAACTAAGAAAATATGTGTCTGACACATTTTCATCCTTCTTATGGAGTATGAATACACTTGATACCCGGTCATGCTGCAAAAATGGTGTTTTTGCCTGGTTTTGTCTAAGAGACTCCTATTTGAAGCATCATGAAACAGGGAAAGGAGAGTTTTCATTCTCCTGAGTATGTGTCCTGATAAAATCAACAAACTTTTGTTCTTTTCCCACAGTACAGACAAAATTACAGACGCCACTCTGGAAAGTGTACTGAAACGTAATGTTAATGAATGGACCAGTTTTACGCCTTCCATAAAAGAGGCTGTAGTTTCATCATAAGTAAAACGAACAAACGGAAGTTGTTTGATTTTATCAGGACACATACTCATATTCAAGGAAGTGCTAAAAATAGATCAAGTTTTCTCTCTTGTAGAACTTCCCTGACACATAGGCAAGAAAATCCATGCAGAAATTTTTCAGCTGAGCACCTATTTTCCCTAATACTGCAAAAAATTGACGTGACCTAAACTTTTGTCCGCTACTGTATATAAATCAGAGTAAAAATCTTAGAGATATATAAAGTTTTGTAATGGGGTACTTATCTTTCTTGATCTGTTTAGGTAGCTGGAGTGCCAGTATTCAACTATGTTCCTTTCGAAACTATCTGTAAAGATCTCAAAACTGTGCCACTATCAAATCACAATCAACGGTTCTTGCTTGTTCTTGTTTGCAATATAACCTGCTATGTTCTTTTGGTGCCAATCACAAGCAAAAAATTGTTTCAATTTGGCTCTTGTACAAGCTTTGTTAGTGACCAAGGAAAGACTGCGACAATTGAGACATTTACGATTGAGCAGCAACATTAGTTACATTACCCTAATGTAAAAAGTTAAACAACGACCAGTTTACCCCTTAAAAAACCTGCGTATCTCAGTTTTAAAAAAAATTTGTTTTGTGTAACTTTTGAATATACTTAACTTTTTTGTATTGTATTGTAATAATGTTATTTCGAATGTAACTGTGATTTCTTAGTTTTATTTTTTTTATTTAAAATTGTTAAAACTTTTAAAAAAAAAAGAAAAGAAAAGAAGTAAAATCCAAAAATTTGAGCATCACCCAGTAGTCTGCCCATTGACCACTTCAGTCTTCAACACAACCTTTCATAGATCTACATTGTCAAGATTTACAATCAGAGATGTGACACAACAATGATTACAAATGTGACCTAAAGATGATGGATTGACTAACTTTGATAAACTTCCAAGGGTGTTGTATTTTTATCCAATGTTTACTGAGATGCTGAATATATATTATGTGTTCTAGCAACTGATGCAGTTCAAGATGGTGCTGTTGTGTTTTTATTGATTGAAGTAAAGAAATAAATCCTTGAGTTGCCTTGGGGATCGATAAACAAGATGTAAGGAGTTTCTTGGCACATCTACGAGTGCTGGGGTAAACAACAATCTCACATTTGTTTGTCGCGTTAGACGATGTGTTGTTAAAATTTCAAAAGGTTTGAACCAGAGACAAGCATTTGTCTACATAGGCCTATATACAATGCATAGGGACTGTGTTCATATATTGTTCATCGTAATGACCAACCTATGACATTTGCTAAATAGATATTGAAATGTTTGCAAAAATAAGTTTTTACTGCCAAAATTCCAATCGGCATAAAAATTAAATAAAGATGGGATGATATTTTTCGAGCCATATTTCAACCCTGTCTACACTTCAACTAAAACTGTGTCCTCTACAGGAGCCATATATGTACATATGAAAGATGTTGTTTCAAACTGTGATATATATCTTAAGTGATTAAGTTGGCCTTTGTGAACCAAGCGAGACATGGTCTGTAGATTCTGAAGGTGAAAAAATTGAGAACTGAGCTTGGGCCTACTTCTTGAAATGAAAAAAGAAGGACTGACACATATATGGCTTGGATGACCAAGGCCTTTCAAGTGCAAGGGAATTCCTTGATGACTTAAAACTTTGCCCCAGAACATCTTCCTATCTGAGATAAACTTTGTGGTTCAAAAAGGTTAAAATTTTAAGTAATTCCGAAATTATTGCATAATATTCTTGCCATTTTCCTATCTTAGGCAGTTTTTCTGCGCTTGAGACAGTTTTTCTGCGCTTGAGATTTTGGAGT
The DNA here is from genome assembly GCA_026936325.1 of Platynereis dumerilii. Lineage (NCBI taxonomy): Eukaryota > Metazoa > Annelida > Polychaeta > Phyllodocida > Nereididae > Platynereis > Platynereis dumerilii. The sequence goes on from JAPTHN010000011.1 coordinate 23,707,770, forward strand.
GAATATTTGCAATTTCGCATTCAGATTTTTGTCTTGAGAATATAATGGATAATGAAAAACTAAAATGCTTCCCTACAGCCTAAAAAGTTGATAAAATGGAATTCAAAATTCAGTGTGGCACATTTATTAGTGAGGGCCTAATGAGCACCAACTTGGGTCAAATTAATCTCTTCTTCACTATGAAAACATAATATTTATTATTTTTAGAAATGTAAGAAAGAAACTCGGATTATAGTATTGTAAATTTCATGTCTTGATTTTTCAAACAATTGGCTAATTATGTGAATTTAAATAAGTGTGCTGTATAGATCATATGTATTAGTCTCATCAAAAATAGACACCAGTTGTGTATGCCCAAAGCATATAAAATCATTCAAAAATATCCACAAATATCCACAAAAGACTGTTATGGATTTTGGCTTAGTCTTTTGACTTTGACCAAAGAGCATATTTGACTATTAGCCTATTTGATATTAGGCTCAATTTTCATTGGCTGTTGGCTACTAGATTGGAATCTCATTGAATTCTCAGTGTGTCCAATGAGAATGCAGCTTAATATCCACTGGCCAATCATGGCTCTGTGGATATTAGGCTTGACTGTCATTGGCTAGGATATTTGGCCGGATTCTCATTGGACAGGATATTAGGTGGCATTCTCATTGGACAAACTATTAACTACAGTGCCCCCTACTGTGGATATTAGGGTGGATTGTCATTGGTCAAGATATTAGGGCATATTCTCATTGGTCAGTTCACTATTATCCAAAGTTGGATATTTGTCAAAATCCACAATAGTATAAAAGAGTTATTGCGAGTGACTTGGGCATGTATCCAAAGTATAAGATCTTTGCCAAAATCCATTATAGCCGGGAGTGAGCGATAATGAGTGATTTTGGCATGCGCCCAAAGGACCTATATTTTGCCCAAAGGCCTCACGGATATTTTGAAGGATGCGATGACTTTGGGAAAGTCATGCCAAAAGGAGTCATAATGCCCAAAGGCCCTATAGTTTGCCCAAAGACCCTATAATTTGCCAAAGGACCCTATATTTTGCCCAAAAGCCTAATATCCATGCCCAATAGGCCTATTGGGCACAATAGTGGATATTGGCGGTAACACCAGTTTCATTTGAAAAAACAACAACATATTCTTTTTAATATGGAGAAGATTTAATTTGGCACATCTGTGCATTCATTATTACATAAAAACGCTAAAAACGACAACTTATTAGCATTGTAACAATTTGGATAATAGTCCGCAACAATATGTTGCGTATACCTTAAAACAGATAAATTTAGTAAACCTCAGATAATTCTGCTTAGTATATGCTGATGTTATTCTGTGTCTGGTTGAGTATGCAGGTCTGGATAAAAATGACATAATGTAAATTTTTTACTAGTATTTACACTTTACAGTCAACTTAGTGAGTAAATTTACAGTAAAGTTCTTTAAAGTTGCAGAAATGTCTAACTCTGAAAAGTAGTGAAGGGTAATAATGTACAAAGAGAATGATGATACATCCAGCATGTCATGCAATGAGTGACTTTAATTACAATGGAAGGCTTAAAGTACAATATATTATGTAATTATTAAAGGTCTCATTCATAGCCATTGACGTACCACTTTCAGTGCAGGATTATAAAAGCAGAATGAACGATAATACAGAGAACTGTGTGTTGAAATTGCATTTATACAGTTCGTGGTTGGTAGTGTATGCAGGTGATTCAGAAAAGCTGTACTTTGGGAACAGTACTTTGAACGTTGTAAAGCAAATAACGATAAAATATGATAGAATCATAATCATAATATAATACACTGTAGTAGTGCTGATATCTACACCCGTGTAGTCATGAGATATATATCTTGCTAGGTACTTCCTTATGAAAACTTGTACAATGTAATGTATAATTATTACAATAAATGTAATAGTTGAGAATATCGGATCGGTGCAAGTATAAATATAGATACAGGAATGTGTCGTAGAGTAATGCAATAAATAATCTAGCTTCGGTGATCACAGTCTTATTAATATGCACTCTAAAAAATGTTGGGACAAATTTGGTTTTTCAAAAAACCATTTTGAATCTAAAAAACCAATTTTGTCTGAAATTTTTTAGAGTGTGAGGCACGACAGATAACGACAAGGCGAGAGATTCATTGTAAAAAAATCCATGCTGATTGTCGCGCAAGATTCAACGACCATGAGAACTGGTCTAGAGATGGTAGATCACAAGTGCATGATTATCTTACAGTCCTTCCTTTCTAACAAAATAGAATACAAAGGAAAATTTGTAGCCTTGTCACCACCTTGGTAAAATCCCTGACGTTAACATGCAATAGATGGATACTAATCGTATACACATACTGTTGGTACATGTATTTATTTGCACATGTATTTATTTGTACATTAATTGTATAGCGCCTAGCCACATTTCGTAATCCGGACCTTCCTCACAAGATGTCAAGGTCTCGGTCTTTCACTGGAAGATGCTCGTCGTCCCTAGAGGGTGACACTTTACCAGGCTGTGAGGGCTGCACCACCTGGGCTTGAGGGGGGTCAGGAGAGGTTGGAGAGGAGTGCGGAGGGGCGGGCTCGGGCGGCCGAGTGATAAAAGAGGTTGTGGCATTCCCGGACTCTTCGTTATACAAGGGAGCCACCCTGATCCGACTACCGGATGCTCGTCTCTTTTTCTGCCTCCGCTGAGTGTCTTGACCCCCGGAGTTGCCGTTATTGGCATCCGAGTGGTCGGGAGAGTTGCGCTTAGATCCGTTAGACGCACTACTGTCCTGGCTGCTCCTCGGTGAATCTTTGCTCAACTTTGGTGCAGCCCCTCGACCGAACTCTGGCGGATGGCCCTCGTGACTGTCACCCCCGAGACGAGTCTGTGGCAATCGATCTAAATGCATTCTCTGCGGAGAAGAATGTTGTGAGGTTTTGGGAGAAGTGACGATACTGTTACTGGCAGTGCTGCTGCTGGAGCCGTTCATAGATGTGGATTGCGAACAGGTGCTATGAGTGCAATACGGTGAAGATGAGGGACTAAACATTTTAAGAATCTCACTAATTTGGTCGTCTATTTTGTTCATTTTTTGATTGAGTATTTCAATCTCATCTTTGATTTCTAGTTTAATGTCATAAAGAGAGGCTATGAGTTGCTGTTCATTTGCAATAGACAGGTTGGAACTGCCCGTCACCGAACAGGTGATGTCTCTTTGGGTCACGGGTCCTTCCGCAGACCTCGTCATTGACCCCGTTACATCCACTACGGGAATGTTAGTCTTTGCTGGGTTTGCTGCTTTTACTTTTGATTGTTCTTTTTCTTCCTCTACTGGTTTTTCTTCTATTGTATCTGGTTTTCCCAGCAACTTACCCCACCGAGAAGCCGGCTTTGCAGGTCGCGGTGCGGCCGTGTTATTTGCAGGTTTGACATTATTAGCCACTGTGTTTAAAGCCACCGTCGTGACATGATTGTTCTTATTGGCGTCCGTGATAGCATCACTGGGGCCATCTGCTGGCGTAGTGGCTGCACCGTTGGCACCTCCACCCGCCATGAAACGCTTCCATTTCTGGGCACCCGTAGACTGCCCGCTTTCTGAAACGTTCACGATCTTAGTTGTTCCACCCCCAGCAGTGGCTATGTTATTTGCTACGTGAGTGCCTCCTTCTGGGTCCGTGTTGGGCACTGCTAGTTTATTGTCACTAATCTTCCTAAATCTGGAAATAAGTTTGCGCACAGGGTGGTCGCTCGCAAGTTCCAGCGGAGGATCGTTTTTACGCTTCTCAGCTAATTCTCGTTCTCGCTTCAGATCGGCCACTTTCCGGAAAATCAGCTGCAAAAATAAGTAATAACGAGCTCAATAAAACAGTTTCAGTTTTAAATTCGATTACATTATATAATAACTGTATAAATTTGATTTTTGAATCAGCTCAAATGATTAAGTCGATGGTTGCACAATTCTTTTGTGCCAACATAGCTTGTTGTTTTAAATTATGACAATGAAAAGATTATCATAACTCAAAACAACAAGCTATAGCTCAAACAAATTGTGCAACCATCTCACTCAATCCTTTGAGCTGACTCAAAATTTCACAGTGCACTGGCACTCTCTGGTGGGCCCTATACTAAAGAAAGTCTCCATATTGTAAAGGCTCTAGACACAAGAACCACACAAAATTGAATCGATGAATATTTTACAACTACACTGTACTTGAAAATAAAAGGAAACTGAAAGACAAATAAAATATGCTAATTGCCTATAGTGGATGTATTTCCACAATAATATTAGTTACAGGTGCGACTCTTCTTCCTGCTACAGTCAACAAACTGCAGCAAATTTGCTATAGCTGCTGATAAATATTCCATACTGGGGAGATTGTACAAGAACAACATTACTGTCCTGGGACCTATTTTCACTTTGGCTTTGCTAGAGATTAGACAATTATCATATTTAATAGTAGGCTACATTTCTGATGGGCTATTAAGTTATTTTTGAAGTAGTCAGAAAATAATGAATAAGGTAGATGTGACAGAAATAACCAACCTCAGCTGCATGTATATGTGCCCAAGTATAAATTGTTATGCAAGCTCGTAACATATACACAGATAATTGTATAAGAATGGTCTGCTTTGATTACATGTATGGTGAAAGTTTTGTAATGTTAAACTGTACTAATCATTAAAAGGACTGTAATTTCCTCTTGTGCTATTAATGAAATGGGCATGTATGTTTATTATGTCAGACAGTGTGGTGCACCACACCACACGTTGTATTACAGTTTGGAAAAACAGTAACGGTACTTTTCAGATTACAACATATCTTTAAGTAGAACACTTTTTAGCTAGAAGTGTCGCACTAAAAATGATTTATTCATGATTTCAATATATTATGCCATTACCTTGCATATATACTTTCTTTTTGCAACATGACATCAGACTTTTAAAAATAAGTAAAACATGTTTTTACATTATACTTCAAAAAGAAGAAAAATCAAAGTGGAAACAAGGTTTATTTAATAATTTAGATTGATATTCAGACTATCCGTGAAGTAAATCAGGAAAGGTATGTATTACACATTCCCTTTCTGTGTGGACTTCATGTACAAAGTTCTGTGTTGGAAGTGTTAAAACCAGATAACTTACACGATGTCTAAGATTGTACGTGAGAGTGAGGTTTCTTGCAAAAGAGTTCGCAAAGGCATGGTAGAAATCCAGAACTTCTAATAAGCGGTCCCTCTTGATGATGTGCAGGTCGCAATATGTCAGGGCGCGGACGTTGGCAGTGGATTGACCCACTGTCGTCTCTTTCCAGAATTGGTCTCCAAATACATCACCTTTACCTGAAAACAACAAATAAATTTCAGTTAGTTGTGGGCCAACATTTGATTACAATAATTTATTACTTCTATTGACTGGCATTCTGAATGGTACTGACCTACCCATCTGTACCTACTAAGACATTACAATGAGCTTCCCTGCCAGGGAAGGAGTCCCAATGAGTACTTTCCGCTCTCTCTGAACATCAATGTTATCACTGAGGTGATAATTAACATTAACAATAAGTGGTCAATTTGTGATTGAGAGACATTTGACCTCATTTTGGTAGGACTCATTCATGGACTGCTGATAACATGACAGGATGCAATGCGTATGATATGACCTGACCAGCTGGATTTGAGTCATCTAGTCATCTACTATAAAATGTCAAGTAAAGGGCTATGACCTCACAAAGAGCTTTTTGGAAATCATTTATCGTTCTTCTGCAGTAATTATATGAAACACAGAGAAGGGCTGTACCAATCAGACCACTGAGACCAATTATTATCGTTTTCATAGCTGTGTGTTTTTCAAATTTGCACTTTGCTTTATCTCAAGACCGTGATGTCACAGATTAGTTGCATAACTTTGTATATTACAAGCACATATTTCAAGAAACTGACAAAATGCATTGACACATGGATTATGTATGTTTAGCTTGTTTGGCTTTGACACCTGCTGCACTGGTTGATAGATGCTTCAATGAACTATAACTGAATCAAACAGACCACTTATCCTCAAAGGACAGTTAGGGACCATTCAGAATTTATGACGGGGGGGGGGGGTGGGAGTTTTGCCAGAACTTCCCGTCAAAATTTGATACTCCCCTTGAATTTCATGTGAACTTTTAGCACCCCACTCTAGTGGTAGTGTGCTGGACTGCCAATCGCTGGGTCCAGGGTTCGAATCCAGCTCTTGACGGGTCACCTGGGCCTATGTTGAACGGCTGTTTCAATCATGCTTCACCTCATTGCCGTGTCCTCCCCTGTCCTAATTAGCCAACCAAGTGCATAAACACAGAACGTAAAGCCCCAATCATCCATCCATCCATCCATAACGATCCGTTATACTTGTGCCCTTGGATAGTCACGTGGACTGATTTGCGGACTTTTTCGCATAAAAATCACCGATAAACTGAGTGTATGTAAATTTTCGACTTTTTTTTTTTTTAATTTCTTACCCCCCTTGGACATGTTGTCAAAAATTAGTACCCCCCTTGAAACATGTCCGAAGAGTGGGTGCCCCTCAGGCAAAATTCCTACCTCCCCTAGCCATAAATTCTGAATGGTCCCTCACCAAAACTGACAAAAAATTTCTGGAAATTATTTGAAATTGTGATAACTAGTGTCTTGTGAAAAACAGTGACACACTTTGTTTGCAAAACATTGAGACTCTTCTGGGGAGGTGCAACACTCAGCTTAGACAGAAGTTGTTTGTTGTGGTTGTACACAGTTTTAGACTCCTTTGTCAAGAACTGTGATGTCAAACTCTAAACTGATATGTCACAGAATGAAGATTAGACCAATCACATTCACCGATACCCTCTGATGTCACGGTTTAACTGCAAAACGAAGTTTTCAGAAAAACACACAGCTATGAAAACGATAATAATTAACTGACACAATTGAACTCATGAGTTCCATGCTCTGGATTGCATGATTCAGATATTCGTGACTGGCCACTAATACCATTAGCTCTTTGGCCCCAGGTCAGAAACTGGCCAGTAACCTGGTCACGAATGGTTTTCATGGAAGCCTGGTGAAGAACCAAGGAGGAAATATGTTTTCAAACCCGGGGGATTAGCCGCACAAGCTCCTATAAACCTCCAGCTATTGACCGGCCCCTGATCAAAGCTTTATGAAATCATTCATCGATCCGGGGCCACATTTCTGTTCTATAAGCAGCTTTTCTACTTTGTTTTTACCTATATCTATACATCCTTAGTTTTTATATTCTGGCTTCAAGGTCACTGTCACCAGCAATCTCTGCGAGGCAGTGAGTGAATCTGTAGGCCTAGTCTTTCTATACCCAACAAAGTATGGAATGATAGACTGACAGTCCATTGCAGTACAGAACTTTCAATATAGCCTCGTAATAAGACTGATGACACTAATTTTAAAGTTATCCTTCTGGATGTTAAAAAATGTCCTTTTGTATCGCTGTTACTTAGTATCAGTATATTTGAGCCTTTCTTACCATCTGAACAGTTTTCAAGGCTTATCAGATGCAGTCGACAATGTTGCAACTGTCGTGTCTCAAGTTAGGAAAATATATTGATTTAATTTCTAATGAGTCCCATCTTTCAACTAAACCTCTAATAAAGGCGCAATGATTGTGAAGACAATCAAAACTCTGCCTGAAAAAGTTTTAGATCTTATCATTTATGCCTTCCAATCCTGTGATTCCACCAAATGCACCAAAGAATCACAAGTTGGAGTCACCATTGGAAGACTGCCATGCCATTAATTGACCATAATATGATTATACATCAAAACACAACCTTCCTTCGCCTTTAATTACGTCTATGTCAAATTACTTTTCACTTACGAAATAAACCCTTAAGCGAAGTCTACTTAGTTTCCCGAAGGTCCTCGTTGTGATGTTGCTTTTGAACTCTTTAGTGGAAGACCTTCGCCAGCGACATCCAATCAAGATACCAATCAGGTGACACCATATAAAATGGCGGTCTCTCCAAAAGCAGTGTCTTCCCAGAGTAATTGCAGGAAAAGGGAATGTGTCTATAGGCTACCGTTTAAACTTGGGCTACTTAAGGTAACTTTTGCAAAGTATAAGATGTGTGAATCTAGTTTGCCTTCCACAAGAACTTCAAGATATCTGATGAAGATGACGTTTTAGATCTCTAATCTCCTAACTCCTCATAGGCCTCCCTGCATCAGATGAAAGGGAACTAAAACTTTCGAAGGTGATGACATTATCAGTTAAGGGTGTAAGACTTCTGAATTATTATTGAACATAATCTCAGGAATGCTTTTAGCAGCAGTGATGAGTGATAACCTATCCTCAGTGATAGAACGTTGCAGTTCCAAGCATTCCATTGACGAATGTCAGCGCTGTAATCAGAACAACGTCACAATCAGAGGATTAATGGGTTGCTGTCCTACCTACTGTTTAGAGGCTATGTGTGTACCTATCGCTCAACTTAATTACTGAACTTTCAGTTACATGTACTGCGAATATTTTATAAGCTTTAGCGCTCTGGTTTCGACGCTATGAATGTTTTATAGGAACTTAATGGAACCCGGTGCAGGCGTGATTGGACTGTATAGCTCTACTGGTTCGGAGGCGAATCAATATGACGTCAATATGTGACGTCACAAATTAATTTGTCAATAATAGTCAACATGAGTGGAAGGTGCAAGGCTCTCCAGTAGAAATCTATGCTGGATTTATTCCTGTCTGGAGAAGCCTTTCAGCACTCACCGGGAGTTACAGATCCAGTGCGGGCCAATATGATTATTTGGGTGCAATGGCTTGTGACAAAATCCCTATAAAACTATAAAAGAGCAGTGAAATCACAAGGTGTGAAATGCAACTTCATCGATTGCTGATAGTGATTGTGTCTTGCCGCTTTTGGCCTCCGTCCCAATTGGGTAAAAACTTTATTCGTTGTTGGCCTATACATCCATAGACGACAAAGAAATTTCAAATCAGATGGAAATCATGCCTGATGGAGCCAAACAGTTTATGCCTATTTTTGACTCTATGGATACAGGCCTAAATAACAGGCTAGCACTTCTGCAGCCCACTGGCTACCTGCAATAAATAATGGGTTTGTCCCTGCTATTACCAATTATCTACAGGCCTCCAATCTCCATTAGTTCATATATATATGTGCATATATAGCTATAGGCATCTATATGTATACACAATTTGACACAAAGGTTTGTCGGAGCAATTATAGCATGACATAAATGAAACACGGATCTGTAGAACACCTGCTCACTACCGCTTGCCCAGGGGCCAGGGCCCGAATGACAAATGCATGTCATGCTGGCCACAAAGTGAACCAACAGGAAATCAGTGTTGGAACCAACTTTTTGAGTTTTTTTAAATGAATAAATCTGCATTGTTCTCTTGTTTTGTAACATAGGCTATGCTTTATACTCCATAATATAGGTACAGACCGTACAGTATTGAAGTAATTGTCTGAAATTACTTTGGAAATTAACTGCAATATGGTTGATGTGTGCCTTACTGAACTTGATGACAAGAATATGATTTGTTATGTATTTTTTGCATTTTTGTACAAAATAACCGGGTCCAACTAAAATACATACACATGCAGGAAGAGAGGCCCCAGCACGCAACAGAACAATAACCACAAGGTGTTAGCGGTGCTTTAAACACCTTATCAAAAAGCAAACTGCTAGGAAAATATGGATAGAATAATGAACTGAAATTGAAAAAATAACGTACAAGCACTTTAAGAGATGCTTATAGATATACTGCCAATGATAGTATCTACCCCTTTGCCTGTCATCTGCATAAGGGTATCTGGCATGTGAGACCTGCACAAGGGTATTTGTCACTAACACCTGCTGGGGGGGGGGGGGGGGGGTATCCGGCCTGTGACCTACTTTTGGTGATTGACCTTTGAGCTGCAAGCAAGCATCTCTAAAAAGGTGCCTTGGGATTGAAATATGGAAAAAAAAAGAGGAGGCTTAACAGAAAAAGTCTACACTCCCCTCCTCTATCCTATGTATAATTTTAGCTTAATCTGAGTTCTTCTATGCCTTTATGAGGAAAACTGCATATTGATACTGCTTTAACACAAATATTCCACCACAGTTATTTGTATGGACATATACATCTGTATAGATCATTATCCTAGTAATTAGGCCCACATATAACCATTTACCAAACCTGAAACAGATGTTGTTATATTTTATTGCAGGTCTTCTCTCGATTTGCACTCAGAGACAGGACGGTGCCAAATCTGTTAAGAGTCGTAAAAAACCCACTGGAGTCTCAGGTGACACCTTCAAACAAGGGTTGCCTCTTTTTACAGGTATGCTAACAACCCGGCACTGCCAAAAACCTTTAGAACTTTTTATTTGGCAGAATCGATCAATAACCAACATAGTTTAGTGTTTCGAGTTTGTCACAACGACATTTCGACTCTCGGGTGCCAAGTGTGTCGGGGTTGATGTTGGGGATTTCGGCCTCAGTTTTATACATAAACAAAAGACGGTAAATCATGCAATGCCCACTCTTAATCATAATCACAAAATACACATCCGATTTTCCAAAATAAGTTGACAACTTTGACAACTTCTGTTAGACATATCATATTTTTGGAGCCATTATTAATTCATTATTGGCATCTCAAAAACTATGTCCTACTTGGATCTTGTTATGAAGTCTACCAATCCTGTATATCAATGGATTAAACCAGCCAAACCTGAAAGGTTGCACATGAAAAGCTGATCTGGCATATGGATTGTCTTTGCCAGGAATGGGTTGGCTTTCATTGACCAATTTTGACTGAGGCATTGAAAGAATATCTTTTGTGTGACATATATAAACAGTTCAACAAAAATAAGTCCCCCTTTACGAAAACGTGAATATCTCAAAGACCTCTTCTCCGATTTTGGTGAAAGTTGGCCAGTTTGTAGGCCTGCATATTGACAGTCTGCGTGTGTATTTGTAGCTTTATTGCTAAATTTTTGTCTGCCCAGCAGACCCCTAGTGCACGTACCCCTCTTTTCAAAAATCCTAAGTTTTGGTTTTTTCAAAAAAAATTTACCAAAAGGTGTTTAAACTCCACTCAAATTACTTGTTATTGCATCCAAGGAACCTAAACTGTAAAACTGTTACAAAAGAAGTCCTTAGTTATCTTCTAAACACTATTAAGAAACAAATTTTATCCAGAAACATGATGAGGTTTATCAAGCTGGTGGCTCCTTCGCATGGTGAAATTGTTCATATCCATTGGAAAAGCCATGGATTTTTGAAAACAGGGGTAGGTTCACTCGTAGGCTGCCGGCTCAGTGAGGAATAATGCCACTTAGCTATAAATACACACTTGTAAAGTCGATATATGGGGCTATAATTTAGCCAACTGTCATAAATATCATCGAAGGAATCTTTGTGATATTCAAGTTTATCCAAAGGGGGACTTATTTTTGTTGAACTGTTTATATGCCAATATCAGATGACAGATGTTAGTCGTATTGTCTTCTAAGTACCATATGGATAAACGATCAGTATATCAGCGATAATTTTAATTTTATTGATATTTGTTCACCTTAAGGAAACAAGAATCTTAAAGGATATTTTTTAAAGAAGAAAATTTGGAAGATGGAAATGGTAGGTTTCCCAAAAAAGCTAGCCTGATATTTATAAAATTGAATTTTTGTTTGGTGTTAAACTTGCTAAACACTTTTTTTGTTGACTCAACTATGTGACACGTCCATGAAAAAATCATAAAATGAACTTTATGTGAACAATCGGAAATGTTTGCTTTGTTTGGTTTGCCAAATTGGATGTGTAAATACACCAAAACATGTAACTTTTTGAACTTGCATGTTTGTCAAGCTTCATCAAATGAAACTGAATACTGAACTCGGCTTGATTGAACTTGGCCGTTGACATTGGTAGCTTGACGGTACAGGAACCATTTACCATTTAGTGGCGCTGAGTGGTAGGCCTCCTCGTTTACTCTTTGCCTTTGTCGTTTATTGAGTTTCACCATCGCTGTTTGATGTTAGTGAAATGGAAGATCCTGCCCGGAGGCCGTTGGTCTTTATTGACTTGTGATTGAAGGCAATGGATATATTTTAAGCCATTGCAGACACCATTTATCTCTCTCTAAGTATATAGCTGACATTAACTCTAATGCCATGTACAGTAATGGTAGAACTTACAAAACAACTCCAAACACCAACTGGAGATACAACTATTTCAAGAAGTTGGAGGTGTGGATGATGACATTGTGTTTGTCAACAGTTTTGAAGGCAATTGTACAAGCCCAAATGTTTGGTTGCTCAGTTAATTAATGATATTGTCTTACATGTTATAAATTATTCAAATTAAACAAGTCACTGACTTTGTTGTAACTCATTGCTGTCTGTTGGCAAAAAGTACCTTATACAGAGTAATCCACTTTGTAAGAAAATGGTGCCTAGTTTTGCTAAATAATGTCATATTTTTATGGCTTCTGTCACTTTTCCTAACTATCTGTAAGTTTGTTGAGCTACATGAGATTGTCATTTGCTTAATGATGGTTTAAAGTGCATAATTGCCCTCAGACAATGTCCATTAATAATAATTACATATTTTATTGGCCATTTATGGCCATAAAGGTGAACTATAGCGAATTAAAAGGTGAACTAGCGAATTAAGAACAACTAAGTATGATTACAGTTTGGCGTTATCTTGTTTTGCTCTGACATCTACAATTCATCCTAAAACCCATAGGAAATTTGACGACATGAGAGACACTGACATGAGTAATATTGATGACACAAAGCATCTCTTGTAAGTATGATCTGTAGCAGTGTTTGACTATTATGAATGTCTTATCCATGGATGCACTGACTGAAACAGAATGCTACACTTTCATGTTACATTAGTTGCTGGGAAAGTAGAACAATGTCAGTTTCTTAATCTGATTTCAGAAGATAATATCTGACGGGCCATAGACAATTCCGATTTTTGTTTTTTAGCCATTTTTGTAATATGTGTTTTTTCATATAAGCATTAGGAAACCTTTTGACAACAGACCGGTATACCCGTCTGGGTTTTAGCTTACTGAGATATTGCCCCGAAAATCTACCGAACAACGTTCATACAAAGAAGGTTTACTGAATAACTTTCTGACAAGATCGCTTAGTCACTGGTCCTAACTTTAGTCAAATTTTGTTGAAAGCAACAAAATGAGTAAAATTAGTCATTGACTAAACCTATTAACGTTTATTAAGTTAGTCAATTGACTTATAGCATTTAGTCATGCTTGATGAGTGATTTTTGCATTGTCACTCAATTCACTAACTTAATTAGTCATTTTGACTAAGAGATCAGGTCAAGAAGATTTTCAGTGTACCTTAAATTAGGCTGACAAATCATACATTTTCTAAAAGGTCATAAAGATTCACAAAAACAATACAATCTGTCATCTTCAATAAAAAGATAACTCAAGATATGAAAGTATACTCACTGAGTATTGCCACAACTTCATCATCTTGGATGACCTCCAGGGAACCAGACACAATGAAGCAGAGGGAGTCCAAACTTTCCCCTTGGTGGAAGAGTAGATCCCCAGGGGCCGAATGGGACATGGTGAAGTGCATGGCTAGGGCCCTCAAGCAGCCATCTGAGGCCAGCCTGAAAGCAGGGTGTTCATTGAAGACCTTTCTGTTCAGGTGGACACAGATGTCTGCCTTCATGTCCTTAGGGCAGTAGTTGAGCACCTGCAAGAGAAAAAGAAAGAAAGGGATTAATGAATTATTTCAATCAACAGACATGTCACATGAATCTGTTTTTACTCAGTAAACCCTGCGATGAGAGATATGGTCCAATGGAGAGGTTCAGAAATGTTTCTTGCGGGGGTTCGATGGATAATTTGATGCAAAATATGCAGAAGGTAGTGGTATAGGGATGAATACTCTAAAAAGAGATTGGTCGAGATTAGCAAATTATTGGTTGATATATTGTGTTAGACCAATCCAAATGGTTACAGCTTGACCATAGTATTAGTCAGGAAGTAACCAATATCTTGTTATCACAAACCACTTTCCTGGTAGTGACAACAAATCTTCCTTGAACCAATGCAATATTGGCAGTCTTTTGACCAATCTGTTTTCAGACTGTAGCTTGTGAGAACGGTCCAACAGGAGCTTTATCTCTGCGACAAGAAACACTTCTTTTAAAACCCGTTTACAGATTATATGTCATTTCAGATATCGGAAATAAAAGCGGGCCTATAAAAGTCTAAAAAAATATAAGTTCGAAGTCTGTCACTGATGTGCATTTAAAAAGTTTTGTTTGGTGTCCATATAAATTATTTGTGTATACATGTATCAGGCAACATTTTTTATAACATATTATCTGTTTTCCAAACAGTTTTCGCCATTTTAAAGAGTCGATGCCCACTGAACATATACTCTCTCAATATTGGTGAAAGGTAGAAATAGGGTAAATTTATCTCTATTTATAGTGTGTGGATTTCCATAATATCTGCATGATCAATTATGAACCAGACTCAGATGCCATAATGGCCTATTAAGCGCAGCACCACAGGCGCAGTTGGCAGAGGAAAGATCATTTGGCAAAAACGCATACACTAAACGACTGAGGTGGTATATATGTGTGCCTCTGAAATGCGATTCTCATAACTAGGAGAGTGGAATAATCAATCTTTTCTTTCTGTAGATGTCTTAACACACATTACACATTAACGTAGGTTGGGTGGACATATTACACATTAATGTAGGTTGGGTGGTTTCCAAGATCAGCATAAAAACCAAATGACAGTAAACTGAGACCAATTTCACATATGTGCAGCCCAAGAAAGACAACAAGTAAAAACACCATGAACTTGACATAACACCATGCAGTAAGAGATATAATTATATGCCAATGAATTGGCAATGATGAAGATTCAGGTAAAAAGCTCTTTTGCCTACTTATAAAATGCAAATGTCAAAGTAGACCTAATTGAAAATCATTTTAATCCCAAAATATATGCCGTCTTTAACTTTAAGACCAAGTATGTGCTGACTAAATTTAAAGAAAGTAGTCAAAATGTCAGACTGACATTAAGATAAAAAAATTACACCAATTTAAATCTGTCAAAATAATTTAAATCCTCATGTTATACTGTTGGAATAAATAAACTGTTTACCATTTGTTACACACCCACAAATGCAAGAATCAATTGAGATTACAATTAAGTTTGTTACTGGCCATAATGTGATGCAGGCAGTGTTAGTTCAGTGCACAGTAGCTTTGCTGATAACAATTTAATTTTTTTAGGGATTCATGACACATGCATGACAACAGGTGGCTATATTTAATTTTTGGACATCCACAACTTTCTTTTTTTTTGTGCAGTGTGAGGTTTTATATCATAGAGTGACATGACATGTCAAAAGTTATTATTCCTTTGGTGTCTTATGTCATTTTCAATTAGTTTTTCTGTGATGAAAGCCAGAAGCAACTTTTTTTTTGTTATGGCTTATACGTATACTATCATCATCAGTATCATGCAAACACACAAATGCAGGTCAATAAAGTTTAATGTCAAAGATCCTTCTGGTCTTAATAAACATTTGAGACTTGAATAAGGCGAATATGAAGCTATATTATCTCTCATCGCTCTGATCCAGTGCAGTTTGGTAAATTGATCCACAAGCACAAAGCATCAGGACATTTCATGTCGGCATGCAAATCCCATCTTTGTGATTCTATTTGTATTTTTATAGTTCATTCCAATTTTGAATGTTCATGAATCATAAATAAAACAAGCTCAAGTGGCTCTGAAAGGTGTGTCTTAATGTGATGTTTAACCTTGCTCAACCTTGGCCTGGATATGAACCGCTTCACCTCTCCCACAATGGAAGTGAGGTTGCATCCTTAACCGATATCCATTTTAGCATTTGTGGTTAAATAAAATATTTTCCAGTTTCGTTCTGTCATCTGCTTCTGAAGGTTGACAAAAGTTGTCAAAATTTCAAATATGTTCCTTTATTAAAAAACAAATTCAAGAAACGTTCATAACCAAAAGAAATATCCCAAGTGTAACTCATATAAGCCAGATTATAATTGGGCATTGAGTTAAACACATACTCTGAGCCTGCAGGAACTGGTAACATTAAATTTGACTACCTATAGATGCCTCAAGAAAGTAAATTAATTGTTTTCTTTTCTTTATATTTTGTAACTTAGGAAGGTTGTTTTCAAAAGCAAAACTGACTAACATCTCTGAACGGGCTCCTTTCCATATTAAAATCCAAGTAACAATGTGACTCACAATGTGTAATTTTTTCTATATTTTAATTTATTAGTTAAGAGAAAAGAACAAAGTGAAATTCTCAAAAATTCTTTGGAAGTTAATTTTAGTGCATGTGCAAATGCTGAAGAGTGAAGAGTCCCGAAGAGTGAAGACACCCCTTTTGGATGGGACTGCTGCAAGGGAGCACCACAAGGCCCTGCACTCTGCCGTGTGGTTATTGACTGGATCTTCATGACCGCACACAAACAACTGATTAGGAGCAGGGTGGTGGGAGACTGATGCTATGTCTTTTTCAACTCCTTTTATCTTTTGTAACACAGATGAACTGGGGCTTGTCCTGCATCAGAAATAGCAGATGGGTGCTTGGAAAAACAACAGCTGAGAAAAGCCACACGGCCTGGGGTATTTAGGATATTGTTGGGTACAGTTCACCACAACCATGCACTTAAAACGTAACTGTCTGTTTTTCTAAGGCACTTTATTTGCAGTAAAATGACTTTCTTTGGCCTCGATGTATTAAAAGTTTGCATTAACTCAATGTGCACATGAAAAAATCTTTACCCTGCCTGTGTCACTCCCATTTTAAAAGACGTATATATATAGATGACAATTAGAATTCAAATCAAGATAGCAGCAGAAGTAATGATTTCTTTTCTTTTCTCCATAGACCCCTTCTTTTAAATGCAACTTTACTAATAAAACAAACAACATTCTGAATCACAAGTCATTTTATATATGTGGACAAAAAAGAGTGGATGATTTGTTATTCAGAACTGGTGATTCAGAAACTGTTCTTTATAATATTCTACCATCAACTTTTCTCTGAATGCTCAGTCTGCTGTTGTACATATATGTATATGCCTTGGCCGGATGTCTGCAGTTGTCACAACATTTGCTTTGTAATTATCCCACAGAATATCAAATTGTTGCTAACATAGCTAATTGTCGCAAATTATTGCTTCTTATTACTGCTTAGTAAACAATGGACCATGACCTGTCATTACCAGGACACAAATCACGAGAAAAATACACTGTGAATATTCTGTTTCTCATTCTAGATAGATGTATCATCTACATTAAATTATCTTGACTATTGGGTAAATTTTACCTTTGTTTTAGTCACTAAAAGTGTATAAATATATTTTAAAAATTGTAAGTAAGTATGCAGGACTGTGGGTAATGTATAAATTTATAAATCGGCAAACAGGATTTTTAAAAAAACCAATCTCACTTACATTGTACTTCGATAAAATTTGGTCAAGATGATAACAAATTTCTTATGAAAGAAAACCTTACATTTTTAAAGGACTGGGAAAAAAATGAACCACTTGATCTGAATACTGAACCAAACCATACAGAACCTAACCAAATGCCAACCATAGAACCTAAATGCCCAACCTAAATCTCTCAGACTGACCCCGTAATTTGCTGTCGCAAATGATCTCTCATCTGTGACCCAAAAATCTCTTTGTGTATTCAATGATCCCTGATCGGTCAATGACCTTTCTGCCTGATTTGGTCTCCTGGGAAACATAACAGAGATGGGATTAGAGGCTATGTGCTTCTTTATAATGCAAATTCCATGGCATCATAGCCTCTGTCAAGAGATGTTCAAGGGTGTGCTTATCACTCTCACTGCTCATATTTCTGGGGATATAAATAGATATTGAATACCACATTTGGTTTACGAATATATTTTGGGACAGTATGATAACTTCAGACTAGCAGTCTCCTCAATTATCAAGCCCCCGACTGTTGGTATGGGTTTGGGAGTGCTCGACTGTTGATCAGGGTAATTTTGTAGAAGAAGTCAGATATACTGCAGGAATATCGCTGGATTGGCAAACGTTTGCATCGTTTAAATCCTTTCTGTTGTCTTGGGAGTTTTTTCTTTCTCTCTTTGAAGTGCATTTTCGCCTTAAATAGATTTAAGCCTAAACAGTTATAATAGTAGGCTAGAACAAAGGCATCCAAACCAATTCCTTGCACATTGATTCAGTGTGAAAGGTTTCCTATATCGTATATACCATCAGCTGAATCTTATTTCCCTGAGTGGACAAATCGTCAGCATCAGCAAATTTATAACAGAATAATTACTAATCACTGGCCAATGTAATAACTGACAATATTATGTATGACAAGATTGTACTATTGACGATTGATCTGAATCAATATTAACTTATCATTAACAAGTGTTGATGTACTGTAAGAAACAGCAGTAAGGCCAAGAAGGCTTGTTTATCTCATTAATCAATGGACAAGGTCAACACGTTCCTGCATTAGCAGTACGTGGTGGATACCAGATCTATAACTCATCAGAAATCTACAATTTGTCAGCATAAGCACAATGAAGGAACTGTTCTTTGAGAAATCTAGAAAGACATCAAATCCAATCATTTTAAAACAAAAAAATCATTCTAGGAAAAAGAAATTGGTATTTCAACTCCAGCACTTGTGCGAGCATTAAGTGAGAGTGAATGCGATGAAGGGTTGACATATTTACATTCTATTGATAACATTACTGTGTACATTTTTCCTGACATTTTTTGGAGACGGGAATTGGTAGTTTAAAGAATAGGTTGTAAGTTTGAACTAAAACTGGGCAAGACTTTTTTTAAATTCCCTCCTTGAATCTAATAGTGTCCCCCTCAGGAAAACTATTTCTAAGTTTAAGAAAGAGCACCACTGTGGAAATTCACATAATTATCCCTCTTTCGTTTTTTGGCAAAAGCCTACACCAGTTGTCGTGGTAGCTTGTTCTGAGGTTAAAAAAAAACAAACAAAAAAACATCAAGGAACGTGTGCCATAAGGCAGCACCCTGCTCTGATTTCAATAATTGTCACTTGACCACAGCACCTCCATCAGCTATACATGTTGGTGTACATCACGGAATTAATTAAATAGAATAACTTGATCACGACGTGTTTCGTAAGTAAGAGATTTTTTCTTCTTCTTAATGAGGTAAATCAGGTTTCAACAAAGACCTGAAAATGAAATTGCATCCCAAAATTTCGAGCTAAATGCTCAAGATTTGTGCATATCTGATTTCTCATTGTAATTTTCTTTGCCATTTTCTGACAAATCATGACTGTTGGCATATTTTGCCAGTGCCGTCATGACTTCATTGACAATACTATTGAATAGGCCCAAAGCGCACTTCTATTCCTTTTTCGAAATTGATGGATTTTTTTCATAAACCCCTTTTGTCAGGTGTTCATGCATGTAGCTATTTTTGTAGCTATTTTTTTTGCCTCTAAGAATAATGAATTTGGGACTACAATGCCTTCTTTTTCAGGTGTTCTTTTTCATTGAATGCTACCTGGTATGAATTGAGAAGGAATATTTTTTACTTGTTGGAATATGAGTATTGTCACAGCATGTCCTATTTTGACCTTGTGCATTGTAAATTTGTGGTCAATTAGGCCTGACTAACTTTATATTTCAGATGGGCTTTTGATACTATTCTTGTGAGTGATATGACTTATTATTCAGTAATAGGTTTACGTAAAAATGGTTTCATTCTAATTATGATCTTTGGTAATGTATGCGAATTAGCCACAAGAACGGGTTTCCCGGCATTAGAATTAGCAGATTCTTGTTTTGAAATACGCTGAGGCCAGGCTAGAGTCGTTATCGGTGAAGCAGGAAGACTTGCTTTTTATCAACTTAAATTTGATTCTTAGAAATTAAGAGTCTGAAGTTTCATTGGCTAATAATGCTCCGGGTGCCTAGTGTAATTGGCATAAAGTAGAAGGAAAACGAGTGTGTACAGAATTGGACTGAAATGTTCCTTGTGGGTTCATAGCCCTATCACAACCTTCCTATGTTATTCTCTATCAGTCATAAGCAATTTATGAGGTCATAGTCTATACTTGCAATGCTATCAAAACGAGTGACCAACTGAGATGAGGTCACAAGTTGCTCAATGACAAGTTGAAAGCTTATTTTAATGTGTTTGATAGGGCTTGTTGTGAGATCATTTATGGTCATCAACTGCTTTTCTGTAAGCACTCGTTTTTCGTCTACTGTAATTGGTGGAATTTCAAAGATAATTTGAGATGTATACACACTCTAAAAAATGTCGGGACAAAATTGGTTTTTTAGATTCAAAATGGTTTTTTAAAAAACCAAATTTCAATGCAAAACCAACATGGATTTTAAAAAAAATCCATGTTGGTTTTTTGCATTGAAATTTGGTTTTTCAAAAAACCATTTTGAATCTAAAAAACCAATTTTGTCTGAAATTTTTTAGAGTGCATGTAAGGACATCATGTCTTCACCGTCACTGACTTCAAGTTGCAATTTGACAGTGATAAACATTTTAGAGTGATAAACTTCAACCAAACATGTGGTTCTTGCACTTGTCCTCATATCCTTCCAATAAAAGTTTGAAAAGAATCGTTTGAAATAACATACAACTGTACAGTCATGAATGATGCTGGTTTTTGGGATAGCCAAAATTCTATGCAAAAACTCCATCTGACATTTCAAGAACCAGTTTTGTCCTTGAAGTTTAGTTAGAGTATAGTATTTAGATACACATGAAAAAAGACAGAAATAGAAAACCCAACAAAGTGTAAAGCATACCTTAGCTGTGTCAATTCCCTTCGTGATGGCCCACGTTGACACGACATAGTCCATCACTCTCTCGCTCAGTGCTTTTGGGACGTCGTGGATTTTCATGAATTCTCGGACGCTGTTCAGCATATCGTGGTATCTGCCTGTCGTGGAATACATTTGCTGGAAGATTGTTGTCACGTTACCAAAGATGGAGGCATAGAACAGGGCTGGAAAAAGTAAAAAAAAAGATAATGAAAAGTTAATCAATAAATTCAGTCTTGAGGGGTTTGACTTTTTCTTATAGGGTTAAAACAGTTATAGCTGAAATCACTGGACTTTTATCATACTGCTGCTTGCATGGAATCTCTCTGTGATTTACCAAATCAGTCAAACTTTAATTGGAGTGATAAATATAGATAGCTATATACACCTATCATATTAAAACAGAAACCTGAATTCTATGCTTTCAGGGTAGTGTCTTCATATATATATGTCAGGTTATAAATTGGTAAAGATTGAAAACAAGAAATTGAGTCCTCTAAAAGTTCAGTGAACTGAGGTCGACATTGTTTGCCAGACTTAATTGTTTACCAGTTAGCCTTAATTGTTCATCGATTGGAACATAATAGCTATCAACAACTTAAATGACACGTTCCCTTAACTGGCATATGTAATTTCCTGCATTGCAAATGAGTGCTTATTGTACTTTAAATGACAACCATCGACAAATTTCAAGAACAATCGCAGAAAATGGGTTAGTACAATTCCACGTGTATGGAATGAAAATCTGCATCTTAAACAAGTTGCCTTGATTATGTCTAAAATGCTAGACAGTCAGTGCCGCATCTATAGCCAAGCATTCAGGCAATTTTGACAGTGATGTTAGAAGAGTACATGTTTATCAGAGGAATAAACTCGCTATGCTTTCAAAATATAAATTATTGCATGTAGTAGGCATTTTAATCATATCTTTATTACAGATATTGTGAATATGACATTGACAAAACTGAAACTAAAATAAATGTAACCAAGACCACAGGTCTGTCTAGTCAGCTTGCAAAAAGGTAATTCATATATATCAAGGTGCAATTCTATGGAATGTTTTAATACCGTCGTTTTAAATGATTTTCATGATTTTTTAAAAAGGATTTTAAATTAAAGTTTAAAAAAGAACCTTTTATTGTAATTTTACCTTAAATTTGCTTTAAATTATTTTCTTCTCAGTTGTTTTTCATTGTTTCTCCTATAATTTCATTTCATGTTGTTATTGTATATATGGGCCACTTGAAAAACAGTTTTCTGAAGAGCTACCTTTAAATATATTCGATAAATAAATAAGTTAAAACGTTGTTACGTGAAGCCATATTAGTTTTCTAACTATAGTCATCTCATTGTCATGCTAGAAAATCTAGCTCCTCTTGATATAATAAGGTGCCTAGATGGCTTACGTCCATACTTGAGCTCATCATTTAACTTTGAGCCAAGTTTTTCCCTGAGGACCCTGTAGCCTTTTTGGAGCTACAAAACCCTGCAGCCATACATGCAACATAATTACTGCACTTCCAAGGTCTTTTTATTTCAGTAAAATAAAAGTTCAGGTTTTTAGAAAGACTATGTGGAGCATTGTTAGGTGTTAGACAGTCAACTGTTGTCTATAGGTATGTGCTTGGGCTTCACACCTTTTAATGTAAATTTGTTGCAACAGTTGAGGCTTCTGTTTTTGTTGTGTTTGGTGTTTAGTCGTTTTTCTTTTCTTGTTGGTAGTGAAAACAACATTTTGTTGGCTTTTGTAGGTGATGATGTTTTAAAGTTTCCATGTTTATTTTGAATTAATCTTACATATTGGACCATTTTTAAACAAATATAAAAAAATTGTCACCTAAATCCTATTTTTATTTATGTCATATAAGAGCTTGTTTTAAATAAATGAAAAGCAGCAATATAAATCATTTTTAATGTTGGAGTTTATTCTAAACATATATGCATGTCACGAAAGTGGTTTTGAAAATGTTAATGATTTGAATTGCATTGGATGTGCTGCATAAGTTAAGTTAAGGAAATTAACTGCTAAGGCTATACACATGTAATATTGTGGTTTACTGTAATTACAGACAATCACATTGGGTGGGGATAGCAATAGACCAAATATACTAGAGTAGTCCAACAGCAAGGTCGATTCAAACTCGAGACCAAGTGAGGCAAACATGACAGTATGGGATCTTGACGCTTTCCTCTTCTGGTAATATTTTACTTTTATTGACTGTTATATTAATATAATAGCAATAAATTCAGTAGTGAATATACATCTGAGGAGTGTGGCTTGAAACAAAGGTAATATTATAGAGATTGATTGTAACAGAAGTCATGCTCCCTGTATCGATTTGGGAAGTCTTTGACAATTGGCAAATGTTCAGCTCTTTGACTCAGACTTATGTAATTATTATGTCATGAATATGCACTCGAAATATCAAAGAATCAAAGAAATGATGTCTACAAATATTGTAGATTATCTTGCATCTATAATAAGCCACACTACAATAAGGTGGTGCCCTGAAGGGACAGTGCTTGGCTTAGTACTATTGACTGTAGACTGTAGAGCCACATTTTTATAAGATATTGAGTATCTTTTGACACAGATTGTCTAGACCCAATAGATCTGTTCTGTTTGATTCCATTTTCTTTTTTCCTTCCAAGGCTTCCTCTCTTTGTCATTGACAAATGTCTGGAGTACTGCATATGTGTATATTGATCCCAAATGCCATAAAACATGAGAAAACATTCGCATTTCTCAGAATTCTATACGAGCATTTTTCTTGCATTACTGCTGCATTCTCCCTGTGTGCATTTTACTGCAATTCTGATATGTTGTATAAGGTACATTTTGGTCAGATTTCTGCTGCAATTGTGTTGGTATCATGCATGAAAGATTTGCTTTATGGCGTAGATCTTAAGGTATGGTGTAAGATAATACATGTGTGTATGGATCTATGTAGGCCTATTGTATATACAATGTATGCATTTGATATCATAGGACATCATTTCTATGAAAGATGAAACAGATCTCCATTTGAAAGGATTGTTCAATAGCAAATAAATTATGAATTATAAACATTTTTGCCCTTTCTGCCCATACTGTCCAATGATTCATTATTCAAGGTGTGGTGACTGTGGTGTGACCGATGTCTAACGATTCCATGTATTCTGTGGAGGCTATGATTTGAATTCTGACTTTGAACAATACCTTTTGAAATGTATTCAAGCACTATCTCTGCCCTGTACCTAAAGAATTGAAATCACATCTGTCTACGATTTGAGACTCACTAACTTGCCAGAAAGTGTCATAGAATGCGTCACAATGTGACATTTAAGTCACATTTTGTTTTGAAAATTTCAAGCCAAATAGCATTTTAGCTCTTTTTTCATACTTTATAAATGGAGAAATTGGAGGTGTTTTTGATTTTAAAAATAAAAGACAAAAAATGAAAATAAATAAATTGACTGCATGAGTTTCAGTCTTTCAGACAATGTAAGTACAGAAATGTCACAGTCTGAAAATCATGTAAAGTGTGCAATGTCAAACCTTTATTTTTGCAATGACGTTGATGGCGTAAGATGATGCCGGACAAAAGCGAAACAACTGTGTATGTAAACAAGTTATTTCGGGCCATAGATTCCATTAGCCCTTTTAAATGGATACAGCCTGCAATATATACTGCATTATAAATCCCAAGTTACAAAAGCAAATCCATTAATTTAATTGCTGGCGGCAGAGAAATCTAAAAGCAATATGTCATGCTAAAGAGAGATTTGCCAAGTTAGTTGGTGGCAGCTGTTCTGTGAAAATGTACCAGGAATAGGATGGGCGATAATCAATTAATCTCAACTCAACAATGGCTACTGTGTACATGGGGTACATGTTAACAGTGTTTCAAAGGGACTGGGGGATGAATGTTGGCATTGTATTTGCAAGTGCATCCCTCTCTTAAAATCTTTGCTAAGTTACGGTGATGCATGTTGGTTAAGAACTTAAAATAATTTCAAAAGATGAGAGGAATTAAGTGGCAGATCCAGGTTAAGGGCGCTCGGGGGATGGGTAGGGGGCCCCTCCCCTAGGCTAGACCACTGAGATGAAAATTAAATTTTGAAGAAAATATGGCAAACTTGGGTCCGTGAATGCCCAAAACGGCGCCCAGGCCTCCTCTAAGCTACCCTGTCTGAATCCGCCACTGGAATGATGAATGTTGGCATGGAAAGTACATCCCTCTCTAAATGTTATTGTCAAATTGAAGATACAGATATACGGTAAGTAGACCTATCTCAAAATAATATTTCGGAGGATATCAATGTCTGTACCGGGGTGAGCACTCTTACAAGATCCCTTACAGAGAGCAAATGTGTAACATTTTGAGGACTCCCGCTTTCCCTCCCATCTCACTATTCAATCCTCGCAAGTGGCCAGAACTGGCCCGAGATGGCTGTACTTACTTACATTAGCTATTTTTCTCTCCATATAACATCCATCTTACTGACACCATTGTTGTCACAATTAATACAGAGTCTAAGTGATATCATAATGAATTGTTAGGCATGTATACAAAGAAAAGCGCAAAAATCATCTCAAGGGAGTCTTGACGTCAAGTCTGGAGACCATCGATGACATAACAGAATAACGGCATGTCTGGCAGGCAAGATATATATGTTTTCATCATGTTCATGTCATGCTTTATGAACTTTGCTACAGCTGTTCTGCGCCATTCTGAAGATGGTCGCCACTGCCCTGAGGCTGATTTGCCAAATATTCTCTGTGTCTGAATATGGTCGTTTGAACTAATGCCTCAACACCAGTCTGGTGAAAATGAGAACTGCATGCTGCTGCCACCTGGCACAAAAATTGATTTTGTATGCTACATCATTGCTGTCCCAAGAAATAGTTCCAATTTCATTGCACATTCACCAAATTTCTATTCATCATTGATGTATACCAGAGTCAGACTCGGCAATCACATTCTCTAAGGAAGTAGACAAGGCCATCAGCACACTCAGAAACAGCCCCGGTATCTTCCAGACAAAATTGTGTGTGTTCCTCTGATCGAAATGATGTGGACACTCGAGGAGCTCGCGGAATAGCACACTAATCACTAGGTGGCAACACAAGACAGCATAATATGTTCTGATCTGTGGCAATGCATGAGCAGTCCACTTGTAGACAGCCTCAACACTTGGTAAAAGCCATGGCAGGTAAAAACTTACATGGTTGCAGTTGTAATATATTTGGACTGGTGTGGAAAATGGTCCAAATAAACCTGATATATTTTAAATGGCAATAAGTGTGTGAACACTAAAAGACATAATTTGAAACTTATGTTTCAGAAAAAATGCAGGTCAGTCAAAAAGACAAAATCTCTCTATTCCTTTTGGTTTAAACTTTAAATTAGCTTTAAGTTGGTATCATCATCATGTATACTTATGTGTTATAGGCCTACTTTGTAATGGCAAACTGTTACTTTTATAACCTTTTATTGTGTAAGTTGACGCTGGCTAAGTATTAAACTCTCTGTAAACAAGTTATTTTAGGTAATAGGTTCCATTATCCCTTTTCATGATTTATTTTAAGATGTGCAATGTGTTTATTCAATAAAAATTATGTTGGCTTACAAAAACAAACCTGCCTATATGGACTGGACTGATAATTTTAATTGAATTCTCCTTTGTTTTATACATTATTGGAAAACATTTTCTTTATTTATAATTTGCAGATACCATACCTGAGTTAATCTTTTATTTTTTAACAGCGTGGGCATTGGGAACACAATTGTTTATCAAAAGTTTGTGTCAACAAGCCAATATAATTTTTTTCAGAAAGTTGCAAATAAATGCAGAATGGATGTATTGTTGTATTGTATTTTATGGAATTATGAATATTTGCTATTATTGTGTGTCTTGTTTTGTTTGTGCCAATGATAAGTTCGTGTGCAGCAATGCCTGATCTGCCTGCCATATTTAATTTTCATGTCACGTCATTCTCAGGATATTTGAGTTATGGGAAGGTAAAACGAACTTGACATTCATGATAAATGCCTATACTTATATAATTTCCCTGGTATGTTTTTGTTTTGTTTTGTGAAACACAGGTATTTTGTCAAAGCTAATACACAAATTATGTAGATCAGTGGGTATTAACTTTTCCATAAGCCTTCAGTTTTATATAATTTTTGTCATATGGCACATATAAGTACCGTGTAGATATTTTGTGGTCAATAAAAGTATACACAATAATAAAATTGTCATTATTTGATGGTTTAACATTCAAAGGTCTTGTGTTGTTTTCTAAAGCAGTAATTTCAGCTAATTTTGTTGTGAATTGGTAAGCAAGAACAAGTTCCAAATATGTAAAACCTTTTTTAAGAGCGCCAAAAACTAATTCGTACTCTTGATCAAAATGTTGGAAAATATGGAACTGTTAAAGAGTCAACATTCTAAAATTGGCCATTAAAAGTGTGGAACAGCGGAAGTGCTAAGATTTGTTTCTCAGATATTAAACTTAAATGTCAATAAATAATTTTGTGGCTAAGGATTAATTGAGACCTTTCTTTGGGTAGTCCAGAACAATTTATGATTTTTGTGAAAAAACACCAAATGTGGCATCCTTGATTCCAGGTGCATCAAGCACCAATTCAACAAATGCAAAACTGTCAACTTGATCTTGATGTATTTTGCCAAAAATGTCTCAGAATCATCTTGAATGCCAGGTTTTCACTGCAACCTTCACTTGTCTTGACATGACTTCCGCCAACTTCTTTCCTTCTTTTTGACAGATAGTCTATCCATGGACATGGCCATTATGAAATTATGTATACAATGTATATTTTCGAAATTCAATAATATAATGTTTTGTTTAGAAATGCAATGTCAATATGTGACGTACAAATAAGTGTTTGTAAAAACATATTATGCTTTTGTATTTTCCAGTGTAGCATAATAAGTTTTATCAATAGTCATAGATTACGACAACTGCGCTGTATCAAATATATTAGCTTTTCATCCTGATGTATTATTTACGAATTTATATTCTGTGAAAATGAACAATACACAAAATTTGCAAACGAAGCTAAATTTATCTTGTTCAACAAGGTTTTTTTGCATTAACTTTAGTCGGTAACAGCAAACGAAGTCTGTATTAGCCATCTGGTGCTAGACCTCGGAGTGCTCAGTTGACTTTTAGTGGTTCAAAAGGGGCAGAGGGCCCAAAGTGGCTTAGAGATAAGGAGTGTGCAGCATGATAATGCCAGTGGTCTAAGCCACCTATTTCTCAGCGCAGCTACATACAGTGGCCCACAGGGAATGGTTATGTAATATTACACAAGATAATATCTAGCATTCTTACAATGTAGCATTGTAAAATAGCTACAGTGAACTGTACGGCAACTTTGTAATAGACCAATTGTTTAAATTCGAAAGGATGCAGTCAAAAATATATTAGAGAGGCCTAACTTTGACCTACTTGGGACCAGAATAAACTCTGTGCCACTTGCTGACAACTTGCTTCTTAAAAATAACTAAACATTAAGTGGAGGATGCTGCAATCCACTCACCATGCCATACCAACTGAAAGAAAAATTACAATGCATTTTACAGTGTATAAAAATATGACAAAAGGATCTACTCACATCCCAAGATCATCATACAAATGGTGAATATTTTCTCAAAATCGGTGTTGGAGGAGACATTTCCGAAGCCCACACTGGTCATGCAGGAAAGGGTATAGTACAGGGCGGTGGCGTAAGCCTCCCCGGGGTCCGGACCCCCTTCGTACACTATCCGCCCCGTGGCATTTTTGGCCACATAGTTTTTGCCCACAGTCTTAGCCAGGGTGTGCAGCCAGTTATATAACCTGCCATCCTTGGCCTCTCTCTCTCCTATGGTGTACCAGATGCAAGCGAACCAGTGAGCAATAAGCACGAACATGAAAATCAGCAAGATGAGAACCGCCGCCCCGTACTCCAGGTAGTGGTCTAGTTTGCGAGCGACCCTGCCCAGTCGAAGAAGGCGGACGACTTTTAATGCACTAAACAAAGAACTGATGCCCTGAAAATAGAAAGAATAATATTAATATCATGGTAGTAAATATATAATATATATGTGGAATCAGAAGAAGGACTGTTTCGGATGATGCCTACCATGACATCACACAGAATTCACGCATAAAGTTTGTTATAAGAGAGGAATGGGGAACAAGCACACAATTTAATGTTGTGAGTAACTGGTTGTCTTTTCCACAAAATGATTTCAAGGCGAAGCCACAAACATTACAACAATTAACAAACATCTGATGATGTAAGTGGTTTTTTTTTCAAAGAGATGTAATGTCAAAGCTTTGTGCAATCCGTAGCCTTGAGGATGTCAGAGACGTTGAGCACAAATATCTCTGTCAGATTTTGAAGATAAATTTACCTTAAAGAAAACATCTATTTCGAAGCTGGAAATGATTCAGAGCAGAAGGCATAGGCAATTAGGCATAGACCCAGAAGTATTTGAGTTTGTCATGCTTTCAGTATGGTTCTGTACAGTGTGAAAGCATGGTTTGAAAGCATGGCATAGTCAGAGGTTTCTGAGTCTAAGCTCCTTAATTCATCTGTAAAGATGCAGCACATTATACACCACAAAATTGAATGTTGACTTCCATCTCTGTTTTGTGCACATGAAGGATTCATTTCGAATAAATTCAAACCCCAAATGAGCAGGCTTACATGCAAATGACCATCTATTTCAGAGCTGGAAATGGTTCCTAGATAAAGAAGTGTTTGAGTTTGTCATGCTTTCAGCATGCATGGTTCAGTTACTTCTGTATAGTGTGAAAGCATGACATAATCAGCAACTTCTGAATCCAAGCTTCTGAATTTAGTTGTAAAGAGGCACATCACGACCCCAAATAGAATTTTGACTACCATATGATGGACCATATCTGTTTTATGCGTACGAAGGATTAATTTCGAAATTTTTCAAGAGCTACAAGTAACAGGTTTTATACATATAACCATGAATTTCTCCCTCAAATTAATCTATACCAAGTAATGAATCAATCAGCCAGGTTCAGCCTGTAGATTTTAAAAATATCTTTGTAACTTGGAAACCAATTGCTGCTGCTTTATGGATTTGCTTTTCAGACAAATGGGAATTGAGAAAAAAGTATTGAGTACAATCTCGTGTTCTGTGCTACAGGACTTGATTTAACTTCGATTTCCAACAAATTAACTTGGTTACAGCTGAAACCTACGTGGAGTTAGGGGATCTACGGGAAAAGTACAATAAATCGTTCAAGGGATTGTATTGCTTTCTTGTTTCCTTTCTTGTTTCCTTTCTTGTTTTACTTTCGGCAATTACTTTTAAAAGAACACATCACGAGACCATGATGCCATGTGGAGTCCTTGAGGTTTCTCCCAGTTGCTTCACATGCATTTCACTGAACTATTTGAAAAGCTTGATTTTGAATTATCTTAACCAAATATAATTGTTAACTTAGTTCATATCTAACCATAAAATAATTGTCATATATACAGTACATACCTAACAATAATACAATTGTTCATATATAGATCTATAGTATATAACACACAACAACCATTCACACATATATGGTTGGCTGATTCCATTTGTATATTTTCCATTACCAGTACTGTATAGTCTTGACTTTTATGTGGAGATCACAATATTTTGGTTGACGCGTCTTTATTTAAGATTGCAGAGTGTAGAATCAGGGTTTAATCTATTTCTTTGCTCGAATTTGGCCATAAACTCCCTTGAAATCACCATTTGATAACCAAATCTTTTATGCCTGGTGTTGATGATGCACGACAAGTTTAGGACATTGGCAAGGACGGATATTTTTCATATATCCGACACTTGATATCCACACAAATGCATGCCGGGTCTCTTTCACTTAATTTTGTCTGCAGCAGCTGCTGGAGACAAGAAGACAATAATTCAGTGAAATCTTTGCTGACTTGATGTAGGTGTGAGTTGTATGACAGCACTGAATTCAATTCTAAAATAGTGTGGAACTTTAGGCAAATGACTGACTCTCACAACTGCGAAAATAATGCTTTCCTCTTTTAGATATAATAACAATCTGTCGCTTTTACTGCAGTCACTGGTTACACAAAGAATCGAATTAGAAACTGCCTTTCCTTAGTTGCAATTATCCCGGAGAACAGGCAATATAACAATTAGCGGCTTGTACTAAGTGTCTCATCAGATGGAGCTAACACATTGTCTCTGCCAGATTAGTCAAGCCGTTAATAGCTCAGTGGCTGGGGGATAAGCTCCTCATCTATTGCCTCACACAAAGAAGCAGTAGACGCAGTTATTGGCCACATTGTGTATAATTTCAGTATATACAGTTGTCCTGTAACACACAGGAAAGTGTTGGTTGCATTTTGGGCCTTGCAGCATCTTGCTGTTTCATAAGATATTCATTTCATGGAGCTGACCAAAAAATTTTCTCATTCATATATAATAAAATGACTTTTTAAGGCTACATGTAGAGGCGTTTTGTAGACTGTAAGAATGATTGCCAAAACTCATATAGGTCACAACAATTCAAACAGGATAACAAAAGCGGTAATGTAACTGATATTTTCTTTGCAATTTTTTTTATTCGTCCTGCGGTTGTGCAGAGTAAAACAAAGTTTGTTTTTCGTCAGGTAGAATGTTTGGATTAGGCCTTCATCAAATTATTTAAATCTCACATTTCCAAAATCTGTCTGTGAGAGACCACAATCAAGCTGGCAATATTGAGTAGTAGTATATAACTGAAAATTTACTAAATTTGACCACAAAAATCCTGCTGAAGTCCACTTGTAGGCCAAATTTATTTATTGGTCTCAAAGAGTGGGCCTATCATTAGGAGCTGTCAAATCATTGGTCTTACTACTGAAGGACCCTTGTATATCCACCTAACAGTAACAGTGTTGAGATGATTCATTTCCACCTTCACACAGACTACATTTTGTATTTTGCAAGTTGTCAGCTCTTCTCGAAGTATTTGATGAGCAAGTCCTTCATTTATGCAACCGGTTTCTCCTAAATTCTCTCCAGGGAATATGCGTACTTCCCATCCGTCACAGAAAATGTGTTTACGAAGCATTTCATGGCAGTTCGCAAGGATATCCACTTTGCAACAAAAATAAACTAATAATATTATCCCCTGACAGGTTATGGTATCATGTATCTGTACATATGAATGGATTATTTCTATATGCCTTATTAAATTAAAATGATAAATCCACTCAAGGTCACATAAATGTTGCATATTGAATTTCATCCATTATGTCTCTTTGCAAATGAATAAGTAAGCCAATTTTGCATGTCAAATTCATATTTAAATCAATACTTCATTCTTATCACTATCACATGCATGTCCTCACGGTTATTTCAAAATATTTTGAATAGGTGATTCCAAAATTCAGCAGAAAATTGCTCAACATTATCCTTATCTATCTCAATAGGTCTGTACATGCATCCCCAGCTATTTCTACTTTAAATCTGGATATACGAGTAGCCATGGATTGACTTCATCACTAAGACTCGATTTTAATTGAAACAACTTTTTTTCAGAGAAACAGGTATCTCATTCCATAAAGGCATTCTCAGTGATGGACCAGCTGCTATAGATCCCAGCTAGCAGACAAAGGGCCAGCCTTGGATAGAACTCACAGAACTTTGCATATAGCACTTTGTATGGTGTGGCAACTGACACCAATGCTTTTGTGGCTGAAGTCTGACTGTCTTTTTAATGGAATCTTCTATCCATTGGAATAAGAACAAGAATAAGAAGACAACATATACTACAACATTAAGGCTGTTGACAGCACCTGCGGGAACTCACACAGAAGTGGAAAACTTTTTTTTTTTAAACTTCTTGTGCAAGCTGAGTCAACTTTTTATGAAAGAAGTAATCGACAGAAATTCAACAACATTCTTTAGTGCCTGGGGCTACGTAAAGTTAGAAAAATGTTCTTTTGAGGTTCAGAAACAGCTTAAAAATTAATAAATACGAAACGATTTTACTGCAGAAGGAGGTTCCCCAAAGAAAAGGTGGGACTTAATCAGACGAACTAGAAGAAGCTATATGCATGAAATTATGAAAATAGGAGAAAGTAGAGACTTACGTCATCAACGTGCTGAAAGGCATTGAAGACGTCGTAAGGTAAGCATGAGAGGAGATCGATGACGAACCAGCTCTTGAGATAATTCATGCGGATGATTTTTGGATCGGAGACGACCTCTCCGGCCGGTCCTACGAAGGTCGTGTGAAAGTTCAAGATGATGTCAATGAAAAAGATGACGTCTACGATGGAGTCGATGACAAGTAACGCCACGTTCTCCATTGTCTTGTTCTTAAATGCCACATTGTACGGAACCATGATGGCGGTGTAAAATGTCAGAATGAGAATGATCCAGTCCCAAGTTGCTTTGAAGGCTGAGTAGTGAAGGATGATATGTGGAGGAGTCTTGGGGGCTTCCTGTCTGTACTGGGGCAAGATGTCTGCATTTAAGTTCATCATCTGAAACACAAATGTACCACATATAAATTAGCACTTAAAAGGCAAATTTGAGGTATACAAATCGTAAACTGCAGTTATAAAATTCTTATCCAAAAATAGAAGTAAGGTAGCAATACTAGCATGGGGAAATCTGATCCCCTTTTCGTTTTGGGGAAAATTCAGCCCCCTCAATAGGACCTATTTTAAATAATTCTTCTTAATGTGAATTATATCTATACGTGATAATTGATAATGCGCATGTATACACGGTCAAATAATATTTCAGTGGATACAATCTCACAGGGAGACAGTCCAAGAAACTAACATTTTTGACTGTCAGGTACTACTGTTTTTAATCTTTTCGTCGGATATACCCTCCGTTCTTTTTCTTCCATTGTTAGGTTTATCATGGTTTCTAAATGTCTGACAGTCTGACAGGTACACGTGGAGATAACTTTTTTCTTACCTATTGTGGAATTCGTATATAAATCATTAAAATGCATTAGAAAACCAATAAATATGATTCATATATTTACAACCTAATATAACATCACTCTTGGTGCATGGGTGTATGCAATCCACAGGTGCCAAAGTAGATACTTGTGTTTCATTATACATGTGAACATTTTCAGCAGATATTTAATTCTCACCACAATTGAGATAAACATGCTTATTATGTATTTGACATGAAAAAGGGTGGAACTTACACATTCATATGAAGCTGATATTGTTTGGTTTCAGGAAATTTAGTATATTGTTTGATGTAATTTGATACAATTGGATGATATTAATAATTTTTAGCCATGCAGGGAAAGATGAATATATTTACAAACTTATTGCTTTCTCTTGGGAGTTATTTTGAAATACCTTATATCTGACATTTATTTTTATTGCACAAGTACTGTTAGTACACTGAACACCTAGCTCCTGTTGTGTATTACTTCAAAAGTTCAAGCTGTAAAGACAAAAGTTTTACCGTAAAATGGCAACTGTACGTATTAATTATGGTAGCTACCATTTATGAGATGCAGCAGGTTTTGCGGTGTACATTAGGATACTATAGGTGTGCTTTTTGATTGACATCCTGGAAGCTGCTTTAGCTGACAATTTGGTTATTTCCATCCAGGGCAGGCAAGGCTGCAGGAAGGATATGAACTCCTAGGGGCATTCCACATTCCATCAACAACGCAATTACTGAATTAGCATTATATTATGCCACTGAATTGATCCTGTATTCTGCAGCCAAACCCATTGTCTTTGCTCTGACAGTTTACTTTGTTACTGCAGGAAAGGTATCTTTTTGTCTGGAACTATTATTGTGTATTATTTGTAATTGTGTATGAATGATATCATAGAAGACTCCTACCTGTACAGTGTACAGTGTATCGTAAAATGGGATCCATTGACACAAAGTTTTGTCTATAAACTAATAAATCATTCTGCCTTTTTCCTAAAGCGTCGTTTGAGAACAAACCAAACTGAGGAAACAACTAAAAACAAGAAAAACATGAAAAATATAACTTGATATCAACTAATGGTAAAATAACTTCTTTCCAGGTGGTCTGAAATAAATAATTTCTGAGGGTATTTCGTAATAATTATGATGTTGCTGGAATATCTAATGGTCGTCGCTAACATCTGACTGCGCCGGTTATCTGACATTTTTTGCAACTAACAAAGATGCATCATATCAAAATTTCACATCCCCAACCAGCAAGAGAGTTTTTTGATTAGCTATTCTTGACTGCAAAATTTGAAAGATATTTATGGCGTTTCAACGGGCAAAATGGGGTAATATGCTAGCACAACGACAAAATAAGAAGAAGAACAGGATGAATTTGGTGTCCAGGCTGCACATTATCCTAAATAATTATGTATATTAGGTGTAAGAGCTCCCCATTAGGCCTATCTTAGAGCATCCCATTGTCTTCTTGTCCCTCCATCTTTAGCTGGGCATCTCTGAATGCAATATTCTCTTAAGACGCCCCCTGGGGAGAAACATGACAGGATGACGTTCGATTCCATCAAGGGCCAGTGACATGCAAGATGCAAGGAGCAGGGGGGCGCCAGCTGCTGAATCTATTATCTCTATTAGGATGAGGAGGATGTCACATCATGTCAGCATCAATTAGAGCCTCTCTGGTCAGAGGAGGCAGTTGTTCACAAGAATGGAATTCATTGCATCCTCATGGATGGTAATTGGCCTTTGCTTACTGTATAACAAATTGAGACATGTATACTAGATGAGATGGTTAAAACAAGAAACTGAAGAGCTTTGTTGGTCTAGATCGCCTTATTGTGTTGGCCTAAAGTAACTTTGCCGCTCTTCAGCCTGGGCAAATATCTGAATGCTGTTCTATGAGATGTCAAATAAAATTTTCAGTTGCTTTTGCCCATTGCCATGCTAAGCCAGGTCAGATGTTAACTTGATTCAAGGATTCCCTGTTTAATTTTTGGAAAACCTTCATGATTAATCTAAAGGCTCATATTCAATGATAATACCATGCATCATATCAAACTCAATTTTCTTGAACAACATTCAATTTAATTCCCTCTTCAACCAAAGCGAAGAGTATCTGGATTGACAAATGCAACACATTCTACCAGTCTGAGCGCTGAGTTGATTTCCTCTCTAACTAACGATTCCTTGTTGCTGGAAGAAGGAAATATTCACATGCACAAGGCATCTGATGGGTTCATCAGTGCAGTTCACCAATCTGGAAAATTATTCAGATGTATGGATGCTTCAATGGGCAACATCTTACACCCAAACAATTGCTGTCTACTACAAGAAACCTGCACAGGGGTCTTATCCTGGGGGTCTTATCTTCATTGTGCACAATCATGGCCTTGTCTATCACACATGGCTATCACATATCAAAGGCCCAGGTGCTTTGTTTCCATGCTATATTTCTTATAAGGCGTTTCATATATAATAATCAGAACTGCTTCACCTAACTCCCAAGTAAGTTACCTATAAGACTCAAGAGTCACTCAAGACATTTATTTCTTCCTGAAACATATCAATTATCTTAGACAAGGGACGGACTCCATTTTGCACCAGGTAAAATGAACTGTATTCAATTTTACCTTATATCCATGCAATCTTATTAAATTCGAGTTTTACAGACAAATAGACAGAAGGACGACTTAACAGCTCAAATTAAAAACAATATCAGATTATTTTACATTTAAATGAGATTCCAAAAGATAGATAACTTTCAAAAAATGATTTCATTTAGCAACATTAATCATTTAATCTTTAATGAATTTTAAACCTGCTAACTCAGCAAGATTCCATGTCTCCGTAGGAGTGAGTAATAATCATGGTCCTTTCATTGAATTCTGTGCAGCTTCAAAAACTTGCATTCTGACAAAAGAATATCGTGATTGGTTGATAAATTGCAGAAGACCACTCGATTTCCTTTGTAAGCTTTCACTCAGTGATACAGGAGTTCTTTTGCAGAATATAACATCATCATATTCAAGTTTGATATTCACGAATTGTTACACTGCAATGTGGCATTTTGACACTTGTAAGTATCTGGTATATAGATTGACTTTTGACATGACTTAAAAAATATCTAGACGTCTATGCCTCAGAAGTGAAAGATCCATCTCCTCTTTTTAAGTCATCTCAGTGAAAATTATTTTTACATGCATGTTATTTCAGAGAATCTGCTATATTTACACAGAGCTAATCGTGTCCATAGGCCTACAAGTCCAAGTCCAATATAGACCATGTATACATTGCACAATGTACATTAATTATAGAGATAATGGCATCAAATGGCTTAGGGCTACAGATGATCACTAATTAACATCGTAGGTCCTTTGATAGAGACATGGTTAAACAGAAGCTTTACAAAGACAGAAACTGTATATATGTTTGTAGATTGACAGTGAATACGAGTGGACACAGAGGATGCCCTTGAGGTACAATTTAGATCAAAGGAATAACAATGGCAGGGAGGAGGGTGTTTTCCTTTGAGGCATAGATAGAAGTCTCCAAAGACTGGACATAGATAGAGCTATCTGTTTCTGGACAATATACAGTATATTTAGGCCTACTGCCTATATTTAGATAGCAATGGTAATGTTAAAGTCCCAAAACATAATATAGGCTATAGATATATACATAGTTACCATTTTTATTTATTGTTTTTATATAAGGCGGCTAAGGCCATGACTGAAAAACAGTGTTTTATGCTGAGTGATCATTGATCATTCTTGTTAAATATATTTATAAAAAAATAAGTAAGTAAAGTATATTATGTATACATTTGCATGTATATATGATGATTAATGGTTTAGAGAACTACAATTCTACATGCATATGGTTCAATTTGACAGATGTACTGCAAGTCACTTACATTTAACTTGACATTGTTATTTATAAATCAATTGCTGAGCTCCTAGATAATAGAATTATGCAGATCTTGCTTATATTGTAAAATCATATTAGAGCATTAAAAAATTAGTATTATATGAACATTTCTTTCTTCATAAACCATACTTATCCACGTGTCAGCTAATCTAAAGGAAAAACTACGTTTGTTTTTATTTTTTCATGCAAGTTTCGATTAAATGTATGGCATTTTGTATTTTTAGACTTAGTGCGAAACATATCAAATGCACCAAACCGCATTTCTTTATAAAGTTTTCCAGGAATATAGAACAACCAAAACATTGACTATAAAATGGAATTGCTTGTGCATATTTCATATATTGGTATGTCTGATCTGGCGTGTGGTACCAGATAAACTACAATGGCAATTCGTGTAAATGAGCAACATCACATGTTTGCGGATTGTTCAATCTATACACTGTTCCTATACACCTTCTGTCCAGAACTTTGTTTTTTCTCATGCAATTTACGTTCAATCCTTTAAATTCACTAAATATCATATTATATTTATAGCTAACGCAAACTTTCAGCTGACCGGTTGCAACAGCACAGAAAATTATGGGGACTATGATGTAACATCTCGTCTGCGCGACATCCAAATGTTGCCAGTTTCGCACAAGAAGGCCAATCAAAACTGACTCGAAATGAGATCTTTCAGCAAACCATGGAGTATGGCAATCCTGCAGTTTGAGATTATACTTCAATAATACAGATTAAAGTAACTATTTTCTAACTTTCTTTTCCAGCCAAAAAACGACAGTGAAATAGACCTCTCTTACTGAGCAACAGACCACCTATAGGTTGTATCATGAGTTAGTCTGAAGGGAGACATACACAGTTCAATGTGGAATTTTCATTTTACTGACATTTTTTGCAAAACACAAGAACAATCATCATATTTGGATGTTTTAAAATACCAAATGAAAGAAAATAAGCCAAAAGGAGTTTTTTATGCAAATTAATGCAAATATATGAAGTGATAATGCAGACCCCTGTGGTACTCTTTCTTTTTAATTGAGTTACCTATGAAAGGGTTCATTTATGAGAGAGCTCATTCTTGTTTGTGTGGGTCATGCTATCGATGAAAAATTCAGAGGTTTATCGAACTGCTTGCAAAGAGGAGATAAAGTCAACTGTTGTTCGGCAGGTTGTGCGTTTGGTGACACCGGTTGACCCCGGAATGTGATTGTGCCGCGAATTAATGAAGACAGATATGGAACGAGATAAATGCTGATGTTTGAATTGTCAGGGGGAGGCAGCTATAAAAATTGATTTAATCATGGCTGACAATGGGCTGGTCATTAAGCATCAGTTCTATGGGCTGTTGTTAGTTGATTGTCAGTCGTGGGATTAATTCCTAACTGGGGCTGTGCCATTTCAGAGCTGGGCTGTGCTGTTCGATAGAATGTGCTGGAATGAATGGCTCAACTTTTCTGTGTGGAGCAGCAGCAACTATTGGGCAACTCCCTTTCTCCCTTCCCCCTCTTTTCCATCCCCCCTTCTTTCTATTTCTCTTCACTGCCTCCACTCTCCGAGATGTAATAACCAGCCTGTCAGTCCTGACATCCTGATGGCCAGTGCCCTGCTGTGCCCTGCAGTTCAGACATTTTCTTTAGCTCGCAGCACTGTTAGTGTGGAACAATTCACTTGCATTATAAAACTTCCATCGATGCCTTAACGATTTCCATTGATCTGGATTTGATAACACCCTGTTGTTTGTGTCCCGGACTACTGCAATTGCTTGGCGACAACTCCAGACCTTAGTGAACTCACAGGGTGATTGGCTGGATGGTTTGAAGGGGGAATTGGCTGGGGGGGGGGGTAGATGAGATGGTATGTCGTTAGGATAGAGGCAGGGGTTGTTTGGACTGTGTTTTGGAAGTATAAGCCTTAGCTGGGACACACACTGTAAGATATAAATGTGACCTCAACTGACTTTTGAATAAAACCTCACACAATTCAGAAGACCTACGCCTAAATCTTCCCAACCCAATTTCAATGTTTGTGTATTAAAATTGAGAGGCAAGAAGAATCCTGACCTACGTTTTATCTCTATTCAAAATGTCATTAACCTGAATAAAAAGTATAGCTGGCTAATATCAACTGTACCATAACAAATACATGTAGGTATGACGAATGAACTCTCTCAGACATGAACTCTTTCATAGAAACGGGTAACTGAATCAAGGTTTGCCTTAGCATTTCATATATTTCCATTAAATATTTTATACGATTTCCTGCCAACTTTTTACAGTGGACCAGATCAACATATTGATGTTTCTACTTGTAATGTGTTCAATTCAGCTCATTCGAAACTATTCTGGCGGGCTAAAAAGTGAAAAGAAATTTCAAACCTACTGACAAATGACGACCTTGGTTATAATAGCAATGGAAGCCAGTTGGGCAGATCGCTTATGGAACTTTCAAAGGGTGATCTTGATAACTTTTGAACACCATGACTTCAACACTGACTGATCAATACAGGTGCTGTGGAACCAGTAGACTGGAAATTACATGATGCAATATTCCTCTATTCAAAACACTGCTGGTAATCCTGACGAAAATAATGTTTGTATAGTTGTTGACTTCAGAATATATACTTTTGCTACAAATAATATTTTCCTTTATTTTCATAATCTTTGCTCGATTTTGAATTACATGGCGAATTTTGGCGCTTTATGGGCCTAACTGTCAGGTTTTTCTTTCCTATACCAGTATTTTATGTCACTTCCAGATAAATTTCAGCTGGTATTTAAATTGTGTGACGCAAAGCTCTAAACATTGTGTGCACGGTAAGAAAACCATGTTTTGTCAACTTTGTCATCCCACTGGATTCTTCTCAGTATATATGTTGGGTAGGGTAATTCCATGAAAGTAATATGGATAATTGGTTGTCTCATTGTGATGTGGCAAGAAATATGAATATTTAGGCCAAAAAGAAAGGAGATATCATAATCTCATATATTGCAATGAAAGACTCTATGCTTCATTAATCGTTTAGCATCATCCCAACTACAATATATGTGACTTGTAATAAATCGTCACTAATGCCAACAAGGTTTAAGAGTCGTTAAATAAAGCATCACTCACTCATTACTCACTAACTCCATAGCAGTTTTTTTAAAACAAAATATTTCCTGAAATCTTTCAGCGATTTTGCTCCATATCAAAGACATTGCCAGTTTGCCAGCCATTGATGGAGGGACATTTACCTGAATCTACCTGTAAATTAATGCAGTGAAATGTTCTTTTGCATGATTTACACCTTTGAGTAAATGTTATTCGTCATCTTGTCCTGAATCAAACAACTCTTTCCTGCCTCAGCACTAGGTGTATTTGCCCATGACAGGTGTGAGAACTACTTTCTCTTGCAATGTATTCCTTCGCTACATTCATCTTGCAGTATTTGTCTATCCTGCAACCAATGTACACAGACTGAGTTGCAATTCACCTATTTTCACTCAATCCTGATGAATACCACATGGATATTTTTGAATTGTGTTGTTCCTACAAATGATATTGCTTTTCATTTTTTCAGATTTCAATAGATAGCTGTTCCCTGCAGTCCTTTAACTTCCAGAAGGTGCAATTTGATATATTAAATATTTTGGTTATCTATTTTGCCACTACGTTAAAGGTTGAAAATCGGAGGTTTAAAAAAACGACTATAAAGCTTATCAAACCAAAAAAATCCAACCGGTTTGAGATTGGCTTGGTGAGAAAGATCTTTTTTATGTCAAGTCTTAGACATTCTAGGTTTAGAACAACAAATGGATTTGTTTCAGCGGTGTATTGGGAATTGGGAAGTTGGGACCAACTTTAATGAGTATTTTTTAAAAAATGTGCTCTGTCATGATCTGTTTAAAATTGCGAAGCTATTTTGAGACTTCTCAGGTGAGCTTCATTTGCTACTGACTGTCTTGTTGTCAGGATAGTATTCAATTCAGTCTTTCTGGAGTCATTTGAGAATTCTGATCCATGCATTTTCAAGAGAATATTGGTCATCTTGGAATTATGTTTCCAAATGTAGTTGGACATCAGACCTGGCTTTCAATTACATAAGCAATGTCACAAATGAAATAGAACATTTAGTTATAAAATTGGTGATTATTTGTTTGATTGAAAACTATTGATAGAGATATATGTCTGTAGTATGATTGTCTACATATGAATTTGAAAGCGAGAATGCATCCCACCTGCTTTGAAAGATAATACTTGAATTAGAAGCCCTTTGTGACATCATTCTTTTGCATGCCATTCCCTCCTATCCATTTTGGTATTCCGTGATAGTGTTTTGACAAACCCTTAAATCAGAAATGGTCTCAAGCACTACTTATGTTTTGTAATCTACATCAGTATCGGTGTCAACACCAGTAGTTTATCAGGGTTGCTGCCACCCATGGTCTGGGTTATGGTCTGGAGGGCTGCCATTTTGAAGGATTGGAAGTTTATTTGACACACTGACATCAAAAGACTCACTGACTCTGATTGACACACTGACTTCATTTGAAATTGAAGCATTGCCCCTAAATCCACCCTGACAACAGGAAAGTTTTAATCGCACCCTGACAACAGAGTAAATTGAAATTTCCTCGCCTACTAGTGTTTTACAGCCGCTTATGAGGAACGCTATAATCAGAGTGTTTCATTACATCACAATAAATGATTTAGCTATCAGTCATCGATCCTGGCTCTCCATAACTGCATAAAAAGTTCCGTCATACATGTATCTACATAAAAAGAACTGAAGGAAATTTTTAAAAAAATCAAATTTAGTTTGCATTAATTGATGATCAAACCAAATCAAGTTGTGGAAGATAATCAATTAAAATACTCCTATGGCCTGGAGTTTTAATAAGCTGGATAGGCAGGCCTGAATGCTCGGAAAAAAATCTCATGACTGCAGGGCAGTGCAGGCTGCATTGGAGGGGAGGAAATATTTGTATATATATATACCAAAGAAATAAACATGTTAAGGGGCAACCATTAGATTTCCTCAAATATTCCTCTCCAGACCAAGCAACACCCTGTTAACAAAAAACCCTAACCAGAAATAAATTATTTCGAGACTGCCCAATAAGAATTTATTCATTTCATCAAAACTGAGCAAGAGACTATATTTATTGAAAAGAAAATTCCAATACCCTTCCTTGAGATTAATTATTGACCCTCTGATGTAATACTTACATGTTGAATTGTGACATGAGCAGCAGCTTATGATACCGTCAAGATATCATGCAAGAGGCTATGCAATTATAGGCAATAAAGCCCAAGGAACTGTCACATGACGCAGCAAAGAATAGACTCTATTCTTTCATTTCAATTGATTAACATCATCCCAACTACAATCTACATTAAGTATAATAAATCGTCACTAATTTCAAAGTACTTTTATTTTTTCAAAATATTTCCTGAAACCTCAATGTAACAGCTACTTTGCTTTATATCAATGACATTGACGCCCATTGATTGAGGAACAATCACCTGAATCTACCTGTAAATTAATGCAAAGAAATGTTCTCTTGTATGATTTACACCTTTGAGTAAATGTTATTCGTCATCTTTTCCTGATTCAAACAGAACTCTTTCCTGCCTTAGCACTAGGTGTATTTGCCCATGACAGGTGTGAGTACTATTTCTCTTGCAATGTATTCCTTCGCTACATTCATCTTGCAGTATTTGTCTATTCTCCAAGCAGTGTACAGTTTGTACACAGACTGAGTAGCAATTCACCTATTTTCACCCAGCCCTGATGAATATCATATGGATTTCTTGGAATTATGTTATTACAAATGGTATTGCATTTAATTTTTCAGATTTGAATAGTAAACATTGGTCCATAATACTATTTTCCAGAAGTCATCATTTTGACATTTCTCTTTTCGTTTTTCTATTTCTTCCTTTAATTAAAGGTTAAAATCTGAGATAAAAAAACAACTAAAAAGCTTATTAACAAAACAACTCAATCCCTGAAGACCAGCTTGATGAGAAAAATGTCCTTATTTCATTTCAAGTCTGAGACATTCTAGTTTTAGAGCAACATTGAGACCTGCCTCAGAAATGTGTTGGGAAGCTGGGACCAGCTTTAATGAGTATTTTGAAAGAGATGTGCTTTGTCATGATCTGGTTAATATTGCAAGGCTATTTTGAGACTTCTCAGGTGAGCTTCATTTACGACTGGCTCTCTACTTGTCAAGGAGTTTTATAACACCAGTCAGTAATTTGGGAATTTTTATGTTGACACTTTCAAGAGAACGTTGGTCATCTTGAAATTATGTTTCGAAAATGTATAGGTTCAAACATATTTATTTATACACTTTACCAATGAGCCAAAGGTATTCAGACAACAGACTGACTTTTAACCGAATAAGCAATGTCACAAATGAAATAGAATATTTTGTTACAAAGTTGATAATAATTTATTG
The DNA here is from genome assembly GCA_026936325.1 of Platynereis dumerilii. Taxonomy (NCBI): domain Eukaryota; kingdom Metazoa; phylum Annelida; class Polychaeta; order Phyllodocida; family Nereididae; genus Platynereis; species Platynereis dumerilii. Next base: position 23,751,996 of record JAPTHN010000011.1, read on the forward strand.
ATTGACCAATTTAAAATATTCAAAGGGACTTTGTGAAATATCTATGTTGCATGATTGACTAAATTTACATTTAAATCAGAGAAGGCCTCAAGCCAATTCTTAGAGATACTGCTTGAAGAGCCCTTTTTGACACCACTCCGTTGCATGCCATTCTCTCCTATCCATATCGGTATTCAGTGATAGTGTTTTGACAAACCCTTAAATCAGAAATGGTCCCAAGCACCATTGATGTTTTGTTATCAGCATCTGTATCGGTTTCAACAACAGTAGTTAATCAAGGTTGCTGCCAGTTGAAACCTGTTATGCCAGTGCTGCCACAGTCTGGGTTATGGTCTAGAGGGTTGCCATTTTGAAGGATGGAAGTTCATTTGACATATTGACATCAATTGACTCACTGACTCTGACTGACACGTTGACTTCATTTGAAGCATTGCCCCTAAATCCACCCTGACAACAGGAAAGTTCTAACGGCACCCTGGAAAAGAGTAAATTGAGATTTTTTTCCCTCGCCAACTAGTGTTTTACAGCCGCTTACGACACACGCTATAAATCCGAGTGTTCCATTACATCGCAATAAATAATTTAGCTATCAGTTATCGATCCTGGCTATCCATCACTGGCTCCCGCCAGTTTTACTTGAAAGGCCCCCTGATCTGTAATTGATTCCGTCCCCAATCATTAGTTTGCTGAAGTTTAGCAAAAATATTCAACTGGAGAGTAATGACAAATGGAAAAACAAAACAGAAAGAAAAAACAGATTTAAGTAAACAAAGCAAATCAACATGAACATGTATTCCATAAAAATCAAGGTTCCAGCATGTCTAAATTAAATGGATAAAACAAAAAAAACACCAAAAAACGACAACAAAAATTTAGCTTTCCTGAATTGCATTAATAGAGAATCAAACCCACAGAAGTATGGAAGTTAATCAATTAAAATACTCCTATAGAGCCCCGGATTCTCAAAAAGCTGGATAGGCACGTGTACTGCAAAAACAAATCTTCAATCGGAGGCTACATTGCAGGGAAGTAATATATTTTTTAATATATAAACAAAGGAAATAAATATGTTATGTAATATATACATGTGGAAATGTGATATGAAAAACAGCTTGCAATATCACCAGGATATCATGCCGGGATTATGCAATTACATTTGCAAACTATTTGATTATAGGAAGAACACCACCAGCAAAGATAAATATGTACATAAGAGAAACTGTCATGCGTATATTCACAGTGCACAGCTTTTAAATAGAACATTAGCAAGGGGAATTAAGATTTATACCACAGAGGACTCCACTCACCCCCTGAAACCAGACAGAACAAGTCTAAGAATTTGAAAGAGTTAGAATTTGAGATTTTTTAAAAGTAACTGATATAGGATAGCATGGAGGGGTTCTAAATCTTGAAATGAATTAATCAATGAAACACATGAAACTTAATTAGCTAAAAGATAAAGGTAAAGTTAAAGGTAAAGGTACTTTTATTTAACAAATGGTAGCCAAGCGAAGTCAGTGACTTGTTTCCAGTTGGACCCACGGCGCCTCCAATTAACGTCTGATGCGAATGACGACGTCATGGAATGACATGATGGCCTGCCTGGGGATTGAATTCCCCGGTAACTCGTTTGTGAGGCAAGCACTCTACTGACCTGGCTATAGAGGCTACAGTTAGGGAATTACAAAGGCTTACTTTTGGATGTTTGAGATCATCAATGAGGAGTCCTTTCTCTTACATCAAAATGTGTTGCTTATTGGTCTTGGAGTGACACACAACACAATATGGCTCATTCAGTGACACGTTCTTTGTTAGGGTAGGATATATACTATAATGTACGGAGTGACATAATGGATATCACATCAGTATGGACAATGACGTTATCAAGCGTCTTTCCTCAGCTGTAACTTGACAGTTTGTAGCACCTTACATAAAACAAATTCAGAATTTTTATCATGCATAATCCTAAAATGTCAAAGCTTTCTGGAAATTGCATGTGGCTGATTTCTTCTAATTTATTTGTCATTTATCCAGGCCACAATAAATATGTAAGCCTATTATACACATACTCTTGACAAGTGAATAATAAAATTAATTACATCTGTTGGAAATGGAGAACAAAAATAAGAAATTTGTGCAAAATTTTACTCTGAACCCATTAATGAGCTGGATCTGGGTTGTAAGGTTGTGAGGAAAACAACAATGATTAGAAACAAGTGTTGTTTTCGTGTCTCTCAAATCATTAGAGAGTGAGGGAGAGATAATCTGAAAAAGATTGCTGACATTTTCAGACTTGCACACAGGAAGTCAGCCTTTCATTAGGGTGCATCGTCTGCCCCCTGAAAATGAAAAAATTGAAATATTCATTTGCACTTTTGCCGTATTGTACCTTTGCCCATAGAAACTCATTCTGCAAAATTTCAATAAGATCCGATGTGGCTTTAGGGTGGCACTTTTTTGTCAAAGTTGAGTCCAAAATTGACAAAAAATGATGCTTTGAAAAGTCGCGGTTAGAAATATCTTGCTTATGGTTGGCTGTATGATTTCAATTCATATACCATTATTCTCAGAAGAAAATTGTCTTTAATTTGAATGGTAGAAAGCTATATTTTTGAAAATTTCTCATGCATAAGTTTTTTGGAAAGCAGAACATTTCTGACTATTATTTCAAAATGTTTGGAAAAATCAACTTAAAAGCTCAACTTCTGCCTAACTTTGACGTAATCGTTAGAATAAAACATAAGGAACAGTTTGCTGAAGAAAGTAGGAAATTGAAAATTTTTTCTAGACAGTTATTCATCAAATTCAAATGTGCAAATTTTCATAAATTACATGTAAATGTGAGAAATACATGCAGTTCACTGAGACACCGTTCTGCATCTCTTTTTCTTCTGACTAAATCATAATGCAATCAAGGTTTTATTAGATGATGTAGTGGACCATATTTCCACTTCGTAGACTTCTTTGACTTCCCGAAGTCATATCAACTTCCTTTTTTTGATTTATCACACTTTACCCAAAAAATAAGAAAATATCTCCACTCAATTTTGACTTCTAATGAATGGAAACCATTGATGTTGGTATTCAAATTAAAGCTCTCTTTCTAAGGAATCTAACTGTGCCATTCAAACATCATTTCATTTAAAATTGACAATATTATTAATAACCGCGAATCGCTAAAATATTACCTAATACTGAAATTTCAAGGCTGTTGTGCCACCCTTTGGCATTAGAATTTTTTCGTAAAATTTTACAGGGCTTCTTTTATGATGCAAGGGAACAATCATGCAAAAGTGCATGATGTTTTAAAGAAATAGGGGCAGACGATGCACCCTACCTTTCATGTTTAAGAATTCATGCTTATTTACCAAAAGAAGAAATGTAATGGACTATTTGAAAATAAATTGTTTATTAAAACTGGCAAAGTGCAAGAAAGTCACAGGGAGTGTTACTTAGTAGAATATTTAAAGTTCTAGGAGACTTTCAAGTAAAAATTAGGTCATGGTTTGTGGAAATGGTCTGTTTTACAGGGTCACTACACTCATTTTTTGCTACTTTTTAACCCATCAGACTTCATCTAAATTGGGAATTTCTATCAATTTTGTCAGACTATGATATCCATTACTATAGTCTGTAAGTTGATCTATTTTGGTCTTCACTTGAGCTCTGCTGGCTCAGTCTCAACTAAAGTTCTTTAAAGTCAAAAATAGCATAAGGGAAAAAAGGCATTACGAAAAATATAAATGAGAATCATTAAACTTCAAGAATCTGCACTAGCCTGTTTTCGTAACACTTTTCCATGTTAATCTTCGATCGATATTCTTTCATCGCCTCAAATTTGATTTGTGTGAAGGTGAGAAAAAGGATCGTAATGAAATGCATAGAAATAAAGGAATAATAAAGAAGGATGGAGAAAGGATAACCATGCTTCAACTCGAGGCCAACGACAAATAAATTCATATCTAAAAATAACCAGCAAAATTGCTACAGGGAAGCTATCTAACATGAAATTTGATGTGAAAATTAAAGTTTAAGAGAAGATGTTAAAATAGGATATAAGCAAAGGAAGTAATAAATATCAAAACAATTTTAAAAGGGTCCAATAGATATCCCACTTCTAAGCACACTGTCCTTTTATTTCTGTCATGAAATCCCAAAAATGTCATTTTCAAAAGCTCTAAGTTGTCTTATGGTGTTTTTTCTTTGTTCACCTAATGTAATTCTGACTAATCAGAGATAAACTAAATTTTGACCAACTTCCTAAAAAAATTGAGATATTTTTCAGATGAGTTTAGATTGCAGGATGCTAAGGTTGGGGCTCACTCTCTCAGAACTTTTCATCATCTGTTTTCTTTGCCAGTTCATTAATATCTAGGGATTATATACCAAATGTCTCAAGTTACTATTAGTTTTACTGCATATTATCAGTGAATCACCTTGGGTCAAGGAAGCAATAAATATATAATTTAACCTTTGAGGCCACAAAGGATATGACTAGACACCTATGGCCTCCCCTTCGCTCACAGGGTAGCTATAAAAACTTAATAAATTGGTTATTTCTAGATGCATAAAATAAACTTGTGTACTTACATTGGCTATCTGAGAGGGCTTGTAGTTGTCCACCTTGGTGTTCGGAACATTGGAAGAAAACTGGAGCAGGACGGAGCGATTTCTTGTGACTGAGCGCGCTAATCGAGCAAACTTGCTCAACCCTGTTCAAATAAAAATTTGTAAAAATATGAGAAAAGCGTTCAATAAAAGTAAATGAGTTAATTAAATATTTCTACTTATCACTGTATCTTGGCTTACCATACTTATTTGTGTATCATACATCACAAACTTAATCTTATTGAATTGAAGGTCTGTTTTTTGTATTGTTCATAAAAATATATTGGCATTTTTTTTGTACATGTAGTATGATGCATGCAAGTATTAACACCAAAAATAGGTTGGTTATTATAAAAAAAATTCGGTACCATCTTACTCCATTTAAATTATTTTGGAATAACTGACTTGAATTTTAAAATTTATTTATCGAATCAGCTTTTTGAATGGAAAATAATTTTGATGGGAGTGATTCAACAACACTGACATGTCAAATATTATCAAAACATGAAAATATATATATTAAAAGAAAACCAACCCATTTTTAGGTTGCATTATGTACAATATCTTAAACAATGTGTGTAGATGTAGTGGTTTTGTACAGGGTGAATGGCTAGAAATTATGACATTCCTATCCCTATGACAACAGCAAGATTTATAGTTAAGAAAATTATTATTTTGATCTTTTGAAATAAATTGAACAGCTATTTTCTTCTTCCTTTCGTAAAAAAAGAGACAGACCTAAATAAAACCAAAGACATCATGGTAGTGAAAATTCAACTATAGATATAAAATGAACTCAAGAACCTCAGGTAGATTGGATGAGAGAATAGATTGTGTGATACCTTCATTTTGCGAGATTAGACAGACTTAGAACTGCAGAATTAACAGATTTCCATAGATTTCCAGTTGTAGAAAGTCTAGGCTCTAGGAGACCATGAGAATTAATGCTATAAATAAGCCAATTCACTTCTACACAGAACTTGAAAGAGTGGTGAACTTGAGTTTTATAAGCATTTTAAGGAAGCAGCAATAATTGATGGATCTGGGTCATGAAAGCTGATTATTCTCAATGAATACCAGTTAAAAACTTTTTTTGAGATTTTGGTATATAGTTTTCTGATAATTTTTTATTTTATCTATTTTTTGCTTCAAAGACACACTGAAAACGAGTTTTGTCACTTGTCTTGTTTGACAATGACCATGTGAAGTTAATTAAATTGTCATTCTTACTAAAAAAGACAATTTTTGGAGGTATACACAGTAAAACCAGCTGCGTCTTTTACAGCCCTTCATTTTGATAAAGAAAAAATGATGACCAGTTCACTGTGGAAAATGCACTTTGTGACTCATGATAGCTGATGAAGTATCATCTTCTACTTTCAACGTGGGAAACATAGATGCAGTTTGATTAGTCATGATCAGGAGAAGACCATTTGACTTGTCATAACGGATTTTGGATTGAAAATCAGATGCATAATCCTTTGGTGTGGCTGTCACCAACAAGAGGGATAAGTCTCCATAAATCAAATTAACATTGAAAGTGTTGGGTATGATCATGACAAATCATCTGTATGATGACATACAAAGTGCCGTTTTCACAGTGCAGAAGTACACTCTTTTTCGGTATCAAAGTGAAAGGCTGTAATGGCAGAGCTACCTTATGGAATAAAAATAATTCACTAGAAAACTGTTGTTTTTATGGCAGGTATCATTGTTTTGATGGTAACTGCCATAAAAGTACTGGGAGCTGGTTTTACAGTGAACGGTCATTCGCGTAAAAGACAAATTTTGTTTTTGTGCATGATAGTGCGTACCAAGGCAAAACTGCAGAAACATTTTATGATACATTTGCCTTTGTTGGATATTGTGACCTCAAACATCTTTACTTGTCAAACAATGCAAAGCCAGAGTTTAAAATGTCTTAGGTTAAATTTACTGGCCTAGATCCATCATGCTTTACACAGGTTAAGAGTCATCACCTCCAAAAAGATTTGTACAAAGATTTTTAGGAGTTTTAGAAGTATAGAGTAGTATAGTTATATAGACCCTTGTGAAAGTATGTGAAAGCTATTTTCAGCAGAGTTTTCACACAAATCTAAAAAAGTACATACTCATCACGCCTGTTAGGTTAAAATCAAAGAAAAAATTATATTATTTATCTGCAAGTTTTATTGTTAGCAAATTTACAACAAAATTGTTTCAGTATCATTTAAAATCACATTTCTTAATATTTTAAAATTGTGTTAATGCGGTTTTCATGCTTCTGTTGTTGGGATGTTTCTGTACATTGCAGACTGAGCATTCACAGATAGGATTCCAATGTATTTAAAATAAAACGTCCAATAGGGTGCATCGTCTGCCCCCTGAAAATGAAAAAATTGAAATATTCATTTGCACTTTTGCCGTATTGTACCTTTGCCCATAGAAACTCATTCTGCAAAATTTCAATAAGATCCGATGTGGCTTTAGGGTGGCACTTTTTTGTCAAAGTTGAGTCCAAAATTGACAAAAAATGATGCTTTGAAAAGTCGCGGTTAGAAATATCTTGCTTATGGTTGGCTGTATGATTTCAATTCATATACCATTATTCTCAGAAGAAAATTGTCTTTAATTTGAATGGTAGAAAGCTATATTTTTGAAAATTTCTCATGCATAAGTTTTTTGGAAAGCAGAACATTTCTGACTATTATTTCAAAATGTTTGGAAAAATCAACTTAAAAGCTCAACTTCTGCCTAACTTTGACGTAATCGTTAGAATAAAACATAAGGAACAGTTTGCTGAAGAAAGTAGGAAATTGAAAATTTTTTCTAGACAGTTATTCATCAAATTCAAATGTGCAAATTTTCATAAATTACATGTAAATGTGAGAAATACATGCAGTTCACTGAGACACCGTTCTGCATCTCTTTTTCTTCTGACTAAATCATAATGCAATCAAGGTTTTATTAGATGATGTAGTGGACCATATTTCCACTTCGTAGACTTCTTTGACTTCCCGAAGTCATATCAACTTCCTTTTTTTGATTTATCACACTTTACCCAAAAAATAAGAAAATATCTCCACTCAATTTTGACTTCTAATGAATGGAAACCATTGATGTTGGTATTCAAATTAAAGCTCTCTTTCTAAGGAATCTAACTGTGCCATTCAAACATCATTTCATTTAAAATTGACAATATTATTAATAACCGCGAATCGCTAAAATATTACCTAATACTGAAATTTCAAGGCTGTTGTGCCACCCTTTGGCATTAGAATTTTTTCGTAAAATTTTACAGGGCTTCTTTTATGATGCAAGGGAACAATCATGCAAAAGTGCATGATGTTTTAAAGAAATAGGGGCAGACGATGCACCCTAACGTCCAAGAAAGTTCTGAATTGTTGATGTGATGTTCTTTATTGTATTATGTGCCAAAATGATATGGAAATGACATATTTATCCATTTATCTGTGGAGATATACATAATTATGTATTAATAAGTGGTTTAACCACTTCAAACTACTTCCATAGATGCCATTCGTCAACACAAATTTCTGATTCAACATCACACCTTGGGTTAGCAATGCGAGATGAATAGCGGACTGAAATTGATCTTGTATGGACAGCTTTAGCCTTCACATACACATTTCAGACTGGATGTCCTTAGTCTTGGCCGGGTCAGATTTTTTCCTGTAACCAGGATTGTCTAAATGGAGCTCCAAGACGAGATTTTTTACAACACTGTAAAATTTGAAATTTTCAGTTAGCTCAAATGATTGAGTGAGATGGTTGCACAATTTGTTTGAGCCATGATAGCTTGCCGTTTTGAGTTATGATAATCTTTATGTTGTTATAACTTGCAAACAACAAGCTATCTTGGCTCAAAGGAATTGTGCAACCATCTCACTCAATCAATTAAGCTAACTCAAAATTCAAAATTTACAGTTCACGAAGGGTAGGGGAAGAGGGGGTGAAAAGTCACAGGGGTAAAAAGTCACAGGCCTTTTTGACCAACTTGCAGTGACCTAGTTCTTAACCTTAAATCATAATTTGGGACACTTTTATGAGAAGAAGGTCTGCAGGGAATATGAAAATTATACTCATTGTGCAAAGTGGGTTTTTACCCACCTCATGCATTTTTGGTGTCCCAAACAGGTTTTATCAATTCTGAACTTTCTCTATTTATGTCTGGTCACTGTGACATAGGAAGTTGTGCTTGTGTTTCAAGGTCTTTTGGATACTTGTCTTTCATGCAGTGAACCCATTTTTGGCCATTTTGCCACCAAGTTGCCAGGATCATATGTTGAATTAAAAAAACAGCTGAGGGGTGAAATGTCACACTGTGACATTTCACCCCAGCACTGTGATATTTTACCATAGGGTACCGGGAAGTCAGTATTCTGTGCTAAGGAAAGTAAAATATTCCACACTAGAAGCTTTTAGCTTACAATCTTATCATCATCTATCATCAATAATACTGATGAGAAAGCATTGCAGCAAAATTTCATTTCGCAAACTTTGGGCAATTTCTGACGCCGGCTTCGCTGATGGTGCATTGTCATTGCATGCCGATAGTGTTTGAAGGCTCACTATAAATTTCATGCACAAGGATGACTATCAAGTCTAGGTCTGCTTATTACCTCATATAGTCTTGTATGTTCACAACAATTGCATGTGACTTGTTACCCCATGGTTGTGACTTCTTGACCCTGACATGGGGTAAAAAGTCACAGCAGACTTTGCCTTAAATAATTGTGAAATGACTAAAGCCTATTTACAACACAGCAGCTATCATGTGATACAATTATAGTCAACTAAATACTGCATAATTGTGCCAAAGGTCATTCAGATCTAACAAACACCTGCTCTGTTCTGGGGCTTTTTCTGAATTTTGTGACTTCTGACCCCCGCCTCCCCTATACCGATTTTGAATTTTGAAAATTGAAATTCCCTACTAATTAAAATCACTTTCTTATGTTATGAGTCATTATGCCATAAATGTTTTTTTTTGGTTTCACAATAGCTGGATCTAATCATGACTATGCGATGGCACAAACAATTTGCATAGATCATTAGGAACACAGCAATTGTCATGGCATGGCCTTGGCTGAAGCTTAGATAGCAATTAAGGAAAGCATTGGAATCCTAAAAAGTCTTGAATGAAAACAGGAGGGCCACCTGAGACTTGTTTACCAGCAGCTTAAAGGGAAGGCATCTGTTACATGGAAGAAGTCACAATATTAGATATGAGATAACAAAAAGGACTAAAAATGATTACCATTGAGAGCTATGACAAATTAATTAGGAGTAGGCCTATGCCAATGGCATTGTCATTTTAAAATTACATACCTGCACTGTTTAACTGTTGCCAGCATATTATCACATCTTACCAACCATAAGAAGAATCTCACGGTTTGTCTTTTTGCCCACTGTTGCTTTTGGCTGGAAGGACAGACCTGTAAACCATTTCTCAACATTGCCTTGGATTATGCCATAATGTTGATATGAGTTTACCAAGCGAAAACATTTGATGAGGAAGAACGTTGGAATGCAACTGCGCTGATATTCGCGTATACTGTATAGATCAAATTTTGATGGTAATTATGACTGTACACTTGCATTCTTCCTCTTTCGAATAGGTTCAGTCCACTATACTAATGTTACTTAATTTGAATTTTGATGAGGCCAATCATGTCCCATACTTTCATACCTTTTCTTATACTGGTAATCAAGTCAATGATGATGGGGTCTGCCATGCAATACTGAAACATACCCAGCAACATTCAATAAAACCACTAATTTATCTGCTTCTATTTGACTACAGCTTAAGCAAAAAGTGATACCTAATATTTGAAGTAACTCAAAATACAGCTAGGCCTAGAGCAAAACTCAATCTAATTATGTTAACCTATTTTATCAACAACAAAAAATAAGAAAATAATCTAGTTATAGAAAATAAGAAGCCCATGCAAATTGTTATCTATTATTAGCCCTCCACTAATAAAATGCAAAATAAAGATTGAGCTAAAACGAATATTTGATAATGTCTTCTTTTCAAAGAAAAACCACCAGTGTGTATTTGGGTAAAAATGGACGACATCATTTTGGTGATGACACCACCTTGGTCCCAAACGATGTCCTGAAGGACAGATTTGTCAAATCTCTAGTGAGGGTGATTTTGAAAGGTTTCAAAGTACTGCAGCTGCTTCATCTGACAAATTTCATGAAAGTTTTCAAAATATTCAGAGCGATGGTGTCATTACCAAATGCATGTCGCGACTGTAATAGGCCTAATTTTGTGGCTGTGTGTGTGTTTTAGCTAAGGCATGTAAATTAAAGTGAGAGTATTTGAAAGATGTCTTAAATGTTTTCTTAAAATAAAACAAACCTAAAGCTCCTGTAGAAGAGATTAAACCAAGATTGTAAGTCTTAATTCAAATATTTACTACAGACTGTTATCTCTATCCATTTTAATTAATTACATCAGCTCAATTACAGATACTATTATCTAATACCGAAATCATGCAATATCACACATTATCATTACAGTTATCAGTCTAGAACACAATCTCAAACTACATGTATTTTCACCAACTTCAAATATGGTGAGTGATAATTTTCTAAGGAATTTACTTTTTAACACTTTTACAACATTTCCAACGAGATTTCCAACACTTTACATATATATATAGTTACGTTTCTGTTATAAACATAGTTACTATATGAAGACACAAAACACTGAATCACAAACCTATTGTCCCTGTGTAGACAAAGAAAACGAATAAATTTCATTCAAAAATTGCACCAGACACTCAACAAGTGGGAAACATCAAACATGGATTAGTAAATGGTTGCTCCTGAACACAATGACATTCAGAGGGGCTCATTTGTTGACTTTGAATTTAATTATAAAATAATTTCTCGAGATGATCATTGACAATTGCATGTTTGAACAGAGTAATTGCCAGAGCAGAACTGATCTTTTGACAAAAAGGTATGAAAATATTTTTAAAAAAAGCCAGATTTTACACATTGCAGTGGCAGCTGTTTCTCGAAAATAAGGTAAAATGAGCCCCTCTGCACACCTTTGTGTTTCTATTTTGTTAAAGGTGTGGTTAAATTGACAATTTTAATAATATCATAAAAGCTCTCAAACAAGTGGTTAATTTCAGGGTATGGTAAGTGTAATAACTTATATCAATTAAAAAAAATACACATCTAGAAAAAGTGTAATTTATGAGCATTTGGATATAATATCAAGGTGTAAGTGGGACTAAGGGGTATATTAAAAGGACATCAATAAACAAAAGTGCAGAATTATGTTTTGCACTGTTAATTTCTTTGTTGTGATGTGGATGTGGCAAACAGTATAAAATAGATTATATGATGTTTGCTTAGAATTGTTTGTCACACTAAAACATATGTCTATTTTACAAATTGTGTTCAGTTAGAAGATGAACAACAAAGACATGTACAATATGGGGGCTCCTCTTGCAACATATATCTCCCTTGGATAATATCATCTTTCTCAAAAAGCAGAATTTAACCTACGTATCAAGGGTAACAGCCTTGAATGTAGGGAGGACTGACTTGGAGCTAGCACTTTGTATTAAAGTGTGAGGTTATTTTTTTGCCAATGAACAAGATAACTAAAACTACTCTCATTTCATCTGAACATATTCTCAAGTAGTCTGCTCATTGACAAAGAAATACAACTTGTATACAGTTTTTATCCTCTAAAAAGTGATGTCATAGCAATTTTAGTGTAATTTTATATGACAATGATAATCATTAATTTAGAGGAGGTAAAATTCCAAAAGAGATATCAGAAACCAAGGGAGCTTCATATGTACATAATATCAGTTACAAACTGTGGCATGTCATGTATAGATAAATGTCATAACAGGTGTTAAACACATCAATACATTTATTAAACAAGGTATATCATTCATATAGAGTACACACCTTTGTTGGCATCGTCTTCTATGGGCTGTTTGAGGGCAGTGATGTCTTTGAAGGTGCACAAAAACAACACCACAGCATCCTTCTCGTTTTTGATGGGGGCAATGTGAAGCAGCAGCCACAGAGGGGTTTCTGTCATTGAGAAATAAATTATTACAACTTATTCAAACACTTAAAAAGTAAAGAGAGAGTTATATAATCATATACATTGAATGGGCTTTATATTAGAAGAAGAGATCATGTAGGGGATGGTATATTGTACAGATGGGCTAATTTAAAAGACTGGATAACAATTCAAAACATTTATTTTGATGGATGATTCCTTTTCTGAAAAGCTCAACTTAAAAGAACATTTATCTGGATATTGTACATCGTTCTATATGTAAACCTTCATCTCTACACCTTTAAGAGCCTTTACGAGAATCATTGTGTTTGGAAAAGCATGTACATTTTATAATCGGTCACCATAAAAAAAAGTATGTTAAATTATACATTTTATTCTCAGCATAGATAGAACATTTGAATGTTTTCAAATCTAGCCATAATCTCAGTATGTATTTAAAAAAATAAAATACATGTCTGATAAAAATGTCATGATCAGCAGCGAGAAATGTCATGAAATGTAGTATTTCACTTTTTCAGCCCATTTTAATCATAATTCTTAGAAATAATTTTACCAGTTTACCACAAACCCAAGACATGAAATTAGACCTAACATGAAGTTGACATTATTTACAAACATACTGTTTTCTGGATTCATGGTTTATAAAAACATAAGATAAGTTGATATCATGAATTATGGGCCTTCGGGCAATCATAGGGCTTCTCCATTCTCCAAGCCAAGTATTTATTTCTGTAATGATGAATGCTGTAGGTTGGGAACGAGTACATCAGTACTTTTATTTTCGATGCAATATTGGTATTCTTTGTGATTCATTAATCATTTTACTTAAGATCCAGAAAAGTTGAAAAGGTCCACTGCTGGGCCAGTGCCGGCACTCGCTTTTTACCAAGTAATAAACAAAGTGTGCAAAATGCTAACTAGGTGCATATTATATATTTTGGGCTATATGTATTATCAAATACTATCAAATACTATCAACACTGGAAATGTTCATGTTTTGCTAAGTCTTTGAAGATTTCAGTATTTTGTATTTTGTAACATTGTCTGTATTATTATATATGACAAAATTACAGGAATACTGAATTTAATATAGGAATTTCCATAATGGCTTTAAGTTGACGGAGATCACCCTGATGTGTTTAGACATCTGTATATAGCTTCATTTTTCATATTTCATTTTGTTGACAAAAAGCTGTTGCTTGTACTGTTGTTTTACCTACGACGTTAAATAAAATACATCTTATCTTATCTTATCTTATCTTATCTTATCTTATCTTAGACAAAGTTGCTTTGATTAGTAACTTAAGTAAAAGCATTTTGTAGAAATCGAGTTTAGATTTTATAAGGTAGTAAAGTGTATTTTCAAGGGATAAGGTTATTGGTGTTTTTACATGTGTAGGGCTATGAAGAATTACTAAAAGAGGAAGATGATATAGATAAGCAAAATTATTTTGATCTGAAAGAATTGGTGTTTTGGAAGCATTTGGGTATAACTTTTTTCTGTGCTCTAGTTTATGCATGGCTTCTATAAGAAATGTGATAGTGTTGAGGTAAAATGTGACAAATAGTTGGGATGGATTTTCATGCAGTTATGGTTTAAACCGTAGGGTTAAGATGTGACATGTTATATAACAGAGCTTCTATTGGTTATGATATAGTATTTACATACTACAAAGAATGAGCATGGTGAATATGATACATGTATATAGGTATAAGATCTCTATAGTTTGGATAAGCAACCAAAATTATTTTGTGAGCATTCTACTATATATGCCTATATTATATATGCAAGTTCTGTGTTCAATTCAAGGAAACCTTATAACAATATATTACCTTCATGGACTGAAATGCAATTTACAAAAAAAACTTATTATGAATCGTTAGTTAGTAAAACATATGGTAAGCTATATGATATGAGGTGACTTATACACTTCAAGAGAGGTGGATTCCTTTAGCAAAACCTATATGCTGCTAGCTGCTTGACAGAAGAACTCATCAAAGGTCATGCATATGACAATCCGGATCAATTAAATGTGAGACTTCTCTGATGCAGTGAGTTACATCAGAACCTGTGTGCATTCTTCTATTTCCAAAAGAGATTCAGCCAGAACTTGTTCCTTTCTTTTTTTAAATTCTTTTTTGCTTTAAAACATGTATAGAGGTAATCAGGCTACACTATAGCTGCTTTACTTCACACAACTGTGATTTTTTAAATCTTTATTTGAAATGAATGTGTTTCTTGTTCATCTCAGTAATTTTTTTATGGCTGATAATATTCTTCCAAGTTGCAATTGAGAAAGACAGTAGTCGGTGTTACAGTCAGCTGGGTTTTTTTTTACCTTTTTGAATTACTGCCAAATTGAAATTGGCACAAAAATTCAAATTCAAATTTTGGCGGGAATCACAGCCGACCGTACTACCTACTACTAAAGACGTTTAACATACTATATATTTGAGTTTTCTGCGGGATACATACTTTTTTATTTAAGGAGATAACAAGACATCATAGGCTTTCAATTTTGAAAATACAATTTTAATCTCAGATGCAATGTTTTGCACCAATTTCCAATTATATATTTTTTAAACTTAAAAAGCACGATACCAAAGATATTTCACAAGGGGTGTAATATATCTTTATTATTCTGAAGACCATTCTACACGTTCAGGCTTTATAATAATCTTTTTGACTTCAACCTTTTGTAGTAGGTGATAGAGTTCACATTGATATGTGAATTTTCAGGTATTTATTTTTGTAAAAACTAGGGACGTCTTTCATTAAATAAGAATAATCAATCGAAACTGATCCCCAAGTGTATCATACACCAAAGGGAATGAAAAAAAAAATTACTCTAGAGAAAGTTATGGGAAAAGAGACCAAATTTTTCATTTGCTCGAAAAGGGACTTACAGGAAAAATTTCAAAGGCATTGCGCAACCTGTAATATGTATCAATTTGGCTGAATTTTTAAATTGGGGTTTCAGGAGATTTCTTTTTTTTCATACAATTTTGGACCGACCTTCCTCATACAACATGATACAAAGCATAAAATCTGTAAAGCAGATATGGAAAAGGAAACTGACTGTTTTTCTTGTAGAGCAGTATTTCCACTTGGACTTGTTCATGTCTGTCCAACGTGTCCTCTATCTTCGCCACCGTGTCTTTGTCCGTCAGCTCCCCGTACATGAATCTGCACGTGGCACTTTTCTGCATGACTTCTGCCCTGTTGTAGCCCGACAGTTTGCTGAATCCGTCGTTGCAGTACACGATGGGGTAATCCACTATCCGGGCATTTGCGAGTAGGAAGCAGCTGTCTGTAAATACACAAAATAAGAAAAAACATTAGATACAACGATCAGAAAATGATAAGGACAAGGTTGATGATCAAATAACATTTTGGTTGTCTACGTCTTCTAAAATAATATTATAATGCTGGCTAAATTTTCTCTACTAGGTTATCAGCC
Source organism: Platynereis dumerilii (assembly GCA_026936325.1). Lineage (NCBI taxonomy): Eukaryota > Metazoa > Annelida > Polychaeta > Phyllodocida > Nereididae > Platynereis > Platynereis dumerilii. Next base: position 23,768,133 of record JAPTHN010000011.1, read on the forward strand.
CGAGTCATAGTATTTACTTGATGATTCTCTTTCTACACTGTCATTTTCAATTCAAGTTTCTAATATATCAACCATATAGATAATGCACAAAAACAATAAAGGTAAAGAACACAGCTGAACGTTGCATATTCAGTCCCACAACGGAATATAAATCTATGTGAAACTTAGGCTACAATTCGCCAGGCTAACTTTCCAGCTTAATCTCTTACAAGGTGAGAGCCTGATTGATAAGATGAAGGATAGAGTATATCCCATTTTGGGATTTTTTTAAAGAAAGTGCAGCACAGACACTGACACCAAGGGCCACAAATTGGTTGTTGACATCTGTAAAATCTAAGTCTTTTTGATTCCAGATGTTTTTAAAATGTTTCATCCGAACGACATTCAGGAGTGACGACGCGCCATTGCTGTTCCTGGTGTCAACCAAAACAAATGTGCAACAGGTAAACTACAGAGTCCAGACCTAACATGTCTGTCTTCCTAAGATTATTACAGACTAGCTACACCCAGTTTGGCCCTGAAAGACCCCATGCTGATGTGTTTAAAATGAGATATAACACGTGTTATTTAGCTGAGAACATCAAAGGACCCAGAAATGTAATTGAAGGCTTCTTTCTGTCTTTGCATTGTAGACGTACACAACAGCATTGCATAACTTCAATGGATTCAAGTTTCACATTATGTAATGAATATCATATGCCATCTTTTTCTTCGATCCATCCTTTCAAAGTTTTCAAAGAGATCTCTCTTGTGTATAATAGCTAAGGTGTACAATAGCCTGAAGATGTCTTTTCAAAAACAAAATTCGGTCAAATCAGATTGTTGTTCTGTGATTATCCAACAAAGCAATGCACACAAAGGAACTTGTATCAGAACAAAGACAATTTAAGATATTTAATTTAATATGGATTACTTTTTAATGTAATGTGGTCTTGATATAAAGCCAATACCAAAATCTACTGGCCAATATGCAAATGATTCCCTAGACTCGTAAAAGATCATGACTTTTTAAGTAATGTTTACAGAAAACTTTTATTAGTGGTTGGTTGATATATTTTTTATAAGATACATTCTCAGTAATCCAATCCGGTATCACCAACCTTTATTCAATCTTACACTGTGTGGCTTCTTGCCCTACATTTTAGACACCATTGACTGAACAGCCTATCCTTATGACCGCAACTCAAGAGTTTAATGACAGCCAAAATACTCCACTCATAAAGTCAACTGAGGAAGAGGTAGGCTTTAAAAATCTAAAAATAGCCTCCCCAGACACTTTTAGTTTCTTAAGTGAGTAGCATAGGTGTTAGTCAGTTTATATTTAACAAAAAGCAAAGGTGAGGCAAAGTGCTCGGGCCTCTCCCACTCTGTACAAACCCGTGTGAAGGCAGCTTCTTGGTAATTTTAGCCAAGGTGATATTTTCTTGTGTATTTTGGGGTAAAAATGTGTTTTAGTTGCCAAAGTGACAAACAGGTGGATAACAAGAGTAGCCCTATCCACAAATAAGATGGATAGTCCTAGACTGGTGTGAGGTGTAAAGTATGCGTTGTCTGTCCAACAGATAATGAAAGACCTCGAAAATGAATCGGCTCTTTTAAGTCTAAGAAATAAGAGCAACGTATACTAGTAGCATATAACTGCATGTTCAAATCAAATGGATGTCATAATTATGGTTGTTCCAAAATGTGTTATAACTGTTCTCTATAACATAATTATATTTCTATTCTATTCTATTCTATTCTATTCTATTCTATTCTATTCTATTCTAGTCTAGTCTATTCTAGTCTATTCTATTCTATTATATTATATTCTATTATATTCTCTTCCCTCGAATTACTATTGCTGTGGTTATGAACCTAGGATTTACACAGACACTAAGGCATCACTTATAATTTTTGTTGTATGGAGTAAATGGTTTTGTAAGAACTAGTATACAGCAATGAACTACTACATAGGAAACCACACAAAGGACGCATTTCTGGCGATATATGTAGTGACATTGGATGATCACCATTGTTCATGCGTGACAAGGCAGATCAAACGCAATCTCGCCAGAGTAACGGAGCATGCGAGATTTGGCCAGACAACACGAGGATCCCTAGGTGCTCCAGACAATTGCCTACACATGCGCAAAGGCTGTTGTCATTGCTGGGTGTTGCTCAAGACACTTTTTGCACATATCAGGTGCCAGCTAGGGTGCTTTTGTACACCCGATGGGCTCATTGTTTCAAAGTTTTTGTGAAGCACCACAATCCTATAGCACACTATCTTACATGAAAGCCAACTCTGCACTGTTTTGCGTGCTGTTTTTTTGCTTTGCGTTTGTGTTTTTGCTCACAACATTTGAAAAAAGAGTCATCCAAGGCGCATTGCAAGGCTCAGATGGTAAAATGTTCCGGGGTCCAAGAAATGTTTCACAATCTATAATTCTACATGATATGATGTTATATAGATACCAAGGAATATAACATAGGGCCTTTATGCCATAATAAGGCCTGATAAACTATGTACCGGTATCTGACCAGTGCGAAATTAGAATTTGGCATATGAAAAATAGCTCTTGAAGAAGAACAGTCAGTTGAATCATGGTATAAATAAGTTATCAAAGTTTAATGTCTTTCATGTATCGACCCTTGTACAATCCCCGCGAGACCACATATTTGGTCTAGGGATCTCTTCACTCCTTTTAAAATGTAATTCCATTGCATGACCCTCAGGGCCGATGTATGACTCTTGAGACATGATACGATGGCTGATACGTGAAACGCCATATGACAAAATGTAATTATGTTATGTTTGAAATGCATACATGTAGTGGTTTTGAGAGCTAGGCATCGACCGTGAAAAATTTATGTTCGTGGCAAAATAAGAGTGTCAGATACCTCGACAAGAACATAGGCGACAAGATACTTTAGATGAGAGATGATGAGACAGGACGCTCAGGTGGATAAGACAATGAAGGTAAGATATCTGAGAGAAAATGAAATAGAGTCTAAGATAATGTAATTAGACAGATGCTATTTTAGTGCTATGTGACCAATGTTAAGATAATTACGGGCCCACTTAACTGGCCCAGGTTCGTACTTGTACTATGTGTTCTTAGGTTATGACATTAATGAGTTTGTTAAATTGGCTATTGTTTAAGCAATACTCAAATTCTGGCAGTGTTTGATAACAACGAGGCAGCCTATAGGCTATTTATAGTATATGTTATGAAAGGAAAGGATGCTATGTACGTGCATCTAGACTACAATGACATTGACGATGTCACACAATACTTCTAAGAGCTGAGCAAACTCCGCTAAACCGGAATCCATGTAGCAGCAGAAGTATTGAGACAGGAAAAGTGGATAATGTGGGATAGGGCGCCAGCTCCCCAGGTGCCTAACTGCAGTTCAAACAATAGAAGAAAGAGGATAGCGAAAAATAGCCTTTCATCTCTACAGGATACACCGTTGGTCAGGCAAGACCCTGCTAAGCCCAGCATTGCAAGCCCAGCATCTTGCATGCCAGCTACTCATTCTATTTATAAAATCCCTTTCAAAATGAACTTCAACTTTCCAGCACCATCCTCACCTACTTTCCTTCTGTTCTACTTCTCAAAGATATTCGTACACAGAATAAATTTCAGAGAGGATGCTTGTTATAAAAGTGTGTCAACTATCTATTCCAATAGCTCTATATATACCTGTTAAGCTGTTCAAAGTAAGTTCAATGATCTTCAACCACTTTCCTTGTGTGTCCTGAGATGATCGCTTCTTTGACAAATTTTGAAAAAGGCTCATTATCTAAAATTGTGTCTCTGACATACTGAGCTGAATGGAGATGAACTGCGCTTTGTCTATCCTCAGTCATGAAGGCGAACGTAGACACAGATAAACAATGCTTACCGAAACACAACTCTGGTCAGATAATGGTAGCATGGTTATGGAGAGCTACGGCTTAGTATCTACTATAATGCGTTTGTTCTGGCAGGAAAAATATTAATGCAGCATATTGTGGAGGTTGGAAAATTATGAGTGATTCAGTAATGCTGCGAAGATGGCAAGGTCCAGAACAAAAATCATATTCTGCTAAAGTTCAAAGCAATCAGTGTGGTTGGCGTAATGGTGTATGACAAGGGGCAGCTTAGGCGCTGTTGCTAGCAATTTTGTAGAGCTCTGCAGGAAGTGCTCAGGGTACTTGAACCCAGGTATACTTTCAGATGAAATTAAGGTTCCACATGGGATAGGAACTAGGACAAATTTGAAAAATTCAAGTGTTCCAACAACTTTTGAAAAGAAGTGGGACCAAAGCCACTCCGGCCCACTGATGCGAAAAATGCCAGATATATTGTACATTTTTAACAAAACTTTTTAAAGTACTGGTTTTGCACATTTCTGATATGACAATGCTATTATAACTCACACCAGCCCTGCATTCACATGAAGGATTAATCCTCACGGTCAATTGCGAGTTGATCATGTCGGATCACATGTTTCTTTGACATGTCCTAATAGTTTCCATGTATGCCAGTGTACCCTGGCCATTATTTATAAGGAGAATAGCGTGATAGACTGGTCTGCCATATTGGTTCAGACAAAAATAGAGAGGATCGAAGGGCAATCAATACAGAGTGGTCTGCCCTGAAGCCTTGCTGTGCAGCGTTGCAACGCTTCTCACAAGATAAGGAGGTGCGTGTTTTACCCCCAATCTTGTCGGCCATATTCTTCCGGTTGAAGTTTGAGTTTCACAGCCACTCCCTGCCAGCCAATAAAGAACCACACTCTAAAAAATGCCAGGACAAAATTGGTTTTTTAGATTCAAAATGGTTTTTTGAAAAACCAAATTTCAATGCAAAACCAAAATGGATTTTTAAAAAAATCCATTTTGGTTTTTTGCATTGAAATTTGGTTTTTCAAAAAACCATTTTGAATCTAAAAAACCAATTTTGTCCTGGCATTTTTTAGAGTGTACACAGTGAGGAAAAAAGGTGAAAACTTCTAAATTGAGTTCCAAATGACTATCATTAACACCTGCAAACAGCCCCCAGACTGTGCTTTGTCTGGACCTACTGCCTCATTGTCTCTTTTCTGTATTTTCAATTAACTCCAGGTCGCTCCCAGCTGAGAATTGAAATAAAAAATACAAAAAAGCACTTCTTTATCAATTAATGGCTATTGTGCAATTGATTGCAAAACTTCACAACAAGCGTAATTTGAGCCTTACGTAAATGCTCAGGCATATCATTACCAGAAATTATAAGAAATTTAATCCCAAAATTGGCCATTGTCTTCACGATATTTGAAAATGGCCGTATAACATCAAGTTAAATACAATGAAACAATGAAGTTTAATTGCTTCCAGTCGTTCTTTTGTCTTATGAGCATTTTGAAAATGGCAAATTAAATGTGAATTTCTCAGAAACAGTATTTCATGGCCATTCGTTTTATTTCATAATATTCAGATCACATCCTCTTCCAAGCCACTTTCTACTGCATGCTGTGTCATACAATACATAAAGTGCTAAAACAATTCATTGTAGTATTCTCTCCAGGATAAACTATTTTATTAACTTAAAGGAAAACACAAGCTGTAAGTCTGAAAATAATACAATTGCAACTGCATTAGTTCTATGTGCACTATATAGCTTGATCCAATTAGAGTCCAATTCATCTCATGAAACCTAAGTGATTTTACAGCTGAACAGGATAAAAATGAATATTATGACATATGAAAGGGTGCTATTTTTAGAATCATTTTGACATTTACAACCATACATTACCAATGATTAATTACTTTTTTTATAGACTTTATGACTTAGCTCATTAAGTTAGTAAATTATTAATCCCCACAATAGACTGGTTGATAACCCTGATAATACCACAGACTGGGAGCAAATACACCACAACAATGTGGTCCACCTTTCACTGTTTTGTCTACACACAAAGCCATTAAATGCTGCAGATCCATAAGCCTTGACACATTAAAGAATAATGAGGAGCTTGTTTATTTGGGTCTAATCTCTAGCTATTTGGAGTTCAATCAATAAACAATGGTGATTTTAGAGAGAAAATATGCAGAGGGATGTAATAATATGAGGCAAAATAAGAGCAATTTTATTGTTCAGTGCTCTTTGGAAAGGGACAGTAGGGTTACCAGAAGTTATTTTTGGTAAATCTGCTCATTGAAAGGACATAAACTTTAAAAGTAGTTTGTGTTGGGTACATTACACTTATGACACCTTACATTCAATTTGCACCGAGCAACACTTCGAACAAACCATCAGCAAACAAGGAAGCTTTGCCAATTGGAAAACCCCCGATTGGTGTGAAGACGAGGATTGAGAGGCATCAGCATTGGATGGCTGGGGATTTGGGACATTCCCTTTGGAGCTATCAGCGCTGGATAACATTTCTGTGACCTCCCATTGGGGCTGGTGCTAATCCATTAGTTAATCCCAGGTATTCATAATTCAGATGAATAATGAAGACATCCCATATGTGAACTGTCATACTGTACGCGTCAGGTAAACATTACTTTTATGGGTGGATCCTCTCTAAAATCAGCGGTAAAACTACACATACCGGCCATAAAAGCGACACAAAATGACCATAAACTTGCTTTGCGCGCCTATTTCATTCAGTGTACTTCCGATTTCCTTTACATAATACTGTTTCCGTAAATTTGAATCCTGTCTGCTACAAACTGCTATTAAAAGTAAATGTCGGAGCAAAACTGAATAACTCTGAACGCATGATCTTGTACAGATTCCAAGCAACATGTAGCAATGACTGCAGAGCTTCACAGTTTTATGTAAACTCACATTCAGGTAAGAGGAAAGGGTCTCTTGGGTTCTATGTCTATTAGCATAAATTGCTAATGAGATGGTCTAAAAGGCTAAGGGTACTCAAGGGATGTGTTGTATCTCCAATACCTGCACTAAACTGATGGCTGCATCGTGTATCTAGCATAACCACGGTATTTGCTCATCAAAGTATTGGCTATTGGTACAGTAATATATTAGTTACCTAGTGATTACATGATTTTCAATTGTTGGCATCTAAGATGGAGACATATCGTTCACACTCGCCAGAAAAATAAACAGCCTTACTTGCCCGGGAAGTAGATATTTCACACCAGATAATAGTTGTCGGTATTGCAGACTGCATGCGAACTCTATCATTCTCATTCATCCCAACAGACAACTTTGACAAAAAATAGCAATTTGACCGGAAAGAAACAGTCCATTTAAGTTAAAAAAAATTCTCAGAGCATGATTGCATGTTGTGCTTCTAACCATTATCTTCCAAATTATAAATACGAAAACATTTCTAAAAGCTATCCCTCATAAAAAGTCGTGTCTTAACCATGCTATCAAGAAAACAACAGCGGTCCCAGGAAGAGCTCTTTCTGTCCATAAAACAGTGATGGGCAGACATACAGTGCAGTTCTGCTGCAAGTCTAGATTGTGCTTCACAGAGACTGATAGATTTAATCACATTAATAAAACTGTACTGTTGCTTCAGAAAACAAAGACAGTTATAGTGAATTGTAATGTCCAGGACAGCAACTGTTGTTTAACTTTTCTGCACTGTCCTCTAAACCCAAGAACTCCTTGACATGTCTTGTGGATATGGACATAAAAACTGGAAAAAGAAGTTTGTTAATTTGCAGTTGTCCATCCCTCTCCATCCCTCTCCAGTCTCCTTGTAGGCTTCTTGCCTTGCTGAGCATGCCTTGGAGAGCCTGGGTCCCTCCTAAGTATCATCATCATAGCTTAGGGATCTCTAAGCCATACAACACTATGTGATAAAGATTATACAAGCAAGGAAATTCTCTACTGTAAATTCTGTCTGTCAATAAAATTTGGCCACACATTCAAGATAATGTGGACTTGGGTGAACTCGACTGTGAACTGGCGTGTTTATGCGCTTGTGTAGGCCACTGAATGAGACCCCAAGGGATTGCCCACCATCATTACTTACATTTAGATAACTGTTTGTAAATACGAGTCGGCCTAAGTTATGGCCACTTTTGGTGACATTTTCCACTTTCTCCAGTGGTGTATTTGGAGGGGGTAGGTCATTGACCAAACCACCGTCTGGCTAATAATTAACATGGGGAAGACAGGAAAAGCCCCGCCGATCGGAGCATTCACAGCATGTTAGGCCCCCGTCTGGCTAATAATTAACTTGGAGAAAGACAGAAAAAAAAACCCGCCGATTGGAACATTCGCTGCATGTTATGCCCCCTTTATAATCTTGATACGCCCCTGTCTATCTCACAGATAATTTAGGTAAATTACTAATATCTTTGGATTTCGCGTGCACTATTCAGATCCTCTTTTAGAATGATTTTCCTAGAAAATGATTTGTAACAGGAATTGTAAGCAGTAATTGTATCAGGAACACAGCCACACATCGCAACTGGAGTGCAGCACTCCCTATTTCGTTGGCCACATAGACCTATTATATTGACAGTCACTGAGTTTGAAGCCACAAAGTATCCCAGCATTTTGCGTCCTAACAGTGTCAGCAGTAAGTCTAGACTATGCTAAGAACAAACTCCTAATTTCCTTGCTCAGAACGAACTCCTAATTTCCTCGGTCAAGGGCAATGGCAGACTGTTTGGCAGTAGTTTCAAGATAAGTGGCTTTTTATACCTGATCACCAGGGACTGGGTTCTTTAATAATACCACAGTGTTACCTTACCTGACAAGGTTTTTGGATGGGTCCTGGCTGTGAACGATTACATGAACCAGACTGCAGTAGGTAATGTTTCCATGGAGAGATGCACTTGAAGACAGCGGTGAAATGTGCAGAAGTATTTTTTGCATTGGCCTTATATTGTAATGCTATGTTATTAGTTGGTTTGGCTGGATATCTTTCTTCTGAAATTTGTTCCAAAGACTCGATTTGTGAGATTTATATATAATATTATCTACCTGTACATTTGGTATTTCAACTCGCGCTGCATGCCAGTATAGATACTTTCACTGTTATCAACAATTCGAAATCTCCTTTGAATGGGTCCAGCCGGTTTGGTTCACTCTAAACATTTGGTTGTTACTGTGACTAGTTTATACTTTAGGGTAGTAATGGTTGAAAAAAATTTATAGTGACTTCCTGGAAAATCTTTTTGACTATTCTGTCATAATCAAAGTGACTACGTTCAAAGGTAGTCAATTTGACCACCATCTGGTAGCTTTGATTACCAGAGTGGTACAGCTTACTAATCCAATATTTGTCGCATTAACAACCTTTTTGTAATTTTGACTCAAGGAGTTGTCGGTTTAGGGCTTTAGGCACCAGGAATTACCACTCTACAATTGTCAACTTGACCACGCTGTGTTTAGAGTGTTCTCCTGAAGATTAACTGAAGTTCTGTAAAGTTCTGCTATGTTGACTCTGTTGAGTTGAGACCTTCAGAAGAGCATGTGAGTTGTGGTAGCTCAAGATACTGAGCAATGTGTCAAGTAACTAATGATGATAATATGGAGATAATGGCTAAAGGAACTGTCTTGTAATGTCGCATTTGAATAATACTCCCTTGGTATATATTTTTTAAATTAAAGAAGGGCAGTATATTCATAGGAGTGGTCTGAAGACTAAATTACTGAATAACCACTCAAGCAAATTGATTCCCAGCCTCTACATATTGTAGAGTGAATCGCCATAATGTGAAGATAAGCAAATTGTTGAAAAAAGAAAGCTGAATGAAGGAATGATGCTCCTTTTTTATTGGACAATTTACATAATATTATTTTGACTGTAGGTGTCAAGATGAAAATGTAGCCTAAAATCATACAATGAACCACTTAGAATCATGTCATGTCTTGAAAGGTAATATTCAAATACAATCCCAATACACTCACTGTATTGTGAATTCCATATATGTACAGCAGCTAAGCTTGGCAACCTTAATTGAATTTCATATCAATGTATCAGCCTCCCCATATATATAATTCACAAGTTTTGTCTAGGTACTGCTTCATTGAGCTGACTTTGCTGATAGCAAGGCTATGTCATCAGTCTCTTGGGATTATCAGAATTAATGCTTTTTCTTTCCTAAATGATTACTGCCAGATATTGCTGATGTCACATGATATATCACTTATGGCTAAGTTTGAGGACCTCATGCCTATCGATTTTGTTTGATAGATTTATATCTATAGGTAAGTAATGGATGTCAAGCTTCTCACTATCTCCGTTCATGTTTTGATCTCTGAGTATATTAATTGGTTCAGATTGGTGGAGGTTAGAGGTAGAGAAAATGCTGCCCTCTAGTTGGAAAGCCCCCTTTGGGCACATGAGGATACTGGGGGAATTTGAAGTAACATGGGCGTTCGATTTGCTTGGGCGGGGTGAGCAGTTATCACTCCTGACTTTCTCTGGTGAAACTTAAAGTCCCAAGTCAATATAAATGTAGTTTTGCTAACATGCAGAAGAAGATTAGTACAGTGCAAAACAATAAATAGGCAGACCTCCATGAACAACAAACAGCAAGATATTTCCTTACATTGTTTATGACACCAGAGTCTGTGCTGGGCTAAATAAAATATACCATGTATAGAGTAATAACTAAATTTGTAACAGTTGATGGACGCCTTTTCCTCATCTGATCAATCAACTCTCAAGAATGGAGGCCCACCTCTGGACAAATATGTTCACACACTTTATCGTCTCTTACAGCTGTTGTGATAAGCATGCATGTAATTCTATATTCTACATGCCTTTTTGCCAACTTGCCATAGACATCCAAGTACACAGCATTTCACCTTTGTCTGGGTGATTCTTGAACAGGCAGAACCAATCAGGTTTAGCTGAAATGTGATATAACGAAAATTATCGCATATTGGAAAAGAGAGCTGAATCGTGTGCTTATCACAACTGGTGTGATGCATATGATAGTGTCTGCAGTTTGGTTTATGTCACCCTGACATAATTGTGACCAGTTAAGAACCACAAGTTACGCGAGATACCTTAAAAAAGCCACTATTCTAGAAACTACTGCCATACAGTCTGCCATTGCCCTTGACCGAGGAAATTAGGAGTTTATTCTGAGCAAGGAAATTAGGAGTTTGTTCTGAGTATAGTCTGCACTTACTGCTCACAGTGATGGTTAGGTCGCTAAGTGCTAGGATGGCTGTGCAGAACCATGTAATGGGACAACACAAACAGGGCTCAAACCGTTTCTAAAATGCTGCGGTGTTCCACAAGGCGCTCGAAGAGAGTCCATCTTAAACAAGTTAATAATACGCTTTCCCAGGTACTGGATCACGACATGCGGATATGATACTGTGGTACGTATGTTATTATGCTTCCTCGCAACAATATATAACATGTGATGACAAAAATAGTAGTAGAAATGTGTATAGTATTTTTACTTCAGATATAACATTATTACATGCAATTGCATATGAAATAAGAATAATGGTGAAATACGAGAATGTAATTGCATTTGGTGGTATTTTCCAGACAGTTTGTCACACCAGATTAAGATGATTATATTGTCTGGTTGGTATGATTAAATTTGTACAGGTTATTCACCTAGGGAGAGGAATATGTGATTTATCCAGGGGCTTTAGCCGAGCTGTGATAATCACATACTCTTTCTTGATCCCACGGTGAATAACTGGCTTATACCATGAGACAAACACTCAAACATATAAACATTGCAGAACAAGTGGACGACAAAGAAGATATGATGAATTGCAGTGGAATACTAGCTTGTGATACTGATAGGCTGACAGAGGTTTCAAATGGTATAATGATTCTTATTGCAAAAAATCCAGCATTCTTGCAGATGCAGCTTTTTGGCCTACAACGTCGGGTTGATGTGGCAAATCGATTATAGCCTAAATGTTATGTCTAGCAAAGACAGTTAACTCATATGTAAGTAAAATCAGACATGAATTTTTTTTTTCTTGAACAATGAAATACTTTTTTTTTCAAACATATTGATATGCAGTAAGAAGCTCCCAATATTATTGTATTCTTCTCCAAAGAAATCTGCAGATCATATAGATTTGGAGGCATATCAAAGAAAGAGCTTTTGCAAATATATTGAAGAGTGCACATCAAGTCCCTTCCCATTGAAATAACGGACAATGCAAAGCAAACTGCATTCAAACAGATAGGACTTGATGATCTGATTTAAATCCTGCCAAGTCTGAGATAATACATTTCACATGCTTAAATCTGATAGCCTGAATCACGCACCAGGCATCAAAATCCATTTTTCTTTTAAAATTTGATAGCTAGCTGACTACAATTTCACATCCAAAAGCCATTTCTGAAGAAATTAAATTGATCCTGTCAGTTTCTGCACGCGAAGATGTGATATTCGGGAAAATTCAAACTTTTATTGTTGCTGCTCAGCTATCAGCCTGGTGCAGTCAGCAAAAATTAAGCAAAAATTGCCCATCCAGCTGTAAATATATATATATAATTGTGTTGCATGATTGGTTGGAGCTGTATTGTATTATCAATCAATCAACCAACCAGCCAACCAAACCATCTATCTATCTATCTATCTATCTATCTATCGATCTGCCTTAAGACAACCGCTGGGTCCCGGGTTCGAATCCTGCTCGGATCCGGTCAGCTGGATTTATGATGGATAGGAGTTTCAATTATCCTTCGTCTCATTGTTGTGCTAATTAGCCGAGCAAGTGCATAACCACAGGACGTAATGCCTAAATCATCCATCCAACAGTCTATCTCAATTCGTAGTTCTCAAGTCAAGGTGCCTAAATGCCATCCTTTACCAGGGACATGAATACATGCATAGAACAATCACATAATATAAGACTTGTACTTGGGGTCTTGTACTAATTTGAGTAGAGTGCAGATCCAGACTGCCATGTTACCTTGGTTCAGAAATTGGTCTACTTCTGGATCAATGGAAAACTGAATTTGTGAATTTGCCTGCTGGATGTACTCCCCTCCGCCTTTGATCTGGAGGTCTTCTGGTACAATGTTCAAAGTCTGAGAGATAACAGGTTATGCTAAGTGCATTAATTTACAGTACTGCTCATCGAATGATTCTAAGTCTATGATGATTTATTATTATGTTTCAGCTAAACAGCTTTTATATTTTTAAGAAACAGAACCAGAGTGTCGTCAGAGAGTGTCATTATTTTTGCCAAGCTCTGTAAGAAGCATGATGGAGGTCGATCTTCATCAGTAAAATATAAGACATTCATTTCGATATCGGTGTTTGTAAATAATAAGTCACTGAGCAGCTCAGGCAAAGCCCAGACTAAGCCAATTTAAACTGCACTGAAGCTTCTAACGTCTAAAGACAGTCAGAAACAATAAAAGACCAATGCCAAAAATGACTCCTGTACAATTCCCCAATGCACTGAAGAACCACGCCCATACCAATAAAGTTGCACTTACGTGAAGTATATGCATTGTTTAAATTCATACCCAATGGGCACAACTAAGTTGTAGTGTTATGAATATGTCACAAATTTTGTGAAAATTATGTAGAATTGTATGGTATAAATGATGTTGTCATTAGGTTGTGAAGCATGCAATGTAAAAGATACAATGTTAGCAGGCATGTGGTGTTGTGGCAATGTTTTCATAATGTAATAGTGAAGCAACGTCAAAGATATGCTGTTAGCATGCAACAGAGTAAAAAAATCTCAACATTGTGTTCACGTTGTGTCAACGTAAGTTTACCATAGTATTACATTTCTATTAGCAACATTGTGTTAATGCTTTGTGCCCCTTCGGTATGAGTTTTATTCTATGAAGATATGCAATTGATCTGAAGCTACATAGTACATATACATTCAACTAATAGTCTGAATTCTGAGATACATGTTATGATGAGATGGTGAAGTGTTTCAATGTTCTGTTTTTCTAAGGTTGCACACCTTGCGGATTTGCCGCGTAAGATCCGATCGATCATGATCCTTAATAAATTGCATTGAAACAGAAAATGAATGCCTTTATACAATTGTACTATACCGATCTGGAGCATTGTTGAAAACTGACTTGTCTCTTTTAACAAAACCATATATGCTCAATAACTTCTCAGCTCAAACATGCATGTGAGCCATGACTAAGCTTGAGTTTTAATTATTGACACTAACATCATTATAAATCATTATAAAGGTATAAACTTTCATCTGTGTGCATTGTATATATATATACATGATAATTATTGTATTGTTTGAAGCAATAAGTGTAAAGTTGTATAGGCCTAATGAACATCACGTGAAACAAAAGGATATCACAAAGCATGAGGCATGCAAAATTGCATATTATATTGTAACACGTGATAAAGTGTCTGTCAGAAGGTGTGAATCTATGGACGTCCTTGACATTCCTTTTGACAAGTCTCCTGTTTCTGTGAATTATTCACGCAGGCAGACATGATAGTTCTTGGAATATATTTATTGTTTTGTCAAGTTCTTGACAGCTCTTCTTTATTCGGAGTTAATTGAAGGTCGTTAAATGCGAAAGACCTCTTTTCGACTGCAGGATAACCATAACATAACTGTTATCTTAAACTGCATGGAACATTATTTCTTTGCGAATTGCATAGACTATCTATCTATCTATCTATCTATCTATCTACCGAAACATTAAAAGATTGTGCATATATGGGTACAAGTATATGTAAAGGTTATTCACCACGGGAGAGGGAATATGTGATTTATCACCCGGCCTTTGGGCCGAGGTGTGATAAACACATATTCCTGATCCCATGGTGAATAACCGGCTTATACCATGAGACAAACACTCAAACAGTCAAACATGAGAGGATAACTGGACAACAAAGAATATGGGAATTATTCCCCTGTAATACTGTAATGTGATTGGCTGACAGAGGTGTCGAATGGTATAATAGTGAGACAGGGAGGTTTCCATTATTGTTAAAAATGAAAGTAAGATTGATTAGTTATTGGCAAAAAATATTGTCATATGATGATAACAGTTTAGTAAAACAAGCTTATAATTCACTAGTGTTATCATTAGACTCAGGTAGACCAAATTGGTGCACTACAATAAAAGAAATCCTGAATGAGGTTAATCTAGATGAATGTTGGGTTCAACAAAACTTTTCAAAAAAGCATCTATTAACATTCAAAGAGAAGATACATAACAACTTTATGCAAAAGTGTATGATGGAAATTCAGGATAGTGTTAGAAATCCCAAACTTAGAACCTACAAATTATTTAAAACTGAATTTAAACTTGAAAATTATTTAAGACAGGATTTTAACGTTAGTCACCAGTTAAGTCTCATAAAATTTAGAATCAGTTCACATAACCTTGCGATTGAAACAGGGAGATTTACTAGACCAAAAACTCCAGTGGAAAACAGAAAATGTGTGTACTGTGATTCGGGTGAAATTGAAGATGAGAAACATTTCTTGCTAAATTGTAGACTTTATGAAACAGAGAGAACAATTATGTTGCAAAAAATTAGAGATACCATACCTAATTTGGACAGTTTAGGAACAGCAGAGAGGTTTAGATTAATTATGATGAATAGTGATGGCGTGGTCATAGGTGTCATAGGTAAATATGTTCATGATTGCATGAAAAAAAGAATTACAATTGATCTAATGTGAATTATTGATGTTATATTTTTAGTTAAGTTGTTAGCATTTCCATACTATTTCATAGTCTTTAAAATGATTGATTACAGAACAAGAAATTTGTGTTTATGTATGGGTATTGTCTGTATTTTTGTTGATGTTGTATCCCTCTTTTGTACATATTCATTTCCTTATATGATTTATTTAATTTTGATTTATGACACATGTATCTATGTGATATTCCGTTGTCAAATAAAAGTCTATATATATATAATGTCTGATATCACAAACTCCTTTTTTCAGTGTATACTACATTTTGAGGTACTGCAACCTCAGCTACGTTTGTAAAGGTATGCATGCACTCTGTCTGCATGGCCATGCAACAACCATGCAATGCAACAGGGCTCGTGGAGTCATGGAAGATGACAGCCGTGCAACATGCTGGTGTCCGACAAATGACTGCGCATTAGTCGGACTGCCAAAGGCCTCAGGGGGGTCACAAATCACTTATTGAACCCTGATTGGCTAAAGCTGGTGGTGAGTGGTCATTTGTCCCTCTGGGGGTCAGAAGGTCACTTGGGGGTCAGGGTGACCTTACTGAAAGGTCAGGGGTGATTGATGACACCCCTGTTGCTCGCACCCTAATTAGCCAAAGTACCTGCTTCCCACAGGTGTTGTTAGCGGCGCAGAAGTAGGATGATGAAATGTCAATGATACACCTGAGTATCAGCATACACCTCTGGCATTCTGGCTCATTGGGGGCTGAGAATGCGGAAAAACCACAAATTAATGAATGAATTCCAATACTCTTCAAAGTACATAGAGCTGCATACCATTAATTGATTAGCTGTATAGGAGTACTAAGAGTATTAGTAATCAGTGCAATTAGCTAATCGTTTATACTGCATTTCCTAATTAATTGTATGGCTATTTGAATCAAGTCCTTTTTTCTTTCCTCTGGGTTGTGCTTTTTCGCTTTCTGGACATGCATTATAGGTTATGAATACTTCACCAAATTTAATGTAGCCTACCATAACATTTTAAACATTAATTTTATTAATGGTATCTTTAAACCAATTGGTGTTTTAAACCCATTAGCTAAACCAGTATGCCAAAGACTTTCTCCGTCAGCTTTCCTACAGCTTGAGAGGCTCCTGTTGAGACAATGCATGAACTACAAACAAATGGTGGTCAAAAAGAAATTCGAATCTAAATTTCATTCAGCTACTTCAGATAGAAAGGTTTGTCAGAAAAAAAGGGTCATAACTTTTTGAACTGATGTTTCAACCATTTTGCTATTAGGGACTTTGGCATGAGAGGCTTTGGGACAAGCGAAAAATACATGGTATTTTCCGAAGTATTGAATAGGGGGAGTATAAGATCATAATATATATAGACAGGGTATGTCAGTGACTATAGGCCTAAGCAACTTTAAAAGTTAACTGAAGTATATAAGGTATACACTCAAGATTGTACACTAAGTAACAGGTAATTCAACACCCCAAGTAAAGACACCCCATCATCTTCCAAAACATCAAGCTCAGATTATGACACAGCCTGACAGCCAGGGGCTCCTATATCCAGTGAATCACAGCTGATGACAGGGCTCAGTCTGGCTCTTACAGCCGCGCGGAGAGTCATGTGTTGCAACTGTCATAGGTCCATCCATTAAGCTTTGTGTACTGTCTGCCAGTGTCTGGGGTTGGCAGGCCATAACTCATATGCACATGGCCTTGGGCCACTGCTAACGAAGACTGATGGCAGCTTTACCTCGGCATGTCTTTCATTAAGACTCATCATTTACAAGAACCATGACATCATGTTACGTCACAGCAGCATTATACAAGTATCAGCATGTGCCACTACAGCAGCCAACATATATGAGTGGCATAGTAGATATAGATACGATGTAGACAGGCTGACCCCTGTACCTTTTTGTCGAACAGTGCACCACAGTGCACCACTTCACAGCTCACCAAATGGTGATAGATGAGATGGGAGAGAGTGAGAGTCCTCAAACTCTTGCCTGTAGCACAAACACTGAAACAAGGGACTGTCAATTTAACATTTCATTTGAAAAACATCCAGCTGAGATGTTGCTCTTGAAACTTGAAAGAGTACTGAACATTTTATGAAAAGCCTTTTAAGGTCCATTATTCTAAGATATATAGGCTATCAGTGGCGGATCCAGACAGGGTCATCTAGGGGGGGCCCGAGTGTGTTTCGGCATTCGCGGGCTCGCGTCGCGGTGCGTTTTCTTCAAAATACTATTATTAATCTCAGTGGTCTAGGGGGGGCCCGTGCCCCCTAGGCCCCCCCCCCTGTATCCGCCACTGGCTATAATAAATCAACTTTATCAGTAGACAGTTACACAAGTATAACTATAGCATCAGTCATATTGAATGGCACCAAAACTGCAGCACCCAAAGCATTAGCACTTCAGCTGATGTGTAGATTATAAAATCGTTTTGAATGCACCAGACATCTGATGAACCCTGACTAACCAATCATTAATTTTGATGCCCAACTTACAATCTTTACTTCTAATCTCATACATAGTTGTCTGTTGGCTATGTCATAATGATCAATATGGAATGTTTCATAATGGTTACTAATGACTTACATGTCTCGTGTGGCAAGTGCCAGAACACGCTATGTCATCATTCATCATCATAAATGGAAAACTCAGCTAGAACATCATATTTCCTCCGATATTTCCAAAAATAACCCACTTCTACTATTCAGGCAGGTGTAAGTATTAACTACTTTAGGCTTTAGTAGAATTTAATTGGTCAATAACATTTTTTGAAAGTGTTATATATCATTAAAAGGCTATTTCGCAGCATAAGCTAAAATGCCTGGCAGGCATGATGCAGACAAAATTATTGACTGCAAGGTTATACCTTTTTCAAAATATAATGTTTCAATTAGAATAGCAGATCATGTCAGAAATCACGTTGCAACAATTGACCAAAATATGACAAAGCAGAAACAAGTTGATATAACAGAAGTGCCGAAATGCCTACCCTCTGCCAATTTTAGACTCCACAAGCGTATGAACAAATACGTAAAACTGGATTTGCTGCCTATTCCTGCCAGAATACAATTTAAACTGATGGTCACCTACAACCTGGAAGGCTTTATCATAAGCTCATACAAGTCATCCAAAGTGTGTCTGGAGTGGGGCTGCAATCTCTGATTCCAGGTGTGCATAAATTCCCTCTGAAAGCCAAATTCCACTAGCAGTAGTTGGGACTGCGCTATTGCGAATTTAGGTAAGGCCTTTGTGCTTGTTCATTAGCAACGGCGTTTAAAGAACTGCAAATGTATTTTTAGCACACTTGAAATGTAGGCTAATGCTGTGAGTGTGCAAGAAAGAAACTGTGTTGTGCGCGATTTTGCCTACAGCTTGGTGTGCCCAGTTGGTGACGTCAACTTTCCCGGGCAATTGCTGCTACATGACGTCACCACCCGTAAGGTCCCTTTTCACGTGGCGCGCCACATATATCTTCCAATAATTACCTGTAAAACTAATTCACTTGCAATTGGCGTATTGCAAAGTAATTGGGGATTAAAAACATTTGTATTTTGTGATCATAGCATAATTGTACCTGTTTCAAATGGCAGGGCTTGGCTACAGGCCATGAGGAAACTAATTATGATAATTAAGGGATCAAAGTATTAAGTACTTAGCAGAATAACAATTTGTCAAAATATTTTGTGTCTGTAACTTGGTGGAAATTTTTCTTCTCAATTTAAATTATTTAACAACGAGCTAGGAGCTCATAGATCATTTTTATAGAGGTGTGGATTGCTCTGGGTGTTAAATAAAAGATGAAAAAGTACTTTGGAAGCAATTAAACAAGGTGCAGATGGGTGGTGGTGCTAATGCAACAGCCTTATTCAGGTTAAAGTGTCATTAGCCCTTTTGCTCCTGTAGCATGGACCATGTTGAGGGGCTTGTATGGCGAACAATTTGCCGTCAGATCCATTTGCTTCAATGCATTAACTTCTAATGGAGACAGTAATTCGAAACTGCATGTTAATGTCCGCGAAGCAACTCTGTTTTCCGGGTCTTTCATAGGCCTCTGACCTCTACTAAAACAGGTAAACAGGTAAATTGAGATGGCATTCATATTTCACCAGGTATGCTCTATTTAAACAAGACATCAAGTCAACAGCTGCATATAGGGCTGGTACAATATTTCATCGTATATAGGCCTATATAGGCATAAACAGTATGTGTGTTAAATGTTATACAACACTTGTTTGAAAGCATCTGTAACTCAATGCATGAGGGGTCTTAAGAAATCCAAAAATAATCTTGTTCGAAGTTTCCTATATTTCCAATAACAATTGCTAATTCTATCAACAAATCTTGACAGTTGACACACACTAACTATTAACATTAATATTTGTTCTATTGAATGGTAAACACTGACATCGATCTTCCATGCATGTCACCTTGATACTTTTACATTGCATGGGTGAAACAAAATAACCAATCAATTAGCTTCAAAAGAGGCCAAAATATATTCTTGTATAATCTACAGTAATCATCAAAGATAACACCAATCTGAAGATGAGGCTTCCAAACCTATACCGACAATCCTTCCAACTCCCCCCTCCTCTCCTCCCCTTCTCTTTCTATTATTTTCTATTCTGGCTGCAACTGTTGCTTCAAAAGTCGTAGCCCAAAGCAAAACTGACAATAGGCACAAACTTAAAAGCGGCGCCCAGACAGCATGAAGCTCTAATGTAGCCCACTTCAGATATGTGCTTTGTGCTCTGATATCTCCAAGCCACACATCCAGCTTTGAGTGTTCGAGTATTTGAGAATTCTTCAATCCACTGAAATGGGGAGGATCTCTGTTTATTTCATTTTGTCTAAATTGGAGGCAATCCCAACTGCCTTCAGAGAGAAGCCTCCTATAACAATCTGTGCTTCAAATGGAACAACTGGCTTTCAGTTAATAAGAATACAGCTGTCAACTAGGCTCTTGAAATTGTTGAAAGGGGTCGGTGATAGAGCTGTATGATATTAAGTATCTCACATGCAGGACTCATGATCTATTGTTCATAATCAGACGTGAATTACAGCATATGGCCACTGATTTTAAAAGTAGCTGATTAGAAATGTACTAACCGCTTTGTAATTTCTACAGCACAGTCTTTTCTGAAAGCTCATTCTGACAAATCATACACAGTTACAGGCTACATGTAATGAAATGTTCATTCCAGCAACGGTATTCACGACTACCTTAGAAAACATCCCCTGTGAAAACTGTATCTTCCAAATCAAAAGTACAAAATGCTCATACACTATAAAGATTAGTATTACTCTTCATACAAATCAGTATGACTCTCATACCATCAGTACCTAAAACAATTCATTCCACATAACCAGTATTTCACTCAGCACTCATTCTAGTAGCATTATCTCTCAACACATCTGTTCTACAACAATATCTAACACTTCCATTACTTTTTTTAGCATTGACCGATGCATGGCACTCACAATACCATTGAGTCCTTGCCTTGACACAATTATGAGATAACTGGCCAACTGACTATCTACCTTGTAATTGGTTTAGGCTAATCGGGCAAGGCCAATCTGTGGACTAATTTGGAGGACTAATTCAGACTCACGTATACTCTGTATTACAGTCAGACATACCAAATGAGTGGGTTGAAGTGACTTCAAAAGTTTTTAGATCCTTTACATCCCTGGGATTTGATGACAACTTAAGTACCAAAGTGGAAATCGGGGCTTACATGATAATCTGACTACAGCTGGTGCTTGCTTCCTTTATAAAGTTCTTCGCACAGAAGCACAGAATTTGTCGATATCCATACGCACAAGTTGTACATATGGAAATGGCATGGCGTTTTGCCAACTCCTGAAACATCTAAGGGCTTAGCAAGACAGAGATGTTGATAGAAATGTTGAAAGAAATGCCTGAAATTGGAAGCTATGTATTAGTTATTAGACACCGATTTGGAGGGTTCTAACATGCATATTAGGACCCGACAAAGAGGTGTCTAATGCCTAGATCACACGGAGACGTAACAGAGGGTTCTTGTCGCGGCGCTTCTTGCTTTTCCAGGAAAGTGGGAGGTTCTTAATCTAGTTTAACATTGAAGAAATGGAACTGCACCGAGGCTCCTCACAACTCGCCGACACAAGTCTCTTCTTGCCTCGTCAGAAATTACGAGCCATTCGGCGTAGAAAACGAGAGCCTCGTCGTAATAGGAAGCATCAACGACGATTTATAACCTCTAATTGATTATATAATTGTCCAAAAATGGCTTGAAACGCCGAAAGTTGGCGAAACTTGAGTTCCTGGCACCTCTACAACTTCGCCGTCACTTAACCACTCTCGTGTGAACTAAGCATAACTGACTTAGACATCATATGCTTCTTCTATTATACATTTTAACTTATAATTTTGGCAAAATAAACAATAATCTGATTTTTTGTTTGCTGTTGTAAACAGAGTTAATCCCTAGCCGGGCGCTAACATGCAAAATTGTCAGTTAGATACCAGCTTTTCCAATGGTATAAGTATCTTGGTGATGTCTAAACTAAGTTAGATATCTTCACAATATATGTGTTAGACAATCATTTTCTAAGATGCCATCTAACAATTCCAACATCAACTTGCTTTGATTTGCAGTAGAATGTTTTAAAACGGAAGACGCTTAATTGCTGGTTCCTGTTTGTCAAAATTATATACTTGCAATTTTATTTATTTCGTATCATAATGTTCTATTTCATTCCTTAAGCCTCGTCGTAATGTAGATCTAAAGGTCTGAATCACATTCCACTTGGTAGGCCTATATGTTCCAGACTTCATTTGATCTTTTAAGTCTAGCCAATTTGCTTCAATAAAAGGACTTCGGTATATGTATAACGTGAAATAATACCTCATGGACAATGGCAATTAAAATAATGTTGTTTTGCAACATGAGATGATCATTGGAATAAAATGTCTTCAAATGTCAGAATACAAAATGCCAGAATAAAGTAAGCCATTATGGAGAAACAAAAACCACCAAATAGTTTTTCTTCCGTAATGTATAAGAACATAATGTTGTTTCTTGATTTTGCCTAAATTATGTAATCATTCTTCAATTCTTAATGTCAATTCAAAAAGGGTAATTGCGTAAGTGTTCGTCATTCAATTAATGTTGCTAAAAACTTTTATATTAAAAGAAAAACAAACAGGAAAAATGGATTGTTCCACGTGAAAATGACACGTGCTAAAATGTGTGGGATCGAGTTACAAATTACCTAAGTGTGTTTTAATAATCAAAGCATATTCTTGTATTCATGGCTGTGAGATATTGGTGACCATTGGTCTCAATTTGCTCCTAAATCAGTGTTACCTTTAAGATATTCGTATAAACGACTCTAAATCCAGTCTGTCTTTTAAAATATTCATATCAACATTTGACATAACAAAAATATTTACAACAAATCTAAAAAAAAAAGAAAGAGAAAACGTATCTCTATAAAACTATATGATTGGTGTTGTTTAGCCTATACAATGTATGTGTAATTTATACTCCAGTTCCACCAGAATTGTTACCTGTTTAAGATTTAGTCGATGCAACATGCATTGGTGTGATGTTGACTTCATATTTTAATAAAATTATTTCATTTAGAAAGTAAAGTGAAGTAAAGTAAAGTAAAGTAAAATTTTATTTAAAGTCGGTAATGACAGTAAAAACAAGTAACACAAGCTATAAAGCTTTTGACCGACAGGTTAATATAACAAAAGATGAAAATATGAAGTATGTACAAATGGTATATGAAATAGGCTATGTACAGATTTCCTAAGTTAAGATGCTTAGGCTTATAATGAATTTCTTAGGCATATTATACATGTTCCACAATCACAAACACTAAGAATATCGCTTTTCTTCAATTCGGTTTTGAAAGAACCTATGTCGGGGCAACATTTAAAATGGATTGTTCCACGTGAAAATGTAATGCTAAAATGTGTGGGATCGAGTTACATATTATTATTAGAACTACACAAGTTAATGGTCCATGAGAGGAGGCTCCCTCCCACATGCAATCCCCTCCGATATTCCCTGTCAGCATGCCTCGGCGGTCCAACGTCGGCCCAGCGTCAGTCCGATGTCAGTAGCATCGGACCAGCTTCGGGCCGACGTTGGACCGCCGAGGCACGCTGATAGGGATCCTCCAGCAATACCTGGTATAATAGGCTACCATCTTAAAACCATAGAAGTAAGCCCTGTCTAATTTTATGATTCGTGTTCTTCCAGACAGAGACAGTTAGACAGCCAGCTAGACATCACAAAACCAGACAGAAGGAACAAAGACAGAAGAAAGAGGCTTCTTGGATCAAAATGAGTACATGCAATCATGCATGCTATAATTTGAATTGTGACAATTCCAAGGGCCTGTTGGCTGATTTCTACCAACCTTTTGCTTCTGCAATTGGCATGGCTCCAGTCAGTGCTTTAGAAAATGTTTCCTGGCTTGGTGTACAGATTTACCCTGAAGAGCAACAACACCCCAAATGCAACCAGTGAATGTTTGCAGGAAGGGATGTCACCTCAGGGATGAGAGTGACTTGCTTTACAATTGCATTCGCATTTGCAATTTCTTTGTCTCATATCTAGGTCTACTTTTTAGTCGATGTAATTATAACAGATATTTTTTGCATCATGCAGTAGATTAATTTGCACTGTTCTTAATATGTCATCTTAATGTGATCTCTCTTTAAGACAAACATACTCATGTTTATAATCTAATAATCTAATATAGTCTCACGCCAGTGAGCAATGCTCTTGGTGCATGATGAGTTCTGGTAGAGAGTTCTAACAACACCATGAATGTTACAAGCAGTTCAATTATGGAAATATACAAGAACTATACAGATATCAAATCATTGTTACGGGTAGAAACATGCATTCATTCATTTCTTTGTATTAGTTTACCTTCAAAAAACATATAATAACTGTGATAAATGGGAGAATGATTTTTACCAATGACTGGGATAACCAAGGGACATAAAATGATTATAATTTATGATCACGAGCTGTAATCATAGATTTGTAGCCCTTGGATATCGCGCTCCACACTGCGCAGGCCACTGCGCAGCATGATGCACTACATTTCCATGCGCCCCCAGTGGTGGTGATAGGAAGCGATGTTGTCAACATGGGCAATGCAGTTGGGGCATGTCAGAGCACAGATTTGTGATCGTTTCATGTGGATATAAGCTGGGCAGTGGCTGTTTATGACTTTCCAAGGTAAGTTTGAGTGTTAGAGAACTTATTTGTTGCTTCATTTACAGTACAGTGCTAACTGTGCAACTTATCTCATGACATAAACATCAGCGCCGAATTTGTTAGGCCTGCAATGAATCAAGCATGTGATAGCATTGCAGAGCAGCATTGTGTTCACTGTTCACATCATTCAGATTTAATATTGTGTTGCAGTGTTTATGAATGCAATTGAGTTGATACTTGCTGTCTTGTAATTCAGAATTAGATGACAGAGTGAGGGTACAAATTCTTGATTGCACTTCTCACCTTTGGCCACAATCTCACTTTACATTATATGAAAGGTAGGCCTATTGCTATGCTAATGCTGCATAATAAAATGATTTAATTCTTCTCAGTCATACACATATATAATATTGTGTTGAATTATTGCAGTAGGCCTAATTCCAGCTGTGTCTGCATTTTTATGAATATCTCAATTTCAAGGGAATTTTTCCAAGAATCCTTGCTCCCAAAATTAATGAAGAAAGCCAGCTGCACCTCTTTGTCAAACTTGGTGGTTGGTGATGTGATAAAAATGTTAAATAAACAATATAGGCCTAGAAATTATTCAGAAATATTTAATTCGTGAAATTCATATAGTCATAATAAAGGAGATGAAGTATTTTAATTGATTCATTGATTGAATAATGATTTAGTTTTGTAAATTCCAATTCTTAATTGATATAGTTCCACAACTCCCTTCTTCAGAATGCCTCTTGTTGATTTAGTCACAGCTAAAGCCTTGATTACCACAGGTGTACTAGAGTTGTTTTTGCCATTAAATACCGCCTTGCTGAAAACTAATTTTAGGCACTTTTTGCCATAAGGCCACACAAATTTAATTTTTGCTTTCTCAGAACAATCGACCCAACAGATATAGATTTTCTGACTATAGAAAAAAAATTGAGCATACCCGCAATTTTTATCATTTGCTCTTTAATATGTTAACCTTTGAAAAATGCAAAGTATCTCAATTCAGTTTAGTCACATGTCAATTATTGTTTTAGGCCAAGTCACCATTCATGCAATTATATTGCATCAGACCAGTCATGCACTATTGAAAATGGTCTAGACCCTTATAGAATGTTATATTTTCACTAAAGTTTAATTATGAAATTCTGTTAAGTGGTGCTGATCATATAAATTTAAAATTGCTAGAGTCTAATGGACCCCTTTCTATTTATACTACAATTCTACAATGTGACGTCCTTCCTTTGAAAATTGCCGTTCATGTACATTAAAATTAAAGCCTCTTTTTGTTTTAACACAGGTCATGAACCTTGACGTATGAGGGATGATCGAAATGCCCGATCGAGTCGTTCCCATTCTCAAGGAGGACACAAAATAGCCACTGAAGATTGAGAAGAATATACATTTTGCAAGGTAATTATCACTGGCATAGGCCTTATTTTTATTGTGTATTAACTGTAATTTTTCTCAAATCATTGCTGACAATTTTCTTGGCATCAACAGCGCCAACTGAGCTGGCCAAATGAAATTGTACACAGCAGACTTAAAAATTAAGTATATCGTTATTATTGACTCTTTAAGCGAAGGAATGATTTTATTCTTAAGTTATGGATTAAAAATTATTTATTGAATGACACACAGCAAGTATTCAATGCATAGGTTTAAATTTATTTATGTCTTTTACTTCCAGGTTTCTCAAATGAATCATAATAGCCTGGCTTCTGACATTCATCCCATGTAATGAGTTATGGAATCTCCCGCAACAGGAGCTCACATCTGGATATTGAGAGCTGGACAAAACAGTAGTGTCTAACACACGCTGAAATGACAATTAGGATTGCCACAACCTGGCAATTGAATTCATTTTGTATTATTCGATCACAACATGTTTGAATACCAAATAAATGGGGCTGGTTGAGCTGGTCAGAGGAACTTCTCCGGTGTCAATGGACACAAAACTGCTGAACTGTTTCCAAATTCATTACCTTATATTTATATACAGATCTATGTAATATTAATGTTGATGAACGTCATGAACACCCTGGATTTTCTCTTGTTAGTCCCTCAACCTGTACTGCACTGACTTGTGATTAACGTTATACGCTGTATTGAGTTTAAGATAATGAATTGATTGAAATTAAAGGTTATATTAAAAAGCTCATCAAAGTTGTGTTATTGAGCCTGATGAGGATAACTTTACAGTCAGTCAATTGTTATGTGGAAAAAGTAGACTTTCGCACTGTGAAAATTACACTTTGTGACTCATCATACCAATGATTTTTCGGGAACAAAGTGTAGCTTACTTGCTTCTTAAAATGTTAATACAGTTCATCTTGTTCTTGATATGTTTTTGTCAAAATTTTATTTAAATTATTTTGTGGAGTCAGGAGTCAGGAGTCGCAAGTTTCGTTTTCCACTCGGACTCTGCCTGCAAACCGATTCGCCGAACTTCAACTCGATCTTGGCTTCAATTGCTCCTGAAATCCAGACTCCCACTCCGAAGCCCTGATTTCTGACAAACCGAAGGATTGTATTTCTGATTCTTACACTAAAATCTGTCATGAAAATTTCATTATGTTTATCATACCTAATCAAACGGCCTCTTGCTAAAAGTTGACCGTTTCTCCCCAAGCAGGGAGGCTTTACCGACAGACTCGCTAGTTAATCATTCGATATCTGTACAATACTGTATTATCTACACTATGTATGATGACTCTGATTTTACCCTTGTTATCATTTTCCTTTTATTGTCAAACATTTCTTGCATTTCCACATTTGTTTCAATGCCATTATATATTCAATATAAATTTACAATAAACGTTTTATAACTCCATACATTGGCTCCTGGTCGTGGTTCAACAAATAGTCTATCTTTCTACATAACCAATTGATTGGCTGTAAAATGTATGGCTATATCAAGTTTTGTCCTATGATAAAAGTCACTCTTATGGTACACTGCTATTAGATATTGTATATATATACTGATTTGACAACCGTCAAGCTGAGTTTGATTGAATACTGGATTTAGAGAGGAGAAGAGGTTAGGCCTATGGCCCATGTCATTTCACTCCTCTCCTGCTATCTGGCCTGATCGCCATAGCATCATATCTTATGGTGTCAACCTCCTGGACATCTGATTTGTCGTAAATATAGGGCAGTTGATAATGATTTGTCAATATTCCTCGTGCAGTACTCTCCGACAACATGATACATGTATATGAAGCTCCTCAAGGGACACTCCCCTCTTGCTTCTCACCAGGGCTTCTAAGTCGGGCAGTAAGTGAACAACTCCCGACTCCTTTGGTTTTCTGAAAAAAGACTCCCAACTAGTGATGCAGACCGGACCGCTTTGGACCGGTCCGCGGTCCAGCCCTGGACCGGTCCGCGGTCCAGCCCTGGACCGCCAAAATACCGGACCACTTACAAAAAAATGGTCCAGTGTTGGACCGGACCGGTCAAGTGCCGGTCCGGACCCGTCCGGTGATTTTTTATGTCATGAAGAGTATCGCATGAAATTTGCCATCTCTAAAAATGAAATTTATGTCACATAGCTTCTTTTCACCTTCATTTTATCATAATTTTTTAAATGCGGATGGACTGCTTCTGGACCGGTCCAGCAACAAAATCGGACCACCTCATCCTGGACCAGACCAGGACCGGACCACTTTTGTAAATACCGGACCGCCCTCTAAAAGGTGGTCTGGTCTGTTTTTGTAAATTTTATTAAGAGTGAGGAGTCACTATTTCAATTTCCAACTCAAAGTTCAACTCCCGACTCAGACCGAAACCTCCGGCTCCTGACTCCCGACTCAAAAGCTCTGCCTCTCACAAGGGACACCTGGCCCCTTGCATTGTCACTCAAGAGATTTCACCCCTGGCTGGCAAAGCCTCGTTTACTTCATGACGTCTTCACCAAGAGACTTGAATGATCATTGATCAACCTCACTTCTGATAGCTTTTAAATATTAAAGCGATAGGAAATAAATACATCGTTGCGATGGAGATACTTTTTGTGCGCCTGTCAAGGCAAAATGACAATTAAGAACAGTCAAGACAAACTAGGCATAATAACCTTGAAAAGGAGATCATTTATTTAATACAAATTTTCAGTTAATCAGTTAATACCTACAAAAAGAGAAAATATAAGCTAACAAAATTTACAATTTCCATTGCTCTAAATACAGACATTCACAGTCGTTCAATGTTATTCAAGTCGACGTATACGCACAATGACAGAAAAAATATTCAACCTTTCTATCTTGCAATCAAATTGATTTTCTCCAGCAATCTGATCTTAAAATATGTTAATGTTTTAAACTATGAAATTGAATGATACAATTTACAATGCAAAAAATATTGATTTGTAAGTGGGATCCAGGATAATCCAGAAAAAGATATAACAATTTGTTATTTAAGAGTAACCAGTTAACAACATAACAGTAGCTCATGAAATCTAAAAATATAGGTAAAAAGTATACATGATGAACCAGGACAATAAAATCAAGGCAGTTAGAAATTCACAATCTTTTTAATAACCGTTTACTAAAAAACCATGCTTAGTTGGAACCCAATTTTTTATTAAATTTTTTAAAATCACTTAAACTTGTTTGACAATTGGTTCGTATAGCACAAAGTGTCATGTCTTAAAGCCCTGGTTTGAAGTTTACAGATTTTAAGAGAGATCACTCTTGAAACATGAAAAACACATTTTTAAAAGGGCAGTAGTCAAAATTAATTTGCACTTATCGGGCCTTTTATTTAACACCAGCATTACACCTGTGAAGACATGTTGGGGAGAGAGGAATATGGAAAACATCACTTCAATTTCTGTGACTGTAATTACAAACACCAAGGCCGGCTAAGTACTTGTGGGTAGGGTTGGGACGATAAACGATATATCGCGGTATAGCGATATCTTCTAACACTAAATATCGTGATATCATGGCTATAGATATCGCGATATCAACAATATCGTGATATATCGTGATATATTGTGTCTTTTTGTTCAAAACCGCAAAATACTGTATTTGCATCGCTCTTGACCGGCATTTACGGGCAGATTTCTTGCTTTTTTCGTCTCATTTATGGATTCTACGACACCTGCGATATATCGTGTTATTGTGATATTAGCATCGTAGAGGCTGTCAGTGATATTACAAAAATGTTTGCTATGGAGAGGGGGTCGGTGGTTTTTGCTGAGTCTTCATGTAATGCAAGACACTCGTTTCGTTGGTTGTAATCTTGCTGTAAACATAAGGAGGAAGGAGGCACTCTGTAGTTTCGATGAATCGACGTCGGTCTTCTCAGTGAATCCTTGAACACAGCTGAAATAGACAAAAATGGAAAATTTTTTAAACGCATGTTTCTTAGCCTCAATGATAAACTAACAATACATTATAAGATCTGTAATTCACATTAGGGCTGAAACGAGTAGAGATTAATCTTACTTGAAAAAGTGCTAAATCAACAAGCACTCACAGAGCACAGCACCGACCATGATGCACATGATTTATCAGTGGAATCGATATGCAGTGGTGTCCCTATGGGGGGGCACTTGCCCCCCCATATTGGACCTGTGCCCCCCTAGGTGCCCCCCATATGAACTTTCCAACCCTGGCTAACATATACAATTGGTATAGTGGATGCCCCCCCAGAGAATCGTATGCCCCCCGCTCAAGAACCCCCAGTTACGCCACTGTCGATATGTATGGTGGATGGGAAAAATAAAAATAAATTTAAAATATTTTTATTTTTCCTTTACCTGGTGGACGTGGGTCACGGTGGGTGTATTTTCAAAAAGAAATGACTTGCTCATAAAAACTGTTTCTTTTCATTTTGCCTCCAATTTCAGGTACAAAATTGTTTTAATATTCTATGCATAGTCTAGTTTTTTCTTGAAATGATGTTTATTTTGTAAGATATGTCAATACTTTTATGTTTCCAAATAATACGATAACTTTATGCATGGAGTTTAAATTGGAATTAAATAAGTATGAAGCTGATTGAAAATGTTGGGTACAAGCTGACAGATGCTAGATGATAGGGAGGTGTAAAAGTGAATTACACTTGGTAAAGAGCAATTCAGCATTGAAAAGCAATTATTGATTGGAATGGAGCAAATACAATAAAATATATCAACACCCTGTACTGTGACATCTCAAATACAGATGACAGTGCAGTGACAGCCCCAATACACAAAAAGACGAAATGGTGGAGCAAAATCAGCCTGGGATATTGGAAGGGATTAGTATAAATCTAATTTTGCATTTAACTAAAAAAAAGAGACAATCAGACAATCTACGATGTTGTAACAGAGAAATACATCTAAAATAAACCCTTGCCCTTTGAATGGTCTGGTTGGGCCAGGAGAAGGATATCACTGCATAACCGGCCTATGCATAGCATGGCTGGTAAAATCAATTATCATGTAGTGATTTAAAAGTGTGTTAGTGGATGGGATACTTTTTAAAATTTATTTGACTTTGACACCAGTGCATGACACTGGATGTGTCTTGCTGTCTGGCAAAAAAAGGGGTCAAGGCAATCTGTTAAAAGTTTCCCAGCTGGGCCAGCTCATTGCAAACAAGGACCTACTCCTTGCTTATCAACAAGCTACACAGGCCTAAACTCTTCAACAGCAAGTTACTATTCAACTACTGTGAAATACTCACTTGTTTAACACGTAGCTTCAAGTTTTGTGGATCCAAAAACGATTCTGCCTGAGATCTTTCACTCTTCTTGTTGACAATGTCATTTCCTATCGCCACCACATGGTGGCGCACCAAAATAACAGGACTAGTGGCGCACCTTTAGAGAAATCAGTGTAAGCGCGATCTCCATCTGCTATACCTCCCTGCTGTAATGATCACACACCCAGGGAAGTTGTGTTCCTGCAGCTATAAATAGATGTGTCCTTGGAACCTGTGTACCACCACAATATGGAATACAGGATGTAATTACCCCAATCTAATATGCAATGTTCATCTGCCCATTTGAATCCCACCTTGAATTTAATGAATCCCACCACAATGCACCTCGAGTTAATATCATTAGCTTCGTTTAATTCGATTTTCACTGAGACACCTGGGAAACCATGGAGATGATAATCACTCAACACTGTTGCCATAGCAACAAATATCCATAGGTGGAATGAAAAACTAATTGATATCCAGTGTCTCTGGGATGAAAATACTCAATTGGGTGAAACTGGATCCCAAGGTGTCCACTTATTCCATAATTCCCTGATACAGTTGGGGATCCCATTCTGACCTTCCCATGGTCCGAGGATGTGTTATGCCAGGGGGAGGGGTGGGGGGTCAAGAGGGAGGGATTTATACAGCAATTTTGGATGAAAACAACTATTCTAGTGTAAAGATGACTTTTATGAACCATGAAGAATGGTGCTAAAACACAGGCATGGATGTTTGGCTTATACACCTGTATACATCTGGTGCTGTCTTTAGTATCAACCCAATTAAGCTGGCTGTTTATGTTTAGACATCCCCAACCACTTCAAACCAAACCACATACTATGATAGACCTAGAAGTTAGTGGAATTAAGGCCAAGCACGTGTTTAACAGTCAACTTGGTGAACTTACCATTGCCTACTACTATTTTATATGCATTAAGATACTTATCCTTGTCAACATTTTAATTTCACACTAATCAATCGATACCTGTAAGTCTGGCTGGATCTGACACCTGTTTATTTTTGTTAATTCTCTGTTTATCTATTTGAAGCCGAACTCATCTTGGCATGCAGTTAGCAACATGGGCGTCTCTGAATGAACTTGGCTTCCCATGAAAGGAGAGAAAGAAGAGAAAGACGAAACGATAATGAGAAGAAAAATGACAGAAAAAGCACTGGACTAGGAGCTAACATTGGCCTTGGGGGTCTATTTAAAGATCACGTGCTTATCGAGTCAGAATATAAAAATATAGAGAAAAATAGATGGACGAAAAAAGGGGGACAGAATAAAAGGCAATAAAACCACATACACTGTAAATTCTGAAATTCTGAGTTAGCTCAAATGATTGAGTGAGACGGTTGCACAATTTGTTTGAGCCATGCATGATAGCTTGCTGTTTTGAGTTATGATAATCTTTATGCTGTTATAACCTGCAAACAACAAGCTATCTTGGCTCAAAGGAATTGTGCAACCATCTCACTCAATCAATTAAGCTAACTCAAAATTCAAAATTTACAGTGTATGGTACCTAATAACGAAACTGTCTATGCACAGACGCATTTATGTTGAAATTGCATTTGTCAGGAAATTTGCATGAGTTTAGACTACTTTATATTGAAAAAAATATTTATACATTAGAAGTTGAAGTTGAAGTAGTCTCTAGTTCCCTGCTCATCTGCTCACAAGACGAGAAGTTGAAAAGTAGCTAAAGAATTCACTTGTCTTCCTTCTATGCAGCTTATTAACTTGAGTGGGGATTTTTACTGCCTTCTTAATGGGATATAACGGTCTATTGAGAGATATAAAGTCCAATTGGGAGCTTAAAAGGCCGGGTGTCCTGCTTAAATGAATTGGAATTGCTGCTGGAGAACTAATGGGGGATTCCCCCTCGTTAATAGCCATTGAAAGAAGTTTGGAGGCTGGGCTGCAAGGAGAAGTCACTGTCAGTCAGCTATGGAACAGGTGAAGGACATTCTTGAGAATTGACCTTCATTTGACCTTGGCAGGAACACTGAGAGGAACCGGAAGACCTTTGCTGCCCCCTGGGGTGTAAGGACGAAACTCCTGACATTTGCTTCAATGAGCGACAACGCTCTGACTATGGCTCCGACATTTTCCAAAAGTACTGATCGGAGCCACAAGCTAACCTGGATGCAGAGCTGGTTGGTAGAAATTGGCCAACGAGCCCTTGGAATATTCGCCATTCAAGGCTACACACATTTTGATCCCATTAGCCTGTTTCTGTCTTTGTTCCTTCAGCTGTTCCCTCTGTCTGGTCTTGTGATTTCTGTCTGGCTGTCTGTCTGTCTCTTATTGTATGAAGGAAGGTGATTCACCAAATTAGACAATGCTAACCATAACTTTTATGGCTTCAAGATAACAAAAATATCTTTTATTCTAAAAAAAGACCAAACCGCCAAGGACTCGGTGTTGTGCGGCTTCCCTTGTTCTTTAATTTTCTCCGTTTCGTCATGCCAATATACAAATTCAAAGTCACTGCCTGTGTTTCGCTTTTATTCCTGGAATCGATGAGAAATATTTTTTGATTCTTATGGGGCCATTGCATGATGTGTATCATATCGTTTTCTAATTAAGCATGCTCCTGAGCTCTTGTGGCTTTCCCACTGAAAGAAGAGGCCTCCTGCATCTCCTCCGGATCGTGAGTATTGCATTCGTGACAATTGCACACAGCCAAATTGCTCTCTGCCACTTTTTACTAATCCTTGAGAAAGAGAAAAAAACCATTAAAATTGTGGTTAACCAGATGAGTGTGTTAATGGACCACAATTGCCAAACAGCTATAATTGCAACAATGCTTACAGTATAGAAGAAAGTTTTACAAGCGCATGCTTACAGAAATGTGTATAGAATGTCGCTAGTGAGATCATATACCTGTCCATGTCGTGTTATTCTTTTCAACTTGTATAAGCAGCCAGTGAGGTCGTATCCTAATAACCAAAATCATTGAGTCACAAAACTCATCATACTGTGGTAACACTGTAAAATTTGAAATTTTGAGTAAACTCAAATGATTGAGTGAGATGGTTGCACAATTTGTTTGTGCTGACTTAGCTTGTTGTTTTGTTGTTTTGATTTATGATAATCTTTCTGTTGTTATAACTTACAAACAACAAGCTATGCTGGCTCAAAGAAATTGTGCAACTATCTCACTAAATCAATTAAGCTAACTCAAAATTCACATTTTACAGTGCAAAAGATGCCCAATGCCACATTGACAGTCTCGAAGTGACATCGGACACTTTCTGAAACATTCAAATGTAGGCCTAATCACTTGTGCCTTCAGGGTTATTGCAGCTATATAAAAAGTCTTCAGTAGGAAATAAGGGTTGCTTAATTGCATATGAATTGCTGTTTTATTTCTAGTTGGTATTTGTGCACACCTCTTGACTTGCTGCCATAAGCCTATACCCTTCGACAAATTCTGTAACTTTTGCTTGGGCAGCTTCAAGAGTGCTGGGTTAACGGTTAATGTTTTGGGTCTTTATTGGGTTAGCCTGTCTGTGGACCCTTTTTGATTGTGTATCAAATATCTCTTCTCCCTTTTTGCTCTGGTCTTCTTCTATCTGATCTCTGCTCTCGGACCCCTAAGGACATGTGATGTAAAGGGAGATGGTATATACGTTTGCCAAATCATAAGGCACATACACCTCTGCATATATCCTTTAGGTCCTATATCTGTGCATATTTCTATGCATTTCCTTTCTACGAAAAAAATCTTATCAAGTCAGGATACGCATTCATAGGGATCACCTTTGATAATATCCATTGCATTGAACACTTGCTGCATGAAAGAGTCAGTTTTCAGCAATGCTTCTCTTATAATTACATCAGTTCCTCTCATCTCATCCTTATATCTGCCTCTGATTGCTGCTAATCTAAACACACTGGGGCCAAATAAACTTGAGACAAACTGCCATTGTGTGTGTGAGTAAAAGATAACTGTTACAGATGCTAAGGATGTTCTGGAAAAATATGAGTTGTCTGAAACCAAATACACTCTAAAAAATGTCGGGACAAAATTGGTTTTTTGGATTCAAAATGGTTTTTTGAAAAAACAAATTTCAATGCAAAACCAACATGGATTTTTAAAAAAACCCATGTTGGTTTATTGACACTTGGTTTTTCAAAAAACCATTTTGAATCTAAAAAACTAATTTTGTCTAAATTTTTTCGTATTCAGTATTCATGCAGGTCTATCAACTAGCTATATTCAAGAGAGACTTACACGTTTCAGCAAAAAAAAAATCATGAAACTATATCACCAAGATTGTAATATAATTTATATATAGCACAAAATATGCAAATTTATTATGACGTTTTTAATAAAACATGACAAGCAGGACTTTTCATTAAAAATGTTGCCCACGTGTACCTTCCATATCAATCTGTTGGCAAAACCAACATAGCACACCAAATTCACTTCACTCTATCAGAACTTATCGGAATTCAAGAGGTGGGTCTTATGAAGCATGTTTGGACTTGATAATCCCTTGAATATGATGTTTCTGATGCCACAGGCTACATCATAAAAGAGACACACGAAAGAGCAGTTTTAACCTTTGGGCCTCCATTTACCATGATGAAAAGACTTGTTATGGTAGTGAAGTAAAAGTGGTCCCTCTGTTATGCAACATGCATTATAAGACCACCCTGCAAAATGGAACCATCAATCCCTCCACACATTTTCAGGCCAAATGGACTAATTAGGGCAAGCAAATAACGTTTTTGAAATGTGTCATTACTGTCAGACTCAGACCAGTATGCAACAGCATGTATTCTACTACTCATAATAACTGAATATCAGGAATATGTTTGGAATATATGGAGAAGTAATCCGACTTATATTTCTGACTGAGACAGTCTTTGTTTCAAATGTACTGTGATCCCTGGACTTTTACCGGACAACAGTTTTATCCTTTGCCTCATTGTTGTGTTATTTTTCTGTCCTAATTTAGCCTACTATATGCATAAATGAAAGATATCAAGCCCCATCATACGCCACCCATCCCTTTCAAATGCTCCGAAGAAAGATGATCTCACCAGAGGGGCTACCAATTAGGGTAAGGTGGGGGAAATCCGCCCCCCTTTTCACATATATTCCTTGCTCAGTCCCTCACCTTTATGAAAAATGAACATTGTATTTCAGGGAATGATGAAATATATACATCTGAACATATCTGGAAACTTACATGCTTTAATTCAACACCTTTGAGCCAACATCACCATATGAATGTTCAATCTCAGGGGGCGGATTTGCCCCAGAAGTGTGGGGCAAATCCGCCCCCCTTGAGTTTTGGTTACAAATGACAAGAAACATTTGGCTTCTGAAGTAAATTCTATTCTTAAATGAAGCCCTGGCTCTTCTGGGTGTACTTACACAATGTAAGGATCGTTTCACAATTTATTTGTGAGAATAAAAAAAGTTTGCATTTGGCATATTCAACGTACACTAAAACATGGCAAAAATTCTTAACTTCATCTCAATTAAAATCATAATCACATTTAGTGGAGCTTTATGACAAAATAGAGTGACTTACAAGGCATATCTCGTGTTTGTATGTTTTTAACATGAGAATCAGAGGGGGCGGATTTACCCCATGGACAAGGGGCGGAATTGCCCCGACCACTAGAAATTATGAGGGTGGTATTTTCTAAATATGCATTTTATTGATTGGTGAAATCTCTTGTAAATGTAAAGTCGTTGAATAAACATTGCTATTAATGACAATAAGTAATGTGTTTATACAACATGTACCTGTAAAACACCTCAGTTTTGAAAGTTTCAATTGCACATTGAAATTGCTTAGTGATGAGATTTATGTCTTCTTTCCCAGTTGTAGTCCAAACAAAACTATGTAACAACCTAATCTCTGTGTTTCAGTGGTCTATAGACACATAAGCACTAATCTGCGTGAGATTTATTTATTGTCATTTATATTTTGGGTCATGAGAGAACTTTTTCTCCTCAAGGGGGCGGATTTGCCCCGGGGGCGGATTTCCCCCACCTTACCCTACACTCCTTGCGTTTGATTCAAAGAATAAAATTTACACTCCAGAGCATTGTATCATGGGGTCTAGCAGGCAAGTGTTCAATTGTCTCATTTTCAGGCATACAGACATAAAAATATTTTATCAGGTCTGTACAATAGATGTATGAATAACAATGAGCGTAGCACTCGCAAAACATTGAATGTGGAACCTGAAAATACGTAGATACAAGAAGCACAACTGAGGGTGTCAATTGGTGAAAAATATGGAGCATCGCAGGAAAATTAGCTGTGTCCGGTAACTTTACGTTTACTAATAAGGAAAACCCAGTAGATGGTTATAACCATAATTATAATATACACCTCAGTTATATATGAAAACAGCCAATTAAATTGCACGATAACTGACTCCAGTATGTCCTCATCATATTCTTTTTCCTCCAATTACAAGAGGCGAGAGTCATTATTACATCAATTAAGTTTGTTATGATCGTATAGAACTTCCTTGTCACGTGAAAACAGATAGGCCTATACATTACACAAGATATTCCAAAATATTCATTTCCAACAATACAGTGTTAAGTGTTAAGAAAGCCACCCACCACTAATTATTTCTTGAAAGACTGCCAGTGAATATTTTATTTATTTACCAAAAACTGGAAATAACAAGAAGTATTTTACTATTAAAAAAACAACAACTCTATGCAGCCTCCCGTAGTGGGAATCTCTTCAGTGTCCCTGCAACCTTCTGAATCGAACCCGATGAAGCTTGTTTCTTCCAATGCAGTTCTAAGTATTCTATGATAAAGGGTGGACCTTAATTTAAAATTCAATTACAAAACAGTTTTTCATAAAACCAGGGCTTTGGAGTCGGGCAATAAGTGAACCGACTCCGACTCCCGACTCCTTTGGCTTTCTGAAAAGCGACTCAGACTCCGACTCCTTAGGTCTCCTGAATAACGACTCCTACTCCGACTCGCGACTCCGCTTATCGGCATTATTGCACACAAATCTTACATGGTTAACAGGGTAGAAAAATTAGTTCCACAAAGTTTTCATGGATTTTGTACAGGAATACTTATTTAGGATCTTTTGTGTAACACATTTTATATTTTTGTAAATGTGTT
The DNA here is from genome assembly GCA_026936325.1 of Platynereis dumerilii. NCBI lineage: Eukaryota > Metazoa > Annelida > Polychaeta > Phyllodocida > Nereididae > Platynereis > Platynereis dumerilii. The sequence goes on from JAPTHN010000011.1 coordinate 23,806,776, forward strand.
TTTGTAAATTATGATAATCATTCTTAGGAGTCAGGAGTCACCAATTTAATTTTCGACTCCGACTCCGACTCCACCTGAATTTCAAAGTTCGACTCCGATTCCGACTTCACCCAAAAACCTCCGACTCCATGACTCCGACTCCCGACTCCGACTCCAAAGCCCGGCATCAAACATATCCAATTTGCAACCTTCTGGTATTCATCATGACAGCATGGCAATGCTTTTCCGGTGGTACATTATCTATTCTGTGCTCAATCTGTTTTTATGAATTATTATGTCATCATATCATCATATAACCATAATACCAAAATAACACGCATTGTACAATAATTAATGTGTGTAGGCCTATACATGCTTTCTCTATACAAATTTACTGGGCTAATCAATTGGACATATAACCGTTAGCTGTCAAAACAAAGTGCAAGTAAAAACTACAGTCAGATTGACAAGTGCAAAAAAGTTAATGTTATGTAGATATAAAAAAAAGAATAAAAAAAGTCATCACAGCTGTTGGGTTTCTGGATTAGTAAAACATACTTGAATGGATTTGCATTTACAAATACATTGGTATGACTTATCAAAATATGTTTAGTTGGAAAATACAATTGTGTGATATTCAATTGATCGTTGACATGGTTCTAATTGACTGACACAAATAAGGATTGATGGAGGCTTGTAACTGTCGATGAGTGATACTTTGCCATGGTTTGGCCAGTATATTAGAATACAAATGAATGTACTCGTAAATGTATTGGGTTTAAAGATTTCATAATTGTAGACACTAGCTGAGACTGAATGTTAATTATTTTTTAGGACATGTTATTCAATAGGAAAAAGTGATGTCATTTAAGTTTTTGGATGTCACTTTTCCCTGTAGAATACACGTCCTAAAAAATCGCATTCAGCCTTCAATGGTGTCTACAATTGTGAACTTTTAATGTAACATCTGAGTTCCTCCTGTGAGCCTGGCAAACATTTATAATGACATTATCGAACACTGTAAAATTTGAATTTTGAATCCGCTTAAATTATTGAGTGAGATGGTTGCACAATTCCTTTGAGCTATCATAGGTTGTTGTTTTAAGTTATAACAACGAAAAGATTATCATAATTCAAAACATCAAGAGCTCTATGTTGGCTCAAACAATTTGTGCAACCATCTCACTCAGTCATTTGAGCTGACCCAGAATTTCAAATTTTACATTGAAAGGTCTGATCAAGCTGGAATCTTGCTCAGCTCCCAGGGATGCATACTCGTACAGACTTAAACCAGTGTGCAGCAAATTTCGTGCATGTGCTCCTTAGTCTAGCATTCCATAATTTCCATCATGCACTGTCTATTGCCAAGTACCCATTTGAACCAGGGTTGAGTGAAGCAATGATTTTAGGACGATCTGCTTAGTTTTAAAGTTGCAAAATTATTATTCCTTGAGCTAAATTTCACTGTGTATATGTAGATTGATCTTTTATGTAGTATACGTGCTTCATAGGCCTAGTATGTTTGCACTGATCAAGCATGCCAAGAACAGGCAGAGATCACAGTAAATGAGACAATTAAGGTTCACATGTGTAATTATCGCCCATGCTATGCTATGCATAGGGCGATTATGCTTTAGTGCTGAAATCTACTGAAGGGGTGAAACAACCATTGCTCTGGCCTTCCCCAGGCCATTGCACAATGTCTTCTCGTGTGTTTTCCTCATAAGTGACTCTGAAGATGTGCACAACACACAGTTTTCCTCATTTAATCCCCATTAAATCAATTTACTGTCACCAGCTCTGAAAGCCCATCGAAGGGCAAGCCAGGCTGCTTCTTCGCCGCCATTATACGTTTCACGCACCTGCCACTAGGATCGCTGTCAACCTACTGTACTATCACGCCATCTGCAGTATTGATGCAAAGCAGTCATGTTTGGCATTAAAGATCAGCAGACCAGAGCTCAGTATCCATCCAGCCTTTTCCTGTGCAATTGCTGCGACAATGACGCACCGGAGGCCTTAATATCGGACGCAGCACCTTCTAAGTGGTACCATTGTTTCAGAAATTTAATTTCCTACATTTTGAGCTAAGTTTCGGCTCTGTACGACCATTCTTTCTATGTTAAAAGGGCGTCCGAAGCACTCGAGGTTGATGTCCGAAGTTTTATTTACATGTTATATTTACTGTCATAAATTGGCCTCATAAAAATATTTCAAGAATCCAGTGTGTTTTCTAAAGATAAAAGGTAGATGCTAGTATTTTTTTTTAGATTTTTCAAAACCACAAATCACCCCAAAACCAGGTCCTGAAGATTCTGTTATTTCACCCAAGCAAAGATGGCGTTGGCCCAGACCTGTGTTTCCAGACCTAGTTTGGCATGGGCGATGCTGCACCTAAACAGTGCTTGTTGTGTATGATACTATCATGTCTATCACAACAATTAGACCAACTCATTTCAAAGTAAAACATACATAACAGGACCTGCAGTGTTATCACTGACATTCTCAAATGTCAAATGCAATCACCCAATTGATTCACTCATACAACCTTCTACCTGATATCACAAAACTTGTGTCTTTTATTCAGGTTAAGTTCTGATTGATCCTTTTGCCTGATCAATTTCATCAATACAGCAAAGATTTGTATTGGGGCATGGAAGCTATTACCAATACTGGAATATTTGTTCTGTGTTAGAATTATGCAAATATTGCCATATCTTCCAGGCTTGTTAATAAACATGGTCGTTAGACCGAGACAACTTGTCCAATGTGTCTATTCTATGTAGTCAATTTGTTCAGTGAGGTCAGTCACACCACACTGGCTACTGAAACAGTCTTGACTACCTTATTACAGCTGAACTTGTCAAAAGCACAGACTCAGAAATGTTTTAATACATCACCGTATTATACACAGTGTGATACGGGTATAGCATGACATGCTCAGACACAGTTCTCCCATGGCCTGTGATCAATCCCAAGATCAGGCGCATGCACACATTGCACAGCGTAACATAGAGCTTCAGACATGTTCACTAACTCCATTTTACATTTTTGGCCTTGGTGTCCTTGCTATTCATCAGATTTTCACGTGGGAAAGATCAACGTGAAGCTTGGAACATCAGCTATATGACTGGCTATTCAAAATTGTAGAAAAATCAAATATGAAGTACAAAAACCACAGTAAAAGCAACATTTTTATTCAAACTTTTCATACAATTTATATCATTCACATATAGTTCAATACACATTTCTTATCCATCCTAAATGTTACCCATAATATTTTCCTGCATATCAACAGCCAGTTTGTAAATTTGTTTGGCATTTCGACCGCGACCTTTCCTGACTTCAGGCAGTTCACCGCAAGTGTATCGCATTGCTGCAGTTTCAACAATTGCTATCTTTTTCTTTTCTAGGTAAAATGTCATATCAAGTAAGTTCTCTCTCAAGTAAAAATAACCTGTAAGCACGTCTGTTTGAGGGGGGAACTCAGACCCATAATCATCCACAACTGTCGTTTCAGTGGTTTGCTTTGTGACAACATGAAAGAGGTAAAAGTCGAATAGAGACATTTTGTGTCCCAATTTTCATTTGAGCAAAAATGCAACTTGATCATACACTACAGCCTTGAAATTTGGCACGAATATTACCAATACATGGGACCACTCGAATACAGAAGAAGAAGTGCTGCCAAAAATTATAAATTGTCGAAACAATACTTTGAATCTCCGAATTTTGCTAAATTACTACAAAATTTCAGTGTGGAACATTTCATGTCCCATTTTTGATTTGCATAAAAATTAAACTTGATCTTTCGCTACAGCCTTGAAATTTGGCACGAATGTTACCAATACATGGGACCACTGGAATCCAGAAGAAAAAGTGCTGCCAAAAATTATAAATTGACCAAACACTACTTTGAATCTCCGAATTTTGCTAAATTACTCCAAAATTTCAGTGTGGAACATTTCATGTCCCATTTTTGATTTGCGTAAAAATTAAACTTGATCTTTCGCTACAGCCTTGAAATTTGGCACGAATGTTACCAATACATGGGACCACTGGAATCCAGAAGATAAACTGCTTACAGAAATTCCAAGTTGGCCAAACAATACTTTGAATCTCCGACTTTAGCAAAGTTACTCTTAAAATTTAGCATGGAACATTTCATGTCCCATTTTAAATTTGACCATTACAAACTGAATATACATGCTAGCAAGTTTATTTTTGTTTAGTAATATTGTGAAGAGCAGGGACCAACAATATATGCAGTGAAATAAAATAATATTTCTCCTTTAATTTTTTTACTGACCTGTAAATACATGCAGTTGCTAGTTCTGGAAAATCGGGACAGGTTGCGCAGCTTCGGAAAAACTCTGACTGCAACTTTCCTGGCAGAGAAAATGACACTCTTTTCGTAGATATTACTTCTAATAAGTATATGAAGCATCACAGATAGTTTCATAGCTCTGCTATTAGTAATACTTGAATGAATTGCTTATAAACATTGCAAAGTTAGGTTTTGCGTTACATTGGACATCCCCGAGATCCTGATTTTTGCACAATATTTCAATTGTAGTTTGATATTCATCTACATTACAGACCTAGGACCTTAAACATATTTTACGACAAAAGATATCTTTGATTCGGTGAAAGAATTGTGATCCTGACCCTCTTATTAAAGATTTTACGCTGGTTTATACTCAGAAAATGTGAAAACTGCACCTGATCTTGGGATTGGCTCTAATTGGTAAGTGCGCTTGTCAACTGGCTTTGAGGGCGTGGGTTCAAATCTCATCCCGGGAACTCACTTTAGTCCGAGCCCATGGGACTTTAAATGGAGGCGGGTTGTATCCAGTATTCTATGCTGGGGCAACTGAAAGACCCTGGGCATCCCTGAATCATAGGGTATGTGCCAGACTCACAGTCTTCTCAATTATCATCATACGGCGATCGCCTGCCTCGATATAGCCCCTAAGGTTCTGCAGAGGCATAAAACTCAAACAAACAAACATGCTCAGACACTTCTGAGTCTGTGCTTTTGTCTTCAGCAGTACGTATAAAGAAATGGCTGAGGTGCTTTTAAAATCCTTTTTACGTACGGTATCTCAGGAAAGGCATTTCTTTAAAATTTCTGGCTGTATCATTGCTCTGGGGAAAAAGCTACCCAGAAAAAAGCATTAAACAAGGAAATGATAATAATTATATTAGAGGTGACTTTATAGAAGCAAATTTGGGCAGTTGCAAAATTTTTTACCTGATCCGCATTTTATTACTACAGCGCCAGTTCCCAATCTGCTGATTTATTTCCATAGCCCAATTTTCTTCTCAGCTGGACCCTCCATTGAGGGATTTTGTTTAGAAATTATTAAGAGAGAGGTGCTCCCCGCCAAATATAACTAAGTAAACATGTATGCGTCGAAGAGCTGATGCATCGCCTCAGAAAAGTATGGTTAATGCACAACCAATATTAGATTTGTTGGAGATGTTTGTTTGTCAGAACCAGGATTTTTAGGAGTATCCAGAAGAGCCATTCAGTTGTCTTGTCACAACCATATTGGTTGAGCAATGTCCATTGTGATTGGTTGATAACAACCAAAAGTGTGATTACCACCACCAATGTTTTTATAGAGAAACTGTACTGAAAACAGTTTGTGAGAAAAATAGATAACAATATGAGAGGTATCATTCTTTGACAACATATATCCAATGCAGGATGTTCAGATGCCTTGCCTTTTCACACCATATGCATATATGCCTTTTTGGAGCAAAATCAACCATCTTCTACGGCATATTGTGTGCAGATTCTTGTATGTATTATCTGCTGGAAGCTGGAAGCTGCTAATTCAACCCCAAGGTTTCATCTGAGGAGATCCTGTCCAATTTTGTAGCAACAAGCATCTAAGTAATCTGATAGCATCTGTGCATGGGGCCATATATGCCCTGGTACAAGGGCAGTAACTTATCAGCAGCTAAGAATCTGGAAGGTTCCTGATGGAAGATGCGTCTTTGTTCTTAAGGCAACATACAAGGATCCTTAGGACAATGGGAGGAACTTTGTAAGGCACACAGTGGGTGAAAATAAATAGGCATTTAAAAAAGACAAAAAAGGACAATAAGAGAGATAGAATGGATAAGCAGCGAGAGAAAGGAAGACAGAACAGAACAGATTCAGAAATTATGAGAGAAACAGTGCTACTGATATGTTAATGGAATTCAGGAAACAATAGCATAGGCATATTATGTAGCCACAATTTATAGGACATTGAAAAATGTAACAAATGTCTTTAAATGAGTCTGTATAATGTCCTTCCAAGTTCCAGGAAAGAGAAAAGCAAAACAGTTATAATTTAACTTTGGGATTAAGGTAATGTGATGCACGTCCAGAGGAAGCTGAAGGGATGGATGCAAATTAAAGGCAACACACGAGATTTAAGAATCACAAAAGTCAAGATACATTATCAGGGTGGAGTTTGACTCAGGATCATATTCCAAAAGAACATACGCTCTCTCCAAGAAAGCACAGTTATATAATAAAGCTATAGGATGGTCACATAGTAAGTGCAGAAAGGTGTATCCCATAGGCCCATTTCATTCTATTGTGTTTTAATGTTTGGTGAATTTGCTTTTATTTTGGAACTGTGCAGATGCATTCCTGCATCTCCAATATGCATGGGTGAAATACCGGAATGGGTTGAAGTGCAGAAAACATTAAACAAGAACGGAACTTTGAAAATTGCAACCCTAACCCAAATTTTACAAATTACCCAAACAGGCACCCTAATTTGCAAAATGGGATTGCATGTTCCTAACCATATCCCCTCATTTTCCTTCCAATTTCAATTAACCCCCATGGTTTTTCACGTTAACCCTATTCGGTGTGTGCATGCAACAGGCAGCAGATTGGTTTTGAATTATTGTCTTTTTGGTTTCCCTTTTTTTGCAGTGTACACTGCTATTTATGGCTGGCTGTTATCTCTGTAGACTACACTGAAGACTAATGGGGATTTCTGTAGGATTTAAAACATGCTATCTGCCCCACCCAGCACATGGCCCACGCCAATGGTATACCATGTAAAGCAACGTCGAAGAGGTCCTAACTCACATGCTCACTCGGTTACTTTTGCTTATAGAATTAGTTTTTGTGCACACAGTGATCTCTGTAGTGCAAGTCTGTCCTTTCTGAGGTCATGAGGTGGACTTTTTTTGCTGCGCACTCTTTCTTCTGTGCAAAATGCATGGAATGAAGAGACTGTTCACTGTAAAATATAAAATTTTGAGTCAGCTCCAAAGATTGAGCGAGATGGTTGCATAATTCCTTTGAGCTTACATAGCTTGTTGTTTTAAGTTATGATAATCTGGCCATTGCTAACATAGCTTGTTGTTTTAAGTCATGATAATCTGCCCGTTGTCTTAACTAAAAACAACAAACTATGTTAGCTCAAAGGAACTGTGCAACAACCTCACTCAATTATATAAGTCAACTCAAATTTCAAATTTTACAGTCGTGTAAGGCATGCATATATGTCTCTAATTAGTCGCATTTAAATGTCTTCCCAGTGCCAAAATACAGGCACTAGTATACATTGGGTCCTGTCAGCTTTGCAATTATCCTAAAAGAAATACACAAACACTCTAAATCTTATCTGAAAAAAAAAAAAACATCTTTAACCAAAATATATCAAATTTGTCGCTTCTTCTTTTAAATGGCTATTTGTTGCCCAGGTCGGTATTGCTCTTGTTCGGTGGATATCTTTTTTGCTTTTTGCAGGGCAAGTCTGAGATGACCTCATCAGCAAAAGCTTACTGATTTATTTCTAGATTCTCAGCAAGTCAGACGGAGGCATCTATCATCCCAATCTTGCTGCAAGTACTCACCGAGGATAGATTCTTCATCTGAGAACCAACAGAACTGAGCATTGTGTTTTGAGGAACTGTTGTTGTATTGTCTGTTTTGTATGGTATCAGGCATTTCATCATGAGGTCTGCATGAAAAGGGAGATGCACAATAATGGAACATACACTTTTTGGCCATAGTGAAAGCATGATTGTTTGAAAACAGAATATATATTCTGAACAGAATTAATTAATTCAACTGTTAATAATATCATGCATTTTGTCAAACAACAGGTCTTCATCTGTACATCTGTACAAACATATGAAATGTAAGTGTAATGAAATAAATGCTATAGGCCTATACTGTTGTATTTCATCTAATTGGAAAGATATATTTAGAAAGAATATAGGGTGGACCTACAATGCATATTTGGATTGCAGTGTGGGATAAACGTAATATATAACAGGCATTTGAAAATAGAACTAATAAATGGAGCTAATCTGAAACCAGGTTTAATATAACATTACTATCTATTTGTAGTTGTAGTAATTCAACCTAATAGTTATTTGATACGAGTTCAGAAAAGAGCTACAATTTCCATGGCTATGTGAATTATAATGAGATTATATAATGTATATATGTGAATGAGTATAGAGTTGCCTCTTACAATAAGACCATCCCTTCTGTAGTCATGAAGTGGTCTCTCATGGGGGTGTAGTCCCTTCTTTTGGTGCAAAATGCACTAAACACAAGGTGTTAGCACTCTGTAGAGTGCATAGGCCTGCTGCAACAATTTTACATGTATGGTTTATGTCTTTTGCGCCTGCCCTGTGCCCAGGCGAACCTGGTGCGCCTGAAATTGTGGAAGCTCTTTGTCCCGAAGAATATGGGCTCACTCATGCATGAAACAGAAGCAGGCGAGCATATTTGTGCACATAAAAAGTGTCCGATGTACATATCTCAACCAAAATCTAATTAGTTCTTCGTTATGGTGAATCGAAAAATCCCGATTACTTTCAGTTGAACCTGTTCCGAGGTTTTTCCAGAATCGTGTTGACAGATGAATGGACAGACAGACGGACAGACGTATGCGAACAAAAACATTAGACCCATCCTGCAATAGGCCTGATAAACTTGATGCAGCTGTAATTTAATAAGGAGACCACATCACATCACTTAAGCCAGTATCTTTTAAAATAAGGGTCTTATAAAGCAGAGGTCACTGTTTTCACAATGTGTGGGATATCTAGATACATTTTTAAGTACTGCATCACTCCATAATGAGTCTACATCATATACATGGGATATTGCAGCCTATTCTATTATTATCATCAGCTGGTCATTACCAGCTTATTCGAGTGATTACCAGCTAATTCGGCCTTACTGCTAAATGAGCCTTATGCTCAGCTGAACTGTGATCCTCTTTTGGTATTGGGGAGGGGGGGGGGGATGCATCACTATGCAGATCTATGGATGCTAATTCCGCGGTTGTCATTGAATCATATTTGTGCTGCTCAAATTGTTCAGCTCCACAATGTAGTCTACAGGTATGCTGTACAATACAATATGCAATGAGCAATTTGAGAGTTTCAACCTTGAAACATAGGCTGCGCAGCAGCATACCCTCGGCTATTCAGCAGGCTATTCTGAAGCCGGTGAAATCAATTGACATATCGGCGATAGATTATGACCCTCAAGTACAGTTTTACCAAACCAGTCATATTCAGATGCCCAGTCTCCCTTTGTATGGCCCAAGTCTCCAACTTGATGTGGAGAGCTGGGCCAAAATTTTTACAATTTTCATATGGTTTTAGCTCATAGGTTCATGAACATATATATCAATGCCCCCCTACAGATATATTCTTAACTATTTCTAGATGCAATCAATGTATAAAGAATGTTCGTATAATCATAATGGTCTCTCAAGCTTCCTTACTCTTTTTGGCTGACGGAAAGTGTTTTTAGATGAATGAAATGTCAATTTTTCTATTTCATATGATGTTTTATTGTATTTAATTTTGACAAATTCCCAGCCCTAGCATTCAACAGATTCAAGGTACTGAAAAGAGATGTTGCAATGAAATAAAAGGGTCACCTCATTGCTATGTCCTCCTCCTGTCCTAATTAGCCTACCAAGTGCATAAATACAGGAGGTAAAGTCCCAATCATCCGTCCATCCGTGATTCTCTGGATGTATTAGATTACATAATTATAGATGATCAATCAATCAATCAATATCTAACTATCTATCTATCTATATATAAAATATCTATCTATGTATCTATCTATGTATCTATCTATGTATCTATCTATGTATCTATCTATGTATCTATGTATCTATGTATCTATCTATCTATCTATCTATCTATCTATCTATCTATCTATCTATCTATCTAACAACTAATCAATAGTGCAACATGAAAATCTATTTGCTGGGATAAATTCACAGTGGATCTATCTGTCAAACAATTAATTAATCATTCATTCATTCAATCAGTCCAATCAGTCAAGCAATCTTCAGTCATTTAAACACCTTTAAACTAAAACACCTTATCCATCTATCCATCTATCCATCTATCTATCTATCTATCTATCTATCTATCTATCTATCTATCTATCTACCTATCCATCTTATCATAAATTATGAATAGAATAAAGGCCTGCCTAAAAACAGATAATTTTATAATAGTTAGGTTGTCTATCTATCCAATCTATCTATTTAAAATATTAAACTAAAACAATGTGTGGCCTACAGATACTTTTTAATAAGACTAATACATTTACTACTTATCACCAAAAAGGTCAAATGCAGTCCAAACTTGGCTGTATAAGTATAACAATAGCTGAAAAGGCAAAAAAAAAGCCTGCATGGGATATAAAAAGTCACATCTCAACTTCTACTTGGCCTATATTTCTGATCTAAATTGGAAATTTCATTATAATGTTTAAGATAAAAAAACTAAGGCTATCAATGCAGTTTGAACATATTTCTAAGAAAAAAGGGAATTTTGTTAGAAATATAGGGGTGCTATTCAACTGCTTCTGTACCCTCCCCTTTGTTCTTGGGTTTGGCCATTGGAGAGGATTAGTGACATCATGTTACATAATGTCCATTCAACAGAAGCTGCACCCTGTTCCCAAACAAAGCAGTGACACTTATTGTCTTAAATGGCTAAATATGCTTTGGGTGAGATTTGTTATTGATTAAAATTCAAATTTATCCAACATTAAATATCTTAGGATATAAAATGAAACATTGAAATTCATAGAATTAAGGTTTTGTTGCATGCCAAGTAAATTTCTAAATAACCTTGTATTTAGTTAATTCATTTCTGCAATCATTATTTGATCACATTTAGTTTTTATGCAATATTATAAATAAAGCAGGCCTGACTTTAATTTAATTTCTTTCCTTTAATTTACATCACTGAGGTTAATTTTAGCAAAATGGGGTTTTGAGATTTCTTGTCAAAAGTTCAGAATGGTAAGGCCCCTTGAGTCAGAACTATGTGCATAAAGCATATTTGTATATATATAATATATATAATATATAATTTATCTTATTAAACAACATAAATTCTGAGGAAGAATTTTATGAAAAAAGTATACTTGGGGCACATTGAATGACACTTTGAGTAACCAAGATCCAAAATTGACTGAAATGTGACAATTCAAAGGTCTACAGTTTTTTGCCTATTTTTAGCAATTCTTGTCTTTTCATGTTCAAAAATCTAATGATATAACAGATATATGCATGAAAATCGTGTGTTTCTTTCATGTTTATTCATTTTGTTTACATTCAAGAGCATTGCGTGACTTGATTAGAAATGAAATGGTCAGGAAGTTGATATTTTCACATTTTTGTGAATTTTAAACTTCTTCTTTCGGCCTAAAAATTGCATAAACTACATACAAAAAATTATACTTGGGCCACATTGTATGGCACTTTGAGTAACCAAGATCCAAAATTGACTGAAATGTGACAAATCAAAGGTCTATAGTTTTGGCCTATTTTTAGCAATTTCTCTCTTTTTATGTTCAAATATATGATGATGTAACAGATATATGCATGAAAACCATGTATTTCATTCATGATTATTCATTTTGTTCATATTCAAGAGCATGGCATGACTTTATTAGAAACGAAATGGCCAGAAAGTGGATATTTTCACATTTTTGTGAATTTTAAACTTGTTTTGTCGGCCTAAATTATTGCGTCAACTACATAATGGCCATAAAAGTTCCTTCTCAATAGGTTTAACTATAATACCTTTTGGTTTTTAAAAATATAGTTATTACTGTTTTGGCGTGAGAGACCAAAATTCCAGAAAAATGTAAAAAATCACACATTTTTCCAGTATTTTGCTTTTTATGCAAAATTCGTTAGATGGACCCTCTAAACGATTCAAGCAGTTAAGAGACCTATATTTTAGACAACTAAATTCTAAATTTCAAATGTCTAACTCCAAAATTGAGGGAATTGCAGAGGGTTGAAAAAAACCCATTTTTTTACATTTTTGGTTCATTCTTTGAAAACTATTTTAGTTAGAGCATTCAGACCCCCAAAAGGCACAACTAGGGTATTTAATACATGTTATGGTAGATTTTCATGCCCATAGGTATAACCGTTTCCGAGTTCTGGCCCGGAAACGAAAAAAAATAATTTTTCCAAATTTTCAATATTTTACAAAAACTGTGGTCATTACATAAATATGAACTCCAGAAGGCACATTAACACTATAAGACCCATTCATATGTCAAATTTCAAATATATAGGTGTAATAGTTTTGGCACAGAGGCCAATACACATTGTGTGACGCCGCCCGCCCGCCCGCCCGGCCGCCCGCCGGACGGACAAAAATTTGCCATACTAACTAAAATACCCGATGGCAATATACATTGCCGAGAGTAAAAGAGGCAACAACAACTTCTTTCCTTTTACATGCCCTATCACAGGGACATTATACAAATATACATACATTATGCAGTAAAACAGGACTGATGATTAAAGCAAAAAACATTCCAAGATGCTATATATATCATAAGATTATAGAAGTCATGACATTGAATTTCAAACTTTCCAAGCAGTTATCTCATTATAATCCTCTGAGTAGACACTTATTTCAATGACTATTTGATGCACAGCCATGCCAGCAACATTATAGGAATTTTCCAAATTTAGACATTTCAACACACCAGCTTTATTAACAAATCGATACGAATTTGAGTGAATTGTTTTTGACATGCTCAATACCAGACAACTGCTAAAATCCAATAATCGGATTAAGTTATCAAACAAACAACATTACAAAGTGTATAGGCCTATAGATGACATAGCTGTCTGCGGTTGCCTTTCATCATTACCAGGCCTTACAGACCTGTCTTTTCTGAAGCTTGTACACTTTGTGTGCTATGACTGTGTAGCCTTCAGGGGTTGATTACCCTTTGAGACTCTTCCTTGTTTCATCTCAAAGAGACAGGATGTCTTGAGCCTCAGGACAGAGAAACACACATTGTCTTATTCTTAAAGGTTTTGTTAACATCTCTACTCTCAAGGTAACTTAGGTGAGTTGGTGAAATAAATATCATCATACTATTAATTCATGAACCCCTCACACTCCAGACAAACTGCCAATTGTTCAGTTATGAAAACTTGCAATAGGCTTTTCTGCACTGTCAAAAAGTCCTTATATCAGCCAAGCTTGGTGTTTGTAATTACAGCCAAAGAAATAGAAGTGATGCTTTGTGTATTCCTCCCTCCCTGAACCATGTTTTCACGAGTTTTATGTTAGTAAAAAACCAAAGATAGAACGCATGTAATACACATGTCAGCTGTCTCCTTCAAATAGCATAGCACTGTCTGAAGTTGGAATGTATCCTTTTTTTCGGTATAAGAATTAAACTTTGAAAAGCAAATTTGAGTTACATCAATAGGGCCATGTTTGTATTTATTCAAGGTATACACTGCACAATGTACACTGTGTCTATTCCTATTCTCTGCCTTCTTGATTTAAAAATACAGGGGCTAAAAGGGTAAATAGTTACCACATGTTATTTCACGAGAGACAACTTACTGGAAACAAAAAACAAAATGGCTTGATTGTTCAATGCATAAATTATATATCATATAGGTCATTTTAGAGTTCAACAACAATTTCAATTAAACATACAAATGGCATGCATGGAGCAAGACCACATGATATCAGAGCCCAAATACAACAATTTGTAAACAATTAAACATGTCATTGTGTTATCTATTCACAGATTATTAAATTCATTGAGCCCATAATTTACTTAATCGGTTCTTCACTTCTAACTGACCAATTAAAGTACGAGAAACACAAACAATTGACATTGGGAGGGGATATCTCCTTAAGAGGAAATACTAAGCCTCGTGAACTGCACTAAAACCACAAATTCCACCAAAGTGCTTCCATTTTAGTGAACCATGTCTCGCAACAAATTGGATTTATTCAGTTTTCAGGTTCAATGAGGTTGTTTCAACATTTCCATGCTATCAATAATTTCCTCATGCTTTTAATTCATCTCTCCATGACAAAATAGCCTTGTCATGTCTCGTGCCATTTAGGTGTTTATTTTGGATATGAAAATGTTCCCAGTGCCATCAGAGTAGCCTGAGTAGGCAGGCTCCATGTTGAATAATGGATCACAATAACCACAACTTAGTTCTGTTCTGACGAAGTATTTATAAGCAGAAATTCACTTACTCAGTTGGAAGAAGGTTTTGATGACTACAGTCTGGTTCTTAGTTTAACGGCATATTACAGCAAATTTATAATTCATGTACACAAACCTTATAGAGATAGCTACATCAAATTGTTCTGATTCTACTGGAAGTTGTCCAAATAGAAGTTATACAAAAATGACAAATTATGTAAGAAAAATATGACTTTTATATTCGTACAAATTTTATAGATTTCTTTTTTAAACCACCCTTTTGAGTGAGTTATGGATGGATCGTGGTGTGGTGTTAAACGATGTTAGAGTCTATAGTCCTTGGTCAAAATCATATGTCGTCTCACGTGCGGGCTGGTTTTGAACTCACACTTATACCGCAAATGCTCATTGCTCTAGATGAGCAAAACCCAGCCACATTGAATGGTTTTGAGTAATATGGAACTGACATACTGCCAACAATGAATGATCTCTATTCACTATGGCCCAGCAGTATTTATAGAACCATGTCAATGAACAATAAAAAGGTACCAATGCAGTGGAATTATTACATTCACGTAGGCCTAATTCACTGTTCAACATGTGATTTCATGCGGACAAATATGCCCTGATTAAATTACAGATTTTAAGCATGAATATAACTTTATATATAGGTGTAGTTCCTGGTACTAGTGAACAGATTTATACACACATGTACCATAATTGGACAAAATCATGTAAATGCTCCTCAGCTGTCTTAACTTGTGGATAGCCTAAGTCACGAAATATGCATCGGATGTCATGACAACTATGTCACGTGACATTCCCATGTTACATACTGCATGTCAAAACACACATGTAAATGTATGTATGGTTGTATTTTATTGCCTCATTACACTATACATGTATATGGTAAGACACCGCCTCAAGATGCCTTACTCAACTTCATATCATGTCTGTACAAGTTCCATACTTTTTCATATGTCGTTGGCTGTTTTGTGACATCTGGGGGGTTTCTCAGGCGAAGATGTTTCATCACAAAGAAAAATGGAAGAAAAAAGCAGAAAGCGGAAAGAAATCAAAGAAGAAATAGAAAGAATGAAGGCAGAGTAAAGGCATGGGGAGGGATGAAAGGGAAAAATACTATCATTTTGTATCCAAGAAACTCACATCTATCATTCGAATGCTTTTGAATGCATCTTTTGTACCTAGTTCGTGCCAAGTACACCAGGTGGAGACAAAATAGATGTCGCATGACTCACCCCAAGGTCGAAGGCTACAAGAGCGACTTGATTCATTGTGACACACAGAAAACAGGTAGGCGAATCCGAAGAAAACTTAACCTAGTTTTGGAGGTTCGAGCCAAGGACAAGACAAGCAACCATGGTTATGAAAAAAATAAGCGGCCATGTCATAAAAAGTGGATCCCCCATTCTGTTAGATACTTTGGCATGTCCTATCCCAACTCCAAACGTGATTCTGCTCAGGTTTTGAAGACACAATTGCAGATAAGGGCAGACATGATGGGTCTTTAGTTTCTCGGAATTGAGATTGCACTCTTGCTTATTTCGTCCTACCAACCACCTTAGAAAAAGTACCTTAAGAAGATCCAAGAAGCTAACAATCAGTTTTATCTGGCCTAAACTGTTTGACCAAATTACCCATACTTAGGGCTTGTAAATTCGGGGACTGTCTTCACCAGGATCTGAACACACTGCTGCATTGTGTTCAATTTCTTTTTAGCAATTTCCCACCAGTTGTAGTCCAGGAATGGTCAACAATGACATGTCGCTTCATCAACATTTACAAGAAATAGGTAGAATAACACTCAAATTAACCCACTTCTGGAAGATCACACCAAGGACAGGGCCACTATATGATTATTTAAAACACAAATGTCAATATGCTGGCTCAAGAAGTAGAGCAGTTTCCATAATGTTTGGCAGTCAATTGTCCTATCACCTATCATCTTTTGGTGAAGAGCAAAGATTCCAATATTACAGATTGCTTTGAGTGGAAAAGAGCCCAAACATTCTCCAGAACAGGAACAACCTTTGAAAGGAATCAGTTGACTTCCAGTTTTATCATCTTATCATTCTATCTGCCTGTTGTGACTGTTAGAGAAAACTGCTCAAAATCTGACAAATTTTTTGAATGGGTGCCTCTGGATTCAACTTGCCACCACAAGGCTCACCAGTCACTAGCCATCTCAAGACCAACTGAAGAGGAACACTCTGTCACTACACATGCTCTGAGGTGCTCACTCATAATGATAAACTCAATATTGCTAAGGTGATATGAATTTTCCTTTTAGCTTCATTCCAGAAATAACCATTCAGACTCAGGTGCATCACAGGGAACTTTACTGCTTGCTCATTACCTGCTAAGTCCTAATGGAGATTTAAGGAGTCCCCCCCCCCCCTGTGACTATATGATATATTGTAACTGCAAAATTGACCTTGCACTGGAGTCTTCAGAAATATTTCATATATAGCTTTTGCTCCAGATATTAGACATTCAAGAATCAAGATGCTATCAAAAGCTTGCCTAGTGCAAAAATACCCTACAGAAACTCATATGAAAATATCCCATAATGTCATGAAATCTGAAAGCTGCAGAATTCAGAAAGCTGCATCAAGTTTCTAACAAGAATGATGGTTGTGTTATATTATCAATGTGATTTTCAAAGATGTCAAAGTTAAGAAAAATCACAAAGTTCTACCCAAATGTATATTTATGACAAGGAATTGTATTAATGATGTAATACATCATGTACCTGCAGTGTACGTCATAAAAACCCAAATTTAAAAAGTGAAAACATAAATTGTTACTTTTGTTTTATAGCATTCCATGCACTGTAAAATTTGAATTTGATTGAATGAGAGGGTTGCTCAATGCCTTTGAGCTAACACAACTTGTTGTTTTTAAGTTATGACAACAAACAGATTATCATAACTTAAAACAATAAGCTATGTCAGCTCAAAGGAATTGTGCAAACATCTCACTCAATCACTTAATATGACTCAAAATTCAAATTTTACAGCGAGGAACTGAATAATAGTGACTATCTAATAAAAAAGGCCAAGCCTAAGTCTTTCTCATCCATTTTTGCTCCTTGACTGCTTGCTGTATTGCATTTCGTCTTATCTATCTTGTACCAAACATGTTCAGTTCTTCCCTTGTATACTAAACAAGCTTTGCATGGTTAATCAAAGAAGAAGGCCCTTTGAAATGTGGTTTTATCTACCATCCACTCTGATACACTTGTGATTAGTGCCATCTTTGTAAAGATGGTTACAGGACAGCAAAACCACTATCTATGAAGATCATGTATACTCTATACATCACTTTGTGTATTTTGGTATCCTCATGGTTAACATACAAAAGGGGCATGAAGCTTGAAATCAGGTGCTGCATACCAAATGCAAGACTTGAAGTATTCAAGGATTTCTCTTTATCTTGCCAGGACATCATTTCTACATGATAACTTGGTATACTTTTTATGCAATCTAAACAACCGGAAAAATCAAAGCGATTTGCCAAATATAGAATCAACATTTTTTACAACAAAAGTCAAATCATCAGTGAGTGGCAAACCAACAATTTTTACAGATCACTGAAACATTTAAGTCAGAAGATGCTGCAATAAGTCAATTCACTAAGTTCACATTGTGAAGTAAATTAGATTTAACTGAAAGCAAGCGAAGTGGAAAAGTCTGACTGATGGTAATCCTCTTGTGTATGACAAATCCCAGTCTTATAGGCTATATAGACAAATCACTGTGAGGTAAGGGACTGAAGTTATAACACAATAATGATAATGTGAGCGGAAAATAATGTGATTTAGGATAATTGGTGCTTATGCATTATGGTGATAAGAGGGTGCTTCTAAATGATGACAATGTATTCTGTAAATGACTGCCTCCTGTCTTTGACTAATAATAAATCAAGAGCTGTAATTATGAGACATAGCCCCAGGGGGGATGGGCCCCTTGATGTATAGGAGTACCATCTTAGCTGAGGAAGTCTTTGATCTCAGCTATTACTCTTAATATATGACATGCTTCCCCCCACTCCACTGTCATAGACAGATATGACTCTCATTTGACTCATATGACTCCTAGACAATATTATATTATGACTCTCATCTGTATACATAGGGCTATGTACACTATATGACTGAAAGTCTTAAAGAGGGGGGGGGGTGTCTGACACGGCTGCTG
Source organism: Platynereis dumerilii (assembly GCA_026936325.1). NCBI lineage: Eukaryota > Metazoa > Annelida > Polychaeta > Phyllodocida > Nereididae > Platynereis > Platynereis dumerilii. The sequence goes on from JAPTHN010000011.1 coordinate 23,825,487, forward strand.
GAAAAGACTGAAAATTCAGGCATGCGGTAGCCTGCAGGATAAAATTTCTTATACCACTGTTTGCTTTTTCTGGCCAATCAGAAGGCAGGATTTCGCTCTGATATAATCCATATCACAGCTCATACACCTGACCATGATATTGCATGCTTGGCTGACTTCAAGTTGAAAAAATTGAAGGAAACACTGAAACAAAACTGACCAACAAAGGTTTAAAACTGAACAACACAGACAGTAAACCAGGAGGTAGATTTTATCAAGTGTAACTGGTCTCAATAAAAAGGCTATATTCACTCTTTTTTATACCAATATCTGAAATAATGATCAAATTTAAGGTCACTTGATAAAATAGTTCATTTTGGATAGGCAAGCCGCAAAAAAATAGAGGAGCAGTAGACCAAAAATTTTGGCCAATTTGGCAAGCTCAAAGACTTATTTTTTCTTCTTAATTTGGGGGCTGCCGCCCCCAACCCCTGCTTCTTCTTATTTCGGGGGCTACTGCCCCCGATCCCCTGCTACTTCCTTTCTATTATTTTTCAAATGTATTTCGTAACTTCAAAATAAAATTTGCTCAGCGACTGTAATAATCAGCTTCACCAAAGAGACCTTGGCTGAGAAGGCTGCACTATCAACCTACCTATCTGTCTATCCGTCTATCAATATGTAGATTTGTCTATCTAACTATCTATAAAATTAATCTATGAAATTAATGTATTGTGTTATTTTGATCTATCTATCAATCTTTCTATCTATCTTTCCATCTATCTCTCTATCTACAAAATTAATGTATTGTATTATTTATTTCCTGAGAACAAAGAATTCTGACCTGTTGCCTTCAGGGCTGCCAACCTTCAAATTAACTGAGAAACATGAATGTGCAACAAATACAATGAAATGTTGTCAAAGTTGTTAAAGCCCTCGGATATATTGCATATCGTCACAAACGAGGGCGTTATCTATAACAAATTTTGAGTCAGCCCAGATGATTGGGTGAGATTGTTGCACAATTTGTCTAAGCAAACATAGCTTGATGTTTTGAGTTATGATAATCTTTCCGTTGTCATAACTTAAAACAACAAGCTATGTTAGCTCAAAAGAATTGTGCAACCACCTCACTCAATCATTTAAGCTGACTCAAAATTCAAATTGTACAGTATGGAAATGTCTAAATCTCAACAGAAATATTTGAAGGCTGTACAATTCTTTCAAAAAGGCTAGTGATATCTTTAACATCATGTGCATCGCGGTCTGTCTTCGGTTTGGAGAAATTTCTTTTCTGATTGAGCTATATTCATATGACTTTTCATTGTTTGGAAATCCACAATTTTCTGAATTTGAAGTCGAAAATGCACCCCGCAGAGAGAACGCACTCCAACGAGAGACCACTTCACTCTCCCAGAAGGGTCAGTCTCACTACAAAGGAACCACTGTATAACCATACTTTCGAGAGTGTGCAGTTCTACAACCAATCAAAATGTAAGTGTTACACTTCTTCATCATTATGCAGACATATTATGTCGTTATGATACAACTTTTACAAACGTAACGCCATTATCCCATTTCCATGTCCAGTTTCAGTGGGCGATAAAAACTGCCATGCATTATAGATGATTCTAATCAGAAAATTGCTGTAAACTACCTGCTACAACCATATGCTATCACACCAGTCACTGATTAAACTTTAACCACATCTTCTGGCATGTTTTACACAATGGTGTACACTGGTCCAATACACTGCCCGATGTGTTACATTGGGGTTGGAATGCTATGTTACTCGCAGACCTCCATGGATACTGCAGGTTTTCATCAAATAGTATACACCTGATCTTGAAATTAGATTACTTACAGCAATTTTAATGAGTATGGCATTCTTCCCGAAGTGCTACATTGAAATGTACCTTGCTGTCGTGGTCATATTTACGTGAAATCCAAGTTTCTAACTATAATCTTATACCAACACACACACAAAATCAGGAAAATTTGAGGAGATATCACAACAGCTTAAACAAGACTTTACAGTAAATAAACACAACTTTAATGCTAAATTAAATCTATAGCTGACTTGTGTTACATAATTAATTGTTTCTCAGATTGCCAGACCAAGTAAAAAGCCACATTGGAAGCTCATAGGAGTTCATGCCAAAGCTAATGAATATTTATATGTCAATCTGTAATCACCACCTTGGTAGGCGTGTAAAATGTGTATAATCTGATAGGTTCTTGAAGAAAGAAGAGCCATTTAGAATATATGCTGAAATGTCATATGTATAGTAAGTTTAAAAGAATAGAAGAAACACCTGCTTTTATGAAACTGATGTAGAGCTAGTAAATGTATGGTAGGCCAGGGAGCAATTATCTTCGTAAAAGATCCTTCTGATACATTAGTCTTAATAATTTTTTACAACTGAGTGTGGTCCTGAGCTGATTTGAAATATAAATGGTAACACATCGATCCATGCACTCTGTAATAGAAATGATAATCTTTCTGACATGTCATTCTATTTGTGGTAAATGCACCAAGACAAATCATTTAACAATACGTACAGTATTACAAACCCATTAAATTTGTCTGTTCTGTATAGTTCAATATGGATGTATTACATGAATATAGAGACCGCATTAAGCATCACTTAAGTGCATTGGAACGATTGAATACTGAATAGAGCAATGGAGCTCAGCAAAAAGGCCCTCATATAAAGTGCACCTGCATTTTGGTGCCAAATGTCTCAGCATGAAATGCCCCATTTACCATTTTGTTTCTGTATCCATCAATAAATTTTCATTCAAATGCAGATGCATATACAAGTGGTGCATTCAAACGATTGCACCTGAGCATTTGAGAACTGCTCTGCAATGCACATCAAAGCCAGAGAGAGACAATGATATGAAGCTCATCAATAATGAAAGTTATGCATAAAAGACACGTTTTATGGCTTTTGTGGCAACCTAAAGTCAAATGCGACAACATGGACACTTAAATTTCCATCCCCCTTTACTAGTATGTATTTGAACTTTGCTATTACACAGGTCTGAACCAAAACAAAATTTACATAATACACTCGCGAAAGCTGAATAACCATGACTGGATCCGCAACTGGTTAAAATAACTATGTATAACAATTTAACTGTGATATCCTAATTTAAAACTATGATATCCATATCATCCAAGCAAACATGTATGCAAGTGGTTTGCCTTTTTTGCCTTCACCACAACTTATTTCCAGTAGACTGCAAGAGAAGACAAGTGTAAAAAAGTTGTTTGGCTCGCGCGGATTTGGAACAAGAAATTCTTAAAAAAAACGAATTGTAGATGACTTTCAATTTTCAAAGTGGTTACTGGCAGAATTTTAAGAAAGTTCTCCAAATGCCTCTACTAAGCAAGATCCCTTGTGACTTATATAAGTTTGAAGGTTTAAGGGGTTTTTAATAACTAAATGTGAAACAGAAAGTAATTTTTTATCTGTACAGATTACATTTAACCATAATGTCCATATCATTCAATACATACATTCAAAATTGAGCAGAAACATAAAGATCTATATTTATAGAAAGACCAGAACCTACATATAAACTGATGACACTCTTTCACTTGTGTTTGAAGACCCGTGACTTGTGGAAGATGATATTTGAGTGGGTCAGTGCCCTGGAATAGAGCTTAGTGAAGTTAACATTGTGGCCCTTTTAAAAGTTAATGCTGCCAAATAATATTATTTTCTCGAAGCCTTTGTCAAAAGAATGATATATTAATTAAGAATTAAATGAATCAAATAATTGTATCATGTATTGACATTGTACTGTACCAAACTTCCTTGAAAGTATGTTGTCCTAATCGATAATCCAAATAAACAGCTTGCAGTCAATTCATATATGGACTATTTGTGTACATTTTTGCCTCGAGTGAGTGTTTAAGTTGTAGTGTATTTGAACTTCACTATTAAACAGGTCTGAACCAAAACAAAATTTACATAATACACTCGCGAAAGCTGAATAACCATGTCTGAATCCGCAACTGGTTAATAGCGAAACTGCTGCAATTAGTATGAATAACAATTACATTGCTACAACAAAAGGTTGTCTGAATTAATTGCAATTTGCCAATAAAAAATTATGTAAATTCTGCAGAAATCTTATAATGAATAGATGTGCTACCGATCTCCATTTCCGGTTGCGGCCCAGCGGCGTCTCATATTTTCTATAAAAAAAAGCAACTTTTCATTTCAGTGCTTTTGCGCAGATGGTAGGGGGGGGGATGTGTAAGGCTCCCTTGTCCCCTAGACTCAACGCTGTTCACTTCTTGCAATCAGAATCAATTAAAGGATAACCTGTGACCATAATGATATTATGGTTAAAGCAAGTTTTCTTAACAAAAAGCCAGCATCTGAGGTTGGTGCCTGGGGCACTCCTTTGGTAGACAGAGTTCATTTTACTTCCGGGTTGGCAAGACCCCAGACGAGCGTTGTGGAGCTGCTTATGTCGTAATTGAGTTCTAACTGCTTTCAAGTGCATACAAAATTTACCTGCACTGTTGTCTGGGCTCTTAAGTTCTTAACACTTGCAGGCTAATTAGATAGACCTGACCAAAGGGAATGAGAAGTGGGCAAAAGTGACCACATGGCGATGCAGTCAATGGGTGGGCAAGGTGGGCTGCAATTAGGCAAGGGGCAGAAAATGGCTGTAAATGGCAGAAAGTGCAGTTAATGGCAGCAAGTGCAGCAAAATGGCAGAAAGTTCAGCAGAATGGCACCAAATGCTTTCAGCAGACCCAGTGCTTTTCCAGTTCCAAGCATCTAGGATGATTCTGAATGAAAACCGGTAGCAGACCTTGACAGTCATTTTAGCCAGGAAATGATCTGCAGATCAAATAGACTGATCAAGCAACCAAGGTCAAACAAATAAAATATGAGGAGTCTATATTTGGATAATCTCATTGTTATAATTCCATTGTGGGTCAACACAATTATGACAAATTATGGCAGTTACTGAGTTATACTACTTTTCTAAGTACTGCTGTACTATATACAGGTGAAGCAACATTGCAAGCACATTGACCAACATTAGTGTGTAATTATGTTACCAATTTATTTATATAGCCATATTTTAGTCATACTTGATTATATCTTTTTGATATAAAGTTGTTTATGTGTACACTTCAGTTTGCTCAAGCTGTGACTTTCATATTTTAAGGATTAGGAAGGTAACTGAATGACCATACAACTTCTTTTGTGTAAAAATAAAATATGTTTATTTATAACATATTAATAAGATAGATTTACCACACAGTTCTTTTATGTTGGAGCGTATTGAAAAAGAGCGAACTAGCTACTTCGTCAAACTGAACAAACATATCAGAGAAAAAAAAAATTAAAAATAAATCAGGTAGCCAAGCCTAACTTAATTCCAACTACAAACTACTATCTACGTTGTATGGTGAAGGAATACTACTACATTGTAAACATTCTCCCTTTAGAAGTTAGGTGCTCTATCCGCAAAGCAACATGTATAGGCTCAATCATAATAATAATATAATATAATACACGTAATAATATAGTATGATTTTATACAGTGCCAATTCCAGATAAATCTGCTCACAGGCGCTCACCATACTGAACGGCAATCATACCAATCATTATAGTGATAACCTCTGAACTTCACTATTAAACAGGTCTGAACCAAAATAAAATTTACACAATGCACTCGCGAAAGCTGAATAACCATGACTGGATCCGCAACTGGTTAATAGCGAAACTGCTGCAATTAGTATGAGTAACAATCACATTGCTAAAACAACAGGCTTTCTGTATTAATTGCAATTTGCCTCTCTGAGGACAGCCAATGTCGCCCATGCATTCAAAAATTCTATATCAGCAGACAGGCCGTAATGCAAAAATGTTTAGATTTTACTCTCCAGAAATTCAAAATAATCAGATCATTCCTGGGGTAAATTTCAGATTGTGTTCAGATTGCGGTTTTGGCTGTGTCATCTTCATTCTTCTATGACTTATATCCACTCCATCTATATTTAATCGGATGACCTACATACCTACAATGTAGACACATCAAAAGATACCATGTAATAAGCAAAATCCCCCTGCTCATGCATCTTGTTTTTGTGCCAAATTGACCATAATCAGAATGCTTCATAATATTATTACACAGGAGTCAGGTGAATTTGATCAGAGAAAACACATGAGGCCAAAAATTGTCTTTCAGTTATCATGTATCCATGCACCAGGGACCCAGGTGGCACACGGAAAGAGAGAAATAATATTGGGTTCCATAATAGACTGCCTGAAACAATCTGCCACCTGGTCCAGTTCTGGATGAGTATTCAATAACTATTCATGTCTGACTGACACGTGTTTGTCCATATTTACCTTCTTATAAAAAAAAGAACAACTTATAAGATAACTTCTGAGATTGGTTAGCCGAGATTGATAGCTGAAACTTCAAATTGTTTATACATGGATATTCATCATCTTTTCCATGTAAAATCAACTTGTAGTAAACATCCAAATATCGTATTTGTATCCAAGGAATCATTTCTTTGATGCAGCGCAGTGTACTAAAAGTGCGCTTAAGATTTAAGATTGATTTAAAAGGGTAAATGTATTATCTGGCACAGCTTCAAGTATACTAAGATAAAAAAAATCTTCAGTCATACCGAGAATCCTTGGTCATGCAAACAATCGCTTGATATTTTTTATGTATATAAATGAACTTATTCGCTATTAATACATGTATAATATTTATGTATTGGTAATGGCACATATGCCCTTGAGGCATCCGCCAACCAAACTTGCGTTGATTTTCTGTTTCAATATGTTTTATGAATATTTGTCTATTGGTCAATAAAAATAAATTTGAAAATTTGAATTTGAAATCTTATAGGCAACATATATACTAACAATGACTACCATTTTGAGGAACATGTAGGCCTATACCACTGTAAGAAACTCATGTCACTGCACTAATCTCATGCCCTGTATAAGAAGGTAGCATGCCCCTTCAAATTTAAATGGGGGCTAGCCACAACCATTTTTCCAAAATCAACTTTTCAGAAATCTACTTCTGACAAAATATTCTTTTGACAAAATAGCAGATGACTCTTAATTTTGCTTTCTAGAGATGGGCCTTTCTTTATTTCATTTTTTTATGCATAGAGGATAAGGAGAGAGGAGATAAATGGAGCATTCCATTCCAGCATGTAAATTTTCAGATTTGATACTCTACATACTGCCATAAACATATTTTGATCAAGGGTGTATAACAGGTGAATCTTCGATCCTAATCAGTATAGAGCTCTGGATATATGACTGATATGATTGGAAACTCAATCTATTTCATGCTCTAGTAAAATTCAAAGGTTTGGGCAGAACCACTAACGTTAACGAGCTCAGCAATGCACTGATAGTCTGATACTAGTGCGTTAGAGTGCAGGACCCTGAAGTACACTGTGTCCCTTTTGCACTTGTCTGTACAAAGTGCACAATGGAACTTTTTTAGAAACTTGGAATAAGCTATACTGCATTTTCAAATGCTATAATTGTGTTGATGTTATATTCAGTTATAAAAGGTAATCTATATACAATGGAGGAAAATTTACCTAAATCTTCAAGTAAATGGTAATTTTAGAGTGTTTGGAAAGTTGTTGAGTTCACAAGAAATGTTGCAACACACTCTTTTTCCATGTCTGTTATTTGCTAGAACAGATTCCCGTTCATATTCCCTTTATGCAGTAGTCAACGTTAATTTACCACATGTGCATGATTATATTACAATATATTGATGAATAGTTATTGAGAATGTTCATGTCACTTTGATTTGTTGTGGGCGACGCAATGTCCAGTGAGCTAAATCTGGAAATGGACACGCCCAATACAGCAAAGCTAAAATCGGAATAATATTTTTGTATTTTAAGCACAGGCAGGTCATTGTGAGGCCATATGCTCCCAAAACAGGTAATGAGGCTGATATAAAAACATTTTCAAAGATTAAAGAAGATGTAACCAGAGATATAATCAAGATTATTGGTGTCACCAAGTCACTGATTGATTTTAAGTTCTGTTACAAGTTTGATTATTTGAGTTGAAAATGAATATCTATATAGATGAAGAATGTGTTGATGCATCTTCTGGCAAAGGTCTGAAAAAGTTTGTTTTTGGCCACATCACCCAAATATCACCTATTAAAGTCCAACTAAAATTGATGTATGAAGAAAATCGCAGATAATGGGTCTGCACATGCTATGTCTCTGTTACACGACAGTAATTTCGCAGTGATATGGTAGTAAATGTCATAAATATAACTGCACAGATATGAAAGGTGGAAAATCACAATTATGGTTGTTGCATTACTAGACATATATATGACAAACATGTAAAATCATAAACTGAAGTTATGCTATGATAACTTGATTAGGCAAAGGTGAATAACCTTGTATCTGAGACAGGCAGGAATAACTCACATGCGTAGAAAACTAAGTGTTCACCACGTAGTTTACCAGATCTGTTGTCCAGTGTCTTAAGCCACTATTGAAAAATCTCCAGTACACTACACAAAATACGAAAATCGATCAGGCCTGTATGTCAAAATATGCCACATTCTCCATCATGCATTTGAAAGGCCCATGAAAGATTACAATCTGCAATTCTACATAGAGAGTGCCGCAGAAATCAAGTGGTGTAATGCAGTGTATAGGTATTGGAGAATCGATTAGGAGACCTGAAATCAACAAAAAGTGATGACCAAGCTTTTTGGAGGGTAATTTGATCAGCTTGTATGTCTGAACCACCCGGAATTTTTGCTCTTGAAGTTGGGTGCAGCATCAATGCTGTATGACCTCATAGGGGGCTCTTAAGAGGCCCTTGGTTCCAGGCAATGTCAACATGGGCTGCTCAGTGTATGGCCCCAGTATGGTCCCAGTGCAAAGGCAGTAAATGGCTAATGAGCAATATGGGGAGGGAGAATGGAGAAGGAATAAGGTAAATGGAAGAAAATATTTTTTGTTGTATATGAGAATTGAAAGAGGCATTAGGATATGCCATTACCCTATTGAAACTCACATTATCATCCTTATTTCAATAGAAATGTATTAATAGGAAATATGTTTCTTTTATTTTTGTGTTATATCAATGCCAAGCTTTAGTGACCGTTTAAATCCCAAGCGCAAGTGACCTTCTAACGCAAAAGTGTATTGAAAAGTGTGTTTTGAAGCTCGCACAGGCTATGGAGACTCTTTATGTATCACTACTGCTTTTTTCCACAAACTCAGCCAAGAGACAAAACAAAGCAAATTGAAAATATATAATAAAATGATTCAGCCACACCTTGAAACATTTCCAGTCAAAACAATCGAAATAGGAGAAGCTATTTAGATTTCCATTCAGATGCAAAGAGTTCATCCCTTAGCTTTGTGGATATTGCACTGAAACTTGGATCCATCCAACTTTAATTAATTAACCTTGCATCTTCCTCTCCACCTTGGCTTAATGGGAAGACTGTGGCTGTTTTCCTTTAAAGTGGTCTGATTGCAAGAGATAGCCAAGATAGAAGGTTGATTATCTGGTTCCAGGAGCAAATTGTTTACCGAAACCTTTGGGAAGTTTTCTCAGTAATTGCGGTAAACAAATGCAGGGTGTTGAAAGAACACGTGAAATTTTGGAAAATTGCATCTTTGCAAGATGTCGTACATGCATGATATCAGGAATCATATCTCTTAAAGGGATTTTCACTGTATGATTATATCTGTATGATCAACTATTTGGTGAGATGTGTGGAAAACACTGTAAAACAAGCTCCAGTTACTTTTGCAGAAGTGACCATTAAAACAGTGATACCTGCCGTAAACAAAAAACGGTTTTCTGCCAAGAAATAACAATTTTAAAATTCATTACGACAGTTGCCATTGGAAAGACGCAGCCTGTTTTACAGTGAAGCTTTGTCACAAGGTATGAAAAAACTGTTTATGTGCATCATTTATAAGGCAACTAGCATTATAATTGCAGGGGCCAATTATCGTCAAATGCTGTCTCGAACCTTCTGACAACCTTATGAACTAATCAGAATTAACCTACTTTCTAGATAAACTGTGCAACAAATAATAACAGCATATTTAATAATCATCTGTCAGATATATACATTAGAACACCTAAACACCATATAAATGTATGTTAATAAGACCCTGGAAACCTTTTATTCCCTTGCCACACCCAGAGAAAGCCCTTTTGAAAGCACATTTGCTTCAGCCTCATCAAGTTAATGTGCCTTGTATAATGTCGTGGTGCAAGCTGCATCGTCAATAGGCAATTTTCTGCTCAATATCCATCGAAGCAACCACATTGTCATCCTATGGATGAATAAAACATCATTATATTCCCATATATTTATACGTAATTGTATGTTGGTATATATATCAGATGCACTGATTTCACCTGTCCTGTGGATGAGGCTGCACGTAGGCCACAATATGTATTTCCAGAAGCTGCAGATATTTTGTACTGTTGCTATCAAAACAGAGGTAATTTTTGAGCACAGCCCCGAGTTACTCCAAGAGCAAAACAAACCTCCTCTACCCCTGTATTAATGGAGAGAAATTGAGGAGACGTGATGTTTTGTCATCCATGTTCAAGAACTGGTTAAGACATACCAGTTTGCAATCAATTATCATCAATCAGTCAATCCACCAACCAGTCAGTCAATCTTTCAATCAATAAAACAGTCAAAACAGTCAATCTATCAACCAATAAACCAATAAAAAATCGATATTTGACAAACGTTCCTTAACTTGTTTTTGCTTGAGTTGGTAGAATTAATGAATAAATATCTCTATATTCCTTGCTGTATGCCGACTTGAAAGAGCTACAGAATCTTGATGTTTTGATTAATCAAAGGACGATCGATGAGTTCCGTTATATTACCCGTTGTTCTATGGTTTGAGGTCAGAATGTTATTAATGAAAAGGCCTCATTAGGACTCCATTTCTTCCTTCTTACACGTCATCTTAGGATTGCAGATCGGGCTTTTCTGTGAAGAAGTTATACCTCAGGGTCATGCGGTTGGCCCATTTGCTTTTATACGATTTACTCCAGCCATATCACAGCTAATGTTATTGCGCAAAAGACATAGCACAGACCCCATTGTCTGCATATACATCAATTTGCATTCATTGACATTAATGGGCGATATTAGGGCCATATCAGGGCAATGGGGCTCAACCACGATCTTTGTCAAGACCTGGCAAGATGCGCGCGCACCAACGACTGTTTGATTGTCCGTAACAATGACGTATTGTTCTCTTGTCATGTGTCATGTCACAGGGGACTCATCTGTTTTGCGTCCCACTGCTACTAGATACAGCATGCATGTCTGAGGCCCAAGCAGTCTGCAACATCATAGGCATGTAGCCTTCAGCCAATAACTGATAACTTTTGCATTACTGCTGTGCATAACTGCTTCACTTTCTGTTTCTGTATTTTGAATGGCACTGTCATCCTAGCTCACTTCCACACTGCTCCAGGCCATGTTTGTATTTATACACTTTCTTACCCAAAATTGTTTCATAGTTCTTCGAAACTGCCTCCTCGTTCATTTTTGCTTCAGGTATCATAAATCATGAAATTTAATCTCGCTGCATATGAAATTGTGACTAAAATAAAAAGAAGTACATTTTTAGACAAAAGACACCTACGGGTACAGTTGGCGGAAATTTAGGAGTTTGGTGACATAATTTTGTATTCCTAAAAATACCTTTATACTGTTCATAGTAGCATCAGAGAGTCAGGGTTTATATGCAAGAGTTGAACAGCATATTTTATAAGGTATTACAATTTTAGAAAAATTATGAATACCTCGAAACTTTAATCCATGAATTAAGCTTTGAAGCAATGCCGCCAGTTGTTCATTCTGTAGGTCTACAAAAAAAAAATATTCCGATTTCGGACCAGATTAGTGATTTGATGAGATGAAGGAGAGTTAAACACCTTTCGAGATCCGAACTCAAGACCGAAAGTCCAAACCACTGTAACCTTAGCCGGCTGCAATGCCTGATTCAATGAGGGTCATAATCAATCTGTATCAATAAATAGGCCAAACATGTACACTATAGCCTAAAATATGATGCTGTCATGTTCAGGGAGCACTTAAATGAGCCAAAACAAAAAGATGTGAAGTTTCAAAATCTCTCTTTTCCAGGAATGCTATTGATTACTAAATCAAACCCCTCGCTTTCAAAAGATGGCATTTCAAGCATAAAGCATGAGGTAGAGAATTCCTGACATGGTCAATTATTTACAGGCTCTTCTGAGGTACTCATCAATAAATGGGCAAAAACGAGAAAATGACAGGCCATTTCACATAAATGTCAAGTTTTAGATGCTATCTTTTTTCACTTCATCAACTTCATAATGTTATAACTCATATAGCTTTGAACAATAAGTTTGATACAAGAGGTCCAGTGTCACCATTAAGTCCCAGTAGGGGGCTTGGAGTTTTTTAAAATAAATTATTTCTAGCTCAGTTTCGGCGAATAAACAGATTCTTGTTGGCAGTCTTGGAAAAACTTCTTATGGTAAATCCATCGACAAAAAAATTGTACTTGTGTTTCTATTACACCGTTGCTAATAAATAAGGAATACTGCAACATTCTCCATTGAAATTGGTAACTTTAACAACTTCTGCTGGAGCACACGATGGTCTGATTCAATGGCAACTACATGTACTTCCAAAGACCGCTAAAGGGAAGAACATGCTCTCGTGTAAAAGGCATGCTGCAGAGTTAGACCCAGGAAAAGTTACAGCAGCAAGAAATATGGAAATTCAGGGGTTTTTTAAGGGTGGGGTGCATTCAACCAAAAATTAAAAATTTTTGTCAAAAAATGTAGTTGAGGCTTTCAAATGGTGATTATAGAGGATGACTTGACCTTTACAATGGACCTTGCTTGCATTCACACTCTGAAATTTACTTTTATTCGACACTTTTTCCCCAAAAAGTATTCTATATTTATGAGCAGGAGTGTACATTTAAGCTTCATGTCAAATTCTAAAAGCATTTCTACTATTAACCACATCTTGAACAATTAATGTCATGTCTCTATAATATTACCAAACATAAGAGGCTGCCAATGTCAGTACAGTGCACCTGTTCACATACATTCATTGCATGTGCTGATATAGTTACGTAGCCTTACATAGCCTATATATTTTGGGTTATGCTTTGTTACATAAACATCAGAAGTGACCTATTGGCGGAATTGTCTTGCACCTGTGTGTGCTCTCAGAACTGCGACTGGCAAAAGGCAACTAAATGTAATAGCATCATATGCAGGCAATGGGTGCAAGCTCACACAGCTAGTGTATGGCTGCCAATGTTTGAGTTCACCACATACAATAAAAGAATCACGCCGCCGATTGAACATACGATCAATGACCTGCATGGATCGTTTCTTGTCTTTGGATAGTGGGTACTATGTGACAGTATGACATAAATTATTAATTCTCAACAACTCCGGTGTTTTAAACTAAACCCGCATATACTATACCATTAAAATGGTTATAGCGGAATCTTGACAGACATTTTTCTTTTTCACCAAAAAGAACCCAAATCATGATAAGAAGATCCCCTTCCTGTCTTACTGCTCACTTCCTATTCTGCTTCCTTCTCGCTGGTCTCTCGTTTCTCGGGTTCAGATCAAATGTTTCTTCTTCACAGGTTCAGAACTTCAGAGCTGTTCTTTAGTTTCAATCTTTTGCTGGACTTTCCTTGCAGATGATTTCATAATTGTAAACACTGAGACCGAATGTGATTTTTTTCCAGCACATGTTATTCTATGGGGAAAAGTGATGTTTAAGTTTTTTGGTGTCACTTTTCTGGTTGAATACATGTGCAAGAAAGAAATTCACATTCAATTTCAGTGTCAACAATTATAAAATCATCTGTAATACTCACATCTTTCAATGGTCCTCTTGATTTCCATACCATGTAGCCTACTTATCATGCACACCAAGCTGACAGCCTGTACACCCATCCCTGGACAGTACTGTGAATGTGTGTTGTTGCTATATTGTATGTTGCTGGTTAATATTTAACCAATTTATATAACATATTTCACCAAAAAGTATAGTGGAATATATTTATCTTCACAAGATTGGTCAATGTCATTCCTTGAATCACAGAGAAGCCCACTTCTTGTTTAAAAAAATTCAAAATTTGTTTCCCCCACTTTTAAAATTGTCTCAGTGCCAATGGCACACTATTCTTGTCTGCTTCATCAGAGCTTCAGCAAATGGAAAAGGATACAAGTATATAATGGCAACATGGCAACATTTACCCATACATCTGGATCGGTTAGATATTGTATTGGCCACTGTCTTCTCATGTCAACCTTTTTTACATTTAACTTTTCCAATTAAAAAAAATAGTCTTCATCTTTGAATCGCTGTCGATTTTCAGAATTCAGAAATGAGTTTCAAACTGAGGGATGCTTGGCAATCAGAGTGAAGCATGGCTTGCTGGACTAACACTTGTGTGACAAAGCTCTCATGTACTGGAGACATGTACACCTTCCTTAATGTCTTCAATCAACTGTCATTATTATCAGCTATGTCATGACTTATCTTACTTTGATTTCTGTTTTCTTTGTTGCATAGAAATTACATGTGTCCTCACGATTTTCCTCTACTTTACAATTCTCTTGGAGACTGGATCAATTCTGTATATTGTACATGTATGTTGATATGAGAGTGAGGTCAGCAATCAATGTCAATCAGATGAAGAGATTTTGGCCTCCTCTGTTTCTATTGATCACCAATCACTGGTCTGCAGTGACATTATTACACAGCACTTTCGTATTTGATGCTGATTCAGTATAGGGTTGGGAGGGGGAGGAGAAGCAGGGCCAGGGATATCTTGCTGACTCTTTAAAAGTGACTTATCATTTGGTCCTATTTTTAAATCATGTGAAAACAATAGTCATTCACCCTTCAAAGCTGCACATTTGTCCACCAACCAATATATATAGTAACTACAGCCAGTAGCTCTGAGCATACTTGTATGTCTTGACTCAATAGTTATCAAAGTTCTGTATCTGACTGCATACATGCAATTCCAGGTGTGCGTTTCTGAACGTTGCTTCATCGCATGCTGTCAATTGATATTCAAAAAAGTATAGGCTTAATAATTTTCTCTTTTAATATAAATTATGTAGGTCCCTGAAGATGTTCAGTTCAATGAGATTGGTAATTCCTTCTGCAACCTACTTCTTGTACCAAGAACTTCAAAATCTGATACCTGCACTTTTAAAAATTGGCAGAGTGCCAAAAGCACAATTTTCTTTCCTGCTTCAAGGGAGGTTCAGCAAACGGGACAGTCGGTACAGGTATGTCACCAACAACTGTTCCAGGCCAGATTTACATTAAATTTTGCAGACAGCTTATCACTTGAAAAGGACTGACCCAGAGAAAGATCTGTCTGTCTATAAATCTATATTTCTATCTATCTATCTGTCTATCATCTTTCTATCTTGTATGTCTGTCTATAAATCTATCTTTCTATTCGCCTATCTTTCTACCTATATTTCTATCTATCTTCCTGTCTTCTTTCTATCTTTCTATCTATCTGTCTATCTATCTATCTATCTATTGGCTCCATATTGATCAGTACTGCTTGACCCCAGTCCGACTGGCAGCAATGATCACACATACAATTGGTTGCTTAGCAGCTTTCGTGAGGACAAACCTTCCATTGGAAGCAATTCAAATAGATCATCCGGGTCAGTGGATCTCATGCACTGTTGTTGCGTCACAACACTTCAAAAAGTAGGACTATCTATTGTTCAATTCAACAAAGGAAAAACAAGTTTGTAGGGTTTTACCTGAATGTTGTAAAATATCAGATGGAATTGACTGTCATTTCTAAATGTCGCCTCCTGAATTAAGAATTTTGTTGGAAGACCTGCTCTAAAAATGATGGTGATTGTCCACATGCTTGAACAATGAACACATATTTTACAAGAGTACGTAGGACTATAATTGTAATGACATTTAAAAAGGGCTCTGAATAGGCTTTTGCGTCCCCCTGTCTCTTTGCCATTTTACTTGTGAATTCCCAAATCCATAGCTTCGGAATTGTTTAGCTATAAAACATCACCATCGTTAGAATCATTCATAACACAGGTCTACAACATATCTCGTTCTCCATCCATAAGCCGTGTAATTACCACAACATTCAATGTATTATTCGTTTCAAAACGCATATCAATCATAAAATATTACACATTTTTACTTTGTTCTTTTACTATCCATAAGGAGTTGGTCTGCCTCAGTGGCAATGTATTGAACGTTTGGCATTTTTGTCAAAGACATAAAATTCGAAGTCATGCAACTGGTGTCACCATGACCTCTATAAAAAAACTTTTCCCCAATTTTTATGTGATTTTGGTCTCCAAATGTGAATTTTGTATGTAGTAAGGACTCATTTTTCTGTCATAAACTCAACTAAACCAAGAATGCTTGACATGCATTTTATGAGTTGTTGAACTGGGCTTCAGGTCTAAATGTTATTATGTATGTTTGCAGCACATTCTTGCAGAAAAAAATATTGCAATTGTTGTCGAGTTTTATGAGTCAAAAATGGAATGCACAACATGCAGGCAGCCCAGTTAAAGTGATAGGCTCATGCTAATTTTAGTTTAGAGGAAGGGTAGATCATATTTTTTCTGAACGAAATCCAAAATATTGGGTGCTACAGGTCAATAGTTTGGTCACAATCCCATTCCAAAGTTGCAATTTTTTGCTGACCCAATTCTGAAAGGAGGTCCTATGATGTCACTGGAGGAACCCATTTTCCATCTGCCAATGCTAAAAAAATTATGTTTTCTTTATAACTAAAGATTGGCTAGGAATAAATTGGAAAAAACTCAGCACAATAAATTACACATACAGTTGATACTATTCCAACCACTTTGAAAATTTTATTCACAATTATAACCAAGATAAACCAGTTTTAAAATGGACAGATTGCCCTCTAGAATGCCTGCTAGCTACTGCTGCAGCCATCTAATATACCCCTTGCACTCACTTCACCCCTTGGCCCACTTTTGGGATGGAGCTGCAAGCAGCCAAAAATGTCCCAAACAAGCACTGTTATGGGTGTTAGGAACTCTATATTTGTGTTTTGTGGATATATTATCAATATATGATTATGAGTGGTGCATAAGGAGGCCAGAATTCTGTATTTACAAACTTAAGAGGGAGTTTGATAAACACACTCATGCATATTCATCTGGTCACATGACCAGCAGCATGCCATATTTGGGTGAGATCACTGACATCACAGCAAAATAAGGTCAGTCCAAATCAGTAGTTTTAAATGGAATTTCTAAGGTGTTGGGACGTTATAAAATTTTAGATTAATTTGAAATCAGTTCATTGCATATTTATATTTTAGGAAATCCATTAATATGATAGGGCAAGTCCACTATGAGTCTTGCTCTTTAATGGGTAAGCAGTGTATTTTCGAGCTTCAGATTTACAAACGAAAGTTCAAAGAATGAACACAAGATATATTGAGATGTCAAGTTGGTTTCCATGTTCAAATTTGTGATGAACTTTAAAAGAAATGTACCAGTTTTTTTTTTTAATCAGATCACTCAAATCCTTGAGATGCACAATTATATATAGTTATGATAAATCTCAAGCATTGCCTCACCAAAGCATGTTGTTCTATTGCATCAACAATGTTATTGTTTTATATATCAGTTGTTGTATGTACAAACTCTGTATTGGTGAAAAGTGCATAAAATAGTTTTGCAAGAGTTGATATTATATATATTTAATAGCGAGATCAAGTTGCTTTTGATTCTAACTTTAAAATTACTTTTGAGTTCCTTCCAATGTTTGCATCACTTGTCCTCATCACAAATTGACACCGGATTGACAAGCAGTTGAGCCTGCTGAAAGGTCGTACATTTGAGCCTGAATCGATAGAACAAACATCTGGTTGCGCCTTGGCTAATCAAATTTTGATGCAGTTAGAAACAAATAATTCAGATGGTGAAAGGAGTTTGGAAATCAGATGTGTAATGCATTAAATGTTGCACAAGGTTGTCATTCTGCCTATAACCACCTGAATTGTTCATATTGTGTCTGATGTTAAAGGCATTTCATTCAGGCACTTTCTCAGAATAAGATTATGTGGCCTATATTGTACAAAATTAAAATGAGATTACACGCATAGGTCACAATTAGAGTGACACAATTGAATGAATGTTACTATTCATATGTACAGAGATATTTATGAACTGTACCAAATTTCATGTTCCAAAAGTTCAAAGTGTAATTTCAGCTTTTCCTGTTCCCTGGTATCAACTACATCAACCCAAAGGGAAGGCATGGATCTATTCATAGATTTGCTTTTAAAAAAGGGCCAAAATGAAATGTGGTGTGGCAAACAGTCACTCCCATTTCGTGTGTTTGTTGTCAACATTTCAACCATCTGTCTTAATAAATGCTATTTCGGCCATAATTCTAAATGAAGTCATTCTGTTCAGGTACCTTTACATCATTTGTTTATTGTCTGAATATTTCATTTCCAAGGGTAGGTTTACTCCTTATATGTGTTGTCCAATAGATGTACATAGATACAGGTGGATATAATCGAAACAAATAGAATATATTAGATTATATAGATTATTAAAGATAGATCGGTCTAAAAGTAGATAGACAGATAGACAGATAGAATATGTAGATAGACTAGATAGATATATATCTAGATAGACAGATAAAAAGACAGATAAAAAGACGGATAAAAAGATAGATAGATAGATAGATAGATAGATAGATAGATAGATAGATAGATAGATAGATAGATAGATAGATAGATAGATAGATAAGATAATATTCAAGACAGATTTCATAACCTGACCATGATCGCCTTGGGAAGAAAATTATTTTGTTTTCCACATCCTTGGAAGGGCCATGGCATGCACTTCTGCATGTATTACTCCTTTGTTATGGTAATTGGGTAAATTGCCAATGTTAACAACAATTATATTTTCTAAGGTCAGCAATTTGCATGAATTTTGAATTCCACTGAATCTATAAGGAGTAGCTTTAGTGCCTGCAACATCGTTTGGAACTTGGAAGTGTCTTTCCTGGAAAACGTTTTGATGATTTGCCTTGTTGAGGAGTGCCAAACGATTAGTCGAAATGATTAGCCTAGATAAAATTCTATAGTAAAAATCATTTGAATCAAATTCGATTATTGACATTTATTGTCTCAATTTGTCTGGCTTCTGAGATTCTTGAAAGTGCACCTGTAGCTTGCTCAGACCTGGTGAAAACTGTTGCTTGTTAAAATAGCTAGGAAGAGAATGAGGGGATGGAACGTCAAGGAGGGGGGGGGGTAAAAAGGAAAGTGCTCCATTATCTCAAAGCAACATTAAACTGCCATGTTGAAATTTATGACACTTGTTTCCTGCATCCTGTTGAGTCGCGCCACAGCAGTCACCGCAGTCAACAACAGTCAACAACAGTCAACAACATTCAGCAGCACTCGAAAAAAATTCAACAACAGTCAGCAGCAGTCTGGCCTCTTGTATACATTTGTCTCCTTTCTCGGTTTGTTTTTGCATAAGTCACGATTTCTTTGATTGCTTGGAAAAATTGCAGCCAGATAGGTTTACATCTGGCAAGGTCAAAAATACAGGTGTGACATTTAAAAGCAATGCCAAGAAATAAGACTGTGGCTATTCATTTGGACCAGTAAATGGACATATAATGTGGCCATAGATAGATAGCTAGATCGATAGCTAGATAGATACATGTAGATAGATGGATAGATATGGCAAGTGCATCCCTCTAAGTCCAGTTCTGGGCACTCGTGAGAGTTGATTGATCAGATGGGAGACAGAGCAGGAGTCTTCAACATGCTAAATATTTACCCCATGTGGGGGATCTTTCCCAGCATAGACACTGATACCAGGGGCCACCAATTTCACGTCTCATCGGAACGACATCCAACACGGATTTTGCTCTTGATGGTCCACTGGTAATTTCTGGGTTCTCCAACCAGGGATCAACTAATGCAGGCAAAGACATTCAATGGAGCAGGCATACAGATAGATAGATGGATGAATAGATAGATGGATAGATAGATAGATAGATAGATAGATAGATAGATAGATAGATAGATAGATAGATAGATAGATAGATAGATAGATAGAAATGGTAAGTGCACCCCCTAAGCCCAGTTCTGTGGGATGGTGAGGTTCAATTGATCAGAAGTAAAGGAATGAAGTGCATGCATGAGTTCCCAATGTTCAATGATTGTTCATAGTCCACATTTACTGATACAAAGGAAAATCATCTGCATGATCCTGAGCGTTACCTTTTAAGTTACCTTTTAATATAATGCAAATGAACCTTAAAAAGCAACAAAATAATATTATGTGCATTGTGTGAAATCCGATTTCTTGGAAAATATGCCATCATATATGCAAATAATTTGTCGACATCAAATTGACACATCCTGTAACCCAAGTTCACAAATTAGCAACAATGACTTTTTTAAAGGAAACACATCTGGTTCTTTTCTGAGAAATTGTCGTTATTACCAAAATCGAATAAACCACAGTTCATAATAAGACCCATTACGAAACATACATATATATAAGACTGTTACAAAACTAGCGTAGTGCACCCACAATGACGCTCTGATAATGACTATTTGTTCTGGTGACAAACTTGGTATTAATGTGCAACGCAAATCTCATCTCTGTTCATAATTCCCATTATGAGGATGTCACACAAAAGACGAATAGCCCAATAAACTGTTGATGCAACACCTGTAAATGACTAACAAACCTAATAAGTAAGAAAATCTTAGGACAAGGTGTGCATTCATTACCCAATATGTACAAATTAATTCAATACAACAAGTGCAGTAAGTGTAAATTCAAAGAAATGGCCACATTTTGTAGTAAGTCGGACACCTCCAATAAAGAGCATATAGTATTTCTCTGTTGCTGAATGGTCACGCACAATATGTATTTAATCTCAGCACAAAACGAATGTCAGGCATTCAACTACTCAAAAATGATTGCAAAAATCTTGCCACGTGTCTGGCTCGTGGTAAAAAACTCAGTCGTAGCCCAATCATATTTTTGTCAAATGTTTATTTTGGTGTGGTAAGCAGAGACGAAATTCCTTGAATTCTTGGGGACAGAAGATGCATTGGTAAACCCTTATAGCTGTTTGCGGATTAGCGGCCCAAACTGTCAAAATAACTTTCAACTTGGTCGTGTGATGTCACTGGCTTAAAAAATATTTTGTTTGTGTCAGTTATGGTTAATCAGTTAATTCAGTGCTTATCATATCTAGCAGCACAGGTGACAATAAACAAACCAATCAAATTACTTGAGGTACTTGATCAAATAAGAAGATTAGGAGCCCAACAGAAAACTGTTGATGATGTGGCAAAGCCAGTTTGGTAATTGAAATTAAGAAAATTAATTTTTCCAGTGGACCGCCAATCTGCAAAGATCTATAAGACAGATTGCTTGGCTTTTGGACACACAATCATTGTTTGACAAGAATTGTTATTTCCAGACAATTGTTATAAGACACTTCCTAAATGTGGTTCCAGCGGACCACTTGACCAATGTTCAGACACCATTTTCAAGCATCAGGACTTCCCCTTCTGTGGATTGTCCCAGTCAGCTTACCAAGTGCATAAATACGGAACGTAAAGTCCAAAGCGTATATCTATCCATCCAATGGATTTGAACAATCATTTCTGTGAAAGGAAACACTAAGTTTTTAAGCAGAAACAATCACAACATCTACACTCGGTACCACAGCGGTCACCTGGATTCCCTTCAAGAAATACGTCCTATCAATGAGCAGCTATCCTTACCTCAGAGCAAAAAGAAACAGGACTTGTAATTTGTCTTCCAAATTTTAGAAAGTATAAAGCGGTTTGTAGAATAATTCAACACTTCCTTTTTTCAACGAATGAATGAAGAAACACAAGTCACAGACTACAAGTGGATTCTGTGCGGCCATTCAAAACAACAACAGTTATCAGTCAGTCGACCGCAGTTGTTCCTATTGCAAATTGCCCTGCCACACTTGACATTCTTGCACCAGTGGAAATATATGTACAATGTTATGCAGTGCTGTATAATGACCATTGTTGATGGCATTGTGTTCATTTTCTGATGCACTCTAAAAAATGCCAGGGCAAAATTGGTTTTTTAGATTCAAAATGGTTTTTTGAAAAACCAAATTTCAATGCAAAACCAAAATGGATTTTTAAAAAAATCCATTTTGGTTGTTTGCATTGAAATTTGGTTTTTCAAAAAACCATTTTGAATCTAAAAAACCAATTTTGTCTGAAATTTTTTAGAGTGTGGCGCTTGGCATTGTATGGCTTTGTGGCATGTAACCCAAGCCAATAACACACTAGCCTTGTTGTTTGGATGACTGGCCATGGGAGTGATAGGTAGGGAGCAGCATTATGGAATTAGGCTTTATTTCAGCCAGATTACCTGGGCCCATTGTGCTGCTAATGGCAGGATGATATCCATCAGCCCCTGTTCCTGTCTGTGAAATTTGATGCCTAGGCACACTGCGGAGTTCCTGTCGAGCAGCATTGTGAAATTATGGCCATGCTGCTTAGAGCCCCCTCAGCACAATTCCAATCACCTTTAAGTTGCTGTGCATGTATAGAATATATGTCATATATAGCCTACATGATGATGTGCATGTATATCGTGCACGTATATATATGTGGAGTCCTAGTGCAAAAGCATGCGTCATGGTTTCTCTGTATATGTCTTTGAAGATGTTTCAATAGATCGTGCTGACTCTAATTATATAGGCCTACATGTTATGAAGATTCAGTGGGCATGTAGCACATGCATGCGATCCACCTCAGTAAAATGGCATAGACCGATAGTGCTCAATGGTAAGTGGAGACCTCTAAGCCCAGTTTTTGGCACTCACAAGGCTTGATCGATGAGGTGAGAGAGAGAGAGAGCAGTATAGTCCTCAACCTGTTACACACTACCCCACGTGAGGGGGTAGCACAGACACTGGTAAAAGAGGCTGCCAATTTAACATCTCATCTGAACAACATCCAGCTGGGACTTTGCCCATGAAGGTACACAGAAATCTTGGGTTCGCCGACCGGAAGTCGAACCTGTGCTAGCAAAGACATTCAGCGGAGCAGCGGGACCATAACCTCTCTGCATATATGCAACTGCCACAGTTTCATTCAAATTGATTCCTAGCCATTAAACGTCCAAATAATAAATATGTCTCTAAATGTTTTTTTATGTGATCTAGTTAATTAAATTAAATAGAATAAATAATAAATTTTTGTTATGAATTGGGTAAATGTCTGCCTGAACCATGCACAGGGCCATGCTGGATTGCTATACTCAATACAACTGGATTGTTTTCGGACAAATGAGATGCCGCCCTATTTCTGACCAAGATGTAAGACATATATATGTGGCCATGCAAATGGGTCGTAGCTATTGCCTGCTTAATTCATCATCCTATTGATCAGCTGGGGTTTTATCTACAAAGTAATTGCCATCCAATGTTGCCTCAACCCTGAATGGAATCTGTGGAAACATATTCATATGAGATAGATAGACAGATAGACAGCAAGACAGATAGATAGATAGATAGATAGATAGATAGAGAGAGAGATAGAATGATAGAGAGATAGAGAGAAAGAGAGATAGAGAGATAGAGAGATAAATAGAGAGATAGGTAGATAGATAAATAGGTAGATTGATAGATAGATGAGCTAATACCAGTTTCTACCTCGAACTGTATTCTGATAAACCAACACAGATGCTGATATCATATTTGTCTCGATACTTAAGCCATTCGGATACCGATACCATACTATGGTTAAATATTCAGCAGTGGGCTCGATCCGACATCGCTTTGGTATTATTGGTTTCGGTGCGTCCCTATACATGCATCACTTTGACCTCTGTCTCACATTTTGTTATACATGTAATCGGAGTGGTCATTCATGGATTAATTGGCAAGAAGCTTGGAAGATAGATAGATATATAAAGAGGTGGATAGACAGACAGCCAGACAGCCAGACAGACAGATAGACAGATAGATAGATAGATAGATAGATAGATAGATAGATAGATAGATAGATAGATAGACAGATAGATAGATAGATAGATAGATAGATAGATAGATAACATGGACACATTTGTACAGCATGGTTGTATATGGTCTATTGTCTTTTGTAACATGAATATACTCGTGTTTTGACAAACTGTATATGTCTAGACAAAACAACCAGTAAGCAATTAATGTATCTATTATGCATGGGAGTGTTAATCATTTGAATCCTGCTGATAATGATTATTCATAAATTGGTTGCAATATCCCCACTACAGCAAATGAAGTGCTAACATCACCGAGTAGTTTTCTGCCTGCGTACACTCCCAGTAGGACACACAGCAGGGGGCAAGGTAACCCAATGATAAAAATAGACACTAATCGCACTAATTAACAGAGTTACAGGTGCGTCCTGCTTCATTAGAGGATCAACAATATCATTAGATCATTAGGGTCTACTTCTCCCCGGGCCAGATATTGCTTATATAGGCTACAGCTCCTGGTTCTTCCTCCTTCTCACATTTATTATGAGACTTCCTTCCATCGGTTCTTTTTGTTCTGCGTGTCGGATGGTTCTATCTTCTGATTCTCTCCTTAGTTATTTCATTCTAGTCTAAGAGTTTTGCTTTTATTGATATAGCCTATTGAGCCTTTTTCTATTGTCTGTTTGTTCAGTCAATTGGTTCGATTGTTTCATCTGTTCAGTGTCTATTAGTAACTGTCCCATGATACTTATTTTTATCGGTTCATTTTCTCAATTCTCACCGTTTATCTATGCACCATATATCTATCTATCTATCTATCTATCTATCTATCTATCTATCTATCTATCTATCTATCTATCTATCTATCTACATCTGTCTGTATGTTTTATCTTTAGTTTTGTTTGAAACTCTTGGTTCTGTCTATTTGTGCATGCTATCTGCATGTTGTTTGGTTTGACATTTTGCTTCTATCGTGATGCTACTATAGCAGGGGATACCTCAAGGTTCTGTGCATTGATTCTATCTATAGTTCGATCTCCTATGATGATATAAACAGGTAGGCCAACAAATACCCATACTGGCTCCATGACCATGCTCCTGTGCTTGACACAATTCATTTGTCAATGACACATTCTTCATTAATTCCTTAGCATGTATATAGGCCTATAGGCCTACCAATCAAGTGATCATAGACTGTTCATTAAATCCGTATGCCATTGACATAAATATCAAACTGATTTGCTCAACTTATGCAAGCAGGTATAGTGGTATACCTAGCTTGTAGTTATGACAATTTTTCGTGACCAGAAATTGATTCTTTTTTTGATGCAGCCAGGTAACATTACACTTTATGTTTAGAAGTGACACATTTTTGGCATATCATGGTATTTGGGGATATACACTCACATCAGAGAAGTTTAACCAGAAAAGGAAATATGAGTGAAATGGATATACAGTGGATCACACACATGCAATTGAAAACTTACAAGCCTACCCCTTTATATGTTATAATATTTACGATGGCATTAGCAAAAGTTATTGTATATCACTCATCCTGTAGCCTACCTCGCCTTTTATGACATGAACACTCGTTTTAATGCAAAAGATAGGTCCTTTAGCCCTAGTGACATCACTAACGGTATCTTACACAGACAAAAGGAGCAGTTCTTTGCTTGATCAGTTTTGGAGTGAAGTAGCCTATATGACCATGTCACTCACAGATTTGTTTGAGTCTCTTATTATGAGGAATATGGTTTGTTATTGACTGGACTGGTTTGTTATTAAAAAGTGACAATGGAAATCAGCTGTAAACATTCGACAAGAATAAGACAGGTGTAGTCATGGTTGTTGTGAAGTCATCACAATCACGCAGGTGCGTCACACCCATGGTGACGTGTAGCATGCAGCAGCATCAGCAGAACTGGCAGCAGCAGCAGCAGTAGGATCACTACTAGTGTCACCACACACCTGTGTCGATCATATGTCAGTGAAAAAAGACATCCATCCTGTGGCATCCAGTGGCACCCACAGCCATGACATGACAGCTTATGAGAGCAGGGGCCAACACGAAGAGGCAGACTAATTTCAGCCATAATCAGCTCATCCTGCAGATTTCTGGACCTGTCCCAAATGACTGCAGACACACCTGGCCCATGCAGGATGCAGGATCTACATCAAAGCCTTCTTCCATCAGCTGCACTACATCCTGCAGTCATCATGACAGTCATGGTGCAGTTGCAGTTACGACACACGTGGCCCTGATTCACATGTTTTTAAAATTGTGATTAATAACAAGCAATTAAGTACGAAGAAACACTAGGCCTTGTAGATGTTTGAAATATTTCTTGATTCATTTTTACATACTTGAAAGTAAATGTGAGCTTTTGCATAAATGACCATTGCTTCTTTTTTGGTCGAAAGTGTTCTGCAATTTTAATCGTATCGGTATAGCACATATCCTCTTTGAATTACATTGTCTTATCAGGACTTATCTGTCTCGTCTCTTCCTTCATCCTATATCTAATCTTTATGTTTTCTTATCTCAGATCATCTTGTTGTGTCTTACCTCATCTCAAATCATCTTATCTGATATAATCGTATCTTACCTCATTAGATTATATTACCTGATCTTCTTGTCTTATCTTCTTGTCAAATATTGTCATATCTTATCTCACCTCAAGTTTTATCTTATCTTATTGTATCTTATCTCATCAGATCACACTGCCTTATCTTCTTGCCTTATCTACTTGTCACATATTATCTCATCTCAACTCTATTTGTATCTCATCTAATCAGATAATTATTGTCTTATCTTCTTGCCTTACCTAATTGTCATATCTTATCTCATCAGATCGTATTGTCTTATCTTCTTGTCTTATCTTATCTCAAGTCATCTAATATAATCTTATCTTGAATAATAAAGCTTATCTTATCTTATTTCATCTTATACCATATCTTTTTTGCCCAATGTAATCTCATTACCCGTATATAGAGCCACCATTGATATTGTGCACTGGCAAAGAAAAACCAAGTTATTGTACATCATGGGAAATAACACAAAAGTATACCGAAAAATAACTCAGTGACGTTCATATTTGGCAGGATAAACTCAAACATCTAGATAATAATTGGTGTATCTATATTGTCAAATGACAGGATGTCACACATACAAAAATTCCAAAAAAGAAACAGACAGAATATGTCTATACATGTATATGGTGGACCAATATGGACTAATATAGACTATGGTTGGTATCTTTCACAAGTTTGCAAGTTTGTCCAACAAAATTAGGGAAAGGGGGGGGGGCTGCAGGACTTGGTGACCTTCTTTAAACTTTTAAGTACAATAAATATGCTCATTTGTCTTTATTAGGAAGACTCAGTGTCTATGTGACAACTGCTACGACAATCCATTGAAATGCAAATCAGATAATCATAATCAACCAGCCCAGCCTAATCCATGCAGATCTCTGCTCTTGACACTCGCTTTATTACTCGATTCATTTCAGCTTTATGATCTTACTTATTGACTAAACCATCAACATCATCGATTAACAGCTCACATGGAAATCCCCTGCATAATTTCCACCAATTATTCCAGCATGATAAGTATTTACAGTCATATAGTACCACCTTAACCCAATAATTGCAAAATCAGCTTAGAGAATGTTTTCGGAGAAAATTTATCTCGAAGTTCGAGCAGACCTCGAATTGCTTGACCCCAGTTGATTGGCAACAATGATCACACTTTCTGTTCAAGCTTATCCCCCTGTTTCTCATTCTATCAGTCTATATCTCAGTATGTAGCTCTGTCTGTATCTCTATCTCACTATCTGTCTCACAATTTCTCTTCCTAATAGTACTGCAGCATAATGTACGTTTACAGATGCAAAATATGAAAGTTAAAACACAATTAATATTCGCGTAGCGACGGGCGGCGAAGCCGCCCGTCGCGTCAGCGAACTTAGCTTAACAACAGGTCATAGTAAATTTTGAACCTGTCAGTGGAGTGAGAATGAAGGACTGCCTGTACCTGCCATGGAGTTGGTCCCTGATTAAACAGTTAGTTTCGGTAAAAGTAAACATCCCTGAATTTCTCTTGCAATACTGCAGTAGTGTCTGAAAAATTCCATTTGGTTCTTAACTATCCTATTCTGTTTTGAAAATTTCATTTTTATGCTCATTTATGTCGTCTGCATGAAAAAAGCTTATTTTGCTAACAGGTGTCGCCACCGGTGTAGCATCATGATTGCAGTGCCACACCCAGGGAAAATGACTGAACTATCAGCAGCCTGCTTGTGAGCAGTGATGTGTGAAGTTTATTTGAGGTGTGAAGTTTAAAAGCTGATTGCTATTACTGTACTTAAATAGCATCAATTAATTTAGGCCCAACTGATTGTGTTCTTGTTTATCATTATTATACCTCGACCATGAAAGCAGGGCTGTCATTGGCTGAGAGCTGGTCACATATCAGTCATTATTTTAGTATATTGACCAGGACTATTGCCCTCCAAATATTGTTTTCCAAAAAAAAAAAAGTTTCAGAATTTTTTTTTTTCGAAATTTTTTTTTTTTCCGAAAATTTTTTTTTTCGAAATTTTTTTTTTCCAAATTTTTTTTTTTTTTCCGAATTTTTTTTTTTCCAATTTTTTTTGTCCCAATTTTTTTCAAAATTTTTTTTTCCGAAATTTGTTTTTTCTAAAATGTTCTTTCCCTAATTGTTTTTTTTCAACATTTTTCTTTCAAAATTTTCCATACATTTGCAATAGTGCAGGAAAATAATAAAATTAGGGCATTAATTAGTAAAGACCAAAAAAAACTCATCAAACTAGTAATAATAGTGCAATGTAGGCTATGCGTCTGCTTATCTACCCTCCTGTGTGAAAGGAAAACTATTTCCCTCGGCCTTCGTCCTCGTGAAATAGTTTTCACTTACACACCCTCGAGGGAAATAGATTTGACTAATGCCCTCGAAATCAGTCAATATTTGTATACTATAATATGGTTTCAAAATAAGAACAGTTAATTGCCATCTACATATTACAGTATATGTCCAACTATCCATCCTTTGGTTATAATATCGTACACATTCTCATACTCCTTGGCAATGCAAGGCATGCCATTAATTGATTGTATATTGTAAGGTATTTCCATTAACAAAAGGCATTCCTTCGCACACAGATATCTCTATTTAAGGCCAATGCCTTTTTGCTTCGGCCAGTGCCCTGGGCTGTAGCAGTTCGGCATTTAGGATATTGCCAAAGTAAATTGCTTCCCATTACAAACATATTTTGCTTATCTGGAATTTGGCTGCAGACAGTTACATCTTTGGCCATATATTTTTGGCCTCAGACTCGATTCTTTATCTCAGCTTTTTTTTAAAGTCTCTTGGAAAAAAAACAAAACAAGAACCATTCAAGGAGAGTGTATTTTAAGGAGCCTATACATTCAGGGAAGCTTACACAGAGCCAGAATTGGTCGTATAATTGACCAGCCTCATGTGCTACAGCTAATAA
Source organism: Platynereis dumerilii (assembly GCA_026936325.1). Lineage (NCBI taxonomy): Eukaryota > Metazoa > Annelida > Polychaeta > Phyllodocida > Nereididae > Platynereis > Platynereis dumerilii. The sequence goes on from JAPTHN010000011.1 coordinate 23,855,137, forward strand.
CACTGAAAACCTGTGTGGTAGAATGGCAGGTTGTTGTTTCTCATCGTCTCTACTCTAGTAACCCTTGTACATGACAAGGACCTGCCTAAGAGGCCTGCACTACCAATACCTGCACTGTAAATTTTGAATTTTGAGTTAGCTTAATTGATTGAGTGAGATGGTTGCACAATTCCTTTGAGCCAAGATAGCTTGTTGTTTGCAAGTTATAACAACATAAAGATTATCATAACTCAAAACGGCAAGCTATCATGGCTCAAACAAATTGTGCAACCAACTCACTCAATCATCTGAGCTAACTCAAAATTTCAAATTTTACAGTGTGGCAAACTCCGTCTCAGTAGTTGGATTGAAATGACCATCCAACTGCAAAAGTTACATGAGCCTACATTTAGAAACTAAGCAAAATGCATGGTCCATACCTGGATCCGCCACTGTGGGTCCCTTGAGCATCTCATCAAGCAACCCCTTCTATGTACTACGAAAACCATTTTTTAAATTCAGAGCAGCACTTTTTCTTCAAATTTGGGAAAAACAGCCTTGTCCTGAGCTGCAGTCTACTCATAAATGAATAGCCCTGTCTCGGCTAGTTGAGACGTCGTTGTAGTGACAAAAACACTTTTGATGAATCTCTAGAATTTGTCAAAGAGGTGTGCTAATTAAAACTCGAAACAATTGAAGTGTGTAAACAAACACAACACTGCGATATGGATTGGAACCGAATGAGGCCAGAATGGGCAGTTCAGCCATTGATCGGTCTAATTAAGGTTCAATGGGAAGGAAAAACAAGTCTGCTCTAATTAGATAAATAAATCGACAGATTCAGTACCCATAGGTAGACACTAATTCAAGTTTCTGCATTATTCAAGTAATTAATGTAAAATAGGTAGATGTAATAAACACATCGCATTCTGGTTTATTTGGTACGATAAAAAAAAATGGAAATAAAGATACCAGTTATATGAATCGATTAAGATACAAAAACCAATACTTTAAACATACACACTCATAATAGTACTTTTTTATTGCAGGTAAACAGAAATAAATCATTTCAGACAGACTCGTTGAATTGATGCAGAACTAACGATGTCTCATTGCACATGACAGCCAAAAAATGGGGCAGCTAAAAATTACTCAATATGAGTACATACAACACAAATAAAGTCGAACTCAAATATGCATTAATGTGCCACATAGTTGCTTGTTCCACAAAATATTATAGGCCACAATTCAAACTCAATGTAATTCCAATTGATCAAAACAAAGCTGTTGAAAAAAAGGCAGAGGCTGGGAGAGGCTGAAGTCAATAGAGTGGAGTATTAGTAACGAGGCACCTGAACATTACGCGAATTACTACACCTGTAAATATGGAATGCACCTGTGAAATATATAATATACGGACAAGCATGGTGTTTTGATGCAACTGACATGCACTGTCTTCAGACTATCATTTCATTATCTATCTATCTATCTATCTATCTATCTATCTATCTATCTATCTATCTATCTATCTATCTATCTATCTATCTATCTGTCTATCTATCTGTCTAGCTGTCTGTCTAGCTGTCTGTCTAGCTGTCTGTCTATCTATCTATATGTCTATCTATCTATCTATCTATCTATCTATCTATCTATCTATCTATCTATCCATATATCTATTTATCCATCTATCCATCTATGATATATCAATCTATCTATCTATCTATCTATCTATCTATCTATCTATCTATCTATCTATCTATCTATCTATCCATCTATCTATCTATCTGATCTGTCCAGGTCTACATCTATCTGTGTAGCTTCTCTCTATCTCAAGGCAGAGATCCTCATCGGAGACAAAAACTTAAATGAGAGGGCTGCACCAGCCACTACAAATAATCTCTGCAACGCCATTCTCTTTCACGTCACATAATACAATTAATCGGATTACAGATTTCATTTCCTTCTGAAAACCGAAGACTATTTTGAGGTCACAGATTAAGAGATTACCCAGAGAGAAAGGTTTGAGTGTAGCTTTAGAGGAATTTGGTAGCAGTCTTGGCAGGTAATGTCAGAACAGCACTTTCTGTGTGTCATGACAATGTCTAATCAGAATTAGGAAGTGAAGGTTTAGGCCAATGAAATGTCTAAGAAATTATTCGACTTTATTGACAGGATATTCGCATTATGTATAGTTTTATACGGCCTGTCCTTTGGAGGATGTCTAATAAATTGTCTATCTATCTATCTATCTATCTATCTATCTATCTATCTATCTATCTATCTATCTATCTATCTATCTATCTATCTATCTATCTATCTATCTATGCTGATCTGTTGGTATCTATTCATTTTATTGTGAAGACTTACAACAACAATTGCAAAACTAATAAGTGTTTAGCTCACAGTCGGCCTTGGGATTACAGGTGTAATTGGGCCACAATAATACATTGTAGTCACAGTGCTAATATGGACCATTTACAAGTGCAAAGTTTTAAAATATGGATCCACCATGGGCTTAAATACAGTACAATAATACATTGTAGTCACAGTGCTAATATGGACCATTTACAAGTGCAAAGTTTTAAAACATGGATCCACCATGGGCTTAAACTGTTCCTAATCCAAAGTTATTCATAAAGTCCCTTTAGTGTAAAATTGCCATTTCCAGAGATTAAATATAAATATTATTGACAACTTAGTCAGAATTCGCACAGTATTTCACTTGGGATGGTAGTCCATGCACGGTCAATTGGCAGATTGGGATTAACTTGTTCTGTTGGTATAACCTACATTTACAAACTCAATCTCAAAAATAAAGAGTCAGTGTTGACAGATGATGTTTACGTTGAATCCCATTACTCCAACTGATTATTGATGTCATTAAATTTGTTACGGATGCATTTTTATGCCTCAATATTTGTAATTAAAAATAAAACAACCACAGTAAGTTATTAATCAGTAGTGAATGTTTTCATTCGCTTCTGATTTAGATTTATGGATTAATTCATTGATTGTGCTAAGCAACAATATTACTCTCTTGACGGCCTTGGGTTGAGATAAATAAAAACACTGTATTTAGTCCATTGTGTATTTATGTACTTTCATAATTTTGGAGTAAAAAAAGCTCCTGAAATTGACAGTATCACACAAACGAAGTATATTGCATGCTTTATAAAGGGAAGAGGGTACTCACGGGTGCCACTGGATCTCCGGATAATATTCTCCAGGAAGGTGTTCTGCGGGGCAACGAGCCCCCGACGGGAGCCCGGCATCTTGCAGGCCGGAGAAGTTCCCCTGCTGAAGTCCTAAAGTAAATTCCGGGCAGAGAATCCCACCTTGGTGAGTAGCAAGTTGCAGTAAGTATCCATTTCGAGTTGTTTGTCACACATGGTGCTAGTTTTATCCCATTTTAACAGGTGGAGTTCCTGGCCAAAGGCTAGACTCGTGTATCATGAGCCAGTGTTGTTGGTAGCCTGTTTGCATTGGATCTGCTGGAACACATAGCATCTGGCTGTTGCGACTGAGCCCGGGTCCTTCCCTTTCTCATCACTATTCATGAGAATACCTTCACCTGCTCTGAGCAGCGCATGCGCCACCAGTACTGGCCACTTATGGCGCTCTATGGCGGCAAGCAGGCTTTCTCTCCCTGAGTCTCATTCACTTGATCAATTGGCGATTGCCAATTTGGGTTCTCAATGGCATGTCCTTTTATGACTAGGCCAACTGTAAATTTGAATATTCGATCTCTGTAATGTATCATCCGGGTTTGCCTATCTATTAAATATGTATTAGGCCTAATATAGACCAATTTAATTAACTTTATATGCCTAATCTTATCATTGGCAATTTGGCATGTAGGCCAATGCATGCTGGCGGGAAAGCAAATGTGGGCTTGTCATGTGGATTCATTTTTGAAATAATTGATTTGCCATGAACTTCCTTTTGTGTCTTTTTTTTATAACATATCTTGGAACTACCGAAATCTAACAATAGGCTACAACAAATTGCCTGTGAAGCTATAATGTCATAAACTAAAATTAAAAGCATCGACATTTTGACTTGGAAATATATATTCGCAATGGTATACAAGTTGTACACATGTTTTATGGCGAGGGTAAATTCATGAAATTAGTCTGGGTAATGTTCGAATTCAATTCTTCTGTTTCAGGGCTTTCTTGACTTAGGCCTATGTCTCTGCTCTCCTTTTCTTGTGGTCTCTGAAATGGATGTCTTTTCCTTGCTCTAACACTGCAAACCCTCTTATAAATGCCCTTTCCTGCCTTGTCTCTTTCTTTTATACTTTCTTTCAGTTTTTTCTTTTATACTTTCTTTCAGTTGTTCATTCTGTTCCCTCCTCTCTTTGGTTCTTTTTGTTTTTCTGCCCTTTCTCTTTCCCCCATTAAATTTCTTTGAGTATATTTATCTTTTCTTGCAAGTTTCTTTTGTTTACTGCTACAGTTGACTGGCAACAGTAAATCTTCACGGGTTTTCAAGTTTCAAGTCTTCTCTGGTTGTAGTATTTTTGGCCTCTTCCGGATTTTTTCATCTTTTTCGACTGCTGTGAGGTTCAGTTTTCACGACATGTGTGGTAAACTCAGAACTACAGGACATTCAAATATCGGCCTACTACCGGTATGAATATTATAATAGCCATTTCTGTGATGAATCAGTTCAAACTGAAATTTAAGAGCAGGCGACAGATTAATTTACTCATTTTTTTTTTAGTCTACTTGACCTATGACTTTACCTTACCTTTTTATGCACTAAACACATGCACTCTTAAAACTAAAGGTTCGTTGTGGGATTCCAATTTAGAACCCAAGTATGAAAAAGCTTCCTTGTTACATCATAAGGTCCCACTCCTTAAAAAAAGGTCCACACAAATTCCATAATGAACCCTAGGATTCTACACACGTGCTTGTGAAAAGGTTCATAACCAAAAGAAAATTAGAAAGTTTCTGTCAAACTTGAAAAGGTTCCAGGTGCATATCAGTTAGGATGGTACTATATGACACTACTCAACTTTGCCAATACAAAACTTGATTACAGGCAGGAAATTTGATATGCAAAAAGAGTGGACTGCTGCACTGTGAAAACGGAACTTTGTGTGTCATTATGCTGATGATTTGTCATAATCCTATCCATACTTTCAATGTTAATTTGATTTAAGGAGACTAATCCCGCTTGTTGGTGACAGGCAAACGGAAGGATTATGCATCTGAATTTTGCTCTAACATCAGTTATGACAAATCAAATGGCCTTCTCTTGATCATGACCAATCAAACAGCCTCTACATGTATTTTTGCCACGTTGAATGTAGAGAATATGATAATTCATCAGCTATCATGCATCACGCAGTGCCATTTTCACAGTGCAACAGTCAACTCTTTTGCATATCAAATTTCCTGGCAGTAAAGTAAGGAAGATGCCTCACCTGAAAAAAATTTTGTTCTGAGTCAGTGCTTCTCAACTCAGCATCAGAATTGGGCAAATCGATCCTCAGAAATGGCCTATGACATTAGAGAGAATTACCCGGTAGGAATGTGGGAAATTCTCTGGTTCAATATCTTTTACAATGAAAATGACCATATTTTTAAGATATCTTACAGATGATCTTAAAGATGATCTTAAGGAGTCTTGTTGCCTTAGAATAAGAACGCTGTATCAAGTGAATGAATTCAATTCAAATTCATTACACTTGATGGGACCTGTGTATACAAGTCATTTGAGTCAACCAGTTAATACAAAATAATGCATAATAAAAATTATTGATTGTCATTTCCATGAGCAGTTTAATTTCCAATGTCTGAAGATGGCATTACATTAAATTTTAATTTCGTTTCAGTTGATTATTCAGATTATTGAGAATTAATTTGTATTAAAATCGGCTTTTTAGGAATTAATGATTAATTTCTAGAATCTCAGGTAAACTGCAGACTCATAGAATTTGTTTTCATAACGATTTCTATCAAACGTAGGCCTGTAAAGAAAAAAGATAGAATATAACGTGCACACATTAGGGCTCTGTATCGTTGCCGACATTCAATACGATTCGTATCATCGATACACTTGATCGATACATGATTCGTACCGTCGGTCCGCAAATTCGGGCCCGATCCGCATTTTAGAGAAATCCGCAACTGAAAACGATTTTTTGGCCCGGAAAGTTGATCTTGCATCAGAGCGGACGTCAACATGGTGGCCGTCTTGAGTTCAGTTCATGATTTTGTCGATATTTTCTGTTGAAACTTGGCAATAAGACTTTTTTTGCTGGATGTTGCATAATTACACCGAACCGAAAGTGCTGCTTTGAAAACCGGTACGGGAACCGGCCAGACTGTACCGGTACGGCTGGTATTTATCGAACCGGTGCACAGTGTCCTTGAACGAAGTTTAGGGTTAAAAAAAATGTACAAAGAATCCGTCAACATGGCGTGGTAGTACATGGTCTCAGCTTCGATTTGATGTAAAGATCTAAAAAATCTGTTGGGAAAATTTTGAGAAAATTGAAATTTAAAATTTTTGGTTTTTCACACCCTTTTCACATGCAAAATATCAGTTTTAGATCTATCAAATAGCATTACAGTGTTATTGAAATATCACAGCGTATCTAGTTATACATAAGGTTACTGAATCAGGTGAAAAAAAATAATAAAAAGCATTTTATTTATAATTTTCACATAATTTTCATCATTTAGGGGTGTTGCAAACTCGCTGACTCATATAATGTGCCAAATCAACTATAAACATGGCCATTTAGGCTTCATTATTTCATTAACCAAAGAAAAGTGGCAATTGAACCACCACAGTTTGAGAAAATGCCTTGTTGAATTCATTAGTCATATAAATTGAGATTTTTAGCATTTCACCAGTTAATGTTTTTCAGATGGGATTCACCAAAACATTTGTAAAGTTATCCGACAACATATAGTGGACAAATGTAGGAATACCTACTGTCGGCATCTCACAAGTGTGCATCTTCACCACAGCTTTGCATGTAAGTTATATTTGACATTCAAGGAAATAATATATTTTGATAGAAATATTTTTTCAAATCAACAAAAAAAAAAATCTATGTAAGTGGTCTAATGGCTTAGATGATCAATTCCAAGTTTTATTACAATGTTTTTGTCCATATTGAAATGTAGTTGGTAATTTTAATGGTCTTCTGTAGAATTGTACGTGCTTTTTTACCTGTTTTTGCCAATTATTAAGAATATTTCATGGAATCTAGTGGTTGCTTTATTCCAAAATTCAGTTGTTCAGTTATAGCAGGCACAGATAAACAGTATTAATTGTGTGACCATGGAAAAGAATCTGTTGACTATTAATTCAAAACTATGTTGATTGTGCAAAGGCACGCTTTAACTGAACAAATGAATTTTGGAAGTATGTAACAACTAGATTCCGTGAAATAATCTTAACAATTGGCAAAAACAGATAAACGAAGCACTTGAAATTCTTCAGAATACCATAAATTGCTACCTACATTTCAATATGGACAGAAACATTGTAATAAAACTTGGAATTGATCATCTAAGCCATTAGACCACTTACATAGATTTTTTTTTGTTGATTTGAAAAAATACTTCTATCAAAATATATCATTTCCTTGAATGTCAAATACAACTTACATGCAAAGCTGTGGTGAAGATGCACACTTGTGAGATGCCAACAGCAGGTATTCCTACATTTGTCCACTATATGTTGTCAGATAACTTTACAAATGTTTTTGTGAATCCCACCTGAAAAACATTAACAGGTGAAATGCTAAAAATCTCAATTTATATGACTAATGAATTCAACAAGGCATTTTCTCACACCGTGGTGGTTCAATTGCCACTTTTCTTTGGTTAATGAAATAATGAAGCCGAAAAGGCCATGTTTATAGTTGATTTGGCACATTATGTGAGTCAGCGAGTTTGCAACACCCCTAAATGTTGAAAATTATGAATAAAATGATTTTTTTTATTATGTTTCACCTGATTCAGTAACCTAATGTATAACTAGATATGCTGTGATGTTTCAATAACATTGCAATGCCATTTGATAGATCTAAAACTTATATTTTGCATGCGACAAGGGTGTGAAAAACTAATAATTTTAAATATCAATTTTCTCAAAATTTTCCCAACAGATTTTTTAGATCTTTACTTCTAATCGAAGCTGAGACCATGTACTATAACGCTGCGCTGACAGATTCTTTGTACATTTTTTTTAACCCTTAACTTCGTTCAAGGACACTGTGGGTGTAGACCCCTAGCACACATGTATATGACACGATCTTACACACTATTGGAAGGAAAATATAATTACTGATACAATGTAAGATATCTAATTACTGCTGTTTGTTTCTCACACTCTCAGTATGTTTGTCACACTCTTTCAGAAGGAGTTTTCTTGAACATAGGCTACCTCTTCATTGAATGATTAGGTCTTATGGAATGATAATATGTAATCTGCCAAAGCAGGGGAGAGCGGTAAACAGGTCTGGATGGCCTACAATATTGTTGTATTTCTATTTGCCTGTACTCTGCGCTGATTTATTGTATTGCCTACATTATAATTTATAGGCCTATAGGTAGTGGTTTGGTAGAGGTAAATATCAAGTGATATTCACTGAGGCCGAATGCAGAGGTATCAACTTCAGCTCTGCATATTGACCGAAACTGAAGTCCACAATTGTTTTGCTGACAATTTTTTTTGGAATGACTATTTTTTTAGAATAGTTGTTTTGAATATTTTTTTTTGCCTCTCTCTTTTTTTCTTTTTTTCTTGAAATTTTTTTTTTGGGGAATTTTAATTTTTTTTCGGAAAATTTTTTTTTTTTTGGAAATTTTTTTTTTCCAACGGTTGTGGCGCTTCCATCGCTAAGGCCTCTCGTCTCCCTCTGTGAGTGAAAAAATGAACCGAAATTCTGTCAAAATCACTTTTGTAATGCTTGTCATGTGTTTTTCTCTTGAATAACTCTGAAGCGGGCGTTCTAAAATTTTAAAATATTTTTTCATTGATATTTCAGTTAGATCAATAAATTTTTTCTATTGCTTTTATCACTTTCCATTTTTACGAAAACATGGCTGAGAAAGTAATGTCGGAAGTTCAGTGTTAAAAAACAAGATGGCGGTCAGCCCTTTTTACTGAAAGCTTCATATCCACACTTTCTCAGTTCATACGTGACTAGTGTGGGAAGGATCGCTAAGCGATTGCAATTTGCCGCCTTCGACGGCAAATTGCTCTCGCTTACCGCTCTATTATACACAACAAAAACCTAGAAGACCATGTACTTATAAAATGGTTCAATACTTGGTCGGAAGGCCCAATGATAGGACCCTATCCTCCCTACTTGAGAGAAAGGAGTTCCATTGCAGGAGTTCAGTGAAGCTAGATTATCTAAATGTTGTTTTTGTTTGCTGTTGGAACCTTTTTAAAAGAACCTTTAGGATTCCTTATCTATATAACATTTAAAGGTTCAATATAAAACCTTTTTGTTAGGAGTGTACTGTGTACAGTCCTGAGCAAAATGAAAGTTTTGAAATGTTTTAACTATCAATGACAGATATGTATTTATGTTTGCTGCCGACTATTTTTCTGCTGCTGGGTTTGGAAACATTCCATGGTACACTGAACGACAAAAGTTATGCAAATGTTGTACATTCAAGAACCTCATCTGTGTGCTCAATATAAGGTTCTACCAAACATATGCTTTACATATAATACACCATAAAGTCTAAAGATAATGGTCTTGGGGTTCATTCGAAGGTTGAGATGTCCGCTCATCTGTAGCATCCCCTACAACATCCAGAAACATGTCTTCATTACGATGGAGGGTATCTAGAGTTCTGGTTGTTTTTCTGGGTCAAACACCTTTTTGTCTATTCCTTGTCTACCCTACCCCCCTGTAACAGGCAGCCTTCTTTGATACACTTGACAGATGAACATCATACACTCCACAACATTAAGCTGGTTTTTCACACCTGCACCATTCCAATAGTTTCATCCCTGTCATAATCTGTGATTGCATGGGGACACAATAAATTCAGTTGTTAAAGAATTGTGTGCTTGAATGTTTAACGATTAATTTAAGCTCACATGAAACCACATACCTGCAAAAGGTATGGATCAACAGTAAAAACTGTTTTTTCTGACAACTCCCCTTTGTCAGCCATTTTTAAAAACGAAAATGTTTCCCAGTTCAATGATTTATTGTTTTTGACCCTGTTTTTGGGTGTCTTACACCATGGAACCATCATATTGACCACACCCCTCGAACATCTTGCCCTCCCACATATCCATAACTTTTGTCTTTCAGTGTATAAATGTAAGTCATTGATTAATAACTTATGAGGTTGAGTTATTCATTTCATGCAATATATATATTACTTGGGTAATAAAATTGTGTCTAGCCAGGCTAATGATATTAAAAATGGTCTGTATACATTAAACACTAAGCCTAAATGGACTCATGCATTGATTCAGAACTGAATTTCTATGAATAATTCTTGCTCGTTATTGGAAATTGCCCAGCGATAGCAAATTATCCTCATTTACACTACCGGCTCAAAGAAGCCTTGAATTATGAACGACTGTTAATGAGCGACTTCTGCCATTTCGGATCAACTGCCATCGCTGTCCAGAGGGTCATACAATTTTTCATACGTCTGTCACTGTTTAAGCCCTACATGAATCAAAAATTTATATCGGTAGGTCTGGCTGGTCAAGTCATGAGCGGGCGTACCAGTCATTGATAGACATAGTATATCAGGGCTTGTTAATCGATTTAATCCATCCATATGCTGTCTTATGGATGTCCAAGAAATGCCCTGGACATGTGTGATTTGATAAATTTGTCACAGATTCTATCAAAGTTGACTGTTGACTATGAAAAACATTTTCTCAAAATTCACAGTTATTGTTGGGTGTTGTTAGTTCTGTAATTTGCAGATTCTTTTTTTTTTTATCTCATGTTTAACTGCTAAAAGCACACATAGTAACAAACGATGTATAACAGTTTGTGCTATTTTTGCATCCAATTGGAATTTGTCATTTGACTTTGGAATAGGCTCCCACCAGTTTTGTATTTCTTCAAAACATGCAAATACTATAAAAGAAAAATTACTTTGCATGCCAGAACATTATCAAAATAAGTGAGATGTACAGGTCAAATATTGCATTTGCACCATATCTGTGTGTTATTTGCAAAATGTCTCTGCTCCTGCAATCCCCAAATTTAAATTGCATATGCTTAGGGTATTATTGGTATTCATGCGCGTGGGTCAAGTGGAGCCAGATAATTTGTGATTCAGCAAATTTACACCACCAAAATATATCCAGTACGTAAAAAAAATTGAAGACTTTTAAAATTATATTGCTTTTATTTGGGTGCTTTGCAGTTTGAATTGCTCTTGATTTTCACTATGTGTCACTTGTGTCACTATCACAAGTATGTACTTCACTGAGTAGATGCGAGTAGAGGTATAGTGCAGATATGATGCTAAAATAAGCATATATATACCCAGTTTCTTTCCTGGAATTATCACCTGCTGCTGATGATAAAAAATATAAGAGAAAATCATAAACTTCGACAATAACAGTATCTACAATAAGCATCCTGCAGTGCATGCCCACCATTGGCAGCGATACAAGCAGTGATTCTGTTTTCATGTAACTTATTGCTCTTATGAGGTATCTGTTGTCATTACTCAATTGGCTTCATAAAAGTTTGAGGACTAAAATAGCATTATACTCATTATCACATTGATACTTCCAGAAAAGTAACACTTGTTTTCTGCCTATTTTGGGAGGCTCGTAACATTATTAGTATTACCCAGAAAGAAATAGCAGTGCCATAATTGATGGAATTACTGGAGTCCTAGACTAGAGATCCCGCTACGGGAATCTTCAGAATGACACTTCAATTCTGAAATTAAAAACCTTCTCTCATATTGTGCTGGAATGATGCTTTTCTTTTTCTGGGTAATACGTAGAACATAGCACTTGTTGGGGTTAAATTTCATCTGCCATGTATGCACGCACGATGTCGCTGTGCTGAGGTCTTTCTGCAGTTCTTCAGAGTCTTCTGTGGACTTAACAAAATAGTAGTCCATCGTCCGCAAAGAGCTTCATTGAGGTAGTGTCGTCTGCGATGTTATTGATGTATATCAGAAACATAATGGGCCCGAGAACAGTTCCTTGGGGTGACCCTGATATAACCCCTGCTTCTCTCGACTGAGCTCCGTCTACTAGGTGTCCAGTACACCGCTTTGTGTTCATCCTATAAGCCAATCTCGAATCCAGCCGTGTAGGTTTCCATTGATGCCATAGCAGATAAGTTTCTTCAGAAGGTTCTTGTGCTACAATATCAAATGCCTTCTCGAAATCTAATATAATGACGTCTGTCTGTTCTCCCTGATCGATGTTTCTGGCTATTTCTTCGATGTTGTTTATTAGTTGAGACCCGCAGCTGTGTCCTTTTCGGAATCCATATTGTTCTTTGCTTAAGATGTTGCTGGTAGTAGTATCTAGATGTTTCATAATATGTGACGCTATGATTTGCTCCAGTATTTTACACAAATTTCTTGTCTATGGATTGTTGGAATAGATGTCGTGATGTGGGTGCTATGTGATGGCAGTAGCTCTTGAGAATCTTTGTTGGCACTAGGGTCGGTCCTATTGCTTTTCGAGCATCTTTGGTACATTTGGTTTCTAGTTAATTAAAATAAAGCTCAATTCTCAGGGCCCAAACCATATCAAATCTGCATAACTCAAATTATCAAAATTTCCCATTTACCTCAAAATTAGAGTTGCGGCGCTTTTTTTCTGCCTTTTAGTGTCTTTTTGGGCATTCTCTAAAAAGATGCCTTTATCTTTGGCATTACTTGTTGGTATGGCCACATTTCATTGCAAAAACTGAAATGTGATAAAAAAGTCAAAAGGCAGACAGAAAATGGTCACTGCTGAATGATTTTACGATCATACTATATAATTTGTTTGTAGAAATTTCTTTGCAAAATTATAAGCCAAAATCGAGTGTTACGTTTCTTTTGCTGGTGAGTGTACATAATAGTATTTTGGGCCTTTCTTTCTTTGCTGTATGCTCAGTTGCTATACCTCAGGCCACCCTGACAATGTGTAATCCAGATTCATCTGAAGCAACAAACTTCTCCAGGCCTGCCCTTGTTCTGCTAATCAAAAGATATGCCTGGACTTGAATCTGCAATATTTTTCAGTATCACAGCTGGAGAAAAGGTCGAGGCATAAAGCCCACATCAAGCAGAGATAATAATATTGAATCTTATATGCTTCTTTCCCAAGATGCCAATTGTTACTGTTAGCCACATGTATGCAGGCATTCATATTAGATGCACTTCTGGATTTATAACTCAAAACCCTGACGTGACAGCAGAGTTCTAAATGCATATATTCTGAATTTTGTCAAAATCACCAATTTATGTACCCCAGCTGAGATTGTTGCCTGTCACCAGGGGCCGATTTCACCAACCTAGCTAAGACTAGGCTTAAAGTTAAACCTGGTATTAAGCATTTTGCTTACTAGGAGGTGCTACCATTTTATCACTGAAATTGACCCTACAGTTTAACTTGGAACTTCTAAGTCCAGGTCGTAACTTTGTTGGTGAAATCGGGCCTAGAGTGCCTCTTCAGGTAGCCTGTAGGCGATGGGCCCAAGCCCGGCCCGAGTTTTCAGAGTCAAGCCCTTCCTGATCATTTAGATAAAAAATTGCAAATGTTCTTCTTACCCCACCCATTGGGTAAGAAGCCCCTCTATTATAATCCTATGGCAATTTTTGTGCGAGCTAATTCGACTTGAATGTTATTTCTTGGGGTTCTTCCACCCTTTTCAAGGCATTCTATTTACTTTTTATTAATTTCAGAATTCTTTTGTTCAGCCACTTATTTTTTGCTACTTATTGCCCTGTTTCAACCATGGGGCAATTTTAGTCTATTTTAATTAGTTATGGTGCATGAAGCACCTTTATGGTTACACTTGGATGAGCAATTGAAAGAAAGAAATAAGATGTAACATTTTACAAAACAGTACTGTCTACATAAAATAAATTCTTATTAACTGATTATTTCGTTCCATTCGTCATTGCAATAAGATCACAATCCATATCCATGATCATCCTCATTTTCATCTAATCAATATTGTTCTATTTATTTAAGATTTATAATCAATTTTACATATTAAGTTGGGGCAGCAATCCTATAGTTACTTGTAACTCCGCTGTTACCCTTTGATGCATTTGTTTGTTTTAAAACTATCGGGTGTATTGTATGAAATTATCTGGAGGTTACTGTATTTAGGCCTACATTATGCATTTATAAATAAAATAACTCTAACTCTAACTCTAACTCTAACTTCAGGACCCAGACCCCGGCTTCAGAGGCTTCGACCCTTTGGGCCTGCCACCAACGGACACTCCCCCCCCCAAAAATAAGTCATTGCTGCTTATGACCACTTAACCAGTCTCTGAAAGACAGGATTGTTGCACCACATTGTGAAGCTGTCAAAACTTGATGAGCGAGTATTATATATGCGATGATGGGAAGGTAACTGGTGACGCAGGCATAGATTATCTCCACAAGGTTGTTCATATTGGGAGCATCATTCAGTGAGAAGCTAACAGTAGTAAGGGGGTCACCAATTAAATAATAAGGGGGGGGGGAGGAGGCTTGGAGGTTTCATCAGCAGGAAATTATTTAGGCCTACTTCATGGAAACGGCGACATTATCATTATTTTTTTTTTGGGTGCGTGACGCCCACAAAATATTCCTTTCCAAATCAAGCAACACCTTTTCAAGAAATAACTCAACCAGAAATTATCTATTTAAAGACTGCCGAAAAATAATTCATTTAAATTTCACCAAAAATTAGCAAGAAATTACTTATTTCCAAAAAATTCAAACCCTTGAGATTAAATAGTGCACCCCCAATAATAAAAATGAGCTGTTGGAAAATAATCATTTTAATACAGCCAAATAATATTTTCTTATTTTTTCAACTGTCTGATAATTTAGAGTTAAGCCTATTGTTAGTGATGGATGTTTTAGGCTTGCTTGCTTGTTTGTGTTCTAATGCCTCTGCAGCACCTTAGTGCGCTATATCGAGGCAGGCGATCACCGTATGATGATGAGATGAGAAGACTGTGAGTCTGGCACATACCCTATTAAGTCAGGGATGCCCAGGGTCTTTTAGTTGCCCCAGAATAGAATACTGGATACAACCCGCCTCCATTTAATGTCCCATTGGCTCGGACTAAAGTGAGTTCCCGGGGCGAGATTTGAACCCATGCCCTCAAAGCCAGTTGACAAGCTCACTTACCAATTAGGCCATGGGGGAACTCTGGATATTTTAGGCTGACCTAAAAGTGATTCATGAAGTGGTCAATTTGTGACAGGGTGGGTGATTTGATTCATTATTATCTGACCTACAGTAATTCTGATTCAAGAAAAAGTGTTTGCACTTTTTCTTAACATTAGCTGTGGTTAAATGGGAAAGAAGAGAGGTTTAGGCATATGAAAGGGGACCTGGGCCCCATTGGGACGCTTTTAGCGTGTGCTAATTTTGCTCAATGCTGAAAGCACTGAGCAACTCAGAAGTTTGCATGAATGTCACACTGTAAAATTTGAAAATCTGAGTCAGCTCAAATGATTGAGCAGATGGTTGCACAATTTGTTTGAGCTGACATAGCTTGTTGTTTTGAGTTATGATAATCTTTATGTTGTCGTAACTTAGAACAACAAGCTATCTCAGCTCAAAGGAATTGTGCAACCATCTCACTCAATCGTTTAAGCTAACTCAAAATTCAAATTTTACAGTGCACGAATACCATTGAGCTTAATTAAAAGGCAAAATAAATTAGACTGCACCTACCCTTTTGCAGCCGGACAGCACAATGTGAGCCGTAATTATGACTGTCCTAATGTGCCCCAACGGGCAAGGTATATGATATTGTAGTGCCATAATATCTTGTAATTTCATATCCTGATGTTTCTATCGTTTTATTGACAAATTACAGCCACATGCAGAAGTAAATTTGCACTTCAGTTGTTTAAATTTCCTCGTGTAATTTGGACTGTAAAGCGATGATCAGATACTGCTATGATGTGACAAATTTCTTCAAAACCTATGGACACAAATTTTGTGATTTTTTGTTAATATTTTTATATGTACCAGATTTTTGTGGATGTAAATTTTATCTTATGCACAGTAAGCGTAAGCAATAAATGTTCTACTATTACTACTACTATGGCGGGGAGAAGTTGTTTTCCTTGTTTTCCTACTACTAAAGTAAATATGGAGGGGTTCAATTCAAACCATTCTGTGGACAAACCATGAACAATGAGGCTTTCTCAGTGCTTGCATGAATTTGATACATCGTAACAAACAGTTATGAATTGCTATCCTGATAAACACACTCACTGGTACCTGAGAAATTAGTGTAAAAGTTAAATTGTGGCTCATTTGGACAGTGAATTCGGGGCACATTGGGACTCACTTAATATGGCAGAATGTAAGTGTCCAAGTAAGTGTCCAAGTCAACTGAATGACCTGGGACAGCACACAATAAGTATTCAGGCTACATTGAATAGAGGCATAGTGGATTACCATGCTCTGTGAACAACATTATCGCAAAGCACTGTGTGTTACTTACATAGACAGTTCATGTTAAATGTTTAAAACTGTTTAATGAGCTCTCTCTGAGAAAATCAGGCGGGGGTGTCCAGATGGCCCGACTCGGATTTTGATGAAATTTTCACCAAATGACCTTCAAATAGATTAACGAGGACTGGTGAAGTCCGTTTTGTCATCCGACAAATTTTTCCATGCTATTGGGCCCATTCAAAAATAGATGTCAAAACTGCCCAAATTATATTTAAATTAAAATATATAGTAAAAATGGTCAACTTTGAGGTTGAAATTCTCAATTCCGGGCACGTCGTTTGAAAAAGTGACCATGGGGCATCTTCAGGAATGCCTTGAACCTCCAAAAACCAATGTCCGTTCGGTGGAACTTTTCCGTATTTTTTTGTAATTGACACAATTAAAAACGCAAAAACGGACAATTTAGAGGCAAAATGACGGAACCACAAAATTCCGAATTTTTCATATCTCAGCTAATAACACCCCCATTTCAAAAAACAAAGGGTCAACTCCTCTGTTTTCAGACATGGGGAACTGGTTTATTTTGATCATCAGAGGTCAAGGTCACCACGAAATGTCAAGGTCAAACACCAAAAAAATCCAAAAATAGCGATTTTTTTCCATCTAACACCCTCCAAATTACCCGCATCATGTAATATTGCCAAAAATATGATGCTTAACTACAGAACAGATTATTATCATCCAGTAAAAATGGGAAGCATCATCAAATATTATGTATACATGGTACAGCTCCAGTCAAAATATTGATATTTCCGAATTCTAACGTACAACAAAAATCATGAATCAATGACGTAGTTACAGTCTTGATGTATTTTCATTGTATCTGTTGATCCATACATTTTCAGAAAGCTTATACACCAAGGATTCTAAAAACTGGTATTTCCATATATATTCTTTAATTGGTTATGGCGGCCATCTTGGAGTTTCCCATGTGGCCATCCGAAACCCTTTTTTGCTCGTATCGTCAGATCTACTTGGGCCAGAATGATGATTTTTGGGTCAAAATGCATGTATTCAGGGCAGGGTTAGGCCTATTCATTCCTTTTTTCCCTTGTACTACTTATGGGTCTTTTTCCACAAATTAACATAAAAACTTTAATTTGCTGGGGAAAAGCTCAAAAGAACTGGCTGTTTGAGGATACATTCTGTGGTCCTGATGTACCAAAAGGAATTCAGAGCTTTTGAAATAATAGTGATGTGTGCTGCACTGCTTGTATTAAGATAGCTTTCTTAGCCATATAACATCTTGGTGTTATGTTACAGAAATGGACAGCAAGGGGGATACAAATTATTAATGATTTTAAGAAAGTGTCAATTACAATAACATAGTGATAATAACTGTATAAACTGATGTTCAGCAATGCACAATGAAGCTGCCGTTTTTTTTTTCTGTGGCTTAATACTGAGGGTCAGTGAAGTAACTGGTTTCTTTAGACTACTGACTTGTACAGCACTGACACTATTATTTGAAGACGTTTAAACTCATACTTAGTACAGATTATCAATAACACCCTGCTCATTAAGAAGTCAGATAAAAGGTACTCCATGCAAAATGAAAGAGAACATTACCTAGTTTTAGCTGAATAACCATAACAAAAAATGAATTCTCTAATTCATTAATCCTTAATACCTACATTTCAGACTTTTATTAAAAATCAAATTTTAAAATAACAAACAGGCAAGAAAAAACAATTTTCAAAAGGAACAGATATGACACTATAAGGTATTTTTACATATTTTCCAAACTTTTTTTGGGGGTTTTAATGAAATCTGCATCTGCCTTATTAACATTTTCCTAATTCTGTTCATATTTATTTGTAAGAGTAAAATATGATTGTATATCTTTCTGATAAAAAAAAACCCATTGAACAGCAAATTTTTTACTTTTCTCATCAGTAATACGTGTTTCTTAAAACTCAAAACAATACATGAATGTGTTTAATGAAGCTATATATATTAACTTTGGGAGCTCTTGGACGCTCAAAAGAGCATTTACGGTAATCAAATGATATTTTAAAAGTGCCTGAAATTTACCAAAATATGGGTTGATTGCCATAAATGCACCTCGTGTGGAAATATAAAGTTGTAGGCTAGTTCTTAAGTTGGATTATTTGCCTTTGGTTAACTTTTCCTCAAAAACGTTTTAGTGTACAAAATTGTTACAGTGCTGTCTGTAAGCAGCCCAAGTGAATGGACGATGCTTTGCTATTGGGTCAATGCTAAACATGCTCAACCAAACTGCTTGTGAAAACAAGGGTGCTCATCTAATGAGAAAACATTAAGGGTTATAAAGGATCATATTTGAGGCAAGTGGATACAAATGGCTCCCTATTTTCATTGCTCTATACCAACATTTACTTATGAGTCAAAATCCTTGATAAATAAGTGAACTGCCCCCCACATCGAAGAGAAAATTGGCAGCTATTTGCCTCCCACATACTTCAAAAATAGCCCTATATAACCCAATATGTTTGCATCTCATCAGATGAGAATTTATGCATCCAGAAAACTGTTTGGTTGAGGAATTTTACCATTCACCCAATGGCAAAATATCAACTGTTCGATTTACTTACAAGTTACAAGTTACTTTGTAACAGTTTTGTGTACTTATATATATTTGTGAAGAAAAGACACCAAAAGCAAATTATCCAAAATTAATAAATACAGAATGACAACTTTATATGCAGACATGGGGCACATTTATGACAATTAACTGACAATCTGGTCAATTTCAAGCACTTAATATAATAATTACCATAAACTTTAGTAAATGTGAAAGTTGCTGTTCAATTACTTTTTTTCCAGACAGATAAAAAATCATATTTATTACACAATACTCATACTTAAATATTTGAACACAAGCATAATATTACTTATAAAGCAGATATAATTTCACTAAGACCAAACACAGTTGAATACGTGTCTAAATTGTCTGTTGGTGACACTAGACCCTGGAGTCAGTCGAGTCTGTTGAAAAGTCAGTTGAATTTCATTTGCAACTAGTCAGTCACATTTGCATCCACTAGTCACTGGTGTGTTTTGCGAAAGTCAATTAGAATTTATCAACTAAATCTTGACTAAGAAAGCATATCCAAGGATGAGAACCACTTTGAATTTAATCATTTCAAGAGTGAATAAGAGTATGATTTGTTGTCTTTATTGATTTTTTAAAAACAAATTTTTAGATAGGCCTAATCGTAATTTTGAAAATGAGAATCAAATTGTTCGTCTTACCTTTCGCCCACTTTTTTAAACAAATTTTTGAAAAGTTGGATTTAGTCAGTTGTAATTTATTCAACTAGTTGGAGCTGAATTCTGCCAACTAGTTGAATTAATCAGTTGAATTCCAGGTTTGGTCTGTCTTGATTAGATTTTCAACTGACTCCTGGGTCTTGGTGACACACAGGTCTGTTCCTTTCAATGTGAAGCCGTTTTTTCTGGCTTTTCTTTTGGTGATTCTGAATGCTTAACTTTTAATAAAATTTGGGTGTGAAGCATTATTGCAAAAACGCATTTATAAGGTAGTTATGGCTTTTCTGGTTAAAGACGATTGTGTGATGATCTAAATATAAAAGGAAAGATTTGGCAGTTTTTGCTGCCAGGCACTTGAGTGGCCGAGTGATGAAGGTCTCAGCCTGCATGGGTTTAAACTGTGACTGGGGAACCCAAAATTTTCATTGCTGATAAATAAAAGTTCCCTCAAAATGGCTACCTAAATGTGTAACATATTGGAGACTCCCAACTTCTACAATCTCATTGATCAAGATGTCTGAGTATCCAGAACTGGGGGTTGCACTTACCATATCTATCTATCTATCTATCTATCTATCTATCTATCTATCTATCTATCTATCTATCTATCTATCTATCTATCTATCTATCTATCTATCTATCCATCTGTCTTATATTCAGGATAGTTCAATACATGTAGCTCCTCAATATTGCACGGGTCCCTACCTATTAAAAAGAAGGATGTTATTGATAATCTGTACCAAGTTTTATTTTTAATAAAAGTTTGAAATGTAGGTATTATCTGACTTCTTAATGAACAGGGTGTTATTGATAATCTGTACTAAGTATGAGTTTAAACGTCTTCAAATAATAGTGTCAGTGCTGTAGTGCTGTACAAGTCAGTAGTCTAAAGAAACCAGTTACTTCACTGACCCTCAGTATTAAGCCACAGAAAAAAAAAAAACGGCAGCTTCCTTGTGCATTGCTGAACATCAGTTTATACAGTTATTATCACTATGTTATTGTAATTGACACTTTCTTTAAATCATTAATAATTTGTATCCCCCTTGCTGTCCATTTCTGTAACATAACACCAAGATGCTATATGGCTAAGAAAGCTATCTTAATACAAGCAGAGCAGCACACATCACTATGATTTCAAAAGCTCTGAATTCCTTTTGGTACATCAGGAACACAGAATGTATCCTCAAACAGCCATTTCTTTTGACATTTTTCCCCCAGCAAATTAAATTTCTTATGTTAATTTGTGGATAATGGCCCATAAGTAGTGCAAGGGAAAGAAGGAATGAATAACCCTGCCCTGAATACATACATTTTGACACAAAAATCATCATTCTGGCCCAAGTAGATCTGGCGATATACGAGCAAAAAAGAGTTTCGGATGGCCACACGGGAAACTCCAAGATGGCCGCCATAACCAATTAAAGAATATATTGAAATACCGGTTTTTAGAATCCTTGGTGTATAAGCTTTCTGAAAATGTATGGATCAACAGATACAATGAAAATACATCAAGACTGTAACTATGTCATTGATTCATGATTTTTGTTGTACGTCAGAATTCGGAAATATCAATATTTTGACTGGAGCTGTACCATGTATACATAATATTTGATGATAATTCCCATTTTTACTTGATAATAATAATCTGTTCTATAGTTAAGCATCATATCATAGGCAATATTACATGATGCGGGTATTTTGGAGGGTGTTAGATGCAAAAAAATCGCAATTTTTGGATTTTTTTGGTGATAGACCTTGACATTTCGTGGTGACCTTGACCTCTGATGATCAAAATAACCCCATAAACCAGTTCCCCATGTCTGAAAACATAGGAATTGACCCTTTGTTTTTTGAAATAGGGGTGTTATTAGCTTAGATATGAAAAATTCAGAATTTTGTGGTTCCGTCATTTTGCCTCTAAATAGTCCGTTTTTGCGTTTTTAATTGTGTCAATTACAAAAAAATACGGAAAAGTTCCACCGAACGGACATTGGTTTTTGGAGGTTCAAGGCATTCCTGAAGATGCCCCATGGTCACTTTTTCAAACGACGCGCCCGGATTTGAGAATTGCAACCTCAAAGTTGACCATTTTTACTATATATTTTAATTTAAATATAATTTGGGCAGTTTTGACATCTATTTTTGAATAGGCCCAAAAGCATGGAAAATCTTGACGGATGACAAAACAAACTTCACCAGTCCTCGTTAATCTATCTGAAGATCATTTGGTGAAAATTTCATCAAAATCCGAGTCGGGCCATCCGGACACATATTGGGCTATCCGCCTGATTTTCTCAGCGACAGCTCATTAAAGTTATTAACTATTGGCACTACATGATGTTAATGCACTGTATATTGTCTTACACACTACTTTTTTGTTTTTGTTTAACTTGTAGTTGTACTGTTTATAAAACAGTGAATAAAGATATTAAATTATATGTAATATCTATTGCACAAGGAGTGTTAAAATGATTTTTTAATTGATGTCCAAATGTGCCCCGTCATTTATCATTGCGGCTCACATTTTGCTGTCTGGCTGCAAAAGGGTAGGTGCAGTCTAATTTATTATGCCTTGCATTTAAGCTCAATAGTATTGGTGATATTCATGCAAACTTCTGAGTTCTTCGATCAGTGCTTTAAGCATTGAGAAAAATTTGTAGACATTAAAAGGGTCCCAATGTGCCCCGGTTCCTCCTACTCTGAAATGATTTCTGTTTTAAGCATGTTTTATCTCAGAAAATTACTTTTGAAAACCCTATTTCTGGATTAAATCATGCACATAAATTTAGTATTTGAGGGGGTTTTTTCATTTCCCTCTCAAAATGTATTTGAGGGGGTCGTGATAGCATTTGGAGGGGTCCAACCCCCTTGACCCCCTCCCCCCTTATTTTCAACACTGATGATAGCTCAATGAGAATCCACACAAGATGAATCCATCGAAAACGGAATTCATCCTTTTCGGGTCAAGACATCATGCAACTTCAAAAATGCACAACAGATCAGCTTGAAGTACCCGGTATGTGATTCATCAGTTGTGCGATCAAATAAAGTTAAATACCTTGGTGCTGTCATTGATGAAAGTCTTAGTCTTAAAGGCCATATTACAGCAAAGTGCAAGACTGCAATGTGGAATCTACAGCGTATCATACATATTCAACAACCATCACAATGGAGGCATGTGAAACACTTGTTCTGGGGCTTGTCATGTCACATTTGGATTATTCGAATGTGCTTTTCGTTGGACTACCTGACTGTGAACTCGGCAGACTTCAGCGGGTTCAGAACATCGCTGCAAAGTTAGTTCTGTCTGATGGTGACAATTCCTACAACAGTTTGAAAAGACTGCACTGGTTCCCTGTCAAGAAACGTATAAAATTCAAGATTGTTTGCATGGACATGCAGGCTCCACAATACCTTTCAGATCTGTTGCACTATGAAACAACAAGATGCTCAGGGCTACGATCAGTATCAACATGAAAACTAATCGCTCCATTTACAAAATTGAAAACATTTGCAGATCGCAGCTTTAGTGTTGCAGGCCCCAAACTTTGGAACGCGCTGCCAGAAGAACTCAAAGACTGTACCATGATGGACAATTTTAAGAATAATCTAAAAACATATCTTTTTGATAAATTTTAGCTCTACATTGTTTTATCACATTTTTATACTTTACTATTATATATACTAATTTATATTTTAGTGAATTTTATTTACATGCAACTGTAAAGTGCATCTAAACATTTTCACTATGAAAGACTGCGCTATATAAATAAACTGATTTGATTTGAAATATCAAGCATAATGATTACCTTACCTGTTATTCAATAACACCCATTCATTGTTTTACATAATCCATGGTATTATGTAAGACATTGTAAGTACAAAAAGACACCAGTACATTCGTGCAGTGTCACCAATGTCAAATCCAGGTCAAAACTTGTTTTGGTTTCTGGCCAACTGCAGTCAGAGGCCTGTAGGTCAATGAGTGTATATGGCTAAAGGGAAGAGAAAAGACTTGTAATGAATATTATACCATTTGACACCTCTGTGAGCCAATCAAAAGCCAGTATTTCACTCCGATTAGACCTATATTCTTTGTTGTCCACTTATCGTCCCATGTTTACCGGTGTACCTGAATAAGTGTTTATCATAGTGTACAGGCCTAAGCCAGTTATTCACAACGAGATCCGGAATATGTGTTTATCACACATCAGACTAAAACCCTTGTTCGACAAAACACATTTTCCCTCTCATGTTGTAAATAATATGTACATCATATGTAGTTGAAACTTTTGGAGTAGATCAAGCCTCTTCAATAACAAGTGCTCATTATTTTTCATAAGAGAAAGGGTGCCATTTCGAAGGGTACGACATTGATCCCCAAGCTCCCCAAAAAATTGGCTCTTTCACTTATTTGTAAAAATTTAAAAAAAAGCTTTCCAGATTTTGTGTTCAGCACATTTCGATGCACACAATGGAAATGAATAATCTTACTGCACTTTACATTAAGGTATTTTAGTGGAATATTCACAGGATACTTTAGAAGTCTATCATCTCTGCAAAGTGACAGTCATTTTTCAAATCAAAATATCCAACACAAGAGCCTTTTTCGTGTTTTTGCACAAATAATATGTGTAATAATGGGTATTTGTCAGATTTCTATAAGAACATTTATGTCATAATACTGAGCATACCAGATGCAAGGAAATACTAAAATTTGTGATTATTAAGAACTTCCCGTAGGGAAGTTCTTATTGATATTGTACGTATTCTTCTTATTATTCTTATTCTTCCAACTTTTTGACTTTTTTAAATGTTGAATAACTTCTTTCCCAGAAGACATATGTCAATTAGCTTATATACCTTATCAAGACACTATGAAATTCCTTCCATGCTGGGAATTACACATCAGAATTACGCCTGACATGGGAATTACGGGCGCTTTTCAATAAAAATGTCTGCTTCCGGTTTTGCAGAAAGTTCTTTATATTTTCCCACAAATTTTTTTTTCCAGATTCTCCAAGGAAATGCGCAGTGCGGAAAGGATTTTTATGGAATTCCATAGACAAAAATTTCAAACTATGAATTTTGAAAAAAACGGAATTCCCAAAAATCACGGGAAAATTTCCAGGAAACAAGGAAGGAATGCTCAGATCAGGCTGATTTTAAGGGTGTATAGAGCCCTGCCCCTGTCTAACATTCTCACAAAATTTTGTTGTCGTCGCGTAAGCGGTATCGGCGCTAGGGCCGCACAAAATTGCAAAAAATATCATCAGAAAGTTCAGTTTCTCCTCTTTAAGATGATGTATAGAACTTTGCTGTAGCTGCTTTAGTATAGAATCGCGTCAGACATTGAAACTTTTATGTCACTTTTTTGGCCTCCCAAAACCTATTTTGCCCAAAAAAATATGAAGCTCTTCATGGATGTTCATGTTGATTTTTTTAGTGGTACCCATTGTGGCCCTGCATTATGTGTCTAAAGGACATTTTTCTACTGCAAATACTTTTTCCTTGAGAATTTTTTTCATTTCAAAATTCTAATGCAGATTGCTCAGCTTCTACTTATTCAATTGTCATGAAATTAACACCAAAAAATGCGTAAAATTATGCCCTTTTATGAGCTCCAAGGGCATATACCTCTCACTAATAGCCAATTTTACATTAGCAATTTCACTTATTCAATTATAACTCATTAAGTATTAATTAAAATCAATTAAAACTAATATGACATATTCCTAATTTTTTGCCCGATTTTGCCATATAAGCACATGTTCCTACCATGAATTTTGTTATCCTATTTAAACTCATCCAATAATGTTTCAAATCACTTAAAATTGATATGATATGTTGCTTATTTGTTGCCCTATTGTTTGCAAATAACCTCATATTTTTCCCATTAAATTTATAAGTAAATTATAACTTGTGAAATACTGCTGTAAATCACTTAAAACTAATTTGACATGTTGCTGACTCCTTGCACTCTGTGTGTATGTAAGCACATCTTCCTAGCTCTTATGGTTTGTCCGTAACAAATCATTAGGGTTAGGGTTTCATCAAAGTATTGCTTTCAGGGTGGTACCATCGCCCACAAAAGGCCTGGCTCCATGCCAAGCAACATATGAGTATGTGTGCCTGTTTGTGCAGTTCCATGGACTATTGCAGGTCAAAGCAGCAGTGATGTTTCGCTCCAGGACAACCTGAACACAATATTAAGCAATGGAAAGGAAAGGAATGCAAGGAACTAGAATAGCAGGGCAGGGAAGGAATTGGAAGTAAGGGAAGGGATAGGAAGGGACGGGAAGTTCTTCCTTTAAATTGCTGTGCAATTTAGTATACTAGTTATTATTATTTTGTTTGATAATTTATTGATTCTATAAATCAACCAATTTCGACTACAGTCAAAGGTATTATCAGTTACACCCTACTCGTTTCGAGGGTACGGAATTTAGCCTCAGTCCAGTGTTAATCCTCGATTCTGATTGGCTGAGAGCCGCGATGTATGAGACCGTACACCCTGTCTGTTGTCACCAGACAGGGTGTATGAGATAAACAATGATGTCACAATTGCAACCATAGGATTGTTATGACGTCATCCATGGGTAAGGTTCTTTGAGTCGGACACTTGTATTCTGCACATTTTAAAAGAGGGATAAATTGCTTGGCCTGAGGGTTATTGATGGTCAACCAGGGCCTCAAATTAAACATTTTTACTAAATCTTACGGAAAAATGACAATGTGCACAGCACAAGAGTTAAATTAAGTTAATGGCAAAATTTCTGAAATAAAAAATGGCATAGGGTATCTTTGAGTCGGACAGTTGTGTTCTAAAAACATGACATCAAAGACACAGGCGCTTTGGTGTCTTCCTTTCACTTAAAAACCCCCATATTACAGCACAGTATAGGTTAATCTTACTCCTAACTGAATGACAAAGAAACTGAAGTCAGTTCTATATCATAGGCCAGCTACAGATTATTGAAAAAGACCAATATTCTACTAAAATTCACAAATTTCTGACATAACATTAGCAGAAAAATGCAAATAGGCAATTGGGCACAACAAAAAGTGTCCGACTTAAAGAACAATACCAGGTACCCTACGGAAAGACATTTCAGACTCAGTTTACAAGATAATCTGTGGGCATCAATAAAACAAGAAGTCTGAGGATAAAACCGTTACTACACCCTGCTCGTTTTTCGAGGGTACGGGAATAGGCCGTGATAGTGGAACTCTCCTTTTTCCTGCTCTCCTGTGTTGACGAGCAGAATAAAACTATTTCCGGGAACAAGCTGCCATTTTGTACCATTGCTGAGTCAGTGGAACTGGCATTCCAGGCCCCAAGGCACTTTTAATCCATTGAAAACATTACGGATTTGCATTGTCGAGTCTTAAATGGAATGTTTAGCATGGATTGCCACCATATTCCTGTACTGTCAGGCTGATAAGCCTTTGTTACGGACCTTAGAAACCCCGGCTCCATTGTAAATTCCCAGGCTGATGTTTCCGGAAATAGTTTTATTCTGCTCGTCAACACAGGAGAGCTGGAAAAAAGAGAGTTCCACTAACGCCCGCTATATACACCACTCAGGCCTCCATACATGGAGTCCTTAGTGGTCTATATTCCCGCACCCTCGAAACAAGCAGGGTGTAACTGATAATACACCACGAAGGACTCCATACACCACGAAGCCGAAGGCCGAGTGGTGTATGGAGGCCTGAGTAGTGTATATTCCCGTACCCTCGAAAAATGAGCAGGGTGTAACGGTTTTATCCTCAGACATTTTCCTCTCAGCCAATCAGAATCAAGGATTCACACTGGACTGAAGATAAATCAAATTGTATCCTGATATTTTGCCAAAAAGGGGGGCACATACCAGAGAGAAGAAATATATATATATATATAAACTTTTATTTGACAACGGAATATCACATAGATACATGTGTCAATATATACAAACAACAGAATATATAAGAAAAAATAAAACAAGCAGGGGTCAATAATGCTACATGGAAACTCTTTGTTTGCCAGTTTCTTTTTCCTTTCTCTTACATCAATGAAAAAAAAAGTATCGTACATTGCCAAAAGGCAGACCTTATTCTTTCTCATGTCTACCTGTCTCCAGTGGCTTACGCCTTACATGTCCCTCCAGGAGGTCATATTGGTTTAGAGTTTCCTAAATCAATTCAACCATGGGAAGAGGAAGAGAGTTACACCACTTCAAACACCAGCTCCCATCTGTCAATTTCTGTGAGATTCACACAAAAAGAATTAGAAATATCTTGTAGAACATGCCAAGAAACTCAGTGCATGGTTTTTAGGAGGCAGTCTCCAGAACTGAACAGTTACTTTTTTTTATATATTAGGCCTTTCTATAGGAACCACATTTAGAGACAAGCTTCCATTTAAAAAGTTTTTTTTTTCTAATTTATATCATAGAAATGCTGACTAAAGGCAATCACGATTTGGAAATGGTAAAATCACTAGAAGATCAATAACTGCCATTGACCCTATGGAGTGCTCTTGGGTCACTGAGTGATTGGTTACAGTTTTTGTTGACTACATACATTCATAGATGGAGCCTTCTTTTGGTCAATAAAGGTTTTGGTATCTGGGTCAGCATTCGTCACTTTTGACTGGTTTGTCATCCTAACAGAACCCTGTGTAGGATGTCCCGTCCCGCGCGGCACGCTGGATGGCGCATCCTAGACGTTGGACAATTGTAAACTGGACTGACTCAAATCAAAATCAAATCAAATCATTTTATTTATAGTCGTTGATACAGAAATAAAAGAAACATAAGCCTCAAAGGCTATTTAAACGACTCTCTATTTAAACTCAACAAAGGAAAAATTTAGGATAATAAAAACAGCAATTAAAAATTTATGACATATAGAAGCTAAGGTAAAAAATATATATTACAGTTGAACAAATTAGTGTGACTCAAATTTGCACTTGTTGCATTTGCAAAGTGGCTCTTCCCACTTTTCCAGAAAACTGGAAAAAGTTTTATAATCAAAGTCTTTTACTTCGTTTGGAAGATTATTCCAGAGCACTGTCCCATAGTCACGAACACTGTTTTTACCGAAAGACTTTGTCTTGCAATGTGAAACAACTAGGTTTCTCTTGCTCCTTAAATTGTAACGTGGTACACTAATTTTAAACAAGTCCCATAATAATGGGGGTGACAACTTGTTTACACTCTTAAAAACCTCTTTTAAAATGAGTCTTTTCCTTAGTGTTTCTAAGGTTGGTAGTTTTGCCTTGTCAAGCAAACTCTTATAATCACTTCGAAAGTCCATAAAAACGAATTTCAATCCCCTATATTGAATTTTCTCAAGTTTTTGAGAATTTTGAATTCCACAAAAATGCCATACAGGCGCACAGTATCTAAATTGAGACAGGATAAAATGATCGAAAATTTTCCGTCTACAGTCATAATCCAAAAATTTGGATAGTCTTTGCAAAACATTAAGCTGGGCTCCAGCTTTGCGACAGATTTCCTTAACGTGGCCTGTAAAGTTCAACATTTCATCGAAATTTATACCTAATAATTTAACACTTTCTTCACTAATAATTGAGCTTTCTCCTATGTTAATCTTAGCTCGAGATGGCTCTTTACAGTCTTTAAGAAACAGTATCTGGAACTTCGACGGATTCGCTTCCATCATATTGCTTCGGAACCATCTGATCGCCTGGCAGATCTCGTCCTCCAGGATCTTCACTACTTCATCTCGAGTGCTTGTGCTGACACTAATGGAATTATCGTCCGCATAATTATATAGGTGGCCCTTTCTGAAGATTGCGACGATGTCGTTTACGAACAGATTAAAAAGGGCAGGGCCCATGATTGACCCCTGGGGCACGCCTTTGCGCAATGTAATCCAGTCACTTTTGGTACCGCTTACTCTAACACATTGTTTCCGGTCACTGAGATATGAGCAGATTAAGGCACATGCTTCATAACTGGCACCATAGGCTTTCATCTTTGCTACAATCAGTTGGTGCGGAAGGCAGTCGAAAGCCTTACTTAGGTCGATCATCGCACTTCCGACTCGTTTCGATTCATCAAGTAGGGCCTTCCAATCTTCTATCAGCTTGAGTAAAACAGTCTGACAGCTATAGCCCGGTCTATACGCCGCTATAGTTGGGGAAAGTACTATATCAAGGAAGGGGGTAAGCTGAAGTAGCATGAGTTTTTCGAGGATTTTTGAGCACACCGGTAAGATACTAATAGGTCTATAGTTTTTGATGTTTAGGTTGTCGTCAACTAACGAAGACTAATCTGCAGAATGCCAGCTGTGTAATTTGTAACATTAATAGAGCACCTATGTCATTACTGCGCAAAATGACAATCTGCAAAACAGTAGCTGCAGTCCAATTTCTAATGCTTTAGATTTAAGCTCAATTGTATTGGTGATATTCATGTATACTTCTGGGTTGCTCAAAGTTTTCAGGTAGGCCTATAATTAGAGATGTGCAAAGCGTCCCAATGTGTCCCAGATCCTCCTACTTGAGTCTTAGCAGGCAGCTTAAAGTGTTCTGCATTGACTATGACAAGCAATATATCTGTTATGTTGTCTTTGAATGTAGCTTGATAGTTAGTTCCCATGGAAATAAATGACTGGTTCCATGAACAATCAATGACTGGTTCAATAATCTGACCCAAAGCCAATGTGGTAACCAGATATACTAAACCATTGACTGTAAATTGTCTATGATCAAACAGTGGTCAGTATTGTTTTTCCAGGAGAAAAAACAACAATGTCGATTTAAAAAACTCTGTAGAAGGACAAATGCATTAATTTACAGTCGCATAAACCCTGGCGTCCACTGTCGCACAGGTGTTCAAGGTTCTGGCAGTTGACATTTTCTTTTTCGGGTCGTTATAATCAGGAGATCGCCTGGAGTCAAGCCTACTAGCCGGGTCAGGTGTTCCTGGAGTTGATAAGGATAGGTATTATTCCATTTGCGAACTGTACTGACATGCGGTGAGCCGGTGATAGGCTATGTATACACCAAATGTTTCAAAGCTGGTTTGACAGACGGTCACACTAGGTATAAACATTTTAGAAAAGGCAACTACAGCACTTCGCCTACTTATGAAATTGGTAATGTTACAGAAGCTCCATGGATGGAGCCAAGGAGAGGCGCTCCATGGATGGAGCCAAGGAGAGGCAGGGAGATGAGGGTGGTACATCTGCTATCAGATGTGTTACCTTATTCTTTATAATAAATATTTCAGCGTAAATTCCTATGAGGTCAAGCCCATTGGGTTCCAAATGGTGGTTACCCAGCTGACCTGATTAGTGTGCCCCTAAGATCGGCTCAACTGCGGTAGCCTTGAAAAATAACTTGCAAGCACTTTAAGAGATGCTTGCAGATAGTCTGGCCATGATAGTATCTACCCCTTTGCCTGTCACCTGCACAAGGGTATCTGGCACGTGAGACCTGCAGAGGGTATCTGGCATGTGAGACCTGCAGAGGGTATCTGGCATGTGAGGCCTGCTGGAGGGTATCTGGCCTGTGACCTACTTTGGTGATTGACCTTTGACCTGCAGAAACTCAGCCTGTTTGTTTTCTTTATTAATTTCTTCATCTCAGAGAGACACCAAAAGTTTATCAAAGCAAGATAAAATTCTATTGAGACTGTATGCAAAGTTTTTTAAATGACAGAGATGGAACAGCATGACCAAGGCAGTTGTCATACGTTTCAGAGCCATCCTCCCACAATAGAGATGCCGCTTGCAAGCAAGCAAGCATCTCTAAAAACGATAATATGTCAGCAGTGTAACACATGTAGTATCTTATGACTAGCAAAGAGTTTCTCTGCCAGTATTCACAAATATCGGATGAGAAAAAGTATTGTCCATCCATTTGTATTTATAAACTGGGCAAAAGTTTCCAAATACTGATAGGTACTCATCTTTATTTACTTCCTGCAGTGCAATACACCCAATCAACACACCAGGTGGAGCAATATACAAGGCAACACCTCCACTCACCTGGTGTTACTTATCAGAATCATCCTAAAAATGCCAAAAATCATAAGAAGACTCTTCTTTTTCTTCCTGTTTGACATCAGCAACTAATGTTTCAATTGTCTGATCACTTTCAGCGGTGAGAAGAAGATTGTCATCAGGCTTGCACCAACCAGGAGTCTCCTTTCTCTCCGGGGCAGCTGAAACTGATTGCGTTTGAAAATGTCAGTCATTCGCCCAAATTACACAAAGTTTTGAAGATGCAGGCAGCAAAATTGAAATTTTTCACAAAAAGCGATTACATAATTATGGCATGTTACATTGCCGTTGGATAGGCCTACTACAGACGTTAATAATATAAATTGATTCACTCACTTTTACCATGTAGGCCTAGACAGGAAGTTGCACCAAATTGAACAATGTACACACCATTTATTCTATTCTAGGGTAGGCCTAAAAGGTGTGAAATATGATGATGGAAGCCAAATTCAAACTCCAAAATAAGCCACCTCATTCTATTGAATTAATGCCAGACACCAAAACCACATTAGGCGTAGATAAAAAAATATTGCACGATAATTCATACCTTTGTTGCTCATCCGAGAGGAACATTCCTCCAGCTCTTTCAAGTCTTCCTCGGTGTATTCTGGAGGCAGAACATTTTGAATGTCCGTGAAGGTCACTTTTGGTTTACTCTTGAAGTCAAAACTTGGTTTCACTTTATCTAAGAATGACTTTTGTGGTTCCACCCAACACTCTTTAGCACCTGAAAAGATGTGGTTGGATAAGTCTTCACAAGAATTTGGATGAGCGGGGAATGGCAGAGACTTCGGTTTAGGAGTAAACGTTGACATTGAGCGGGAGACCTTGGTTTTTGCTTCTACTATCTCTTCACTGTCCTCTAGTTCAGGACTGGTACTGTCGGAAGAAGAGCTGTTTTTACCGATCAACTTATATCCAAGACTGTTGTTCACTTTTTGTGTCAAGTTCCTCACCTTCGTTTGGGTTGTTTTGGTGAGGTCCATGAGGGCTAAGTTCTTATTGATTTCATCTACCACATTGTCATTGTCATCTAACCAGTATGTCTTGTTTGAAGTGGTCTCCCTCTTTGGCCTTAACTTGGTTGGTAAATCCTGCTCATCGCCTCCACAAGCTCCTTGAAGTTTTTCCAGCTCTTCTAAGGTTTTACTGATGGAGTCCAGATGAAATGTATAATCGTCACTGCGTTCACAATAACTGATTTCATTTCTTGACACTTCCCTTTTGCTTGGTTCTTTCTTTGCTGCACACGCATTCTCCTCCAATTCATACTTTCTCGGATTAAGGAGCTTTTCAACTTGATCGAGATCCAATTGATCGAAATTTTCTTGGCTAGAGTCTTGACTCTCCAGAGATACATGACCTGCCTTTATTAAGAGACCTGGCTTCTTTTTGTTGGATTTGCTTTTGCGTTTGTCCTTTGGCTTATATTCTGGTAATACTGGATGGGGAGCATTTAGAAAACCTTCCACTTCATCCAGATCCAAATCCTCACTATAATCATTTGTAGTGCCTTCAATCATTTTGCTCTGCCCTTGCACATGCCTTGCATTATAGTCCAAGTATTTCCTTCTGTTCAGTTTGCTTGGCTCCTTGTTTTCACATTCTTCTGGTAACTCTGGGTGCGGAGCATTCAGAAAAGATTCAATTTCATCGAGATCCACTTCCTTCTCTTGGCTGTCCTCAGGGAGATTCCAGTCATCTGAAATGCCAACAAAATTTACGAAAGATAATAATTTTATGGTAAACAGTGGAATGGGCCATTTTTGTTTGCCAGTGCCAGTTAAACCTAGAATTATAAATTCAAACTGTCAAAGAACTTGTTTGTTCCATTTCATTGATTGTCCGGTTTATCGAATTAGGCCTATATCAAATTGATGGTCAGTCGATTGATTGAAGTTCTTTGACAGTTTGAACAATTCAGTTGTCTGGTTTCGACAACAACTTCATTGGACATATAGGATATAATATTATATTTCGAACAATTAGGCCTATTGTTTGAAATCAGACAATCTTTTTTTTTTCTTCTTCATAATGCCAATAGCCTAGGCCTAAACCTACAGAGGTACATTTACCTAGCTACCTGGGAATAACAATGTTGGCATGTAAAAATAAGATTTTATTTAATTAATTGTGCTTACCTGGACTTATTTTCCTGAGCCTTCTGAGCCTTCTTTCAAGTTCATCTTCAATGGCTTCTAATTTGCTGACCCCTGATAATTCAGAGAAATTTGAAGAGTCACCTTTCTTAAATTCAACTGCAGCTCCACCCACTGCTCCTTCCGTATGGGAGAGCATGGGCTGTTCTTCCGATTCCATGAATTTGTATGATATCTCAGAACTCTATCTTGGTAAAAACATGTCCACCTGCTTTCTGTCTTTGTCAACAAAATGCAGCTCCTGTGGTAGTAAGCTAATGACGTCACAATTCAGAATGACAATGCCGTCACAATGGGCATTGTTGATTATTTTGTGACGTCACATAATTAGGCCTACTTGGGTGTAGGTTAAAAATAGGCAGCCTCTTAATTGCTCAATGAAAACAGGAGAACAGGAGAAAATAATAAGCAGATGAATAGGAGATAATAGGAAGGAGGTGAAGAGTAAAAGAGAAATGTGGAGAAATTAAGAAGAATCAAATAAGGCCTATTGATAAACGTATAGCTCAACAAAAGCCAACAGAAGCAGAAAAGGAAAGATAATCACTTCAAGAAAAGAAGACAGGAAAGGACAAAGGACAGTACAATTTAGGCCAAGAGAAACAGGCCTAAAAGTGAAATCAAATTCAAATCAACCATTCTCTCTGGGATATAGACCTCTCTATATATATTAATTCAGTTCATCAACATGGACCAGAAACGTATGCGTTTCTGCATGGACTAATCTAAACAGTAATTGAATGTTTACAAGTGGGAGAGGTCGTCACCTGCAGAGCAATATTTCGTACCCAGGACCTCCAGGGGCTAGTTGGCCCTTTTGTTGAAACAGGTCATTTTGAAATTTAATGGGGAACAGCACTGCCCCTGTTACTCTGCACGAATTGTGATTTGCCTTATTATATATTAGTTTGTCTTGTTAGATTAAATGTAATCAACTAAATTTACTATAGGCCTGTTTCGAACAGCCATTCTCTCTTGCTTCAGGGTGACACTGGACTCCTTCCTTTCTTTCTTTCTCCTTCTTTCTTCGTCCTTTTCTTGTTCTTCTCTGTCCAATCATTTTGTCATTTGGAAAACCAGTGCACTTAATAATTAATAATGGGGGCCGTCCACTAGGGCCAGGACAAGACCAGGAACCATCAGGAAAGTGAAATTGACAATTCCCCATCCCTTCAGCACGTTGTCCTGGTCTTCCTGAAGCCTTCCTCATGCTGTCCTTGTCTTTCCTGAACGCTTCCTGGTGCTTCAGCACCTTCAGCAGAGGCAAACATTTCGCTGAAATTGATTTCCTGGTACCTTCAGCGACTTGTCCTTGTTGTCCTGAACTTGTCCTGAAGGCTTCCTGGCTTTCCTGAACCCTTCAGGAACCCTTCAGCATCTTCTTGAAGCTGTCCTGGACCCTTCTGCGTCGCTGACAGCTTCAGGAATGTTCAGGAAGGCTTGCTGAAGGTGCTGAAGGCATGATGAAGTATTGAGGAACCAATGCTGAAACTACCAAGAAGCTATTAGGGCCTGGTGCAAATAAGAGCATGACAAGATGGTGAAAAATAAAGGTGCTGTTTTTGCTTGGAATCTTGCTGCAATTCAAGGCACATATATGTGGCAGTAAATAAAGAGCTAAATCAGGGTTAAGTAATGATTTCCAACATAGCTATTGCGATTTTTTTCAGCGGAAGAAGCAACAACAAAGCATAAAACTCAGGTAGGATTTAGTTCTTTTATAAGTATTGTGCTGGTCATATATAATCACTTTCTGAACCTGTTAGGCCATGAATGATATGCATGCATATTTTGGTGGGACACAGAACTTTTTAAATTGTTCTAATATTCAAAACTGCCATTTTTTAAAGATCAGCCCATTTCAACACAAAATAGAATTGAATATTTCCAAAACGAAGTTTTTGCATATTTCAACATTGATAAAGATGACAAAATGTTGCCCTGCATACAAAGCCTTGTATGTAATTAAAATTTCTAATAGATATAGTTACTAGTATTGGAGACATAACATGCTGATATGGCATTGCAAATTTTGCTGGAAGTGTCAGGGTCGGGACTCTAGGTGACAATCACAAAAAAATGCATGAACAGCAATCAGTGATCATGGATAAGTCATTTTGCAGGTCTAACATCATTCCTTACTAAATTTTTAATTTCTAATAGCTTTTACATTCATCAAGGAAAGTCATTTGATAATCTTAAAGTATATTAATATTGCTCTTTATTTGCCATATTCCTGCAGGTCTAGACTATTTCTGGAGCTGTTTTTGGCTCCTTTTGCTATCTCTAATAACACAAAAGAAATTGCAGAATCGATTATAGTTGATTTTACCAGTAGTCTTGATGCCAAAAGGACTGATTCTTGAATAGTCTTCAAAAAGTTCATTCGAACTATTTGAAAAGTTCATTGTACTTTTCAAAAAGTCAAAGTGAAGTATTTGAGATCATCACTGTCTTCGTCTCGGTTACCCAATACTTGATGCAAAGTTGCCACATGTGGCTCCGCCTATATTCAAACTCAGTAAAGAAAGTCAGGGAGAAAAATTTCAGGGAAATAATGTCTTGAGGGGGGGGGGGAGGGGATGTTAGAAAAAAAATTGAAGAACAAAATTTTATCCTTTTTTAGAATTATATATACGGATTAAAATGGTGTGATATTGGTGTTGATTTGTGGTTAAAATTACTGTGGTGCATCCATGTGTAGATGTCCCCTACACTGTAGAGACGAACGCCATGAAAACAGCACTTTTTGTGCTCTTGGGGTAAAGTCATGTATCTCAGCAGATATCCCTTATTTGACACTGAAAGTGGTGTCAAATTTCCCAGATACCTTCCAAAACTCTCAGTATGTGTCATTGTGGTTAGGGGTGACATAGCTCCACCCTAAGAGACTCCAGCAACAAAATTAAAATCAAAAACTTCAAAATGGATCTTGATTTAAATTAATTATCATTACTCAAGACAAGAAAACATTTAAGATGAGACCAAACTTGGTATAGTCAGCTTTAAAATAACTTTTAAACTTAATATCCTTCATTGGCCTATTCTGCATAGGCCTGCAAGTTACAAGTTTTTGTGCTGATTTGGACACATGTGCAGAAACCACAACATCTGTTTATTGTTAAATATATAGATAAGCTAAACCACAAAAGGGCAATAAGCTGCATTCCCCTCTCCTCCTCTTGGAAGGATTTTATTACCCATTTTGGCGTTCGTCTCTACAGTGCCTAGGAGGAGTATCCCTTTTTGTAAAACTCCCACCCTCCTATAGTTGTTAATGCTGATAATAATTTATGTTAGGAATCGAATCAATGCTTATATTATATACAAATAGTCCTCTTTTGTTGTCAAGATGAATCTGGCCATGTGGTGTAGCCCATGTTGAAAAAAGAAAATTTGCAAGGTTGTGACTTGAACTCACAAAGTTGGGAACTCCAGCCCTGTGCACTACCACTATGCCACCATGGCAAGTTACCTGCAAATGCATACTTAATATTGGTTATTTAGCTATTTTTGGCTCACAAGCTATCTTGTGACAAGGAGCTGACAGTGGAGGGAGCAGGGTTGTCAGCACTGTCAGGAAGGCAGCATGGGGAGTTGGGGTGATATTCTTTTCCTATTCTAACTATCCCACTTATCTTATGCATGATCAAGCAAGCATTGATCATCAAGCAAGCTGAAACAGTATGGTCTAAAAATAGCTCATATGATCACCTGATCACCTGATCACCTGCAGTGCCTCTGGTGGCACTTGCAGTTTAAATACTATGTTCTTACCTGATTGTAATGTGTCCTCATTAGCTCAGTTGGTAGAGCATCAGAGATAGTCTGGAAGAGTGTTCGGATGGCATAAGTTTAACTCCACCAGAACTTATTGATTTCTCAACCTCAAAATGTTTTCGAAAAAAAAAAGACTTAATTTCACTCAATTTATGGTATTTTGAATTTGAGTGAGAAATACATTTATTTGGCTGCCAAACCCCCTCCCCTCAAAAAGTCACTGAATTTTGCAAATAGTCACTGAATTTTGCAAACAATCACTGAATTTTGCAAATAGCTCACTGTTCGGGCACGAAAAGGACTCTGGCCGAAAGGATTGCTGGCTCTTTTCCATTATAATCCAATGACTTTGAGGATCAAGCCTTTTGGTAAATGCAGCTCAGTGATTTAGGCAGATCAAGACTTTTGGAAAGGCCAAGGAACTTTTCATCAAGCCTTTCGGCCCAGATCAAGCCTTTGGGCAAAGGATGCCCAATCACTTGATCGGGCCAGAAGGCCTTTTGTCCCAGAGCAAGCCTTTGGGCTTCAGTGACAAAGGATGCCCGATCACCTGATTGGGAAAGCAAGCCTTTGGGCCAATTGAAAAAATGCCCATGTGGTTGACAAAGGCCGCCCGATCAAGTGATCGGGCAGTTCAAGCCTATTGGGTGTAACAATAGTCCAAAACCAGTAAGTTCCAGATTAAATGGGGATGCAAAACAGAAGGTGTTAGGGTCGGGACAGAGGTGTTAGGGTCGGGACATACAATAGTTTTCAACATTATCTAAAAATCCAGACAGGAAAATGCTGCCTTTTTAGTGCTAAAATATTAAGCCACTGTAGAGGAAAAATGTTGCAGTGAAAAGGTGTATGTAGGTAGCCTGTGTTGGACTGAGAGGAACTAGAAAGTTGGTGTTAGGGTCGGGACACAATTTACAGAGCAATAAAAAATGATACAAACAAGTAGCTATGACATGTAAATATGGAAATAAGGTATAACATGCAAAAGACGGGTCCTCAAACTAAGCTGGGAGAGCCAATACTTAATAGAATACCAAGAACCAAAAGGTACACTGAGGCGTTGAACAGAAAGTGCTAAAATTTCAATTTTTGGCTTCATTTGCCACTTTGGTGTCTCAGGGATACTATTTGACAAATACACAGAGCACCAGATTGCAATTGATAGTCACAGAACCAGAAATCCCATGGCCACAGATGGGAATACTTCAAATTGACAAATTGTTGAAATTATATTTCAAATTAAAGGTTAAACATTGCTCAAAATATGCATGTCACGCTAAACTGCCAAAAAATGGCCATTTTCTGGATGTTCAAGAACTCAGATTTCTGGAACCAATACTCCGATTGCCCTGAAATTTGAAATGTTTACTGACGAAATAGTTTTAAACATAAAAAAGTGCTGTGGAATGGAACATACATATTTTGTATGGTTTTGTAGCAAATACAATGCTGGCTTCACCTGAAATACGCAAAAATTTGCACCAGGCCTTAGGAACAATGAGGAACATCGGGAAGCCTTGCAGACAGCTCGCTGAAGGTGTCAGGACAGCGCAGACAGCATGCAGAATGTGTCAGGAACACTGTAAATTCTGAAATTCTGAGTTAGCTCAAATGATTGAGTGAGACGGTTGCACAATTTGTTTGAGCCATGATAGCTTGCTGTTTTGAGTTATGATAATCTTTATGTTGTTATAACTTGTAAACAACAAGCTATCTTGGCTCAAAGGAATGGTGCAACCACCTCACTTAATCAATTAAGCTAACTCAAAATTCAAAATTTACAGTGAAGGTGCAGACAACATGCAGAAGGTCCCAGGAAAGCACTGAAATATGTGCAAAATGGCTAAGAACAAGATGTCATGTCAAGAAAAATTAGAAAAAATGGCATTCAATCTGCCACCAGATAAAATTCCTCATGCTGTCTGGAGGGCTTCCTAATTGTCCTGTCCCATGTTTTTACCCTTCCTGAAGTGTTCTGCACCCTATCTGCAGACAGAATGCAGAAGGTCTAAGGAAAGGAGCATCTGATGATGAAGATACGCTGAAATGGCCAAATTTGCTTCCCAAACCCTTCCTGGTCTTGTCCTGGCCCAAGTGGACACCTGGTCTTAGGGACCGTTCAGAATTTATGACTGGGGGGGGGAGTGGGAGTTTTGGCCGAGGGGGTACTAACTTTTCACACATGTTTCAAGGGGGGGTGTTAATTTTTGACAACACGTCCAAGGGGGGGGTAAGAAATTTTAACAAAGGAAAAATGTTAAAAACACGCATAAAGTCATTTTATTTGGATTTTTTTAACGCGCAAAAGTCCGCGAAATGATGCAAATTTGTATGCATGGCCGTGTATAACAGTATATATGTGTGTATTGCTTTGTATGGTGAGGGGGGGGGTACTAAAAATACTCATGAAACCTAAGGGTGGGGTACTAAAAATCCGCATGAAACTCAAGGGGGGGTATCAATTTTTGACGGGAAGTTCCAGCAAAACTCCCACCCCCCCCCCCGGTCATAAATTCTGAACGGTCCCTTAAAAAGCACATTTTATGATTGCAACCAACTCCGGGGGTATTGTCTCAATTTGTCTGCAATTATATCCAGAACACAGCAGGTAAGTTCTAATAAAGTTGTCATAACCCGAGGCTACAGTTGTGTGCACCCCTATACACTAGTGAAAGACGATCCTAAAAAGTGAAAAAAGCTGTTTTGTATAAATATTTGCTTGTTGTGGCATAGGATTTCATTACATTGATTGCCTACATTCTTGCCTGATGTTGTTCAGCTTGTTCTTGAAAAATATGAAAAAGAAAACAAACAAGAAATGGAAATATGAAAATAGCAAACAAAGAAAGCACCAAAGGCAAAGAAAGAAAAAACGCAAGAAACAAAGAAGAAGGGAAGAATTAAAACAAGAAAACATAATTCGCCTAAAGCATTATTTATGTCTGGGGTAATGTGTGTGTATACAAGCAGGTATAGAAAACTCTTCTCCCTCAGGAGTCTGATTCACATTTCCTGATTCTGGGCATTTCTGGGCTGAGACGCACTACTGGAAATATGTGATGGACTAAAAAAAAATCTGAGTGCACCAAAAGTGCAGTGCTTTTCTGGTCTGATTTTATCAGGTAATCCAGATGCAAATCCATTTATTTGACAGTGGTGTCACTTTATAAGGCTCAAAGTATGTTGGCCTACCTATGAGTTATAAAATTTGCAACTTAATTGGAACAACATAGGTATAAGTGAGTTAATTTTTGTCACTGAATAAAAATTACCAATGATCTGTTTTTTAGTTTCTCCATTCATGTACGATTTTGTATAATTAAAACATGCACAACACCAAAACTTCCTGAGCACAGTCAAACTCTGAGGCCAGTTGAGACAAGACATATTTAAAACGTTGTAATAGGCCTAATGGCTAGTTCTCACGGAGACGTAACAGAGGGTTCTTGTTGCGTCGCTTCTTGCTTTTCCAGGAAAGTGGGAGGTTCTTAAGCTAGATTCAACAATTCGGCGACGATATTTTCGTCTACGGCGCTTCTTAAACTTCCTCGCCAAAAGTTCCTAGAAGTCACATGACCCTATGGTGAGGCAAGAACTTGCTTCACGAAAGATTCAACCGGTTGAATCTTTGCGAAGGAAGAAACCACGATGCAAGAGACCAGAAAGCCCCCCAAAATGATTGGGCGAAGTTAGAGACAGGTTGGGCGAAGTTAGAGACAGGTTGGGCGAAGTTAGAGACAGCTTGGGCGAGGCTACTTATCATTGAGTCAATGGAACTTCGGCGAAAAAAGACAACAACTCGCCGACACAAACAGGCTGTTGAAACGCCGAAACAGCTACTTGCTTGGCCGTAACAGGTATTTGCTTGGGCGTAATTGAACATTAGGACGAAGTAAGAGGATGCTAGGGCGAAGAAAGAGCATGCTAGGGCGAAGAAAGAGACTCCTTGGGCGAATCTAGTTTAACATTGAAGCAATGGAACTGCGTCGAGGCTCCTGACAACTCGCCGACACAAGTGTCTTCTTGCCTCGTCCGTAATTACGAGCGATTCGGCGTAAAAAACGAGAGCCTCGTCGTAATAGGAACCATCAACGACGATTTAGAACCTCTAATTGATTATATAATTGACCAAAAATGGCTTGAAACGCCGAAAGTGGGCGAATCTGCAGTTCCTGGAACCTCTACAACTTCGCCGTCACTTAACCACTCTCGTGTGATCTAGGCATAACTCTGCAGTCAGGCCAGTCAGCATGTGCTTCAAAGGAAGAGATGCTATACCACTGAAGGAAACGCCAACAGGCAGAGTTGTACTTTATTGGCTTATTAAAAGTAAACAAATCCACCTATATATCACCAATCAGCAATATTTGTATTAGAGGTACATCTGAGAGATAGGCTTAAGTATCAGAGTTCATAAAACCTGACTATACCAAAGTATACAACGTTTGAGAGCATCATGTATACATGTTAATGGTACAAGAGTACTTCACAGGTCTATCCAATGTAAAGTCCATGCATGTCAATTCCAAACACAACAAATTATGGCTTATCTGTAGATCAGAGAGATAAGAAGATAACAGGTACCCTTTACTGGAGCACCAATCAGGTGTAGTACTAGTGCTGCCTCTAGTGGGTTAAAATACTGCAGAACCTGCCTGCACCTTTCAGCTCAGTTCATATCAAGGGTAGCCCTGCACCGGTGAAGACCGGGTAGCACATACATTATGAGGAGGGTTCTTTTATTATCATCATGGCTTTCTTTAGCCTTAGCTTTGACCAAAACTGGCCTCTACCCATTCGGAGACGACCAAGGAGACAAGAGATTACCTGTTGGAGATGACATCAGTTCAAATGAAATTCAACTTGCAACTCCTGTGGCTTTCTATGATAATCTCTTCAA
The DNA here is from genome assembly GCA_026936325.1 of Platynereis dumerilii. NCBI lineage: Eukaryota > Metazoa > Annelida > Polychaeta > Phyllodocida > Nereididae > Platynereis > Platynereis dumerilii. Next base: position 23,897,912 of record JAPTHN010000011.1, read on the forward strand.
AAGTATTTTTGTGAGTACCATATTCTCTCTTTCTTTGTTTTTTGTTTTTGTTGAATTATCGACGAAATTCAGCACATCCTGAAAAAAAAATCTTGTTGGCAATTGTCTTTCACAGTACTGAAGTTTACATAAGCAACTGCAGATCTAGGCAATGATCTGAGGCATACATATGAAAGGATAGAATGATATAAAGTTCGGTGTTGCACACTTCTGCAGCATTCAACAGCAGTCAATTCTACTCATGATATCTTAATAAGAATTTAAATGCCAAAGTGAATCAAGATAGTTTCAAAAATATAGGCCAAGATGAAGACACCTGACAGAAATAATTGATGGTGAATATTTCATCATCCATTGGTCTGTTATTTCAGCGTATACCTACAGGGTGAACCAAAAAAAAGTAGACACTTCTTTAAGAGGTCATAAAGTAATCAATTTTTTGCCACAGGGCTTTGGTTTATGGCTCATTTTGTTGGTAATCATCAACACACTGCGTTTGAAGGGCAAAAATGACAGACATACTTGCATAGCCTTTCCACTATAACAAAGTGTCAGTTGTCCCTGATTTTTGCTGTGCCGGGTGGAAGAGGATGCATGAATAACGCTGTTGAAAATGTCAATATGAGTGGTCTGAGATATAAAAAACTGATTGAAATTTGTTGACTGGTATGTAAAGAAGCTTGACACAGGAAAATGTGATCCTGCAAACATCAGAACCCCTCAGAATAATGTCAAATGGTCACGCAGGGCATAATATGCCAGGTCTAGGAGAGATTATTTCTTATTAGCAGGAAATATTTGAAAAGTAAAGTCAAAAAGTGTCTTATAATAAAGTATGGAGGCCTAACATATGCCTTGTTCCTTCAGAATGAATTGCTTCATGTCTTACTCTGAAATTGTAGCACATGAAATGCAGATGTGAGGACTTGTATGGTCATTGTGTGCCATCAATCTCTCCTTGAGTAGATAATCACTGAGGATGATTTAATCCAAGCATTGTCACGATATTGACAGAAAATATTGTTGAGATACTACAAAAATAAAAAAATGTTGTTTCAGGACCATGTACAATGTAGTAATGGAATTTAGACCATTACTAAACTGGTGATCGATGGACTGCTATATATTTTATTATACATAAAGCAGCTGATAAAATATAGAGTAAACCTGTATGAATAATACATCAAATCACAGCTAGAGGTGCACAAACTATTTTCTGAACACAAATATACGTTCCGGCCAGTTTAAACCCATGCACAAGATCTCAAAATTGGTCAGTCAAAATTTTGGTAAATTTCGATCAGACGTAATCTGTTCTCACCATGACTTGACTACCGGCAATATGACTAAATCACAATGGCAAATAGAGATGGCATTACCTTTGAGACATTTACCCTGTTAGCTGACTTGTAAAAAAATGTTATGCAAGAAACCGGAAAAAACTTCAAAGGAAATCAATTTCAGGGATGTAGGTTATATTAAGGGTCACTGTGAGGTCAGATTTAATACTAGGACAAAATAACTTCAGCAGTTTTATGCCAATATGTAGGTTCATCTCTGTCTGTAATTTCAAGAAGATTGTGTACTTTTCAGCTGCAGTGTGCATTGCTAAAGTTCATTTACAGAAGTGTCTACTTTTTTTTGGTTCACCCTGTATGAGTTACATTTGAAGTTGTCATATACCTCCAGCTCTTTGTCTGGTGGTTCAAAAAACGCCCCCCCCCCAAAAAAAAATAACAACAAACAACTTCGGTCATACTTCACGTTTGCCCCATGAAAGTTGCTAATTAATGCACTAAAAAGTCTGAAAGTTTTAGAATAACATTATTTTGAAATTTTGGAGAGTTGCAAAAATACTGAAAATGGCACCTACAATTATATTCTGCAATTTGCTTTTCCAAAAAGGTAACAGTTATGTTCCATGCACCAAGAGCATTTACCATAATTCATATTCTGGGCAATTATCTCTTTTACTTTTAAGGAAAAGTTGCAATTTCCTTGCTTTGAAAAGTAGAGGAAGAAAGATGAATATTTAGAAATTACAGAACGTGTTAAGAATGGATGCCTTTTTGAAAGTGCAAATAGAAGTACTTATAAGTGATTTTTTGGTTCTTCGTTGATTTAGGGGATGCGCACAATTTTAAGTGCAACACAAAGGGAAAAAGATGAAAGTGCAGGGTTTGAACTTTGATTTGCTCAAGCAAGTTTTCTGTGCATGGGAAACGAGCAACAAAGAGTGTTAATTTGGAGTTTCCTGCTCTGATGACTTCCAAGGAAGAATGATGTTCACAGCATGACATCTGATTGGTTGTTTACCATTCTAATTACATTATGATTAGTACACCCTTGTTGGTCAGAATTGCTTGATATATATTGGACTGCTGCTGTTCAACAAGTGCTTGCAGAGATGCGTTCATGAGTGCTGTTCATATGAGGCACTGCAACTCATTGCAGGAAATCAAGAATTCAGAAGCATTTCAATGGCATGGGATACTGTGAAGTTATTAATTTTACAAAGATATACTAATATGTCCACACTTCTGGAACACAAATAAGTTCAAAAGAACACTCCATGGTTATACATGCTAGATAGTACATTGTCAGCAAGAGAGAGTGCCTATAAAATCTATACTTTTTACAATGCCAAAAGACACTAAACAGTACATTGACTTTCACAATGCTGAGATTATGATTGTAGACTATCAGCAAGTGTTTGACTAAGATCTTCTATTGTCTCTTGACTCTACATAGACAAGTTGCTTAACTGTTCAGACAACTGACCTCAAATAAGAATCCTTATAAGATCAAGAGGTTGACACAAGCAGACAACAAGACACAGTTCAGATTTTATCATCCACATTTTATTGCCATGTAAAGTGATAACATTTAACATTAGATTTAATCACAAGGAGCCACTGATGTTTTTTATAGGAAGGTTTTACTTTAAATGTATTTATTACACTTTAGGGGTGCATTTTATTGCACAGGCTCCTAAATTAATCATGACCCAAAAATCTTCCTACATACTTGCATTCATGCTGGTCGCACATTTATAATGCATGGTGTTGCATTTAAGTGAAAAATGAAAGAATAAGTCATAAAATGTAAAATGCATTGAAATCAATGTTTCTTAATATGGCTTGCAATGGTTCATTGATAATTTAAAATTATTTCATATCTAAATCTGTCAGTAAATCATTAGAGATCCATAGTTATTTATCTGGCGTTTTGGTGAATACACAGTATACAATGAAGAATAAATGATCGTAGACTTAATTTTAAGTATACATTTTCCTCAAAATTTCACTTGCAGGATTCCACAATTTATAGCAATCCATACTCCAACAAACAAAGGAGTTTATAATTTTGGAGTGAAAAATACAATACAACATGAAAGAAAGAAAATTCCATAAAGTTACCAAAATAGCAAAGCCACAATGGTATTATGTGGCAGAATGCAATAAATTACATGGCATTTCAGACAAAGCCCCAAATGTCACAGAAAATGGCTGATCAAGTATACAGTGAAAGTATGGGGAGCTGAAACTTGGAAGAGGGGTGCTAAAAGGTAGGGGTGCCAGAGGGTAAGGGGTTGAGTTTGAGGGGGTAATTTAGATAAGCAGCAGTCAATCTTGACCCTTTCCAATATCTGAGCGTGTCAACACTTTATCAGACATGGCATTTCAAACAAGACATGTCAGACATGCGAAACATGTTAATCTGTCTGGATCACCCTCATTCCAAGTGATTGCCCCAGATTGGAGACTGTGGGAATCAAACTGGATACCAAATGTCTTGCACGTTCAATATGGATGAGATAGAACTTCCATGCCAATAATATAGAATTATTGCATGCATGAGTCTGAAGTGAATTCAAGTGATACATGTACATGAGTTACTGATCTCCACATTATTCAGCAGAGAAGTGCTATAGTCTCAGCAATACTTGATAAACCATGTCGTGAATGATGATAGTCTCTATAAGCTATTGTATTACTAGATAGGACTAAATCTAATCGGTGTGCTTGTCAGACATTCTGATGAAGCCATGGTTGGAAATTTTGATGCAAGATTTGTCTGCAGAAATTACCATATTTCAAGTAGGCCTATATTTGGTTGAATGGTTTTGAAGTATAAAGTACTCATGTACATCTGATATAAGGTAGTGTGTACCAATATAAAACACTGAAAAAGACTATGGAACTGACTTGAAGTGGACCATACATTGGCAGGAGTGCCAGTGAGTCTGTTTAGCTGCTTAATCCCACAAGAATGCCTTAGCAGTCAACAAATTGTCTTTGGATGTGTCAGTCTGTTCATACTCAAGTTATTTGCTAATAAATATTCTTCCATCTGTTTTATTTGTCTTCACAGCTCTACTATTGTCCCATTGTGTACGTTTTGGCCTATTGAAAGCCACCTCAAACACACAATGACTTCCACCAATGATATATCTGCCAGGGTGTTTGCTTTATAGTTGGGAGAAGACCACCGCAGCACTGAGATCAGAAATGCCATTGTTGGATCAGTTGATCAAAGAGAGTATGAATCATACACTCTAAAAAAATTCAGACAAAATTGGTTTTTTAGATTCAAAATGGTTTTTTGAAAAACCAAATTTCAATGCAAAAAACCAAAATGGATTTTTTTAAAAATCCATTTTGGTTTTGCATTGAAATTTGGTTTTTCAAAAAACCATTTTGAATCTAAAAAACCAATTTTGTCCCGACATTTTTTAGAGTGTATACTCCTGGTGCAAAATTTAGTATAAGTATGACTGGAAAACTACCCTACAGAACACCTGGAGGATATTTATTTGTGCAGTATATGTCTCTGAATGAGGGGGGTGGTTTCTGATTGAATGATAGGGGGTCCAAGAAAATACGAGCAAGGGAAAGTGAATTTTGCAAATTATCATGTGTGTGCATGAGTGACCACAGGCACTGCCAACCACACAGTCCAAGAGTAAGCCGAAACATGCAATTACTGAGGTAATACATCCCTGATGGACAAACAAGGAATTGCCATGGTTGACACCCAAAACCAAAATGACCAGCCTTGATCCCCTAAATCTCATGTTGTTCTTCTGAAAATATAATAAATAAAAACAAAAATAAGAAGAGTGAAATACATAAGTTCAGGACCTCTTAACCTTTTTTTGCACTGAAGTTTTTTATCGTGAGAGATCAGAAGAGAGATGTTAATGCATAACTTTATTCTGGATAGATAGCTGTAGAAAAGAAAGAAAAAAGAAAGATGGATAGATGCATGTTGCACGGCTGTCGTCTGCTATGAGCTCTGTTGCATGGCACGATTGTTGCATGGTCATGCAGACAGTACATGCCTTTACACATGCAGTTGAGGTTACAGTACATTTAGATAGATAGATAGATAGATAGATAGATAGATAGATAGATAGATAGATAGATAGATAGATAGATAGATAGATAGATAGATAGATCACATGTGACACATGAAATTTCTATCCAAGCTCACAACATGGAAGGGAAAGTCCCAAGCATTTGTAAAATGTGGTAAAAAAGAAAGTATTAAATTCTCAGGCTGATCCAAAATAGACACAGTTTCGAGAGAAACCCTGATAGTCTGGCAGCCAAAGCAGATTTTCTAGCTGAACCCTGCACCGATCGATAAAGTTTTTTTCTCAGTGGAATCCATGTCCTGAGGACCCCTAGAAAACATTTTTGGCGGGTACCCATGTGGTACCCTTGGGGAAATTGAGAAATCCAAGATGGCCGCCGAGGCATCCAAAATTGCTCGGAATGGGACAACTTCAAAACTATTTGACTTAGAATCAAATGTGATACCTCTTTTTCAGTCAAACTTGGTATAGGGAATCCATTTCTGGGGTTATTTTGGCAATTGGGGGTGACCTAAAGGTCACAAAGTGCAATTTTTGTCATAAATAGAAAAAAGTTAAATTCACCGAAGAGTTATGGGAAATGTTGACAAAGCCTTTGTGACAGTTGATTCCACTTCCTTAAACAATCCCAGAAACATAATATATGTTGGATGACACTGTTATATCCTCAAGCATTCTAGGAAATTCAAGATGGCCACCAAGATGGCTGAGTTATAGATAGGTCATCAAAACATTCTTAGTATTGCGTATACAATCAAAAGTATTTCAGCAATTTCCTACATGGGGAATCCATTTTTGAGGTGTTTTTGTCAATTGGAGTTGATTAGAAGCTAAAAGAATCCATTCAATGGCATTATATGTGAATGATTAAATTTTCATACGGCTGTTTGTACCAATAGACATTCATTCCTAATTGTCATTAGCAAAACCTCATACTTGATGAATGATCAAAGTAAAAACAAGATGGGATGATGTAACTGGCATAGACAATGGCTCATGCATTTGGTAAACTATTGCACACACACACATTTTGGTGTCCTACATGGCATTTTATGAGTTTATGGAGCAGAGTGAAACCCTTAAAACATCAATGATCAATCCCAATAATTGTGCACTTCATAATTTCAAAAATGAGATGAAGAAACCTTTAGATTCTCTGAGTTACCCAAGATATATCAAAGCAAAGGTAATATCGCCCTGCTCCTCAACGATGACCCCTTCAGTTATTTGGATCAGCACTGTGAAGTGTTGGTTTTCAGGGAAGGAAATAATACACTGATCATTTGGTTGAAACCTCTACATTTGGTGACATACCATTTGATGGCTTTTTAGATCTCAGGATAAAACCTGCCTGTACATCCAGCAAACTATTATGTAGATAAATATGTGCCTGGCTCTTCAAATATGACTTGGTAAAATGCAATGCACCTAACCAAAAGAAAGTGAAGGGACACTGGGACAGTACACTCTGCATTGTATTAATCTCCTCCATAGAACATGTCATTGTGTGTTTTTCCAAGCATATCCAATATTGTGGAACAGTTTGCAACACCTTCTTGCTAAAGAACTGTTTTGAGCCATCCAACGGAGCTAAAGTATACAAGTGGCTCTCACAACTCACGAAGGATCACTGAAAATGCAGTAATAGGGTATCCCATGTTCTTTTATGAAATGGTTTGTTCAGTTGCAAGTTTCACTGTACTACTGACCAATAGCAGGCTGGTTCAAAAATGTGTTGATGACCCTGAGATATTTTGAAATTATTTGCAAAAGCTAATTTGCTGTATATAATATATAGAGCTACTGGAGGGTTCATATCTTCATATTAGATTAAGACTGCTAAGAAAATCAGGAACCATTTGTACTACATAGTACATACACCTCAAAAATTCTCTTGTGGTTCTTTAGAAGTTTTTGTGTTGTTGGACGAGATACCATGCTCCTATGAGCAAGTAGACTCAGGACCAAAGCCATGTTATTTCGACAAGATGAGGGATGCAGCTGGGTTTTTTTTTTCATCCAAATTGTGAAAACAGATGAGGCTCTTGAAACGTTGGGCATTATATTATAACAAATCAAGGAGGGGCATACAACCTAGCAGGACTGATAACAGGGACAATATTTTTCCTCTAATCTCTCAAGTATATCACTATGGTCTGCAGATGGTCCAAAATTACACATAAGAAAATTAAAATATAGGCTTACCACACCATTTGTGGATCATACCATTCTAATTGTTCAATGTAATTTTAGACAATTCTTGGTCAATCAAACTGTAGTTTTGAGTTTTGGGCAGTGCAGCCTGTGAGTTTATAATGTTATCCTGATGCCAATTATGAAGTCACTCAACTGTTATGGAATGTCAAGGATTCATCCTAAATCTCTCTGTTACTCGGCTTATCCGTTTCTTGCTTTGAAAATGACACTTTGAGAACTAACTAAATACGAAGAACTGAAGAGGGTCGTTGGATGAGTGAAAACCACATGACACTTATTTTGATATACATTGGATCATCTGAGAAATCTGTAGTTTTTCATAGAAATTTAACAGTACAGATGAGAAAATTTACATTTTGATAAATCTATTTAGTGTTTGACTCTGTTCCAAAAACATTCTTTACTGTGCATAAAAGGCTGGGGCCATGTGAGACAACAAAATGTGTGAGCAATATTTGCCAAACATGTGAGACATTAAATATATGTCAGTTGTCTTATCCTACCTTGTTTATGCTTTTGTTATTTTATCCAGTATAAGTTATTTCTGAAGACAAATATGATTGAATCGCATATCTATTGGTACAAACACCTGTATAAAAATGTATTCATTCATATATAATACATTTGAATTGATTCTTTGAGCTTCTAATCACCTCCAATTGACGAAAACAGCTCAAAAATGGATTTCTTATGTAGGAATTAGCCGAAATAGAAGGGTCACTTTTGCTTGTATATGCAATACTAAGAATGTTGTGATGCCCGATCTACAACTCGGCCATCTTGGAGGCCATCTTGAATTTCCCAGAATGCTTGAGGATATAACAAAGTCATCCAACATATATGTTTCTGGGATTGTTTAAGGAAGTGGAATCAACTATCACAAAGACTTCATCAACATTTCCCATAACTCTTCGGTGAATTTAACTTTTTTCGATTTATGACACAAATTGCACTTTATGACCATTAGGTCACCCCCAATTGCCAAAATAACCCCATAAATGGATTCCCTACACCAGGTTTGACTGAAAAAGAGGTATCACATTTGATTCTAGGTCAAATAGTTTTGAAGTTGTCCCATTCGAAGCAATTTTGGATGCCTCGGCGGCCATCTTGGATTTCTCAATTTCCCCAAGGGTACCACATGGGTACCCGCCAAAAATGTTTTCTAGGGGGTCTCAGGACATGGATTCCACTGAGAAAAAAACTTTATCGATCGGTGCAGGGTGTACCCCTCTGGCTGCCAGACTATGATCGTGGTGTCGTGCTAATCCTATTAGCAGATGTCTTGGGGGTTGGTCCCATCCAGGCATAATGAGAAACACAAGTATTCAACCACAGAGCACCACAGTCCACAGTATGTCACATCGCAGCCCAGGGGCACACAGGAGGGTAAATGGGGGGGGGGGCAAAAAAGGCCCATTGAAAGTTCAAAACACAATTTGCAGTAATTTCAAAAATATGAATTTAGTCTTGAGATGCACAAGTTGACTACAATACAGACTCAGACTCAGAAAATTGGAAATTTTATTAAGAAAAAAAAGGCAACTGCATGGCCAGTGATCACGATAAAGCACAATGCAGTGAAATTGTTGAGATGTATTATTAGTTTTACCTTTATTTAATATAGCAGTGAAGAAACAAGGAGGAAAATGGGGAAGGTTCATTATTGAACAAATGTCAACAAATCTTAGATACGCCAATGATTTGGATCAACCTCAGCATCTGTAGTGTCTGAATTTTAGAACCATTCATCTTCATGAAATCTGACCCTCCCCTAAGACATTAGACATCAAAGGCCATTAGTGACCCATGATGTACCATATCAAGTCTCACTTTAACCCCTCATATCAGAGCAATTTGTCATCAGCATCAAATGACATGTGGCAGACCTATTGGCTGTGATAGATGCACTTCAGATGATTTGTTATTGTTCCATATGATTTGCTTTCAACAACTGAAAAGGACAGCAATTGACATCTTGTGATGGAGTTTCTAGAAGATGATTTTAGGTTTTCCGTGGTGTGACTGTAGCGCTAGATTAATGTGATAACTATTTTTGCACCTGCAATGAAATTCGAAAACACATTATTTTGAAGTCCTACACCAATAACATGGAGGCTATGGTTATTAATATTCAATTATGATACCAATCTATGTCATGAAACACCAAAAAAAAACACAGAGATTCAATCTAGAAATTGTGATATTGGCTCAATTCCCCAAGCATTAACTGCCCCTGGTAGTTTAGATTTCAGTTTTGATTGGTTTTTTATCTGAAAGAAAAACAATATATCATACAGTGTACTTTATTCCTTCCTCTTCCTTTTCTCTTCCTTTTCCTCTTCCTTCCTCTTCCTTCCTTCCTTCCTTCCCTCTTCGTTCCTTTCTTCCTTTCCTCCTTCCTACTGTACAAAAAAGTTAAAAGATCTTGTTTCAAGAATTCAATAAAGACAGATCTGCCTCATGAAGATGCTTGAGAAGTTGAGAAGCATTGGGTCTGCAGGATGAGCACAGGATGAGCACAGCTGAGTGCTCTAGTAGTGATAATGATATTGCTTATGGCTGTTCATTTGTTTTGACATGTGTGAGACTGCTAACGTACATTTTGTAGTAGGAAGACTCCTATAGCAAAACTCAGACTGTCTGGCTTCTTGCCAAGGGAACAATAAACAAAAACCAACATGTCAGTTACCTGTTCTCACTGTCAGAGTAGTTCTCAAAAATTGCTTTGCTAGAAGGTTAAATGGTTCCAGAAGAGGCAGGGTCACAACCAGAAGCTGAAGGCTGCCTCAATTAAGGGCTAAAAAGCCCCTGGGTCAGTCTCTGCCTACCCCAATGGCCACTCAAGAAATACCTGAAAGTTCAGGGTTGGGCCTTTTACACCTCCATCACTCTCAAGCAACTCACCTTCACATTATCTTCCTGTGTGTTGTTATAAAGTGATGATAAATTAGTTTTAATGTTACTTGGTACAGCTCTGTTAGGTTTTAACTGTATTGACAACTTCACAAATTGCTTAGGCCTACATGTGGAGAAACTAGGTTTGAAAACCGAGCAATCAGTAAATCTATTAGTTGTACAGATACATATAGTCTAGATGGATGGATAGATAGATAGATAGATAGATAGATAGATAGATAGATAGATAGATAGATAGATAGATAGATAGACAGATAGACAGATAGATAGACAGGTGGATTAGACAGATATATAGATCGATTAGATTAGATAGATAGATAGATAGATAGATAGATAGATAGATAGATAGATAGATAGATAGATAGAAGATAGACGGATAGACAGATAGATACATCGATAGATAGACAGATACATTCATTCATTCATTTAATGATTCATTGATTGTTTGCTGAATAAATGGACATATGGACAGAGAGAGAGGAGAATAGATATATATTATTTTGGATTTAGACAGAAAATATCGTGGGCCTTACTTACAGCCAATGCAACTTTGTTGCTGGCATTTTCATCTGCTGATGATTTCCTGCTCAAACTCTTTACACCTGAAAAGCAGACGTCTGGCTCAAGTGAAATGCCAATGGTCAAGGTGTAAAGGTGCATCTTCATTCACCCCAGAACAGAGCCAGACTGACATTACTCTAAAGATAACACACGAGATAAGATAGCATGCTTGATCATCTACTCAAATAGAAATACAAATAAAATGTATGTGGCATGATCATAGGCCATTTAATTGATATAAATTATGTAGGTTGATAATATAAATTTTGTGTTGTGATAGACGATGAGCTGGGTATACTTACTCATCTATTCAAATCTGAATGATTGGCACAAAAGTGTATATTTTCAAAATCTTTACATTCTGTGACATCTGTTCGGTTTAACCAATATCAATTGCTGAAAAAAAAAGTTAATACTGCAAGGAAGGGGGCAGCAAGCACTTAATTAGCAGGCTTACTGACAGAGGATTGTTTGCATACTTACAATAACACTTTGCAAAGTCAAATATTTTGGTAGTGTGTTGATATGCACCCTGTGGTCATCAGGGTTATCGATGATGGGCAACCTGACTTTTCTGGAGCAACAGGTGCTCTGTGATTGTTCTGGTGTGAAATGTATAAGATGTGACATGAAATAGGTCAAGGTTCTATCAGAAAAGTGAAGTCCTGACATCATAACGATTAGGGGGGCTATGGATTTTACTCCCGGGTAAAACTCGCAAAGCGACAACGAACCATTTTTTTAAATGCAGACAAGCAACAAACCTTTTCATCAGTTTTAATATTATTGTTCTTTGGCGATAGATGGAAACAAACTTTTTAAAAATTTTCTTGTGGTGAACAAACTTTTTTTTCAGTGTCAAGAGGGCCTCTTAGAAAAGTGAAGGACATCACAACGGTTGGGGGGGGGGGATTTAAATTATAGTAAAAATACATAGAATTAACAAAATAATGTGCAATCCACAGCAATTGTTACATAAACTTATTTTCACAAAGGTTATTATCCATATGAGGTTTTACAGTGAATCATAATTCATAGCAGTGACGTTGCGGAGTGAGTAGTGTCCCTCCAGATGGGGTGCCAGTCTGTTAGTAACTAAATCCATGGATTCCCGCTGGGGGTCACCACCCTTCAGTGGGATTCTTAAAGACCACGAAATTCAAACTGTGACGAAAGTTGAAGAATAATGGCAACCCCATCGCAGCATGTCACAGCCTGGGAAGTGTGACAAAACCAATCTATGGGCCAATAGTTCACGAATTCCAAACTTCCAAGACCCCCACTGACCAGTGTGACAACCATGTTAGTAAGTCACTGGGTCAGTGGTGGGTAACAACTTTTACAGGGTAATATTACAACTTACCTACAAGGATAATATATATAGTAAAACCACCGAAGATCAAAACATTTGGTTAAAAACATGAAACCATGAAAGATGTAGCATTCATATTGTCAATTGGTCCACAGACACAATCTTCCATTAGTAAAGATTGGTTGCCTTTGCTAAGAAATGGTTGAAGAATGAATAGAAGAGTATAACCAGTTTTTGTTTTGGTTAAGCAATAACCATTTGAGTGTGTTGGACACATAATTAATAAGAATATGCCATTCCATTAGTTACCTTTACCACGTTGGCTTTTAGAGTGAAGCAAGGACTTGTCAATCCAGGACTTATAATTAGATGTCTGATGAAGATTTCACATTTTAATGTCTTGTGAATCTGCCATTGTCTTTTAAGTAGGGGAGAGTTGGGTAATATGAGCATACTTTTGTCTCGTGGCCTAGCCATCAGCATAAATGTGAAAAGTGCAGTATTCTTGCTTTGTACGACAAAGTTGGAATATGGTTAAAACGTGAAAGTAATTTTAGGACATTTTGTAAATTTGTTTTTGAGTAATATCACTATGAAAAAAATTTAAAAATTGCCCATATAAAACTGATGGGGCATTTTTTGGGCACCTAAGAGGTATAATATGAGCACTCGGATAACTGCTATTTTTGAAGATGACAGCTTATGTTGTAATAGACAATAGCACACAAGGAGTCCATAACAACATCTTTAGAATTTTCCAAATTTTGTGGGATACCATTATCTACATATTAGGCACTGTAGGCCGTGCTCAACAAGAGGGTTGGTACAAGAAGTTGAAAACTAAGTATTCTGTGGGATAATATGAGTAGTGAGCACCCCTGCTGGACATGCCCATATAAGCAGACAAACATTTTGCACAATAAATACAGGAGCACCCATATGCCCATAAAATCAGACAAACAATATGCTCATAATAGCCTATGACACATCATGCTGTATTTTGGTGCATCACAAATATCTGATATTATGGGCAGCCACTTTCCACACTTCATAGTCAAGGGAAGAGTTTCTCTAACCAAATTTACATCACTTCGAGTCATCTTCTACAGTCAACAACATACTAGAGGCAATTTCCCGAAGCAAAAACGACGAAAGAAATTACAACCAAATGTTCCAGTGACAATACCTTGAATATCATGGCAGCTATCAAGATATACTGTCTGCTGAGAAGATGATCAGGTTTAAAAGACTTACAAATTCCAACAGAGGTCAGCACCTACTAGCATTAGTTTGCATATGGCAAAGGGTGCTCATATTAAACTACTGCCCATATTACCCAACTTTCCCCTACACTATCCAGGTAGTTCTGAAGCTGCTCAATGAGTAGTCCTGGTCAGAAACAAGGGGAAGCTGACGCATCTAAAATGATTCTGGATGCACCAGGTGATGCATGCAGCTTCCTGAATGCCTGCATCCTTCTTTTCATCTTTATTGCACTTGGTCCTCCAAAGGGTGTCGATCTCCCCTAATCTATAATTCATTCTCAAGATAAGCTAAGATAAGCCCCATAAGATAGGGATAAGGGGGTGACTGACCCCCGGGGTATCATTGCTATGTGAGGCATCATGGGGCATGCAGATGCTCAAGTGGTTGATGCTCATACAGCAAAGTGGCATCTCTCATGATGTCTATGTATACCTGCTGAGGACCTGCTATACTGCTGCAAATGATGACGTGATGAGGGTGTGATGATGATGTGATGAGGGACATTTTTGAGGGTGTGATGAGGAGTTGATGATATACTTGACTATGGTACTTGTCATTATGAATTACTGTAATTTGACAAACATCAGTTATGGGGTACTGCCAACATTTATAAACACTTTCTAGATAAATGAGATTGACTTTTGACTCAATCAAAGACAAGCACTATTTTATTGAGAAGTACTTGTCATCGCATTCCCAAGCCGGAATCCATGGATGAAGTTACTGAAACAGACTAAAGCATCCCATCTGGTATCTGGATGACACTTCTTACTTTACAAGGTAACTGCTGAAAAATATGATATCAGTGTATGCCTGCCCAGACTCGATGAGTCCCTATTTTTGCCGATGACACGAAGTGTCAGAGGGACTCCTTGAATTGGATTGTTTGGATTCTCCAAAAATGTTTATTTTATTTTATTTTTTTATTAAAAACTGACCAATATTAAAAAGTACAATCCAACAATTTTGAAACAATAGACAACAGATGTCGAAAACCCCTTTGCAAATATACATATTATACCATCTGAATCACAATTATATCACCAAGCACATAATATTATTTACAATGTTAACCAAAACAATCATAACAATTACCACATACAGAATAATATTATCCAAGATTAACCGTATATACTGTGCTTAAAATTACTTAATGTGAGAAATATTATTTTCAGAACCTCCAATTTTTTTGTACAATCCTTCAATTGTTTCATCTTCATCAAAAAAGTAACATGTGTGAGTAATTCGTAAATAATCCATTTCGTACATCTCTTAACATCAATTTTCTCATTTTCAAATTTAATTCTATTCCTTTGTTACCAAATTACATATATATATTCTCAAAAATGTTAACTGATTGGTTATTTAACTTCTCATAAACATTGCTTTTTGTTTATGCCCCAAAACACCTTGCGTGATTAATTATCAAAACTTGTTATGTCACTTTGTTTTGATTATCTCATTGTCCACGGTATAACTTGCAGGTGTAGGCCTACTGATAACTTAAAAGTATAAACATTCATTTTCTTATCCAATATTATTGTTACAATTCAAGATTCCCACAGTGTGAAAGAAAACAATTAGGTAACAAGTTTACTTTGCCATATCTTGCTCATTTGCATGCTGTTTGTGCTCATTTACATAGCCAGTTCCAGTAGACAGGTATAGGCCTACTCTCAGAATGTCCATTAAATATTTGTTAGATCACAGATTCACTTTGCAGGAACATTGTGAAAACGTTGCGACAATGTCGCACTTATGTAGCAGTATTGGTTTAAATTACATAGAATTGTATGATATACATATATAGAAATGATATTTTCATTACATTGTGAAGCAACATCAAGATATGATACTATAGCATGTACAATGTAATGTTGTGGTAACATTGTTTCCAGTTGTAAAAAATTTCCACATTGTGTTCATGTTGCGTACATTTCTACGTGACAACTGACGGAGCTCGGTGGTGTAGTGGTTAGCATGCTGGACTGTTGCGACGGCGGCCCGGGTTCAACTGACAATTCAGTGCTGGGTGATTGCTTAATTGGGTACTGTTGCCAGCAGTACTAGCCTAATCTGGATGTCGGGGAGGCAAATGACACGTGCCGTGGGCTCAACTGGAAATAAGTTGTACCATCCATTACAGGTGGGGACTTTCGTTGACTACCCACGTTAAATAAGAACACCTTTACCTTTTACCTCTACCTTTGACGAGCTCTCCGTCAATTAGCAACATTATGTTTACACTGTGCATGGAGCTAGTAGCTCCATGCACTGTGTGCCCCTTGAGAAATCTCTGTTCACAGTGAAAATATCAAGTCCACATCTGTAGTATATATATATATATACTGATTCAGATCTGAATACATGTATATATTCATGTTTCATTGTCAAATCAAATCTGTCAATGACCCTTGTTACAATTTCAAGGGTCCTCATTGGCTCCCAAAATGAAACAATAAAATTCAGGAAGCTGCTAAACGTTTACTTTTTGATAAGAGGCTTTGACCTGAGAGACAATAAAAGTGGATATAGATAGATTCTATACAAACGTTTTTTCTGATTTGCTGAAAGTTCCTGATGGAGCAGGTCACGTGATGTTATCTGGAAGGTCACAAGGTCAAGTGAACGTTTCCTCACCTCCTTGACTGGAGAGATAAGGACTAAGTAGCTACAAGTGCATCTCTGCTTGTTGGTCTGGGTGGTGTACAACTTTCATTCATAAGATTACCTGCAATTAGTTGCAAGAGGTGATATAGAGCTATATATAGTGACCATCAATAGAGGCCAACTTTCACCACTTATGATATTTGAACAGCTGCAACATTTGCTGAACAGCTCCCCTCCAAATTGTTTTTAGTTGTCAAAGGTGATCTTTCTCCACTCACTCAAATAATTTCTAATATCACCAGAGGAATCCAAACACACAAAAAATGTTACTACAGATTACAGAAGTCACTATAGTTGCCCATAAAATAATATTTTTGACTAGAATGACTAGTCAAACTGACTAATTAAACCAGTATTTAAAGTGACAATGCTAAAGTTATTTAGATATGACTGAATAAAGTTACTCAAAATTTAGACAATTCACTAAGTTAATTATTCAACCAAGGGATGAAACTTGACTTATTAACTTTGTCATGTGACTAAACTACTTTAAAATTTTGTCATAAGTTAGTCAATTTACTAATTACATTAGTCACACGTCAATTTACTAATTACATTAGTCACAAATTGGTCAAATTACTAATTACATTAGTCATTTATACGGTGTAAGTTGGTCAAAATATAAATTACATTGGTCATATAAGTTGTTCTAATTTTTGCAACCAGAAAAGTAACCAGGTTTATGATATCGGCCAGAAAACGTTCAATTTAATTTGTCTTCAAATATCCGAAAGTGAAAGTTTCTGGAGCAAAAGTTGCTGCTGTGCGGACCCTGACATACTGATTTTTGGAGTCACTGGTGGGACAATCCCTGGGGGACAATAGGGTGCATCATTTGCCCCCAACCTATTCTGATTTTGATGTCTATGTGATATGTGAGGAGGTTGGGTGTCCTGAGCATGCACACCAAATTTCAGGTTGAAATTCCAATGGGAATAACCACCTCCAGAGCACTACTTATTTCAATGATATTTCAATGAAGCAGAATTACAATATTTTGCAAAATTGTCATAACTCAAGAACCGTTGGTTCGAGAGACTTGATAATGGACTCAAAATGTGTGGAATAAATGAGTTTATATTCATTACAATTGTAACTTTTGTCCTGGGACCAATAGTTTCAGAGCAAGATCCGAAAAACTTCTTTTTTATTGAATAAGTCTATTTTCGGATTAATGCAGAGGTCAGACTGAACAAGATCCATCACCAGAAATGTACACTATGGATACATGAATCCTCTGTGAGTGATCTGAGGTAGAAATAATGCAGATAGGATCAATGTACACTGGGTAGTGCCCAAATTTTAATAAATACCCATTTTTTACATAATTTCCGAGTATAATAGTGTTTTTGTCAAATAACAGAAAAACGGTTAGAGATAGAGGGATAGTTTCAATTGAAGTGAATATAAATATGGACATTCCGCGCATTTTGAGCCCAATGTCAAGTCTCTAGGCCAAGTGGTTCCTGAGATATTCAGATTTTATGGGATAATCCGATTTTATACAAACATGAGCCTGGAGGTGGTTGTTCCCACCAAAATTTTGAGCTGAAATTTTTTTTTCATGTTTTTATTATCCAGCCTCCAAACATATCACATAGACATCAACATCTGAATAGGTTGGGGGCAAATGATGCACCCTAGGGGACAATCCGCATACACTCTAAAAAATGTCAGGACAAAATTGGTTTTTTAGATTCAAAATGGTTTTTTGAAAAACCAAATTTCAATGCAAAACCAACATGGATTTTTAAAAAAATCCATGTTGGTTTTTTGCATTGAAATTTGTTTTTTCAAAAAACCGTTTTGAATCTAAAAAACCAATTTTGTCTGAAATTTTTTAGAGTGTACAAAGGCAATGTGGCACATGTGGCTCCTCCTTTTATTCGAGAAACTTCAGCAGAATATGTTTAATTAACTTAGTCAACAATGTCAATTGATTAAGTCAAGACAAAATTTGACTAACTATGACCAATGACTAAGCGATCTGGTCAAAAAGATTTTCAGTGTATATAGTTATAATCTTATTCAAGGATGGACTAACTTTTATTGTCTGCATAATCAACTGAGTAGTTGGCCTATATTAATGAGACCTGGTGTCAGATGCATCTTATGAAAAATAGCTACAGAATAGAAGTCTATGAAAATTCAAGTATAACTTTTTTGGACATGGGAGACCTTCTCTAATTTGGCAAGAAGAATATTTGTAGTATTTGGATAAGATTCAAGATTCAAAATAATTTATTTGTCTTATCATATACATTGAATAAGAACATTGGAGACCCCTCTAAGGCTCCATGGAGCCGCTATCGAGGTTCAAGATAAAACCTAAGCCCTGGAACAGTGATTTATTGCATATTTTAAGAAGGCAATAAAGGGAAAGGAGAACATTTTAGTTCAAGTTTGTTGATTTTATAAAAAAAAAGATCACACAAGTCCAATCTGATTGCTCAGATCTTCAACACGAACCCTGAACAAATTCCCCACATTTTGTCACTTCACTTTTTGTGGTTTTATGTTTACACTTTTTTTCACTGATGGCATATTCTCAGACAAAGCATGAAAGCTCATGGGGGTATGAAAACGAGCTGAACATGTACAAGAGTTTTGGAAAGATAGGAAATGTATACATGTGTTTTGAAAAAAGAAAAGTATGCAAAATCTTTTTGCTCAGAATCCAACACCAGATACAAATGTAATACCTCATGAATGTAATGTAGCACCGTGCTAAAAGCCTAAAAGAATGAGACTAGGGGGACAACTATAGAGAGACAATAACTGGCACATATAGCTAAAGGTTTCTGACACACACTGTAAATTGTGCTGTAGCTTTGTATTAAAATTATGATGCAATTAGGGCATACATGACATCTTGCAAAGTTTGAGGTATACAAGCAACACAATTATAGCTGCAGATTGGCGGTCCAAAGTTTCAAAATTAACTTTCAACTTGGTGGTGTGATTTCACTGGCTTAAAAATGTTTGTTTGTGTCACTTATGGTTAATCAGTTTATTTGGTGCTTATCATATGTACCAGCATAGATGACAATAAACAATAAACAAACTAATTAAATGACTTAAGGTACTTCATCAAATAAGAAGATTAGGAGACCAACAGAAAACTGACAATGATATGGCAAATCCAGTAAATTGGAGACAAGAAAATCAATTTTTCCAGTGGACCGTTAATCTGCAAAGAGCTCTCATATATATCACTTCATTCGTAACTTATTGTCAATGCAATAACAAGTTTACGAAAAAGTGTTTCTGCACCTGGGCTAATGTTGTAACATGAGTTTTTCACGGTGACATGTTCCTCAAAATGGCAATCATTGTTAGTCCAGTAAACCATTAATTGGCCCAAGTCAGACCATCATATGCTTGCATGTCCGATCACTGCACAGTTGTCTAACTCCAATTAATATCAAGATTTATTCTCATTATACAGAATGAAATTGTTGGTGCAAACATTGACACGATGAAAGAAACAAATTAGGCCTAAACAAAGCATTAGTTTGCTTGCACAGCTGACCATGGTTTCATGACATTTAATTGCCAGTATTTCTTCTGGGGTTGATCATCTTACAGTAGCAGCTTGGCAAATCTTAGAAATATAGAACTGACATGTAGGCCTGTGGACCCGTTTGCATGGGAAACTGTTCAATTTGTAAAAATTTTTCACTGACCCTGGTCACCCTGTCCTTGCCCTACCACCTTCAAGTGTGAACTGCACACATGTCTTTCATTACCCTCATCCTCCTTTCATTTCCTTGACTCGATTCAACAAATCAGTGTACACTGATTTTACAATGTCATCACAACTCAGTTTAAAAAAAATCACACGAAGTTCTGCTACAAAACACTTTGACATTTTGCCCATATTGGTATATCTTCTCAGAGCAATAAACTTTAACGTGTACACAATGCATACAAAAAATACTTCCATTCACACAAATTGACACAATCTTAAGTTCAGATTTATATTTGGTATACGATAATATTTGTCAATATGCATGTACATGTATGTATACACACTATTACATGGTGTACTAGCTGTAGAGTGTAGCCAGTGCTTCTTTTAAAAAACTTTTACACAAAGTCAATGCAATTGCACTACACTGTCTACAGTGCGCAACTTCATAAATAATAAAATCACTACAATGTGTAACTGTCTAATTCTTTCTGTCATGTTTCTCTACCGGTGTCCAAAACGTTCTCTTTCTTCTTTTTTAGCAGCACAGCTGCTCTTACCCCAAGAATTTCATGCAATCTCAATAGCACTCTGGAGGTCACTCTCTTTCACCAATCTCATTGAAATTTACTCAATATTCTCTGTTGGTTTTTAACTTTCTACCAGTCACTTTTGATGCCTTTCTGTGATGGATAAATTATAAAGAAACTAAAATGGACTGGCTTCCATGGGTCAAAGGTCAACCAAGCCTTCTTCTTCTCCTTAGTAGGCCTATATCCCTGACCGGTGTGCCTATCTATCTATCTATCTATCTATCTATCTATCTATCTATCTATCTATCTATCTATCTATCTATCAATGTTGTAATCTAGTATTTTGATCTTGATAATAGGACCCTCATGATGTCAATTTAACATCCAGTAAAAATAGAGATTGATTGTTAATGTCTGATGCATATTTGTGCTCCACAGCTCCTGTAACAAATAAAGTATCATTAAAATTTATTTTTTTCATCAATCACAATATTTATAAATAACCCACCACATTCCAGTGAATGTGTCTCATCACCATGATGTCATAAGTGTCCCTGTGAGTGTGAAGGTCTATAACAACAAGTAGATGGCTATTTCTATATATATTAGGCCTACCACTGACCCACTGAAGTATGAATACTGCTGAAAGTAATCATTTAATTGTCCACATCTATAACTTAACTTTGTAGTAAGCAGCTGTCAGTTCTAACAAAATTTCCTTTTTTTTTTCAGGTAAACTTAAATGGCCATGTGTCATTTGAGTCAGAGATTCCAGCTTTCAAAAGTGATCTCACTATCCCGGTATTCCGCTTAAAAATGATAGCTCCCTACTTGGCGGATGCTGATAACCGCCTCTCAGGAAATGTATATTACAGGTGAGTGACGATGTTTCAACATTTACATCCTACCATCTTGTTGTCTTATAAATCCAATTTTAATTCTATCAACAATTTATAAATGTTCAAATTTGCCATTTGTTTTCAAAATAATGTTGGTTTGAATTTTATGCACACATGGATCTACACTACATGTGAGGCATATGAATTGACAACTAGAATATTTTTTAGAAGAAACCAATTCATCAATTTCATCTACAAATAGTATAGCACAGTCAGGCACATCTGAAGGCCTTGCATTACACCTTTAAATATTAAATAAAGTGTAACTAGTACAGTCCATCTTCACTGAACATCAACCTTTACCTCCACTTCTTGCTTTGCAGAGAATCCATGGACCCAGCCTTACTGGACCTTGTGACCAGAGAGATAACTTCCAATTGGCCATCAAGGAGGAACTTCCGGCCAACACACATTTTCATTGTCACTTGGGACGAGGTTGGCTACTATGACAGGCAGTATGACAAGGTAAGACTGATAAACCTTCCATCTGACATCTGAGTCAAAAGATATTCAAATCTACATATTCTGTGTATTGGATTTAGATCATGGAAGCTGTCATAGAACTTTCTATGCTCTCCATGATACATGTACTATATGTCTGACATGAGTCCACTGCTGACCATTTACAAGAAGATGTAGATTGCTGAGCTAACAGGTCCTGGAAGATACAAAGTAATTAATAGATTACCCAAGAGTGTCTCATTGTCATGTAGCTACTAGCTAGGTTGCTTGACTCAATTGGACCTTAGACCTCTGAGTAATAGAATGTGACAGTCTATGTCTGGACCTTCAGGTGGAAACTATAATCAATTTTAAAAATATCACATATATGCACCAAACAGGCTTGGTTCTGAAGCCAGATTGGTATAGAAATCATCATAAAGTTGTGTAGATGTAATTAACTGATCAGTTCTTTATCTATACTGCCATATACTGTACATGTATATCTTTGCAGGTAAACACTTTCCAATTGGTCTTGGCTAACAATGGAGCGGAGTCCTATGCCCTATTCAGCTACACAGACGATGGCATCCAATGGGTGAGAGGCCAAGGAAAAGCAAGACCTGTTGCCATGGATGTCCATGCCCAGGCTGGCTTCAATGCAGGAGACGATGTTAGATACACAACTCTACCAGGATCAGGGTCAGACAACATCAAGGATTTGGCTGTGTAAGTTGAGATAGGAAACATCTACTTTGTTTTTGAAGAGATGGGATAATACTTTTTAGAATCAGAAAAGTGATGAATTACAAACTTTTGAATATGCCTACCTTTATAACTTTCAAAAGAAATTGCAGACAGCAACTTGATAGCTTCAATCAAAACTTAATCTGAGATTTTTGCTTCCATCTGTCACCTTAATTTAATTATGAACCATCAGGAACAATGCACTTCGAATTTAAAAATTATTTTTTTTTGCAAGTATGGGAATTAAATAAAATCCCTCACGTATCAGAATATATGATTCCATTTGATTTTATTTGACCTTTGTTTGTGTGTACCCAGCAGACTATTGGTGATTCTCTCTACATACTATTTCTCCATACCCTCGGTGCTATACTCTAGTTTTCTTGTGAACCTTACTGGAAGTGATGCTCTGGGTTAACCTGGCTTTTGCCTAATTGCTTGCAGCCTCTCCAACATTGCTGTGCCTGGTGTTTGGGTCTACAGGATTGGGCTGACTAGTGGAGGAAACGTGGAATCTCCAGAAACATATACATCCCCTGGTGAGACCAATAAAATAGGCATTTATTGCCCTTTTACTCTCCTCTTGTAATTGAAAAGATATTGAAAATGGTTAATGTGTATTTTCGTATCTGATCATGATTCGTTGTGGTATGATGCTCTCACACATTTATACCAATCAGAACACTCAAAAGGGTACATGTTTAGTAAATATCAAGCCCATTTGAGATCAATGAAAATTAGTGCAAGTTTAAGCACAACTTTCACACTTTCGTGTAAAATAATAAAAAAAAGATGCCAGATCAAATGTTTCATAATTTTAAATCATATTAAATACTAGTAGAAATTTCTTACAAATTTTATTTCAAACTGCACAAATCAATTTATCAGACAACAGACATCATTCTTAGGAATATTTTTTGATTGCAACAAATGTATACATTGATGTTTTCCTCTCACAGGTCTAGACAGAGTGAGTCCCTCACAGCCCCAGACGTGTGCCACAGGGGGATCACAACATTGTTCCCAGAATTCCAGGTGCCAGGATTACCAAGGAGGATTCTGCTGCGAGTGCTCCCCTCCATATTTTGGAAATGGCAAACATTGTCTCAAAGAAGGTGGGTGCCATTTAGAACCTTGATACTACACATGGAACCTTCCTACTGCATAATATGGTCATATGGAACCTTGATGTGCAATGGAGAACCTTGATGCTCCATTTAGAACCTTTATGCTCTATAATATTGGTGTAGAGTTTTGATGCTTTACTCATTTAGAACTTTGATATTCCATAGAGACCCTTGAAGAACCACAATGGTTCATGTAAAACTGCGATGCTCCATGTAAAAAATTGATGGTTCATGTAGATTCTGTAGAACCCTAATGCTTCATGTAGAACCATAGAAAACCACTACGGTTCATAAGGCAATGTGCAACCCTGATGCTCTATGTAGACCTCAATGGGCCATACGCCTTGATGCTCCATGAGTAGAACCTTGATGGTCCATGTAGAACCCTGGCGCTCTATGTCAAACTTGATGGTCCATGTAGAACCCTTCCAGGCTTCATCTCCTGCATATTTTCAGTATTTTATGTGAGAATAAAGATGGTATGAGTCACCCAGGGAATATCAAGGAAATTCTTGGAATTTTGGATTCTGGAGATTGGGGGAATCATGTTGCAGACAGATATCAAGATTCAAGGATGAATCATCAAATGTGCATGGCACTGCATGCAGTGAATACACACGCTGATGCAAAGATAATTTGCAAGGCAGTAAAAATTGTAATGCAAGATGTGTGAGCTGTCAGAAGATACCTGAGCCTTTTATATCTTTACATGATAAATGTTTGGAAAGAAAACCCATCCTTACCCTTCACCAATTAATGAGGAAGCATTATTCTTTTAAATTTTATTTTATATCTGAGGATGTAATGATAATTTAATGAACATCTGCAGTTTTTTGCCAATAAAAGAAAAAGCATTAATTGTTTAAAATATTTTTAGCGGGGTCTGTAATAATGATTTATTAAAACAGTGATTGTTTTTGTGTGAAATAAACATCAACATAAACATATTGATGCTTTTTTGTAAGCTTCATGATAGTTCTTCCATAATAATTTACTTTTCTCATATCTCCAGGTTCCCGCATGAGGATAAATGGCAAAGTGACAGGCAACGTAAACGGAGTGTCAATTGACAGTCAAGATCTGCACTCTTATGTTGTGACAAAGGACGGCAGAGCCCACACAGCCATCAGCAGAATTCCACCCAATATTGGAGTGCCCTTACAGTCTGCTTATTCTGTTGGTGGCATCATTGGGTGGCTCTTTGCTAAACCTTCGTCACCCAAAGCCAAGAATGGATTCATGCTCACTGGTAAGTTAAAAAAAATTTGTAAGATTTTCGAAATTCATATTGAGCATATATATATATTTTATAAGGAAATAAATAAGCATATATTACATTGCCTTAATTAATTTTAAGAAACTCTGAAGAAATTATTGAACAATAGTTTTTTTCCATAATAAAGAGTGTAAGCATTCCATTAAGTGTATAAATTTTATTAGACATTTAAATATCAAAAATGATACATATGTCAGGCAAAAGCAATTAAGAACAACATAGGCTAAAATAATAATTGTTTTAAGTTAATGCAGGTTCCAGCCACCCAGTTAGATTAAATTTAATTGCAACTGGCCTTCATTTAACTGGCCAAGAATGTGAACTGACTCTGAAGCAGAGTGGATGATTTACAGCCACTTTTATGGTCATTCTTCCCCTAATTTTCACTCCAGAAGCTAGCGGATTAATAGTATGATATAAATCATTTTTGGCATTTACACCAAAATCCAATTGTAATTGCAGGTGGAGCTTTCAACAGGACAGCCAGGATTCAGTATGTGGACGGAGGGAACACCTTAGAAGTCCAGCAGCAATTTTCCGGTTTGGAAGTAGAAGGCTACATGAGGGTCAACACCCAACTGAATGGCAAAGTCCCAATGATTGCGACTACTTCCAAAGTTACTGTTGATGACTACAAAGTAGAATTCAGCAAAGTCGGAAGAGGTAAATAATTAAAAGGATACTATGTTTGTATATTTGGTAGGCTCAAAAAGATCATTACATTGAATGCTCAATAATATTGATCTTCTACTAAAATTTCAGGCATTTATGTTTTAGCAAATCATATATAAATTAGTGTCTTCTTCATTCAACATTGTTTAAAATTGTAGTTTCCTATTAAATATATGTCTGACTATAAGTTACACAAACAAAGAAATGTTACTTGTTTTTAACAGTAGCCTACTGATGGCCCTCTTGCTGCGACTCCGAGTCTTGCTGATGTTATTTTGATTTCTTCTAACTCAAAGAATAGACACCAAATTTATTCTGATGCGCACTTTTCTAGGTCTCATCAAGTCTTACACAACTCAACTATACAATGTGGATGGTGTTCCAAAGAGAATCAACATCGACCAGACGATTCGGTTTGAAGAATGTAACCACCGTCCTGATGATGACAACACAATGATGAGGTTGAACGTCATCAGGAATTTCTTGGTCTATGGCGAAAGAGACCAGATCGTCAGGTTTGCCCAGACCAACAAGATTTCACCCGCAGGAGGTGAGTCATCGATGGGAATTTATATAAATGTGTCATCCATTGGGTTAACTGAGGACTTATCATGTGATTAAGGTGGCAAAATGTAATTTTGATGTAACTTGGCATTAACTGATCGGCAGAAAATGTCATACTCAAATTATTTGTAATTGAATATTTATGTCAAGAAGTATAAAAGCATTGAAATTATTAGTGTTACAATTTTGGATTGATGTCCTTCAGATATCTTCAGTAGAAAAGTGTATCCTTCATTGCAATTATAAGGAAGTTCAGTAGCAGTCTCCACCTGGCACGATTAAGCTAAAGCAGGATATTTTAATAACTTGGACCAACAAGTTATGAGATTGTACCCAACTGTAAATTGATCTTAGTAGGATTTGGATCATGTCTGATGGACTTACTTCTTCAACCAAGACATGTGTATAACACTTCAATAAACATAATATGTTCATATTTAATAGCTTTTAGTGTGTGAGATTCAATATATAGAATCTGCAAAACCGTCTTCCTTTTGGCACACACGGTTCAATTGATTTGAATTTTGCTTGCAGAGAGCCAAGACCCTTGCCAGCAAGGACGTACAGACTGTGATGTAAATGCCAAATGCATTCCCACTGGCGACACCTACCGATGCGAGTGCAAATCTGGTTTCTATGGCGATGGAAGACGCTGTGCTGGTAATGTGATATTGATGCCGGATCCATTTCCAAACACTATATTACTCAATTGAATTTTTTTGCATGAAGCTAAACTTTTAACAGCTTTATAACAAAGGTTTTCCTTCTAACGCCCAGTTTTTTCTTTGTTACATTCATATAATTTGGTAATTTATGTAGGAGACCAACACAATGACATACAATACATCATATAACATAAAATGATTTAAATTCATTTGAGATTGTTTTATTTTTAATATACAATATTTTTCAACTAACTTCACCAAATAATTTACCATTTACCCGTGTGATGTGTGTATTAATACTTGGATATTCTACTACTTTTTGTTTGTTTGTTTGTCTGATGTGGCGCTACATGTTCGTGAACCATGTCCTTTGCTTCATCAAGTCTATCTATAATGCATCACGGGGAGACAACCCTCTGTATTATTGCTTCGAAATTGTTCGTTAAAACCAAGTTGACATGTATTAGATGAGGATGAGTGTGCCAGAGGCAACAACGACTGCAGTCCTGATGCAACTTGCTACAACACGGAGGGATCCTTCACCTGTAGATGTCAGCCTGGATTCCGAGGAGATGGAAAAACTTGCCAAAGTGAGTGGAGTTTTGTGACCTGTTGAGTACTAAAGTTCTTCAGCAGTAATTTGCAAAAAAAAGTCAAAAGCATAGACTCAGAAGTACTTGGCGATATCACCAATGCTATATATATAGGCCTATACGGTAAGGCATTACATAATACAGGTTTGATTCATTGAAAGCATGATGTGTTCAGTTATTTTGAGTCCAAACTTTTTACTTTTGCTGCATGGACATATTTTCTCAGCCACTGTCTTTTTTTAGATTAACTAATTGGTTAGCATGGGCACACAAGAAAGCAAACTATTTTTCTAGTTAGGCCTATACATAAGATTACTGTGGACACCAATCTAAATTTCAGCTCAGAAATATTTTTATTGTTCTTTGCAATTAATTATGCTACATGAGGTGGAGTCCAGATAGTACATAATACTATCTTGAATGCATATTATTTTGTTATACTATATGAGGTTTGTTTTTCATGTTTTTCCGGAGTAGGTGAGAGAACCTGCATGGACATCTCCTGTGACAGGAATGCTCGCTGCCTCCGAGACGAAAGAGGAAATCCAGTGTGTCAGTGTAACCCTGGTTACTATGGCGATGGACAAACTTGTCAGCCAGTCGGTATGTTCCAAGTTACAACTACTTGGCAAAATCCAAGTTTTTGTCCATGAGATGATTTTTGCTTAAAATGTAATTTGTGGTTGGGAGCTTCCTTCACTCACTAAAATATTAAAATGCACCATTATTTTTCAATAACTTGTTATTCATTAGGGCGTTCATCATTGAATTAATTATCAATGATCTTTAAGTTAATGCTTCACTTAATAGTGACAATATTAATTGGTTGGTCAATAACGTTTTTTTGGAGGGCATTATGGGGTATTAATCAGTTATGGCCTGAGGGCAGAAATCATTAACTTAATGCCCGAGCCGCCAGGCGAGGGCATTAAATGATTTCTGCCCGAGGGCCATAACTGATCAATACCCCATAGTGCCCGACAAATAAATGTTATTATCATTATTATCATTTTATGACACAATCCAAATCCAAGAAGAAAGTTACCTTTTCATTAACGCCCGCTCCGTTTTTCGCGCTCTCACGCTCTTGTTATGGAATATAGAGCAAAACCGATTAGATATCAGTGTTCTCCTTTTTGTGGAGATACTTTTAGGCTTTTAAATTTTTCAATTCTGACCATTTTTGGCCGTTTTAGCCCAAAACAATAAACAAAATCGCCATGACGTCACTTCTGATGACGTCACAATCCACCAGGGGTCGTTTTCGCGGGCGTTAACGGCCATTAACGCCCGCGAAATGAGCATTAACCCACAGACAATGCCCCCTAAAATGATAATAATTATACAATAATGTTTTTTTGGAGGGCATTACCAGGGATTAATGACTGGCAGCCGAGGGCAGTAAAATCATTAATGCCCAAGCCGAAGGCGAGGGCATTAATGATTTTACTGCCCGAGGCTGCCAGTCATTAATCACGGTAATGCCCGACAAAAAAATATTATTTGCATTATTGTTACTATTTACTTCAAATCTGCATACCTGAGATCTTTTTTTAATGTAATGAACTTAGTCAAGACGTAGGCAAGAAAAACAATAGATCGGTCGACTAAAAACAATATTTTTGTCAAGGTTGATTTAATAATTTAGCCTATCTAGGTGCTAATGCCAGCAATGACCTCAAACGGCCGCTGAGTAAGTTGCCATCACATTATTTCAACGTTACCCTAATGATTAGGAAAATTAACGTATTTAATAAAAAAAGGAAATTGGTACCGTAGTTGTAGTGTCACCAAAAATAAAGGCATCGGCAACTGATGATGCCACTACCAGTGTTGAATGATTCTGAATAATATCCGAGGTTGCGATATAGGCCTATTCAGATAAATTTAGACCTATTCAGTATTGCATTGATCAACAAAATAAGATCGTTGTCACCAGATTCTAGCCCAAGTGAACTTTTGGAGCTGTCACAATGCAATGACGTCACAAATAATAACGTTGCCATGACGTCACTATGATGTCACAGCCAGATGACGTCACGACATGCACAATACACCAGGGGGCCTCTTTGCCTGGTCCATAATATCGTTATGGCCCTGCAAGCAGGGCATTAATGAGATTAATGTTTTTCTTTATGGTGGATTAACATGGGGGGTCTGGAGCATTATCTGCCTGATAAAGTGCATGTATAGTAATAATAATACTGATTACTGAATTCGCTGCTTCAATTTTTAGTGGTTATTTTGTTAATTACAAGCTTGCTCATCAAGACTTAGTACATTAATGTTGCTTCATGTTTTAAATTTAGAATGATGTTTGTCAGAACATCAAATCCCTGCAATATGTTTATGTTTTTTCATTCATGATTGTTCCTTACCATGTCTTATCAACATCCCTGCCTAGAATGATGTTTAAAATGTTTTGTGATTTGATTCGTATGAAAGAGTGATGACCTATCTACATTTTGTCTTTGTTCTTCCATTGCTGATGTGTTCTAATACCTGTGCTGCCCTCTGTTGTGTAGAATTTGGTTGTAATGAAGTGAACAACTGTGGGGAGAATGCGGAATGTATGTTTGATGACGAAACAAGACAATACAAATGCGAATGTGTGGACGGCTTCAGTGGAGATGGCTATACGTGCACAGACACAGGAGAAAGTAAGGCTTAGATATAAGATAGTTAAGTAATGTAAATATGAAACTGTAAAACTTGTGAATTATTGTGATGACTTTAACAATTACCCAGTTAGTTTTCCTTTATTTTTAAAGTTTAGATCTGTCAACTAGCCATTTAGTCGATTGCCTGAGACCGGCCTAACAGCCCTGGCTGTTTACTGAAACTTACTTTGGTTATTGGTCTGAAATTCAAATTATAGGGGTCAACATTTTTAATGAAAGATTTGGAATTCTAACTTCATTTATTGGTATTGGTTATTTTCAAGCTTATTTATAAACACTTGCACTAAGTCGCAAAATAATAATTGGTGATGGTAATTTTTATGCTTTTTTCTTGCTTCATACACATAATATGCCAGCAAAATGAAATAATATTTGGTGATGGTATCTTATTTTAAATTGACTGACCTGCTTTTCAGCTGAGATTAACTGCCAGAATTGTGACCAACATGCTCGCTGTGTTTACGACGTTTCTCGTCTCATCTTCCGGTGTCAGTGTCTAGAGGGATATACCGGAGATGGTTCCACATGCAGTGCTATTTATGGTAGGGTTACAAAACGTTCACAATTAGATTATATTCTGAAATTTTGCTAAAGACATAAAGAGTGGTGAAATAGCCTAATGTCGTAAAACTGAAATATCTAGCACATTCACGAAGAGAGAGAACATGCCTGATAATTAGCAAGGTGCTGCTGTAGTATTATTAATCACTCTTATAAATACACTACCCACTTTTTGGTGGAGGGTAGATGTTGAAAAATAAACGCCAGACTGCCGCTCTCCAACAGATCTGACAATTTTTTCCTCGTTTGATGAGAAATGTAGACATTGTCAAAGCTGACCGAAGTTAGTAGTCCTATTCTGATAAACCAACATAATAGAAAACATGTTCATTTGGGAAATATCTGCAAATTTTTGTTGACAAATTTAATTTATCATTGAAATACATTTTCCATATATTTTCTTTGATGTCAGAGGTATATTGGTGAGTCTGTAAGAATATGTGTATTTAATATGTCCTTCAACATATCAGTGTCGTAATGTTTTAATGTTTTGATGTTGTCTACGGTCATGTTATGTCCAGATTACGTTATGTCCAACTTTTTTCAATGTTACTTATCATTACATGTCCTATTTTCATCGATCCTACGCAGTGTGTTTTTATGTCTGTGTTTTTTTAAGTTAAATTTGTGGTGTAAAGATAATGTGTTGGGTTGCTTTTGAGGCTTAAAACATTTGTTTGCCGCTTGCTTTTTGGAAAGTTTTTTTTTGCTTCTGTGATTTGATAATACAAAGTATTATCCGCTTCTAATTTTACAAAGCTGGCTTCCATTAATATAACTAATCAATTGTGATTCAAAGACATTTTTCAGGCATTGACAATTATAAATTTATATAAATTGTATCATTTTGATATGTTGATATATATGCTGTTATTCATTGAAATACACTCGGAAAAAAGAGCAAATGCAAGATATTTTATGCTATTTGTGCTTGTTTTATCCAACATTACAATATAACTTGGGATATAAAAGAGTACAAAAGAGGAATTACTTAATGAGAAAAGACAGTAAGAACAGATGAGCGGGATGATATTATACCGGTATGATACAATATCTAAGCTGAAATTTATGAAAGGCCAAGAAAATACTTAAAATATATTTGAGCATCAGTCGATTGCTGTATAACAAGTAAATATTAACAGCTAAACAGAAGTAAATGTTAATTAATTGGCAATATTCAAATGACCATGATTTGTTAGTCACTTACGATATATTAAGGAAGTTTATTGTGAAAATGCAGAAGGAGAAGAAGAATGCAACATCCTCAACAACTGCGACACAAACGCAAGATGTATCTTCGACTCTCAGACGAGAGGTTACACCTGCATCTGCAACCCTGGTTTCCGTGGCGATGGCTACCGATGTCTGCCTGATGAAGTTGGTCCAGCTGCTTGCAATGTGGCTAACAACTGCGATATTAATGCGAGGTGTACATTCATCGATCAGACGAGGCGATATGAGTGTCGCTGTAATCCTGGTTACGCTGGTAATTATAATTTTTCCAAATTCACTATGTTTTTGTAGGAACTTGTTGTATACAGTATAATCTGCTTCATAGTGTATTGCGTGACTAATTTAACTACAAAAATTTGCAAAATGGCAGGTCTCAGACCTGGGCGTAACAAAATAGTTGTTAGCAATATCTTTTGTTTATAAAATATGATGTTACAATTGTTACATGCAAGGGTCTGGAGGATGAGAGAGTAGCGAGTCAGACGTTGGTGGATGAAGCCAAATTTTCACCACACTTAACTTAGCCAATCTACAGTCAAAGAAGAATTGTAAGATAATTTTGCATGGAATTGATAACACTTGGATGCTTAACTTTGCTGGAAGGAGAACCCTCTCATCAGCACCTCTCCGGAAGAATTTTCTGCTAGTGGAGAGTGATTAATTCTACTGGGCCAGCTCGTCTGCTGGGCCACCTCTTCATAAAACCAATCTAGCCCCAGAAAAGAGAGGAGGAAGACCGCTAAAGACGTAGGCAAAGTGACTGTATTGTGCTCAAGTGTATCCCAAAGTAACTATAACCACATGTGCCATGCAAAGTACATGTACTAGAATTAATGAGTCATGTTAGTTGTTAGCCCAGCTAAATATGAAGGAAATCTGGTGAATTTAGCTATTTTCATCTGGCAGCAAAACTAATTGCAAGATAATCTTCATGTTCAGGTGACGGCTACCGATGTGTTGAAGATTGCAGCGTGCGTAACTTCTGTGATGCTAATGCCCAATGCCAGTTTGATGCTCAACTCCAGGGTCACTCCTGTGTGTGCAGACCAGGGTTTGAAGGTGATGGAAGACAATGTCGTCTGGCTGGTGAGTAAAAATCTGTATTCACACATACAAATTGTGTTTGCATGGCTTGATTTGAGCCAACTTCAATTGGATTTTGAGCTTCGTGGCTTCGCCATTGCATTTTTTCACTGCACGTGTTGACATTTTCTGCTTTTCCGCATGTTTCCAGATTTGAAAGGTTAGATTAAAGCATTTGGACAACTTTGTCCAAAGCTTTTTAATAGTCTTAAGAACTGCACAATGTATCATATTTTGTCACTTACACTGTATTGCAATATTTGCAGCACCATAGCATGTTCTAGGTTTTGTACAAACTGTTTTTTTTTTTAAATTTAAGTTTTCATAGTTTCTCAATTTTTGCATGTATTAAACTGCACTTTATTTGCATGGTTTTTTTTCTGTAATGATGCACCTTTAAGATTTTTAATTCACTTTTACATACAACACATTGTTCACAGCAACACACATCTAAATTTCAAAATGGTGGTTGAAAGTTTGGCTTTGGGGAATCAAAATGATTAAGTGCAATTGAGAAATTTGGATTGGCTGTGAGCATTGCATTGTATTTCACATGCATGGTATTGATGCACATAGATTATCTGAGCTGAAGAATACAACTCATTGATTTTTTAAACGGGGTGAAAATTTTTATAGTATCATGAATTGGTTTTCTAAATCAAACTTCACTAATTCTTGTGCGACATGTTTTTGACCCTCAATTTTTGAGTGAAAAACAGTTTCATCATTATAATATCCCTTCATGAATCATGAGTTGTGTCCTTGAGTTTTGCTGTTTGTATTTGCTTGCTGTTTTAAACTTAATTGCATGCTGGACTGCATTATGATAGAAATGGTTCCTGGTACATGCAACAGTTACATGGATCTGTGCCATGAAAGAGCCGAGTGCATGCAAAGGAGAGATGGACAGTATGTATGCCGATGTGTCCCTGGCTATATGGGAGATGGGGCCAATTGCGAGGCAATAGGTAAAGTACGAAGATAAAGCTATTCATTTTCAACAAATCAGACCAATTAATTTTCAGGATCAAAGATCACAATCATATAATAATAAAAATTATATAACCATCAGATGAAATTAATAATGATTTACTTTCGACTTTGAATACAATTGATGATCAATTATATGTAATTATTAATACTACCTCTAATAAGTCTAACTTATAACAAAAAGCATGAAATTAAACCTCTGAGACATTTTAATTGATATATCACTATAATATGTATCTAATTTATAATTTACAAATATCAATATAACAGTAACTTTTTTCACTCTCTTGTGTTAGCGTTTGCCTGTTTCAAGAAATAATTATGGGGTAACAAATAGTATAAAAATGTACCCAAATAGTTTTGCACTTGTTTTAATTAAGTTTTTTGCACTTTGTTCATTTGTTGCACTGTATATATTGTACATCGCACATTCTACACTTGAATTGCACCCTTTTAAAATTCTATTTTTGCCTGTTTGCATCATATAAGAAATTTAGTTTTCATTTAAATTACTTTTTGAATTTACAGTTTTATGCAAGTTTGATATGATTTAATAATGATAGTTTTTCAAAGCAACAAAAAATTATTTCACTGAATATTTAATAATTATACAAAAGATACTTTTAATTGTTTGACCTCCTATTAATTATAATTCAAAATCAATTAATGAAAAAGAAAAACCTTGATTTCTTTAGACATCTGAGAAACCACATTTTTCTTAGCATAAAATGCTCATTGACATTCACTTTAACTCAAAGCAGCCTTCAATGGAAATACAATCACAAATATTCATTTATGAAATTATAATGACAGGTGACTGCAGTTTGGACCCAAGCGTCTGTGACAGAAATGCCCGCTGTGCTAGGAGAGGAGGACTGTATGTGTGCGAATGTAGTCAGGGCTACCAAGGGGATGGCAGGAGATGTGCTCGTAAGTTGACAAGGAAAAATTATGATCATTGTAATAGACATTAGTAAAACAAGAGCTGCTGCCAACCCATACTTGTAATCTTGATATCTCTGTGAAATTTGTCATAGCCGTTCTGAAATTGCCATTCAAAATTTTTCACTTTGACGAGAAACATACAGTATGTCTCATCTTCCATGCGAACTTGAATAAGGCACTTTTTCTACAGCCTGTGTAAATCCAATGCATGCACCTAGAGCAATGTAAATAGCTAGATTTACTGGAACTAAGTCGGGAGTGGTGCTGCAGTGCATTTGTGTGACGTCACGGCAATTATTCCATTGTTATAGTTGCGTCAAGAATGTAAACATGTTTGTATGGACTGCCGACGTCAGAAACAGCCAAAAATCGCACAAAAACGGAACTAAAACATCGCGAAAATATGATAAACAAATTACAAAATGGCTAATCTATCTAGGAGTATGTGTATTTCTGCTGTCAGACTTGTAGATGCGGAGAAATCAGGTCAAACACCATACCAGTTCACACGTAGGATTAGACAAACTGTAATTGCATTCCAGAATTCTCAATTAAGCATACAACTAATGTTTATTCTTTTTATCATGTCTTAATTATCCTCTTAGCAACACTTAATTCTTTCATAAACTTCCTTCAATATCATATCATATTTTTACTTTTTGTTTTCCAGCAACTGGCGAACAAGAATCATATTTGATGTATGCTCAAGGAACTACAATCGTCCAAGTTCCATACCAACCAACCAAAGAAAACCCTGGCAAAATCACCATGCTTGTACCAGGTGCTGTATAAGACTAGTGCAACTTTGTATTATCTATGACCAAAACTGAGGAAAGCACTTTAACTAACTTTATATATTGCGTTGTCAAATAAAATTCTATATATTTATACAATTTGAAGAATAATAAGCTACGATTGTTCCTAAATAGTTGACCAGTCCTGGCAGTCCAGTAACCAGTAAAGTGTGCTTTTCTTTAATGTTAAAGATAAAACTCTGTGGTTCTAAGGGCTTACGTTGTCATATGCTCTATACAGGTCAAACAGCAATTGGCATTGATGCAGACTGCTTTTCAAGATACTTTTACTGGACCGACGTATCAGGACACACAATCAGCAGAGCCAAGATGGACGGATCTGATTCTGAAGTCATTTTGAGGGGTAATGGAATGTATTAATATTACACATACATATGCAGTACCTGAATTTTAGCATGCATCTCTAAATGCAGATATTTTATACCATTGCAACTTGATCGACACAGAAGCTTGCAGTAATTTATCTGTTTGCAGCAAATTCATGTCTGCTGTCTATCTCGGAAAGCAAATTGAACACTACCCTATGATTAGATTATTTGCTCATATGAATGGTGATCTGTGAATTGAATGAATGCTTCGAAATCTAGAACTATTGGAAAAGCCATTTCATGCAAGCTGTTTTTAAAATCTTTTTATACATTTTCTTGGAAAATTTTTGTAAGAAATATTTTTTTGTTTTCTTTTGTAAGACTTGAGTTCACCAGAAGGAGTGGCCATTGACTGGATCTCAGGGACCCTGTATTGGACAGACTCAGGCAACGACAAGATCGAGGTAGCCAAAGTGGATGGGTCATATAGAAAGACTTTGTTCGACACCAACCTCGTCAATCCAAGAGCTATTGCTGTTGACCCTGCCAGTGGGTTAGTATTGTGGAGACTGTACAAACAATGCTTGTCAGCCCTGATAATTATTGTTTCAATTTTAAAGATATATAAGAGATTCTAACCTAACAACTTTTTCGAACACATTGAAAAATCAATTGCTTCTATGAACTTTTTCGTCCATGCAATTGCTGTGTTTAGTAGCTCAAGATAAAAAATACATTTCTTTTTCAATGACACTGTGTCTTCGAAACTACAAATACTGTTATAAATTGCAATGTACACTTTAGATGGCCTACACTCTTCACATCTCCTCACCAAAGTTGTTGGGAATCAAACTAACTTTTCTTGTGATTTCAGTCTCATATTCTGGACAGACTGGAACAGGGCTGCCCCCAAAGTGGAGTCTGCCTACATGGATGGATCCCAGAGACAAGTGGTCATCAAGGACAACCTTGGATTGCCAAACGGCTTGTCAATTGACTACGACCAGAGACAGATCTGCTGGGCCGATGCTGGTTTGTCTTGCTATCTCATTGATCTAATACTTACATGTTCTGAATGGAAAACCTAATTATTACAACAAAATGTGATATCTATCAACTTGTTTCTCAGACAAATCATGCAGACATTAACTCAAATAATCTCAACAATTGATTATTAATTATGCAAAACTTTGGTTGACACAGGCAAGACAAAGATTGAGTGCTCAGGTTATGATGGAAGTCAACGCCGTGTCATTTATGCCCAAGCCTCTTATCCATTTGGATTGGTTTACATCAATAACAACTTCTATTGGACTGACTGGCAAGCGTAAGTTTATACAGATGTATTGAATATTTATCTATGATGTAGAGCAATAGAATCATTTTCAACTATTTATTATTCATTCTGTCAGTATGACAGTGTCTGGTAATTTATGAAAATCAAGTAAAATAAATTAATCATGACTCAGTCATTGACTAGGAGTTTAATTGACTGGTGAGATTTACATATTCCTTGCCTAGATTCCATGACTGGTATTTTCATTTCGTATTAAAATGATCTACTCTTCTCCATGAATAATATTTCTTGTCTTGATTTCAGGAAAGACCTGCCGAACATTGGTCGATTCGGAGGCCAGCCTAACGAGTCATTGAAGCTGCCAGAGGGAGCCACTGGGAGAGCTTATGGCATCGCAGCCGTACGATCTCAATGCCCTAGAGGTTGGTCAAATTAATGAAATAAAATTAAAATTAAAGAAAAGCGGGCACTGAACAATTAAATTGAGCTTGTAAGAGATGACTGAATACTTGGAGAATTCACATCTGCCTTACAAACAAAATGTCTTTCCCATTGTGACACCTAGCCAGGGAATTTTTTGTTAAGTTCCATTA
The DNA here is from genome assembly GCA_026936325.1 of Platynereis dumerilii. NCBI lineage: Eukaryota > Metazoa > Annelida > Polychaeta > Phyllodocida > Nereididae > Platynereis > Platynereis dumerilii. The sequence continues at coordinate 23,935,951 of JAPTHN010000011.1, forward strand.
ACGAAGCATTTATTTGTAACTGAACTTGTAACTTGAAATAGAGTCATGGAAGAAGCTTTCTGATAATTAAAACAAGAGTTGTAAAAATAATATATTTCCTTTTTCAGGATCAAATGCCTGTGCTGTAAACAACGGAGGCTGCAGATATTTGTGTTTGCCGACACCAAACGGAGGGAGGAAATGCGCCTGTCCAGACAATGTGGACGAATCAGAATGCAACACTATTATTCGCTAAACCAGAGACACCATCCAAGAGCAAAATAAGGTATTGTCTAAACAATTTCTAGATACCATTTTCATTTATGTGGAAATTTTTCAGAAAAAACGTACACAAAAAGTGAAATCCAGCAACATAACAAGGAAATTACATTTGTTGTGAAGAAAGCTAAGGGCTCCTCAAAACATTCTTAGATTAGTTCATGCTCTAGGCTATTTGGTTAGTAATAGTATAGGCTTAATAAGGTTTGTTCAATGTCACAGTAGAGGGACATACGAGGGCTTAAAGGATTACATTAAATCATTGATGTTATTAATCTTTAAAAACAATACATATATATATATTTCAATCTTTCAAAACAAATTTCCAAGAAAAGAGCCAAGAACCAAGAGAAATGTTCAAGAATGGTCCATGATTTTTCCTCATGTTCCATGATTCACTTATCATTGTTTTATTTTTTTCCAGAGGATTTTCATCCCAGAATAAAATTATTAAAGAAGTCTGCAGAACAACAATACATGATCAAGAATTAATCCTAGCATTTTAGCTGGGGATTGTGTGCACATATTTCTTTCTTTAAATGTACATTGCAATTTGTGAAGAGTGTTTGATAGGTAGATGTTTGTATAGTATGAGATGCATGTGATTTCAAATGTGTTTGTAGATTTTTAAAACCAGTTTCTTTACGTTTATATGATCCATGAGTTATATGAATATTGTGATTAAAATATCCCGCCAACTAGGGTTTCTGCTCAGAACTCTAGAATTGGCCAAGTACGCACACTTTCAAAATATCAAATGAAAATAAGCCTGAATTTTAATTTAATCAATAAATCTTGCGCAGCCTTTATTAACACGCTAATCACCTCTAGTCAAATGTAATATTCCCACTGCCACATATGGTTGAATCAAAATGAGAGACATTGATCAATGTTTAGAATTTAACAAATAAAAGGATCACTAATAATGTAGTTCTTGAGCTGTTATTATTTATCCTAGTGAGCAAATTACACCTGTGGAATAGGCCTTTCAACAGGAGAAAATAATATAAGACACGGTAACCCATGAATGAAATTACTGTCACCTTCTGCTATTGTCAGAGCTACAGCTGCGTTATCAAGGTGCCACATACAGTACTGACTTCATGAGATCACGGCCAGACAGTCTTATTTCCGGCACTTTTTGAGTTGCTTAATGGTTCAGGCACTTAGAATTCAGAAAAGCCAATGAAAATTTGAATTTGTTTTTACAATTTGATCAAGTTTTCCCGGTTTTCCACTCCATATTGAAGATACATGCAGTTGAAATTGAAGGAACACCAGATTGCGAAGAAAGGGCTATAAAAATAAATTACCTCAACAAGCCATTAATCAGTCAGGGAAGCATTATTTCAGCACTTGTCTATTCTGGACAATTAAGGAACATTAACAACTGATGAGCATGAAACGGGAAACTGAACAAGAACCTAAAGCAATACCAACACCCGTATGTAATGAGAAATGGCACCTTGTTCCTCAAAATTGAATGTGTGCAAGACCTCAGCTGTTCAATGAAAATTACATGCCAAAATTTAGATTGACAACTTCATATAATTATTATCAGATCTGTACAATTGTACTCATAGCAACAACGACAATCATCATATAAGTATTATCAGATCTGTACGATTGTACTCATAGCAACAACGACAATCAATGACCATCGAACCAGCCCTTCGAAATTTGATGAAAATCACATGCCATACAACTGATGACATTTTCATAACTAAACCTAAGAACTTGTTTTGACAAATTAATACAAAGTCTCACCAAGTGAGAATAGCTTTGCAACTGAGTAACTCAAGTGTGTGACAGCATCAGTCATCAGTTGCAGCAGAAATCAGTCAAAAAGAAAAGTTATGTAAAACTACAAAATTTATTAAGCGTTACTTCGAATAACAATAAATCAATAATTTGTGATCTAATACTGATAACATAATCAGTGACAGTGACACTCTGCAAGAGAACAGTTCAATCATGGAAGGAGTACCTCACGATTTCTTAAACTAATAGAGTAAGACAAGCATGAGAAAACCTTACAGAATTGATAAAATGATAATGAAAATTTCCTACAAGATGAGAACAATAGCATGATGAATTGAGATTGAATTGAGACTGTGAAGAAATGTGACTAATGACTAGATTTTGGCTTTTAGGCTCGTAATACATTGAATTATCTGTCTTTAGACAGCAAAGTGACGGGGAGTAAGTCTTTGGTTGGGTAACCATGAAGTATGAGAAGACTGGCAATTGTCGCCAAAAACGGCAGAAGAAGCAGCCATGGAATGTCGTGTAGAAATAGCAGGTTGAATCTGAAAGTGCAAAGACACAATCTTGGTAAAATATTTCATCTCCTATCAAGTAACCAACATTCTATTTATCAACAAGAATCCGCGGATTGCAAAACGAGTTTCCATAGGTGTTTCTCTTTTGTTGTGGCGGGGGGATTGATCTGGTAACTCAAATATGCTGGATGCCCCTAAATTAATGATATCATGGCAGGTGAACACGATGTTTGGGTTTCTTTACAACATTGCCACAACATCGCAAGGTAACATTGGACCCTTGATATTGCCTCCCAATGTTGTAAAAACGTTGGCATATTTTGATGTTGCTTCACAACGTTGTGACAACGAAATTTCTACCATATTCAATTCTGCGTGATTCGTGAGTCGACGAACAGGGTGACGTTGTTGCAATGTTGCTACAATGTTGCTACAACGTAGATGTGCCCATAGGGCCCATAGTGAGGAGTATATATAATATAAATGTCATAACAGTTGAATATATTATGTAAAACATTGTATATTGTGTGAAGTCTTTTTGTGTATGCCTCTTCACTGTGAATAAATTTTTTTGTCCGTCTGTCTATCAAAAAGAAATACAGTGTCTATTAGATGAGAACCTTTAGTTATTTAATTAGTTAGTTTATTGAAACCAATGCTGAAAGATATGATACGCAAGGAATCAAATGATTAAACCATGAACTAACACAAACAAATTGTAAAAACATTTTTAAGCCAGTGACATCACAAGCAGGGGCGGATTGTCTATGTGGCAGAGTGGCAGCTGCCACGGGCCCATCCACTCATGGGGGGCCCATGCAAGCTGTCAAAAAAAAAAAAATTTCAGGAAAAAAAGCCAAGAAGCTTCGCAATTCCATTTATGATTTTGTGATGCAATCAAACTTTTAAATAGGACAACCTGGACAAGGCCCTGTCATGTGGCCCCCCTGTTGACAACAATTTACCAAATTATATGCTGTACCACTCTGTTTTCACATTTAAAATAATACCGAAAATAGGAACCTAGTGGCCCGCTGACTTATTTTGCCACGGGCCTGCTGACTTATTTTAATTGCCACGGGCCTGAAATGGCCCCAGTCCGCCCCTGATCACAAGTCTAAGTTGAAAGTTGATTTTGAAACTGTTTGGGCCGCTAATGGATAATAGGCATAAATTGCATTTGAAGATTACACCAGTTGGCCAAAGTCAATCAAGAACCAATGACGGTCAAAATAATTCTGTAATAAAATTTTGGTAAAAATTATGCTGACTTCAGCTAGTCACAAACAAAGTGACTTGACTAAATCAAATGAAGTTATAGGATCGTTAACAAAACAAAGAGAAAAAAATATAAGGAAACTGTTTTGAACTGTTGGTTAGGCCTTCCTTTGGAAATTTTAATTTTCAGGTACAAACATTTTCAATCATTTATCAATATTCTTTAGAACTTAACTAGTTCACATTTTTAAAGGAGGTATGTATGTATGGTCAGAGGAAAACGTCATGCTTCTATCACAAATACAGTCTGAGATATTATAATTCCTCATTTTGTAATGACATAGGTAAATCTTAAAGGACGAGGGTCTAGAGGCTCCAAAAACCGACCGGTTGTCAATTTGTAAGCTGTTCCATATAAGGACATAGGGGTCATAAAATCCTAATTGCTCAAGAGAGCTGATTGGCTTCCCGAAAACGATATTAGCCAATTAAAAGAAGGGTAGAATTTGCATAATTATTCCAATGCTATACTTCAACTTCAGAGCTCTATAGAACATTTGATATTTTAGGGGTCATAAAGTTATCTTATTTCTGACCAATCAGATTGAAAGATGACCTGCCAATCAAAGTCACAAGACAAAATCCGTATTAATTCCATATTATCCCACCGCTGAAGTGTATTATCCTTAATTTCTTAAGAAATATGAACTTTGAAACACCAGAAATAGCACTAATTGTGTGAAATTGTGCAATGAAACGAAATATATGAAAATTGTTTAAATATATGGAATTTATCTCATTGTATTCCATTGTTTTTGAAGAGGAATGAGAGATGTTGACTGTTTGGAGGTTGGACACAGAATGACCATGGATTCAATCCACCCTGCTTTTATAGCAGGTCCCCCTCCTTTAATTAAGAGGTCAATGAGTTTAAGAAAGTTTCAAGAAATCAGGTAAGAGACAAGGAGGGGGACAACAGCTGTGTATCTTCACTTCGGAGCAACAAAAAAGTCAGACAATGTTTTGTTGATTAAGTCTGGAAAATGGTTACATTGCGTTGCCCTACAATGTAATTTGTTACATTGTATGACGCTAGTACTGTGGTACATTAGGCCTAAAGGTCATTGAAGCATTTCAAGACTTCAACAGAGTCTTTGCATTTTGTTGCACTCAGTTGTTACCTTTCACCAACGTTAAAAAAATCACTATCTGTAAATTAATCAATTTGGATTAAATTCATCTGGTCATTTGAAAGTAAAGGAATGAATCATCTCTGCTTCCATTTCTCTCAGAAATGTGTGGTTTTTTTTTTGCTGGTTAAATCAATTTGCATCATAGGAGCATGTGAGTAAAACGAATAGAGTTCTGTGTTGCTTTTTGTCTTCTTTTTTTCTTTCTTTATATTTGTGCTGATGGCTGCTTGGGTAAAGAAACAGAAACTTTGTCACAGGTGCATGTAATTTTTCCTTTCATGTTTGTTCTTGGACTATACTAAAGATCAATATTCAATATGAGAAACCCTTCTACATGAGTCAGGTTCTTCATTCACTAAAATTATCAATTGATTAAATCACTTTTATTTTGACTAGTCCAAGCTTGTTTTTTTTTTTTCGTCAAAAAGTGTTTGCTTCATTGACCTGAACGACAATGCAACACCAGACCTGCAGGTTGTTACTTAAAGAAGTCAACAAACTTATTAGTTAACAAACTAATTTCAACTATTTGTAAAGTTACATTGTAACAATTTACGTTGTTACAATTTACGGGTCAAACAAGTTCATGCATGTGCCGTAAAATGATTGACAGACTATAACTCCGCCTCCAGTATGATAATAGCCAATAGTAAATTATCGTTTATAGGCCCTACATGTTTGAGGGAATTAATTCCTGACAGTTTCAACTATCAGAATGGGTCACTTGGAACGAAAAATAATGTGAGATAAACGAAAAACCTTTTATTTGGCATATTTCATGCATTTTAATTGTATTTTATTGTATCAATCTGCCTTGTCAATATTCCATTTGCGTTTGCAACGAATTCTCGACAATGAAAAGAGATATTGAAACCAAACAAAGAGTGGCATATAGGACACAAAATGCAGTATCTTATGGGACTAAAATGGTAATTTTAGGCCAGGCAGAAATGGCGGTAAAGATACCATACCTGTCTTGACCAATCAGAGGGCAGCAGGGTAATAGAACCAAAATTTCCGTTTCCTGTCTGGCAGCGAAGCCACGAATGCCTCAATTGTACTAAACTATAAATCTGTAATCAGGGCTACAGCATTTGTGTGATATTGTTTGATGATGAATAGGATTGAGATAGATCATAATATAAGTGGTCCTCGTACGTTTTTCTGGAATTTTTGATATGGTGCCCCTGTGCTGAGTGCTGTAGGTTTGAATCAGTTAACATTTCGTCAACACATCAAAATATAGACCCAAAACAGACGTTTTTGTGTTGTCTGCACTGTTTTGCGCAATTTCTTTTAATACAATGCTAAACAACCCAAGATCAACACAAAAACGTTGATGCGCACAAATCTATGATGTCTTTATTACTCATTTCAACAAGGTGCTACATTGTAGCAAGTCATTATTTAGCACATTAAAGCTGCGTCAATAAATCGCGTCAATCCCTCTCTCCACATAAGTGACTAGTATAACGAGTTTTCGTGCCGAAAACTCGTTAAAAATGATTAGCATTAACATGAGGAAAAAAGATTTTGTCTGTCCTTTAGCTCTTAATTGTGATAATCATCAAAATATATTAGTTTCTTTTCACAACAATAACCAAGTAGGTGTAACAATCATTCCATTATTTTACCATTCGTAAAAGGTTTTACAACACGACAGTACTCAGTAGTGAATGAAAAGGTTAAGATAAGTTAACTTTGATACATATTTCAGGCCTATTGCTGATCAATGATGGCTCACCTTACTGGGAGTACATGAAGAATAAATCTACAAAAAAAAACTCAACAATATTGGCCCCTACTCACCTAACAGTGACCCTGTCCTGGTTCACCTGTCCATGTTTGTTGGTCACGACAATCTTCAGATGACCTTTGCAAGGAATTGTGGGAGCTGGAGCTTCTATTGTGTAGGTCCCCGGTTGTTTGTGCTTGGATGAGGCCAGTAACTCATTGCCATAATATACCTGAAATTACGATATGCATACCGGTAAATATATATATAAATTTATGGCAAAGAAAGTATACCAAGGTCAAAATATTGATTGATCATGGTTTTGGCAAGTAGAAAATAGTTAGATTAAGTTTCATGGATTTCAATAAATTTCCATTATGTAATCAAAATGATATCTTTTGAAAGAGTAGCTTGAAAAAGTACTTGTAATAGTAATGCACGACAAGAAACCAACAGGGAGGCTATTAATTAGGGCGGCCGAAAAAAAAGCAATTTCTTAATTTCAAATCGCATACCCCTCAATTTTGTGTGGAATGGTAAAATAAACACACTGTTAAAATTTTATAAAATTCCTGCAAGTCTAAGTGGTCCCCCAAGGCCACTCAATTTCAGCCCAAAATATCTGAAAAATGCTCGTTTGCGCAACCGCGGTTCTAAATATCTCGCTTATTATTTGACATACAATGATAATATTAATACCATTGTTCTCAGGAGAAAATTAGCTTCAATTTGAGTATAAGGAAGCTATATCTATGATAACTTTGACGTTGGCAGGATTTCAGAAAACTTAAAATTTCATGTTGTCCAGTAGTGTTGGGTATCGTGAGGATTTTGCGATACAATAGTTTAAACGATACTTGGTTAGCGATACAATACCTGAACGATACATACTATCTTGTGAGGAAGCGATTCAATACATTGCCAACAATTGTGGTGCACGATACAATACTATTGCGATAGGTAAATATCCAGAAAAAGCTTGAAAAACATCATTTTTTATATGGTATCAATTGAACACCATGCTGCATAAAGTTAGTATTTGGAAAGTTGGGCAAAAAAAATTCTCTAGTTCACAAAACTGAAGTAAAAATATTGCGATTTTCATTGGTTTCTGACAAGATTGAGGTGTGATGCGCATTTGAGCGCCTGTCAGAAATTAGCGGAACTATGCTTTTAAGCAGACAATTACTATCGCGATAATCGTGATACTTGCTGCTTTTGGCAATAGTGTATCGTGATATATCATAAGTAATTTTTCCGCACGATAGTTGTATTGTGACTGCACTGGCGATGAAGTATCGCGATAGCGACAGTATTGTCCCAACACTATTGTCCAGCGAAACTGCTGAAAGAAATTGTCTTAATTGTCAAATTTTCCCAAATTTATAATCCTACTTATGAAAAAGTAAATTCTGGGATATAAAAATTCACAGTTTTATGTGTTACCATGAATGACCAAAGCAAGGCACATCTCAAAAAACCTCAGAGCTGCAGGGCCAATCTGAGATTTTGGAATAGTTTTCAAGCAATTTAGAGAGCTTTTAATATGGCACAAGGGAATAACACATCAAAAGTATGTGATGTTTTAAGAGATGAGGGTGCAATAATACAGGATGTAAAGCCCTGTCACCAAAAGCTTTCGGTGACAGGGCTTTACATCCCGTATTATCGCAGCAAGCTTATTTGGACAGGCAGGGACTAGAGTAACGCGGTAATGTGCACTATTGCATTGAAAATCTTTTCCTTAAATTGCCAGCCAGGGTATATACACACCGATGGTGAACATAGATTTGAAGGAGAGAGACAGCATATATATAAACAATAATCCCTAGGGTGCATAGAACTACAAGCGTGGCTGGATTTCTGCAAAAGAAAACTTTAATTTGAATGCCAACTTGAATAGTTTCTGGCAAAAATGACTGTGCACTGAAATTTTCTGAATGGGGTTGTGAAATCTTTAAATTCAAAGATAAAATTTATATGTGGCACTGAGAAGTCTCCAAAGTGTTAAATGTTTTTCAGGATCATAAAATACCATGTTGATTGACATTTGGTGTCATCAGAAAATTTAAAAGATGTATTCTTAATTGCCACATATCATGCGTCTCTGCTGCAAGGATATCCTACCATGCGAACCCTTAAACATTCTAACTTTCCACAGCAAATTGTTCCTTATACTTTATTCTCAGTAGAATTTTTAAAATACAGCAAAATCTGAGAGTTTAGACAAATTATTTCAGCGGTTTGACCCGACAACTTAAATTTTGAGTTTTCTGAAATCCTGCCAGCTTCAAAGTTATCATAAATATAGCTTCCTTATACTCAAATTGAAGCTAATTTTCCCCTGAGAACAATGGTATTAATATTATCACTGTATATCAAATAATAAGCAAGATATTTAGAACCGCGATTACGCAAACGGGCATTTTTTAGAAGCTTTGAGCTGAAATTGAGTGGCCTTGGGGGACCACTTAGACTTGCAGGAATTTTATAAAATTTTAACAGTGTGATTATTATACCATCCCACACAAAATTGAGGGGTATGCGATTTGAAATTAAAAAATTCGTTTTTTTAGGCCACCCTACTATTAATGTATCAATTTACAGAATTGTTTTGCTTACTGCTACTCTGTAAATCTGGTATACGATCGGCTGCTTGTATTCGTCAATGATGTCGTAAGTGAGGGACATCCAGCTGCCAGTGACGTCAATCAAGTCAGCTTGGTCTCTGTGAATGTATACGCCCAACTGTAACGAGGGACATTTTTTTTAAAACAAAAAACATGGCAAACTAACACTAAATTTCTTCTAGTGAACATTTCTGGCATTTTGTGAATTTCTTTAATTTGTCACTCAAATATTCAGATAGCATGTGCAGGTGTGAACTAGATTACGTCACATAAACTTTTATAGATCAAACAGGGCTGTTAACAAGTACTTGAGTACTTAAGTACTTCTGTACTTAAGTACAATTTCTTGAGTACTTGGAATGTACTGGGTACTGGAAGTACTGAACCCAAAAGTACTGTACTGGTACCCAGTACTTTGCAAAAAGTACTTGAAATTTTAAGTACTTTTTAAGTACATTTAAGTACTTTCAGTGAAAAAAAAGCCAACATGACAGCTTACAAGCCATTTTGAGTGAAGTGTCAATATTGAGTGAAGTGTCAATATTTTCCAAGACAATTTGTGAATAAATGACATTTCATAAAATCATAAATTTCATGTAGTCCGTAATAAATGTTACTTTATAAAAATAATACTTTTCAATAATTGAATTTATTTAATAAATAATTAAAAAATAATTATTTATTTTGGCTCTTAGAAGATATATAATTATATGGAATACAGTTTCATTGGATAATGCGGAAATATAGCAATTGGATAGTGCAGAACTATAGCAATTAGTCAATTTCAATTTATGCTATTGAAGAACTCATACTTAAACCAGTCAAAGAAAATTATAAGTGTGATTGCAATTAGACAGGATATGACAGAGTCACTATCTGAGTAATCCAACTTGCTGAACTAGCATCTCAGTTCCGCAGTAAATATGTGAACAACATTTATATAATTTTCATTTTAATATAGGTAAAGTTACTTTGATTATCAAGAAATAATTTATCCATAATGTATTAATTCTGTTTCACCAACTGAATTTGTTTGGTTAACCTTTCAAAAGTTATGAAAATTTGAGACATAACTTTTATTTCATGATGCATCATTTTGAAAGTATGCTGTAACCTATACATGCATAAATTCAGTAATTATTCAATCAATTTCAATGCCATCTTTTGGAGGGGTTTTCCATGTTCATTGAACCATATAAGCGTGAATGCATTGGCCTATTGTCTTCAGCAAAGAAATTGGGTCACTGCATGTACCTGACCTTGTGCACAGGTGTGAGAATTACCCTCTTTACAATTGGACAGGGAACTTCACAATAGAATGTCAATTTTAATCCATTGCTTGCTTAAACATAGGCCTAATCTGTGTCAATTAAATATCAATTTTTCAAAACTAATTTGATCAATAATAATAAATATCTTATTCATTAATATCCAACAACCTCATTAATTTTCTGGGTGTCAAATAAAGACCCAGTGATTAAAATTTGAATATCTTATTCTGACTAGTTCCCTAATTTGACAAGCATTCAAAATATCACAGTCTGGGGCAGATCCAAGTTGCCCATTTGTTTTGCAATATTATTAATGAAGTTCCTACTTTCTATCTATCTATCTATCTATCTATCTATCTATCTATCTATCTTTCTATCTATCTTTCTATCTATCTATCTATCTATCTATCCTTAGCCTCATTGCCGTGTCCTCCTCCTGTCCCAATTAGCCTACCAAGTGCATAAATACAGGACGTAAAGCCCCAATCATCCATCCATCCATCCGTTTATCCATCTATCCATCTATCTATCTATCTATCTATCTATCTATCGATCTATCTATATATCTATCTATCTATCTATCTATCTATCTATCTATCTATCTATCTATCTATCTATCTATCTGTCTATCTGTCTATCTGTCCAATGAAACTGTATTCCATGAATATCCCCATTTGCTTGAAAAAGAAACAAGTTTTTGTCGGTTTATTTAATCTATAATTTATCTGGCAAGATTTTTATACAGGATGAGTATAATTGGTGGTACACAATATTGATAAAGTGTATGATCAGATGATGGTGTTATTTTTCATTATATTTTGAAAAAGATTGCAATTTTGTTTTCGACAATTGTGATTCAATGTGTGAGACATCAAAAAGTACTGGGTACTGGACTTAAGTACTTTCAAAAGTACTGGGTACTGGAATTAAGTACAGTGATTAAAAAAGTACTGGGTACTGTACTGGGTACTGGGAACATTTGAAAAGTACTGTACTGGACTTAAGTACTTTGAAAAGTACTGATTAACAGCCCTGAGATCAAATAATTATTTTTAAATCTCAGCAGTTTTTTGTGGACTGTAAGCCATGGATTGAACATGTTGAATTTTCAAGTTATACACTTTTGTGAATAAATTTATCATTGCATCTGTTATTGGATCCCTACCTTCATGCCACTGTAGATAAAACTGTTGTAGGTTCTGGTATCAGCCGGAAAGCCATCAATGACACCCTGCCTCCTGTCTTCGGGTCTTTTCTTCCCATCTTGATGTCGCCCCAAACAAATCAGAGTCCCATCTTTCGTAGAAACTAAGATTTCCAACCCTGGAGAAGTTGGAACGATGTCTTGTATCAACAGAGAAGTGTAGGAGTCTTCTCTCAAGCTGAATGTGTGGCGGCATTTTGAATGTGTGGAAAATATATGGAGGTGCTCATCATCACCCAGAACTACCTGGAAACAATCAATTCAATATCCGGATTATTTTGAGACAAGGTGAATTTAAATACACCCAGAGGAGGAACCATTCTTACAGATCTGCACATATTAGTGCCTTGTATTAATAATTTATCAAAGGTAACAATAAACAATTCCTAAATCAATGAAGCAATTCCAATAAAAAAAAATCAATTTTCACCAGAAAAGAAAAAGCCAAACCAAATTATTGAAGCATGTAAATATGAATTTCCTGAAGATAAAACAAACCAATTAATACCCTATTAATACTTACTAAATCCACTTTAGATTTAGTCCTCATCCTCGTCAATAAAGGCAGAGGATTACTAATCATGCCAATTTTGACTGGCCATCCATTGAGAGGAATACCATTGCCCCCATTCAGGGCCCAAATGTGGCTGCAAAAACAAACAGAAGAAGAGAGTTATGGCCTAGTTCAAAAATAATGAAGCCACACAGCATATTTTCTGCAGGGGTCTAAAAATATGAGAATGGCTGTATGTGACAACTTAAAGGTACACCATTGCTTTTAGTACATTCTTGTGCAAATTTCCTGAAAATTTCACGACATTCTGGCTCATAGTTATTGAGATAGAGTCCACTTACATTGAAAAACAAGCATTTTTTCACTAAAAAAACGTGACATAACATTTTTGACCACTTGAATTCTTTCAGTTTTACAAATTTGTACGTACTCTAAGACAATTTCCCAACACTTTTTGGAATTTCTACATCCTCAGGCTTCATCAATCCATAAAATCAAGTACTTTCATTTGCCTGTGTTGACATTATTGAGCTATTTGTACTCCATGGATGACTTCCAAAAAGTAAGTCAAATTTGACACTTACTGCTCTGGGATGCTCTAGTGTCCCTTTGACATGTGTCAGTTTAATCTTTTGGCCTCTGAGACCTAGTCTTATATCTTCTTACCCATTTCGGAGCTTATTATGGTTGTGGAAAATTTATTTCACTAAAAAATTCCCATGAATAGCAGGGTAGGTGAATCCGTCGCAAGCGTAACGCCCAGAATACTTTGTAGCACCATAGAGCAATAAAAGCTCCTTTTTAAATCTGGTTTGGCTTGTAATATTGCAAAATCTGTGTAGTTTTGAGAAACAATCAAGTAATCCAGGTCCACAGCTGGTTTCTGGTGGTAAAATACAAAGATTTCTTAAATGGGACTTTGTCGCAAGCGTAACGCTATGGAAAATATTGATCCTATTTTCATGGTTTTCTTGTAAAGAGTAAAGCAATCATTCTAGTATTATTTGTACTGACACTCAACACAATATTTCAGTAGTTGGAGTTTGTTTCAATGTTTAATTATCAACATTTTGCTCTTTGTAAAACTTTTCTCAAAATTCGGGGCCAATTTGTTGAAAAATGCAATAACCAATTCAAATTTCAGTTTAATTTGTAATTACTCTTATTCTTCATCCAGTTATAACTAATAATGCATATAAAATCGATTTGGGTCAAAACCAGAACACTTTTTTTACTTTTGTGTCATCCCATTACCCAAAATTGCCTTTTTGGCTGGAAAAATAGGCTAAAAAACACGCTTCTATCATCATTTGTTCTGTTCATATTCACTTTGGTGGCACTTATTTGGTACCAATTCGAAGCCGACATGCAGACGCATAACACAGGACAGGTGAAATCATTTTAGAGGAAAATATGTACATCTGGGGAGAAAATATGTAAGTTTTTTCTTTAATAATGCAACCAAATTTTGAAAAATACTGTTTTTCTCATAAAATATGTGGTGAATTTTGATGAAAACAGCCATGGACACTTAAGAGTATATGAGTTTTTTCATCCAACAAAAAATATCAATTTAATTTGAAGATAAGTTACCATTTCGTCTACTTTTCTTTCACGGCCATGGAAATAAAAATAAATAAAATTTGGTGATATTTGGCTTTTATCAGTTATTTCCACAAACCACAGCCAAATGGTAAGTAGAGTTTCTAGAACTTAGACATGTTTGTTACAATATAATGTGGTCATTTGGTAGATATAAACATTTTAAAAGTTTGATGATCATGTCACACTTTGGCTTCATTATTTTTGAACTAGGCCTTATACAAGTACAATCAGTTTAGAGAGGGTTTATTGCATTATTATGGCTCAACTCGACAGAATATACAGGCCATTCTGTTACAAGGCCAAAGAAAAGGAAAACCTAGCACTCACTACCATAAAGTTCTCCACGCTTGAATTAACATCACGCTTGAATTAACATGACTTTAAAAAAAAAATTTCAAACACATAAAAACTTTAAATATAAACTGGAGAAATTCTGTTATTACTAAGTAGTATCCCAACATTTTTATTGCATAACTTTACTCAAGTATAGAAATGTTTCTGTTGAATTAATTTACCCATAATTAGTTGAAATGACGAGATCCAGTTGCCCATCCAAGTTGACATCTGCAACCCTCATCCCGGCGATCATAGATCCAGTGATCTCCGTCTCCCATAGCAACGTCCCATCAGGAGAAAAACATAGGATATTGCCACTGGTATCCATGGCAACAACTTCAAGGCTACCATCGTTGTTAAGGTCAGCAACTGTGATCTGCAAAAGAATTCCAGAAATTAAAATCATATCAGCTAATAGTCTGAATAAGACCTAACTCCTTTAAAGTGACTTTCCCCACACCAACAGTGTCAAAGATAATTTCATCGTGATGAAGCACACTACAAAAGCCAATCAAGAAAGTTTATCATTATGTTTATCAGCATAATATCCACGTTCTTATCAAGTGGAATGACAATTACTTTCACAGCTTGTGGGACTGGATGGGCCTGCCTCATATCAATATTAAGGGATATTTATAAATGTAATTTGTATCATTCTTACATAGTCTTACACAGAAATTACAACAAATATAGCAAAAATGCTTTGAAGAAGACATTGTAATTACGTCATTGATTCATCAAACTCACCTGACCATGGATGGTATCTTTTGGCACTGGGAATCCAGCTCTTGGCTTGCCTGTGGCATCCAGGACGTGCAGTTGGCCCCCAGAAGTGCCAATGAGAATCTCTGGGACACCCCCTCTGTTATCCAGATCAATTATTGTCGGGCTGTACAAGATGTAGCCGGGGTACTCGGAATTTGCCTGAAAGTCATGCATCAAAAGAAAAATAAGTGGCGTTTCTTTAGTGTCCTTTGAAATGCTGCAAGATATAGGAAAATCGGTAAAACGTGAATAAAACTGAATATCCTAATGAACAGTGAAGTAAATCAATTCCATTCCAATTTTCAAAATCCAAAAAGCAGAATACATTAACAATTAAAAACAATGACCATTTATAGGCATTCCATAATAATTGAAATATATAAATGTGTAATTCTATACAGTCTACAGAAAAAAAGAGTAAGTATTGGAAGAGTAACACTTAGATAGCAACTCACAGTTGTAAGTTCCACATGAATTGTTCTTATTATTGACATGGAGGTGATGTTAAAAACAGCCAATCCTCCCACAACAAACTTATCCAGCTCTTCATAGTTTACCGTCAAACTATGTTGATTCATGGGTTCACTGAAATATCAAAATAAAGCAGGACTAAAAAGAGAACTAGAACTCACAGGTGACAAAAATTTCAGCACCTGATTACATCAAAAATATCACAGACACTCCACAGGAGTTTGAATCTGTTATTCAATTTTTTGTCTATGTCCATGAGAATTCAGACATTCCAGCTGCTGATTTTACCCTTTGGAGATATGACAATTTTAATGTCCAGAATTGTGTTCGGATAAATATTATTTACTATTTAGATCAGCAGTCTTAGGAGGATCCAGAAATACTAAACAATGTTCTATGAAGCCCCTTAGGCCTACTTCAAACTGTCAAATCTACCTGCAATAGCCGTCTCACCTGTAATAGTCAGGATCAAAGTAATAGCTGACAGGGACAACCATCTCTTCAATCTTCCGGTCGTTATTTAGGTCACAAATGACTGGAGTTGCCAAAACATGAGCATCAACTGCAGTGTGTGTGAATGAGAACTGAAGACATAAATCATTGCCAAAATATAATCAATCAATGTTTAAAAAAATTAAATTTTCCAAAATTTATTAATTTATCTTAACAAATATATTGGCCATGCCATAACCTTTTTTGCAATCCTACTTACATTGCTATTTTGTGGGACTTCATCCAGAATATACGAGTGAATATCCACTTTTTCGACACTGACTTCCTTCTTGTACCATTCTTTGTCTACGTAGAGCTTCGGAAGCTGAAGTTAAGCAAGAAAATATAATAACAACATTTCATTAGGTTGTCTGCAGAAAAATAAAACACATAAATAGACTGCAAAATATTATGCAGAAAGTAAAAAGGTAAAACAAAAAAGCTCTTGAATGAGAAAGTTATACCATTATTTTACAAAGAAATCATGATTTATTTCCAAGAACTGTGTCGCAAAAGTAAAGTTGAATGTCATTTAAATGATGAAATCCTATGGTGCAATGAAAGAGTCAAGTTTAATGGTGAACCCCTTGCTTTAAAACACTGGTCCTAATGTGGAATTAAGTATTTGGCTGACATTATAACAAACAAAATGTTAGACAGAAAAAAGATTGTTGACAAGCTGCATTTCAAAGCTGCTTTTCCTTTTGAGATCAGGAAACTTGAAGTTGCGCAGCCTGAGCAATGGAAAAAATGTGAAAAATATGAAAAACCGCGTTTTCATAGCATTTCATCAATATTACATTTAAAATTCCAAGTTCCAGACTGTGGAATAAAATCATTAGAAAATCTGACTTCAAAGGACATTTATAACATCTTTATGTCCGAAGAAGAACCTGAAATACGTTCTAAGTCCTACTGGACAGATAAATTTCCAAACGAAAATTTGAATTTCAGTTTCTGGTTCAAGTACAACAATGTAAATAAGATGATACCCAGAAAAATTTCTGATTTTAATTGGAAAATTTTTCAAGGCCAAGTAAATGTTGAGAAACGATTAAAACACATGAAATACTCTGATGGAATTTGTACAATATGCCATATAGGGATTGAGAATCTTAAACATATGATGTGGACATGTAAAGATGTTATAAAGATATGGAGAGAAGTGGAAGGAAAAATTTCAAGGTTGTTACAAGGTTTGGTTCATAAAAAAGTGTATGCTATATGTGGATATTTTGAAGATTGTCCTGAAACTCATTTGATTAATATGATTTTGAGTATATGCCGATGGAATGTGTGGAAAAGAAGAAATTGTATAAAGTATGAAGACACTTATATTGAAATAGATGATTGTGTAAGAAAAGTGATTTTTGAAATAGACTCACATTGTGACAATTTGATAAGGAAATGTGATGGTAATACTTATAATTTATATTGAAACTGAAAGACTCTAATGATCAATAGGATTGAAAAAACTATTGTGATATTTTATTTTGAATATATTTATTGAATTACATGTGATGCTCTGTAGGGGACGTGGCTAAAACCATCCCCACTGGTTATTCAAAAGAAGTTTTCTTCAGGGACGTGGCTGAAACCATCCCTAAATATATATAAATATGGGTGAATGTGATGGAAAAGTATATTATGTGTCAGATGATGAAACGTTTTAGATGTGGATAATGAATGTATGTGCGGCTTGTTTATGAATGAATAAAAAAAATAAACAAGAATCCGAGGATTCAAACCCTGGGTTCTGTTGGGAATTAGCAATTAAGCATAAGATCCATGTTACAAGATCAAAGTAGTGCTGCACTGCGGAATGCAATCAGCTTTGACACCTGTCAGATTGACTTCAAGTGCTGTTTCTCAATGGCAATTTGGTAAACTGAGGGTGAAGAAAGGCTTTAGAACTTGCAGAATTGCAATTTGCATTGTTAGACTGCTTCTGAGAATAGATGCACTGCAAAAAGCAATTGCCAAATGCATTATTGGCCTTCCTTGAAATGCATGGAAGATCGTCGTGTGGGCGACATTATAATGCAAGGTCAGCTTGAAAACACCCCCTCAAGACTCAAATGATCCATGACACAAACAAACTATTTAAAAAAAAAAAAAAATTGAAAAAAAAAAATTTTTGTTTAATAAAAAAAAAAATAAAAAAAAAAAATCACAACAAACTATCCCGAATTCCACAACGCATTTTAGTTCAGTTCTATATGAACACAAAATGGCCCACTTGACCACATCCACACCTGTATTAAGGCCGGGAAAACTTTTTTCCAAAAATCTCTCAGACTGGTTTTTTAGATAAAATTACCCTGGGGGAACCCAGGGTAAAACAAGGTAAAACAAGTTACAGTCATTTAAAAATGTTCAAGTAATTCAGGGTCAGTCCAGTACTGGAATAAATTTATCATGATGAAATTGTTCAGGTAAACTTCTTGTATTGACACAATTTTCCCCTTCATAATGGTTTGTAAATTACTAAAAAAAATGTTTTGGCATAAATTCTTAACTTATACATCATTGAGAGACATCAACTGACAACCAGAAATAATTATTTACCCTCTTGCAACAGTTTACTTAATCAAAAAACACACTCACCCTGAAAGAATACTCATGTAAAATATTTCCTTTGTGGTCATAGAAAAGAAACTCTCCGTCAAAAGTTGTGATGAGAATGTCATCCATATTGTCACCATTTACATCATGCTGAAAAATATAAAAGATGAAATAGTTAATGAGTGAAAATATGAAATCATTACATAAGATTTGCAACTTAATGTTTTTTTTGTACTTTTTACCTACAAGTTACATAACCGAATGCATCAAAATATTTAAATAAATAAAAGACAAAGAAAAAAGTTGTTTAACTAGGCCAGACATAATTGATCTTTAGCTTCTCGGATCTTCTCTAGACACTTCTTCTAGGGTCGGTCTTTTTTTTCCGCAGGCAAAAAATCTGTTGGGTCGGTCGATCCAAGAAGCTAAAAATTAAAAAGTCTGGCCTTATCATTAATCTTCACAAATAAACATTGTAAACATACCAATAAAGGAGATGCAAAAACGGTCGAATGTGTTTGAGACTGGGGCCACTGAGTGCCGCTAAGCACCTTCCCGGTTGCACCATTGAGGACTGTCAAAGTTTCCCGAAACGGCGCAGCGATGACATCAAGTTCTCCATCAGCATCAACATCAGCAATGAGGGGTGATGCAACAAACGGAGCATGGCCTACTTCCTTCGTCCAAAGAATATTTACATCATATTCACAAGATCTACAAACCAAACAAGAACAACATCACATGATGACGGGTCGCATAATGTTTTATGAATGACACCTGAACCCTAATCAATGACCAGTGGCGTAACTAGGCACTATGAATATATGATGATAATAAGGTTCCAACGAATGTCACGATTATAACTGGTATACACATTTTTCTAATTTTTTTTGTGCAAATTTGCAGTATAACTCAAAACCATGACAGTTGTAGCTGACACAGGGAAATGGCTGATTTCCGGTAATCTGACCAACCAGAGAGCCATATTTTTGACACATAAAAAAGCTTCAAAATTTATGTTGCAACGGCCCAAAATAAATGGATCCCACAGATAATCATAGTGGTTCTTGGCCAGGGGGGAGGGGCACCAGGGGTAAGCAATTTCCAAGGGCACTCATGCACTGTACTCATTATGAATGTATTTTGACTAAGACGACCATTTTCATATATGCCCCCCCCCCCTTCCATAGGTAGGTACACATCTGTCAAGATAAATGAAAGTGGGTTTGACAGTGGCAATGAAGCTATTATTTTTTGTTGTTGTCTAATTTGTCCCATAGTAGAAGATATATTTCATGACTTCATGCAGACAAGCTGATGCAGCTGTCACACAGTGATACACAACCCTGTTACACAGCATCTAAATTGTGAGCATGACTATTCAGTATTCAGTTCAACAAAATTTCTCTTTTCTGTGAGTACTCACAAAGTGACAAACTAAATTACCTTCTATTCAAAACTTCCTCATTTGTGTCCACAAGGAAAAGAGTCAATAAACAAACAGAGGTGAAAGTCTTCATGTTGCACAAATCTGTGATCTACATGCAGGGAACTATCACAGAAATAGCTTATTTTCACTGCAACATTCAATTAGTTTATCACAACAAAACATTAATTTCTCCCATTTTCGCTCAAGTCGGTTGCCTCGCTAAAAAATGCTATCTATTATTTTTAAATAATATTGTCTAAATACAGCACTATTTCAATTTGAAAAAATTATAAATAGATTTTCTAGTACCTTTAATTGAATTTATACATGATATTTATTAATTTAGGGTTTAACAATCAACTCGATTTTTGGCACTTTGTTGCGAGGTGACCGGCTCCCAGAAAAGAGAAATTTTGTTGAACAGGTTTTCTCTCAACAAAATGAGTGTTTTCAAAAGAAAGCTGATTGCTCTGGACTATCAAGATGCCAACAACTTCAACATAAGCAGTAAGTATTGGACCTTTAAGATTTAGACAAATAATTGGCCCAGCAGTTTGCAATATGATTAAATTCACTTCTAAATGGCAGTCCTTTCAGTTGACATGTGGCACATTGCAGTGTCAGTCACGGTGGTGGTCGTAATTATTGCACAAGCAGTGGTAATTTGTGAATTGTTCAAAGTTATGTTTGAATATATGTGAACATAATTTAATAATTTAATGTTTTTCATTGATTTATTGAAAATGGTTAATAATGACAGACATGTAGGCCAACCTGGTAATCCAGAGGGTACTTAAAGTAAAAATTTACATCGATCCTAAGGTGATCAGTCAAAACGCCTACAGACAAAAACGGCAACTGACAATAATGCCTAGAGTTTTTTTTTGAATTGTCAAAAACGCCTACAGCTAATTTTCTTTTTGCATGACTGTGTCAAAACGGCTATTGGCCTTTACAAAAACGGCAATTGCACTCTGCAAAAACGGCTATTTTCGATTGACCAAAACGGCTACAAAATCAGGTGTTGTTCTGTCATCATTTCACTTCTGAAAAAGTATCTTTGTAACTGCAGATTTATAATTGCAATACTACTCAAAGGCATTCAGATGTTGAAGCAAATTGGTTTTTCATTCACACCAAGTGAACTGCTTTTTAAAATTTTTGACACTTGACCTGAATATGTTTACAAATCTCACAAGAAATTGATGGAAAGTGACAACACCATTGTCATTCGTAGAAACAGTAGGCGTTTTTGTAAAGTGGTATAGCCGTTTTGGTATAGAGTTGTAGCCGTTTTTGACATCTATCAGTAGGCGTTTTTGCATTGCCGTTCTTGCATTGTCTGATTATCACAGTAGGCGTTTTTGTCTGTAGCCGTTTTGACTGCTAATCGATCCTAAAGGGGAGGAGGTACTAAAACTTCACATGAAAGCTAAGAGGGGTATTGATTTTTAACAGCAACTTCTGGAAAAAAAAACTCCCTCCATGGTCTTAAATTCAAAACGGTCCAAAAGTGATGATGTTAATATAGAGACTAGGGAAGGGATGTACCGATCCAGATTTTTTCATTTCAATCCGATACCGATCCCAAAATCTTTGGTATCGGCGGTTACCGATGGCGATCCAATAGGCCTACTTGACGTAAAGAATGATAATGTACAGCTTTCAAAAATTAATTAACTGCATGCTAATCCACATTGTTGTTAATTCTTTAATCAAGCAACAAAAAAGGTATTATTTGTGAACTCAGGAATCACAAAAAAAAAGTCATCAATAAAATAATTTAGGCCTAGTAGACAGCACCAGACACTTGCAGACAGTCCCAGACACTAGCAAACATCCTCATTCAGGTGAAAAAGGCAAAATCCCCGAGCACTCCATCCACCAGCAGCCACTCTGCAGGATGGTGGAGCTCTCCAGACAAGAAATCAAAATCAGAACCTAGGGAGAACAACACTACTATAACCACTAGCGAGGGAAAAAAAAAGCAAAAACTAGGTACAAAAACGACAATTTTGCAGCAGAAAAAGATGGAATAACTTAGCAAATGTGAGTCAAACATTCTCAGATCGGATCGGCGGAAAATCAGGACTTTTCCCGATGTTCCGATTTGGGAATTTCGGCCAAAATCGGCCCGATTTCGATCCAGAAGATTGCTTTGGTGCATCACTAATTGAGACATATTGATTAATTATGTGACCTTAATTATACTTTTTGATCTATTCATCAAATATATATATGAACTACTTTTCAGATGAGGCCGATTTCAAAAACCTGATCGTGTGGCTAGAAGATCAGAAAATCCGACATTACAAGATCGAAGATAGGGAAGCTTTGCGAAAGTCAGCTGAGAACTGGAATGCTGGCTACAAGAAGGTGTTATGATATAAAATCGTTGGCTGTCTATGACATTTTACGTTATTAAAAAATATTAATTTAGCTGTCTCATCAAACATAATAACTGTGCCCCTAAAATATCTTTAAAGCCTGTATGAAAGTGATGTTGTGAATAAACGATTAATAGAATAGTTGAGTTTATAGTTTTGTAAATTCTAATTTAATATTGCTCGAGTACTTCAGTTGGGTACACTCTAGCTGCTCTATTATAATCTCAGAAAATTACCAATTAAATTCAAGTTTCAAAGTCTTTTTTTAAATTCCAGTTTATTTAAAGAATTTATTCATTTCTTGAACAGTATTTGCAAGATTTAGACATCCCTGCTCATCTTACAGCAAGACCTGAAGAGTTGGATTGGATTTTGGGCTATGCCGTGCGATTAGAGTATGGAGACAATGGTGAGTTATTTTCCTTTTAAATAACTGAGTATTTTACTGGAAAAAGAGTTTTCTTTTTCTTATTCTGCTCGCTGTCCACGCATTGAATATAACACAAGTTCAGCATTGTGGTGTATATTAAAATTGTACCTATCAAAGTTAAAAAAAAAAAACGTTACTATATTAATTAATAGATAGACGGGGAATAGAAAATTGATCTAATTCAAATACTCAATATTTTCCATTCCTCTTTTATGTCATGGGCTTCATTTGATATTTCAGTGGAAAAATACAAGGGTTATGACAGCAGCCAGGGTGGAAGTGGTGAATCAACTAAAGCGGCAAATCCCCTTGATAGCATAGACTGTAAGTTTGATATTTTTCTATTTTACAGACTTTTGATTTTACATTTTACGTAATCTCATTATATGGTGTATTTGGCAGGTTTCTAGATTTTATAATGCGTGCGGCGGGAATAGCAGGAGAAAAAGATCGTGGTCAATAAACGCACTTTTTGGATGTATATTACGTTAACAAGTATAATCAGACATACCAACAAGAGTATCAACATACGTGGGTCATCTATAGCCGAAAATTACGGCTCGGAATCAGTTTATAAAGCTAAAATTTGACAGTACAGGAGCCTGTGGTGAGTGCTTTCTATTCAAAATGGCGTCGGCGATAATCCAGCATGGCCTACAGCGTGATTGACAAGCGGGAAAGGATTTTCATTGAAATTGACACTGACATTCCAAAGAAGGTATTAATTCTTACAGATTCAAGAGGCCGGGGTCTTAAAGAGTTTATTCAAGCTAAATTAAGTGCTATCAGGGAAAGTGAACACAAATTTTCAGCACGTGTGGATGTTTACCCTGGTGCAAGAATAGAGACTCTATTTATTGAGGCCAAAAACTTTGAAGAGATTAGAGTACCCGATGTGTTTGTCTTCCAAGGAGGCATCTGTAATTTCACGAAGAAGGAGACCATCAATGGCGAAGAAATTTTGAGTTATTACAGGGGAAACCAGGTCACAAAATTTTTGACAGTCATAAATGACATTAGGCAGCAATATGGAAAACAGGCTTTAATAGCCACAGTTGTACCAGCGTGCCTCATCAAATACTACGAAGTGTGTAACGACCTGTCACCTACTGGTAGACTGTTAGAAAAACTTAAGCGCCAACAATTAGAACTACTTGAAGATTTGGCATATGTCAACCGAAACATCGTAGAAGGAAACAAATCAGTTGGTGCCAGAACTATTGATCTACATGATAAAGTCTATGTCTCCTCAGTGAAAAAGCGCAAAAACAAATCTAAATCCAGAAAAGTCAGCAAATTTGTGAACGAGGGTCTAGAGGACGGAGTCCATCCCAGTGACAGTCTCCGCGACATTTTGAACGAGAGAACGTGGGACTCTTTAGTCAGGTTCTGCGAACACGAAAAGGACGTTCGGCTTGTCCTTCAATCACACCAAGAGTCGGAACCAGAGTCGCAAGAATCGGACACAGAACAGTGGAACTTTAAGAGATACAAAGCACCATCGAAGCCGTCAGCTACTTCTACAAGTTCTTATCAGAGTTGAAGTAAGTCCTTCTACATAAGTGCATTAATTGTTTAACCATGGATGCCTGTATAGATTGTGCAAGGAAATTCTCGAGCCGGGACAGTATCCTTACTTGCGGTGTGTGTAACGGAAAGTCGCACATTGCGTGCCAAAGCATTACAACTACGGAATACACAACCCTGCAAAAACAAATTGACCAGTTGTACTGGTACTGTAAAAATTGCAAAGTTGGTGCTGAATCCCTTCACAAGCAAATGATATTTATGCAAGGCAAGCTATCTCGGGTGGAAAAGAGGATGGATGCGCTCGAAGATAGGGTAAATACCTCCGAGAGTGAGTTGGAAAACAAGATGGAAACTCTGGTCAGTTCTAAAATGGTTGCGTCTCAAGATAAATTGAAAGAAGATTTGATGGCTGCCGTAACCATGAAGATTGAATCAGCTCTTGCTGAGAAAGAAGCCCTCCAGACAAATGAAGATAGAGTCAAGGAAATCGCTACTAAGTCAGCTGAGGATGTCTTAAAAGAGCCCAAGTCATACAGCTCGCTCGTTAGAGAAATTGAAGACCGCGAGAGAAGGAAGAACAACGTGATCATTCATGGTCTAAGCGAGTCGAAAGAAGAAAATGGTGAACAGAAGAAAGAAGATGACAAAAACAGATGCTTGGCTATCTTGAAAGTTGTCCACAAGGACATCGACATGGCCGATTGTTCCAATTACATTCGAATTGGTAAATTGAAAGCTGACAACACCAGGCCCAGACCTATCATCATCCAGCTAAAGAACGGAGAAACAAAAGGGAAAATTCTGACAGGATCAAAACAATTGAAAGGCAGCCAGTATGAAGACATTGGAATCAGTCATGATCTCACCAAGCAGCAGCGACTGGAGCTTCAAGTATACCTGAAGGAAGCCAAGGAAAAATCTGCTGGTGGGACAAAACATAGAGTAACTGGAATGCCGGGTTTTTGGAAAGTTCAGGAGGTGAAGAAATCAGATTAAATCAAGGGCATCTTGGTGTAGTCAGAGATTATGGTATATCAGGAGGGCAGCGTGATGCGGCCCATGCCAGAAATGCCACTTCAAAAACCAGTGAGGCAGGTACTCATAGGGGACCTAGTAGTACTGGAGGGCAGTGTGATACGGCCCATGCCAGAACGAACGGAACCACTCAAAAACAATTAAAAATCATGTATTCAAATGCAGACTCATTGCTGGGGAAACTGACTGAACTGAAAGCAAGATTGGCAAATATGGATGTTGATATAATAGTAATTACGGAATCATGGCCGAAAAATGTGCGTTATTCACCAACAGAGGCCGAATTGTGTTTAGACGGCTTTGATCTACACTGCTCAGATTTTAACAAAGGTAGAGGCATCTGTATTTACGCTAAAACGACTCTAAGAGCGCAAGAGCTGTCCATCAACAGTCACTTTGGTGAGAAGCTAAACATCACCATCCAGCTGAATGGAAGCGACAAACTCCTACTAAGTGCTATCTACAGAAGCCCATCGTCCAGCGAAGAAAACAATGAGGCACTAAATGAGTATATCAAGGAATTGGATGAACTAAACGCATCCCACAAAATCGTTATGGGTGATTTTAATTTCCCAAACATAAATTGGAACAATATTTCTACAAGAGATAGACATGCCCAATCATTCATTGATGCAGTTACTTCCACTTACTGGACACAGCATATCAGAGAACCTACTAGAAGCAGAGGCCGGGACAACCCTTCTCTGCTAGATCTTGTCTTTACAAATGAAGAAGAAATGGTGGAATCGATAACATATGACAGCCCACTGGGACGTAGTGATCACTGCACACTATTAATCAATTTTAAATGCTACAGCTTGGATAGTGCTGAAAAGTGTATGAAGTACTTCTTTAACAAAGGGAATTATGCAAAATTTAGATCCATGATGGATTTAGATTGGGAACAAATTCTGAATATGGATGACGTGGATGAGCAGTGGAACATATTTCAGGAAATCTTTGCCAAAGCGCAAGATTCATGCATACCCCATGGAAGAATTAGCACAGTCTTCAAGCCAAAGCCGGTTCCCTTAGACAACACTGTCATATCAAGAATAAAGAAGAAGAATATAGCTTGGCGAAGATACATGGAGACAAGATCTCCGGATAAACTCAAAGAATATAAACGATGCAGGAACCAAGTTCGCAAGGCTACCAGGAAAGCGAGGTCAGCATTGGAAAAGGACATCGCCAGGGATATTAAAACAAATCCCAAGAAATTCTGGAAATATGTAAATAGCAAAATCAGGATAAAACATGAAATTCCCGACCTTGAAAGCGAATCGGGAGCAGTGTCTACAAATTTGGGCAAGGCTGAAGCATTAAACAACCATTTCACTTCAGTATTCACAAAAGAACCGCAAGGCGAGTTGCCGGAACTTCAGAGGAAATCGACATCTAGTATCAACAATGTTACATTTACGAGGGAGAAGATCACCAAGAAGTTAGCCAAATTACAGATTAACAAATCAGCTGGTCCCGACAAAATTCATCCGAGAGTGCTTAAGGAACTGTCCTCCTTCATAACGAAACCCTTGTGTATAATATTTACAAACTCTTTCAATCAAGGCAAACTTCCAGCTGCTTGGAAGGAAGCGGAGGTCTGTGCACTTCACAAGAAGGGCCCGAAGAAATTGTGCAATAATTACCGGCCAGTCAGTTTGACTAGCGTCGTGTGTAAGATAATGGAAAGCATTGTGAGAGATGAGTTGATGGATTACATGCTGCAAAATAAGCTCTTCTCGAGGAAGCAATTCGGATTCATCCCAAGAAGATCGACAGTTCTGCAGCTATTGGAAGTGCTTGACAAGTGGACAGCAGCTTTGGATAAGGGAGAGACTATTGAAATAGCATACATGGACTTTCAAAAGGCGTTTGACACTGTACCACACCAGAGGCTTTTAGCCAAAATCCGAAGCTATGGTATAGATGGACTATTGAGTGATTGGTTAAGAGACTTTTTCACAAACAGAACGCAAAGAGTTGTGGTTAAAGGAGTAAAATCCGCCCCTTCGGTGATTGAAAGTGGGATCCCACAAGGGTCAGTGCTGGGGCCCATATTATTTGTCATATTTATAAATGACCTTCCTGACGATATTTCTTCAAGCATTTATCTATTTGCTGACGACACAAAGATTTTCTCAAAATGGACCCCGGGAATGGCAGATCAAGACAAACTACAGGATGACCTGAACAAATTAGAGCAATGGACTGGCAAGTGGCTTCTCAAATTTCATCCCGATAAATGTAAACGCATGGTAATGTCAAGACATGAAGATGACCCACGGCCGTCAAGTCTCTTCCTCAAGACAGCAACAGGAAATATTTCATATTTGGAGAGAATTGAAGAGGAAAAGGATCTAGGAATAACAATTGATAGTAAATTGAGCTTTGAGAGCCACATTTCCAACATAGTTAACAAAGCAAACAGAATGATGGGTATTATCAGGAGGACATTTGACAAATTGGAGCCGGAGATATTCAAGCCAATTTTCGTGACACTGGTAAGGTCAATTTTGGAGTACGGACAAGCTGTATGGAGTCCGTATAAAAAAGGTACCATCAGGAAAATTGAATCAGTCCAAAGAGTTGCAACTAAAAAAGTTAACGGCCTCCAACATTTGTCGTACCCAGAGCGACTGAAAACTCTCAAACTTTCAACTCTTCGATTTAGAAGAATGCGTGGGGATGCAATTGAGGCATATAAAATTATTCACAATATATACGATGCTGAGGTCTCACTTGACTTACAACGAGCAAATCAACAAACGAGAGGTCACCGACTGAAGTTATTCCTTGAAAGGACCCACCGGCTGGATATTCGTAAACATTCATTCAGAAATAGGATACCGAGTTTATGGAACAGTCTGCCAGAACATGTGGTATGTGCCCCGAGCTTGGATTCATTCAAAGCTCGTTTAGATAAGTTCTGGGTAAATCACCCAGTGTTTTATGATCCGGAAGCAGACATAGCTTGAGCTAGTGGGAAAGGGGGCGGAGGCATCGTGAGAGGCCTTAGCTCACCTTAGAAATTACTAAAAGGGGGCGGAGGCATCGTGAGAGGCCTTAGCTCACCTTAGAAATTACTATTTAATAATTGGATGGTGCTAGGGACTATTAAATGTAACCCAGACCCTGTGGATTAACATGCCAAAGGATCGATAACATGCGAAATGATCTACGTACTACAATGACTTTTTAAGGGACTGCTAAATACGGTGGAGGCATCGTGAGAGGCCTTAACTTTCAGCGTTCCCCTGATCAGCTGTGTATTTACCTGTCAAAGGATACCATACCTAAGATGCTCATCTTTTGGATTTGTTTATTATATGAAAGAGATGCTCACAGACTTGTTTTCTATATTACTGTAGTTACTGTATATATGTTCATAGACTGATATCTAGTTCGTCCATTATTATTACTTTTAGACTGTTATATCTAGTTCGTCCATTATTCAAGTACATTACCTAGTCCATTTTTCAAGTATATTACCTAGTCCAGATACTCAACTATTCAAGAACAATACCTAGTTATTACCGCAGCACAAACTTTTACATAGATCTGAACATAGAGGCTTCTGCAGAAGCCTGCGTTCAGTATTTTACTTTACTTTACTTTACTTTATAAATAAATAAATAAAATGCCCTGCAACATTATTTATTTATAAATATATAACTGAATTTATTTAATAAACTGCTGGATTTGAATGATTTATCTTTTAAATGTTTTAGTGACAGCATTGGGAAATATTGGAGAGATTGTACTTAATAATGACTTGGTTAATATAATATTTCAGTTGACAGTCCAGACTTCAAAGCTGGAATCTTATCTCTGTCTCAAATGCTGCAAATCCCTCCACACACAGATCATTCAGTTCTCACACAGGTAAGCCTTGATATTGTATTGGCTGATGTTTACACAAACTGAGTGAGGACAAACAATGCTGATAACTAAATTTAGTATTCTAATGTCATAAAATGGATTGAACATTTTTGTGATTCCAAATGGTTGAACTGTAGTGGCGAAATGAAAAAATTTAACGGATAGATAGTTTTCATGTTCTGTTCAATTAGTCATGACCCTTGGACCAGTGAATATGTGATATTTGGCTTAATAAAATAGAAATGTATGGAATATAATTAATAAATAATTATTTACTCTTTAATTTATTCCTAGAGTTGAAATTGCTTTGTTCTATTCCAGGCGGTCTGCTTACTCGTCAAGAACAAATTATCGGGCGAAGTTCTGCAACAAGCTCAAAAAGCGGCCAAAGCAGGCACTGTAAGTACAGTATTTTATAATAGAATTTTGGAGCATATTATAGGCCATGTCGACTGAACAGGGTCAGTGGTATGCTGTGCGCCCACCCTACTCAGCAGCGAAGTTATAAGTCTTTCAAATTAGTCAGTGACATGTTAGCAGTTATGAAATCAAGAAAATTTAGTTAGGGTCTGTTTTTTATTTAACCAAAAAACATTCCTTACATTAGGGGTAACTAACTCATTACGTACAGTAAGTAGTAACACATGATATATCTGCTATGTTGTCAGTTGCTGCTGGAACACTTCCATGACAATGATTGTATGACTTTATATATATTAATAAGCTTTGTTAATAATTTCAGAAAGCACCCAAGACCATACCGTTAGACAAGGTGGAACTTGGATTTGAAACTGATGGTTGGTGTCTATTGATTTAATTCCTGCAATATTTACATGAGTCATATTATAAATATAATAATGTATCTGACAATGTGTATTATAAAATGAAGTATGATATTTTTTGTGTATTATTATCATTGGAATTTTCTACACTGCAATAAATTGTCAATAATATATTTATACATTTCAGTCATTTTGGGTCTTTTCGTAGTCTAACTGTTAATGCTTATTTTGTGCATTCATATTTTTCAGATTACATCACAAAGGAAGCTGCGAAAATACTGAGACTTTTACATATCCATGAACTTCGAGAATTGCAAACACAAATTAATTCTGCCATAGTCCAAGTCCAAGCACTAATAGCCAACCCAAAAACGGACACAAGATTAGGAAAAGTCGGACGATGAGACTATTTTGAGTTGTTAGGATTTGTTATTTACTTGGATTTTATAATCTGTCATTGCCTTCTGCTGTAATTACCTGACAAGGCAATGTCTGCTTTGTCCTGCCTTTGTTTGCCACTGTTTATTAGGCCCAGCCACTATTTATTTCATTGATGCTCTGTGCAGCAGCTGTATATATATAATAAACCAACTTACATAATAATTTCATTGATTGGTTATCACTTCAGAAACTTTTAGAGTGAGTCCATTTCAATTTTGGTAATAATACGTAATCAAGGTGTCTGCAGCTTTTTTGAAACAAAATTCCAGGCTTTTCCAGGCCAAGTTATCCAAAATTCCGAGGTATATTTTTATCCAAATATGACATATCCACGCATGCGCTAGCTCGCACGTACACGCTTTTGGGACGCGTGGATGTGCAAGATTTGACACATACACGCGCGTGGATGTGCCACAACGCGCACGCGCGAAAGTTTTGGATTGGTGTACATGCTTTCCAGCGCATGAGTGGACATGCTTTCCAGCGCATGAATGGACATGCTTTCCAGCACACCAGTGGACATGCTTTCCAGCGCATATGGGTAGTTTACAGGGGCGGATCCAGGATTTTTTGAAAGGGGGGGGCCAAGGCATATAGGCCTATGGGCAGTTCAAAATGTAACAACCCTGAGGCAGTGGTGTAACTAGAAATCCATCAGGGGGTCAGGGTCTGATCCAGATTTTTCTTATTTCTTTGGGGGGGAAATTCTGACCAACCTGCAGCCTGTATTTATATAATCTTCCAGTGGCGTATTTAGGGAAGAGATAGGAAAAGCTGTGGAGCGCCTCATATTCACCCCATGTAATGGACCCCCCTCAGGCCATTTCTAGATACGCCCCTGTAATCTTCCCAGAACAAATGTTTAACACTTATGAAAGCCCCCCTCCCCAACATATAGGCCTAGCTACCCCACTGTCCTAATAAGACCCCTCCTCAACCTCCCATGGCTACGCCACTGCTGGAGAGGCTTCTGTGTTCTGATGAATAAACTGTGCTGGATGGCATGTCCAAGCTTGCGCTGGATGGCATGTCCAAGCCTGCGCTGGATGGCACATCCAAGCTTGCGCTGGATGGCATGTCCACGATCGCATATACACGCATGCGCGTGAATGCAGGTCCACGAACGCGCTGGATAACATGTTCACAGGTGATCGTGAACACATATACACGCGTGACTGTGCGCGCAATTACACATACACGCGCGTGTATGTGCGCTCACTAGCATGCGTGGATGTGTCATATTGGGATAAAAATATATATGAAATTCCAGGCCAATTTGTCGATGAACTGACCAATTAACAACACGATACACACATTTTTTTCTGAACACGACATTCGTCCTTTTGTCCTATCATTGCTAAAAATTTAGCAGTGGACTGTTGCTATTTCCATGCAAACTAAATTCCAGGCTTTTCCAGGCCTTTTTTTCAAAATGCTGTTTTTTTTCAGGCTTTTCAAGGCCTGGGAATTGAGAAACCAAATTCCAGGCTTTTCCAGGATTGGCAGACACCCTGATAATGAATTAATGATACACATACATGAAAATCAGGCCAATACTTTTTCAATTGAAATGGTCGTGACATGTGACTGGTGTCAAATTGTTCAACCAATGGTTATTTTTCTGATGATTTGAATGAATTTCTGCAGACAATGATTGACTTGTGAGCATTTTTTCACAGAATGTTTATTATGTGGGGCCTGTAGGCTGTCGGACAGTCAATATTGTACTCAGCTGAACTCTGCTGGGATTAAATAGCAATGCACTTTACATTCCGCATCTCTACCAAAATGAAGCCGGCTCCCTTCAGTCTCAAGACGAGCAGCCTGGGCTACCAGTAGTGGATTAAGTTGTCACTGTCAGACTGGAAAGCCACTCAAAAAAATTTGTGAATTGGGCGAGGCTGCTGACCAGCAAATTTAAGCATTGAATTAGCTTTTGGTGCCCCCAATGAGGTCCGCATTTAACAAAACGACCCTGGATTTAAATAACCGTATATGCGAGTGCCTCTAAAACATCTTGCTCCTTAGTCCTTACTACCTCAGTCACAAAATGAGCAGGGAACTTGTGCCATGTCAATCAGCATCATGGATCATAACAGGTTTTCTCAGAATGACTGCTCTTAGTGTTCTGGAGCATCAGGGCTCACAAGTATAGGCCGATCGAACAGATTATGTTCAAAGCTTCACGCTGTCATGGTAGTCGCTGACTTTGTAGAGTGCTCATTGCAGGATAAATGAGCTAAGATTTTGACCTGCCTGGAAATGTTTAGGATGATGCCAGCTGTCTAATTTGCTGTGGGAAAGTTGCAACTTGAAAAGGTTCCCATATAGACAACAGCGGGGTCAGGAAAATATCAATTGCCCCCCCCCCCCCCAAATTCCAAGTCCAGTTTTCACGAAAATAATGAACAAATGGGAGTTAAGTGCCTGAAGTGACGAACATTCAGAACTTTAGAATGTTGCTCACAAATCACAACCCATGCAGCCTTTCTTAGCAGTCGAGGTGCAGGTCAACACTGCAGAACCAATATATAGCTGCCCCCAAGATACAATTTTATTATCATCAACACCCTAATCACTAGGCCAACCAGTCATCAGAAGAGATTCGGCCCTCACCACGGAACAAATCTTATTCTCAAAGAAGTCCCTTTTAGTCTTAGACCGAAGTCACTCATCTGGCCCTATCACAAATCCAGCAGCAAATCTAAATATTACCAAATGTTCTTTTATTCAACATTCAATGTACACAAGAATGTACACAACTATAAACAGATCAAGTGTATTGATTCATTAAACAATGTTAAAAGTGACAAACACTTGATTAGAAGTTATTAATGATGAATTACCAGTAATACTACAAGGTGGAAAATATGATAATTAGTATTTATGTAATTCATTCATCAATCATTATGCATTGCCATTGACTGGGAAATCACATAATAATTACTATTTAAATCATTTCATAATGAAAATATAATTTAAAGTAATTCAAATACTAAAATAACTGTACAAGTTTTACTTAAATAATAAATTAACAAATGATTTATAGACAAAGTAAGACTTAAATGATAACAACTAACTAAATAATTGAATCCTGCTTAATTTATAGTCGAAAGTCAAATGTTTGCAAATTTTTACAAAAAACTAGCTCTTCCTAATGATTTCAGTTATACAATAGGCCTATGTATCTAGAAAGTTTTAGGGTGTCTTAAACTTCGTAGGAGATCCCTGCATAGCCCTATTATGAAAAATTTGGATTTCAAGAAGTTCTGAACTTCACTTAGGATGAATGGTTGATTGGGGCTCTAGGTGAA
Source organism: Platynereis dumerilii (assembly GCA_026936325.1). Lineage (NCBI taxonomy): Eukaryota > Metazoa > Annelida > Polychaeta > Phyllodocida > Nereididae > Platynereis > Platynereis dumerilii. The sequence continues at coordinate 23,969,720 of JAPTHN010000011.1, forward strand.
CTGGGAATTTCCACCTAGAACTTCAGCTTTGGTGCAAATCTGCAGACAATGAGACTTTATAGTTAAATAATTAAATTGCAATAAATAAACATAACTAAAACATTGCATGAAGATGTTTGCACAAAAGAAATGTACAAGCTGCCTTGGAAGAAGTTGAAGTGTAGTTTAACTTGTCGTGATGAGGTCAGATGCAATTGATTTTTAGCTTCGCAGAACCACCGAAAACAGATTTTATCCCGACAGAAAAAAAGTAAAAGAAGCTTACCCCCAAAATTTTGTTTAATTAACCCACCAAAAAAAAAGGTTTTTTAGACTACAGGTATTTTTTGTTTAACTGCTTGAACTGCCCGACCTTAGAAAAACTGCCTAAGGTAGATCCAAGAAGCTAAAAAACATTTACGTCTGGCCTAATGTAGTATAAGATTATTCAGGTTTTGAACAGCGAACATCATCAAATAATGACATGTATCAAAAAAATATGATGAGAATTCTGTACACAAATGCAACTGACAAGTTTGGAAATGCTACAAAATGTCAAAAATTACATCCATCAGACCTACGGGAATTAATTAGACATATGTACAAGCTACAAGCTCAACGCAACTTGAAAGTGAAGTATTAACAATTGTCAATTAATAAATGCAAAAAATTTTAAAAGTTCAACATGTCTGACGTGACACTGAACAAAGTGAACATGAACTTGGCAATTTCACCCATTTGTTAACCAAGTTAAATGACTTTCAAATTATCCATTTCTATTCCTAAACTTAAGCATATTCTTAGAGGTGCGATTGGTGGTCTAACGACATTAAGAAACTGATTCCCCAAGGTCTCCCTGCTGCTCAATGTTTTCATGCTGTTCTTGAACTAAATGATGCTGTCCTTCTACTAACTGATGCTGTCCATCAACTAACTGATGTTGTCCTTCCACTAACTGTCCTTCAACTAACTGTCCTTGCACTAACTGATCTTGTTCTTCCACTTGCATCTGTTCCTGTTCTTGAACTTGTAAAACTTGCTGGCCCTCTTGCAGTTGTCCATCCATGGCTAAAAGAGTCTGGACAGTTTCAAGAGGGATCGGTTGGTCCGTGTTGCCATGGATTTGAAATGTCCCGTCTGGATTTTGTATCAATATTAAGCCATCTTCCGTTTGGAAGATGTTAGCACCTTCAATGATCTGATGTTCTCCGTCCTCACCTTGCTGCAATAAGATCTGTGTTGTGGTGTCCCCTTCCGAGACCACCAGTTGGTTTTCACCCTCCCCTTGGGGTACTTGCCCCTCCCCATTCTGTTCCACAGCCTGCTGGAGATACACATGGGAACCATCACTGGTCTCCACAATCTTGTGGCCCTGTATCTCGCTGTGTTCGTGTTCGTTGTTGTCAGTTTGCGTGTGCGTTATATCATTCACGGTCCCTTGAATCTCCTGATCCTGACCGTCCTGAGTATTTTCCTGAACCACCACGTCGTAGTGATAAGTCAGGTTTCCTGCTTCCGTCGTCACTGCTGCCTCTTGTACTGGATCCTCCTGCTGCTGCATTATCACCTCGTGCTGCCCGTTTTCTTGCTGCTCTTCTTCCTGCTTTACCCCTTCGTCCGGTTTTATCACAACCGTTTGACCGAGACTTTGAACTAATTGCTGTTGCTGGTTGTTGGTGACCACAATCTGGGGTTGTTGCGGCTGCTGGACTGTCCCTGATGCAGAAGTTATGTTATTATGGCCCACCTTAATGAGGCTGTACTGTCCGCTAGTAGTCACTGGGGAGGGCTGCATCAGTCCACTGTTGGACACAACAGACTGAGCCTTGGGACTAGAAATGACTACATTATTGCTGCTCGTTAACACTATGTTGGGCGTGGTTTTCAACAAACTCCTACCGGGAACTGTCTGTATGGGACTTGTGCTGTTCGTATGCAACACCACAGTTCGATTTTGAGAGTCCTCTCTCCCCCCTACTATGATTCGTTGCTTCTTGGGTGACGGTGCCTCCTGTGGCACCACTGCTACCCTTTTGACAGGCTGACTCACTTTATGCTGAACTGTCGTAGAGTCACTGCTGACCACCTTGAAGCGGACTGGTTGGTTGAGGAGTCCTTCTATTGGCACTTTCTCTTTAATGGCAAACGTCCCAGCCGAGAAGCCAAGACTACGAGCCACAGCATCATCCCGCAACTGAAAAATCAAAACAATTTTCTATCAATCATTTGGAAATGTCAGGGTTGCCACTGGTCAGGGAAAAGTCAGGTAAATTGATGGTCAGGATAAAGACAGGGAATTTTAAAATAGTCAGGGAAATCTATAAGTTTGCGAAAAGTCAGGGAAATCTTGACAAAACAAAAATGCGCGACACATTGGAAAAGGCTGTGCGATGAAAATGATGAAGAAACTTGTTGCTATTGCCTTTCTAACCTGTTGATTGTGATGAAGTGGCTTCAAAAGTAGGGATTCTGTGGGTGGAGATGTCTTTTAGTGGACAATCTAGCATTGTCAGGTTCAGATTTATAACAAGAACCCAGGGGTTCAAAATGGAGGTGGTGTAGTGTCTTACTTCATATCCCCTGAAAAAGGCTTTCCCTGAGTGGCCAGAACCAGATGTTGTTCATATTGTGTGCTAAATTTCAGAATTCTAAAACTAATCCATTTCAAGCAAAATTGTACACTAAACTATATAGATATATGAATACAAAAGTTACTTCCTAATATGATTAAGTAAATATTTGTTGAAGTTTACTGTGACCAATTTATTGTGTACCATTAATTTTTGAGAAACCAAAAATTTGAGAAAAATATCATATATAAATCCTCTTTTTTCCCAGTTTTTATAAAATTTCCTAAGATTGACACTCAAAATGAGTTTAGTCATTTAAAGAGGTAGGATAATTTAGACATATATAAATGCAAAATTTCTGTAGTGTAACTCCAAAATTGACGGAATCATGGAGCATTGAAAAAAATAACATTTTTGCTGAATTTACTGTTAATAATTTTTGTAATAGCATTTAGACCCCCAAAAGGACAAAAGGAACATTAACATGATTAAGGGTATTCAATGCATATGATGGTAGAATTCCATGCCCATAGTTAAAACCGTTTCAGAGTTCAGCTCTGGAAACGAAAAAAAAAAAATTTTTTAATTTTCAATATTTTACAAAAACTTTACCAATTGCTTAAATATGAACACCAAAGTGCACATATATGCTGTAAGACCCATTCATGTGCCAAATATCATATATACAAGTGCAACAGTTTAGGCACAGCGGCCAATACACAATGTGTGCAGCCGCCCCCAGTGGATCGAAGCAAGATGGCAAGGAAGTCACGTCCTAATAACAACATGCCTGGTATTCATTCCTATACCAGATGCATGCTCTATAATCAAGTTATCAACATCTCTTGACCCAAACATCTCCAAACAAAATAGCCAAGACAGGGCCCAAAAGACATTCTGAAAATGCTCAAATTTCAAATTTCCCGCCAAAACTGTCCATTTTGTCACTGTGACTGCATGAATGGAGATGTGTACACACCTCCATTAAAAATCATTATGCATACTTGCATGCGCGAGTGCTTATTTTGCAGTCACGGAAAAATTTGTTTGGAGACTGGGGAAAATTTGTTTGAGAAATTGAGAGGCAGGGAAAAAGCAAGAGATATTTTGAAATGCTGCTGCAGTGGCAACCCTGAATGTACAACACACCAGAAGTTAGTTCAAATCAAGGAGAATGGGCCTCTTTTTTCATCATTTGAGATCTTAATTTCCCCTGCAATTTCTTGTTCATTTCAGGTATCTCCATCAACATATTTCAAGCTAGTATTAAGTCTTATTATAATTTAGCTTCAACTACTTTTTTGGAAGTTGTACATTCTCATCGACCGCCCTGGATTCCTCTGCCATGCAATAATGCCCCGTAATAATACTGGCTTGATTATAAAGAATCTGCATGGTACAACATACCTGACACCTGGGCCCAGTGGTCACCGCTTGCCCCGTCCCAGGCTGTAATTTTTCTTGACACATTTTCTTGACTTGTTTATGGAGCTCCTCAAACTCAGCGCAAACATCTTGAACATTCGGTCTCGCAGGACGACCTTTTTCAACTTTCATCATGAGGAATTCCCACAAAGTGATGACTCGGGCTAAACGAGGTAGAACTATCTCCATCAGATCTTCATTTGTGCACTGTTTTGCGAGCTGCAAAGATAAAAGTTTTAAAATTAATAATACAGGAGATATCTTGACAAGATTGTTAAGGCACAATTGAAATTAAAAGACAAAACAACCTGAAGGCCTGCTATCAAATCTTTATGAATTAAAGATTTAAAATTAAAACTGAAATCAACTGTAAATTGCAATTTAAATCACATATCGGAATGAATACATTTTACAATCTTTTCCTCCATCTCATAATAAATATTTTTCAAATGTGGTAGCAGAGATGGCAAAATTAAACTTATTTATAAAACAAAATTTTGTACTATGAACCAATCTTACGGAAGTAGGTCTATTGTAAATATGCAAGACGAAAAGCTTAAAAGTTTCGAAGATATTTTCCATCATGCAAAGATTACCTCCCGCAGCTTCATTTTCCTCTTCTGAGCATTAGTTTCTCCGTAGAAATAAGGGCGACTCCGCGAACCTCTGGGCCGCCCAGGACCCGGGCGTACAGGACGCCCAACTGAAGGTACGGATGCAGTGGAGGTTGTATTGGTCGTGGGTGAATGAGTGACCGAACTGAAGGACCTTGGTGCAGTGACAATGGGTGAATCAACTGCATTGGTGGTTTCCACGGACTGAGCGCTGGATAAGGCAGTGACGGAAGTAAAAGCAGGTAAACCAGATGCTTGGCTACCAGGTTGACTGCAAGCACTGGTCGTAGAAGATGTGATGGTATGCTGGCTCTGGTTGGAAGCTGAACCAATGGAATCCTGAGTGCTATCATCCGTTAATGAGCCATCCAAACCGTTCTTACCAATGCCAGAACCTGCAAGTTAAACCAGCAGCAGTTATGATATTGATGAGTGAGTTATTAGAACTTCACTTACTTCACACAGCATCGTACAGCCATTTTTGTCGATTTCGATCCTTTTACAAGACATTTTCCAAGTAATTGCAACTCAAACCAGAAATAGGCAGATAGGATTGACAAACAGTAACGCTGAGAAAATATGTTTATGCCCTGGTTAGGCTGATTTTTGAAGTAGCAAATTCATCATGGTAACGATACACAGGCCCTTCAAATAAAACTGATCCTTATTGCCTTCCATAGTGGAATATTTGTGATCTAACACCACATTTGTTACAAGAATCCGCGGATTCAAAACCGACCTAGCGCAATGAAATTGAAGGTGCCATTGCTTAAACCACTGAGCAACTGATATTGGAAGATAGGAGAAATAGTTGATTGGAAGATGCTAGACTATTAGTATAGAAGCAATGCAGTTTGAACAGATTTCTAAAAAAAAGGAAAGATGGCTGTCAAAATGGCCGCCATCTTTGATTTCTCAACACGTTACTCATCCATACCCACAGGCCAATACCTGTACCAAATTTCATAACTGTAAGTGAAATATTAAGGTCACAATGGTCAGTTCAAGAATGAAGAAAGATGGCTGCCAAAATGGCTGCCACAAAGTGGCTGCCATCTTGGATTTCTCAACATGTTCCCGTCTGATACCCACAGTAGGGTGTTTCAGCGGCCCCCAATATTTTCTGATCCTGCTTGACCTTGGTCTTGTATTGCAGTTTATATAGTAAAAGTCACATGTAAAATTTTGGCCCATTCTATAAATACTTACCTTTACCAGAATTCACTTGAAGTTTATAATGTAATTCCCCATTGGCGAACTTGCAAATCCAGAAGATATTTTTTCCTCAATCCATAGTTTCTGAGGAAGTTTTGGGAGGGCAATTCAAATCTGGAATCAGCTATTTTGTAGCAGGTCTTCCTAATGAGCTAGGAAGTGTTGAATTACCTGTACCAAATTTCATAACTCTTAAGTGAAATATTGAGGTCACAATGGCCAGTTCAAGAAATGAAGAAAGATGGCTGCCAAAATGGCGGCCATCTTCTCAACATGTCCCTGATCCATACCCACAGGCCCATACCTGTAACAAATTTTATATCTCTAAGCGAAATATTGAGGTCACTATGAGCAGTTCAATAAATGAAAAAAGATAGCTGCCAACATGGCCACCACAAATGGCAGCCATCTTGGATTTCTCGACATGTTCCCAATCCATACCCAGAGTACTATACCTGTACCAAATTTCATAACTGTAGGTGAAATATTATTGTCACAATGGCCAGTTCAAGAATGAAGAAAGATGGCTTCCAACATGGCCACCACAAAATGGCTGCCATCTTGGATTTATCAACATGTTACCAATCCATACCCAGAGTCCCATACTTGTACCAAATTTTATAACTGTAGATGAAATATAAAGGTCACAATGGGCAGTTCAAAAATGAAGAAAGATTGCTGCAAAAATGGCCACCACAAAATGGCCACCACAAAATGGCCGCCATCTTGGATTTCTCAACATGTTCCCAATCCATCACCAGAGTCCCATACTTGTACCAAATTTCATAACTGTAAGTGAAATATTATTGTCACAATGGCCAGTTCAAGAATGAAGAAGGATGGCTGCCAAAATGACCACCACAAAATGGCCGCCATCTTAGATTTCCCGACATGTTCCCAATCGATACCCACAGTACCATACCTGTACCAAATTTCATAACTGTAGGTAAAATATTAAGGTCACAATGGGCAGTTCAAAAATGAAGAAAGATGGCTGCCAAAATGACCACCACAAAATGGCCGCCATCTTGGATTTCTTGACATGTTCCCAATCCATACCCAGAGTACCATACCTGTACCAAATTTCATAACTGTAAGTGAAATATTAAGGTCACAATGGGCAGTTCAAGAATGAAGAAAGATGGCTGCCAAAATGGCCACCACAAAATGGCCGCCATCTTGGATTTCGCGACATGTTCCCAATCCATACCCAGAGGCCCATACCTGTACCAAATTTTAAAATAACGTGCAAGCACTTTAACAGCTGCTTGTAGATAGACTATATACCTATCTGGCCATCTATATATCTATCTATCTATCTATCTATCTATCTATCTATCTATCTATCTATCTATCTATCTATCTAACTATCTAACTATCTATATTTGTCTATATATCTTAGTCAGGCGGCATATGTAATCTACTTTGGAGTGCTTGCCAACTTTGATTTCTCACTGCAATATCTTCTTTAACATTCCAAGGAATAAATCTAAGCTTGTCGTCAGGTCTGCATTGGCTTTATTAATTATTAATTCACGTTATGAAGCTTCGCATGAAAAAAGCTAAAAAAATACCTAGGGGCCGGACACCCATTTTTTGGCCGACCACATATTAGCTGATGTAAAAGGTTTTAGCATATGGATGGGTTCCTTAGACCCTAAGAAACATCCTTCAGGTCCGCAACGTTTCCAATTGGCTGCTCAATCCATGTTATTCAAGATGGCGTCCAAGATGGCCGCCATACACTCGTTCTTTTTTAACTCAGTCACAATTTCTCTTATCTGTTCAAGTAATACATCAAATTAGGGGTATTTCAGGTCAAGGAATCCAAAAATGATGGTATCAAGGAGATTGGAAGTGATTTATGACCCCTCTGAGGAAGACTCAGGACAAAATGAAAATAGTAAAGCATGTCATAACAGCTTCGACATCTGACATTACGAATCTGGATTCACTCAAATAAGAAGACATCCACACCTTCCTCTGTTTACCAGTGAGTGGCAACAGCGTTCGGACCAGTTTTCAGCAGCAGACATCAAACTTTTGGAGGCTATGTGAGCCAAACTAGCATTTGATGGCAGAGAAAAGCTGGTTGAACTCTTAGAAAATTAATCACACTATAACCTGCCATAAAACTTCATTTTTGAGGATAATCGACCTATTCTCCTCAAAATGCTCCAATTGTGGATACTAATTCACAGTGTCTGTGATTGCAGTGGCATGTGTTCCTATTGGACTAAATTTTTACCACTAAAAAATTCTGAAATCACCAATAATTTCTAATAAATATGATAAGCAAATACAATCAGCAAAAAAGCTGCTTGCTTAATGGTATTGCAAATATCTTTGGAAGATGGCGCGAAGCTAGATCTGAGCAATTTCACCAGTTCAAGAGTTCAGAAGCAGGTCCAACATAGGAGGCAAGGATGTATAGTCTACATGATTTTTGGACGTGCCTCTAGCCCTGTACTATATAAGACAAAATAAACTTTCCCTTTTCATTAAAACCTTTAGTTTACCAATCTGAAAATCATGACAACTAATCAAAGACTTTCCTTCACCAGATGAAGTTTTGCGGTAGGAGACACAGGTACCTAACTTGCTTGTTGAACCTAAAAATGCTGAGATACAAAGAACCTGTTAAGATTAGTTTTGTTTTTTTATGACTTAGAGGAATGCATTTTGCCATCACTATTTACTACCCTTTCCCAACGGATGATTATGAAGAACTTCAGATTGCATATGCTTTCTCATAAGTATAATTTGAAGTCAAACTTGAAGCTATTCAATTATGACACTGATGACAGAATCCCGGCAACTCTTCACCAGTTGTATTGGTCATGTGCCATTCAGCATTGAAGCATATTAAGATTTGTGCAATCACTGTGCATAAACCACTGATGACCCAAATTATCAATTCTTGTAACTATTTGATATTTTGTAGTCTGTAGAAGTACCAGAGAAATTCCAGTGCTCCTGGTTTTGATTAACCTCGACACTCCAAGCAATTTGTAAGTTATGTCACCAAATTGGTCATTATTGTAAAAATGTCATATATATTATAATCATTATGACACCTGTAGTTATCCACCTAATTGATAAGACCATTCAGCAAGAAAAATTAATAATAATATGTAAATGGCCCAGCCATGAAATTCGCGCAGCTCTTAAAAAGTTTTTTTAGGACTTATGGTTTTACCATAACTTTCATTAAATTTATTTCATATTCAATGTATGAAAGGCAGTTACTTTACTGTTTCAAAGAAATTGAAAGATGGATATATAGAAAAATAGAGAGAAATTCAGACTAGAAAATATAAGAAAAATAAAATAGATCAAAAATAGAATATATAGATAGATAGATAGATAGATAGATAGATAGATAGATAGATAGATAGATAGGATAGCAAATAAATAGGATTAAGAATGAATAGAATTGATACATAGTCAGCTAAATAGTAACAAGAACCCAGGGGTTCAAAATGGAGGTGGAGTAGTTTCCTAAGTTCATATCCCCCAAAAAATGACAATTTCCCTCAGTGCCAAGAACCAGCTGTTGTTAATATATAGGCCTATATATATAAATTGTGAGCTAATTTTCAGAATTTTTACAGATAATCCATTTTCAAGCCACAAAATGGCCTTGTGGCATAGTTAATACGTAAAATTGAATACATTTCATTAAAGAACTTGGAAAGAGCTTTAAAATGATGCATGGAAATGTTTGTCATCTGCCAGGTAGCTCAACCTCCTTTTTGTGGAAGAAGCTTCACAATCATTTTGGAGACCATCATGTGATTATGAGATGAGAAGACTGGGAATCTTAGACATACACGATCCACTAATAGAATTAGTTGTCTCAGTATGGAACACTGGATACAATGTTACTGACATTCATCAATATCCAATGGACTCTGACAAAACTGAGTTCCAACACTAAAGTTAACACTAAACTATATATGGCTATAAAACTTAGGCCTACCGAAATATGTTTAACCAAAATATTTGTTAAGTCTACCAATTTATTCACTAGCATAAATTTGCGATAAGCCAAAATTTGAGAAAAATATCACAAATTCTAATTTTTCCTTTTTTTTCGTTTTTATCAAAATTTTATCAGATTGCCCCTCCAAATGAGTTAAGTTTTTTAAAGAGATATAATTAAGATATCTAAATGCAAAATTTCAGAGGTCTTACTCCAAAATAGACGGAATTATAGAGCATTGAAAAAAATTATATTTTTTTCAAATTTTTGCTGAATTTGCTGTTATTAATTTTTGAACGAGCATTTAGACCCCCAAAAGGCACATTGAGGGTATTTAATGCATATTATGGCAGATTTTCATGCCCATAGGTATAACCATTTCGGATTTCTGTTCGGAAAACGAAAAAAATAAATAATTTTTTTTTAAATTTTCAATATTTTACAAAAACTGTACCAATTGTTTAAATATGAACACCAAATGGCACATATATGCTATAAGACCCATTCATGTGCAAAATATCATATACACAAGTACCAGAGTTTAGGCACAGTGACCAATACGGCTATGTGTGATGCTGCCTGCAGTGGATCCAAGCAGGTTGTAAAGGAAGACACATCCAAATTACAACATGTCTGCGATCCATTCCTATGCCAGATGCATGCTCTATAATCAAGCTAAGTGCATGACTTGACACCAAACACCTCCAAACAAAATGGCTAAGTCAGGGCCCAAAAGACGTTCTGAAAATGCTCAAATTTCAAATTTCCCGCCAAAACTTCCCATTCTCTTGTGTGACTGCATAAATGGAGATGTGTACACACCTCCATTAAAAAGGAAGACTACACTGAAAGCTGCCAAATTAAAGTCTATGCTAGATTGTTGATATTACATAATAGTGATAACAAAAACAATAACATGATCTGCATGTAGATTAATTGCTCACTGTTACATAATCATCAGTTGACAAAGATTATGTAACCTTAATTTTGTTATGTTTTCTTGTTGTCTGTTTTGAATGAAATGAATCACATGTTCATAATTTAATTTAGCTTGTCAAGGCTTATAATGAACTATTCCATAAAAATAATAGAAACAGGGAATATTAATGGAAAAAATTGAATTTTTAAGACATTTTTGAATATGAATATGTCATGTTTTGATATCGAAACTAAATCATTGATAAGAAGCTGGTCCCACTTGACCTAATTTCCTGCTGTCGACCATTGATGTTGAGACCATCACTGCACAGATTTTTGAAACCTTTCTTGTGCTAAATTTCGCTTCGCGAAACGGCCTTTGGCCGTTTCGATGCGCGAATATTAGACTGTTACATAATTAAATTTTGTTGATAGTTAATGAAGATTATGTAACCTTGAGTGTTGTTATGATTTCTTACTTGGTGATCTATTTAAGTCATTAACATTTGTATCAACTTTAAATTTTTATGCACTTCTTGCAATCAGGTGGTATGGAAATAATTATTTCCAATGTTGATACACATGTTGATTTAAATCCCTGAAATATGTCATTGGAGGTTGTTATAGGACAAGACTGAAATTTTAAACCTATTTTGGAATTTATTAAACATATTTTAATTATTTACCAAACCAAACTCTGACTAAACTACTAGCTCCACTTTTATGGCAACTACAGGCACTTCCTGTTCAGGCAGTCACTGCAGACAGGAGCACCACACAGAATGAGCTGTCCTTGTGCTAAGTGAGCTTCGCTCATGGCTGCCTTCGGCAGCCATGAGCTGCGCTCATATTACATGCATTATGATGCACATATTGACTCAAAAGCTATATCAAATTGCGATTTTTTGCTAATTAATTAGCGAAATTTGATTTGATTATAAATTAATTAATAATCAATGTGTGACATTGACAACAAGTTGAATTACCTTTATTATCATGTAAACAACAAAGTTCAAGTGAAAAACCAGAGTTGGCAGCTTGTCTAAAGTAGCCTTGAAATTTTAACAAATGCCGCCTGACTATCTCCCTTCTTTTCATGCTTCCTTCTTTCCTTCATTCCTTCCTTCTTTCCTTCCTTCCTTACTTCATTCCTTCCTCCCTTCTTTCATTCCTTTCTCCTTCTCTTCTTTTATTGGTTTAAGCTTTTTAATGAATTTGTAAACTATCCCCCTGGCTGGCACTTGGCAGCTGCCATCACTGCAGCAGAACATTTAAAATTCGCGGGAAAAATGTACATTTTAGTTTAGGAAATAAAAATTTATTGTCACAGAACAGAAGTTGACCAAAAGTTGATGGAAGCAAGATAATATTCTATTCAGACTGCATGGCAAGTTTTAATGACATAGGTGAAACAGTACGACCAGGGCAGTTGTCATAAGTTTTCCTGAAACTCCTCTCGTAATACAGGCTGCAAGCAGCTGTAATAACTATAAGTGAAAATTAAGGTCACAATCGGCAGTTCAAGAATGAAGAAAGATGGCTGCCAAAATGGCCGCCACAAAACGGCAGCCATCTTGGGTTTCTCGACATGTTCCCAATCCATACCCAGAGTCCCATACCTGTATCAAATTTCATAACTGTAAGTGAAATATTAAGGTCACAATGGGGAAAAACCGTGGTTTACATCTGGTTTGTGGTTACTGGTTTGTGGTTACTGTTTATGGTTTCACCTGATCCATTTACAGCTCCTGTATTAACCGGCCTCCGCTGTTAGGCCGGTTAAAAATACAAATTGACCTGACATATTACCAATTACAGGCTATGTTTATGCAACAGTGAAATTTTCAAAATTACCTAAAACAAGATCCTCAGCATCGCCATGTTCAGGATACAAGCGATAGTGACGAGCCAATCCTGCTTTGCCAATGTACGCTTTGGGACACTTGTCACACTTATACTCCTTGGGCTTATCGGACAGAAGACCTGAAAAGATCAATTGTAATGTTATAAATAAATTTGCAAAGCTATTGAATCATGAGGACTTGATATCAGTTTTTGCTCTCTCTACTGGAAAGACCATTGCCACTTAATTGCTGCTATTGGTTTCATGGCTTGCCTACAGTTAGTATGAAGTTGTCCAGTGTGAAATGCACTTCTTATTTTATATTTCAAGCTTAGAAATATTCTGAAGGTATCTCTGAAAACTAAAGAGGTCAAACATTTTATAAATTCCAATATCTATAACCTGATTCTGACACCAAATTGCAATTAACTGGAGCATGCCCCTAAATACCAATCTGCACCAATAGCTAATTTCATCTTGAATGTAGATTCTCTATCTCTGGATTCATTACGATTGAAGAATTTACCTTCAGGAGATTTTGAAGTTTTGGAACAGAATTTTCGACGATGGCACAAAATGGAAGACGATGTGACATCGCCGAAAATTCTGTTCCAATACTTCAAAATCTCCTGAAGGTAAATTCATCAATAGCTATTTTCATGTTTGGCAAAACAAATTGAGCTTGTATTTTTTTTCTTCTTTTCTGAGTGGAGGGGGGTATCTTGCTAGTTACAAAATATCTGTCTTAGAGATGCATTTTGGAGGCTTCGGGAACTTGACAGGAAGAAATAAATGTCTTGAGTTTTGTATTGAAGAGGATTGCCTTTACAAAACCAGAATTGCTGACTAATAAACTTACCAATATATGTACTCATAAAAGGTTTGTCGTTTGGGTCATTTGAGTTTTCGTCATCTTCGTCTTCCGCCTCACTCAACCTGAAGTCGGAATAACCTCCGTCAGAATCGTCATAATCCTCGTCCCAGTCTAGGTGGTGGATGTGCTTGTAATCCTTCACCATGTGCTTTGGAGGTTTAGATACTCGGCCTGATCTTGTCCTCGGCCTGTGTTTCTTCCTTTCTTCTTTCTCTTCTTTCGACAGCTCGGGCCCTTCAAATTTCTCCTCTTCTTCTTTTGGCCTCTTCTTATACTGTCTCCTGCCAAAGGCTCCAACACCACCAACAGTCACCATACTCTTAGGCACTGTTATCTGCCGAGGACCTGTGACAATCTTTTTAGCACCCCCTGGCGCATCCTTGTTCCCATGTAATTCCGAGGGGTAGATGACCTTGTAAACAATCCGCGTTTGTGTCTGGGGGTTAAATAATACAGTGGAGCCTCCCGCAGAGTTTCTTGCAAGCTGCTGCTGTTGGACAACCTGAAAAAGAAGATATCTCATGTAAATCATAACTCTTGTCTGAAAATGCAAAACTGGAACTGAACTTTTTAATTAAGCGTTCCTATCTTCCAACCAATATTACTAAAATGTACAAGCTAGTAGAAGTTTACAAACTTATCTTAAATATAATTTTCATTTACTGATTACTGTGAATTTAAATTATTTAATACATGTATTCTTTACTTTGTTATCCTGATTACTCAGTTTCAATGACCTGTCAATTTTACCTGCATGATCTGGGCAAGCTGTTCGGCGGAGAGTTGCTGCATGGAAGTGTACTGGTTACCCTGCTGGATGATGCGGATTGGGTTGGTGCTCGTGCCTAGAGGTTCCCCATTCGCATCGGTGGTGACAACCGTGACAGTTCGCGATTGCTGGTCACCACCCCCACCCGTAACCATTTGAATGTGTTGCGAAACTTCATCTGTGATTGTGTCCTCAATTCCTTGTAATGTGACATCATCTGAAGTCACATTATCAGTGACAGTTGTCACATTATCCACTGCTGTCATGTCATGATCAGCTGTCACCACACTGTCATCAACCATAACTTTGTCATGGTCCTGCAGATGGAGAAGCTGCTCCTCATCCAGGGTCTGCACGGTATTAAGTGTATCTGTGGGTACAGCATGCATAGTGTCAGTGCCATCCCCAGCAGGGACAAGGGTGTACGTTATCCCATCCTCTCCCACAACAGTGCTGGCTTCTGTCAACTGGCCATTGCTGTCTGCTACAACTTGCACAGTTTCTCCAGTATATTCGCCCTCATTTTCATCAAAACCCTTCGAAGCCTCCTCCAAAGCTTGTTTCAATATATCCTCGTTGACATCTTGGTCAACTTCATTGGCATTAGAAACTGTGACAATCTGCCCGTTCTCTATAATTGTTGTTCCCGGGTCCAACATCACAATTTGCTGGTCTGAATCCGCCATGATGGTTTTTCTCCCCCTCCGAGGGCGCTACAAAATAACAACAGAGTTTACCTCTTTTTCCAATATTACTGGCTCAGAACGGTGAATTACAGTAGCTTAAGTCATTGCGGGCACCTAGGCAATCAAGAAACGTGAAAATACGTCAGGTTAGAGTAATCAATCTGCGATTCTCGTGACGTCGTAACTCCTTCATCTCAAATTCTGTTGCGACTTTCTGGCGGCAGATGGCGTTCCAGTCGAACAACGAAGTCTTCGGCCACAAACGCCGATCACCGAATTTGGCGGGAAAGTGCTGCAGGTGCCCTCAGAACGCCACTGCCAGTCTGCCAGCTTGACAGGAGCTGATAGGAGCTGGAGCAAGGTCACAGTATATTTTATAGTTTTTTTCCATGGGCTATGTAATAAGAATTTACATTATTTTTTACTACAATATTTCATGTTGGGGGGTTCATCAGATTCAGATAAATTTATTTCCCATAAGGTGTTTCACTTATCAGTCAATGTAATTTTAATAAATTAATTTTGATATATTCACAAAAATATAATTTTAGGTCAGTAAGTACTACTTAAGTATATCTATTGCCCATACTAACTGTTTAGCTCTGTTTGCCCCTTAATTATGAGAGCTGTCCTAGATTGAAAAATGCTTTCTGATTCAAGACTGACCAGTCAGTCACAATGTCAGATCACATAGGACTTGAGCTATCCACTAGTATCATCAGTGGCAGATCTAGACAGGGTAGTCGTGGGGATCGAGGGCGTCATTTTGACCAGTGGCATCACTGGGGGGGGGGCAGTGCAGTGCCCCCCTTGAAATTCACTTGCCCCCCTCATTTTGAGCTTAAACCTATTGTCCCATGGCATAGGTCATTACTAGTCACATGCCCCCCCCCCCCGGTTGAACGCCCCACCCCCCTTCGCCCCCACAAAAATAAATCCTGGTGACGCCACTGATTTTGACATTCACAGGTCAACATCACAGTATTTTTTCTTTAAAATGCTATTCTCCATCTCAGTGGTATTGGGGGAGGGGGACCCACTGGATCAGCGAATGGTCAGTATGTATGTACAGTACTGCATAATTTCTCAAGAGTCAAGAAAATAACGGATGGGTATATCTTAGGGACCTTTCAGAATTTATGACTGGGGGGGGGGGGGTGGGAGTTTTGGCCGAGGGGATACTAACTTTTCATACGTGTTTCAAGGGGGGGTATTAATTTTTGACTAGCATTTACCCGTGATAAAGGATATGTGCATAAAAGGCAATCAAGCAAGTAAATGCTACTCTCGAGGAGAATCTTAAGTGTTGTGTGACAAAATGTCTAAGAGAGGAAGAACAAGAATCCGAGGATTCAAACCCTGGGTTCTGTTGGGGGTGAGTGAGTGAGTTTGTGTTTTACGCCCCATCAGCAGGGTTCTGTTGGGAATTAGGAAAATTTTAAGCATAAGATCCATGGATACAAGATCAAAGTAGCACTGCACTGCAGAATGCAATCAGCTTTGACACCTGTCAGATTGACTTCAAGTGCTCTTTCTCAATGGCAATTTGGTAAACTGAGGGTGAAGAAAGGCTTTAGAACTTGCAGAATTGCAATTTGCATTGTTAGACAGCTTCTGAGAATAGATGCACTGCAAAAAGCAATTGCCAAATGCATTATTGGCCTTCCTTGAAACGCATGGAAGATCGTCGTGTGGGCGATATTATAATGCAAGGTCAACTTGAAAACAGCCCCTCAAGACTCAAATGATCCATTACACCAACAAAGTATTTAAAAGAAAAAAAAAATTGAAAAAAAAAAAAAAATTTTATAGGCCCTATTTAATGAAAAAAAAAAATTGAAAAAAAAATCACAACAAACTGTCCCGAATTCCACAAGGCATTTTAGTTCAGTTGTATATGAACCCAAAATGGCCCACTTGATCACTTCCACACCTGTATTAAGGCCGGGAAAAGTTTTTTCCAAAAATCTCTCAGACTGGTTTTTTAGATAAAATTACCCTGGGGGAACCCAGGGTAATAAATGGTACATTGGTGCGATTGAAATATTTGATGTGGAGCCATGTTGTCGTTTGGGAATCGGCCTATTCTGATTAGAAAACATGGAAGTCAAGGAAACAGTATATCAATATTCAGAATTAGTAGTGAGATTAGGAAAAAGTGGATAGTGAATATTGATGAATGATATATAGAACGTTTTTGTTTTGTTAGTTCAATGCAGAAAAAGCAGGGCTTGTTGGCTTATCAAGAGTTACCAGGCCAACATAATTCGTTGATATAAAGATTAATTTAAGGTAGGAATGTGATGCACAACAATATAAAAAGGAAATAAAAGTTCGTTTTGAAACAGAGATTGCCGTACTGAAATAAAGAGAATGGTTGGGATATGAATATCTTTTGTAGAGAAACGAAATATATGAGAAGTTTTTTAATGGAAATGTCAATGATCTGTAACCCTGAGCTAAAGTGCACTTCATTGTCACTTAATAGTTTAAGACTTGACACGTCAATACCAATGAAGCACTGAGGGTGAATTAAGTTCTGGTTTATACTTTAATGGCAATTACGGCTTGACATTGCAGCTTAAGGTTTGAGGTGAACAGAAATTAAACAATATTCTATTTAGAATGTGAAAAACTTGTATGACACTGCATGGCAGAGCGTGGATTATATAGGATCAAAACAAATAAAATGGCGGCTATATCTCTCGATAGAAAACGGGAAAATGGGTAAACTCTAAAGATACAGGGGGAATGGGGCAACATTTGGTGTTAATTGATAGAAAAAAGTATTATGCATCTGGAAGGGCATGTCTAAATGTTAAAAAGAGGAGTATGAATTAGTAAATTAAAGAAAACAGTGATGTGACGTCATGGCATCCCAGTAGGCCTTAGTTGTGTATTAATATATTAGAAAACACTTCCAAGGGTGGTAAGAAATTTTAACAAAGAAAAAATGTTAAAAAAACACACATAAACTCATTTTATTTGGACTTTTTGAAACGCAAAAGTCCACGAAATGACACGAATCTGTACGCGTGGCCGTGTATAACATTATGTGTGTATTTCTTTGTATGTCGAGGGGGGGGGTACTAAAAATATGAGTGAAACCTAAGGGTGGGGTACTAAAAATCCGTATGAAACTCAAGGGGGGGGGTTTCAATTTTTGACAGGAAGTTCCAGCACAACTCCCACCCCCCCCCCCAGTCATAAATTCTGAACTGTCCCTTACTGATCTTGAGCCTATTGACTTTGACAGAAAAAATAACACAATATTGAGGAATTCATGCAGGCTTTCATATTCATCAAATAAATGTAATGATAACTTGTTTGATACATGCTAATATAATTTTATTGTTTCATTTTAATCTACATTCCATCAACATTGATTGTAAAATAGAGTCTTTTTCATCAACAATATAAGGTTGATGAAGCCATGTCACTGTGTAAATCATACTCAAGTCTCTGTTTGTGCTGTGAGCAACATTCTCGACAATTGTCTTTTTTAGATCATATTCCTTTTCATACATTTTCAGAAGCTCCTCTGATGCTTCACCTGAAAAATAAAATTAAGTATTTAGGTATCAGAATGGTTAGAGTCAAGACAGTTATCTCTAAATTGTGTCAAAGATTCCCCATAGTTTTTATTAGATTAATTTTCATGATCTTCTCAATAGTTGAGTCCATGCAAAAAGTTTTGTTAAAAGCCACACATTTTTTAAAATTTTTTTTGTTGATGCCCAGACAGGCTAGCTTACATGATATTAAAGGTTCAAAATCAAAAGTAGACAGAAATTGTACTACTCACCAAATTTCCAAGTGGGCCAAGTTTGAAAGAGTGGTTCAGTGTCCCACTCTCCCTGATTCTGGTGCAATTCCAAGTCTCCCACATTCTTGAACATCATTGTGAGAGCTCTGAATTTCTCAAGAATTTTATGCTGAAAAAAAAAAAATCCATGATGGTCACTGGTCAGTATTTTTTCCCATCAAGTCTTTTACCACAATATTACTTAATTAATTTGCACTTCAAATGATTATTTTTCCCCATAAATTTCTTATTTTTGCAACCCATGCAACAACCTTTTCAGGCTTTTGTCAATAGCTCACCATGTTCTGCAGAATCAGTGTCAATTGCTGACAGAGGCCATCAAGTCTCTCCATTTCAGCAGCTTTAGATGATTCTTCTTCTGTATTTTCTTCATCCTCAGGCTTTGGTGCACTGTGGCAAAACACAGAGAAAATGGTGTATATCTCTGGCTTAATTTGAGGTTTAATGGGAGCATTTCAAATTTTTAATTTTTGCCTGATTTGCATTGATTGAGAATTAGATCTTCGAATGAATAAGTGACTGGTTCATCCATTTAAAAAAAAAAAAAATAATGAAATTTTTACAGACACCCAATATGAAAAAAAAACCCTGTTAGTTTTTAAGCTGTGTAAAAGATGTAGGACATTTTTGCGTAGATAGTTTGAATGTTGCTGAGTTAAGCAGACACTAGTATTAATATACTACCTACCTGGCTTCTATTTTAACGTTAGAAATCTCTTTGACTAGAGACAACCCTCGCGTGTTGCTGTCATCCCACTTCTGCATGTAGTTGTGCCAATCGACCACTCCGTCCTTAACTTTGCGAGAACTGCCTGTCAAGTTGCCCTGTGTGGGACTTCTACCTGGACTCACTGTAGATTAAAACAATACATTTTAGAATTTTAGATGAATGTAGGCCTAATAATTAAACCAAATGCTGGCACTGTACAAATAACTTGTTTTACAATGATTTTAAACAAGACATAGTCAAGACGCGCTAGACTTAATTCATATAGAACAGCTACCTCGCTGTGTAATAATTAACATGATTAAAGAAATAAATGATGTATTATAGGATGTAAACATTTCATTATCGCTCATAATGCAACTCAAAAATAACGTTTTACCTTGTAAGGGAGTGATATTTGGACTGTATCCTAAGTTCTTTCTAGCCCCTCCTTGTTTCTGACTGCTGCTATCCCTTTTTGGAGTTTCCATTGCTGCGAAATCAGTCTGATTTCACTGAAAACTTAGATTCCCCCAGAGCTGTCAAACATCCATACTTGCACGTGGTAATGTTTATTGTGAAAGAGCGCACCTTGCGGGGATCCCCTTTTGACGTCACGAAGCTGTGAGGGAACCCCGTGGCTGAATGACAGGAGCTGACCTGTTATGTATTGAAGGTTTTAGTTGATTTTTGCTGGTTGTAGCCATCAGACAAGATGTTTGCAGGACGGAACTGTATCTTTAGACAGATATCTACCATTCTGGGCAAAGAAACTGGTGCATTAACCCGCAGAATCGATTTTATACGCCACCAAAGGCATTGTTTACATCGTTTGACAGCTTTGACATTTGCACGTGGTTACTCCAGTGTGCAGCCACCACCTCCTTCAAAAGCCAATACCAGCGATTGGGAATTTGATGTCAGTCCTTTTGGGACATTCACAGTGAGGACAGGGGCCATAGCAAGTGTATTCGTCAAACCTATAGACCCCCAGAAGTATCCCATGCAGAATAAAGCATTCATCAAAGTGACAGCTCAGGAGGATGGCACAGATGATGCAACCATATCTTGTTCAGCCGAAGATTCCAAGATAGTTCTGATGGCTGAGCATGATGATCCTAGTGCTGACAAGAAACTCTTTTCTTGTGATATCGAACTTCCCATTAAATTTGGTGAGTTAATTATGCCATAAATTTTTTATCGATATGGCCCAATAAGGTGCTATAGAGGCGTTAAACCTAAACCTAAACCATCAAACTTTTGAATAATTTATGCCGAGAACCCGAAAAGCACACATTTGAAATTATCAGGTTGGAAATATCTCTCGATCGATCGATTGTCCAATTTACAATTCTTTGCATTAAAACAAAACAATTTCTAAGGTTTGTTTAATTAAGAAGTTTTTAAATGTTAGATGCATATAACCATCCCCACAACTTGCCAGATATGCAAAATGAAAAACAAAAAAAAATCATTTTAACTTAAATATAACAGTTTATGGATTGCTAATTTTCATTATGTTTTTTTATTTTATTTTATAATTTTTGTAATGTCTTTTTACATAATCTATGTTTACTTTTTAAATTTATTTTCAGATCTAGATCTAGAAGTTGATGGAGGAAGAGACTTAGCTGTGAAAGGCTTTGAAAATCATTATGTAGTTATGAGATCAGATAAGGGAGCCTGCTACATGTTTAGTTTGAAGGTATGACAACTATAGGAATTCAAAGCATAAAGCACATCAGTACATTTTTTCAGAGATATATCATGATATAAATTTTGTGATACACATATGTACCATGCACTGAATGCAGCTTAATTTTTCCCAAACGCATCCATACGGAGAATTTCTCCTATTTTTATACTGGCCTAGTCTTTCTATTTCTATTCTTCTTTGACTCAAAATTTAATGTGAAAATCAATATGCATACTTTTTGTTTTCAGACTGATACTGCTGATGTTCACACTCTTGGCGGAAACATAGTTTGCAAATCTTATATTCAAGCAAATGGCACGTTTTCTACATGTTTGCAGGGGGTAAGTCCTCACTAGGCCTAAGTCTTGTATTTTACTCAACATCTTCCAATTCTTCAAGATCGTACCAAATTGAGTTGTCATATACTGTAAGTAAGATTGAAATTTCTGATATTGCTTAATTTATAAACTCCTGTATTTATTCTCAGGATGTCTTGTTGGATAGAGTACTTGGTCTCAGCCTGGATGTTATAACAGAGGAAGGAGAGATTGATGTGAAGGTAAAAGCTTAACATTTATATTGGATTAGCTAAGAGATATAGAGACACACTAGAAATGTCACGTTTCCTGTCCTTTTTTCATTTCTTGTATCTTTTCCAGGCAGTCTACTCAGATCAATCTCGCTTCAGTACGGATTCAGGAAATATCCACTTGAAAAGTTGTCATCGAAGTTCGGAGGTAGAAATTGGGGAGGCAGGCAATCTTACTGTAGGTGAGTACAAGACTACAAGTTGACTATTCTTTAGTTGCAACTCACTAATTAATAATTATATATGGGGACTAACTTTGTCAATGGAAGTGCTGATAATCATTTTGATGAACTTTTCTATTAAGAAGCATCATCACTCACTGATCATGCGTGGGAAGGATATATATGTTACAAAGTTGCTCAAGTTTAGTGTTTACTCAATGTTTTAATGTGAAATGAAATTCCTCCATAATGACGTTTTGCAATATTTTACAATATAGTTGTAGGTCAGTGTTTAAATCATCCTTCACCTCAATGCTGGTTCCTGATCCTTTTCTAACGAGCCTACTGAGTGCATAAATGCTGGACGTAAAGCCCCAATCCATCCACCTATTTCTAGCACTTGTAGTATGGAACCAAACTGCATGAGAGGTCCCAGCAGGTTGGTATGGAACTAGATCTTTGAACAAGGAGTTAACACCAGAGGGATGTTTCTGCTGCAATGCCTCTGATGCTGCATTTTATCACCAGAGCTCACATGCGGCTGACTGGCTCCAGGGACCAAGGATGCTCCTGCTCTGTGATACTCATCTTTTTCTTTCGCAGCAAGTTCATCACGTTTCGCAGATCAATAATTCACATTGACAGCAGAAAGGTCAATGTCAAAATTCAGTGATCAGATGTGTTTTTGTCATGTGATCTTTCATTTGATATATTAGCTTTAATCATCTCCAGTCTCCTGTTTGTCTCCAAAGGCTTAGCTTAGCTTTGATCTGCATCAGTTGCTAATCACAAAAGTTTTTGAGGTCATCCAGTTAAAGTTACGTGCTGTGCTTGCTGCACATTTTTTAGTCAACTTTCCAAACAAATATAAAAAAAACATGTATATATGTCGAGTCTCTCATCTCTCAAATCCTAACCCAGAGAAGGTTAGAAAGTGACTTACAGATAAAACTTCGTTTAACTCGGTAGTGGCAATGATAAGAATTAACACAAACAATAAGCTTTAAACCAATATGATTAAAAAAGGCGAAAAGGTAAAGGTATGTTCCAGCTCAAATGAAGACATTAGTAAATTAATAGTAAGACTCCTTGAGGCCCTGGGTCAGGGAAGGGACAGGGGGCATAAACTTCATTCAGAGCTGTAGGATAGGGTCACAGGGGATTCAAAAGTACCATTGGTAAAATGGCCAAGGGACAGGGAATTCAAAAGTGAAATGGCCAAGGGGCAAGGGGACATAAATCCCATCCAGAGCTGAGGGACAGGGAATTCAAAAGTACCATTGGTAAAATGGCCAAGGGACAGGGAATTCAAAAGTGAAATGGCCAAGGGGCAGGGGGACATAAATCCCATCCAGAGCTGAGGGACATGGGATTCAAAAGTACCATTGGTAAAATGGCCAAGGGACAGGGAATTCAAAAGTGAAATGGCCAAGGGGCAGGGGGACATAAATCCCATCCAGAGCTGAGGGACAGGGAATTCAAAAGTACCATTGGTATAATGGCCAAGGGACAGGGAATTCAAAAGTGAAATGGCCAAGGGGCAGGGGGACATAAATCCCATCCAGAGCTGAGGGACATGGGATTCAAAAGTACCATTGGTAAAATGACCAAGGGACAGGGAATTCAAAAGTAAAATAGCCAAGGGGGGATCTGGACAGGGGACATAAATCCCATCCAGAGCTGAGGGATAGGGGATTCAAAAGTGCCATTGGTAAAATGGCCAAGGGACAGGGAATTCAAAAGTGAAATGGCCAAGGGGCAGGGGGACATAAATCCCATCCAGAGCTGAGGGACAGGGGATTCAAAAGCACAATTGGTAAAATGGCCAAGGGACAGCGAATTCAAAAGTGAAATGGCCAAGGGGCAGGGGGACATAAATCCCATCCAGAGCTGAGGGACAGGGGATTCAAAAGCACAATTGGTAAAATGGCCAAGGGACAGGGAATTCAAAAGTGAAATGGCCAAGGGGCAGGGGGACATAAATCCCATCCAGAGCTGAGGAACAGGGGATTCAAAAGTACCATTGGTAAAATGGCCAAGGGACAGGGAATTCAAAAGTGAAATGGCCAAGGGGCAGGGGGACATAAATCCCATCCACAGCTTAGGGGCAGGGGATTCAAAAGTACCATTGGTAAAATGGCCAAGGGACAGGGAATTCAAAAGTGAAATTGCCAAGGGACAGGGGGACATAAATCCCATCCAGAGCTGAGGGACAGGGGATTCAAAAATACCATTGGTAAAATGGCCAAGGGACAGGGAATTCAAAAGTGAAATGGCCAAGGGACAGGGGGACATAAATCCCATCCAGAGCTGAGGGACAGGGGATTCAAAAGTACCATTGGTAAAATGGCCAAGGGACAGGGAATTCAAAAGTGAAATGGCCAAGGGGCAGGGGGACATAAATCCCATCCAGAGCTGAGGGACAGGAGATTCAAAAGTACCATTGGTAAAATAAATGGGACAGGGCAGAGTCCGCGAAAAGTGCCGGTTTGCCGGTCAAAACCGGCAAAAATAGCGTGTGACCGGCAAAAATAGAGTGGTAACCTGCCCAAATGTCCGATGGGTTTGTTGGAGACTCAATTAGCTGATAAAGTAACCAATGCAATTAGCAGAGGCCTCAGAAATCTCCAGTGCAATTGAAAAACATCAATGGCACAAATTGGTGACAGATGTGTCAAATTAGCTCAAATGGATTGCAATTAAACATTGTGAGAAGTGTCAATACCCCCAGCATTGCAATTAGTGATGCTCTACAATAGCTGTATGTGGCCATACAAGATTTGAGACCCTGCAAGAGCTTGGAAGGTGGTCGGATTTCTGTAACTCCAGTGAATTGTAAAAAACAAATACTGCTTTGGGATAGAAATCTAATGTTATAATTATGAAATAAACCTTACACCTGGTCAAGCTATGGCTACAACATAAATTTCAATACATGCTTTTGAAATTATATACATAGTCACCCAGGTTAGTTCAGCCTCACCCAGGCACAAATAATTTGAAATTATCTACGTTTTGGCATTTATTAAAACTATAGTACACATGTATCTATATTTGATATTTCTGCTTGTCAATAAAAGTTTATATATATATAGTAATAGTTGAACACCAAAATTAAATGTAAATTTCGTTTTTGTAAAGGTCAAAAACTTGAACTTCAACCAATGGGTCAATAAACTCTAGATATTTGAATTAAGGGTGGCTTTACCTACATAAATTATGTTGAAGGCCCAGGCAAAGCAACTTCAGATCACCGTTTAAATAACCAAATTGGAATTTCGGGCAGGTAAGACCTCATTCGGGCAGGTAGAATTCAGAATCTGCCTGCCCGAATGTCCTGTGTGTCAAAACCACTTTTCGCGGACTCTGGGACTGGGAATTCAAAAGTAAAATGGCCAAGGGGCAAGGGGACATAAATCCCTTCCAGAGCTGAGGGACAGGAGATTCAAAAGTACCATTGGTAAAATAAATGGGACAGGGAATTCAAAAGTATAATGGCCAAGGGACAGGGGGACATAACTCCCATCCAGAGCTGAGGGACAGGGGATTCAAAAGTACCATTGGTAAAATAAATGGGACAGGGAATTAAAAAGTGAAATGGCCAAGGGGCAAGGGGACATAAATCCCATCCAGAGCTGAGGGACAGAAGATTCAAAAGTACCATTGGTAAAATAAATGAGACAGGGAATTCAAAAGTAAAATGGCCAAGGGGCAAGGGGACATAAATCCCATCCAGAGCTGAGGGACAGAAGATTCAAAAGTACCATTGGTAAAATAAATGAGACAGGGAATTCAAAAGTAAAATGGCCAAGGGGCAAGGGGACATAATAGTCGGGCAGATCAGAGGGGTCCCCCTGCACCCGTCTGAATATTTAACGGGACCACGTTTTTTCGTGCCCTAATAATGTCCTTTTAACAAAAAGCCAATGTTAACAGGACTATCAATGTCCCATGGGGTTTTTACGGCGGCCATTTTGAATTGAAGTTGACGGCCGAAAAACGTCTATTAGAAATTACAAGTTTAACTATCTCAGGAACTATTCAAGCTACATTCACAAGTGGCACATCTATTTCTATGTTTTTGGACATGCAGAATCTGAAAATGACATTAATTTCTTTCTAAATTGTAAATATCACCCCATTATGGCCAAATATTTACAAAAAATCGCATTTATTAAATATTTCACCTTATTTCAGTTTATTCTACATCAGCCAGTTAACCAATAGCTCTGTGTGATGACATATTTGACAAGCACTGAATATAAGCTTTCAAATGAGGTATAATATGTCCAAAAGAGATGATTATTTGATAAGCTGTGTTATTTCAAAGATGTTCATTTGTGATTCTGCGATCATTTAGCAGCACGGGCGAGGTAGAACTCCTAGTCAGGTTGCAAGACAGGTTACCTTGCACCCTCTGGTATAGTTAATTGCACCCAATTTTGACTGCCAGATATTGTCTGGAAACATATTTTAGATGCTCCCATTGCCAATTATTGTTCCAAGGGGTTTTTCTGGTGGCTATTTTGGATTAACCTCTGAAATTTGTAAAAGTGTGGTTTTAGCATTATTGTCACTTTCTGTGTTAAAGCAGCCATTGCTCTATCATAGTTTATGCCATTGAAGAAAATTAAATACCAAATTAAACTTTAAAAGCTAAGGAGTTATGGCTAGTTCTCACGGAGACGTAACAGAGGGTTCTTGTTGCGTCGCTTCTTGCTTTTCCAGGAAAGAGGGAGGTTTTTTACCTACATTCAACAATTCGGCGACGATATTTTCGTCTACGGCGCTTCTTAAACTGCCTCGCTAAAAGTTCCTAGAAGTCACATGACCTTATGGCGAGGCAAGAACTTGCTTCACGAAAGATTCAACCGGTTGAATCTTTGCGAAGAAAGAAGTGGTGAAGCAAAAGACCAGAAAGACCCCCAAAATGATTGGGCGCAGTTAGAGACAGCTTGGGCGAAGTTAGAGACAGGTTGGGCGAACTTAGAGGCAGGTTGGGCGAGGCTACTTATCATTGAGTCAATGGAAATTCGGCGAAAAAAGAGAACAACTCGCCGACGCAAACAGGCTGTTTAAACGCCGAAACAGGCACTTGCTTCACCGTAAAATGTATTTGCTTGGGCGTAATTGAAGATTAGGATGAAGTAAGAGGATGCTAGGGCGAAGCAACAGCATGCTAGGGCGAAGAAAGAGACTCCTTGGGCGAACCTAGTTTAACATTGAAGCAATGGAACTGCGACGAGGCTCCTCACAACTCGCCGACACAATTCTCTTCTTGTTTCGTCCGAAATTACGAGCGTTTCGGCGTAGAAAACGAGAGCCTCGTCGTAATAGGAACCATCAACGACGATTTAGAACCTCTAATTGATTATATAATTGTCCAAAAATGGCTTGAAACGCCGAAATTGGGCGAAACTTGACTTCCTGGAACCTCTACAACTTCGCCGTCACTTAACCACGCTCGTGAGACCCAGGCATTACTCTTTCAAATGGTGTAAATAGTATGCTTGTACGATGCTTGTGCTGGATGTCATAAAAATAATTAAACTCTCCCTCCCTAGGTAGCAAATTTCTTCGTGAGCATAAACGTGTCTCATAATTCATTTAATTTCATTTTTTTAATGAGTAGCCCTAGAAAAACATCTCAAACCTAAAGAATGATAGCCCTTGATGTCACCTACCATCTGGCAAATTTATTTTCTTGTTACTACAATTATCAAACCTTCCAAAGCTAAATAAATGTTGCTGTCGGAGTCATAAATCTCCTCAGAAACATAAAATCCTCCCATTTAATTTCAATTTAACCTATCCTAATCACTAGATGACTCATCCCCAACCTGCCAAATGGATAGCCCTTGATGTCACCTTTTTCTTGGCACCTTGGTTTCCTAGTTACTACAATTTTCTATCCTGCCAAAGCAAAATAAATGTTGCTGTCCGTGTCAAAAATCTCCTGTGAAACACCAAAATCTCGCACAGATTTTCATTTCCACCTATCCTAACCACCTGATAACTCATTCCTGACCAATTAAATGGATGTGGATGGACAGCACTTTATGCCAGCTGTCATTTGGCAACTTGGTTTCCTTGTAACCAGAACTGTTAACCTTCCCAAAGCTAAATAAATGTTGCCGTCAGTATCAAAAATCTCCCCCAGAAATACCAAATCCTTCCATTTATTTTTAATTGTACCTATCCTGATCAGTAGTTGACTTATTCCTAACCAACCAAATGAATGAGAATGGCCAGCCCTTAATGTTAGCTTTCATTTGGCACCTTGGTTCCTTGTTACTACAATTGCCAGCCCTGCAAAAGCAAACTAAATGTTATGTCCTGGTCAAAAAAATCTCGTCGGAAACACAAAATCCTCATTTGTATTTTAATTTTCACCTATCCTAATCACCAGATAACTTATACTGATTCATCCAAATGGATCTTGATGGATTGCCCTTGATGGTAGCTTTCATTTGGCACCTTGGTTTCCTTGTTACTACAGTTGCCAGCCCTCCAAAAGCAAACTTAATGTTATGTCCTGGTCAAAAAAATCTCGTCAGAAACACAAAATGTCCCCTGTATTTCAATTTCCACCTATCCTAATCACCAGATAACTTATAATGAACCATCCAAATGGATGTGGTTGGATTGCTCTTGATAGCAGCTTTAATTTGGCACCTTGGTTTTCTTGTTAATACAATTACCAGCACTCCAAAAGCAAAATAAATGTTATGTCCTGTTCGAAAAAATCTCCTCGGAAACACAAAATAATCCCGTCCCTTTTAATTTCTACCTATCCTAATTACTAGATAACTTATTCCTTACCAACAAAGTGGATGTTGATGGATAGCCCTTGATGTCTGCTTTCATCTGGCACCTTGGTTTCCTGCTTGCTACAAATGTCAACCCTCCCTGCAAAGCTAAATAAATGCTGCTATTTGTTTTAAAATTCTCCTTGGAAACCCAGAATCCTCCCATTTATCTTCAGTTCTACCTATGCTAATCAATAGGCCACTCATTCCTAGCCAACCAACTGGATGAGGATGGATAGCCCCTGAAAGCTGATATCAAGGGCTATGTGTTTGGTTGGTTAGGGATGAGTTTTCTGGAGGTTAGGACAGGTGAAAATCAAAATACGTGGGAGTATTTTTTGTTTCCGAGGAGATGTTTGACTCAGACAGAAACATTAACTTTGCTTTTGGAGGGTTGACAGTTCTAGTGACAAGGAAACCAAGGTGTCAAATGAAAGCTGACATCAAGGGCCATCCATCAACATCCTTTGGATTGGTTAAATGAGTTATCTGGTGAGTAGGATAGGTGGAAATTAAAATACAAGGGAGGTTTTTGTGTTTCCGACGAGATTTTTTTTACCAAGACATACATTTAGTTTGCATTTGGAGGGCTGGCAATTGTAGTAACAAGGAAACCAAGGTGCCAAATGAAAGCTGACATCAATGGCTATCCATTCGGTTGGCTAGGGATGAGTCATCTAGTGATTAGAAGACGTAGAACTGAAAATAACTGTAGAGATTTTGTATTTCCGAGGAGCTTTTTATACTGACGGTAACA
The DNA here is from genome assembly GCA_026936325.1 of Platynereis dumerilii. NCBI lineage: Eukaryota > Metazoa > Annelida > Polychaeta > Phyllodocida > Nereididae > Platynereis > Platynereis dumerilii. The sequence goes on from JAPTHN010000011.1 coordinate 23,999,142, forward strand.
TATATTAGCTTTGGTAGGGTTAACAGTTCTAGTATCAAGGAAACCAAGGTGCCAAATGAAAGCTGACACCAAATGCTATCCATCCATATTCATTTGGTTGGTTAGGTATAAGTCATCTACTGATTAGGATAGGTAGAAAAAATGGAAGGATTTTGTGTTTCAAAGGAAATTTTTGATACTTACGGTAACAGTAATTTAGCTTGGGGAGGGTTGACAGTTCTTGTAACAAGGAAACCAATGTGCCAAATGAAAGCTGACATAAAGTGCTGTCCCTCGACATCCATTTGATTGGTTAGGAATGAGTTATCTGGTGATTAGGATAGGTGGAAATGAAAATCCTTGCGAGATTTTGGTGTTTCACAGAGGATTTTCGACCCGGACAGCATCATTTATTTTGCTTTGGGAGGGTAGAAAATTGCAGTAACAAGGAAACCAAGGTGCCAAGAAAAAGGTGACATCAAGGGCTATCCATTTGGTAGGCTAGGGATGAGTCATCTAGTGGTCAGAATAGGTAATATTGAAAATAAATGGGAGGTTTCTGAGGAGATTTATGACACAGACAGCAACATTTATTTAGCTTTGGAAGGGTTGATAATTGTAGTAACAAGAAAATAAATGTGCCAGATGGTAGTTAACATCAAGGGCTATCCATCTTTGGGTTTGAGATGTTTTTACAGGGCTACTCATTAAAAAAATGAAATTAAATGAATTATGAGACACGTTTATGCTCACGAAGAAATTTGCTACCTAGGGAGGAAGAGTTTAATTATTTTTATGACATCCAGCAAAGCATCTTAAAAGCATACTATTTACACCATTTGAAAGAGTAACTCCCTGGCTTTTAAAGATTAATTTGGTATTTAATTTTCTTCACTGGCATAAACTATGATAGGGCAATGGCTGCTTTAACACAGAAAGTGACAATAATGCTAAAACCACACTTTTACAAATTTTAGAGTTTAATCCAAAGTAGCCACCAGAAAAACCCCTTGGAACAATAATTGGCAATGGGAGCATCTAAAATATGTTTCCAGACAATATCTGGCAGTCAAAAAACTGGGTGCCATTAACTATACCAGAGGGTGCAAGGCAACCTGTCTTGCAACCTGACTAGGAGTTCTACCTCGCCCGTGCTGCTAAATGATCGCAGAATCACAAATGAAAATCTTTGAAATAACACAGCTCATCAAATAATCATCTCTTTTGGACATATTATACCTCATTTGAAAGCTTATATTCAGTGCTTGTCAAATATGATCATCACACAGAGCTATTGGTTAACTGGCTGATGTAGAATAAACTGAAATAAGGTGAAATATTTAATAAATGCGATTTTTTGTAAATATTTGGCCATAGTGGGGTGATATTTACAATTTAGAAAGAAATTAATGTCATTTTCAGATTCTGCATGTCCAAAAACATAGAAATAGATGTGCCATTTGTGAATGTAGCTTGAATAGTTCCTGAGATAATTAAACTTATAATTTCTAAGAGACGTTTTTTGGCCGTCAACTTCAATTAAAAATGGCCACCGTAAAAACCCCATGGGACATTGATAGTCCTGTTAACATTGGCTTTTTGTTAAAAGGACATTATTAGGGCACGAAAAAACGTGGTCCCGTTAAATATTCAGACGGGTGCAGGGGGACCCCTCTGATCTGCCCGACTAATCCCATCCAGAGCTGAGGGACAGAGGATTCAAAAGTACCATTAGTAAAATGGCCAAGGGACAGGGAATTCAAAAGTGAAATGGCCAAGGGACAGGGGGACATAAATGCCATCCAGAGCTGAGGATTCAAAAGTACCATTGGTAAAATGGCCAAGGGACAGGGAATTCAAAAGTATAATGACCAAGGGACAGGGGGACATACATCCCATCCAGAGCTAGGGTTGTGCTGATTCGATGATTGTCACTGACATGGCCCGAAAATCATTGCCAAAAGTTTCTATTCTGATGTTTGTGACAATATAATTAAAATCAATTTCCAGCGATATCCAAAAAATGGCTTTATTCAGTCCAAACATCAGAATACAGGCTGTATAGGCCTACAATTACTGTATTTGGTGTCATTTTAAAGTTGATGAATGTCATTATGCCATCTATGATGTTCTTTTTTGTGCCAAACTATTGGCCAAAATAGATATTTGACAAGTCAGAAATGATTGTTTTGTACCTAAACTTAATTTTAAAGTCTGCACCCAGGCTAAATAGATCTACTGCTGTGCAGGATATGATTCTTTTTTTTCTTAGTGTCTGATATACTACACGTTTCAGCTGAACAATCAATGCTTTAATATAACAATTATGCTGAACTTGACGCTCGATTTAAAATCTAATCGAAATACTTGTCGATTAATCAATTGCAGAAATGTTTCGATTGCAAAGCCCCATCCAGAGCTGAGGGACAGGGGCTTCAAAAGTACCATTGGCAAAATGGCCAAGGGACAGGGAATTCAAAAGTAAAATGGCCAAGGGACAGGGGGATATAAAACCCATCCAGAGCTGAGAGACAGGGGATTCAAAAGTACCATTGGTAAAATGGCCGAGGGACAGGGAATTCAAAAGTGAAATGGCCAAGGGACAGGGGGACATAAATCCCATCCAGAGCTGAGGGACATGGGATTCAAAAGTACCATTGGTAAAATGGCTAAGGGACAGGGAATTCAAAAGTGAAATGGCCAAAGGGCAGGGGGACATAAATCCCATCCAGAGCTGAGGGACAGGGGATTTAAAAGTATTATTGGTAAAATGGCCAAGGGATAGGGAATTCAAAAGTGTAATGGCCAAGGGGCAGAGGGACATAAATCCCATCCAGAGCTGATGGACAGTGGATTCAAAAGTACCATTGGTAAAATGGCCAAGGGACAGGGAATTCAAAAGTGAAATGGCCAAAGGGCAGTGGGACTTAAATCCCATCCAGAGCTGAGGGACAGGGGACTCAAAAGTATTATTGGTAAAATGGCCAATGGACAGGGAATTCAAAAGTGAAATGGCCAAGGGGCAGGGGGACATAAATCCCATCCAGAGCTGAGGGACAGCGGATTCAAAAGTACCATTGGTATAATGGCCAAGGGACAGGGAATTCAAATGTGAAATGGCCAAAGGGCAGGGGACATAAATCCCATCCAGAGCTGAAGGACAGGGGATTCAAAAGTATTATTGGTAAAATGGCCAAGGGACAGGGAATTCAAAAGTGAAATGGCCAAAGGGCAGGGGGACATAAATCCCATCCAGAGCTGAGGGACAGGGGATTCAAAAGTACCATTGGTAAAATGGCCAAGAGACAGGGAATTCAAAAGTGAAATGGCCAAGGGACAGGGGGATATAAATCCCATCCAGGGCTGAGGGACGGAGGATTCAAAATTACCATTAGTGAAATGGCCAAGGGACAGGGAATTCAAAAGTGAAATTTCCAAGGGACAGGGGACGTAAATCCCATCCAGAGCTGAGGGACAGCGGATTCAGAAGTACCATTGGTATAATGGCCAAGGGACAGGGAATTCAAAAGTGAAATGGCCAAGGGACAGGGGGACATAAATCCCATCCAGAGCTGAGGGACATGAGATTCAAAAGTACCATTGGTAAAATGGCCAATGGACAGGGAATTCAAAAGTGAAATGGCCAAGGGGCAGGGGGACATAAATGCCATCCAGAGCTGAGGGACGGGGGATTCAGAAGTGCCATTGGTAAAATGGCCAAGGGACAGTGAATTCAAAAGTGAAATTTCCAAGGGACAGGGGGACATAAATCCCATCCAGAGCTGAGGGACAGGGGATTCAAAAGTACCATTGGTAAAATGGCCAAGAGACAGGGAATTCAAAAGTGAAATGGCCAAGGGGCAGGGGGGACATAAATCCCATCCAGAGCTGAGGGACAGCGGATTCAAAAGTACCATTGGTATAATGGCCAAGGGACAGGGAATTCAAAAGTGAAATGGCCAAGGGACAGGGGGACATAAATCCCATCCAGAGCTGAGGGACAGTGGATTCAAAAATACCATTGGTAAAATGGCCAAGGGACAGGGAATTCAAAAGTGAAATGGCCAAGGGACAGGGGGACATAAATCCCATCCAGAGCTGAGGGACATGGGATTCAAAAGTACCATTGGTAAAATGGCTAAGGGACAGGGAATTAATAAGTGAAATGGCCAAGGGACAGGGGGACATAAATGCAATCAAGAGCTGAGGGACAGTGGATTCAAAAGTACCATTGGTATAATGGCCAAGGGACAGGGAATTCAAAAGTACAATGGCCAAGGGACAGGGGGACATAAATCCCATCCAGAGCTGAGGGACAGGGGATTCAAAAGTACCATTGGTAAAGTGGCTAAGGGACAGGGAATTCAAAAGTGAAATGGCCAAGGGACAGGGGGACATAAATGCAATCCAGAGCTGAGGGACAGTGGATTCAAAAATACCATTGGTAAAATGGCCAAGGGACAGGGAATTCAAAAGTGAAATGGCCAAGGGACAGGGGGACATAAATCCCATCCAGAGCTGAGGGACATGAGATTCAAAAGTACCATTGGTAAAATGGCCAAGGGACAGGGAATTCAAAAGTGAAATGGCCAAGGGGCAGGGGGACATAAATCCCATCCAGAGCTGAGGGACAGCGGATTCAAAAGTACCATTGGTATAATGGCCAAGGGACAGGGAATTCAAATGTGAAATGGCCAAAGGGCAGGGGACATAAATCCCATCCAGAGCTGAAGGACAGGGGATTCAAAAGTATTATTGGTAAAATGGCCAAGGGACAGGGAATTCAAAAGTGAAATGGCCAAAGGGCAGGGGGACATAAATCCCATCCAGAGCTGAGGGACAGGGGATTCAAAAGTACCATTGGTAAAATGGCCAAGGGACAGGGAATTCAAAAGTGAAATGGCCAAGGGACAGGGGGATATAAATCCCATCCAGGGCTGAGGGACGGAGGATTCAAAATTACCATTAGTGAAATGGCCAAGGGACAGGGAATTCAAAAGTGAAATTTCCAAGGGACAGGGGACGTAAATCCCATCCAGAGCTGAGGGACAGCGGATTCAGAAGTACCATTGGTATAATGGCCAAGGGACAGGGAATTCAAAAGTGAAATGGCCAAGGGACAGGGGGACATAAATCCCATCCAGAGCTGAGGGACATGAGATTCAAAAGTACCATTGGTAAAATGGCCAATGGACAGGGAATTCAAAAGTGAAATGGCCAAGGGGCAGGGGGACATAAATGCCATCCAGAGCTGAGGGACGGGGGATTCAGAAGTGCCATTGGTAAAATGGCCAAGGGACAGTGAATTCAAAAGTGAAATTTCCAAGGGACAGGGGGACATAAATCCCATCCAGAGCTGAGGGACAGGGGATTCAAAAGTACCATTGGTAAAATGGCCAAGAGACAGGGAATTCAAAAGTGAAATGGCCAAGGGGCAGGGGGGACATAAATCCCATCCAGAGCTGAGGGACAGCGGATTCAAAAGTACCATTGTTATAATGGCCAAGGGACAGGGAATTCAAAAGTGAAATGGCCAAGGGACAGGGGGACATAAATCCCATCCAGAGCTGAGGGATAGTGGATTCAAAAGTACCATTGGTATAATGGCCAAGGGACAGGGAATTCAAAAGTGAAATGGCCAAGGGACAGGGGGACATAAATCCCATCCAGAGCTGAGGGACAGTGGATTCAAAAATACCATTGGTAAAATGGCCAAGGGACAGGGAATTCAAAAGTGAAATGGCCAAGGGACAGGGGGACATAAATCCCATCCAGAGCTGAGGGACATGGGATTCAAAAGTACCATTGGTAAAATGGCTAAGGGACAGGGAATTAATAAGTGAAATGGCCAAGGGACAGGGGGACATAAATGCAATCAAGAGCTGAGGGACAGTGGATTCAAAAATACCATTGGTATAATGGCCAAGGGACAGGGAATTCAAAAGTACAATGGCCAAGGGACAGGGGGACATAAATCCCATCCAGAGCTGAGGGACAGGGGATTCAAAAGTACCATTGGTAAAGTTGCTAAGGGACAGGGAATTCAAAAGTGAAATGGCCAAGGGACAGGGGGACATAAATGCAATCCAGAGCTGAGGGACAGTGGATTCAAAAATACCATTGGTAAAATGGCCAAGGGACAGGGAATTCAAAAGTGAAATGGCCAAGGGACAGGGGGACATAAATCCCATCCAGAGCTGAGGGACATGAGATTCAAAAGTACCATTGGTAAAATGGCCAAGGGACAGGGAATTCAAAAGTGAAATGGCCAAGGGGCAGGGGGACATAAATGTCATCCAGAGCTGAGGGACGGGGGATTCAAAAGTGCCATTGGTAAAATGGCCAAGGGACAGTGAATTCAAAAGTGAAATTTCCAAGGGACAGGGGGACATAAATCCCATCCAGAGCTGAGGGACAGTGGATTCAAAAGTACCATTGGTAAAATGGCCAAGGGACAGGGAATTCAAAAGTGAAATGGCCAAGGGGCAGGGGGACATAAATCCCATCCAGAGCTGAGGGACAGCGGATTCAAAGTACCATTGGTATAATGGCCAAGGGACAGGGAATTCAAAAGTGAAATGGCCAAGGGACAGGGGGACATAAATCCCATCCAGAGCTGAGGGATAGTGGATTCAAAAGTACCATTGGTATAATGGCCAAGGGACAGCGAATTCAAAAGTGAAATGGCCAAGGGACAGGGGGACATAAATCCCATCCAGAGCTGAGGGACAGTGGATTCAAAAATACCATTGGTAAAATGGCCAAGGGACTGGGAATTCAAAAGTGAAATGGCCAAGGGACAGGGGGACATAAATCCCATCCAGAGCTGAGGGACATGGGATTCAAAAGTACCATTGGTAAAATGGCCAAGGGACAGGGAATTCAAAAGTGAAATGGCCAAGGGACAGGGGGACATAAATGCAATCCAGAGCTGAGGGACAGTGGATTCAAAAGTACCATTGGTATAATGGCCAAGGGACAGGGAATTCAAAAGTGAAATGGCCAAGGGACAGGGGGACATAAATCCCATCCAGAGCTGAGGGACATGGGATTCAAAAGTACCATTGGTAAAATGGCTAAGGGGCAGGGAATTCAAAAGTGAAATGGCCAAGGGACAGGGGGACATAAATGCAATCCAGAGCTGAGGGACAGTGGATTCAAAAGTACCATTGGTATAATGGCCAAGAGACAGGGAATTCAAAAGTGAAATGGCCAAGGGGCAGGGGGACATAAATCCCATCCAGAGCTGAGGGACAGTGGATTCAAAAGTACCATTGGTAAAATGGCCAAGGGACAGGGAATTCAAAAGTGAAATGGCCAAGGGGCAGGGGGACATAAATTCCCATCCAGAGCTGAGGGACAGCAGATTCAAAAGTACCATTGGTATAATGGCCAATGGACAGGGAATTCAAAAGTGAAATGGCCAAGGGACAGGGGGACATAAATCCCATCCAGAGCTGAGGGACAGTGGATTCAAAAATACCATTGGTAAAATGGCCAAGGGACAGGGAATTCAAAAGTGAAATGGCCAAGGGACAGGGGGACATAAATCCCATCCAGAGCTGAGGGACATGGGATTCAAAAGTACCATTGGTAAAATGGCTAAGGGACAGGGAATTCAAAAGTGAAATGGCCAAGGGACAGGGGGACATAAATGCAATCCAGAGCTGAGGGACAGTGGATTCAAAAGTACCATTGGTATAATGGCCAAGGGACAGGGAATTCAAAAGTGAAATGGCCAAGGGACAGGGGGACATAAATCCCATCCAGAGCTGAGGGACAGGGGTTTCAAAAATACCATTGGTAAAATGGCCAAGGGACAGGGAATTCAAAAGTGAAATGACCAAGGGACAGGGGGACATAAATCCCATCCAGAGCAGAGAGACAGGGGATTCAAAAGTACCATTGGTAAAATGGCCAAGGGACAGGGAATTCAAAAGTGAAATGGCCAGGGTACACAGGGACTCAACAACCCATCCAGAGCTTGATCCCTGAGCCATTGGATTTTGACCAGGTATCCATTGTCAGTTGACATACCACTGAAGACCAAGGGTATGTGCAATGATTGTGCGCGAGGCTGCAAATCACATCCGATTTGGCATCAGATTTGGCCCCGACCAGGACAAATTTAAAACTAAAGGTTTTGCTTGACAATACTTTTTTAATTTTTTAGCATTTGGCTGTATAGTAGGGTATCACTTCAAGGTTTACCTTGAATTCGGAATTTAGTCAATTCAAAAGTCGATCATTATCTTTCTAATCTTCAGTTTCCAACTACCTGCAGCCTGGGGTGTATTATCTTGTAATGGCTTCCTCTTTCATCTTTTGACATTTCCTGGATTTTTTCCTCAAGATTTCCAGAAAGACAATCATGTTTGATCATTGGACCCTCACAGGCATAGCATGCACATGCAGTTAGTTATTTTTTTAGTTAAGGGATTTTAAATTGGTTGAAAATTGAATCAGTAATTCTGTTTCAGTATCAGATACTTTTATGCTGGGCATTGGAAAGTTTAAATGGTGTAAAACTTGGGAGTAAAATATGTGTAACATTTTATGGACTGCTTCTTCAAATCTTTTAATTAATGTTACAGCCGATGAATTAAAGCTACACACTGGGTTATTCCTTCTGAGGTCACATCCCTGTCATTGTCATGTATTTCTTTATGACTCATGTAGTCGGTGAGGTCACATCATACTTGCAATGCTGTCTGAACAAGTCCCTGAATATACCAATTACCACTGAGGTCACAAGTTACCTCTTGAGGTCATAAGTTATCTCGTAACAAACTGACTTCCCATTTCAATGTGAAGGAATGGGCTTGATGTGAGATCATTGATGTCCACAATGACCACAAACATCTGAACATAAGCACTTCGAAATCTGCAGCTGTAACTAACATTACAGCCAATCAGTTTGGTAATCGGTGGGTTCTCTTTCTGCCACATTTTTTATAATAATTATACTATTTTCTCTGGTTGATCATCCTTGGTATTGATATAAATTTATATTGTAAGTAATATTAAATTATTGGATGAGGGATCAATATGTTGCATGGTGCTGCTGTGAAAGTGGACTCTACCACAGATATCAAAGGTTATGCTGTGGTAGCCTGTTGCCTTGAGGTTAGATAATGAACTTCCGAATGAAGATCAAATTTGCCATGACCCTTGCTAGGACCTCCCTTTGACACAAAACGGACAGGATGTGGTCAGACCTGTCATCAAAGCTTTGTGGCGGCCGTTCTTGTGTCTGTCTCCTGCCAACTCCTCGTCGATGACTTTGTCGATATTTCTCAGCCGCCATCATGCAAAACGAGCTGTCATCAGGCCCTAATTGTCAAAATGTCCTTCTTCGTGCTGCTATCATTATTTCCGTATAGACACGTGAGCTTTGCCCAATGTAATCATTTGCCTTGAATCCTGCCATGGAGCATGTGCACATCTTCGTATTGATATGCCGATTTTTTTTAAAATTTTTTTGGCCATTGTATAATTTATATTAACCAAGTTGCTTAAAAAAACATCATCTAATTCTATAAATGGTGTTTTACTGCACTCATCCATCTTGCAGAATGACTCTTCCTTGGGCAATGCATTCTCACGTGGTCATTGGCTCTCTGCCGCCTGGTTGTGTCAGCTTCCCACATGAGACTCTTGATACCATATGCATAAGAAGGAGTTAACTCAAACTGCCTGACATTGTTGCAGACTTTTCTTGTAATCAATTTGTCCAAATAAGTAATTAGGTGTTATAGGAAAAATTGATCATTTTGATAAAGCGATAATGAAATTGTTGACGTACTTTTCCTATGAGCCAAGTCACTGTATGACTGTGATAGATTAGGTGCTACTTGCAGTGTCTCACCCACCCTTGTGGCTGGGAAAGTTTTATGCCGCTTTGTGGTGGCTGTCAATAATGCTGGTCCTTGCTGGGCTAATGAGGACCATCCCTTGATGAGCAGATCTTGTGCAGGGTAATTTCTTATCGACACTTGATGCCAGTGTGTGATTAGTTTTAGTACTAAATGGCCATCCTATTGATTCTGTGATTATCTCAACTCTTAGGAAGCAAGGTAGACTTTAAGACATTGTCCCTCCTGATTAATGATTGCGGTTCGTGGCTTCTCATTGCCCGGATTGGTCAGTAGCTGGAAAGCTATTTACGAGTCCCTGGATCTGATGGTTATGAGGTAGAGATCAGGTATTGAAGGGTTACCACTTGTTTGGCAGTGTTTCTTTACTGCAGGTGGCTAATTCATCCATCTTCTTCACAAATGTCTCATTAGAGTAAAAAACAGCTGGCTTCTTGTCAAAGTATCAATCACGGGAAGCTTGGCTCAATAGTCAATAGTATAGTATCAGCAGTTGAATCTGATGAACTGCTGTCTTCCCAATTACCCTGCTGGCTCATGCTCCATCTCTGATTCATCTTTTCGGCTGTTGTATCATTCAAAAGTGCTCATCAATCCGTGCCATCATTCATAGGCATCAGTCTATGGCATCAGTTTGAGGCTTCATATTGGCATTGGATACATTTTCTCTTCACATTTAAATGTTTTCTTGTATTGGTGGTATTATTCTGAGGCATTCTGGGCATTAAGAAGTATTTTTCATATTCCACCTATTTCTGTGGCGTTATTCTGGAATTAATTAGTCCCATCATCCTGGCATAAAACTATGCATTGTTCTGCTGTAGACAGTTATCTGTTCCATTCATTTGCTCTGCATAATCTCTCCTATTTGTGACACTGTCTTTGACTTTGTGTTGTCATGGTCAAGACAATGATGATCAGTTAGGTCGTTTCTGTGATTTCATGATGCTTCTATTCTGCATCTTGTATTTCATTTCAATCAAATAATAAGCATTATCGGTCATAAATATGAACATGGTAGGATGTGTCAAATGAAAAATACTAAAGCTTAACTTGATTTTATGAGAAGCAAATTACCTTGACGCACAAATTTTACTTTATAGTTACGCTTCAGAAGTTTCTTTTTTGATGCATTCATTCCATAAAATATTCTCATGTGTCTCTTTTTGTATGAGCCAAGAAACTTGTTCTGAAGACTTTTTGCATCCTAATTACCATTCCTAATCTTGCTGTGTCATGCATGATGGCAATTAGCCTTCGCTGTTGGGCTATGGTGGCCTCAATTAAGATAATTTATGCAGTATATAATCTGCCATCAGCAATCATTTCAAAATTTTTTTTCTATGTATTTCAAATAGAATGTTGTACTGAAGGAATTCCGGAGAATATCTGCAGTGTGTTGTGCCAGTTATTGTCATCCTCCCATTGCACGGTTCTTTAACACTTACCCTGCCAACAAGCACTATAAAATGACGGAGTTTTATGAATATGCTAATCTTTTTACAGCTTTTTTCCGGCGTTTAAAATCCGTGCTTTAAATAATTGTTAGTGGTATTCTACAAAGAAAATATACTTAAAACAAAAACCAAGACAACAGTGACAACATTCAAACATTCAATCAGTTGCTTTTAACAATGTCAAACTGTGATTATATTGCTCACACCGGAGATTTGTTTATCTTTTAATGATTACTTCACTGAAACGTGGTGCATGTGGTCAGGGTAGGTTCACTAGCCTTACACTAAGAGGTGAGGATAGTTATTGTTGTGAGTGAGAACCAGGCACGCGGAAGTTACTGTGACTGGAAATACAGATGTAAAACCGCTTCCTCTCCTGTGTTTCAGATCTGCATGTTGTTTTATGCCATGTTGTTGTTTCCTTTTTGTTTGAAGTTGGCAGATTTAAGTCTTGCAATTTGGCATAACTTATACCAGCAGAAGTACCCCATTAGATTTTCTTCTGAGAATCAGATTATACTCACAATAGGCAATTGAATAGAATTTTTAAGTGATCCTGTTCCTTTCAAAGCTCTGTCTGCAGAGATCTTTGTGTTATTAAGGGAAATTACTTTTTGATGCCTTACTGTAGGTAAGAACATGATGCTGGCTTCATTGCTTGTGTGATTAGAGCATTATTTCAATTTATTTGTCCCTTAGATTACTAAGGTTTCTGTTCTATAAGTTGCAAGATGTTGTGTTGGTCGTATCAAACATTGTGCTGGATTTGCTCTTTGCACAGAGTTAGTTTGTGAAAATCAAAATTGACATGACCTATGAGTGACCTTTGCCCTGCGACTCTCCGTATGGCCCATTCTCACAGCGAGAACTGGAGAACTCGGCGACATAAAACGATTACATAATTAATTAAAAACGGATTAGAGGCACAGAACGGCGGGAAAAGATAATGAATCGTTGGGCAAGATCATGTCTGCGGGGCAAGATCATAGATCTGTAGAACAAGATCATAGATCTGTGGAGCAAGATCATAGATCTGTGGAGCAAGATCATTGATCTGTGGAGCAAGATCATAGATCTGTGGAGCAAGATCATATCCACCTGGGAGGCTGCAAAAGCTGTCGTCGAGGCTGCAAAAACTGTTAGCGAGGCTGCAAAAACCGTTGGCGAGGCTGCAGATGTTCCGCAGGAGCAGTACAAATGTTCCATAGGGGCAGGGGATGGCCCTATATCCCGCCGATCATGTGTTTTACTCGAAAAATGCCCGCCGGACATAAAAAAATTGACAAAAACTTTTGCTCTTCCTCGGTGGCTTGAAACAAAAATTTCAACAAGCTTAATCTTTTTTGACTTCCACGGCAGAGTTACCTCCATTTCTAGGAACCCACCGATCCACAAAAAATTGTCGGCAGGATTTCACAAATCATCAAAAAACCATCCAAATTTCTGGGAAATCATAGCCCACTGACGCCTTAAGTCCTCCGTAAAGTGCCGTGAGACCGAGGCAATACCCCTTTCTGCTGTGCCAGTGCTTTTTTGTTTTGTGGTGGCTGTCAATAATACTGGTCCTTGCTGGGCTTATGAGAACCATCCCTTGATGAGCAGATCTTGTGCTGGTTAATTTCTTATCGACACTTGATGCCGATCTGTGATTAGTTTTAGTACTAAATGACCATCCTATTGATTCTGTGATTATCTGGACTCAAGGGAAGAAAGGAATATTTTAAAACCATTGTCCCTCTTGCTTTCTAAAGGTTACTTATTGCCCTGATAGGTCAGTAACTGGATAGCAATAGAGCTGCCCTTCAGCTGCCCTGGATGTGATATTTTTTCAGATGCTGATCAGCGTTAAAGACAACTCATTTGTTTGGTCAGTGTATGGTTTCTGCAGGTGGCTTCTTCCTTCATCTTCATCACAAATGTCTCATTAGCGTAAAAAGGCAGCTGGCTACTCGTCAAAGTATCAATCACGGGAAGCAAATCACCTTGACTAAGTTGCTGTGCTGGATTGGAAGTCCTGGGGCATAGTATCAGCAGCAGATTCTAATGAACTGGTGTCTGCTCAATTAAGCTGCTGGCTCTAGTTCCATCTCTGATTCATCTTGTGATCTGTGAATCATTCAAAAGCATCGATGTCTGACACAATTCAAAGACATCAATCTGTGGCATCAGTCTGTAGCTCTTTCCCTGTGTTTAGAATGTGACATTGGTTTTGGCTTCTCACTTGAAATACGGGTATTTAGTGAAATGAAATTTCTTTGTGGTATCTGTCTGAGGCATCCCGGAAATCAGTACACATGTAGTTTCCATAATCCATTAGCATCAGTCTGCAAAAAAGTCCTGGCATAAAACCATGCAATGTTATATTACAGACATTTATCTAGGCATTCATTTGCTCTGCACAACAGTCTCCTCAATTTGTGCCACTCTGTCTTGCACTTGACTCTGTTCTGTCATGGGTTTGACATATATGCTTTGCAGGCTGATTATTTCTCTGTGATTGTCATGTCAGTGTTTTGGCACTGTATTCAGGAATGCGTTGTTGCTTTGGAGTTTGGTATGCTGTATTCTGACCTTTTTGATGATGATGATGATGATTACTCTGTGCCTTGTATTTTCTTTCCTCTTCATAATGCAATAAATATACGCATGTCTATCCCTCAAACATAAATGTCAGCATGTTAGAATTTTCAAGAAAAACTTACTGAAGTTTAAAACTCCTTTTCCAGTGATGTCTACCATTGTATTTTGGTACAACCATCCAGGTTCCATATTTTGATGGATAGGAAAAAGATGAATGTGAACTTATTTATAAAGGCACGAGGTTCAAACATGTCACTGACCAGTGCGAATTTATAATACAGTGATTTCAGTCTCGAATTATGCAATCATGGGTTCAAGATAAGTAGGCTATGCTATGCATTTCTCACAGTGGAATTTTGATTTAACTTCTTTTTACGATGCTAAAGACAGTCACTCCTTTCACTCCGTCATCTATGACAGGATGAATTTCTTTATAACAAGAAGTCCAAGGCACACAAATTTATATTTAGATTTTTGGTAATTTGTCTACCATGTATTTACTGTACTGTACAAATGTTTGCTCAATTTGAATAGGAAACCAGATCTTGTCATCAACCAATAACAAACTGCCAGATTCTGAAGAGAGCTGTGCTAATTCATGGTTGTATGTGGAAACAAAATATTTTGAAGAAATTGTGGCAAACCTTGATGCACAAATTTTGCTTTTGTAGTTGTGCTATGATCCCTTCTTTCCATAAAACATTCTCGTTGTATTAGCTGACAAACATTCTTTAAAAACTTTTTGCATCTTAATTACCATTCCTAATGTTGCTGTGGCATGCAAGGGGAAAATTAGCCTTCGCTGTTGGGCTATGGTGGCCTCAATTAAGATATTTATGCAACAGGCATCTTCCATCAGCAATAATTTAAAACATGTATATATTGCAAATTAATGCACTGAGAAGAAAGTCCAAAGAACTAATATATATATGGTGACAATTATTGCAGTGAGGCAGTCCAAGGCATGCGGAAGTAACTGTGACTGGAAAAGTATGGCTGCCTGAGACTGTTACACGATTTGCCTGAAGGTCTTATCACCATGGTTCTCGCATCATCTGACTGGTATCTGGCTGTTTGTCATGAAATGTTAAACAAACTATTTCCTCGTCTGTGTGACACAACAACACATTTGTGTGTCATTTCTATGACATTTCAACAGTTTCTAATGTGTTGGACCAACAGAGTAAAAGTTGGCCAGAAAAGTGGCACTGTTCTTCTGTGCCTCTGTAAAGCATTACCAAGGTAGAAAGTTATATAGATCTGTGTGTCATTGAAGGAAAAATACTCCAGAAAATAAGAGAATTTTCAGCGTGATTAAAGCATTAATTTTCCTTTTGATTCCCGATGTTTCAACACATGATATTGTATATATCAACAAATCCAGATAAATGTGCTCAGTTCACAAGCCCTCACCCTACATTGCAGGGCTCGTTTACATTCAAATTATCATTAAATTGGCTTTCAAGAGCATTCCTAAATTGTGGATATGTTTTTC
Organism: Platynereis dumerilii; assembly: GCA_026936325.1. NCBI lineage: Eukaryota > Metazoa > Annelida > Polychaeta > Phyllodocida > Nereididae > Platynereis > Platynereis dumerilii. The sequence continues at coordinate 24,014,528 of JAPTHN010000011.1, forward strand.
ACACCAGAGGAGTAGTAATCTTTCAGTTATTTCAACATGAAAACACCTGTGATGTGGTCAGGGTGGGCTTGCGCAAGTCAGCCCTGAGAAGTGAGGATGGGAATTAAATTGTGATATACATTTGTTGCCTGTTTGTTGTATGATATTGTGTAAATGGTATTTGAAGTTCTTCTTTATTAGCTTTTCACCAAATCTGGTTTATGAATATAAAATTTTCCATGGTTGTTGCTCTGCAACCTTCCTTGGCCACAATATTCACAGGATGTGGTCAGACCTGTCATCAAAGCTTTGTGGCCACTGTTCGTCGACCTCTTACCAACTTGTCAATGACTTTGTCGATATCCCTCGGCCATCTTAAAGGAAAACGACCCTTCATCAGATCCTAATTATCGGAGGTTCCTACTTTGTTCTTCTTCATTATTATTTCCATATTGACACATGAGCTTTGCCCAATGTAATCATTGGCCTTCATCATGCCAAGGAGCATGTTGACTTCTTAGTAACCTTTGTTTTTGTGGTATTAATACTGTTTAGTTATATAAATCAGTTATTGCATCATAAATTCGACTTTTTATCTATAGACAAAAACGGGGATAAAAATTGCTACACTTTTTCACAAGGAATGTTGGGGTTGCAATTTTCAACCTTTCTGTAGGGTTATAATTTTATCAAATAAAACTTATTAAGGTATAAACGGAAATGGTTCAGCAACATAGAAAACCTGACACTGCTGTCTTAATAACATCAGGGTAATACTGCATAATTAAACAGCAAAATATTGATGTAATAATAATCAGATATATATTCATATATCCCATATATGTGACCTGCTCCATCAAAATGGGTTCAAAGTCGGCCTGCTATCATATTCAGTTGTGAAAATTGCTTTGTTCTACTGGAATTTGGCTTTAAAATGGTATTTCATTTGCCTTGATATCTCCACCCAATTCAAAGATACGGCACCTCAAACATTGATGGTACAAAACATCGAACTTTGAGAAAATGGCATTTAAATCTCCCGCCTTAACAATAAAAGAACTAGGAAAACCAAGAATGATGCCCAATTGGGATAATTTAAAATCAGTTTTTGGTTAATATGGTCTTAAATAATCGAAGCAAATTACTTTTGCTAAAACTTGGTACCAACAACTGAAAATCATCAAAATGTGACCTTTTGACGCATTTTGTTAATTTCTGGAAAATACAGATTGCCTACTTTGAACTCATTTTGGTGGAGCAGGTCACATATGCCATATAAAAATCTTATCAAAAGTATGCTGATGAAAACATACAGCATGAGCTTGTTATGGGTCAAAATTTGAAAACGTTGAAATTTCAGCTGAAAAAAATTTGAAAATTTTTCGCTCCAGAAATGCCTTTTGAAGTTTACATTGGGTCGGTCAAACAATCAGCTATCACTGCACTTTCATGTCCAAGGGTCCCAATGCTCTGCTGGTCTGTACTGAGGTGATAAACACAGTTGTAGTGTTTTTTGACTGTCATTAAAATCACACTTATAACTAAAAAATCCTGACCTCTTTGGGCTAAAAAATCTATTGCCTATGATTAGGCAAGTTGCTTGCACATTTTGGGCCAAGTTCCAGGTCTCTAGGCCAATCATTTTTGAGAAACTGCATTTTGATCAATTAAAATACCAAATATGTGTGTCATTAGCATCATGCCTATAACTTGAAATCCGTACCATTTAGAGCCGAAGAATGTATTACCAACGTATAGGAAGGTGGCTATTCTGCACACATTGAGTTATATTTCAGGTCTCTGTGACCAATAGTTATGGAGATAGAACATATCCTTGAACCAGAAATTTACAAACACAAGCAAAAATACTCTTTTCATCAATAGTTTGGATTCTGAATAATACAAATGATCTCCACTACTCCCTCCAGTGCCCAATGTCTTTGCTAAACCATATTTCAGACACTAGGCAATGATAAAATGTTACTGGCACCCCTTATTTGATTAGTAGTTTCAGAGAAGCATCAAACGTCATACTTAGCATGTCAGAGGCAAGGAAAATGCAAAAATGTTATGTAATATTCTGTTGAAACATTTATTGATATTATATGTTCAACTGATTTCAACTCCAGTCACCTGCAACAAAATTTTAGTGAGATTAAGGTGATGAGCCATTTTTGACATGATGCTAATGACAGCGTGATGCTAGTGATAATTAATGTAAAAATCTTTGCAGAGACCAGTGCAAAACTGGCAGTCTGGCAATTTGTGCATGCAATGACCTTATGAACACCAGAAACATGTTCACAGTGATTTTGGTACAGAAATATGCTGTCAAAATAGAGTAGCAAGGCGTTTGCTAATGACAAATTGAGATAGGACAACTGACGTGCCAACAGAAACACTCTAATATTTTGGTGTACATAAATGATACAGAGCTACAGAGAGTTCAGTTATTTTCTTGGGTTCCTAGACAATGTCAGACGTAAGGTTTTCTCACAGAATGTTTGTCCCTTTAATTTTTATTAAGAAACAAATCCGGAGTGATGCTAATGACACAATATTGGAGACACTGATACAACAGCCTCCTGCTCTTATACAGAATATTATTTCAGCTATTGGTAACAAGAATTTAGAAGACTGGCAGTCAAGTTTCCATGTATGGAAGAGTTTAATTGAATCAGGATCCTGTACCAGTTTTTGTGATGTGATCTTTCAAAGAAAATGTTGGTGGAGACAGGCCATTTTCAGGGGGGTTGGCCACTTCAATGCTATTTTTGGATGGGATAAAAATATTCTGCCACATATTTTTTGTGTTAACATTTTTCCTAATATCCTTGTCTATGACAAATGACAACAGGAGGTCCTCTACGTGCCTCCCTGCCCTCATGAATTATTGTTAAATGCCGGAGACAAGAGTTTCAGACTTACCAAATTTTGACCCTTATACATGATTGCACTGTTAATATTTGGTAATACACATTTGCATGTTGATCTATGGAATTTGCTGCTAATCCCATTGACCATATCACTGTGATATTAAGTGCTATGTGTCGTGCCTTGCCCGCCCCTGCTCCTGTTGTGTGGCAATAAGCTCTGCTGTTTTGTGGTGGCCGTCAATAATGCTGGTCCTTGCTGGGCTAATGAGAACCATCCCTTGATGAGCAGATCTTGTGCAGGGTAATTTCTTATCGACACTTGATGCCGGTCTGTGATTAGTTTTAGTACTAAATGGCCATCCTATTGATTGTGTGATTATTTGGACTCTGGAGAAGCAAGGCAGACTTTTAAGACATTGTCCCTCCTCGTTAATGATTGCAGTTCATGGCTTCTCATTGCCCGGATAGGTCAGATACTGGAAAGCAATTTAGCGACTCCTGTATTCTGTGGCCATCAGTCTGAGGTCAGCATTAAAGCTATACCACTTGTTTGTTTAGTGTATGGTTTGTGCAGGTGGCGTCTTCCTGTATCTTCATCACTAATATCTTATCTGAGTAAAAGGTAGCTGGCTACTCCCCAAAATACCAATCAAAAAAGCAATTCACCTTTGCTTTATTGCTTGCTTCAAGTTGCTTGGTCTACTTGGTGTTGTCTGGGCACATGACTTTCGTCAACAAATTCTAGCAGGATATTTGAATTTGTTTCTTAATAATTGAAGACTATCTCTAATTTCATCTCTTGTTAGCATGTGATGTTTATCTTTGGCATCAGACTGTGACTCTGTCTGTGACTCTCTATCTGTGTCTGCCAATCTAAGGCATCAATATGTGACTCCTAGTTTGCATTTATCTGTGTCAAAATCTATGGCTCGTTGTATTGTATCTGTCTTTGGCAGTTAGCTGTGGAGTAATTGTGCATCATTCTTTGTCCTTTGTCAGTATTCCTCTGAGAAGTCCTTTTCACAAGTCTTTGAATTTCTTTTTCCACATCATTATGTGATAGTCTGGGATATCATTCAGTAATTAATCTGTCGCATCTCCTTGACATCAGTCAATGGCATGTTTCTGTTGCAGACATTCATCTGTGACAACAATCATTCAATTTGTGTCAGTCATTGTCCCACTTGACTCTCTTCTGCCATGATCTTCACATAATCTATTGTGTTTTGGCTTGATTATCAGGTCTCAGAACAGCTTATTATGACACTAGAGTGTTTTATAAATATGAACGCTTATCCATATGTATTGTTGTTTCTTTGGTATATAATTTGTATATTGCATCAATCCCTTTTGGCCTGATGTTTCTGGCTTCTCCCTTGTAAATTTCTTTCATTTAAAACATATATGATATTATATATTGATAAAATATAGTAAACTTTGCTTTCAGTGTTGAAACCTGTAGAATGTAGATACTACCAAGAAAGAATATTCCTTGGTTTTATCAAACCATCTAAACTGAACCAAATAAAAAACGCAAAACTATTGCCAGGGCTTTATTTTTCTGTATATGATTCAGATAGGCTGTTGATTTTATGCATATGTATAACCAGGTTTCAAAGGACTCTGTTCCATAAAATCACTACAGTGTGACCTTTGTTTGCACATCTGCGGCCTAGTTTATCACATTGGGGTATGGTGAGTGGAGAGGGGTCTTAGGCACACTGTAGGGCAAATTTAATGATTTCATGTTAAAGCTTGAAGAAAATGATGCAAAAGGCCATACAATTCACTTCATTTACTGCCACCTGACTTGCTTAAAAAAATGTATTTCTGAGGAGTCAGGTGAAAGTTTTCCACACACAATGTTATTCCAATGGAACAATGCCACTACGGAAACAAGTCCTAAAAAAGCCCAGACAATAGCTGCGGGTGAAAAAGGCTTAGGATCTTTCAGAAGGGTTTCACACAACCTGTGTATCAGCTGCAGAGTTAAACATCAGCACTTTTTGTGCCCTCCTTTTGCTATTCTCCCTACCGCACATCTTCCGCTGTAAGAAAAGCATAAAGAAAGCCCATATTGTACTGATGTTTGTCGTACGGCTGCTATTCAGGTTGTTAGAGGTCTTTTTGATAGACCCTATGCCTTTTCACTCTGTTTCATGTGTTTAGGTCATTCCTTTACCTGTTTCAATAGTTGGAGTGTTTCACTTCAATATCATTGTGTGTGACAAACTCTGACCTGACTTCTCAAACAACAACATTTTAACAAGTTAAGTGGCACCAACTGAAGCAAATTGTGTGGCCTTTTGCGTCATTTTCTTCAAGCTTTCACATGAAAACACTAGATTTCTCTGTCGAGTGCCTAATACCCCTGTCCTATGACCATACCACAATGTGATAAACATTGCCGCAGATGCAGATCTATGCAATGGTCAGAATTTTACGATTTTATGGAACTGAGTCCTTTGACACCTGATTATACATATGCATCAACTCAACAGCCCATCTTATTTATATACAGAAAAATAAAGCCCTGGAAATAGTTTTGCGTTTTTCATTTGGTTCAGTTTATTACAGATTAAATTGCTTCCAGGGCACTATACTGGAACAGTATTATTAATTTTCATTGAGTTTTGATTCTTGTTCATTCCTCTTTCATGTTAACCATGCCAAAATTACTTCTTTTTGAAAAGGAAACACAATCTTGTCAAAGAGTAACAAGCAACTGATGGTGGCCAGATTCTATAGATCTCCGCAAATTGTTGCCAGATTACAGCTGAACCCTTGGCAATCCATTGGAATTTGAGACAAATTGTGTTGAGATCGTTGTCACTCTTCTGACGAATCGTATTGCTTATCTGTAGCCATCAGATTTGCATGTAGTCCGTAGCTACTACTATTCATCCTCAGAGCATGGGTGTACCACTTGCTGCGTTTGTTTGGAGCGCGAGTGACATTTGCATGAATTTCATAATCCAGATTTTTACCTCCTCACATAGCCAGCCTGCCTGTCTGTAGGTATCAACCTTAAGCATATATAAGTACACATATATGTTATAAAACTCAATTCCAGAAGTTTACTACAGTGGTTTTAAAAGCATTATAATTATGTGAACAACTGAACATTAAAGCATATCTACTGGGTAAATTGGAAAAATTGGCCAAATTTGAATTTTGCATTACAGTGGTTTTATCTTGATCTGTGAGAGTCTGAAAGGAAGTGCATCTCTTTTGTGTTAGTTATGGTAATGAAGAAGTCCAGACACACACTAAATAACTGTGGTCTGTGAGAAAATAACTGGCTGTTCTTTAGTGTTGACAGTAATTGAGTGAACTGTTACGCAATTGCGTCCCCGTTCTCTCATGATCTTATATGGATCTCGTTGCTTTCCATGTAATGTAAGATTTTGTAAAAGCATGCAACTTCCTCTTCCGTGTTTTGTACAGGGTTGCATGATTTAAATCATTTGATTTAAATCATTTGATTTAAATCATGATTTAAATCAGTGATTTTAATCAATGATTTTTATTGAAAACCACTATATGTCAGAAAACTGCAAATAGTTTGCATATAAATGGATCAGTTGACACCTTCACACTTGAATTGGCAAGGAATCACTGCTACGATGGAGGTACCAGGGTGGATTTGGCTTACTTTAATCCAGTTTAAACAGCAATCCTCTCTTATGCGACAAATTCCTAATCTCATGCCAAAAGTAGCACTCATTAAACAAGAAAACAACAATAACAAACAATAGTAATTATAAAATACTGATTCTGTGGTCATCGATAGTAATTTCAACCATTCCTTTGCTCCAAAGTATTATATTCTATGGACAGTGGCTTCCAGGTATTCAAAAATTGTGTCTTCAGAATAGGATTAAACCCTGTTAAGTCTCTTTTGGGGCCAAGTAAAACTTTTCCTATTTCATCGGTCATTCCTAGCAATAGTAGGTCTGAAAAGTTTACAAAATAACACACATGAATTGATGTTAAATTCATATTCTGAGGGAATTTATTGCAGCTGGGAAAAGTAAAAAATATTAAGAGCCAGTTTTTCTAAGATTCAGGCAGGGTGTGCTACTCACCCGACTCAGATCTTGTTCTTAATTTTTTTCTTGGTAAACTATTACTAAAAAGTGGGGAAAATTTCATTTTTAGACCTCCATACCTTTTAGGTTATTTTAAGGGGCCCTTTAAAATATAGGGCCAAAATTTGGATTGTGTCAAAGTCCAGATTTCAAATCAAATTAATATCTCAGTACCTTCTTGGTGTACCTCTGTTATATTTGAATGGCCAAATATGTCGACCCAAAGGTATCATTTGGTATCGCATTTATGATGACTGACTCAGGTCGCAGGCAACAGGGGGCGCTCAAAGTTACTATTTCAGTCAATTTTAAACTGAATTGATGGGGCCTATGTGGCTTGCACCCTTAGTGTACCTCAATGTTTTGTGCATGTATATGAAGGAGGGGACCTATATTACAAGTTTGCATAAAAATTAGAATGGTACACTAAGGGCGCATCTCCACAGGGGGCGCTGTTTCCTATAAAAAAGTGAAATTGACCCTTTTTCAGGGCTCTGTAGCTCATTGCGCCCAGGGTCAACAGCACGGTGAGCATGCCTATAATGTGCTATAACACCTCTAGTTTACTAGGGTGTAAGCATCTCTGAGGTACTCTTAACCATTCTTTTTCCAGAATTTTTTTAAGGTACCACATATGACGATTTTTCAAATTTTCAAAAAATCACCAGAATGCCCACAATATGAATGGAGACAGTCTTGCAAGTCATTTCTCAAATAAATTTTGGTTGTTGGGATATATTTTGCTCCAAATAGTGTGTACACACAAGTAGGGGGCGCCACAAGTACCCAAAATTTTTTATTTCTTTCCATTTTTCATGTTTGCTTGTGCTGCATTCATCTCAGTTGTGGGACGCCAATCTCAATACAGGCAATTTAGCACGCCACTGCAATTTTCTATATATAGTGTCACCTGTAAGTAAATAAATGGGTAATGTTTTGCCATTGGGTCAATACTTTACATCCTGAACCTTAATTGCTCAAGGAAACAAGCATGCTCTTCGGAAGAAATGAAAACATACAGGGTTATAAAAAATTATATTTGAGGCACCTGGGATACGAATGGTCACAATTTGTTTTTGCTCTTGCTCTGGCATCAGTTCCATATGGGACATGGGTCAAAATAATTTAAGTGAGTGAACCCCCCTCAAATTTTAATTTGCCTTGGCCATACATAATTCTGAGTACATCAAAGAAAATTGGTTGCCTTTGTTATCCCATCCACTTTAAATATTGGCCTTTATGACCCAGTTAGTCTTTATCTCATTGAATGACAGTTCAGACTTACACAACCAGGATGGTAGAATTGATCCAATACCATTGGCTCAATGCTGTCACCCTGCTTGTGGAAGTGGCAATGGCAAAACATCACCCGTTTCACTTACTTACAAGTTCTAGTCTAGTGATATGCAAAAATGCCATTTAAGATAGACCGTTTTTAGGTTTAAGTTGTGAAAGTTTGGCTATTCATTTTTAAAGCGAATTCCTTAAATTTAGGCTCACTACATCCAAGACTGAACTAACTTGATTTCTAGACAAAGAGGAAAGTAAAATTTCAAAAATATGTGTGAAAAGCAGTTCACATGTTGGTAGAAATGTAAAAGATGCATCATCATAACGAATAATAGGAAATACATTATTTGTATATATATTAGTTTTAAAACTCAAGTACAAAGTATGAATTGAAGCATAAGCCGTCCAGATAACAATACCAAACCAAAGACATGGAAATGTATACAGTAATGCCCCATACATTGAAAAATTTAGTGAAGTCTACGATGTAAAGAACACAAATTTTATGGAATTGAGCCTTAAAAATGTGTTATCAAACTATTATAGCTGAGAGCTTAAAATGGTCAGTCATAAATGCTGATCACTAAAACAAAATGACTGTCCGAAGGTTAGTGTCCCATAAATTACATCAATGCAGCACTAGCAAGCATGAAAAACAGGAGAATAATCTATTTCAGGGGTACTTGTGGCGCCCCCTACATGCGTGAACACACTATTTGGAGAAAAATATATCGTAACAACCAAAATTTATTTGAGAAATGACTTGCAAGACTGTCTCCATTCACATTGCGGGCGTCATGGTGATTTTTTTAAATTTGAAAAATCGTCATATGTGTTACCTTAAAAAAATTCTAGAAAGAGAATGGTTAAGAGTACCTCAGAGATGCTTACACCCCAGTAAACTAGAGGTGTTATAGCACATGATAGGCATGCTCACCGTGCTGTTGACCCTGGGCGCAATGAGCTACAGAGCCCTGAAAAAGGGTCAATTTCACTTTTACATAGGAAACAGCGCCCCCTGCGGAGATGCGCCCTTAGTGTACGATTCTAATTTTTATGTAAACTTGTAATATAGGTCCCCTCCTTCATATACATGCACAAAACATTGAGGTACACCAAGGGCGCAAGCCACATAGGCCCCATCAATTCAGCTTAAAATTGACTGAAATAGTAACTTTGAGCGCCCCCTGTTGCCTGCGCCCTGAGTCAATCATCATAAATGCGATACCAAATGATATCTTTGGGTGCACATATTTGGCCATTCAAATATAACAGAGGTACACCAAGAAGGTACTGAGATAATTGGATTTGAAATCTGGACTTTGACACAATCCAAATTTTGACCCTATATTTCAAGGGGCCCTCAAAAATAACCTAAAAGGTATGGAGGTCTAAAAATGCAATTTTTCCATCATTTTAGTAATCAGTTAGCAGGGAAAAAATTAAGAACAACATCCGAGTCGGGTGAGTATCACCCCAAATGGTGAAGTGCCTGAATCTTAGAAAAACTGCCTCTTAACAATCTACAACTTCAAATTTCAACTTGATTACATGACTTTTGGGCAGTGAAAGAAATTTTTCCCATTACAGAAGACCTAATTAAGAACAGTCTATCATTTATTATGACTTCAATTTCCTCGAAAAATATTATATTTGAAAAAATAAGACTTCTTGATTTAAATCTGATTTAAATAAAAAAAATCCGATTTAAATCAAATAAATCCGATTTTTTTGATTTTTTTGATTTAAATCAGATTTTTTTGCAACCCTGGTTTTGTACTGGCATTTTGAAACAGTGTCTGCAGAGATCTGTGAAAGTTTCTTCCAAAAGAAGATAACTTACACTCCAGTCTATATACTAATTGGTGATTCATCTGCCTGAACACCAAATAGCAAGGCTTAGTCCCTGAATTAAGACTAACTCTTTTCAAATGGCATTGATGACTTAGCTCACAGTGACTGTTGGCACTCTTTAAAAATATTGGCCTGCATGTTGAAAGATGTCACAGAGCACTATGCAATAGTTTAATGTCCTTCGCAAAAGTTTTGTTGTGTAGTTATTCTTTGGAATGGCCAATTATCATTGGAAAGAAATTTTCATCTTAATTACCATCGTTGGTATTGGAGCATCATGCGAGATGTACATTATCCTTCGTTGTGGGCATTAATTACTCAAATACTAGGTTATGCAAACCATCACAAAAAACTTTAGAAGTAGGTCGACATGCATTATTGTATACAACGAATGACCATAAAACTTGGAAGAAATAAAATATACTGTATCATGCCTTTTAAAAATATTATATCAAAGTAGTTCTTTCAGTAGTTCTATCATTTAGAAGGCATTTGTGTGCTGCTGGCAATTATTGTAGTGAAGCAGTCCCAGGCACGCAGAAGTAACTCTGACTGTGAAAACACAGCTGCCAGCTCAGTTACGTTGTCTGTAATTGGACAAAATGTAACACGACTTGCCAAAAGGTCTCTTCCACCTCGTTCTGTCTGTGTCACGATATGTGAGATTTTGTAAAACTAACTCCTTCCTCTTCTGTGTAATGTGCTTTGTTTGTCCTTACTTACTTTTGCTGTCTCTTTTGTTTCGTATAAATGCGAAGTTGGCAGATACAGGTCTTGTGACAAAGGGATCAGACAGGCCGAGGATTGCCCAATTAGGTGTCTTCCATGAATCAGATGTCTGGCACAGGTGAAATGGGGCAAAATGAGCAAGATAAGTGGCAGTGTTCCTTGTAATTCTGTCTGTGAACAGAATGTGAACAGAATGAGAACACTGTGTACACCTTCGTTGTTTGATGAATGATTTTTTGTCATCCTTTTTTTGTACACTGTGTACCTCTGAGTCATACCTTTTTTGAGAGTGTTTGGTTTACACCTTACACATTCTGTGAGACCTGTCCGATGGGTCCATTCCGGTTTTCTGTGGAATCATTCAGTAATTAATTTGTGACATCTCTTGACATCTCCTCGGCATTAAGTCAATGGCATGGTCCTGTTGTAGACATCAGTGACAACAATCTCCCACTTTGTGTCAGTCTGTCTTTCACTTGGCTCTTCTTCAATGATCTTGACATCGTCTATTGTGTTTTGCCTTGATTATCAGGCTGATTGGGTCTGTGTGATTGCCTTATTACACGTTATTATGACAGGTCTGTATATGCCTAACTATATGTCTTACCGTGTCTTTGGTATATTGCATCCATCCCTTGCTGCCTTTCCCGATTCTTTTGCCTTCTACTTTGTAATTGTAATTTCTTTGCCTGTACAAATAACTTTAATTATCTATGTAAATTTATATGTAGTAGCTTACTGTAATGTAATCATTTTGACATTGTCTCCTTTCTCTTCCTGTAAGGATTAGACGGAATATTCTTTAACGTAATCCAACCAACCAGAATAGACTTAATTGAATCCAGTTCGCTATTATTTTAACAGTATCATAAAAATTTCTATTAACTTTGACTTTGGCTCATTCTTTTTTTGTGTTAACCATGCCAAAATTTGTTCTTTTTGAAAAGGAAACACAATCTTGTCAGAGAGTAACAAGCAAACTGATAGTGGCCAGATTCTATAGATCTCTGCAAATTGTTGCCAGATTACAGCTGAACCTTTGGCAATCCAGTTGAATTTGAGACAAATTGTGTTGAGATCATTGTCACTCTTCTGACGAATCGTAGTGCTTATCTGTAGCAATCAGATTTGCCTGTAGTCCTCAGAGAGAGTAATCAATGGCTAACCTAGTTAATTTCAGAAAAATGAAGGATCTTATTTTATTTTAGTCTTTTTAAAGTCTCTCATTAATTTTGTAGAACTAGGCTCTGCAGCCAACTTATCATCAATTTCTTGCCTGTATATTGTACAATAATCGCTGTTATTTTTAGAAGCAAGCAAAAAATGAAATATCGAAAGTTTTTCCAGTATCTTAATTACCATCTTCAATATTGCAGCATTTTGCAGCATCATACCAAATGCAAATCAGTCTTCATTTCAATTACTTGAATGCCTGGTGATGCACATCATCACAATAAAACACATGCATTGTTGGGATTCAATTCTAGAGATTTAGTACTGTATCTATACACTTATAAATTGAGTTGTTCTGCTTTAAATTGATGAAGTCATGAAGTTATTGTGATCATAGTAGCAAAACTTTTCTCAGCATCAGTGTCATCCTCAACCTTAGTATCTTTAAGGAACATAACACCTCTGTGATCATTATACTGAATCTGCTTGGTGAATTGGAAGGATGAACCAATTGTGTTGTTTAACATATTCTTATCTCAGTTTAAGCATGTGAAAGAAGGTCCGTGTCTACTGAGGCAGTTAGTATAATAAAGTAGTCTCAGGCACACAGGATCTGCATGTGGCTGTGAAAAGACAGCTGCCTTCTCTTTTATGTTGACGGTAATTGAGGGAACTGTTACGAAGGTGCCTAACTACCTCTACATCCCCGTCTCATCATCTTGTTTGAATCTCGGTGTTTGTCTCGTTATATTATGAGATTTTATATAGAACTAGTAACTTCTTTTTCAGTGTTTTGTACATGTTGGTTGAAACTGTTCCTGCTTGGAAGTGACATTGATTATTTTATTTCTAGTAGTTGGCGGTATATTATTTCCTGAAATATTCTGCACCATAACTTATTCGATATCATAATTATGGGTCATCAAAAGTATGCTCATGAAGTTCAATAAAGTTAATATCTATTGCTCTGCACATGTAATTGTTTTATAATCAGCCTGCCAGTGTCACAAGAGTTTCTGTAAGGATTAAATCCGAGTATATTGCTATCATATGACACTTTTTGTGTAAGTTAAAATGAATTCTCAAAGGATTTCCATGCGCCTTATTGTCTTAAATCTTTTATTTGACTTCCCTCAGTGTTATCATTGCCTGTAAAGACTGTTGTTTGCTGATACAATGGTCTCTATGGTGTAATAGTGTGGTTAATCTGTCTGAACACCAAATGACAAGTTGTGGTTAAGGAAGTCTCAGGAATTGAAAATAAACTATTTGTGTTATTCGACTTAAATCGCAGTTAGCAATTACTGAAAACATTTTTGTAGGACCTTTGGATTGAAAGATGTCACAGAGCACTATACAGCAGTTTAATTTCTTTAATTTCAATCAGAAATATTTGCTGTGTAGTCAACCGTCAGTAAATTAGTGACTCTTTGGAAAGGCAGTACAACTTGAAAGAAATATATGTATTATTATATATAAATTATCATCTTTGGTGTTGCAGCATCATGTGATATGTAAATTAGCTTTCATTGTTGGGCATTGATTACATGAATTCCAGGTGATTTACACCATCTCAAAAAGCTTTGAGCATAGATTACACATGCATTATTAAACATGAACATAATCATACAATTTGCAAAGAATTAGAAACAACCATCACGTTAACATGCCTTTAAAGGGTGAAAAAGCAGTCGTTTCCATTTGGCTTATTTACATTTAGAACATGTTTAATGTGGTGCTGGCAATCACTGTAGTGAAGCAGTCCCAGGCACGCGGAAGTAACTCTGGCTGTGAAAACACAGCTACCAGCTCTGTTATGTTGTCTGTAATTGGGAGAACTGTTACACAAGTTGCCAAAAGATCTCTTCCACCTAGTTCTCTCATCTCATTTGTATCGTGTGTCACGAAATGCGAGATTTAGTGAAACAAACTCCTTCCTCTTCCGTGTTTTGTGCTTTGTTTTGTTGTTTCTTTTGCTGTCTCCATTGTCTTGTAACAAAGGGATCAGACAGGCCGAGGATTGCCCAATTAGGCGACTTCCAAGAATCAGATGTTTGGCACAGGTGTAATGGGGCAAAATAAGCAAGATAAGTGGCTGTGTACTGTCAAATTCTGGCAGAACTAATCCAAAGGGCAGAGGTCTAATAGAGTTCCCTGGCAAAAAAAAAACTTTGTGGCTCCAATGTCACTGGATATATTTATTTGTCGATGTACAAAAAATGATTTCCTACCTTTAACATAGTCTATACATTGTTGTTAGTTTTTTGGTATAAAATATGTTATGTTCGAGTGTCAGGAAATGTTTCACAGCATGTCTAAGCTGGTTGTGTATCTTTTAAGAATATTTTATAGGCAGGGGCTGGGAAGTTTTACAGAGGCTTGCCTCTTCTTAAAATAATTTATACTTACCTGTGCAAGCCTTGAATAACATTGCCTTTTATACCATCAATAAGAAATTTTCTCAAAATCATGTAGCAATCCTTGATCTGAAGCCAACTTATCAGTAATTTCATGTCTACATTAATTGCTGTTATTTGAAGAAGCAAACAAAAAATTATGATAGATTAGATATCATAATGCTGGGTAATTGGAAAGATGAACCAAATGTGTTGTTTTAATATTCTCATCTTAGTTTTGGCATGTGAAAGAAGGTGCAATGGTACATGTCTACTGAGGCAGTTAGTCTAATAAAGTAGTCCCAGGCACACAGGAAATACATATGGCTGTGAAAAGACAGCTGCCTTCTCGTTTATGTCGACAGTAATTGAGTGAACTGTTACGAAGGTGCCTAACTGCCTCTGCATCCCCGTCTCATCATCTCATTTGAATCTCGATGTTTGTCATGTAACAGGTTATTTTATAGAAAACTAGTAACTTCCTCTTCAGTGTTATTGTGCATGCTGGCTCCAGTGTTCCTGCATGGAAGTTACACTGATTACTCTATTTCTTATAGTTGGCTGTACATTATTTCCCCAAAGTTCATATCTATTATTCTGCTCTAGTAATTGTTTTATGGTGAGACTGCTAGTGTCACAAGAGTTTTTTGTAAGGATTAAATCCAGGTATATTGCTACCTTATGACTCTTTTTGTGTAAGTTGAAATGAATTCTCGAAGGATTTTCATGCATCTTATTGTCTTGAATCTTTTATTTGATTTCCTTCAGTATTTTCTTTGTATTGAAAGACTTTTGATGGTTGATTCATTGGTCTCTTGGGTGTAATAGTGATGGTTAATCAATCTAAACACCAAATGACAAGTTGTGAAAATGAACTTTTTGTGCCATTAATGACTTAAATCGCTGTTAGCAGTTCTTGAGAAAATTTTTGTAGACCTTCGGGTTGAAAAATGTCACAGAGCACTATAGAGCAGTATGATTCCCTAATTTCAGTCAGAAGTCAATCAGTAAATCAGTGACTCTTTGGAATGGCCGTACAACTGGAAAGAAATATACATATAATATATTAATTATCGCCTTTGGTGTTCCAGCATCGTCATTGGTGTTGCAGCGTCGTTGTTGGGCAATGTGGCCATTGATTACATGAATTCCAGGTGATTTACACCATCACAAAAAGTTTTGACTGTAGATTAAGCATTCATTCTTAAAAATAAAGGTAATCATATAATTTGCTAAGAAACAGAAACAACCATCACATTATAATGCATTTTTATGTGTGAAAAAGCAGTCATATCCATAGGGCCTATTTCTACCATTTAGAACATGTTTATGTGGTGCTAGCAATAGTTGCAGTGAAGCAGTCCCAGGCACGCGGAAGTGACTCTGATCTGGCTGTGAAAACACAGCTGCCAGCTCTGTTACGTTGTCTGTAATTGGGAGAACTGTTACACAAGTTGCCAAAAGGTCTCTTCCACCTCGTTCTCTCATCTCATTTGTATCGTGTGTCATGAAATGCAAGATTTAGTGAAAAAAACTCCTTCCTCTTCCGTGTTTTGTGCTTTGTTTTGTTGTTTCTTTTACTGTCTCCATTGTCTTGTGACAAAGGGATGAGACAGGCCTAGGATTGCCCAATTAGGTGTCTTCCAAGAATCAGATGTCTGGCACAGGTGTAATGGGGCAATATTAGCAAGATAAGTGGCAGTTATCTGTCAAATGCTTGCAGAACTAATCCAAAGGTCAGGGGTTGACAGAGTTCCCAGGAAAATAAAACGTTGATGCTCCAATGTAACTGGAGATATTTATTTGTCAATGTACAACAATTGATTGCCTACCTTTGATATATAGTCTGTACATTGTTGTAATTTTTTTAGTTTGAAATATGTTATGTTCCTGTGTCAGGAAATTTTTCACAGCACTTCTAAGCTGCATGTGTATCTTTTCAAAATATTTGATAGGCAGGGGCTGAGAAGTTTTACATAGATGCTTGCCTATTCTTTAAATGATTTATACTTACCTGTGCAAACACTGAATAACATTGCCTTCTATACCATCAATTAGAAATTTCCTCAGAATCAGGTAGCAATCAATGGCAAACCTTGATCTGCAGCCAACTTATCAGCAATTTCATGTCTGTACATTAATAACTGTTACTTGAAGAAGCAAACAAAAAATAACTATAGATTAAATATGTTGGGTAATTGGAAAGATGAACCAAATGTGTTGTTTAAATATTCTTATCTTAGTTTTGGCATGTGAAAGAAGGTGCAATGGTACATGTCTACTGAGGCAGTTAGTCTAATGAAGTAGTCCCAGGCACACAGGAAATACATATGGCTGTGAAAAGACAGCTGCCTTCTCTTTTATGTTGACAGTAATTGAGTAGTCAATCAGTAAATTAGTGATTCTTTGGAATGGCCAGACAACTGGAAAAAAATATTTGTATTATATATTAATAATAAATTTTGGTGTTGCAGCATCTTCTTTGGTGTTGCAGAGTCAGTGTTGGGCAATGCGGCTTTGATTACATGAATTCCAGGTGATTTACAGCAACACAAAAAGCTTTGAGCGTAGTTTACACATGCATTATTAAAAATAAAGATAATCATAGTTTGCAAAGAAAGAGAAACAATTATCACATTATCATGCCTTTTTATGTGTGAAAAAGCAGTAATTTCCATAGGGCCTCGTTCTACCATTTAGAACATGTTTATGTGGTGCTGGCAATAGTCGTAGTGAAGCAGTCCCAGGCACGCGGAAGTAACTCTGGCTGTGAAAACACAGCTGCCAGCTCTGTTACGTCGTCTGTAATTGGGAGAACTGTTACACAACTTGCCAAAAGGTCTCTTCCACCGAGTTCTCTCATCGTCTCATTGGTATCGTATGTCATGAAATGCAAGATATAGTGAAGCTAACTCCTTCCTCTTCGGTGTTTGATGCTTTGTTTTGTCTGTTGTTACTTTTGCTGTCTCCATTGTCTTGTGACAAAGGGATCAGACAGGCCTAGGATTGCCCAGTTAGGTATCTTCCAAGAATCAGATGTCTGGCAGAGGTGTAATGGGGCAAAATAAGCATGATAAGTGGCAGTGTTCTCAGTGTTCTGTCAAATTCTGGCAGAACTAATCCGAAGGACAGAGGTTTGATAGAATATGTAAAGGGAAAAAATTGTTGATACTTCAATGTAGATGGAGAGGTTCAGTTGTTGATGTGCAATACTTGGTTTAAGCATATTGATTTGTATACATTACCAACGAGCCTAAGACTCAATTACAAGCTCAGTGGTGCAATGCTTCTTTTGCACATTTGTAAGTACATGTCAGTATAACAGGTGATGTTTTGCCATTGCATGGGTCAATGTTAACATCCAGAACAAACTACCTTTAGAAGCCTGGATTTCATTCTCATCTGATGAGATAAAAATATGCCGCTTCCTTATAAAAGAGTGATAGTATATACAGTCTATATATGGATTGAAGTCTTTGATGAGCTTGTGAAACCCTCTTTTCCTTGAAATTATCTTAGCTTTGTCGACAAGTTGACGTTGTGTTGTGTTTCACTTACTTATCGAAGATTTTCACCCATATGTAAGTGAGTGTGAATTTCGGCCTTAATGATGCGAAAATGTAAATGAAGTGTTGCAACGTGTTTACTTGATTGAAAAGACAAGCCTGATTCTGCTTAGAGTTGCAAATCAATTCCAGATTTGTCGAGCTAGTGAGTGAGTTAGTGTTTTACACCCAGCTCTATCAGCACCAGTTGTGGTTATAAAAACATTCTGTGTACCAGAAACAGGAAATTAGAAGGTAGCATCTCAAAAAGGAAATTTGCTTTATCTTTTCAGGCACTTTGGATGGAGACATGAAGGCGTCAATCAACCAGGGTGATGTGGACATCTACTTCACCCAGCATGGTCGTGTTGACCTCAACGTTAACAAAGGTATGTGAGGCATATCGTGAATTTTTCAATGAAACTTTAAGCTGTTGTTTCGAAATGGATATTGCGATTATTGATCATATTCCAATTTCTCAAATTGCTCCGCGAAATAATGCTTGTGGAAATTCCATACTTATAATGTTGGCAAGTTATGGGAACAGTCCTATTTATCAGATTATTTTTACTTTTTCTCTATCCGAATTAATTTCAAATAGTTGAAAGAAGGCCAGTGAAGTTACATACCTTATATATGATACAAACATTCCAGCCGCTATAACGGCCTATGGCTACTTTCTTTCGACAAACACTTAATCTTATTGAATTGATTCATTCTTATTTTTACATAGGCCTATGTTTTTTCACTAATTTACTCAAATTGTCATAATATCATTTACTCACTCTCCTGAAGAAAATCAATCATTTCCCTTTTTCTGCATTTGGCAAATGAACCAGGAAATGGCTTTTGCCAAGATCCAGGTGTGGCTGGCATTATCTCTAACATCTGGTAATTACCTGTTCTTTGATGTTATAAAATGACTGATCATTAGCTCAGTTACGTCACAGAAAAAAGTTATCTTCATAAAATAAGCATCTGTTGCTTTCTAATGCCATTATGGACCTGTGTTATTGAATTTGGAGATATACAGCAGTGTATAATGTTGACTTCATTGTTTCTGTACATAGTATCTTGGTAATATTTCAAAGCAAGTTGGAATGCTACCAGTCTTGGGTCTTCAGCTGTGTGTCTGGACTCTTAACAGTCCATTGTGTTGTTTTCCCTCCTTTCAACTCAAGCTAACCAATGCAGTTGCAATCTTTTTTCTTCACATTCACAGCATGGCTTTGTGATTTGGGGGAATCTGTTCACATTATTATTACATAGTACAATCACAAAGTTTTTTTTAATTATTGATCATTTAATTGGGGTACAATACAGCGGTACATAATGTAGTAGGCGTAAAACCTCGAGAGGCTTGTTAGCCTAATAAAACAGTTACACACGAGTAAGCACACTTTACCAAAGAAATACAAACACCTTTTAAAAATTATTTTAGAAAAAAAACAAGTTAGTAACAATAATAAAGGGTACAAACAGTTGTTTCAAATTAATACAGATTAAATGAATAAATAAAAGATGATTAGATGTTCCTATTACTATAAAAATGATTCTTTATTTTCTTCTTAAAATGCAAAAGTCTATCACAACTTTTAATGTCATCAGCAAGCAAATTCCAGGCTGATGGTCCACTAAAGTTCATTGAAAATTTAAATTTGCAACATCAGTAGGGGGAACGGGGGCACATTGGGACGCGGGGCACTGTGGGACGGTGGGGTTTTCTTGGATCCTGGCAAGGTATATGATATGGTAGTGCCATCATATCTTGTAATTTCACATCCTGATGTTTCCATGGTTTTATTGACAAATTACAGCCACATGCAGAAGTATGGCAAGCAAAAGTTTGTTTTCCTACCACTAAAGTAAATATGGACGGGTTCAATTGGAACCATTATGTGGACAAACCATGAACAATGAGGCTTTCTCAGTGCTTGTATGAATTTTATACATCGTAAGGAACAGTTATGAATTGCTATCGTGATGAACACACTCACTGGTGTATGAGAAATTAGCATTTTGGTGTAAAAGTCATATCGGGGCTAATTGGGACAGTGAATTCGGGGCACATTGGGATGCACTTAATATGGCAGAATTTAAGTGTCCAAGGCAACTGAATGACCTGTGACAGCACACAACAAGTGTTCGGGCTACAGTGAATAGAGGTATAGTGGATTACCATGCTCTGTGAACAAATTTGTTGCAAAGCAGTGTGTGTTACTTACATAGATGTCCGCACCCAGGACAGTTTATTTTAAATGTTTAAAACTGTTTAAAGTTATGAACTATTGGCACTATAGGTGTTAATGCACAGTATATTGTCTTACGCACTACTTATTTATGATATCTATTGCACATGGAGTTTTAAAATGATTTTTTAATTTATGTCCCAATGTGCCCCGGCTGTGCCAGCCAGGGCACATTGGGACAGTCATTTTATGCCTTGCATTTAAGCTCAATAGTATGGGTGATATTCATGCAAACTTCTGAGTTCTTCAGAGCTTTCAGCATTGAGCAAAATTAGTAGACGTTAAAAGCTTTCCAATTTGCCACCGTTCCCTCTACACTGTATATCTGATTTACTATTGATCCCACCTTTTATATCCAGAATGTTTCATTTTCAGGAAATATGTTACTACAGCTCACAGATTCTGCTGACACAGAAGTGGATCTTTTTGGGTCAAAGGTCAAATTTGATGATGACCTGGTTTTCACTTCAGATGCCAAAGAACAAAAGGGCGAATCTCACAAGAAAGGTATTACTAATAATACTATTGTATTTGTTTCAAATTTTCTTTTGGAAAATTTCGATGACAATGAAAAACATTTGTTTGCTCCAATAAAAAAAAATTAATTGCAAACTTATAAGAGTGAGAACAGTCTGGATAAACTGTGGGCAGTGTGGTTGCGGTTAATAAGAAAATCAATTAATGGACTTGTGCAAGCCTTTGCTGTCACAAATGACTGTTGAGAAATCACAAACAGAGAGAATGAAGTGTTTAAAGGGCAACCATAAGGTATTCAGGGGTGGCTTGGAGTTTTCCTAGACGGGAAATTATTTATTTCTATTTCGACAATTAGACCTATTATTTATTTTGAGCTTATGACGTCCTGAAATATTTGTTTCTAAATCTACAACACCATTGCGAGAAATCAGCCACCGGAAACTTTATTTCAAGACTGCCCAGAGAGAATTTATTCATTTCACTAAAACTGGGCAAGAAATTATTTATTCCTTCTCCTCCCCTGGAGACCTAATGGATGTCCCTAACAATTCTTTGGCAGGAAGATAGGTTTGCATGACACTCTGTTTATACTGACAGTCTCAATTAATTACTTGTTTTTCTTTCAATTTAAGGCCACCTCGTCCATTCTTCAGTCTCCCCTGATAAGCACGACTCTCTTCTGGAGAAGCCACAAAGACTGATTAAAGCACACACCAAGAATGGAAGCATCACAGTTGACTGCAAAGACTGGCTGTCCTCATTGAAATTATCTCCCTCCAATGATTTAGATGAGGACAAATGAATGAATGGGACAGTGCAGTGTAGTTTGATTTGCATGAAGTTGAAAGAATTAATGTGTTCAAAATTATAATCCTAATAATTTATGTTTTGTTTAATGTTATATTAAAGATATTGTCAAAATATATGTTTTCAATTATTGTTTTGCTTTTGTAATTTTTCTAAGGTGATACTGCAGCCTCCAGTAATTTAGGTCATCAATGCTATTAGGACCTAAATTGTTCAGTTAAATCGAATTAGTGTAAATTGCATTGCACTTAAAGTCATAAAGTGTAACCAGGACACAACTTGGCAGTTTGCGTCTGTTCTGGTTAGGAAGCTGATATCGTCTCATTTGTATCAGGTGGTGTAGCCCATACAGTTTTTTGTGTGAAGCGAATTATACTTCCTCTTCCGTGTTTGGTGCTTGCCGGTTGTTACGTGTGCTTTCTTGTTGTTCCTGATTTGTTTGAAGTTGGCAGATCCAGGTCTCACGACAAAGAGACCAGACAGACCCAAATTACCCAATAGCCCAATTAGGTTGCGAGAATCTGGTGTCTTTGGCAGGTCGCACCGGTGTAATGGGACAAAATGAGCTAAATAAGTGGCTGTGTTTCCTTTCATTTTGTCAGCACAGCAAATTCCTCAAAAAGGACAAAAATCTGTAATTCTTGGAAGAAAAGGCTTCAAAAAGTCAAAAAGAGTATCCACATAAAGTAGAGTGGTTCAATGGCTTCAGGCATCTCAGGGGCTATATATATGATATTGCTATGACAACTCAGCGAAACACCAGCCTCCATACACATTTTACATCTCTAGCTATTATGCACTGTTTAATTGTTTTTCCTCGGCTTACACCTGCCCATTCGATGTTGTTGTTGTCTCTTTTCCGAAGAGCATTCTAATCTCTCTGAAGATGATGCAATTTCCTTTCCCTGCCATTGTATTATTTATTGTGCAGAATTTGAGATATAGGTGGCAAGCCATAAAGTCATATTAAAATTTCTATGGTATTTTCGTGGAGGACTGGAGGTGCTATGCATTGTGAAGTGAAATGACAGATAAATCTTGTGCATGACCGGATGTCTATCAGGGAATGTAGTTGGGAGGGCGAAAGGCCTCACAGTCCCTTGATGCTGAGAAGTACGTGCTGCTGCCATATGGCAAACAGTTAGTTTTGTGCACGGCTCCAAGAAATAGTTCCAATTGTATTGCATATTTACAAAGTTTCCGTTCAGTAACTAGGTGAACTCAAGTCAGACGAGACAATCATGTTCTCTAAGAAAGAAGACAAGTAAAGGTTATTCATGAGGACTGAACTACTTCCTCTTCCATGTTTTGTTTGCTTGCCTCTTACGTTACTTCCTATTTGTTTGAAGTTGGTACTGTTCCAGGTCTGATGACGAAGGGCCAGACAGATCCAGCTAAATTACCCAAATAGAATTTCTTACACAAGTCTGTGTCTATCACAGATGCAATGGGGCAAAATTGGCCGGGTAAATGGCGTTGTTACCTCAAATTCTGTCAGCTGTACAAATGCAAAGGGCAAAGATCTGTGTGAGTTCTATGAAAGAAAGAGCTCAAATGACATTGAATGGAGTATGATTCAGTTGTTGATGTCCAAGATAGATAGACAGATCTCATGCAGTTGGTGTCCTCATCATAATAAAAATCCTAATTACATGAATTTTCATGATTATATAAACCACTACATTGTAAGACTTGGTCGAGAAAAAAAAGTAGAGCTGCGCTGCATGGGTCATTGGGTGCACTGAGTTTTCATTTCCAAGCATGGCGTCTGACGAGTAAAAACATTTCCTTCGGGTATGATATTTTCAAAAAAGATAGTGAAATAAAATACCTGAAAATAGTTCTGTAAAAAGTTCATTCAGTTGTTTCAAAGAGAAAAGTCTGTCAGAAAAGATGGTCTGAACTTCCTGAACGCCCCTCATGCTTGTAATCTATCTGCTTGGATTCTCAATAATTGGCAAAATACCTTTACTTGAATATTACATATTAACCTTTTCTCTAATTGGCAAATGAACCAGGAAGAAGCAGAGATCTATGCCAAGTAATGATGAAGGCATGCCAAGATATATCTCTAACATCATGTACTGGGCTATTCCTTGATGTTACAGAAGGACAAAGCATCTGGCATATAAAAAGCTCATTTTATTCTGGAAATTCAGGAAAAGAGTCTTATTAATAATGAACGGTTTGTGAAAACACGTTAGGGCACAAAGGCATATTGAATTATTGATGTTCTGATTGGCTTATTTTCAAGCTATTGATAAATAATCATGATCTTTTGATACCACTGGTCTTAGTCTAAAGCCTGTATGCATGGTAATGCTCAGGTGAGTTCGCGCTCTTTATGAACAGGTCTGCATGATGAATTTATGTCTTTTTACCTCCATAATTAAATATTGGAAAATAAGCATTGCGAGTGGAACTTATTGATATTATTTATTTATACCGTCCGCAAACTTTCCTTGCTGTATTTAATGAGTTTGATTTCTTTGTGAGGAGTTTTGCAACACCAATTATGAAGACCCACAAAAAATATAGCAAATCTCCTTTTATGCGGAAAAAAGGTATAATGTTTCCCCTGCAGAAGTGCGCAGAAGTAATTGTGAATAGGATCCAAGAAGCCGCAACACATACACAAAACTTTTCCTGGTTCTGGAATTTCCATTGCAGCTTGCCAGTTTCTGCTTTCATGCTTTCCAAGAACCTGTTACTGTGTATAGTTGAATCAACAAATTGGCTAAAACTGCACAGCGCACTTCTGGCTTTGAAAGCACAATTGTTTTTCTTGTAGGCCATATCAGTAATAGACAGCTGTGGATATGGGTGGATAGCTCTGGATATCTACGGCTAAGGATAGTAGAATTAGCTGCTAAAGACAGCTAAGTTTAGCTACTTATAATAGAGCGGTAAACAAGAGCAATTTTAGTAATGTGCATACCGAAAGATCATGGAAGATGAGCTAAAATGTGGGATCATGCACCATGCTGTCTTTTCGTCGTGGGTGCTGCCATTTTTATTTAAAAATTGCACATGCTCCATGCTTGTAAAAAGTGACCAGGCACATGAAAACAAAAAGATAAGCAGGGGAGGCAGATAGATCTTATCCATCTAAAAATTCAACAGAGTTGTAAGCCTATATATATTCCCTGCATGCTTACTGCATGCTTCTCTTCTGGCATGGCAGATTAAACATTACATATTCATGCATTTTTAATATTTAGCATACTAATGATTTACATCATGGCAATTATTGCGGAAAGGCAGTTGCGGGCACACAAACTGCATGAGCAAAACATAGCTGTCTGCTCCTACATGTATTTTATTTGTTGACAGAAATTGAACAACCTGTTACACAACTTGCCCGAAGACCTCTGCGCACCCTGTTCTGTCATCATCGCATTGACTCTGACTGTGTGTCACAAAATGCGCTGAACAAGAAACTGCTTCCTCTTCCGTGTTGCGTACTTTCCAATCATATCTTCCTGTCTGCATTTTCTTTGTTTCATGACAAAGGCCCAGACAGACCCATCACATATTACCCAGATAGTTTTTTTTCCTCAAATCAGATGTCTGGTAGAAGCGTAATGGCGCCAAATTACCCAGATAAGTGGTGTTATTACTTCAAATTCTGCCAGCTCTGCAAATGTAAAGGGATCTATGTGAGCTCAGTTCCTGACAAAGAAAAACCTTATGACATTAAATGGAGTGTTGACATCCTCTTCAAAGATGAGAATAATGTGTCATCTGCTTCGTGTTTGATATGGTGAGAAAAACAGTCAGTTTTTGGAGGAATTTGAAAGTAAAATTCAGGAATGCTGTACAGCTTGTGAATCTTAAGACATCTAATTTGTACAGTCAGCCGCACTTCCTCTTCCCTTCTTGAAAAGTTGTGTAAGAGGATGGACACACTGGACATGTGAAGCCTGAATGTTTCATGTTTGTATTTATTTATAAGCTGTTCACCAATCACCATTGGTGTTTTTTCTTTCCTTTGTTTTGGTCCAAAATACTTGAAGAACCAACCAATGAAGCTAACTTTAAAAAATGCAGAAAAAGAATGACAACGTTTTGCAAACTTTGCTTGTTTTATTTAATAGTTTTGCAGATTTATTTTTATGAGTTCCACAGGCAAAAAAGCAATATTGATGCCCTTGTGAATATACAACAATTCACAGGTCTGTCTTCACCTTACAATACGCAGAAATTAGGTGTAATGTTTCTCAAGCACAAGTCCACAACTAGGCTAAACGTGATCCAGGAAATGGCACACTGGTTCTATAATTCCCATTGTTGCCTCACAGTCTAGTTTGGTTTGCACCTTCCAGGAACCTGTTATTTTGTGGTCTTTCATGGCTCTTTATACGACATGTGAAGAATTGCGCATCAAGAAATTAAACAAGTGACCTGTCTGTTATAACTTCATATATCTTACAAATATCTTACAAATTACTGCATCTGTTGCATGTACATTATGATAAACAGCTGATAATTTGTTCCGGATATGATATAGTTGATGTATCGATACTCGATAGTGTTGCTTCTGGTTTGACCGGGGTGCAGGTATATATTTAAGTTATCATTAAAATGTCATTTATCTTCCATTATTCATGTAATTCATTTATTCACGAAATGATATCAAATTTACCAACCTGTGTGTCACCACTGCAGGAGTACCTCTGAAGGGTGGAGATGCTGTCATCAGTGCACCAAATTGGCCTCTAGATGAGATGCATGAAAGATCACAGGATAGATAGTAGATAGTAGCAGTTCTTTCTTTGATGAAGTGTAAATAGAGTAATTACAAATGGTCTTAGAAGCTGAAAAAGATTGCTCGCACTCCCAGCTGAGCCATGGTTGATCACAAATTAGAGTAAAATGAACTGGAAAGTGGAACCTTCCTTCAATCAAAGAGATATTCCTTGGACTTTGTCCGGAAGAACTTAGGGCAGCTGGTACATATACATATGCACTCAACAACAAAGGCACAAAACACAAATTTCATGACAACAACATAATTGGGCAACTTCAAGTTTACTAAACGTATGAAGAGTTGCCACTTCTTCAATGACTGATGTTGAAAATGGCAGAATTTACAAAACTCAGGGGAAATTTTAAAAAATTCACAGTGCTTAAACCTTTTTTTTTTCTTAACATCACATTGCTTATAAACTTGCATCAATCACCTGACATAAACATACTAGTTCAGCCCATAAATGGACTGAAAAAAGATTAAATTAATCAGAATGGTTCCTTTCCATGAGAACTGAGCAAAGACAGTTAGTTATCAGCGAACAACCTTAATCAAGACTCAGGGAACCTTGTATTTCGCAGTTGGAGCTATGAAATAAACAAAAATCAATAAAGAAAAGTGGATTTAAGTGAAAAGACAATCAGGACATGAAAGGGCTGCGGACATTGGAACAGACCATTGAGTAGTTGACCTTGCATGAAAAGGTTGGTAGGGAGGGGTGTGGGATTGTTATGAGAGAATAATGCATTGCCTTAATTGCATAATGAAACCAGGTTTTGACAAATGAAGTTGCAAACACAAGGTCACACATTAAATTCAATTACACAGATGCAATCTGACAGGTGTGTCACTAAAAGCCACCTTAAAATGTTCCATCCATTGCCATTCATTAAAGTCAGTAGCTTTCTCTTATTACAGAGATAGTGCATTCCTCGCTGTACTAACAACCGCTATTGATCAGTGTTGAAAAAGCATAAAACAGTAAAAAGATGTTGAATGACAATGGTTGACCGTGCAGTGGCATGCACCGACTGCTTCTAAAGATTCTCACTACCAATACAAAAATAGCATGCAATGCATGCACCGTGTCCTCGAGCAATTTGATAACCCCTTATAACTCAATTGGATATGATCATTACATTGACACATCTCTATAAATTGTTCTCGGACACAAAAGGTACATTCTATCCATCCATCTATCTATCTATCCATCTATCTATCAATCTATCTATCTATCTATATATCTATCTATCTATCTATCTATCTATCTATCTATCTATCTATCTAGCTATCTATCTAGCTATCTATCTGTCTATCTTTCTCTCTATCTATCTATCTATCTAGCTATCTATCTATCTATCTATCTGTCTATCTTTCTCTCTATCTGTCTGTCTTGAGTAGTTGGCTGAAGCATAAATCTCAGGTTGTGGTGCGCCCCACTATGTCCCAGGGCGGAAGGGCCAAAGGGAAGAAGAAGAAGATGCTTCTCAGAAATCGATCCACACCAACTTTGACATGACAATTCCATTGATGACGACAAGGGCCCGAGGCCCTGCTCTCGGACACAAAAATGTGTCCAAACTGAAACACGTCATAGCCAAAAAAGCTAGAAAAATAGCTCAACATTGCAATAATAAAAATATTGTTGACAGTACCCTACAACGACCTTCGAGTGCTTTTCAAAATTTATTATGTGCAAATCTTTTCACATATGCAGATGTTGCCACAACGCTCCATAACCTAATTGGGAATATGAAGCCAAACAACTCAAACGAAACACAGCGAGCTTGAACAAACTTTGGGGTTAAAAAAATTGACCAAGAAAACGATTAGCGCAGTAATGTAGAGGAAGGTCAGGCGAACATTTTGATGTATCAAACGAAAAAATCTGTTGGGAATTTTTTGAGATATTTGAGTTTTAGATTTTTTATTTATCACACCCTATTGTTAGCATGTAATCTCCATGAAAAAGTGATCAAAACTGTCCATTTTTCCTGTTAGGTAATATCTAAGATAAAAGTCATTATTCAGAAGTAAAAATATGCAGTCATTGTCTCTGCAGAAAGTATGTACCACTTCATCCAGACTGACAGGGTGTGATAAACTTATAACAGCTAACATTTCTGGCTAAAGGCCTGAGAAAATGTTTGCAATACCAGGTTGTGTTAGTTACATAATTCTGATAAATAATTTTAGCACATTGGGTCTCATCATCTAATTGTAACAGGCTTTGTGGAGTTTTTTGTGTATTTTATCTCAAATTTTGCCACCGTGAAACAAGCATTTCATAATAAAGTAAAAGGATAGACAAAGTTGAGTAAATTATTAGACAATGCATGCACAGAATGTTTGTAAGTATCTGCTTCACTATGAAGTTGAATCCCTTGATATTACATGAAAAATCTTTGCAATTGGAAAAAAAAGACAAAATAAGATTAAAATCTATAAATAAACAGTAATATTCATGCTTAATTTATTTTGAGTACTTAAAATGGATGTTGGGTGTTTAATGTTGATGTAGGTTATCTGGCTTCCAAAATCAACCAATATTTAATTGTATAGAACAACAAAAAAGCATAAATTTAGTAAATTATGTGAAAATGTAGTTAATACAAACATGTACAACTGTATTGCACATTAAGACTTCAATGTCAAAGTATTTTACTCCATACTTAACTAAATGCTTCCAAACATTCTATCTATGCGTTTTCCTATGATTCACTCAACGTGGGCTACACTTTACATGGTTGCAAAATTACTTGTTTCACAGTGGTGAAATTTCTTTAAAAACACATAAAAACCTCAATAATACACCATAGAGTTCAAAAGTGAGGTAGATTCTACTACAATAATTCACCAGAATGATGAAACTGAGGACAAGCTGGAAAATAAACATATTTTATACATTTTCTGAGAAATGTTAACTGTTATAGGTTTATCACACTCTGCCAGTCTGAATGAAGTGGTATGTACTTGCTCTTGTGGCAATGACTGCATATTTCTACTTCTTGATAATGACTTTTATCTTAGATATTACCTAACAGGAAAAATGGGAAGTTTTGATCACTTTTAGATGGAGATTCCATGCTAACAATAGGGTGTGATAAATAAAAAGTTTAAAACTCAAATATCTAAAAAAATTCCCAACTGATTTTTTCGTTTGATACATAAAAATGTTCGCCTTACCTTCCTCTACATTACTGCGCTAATCGTTTTCTTGGTCAATTTTTTTAACCCCAAAGTTTGTTCAAGCTCGCTGTGGAAACCTTTTCATCCATGCAATGCTCATAACCAGGAAGTAGAAGCCACCATAATTCAGCACTGATAGCAGCTTTGCTTGCAGTCAATTATTCCACAATTCAAATTTCTTCCTTTACAAAACTACTTTCAAACTTTAAATGAGCCTAATTTTGCATTTCGTGACATGAAATAATAAATAATTACAAGATAATGTTGCAATAAAAGAGTCACACACCTGGTTCTGGGCTTGAGTCACTTCCTGGTTTATTTGCCACACAGAACAAAAGGTGAAACATCTGTTTAAAAAGAGGTGACATGGTGGTTAAAGTGTTCACCTGCTTACCTGTGATGTGGCAGATTTGAGTCCCAGTCATGGGATGGTGGAACTGAAAGGATTCCCAAATATCATTGTTTTACTCAGTATCTAGTGAAAGATCCAGGGTGGGGGGTTAGATAATTGAGCTGGAAAGTGGAAGTTTTGAAGATACATATTCTTCTAAATCATCAACACATGTTTTTAAAATGCAATCCTTTTATCACTCCTTTGATTTTATCATGTTTTTAGTTCTCTTGATGCATTTCTTGTAATTCACAAAGTATCTCAATTTAACAAGCATGACATATGTTTGACATTGCAAGAGTAGGATAGAGTCAAGGTACTTTGAATTACGAATGATGTCAAGGCAGAAATTATACTCAGTTCTAAACCAGAAAACAGGTCACAACTCAGCACTGCAGTAGCTTTGCAAAGCAGGGCAATATTTTCTTTCATTATAAAAACTTCTTTCGATCTTTTAACATGGATATTACTTTTCTTCTGAATGTAAATGATCCTAATTTTCTATTCCACGACATCAAATAACAAATGATTACAAGATATATGAACGATGAAAGAGTCAGACAAAGACACACCTGGATCTTGACATGAGGCATTTCCTGGTTTATTTGCCAAGTTGATAAGAGGAAAAGCTATTGATCATCTATGGAATTAAAATCTGTAGGTCCAAAAAAGGTGTTTACAAGCATTTTGCTAATCCTCAATGATGCTGCACTTTTGACATCTCGGCAAACTTAAATGACATGAAACAACAAAATAATTAACAACATGCAGAACTGTAGAATGTTTATTTGAGACAGAATTAATGGAACCCTTCCCAAGTGGGCCTGCAGAGGTTTTTATAAATATCATTCTTATCACATTACATATATTACAAATATAATATTGATTGGTCATTACAGTTTTGTACTGGCATCTGCTGAGAAGTGCTTTTGACAGGAACTTCCATAATAATTATTTCAATGCTTCAGCTATGAAAAGTTGCCTTATCCGTGAAGCACAAGTGATTCCATTATGGGACAGCTTGAGAAAATCAGTCATGTCATTGCTGCGTATATAAAATGGTAGGCATAGGGATATGACATCACTCAGAACTTTGAGCAAATCTCTGTTCATTTGGCTACAAAATAGTTTGAAGCCGTACTTACCAATCAGGACACGAAAAGGCACGAAATCAGAACAGACCCCTGAGGTGTTGACCTTTGGTTGAGAGGTTAGTAGTATAGGGAGGGCGTCGAATGGTCAAGACAAAATAAATGCATTGCCATAATTTCCTGAACCATGAACTTTAAAAAGCAAATTCAAGATGAAACTGAATGATGAAACAAGGTTTTGAAAATGAAGGGGCAAACACAAGGTCACCCTGACTCACCCATTAAATCAAATTACAAATGCAAGATGATAGGTGGGAAGCTAAAACCCCAAAATCTTCTCTTCATGGCCATTCCTCAATGACATTATGTCAGCATGTAATTTACCTGAAACCAAGTAATAGCTGTTTCAGCAGCTTTCTCGAGTGTGTCTTTAACCTTTAATTTATCCTTATGAGAATATGATAAAGTATTATCATTGGCATAATTGTATACGACACAGCTCATTCATCATACAATTGATAATAGATAGATAGATGCTGATTTTCCAATTTCTAAAACAAACATTACAAGTAGGCCTATACAAATTTCTCAATATATATAACACAGAAATTGGCGGAGCTAGCAAGAGCCAATACTGGCTGTAATCGCTGCACCTACAAACATGACAAATTATATATATATATTTAAAATGTACTAATATATGATGACTGTGATAAAAAAGGAAAAAAACAGTAAAAAGATGTTGAAATGATAGTTGACCATGAACCCTGCCGTTTTTAACTGGGCTGAAACTTTCAGTACACTTAAATTTCTTCCTGCACCTGCATATTCTGCAATAGAAACTGCAGAATTCTGCAGAAAACTGCAGACTTCTGCAGTTCTGAAAAAAATTCTGCAGTTCTGTAGGAAACTGCAGAATTCTGCAGAAAACTGCAGAATTCTGCAGAAAACTGCAGAATTCTGCAGAAAATTGCAGAATTCTGCAGTTCTGAAAAAAATTCTGCAGTTCTGTAGGAAACTGCAGAATTCTGCAGAAAACTGCAGAATTCTGCAGTTCTGCAGCTCCATGCAGTATTTGTGAACCTCTGGTACTATTAATGCATCTCATAAATTGCAATGCAACTGCTAAGTTCAGACCTCTTTGACAAGGGTCTTGCCACTACCCAGGAAAACGTTGGTTGCGGTTTGGGGTTGAGTGGGGGGGGGGTCTGGGGTTTTGATGCTCATCTGCAATGCATTCTGCAGCTTTCAAAATGGTCTGCTTCATCTGCATGGTCCGCATTTTACACTGACCCTGCAAAATGGCATTTTTGCGAGCTGACCGTTCGCCGAAAAATGTGTCGTACGGCAAAAAGAACAACGACGGACAAAGACTGCCTACTGCAGTCTATAGACCTGGTTGTAGGGTACCTGAAACTTTTTTCTGAATGAAATTTGGTTAAGAATTGACCGAACAGAGAGGCAAAACGTCCATGGAAGTTTATTTTGATAGAGCACTGTCAGTAGTTTATAAAATGACATTTTTGCGAGCTGACAGATCGCCGAAAAATGTATCGTACGGCGAAAAGAAACAACGACGGACAAAGACTGACTACTGCAGTCTGTAGACCTGGTTGTGGGGTACCTGAAACTTTTTTCTGAACAAAATTTGGTTGAGAATTGACCGAACAGAGAGGCAAAACGTCCATGGAAGTTTATTTTGGTAGAGCACTGTCAGCAGTTTATAAAATGACATTTTTGCGAGCTGACAGATCGCCGAAAAATGTATCGTACGGCGAAAAGAAACAACGACGGACAAAGACTGACTACTGCAGTCTGTAGACCTGGTTGTGGGGTACCTGAAACTTTTTTCTGAACGAAATTTGGTTGAGAATTGACCGAACAGAGAGGCAAAACGTCCATGAAAGTTTATTTTGGTAGAGCACTGTCAGCAGTTTATAAAATGACATTTTTGCGAGCTTACCGATCGCCGAAAAATGTATCGTACGGCGAAAAGATCAACGACGGACAAAGACTGACTACTGCAGTCTATAGACCTGGTTGTAGGGTACCTGAAACTTTTTTCGGAATGAAATTTGGTTGAGAATTGGCCGAGCAGAGAGGCAAAATGTCCATGGAAGTTTATTTTGATAGAGGTCATTCCACAAACTGCTACCTGGTAGAACTGACGAATTCTGCAGTTTCCTACAGAACTGCAGAATCTTTTCAGAACTGCAGAATTCTGCAATTTTTTGTAGAACTGCAGAATTCTGCAGTTTTCTGCAGAATTCTGCAGTTTTTTGCAGAGCTGCATAAAACCCCCCAGGCTGCATATCTCCTACAGAAATACAGATTTTGCTGCAGAAACTTTTCAGAAACACTGCAATGACTGAGGGCTACCAAAACCCCGACCCCCCAAACCACAACCCCCCAAACCAACCCCCCAAACCAACCCCCCAAACCAACCCCCCAAACCACGTTTCCTTGGTAGTGGCAAGCCTCATGTCAGAGAGGTCTGAACTTTGAAGATGCATTGCAATAAACTACAGGAAGTAACAGAGGTTCAGAAATCATGCAGGGAGCTGCAGAACTGCAGAATTCTGCAATTTTCTGCTGCAATTTTCTGCAGAATTCTGCAGTTTCCTACAGAACTGCAGAATTTTTTTTCAGAACTGCAGAATTCTGCAATTTTCTACAGAATTCTGCAGTTTTTTGCAGAACTGCAGAATTCTGCAGTTTTCTGCAGAATTCTGCAGTTTTTAGCAGAATTCTGCAGTTTTTTGCAGCTAGCTGCAGAAGTGCATAAAACCTCCCAGGCTGCATATCTCCTACAGAAATACAGATTTTGCTGCAGAAACTTTTCAGAAACACTGCAATGACTGAGGACTACCAAAACCCTGACCCCCCAAACCACAACCCCCCAAACCAACCCCCCAAACCACGTTTCCTTGGTAGTGGCAAGCCTCATGTCAGAGAGGTCTGAACTTTGAAGATGCATTGCAATAAACTACAGGAAGTAACAGAGGTTCAGAAATCATGCAGGGAGCTGCAGAACTGCAGAATTCTGCAATTTTCTGCAGAATTCTGCAATTTTCTGCAGAATTCTGCAGTTTCCTACAGAACTGCAGAATTTTTTTTCAGAACTGCAGAATTCTGCAATTTTCTACAGAATTCTGCAGTTTTTTGCAGAACTGCAGAATTCTGCAGTTTTCTGCAGAATTCTGCAGTTTTTAGCAGAATTCTGCAGTTTTTTGCAGCTAGCTGCAGAAGTGCATAAAACCTCCCAGGCTGCATATCTCCTACAGAAATACAGATTTTGCTGCAGAAACTTTTCAGAAACACTGCAATGACTGAGGACTACCAAATCCCCGACCCCCCAAACCACAACCCCCAAAACCAACCCCCCAAATCAATGTTTCCTTGGTAGCAGCAAGCCAAATGTCAAAGAAGTCTGAACTGTACAGATGCAATACACTGGAGGAAGTAACAGAGGTTCAGAAATCATGCAGTTAGCTGCAGAACTGCAGAATTCTGCAGCTTCCTGCAGATTTTTTTTGAAACTGCAGAATTCTGCAGATTTTTGCAGAATTCTGCAGTTTTTTGCAGAATTCTGCAGTTTTTTGTAGAACTGCAGAATTCTGCAGTTTTCTGCAGAATTCTGCAGTTTTCTGCAGAATTCTGCTGTTTTCTGCAGAATTCTGCAGTTTTTTGCAGAGCTGCATAAAACCTCCCAGGCTGCATATCTCCTGCAGAATTACAGATTTTGCTGCAGAAACTTTTCAGATACGCTGTAGTGACTGAGGACTACCAAAAACCCCGATCCTTCATACAACAATCCCCCAAACCACGTTTCCTTGGTAGCGGCAAGCCCCATGTCAAAGAGGTCTGAACTTTGAAGATGCATTGCAATAAACTGCAGGAAGTAACAGAGGTTCAGAAATCATGCAGGGAGCTGCAGAACTGCAGAATTCTGCAGCTTCCTGCAGAGTTTTTTTTGAAACCGCAGATTTTTTTTGGAACTGCAGAATTCTGCAGTTTTTTTGCAGAACTGCAGAATTCTGCAGTTTCCTGCAGAATTCTGCAGTTTCCTGCAGAATTCTGCAGTTTCCTGCAGAATTCTGCAGTTTTTTGCAGAATTCTGCAGTTTTTTGCAGAACTGCAGAATTCTGCAGTTTTTTGCAGAACTGCAGGAAGAAATTATATACTCCTCGAAACTTTACCCTCCAGACAGATACAAAAATGAGTCCAGTGGCGGCCAGCCGGCCACTGTCCACGTTAATTGAAGTCACAAGAGCACAAAAGAACGTCGGAAAAGGGCTTGACATTGGTTTTACCCGTTATAAAATAATGAACTGGATTTCTTTGTGAGGAGATTTTCAACACACTTTATGAAGACCTTCAAAAAGTATAACAATTTTCTTTTTATGCATAAATGAGGTGTAATGATTCCTTTGCAGAAGTTTGCAGAAGTAATCGTGAATATATCCAAGAAGCCACAATACATACACAAAACCTTTTCTGAAACTTTCAGTTATTTCTACTGTAGTTTGGCAGTTTCTACTTTCATGCTTGCCAGCAAGCTGCAACAGCCTGCTACTGTTGCAACCATCAGGGAGCAGGCTACAACATTTCACTGGAGTCATGTCAGATTATACATTACTTATTCATGTAGTTCTACCTCTATCTTCACCATATTAGTGATTTATGTTATGCCAATTATTACAGAAAGGCAGTTCCAGGCATTCAAACTAAAAAATATACAGCTGTCTGCACTATCATACATGTATATTGTTTATTGATGGAAATTGAACAAACTGTTACACAACTTGCCCAAAAATCTCTGCGCACCCTGTTCTGTCATGAATCATCGCATTGTATATGACTGTGTATCACAAAATGTGCTGAACAAGAAAAGTTCTACTTCCTCTTCCTTGTTTTGTACTTTCCTGTCGTATCTTGCTGTCTGTAGGCCTAATTTCTTATTTGTCTCAATCTGACAGACCTATGTTTCATGATAAGGCCCAGACAGACCATAACATATTGCCCAAATAGGTTACTTTCCTTAAATCTGATGTCTGGCGAAAGTGTAATGGTGCCAAATTACCCAGATAAGTGGTGTTATTACTTCAAATTCTGCCAGCTCTGCAAATGTAAAGGGATCTATGTGAGTTCAGCTCCTGACAGAGAAAAACCTCATGACGTTAAATGGAGTGTTGACATCCTCATCACAGGTGAGAATAACATGTCATCTGCTGCATGTTAATATTAATAGAAAACAGTTGGTTCTTGAAGGACTACAAAAGTAAAATTCAAAAAAACTTTATAAGAACATCGCAACTTGGCACTTTTCATTCAGAAGATGTACAGCATTCATGCTTCTGGTGTTGATTTTTATTTATAAGCAGGTCATCATTGGTGGTTTTTCTTTTATTTTTTGGTCCAAAATACTTTAAAAACCAAACAATGATGCTGACTGAAATGCAGAAAAAGAATGACAAAGGTTCGCAAACATTGTCTGGTACATTTAATAGATTTGTAGATTTCTGTTTACAAGTTCCACAGGCTATAAAGCAATATTGGTGCCCTTGGGAAAATATAACAATTCACAGGTCTATCTTCACCTTACAATATGCAGAAATACGGTGCAATATTTTCCAAGCACAAGTCTACAGTAGGCTAACTTCTTGAGTTCGACTTGCATTGTGCTGGTGCACTTCGAATCAGCCGGGTAGCTCTTCCACCTTTTTGTTGCGGAGGTGGCTGTCCATTGTTGGTGACGGCTATACAAAGTATGGCAGGTACCCTTTTCAGTTCTGTGCAAAAACAAGCGCTCTTAATCATAGAGGAACTGAGCTGCAGATTGTTGGTCTGTGATCAGAGTGATATGAAAGCCCCTGCTAGCCCTTACAAGGCTTTTTGACTGTGAGGTTTTGTTAAATCAGTCACAAATAGATATTTTACTCAAACAGTGCATTAGTTTAAAAATAATATTTCATGTTGTTTCATAATCATTGAAGTTTGCAGAGAGGTCACAAGTGCAGAATCAAAATGCTTCCATATAACATTTTGATCCTTTGTTGTCAAATCTATTCTTACAACTCATAGAGGATCAAATCCTTTTTCCTCTTATCATCTTGGCAAATCAACCAGGAAATGCCTCATGCCAAGATCCAGGTGTGTCTTTGTCTGACTCTTTCATCATTTCTATGTCTTGTAATCATCTGTTTTTTTTTAAGTCATGACATAGCAAATTAGGATCATTTACATTTAGCATTACAAAAAAAAGTATCCATGTTAAAAGATTGAAAGGAGTCATTGTAATTGAAGAAAATATTGACATGTTTTTCAATGCTGCTGATAATTATGTGACCTTTACTTCCCGGTTTAAATTTAAACTGAATAATTTTCATCTGTACACTCTGGACACAACAAAAGTACAACACAAATTTGATTGGCTGATGCCTATATAAGGCTTATGTGCCTAAAAACTGGAATATATTATGTATACATTTGCATGGTAACATTGAGATTCTTTGTGAGTTACATCTATATATGTCATCTAAAGAAATGCACCGAGAGAACTTCAAAAAATCATCAAATCAAAGGAGTAATAAAAGGATGGCATGGTGTGGACATGTGTCAAAGATTTAGAGGAAAACATGGATAATTGCCTATGCATGGAAACATCCAAGAGAAAATTAACATCTTTGTAGGAACATCAGATCTTCAAAGAGGTCAACCAGATAATCAGACTCTGTACAAAGCTATAACATCAGTTTCGTTATTTACAGGAAAATAGAGAAACAATTTCATTGTGAAAATATCACTTTGTATTGGGAGTCATGAAGCTGATGATGTTTAGTTTCGATGATATTTTAATATTTATAAGTTGATGCAATTCGCTGATTCGCTGCATGCTTACAACCACTGCCTGTAGCCAATTACTCATCTCCATGCACTTTGGCAATGGCAGATCCAGAAAGGGTAGCATGGGGGAGGGGGACTCAGATGTGCTTCGGCATTTACAGGCCCTCATTGTTGCGTATTTTCAAAATTATACTTTTCATCTCAGTGTTCAAGTCCCCCTGCCAGTTGAGAAGGTATAAAGTGAAGCAAAACTTTTGGAGCATCCGGTCAATTTCACCATCCCAGTACGTTTTTACCATATGGTGCTCTATTTTCGTTAGGTATTCATTTTAAATAGGTCCCAAAAAAAATATCGTTTTGCAAAAATTTGTAAGAGATGAGGTTTGCCAACCCAATGTATAATGCATTATGAGCATTAATGTACAGCAAAGTCATATGACGATTTTAGGACCCCAGGGACCTATTTTCGTCAAGTAGGGTGTCCTAATACAGTCAGTTTTGAAAGCCATACTACTCCTTAAGGATATCACATTCAAAAGTTTTTTATTTCAAAAATTAATCTTGATTATCAGATGTTCCCTCTTCTACTATAGCTAGTACTATGCTCACATTTCTTTCAACCGCACCAGGTTCACAAAGATAGGTCTGAAAATCAGTTAAAGCTGGGCCTTCTTTTTGTTTATTTGTCTCAAAATTGTGAAAAATGCGTGTTTTTTGCACACTCCAGTTTAGTGTGCTATTGCATATTCCTCGAGAGTGCCATTGATGCCTGAAATGCAGCAATGCATGCAAGAAATATTTTAATTTATGAATTGTGACATTTTGTACCCAACCATTCAAAATAAAGACCTGATAGCAAGCAGTGATTGAAAGTGACGATAATAGGACACTGACGAAAATAGGGCACCATACGGTACTTAATTAAAAAGGGTATTCATCGGTGCCTACTGTGATTCACGTGAAACACTTGATTGCTATATTTGTTGAATAAATAAATTAGGTTGTTTTTTTTAGGCGATTCATCAGCCCCTCGCTGATATACTCTTAGTGATTCTATATGGCGCCACCCGCCCCTGTAGAGTAGCGCGGGGCATGCAGCCCCCCTTAACTTCGAGGAGCGATTTGACCTACTTTTTGTGGTCGATTATTTGAACTTAACACTTAACTCTACTCATAGCTAGTGAAACAAACGTCTACCAATTTTAATAAAGGAGTTACGGCCCTTTTTGTAAAAAAATTAAAATGGCCTTCTTACCCCACCCATCGGGCAAGAAGCCCCCCTATTATAATCCTATGGAAATTTTTTTTGCGAGCGCATTCAGCTTGAAAGTTATTTCTTGGGGTTCTTCTATCATTTTTAAGGCATTCTATTCACTTTTTCTGAATTTCAGAATTTTTCTGTTCATACATTTATTTTTTAATATTTTTTGCCCTTTTTCAATTTCGGCCAAAATTTTTTCTATTTCAATTAGCTATTCTATCAAGATTTAAGGTAAAGCACACATTATTAAATGGTTCCTGAAGCTGCTTCGAGGCCTCAGTGAAGGGGGCCCCATGCCCATACCATGTGGGGCCTCTCGCCCAAAACCCACATCTTTTAATTTGACCTCTATATTTTGAGCTAAAATGCAAAAAACATGATCCAAATCATATTTATGTGATGGTCATAAAGTGAAGCAATGCAGATATCCATTATACTTTTAAAAATTTCCGATGTTATTTCTGACAACCACTTTCAAAGAATTAATCAAAGTTACAAAAACCATGCACCTTTTTTTGTTTCTCTAATTACGATTATGGTTTGGTGCTGAATTCCTTGAAAATTTGTGACGTCACCTAAAAAGCCTTTAGGATCAATCCTATCAATAAGAAAAAGCACCAAAAATGTAAGTTTAGAAATAACTCTGGGGGGGCTTCTCACCTAACCCGGGCTTCTTGCCCCGACCCACTCTATACAGTGTATAGATGGGCACAGGCCTCCCGACTGGAGGCCAGAGGCCAAATCTGGAAAATCCGACTGTGTTGAATCGTCATCAGATCCTGGGCTATCGTCGTACGTAGTAAAATGCGGACGGGCCAAATTTGCGGGCCGAGGGATTTCGTAATAAAACGCGGATGAGCAGGTGCGGAATAGGACGCTTTTTGCGGGATCGGCGGTAAAATCTGCAGGTGTGATCTAATTTGCTGAACAGCTGAATTTGCTTTAAAAATCGCCTGTATTTTTTTTGCAAAAATTTTCTTGTTACTTTTCTACACTTCTTATCTTATTTTCATCCCATTATCACAAACTCCTTCAAAATTACTATACCCATACTTGCACACATACACTCAAAATTTATATCTCAAACTCAAAGGTAATATTTATTCATAGTGGTGGGTTGCAGACAGCGGCAATTGCCTTATGCAAATCCCCTTTGTTTCAGTGTATAATAACTCGAGCTTTAACTTTACCGCATTGTATATTAATATGTAAACATTAAACAAGAATAAACTATTTCTGTCTGTCAGTCTGTCTGTCATGGCTGCCATATATCACAATCATGCACGTGAACACTTTATCTACTATGGCACCTCTTTGTAAGCTGCTGAAAAGTCATATTAATTTACTGTCAGAATATAAAGATGTTTGTTACTTTTACCTTTTTGTTCTGTGTGGCAAATAAACCAGGAAGTGACTCAAGCCAAAAACCAGGTATGTGACTCTTTTATTGCAATATTATCTCTTAATTATTTATTATTTCATGTCACGAAATGGAAAATTAGGCTCATTTAAAGTTTGAAAGTAATGGAGGAAATTTGAATTGTGGAATAATTGACTGCGGGCAAAGCTGCTGTCTGTGCTGAGTAATGGTGAATTCTACTTCCTGGTTATGAGTATTGAATGCACAAACGGGTTACAGTTTTGTTGTTTGGTTTCATATTCCCAATTATGTTCTGTAGCTTTGTGGCATTTTGCACATATATGTAGGAAAAGATCTGCACATAATAAGTATTATTAGCTCAAGTCGGTATAACATGTAATGATGACATTTTTTACAATCTTAGAAAGTTGTGAAACTAGGTCCTTTTCACAAAGATGATCGACAGCTTTAATGCTGCTGGTGTTGTATTTACCTATAGGTAGGTCATTGTTGGCGTTTTCTTCCTTTTTTGTGATTTGGTCCAAAACATCTTAAAAACTAAGCAATGAAGCTGACTGAAACTTTCAAAACAATCTAGAAACTTGAAACTTTGCTTGTTAT
The DNA here is from genome assembly GCA_026936325.1 of Platynereis dumerilii. Taxonomy (NCBI): domain Eukaryota; kingdom Metazoa; phylum Annelida; class Polychaeta; order Phyllodocida; family Nereididae; genus Platynereis; species Platynereis dumerilii. The sequence goes on from JAPTHN010000011.1 coordinate 24,055,503, forward strand.
ATTTAGTGGTTCAGTATAGATTGCTTTTATAAGTTGCATCAGCAAAAAGCAAAACTGAATCCCCTGGGCAAATACAACAAATCTCCTATTCAATCTACAATATGCCAGGCCATTTTTTAAGCATAAAAGTGGTGGGGATTTGGCCAACCAGCCCCTGCAAAATCCCCACTACTGACAGATTTGCCCCACCAGTAAGTGCCCTTTGATTCTAAATTTCACAATAAGTTTGCTAAAATGTAGCAATTCGCAGTACAACTGGAGTTAAATCCGTGAAATTTTAATATATATGTATTCATTGAATTATTTATTTGTTTATTTGTGAAATCTTTTCACCATGCACGTCATGTTTCTAGACGCGATAATAAAATGCCCTCTTTGGCCAAAATCCCTACCGCGGAAGTTTGTTTAAAAAATGCCCAGCAATATGCCACTCATTGCCACTGGGTGCAATATGCAAATGAGGTGCAAAATTTCTCTGGCACAAGTGGCACACGTTCACAGTAATTTTGATCCAAGAAGTGGCAATGCGGGTTCTGTAATGTCAATTTGCCTTGTGGTGTAGTTACTTTTAAAAAAATTGTGCTTTTTGCTTTTCAGGAACCTGTTATTGTAGTTACAGAATCTAGTTGAGTTATTTAATCTGCCAAGCCTTCCAGTTACTTTTCTCATGTATGTCTTGTTCAGTTGGTAAGTAAGGCTTCAAACCAATTTGCAGCCAAATAAACATAGATTAATTCGAAGTTCTGAGTACTATTGCCTGCCATTTTATACACTCAACAATGGACTGATTTTCTCGAACAGTCCAATTAAGGAGTCACCTGTGCTTCCAGAGCAGCAATTTTTGTGGTTGGAAACTTCACATTGGGGACTGTTCAGAATTTATGACTTGGGGGGATGGGAGTTTTGCTGGAACTTCCCGTAAAAAATTGATACCCCCCTTGAGTTTCATGCGGATTTTTAGTACCCCACCCTTAGGTTTCACGCATATTTTTAGTACCTCCCCCTCGACATACAAAGCAATACACAAAGATATACTGTTATACACGGCCACGCATACAGATTTGCATCATTTCGCGGACTTTTGTGTGTAAAGAAGTCTTAATCAAATGAGTTTATGTGCGTTTTTAAACATTTTTGTTGTTGTTAAGATTTCTTACCCCCCCTTGGAAGTTTTGTAAAAACATAATACCCCCCCCCTTGAAACATATGTGAAAAGTTAGTACCCCCTCGACCAAAACTCTCACCCCACCCCCCAGTCATAAATTCTGAACGGTCTAAGGCAGATTTTCATCGCTGAAGCTTTGGAATTGTGTATATTCCTCATTGTTCCTGTCGGTTGCATCTCATGGCAGATGACAGAACAAAACTGATAATTTTACTGTCAATTATATGCATTAGAATGATATTCAAAAAAGCCCTTACAGTTCCATTTGGCCAAAGTTTTGTTAATTCAGTCACAAACAAACATTTTGCGCTGCATTAGTATCGGCATAATCTTTTGCATGTTGTTTCCTTTTTGTTGTTTCATGTCATTTAAGTTTGTAGAGATTTCGCAAGTACAGCCAGCATCAGTGAAGATCAGCATAATGCTTGTTAACATGTACCTTTTTGGACCTTTACTGTCATTTTAATGCCATAGAAGATCAATAGTATTTCCTCCTATCAACTTGGCAAATGAACCAGGAAATGCCTCATGCCAAGATGCAGGTGTGTCTCAGTCAGATCTTTTATCATACCTATATCTTGTAATCATTTGTTATTTGATGTCATGGAATAGCAAATTAGGATCATTTACATTCCGAAGGGAAAGTCATAGCCATGTTTAAAAAGGGAAAGAAGGATCTGTAATTGTAGAAAAAATTGACCTTTTTTGCAAAGCTGCTGTAGTACTGAGTTGTGACCTCTATTGTCTGGTTTAGAACTAGAATATATTATGCATATAATTTCTAGGTGGTGATAAGGTATATAATATTCCCAGGCTAGGATTTTTTCTTATCTCAGATAAGTTCTTCCAAACAGATAAAACTTATTAAAAGCAAGAGGACCTGCCTCTAGATCATTCATAATGCAATGTGCTTTGCCAATGTCATCAATGTGCCATATTTGGTAACATTGAGATTCTTTGCGAGTTACATCTCAAGAAATGCACCGAGAGAAATCATCAAATCAAAGGAGTAATAAAGGGATGGAATGGTGTGGACATGTGTTAATGATTTAGAGGAAAACATGGACAATAATTGCCTATGCATGGAAACATCCAAAATAAAATTAACATCTTTGTAGGAATATCCAATCTAGTTCCTGTCTGTGATGAATTCTACAGACAAGCAGGGAGTACTGCTTTCTGCACTCTGATTGGTCTAGAAAACAATCAAGGTGACCTCACACATTGAAAAAAGTTTTGTGACGTAACTCACTACGTGCCTAAGGTCATAAATGACCATGGAGCCCAAATTAGGAATATCAGACCTTCGAAGAAGTTTACTGAGATATGACAGACTTTAATGGCAGGTTTATTATTTGCAAGGCAAGAGAGGACCATTTCACTGTGAAAATTGCACTTTGGTATTCACGAAGCTGATTATGTGTAATGTCCAAACCATTAGTTTCAATGGCATTTTGATATGTGGTGAGAGAATTTTGCATATTTACTGTACAATTGCCATCACTGCTTGAAGTCACATACTCATTTCCAGGCCAATGGCAAACCAGACAAAGTTGTCTAGGGGAGGGGGGGGGGACTCAGGTGTGCTTTGATTTAGATTTACTTCGACATTCACATTGTTGAAAATAGATCTTCAAAATTCTGCTTTCATCTCCATGTTCTAGCCCTCTTGCCTGGATTTGCCACCAGTACAGACTACAGGTTGACACATGAGTTTTGGAGGATCTGTCGGGTTCCAACATCCCAGGGCTGGGACTCAATCAGATCTTTCACATATCAGGTAAGCAGGTGAACTCTTTAACCACCATGTCACATCTTCTTAAACATCAGAAAGTTATATTCCTTTACTCTCCCAATATAGAGAACAAGGTAAATTTTACCTCTTAGTTCTGTGTGGCAAATAAATCAGGAAGTGACTCAAGCCAAGAAGCAGGTGTGTGACTCTTTCATTGCAACATCATCTTTAAATTATTTATTATTTTATGTCTCGAAATGGAAAATTTAGCTCATTAAAAGTTTTAAAGTAGTACTTAATAACATAGAAGAAATTTGAAAAGTGAAATAATTGACTGCAAAGCTGCTGTCAGTGCTGAATCATAATGTCTTCTACTTCCTGGTTATGAGCTATGCATGCACATTGCACGAAAAAGTTATAGTTTGGTTGTTCGGCTTCATAATCCCAATTACGTTTTGTAGCTTTGTGGCAACATTGTACATATGTGGGAAAGATCTGCACATAATAAGTGGTGAGAAAACTATTAGGCCACTGTGTGGCACTAACAATTAAATTGATATTATTACAATGTCGAGTAACTTCCTTGCCCTTTTTCTTGTTAGAATGCAGCACAGGTCCATGGTCAACTGTTGATAAAACACCTTTTTACTGTTTTATTAATTTTTAACACAGTGATCAATTGAAATTTTAGGGTTTATGCTTCACTCCTACCAGCTTGCATCTCTGATTTGGATTGAATTTGTGACCTTGTATTTGCCACTTCATTTTCAGAACCTGGTTTCTGTTTCATCTGAAATTTTGCTTATTAAAGCTCATGATTTCATGCAATTAAGGCAATGCATTTATTCTCTCATAACAATCCCTCACACCTCCCTGCCAACCTTTTCATGCAAGGTCAACTGCTCAATGGTCTGTTCTGGCATCCGCTTCCCTTTCATCTCCTGATTGTCTTTTCCCTTCAATCCACTTTTAAGGACATTCTTTATTGTTTTTTGTTTATTTGATAGCTCCAGTCGAGAAGTACAAGGTTCAGTTTTTCTTCAGTAAGGTCTTTCAAGGACAAATAACTGCCTTTCTCTAGTTCTCATGGAAAGGAACCATTCTGATAAATTCAACCTTTTTTTCAGTCCATTTATGGGCTAAACAGTGTAATTATTATGTTAAATTTCAGATGACTGATGTAAGGTTATCAGCCATGTGATGTCAGAAAAAAATCCACTCGGTCCTGTTCGCACGTTAAATATGAAATTTTTGCATTTCCTCTAAGGTTGTAAATTCAGCCATTTCCAACATCAGTCATCGAAGAAGTGCTAATTCTTCAATTTGTTTAATAACGTTTTGAAGTTGCCTAATAATGTCGCTGGTCATGAAACTTTGTTTTGTGCATTTGTGTGTTGTGCATATATGTGTGTGCCACTGTGTCAGCTTCTCTTAGTCCTTTCAAAGTCCAAGGAATATTACTTTGATTGAAGGAAGGTTTCATTTTCCAGTTAATTTTACTCTAATTTGTAATCAGCAACGTCTCAAGAGTGCGATCCATCTCTCTGCACTGCTAGGACCAGTTGTAATTACTCCATTTACACTTCATCAAAGAAAGAACTGCTCCTATCTCTCCTGTGATCTGTCATGCATCTCATTTAGAGGCCAATGTGGTGCACTGATGGCAGCATCTCCACCTTTCAGAGGTACTCCTGCAGTGGCGACACACTGGTTGATAAATTTGATATTATTTCTTGAATGAATGAATGAATAATGGAAGAAAAACATCATTTTAATTAATAATAAATTAAGGATACCAGCACCCTTTTCAAATGAGAAGCAACGCTATCGATACATCAACCTTTTCTTTTGGGGGAAAAATTATTATTTGTGTGTCTTTATGTACATGCAACACATACAGTAATTTGTAAGATATTTGTAAGATATATGAAATTATAACTAGTAGTTCAATTGTTTAAAGTCTTAGTTTGCAAAATTTCTTCACATATCATAAGAGCCGTCATTGAAAATCTGGCACTGATTTTTTAATTGACATACTACTGCTGCCACCGCACATTTCAAGTGACCAAGCCATTTCACAATATATAGATGCTCATTCCTCAAGATCTACACCCAAGGGCAGCTAGTAGATTGGGTGGTTAAAGATAAAGTCATTTGCCTTAACCTGAAATGGCAGACACTTCAGTTGGCAACCTTTAAGTCATCTCATCTCAAAGGTTAAGGATGATCATCTATCTAAGACAGGTCATAAACACCAGTTTTACAGGTGATTTCATTAATATGCGATTCTTAGGTTCTAGACCCACCAAATGCCATTTTTAGTTAATCTGATTGGTTTAGAAACAACCGAACGTCACATTTGATTTACCAAAGTAGTATGTGCTGGTTTCGCATTGATTCCTCACAGCCAAGTGTGAATGACAAGAATCGCATGGTAATGAAATCACCTGTAATTAGAAAGGCATGCCCTTATAATTTTTGAGATAATTATAACATTTCTTTACAGCAAACGTCAAAAAAACTGACTCATGCCAAACTTGAGTGGTTAAGGATCCTGATGCTGTCAGTTTCGAGCTGTTTAATTGGTTTATAACAGCCCAACATACCTTCTAATTTTCTTTGAAATTAATTATGTCATGTTTTACGTACACAGGGTCTCTCAACCAATAACAGTACTCATTTCTGCACACATCACTTTGAAAGAAAACCAGTCCTTTTGACTTTGACTGTAAACTGTGTAAACTGAGAAAATTTGATGAGGATATAATTGATCATCCTTACATGACTGTTTGTGGATGACACTACATAATCTATATTAATATAGTAGATATTCTTCTCCTTCAACTCCGGTGACATAAATTTCATGATTTTATGCGATCAGGGAAATGCTTTTATTTTACCATAGTAATCCCTTATTTCCTCCCCCCCACTACCCACACCTCTTTGCAAGGTCAATGGCCTCAATGGTCCTGTTCTGATGGCCGTTGCCTTTTCATGTTCTGATTGTCTTCTCCCTTCATACACATTTTAGGACTTCCTCTCTTTATTGATTGTTGTTTATTTCAAAGCTCCAGCTGAGAAGTACACGGTTCCCTGTGTCTTGATTAAGGTCATTCGCTGACACTAACTGCCTCGCTCCAGTTCTCAAGGTAAAGACCAATTCACATAAATCTAACCATTAATAGGGCCTGCATACAGCTGGCAAAGTTTTATACCTATCTGAAAAATAAGGTAAAAAAAGGATTAGCCCAAGTTTTCTGTCATGAATGTTGTGGATCTTAGACTGGGGATATAGTGAATGTATCTTGATGCAGCTGCTGAGGAGTCGATATTATCCTGAATCCCTGACACCTTCTTGCTTTTGATTTTCATGCTGATTAATTCTGTAGGATGTCATGCAAAGGCATGATGTGAATGATATCCTTAAGATCATTGACATGTCTTCTTGTCAGCAAACCCTTGCTTGCACTTTGGTAACTGTAATCATTTACCAGGCATTTCTTTTGGATACATGTCTTTGGAGTGAATTTGCTCAATATCCAATGTTTTGATGCTGTTTGGTATGGTATGGTATATGTTTATAATCTCAGAACCTGTCAGTTACTGCTTGTGAACCAAAACAATTTGTTGTGATAACACTTATTATCTATCCCTAACGTTCCATATTGACCATAGATTTGAAACACATTCCTAGGCAGTATCTTTGCTATCAAAGCCAAAACTGGTCTTGGAATTCATTGACACACTTGCTGCATACATTGCGCACCTCAGCTGATCAAACTGGTCAAGCCTTTTCCCAATACAGCTTCAGGCTGTTTCCACTTCACTTTCAACCTATCAGTGGTCATTCTTCATGATCCATACCCAAGGGCAATGAGCAAATTGGGTGGTTAAAGATAAAGCCTTTTGCCTTAACCTGAAATTGGAGACACTTCAGATGGCACTCGAGAAGTAATTCAATATCAAAGGTCAAGGATGATGACATAGGTCAAACAGCATTGGACAAACTTGTCAGTTCCACCTCCGTGTCCATTTCATTTGTAAGAAATAACAACTACTATGATACTAACATTAAGAAGTTAGCCGAAACTACACCAGCAATGTGCCTTGAATTTGCTGGAAGGTCTGAAGACCCCTCACATCTGCACCTGTACACCACCATATGAATTCTCATTTTGTGCCATCATTATTAAGAAAGCTTTGTGACTTTTGACCTTGAAACAAAGCTTTTTTAACAATGAAGTCACAAAATGAGAACATTTATGGTGGTGTACAGGTGCAGTTGTGAGGGGTCTTCAGACCTTCCAGCAAATACAAAGTACATTCAGGGGCGTAGATCCTAGGGGAGATGCATCCCCCCTAGGATGAACCTGGGGGGGGGATGATTAAATGATAATCTCCCCCCCCTAGAATTTCAAATTATTAATACTTGGTGTTGACAATTATCTGTCATATTTAGCAATTGTCCATGATGCCAGTTGCATATTGTGTGAAAAAAAAAAAGTCTCAAAACTTGGGCCCTAGGGTGGCCCTCGAAATCTATCGCTGCGCGACTTTTGGCCCATTGGGACATGCGTGAAGTTTACAATCCCTGACATCATCCCCCCCTACAAAAATGAAAAATCTATGCCCCTGAGTAGGCCTACATTGCTGGTGTAGTTTCAACCAACTTCTTAATGAAAGCATCACAATAATTGTTATTTCATACCAGTGAAATGGATGCTAAATGGAACTGACAAGTTTATCCCACGCTGTTTGATCTGTGCATTCAATGCCATAGGTAAAAGTGTGTTTAATTGAACTGTTTGGGCGGTGGAGAACCTTGGTCCAAGGAAGCGGCTTTGGTCCAGTGGCCTCCTTTCAGATAGGCAATTAGTATTTTTATGTACTTTCTGGTGGAGATGAACTGAAAATCAATGTTCATTAAATTTGATGCAACTGGCATAGGAATATTGGGGTGCAATAGTCTTAATCATTTAAAGTTTGGCAGCAGTATAGTTCAACAAGGCAATGCCAAGCATATCATTTCTGGATGTCTTTTGAAATGCTACAGGCCTGCACATGCATCTGGTGAGTAGTTAATTGGATGCTTGTACTTCCAAAGCAAAATCATTCAACGAATTACATACCATTTTAATGAAGAAAGGTGATGAGAAAGCAATCATGGACAAAATATCTGTCCTTTTCATCCAACCTATGCATGTGAAATACTGGCTCGGTGAAGTATAGCTCTTGTCTTGCCTGTATCTTGGGACATCCCACTTTCCTGACTGCTCTATTTGGCCCAGATGACAAGTCAAGACATATTTGATGAATCCTTTCTTTGTTCAGCATCTAGACATTTTTTTATTGTATTTCATTAGAAATCTCACACAAATACATTGTAAGGTAGAGTTTGTTGGAGTGGCAAAAAAGACTGGCCAGGCCAACAGAGGCCAAAGTCTCGTGAAGCAGTAGGATTACTCACTGAGCAGTAGTCTTACTTACAACATCTGCAGTCAATGAAGCAGAGTATTGTTCTTTCATTCTCTTCCACTCCACTTTGACCAACCTTCAAGCATCAGGAAAAATGATGGACAGACAGCTTCCAATCTTATTTGCAAACTTGTCTGCAAACCACAATCACGTTCTTGGCATCACCGTATTGGATCTGGCCTGAAAGTTTTTTGAACAGGATGTTACCGTCATGACCCAGGCAAAGACTTTTCCACAATAAAATGCTCCCTGCCCAAAAAAAGTTGCATACGATTTTCCCCAAGAATGGACAGCAAAAACATGCAATGTTTAACCTTCAGGCTAACTTTGTTCTTTCTCTGTTGCCAATCATTTATTCAGTCTATCATTTTTCCCCGAAATCAGTTTGACTAACAAGTCATTCCAATTTCTTTTAAAATATAATGACTATACTATTAATCTGTCCATGTCATGAAATACTTTTTTGATATAGTCAGAAGTTAATGATGACCAATTAACCATGTTGAAATTACTCTGCAAATGCTGAAACAATGTTTTGCCATTGATTGGGCCCATTTGCAGTAGGGCCCAAGAGTGTGCCAAGAGACAATTTCCTAAAGATTTAGAGGTAGCTATACCATATATCTATATTCTCCCAATCCTGACCCGTAGCTCTGGGTCAGTGGTCTATCCTGATGTCTTCTGCCCTTTCATGTTCTGATTGTCTTCACCCTTCATCCACTTTTAAAGACTTCCTGTCTTCATTGATTTTTGTTTTTACGGTATAGCCTCAGCTGCAAAGTACGAGGCCGCTTGTGTCTTGATCAAAGTAAACTAATAGCTTTGCTCAAGTTCTCACGAAAAGGAGACTTTTATATACATTAAATTATTTTCTTTTTTTCAAGACTGTATGATGGAGGGGTGAACTGTGTGATGTTCTTGCGCTGATATCTTTTAATCAAAGTACAATAAACGTCACTTTGATAGAAGGAAGGTTTCATTTTCCAGTTCATTCTGCTCTAATTTGTGATCAGCCATCTCTAAGGAGCACCTTCCATCTGTTTTGGCTGCCAAGACCCAGTGTAATTACTGTATTTACACTTCATCAAAAAAAGTACTACTACATCATTTTTAATGCATCCCGTTTAGACAACAAGTTGATGCACTGATAACAGCAGCCTCATAGCTCTGTACAGATGTTCTTGCCGAGCTGACACACTGGATGCAATTCCAAAACAATTTATGAAATAAAGAGATTTGATTTGCTAATTTAGACACGTTTACCTGTAAACCTGTCAAACGAGAAGCAAAGCTATTGACAGACCTACTAACTGCACAACAAAATTAATTTATTATTACTTATGACATACACAGGCATCTGATATAGACTTTTTGGAAAAATTGATCAATTTTTTCTTATGCATTTACATCAAAAGAGGTAATAGATATAATATCTGGTAGATATTAAAGAATGAGTGTCTCCAGTTTGCTTCAACAAAGGGCCGGAGAGCTGAAAAGTAAAAATAACCTCTAAATTTGTGTATAAAATCCAATGTACATGAAGGTGCTCACTAATCAGTGACAATGTTTGCAGGAAGCACAATAGCTTACCCAGTAGCAGGAAGGACTGGGCAGCAGGGACAATGATGGAAGTGGCAAGGAAAGTGAAGGCCCAAGTCTCATTAAGCAGCAGATTTACTTTGGGCCTTTTTCTCATCTGCAGTAAGTGATGCAGAGTGTTGATTTTGGCCTTGATTTCATGCGTATTCAGATCAGTTAGAAGAGATCTGGTCAGTGGTCAGCATTGTTAAGCTGCCACCAATTAAAGTTATCCTTGCATTTAGATGCTATTTTGCTATTTGCGACATCTGACTATACTTCTCCAAACACTGACATTGATTGCTGTCATGCAGGTAGCAGTACTTCAGTGTTAATTTAATATCCAGGATAATTGATTGCCAAAATCTAAATCTTGTCTTTTTTGGAATTTTATTTACTATTTGGAGATTGGCACACTAGAGATCGGCAGTCGCATGTACACTTACCTTTCATGACCTGACTGTCTTCTTCCTTAGTCCACTTTTAAGAACTTCCCCTCTGTACTGATTTTTGTTTTATTGTATGGCCTCAGCTGCAAAGTACAAGGCTCCCGGTGTCTTGATTACAGTTACAGTATCCCCAGTAAATGAGTACACCCTAGCGACATATTGACTAATTTGCTTATAAGTCAGGAACTAACTTAAGTAATCCAACTTAACCAGAATATAATATCCCTTGGACCTAAGAAAATGTGTTTGTAAAATTTCAATGGTGCAGACTAACATATATGTAAGTTGTGAGTGTTTAAAATAACTGTGCTGCAAAATAAGTGAGTACACCTAATGCAAAATATGCATGGGGGTGATCTAAAAATTGGCAAGCTTTACATGTTAACCTCATGGAAATTGAGTACAAATTATGTAATTATAAAATAGATCACATCCAGTGGCGTATTAAGGGGGGCCATTGAGCATGGACCCCCCGCCCCCAGGTCAAAAATTAACATGGAAGAGATAGGAAAAGCTGCGGAGCGCCGTGTATTCACCCAAAGTAATGAACCCCTCCCCCTCAGGCCATTTCTAGATACGCCCCTGATCACATCAACTTTATGTCACAACAAGTGCAGGAAATTCCAATGGCCACTGTAGATGCCGTGGAGCGCTAAGCATATCCAGAGTTAGTCAACGCAAATCAGCAATGCTATTTCAATGAAGAGAGAAATTCCTTTGCATTACAATATGATGCACCCTCTGCCACTCGTAATGTGGCAGAATAAATTGGCTGTCCTTTGCTACAAACTTAGTGGATGTGATGTAATTTACACTGACAATGCCATTTTCCAAAATAAAAATTTTCGCTGCCACTTATAAGCAATAATTATTCATTTCTCAGGTCATACCAATGTCTCTTTTGCATTGGGTGTACTCACTTATTTGGTGGCACTTTTTCCTTTAAATATTTGTCAGTCACAAATAATTGATTGCATATCTTTCAAAGTTCACATGGACACTCTGCTAGGTCTAGGCTATATCATATCATGACCTTGGTGGATTATTTCACTTGAGTGTGGAGCTCTGAGCAAATTAATCCAGGAGTCGCAGGGGTGTACTCATTTACTCGGGATACTGTACCTAACAGCTTCGCTCCAGTTCTCGCATTAAGGAGCCATTCACATACATTTAATTTTTCTTTTTACATAGAATGTATGATGGGGAGGTGAACTGTGTGATGTTCTTGCACTTAGTTCTTTTAAACAAAGTAAAATGAAAATCACTTTGGTTGCAGGAAGGTTTCATTTTCAAGTCACTTTGGTTGCAGGAAGGTTTCATTTTCAAGTTTAATTTGCTCTAATTTGTGATCGACAATTTCGCCAGCCATCTCTCTCAGCCGCTAAGACCTGTTGTAATTACTGTATTTACACTTCATCAAAGAACATTCTCCTACCATCTCTCCTGTTATCTGTCAAGCAACCCATTTAGGCACCATTTTGAAGCACTGATGACCACATCCCCAAGCTATACAGACGTTCTTGCAGAGGTGACACATTGCTTGCAATTTATAAAACCATTCTTATATAAACTTTTAAGATAAAATGATCAGTTATTTCTTATGCATTGTGCATCACAAGTGGTGATAAATGTAGTATCTGTTTGATTTTTAAGGAAGATTGTTTCATCAAAAGTATCAAGAGAAGTGAAAATAACCCCTCACTTTATGCATAAAATCCAATGTTCATGAAGGTGCTCACTAATCAGTGACAGTGTTAGCAGCAAGCACAATAGCTCACTCAGGAGACAAGTAGAACAGGAAAGACTGGGCAGCAGAGACAATGATGGAAGTAGCAAGGAAAGTGGAGACCCAAGTCTCATTAAGCAGCAGATTTACTTCAGGGCTTTTTCTCTCTCTGACAACATCAACAGTCAATGATACAGAGGATTGTTCGCTTTGCTTCAGAACCATCCAACTTGCTGACACACCAGGGTAAACAATGAATTGCAAAAATGTACAAGGAAAAACAATTTTAACATTGAATGAGCATCTGTCATTGATTTCATGTATGTCTGGATCATTTTAGCTATTAAGCTGTGACTGAGCTGTCTTTAATGGCAGCCCAAGAAGCATATATATTATACATATATATATATGCAGTTAACATGCCTTTCACCATTTGTGTGCAACACGTAACTGGCAAAAGCAAACGAACCAAACAAACAATACACCAAAAATTATTCATATTTTTGGTCACAATTTTTTATATTGCATATCCGGCCAGTTCTCTGAACACTGACATTGATTGTCGCATATCACGGGGAGCAGCACCTCAGCATTCACTTAGTATCCAGGACAAACCTTTGTCAATCATATCCAGACAGGAATTGGCAGAGCATTGATCAAGGCTCACTTTAGTATTCTGTGTATCAAAGGACAACCAAACAATCATTTACTGTTTTGAGTAATGATCCAAGTTAAAGAAATAGCAATGACGTGGCTTAAAGTTTTCTCTGGTTCTGACAAATCTTTATTCAATTCCATCTGAAATGCACACTGGCCTCATGCACATGCATCTTGTTTGGTAATTGATAACATGTTGATCGATTTGTGGCTGAATTATTAAAAAGTCTCATGCACTTTTCATAAGGGAACAACTCACTCCAAAATATTTTTAAAATTCCAAGAAATTGCCAGTAGAACAAAAATATATGATAATTCGTCAATGCTCTCCATTGGTCTGCGTATATTAGAAACAATTTCAATAGATAATGTGGCCGTGAGCTCCTTTTTGGATAGAGTGACTGAGGTGGAGCAGAGTTATACAATGAAGCTTACTTTCATATGTAAAGAAATGCTTGTAGTGGATTGCGCAATATTTGGCAGATTATATTAGGGAAGAAGGTAAGTTTGTAGCAGGAAGAATGAATAACAGAATAGAGAAGCAGAGGCCCGAGTTTCATTAAGCAGCAGATTTACTTTGGGACTTCTTCTTTTTGGGAACAACATCTGCAGTCAATGAAACAGAGTACTGTTTGATTATTCCCTTCCCCTCTCCATTGAGAAACTACTCCCAAGTGATTTATTGTTATGGAGAAAATTGTCTATCCCTCGTGTTCAAAATTTCTAGGCAGTGCATCTCTCTCAATGAAATTTAAATAATGAAAGGACAAACATAGAATGCAAGCCGCTGTCATAATCATTTATTTAATGTCGTGTACACGCTATAACAATTTATTGTCAGTAGTATTGTGTTATTATAAATTATGTCAGCCAGAGCTTTATACTAGGCATTGGATTTATCAAATACAGAAAACAAATTGATTGAAGAGATGAATGGCATACTTATGCTAAAATCTCAACTTAAAAACTTGTCACTCTTCTTTGTCTAAATATGTGATTTCTTCACACAGCATATTGCCATCAAAGCCAGGCACAGGTCCTGGAATTCACCTGCACACTTGCTGTATAGGCATTGCACATCGCAGCTGATCCAACTGGTCAAGGCCTTTCCCAATATAGCCTCAGGCAGTTTCCACTTCTCTTTCAACCTATCAGGTCATTCCTCATGATCCATACCCAAGGGCAACAAGTAAATTGGGTGGTTAAAGATAAAGCCTCTCATCTTAACCTGTAATGGGAGACACTTCAAATGGCACTCTTGAAGTAATTCAATATCAAAGGTCAAGGCACATCACACAGGGCAAATGGCACGGGTCAAAATTGTCAGTTCCATTTAGTGTCCATTAGGGTGGCCTAAAATGTACAGGAAAATTATTTTTTTCTGAAATTCACATCACACACCCCCTCATTTTAGGAGAAATGGTTTAAAAAACACCTTGTTAAAATTTGATAAAAATCAGTCAAGTCTAAGTGGTCTCTCAAGGCCCCTCAATTCTCACCAAAAATAAACATTTCAACCATTTTCGTCAATGCGCGGTTTGCCACAACTTTGTCAATTTGTAATGTACTACATTCTAATTACCATGGTTGGAAAGGTCTCAAAATTAGCTTCAATTTGCATACCAACATTAATGGTCTAGGATGATATCTTAACTCCCATGGACTCTTCAGCTGACAGTGCTTATGTGCGAAAGTGTTGCTGAATGACTAAACCTGTTCAAGAAAAGATTTCCATTTAATTTCACTGTCAAGTAACATGTTCTTATTCGCCAAAAGTGCAGGATGACCAGATAAAACATTAAACAATTTTTTTTACATTGGACAAACCCGCCCTTTGAGCTGTAAAGTTTTAATGTTACATTTTTTCTAAAGTGCTGAAAACATCGGAGAGGGGCTGTCACATTTCATAGTTCAACTTCATAAGATTAAATATAGGACAACATGATTTATACCATGTGAAACATAAGAATATTGTCTTTCAAGTGGTACCCATCATTTTGCCATGTGATAAATTTGGATGAAGACATGAGTTTGAAATATTACAATTCCCCCCTGCTATTTTATGAGTTTGCGACGAACTTCAACATAAAATTTCACCACTCATAAACCGGGCATTCCCATGGTCAAAAATCTTTTTTTTTTTTATATTTGGTCACTCTGGAACTTTGAAAATAAGAATCACAGCAATTTTCAGTGAAAAAATTAAAAGCCTTTCTTTTATCAGGATCGGTCATTCAGCAACAATTTCATTCATGAAAAGTGTAAACTCAAGAGCCCAAGGGAGTTGAGATATTGTCTTAGACCAATAACGTAGGTATGCAAATTGAAGCTCTTTTTTAGACCTATCCAACCATGGCAATAAAAATGCAGTATTGTAAAAATTGACTAAGTTATAAGGAACCGCGTATTGACGAAAATGATTGAAATTTTCCTTTTTGCTAAGAATGGAGGAGCCTTGAGAGACCACTAAGACTTGACCGATTTTCTTGAAATTTTTAGAAGGTGCTATTTTCACTATTTCTCCTAAAATGAGGGGGTGTGCCAATTGAAAATAATAAATTTTGTTTTTTGGGCCACCCTAGTGTCCATTACAATCGATATGATATAACAATTGCTGTGATACCAACATTGAGAAGTGAGTAGAAACTATACCAGCAGTGTATCCCGAATTAGCTGTGGGTGTGCCACAGTTATGACGTACGGTCCTTAAAATCCATGCCTGTACACCATCGTCATGGCATCATATTCTATTTTAGCCTAACAGAATTTTGATTTTGGAATATCATCGTTTGGGATGCTTAGTGACCTTTGACCTTGAAAATGAACTGCTGTAGTTAAAGTGTATTTAATTGACCACTTGAATTTGATGGTGGAATGCTTAGTTGGTTACATCCACTGGCCTTCTTTCAAAAAGGCAATTAGTATTTTTATATACTTTTATCTAATGATGAAAAGGGGATGCAAAAATCATTGAAGGCTTTTCATCAACAGGAAAGTTTTGTTTAATGAAATGTGCAGTTAACCGTTCTGCACGAATTGTTGCAGCCATCAAATAAAAGAAAAAGACAATAAATGTTCATTTATGCAACTGGGACAGGGTGCAACAATCTCTTTCCTGACACCAGTCACATTTTTTGAACTCGGTGACATCTGATTACTTTCTAATGGCTGACATTGATCTTTGTATATCACTGAAGGAGCAGCGCTCTGTATTAACCAAATAATCTTGTCAAAGACCTAGAGAGAAACAGTTTGCAGTCATCTGCGGGCAAGATCAGGCAGAGAATTGATGTGGGTTCACTTGAAGCTTTCCGGATAATTATCAAGGATCAGCACATAATCATTTATATAGTTTGGCAGCAGTAAACCAAGTTAAAACAACAATGCCAAGAAATGTCATTTCTGGAGATAATTTGAAATGTTACAGGTCTGTACATGTATAGTTAATTACATGCGTATTGCTCCCTGGCACAATTATTTGCCAAATTACATGCATTTTAACAATGAAAGGCCTGATGAGAAGACAATCGGTTATTGTTGGACACAATATAGTACAAACCAAACTAAAGTACGACTACCCCAGCACGAAGGAAGAATCACACCTTTGGGCTCCCCAAAATCACTTCCTACCTTTACCTACGTTAAACTACTCTTTAAAATTACATTAAATTTACATTAAATTTACATTAAACCAACACCTAATCAAACTCCATAAGCCCCAATCACGCGCATGCATACCAATAATACCCTATAAGACAATACAAGCGTATGCAATTTGAATTTAGATATTGCAGAAGCAGGGTCATTTTGCAAATAACATACAGATATGGTGCAAATGCAATAGTTGACCTTGTACATCTCACTTATTTTGATAATGTTGTGGCATGCAAATCATTTTTTCCTTTATAGTATTGGATATTTTGAAGAAATTCATAAATAGTGGGAGCCCATTCCAAAATCAAATGACAAATTCTAATTAACATACATCAACAGAAGTGATCACAAACTGTTATAAATTGTTTTTTACTGTTTGTGCTTTTAGCAGTTAGACATAAGGGAGAAGTAGATACAAATCTACACCTTAAAGAACCAACGACACCCAACAATAACTCTGAATTTTGAGAGAATGTTTTTCATAATCAACTGTCAAATTGGATAGAATCTGTGACAAATATATCAAAACAAACATTTCTTTTGATTTGTCATATGCTAGATCATAGGTGCACTGAAGCCATTTGCAAGCCCTGATACTTCATGTCTCTCAATGATCAATATGGCCGCCCATGGCCCCAATGTGTTTAATTTCTTTGATATTGTGCCCCTTTGATTATTGCAATTACATTGCTGGCTGTCTTAATAGACTTGTTAACATGGGATAAGTTTGGGGCTAGGAGGCATAGGTAGTTGTATAGGCTATTTTAGGGTGGATAGTAGAAAGTAGGGCAAAATAGGTAAACAGGGGACTTCTGACAGAAAATGTTCTTACTCTATTTTGGATTGTATCCTGTATCTCACATTTTCAGTTAACCTATGCTCACGGTGTTGTTCTTCAAGAGCCCTGCAATAGAAATAGTTTTTTGAAGTTTTGCTCTTACCTCCAGTGTCTCCTGACTTTCCTGAATGCCTAGATTGATTAGATAATTAGACGAAACGTCAAAAAATTTGAATAAGCGTCTCTTTGTTCAGTATCTTGAAAAAATTTACTGTTTTTTTAATAAGTTTAGCATTTCTTGATTATTAAGATGTTCTTAAAGTTCTTATTTATTTTTATTATAGACTCTATATAGAATCATTTAAGTAACCAAGCAAACAGATCCGTTGTTGTAACCTTGCAAACAGAGGTGCAAATCTCAGGAAGCAGTAGATTCACCCTGAGCAGTTGTCTTACTTACAACATCTGCTGTCAATGAAGCTGAGTATTGTTCTTTCATTCTCTTCCCCTTCAACTTGACCACCCGCCACACTTGTACAAACATGGAAAAAAAAGGTGGACAGACGGCTACCAATCTTATTCACAAACTTGTCTGCTAACAACAACCACGTCTTTGGCATCACTGTCTTGGAGCTGGTCTGAAACCATTTGTGCGGGATTTGACCACGAGATCTAGACAAAGACTTTTCCACACTAAAATGCCCCCTGCCTGAAGAAACGGATGCAAAAGAATTCCCCCAAGAATGGACAGTGTTTTCTGAAGTAAAAACATCCGATATTTAACTTTTAGAGTAACTTTTTTGTTCTGTTTCTGTTGCCAATCATTTATTGGATGGTAAAGGTTCATGGATGGTAATTATGCTTTACTCGAAAAGCCACCTGAGGTTTAACATTGCATTATTATTTAACATTGATTTGGCCTTGATTTTGTGTATGTCTGGATCATTGTGGAGCATCAGCACAGGTGTCTTTATTGGCAGTTCAATAAAAATACAGAGTACATGTACTGATATCATACCTTTCACAGTCTGTGTGAAACATGTGACTGGCACAAGCAATGACCAATACACCAAAATATGTTTTATGTTCCCTTGCCACTTTGTTTTTTTTGGGTGATATCTGGCCATTTCTCTGAACACCAACATTGATTGTTGCATATCAAGTGGAGAGCAGCACCACAGTACTATTTACTTAATATCCAGACCAGAAACCTTTGGCAATCGTATTCAGACAGGACCAGCACAGCATTGATCAAGGCTCACTTTAGTATTCTTGGTAAAAAAGGATAAGAGCACCATCATTCTTAGTTTTGAGTAATAAGCCAAGTTAAAGAAATAGCAATGACGAGTTTCCCCTGCTTCTGACAACACATTAATCAATTCCATCTGAAATGACACTGGCCTCATGCACATGCATCTTGTTGGGTAATCGATAATATGTTGATTGATTTGTGGAGGAATTATCAAAAAGTCTCATTCCTTTTTTATAAGGAAATAGCTAGCACTCTCACATTTCCATGAGATGCTAATTATCTCTCAAAGTAGAATGACATTAACAATGAATTTATACGATTTTATTGTTAAATGGTTAAAACTGAATAAACTTTTAGTTACTGTCATGTAAATAAGACATAAACAGCTACAATGTATTTGAAGGACATATTTACAACCCCTCCTGATATTTCCTTTAATGACACAAAAGTTGAATATATGTTGAACAATTTAAATTCTTAGGATAAGCTTTGTACAACAGTTTAAGTTAGAAAGGGCATGTTGATACCCTGTCGAAAACTTAGTAAAAAAATATGCATTTTGTAGCAATTGAAGCATACTTTACCAGCTGATACTTTACTTAACATATTTCATGCTTTGATTTCATCAAATTTTAATTATGGCATAAGTGATACCAAGATAGATTGACATGATGTTATAGATAGATAGATAGTAAATGACATTCAACTGATTTCTTCACTCTCATGCATGTTTCTTCATATTAGATTTGACACTCTGCATCTTTATCATCAAGGCACAGTATATAGAATTAACTAGCAAACTTGCCGCAGGCACTGCGAATCTTGACAGATCAAACAGGTTAAGCTTTTTTCCAGTATAACGTCAGGCTGCTTCCTTTCACTTTCAACCTATTCATGGTCATTCCACAAGATCTATACGGAAGGGCAACAAGTAAATTGGGTGGTTGGAGATAAAGCCTCTCGTGTTAACCTCGAAGGGGAAGACACTTCTAATGGTACCCGTTAATTTAGTGAATGTCAAAAGTCAAGGATTATCACAGTGGTCAAACAGTGTAGGATCAGTATGGTATTCCATAGCAATTAACACATCCAAAATAACTGACCAACTCAGGATTCTCATTCTGGGACATTTTTACTAGGAAACTCATTGACTTTGAAGTTAACAGCCGCATATAAGTGTCTTTTTTAAAATCAAACTCGATCATTGAAGTAAGAGAGTTTTTCGCCAAATGGTCTTCTTTTAAAAAGGTGATCATGTATTTATATGTGCTTTTTAGAGCAAATAGACAATGGTGTTAAAAAATCATTGAAGACTTGATAACAGCTAGATTTTGCTTAAATCACATAGGCAATTTACAATTCTTTACAAATTTTTGCAACCATCAAATAAAAGAAAAACTCAATAAATGTTCATTAGATTTGATGTAACTAGTACTCTCTGCAGTCAATGATGAAGAGCATTGTTCATTTTATTCTCTTCCCTCCAGCTTACTGCTCAAGCATCAGGAGAAAGGGGAGAAAGTAGCTTGAAATCTTATTCACAAACTTGTCTGCAAACCACAACCATGTCCTTGGCATCACTCTTTTAGATCTTGCTTGAAACTCTCGATGTCCGCTTCCCTTTCATGTCCTGATTGTCTTCTCCCTTAGTCCACTTTTTAAAAGGACTTCCTCTCTTTATTGATTTTTGTTTTTATTGTATAGCCTCAGCTGCGAAGTACAAGGCTCCCTGTGTCTTGATTAAAGTTACCTAACAACTGTGCTCCAGTTCTTGCATTAAGGAGCCATTCACATACATTTAATTTTTCTTTTTTGTAGACTCTCTCAGCTGCTAAGACCTGTTGTAATTACTGTATTTACACTTCATCAAACAACTTTCTGCTGCCATCTCTCCTGTGATCTGTCATGCATCCCATGTAGACACCATTTTGAAGCACTGATGACCACATCCCCATTCCCCACGCTATACAGACGTTCTTGCAGACGTGACACATTGCTTGCAATTTAAAAAACCATTCTTAAAATGAATAAGAAAATATTTAGTTTGGTTTTTCTGACATTTACAACGGCATACCTGTCAAACTAGAAGTAACGCTACTGACAGACCTCATTACTGTAAAAAAAGTTAATCAATTTTTACTTATTATACACATGCTTCCTTTATAAGCTTTTAAGCTAAAATGATCAATTATTCCTTACGCATGTGCGTCACAAGTGGTAAAAAATATAGTATCTGTTTGATATTTAAGAATTGTTAAGATTGTTTCAATGAAAGTATCAAGAGAAGTGAAAATAACCCCTCATTTTATGCATAAAGTCCAATGTTCATGAAGGTGCTCACTAGTCAATGACAGTGTTGGCAGCAAGCACAATAGCTCACTCAGGAGACTATTAGATCAACAGGAAAGACTGGGCAGCAGGGACAATGATGGAATTGTCAAGGAAAGTGGAGACCCAAGTCTCATTAAGCAGCAGATTTACTTCAGGGCTTTTTCTCTCTCTGACAACATCCACAGTCAATGATACAGAGGATTGTTCGCTCAGCTTGAGAAGTTATGAGAACCATCCAACTCAGGCTTGCTGACACACCAGGGTAAACAATGAATTACAAAAATGTACAAGGAAAAAAAAGTTCTAACATTGGATGAGCATCTGTCATTGATTTCATGTATGTCTGGATCATTTAGGAGCGTCAGCACTATTAAGGTGTGACTTAGCTGTCTTTAATGGCAGTTCAAGAAGCATATATTACACATATTCAGTTAACATACATTTCACAATTTGTGTGCAACACGCAACTGGCACCAGCAAACCAACCAAACAACCAAAAATTATTCATATTTTTAGTCACAATTTTTTCCCTTGTCATATCCGGCCAGTTCTCTGAACACTGACATTGATTGTTGCATATCAAGTGGGGAGCAGCACCTCGGTATTTACTTAATATCGAGGACAGAAACCTTTGGCAATCTCATCCAGACAGGACCTGGCAGAGCATTGATCAGGCTCACTTTAATATTCTGGGTATAGAAGGATAACCACACAATCATTTACTGTTTGAGTAATAATCCTAGTTAAAGAAATAGCAGTGATGTGGCATAAAGTTTTCTCTGGTTCTGACAAAACTTTATTCAGTTCCATCTGAAATGATTCTGGCCTCATGCACATGCATCTTGTTTGGTAATTGATAACATGTTCATGTATTATTAAAGAGTTTTATGGACTTTTCATAAGAGAACAACACACTCCAAAACATTTTCAAACTTCCAAGAGACTGCCAGTAGAACCAAAATATCTGTTAATTGTCAATGCTCTCCATTGGGCTACGTGTATTAGAAACAATTGTATTATATAATGTGACTGTGAGCTACTTTTTTGGATGGAGTGAATGAGATGGAGCTGGGTTATACAATGAAGCTTACTTTCATATATAAAGGAATGCTTGTAGTGGATTGTCCAATATTTTGCAGATTAACCTATACTGGGGCAGGAAGAATGAATGAAAGAATAGAGAAGCAGAGGCCCAAGTTGCCTTAAGCAGCAGATTTACTTTGCGACTTCTTCTTTTTGGGAACAACATACGCAGTCAATGAAACGAGTTCTATTTGATTATTCCCTTCCCCTCTCCTTTGAGAAACTGCTCCCAAGTGATTCATTGTCATAGAGAAAATTATCTATCCCTCATGTTCAAAATTCCTAAGTAGTGCATCTCTCTCAATGAAATGACAAACATAGAATGCAAGCCACTGTCATAATAATTTATTAATTTTATTTTAATGCCACGTACCCGCTATAACATTCCAAATTTATTATCAGTAGTACTTATTGTGTTGTTATAAATTATGTCAGCCAGAGCCTTGTAATGGGCTTAGGATTTATCAAATACAGAAAACAAATTGATTGAAAGAGATGAATTGCATCCTTACTCTAAAATATCAACTGAAAACTTGTCACTATTCTTTGTCTTTATACATGAATGTGATTTCTTCACACAGTATCTTTACCATCAAAGCCAGGCAATTTAGTCTTGGAATTCACCGACACACTTAATGTATAGGCATTGCACATCACAGCTGATCAAACTGGTCAGGCCTTTCCCAATATAGCCTCAGGCGGTTTCCACTTCACTTTCAACCTATCAGTGGTCATTCCTCATGATCCATACCCAAGGGCAACTAGTAAATTGGGTGGTTAAAGATAAAGCCTCTCATCTTAACCTGTAATGGGAGACACTTCAAATGGCACTCTTGAAGTAATTCAATATCAAAGGTCAAGGATGAAAATTGTCAGTTCCATTTAGTGTCCATTACATCAGTATGAAATAACAATTACTGTGATTTTAACATTGAGAAGTGAGTAGAAACTATACCAGGACTGTACCCCTAAACAGCTGTTGGTGTGGGAGTGCCACAGGTCTGATGGTCCTTTAAATCTGTGACCTTACACCGTCGTTATGGCATCATAATTCAGCAAAACAGAATTCTCATTTTGGAACATCATTGTTAGGGATGCTTAGTGACCTTTGAACTTTAAATTTAACTATTGTAGTTAAAAGTGTATTTAATTGACCTGTAGAATTTGATGGTTGAGTGCTTGCATTCATTGTATTGGCCTTCTTTCAAAAAGGCAATTAGTATTTTTATATACTTTTATCTAATGATGAATAGTGGATCCAAAAATTATCGAAGGCTTTTCATCATCGGGAAAGTTTTATTTAATCAAATGTGCAGTTAACCGTTCTGCACCAATTGTTGGAGCCATCAAATAAAAGAAAAAGACAATCAATGTTCATGTATGCAACTGGTACAGGGTGCAAGAATTTGTTTCCTGACACCAGTCACATTTTTTGCACTCGGTGACACATGGTTACTTTCTAATTGCTGACATTGATCTTTGTATATCACTGAAGGAGCAGTGCTCTGTATTAACAAAATAATCTTGTCAAACGCCTGGACAGAAACCTAAAGTCGGCGTTTATCTGTGGGCAATACCAGGCAGAGAATTGATCTGGGTTCACGTGAAGCTTTCCAGATAATTATCAAGGATCAGCACATGATCATTTATATAGTTTGACAGCAGTAAACCAAATTAAAAAAAAAACAGTGTCAAGACATGTCATTTCTGGATGTTATTTGAAATGTTACAGGTCTGTACATGTATAGGTGATTGAATACATGTGTATTGCTCCCTGGAGTCCCTGCCGAATTATTTGCCAAGTTACATGCATTTTAACAATGAAAGGCCTGATGAGAAGATAATCGGTTATTGTTGGACATAATATAGTACAACAAAAACTAAAGTACGACTGCCCCAGCAGGAAGGAAGATTCACACCTTTGGGCTCCCCCCGAATCACTTCCTACCTTTACCTACTTTAAACTACCTTTTAAAATTACATTAAATTTACATTGAATTTACATTAAACCGACACCAAATCAAACTCCATAAGCCCCATTCTGTTTCATTTCTTTGATATTGTGCCCCTTTGATAATTGCAATTACATTGCTGGCTGTCTTAATATGATTTTTTAAATTTTTAACGTGGGATTAGGTTGGGGTTAGGAGTAGGAGGCAAAGGTAGTTGTGTGGATATTTGGGGTTAAGAAGAGAAAGGAGGGCAAAATATATAAACAGAGGACTCTGACAGAAAATGCTCTTACTCTGTTTTGGATCGTACTATATCTCATATTTTCAGTCAACCTATGCTCACGGTGTTGTTCATTACCAGTCCTGCAATAGAAATAGTTTTTTGAAGTTTGGCTCTTGCCTCCAGTGTCACCTGGCTTTCCTGACTGAATGCCCAGATTGATTTTGATAACGTAGACAAAAAATTTGAGTAAGCCTCTCTTTGTTCTTGAAAAAATCTGCTGTTTGTTTTGTATTAGTTTAGCATTTCATGGTTATTAAGATGCAGTTGAAGTTTTTATTTATTTTTTATTATAGACACCATAAAGAATCATTGAAGTAACCAAACAAACATAACCATTGTTTTACCTTGCAAAACAGGTGCAAATCTCAGGAAGCAGTAGATTCACCCTGAGCAGTTGTCTTACTTACAACATCTGTGTCAATGAAGCAGAGTATTGTTCTTTCATTCTCTTCCCCTTCACCTTGACCACCCACCACACTTGTTCAAACATTGGAAAAAAAGGTGGACAGACGGCTTCCAATCTTATTCGCGAACTTGTCTGCAAACCACAACCACGTCTTTGGCATCACTGCCTTGGATCCGGTCTGAAACCATTTTGTGCGGGATTTGACCGCGAGAACTAGACAAAGACCTTTTCCGCACTTAAATGCCCCCTGCCTGAAAAAACCGATGCAAAAGAATTCCCCAAAGAATGGACGATGTTTTCTGAAGTAAAAACATCTGATGTTTAACTTTTAGACTAACTTCTTTGTTCTATTTGTGTTGACAATCATTTATTGGATGGTAAAGGTTCATGGATGGCATCTACTTCTAATGATTTGGATCATTGGCAATTCTATGTTATGTAAACTGCAGAAACCAGTCTCGAACAAGTACATAGAAGTATCTTTATCCTTGTTGAAGGTAGTTGAGAATAATGTAGACTCTTCAGCCCACCATTTTCTCCCGAGGTCTGTTAGACTCATAAGTCATTCAGGTTTCTATCAAAATATAATGTACTTAGTTTTCTATGTCATGAAAGACAATTTTGATACTCTGTGGTCAAATTTTGATGATAACTAATAACCATGGTTAAGTTAAAATTAATCTGTCAATGCTAAAACAATGTTTTGATGTTAATTGGGCCTTTTTTTTAGTATGACCTAGGCTATGGGTGTGCCAAGAGACAGTTCCCTGAAGATTTAAAGGTATGCCATGCATCTATATTCTCCCAATCGCCACCATTAGCACAAGGTCAATGGTCTTATCCTGATGTCCACTGCCTTTTCAATGTCCTGATTGTCTTCTCCCTTCATCCACTTTTAAGGGCTTCTTTGCTTTATTGACTTTTATTTTTATTTTTTGGCCTCTGCTGTGAAGTACAGGGCTTGCTGTGTCTTGATTAAAGTTAATAGCTTGGCTCCGGCCATTCCCATATATACTTTTTTCTAGGCTATACGAGTACATGTATGATGGAGAGGTGAACTGTGTGATGTTCTTGCACTTAATTCTTTTCACTTTCCAATTCCTTTTGCTCTAATTTGTGATCAGCCATCTCTAAGGACCACCTTGCATCTTTTTTGGCTGCTAAGACTCAGTGTAATTACTGTATTTACACTTCTTCAAAGAATGAACTGCTTCTATCTCTCCTGTGATTCGTCATGCATTTAGACACCAATTTGATGCACTGATGATAGCAGCCTCACTCTATGCAGATATTCTTGCAGAGATGACACATTCAATGCAATTTTTAGTTCTAACCATTTCTAAAATGAATAAATAATGGAAGAGACATGATATGGAAATTCTGGCATGTCTACCCATGAACCTGTCATACTAGAAGGAAAGCTACTGACAGACCTCACTTTTGTTGATACACTAGCATCTGATATAGACTTTAAGGAAAACATGATCAATTATTTCTTTGCATATGTATCGAAAGAGGCAATAGATGATGCTGGTAGATATTAAAGAGTGATTGTCTCAAATTTGCTTCAACATTAGGCCAGAGATTGGAAAAGTAAAATAACAACTCAATTTATTAAAATCTGATGTACATAAAGTGCTTGCTAATCAGTGACAGTGTTTGCAGCTGGTACAATCGCTCACTCAGGGAGACTCACTGATCAGCGACTGTGTTTGCAGCAAGCACAACAATAGCTCACTCAGGGAGACTAGTACATGTAGAGTTAGCAGGAAGGACTGGGCAGCAGGGACAATGATGGAAGTTGCAAGGAAAGTGAAGACCCAAGTCTCATTAAGCAGCAGATTTACTTTAGGCCTTTCTCTCACTGACAACATCTGCTGACTATGATGCAGAGTATTGTTCGCTTTACTTGAAAAGCCATCTGACTTACTGACACACCAGGGTAGAAATGGTATGCAAAAATGTACGTATAAGGAAAAAACAAGTTTTAACATTGCAGAGCATCTGTCGTTGATTTTGGCTTTGATTTCAGGTATGTCTAGATCATTTAGGAGCATCAGCACTATTAGGCTGTCTTTATTAGCAGTTCAATGAAAACGTAGAGTACATGTACTGATAACATACCTTTCACAGTTTAACATGGGACTGGCACAAGCAATGACCAGTACACCAAATATTATGATGTTCAGTTGCCTTTTTTTTTCCATGGGATATCTGGCCACTTCTCTGAACACTGACATTGATTGTTGCATATCACACGGGGATCAGCACCTCAGTACTTACTTAATATCCAGGACAGAAACCTTTGGCAATCTTATCCAGACAGGACCAGGCACAGCATTGATCAAGGCTCACTTCAGTATTCTTGGTATCAAAGGATAACAACACAGTCATTCGTAGTTTTGGGTAATAAGCCAAGTTAAGGAAATAGCAATTACGAGGCATAAAGTTTTCTCTGGTTCTGACAAAACATTAATCAATTCCATCTGAAATGACACAGGTCACATGCACATGCATCTTGTTGGGAAATTGATAGCATGTTGATCGATTAGTGGCTGAATTATTAAAAACATCTCATGCCCTTTTTATAAGGGAACAGCACACCCAAACTTCCATGAGATGCTAATTATCTCTCAATGAAGAATGACATTAACAATGAATTAAAATTGTATTGTTTAATGGTTAAAACTGAATAAACTTTCGCTTGATGTAAATAAGACTTGGGGAGATAAAGCCTCTCGTCTTAACCTGGAATGGGAAGACACTTCTAATGATACCCTTTAAGTTAGTGAATGTCAAAGGTCAAGGATTATCACAGAGGTCAGTGTGGTATGCCGTAACAATTAACACCACGAAAATTACTGACCAACTTAGGATTCTCATATTTGGACATTTTTGCAAGGAAACTCATTGACCTTGAAGTTAACAGCCGCAGATAAGTGTCTTTTTAAAATCAAACTCGAGCATTGAAGCAAGAGACAGTTTTGGCCAAATGGCCTTCTTTTAAAAAGTTGATAATGTATTTTTATGTATTTTTAGAGCAAAAAGATAATGGTGGTAAAAAGTCATTGAAGACTTGATAACAGGTAGGTTTTGCTAATCACTTAGGCTGTTCACATTTCTTCGCAAATTTTGCAACCATCAAATCAAAGAAAAAGTCAATAATGTTCATTAAATTTGATGTATCTAGTACACTCTGCAGTCAATGATGAAGAGCATTGTCCGTTTATTCTCTTCTCCTCCACCTTACTGCTCAAGCATCAGGAAAAAGGGAATCAAGCAGCTTGAAATCTTTTTCACAAACATGTCTGCAAACCACAACCATGTCCTTGGCATCATTGTTTTGGATCTTGCCTGAAACTCCTGACGTCCGCTTTCATGTCCTGATTGTCTTCTCCCTTAGTCCACTTTTAACGACTTCCTGTCTTTATTGATTTTTGTTTTTGTTGTATGGCCTCAACTGCGAAATACAAGGCTCCCTGTGTCTTGATTGAAGTTACCTAACAGCTTTGCTCCAGTTCTCGCATTAAGGAGCCATTCACATACATTTAATTTTTCTTTTTTGTAGACTGTATGATGGAGTGGTGAACTGTGTGATGTTCTTGCACTTAGTGGTTTTAAACAAAGTAAAATGAACATCACTTTGGTTGCAGAAAGGTTTCATTTTCCAGTTCAACTTGCTCTAATTTGTGATCAGCCATCTCGAAGGAGTGCCAGCCATCTCTCTCAGCTGCTAAGACCTGTTGTAATTACTGTATTTACACTTCATCAAAGAAAATTTGTACCATCTCTCCTATTATCTGTCATGCATCCCATTTAGACACCATTTTGAAGCACTGATGACCGCATCCCCAAGCTATACAGACGTTCTTACAGAGGTGACACATTGCTTGCAATTTATAAAACCATTCTTAAAATTAATAAGAAAAGATTTAGTATGGTTTTTTTGACATTTACACTGACAAACCTGTCAAACTAGCAGTAATGCTACTGACAGACCTCATTACTGTAAAATAAGTTGATTAATTTTGACTAACTATACACATGGTTCCTTTATAAACTTTTTAAGATAAAATGATCAGTTATTTCTTATGCATGTGCATCACAAGTGGTAATAAATATAGTATCTGATTGATTTTTAAGAAAGATTGTTTCAATGAAAGTATCAAGAGAAGTGAAAATAACCCCTCTCTTTATGCATAAAATCCAATGTTCATGAAGGTGCTCACTAATCAGTGACAGTGTTTGCAGCAAGCACAATAGCTCACTCAGGAGACTAGTAGATCAGGAAAGACTGGGCAGCAGGGACAATGATGGAAGTGGCAAGGAAAGTGGAGACCCAAGTCTCATTAAGCAGCAGATTTACGTCAGGGCTTTTTCTCTCTCTGACAACATCAACAGTCAATGATACAGAGGATTGTTCGCTTTGCTTGAGAACCATCCAACTTGCTGACACACCAGGGTAAACAATGAAATGCAAAAATGTAAAAGAAAAAAACATAGGCTGCACAGCAGCAAACCTTCAGCGAATAACACATTTAGAAGATTACAATTACATCATAAAATTGGTGTGTTTACCAAATTCCGTATATTATAGGTATGCAACAGTGGTCAAGTAATGGCATTCTATTATCTGTTATTTGCCTGCTGCCCTGCGAGCTACCTGTGTGCTTGCCAGGGTTTGTAAAAGCAGGGAAAGGCCTTATTATACTAATTTACTTATATTATGGTACGGTTTGATGCATGCACCAATTTTTTTCCGATCATTCAAAAAGTGTTAAATACAAGTCAAAAAGCACTGCTACATTTTATAGGTGATACGTGTAGGAAATGGCATTGCTGTATATGCAATAGTGGGCACGTTTTGGCTCCTATAAGAAAATGAGTATTTTTAATATTTTTTCTCAATATTACGAAAAGTATAGAATATGTATCAGTAAGACCATGAAAAGGCACAACTAAACCACATAAGTCATATGTGTACCAAACTTTATCCATGTACATGCAATAGTGACCAAATCTTGGGCCAGAAACAAAAAATATATTTTTTCTCTTTTTTTTCAATATTTCAAATAGCATTTAATATTTTCCACCAGACCTTTCAAAGGGCACAACTAGACCTTATAGGCCATGTGTGTACCAAACCTTATCCATTTACATGCAATAGTGACCGAGTCTCAGCCCAAAAAACTAAAAAAATACATATTTTTCTATTTTCCAAATTTTTGCAAAAAGTATAGAATATCCATCAATGAGACCATCAAAAGGCACAACTAGACCATATAGGCCACACCTGTACCAAATTTCGTAAGTGCACACGCAATAGTGACTGAGATTTGGCCCGGAGACGAACAAAAATAATTTTTATATTTTGTCAATTATTTCAAAAGGTATTGAATATCTATCAATTAGACCATCAAAAGGCACAACTAGACCATACAGGCTATATGTGTACCAAATTTCATCCATGTACACTCAATAGAGGCCGAGTGCTGGCCCGGAAACGATCTATCCGCCCGCCGCCCGACCGCCCGCCCGCCCGCCCGCCCGGCGGACGGACAACATTTTTACCCAAGTGATTACAATACCTTCTTCAAACTTCGTTCGCTGAAGGTAAAAAGAGTTTTAACATTGCATCAGCATTAGGGTGGTCCACATTCCTATGGGAAAAATCAAATCTCCCAAAACCCGCAATTTGAAAGCAGAAATTGATGACCACATAAGTGAAACAAACACATATAAAATTTCAGCCAAATTGGTTAATATTAAGAGGTGGCACAAAGCCTTTGAAGTTTATCATGTGATTCCCCATTCGCGCAACTGAAAA
Source organism: Platynereis dumerilii (assembly GCA_026936325.1). Taxonomy (NCBI): domain Eukaryota; kingdom Metazoa; phylum Annelida; class Polychaeta; order Phyllodocida; family Nereididae; genus Platynereis; species Platynereis dumerilii. The sequence continues at coordinate 24,085,854 of JAPTHN010000011.1, forward strand.
AATGATCAATTTCCCAGATCTTTCTTCGAAGTGAATATTTTTTGGCGTTTTTTAGTACAAATGATAAAGATGGCACTGCAATGTAATATCTGGATGTTATTTTTGATTTATTATTCAAGGTATATGAGATATTTGCCAATTTGTGCGAAAAAATGCTTGATAATTGACCCATGTAATATCTATGCTAACCTTCTACGAAACCTTTTAAGTAATAAAGAATATCAGGACTAGATTGGGCATCCTTGACATACTAAAAATAGGTTATTTGATCAAAATAATTGGTCATTATTGCAAGATTTGCAAATATCGATGATTTTGAGGTCTGCCGCGCGGGCATCGCATGTTAAACTTCAACGGCTTTGTGCCTCCTCTAAATATCAATTGATTTTGCTGAAATTTTTACTCAGTCCCTTCTGTACATATAAGATCACAATGCGAGATTCAAATCTGAGAAATTCAGAAGAAATTGTTTTTGGACCACAATAATGAGCATCTGTCTTTGATTTCATGTATGTCTGGATCATTTAGGAGCGTCAGCACTATTAAGCTGTGACTTAGCTGTCTTCAATGGCAGTTCAAGAAGCATATATTACACATATTCAGTTAACATACATTTCACAATTTGTGTGCAACACACAACTGGCACAAGCAAACCAACCAAACAACCAAAAATTATTCATATTTTAGTCACCATTTTTTCCCTTGTCATATCCGGCCAGTTCTCTGAACACTGACATTGATTGTTGCATATCACATGGGGAGCAGCACCTCAGCATTCACTTAATATCCAGGACAGAAACCTTTGTCAATCTTATCCAGACAGGACCTGGCAGAGCATTGATCAAGGCTCACTTTAGTATTCAGGGTATCAAAGGATAACCACACAATCATTTATTGTTTTGAGTAATAATCCAAGTTAAAGAAATAGCAGTGATGTGGCATAAAGTTTTCTCTGGTTCTGACAAATCTTTATTCAATTCCATCTGAAATGCATACTGGCCTCATGCACATGCATCTTGTTTGGTAATTGATAACATGTTGATCGATTTGTGGCTGAATTATTAAAAAGTCTCATGCCCTTTTCATAAGAGAACAATTAGCACTCCAAAACATTTTCAAACTTCAAAGAGATTGCCAATAGAACCAAAATATCTGATAATTCGTCAATATTCTCCATTGGGCTACGTTTATTAGAAACAATTTTATTATATCATGTGACTGTGAGCTACTTTTGGATAGAGTGACTGAGACGGAGCTGAGTTATACAGTGAAGCTTACTTACATATGTAAAGGAATGCTTGTTGTGGATTGCGCATTTTTTAGTAGATTATACTATAGGGCAGAAGGAAAGTTTGTAGTGGGAAGAATGAATGAAGGAATAGAGAAGCAGAGGCCCAAGTTCATTAAGCAGCAGATTTACTTTAGGACTTCCTCTTGTGAACAACATCTACAGTCAATGAAACATAGTATTATTTGATTATTACCTTCCTCTCTCCATTGAGAAACTTCTCCCTAGGAATTTATTGTGATAGAGAAAATTGTATATCCCTCAAAATTCCTAAGCAGTGCATCTCTCTCAATAAAATTCAAATAACGAAAGGACAAACATAAAATGCAAACCGCTGACAATATCATTTATTTAATGCAGTGTAGGCCTACACGCGATAACATTCCATATTTATTGTCAAAAGTATTGCGTTATTATAAATTGTGTCAGTCTTGTAATACTTAGCATTTATCAAATACAGAAAACAAATTGATTGAAAGAGATTAATGGCTTAATCCTTAATCTAAAATCTCAACTGAAACCTAGTCACTCTTCTTTGTCTTCATATGTGATCTCTTCACACAGCATCTTTGCCATTAAAGCCAGGCACAGGTCTTGGAATTCACTGGCACGCTCAGTGGCGTAACTAGGGATTCTCGAGCGGGGGGGAACCTGGGGGGGCATGCGATTCTCTGGGGGGGGGCACCCATAATACTAATTGTATATTTTAGCCAAGGTTGGAAAGTTCATATGGGGGGCACCTGGGGGGGCACAGGTCCAATATGGGGGGGGGTACGTACCCCCCCCCCCCGTGCCCCCCCCATAGGGACGCCACTGGGCGCGCTTGCTGTATAGGCATTGCACATCACAGCTGATCAAACTGGTCAAGGCCTTCCCCAATGTCACGCTGTACAAACGGACAGACTCAATGGCAGTTATCAGGCAAATAAAATATGGCAGTGAACATATTTTAAAAGAATAAAAATAACAACGTACATATAGTGGCTCTGATATTGTGATGTTAAAAGAAAGGAATTATTGCAGGGACATTTATCTAAACGCAAAATTCTATAAGAAATAGTCCCAGGCATCTTGAAGTATGTTTACCAACTGGTGTCTCAATTTTGTCTTTGTAACTCACTTTTTGGCTATTTACAATGAAAAACTCGGGAAAATTTCGGAAGGGGTTAACAGCTAAAAATACAAGGCATTTTATAAGATTACTTTCAAGCTTCTATGTGCTTTATTAATGCACTATAGATTAGCAGTTCAAAATTTGCTTCTGCGCACACATCTTGATAGGACAGCCAAATAAGGCAGGCTTCACTCAGCGCATTGCAATAGTGCATTCATATTTTGTTAATGTAAGGGTGAATGACCAGAAAGACATTTATGAAATAGTGTGCATAAAATGACCAACAATTTTAGGAACACATTCATGTAACTTCTAACATCTTGGTATCAAATAATTAACCGAAAATCGTGTCACAGTGTGGAAATTTGTGCTATTTTTTTATTCTTTGATAACTTGATAAGTCATTGAAATGTGAAGATGTTGTGTACCCAGTATCATCAAGAGACGCAAGTTAAACTATCTAGACTATGCAAGTATCAAATGTTAAATTTTTAAAGCATAATATTAAAGGAATTATTAGACTGACTGCCGCGATCGTCACATCACTGCGGTTAAGTCTGTCCGTTTGTACAGTGTGAATATAGCTTCTGGCAGTTTCCACTTCACTTTCAACCTATCAGTGGTCATTCCTCAAGATCCATACCCAAGGGCAACAAGTAAATTGGGTGTTTAAAGATAAAGCCTCTCATCTTAACCTGTAATGGGAGACACTTCAAATGGCACTCATGAAGTAATTCAATATCAAAGGTCAAGGCACATCACACAGGGCAAATGGCACCGGATAAAATTGTCAGTTCCATTTAGCGGCTATTACATCGGCATGACATAACAATTAGCTACTGTGATACCAACATTGAGAAGTGAGTAGAAACTATATCAGCAGTGTACCCCAAATTAGCTGTGGGTGTGCCACAGGTCTGATGCTCCTTTAAATCTAATGCCCGTACACCATCGTCAATTTTTCGTCATGGCATCATAATTCAGCCAAACAGAATTCTCATTTTGGAATTGTTAGGGACGCTCAGTGTCCTTTAACTTCAGTTGTTCAAAGTGTATTTAATTGTCCTCTAGAAATTGATGATAAGTGCTTACGTCCATTGGCATTCTTTTTAAAAGGCAATTATTGTCTCTTTATATAATTTTTTCTAATGATGAATAGTGGATGCCAAAATCATTGAAGTTTTTTTTAATCAAATGTGCAGTTGACCGTTCTGCACCAATTGTTGCAGCCATCAAATAAAAGAAAAAGACAATCAATGTTCATGTATAAATGCAACTGGCACAAGGTACAACAATCTGTTTCCTGACACCAGTCACATTTTTTGCACTCGGTGACGCATGGTTACTTTCTAATTGCTGACATTGATCTTTGTATTTCACTGAAGGAGCAGTGCTCTGTATTAACAAAATAATCTTGTCAAGGACCTGGATAGAAACCTTTTGCAATTATCTGCGGGCAAGACCGAAGAGAGAATTGATGTGGGTTCACGTGAAGCTTTCCAGATAATTATCAAGGATCAGCACATAATCATTTATATAGTTTGGCAGCATTAAGCCAAGTAAAAAAAAAACAATGCCAAGACATGTCATTTCTGGATATAATTTGAAATGTTACAGGTCTGTACATGTATGTAATTGAATACATGCGTATTGCTCCCTGGCATAACTATTTGCCAAATTACATGCATTTTAACAATGAAACACCTGATGAGAAGGCAACATTTATTGTTGGACATGATATAGAAGGCCTACAAACCAAACTTAAGTACGACTACCCCAGCAGGAAGGAAGAATCACACCTTTGGGCTCCCCCCAAATCACTTCCTACCTTTACCTACTTAAAACTACCCTTTAAAATTACTTTAAATTTACATTCAATTTACATTAAACCAACACCAAATCAAACTCCATCAGCCGCAATGTGTTTCATTTCTTTGATATTGTGCCCCTTTGATTATTGCAATTACATTGCTGGCTGTCTTAATAAACTTGTTAACGTGGGATAAGGTTGGTGCTGGGAGGCATAGGTAGTTGTATAGGCTATTTTATGGTGGAGAGTAGAAAGTATATGGCAAAATAGGTAAACAGAGGACTTCGAACAGAAAATTTTCTTTCTTGTTCAAACATTGGAAAAAAATGTGAACAGAAGGCTTCCAGTCTTATTCGCAAACTTGTCTGCAAACCACAACCACGTCTTTGCATCACTCTCTTGGATCTAGTCTGAAACCACTTGTGCTGGATTTGACCGCGAGATCTAGACCAAGACTTTTCCACACTAAAATGCCCCCTGCCTGAAAAAACGGATGCAAAAGAATTCCCCCAAGAATGGACAGTTTTTTCTGAAGTACATACATGTAAAAACATCCGATGTTTAACTTTTCGACTAACTTCTCTGTTCTTTTTCTGTTGCCAATCATTTATTGGATGGTAAATGTTCATGGATGGTATCTTCTTCTATTGATTTGGATCATTAGCAGTTCTATGTATGGGTAAACTGCAGAAACTAGTCTCACACAAGTACATAGAAGTCTCTTTATCCTTGTTGAAGATAGTTTAGAATAATGTAGACTCTTCAGCCCACCATTTTCTCCCGAGGTCTCCTAGAATCGATACGTCATTCAGGTTTCTATTAAAATATGATGTATTTTATGAATTTAGTTTTCTATGTCATGAAAGAAAATTTAGATGATAACCAATTAACCATGGTTAAGTTGAAATTACTCTGTCAATGCTGAAACAATGTTTTGATGTTAATTGGGCCTTTTTGTAGTATGATCTATGGGGTGCCAAGAGACAGTTTCCTGAAGATTTAGAGGTATTCCATGCATCTATATTCTCCCAATCGCCACCATTAGCACAAGGCCAATGGTCTTATCCTGATGTCCACTGCCTTTTCAATGTCCTGATTGTCTTCTCCCTTCATCCACTTTTGAGGGCTTCTTCGCTTTATTGACTTTTGTTTTTATTGTTTGACCTCATCTGTGAAGTATAAGGCTTCCTGTGTCTTGATTAGAGTTAATAGCTTTGCTCCAGCCATTCCCATATATACTTTTTTTTCTGGGCTATACGAGTATAATTTATGTGTGATGGAGAGGTGAACTGTGTGATGTTCTTGCACTAAATTCTTTTAAACAAAGTACAATGAATCACTTTGATCGAAGGAAGGTCTCATTTTCCAGTTCGTTTTGCTCTAATTTGTGATCAGCCTTCTCCAAGGACCACCTTGCATCTTTTTTGGCTGCTAAGACCCAGTGTAATCACTGTATTTACACTTCTTCAAAGAATGAACTGCTTCTATCTCTCCTGTGATCCATCATGCATCCCATTTAGACACCAATTTGATGCACTGATGACAGCAGCCTCACTCCACGTGTATCTAGATATTATTGCAGAGATGACACATTCAATGCAATTTTCAGTCTATTCATTTCTAAAATGAATAAATAATGGAAGAGATATGATACATGCAAATTCTGGCACGTTTACCTGTGAACCTGACAAACGAGACGCAAAGTTACTGACAGACCTCCTTGCTGCATAAAAAATTAATCAGTTATCACTCAACACTTTTGGTGGTACACTAGCATCTGATATAGACTTTAAGGAAAACATGATAAATTATTTCTTTGCATAATTATGTATCAAAAGAGGCAATAGATGATGCTGATAGATATTAAAGAATGATTTTCTCAAATTTGCTTCAACATTAGGCCAGAGATTGGAAAAGTAAAATAACCCCTCAATTTATTAAAATCTGATGTACAATTGTACATGAGAGTGCTTACTAATCAGTGACAGTGTTTGCAGCTGGTACAATAGCTCACTCAGGGAGACTAGTACATGTAGAGTTAGCAGGAAGGACTAGGCAGCAGGGAAAATGATGGAAGTTGCAAGGAAAGTGGAGGCCCAAGTCTTATTAAGCTGCAGATTTACTTTAGGCCTTTCTCTCACTGACAACATCCGCTGACTATGATGCAGAATATTGTTCGCTTTACTTGAAAAGCCACCTGACTCACTGACACACCAGGGTAGACATGGTTTGCAAAAATGTACGTATAAGGAAAAAACAAGTTTTAACATTGCATGAGTATCTGTCGTTGATTTTGGCTTTGATTTCAGGTATGTCTAGATCATTTAGGAGCATCAGCACTATTAGGCTGTCTTTATTAGCAGTTCAATGAAAATGTAGAGTACATGTACTGATAACATACCTTTCACAGTTTAACATGGGACTGGCACAATCAATGGCCAACAGGTACACCAAATATTATGATGTTCAGTTGCCATTTTGTTCCATGGGATATCTGGCCACTTCTATGAACACTGACATTGATTGTTGCATATCACATGGGGAGCAGCGCCTCAGTATTTACTTAATATCCAGGACAGAAACCTTTGGCAATCTTATCCAGACAGGACCAGGCACAGCATTGATCAAGGCTCACTTCAGTATTCTTGGTATCAAAGGATAACAACTCAGTCATTCTTAGTTTTGGGTAATAAGCCAAATTAAGGAAAGAGCAATGACGAAGTTTTCTCTGGTTCTGACAAACCATTAATCAATTCCATCTGAAATGACACAGGCCACATGCACATGCATCTTGTTGGGTAATTGATAACATGTTGATCAATTTATGGCTGAATTATTAATAACATCTCATGCCCTTTTTATAAGGGAACAGCACACCCAAACTTCCATGAGATGCTAATTATCTCTCAATGAAGAATGACATTAACAATGAATTAAAATTGTATTGTTAAATGGTTAAAACTGAATAAACTTTTGCTCGATGTACATAAGACATGGGCAGCTATTTCAAAGACATATTTACAATTCCACCTGATAATTTCTTCAATGACACAAAAGTTAAATATATGTTAAAGAATTAATTTCTTATGGTTAGCTTTGTACAACAATTTAAGTTTACCCTGTTAAAAAGTTAGTAAAACAATAGACATTTTGTAGCGATTGAAGCATACTTACCAGCTGATACTTTACTCGACATCTTTAATGCCTTGATTTCAAGATAGATTGATATAATATTACAGATAGATAGATAGATAGATAAATAGATAGATAGATGGATAGATATATACAATAGATAGATAGATAGATAGATAGATAGATAGATAGATAGATAGATAGATAGATAGATAGATAGATAGATAGATAGATAGAATGTAGTAAATGACATTCACCTGATTTCACTCTCATGCATGTGTCTTCATATTTGATTTGACACTCTGCATCTTTATCATCAAGGCACAGTATATAGAATTAACTAGCAAATTTGCCGCAGGCACTGTGAATCTTGACAGACCAAAGAGGTTAAGCCTTTTTCCAATATAACTTCAGGCTGTTTCCTTTTTGCTTTCAACCTATTGATGGTCATTCACAAGACCCATACCCAAGGGCAACAAGTAAATTGGGTGGTTAGTGATAAAGCCTCTCGTCTTACCCTGGAAGGGGAAAACACTTCTAATGAAGCTCTTTAAGTTAGTGAATGTCAAAGGTCAAGGATTATCACACAGGTCAGTGTGGTATGCCATAACAAACTCATTGACCTTGAAGTTAAAAGCCGCAGATAGGCGTATTTTTAAAAATCAAACTCGAACATTGAAGTAAGAGACAGTTTTCCCCAAATGACCTTCTTTTAAAAAGGTGATCATGTATTTTTATGTGCTTTTTAGAGCAAATAGAAAATGGTGTTAAAAAATCATTGAAAACTTGACTACAGCTAAATCAGACAATTTACAATTCTTCACAAATTTTTGCATCCATCAAATAAAAGAAAAGGTTAATAAATGTTCATTGAATTTGATGTACCTAGTACACTCCACATTCAATGATGAAAAGCATTGTTCATTTATTCTCTTCCCCTCCACCTTGCTGCTCAAGCATCAGGAAAAAGGAGAAAAAGTAGCTTTGAAATCTTATTCACAAACATGTCTGCAAACCACAACCATGTCCTTGGCATCACTGTTTCGGATCTTGCCTGAAACTCCTGATGTCTGCTTTCATGTCCTGATTGTCTTCTCCCTCAGTCCACTTTTAAGGACTTCCTCTTTTTATTGATTTTTGTTTTGATTGTATAGCCTCAGCTGCGAAGTACGAGGCTCCCTGTGTGTTGATTAAAGTAACCTAACAGCTTTGCTCCAGTTCTCACGATAAGGAGCCATTCACGTTCTTTTAAATCCTACATTTTGTAGTCCTTTTATGCACATCCTGGGAATTTAAATGGGTATTTTGATCATATAGCATTCTATGCTGAGTTATGAAAAGATCCAACCCTTTGAAACTGGGAGCACCATATACATGTAGTTATAGAAGTGTGAACTCATCAGGCAGCCAGCATTATTGGATGATATGGACTGGCAATATAAAATTAAACATCAATGATTGAAGTTCTTCCTCAGTGCTTAAAACAAGGTTATGAAATAACATGTTGAGTTGGTCACCAGACTCATCTTCTATGCCCCTTTTTTTGTGACAGTCTTGCACTTAGTTAATGAACATTGCTGTGGTTGAAGGAAAGTTCATTTTCCAGTACATTTTGCATTCAGTTTGTGATCAGCCATCTCTAAGGAGTTCCAGCCATCTCCTCTCGGCTGCTAAGACCTGTTGTAATTACTGTATTTACACTTCATCTAAGTAAGCACTGCTGCTATCTCTCCTGTGGTCAGTTGTGCATGCATTTAGAAACCAATTTGATCCACTGATAAATGCATCTATGACACTTGATTCAATTTACATACCATTTATTTGGTTAAATGAATGAATAACGGACAAGTTCAACATCTTAATAGTGATATGTCTACAATCTACATGCAACTTTGTCAAACTATTTATTATACACATTCCATGTCATGCATCTTGATTTACATATTAGGGAAAAGGTGTCGGTTAGTTCTGTTATGCACACGCCACATGGTTGGTAATAAAAATGATAGCAGATAGATTTTAAGGAACAAAGTGCAAGAATGTTTTGAGATTGCTTACTTAAAATAACCTTTCAAGTGTAGTATAAGATTCTATGAAGATGAAGATGCTTACTAATCAGTGCCAGTGTTTACAACAAGCACAATAGCTTACTCATGGATACAAGTAGAGTAGCAGGAAGGACTGGGCAGCAGGGACAATGATGGAGGTGGCAAGAAAAGTGGAGGCCCAAGTCTCATTAAGCCTCAGATTTACTTTAAGCCTTTCTCCTACTGACAACATCCGCAGTCAATGATGCAGAGTATTGTTCTCTTTCCGTGGAAAGCCACTCGCCTTGGGGAAACACCAGGGAAACATTGGATCTACACTTTAAATATCACTCATATTGTTGTACATTTTCATATACACAACCCACAATGTCATCATGGAATTGCAATCTGAAATATTGCATAAAACTTGATATTAACCGGACGATAATTGTTTGGTTTGGGATAGTTTGTTTAGATAATCATGTTGCAAAATGTGAAGGGAACATCATGTTTTAACATTGGCGGACAACATTTTGTTGATTTTGCCTGTATTACATGATTGTGAAGATCATAATAAACACGCAAGTACTGCTTTGGTGTCACCGCTTATTTCAGAACTTATTCACTCCTTTATGGCAGTTCAAGATAAACGACTAAACGTATGTCGATTGTCGAATGTACTGATGAAATTACCTAAGGATTACCTAAATAATGTGAGTTGCATCATTATTTTCCAAGAAACCAGCCTTCCGTGATACATGAACCTCTTGTTTTTATCAGTTTGATTTTCATGCAAAGGATGTTAAAAAAATATTCTGTTGGCGTGTTCCATTTTTGATGATTAAGATATATATTTTTTCTTCTCAAGTTGAGTAAATTCAAATCGTTTTATTTGGTTTTTTCATAATCATGAACAATACAAAACAAAGTTTAACATACAGTGTCCCTGCATCTAAGAGTGTCCTTTCTGAGGTCATTAAGTGGTCTGTCTTGGTGGTTTGGTCTCTCTTCAAAGTGCAAATGCACACAGATACTGCATGTATAAAAATGTGCATATATGAAAAAAAAAACAAGTTTTAACATTGCATGAGCATTTGTCGTTGATTTTGACTTTGATTTCAGGTATACTAGATCATTTTGGAGCATCGGCACTATTAGGCTGTCTTTATTTGCAGTTCAATGAAAGTGTAGAGTACATGTACTGATAACATATCTTTCACAGTTTAACATGGGACTGGCACGAGCAATGACCATTACACCAAATATTATTATGTTAAGTTGCCATTTTGTTCCATGTGATATGAGGCCACTTCTCTGAACACTGACACAATTGTTGCATATCACATTGGGAGCAGCACCTCAGTACTTACTTAATATCCAGGACAGAAACCTTTGGCAATCTTATCCAGACAGGACCAGGCACAGCATTGATCAAGGCTCACTTCGGTATTCTTGGTATCAAAGGATAACAACGGAGTCATTCTTAGTTTTGGGTAATAAGCCATGTTAAGGAAAGAGCAATGACGAGGCATAAAGTTTTCTCTGGTTCTGACAAAACATTAATCAATTCCATCTGAAATGACACAGGCCACATGCACATGCATCTTGTTGGGTAATTGATAACATGTTGATCAATTTATGGCTGAATTATTAATAACATCTCATGCCCTTTTTATAAGGGAACAGCACACCCAAACTTCCATGAGATGCTATCTCTCAATGAAGAATGACATTAACAATGAATTAATATTGTATTGTTTAATTGTTAAAACTGAATTAACTTTCAATTGATGTAAATAAGACATGGGTGGCTATTTCAAAGACATATGATACATGCAGTCACATATTTACAATTCCTCCTGATAATTTCTTCAATGACACAAAAGCTGAATTTATGTTAAAGAATTTATTTCTTTGGGTTAGCTTTTACAACAATTTAAGTTGGAAAGGACATGTCGATACACTGTCAAAAAGTTAGTAAAACAATAGACATTTTGTAGCGATTGAAGCATACTTTACCAGCTGATACTTTACTCGACATCTTTAGTGCTTTGATTTCAAGATAGATTGATATAATATTACAGTTAGATAGATAGATAGATAGATAGATAGATAGATAGATAGATAGATAGAACATAGTAAACGACATTCAACTGATTTCACTCTCATACACGTGTCTTCATATTTGATTTGATGCTCTGCATCTTCATCATCAAGGCACAGTAGCACTTGTATATAGAATTAACTAGCAAACTTGCCGCAGGCACTGCGAATCTTGGCAGATAAAACAGGTTAAGCCTTTTACCAATATAACCTCAGACTGTTTCCTTTTGCTTTCAACCTATTGATGGTCATTCACAAGACCCATACCCAAGGGCAGCAAGTAAATTGGGTGGTTAGAGATAAAGCCTCGCGTCTCAACCTGGAAGGGAAGACACTTCTAATGACACTCTTTAAGTTAGTGAATGTCAAAGGTCAAGGATTATCACAGAGGTCAGTGTGGTATGCCGTAACAATTAACACCACAAAAATTACTGACCAACTTAGGATTCTCATTTTGCGACATCTTCTAGGAAACTCATTGACCTTGAAGTGAACAGCTGCACATAAGTGTCTTTTTAAAATCAAACTGGATCACTGAAGTAAGAGACAGTTTGGCCAAATAGCCTTATTTTAAAAAAGGTGATAACGTATTTTTTGTGCTTTTTAGAGCAAATAAATAATGGTGCAAACAAACAATTGAAGACTTGATAACGAGTATGTTTTGTGCTAAAGTCACATGGGCAGTTTCCCATTCTTCACCAAGTTTTACAACCATGTCCTGAGCATCACTGTTTCTGATCTTGCCTGAAACTCCTAATGTCCGCCTCCCTTTCATGTCCTGATTGTCGTCTCCCTCAGTCCGCTTTTAAGGACTTCCTCTCTTTATTGATTTTTGCTTTGATTGTATAGCCTCAGCTGTGAAGTACAAGGCTCTCTGTGTCTTGATTAAAGTTACCTAACAGCTTTGCTCCAGTTCTCACGATAAGGAGCCTTTCACATTCTTTTAAATCTTACCTTTTCTTGTCCATTTATGCACATCCTGGGAATTAAATGGGTATTTTGATCATACAACATTCTATGCTGAGGTATGGAAAGATCCAACCCTTTGAAACTGGGAGCACCATATATAATAGCGTAGACTCATCAGGCAGCCAGCATTACTGGATGATATGAATGGGTAAGTGTTAAGTTAAACATCAATGATTAAAACAAGGTCATGAAATAAGATGTTGAGATGGACACCAGACTCGTGTTCTGTGCACTGGTTTATGACTGTCTTGCATTAACTTATTTTAAATGGACAGCTCTGTTATTGAAGGAACATCACTGTGATTGAAGGAAAGTTAATTTTCCAGTTCATTTTGCTCCAATTTGTGATCAGCCACCTCTAGGGAGTTCCAGCCATCTCCTCTCGGCTGTTTAGACCTATTGTAGTTACTGTTTTTACACTTCATCTGAGAAAGTACTGCTGATATCTCTCCAGTGGGCTGTTGTGCATCCATTTAGACACCAATTTGATGCATTGATAATGCATTTTTGCTTTAAGGAGACACTTTTCTCACAAGATGCAATTTACAAATCATTTATTTGGCCTAAATAAATGAATAGTGGATAAAGTTTAACATCTTAATAGTGACTTGTCAATTTCAATTCAATTCAATTGTATGCCAGATGTAAACAGGATACAATACATGTATTCAAAAAATTAAAATAACAAATTATATCTAGGGGCAGATGTCCGGTGGACATATTTTGCCCAATTATAATTAATACATAAATTGAGTAATACAAATAGGGAGAACATGAACAGCATGAACAATAATAATATTTCTTTTTTAAAAAAGAAAACAAAAAGACTAGGGTTAAATGTAAAAACAAATTGTAGCATTAATATTATTTGATATATATAAAATTTAATAAGTGACAACATATTCAGGTACTATAATGGTGGTAAAAACAACAAAGGAAATAGTCTACAGAAAATCGGGTAGGTTATTAATATTTAGATATTGTTTGGTGTGTTTTTATAATGAGTTTAAAACAAGGCAATTACTGATCAAAGAAATGAATATTACACCAGGAGAGCAACTGGTTCCGGAGAGGAGTGGCAGAGGCTATCCATATCTCGGAGGAAGAACCTGCCCTCAACCGGGACCGGGGAAGGCACACCCTCCCGGTAATATACCGGGAGCTCCTTATGTCACGTGACACCTCATCACGTGACAACAACAACACCTTGCCATGTGACAAATACAACACCTCGTCATGCGACAACAACATCCACACTTAGAACTGAGGAAGGAGACTGGATGGTCTCTGAAAGCTCTTTGAGTCAAAATTATGTTGTGAGTAAACGTTTAATTCCACTACAAAGAAATGAAGTAATTCCATATTTTTACACCAATAAATTTCAATGACTTTTGACAAGTGGTTAAGCGCATGCTTGGAGTATGAAAGTTGTTAAATGATCTGGTATTGTGCCTATGTATAGATGTATTATAGGAAAACGTATTCGAGAATAATGGCGGCAGTAATTTACGGTCAATTTTATACATAAACAAGAGAACATGATTAACATATAACTTGGATAAAGGAAGAATAGAATACTGAGTGAATAATTCAGCTGTACATGGGTTAGAAATAATTCTAATGTATTTTTAAAAAATCTTAAATAAAGGGTCCAGATGAACAGCAGCAGCGCTTCCCCAAATTTCTATGCAGTGTGTTAAGTAAGGATAAATAAAACAGTAATAAAGTGTATTTAAGGTATTTTTGTTAAACAGTTTTTTAACTTTATTTATGATCCCATAACCTTTAGATATTTTCTTTCTAATGTAGTTAAAATGACATTGTCAAGAAATATGAGAGTCTAAATGAATACCAAGAAATTTCACTGTATTGACTAAAGATATATTTTTGTTATTAATTATGAGATTATCGTTTATATCAATTTTTTGTTTTGCGGTCTAAAGAGCATAAAGTTCGTTTTATCAATGTTTAGAGATCGTTTATTAGAAAGGATCCATTCATAAATTTTGGATAATTCGGCATTAATAGAATTACAGATATTAGTAAAATTTTTTCCCTAAAAAAAACAACAAAGAAAACCTTGTCATACTGTCTAATCATACTGAATTTATAATACAAATTCCATGTCATGCATCTGATTTAAGTTTTAGGAAAAAATAGATCAATTAGTTTTGTTACGCACAAGCCACACAAATTTTAATATATATATGACGGCAGGTATATTGACAGGAACAATTGTTCCAAATTTGCTTTAAATGATTAAGTGCAAGAATGTTCAGAGATAACACAGTTAAAATCACCTTTCAAGTCAAGTATAAGACACAGTGTAGATGAAGATGCACACTAATCAGTGCTAGTGTTTACAACAAGGGCAATAGGTTACTCGTGGAGACAAGTAGAGTAGCACGAAACACTGGACAGCAGCGACAATGATGGAGGTGGCAAGGAAAGTGGGGCCCAAAGTCTCATTAAGCAGCAGATTTACTTAAAGCCTTTCTGTTGCTGACAACATCTGCAGTCAATGATGCGGACTACAGAGTATTGTTCTCTTTCCTTGTAAAGCCAATCGACTTGCTGAACCACAAGTGAAAACAGCTTGAATACCACCCATATAATTTCAATATCATATATTACTCAAATGTGAAATTGCAATCACTTCTGGCATAGGGTAATGCTCTTTGACTCGGACACTCGTGAAAAGTAACCTTGAGTCGGACACTTTTGACTGCATTGAATTGGCCAGTTGACTGGACACCTGGGCAAATTGATTACCACAGGTGTTCATTTAACTCGTACTTAATCTGCCTTGCTATATAACATATTTTTACAGTGTGCATTGTGCGTGATATTTATCCTTAAAAGAAGGCTAATTTCACAGTTGTGTCACATCAGTTTTTGAGACATTTTGGAAATTACTCAATTTTAATAAGACCAGAACAGGTATACAGAAGAAGTAAACTCTCTGAAAAAATTACATACAATATGTGTTTTTTGGTATTCTATGACCCTGCACATTGAAAAATCAATGGAAAATTTGTAGTAGTAGTAGTAGTAACGGTTTTCCCTCGGTTCACGTAGAGGGAGGGATGTGCCACTTTTAATGATTGTAGGTGATGATAGGGGTGGAGGGAACTGATTAAGGTGGGAAATGATCATGAGGGCAACAAGATTGCCCAGGGATGGCTGGACCAAGCAGATATGAAGGGGCAAGGCAGTGAACAGAAGTCTTGCAGGCCAAATACTGCAGATAATTTAGGTATTTCCTTGACGTTTTTGCTTCAAATAATGAAAATAACTATGTCAGCAATGAAGTACCTCTATGAAACCTACATGGAAGTTAGGCTGACTTTCAAGAATGTCAGTAGAAAAAGTTTGGTCAAGATACTTCGTTGCTAACAGCCTCCATTTTGGGCCCTTTGACAGCCATGTGTGTGAATTTTGGTTGATTTTCTCTTCTTTTTGGCCTAAACATTGTACTTGTAAGGTGTCAGCAATGAGGTACCATAATGAAATTTATATTAAAAAAATTATAAGTTTCAAAACAATCATAAAAATTAAGTTTGGTTGTTGTACTTCATTGCTGACCCCCCTCCCCCTACAATTTAGATGCATTTTTGGTGATTTTCTCTCTTTTTAGGCAAAAAAATATTTTTCAAGTGTTAGAAATAAAGATGAAACATTCTATCTTATATTAAAAAATACCTAACCAAATTATCTGACAAATCATGTTTTGACCATGTGCTTCATTGCTGACCCCCCCCCCCCCTCCCTACAATATAGATGCATTTTTGGCACTTTTCCCTGTTTTGGGGCAAAAAAAAAATTAAAGTTACTATTAGGTATACCATTCTTGTTTATATATATTAAAAGATTCCTAAGTATCCAAATTATAGCAGCTGAACCTCCCCCCACTCCCCTCCCAGCCACAATTCAGGTGAGTTTTGGTGGCATCAGTGCTCTCGCGAGATTCGTGTCTAAATCCAAACAGGTGTAAATGTGTGTACTTCTGCCTGAATCTCGCGAAAGCAGCACAATTTGCACAAGATGGCGGAATCAACTTTTCCTTTTGAATCTGTGCTCAATTTTGGAGTTCTAGCTGTGATAAATCAGTGAATAGCCATTGAATTAGCCTGTTGCTTTGCTGGTGAGTGTGGAATATTGTTTTGTTCGAGTTGTGCACTATATTTTGTGAATAGACACAAGTGTAGGCTCAGGAATGCCATGTTAACAGAGCGATATGCAAAATCCACATTTTTCAATGTGCCCTGTCTGGTTTTTATTGGCGAAATTAATCTGAACTCTGCATAAATAAGAGTTTTAAGATATTTGTTTGGGTCTCCTTGACTCGGACACTTCAATTTTTAAATGCAAGTGGGAGCTACCATTACGTAACAAGGGGGGTCGGCTGGTGCATGGTTATGTAATGTTCCCGCCAAATTTGTGACGTCATTAGGCCTACTCAGCTCCGTGCAGTTTTCAGACCCTGCCTCGTTGGGCCTATAACAACAACAGCCGGCCCTTCCTTGTACACCATGCTGTCCATGCAGGACAAAATTAATTAATGGTTGTGAAGGAAGGAAGGCCAGAGTTAAACTGCAGTCAAAAATTGCAATGTAAACAAATTGTATAAGTAAATATATGATTGATTTAATGCAAAATCAAGGACCAATTGATTAACACAATAAATAGGTGGCTACTCATTTCTTTTTTTATTCAATAATGTGAGAAAGATTACTTTTCAATTCAATTTAAATTATTCATGAATAGGCCTGTTTGAATCCATAATTGATCTCTGTATCACTGTCTCTCAACACTACAGTACCTAGTGTTAATGCTTATATATATATACTTACAATTCTCTATAATAAATGCCCGAATCAGACAGACATGGAAATAAAACAAAATTTTATGCATACAGAGTCTACTGACCCCCCCCCCCCCTCGGGGAACCACGGCCAAATTGGGTCAGTTTTTCTGGGGCTGCTTATGCGGCAGTATACCTTAGCTGAAGGTCACTCCCTGCTCCTCCCCCCTCCCAGAGTGGTTCTTCATTCAGAGGCACAATTAATTATTTACATACTAACTGTTCAGTGTACACCTGTTACAATTTACACAATCATGTGGAAATTTCTTTTACTCAATATGGAATGATGTGTGTTGACCCATAGCCAAAAGTATTACAAAGAAGCATCTTGATCATTGATATGAAAGATCCAAATATTTGCTGTGTCTGCAGAAAAGAACAATATTTGTAAACAAAAATTATATAATAGTAGCAGTTCTACCAGTGGTACAACATTTTAATTTATAATATCTATCTATCTATCTATCTATCTATCTATCTATCTATCTATCTATCTATCTATCTATCTATCTATCTGTCTATCTGTCTATCTATCTATCTATCTATCTATCTATCTATCTATCTATCTATCTATTTATCTAAGACACTTCACACTAATCAGGCAATATTAAAGAAGCAGTTCAGAAAGAGACATCTGGGCATATCACAATTATGTTAGGCCTATATAATCACAAGTAAAGGACTGGAGGCTTAGCAGAATGACAGAAGTTATTAGGTTAGCAGAAAACTACATCATTCTATGACATCTGGTTGCTGATATCCACCAATTGTGCATACTCCATAGAGCAGATATTTTCTTTAATCAAAAGGTCATAAAGTTTAAGAAAGTCAGGTGAGAAATCTCAATCAGCTGCAACAAGGAGATATATTCATATTTATGGGTATTAGGAGCAACAAAAGGCAGCTATAGTATTTACAGGTCCCTGGATCAGCTGATGCGCATGGGCTGCTAGTGGTGGGAGGAGTAACAAGAAAATCTTTTCAAAAAAAAGATAAGCTGGCTTGACCAAATATATGTAGTGAAGGGTATGAAAGGGAAGATGGGCTTATATAAGAGCACAATGAAGCAGTAATGATTGTGAAAGGTGTGGAATTGTGGAAATGTCTATCTATTACAAACTATCTATCAATCTATCTATTACTAACTTATGATATATCTATAACCGACTGTCCATCTATCTACTATTAACAAATTATCTATATATTGATTACTAAACTATCTATCAATCAATTGCTAACTAATTAAATATCTATCTATGTACTACTAACTAAAAATATATCTATCTACTACTAATTAACTATCTAAATATATATTACTGACTATCTATCTTTCTATTACTGACAAATAATTATGTATCTATGTATTACTAACTAACTAACTATATAACTATCTGTTATTAACTAACCAACCATCTATCTATCTATTACTACCTAACTATCTATCCATGTATTACTAACTAACTATCTATTACTAACTAACTAACAATCTATATATTACTAACTAACAATATTGATATATTACTAACTAACTATTTATCTCCAACTAACTAACTATATACACTGTATATCTATCTATTACTAACTAACAATCTATCTATTACTAACTAACTATCTTTCCATCTATTACTAACTATCTATCTATATATTACTAACTAACTACCTAGGCCTATCTATATATTACTAACTTACTACCTATAGATTGTACTATGTAACTTACCATCTATTTGTCTATCACTAACTAACTAGCTATTTATATATCTATTAATAACTGTCTCTGTCTATCTAACTCACTATTTATCTATAACTGTCTAACTAACTATCTATCTATCTTTTAATATCTATCTATCTATCTATCTATCTATCTATCTATCTATCTATCTATCTATCTATCTATCTATCTGTCTAGCTATCTAGCTATTACTAACTATCTATGACTAAATACATCTATTACTAGCAATCTATCAATTTATTACTAGCTAACTAGTTATGTATTACCAACTATCTGCATCTATTAACTAACTATATATTACTAACAGTAGTATTTGCAATTCTAAGATAGTTATCAATGCTCCACCTCATATGACTACATAGTGGAGATGCACACGATCTGACACTTTTCCCCACATACCAGTCAATAAAGAAAGCTGGTTGACTAGTAAATCATGTGCTATAATACATGACATTCTATAGCTCAATAGACCAGCTTAAAAAAAACAGCCCACAAGCTGTAATGGTCTGTGATTGGCCAAGAGTTACAGGGCAGTGGGGGGATTTCTTGGAGGGGGAGCTGTGACAAAGAAGTGGCCTTTACTATTGGCCACGGCATTTTGACAGACAGGCATGGTGAAATTCACTGTAAACAACTTTGCCCAAAAGTTCCATTATAGTAGAGCAGCTGGAGACCAATTTCCAGGATGAACCCCGCACGGAAGTACAACAGCAAGTTTCACATACCAAAATGTGCGGAAAATTCTCTAGTTTTAGGAAATGATAGTAAGAAAGGCTGATTTTGTGTGCGAACTTGGCAGTGGCGGTTACCATGGCAACGGATTTAGAAAAATTATTTCAAGAATTGTTTTACTAAATACTGCATAAAACAGAGACAATTAGTGATAAATGCAATCTGACTTCATATTATAGTAACTCGGAGAATGGGTGAGCAGACTGAGTAAATCACTGACACCCATTGTTTATATGGTTGCCATGACAACAGGGAATTCTTAAAAACAGTTGATTTTTTTCTGAAAGTCAATGATAACTTCTCTAAAACTAAGGAAATTTACATAGTTTTAGGATTTCAATTACATGCAACTGAAAGCCCTTTTCTTCGGCTTTCTGGTGATGTCTTCCTTTTCTCTGTCGGTTTAATATCCTTGACACAAAGTGTTACCAAAGTAATCCAAGTAAACAAATTCGAATCCACCAGTAAGCTCACAATTTCCGCAGTATAGAAGAACAAGCAATTCAATTCAAACTTTTTGTCATCAGAGGGTGGTCCATGTGTGAGGGATACTTTAAAAATGTTAAAATTATTTAACTGATGATCAAATTGGTTGCCATGGAAACAATCAAATAGGCAAAAATACACCATTTTGAGAAAAGAACCTCATGATTCTGAGTTTGTGTTTCATTTTGCATGAAGAAATATTGAAAAATTTGTGTATGGAAAATCTATCATTAAAACATTTGAATTTCACTTGGCTACCAAGGCTCAGCATTTGTTTATTACCTTAGCAACTGATAAATAGTTACACTTCGGTGGTATTGGCATGCCTCAGTCTGGATAGCTCAGACATATTTCTTGTCACATTTGATCAGAGATTTACTGTTTGGTTTTCTGTATCACCAGTACATCATTTTTGAAGAGAGATTCACCTCCAATTGGGTTATCAAACATTTTTAGTGGAGCTTGATGAGCAAAATCCGCACTGGATGTCGCCTTGATGAAATGCCAAATAGGTGGCCCCTTGAATCAGTGCATGTCTGTGCTGGGTTATCAAAAGATCCCTCACACGGGGTAAATGTGTAAGACGTTGAGGACTCCTACACTCTCTCAACCATCTGATCAAGCAGCCCTCATGGAAGGCTGCACTATATCTATCTACATGTATCTATCTATCAGTTTACATTCCATGAAGTCATAATACTCTCACAAGTGAATATTTAGTCTCACTATCATTCAAGCTGCAACTACCAATGAACTGTGCTGCCTAAAAATGTTTGCCTGTACAGTAACTGTTTTTCGCATCTTCTTTGATTCAATTTCAAGGGAGTTCATTCTTGGGAGATGTACACAACATGAACGACGTGAGCAGTCACTGTTGCAAGTTGTTTTCCTATACTACAGGCCTCAGATTCTGGTTTCTAAAGAGAGTGTTCAATGTCCATCAGTATAATGTGGGTGATGGCAAGTTCTTGACAGCAACAGTACTATTATGCTAGTAAACATAAATAGTGGACACTCAATAAATGGACTACAGCCCGACTGTGTTAGAAGTTTTGGACCAGGGATCATCTAACAAGCGTTGGCAGTGGCGTCCCTATTGGGGGGGCACGGGGGGGGGGGCACAGGCCCCCCCATATTCGACCTGTGCCCCCCCAGGTGCCCCCCCATATGAACTTTCCAACTCTGGCTTAAATATACAATTAGCATAGTGGGTGCCCCCCAGAGAATCGCGTGCCCCCCCAGGTGCCCCCCCGCTCGAGAACCCCCAGTTACGCCACTGAGCGTTGGTTGAGAATTAATTGTGTTTTCTCAGGATTTTGCAGCTACCCAGAGTGTTACTGCTGACCTAGGCCCAAGTCCTATATGGGGAGACAGATTGGAAGTACAGGCCTAGTATAAGTTGGGTTCGGAGGGGAAAATGGGGACCAGGGACAGGAAGCATAAGTAAAGAAGTATAACAATACATTTTGGTTGGGCCATAAGGAATGCAAGTGAAAAATAGGTGATGGGAGCAGAGGGGATAATTTAAGGCTAGAAAGAAGGACAGAGACAGTGGAGACTGAAGAAAGGGAGGGTGCAGACAATGACATTTGGAGGACACCCTGAGTAAGTAGGAGGGAGAGGGCTAAAATTTACACCTCTTCCTTGCCACTTGGTCACTCAGACCTATGCTAACGGTCAATCATCTTTTGCCTCATGGCTGTCTCTTTGTTCTATCCCAATTATTTCAAATGTAAAGTACCAATCACAGATCATCTTTCCCCCTCTGCCTCTCCCTGTACAACTTCCTGATCTCACACAAGTTGGTTATTCTCTTATCTGCTTCCTCCTTCCACACATCATTCCTCAAAAAAGTTCACTAGCCAGAGCCCTCCTTGTTGTCCCCGCCCCTGTTATCCCCCTCCTTGCTAACATTGAGGTGGTTAATGGATTAATAGCTATTAATGGAGGAGGCATGCCGCATGGGAGAAGAAAGGGAGGAAGTGCTTCATGCATATAAATGTGTACTTGAAACAATACAAGGGGATGGAGGAGGGAAGCAACCTTGGAGCACAGAAGAAGATGAAAAGGAGACTATCGAGGAGGGAGAGGGTTACACATGCAAGGATGCTGGAACAGGGGGTGGTAGGAGGGGGGGCAACCTTGCCCCTCCTGCCCTTGTCAATGAGGGGCAAGGTTGCCCTTTTGACCTCAAATAAAAAACATAAATAAGCCTTAATTCATTGTGAATTGAGGTTAAAAAAAACTGTTTTTGCAGCTACAATAAATTTTTATTCTTTCTCGACCGTAGCCCTTGCACACTCGTTTCCTTCCGGCACCCCTACAACATTTCATTGGTTGTGGTGGCAGTCAGGACTGCCCTTACATGTGTTTTTGGGCTATTCCAGCACTGTTCTGCTGGGCGCATGCCTGATAGGCAACTGGTCTGGTGCCCTAGATTCAAATTTGAGACCCAGTTCGACTTAGATTTTAGTCTGCAGCCAAACTGTGTTCAGCAGACTATAATAATTGTCAGTCAGGTGTAGCAGACTATGAGAGAGGAGACTGTAAGGAAGAGACAAAGGAGTGGGAATTGATAGACTGTGAGGGAAAGACTAAGAGAAATGTAAGAAGATTGAGAGATGGACAAGGAGGGACACTATGGAGATGGATACTAAGTCAAATTAGAATTTAGAGTAGGAAGGAGAGACTGAGAGGGGGGAGGGTCATGGAAAGAGGATAGGGACCAGTGAAACAGGAGACCAATGTAGAAGACTGACTATGTAGGGGAGGGGGCATGGAGAGTAGATAGCAGGAGGGAATGGAAAGACAAGCATTGGTAGGGTAGGGAAGGAAGAGATAGTGGACAAGGAGACAAAAAATAAAGAACAGACAAGGAGAAAGTGAAGCAAAAGGGTGAACAGAGTAGTTTTCGCGATGAGTTTCTGCTCGAATCAATTATTTAATCATATCACAGGTATGTCACTGTGGTAAAGTAGCCAATGGTTGCGCAAATGGAGTGAGCAGGCCGCAACATTTCATTGATGGTGCTGTATTTGAAGTCAATGCACACATACATGAAGCAGAGTGCTTGCTCCGTTTGGCCTAATTTGGACTGCTGTTTCAATCATCCTTTGCCTCGTTTCTCTGCTTCATGTATGTGTGCATTGACTTCTCTTGTACTAATATAGCCTACCAAGTCAATAAATGTAGGAAGTAAAGCCCCAATCATTCATACATTTGCTCTGTTCTGCCAGGCATGTACCCGAGTGGCAGTATCTGGGCATTCTAGATTCCCATTTGATAGACTCAGTCTACAGCCTTGCTGCTGCTAAACAGCAATGTCACGGTAGTTTTTGTTTTTTGTTTCTTTGTGTTTTATGCCTCTGCAGCACCTTAGTGGGCTATATCGAGGCAGGCGATCGCCGTATGATGATGAGATGAGAAGACTGGGAGTATACCCTATTAATTCAGGGATGCCCAGGGTCTTTCAGTTGCCCCAGCATAGAACACTGGATACAACCCGCCTCCATTTAATGTCCCATGGGCTCAGACTAAATTGAGTTCCGGGGTGGGATTCGAACCCACGCCCTCAGAGCCAGTGGTTGCGCAAACAAGCACTCTTAACCATTAGGCCACGGAGGAACTCTAATGTCACGGTAGTAAAAAGCTGATTGATATTGCCAAAGAGTGCCATGTATCAACATAGCTGCTCTGATATTAGTCATCAGTATGTTATACCACTGATTAGGAGCATGCATGTCTATGAGCTTGAACTGTAAAATTATGCTTTACCACGATAAAGACAACTACCTTTGACCCTTAACATGTCAACCATGTAGGCCTATACGTTGGGCTTGTCAGCTGCTTCTATCAACTGTCAGGTTCTAGTTCTTGTGACTGAGCCTGGCAATCAAGTATTGGTTTGTTGGCAATCTGAAGTGCAGACATGCAGTGAATCACAATGCTTGTCACTTTTCTACTTAACCCGACCTGGAAATATGTGTAGTTCCTTTTATATTGTTGAAACTCACCTAAGAACACACTTATTGAGGACCATTCCATCACAAGGTAGTACAAATCCACAAAATATGAGGTACAGTCAGAGGTGTCAATGGGCAGTTTTACAGTATTTGCACTCAAATTGTCTCATGGGGGGTCAAAATAAAGTGTGAAATTTGAGAATTTCCATCATTCTATCATATAATTAACATATTACTGTTTCTATAATCAAAGAGGACTGAAGTGATTTGGTGGTTTACTACCAAACTACCGCTACTTAAAGTAGGCAAGGGTTGATTCTTGAAAAAACTGTTTATCAGGAAAAATATCCATCCAGAAACAATTTTCACCCATTCTTATTCTTGGAAATCAAGTCACATTGTTGCACAGGAACATCAAAACCCATACAAAACTTAAATTTTGATTAAACATGCCACAATTTCTTTTTCAACCATTTTTATTACGAAATTACAGAAATCTGGCTTGCCATTACCGTGAAAGTTTCTGTTGAGTGGGGTACTAGTCTCAAAAAACACATGATTTCCATGGTTAATAATCCCTAGGTATCCTATTAACCCCATGTCAAGTTTTGTTACTGTACAATTGAAACTCATGGTGTTCGGCTGTGTCAAACATAGTGTTTTGGAGCAAAAAACCGCCGAAAATGACCAAAAATCAGGCACCTTTGGAAAAATCATCTTTGACGGCTCCATTAGCAAGATATTTGGTTATTATCCTTTAAAGTCATTCAGTTAATAGTGAAAAATTACAATTATATCGATATATGACACAAATAAATCAACTTCTTTCTCAATTTTGATTTTCTCAAATAGTGTAATAGATAATGAAAGATAATATATTTGACATTTTCAATACTTATAAAAACCCTTTTTAGGCATCCACACGCCATCCAGGTTTACTTAGTTTGTATAACCATGGCCGTTTCTTTAATGAATCCAGTGTTAAAACGCACGAATCAGAGCAAAATTTCTGATGGGTTGGAGAGGACATTTTTTTGACATCATGAATTTTAATTTCTAAGAAAATGTATGAACATGGCCTGGATATCTTTTTAACTTGTACTTGTCACATACTTGTAAAGGCACATGATTGAGCAAAAGATACACAAATAGCTTGTTTTTCCTACAAAACACTTAGTGTTTTTTCTATGGGTTGGAGAGGACATGCTTTTTTTGACATCACATTCAAGCCTCACATTCTGAAAACCAATTATGGTTAGTGAAACAAATGTTTCTGTTTTACCTTGAGATATGTCTCAAGCTTCAAAATTAACACAAACAGTATACACATTCTTTGATACCTACTCATAACAGCATATAAAGCAACTGATGGTCCATCGAAAACAAAATTTTTGACATCTGCCATTTTTTACATTTTAGGACCCAAGTCATGTTGTATATAAGTTATTCAGATGAAACCTGTTGTATTTTATGCCCAAGACATGGGTCTAGACAGGCATCATTAACATGAATCACAAGTGCCTGCCTTTGCTTTTCTGTATTGCCATAAAAATATGCAAAACTCTTTGTGAGACACAAAAAAGTGCAAGAATTGGTCATAAATCGCCTACCTTCCATGGCAACCAATTTGATCATCAGTTAAATAATTTTAACATTTTTAAAGTATCTCTCACACATGGACCCCCCTCTGATGACAAAAAGTTTGAATTGAATTGCTTGTTCTTCTATACTGCGGAAATTGTGAGCTTACTGGTGGATTCGAATTTGTTTACTTGAGTTACTTTGGTAACACTTTGTGTCAAGGATATTAAACCGACAGAGAAAAGAAAGACATCACCAGAAAGCCGAGAAAAAGGGCTTTCAGGTGCATGTAATTGAAATCCTAAAACTATGTAAATTTCCTTAGTTTTAGAGAAGTTATCATTGACTTTCAGAAAAAAATCAACTGTTTTTAAGTATTCCTGGTTGTCATGGCAACCGTATAAACAATGGGTGTCAATGATTTTTTCAGTCTGCTCACCCATTCTCCGATTAACCATAATGTGAAGTCAGATTGCATTTATCACTAATTGTCTCTGTTTTGTGCAGTATTTAGTGAAACAAGTATTGGTATAAATTGAAATGAATCCGTTGCCATGGAAACCTATGCTGCCAAGTTCGCACACAATTTCAACATTTTTTAGTAGCATTACCCGAAACTAGAGAATTTTCCGCACATTTTGGTATATGAAACTTGCTGTTGTACTTCCGTGCGGGGTATCTTCTTAAATATTGCACTTTTTGGCCTCCAGCTGCTCTACTATTAATAAAGGCAAGTCCAGTAGACATGTGATAAATGTAATTAAATGAAGGAAATTTATTAAATATTTGTTAATATAATTATGGAGCCGAGACAATAAGACAATATTTTAGCATCTGCACAATGATTTAAGAATAAGAGGCATAAACACAGAGTAGGTGCAACTTACATGCCTAATACATTGACAAATAACATGAATAATATGTATAATATTACATTCAATTTAAATTTAAGATGTATCTATCTATCTATCTATCTATTTATCTATCTATCTATCTATCTATCTATCTAACTATCTATCTATCTATCTATCTATCTATCTATCTATCTATCTATTTAATCTTTACAGTCAAGTAAGGGCATGAATTCAATGTCTCATGCAGAGACATCAAGCAGCATTACTGCTTGTGGTAACAGGTACAGCTGGATATTCTTAGGGTACAGCAATGCAGCTACCCAGCTATATGACCCTCGCAGGTCCTGCAGCCTGTAGGTGCACCGAGTGACCCCTTGCAACTCCATTGTGTTTAAAATTAAGACATATAAACATACATACTAGCTCATACTAATGAAGAGACAGCTTTGCATTGGAATAAGATAGAGATCTCTAGTTTTTTGCTTGCACATAAACTACAGGGCAGGTAAAATGATCAGTTAGCTGGATTTGTGGCACAACAATTCCTATATACTAGCATTCACCCGTGATAAAGGATATACTTTGGCAGTGTGGAGAATGAGTGAATGAATGAAGCAATGTGGGTATAGATCTATGTATCTATGTATATATCTATCTATCAATCTATCAATGTATGTGAATTTATCGACATTTTCCTGATCCATGCCCACAGGCCAATAACTTTACCTAATTTCATAACTGACAGTGAAATAGCAAGGGCACAATGGGCAGTTCAAGGATGTCAGCCATTCAGAAGTGGGCATTTGTGGCCAGCTTGGATGCCTCAATGCGTTCCCGATTCATACCCACAGGCCAATATCTTTACCAAATTTCATAACTCTAAGCGAAATATTGAGATCACAATGGGCAGTTCAAGAAATGAAGAAAGATGGCTGGCAAAATGGCCGCCATCTTGGATTTCTCAACATTTTCTTGATCAATAACCACAGGTCAATACCTGTACCACATTTTATAGAGCGGTAAGCGAGAGCAATTTGCGCAGAAGGCGCAAATTGCGATCGCTTAGCGATCCTTCCCACACTAGTCATGTACGTACTGAAAAATCATGCTACTCTGTCACTTCAATCTCAGCGTGTCATTCGCCATCTTTGTTTTTGGCCACGTGATCTGCATGGTCGCCGCCATTAATCTACCACGCATGCGCAGGTGGGTAAATAGCATGACTCCGTTCATGACGCCGCAAAAACCGACAGAGGGCGCGCCGAAACAGTGGCGCCTCTAGCGGCCGTTCACGAAATCGCCAAAACTACGGAAAATTATAACGAAATT
The DNA here is from genome assembly GCA_026936325.1 of Platynereis dumerilii. Lineage (NCBI taxonomy): Eukaryota > Metazoa > Annelida > Polychaeta > Phyllodocida > Nereididae > Platynereis > Platynereis dumerilii. Next base: position 24,113,834 of record JAPTHN010000011.1, read on the forward strand.
TCAACAGCGTTGGCCTGCTTACCGCTCTCTCCTGGCTTGGCAGATTACATATTAACTCTTAAGTGAACTATTAAGGTCACATTGGGCAGTTCAAGAAATGAAGAAAGATAGCTTCCAAAATGGCCGCCATCTAGGATTTCTCAACATGTTCCTGGTCCATACCCACAGGCAAAAATACCAATGGCAAATGTCAAAACCATAAGTGAAATATTAAGGTCACAATGGGCAGTTCAAGAAATGAGGAGAGATTGCTGCCAAAATGGCCACCACGTAATGGCCACCAGCTTGGATTTCTCAACATGTTCCTGATCGATACCCACAGGCCAATACCTGTACCAAATTTCATAACTGTAAGTGAAATATTGAGATCACAATGGGCAGTTCAAGAATGAAGAAAGATGGCTGCCAAAAGGGCCGCCACAGAATGGCCGCCATCTAGCATTTCTCAATATATTCCAGATCAATACCCACAGGCCAATACCTGCACCAAATTTTATAACTGTAAGCGAAATATTAAGGTGACAATGGGCAGTTAAAAAAAGGAAGAAAAATGGCTGCCAAAATGGCTGTCATCTTGGATTTCTCAACATGTTCCTGATCCATACCCACAGGCAAAGGCACCTGTGCCAAATGTCATGAGTGTAAGTGAAATATTAAGGTAACAATGGGCAGTTCAAGAAATGAAGAAAGATGGCGGCCAAAATGGCCACCACAAAATGGCCGCCATCTTGGATTTCTCAACATGTTCCAGATCAATACCCACAGGCCAATACCTGTACCAAATTTTATAACTCTATGCAAAATATTAAGGTCACAATGGGCAGTTAAAAAAATGAAGAAAGATGGCTGCCGAAATGGCTGCCATCTTGGATTTCACAACATGTTGCTGATCCATACCCACAGGCCAATACCTGTGCCAAATGTCGTAAGTGTAAGTGAAATATTAAGGTCACAATGGGCAGTTGAACAATGAAGAAAGATGGCTACCAAAATGGCCGCCATCTTGGATTTCCAAAATGGCCGCCATCTTGGATTTCTCAACATGTTCCTGATCGATACCCACAGGCCGATGCCTGTACGAAATTTTTTAACTGTAAGTGAAATATTAAGGTCACAATGGGCAGTTCAAGAATGAAGAAAGACGGCTGCCAAAATGGCCGCCACAAAACGGCCGCCATCTTGGAATTCTCGACAACTTGCAAAATTATACCCATAGCCCCATACCTGTACCAAATTTCATAACTCTAAGTCGAAAAATGAGAACTATTATAGGATGTATATCTCAAACATCATTATGATAGTTGATTTATGATATCATGACACAGGCATTGACAATACTGTACACATCCCATATGAATATAGAGCAGAGTCCAGGAGAACATAGGAGAGGAGGACAGGAGGAGAGAAGAAGAGAGGAGTTGAGAGTAGAGAATAGTACAGATAGAGGAGAGGAGAGCAGAAGCGAGGAGAGCGCAAGAGAAGAGATGAGAGAAGGGAAAGAGGGCAGAAGCTGAGGAGAGGAGGGCAGAGAAGAGGAGAGCAGAGGAGAACATGGGAGAGGAGAGGGCAGCAGAGGAGAGAAGAGCAGCTGAGAACAGAGGAGAGCAGAGGCAGAGGAGAGCAGAGGCAGAGGCAGAGGCAGAGATAAGCAGTGGCAAAGAAATGTAGAGCACGCAGAGGACAGCAGAGCAGAGAGAAGAGATCTGAGAGGCAGAGGAAAGATGCAGACCTCAGCAAAGGCACAGGAGAGATAAACAGAGGAGAGGACAAAAGAGGGAAGGACAGCACGGGACAGGACAACAGAAACAAAGGAGAGGATGGTACTGGGGATTGATTTTTTTGCAACCACAGCTCAGTGGTCACAATAATAAGGGGAGGGGTTTTGACCCCCAAATGCTCTCTTGACCCCCTCAAATAGGGTAATTGTGCTACATATATCGCGCATGTACCTTATATTGCGCGCCTACACTGACTGTCTATTAGTGACCTGCAAAGTGGGCCTTCCTGGTTGGGTCATGTTGTATAATGTGAAGCAATGGCCTGATTACCATTATGACAAATAGCCATGTGAGCCTTGTCTAATCAACGTTTTGACCGAGTCCACAACTGTCCAGAAACAACATGTTTGTGTGTATCTGCCAAAAAGTCACCCTCGCAAGGTACCGAGGATGCCAAAACGTCTACTATTTTCCATATATTTTGAAGGTTTGTTATGGAAATTATTAAAGATGTCCAAAAGAGCCTAGTGTTCAGATTTGAGCCATCAGATCCTCAAAAATAAGTCACACAGCCCTATGACTTGCACCCCCTTGCGTGTTGCTATGACAACCACCCAGAGTGGAATGCCTCTCCCCTGTATTGTTGTTAATATCTTGCCAGAATAGAATGACTAATAGGTCCTAGTTGTAGGCTTTTAAAAGGTTCATCATCAAAGTTTATTAATTTGTATTCATTAAACTCTTTATAAGTGACAGCATTGAAAATAAAAGCAATGCATCAGTTGCTTAAAAAGAAAAGATGAATAAATAAAGTAATGATAATATAATAAGATGTCAGAGACCTGTGTGGTAAGGAGCACACCTAGAATATATTATGGTTTATTTGTGCTCAGATACTCTGTGCATTGGGAACATTTTTCTCTTTACAAAATTCGAGCAGACATAGCCTAAAAGTACAAATACAATTAATGTCAATTATATAAGGACTACCCCCCCCCCTCCCTAGGGAACCACGGTCAAATTAAGCCATTCTTTCTGGGGCAGTTTATGCGGCAATGAACCTAAGCTGAAGTCATTCCCTGCCCCCCTGCCCCCTTCAATCTGCCTATAGCATAGGTGCATGCTGTGTACATTGTGATGTGTAAGTTAAAACAAAGTCACACCATCTAATGTGTACCATGTTTGGTATAGCTATCAGCATGTATTTTCTTGGAAATTGCCAAGCTGGAGTTATTTTAGCAGAAAATTAAAAATTTATAACCAAAATTAAAACATGATATAAAGTGAATTTTTTATAAAAAAAGAAAAGAAAAAAGAGCTGGAATGATAGTTGGCCTTATCTATTGAGACATGTGCCAAATAAATAATATAGATAGATGGCTAGATAGCTCTAGATAGACAGAAAGATTTTATTGATTGAGTGATTAATTGATTGATTGAACAGATAGAGAACAGTTGTCGGCCTACCCTCCTGCCATCTAATTATCAATTAACCAATTGAATAATTATAAATCACAGCATGGACGAAACTGTCCCTGATCACAGTGAGCCTATCAGCTTGATCTTGAGGCACCTGAAACAGAAATTGTCACGTGATATATTTGCTTATGACGTCACTAGTACTGTGACGTCATCACATATGCCGATGCCTAGCCCCCCACTAACAAAAATGTGGACTTTCCCTAGCTTCATGACGTCGTTGTCAGTCGATGTTCTTGTCAGATTTTTAAGACATGTTCACAGTGACTTATAATGCTGAAGATACTCAATAATTACCATGCAACAGTGGCAGGAATGTGGCCAACAGTCCATACTACCAATACACAAACTGCAGGGTGGCAGGTGAGTGCTTCTGCTGCATAATCACCAGTTGAAGTGGGGCCTGTCAAAGTGTCCGAGTCAAGGTGTCACCTGTCCGACTCAAGGTGTCACCCATTGGTAGCCTGTTATTGGTAATCTAGGACGATACAAGGCCAGATGGCCACTCAGTTGTTTATCATTAGACAGCTTACATGCCAAGTAATCAATTGGCACCTTGTTTGATGCTTGATTGCCTGTCAATCAAATCCTAGCCTACTTTTAAGAATTGTCCGATGTCAAAAGTGTCCGAGTCACGGAGCATTACCCTACTTGATATTAACAGGATCAGCATTTTTTAGTGTGGGGCGGTTTGTAAGTAAAACTAAAACCACATCTATTATGCAAGCAGAAAACCATGTTTTGACTTCGAAAGAAAAATCTCATTGATTTTGTTCTGAAATTTATATTTGCGCACTTCATTGAAAAAAAAAACACAAGCACTTCTTAGCTTATGTCAAGGTATCATGTCAACCTAACACCTCAACTTTGAATGGGGATGCTTTAAGTGGCAGTATTTCAGTTTCCACGTCATAATGGCCAAAGAAGATAGATTTTTATACAAATCACCCAAGTTATTCTTGGGTTCAGTTGCTGTTTGGATCTTGGTGACATCTGACCACTTCTCCAAACACTGACATCGATTGTTGCATATCATATTAACTTCATATCAAGGATAGAAACCCTCGGTAATCTTATCTAGACCAGACCAGGCAGAAAATTGATCAGGGCTCAAATTAGTATTCTGGGTGTCACTGGATAGGCACATAATCATTGATAGTTTTGCAGTAATAAGCCAAGTTAAATAAGTAGAAATGATGAGGCATAACATTTCTCCCATCAATACAGAAACATTATTCAATTCTGTCTTAAAAGATAAAAACCTTGTGCACATGCATCTGGTTGGGTAACTGATAACATGTTGATTGATTCGTAGCTGAATAATTCAAGACATCTCATGCTCTTTTAATAAGGGAATGACACACAAAAAATATTTTCAAACTTCCAAGGGATTGTTATAAAGCTGATAAAGCCAAAAAAATCCAATGATTTCTCAATGCTCTCAATTAGCCTACAATTAAGAACGATTTCCTTTAATAATAACGCTGTTAACCTCTTTTGATAAAAGACAGACATCCAAAACAACTGTGAGTTGTATATACTTTGTCCTGAAACTAATATTCATTCAAAGACAAGACATACAATGCAGCCAGTTTTCGTTGGTGAATGGAAACTTGTAGTGAAATGTACGATGGATGATACCAGGGTGGCAGGAGGGCTGGCAGCAGCGAGAATGATTGAAGGAAGCAGAAAGCAGAGGCCCAAGTCTCATTAAGCAGCAGATTTACTTTGGGACTTCCTCTTGTGAACAACATCCGCAGTCAATAGAGCAGAGTATTGTTCGATCATCCTTTCCCTGTTCCATGGAGAAACTGCTCCACTTGTTCAAACACCAGGAGAAAATTGGGACTCAACACTTCCATCCACAATAGATACTGCAAAACATGGTCTTGTAGATAGACAAAATTGCATAGAAAATTCTTTTTAAACAGGTGTCATTTAGACTTGGTAGATCACTTCCATTTTCAATTTTTATATCATTTCATATTCTATGTCATTTGTTTTATATAAATTATGTTTTGAGCTCTCAATTACCCAGTTTGGAGTCAATGAAGTATTATTTGACTTGACTTCTCCAGTAGTTGTTGTCCAGGGTAAAATAACATAAAAAGAGGTCAAGTTCCAATTAAAAATGAAACAGTGACACTGTGACAGGTAGTCCTTTTTTAATGAAAGATCTCAACAAATGAAAGATGATGCAAAACAATCATACCTATGTTAAGCTGGATATTAAAAAACCATTTGAACCCTAACCTAATCCAAAATTTGATGTCTTCCATTTTTTTGATTGCTTATTTCTGAATTCATATCGTGTACAACATTATTCTTGTTCTAACACATGTATCCTTCTGTTAAAGTTCAGAGTGTCATGATCATAGAAATACATAGAAAGGACATGAGGCATTGAGGCTGTATGACGCTACCTCGAGATGGCGTCACCAAATCCGCCATATTGGAACTGCCCTGTGACATGACGTCATTGTGACGTCACAGCAGGAGCAACAAGATGTTGTGTTTGGCTGATAGTGACGTGACATGATGCCATTGTTACTAGTGACGTCACTATTATTGGTGACGTCACGGTTACGAAATGCCAGGCTGCCAGCAGTTCCAAGATGGTGGATTTGGTTGCTTCATCTGCTAGAGCCTCATGTCTGTTCTTTGTATTTCTATGGTCATGATAGTTAATTGTCATTGTTTTCAATTGACAAAAACTTTTGTACTGGGTGATTCTCTCCCTGAATTTTCTCATTTCATATTTTGAGATAGTTGATGATTCAAATCATCACAGATACACTTCAGACAAACACTGACATTCTTATATGCATGCTTAGTTTTGCCAGAATACACCTCAAGTAGGACTCACAAAGGAGACTTTAGCAAGAGGACCGGACAGCGAAGAGAATGAAGTAGCCAGACTAAAAGAGGCCCAAGTCTCATTAAGCAGCTGATTTACTTTGAGCCATGCCTCGACAACATCCTCAGTCAATGAAGCAGAGTATTAGCGATTATTCACTTCCCCTCCATCTTAACAGGCTACCACACTTGTTCAAACATCAGGAGAATGATTGATCGATAGCTTGCAATCTTGTCTACATTCCACAGTATTTAAGTTTGAATCATAATCTTGAATGTGCATTGGGCAAACTCAATCAATTTCCTGTGTGCTATTTAGTATGATTACATCTAAGACTGCCCTGAATCTTCCCAAAATAAAAGATACATGCATTAGCATTTCTCAAATATTGTTTTGCTATGATTTATTTCCTCTTTTTTTTAGTTTGTTTTTAGCTGGCGATAAGTGACTCTGAATTTGATTTTAACTTAGACCTTGAAAGGGGTGATTATCCAGATTCTTTTCCAGGAGGCTGAATGTTACACAATTGTCTTCTTTCATTGCACAGTCAGTTGTAGGCTCAGAGTTCCTAATGTTAAATCCATTTTCAAGGAAAGCATGATCGTTGTATCTGAATCGTCTTTTGAATTATTTTGCTTATAATTTATTATATGAGTCTTAACAGTTTAAATTTTTCAAAAGAAGCTCAGCTTCTCCTAACATGTCATCATACAAGTGCAAAATCCTACATGCGTCAAACTGAGCTACTTGATACTATTGCACATATTTCTTAAGGAGCATTTGAAGCATGAGAGGCTTGAACTGGTTCAAGATCCATTATTTATGTACTTTAGGTGGTCAAAGACAAAGTCTTCCACATTAACCATGAAATCAAACAGGTCTAATGGCAGCCTTGAAGTCATCACATTTCAAAGGTCATTGTGTTAAGACATTTGTTAATCAAGAGGACATATTTTGCAACTTTGGCGATGACTTTCATCCACCAGAGACGTATTATGCTTCTTTTGACCAAATTATGAAATTCTTACCATGATATACGAATTACAAATGTGAAGTCGACATTTATCTATCTAAAGTTCATATTTTGCAACTTTTGTGACTTCACCCATTATTGATATGATTCTCATTTTGATTCAAGAATTCTTATCATGATATAATAGCACGGAAATTGTATTATAGCTAGGAGGCCCAAAAGCAGCATTAACCATTTTTCAAGCATGCATGCGATAGTTTATCATTAAAATAGCTTGTATTTTATTTCGCATTTATCCTTTCTTCATTCAGGTATCACAAGAACCAATCACAACAATCCACTGTCAGTGACATCTTTAAAGGTGAGACCCAGAGCCTCATGACCATGACAGCTGCAGTGTGCCTTAGCCAGATAAGAACAACTAATCCATCCTCGACCTCAGTGTCTCGTTAACCTATAACTCTGGGTTGGTGTACTTCCGATTTGTGTGTCACCCTTGTGTGACCTCAGGGCTATTCAATCAAAGTGAGATGCCTTGGCCTCACTGAAATGGCCTTCTAACTATGGACTTCTGATCTCACAGGGTTTGCATAGGGCCTATTAGGACAGTAGAATGAGGTAAACTTTTGATATCTGCCAAATTTCCTGATAGCTCACAAACTGGTTTTATTATATTAGGAACAGAACCAAAGAGTTAAATAAATCTATGTGATTGTAAAGAAAAGGTAAACATGAAAAGAGACTAGATCTTTGAAAAACAGTCTAGTCACATAGTATTATTCTTTCTCCTTGAATTTCATCCAGAGGTCCTCATCAATGACTCACTATGAAAAATGTCTGTCTTTCACTAGAGATACGATTCTAAAGGCCACCATATTCACAGAATTATAAATTTTCCCTGTTTTCCTGATAATACCTAGTTATATGCATTTGTCTCCTTGGAACTACCATAGATCTCTCTTGTAGTTGCCCTTTGCATTTTGCTTCGCTAACAGAATTTGAAGGAATAGTGCAACACATCTTTCTTATTTTGTCCTATTACAGCTAATGGTATATAGATATTATTTGGGGAAGAATACCAAATTGGCTGCCTGTCTCGGCTCTTTGTTGTGAGACCTGGATTGGCCAACTCCAATCTAATCAGCAGAATGCAGATACAACAAGTGAACACATAGGTGAGGAAGTACAGTACAACCCGAAGTAAAATAAGCTGCAAGTTGGTTTTGAATACAGATATTCATTAAACATTCAACTGACATAACTTCTGCTAAACACCCAAAAGTTATTCTTGTGTTAAGTTTCCATTTTGCTCTTTGTGACATCTGGTCACTTCTTCGTATACTGACCTTGATCGTTGCATATCACATCACCTCAGTATTAACTTTTATATCCTGGACTCCAGCGACGGAAACTCTTGGCAATCTTATGCAGCAGGGACTGCACCAGGCAGATAATTGATAAAGGCTCAATTTAATATTGTGGGTATTAGAGGAACTAATAGATTTACCTAGTTTGTTTTGTCATGCAGCAAGCTTGCACTGCTGGACAGAGGCCAGAGCAATGGTCGCGGTGAACTGAAGATTCATGGTGAACTGACGATGCCGGGTATTCAACTATTCATTCTGAAAATGTTGAAGATAAGATATACCGTACAGCTTATTTTCATAGGTGAATGGAAACTTGTGGTGAAGTGTACGATGGATGATACCAGAGTGGCAGGAAGGCTGGCAGCACAGAGAATGATTGAAGCAATCGGAAAGCAGAGGCCCAAGTCTCATTAAGCAGCAGATTTACTTTGGGACTTCCTCTTGTGAACAACATCCACAGTCAACAGAGCAGGGTATTGTCGAGTATTCCCTTCCCCTCACCATTGAGACACTTCTACACTTGTTCAAACACCAGTAGAAAATTGTGGCTCAACACTTACATTCCTTCTAGATACTGCAAAGCACGGTGTTGTACATTGCAATATGTAAAATTCATCTAGAACAAGTTTTATCTAAACCAGATAGATTACATTCTTTCTGATGCTGTCATCTTGGGCAGAAAAAAGGGAGTTCCCAGTGAAAATAAATGTAACTCAGACACAGTAACAAATTGGGCTTAAAAAAAAGTCCCACTTTGCTAAAAAGATTCTACCATTTCACAAAAAGGTATCCAAAACTAAATGACGATGCAAAACAATCAAACCTATGTAGAACAGAATCCAAAATTTAATATAAACATACTTTTTGTTGCTTTTTCTGAATTCATGTTGTGTATAAGATTTTTTCTGTAGTGTTCTGATACAGTTATGCTACTGTTGTCAAAATTGAGTATGTCATGGTTCATTGTTTACAATTGTCAGAAACCTTTGTCTTGGATAATCCTCTCTCAGTGAAGCAATCAGAATATCATGCAGCAATTTTCATGTTTCATTTACTGAGATATATTGTTGATAATTTTAATCATCAGAGAAGATTTAGGTGGAGTAGCAGTAAGGCCTGGGCAGTCAGGAGAATGATGAGAGTAGCCGGGCTAAAAGAGGCGCAGGTCTCATTAAGCAGCAGATTTACTTTGAGCATTTCTCTCCTCGACAACATCCCCAGTCAATGAGGCAGAGTATTGTTCGATTATTCACTTCTCCACCATCTTGAAAAGCCATCGCGCTTGTTCAGAAATCAGGAAAATGATAGATGGATAGTTTGCAAACTTTTACAATCCACAGTATTAAAATTAATCAAGTTCCTGTGTTTGCTTAGAACGATTGTGTCTAAGACTGGCCAGAATCTACCCAAGATGAAAGATTCTTAAAGGCACACAATAGTGCAATTTTTTTATTAGTTGAGAGCTTCAAATGTACCATTTACAGAAACATGACAGTGGTCTTTTTGAATTTCTCCCAAAATAAACCCATGAAAAAAATTCTTTTAGTTACTGTTTTTGGCCAAATTTTTGGCACAAGCAAAAGCGACTCCTGTAGGGAGAAACTGAGCAAGTCACATAGGACTGGGTAATGAATAAACAAATAGATGACCTTTTATGACCTCTGGAGGTATGAAAGAATGGTGAGGCCTAGCTGTGAAATATTTTATGAACAAAGAGTTGATATGATATTACTAGCTGTGATTTGCTACACTTGGGGAGAGGCTCATTTGTGCAAATGACAATAGGTGTTAAAAAAACAGTATAAAACAGTTTACAACTTACAATCATTCAGCCATGCACTGAAATCGGATTGGTTGATTTTCTAAAGGTTGAGTGAGCAAGCAGTGACTTATTTGGACCACAATTTGCAAGACCAGACCGCAAATTGTACAATTAGGGCCTAAATGTATGATATAAATAAATGATGAAGCAACACCCACATACAGCATTCAAGATACACTATATTTATCTCTATCTATCTATCTATCTATCTATCTATCTATCTATCTATCTATCTATCTATCTATCTATCTATCTATCTATCTAGCCAGTCTGTCTGTCTGTCTGTCTGTCTCTGTTTATACATATGTGTGTCCATCTTGAAATACTGTCTATCTAAAATACCAGTTGCTGCCATCACAAGATGCGTTCTGGACTTGACAAATATGAGGCAAAATAACCAGTGCTAAATGAAGTCAAAAGCATCAGCCAATCAACACCCCAGAATTTATAATTATTCGTATGGATGAGAATTTGGGCGGAGTTGGCAGTACAATAGACCTTATCACAAGCGTTTAAAATATCTCACACAGTTTCAGCTTGTCTCAGATTTACATTGTCAGCTTTTTAAGCTTCATGTCATATTTCTCAATTCCTTGACAGTTTGTCACAGGCATATCAGGTGGACACCTAAAATTTGTTCAATCAATTGGAGAGGGGGGAGGTCCACCCTACCCTACGTCACTCATCAGCTGACTGAACATGCAGTGGGGACACAAAATATTGCTAAAATCCCAAGTTCATATATTTTTCTTGATCTGTGCTTAAAACCAATTTTTTTTAAGGTTGACAGGATGCACTTGCAGTAGCCCATTCTTTTATAAGGAAAAAAATGAATGAAACTGTCATTTTGATGAGTGTGGCCCTTTAATGGTTATTTCTAGAATATTACATTGCTATAGTATAATTTTTTTAGCTTGCCGCAGAGTTTGTCAATAAATGATTCTGAATTTTTATTTTAACCCAGACGCTTGTCTTCTTCCTTTGCATAGTTGTAGACTTTTAAATGTTTATGCTAAAAAGACCAATTTCAAATCCAGTGATTTCTTTTAAAGGTGAGCCCCAGACCCAGAGCCTCAGGACCTTAACAGCTGTAGTGTGCCATTGCCAGATAAGAGCAACTTATCAAGCCTCGACCTCAGTGCCTCGTTAACTTTGGGGTGGTGTACTTCCAGTTTTGGTGTTAGGCCTACCTCAGGTCATTCAATTAAAGTAAATGCCTTGACCTCAGTTATTTGGTCTTCTAAGGACTTTAAGGGTCTTCAAGGACAGGGAATAAGACACCATGCCAAAAACAATAGGCAAAAGAACGAAAGAGTATAATATAGGCTTTTAAAATTCTGGCTCTTATTGTGGATATTCCTGTGTTCTTGACACAAACTTTTTGTACATACCTGCCTACATTATCAAAGCCCACAGTGATATATGTCTATTGCATGCAGTAGTAAGCAGGAGCAAAGAAATTAAATAAAAAATAAGCAATTATTGTCTTTGTTCAAAGTCTGCCTAGAAACTTCAGTTTTTCTATTACAGCTCATTGCTGATTGGCGGTCCAAACACTTTCAAAATTAACTTTCTACTTGGTCTTGTGTTGTCACTGGAATGAAAATGTTTTGTTTTTGTCACTTGTGGTTAATCAGTCGACTCAGTGCATATCAAGTCTATATGCAACATTGATGTTGATAAACAAACTAATTAAATGACTTAAGGTGCCAATTAAGTAAGAGATTAGGAGACCAACAGTAAACTGTCAATTGTGTGGCAAAGCCAGTTTTCAAATTGAAAAGATGAAAATTAATTTTTCGAGTGGACCGCCTATGGCAGATTTCACAAAAAGCTGCAAAATGACTTACCACAAGTTACATTAGCACAAGTCTGATAAGGCCAGACATAAATGATTCGTAGCTTCTCAGATTTTCTCAGGGTGCTTTTTTAAGCACAAAAAAAAAAGCTGAAATCTAAATCATTTATTGTGTCAATCCATTAAATAAAATCATGGGTAAACACTGTTTTCTGTTGGATTGGTGGAATATAGTACTTAACTAAAAATATGGCCTTATGCTAATGTAACAACGATAAATGATTGAGGACTGAATTTTTTATGCAGATCCTACTGCAATATAAATGAAATCACCAGCAGGGTACCACCCCTGGCCTGCTCCTGGGAGACCTGGCTTTCAGTTCAGAAAAATTTGAGATCTAATCATGTGTCCGTTAACGTAATTTACATAGACAAATTAGCAATAAAAAAACAGCTACCACGCCCAGGCGTTTATGATTTTGGTGATGTATATGTACACAAATAAGACACGTTTTTCAATAAAGTGTTTGAATTTCATGTTGAAATTGGCATAATTAGTAGCAAGAACATAGAAAAAAAATCCCCATATAAAAGTTACTAATGTAACCTCAGTGTCCTGTGACAGAATCGAGTTACATTAGCAGCCTTTTTTCATTTTTCATTTTTTTCAAGTTTTTTGATGACCGATACAATTAAAAATGGTTCCAAAATAATTTTCAAGATCTCTTTTATCAATCACATATCAATACATTTTCCTGAATTGGTTTTAGCAGATTCCACAGGGTGCCAAAGTAAGCACGCCTGATCACCAGTAAGTTTGGACGTCCAAAATTGTCCTCATAAGGGATAAAAATTAAAAAAATTTAAGAGCAAAAAGCAACATATTTGAATATTATTTTATTGATATTTATTCATTAGATCACAGATGTACTTAGTAATAGGTTTACTTGCTTCAGAAAGCAACAGGGAGATAACAAAAGGGCTGGAAATTTTAAGGTACCCTCTCAGAGCACTTTTCGTGAAATCTGCCCTATTTGCAAATAGCTCTAAAGCAATTTTAAAATCCAGGCAAGTACTTATTTGAGCTTATTTGAAGTGTTCCATTCAGGTATTAATACCTGAAAGAGACTTTTTTGGTACATGTACCTTATATTAAAATGAATGTTGTAAACATTTGCAGACAGTGTGCTGAGACAATCAGTATAGCACCATGTTAAGACAGAAACGAAATATTACAAAATTACTCAATAAGCATGTATTTTCCCCATAACAAGGTAGTTTAGACTGACGATGGATAGTCAGCTATGATTTGCATAAGGCTCCGTGGCCACGACTGCATCTTTTAGCCAATATTGTGATGAGATTGTGGACTTGATCAAAGACAAGATTGTGGAAAAGAATGCATGACTTTTTCCGCAGTTTGAACAAGTAGGGTGGCTTATCATGGTGCAAATTGTATGGAATAATCGAATAATACCCTGCTCCATTGACTGTGGATGTTGTCCACAAGAGAAAGGCTCCAAGTAAATCTTCCACTTAATGAGACTTCGGCCCCAGCTTCCCTCAGCTTTCAATCATTCTCGTGACTGCCCAGTCTTTCTTGCTTTTCAACCAAACATTGTTTCGGTGTAAGACATCAATAGGCATTTTTACAACAATTTCTTCCTTGTGCACGACATGCATGTAGTACATGGTATACAATGTGGTGAAAAACACATTGACGGATCGGGTCATGGATTTTACTAATACAACTAGAATCCTTGCGTTGTTAATAGGATGGTTATCCAATATGCTGACATTCATACACTGCATAACCAGCATAATAATCTTTGAATATTGAATAATTTGAGAGAAAACTTAAGGAATAAAAACAAAGACACAATATCATGAATGTCACAAATTATTCAACAAGATGCATCTGCACGAGAAAAGTATCATCATAGCAGGCATTGATTAATGGTTTCTCTGCAGCATCAAGACTTCATGCCATTGCATAGCCTGTGGTTGAACTTGGACACTCTCTTGCAAAACTGTACATCCACAATGTATCATTAATTATATCCCGATGAAATCCGCAAAATAAGCAAGAATACCTGGGTAAATCAAGCATTGTATCAATTTTCTTGCAGTTTATTCCAAGACAAAAAAGAACACACAACGGTTACTTTCCTGACCCGAGAAATATCTAAATTAAGTTAATTTCTTTAATCTGCGCCTACTGTAATACAATCAGATTAATGTTGGCCATCAGGAAATTAGCTGTACAAAGCAAGGACAAAATTGTGAGATCATTTACGAAAAAGTAGCAATTTCTTAAAATCAGATATTCTCTCAAATAGTCCTCCGTAGTCATTTCTCTTTAGTGAAAACCATGGCTCTTTTGAGAGGCACTAAGAATAACCTTACAGAATAAAATTAGCTGAGTCTGAGGTCAAGACATCTTACTTTGATTGAATGACCCCGAGGTCACACAACGGTGACACCGAAAGAGGAAGTACAACACTGTAGAGTTATAAGTTAAAGAGACACTGAGGTTGATGCTGGGTTAGACTAGTTGCTGTTATCTGGCAATGGCACACTGCAGCTATCATGGTCTTTAGATTCTGGGATTCACCTCATAAGGATATCACAAAAAGAGGCCTTTAAGTACACCGTAGTAATTTGATAACACAAGGAAGAAGAAATGCACATTTTATACATTAGATTATTGGATCCACTTTATGAGGATATCACAAAAGGAGGCATTTGAGTGGTAATGGAAGAAGAAATACAAATTTTATAGATCATTAATATGATGAAACTATGTTTTTTCCCCCCTTAGTCTCAACTTATCTTGGCAGATACTAGTGATTAACGAACACCAGGCTGCTACTACCGCTGATAGATTCAGTGCTTTACTACTGCCTCAGTCTGGTGAAACTGAGAACTGCATGCTGCTGCCACCTGGCACAAAAGTTGATTTCCTATGCTACAGCATTGCTGTCCCAAGAAATAGTTCCAATTTCATTACACATTCACAAAATTTCTATCCAACATTGATGCATACCAGAGTCAGACTCGGCAATCACATTCTCTAAGGAAGTAGACAAGGCCATCAGCACACTCAGAAACAGCCCCGGTGTCTTCCAGACAAAATTGTGTGTGTTCCACTGGTCGAAAGTTGGTGGACGCTCGCAGGAGCTCGCTGAATAGCACACTAGTCACTAGGTGGCAACACAAGACAGCATATGTTCTGATCTGTGGCAATGCAAGAGCAGTCCACTTGTAGACAGCTACTGCCCTTTATTTGCAATTAGGTGACTTCCAGTTTGTCTTCTTGATCTTGCAGAAGTTTTTATCATTGAGCATCTAATAAACATGTTGCCCTGGTACGAATCTTGAAAAAGAATGATGACAGGTCAAATGGAATGAAAAAAAAAGGTTCTGGACCAGTATGAACAACAGGTACTGGTTTCCCATGATGTAGATGCTGTATGAAAAAAATTGAAAATCAACAGTTTCAACAATGGTCAGTAAGTGAAGAGCATATCTTTTTTGTAGTATGTTCAAGGGCAGTATAAGATCTTATTTGATTGTGTGACAACACAAAAGAGTGATCTACTTCCTGTTCTCTCTTCAAGCAGGTTTGTTTGTTGTTTGTTTGTGTTTTACGCATCTGCAGCACCTTAGCGGGCTATATCGAGGCAGGCGATCGCCGTATGATAATGAGATGAGAAGACTATGAGTCTGGCACATACCCTATTAATTCAGGGATGCCCAGGGTCTCTCAGTTGCCCCAGCATAGAACACTGGATACAACCCGCCTCCATTAAATGTCCCATGGGCTCGGACTAAAGTGAGTTCCCGGGGTGATTTGAACCCACGCCCTCAAAGCCAGTTGACAAGCACACTTACCAGTTAGGCCATGGGGGAACTCTCTTCAAACAGGTAGTTTATTTCCAACAATTACTACCCTTGTCCTCCTTTACATAAAACCGAACAGAATAAAAATTGTCTATTGTCTCACATAGTTTTGCAATGACAAAAAAAAAATTGAATTTTTTCTTTTTTGTTTGATTCCTTAGGCCATGGTGCAGTAAGGCAAAATCAAAGGTTTGTCTTCCCACAAACACATGTATGTTCATCTAAATATTTTGGCAATGTATTTCTAGGCACGCGGAAGTAACTATGGCTCTGAGAAGTTTTCTGCCTGCTCCCTCGTGATGATGGTAATTGACGAGCCTTCGAACTATCACACAACTTGCCTAACAACCTCTGCACATCATGTCCTATCATTATCTTCTATCTAACTGCATGTCATATAAAGCAGGACTTCGTGAACACAAACTGCTTCCTCATGCAACTGTGGGTTCACTTGTTGTGTCTGCATTCTGTTGATGCATTTGGAGTTGGCCAATTCAGGTCTCACAACAAAGAGCCGGGACAGACAGACAGACAGACAGACAAGCAATTTGGATGTCTTCCCCAAATCATATCTATAGATGTCGTTAGCTGTAATAGGACAAATAAGCAAGATGTGTTGAGGAGTATATAATTTCTTCCTGCAGTTCTGCAAAAAGCTGCAGAATTCTGTAAAAAAACTGCAGAATTCTGTAGGAAACTGCAGAATTCTGCAGTTCTACAAAAAACTGCAAAAAACTGCAGAATTCTGCAGTTCCAAAAAAATCTGCAGAATTCTGCAGTTTCAAAAAAAACTCTGCAGGAAGCTGCAGAATTCTGCAGCTAACTGCATGATTTCTGAACCTCTGTTACTTCCTCCAGTGTATTGCATCTGTACAGTTCAGACCTCTTTGACATTGGGCTTGCCGCTACCAAGGAAACATTTATTTGGGGGGTTGGTTTGGGGGGTTGTGGTTTGGGGGGTCTGGGTTTTGGTAGTCCTCTGTCATTGCAGCGTTTCTGAAAAGTTTCTGCAGCAAAATCTGTAATCCTGTAGGAGATATGCAGCCTGGGAGGTTTTATGCAGTTCTGCAAAAAACTGCAGAATTCTGCAGAAAACTGCAGAATTCTGCGGAAAACTGCAGATTTCGCAGTTCTACAAAAAACTGCAGAATTCTGCAAAAAACTGCAGAATTCTGCAGTTTCAAAAAAAAATCTGCAGGAAGCTGCAGAATTCTGCAGTTCTGTAGCAAATTCTGCAGTTCTACCAGGTAGCAGTTTGTGGAATGACATTTTTGCGAGCACACAGATCGCCGAAAAAAGTGCCGTACGGCAAAAAGAAACACGGACGGACAAACACTGACTGCTGTATTAAATAGACCTGGTTGCAGAGTACCTGAAACTTTTTTCGGAATGAAATTTGGTTGAGAATTGACCGAGCAGTGAGGAAAAATGTCCATGGAAGTTCATTTTGATAGAGCACTGTCAGCAGTTTATGAAATGACATTTTTGCGAGCTGACCAATCGCCGAAAAACGGGTCGTACGGCAAAAAGAAACAACGACGGACAAAGACTGACTAGTGTGGTCAATAGACCTGGTTGTTGGGTACCTCAAACATTTTTCTGAATGAAATTTGGTTGAGAATTGACCAAGCAGAGAGGCAAAGCGTCCATTGAAGTTTATTTTGATAGAGCACTGTCAGTAGTTTATAAAATGACATTTTTGCGAGCTGACCGATCGCCGAAAAAAGGGTCGCATGGCGAAAAAAAAACAACAACGGACAAAGACTGACTAGTGTAGCCAATAGACCTGGTTGTCGGGTACCTGAAACATTTTTCTGAATGAGAATTGACCGAGCAGAGAGGCAAAACGTCCATGGAAGTTTATTTTGATACAGCAGTTTGTAAAATGACATTTTTGTGATCCCACTTGTTTCCTCACAGTCCTCATACTTGTATAGGTATTAAGAGCCAGTTTTCCTAAGATTCAGGCAGGGTGTGCTACTCACCCGACTCAGATCTTGTTCTTAATTTTTTTCTTGGTAAACTATTACTAAAAAGTGGGAAAAATTTCATTTTTAGACCTCCATACCTTTTAGGTTATTTTTAGGGGCCCTTTTAAATATAGGGCCAAAATTTGGATTGTGTCAAAGTCCAGATTTCAAATCCAATTATCTCAGTACCTTCTTGGTGTACCTCTGTTATATTTGAATGGCCAAATATGTGGACCCAAAGGTATCATTTAGTATCGCATTTATGATGACTGACTCAGGGCGCAGGCAACAGGGGGCGCTCAAAGTTACTATTTCAGTCAATTTTAAGCTGAATTGATGGGGCCTATGTGGCTTGCACCCTTGGTGTACCTCAATGTTTTGTGCATGTATATGAACAAGGGGACCTATATTACAAGTTTGCATAAAAATTAGAATGGTACACTAAGGGCGCATCTCCACAGGGGGCGCTGTTTCCTACAAAAAAGTGAAATTGACCCTTTTTCAGGGCTCTGTAGCTCATTGCGCCCAGGGTCAACAGCACGGTGAGCATGCCTATCATGTGCTATAACACCTCTAGTTTACTAGGGTGTAAGCATCTCTGAGGTACTCTTAACCATTCTTTTTGCAGAATTTTTTTAAGGTACCACATATGACGATTTTTCAAGTTTTCAAAAAATCACCAGAATGCCCACAATATGAATGGAGTCAGTCTTGCAAGTCATTTCTCAAATAAATTTTGGTTGTTGGGATATATTTTGCTCCAAATAGTGTGTACACCCAAGTAGGGGGCACCACAAGTACCCAAAAATTTTTATTTCTTTCAATTTTTCATGTTTGCTTGTGCTGCATTCATCTCAGTTGTGGGACGCCAATCTCTATACAGGCAATTTAGCATGCCACTGCAATTTTCTATATATACAGTGTTACCTTTAAGTAAATAAATGGGTAATGTTTTGCCATTGGGTCAATACTTTACATCCTTAACCTTAATTGCTCAAGGAAACAAGCATGCTCTTCGGAAGAAATGAAAACATACAGGGTTATAAAAAATGATATTTGAGGCACCTGGGATACGAATGGTCACAATTTGTTTTTGCTCTTGCTCTGGCATCAGTTCCGTTTGGGACATGGGTCAAAATAATTTAAGTGAGTGAACCCCCCTCAAATTTTAATTTGCCTTGGCCATACGTAATTCTGAGTACATCAAAGAAAATTGGTTGCCATTGTTATCCCATCCACTTTAAATATTGGCCTTTATGACCCAGTTAGTCTTTATCCCATTGAATGACAGTTCAGACTTACACAATCAGGATGAAAGAATTGATCCAATACCATTGGCTCAAGGCTATCATCCTGCTTGTGGAAGTGGCAATGGCAAAACATCACCCGTTTCACTTACTTACAAGTTCTACTCTAGTGATATGCAAAAATGCCATTTACGATAGACCGTTTTTAGGTTTAAGTTGTGAAAGTTTGGCTATTCATTTTTAAAGCGAATTCCTTAAATTTAGGCTCACTACATCCAAGACTGAACTAACTTGATTTCTAGACAAAGAGGAAAGTAAAATTTCAAAAATATGTGTGAAAAGCAGTTCACATGTTGGTAGAAATGTAAAAGATGCATCATCATAAAGAATAATAGGAAATACATTATTTGTATATATATATTAGTTTTAAAACTCAAGTACAAAGCCGTCCAGATAACAATACCAAACCAAAGACATGGAAATGTATACAGTAATGCCCCATACATTGAAAAAGTTAGTGAAGTCTGCGATGTAAAAAACACAAATTTCATTGAATTGAGCCTTAAAAATGTGTTTTCAAACTATTATAGCTGAGAGCGAAAAATAGTCAGTCATAAATGCGGTTTCTGCTGATCACTAAAACAAAATGACTGACCGAAGGTTAGTGTCCCATAAATTACATCAATGCAGCACTAGCAAGCATGAAAAAAAGGAGAATAATCTATTTTAGGGGTACTTGTGGCGCCCCCTACATGCGTGTACACACTATTTGGAGAAAAATAAATCCTAACAACCAAAATTTATTTGAGAAATGACTTGCAAGACTGTCTCCATTCACATTGCGGGCGTCTTGGTGATTTTTTTTTATTTGAAAAATCGTCCTATGTGGTACCTTAAAAAAATTCGAGAAAGAGAATGGTTAAGAGTACCTCAGAGATGCTTACACCCCAGTAAACTAGAGGTGTTATAGCACATGATAGGCATGCTCACCGTGCTGTTGACCCTGGGCGCAATGAGCTACAGAGCCCTGAAAAAGGGTCTATTTCACTTTTTTATAGAAACAACGCCCCCTGTGGAGATGCGCCCTTAGTGTACCATTCTAATTTTTATGTAAACTTGTAATATAGGTCCCCTCGTTCATATACATGCACAAAACATTGAGGTACACCAAGGGTGCAAGCCACATAGGCCCAATCAATTCAGCTTAAAATTGACTGAAATAGTAACTTTGAGCGCCCCCTGTTGCCTGCGCCCTGAGTCAATCATCATAAATGCGGTACCAAATGATACCTTTGGGTCCACATATTTGGCCATGCAAATATAACAGAGGTACACCAAGAAGGTACTGAGATAATTGGATTTGAAATCTGGACTTTGACACAATCCAAATTTTGACCCTATATTTCAAGGGGCCCTCAAAAATAACCTAAAAGGTATGGAGGTCTAAAAATGCAATTTTTCCATCATTTTAGTAATCAGTTAGCAGGGAAAAAATTAAGAACAACATCCGAGTCGGGTGAGTATCACCCCCAATGGTGAAGTGCCTGAATCTTAGAAGAACTGCCTCTTAATGGAGCTGCAGAACTGCAGAATTCGTAGTTTCCTACAGAACTGCAGAATTTATTGCAGAACTGCAGAATTCTGCAGTTTCCTACAGAACTGCAGAATTTATTGCAGAACTGCAGAATTCTGCAGCTTCCTGCAGAATTCTGCAGTTTCCTTCAGTACTGCAGAATTTTTTGCAGAACTGCAGAATTCTGCAGTTTTCTGCAGAATTCTGCAGTTTCCTACAGAACTGCAGAATTTTTTTGCAGAACTGCAGAATTCTGCAGTTTTCTGCAGAATTCTGCAGTTTCTATTGCAGAATATGCAGCTGCAGGAAGAAATTTAAGTGTACTGGATGTGTTGCACTATTCCTTCGAATTCTGTCAGCAAAGCAAAATACAAAGGGCAACTGTAAGAGAGATAATGTGGTAGTTCCAAGGAGACAAATGCATATAACTACGTATTATCAGGACAACAGGGAAAATTAGTAGTTCTGTGAATATGGCCTTTAGAATGCATCTTGTGTTTAGTGAAACACAGAAATGTTTCTGATTGAGGAATTGATCAGGATCTCTGCATAAAAATGTTAACAAAGAATAGGGCAAACTAATAAGACGATCCATCACAGATCTGGCAGGGCTGGTGTTTTGTACCATTTTTAAAAACACACAGATTTAGTCTTAAAAAATACTTTTCCGATCAAAAATTTAAATCAGACAATAACAAACTGTTTTCATAATATTTACCATTTTAAAATGCTTTACCTTAATTATTCTATGGACCTAAATGGCCCTATGCATAACCCCGAAGTCCTTAAAAGGCCAAATCCCTGAGGTCAAGGCATCTTGCTTTGATTAAACGTCCCTGAGCCAGAGTTATAGGTTAATGAGCACTGAGGTCGAGGCTGGATTAGTTGCTCTTATCTGGCTATGGCACACTGCAGTTGTGCTGTCTTGGTCTTTAGATTCCAAGGTTTGCCACAAAAGGAGCATAGTGAGTGGCACCTGTGAAATCTATATAATGAAAATAAATTGGGGGGTTGGTGAACTGGCACGTGTTGATATTGATGGTGGTAAACTATATAACCATGCACAAATATCGATGATTCTTGCACTGTAACTATGCTTGCATTAGTCAAGGTCATGATATTATATTAAAAAATTCATCAAGTCAAAATAAGAATTTTTTCAATGAACAGTTTCCAGCAGGTAGTTCAATTACTAGATCTTCCTTGACCTTTTAGATACTTCAAGGCTGCCATTTGTCCTGTTCCATTATCTGGTCAAGATCAAAGGTTTTGTCCTTAAATAGCTTATTTACTCCTTGCCCTGAGGTAGAGTAGGGCGGGGCATGCAGCCCCCCTTAATTTCGAGGTGTGATTTGACCTACTTTTTATGGTCGATTATTTAAATGCTTATGCTGTCAGGAAGGGATCACTTGACTCTACTTATAACAAGCGAAACAAATGTATAGGGTAAGGTGGGGGAAATCCGCCCCCCTTTTCACATATATTCCTTGCTCAGTCCCTCACCTTTGTGAAAAATGAACATTGTATTTCTGGGAATGATGGAATATATACATATGAACATAACTGGAAACTTACATGCTTTAACTCAACACCTTTGAGCCAACATCACCATATGAATGTTCAATCTCAGGGGGCGGATTTGCCCCATAAGTGTGGGGCAAATCCGCCCCCCTTGAGTTTTGGTTACAAATGACAAGAAACATTTGGCTTCTGAAGTAAATTCTATTCTTAAATTAAGCCCTGGCTCTTCTGGGTGTACTTACTAACATGTAAGGATCGTTTCACAATTTATGTGTGAGAATAAAAAAAGTTTGCATTTGGCATATTCAACATACACTAAACATGGCAAAAATTCTTAACTTCATCTCAATTAAAATCATAATCACAATTAGTGGAGCTTTATGACAAAATAGAGTGACTTACAAGGCATATCTCGTGTTTGTATGTTTTTAACATGAGAATCAGAGGGGGCGGATTTACCCCATGGAAAAGGGGCGGAATTGCCCCGACCACTAGAAATTATGAGGGTGGTATTTTCTAAATATGCATTTTATTGATTGGTGAAATATCTTGCACATGTAAAGTCGTTGAATAAACATTGCTATTAATGAAAATAAGTAATGTGTTTATACAACATGTACCTGTAAAACACCTCAGTTTTGAAAGTTTCAATTACACATTGAAATTGCTTAGTGATGAGATGTATGTCTTGTTTCTCAGTTGTAGTCCGAACAAAACTATGTAACATCCTAATCTCTGTGTTTCAGTGGTCTCTAGACACTTAAGCACTAATCTGCATGAGAAATATTTATTGTCATTTATATTTTGGGTCATGAGAGAACTTTTTCTCCTCAAGGGGGCGGATTTCCCCCACCTTACCCTACCAATTTTGATAAAGGACAGCCATTTTGTAAAAAATTGCAAACGGCCTTCTTACCCCAACCATCGGGCAAGAAGCCCCCCTATTATAATCCAATGACACTTTTTTTTGCGAGGGCATTCAGCTTGAAACTTATTTCTTTGGGTTCTTCTATCATTTTAAGGTATTCTGTTTGCTTTTTCTGAATTTTTCTGTTCATACTTTCACTTTTTAAAATGTTTTGCCCTTTTTCAATTTCAGCCGATTTTTTTTCTATCTTAATTAGCTATTCTATAAAGATTTAAGGTAAAGAACACATTATTAAGTGGTTCCTGAAGCAACTTCGAAGCCTCAGTGAAGGGGGCCTCTTGCCCCATACCACTGTGGGCCTCTCGCCCCAAACACACATATTTCCATTTGACCTCTGTATTTTGAAATGAAATGCAAAAAACATGATCCAAATCATATTAATATGATGGGCATAAAGTGAAGCAATGCAGATATCCATTATACTTTTAGATATTTCCAAAGTTATGTCTGACAACCCCTTTCAAAGAATTACTCTACGTTACAAAAACATGCATATTTTTTTTGTTTCTTTAATTTCTACTATGGTTTGGTGCTGTTTGCCATGAAAATATGTGACGTCACCTAAAATGCCTCTGGCTTCAATTCTATAAACAAGAAAACGCACAAAATTATGTTAGTTTAGATATAACCCTGGGAGGGCCTCTCACCTAACCTGGGCTTCTTGCCCGACCTACTCTATGCATATTGAGGTAGACGGTAATTATTAAATAGGCTCAAAGTGAGTTGGAAACAACTTCGCACCATATAAATTTATTGTGAAAGTGCTTTGCTTTGCCATCACCCAGAAAATAGGTTTTGAGATGACCATGTCAGTTCTCAAGTCAGTAAAAGAAAGGCTTTGATGTGAAATCCTTGGTGAGAATTGAGAAATAGCATTGGAGTGTAAAGTACATTGTTAAGCTTGAACTTTCATTCCATATGCACTGGCTGTCCTCTCATTTCGTGTAGCATCTGACTGAGTGTCACATAAGTTAACTTCTTTTTCTTTGTTTTCTAGCTGTCTTCAGTGTTTCTCATTCGTTTGAAATAGGCTGATCCAGATCTCACAATGGAAAAGGCCAGACACAAACAGGTCATCTGAACTACCTAATTTGGTTTCTTCCAAGAATCAGATGTGTGTCTTTATTAGCTGGTAGTACTGGTGTAGATTGTAATAGGATATAATCAGCAATATAAGTTGCACTGTTCATTCAGATTTTGACTGCAAAGCAAATGCAAAGGGCAAAAGATCTATGGTAGTTCCAGTGATGCAGAAATACGATAACTATGATATGATATGAGACAATATTTATTACTGCTGACAGGGTTATCTGTTTACCTTCTTCAAGCGGTGCCCTTGAAAATTCATAGACACAAGAAATTACAATGCAATATTATCAAATTCAGCCTTGTAAACTGATCATTTTAAAATGGTCAGAATGTGTGCATTTTACTATCGATGAATGTCAACGCTTACAGAATTGGACTGCAATGTGCGACATTATGTGCCTTGTGAGGTCAGATTCCTATCCATGCCATGTTATTCCTTTTGACCCATAAACAATTTGTGAGGTCATATTTATACTTTCAATGCTGTCAAAATAAGTCACCAACTGAGTATGAATGAGGTCACAAGTTGCTCACAGACAAATTGACAGCTCAATTCAATGCGATGAACAGGGTATGTTGTTAGGTCATTGATGTCCACAAGCAGCTGAATACGAGTACTCGTCATTTATCAACTGTAAAACTGATTTACCCACAGTTGCATTAGAGAGTGTTAATGCAAACTGCAATTTATAGGCAAAATTGTGATTTTTAGACAAGATAGTGGACAAGATAGTGAACAAGATTGCAAAATGGCAAAGCAACACTTTTTCTGCTGTTTGAACAAGTAGGGCCGGTGGAAAGAGGAGAGAGTAATCGAACAATACCCTGCTCCATTGAGTGCAGATGTTGTTCACAGGAGAAAGGCTGCAAGTAAATCATCCATTTAATGGGAATTGGTCCTGCACTTCCTTCACCGTTCGCACAGCAGCCCAGTTCTTCCTGCTTCTCAACTGAACACTGTAAGAACCTTACTGTAGAAAACTACAGTAACTACCGGCAGACCCACTTGCCGGCAACTACTGTAGTTTTTTACAGCAACAAAAATCACTACTGTAATTCTGCTGTGCGGTACTTACTGTAAAAACTACAGCAATCAATATATCTTACTGTAGTTTGAAAACGGCATCTAACCGTAGTTTTTACAGTAATAGATTTTCATACTGTATAAGCATTACGGTAAATTACTGTAGTTTTTACAGGAAGGGGATCTTGTACTGCAGTTTTAACTACAGCTGATTATTGTAGTTTTTACAGTAAGATTTTTCTATACTGTAGTTCTTTTGGGGTGTGTGATATTACTGGGACCACTTTATTCAAATGCAGGGACAATTTTATTTAAACAAGATAATTGGTGAAACATGTCCATAAACAGAATGACCAATGAAATTGATGAGATGCTAAAATGGAAACAGTAGTTAAAGTAGAAGAAATTCCATAATTTTGAACAGCATTTCAGGCTTCAGTAAAATATCCTGTAACTGGTCCTTTGGACTCCTGAAAAAGAAGAAAATCATTAGAATTGATGAAGCATTTCAAGTAATAAAGAATCAGTTGATTGAATGTTTCATGAACACAGTTTATTCAACACACTTACCCAGTCAATGTTTACTCAACTCCACTGCTAAAACAAGAAATAAACATGGAGCCACAGAACAGTGCCACCTCTTCCTTTGAATTACTGTCCAAGAATGACTCTAATACAATTGTCTAATACTGCCAGTAAATTCAGTTTATGTAACTGGGTCACAGTTCTGCGTCAGTGATTTCCCTCTAATTACCCCTCTAATTACCCCTTAATTGATGCCATACTCATATAATATGCATGCAAAGTGACACCTTGTGGTATTCCTGAGAAATTACTACTAGTATACAATTTTGTATAGTTTGATATTATTTCATTTAGACCTTAGATATTATCTAGAGTGTATTTAGCAATTCAATAAATGAACATCCTACAAATGTAATACAGTACAGTTTTAATTTTTCAATCAAATGCTACACAATACAGATTTTTTCAAAGTCATTTTCCTATGTATCTCATCTTTATAAATTAATTTGCCATATTGAATCTTAAAATTCATATATTTTAGAGAATAATAAAAAAAACCTAAATATCATGTATTCCACATTTGAAATACTTAGATATTTTAATCAAGTATTATACTAGATAGTTGGGTGAACATTGTGATACAAATACATGTATGTCTACAACAATATTGATATGATTTTAAAAACATATTTCATGAAAATAAATATGAGGGATGGCTATTTTCCAATATAATATCTCCAATTAGAACTTAATGCTAAGCCATTGCTTGTGGACATGACACATTTGGTATATTCCCTTTATAAGGAATGAACTGTCAGTACAATGGCTTAATGTAGTTATTACAGTAGTGTGATATTGGATTACAGTAGTGGCTTGCTTACTGTAAAATCATCTTGCTGTAATATGAAGCTCACAGTGGCTTGCTGTAACATTTACAGTAAGGCTTACGGTAGAGTTTTGTTTGCTGTAAAATCTACTGCAATTTGCCGTGATATGAAGGTTACAGTAGCTTGCTGTAACACTTACAGTAAGGCTTACAGTAGAGTTTTATTTGCCGTAAAATCTACAGCAATTTGCCGTAATATGAAGCTTACAGTAGCTTGCTGTAACATTTACAGTAAGTCTTACGGTAGAGTTTTGTTTACTGTAGCTTCTACAGTATGTTACTGTATCAGAGTTGTACAGCAGCTTACTGTAGTTTCTACAGTAATTCACTGTACAAACTACAGCAATTTGTTACAGTGAATGTACATTTATTGAAAGAAATATTAATTACAATGCACCTTAAAATGATTCTCATGGTTAAACGAGGGTATGCCACCAAAGTCCACACCCCCCCCCCCTCCTGCTCTAATCTTTAAGAGCAGTTGTTTGTGCAATCACTGGCTCTGAAGGTGTGGGTTCAAATCATGAAACGGCAACTTAATTTTGTCTGACCTTGGGACATTGAATGGAGATATTTAGTGTTCTTTGCTGGGCCAAATGAAAGACTGGATATTCATGAATCAGGATAAGTACCAGACTCCCAGTTTTAGTATCACTCATCACCACATGGCAATCACTGAAACTGGAGAATGTTATGACATGGGAATCCTTCATAATGTTCCCTTAGTCTATAACCATGGGTGTTACCCCATGACTGCCCTGAGATTAATCATTGTAGATGCCACACTACCATAACATGACCAAACAAAACGAATCTGCAAGAGGCTGGTACATTTCAGATGGTATGAATAGATGGTTTCTCTACTACATTTCTGTTACTTTGCTCCTTATTATAGCTTGAGGTTAAAACATGGAGTTAGCATTGCAAGACTGCATAATATTATTTGCGTAATTAACATTAACCACTACATGGAACAATTTCTTTTAGTTAAGCTAGAATGCCAACCTGGATTGAAACATTATTTTTAATTAATTTAATAACAAGCTTATGCACTGGTTTCTATGTAGACTTTGAAAAAGGACCCTAGTTTAATAAACGGTCATTTGTTTGATCCTGCTCCTTCTGCGATAAACACAGATCAAAGTAGTCGAAAAAGACACAGGAAGATCCAATGTCATGAAAAAAAAGAACCAAACCAACAATCCTATACATACTATTTTGTTCTTTTTGCCTTTTTATTGTTTTCAGTGTGACATCTTATAAATTCCCTTTCCTGGAAGACCCTTATTACTCCTTAGAAGGCCAATTCACTGAGGTCAAGGCATCTCACTTTGAGTGAATGGCCCTAAGGTCACACAAGGGTGACACCTAGTCCGACAAAGTTTGACTCAAAACGAAGTTTTGAGTCAGCCAACAAAGCATTGGCTGAACACAACATTTTTCACAAGTCCGAAACATGCCGATTACAGCAGAGTAACAGCACCTACCAGAGATTAACTGCAGTGCAAAAGTTAAATCATAGCCATAGGTACTTGCCTGACAACTAAATACCCCTTGCCATGTCTTTGTAACAGCATTTCGAGGGCAATTTCTCTTTATTTATTGAGAGATTGCTTCACTTGTGCCATCATGGTGGACTGTGTGTCACCTGACCGGGCGCACTTAAAACGCGGAACAAGATCGCGGGACGGGCCGCGGTAAGAGATGATCTAGCATCATCACTGATTCATCAGGAATAGCACAGATGAGACTGAATGATCACTCTTTCTCAACTATTGCATCTACAGAAATGACAGACCCCATTTTAGAAAGCTGATACGATTTTCTGCTTTATTATGATACACTGTGATAGCTTTATAAATTTATAAAAGTTTCAACTTAAATATACTGTCTAATAAAAAGTGTCTATACTTTTTTAGTGGATTTACAACTATCCAACTTTATGTATCTATCTTTCAGGGATGACTGAGTGTGCATTTATGGTGTGAAATTACAATGCAGTACAGTGGCATATTTGGTTTGAAATTTCTTGAGCCATGTATTGAGGGTGCATACAGGCATAGGCTATCGAGGAACGGGGGCTTCTCACTGAGTCCTTGGGAATGCTCTTGGAACCCCCTCAAATGCATTTCTTAGAAGGACCCAGAGGGGGTCCTGAAACCCCCCCCCCCCCCCCAAATAGTGAATTTGTTAGGAAGAATAAGCATGATCCAGCAAGTAAAGATCAATCAGCAAACTACAACCTCTTGCTATTGTATACATCACCAGTAGGGTTTTAAAACTAATTTTTAATGGAGGTGTGTACACATCTCCATTTATGCAGTCACATTGACAAAATGGACAGTTTTGGCGGGAAAATTGAAATTTAAGCATTTTCAGAATGTCTTCTGGGCCCAGTCTTGGCTATTTTATTTGGAAATGTTTGGGTCAAGAGATGTGGATAACTTGATCATAGAGCATGCATTTGGCATAGGAATGAATACCAGGCATGTTGAAATCACGACGTGACTTCCTTTTATATCTTGCTTGGATCCACTGGGGGCGGCTGCACACATTGTGTATTGGCCGCTGTGCCTAAACAATTGCACTTGTATATACGATTTTTGGCACATGAATGGGTCTTACAGCATATATGTGCATTTTGGTGTTCGTATTCAAGCATTTGGCAATTGGTCGAGTTTTTGTAAAATATTGAAAATTAGAAAAAAACTTTTCTTTTTTAAAGTGCACAGTGCCGCCTGTAAGTAAGTGAAATACATGAAATGATGCCATTGCATCAATGCTAAACATCCTCAGCAACACTGCTTGTGGAAGCATGAATTCTCGTCCGATGAGAGGAAAACATATATTGGGTCATAAAGGCATGTCAGATAGCAATGGCAGCCACTTTTTTCTGCTGTAGTCGGAGTTAGGTATGGGTCAAAGTCTTTGATAAGTAAGTGAAACACAGGCCCAATGTTATTTAATAGGGATCAGTGGTTCACTTACTTGTCAAATACTTTGACCCATACCTAACCCCGACTACATCAGAGAAAATTGGCTGCCATTGTTATCCCACATGTCTCACATATCAGCCTTTATGACCCAATATGTTTTCTTCTCATCAGATGAGAATTCATGCCTCCACAAGCAGCTTGGTTGAGGATGTTTAGCATTGATGCAATAGCACAATATCATGCGTTTCACTTACTTATAGGCGGCACTGTACATGTACCTTCAGGACAAAAATGCATCTAGTATCAGAATTCTGCAGAGTTTCCCTCTTTGTTCTACACTAAAATAGCTATTTGCTGTTGTATGCACCTTGGTGGATCATCATTATTTTTGCAACTACAACTGTTCGAGATTGAACAATAATTTTAATTGCAAAATGTAACATGCAACATGTGGACTGATGACACTGACAGTAGCCAGCAGAGTAGGGGAAGCTTGGGAGAGTTGGGCCACTTTTTACATTCTTGCTCCTCCTGCTAACAGTAAGGATTATATAAACATGCTTTATGCATGTTTTGTATCTTGAAATATTTCAGAAAAATATCTTTAGGTTTGCATTGATATTTGCCCAAAACATATGAGCTACAGCCCTATGAAAATTAGAAAAAATTTGGCCCAACTCTCCCCATCAAGTGGGAGACTTGGGCCATTCAGGGGGGAGACTTGGGCCATTGCAATATATCAGTTCGGTAAAGCTATGCTTGAGGCCATAATATTTTTAACCTGTAGTGTGGTTATCATAGAAGTCATTAATCCTGAATTGAGGCCTCTTGCAACTCTAGTTTGCTGTCAGACTTAAGCCTCGGCCTGATGGCCCAACTCCCCCCATCTAGATTTCCTGATAACTAATTTTATTAGACCATGAATAATTATTAAGGCCTAAAAATAATCAATCTCTGTTCAAAATTGCTCTAGACAAGTTCCTCTGTCTTAATAAAAATAAATCTGGGTAAATGCAACACATGTGGGGAGAGTATTGGCACTGTCCCAACTCTCCCCTATTCCACCATTTCTCTCGAAATCTCAATTATGACTAAACCGGTTGTCTGATAAATTTCCAAAATATGTTAATAACAACTGAATAGTCAAGCCTACCAAGCATGCCATAGAAAATTTTCTCAGTCCTTGTTGTCTGAAAGACAATTAAAAACTCATAACATGGCACAGTTTTTCCATTTTTCATCCAAATTTGAATTTTCTTCTCTCTAAATATTGTGACAAGCAAATTAGCCAGAAATGTTACATCCATTGAAAGATTTTTATTTTTATAAAATTTTGGTGGCTGCAGCTTTCTCAAAAAATTATTAGTTTCCTCAAAAATCAGGGTGGCCCAACCCTCCCTGCGGCCCAACTCTCCCAAGCTTCCCCTACTCAATGAGATATGAAGGGAATTTTGATAATATTTGATTCACTTTTTAATGATATATTTTGCTTATTTCTACTTTTATTATTTTTGCATATATTAATGGAATTATTTGAATTTGCATAAATAGTTGACCGCATTACATGCAACAATTCAAAATGCTTAAACAGAAAACCTAACTAATATCCTAATAATCATATTTTTATATTTTGTAAATATTCAAATATAGCTCTGCAAAAAAAAAGAAATAATAAAAATACATTGGATTTGGTGCTATTCTTTGTCAATGACAAGCATTTTGCCTGAAAAATAGTTCACTATGTGAGACCTAGTTGTCCACAATATGTAAAATTTCTTTGTTTCAGCCAGTCAAGAGACTTTGAAATAATAGCTTCACAGTGAAGTGAATGAGGGGACCTCGAATAAGGCCACTGATGTATAGTATTAAACGTGACAGAGCATATTTATTGTCAAAGTTACAAGACATCTGATTTCTTCTCTTTTTTAGTTGTCAACACTATTAAACAGTGCATTTACCTGCCTATGCAGATGCAAGTGATTTAGTATTGATTGTTAAATGAAAGGTTTAATCAAACAGAATTAGAATTTTATTGGAGAGGGCGTACTGTCATTCTGCCTGCATTTAGGACTAAATCACTAAATCATGATTTTCGTGGACAATGCTTTTCTAATATTTTTATTGTCCACATGGTTTGTATTTTGAGCCTAAATGTGGTAAATATACCACATACAGTAATCAAATGAACAACAGCTGCTGGTTTAGGATAAGTTTCAATCGAGGAGTTCTTTCTAAATATCTACTTGCATAATTCCCTGTATTTGTGGACAACTTGTGGACAACTTGTGGACAACTTGTGGACAACTTGTGGACAACTTGTGGACAACTTGTGGACAACTTGAGGGACTGAGCATCCACTGCCAGGGCGTCGCCACTGCAGTATAGGCACCAGCAGAACAAGGCTGAGGCCATTCATTCACTGTATGTTCAGAATGGCACTGAGCACGAAATTTGACTTCTGCAACTTAATTGAAACGCCTCCTTTGTCACCCAATTGACTTCGTTGCAATTGTGACCATGGGCCCAATACCATGACACAGAATTGTTTAAAATGACCAGGTACCAAGTCTAATTACAATCAACAATCTGCAGCCCTCAGTTCTTTGTTCTCTTTAAAGTCTTGTATTGCCAATGTTTTATCAAATAATTTGATTTGAACCACTTGAATCGACAGGTATAGATTAGAACACTGAAACCTGTGAGTTATTTCCAGGGAACCTTCTGTCAAGTTCTGTGGCACTTTGAAATAAATACACAACTTATTTGTTTTAGGCCAATTAGGGACTTTTTAACAGAATACAGGCCTATACGACTGGACATTGAACACATAATTATGAGATTTGGAGGGGGTGAGAGTTCAGGTTACCACCCCCCATTCTCTTTCCAGTAATCCCTCCCCCTGGAGAATCTAAGTTATTTTTACCAGTGTTCAGACAACAATAGAGAAAATATATGTTTATGTGTAGGATCAAAAGACCTAATTATGTATGGATCCATTAAATGATATTTATACAATCAACAGATCTCATATTGGTGTCTAATTGCAATGCTACCAGGAGTTGCATGAACAATCTTAGTGACACAGTGTATGTCTTTATTCTGGTATCACAACTTTAATAGTTCCAATGCATAATGCTCTCATGAAAGATGATAGAGATCCAAAGGATCCAACCATGAATTGCATGGTGGATATTTGGGGTAATTATCTAAGCTTTTTTATAACATGTATATGATATATATATTATACTGAAATAGAAAGTGAAAAACACCAAATTGGTCTAACATTCCACCAAAAAATACAAAAAGCATGATGCTTTCTAAAAGTGGTCGGGGGGGGGGATTTATTTATTCCTAAACTCTAGACATTGGACTCTCATTGACTTGGGCCTAATGCAAAAATTGTGTGCATTGGAATTCTCAAAAATGCACAAATTGCTAAATCCAGGATTTGAATCCACAGATTCTTGTTTTCTTTTTAAATGTTTAACCTAATTACCCTTGACTGAGCTCTTTTATTTCTTCTATATACACTGACTGAGCTAGTGGGTCTATTGAGTCATTTTTAATACTCATTTAATTTTTCCCCCCAAAATTTCTTTCATCAAGATTGTTGTTTGTTTCCTGAAACCCTTTTAAATAACACACACAGCTTCTATTATGCCTTGTGAAAACTGGGCATTTTCTTAGGTTTTAGAAATGGGGTCTGCCATTTCTGTAACATAAATAGCTTTGAAAATCTGGTCATTTAAAGCCCCCACAGTGCTATTCCGAGTGTGCAGTGCTGTTCCGCGCGCTCCACCCGCATTTTAAGTACACCAGTGTTGACGCTATGGCTGCGAGCGGTGGATTTAAGGCCCGCTTAGTGATTTCAGTGGTCGGTTATGAAGTTCCTGGGATGTTTAAACAGGTTAGTTTGGGTCATATGGCATTTTCAGTCATGTATCTACCTGACACAGTCAAAATTGCCGAGATAAGGGGCCTTTATTGCCGATTTTCGGGTGCGACAAATTCTTGGTCGCAAAAATGTTGAGTGGAACCATAGCAAAGTTTTCTGTCGCAAGACTGCCTACCGGCAGTCTTGATCCCGCCAGCATATTTCGGTCTAGGTGACACCCGAACCGGAAGTACACCACCCCAGAGTTATAGGTTAACGAGGCACAAGGTTGAGGCCGGATTAGTTGCTCTTATCTGGCAATGGCACACTGTAGCTGTCATTGTCCTTAGGCTCTTGGGTGCACCTTGAAAAGAAATCACAGAAAGTGGATTGTTGTGATTGGTTCCTGGGATACCTAAATAAAGAAAGGATAAATGCAAATGTAATACATGCTTTTTAACATGCATGCTTAGAAAACCATCAATGCTGCTCATAAGCCCACATTAGTAATGCTATATTATATATCAATTTTTTGGGTAGAATTTTAGAATTTGATCGAAATGAGCGTAATATCACTTGACAGTTTTCAGTGCTGTGATATTATAGTATGTGTTTTATAACCTGGTCGGTAGGATCATAGTATCACTGATGGGTGAAAGTCATAAAAGCAAAGAAAATTTAACTGGATCAAAAGACATCAGGTCTTCATGACCTTTAAAATTTGATGACTTCAAGGCTGCCATTGGACATTCGATTTCATGGTTAATGTGGCAGGCTTTATCTTTAACCAACTAATTTACAGGTTGCCTAAGGTATGGATCTTGGGAAGGATCATTAATATGCTGAAAGTGAAGTGGAAACAGCCTGAGGGCTACATTGGGAAAATGTTAACCAATTTGACCAGTAGAAAATTCTGTGCTAGTGGTGTACAATGTATATGTAGGTCAATTTTCAATTCAGTTTAAGCATCTCATGCCTCAAATATTCTATAAGAAATACCTTTATTATGTGAGAGTATCAAGTATTGAAGAAAAACGACTAAAAATTATGTTTTGCCTTTTTTTCATTTTCTGGAGATTCCATTTTGAATATTGTGGATTTTTGACAAGATTGCCAGCTATCAATCAATCCTTTCCTTGATATTTGAAGAGTTGGGATGGCTTGTCAAGATGGAGGGGAAGTGAATAATCGAACAATACTCTGCTTTATTGACTGTGGATGTTGTCAAGGAGAAAATGGCTCAGAGTAAATCTGCTGCTTAATGAGACTTGGGCCTCTTTTAGCCTGGCTACTTCCATCATTCTCCCTCCTGTCCAGTCCTTTCACTGCTGTGCAGCAGTCTGCTTTGGTAGCTATACTAATTCCCACTTGTGGTGTATGCTTGCAAACCAAGCATACATGTATGTTAGATTGCCTGAAGTTGCGTCTGTTATGATTGCAGTATAGATATATAATAATTCTAGTTGTAAACTGAAAATACATGGCCTGATCTTTCAAAGTGTTTATCCACTGCTTTCTGTACCATGTGCTACATGCCTGTATCTCATATCAAAACAATGTTAAGTTGAGAGAAAGAAAGACAGGGCAGTCAGGAGAATGATTGAAGGCTGAGGGAAGCTGAGGACGAAGTCTCATTAAGTGGAAGATTTACTTGGAGCCTTTCACTTTTGGACAGCATCTGCAGTCAATGGAGCACTGGGAGCAGGGTATGGTTCGATTATTCCCTTCCATTCGCACCCTGATAACAGTGATAAGCCACCCTACTTGTTCAAATTGCAGAAAAAGTGATGCATTCTTTTCCACAATCTAGTCCTCACTCCTGACCACAATCTCATATCCAATCTTATCGGCAAACTGTAACCGTGGCCATAGAAACTCAACATGGATTTATGCAACCATGTGTAAATCATAACACACTGTCGATTGTCAGTCTAAAATGCGAAGAAAATGGACAAATTACATACTTGAACTATAATTTCATAATAATTCATTTCTATCTCAACATTGTGTCACATTGATTGTGTCTGTACCCCGTTCTTAGACATTTACAACATCCATCTTAAAGTATACATGCATAGCGAAACAGCTCTTGGAACAGTGAGACCTTCGTTGTGTGAGAATTCATTTGAACTCACGACCTCAGAGCCAGTGGTTTCACAAACAACACAGAACATTCAATATTTACAGGAAAAACTGGCTATCATATTTATCAAATGGATGCTGAATACACTTTAAAAATTGTCTTGAGTATGCCGATTCATTCTGTTGCAGTTTGGGTGACCAGTGTCTTTCTGGGCTCTTACCTGCTCCTGAGACCTAAATCAGCCAACTTCAAATGAATGGGAACAACAGAGACACAATTCATACGAGAGAGGACTCAAAGAAAATAATAAGCGATAATAGATCGGATGAAAGATCATGATTTTACCTAACACCAAAATATTGCAAAAAAATCTAATATACAGAAAAGATTGGAGCTATTTTACTCTCAAGAAAACCTCAGTATCCATTGCAACATATGAAATGGAACCATTGTATTATCTATGTGGAAGTACTTTGCATTTAGCATAAATCTGCTGTAATTTATATATATCAATCTGCTGTACTTTTTATTACTATCTTTAAAATCAATACATTTTGGAACATAAAATTCATATTCATTATCATTATAACTTGTGTTGTTTTGGTCAGTCACAAATTGGTTATAAGGCTTGTTGGCCACTTCGTGTGTGTCCAAGTCAAACTCATATCCAAACTAGTTCGCCTCAATCTCACTGACTCAATAAGGCTTGTTGGCCACTTCGTGTGTGTCCAAGCCAAACTCATATCCAAACTAGTTCGCCTCAATCTCACTGACTCAATAAGGCTTGTTGGCCACTTCGTGTGTGTCCAAGTCAATCTCATATCCAAACTAGTTTGCCTCATTCTCACTGTTTTTCAAGGCTTGCTGGCCACTTCGTGTGTGTCCAAGTCAAACTCGTAATTATCAAAACTAATCTACCTCAATCTCACTGTTTTCAAGGCTTGTTGGCCGCTTTGTGTGTGTCCAAGTCAAACTCGTAACTAATCTACCTCAATCTCACTGTTTTTCAAGGCTTGTTGGCCACTTCGTTTGTATCTGAGGCCAGCTGATACTGAAACTGGTCCGCTTCAATTTAAACTGATTCAAAAGAGCTCGTTGGCCACTTTGTGTGTGTCTGTGTCAGCTTTTATCAAAAATAGCCTACCTTAATTCAAACCAACTCGGCAAAGCATTTTGGCGTCTTTGTGTGCTTACGAGTCAAACTCATATCAAAACTAGCCTGCTTCAATCTTGCTTACTTGGCTTGTTGACCACTTGTAGTGTGTCTAAGTCAAGTTTACTACAAATCGGATCCAATTCTTCAGAAATCAGCATTAACAGTCACTTTTCGCCATGTCTTATACCAAAACGTTATACTCAGATATTGTGCGCACTGGCCTTGGTAGAGATACCCCAAATACAACATCCAATCAGCATAATTCTGAATGGATTCATGTTTCAAATAAATCAAAGAAATATATAAAAAAAGGCACAAAGCATCATCAATTTCAACAACTTCAGCTTATAAACAGATTCTCACATCTAGATGCATGCAGTACTAAAAATGTTGGAAACAATCTTAGCATCACCCATCCCAAGAAAAACAATATTTTAAAGATGTGTGTATGGAATGCCCAAAGTCTGAGAAAGAAAACACAAACAGTAAAGGACTTTAGGGACGAGCATGATCTGGACATCTTCCTCTTCACTGAGACTTGGCTAAAAGAAGATGATAGAGTTGAAATTGGCGAGTTGGAACAAAATGGCGAATACGTCTTTCTGAATTCTCCCCGAGTTGGAAGACCAGGAGGTGGCGTGGGTTGCATTGTAAGATCAGGCATACAAGCAATTAGAAAAGATCACACGAAGGCTAAGACTTTTGAACACGTGGAAATCCAAATACAACTTGATGGAAAAATTGTTACTGTTCTTCTCATATACCGCCCTGAGCCATCCAAGAAAAATAAATACAGTCTTCCAGAGTTCTTTCAGGAATTTACAAAATTTTTAAGTCACTATCAAACAACAAACAACGAAATTGTTATAGCTGGTGATTTCAACTTCCATATGAATAAACCAGATGATAGCAAAGTCATTCAATTTAACAACATTCTAGAAATGTTTGACCTTGTGCAACACGTCTCAGCACCAACTCACAGAGATGGCAACATGCTCGATCTTGTGATAACTCAAGAAAAATCTGCCTTGAGCAACTGTATGGTCAGTGATCTTCTGTCTGATCATAATTGCATCCTCTTTGAAATTCCAATAAAAATAGTGGAAAAAAAGAAGAAGAAAATCAGTTTCAGGAAGACTAGAAAAATAAACATGCATGACTTCAAAAAAGACATACAGAGACATCTGTCTGGAAATGGACTTGAACAGAAAAATCTCAATGAACTTATTGAACTCTACAACTCTACGAAACAGGTTCTTGACAAACATGCCCCTGTTAAAACAAGAGAAATTACACTACGCAAACCAACTCCTTTTAACAATGCCGATATTAAGAATTTGAAAACAGCAAAAAGAAAGGCTGAACGATTATGGAGGAGAACCAGACTTGAAAATGACTGGGAATCTTTCAAAGGAATGAGAAATGCATTGAATCAGCACTTAAGTCAGCTCAAATCAGAGGATCTAAGATCCAAAATTGAAGATTCGAAAGGTAATGCGAAGACATTGTTCAAGCTACTGAACTCCAGTTTGAACAGAAAACCAGAGCTACCTCTCCCCCCACATGCCAATGAAATAGACCTGGCAAATGATTTCAATACATTTTTTGATGAAAAGATCAAGATCATCAGGTCTAAATTGGACTCCACCAGTATTGAGACCGTTAATGATGTTGAAACTGCCTCTCACATGCTGCGGCACTTTAAAAATTTGTCAAAAACTGAGGTCAAGAAACTCATCACTGAAATGCCAGTTAAACACTGTCAGCTGGATCCCATTCCCACATGGCTTTTGCTTGAATGTATTGATGAATTCCTCCCAATTATAACACATATTCTAAATAAGTCACTCACACAAGGACAGATGCCACTTGAACTGAAACATGCTCTAGTGAAACCTCTGTTAAAAAAATTTGGAATGGATTTGATCAAAAAGAATTATCGACCAGTTTCAAATCTGTCTTTCCTCAGCAAATTGATTGAAAGTGCGGTTATTGAACAATATACTGACCACCTTACTAAAAACGAACTGAATGATGAAAAACAGTCTGCTTACAGAAAATTTCACAGCACTGAAACCCTCCTGACGAAGATCCATGATGATATTATGCTAAATATGAGCAAAGGTGACATAACAATGCTTGTATTGCTGGACCTGTCAGCAGCTTTTGACACAATTGACCACAAGATTCTTCTGAAACGCCTAGAATGCAGATATGGTGTTCATGATTCTGCACTGAGCTGGTTCAAGTCTTATATTTCTGAAAGGTCTCAGTCAGTGATAATTAATGACAAAACATCAACCAAACTGCCTCTTAAATTTGGAGTTCCTCAGGGATCAAAATTAGGACCAATCCTATTCAATTCATATATCACACCATTAAGCGAAGTAGCTGCCAAAAATCAAGTCGATGATCAGAAATATGCTGATGACGAACAGCTTGTGCTCTCTTTCAAACCAACATTCTTGGATCAAAGAAATGCTGTCAATAAAATGGAGAAGTGCATTGCTGAGATCAGGAATTTTCTTCATGAAAATAAGCTTTGCAACAATGGAGAAAAAACCGATCTATTGTTCATTGGCAGTCCAAATCAACTCCGTAAACTCCAAATATCATCAATCAATGTGGACAATGTGGAAATTACTGCAACTGACCATGTTAGAAATCTAGGTGTGATTTTTGACAAAAACATGACCATGGAAAAACAAATCAACAAAATGTGTCGGAACGCCTACTTCAACCTGAGAAATATATCAAAAATCAGGAAGTCATTGAACAAGGACGTTTGCAAAACTGTAGTTAATGCTCTTGTCACTCCTCACTTAGACTATGGAAATGGTCTTCTCTATGGTACATCAAATCATTTGATAAATAAACTTCAAGTGGCCCAAAACTCGGCAGTTCGACTTATAGAAAAACTGAAAAAGCATGACAGTGTGAGCCAATACAGGAAGCAGCTACATTGGCTGCCAATTCCAGCTCGAATCCAATTCAAACTGATGCTAACGACATGGAAAGCAGTCAACAATCTGGCTCCTGTGTATATTAAAAATCTGATTGAGTCAAAATCAAAACAAAACCGTAATCTCAGAAGCAATAACAAAGCGCTCTTAAAAGAACCGAGTTCTTGCAATAAAAATAAATTTGCAGACAGAGCTTTTTCGAATGCTGCTCCAAAACTTTGGAATAAACTCCCAGAGGAAGTCAAGGCCTCAGCAACACTTGAATGCTTTAAGAGAAATCTCAAAACTTATTTGTTTAAGACTTTCTACAAATAGAGCTATCATTCACAAGCGCTATTGAGCAGTTTACTGGAAATAGCGCTATATAAATGTCTATTATTAATATTAATTAGCAGATCATACCTTATTTGACTAACCACTGCCAGATTCAAATGCAAAGGTGACTGGAGAAAGAACTAGGCAAAGGTATAGTTCTGAAAGTTGTGCAACGGTTCACATTGCTCCTCAGTTACAGTCAACACAAGGGAGCGTGCAGGCCAGGCAGCTGTCTTTCCAGAGCCGAAGCAACTTCAGCAACTTCCGCGTGCCTCGGAGTACTTTACTCCAATTATCTCTCCAGGGAGATATACTTATTTTGACCGAATGAATATGATATATCATACAGTTGAGCAACGGAAACCTCTTGTGCTCTTTGACTTACACACACACGAAAAGTCAACCAAGAAGTTTCCTGAAAGCTCCTGCAGCTTATTAGCTGATATCTGCAAATCTGTGGTCTGTACTGTTGCATTTCTCAAAGGCAATTAGTATCTGCACAAATCCAGGTCCTCTTTGGCAGTTCAGTATTAGTCAGACACTGATTTTGAAAAGGTATAGTTAAGGAAGTGTATGAGGTCCAAATCATCTAGGGGCCGACCAGACGATCTTTGAGGGGGGGGTATGGCTTTTTGGTGAAAAAAAAGTTGTTTATCACTTGACTCTGAAAAAAAAATTTGTATAGCACATGAAAAAAAAATCGTTTCCACCTGTAGCTAGGGTACAGTAAAGTAAAATTCGCGAAAAAAATTTTTGTCGCGCATCCGCATGAGAAAAATTGTATCAACTATCATCTGGTCGGTTTCTTATGCATTTTTGTCAGATCCCGACCAGAGGTGTAATTTTGGCAAAATCAATAATAATCTGATTGTTGTTTTGTACTTTTAATCCTTAGCAGGGCGTTAGCAACATGTAAAATTCTCAGATAGATGCCAGTTTTCAATGGTAAAAGTATCATGGTGATGTTTTGATGCGTTTTAACATGCAAGCAGGTCAATGACTGCCGAATACTTTGCACTAAAAGGCAAGAATTGTCAATAGCCAATAAAATGTGTGCAGTAATGTTATTTGAACAGCAAAAGGACTAAAAAATCTGTGCAGTGATGGTCTCAAAATCAACAGTCCACGGCAGAAAATTAGGTCAAGTGGGTCCAGCTTCTTATCAATGATTCAGTTTCGTATTAACAAAACGTAACATATTCATCTTCAAGAGTGTCTTAAAAATTCAAGGTCTCCATTAGTATTCCCTGCACCTATAATTTTTATGGAGTAGTTAGTTATTAGCCATGACAAGCTAAATTAACACCTGATTCATTTCTTTGCAAAACAGACAACAAAAAAACATAACAATATTAGAGTTACATAATCGTTATAAACTGATGATTATGTAACATTGAGCAATTGATCTACACGCTAATCATGTTATTGTTTTTTTTAAAATTACTATTATGTAATACCAGCAACCTGACATAGACTTAAATTTGGCAGCTTTCAGTGTTGTCTGCTTTTTTACTCTTTAGCTGACTATCTATCAATCCTATTTATCTATAATGCTATCTAAATTTGGCAGCATTAAGTGTTG
Organism: Platynereis dumerilii; assembly: GCA_026936325.1. NCBI lineage: Eukaryota > Metazoa > Annelida > Polychaeta > Phyllodocida > Nereididae > Platynereis > Platynereis dumerilii. The sequence continues at coordinate 24,155,423 of JAPTHN010000011.1, forward strand.
TCTGCCTTTTTACTCTTTAGCTGAATATCTATCTATCTATCTATCTATCTATCTATCTATCTATCTATCTATCTATCTATCTATCTATCTATCTATCTATCTATCTATCTATATATATATCTATCTATCTATCTATCGATCCATCTATCTATTCTATTCCATTCTATTCTATTATATTTATCCATCTATTATATTTTCGATCTATTTTATATTTTTATCTTTCTATACTCTATAGTCTATGTTTCTCTCTGTTTTTCTATATATCTGTCTTTCAATTTTTTTGAAACAGTTACACAACTGCCTTTCATGCATCGAATATGAAATAAATATGAAAGTGAAGGTAATGCCATAAGTTCTACAAAATGTTTAGGTGCTGCACGAATTTCATGGCTGTGCCATTTTATTATTAAACAGAATGCACTGCTGCAGGTTGCAGGCCTGTCAGTGCTGTCAATGATCAGAAGATACAGAACAACCACCCTCAGTCTGCCTCAAATCTGTTTCTGCCTCCTCCTGGAACATTGCAATGCCTTTTGTTGAAATTGCATGAGAGGTCGTTTTGTCTCAGGATCATGGAAATCTCGGGTTTAGGCCCTTGACAATCAAAACTTTCACATTTTGACTTATACCCAGGTAAAATTTTAAGAACAACAGATTCTCAAGTGCTAATCTTGTAACATGAAACATTGATAAACAATAACTGTTAAGCTTGCATGACATGGAGGTCAGTGCTATCCTTAAAATTAATCATTTTAAAAGACAAGGACTTGAATGGACTTGGATATGACAACCTTGAACTATGGTGAGAATTGTTAGTTTTATTAACAGGGTTAAAAGGTCTGCACACTATAAGTGAAAATGTTTCAATCAGTAAGAGACGGTGTTGCCCAGTCAGGGCATATATATGGTATCACACTAATAACTGGTTGGACTGATTTTGAAATTGACAAATTTAGACAGAGCAAACAAAGATATATTATAGGCCTACAGTATAAATTTTATAAATTTGGGGAGATTAACAAAGATACTGCAAATATTATTTCTTCAATTCATCTGTGATGATTGGCTGCTAATCGATATTGGGGCTTATTATATCCTTCTAATTAAGGCTGGGTAGAAATATAATATGTGATGATTGTTAATTAGTCGCAGCTCACAGTTGGTGTTATCTGCAGGATATTCTCTTGTAAACATGAGTGTCTCACTAGTGTAGATCGGCAGCCGTTTAGAATATAGTCATTTACGAAATTTCAGAGACTTCTTGCTTGTCAATGGCTTTTGCTGGGGAGGCTGGCGCCCTTACGGAGGCAGCGGGGTAAGGTTTAAGCGCTGCCCATAATGCTGGCTGGCAGAGCCTTGCAAGGCACTGAACATAGCTCTCGTTGGAAACTGGCTAGGTCTCACTGTCAAGCCAAATGGCGATGGATAAGGAAAACCTGGATACTGAAAAGGAGGACCCCAACAACTCGGTCCACGGGAAACTCATGCAGGTCAGTGGTTTATCAACACATTTTATGCAATTCTACTTGATAATTGACAGATGTGCATGCAATTTGCATGCAATGCAATGCAATGTGGTGATTGCAGGGCTTCTTCAAGAGTGCATGCCCCTGGATAAATGCCATCTACGTTTTAACATGGACCTTTTCCCATGCACTTTTGCAATTTCGAATAGAAATATCCACTGAGCTGAGACTAATCAACATTGACACCCCTGTCAACTGGTCTCCAGTAGTTGTCATTGCAATTTGGGACATTGACCTGTCATTATTTTATCACTTGTCTGATTTCTTGCCAGTTATTTTGTGGCATTGTAAACATTGTTTGGCTTTGGCCACGTGTGCATTTGTGAATCATGCTCTATGCAAAGTTTATCATGAACTAGTAACTGCACAAAATTGAAGAATCTGAGTATAAGTCGTATATATATGTCTATTAGAGGATAATGACTGGGAATATAATTTCTTCATTGTAAAATCATTAATACTGTGTGACATTTGTACTGATATCCAGTGCCTCTGATAAAACAAAAACCTTTCATGATATATCTTTCATTGATATGCATGGTGCAGAACTTTGTGACAAGCCATATCTCCCAGTGATCTGGATTGACAATCTCTGATTTGTAGATTCACAGCTAAACTGTATGCAATTGATTGTGCATGCATTGTACAACTGCACGGGGAAGCTGCAGGAGTACCTCAGGGGTGTGTGTGCAACCCAACACTTTCAATGTTCCGGCATTTCAATTTGGTGTCACTGACTACTGTGTGAGTGAATATGCAAAGTGTGTATTGTGAAATGATGCAAATGATATTAGTGTAAGCATGTCCTTGCATATCACTGAGATTGGCTGACTCAATTTCTTTTCAATTTTGTACATTATGATTATGCTTCAGCACGCTTATAACTTTCTACCATTGACACAGTCTGTTCACTGCACTGGAGATTTATATACATGTATGGTGAAACTTATTCTACAGATTTCACTTCTACAGACTGCAGACAATACCATCCTCACAACAATGAAACAATGGGGAAACGTTTGATTGCCAAAAACAGAGTTGATGAATTTTGATGGAATTCCAGAGACTCGAATGAATCTTAGCTGAGACGATTTAACAAAAGAAATTCAGAGAATTCATAGAAACCCTATCTTTTCTTATTTGATTCTTTCTTATTTCACCACGATTTCATTCTACTGCTTCTGCTCTGTTAATTTGAGATTCATTTTCATTGGAAATTTGCCATTATGAAGCAGTTAGAGGGCAAACAGTAGACCTGAGAGCTTGGATTTGAGTCAATCATTTCTCACAACACGGGCCCTAATTGCAGAGACGTGTAGAAGTGCCAAGTGGCTCTTTGAGAGGTGCTTAATGCTTAGCATTAAGGGTCCTTCAGGCTCAAATTGCTAGAAAAGCACCCCTGGCACATCCATCACATAGTACTCTCATACATTTTCATGGGAATGCCACTGAGTGTCGCGGAATCGTTTCTTATTAATGTATATGTGGAGTTTTTCGTACATCATTCTGTGGTATAGTATTTCTCCGATACATTCTGTAGCATTCATCCTGGAACACCGGAGCACCATGTTCGATGCGGGGTTACTGTGCATAGACAGATATACAAGATACAGTGTATACGTGTACAATATATAAAGATTGTGGCTCACAGTGGCTAGCATGCCCACCCTGTGCACATAGAATGCAGGTTCAAACCCAGCCCTGGCCCCTGTTACCCATATGTGTTTTTGCCAGTTACGCAGCATGTTGGTGTTAGTTCATACTCAGCTCTGGCAACGTCCAGGTTATCATGTAGTGATCGGTTCACTCTAAAAAGAGATCAGTTTTAAAAGTCACTGTATCTTTGATGAGAAAAAAAGACATGGACACTGATAGGTGGGGCCGCCGATTTAATGTCTTGTCCATTGTCCAAACAATCAAGCTGGGATTTTGCTCATGAAGGTCCCCTGAAAATTTTGGGTTCCCCACCTGGGATTCAAGACAATGACAGCAAAGACGGCAAGGACATTCAGTGGAGAAGGCAGAAACCATGACCACTGAGCCACATCAGCTGTGTACTCTTGCCGTTCACTTTGATGAGCTGTTTTATCTAGAATTTCCCCTAAAGAATCACAGTTTATTTTAGACACATTTATGTTGTATAGATGGATAGATAGATTTGTGCATCGGTTGGATGATGTGGATTTCCAGTAGCCATTGATTAGGTTTAAACTCCATCTATTTATCTTGAAATCCAATCAGCTTGAAGTAGCACTACATGCCATTCAAACAGGACAATGGGCAAGAACTAATGGATGTAATGTTAGTAATCGAATTAATCTGAAATAAGCAGTCCTTGAACTTTACAGCATGACCAACTGGCAAATGGCAAGGCAAGGAAGCAATGTGTAGCTGGTCTATATAGCTGAAGTACTGCATTTACTGCAGAGAGTGCAAATTCAAAGCATATGCATGACTATGTGTGGATATCTATGTTTGTTAAATTTGCTGGAAAGATGTCTTCTTCTTTCATTTAAACTTTGAACTTGGTTTTTTAAACTTTAACTTGTATTTTGATGTGATATTTTTTAGCGTGATATTCCATCAAATCCATTATGTGCAGAAACACTGACAATGCGAAAAGTCAGTTGCTTAAGTGTCTCAAACCGTAGTGAACATCAGATTATTCAAGTCTTAGAGAATAATCCGATAAATAAATCAAACTCTTTTCACATGTTTTTAATTTACAGCTCAGGCACATCCAAAATATAGCTGGCAATACCATCCTTATGTCAGGAAAAAGCTCTTCCATAGGGTCAACTACCTTCATGAACATTATAGAAAACGTAGCAGAATTTAGCACTCCAGTTGTTATTCAATGTATAACTCTTCTATTACATTTTGCAAAACATTTGGCAAGGCATATGCATACACCTCCCAGACAACCTGCATGATGCATGGCAAGACAATTCAAAGATATAAATGTGTCCCTTTGCCATTTACGATCCATGTAAGACATTCACACACTTTGTAATGTGATCCTGTTGTACCTAAAGCGTGCCACAATTAATTCTCACATTAGCTTAATTAGGGAACAGCTGCAGATCATTATATTTTGATACAATATATGTAGGTCTTGCAGTTGAGGTGGTCTCAAAGTAAACGGCAATGACATAATGACATGCATGTGCCTTACTTGTTGGTCTAAGGTTCAATTCTAGGCTGGGCTCTTTCAGAAATGTCGCGTGATTGAATCTTTGTAAAGAAAAAGAAAGATGAGGAACTAGGAGTGATAACAGAGGTAACGAAAATGGGCCCATTATACTTGACATGTAGGAGAGAGCGGGCGCAGTGCGACACATTTTTTATTTTCAAACTTTCCAAATTGTTGAAAGTTGACAGTAAAGTCAGTTCAGGCCCACATTATAAGAAGTTGACTAGTGAGACAGTTTGAGGCAGGGCATAGTGAGACATCACAAAGTACACTAGAAACGACCAGAATGTAATGTACAGCTCACAATTAACAATCAAAAGGAAAATGCCTGCCATAAACCTCTGATTTGAGTGTATCCAGACAGAAGCACCAGAGAAGAATTGTGATAAGTATGTAACAGATGCGGCAGGTTAAGTAAGTCATGCATATGTCCTGTGTGATGACTTTTCCACACATGCCCATAAAAGGACCTAGAAAATCACCTAGTTAGCGGCACATTGAGACACTTGAACAGCATGCCCGCACATCTTTATACACTACGGGCTTTGTCTCACTGTGCCTGCCGTATCACTGTGCCCGCTCTCCTCTACTTGGTACACCTGCCATGTGATTCTTAATGACTTTCATTTTTCTGAGCAGTTATCCCCTATACTTGCCATGTTATCAGCCAAAGGGCAAGGTCAATGAAACTTTGTCTGAATCGGCCATTCAATTTTTCAAAAGGTTGTTCTTATTAAAAAACAAGTGTACCATATTCTGAGAATATAACCAAATGACATTCATTCAAACTAAGCTTCATCTTATCTCCCAGTAGTATACTGCTCACATACCAACTGCACAAATTATATATTGCAATTGCAAGATGTCGAAAACTACTTTTAGTACACTTGCATGCCTGATTGCCCAAATAAAAGTCCTTTCGTGCGTGCAATGATTAGAGAAATTCCAAAGATAGCCGGAGATAGCCGAGGACTCACGAAGACACCCGACAGTATATCAAAGATAAGCTGAGTTATAGCATGCTATGACAGGTTTATTAACCCTCAGGTTTTTACACAGAGACAAGGATCTATCGATTTATGAAAGTTTCAGGAAGTTCAATGAAAGTGACACAGACCTACTTCAAATAAATCTTGTGATATCAGAATTATAGTAAACCATTTGACTTCTTGATTTGCTGTTGTTTAGTGGAGTAACTTGGAAATGATTGTAAGCTGTGCACCATGGTTTTTACGGATAGACTATTTTGCAAAATTTATCCTGCCTCCTTCCTTTTTCCTCTTGGATGGGGAGGGCTAGCTCAGTTGGAAGTGCACCTAACTGCCTGTGGCAAGGTGCAGGATTCGATTTTGTGTTTTTGCGGGGTTTTATTCTAGATGGTGCAGGATTCAATTTCGTGCTTTTGCAGGGTTTTCTTTTAGTGTGGTGCATGAATAAATTTCGTGCTTTTGCGGGGTTTTCTTTAGTCTGGTGCAGGATTCGAATTTGTGCTTTTGCGGGGTTTTCTTTTAGTGTGGTGAAGGATTCTATTTCGTGCTTTTGTTGGGTTTTCTTTTAGTGTGGTACAGGATTCGATTTCGTGCTTTTGCGGGCTTTCTTTTAGTGGCTCCAGATTTGGGTCCTTGACCAAGCACACCATGTCAGCCCATCCTGTTGCAAGACAGCATATCACTCCATCATAGTGTGCCCACTATGTGCCCTATTCTATATTAATTGTCGTTGCAAAAATATGGTAAGCAAGGCATTACAATAAAATACAGGATGCAAGGCATAACATACAAATAAAATACAGGATGCAAGACACTACATACAAATAAAATACAGGATGTAAAGCATTACATACAAGTAAAATATAGGGTGCAAGGCATCACATACAATAAAATACAGGAAGCAAGACATTAATACAAATAAAATACAGGATGAAAGGCATTCCATACAATTAAAATGCAAGATGTAAAGCATTACATACAAGTAAATACAGGGTGCAAGGCATCACATTCAATAAAATACAGGATGCAATGCTTTGAATACGATTATTTTAAAAGTGTGCAAATTTGGGTCACCTTTGTATATTTAATTTACATACTGTCTCTTTTCCTTCTTCCTCTCTCTTATTTTGGGTGCAGTGTATATAAATGTACCCACTATCTGTCAGGCATTCCAAAACAGGAGGTTCTTCAGACCCAAGGAGGCTATATGGACCCATTATTTGCTAGCTTATTTATAACTTCATGTTGATGTCACTTTCAGTAGTCTGTTCAACAAATTGTGACTGGAGTTAGCCAGAGTTAATGATCCCCTATTGATGTAGTACTCAGCTTTAATTGCCTGCCTCTTAAGGGCTGACTGATTTATCACATATTCACTCAAGAGGTTGTCCTATCATTCGTCATGTTGTTGTTAAGTGGCTGATATGTATGAGATTTCATTAAGTGACAAGGCACTTTAAGGTTCATAGTCATGTGATAATTTTGGGTTTAGCAAGTTCAGTTGGGAGTTATGCTAATGGAAGAATGGTCGAAATTGGTGAGTCAATTTATGTTATAGTTTTATGCATGTGTTATTTTTTTGTACTAGATGTTTTTTGACTAAGTGATAAGTTAACCGAGTTAACTTGAGAGTGATTAATGACTGACATGTCACACACTAGGTCACATTTTGGAACAGTAAGTCATTGAAAGACAGGAATGCTAGTAATATGCAAAATAATCAGCTATTTCTATTTTTAAAGGTCTCTTCACTGATACCATGCAGCGGGTTATCTTAGAAAAAAACTTTTCATAACTCGTCCAATTATTGCCTGATATTGTGTTAAGGACAAGTTACAAACTTGCAGCAACTTAAACATTTTGTCAGATCCTGCAGCATGGAATGGCTTGCGAGAAATGGGTATTTGAATTCCCAAGATATGTTTTGCGGACTCTTAGATTGTAATTGAAACATTTTTTATAGGTGGTACACATACACAAGAAAATATATATACATTGAGATTAGATACACTTCTACTATAGCTACCTCATATATATCTGTAATACTTCAGTATTATACTGAACCTCATTTCACTCCACAGTTGCCTTTTATTGATTCACAGTCACTCCCTACCCCAGGCCAGGGACTGGTATGACTTTGCTGACAATTGAGACTAAATTGCTATTTTTGTTGCCTGACAATTTATGCAACCAGCAAAAATAGGTCTAGAACACCGTGAAATAGCCACCGTGGATAGTAATATACCACGGGACAACCAGGCTCAGGGCAGAAGGCACGAAATCATCAAATCACAAAAAACAAAAATCAAATTGATAAATCATCATCCTCTGTATCTTGTATGGAATGGACAGTTGAGGCAGATGATGCTGAGACATGAATTGAGGTGACAGATGGACGGCCTGATGTCTGGACCATTATAACGCTGATAAATGGTGAGTGGACATTAAGATGACAGCCGTATTATCCAAATCGATGGACAGACAGATATTTGCTATATAACTATATACTTAAAAAGAATCATGATGGTACCCAGCTCAAGGGCACTATCCCTTTTGCACTGAACTTTGAAGCCACTTCAATTGACCTCAGAACCAGAAGAGGTGGAATGAATAATATATATATAGAAAGTGTAAACAGATGGATAGAGAGATATATGTAATTTGCAATATAACAATTGATCGCATAAAACACATACAATGTATCTGTTTCTGTTCTTGTATTGCCTGGTTATGCCTATTGATGTTCAATATTGCAGTATTACTCTTGAAACATTCAAAACTCATTTTTGTAATGAATTTGCAATATCTGCATGGCCGACAAACATCTGGAAAACGACCCATGCCATGTTTGGTCAGCTGATCACAGATGTAACTTGATATTCTGTTCATCTGGCTGACCTCATTCATGGTCATTATCTTCCAAAAGAGATTCATCTTGTACCTCATCTTGTAACCTCACCTGCCATCGATTGAGCTTCTTATGGACATGAGTCTTTCTTATGATGGCCATGTCAGTTTTCACAATCCGTCACAGAGATTAGTAGTGGAGCTTGTTATGTTACTTGGACATTTTCATCTAGAATCCTTAATATAGTGCCAGCTAATTGGTGATTTACCAGTGCAGGTCAGTGATCCTGCTCTGAGCTGGCGCTGGGCTGGTCTATCTATTGGAATCAAGCCATCATCTTTGTCTATTACGAACCATTAAATGTAAGTCCTTGGTATTAACTCCTGTTCAATATGGCTTACTTTGACTTGTCATGTCTTTCGCTCAATTTCAAACAAATGAATTGAAATGCCAATTGACTATATGAGCAATAGGTTTGATACTTGTAAAATAGTTGGATGTCATAAACAAGGATGTCATAAACAAAAGTCTGATATAATTGGAGGCATTTATAAGTAGGTATGATACTATGAAACCTTTCACTCATTTTCTCACCAATAAGGTCAAGACCAACAATCTTTGAGTGTTCTCAATGCCACTGTCAACTTCTTGACTCCAATTTGGAAACTCATCACAGTAAAAAGCATCAATCAAATTTTAAAAGATATAGGCAACCAGGAATGAGTGACTGCTATTGGTTGAGAAGATGCACTTCCATATGCATTTCGAATATGTATGTCATTTCAACAGCCAAATAATAATGTCTGTTAGGCTGTTATAATCGAGTCACTCCATTTTAGCTTGAGTCAATACTTTTGATTTTTGCTGTAAATTTCTTCACTGCGTAGTCACCAAAGCTTTTTCGATTTGCAAGTTAAACAGAAGAGATGTTATAATTTTTTTGCAACATTTTGGCTTATATTCTGGCAAGTATCAGCTTTCTTGGAATACCTTGAGGATGAAATTAATTGCTCAGAATGGAAACTTCGTTTCCAGTTCCCTTGAACCAATATGAGCTTCTACATATGGAAAATTGGAAGATGGAAATATAAGTCACCACATCTGTTGTAAGCTGTCATTCATGTTTTCTGTTGCTGGGTGCAGAAACGTCTACTGAACACTGAGAATTTACGACGATGGAGCTATGAGTATACAGTGGTCCCTGCGTCATGAGACCGCCCCTTCTGCAAGAGTCAGGCGGTCTCTCGTGGGGGTGCGGTCTCTCGTGGGGGTATGCCAGTCGATCTCTCCACACGTTGCCGAAATATTTAAATAAATAAAACTTTAATAGATGATCAAAGAATTGAATAAGATAATTGATACAACCTGAAATGTATGCCTACACTTTACCTTTAATACAAACTAAAGTATCAATAGACTATAGAATTTAAAATAGTATTTATTGATCCTGCTTTGGAGAAATTTGGCGACCTACACCTCACAGAGAGACCATTTTCATCCATTTACGCTTGACATTAACGTAATACAAGGCTCTGTCTTGTGGAACAAGAGTTGATTATTAACTTGGAGTAGTTCTGCTGGGTTTCAAGCATCAAGTACGCCTGCATGTCATTTGAACTCTTATGTAATGCCAATTGATTGACTGGGCAAAATAGAAATATAATAGCCAAAATCGCAATTATGATTTTTGACTTGTAAAAGAGAAAACATTGACTCCTTTTAAGTATTTAGGAATTATTAATTGGTCTTTTCTGTTCAGCTAAGACAACCACACAGATTGACAGGGTGTCGTCATAAAGCATTTTCTTTGATTAGAGAGGTGGTCGTGAGGTCCTATACTTTCTTCAAATAACCAAAATGACAAAGATTGCATGGTTGTGTGCGACCTGCTGAACTGATTAATTTATGACAACCAAAAGCCTTGAACATGCATTATGTTGTGTAAACTGATTACTTGCTCTGATATTAATGGTTCTACTGGTAAAAAAACGGCAATTAATGCTGTCTATTGTGATTTCACAGCAATCATGCGTAATTACTTTTTCATTAATCTTACACATACAGAAGTGCAATCAATCAATTCATGATTTATATTAGAGACACAATGGGTTACTTTTGATTGAAAGTCAACTGTCATGAACTTTGAAATTGATTAAACAACTCATTAATCTATACCAATTGCCAATTGAGTTGAATTGACTATGTCTAATTTACTCTGTCAGATTGCCTCAATTAATTGGCCGCAAAATCTTCGTAGCTTCTCTGCAGGTTTTGGTCTTTTAATGGTCGTTTCTTGGTCGTTTAAGAGGATGAAATCAACCAAATTTTACCAAATTGGCGGTCGTTGGTCGCGTTAGACAGGTTGGTCGCTTATTGGGGTGATATATTTATGAAGAAAAACGTTAATGCAGAGGGTCTCTGGTCGTATAAGGGGGTCTGGTCGCTTATTAAGAGGTCGTTCATGACAGGGACCACTGTAATTATAATAAATGTAAGTATAAAAACTCAACAGATGAACCACTCGGTCTGTACATAGACAGAGAGTTGCAGATAGACATAGATAGATCACACAACTTGCTTGTCTGTTTGGGTGTGCTGGCTGCCTGAGCGTCGTGCTTATTGATGTTCATATCTGCATCAATATTTCAGCATTAGTCTCGTTTGGAGGTTCAGAGTCAAACACTTTTTCTGGTGAATTATGCAGCGTCTGACCCATCAAGCATCTGGCAAAGGACCCATGCCATGTTTGGTAAGATGATTACAGATGTAACTTCATGTTCTGTTCATCTGGCTGACCTCATCCAGGGTCATCATATGGCCAAAGACATTCATTTCATAACCTCATCTGCCATCGATTGAGCTTCTTGCGGACATGAGTCTTTCTTATGATGACCGTGTCAGTTTACACATTCCATCGCAGAGATTAGTAGTGGAGCTTGTTATGTTACTTGGACATTTTCATCTAGGTTGCTTGATTTAGTACTGGCTAATTGGTGATTTACCAGTGAGATCAGTGTCCCTGCTCAGGGCAAGGGTGTGATCAAACCATCACTGCCTCAGCTATGGCGGTTATGCTCCATTAAATGTCAGTCATTGGTAATTCCTCCTATTCATATGGGGCTTCAGTTTTTTTTCGTGCACCATATATTCCCACTGTTAACATTTTGTTATGAAAGCTGAATTTAATGCAACAGGCCTTGACCATTGAATGATTAATTTTGATCTATTCATTTACTTTTGAGTTGGGTTCATGGACATGATGTTGATTGTCTAGTGCTCATTTTACTGTGCTTCCAATCCCAGGGTCCCAACTTTGCCCATAATTATTGGATATATCCAGTTTCCATTTAGGTTTGAACCCACGTCCTCAGGGCCTACGTTTGTACAAACTCAATAACGGACAGTTTCTTAACAACATGGTCAATTGCGCGGTTAAGATGTTGATGTTGTGTGTCCACAATAGTGTTCTGCGGGTGCACTACAATGTAATCTTTTCTTTTAAATCTTGAAATCTCTTGCTTGCTTCAATATAGGCGATAAAGACAGTATGACAGGACAAATTGCTTCTGTATAGGTAAATATTGAAAATGACATCAGAACTTTGAAGTAATGTTCCCAATGAACATCCAGCCTATGATTCAAGTTTAGGATTTCAGAGGAATGGAAAAAAGACTGAGGGTTGCTCAAGAGTCAAGACCTCCGTTTACTAACTTGGCCACCTAGCTGTTCTTGCTATGTTTGTAGAACCACTATGTCTCGTAAGGAACAGTTCCCTATCTGCTCCAAAAGATCAATGCTAAATCTCTGAGTACAATTTGCTGGGAGGACCAGTCTCATTTTGCAGACAGATTTAAGATTAGTCCCCTTCTGGACATGGGAAGCATCTCTAGAAAAGTTTTTCCCCAAATGGCAAACTGTGTTATAGTATTATTATCATGCTGCGAGGCTAAGATAAAATAGTAGGCCGATACTTTGAAGAAAATGAATGTCTTGTTATTGTCTTTTATTTATGCATTTATATACAAGCACAATATGGCAAAAATGCAATGTTTCGATCGAGTATGATGGTTACTAAAGCAGCAGTAAATCTTCAACCTTCTGGAGTTATGAATAGGTTGTTAGTGGAGGAATGGGTAGGGTAATTTTCTCACTGCAATAATGGTCAGCTTGACTGGGACAATGCCTCTCAAAAATGTATGGACAAGATATGTTTTGGTTATTTTGTGCATCAAGTACGATTATGTATTTTGTGGATAGAACATGAAAGACAGAAGTTCTGAATACAAATTGGGAAAATTTACAAAGAGCAATGTAGATAAAAACTGAAACGGGACTCGATAATTAATCTCTAATGGCAATAAGATCTTTTACTGTGAAGGAAGTTTACCTAAGTTACAGGGGAACTTACAGTGGGACACCCTTTTTTCTATATCTCATATTATGTGCCCAGGATAAAATGTCACTCTTTATGTAGCAGTATATAATATTATCTCAGAGACTGAGACCACAATCCTGCAATGTGCATAGAGCTGGACAATGTGTAATACGCCATGTATACAAAAGCAACACCCTGCATTGTATCTTATTCTTAGGAGCACAAATGCCCAGTGGCTGTAACAGATCAATGCTGATTCTCCGAGTCCAATTTCTAGCAGGTCCAGTCTCACAGCACACAAAGACATAAGATTAGTCCCTCGCAGACATAGGGAAATATCTTCAGGAAGTACTTCTGCGAGCAAGTAGTCTCAGAGGTACGATCTTCGCTGTTTATCGCAACATGTTTGTGGCCATGCACATGACAGTGTCATAACATATGTATTGACATAACAAGGCTTATTGATAGCTGTGGCATGGTACCAATATACTGCAACAGTACATATAAATATTATGTAAATCTTTTGCCATTGATCAGTCTTCACACATCCTACAGTGTTGGTTGCTTGGCCTGACTGCAAGGCTTGCGCAAGATGGCATTGTGCTGTTACATATCACTAAGAACTAGTACCTAAACAGGGACGAATGGCATGAAACCTTGGGACTTTGAGATTTGCTTTATATGAATATGTTGATATGTCATAGTTACAACAATATTTGTAGAAATCTGTCACCAGCAGAAGTAACCAAAAAATCTTATGTCAATCTTCTTTGTTGCACCAATTCATCTCGTGGTATTAGATTTTGCCAAATAAATAGCTTTCCATTCATTACATAAACAGTTCAACAAAAATAAGTCCCCATTTACAAAATCTTGATTATTGTTTTAAAGTACTGATCTGATTTTCATGAAATTTTTTGAGTGTATAAACTGGTATGTTGACACAAAATTTGTGCAGTCGTGGCTTGATGATATAATTTTTGCCCACATGAGAAAGTCGCGAGTGAGACTACCTCTCTTTTCAAACATTTTAGGTTGTGTCAGCTGACACATAAAATCCCACAGAAGTAGTGATAAATGCATTTATCAGCAAAAAGAAAACCATGGAAAATTAATGAATAACATAAGAAGTGCTATCATTCATAAATAATCCAAATTTAACTTCATTTACTGGATGAAAGTGAGCTAATGTGGCCCAACAACAGCAAAAATATCAACTTCATGAAATCAAGGATTGTCAATCTTCAACAACGACATCAATACTCTGTATGTCCACCATAGCTATTGCACACTTGTTGACATCTCTTTCTCATTGAAAACATAGGCTGCACAGCAGCAAACCTTCAGCGAATAACACATTTAGAAGATTACATTACATCATAAAATTGGCGTGTTTAACAAATTCCGTATATTATAGGTATGCAACAGTGGTCGAGTAATGGCGTTCTATTATCTGTTATTTGCCTGCTGCCCTGCGATCTACCTGTGTGCTTGCCAGGGTTTGTAAAAGCAGGGAAAGGCCTTATTATACTAATTTACTTATATTATGGTATGGTTTTATGCATGTACAAAGTTTTTCCAATCATTCAAAAAGAGTTAAATACAAGTCAAAAAGCACTGCTACATTTTATAGGTGATACGTGTAGGAAATGGCATATGCAAAAGTGGGCACGTTTTGGCTCCAATAAGAAAATAATTATTTGTAATATTTTTTCTCAATATTACAAAAAGTATAGAATACGTATCAGTCAGACCATGAAAAGGCACAACTATACCACATAAGTCATATGTGTACCAAACTTTATCACTGTACATGCAATAGTGACCAAGGCTTGGGCCAGAAACAAAAAATTTATTTTTCTATTTTTTTTTTTAATATTTCAAATAGCATTTAATATTTTCCACCAGACCTTTCAAAGGGCACAACAAGACCTTATAGGCCATGTGTGTACCAAACCTTATCCATTTACATGCAATAGTGACCGAGTCTCAGGCCAAAGAACCAAAAAATACATATTTTTCTATTTTCCAAATTTTTGCAAAAAGTATATAATATCCATCAATGAGACCATCAAAAGGCACAACTAGACCATATAGGCCACATCTGTACCAAATTTCATAAGTGCACATGCAATAGTGACTGAGATTTGGCCCGGAAACGAACAAAAATAATTTTTATATTTTCTCAATTATTTCAAAAGTTATTGAATATCTATCAATTAGACCATCAAAAGGCACAACAAGACCATACAGGCTATATGTGTACCAAATTTCATCCATGTACACTCAATAGAGGCCGAGTGCTGGCCCGGAAACGATCTATCCGCCCGCCGCCCGACCGCCCGCCCGCCCGCCCGGCGGACGGACAACATTTTTACCCAAGTGATTACAATACCTTCTTCGAACTTCGTTCGCTGAAGGTAAAAATGAATTTCCTTACCCTCTACTGGGGTATGGCGGCCCATTCTTCCACCAGGATGCATCTCAAGTCAGCAAGATCAGTTTCTCCAACTATGCATTTGCGTGCAGCATCTGGTCCAACAGGGCTTCGATAGGGTTTAGATCAGGGGAATTAGCTGGCCCCTCCATCCTATTGATGCCCTGTGTTCAAACTGTATCCGCCTATGGGTTGTACTATATGTAGTGGTCATATAACCACGCGCATGTATACCAATAATACTCTATAGACAATACAAGCGTATGCAATTCGAATTCTGAGATTGCAGGAGCGGAGCCATTTTGCAAATAACACACAGATATGGTGCAAATGCAATAGTTGACCTTGCACATCACACTTATTTTGATCATGTTCTGGCAACCAAAGAATTTTTTTTTTTAATAGTATTTGCATATTTTAAAGAAATACAAAACTGGTGGGAGCCTATGTCAAAGTCACATGACAAATTCCTATTAGAATACAACCATAGCAATGATCACAAACTGTTATACATTGTTTGTTACTATTTGTGCGTTCAGCAGTTAGACATGAGATAAAAATGTATAAGAATCTGCAACTTATCGAACTAACAACACCCAACAATAACTGTGAATTTTGAGAAAATGTTTTTCATAGTCAACTGTCAAATTTGATAGAATCCGTGACAAATATATCAAAACATGCATGTACAGGGCATTTCTTGGACTTGTCATTTGCTAGTATATGGATGGATTAAATCGATCTACAAGCCCTGATATACCATATCTATCAATGACTGGTACTTCTGCTCATGCATATAACACCTTCTTCATGAGTGTTGTGATGTACTGGAAGTCTGGCAGAGTTGCTTACAGTTTATTGGTGTTAAAATTACCATCATTATTTCTCTATCAGTCTGGTTTGGAGGCTCAGCTTCAAAGTGTTTTCCAATGAATTATGCATTTAAATATCTGTAAAAGATGCATTTGCCAAAGGACCCATGCCATGTTTGATCAGATGATCAGATATGTAATTTGATATTCTGCTCATCTGGCTGACCTCATCTGGGGTCATCATCTGTCGAAAGAGATTCATCTTGTACCTCATCTTGTAACCTCATCTTGTAACCTCATCTTCCATCGATTGAGCTTCTTGTGGATATAAGTCTTTCTTATGATGACCTTGTCAGTTTTCACATTCCGTCACAGGGATTAGTAGTGGAGCTTGTTATGTTACTTGGACATATTCATCTAGTTTGCTTGGAATAGTGCCAGCTAATTGGTGATTTACCAGTGCAGGCCAGTGATCCTGCTCTAAGCTGGCTTCCGACTGGTCTATCTGTCAGAATCAAGGCATCAGCTATGACCATTATGAACCATTAAATGTAAGTCCTTGGTATTAACTCCTGTTCAAATGGCTTTCCTTGACTTTACTGGATTTCAAACAAGTGAATTGTTTCAAATGCCGATTGACTATAATAAAGATGAGTTCCACAATGAACAGCAGTCCTCACCTCTTTCCATTATATGCTCAGCAACGTCCTCCTATCTGTGATGATAATTACCTCAATAATGGCAGCCAGTGATCAGATACAAGACAATCATGATCTTCTAAAAATTCACCTGGTGGTGCTCAAAATAAGTGTCTTATCTGGATATCAGAACTTCACAAGCACCACCTGTCAGAAGCTAACTCTGTACTGTTATAATACATTGATCTCTGAATAATGTTGTATCTAATTAAAAAGGCTGAATAAAACCTGTCCGTCTGTCTGTCTAGCTGTCTGTCTGTCATTGAGGTGGTCTCCGTGCTTTCAGCATCACTATTAACTTTTTGACCCGTTAATGTGAAAAGCATTATTCTAATTAAGAGAGATATGTTCTGGAATGAGTAACCACTATTGGTTGATGCAATGATGTATAACTAGATGCATTTTAAATATGTATGGCAAATTTAATAGCCAATTAAAATGCCTATTAGGCCAGTGGCGGATCCAGACATGATAGTCCGGGGGGCCGGACCGGATGTGTTTCGGCATTCGCGGGGCCGCATTATCGCATTTTTCCACGATCTATCTTGGTGGTCTAGGGGGGGCCCGGGCCCCCTAGGACCCCCCTGTATCCGCCACTGTAGGCTGTTATAATCCATGTCAATATGGCATCCTGAGTCACTTTGAACAGTTTAGCTTAAATCAATGCTTTTGACTTTTGCTGTAAATGATTTCTTCACTGCGCAGTCACCAAAGCTTTTTCAATTTGCAAGTTAAGCAGATGAGATGTTCTAATTTCTTTGCAACATTTTGGCTAATTTTCTGGCAAGTATCAGCTTTCTTGGAATACCTTGAGGATGAAATTAATTGCTCAGAATGGAAACTTCTTTTCCAGTTCCCTTGAACCAATATGAGCTACGACATATGGAAAATTGGAAGATGGAAATATAAGTCACCATATTTGTTGTAAGCTTTCATTAATGATTTCTGTTGCCATGTGAAGAAATGTCTGCTGAGCACTGAGAATTTATGATGATGAAGCTATGGATATAATTATAATAAATGAAAGTATAAAAACTGAACCGACTAGACCACCTGGTCTTACCCTTTAAAAATCTTTTTTTTTTTTTAAACGGTAGAAAATAACTGATAGATCAGATATAGACAGATAAAAAGATAGTTAAAGATAGACTGAGAGTTGCAGATAGACATAGATAGATGGAGAGTGATTGGCAGAGGTCTTATCACACAACTTGCTTGTCTGTTTCGGTGTGCTGGCCGCCTGAATGTGGTGCTTATTGATGTTCATATCTGCATCAATATTTCAGCATCAGTCTCGTTTGGAGGTTCAGAGTCAAACACTTTTTCTGGTGAATTATGCAGCATCTGACCCAGCAAGCATCTGGCAAAGGGCCAAGGCCATGTTTGGTAAGATGATCACAGATGTAACTTCATATTCTGTTCATCTGGCTGACCTCATCCAGGGTAATCACCAGGCCAAAGATATTCATCTTGTAACCTCATCTGCCATCGATTGAGCTTCTTATGGACATGAGTCTTTCTTATGATGACCGTGTCAGTTTTCACATTCCGTCGCAGAGATTAGTAGTGGAGCTTGTTATGTTACTTGGACATTTTCATCTAGACTGCTTGATATAGTGCCAGCTAATTGGTGATTTACCAGTGCAGGTGAGTGATCCTGCTCTAAGCTGGCTCCCCACTGGTCTATCTGTTTGAATCAAGCCATCACTTGTGTCCATTATGAACCATTATTACAGAGTTCGTATTAGTGTGCCATGTTCTTTTCAACTGCCATAGTGCTCTTGTGATGTCAGTATCAGCATAATGATTTCACAGTTGTATATTCGCAGTTTCAACTGTGTCACTTGGAACCCATACTGATCACACCATTACAAATTCACACATACGCTGCTAGATTGTTGCTCAACATTAATTATTCAGTTTGATGTTTTGAATAAATCCAAAAGTTACAATATCCAACTATATATAATGCATGGATTTTGTGTATAACTGCTAACAGTTTTAGCACTTTTACAACAAAACAAATTCATTCACTCTCACATTCATTTGCTAGTCTGAGAGGTTATCATGTGCTGCTCCGTCTTGGCAAAAATAATATACTCAGGATCCATTCAGAATTTAAGACCTAA
The DNA here is from genome assembly GCA_026936325.1 of Platynereis dumerilii. Classification (NCBI taxonomy): domain Eukaryota; kingdom Metazoa; phylum Annelida; class Polychaeta; order Phyllodocida; family Nereididae; genus Platynereis; species Platynereis dumerilii. The sequence goes on from JAPTHN010000011.1 coordinate 24,174,430, forward strand.
GGGGGGGGGAGTTTTGCTTGGGGGCATCCTTATCACTGATTTCCAATACTGTTTATTTCATGATCGAGTTCTTAGTCTCCTTGTCTGGCCTTTTCCCAAATTTTTGGGGAGCAACTACCCCCCCCCCCCATTTCTCTTCCTCTGGTATGCCCATGCAACACCGCCACATTCACTTCCGAAAAATCTCCCAAATCTCAATTCTGAACAGTTTCTTTGGCACAGATCTCACCTAAAAGGCTGAAAAGCCACAAGGTGCTGCCCTCAATGAGAAATTTCACAACAGGACACCATGAATGTCCATGATGGATCAAGCAAGTGGCTCAAACATATCAATTTCACCTGCTCCAACTGAATCAAACAACCATACCAATGAATGCAGATTAATCAATTGTCATTCACACTTAGACAGCCCATAAGCCTGACTTGTTGGTAGCAGTTGGAATCAACACTCAAGCTTGGAGTGCCAATAGTGATGTCAGTATTGCAATACTGACATCATCTGGGCATATATTCACATGGAACATGGCACACTTATACGAAATCTGTAATAACGCCTGTTGATATGTCTTACCTTGACTTCACATGTCTTTACTATATTTCAAACAAATTGTTTGAAATTGCGATTGAATACATGAGCAGTAGGCTTAACATTTAAATTGGTGATTTACCCGTTCAGATCAGAGATCCTGCTCAGGGTCAGTGTAACTGTTGGAATCAAGCCATCAGCCATGTCCATTATCCTCCATTGAATGTCAGTCCTTGGTATTTATTCCTATTATATGGCGGAAGTTTTTCTTTTACACTATCCATTCCAACTGTTTGCCAATACTTTGTTATGAATGAAACAAATCAGCCTTGAGCCTGAGATGTTGATGCTGTGAGTTCACAATCATGCACTGCAATGTACTTTTGTCTTTCCAATCTTGACATCTTCTGATTGCTTCAGTATTTCAATGGGGACAGTGTGACAGGACACAGCCCTTCTGATACATGTACAGGCAAATATGGAAATTGCATAATTATCACAACTTTAAAGCAATGTTTCCCGAAGAACGTCCAGTCTGTGATTTAAATCCAGGATCTGAGAAGGATGAATCACAGACTGCTGAAGGTTGCCCAACACTCACACCAGCTAGGCCACCTAGCTGTCCTCGCTATATTTGCAAGACCATATATATTCTCAAGAGGCACAGTTCTCTATCTGCTCCAAAAGATCGATGCTAAATCTCTGAGTACAATTTGCTTGGAGGACCAGTCTCATTTTGTAGACAGATTTAAGATTAGTCCCCTTCTGGACATGGGAAACATCTCTAGAAGAGTTTCACCCAAATGGCAAAACATGTGTCAAAAAATTTGTCGTAGTGCAGGGCAGTGACGAAACTGTCCATCTTGAAGAAAATTCATTTTTTATGGTTTTTATTCATTTTACAATTGGTATTATGCAGTGATTATATGTGGTATTATCGTAACTAAAGCAGAAGTAGATGTTCCACCCTTACAGATATGGACAGCTTGGTAGTGGGGGGATCTTTGGGGCTATTTTCTCAATGCAAAAATGTTCAGTTTCTCTTTTACAATGCAACTCAAAATGTACAGTTTGTGCAAGATATTCTTTTGTGTAGAGGTATCTTTTGCCTCAAAAACAAAAATGCATCTGGTGATAGACAGAACATAAACGACCAGTAGTTCTTTATAGAAGTTGGCTCAAGGAAGTTTGCCATGTGCAGTCTCAATGGAATGACCTTGTTCTATATATCATATTATGTGCTACAGATACATTGTCATTATTACATCCAGCAGTCTATGATGTTATCTCAGATCACAAACCTGCAATGTACATTGAGCTGGACAATATGTAATACACTATGAATACAAAAGCAATATTCTGCATTGTATCTCAGAAGCACAAGTGCTCAGTAGCTGTAACAGATCAATGCTGATTCTCAGAGTCCAGTTGCTGGCAGGTCTAGTCTCACGGCAGACAAAGATTAGTCCCTCAGACGGGAAGTACATGACAAGCAAGTGATCTCAGTGGTACCAACTTTGCTTTTTATTGTAACTTGTTTGTGACCATGCAAGGCATGCAGTGCATGCACATGAAATTGTCATAACATATGCATTGACATATCACGGCTTATTGATAGCTGTGACGTGGTACTAGTATGTTGCATCTGTACAGTGTGCACGTTTATGTTATGGGTTTTTTTGCCATGGATTGGTCCTCACACCCTACAGTGCGAGTTATTTGGCCGGACTGCTGGATGGCATTTTGCTGTTACATATCACTTGTAGTATCTAATCAGGGACAAAAGGCGTGGAACCTTGGGACTTGAGGATTTGCTGTTCATGAATATGTTGATATGTCATAATTGGATCGCAATTTGTGAGAATCAGTCACCAGCAGAAGTAACCAAAAAATCGTATGTCAATCTGCTTTGTAGCGCCAATGTTATCATTTGTAGATCATTCAATTTGCCTCATAGTTCCATTCAATACTAAGAATGAGCTGCCTTTGTCATTTCAAAGATAATCAAAATTATTTAACTTCTCCAGATAACTCATCAGAAAATGAGAATATGCAGACAATTGGAAACTCAACAATTCTCCCAGCATTATTTAAACAAAGATCATTCTTGTTAATGTTAACCCTAATCCAAGAAAGCTTCATTTGCAAGTGGAATTTGAGGAAGGGTATTGATGCCAAATTCTTGTGTCTTAGTATAAATGTAATTAACTCTCTTGCTTCTTAATGCAGCCTCGTGTATCCTCAAAGAAACTCATTGTAACTTAACAATAATTCAGCTCTTTGAGGACACTTCAATATTCGTGTGGTTATCCCGCTCCTTTTGCATGATGTACACTCCAATGCGAACAATTGTAGGCCTGTATACCATTCGACACCTCTGGCATCTGTCTGCCAATCACAATCACGTAACAACTCAGGGTAAAGATAGTAATACCGAAGGAATAACCGGGGTGAGAACAGAAAACACACAATCACCCAATCATATCAAACAAAATTGAAGTTGATAAGTAATAAATGTCGGACAGTTGGTGAAGATGATGCTGCAATGTAAGATAGCATTGCATGAACCTCTGGGTTCCCAAGGCCAATGCTGAGATAAGAAGACGATAACAGATAAGAAACCTAATAAGACAATAAACGGGCAGCTATATACAGAGAGACTGAGATGGTCATTTAGAAGGACAGCTAAGCAGCTGGATGACAAGACTTATAGATCGATACCCGCGCGATCCCCCCAGTGAGACTGAGAGAAAATCAAACAAATAGACAGCTACACAGATAAATAGATGGACAGATAGATAGATATATATATATAGATGTAGTTGTAGTATCAAACTGTTTGCATGTTTGTCATCGAAACTGGTTTCCTGGCTGAGATGCTTACTAGCGGGGCAGATTAGTCATGAATAGGGGAGTAATAGTGCAGTTATACATAGAAGCATGAAACTTGGCACACATTTCAAAAACGTATTAAAGAAAATATTTAGATAGGGAGCCACTTCAGATTTGACCTGGTTGACCCATGGCAGCCATTTTCCAAAATGGCGGCTTATTATATCATTTTCCTGCTTTCTGTAAAGTGCCTATAGTTTGAAAGTATGAAAACAGTGCTCATCATTCCTTCTACTGATCTAAAAAACATTATCAATTGATTTCTAGATTGACCTGAGGAATTTTAGGGTAGTCAGGGTCCTTTTTGTTAAAACTGTTGAAGAAAATGTATCATTTTCGCGGTTTCCCATAGTTTCATGGAATCTCAATTGATTTTAAAACAGACTACATATTTGAATTCCTTGTAAGAAGAGCTTTCAAATGAATGGTCGCATCAATAGTTTCCGTGAATTTTTTGTCAAAATTAAAGAAAAAACAAAATCTTCAAAAATCATTTTATTTTCATTTTTCCCATTTTCGTACCAAGTTTACGAAACCCATTGATGCGGGTACTCATTTGAAAGCTCTTCTTACAAGGAATTCAAATATTTAACTTATTTTGAGATTGATAGAGAATTGGTGTAACCATTCGTAACCGCGAAATCCAGTGTTTGAATCAATATTTCTAACAGAAAGGATTCCAACAAGCCTGAAAATAGACCAAGGTTACCAAAAAATGTTATAGTAATGTACTGAATACTTAGGGAAGCAATAACAAACAATATTTATGTGTATTTCATTTGTAGGAATTACACAGAAAGCAGCAAAATGGAAGAATTGACCACCATTTTGGAAAATGGCTGCCAGTAGCCACCTAAGCTAAATCTGAAGTGGCTCCCTATCCAAATATGTTTGTATAGATGTTTTTTAAGTGTGCACCAAGTTTCATGTTTCTATGTATAAATGCACTATTTTTTTACATACCTGCCCCGCTATACCACTTGTTGGTGTTTAAATCTGCATCAATATTACTATATTAATCCGTTTTTGAGGCTCAGATGCAAACAAATTTTTCTGGTTAATTATGCAATACCGTCCACACATACAAACACACTCACCATGGGCAACATAATTTGATATTTTTGGATCGATTGAGATCGTTGTGGATATGAGTTTTTCTTATGAAGGCCGTGTCAGTTTTCACATTCCCTCACAGAGATTAGTAGTGCCACTAGTGGAGCTCATTATGTTACTTGGGCATTTTCATCTAGTTTGCTTGATATAGTGCCAGCTAATTGGTGATTTACCGGTGCAGGTCAGTGATCCTGCTTTAAGCTGGCCCAGGGCTGGTCTACTGTTTGAATCAAGCCATCAGCTATGTCCATTATGAACCATTAAATACAAGGCCTTGGTATTTACTCCTATTCATATGGCTTCGTTTTTCCCTTTGCATCTTGACTCTCTTAAACTTTTTATTTTCTTGAAAATATTGATTGGTTGTAAATCCTTGGCATTGACATTTGACAAGCCTGACCAATTAAGATATTTTTGCTTCTGTTGTAGCCCTCGCAATAGATGCTTGTCCAATGCTCTTTTAGATTGGCCTTCAGTATATTGGTTCATGGTTTGACTCCTGACATTATTAATTGTGCGCATAATCTATCTATGCATGCTCTACTTTTACATGATTTTGGATAGTTCCAGCAATGCTGAGTAATCCATAACGATATTAAGCTATGTGTGCAGATGCATGCATTGACTGATTTCACTATACATGTAAGCTTAGTATAGTGGATGCTAGTAATCTTGATGTAAGAGACTTCTTCTTGTTGAGACTGCTTTTTCCAGAACCCTTGTACCAATATACGTCTTTGACATACGGAAAATAGCAAGATGAAAATATAAATCACCACATCAGTTAACTATCATTGATGAATTTTACTGCTATGTGAAAACACCAACATTTACAAGCAAAGACGAAGCTTAACACTGAATTACTTTTTTCCTCTCAATTAAAAAAAAAATGAATTCAGGCCAGGAGGTGTGGCTTTATGCTATTGCATTGGACGATAGCAGCCACAAGAAAAACTTCAATCGCAACATGAATGTTTCCTTAGCTTCTTTTTTGCTTTATGTGGCATCAATTGCCACATCATGCCGTTTTCATAGATGTGCCTTACTCCTCCCTCCCCTGCAACCTGCTGTGATGGGCAGACACTTAAGCCTGATGCCAAGGCTAGTGCCAGATGGCATTGTGCTGTTACATATCACTTCTAGTATCTAATCAGGGACAAACGGCATGGACCCTTGGGACTTGAGGATTCTCTTTTCATGAATATGTTGATATGCTGCAATCGGAACTCCATTTGTTGAAGCTGTCACCATCTGTGGTCGACCTGATATGTCCATTGGTGTGTCAGAGGCAGGAATATCACTTATTTTCACAAAACTGAGCAACTGAATAGTTGCCAAAATGAATATGATTGACCTAGAAGCAGGCAATGCTATCCCTTTCAATTTGGATTCCTATTAATCAGGTGCTGTGTGCCTTTTACAATCTTTGATGAACTATTACAATGAGAGTTGATAAATACATCTATTCCATACACTTGTTTGTCAACAAGGCATTCATGCATATTTGGCTTAGTTATAAGGTGTCATGCCATAGAGGAATAGGTGCGCATCAGTTCATTGATGCATTGCAGTGGCATTGGTGAACTGAATGGATCCTCCATAACCCATTACTTCACTCATCCCAGGTGTAAATGACTTCTTGGCTATAGGCAGTGTTGGCAATTGAAGAGTGACTAGCACTGTGTTTGCTGGAAATGGCCGTATACTCCCCGAGGAGTTGTGAAAAGCTCATGCCTGAACAGACATGCCAAGGGTAAAATTGTAGTAAATCCATTGAGATACTTACTCTACATTTACATTTTAAAATACTCCATGTAAAAAAAAAAAGCTCCTCCGAAGATTCATACATTCTGTGGTACAACTGCCTTTCTTCTGCAGTTCCATGTAAGTCTTAAGACACAGGGGTGACTGCATATTGTTAAATTTGCTTTTATTATTGCGTTCACCATTATAATGGAATTTACTACTGACCAGGACATGCTGTTATTATGAACATCACCATCATTTGAAACTTTCATAAACAACATTAATGAGGCAAGTACATAGAACTAGGGTCCAGCAAGGCTTCCGCTTCCTGTCACCTAAACAGGAAGGTCACATGATTGGCGAGTGAGGTATTATCGCCTGTTACATCAATTTGTGAAAGGCTCCAGGGCTGTCAGAAGCTATTGGTCAGGGTACCAATGATAATGTTTGTCATGAAGTACATGTCATGGTATCTCTCTTTTCAAAAACAAAAAACATAATTCAGTCGGTCACTACTTCTCATATATTGTCATGTGACTGTGCGGGACTGTGGTCTCTGCATAATCACTTTAGCTTGTGTCCAAAGCGATTACTCCATGAACAGAATAAACAAGACTTTTCCAAACATATCGAAGTATTGGAGTCAAAAAAGTTTTAAAATTAAACCTCATTCAAGGTAAATGTGCACTTTTTGCTACACAAAGGTCCGTCTTTTGTTCATAATTTGGTTAAAGTAACAATGGTCAGACAAGTACTTACAAAACCCAAGAAGGCAAGCTTGATGATGAATATACTTTCTGTATGTCTGTAACCTCAGTTTCCTTTGGTTTTCCGAGTCATGTTTTCCTGAGGATGTGTGCTGGAATACCGAAACTGTTTTAGTGAAATTGACCGTCTCTGTTGTACATGTCATGTGATGTATATGAATAGGGGAGCAATGTGTACTATTCTGTGTATACCACAGGAGTACAGAGCAAATTGTATCCAAACATTGTAAAGAAGCACATACTAAGAATAAGAACTAGGGGCTAATATGGATCAATGCTGACTCTCTGGGTACAGTATGCTGGCAGGTCGCGTCTCATAGTGCACAGAGATTTACGATCAGTCCCTTTGGGACACAAGAAAATATCTTTTGTGATGTACATATAGGAACAAGAGGTCGTGTGCTTCGAATTATCATCCCCCAACACATTCATGCTCCTGAACAGGTCATATGTATCGACATATCATACTCACAGCTTATTCCCTGGTATGGTGCAAATTGCATGGGAAATGTCCACAGCAATGCTCAACCCTCCATGGATTTTCTACTCACACCAAACAGTGCCTGCCATTTAGTCCAAGGTTAGTTTTAGATGGCATTGTGCTGTTACATATCACTTCTAGTATCTAATCAGGGACAAAAGGAACCTTGGGACATGAGGATTTGCTTTTCATTAATATGTTGATATGTGGTTATCAGAAAACCATTTGCAGAAGCTGTCACAAAATAGAGAAAGTGGCTCATTAACTGGTGTGTCAAGAAGAGCAGGTGATAATTATTATCAGAGGCAATGTTCTTTTAAAATTGAAGTATCCTAGTTTTGTTCCTCCTGTTTTTTAAAATTTTAATTGTTAAATATATATATAATGTATTTTAAAGTCATGATTTTTGTACCTTTGTGTAGTAATAGGAGAGCAGTAATTGTTCACTAGAGAATGTAATTTTTTAAAGTAATTTTCTGTAATGAGCTGGTTTCCTCTTTTGATTGTTATTCAAACTCAGTTTACATCTCCAACTAATCCATCAGAAAGAGAGAATATGCAAACACTTGGAAATTGGAGCTTTTTTCCAACAGTATTGAAACAAAGGCAATTCTTCATTTTTAGTTCTCCCAATTTTAATTAAATTTCGTTTGTGGCAAGAAAAGTTTAGCTTGTTGTTAGAATAACAATTTGGGCGTCATGCAATATTTTAGTTCGGCCTCTACAACATGTTTGAGAACTTCTCAATATGCACAAAGTAATCAATTGTATCTTGATGATGCTTGAGCTCACTGAGAATGCTTCTCCATCCATGCGGTAATACCCTTCCTTCGGTGAAGTGCCCCAGTATCTTTCCTCAGACATGATGCTCACCTTACTAGCCTGCCTCACATCAAAAGCCATCCTTACAACAGCTATATGCTTCAATAATTTTGGTGAATTGACCACTTTTAACAATTTTAGAGAACTTTTTGTCTTTAAAAAATGGCAGGCAAGCAAATATATGGCGTTGGTTTGTTATCAACCACAATTAACGAGACACAGAGTAATTTAATATTAGGATTGGCTTGTTATGCAATCAAGCACAAAACATTCAATTGAGCAGATTGTGTGTGACCGTCAGGTGCAAATCTGTATCTTATACAATACATGCCATTCATGACAGCAGCAGGTGTAATACAGCAGAACAAAGCACAAAGTTGACCACTGTCACCAACTAATGCCTGCTCCAGCAAAAAGCAATCTGGGCACTTGTTTTTGGAGGCTAGGGGAAAGGTCAACTTTTGTCTGGTGGCTAGATTTATTGGATTGCATCAGAAATGGTTCGGGAAATGGTGTTTTGTTGGTCATTATGTAGCATTGTATAATAAAGGTTCTTGAGCAATGGTACAATATCTGCTTTCAAGTAACACAATGATTTCTAGAGCCAGCATGATGATGCAGTCGTGAATCAAGGTCAAGAAACAAAATAGTTCGGAATTAGATGTGAGCTTATTGTGGATGTGAATTGTATCATACCCAGAAAACACTCAGGATTGAATCAGTCTAAGAGTTTCTTTTCTGGACTAGGGAAAGGCAACCATTTTACATAATTGAATTAGTAACTGTTGTCTTCTTATAAGACTGTTATTCAGAGTTGTTAAATCTCCATCCATCTCATCCATTAGAAAAAGAGAGGATGTGCAAATACTTGAAATGGAAGCTCTCATCACATATTTATTCAAATCCCTATTTGGCTTCAATGCAAATTGATTTGTTTTATTAATTTTTAAGCAAGCTTGTGGAAGAATAACCAAAGTTTGGAGTCTTGTCGTCTTCTTTTGTTTCCGATGCTCCAGTTGTGGAAATTTTAACTTTTGTAAGATTAAGCTCAAAAATGTTTTCTGCACTTTTCATGCAAAAGGAATCATGGTGGTCGAAGGAAAAAACTAACATAATATGGATTGTAGAATATGAATTGTAGTAAAGGATGGCTGAAACACTGGGATGGCCTTTTTATAGACATTATGATAGTTTCCCTAGCCACGGGCTTGCAATTAGTATCGAAGAGATTCACCAAAACTGCTTATTTGGAAATGCCTCGGAGTCAAAAGAACTCTTTGGACTAGTGTGATTCCATGGAAGTGACCAACAAGTTGAAACGTCGCAAGGAAAACAATCAATCAATACCCCTTAGGTCTTCGCAACAATTGTGCATGAAATCCTCTGTGTATGACACTATCAGCATCATCTTTGGTTTCTGCAGACAATGCGTCAAGAATGTATTCAAGAATTTACTCGATCTCGATTTTTCTCCTACGATTAGATATGATATTATGAAAATGGTATGTGATAAATTGGCCGTATTGTATGATTTTTTGTGCATCATGTTTTTATCATTTTTGATTATATGCCATGAGTAGTAGTAAATAACTAGTAATAACGCAATTTTATCTAGAGTCATGATGATTTATAGACCATTTAATAGCCGGGGGGGGGGGGGTTGTAGTTTTTTTAAAATAAATAATTTCTTGTGAAGTTTTGGTGAAATAAAAGAATTTCTTAGCAGTCTTGAAACAAATGATTTCTTCTGGGGATTTTTCTTAACAAGGTGTGTTTCAATCATCCTTCACCTCATTGCCGTGTCTTCCTCCTATCCTAATTAGCCTACCAAGTGCAAAAATACAGGACAAAGCCCCAATCATCCATCCATCCATCCATCCATTCTCAACAAGGTGTTGCTTGATTGAGGAATGAATATTCGAGGACTTTACATACTTGCAATATATAATTAGTGATGCGTTTCCATGAAATAACTAATTTCATCCCGCAGAGGACGCCAAGCCCCTCTCCTGATTATTATATTGTTGCCTCAAATACACACGTATATACAAACAACCATGCAATTTACTGGCCTGAATTCTATATTCTAGGATCAGTCATGCGTTAAATATTTACTGAAAGTTCCTCTTTATAGTAATTTTTATAATTGCAGGCTTTTAGCCTGCATTGACAACTTTTCCCAGGACATAATTTTCTAAATGACGTCTTCTAACATTTTGACATTACTCAGCCCTATAGAATAATAATAACATGTCCAAAAAAAGTTTCACACGCCTGCTCAAAGTCTGCAAATATTAAAACTGGAAGCTTTTGGACCACAACTTAGGTAAACTTCCAGAATTGTATTATGTCAGTCTGTGGTTTACTGCTTTTTTAATTATAGATCTGTCAATTGCTCTCTATATACTGGCATTTTCAATTCAAAGACAAGTCCTGTTGAATACATGTTTGCAAAGTCCCAAAATCAAGGCAATCATTTTGATCTGTATGATAAATACAATTCACCACACCCACATTTATACTATAGGCCGATTCATTTCCTTAAAACGATGCTGACCGCAGTGACCAGGTCTGTTGAAGTAGGAAGTCATGAACATGAGCAGAAGGTCATTTTACAGAAGCAAAAGAGAAAGAAATGTGGCTCTTTGTTTCACAATTTAGCATTTCTGCACATAATATTCCAATTCCTATACAATTCTGTCAGCTTGAAAGAGTAATAGCACTTCAAAGGTGGTAAAGATTTTAGTGAAACAAGTCAATGCATGCAAAGTTACGCATATAAACAGACATAGTCTTTTCAGTTCAAAAAGGAAAGTCTCTGAGAGGTCAATGGCCTTTAACAGAGTCAACAGATCGTAACTCCTCATGGCAAGGATCGAGGTGTCATTCAATTTTATACATAGCAAAGGAGTCCTTTGAAAGTCAGAACCAGGAAGCCAGAAATTAACTTTGAAGTGGTGTTGACTATCACAATGTCGTCTCGATTCTGGTGACTTTGAACAGACAGTTGATCCAAGACCATGGCAGGTGTAAAATCCTTGAAACCCTATCAACTTTCCCAGGATGAATGGAAGCCTCAGTCTTTGATAATTTAATCCATAGAATAGATAGAACTTTCAAAATAGTTCATGTATTGAACTTAAGTCAAATTTCAAGCTTTTTAAAACAATATTTTAAGCTTTAACCAGATTAATCAAATGGGAACTAAGTAATTATAGGGATATTTTGCCTCAAATTCAACTTATTAAATTTTTTTCCTCATATTTGCCTACTGATTCACAACACATTTTCTGACAAATCTTCTGCAGCCATATTAAAGGAAACAGCAGGACTCCTCCGGGCATCAGGTTTCTCCTATATACGTATACCTTCAGGGTGAAATGAATTAGTTATCCTGAGGGGAGGGAATATTTTTCAGTTCATCTGACTGTAAGAATGAAAAGCTCAGGCTCATTAATGAAACTACAATAAGTTGATTAACCATTTCATTAAGTTAAGTGATCAGTGACAGCAGAATAGTCCATTCAGCACCAAGTATGTGATTGCTAGTAGTTTTATCACTTAAAGAAAGTTATAACATAAAATGTTATATACACGTTTTCTCACTCAGTTTTGGCATTGCTGATTGAATAAACAGTGAGCTGTGTAGCAGTCCATTCAAGAAGGACAGCTTCCCAGTGGCAAAATGCTGAATGCTGTTTGCCTTTCTTCTCAGAGGTATTGATTGACTTTTTGCTTCTGTCGCTTTCCAACTTGTTGGTCACTTGCCTGGAGTCAAACCCAAAGATTTCAGTAACTGCATGACTTTTCCTTGAGCTTCGCTGCAATGGGTGGGTGATGAATTGAGTACAATAAGTATGTACAGTAGCGGACAAAAGTTTAGGCCACGTCATTTTTTTGGCAATATTAGGGAAAATAGGTGCTCAGCTGAAAAATTTCTGCATGGATTTTCTTGCCTATGTGTCAGGGAAGTTCTACAAGAGAGAAAACTTGATCTATTTTTATCACTTCCTTGAATATGTGTGATAAACAAAAATTGCAGGTGGTATAAACTTATGCCTGATGCTTGCTTACATCCACAAAGGCCCTTAACGGCATTGTGCATTAGCATACTCAGGTGATTGAAAACTCTCCTTTCACTGTTTTATGATGCTTCAAATAGGAGTCTCTTAGACAAAACCAGGCAAAAACACCGTTTTTGCAGTATGACCGGGTGTCAAGTGTATTCATACTCCATTAGAAGGATGAAAATGTGTCAGACACATATTTTCTTAGTTGTTTTTAGTTGACCTTTTATTTATTAACAATTTTGGCTAATTGAATCACCATTATTACCTCCTAAGTTGAAATTTAAAAAAAATATTAAAAAATGTGTTTTTTGCTGTTTCATGACTAATTGCCTTTAAATCACATGAAACATGTTTGAATAATTTTGAATAATTTAGCCACCTTTCCGCTAATGCACAATGCCATTAAGGGCCTTTGTGGATGTAAGCAAGCATCAGACGTAAGTTTATACCACCTGCAATTTTTGTTTATCACACATATTTAAGGAAGTGATAAAAATAGATCAAGTTTTCTCTCTTGTAGAAATTCCCTGACACATAGGCAAGAAAATCCATGCAGAAATTTTTCAGGTGAGCACCTATTTTCCCTAATATTGCCAAAAAAATGACGTGGCCTAAACTTTTGTCCGCTACTGTATGTATAGAGCCCAGAGTCATGAATTTCCCATACGATGCAATAAACATCCTCCTTCTGCCAATGTTCTCAATACAGTGTACTACAGTTCATGCTATAGAGCCTCACTATAAGTATCAGTTTCTATATATCTGACACTTAAGAGAACAATTCAAGCAGTAAAAAACACCAGCTGCTGAAGTTTTGAACTAAGAGTGTCTCAGCAATCAGGGGTCCATTTCTAGCATGACGGAATGATTCTTACCATCATTCCGTCACACTAGATATGGACCCCTAAATACTGAGGCACCTTGAGTTTGAAAATTGGGCAGTGGGTGATTTTTGCAGTTTGAATTGTTCTTAGCACTGTCAAATAAATAGAAACCGAAATATGGTACTGGTCAAGAATGATTAAATTGAGACTTATAGAGCAAAAAACAGCAAAAAAAAACTGCATGTCATCTCACGCGGACTTCATGGACAATGGAAATTGGTATACTCCATCTGTCTAGATGGCTACAGTACAATTTTCTAAAAGTTGCTTGTCATTTAAAATCTAGCCTTAGCTATCTATCCATAGCCATTCCAAGCTAAACTAAGCTACACTTATCCACAGCTAGCCATAGCTATCCACAATTACTATTTTTTAAACAAGGGGTAAAGAGATTCCAGTGTATACAAAAGAATACAAATGGATAGTTATGGATAGATATGGGTAAGACTAGTAATGAATAGCTACAGACAGCTAAGTTGATCCACATTTAGAAATGTGTACTGTAGTAGCATGTTACATCATGCAAATGGGAGGATTCGGGGGTACTTAGCAATTTTAAATCATTTTCAGAGATGAAGCTGACACTTTTAATTGAAAAATCAGAACTGCATTTGAACTTGCCATAGAACGTTATAAGGAATTATGTGCCAACAATAAATTTTCACAACAATAAATTTTCACTCAAATAACCTTTTTGAAAGGCTGGTGACTTCGTTCTAGATTAATTAATGAGTGACAGACTTTGGTATTATGTTTAGATCTACCATTGTTTTATGTCAATGCTATAAGTTATGAGTATGACTCAAAAGCAGTCCATAAAATGTCAGATCCCAGAGAACAGCTTTTGTGTTGTTATTGATTCTCTGCTTGTCAAATAATGTTCATTGACATCGCAGAGTCTGAATAAAATTCAGTGATAACTTCTAAAGGTGAACTCTGATGAGTGGGCCCAATTTCAATGACTTTATGAATCTGCTCTCAAAAATAATTGCTTGAACCCAATAAATAATTATTGACAAAATAGTCTTCATATTCAATGGTTTGGATGATATAATATCATAATAGGTCTACCATTGTTCAACTCTCACAATGTCACCTAATGTCACTGGAAATTAAAGATATTGCAATGTGATAGTCAACACCTTTAACCAGATGATTGGTATATGGCTTCCTGGCTTTAACTTTCAAAGGACTCTTTTGATTGACTTAACCTTGAAAGACACCTGAATCTTTGGCTTGAGTCTTACGTGAAAGACATGCATGACACTCCATGAAACTTGACATCCCAAGAAGCTTTGATAGATTTTAAAGGTCAAATAAAAAGATAAATAGATGCAAGACACATTGACAGCTAGACAGATACATATTGTAGATAGACAGATAGATAGATTTGAATTTGATTTTATTTCTGTTTAATTCTGCAAAATCTGACCCAATGGGATCCAGTGCCATGTTTGATCAGCTGATTAGAGATGTTACCTTGTATTCTTTTATCTGGCTTGCCTCGTTGGGGTCATCATCTGGCCAAAGAGATTCATTTCATGCCTCGTCTTGTACCACATCTTTTAACCTCATCTGCCATTGATTTGGCTCCTAATGGATATGAGTCATTCTTATGATTGCCATGTCAGTTTCCACACTCACTTTCAGAGACTGGTGGTGGAGCTTGTTATGTTACTTGGACACTTTCATCTGGTTTGCTTGGTATAGTGCCAGCTAATTGGTGATTTACCAGTGCAGGTCAGTGATCCTGCTCTAAGCTGGCTCAGGGCTGGTCTATCTGTTGGAATCGAGCCATCAGCCACGTCCATTATGACCAATTAAATACAAGGCCTTGACTCTCTTAAACTTTTTATTTTTTTTGCAAATACTGATTGGTTGCAAATGATTGGCTTTGACCTTTGACATGCCTGACCAAATCAGTTATTTTAGCTTCTATTTTTTTTAGTTCTGTTGAACTACGTAAAGAGATATGACATCACAAGAACATTCCAGTGCTTTTCTGTAGGCACTCATTTTTCGTCTACTGCAACACCAATATGCCTTTTTCTGCTTTAACAAAATTTCAAGCTTTCATATGTATTTCCAAAGTAAGTCGATGACATTATTTAAAGTTTTGGCAACAGTTTTAATGAAATGATTTTAAGCCTGGGTGGTAATATTCTGGCAAAGTATCTGCTTTCTTGGAGAACTTTGAAGAGGAAATAAATTGATCAGAACAGAGACTTCTTTTTCCTGAACCCTTAAACCAATAATACTGCTTTGACACATTGAAAATAGGAAAATGAAAATATAAATCACCATATTAATTAACTATCATTGATGAATTTTGCGGCTACATGAAAACAACAACATTTACCAGCAAAGACGAAGCTGAACATCGAATTGCTTTTTTCCTCTCTGTGGTTCTTTAACTGACTCAGCCTTAGTGTGAATCACCCTGTTTACCATAAAAAAAAAGAGAATATGAGGCAATCTTTATCTAATCAATATCAAATTCAAAATCTAAATTTATTACGGAAAGTATAACTTTACTATGCTATTGCATTGGACAACAGCAGCATGTAAGAACAACTTCAATCACAGCATGTTTCCTTTAGTTTCTTTTTTGCTTTATAGGGCATGAATTGTTGCATCATTCCTATTTCATGGATGTGCCGACCGTGCCGTCTTCCTCATTCCACTGCAACCTGTAGTGATGGGCAGACACTTAAGCCTGATGCCACGACTGGTGCCAGATGGCATTGTGTCATTACATAATAGCCCACACCGGTGCTGATGGGGCGTAAAACACAAACTCACTCACTTTAGAAACTGATCAAGAATATCACTTATTTTCACAAAATTGAGCAGCTGAATAGTCACCGACAATGAATATGATTTACCTAGATTTAAGAAACGCTATCCCTTTCAATTCAAATTCTTATAAATTGGACGCTGTGTATTGGCTGCCTTTTAAAAACTTTGATGATTCATTACAATGAGAGTTGATAAATATATATTCCATACACTTATTTGTCAACAAGTATGCATGAATCATTGGTTTCGATATAAATGGTGTCATGGAATAGGTATGCATCAGCTCACTGACACGTAGCAGTGGGATTGGCGAACTAAGCAGATGCTCCATAACTCATTACTTAACTCCTCCCAGGTGTAAATGAGTTCTTGCCAATTGGCAGTGATGGCAATTGAAGAGTGACTTGGCATTGTGTTTGCTGAAAACCCCGAGGAGTTGTGAAAGGCTCATGCTTGAACAGGCCTGCCAAGAGTAAAATTGTCTATTAAATCTGTTGAGAGGGACTTATTCTACATTCACATTTTTAAAACTCAATGTAAAAAATATGCCATGGGTATGAAGCTCCTCTAGAGCTTCATACATTCTGTGGTGCAACTACCTTTCTTCTGCAGTCATATTATATCAGTGAACTACCGGGAGATCCTGCATTTTGTGAGACTGCCTTCCATGAAAGTCTTATGACACAGGGGCAACTGCATGTTGTTGAACTTTGCTTTTATCATTGCGTTCACCATTATGATGGAATTTACTCCTGACCATGGCATGCCATTATTATGAACATCACCATCATTTGAAACTTTCATAAACAACATTAATGAGGCAAGTACAAAGAACTAGCGTCCAGCAAGACTTCCGCTTCCTGTCACCTAAACAGGAAGGTCACATGATTGGCGAGTGAGGTATTAGCGCCTGTTACATCAATTTGTGAAAGGCTCCAGGACTGTCAGAAGCTATTGGTCAGGGTACCTTATAGCAATGGTTATTATGAAGTACTTGTCATAGCTTCTCTCTTTACTTCAAAAACAAAAAATGATTCAGTTGATTGTTACTTTTCGAAGGACGATTTCAATGTTCTGGAATTTAGCCTGAGTCCAAGGTTAGTTTCAGGTGGCATTGTGCTATTACATATCACTTCTA
Source organism: Platynereis dumerilii (assembly GCA_026936325.1). NCBI lineage: Eukaryota > Metazoa > Annelida > Polychaeta > Phyllodocida > Nereididae > Platynereis > Platynereis dumerilii. The sequence continues at coordinate 24,191,668 of JAPTHN010000011.1, forward strand.
GTATCTAATCAGGGCCAAACGGCATGGATCTGCTTTTCATGTTTCGTAACCGGAAAACTGTTTGCAGAACGTGTCAGAAAAAACAGACACAATTATGGATAGATCGATAGTTTTGACTTTGTTGCTCATTGACTGGTGTGACAAGAAGTGGAGATTATTATCAGAGGCAATCACCTATTTTTTGAATTAAATTATCCTAATTTTAATAAGAGAGCAACAATTTTTCATTAGAGAATGTAATTTTTAAAAATTAATTTTCTGAAATGAGCTGTCTTTTCTCCTTTGGTTGTTATTCAAACTCAGTTTACATCTCCAGCTAACCCATCAGAAAGTGAGAATATGCAAACAATTGGAAAATGGAGCTTTCTTCCAACAATATTTAAACAAAGGCAATTGTTCATTTTTTTGTACTACCAATTTGATTAAATCTCGTTTGTCTCAAAGAAAGTTTAGCTTGTTGTTAGAATAACAATTTGGACATTATGTAATCTTTAAGTTTGTCGCATGCAACATGTTTAAGAAGTTCTCAATATGCTCGAAGTAACCCATTTTATCGTAATGATGCTTGAGCTGCCTGAGAACGCTTCTCTACCCATGTTGTAATCCTCTTCCTTCTTCCTTTTGTTAAGTACCCCAGTATCTTTCCTAAGACATGATGCTCATATTACTAGCCTGTCTGAGACATCAAAAAAGCAAACCCATCCTAAATACGGCTAGTATGTTTGAATAATTTTGGTGAATTGGCCACTTTTAAAGTTTTTACATAACTTTGTCTTTTTTTTAAAGATTAGGCAGGCAAGCAAATGTGATGGCATTACTTGATTATCAGCCACAATTATCCAGACACATAGAATTGGCTGGTTACGCAATCAAGCACAAAACATTCGATTGAGCAGATTGTGTGTGACCGTCAGGTGCAAATCTGTATCTTATACATTCCATTCATGACAGCAGGTGAAATACGGCAGAGCAAAGCACTAAATTGACCACTGTCACCAACTAATGCCTGCTCCAGCAAAAGCAATCTGGGTACTTGTTTTTGGAGGCTTGGGGAAAGGTCAACTTTTGTCTGGTGGCTAGATATATTTGATTGCATCTGTTATGGTTTGGGAAACTGTTTCTTGTTGGTCATCAGCATGAGATCACAAAGGTTCTTAAGCAATGGTGCAATATCTGCATTCATGCAACACAATGATTTCTAGAGGCAGCATGATGCAGTCGTGAATCAAAGGCATGAATTAAAGGCGTGAAACAAAATAGTTTTGCATGGGATGTGAGTGTTATTGTGGATGTGAATTGTATTGTACCCTGAAAAGACTCTTTTTCTTTTCCAGAAGGGCTGTTTTCAAAGGAAGGGCAATCATTTTTACATATATTACAATTAAACCAGTTGTCTTCTTATAACTAATATAAGATAGTTATTCAAACTGTTTAAATCTCCAACCAGCTCGTCCATTTAAAAAAAAAAGAGGATGTGCAAATACTTAAAATGGGAGCTATCATAAGATATTTATTCAAATCCCTATTTGGCTTCAATGCAAATTGAATTGGTCCACTTATTTTTTAAGCATAGCTTGTGGTAGAATAACAATTAGGAGATTGATGTCAGATTTTCGAGTCTTGCCGTCTTGCACCATTTTCTTTCGGTAAGTTTAACTTGTATAATGCTTTACCCAAAAATGTTTTTTTAAACATTTCATTCAAAAGGAATTATGGCAGCTGAGAGAGAATCTAATTTATTGTGGAATATGAATTGTAGTCAAAGATGGCTGAAACACTGGGATGGCTCTTTTGCATTGACAATATGATTAGAGTAATAAGTTTAGAAGAGATTCATCAAAACCACTACTTTGGAATTGCATTGGAGCCAAAAGAACTCTGTGGTCTAGTGTGACTCCAGGGAAGTGACCAACAAGTTGGAATGTGGGAAGAAAAAGATCAATCAATACCTCTGTGGTCTTTACAAACAATTCTTTGAATTTATTTCTGACTCAGACTCTTGCGAAACCAAAGATACTGCTTGATTATGTCATCCACAGACCATCATGCACATTGCACAATGTACCTTCTAATCCAAAGTTGTAAAATTGTAGTTAAGAGTCTTGATGATATAAAAGTGTGGTTTCTGCTCATCTTTGCGAAGAACTTATAAGCACCTTGCTGACCAACTTACTTAGTGCGTTGGACAAGCTGTGGCCAAATAAGCCCAGTTTTGTGCATTGCATATGTATTCCTCATTTGAGGAGCTTTGCGAGTGCAAATATTGACTTTCGCAAGAAAGAAAAATTTGGTCGTTCCGCTGTTTGCAAAGGGCATATTAAAGGTTGTCTGTATTAGGGAGATTCTCAGTTTCACCCTTGCCTCAAAGATTATCATATCAATATGATCCTGTGTACAAACAACCATGCAACCTTATGGCCTAAAGTATTTGCTGCAGACAATCAGATTCTCTAAATCGTGCCCAATTTTGCAATCGGGCAAGGCTATTTCTCCTATTGGCAAACTATTTCAACTATTGGTAAACTATTTCTCCTTTGGGCAAACTTTGCCCATAGGAGCAATTTGCTATTCTAACTATTGGCAAACTATTGTAACTATTGGCATACTTTGCCAAAAGAAGCAATAAGCTATTCAAATATATTTTCGGGCCACTTACAACATTAACAAATAGTTAAATCGTGCCCATTCCTGCAATTATCGCCCACTTTCGATATTAAATGTGGGGCACAGCAGCGGATATCCCGAAAATGCAGGATTAGGTTTTTTGCGATTTGCGTGGCTTCTAGTATGGATAAAAACTTGATTTTTTACCATTAAATTCGGCTTGAAAATAGTTATGGCTAGTTCTCACGGAGACGTAACAGAGGGTTTAAGTGACGGCGTTTCTTATATTTCCAGGAAAGGGCAAAGATTTGAGCATGTTCGCCGTCAATTTAGGCTTTACGGCGCAACAGGAACAGCATGCGTCGCTTTAAGAGGTCTTTCTACGCAATTCCTAGAAATTTGACGATGCAGGAAAAAAAGATTCAACCGGTTGAATCTTTGCGAGGAAAGAAGTGGTGAAGCAAGAAGAAGCGTAAAAAGAAATCAGTGCGCGCCGCAGATTTTTAAAGTTGCGACGCACAAAGAAGAGCTTCGACGCAGAAACAGCAGTGTAGCAGAAAGCTCTTGCTTCATGTCACATGTTTCAGACACGCGTCGCAGAAAGACACATGTTCGACGCACGTGAGAGGGTGCGCGCCGCGTCTTTTGGACCCCCAATGCAGCAGACAGAGTGGCGCCTGAGTGCATGCGTTGTTCTATTTTTAGCATCAACCCTTTGTCTGCGTGTCACCCTCTTTTTGCGCAGCGGCTGGGGCAGCAGCAGCGAAGCAGGGGGGGCGAAGGAGGGGGAAAGAGGCGGTCCGCACCCTGCATATATATAGAGGAGGCCAGTTTAGAGCACCATACCCACTCAGACCTTCGACCAGAACACACCTAGAATCCACGACACTATTATCAACTGCTACATTTGCTGCTACTTTTGTTGCTACAATTGTACTTCAAATTGCTGCTACAACATGGGACCAAAGAGGAGAAAGGGCACCGTCGTCACCAGGGCACCAACCAAGCTCAGCACCAGGTCAACACTCCACACTCCTGGGAGCACTCCAGTGACAACTCCAGCTACAACTCCAGCTGCAACTCCTCTCCATGAACCTTCAGATGCTGCAGTGACTGCCTTCTTTACTACAGCCATGGCAGACCTCTCTCTACCTGGGCTCTACACCTCCACTACAGCTGGCAGCCAGACGAAGACCACCACTTCAACCACCAAAGCCACTGTCGTCAGCGAGACCATCTTCGAGGGCCGGCCAGAAGACAACACAACAGAAGAAGATTCTTCAGTTGAACTCTTTGAAGAGGAAGGAGACAAGCCTGCTGACAAGCCTGCCAAGCCTGCTGCCAAGCCTGCTGCCAAGCCTGCTGCCAAGCCTGCTGCCAAGCCTGCTGCCAAGCCTGCTGCCAAGCCTGCTGCCAAGCCTGCTGACAAGCCTGCTGCCAAGTCTTCCACGGGTCTTCCAGAGCCTACTGCCAGGTCTACTCCAAAGAAGCAGACTCCAAAGAAGCAGACTCCAAAGAAGCAGACTCCAAAGAAGCAGACTCCGAAGAAGCAGACTCCCAAGAAAACAGCAGAGAGCCAGCCTGTTCTTGCTCTAGACAGAGTGGCCATCCATGAGGACACCTTCGAGGAGGAAGAAGAAGACTCTGCTGATGACACCCCTGCAGCTGCTAAAGCCAAGTCCAAGGGCAAGAAGGGCAAAGGGAAGGCCCCCAAGCCAAACATCAGGGACAACCTGGGCATCACAGCTGAACAAGAAGATGACCTCATCAACTGGTACAAGGAGCATCCTGTGCTGTACATGAAGGGGACCAGAGGCTACAAGGGGAACGAGAAGCTGCTGCTGGACTCAGAAAAAGCAAAGGAGCTGGGCCCCAAGTACACCTCCCAGGACATCTTCAACTGGAGGAAGACAGTGCGCACTCACTTCTCCAGACTCGTCAGGCCTGAAGCTTCAGGAGCCGGCAGGAAGGAGACGCTCACAGAGAGGGACCAGTACATCCTGAACAACTGTCGGTTCCTGAAGGACTCCATCGTCCACAAGCCAGGGAAGGAGCTGTCCGCCATCTCTCAACTGTCTGCCAACCGGCCAGCCTCAGACTCCGATGATGAAAGCTACAACCCTGAGGATTCCCTGCCAGCTTCCTATGACATGCCGGACCTGCCACCTGAACAGCCAGCACAGGACAGCCAGCAGTCCCAAGTCTTCCCTGGAGCACCAAAGCCTGGAGCCGCTGCCAAGGGAACCAAGAGGAAGGCCCCAGGAGATGAAGCCATGCACTCCGCCATGCACGTCATCGCAGGCAGCATGCAAGCCATGTCCTCCGCCAAGAAAATCCTGAAAGGCTCTGGCTGCAAGATGTGCCCCGACCACCAGGAGTTGACACCCGACCAGGAGTACTGGAGGATGAAGTGCCAGGACCTCTACCACGTGGGAGTGCACGCCAGCCCTGAAATCAGGAGGCAGATGGTCAGGACCATTGCAGAGGCCGCCCTCTACTGGGATGATGAGGTCACCCGCCAGTCAAGACAGCATCAGGAGCACACCTTCCAGCCTCCTCATCGCTTGCAGATGCCACCTCCTCCTCATCCTCCTCCTTCTTCGACGTATGTGCCATCACACCACCAGCACCATCCCCAGGCTTCCAGCAGCCATCACTACCAGCAGCACCAGCCCAGGGAAGGAGGATCCTCCAGGCAGACTCCCAGCTACAGCCCGATGCAGCCCAGCCACTCCACCATGACACTGATGATGGATGCACAGGACAGCCCCGAGAAGTACGGCTACCCCCCTGGACCCAGCTTTGGTCAACCGGCCGCCCATCACCAGCACCAGCCTTCCCCTTCGCCCAGTTGGACTTCAGGTCTCCTTTCTCCACGAAAGTAGAAGACCACATGCAGCAAAGACAACAAAAAACCTTGGCCCTTTTAAGGGCCACCAAATCCTCCCAAAAGGGCAGGCCACGTACACATCTTATGTTGACAAAAAAAAAAGAGCTTGTGTTGACCGAAAAGAGCCAAAAAAGAGCAAAAAAAACGTTGACAATCCCCAAAAAAAAAGTCCCCCAAAAAAAAAGTCCCCCAAAACAAAAGTCCGGTCCTGGCCTTCATTAAAAGTAATCACCTTCATAAAAGCAAGGTGCTAGTTCCCCCTTTCTTTGCCCCAAAACATACCAAGTGCAGCACTAGTACAAGTGCTGCATTCTTTGGTATAAACATATTTTTATTGCACTAGTACAAGTGCATGAATTTCTTAATTAAAATGTAATGCACTAGTACAAGTGCTTTGCTTTTAAAAATTGTGTTGGTTGGTTGCACTAGTACAAGTGCATCACTTTGTAATTTCACTTGTCTAGCTCAAGTGGCAGGTAGATAGCTAGATAGCTAGCTAGATAGATAGAAAGATAGATAGCTAGATAGATAGCTAGATAGATAGCTTGATAGATGGAACACAATGCTCGTTACATATATACACTGCAGCAAAAGAAAAGCAGTTGTCGTCACTTTGCAGGGATTGGACTTGGATAGATAGATAGATAGATAGATAGATAGATAGATAGATAGATAGATAGATAGATAGATAGATAGATAGATAGATAGATAGATAGATGGATGGAGGGATTGATTGATTGATTGATTTTTGGGCTTGTTTTGTCAACATAGGATGTGTACATGGCCAGCTCAATTGGGAGGATTTGGTGGCCCTTAAAAGGACCTGGGGTTTGTTGTTTTGAATGCATCTTCTTCAGATTTTCTCCAACTGCCAAGGGACACTTCCTGCCGGACTGTTGACCCAGTCACGTAGGTAGTCTCGAGCAGCCTTGGCATCTCTGGAGGCATTTCCGTGTCGAAGTGGTTCTCCTAGGTCTCCTAATTGACGGTCTCCCCTCCAAACTCCTTCAGTGACGTCATGTGTCTGTGGATCTTCTCTGTCCATCACTTCATTGTCACGGGCATGGTGGACGCCTACTCTGTCTCGCAGAATGTTGTGTAGAACACAAGCAGCCATTGTGATGTATGTCACTCTTGTAGGTCGTTGGGGCATGGTGGTCAGGAAGCATCTGAACCTGTTTGACAGCAGACCGAAGGCATTCTCCACCACTCTCCTGGCTCTTGAAATCCTGTAATTGTAGACTCTGGAAGGAATGTCAAGGTTCTTTCTTGGCACTGGTTTGAGCAGCCATGTCTTCAGGGGAAATGCCTCGTCACCCACGATGTAATATGGGAAAGGATTGTCTTCTGTGCCAGGTAGAGGTTCTGGAGGTGGTAGGCCTAGATCTTCCTCGTCCAGGAGTTGTCGAAGTACTGTGTCCCTGAAGACGCCGCCATCAGATGCACTTCCTTGACAGCCAGCCTGCACATAGATGAACTTGTAGTTGGCATCAACGAGGGCCATCAGGACAATGGAGTGAAATCCCTTGTAGTTGTAGAACAAGGAGCCTGCAGCCTTGGGACATCGGATTGCGACGTGCTTGCCATCCAGAGCTCCAATGCAGTTGGGCAAGTTCCATTTCGTCTCAAAAGCCTTGGCTATCTCCTTCCATCTTTCAGGCTGTGTGGGTAGTGCCAGCTGTCTTTCGAAGGCATGAACGATGGCAAGGCAGACCTCAGGGATGAAGTTGCAGATGGTGTTGGGTGCCACACGGAAAGCATAAGCTAGGGACTTGTAGCTGTTTCCTGTTGCCATGTACCGCAGGGTGATAGCCAACTTCAGACCAGGTTCCAAAGCCCTCCTCATGTTGGTGTCTTGCTTAGCGATGAGTGGTCCAACAGCTTCCAGGATTTCAGCAAAGATGGCAGGGGGCATTCTAGTGTAGTTGTAGTAGCCGGACACGTCACGCACTTGCAGTTCAGGCAGCAGTTGATGGAAGTGACCATGTTGTTCCCTCTGCAGCAACCAGTTGCGAATCCACCACCTTTTCTGTCTCCTGGCCCTCCTCCTCCTCTGTCTCAAATAGACAGCTCCGATAGCAACAGCAGCAGCACCAGCCACAACAATAATTTCTTCTTCATTCATCATGCATATGTTCAGTAGGCAGTCGTTGTGTTCTCATTGAAGGGCAATCAGCAAATGAAGCAAGGAGGTCCTCTGTGTCCCTTTTTATAATGACCAAAAGTGACTCCTGCAGCAGCGAAACACACTTTGCCGCAGCGCTGCAACAACAGACGTTCGTCGATGCTTAAGAGACCTTCGTCGCTGCTTAAGGCAAGGACGACGAAGAAGGTCAGCATCGACGCGCCTGTAATGTCCTCGGCGCTTTATGAATGCATGTGCGACGATGAACCATCAAGTTACGCAGTAACAAGTCCCTAAATGCGGCGTTGCATCCTTACAGTCTTCGGCGAGGCTGTCATTTTCAGCGACGCATCTTACCTCGGGTGTACGCCGAAGGTTTCCTGATGCGTCGCAGGTCGCCAATTTCAGACGTAGCTGCCTCACAACCATCAGCGGCGTAAGAGGAAACAACATTGGGCGAAGTAAAAGCAGCCTCGCCGAATTCCAAAACAAAGTGCGACGCGTCTGTTTGGAACTGCGCTGAGGAAAGAGAGGCGTAACGCGGCGAAGAAAGCTTAAGAAGCGCCGCGGACACCTCAAGACTCACCGCGGCTACTAACTTTAAGCGTCGCACATGACACTAATTGATTACGTAATGTGCCAAAACCAACGTTCTACGCCACAACCTTCCAAGAAATGACTTCTCTTGATGCGTCGCTCTCAAATCGCCGTCGTGAGAACTAGCCATTATTTTTAGAGGTCAGTTTCATCGCCGTAGCTAGATTAGAACATTTTCTAGAATTTTTCCAGTTAGTGTCACTTAACTGTTGCAGAAAATTTCCAAAAATTGGAATAATAATATAGATTCTTTACAAAATTAAAAATTGACTGATTGAATGATTGAATTGAAAAGATCGATATATTCATGGTTAATGCATCTTTATTACTTGTTTGAAAAAGTCTACATTTTAGAATCCATACAAGCCTATACTCTTGTACAATTATGTCAAAGGCCCTGGCATGGATCATACTCTGATTTATAAACATTTGGCAGGTCAATTTAATAACCAGTGTGCTACCAACTTAGCTAACCCTCCCACCTATATAATTATAGTCCTACATGTAGGTCTATGGAAAATAAATTAAATATAAGAAAAAAAAAACTGTTCAGCTTTCTGTCTGGCTTGAGTCTGATTGCTCATCACCCACATATACCCAATTACCCACCTAGCTTGTATTCTTTGTTTTAAGCAGTTCAGCGGATTTAATAATAATTTCACAGATTTATTAATTTTCTATTTAACGAATATTTGAACGTTTTCCAAGCTACAACCTTCTAATCTAGCTGAATGAACAAGTCTCTCCACGACAAATCTATTGGTGCAAAAATTTCGCTTCTATCATTATTAGAAGTCCTTCAAATAAAAACCCAGCCTAACTCACTTGTTTCTATAACAAAAATAGGCAAATCCCGCGATCCCGCATCCCGCAACTGCGTCCCGCATTTCATTCAATGGGCGATATTTCAGGAATAGGCAAAAAGAGTGGCGATTTGTGAATGTGCTAAGTGGTCCAAAAAGACATGTAATGAGCGATAATTACAGAAAGGGGCATGGTAATTTCTTTGCCAATATCTAAATCAAGTCTTTTTTGGCTTTTTGACTATTTGGAGATTGTCAGTTTAGAGATTGGTTGACGCATTTATAGTAGATTTATAATTGCAGACTTTCTAAAGCCTGAATTGGCAACCTTTCCCAGGACATCTTTTCCTATAGGTCTCTATGATGTTATCTAACTTTTTGACATTACTCAGTCATTTTCGAATAACAATAATATGTCCAAAAAAAGTTGCACATGCAGACTTAAAGTCTGGAAATATTATAACTGGAGGCTTTTGGACCACAACTGAGATAAACTTCCAGAATTTATAATTTCAAATCAATCTGCATTGTACTGTTACAATTTTAGTACTAACATGATAATGGCACGGCCATGTGATTCGCGAAGCGATTATGTTGAGATTCAGATTTTTAAGTTTTTACTCTAGATATTCAATATGTACAAATAAAACAAATTTAATGAAATATTTTTTTCTGGGTAATTTTTTTTTTTTCAGAATTTTTTTTTTTTTCGGAATTTTTTTTTATTTTTCGGAATTTTCTTTTTTTTTTTCGGAATTTTTTTTTGGCTCTGTCTTGTCTATTAATTGCCATTAGCACTGCATGACTGCCCAATCTGCACTCCTGAAGCCAGTCAATAGTGTTGGTGATTCTGCCACCAGGAGGACTGTAGTCAGCACTCTATACGTGGTGCCCTCTGGAGGGCTCTGCCAAAAATTGTCTGACCTAGTTCTGAGGACGGCTCGCAGGCGCTCATCTGCCGTAAATAATTATCAAACACTGGAATAATGTAAGCTACAAAACAACTGGAATATTGTAACAATATATTGAGGAACAAAAGGGGTATGTTTTTTAATTGAATTGGATTCGAAACCAACAGATTGCTCAGTTGCTGGACCTATTTGACCTACATAAATTGTCGACCATCAATGTTTCTTGGTCCACTGTGCTGTCAACTGATCATTGTCTGCTTGCTGTGCTAAGTGAGCTACGCTCACGGCTGCCTTCGGCAGCCGTTCGCTTCGCTCATATCAATGACTTTCTTTACTGGAATTTTCAATTTCAATGACCAGTCCTGTTAAATATATGTTTGCAGAATCCCAAAATAATAATATAATTTTGATCTGTATGATAAATACACTTCACCACACCCACATTACTAGGCCGATTCAATTCCATAGACCTCACTGATGCTAACTACAGTGACCAGGTTGCAGCCTTTTTGTTGCCCTCCAGGTCTGTTAAAGTAGGAAGTCATGAACATGAGCAGTAAGTCATTTTACAAAAACAAAAGAGAAAGAAATGTGGCTCTTTGTTTCACAATTTAGCATTTCTGCACATAATGATCCAATTCCTATACAATTCGCAAGGGTAGAGGTGAATGGACATGCACTAGACAGAAAAGATTCACCAAATGGCCTTGGCTTGTGTGTCGCACACATATGTATTCTTCATCAGCAAGGCTTTGTGGGTGCATACAATGGCTTCAGCGAAAACTTCGCATGGCAAGTTGCACTTGATATGAAAACTACCAAAACTACTTCTACTCAAGCCTTGTGCACCTTGTCCATTTCGTGCAGAATTGTGTACCACTGACCATATTGCTTTTTCCTGTAATTTTATTCCTTCGACTTGAAAGAAGAAACACACTTCAAAGGTGGCAAAGAAGGAAGGGAAAACAAGCCAATGCACACATATATAGACATTGTACTTTCAGTTCAAAAAGGGAAGTTTCAGAGAGGTCAATGGCCTTTAACGGAATCAACAGATCGTAACTCCTTTGCGAAAGGATTGGGTGTTCTTCAAAGTTATACATAACAAAGGAGTCCTTGAAAGTCAGAACTAGGAAGCCAAAATTACCTTTGAAGTGGCATTGACTATCACAATGTCATCTCGATTCTGGTAACTTCAGACAGTTGAATCCAGACCATGGCAGATGTACATGTAAAATCCATGAAACCCTATCAACTTTCCCCAGGATGAATCGATGCCTCAGTCTTTGATCAGTAAATCCATAAAATAGATAGAACTTTCAAAATCATTCATGTATTGAACTTGAGTCAAATTTCAAGCTTTTAAAAACAATTTTTGAAGCTTCAACTGGATGAATTGGATGGGAACTAAGTAATAATAGAGATTACCATTAAAAAACCAGTCATATTATTATTTTTTCCTTATATTAAACTTACTAACATCTTTCCTCATATTCACTTACTGGCTTAATAACAAATCTTCTGCAGCCTCATTAAAAGAAACGGCAGGTCTCTCCCGGGCATCAGGTTTTCCTTTTGTATGTATTTTTTCCGGGTGTAATAAGTTAAATATCCTGAGGGGAGGGCTATTTTTCAGTTCAGCTGACTGTGAATATGGCTGCTGATGAGTGACCTGTACATCACATAGCATAGTTAACCGGGGTTTGTCATTTGTGAATTTTATCCAAATTCTACCTGACTCTCTGACTTTTGGGGGAAACATTCTTTGACAACAAATGGCAAGTCACTGGCATGGCAATTGTTGTGAAGCATGTTTTCGTTCTCTCTTTCAAGGGACTGATTTCTTCAGATATCAATTGAAGAATAAATAGATAAATTGTCTGAAAATGACATGAAAAGCTCAGGCTCATTAATGAAACTACAATAACAAAGTTGATTAACCATTTCATTAAGTTAACTGATCAGTGACAGTAGAATAGTCCATTCAGCAACGAGAATTTATTTGCTAGTAGTTTTATCACTTCAAGATATAACATAAAATGTTATGTACAATCATGTATTCTCCCTCAGTTTTGGCATTGCCGATTGAATAAACAGTGAGCTGTGTAGCAGTCCATTCTAGGATAGATTTCTGTTGGCAAAATGCTGAGTGCTGTTTGCCTTTCTCCTCAGAGGTATTGATTGACTTCTTGCGCCTGTTCCTTTTCCAACTTGTTGGTCACTTGCCTGGAGTCACACCCAAAGATTCTTCTTCGACTTCCACAGCAGTGGATGGGTGATGAATTCTGTGAAATAGTCGAAGTATGTACCTTCAGAGCCCGGAGCCATGAATTTCCCATACGATGCAATAAACGTCCTCCTCCTGCCTTGTGATGTTTTCAGTAAAGTGTACTACAGTTCATGCTATACTGCGTCACTATTCTTATCATCAGACAATAGAAATGTGTATGGTCCATCTGTCTGGTGCCCTGGTATCAGCATCATGTTACATCATGCAAATGGAAGGATTGTGGGCCAATGTTGGGTACTTAGCAAAAGGAAGGGGATTACCACATGGGTAGAGGAGTATCCTCAAAGAGCTGAAGCATCATCAGGATACCAAGAGTTTCTCATCTGAGAGCCATACTCAAAATGTAATACTGACTCTAACTATTTGCATTTAAAAAACAATGCATTGACCTTTGTAAGAGGGTGTACAAGTAGCCCATTGTTCTTGGTATAGCGGGGCAGGTATGTAAAAAAATAGTGCATTTATACATAGAAGCATGAAACTTGGTGCACACTTAAATAACATCTATACAAACATATTTGGATAGGGAGCCACTTCAGATTTAGCTTAGGTGACTACTGGCAGCCATTTTCCAAAATGGCGGTAAATTCTTCCATTTTGCTGCTTTCTGTGTAGTTCCTACAAATAGAATACACGTAAATATTGTTTTTTATTACTTCTCTGAGTATTCAGTACATTACTATAACATTTTTGGTAGCCTTGGTCTATTTTCAGGCTTGTTGGAATCCTTTTTGTTAGAAATATTGATTCAAACACTGGATTTCGCGGTTACGGATGGTTACACCAATTCTCTATAAATCTCAAAATAAATTACATATTTGGATAACTTGTAAGAAGAGCTTTCAAATGAGTACCCGCATCAATGGGTTTCGTAAACTTAGTGTTAAAATGGAAAAAATGAAAATACAATGATATTTGAAGATTTTGTTGTTTCTTTAATTTTGACAAAAAATTCACGGAAACTATTGATGCGACCATTCATTTGAAAGCTCTTCTTACAAGGAATTCAAATATGTAGTCAGTTTTAAAATCAATTGAGATTCCATGAAACTATGTGAAACCGCAAAAATGATACATTTTCTTCTACAGTTCTAACAAAATGGACCCTGACTACCCTAAAATACCTAAGTTCAATCCAGAAATCAATTGATAATGTTCTTTAGATCTGTAGAAGGAATAATGAGCACTGTTTCGATACTTTAATACTATAGGCACTTCACAGAAAGCAGGAAAATGAGAAAATTAGCCGCCATTTTGGAAAATGGCTGCCATGGGTCAACTAGGTCAAATCTGAAGTGGCTCCCTATCTAAATATTTTCTTTAAGACATTTTAAAAATTTGTGCCAAGTTTCATGCTTCTATGTATAAATGCACTATTACCCACCTACTCATGACAAATCTGCCCCGCTAGCAAAGACATTGGGCGCTGGAGGGAGTATTGGAGATCATCTTTATTATTCAGAATCCAAACTATTGATGAAAACAGCATTTTTGTTTGTGTTTGTAAATTGCTGGTTCAAGGATTTGTTCTATCTCAATAACTGTTGGTCATAGAGACCTGATATATAGCTCAGTGTGTGCAGAATAGCCACTTTCCTATACGTTGGTAATACATTCTTCAGCTCTAAGTAGTACGGATTTCTAGTTATAGGCATGATGCTAATGACATACATATTTGTTATTTTAATTGATCAAAATGCAGTTTCTCAAAAAGAAATGGCACTAGAGACCTTGAACTTGGCCCAAAATGTGCAAGCAACTTGCCTAATCATTGGCAACAGATTGTGTAGCCCAAAGTGGTCAGGATTTTTTAGTTATAAGCGTGATTTTAATGACAGTCAAAAAACATTACAGCTGTGTTTATCACCTCAGTGCAGATCAGCAGAGCATTGGGACCCTTAGACATGAAAGTGCAGTGATAGCTGGTTGTTTGACCCACTCAATGCAAACTTTAAAAGGCATTTCTGGAGCGAAAAATTTTCATTTTTTTTTCAGCTGAAATTTCAATGTTTTCAAATTTTGACCCATGTGAAAGTTTAACTGTGAAGTTTCCAGCAAAAAGCACATGTTCCTGGAGACACAAGAAGACTTTGTGACAGAAAATGTTGCTTTATACATTTCAAGGTCAGAAGTATTCCAGTCATCTGACATGTATTCCTTTCATATTCATAAATAACAGCCTTGGTTATCAAAAGGGAAAAAGTAGAGAAACGGTATTGAACATCCAATATAAGAGGAGATGTTAAACATAAAACAACGTATCTCTTGTTTCGTGAAACTCAATGAATATGGAGGCAATAAAGCAACCCTGGCTGAAAACTTGTAATTTCAAGATTGTGGCGATGCACCAGTGGTATAAACTGAGAAATAATGGATGTATTATGTCTACATTTCTCACTCTGTCATGTGTGATTGATACATGTATGTGGATTTTGAGAAACTTTCAAAGGAGAACGTAGTAAATGTCATGTGTACCCAAAAAAAGTTTGTTTGGTGCTCCGATGTTATAAAAAAAAGAGGCAGAATTTGTGAGTTGAGACCACTATATAATCAGATGACAGCTCCCTGAATAAAATGATGGCTTTTTCAAACCAATGACTTTAGAGGAACAGATGTTGTGCAACTCCTAAATCAACTGGACCAGTCTGCACGTACTGCATTCTTTTTTGTAGTGATGATGCTCTGTGTGGTGGTTGCAGATCTGGACCTTGGGCAGACTCCTCATACAAGATTATTATTTGCTCAGCAGGGGTGTTTGACTGGCTTGCATGATCTGACAACACTCACTTTATTGTTCATATCTTAGCTCTGTCTACTTATTTCTTATGAACAAGATAGTAATATGGAACACAAGTGACACTCTGGCAGCCCGTCAGAAAATATCTTCACAAAGGCACTGTTGGCTTAGCAAAACAAAAAAGAAGATATATTTGCTAACACCTGTTATCTCCTTTTTGTGAGCATCCACTGCCGTAATTAATATACACCAAGTTGCCTAAATTATGTCTTTTTGTCATTGTCACCCTTTTGCAAGGCGACCTGCTCAATTTGACGAAAAGCGTTCTAAATAGGACATCTCAAGTGTCGCCTTGCCAATTATTTGTCACTTGAAAAGTATAATGCATAATGTATCCCAAATGGCTGAAATAAAAATCTGTCTGTCTGTCTATCTGTCTGTCTACAAACCCCTCTTTATTAATGGTATTATGAATCTCATTGATAACCTCAGTGCTTATAGATTATCAACCAAGAACCAGATCACCTCTTTGCACGTGGCCTGCTTACAAAATCAAAGTCAACTACCCCGACGCCAGATGGGGTGCAAAGTTCACCATATATGCTTTCTATATAATGGTAACAATTGTCAAATGAGGTAAATTTATCTGTTTTGCCAAAATTATGTGTCTGAAATACAGTGCATTTCTTGAAAGAAATAAAAAACAGACAAAATGTTCGAAAAATTTGTAGGGATCAAATCAGGACCTCAATTGCATAATCTACTAGTGTAGTAACAGGGATATCTGGAGAGATTATTTCAACCTTCTCTTCATCATCTGGGCTTTTTGGCTGTGAACATTAGCTTCAGCGGAAACTTTGCATGTAAATGTGTATCTGATATGAAAAGTGACAAAACTGTCAAGGCTTCTGCTCTGTGCAAAATTGTTTGTCATTGAGCATCTCTTTCATATTTTTTTTCCACTGTAGATATTGACGTGTGGGGAATAACTAACTTATAAAGGGCACATAGTGGCTAACAAAGAATTTTCTAGACATCGCCTCTTCAGTTTAATGTTGGAAGTATTGAAAGGTCAATGACCTTTATGAGATTATAGCATTGCCCGAGGTGTAATTCAATATTATACATAGCATAGAAGTCCTTTAAAAGTCAAACCAGGAAGCCAGAAATTACCTTTGAAGTGGTGTAGACTGTCACAATGTTGTCTTGTTTCCTGTGACATCATAGAGTTGATCCAAGACCATGGCAGATGTAAAATCCTCTCACACCCTATCAACTTTCATAGAATGACTGGATGTCCCAGTCTTTGATTACAAGACTGAGAAGCTTTCAATTTCTAGTCTGTGGATGAACTGAACTTCAATATATCATTACACCACAACAGTTTGTGAAGCTTCAACCACATGTATGATATCAGAACTGTATAATTACAGAGCTTTTCACTTAAGAACCATTGACAATGTTGCTACATTTTAAACAAAAAGCAGTTACTGACAAAGCCAAGTTATAAAGTTGAGGAGATTACGAAGTTCAACCTCCTCAAAAGTTTTACTAAATGTATCTTCTGCAGCCTAATTCAATGAAACATCATGTCCCTTCCAAGAATCAAGTTTCCCTATATACCATGAAGATGAAATTACTTATCCTGAATGGTGGAAATATGACTGATCCAAAGTTGTTGTTTTTTGGATAGAAATAAACTACATGTAAAAGTCAAACATTTTGTCAAGTAAGTTGAATATTATTAACTAGAAAATAATCACATAATATTTCTGCCATTCTGGCACCTCCATCGTTTTGCCCATTGAATGTTGAATAAACAGTGAGCTGTGTAGCAGTCAATTCTAGATAGACAGATTCCAAGCTGCAAAATGCTGAGTGCTGTTTGCCTTTCTCCTCAGAGGTATTGATTGACTTCTTGCTTCGGTCGCTTTCCAACTTGTTGGTCACTTTCCTGGAGTCGCACCGTAAGATTTCAGTAACTGCAAGATGTTTCCTGGAGTTCTTCTGCAATTTATGAATGGAAGTTCTCAGACAGCATACTAACCATAAACAAAATCAGAAGAAACATCTGTTTTCCATCTTTTCATTTTCACTCTCAGTATCTGTGTGTTTACATGCAGGGACTGGAGGGAGTTACAAAAAATTGAGCGGATAGACTATCGAACTGAAAAGAATTTTTCATAGTTCAATAACACAGAATATGATTTAAGTCATAGTAAATGCTATTATGGCCTCCGTGCGAGTTTTGTACATGACAGGAAAGGATAGCGAAGTATCCAAGGTAGGGCAAATTATCTTTGTGTGTGTTTAGATCGTGCTTTTTGTAATAAACTTAAACATGCACGAGCTTGTGCAATATCTTCTAAATTTTCACATAATTTGCAAGCCCTACTTTTGATCTTTTGGTGAAGATCTTTTCCATGTACATACGCTCCATAGAAAAATCTTGTTTCAGTGTCTTTTGTCACCCATATGCATGAAGACCTACATTTCAGCTTTATGACTATGCAAATCCCCTATTTATGGGTGGTATTATGAATCCCATTCAAGACCCCCAGTTTTTATGAATCATCAACCAAGAGCCAGGTCAACCTCGATCCACGTGGCTAGCTTACCAATTCAGTCAGGACTCAGGAGACTTTGTTGGTGAGTGAAGGTGCTTGTGAAATCCTTCCCCTCTGCTCCAGACATGCAGGATGCAAGTGACCATAGCAAGATATCATTACAGACGACTATTATGTTTATGTGTAATATTGTGTATTTCACCAGCGGAAAACTGGGAAATTTGATTATTTCAAAACAGACTGGTGAGGTTTAAAATAGGTAAGGAATAAACCAGCTACTAGAGCCCTGCGCGGGATGTCCCGTCCCGCGCGGGATGCGGGATCCCGCATCCCGCGGGATCCCGCGGGATACCGCAAACAAAATTCCTGCGGGACGGGACGGGGCGGGACTGCAAATGGCCACTGCGGGACGGGAGCGGGATCCCGCACTGGTTCAGTGTGCGGGAGCGGGGCGGGGCGGGGCTTGGTTGCGGGACTGTGCGGGATTGTAATTTAAGCAGTTTCAAGGAAAGCAATATTGCAAAGTTGAATTAATTTTGACAATCTAGTATTATTAAAGTGTATGATGTATGATTTACCACTATAACTATTAGGCCCCTAATTAGACATCTGACTTAAGCCATTTTAAAATAGACCAGACTTTTATAATCAGGCGCTGTGATAGAAAGTGTAATATAATATAAAGAATGAAATAATTGATTACTTGATGCAGAAACAGGTAATGTGTAGAGTTGTTCTATTGTTTAGACAATGAATGCAATTTGGTCAAAGTTTTTACCCCTTTAAATATGGGAATGCCCCTGGTTTGGGGATTCCCCAGATTCACTGGATATATACTGCAATTTAATTGTAAAATGGTAGTTGGCTTTAGATATACTAGCAGGGTTTGATTCAAGTACAAATAAACCTATACCCATCTGATTATTCTTCAGATATATGTACTAACTGAATGAGTTGAATGGTTTGTGAAATATTTATATATATATATTACTAAAGAAACTAGGCAGATATATTACTAATAAATGTTGATATTTGATCATCAGAGGTCAGATTAATTTATTATTTCATTATTTGCTTGTTAGAAACGGGAATCCAATAAAGCAGTAATATTTTTTAAAATCTAAATAAAATTAACTTATTAACTAAAAGTTATAGTGTCTGATGGATGTTCATACAATAGCTACCCCTATTGCAATGCAACAGTGCTCACAATAGACATGGATGGCCTTTGTTTGAATAGCAATTAAGACAATGCTCAGTGTTTGAATAGCAATTTAATAGCATTCAAAATGAATCAGGGTTATGCCATGAAAATAAGTGCTATTTCATATTAGACAATATCACAGGCATTTGCAGTTAATCTAAGTCAGTATCATGAAAATTTAAATTGCAACATTTGTGAAATTGTAAATATAATCATGTGAATTATAGATTACTGGATTCATATATATATATTATATATATGAATCATTATAAAACTGCATGGTATAAGTTGGTACTAATTTCAGTTGTATAAATTTTGATCTCCCTTGTATCCGTGTCTGTGCTGGGCAAGTAAAAGATCCCTCACATGGGGTAAATGTGTAACATGTTAAGGACTCCCGCTCTCTCTCCCTTCTCATCAATCCACCCCATGAGGGCCCAGGACAGGGCTTGGAGAGCTGCACTTATCTATCTATCTATCTATCTTGACTAAATACAAACAAATTCTAGAGTTGATAATGCACTTACAGTAGACGAAAAACAAGTGCTTACAGAAAAGCTGTTGGTGGATATCAATGACCTCACAACATGCCCTTTCAAATACATTGAAATGAATTGTCAATTTGTCATTCAGTGTCTTGTGACCTCATTGATGAGTGATATGACCTTTTCTAAATGCCTATAATTATATTAAACTAGATTTTGAATAAGTGCGGGACTGAGTGCGGGACTGATGTAGGCTGCGGGACGGGACGGGAGTCCCGCAAACATATTCCTGCGGGAGCGGGGCAGGACGGGACAGATAATGGAGAGTGCGGGACGGGACGCGGGTCCCGCAAAGAAAAGAGCTGCGGGGCGGGACGGGAGCGGGACTGGATTTTGTGGGACGGGACGGGGCGGGACGGAAAAATCAGTCCCGCGCAGGGCTCTACCAGCTACAGATCTCTGAACATGTGAGAAAGTAATTATCGTATATATATCGCTGTAAAATTGAGATGATGGTATTTGACATCCACTTTGATGATGAATTTTTATGCTTTCAAGGTTTAAATGTTCAGAGGACTCCTTTTCTCCATATAACATTGAAACAAACCTTAATCTTTGACTTTTCAAGGAATTTGAGCATCCTAAAAATCCTTGAACGGTTAATGTCATCAAAAGACTTGCAATATACTATTCGTATTACAGAGACATTGTTTCTGCATGAACCCCCCCCCCCCCTAGGGTGGTCCACATGTCAATGGAAAAAATCAAATCTCCTAAAACACCCAATTTGAAGGTGGAAATTGATGACCACATCAGTAAAACAAACACATGATAAATTTCAGCTAAATCGGTTAATATTTAGAGGTGGCACAAAGCCCTTGAAGTTTATCATGTAATTCCTCGTTTGCGCAACTGAAAAATTGGTTAATTTCCCAGATCTTTCTCAGAAGCGAATATTTTTTCCTGATTTTTAAGTATATGATAAAATTGGCATGGCAAAGTAATATCTGGGGGTAATCTTTCATTTATGCCCCATGGAGCCAGACTTTGTTTAACTGCTTTTATGAAAAAAGGCCTGATAATTGACCTATGTAATAGCTATGCTGACCTTCTACGAAACTTTGTAAGTCTGAAAGAATATCAGGACTAGATTGGGCATCCTGGATATACTAAATAAAAGTTACTTTATCAAAATAATACGCCGTTACAGAAAGATTTGCAAATACCGATGATTTTGAGGTCTGCCGATGGGCAAATGCATGTTAATCTTCAACTGCTTTGTGCCACCTCTAAATATCAATTAATTTTGCTGAAATTTTCACACAATACCTTCTATCCATATAAGATCATAATGCAAACATTCAAATCAGAGAAATTCAGAAGACAGTGTTTTTGGACTACCCTACCCCCCCCCCCTTCCGAGATTCAATGATTTTTAACATCCCCAAAAACCAGTGATAGATTTAAATATCAGCTAGAAACATATATACAGAGACCAAGAAGAGATGTTTCTCTTGGCACTTGGATTCATTGGATCATTGAAGCTTGTTTTGACATCCAAATTAACAAATCCCTAAAACTAAAAGAATAGAGTTGCTTTTCATATCGAGTACAAGATGCCCCGAGAAGTTTTTGTCTATACCAGTTTGGCAGTACCTTGGCACCCTAAAGCCTGGCTGATGAAGAATACATATATATGCAGTTCACAGGCTGAGGCCATTTGCCAAGTCTTGTCTGTCCATGCACTTTGGCCTGAAGAGTTGTATGGGAATTGGAAGATTATGTGCAGCAAAGCCACACTGAACAATGCACCATATCTCTCTTTCTTCATTTTCTGTGTTCTATACTCTCTGGGCTTCACATTACTCTTGCATTTCAGCAGTTGAATTGAAGAAGAGTATGGCATGATCTGACCACATTGAATATGTGGTTAAAGTATATTATAATATAAAAAATCCTTTAAAACCCCAGTTTTAAGGTATGTGCTGATCAAGAAGTCCTTCAACTTAGTTTAACTGTCAATTTGTTTATTATTGAAGGCTATATCTAATTCATCTAAAGCATTGCTACAAACTAATTAATATACTATCTATATACGAGGGGTGTCCCAAAAGTTCTGACCAATTTTTTTGGCAGACCTTTCTATTTGAAATAGCTAAATGAAATTTTCACAGAATAAATTTCAGGTATTTGACCATCTATTTTGAAAAAATCAAGACTGTAAGAAGTATTTAAGTTACTGTTCTGTTACCATGGTTACGAGAGGTCAGTGAACGCAGCGCAGCTCAATTTCTCAGACGAAATTCAGCAAATTAGCTGTGTTAAAAGTCAGAGAATTTATAGTAAAAAAGCAAATGCTTGCAAGAAAATGTATTTCCTGATAGGCTTCCAGTCTTTCAAGACATCTTCCAGTAGATTATAAACATTTATTCATATTTCAACCTGATCAGCTGAGGCAAATACCAAAGGCGTTTTCCAGCAGTAGCCTAACAGCACTTGAGACGGTATGGCTGAAACAATCTGCTGTCAAGAGGCAGTGCTCAAGAACCTTAGGTTCAAAACCCGATCTCATCAGCTTTAATTACCAGATTTGGCCTTCTGTATTTTTGCGTGATACTAAAATTTATATACCAGTTCAAAAACTAAAGAAATAATAGTCATAACGAGAAATGAAGCAGTCTCCACATACACTGAAATTCCACAATTTAGGAACAGCCCAGTTTGGAGGTCCCAGGTGATGGCCTCAGCACATGGGTTAAACTGATTCACAGTGACTTTAAATGTAAATGAAAAACTTTGAGATACTGTTAGGTTTCCAAATAATATTTTTCATCATCATCCATTGCATATTTACAGTAAATTCCTTGGTTATTTATAAGCCTAGACACTTCGATTTGGCCTAAAAAATTGAGCTGCGCTGGGTGCACTGACCTTCTGTTTCCATGGCAACAGGAAAGTTATTTAAAATGTTTGAACAGGTACCATATTTTCAAAATGGATAGTGAAATACCTGAAATTGATTCTGTGAAAATTTCATACAGCTACTTCAAATAGAAAGGTCTGCCAAAAAAATTGGTCAGAACTTTGGGACGCCCCTCGTATGTAGTTGACAGTTTATCTTCTTTAAAACATTCGCTTTGAGAAGGCTGGACCAACTCTTTGAGCCTGAACAACAATTTATATTGAGGTATTTTGACTCAACATTGTCTGTTATCTGATTTGTGAATTCTGGCTAAAAATGCAGTTCTGTTCGAGTGCCATGCCATGTAATATGTTTATTTGAATACAAACTGTAAAGCTTCTACAAATAGCATCTGGGCAATTCCGTAAAGTCTGATTCACAGATTTGACACTTTAGCAGCTTGTGTAACCCTACCATTACACCTCAGCTATTTCCTTGTTAAACAGGGATGAGGGCAGGTAATAGGGGATTCAGAGAAGCCACCAACCAAAGCTCCAAGTGTAACAGGAGCTGAGCTACAGAGCAAATATCATGGTGTCGGACGTACATCACACGGTGTACGTCCGACACCATGATATTTTGCCATAGCGTGACTCGTGTTACACTTGAAGCTTTGGTTGATGGCTTGTCTGATACCCCTATTACGTGCCCTCATGCCTGGATAACAATGAAATAGCTAAGCTATAATGGTAGGGCTAAACAAGCTGCTAAAGTGTCAAATCTGTGAATCAGACTTTACGGAATTGCCCATCTGCTTCTGGAGCCACTGAAAGCCTTTGTAACAAAAAGTGTAGCTCTTTACTATTTTGTACAGCATTATTCCCCCCAGCAGTATCTCCTTTTTGTTTTTTAATAAATAACGACCAGCATTTTCGATAAAGAAAAATGTGAAGAAACAGCATTGGAACATACAAGATAACAGGATGCTGTGATAAACATAAAACAACCTTGCTCTTGTTTCTAGAAATGGTATGAATATAGAGACAAAAACAGTTATGGCATAATATTTGTCACTTTCAGATGTCTGGTGGTGCATGAGTGGTGCAAACTAAAGAATTATGGACATAATAAAGAGACCATAATGGAAATAATGTAAAAAGTTTGCCTTAATTGCGAAATTGTCTGTTGAAGCCACTAAAAAGATAATCCTGCCTCAGTGACTAAAATGACTGCCTTCACCTAGATAAAACTCCACAAAACAGAAAAAAAAACAACAGAGATTTTAATTGGAACCAACTGCTTATTTTCAATGCTGAAGTAGGAAGACAATGACGATCATTACAAAGCCGAAGGAGTGTTAGTAAAATTTGCTCATCAATGAGTCAGCATAGTCAGTGAAATGCAGCTGTTTCCAGAAGCTGTCCTTCGTATGATGTAGATAAAAACAAAAAGAAGTTATGAATTCTAAAGATCTTAAAAATCTTTCGAGTTTTCACACATGTACCTATTGTAAATTTTAAACAAGAGGAATAATACTGATAATCAGAATTACTGCCCTGGACTTAAATCTAGGAATTCAAATGAACAGTGACTGTTGTTATTTGGTTCCTAAACAGTAAGCACTGAATCAGTTTTTTGAAACCCTCCAGTGAGACGTTGTGCTGTGATTGTGGTTTTCTGGTTCTTGGATAAACACCTCACTCTAGACTATTATTTGCTCAGCAGGGGAATCCCACTGGATTGCATGATCTGACAACACCTACTTTATTGTTCATATCTTAACTCAGTCTACTTATTTCTCCTAACAAGATGGCATAAAGGAACATGGATGACTCTCTGGCAGCCTTTCATGAGATATTGTCACCACAGGGGCAACTTTTGGGCTATGCAAAGAAAGAGATATACTTGCAAGGCGGTTTGTCCTGCTTGTGAGCATCCATCACATAATTGATACACTGCATGTTGCCCCAATCAGGTCTCTGTGTCATTGTCACCATTCTGCAGGAAGACCTGCTCAGCTTGACGACTCTACAAATCCCCTCTTTATGGGTGCTATTATGAATCTTATTCATGACCTCAATTCTTATTGATCATCTACCAAGAACCAGATTGATTCCATATACATGGTCTGCTTACCAAGTGGTAGTCATCAGACAGTGTAGGGTAAGCAAGGTGCTTTTGTTAAGGCAGGATGCAAAGATTACCATACACTTAGTACGAGTTGCTTACTCTGTTTCATTGTGACAATTCACAAATGATCCAAAAATCTACTGTGTGGTGTTAAAGATGAAAAGAACAGAAAAAAAAAGATGAACCATCCTTGTAACAATGCATTGCTTACAACATTAAAAAAAGGCAACAGAAACACACTGAGTGGTTATATGTGTACTACATGTATCATCCTTGGGATGAAATAATTTGAAAGCATAAATTATTTACATTCTACCTATTTCAGAAGTTGAAATGCTCCACAGCTCTAGCAAGTCAAACATCATTGAACTTGTTGTAACAGAGAAGTTACAATCAAATTCAAGTTTCAAGTTTCAAGTTGATTTAAATTGAAGATGTTAGACAAAATTAAGAAAACAAACGCACAGTTTAATGTAATACCCAAAATCTTAATTAGTTACTTCTTTGGTGAATTCATCCTCATGAATGTTTTCCTCATTTTGCAGTATGTCGAATTTTTCACGAGAAATTAGCTCTTGTTTCAATGATCTTGATGGATCACCCTTATTAAACTGATTTATTCAATCACATTTAAATTGACTGAGGACTGTTTACACAGTCTGGCAAAAAGGATAGATTTAGCTTAAATTTCTCTTTGCTGTATTGTAATATGCTTTAATTTAGGATAGGACAGGATATTTATTTTGATATGGTTACTGGTGTTAATTGTTAAAAAATCTGCCAGATAGCTGGATGCAGTTGAAATTGTCTGCTGTGACGAAATTAATTTTCTTGATGCAATGTTGTCAGAAAAATCTGCATCTGCTGTGAGTCTCAATTTTCAATGACATCAACTGGATCCGATTTGGATTTCAAAAGTAAAAAGGCAAGCTACAAATTAGCATGCTCTAGATATCTCCTCTACAGCTTAAGTTTGTCATACCATAGGATTTGAAGATTGATGGATGATTGGGACGTTATGTCCTGTAATTATGCAATTGGTAGGCAGGAGGAGGACATGGAAATGAGGCGAACAATGATTGAAACAGCTGTCGACATAATCAGATAGGAGGAATTCATTAGGTTTATAAAAATATGGTATTTATCATTTGCCCTGCAATGCCTGCATGTTGTTTTGTCTTATAGAAGACTCATACTTGAAGTTTTGCTTAACATACATTGATGATGCATATTCTTTCCCATAGAAATGACTCCAGAGCATACATGTATGTGGTACCAGAAAAAGTCCAGATTATATACCGTGACATGAAGCAGACTACGACTTTTCCCTGATATCTTGTCCAATCGAGTCAATTGTGTAAGCAGCTACATCCCTGAAGGACTGATTGTCTCCTGATAGAAATGCAAAGTGATGTTTGCACAGATCCTAGGTTGGTATTGACTGATGTCTTTCTTTCTGTCACTACACCGGTTGAGAGGGAGTCTGTTACGAATCCTCCAGAGGGGACATAGATTTAATTAATTTGTGTGTTGCAATGTTCCGTTTTCTTCATTCCTGTTCATCTTGTTCATAGGTATGAGTTAGTGTGTTTGCTGCCTGCATAAAAGCTAGCAAAATTATGAAATAGATATTAACTTTGGGTAAAGGAGGAAAAAATTGAGCTAAGGGAAAAACAATTTGGTTAGACACAAGAAACATTAAATTTTGGGCCCATTAAGAAATATAATGTACTGTCCAACCTAATTGATCTTATGCATTTATGCCCTATATTAGCAATGATTTTCACCGGAAGGCATCTGACTATTCACACTAGTGCTGATGGGGCGTGAAACACAAACTCATGTATGCAGGTAAAAAAGAGAAATCTACATGTACATACATTGCCTTGCTTCTTCAGTGGAATTGTTTTCCTTTCTGCTTGAGTTAATGACAATGACAAAGTTTATTTTGTTTCCGTTTTGTATACAAGAAAAAAAAAGATATAAAATAAAATAAAACATGCTTTAGTCACAAGAAACTGACACTGATGTATGATATCACCCTATTAGCTGCAGAAAACAACTTGTCAGGAGTAGCAGTCGCACCTTCACGTCTTTCAGGCAAAATTATATAGAGATTCAGATCTTTGGAGAATGGCTTGCAGCCAAAGAACACTTGGGTCTGGTATGACTCCAGGGAAGTGACCAACAAGTTAGAAAGAGGCAAAGAAATGGATCAATCAATACCTCTGAGGAAAAGTAAAAACAGCACTCTGCATTTTGCCGATGGAACTTCTTGTTCCGATACTGGTGCATCCCACAGAGCTCAGGTATTTTATAATAATGCTTCTGGAACTGAGGAAACAAAGTAATATCTTGATATGATCCCTGCATTTTCGTCATTGCATACCTCTGTATTGCATACCTGTGTACTACAAAAGCTGTTACATGTCCTTCCTGTGGTGAATTATCAGCTATAACATTCAAGATTGATGAAAATGCCTTTATATATAATATCAGTTAAGCTCGAGTCACTGATATGAAGTTAATCGATTTTTGTCAGCCCTTCCATCTTGAGCATATTTGAGCCCTGCCATTTTTCTGCAATATGAAGTTTTTTTCCCCAATTGTTCTGTGATAACCCATAATGATGTTACTTTTTGTGTGATTATCTCCATAGAAGACAACTACAAAGACCTAATCTCAGAAAATAGACATTGTGGCTTTGACTGAGCTTACAATGTCAGAGGGTTAGTGTCTGTTATTCTTGACATGTATATTGCTTCGTTGGCTCCTGGAATAAATATGACATCTAGTTTTGTATTCTGCTATTAACTAGAAATTTTTTTCCTTATCCTAACCTATCCTATCCTATCCTATCCTATCCTATCCTATCTAGGGGGGAGGGTTGGTCTAGCGATAGCATGCTGGGCTGCCATCGCCGGGTCCAGGGTTAGATTCCAGCTCTTGCCGGGTCACCTTGGCCTATGTTGGACGGCTGTTTCAGTCATCCTTCACCCCATTGCCGTGTCCTCCTCCTATCCTAATAAGCCTACCAAGTGCATAAATACAGGACGTAAAGCCCCAATCATCCATCCGATCCTATCCTATCCAATCTTATCCTATCCTATCTTTGCACAATTTTATTTCTCATGTTGCTGTTACTTTGTATATTCCAGATTTGTATATGCCAGATGTCAAAAGAAAACATTAACTGAATTGTCTAACCTTTCTCACTCAGCCCATATTGCAGAGACGTCTGGGCTTTGCCAGTATCACAGTGAAAATTTAACTTCCTTACAGTGACTGAGATCAAATTGGTTTGCCCAGCTGCCTCAGTGTCCACCTGCGTCATTTCACAAAGACATTATTATATAGGGTTGTTCTGAACAATTATTTGTTGTATGTCCCTTAATATTACTGTCCTAGGGACGGACGCAGGAGGGGGGATGGGTGGGATGCATCCCCCCCACCGGACCAAAATTTATATATTTTTACATGTTAATTTCATCCGCACACAGCCGTGCCATGTCGCGAATTATGCGTTCTGCGACGGGACAACCCGATAGACCCCCCCCCCCAGAATTTTCTGGATCCTCCCCTGAATAACTGTCCATATACTGTTGCACCCGATTTGTCATGGATATTACTAATTTGGCAAGAAACAGGGCCTTTCTAAAGGTAAATTTCTAAAGGGCCCTTGTGACTGCTTTGGGTGTTACTTTCCAAGAGTCTTTTTGGCACATTTCCAAATCATTCAAAATCACTTGGTTGAATTATGTGTATAGTGGTTTTGGACAAAGATCATATCTTTTCAGAACATGTCGAAATCACTTGATGTTACTAATTTAAGCTGTAGTCGATTTTGACAGGATTCTGTTCTTTGGGTAATACATGCTGCCATAATGAGTGAATTAGGTTTATATTTATTTTGCACATAAATGCCATATTATCACACACTGACCATTACTAAAGCCGTAAATACTTGTAAACGTCCAAAAAGACAACGATTGATTCAGGCATAGTCTTTCTGCTGTCTTCTAAATCAATCGTACATGTATGTGAGTGTCTGTATCAGAGTGTATATCCTTTGGGCACACACACCTTTTGTCTAATCATTGTGCTGGACTGTCGCTGAGTTCTTTGTTTAATTTTAAAACACCAATCTGTGTCAATGTTTGCTAATGATTTGTTTTTCTTCTTTTCAGGTGAGTCATGAACCTTTTCTCTGAATATTTGTGTTGTTCAAATTTCAAGGTAAGATCAAATTTATACAATTGTGATATTAAGGATATCTGGGTGTTGCTATATCATGATGGGCTGGCTTCCTGTTAGTCTAGAGACAAGTTCTAGATAATCATCGTGGAATATAGATTGAATTAAATATGAAGGGGGCTGTGCAAAGCATCAACAAAGGACATATGAACACAGTACCCCTGAGCAAACTTTAACTTAAAAGATAAATTAGAGAGAAAAGTATAGGTGCATAGCTGTAGAGCTAGGTCAGGAGAAAATCTTGAACTGTCCAATATCAGTTGTTCCAAAATGTGCAGCATTTAAATTAAAGAGAATGATAAAATAATGTGACGGTCTTAAACTGCATGAACACTTGTAGCCTTGTGGCAATTGGTTTCATCATCATGAAAACGACTAGACTGATGGTCTTAATACATGCATGTAGATGTGAGAAACATCAGTCAAAATATTCTGAAGAAAAACTGACATTGAAGAATTCACTCTTCGGACTATGCAATCTGATAACAAAACCAGTTCTTACTATCGTGTTTGCAGTCAGATCTATAGTCAGTAAAGGGGTATTTGACTCTTTGAGTGACTCATGCATGTTCCCTTAAAGGGAGTGTCATTGTGTTATTGATATCTTTGATGATGTAATTTAGCAGGTAACCTGCCGTGAAGTAAATGTTGTAAGTGGTGAAAATATTGTCTTTGAGCTTTATGGTTGCATTCCGTAGAGAGAAAGTGTGATATTTTTCTTCGGAATCATTCTAAATCTCTATTTCGACATGGAACCACACTTCAAGAAATCATATTAGAAACAGAGGAGTGATGGCATTTTACTGCATTTTTCACCAACAATTGTTTTAGTCTGCATTATTTTGAATATTGGATGAGTAGCATTGAGTACTGGAGCTGCTTCAGAATTTACAGATGCTCTGGTTTGTTTACAGACTTCCTTCTTTCTAAACTGATTTATTTAATTGGATTTAAAGTTATCAATTAGTGTTTACACAGTCTGGCAGAAGATAAAATATCTGACTTTAAATTCTGTTTTCTAGTTTCAATCGAAACATGTTTTGATATGATTTGAGCAAAGTCTGCCAAATTGTGGATGCACATTGCAAAATTAGTATATAAAGACGCTAGAAAAATGCTGCTCTATTTGTCAAGTTGATCTGATTTTGCTTTGATTGGCATCAACATTGCACTTTGATTAGTCTATCAATGCGGCTTGGATTTTTTAAATCATGCCCCTTAATAAAGTCTAGAAAATGCAAAAGCTCTAATTCTATTACTGTGTTACAAATTTCTTCCAACAACTTATCTTTGTATAATGTTTGATTGTTCACTGGACCTTAAATTTTTTAGCAAAACATTTAGCTGAAGCGTTATGCCAAAAAAGTAAGTTCCTGTGAACAATTAATCATTACACATGGATATACCTGGAACCAAGAAAAACTTTTTCTCCATAACTTATCATTTATTTATTATTTGATAAACTTTTTTACTCTCTATCTTGAGGGTTTGTTTTTCCAGTTTTTGCTTCCATTGGCTATTATAATTTGTCTTTTGATTAGATTATTCACATAGATGTTGCCAGGGAAGATGCAAAAGATACATTGTACTTGATTTTTTACTGCAAAGGAAAACTCAGATTTTTCAAATGAGTCCATTATATAAACAGTCAGATCCCTCAAGGACTAGTTGTATCCTGATGGAAAATGCAAATTGATATTTGCACTCCTCTGAGATATTGACACTGTTTGGCAGATGTTTTTCTGCTTCCTGCTAGAGTGACTTTGAGGAGTCTTTGTTGTCTTCCGGAATATTGATGTACAGTGTACTGATTTTCCAGCAGACGCTGTTGTGACATATATTACATCTACAGATTCTACACGATTCTAAGCATGTCAAGCACATCACACTGATATTTGTACCCCTAAGCACACAGAAAAGTAGCAGATGAACAGATCAAATCCATTTCTTGTGGAATGCCTTGCAACCAAAGAACTCTTTGGTCTGATGTGACTCCAGGGAAGTGACCAAACGAAATACATCAATTGATGCCTCTGAGGAAAAGTACAAACAGTACTCTGCATTTTGCTGATGGCCTTTTGCACCCAAGAAGCAGCTTATATGTGTGATTCCGAGACCAAGAAATCTCTGCTTGAATTGATAGAACAAAAAATCAAGGTTGTAGACTCAGTATTGACTGTCCGATGATACCTACCGTAAAAATTATTTAAGGAACTCACTGTAAGAGATTTGAAAAATACCTTTCATTGGGGTGCTTTGAGAAATAGGCAGGGATATCCTATTTGTGACAAGCATGTCCAGACATTTTTTTAGGCACTCTGGCGTTTCTTTTTTTCATTCTTAGAGTATATATGTGTATAGTAGTCTCTGTGACATCTGCTTTCTTGCGGTTTTGTAATGTAATATTATAATAATTTACACATTCTATTATCAGCCAGGGTAATTTTCTTTGAGTCGGACTCTTAGAGAAGGTAACCTTGACTCTTTTGTTGGACTGTATTAGCCAATTAACAGCTCCTATGTATATATAGTACCTATATATTTGGTACCAATCTTTAGCTTAAGACCGCCTTCAGTTGTTCAGAAAGTATCAGCATGATACTAACAAGTAAAGTGGGGTTTTCATTGCTCTATAGATAGGGTAAAAACCCCCATTTTTCTCTCAAGTTAGTGACAGAAATTGGTAATTTTTTGCACAATTTTGTCATGTTTCAGCTATCTTTTACTGGCCTATGGTATTGATATGACTTCAGTTTTTTTGTCATTCAGTTAGAAGTAAGCTTAACCTATTCTTTGCTCTGATTTGGACTTTTTGAATGGAAGGGAAGAATCTAAGGCACATGTATCTTTGATTTCATGTTTTTAGAACACAGCTGTCTGACTCAAAGTTACCATATTCCATTTTTTATTTCAAAAATTTAGCCACTAATTTAGCTCTTGAGCTGCCCCAATTGTCATTTTTCTGTTTGATTTAGTAAAAACCTTTAATTTGAGGCCCTGGTTGACAATCAATAACCCACGGGCCAAGCAATATAACACTTTTTTAAAATGTACAGAATAAAAGTGTCCGACTCAAAGAACCCTAGCCTATCATATGTAAGATTAATGACAATGACTTTATATTTAAGCTTGAATGTTGCTGGATATAAAATTACTCAATTTGTCAAACCCTTACCTCCATCATGAGCATATTAGGGCTCAGTCATTTTTCTACATTATGGAGCCGTGATTTGCCCTATTGTTCTGTGATAAGCCATAATGATGTTATTTTTGTATTATTATCTCCATACAAGACAGCTACAAAGTCCTAATCTCAGAACATAGACATAGTGGTTTGAGTTGCCATACAATGTCATGGGGTCAGTGCTTGCTATTGTTGACATATTGCTTTGTAAGCTGCAATAATAGATATCAGTATCATAGAGAATGTTTAGCTCTCTAACAACAACTCTTTTCAAATAAATTGGTTTGTCCCTATGTCTTTTCCTAATATTGTTGGGTTCTTCTTAAAACAAATTGATAGTTAGTGTGGCCTTCATTGATTTTCATTAACGTTGAAGAGCCATTTTCTTAAAGCTTTATGATCATTGGCTTTTAATTGCAGCTGAACAGGCTACATTCCACTCAAACATTTCTTCCAGCTTCATTTCCTAGGTTTGTTTTTTTACTTGCTATCGAGACCTAAATTTGGACTCTAATGAGGCTTAATTTGTAATTAACAACCAATATGATTTGATACCACAGTAATTAGGCTGCAAAAGAACCTTGTTTAGTTTTTATGCAGTCTGGCGGAAGATAAAACATTTGACTTTAAGTTATGTTTTATAGTTTCAATTTCAAACAAAGCATTAACAGTTACGCAAAAAGGAGCATAGATGCACTAAGCTCCTTTTTGCGACAACTGATTTCTGACATTATTCGGAGCAAAAAGGAGCTTAGAGCTAGTACTTCTACTATCATTGTTAAGTAAATTTCAGTGCCAAAAGGAGCATAGTGCATTATGCACCTTCTTGCATTGCGTAATAGGGCGCTTAGCCGAACTAAGTCCCTAATTGCATTGACAAAAAAGTACTATAACTTGAAAAATTCACATTATTCCCCAAATAGTGTCATTCTGAACTTTGACCTGCAATATCTCCTCTAGTGGATCCCACTTTGTTCTGATGTTCACAGATATTAATCCTAAGGTCTTGAACTTAAAAAAATGCTATAATTAAAAAAGGGACTTAGTGGCACTAAGTCCCTTTTTGCGCTTAGTGGTCGATATATGGAAAATATGTTTTCTTTTAACCTGACTAGTCACAGGAAAAGAAAATAATTGTCACAAAGTGCTTGGCGGCTCAATGTTCCCTTTACAGGAATGATCATCTCTGAATTAGAGACAAATCGCTCTCTATAACTGATCAGGCTTCATTTCGTACCAAATATCCCTAAAGCCACTATATTCGTTGATTTTTTTTGCACTTGCCTTTGGGACCAATTGGGTTCTAATGAGGCTTAGTTTGTAATTAACAGCCAATGTGATTTGATACCACAGCAATTATGAAGGCTGTGAAAGAGCTTTGCTAATCTATAGATATCTCAGCTTCAGCGAGTCCCCAGCCATTCAATTGTGTAAGGAGGACTACTAGTAGGCAATATCAATAAGGAAACTTGGACATATGCTTGGTGCTTTATATGAATGCCGCACTAAATAAATATCCATGAAGTGCTTTGTTGGTTGAGATGCAAAAACATGTTAGAGATGTAATGAATACTTTTAAGGTGTTAGACATTAGAGTATTGAGTGACTCTCATAAATCTAATTTGCCTCTAAATAGCCCACACCGGTGCTGATGGGGCGTAAAACACATACTCACTCACTCACTCATAAATCTAATGTATTGACACATTTATACATGTATACTTCTGTTTTCCTCTCTCTGCCTACTTCTGTTTTCCTCTCTCTGGCTATCTTATTCTTAATCATGCTTAGTTAGATTCCATTAATAGTCAAACGGCCTTTATGGTTTCCGTGCTACAAGAAGAATTTTGAGACATGATCAGGGATTATGACTTTTCGTAAACAATGAAACTTCTGTGATGGAGCCGAATGTCTGCATTTGTCAAATGTTTAAAACGTCATCAGGGCGCTATCTGAAGTTGAAATTAATTGACGAAATTGACATCGTTCTCTCAGATTGGAAGTGGGGCTATTTTTCTTTCTATTGAGAATATCAAAGCCTTTGCCAGCTTTACAGATGGCATTGGTGATCAGTTGTTTGGCCTTGGTTTGAAAACTTCTGACAGGTAGAGGAGTTGGAATGCCTCTTGGCTCCAATTATCAGTACATGATTATCCGCTTAACTGAAGGATGGGAAATACAGTAATCACTGACTCCTCTCCAGAATCCTGTTAGATTTCTGACAAAGCTCTTCTGTTTATTCTCACTTGTTTTTTGGACTGACAGGATTTTGATGAGGCCCAGATTAGTATTAACTATCAATGAGGTTTGATGCCACAGTGATTAGGCGTGGCTGTGAAAAACCTTGCTAATCAGTCAATATTTCAGCCTCAGTAAAGCCCGAGCCAGTCAATTTGGTTTAAAACAATAGTTACTGCTGGTGGGAATCCTTAGTAAGTTATCGAGTATGGTTATAACACTTTGGAGGTGTGCATGACAACAGCAAAAATCCCATTCACGGAAGATGGTGAGTGCTGTGGATTTTGCCTGGGTACTTGCCAAGACCCTCAATAAGGAAACTGCCAATAATAATTACATTGGCCAATCACCATTTCCTGCCTAGGAAACCTATTTTAGACCAGTTTGCAATTGTAAAAAAAACGGTCAATCGATTTTTAAGATAAGGCCACATACAAATACCCTTGCCTGAGGCTTACAAGAAGAATTCAGATGAAGATTAAAAGAATGAATGAAAAATCAAGAACAGGCTGCTAACCGTTTTGTGAATGTCATGGCATCTATGATGCAACCACCAAGGACTTGCCCTCTACAATATTAACAATACTTTGAAATTGAATGTGCAGTGTGCAGGCCGTCTGTAAAGAAGCCTTAGTCAACAAAGTTTAGATACTTGAGGATTGTCTCTGTTCAAATACCACAAGGTATAAAAAGGCAATGATGGGAATCTTACAATGCGAAAATTGCATCCTTCAAGTGTCCCCCTCCTGAACAATCTGTCTTGATGAAAAAGGAATTCTGTGAAATTTTTGCTTCATGCCAATCTTGGGCATTCATGGCTCAGGCTTTTTGGAGTAGCATGCTTGTGTACAAGTGTCTTTTTTTGTCAATTCACAAGCAGGCATATTCACTCAAATACTGCCTACATGCCTCTATTCTCCAAAGCCTTAAGCAATCTTCTCTTTCTGTCCTGATTAGCCTACCAAGTGCTTGAATACACGACATAACCCCTAATCGTCCATCCATTCACTTTTCTATGATGGTTATTCTGTTATATTTCTTCTTTGTCATACCAAAAACTCAGATTTTTCTGTGACATTTTAGACATTGAGATGCAAATCCTTGCAAGACAGCTTTTATCTCAACATCATCAGCTGGCAATCACCTGTAGCCAGGATCTCTTTATAGTTTTGCAATCAATCCAGTTTTAATGAGGCTTACATTCATAATTAACAGCCAATGAGATGTGATACCACTGCAATTATGGGCTGTCAAATCGTTTGGGTAGATCTTACGTTATCTCAGATTCGGCAAGTCCCCAGCCAGTCTTTATATCAGAAAGTCTGGAGGCCAATATCCATTAAAGATCAATCAGTGACATGTTGGTTTAGAGACATAGCTTTCTGCTCTTGTCAATAACACAGACTGCTTCGCACAGAAGGAGATATATAATGTATGTCCTGTCGGTGAACATTCAGTTTGACGACTCTACAAATCCCCTCTTTATGGGCGCTATTAAGTATCTCATTCATGACCTCACTTCTCATTGATCATCTTCCAAGAACCAGATCCATTCCATATACATGGTCTGCTTACTAAGTCGTAGTCATAAGACAGTAGGTTACGCAAGGTGCTTGTAACTCATTCGTTAATGCAGGATGCAAAGATAACCATACACTTAGTACGAGTCGCTTACTGTATTTCATTGTGAAAGTTCACAAATGATCCAAAAATCTACTGTGTGGTGTTAAAGATGAAAGAAAGAAAAAAAAGTGAACCATAATTGCGACAACATAATTGCTCACAATCTCTAAAAAACAGAAACACAATGAGTGGTTATACAGTGTACTATCATCCTTGGCATAATATAACTTAACTGCATAAATCATTTACATTCTACATATTTCAGAAGTTTAAATGCTCCACAGCTCCAGCAAGTCAAGCATCCTTGAGCATGTTGGGACGGAGAAATTACAATCAAATATTAAAAACTGGAAGCTGTTTGACAAAATTAAGAAAACAAACGCACAGTAATGAAATGCCAAAAATATTTAATCAGTTACTTCATTGGTGAATTCATCATCATGAATGTTGTCCTTATTTTGCAGTATGTTGAAATTTTCTCGAGAAATTAGCTCTTGTTTCAATGATCTTGATGGATCACCCTTGTTAAACTGATATATTCAATCACATTTAAATTGACTGAGGACTGTTTACACAGTCTGGCAAAAATGATAGATTTAGCTTAAATTTCGCTTTGCTGTATTGTAATGTGCTTTAATTTGATATGGTTACTGGAGTTAGTTGTTAAAAAATCTACCAGAGAGCTTGATACAGTTGAAATAGTCTTCTGTGAAGAAATTAAATTTCTTGATGCAATGCTGTCAGAAAAATCTGCAGCTGCTGTGTGTCTCAATGATATCAACTTGATCCGATTTGGATTTCAAAAGTAAAAAGGCAAGCTACAAATTAGCATGCTCTAGATATCTCCTCTACAGCTTAAGTTTGTCATACCATAGGATTCGAAGATTGATGGATGATTGGGATGTTATTGTCCTGTATTTATGCTCTTGGTAGGCAAATTAGAACAGGAGGAGGACACAGAAATGAGGCGAAGAATGATTGAAACACCTGTCAACATAATCAGATAGAAAGAATTCATTAGCTTATGAAAATGTGGTATTTATCATTTGCCCTGCATGATTTATTTTTGTTATAGAAGACTCATACTTGAAGTTTTACTTAACATACGATGATGATGCATAATCATTCCCACATGAATGTCTGCAGAGCATATATAAGCAGTACCAGATTATATACGGTGACTCGAAGCGGACTACAACTTTTCCTTGATATCTTGTCCAATCGAGTCAATTGTGTAAGCAGCTACATCTCTGAAGGACTGATTGTGTCCTGATAGAAATGCAAAGTGATGTTTGCACAGGTCCTAGGTTGGTATTGACTGATGTTTTTCTTTCTGTCACTTCACCGGTTGAGAGGGAGTCACATATTAATCGATTTGTGAGAGGAAATGTTCTATTTTCATCATTCCTGTTCATCTTGTTCATAGGTATGAGGTTATTGAGGTAGGGGGTGAAGCTGTCCTCACAAAAGCTGGCAGAATTATGAAATATATATTACATTTGGGTAAAGGAGAGAAAAAGTTGGGCAAAGGGAAGAACAATTTGGGCAGAGAGAAGGAACATTTGGGCAGAGAGCCCCATTAAGAAAGATAATGTACTGTCCAACCTAATTGATCTCACTTATACCCTATATTAGCAATAATTTTCATCCGAAAGTAATTGCCTTTAAATAACTAACACTGGTGCTTATGGGTTGTGAAACAAAAACTCAATCAAGCATCCGAAAGTAAAAGAAAGAAATCCTAATACATATGCTTTCTTCTTCAGTGGAATCTTTTCCTTTTTCTGCTGGAGTTATACAATATAAAATATAAATAAAATAAAAACTTCATTAGTGACAAGAAGCTAACACTGATGTATGATATCACCCTATAATGTGCAGAAAACAATTTCTTAAGTGTAGCTGTCGCACCTTCAGGCAAAACGATAGAGAATCAGAACTTCGGAGAATGGCTTGCAGCCAAAGAACACTTCAGTCTGGTATGACTCCGGGGAAGTGACCAACAAGTTAGAAAGAGGCAAAGAAAAAGATCAATCAATACCTCTGGAGAATACAAACAGCACTCTGAATTTTGCCAATGGGACTCCTTCCGATACCGGTGCATCCCACGGAGCTTGGGTACTGGATAGTAATGCTTCAAAGTAATGTCTTGATATGATCCCTGATTTTCATTATTGCATACCTCTGTATTGCATGCCTGTGTAGATACAAAAACTGTTACATGTCTTTCCTGTGGTTTTACAACACCAATTGTTTACTCATTGAATTATCGGCTATAACATTCAAGATTGATGACAATGCCTTTATAACTAATATAAGTTAAGCATGAGTCACTGATATGAAGTTACACAATTTTTGACAGCCCTTCCGTCATGAGCATATTCGAGCCCTGCCATTTTTCTGCAATATGAAGTTGTTTTTTTCTTTCCAATTGTTCTTTGATAACCCATAATGATGTTACTTTTTGTGTGATTATCTCCATAGAAGACAACTACAAAGACCTAATCTCAGAAAATAGACATTGTGGCTTTGACTGAGCTTACAATGTCAGAGGGTTGCCTCCTGGAATAATTATGACATCTAGTTTTGTATTCTGCTATTAAGTAGAAAAATCTGTCCTATCCAATCCTATCCTATCCTATCCTATCCTATCCTATCCTATCCTATCCTATCCTATCCTATCCTATCCTATCCTATCCTATCCTAGGGGGGAGGGTTGGTCTAGCGGTAGCATGCTGGGCTGTCAATCGCTGGGTCCAGGGTCGATTCCAGCTCTTGACGGGTCACCTTGGCCTATGTTGGAGCTGTTTCAATCATCCTTCACCTCATTGCTGTGTCTCCTCCTGTCCTAATTAGCCTACCAAGTGCATAAATACGGGACGTAAAGCCCCAATCATTCATCCTATCCTATCCAATCCCATCCAATCCCGTCCCATCCTATCCTATCCTATCCTATCCTATCTTTGTACAATTTTATTTCTCCTATTGCTGTTGCTTTGTATAGTCCAGATGTCAAAAGAAAACATTAACTGAATTGTCTGACCTTTCCCACTCAGCTCGTACTGCAGGGAAGTCTGGGCTTTGGCAGTATCACAGAGAACATTTAACTCCCTTACGGTGACTGAGATCAAATTGGTTTTCCCTACTGCCTCAGTGTCCACCTGCGTCATTTCACAAGGACATTATTATTAGGCCTACAGGGTTTTTCTAAACAATTATTTGTTATATATCCATTGGTGTTACTGCCCTTATACTATTGCACCCGATTTATCATGGATATTAGTACTTTGGCAAGAAATAGGGCCTTTAGGTAAATTATAGGGCCTTTGTGACTGCTTTGGATGTTACTTTCCAAAAGTCTTTTGGGCCAAACATAAGTCCTTTTGGGCACATGCCCAAATCACACAAAATCACTCACTTGAATAACGTATTAAGTGGATTTGGACCAAGATCATATCTTTTCAGAACATGCCCAAATCAATTGATGTTAATCATTTCTAAAGGCTGTAGTCGATTTTTAGAGGATCCTATTCTTTGGGAAATTATAATACAAGTAGCCATTACGAGTGAGTTAGGCAATAGATATTTTAATATCTAAATGCCATATTATCACGCATTACCATTAGTAACTTCCACAAACACCTGTAAATGTCCACAAAAGACAATGATTGATTTGGGCATAGTCTTTTTGTTTTTTCCTAAATTAATCACATGCAGTCTTTTGTGGATATTTTATGGATATTTTTGAGTGTCTGTGTATCCTTTGGGCACACACAACTTATGTCTATTCGTTTTGCTGGACTGCTCATTTGTGTGATTAAATACCAATCCTTGTCAATGTTAACTTATGATTCGTTTTCTTCTTTTCAGGTGAGTCATGAACCTTTCTCTGAATATTTGTGTTGTCTAAATTCCAAGGTAAGATCAAATTTACACAATTGTGATGTGAGGGATATCAGAGGGTTTATACATCCAAATAAGTTGGCTTCCTGTTAGTCTAGAGACAAGTTGAAGATAATCATCATGAAATGTGGATTGCATTTATATGAAGGGGGCTGTGCAAAGCATCAACAAAGGTTATATGAAAAAAAAAATCAGTGGTAAAACTAAAAGTGCACAGCTGTAGATTAAGGTCAAGAGAACATCTTAAGCTGTCCAATATCAGTTGTTCTGATATGTCTGGCAATGCATGAGAATGATAAAGCGTTGTATCGGTCTTACAGTAAATGAACACTCAAAGGCTGGTATGTCTGACAATTGGTTTCAATACCATGAAAATTACATGATTGATGGTATCAATGCGTGTACATAGATATGAGAAACATGAGTCAAACTATTTGGAAGAAAAGTTTGAAGATGTCACTCTTCAGAGTTCAGACCTTGCAATCTGATAACAAAACCAGGTTTACCTTAAAATGTTGGGTGTGCAGTTGCTAGATCCATTTCATTGAAGAAGTATTTGACTGGCTCTTGCAAGTTCCTTAAAGGCGGTGTCACGGTCTTATTGATATCTTTGATGATGTGATTTAGGCGGTAACGTCCCCTGAAGCAAAAGCAGTAGTTGTCAAAATATTGTTCTGGTGCCTTTTAGTGGCTTTCCTTGGAGAGTAGGTGTGACCTTTTTATTCCCGATTATTTCATCTCCATTTCAACATGGAACCATATTTCAAGATATGGCATTAAACACAGTCATTAGAAATAGAGAAGTGATGGCATTTTACTGAATATTGCACCAACAATCGTTGTCTTTAGTCTGCATTATTTTGAATTTTGGATGAGTACTAGAGCTGCTTGAGAGTTTACGGATGCTCTGGTTTGTTTACAGACATCCTTCTTCCTAAACTGATTTATTAATCAGATTTAAAGTGATCAATTAATGTTTACAGAGTCTGACAGAAGACAAAATATTTGACTTTAAATTCTGTTTTTTTAGCTTCAACTGAAATATGTTTTAATATGATTAATATCATTTGTGCAAAGTCTGCCAGATTGTAGATGCACATTGGCTCTGATGATTTGTCTTCTGATATGATTATTCACACAGGGAAGATGCAAGAGATGCATTATACTTGATTTTTTACTGCAAAGAAAAACTCAGATTTTTTCTTGATCTTGTTCAAATGAGTCCATTGTGTAAACAGTCAGATGCCTAAAGGACTAGTTGTGTCCTGATAGAAAATGTAAATTGATATTTGCACTCCTCTGAGATGTTGACACTGTTTGGCAGATGTTTTTCTGCATCCTGCGAGAGTGACTTTGAGGGATCTTCTGGAATATTGATGTACAGTGTACTGATTTTCCAGCAGATGCTTGTGTAATATATGTTACATCTACAGATTCTACACGATTCTAAGCATGTCAAGCACATTACACTGATATTTGTACTAGAGCCCTGCGCGGGATGTCCCGTCCCGCGCGGGACGCGGGATCCCGCATCCCGCGGGATACCGCAAACAAAATTCCTGCGGTACGGGACGGAGCGGGACTGCAAATGGTCACTGCGGGACGGGCGCGGGATCCCGCACTGGTGCAGTCTGCGGGAGCGGGGCGGGGCGGGACTTGGTTGCGGGACTGTGCGGGATTGTGAATCTAAGCACTTTCCTAAAATGCAAAATTGTTAAGTTTAATTAATTTTGACCATCTTGTATTAAAATAATTATATGATTTACCACTTACTATTAGGCCTAACTAGAAATCTGACTTAGCTATTCCTAAATATACGAGACTTTTATAATCAGGTGCTTTGATAAAAACTGAAATATGTTAAGAATGAAATAATTTGATTGCTTGATGGAGAAATAGGTAAAATGTACAGTTGCTCTATTGTTTAGAAAATGAATGCAATTTTGTCAAAGTTTGTTACCCCTTTAAAGATGGGAATTCCCCTATTTTGGGAATTCCCCAGATTCACTGCATATATACTGCAATTTAACTGTAAAATGTCCGCTGACCTGAAATATACTAGCAGGGTTGGATTCAAATACAAATGAACTAATGTGTCTGTCTAATAATTCTACAGATACAAGTTCTAACTAAATCAGTTAAATGCTTAACTAAATTAGTCATAATATCTATAACTAAATAAATTAGGCATATATATGTGACTAAAATGTTTTGATATTTGGTCATTTATCAATTTATTATTTCATTACTTGTTTGTAAAAAAAACAGTGAATTCAATAAATATGTAAACTTTAAAAAGGCTAAATAAAATTTACTTTATCTAACAATCATATGGATGTTCATACAATAGCACACCCCTATTGCAATGCAACATTGCTCACAATAGACATGCATGGCCTTTGTTTGAATAGCAATTTAAAAGACAATGTCCAGTGTTTGAATAGCAGTTTAATGGCATTGAAAATGAATCAGGGTTATGCCATGAAAATATTGTGCTAATTCATATTATTGCACAATACACAGGCATTTGGTTAGTTAATTCAAGTTGCATGAAAATGGAAATTGCAATGTGAAATTGTGAATAAACAACATTACTAATATTTAAATATATAATCTTTAATTTTGATTTACCTTGATTGCATTTAAGCCTGAATTGAGTTAGTAGTAGTTGCAATTTGTTGTTTTTCTTTTCCACAGTGACTATAATTGTTTGAATCATTGAAAATTCTAAAAGTACTGGATTCATTTCCAAAATATTTATAAATATTATATTGTATTTGTGTATTATTATACAACCGGTTCAAGTTGGTTCTAATTTCAGTTAATTTTGACAAATACTAACTAATTCTGCAGTTGAAAATGAATTGATCTCGGCACTATTGGCCTTCATTGTCCTTTTCCAATTTCTTTTCTTTTGTAACTTATTTTTTGCAAATTTCACGTTTAAGTAAATTTGATCTATATTTTTTCTTTCACATATACATATATATAAGTTGTTAATAAGCATTAATTTTCTTACCAAATTAAAGGACCTAGATACTAAATTCCAGTAATAAACTTGAGTGTGAATAAGTGCGGGACTGGGTGCGGGACTAAGTTAGGCTGCGGGACGGGACGGGAGTCCCGCAAACATATATCTGCGGGAGCGGGGCGGGACGGGACAGATAACGGATAGTGCGGGACGGGACGCGGGTCCCGCAAAGAAAAGAGCTGCGGGGCGGGACGGGAGCGGGACTGAATTTTGTGGGACGGGACGGGGCGGGACAGAAAAATCAGTCCCGCGCAGGGCTCTAATTTGTACCCAAAAGCACACAGAAAAGTAGCAGATGAACAGATCAAATCCATTTCTTATGGAATGCCTTGCAACCAAAGAACTCTTTGGTCTGTTGTGACTCCAGGGAAGTGACCAAAAGTTTAAACGAGCGGAAATACATCAATTGATGCCTCTGAGGAAAAGTACAAAAAGTACTGTGCATTTTGCTTATGGCACCAACTGCTTCGGGGCCTTTGGCATCCAAGAAGCAGCTTATATGTCCGATTCCGACACCGTGAATTCTCTTCTTCAATTGATAGAACAAATAATAAAGGTTGTAGTGACTGACCAATGACACCTACCATAAAAATTATTTGGTGAACTCACTGTAAGAGATTTGAAAAATACTTTTCAATGGGGTGCTTTGAGAAATTGGCAGGGATATCCTAGTTTTGAATAGGTTTTTGGGCACTCTAGCATTTTTTTTTTTTTCATTCTTGGAGTATATATATGTATAAGAATCTCTCTAACATCTGCTTTCTTGTGGTTTTGTAATGTAATATTATAATAATTTACTAATTCTATTACCAGCTATCAAATGTAAGACTGATTACAATGACTTTATACTTAAAGCTGGAATGCTGCTGGATATAAAATTACTCAATTTGTTAAACCCTTACTTCCATCATGATCATATTCGGGCTCTGCCATTTTTCTGCATTATGAAGCAGTTTTTTCCCCAATTGTTCTGTGATAAACCATAATGACATTATTTTTGTGTGATTATCTCCATAGAAGACAACTACAAAGTCCTAATCTCAGAACATAGACATAGTGGTTTGACGTGGCATACAATGTCATGGAGTCACTGCCTGCTATTGTTGACATATTGCTTTGTAAGCTCCATAATAGATGTCAGTATCATAGAGAATGTCGAGCTCTCTAACAACAACTCTTTTCAAATAAATTGGTTTGCCCCGATGTCTTTTCTTTATAGTGTGGGATTCTTCTTTCACAAATTGTTAGTTATTGTGTATTGAGATAAACTAATGTTGCAGAGCCATTTTCTTGAAGCTTTATGATCATTGGCTTTTAATTGCAGCTGAACAGTCTACATTCAACTCAGATGTTTCTTCCAGCGTCAGTTTCTTGATTTGTTTTTTACTTGCTATCTAGACTTAAATTTGGACTCTGAGGAAGCTTAATTTGTAATTAACAACCAATATGATTTGATACCGCAGTAATAGGCTGCAAAAGAGCCTTGTTTATTTATACCTTCAGCAAATCCCGACAAGACATGTGTAAAAAAGAACTCTGTGCCACTTTGCGAGACATTAACGCTGTAGTCATCTTGTTTGTGTGTGGTTAGGCTTTGTTAATGTGTTGAAGTTTGTTTTGCCAAAGAGTTGTATTGGTCTTAAACTAAATGAACAATGGTATAGCCTGAGCTGGCAATTGGTTTCACCACCATGAAAACAAATTGACCGATAGTCTCAATACATATACGCAGATATGAGAAGCAGGAAAATAGAGTTTGAAGGTTTCAATCTTGGCACCATGCAATCTGATAACATGTCCAGTTTTCACTTTAAAACTTTGGGTGCGTTGTTTTCAGATTCAATTAATAAAAAGAAGTATT
This sequence comes from Platynereis dumerilii, assembly GCA_026936325.1. Lineage (NCBI taxonomy): Eukaryota > Metazoa > Annelida > Polychaeta > Phyllodocida > Nereididae > Platynereis > Platynereis dumerilii. Next base: position 24,236,007 of record JAPTHN010000011.1, read on the forward strand.
TAGGTGGCCTATGCATGATCCCTTAAAGGCGGTGTCATGTAGTTATTGATATCTGTGTAGATGTAACTTAGGGGGTAATACACAAAATATTGTCTTGGGACATTTTAGTGACTTTCTTTGGCGAGTGAGCATGATCATTCTTCTCAGTAGATTTGTATCTCTATTTTCTACCAGAAACCATACTTCAAAAATTATGATAACACTTCCGATATAAATAGAGAAGTGATAGCATATTGGTGGTTTTTTCACAAACAATTGTTGTCTTTAGTTTGCATTATTTTGAATTTTGGATGAAAACTGGAGCTTCTTGAGAATTTACAGATGCTCTGGTTTGTTTACAGACCTCCTTCTTTTTAAACTGATTTATTTAAGCAGATTCAAAGCGATCGATAAGTGTTTGGGTAGTCTGACAGAAGATAAAAAATCTAACTTTAAATTCTGTTGTCTAGTTTCAATTGAAATAAGTTTTAATATGATTACTGTTATTAAAAGTAAAGTCTGCCAGATTGGGCATGCCCATTGCAAGTTATTATTCATTATCTTACTGTAAAGATGTGGGAAAATGGTTTGATCTGATTTTGCCTTGAAAGGGGAGGAACTGTGTTCTTCAATTAGTTCATTTCTGTAGTTTGATATTTTGTTATTTAACCACATTGAATCTGATAGAATCGACAATTGAAGAAGAGAAGATTCTTCATCTGACGTTTTTAGAGCAAAGACAAAGCCCAGATTGACCACGGAGACCCCATTCAAATGAATTCATTGTGTGTTGACAGCAAGGTCCTTGATAGAAAATGCAAATTGATGTTTACTCTCCTCCGAGGTATTGACAGATGTCTTTCTGCTTGTTACTTCAGTGACTTTGAGGAGTCTCTATTGTCTTCTGGAATGTTTTGATACTGATTTTTATCAACTTACACTGTTGTGGCTCAATGCATATGTGGCATAAGAATCTACGCATGCCAGGAGTATTGCACTGATATTTGTACCTCAAGGCAAACAGAAGAATTACAGATGAACAGATAGAATCCATTTCTTGTTGAATGCCTTGCAACCAAGAACACTTTGGTCTGGTGTGACTCCAGGGAAATGACCAACAAGTTGGAAAGAGGCAAAGGAAAGGATCAATCAATAACTGTGAGAAGTACAAACAGTACTCAGCATTTTGCTAATGGAATCATCTCCTTCTGGGACTTTGGCATCCCAGAAGCTGTAGACAACATATTAAGTTTGACACAAAGACTGAGAAAGCTCTTCTTAAACAGAAAGAATACAAAGGCCAAATCAAGAGTGTAGTCCAAAGATGACACTATTAACTTTCAAATGATATGTACCCTATAAGAACTTTTTAAAAATGACATTACACTGACATTAAGCATGTTGTTGTAACTTTGTCACTTTACTTCATTTTGAAACTTCAGCCATCTGACTTCAAAAAGCTGAGTTAACAGTGGCTAAATGAATGCAATGCTGACTGCTTGCTGAATTGGAAAGGTAACCACTTGGAGCAGGGAAATTTGGCTCTCTTAAAGTTTACCATTAGGATTTTGAATCAGGAAAGAGAATCGTATGATACAAAACTGAGAAACTGCATGGTCAAAGTGTGCCAATGAATACATTGAATAGTAAATGCATGTGATATAGGCATTGTTATCTCACCAGAGCAGTAAGGTATTCTCAACCTGCAGCAATTTCAGAAACCAATGCCCTTGTTGTCAAAGACAAGTTCCATGTGGGTTAAAATTTGTATCTCTTAATGTGTGACATGTTGAGGACCCTCGCTTTTTCTTGCATCCCTTTAATCCAACCTCATTTCAATGCCTGAGCTTATACTTGCGGCATTGTTGATAATGGTGTATCATATGTTTTGTAAATTTACTGACATTTACATGATAGTTTTACATCTGGCTATTTTAGAAACTACAGCACATAATAGTTTTGCCTGAGAAGTTACATAAATCTGTCATTGTCTGCTCTTTTGATGCTGCTTTTTTCTAAATTTTCCTGTGATAAGCTATAGTGATGTTTCTTTGGGGGTGATTATCTCCATAGCAGACAACTACAAAGACCCAATCTGAGAAAATAGACATAGTGGCTTTTTCGGTTGTCTAATCTTACAATGTCTGTCGGTGTCTTGCATTGTTGATTTATTGTTTTATAGAGATAATGAATGAATATTTTCTCCTGTACATTTTTATGTGCAGTGTAATTATGGAAGGACTGCAAATATTTCTCTGATAAGGAATGGATCAGGCTGGTAATACTAACAATTTACCTTTAATCAGAACAGGCAACACTTGATATCTCTGTCAGTTTCTGTTTGCAGCCAATGTGATTTGATACCATGGCAATTATGGAGGCAGTGAAAGAGCTTTGCTAATCTATAGATATCCCAGCTTCAGCAAGTCTCCAGCCAGTCATCTGTGTAAGGAGGACTACCAGACAAAATCCATACGATTAGTTTCACAGAGGTTAAGAAGATCATTTTTCTCTTGTTGTTTACGAAGTGTCTACTCAAACTTTTTCTGGCTCTACAATGCTCAATAATTAGCATTTTCCAATTTGAGAACATGTGGAAATATTTTAGCGTACTGTGCTTGCCAGACACTGAACAAGCCTTTTGTTAGCTGTTTTGTGTGGTTATTTCCTTGCACTGCTTGGAAGTGCACTGTTCCTGAGTTTTTTAGTAACTCCACGGCATGTAAGTTGCAGAAAGATAACAAACTTCAAAGCATTTCAGTTTCAAGAGTGCTGACAAGCCTAATCATAGGTCTCTAGCCAAATTTAAGATTTGATGTAGGTTTAACCGACCAAATAAGGCTAGTTATTTTGCAAATTGGGCTTTCCAAAAATAAATGTGCTGCTTGATATGGGGGCATTTCTGTGAGAGTGACTCTTCTTTCCTTATGTATAGTAAATTTGGATTATAACAATCATGAAAATTAATGTTTACATGACAGCGAGTGATTCCAATGTTTTTTGAAGAATGATTATATTGAAAATATATTTTCTTTTAACCTGACTATTCACAGGAAAAGAAAATGATTATCACAAAGTGCTTGGCAGCCCAATGTTACTGAAATGGTCATCTCTGAATTAAAGGAAAATCGCTCTTTATAACTGATCAGGCTTCATTCCGGGCCAAATTTCCCTAAAGCCACTATTCATTGATTCATTTTGCACTTGCCATTGTGACCAATTGGGTTCTAATGAGGCTTAGTTTGTAATTAACAGCCTATGTGATTTGATACCACAGCAATTATGGAGGCTGTGAAAGAGCTTTGCTAATCTATAGATATCTCAGCCCTCAGCGAGTCCCCAGCCATTCACGTGTGAAGGAGGACTACTAGTAGGCAATACCAATAAGGAAACTTGGACATATGCTTGGTGCTTTATATAAATGCCGTACTAAATAAATATCCATGAATTGCTTTGTTGGTTGAAAGACAAAATATGTCATAGATGTAATGAATACTTTTAATTTGTATGTCATTAGAGTATTGAGTGACTCTCATTAATCTAGTGGATTGACACATTTATGTACATGGATACTTCTGTTTTCCTCTCTCTGCCTCTCTTATTCTTAATCATGCTTAGTTAGACTCCATTAATAGTCAAACTGCCTTTACGGTTTCCATGCTACAATAAGAATTTTCAGACATGATCAGGGATTATGACTTTTCATAAACTATGAAACTGCTGTGATGGAGCCGAATGTCAGCATTAGTCAGATGTTAAAAACGTCATCAGGGTGCTATCTGAAGTTGAAATTAATCGACAAAATTGACATCGTTCTCTCAGATTGGAAGTGGGGCTATTTTTCTTTCTATTGAGAATATCAAGGCCTTTGCCAGCTTTACAGATGGCATTGGTGATCAGTTGTTTGGCCTTGGTTTGAAAACTTCTGACTGGTAGAGGAGTTGGAATGCCTCTTGGCTCCAATTATCAGTACATGATTATCCGCTTAACTGAAGGATGGGAAATACAGTAATCACTGACTCCTCTCCAGAATCCTGTTAGATTTCTGACAAAGCTCTTCTGTTTATTCTCACTTGCTTTTTGGACTGACAGGATTTTGATGAGGCCCAGATTTGTATTAACTATCAATGAGGTTTGATGCCACAGTGATTAGGAATGGCTGTGAAAAAGCATGCGAATCAGTCAATATTTCAGCCTCAGCAAAGCCCAAGCCAGTCAATTTGGTTTAAAAGAACAGTTACTGCTGGTTGGAATCCTTAGTAAGTTATCGAGCATCGCTATAACACTTTGGAGGTGTGCATGACTACCGCAAAAATCACATTCACAAAAGATGGTGAGTGCTATGGATTTTGCCTGGGTACTTGCCAAGACCCCCAATAAGGAAACTGCCAATTATAATTACATTGTCCAATCACCATTTACTGCCTAGGAAACCTATTTTAGACCAGTTCGCAATTTTAAAAACAACGGTCAATCGATTTTTAAGGTAAGGCCACATATTGAGTACCAATACTTTGCCTGAAGCTTACAAGAAGAATTCAGATGAAGATTAAAAGAATGAAATGAAAAATCAAGAACAGGCTGCTAACCGTTTTGTGACTGTCATGGTATCTATGATGCAACTACCAAGGACAAAGATCTTCCTTGCCCTCTGCAATATTAATAACACTTGGAAATTGAATGTGCAGTGTGCAGGCTGTCTGTTAAAGCCTTAGTCAACAAAGTTTAGATACTTGAGGAATGAGGATCTTCTCTGTTCAAATACCACAAGGTATAAAAAAGCAATGATGGGAATCGTACAATGTGAAAATTGCATCCTTCAAGTGCTCCCCTCCCGAACAATCTGTCTTGATGAAAAACACTGTGTACCGTTTGCTCTATGCGAAGCGACCCAGTTAAGGCTTCGGTTTGGCTTCAGTCAACGCTTTAGACAGTTAAACAGATGTTTTTTGTGCCTTAAGTGAAACTACATCTTCCATGCAAATTCAATCAAATGTTTATATAGCCAGTATGCTAGATTATATTCTCACCTATACAGTGCATATTTTTATATATCAAAATATTTTTTGTTGTCAAAGATTACGTGATTCTAATAAGAGAGACTTCTGAACAACTGGACTATTTTGTGCATTTTTTTATAAAATTGGGTACTTATACCATGTTTGAGGCTGAAATATTCTCCAATTTGCTTCACTATGCTGGTATGGATATATTTGTAATGTATCCTAAAGCTTGCAATGAAAAACATCTACTGAAACATAGTGTTTTAGTTTAGGTTTGGCTTAGAACTTACGGGTTTGGCTTTTTTGAACGCAGGTGTTGTAAATATGTGGGGGTTTTATGCCTACAATTTTTTGGTTTGGCGTGTCAATAGTAACAGACCTCTTTTGTTGCATTCAGTAATATGTACAAACCAGTAAAGCCCATTGAAATCACAGAAAAGGATAATTAAAGAGGAAGGAAAATTGTGATTTTGAAACGATTTTATGAGAAGAAGGAGAGGGTTAAGGAAGATTAGGTGAAGGCTGTGGCTTGAATAGCGATAAGGTTCTGCAATAATTAATGTTTGTATGAGGTCTGCAAGGTAAACCTAGTCTATGCATGTACATAATTTTTTATTATAATGTAACATATTGTACTAATGACTGAAGTAATCAGCTGATCTGGCCTGCCAAAATTGGTTGAGAGTTGAGAGGGAATTGTGAATTTGGATTGCGTTTAAAAGGTAAAGAGCAATTGATATAGCTTATTATAGGTATACACATTACACAATTGAAAATGAAAGCAACTTGTCTGTAGTCTAATTATTGATACCTTCAATTGCTGTTAGAGCAGTAAGGCTATGTGCTTCGACTTGACCAAAGATGGCAATAAATCCATGTGCATTTGGCTGGCATTTGGCTGCAGTAGGATAGTAAAAAAATGTTGGACTATTATGGGATGGCAACCACAATAAGATAAGATAAAAAAAGATAAGATAAAACTTTATTTCACGTCGGTGATGACAATAAAAACAAGAAACATAAGCTACAAAGCTTTTAACCGACAAGTAAAATAACACAACAATAAGGCGATAAAATGATATATACAAATGAGAAATGAAAAAGGTGAAACTCAAGTTACATTACAAAACAAGTTAGCGTCATTTGATTTTAATTGCTTTAAGATAACAAGTTAGCATCATTTGATATTATATGGAGTTTCTCAAACATAGTATACACAAAGTACAGTCACAGTTCTTAAGGAAATTACTTTTTAGTAGAGCTGACTTAAATGAACTAAATTCTTCACAAGATTTTAGATAGTTAGGAAGTGAATTCCATAATGAAGGACCTTGAAACCTTATTGACTTTTTACCATATTGAATGGTATTAAACTGACAAAGTACAATTTTGTTACTGTCGCGCATGTTATATGGAGATACCTGCTTCTCAAAAAAGTTACTTTCCATTGGTGGTGCCAAGTTATTTATAACTTTAAACACAAATTCCACTAAATTATTTCTATGGTTTACATACAGCATCTTTTTACCCGTTTTTATCAATAAGTCATCATATGTGCTCTCATAGTCATTACATACTAATCTTAAGGCCCTTTTATTCAATTTCTCAATTTTTCGACTCTGGCCGACAGAGAAAGTATTGTACGCTAAGGAACAATACACAAAATTGGAAGCCACAAATGCCTCATATACCCTGAGTCTGCCTTCATAGTCAACATATTTGCATATTCTTTGCAATGCATTTATTTGTCTTCCTGCCTTTTTTGATATTATTGAGACATGGTGGTTAAAGTTTAACTTTTGGTCAATGCGGATTCCCAGCAGCTTGACAACTGGTTCAGATTTAATAGTTTTATTTTCCACTTCCAATTCTATTTGTTGGTTGTCTCGACTGAAACATATTGCCTGGAATTTGGAAGTGTTGGCTTTCATATAATTAGCTTTGAACCAAAAAATGGCCTGTTCAGAGGCTTGCTCAAGCTTATTCTTCACAACCGATAAGTTTTTATGGGAGTATGACAGAGTGTTATCATCAGCATAATTATAAACTTCACATGTCTTCTTTAAGTCCAATAAGAAATCATTTATGAAAATATTAAAAAGTAATGGACCCATAAGTGATCCTTGTGGGACACCATTTTTTAAGTTTAGCCACTCACTGCGGATATTTCCTAGTTTTACAGCTTGTTTTCTATTTTGCAGATAATTCATAATATGTGAGCATGCTTCTTTTGAAACACCATAGGCATGTAACTTGGCTATTAAGAGTCTGTGTGGCAAACTATCAAATGCTTTAGAAAGATCAATTAGAATACACCCGACATGGTAATTATCATCCATCGCCTTCCTCCAATTTTCAATACATTTAACAAGTACATTATTACAACTATAGAGTTTACGGTAAGCCGAGAGATCATTTGACAGTGACTGAGACATAAAATTAAGTAACTGGTCACATAAGATTCCTTCAAAAATTTTTGAGGTTGAAGGAAGTACACTCACAGGCCTGTAATTTTCTTTGGCTAATTGGTCAGACTTTTTGTAGAGAGGAGTTACCTCAGCCTTTTTATTATAGTCAGGGAAATTACTTGTTAAAATACATCTATTTATTATTGGCGTGAGATTTACACTGATAGCGTTGCAACCTTTGTTTAGGAATTTGGGGGAAATGTAATCAAAACCAGTAGCTTTGTTTGGTTGCAGGAGTTTAAGTTTGTTTAGGACAGCTGTTTGATTTACAGGGCTGAAATTAAATGGTTGTACATTGTTTTTTGAGTAGCTTTGGATTAGTTTAACACTTGGATGATCTTTGTAGTGGTCAATAACCTGATCAGCTGACATTTCCTTAACTTCACTTGGTTCACAAAGGTCATCAGCAATATTTACGAAGAATTTATTGAAAGTATTGCTAACATCTGTCGGTTTACTTAACAGAGTGTCATCATCATACAATGTTATGTTTTGATTGCTAGTCTTTATATTATTGGTCATAAATGGTTTAACAACCTCCCAGAAATGCTTCCCTTTATTTTTCTGAGTATTACAGTTTTCATCGAAATATTTCTTTAATGAGATTCTTTTAAGCCTATTGACAAGGTTTCGTTGTCTTTTAAACTTATGCCAGGACTCATGGCATTTTTGCCTCTGATACTTTCTTCTAAGTGACGCTTTAACATTAATAGCTTTACGTAAATTGTCATTCATATATGGTAGTTGTTTATATTTTACAATCTTTTGTTTTCGTGGTGCATTGTTATCAATAACATTTAGCAACAAGGTATTATGATACCACAATTGATCCTCAGCATCATCAAATATTTGAGAGACATGAAAAGGTGCAGTTTCTAAATCGTTTCTGTAGCTGTCTTCATTAAATGTTTTGAAAGATCTATAATTTACAAGTTTTGGTTCATTTACTGGGCAAAGGATTTTTGTTGCTGCACTAATATAGTTATGGAAGTCACTTATTCCTAATGGTAAGTTAATGGTCTGCTTGACAGATTTTGGATTATTTGTGAGAATAATATCTATGAGAGTTGGATTGTTTTGACTCTTAAAACAAGTGAGTTCTTTTATTAACTGTTTAAGATCAAACATATCACAAGTTTCGGATAGTTGGTTAGGTTGTTTTGAAAAGTTAACATTTAAATCTCCAATGATGTAAATAGTTTCACACTCAGAAAGGCATTTATTTAGCATGGTTTCTAATGCATCTGCTAAAAACTTTACAGCTATATTTGGAGGTTTATAGATATGTAGGAAAAGCATATTCTTATTTGAAGTTTTAATTTGGATTGCAACAGTTTCTATACCATTATCATTTACAGCAATATCTGGCCTATATCTGTGCGGGATGGATTCTTTCACATAGCACATTAGACCACCACCGTGGATATTTCTATCAAGTCGATGAATGGAGTACTGATCGGCATGAAATTGCGCATTTGGAAAAGACTTATCTAGTTTTGTTTCAGATAAAAATAAAATGTCACATAATCCTTTACATAAAATTTGGTGTATCTCCACAAACTTGTTAGACAGACTGTTAACATTTAAATGTGAAAAAATCATTTTCTTGACATTTAATCTAGCAAATTTGGAAAGGTCCTCATTAGGGTTTTCTGCTGCATTTGAAATGAAACTATTTTCAATTACGTTGTGATTCCTATTTGTTGAATTATTAAGATTATCAGAGATCAAACCTTCATTTTCACTAGTGCTAGGATTGTCTTTTTCTTGGTTTGCTGGTACGCAGTTTGTCACTAAAACATTTCTACAACTAAGACCATCAGCAACATGAGGAACATCAATGAGATCATCTACTCCTACAAAGTCACTATATACATTTTCATCCACACGAGACAGATCATAAGCATCACAACATTCATTCAAAGCACCATATCGATTAAAAGTGTGTAAGTCAACATGAACATTTTAACATCATACAGTTTATCGTTTAAAATTAAAAGTTCATTATTTTTAAAATTCACAACAGTTGTGGGTCCGGCCGTACTGTCTTGGCCAGTCTCTTCTGTGCATTGCTACGACAGAACTTCCTCTTGTGGCCGGAGCCACCACAGCCGTAGCATCTGAGAGGGCGAGGAAGTCCGCACGTGTCAACTGTGTGGGACGCCTCACCACAGTTAAAACACCGAAGTTGCTGTGCATGTGACCGGGGGTTGCTGCGTCCAAAGTCATTTCGAGGGGGCTGATTTGATGGGTGCGGCGTAAAACTGTTGGCAGATATTTCGGCTCGGAGTGTCATCAACAGTCTGCCAAGCATGTTCAGCCCGTTTCCATTTGAGCCGCGACCCCAGTAAGGGTTTGGAGTGTCTTCAACGAGGGGGCGGCTTTTAGAGTTCATAAGGGCATGTACGAACTGGGGACATTGACGGGACTTGGCTTTTAGTAGCTCACTCATGGTGCCTTGTTGGGTGTCTTGCCAGTCTTGTGAGGTGCCGACGTCGTCTCCAATTTTCTTAGCTTGAGCAGCGATATCACATTTCAGTACATTTCCGGCTGCAGTTTTGTTCCCCATGAAGATACATTTTTTGTACTGAAATGCATGCTCGGAGCTTTTAAAGTTCATGTTCCATAGTTTAAGACTGCAAGGGAAGAAATTACTCAATGGAGATCGGGCACCATGAAAAAGGACGGGGTTGGTGGGTGCAGGTGGTGAAGTTGTAGGGACCTGCATGAGTGGGGGAACGGGTGGTCTGTGTTGGTCTGTAGGTCCGGTGGAGCGATCGAATCTAGAGGTCGGACGGCTGCCTACGCTGACCTTAGCCTTGTCAGACAGACCAAGATTCAGGAGGAGTTTGCTGACCCCAGCTGGTGACAGATGGAGTTTGTCAGCCAACAGGAGGTTAGAGTCAACAGAATTGTCTCTATACAGGAAGTTGATGTCGTGGTTCACGAAGCGAGCACCAACTTCTCTAGAGATGGGAAGAAGAAGTTGGTTCAGATTGTCAATTTTACCAGCTTCAACTCTGGCATCGTCTCGAGGTAGGATACTTGAAACTACGACATCAGTAGCAACAAGTTTGGCGGCGGACAAGAGAGTCTTGAAGTCTTCACAGATCTTCTCACATGGTCGTTTTGTAGAGGCATCATTTGTCCCAACAACAAGGACAACTGTCTCGTATCTTCTTCGCTTCGGGTTGATGGAACGGAGCGTCTTCCGAACTGTACTGATGCGAGCACCTCCCTTGCTATCAACGGAGAGGGAATCATTGGTTGCGGACACATCACGGAGGAGCGAGTCGCCAATCAACAGGGTACCAGAAGGCTGGACATCAGTCTCATCAGCATCATCATCATCATCGTCATCACTGTCATCAGCATCTGGAATAATTTTAGAACACATGGCAGTTACTTTTTTCTCGATAGTTTGTAGTGGTTGTAATGAAATTTGCAGAATTTGCACAATGGTAAAGATAGCTGAATGGAAGAGGAAACTGTAATAGAAACATGTTGAGAAGGCAGTGCAAGTTGCTGGTATTTGGATAAAGAGGTAAAAAATCAACATGAAATGAACAAATGTTGTCAGACCAATGTGTCAGACCCAGGGTTGGGCACGAGTACACATGTACTCGTGTACTCGTGTACTCGAGTACATTTTTCAAAGTACTCGCATGTACTCAGTACTCGTGCCAAATCATGAGTACAGCACTCGTACGCGTACTCGAGTACATTGCTAAAGTACTCGTACTCGTAGTGAGTACATCACGAGTACTGTAACAGAGGTGGCGGAACGTTCCGAAAAGTGGGGGGGCACCGGGCCTCGGGGCACCTTGTTTACGGTAATTTCAGGGAGAAAAAAGGGCACTTTATGTATTTTTGGGCCCAAAAGTGGGGGGGCACGTGCCCCCAGTGCCCCCCCAGCTCCGCCGCCTCTGCGAGTACAATTGAAGCTTCAAAAGAGTAAAATTGAACACAAATGCAACTAAATTATGAAATCATTATTTGAACAAGATAAATCATATAGTCTAGATCTTTGATTCCAACCATCCTTGCTCTTTTAAATGTCCAATGTTCTTCAGTCAAAAAGTTAACATAAATTTAAGAAATGTGACTAGCATGACAAAATGGTCATACTCATAACAAGCCAAAATTGTGAAATGGTCCACCAATACTGAATATCATGTAAGCTCATGTGTTGTCATCTATATAACTGCAATGTCTGATTTTCGTAATCAAGTCTTAAATAATTATTCATTCAGCATAAAATATATTTTTGACCATATATGAAGCACTTCAAGGAAAAAACAATTTAATTTAGATTAATTTTGATCACATAGCCGCCATTTGCATTTTTCACACATTTGGCGCTAATCAAAACATTGTAACTTACCGGCTGATACTGGCCTTATTACGGAAGATACAGTATTTTTACTTAAACCATGGTATTCAGCTACTTCTAAATGATATATCTAAGTTTTTAAATTCTGTTTCTAGCCCTATTTTAAGCGTATCTAGAGCCGTTTCTTTTTTAACCTTTCTTTGGTTTAATCGACGCATTTACGGAAATTGGTACACAATATTTAGTCTGCAGGCTCACCCTGGCTTATCTCAATTCTAGTAAGTGTGATTTTAAGAAATTATTGAATTCAAATTGATCATATTTATGATTTCCATTTAATCAATTATACATGACATGTAGAAATTGTTTATTTCGTTATTAATCAAACTTTTAAGTGTGCTTATTACAAACATTGTGTATTGTGACTTTCCCATGTGATTTATTGCATCTGATTATGGATCTTTCTTGCCTGATTCAAAACTACCAGTTTAAATCGGACATTATAAAACCACAATTTAACATATAGGCCTATAACTTTATATATTCTGCACCAAAATTTGTAAGCCAATCAGATGATGCGAGGTCGATCACGTGCCACGCCAATAAATAACGATATTGGCGTGTGGAGAGTGTTATTGGCGCCCTTAAAGCTATATTGGCGTCCTCAGTGCACATGCACTTGAGTTAATGCAGTACAAAACTCTTTATCAATTTATTCTTTCATAGTTTTTACATTCTAATCAAATTCTCAATTGTCATTGAATGGAACACAATACCTCTTTTAGTACAAAGGTGTTAATTGCTATCAAGGATAATTAACCAAATTCCAATTGAAACTTGTGCCACTTCTTGATTGAAACTTTAAACAGTTTAAAATCAATCTATATGAATAAGCAACAATTAAAGTAAGATGCAATGCACTGAATAGTACAATTGTCTGCTACATAGAATTGGAAATACATTGATAATCTTTTAAAAAAGAAAAAAAAAGCATTAAAGGAAAATATATAAAAGTAGTTAAACCCATTCATTGAAAAAAATTTTTTTTTTTTACAATAAGGAATAAAAGCGCATTTATAAATTAGTATAAAATCAAGATAACCATAAAGCCTGTCTCTTTGAGTAGATAAATAAATAAATAGATGGATAGATAGATAGATAGATAGATAGATAGATAGATAGATAGATAGATGGATAGATAGATAGATAGATAGATGGATAGATAGATAGATTGATAGATAGATCGATAGAAGAATTTCAAATAGAAAACAGACAACTTCTTTTATTTACAAATATCTATACGTCTGAAAATTTTGGAGCAGAATATAACAAATAGTGGATGTTGAGTCGACCAATATTGAGTTTTATTGGCCTCAGCAGATAATATTGGTCTCGGCCTGCGGCCTCGACCAATATTACTGCTTCGGCCAATAAAACTCAATATTGGTCTCCTCACCATCCACTATCTATATAATATAATAGATGAAAAGCTTTTTAAAAAAAAGGTCAACAACACAAATGGATAAAAAAAAACAGGCAGTTGACAACATTTAATTACTACCATGAATTATTTTCAACCAAATATCATATCTTCAGAAAAGCTTATACTGTCTTTCACCAAAGCCAATTAAAATGTTATGATTTTATCTAACGAAAAATGTTCTTAGCTCAACGAAATAACCATTTCTAATTTTTCTATAATTGCTATAAATTTATATATATATTGTATTTAATATTGACTATATCTGCCTTGCCAAGCTTTGATATTCAACACATGTTTTTAACGAATTCTTGGCACTAAGAAAATATATAAAAATAAAACTAACACATAGACAACTACACATAGACAGGCAGACATATTTCCCTGTTTTAATCCTTAATTTCTATGCTGTGGCCACTTATAGTTTTTCATTGGAATTTGAATGCCAATATGAAATCCTAAAGAGGTTGATTGGGGCTTTACATCCCGTATTTATGCACTTGATAGGCTAATTAGGACACAGCAATGGGGCAAAGGATGATTGAAACTGCAGTCAAACATACATGTAGGCCCAGGTGATCAGGCTTGAGCTGAAATCGAGCCTCGGACCCAGAGATTGGTAGCCCAACAAGTAGTTTCAAAGGCCATTTTAAATTTTAAAAGTTCACATAATAATATAATTATGTAGACAATATCTAGTGTAGAGGGCCGAGAGGTAAATTTTAACAAAGTCTTGATAATTATATGATATCATATAGTAACTAATTTTTTAACATCTCGGCTGTGCCTCGGCGATGAAAATAATACATACACAATTGTTTAACTAGTTTTGAGTAATTATGGCGCAGGGGTTTACGAAGAAGAACTAAGTAGTAAAGAATAAGAAATTTTATGAAAACGAATGAAAACGCTGTTAGCACAGAAAATAGACTTGCAAAAATACAGTGACCAATTCTAGCCATGCAAGGTCTGTAGCCAATCAGATATCTATGCACCAATATATTATCCCAAGCTTCAAAATAGGAACATGACAATCACCATTTGTGTAATGACTGACAACACTTAATAAAAAAAATCTCCAAATACTCCATGAAAATCACATGCAAAATCAAAGAAGTGCATTTTCTGGCATTCTTTTCCAGATGATTCTGCAATCAACATAGAATCCACTTGCAAGAGAGTGTTTTGATGACATTCACAAGCTGAAGAACAAAGGTTCAGCACTTTAATAAGATACATTTTAAACACTCACATGTATACCAAAATGTTACATTTATTAATAGTTATCATCTTGTTTGCATTTTTTTTTAATCTGAAAAATTAGTTTCACATGCAATTACCAACTCATATCACTCGAATGAAATCAAATCAAAAATCACTCTTTTCATTTTTGAGAAAGTGATCTAACAGTCATAAACATCAACAATTGTGCATCTGCAAGTTCCAGCAATAAAAAATAAAGTCATGGCATTAATTTCTTAAAGAAATTCCTTTGTTCAAATGGCGTAATGCCATTCCTTAAGAAAACTTCAGTCTTGAACCTGACATGAAAAAAACTTAATTAAGTCTACAAAAAATATAGGCCCACAGTGTGTCCTACGAACTTGAATTTGGCACTGATTCTATAGCTGAGAAAAACCACTGCTTGAACTTAGAGCAATGCAAATAATTAACCTTAGCAGAACTAAGTCGTGAGTGGCGCTGCAGTGCATTTTTGTGACATCACGTCAATTTAAGCCATTGTTATGGTTGCGTCAAGAATGTAAACAGGTTTATGTGGACTGCTGTCGTAAAAAAATGGTGAAAATCGGGTGTTTGGCCTCATTGCTCAGCATCTGCAGGTCACACTGTAGAAATACACATGTATACTAACAGGTAGATCAGCTGTTTTGCAATGTAAATATCAGATTTTCCCGATGTCTTAGCACTGTTTTTTGCCGATCTTCGTGCAATTTCGTGCGACGGCAGTCCATTTCACTTGTTTACATAATTGGTGAGGCAAACAAAATAATTGGCTGAATCGTGGTGACGTCTCAAAAAATGAACTGCACCTGTTGCCACTCCTGGATTAGTTCCAGACAACTTGGTAGCAATGCCTCTCGTGCCAGGGACGGACGCAGGGGGGGGGATGGGGGGGATACATCCCCCCCCACCAGACCAAAATTTATATATTTTTACATGTTAATTTTATCCGCACGCAGTCGCGTTATGTCGCGAATTATGCGTTCCGCGACGCGATAGCCCGATAGACCCCCCCACCGGAATTTTCTGGATCCTCCCCTGTCTCGTGCATTGCTTTTATACACACTGTTGGAACGAACTGGCATCTGGGAATTTTTCTTCACTTCTTTGACAGGTTGCACCTCTATAAACCACCATAATCAAGCAATGACGATGCATCCACGCAGCATGTCTAGACCTAGATCAGCAGAGCAGATGTGTTTCCAGACCTAGTCTAGACCGCTGTCATTATTTTGTTTTCACATAAATACTGGTAACGTCACCATCTATAAATAGATTCAAGTCCTCGTTGATTGCTGCTGGTGACGTCACAACTGTGCTATAAATAAACGCCTCAAAAAAGCGCCGCAAAATAAATTGGATCGCAGGCTGGAGCAACTGATTGACAGGTCGCACATGCTGTGACCTTGGGGGAGGCCCGTGCCGGCCCTCTATAATTAATAAAGGGGCATATAGTAGTAGCCTTCACTAATATCCTATATTGTTGCTTAATAATTGATCTCTAATAATTGTTTTATTCTTTAAATATTGCCTAAATAAGGTACGAAACTGCATAAATGTACTCGTACTTGTACTCGAGTACATTTGAAAGTACTCGTACTCGTACTCGAGTACATTCAGAAAAGGCTGTACTCGTACTCGTACTCGTACTCGTAGTTATGGCAAGTACTCGTACTCGAGTACATTTGCATGTACTCGTGCCCAATGGTGAGCATGTGGTCACATGACTTGGCTGTAATATAATGTATGGTGTAGAACATCTAGATTCTGCCAACATTTTCAATCATGGGAAGGATGGACATGAAAGAGGGCCCATGGAAATGCAGAGTTTGCGGATTAAGATATTTCCTGAAGACAGCAAGTATAACAAAAGTGCACAAACGGAATTAGTCAATTTCTTCCTGTACAGCATGTCAGCTGGTATTGTTGTCATTAGTGGTTGTATCACTCAGTTTCCAAGTGTGTAAGAAAATGGAACTCTGTTAGGCTTGAAACTCCAACTGCATCTTTCTATGGGCCTTCTTGAATGAAATTTCAGAAGGAGATGGCTTGAAAACTTGGAGCCACACACTTCACACAGATGTTTCTCTCTTCTGTGCCTTGCTAGGGATGATTTTCTCGAGAGTACAGGTCACTACATGATTTATGGTGATTAATGCAGTTATCATATTTGAATGATCTTTCACATTTGTTTGATAACTAATGACAATACTACAGCAGACATGTCTTGAAAATTTTGATAAAATATAATACATGTAATACCACTTAATTCCAAATATACGTGCTGTGTTTTGTAATAATTATCACTTGTGAAATTATATGCAGCTGTAAAATTGCAGTTAGTTATAAAGCTTGTATGTCGCCCGAATAATATGCTGTCCAAAAGAAAGATAAGAATCATATTAAACCTATCCATACAACCAAGTTTACTTAACTGTCATTCAAAGCTCAATATATGAAGATAAATCCTTTCAATAATGTAAATAAACAGTTTTTTATGCCGTGAAAAAATATTGTTATTGTGCACTGATCAAGAAATGCAGGACTTTCTTTAAGTAGTTTAAGGCTTCACAATCAACTAAACTAACTTAATTGTGGAAAACAAGTAATTCTGTTGATTGGAAGTGTAGATCTATACTGTACTTTAAATCTATCAGTTTATGATCTGTAAATGCATGTTTAATGTTACATAGAATCGGCAGACTTACTACCTTTAATTGGAGATGATGATTAGTGATGTTTAATGCTCATTGGCATTAATAAATTCATTTATTTGGTGGCATTTGTGCTGAAATTAAGGTACAGGGATTAATCGTGTCATTGTGCTTATCCTGAGGTATCTGGTGATATAGTAATACATGCTCCAAATGCGAAGTGATACAGCATTGACTCTGATTAATTTCCAAATTTTACATGATAAACCATGGCCTATACCCCGTGGTATTTGGTGGAAACTATGGTAATTGGTAAGGGTAAAAGTGTTGACTGTACCAAAAATGCATATTTTATTTTAAGGTACAGGAAAAAACTGACAAATTCCGTTTTGTGTTAAGTTTTAGTCCACAAGCTCTGCACTGATGATCAGCTGCATTTCCATGGGTTTTTCCTCTTTCATGTCCATCCATCAAGTCCATGATTGAAAATGTTGGCCGCATCTAGCTATTCTGCATTTGTACATAGACCTATTGCTAAATGCAACAAAAGAGGTCAATTACTATTGACACGCCAAACCAAAAAATTGTTAGCATAAAACCCCCACATATTTACAACACCTGCGTTAAAAAAAGCCAAACCCGTAAGTTCTAAGCCAAACCTAAACTAAAACACTATGTTTCAGTAGATTTTTTTCATTGCAAGCTTTAGGAAACATTACAAATATACCCATACCAACATAGTGAAGTACATCGGAGAATATTTCAGCCTCAAACATAGTATAAGTACCCAATTTTATCAAAAAATGCACAAAATAGTCCAGTTGTACAGAAGTCTCTCTTATTAGAATCACGTAATTTTTGACAACAAAAAATATTTTGATATATAAAAATATGCACTGTATAGGTGAGAATATAATCTAGCATACTGGCTATATTAACATTTGATTGAATTTGCATGGAAGATGTAGTTTCACTTAAGGCACAAAAAACATCTGTTTAACCGTCTAAAGCGTTGACTGAAGCCAAACCGAAGCCTTAACTGGGTCGCTTCGCATAGAGCAAACGGTACACAGTGAAAAGGAATTCTGCGAAATGTTTGCTTCATGCCAATCTTGAGCATTCATGGCTCAGGCTTTTTTGAGTAGCATGCTTGTGTACAAGTGTCTTTTTTTGTCAATTCACAAGCAGGCACATTCACTCAAATACTGTCTACATGCCTCTATTCTCCAAAGCCTTAAGCAATCTTCTCTTTCTGTCCTGACTAGCCTACCAAGTGCTCGAATACATGACATAACCTCAATCGTCCATCCATTCACTTTTCTATGATGGTTATTCTGTTATATTTCTTCTTTGTCATTCCAAAATTCAGATTTTTCTGTGACATTTTAAACATTGAGATGCAAGTCCTTGTAAGACAGCTTTTATCTCAACATCATCAGCTGGCAATCACCTGTGGCCAGGATCTCTTTATAGTTTTGCAATCAATCCAGTTTTAATGAGGCTTACATTCATAATTAACAGCCAATGAGATGTGATACCACAGCAATTATGGGTTGTCAAATCGTTTGGGTAAATCTTACATTATATCAGCTTCGGCAAGTCCACAGCCAGTCGTTATATCAGAAAGTCTGGAGGCCAATATCCATAAAAGATCAATCAGTGACATGTTGGTTTAGAGACATAGCTTTCTGCTCTTGTCAATAACACAGACTGCTTCGCACAGAAGGAGATATATAATATATGTCCTGTCGGTGAACATTCACTACCATAATTAATAAACTACGTGTTGCCCCAAACAGGTCTCTGTATCATTGTCACCATTTTGCAAGAGAGACCTGCTCAGTTTGACGACTCTACAAATCCCCTCTTTATGGTCTATGGGCGCTATTAAGAATCTCATTCATAACCTCATTTCTCATTGATCATCTTCCAAGAACCAGATCCATTCCATATACATGGTCTGCTTACTAAGTTGTAGTCATCAGACAGTATAGGGTAAGCAAGGTGCTTTTGTTAAGGCAGGATGCAAAGATAACCATACACTTAGTATGAGTTGCTTACTCTGTTTCATTGTGACAATTCACAAATGATCCAAAAATCTACTGTGTGGTGTTGAAGAATGAAGATGAAAAGAAGAATCAAAGGTGAACCATTCTTGTACAACAATGCATTGCTTACAATCTTAAAAAAAAGCAACAAAAAAAAAGTAACAAAAACACACTGAGTGGTTATATGTGTACTACCATCTTTTGGATGAAATAATTTGACAGTATAAATTATTTACATTCTACCTATTTCAGAAGTTTAAATGCTCCACAGCTCCAGCAAGTCAGGCATCATTAAGCATGTTGGGACAGAGAAATCACAATCAAATATTAAAAACTGGAAGCTGTTTGACAAAATTAAGAAAACAAACGCACAGTTTAATGAAATACCCAAAATTAGTTACTTCGTTGGTGAATTCATCATCATGAATGTTTTCCTCATTTTGCAGTATGTTGAATTTTTCACGAGAAATTAGCTCTCGTTTCAATGATCTTGATGGATCACCCTTGTTAAACTGATATATTCAATCACATTTAAATTGACTGTGGACTGTTTACACAGTCTGGCAAAAATGATAGATTTAGCTTAAATTTGGCTTTGCTGTATTGTAATGTGCTTTAATTTGATATGGTTACTGGTGTTAGTTGTTAAAAAATCTACCAGAGAGCTTGATACAGTTGAAATTGTGTTCTCTGAATAAATTAAATTTCTTGTTGCAATGTTGTCTGAAAAATCTGCAGCTGCTGTGTGGCTCAATTTTCAATGATATCAACTGGATCCGATTTGGACATCAAAAGTAAAAGGCAAGCTACAAATTAGCATGCTCTAGATATCTCCTCTACAGCTTAAGTTAGTCATACCATAGGATTCAAAGATTGATGGATGATTGGGACGTTATGTCCTGTAGCCTATTTATGCACTTGGTAGGCAAATTAGGACAGGAGGAGGACACAGAAATGAGAAGAATGATTGAAACAACTGTCAACATAATCAGATAGAAAGAATTCATTAGCTTATGAAAATATGGTATTCATCATTTGCTCTGCATGATTTATTTTTGTTATAGAAGACTCATACTTTAAGTTTTGTTTAACATACAGTGTACATTGATGATGCATAATCATTCCCATAGAACTGACTCAAGAGCATACATGTATATATATATATTAGGGTGTTTCAGGTGCCCCAATATTTTCCGATCCTGCTTGACCTTGGTCTGGTATTGCAGTTTATATAGTTGAAGTCACATGTAAAATTTTGGCCCATTCTATAAATACCTACCTTTACCAGAATTCACTTGAAGTTTATAACATGTAATTCCCCATTGGCGAACTTCCAAATCCTGAAGATATTGCAAAAATCAATGAAGGAATAGATATTTTTTCCTCAATCTATAGTTTCTGAGTAAGTTTTGGGAGGGCAATTCAAATCTGGCATCAGCTATTTTATAGCAGGTCTTCCTAATGAGCTGGGAAGTGTTGAATTTCCTAAAATTCTGCCATTTTATGCAGATTTTCACAAATTTGACAGCTTCTGGCAGCTTGGCAAATGGGGTTATACAAAAAATAACACCAGATTTGAATTTCCCTCCCAAAACTTACTCAGGAACTGTGGATTGAGAAAAAAATATTGATTTCTTCATTGGTTTTTGAAATATCTTGAGAATTTGCATATTCGCCAATGGGGAATTACATTATAAACTTCAAGTGAATTCTGGTAAAGGTAAGTATTTATAGAATGTGCCAAAATTTTACATATAACTTTTACTATATAAACTGCAATACCAGACCAAGGTCAAGCTGGATCGGAATATAGTGGGGGTACCTGAAACACCCTAATATATATGTGGTACCAGATTATATACGGTGACACGAAGCAGACTACAACTTTTTCCGGATATCTTGTCCAGTCGAGTCAATTGTGAAAGCAGCTACATCCCTGAAGGACTGATTGTCTCCTGATAGAAATGCAAAGTGATGTTTGCACAGCTCCTAGGTTGGTATTGACTGATGTCTTTCTTTCTGTCACTACATCGGTTGAGAGGGAGTCTGTTACGTATCCTCCAGAGGGGACATAGATTTAATTGATTTGTGTGTTGCAATGTTCCATTTTCTTCATTCCTGTTCATCTTGTTCATAGGTATGAGTTAGTGTGTTTGCTGCCTGCATAAAAGCTAGCAGAATTATGAAATAGATATTAACTTTGGGTGAAGGAGGAAAAAATTGGGCAAAGGGAAGAGCAATTTTGGTAGACACAAGAAACATTTGGGCTCCATTAAGAAGTATAATGTACTGTCCAACCTAATTGATCTCATGCACTTATACCCTATATTAGCAATGATTTTCACAGGAAGGCATCTGATTAGGTTACACAAGTGCTCATGGGACGTGAAACACAAACTCATGCATCCAAGGGTAAAAAAGTGGAATCTACATGTACATACTTTGTCTTGCTTCTTCAGTGGAATTGTTTTCCTTTCTGCTGGAGTTAATGACAATGACAAAGTTTATTTTATTTCGGTTTTGTATACAAGTAAAAAAAAAAGATATAAAATAAAATTAAACATGTTTTAGTCAAAAGAAAATGACACAGATGTATGATATCACCGTATTAGCTGCAGAAAACAACTTGTCAGGAGTAGCAGTCGCACCTTTAGGCAAAACGATATAGAGATTCAGAACTTTGGAGTGTGGCTTGCAGCCAAAGAACGCTTGTGTCTAGTTTGACTCCAGGGAAGTGACCAACAAGTTGGAAAGGGGCAAAGAAAAAGATCAATCAATACCTCTGAGGAGAAGTACAAACAACACTCTGCATTTTGCCAATGGGACTCCTGCTTCCAATACTGGTGCATCCCACAGAGCTCAAGTATTGGATAGTAATGCTTCTGGAACTGAGGAAACAAAGTAATATCTTGATATGATCCCTGCATTTTCATTATTACATACCTCTGTATTGCATACCTGTGTAGATACAAAAACTGTTACATGTCTTTCATGTGGTTTTACAACACCAATCATTTACTCATTGAATTATCAGCTATAACATTCAAGATTAATGACCATGCCTTTATAACTAATATAAGTTAAACTCGAGTCGCTGATATGAAGTTACTCGATTTTTGACAGCCCTTCCATCATGAGCATATTTGAGCCCTGCCATTTTTCTGCAATATGAAGTTGTTTTGTTTTCCCAATTGTTCTGTGATAACCCATAATGATGTTACTTTTTGTGTGATTATCTCCATAGAAGACAACTACAAAGACCTAATCTCAGAAAATAGACATTGTGGCTTTGACTGAGCTTACAATGTCAGGGGGTTAGTGTCTGTTATTCTTGACATGTTGCTTTGTAGGCTCCTGGAATGGTAGTGACATCCAATTTTGTATTTTGCTATTAAGTAGAAAAATCTGTCCTATCCAATCCTATCCTATCCTATCCTATCCTATCCTATCCTTTCCTTACCTGTCCCATCCTATCCTACTTCATCAAACCATAACTCATAATTATACCAGTATTATAACATTTTTATTGTATAATTCATATCCAATTGTTATATTGTCATTCAGAAAGTTTGCTTGTGTACTGTGTTACCACATGATTTAAAATGAAATTAGATAAAGTTTTACAATGCCATACCATATAATCTCCTACCCTATCCTATCCTATCCTATCCTATCCTATCCTATCCTATCCTATCCTATCCTATCTTTGTACAATTTTATTTCTCCTGTTGCTGTTGCTTTGTATTGTCCAGATGTCAAAAGAAAACATTAAGCTGAATTGTCTGACCTTTCACACTGAGCCCATATTGCAGAGAAGTCTGGGCTTTGTCAGTGTCACAGAGGACATTTTACTCCCTTACAGTGATTGAGATCAAATTGGTTTGCCCTACCTCCTCAGTGTCCACCTGCGTCATTTCACAAGAACATTATTATTAGGCCTGCAGGGTTTTTTAAACAATTATTTTATATATATCCCTTAGTGTTAATGCCCAGTGCCCATATACTATTGCACCCGATTTATCATGGATATTAGTGCTTTAGCAAGAAGTAGGGCCTATAGGTAAATTATAGGGCCATGGTGACTGCTTTTGGCCAAACATAAGTCGTTTTGGGCACATGCCCAAATCACTCAAAATCGCTCACTTGAATAACGTATTTAGTGGATTTGGACCAAGATCATATCTTTTCAGAACATGCCCAAATCAATTGATGTTACTCAATTCTAAAGGCTGAAGTCGATTTTGACAGGATCCTATTCTTTTGGAAATTTTTAATACATTTAGCCATAATAAGTGAGTTAGGCAATAGATATTTCGCACATAAATGCCATAATATCACTCATTACCATTACTAACTTCCACAAACATCTGTAAATGTCCACGAAAGACAATGACTGATTTGGGCATAGTCTTTTTGTTTTTGTCTAAATTAATCATATGCAGTCTGTCGTGGATATTTTTGTGTGTCTCTGTAGTGTGTATCCTTTGGGCACATACAACTTATGTCTATTCATTGTGCTTGACTGCCCCTAAGTTCTTTGTTTGATTAAAATTTAAATAACAATCCTTGTCAATGTAACTTATGATTCGTTTTCTTCTTTTCAGGTGAGTCGTGAACCTTTTCTCTGAATATTTGTGTTGTCTAAATTCCAAGGTAAGATCAAATTTATAGAATTGTGATGTGAGGGATATCAGAGGTTGATACATCCAAATGAGTTGGCTTCCTGTTAGTCTAGACATAAGTTTAAGATAGTCATCGTGAAATGAGGATTGAATTTATATGAAGAGGGCTGTGCAAAACATCAACAAAGGACATATGAATACAGTACTCCTGAGAAGACTTTCAGATTAAAAAAATCAGTTGTAAAACTAAAAGTGCACGGTTGTAGCTCAAGGTCAAGAGAACATCCTAAGCTGTCCAATATTAGTTGCTCCGAAATGTCTGGCAATTAATGAGAATGATAAAACCTTGTATCGGTCTTAAAGTAAATGAACACTCAAAGCCTGGTATGTCTGACAATTGGTTTCAACACCATGAAAATAACTTGACTGATGGTCTCGATGCGTGTACATATATATAGATATGAGAAACATGAGTCAAAATATTTTGAAGGATAACTAAGTTTGAAGATGTCAGTTGCCAGATCCATTTTATTGGAAAAGTATTTGACTGGCTCTTGCAGGTTCCTTAAGGTGTCACTGACTTATTGATATCTTTGATGATAGGATTTAGGGGCTAACGTCCCCTGAAGAAAAAGTAGTAGTAGTCAAAATATTGTCCTGCGGCCTTTCCCTGGCTTTCATTGGAGAGTAGGTGTGACCTCTTTATTCCTGATAATTTTATCTCCATTTCGACAAGGAACAATACTTCAAGATATTGCATTAAACTGTTCAATTAGAAATTAAAATAGAGCAGTGATAGCATTTTGCTGAATATTTCACCAACATTTGTTGTCTGCATTATTTTGAATTTTAGATGAGTACTAGAGCTGCTTGAGAGTTTACAGATGCTCTGGTTTGTTTACAGACGTCCTTCTTCCTAAACTGATTTATTTAATCAGATTTGAAGTGATCAATTAGTGTTTACAGAGTCTGACAGAAGATAAAATATTTGACTTTACATTCTGTTTTTTAGTTTTAACTGAAATATTTTTTAATATGATTAATATCATTCAGAGCAAAGTCTGCCAGATTGTGAATTCACATTTGCTCTGATGATTTGTCTTTTGATTATGATTATTCTCATAGGGAAGATGCAAAAGATACATTTTAGAATTACTTGACTTTTTACTGCAAAGAAAAACTCCTTAAGATCTTGTTCAAATGAGTCGATTGTGTGAACAGTCAGATATCTAAAGGACTAGTTGTGTCCTGATAGAAAATGCAAATTGATATTTGCACTCCTCTGAGATATTGACACTGTTTGGCAGATGTTTTTCTGCTTCCTGCTGGACTGATTTTGAGGAGTCTTTATGGTCTACTGGAATGTTGATGTACAGTGTACTGATTTTGCAGCAGACGCTTGTGTAACATATGTTGCATTTGCAGATTCTACACTTTTCTAAGCATGTCAAGCACATCACACTGATATTTGTACCCCAAAGCACCCAGAAAAGTAGCAGATGAACAGATAATATCCATTTCTTGTGGAATGCCTTGCAACCAAAGAACACTTTGGTCTGGTGTGACTCCAGGGAAGTGACCAACAAGTTTAAAAGAGGCGAAAAAACATCAATCGATACCTCTGAGGAAAAGTACAAACAGTACTCTGCATTTTGCTGATGGCACCAACTCCTTCGGGGCCTTTGGCATCCAAGAAGCAGCTTATATGTCTGATTCTGAGACCAAGAAATCTCTGCTTGAATTGATAGAGCACAAAATCAAGGTTGTTGCCTCAGTAGTGAATGTCCGATGATACTTACCATAAAATTATTAAAGGAACTCAGTGTAAGAGATTTGAAAAATGCCTTTCAATGGGGTTCTTTGAGAAATTGTCAGGGATATCCTATGATTCCTATATCTGACAAGCATGAAAACCTTTTTTAGCACTCTGGCGTTTTTTTTTTCATTCTCAGAGTATATATGTGTATAATAATCTCTGTGACATCTGCTCTCTTGTGGTTTTGTAAAATATGTTATAATAACTTACTCATTATATTATCAGCTATCATGTAAGATTGATGACAATGACTTTATACTTAAAGCTGGAATGTTGCTGGATATAGAATTACTCAACTTGTTAAACCCTTACCTCCATCATGAGCATATTTGGGCCCTGTCATTTTCCTGCATTATGTAGCTGTTTTTTGCCCAATTGTTCTGTGATAAGCCATAATGATGTTACGATTTGTGTGAATATCTCCATAGAAGAAGAGTACAAATTCCTAATCTCAGAACATAGACATATAATAGTGATTTGACTTGGCATACAATGTCATGAGGTCAGTGCCTGCTATTGTTGACATATTGCTTTGTATGCTCCAATAATAGATGTCAGTATCATAGAGAATGTTTAGCTCTCTGACTACAATTCTTTTCAAATATCTTGGTTTGCCCCTATGTCTTTTCTTAATAGTTTGGGATTCTTTTTTAATATATTGAAATTTATTGTTGCCATCGTTGATATACACTAACATTGAAGAGCCATTTCTTAAAGTTTTATGGCCATTGGCTCTTAAAATCAGATGTTTCTTCCAGCTTCACTTCAGTTTCTTGATTTGTTTTTTACTTGCTATTGAGATCTAAATTTGGACTCTAATGAGGCTTAATTTGTAATTAACAACCCAATATTGTTTGATACCACAATAATTAGGCCGCAAAAGAACCTTGTTTATCTATACCTTCAGTAAAGTATAAAAGAACACTGTGCCACCTTAGTGAATATGGTATAGCCTAGTAAAGAGCTCTGGCAATTGGTTTCACCTTGACTGATATCTACTCCTTCTTTTCAAACTGATTTATTTAATCAGATTAAGGGGTGATCGTCACTGATCATTTAGTGTTTACGTAGTTTGGCAGAAGATACAAACGTCTGACCCTAAATTCTGTTTTCTAGTCTCAATTGAAATAAGTTTTAGTATGATTAATGTCATTAAAAGTAAAGTCTGCCTGATTGTGGATGCACAGTGCAAATTATTGTTCATTGTCTTATTGTAAATATGTAAGAAAATGGTTGCTCTATTTGTCAGTTTGATCTGATTTTGCTTTCAAATGCAGAGAACTGTTCATTTCTTTCTACTGCTTAATATTTTTTATTCATCCACATAGGAATGACAATTGAAGAAGAGAAGATATTTTAACTGATTCTTTACCACAAAGACAAAGCCCAGATTTACCCACGGAGACCCTCTTCAAATGAATTCATTGTGGGTTGACAGCAAAGTCCCTGAAGGACTAGTTGTGTCCTGGTAGAAAATGCAAATTGATGTTTACTCTCCTCTGAGGTATTGACAGATGTTATTCTGCTTGTCACTTTAGTGACTTTGAGGAGTCTCTGTTGTCTCCTGGAATGTTTAGATACTGATTTGTATCAACTTATATTACACTGTTGTGGCTCAATTTATATGTTGCATAAAATCTACGCATAACAGGAGTATCACACTGATATTTGTACCTCAAGGCAAACAGAAGAATAACAGATAAACAGATAGAATCCATTTCTTGTTGAATGCCTTGCAACCAAGAACACTTTGGTCTGGTGTGACTCAAGGGAAGTGACCAACAAGTTGGAAAGAGGCAAAGGAATGGATCAATCAATACCTGTGAGGAGAAGTACAAACAGCACTCTGCATTTTGCTAACAGCACCATCTCCTTCTGGGACTTTTTTGGCATCCCAGATGCTGCAGACAGCATACTAAGTTTGACACAAAGACTGAGAAAGCTCTGCTTAAATTGAGAGGATGTTGAAGTATAGCATTGGAAGAATTATGTCATTTGTACCCCTCTTCCAATTGGCCAAGACCATTTTCATGAAGCCAATCAGCTCTCTTGAGCAATTAAGATTTTATTGCGCCCATGTCCTAATACGGAATATCTCATTAATTGACAACCGGTCGGTTTTTGGAGCCTCCAGACCCTCGTCCTTTTAAAATGGCTATTTCAGATACTATAGCATATAATAATTTTGCCTGAGAATCTTAACATAATATCCGTCATTGTCTGCTCTTTCGATGCTGCTTTTTTTAAATGGTCCTGTGATAAGCTATAATGATGTTTCTTTGGGTGTGATTATCTCCATAGCAGACAGCTACAAAGACCCAATCTGAGAAAATAGACATAGTGGCTTTTTTGGTAGTCTTATCTTACAATGTATGTATCTGGCATTGTTGACATTCTTTTTTGTAGATTGAATGAATATTTTCTTGTATTCGTTATTATGTGCAGTGTAAGTGTGGAAGGACTGCAAATATTTCACTGATTAAGAATGGATCAGGCTGATGATACTAATACAATGTAATTGACTTTTAATCACGACTGAACAGGCAACACTCGATATCTCTCTCAGTTTCTGTTTGTTGATTTATTTTCATGCATGCCATTGGGACCAATTGCGACCAATTGGGTTCTAATGAGGCTTAGTTTGTAATTAACAGCCCATGTGATTTGATACCATTTGTTTACGAAGTGTCTGCTAAAACTTTTTCTGGCTCTACAATGCTCAATAATTAGCATTTTCCAATTGAGAACATGTGGAAATATTGTAGCGTACTGTGCCTGCCAGACACTGAACAAGCCTTTTGTTAACTGTTTTGTGTGGTTATTTCCTTGGACTGCTTGGAAGTGCACTGTTCCTGAGTTTATTAATAACTCCACGGCATGTGATTCCAATGTGAGGAATGATTATATTGAAAATATATTTTCTTTTTACCTGACTATTCACAGGAAAAGAAAATAATTATCACAAAGTGCTTGGCAGCTCAATGTTCCCTTTACAGGAATGATCATCTCTGAATTAGAGACAAATCGCTCTCTATAACTGATCAGGCTTCATTCCGGACCAAATTTCCCTAAAGCCACTATTCGTTGATTTATTTTGCACTTGCCATTGGGACCAATTGGGTTCTAATGAGGCTTAGTTTGTAATTAACAGCCAATGTGATTTGATACCACGGCAATTATGAAGGCTGTGAAAGAGCTTTGCTAATCTATAGATATCTCAGCTTCAGCGAGTCCCCAGCCATTCACGTGTGTAAGGAGGACTACTAGTAGGCAATACCAATAAGGAAACTTTGACATATGCTTGGTGCTTTATATCAATGCCGTACTAAATAAATATCCATGAAGTGCTTGGTTGGTTGAAAGTCAAAAACATGTTAGAGATGTAATGAACAATTTTAATTTGTTAGACATTAGAGTATTGAGTGACTCTCATATAAATAGCCCACATCGGTGCTGATGGGGCGTAAAACACAAACTCACTCACTCACTCACTCATAAATCTAATTGATTGACACATTTATACATGTATACTTCTGTTTTCCTCTCTCTGCCTATCTTATTCTTAATCATGCTTAGTTAGATTCCATTAATAGTCAAAAAGCCTTTATGGTTTCCGTGCTACAAGAAGAATCTACAGATGGCATTGGGTATGATCAGTTGTTTGGCCTTGGTTTGAAAACTACTGACAGGTAGAGGAGTTGGAATGCCTCGTGGCTCCAGTTATCAGTACATGATTATCCGCTTAACTGAAGGATGGGAAATACAGTAATCACTGACTCCTCTCCAGAATCCTGTTAGATTTCTGACAAAGCTCTTCTGCTTTGTTGGTTTATTCTCACTTGCTTTTCGGACTGACAGGATTTTGATGATACCCAGATTCGTATTAACTATCAATGAGGTTTGATGTCACAGCGATTAGGCATGGCTGTGAAAAAACTTGCGAATCAGTCAATATTTCAGCCTCAGCAAAGCCCAAGCCAGTCAATTTGGTTTAAAACAACAGCTACTGCTGGTCTGAATCCTCAGTAAGTTATCGAATATCGTTATAACACTTTGGAGGTGTGCATGACAACAGCAAAAATCCCATTCACAAAAGATGGTGAGTGCTGTGGATTTTGCCAGGGTACTTGCAAAGACCCCCAATAAGGAAACTGCCAATTATAATTACATTGGCCAATCACAATTTGCTGCCTAGGAAACCTATTTTAGACCAGTTTGCAATTGTAAAAACAAACAATCAATCGTTAATTAATGTAAGGCCACATATTAAGTACAAATACCCTTGCCTGAGACATACAAGAAGAATTCAGATGAAGATTAAAAGAATGAAATGAAAAAGCAAGAACAGGCTGCTAACCATTTTGTGAATGTCATGGCATCTATGATACAACCACCAAGGACCAAGATCTTCCTTGCCCTCCACAATATTAACAATACTTGAAAATTGAATGTGCATTGTGCAGGCTGTCTGTTAAGGAAGCCTTAGTCAACAAAGTTTAGATACTTGGGGATCTTCTCTGTTCAAATACCACAAGGTGAAAAAGCAATGATGGGAATCGTACAATGTGAAAATTGCTTCCTTCAAGTGCTCCCCTCCTTAACAATCTGTCTTGATGAAAAAGGAATTCTGTGAAATGTTTGCTTCATGCCAATCTTGGGCATTCATGGCTCAGGTTTTTTGGAGTAGCATGCTTGTGTACAAGTGTCTTTTTTTTGTCAATTCACACGCAGGCACATTCACTCAAATACTGTCTACATGCCTCTATTCTCCAATGCCTTATGCAATCTTCTCTTTCTGTCCTGATTAGCCTACCAAGTGCTTGAATACATGACATAACCCCCAATCATCCATCCATTCACTTTTCTATGATGGTTATTCTGTTATTTCTTCTTTGTCATACCAAAATGCAGATTTTTCTGTGACATTTTAAACATTGAGATGCAAGTCCTTGTAAGACAGCTTTTATCTCAACATCATCTGCTGGCAATCACCTGTGGTCAGGATCTCTTTATAGTTTTGCAATCAATCCAGTTTTAATGAGGCTTACATTCATAATTAACAGCCAATGAGATGTGATACCACAGCAATTATGGGCTGTCAAATCGTTTGGGTAAATCTTACATTATCTCAGCTTCGTCAAGTCCCCAGCCAGTCTTTATATCAGAAAGTCTGGAGGCCAATATCCATAAAAGATCAATCAGTGACATGTTGGTTTAGAGACATAGCTTTCTGCTCTTGTCAATAACACAGACTGCTTCGCACAGAAGGAGATATATAATATATGTCCTGTCGGTGAACATTCACTACCATAATTAATAAACTACGTGTTGCCCCAAACAGGTCTCTGTATCATTGTCACCATTTTGCAAGAGACACCTGCTCAGTTTGACGACTCTACAAATCCCCTATTAAGAATCTCATTCATGACCTCACTTCTCATTGATCATCTTCCAAGAACCAGATCCATTCCATATACATGGTCTGCTTACTAAGTTGTAGTCATAAGACAGTACAGGGTGGTCAAAAAAAAACTTTACACTTATGAATAACTTTTTTGGATGACGCTCATTGTAACAAATGCTTATTTTTCAATGCAAAAACAACTTGTATAGCAAAGAATAACTCTTCTAGAGACAATTTATTCATTCGGAGGTCCTTTTGGACTGATGACTTTTCTGCAGTGGGCCTAAATGATGCAGAGGTGTCAAAAATGTAACTTTGTGTCCGTTTTTCCCATACAAACGTAATGGATCCCTTTATTGGGCAACTAAGGTCTGTGGTGTCTTGCAGGGATCTGCCTCTAAGTTTGCCCGTCCAGAATAATCACATTGATTGAGATCTTGAGGTAACAGGGGCCATATTGTCCCGCTGAGAAACTTGACAGAGCGAACCTTGATCCAGTTCTGGGCTTTCCAAGGGAGTGTGGCTGATGCCCCGTCTTGTTTGAAGATCAAATTATCTGTGGCACTGTATGTCTTATCTATCCAGGGCTTTAGATGCTCTTTCAAGATGTTAATATCTACTTTTCATGTGATTTCAACACCCTGATCATCCACCTTCAGACGGCTTTGTTTTAAAGTCTTATAATGGCCATAGTGAAGTCTGAACTTGCTCTAGCACCTTCTGGTTTGTGCTGAATTGTGCCTCTGTCTTCTAAATTTCATTTTATGTTGTATTTATTTTGTCCTGTGAAGCTCAGTAGCTTCAAAATTGCTGATGGGCCATGAACAACCCAGAGTAGTGAAAACGCAGGAGCACTCCCGGCTTCCGTTTTTTCTGCTATCAAAAAAGTAATGAACCATTTTGATTATCAACCTATTTTCCAAAGATCTAACATGATTGGCTTGTATACACTATAAGTACCCAGGCACTTACTCAATCATGGCAGCCTGGAAAATGAAATATCAACTGTAAAGTTTTTTTTGACCACCCTGTAGGTTAAGCAAGGTGCTTGTAACTCATTCGTTAAGGCAGGATGCAAAGATAACCATACACTTAGTACGAGTCGCTTACTGTATTTCATTGTGAAAGTTCACAAATGATCCAAAAATCTACTGTGTGGTGTTAAAGAAGAAAGAAAGAAAAAAAGGTGAACTATAATTGTGACAACATAATTGTACACAATCTTTAAAAACAGAAACACAATGAGTGGTTATACAGTGTACTATCATCCTTGGCATAATATAACTTGACTGCATAAATCATTTACATTCTAACTATTTCAGAAGTTTAAATGCTCTACAGCTCCAGCAAATCAAGCATCCTTGAGCATGTTGGGATAGAGAAATTGCAATCAAATATTAATTAATTATTAATACTATTATTGACAAAATTAAGAAAACAAACGCACAGTAATGAAATACCCAAAATCTTTAATTAGTTACTTCATTGTTGAATTCATCATCATGAGTGTTTTCCTCATTTTGCAGTATGTTGAAATTTTCACAAGAAATTAGAGCTTTCAATGATCTTTCAAAAGTAAAAAGGCAAGCTACAAATTAGCATGCTCTAGATATCTCCTCTACAGCCTAAGTTTGTCATACCATAGGATTCGAAGATTGATGGATGATTTGGATGTTATGCCCTGTATTTATGCACTTGGTAGGCAAATTAGAACAGGAGGAGGACACAGAAATGAGGCGAAGAATGATTGAAACAGCTGTCAACATAATCAGATAAAAAGAATTTATTAGCTTATGAAAATATGGTATTTATCATTTGCCCTGCATGATTTATTTTTGTTATAGAAGACTCATACTTGAAGTTTTACTTAACATACGATGATGATGCATAATCATTCCCACAGGAATGACTTCAGAGCATATATAAGTGGTACCAGATTATATACATATACGGTGACTCGAAGCAGACTACAACTTTGACTCGATATAGAGTCAATTGTGTAAGCAGCTACATCTCTGAAGGACTGATTGTGTCCTGATAGAAATGCAAAGTGATGTTTGCACAGCTCCTGGGTTGGTATTTACTGATGTTTTTCTTTCTGTCACTTCACTGGTTGAGAGGGAGTCACATATTAATCGATTTGTGAGAGGAAACGTTCTATTTTCATCATTCCTGTTCATCTTGTTCATAGGTATGAGGTTATTGAGGTAGGGGGTGCAGCTGCCCTCATAAAAGCTGGCAGAATTATGAAATAGATATTAAATTTGGGTAAAGGAGAGAAAAAGTTGGGCAAAGGGAAGAACAATTTGGGCAGAGAGAAGGAACATTTGGGCAGAGAGCCCCATTAAGAAAGATAATGTACTAAACAACCTAATTGATCTCACTTATGCCCTATATTAGCAATCATTTTCATCCGAAAGTAATTGCCTTTAAATAACCAACACTGGTGCTTATGGGTTGTGAAACAAAAACTCAATCAAGCATCCGAAAGTAAAAGAAAGCTTTCTTCTTCAGTGGAGTCTTTTCCTTTTTCTGCTGGAGTCATACAATATAAAATATAAATAAAATAAAACTTTATTAGTGACAAGAAGCTAACACTGATGTATGATATCACCCTATGATGTGCAGAAAACAATTTCTTAAGTGTAGCTGTCGCACCTTCAGGCAAAACGATAGAGAATCAGAACTTCGGAGAATGGCTTGCAGCCAAAGAACACTTCAGTCTGGTATGACTCCGGGGAAGTGACCAACAAGTTAGAAAGAGGCAAAGAAAAAGATCAATCAATACCTCTGGAGAATACAAACAGCACTCTGAATTTTGCCAATGGGACTCCTTCTGATACTGGTGCATCCCACGGAGCTTGGGTACTGGATAGTAATGCTTCTGGAACTGAGGGAACAAAGTAATATCTTGATATGATCCCTGATTTTCGTTCTTGCATACCTCTGTATTGCATACCTGTGTAGATACAAAAACTGTTACATGTCTTTCCTGTGGTTTTACAACACCAATCGTTTACTCATTGAATTATCAGCTATAACATTCAAGATTGATGACAATGCCTTTATAACTAATACAAGTTAAGCTCGAGTCACTGATATGAAGTTACACGATTTTTGACAGCCCTTCCGTCATGAGCATATTCGAGCCCTGCCATTTTTCTGCAATATGAAGTTATTTTTTTCTCTCCAATTGTTCTGTGATAACCCATAATGATGTTACTTTTTGTGTGATTATCTCCATAGAAGACAACTACAAAGACCTAATCTCAGAAAATAGACATTGTGGCTTTGACTGAGCTTACAATGTCAGAGGGTTAGTGTCTGTTATTCTTGACATATTGCTTTGTAGGCTCCTGGAATAAATATGACATCTAGTTTTGTATTCTGCTATTAAGTAGAAAAATCTTTCCTTATCCTATCGTATCCTATCCTATCCTACTATATCATACCCTATCCTATCCTGCTGTATCCTATCCTATCTAGGGGGGGAGGGTTGGTCTAGCGGTAGCATGCCGGGCTGCCAATCTCTGGGTCCAGGGTTCGATTCCGGCTCTTGCCTTGTCACCTTGGCCTATGTTGGACTGCTGTTTCAATCATCCTTCACCTCATTGACGTGTCCTCCTTCTGTCCTAATTAGCCTACCAAGGGCATAAATACAGGACATAAAGCCCCAATCATCCATCCTATCCTATCCTATACTATCTATTCCTTTCCAATCCTATCTTTGTACAATTTGATTTCTCATGTTGCTGTTACGCTGTTCATTCCAGATGTCAAAAGAAAACATAAACTGAATTGTCTGACCTTTCCCACTCAGCCCATATTGTAGAGAAGTCTGGGCTTTGGCAGTATCACAGAGAACATTTAACTCCCTAACGGTGACTGAGATCAAATTGGTTTGCCCTACTGCCTCAGTGTCCACCTGCGTCATTTCACAAGGACATTATTATTAGGCCTATAGGGTTGTTCTAAACAGTTATTTGTTGTATATACCTTAATGTTACTGCCCATATACTATTGCACCCGATTTGTCATGGATATTAGTACTTTGGGAAGAAATAGGGCCTTTAGGTAAATTATAGGGCCCCTGTGACTGCTTTGGGTGTTACTTTCCAAAAGTCTTTTTGGCACATGGCCAAATTGTTCAAAATCACTCAGTTGAATTAAATAAGTATAGTGGTTTTGGGCAAAGATCATGTCTTTTCAGAACATGCCCAAATCACTTGATGTTACTCATTTAAGCTGTGGTCGATTTTGACAGGATTTATGATTCGTTTTCTTCTTTTCAGGTGAGTCATGAACCTTTTCTCTGAATATTTGTGTTGTCTTAATTCCAAGGGTTGATACATCCAAATGAGTTGGCTTCCTGTTAGTCCATAGACAAGTTTGATATAATCATCGTGAAATGTGGATTGAATTAAATATGAAGGGGGCTTTGCAAAGCATCAGCAAAGGACATATGAACACAATACCCCTGAGCAGACTTTCAGATTAAAAAAATCAGTGGTAAAACTAAAAGAACATGGCTGTAGAGCAAGGTCAAGAGAACATCTTAAGTTGTCCAGTATTAGTTGTTCCGAAAAGTCTGGCAATTAATGAGAATGATAAAACGTTGTATCGGTCTTAAAGTAAATGAACACTCATTGGTATGTCTGACAATGGGTTTCAACACCATGAAAATTACTTTCAATGTGCGTACATAGATATGAGAAACATGAGTCAACATATTTTTAAGAAAATCTAAGTTTGAAGATGTCACTCTTTGGACCTTGCAATCTGATAACAAAACCAGTTTTATCTTAAAATGTCGGGTGTGCAGTTGCCAGATCCATTTTATTGGAAAAGTATTTGACTGGCTCTTACAAGTTCCTTAAAGGCAGTGTCATGGACTTATTGGTATCTTTGATGATGTGATTTAGGGGGTAACGTGCCCTGAAGCAAAAGTAGTAGTTGTCAGAATATTGTCCTGGAGCCTCTTGGTGGCTTTCTTTTGAGAATAGGTGTGACCTTTTTATTCCGATAAGTTTATCTCCATTTCGACATGGAACCATACTTCAAGAAATCGCATTAAACTCTGCCATTAGAAATAGAGAAGTGATGGAATTTTACTGAATATTTCTCTATCGTTGTCTTTAGTCAGCATTATTTTGAATTTTGGATGAGTACTGGAGCTGCTTGAGAGTTAACAGATGCTCTGGTTTGTTTACAGGCATCCTTCTTCCTAAACTGATTTATTTAATCAGATTTAAAGTGACCAATTAATGTTTACAGAGTCTGACAGAAGATAAAATATTTGACTTTAAATTCTCTTTCTTAGTTTCAACTGAAATATGTTTTAATATGATTAATATCATTAGGAGCAAAGTCTGCCAGATTGTAAATGCACATTGGCTCTGATGATTTGTCTTTTGATTATGATTATTCACATGGGAAAGACGCAAAAGATGCATAATACTTGATTTTTTACTGCAAAGAATAACTCTGATTTTTCCTTGAGATCTTGTTCAAATGAGTCCATTGCGCAAACAGTCAGATGCGAAAAAGGACTAGTTGTGTCCTGATAGAAAATGCAAATTGATATTTGCACTCCTCTGAGATATTGACACTGTTTGGCAGATGTTTCTCTGTTCCTACTAGAGTGACTTTGAGGAGTCTTTGTTGTCTTCTCGAATATTGATATACGGTGTACTGATTTTCCCGCAGATGCTTGTATAACATATGTTACATCTACAGATTCTACACGATTCTAGGCATGTCAAGCACATCGCGCTGATATTTGTACCCCAAAGCATACAGAAAAGTAGCAGATGAACAGATCAAATCCAGTTCTTGTGAAATGCCTTGCAACCAAAGAACACTTTGGTCTGGTGTGACTCCAGGGAAGTGACCAACAAGTTTAAAAGAGGCGAAAAAAATCAATCGATACCTCTGAGGAAAAGTGCAAACAGTACTCTGCATTTTGCTGATGACACCAACTCCTTCGGGGCCTTTGGCATCCAAGAAGCAGCTTATATGTCTGATTCCGAGACCAAGAAATCTCTGCTTGAATTGATAGAACAAAAAATCAAGGTTGTAGACTCAGTATTGACTGTCCGATGATACCTACCATAAAAATTATTTAAGGAACTCATTGTAAGAGATTTGAAAAATACCTTTCAATGGGGTGCTTTGAGAAATTGGCATGGATATCCTATTTGTGACAAGCATGAATACCTTTTTTGGCACTGGGTTTTTTTTTCATTCTTAGAGTATATATACTGTGTATAATAATCTCTCTGACATCTGCTTTCTTGTGGTTTTGTAATGTAATATTATAATAATTTACTCATTCTATTATCAGCTATCATATGTAAGATTGATTACAATAACTTTATACTTAAAGCTGGAATGTTGATGGATATAAAATTACTCAAATTTGTTAAAATCCTTACTTCCATCCTGATCATATTCGGGCTCTGTCATTTTTCTGCATTATGAAGCTGTTTTTTGCCCAATTGTTCTGTGATAAGCCATTATGACATTATTTTTGTGTGATTATCTCCATAAAAGACAACTACAAAGTCCTAATCTCAGAACATAGACATAGTGGTTTGACTTGGCATACAATGTCATGGAGCCACTGCTTGCTTTTGTTGACATATTGCTTTGTAAGCTCCATAATAGATGTCAGTATCATAGAGCATGTTGAGCTCTCTCACAATGACTCTTTTGAAATAAATTGGTTTGCCCCTATGTCTTTTATTGATAGTGTGGGATTCTTCTTTCAAAAATTGTTAGTTATTGTGTATTGAGACACACTAATGTTGAAGAGACATTTTCTTAAAGCTTTATGATCATTGGCTTTTAATTGCAGCTGAACAGTCTACATTCCACTCAGATGTTTCTTCCAGCGTCAGTTTCTTGATTTGTTTTTTACTTGCTATCGAGACTTAAATTTGGACTCTAAGTCTTAATTTGTAATTAACAACCAATATGATTTGATACCGCAGTAACTACGCTGCAAAAGAGCCTTGTTAATCTATACCTTCAGCAAATCCCGACAAGACGTGTGTAAAAAAGAACTCTGTTCCACTTTGTGAGACATCAACGCTGTAGCATACTTGTTTGTAGTTAGTTTTCCTTAATGATTTAAAGTGAGTTTTGCTAAACAGTTGTTTTGGTCTTAAACTAAATGAACAATGGTATAGCCTGAGCTGGCAATTGGTTTCACCACCATGAAAACAAATTGACCGATAGTCTCAATACATATACGTAGATATGAGAAACAGGAAAATAGAGTTTGTAGGTTTCGTTCTTGGCACCATGCAATCTGATAACATGTCCAGTTTTCACTTTAAAACTTCGGGTGCGCTGTTTTCAGATGCAATTAATAAAAAGAGGTAGTTAGGTGGCCTAAGTATGACCCCTTCAAGGTGGTGTCATGCAGTTATTGATGTCTATGTTGATGTAATTTAGGGGGTAATACAGGGTGGGGAACCAAAATTTTCCATGAACTTCCTTGTGCTAAAAAAGCATCTCACATCTACAGGAAAATTGTGAAAACAATACTGCATAATCATTATGGTATCAGCCATACCTGTGGAAGGTTAGAATGAGCTGTGATTAAAAAGAACTCCACAGGAGACAAAAAGGAAGAGGTGGTCAGATTTGCCTCAGTGCCAAATGGACTAAAAAACAATCCCTGACATAGTCAGAGTGACCTGACAACCGGAATACAATATCATGAAGGCAATCAAAGACGGGAAAGGAATAAGAGGGAAGTCTGGGAGTTTGTGGAGAGAATTAAAACAGGAATGGAGCATTCCTGGAGTCACTGACAACAAAACTGACATGGTACCTGCAACCTCTATGAGAGAGGTGGTTGAAGAGCTACAGATGGACCTCAAGGCTGCCAGAGAGGCTATGCAAAATGATTTTGGCCTGAAGTCATATGTCAGGGCCCCAAAGACACCATTTGGCCTATTCCTTGAAGGCCAGAAGATAGAAATGGTGAAAAAATGATGGGCTACATTAGGATGAATGGCTCGATATTCAATTTTTTTTTCAAGCTATAATCATTTGGCTGTCGATTCTATTGTCAACAAAAGAAATGGTGAATTCTATATAAAATCACTGGAAGATGTCGATGGGACATTCAGGGCAAAATATTCAGCTTAGGCAATGTTTTCGGGAGTCATGACTTCAGATAGAAAAATTATGCTTTTTTTCTTTTTCATGCAAGTAAAGGGGGACGGACCTGATGCATACTACTAGGTCAAAGGATGTCATGTTTTGCTATGGCTAGATGGGAACTACCCCAATGGCATCTATAGGCAGACTCAGGATGGTTCCCCATGCCTCATGGCAAAGAAAGTTCAGGATTTCCACTTGCAGAAATTCCGGAGACTTCTAGGCGGTCAACTTCTGGCCCTTCTCCAGCTCGGACCTTAATTCCCCTTACTTTTCTGTGTGAGGCATCTTAGAATAGATGGTCAACAGGACCTGTCACCGCGATGTTGTTGTCCTACTTACTGTCTTAATGGTTCACAGCCTAAAAATATGAAGGCACTTTTTTTCAAAGCATAACCAAGTTTAGACGGCCATATTGAATTTTTGATTGGAGATAATACAAGTCAAACTTCACAAAAAGGATTCTTTTTGTCTTGTTTCTAAGGCCTGAAAGTATGAATTTGTTATGACTCAGCAAAATCTTTCATTTCCACTGAAGTTTGAAATATTTCAAATTTTGAAAAATTCACTTCCTCACCCTGTACACCTTAAGCACAAGTTGTAGTTGTCAAAATATTGTCTTGGGGCATTTTAGTTCTTTTCTTTGGCGAGTGAGCATGATTATTCTTCTCAGTAGATTTTTATCTCTTTCTACAAGAAACCTTACTTCAAAAAACTATGAGAACACTACCATTAGAAATAGAGAAGTGATGGTGGTTTTTTCACCAACAATTGTTGTCTTTTGTTTACATTATTTTGAATTTTTGATGAAAACTGGAGCTGCTTGAGAATTTACAGTTACTCTGTATTGTTTATAGACCTCCTTCTTTTTAAACTGATTTATTTAAGCAGATTTAAAGTGATTGATAAGTGTTTGCGCAGTCTGACAGAAGATTAAACATCTGACTTTAAATTCTGTTTTCTAGTTTCAATAGAAATAAGATATTATATGATTTTAAAACGTCATTAAAAGTAAAGTCTGCCTGATTGGGGATGCACATTGCAAATTATTATACATAGTAAAGTTGTAATAAAATTGCTGCTCTATTTGACAGTTTGATCTGATTTTGCTTGAAAGGCAAAAAACTGAGTGTGCTCTCCAATTAGTTCACATCTACTTCTCGATATTATTTTATTATTCCATATAGAAATGACAATTGAGGAAGAGAAGACACCTTGTATCTGATTCTTTACCACAAAGACGAAGCCCAGATTTACCCATGAAGACCCCATTCAAATGAATCATATTGTGTTGGCAGCAACGTCCCTGATGAACAGTTTTGTCCTGAGAGAAAATGTAAATTGATGTTTACTCTCCTCTGAGGTATTGACAGAGATTTTTCAGTTTGTCACTTCAGTGAATTTCAGGGGTCTCTATTGTCTTCTGGAATGTTTAGATACTGATTTTTATCAACTTACACTGTTGCGGCTCAATGTATATGTTGCATAAGAATCTACACATGCCAGGAATATCACACTGATATTTGTACCTCTAGGCAAACAGAAGAGTAGCAGATGAACATATCAAATCAATTTCTTGTTGAATGCCTTGCAACCAGGAACACTTTGGTCTGGTTTGACTCCAGGGAAGTGACCAACAAGTTGGAAAGAGGCAAAGAAATGGATCAATCAATTCCTGTGAGGAGAAGTACAAACAGCACTCTGCATTTTGCTAAGGGCACCATCTCCTTCTAGGACTTTGGCAATGTAGATGCTGCAGAAAGCTTACTAAGTTTGACACAAAGACTGAGAAAGCTCTGTTTAAACTGAGAGAGTGCACCCAGACAAAATCAAGAGTGTAGTCCAAATAGTGATACTTTTGATTAACTGTAACAGTGCAACATGATATGCCATCTAAAAAATTTTTAATGTGTTAAAAATGGCGTCAAAATGACATTACACATATTATTTTAACTTTATGTTATCACTTAATTTCGAAACTTCGGCTCTCTAATGGTAATAAAAGAGGTACGGACATCTAAATGTATACAATGTTGACTTTTTGCTGAATTGGAATGGTAAGCACATGGAGCAGGGTCATTTGGCTCTCGTAAAGTCTATCATTAGGATTTTGAATCGCGAAAGAGAACTATATGAC
This sequence comes from Platynereis dumerilii, assembly GCA_026936325.1. Lineage (NCBI taxonomy): Eukaryota > Metazoa > Annelida > Polychaeta > Phyllodocida > Nereididae > Platynereis > Platynereis dumerilii. Next base: position 24,277,365 of record JAPTHN010000011.1, read on the forward strand.
GCAAAATCAAAAAACTGCATGGTCAAAGTGTGTCAATGAATACATTGAATAGTGAATGCATGTGATATAAGCATTGCTATCTCACCACTCAACCTGTATCAATTTCAGAAACCAATGCCCACGCTGTCAGAGACAAGTTCCATGCGGGTTACAATTTTGTATCTCTAAATGTGTAACATGTTGAGGACTGTCATGTTCTATTTTGTGTCCATAACTGGGCTTATACTTATAGCACTTCAATGACTATATCTATCTGATCTGTCTGATCTATCTGATCTATCTGATCTATCTGATCTGTCTTATCTATCTTATCTATCTTATCTATCTTATCTATCTTATCTATCTTATCTGTCTAATCTGTCTTATCTATCTTATCTGTCTTATCTGTCTTATCTGCCTTATCTGTCTTATCTATCTTATCTATCTTATCTATCTTATCTATCTTATCTGTCTAATCTGTCTAATCTGTCTTATCTGTCTTATCTATCTTATCTGTCTTATCTGTCTTATCTATCTTATCTATCTTATCTATCTTATCTATCTTATCTATCTTATCTGTCTTATCTGTCTAATCTGTCTAATCTGTCTAATCTGTCTTATCTGTCTTAGTCTTATCTGCCTTATCTGTCTTATCTGTCTTATCTGCCTTATCTGTCTTATCTATCTTATCTATCTTATCTGTCTTATCTGTCTTATCTGTCTTATCTATCCACTGTAAATAGCTTCAAACTTTCAAACAACAAGGCAGTATTATCACAGCGCTTTGGTGATGATTAAAATTTCAAATGTTTAGCTGGAATTATTGATATAATATGTGATAGTCAAAAGCCCTAAAAGGTTTTAATCTGGCTATTTCAGACAATATAGCACTTATTAATTTTGTCTGAGAATTAACATAATATCTGTCATTGTCTACTCTTTCGATGCTGCTTTTTCTAAATGGTCCTGTGATAAGCTATAATGATGTTTCTTTGGGTGTGATTATCTCCATAGCTACAAAAATAGACATACCGTAGTGGCTTTTTGGTAGTCTAATCTTACAATGTCTGTATATGTCATTGTTGATATATTGTTTTGTAGATTGAATGAAAATTTCTTTTATACGATATAATGTGCAGTGTAAGTGTGGAAAGACTGCAAATATTTGGTATGGATAAGGCTGGTAATGATTGCTTTTAATCATGACTGAACAGGCAACACTCAATATCTCTCTCAGTTCTGTTTGTTGATTTATTTTCATACATGTCATTGGGACCAATTGGGGTTCTAATGAGGCTTAGTTTGTAATTAACAGCCAATGTGATTTGATACCACACCAATTATGGAGGCTGTGAAAGAGCTTTGCTAATCTGTAGATATCCCAGCTTCAACAAGTCTCCAGCCAGTCATCTTTGTAAGGAGGACTACCAGACAAACTCCATACGATTAGTTTCACAGTGGTTAAGAAGGTCACTTTTTCTTGTTGCTAGGAAGTGTCTGCTCAAATTTTTCGTGGCTCTACAATGTTCAATAATTAGCATTTTTAATTGAGAACATGTGGAAATATTGTAGCGTACTATGCTTGACAGACACTGAACAAGCCTTTTGTTAGCTGTTTTGTGTTGTAGTGTGCTTTCCTTGCAATGCTGGGGAGTGCACTGTTCCTGAGTTTTTGAATAACTTCACGGCATGCCAATTGCAGAAAGATAACGCACATCAAAGCATTTCAGTTTCAGAAGTGGTAACAAACCTAATCATAGCTCTCAAGCATAATTTGAAATTTATTGTTGATTAAATGAACCAAATAGGGCTAGTTATATTGCAAAATGGGGCTTCCTCAAAAAGAATAGTGTAATTTTGACGGAATGTGCTACTTGAAACATAGGAATTTCTTCTTCTTTTTCCTTAGGCATTGTGAATTTGGATTATAGGATTTGACGATCATGAGTGGGTATTTTGAAAATGACATTTAAGAAATCAGATTCTTCCAAATTCACTACCAATGATAGAAAGCCATGTCCTAGATGCTTTGCCATGTGCTCCTCCGGTCCTACTTAGGATACCAACATATAAAATAAATACAGGGCACACCAATCATCTGTATATCCTAGCCACTTACCGTAAAACGGGGGAAAGTTGGCTCCCGGGGGAAAGTTGGCAACGTGATTGTTTTTTAAGAAAAGTCTGTCCACTTTATCGTTAGTGGCATACAATGACAATATTTCAAGTTTTTATCGTCCACAGACATGTTGACAGTAATCCAGGGAAGTAATTATACTATTGAAACAAATTTGCAATAAATAAGCCCTTCACGTCTGAAGACATACAAAATCGACAAAATTGTATATGCCAAAACTTTGCATTGTAGCTACTACTTGGCTATATCTTATTTTAAAAAACCACTCGACATTGAGTTTCAAATGCAGTCAACTACTATTTTCCCCATGTGGATGATGACCTTGGCTCACGTATTTTTTACAGTTATCAAATTCCTCGGATGGGGAAAAGTTGGCATAGTTTTTGGGGAAAGTTGGCAGGCCATGCCAACTTTGCCCCATGTATCACTGGCCTGTCACCTGATAATTTCCTAACAGTTTTATAGGATTTCTCATTGAATTGATGGTTTAAAGATGATAATCCTATTTGCAGCATGTGTAACACATTAATTATTCACACAATATTTTAATTATTACTAAAAAAGCAGGAGGTGGTCACCTGAACTACAAGCAGATTTGGAGTCAGAAGAGAATAATCATTCATAAGAGACATTGGCCTACATTTGGAGAACATTGTTCATTGGAAACGTGCTGTATCGGAAATTAAAATTTAATACATAGTCTACATGATGATAATCACATAACTAATGTTAAGGTGGTCCACATTTCAATATAAGATAAGAATGCAAGATTCAAATCAGAGAAATTCTGAAGAAAGTGTTTTTGGATCACCCTAATATAATGTACCGAAGTATTCTCCTTGCCTAAATATAGTATTTTCTATTATGTGCCCATGTAGAATGTAAGAGCATCAGGCTTTTGATTGGTTTACTTCATTCATTATTTTTCTGTAATTTTATTTCAGCAGAATGCCACACAATTATAAAAAGAAAAATGCATGCCGCAAGTATTCAGAAGAAAATCTGAATAAAGCACTTGAAGCTGCTGTGAAACATGGGATGAGTCAAAATAAATACCCACCGAAAATGGGAAACCGTTTCAGTGAGAATAGTATTAGTGGTTTTAGCAAATGTGGCATACACCATAGCTCATCGGTCCTACGCAGATAACCTAAAGTGAAAAACCAGAAAATCAGAAGTTGTGTCAGAAGTGGTTCTTACGAGACTGAAGATATGGGGATGATGGTGAGCCACCCGAAAGGAGAGCAAAAAGAGTTAATGTTCCACCAGGCAAAAGCATCTATGCTGAAGGTCCCTCAAAGTCTAGTGGCAATTAATTGTAAACAAGACAGCAGGCAAGATCTCAGAATAAAAGGAAATGCTAAGAATGAACTATTTTTTCTTTCACTTGTACTGTACACTGTTGTATCCTGTATGTCCAATTTTAAGTACTATCAAAATATAATTAATATGGTCCATTTCCATTACAAAACAAATACTTTCTTACAACCTTCCAATTGACTTGCCAACTTTTCCCCACTGAATGGCAGACATGCCAACTTTACCCACTGGGTGGCCAACTTTCCCCCTTTCTTGGGTAAAGTTGGCCACTTACATGAGGTCCTGTGTAATTTTCTAGAGATAAAAAATCAAGTTGTTTGATACATGCACAGGTAGTATGGACAGGTGACCTGATTTTCCAACACTAGTTTCCAACATTTATTGCATGGTAACGTAGCAGTGAACTCTGATTCACTAAAAACCAGCCAACTTTCCCCCGTTTTACGGTACCTGATGTTCACATGAAGGATCTCAGTAATCCTTTCATGATTCTTCCTGCCCTATTGAAATATTTGGATGTCAGTGATATATGAGTGATTCCCACTGTTTCTTGAAGAACTACATATAAATAATAATCACAATGTGCTTGGTTGCTCAATGTTCCCTTTACAGGAATGACCATCTCTGAATTAGAGACAAATTGCTGTCCATAACTGATCAGGCTTCATTCCGGGCCACATTTCTCTAAAGCCACTATTAATTGATTTATTTTGCACTTGCCATTGGGACCAATTGGGTTCTAATGAGGCTTAGTTTGTAATTATAAGCCAATGTGATTTGATACCACGGCAATTATGAAGGCTGTGAAAGACCTTTGCTAATCTATTGGTATCTCAGCTTCAGCGAGTCCCCAGCCATTCACATGTGTAAGGAGGACTACTAGTAGGCTATACCAATAAGGAAACTTGGACATATGCTTGGTGCTTTTATGAATGCCATACTAAATAAATATCCATAAATTGCTTTGTTGGGTGAAAAATGTTAGAGATGTAACGAATACTTTTAATTAGTATTGAGTGACTCTCATAAATCTAATGGATACTACTGTTTTCCTCACTCTGCCTATCTTATTCTTGATCATGCTTAATTAGATTCCATTAATAGTCAAACGACCTTTATGGTTTCCATGCTACAAGAAGAATTTTGAGACATGATCAGGGATTATGACTTTTCATGAACAATGAAACTGCTGTGAATGTCAGCATTTTTCAAATATTTAAAACGTCATCGGGGCACCATATGAAGTTGAAGTTATTTGCCGGAATTGACATTGTTTTATCAGCTTGTAAGTTGGGCTATTTTTCTTTATATTGAGAATATCAAGGCCTTTACCAGCTTTACAGATGGCATTGGTGATCAGTTGTTTGGCCTTGGTTTGAAAACTTCTGACTCGTAGAGGAGTTGGAATGCCTCCTGGCTCCAGTTATCAGTACATGATTATCTGCTTAACTGAAGGATGGGAAATACAGTAATCACTGACTCCTCTCTCCTCTCCAGAATCCTGTTAGATTTCTGACAAAGCTCTTCTGCTTTGTTGATTTATTCTCACTTGCTTTTGGGACTGACAGGATTTTGATGAGGCCCAGATTTGTATTAACAATCAATGAGGTTTGATGCCACAGTGATTAGGCGCGGCTGGTAAAAAGCTTGCTAATCAGTCAATATTTCAGCCCTAGCAAAGCCCAAGCCAGTCAATTTGGTGTAAAACAACAGCTACTGCTGGTCGGAATCCTTCGTAAGTTATCGAGCATCGTTATAACACTTTGGCGGTGTGCATGACAACAGCAAAAATCCCATTCACAAAGGATGGTGAGTGCTGTGGATTTTGCCTGGGTGCTGGCCAAGATCCCCAACAAGGAAAGTGCCAATTATAATTACATTGGCCAATTACCATTTGCTGCCTAGGAAACCTATCTTAGACCAGTAAAAACAACGGTCAATCAGTTTTTAAGGTAAGGCCACATATTAAGTACAAATACCCTTGCCTGAGGCTTTCAAGAAGAATTCAGATGAAGATTGAAAGAATGAAATGAAGAATCAAGAACTGGCTGCTAACCGTTTTGTGAATGTCATGGTATCTATGATGCAGCCACCAAGGACTAAGATCTTCCTTGCCCTCCACAATATTAACAATACTTGGAAATTGAGTGTGCAGTGTGCAGGCTGTCTGTTGAGGAAACCTTAGTCAACTAAGTTTAGATTCTTGAGGATCTTCTCTGTTCAAATACCACAAGGTATAAAAAAACAATGATGTGAATCGCGCAAAGTGAACATTGCATCCTTCAAGTGCTCCCCTCCTGAGCAATGTGTCTTGATGAAAAAGGAATTCTGTGAAATGTTTGCTTCATGCCAATCTTCGGCATTCATGGCTCAAGCTTTTTGGAGTACACTCTAAGCCCAGACCACACACTTGACATAAATTGTTTAAGTGGAATCAACTATTTTTCTTTTTTTAAGCTGTGTCAGCTTACATACTATTTGTCAGTTTCAATGGATTGATATTTTAAGTCAACACAACACAATCTTTTTCAGCCATACTCGTGAACTTCTGAGACACAAACAGAATAAGTTTACTCAGCTTAATTCGCTTATGCCAGATTTGTTATGCCAATAGTTGAACATCCTATTTATGTTCAATTCATTGGACAAGCAAAAAATAACCTTGTCTTAGCTACTTACTCTGTGGCCACATGGGTTAGTGGTTTGTTTTGTAATCTGAAGGTGTTGGCTTCAAACCCAGTGAGATTTAGATATTTCTCGTTACACCTTATATTTATGGTACAAAGGTTGGAGCAAAGGTCAACAAATTTCAATATTTTGATTTGTTTATCATTGTGGACCCTGGTTAGTGTCCTGTCCCACTATGCAGAATCTGAGTCAAATCACATATTCTGTTTTTCATAATCTATTTATAGAATTTTTGAGGAGACTAGGTGGAACAGCTTGTTGCATTTGCTTGACATCGTGGCCACATTGGTTAAGTGGCTGATCTTGTAATGCAAAGGTCTTGAGTTCAAATCTGGAACAGAGTGACATTTTCTTAACAATGCAATCTGGCATTTTAAAAAATGACTTGAAGAAACAACCTGGTGTGTTGTGTGGACATTATGGCAACATTGGTTAAGTGACTGGTCTTGTAATCGAAAGGTCTTGGGTTCGAATCTGTAACAGAGTGATGTTTTCTAAATACCCTCTGAACATTATACAACTTATGAGAAGACTAGCAGAAACAACTTGATGTTTTGAGTGGACATTGTGGCAACATTGGTTAAGTGACTGGTCTTGTAATCAAAAGGTCTTGAGTTCAAATCTGTAACAGAGTGATGTTTTCTAAATACCCTCTGTTATACAACTTATGAGAAGACTAGCAGAAACAACTTGATGTGTTGGGTGGACATTGTGGCAACATTGGTTAAGTGACTGGTCTTGTAATCAAAAGGTCTTGAGTTCAAATCTGTAACAGAGTGATGTTTTCTAAATACTCTCTGTTATACAACTTATGAGAAGACTAGCAGAAACAACTTGATGTGTTGAGTGGACATTGTGGCAACTTTGGTAGGGTGACTAGCCTTGTAATAAAGAGGTCTTGAGTTCAAATCTGCGACAGCTTGACATTTTCTTGATTATACTATGTCTTGCAGAATTAGTGAGAAGACTAGGAGAAATAACTTGGTGTGTTCATCAGACATTACGGCCACATTGGTTAAATGTCTAGTGTTGTGATACAGACTTCTTGAGTTCAAATCCCTGACAATTAGACAAATTCTGTATATAATGTAATTTATTGTAGAATTTCTGAAAATATCAATGGAAAGAATGTCAACTTGACATTGTGTATGTGGACATGTTGATCATCTGTGTGCATTGCCTTGACATATTTGCAGGCATTATGAGCAACAACTCCAAATGTTGTTATTTAATTGTATTTTTTCCAGCAGTTCAGTTGAACTTCGAGATATTTTAAAAAATTGCCTAACTGTAAGTAGGACCAAAATATCTTTTTTACACAATGCAGGGTGTATTACCACCATAACTTCTAATAATTACTTAGGGAAAAATATATATGTAATTATGCTTCCGTTGAAATACTTAATATTGGTTTGTGAGCGGCCTTGTAAAAATCTTTGAGCAAGCTGACCTGGGCTGCAGGCCATTATTTTATCTTAATTACAACCACAATGATATGATCTACAGATTAGAAAGATCACTAAATCATTAAGATAAGTTGTTTTAATAAATGTGACTGTATATGAGTGTTTTTTTAAACATTGACTGGATATCTTGTTATAATAAGTAAAGTGCTGACATCTATATGTAGAAAGTGGTGTTACCCACACTCCAATGTTTTTAGCAGTTTTTCTTGTCATAATTCCTCTTGATGTTGTTAGCAGTTTTTCCTACAACCTCCAAGTGGCTTATTTCCTTAAGGACCATTTCTGACACCTTCAAGACTGTTAACTTGACACAGCAAAGCCATCCTATTGATTTCTCAAATTAGAAGAACTCAACATTTTTGAAGGTAAGAGAACTTGGATATTCTGTAGCAATTAATGCATTTGTCAATATTGAATACTTATTTCATTGTTATGAATATCAATAGAGCATGAACATGTACTTTTTTTAATACAAAAACTTGAAACTGTAATGTGAAATTCAGTATTAAACTGTGGGGCATCATGATGTCAAACTAATTCAAAGCCAGAGATTAAAAACTAGCAAATGGAAAGCAATGTCATTATTGCAATATTATCTTAGTGGACATGAAATTGATAATGACAATTATGTTGTCTCTGACCTGATAAGTGATTCATCTCAAATTCTTGAGGGGGGAGGGTTGGTCTAGTGGTAGCGTGCTGGACTGCCAATCGCTGGGTCCAGGGTTCGAATCCAGCTCTTGCCGGGTCACCTGGGCCTATGTTGGACGGCTGTTTCAATCATCCTTCACCTCATTGCCGTGTCCTCCTCCTGTCCTAATTAGCCTAGCAAGTGCATAAATACAGGACGTAAAGCCCCAATCATCCATCCATCCATCTCAAATTCTTGACTATGGATAGTGTATACAGGCATTAAGGGGATGACTATTTAGTGTCGAGGGGGAGGGGTTGGAGTTTTTATTTTTTTTTAAAAAGTTCTTCATCAGTTTTGGTGAAATTGGTGAAATTAATAAATTCTTTTTGGCCAGACTTGAAATAAATAATTTCTTGTGGGGGTATTTTTTAACAAGGTGTTGTTAAATTTTATTTAGAAGTGAATATTTGGTGACTTTGCACACTCAACATTTATAATTGGTGCCGTTAGCCTGAAATAAAGAGGAAAACTCCAAGCCCCCTTGGAAATTAAATGGTTGCCCTTTTTGTCTTGGCATTTTTATGATTAGCTGGCTGGCAACAAAATAAGCATTTAAATAGCTACAGAAATATTATTTGATGTTCATAAGGTCCATTTGCACTCATTCATTAAAATTTTCATGATATATAGACAGAAAAATGCTGATGTGTCTGAAGCAGCCCTTAGGCTTCTTTTTGAGCCAGATTTTGTCAGAGTGCATAATTTACTAATAGTAATTATGTCCTAAAATGTGAAGATTATGAAGCCGAGCAATAGGACTAGTTATTGCATATTGCACTAAATATAAACGGGCCATACACTTTGTTGTAAAACTCTATTCTCAGTCACACCTGTAGCATTCAGTTGGTTGGTGCAAGTAATTAGCATACTATTAAACTTAAATTTTTCTGGCATAATGTAAATAAATATTTCGGAAAAACTCAAAACACTCAAAATATTATCCAGTAATCAGGACTTCAAATTTATTGTTAATCATATTCCTAATTCCCAATGAATTTGCACATTAATTATATTATGTTTTATATATATTGTGTGCTGCTTGAAAATGATATTGGTAAAATATTTTTCAGATTTACAAGCTGTATTCTTGACATGTCAACCAGAGGATATTTCACGGAGGCACCAGCTGAACTATCTAATTGCATTGGATGCAGGAGACTCGAGAAAATTTGCCAGGTGATCATTGTAATACATGTTCTTGGGTTTCTGGTCTTAAAAAAACTCAATTCTCGTAAATATACTTGTGTGGAAAGCAGAACATAAAAAATGACTTTTTAGTCCCTCTGCGGGAATTATTTTTCCATACATGCTTGTTTGTCTGTCCACTTGTCTGTGTATTTACAACTGATATCATTCTATGTTGCTATCAAATGTTGCCAGATAGGGGAAGGGATACACATGTTGACCATTGGGACTTTTAATTGTTGGAATTTCAAAACTTTCGTCAATTTATGTTTGTTTCTTTCATATTTGCAGAAGAAAATGCATATGAGGCCTGTCACACCTGAGCAGCACTCCAAACATGCTACACTTCTTCAGGGATACAATCTGAGGTCAAAAGCACATTTTTCGCAGGTATGTACAATTCAGTCCATCAAATTAGCTTAAGTGTTCAGAAAAATTGGAGCAGCTTTCCTCTGTCGCAAGTAAATTTGGAAAAAAAAAGAAAAGAAAAACATAAAACAATTCAAACAACAGTTGAAGAATGTCAACAATGATTAACAGAGATATCTTGAGATCTATGCTGATTGATGATCATTTGCCATGTCCTTTTTCAATTAGTGCCAGTGAGCCACTGGTCACATAAGGATGACAATACATTATGCCATTTAAAAAAATTAATAAGGTAAATGAATAATTCTGCAAAGGAACATAAAATGAATAGTTTTGAGAGGAGAGAAAATTGATTTCTGCAAATATCTTAAAGCCACACAGTTAATATTGTTTGATAACATTATATCATCTACATGCAATACAATGTATGTTTTCTTTTTCAGGATGGAACTTCAAAGGCTGCCTTGACTGAGCAACACTGGCTTTGCTTTGTGAGGATCGCGACATTACAACCAACCTCAGTACTGTCACTTATCACACAAACTGTCCAAGAAATTGCTCATACTTCCTCCTTGATATCATCTTTAGACGAAAGAACATTTAACATGAAGTTTTGAAATTTCTGATGTCCAAACAATGAATTGAATAATTAACCGTACCTCAGGACGTTTGAAAATTTTTCCCAATGACTTACCGATGGACAATTTGGTCATTGAAAATTATCCTTGCTAACTTTCTTTATGGAAAAATTACTAGTTAGTTGGCTTTGTTTAAAAATTGTATGCTTGGGATTTTTGGTCACTAGAAATTTCAGATTTGTTGCAGTCACAAATTTGTATGGATATATGCACAACCTTTGTCAGGTTTTTCTTCAATAAATGATTTTTTATGCGTGAATAATGCAATGTATTTTTTCCTTGTAAAGATCTTACTTACGTACATTGTCTTTTTATGTTATGTCTTTCTATGTGTTTTTGTTGCTCAAGTGTAATTTGTCATCCTTTTACTTCAAAATCTTGTGAATGACAAATCGTCTTTTATGTAAAATTAATGAAGTAACCGATTTATATTTTTCACTTATTGCCTCTCGGCACGATTGACCATTGCTTTTATTGACTTCTTGTTTGCTTTATTGAAAATAAATGCCTTTTTAGACTTATCTCTGGTGCTTTATTTTATTTGTTCAATCTATCTGTTTAATTTCTAAGTTCTAACGGTAGGCTATTATTGATTAAAATTCATAGGGTGTCCCAAAGATGTCCAATTTCATCTTGGTCCAAACCAATGATCAGCGGTTGTTTATCATCCGGTCACTTTTTCTACCGATTATGCTATATCTTGTTAATCACTTGAAAACAGCATAGTACAATCTATCCAGAATAATTTAATTTATTTGAGCAGGCTCATCCTTTTTTAATTTGGCAAAGGAAGTATAATTGAATCAATTCGGGTTAATCTAATTGATATGAGCTATGATAACACCTTTTTATCAGGTTAATCTTGCATAAAAGTATTTGTTTAGATGAACTTAAATAAAATTTGCCATGTTTTCTCAAGTAATTCAGCATATTACAGCTTAATTTAAAAAATTCATATTAACTTATTAACATTAAGTCACATTCAGTGACTTGATTGTGTTATTTCAGCCATTCTTGCTCAATTAAGATTCTCCTAATCACATTTTGCTAGTCTGCCTTATTTCTATTATGTGGTTATAAATTATAACTTTTTCATTTTATAGAATAAAATTGATTTAGTCAGTCAGCCTCAGCTGTGTTATGTCAGAGAAACTTAAAGCCTTTGCTAATTTTGGTTTGATTATATTGTACTAGCATGACCGATTTGCAGAATATTGTATTGTCCAATTGAAAATTTGTTGTATCAACTCAATTCACTTTATGTGAAACACTGAATTCAGCTTATTTAATGTAGGCCAGGCTAGTGTATCACAGTTGAGTTCCAGCCAATTTTTTAATTTCTTTAAGTCAGGTAAACTCAATTCACTTAAAATTATTGACACTTAAACTGTGAAAATGTTGGCAAACTGAGAGATACAACTTCAAATGAACAAGCTGAACTGACTCAATAAATATATTGCAGCACCGTTGCCATAATTGAATTAAGTCAAGTCAGCTTGCTGGGGCTTAGAGTGTAGCATGCTTGTGTACAAGTGTCTTTTTTTGTCAATTCACAAGCAGGCATATTCACTCAAATACTGTCTACATGCCTCTATTCTCCAAAGCCTTAAGCAATCTTCTCTTTCTGTCCTGACTAGCCTACCAAGTGCTTGAATACATGATGGTTATTCTGTTATATTTCTTTTATGTCATTCCAAAATTCAGATTTTTCTTTGACATTTTAAACATTGAGATGCAAGTTCTTGTAAGACAGCTTTTGTCTCAACATCATCAGCTGCCAATCACCTGTGGCCAAGATCTCTTTATAGTTTTGCAATCAATCCAGTTTTAATGAGGCTTACATTCATAATTAACAGCCGATGAGATGTGATACCACAGCAATTATGGGCTGTCAAATTGTTTGGATAAATCTTACATTATCTCAACTTCGGCAAGTCCCCAGCCAGCCTTTATATCAGAAAGACTGGCGGCCAAAATCCATAAAGGATCAATTAGTGCCATGTTGGTTTGGAGACATAACTTTCTGCTCTTGTGGATTCTACACACTGCCAGTTTCCTTTTTCCTTACCTTGATATTCTATATGCGTGTCTGAATTCTACAGGGTACAAGTTCCTTCTTTCCCCTACCTCAATATTATAAGTGCTAGCCCGGAGATCTTCTACTTCAATAATACTATTAAGTCAACTCTCCTTGGATTAACATGCCATATGTTCATTACAAACTAAGAAATCTAATTGATTCAATTGTAATGAAAAAATGTATCACACTGAGACATGTTATTGCATAGTGTTACTTGCATTTACAGCAAGCAGGCTCTGAGATTTGTCTAGAAGCAGAGTGATTTTTCCTGTGTTTCAGTTGTAACATCATTCATATGAGAACCTTCTTTTTACCTGCCCTGAAGCGGTTTCCAAGTGGCTTTATGTCACTTTATTTCTCTTTGTTGTATAACCACAATGCCCAGCCGACCTCAACAGTCAATTTACTCTCATGGAAATTGCCACATCTGGCTTCAATGGTCAGTAGGGCTGGTCAGTTATTGCATTTTGACTACTCTCAACAGCTTATTTCATCACATAACTGGAGGGGGTAGTGTGCACGGATTGGCGAGAGCCAGTCTGGTTTGTGTTGTCATGGTCTGGAAGACTACTGCTACTCATTACTCCCTTGTCAATATGAATGGCATAAATATGCATTATGCATTGACAAAGCAGACATGCAGACAGTAGAGTACTACTAACACCCGTACCCTCAGGTACATGTAGAAGCTATCCGTTCCATAACCTTCAATGCCTAATGCGCTCATAGTTTCATTCTGCAGGAATAATTTAGTAATATTACATTAGGTGTCACATTTTAATGTCCAAAACTGTTCAATAACTTCATATAAACGTCCGTCTTCACAATGGGAAAAATGTGTTTATTCTATAATTCAAAGAAAATCATTGTCTTAAGAATGAGCTGGTTTTTAAATCAGGACATGGAAGGATAGCTTGTGGAATGCAACAGCATGTATGTTAAAATATCAAATATCCAGGCACAGAAGTCCGAGCATCAGTTAAAAAAATTTTCACTTTTTCTGTACTTTATAACACCAAAGTGGGGTACTGCAGAAAAGAGAAAATTGAATACCGAAGGCCATATATAACAAGCATTTCTGGGGAAAATTTATTTGGGACCTAAAATATGCTGTTCCAAACTTTTCCTTGCTTCTCATTTGAATCTTCCGAAACTAACTATTGGAGTGAATAGCACTACATTTTACAAAAGACTACAGCTACTATGATGCTGTTCAATTGATTTTTCTTTTACTAATAGTCAGTTGAAATTTCAGTATTCTCACAGGAGAGATCTCTCATAGATTTGACTCGCTGGAGAGAGGCTACCCAAAATACCAACATACAGTATTTATGCGTTGATTTATACAGGAGACAAAAGGAAGTTAAACCATTCATGTGACAAAAAAAGAAAAAATTGGAATGAAATTGACTGGACACAAAAGATACCAGCACATATTTGCGAATTGACATAGAAAATGGTTCAAAGTTTGGTGCATCACAGCAGTATCGCAAAAAACTTTCAGAAGAAGCATTGGGGGAATCACAAATGATTTTAACCATTTTAAATGAGGAATTTGTTCTTTCAGTTGAAATTGAACAGTTACTGTTAACACGTAAAAGATTGTTTGTGTAGTTGGTTGTGTGGCTCACAAGACTACGTCTTATTCCTTGTAAGGCAGTTCTATGTGGTTTATACAGTGACAGATAACATCCAAATTTGATGTGATACCACAGCAGTTACGGACAAGATCATGCAATATCTCAGCCTAAGCAAGCCCCCAGAAAGTCATTTGTGTAAGAAAGATTGGAGGTCAAAATCAGTTAAAGATCAATTAGTGGCATGTTGGTTTAGAGTCACAGCTTCATCCTCTTTTATATTCAAAGTAACTACACCTTCTCTCAGTTTCAGAGTAAAGCATTTACTAAGAGTCTTTCGACATTAAGTGATTAAACATCTTGAGATATTATACCAGCAGGTGCCACATTTGGCTTGACAAGTTTCTCACAACTTGTTAAAAAATGTTTCCTAAAACATGCCAGTTTCTAGTCGGCATTGCTTTCTATGCCTCTAGTGCATTCAACATTTTTCAACAAAGCTTTTTGTGCCACTGAACTATTCCATCACTTAACCAGCCATTGGTTTTTGCAGAGGACTTACTCCGACAAGAACCTAAAATGTTGTATTGCTAAACTCTGGCCAAATTATATCTGGTTGCGTGCAAGGGTCGTACCCAGCCAGCACCAAAAGTTATAGAACCTTAAGTCTTTAGGGCAAGCAATCGTTCATTGAGGCAGCTTGTCGCAGTATGGTTGAGGAATACTGAAGAGCTGGTAAGTTGTCAGGGACGTTATTCACCAGAAAAAATTGACACCAAATTGTCTGATTGTTGTGAGCCTGGCGTCTCTCGGGATAATACAATTCCTCTTGTTTGCCCTGTCCCACTGACATAATATTTCAGGAAGTGTTGATGCTGAGAATTCACAAAGAAGTGACTTGTTTGGAAAATACATCATGTTCATTAAAACAATTCACTTTTCATCAGTGTTTCCTACAGAATTTAATAAAATGCTTATGTTAAATGTGGACAATAATTGTATCATTGTTTGCTGAATAAGTGAAAAAATTTTCGTATTCATTTTGCATATTTCCACATTGTTCCTTTGCTAGTCTTCAAATAGCATCAGGTCATATTTTAGTCGAACGTAGATATAAATAATATTGACAATCTTTATTTTTGTAGCATATTTATTATGTAATTTGTATTGACAAGCTGTAATGAGCAGCAGGTATCCAGAACTTGGTAATAGCATCAAATTGCTTCTGGTCAAGCCTTCGACTCTCTGCGCTACAACAGTGTGATGAAATGGGGCTCCCTCTATTCAGAGTGGTCAAAATGCAATAACTGACCACTGATTAGCCAAATTGACCAGTGAAGCAAGATGTTGCAATTTCCATAAGAATAAATTGACTATGGAGGACAGCCGGGTATTGCGGTAATGCAACAAAGAGAACTAAAGTAACATAAACCTACCTAACTTTGGTCCTGGGAAAGTAGTGGAAAACATAACTTGGTGGTGTGTACCTTGTAGTAAAATGACATTTTCAGACAGAAATGTGAATTGTGAAAAGTGCAGCACAATCACTGAAGCAGGTGCAGCAGCAAATAAAGATATTTAAAAAATCATTCAGAGCCTTGAGGGAAAATTATGCTTATTTATGCCCATCATATACAAATGCTAAGTTAAGTTAGCTCTTAGGACTCCACCATCTTTTGGAGAGGCGTGTGATGCTAAAAATGAACATTTGTACCCCAATGAACAAACTTACCTCTCGGCTATTTTTCAATCAGATCAACCTGACAAATATATCATGGTCAAGCCCTCATATATATATAGCCTGACGGAAATTGGATAAATTTACTCATTTGAATTGTTGCCATATCTGTGTTGGTTCTGATCTTTAAAGCATCTTATCGGTAAGAGAGAAAATTACTTGTTAATTCTTGTTATGTTGGCTGTTTCCTATAAATAGCCTTTATATACCAATGCGTTGAAGGAAGGTTTTTAAATTTACTTGCTTTAGTCTATTTTGTTAGAAAGGTCAGTGAAGAGGCCTATCAGTGGAATAAAGACTTTATTTACTGGTTCGTTACAACCCTGCTGGACATAGTGCCTCTTTCGGGATCAGCTCGTTCCACTGTCCACCACAAAGCAATCAAAGAGCTTGTTCTTTGAAGGGCTGAGGATAAGTCTACTTTTGTCTGGTGTCTAGGCTGGCAAACCAATATCTGACATCTAAAAAAAAAGACATCTTGTTGAATTTTGTTGCTTTGTTAAAATTTTATAGACAGTTAATGTATTATTCTTGAGTGGTTATAGGTTTGGATTCTTTGTAATGTGAATGTTAATGGTGCTTTATCCAAATCACATAATGCATAGTACCAATTAAGGGGCTTCAAAACTACAAATGGCATTATGCATAGTAGGCCTACCAATTTTGATGTTTTTTTTCAAACCAGGGTTTGACTTTTTTCTAGCCAAGATCACCTACAAGGAATGTAGTGATTCATTTCAATTGCATTGGCTATTCACCATCTAATGCTCAAATCCCATATTATTTCGGATAATCAATAAGAAACATTACGGTCAATTGCTTTTTTTTATGCAAAGGCCAAATAAATTGTCGAAAGTGCACATGCCCATGCCTGACAGGCCTTTTTGGCAGGCCTTACATTAGGCCATGCCATCAGTGTTTTAAATCTTATAGTTCTGTATTTAGTCTATATTTGTGGAACAAGATAAAGCGAGATAAAAGTGCAAATAAAAATAAAATCTTAAAGGTATAATTATAGGCCTAATTATTTGGATGATAAAATTAACAGACAAGATAGGTTTTTCTTGCCCCATGTCATTTTAACAAAACCTTAAAGTTGAATGGTGCAGTGTGAAGGTTTGCTGATAAGGAAGCCTCAGTCGACAAAGTTTCCAAGTTTAGATTCTTGTGGATCTTCTCTGTTCAAATACCTCAAGTTATGAAAAGCAATGATGTCCTGATGAAAAAGGAATTCTGTGAAATGTTTGCTCCATGCAAATTGTTGGCGTTCATGGCTCAGGCTTCCTGGAGTAGCATGCTTTTTTACTAGTGTCTTTTTGTCATTCCACAAGCAGGCACATTGACACAAATACTGTCTACATGGCTCTTTTTTGTGACGTCCCATTGAAGTGTTCTTCTCCTGTAAGAATTAGCCTAAAAGTGCATAAATATAGGACATAGCATCCCAATCATGCATCCATCCTCTGTTCTGTAGTAATTCTGTTACATTTCTACAAAAATGCAACAATAATAGAGACGACCGCAGTGACTTGTATTAAAGATACAAGCGGCGTTGTAAGGCTGGTTATATCTCTACATCATCAGCTGGCAATCACCTGTGGCCAGGATCTCTTTATAGTTTTGCAATCAATCCAGTTTTAATGAGGCTTACAACCATAATTAATGGCCAATGTGATGTGATACCACAGCAATTATGGGCTGTCAAATCATTTGGGTAAATCTTACATTATTTCAGCTTCAGTGAGTCCCCAGCCTGTCTCTATATCAGAAAGACCTGTGGTCAAAATCCATAAAAGATCAATTAGTGGCATGTTGGTTTGCAGAATCAACTTTCTGCTCTTGTGGATTCGACACACTGCCAGTTCCTTCTTTCTCCTACTTTGATAATGTAAGTGCTTTTCTGTAGATCTTCTTCAGTATTTTGTCAACTCTCCTTGGATTAACATGCCATATGAGATAGAGCAAGTATTCTTATGTTTGCATCTTTGACTGTCCTATGGATGTGACATTTTATACAGGCAGTGCTTGCAACCAAGTAAAATATCCACAAAATCGTAAAGCATTTAATACCACACAAAACACAGAATGTATCATAGGAAATCTAGTTGATTCAATTGTAAAGAACAAATGCATAACATTGAGACATGTCATTGCAGAATATTACTTTATTGATCTTGCTAACAGCAAGCAGACATTGAGATTTGTCCAGAAGCCCACAGTAATTTTTTTTTCTGTGTTTTACTTGCAACATCATTCATATATGAACCTCAGAATTACCTGCCCTGAAGCAGCTTCCAAAGTGGCTTTATGTCACTTTAGTTCTCTTTGTTGTATTACCACAATGCCCAGCTGACCTCAACAGTCAATTTACTCTCATGGAAATTGCAACATCTGGCGTCACTGGTCAGTTGGACTGCTCAGTCATTGCATTTTGACCAGTCTAAACAAATAGGGCTTATGTCATCACCTTCAAGACCAAGCTTCAGGGGGTTGTAGGCACAGATTGGTGAGTGTTGGTCTGCTTGGTGTTGTCAAGGTGTGGAAGTTGACTACTATGCCAGTAATGGCATGAATATGCATTATGCATTCATACAGTGGGCATGCAGACCGGTGGATGCTAAATCTTCCATAACCTTTTGGTTTTCACCTTCAACGTGAAATGCTCTCGGTATCAAGCTCATACTTCCATTCTGCATGAATAATTTAATGTCAAAACTAGTTCCATAATTTCAAACAAATTGCCGTCTTTATAATGGAAAAAAATTTAATTAATTCTGCAGCTCAAAGAAAATCACTGTCCGAAGAATAAGCCGGTTTTCAAATTGCAAAGTAGAAGGATAGCCTGTGGAGTGCAGCAGTATGTAAGTATGTAAAAGTATCCAATATCCAGGCATACAAGTTTGACCATCTGTTGATGAGAGGAACTTGTCATAAAACAAAAATTTTCCATGAAGATAATGAAAAGGCGGGCCACCAAATTCATCTTTGATTAATAGTCAATTGAAATGTACATATTCTTACATCAAAATAATAACAAAATACTAAAAATGGGTACAGGAAATCATTTTGAATGAAGATTTTCTTTTATTTTTGTTGAAATTTTACAGTTAAGAAAACAAGGTTAATAACGTTTAGAAGGTGGTTTCTGTAATAGTCTGTGTTGCTCATAACAGATCACTACGTATTATTCCAAGTAAAGCTGTTTTATGCGGTTTATACAGTGACAAATAACATCCAAATTTGAGGTAATGCCACTGCAATTAAGGACTAGATCATACAGTATCTCAGCTTCAGCAAGTCCCATGCAAGTCATTTGTGTAAGAAAGACTGGAGGCCAATATCCATGAAAGATCAATTAGTGGCATGAGGTTTAGAGACACAGCTTCCTCCTCTTGAATATTCACAGTTCCTATGCTTTCTCTCAGCTTGAGTGTATAGTGTATAGTAAAGCATTTAAGAGTCTGTAGACATTGAATGATTGAAGATATTGAGAAATTATTCTACCCTGCACATGCCCCATTTAGCATGGCCAAAGAGGTAAACCAGTTTATTACTACTCAAGTGGACAATTATGCCAAAAAATATCCAAATTGCTTTCCATGCCTTTAGTGCATTCAAAGTCTTTCAATAAAGCTTTTGTGCCATTCATTCATCCTATCGCTTAATCTGCCATTGGTGTTGCAGAGAACTTATTAAAACAAACAGCTAAAGATTAGTGTTGCTAAAGCCTGGCCAAAAAATGTATGGTTGTCTGAAAGAGTCGTAAGCAGCCTGCACCAAAAGTTATAGAACCCTAAGTTTTTGGACAAACAATTGTTCATTGTGGCAGCTTCTCACAGTATGGTTGAGGAATACTGAAGAGCTGGCAGGTTGTCAAGGATGTAATTCGCTGGAAAAAATCAACAACTGCAGATTGGCAGAATGATGTGAGCTTGGCTTCTCTTGGGATAATACAATTCGTCGTGTTTACTCTGCCCCACTGACATAACATTTCAGAAGGTGTTGATACTGAGAACTGGCCCACAAGCCGGTTGTTGGAAAGTACATCATATTCATAAAACTATTTACTTTTCATCAGTGTTTCCCAAAGAATTAAAGAAAATACTTATGTTAAATCTGGATTATAAGTTTATCATTGTTGACTGAAGCATCAATAAGATATCCATATTAGTGGCCATACATGAATTTTCATATCTCTGCTTAGGATATTGTAATCATTGTGATAAATGTTGAAATTGGCAAACCAAACAAGTAGCATATATGCATAATGAATCATGCTAAAAGCTGCCAGAGAGTGGAATTATCATTATATTCTTGAAGCATCTGTTTGGTTGCTACATGCATTAGGGTGCTTGGTGTCCCCCCTAAAATTGAAAAATTTGTGGTATTCATTTACATATTTTTCATATTGTTCCTTTGTCAGTATTGAAGTATTGGCATTTAGTCATATATTAGTGGTACGTGGATATGAATAATATCTTTTATTTTAAGAGATTTCCATGTTCAAAGGAGGAAGTAGAAGTGACAAAAATTATTTACCACAAGGGCACTGCCAGTCCTGAGAAAGTCAGTTTTCCACTTATCCCAGCATATTTATGTGTTTTGAATTGGCAAGTGGTAGTGAGCAACGGGCATCCAGAACTTGATAAGAGCAACCAGACTGCTTCCGGTCATGCCTTTGCCTGTATGCGTGCTACAACAGAGTGATGAAAAGGGCTCCCTCTGTTGAGAGTGGTCAAAATGCAATAACTGACCAGCCCAATTGACCAGTGAGGCAAGATGTTGCAATTTCCATAAGAATAAATTGACTGTAGGTCTCCCAGGCATTATGGTAATACAACAAAGAGTACTAAAGTGACACAACCAACTTAAGTGCGCTCCAGGGAAAGTAGTTCTACTAGTGGACTGCATCACTGGGTTGTGTTCATCTTGTAGAAATAGTATCATGCGATGTTCAGACAGGAATGTGAAAATATTTTTGGTTATAAGATAAGCACAACATAATTATGCATTAGAATATTTTTATTTAAATTTTTCAGTGCATAGGGTTTAGAAGGTAAGGAGCAGATGATGCACCCTAACATGTATGCCAAAGATTGAAACTAGAAGTTGTTTCTAACGAGTTGTGTATCTTTCTGTTTGATGCATAGCTATTTGCTGTGGTGATGATATAATGATCTATTCTAAATAATTGATCAATTTTTGCCCAGCATCATCTTGCTGTCACACCCTGGTAATGTGTAATTATATTTAGAACCTGCAAATACCTATAGCTCCAGAGCCAGGGCAGAACAATCACTGGAGCAGGCACTGCAACAAATTGAAATATTTAAAAGACAATTCAGAGCCTTAAGGGAAACTTATACCAATTTATGACTGTCATATACAAAAACTAAATTGAGTTGGCTCTCAGGAATCCCCCTAGTTCCTCTCACAAATGTCACTTTAATATTCTGAGACTCACTGATGCGCCTACAAAGCCATTGTTTGTGGAGGCATTTTCATGGAAATGGAAATTTTGCAACTTACCGAACAGATTTATCTCAAGATTATTTTTAAGTTGGATAAGCATGAAAAAAAAAAAAAAATTGATCATGGTTATCTTATTGCTTCTGAGAGTGGGGATGAATTTGCTCTTTCACTTCTTTGCAATATCTATGTTGGTTCAGACTTCAGATCTTTAAAATGTCATATCAGTCAGAAAACATTTCTTGTTGATTGTTTTATGTTGAGCTACCTTGTAAATAACCAGTATATCAAGACATCCAAGAAAGTTCTTCACACATTACTCGCTTTGGTCTATTTTGAAAGAAATGTCAGTGAAGAGGTCTTTCAGTGGAATAAAGACTTTATTTACTACTTCTGGACAACCTTGCTGGACAAGGTGCCTCTTTCGGGATCGACTCGTGCCACTGCCCACCACAAAGCAATCAAGGAGCTTGCTCTTTGAAGGGCTGAGGATAAGTCCACTTTTGTCTGGTGTCTAGGCTGGCAAGTCAAAGTCTGACATCTGGAAAAAATATGACATCTTGTTGAAGAGTTTGGTTAATCAGTAAATTGTTTTTATTGAATGACTTGTTGTTTTGTCAAATTCTTTATAATACAAATGTTAATGGCGTTTTACCAAAAATGGCATAATGCATGGTACCATTTTAGGGTTTTTAAAATACATATGCCATTATGTATTGTGCTAATTTAGATTTTTTTTTAAATCAAGCTTTGTCTTTGTTCTTGCTTTGATCACCAATCAAGAAAGCAGTGATTTCAATTATATTGGCTTATCACAATCGATTGTTCAAATGAATCACATGTTTTGTTATACATCATCAGTAACAGAAATTACGTTTAATTACTATTTTATGCATAGGCCATATAAATGGTGAAAAGTACAAATACCCATGTCTGATAGGCCTTTTGCCTTGGCTTAGATTTAGACAATGAAATTGGCATCTTAAATTATTCAGTTCTTTCATCAGTATGACGAGGTAACCGAGATAAATGTGAAAAGAAAAAAAATCATCTAAAATATATTAAGTATAACTTTTGTAATGTATTTAGATATAATAAAAAACATTTAGGTTTTTCTTGCTGCAAGTCATTTTTACAAAACTCCAGAATTGAATTGTGAAGTGTTCAGGCTGTCTGCATGATAAGGGAGCATTGGATCTGCAAAGTTCAAAGTTTGAGTGTTTGAGATCTTCGGCCAGGGTGTCTTGATAGTTTTGCAATCAATCCAGTTTCAATGAGGCTTACATTCGAAACTGACAGCCAATGAGTTGTGATACTACAGCAATTATGTGCTGTCAAATCGTTTGGGTAAATCTTACATTATCTCAGCTTCGGCATATCCAAGTCAGTATTTCAGAAAGACTGGCGGCCAAAATCCATGAAAGATCAATTAGTGACATGATGGTTTAGAGACGTAACTTTCTGCTCCTATGATTTGTACACACTGCCAGTTCCTTCATTCTCCTACCTTGATATTCTAAGTGCTCTTCTTTAGACATCACCAAGATTCTTATACCATTGGGAGATGTAGTATCTAACTGACAATTTTCATGTTAGCGCCCTGCAAAGGACTGACGCTGTTAACAGGCGCCAATGAACAATAAGATTATTGTTTATTTTGCAAGAATTATAAGTTGAAAGGCATAGTAGAAGAAGTGTAAGTCTAAGCACCAAACTGTTTCTGGTCAAACCTTCGCCTCTCTGTGCTACAATGGTGTGATGAAATGGGGCTCCCTCTATTGAGAGTGGTCAAAATGCAATAACATACCACTGACCAGCCCAATTGACCAGTGAAGCAAGATGTTGCAATTTCCATAACAGTAAAATTGACTGTGGAGGTCTGCTTGGCATTATGGTAATACAACAAAGAGAACTAAAGTGACACAAACCTACCTAACTTTGGTCCTGGGAAAGTAGTGGACAATATAACTTGGTGGTTGTACCTTGTAGTAACATGCAATTTTCTGACAGCAATTTGAAAAGGGCAGAAAAATCACTGAAGCAGCTGCAGCAGCAAAGAAAGATATTTAAAAGACCATTCAGAGCCTTGGAAACTTGTTCTTATTTATGCCCATCATATACAAAAACTAAATTAAGTTTGCTCTAAGGACTCCCCTTAGTTCCTCGCACAAAAAGTCACTTTAATCTTCTGAAACTCACTAATGGGGTCTACAGCACCATCTTTTGCAGAGACGAGTGACACTAAAATGGACATTTGTACCCCAATGAACAAACTTATCTCTTGGTTATTGTTCAATCAGATCAACCTGACAAATGCATCTTGGTCAAGCCCCTCATTTATAGCCTGATGGAAATGGGATAAATTTACTCATTTACAATGTTGCCATATCTGTGTTGGTTCAGATCTTTAAAACATCTTATCAGTAAGAGAGAAAATTACATTTTAATTCTTTTTATGTTGGTTGCTGTTCCTTATAAATCGCCTTTACATATCAATGCATTGAAGGAAGATATTTACACTTTACTTGCTTCAGTATATTTTGGAACAAAGGTTAGTGAAGAGGCCTTTCTGGACAGCCTTGCTGGACATGGTACCTCTTGCGGGATCAGCTCGTGCCACTGCCCCCCACAAAGCAATCAAGGAGCTTGTTCTTTGAAGGGCTGAGGATAAGTCCACTTATGTCTGGTGTCTAGGTTGCCAAGTCAATGTCTGACATCTGAAAAAAATATGACATCTCGTTGAAGTGTTGTTTTGTGAAGACCCAATAGTCAGTAAATAGCTTTTTATTGAGCTTCCGTATGTGGTCAGATTCTTTGTAGTGTACATGTTGATGGTGCTTTACCATAAATGGCATAATGCATTGTACCAATTTCAGGTTTTTAAAACTACAAATGGCTTTATGCACAGTACCAATTCAGATTTTTTTTTAATGAGACAACTTGCTGAGTGTTTGGGGCTTTGACTTTGTTCTGGTCAAGATCACCAACAAGGAATGCAGTGATTTCAATGACATTGGCTAATCACAATCTACTGTTTAATTAATAGACCGGCAGCCCAGGGGCTCTAGCCTAGTCGAACGAGGTACCACTAGCGGAGCATATGGGTATAAAGGGAATAATAAGGCGCACCAGAAAACCTATTTCTGGCGCGGCGTATCGGTCGCGTTTATCCCTGGCGGCCATTTTTCAAGATGGCCGCCACTAAAATAGGTGCATGCACTTTTTGGTCTAGATCTTTAATGGCTTATCCGATTTCGATAATTTTTGGGTCAAAATATATGTATTTCAATATTCCCAGTGCAATGATGACATAAAAATTTCTATATTATAAGAGTTTCATGCTGTTTCTAAGGATCAAATGCAAAAAAAGTGAAAAATTTGGAAAAAAATCAAGATTCTCTGGCAAAATAAGGCATCATAGTCAATGAATGGTTGGTTTTAGGGTAAAAATAACATCATAAAATACTTCCTGACATACAGAAATACCAGAAACCATGTCTTATTTGTTGCTTTGTGACAATAAGTGATGAAGATATTCCTGTTTATATGACTGGTCACGTCAAGTGAGAATTGTGACGTCACAACATCACGTTTCAGCAGTGGTGCATCTTATATGTGTCTGATCTAGCATAACTCTCCAACAGCTTATCAGATTTTCATAATTTTTGTGTCAGAATATATATTTTTCAATATGCCCAATCCAATGGTGATGCCAAAAATAGGAAATCAAGTATTTTATATATTCGTTTTACTGATCATTTGTAAAAAAAATTTAAAAATTTAGGAAAAATTCGGGATTTCCAGGCAAAACAAGGCATCTGATGACTTGTATTATTGACTATAGAGTAAAAATGTCACATTTAATCCATTCCACATGTTCTAAAATATCAGCAGGTGTGCCTATTTTGTTGCTATATCATTTTTGGTCTTGAAGATATTTACATTTATGTGAGAAACCAGGTCAAGTAAAATTGTGACGTTGTGACGTTATATTTCCGCAGTGATGCATACGTTTGTCCAATTGGATGTAAATCTTAAACACATTATCAAATTTTTGGATCTGCATATTAGCATGGTGCATTGTCTGCTATTATGCTGATTTGTCAATAATAAGTATTAATTTTATACTTTTTTTCATGGTCAAATACAATAATGTGAAAAAACACATAAATCGCACCAAATTATCATTGGCATCGTTGTTAATTGCCATATTTGTTGCAGACTGAAAAATCAAGCCATAAAAAAATCTTGCCTATTCCATTCTATTCCTACAACCAACCATGCAATGATTGCAATCAATCCCCCATCTCTTCTTTTTCAATGAATGGTTCACCGGCAACACCTGGTAATGGTCCAAAGCTATTTTTTAATTCCTTGTAAGGAACAAGTCGAATTATCAAGATTGGTCAAACACAGATAGTTTACACTTGGCAGAAAAATTATTCAACCCCTTTGATGTTTTCCCAATAGTAAACAGGTTTTGTAAAATGAGTGTGGTGACATCAGAATCTTTCAAATCACAAAAAAGTATGATAGCATCACATACCAGACAAACATACGCTAAATCAGCTGTGGAGAATAACTAAATCTAGTTGGCAGGACTGGTTCCATTTCACAAATGGGTCAAAACGTTTGAACAACTCTTTAACTCTGTGCTCCAATGCTAATCAAATGACAAGGGGGTTGAAACATTTTTGAAATGGTTGACCCCTATGCAAAATACAAACCACCTACCAGGTTCAGGTGCCCTTCAGTTTGGAACTATGTTGCCTGATACAAATTGAAGTTATCCTTTTAATTATTTGATATATATGCTGATGTCACCACACTCATTTTGCATTTATCAGCTATTGAATTCAATGGAAAAACATCAAGGGGTTGAATTATTATGTTGCCAACTGTAGAGATTATTTGCCTGGACTATATTCAATACATACTAGTAAGTTGCCCGCCGCTTGGAGGGCACAGAATAGAACGCGCCATAGAAAAGATAGACTTTGATAGAAGGTAGACAGATAGATAGATAGTAGGGTGCTTCTTTTGCCCCAACTTTCTCAGAACCCCGTATACTTTTTTTTGTGGGTGAGGTTAGTCAATAGAAGTAATCATGCCAAATTTCAAGAAATTTTATTGATGCCTAGGTGTAGCACATTTGGATTGAAATTTGTCAAATTTCCTTAAAATTGTGCGATTTCTTGTGAATTACTAGGTTATCTATTACATTTTTTTCAATAGCCTTGAATATTGTTTAAGAAGATTTCTGGGTCAAAACAGCTTTTTCCATCCATATCTTACTCATTTCTAAATTTAAAATCAGATTAAAGGCTCAGCTTAGGTTCAGAAAGGCGCTGTAGGTGGCAACACTGATTGCGTTGTCTATTAATGTCATAACATTATCATTAATTGTTGATAACAAGGCTGGTTTAGTATATATAGCATATTATACAACAAATAAAATTATATTTCCCCTGATTACATTGTAACCTTTGTTAGAAATCAAACTTTTTCATTTCTTTGAATGCCTTTATCAAAATAAGGCTATATCTTGATGGAAACTAGAAGTTCGATCATTTAAATGAGTTGAAAAATAAGAAGTTGCCAAGAGTTTCAAGATGCAGTGTTTATTTACACATTAAATCATTTACTTGTGACACTAGTAGTGACTTAATTAAAGTTTTGTAATGTGACCAGCTGCACAGTACCTCACATGGTAAAAGTGTGAAGGACATTTCTGAAGTTTTAAAGGCCTGCAAAGATGTCAATCATCAAATTCAGCAGATCCTTGGGATGGTCCTTTTGCGCAGCATTCTTAGTCATGTCAAGACACTAGGACCAAGGTATTTGTTTTGCAAGAAAATGTGTCTACAGTTCTTCCCAAAGGAAGCAGGTCTTGTTGAGCTTCATAGCTTATAGAGAAGATATTTGGAAAAAAATACTCCGAACTTATTTTATCTTTCTGTGAGAGAGCACATATTTCCTGTCCGCCCCAAATAAGATGACTTTGGACTTAATTTATATTTAATGCTATGAGGAATTTCAAGTGCTACTGAAATAAAACATCAAGAGAGGAAAGTCACCTGCCACAGTGGCTGGGCACAGGACCATGAATATGTTCACCATTATAATATTATGTCAAAATTAGGATTACATTTACCCCAAAAAAATGTCATTCAGTGATTTAAATTCATTGTCAATGGCGGATAGCAGTTTGCATTCTTTCCCCAGTGAGCTGAAAGAGATTGTGGCAGACCTTTTGTAAAACTTCAGAAGGTACCCTAATCGCTAATTCTGATGATGTATTGATACTTGATCTTGTCTTGCTGTATTTCTACTCTTTAATTGCGACTAGCAATGACTTGAAAAGGAGGGTGCAACTTGGATGGCAAAGCTTCTTATGCCTCTGGTTAGCTGTTGCTTGAATAGAGTCTTGTCTTTATTTGACAATTATAAATAAATAGTGACAATTAAGACAAGACTCCAGGCTTTTGCCTGTGCTCGCAGCATTCAAAAAATTAAATGATTCGTCAAATGTGAGGTATTTGTGTATGCACCTTGGTTGAATTCAACTACAACCCAAGCAATGACCTCGTACTATGCAATAATATCATCAAGTTATTAACAACTCACTTCACAATTTGGGAAGCTGAGCTGAAAGTACTGAAACATCGTCTCTGTTTTCTTGTTCCTGACGTGATTGCTTTGACACTGTTTGATGATCACTTGTGTACTGATGAGAAAAACACATACAGTAATTTAGTGCAAGAAATATTAAAACAACCACAAAATATCCGACATCAAAAGCCTTAAATTCCTTTCCTGAATTGAGGGAAAATATGAAACTGTGGGTTAGTGATTGCAGACTTATGGCATGCACATTGTTTCTTTAATGAAGATTGAACCATCGTTTTTGGAGATTGATGTACACATCCGAACCTTCTGAATGACAATATGATGACAGATGCATATCAGGGAAAAAGATCTCCAGTGCCTTTAGGGTTGCAAATGACTGTACAGAAAGAGGGTAAAATTGGAAGAAGATTATTAAGATCAAGAAAGGAAGATCGATTTCAAAATGAACTACAAGAATGGTCGACAATTATTCCTGAATTATTGCCAAAATCACAGAAAACAGCGCAAACTTGATGTTGTACACCTATCATATTGATGACCCTGGCAAGTGGTACCTAGTACTTAGCTGACCTCTGTCTTTCCCAAATGGTGTTTGTACTTCATTATGTATGTTTAAATCTGATTTATCATGCAAACCATGTTATCTCTTGATTGGCTATTTCTTTTCTTTCCTCTCGAAATTACGAAAAACGACAAAATTTCAATTGCAATGTGCTACACCTAGGAATTCTTCAAATTTCAGGAAATTTCAGAAAAATGGTCTACATTGATAACCTCACCACCAAAAAAAAGTAAGGTTGGATCCAGAAA
Source organism: Platynereis dumerilii (assembly GCA_026936325.1). Taxonomy (NCBI): domain Eukaryota; kingdom Metazoa; phylum Annelida; class Polychaeta; order Phyllodocida; family Nereididae; genus Platynereis; species Platynereis dumerilii. The sequence continues at coordinate 24,306,145 of JAPTHN010000011.1, forward strand.
AAATTTCAATTTTGGGGGGCAGAAGGAGCACCCTAATAGATAGATATGGTAAGTGCAGCCCTCTAAGCCCAGTTCTGGGCGCTCACGAGGGTTGATTGATGAGATGAGAGAGAGAGCGGGAGTCCTCAACATGTTACACATTAACCCCATGTGAGGGATCTTTTACTTGCCCAGCACAGTCACTGATACAAGGGGCCGCCAATTTAACGTTTCATCCGAACGACATCCAGCTGGGATTTTGCTCATCAAGGCACACTGAAAATTTTGGGTTCCCCACCCGGGGTTCGAACCCATGCAGGCAAAGACCTTCAGCGGAGCAGGCGGGAACCTTAACCACTACACCACCCAGCTGAAAGGATAGATAGATAAGCCCAAATTGATTTATTGATTGAAAGGGCCGAGATAGGCTGAGATAATCTGATAACAGATAGATGGGGATTTTTATGAGAGTATTGTTTCCCAATCAATAGTTAGAGTACCCGTAGATTGGAAGGAACAGAATAGAAGCGATTGGTAAACTTTTTAAAATATAATTTGTCTTGATAGTGCCCGACAGACTGATAGAGTAAGATTAGAAAAAGACGGGCCTGGTATCTGCGAGTGGCTGCTGTTGGCCAGATATTTATCACCCGGTGCGGGCTGTTGCAGGCCGGGATTTTGTTTCACATTTTTGGCGGAGGGGAGTACACATCTCCATTTATGCAGTCACAATGAGAATGGAAGTTGTGGTGGGAAATATGAAATTTGAGCATTTTCAGAATGTCTTTTGGGCCCCGACGTTGCCATTTTGTTTGGAGATGTTTGGAGTTAAGAAATAAGTATAACTTGATTGTAGAGCAGGTATCTGGCACAGGAATGAATCGCAGGCATATTGTAATTTGGACAAGACATCCTTTGCTTTGAATCTTGATTGGATGCAACGTTGAAAATTATGTGAATTGTGTTTGTGTATGCAAATCAGCTGTCCACCATTTTGTTAATCATGTGTATTGTTTTCTGTGTATGAAACGAGCTGACCTGGAACTATGTCATGGTGACATTTGGATGTTTATCGCTCAGTTTACTGACCTTGGAATTTATGTTATCATAAAACTAGGTCACAGGAGATGAGATTTCAATAGTTATATAAATTTCCAACTATTTCAGTTCAATATACTGCCATTCTCGTTTAAGCGTCGCTCTCCAAACTTTCAAATGTTTTGATATAACTTTCTGAAAGTTTGGGGGAAAGGTTGGAAGTGATTTAAAAGACATTACTAAATGTTAGTTCATGACCCGAGTGGAGTAAAGGGCAAACTAGTTAGATGTTTCTGGGATAAAACCCATGCTAAAGTGTGAACATTTAATTAGGGGCAAACATTTAGAAGGATGCGAGGACAGTGGGTTAACCACTTGCCAGCTTCAAATTGACTCCCATAAAAGTTTAACTAAAACTTTATAACTGTTTGATGAGCGAAGCTGAAACGGGAATGGCAGTATTGAGGATGTATTGATGAATAAAAGAATTATCAACAGATTGCTAGCTAGATAAATGGATAGATAAATACTGCTAGATGTATAGCATGACTGGAAAAAGTAGGGAATTCGAGCATGTCATTGCCTGGAAATCTCTAAATCTCACTTGACTTGGAAGTATGGATGCTTGATTCGTGAGAATTCATAGGCAATGTTATTGTACTTCAACAAATTGCCTTGAAATTCATATTTTTTCTAGCCCTGGACAGATAGAATGGATGTATTTTATTAATTAGATAGATTGCACCACCCTGAGAATCTACCCTAGAGAAATAGGTTTGATATGTCAAATTAACATAAATTGACGTAATGTTTGGATTCAACAATGTCTAGAGACTCTAGTTCGATTCACATCTTCACAGCCAATTTCTTACCTTAATTTTGAGGTATCACACTCAATCTTTACATAGATCAGCATGATAGCCATGCAGATCAGATCTATCCAGAAGTGATAACTTTCTGGGCCTTACGGATGGGAGGCAGACAAAGCCTGGAAGATCTGCTCTTATCAGTACAGAGTCAAATCCGTCATAAATCAGCAATTAGTTGGTCAAATCTAGATCTTTGGAATCCAACAACCAGTAATAAATATGAGCACTGCATCCAAAGCCATAAGTGCAACAGCGGCTATTTTCCTATAAGTCTGGCAGTTAAACATGAATAAATCAAATGGAGTTGTGCTGATTGGTTCAGTCTCGGGAGTGGTTTGCTGTATTTAGCTGAGGCTGTGCTGGAGTGGATTGCATGAATTAGATGGATAGATTATGAAGATGAAATAGGTAGTTTACACCAATTACACTAGTCAGATAGATAGATTACAGATTTGTCAAAAGGGTTTGGTAAGCGAGAACAATAGGATGCAATTTGGTACTTGTGTTACAATTTTTGGTCAGCTCAGTTGGTAATGCACTGGGTTGCCAATCACTGGGCCCTGAAATTGTGTTGGAAAGGAGTTTCAATCGTCCTTTGTGCTTAATTGCTGTTTCCTCCCCTGTAATTACCCCACATAAATACAGGACTTATAGCTCAAATGGTCCATCCATCGTTCCAAAATATCCATGCCAATCAAACATGGGATTTCAAATCTTTGCAAATTCTAGATTGATAAATTGAGTTGGTCATTTTGGCAGTCTTCAAGTTAGCTGGCAGTGGTACACAAATTTACAGGTGTATAGACCAGCATAATTAGTGATAGATAGATTGATGGAGAGATATGGTAAGTACAGCCCTCTCAGTGCAGCTCTGGGCGCTCACGAGAGTTGATTGATGAGATGGGAGAGAGAGCAGAAGTCCTCACATGCATGCTTCACTTTTGCCCTATGTGAGAGATCCTTTAATTGCCCTTCAGACACTGAAACAAGCGATTGCCAATTTAATGTCAGATGCGAACAACATCCAGCTCGGGTTTTGCTCATGAAAGTCCGCTGAATTTTTCTGGTTGCCCACACGGGTTTTGATGCCAGTTAAAACCTTCAACGGAGAAGGCAGGAATCATAACGGCTCTGCCACCTAGCTGCCCAAGTAAGAAAGTAAGATCTTTATTGACATGGTTGTATGGAACTAAGCAGGTCTTCGGATAGTTTTCAGTCCCGAGGGTTTTCTTTGCCTGGGTTCGAATCTTGGGCAGACAATTTGGAATATTTTCAGTGTACTCTCAAGATCAAAGTCCCAGCTGGATGTTATTCAGATGGGGTGTTAAATCATTGACCCTTTCAATCTTTTTCAAATGGAGTAAACGTGCAACGTGTAGAGGACATTTGCTCTATCCGCCATCTCATTGATCAATCTAAGGACCCACTCCTCTTAAATGGCTGCACATTGTGCATACCATATTTTATCTATGTGATATCTATCTATATCTATCTATATCTAAATAATATCTATCTATATAATATCTATCTATATAATATCTATCTATTTAATATCTATCTATCTAATATCTATCTATCTAATATCTATCTATCTATTTATCAATGTCTTCAGAACCATGTCTATCTGAATAGTTATACTTATAGCAGTGCTGGAAAAATTATCTGCTGGATTCAGAGGATTTGAACTAAGACAACACGCCACCTCCATTTAGCAACCCGTAGGTTCTTGTTGGATTTTACCATGGAAAAAGATACAGCATACACTACTTAAAATTGGCAAATTGTCCTAACACTGGTAAATGTGGCATGCTTAAATATACATATTTAAATTGAAAATGATAAATATCTGATATGTTTTAATGATTCACACCTGATAAGACAAATGTATGCAACACTGCGGAAATATCATGTCACAACGCCACAATTTTACTTGACCTGGTTGCTTACAAAAATGTAAATATCTTCATCTCCGAAAGTGACACGCAAAGTAACAAATCAGACATACTTGCTGATATTTTGGAACATGTGAAATTGATTAAAGGTGGCATATTTTTACTCTAAAGTTAACATTACAATAATCAAGTGGCCAACCAGCAGCAACAATATTTTTGTCTTCGATGGGTCTCCTCATCATCTGTATTAACAACTTGCCTCATGTCGTTATCATACTCTATACCTTTTTATAATAATACAATGTTATTCAAATGGTGATGATGAAATAAAATTATTTTTCTGTCTGTCTGTGTGTCAAAGTCAATATTGCAAGTCATAAGCCTTGCTTCGCCTGGAAATCCCAAATTTTTCAAATTTTTGACAAATGATCATAAGAAACAATATAAAATACTCATAACTTCTTCTTTTTGGCATCACCATTGGATTGGACATATTGAAAAATATATAATTTGACACAAAAATGATAAAAATCTGATAAATTGTTGGAGAGTTATGTCAAATTAGACACATTTATCCGTGAATGCTGATCCTGATGTCGTGAATACAGATACGTGACGTTGTGACGTCACAATTCTCACTTGACGTGACCAGTCATATAAACAGGAATATCTTCATCACTTATTGTCACAAAGCAACAAATAAGACATGGTTTCTGGTATTTCTGTATGTCAGGAAGTTTTTTATGATATTATTTTTACCCTAAAACCAACCATTCATTGACTATGATGCCTGAATTTGCCAGAGAATCTTGATTTTTTCCAAATTTTTCACTTTTTTTGCATTTGATCCTTAAAAACAGCATGAAACGCTTATAATATAGAAATTTTTATGTCATCATTGCATTGGGAATATTGAAATACATATATTTTGACCCAAAAATTATCGAAATCGGATAAGCCATTAAAGATCTAGACCAAAAAGTGCATGCATCTATTTTAGTGGCGGCCATCTTGAAAAATGGCCGCCAGGGGTAAACGCGACCGATACGCCGCGCCAGAAATGGGTTTTCTGGTGCGCCTCATCATTCCCTTTATACCCATATGCTCCGTTAGTGGTACCTCGTTCGACTAGGCTAGAGCCCCTGGGCTGCCGGTCTATTAATTCCATGATCTGTTAGATATCAATAACAAAATTCACGGTCAATTGCTTTTTTATGCAAAGGCCACATAAATTGTGAAAAATACAAGTACAAGTGCCTAATCATGTAGTTCTTTATCTAGTCTACAATATGTTAAACAAATAAACTGAGAAAATGTGCAACGAAAAAAAAAAAAGAAGTTGTGCAGTTTGCAGGTTGTCTGATAAGGAAGCATTCAATCCAAGTTTGCTTCTTGTGGATCTTCTCTGTTCAAATAACGCAAGGTATAAAAAGCGATGATGGGACTCTCACACTGTGAAAATTGCATCCTTCAAGTGCTCTCCTCCTGAACAATCTGCCCTGATGAAAAAGAAATTCTCTGAAATGTTTGCTTCATGCCAATCTTTGGCATTCGATATGCCTGACAAATACAATTATGCGAGTATTATTTAATAAGACAGATGTTTTGGTGACATTTTAAGAATTCAGGAGACAAGCAGCTAAGTAATCAGCTGACAATTGCCTGTGGCCAGGATCTCTTTATAGTTGTAAAATGTATCTAGTTTTAATGAGGCTTACATTCATACTTAACAGCCAATGTGATGTGATACCACAGCAATTATAGGCAGTCAAATCTTACATTATATCAGCTTCCTAGTCAGTCTTTATATCAGAAAGACTGGCGGCCAAAATCCATAAAAGATCAATTAGTGGCATGCTGTTTTAGAGACGTAACTTTCTGCTCTCGTGAATCCTATAGACTGCCAGTTCCTTCTTTCCCCTACCTTGATATTCTAAATGCTTTTTCGGATATCTTTTGCTCCAATATTTAGTCAACTCGCCTTGGATTAACATGTCAGATGAAATGGAATAGGTTTTTTTTTGGTTTGCATCTTTTGAGTTCTCTTTTGATATGACATTTTCTCTCTTTTGCCAACAGCAAGAAGGCTGTATGTTTTTTTCTGGAAGCAGACAGTGATTTTTTTTGTCTTTCTATCATAACATCATTCATATGTGAAGCTTACAGGTTACCTGCCCCTGAGCGGTTTCCAAAGTGGCTTTATGTCACTTCAGATCTCTTTGTTGTATTACCACAAAGCCCTGCAGACGTCTATTTATTCTCATAGAAATTGCAACATCTGGCCTCACTGGTCAGTTGGGCTGGTCAGTTATTGCATTTTGACCGCTTTAAAGAGATAGGGCCTATTTTTTTTCACCCGACGGGTGGAGTGGTGGCCATAGATTTATGAGAGCCAGTGTGGTTTGTGTTATCAAGGTCTGGAAGCCTACTGGTACTACTACTCATCACTCACTACTCATGGCAAAAAAAAGCATCATGCTTTGATGAAATGGGCATGCAAACTGTACAGTACTACTGAACTAACACCCACACCCTCTGAAAGATGCCCTCCTTTCAATAACTTCAGTTTTCACCTTCAACTCCAAATGCTCTGGCTCCAAATTTCATACTTTCATTCTGCAGAGGTAATTTAATAAAATTACCTGAGTTGTCACTATTTAATGTTAACTATTGCTTCAAACTAATTTCTGTCTTCATGTTGAAAAAATAATTTATTCTGAAATTCAAAGGAAATCGTTCTCCTATTAATGAGCTGCATGTATATTTCAAATCGAGACATAGAAGGGTAGCTGTGGAATGCAACGACATGTAAGTGTGAAAAAGTATCCATTATCCAGGGATACAAGTTTGAAAATCCTGAAAAATTCACTTGCACTGTATGTCACAATGATGATGCAGGGTGTAGCAGAAAAGCGAAAATATATTATTGAAAAAGGCCATAAATCAAGCATTTAGAGTTCCTGGGGATTGCATTTTGCACCGATAATATACATTTTTAAATTTTATTTGTATTGTGGACAAAAATCGCTTATGTTTTCTGAAACATCACATTTTACAATAGATTACAGCTGCTTTGTTAGCAGGGACGTGTCAAATGTAATAGAACAAATTTTCTATCACAATTAATTTCTTTCTGAAATACTATAGAAAATATGAATGTTCTGTCCTTCAAGAAATAAGGTTGTGATTTCATCATGAATTAAGAAAGCCTATTCATCTGAAAGAAAAACCAAGTAGCAGTGACTTTTTCTCTTATAGTCAAAGCATATGTTATTTTTGTATGAATAGCACGAAGACAAACTGCTAGATTTTTCAGGAAAATTACTTTAGATGGGCTCTTTTCTCTTTTTTTTGACTTCCAGCTGCATCTTATTGAGAAAATCCATATCAGTGTAGCAGAGAGGAAACTCACAAATTTCCATGCTGTCGGCTTTTTGGTCAAACCTTTCTTTTCATGTTTTGCTTATTTGTAATTTGTTCATATAATTTGTATGTAATTAAGCAGTGTGCAGTTTAACCTTGAATTTTGTGTTGAAAGTGTACACTTCTCTATATAAGGTTTGTACATAACAGATGGTTTCTTTAGCTGCTTTAGTGGCTGGATCTTGTTATGTTATTCCAAGGAAAGCGGTTTTATGTGGTTTATACAGTGACAAATAAGAGCCAAATGTGATGTGATACCACAGCAATTAGCGACAAGATCAAGCAGTATCTCAGCTTCAGCAAGTCCCCAGCCAGTCCCCAGCCAGTCATTTGTGTAAGAAAGACTGGAGGCCAAAATCCATGAAAGATCAATTAGTGGCATGTTGGTTTAGAGACACAGCTTCCTGCTTTTGTATATTCACAGTTCCTAATTTTTCCCTCAACTATAGTGTGATGCCTGCAGACTTTTGTAATTGAAGCTCTTGAAATCTGATACATGCAGTCCCTCTTTTGGCATTGCAAATGAGGTTTGATTAAGTCAGTCAGTTTATTACACCTCATGTAAAATCAGTAGGCCAACCTATATTGACGGGATCTGAAAAAAAAACTACTTTCCTTATAAGGATCCATTCTTCTGTTTTATCACATTGATTGCCTCAAAAATCACCAGTGCTCCACCAACTTTGCTTTCTTTGGTGCAATCAACATCTTTTTGGAAAGCAATGTTGGTTGACCATCAACTTGCCTATCACCTAACCTGTCAATTATGTTAGAACTTATTTCTAAAAACGGCTAAAGTGTTGTGAGCCTGGCCCAAGTGAGTCTGGTTTTTCTGAAGAAGTAATACTCTAGCCAGCACCAAAAGTTATAGAAACCTAAATTTTTGGGCAAACAATCGTTCATTGTGGCAGCTTGTCCCGGTATGGTTGAGGAATACTGAGGAGCTGGCAGGTTGTCAGGGATGTAATTCACAGGAAAAAATCGACAGCAAATTGCAGAATGTTGGTAGCCTGGCTTCTCTTGGGATGATACGGCTTCTCTTGTTTGCCCTGTCCCTCTGACACAATATTTCAGAAGTTACTGATACTGCGTATTGGCAAAGAAGCAAATTGATAGGAAAATGCAATATCATGTTCATAAAAATATATAATTTGATTGGAAAATACAGCATCATGTTTAAAAAAAAACAACGATTTTTATCACTGTCTTCAACCGAATTTCAGAAAGTGTATAATGTTAAATCCAGATGATCATTGCATGATTGTTGACTGAAGCATGCATAAATAAGTACACATTTTCATATCTCTGCATTGAATATTGAACATGTAATTAGTATGATTATAATTTTTTAAATTTTTAAGCAAAGCAATTGACATGCATCACAATGAATTATAATTAACCATGGAACATTTCGAAACGAGGCATTTCCATGATAATCTTGATGCCTATCTGTTTGGTTGCTCCGAGTGTGCAGGCTGGAGAATATTGTTGAAAGCTGTTTATAATCACCCATCATGGCCATTTCCTTCCCTGGTAGTCTAAGTATTTTCACATTAATGCTGGAACATCCCATGATAACTCAAGTTGCACACCACCAAGTTACACAGTCCACTACTTCCCCTTGAGCATATTTAAATGGATTTATGGTCACTTTAGTTCTCTTTGTCGTATTACCATAATGCTCGGCAGACCTCTGCTGTCGATTTTTCATGGAAATTGCAACAACTTGCTTCACTGGTCAATTTGGCTAGTCAGTGGTCAGTTATTGCATTTTGACCACTCTCAATGGAGGGAGCCCTTTTCATCACACTGTTGCAGCACATAGAGGCAAAGGCTTGACCAGAAGCAGTCTTGTTGCTTCTGCCTAGTTCTGGATGCCCACTGCTCACTAAAACTTGTCAATGCAAATTACATAAATATACTGGGATATGCAGGCAACTGAAATACTCAGGGACTGGCAAAGCTGTTGTCATTAATGTTTATCGCATGCAGGAGTGTGTTCTCTGCATGAAAAAAGAGAATTGGTTTTGTTGAACATTTTTACTTTTGGCAAGACTATGCAATTTACCAAAAGTTTACACTGTGTTTGATGCATCTATCTTTGCATGGTCAAGTTTTTGCAGACATGTGATTGTCGTCAGTGTTTGCCAATACTGATTGCATGTCTTTTAAGTTTTTGCATCAACATTGTTGATATTTCATCAATGACCAAGTGAGGCCCAATTGCTTAATTGCAAGTGATGTCAGGTTGAAGAATTATCAGTGCACTGCCCATTTACAGCCTCTTTTCTGGTGAATTACTTTCCTGACATCTTGACAACTCCTCAGTGTTCCTCACAACCACAGTGTGACAAGCTGCCACAATGATCGATTGTTCATTCTAAAACTTAGTTGCTTTAAGCAGGTTTGTGTACTGGTTGCTGTGGTGGGTGTATCATGGGAGGTTTTTGTAGGAACTTTTCTTGCCAAAATTTTGATCATGCAATAATCTGTTCTAAATGATAGATCAATTTGTGCTCAGCCTCATTTTGCTTACATGCTCAAGATAAGGTAGCCACCTCGCACTGTGTTTTTTTTTTGTAGAACCTTGACAATACATATCGCTCCTGGGCAGAACAATCACTGAAGGAGATGCAGCAGCAAAGTGAAATATTCAAAAAATCATTCAGAGCCTTCAGGGAAACTTATCTCAATGTATGCCCATCATATACAAGACCAAAATTGAGTTTGCTCTCAGGACTCCCATAAGTTCCACTCACAAATGAGGCACACAGCACCATGCAGAGGACATTTGTATCCCTATGAACAAACTTACCTCTTTGTTATTGTTCCATCAGACCAGGCTTATTATAAATGCATCTCTAAGTCAAGGCTGTCACTTATTGCCCGATTGATATGGGATAAATTTACTCATTTACATTGTTGCCATCTGTGTTGGTTCAGAGCTCTAAAACATCTTGTCAGTAAATGAGATAATAACTTGTTATTTGTTTTAATGTCGAAATTCCAGTTCCTTATAAATAGCCAATGCGTTGAAGGAAGGCCTTACGCTATACTTGCCTTATTCTATTTTTAAAGAAAGACCAGTGAAGAAGCTTTTCAGTGGGTTAAAGATTTTATTTACTGGTTGTGGACAAGGTGTCTCTTTCGGGATCAACTCATGCCACTGCCCACCACAAAGCAATCAAGGAGGTTGTTCTATGAAGGGCTGAAGATAAGTCCCCTTTTGTCTGGTGTCTAGGCAGGCAAGCCAATGTCTGACATCTGAAAAAAAAAAAAAGATATCTTGTTGAAGAGTTTTGTTTTTGTGAAGATGCAATAGTCAGTAAAGAGTGAATTTTAAATATGTTTTCATGATTGGGTGACTATATGTGCGGTCAGACCTTTTTAGTCTATGACATGTTAAACAAGCTAAACTGACATATGTTGAGCATAACTTTTGCAATGTTTTTGGATAATATAATTTACAAACAATTTATGTGTTTCTTCCCGCATGTCATTTAAACAAAACTTCAAAATTGAATTGTGCAGTGTGTAGGCTGTCTGATAAGGAAGCATTGGATCTGCAAAGTTTTAAAGTTTGACTCTTGGAGATCGATCTTCTGCTCAAATACCGCAAGGTACACTACGCTCCAAAAGTTTGAATACACTTGGATAAGTGAGGTCTCTTTTAAAAATGCTTGATTTCGAATGGAATTTTTGTGTAATATTTACATCAAACAATATAACAATTCACATTGAAGTCAGAAGTTGTTTATATTTTGTCATTTTAGGTCATTTTGGTTGAAATTTATGGCCTCTCTCGATATCCCAAATTTTGGTATTTTATAGAAAATTATCACAGTCGAGTTATCTTCTAGGTTTATGAAATTTAATCATATTTAAGCATTTCCTGAGTTGTAACATGATCGTAACAGTAATTTTTGACCCCGAAAAGACAGTATAAAAATTCGACATTGACCACCCAAAAATACAAAATTTAAATAATTTCGGGTCACCATGAAGTATAATCATAGAATGTATCTTCTCAAGTGAAAATTATTTCATTTGAGTTGTTTCAGCATTGTTTCGACCCAAAAATAGCCAAAATCGGTATTTTTGTCCGATTTTCAAATGCCATTTTCTGGTCTGAAACTACTTGTAAAATCATCACAAACCAGTGGAAATGGGTAAAAAATGATTAAATGTCATAGATATGGAAGACAACAGGCTTTATTGCTTTTATAAAAAATTTAAAAATTGGATATCGAGAAATTTATATAAATTTGTACCAAAATTATCTAAAATCATGAAATATGGACACCATATGGCCTGAATGTGAATTTCCATATTGTTTGATATAAGTATAAACAAAAATTGTGTTGAAGATGAGGAATTTTTGAAAGAAATCTCACCTTTTTGGTGTATTCAAACTTTTGGAGGGTAGTGTATAAAAAGCAATGATGGGACACTGAGAAAATTGCATTCTACAAGTGATCCCCTCCTGAACAATCTGTCCTGATGACAAAGTAGTTTTGTGTAATGTTTGCTTCATGCCAATCTTGGGCGTTTATCGCTCAGACTTCCTGGACTAGCATGCTTGCGTACTAGAGTCTTTTTTGTCATTTCACAAGCACGCACATTCACTCAAATACTGTCTACAGACTCTACATGCTCCTTTTCTGTAACGCTTCAGTGCACACATCCGTCCTCCTTTCTGTGATAGCAATTCTGTTACATTTCTTTTAAATGTGACTATAATAAAAACAATCACTGGAGTAACTATATCATTCCGAAATGCAGATGTGTCTGTGACATTCCAAACATTTTAAAAGATACAAGTGGCTTTGTAAATGTAATGCTGTTTGTATCTCTACATCATCAGCAGCTGATAATCAACTTTGGCAAGGATCTCTTTACAGTTTTGCAATCAATCCAGTTTAAATGTGGCTTACATTCATAATTAACAGCCAATGAGATGTGATACAACAGCAATTATGGGCTGTCAAATCGTTTGGGTAAATCTTAAATTATCTCAGCTTCAGCAAGTCCCAAGCCAGTCTTGTATCAGAAAGACTGGCAGGCAAAATCCATAAAAGATCAATTAGTGGCATGCTGGTTTGGAGACGTAACTTTCAGCTCTTGTGGATTCTTCAGACTGGCAGTTCGTTCTTTCCCCTGCCTTGATATTCTTCGTGCTCATCTGGAGATCTCCTCCTTCAATATGTTAGTCAACTCTCTCCTATGAGATCGAATTGGTATTTTAGGGTTGCATCTTTGAGTGTTCTTTGGATATGACTCTGTCGACAGTGCTTGCCTCACACAATAATTGATTGAGATTGCATAACCTACAACTTGACTGCAAAGTAAAATATTCTCCAAATCATAAAACATAGAAATCACACAAAACACAGATTTAGGCGTATCACGCGGGCTTTCAGTTTTTGTCTTGAAGCAGACGGTGATATTTTTCTCTTTCCACCATAACATCATTCATATCTGAAGCTTACAGGTTACCTATTTCTGAGCCGTTTCCAAAGTGGCTTTATGTCACTTTAGTTCTCTTTGTTGTATTACCATAATGCCCGGCAGACCTCTGTAGTCAATTTATTCTCATGGAAATTGCAACATCTGGCCTCACTGGTCAGTTGGGCTGGTCAGTTATTTCATTTTGACCGCTGTCAACAGATAGGACTTATGTTTTCAGACGGAGCGGTGGCCACAGATTGGTGAGAGCCAGTCTGGTTAGTGTTATCTAGGTCTGGAGGACTAGTACTGATGCCTACTATTCATAACTGACTTGTAAATACAAATGGCATAAATATGCATTATGCATTGATATAGAGGCCACAATGTTTGCTATTTTGGTTGGAGAAACACCTAACAATATAGGGTTCATGCGCAATAGATGGTTTCTGCTGTTTGTCTGGCTTGGATCACTCTGTATTATACCAAGAAAGCGGTTTTATGTGGTTTATACAGTGACAAATAAGAGCCAAATGTGATGTGATACCACAGCAATTAGGGACAAGATCAAACAGTATCTCAGCTTCAGCAAGTCCCTAGCCAGTCATTGTAAGTCCAGTGTAAGAAAGACTGGTGGCCAAAATCAGCTAGTGGCATGTTGGTTCAGAGACACAGCTTCCTGCTTTTGTATATATTATTCACAGTTCCTAATTTTTTCCTCAGCTGTAGTGTGAAGCCTACAGACTTTTGTAATTGAAGCTCTTGAGATCTGATACAAGCAGTTCCTCATTTGGCATTGCAAGAGAGGTTTGATATAGTCAATCAGTTTATTACAACTTACACTGTATATTGAATTAGTAGGCCTATAGATCTATATGGACAGATCTCAAAAAGTTATTCTACTTACAAAGAACTGTTCTTTCATTTGTATAACGCTTCTTCCACCACATTTATTGTCTCAAAATTGCCAGTGCCCAACCAACATTGCTTTCTTCAGTGTATTCAACATCTTTCAATAAGCAATGTGATGTGACAATCAACTATTCTCGCACATAACCTGCCATTGGTGTTGCAGAGCTATTCAGTGTTGCTAAATCCTGGCCAAAGTATGTCTGGTTGCCTGAAAGAATAGTATCCAGACAGTGCCAAAAGTTATATACCCAAAGTCTTTGGGCAAACAATCATTCATTGTGGCAGCTGGCAGGTTGCCTCAAAAATTGCCAATGCCCCTCCGACTTTGCTTTCCTTCTTGCATTGAACATCTTTTGAGGTAGCAATGTTGGGCGACAATCAAATGGCCTATCACCTAGCTTGTCAATTATGTTAGAATGTATTCCTACAAACAGCTATAGTATTGTAAAAGCCTGGCCAAAGTGTGACTGGTTGCCTGCAAGAGTCGTACCCAGCCAACATCAAATGTTATAGAACCCAAAGTTTTTGGGCAAACAATCATTCATTGTGGCAGTGTGTCGCAGCCTGGTAGTCTTTTTTGTATCATTTCTGTGAGAACATCGTATGACACTACAAGATGCACATCACCAAGTTATGTAGCCTACTACTTTCCCTGGAGCAAAGTTGCCCAGGTTTGTGTCACTTGAGTTCTCATTGTTGTATTACCAAAATGCCCGGCAGACCTTCGCAGTCAATTTATTGTCATGGAAATTGGAACATCTTGCCTCACTGGTCAATTGGGCTGGTCAGTTATTGCACTTTGACCACTCTCAATAGAGGGAGCCCTTTTCATCACTCTGTTGTAGCACGCATAGAGGCAAAGGCTTGACCGGAAGCAGTCTGGTTGCTATTACCAAGTTCTGGATGCCCGTTGCTCACTACAACTTGTCAATACAAATTACATAAATATGCTGGGATATGCAAACAACCGACTGACATTCTCAGGGACTGGCAGTGCCCTAAGTCTTGAAAAACTGAAAAAACTTTGGTACATTACCTTCATTTTTTGCTCAGCAATTGGTGTTGTCATACTTTATTGGACAACAACAATATAATTATACATGACAATTTTTAACCTTAGATTAATATTGTTCAACATTAACATTATTTGCAATCGTGCTGTGAAGCGCTTAAGTCTATGAATACATTGCAATGATCTGTTATAAAATGTGCACGATGGATCCATTAGTGTCGATCTGCAAAATAAAGTGACCTTTGTGGGAAAAAGAGGAGAAACCCTCTATGCAAAATCAATTTGGTCTTGTATATGTTTGGAACTAATATAAGCACAATTTCCCTTTGGATCTGCTGATTATAATCTTATGGTCTTTTCAATATTTCACTCTGAAGTTTAACCTTGTTCAGGCAAGCTCCTCTTGATAATGTTGTAAACTTGTTTTAGATCTTTCAATAGGTCTGCTAGTCATGTATGCGATACATTGAAGTTTCAGCACTGTTTCACTCAGGAAAAAAAGGCAATAGCCGATCTTGCTGTTTTGATTGTTACGTTTAAAGACAATGATGTTCCATGTAATTTCACAATGAAAATGCACAAGGTCATGCCAGACATTTATCATTGGCGTCCAGGTTGGCTGATATTTATCACATCTCTGTAAAACAACTTTCATGATTTGTTGCATCACTGCATCAGTGTCATTGATGTTTGATCAGTGAGCCAGAGATAAGCATTTGCATTATTGCAAGCAAAGTAAGGCTTAAAGTTTCCCACTTCCTTTTGTCCATTTATAGCCTGCTTTTCTGGTGAATTTCTTCCTTATTACCTCCTCAAGTGTTTCTCACTACCACGCTGTGACAAGCTGCCTCAGTGATTGATTATTTGAGCGAAAACAAAGTAGCTTTAAGTACTGGGTGCTGTGTGCATCCTCACTTCTCAGTGTTAGGCTAGTGAACCTACCCTGACCAGTGACCACATGACATACTGTTTGGTGAAGTTGTAACATAAAGATTAACTTTCCTCCGGTGTGAAAGACATAATTAACAGTTTGAGATCTCTAGAAGCAATTGAATGTATGGTTAAGTGTTTCATTGTTGCCTGTTAATTGTTTGAATTACTTTCTTTGTAGAAAACCATAAACAATTATTTGAATCACACCGGAAAAAAGCTGTAAAAGGATTTGAAAACTTCAGAATTTTATAGTACTTGTTGGCAGGGTGTGGTTTTTGCAAGAACTGCTCTGCCCAATTTTGTGATCATGCAAATAAATGATCTGTTGTAAGTAATACATCAATTTGAGCCTAGTGAGGCTGTCACCCACCTGGCATGTGTGTAATTCTGCATAGTACCGTGACAATACATACATATGCACTGCCATACAGCTTCAGGGGGGGGGGGGTCAGAACAATCATGGAAGTAGGTGCAGCAGCGAAGCAAAATACTTAAAAGGCCATTCTGGGACTTAAGGGAAACTTATACCAATTTATGCCAGTCATTATGTGTTTCTCAGGACTCCCTTAGTTCCTCTCACAAAAGTCACTTTAAATCTTCCGAAACTGACTAATGGGGCCAACAGAGCTATTGTTTGCAGAGTCATTTTCATGGAAATGGAAATAGGCACCTACTGGAACAGATTTATCTCTGGTTTATTGTAAAATTCGATCAGAATGAAAAATACATTTTGGTTAAGGCTCTCATTTATAGCCTGTGGGAAAAGTGATAAAGTTACTCATTCACATCGTTGCACTATCTGTGTTTGTTCAGATCTTTAAAATGTCATATCAGTCAGAAGACAAGTTAATTGTTTTATGTTGAGGTACCAGTACCTTGTAAATATTCTTTATATCAATGAATCAAAGAAAGGTCTTCACACATTACTTGCCTTGGTCTATTTTGAAAGAAAGGTCAGTGAAGAGGCCTTTCAGTGGGATAAAGATTTTATTTACTGGTTCTGGACAACCTTGCAGGACAAGGTGCCTCTTTCGGGATCAACTTGTGTCATTGCCCACAACAAAGCAATCAAGGAGCTTGTTCTTTGAAGGGCTGAGGATAAGTCCACTTTGTCTGGTGTCTCGGCTGGCACGCCAATGTCTGACATCTAAAAAAAATGTGACATCTGGTTGAAGAGTTTTGTTTTTGTGAAGACGCGATAGTCAGTAAAGAGTGAACTTTGATATATATTCTAATGATTGGTTGACTATAATGTGCGGTCAGACCTTTTTAGTCTATGACATGTTAAACAAGACAAACTGACATAAATGTGAAAATAAAATAAATCTAAAACATTTAAGAATAATTTTTGCAATGTTTTTGGATAATATAATTTAAAAACAATTTATGTGTTTCTTCCCGAATGTCATTTTAACAAAACTTCAAAATTGAATTGTGCAGTGTGCAGGCTGTCTGATAAGGAAGCATTGGATCTGCAAAGTTTCAAAGTTTGATTCTTGGAGATCTTCTGTTCAAATACTGCAAGGTATAAAAAGCAATGATGGGACTCGCACAATGTGAAAATTGCATCCTTCAAGTGCTCCCCTCCTGAACAATCTGTCCTGATGAAAAAGCAATTCTGTGAAATGTTTGCTTCATGCCAATCTTCGGTGGTTTTCGCACAGGCTTCTGGAAAAGCATGCTTATGTAAAAGTGTCTTTCTTGTCATTTCAGATAGTACATTCACTCATATACTGTGGACATGCCTCTTTTCTGTACCACCCCATTGCAGTATTCCTCTCCTGTCAGAATTTGCTTACAAGTGCATAAATACTGGACATAATGCCCCAATCATCGATCGATCCTCTGTTCTGTGATAGCAATTCTGTTAAATTTCTTTAAAAATGTAACAACAACAAAGACAACCACTGGAGTAACTACATCATTCCGAAATGCAGATTTTTTCTGTGACATTTTAAACATTATTGCAATGCAAGTGGCTTTGTAATGCTGGTTGTATCTCTACATCATCGGCTGATAATCACCTTTGGCTAGGATCTCTTTATAGTTGTGCAATCGATTCAGTTTTAATGAGGTTTGTATTCATAATTAACAGTCAATGAGAAGTGATACCACAGCAATTACGGGTTGTGAAATCGTTTGGTTAAATGGCACGTTATCTCAGTTTCAGCAAGTCCCCAGCCAGTCCTTACATCAGAAAGACTGCCTGCCAAAATCCGTAAAAGATCAATTAGTGGCATGCTGGTTTTGGAGACATAACTTTCAGCTCTTGTGGATTCTTCAGACTGGTAGTTCGTTCTTTCCTCTGCCTTGATATTCAGCTGGAGATCTTCTCCTTCAATAATGAATAATCAACTCTCCTCTAGGAGATCAAATAGGTATTTTAGGGTTGCATCTTTTAGTGTTCTTAGGATATGACTCTGTTGAAAGTGCCTCCTCCATACAATGATTAGTTGAGATTGCATAACCTACTAACAATTTGACTGGAAAGTAAGATATTCTCCAAATCATGAAACATAGGAACCACACAAAACACGGATGTAGGCCTATCGCATTAAATTTAACTACATTAAATGTTGTACTACATTTCTCGTGCTAACTGCAAGCAGGCTTTGAGTTTTTGTCTTGAAGCACACGGTGATATTTTTGTCTTTCCATCATAACATCATTCATATATGAAGCTTACAGGTTACTGAGCCATTTCTTCATAAAGTTTGATTCATGGACCTCTCTTTTCAAATACCTAGTGAGGAAGACCAAAGCTCGGTTGCATGTCCTTTTAACAATTAATGCTTTGAAGTAATTTTATTTGATCCTGAAAATGAAGTTATATGATATTTCAAAAATCTTTCAAAAGAAGCATTTGTGGAAAATGTTTGCCATTTTGGTTGGAGAAACACCTAACAATATAGGGATCCTGCGCAGTAGTTGGTTTCTGCTGCTTGCCTGGCTTGGATCACTCTGTATTATACCAAGAAAAGCGGTTTTATGTGGTTTATACAGTGACAAATAAGAGCCAAATGTGATGTGCTTGTCCCAGCATGGTTGAGGAATACTGAAGAGTTGGTAGGTTGTCTCAAAAATTGCCGGTGCCCCTCCGACTTTGCTTTTCTTGGTGCATTGAACATCTTTTGAGGTAGCAATGTTGGGCAACAATCAACCGGTTATCACCTAACCTGTCAATTATGTTAGAACTTATTCCTACAAACAGTGAAAGTATTGTAAAAGTCTGGCCAAAATGTGCCAGCACCAAATGTTATAGAACCCAAAGTTTTTGTGCAAACAATCATTCATTGTTGCAGCCTGTCGCAGCATGGTTGAGGAATACTGAAGGGCTGGCAGGTTGTCAGGGATGTAATTCCCTGGAAAAGATCAACAGCAAATTGGCAGAATGATGTTAATAACACGTCATGTCCATTTCCTTTACTGGCAGTCTATTTTGTAACATTTCTGTGAGAACATCGCATGATACTACAAGATTCACATCACCAAGTTATGTAGCCCACTACTTTCCCCGGAGCAAAGTTGTGCAGGTTTGTATAACTTGAGTTCTCATTGTTGTATTACCATAATGCCCAGCAGACCTTCGCAGTCAATTTATTCTAAAGGAAATTGGAACATCTTGCCTCACCGGTCAATTGGGCTGGTCAGTTATTGCACTTTGACCACTCTCAATAGAGGGAGCCCTTTTTATCACACTGTTGTAGCACAAATAAAGGCAAAGGCTTGACCGGAAGCAGTCTGGTTGCTATTACCAAGTTCTGGATGCTCATTGCTCACTACAACTTGTCAATACAAATTACATAAATATGCTGGGATATGCAGACAACCGACTGACATTCTCAGTGACTGGCAGTGCCCTTGTCTTAAAAGCTCTTTGGTACCTCAGCTTCATCTTTTGCTTAGCAAGTGGTGTTGTCATACCTTATTGGACAACAATATATATATGACAATTTTTAACCTTAATATTGTTCAACATTGACATTATTTACAATCGTGTGTGAAGCACTTAAGTCAATGAATACATTGCAATGATCTGTTCTAAAATGTGCACAGTGGTATTGTTGGATCCATTAGTGTGTGTGTGTGTGTGCAAAATAAAGTGACCCTTATAGGAGAAAGAGGAGAAATTGAAAATGCACAGGGTCAAGCCAGGCATTAATACATCGCTGTAAAACAACTCTCATGATTTGTTGCTTCAGTGTCATTGATGTTTGATCGATAAGCTAGAGATAAGCATTTGCATTGTTGCAAGTGAAGTCAGGCTAAAAGTGTCCCACTTCCTTCTGCCCATTTACAGCCTTCTTTTTCCGGTGAACTACTTCCTTATTAGCTCCTCAAGTGTTTCTCACTACCATGCTGTGACAAGCTGCCTCAGTGATTGATTATTTGTGCAAAAACAAAGTAGCTTTAAGTAGGGGAGAGCGGGGCACAGTGAGACGGCGGGCACAGTGAGACAAAGCCCGTAGCGTCTAGCTGGTACTGTTTACAGATCAACCCTCTTTTGTATAATACAAAAAGTAAGTAAGTGAGAGACTGTCCTACATCCTGAATGCCTACACAACATATTGAAAGTGGAATTTCAATATTTAGGTTTTTGGCCAGTAAAAGTAAATAATTTTGCTCAACGACTTTTTGTTATAATTCCCAAGAAAAATAGTATAATGCAAATCAATTGCCAGGGATTTAAACCTTGATTATTTGTCTTAATTTAATGAGACAATGAACCACAATACAGGCTTCCAGTCCGCAGGATTCAAAATTTTTATAAAGAGAGCTGCGTGGGGCACAGTGAGACAGTTTGAGGTGGGGCACAGTGAGACATCATAAAATACGCTCAAAACGACCTGAATGAAATGCATAGCTCACAATTCACTATTAAAAACAAAATGCCTCCTATAAACTACTGATTTTAGTGATTCATACCCCAAGAGAAGCATCCGAATTTTTTTTTAATTAGTATGTAACAGGTGCGGCAGGTTGAATAAGTCGTGCATGTGTCCTGTGCGATGATGTTTCGAAATATGTTAAAAAAAGGACCTAAAAAATCACCTAGCCAGCTGCTTTTATATGTGTATAGTAGTTTCTGTAGCAGCAGTTGATAGGGCAATTCCGCAGTTCCTGAGGATTGGCGGGTTATGGCAGCAGATGCCCTGTCTCACTGTGCCCCACCCACGGGGCACAGTGAGACACTTAACGAGCATGGACGAGACTCAAAATTTCTCCAAACCTGTAAAAGGTAGGAACCTGAAACTAATGGACAATATACCCAACGTCATTATCTAAAATGTGGACCTGATCTCATTTAACTCGTTACTGTCAAAATTTTGGAACACTTGAAAATCAAAAAAGTGTGCCCCGCTCTCTCCTACTGGGTGCTGTGTGTGGTTTGTGCAAGAACCGCTCTACCCAGTTTTATGATCATGCAAATAAATGATCTGTTATAAGTAATTAACAAATTTGAACCTAGTGTCATTACACTTGGCAAGATGAGGCAGTCACCCACCTAGGCATGTGTGTAATTCTTCATAGTACCTTGACAATACAGTACAACCCGAAATACGTACGATTACCCCAGCAGGAAGGAAGAAGCAGCCACTAGGTTTCCCTTTCACACCTTTTGACTACCTCTGAATCACTTCCTACTTCTACCTACTTGAAACTACCTTTTAAAATTGCATTAAAATCATATTTAAACAAAACCAATTTAAACTCACTCACCCCCATTGTGTTTTATTTACTTGATATATTGCACCTCTTCTAATTGCAGTTACATTTGTAGCTGTCTAAATGGAGTTCTTAATGTGGGATAAGGTTGTTGTAAGGAGTCAAAGGGAGTTGTAAGGAGATTTGGAGTGGACAGGAGAAAAGAGGGCAAAATAGGTAGACAGAGGACTTCTGATAGAAAATGTTCTTACTTTATTTTGCCTTGTACTTTACATACACATTCGCTGTAATACAGCTCTGGGGGGGGGGGGTGGCAGAACAATCACTGAAGCAGGTGCAGCAGCAAAGTGAAATGTTAAAACCGTTCAGAGCCTTGAGGGAAACTAATACCAATTTATGCCAGTAATATACAAAAACTAAATTGAGTTGGCTCTCAGGACTCCCCTTAGTTCCTCTCACAAAAGTCACTTAAATCTTCTGAAACTCGCTGATGGAGCAAACAGAGCCATTGTTTGCAGAGGAACTGTCATCGAAATGGAAATTTGCAACTACCTGAGCAGATTTATCTCTAGATGATTATTTAATTGGATCAGCATAAAATATATTTTTTGGTCCAGCTCTCATTTATTGACTGTGATAAAGTTGCGTATTCGCATCATTGCAATATATATTATATCATATGTTGGTTCGGATCTTTAAAATATTGTATATTACGTAAAAGGAAGGAAAAAGTACTTGTTTTACCATTGAACTATAGTATTTACATATATCAATGCATTCAAGGTCTTCACACTTTGCTTGCTTTGGTCTATTTCGAAAGAAAGGTCAGTGAAGAGGCCTTTCAGTGGAATAAAGACTTAATTTACTGGTTCTGGACAACCTTGCTGGACAAGTAAAGGTGCCTCTTGCGGGATCAGCTCGTGCCACTGCCCACCACAAAGCAATCAAAGAGCTTGTTCTTTGAAGGGCTTAGGATAAGTCCACCTTTGTCTGGTGTCTAGGCTGCCAAGATTAATGTCTGAACATCTGAAAAAAAAAGGCATTGTGTGGATGAGCTTTGTTTTGTGAAGACACAATAGTCAGAATACTTTTTTTATGATTTGGTGGCTATGTGTGTGTTCAGATAC
Organism: Platynereis dumerilii; assembly: GCA_026936325.1. Classification (NCBI taxonomy): domain Eukaryota; kingdom Metazoa; phylum Annelida; class Polychaeta; order Phyllodocida; family Nereididae; genus Platynereis; species Platynereis dumerilii. Next base: position 24,328,442 of record JAPTHN010000011.1, read on the forward strand.
TTTACAATGTAAATCAAAATCATGCATGTAAATAGTCTTCATCAGCTTTTGCACAAATTGCATTATTTGTAGTAGTAACAGATTTTGTAAGACATCACAAATAGGAAAGAGTGGCTCAAAAGTGAATGCATTAAGTTTAATGACATATGTAACATGTACAATCTTCAGATTCTATTGTCAGAAAGGGCGCTGTCAGCACCATTAGTGTGTTTGAAGGAATGTAATGTGACTTTTGTGTTGACAAAACAAGAGAAAAGCTTCTGTGCAAATTCAATTTGGTTTTGTATACGATCAGCACAAGAGCAATTTCCCTAAGGAGCTCTTTATGGTTGTTTGATGGTCTTTTCAATATTTCACTTTGCAGCTGTGCCCTGTTCAGAGAAACTCTCACACATCAATGATGTGATTTTTTTGGAACTACATTGTGAACCATTAAATTGGTTTTGTTGTCTTTTTGTGTCAATTCTGTTTAGCATACATGCTATATATTTTGCATTAGAGCTTATTTCTGCAAAGGTTTATCTGTCTCTGTTTGAATAGTTTGAATATAAACTTATAAGAAATATCTTCCTTCTGAAGATGGTGGTCACTGGTCAGTGCAAAGAAATTTGAGATTAAAAAATTAGAATGGCTAATGGCCAAACTGCAATACTGGGAAATGGACAAATTTTGATAGCCATGGAGTGTTGATAGCTATCCATCACAAGCGTAACAAACCTGACCCAGTTTGGTGCATCTTCGTTGTTGAAACATTTTTGTCAATGGAGCGCAAGTTGAGCAATTGCATTACCCGAAGTGAAACTAAGCTTCACAATCTGTCACTTTGCAGTCGATTTTTCCAGTGAGTTACTTCCCTGACAACCTGCCAGCTACTCAGTATTCCTCAACCATACTGTGTCAAGCTGCCACAATGAACGATTGTTTGCTCAGAGACTTAGGATTCTATAACTTCTGGTGCTGGGATGCTGTGACAGAATAATCCACTGCAGAACCATGGAATCAATATTGTACAGCCGAGACACTGGAGATACAGTAACTCAGAGCAGATGAGCAGTAATGTTGAAATCTTTTTGTCTCAATTGATACTTCCTTAGTATATCAAGAGTTTTCAGGGATAATTGCACTCAAAACAAAATGATGAAGTCAGTTCTATCTGAGATGACTGGGTCAGAGACTACATAATGTGTGAGAAGAAAATGTCTTAACTTCATTTATAATAAATAAGGATGTGTTTTGAAACTTTTGATAAGAGATACCAGACTGGGGTAGGTCAGGAAGTGCCCATTTCCATATCTTGTGATGGAATAAACGTAAATGAATTGATTGATGCTGACCACCATTGATATGCAGCAATAATGAGATCCTAAATGATGAACTTCTACTTCAACCAAAAGCTCCAGGATAAATCAATTGCAGGGATTATATTATATAGTTGACCTATATTATCAATGTAATCTTAAAAAGTAGAGCAAAATGCGGTCTGTCTCAGAAGGTGCTATCAGTTTTGCAAGTCATTGTATGAGCACCTCATCCGATGTTTTGTTGCACGTTTATTGTGTTTGTCCTTGTAGTGTCAAACAAAATTGTGACAGAAATTGTTTATTCTGATCCATATTATATCTTGTGTTATGTGTACATTAACAGAAAGTTGCAACCTTCCAGACTTATGTTGTCGAGATTTTAATCTGTGACTGGGAATCTTCACAGCTGACAGCTATCCGTCATAGTAGTAAAGATGTCAAAACATTTTGTTGGCAGGGCAAGAGTTGAGCTATTGCATTATACAGAGTGAAGTCATGCTGAAATGTCTCACCTCATTCTGTCAATTTGCTGTCGATTTTTCCAGTGAATTACTCTTCTGACAACCTGCCAGCTCCTCTGTATTCCTCAGCCATGCTGCGACAAGCTGCCACAATGAACGATTGTTTGCCAGAGACTAAGGATGCTATAATTCTTTTACTGGCAAGATGCTGAAAGTACAGCAGGGCAAGCCATTCCACTAGTGCAATTGAGCTTCAAGACTGAAACCTTTTACAACTCAATTAGTGAGGTTTAACAATGTCAAATTAAAAAAGCTTCTCTCCCATACTATTAGGATGGAAGCAAACCGAGAAGCAAATTTAGGAGTGAAGCTAGGTTGCAAATCTTAAATGACTGCCACTTTGTTTAGAGAAATAGACCTCTATAATTTTACAACTTATATGGCAACACTGACATTGAGACCACAATACAAGTTTCTGTTTGCAACCTTTTTTCAACGCGTTGATTACACCAAACCAAAAATGTGAAAACAAGATTAACAATTAATTTTTTTCCCTTACTTAATTTTAAGTTCAGCCAGTAATCATGAGTTAAAATAGAGGAATTTTTAAGTGACCAACAGCACTTGGAAAAGAGCTCATTCCAAGGAAGATTTTGTGAAAAGCTTGTAATTTTTTAACCTCTACACACGACGTAATCCATGTTTTATTTCGACACTATCATTAATTTATTATCCCAATTGATGTGTCAGTAATTTAAATCTTTTCCTTCATATTTTGAAGTTTAGTCTTGAGAGGGAATTTTATCTTGCTTCAGAAAGAGCTTTGTTCATTCTTATAATTGTATGCTTACAAACTTACAAAACATCTTGGTGTATGGCTATTCTTTCAGGAAACTCCTTTATACTCCTTTTGCATGGATGGCACCATTTAGCTAACAAAAATATGACATGGAGCTGTTGCATGTCTTCTGTTTGCAAATGTTCTTTCTTATTGTTTCTTGCCTGTTACTGGGCCATATGAAGTTAGTTATTTTGTTTCTTATGCGATTGTCTATATCCATGGCGATTATGGCCAAGGTCTATCCCTGTTTGCTTATAGCTTTTAACACTGTTTGACAATTTGTGACCAGTGTTGTTCAGTGTCCTCTGTTACAAAATGTGAGTATGTGAAATAAATTCTCTAACTATTGTTATTTCATTGTGTATGTATTAGTCAACATACTAGTTGTAGTACAGTGTTGCTCTAGTGACTGGACGGTAAAAAAAAAGCTCTTAGTGGGAAAGTAGTCAAAGTGCAATAACTGACCAACCCAATTGACCAGTGAAGCAGGGTGTTGCAATTTCCAGGAGGATAAATTGACTGCAGAGGTCTGACGGGTATATGGTGATACAATGCACTATAAAGAGAACCTAAACAATAACCAGATGTAGGACTGCTGTTTCATTCGAGCGTTTTGATTGGGCAGCTGTAGATCGATATGTGGATTCAGACATAGGCGTACGGGACGCGCGATTTTTGGGGGGGGCGAGCTTCATTTGCCCGAATTTCACGATCTAAATTTAATACCATTTCAAATGAAATAGCCTGGAAATCACTAATTTTCAATAGTTTTCACCTAATCATCTGCCCAAATTTTTTAAGCCTTTTTGCCCGAATCTTATGGTTTCCCAAACTTTTGGGGGGGCGACCGCCCCCCTGCCCCCCCTCCCGTACGCCTATGGATTCAGATTCAGACAAATTCAGACATTTTCATTCACATAAAGCATGGGTAAACAGTACTAATGCTACAGGTACTAATCAATATAGTATTTTGTTGCTTTATGTTGGTTGACTCCTTTATGGCACTGTCAGTATCTCTACCAAGGGGTCAACCAGACGGTTCAAGATCTTGCTATCTATCTGTACATCTAATTATCTGTTTATCTATACAATGCATCTGTGTCATCTTTCCATCTGTCTAACCTTCTTCCCATCTATCTTTCTATCTATTATCCATCTTTGACTTATTGGCTAGCTCTAGTAGGGGTGCTGCAGGTTATACCTTGTCTGGCTTTCCATCTGATAATGATGTCCACGTTTCTACCATAAACAAAAAGCTATGTCGCCAATGCCAATTAAGATGGCCCCCCTCTATAATTCATAAGAAGGATTCCTACCATAATTGGGTCATTTCTCTTGTAGCCCCTGAACTGATCCATGTTCCCAACCTGAGGAGAAACTCAATCATGTCCAGGGTGTAGTGTTACATAACACCTGTGCTCTGATGCATAGATCTTTGTCTCTGTTGGTCGATCAAGCCTGTGATACAGGTGAAATACATTGTATAGGTTCCTTACGGAGATAGATAAATAGATGCATATTGTGATTGCAGCCCTCCAACTGTATGCCACTTTTGGTTGTTCCTGGCAACTGATTTGTGAGATAGGAGAGAGAGAGAGAGGAGGAATACTCAAAATTGACATGTTGCACACTTACCCCACATGAAGGATCCTTTTCTTCAGTGTTACAGGCCTGGACCATATGATCACACATCATTCGTAATTATGATGGCCCCTCGCCAAGTTTGCATGAGCTATCATTTGACAATTATGATTTCCACAAAAAGATAACCACAAGCAAGGGCACTGACTACAGATTGAGTCAAGGAAGTGATACGCTCAAATAATGACACAGACAACTTCAGTCCTTGACTGAGAGTGAGCCAGTCACGTCATTGTTATTGCTATAAGATATTTGTCAGTTTGGCAAATTTAAAACTAGTTCTAATTGTTCAGCCTGGTTGTATTTTCACTAATATGACACTTCCTATTGTTCTACCTATTTTCTGGCAGAACGCAAAGCCCCAATCATCCATCCATCTATTTCATGGGCCAGGAGCATTGCTCAGTGGTTCCTGGTTTCCCATACCAGGCAGCCAATATTAGACGGATGTTTTATTATACTACTATTACTATTCATAGTTTTCATACCAAGAGTTTATACTTACCTCATCACCTGTTCTAAAAGCCAATTCAGTACAAAGATACAGAACGTAAACACATATCAAATTTCGAAATCCCTAGTCAATTAGCCAGACTAGAGGTGTTACAACTAATTTGCCTCTTTTCGGCATCTTCTGACTGTGGTGCACTCTAGCTCACTCTGACGGAAATAGAGCTGAAGGAAGCGGATGTGTTTAACACCCAAATAGCAACAGGACGTCCTCTATCCGATTAACGGATTATCGTTGCCATAACAAGCAGATTTTTCCATATATAGAATCGGTTGCTATCAGTGTTGCTAATTTTAGCTCTTTCGGAGTCTTTACTGTCCTTTTGTCTAATCTTGGATCTATAGACATGTCAGTCTGCGATGTCACAAGACTTTCACTAAATACTCTTTGATTTGTGGATATGCTGCGTAAGCAAAACTATCATAGCATCATTTTTTAACGATGATCATATAGGCCTATATTATCTTGTTTTGAAAATTTTCTATGATAAATGTTATGTACAGGGTGACCCAAAAAAAGTTGACACTTCTTTGAGTGGTCATAAGAACATCAATTTTTGCCACAGGACTTTAATTTATGGCTCATTTTGTTGATAATCATCAACACATTGTGTTTGAAAGGCAAAAAGGACAGACATGCATGCATAGCCTTGCTGCTATAACAAAGTGTGAGTTGTCCCTGATTTTTGCTGTGTCGGGTTGAAGAGCATGTATGAATAAGGCTGTTGAAAATGTCAATATGAGTGTTCTGAGATATAAAAAAAACTAATTGAAATTTGTTGACTAGTGTGTAAAGAAGCTTGACAAGGGAAACTGTGGTCCTGCAAACATCAAAACCCCTTAGAATAATGTCAAATGATCACACAAGGCATAATATGCCAGGTCTAGGAGAGATTATTTATATTAAGCAGGAAATATTTTAAAAGCAAAATGTGGCTTATAATGAAGTATGGAGGGCCATTGGAGGCCTAACAATTGCCTTTTTCCTTAAGAATGAATTGCTTTATGTCTGACTCTGAAATTGTGGCACATGAAGTGGAGATGTGAGGACTTGATTGTGTGCCACCAATCTCTCCTTGTATAGTTAATCACTGAGGGTGCTTTAATCCAAGCATTGTCATGATATTAACAGAAAATGTAATTGACATACTACGAAAACCAAAAAATGTTGTTTTAGGACCATATACATTGTATCAATGGAATTTGGGCAATTACTACCCTGGTAGTTGAATGACAGTCGTATACTTCATTAAACATAAAGGAGCTGCTAAAATATTTAGTCAACCTGGATGAATAATACATCAAATCACAGCTAGAGGTGCAAAAACTATGTTCAGAACATAAATATACATTCCGACCAGCTTAAACCCATGTACAGGATCTCAAAAGCGGTCAGTCAAAATTTTGGTAAATTTCGATCGGCAGTAATCTGCTTCCACCAAGCCTTGACTACCCGCAATATGACTAAATATCAATGGCATATATAGATGGCATTACCTTTAAGACATTTTACCTATCAGCTGACTTCTAAAAAAATTGTATGCAAGAAACAGTCAAAAACTTCAAAAGACATCAATTTCAAGGATATAGGCCAGCTATAAACAGGACCCAAAACAGGGGTTCTACAGACGTGTCTACAGCCATCACTTTTGTGAGCTCTTGAGACGTCTGTTAATGGACAATATATGGCAAATCTAGACAGGTTAAAAATCATTAATTTCTGTATTTTCCAAATATGTTCATAATTATGTCATTAGAGGTTCATTTCTGAGCAGTTACAGACGTCGGGAACGCTCAAAATTCTATGTATAACAGACAGTCTATACCATGCAATGTTAGAACCTTTACAGACGTCTCCAAATAATGAAAACCCATGACATCCAGACCAATCACTAAAAATCATAATATGGAGGCATCTCTAGACCACAGAAAATAGTTAATTAGTCTGTATCACTGATTTGTCTGTTGCCTACAGACCGTCTGGATATCAAAACAAATTAGCCCTTACAGACGTTTCAGTGGACCCTAAACAGAACAGCTACAGACGGTCTAGATATCCAATAAAATTAGCCCTTACAGACGTCTCAGAGAACCCTAAACTGGATACCTCTAGACCCTCTAGACGTCTGTAGGGGCTACAAAATGAGCCCTGTTTATATATGATATAGGCTACATAGAAGGTCAATTTGAGGTCAATTTTGTAACTAGGACAAGATAACTGTAGCAGTGTTTTGTCAACATGTAGCATGGTCCCACAACCACACATACGAAATTCACGGTTGACTTTGTGCACTCCACTGAACTGAGGTTCGAAACAGGTGATTACAACAAACAGTCAATGCCAAACAATGCTAAACAAGATAATCCAGCTTGCTATTTTGTAACAGAGCCCCTCAAAACACTGTCAGAGCATGAGAATATATGACTGAGCCAGGGACTATTTGCCTAAGAAAAGATAATTGAAACATTTGAGCATCCATTTATCTGCGTGGGATTGTTCATGGATTATATTTATATTGCATGGGATGTCTATTATTTGGAATGGCTAACAGGACAAATCCTAGGATACTTATTGACAAGAAAGGTAAGAGAAAATTCTCCTATGGCTATGTCAACACAGATTTTTTTGCCAACTCACATTGAAAGTTTGAAGGCTGTTAGTCAAATATCAAAGATGTTCCAAGGTTACGCTTCGCACAGATTAGGTCAACAGTGACTACATACACACATTACACAGTTCCAAGTGGTTTTCTATAGCTGACAGCAATTTGATTTTATGTGAGTTGACATTTTCTGAAACATGTGCTTTCTCCAAGCCAATGTTTTGATCTAACAGGAAGTCATGTCCAGCATGTACAGTGCTGCCACGTTGTTGCACCATGATGTAGGTACAACACTGTGTGTAAGTTCATTATGATAGTGTACTTTTCAGCTGCAGTGTGCATTGGTAAAATTCATTTGCACAAGTGTCAACTTTTTTTTCGGGTCACCGTGTACAGCTATTAACTTGTAAATTGGACTTATAAAAGGTTTTTATTCAATGTCAGAAATCTTCCTTGTTTGTTCTCAGTACGTCCTAATGTTAAGAGCCAATAACTTTTTGATCTCTGAAAAAAACCCAAAATTCTGCCAGACTCCCAAGTTCTACATTGTTTGTTTATCACATCTTCTTCTCTAATACAGATCTCCTGCAGCATGCTGAGGCCACTGATCAGATGTTTGAGGCAACATGTTAAATAATAATTGATAACGATAGGAAGAAACTGTATTTAATTTAAAAGCTAATATCTAAACAGCCTTTGTCCCAGTGATTATCAAATAGTTTGAAAAATCTTTCATTTACATTACCTGCATGTAGCAATTGTATGTTTTGTCGTTTTCTTTATAAGTCAGATTCAAGATTATTTCATGCTTGTGGCAGTCAGAAGTATAAAATAATCTTGTTAATTGTCTTAATTTTCTTTCATGTATCTCTCATATTTAAGATGACTGAATAATTTTGTGCTGTGAGCTACCATCACCCATCATTGAAAGTGCTGAAGTGTTTTTCACACCCCATTTCTATTTATCAACTTCACAGTAGGCCGGCAGATGTCTCATTCCTAGTTGCTGGACTGCCCTGCCACCTAGTGTGCTCGTGTCAGCCTCGTAGAGATGCCCGATCCTTCATCCAAGCCACATGTCAGCCTTTTGCGTGCAAGCTTCGTTTCACTATTGATTTTGCTTTAAAAAAACAAACCACAATTCATGCATTTCTCTGTCTGCGTTAGATTGCATTTCAAGGTTCTTCATTGAGCTGTTGTTGGAGCGGAAACACAATTTGTTTCCATTGAGCAATTCAGCAGTTCTTTCCTGTCTGCTGCAAGCTGTTAAACCACAGAAAGAATCAACTCCAAGGAGAAATTGCAGTAGCTCTCCTGGTTTCCTCTTTATGAGAAAAAACATATGTTTGTCTTTCCATTTACAGATTTAATATTGAACACAGAGGAAAGGATTCAATGCCCCTGCATTTCTACAACTCAAATCTCAACTGTTGAGTGCTTTATACGGTCTATCTCTATTTTGTAAATTTCCACATAATTTGAGGTTTAGTTCTGAGCTTTGTTCATCATGAAACTCCTTTTTCAAAATGTGGTGCATGCCCGATTGCACTGGTGGTGCTAAAGTAGAAGTTTGCAACTGTATAAATCATATGCTCCTGCGTAGGCGCTAGGTTCAAATCCAAGGTGGAAACATTGTGAAATATTGTGACATCTTCATCAACAGTTGCACAATAACCTGGATTGTGATAGCAAAGATTGAGAGTCCTTCGTATAACTGTTATAATTTGCAAGCAGATGGTCCTATGAATCGGATAATTTGGAGAAACTTTACTTGACTCCTCATTCTCTCCTTCTTCGATCGGCTGCCATTATCCTCCCTCCTGTCAACCCACTTTACAATTTCAAACTTAATAACATTTTAATGTGTGGTTTGACTTTGTATACCCAATTATATATCAGATGCAGATTGACAAACCTTTGTCCTCTATTTTCAGTCATACTCAAACAACACAGAGAAGAGAGGCAAGGACCCCGAGGACCCGGATTATCCCTTTGATCTCAAAGTCGAAATCTACATCAAGAAACATGGCTTCAAGGGTCGGTCCAGGTAGGAAAAATCTTTACCATTATCCCGAAACAAAAGAAAAGACAACCAGACGGACCCATTGCAAAAAAGTATAGTAAATATGTTGTTTGATAGGATTAGGAATAAAAATATTCCACATTATTTTGAAATAGAAATATGTTTTACATTACTGAATGGTAGAGATTTCTGCAATGAATATTCATTGTTTCCATCAAAGCTACATTTTGACAGTAACATGAAATCTCTTTCATGTTTTTTTAAGTGCTGTTCCAACTACATGTACATCAAATTTCTTTTCTGCATTAACCTGCCGCCAAATATATTGTTGTTTGTTTGTTACCTTTATTTGGCAAGTAGGTTTCTGCTTCATCTTGCAGCTCAGCTCGTTTCTTTGGTTAAATACACTTCAACATATTTACAATGGGCGAAGATAGGCCTCCGAAGTAATTATACATAGTTTCACGTGCATAAGGTTTAAAAAATTCGTGTTAAAAAATACACCAAGGATTATTCTTTTTCAGACAGAAGTGTTACATTAAATCTGAACGTGATATCCAATACTTATCCATGCACTCGGTAATAGAAATTCATTTGAAACACCATCACTTCAATCCTGGACAGAGAACGATATAGCCGAATGTTTAAAAAAAAATCAAGTTTGATGAAATGTGTGAGTGGGATGAAATGTAAGCAAGCCTTCAATCCTTTCTTAAGAAGACATTTTCTGAGCTTTGCTCTCTTTGAATATTTATAGAAAAGTATGCATTTTGCATTAAACGAATCTTGAAATGAAAGGAGGCTTGTCAAAATGTGAATTCTTTTAAAAGAAAGCTTTATTCATTTGTAAATGCAACAGTTGAGGGCGATTTACTCTCTCGATTGAGCATGTCAATCAAATAAGATACTTTTTCGCTTTTATTCTATCCAATTTACAAGTTAACATGCATGATTGTGGCCGATGTTGAAAAATTTTGGAAAAGCGATATTTCCAGTAGTTTTCAGGCCGGAATTTGTGTGAATTTAGGCCTAGATACTAGACGGGTAATTTAGGTGATATTTGTCAGGCCCCCGAATTTATTAAAATTCTTAATTCTATGCTTAATACAAGTGTATGAGAATATTCCGTGTATTCTGTTAGTATTCCATTTTATGGTAATGCATGAAAGACATAAGATTCATGATGTGCATCATCATGTAAAGTGATTTTTTTTACAACCTAGGTATATGGATATACTTGTGCAAATAAAACATGCATCTATGAATAAAATCATTACAAAATACAGGTATGCGCGTGTAAAAAAATAAGGGATTCCTTTTTCATTGATCTTGGAGGGCAGGGTGGATAGACAAATATATTAAGGATTCATATTTACACATTTCTCTCCTTTTTGGTCTACTTTTAGTGATACGATTTGATGAACTATCCAAGCCACATGACATTTCTTTATCTATTCCAACCTGATAGAGTTACTGTTGCTGGTGTGATTTGTGTGTGAGAATTGCTATTTTTCTGTGCTCATGCATTTTGCGGTTTTATTCCCACCGTTAAATGCCGATTCACCATCTGATAAAACCTACTTTCATTCCTACCACACACTGTCGCCATGTACACTGCACAGCCTTGGCATTCAAGCTGGATTGCTTTATTCATTGTCAGTTAATACCAGCTTTCTGCCATGGTCAAGCACCCCCGTTTTTCTTGCTTGCCCTGTGTAACACTGGGCGAATTTTATGGGGTACTTTGAACAGCGTCAGCTTCTGGATGTTTCAAGGTTTTTCATGCTTATGAAAGTAACCTGAATACATGTCCATGGTTCTTTCATCTTTCCGTTAAACCTTACCTGAGATTTGCATTAGTTAAACAAAGATAAACTCGCTACATGCAATGTGAATGTGTGTCATCAACCCTAAATCACTTTTGAGACACTGAAATATCAAAACAGAAGTAGGAGAAAAATGCTACAATAGATAATGTAAAATATGATATAAAAATTCTAAAAGATGTGTATCTCACTAGCTTCATCTCCAAGTTTTTAATTTCTATCTTAGTCTTTCTTGCTTGAGAAGGAAAGACCATTGCAAATCTGTGCAGTGCCAGTTCATTTGAATTCCTTGTTGCTCGGTTGTTTTCTCTGTAAGATTGTAAAAAGGACCACAGGAGTGAAAGGAAGCTGCCCTTGACTGCACAAGCAGTGAACCCGGCCTGGGATCAAAGTTGCTTTAGATAAAAGGGATCCCAAGAGAATGGTCAGGGGCCCACAGCAGTGGCAATTCAGTCGCTTGGACACCGTGCAAAGCAACAGAAGTGTAACTGCCATTTCCTTCCGCTTGGTTCTTCCTGCCAGGGATATCCTGTGTGAAAAGAAAAAACTTTCCTCAGCTACAAAAAAAAAGAAGGTCTAAATGAAGCTAGCCAGTGTTGGCTTTTTCCATAATATATCCAGAAGTTTATGATTTTTACATCAATCTGAGCAGGCTGCTTATCTATTTGTTGGCAGCTGTCAATTTTTATCCTCTCATCTACAATGACCCGTTTATTCTATCCATTCTTATCCAGAGCTTTGCAGATGGCTTATTGAATTGGCCTTTGAAATTCAACACCTGGAAGTAAAAATGTATCACATTCTGGTGGAAAATGTCACTTGCTATATATTTGTAGTTTAAAGTTATGTATGGATAAACATTATTCAGAATGAAATAATCCATCTGAACTATTCCATTTCTTCAAGTATTTGCTTTTGAGAATATTAAATGATTTTACCACAAATTATGTGCAAATATTTCTGGTGACATGTAGATCTTTTTCATGCTAGGATTTATTGAGACCACGAAATAGGGTCCAACAGACAACAACAACAACAACAACAACAACAACAACAACAACAACAACAACAACAACAACAACAGACTTACCCTATTCTTTTGGGAAATTGTTAATCATGTCAAGGGGTGCTATTTTGTCAGGCAGGTCTGTCCCTCTTAGCTGGTCAGAAGACATCTATTAGCAAAGAGCAGATTGCTGTGTGATGCTCTTTGAAACTGCCATTTATCCGTTGCACATTGACGGGATGCAGGCAGGGGGGTCCCTGTTCTTGAATGAGAAGGGGTAATTCAGTTTACCCTACAGCCTTGGTCATCACTTGTCTGAAGAGACCTTTGGGCACACACTTTTGTCTTCCTCTGCTTTCCCACAAACCTTCTCCTTCATGAAAATACCGGCAAATGGCTAATTTTACAGCATAAATCTGACAAAATACATTGTATGTCCCACTTCTGTGATATTTTATATTCTGGACCTCAACTTGCAGCTTCTAAAGTTCATTGCTGTACTAATTCTTTTCTGGTGTGTTTTATTTTCCTATTTTCAAGTAATAAACATTGTATTTATGAATAATTTGTGTAACCATCACTAAAATTTCGTTACTTTCTTAGATTATTTAATATTATTTTAGCATTTGTTACATTTTATTTCGTCTGAAAGGATGAATGTTTGGATTTATTACAATCCATTCCTTAGAGGTTTTATCCCATCAGCAAGAGAGGTAAATTAATACTTGGATTTTTCAGTGAGCACATGGTGGTGCTATTAGTGCTTTGGGTTTTTGTTTTTTCAATGTCTCTCATTTCTCATCTCTTGAAAGCTTCATTGCTGAGCGGGATGACACGTTTTGTCAATCAGTTTGTTGACTTTTCTCAGATGCCTTTTAAGGTGCATTATTACAATTGGTCGGGATGTGTTACTTTTTTATTGAAGCATTGTAGCCAGCCTAGATACTGAATAATACGTAATATTTTTGGTGCATGACTCAGATTGATTTTAACAAAGGTTTTTTTGTGCCTTAATCTGAGTCTACATTGGATGAGGCACAAAATTTCACTTAGCCCCACTGAAAACATCACCCAATGTGCAATTTTTAAGTTCCAGTCCTGTATGTATACATTTTTTCAACTGTGTACTATAATTCTAATTTCCCTTGTCATAAACCGTGATGTCAAACTCTGAACTGATATGCCACAGATTGAAGATTAGACCAATCACATGAATACCCTAATGATGTCACGGTTTAACTGCAAAACTGAGATTTCAAAAAACACATAGCTATGAAAACGATAATAAGTTGCGCTCATTCTTTTGCCATATAACTTGAAACTGAGGGCTGATATAAATTTAGTTCAGATGACAAAATTTTAAGTCATCCTGATATCACCAAATATCTGAATACTGGAAATGTGAGTTTTTGGCAAGATGAAAGTCTCGGAAAAGGTCATGACATCATATTCACTGAAAATCAAATCAGTCCATTTTTGTTCTTTTTCTCTTTGACCTTATATGGTTTATATTCCAGTAAGACCATGAGAGTTTGTCGTTAGATCCGGATTAGTGTGTATTAACAACACAGTAGGTTCATAGGCATCCTAAAAGAATGCTCTGCTACCCAACTCAGAACCAAAACACATCCTCTGAACACAGCAACACAAGAGTAACTGCCGCTTGCAAATCCTTGCAGTTCATTTGAATTCCTTGTTGTTTAGTTGTTTTCTCCATAAGATTGAAAAAGGACCAAAGGAGTGAAGGCAGGTTGCCCTTGAATGCACAATCAGTGAACCTGGCCATGGATCAGAGTGTTTTGTGAACCTGGCCATGGATCAAAGTGCTTTGGATTAAAAGAATCCCAAGGAAATTCTCCGCTGTCCACAGCAGTGGCAATAAAGTCATTTGGACACTGCACACAGCAAAAGAATTGTAAATGCTACTTCCTTCCACTTGGTTCTTCCTGCCAGGGATATCCTATGTGAAAAGAAACTGCTTTCCCAAGCTACAGGAAAAACAAGATCTAAAAGAGTTTTGCTTTTGGTTTTCCCATCATACATTCAGCAATTGAATACTTTTTACATCTATCTGTCTGTGTTTTTGTAACTATATCATTTTGTTCCCTCTTACTAATGATGACCCTGTTTATTCCATCCATTTCTGAGCTTATTGCTCAATTGATGTGTTGATATAGTCATTGATATTTCACAACTCAAAAGTATAAATGTATCACATTCAATCATACTATTAATTCATGGACGCTTTACTCTACTCCACCCAGACTACTGATTTCCCACAACCTAAAATTTGCAAGCAACATTATTTGAAGTCTTACAACAACCATATGTGTGTGTCGTTTCTCAGACCATTCATATTATACCAGTACACTTATTAGTCATTTCTGCATGACTATCAATATTCTCCAATGTTTCCTATTCCGTTTCACTTTTTTATCTCATGGTGTCATTCCTGCATGCTGTGTTTCTCAGGTAATCACAAAATATATGTTTTCTTTAATCACAATTAATCCATCATCCTTTTCTTATTCCTCTTTCACAGGTACTATGCTTGTTCTAAAAGGTCTCTTTCTACAAACTTGTACTGGATAGTTCAGTTTTGGACTGATATTCTTCAGAATCGAATAATATGTCTGAAATATCTTTGATGATTTTACTACAGGTTTTTTTCTTCTGGTAGTTGTTGCAAATGTTGAGACACGAAACTGACCCCTTGTTTTAGGAAGTTGTTAGTGGTGTCAAGAGTGCTGTTGGGTTTGGCAGGGCTGTCAGACTTAGGCGGTCAGAAGACATCTATTAGCAGGGAGCAACCTGCCATGTGGTGCTCTTTGAAACTGCCATATATCAGTTTAGCATTGATGGGAGGCAGGTAGGGGTGTCCCTGTCTTTAATTGAGAAGAGGTAATTTTTAGTTTACCCTACAGCCTTGGCCATGACTGGCATGAGAAGACCCTAGGAAAACATACCTTTGTCTTCCTCTGCTTTCACCCATGTTGTATATTTCGTCCCTTGAAAACATGTTTAATAGCTTATAATTCTCCTGTGAATCTTCCTGCCATAAAAAAAATGCATACTTCTATAGCATGATACGGAGAAAAGATGTTTCATTTTTGATTTTTTAAAGTTTAATTTTGGTTGCCCTGTTATGGGAAAGCAAGCAAAAGTTTCTTTGAAAATTTGTTCTCTTGTCATATACATACCCAATTGAACTAAAAAAAAACTCACATTTTATTTTGAATTTATTAATTTTTTTCCTTGGGTAACAGTTACAAAACTTTGTTACTATCTCTGATCTTTCTCATTTGGTCTGAGCATCTGTTTGTATTCATTCTTCAGAAGCCTTATTACATCAATGAGAGAGAAATGAATACAATTTTCAGTGAGCACACGGAGGTGCCATGAAACTTTTGAGTTAATCACCTTTTTTATGCCTTAAAATTAAAGTGTCTGGCAATTGAGTGCAGTGGGCTTTAGTTTTTGAAATGCCTCTCTTTTCTCATCTCTTAAAAGCTTCATTGCTGAGCGAGATGACACGTTTTGTCAATCAGTTTGTTGACATTTCTCAGATGCCTTTTAAGGTGCATGATTACACTCACTTGGGATGTGTTACGGATGTGTTACTTAATTATTGAAGCATTTCAGACCTCAGATACTCGATGATACATGCTATTTTTTGGTGATTCATTCTTCTTGAGTTTAACAATGAATTTATGGGCCTTTATCTGAATCCCTAGAGGATGAGGCACACAAATTTTTTTTTTCAGGTACCTTATCTTGATAATCATGAAATTGTCCAACAAAGACACGCAGAATTTTCTTGATTTATATAATTATATTTATTTTTAAATATATATTAAGATTATTATTATTTTGTTTTCAGTATATGTTATATTATTTTTTATACAGGTGTTAGTTTAGTTTGTTAGAAGTTCTAGCCAATGTAACATAAAATATATATATAATATTGATCATATGTCAAAATATACATTTTTTTATCTTGACTTAGGAAAATTTGATTGTTGATAATTGTACATGATTTATATATTTTTGCTAAGTAATTATTTTCCAATAAAGAACTTGAACTTGAGAATCAGAGAGACATGCTAAGATTTCAGTGTGATGGCTCTGATAACTTAACAACTTGGTGTAGAATCATAACTAAGACATAGGTAAGGTAACATGTAGTCCTGATGCCTTAAACCTTTTTATTTGAATGGGCTCTTGGACAATCTCATACGCAGGGTTGATATAGGGTTGAAACTCTTCAAATATAAAAAAAACGATATGTGAAATAAATTGAGTTGTGAACATTGATGATGCATTGATACTAATCTTATGAATATCTATATGTTAAAATGTGCTTATTTATATACCAAATTGAATGAATGCATCATGACTTAAAACTGAAGGCCTAAAGTTATAACTGTTGTTTAGGTGACACATTTTTAACTGGTCCAATAACACTCCATATTTCTCAACAATGATAATTCCAAAGTTGCTAGCAAGATGTACTATATTATATATATATGTATTTTAACCAGGAATGAAAGGTCAGGTGGGTATTGAATATCTAGATTATTCATCAACATTTCCTTAGTTTTGACTTGTTCATACAGTGTACAGTTTTGTGACCCTGGGGACTTGTCTTCAGATCGATCCATATTACTGTGTTTTAACATGAGGTTCAAAGGCATCCGAAGAGAATGCTCTGCTACACACCTAAGTAGCAAAACACTGACTCTGAACACAGCAACACAAGTTTAACTGCCACTTCCTTCCGCTTGACACATCCTGCCCGGGATATCCTGTATGGAAAGAAGCCGCATCCTGCCTGCAATGAAAAAAAGAAAAAGTGAACGAAGTGTATAGTTGCTGGTGTTACTTGCCATGGTAAATTGTTGTTCCTCTTTCTGTTAACTTTTCTGTCCATCCACCAGGTTCCACCTGTATCTATCCATTCTTTCAAAATCTACTGAAATCCAAATTTTCATTGGAGGCTTAATTGCATATAAAAAACCAGGCCATTTTACCCCGACTACTGACGCTCCAGACGTCCATAAATAAAGTAATTCTGCTTCTATGGACGTCTGGGAGCAATTGCTCCTCCAGGTCTACTGACAGTCTGGATGACGACATTTTACACCAGTTGCTGACACTCCAGATACCAGCACTGCAACAAATTGTGCTCATTATGGACGTCTGGAAGCACAACATTTGATCAGTTCACAGACAGTCTGGAGTAATACATTTTACACCAGTTACTGACATTTCAGACACCAGCACTTCATAAAATTGTGCTTATTATGGACGTCTGGAAGCATGCTATTTTCTGGATTTACAGACAGTCTGGAGTAGTACATTTTACACCAGTTACTGACATTTCACACACCAGCACTTCATGAAATTGTGCTTATTATGGAAGTCTAGAAGCATAACATTTAATTAGCTTACAGACAGTCTGGAGAGGACAATTTTCCCCAAGTTACTGACATTTCAGATAACAGCACTTCAACTGAAGTTCAACAAATTGTGGTTATTATGCTCAAAAAGGAGTTCAAGAAATGAGCAGATGTCTGCAATTCTTAGTCTGCAATATATACAGACATCTGTGGCCACTGAGACATGGTCAGTAAAAGACCATCTGAGATCTTGATCAAATGCAAAGTGCTTTGGTGATATATTTAAGAAAAAAAGACCATTAATCCCAGATTTGTACACATATATATATTAATGCCTTCACCACGAGGCCTCAACAGTTATTCTGTTTTGTAAAAGGATTCTACCATTACTTTCCCTGGCTATACTGATACTATAATCAAAAGAAAATGGAGACAACAAAGTCGGTAAAAACGTAATAATTTATTATCTATGACAACAAATATCATAATAATGTAACTCGTCAATTATGCGTTTTACTTTAAATATATATCACAAAAATATATTTGATGATAAAATTAAAGATATGTGCACTGATAGTCCCGAATATGTTAAAGATTTGTATTCGAGAGCAACACTCTACCAGTTACATTACTGTGTTAATGTGTGGATTACTGGAAATCTGGATCCTGCAGTGTGGAGATAGCAAATTGGTACTGAAAACGCCCCCTGAAAGTAAAACAAAACAATATTGAAAATAACACAAAAGTATCTGACTTGTGCATTACTACATATATCAGATTTTTTCCTCAAATTTGTCGATTAAATAAATAAATAGATAGATAGATAGATAGATAGATAGATAGATGGTTGATGGATAGATAGATAGATAGATAGATAGATAGATAGATAGATAGATAGATAGATAGATAGAAAGACAGAAAGACAGAAAGACAGAAAAACAGACAAGATAGATGGATAGAAAGACAGAAAAACGGACAAGATAGATAGATAGATAGATAGATAGATAGATAGATAGATAGATAGATAGATAGATAGATGCATAGGTAAAATTTCAGATAAGTTTATTGAAAGATAGGTTTATTGAAAGATAGGTTGATTCAAATGTAGGTGTTTGAAATATTGGTTGACAAACAGACAGATAGATAAATAGGTAGAAAGCTAGATAGGATGCCACATAGATAGATAGATAGATAGATAGATAGATAGATAGATAGATAGATAGATAGATATATAGATATATAGATAGATAGATAAGATAGATAGATTTCAGTGATATAAAAATAGGTAGATAGATAGATCAGTAGATATATAAAATTCATATGCCAGACATGTTGATTTTTGATGCCATATTATTGAAATAAGTCATTAAAAGTTTTCTAGTCCCAAAAATATCTTTAAAAGTTATTTTCAGTTCTAGTAGGAATAATAGGCTGATTTGTCAAAATGGATATTGTTTAAATCAAAGGAAACAGGGTTATAACACAACAATGATTAGATTAGAGTTTGGGGTGCAGGAGATAATTGTAATGCATCACCTGTTATTACATAACAACACATGCACTCTTATCACACAATCTACCACTGCCCATATACTGGTTTTCAATATCAAAAGTTCAAAGATTCTTTTGATTACTGCCATGTGTAGACATTTATATAACATATAAAAGAAAACTTATTGATAATAATCATTATCAAGCTATTGATACAACAATTTATCCAATTATGTTTACAACCAAATATACAACTTATTTTCAATTTGTATTTATCCCACTGGTTTCCTCTCCACCCTTTCCCATATTACTGCATGCAACAACACCACCTATTATATCTAAAGAGTGTCTCTCAATACTACTACTGTCTGTTGGCATCAACTTATCATACCCAACCTCATACTTTACCATAATTCAATGTCATAAAATTGATGGTCTACTTACTTGTGATAGTCCATTGGCCCGGATTGCCAGAAACCTTAAACAGAAAACAAAAAATTTAATAAAAATTATGCTTGTTTTCATGAATATTATATATAAAGATTATAATATTATTAAATATCATTATGGTTTTTTAACACATAATGGTGCAATGTATATAATCTATGAATGTGTAACTTATAGAGAAAGGCAAAAAGTTGTTTTTCTTTTCATCATGTTATGTGTATGGGCCTAACTGATAAAAAACATATTTCAGCCATACATTGATAAAGCTGGCAATACAATTTTTGCAATGATTATAATATTGCAATGATATAAGAAACAAATGAAAAGCTGGGTTTAATAGGTTTGAAAATTCACATGATGAATATACCTACCTTACTAATAATGCTGTTTAGAGATGTCCTCTCTTCTCTGCTGCTCAGATGATAGTGGTGCCCCTATCATCTGCCAACCTGATTACCTACCCCCCCCCTCTAGTGGAGGGTCATTGTGCCCTGATTGGTCTTTGAAATTGGGAGGGAGTGGAAAACACCCCTGTGTGTGAATCTGGTACTATGACAGACCAACCAACTACCTGGTGGAGACTTTTCTTGCTGCTGATTGGTTAACAGCTGGGAAGCCAGAAGACCTGCTCAGGGTTTGAAGAAACACTTCATTTCATTTGGAAACTCAGAAGTGTCCACATCTAAGGTAAGCTATTGACATGTAGCATATTATGTTCCAGGTTACAAAAAAATGTTTTTAAAAGTATTGTGGATAAAGGGATAGGCATATGAATATCACATAAGAAACTTTAACTTAAAACTATAAATTAGCATCCTACTTGTTATGCACATGAATTACTTCTTCGACATGAATTAAATTGTCAGTAATCTTTTAGCAGCACTTATTAATTATTGTACAAAACAATGTTTAACTTGATTTTCACAACATGTAAAAATGTTATAAAAATGTAGTTAAGCCAGAGCCATGTGTTTTTCAAATACTAAAATGAATTCCACTTAGAACAGGAAATTAATATAACTTCATTTTATTCAAAGAATATACATTTGAATTTAATATCCTCAGCAAGGTATAAAAGCAAGTGAAACACCATGCTAGGTATCTGATAAAAAAGTTTGATTTAAAGCTATTAGATCAAGCAAGTCCATGTAAATGTGAAATTACTTTTGCTTCATAAAATTTATTGCAAATGAGATTCATAATGAGGGTGTGAATGATATTTAAATGTTAAATTATTATGCTTTGAATCAGATGAAGAGATATCTTAAACATAGGGCTGGATAAAGGATGATGAGTAAACATCTGATGTTATGTAATTGTTACCCCTATAATTGTACCCCTATATCCCCCAGCTTATCAGTTAACCAAGAGCTCTTTATCTCCCAGATACATTGTGATAGGACCACTTTGATTATTATTTCATCAAAACTTAAAAACTCTGTGTATTCTTTATCCAATTACAAATTGAAGTTTTGATTCATTAATATGTTAAGTTACACTGACATGACGCAATAATATGATGTGATAGATAAGAACAAAATATCATTTTACTTATCATGCACCTTGCTGAATCTAGGTCTATCTATCTATCTATCTATCTATCTATCTATCTATCTATCTATCTATCTATCTATCTATCTATCTATCTATCTATCTATCTATCTATCTATCTCATGATCATAATCAGGTTTTTTATCTAATGTTTGTTTGTCTCTTTCAGGTGGATGATACTGATCAACAAAAGAAGAATAATTTGTGATGACCCAGAAGCGCCTCTGTTCAGCCAGACGAAAAACCAAAAAATTGAAGCATTACCAAATATTCATTTAATTCAATTAATTGTCCTCTTATTTAAAACCTTCAGCATCCTATCATCCCTGGGCCTGCCATATTCCTGATAATATTGAATGTATTATTAACTCAATCATGAATGACTGGATATGTACCAAACTGTTATATATATTTTTTGTGACAAGTGGCAAATACAATACTGATGTTAAAATGAACTCAAATTTAATAAATTATTTATGATGTGAATAGATCATTGTCTATGTCCTTTAATTGTGCAAGTTTGAATTGGGAGGCATTTACATTTTTTTTTCAAAGATATTTATCATAATTGTCAGTTGTGTGAATGAGCCATCTGCAGTATAGTCTGTAATTTTAATGAAATAAGTTGTCTTAAGTTGTAGCCATTGTGGTCCAGCCAAGGGTTTGTCGGTATCGCTGATGTTTTGTTGTTTGGAGACGTCTGTATAGACACTCCTTTCTTAATACTTTTCGCCAATGTGGTCTAGACAATGGTTAGTCTGGCTGGCTTAAATTGTGGTTGTTTGGAGACGTCTGTAGACACTCCTGCTTAGTGCTTCCAGCCAAGCAGCGCTTTGTCTGGATGGCTTGAGTTTTGGTTTTTTGGAGACGTCTGCAAAGGTCAATTCCAGCAACCATGCAGACAGTCTGGAGAGTAAACAATTTGAACTGCTCCAGACGTCTGCATCTAGCTGATGTGGATGTCTGTTAGCAGCCATTTAGCTTTGAATACTGAAAATATCAGTGTCAGTAGATTAGCCAATAGCATGGAATACAGACGTCTGTAAGTGACACATTTGTTGCATAACTAGACGTCTGTTAGCAGTAATTTAGATCATACTACTGAAAATATCAGTGTCAGTAGATGCATGAAAAATATGTGAACTAGACCGTCAGTAGGCAACCAGTTGATGGTCCTGCCAGACGTCTAGAGAAACAGTATAGTTAAGTGCCACTGACGCTATGGACGTCTGTAAGAGACCTCTTTTCCCATGGTTTTTTAGCTCCTTAATTGAATTCATTATATAAAAGTCCAAGTAGTTAATGAAACTGTGTTAGGTTGTTCAAAGCACAAATTAAATGCTATGAATCCCTCAAAATGCCACGTAAGCAAATTGGCCTGTAGTGTGCTGTTTCGATAATGCATGTATTTTAAGAATTTAATCTATTGTGTATTTAAATTTTGCTTGGCGAGGCAAGGTGGTCTTTGTTAAAGCTTTCCCACTTTCAGATAAGATTTAGTAAAATAATGAGCCGGAAAAGCCCGTTGCAGTACACATGTATAGTATATTTATACATACATGGAGTACTGGACAGATGGAACCCTTTAATGCTTACCATTCAATATGCTCTCCGCTGTTTAAATCTGGCTCATTTTTGGTTTTATTCCTACTAAAGCTGATTCACTTCTTGATAAATCTGCCTTCCTTCCTTCCACACACTGTCACATTTTACTCTGTAGGGTCTTGCCATTCAAGCTGGATTGCTTTATCCACGGTCAGTTAATATCAGCTTTCTGCCACGGTCAAGCACCCCCGTTTTTCCTGCCAGCCCTGTGCAATGTTGCGGTCAATTTTATGGGGTACTCCTATCCGGGTGAGCCCTGGGAGATTTTTGGTCTTTTATGCGGGTAAAAGCAACCTGAATTAATGCCAATGGTTCTTTCATCTTTCTGTTAAACCTTACTTGGGCTTTGCATTAGTCCAAGGGAGAAAAACCCACTCACTACATGCAATATAGTGGTCTATCTTTTAGTAATTTCAAGATTCAATCACTAAAATCCAACATTTCTTACATCACATCTGAGTCTTTTTTTGTCATTTGAATATTATAATGCAATATGACAATACGTATTATAATTTGACTTTTTTGTATTTCTATGACGTCTCAGTTGATAGAAATGCTGGCTATCATCGGTAAGAGACTAATAGTGGGACAATATATGTTACTTTTCTCCCTCATATAGGCCTACAGTCAAGTCAACAGCAGAACTAGAGGCACAGTGGAATTATGTATTTTTATGGCAAAAATGCATGTCACCATCATATATTGAGTGACTCTACAGCAGAACAGGAGGCTTAGTGGAGCTGACCCTTCTATTTTGGGTAATTGCTAATCCTGTCAAGGGTGCTGTTGGGTCAGGCAGGACTGTCAGTTTTGAATGGTCAGAAGACATCTATTAGCAGAGGGCATCCACCCATGTGATGCTCTTTGAAACTACTATTTATCAGTTTAGCATTGACAGGAGTAGAGACAGGGGTGTGCCCA
The DNA here is from genome assembly GCA_026936325.1 of Platynereis dumerilii. Lineage (NCBI taxonomy): Eukaryota > Metazoa > Annelida > Polychaeta > Phyllodocida > Nereididae > Platynereis > Platynereis dumerilii. The sequence continues at coordinate 24,352,068 of JAPTHN010000011.1, forward strand.
ATCTTGGGTGGGAAAAGGTAATTCAATTTACCCTGTAGACTGGGGCCTTGAAGAGGCAACGTGTAGACAGTACTAGACACCCTAGTCTTCGTCTGGTTTCCCTGATGGGTTTAGTTGGGGTTTTTCTATATCCTGATGAGGATTTACAGTACATGTTTCTTTTTGAGTTACGGGGTGTACAATATGAGAAAATTATGAAAAACAGTTCAACAAAAATAAGTCCCCATTAAAATAAACTTGAATATCTCAAAGATTCCTTCTCCGGTTTTTATGAAAGTTGGATTGGATTGTAGGCCTGTATATCGACCCAAAGTGTGTGCATTTATAGCTTAGTGCCATTATTTCTGGCTGAGCCAGCAGCCTTTGAATGAGCCTACCCCTGTTTTAAAAAATCTGTGGCTTTTCCAGTGCATATGAACAATTTTACCAAGCGGGGGAGCCATCAGCTGGGGTATTTTTGTTGAACTGTGGATTACAATAGGTGGAGCAGCTGTATTCAGTGGGATTCAACTTTAAGCACTATTGACAAGCTGAATCTGATATAGGTCCTGATCTCTTTTTTATCAGCTCATTTTGGGCCATACAAAAAATCTTGGATCAACGGTGATGAAGATGCAACAGTTCATTGTGATACATGTCCTATGTATAGTAAATGCTCTTTGTAAAATGTCAGACATCTTGATATTTCTCCTGTTCTTGTCGCTTTTTAGAATATTTCATATTTTGAAATTGTGCACAATATGGCAGTAAGAGACATCTAAAGTCTGATAGGTTTGATTAATAAATTAGAAGAGCGTGGAGAATCTCCAATGTGAGGAATCTTCTATTTTCCCATTACTGACCCTAATTCATTTTACAAGGGGCCGCCAATTCAGTGTCAAATGAAAACGTCATCCTCCTGCCATTTTGTTCTTAAAGATTGATGGAAATATTTCATTTCACCACCTCAGATATGGACAGAAGCTACAAAAGTGATATGGATTTCTCATCTCAGATTATTGAATAGCATTTAAGGTGGCTCGCTACTCATGTAATTACGTCATGTGAGCACATTTCCGCGCAGCCAGGCAGGCCCTATCTATCGTAACGTCACAACAGCAGCAGGGCTCTGCTGACACTTCTTTTTCATCTTTTTTCAATTCTGAAAATTCCATGCGACGACCGCTTCTTTTGCAATTTGCGCCACTTCTATTGTGGTTACAGACTTCTCGTTTGAAGCATTAGATGCGCTATGACAAATACTATAATCTGACAGACTTTCAGTTCTCTACTCTAAGTAGAAAATTTTTGCAGGCGATTTTCGCCAAGCATGTCTAATTTCTCAAAAATGACTCTGTGACATAAATAAATTTTTGTATCAATATCCAGGCCCGTTGGGCCATATGCCTGTATCATTATATTGTTCCTCACTTTATTTGGAAGCAAATGACAAAGAAATAAAGAATTCTATCTCGTCATTTTTTTTTTGCGCTATGGTTCATAAAAAATATTTAATTTTCAAAATTGAAACTTTTGTTCCGAACCCGTAGAAAAGTTCTTTAAACTAAATATATTTCTCTGGAATTTTAGTCAGCTTTTACACCAACCTTTCCTCTTTAATTCCATGCTTCATTTAATAACATAGGATGAATGGCCACTGAATGGCAGGGAAAACATCACATTAAAAAAATTAAGAAAAAAATTGAGTTTTTCAGGTTCGGGTGGACTGACTTTCTTTTACATAACCTCAAATATTTTGAAAGAAAGGCTGGTAGCGACCACTTTTGTCTATATATCCTTGCTATAAACTATATTTTGGATCATTCTAGACTATTTTAAAGAAATCCTATCTTAGAAAGTTCACGAGTATCGAGCCACCTTAAGCTTTTAGTTGCATTGTTACATTGAGTTTGATCTGAAAGCACTGAATCAGTTGGCGAATTATTGTCAGTCAGGATTTACTGTCAGTTCCATCCTTGCAGGCCTGATCAAACTGAAATGTCACAGAAATTAATACTTGCGATTTTGAGTGAGCACATGAAGGTGCAATTAAAATTTGAGTTAATCAGTTTTTTCATTGGATTGTCAGGCAATTTGGTGCATTTAGCTGTAGCATCTGTTGTGTGTCTCTTTTCTCATCTCTTGAAAGCTTTATTTCTGAGCCAAATGGCACATTTTATTAATCAGTTTGTTGACTTTTCAGAGATTCCTTAAAGAGAGGTGATCACATACGTATGGTTGTGACATGTGCAAATTTACAAAGGTCACATATTTATCATCAAAGATAATAAAACACTAATAATTGGTTTATATTTCTTCATGTTTTTTAATTTGAATAGAATAAACGTCAATATCCGCTTATCTTACATTAAATTCTAATTCAATCTCGATGTCTTAGAATAAAAACTCACTCCAAATCTTAGATCCATGTTACTTGAGTGTCGTGATTTTCTCCTGGCACAGGAAATCTCAGAGCTTCCGAAAAGTCCCCAAGTAGTATTTCCATTAATTCCATAATAACCACTTTTGCCCAACAGGCATGGCATGCAATAATGAAACGAACAGCAAATGCCAATTTCATCCATATCTCAAAACGACATCAAATGGATCCTGTACAATTGGTGGAAGTCTGAATCATATTTTTCATTTGAATCGCATTCATGTCTGGCTAGTTCTGCACACTTACCCTGCCAGTGAATCCCAATTTATATTTGATTTAAATATCTAAATGGTGGTGGCCATCAAAATTACTAGGAAATGCACTTTTGGCTGAAAAGAAAGGGCAAAGTATGAAACCATATTAAATTGTATTTTATATTATTGTCATCTTGCTTATAACTCTTATACAAGCTTTTGCGATACTAAAGCAGTAACATTTTATTTTCATGAAGTATTGTATCATAAGGCATATAAAAACCTTGATCAATATACTTCTAAAACTACCTAGGAAGAGTGACTTCTGTTTGTGTATGCAATGAATATTGATAATGAAATAAAGCGATTTCTTTGAACTGCTGAATGATTTTTTTGTTGCGTGATCCTGATTTCTGCAGCATCTACCTGAAATTTTTAGCATGCGTCAATTGAAATGATTGATCCTCAAGATCAGAAATTGTGGACCAATTGACTGCTCTTGTTTCATGTTCAGTAATTGGACAAAGCAATCCTTTTCAATGCAAATCCCAGCAACATTGTCTCGATTAATCATAGAATCATGAAACAAGTACGTGCCAAATTCGGAGACACATGCCATGATTGCACTTGCGACATATTTTATGGTAATAATTCCATACATTTGGAAATATGAGGATGAAAATATTTGTATTTCTTTACATGAAAAACGATATATATGATAAAATTGAATAGTGGACATTGATAATTGATTAATGGAATTACTACCAGTATGATGCATGTTAGTTCATTCATAAATGTTATTTGAGTACATAATTTACATTGCACTCATTCTTGTATGAAATAGAATTCACACATGACAAAAATAACTGAAACCTGATCAAAATATGGTTCAACTAGAACAATTTTAACTAATGTAGCAACTACTTAACATTTATGGATACACATTTCCCTAATCAGATTAAGGTTATAAAAAGGTCTTGCATGTAAATTTAGGCTATCATCAGCATTTTCTAATTGACTTTGCTCTTCATACTCGAGTAAGACCATGGGGACTTGCCATTGGATCAAGACAACTGTGTATTAACAACACAGGAGTTCAAAGAGTATGCTCTGTTTGACTGCCACCTATCTCAGAAACAAAAACACTGACTCTGAACACAGCAACACCAGTGTAACTGCCACTTCCTTCCGCTTGACACATCCTGCCTCGGATATCCTGTATGGAAAGAAGCCGGGTCTCCCCAGCAATGCAAAAAGGGCAAATCTGAACAAAGTATGCAGTAGCTGGTGTTGCTTGCCATAGTACATTCTGGGGTAAATTTATTTTGTTATTTGTCTATCTAGTGTGTACGTATCCATCGATCCATCTTTCCATCTATTGACCTGTGTGGTTTTTTTTTCTTTTTTACTAGAATTGCAGCTTTACTCAAGTTAATTTCACTCAATGTGCTAATAATTAAATTCTAATAAACAATGTGGTGGTCAATCAGTTTTAGTGTTTTGGGTCAGGAAGCACTGTCATTCTTGAATTGTTAGAAACATCTGGTAGAGGCGAGGATTATAGTTTGTCACGTCAAGGAGAGGACACACGTTTGACCAGATATCTCAGCAACCAGAAGTCCTACAGATGAAATACACCTATCCATGTGTAGCTTAGCTGAATTGTAATATGAATATCACATTTACACGATGCTTTTCTGTCGTTTTTGTCTGATATTTGCCAATTTATGGATATTGCAGTCCAATTTCGCAAAATGTTGACATTTTTAATGCTGCCAATCTGATACACAATGGGCTGTGACGTCACAAAAGTGCACTGCAGTTTCCTCTTCAAATTTAGTTCTAGTCAAATTACTATTCGCAGAACCTCCTGTCTCATTGTGTTGATTTTTATGGACTGTACAAACAATGCTAAATTTCTGTCTCAATGCTTGACGTGACAAACTGTAAATAATATGCCCTTTGAAAATGCCATTTATTGATTTGATATTAACAGGAGGCAGGAGGATCAAAAGTTTACCAAGCAGCCTGATGACATGAGCACCACTTCAATATTTTTTGTATAAATATCTCGGTCCGACAAGCTCTTTGGTGGCATGCGTGCAATTGGCTCGATTGGGTGCTGGTGTCACTTGGTGCTGATGACTGCAGCTTCAAGTTGATGAGTACTAAAAAGGAGCAGATGAACTTGAAGGCTTGTGTGGCAAGATTCTCTGTGAAATCCTCTCCTTGGTTGTCATTCTCTCTTTGAAGAGGTCTGAGTGTGTTTCTTTGAAAAGTGTCTGGATAAAACTTTTATAGGTCAATGTTGAGGCAATTTGAAAACATGAAGTCTATTGTTAAAAAAAAAAGTCTTTAGGGCAAAAAAAAAAGTCTTTAAGTCTCAAAACAGTCTTGAAAGCTTTGAACTTGCCTTAAGAATAAAAAGATTTCCCTGGAAAAAAAGAAGAAGAAGAAAATACTGATTCAGCCCACTCTGAAAGTAATCGTACATGTATAGTGTCACTTCTTTGAATGTGTTCTAATTCAATAGTTCATAAACTGTTAGTAGAGCCTAAAACTGTCTCAAGTTTATCTAAGCACCAATTGCCTTTGATATATCATGGATCCCTAAAAATAGCACATTTTTGTACATGCCTTCCTTTGGTTTCATAGTTTAGCATTTCATAAAGAAAATGTCTCTGTTTTCAAACAGCCGAGGAAGGATTATGTTTATTTCATCCATTTTCAGCACAGTCATTTAAAAGCTTGTTAAAAGAACAATTTGTATGAGAAATTTATAAGGTGTGGCATGAGTATTTCAATGAACTGTTTGATATGTAAGATCATAGGTCCTTTTTCTCGCAGCCTTAAAATGTGTTTACAGATGAGAGATGTGGAATTACATCAGGTTAATTTATCAATATTTGTTTTAGCTGAGACAAGTCAGACAATTATAAAATGCATGTAAAATTTTCTAAAAGATACAAGGAAAATCCCTACTTCACCAGAAGATTAACATGTTGTACGTTCTTAGTGTGATTAAGAATATTTTGGATTGTAAAATTGTGGGTTTTTCTGCAAAAGTCTCAAAAGTGAGATTGTTCTTTTTCTGATTATTCATAGCATTTCAAGCATTTGATCTGAAAGCACTGGATCAGTTGGAAAATTTGTGTCAGTTGGGATTTACTGTCAGCTCCATCCTTGCAGGCCTGATCAAACTGGCATGTGGGAGAAATTGATACTTGCAATTTTAGGTGAGCACATGGAGGTGCCATTAAAATTTGAGTTAATCATATTTTTTAATGGATTGTCTGGAAATTTACCGCAATGGGATTAGTTTTTGTAATGTCTCTCTTTTCTCATCTCTTTAAAAGCTTTATTGCCAGCCAGATGACATGTTTTATCAATCAGTTTGTTAACATTTCTGAGATTCCTTACAAGGCGCATGACCACATCTGGTTGTGACGTGTCCTGATTTACAGTGGTCACATATTTACTGCTGGAAAGAATGGTGCCTTAAATTTATGTTCTATAATTCATATTTTGTAATTCAAAGCATGGATGTTGAAGGAGTTCGGTTAAAACTTCTAGATCCACTGATTTTTCATTACATTTACTTTCTGTCTGCAAGTCTCACATACAAATTTTTAATGCTATTAATGAGAATGATGAATAATGCCTGAGATTTGGTAGATGATTCTTGATAGTGAATGAGAGTAAAATGTTGTGTTCTTCAGAGCAAAGAGAATTCCCCAGGTGGGCTGTTATAATAACTATTCCATTCAAATCATAAAAACCAATCTTGTCTGGCATACAGTAGCATGCAAACACGAATTTGCAATTAATTCACTATTTCCATGGAGCATGTATGAATAATTGTGAACAGAGGGCAACTAAAAAACTAGTAAAGTACCCGGAGCAGTTACATTTGAAGTGTATGTCATAGGTTGATCATAAATTAAACAATTTTTATTAAAGATTGTGAACCGGTGAATGATTTTTTCCATGGTCTGGATTTCTGCTGCAGCATCTGTCAGAAATTTTTAGTATGCATTGATGAAAGTGATTGATCTGCCAGATCAGAAATTATGAACCAATTGATCGATCTTGTTTCAAGTTCTGTAATTTGACAAAGCAATCCGCTTCAAAGCAAATCCCAGGAACCTTGTCTTGATTAATCATAAAATTGTCTAACAAGGTCATACAGAATCTTCAGAGACATGCTGTGATCTCACCAGTGTTCATGATTCCAATATGGATTCCCTTAAGAAGTAAAACAGTCTACAGTTTGTGGTCATTGTAATAAAATAGTTGGTGATCCAGGCAGATTCACGTGGATAGAAATGGTATTCTATGGTCAATTTATTTTATGCTGTTTGCTAATAGTTAGGGTAGTGAACTGTTCATCATATACAACTTATATGCAAGCTTTGAATGCTGTGTTTGATACTCATTTGTATGCTATATATTATATGGTTTTCTTCAAAGTAGACAACAGCTACATATTGTTGGATGAACACGCGTACTGGCACAGCTGGAGCCTTTGCCAGCTCATTTTATAGCATTGCCTCACAACCCCAGATAAAAGTGCACGATGTTTCAAATCGCCTGTGTGTGAGAATGTCATTTAGACTTTTTTCTGAAATTATTTCCTCCACCCGTTATCTTAGTATACATGAATGATTTCTACTAATGTGAATGAAAGGTCCAGAAAAACTAGTATGCATGGTGGATTGCCCCACAGAAAAGCAATAAAAGGGTCACAGCTAAGGTCCCGTATTGCATTGGTATTTCCTTTTCTTTGTTGATCATTCTCCAGGAAAACCGAGTGGACTTGCCCTTGAGTCAAGATTACTGCGTATTAACAACACAGAAGTTCAAGGGTGTCCCAAGTGAATGCTCTGCTGCCCACCGCAATGATTAAACAGATCCTTGGACTGTGCACAAAGCAACATTTATAAGTGTTACTCCTACTTCTTCTGCTTGGCTCTTCCTGCCTGAGATAGAATGTGTGAAAAGAAACCGCATTCTCTTGCCTTTTGGTAATGGAAAAAAGATACCAAATTGGAAGCACAAAGTGCAATGGGTATTATTTGTTATTTTATTAAGATGATTATACAATGCGTGTTTGTTTCTTTAACTCTACGTATCTGTATCAGGAACTCTATATACTAGAGGATGAGAAATTAGGCCCCAAAATGCTATGAACAATATGCATCACAGCAGATGATGTTGTGAAGTCAAAAGGAGGTGTGTGAGAAGCAGAAGGGCTGTCTTGTCAAACCGGATCTTCTGGGTAATTGTCAGTTGTGTTTGGTAGGACTGTGAGTCGTAAATGATCAGAAAATTTATATAATGTATTAGCAAGGGGCATGATGCAGTGTGGTGTCCCCTGAAAATTACTTTTACTAGTTTAGCATTATGAATTAAGTAGCGATTTTTAAGGATTGTCAGACAATTAAGTGAAACTGACTTTTGGTTTGTCTTTTATTAGCTTCAAAGTAATTTGGTTATCTGCTTTTGATGTGACATCAGTTAAAGTTAGTCACCCTGAAGTACACCACAGACACCTATTGTTTGTTTGAGCTTGTCTGGTTGCTATAAACAAAGCCTACATAATCACATGACTGTCTGTTGTTCAGTTGTGACGCCAACACAGTAGCCAAGCTCCCATCATGATGTCATGCCCCTGGTGGATTAGAGACAGAACAGCTAAATTTGCCTGTTGACTGACCACAGCTCAAAAATGAATGCAGATGGACCACTTCATTTTTTACCAATTTAAAGTTAATAAAGCAAGGTTCATTTGGTTAGAATTTCAAAAACATGGTAATACTCTAGCTTTTTTATAATTCATAAAAACTAAGTATTTTTATCAACATGTTAATGTAAATTCAGTAGGCCCTACTGAAAAACTAAGTGTGGATAGAACACTTTTTTTTGGCTGGATTTGTGGCATTTAGGCCCAGTAACATCATACTGACATTTCAGAAATATGGTAATACTTTTTGACTTTAGAGTGATGAACTTTCATCATATAATTTCTGATCTCTCCCATGATCCCATCACCATGTGATTGCATATATTTTTTATTTAACCAAGTTAGTCTCTCGAAAAGGTAACTTTTTGTCAGTTGATAACACTCCATTAAACTTTCCAATTTCGCAGCTGTTTGTGAAAAGCTTTTTGCTCTGACAAAGTAGTCTGAAATAATGACAGTGCTCAGTGCTTAACTTTGAGTGCTTGTCAACTAATACCTACTAGGGTGCATCAATTGCCCCTTACCTATTCAGATGTTGATGTCTATGTGGTATGTTTGGAGGCTGGATAATAAAAACATGAAAAAAAAATGTCAGCTCAAAATTTTGATCGGAACAGCCACCTCCAGGCTCATGTTTTGTATAAAATCTGAATATCTCAGGAACCACTTGGCTTAGAGACTCGGCATTGGGCTCAAAATATGCACAATGCCCATATTTATATTCACTTCAATTGAAACTATCCCTCTATCTCTAACCGTTTTTCCGTTATTTGACAAAAACACAATTTTACTCGGAGATTCTGCAAAAATGGATATTTATTAAAAATCGGGCACTACCCAGTGTACATTGATCCTATCTGCATTATTTCTACCTCAAGTCATTCGCAGAGGGTTCATGTATGCATAGTGCACATTTCTGGTTATGGATCTTGTTCAGTCTGACTTTTGCTTCAAACTGAAAATTGACTTATTCAATAAAAAATCAGTTTTTCCGATCTTGCTCTGAAACTATTGGTCCCAGGACCAAAGTTACAATTGTAATGAATAAAAACTCATTTATTCCGCACATTTTGAGTCCGTTATCAAGTCTCTCGGACCATTGGTTCTTGAGTTATGACAATTTTGCATAATATTGTAATCCAGCTTCATTGAAATATCATTGAAATAAGTAATGCTCTGGAGGTAGCTGTTCCCATTGGAATTTCAACCTGAAATTTGGTGTACATGCCCAGGACACCCAACCTCCCAACATATCACATATATATAGGTTTTTATTGACTCGAACATAGGTCACATTTGACCAAAAAGTCAGTTACAAGAGATATCAAAAGACAAAAAAACAAGAACAGAAACAGATTCTAATACTAACACACTAAAGATATAAAAGTCTAAAGCTACTTCTACATAAAGAAATGAAACATTAATCACAGTAGCAATAATATATTTTATAAATGGAGATGTGTACACATCTCCATGAAAAATCACACTATGCTAGACATACTGGCAATATATAGCACTGAGGCGGCTTAAGATATTTCTTCATAGTACATACAGAGATAAACATTATTCACAGTAGCAATAATAATATATTTAAATCACACCAGGCCATATATACGGCGATATTTAGCACTGAGGCGGTACAGAACCATAGTATATAGCACCAACATATATATATACAAATTTATGAGGGATGAAACCATAGAGAAATGAAGTCAATGAAAAACCTTCAGGTTGATGAATATAATATATACAACACAATTATATAAATTTGCTATTTTATAACTGGGCATGACAGCAACATAAATATGCATACAGGTACAAGGCATATCTTCACAAACAAATTATTGCAAGCAAATCACATTCGAAAACAATGTGTCAGTGCCATTAGCCACCCTGACCTTGTGGGCTGACTTAATTAATTAAAATTTACATTAAGCGCTGTTATCAGTTTTAATGACTATGTTTAAGAATTTGCCTAATGCAGAATTTATTTCGGACGATTTATTTGCTAGTATTTTAATAAATTGAGCTTTAGGACTTAACACGGAGAAGTTTTCTATTGTTTTGGCTGCCGTGTCTAATAGCACTGCTCTGTTGTCTTTCCAAAAATCACAAATCATAAGACAGTGAAATTCATCCTCTACAAGTCCAGATGTACATCTTTTGCAAAGTCTTTCATCAGCAGGTATGTAGGGGCGTTTATGTCTCCCCAGCTCTATCTTTAAATTGTGAGAGCTTAGCCTGAATCTGGCTAGACTGAGATATACATACATCGGTAAGCTAAAATTTAAATATGGTTCAATGCGTAAGTCTGTTTTAAATAGTTTATATGTTCTTAGTTTTGGGTTTTTATCACTATCATTTATGTCAGCCAACATATCTTCCCCTGCTTTCTTATATACCAAGGATGCCATTTTACTGAGCTTCATTTCAAAATCACTAATTCCATAAGCAATGAGTACTTGATGTATTCTTGACAACCAACAAGGCAACTTTTTGTGGTTCAGAACCACTTGGATTTCATAACATTCACGAAGTAGTTTTGGACAGTTTTCCATTTTTAATCTATGCCAGTAGTTAATTGCAGATATCTGCTAAAATTGCTACAGCTGAAGTCTGACTTCGGACCCCAAGAAGATTTTTGAGAAATTTAAGTTGTATTTTTTCCAAAGAGTCAATTTGCTTAGTTGGGAACCAGATTTCACTGTTATATTCTAGAATAGGCACTATGTGGGTATCAAACATTTTAAGACTAAGATTAGGCGAGAGATATCCAACTGTAGATTTTACTCTCTCTTTCAAGGCATGCATTGCTTTTTGGGCTTGTGATGCCAAGTGTACATACATCAAGCTGTGAGTGTTTCTTTTATTACTAATTATATGTCCAAGGTACTTATATAAATCAACAACTTCGAGTTGCACAGACATCAAAATCAGAATAGGTTGAGGGCAAATGACGCACCCTAATACCTACCCTTCGCTGTTATAGTCCATTCTGGTGAAATGGAAACTTTTGTGATCTGTTACACCAGATTGCTTGCTGACTTGTTCACACACCACAACATCATTAGTATTTGCCAGGCTCGTGTATTTTGAACTGACTGAGAATTTGCATGTGAGGCCATGGTATCCTCCCTACCGTAATTGCCTGTATCTTCGACACTCTTCAATGTAGTTTTCTTGGGGATTGTACGGCTGACCCTTCCAAGCTACACACTTCAGGAGATTGTTAATTGTGTCAAGGGTGCTGTTGGGTCACGCAGGACTGTCAGTCTTGAATGGTCAAAAGACATCTATTAGCAGAGGGCATCCACCCATATGATGCCCTTTGAAACTGCCATTTATCAGTTTAGTATTGACCGAAAGCAGCCAGGGATGCCCCCGCCCTTGAGTGGGAAAAGGTAATTCAGTTTACCCATAGGCAAACATTGGTGTAAACATCCTGAGAACTGCTGAATTTTATGTTGCTCCCATCCATATTGCTAAAATCGGTGATAGTGATTACCTATGAAGTAAGCTGATCGTCTTTGTGTGTGGAACAAAGCCTGTCAATTTGTCATAAGGAACTTGTGACCTCATTGATGAGTGGTGTGACACCTCAAATGGCTTTCCCTGCTAGCATTGCAAGTATAAGCTATGACTTCATGAACTGCTTATGAGTCATAAGGAATAACATGGCAGAGATACGGCTGTGACCTCACAAGGATCACTTCAGTCCAATTCTGTAAGCACTTGACGTTCGTCTACTGTAAGTTCTAAGCATTGTAGTTTCTGCATTTTGTGTACCATCCGTTGTTAAAAGCAGATTGCTTCTTTTAAGTGCTCTGGCCAGCACTCGTCTCTCCCCCCTGTAGTTTTGTTTTACAAGTAATTCACCGAGCTTGCATAGTGAAATAATAGCTTTTATGTCAACTGGTTGATAACACTCCATTAAACTTTCCACTTTCACAGCTGTTTGTGAAAAGGTTTTTGCTCTAACAAAGCAGTCTAAAGTAACTACGTTAGTGTTTAACTTTGAGTGCTTACAAGCAGCTCCTCAATGTCTGTTACAGTTTATTATCAAATTTAAACTTGTGTTATCTATTGAACTAGATTACGTGCTGCCTTGATAACACACCTTCATTATTACTTGCCAGTTCTGCATAACACTCTTTCAAGAGACAGTTTTAAAATCGTGTCAAGGGTGTTGTTGGGTCAGGCAGGGCTGTCAGTCTTGAATGGTCAGAAGACATCTATTAGCAGAGGGCATCCACCCATGTGATGCTCTTTGAAACTGCCATTTATAAGTTTAGCATTTGCAGTGTCGTTAATGTTATATTATTTGAATTAAGAATAAAGATTGTCTGACAATTCAGTGGAGCAGTTTTTGGGTTGTTGTTACTCTATTTTCCCAAAATAAAAGCAGCCTTGTCAGTGACAAGCTCTGCTATGGAACAATCTTTGTGACGGTATCTTTTTATACATGACTGCATGTATTTTATGAGTTAGTTATTAAGTTCTAATTATTGTGTTTTCATGAATTTGACATGGCTTCAGTTGTTAAAGCGGCTTGTTTCTTTTCTAAATTTACTCTGACCGGCCCTTCTCTCTCATCCGTCTGTAGTTTGATTTGCACGTTTATTCACCAAGCTTGAACAGTAAAATCATAGCTTTTTGTCAACTTGTTGCTGACGCTCCATTAAACTTTCCACTTGAGCAGCTGTTTGTGAAAAGCTTTTTGGTCTGACAAACCAGTCTGAGTGCATACAAACAGCTCCTCCTCACTGTTACTGTTTTTGATGAAATTGTACCTTGTGCATCTATTTAAAGTCAATTGCTTGCTGCCGTGTTAACATACCCTCATTGTTACAAGTTTGTGAGGCATGTGCGACATTTGACTGGTATTTCATAATGGATGAGTATTCGCATGTCAGAGCAGTGGTTTGGCCACAAGATATGTATATATTTCCGATGCAATTTAATTGATTGTATTTTCGACACTCTTCAATGTATTTGCAATGGGGTGTGTTTGGCAGTCCCTTCTCTTTTGGGTAATTGCTAATCGTGTCAAGGGTGCTGTTGGGTCAGGCAGGACTGTCAGTCTTGAATGGTCAGAAGACATCTATTAGCAGAGGCCATCCGCCCATGTGATGCTCTTTGAAACTGCCATTTATCAGTTTAGCATTGACAGGATGCAGGAACGGGTGCCCCTTACCTTGAGTGGGAAGAGGTAATTCAGTTAACAAAGCAACCTGGGGCCAGGAGCAGACATTGGGTAAATACCATCAGCACTACTGTTTATTTACGTCTGCATATATGGTTTGATTGAGTGGTATGGTGTGAATGTGGTGCGGAGCTCCTGAACATTTTATCCGCTCCATACCAATCTGGTTTGATCAGAGAGATTTTGACAGTCGGCTAAACATTTTTTAAGTCCTGAAAATAAAACACATGTTTATTGCATTGTGAAAAATAGAAAACACATGCCTTCAACGTAATTTGTTACATCGAGGTCATTGTTAAAAGTTATATATCAAGTTGGATTGAACTTGAAATGTTTGGCAGGACATTGCATTTATGAAACTCGATTGATCAATGTTCAATTTCCGAAGTTCTGGAAGCTGGCAATATTGTTCGAAAAACACAAAGCAATCACACTCAAAGCAAATTTCCGGTCATTATATTGAGCCAAAGCCTGCATGCAAGCAAAGAAAATGCATTGTAATATAGTGATGCCACCTGTCGTGGCTTGCACATTCAGGCAATTTCATTCAGTCTGTTTTGAAATAAGTACACCCTATTTAAACAGTGCTGTAATCTCAACTCTCTCCTACTATAAGAAAACTGAGGACTAAAAGTCAGAATATCTCTGACAGTTTAACCGGAAAAAGCTTTGTTGATAACGAAACTACGTTGGAATTTTGGAATGTCTGGAGAATTTTAATTTTCGGTGAAAGACAAATATTTTCTCGCATTGGTTCCTTTGATTATTGAATGGCATTTTAGCATTCAATGATAATGAATTTGGTCTGAAACTGAAAGCAGTTAATCAGCTGATGGATTAATGTCTGCTTGTCTGAGTTCATTGTCAGCTTCATTCCTTTTGGGGCTGATCAAATTGCCATGGGGAGAAATTCATACTTGCAATTTGCTGTGAGCACATGATTGACATTGGAAGTGCCACTCAAATTTGAATTTTAAGCTAACCATACCTCTTTTCAGTGGATCAATTTAGTGCGATAGGCTTGGAATAATTTTTGTTGTTCTTAGTTTTGAGTAAATCACTTAGTTGACCTTCGTGGATCAAAAAGTCACCTGATCACAGTGTAATAAGACACGCCGTGGAATATTAGGTGTGTGGTTTTTAATGATAGTTATTATGTGCACATAATTATCTATATTTTTGTTTAGACATCAAATGCAGCAGGGCTGAGTAGTCTGAACTCATCCTCCCCGACACTGTTACTGGCTGTTTCATGTGTTCATCAAAATAGATATTGCTTTCATTTTGGCAAACCCATCTTCCCCTTTGTAATTGTCTTTGATGAAGTTGCCCATATTTCATGTCAGTTGATGACATGTCATAAAATCTTTCTAATTTCTAAGTTATTTGTAACAAGCTTTTTGCTCTGACAAAGCAGGCTGCAGTCGACATTCCCTTTAAATCTTAAAAACGTTCTTCCATTTGTCCTATGACGTGAATGCACTGGAAGCAAGATGAAGCAAGCCTAGTTGCTTCCTGCTTTCTTCAACTCCTGTTTTAAAGGTGTAGTTTAGAATGGGAATGCATCTGCACAATCCTATAAGCTCTGTGACAAATAAGTCAGAATAGGTCCACCAAGTCTGCGCTGTCTAGATAATTTCTCGGGAACCTGAACTAATCACACAGAAATACATGTATGTATTGTCTTCAAGCCAAACCTTTGAAACAGAAATGGTTCTAGACACAAGAGCAGGAAAGACCAGAGTCGAGTTTTAAAAATCCTTCCTTCTCAGTTAAATGTAATTTCGCCTGCATAATTATTGTTGGAATTGGCTTGAGATCAAAGTTTCTGGGAAATAAAATCAGTTGCTTAGAAGTTTGGAGAGATCATCAAGAATGATCTCTCGTTGAATAACAATCACATGGATGCTGTATAGAGCAATGTTCAGTGGTAACTTCCATTTCGTCCTTTGTTCCATTACTGAGGCCTTTTTTTGCCTTGCCATGACCAAAATTGAAGCAGAAGTTCCCCCAGCAACAAAGAGAAAACAACATGTGTTGTTTTAGGTGTTTTACTGGGATAATACGCTTTGCTGTCAGTCTGAAGTCACCGGAGGTGTTCTAAAGGCTATTTGTATTGTCTGAACATTTAAAATCTAAATAATTGTGCTTTATTGGGCTGACACTTCTCTTTGGGGTAATGGCTAATCATGTCAAGAGTGATTGGGTCAGGCCACTATCACAGGACTGTCAGAAGACATCTTTTAGTAGAGGGTAGGCTCCATTGTGATAGTCTTTGAAACTGCCATTTATCAGGTTGTCTCTGTCCTTGAGTAGGAAGGTATAATTTGGTTTACTTAGTAAGTACATTTGAGGGGGTGGGGCTGCAAACAGCATGATCAATATTGGTTGCATCTATACATTTTGTTCTAATGTTAGATTTTAATCAGCATAGAATTTTTGCCTCGGGTCGGAAAGTTACGACAAGTATCTCATACCTTCTTCTTACCAAAACTGAAAAAACATTACCGTACATTGAATAAGCATGATATTTTGAAATGCATGGATGGATCAGGTTAAAATCTTCCTTATGTTGGTTGAGGGCATTAATTCACATACACACACACATGTCTTTGCCTTGGTTACTATGATGATCCAATGGCACTTTATTGGGCGTTGATGCTGAATTTGTTCGAAAATTCATCATGTGATTGATGGATGTCTGCTGCAGTTGTCAGCTGCATTCTTTTGGGAGCTGATTGAAAATAACCATTACTCTGAAGGAATTAATACTTTCAATTGCAGTCATTACATGGAGGTGACATTAATTCAATTCAATTTCAATTTCAATCATTTATTTGCTCATTAGTATTATACAAATCCAGTCAGAGAAACAAGAAATAAAACAAGAATACTAATGAGCTAGGTGACCCCTTTATGATACCTACAAGTATCGCTATCAAGGGGCCACCTAGGCTTCGTAAAATTTGTAGGTCTTGCACTGCTGGTGAAGAGGGCCCTAACGCTGTCGACAAGGTTTATAAAATTAAAACAATAACATTATTATATTAAGTAGAGGGGTTTTTTTCTTTTTCACTGACTGACCAAATGCCTATGGCAAATGTAACAATTCACTACAAGTTGAATTATATTTATTGATAAAAATATTTTTTATGTATTTTTTGTAACCATCTATACTATGTGTATAAATCTTTTGCCTAACAGGTAATTCAATGTTATTAAAAACCTTAGGAAATCTAAATGATATGCTATGTCTTGCAAATTCATGGCTCACGGAAAGGAGTTTGAGTTAATCATGTCTAGTTTCAGCAAGATAGTCTCTTAAAAGGTTTATTACCATGCTAAAGGACACCAGGATGCGACATTCATTTGAGTCATATTTGTTTAGGTTTCTTGGATCCCTCACAAAGTCAGATGATCACACTGTCCTGCTGGATAATGGGACAGTATTTGCCCAGCCGGATAACGGATGCGCTTAACCCTGTTTGCCCAGGTCTTCATGTCTTTTTTTCCAAGCATGGACATTGACTTTCATATTTGCTAAGACATTAAGTCATAATCCAGTGGCCATGCTAATGCTGTTTGTCAATTGCTGTAAATAATTACCTTGTATATTGGACTACAGTGGTGGAAGAATTGATTACATTTATGATTATGAATAGTTAAATGCTTTGTCATAATATTTGCTATGACAGCAGTTGTCGATTGCAACCGAACTTCACATCTATTCTTGGACCAGATCGTTCAGCTACAGTCCTATTTTCCAAATATCAATTTAATTTGATCTAGTCGAAAACAGATGGCTGTGATTAGAAATTGATAACACAATCCATTAAAGTCTTCACATAAAGTTTACCCAGTAAAAAAGAATTGTTAAAGTTGGATGAAAGTAAACAAACTTATTGAGCAAATTGATTTACCAAAATATAATCTTTGAAACAATCTTCTGACAATCTGTAACATTGAATAACATGGGTTCATACAACCATTAGTACTCACCTGTGCCTGCTTGGGCCCAATGAGTATGTAAATGATGACATGGTGACAGTAAAGACGAAGTTTGTTATTCCAGGACTGTTCCCGAGAGAGAAATTGGAACTCATCTAATGCCAAATTAAGTATTTTTTACAAGCTTACTTCAATTCTGCAAAGGTCAAATATTTGAGTGCTGTGGACAGAAATATCAAGGTTAGAGAAGGAAAAACCAAGTGGATTTTTGTGAATACTTGCATTTCATTTGAATTTCTTCTTAGTTATTTATCTTTGCTTTCATACTCACAAAGTTCATCCAGGGACTCGAAATAAATTAAACTTGACTACATGCGCAAAGAATTTCAATTGCATGCTTAGAGATTGTCACTATTGGTCTTCAAACACAGTAACAAAAGCAGAATACTGTAGTTATTGAAATGGCCTATTATACTTTTTTTTTGTATAAACCATGTATTTTCTGTCAGACAGGATATCAAGTGTATCATAACCGTACTTTAGTTTTTAGGATTTTTTTCTAGCTCCATTCCTCACTGGAATAATAACAGCAATTGACATTGAGTACAAGGAGGTGCCATTAAAATTTCAGTTATTACCAATAATATGTCTGACAAGTTTAGGGTTAATGTTTATTTGTTCTAAGATCAATCACCATGCCGTGTTTTTATAATGATATAACAGACCAGGAATTCATGAGCTCCCAAAACAATACAATGACATTCTGGGAGCGGCATCCGAATGCAGCAACAAAAGTGTAAGTGCTTCTTCCTCCTGCTTGCAGGATAGGGGAAGTGGCATTATTCAGCAATAGACAAAGCAAATGTGTGCAACTGCAATATCCTTTGCTTCCACCCCTTTTGTGATGGTGATTTGGGTAAATGCCTTATATTCATGTCCTGGTTGACGATCTGTGCATTTGCTTATTAAGTACCTGATGAAGCTGTGGATTTGAATCTAATCACATCAGCTAGTCTGTGGTGTGTTTAAGTTTGAAAGAATATGCGCTTTAGTCATCCAAGGTTTAAGCTTCAAAAGTATTCAAACAATAAAAGCACAAGTAACAATTAGACAAGAAATGCATTGTCAGATTTAATACTAAATACAAGCTGCCACAACAAGAACAGTTCCAAAATTGCTTTGTTGTTTTTTTGCAAATTCAAAAAGCACTAGTGCCCAAAATGTGCATTTTGACCTGGGGAATCCAAATCTGTTCTCGAAATGACGATACGACAATTCTTACCTACTTCAATTTTGGTTCAAATTTTCAATGTTTTTTTCTTTTTCGACCATTTTCGCCTATCTGCGGTTCTCTGTTACTTTGTCATTATTTGTCATACAGCATTCTTATTGTTATGGTTGGAAAGCTCTCAAAGAGACCTACATTTTGAATACCAACATCAATGGTCTAGGACGATATCTTGACTCCCATTGACTCTTCGGCCGGCACTTTTTAGAAATGAAAATGTTGCTGACTGTCTAATCCTATTAAAAAAAGGCTTCTGAATTTTTTTCACTGATAATTGCTGTGATTAGACAATCTGCGTCATTTTCATTCTAAAAAGTGCAGGCTGAAGGGCCAATGGGAGTCAAGATATCGTCCTAGACCATTGATGTTGGTATGCAAAATGAAGGTCTTTTTGAGAGCTTTTCAACCATGGCAATTAGAATGCTGTATGACAAATCTGCCCTACTTTGACAAAAGGCATTGGATGACAAAAGGCATTAACTTTTTTTTTGGCTCAGAATGTTCTATATACCTAGATCTATATGCATATAAAATTTCTTGGTCATCACATACATATTTGTTGTAGTCAGATTTTAAAAAGGCATTAACTTTACAAAAATACTTTGACAAAAGGCATTATCTGATGATGAAAGGTAACTATCAGATGGAGAAAGGCATTATCTGGCCACTATCAGATGACAAAAGGGATTAAATCAGCATTACTCTGACAAAAGGCATTATGTTCAGTATTTTTGTTACCTGCTATCAATTCAATTACACCTCATGAATCTGTCTACCATGTAAGCCATACAAAAGGAATTTACAAAATGTCAAATAATTTTACCATTTTGGCACCATTCATGTATTATATCGTGTCATAATAGAAGTTAATGCCTTTTGTCGTCTTTGCTCTAATTTTGAAACTGTGACAAAAGGCATTAACTTCTATTAGAAGTATAAATTCAGCAAAAAACGACAAAATAAATATTTCAGGAAAAATTCTGATAAACCTGTCATCATTTGACAATGCAACAGGACACCTATGTTCAATACTCTTTATGGGGTCATTCATTGAAAATATAGCAGCGTTTTTGGGCTCTCCTGAAAAGTGGCTATTTTGGAGATAATGCCTTTTGTCAAAGTAGGGCAGAAATATTGACAAAGTTATAGAGAACCGCGGATTGGCAAACATTGTCAAAAAAAAAAAAAAATTGAAACTTTGGACCAAAATTGAAGTAGGTAAGAATTGTCGTATAACAATCTTGAGAACAGATTTGGATTCTCCAGGCCAAAACGCACCTTTTAGACACTAGTGCTTTTTGAAATTGCTTAAAAATTAAAAATTGACACACCCTATTGTTGCAACAAATACAGAAACCAAGACAAGGCTGTACATTACCCCAGTCTGCAGCAAAACATTCACCAACTTAAATCCAGGGGATGTTACTGAATGAATCCAACATCTGAACCAGCCAAACCTATCTCTCTTTCAAATGAGGGCTTCTGCATTTGTTTGACATTTGTAAGTTGCTTGCTTTCTTTGTTGAATTGTCTGAAACCCTGAAGTTAGTTTTGATATGACAGAGTTGCAGATCTCTGGGGAGCATTGCTACAGACTATTTTGTTGACATTTTGGGCAGTGGAAAATATGTTTTGTAAAATAGAGTAATGTCTTTTTCCAGTGTCGTTGAGTTTGGCTGGCAGACATCAAGCTGTTACAGCCTGTAAACTTGATATGCAAAAAGAGTGGACATTTGCGTAGTGAAAATGGCACTTTGTGAATCATCATACTGATGAATTTGTCATGATCATATTCAATACTTTGAATATAAATTTAATTTAAGGTGACTAATCTTGCTTGTTGGTGACAAGCAACAAAAAGATTATTTATCTGATTTTCACTCTAAAATCAGTTATGACAAATCAAATGGCCTTCTCTTGATCATGACTAATCAAACGTTCTCTTATGTTTCCCATATTTAATGTAGAAAAGATGACACTTCATTGGCTGTTATGACTCATATCTGTATGAACCAAAACTACTTTTTTTGCATATCAAATTTACAGGCTGTAATGGATGCATGTCTGGTTGCCTGGATTTATTAGCTGCAGTTTTTAAAGGTTTGATCCAATTTCATTCTCAGAGAACAAGCTCTAGTAAGCTCATGGGTGTGTCATTAAAAATTGAGTTGTAGGTATTTTCATCAAATAATCATTGATTTTCCCAACAAATTAGTGTGACGGGTACTTTTCTTTTCTCATATGTGAAAGCTTCATTGCTGAGCCTTGCAGATGACACGTCCACTGAATCTGTTTGTTGACATTTCTTGGATTTCCACACAAGCGGCGTGATCACGCATAATTATGATGTGCCTGTCTCCATTGAGAAAAGCGAGGATCAACATTTCTTGATGACTGCATTCTAATCTAAGCAGTAAGTATGCTGCTGTGTAAACATATTTGATCTCAGTTATTCTGATGATCGATGGAATCAGATTGATAGATTGTTGGGGCTTTATGGTCCTGCGTTATGCACTTGGTAGGCAATTAGGACAGGAGGAGGACACAGCAATAAGGTAAATTATGATAGAAACATAAGTCCAGGTGACCCGGCCGAGCAGGATTCACCAGGACATGCGATTGGAATCTCACGCCGGAATCCCAGTTCACTACTATCTTAACTCAACCCCTTCCTCTTAGTTATTTTGATGAACTGCTACTTTTACACCAATTTTTGAAGAAAAAAAAACCCCACTCCCTATCTAGCTCATTCAGTCAGTTCCATTGATTAAGTAGATTTTTATAGTGGGAAGGGCAAATAGCCTTCAGCAAGTCTGTAAAACTCCATTAAAGGCTATTAGTTCAGCAGTAGTAAAAAATTGTTTACTCTTTGCAGGGTGTCTGTTTTCTGCTTTGGAAACTGTTTGTTTGCCACTATGTGTTCAGTCATGTTCTTTTATAATGTTGGTGTATTTTTTTTTCTTGTTTTGTTTTCTGTCTAACCGGAACTAAAGGTGCAACCGTGATACACCTTTTAAATCCCTACATGGGATACATACCAAACTAAATTTGTTGCTGCCTTTTCTGCCCTCTCCAGTGACAGCATACTGGCTGCCAATTACTGGGTCCTGGGTTCACATCCAGCTCTTGTTAGGTCACAAGGACCTATATTGGACGGCACTTTCAATCATACTTTGCCTCATTACTATGTCCTCCCCCTGTCGTAATTAGCCTATCCACCGCATAAATACATGCAGGATGTAGACATTGTAGAGCCCCTATCATCCATCCACCCCTCTCTATATTTGTGCTGTAAAAGACGTCAACAAGAGTCAATTTCAGCAATGCCAAATGAATGCCGAAAATCATAATTATAAAGCCTAAACAGATAACAAGACTCTGTTGTAATGAAAAGAAATTACAGCTTGATACGTTTGAGCACTGCTGTATTTCTTCTGAACTACCTGTTTAACAGGTATAATTGTGCATCTCTCAAACAGGTAAAAACCAGATATGTAAGGTTTTTTTCAAGTTCTATTTTTGCAATTAGTCTGCTGTGGTTTTGGCAGTCCACATTGTAATACTAGACTTCACTTGCTAAGTCTTGCTTAATTGAATATAGAGCTCTACCAAGCTCGTGAAAAATGGTCCTATGGTCTTTCAGATATATCCGGAGGTCACTGACTGTGAGCTCTCTATAATATTTTGATGTTTTGCTGTTAGAAAGTACTTCTAACTTGATTACAGGTTCGTCGTTCTTGCACCCTGGGTTGAGACCATGCACCCAAGATTACTTCTTGACCTGAGAAGGGATGGTCTTATAACCCAGGGACCATTGTTACCATATTTTATCATCTATAAACACTTGGCCTATATATTTTTATCCCTTATGTCGAGTAGTTCAAGTCATTAGCATTGGGCTAAACCATAACACACCTGTGCTGCAAATAAAAGTCTCTTCAGCTTTTAAATCCTAATCATTATTTAGCGTGATTTAGTGTCTTATTGACAGTAGTGTGAACCTTCTGATTTCCTATAAAAAAGTAATAAAAACGTTGAAGCAAACTGAATTTTCTTTAAAAATGATGAATTGTTGATGGCGTGGTCTTCTGATGTTCTTTGTACTTTCCCCCTCTTTGCTGTTTAATGTGAAGTAATAACTACGATTTCGAAAGTAGTTTTCATTCATATATTGAGCCCGACACCACAGATAATTTTCATGTTGTGATAATGATAAAAAAAATAACTCCTTGTAAATTTATGTATTTATTGACTTAAAATGTAATTTATATAATGACAGGATTTCAAAAACCATAAACAGAGATATCAATGATAGGTGAATATCTGATATTGGTTGAAAACAGAATATTCTTGACCATAGAATATACATGCCAGTTTGTTCAACAATATTTAGAGAATTCAATTCTATTCAAAGATATCCATTACAAAGAATGACGAAATCGCCTTCTTTTATAATGTTTTTTTTTTCATTAATAGAACAAACTCATTATGTAGAAGGAGCTAGATAGGAATAATCAAAAACTGCATTCAAATATGTTGTATATACGCTGAACAGAGCTAAAGAAACTATCAGAAACGCACAATGTTTAAAGGGCATTTGATAGCTTTGTTTTTCTCTATCCCTTACACGATATTGGCCATTTAACATTTTCATATATATATTTTTTTCCTTTCCTCAATATAAATCTGTACTTTTTAAAGTGCCCACTACATGTGTCATGTTTGCTTTTGAGGTGCAGAGCAAACAGGATTACAGGTATCCAATTAACTGTCAAAACAGGATTGCCATAATGAGATATGGGAAGAAACGGCGGTTACAAATGTGTAATGTGTGGCCCATTGTTATACAACCCACACACAAGATATGAAAATAGTGAATTCTCCAGACCGCAGGATTTCACTGGAAATCGTATATGGACTTGAGTTATATATATAGAATTATGCATTTATTCTTTAATAGCACAGAGATGGGAGTCTATAGAAATAGCAGCTGTTAATTGGAAACCCCAGAGGGACAATTACATATAAAAAGCATAGAAAAAATTGTTATTTTGCACTTACGTGAATATCGTTATGAATATCCCATATTGCAATATATTTTGGACCTAACACTACATAATGTAATCTAAAGATTAGATTTGTAAGTAATAGAAATTTTTACCATATGGAGAGATTTTATTACTCTTAATATGTAGACCTATATATGTTTTATTCTGTAAATGGTTCACAGATTAATATGAATGTCACAATTCTATATTATGTTGTTGTAACTCCTACATTTCATCTTTATATAGTCTACGTTTTTGTGTCCGTCTGATTTTTCAATTAGGCAGAAAGTTCCAAATGTCACGTGCGTAAAGGACATTTTGTGATGAAATCTTCTAGGATGAGTTGTGCCTTTTAGTGTCTGTGTGACCTAATACCATTAGTGCATTGGGTTTCTTCTTCTTGTCAGAGTCTGAGAGTGGAGAGAGAACTTTTGAAAGGAAGAAAAAACAAACATTGACAAACTCAGGCAATCTCATATCAGCCAAATTGAGCCAATACCAAGAGTAACAGGTCAGTCAAGTGCCATGAATGCTATACCACACAGACCTACAGTAGACTGATGCAATGCCACCCAGAAGCAAATGTATCTTTTCTGGTATATGCTTCTGGAAGTACTTTAGTATCTTCAGAGATTCTCTACTTGTGATGTGTGTTTCTGCAAAGCTTCACACACATGGCTCATATATATACTGCTGGTGGCTAAAGGCAGCTGTTCTGTAGCTCCGGAGCCAGACTATATTTCTCACGCAGCTGTGATCTAGATGAGCTACCCAATTCCGGTTAGACAGACTTAGATCTAGTTAGGCGTCCCAAACAGCATCTTACTCAAAGTGATGGAGGTGGGATTAGGGTCTTCTCAACTGTGCAAGACATGGTCATTACTGAAGGCTCTATGCAGCATGGTTATGGTCAGTGTGACATCTGAAGTTGACAGTATAGTTGACTGCAGCCTTGTAGTGTGAAGTGTTACCTCTCTTGGCCAAAGCCAACCTCAGAGGTGCCACTTTGCCTACAGCATCATATTTCAGCCTAAATGAGCCACCCTAATAGTTTACTAGGCCCTTTAGCACCGCACTGATTGGCTGATGAGCGTCAAGGGTGATCTTGGGTCTAACAGGACTGTCAGTCTTGAATGGTCAGAAGACATCTTGTAGTAGAGGTATGCTCTTTGAAACTGCTATTTATCAGTTTAGTATTGGCAGGAGACAGACAGGGATGTTCATGTCCTTGAGCGAGAAAAAGTAATCCAGTTTAATTTGCGCTTTTACATGTGTACATGCTCTTACCGTCCAATGGTTTCATCAATGGACATTTCACAAGGAAAATTTCTCTGCTTTTGAACAGCTGAGGAAGAGTCATGTTTATTACATCCCTTTTAAACAAAGTCATTGAAAATTGGTTAAAATAACAATTTCTAAATTATGAGGTGTGACATGAGTATTGCCATGAATTGTTTGATATGTGAGATCTTGGTCTTTTTTCTTGCAGTCTCAAAATGTGTTTGCAGATGAAAGATAAGAAATTACATCCGGTTAATTTATCAATTTCGTTTTGGCTGAGAATAGTCAGACAATTGGAAAATAGTTTAACATTTTGTATGTTTTTATTATGATTAAGAATATGTTGGATAGTGAAATTGTTTCTGCAAAAGTCTCGAAAGTGAGATATCATTTTTCTTATTATCCATATGGCATTTTAAGCATTTATTTACATTATTACTCTGAAACTGGTCTGAAAGCACTGCATCAGTTGGTGAATTATTGTCAGTTCTGATTTTACTGTCAGCTGCCTTCTTGCAGGCCTGATAAAACTGGTTTGTTGGAGAAATTGATACTTGCAATTTTGAGTAGCACATGGGGGTGCCATTAAAGTTTGAGTTAATCATATTTTTCAATGGATTGTCTGGAATTTAGTACAATAGCATTAGGTTTTGCAATGTCTCTCTTTTCTCATCTCTTTAAACGCTTTATTGCCGAGCCAAATGACATGTTTTATCTATCAGTCAGTTGAAGTTTCTCAAACAAGGAGAGTGACCATATCTGGTTGTGACATGTCCTGATTTACAATGGTAACATATTTACTGCTGAAGATAATAAAGGCTCATATTTTTGTTCTATAATACATGTTTCTTAATTCATAGCAAGGATGTTGAAGAAATTTGGTAACAATGTCAACATCGACTGATCTTCCATGAAATTCTTGTTCAGTTTCCAAGTCGTAGACTCATATTTCTTGAGTGAGATTTCAAATGCTATGAATATGAACGTCAATATTAATGGATATAAGAATGTTTGACATTTAACTTAAGTTGTCAAAGTAAGTCATGCTAGGCCATGATATTCTTTTGTCCCTCTCACAGCTTCTGAGAATATCATAGGGCTGTCAACCATCACAAGAATATAGTAGCGAATACAGGTGGGGGGGTTAAGTTTAAACCCCCTCCCCCTTGCGCCTGTAGATTTTAAAGTAAATATAAATATTTTCACAAGTAAATTCAGTGCATTTTCATTCGGTAACCCCCCCCCCCTTTACATATTTTCTGGATTTGCCCCGGTAATGCCACAAAAGCAATCCTCTGCTGGCAGACTAAGCATCAATAATAAAACAATTCGTGTCAAAACAGCATCATATGGATTCAGTATGATTGGTTGGAACCAAACGTTCAGAATATGTTACTTCATTTTAACATTATGTGTTTGGCAATTGACAATATTTTAAGTATTTTTGTGGAAATGTATGAACAATTGTGAACAGAGATCATCTAAAAAAACTTGAGTACCTATACACCAGGTTGATCATGAATTAAACTGATTTTGTTGAATTGGTTAATGATTGTTTCTATTGTCCGGATTTCTGCTGCCGCAACCACCTGAAATCTGTAGCATGCATTGATGAAAGTGATCGATCGGCAAGATCATAAATTGTGGACCAGTTGATCGTTCTTGTAAGTTCAGTAATTGGACAAAGCAATCCGCTTCAAAGCAAATCATGCGAACATTTGCTTGATTAGCCATGAAATTGTCTTACAAGGACATGCAGGATCTTAAGAGACATGCTGTGATCTCACCTGCGCTTCAAACAGTGTTCACGATTTCAAATATGGATTTGTATAGAAGTGAAACAGTCTCCAGTAGGCGGTCATTGTAATAAACAAGAAAAGTACCCTTAAAAAAGGGTACTGTATCAATCTTCCCATGAACTGGAGGGCATGTGTTATGTATTAATAGGTTTTAATATCTGAAAGTAGGCAATTCTATAGAATAAATATCCATAGAAGAAATTCAAAGCAATGCATTGCTGAATTGCTAAAGTCAAGACATTTTATTTTGGCAGTTAGTTTTTAGCCAATAAAAGAATACATGATTAAGTCTGACGTTTAATTTTTGGTTTATCAGGGTGAGTACACCATGACCAAGCATGATTTGTACTAAATTCATGTCCTCTGAACCCCCCAGCTCCATCACGCAGACACTTACAATGCTAAATTACTGCTGCTCTTCAGCACTTTTAGAGCTATTTTTAGCCTTCTGTTGTGACATCATCAGCATTGTTGGCTCTATGACATCACTGAAACAATGGTGATGTCACAACAGCAGCAATAGAAGCTGTAGAAGAAAATGGCTTCTTCAGCTGTGTTGACAGCAATGTTATTCCAATGGGACCATCTCAAAACCAGGACTACAACATGCCAATACTTCCAAATGTTTATGAAACTGTTTGGTCAAGGTGTCAGGAACAGGAGGAGACAAGCATTTTTGTCAAGAGTAAGGCATGTTTTTAATAATCACCCAAAAACTTACTGCCAAAATAAAATGTCTTGACTTTAGTGTCACAATCAATTAAACTTCACACCTTTTCAAAATTATCCAATTTCTGTGCGTGATGTCAGTTCTGAATTGATTTTTAACATGTTTATAAAATATATATATAAAATTATCCTGGTCATATAGATACATAGGCAGATAGATCGACTTGCAAATGCCCACCCTACAAACAAAAATCTTGGATCTGCCACTGGTTTGTTGTGGTCACTGGGATTTAGCAACTTTGCATCCTTATAATGTAAAGCACCCAAAAGCTTTTTGTGAACTTAGTATTTCAAATAGAGCAATATGAATATGTTCATTAAATTTGATGGAGTTTATTTGATATATGCAGGTTTTTAAATTTTGAAGATCGGACTTGTATTAAGGTCTTTAGCCAACATTTTGTACTGTGCCCCCTCAGGAAAATGTCCTAGCTTCGCCAATACTGCCAATGCATATGCACACCTTTTGATGATGTTTCACATGCTCAGGACCTTGCAGTAGGTTTTCCTTACCTTGATGAATCGATACACTGATAAGATTACTTATATATAAGTTATTTTACAGGTGAAGACATTAATACAAAAAGTTGGTGATCCAGGCGAATATTTGATTTATGCAGATAGAAATCGTATTCAAGAATCAACAGTCAATTTATTTTAAATAAATGCTGTTTTCCAATAGTGCCCATAGTGAACTGTTCATCATATATACAACTTATGCGCACTTTGAAGGCTAAGTTTGACACTCACTTGTACGCTTTTTATTATATGGTTTTCATTCAAAATAGACAGAAAATTCCTGGACCAACAGCTAGGATTAACACGCATACTCGCATAGCTGGGGGCTGTGCCAGCTCATTTTATAGCATAGCCTCACAGCCCCAGATAAAATTGCACAATGCTTCAAATCGCCAGTGTGTGAGAATGTTATTTAGACTTTTCTCTGAAGTTATTTACACCACACCATTATCTAAGTATACATGAATGGTTTCTCACTGTTGTGAATGAAAGGTCCAGAAAAACTGGTATGTGTGGCATGTGGTAGGTAGCTCCAATGAAAAGTTATTGGCAATAAAAGGTATTGGTATTTCCCTTTTCTTTGTTGATCATTCTCCAGGAAGACCAAGTGGACTTGCCCTTGGGTCAAGATTACAGTGTATTAACAACACAAAAGTTCAAGGGTGTCCCAAGTGAATGCTCTGCTGCCCACTGCAATGA
The DNA here is from genome assembly GCA_026936325.1 of Platynereis dumerilii. NCBI lineage: Eukaryota > Metazoa > Annelida > Polychaeta > Phyllodocida > Nereididae > Platynereis > Platynereis dumerilii. Next base: position 24,380,938 of record JAPTHN010000011.1, read on the forward strand.
TTAAACAGACCCTTGGACTGTGCACAAAGCAACATAAGTGTTACTCCTACTTCTTCTGCTTGGCTCTTCCTGACTGAGATATAGCCTATGTGAAAAGAAACTGCATTCTCTTGGTAATGGAAAAAGAAACGTAGATCAATACAATGAATATTATTCTTTATTTAATTATTTGATTATGAATACTTGTGAGTCAAAAATGATCAGAAAAAAAAATCTTTAATTTATTAGCAACAGCATGATGCAGTGTGACGTCCCGTTATTTGAAAATGCCATTTACTAGTTTAGCATTTTAACTAACTAAATGACTCTACTTTCAACACTCTTCAGTGTCATTGTCATGGGATTTGACCCTTCTTTTTCAGGATGATTGATAATCGTGTCAAGGGTTCGCCTATTGCGTCAGACAGGACTGTCAGTCTAGGATGGTCAGAAGACATCTATTAGCAGACCGCATTCGCCCACGTGATGCTCTTTCTGTTCGGCGCAAATCAAATTGACAAGGGGAAAAACGTATTTGAAATTTGCATTGAGCCAGATGGACATTGGAGGTGCCTACAGTCTGAAATAACAACAGCAGTATTTCATGAATTTGACATGGCGTCAGTTGTTTCTTTTCTAAATGTACTCTGGCCGGCCCTTCTCTCTCATCCCTCTGTAGTTTTGTTTTACACATTATTCACCAAGCTTGCATAGTAAAATCATAGCTTCTTGTCAAGTGGTTGATAATGCTCCATTTAACTTCCCACTTTCACAGCTGTTTGTGAAAAGCTTTTTGCTCAAACAAAGCAGTCTGAAATAACTATAGCAACATTTAACTTTAAGTGTTTACAAACAGCTTCTCATCGCTGTTAGAGTTTATGATGAAATAGAAACTTGTGTATCTATTTAAAGCCGATTGCTTGCTGCCGTGTTAACACATCCTCATTGTAACTTGTGAGGCATGTGCGACATTTGACTGGTATTTCATAATGGATGAGTATTCGCATGTCAGAGCAATGGTTTGGCCATAAGATATGTATATATTTACGATGCAATTTAATTGATTGTATCTTCGACACTCTTCAATGTATTTGTAATTGAGTGTGTTTGGCAGTCCCTTCTCTTTTTGGTAATTGCTAATCGTGTCAAGGGTGCTGTTGGGTCAGGTAGGACTGTCAGTCTTGAATGGTCAGAAGACATCTATTAGCAGAGGGGATCCGCCCATGTGATGCTCTTTGAAACGGCCATTTATCAGTTTAGCATTGACAGCGAGCAGGCAAGGGTGTCCCTGTCTTTGAGTGGGAAGAGGTAATTCAGTTTACGAAGCAACCTGGGGCCAGGAGCAGACATTGGGTAAATACCCTCAGCACTACTGTTTATTTGCGTCTGCATATTTAGTTTGATTGGGTGGTGCATGGTAGGTGTGAATGTGGTCCTGAACATTCTATCTGTCCATTACCAATCAGAGAGATTTTGACAGTTGGCTAAACAAGTCTTGAAAAATAAAACACATGTTTATTGAATTGTGAAAAATAGAAAACACATGCCATCAACGTAATTTGTTACATCAAGGTCATTGTTAAAGTTATATATCAAGCTGGATTGAACATGAAATGTTTGGCAGGACATTGCATTTATGAAACTCGATTGATCAATGTTCAATTTCCGGAGTTCTGGTAGCTGGCAATATTGTTTGAAAAACACAAAGCAATCACACTCAAAGCAAATTTTCGGTCATTATATTGAGCCAAAGCATGCCTGCAAGCCAAAGAAAATGCATTGTGATATAGTGATGCCATCTGTTGTGGCTTGCACATTCTGACAATTTCATTCAGTCTGTTTTGAAATAAGTACACCCTAATTAAACAATGCTGTAATCTCAACTCTCTCCTACTAGAATAAAACTGAGGACTAAAAGTCAGAATAACTCTGACAGTTCAACCGGAAAAAACTTTGTTGATAACGAAACAACGTCAGAATTTTGGAATGTCTGGAGAATTTTAATTTTGGGTGAAAGACAAATATTTTCTCGCATTGGTTTCTCTGATTATTGAATGGCATTTCATCATTCAATGTCAATGAATTTGGTCTGAAACTGAAAGCAGTTAATCAGCTGATGGATTAATGTCTGCTTGTCTGAGTTCATTGTCAGCTTCATTCCTTTTGGACCTGATCAAATTGCCATGGAGAGAAATTCATACTTGCAATTTGCTATGAGCACATGATGGACATTGGAGGTGCCATTAAAATTTGAATTTTAAGCCATTCATAGTTTTTCAGTTTTTGTTCTCATTTGTTATAAGCCTTTTGACTAAATCACTTTGTTGACCTTCGTGGATCACAAAGTCACCTGATCACAGTGTAATAAGACAGGCCGTGGAATAGTAGGTGTGTGGTTTTTAATGATAGTTATTATGTGCACATAATTATCTATATTTTTGTTTAGACATCAAATGCAGCAGGGCTGAGAAGGCTGAACTCATCCTCCCCGACACTGTTACTGGCTGTTTCATGTGTTCATCAAAACAGATATTGTTTTCATTTTGGCAAACCCATCTTCCCCTTTGTAATTGCCTTTGATGAAGTTGCCCATATTTCATTTCAGTTGCTGACACGTCATAAAATCTTTGTAATTTCTAAGTTATTTGTGACAAGCTTCTTGCTCTGACAAAGCAGGCTGCAGTCGAGTTTCCCTTTAAATCCTAAAAAATTTCTTCCATTCTTCCTATGAGGTGAATGCACTGGAAGCAAGATGAAGCTAGCCTAGTTGCTTCCTGCTTTGTTTCAACTCCTGTTTTATGGTGTAGTTTAAAATGAGAATGCACCTGCATAGTCCTATAAGCTCTGTGACAAATAAGTCAAAATAGGTCCGCCAAGTCTGCGCTGTCAAAACTTCTAGAAAATTTCTCAGGAACCTGAACTAAACACACAGAAATACATGTATGTGATGCCGTCAAATCAAAAATGTTTGTGCTTTGTTGGGCTAACACTTCTCTTTGGAGTAATTGCTAATCATGTCGAGGGTGAATGGGTCAGGCCGGTATCACAGGACTGTCAGTCTTGAATGGTCAGAAGACATCCTTTAGTAGAGGGCAGGCTCCTATGTGATTGTCTTTGAAACTGCCATTTATAATTATTTGGCATTGGTGTTGAATTTGTCCGAAATTCATCACGTGATTGATGTATATATGTTGGAGCTGTCAGCTGCACTCTTTTGAGAGCTGATTGAAAATAGCCATTACTCTGAAAGGAATTAATACTTTCAGTTATTGCAGTCATTACACGGGGGTGACATTACAAGCTTTTGAATTATCATGTCTGGTTTCAGCAGGATAATCTCTTAAAAGATTTATTACAATGCTAAAGGACCCCGGAATGAGACATTCATTGAGTCATGTTTGTTTAGGTTTCTTGGATCCCTCATTAGTCATAAAGTCAGATGATCACGCTGTGTGACGTGTCCTGCTGGATAATGGGAGGGTATTTGCCCAGGAGGATAACGGATGTGCTTAACCCTGTTTGCCCAGGTCTTCATGTCCTGCTTTCCAAGCATGGACATTGACTTTCATATTTGCGAAGACATTAAGTTATAAGGCAAAAATAATCCAGTGGCCATGCTAATGCTGTTTGTCAAATGCTGTAAATAATGACCTTGTAAATCGGACTGCATTGATGGAAGAATTGATCACATTTATGATTTCAAATATGAATAGTTAAATATTTTGTCATAATATTTGCTATGACCGCAGTTGTCGACTGCAACCGAACTTCACGTCTATTCTTGGACCAGATCGTTAAGCTCCTGTCCAAACTTCCAAATAACTATTTAATTTGATCTAGTCGAAAACAGATGGCTGTGATTAGAAATTGATTACACAATCCATTAAAGTCTTCACATAAAGTTTACTCAGTGAAAAGAATTGTTAAGGTTGGGTGAAAGTAAACAAACTTATTGAGCAAATTGACTCACGAAAATATACCCTTTGAAACAATCTTCTGTCTATCTGTAATATTGAATAACATGGGCTCATACAACCATTAGTACTCACCTGTGGCTACTTGGGCCCAATGAGTATATAAATGATGCCATGGTGACAGTAAAGACAATGTTTGTTATTCCAGGACTGTTCCCGAGAGAGAAATTGGAACTCATCTAATGCCAAATTAAGTATTTTTTACAAACTTACTTCAATTCTTCGAAGGTCAAATATTTGAGTTCTGTGGACAGAAATGTCAAGGTTAGAGAAAGAAACACTAAGTGGATTTTTGAGAATCCAACAGTTCATTTGAATTTCTTCTCAGTTGTTTATCTTTGCTTTCATTCACAAAGATCATTCAGGGACTCAAAATAAATTGTGCTTCACTACACAAGTAGTGAATTTGGTTTGGGATCAAAGTCATGTTTTTACAATCCAGTTCAATTGCATGCTAAGAGGTTGTCACTGTTGGTCGTCAAACACAGCAAGAAAAGCAGAATAGTTACTGAAATGGCCTATTATACTTTTTTGTATAAACCATGTATATTCTGTCAGACAGGATATCAAGTGTATTTTTCTATTGAAACTAGCTAAGTTTTGATAATTGATCAGATAGATGAATGTCTGGTGGCCTGGATTTATTTCAAGTTCCATTCCTCACTGGAATAATACCAGCAATTGACATGGAGTACTAGGCCATTAAAATTTCAGTTATTACAGATAATATGTCTGACAATTTTACGGTTAATGTTTATTTGTTCTGAGATCAATCAGCATGCCTCGTATTTAAAACAGGCCAGAAATTCATAAGCTCCCAAAACAATACAATGAAATTCTAGGTAGCTGCATCTGAATGCAGCAACAAAGGTTTAAATGCTTCTTTCTCCTGTTGTACGATAGGGGAAGTGTCATTATTCTGCCATAGACAAAGCAAATTTATGTGTTCAACTGCCAGTGTTCTTTGCTTGCACCCCTTTTGTGATGATGGTTCGGGTAAACGCCTTGAACACTGCTTGTATTCATGGCCTAGTTGAGGGTCTGTGCTTTTGCTTGTCAAGTGCCTAATGAAGCTGTGGATTTGAATCTAATCACATCAGCAGTTTTGTGGTGTGTTTAAGCTTGGAAGAATAAGCAGTTTATTCATCCAAGGTTTAAGCTTCAAAAACATTCAAATAATAAAAGCACAAGTAGCAATTAGACAAGAAATGCATTGTCAGATTTTATAATAAATACAAGCTGCTACTACAAGAACAGTTCCAAAATTGCTTTGTTGTTGCAACAATAGCAGAAACCAAGACAATGCTGTACATTTCCCCAGTCTGCTGGAATAAACATCACCAACTTAAAACCAGGGGATGAATACTGAATGAATCCAACATCCGAACCAGCCGAACCTATCTCTCTTTTGAATGAGGGGTTCTGCATTTGTTTGATATTTATTTGTTGTTTCCTTTCTTTGTTGAATTGTCTGAAACCCTGAAGTTATTATGATATGACAGAGTTTCAGATCTCTGCAAGGCATTGATACACACTTTGGTGTGTTGACCTTTCGGGCAGCGGAAAATATGTTTTGTCTAATCGAGTAATGTCTATTTCCAGTGTCATTGAGTGTTGTTGGAAGACATCAGGCAGTTTAAAGTTACAACCTGTAAACTTGATATGCAAAAAGAGTTGACCATCGCGCTGTGAAAATGGCACTTTGTGAATCATCATACTGATGATTTGTCATGATCATATCCAATACTTTCAATGTTAATTTAAGTTAAGAAGACTAATCCTTGTTGTTGGTGACAGGCAAACAAAAGGAATGGGCATCTGAGTTTTACTCTAAAATCAGTTATGACAAATCCAATGGCCTTCTCGTGATCGTGACTAATCAAACAGTCTCTATATTGCCCATATTGAATGTAGAGAAGATGACACTTCATCGGCTATTATGACTCACAGAGTGCCAAAATCTGTACGAACAAACACTAATTTTTTGCATATCAAGTTTAAAGCTGTAATAGATGCATGTTTGGTTGCCTGGATTTGTTTGTTGCAGTTTTAAGGTATTGAATCCAATTGCATTGTAAGAGAACAACTTCCAGGAGCTCATGGGCATACAATTAAATTTGAGTTATTGGTATTTTATCAAATATTAATCTTCCTTACAGTTTAATAATAATAATAATAATATGGATTTATATAGCGCTAATTTCAGTAAACTGCTCATCAGCGCTTGTGTTTAGTGTGACGGGTACGTTTCTTTTCTCATCTGTGAAAGCTTCATTGCTGAACCTTGCAGATGACATGTCCATTGAATCTGTTTGTTGACATTTCTTGGATTTCCACACAAAAGGGGTGATCACGCATAAATAAGGTGCCTGTCTCCATTCAGAAAACTGAGGCTCACAATTTCTTGATACCTGCATGCAAATCAAGAGTGCATTTGTTTGTTTAGATAGTATATAGTCATAACATATAATGTTTTTATCCTATAGTGTTACCGCTCATCATATGCGTTCTTGCTATGATGCCTTAATTTTGGGTGTGAGTGGTGTCATACTGCTGTGAAAACAATGTCATGTTGTATCGGAGTTATTCCGATCATCGATCGATGGATTATTGGGGCTTTATGGGCCTGTATTTATGCACGTGGCAGGCAATTATGATAGGAGGAGGACAGGGCAATGAGTCAAATGTTATTGAAACTACGCTCCTACGCAAGTCCAGGTGACCCGGCAAAGCAAGATTCACCTGTACCCAGCAATTGGAAGCCCAGTGCACTACTAACTTAGCTAAACCCCCTCCTCTCAGTTATTTTGATGAACTGCTAATTTTACACCATTTTTTTTAGAAAAGAAAAAACCACTCAATTTCTGGCTCAGTCAGTCAGTTTCATTGATCAAGTTGATTTTTATAGTGGGAAGAGCAAATAGCCTTCAGCAAGTCTGTAAAACTCCATTAAAGGCTATTAGTTCAGCAGCAGTCAAAATTGTTTACTCTTTACAGAGTGTCTGTTTTCAGCTTGGCAACTGTTTGTTTGTCACTCTGTGTTCTGTAACGTTCTTTTATAATGCTGGTGTATTTTTTATTGTTTTGTTTTCTGTCGAACAGGAACCAAAGGTGCAACAGTGATGCTCCTTTTAAACGCCTACAAGTGATACGCTACCAAATCAAATTTGTTGCAGGCTTTTCAAATATCTTACCCGCTCCAGTGGCAGCATACTGGCTGCAAATCGCTGGGTCCTCGGTTCAAATCCAGCTCTTGTCGGGTCACCTGCACCTGTGTTGGACGGCAGTTTCAATCATACCTTGCCTCATTACCATGTCCTCCTCCTGTCCTAATTAGCCTACCCAGTGCATAAATACAGGATGTAGAGCCCCTATCATCCATCCATCCCTCTCTCTACTTGGGCTGAAAAACGCGTCATCAGGATTCGATTGGCAATGCCAAATGAGAGTCGAAAATCATAAATATAAAGCCCAAGTTTTACAGATAACAAGACTGTTGTAATGAAAAGAAATCAAAGCTTGATACGTTTAAGCACTGTTGTATTTCTTCTGAATAACCTGTTTGGCAGGTAAAATGGTGCATCTCAAACAGGTAAAAACCAGATAAGTAAGATATTTTTCAAGTTCTATTTTTCCAATTAGTCTGCTGTGTTTTTTGGCAGTCCACATTGTGATACTAGACTTCACTTGCTTAATTGAATGTAGAGCGCTGCCAAGCTCTTGAAAAATAGTCCAATGGTCTTCAAGATATATAGGGAGCTCACTGACTGTGAGCTCTCTATAATATTTTGTTCGAAGTAACTTCTAACTTGTTTACAGATTCAATCAATATAGTGACCATACGTTATAAGACCCCTCGTTGAAAGTCGACTTCGTAGTTATATCAGCATTTTGCACCCTGACTAGAGACCACACGTTTCAAACCCGCACCAGTGGTTGCTTCATGCCTACAGAACAGGTGGTCTTACAACGCAGAGACCATTGTTAATGTATTTTGTCATCTATAAATCATGGCCTATATATTTTTATCACCTTATGGTGAGTAGTTCAGGTCATTAGCATTAGGCTAAACCACAACACACCTGTGCTGGAAATAAAAGTCTCTTCAGCTTTTAAAACCTTATCATTATTTAGCATGATTTAGTGTCTCATTGACAGTAGTGAACCTTCTGATTTCCTATAAAAAAGTTATAAAAACGTTGAGGCAAACTGAATTTCCTTTAAAAATGCTGAATTGTTGATGGCGTGGTCTTCAGATGTTCTTCGTACTTTCCCCCTCTTTGCTGTTTAATGTGAAGTAATAACTACGATTTCGAAAGTAGTTTTCATTCATATATTGAGCCCGACACCACAGATAATTTTCATGTTGTAATAAAAAAAAAAAAAAAAGAACTCCTTGTAAATTTATGTATTTATTGACTTAAAATATAATTTATATAATGACAGGATCTCAAAAACCATAAACAGAGATATCAATGGTAGGTGAATATCTGATATTGGTTGAAAACAGAATATTCAGGACCATAGAATATAACATGCCAGTTTTTTCAACAATATTTAGAGAATTCAATTCTATTCAAAGATATCCATTACAAAGAATGACAAAATCGCCTTCTCTTATAATGTTTTTTTTTTTCATTAATAGCACAAACTCATTATGTAGAAGGAGCTAGATAGGAATAATCAAAAACTGCATTCAAATATGTTACATATGCTGAACAGAGCTAAAGAAACTATCAGAAACGCACCATGTTTAATGGGCATTTGATAGCTTTGTTTTGCTGTATCCATTACACGATAAGTTATTGGTCCATTTAACATTTTCATATATATAATTATTTTTTTCCTTTCCTCAATATAAATCTGTACTTTTTAAAGTGCTCACTACCTGTGTGATGTTTGCTTTTGAGGTGCAGAGATGAGCAAACAGGATTACAGGTATCCAATTAACTGTCAAAACAGGATTGCCATAATCAGATATGGGAAGAAACGGCGGTTACAAATGTGTTATGTGTGGCCCATCGTTGTACAAGCCACACACAAGATATGAAAATAGTGAATTCTCCAGACCGCAGGATTTCACTGGAAATCGTATATAGACTTGAGTTATATATATAGAATTATGCATTTATTCTTTAATAGCTCAGAGATGGGAGTCTATAGAAATAGCAGCTGTTAATTGGAAACCCCAAAGGGACGATTACATATAAAAAGCATAGAAAAAATTGTTATTCTGCATTTACGTGAATATCGTTATGAATATCCCATTATTGCAATATAATTTGGACCTAACATTACATAATGTAATCTAAAGATTAGAATTGTATAAGTAATAGACATTTTTACCATATGGAGAGATTTTATATACTCTTAATATGTAGGCCTATATATGTTTATTCTATAAATGGTTCACAAATTAATATAAAGGTCACAACTCCATATATGTTGTTGTAACGCCTACATTTCATTGTTATATATAAAGTCTATGTTGCCGTGTTCGTGAAATGTTTCAATTAGGCAAAAAAGTTCCAAATGTCACGCATGTAAAGGACATTTTCTGATGAAATCTTCCAGGATTAGTTCTGCCTTTTAGTGTCTGTGTGACCTAATACCATTAGTGCATTGGGTTTCTTCTTCTTGTCAGACTATGAGAGTGGAGAGAGAACTTTTGACAGGAAGAAAAAACAAACATTGACAAACTCAGGCAATCTCATATCAGCCAAATTGAGCCAATACCAAGAGTAACAGGTCAGTCAAGTGCCACGGATGCAATACCACACAGACCTATATAGTAGACTGATGAAATACCACCCAGAAGCAAATGTATCTTTTCTGGTATATGCTTCTGGAAGTACTCTAGTATCTTCAGAGATTTTCTACTTGTGATGTGTGTTTCTGCAAAGCTTCACACACATGGCTCATATATATACTGCTGGTGGTTAAAAGGCAGCTGTTCTGTAGCTCCGGAGCCAGACTATATTTCTCACGCAGCTGTGATCTAGATGAGCTACCCAATTCCAGTTAGACAGACTTAGATCTAGTTAGGCGTCCCCAACAGCATCTTACTCAAAGTGATGGAGCTGAGATTAGGGTCTTCTCAACTGTGCATGACATGGTCATTACTGGAGGCTCTATGCAGCATAGTTGTGGTCAGTGTGACATCTGCAGTTGACAGTACAGTTGACAGCAGGCTAGTAGTGTGAAGTGTGACCTCTCTTGGCCAGAGCCAACCTCAGAGGTGCCACTTTGCCTACAGCATCATATTTCAGCCTTAATGAGCCACCCTAATTTACTAGGCCCTTTAGCACCGCACTGATTGGCTGGTGAGCGTCAAGGGTGATCTTGGGTCTAACAGGACTGTCAGTCTTGAATGGTCAGAAGACATCTTGTAGTAGATGTATGCTGTTTGAAACTGCTATTTATCAGCTTAGTCAGGGGCACCTCACGACAGTGTATTATTATAATGCCCATATCAGAGTAAGCTCCTGGTTGCACTTCTTTTGTGACACTTCGATTCATTTTTATGCAATCGGGAGAAAATATCTGTTATGCTGCCAGCTGGGTTGCCAACCAGCAAAGCGTCATTCAGCACCTCCCAGCCAGCTGTTATAAATCTTTTTTTTCCCCAGCCAGCCACCTCAACTGCTTTCTCATTACCTGACTGCAAATTTCATTGGTTGGATGCCGAAAATTGGATCCCAGTTGACAACTTTGCCAGCTGGGAACATCCCAGCTGACAGTCTGCCAGCCAGCCGGGCACCTGCTGCATAACAGATAATTGGTATAACTGATCATGGGGTGCGCCTGCTTTGTATTGACAGGAGACAGACAGGGGTGTTCTCGTCCTTGAGAGAGAGAACTTTGGGCGCCTTCAAGCGTGTACTCATGTTTCTTGTGTGAGATTACAAATGCTATGAACATGAACGTTAATATTAGTGGATTTAAGCATGTTTGACAGATACAATATGTAACTTTAATTGTCAAAGTAAGTCATGGTAGGCCATGATATTCTTTTGTCACTCTGACAGCTTCTGAGAATTCCCAGGGCTGTCAACCATACCAAGAATACTGTAACGGATACAGGGGGGGGGGTTAAGTTCAAACCCCCTCCCGCTCAGGCCTGTAGATTTAATGTAAATATAAATATTTTCAAAGGTAAATTCAGTGCACTTTCATTCAGTAACTCCCCCGTTCGACATTTTCTGGATCGGCCCCGGTAATACCACAAAAACCATCCTCGGCTGGTATACTAAGCATCAATAATATAACAAATCGTGTCAAAACAACATCAAATGGATTCTGTATGATTGGTTGGAACTAACGTTCAGAATATGTTACTTCAGTTTAACATTATGTTTTTGGCAATTGACAATATTTTAAGTATTTTTGTGGAAATGTATGAATTATTGAGAACAGAGATCATCTTTAAAAAACTTGAGTAAAAAAATTCTAAAAGTACCAATACTCTACGTTGATCATGAATTAAACAAATTTAGTTGAACTGGTTAATGATTGTTTGTATGGTCCGGATTTCTGCAGCCGCAACTACCTGAAAACTGTAGCATGCATTGATGAAAGTGATCGATCGGCAAGATCATAAATTGTGGACCAATTGATTGTTCTTGTAAGTTCTGTAATTGGACAAAGCAATCCGCTTCAAAGCAAATCCAGGGAACCTTGGCTTGATTTCCATGAAACGGTCTAACAAGGACATGCAGGATCTTAAGAGACATGCTGTGATCTCACCTGCAATTTAAACATTGTAACAATTTCAAATATAGATTCGTTTAAGAAGTAAAACAGTCGCCAGTAGATGTCCATTGTATTGCCTCTGATTTGATGTAATAAAAAAGTTGGTGATACAGGCCGATATTTAATTTATGCAGATAGAAACGGTCAATTTATTTTATGTTGGTTGCCAATAGTGCCCAGAGTAAACTGTTGACCATATTAGGCATATACAACTTATGCAAGCTTTGAAGGCTACGTTTGATACTCATTTGTTTGCTTTTTATTATATGGTTTTCATTCAAAGTTGACAGAAAATTACTGGACCAACAACTATGATGAACACCAATACTGGCATAGCTGGAGGTTTGCCAGCTCATTTTATAGCATAGCCTCACTGCTCAAAGTAAAAGTAGTCTAATCAACATTGTATGAGACTCAGATTTCTTTCTAGAATTATTTTCGCCGCGCCATTATCTACATTTATATGAATGATTCCCGCACTTGCGAATGAAAGGACCAGGAAAACCAGTACGCGTGGTGGATAGCTCCACCGAAAAGTTATTGGCAATAAAAGGGTCACGTCTAAGGACTCCTATTGCATTGGTATTTCCTTTTTCTTTGTTGATCATTCTCAAGGAAGTCCAAGTGGACTTGCCCTTGGGTCAAGATTACTGCGTATTAACAACACAGAAGTTCAAGGGTGTCCCAAGTGAATGCTCTGCTCCCACTGCAATGATTAAACAGACCCTTGGACTGTGCACAACAAAGAAACAGATGTGTTACTCCTACTTCTTCTGCTTGGCTCTTCCTGCCTGAGATAGAATGTGTGAAAAGAACCTGCATTCTCTTGGTAATGGAAAAAGAAACTGAGATTAATACAATGGATATTATTCTTTATTTAACTATTTGATTATGAATACTTGTGAGTCAAAAATGATCAGAAAAAAAAACTTCAATGTATTAGCTAACAGCATTATGCAGTGTGATGTCCTTTTATTTGAAAATGCCATTTACTAGTTTAGCATTTTGAATGAAGCAAAGATTAAGGATTGTTAGGCATTTTAGTGCAACTGACTTTCGTTTGTGGTTAATCTCTTGTTAGCTTCAAACTATGCGGATTAATCTCTCATTAGTTTCAAACTATGTTGGCTATCGACATTTGATGTGACATCAGTTTCTCAAGCATTTAATTTCTATTCTCTCTCATGATACCATTTCTATGTGATTTCAATTATTATTTAGTTATCCAAGGTAGTCTCTCGAAAAGGAAACTTTTGTCAGTTGATAACACTCCATTAAACTTTCGCAGCTGTTTGTGAAAACCTTTTGCTCTGACAAAGCAGTCAGAAATAACTACAGTGCTCAGTGCTTAACTTTGAGTGCTTGTAAACAAACACCTACTCCTCGCTGTTGTAGTCCTTTCTGATGAAATGGAAACTTGTGTGATCTGTTAAACCAGATTGCTTGCTGCCTTGTTCACACACCACAACCTCGTTAGTATTTTCCAGGCTTGTGGGATGCTCTGACCAGTATTTTGAACTGGCTGAGAATTTGCATGTGAGGCCATGGTATCCTCCCTACCCAAAATGACTATCTTCGACACCCTTCGATGTAGTTGTCTTGGCGATTGTATGGCTGGCCCTTCCACTTCAGGAGATTGTTAATTGTAATCATGTCAAGGGTCCTGTCGGATCAGGCAGGACTGTCAGTCTTGAATGGTCAGAAGACAATGTGATGCTCTTTGAAACTGCCATTTATCAGTTTAGCATTGACAGCAAGCAGGCTGGGGTGTCCTTGTCCTTGAGTGGGAAAAGGTAATTCAGTTTACCAAGGAGCCTTGGGCCTAGAGCAGACATTTGTGTAAACACCCTGAAAACTTTTACAGTGCCGCCTGTAAGTAAGTGAAACGCATGATATTGTGCCATTGCATGAATGTTAAACATCCTTAACCAAAATGCTTCTGGAAGATGAATTCTCATCCGATGAGAGGAAAACATTTTGGGTCATAAAGGCTGATATGTGAGGCATGTGGGATAAAAATAGCAGCCAATTTTCTTTGCTGTAGTTGGAGTTAGGTATGGGTCAAAGTCTTTGATAAGTAAGTGAAACGCAGGCCCAATGTTAAAACATAGGGAAGGGTGGTTCACTTACTTATCAAAGACTTTGACCCATACCTAACTCCGACTACAGCGAAGAAAATGGGCTGCTATTTTTATCCCACTTGCCTCACACATCGGCCTTTATGACCCACTTTGTTTCCCTGTCATCCGATGATAGTTCATGCCTCCACAAGCAGTTTGGCTGAGGATGTTTAGCATTGATGTAATGGCACAATATCATGCGTTTCACTTACTTACAGGCGGCACTGTAGGTTACTCTCATGCATATACACCAGCACCGGTGATGGTGTCTACCCTGTGAGGTAAGCTTATCTTTCTTGTAAGTAGAACACAACATCCATTTTTAGCCATACCAAAAGTGAAAGTATTTTTTAGATTGGATGCAGTAGTTTGAAACATATAAGGGTGAATTGAAAAGCACCAACTCAAGGTCTAAAAAAATAAGTTTGATGTTTTACAACATGCTGTTTGTATAAGCATCAACCTTGATGCAAGAAAAACAATAAAGCCAAGGAGAAGATAGACAGAAGAAAAACTAGAATCTCCCAAGATATTGTAAGAAGAAAGATGACCAACTTGAATGTGGTCATTAAAGAAGATTTTTCTGTAAATAGGTTCCAGCGACAGCGGTCCCCTGTAAATAGTTCTAATGATTTGTCTGATCACTCCTTAATGCATAACTGTCAGTCTCCTGAGTTTTATCAATGTAGGAATGTTGAAACTGTAACAGATTTGTCTTTTGATGACTGTGTGGAGATAGGAGATGTTTGTGATTCTAAAACTCAAAATGATTGTGATTCTGAAGTTAAAAATAGTTGTGACTATGAATATTATGGAAATGTCAGAGATTCTGAAGTTGTAAAAATTCCTGTCCATAATGATAATGTTAACTCAGATGTAATAGCTCGTTCATGTGAAAGCGGAGCAGTTTATCCCAATCAGGCTCCATTATGCAACTTAAATCCAGTTACCTATAATCATAGCACAAGTATGAATAATGGATTGCATAATCTTAAAGTACTGTCATGGAACATACAGGGAATAGGTAAAAAAATTGAGTTAGAAGAGATTAGAAATATGCTAATATCCGACGATGTAATTTTCTTGTATGAAACAATGAAACTAGATACCTATGACCCACAAATTGAAGGATACCACTATTTCCACCGTCAAAGAAAGTATAAACATCCTAGAGCAAGGAGGCCCTCTGGTGGTATAGCTGTAATGATCAAGTCAAATATATTCAAATCTAAAATCATAACTATTGAAAAGGCCAATGATCATGTGATTTGGTTAAAAGTTAAGGGATCAAACAGTGAAATATTCATTGGCGGCACCTATGTTCCCCCCGAAGGTAGCATGATTTACTTGAATAGCAGATATGGATATGATGTTTTAAATGAATTAAGGGAAGATCTTGCCCGTTTCCTTGAGAGAACACCATTTGTTTCAATCTGTGGTGATTTTAACAGCAGGACAGGTAATTTGAAGGACTTTGAAGAACCTGTCAATGGAAAAAATAACGTGCAAGCACTTTAACAGCTGCTTATCGATAGACCTAGTATCTATCTGTCTATCTATCAAACTGTCTATCTATCTATCCATCCACATGTATATCCTCCCTCCCTCCCTTCTTCCCCCTCCCTTTTTTCCTTCCTATACTTTCCTTCCTTTTTCCCTTCCTTTTTCCCTTCCTTTTTTCCTTCCTTTTTTCCTTCCTTTTTGCCTTACTTTTTTCCTTCCTTCTTTCCTTCCTTCATTCCTTCCTTCATTCTTTCTATCGAATCTGCAAACACTGGATCTGGCTGCTGCTGTTGGTGCTGGTTTCCCTGCAGCTGATCATTTGAAACTCCCGCCAAAAACGAACATTTTAGTTTCGTAATAAACATTTTAATGTCACAGAAGTTTACCAAAAGTTGATGGAAGCAAGATAAAATTATATTGAGACTGTATGCTAAGTTTCAAGGTGATAGGTGAAATAGTGCGACTTCCTATATGGTCAGAGGCTTACCGAAAATCCCTCCTGTAATACAGGCTGCAAGCAGCTGTAAAAACCCTAATTTCTCCAATTTATACCAGGCAAGTAATGCTTCAATGAATAACACACACTCCAGCTGGTTGACTAAACTTAGATTTTCTAAAGATAAAAAGATAAATACGTATGGGAAAGATCTCATAAATTTATGCAATGAAAGTGGTATTAGAATTATGAATGGTCTATTTGATGAAAGTAAAACAGACCAATTTACATGTCATACAACTAATGGACATAGTGTTGTTGACTACTTACTTTGTAGTGAATCTGCATATAGCTATCTGCATGAGTTTGTCATAATGGATAAACTTACAGAGTCAGACCATACGCCACTCATCTTCTCTTTTAATCTTCCCTCGAAATTGAAAACTGACATTGTTACTACAACCTCTGGGAATAGTTCAAAAACATTCAAGTATGTGTTTGACCATGGCAAAATTGATGAATTTCTATCCAACTTTGACAGTGAAACTGCTCAGAGCACATTGTATAAGCTTGGCTGTGACATTGAGTCCAATGTAAACACTGACATGGTAATTGAAACTGTATACAACTTTATAACAGATTGCATACAGCCAACATTTAAGAAAAAGAATTCAAAGTCTGCGAAAAGCACATTTCCTACAAATAAATGGTTTGACAATGAGTGTAAAAATATTAGGAAGTCATTAAATGACTTTGCCAAACAGAATGACTTAGCTCTAGATTATAATAAAACTCATTATGGTAGCATGCTCAAAAATTATAAACGAATAACTCAAAAGAAAAAAAGACAATTTCAGGAGAGGAATCGGAATGAAATGCAAAAACTTATGTGTAAAAATCAATCAGATTGCTGGAAATATTGGAATAAATTAAAAGCTCTTGGAAAAAACCAAATTGATAGCCCTGATTTAGATACTTTTCACGACTACTTTAAACAACAATCTTTTCCACCTGAACGTGATTACTTTGATATTGAAAGCATGACTCATACAGTCAATGAAATTCAAAATTCCCAGTATAACTGCTCGAATGAAGTTGCTTGTCATATATGTGATGATGTAATAACGGAGGACGAAGTAGCGCTGCACTTCAGGAAACTAAAAAATAAGAAAGCTTCTGGTATTGATGGGATACCTGCAGAATTCTATAAATATGCCAGTGAGAAACTTGTGGCACCATTCTGTGCTGTGTTCAATCACATTTTTAATAAAGGGGAATATCCTTCTCAGTGGTCCGAAGGTCTTATTAATGCCCTCCACAAAAAGGGAAGCCGCGCAGATCCAGATAACTATAGAAAAATAACTATAAATGTCGTTATGGGTAAAATCCTCGATTCAATCCTGAATAGTCGGTTGTATTTCAAAAATGAGGCTCTGAACCTTGATGACCCCTGTCAGTTCGGCTTCACACCGGGAGCCAGTACCACGGACTGTGTTTTCATTTTGGATACAGTCTTAAGCTATCAACAAGCAAAGAAAAAGCCTGTGTACATGTGTTTTATAGATTTTACCAAAGCATTTGACTACATAAACAGGAATGCTCTATATTTCAAACTGAGGCAGCAGAACATTGGAGAGAAAATGCTCAAAATTATTATAAGTATGTTTGACAAGGCAAAAGCTAGGGTTCACCAGAGTGGAAATACTAGTAATGCAATTGACAGTCAATGTGGCGTCTTGCAGGGGGGGATTCTCAGTCCAAAGTTATTTAATGAATTTATGTCTGACCTTCCCCAATATCTTGACAAATCAGATGGGATAAAATTGAACAACTTCACTTTAACACACATATTGTATGCTGACGATATTGTACTTATCGCTGATTCTCCTAAGTGTCTACAGAATAGTATAAATTCAGTGCACAATTTCTGCAAAAAATGGCATGTTATAGTTAATGTCAGTAAAACCAAAGTGATGCAAATTGGTACCAAAACAGCTGACTCCTTCTTTTGCCATGGCGAGAAACTAGAAAAAGTGGACAGTTTCAAATATCTGGGTCATATGCTAACTAACAAACGTAAAGTGCACAGCAAGATGACAGAATACCTGTCAGTGCAAGCTCAAAAGGCACTTTTTGCCCTACAGAGTGATTCAAAGCAAGTCCTAGGACACATGGACCCAATTGTATCTTTGCGAATGTTTGATACTTATGTTCTACCAATCCTTGAGTACAACAGTGAAATATGGAGTAGTGAAAAACCTGTATCTGAATTAGAAGTTCTGCAACTTGGCTATCTAAAATGTATGTTAGGTGTTAGAAAACAAACACCATCTCTGGCTGTTTATGGTGAAACTGGTAGATTTCCATTGCATGTTAGACAAAAAGTTAGAATGGTCAATTATTGGATGAGATTAGAAAATGCACCAGATGGTAGTCTGTTAGGGAGATGTCTACAAATTCAGAAAGATACTCATACGAACAGAGCTAATGAAACTAATTGGTTCAGTAAAATAATAAACATTTTAAGCTCTTGTAACATTGAATATGAAACAATTAACAATACTAACTTAGACACTGACAGCATATGTAGAACTGTAAAATCAAAACTCTATGAAATAGAACAGGAACAATTATTCATATCTATAAATGATAGTACACAGCAACCAAAACTTAGAACATATGAGCTCTTTAAAACTGACTGTAGATTAGAGCCATATCTCAGGCTGCGACAAAACCGCAAAGTGTTAACTAAGATTGCAAGATTCAGGACAAGTTCTCACAGTCTACAAATTGAAATAGGCAGACATCAAAAGCCAGTGATTCCTGCAGCAAATAGAATATGTGAAAAGTGTTCATTAAATATGGTGGAGGATGAAATCCATTGCCTTGTTGTATGCCCTGCTAATGAATCGTTTCGTGAAAACCTGTTTTCAACAGCTGCTAAATTTATCAACAATTTTCTGTCTTTAAATGACAGTGACAAGTTTACATCAATAATGAAAAGTAAGGAACCTGACCTACTAAATACTCTAGGGAAATTTTTACTTCAGGCTGATGTTTAAATTTAAAGCATATCTCCTACATCCACACAGTCAGTTATAATACACAATCATGATAATTATGATAATTAGCATATAATGTACACTTTAAGAAATAAGCTATTTCTAACATAAAATGAACTATTCAGTATAGCAATATGATCAATATTAAAGCAACAATGTATGTAATTTGATGCATGTTTTGTAAATAATGATCAAATATGAAATATCAAGCATTATTAATTAATCTATAACTTTGTTAACTTATATGTCTTTTGCTTATTAATAAATCTATAAATTTGTTAACTTGTATGTCTTTTGCTTATGTCTTATATATATAATTAATCATAATTTTCTTAATAACCTGAAATGGCTATTTGTATGTGATCAGTATAAGTGGTGTGTGTATTTTATTGACTGTTATCTATATTAATTGGTGTTTGATATCAACTCTATTTTATAACTATTTGGGTGGCTGGAACCTAGTTTGTATTTGTTTTAATCACTTGCTGAGTGCTCTTTTTAACACAAAAGTACTATTACTCGTATATGTTTGTAACAATATGCTCACTTGATTTTAGCTATTTATAACATGTGTATAATCAATTTTATGTATCATACTATTAATTCACGGACCCCTTACGCTACTCCTACAAAACTACTGATTGCCCAGTTATGAAAACTTGCATGCATCTTCCTACAACTTTCTACTATGTCCTTAACCAGGTTTCATGTTGACATTACAGTCACAGAAATTGACATGATGTTTTCTCATAATCTAACCATTGCCCATTACAAAACATCCCCCTTCCTATACACATGCATGCTTTCACGGGTCTCAGGCTAGTATAGTTAATCTTGTATATAATTAATACTATTTTTTTTATATTTTATTTAACTTTTTCCCATTACAAATGACATATGTATCAATTGTGATATTTATAGATGTCAATAAAAGAATATATATATTAAATTCTTAATGGTCTATATGTGGTTGATGTTAGCGCAAGTAGTTCCAATATTTTCAGAAATACTAGTATCTTCATAAAGTCAAACAGACCAGCTTTTCCTTGCATTGGTTGCTGTAGTGATTCGAGAGTAAAAATGTAAACTTTCCATGACATTCAATCATTCTTAGGGTGCTCAATCAGTTGATAGACCATTATAATGCTGCTCTGAATTCATTGCTATATTCCTCTGGGGCTGATCAAATTGCCGAGTGTCAAAAAATGTGTTTTGCAGTTTTCAGCTAGTGCATGAATGACATTGGAGGTAGCAATAATATTATAATATTTTAATTAAGCATAGGTTATGAGGAATGTCGGACAGACAATTTAATGCAACAACTTTTGGTTTGTTTTTACTTTCTTTTCCCAAAATCAAAGCACCACTGCCTATGATAGGCTATGGTATTGAACAATTTTTGTGACAGTATTTTTATAAATATAAATACATGCAGTGTATGACTTGGATTTATTAAGTTCCAAGCATTGTGGTTTTCTGCATTTGATGTGCCATCGGTTGTTAAAAGCAGATTGTTTCTTTTACGTGCTCTGGCCAGCCTTATCTCTCATCCCTCTGTAGTTTTGTTTTACACATAATTAACCGAGCTTGCATAGTAAAATCATAGCTTTTTGTCAAGTGGTTCATAACACTCCATTAAACTTCCCACTTTCACAGCTCTTTGTGAAAAGCTTTTTGCTCTGACGAAGCAGTCTGAAAATAACTACAGCAGTGTTTAACTTTAAGTGTTTACAAACAGCTTCTCATCGCTCTTACAGTTTATGATGACATAGAAACTTGTGTATCTATTTAAAGCCGATTGCTTGCTGCCTTGTTAACACACCCTCATTGTTACTTGTGAGGCATGCGCGACATTTGACTGATACTTCATAATGGATGAGTATTCCCATGTCAGAGCAATGGTTTGGCCGTAAGATATGCATAAATTTCCTATGCAATTTAATTGATTGTATTTTCGACACTCTTCAATATATTTGTAATGGGGTGTGTTTGGCAGTCCCTTCTCTTTTGGGAAATTGTTAATCATGTCAAGGGTGCTGTTGGGTCGGACAGGGCTGTCAGTCTTGAGTGGTCAAAAAACATCTATTAGCAGAGGGCATCCGCCCATGTGATGCTCTTTGAAACTGCCATTTATCAGTTTAGCATTGACAGAGAGCAGGCAGGGGTGTCCCTTTCTTTGAGTGGGAAGAGGTAATTCAGTTTACCATGCAAACTGGGGCCAGGAGCAGACATTGGCACTACTGTTTATTTGCGTCTGCATATTTAGTTTGATTGGGTGGTACATGGTAGGTTTTAATGTGGTGCGGAGCTCCTGAACATTTTATCCTCTCCATATCAATCTGGTTTGATCAGAGAGATATTGACAGTTAGCCAAACATTTTTTAAGTCTTGAAAAACAAAACACAAGTTTGTTAAATTGTTAAAAAAGAAATCCCTTGCCATCAAGGCAATTTGTTACATCAAAGTCATAGTTAAAGTTATATATCAAGCTGGATTGAACATGAATTTTTTGGCATGACATTGCATTAATGAAACTCGATTGATCAATGTTAGGATTCCGGAGTTCTGGTAGCTGGTAATATTGTTTGAAAAACACAAAGCAATCACACTCAAAGCAAATTTCTGGTCATTATATTGAGCCAAAGCCTGCATGCAAGCCAAGAAAATGCATTGTAATGCAGTGATGCCACCTGTTGCGGCTTGCACATTCTGACAATTTCAATCAGTCTGTTTTGAAATAAGTACACCCTATTTAAACAGTGCTGTAATCTCAACTCTCTCCTAATAGAATAAAACTGAGGACTAAAAGTCAGAATAACACTGACAGTTCAACCAGAAAAAGCTTTGTTGACAACGAAACAATGTTGGAAGAATGGAATCTCTTTAGAATTTTAATTTTGGGTGAAAGACAAATATTTTCTCGCATTGGTTCCTCTGATTATTGAATGGCATTTCAGCATTCAATGACAATGAATTTGGTCTGAAACCGAAAGCAGTTAATCAGCTGATGGATTAATGTCTGCTTGTCTGAGTTCATTGTCAGCTTCATTCCTTTTGGGGCTGATCAAATTGCCATGGGGAGAAATTCATACTTGCAATTTGCTGTGAGCACATGATGGACATTGGAGGTGCCACTCAAATTTGAATTTTAAGCTAACCATACTTTTTTTCGGTGGATCAATTTAGTGCTACGAGCTTGGCATAATTTTTGTTGTTCTTATAACCTTTTAAAAGGGCGTTTTGAGCAAATAACTTTGTTGACCTTCGTGGTCACCTGATCACAGTGTAATGAGACATGCCGTGGAATCATAGGTGTGTGGCTTTTAATGATAGTTATTATGTGCACATAATTATCTGTATTTTTGTTTAGACATCAAATGCAGCAGGGATGAGAAGGCTGAACTCATCCTCCCCAACACTGTTACTGGCTGTTTCACGTGTTCATCAAAACAGATATTGTTTTCAGTTTGGCAAACCCTTCTTCCCCTTTGTAATTGCTTCTGATCAAGTTCATTTTTATATTTTTCCCATATTTCATGTTAGTTGATGAAACGTCATAAAATCTATCTAATTTCTATATTATTTGTGACAAGCTATTTTTTCTCTGACAAAGCAGGCTGCTGTCAAGTTTTCTTTTGAATCCCAACAATTGCTTCCATTCGTCCCTTGAAGTGAATGCACTGGAAGCAAGATGAAGCAAGCCCAGTAGCTTCCTTCTTTCTTCAACTCCTGTTTTAAGGGTGTAGTTTAAAATGGAAATGCATCTGCACAATCCTATAAGCTCTGTGACAAATAAGTCAAAATAGGTCCACCAAGTCTGCGCTTTCAAAACTTCTAGAAAATTTCTCAGGAACCTCAACTAATCACACTGAAATACGTGTATGTGTTTCCTTCAAGCCAAACCTTTGAAACAGAAATGGTTCTAGACACAAGAGCAGGAATGACCAGAGTCGAGTTTTAAAAATCCTTCCTTCTCAGTTAAATGTAATTTCGCATGCATAATTATTGTTGAAATTGGCTTCAGATCAAAGTTTCTGTGCAATAAAATCATTTGCTTAGAAGTTTAGAGAGATCATCAAGAATGGTCTGTGGTTGAAGAACAATCACATGGATGCTGTATCGAGCTGTGTTTAGTGGTAACTTCCGTTTGGTCCCTTATATTCTATTACTGAGGCCCTTTTTCGCCTTGGATATCATTTCCAAAATTGAAGCAGATGTTCCCTCAGCAACAAAGAGAAAACAACATGTGTTGTTTTTAGGCGTTTTACTGGGATAATATGCATTGCTGTCAGTCTGAAGTCACCGGAGGTGTTTTAAAGGCTATTTGTACTTTTTGCACATTTACAATCCAATTATTTGTGCTTTATTGGGCTAACACTTCTCTTTGGGGTAATTGCTAATCATGTCAAGGGTGATTGGGTCAGGCCTGTATAACAGGACTATCAGTCTTGAATGGCCAGAAGACATCTTTTAGTAGAGGACAGGCTCCAATGTGATAGTCTTTGAAACTGCCATTTATCA
Organism: Platynereis dumerilii; assembly: GCA_026936325.1. Classification (NCBI taxonomy): domain Eukaryota; kingdom Metazoa; phylum Annelida; class Polychaeta; order Phyllodocida; family Nereididae; genus Platynereis; species Platynereis dumerilii. The sequence continues at coordinate 24,404,285 of JAPTHN010000011.1, forward strand.
GGTTGTATCTGTCCTTGAGTAGGTAGGTATAATTTGGTTTACTTAGCAAGTACATTTGGAGGGGGGGGGGCTGCATACAGCATGAGCAATATTGGTTGCATCTATACATTTTGTTCTAGTGGTAGATTTTAATCTGAACAGAATTTTTGCCTCTGGTCGGAAAGTTACAATGAGTATCTCATACCTTCTTCTTACCAAAACTAAAATAACTTAACATTGAATAAGCATGATATTTTGAAATGCATGGATGGATCAGGTTAAAATCTTCCTTATCTAGGTTAAGGGCATTAATTCGCAAACACACACACATGTCTTTGCCTTGGTCACTATGATGATGCTATGGCATTTCAATTGGAATTAACGTTGAATTTGTTCGAAATTCATCATGTGATTGATGGATATCTGTTGGAGTTGTCAGCTGCATTCTATTGGTAGCTGATTACTCTGACAGGAATTAATACTTTCAATTGCAGTCATTACATGGAGGTGAAATTAAAAGCTTTTGAGTTAATCATTTATGATTTCAGCAGGATAATCTCTTAAAAGGTTGATTACAATGCTAAAGGCCCCCAGGATGAGACGTTCATTGAGTCATGTTTGTTTAGGTTTCTTGGATCCCTCACAAAGTCAGATGATCACGCTGGCTTGTGACGTGTCCTACTGGATAATTGGAGGGTATTTGCCCAGGCAGATAACGGATGTGCTTAACCCTGTTTGCACAGGTCTTCATGTCTTGCTTTCCTAGCATGGACATTGACTTTCATATTTGCCAAGACATTAAGTCATAAGGCAAGAATAATCCAGTGCCAATACTAATGCTGTTTGTCACCTGCTGTAAATAATGACCTTGTAAATCGGACTGCATTGATGGAAGAATTGATCACATTTATGATTATGAATAGTTACGTATTTTGTCATAATATTTGCTATGACAGCAGTTGTCGATTGCAACCGAACTTCAACATCTATTCTTGGACCAGATCGTTAAGCTCCAGTCCTATCTTTCAAATATCAATTTAATCTGTTCTAGTCGTAGATGGTTGTGATTAGAAATTGATTACACAATCCATTAAAGTCTTCACATAAAGTTTAACCAGTAAAAATAATTGCTAAGGCTTGGTGAAAGTAAACAAACTTATTGAGCATTTGATTGCCCATAATATAACCTTTGAAACAATCTTCTGTCTATCTGTAATATTGAATAACATGGGCTCATACAACCATTAGTACTCACCTGTGGCTACTTGGGCCCAATGAGTATGTAAATGATGACATGGTGACAGTAAAGACAATGTTTGCTATTCCAGGACTGGTCCCGAGAGACATACTATCTGTAATAACTGAATTTAGGTTAATGTTTATTTGTTCTGACATCTGTCAGCATGCCTTGTATTTATTACAGGCCAGAAATGCATGAGCTCACAAAACAATACAATGACATTCAAGGTTCGGGCATCTGAATGCAACAACACAAGTGTAAGAACGTCTTCCTCCTGCTTGTAGGACAGGGGAAGTGGCATTATTCTGCCATAGACAAAGCAGATGTGTGCAACTGCAAGTATCCTTTGCTTGTACCCTTTTGTGATGGTGGTTTGGGTAAACGCCTTGATTACTGCTTGTATTCGTGTCCTAGATAGCTGAGTGTCGGTGCATTTGCTTATTAAGTACCTAATGAAGCTGTGGATTTGAATCGAATCACATTAGCTATTTTGTGGTGTGTTTAATCTTGGAAGAATAAGCACTTTTTCATCCAAGGTTAAGGCTTCAAAAGTATTCAAACAATAAAAGCACAAGTAACAATTAGACAAGAAATGCATTATCAGATTTAATGCTAGATACAAGCTGCTACTGCAAAATTTCTTTGTTGTTGCAACAAAGACAGAAACTGAGACAAGGCAGTACATTTCCCCAGTCTGCTGGCAAAACATTCACCAACTTAAATCCAGGGGATGAATACTGAATGAATCTAGCATCCGAACCAGCCGAAACTATCTCTCTTTTAAATGAGGGGTTCTGCATTTGTTTGACATTTGTTTGGTTTCCTTTCTTTGTTGAATTGTCTGAAACCCTGAAGTTATTTATGTTATGACACAAGAGTTTCTGGTCTCTGTAGAGCCTTGCTGTTCACACTAAACTGTGTTGACCTTTTGGGCAGAGGAAAATATGTTTTGTCAAATAGAGTAATGTCCTGTTCAATGCATTGTACGTGTTTGGCTGGAAGACATCAGCAGAAATTTATAATATGGATGCATGTCTGCTTGCCTGGATCTATTGTCAGTTTCACTTTTTAAGATCCAATTGCATTGTAAGACAACAAGTTCCAGTGAGGGGAGACAATTTAATAATCAGGAGGGGGGCTTGGAGTTTTCCTCGGCAAAAATTATTTTCTTCATGTTAATGCCAGCATACTTATTTCACGCACGCAAAGTCCCTGAATATTCATTCCTTAATCAAGCAACACCTTGTTAAGAAATATGATTCAAATTATTTATTTCAAGACTCCCCAGAAATGATACATTAATTTTATTTCAATTGAACTGACCAAAAAAGCATTTATTTAAATGGTCTCCCTCAAGCTCGTGGGTGTGACATTAAAAATTGAGTTGTAGGTATTTCTATCAAATAATTATTGATCATCCTAACAGTTTAGTGTGACGGGTACTTTTCTTTTCTCATCTGTGAAAACTTCATTGCTGAGCCTTGTGGATGACACGTCCATTGAATCTGTTTGTTGACATTTCTTGGATTTCCCCACAAGGGGCGTGATCACGCATAAATGATGTGCTTGTCTCATTGAGAAAAGCAAGACTCAAAATTTCTTGATGACTGCATTCTAATCCAAACATGCTTTTTATGTTTAGACTTGTAGTCATAGCATGATATTCTTATCCTATATCATTACCACGCATCAAATGTGATCTTGCTGTGCCTTAATTTTGGGTGTGAGTGAAGTCATACTACTGTGAAAACGTATTGGATCTGAGTTATTCCGATGATCGATGGATGGAGTATTGGGGCTTTATGGCCATGTCTTATGCACTTGGGAGGATAATTAGGACAGGCGGAGGGCATAGCAATGAGGCAAATGTTATTGAAACTACGTTACAACACAAGTCCAGGTTACCTTGCAAAGCTTTCACCTGGACCCTGCAATTTGAAGCCCAGTGTACTACTAACTTAACTAGACCCCTTCCTCTAAGTTATTTTGATGAACTGCTAGTTTTACCAATTTTTGAAGAAAAAAAGAAAAAACACCCCCTTTATGGCTCACTCAGTCAGTTCCATTGATCAAGTGGATTTTTATAGTGGGAAAAGCAAATAGCCTTCATCAAGTCTATAAAACTCCATTAAAAGCTATTAGTTCAGCAGTAGTCAAAAATTGTTTACTCTTTGCAGGGTGTCTGTTTCCAGCTTTGGCAACTGTTTGTTTGCCACTATGTGTTCAGTCATGAATGTTCTTTTACTATGTTGGTGTATTTTTTTTTCTAAAGGTGCAACCGTGATGCACCTTTTAAATCCCTGCAAAGGAAACACTACCGGACTAAATTTGGAGCTGGCTTTTCAACCCTCTCCAGTGGCAGCATACTGGCTGCCAATTACTGGGCCCTCGGTTCAAATCCAGCTCTTGTTGGGTCAACTGGACCTATGTTGGACAGTAGTTTCAATCATACTTTGCCTCATTACCATGTCCTCCTCCTGTCCTAATTAGCCTACCCAGTGCATAAATACAGGATGTAGAGCCCCTATCATCCATCCATCCCTCTCTATACTTGGGCTGAAAAAGGCGTCATCAGGAGGAGTCAATTTGGCAATGCCAAATGAGAGGCGAAAGTCATAAATATAAAGCCTAAACAGATAACAAGACTTTGTTGTTATGAAAAGAAATTAAAGCTTGGTACGCTTAAGCACTGTTGTATTTCTTCTGAATTACCTGTTTGACAGGTGTAATGGCGCATCTCAAACAGGTAAAAATGAGCTATGTTAGATATTTTTGAAGTTCTTATTAGTCTGCTGTGTTTTTTGCCAGTCCACATTGTGATACTAGACTTCACTTGCTTAAGTGAATGTAGAGCTCTGTCAAGCTCTTGAAAAATAGTCCTATGGTCTTTGAGATATATTGGGAGGTCACTGATTGTGATCTCTCTATAATTTTTCGAAGTTTTGCTGTTAGAAATTACTTCTAACTTGTTTACAGATTCAATACGGTGACCATGCATGCGTCATAAGACCCCTTGTTGCAAGTCCAGGGGTGTCGGAACAGGGAGGAGGGGCAGGGGGGGACAATTGCCCCTCCTATTTAAGTACAAGGGGGGGGCAGGAGGGGCAGGGCATGCCCTTTTGATCTTAATAAAAAAATATTATTAGTGTAAGTCCGCTTAGTAATCTTAGTATCTTGCACGCTGGGTAGAGACCATGCACCAACAATTGCTTCATGACGGGAGAAGGGACAGTCTTATGAAGAAGGGACCATTGCTACCTTATCTTATCATCTATAAACACTTCAGTTTGGCCTATATATTTTTATCACCTTATGGTGAGTAGTTCAGGTCATTAGCATTAGGCTAAACCACAACACACCTGTGCTGGAAATAAAAGTCTCTTCAGCTTTTAAAACCAAATCATTATTTAGCGTGATTTAGTGTCTCATTGAAAGTAGTGAACCTTCTGATTTCCTATAAAAAGGTAATAAAAAGATCGAGGCAAACTGAATTTCCTTTAAAAATGATTGATTGTTGATGACTGGGCCTTCAGATGTTCTTACTGCATGTTTCATTTGTACTTTTTTAACATGATTTCAAAAACCATAAAAAGATATCAATGGTAGGTGAATATCTGATATTGGTTGAGAACAGCACATTAATGACCATAGAATATATACCAGTTCGTCCTACCAAAGAAAAGTCAATTCTATTAAAAAATATCCATTTCACAGAATGAAGAAATCGCTTCTCTTTTAATGTTAAATCTTTTTACATTAATAGAGCAAACTCATTATGAAGAAGGAGATAGGAATAATCAAGACAGCATTCAAATATGTTATATATACAGTGCTGCCTGTAAGTAAGTGAAACGCATGACATTGTGCCATTGCATCAATGCTAAACATCCTCAGCCAAACTGCTTGTGGAGGCATGAATTCTCATCGGATGAAAGGGAAACAAAGTGGGTCATGAAGGCCGAAGTGTAAGGCAAGTGGGATAAAAATAGCAGCCCATTTTCTTCGCTGTAGTCGGAGTTAGGTATGGGTCAAAGTCTTTGATAAGTAAGTGAACCACCCTTCCCTATGTTTTAACATTGGGCCTGCGTTTCACTTACTTATCAAAGACTTTGACCCATACCTAACTCCAACTACAGCAAAGAAAATTGGCTGCTATTTTTATCTCACATGCCTCACATATCGGCCTTTATGACCCAAAATGTTTTCCTCTCATCGGATGAGAATTCGTCCTTCCAGAAGCATTTTGGTTAAGGATGTTTAACATTGATGCAATGGCACAATATCATGTGTTTCACTTACTTACAGGCGGCACTGTATGCTGAACAGAGCTAAAGAAACTATCAGAAACGCACCATGTTTAATGGGCATTTGATAGCTATGTTTTGTTGTATCCATTACACGATAAGTTATTGGCCATTTTACATTTTCATATATATTTTTTTCCCTTTCCTTAATATAGATCTGTACTTTTTAAAGTACCCACTGCATGTGTGATGTTTGCTTTCAAGGTGCAGAGATGAGCAAACATGATTACAGGTATCCAATTAACTGGCAAAACAGGATTGCCATAATCAGATATGGGAAGAAACGGCGGTTACAAATGTGTAATGTGTGGCCCATCGTTGTACAACCGACACACAAGATATGAAAATAGTGAATTCTCCAGACCGCAGGATTTCACTGGAAATCGTATATAGACTTGAGTTATATATATATAGAATTATGCATTTATTCTTTAATAGCACAGAGATGGGAGTCTATAGAAATAGCAGCTGTTAATTGGAAACCCCAGAGGGACGATTACATATAAAAAGCATAGAAAAAAATGTTATTTTGCACTTATGTGAATATCATTATGAATATCCCATTATTGCAATATATTTTGGACCTAACACTACATAATGTAATCTAAAGATTAGATTTGTATAAGTAATAGACATTTTACCATATGGAGATATTTTATTACTCTTAATATGTGGGCCTATATATATGTTTTATTCTATAAATGGTTCACAAATTAATATAAATGTCACAGCTCTGTATATGTTGTTGTAACGCCTACATTTCTTCATTATATATAAAGTCTATGTTGGCGTGTTCTTGAAATGTTTCAATTAGGCAGAAAGTTCCAAATGTCACGTATGTAAAGGACATTTTGTGATGAAATCTTCTTGGATGAGTTGTGCCTTTTAGTGTCTGTGTGACCTAATACCATTAGTGCATTGGGTTTCTTCTTCTTGTCAGACTATGAGAGTGGAGAGAGAACTTTTGACAGGAAGAAAAAACAAACATTGACAAACTCAGGCAATCTCATATCAGCCAAATTGAGCCAATACCAAGAGTAACAGGTCAGTCAAGTGCCATGAATGCAATACCACACAGACCATATACTGATGCAATGCCACCCAGAAGCAAATGTATCTTTTCTGGTGTATGCTTCTGGAAGTACTTTAGTATCTTCAGAGATTTTCTGCTTGTGATGTGTGTTTCTGCAAAGCTTCACACACATGGCTCATATATATACTGCTGGTGGCTAAAGGCAGCTGTTCTGTAGCTCCGGAGCCAGACTATATTTCTCACGCAGCTGTGATCTAGATGAGCTACCCAATTCCAGTTAGACAGACTTAGATCTAGTTAGGCGTCCCCAACAGCATCTTACTCAAAGTGATGGAGCTGAGATTAGGGTCTTCTCAACTGTGCATGACATGGTCAATTCTGGAGGCTCTATGCAGCATAGTTGTGGTCAGTGTGACATCTGCAGTTGACAGTACAGTTGACAGCAGGCTAGTAGTGTGAAGTGTGACCTCTCTCGACCAGAGCCAACCTCAGAGGTGCTACTTTGCCTACAGCATCATATTTCAGCCTTAATGAGCCACCCTAATTTACTAGGCCCTTTAGCACCGCACTGATTGGCTGGTGAGGCTCCGAGCAGAGATTGTGGCTGTGAGATTGCACTGCTCTCTGCTGCCAGCCAGCTTGTCACCGCCAGGGGCAGGGCTTCAATCACCACTAGGTGTCGCTCTATCTGCTCTCCTCCAAGCAGCATCAGCTTTGGCCCTGGCTGCTGTGACTCTGCCAGGCCCAGCTGAGCTGTCTCATGTGGTTTGGAGCTGCCTCTCACAGAATGCCAGTTGATGCTATGCTCTAAAGCCTGCTATGTGTTCACCCTGCTATGACTTGTAGGGGAGGGATACCAGTGGCCAGGGCATGAGACTGCCTTCCGGGGAGGCCGATGCGAGATTCCGGGCGATCATGTGGGGCGGGCTCCGGGTGCACCGGCTGCTGGTGCCCGTGTCTTGGCCGAGTTTACCCTGGAACCGAACCCAATGCTCGACGATTCTCTGCCCTGACGGACGACATGGGGCGAGTATTTGATTTGGATGCGGACATCGCTTATGAGGGCCTGGAACCCTGGTAGGTCTTACTGTCATCTTATCACAAATGCCACCGCAACCTGACCTATTCTCCAGCACTTTGTTACTTTATATACACAAAAGGCTGCCTTTGCAGCTGACCCACATAGAGTATTAGTTTAGATGAATAATTAATGCTGCTGTCCACCAAGCAGGTTGGGATTTAGATTGACGACTTTTCTTTCATAACAAAGACAGAACTGCGGCACTGTCACAAAACTTTCGCAAGCTTTGCAAGCATGGAATGAAAACCTCTTTAGATTCGTATCGGCTCTGTCTGGGAGTCACCAGAACGCCAAATGTTTTGTGTAATTATACATACATGTAAGATGGGATGAAATGGGAAATTCATATCTGCTATATCTGTAAGCACCCGAGGAGCCAAAAGTATTGTCCATGTCATATAAGCAATTTAAGATAAGTGAACATATCCAGCGAAAAACTTTTCAGGTACTGCAACTGACAGCTAAGATTTCAGACTGTAGGTATCACAATCCAGATGTCAACCACACTTGTGCAAAGCCACAATGCCTTCAGCTGTTGAAGCTGTGGTTTATCCACATCAGACGGAGTTTGTCATCTCTTACAAGTTTGCTCACAACAGGTGCTGCTGGCAGAGCACACAACTTGTATACTGTCACCTGTAGGGCATATATATAGCATGTTGAATTCAGGATAGATATAGCAAAGGAAAGCTTGAATATCTGAACATGTGTAGAGCTGATTGCTTTTTGAAATTGAAACGATATAGAATAGATAATGTAATCTCTACTTGTGGTACAATCTAAAGCACAGAAAGTGTTTTCTTTGATGTATACCCATTTGGTTTCAAACTGATGCCAAACTTCAGTTTACATGTATTTACTGAATGTGTAAGTAGTAAAGAAGAGCAAATATTAATGATCATTGTGGGTTAACCTGAATGAAATTCCTAGCAGCTGGGTGGCTGAGTGGTTAAGATGCCCGCCTGCTCCGCTATAAGTCTTTGTCTGCGTGGGTTCAAACCCCAGGTGGGGGACCCCGAATTCTCAGCGGACATTTATGAGCAAAATTCCAGCTGGATTTCATTCAGGTGATACGTGTAATTGGTAGCTTCTTTTATCAGTTTCTGTGCTGGGCAATTAAAATATCCCTCACATGGAGTAAATGTGTAAGATGTAGACAGTTAAGGACTCCGACTCACTCTACCATCTTATCAATCAACTCTCATGAGCGCCCAGAACTGGGCTAACAGGGCTGCACTTGTCAAAGTTACCATAATATCTGTCAACCCACAGAAATGCTCAATGGGTGCACTTCATAGGGGAATTTGATATCACCATTGCCTTTTAGTAGGCCAAAAATAAAATGAAACATTATCCTGGTTCATTTTAAAGAGATCTGGCATTTAGAAGAATGGTCGCTATTCATATTATAGGATCATGTTTCTGTCAACTCAATGCATTTTTCAGCATTATCGTCTCATTGTAACGTGATAAATTTATATTACTAAATGAGGTCCTAATAGTGTATATCAAAATTTAACAGCTTCGATTTTGACATTATGACATATGAAGAAACATTCATCGTTGGCCTTAAAGTCCAGTCATTTTTTTAAAGCAATATGTTATTGCCTGATAATTGAAAACATACCTTACTCTTCACAAAAATACTTGTCTCCTGTTCCCGATACCTTCACCAAACAGTTTCATTAAAATTTTGGAAGTATTGGCATCTTGTAGCCCTAGTTTTGAGGCAATTGCATTGGAATAACATGTATTGCTGTCAAGGCAGCTCAAGAAGCCAATTTATTCTTCCACTTTTAGTTGTGCGATTGTGACGTCACCAACATGATTCTGTGATGTCATGAGGGAGGATGATGTCACAACGTAGGTTGATTTCACAAGGCAGCTGACTTCACATAGTTCTGGGCGCTAAAAACAACATCAAATTTGATGCAAAAAGCAGTAATTTATCATTGCAAATGCCTGCATGTCATAGCTAGGAGTTAACCGGCCTTCAAATTAGTGTCAATTGCACTTAATCACAGTAGTCTTACTCTGGAAATATACTTTGATGAGGCCATGCTGAAGAAAAGATTGATAAATAATATAAGCCAAAAATGTACTGCCTCAAAAAAATGTCCAGACTTTAGTGATCAAACACTGAGTTTGCACTTCTTGAAATTTACCAAACTAAACATTCTTTAAGGGGAACTGAACTAATTTCATGGTGATCAATTGCTTGTGACCAGAGACTCACCTTTGGATATTTGGGCACGTCTCTGTGCTGTCTGGTACATTAGGCTTAACTTTTAGCAGTCGCCAAATAATTCAGGTCCATCAGATCCTGTGTTCTAGGCATTTGGCTCAGATAAAACGTTGCCATATACTCTAACTTGATGTTTTCAGGCAATAAAACCCCATTAAGGAGGCAGGGTATTGATGGTTACATCAAGAAGAAATGTCTATTTACTCTTAACAGTGGTGTTTATATGAATGTTTCATGCAATCCATAATTGGGTTATGTTTCATAGAATCTTTTGGAATGTTTTCGAAGAATGTTTATAAGGAATATATTCAAGAATATCTCTATAGGGACAAACATTGAATGGGTCTGAGCCTCAATAAATTCACCAGCATGTATCTTGCTTCATAGGTTCAAAGCTTAACATCTACAGTTGGCTAAGATATGTAGATAGATGCATTATCATATGTCTGGAAGCAAAATCGAAAAGCAACAATGTTTACTTTTCCTGTTTGAAGATTAAGCGAGGTTTGAGATCACCGTCAGACATTCTATAGAATATTTATCTTTGGGCCCTTCTTTTCCATTTAAGTTAAATTTACACCAACTCGGATGTTCAAGCAAATTCACACCAAAAAGAAGATGATGCACCCTTCACCCAAGCAACATGTATGCAAACTTTCCATGCTGTGGCTCTTTACAATAAAGATTGCTGCTTTATTTGCACATATGGTGTCAACATTTCATAGTACTGAAACTAACCATAAGTTGCAGATATGTGCAATATATGGAAATTCAGAGATGCATCTGTCACTGTTTCATGATGTACAATGGAGTTTTACTGTGTAGACTAAAGTGAAAGCAATGTAAAACGTGTCTTAGGAATTATATGGGAGGCAAACACAGCTGCCACTTTCCTTCCAGCTTCTGAAATTTTAAAGCTTTAATCCTTAACAGCACTTTCTTCAGCATGTCAATAACTTGCTGGGCCTGGGGAGCCCTTTTTCATCCACTTTCATCCCCATATCCTTTTTATATCCTTTTCTATCCCTTTCTATCCTTTCTCTGTCCCTTGCTGCTCCTTTCCACCTGTTGGCTCCCACCTTCATTAAACAAAAGCCAGCTTGTGTGAAAATGTTTGAACTAACCTTGGCCAGAAGTTGGTTCCTCTGCTTCGTCTACTGATCTCCCATAAAAGTCAACGTTTCTTCCTGCAGCTTTTGAGGCTCAACGACAAAGAAAAGGCTTCTGAGTGGCATCCGTGTGGACTGCCTAATGGCCGTTGATGTTTCATTTTTCTGAGAATCTAGCTCTATTGTCATGATACTGGTTTTTAGGATATAGCGTTATCGCTCTTATTAATAATGCCTTGATAGTAACGGAGAAATGTTTCATACGTCCGGGGAAATAAGAGTGATTCTTTTAGCTGTAGTAATATGTCACTGTATAGCTGTGCAGGGGGGAAACCAGAAAATTCCAGTCGGTCTATTGGGTTCTCGCGTTGTGGAAAGCATAGCTCTTGACATAATGTGACTCCGCACTGATACAATTGAAGGGTAAAATATTTTAAAAATGTATCTTTAAAAATGCATCCCCCCATCCTCCCAATCTGCGTGCATCCCTGCAGCTGTAAATCCTGCAGTAAACCGTGTGTGCGATCCTTCAGGGTGTTATAAATGTATACATACCAAATTTAGGTAATTTTGTCAAATTTACATTTGGAACCCATAGCTCCAGGGAATCTTATACCATTCAGTGGTTGATTTGAATCTATCTGTAACATTTCTTGCATTGAACCTGAGTCTCCCCAGTCTCACCCATTAAACTTACATTCATCTGTGTTCCACTTCAAACGTCTGGCTGTGAACAAAGGACGACCTCTTCGCACTGACAAAATGTATGTGTATATAAAACCTCTGCTTTCAGCTACAGTGAAAAAAGATTAACACCTTTCTTTACTGGTGGGGGCAGGAGAGCTTCACCCCAAAGCCAGCAGTCATGTTACGTAATGTAGTAGATTTTCAAAAGGGGATTGCCAAAGGGCTTCATGTCAGATTTATAGAACAGCAGGGTGAGCGTAAAGCATGGTTTTGGAGCAGCAGGACAGGACAGGGCATGTGTTTACAACGGCCTATGGGGAAGGCATCACATGATGCAGAATTGGGGGTGCTTCGATTTGGTATTTAAAAAGTCTTCGTAAATTGACTTTGAAATTGGGAGTGCGTATCACTTGATCACCTTGTGAAGTATTTTTCATTGACACGATTCATTTATCACATACTTTGTATCCAAAACAGTCACAGATGGTAGATTCTGTGACAAAACTACCTTTTCCCTCTCCTGTAGACATGGAGGCGTCTGCCGGGGAGGCGTTGGCTCTCCTTTAGCTATTCCTCCATGCAAAGTAAGTTAGTATGGGTGCATTCCATTGCATATCACAGGACGATTCTCATTGCAGAGACCACCGTACTTTCAGAAAGCGGACACATATATGTGAAATTGATTTCTTATCAACATCAAAGGATAACGAAGTTTGGTCTGGCAGAGTGAGAGAGACATATACATCGTACAAGTAGTCATACTTCACAGAATCTGCTTCGGAGATATGTCTGAGATATGCGTCAAATTAAATTGAAAGCACAGGCAACATCTGGAATACTATTGAGTGCAGATATTCTGGATATTCTAGATATTCAGCTTTAACCAGTGCATCGACTGAGATTTAACACTCCACACACATCTAATGCATAGAGTTGGCAACCCTCACAAAGGCATATATACATCTGCCTGACTTTTTTCCTTTGTCTTTTCTACTTTAGGAGTTCCCTATTCTGGCATTTTTGCAACTGTCTTTTTACCTAAGGCGGTGATAAAAGGGAGGTTTCGCTGACATGAGGCCGACACTGTGAAATACCCTCCCATACAGATGTTCTGTCTCAGCCTTAAAGCCTGAAGGCGCACAAGTGAATAATGTGGCTTTTTGCTACTTTGCCTTTGATAGCTGCTTTGCTGGAAGGTTCATTTTATTCTGCTCTGTTCTTTATTTCATGAGGGGGAGAGGGTTAGCTGAGTTGGTACTACATGGGGCTGCCAGTCGCCGGACCCCGGGTTACATTCCCACTCTGGTCAGGTCACCCAGATTTATGTTGGACTGCGAATTCTATCATTTGTTGCCTCATTGCTGTGTCATCCTCCTATCCTGATTAGCCAACCAGGTGCATATTAATTACGGGACTTGAAACCGCAACTGTCAGCCCGTCTTTACCTTATGTTGGACTGAGGGCATCTTATGGATAGATTGATGGGGGATAGACAAAGGGTTTTGGGCTTGTGGTCAAGATCATTCCATTTTGGATTCATAGAAATGCTGTACAAAGCTCGGTATATTCATGAATGCTGTAGGTTTTTGGAATAACAAAAATACCATGGTTGTTTCAAAAAACCATTATATTATGCTATTTGAAACGCCAATCTTGTTTTTTTTAAAGCAATAGGCATGGCATTCTTAATGGCATCATGAATTATGTAGGTAATTGATTAATCAATGATTATTATATCCAACATGGCAACAGTCAAAGACTTGGTAAAAAAAAAAAAATTAACTGCTCCAATTTATCTGTTTGCAGTCAAAAACATTGCAACCAGACAAGGAGTGTTGTAGATATGGTCTTTTACAATACTATTGACTTCACTCCAACTTTTTTCTCATAATCTATGGTGAGACTAGAGCCTTTTTTATTGATTGCGAATCAATTTCACTTTTTTGCCTACAGCCATTGTGACTTGTGTTCAGTGGAAAGTAATTCACTCTATTTTACTGCCTTCCAGTCTTGATTGATCACTCTCAGCGTATATGGAGATTACAGATTGATTTCTTTCCCATTCCATAAATTCTTACAATTCCACTGACTCACTCTACTATGTCACTCACCATAGGTCCATGCATGACTGATGATAGCTATCAGCAATTTTGAATCGTTCTGAAATGAAATTCGTGCAATTATCGACAGATAGAATATCAGTTGCCTGAATTGTCATTTTGTGAATTAGCCGTCAAATTTGTAAGTCAGATATGTAGTTATAAAAATGTTCAGATTCGAAATGTTAGTTGTAATCTAGATTAGCCTCACTAAAAATGTATTTTTATATATAACTTATACAAGAATTGTCAAATCTCGAAGTGACTATACTGTTGTTAAGGTATTAAATTCTAGCAAGCATAGGTTTATACATTTAGGAACAGATCTGTATCTGTGAATGTCTGGATAAATATTCATTTTAATCTTAACCATTCTCAGAATTTCAAAACTCCACATTATATGAAACCAAAGCCTGTAAAATATTTCTACAAGAACAACATTTTGACGTTCGTGTTCGGTGGCAGGATACAATTTCCTTTTTTCCTAATTAAGGAAATGCTTGAATTTGGCTGCATTCTCAAGTGGCATGTTGTGGTGTCCTGAGTGTTGTGGGAAGTGTTCTTCTGTTTTGCTCATCAGGAATTCTGCCTCTGCAAGAGACATTGCCTTGGATCACGAAATCTTTTGATTTTTCACACTGTACTTACTGACTTGCAAGTCAGTTGCCAAAACTCTGAGGTTGTCTTCTGACTGTCTTCTGGTTGTGTCTGGTTTATTTCAAGCCATTTCTGTTCTTTCTACAAGACACTGACACCATTTTCAATAGGATATCTGATCTGTGATATCGGAATATCTATGTCTTTCTCATTGTGTGGGTTTCAGGAGGGTAAACTCGTAAGTCTGGAAATAGGTCATCTTCTTACATCGATGCTCTTTCGGTCCGGTCCTATCGAAACATATCATTTGGTCGAAATATCGTCAGCAACTGTTCTGGTTCTTGTAACAGAAGTGGACAGATCTATAGTGGTGATGAAATATGATAAGGTTATTAGTTCTTAAGATACTCTTACTTCATTACACCAAGTGTGTGGTATTACTTTTGCTTAATTAAGTACCTTGATTATACTTTTAATGTAGTTAATGGTTTTTCGATGTCTAAATGGTCTGGTACATCTATCTATCTATCTATCTATCGGTGAGGGTGAGCTAGGCTGCCAATCTCTGGGTCCCGGTTCAAATCCAGCTCTTGCCGGGTTACCTTGGCCTGTGTTGGATGGCTGTTTCTATCACTCTTCGCCTCATTGCCGTGCCCTCCTCCTGTCAATTAGCCTTCTAATTGCATAATACCACTGCATAATACAGGATATAAAGCCCCTATCATCCAGCCCAATCATAATACAGGATGTAGGGCCCAAATCATCCATCCATCTGTCTTTCTACTTAATCTGTTTGGCGTCAAACACAATTATCGGCTGGCATCTTGCCAAGTGATTATATAGAGATGCTTTCTTCATAATTCTTTGGTCTCTGCAGCTCCAAGCAATAAAACTGTGGAGCTACAAAGCTTTATCTGGGATCTCAGCTGGATCCAACGTAGATGCTTAGCAAGCCAGCCACGTAGATTGACAAAATGCTCAGATATGTCCTCACCCCTTAATAGTGATTTCAGAGCACGCTAGCTTTTCTGTGTGACAGCAGTCATAGATGCCAGACTGGTTGCCATGGTGCTCGTTGCTAAGGAATGGAGTCCTTAACGACCACGAGAGACTCCTCGTTGCATGCGAGAGCCACTCAATAGGCATCCAATAGACATTCCTGCACACCATGCAATATGGATGTCACAAATCAGAATGTGTGTCATGGTAATCCTTGGCACTCGAGTCATTCGAGAATGATAGGAATTCCAGAAGCAACTCAAGCAGTGCGACCAAGTTCTTCAAGTAGGGACAAGCTGGATTTTGCTGCTGCTCTGCATGATATTGTGGATGTGGTTTAAAGTTCTGTGTCACAATGAGCTTTGTTTCTCTGAGAGAGTTATGGTTTCTGGTTATGATTTAAAATGTGTCTGTGCATTGCAAAATGTCTACTCAATGTCTAGAACTGTGATCATGGCGTTTGTATCAACACATGTTGATCAGGCTCAAGTTGATTAACCTCGAGAGGTCCTCCACACAATGACATTCTGATAACACATAAAGGGGAGGATTGGTCTAGTGGTAGCGTGCTGGGCTGCCAATCGCTCGGTCCAGAGTTCGAATCCAGCTCTTGCCAGGTCACCTGGGCCTATGTTGGACAGCTGTTTCAATCATCCTTCGCCTCATTGCCGTGTCCTCCCCCATGTCCTAATCGAGCTTCCAAGTGCATAAATACAGGACGTAAAGCCCCAATCATCCATCCATCCATCCTGATAACGCATAAGGATATTTTTTATATGAATAACTTTTCAGTGCCATCTGAAAGTAGATGTAGGCCTATTCAACGGCAAGACAGGGCTGTCCCTTTTACTTCTGTCATTTCTTTAATTTTGTTTTTCTCGTGTCAGTTACGTGCCATGCCAACCTTTGCATGCATAGTTCTATCTTTGTCCTTTGCTTCATGATGTTTTCTCATTTTGGGATTGTCATGTTTTCGTTGTATTTTATAATGAACCATTCTGGATGACATTAATTTTTTGAGAAAGTAACAGAAATATATGGAATATGAAACTCTTCGTTGCGGTGACATTAAAGTTTATTTAATGAAACTGCATACACGTGTGTGGCTCTTGACAAATATTTCTATGTGGGATCCATTATGCTCTGGGATCAGGTTACTCTTATTAATCAAGACATAAATGCTCATGTGCAAAAAATACATCAGATTCAGAATCTTACATTTTAATCAGACATGTACAATGCATTATTGTGTAATTGGAATGTAACAATACCTCAATGCCATTTAAGGCAGACCTTAGAAAGTTGACTTAAAAAAGCTCCTTAGGAAACTGATGCACTTGTGTTATAAAGAAGGCCTTTATTAAACTTATTAAACGACATGCTCTCTCCACAAAATTTGAAATGTGTTATTAAAAAAATACTTGATTATCAAATTACTCAAAATTACCCCAAATTTACACAAACATTATGCTTTCCTTGTTTTGATGATGGTACATCCATTTGACTAATCCTTTCTGGAAAAAAAAGCTAAATTTATTTGTTTTATTCCATTTCAAAGTTATGTTAAGATAGAAGGGAAACTGTGTCTGTAGAGAGTAGCCTACATGAAGTACTGAAAGCCTGGATTTAGTTCTGCAGGAGCTCTGCCTGAGACCCAGGTGCAACTGTCCTGACAACACTCTCTTCACGTCAGTCATGAGTCAGCGGCGACTACCAGCCAGTTGTGACTGTGATGACTTTAAATGGGCCTCATTTTATCTAAAAGCCAAGGTTGAGGTCTGAAGGCTTCGATTCCAGTTCTATGGCGGTAGAGTCACTAGAGTGTCAGGGAATTATACAATAATATTGACATTGAAAATAAAATATATTGACCTTTCCTCTCTTTAACATATTAGGGATACTCTTCGATCATGACTAAATTCAGTTTTCATGAATTGTAGAATGTGGAACCTTGCAGTTCCTATGACTATATTCTGGTCAAGTATAGACCTATATGATTCTGAGCATGGAGTGGGTCAGAAATGTAGTTGAATGTAAGAGGGTTTTACGCCCTATAATTTTGTGCTGGTTCTGCATAGGCAGGGGCCACCGCTATGGGGTGAGGTGCAAGCTTGATACTGACGGAGCATTATCATTCTCTCCCCCACCTACATGTTACACAGGAGGTATTGAATATTGTCATTGTAATAGTAAGTGTTTATCAAGTGAGTCGCTTGACGTGTCCGAGACAGTTCTCCTTCAAGACTCTTTCCTACAAATGGGCCTTTTACTTTTCACATTGGGACCTGCATCAATCTTAGCCCGAGGGTGTAACCAACACTAAGATCTGAAGGTTACTATTAGTGACCCATCTGCCAAAACAACATGTCACTTTCCTTTTTGCTTTGACCTCTCTTCCCCCGGCTGACTTTACCTATCTTCCTTTGTCTCAGATCTTTTCTGTCTTTACTGTGTGTCTATAGCTCTGTGTTTCCTGTCTGTTCCTCTGCTCTGCCTGCCCAGAGTTTGCTGTCTTTACTCCAGTACTTGACAGTCGTCGTGTCTGCAGATACTCCAAGGAGCCTGCAAGCTTTGCCAAGCAAATACACAAAGAGACCAAGAAAATACTCCAAGGGACCACAGTGACATTTCAGCCAAGAATTTAATGGCACAAGAGAGGGCTGGCCAAATGGAAAAACACACCAGGGGGACTGATGTGTCATGACTGGCAATCTAAACCATGGATGGCCAATAACACTTGTTCCACTGTGGCTAACCTTGAGCTGTTGTAGTTACAACGTTACATCGTAAATCGATTGCGGATAGGTCTGAATTGACAACGAATTGACATGGAATTGAAGGGAATTGATAATGAATTGACTGGGAATTGGCAATGAAGCTATACATGATTAAATGATGGGTCTCTATTCACAGTAGTCATCACTCAGAAGGTGTCCGCAGTATTGATCAATGTGGAACCCGATGCCAGACAGTCAATTTGCCAATAAACCAATTCGCCTAATTTCAGCAATGAAGGAACTACAAACAGGTACTATCTGGATTACTGATACATCAATATTCTGTTGTAAACGCGCTTGTCAGGAACTCTATGCTTCAAGATTTCAGCATATGTAAGAAACGAAAGACGTCGAAATAGATTCTACACTTTACGAGTTTGCACAATGAAAGAACCAGACTTAAAGCAATAAACGACAGACATCACAAAAAAGTCCCTGAGTGTCTGCATCCCCACATATAAGCCATCTTTAATATCCTCTTAGTTGCACTACTGTTGCAGTTTAATCACAGATACTTTTCATACCTGTTGGATTTTTGTGTCTCGTTTTTTGTGTCATTCTTCTAAAAGAGCCTGTGGGAAGGCCGCCCGGCTGGCTGGCTGCAACTTGATAGTCCTTTTGATGTAAAGCAAGGGCGTAAATGGGGCCGCCCTACAGCTTTTCTTGTGGCTTTAAATACTAACAGTAGCCAAATGGCTGGAAAATCGCACCAGTTGGCTGCCCAACTGACCTAAATATCTAAGCTTATATTTGCAGTTGGGTGGGTTGATCAGTTGTCAAACGATGTTGTCAAACAGTGACATCAGTGGATGATGTATAGGAAACATGATTATGGCGAAATGACAGAGCACAGGATGTAGAAATTGCTTCTGATTGAAGTAAGGAAATTGATGAGAAAGATTGATAAGACATCTTGTGACGGAAGAGGAAAAAGCATGTGAAATAGGCTTGCTTTACTCCTCTTTACTTTCATGTGTCATAAGCGTTTCACTTTGTCTTTTGACTCGGTTCTTTGACTTGGTATTTTACTTCGGCTTAGCCTGATGAATGCATGATACCATTGATGGCTGTTTGGCTGAGATACATCAGTGGCCCAACAGTTCTTTCATCATGCGATCCATGCATTTTTGATGCTATTTCATACGGTCAGCTTGGCGCCTCAAGGTACCCGCTGACTTCTTTTTTTCATCTGTATTTTGACAAAGACAGACCGGCTTACAGACACACAGGCAGACAAAGAAAAACTGCCATTCATCCTTTACTTAGCCTTCACACAACAGACTTACAAGCACATTCTATGCTCAATTGGCCAAATTACAGACAGACAAATTATGGGCTAGGAAGGCAGTGGGAAAAAACAGTGGATGGATGTGTATTTCATTGACAAAGTACAACATTTCTCAAAGAATAACTCCGTGTGAGTCATGCCGAACAAGGCACAAAGGGAGCTATAATTGAGCTCATAAAATGTGCAAAACACACGATTGTACAGAAAAATTACCTTAATGGGCTGTTCAAAAGTTTCAAGGCTTTTACAGGTCTATAAAGAAGCAGTTATAGCATAAATGTCATGCTGGAAGCGATTTGTTTGAGAATAATGTTGTGTCTACTGCAATGTAGAGTTATAAATGGTGATATCAATAAATTCAAGGATGTAGAGCTTTAATGATTGCATAACTAGAAATAACAATATTTCATGCAGCTCCAAAGAAAGTATACACTGAAATATGATATACCATGCAGCAAAAATGCACTTCTAACCGACCCATCAAAATAGCAATTAACCAGTACCACTGGCGTATGATTTCCTTCTGCCTTATCTGTTGTTGTTATATTTGTTTATGTGTACCTGTCATTCACATTTCTTTGATCATGGGCATTATGTCATTTGTGTTGCCCTGGCCTCCACCTGCCACGTTAACCTCCTGGCACCGGTGCGGCCCCGAGGATCAATCATTCGGTGCTGGACACTGGAGCACAAAACGCTGCGTTGTAGCGAAACTGGTCATACATAGCGGGGCAGGTATGTAAAAAAATAGTGCATTTATACATAGAAGCATGAAACTTGGCGCACACTTAAAAAACATCTATACACACATATTTGGATAGGGAGCCACTTCAGATTTAGCTTAGGTGGCTACTGGCAGCCATTTTCCAAAATGGTGGTCAATTCTTCCATTTTGCTGCTTTCTGTGTAGTTCCTACAAATAAATTACACGTAAATATATTTTTTTATTGCCTCTCTAAGTATTCAGTACATTACTAAAACATTTTTTGGTAGCCTTGGTCTACTTTCAGGCTTGTTGGAATCTTTTTGTTAGAAATATTGATTCAAACACTGGATTTTGCGGTTACGGATGGTTACACCAATTCTCTATAAATCTCAAAATAAGTTACATATTTGAATTCCTTGTAAAAAGAGCTTTCAAATGAGTACCCGCATCAATGGGTTTTGTAAACTTGGTACGAAAATGGAAAAAATGAAAATAAAATGATTGTTGAAGATTTTGATTTTTCTTCAATTTTGACAAAAAATTCTCGAAAACTATTGATGCGACCATTCATTTCAAAGCTCTTTTTACAAGGAATTCAAATATGTAGTCGGATTTAAAATCAATTGAGATTCAATGAAACTATAGGAAACCGCGAAAATGATACATTTTCTTCAACTGTTCTAACAAAAAGGACCCTGAGTACCCTAAAATTCCTCAATTCAATCTAGAAATCAATTGATAATGTTTTTTAGATCATCAGAAGGAATAATTAGCACTGTTTTCATACTTTCAAAGTATAGACACTTCACAGAAAGCAGGAAAATGAGATAATTAGCCGCCATTTTGGAAAATGGCTGCTATGGGTCAACCAGGTCAAATCTGAAGTGGCTCCCTATCTAAATATTTTCTTTAAGACGTTTTTGAAATGTGTGCCAAGTTTCATGCTTCTATGTATAAATGCACTATTACTCCCCTATTCATGACAAATCTGCCCCGCTATACAGGGATAGTTCGAAATATGTGGCATTTATAATAGAAAGATGGAAGACATGGCAAAATGGGACGCCGTGTGAGAGATACAATGCATCCATTATTGACGTAAAAGTATAATGAGATTGTTCTGTACCTGGCTGTGTATCTGTATATAGATTACAGGAAATTATAATTGTTAGTTCTTACAATGTGTACCTCTTTTAAAAATATTTAATTTACAGGTTGTAACGTGACCAACCAATTTAACTAGGTATTTATCAATCAAGATGATGTGGTTGTGGCAACCACACACTGATCATTCCTCGATCATTACAGGTCTTGGTTTTGACAACCAATAATTATTTTGTTTAACCAATCTAAAATCAATCTTGTTGATGTTGCGCCGATGAAGTATGGCTTTAATATAATTATGTGCTTTATGTCGACATTAACAACTTCTGCTAGGTTGTACTAATAATGCTTGGTTTTACTTCCCAACCGAATCTATCTAGGATACTTATTTCAAAACCTACTATAAAGATTGATTAGATTCACGGTCACAGCATCTATCTATGAATATTGCAGAAGGCGGAAACACAGATTGCAGAATTCTCTGAAGTACAAATTAATGCACTGAAGTACAAATGTGATTGTGTGACCCTTGTAATCAAATCCATCATGTCTGGCTGCGCTCATTATTGGTCCATCCCAGTCTAATGCCTCTACTTGAGGCAGCTTTGTCCAGTGAATTAATTCCGTCTCACTTCTTTGAGATTACTGTCACTCAAAAGCCTGACTCAGCCCTGTCCATTAGGCAGATATTGGGCACTGATAGGCTTAAACATTATCTGCCCGCACCACATGGGCTTTGCAGCTGCACCAAGACTAGACCGACCTGCTGATCTACATGACTAATGGAACGCAGCAGACACTATAACAGCCTGCCCCAGTGTGATTAAATGATTCCTGATTGATATGTTCATGACATGTCATATTGATAATATTAATAGAGTCATAATTTACAGAATTGTGACAGACATCTGGAGAGTCGGGAGTTACAATGGAACCACTATTAAAGAGGAAATTTTAGTGACTGGAATGACTGTTGTCCAGTGAAGTAGTAGCCATGCAAGGTTGAAAAACAAAGTTCAACTTGACATGTCGCACAAAAGCTGAAGTTATTGCTACAACTATCATAGTTATAATGCAAAAAGAATGATGCTCAGGACTACATTGTGTGTATCTGAAGTAGTATATGAAATTACTGCTGGAAGGGGGTGGGTTTCATTGCTGGTATGATGTAGTTAAACCACATCTATATTTTTTAAAGACAGGTTGCGGGAGGAGATCCTTCATCTATATTTATCAAATATGGCTGTTTTTCATTGTAAGCCTGTAAAGATTAAACCTGTCTCTTGAGCAAAAAGCTTATTTCTAATTCTTCCATCACACATCCAACAAATCGGTCTAATGCTATTTAGGATATCTCTGCTATCGTGGGTCAAAGCTGCTTCATACGGATCATAGATGTTGATGCCTTCTGTCAAAGACCCACAATAGCCCATCTCTTATGCTTTTTGATGTAACCTTTTCCTCAGTATTATGCTAGTCTTCTTTATTCATATTACAAAAATGATACAGAGAGGATTGTGTCATGCCATTTATGCATCGATGATGCATTCATTATTTGTGAAACGTTGTAGTAAAATGCCTGCCATATGTCATTGATATATATGCCTGGAGTATCAATCAAGATACCTGTTTTATGATTTCACACAGAAAGAATAACAATTTGTGCAATAGCAGGGGTGGGTAGAGTTATTCATGTTTTTCCTTTCAAAGAACTCGTTATTTCTTTTCTGGAAAACGGCTGATTGCTTAACAAATCCTTGTGTTTGGTAAACTACAAGAACAGACCGTGTGGTCAAGATAAAGCGTGTAATGAAGTCAATATCATGAGACCTGATGCTGTGATGGTGAGGCGTTAGATTATTTTCTTATATCATATGGCTAGTGGAAATACTCGCTTCTCATTGGCTGACAGCCGTGCAATATTCTACGATATTGCACGCATTATATTGCACGACCATTTTAACATGTGAAAGATTGGACGGACCTGAGAGGAAGCACCACGTTTCAGTGCTGCTGCAGCCACAGACTGACAAACAATTTGTGTTTTCCCGTTTTAGTAAAAAGTGCACTGTACAACAACGGAGGCAGTTAGAAAGCTGGTTTTAGCGGCAAAAGATGCGTCTATTAAGGGGCTATTGGAATATATACTTTTCGTATTGATTATTTTATTTGCTTGATCAGAATAAAGCAATAAGTGACCGAAAAACAGCGTTTTTGCCGATTTTTCCGTGATTTTTTAGTGTTTAGAGGTCTAAAGTCTGCTATAAAGTTTCAGAAAAAAATCGAAAATAAAATCCATCATCAAGTAAATAATTTTTCCATTCCGAAAGTGTGAAAATTTTTTTTGTGAGTGAAATATCTATTGCCTTTTGATGAGATACATTTTAAAAAGGCGGATCAAAAGAAACACAAAAAGAGTTTGGACAAGGAATTACAGCCCTTTTCTTTGCATTTGACACAAAAAAACCATATGATATAACAGTTATTGCACATCACCTCGTGCAATATCAGTTTTTATGGCACCTCGGTGACTAATATTGCCATAAAAACTGATATTGCACTCGGTGCTGTGCGATAACTGTATAATATACAACGTCTTTGTGTACTCCTTATTTCCAATGAAGGTTCTTGTGCTTGCCTGAATAGTTGTTAATTGAAATATCACTGCAAAGATGTCCAACTGGGTAGTTACACAATGAGCTTTATATAGGCTTGTATTTGCCACCCCTACATTACTCTCCATCTATAATAGTTACTAACAGACAGTCTGACACACAAAGTAAGAGAGAAAGAACAGCCTCGCTTTCACTTTGCCTCTCCCCATTACTACACAGCTCCCCCTTTGTTTGGGCTGAAGCCACGTTCTGTTTTCTATTGACAAGGTCTCATGTTAGGTTAGAACAAAAAGGGCAGGAATTGAGCTGGGGTTGGGATGGTGGCCCCTGAAGCCACATCACAGCCGCTTGACATGCAGAGTTTCATGATAGCTGTAATCAGGTCATTCCATCCGACAAAACAAGGTTAAACAAGACAGGAACACATGTTTTCATCCTAACAACATTAAAACCACTCAATAAGTTTAGGATTGCAAATAATTTTGCATTACAAAATGTTGTTTAAATTTTAATCTGGGGGAAAATTTAAGGGAATACGTGTGACAAGTTCTGAAGGAAAATAAATAGACAAATAAGAAAGCAGATATTAGATAGACAGAGAGATAGGATGGTTATCTTTCATGTAAGGTGACAGTTGCTCTAAGCTCATGATATACAATCATACCTTAAAGGATTTATTCTGTCTTTCTTCCGACAGACAGCAGATTTATAATGTATTTATCTTATCCGCCTTATTGGTATTCAGTTCGTGCCTTTCTATAAATTTTCGGTGAACCTTCATAAGCAAAATCCCAGCTGGGTGTCGTTCGGATGAGATGTTAAATCGGTGGCCCTTGTATCAGTGTCTGCGCAGGGCAAGTAAAAGATCCCTCATAATTATGGGGTAAATGTTGAGGACTCCCACTCTCTCTCCCATCTCATCAATTAACCATCATGAGCGCCCAGAACTGGGCTTAAAGGCATGCACTTACCATATCTATCTATCGATCTATCTATCTGTCTATCTATCTATCTATCTATCTATCTATCTATCTATCTATCTATCTATCTATCTATCTATCTATCTATCTATCTATTTTTCTGTCTGTCTATCTGTCTATCTATGCCCTTCTGCAAATGAACCACACTTTTTCATGACTCCCCCGTTGCTCATCTTGAATTTGGAGTTTCAAGGCATAATTCAAATTCAACATGAACTCATTTGATATTTTATCTTAGTTTCAGACTTTCATTTTATTTCATCTCATCATTTTCTGGAAATATACTGATAATTGTGATAATGTAAAATTCACTGCAAAGACCTAAGAAAGTGCAAAAAGCCGCTCCCTTGCAATCAGATAACAATGGAATTAAAGTCATTTAGCAACATGGCCATGTTTGTGATGTGACATGTGGTGTAACTTAAAAAGGAAATGTCATTAATGAGACTCCTTAGAGAAAATGATAAGAGATCTTTTCGAAAATATGGTTGCCAAATCAAATGAATAAATGTTAGTTAGATTACTTTAGATTGATGTGCTATTATGTTACTTTGTTCTAAAATTTGGGAAAGAGTCATAATGAACATACTGGGTTGGATAACACTGGGTGTTAGATGATTGTATTTGAGCAAGGCATTGCTGTTGCTGTACCACCTGCCTACTTTCAGCTCATTGGGCTTCATGCATCTAACCAAGAGGGGCCATTTCAGTGACGGAAATCAGGACACATAAAGGACATTTGATTAGGTCCTTGGTCTGCTGCATGGCCTATTAATCATACCGCTGGCATGGGGTTAAGCGGACTGAGCCCTTCAGGTCTCCACCTGATGGACATTTTGTCCCCTAATTTGGCCAGGTTGACTGGACATTGTGCTTCTGGTCACTTGTGACAATAACAGCATTGAGCATGTCATGTGAAATGAATGGGGTGTTTGCGGCTTTCCCTATCTTGGGGGCGGGGGTAGGTCAAAGCCAACACCCCAGATTGATGCCAAGAGGTCACACAAGCCACATCTCTATGCAGAATGTCATTATATGGGTTATTGGGCCGTGCCCTTTATATCTCCCATCTCACGGCATGCCTGTGATATATGTGTTGTGTCACTTTGCCATGTTTGGTCATCTGATATCATATCTTCTATGACATTACATGTACATGTATGTAGGGATGTCTCCTTGTGTTTACTCTGGGGTTTGAGCTGCAATCCTCTTATCCGGATGACATGACGCCTGACATCACAGCACCCTTGCCCTCTCCCCTTATTAACCAGATTAGCTACAGCAGAAACGGAAAAGAGCACCTACCGAGAGCTGATACTCCGCATCCCTTGGCCACTATCCCCTAAACTATTCCCTCCTGATGAATGAGAATTTCTTACTATTTCTATCTATGCTCCTTTTGGTAGTTAGGTTTACGCACATCAGTCCTTTATTGAACGACAACATTTCAACTATGTTCCATTGAGATAATAAAAATGATTGTGATTTTCATATTGGAAGATATTATCTGTATAGGGAAGTAGGAAAGATTAACCCAAAAAATATAAAGATTTGATAGTTGCAATTCTGATTTAGTATACCCATGGGCCCAGTGATTCACTATGCCTCTTCCCCTCTCCTTTAGTTATTATTATTATAACATTTTATTCATGTATAAGACGATACATAGATTCAAAAACAAGTATAAAAAAATTTTAAAAGGGTAAAAACAGTTAAAAACAGATCAATCAGGAAACACATAAAAATTCTATGAGGTCTTTTACCTCATGTAAATCTAGGCTGCTTGGCACAATGCTATCACGCTCTTGAATTAGTTCAGAAATCTGATAACTAATTCTGAGATCCTCATCCGGACAACTATTCATCCACTGTCTGTACACCTTTTTACACAAATCTGTACTATTACAATTAATTGTAGGCGTTACACAACAATAGTTTATTAATATATGTCTAATATTACGACCCAGTCTAGAATTTGAGAGTATTGAATTTTTATATATATGGTTAACAACATTATTTTTACTATAAACACCAGAATAGAAAAACTTAATAAATCGCTGCATTAAATGTATATTAATTGGTGGAGTTCTTACAATATGAGGAATATACCTCGAATGAGTTGTTGGTGGTAAATTCATAATTCTACGCATTGCTTTCCTCCATTGTTTACACAAATTATTTATAGCAGCGCCATTAGAAAAATCGATAAAGTTAGACCCATAGAGGGAAGTACAATATTTTTCATAGAGACTATGTTTGATTACAGAGCTAATACCAGAAAAACTGGCAATTACATTATTTACTTTACTGTTAAAATCCTTTACAATATTTTCTACCAAAGCATCATTTCTATCTGTACAAATACTATGACCTAAATAGTTAACACTGGACACTTGTTCGACCTTATCATTATTAACTGTAACATTAAGTATGTGACTATTATTTTCTTTTGTACAATGCAAAATTTTGCTCTTTTTACCATTGAAAGTTATATCATATATTTTCGCAAACTTCTCTACTTTGTCACTCATAACCTTTAACGCAGTGACAGATGGCGCAAGTACAACTATATCGTCAGCATATGCTACACATCCAGTGAAAAAGTCACCGACATGACAACCATAACCAGAATTTTTAACATTTTCTAGTAAACCATCGATATAACATGTAAATAATACTGGAGAAAGTACACCACCTTGTTTCACGCCATTAGATATATTAAAATAGTTCGAAACAGAGTCATTAAACTTCACCCTAATGATTTGTTTAACATACATATTCACAAGTAATCTTGTATACAATGGATTTAGATTACGCTGTAACATTATCTCAAACAATTTAACAAAATTGACCTTATCAAAGGCCTTTGAGGCATCTAATGCTAACATATATACCTCTCCACCTCTATTAACATAATAATCTATAGTTTCACTGACTACTGCATTTGCCATACCAGTGGAGTGCTTTTCCTTAAAGCCAAATTGCAGGTCTGACGTGCTTAGATTAGTTTGCTCTTTTTGTAGCATAAAGATATCCATGATTTTACAAAGTACATTTTGAAGACATATTCCTCTAAAATTATCAGAATTATTAATCTTTCTATTTTTTTGGAATTGGAACAGATGTGCCTACTAACATAATATGAGGACTTATACCATGAATAAACATACAATTAAAAAGATTTACCAAATGCTTAAATAACAATGGGGGTCCATGTATAACATGATCAGAGAACATTCCAATATGACCATCAGATTTACCACTTTTAACTTTGAGTATAATCTTATCCATATCACTAAACTTCATTAAACAGCTATTGACATCATCATCAGACAAAACGGAAGATCTTTTGTCACACTCATCCAAAATTGCTTTACATTCATTACGATTAAACCCAATTGAATTAAAAACACTTTCAAACTTATCAGCAAAAACCTGAGCAATTTTATCATTCCCAGTTACACCATCAACGATACTTGGCGAGCTTTTAACATTTTTACCTTTAACGGCTTTTACTTCTTGCCAGAAATCTCGGCTATTACTCTTAGCAAGACTTTTAGCCATACGCTCCGATCTTATAATATTTTCTTTACTTTTAACCATTTTGACAACCTTGTGATAGTGCAATCTAGATTTCCTCATCATATCAGCCACATGGCCTGTGTGTGGTTTACCACAGTCTTTCCATAAATGATGCCATTCTAATGACACACTCCTAGCACCTTCACAATATTCTGACCAACCTGCCACCGTAGGTTTACGAGTGACCCTTCCATCACTGGTCTGGGGCAAAACTTTACTTGCATTTAAGCAGGCATGTACAATGTCACTACAATATTGTTCAATACATTGGCTATGAGACTCGCATTCTAATAGCCTACAATCTATACAATCGTTAGGAACACTGATATTATGTAATTCATACTCAAGGTTTTGTTTATGTAAAGCTATATCACGTAGAGAGGCCTTGTACCATGCAGTGCGCGGAAAGCGCTCAATCTGATTTTG
This sequence comes from Platynereis dumerilii, assembly GCA_026936325.1. Lineage (NCBI taxonomy): Eukaryota > Metazoa > Annelida > Polychaeta > Phyllodocida > Nereididae > Platynereis > Platynereis dumerilii. The sequence continues at coordinate 24,433,136 of JAPTHN010000011.1, forward strand.
CAAATAATACTCACAATTGATATCGAACTGTGTAACAACAGCAACATGATCTGATGCATTATAAATGTTATCTACAGTAAAATGCTTATTAACAAATTGCACAACACTATCAGACACCAGTACAATGTCATGATCAATGTGACTTCTACCGCCACTACCCTTAGCTTCGAAGGTATATGAAACTTCAGAACATGAAAGATTTTTACAACAATGGAATCCCTCACTATCACAGAAATTAACAAGCTCATTTGTATGTGAGGTTGACCTACTCAGATCAACATTGAAGTCCCCTGCAAATATGACAAAGTTGAAGTTGTTACTATTACATATCATTGAGACCTCTGACAGGATATCCTGCATAACATCTAAGTTATCTTCAGTTCTATTGTCACAAGGCATATAAACATTAAACAATGCAAAGACAACACCACCATTCATAGATACCTTACATGCAGTAAGCCTAGTAGATACAGTGTCAATTTCAGCTATATCAAGCTTAAGGCCAGACCTCCACAGAATTGCACAACCACCGTGCGGTCTGCCAGTGTGTATTTAATTGTTTGAATCATCAGTTGATATACATAAAGGTAATACACAATTTGAATGATTACTAACAATTTTCTCTTTTTATTTGCAGGTGAGTAAAGAACCTTGCTTTGAATATTTCCCATTCGTTTCAAGTTTTAAGGTAAGGCAAAAGCTTGGCTGAAATTTGGTATATTTAAAATGTATCGGCCTATTCGGGGTGGCTTGTGGAATCAGAACCATAAATTTACTAAAATATTGCTCAACCAGTCATGTGTAATTGCTACTATAGATAGGGACATATTATTATATTCATAGATATATTTTTGGATGAGAACATTAGAGACAAGATTGAGTAAAGTTATAATTAGACGGAATTCATAATACAGAAGGGCAACCTCAAAATTGTAGAACCTAAATAATCAAAGAAAAGAAGAAGAAAAAAGGTAATGATTCATCAAATGATTTACATTCACAAATTGTTATTAACATTCAAAATCACTCCATCCTCTTCTGTTATTGCAAAAAAGTCTGGCCCAATTCACAGAGATTTTTGAAATAGATTATATCATACATGAAACTAGAAATTATATCAAACCAATAGTCCTGAGAGAAAATCCAATCGATGCAATCATCAAAGTTTGAGGTATTTCACACAAGAGGGCACTAGTGTTGGCTCAATTGGAGTATCAAAAGAAGGGCGTGGAAGGGCGAGCAAAGAATGCCGATGCATAGAAGTGAATGTTTAGGAGTGAAGGCATCACACCAGGGGGCATAATTATGATATCGGATAATATATAGGGTTGTACATTTATCAGAGTATGAAAATATCTGTTACGGTGCACATGTCAGTAAGTTAATGGAATATGTAAACGGAAAACTATTCGATGTGTGTGTCAACCACATTTGAACTAAGTCAGATACTTGACAGACTGCCTGAATATTTATGAGTGTAACACCGGATGATATCATGTTACACAAAAGTTCACTGCAAAGTTCTTATCACATGTGACTGAGTTTGATGTTCACAAGTTTTGTGATATATTCCATATCTCTCAGAGAGCTCTGTAATTGTGATATGGAATTCAGATGTCATGTCAAATCGCACAATTTCTGTTATGGAAATTCCTGTATTCTTATTTACATGCCATGTAATCTGAGCTTTCTCCTTTTCCATTCTGAAAAGCAGGAATCTTCTTCTTATATTTCAAGGCACTATTTCAATATTTTATGAATCAATAGGAAAAGGAAATTGAATCTGCTGCAAAGTTTTGTTCTTTCTGTTATACAACTATCTGATATGAAGTGGTGAAAGCGTAGAGGTTTTTATTTCAGATCATAGAAGTGTAGTAAACTTCTATGGTTAGATAATTCTGATAGTTTGGTTATGAATGGAAATGATCAGTGAATTTCCAATTTTGGGATGTACATTGAAGTTGATTATGGTCTGTGACAAATAGTAATTACCCTAATTCACATCAATGGTACCTTAATGATCTATATTTACTCCATCTTTGAAAATATCTAACATAAATTCTATTCTGCGGAGCCATGCATTACTAATGCATTGCATGTATGGTGGAGATTTTGATAATGCAACTGCAGTAATTGAAGTTTAAAATACAGAGCTACCTGAAAATAAGTGAAATGGGTGATGTTTTTTCATTGGGTCATTTGTAAACATCCTCAACCAGACTGATTGTAGAAACATGCATTCTCATCCATTTAGATGAAATTTGAAAACCTATTGCGTCATAAAGGGGGATATTTGAGGTATATGAGATTTTAATCGCTGCAAATTTTCTTTGCTCAGTTACACATGTGTCAGAATAAGTGAGCGTTATCCCCTTCCCATTGAAATATCATTCGTTGCAGATATACATCAAATATCCGCTTTTATGAAGCTATATGTATTTAAGTCTATGTTTGAGAACTTGAGAATCAATGCTCCGGGATTGCTCCCAAAAACAATCTGGTTGGGGATGTCTCATTGACCCAGTAGTGAAACATCACGGTTTCACTTACATTCAAGCACCACTGTAAGTGGACTGGGTACTCAAGACTATACTTACCATATAATGAATGCTTAAGATTTGGGTTTTTGTCTACAGGCAATCCTTCTGTTCATTGCATCCCGATAGCTATTAATACTTACCTTATTTGTGATTCTCTACATTATGCTTCATTTAACAGGCCGTTCTTTGATATCTCAGTATTTGTTACATTATCGCAACAAAACACATGCAACGACATCATTTCATCTTTGTTAGATTATCCCAAGATACAAACTAAAGCATTAGTGGCTGGATAAATGTCTGGTATCAAAGACTCCTACATGTTTTTTCATGCCTTGATGCCATAAATGTTTGGTACTCCAGATTTAAATGTCTCGTTTTCTCTCTTTGAATGTGGTTGCAAATAAAATACCTAGAATCATTAAAGTATTTATTATTTTGTTTATTACGGTCTCTCTCCACTCCAATGTCTATTTAAAGCACCATCTAAGGATAATGTGAAGCATAAGAATATTGATGGTCATGTTGACTCATTGAGATGTATACTGTTTCATGAAAATTTTATTAAACCCTATTCGAGAGAGCACCTTTTTGTACATATGTTAACTAAAGCTTCTTAATATTTACCTTGTTTGATTTTTTATAGGAATGTTTTTATTGTATTTTTACGTTATGTGCAATCAAGTTACTATCATTTTGCTCTGTACAATTGTTTTTCCTCATTTTAGGGGGTTGAATAAAACAAAATCTATTCTTGAATGAGTAAGGAATCATTTTGCTGTATTATCACGAAACCCATTTTTACCTGCATTGCACAAATTCATATGGTGTTATTTGTTCCCTGTGTCTTGAATAATATCTCTCAATGCAGGTAAACTACAAGCATAGTTTCTCTTTGAAATCATTTAAAACAGAATGCGTTTATAGCTTATTTTTTTGTAAATATGTGTGAAAGTAATATATATTGTGTTGTAATGACACTACTTTGGCTTTTTTTTTTTTCGCAAGAAAATTACCTGTGAAGTGCTAAGTGTCTTGCACCCTTTTTTTAGGGCCATTTTAGGGTGAGTAAATAGGCAGGCAATCAGCCGCTAGCTGTGAACATGGCCTGAACATGTCAATAATTAGTGCCTCCTTCAGAGAGTTCTAAAATTGGGTTTATGTAATGTTTATGGGTCAAATGAGAATTTTGTCTCGCCTCCACAAGCAATTTGGGTACTTTCTCCTTCCTTAGGCACAAAATTTGAATATTGATTTACTGCATGTACGAACCCTTTTTTGCTGTGGTTGCTTTGTAATGTTTACAGCTATGGATACTTTAAAAACATAAGAGTAGGAAGTTTCTTGGACCTTTTTATTACTGGTTTGTTATCGTTACTTTGGTGCACCACACAAAAATATGTTCACTCTTTCTACGAAAGTAAACAAACAGATAAAATCTATTTTGACTTTTGTCTTCCTGCTGTCTTTCCTCTTGCTATTTTTCTGTTCCAAGAATCTTGATGGCCATTGGCCTTTGTTTTTGCTAAATGCTGGCTGCAAGTTAGCGCCATTAAAGGGATCTTGGCTCGTTAATGTAGTCACTACCAGTCACTATTGATGACCTTACTGTCATTAAGCTGAATTTGAGAAGAGGCGAAAAAAAAAAAAACTATAATTGGGGGAAAATGTGAAAACTGGCTTACAAGAGACACTTGTTTCATTCTTCAACAAGATAGCAGTGATAATAAGTAGGCAGCCTACTCAAGTGATATTGACAGTTGGTAAGCTAACTGGGCCTCCTCAGATCTACTCTGGTCTGGACTGAAGAGTTCAGATGCGAGGGTGGAATTTGAGAGGGCCCTGAAAATGGCACTCTTCGTTTTTATAGCACACCCTGTACCCTGACTGCCAACTGCATCGAAATCATCCAGAGAATGTGAGATGTGTTGACATGCTCGATGTTTGAATTGGAAGCTGTCGAAGAAGGTGAAGGTAGAAATATAATCGAGGCACTGTGGTCTTCGCATTGTATTGATTCACGGAAAATGAGATTATTGCAAATGCTGTGCTGGAAATACTCAGACAGACTGCAACACTTCCGATCACATAACTTTTAACAATCAACATTACCTGTTTCCAGTCAGAAAACGCCTGACAAACAGCTTGTTATGCTTATCATTCCACGTGGCCTTGAACAGATTGCGGCATTGGTCCCCTGGCATCAATGACCTGCCACAAGTTTTATAGCATATACCAAACAAAGTGTTGCCAAATCTGCAATTGTGTCCTCTAGACCTGTGCAGCTTAAGATCCACATTGGGGTAGCCTTGATGGAGAGATGAAGGATGGGAGTCAATTAAATCAGCTTGTGTGAAAAGGGTTGCAGGTGGACAGATTGCAAGGTTGCAAAGTTTGCAAAATGGTAACCACAGGTCTGGCACGAATCCCCGAATTACGAACAACTTTGTTTGCTGCACTGGTTCGGTGGAGTCGCTTGTGACAAGTGTTGGGGGTATGGAAAACAAGTAATATTGCATTTATATGATTGAACAATATAAATGCATAACAGACATGATCATGTCAAAACATCTGAAGGCACTTAATTGGTTGCTTGTTCTTCTCCTGTTTATAAGGAATATCATCTGTTATTGTTATGCGCTTAGTCTATTCATAAGTGGCTTTCTTTAGGCAAAGGCCTACAGGTCTACGTATTGATATTTTGCCAACTTTTATTATTCTGATGCCTATGTTGGTATTATATTGCTTACATTTGTGTGTACTGTGTAGGCCTGCATGAATAAGCATCCACATTTTAAGTTCCCACTACTTTGTCACTGTTCTTAAGGGAGAGACTGAGGTACAAAGACATTCAGAGTTTCAGACAAGTTGTGGAAAAATAGGCCCTTGGGCAAACTCTGTCATGTAGCTGTCAAGGTGAGCTGCAATGTACACAGGCTGTTGGCTGTCTTTTATGTACATTGTATTCTTATACAGACAAAGACAGACACCATTTACATTACGGCAGAGTGCAATTTAAACCATTGAGATATGAGGCTCTGAATTGTGGATGAAAGAAATTTTAAAAAACCATGTGTGTGAGATCAATGAATAATGTGAGTTATACCATTTGGAAAATGTATTTATTATACGGTGCCTGTAATTGTAATTTCCACAAAACGGAAGCAGATGTATGTATTTGCTGGAGCACCGCATGGAATTCTTGCAAATATCGATAACAATGACTTCTAATGAGCTGCTGATGTATGAACTTGGGTTGGAATGATGTGAGGCCACGACATCAGAGCCACTTGAAAAGCATTATGCAGTGTTTCATGATAGCTTTATCGGGTCTAATGAAAAAAGGTTAAAAAAGATATAAACAGTTGTTTAAATTAAGGCAACTTGATTGTATTTATATTGCAGATACCTTCACTAAGTGTGTTTTAGTTGACCCAAAATGATAATACTGTATGAATGACCAATAGGCTAGTCGGTGAAATTAGAATATGGAAATAGAAGAAAGAGATGAATAGGTATATATATGAATGAAAGAATAAATAAATATTTAAGTGAAGATTTATTATTCGAATGTTAGATAAACAAATAAGCCATATCTTCGTCATTGCAAATCACATTTTGACACTTGAACATGGCTGCGCTGATGCACATTTTGCCTCCAGACAGCAGCTCTCATATATCAAGCGAGATATAATTTAGTTTCAGACATGTATCCATTTGTTTACTCCGCTTGTTTCCTATAATATCATATTGCAAATACGTGAAAATGAAAAAAGTGCTTCCTTACCAGCAGATGACAATGGAGTTAAAGTCATTTAAAACATTTTCATTTCTAAGATGTGACATGTGATGAAGTTTTAGATGTTGCCTTGAAGAAAATGTCATCAAGGAGACTTCTTAGAGAAAATGATAAGATACATTTCCTGTAAATCATGAACAAAAGTAAATGATTAAGGGGAATATTTGGTTAACTATATCTAATTTGATGTATTAAGTATTATGAAAATGAAAGTATTGAGCATGTCTTGTAAAATAATTAGGTGTTTGAGGTTTTCCTTCTCTTGGGGCGGGGGAGGGCACACCCGACTAGCCACGATTGATGCAAAGGTCCCACAGGCCACACCTCTAAGCTGTTATTTCAGCCATGCCCTTTATATCTCCCATCTCATGGCATGCCTGTGATATTGATATATGTATTGTGTCATCTTGCCTTGTTTGGCCATTGCATATCCTATCTTCTATGACATTACATGTACATGTATGTAGGGATGTCTCCTTGTGTGTACTCCAGAGTTTGAGCTGCAATCCTCTTATCAAGATGACATGGTGCTTGATATTGCAGCACCCCTGCCCTCTCCCAGTATTAACCAGATTAAGCACAGTAAAGAAGGAAAGAACACTAACAATTGACCAACCAAGAGCTGATACTCCTCCTCTCCTTGCCACAGCCACCTGAACTATACTCTCCTGATGTAAACGGATTTGAAACAAAATTTGTCAACACCTCTCCAGCAAAGAAGTAGATACCATTGATCCTTTTTAAAATAACTGCGTAACTGGAATGAACAATAGTGTATAATAGGTAGATTTTTTTTTTCACATGGGAGGTTTAAATGTTGGATGTTCAATTGTATAAGATCTGAACCATATAGACCATATTATAGGGTATGAAGAAACGTCAGTCCTGAGAGGAAAAAAAAACTGTATTGTAACATGACATTTTTCTATGCAATGTAGATGTCAAAAGTAAATGGAATCTGTTAGGAGGAGATGCAGGTTTAGAAGACTCTTTCATGCGTGTTTCAACTGCATTATAAAAGTACAAACTTTTTCAGACACTCCACAGAAATCATGACTATTTGGAATACAACACTGAGAGAGACCATGCAACAGAAAAGTTCATAGCATAATCTTCATGCGATAGAGTTTGATGTTAAAGTTTTACAGGCTATTCCATATCTCTCGTGAAGCTCTGTATTTGCGATAGGGAATTCAGATGACATGTCATAGTGTGCAGTGTGCATGATAGAAATTCCTACATTCTTATCTACATCTCCTGTTATCTGAGACTTGTCTTTTCACATCCTCGCATATTTAGAATCATCTTGACTTTCGAAGCAACCAGCCCAATATTTTATGATTCAATAATAAGAAAAAACAAATCATATTTCCTGCAATGTCATGTTCTTTGTTGTAGTTCATATAACTAAAACTAAATTTACAATTAAGCCACTGAGGAACATAATCTATTGAATATCTTATATTTGATGCTAATCAAATTTGCCAGAAAGTCCTTCTGTTAGATATTAAATACCTTATTTGTGATGTTCTACTATATCTTGTTTTGCTTCAGAGTTTTTCTTTGATATCTCAGTATTTGTTACATTATCGCAGTAAAACACATGCAATGACATCATGCCATCCATATTAGATTATCCCAAGTTGCAGGCTAAAGCATTAGTGGCTGGATAAGTGTCTGTTATCAAAGACTCACATATGTGTTTTTTTCATGCCTTGGTGCTATAAATATTGATACTTAAGATTTTAATGTTTCGTTTTCACTCTTTGATAATATTTAAGTGAGGTGGCAAATAAAATGTCTGGAAACATTTCAATATTTCCATTCTCTAATGATAGATAAATTGTTTGCTGTGTTAAATAGCAGGGAACTCATTTTCCGTTGCAAAATCCGTATAGTTTTCCATGTCCAGTGTCTTTTGTAATATCTTTCACTTCATGGAGAGACAGTACAAGACAAGTATCCTTTCTGTTTGTCAATTAATTCATTTTATCGTATAGCTACTTTTTTTGTAGCAATAAGTGAAACTTTCCTATTAGCACAGCTCTGGTGCAGTTTATTGGTTTCCAAGAAAATTACCTTATCAAATGCAAAATGACTGACACATGAGGCCCATTTCAGGGTGAGGAAATACGATGGCAATCTTTTCTAGGTTTAAACAAACATTGTCTGAACACACATGCCAATAATTATGCTTTAGAGAGTTCTAAAATTAAGGTTAAGGAGACGATAATGGTTGGTTCTCACACAGCAGCTACATTCTAAAGAGTACATACATTCATTCTTTATATGAAATGTCAGTGAACAGATTAAAGTATACTTTGTTGTTATTCAACTGTCTTATTTTCCTGCTAATTTTTTTTCTCTAAAATCTAAGTGTCCATATGTTTTTTGTGTGCTGGCTATGACTTTGATGCTGCTAAAGGGATGTTTGCTCATCAGTGTAGCCATTAATGGTCACTATTGATGACCTCACTTAAGGGGCCAAAGAAAGGATATACAATTTGGGGGAGAAAAAATTTTAAAACTGGCTTGCAATCCCTTTTGGCAAACTTGCTGGGCCTCCTCATGTCTACTCTGATCTGGAGAACAGAGGCTAGATGGGCACTAGGAACCTGAGAGGGGCCTAATACAAAAGTGATACTTCAACTGTTTATCGCACACCCTATACACTGAGAGTGCTGGGTTCATCGAAATCGTCTGAGAAGGTGGGAAGTGTTGAAGCACTCTATGTTTGAGTTTGAAGCTGTGAAAGGTAGTGAAATTGGATATATAATCTAAGCACTGTAGTGTTCAAGGAAATTGGAATTTTTAATGGAAGCACTAATCTGGTAATACGAGCAGACTGCCTTTTTTTTTAACTTCAGCAACTCCTGTTTTTATTCTGCAAACATCTCTCAAGCAATTATCTTGCATCTTTTTCTAAAAGTTTGTTATCATTAGTCAAGGCTCCATTTCAGGTATTTTTCTCAGTATTAATTTGTAAGCCTATTGACCCCAGTGTGACAATACCGAGTTCTGTAGCAAACCATTTGTATACATTTTTTTCTGAAATGTCAGATTTAAAACTACTTTGAAAGTATGCTTATTATTCCACTCGCATTCCATTCGGCCTTGAACAGCTTATGGCATTTGTCCACAAGTGTCAATGACCTGCCAGTGGGTCTTCCAGACCTGGACAGCCTAAGCCCCATATTGAGGTACAAGCAGCCTTAATGGAAAGACAAAGGATTGGAGTTAATTAAATCAGACACAGCTTGTGAAGAAGGGTTGCAGGTTGGCAAATCGCAAGGTTGTGGAGTGTGCAAAATGAGCTAAAATGGTAACCACAGCACTGGCACAAATTCCCCAATTATCAACCCTAGTTGCCACACTTGTTCTGAGGAGTTGATTGTGACAGGTGTGGCTGATGCAAAACAAGTAATATTGCATTTATATGATTGAAATGTACAATAGAGAGAGACTGATAAAAACATCTGAAGACCATCTTTTTCTTGTTTTGCTCCTGTTCATGTATAAAAGCAAGTAGTTTCAATTACTTGTAGGTTATGAGACAGTGGTGCACTACATAAAGAGAACATACTATTCATTCTTCATGTGAGATTTAAATTAACATCTTTAAAGTCTACTTCATGTCCAAACACTACAGTGGTCTGCCAGTTGTTATCAGATATTTTATTATACTGTATTTTACGCCTGTTGGCAGATTGAGACTCAAATAAATAAATCAATAATCAATATCATCATTTCAACTTCTGGTCTTGCAACTGTTTTATCATCTCACTAATTTTCTTTTTCCGAAAGTCTAAACATTCATTTGGTTTTTTGTTCTTTTTCATTGACTGCTGGCCATGACTTTGACGCCACTTGAGGGATCTTTGCTCATTAGTGTAGCCATAACCAGTCACTATTGATAACCGCACTGCAGAGGCAAAAGGAAAAAAGGGCATGAGTTGGAAAACAAGCTTGCAATGGGCCCTTGTTCAAATCGCCACCAGAATAGGAGTGTTAAAATCAGTGGCCAAGTGGTATTGACTGTATGAAAGCTAGTTGGGCTTCCTTGTGTATACTCTAGTCTGGACTTGAGAGGCTAGATTGGCACCAGGAACTTGAGAGGACCTTAGTAAAAGTGGCACTCAAGCTTTTTATCACACACTCTGTACCCTAGAAGTCATCTGAGAATGTGAGAGGTGTTGAAATACTCAATGTTTTAGTTACAAGCTGTCAAAGGAAGTGAATTTTGAAATATAATCGCATACTGCAGCGCTCATTGCTCAAGGATATTTGGATTTTTAGTGGAAGCGCCATTCTGGTAATACATGCAGATTGAATTTCTGTTTGCCATGATTCGACGTGGGGTATCCTTATTTTGCAAGTCTAGCCTGAAAAAGAAATCTAAATGTGTTTTTGAGGTCATGGATTTCCTTCTTGACATTCTAAAATCTGATTATTGTATTTTAGGTTTATCTGTAGTTTTGTTGGTTTTAGAAAAATTTCTTTGCATTTTTTCAGTTTTCAATTGAATGACCCTTGCACTGATGTGTAAACAGTGCTCTGACATTTTTTGAAAAAAAAAGCAACTTACATCATGATTTTTTTTAAATAACAGTCACTCAGACAGAGAACAATCTATAGATTTATTTCGAAATGTATAGTGTTGCACTGTAAAATGATGCTTATCATCCTACTCGCATATCAATCAGCCTTGAATAGCTTATGGCATTTGTCCACAAGTGTCACTGACCGCCACTGGGTTCTCCAAACCTGAACAGCTTAAGCCTCAAATTGCTGTAGCCTTAATGGAAAGCTGAAGGATTGGGTCACTTAAATCAGGCACAGCTTACGAAGAAAGGGTTGCAGGTCGACAGATTGCGAGGTTGCCAAATGTGCAAGTTTTAACCGCAACTCTGTAATCGAATCCCCAATTCAGTTGGTACACTGGTTCTTGGGAGTTAAGTGTGACAAGTGTGGTACATGTATATGGAAAGCAAGTAGTATTGCATTTATACTATTGAGCAATTGAAATGCAAAACAGAGGAAGGTAGATCAAGATGTCTGAAGAAAGTTGGCTTTTGGCTTTGCTCCTGTTTATAAGTGACAACAGAACACTGTTGTTATACTTTATTGTGTTCTCGGTGTCACATGCTCAATTTATAAGTGAATATTTTAACTTCAGGCAGAGATTATTTAAGCGCCATTGCCTTATGTTTCCACTGCTGTCTCTCTGTTCTTAAGGGAGAGACCCAAGTACAAAGACCTTCTGACAAGTCGTGGAAAAATAGGCCCTCAGGGCAAACTCTGTCATGTAGCTGTCAAGGTAAGCTAAAGCTTGTGGAGGCTGTATTCTGACTTACATGTATGTATCATAACACAGACAGTCATCTTTACCGCATTATGAAATGTTATTTGTAGTAATTGAAACCTTAGAGATGCATGTATGTGGCTTTGAATTGTCGATTGATTGAACCAAGCAATGGAGATGTGTAAGTAAATATATCCAACTGATGAAATCACTGATGTATTCCAGAATAAGTCCTTTTAGTTTTAATTCCAACAAAATGTTTGATTCAATGACACTCGGGGGGAAATGGTTTTTGTGGGAGTTCTTTCCAGTGGGTCATTACACTGATCTAATTTGAAATCCAAGTGAATATCCATTTAATGAATTCCATTGCAATGTGTACTATGAGCTGCTGTTACTTAAGCTTGGCTGAAATTTTGTGAAGCCACAACATTACAGCTATTTGACATGCAGTGTTTCATGATAGCTGTGCCCAGGCCCATTGAGACAAGGTTTAACGCGATAAAGTTGTTTTTATCTGAACAAAATTGTGGCAAATCATGGGTTTTCAATTGTAAATAATTTTACAATGTGGGCTGAGTTGTTCAAAGACATTAAAGACAGAGTGATCTATAGAATTGGATGGAAAAAGAAGGAGTGGGTGGATAAGTTGCGGGTTAGATAGATGGATACACCGATAAAGAGTTTAAAACACAAGCATTTCTTTTTACTATCTATAAACAGCTAGTTATGAAGATAGGTAGGTCATCTTACCATGAATGTAGGCCAACATGTATATAACATAGACCTTTGAAATTCTGCTGTCTTGCTGAGCTAGACATATCATTGTCACTACAAATTACATTTTGGCTCTTGTACAGAAGTCTGCTGATGCACATTTTGTTTCCAGACAGAATTTAATTTCAACCCTCAACTCTCGTATATCATGTGAGATTTTATTTAGTTACAAATATCTAGTTTGTTGACTCTCCTTATTTCCAAGAAGTTTCTGCTTTGCAATTTATTTGCAAATACTTGGAAAATGCAAAATCATGCTCCCTTGCCAATAGATAACAATGACATTAAATTCATTTAGTAACATTTCCCTATCTGTTATGTGACATGTGGTGTAACTTTAAAGGAAATGTCATTAAGAAGACTCCTCAGAGAAAATTATAACAGACATTTTTATAAAAACCTCAAAACAAAAAGTGAATCACAAGTGGAGGTGCTGGCGATCTAATAAGATCTATTTTATCTCATTTTGGATACACATTAGAATGATCTGATTGATTTTGGGAAATGAGTATTTACAGGTTTCATGTAATACTGATACGTCATGATATCAGGTATATTTCATGTTTTACTGCTAATAACTAGTGACAATAAATGCATGGAGCATGTCACATAAAATGTCTTTATCTGGGGACATTAGAGGAGCACATCTGAGACCCCAAGATTGATGTAAAGATGGTACAGAAGCCACAAAACTAAGATTTTTCAACACCTCTCTGGCAAAGAGAAGGTTAATTCTGATGGGATGATATGAATGTTTCTTTGTATATGATCTGAACAGTTTGAATGTGTGCCAACTGCAATATATACAAACCTTGTCAGACACTGTGCAGACAGACAAATATTTTGAAAATGACACTGAGACAGACCATGTAACACAAAAGTTCATAGCAAAATCCACATGCCACAAAGTTTGATTTTTAAAGTTTTAAGGGCTATATCTCTCATGAATCTCTGTAATTGCGATATGGGATTCAGATGACATGTCAAACTGCACACTTACATCTCCTGTTATCTGAGACTTGTTTTTGTTTTTCCGAGAGCAGGGCATCGGGCCCTTTGTCGTCATCAATGGGATTGTCATATCAAAGTTGGTGTGGATCGAAAAGCATTTCACAGATGCAAGAACCACCCAAAGTTATGATGCCATTATGATGCCCAGTGTTTACACTGTTGCGCAAGATGCCCTGGCTTTAATCTTATGTCTCACTGCTCTAAATAGTTAACTTTAATCCCCCAAATTCCTCCTTGCTCAGCAGACGATTTCTGAGAAGCATCTTCTTCTTCCCTTTGGCCCTTTCGCCCTGAGACAACTTTTAACAATTTATAGAGATGTGTTAATGTAATGATCATATCCCATTGAGTTATAAGGGTTATTAAATTGCTCGAGGACACGGTGCATGCATTGCATGCTATTTTTTCACTTCCTCTCATGTTAAAATCATCTCGACTTTCAAAGCCACCACACCAAAATTTTATGATTCAGTAATAAGAAAAAACAAATCACATTTCCTGCAATGTTGTGTTCTTTCTAATATGTATATACAACTAAAACAAAATTTACAATTAGTCCACTGAAGAACATAATATTAAGAATATTTTATATTTGATGCTAATCAAATTTCCGGAAGAATCCTTCTGTTGGATATCAAATTCCTTATTTGTGGTGTTCTACTATATCTTGTTTTGCTTTAGAGTTTTTCTTTGATATCTCAGTATCTGTTACATTATCGCAGGAAAACACATGCAATGATATCATTCCATCCATATTAGATTATCCCAAGTTACAGACTAAAGCATTAGTGGTTGGACAAGTGTCTGTTATCAAACACTCACATATGTGTTTTTTTCATGCCTTGATGCCATAAATATTGATACTCAAGATTTTAGTGTTTCGTTTTCACTCTTTGATACTATCTAAATGTGGTTGCAAATGAAATGTCTGGAAACATTAAAATATTTCTATTCTCAAATGATAGATAAATTGTTTGCTTTGTTAATTAGCCGGGAACTTATTCTCAGTTGCAAAATGCATATAGTTCTCTGTGTCCAGTGTCTTTTGTAATATCTATCACTTCCTAGAGAGACATTACAAGACAAGTATACTTGTGGTTTGTCAATTAATTCATCTTATTGTATAGCTAATTTTTTGTAGCAATGAGTGAAACTTTCGAATAGCACAGCTCTGGTACAGTTTATTGGTTTCCAAGAAAATTACCTTATCAAATGCAAAATGACTGACAAACTTGAGGCCCATTTCAGGGTGAGGAAATAGGATGGCAATTTTGTCCAGCTGTAAACATTGTCTGAACACACATGCCAATAATTATCCTTCAGAGAGTTCTAAAATCAAGGTAACGGAGACAATAACATTTATGGTTTTCGCCTCAATGAGCAATTCAAGTAATTCGCCCTTACTTTCGCAAACATTTCAGAATCATTCATGAATAGCATGTCCTATTCCTTTATCACTTTAGATAATTCATGTCTGTTGTTTCTAAGTCTTTTAGACACAGTTGGCTGTAGATGTACAAGGGAAAGTAGTTTTATGTACTTTTTAATTTCTGGTTAGTTCTCACACAGCAGTTATATTCTGCAAAGAGTACATATATTCATTCTTTAAGTGAAATGTAAATGAACAGATTTAAGTATAGTTAGTTGTAATTTAAACTTCTGTTCTTGCAACTGTCTTATTTTCCTGCTAATATTTTTTTCCCTAAAATCTCAGTGTCCTTAGGTTTTTTTCTCTGCTGGCTATGACTTTGATGCTGCTAAAGGGATTTTTGCTCATTAATGTAGTCATTAACAGTCACTATTGATGACCACACTTAAGGGGCCGAAGAAAGAATATATAATTTGGGAGATAAGTTTAAAACAGGCTTGCGATGGGCCCTTGTTTAATTCTTCACCAGAATAGGAGTGTAGAAATGAGTGCCCAAGTTGTATTGACTTTCGGCAAGCTTGTTGGGCCTCCTCGTGTCTACTCTGGTCTGGAGAGCAGAGGCTAGATGAGCACTAGGAACCTGAGAGGGCCCTAATACAAAAGTGACACTTCAACTGTTTATCGCACACCCTATACCCTGAGAGTGCTGGGTTCATCGAAATCGTCTGAGAAGGTGGGAGGTGTTGAAGCACTCTATGTTTGAGTTTGAAACTGTGAAAGGTAATGAAATCGGAAATATAATCAAAGAACTGTAGTTTTCAAGGAAATTGGAATTTTTAATGGAAGCACTATTCTGGTAATAAGAGCAGACTGCATTTTAACTTCAGCAACTCCTGTTTTTATCAGCTCACATCTCTCAAGCAATTATCTTGCATCTTTTTTCTAAAAGTTTGTTCTTATCAGTCAATGCTTCAGTTCAGTTAATAGAATTCAATGACGCTCCGGGAAATGGTTTTCAAGGGGTTCTTTCTAGTGGGTCATTACATTGATCTAATTTGAAATCCAAGTGAATATCCATTTAATGGATTCCATTACAATGTCTACTATGAGCTGCTGATACTTAAGGTTGGGCTGTGATGTTGTGGCTTCACAGCATCACAGCCATTTGACATTCAGTGTTTCATGATAGCAATTAGTCCACTGAAGAACATAATATTAAGAATATTTTATATTTGATGCTAATCAAATTTCCGGAAGAATCCTTCTGTTGGATATCAAATTCCTTATTTGTGGTGTTCTACTATATCTTGTTTTGCTTTAGAGTTTTTCTTTGATATCTCAGTATCTGTTACATTATCGCAGGAAAACACATGCAATGATATCATTCCATCCATATTAGATTATCCCAAGTTACAGACTAAAGCATTAGTGGTTGGACAAGTGTCTGTTATCAAACACTCACATATGTGTTTTTTTCATGCCTTGATGCCATAAATATTGATACTCAAGATTTTAGTGTTTCGTTTTCACTCTTTGATACTATCTAAATGTGGTTGCAAATGAAATGTCTGGAAACATTAAAATATTTCTATTCTCAAATGATAGATAAATTGTTTGCTTTGTTAATTAGCCGGGAACTTATTCTCAGTTGCAAAATGCATATAGTTCTCTGTGTCCAGTGTCTTTTGTAATATCTATCACTTCCTAGAGAGACATTACAAGACAAGTATACTTGTGGTTTGTCAATTAATTCATCTTATTGTATAGCTAATTTTTTGTAGCAATGAGTGAAACTTTCGAATAGCACAGCTCTGGTACAGTTTATTGGTTTCCAAGAAAATTACCTTATCAAATGCAAAATGACTGACAAACTTGAGGCCCATTTCAGGGTGAGGAAATAGGATGGCAATTTTGTCCAGCTGTAAACATTGTCTGAACACACATGCCAATAATTATCCTTCAGAGAGTTCTAAAATCAAGGTAACGGAGACAATAACATTTATGGTTTTCGCCTCAATGAGCAATTCAAGTAATTCGCCCTTACTTTCGCAAACATTTCAGAATCATTCATGAATAGCATGTCCTATTCCTTTATCACTTTAGATAATTCATGTCTGTTGTTTCTAAGTCTTTTAGACACAGTTGGCTGTAGATGTACAAGGGAAAGTAGTTTTATGTACTTTTTAATTTCTGGTTAGTTCTCACACAGCAGTTATATTCTGCAAAGAGTACATATATTCATTCTTTAAGTGAAATGTAAATGAACAGATTTAAGTATAGTTAGTTGTAATTTAAACTTCTGTTCTTGCAACTGTCTTATTTTCCTGCTAATATTTTTTTCCCTAAAATCTCAGTGTCCTTAGGTTTTTTTCTCTGCTGGCTATGACTTTGATGCTGCTAAAGGGATTTTTGCTCATTAATGTAGTCATTAACAGTCACTATTGATGACCACACTTAAGGGGCCGAAGAAAGAATATATAATTTGGGAGATAAGTTTAAAACAGGCTTGCGATGGGCCCTTGTTTAATTCTTCACCAGAATAGGAGTGTAGAAATGAGTGCCCAAGTTGTATTGACTTTCGGCAAGCTTGTTGGGCCTCCTCGTGTCTACTCTGGTCTGGAGAGCAGAGGCTAGATGAGCACTAGGAACCTGAGAGGGCCCTAATACAAAAGTGACACTTCAACTGTTTATCGCACACCCTATACCCTGAGAGTGCTGGGTTCATCGAAATCGTCTGAGAAGGTGGGAGGTGTTGAAGCACTCTATGTTTGAGTTTGAAACTGTGAAAGGTAATGAAATCGGAAATATAATCAAAGAACTGTAGTTTTCAAGGAAATTGGAATTTTTAATGGAAGCACTATTCTGGTAATAAGAGCAGACTGCATTTTAACTTCAGCAACTCCTGTTTTTATCAGCTCACATCTCTCAAGCAATTATCTTGCATCTTTTTTCTAAAAGTTTGTTCTTATCAGTCAATGCTTCAGTTCAGGTATTTTTCTCAGCTATTAATTTGTAAGTCTATTGACCCCAATGTGACAATACCAAGTTCTCTAGCAAACCATTTCTATAGATTTCCTCCAAAATGTCAGTTTACCTGCTTTAAAAGTATGCTTATTATTCCACTTGCATTCCATTCGGCCTTGAACAGCTTATGGCATTTGTCCACAAGTGTCAATGACCTGCCAGTGGGTCTTCCAGACCTGAACAGCCTAAGCCCCATATTGAGGTACAAGTAGCCTCAATGGAAAAACGAAGGATTGGAGTCAATTAAATCAGGCACAGCTTGTGAGGAAAGGGTTGCAGGTAGGCAGATTGCAAGGTTGTGAAGTGTGCAAAATGGTAACCACAGCTCTGGCATGTATTCCCTGATTAACAACTCTAGCTGCTGCATTCTGTGTGGAGTTGGTGGGACAGATGTGACAGATGCAAAACAAGTAATATTGCATTTGAATGATTGAAATTTAAATAGAGATAGACAGATGGAAATATCTGAAGACTGTCCGTTTCTTGTTTTGTTTCTGTTCATGTTTAAAAGGAAGTAGATTCAATTACTTGCAGGTTATCACACAGTGGTGCTCTATTTAAAGAGAACATATATTCATTCTTTATGTGAAATGTAAATTAACTGCTCAAAGGCTGCTTCATGTGAAAACACTACAGTCGTCCTGCCTTTTTTTTCAGATATTTTATTGTACTGTATTTTATGCCTGTTGGCAGAGTGAGACTCTAATAAATACTTCAAAATCAATATCATCATTTCAACTTCTGGTCTCACAACCTTTTAATCATTCCACTAATTTTCTTTTTTCCAAAGCCTAAATGTCTATTTGTTTTGTTTTTTTTGCGGACTACTGGCCATGACTTTGACACCACTAAAGAGATCTTTGCTCATTAGTGCAGCCATTACCAGTCATTATTGATGACTGCACTACAGAGGCAGAAGAAAAAAGGAAAAAGGTTGAAAACAGGCTTGCAGTGGGCCCTTGTACAACTCTCCACCAGAATAGGATTGTTAAAATTAGTGCCCAAGTGGTATTGCCTGTTGGAAAGCTAGCTGGGCCTCCTCGTGTCTACTCTGGTCTGGACGCGAGAGGCTATATGGGTACCCTGAACTTGAGAGGACCCTAATAAAAGTGGCACTCCAGCTTTTTATCGCACCCCTGTACCCTAAGAGTGCTGGCTTCATCAAAGTCATCTGAGAATGTGAGAGGTGTTGAAGTACTACATGTTTGAGTTAGAAGCTGTCAAAGGTGGTGAAGTTGGAAATATAATCGTATACTGTAGTGCTGAAGGATAATGGGATTTTTAATGGAAGCGCCATTCTGGAAATACATGCAGATTAAATTTAATTTCCATTTGCCATGATTAGATGTGTGGTATCCTTATTTTGTAGGTCTGTCCGGAAATAGAAATCTAGAAGTGTTTTTGGTTTCTTTCTTGACATTTTAAAATCTGATCATTGTATTTTAGGTTTATCTATAGTTTTGTTGGTGTTAGAACTGCTTCTTTTCATTTGGACTCCTTCAATTTTCAATTGAATGACCCTTGTACTGATGTTTGAATAGTGTGACACTTCTTTGAAAAAAACAAAAAAACAACTTATTTCGCTGTGTTTTAATAACTCTCACTCAGGCAGAGAGCAACAATTTTGAATAACACAACTACAACAACTCCTGTTTCAATTCAGAACGCATCTCCCAAGCAATTGTGCGTAGATTTTTTAAGAATAATTCTTAGCAGTATATGCTTTGGTTTGTGTTTTCTTTTTCAAGCTAATACATTTTTAAGCTATTAACAATGGTATAATAATACCAAATTCTCCAGCCAACTATTTCTATACATTCTTTCGAAATGTCTGGTGCTGTACTGTAAAATTATGCTTATCATCCAACTCACATACCAATCGGCCTTGAATAGCTTATGGCATTTGTCCACAAGTGTCACTGACCTGCTGCTGGGTTCTCCCGACCTGAACAGCTTAAGCCTCAAACTGTGTTAGCCTTGATGGAAATATGAAGGATTGGGTTACTTAAATCAGGCACAGCTTGTGAAGAAAGGGTTGCAGGTCGACAGATTGCAAAGTTGCAAAATGTGCAAGTGGTAACCACATCAAGTGTGGTACATGTATATGGAAAACACGTAGTATTGCATTTATATTATTGTATATATATCATTCTTATTGACATTCCAAGATATCATAGTTGATACATTTGTCATAATATTCGCAACCGAAATGCAAATCTGAGCAAGGTAGCTCAAGATGTCTGAAGAAAGTTGGCTTCTTGCTTTGCTCCTGTTTGTAAGTGACAACAGAACACTGTTGTTATACTTTATTGTGTGCTCGGTGTCACATCCTTAATTTATAAGTGACTATTTAAGTTTTAGGCAGAGATTATTTTAGAATCATTGCCTTATGTTTCCACTGCTTTCTGTTCTTAAGGGAGAGAACCAAGTACAAAGACCTTCAGACAAGTTTTGGAAAAATAGGCCCTTGGGCACATAACACAGACAATCATCTTACCGCATTATGAAATGTCATTTGTAGTAATTAAAATCTTAGAAACACAAGTATATGGCTTTGAATTGTCGATTAATAGAATAAAGTAATGGAGATGTATAAGCAAACATTTCCAACTGATGAAACCACTGATGTATTCCTGAACAAGTCCTTTTGATTCCAACAAAATAGTTGATTCAATGACGCTCCGGGAAATGGTTTTCAAGGGGTTCTTTCTAGTGGGTCATTACATTGATCTAATTTGAAATCCAAGTGAATATCCATTTAATGGATTCCATTACAATGTCTACTATGAGCTGCTGATACTTAAGGTTGGGCTGTGATGTTGTGGCTTCACAGCATCACAGCCATTTGACATTCAGTGTTTCATGATAGCTGTGCTCAGGTCCAACGAGAAAAGGTTTAACACAGTATAGTTGTTTTTTTTTCTCTCAGAACAAAATCGGGGCAAAATCATGGGTTTTCAATATTAAATAATTTTACAAAGTTGGCTGAGTTGTCCAAAGATATTAGTGACAGGCTGATCTACAGAATAAGATGGAAAAAGAAGGAATGTTTGGACAAGTTGCTGATTAGACAGATGGATACACAGATAAAGAGTTTAACAACACAATTACACATGCATTTCTTTTTAATATCTGTAAACAGCAATTTATGAAGATAGGTAGGTTATATAACATATACCTTTGAAACTGCTGTTTTACTGAGCTAGACATATCATTGTCACTACAAATTACATTTTGGCACTTGTACAGGAGTCAGTCTGCTGATGCACATTTTGTTTCCAGACAGAATTAAATTTCAACATGCAACTCCCGTATATCATGCGAGATGTTATTTAGTTCAAACATCTAGTTTGTTGACTCTCCGTATTTCTAAGAAGTTCCTGCTTTGCAATTTATTGCAAATACGTGGAAAATGCAAAATCATTCTCCCTTTCCAATAGATAACAATGACTTTAAATTCATTCAGTAACATTTCCATATCTGTTATGTGACATGTGGTATAACTTTAAGGGAAATTTCATTAAGAAGACTCCTCAGAGAAAATTATAAGAGACGTTTTTGTAAATTACCTCAAAATAAAAAGTGAATCACAAGGGAAGGTGCTGGTGAACTGCATCTGATAAGATCTATTTTATCTCATTTTGGATACACATTAGAATGATTCGATTGATTTCGGGAAATGAGTATTTACAGGTTTCATGTAATACTAATACGTGATGATATCAGGTATATTTCATGTTTACTGCTGATTTCTGGTGACAGTAAATGCATGGATCATGTCACATAAAATGTATGGGTATTTCAGGTTGTCTTTATCTGGGGACATTAGAGGTGCACATTTGAGATCACAAGATTAATGTAAAGATGGTACACAAGCCACAAAACTAAGATTTGTCAACACCTCTCTGGCAAAGAGAAGGTTAATTCTGATGGGATGATGAACAGTTTGGACATATATAAATGTCCATCCCGAAAGGCAAAAAACTGCATTGCACTATGACATTTTCTCATACAATGTAGATGTCAGAAGGTAAATGTTATGTGTTAGGAGGAGATGCCGGTTCAGAAGACTATTATCATTGAATGTGTGCCAACTGCAATATATACAAACCTTGTCAGACACTCTCCAGACCAACAAATATTTTGAAAATGACACAGAGAAAGACCATGTAACACAAAAGTTCACCGCAAAATCTACATGCCACAAAGTTTGATTTAAAGTTTTAAAGGCTATATCTCTCATGAATCTCTGTAATTGCGATATGGGATTCAGGTGACATGTCAAAAATCACATTGTGCATGATAGAAATTCCTACATTCTTATCTACATCTCCTGTTATCTGTGGTTTGT
Source organism: Platynereis dumerilii (assembly GCA_026936325.1). Lineage (NCBI taxonomy): Eukaryota > Metazoa > Annelida > Polychaeta > Phyllodocida > Nereididae > Platynereis > Platynereis dumerilii. Next base: position 24,455,309 of record JAPTHN010000011.1, read on the forward strand.
CTTTTCACTTCCTCACATGTTAGAATCATCTCGACTTTCAAAGCCACCAGACTAAAATTTTATGATTCATTAATAAGAAAAAACGAATCAAATTTCCAGCAATGTTGTGTTGTCCCTTATGGTATATACAACTAAAACAAAATTTACAATTAGGCCACTGAAGAACATAGTATTATGAATATTTTATATTTGATGCTAATCAAATTTGCCAAAGAATCCTTCTGTTGGATATCAAATACCTTATTTGTGGTGTTCTACTATATCTTGTTTTGCTTTAGAGTTTTTTTTTGATATCTCAGTATTTGTTACATTATCGACGTAAAACACATGCAATGATATCATTCCATCCATATTAGATTATCCCAAGTTACTGACCTAAGCATTAGTGGCTGGATAAGTGTCTGTAATCAAAGACTCACATAATGTGTTTTTTTCATGCCTTGATGCCATAAATATTGATACTAAAGATTTTAGTGTTTCGTTTTCACTCTTTGATGCTATTTAAATGTGGTTGCAAATAAAATTTCTGGAAACATTAACAACATTTCCATTCTCTCAATGATAGATAAATTGTTTGCTGTGTTAATTAGCCGGGAACTCATTTTCAGTTGCAAAATCCTTATAGTTCTCCATGTCCAGTGTCTTTTGTAATATGTATCACCTCATAGAGAGACAGTACAAGACAAGTGTACTTTTTGCATGTCAATTAAGTCATCTTATCGTATAGCGAATTTTTTTGTAGCAATGAGTGAAACTTTCTTAATGGCACAGCTCTGGGACAGTTTATTGATTTCAAAGAAAATTACCTCATCAGATGCAAAATGACTGACATACTTGAGGCCGGTTTTAGGGTTAGGAAACATGACGGCAATTTCGTCTAGCTGTAAACATTGTGTGAACACACACGCCAATTATTATCCTTCAGAGAGTTCTAAAATTAAGGTTACAGAGACAATAACTTTTATGGTTGTCACCTCCATGAGCAATTTTCCCTTGCTTTCGCAAACATTTCAGCAACCATTCATGAATAGCATGTACTATTCCTTTATCACTTTAGATAATTCATATCTGTAGTTACTAAGTTTTTTTGACATGGTTGGCTGTACATGTATAAGGGAAAGTAGTTTTATGTACTTTTTAATTTTTGGTTAGTTCTCACACAGCAGCTATGTTCTGTGAAGAGTACATATATTCATTCTTTATGTAAAATGTAAATGAACAGATTAAAGTTTACTTTGTTGTTATTCAACTGTCTTATTTTCCTGCTATATTTTTTTTCCTAAAATCAAAGTGTCCATATGTATTTTGTGTGCTGGCTATGACTCGTCATTAACTGTCACTATTGATGACCACACTTAAGGGGCCGAAGAAAGGGTATACAATTTGAGAGAATAAGTTTTAAAACAGACTTGCAATCCCTTGTTTAATTATTCACCAGAATAGGAGTGTAGAAATGAGCGCCCAAGTTGTATTGACTGGTGGAAAGCTTGTTGGGCCTCCTCATGTCTACTCTGGTCTGGAGAGCAGAGGCTGGATGGGCACTACGAACCTGAGAGGGCCCTAATACAAAAGTGACACTTCAACTGTTTATCGCACACCCTATGTACTGAGAGTGCTGGGTTCATCAAAATCGTCTGAGAAGGTGGGAGGTGTTGAAGCACTCTATGTTTGAGTTTGAAACTGTGAAAGGTATTGAAATTGGATATATAATCTAAGCACTGCAGTGTTCAAGGAAATTGGAATTTTTGATGGAAGCACTATTCTGGTAATACGAGCAGACTGCATTTTAACTTCAGCAACTCCTGTTTTTATTCAGCTCACATCTCTCAAGCAATTATCTTGCATCTTTTTCTAAAAGTTTGTTCTTATCAGTCAATGCTTCAGTTCAGGTATTTTTCTCAGCTATTGATTTGTAAGTCTATTGACCGCAACGTGACAATACCAAGTTCTCTAGCAAACCATTTCTATATATTTCTTCCGAAATGTCAGTTTACCTGCTTTAAAAGTATGCTTATTATTCCACTCGCATTCCATTCGGCCTTGAACAGCTTATGGCATTTGTCCACAAGTGTCAATGACCTGCCAGTGGGTCTTCCAGACCTGAACAGCCTAAGCCCCATATTGAGGTACAAGTAGCTTTAATGGAAAGACGAAGGATTGGAGTTAATTAAATCAGACACAGCTTGTGAAGAAAGGGTTGCAGGTCGGCAGATTGCAAGGTTGCAAAGTGTGCAAAATGGTAACCACAGCTCTGGCACGAATTTCCTGATTAACAACTCTAGTTGCTACACTTGTTCTGAGGAGTTGATTGTGACAGATGTGGCAGATGCAAAACAAGTGATATTGCATTTATATGATTGAAATGTACATTAGTGATAGACATATAAAAACATCTGAAGACCGTCTGTTTCTTGTTTTGCTCCTGTTCATGTACAAAAGCAAGTAGTTTCAATTACTTGTAGGTTGTCAAACAGTGGTGCACTACATAAAGAGAACATACACTCTTGCTCATAAATATGGAATATACCGAAATAACCACAATCTTTGTTTTATTTTTTACCCTTGTTTTGGATGGGTCCAGATTTACAAAATTAACTTCAACATGCTATGGAGAGGCTAAACTAGCCCAATATGAATGGCTGGAGTGGATTTTGCCTGTTTTGAGGTTTTCATGAACAATGGTGATAAACCAACCTTGTTCATTGTGATAAACTCTCAATTGCGAGCAGCCAAAACAATTTCTAGTTGAAATAATTGTACATTTTGGTAGAGCACACATTGGGTGTAAAATTCAATATCAATAAAACGTTCCTGGTTAATAATGCAGTCTTGGAATTTGAAAATGTAAAAAACTGTTCCGTTGGACCAAGCATAAATATGACCCATTTTGCCTGCGCTGTGATTATTTGTCTCGGAGGTTCCACATGCTAATGACCATTGAATTGACTCATTTAAAGGTTAATCTTTCCTTTGATGCCAGTAACTTTCACAAATCAACAATTTTGGATGGATTTCTAACCGTACATAAAATTCATATTTTGGCCTTTTTTGCATCGTTTTTTCAATTTCCTCAAGCCTCCCAAATTTTCAAAGATATAAGTAAATATTCAATTGAGGACTTCAAATGACTCGACAGGAATCCACTCAAGTTCTTAAAAAGTGCGATTTTAACCATTTAATTAAAATGGGGTAGCTACAATTCAATGGTAGTTTTCGTGTTTTCCTATATTCCATATTTATGAGCAAGAGTGTATGTTCATTCTTTATGTGAAATATGAATTAACAGCTTAAGACTTCATGTCCAAACACTGCAGTGGTCTGCCAGTTGTTATCAGATATTTTATTATACTGTATTGTGTGCCTGTCGGCAGATTGAGACTCAAATAAATATATCAATAATCAATATCATCATTTCAACTTCTGGTCTTGCAACTGTTTAATCATCCCACTAATCTTCTTTTTCTGAAAGTCTAAATGTCCATTTAGTTTTTTGTTCTTTTTCATTGACTGCTGGCCATGACTTTGACGCCACTTGAGGGATCTTTGCTCATTAGTGTAGCCATTACCAGTCATTATTGATGACCGCACTACAGAGGCAGAAGAAAGAAGGGAAAAAGGTTGAAAACAGGCTTGCAGTGGGCCCTTGTACAACTCTCCACCAGAATAGGATTGTTAAAATTAGTGCCCAAGTGGTATTGACTGTTGGAAAGCTAGCTGGGCCTCCTCGTGTCTACTCTGGTCTGGACTCGAGAGGCTAGATGGGTACCTTGAACTTGAGAGGGCCCTAATAAAAGTGACACTCCAGCTTTTTATCGCACCCCCGTACCCTAAGAGTGCTGGCTTCATCAAAGTCTTCTGAGAATGTGAGAGGTGTTGAAGTACTCAATGTTTGAGTTAGAAGCTGTCAAAGGTAGTAAGTTAGAAATATAATCCTATACTGTAGTGCTCAAGGAAATTGATATTTTTAATGGAAGCGCTATTCTGGTAATACATGCAGATTAAATTTAATTTCTGTTTGCCATGATTAGACGTGTGGCATCCTTATTTTGTTAGTCTGACCTGAAATAGAAGTCTAGATGTGTTTTTAGGTCATTGGTTTCTTTCTTGACTTTTTAAAATCAGATTATTGTATTTGAGGTTTATCTATAGTTTTGTTGGTTTTGGAACTATTTCTTTGCATTACATCAATTTTCAATTGAATGACCCTTGTACCGATGTGTGAACAGTGCCTTGAAATTTCTTTGAAAAAAAAAATCGACTTATTTCAAAATGTTTTGATAACTCTCACTCTGGCAGAGAGTAAAAATGTTGAATAGTTAACACAACTACAACAACTCCTGTTTTTATTCAGAACACATCCACCAAGCAATTGTACGTACATTTTCTAAGAATATTTCTTAGCAGTATAGGCTTCGGTTGTTTTTTCTTTTTTAAGCTAATGCATTGTAAGCTTATAAATCATGGTGCAACATTACCAAATTCTCCAGCAAACCATTTTTGTAGATTCTTTCAAAATGTCTATACTGTAAAATTATGCTTATCATTCCACTTGCATACCAATCGGCCTTGAATAGCTTATGGCATTTGTCCACAAGTGTCACTGACCTGCCACTGGGTTCTCCAGACCTGAACAGCTTAAGCTCCAAACTGCGTTAGCCTTAATGGAAAGACGAAGGATTGGGTCACTTAAATCTGGCACAGCTTGTGAAGAAAGGGTTGCAGGTCTACAGATTGCGAGGTTGCGAAATGTGCAAGTACGTGGTAACCACAAGTTGCACAACAAGTGTGGTAAATGTATATGTATACGGAAAACACCTAGTATTGCATTTATATTATTGTATAATATGTATATACATCATTTTAATTGACATTTCAAGATTTCATAGTTGATACATATGTAATATTATTGAGCAATTGAAATGCAAAATGGAGAAAGGTAAGTCAAGATGTCTGAAGACAGCTGGCTTCTTGCTTTGCTCCTGTTTATAAATAACAACAGAACGCTGTTGTTGTACTTATTGTGTGCTCGGTGTCACTTGCTTAATTTATAAGTGAATGCTTTAACTTCAGGCAGAGATTATTTTAGCAACATTGCCTTATGTTTCCACTACTTTCTGTTCTTGAGGGAGAAACCCAAGTACAAAGACCTTCAGACAAGTTGTGGAAAAAAGGCCCTCGGGCAAACTCTGACATGTAGCTGTCAAGGTAAGCTAAAGCTTGTGGAGGCTGTATTCTAACTTATACAATATACATTCATGTATGTAATACTATGTATTATGATACAGACAGTCATCTTACCGCATTATCATTTGTAGTAATTGAAACCTTAGAGACACAAGTATATGGCTTTGAATTGTCGATTGATAGAATAAAGCAATGGAGATGTATAAGTAAACATTTCCAACTGATGAAACCACTGATGTATTCCTGAATAAGTCCTTTTACTTCCAACAATATATTTGATTCAATGACACTCGAGGGAAATGGTTTTTATGGGGTTTTTCCAGTGGGTTATTACACTGATCTAATTTTAAATCCTAGTGAATGTCAATTTGATGGATTCCATTACAATGTCTACCGTGAGCTTCCGATACTTGAGCTTGGTTGAAATGTTGTGAAGCCACAACATCACAGCGATTTGACATGCAGTGTTTCATGATAGCTGTATTCCGGTCCAATGAGACATGGTTTAGCACGATGTAGTTGTTTTTATCTGAACAAAATTGAGGCAAAATCATGGGGTTTCAATTGCAAATAATTTTACAAAGTGGTCTGAGTTTTCCAAAGATATTAATGACAAGCTGATCTATAGAATAAAATGGAAAAAAAAGGAATGGGTGGATAGGTTGCTGGTTTGATAGATGGATACACAAATAAAGAGTTTAACAACACATGCGTTTCTTTTTAATATCTATAAACAGCTATTTATAAAGATAGGTAGGTTATCTTACAGGTGATTTAATTACACACGCAGTTCTGCTAATTCACAGTTATCAATGAGGGATCAAAGCAATGTATACACTTGATACGTTTGATATATTAGCTGTGTGACGTTCTGTTGTTCCTAAACTAATCAGATCAAGCAAGAATGTTATGTATTTGGTGTGTATAGAACCTTAGAATCACGTACTAATTAAATAACTTGTAACATGAATGTAGGCCTACATGTATACAGCATAGACTGTTGAAATTCTGTTGTCTTGCTGAGCCATGTCAATGTCACTACAAATTACATTTTGGCACCTGTACTGGAGTCTGCTGATGCACATCTTGTTTCCAGACAGAATTGAATTTCAACATGCAACTCTCATGTATCATGTGAGATGTTATTTAGTTCCAAACATCTAGTTTGTTTACTCTCCTTGTTTCCTAGAAGATCATGCTTTGCATTTTTTTGCAGATTCATGGAAAATGCAAAAATCTTGCTCCCTTGCCAATAGATAACAATGAAATTACAGTCATTAATAACATTTCCATGTCTGTGATGTAACATAGAATTTCACTTTGTAAAAGGGAATGTCATTAAAACGATTCCTTGGAGAAAATTATAACAGATATTCTAATAGATTAGAACAGTAATAAGTGAATCACAAGAGAAGATGCTGGTGCATCTGATCAGATATATTTTACCCTTTATAGGATAAAAATTAAAATTATTTTGTTGTTTTTTGGAAAATGAGAATTCACAGGTTTTAGGCAACAGGATATCACTGAGAAAGAACGATACTACAGTAGGTATATTTGATGGTCACTTGACAATAGCAGCATTGAGAATGTCGCATACAATGTGAAATGATTGAGATGTTTTTGGCTTTCTTTATCTTGGGGAGGGTAGGGGAGGGCACAGCGAACACCAAGATTGAAGCCAAGTGGTCAAACTACCTGCATTATATGCAGGTCATTGAGCCGTGCCCTTTGTATAACCCATGTAAGGGCATGCTTGTCATATTGTGTTTTGTCATTCCGCCTTCTTCACTCATTAGTTACATCTCTCATGACATTACATATTTATTGTACAATCATGGAGGTATGTCTCCCATGATTATTGTTGAATTCTGACCTCAGTGCTCTATCTTGATAACATCCTGCCCTAAATCTTAGACCTCTCCCTTTATTAACCAGACTAGCAAGGGCGGAAATGGTAAAAGCACCTACAGGAAGTAAATAACCAACTCCATTTAACTACCGCGATTGGAACAATCTAGACGAGGCTTGACGTATTCTCACTCTTGGTGCATATTATGGATTTTTTGGCAATTTTGTCAGATAGAATTAAGGCACTTTGGGCAAAGGCAGAAGACATATTCAACATAGGCCTTATAATGTACCTTTGGATTATTTTGTCTTCAGTGACTTAAAATGATAAATTATAAAATGATAAATTATGGTGAGGATTAAAGATATAGATATTGGCGACTGAATGTCTTCAGAAAGCCATGATAAATAGTAAATCTAAGAGATGAATATGGGTATGAAGATTCAGGCTTGGAAGCCAACTCATTGGTGTGTTTTTTGTTTTCGAACAGCTTACTTACCTAAAGTTATGTATGTGCTGAGTATTTTAAACTACTTTAAAAATTCACACAATGAGACTCATACCAAGTTTGCTTTAAAGTTCATTGGCATGATGTGGGTGTCTGAGAGTTTTAAAAAGCCTGCATGTCAGGAGTTTCACAGAATATTCAGCATTTCCCAGAAGATATCATGTCAGAGCTTGCGATTTGCATTTGGAAATTCCTATATTCTTATTGACATCTCTTGTAAGCTGACCTATTTCTTTCATTTACCTCCCAGTTGCATTTTATGGATTGCAGGAAGTTCATTTCAAAGCCATTAGTTCTATCTTTATGATTTGAGAGGAATGGGGAATATTTAATCTCGTGCAATGCATTGTTCACTCTGATATCTGATGATCCGAAAGATCACGATATTGACAAATTTGATGATTGATGATTTCAAAATGGTAGGTAATGGGTACTTCATAAAGGAATTTGATGGTTGATGATTTCAAAATGGTAGGTAATGGATACTTCATTAAGGATATTAATTTCAAATGTTATTCGCACAGAAGTCTGATAGGTAGAAAAAGCTTTATTATGAGATTTCACGTCCTCAATGACAAAGCATTTACTTCTGTAATTGTGGTGGAGAATTGCGGGTAACTTTATTGCAAATAACTTTATTGCAAATTGAATGCTTTAGTTATTTCAATTGGAAATTATCTTGCTCTCGACATTGATATTTGCTTTCAAGTTGACAACAGGAAAGCTATATATAACTGGCCTGGCTTCTTGATGATTGAAATACCATAATGTTTGATAAGAGTGCTGGATTATCTTTCCCTGTTAAATAGAGAGAGACAAAACATGTGCTTTTGCTTTTATTTACGATGTTCTGATGTCCATTGTGTCTTTTTTCTCTCTGCCAGCTAGCAGTGAGCTGGACCCCATTAAAGGAATTTTTGCCAATTACCATTGTCATTACCAGCTGGTATTGATGGCCAAACCAGAGAAGCGGACAAAAAAAAGAGAAAAAGAGGGAAAATGAAGAGAAAAGAGGCTCACAATGGGCCCTTGTTGAACTACTCAGGAAAGTACATGTAGGAGTGTGAAAATGAGAACCCAAGTGGTATTGACCGTGTGCAAGCTAGCTGGGCCTCCTCGGGTCTACTCTGGTCTGGACTCTCCTGGCTAGATTGGCCCAAGGAACTTGAGAGTGTCATTGAAGTAGCGCACTACTTGTTTATCATCGGCCCTGTACTGCAATCGCGCAGCCTGAATCAGAATCATCTTGAAAATGGAAGAAGAGTAATGATGACTGTTGAAGTACTCAGTGTTTGAGTTACAAGATGTAAAATGAGAAGAAAGAACCAGAGTCCAGACTTTGAAATGTACTGGAAACTTGTACTGCTGTGTTAAAGGAAATGGGGGATATTTGAAAGAAATGTTGCTAATACATTATAACATTGTAATGTCAGCTTATCTCCTATCCCAAACTACAAAGACCTATTCAAAGCTCATGTTATTTATAAAAACCAAACATTATAAATGTCAATTGTTCAAATGTTTTTACCAGATACTATGACTTTTTTTTTCTGAAATGTTTTAACGATAACGATAACGAGATATATTTTATTTAAGTCTAAAAAGAGAAACTCTTTTTGGTTTTTACAGTGCGAGTCAACACCACAGCTTTGCAAAATCTGACTGAGAAAAATTCTTCTTACTACACATTTCAGCATCACCAATTTTCATTGTCTATCCCCCAAACTTAATTATGTTTGTAAAGCTCTCCGGAGTTTGGTTTCATCATTTATGACAGCCATGTTCTACTTCAGGAAGGTCCTGCTTGTGAAATACAAGTGCATCTGTATTGAGCTTTTTTAAATGTTTTGGTTGCTGGAAGAGACTCTATTGTGTTTTCCATCTGCAATAAAAACATTTCCAGGCAGCACTGAAATTAATTTGTTAGCAGTTTGATAATAATTATATTGATGATATATACTCTTTTCAAAATTAGTAAGTCATTTTTGTATGACCCTTAAGACACCATAAACTCTTCTTTTGTGTCCATCCTTCCATCGGGATAATTGTCTTGCATGACTTGTACAAGAACTATTAAATTAAATTTGTCCACAAGTGTCACTGACCTGTCAATATTGTTCATCAAACTAGGGGTACGAATCGAGGATCAAGTGTATCGATGATACGTATTGTATCGAATATAGGCAATGATATACAGCCCTACATCACACCTCAATAATAAATGAAAGTCTGACATTGGGGAAGCTTTAATGGACAACGGTGGATTTGAGCCAATAGAATCAGGCACTGCTTGCGAAAAACGGTTTAAGTGGATTGCCATGTGGCTGACATGTGAATGGTAACCTAAGCCATACACCGAAGAAGGTCAGTTGCTGCACAAGATATATATATAGGATTGGACAATATCTTGTAGTATTGTTACAGTCCTCGTTATATTTACGTGGAATCTCAAGTTCTTATCTATGCTGTTAAACTGTGATGTCAGAGATGACTTTATTTAGCATTGCAATAATTATATGTAAATTAACTACAAGCTGTGATGTCATTATAAACTGGGTCAGATTTCCCTGCATCTAGCCAATGTTAATCCTAAAATCCCTAGAAGGTCTGTCGTTGTAATGAGGATTACAACTGTAATCATAGGTCTACAAGTGGCATAAAGACAAGATGGCAGATTTTTGACGTCCCGACGCATTTTGAATAGGTTTGGAAAGAAACATATAAAGCTGCATTTTGATTTGAGCACGACTTAAAATTTGTGTCCTATGAAGGATAGATAGAATGAATGTGTATAGGTTGTATTCTCCTTTATTTAAAAATGACAAATGCGCTAGTATTGACTCAAAGAGTGTCATTTTCGTTGCTGAATGAATTGTTTGTTTTGCCTGACAATTTTAATCATCAGTGTGTTGCATATACAAATAGTAACAATAGCTTGTAAAATATTTGATTGCAAGTAATATGCTCCGATTGTGGCATGACAGGATATTCTTATGTGTACTTGAGCGATGGTAATAATATTCCAGACATTCTTTCATTGTCACTGACAATTTGTCAGCTTATTTCAACTGGTACGTTGAGGCCAGAATTTTCCATAAACCTTCAAATACAAAGTTGCTCACCAGAGGCCATCATTCTTGGTTTTAATTTCTTCAACAGTAACTTTGTGAAATAAAATCACTTTGGACAGTTTTACCAAAGTAATATGATCTGGTTTTCCAAAGGTTCAACGAAAACAAACTTTTGAGTTTCTCCCAGATTGTGTTGGGGTTGTCATTATCTTGCAGCCTTATAGCCAGCATGGTGCTTTGGCTGGATTATTTTAATTTTTCAGACAATATGGTCATAAAGCTTTCTATTTTAAAAGTGTTGATATTCTTCAACATGGTGATTACTTTAGGATCTTTAATGTGATAATCCTTTATGTGTGAGCCCGTACATTAGGTCTGCTTGTTGATGTAAGTTCTTAGGGCAAGACGCTGAGCTACAAAGGAATTCTGACGAGTCAAAGAAAAATCAGAGCCCACGGCTACATCTGCTGTGTATTCCAAAGTATAAGCCGAAGTCATTCTCTCATGAGCCTCGGTAGTCAGACGACAAAGTTGAGAAAATTTTCCAGTGAGTGGAATGTCTGATGTTATACTAAATAATCCGCTTCATGAAACTTTTTTTTCTCATTGGTACTAAACTGCTCCAGGGTTGGGGCCCTAAGCATGTGTCGGGTGACTTATGGACGATAAGAACAGGTCTATGTTAGCCTTAAAGTGTCATGATAATGATCTGCTATTAATAAGTAACAATAGCATCTCTCAATGTGTGGGTGTCAGAACATCACAGATGATCATCATGGTAGAAGTCAAAATGAACAACAAAGCGCAATGTGCAAAGCAAATAACTATCAACGAATATCACTTTTTCATGTTTTTAGGGACCACCTGTGTATGATGCAGTGATTTTGCTACCATATTTACCACATATTTTGGTGAACACCCTCAGGCAGTCAAGCTTGCATGAATAATTGTTGTATAATATGTAATTTCAAAGGTATCCAGCTGTCCTGCAGTCTGCTTCACATTTACAACAGCCACTGGCACACAAACCATGACATACATAAAATGAGAGTAAAGGAACCTCCCCTTGCTTCTTAGTATTAACTGCTGAGCTCTTTGCTGTTTATGCTAAAGCCATATTCTGTTTTCCATTGACAAGTTCTCGCATTTGCTTAGAACAAAGGGTGAAAAAAATTGGACTGCCTCGGGTTGTAATGGTGGCCCTGAAGCCACATCACAGCCAGTTGACATGCAGAGTTTCATGATAGCTGTAATTGGATCACTCAACTTGAATGATACAAGGTTTAAGAAAGGAACACTCAGTTTTTTTCCTGACAGAATGTGTTGGTCTTGGGATTGCAAACAAAACATTTCCTTAATTATTTGACTGTTTAATTGCCTCTGCGCAATGACTGACGTAATTTTAAATCAGGAACATAACACGTTGTAGATTGCGTGAATATACAAATAGATAGACCGATAAATGTTCAAAAATATGTAGAATATCTTTAACTTTAGTTGATCAATACAAGTTAAATCAATTTCTTTCGGATCCTGCAAATTAATTAATTCTAATGTTTCATCAGGTATACTGAGATGCAATGTGTCAATTGTTTTAAATTTTTGGTTTACCTTCAATTAAGCCAAATCCGTTTCATCGATTTGACATGCACATGTTTGTGTAATGCACTGGTGTACAATGTACATTTTCCATTAAAAGTTTCCAGACATATCAATTCGGGCATGTTATTCACATGTCTCCTGTGAGATGTTATTTTAGTTTCAGCCTTGATTACATCCCTCATTTTCTTGTAAAGGTGATGTATCAAGATTTATGTTGATATGCTATTTACTGCAACAAATATAAAAATGCAAAAACAGTTCTTTTGTCATCTGATAGAAATGGAATAAAGTCATTTATTAATATTGCTATGTTCGATGTGACATGTGTCACAAGCTTGGATTTAACTTCCGAGGAAATTCCATTAAAATTAATGCACTTTCTAGGGAAAATAATACAAGATGTCTCTCAAATTATGGCAGAAATTTAGCAAAAGTGGATCAAAAGAGGAAAACACTGGTGAGATGCACCAAATGTGGTCTCTTATGCCTGATATCACACAGAGTGAAATTTTGAGTCAGTTCAAATGATTGAGTAAAATGGTTGCACAACTCCCTTGAGTTAACATAGCTTGTTTTCTTAACTTATGACAATAGAAAGATTATCATAAATCAAAGCAACAAGCTATGTTGGCTCAAGCAAACTGTGCAGCCATGTCACTCAATGACTGAGGTGACTCAAAATTTTACAATGCAAAAATATGATTTCACTTTGCAAAAGGAGTATAAATGACCATGTTTCATGTGGCAGGATGTCACTGAGACAGAGATCATGTTGTAGATGATGGCATTCAGCAAGGCCATGCCTGAGATGTGCCTTGGACACTCACTCTTCTGAGTCTTCTTGTTGGACTTCATTTGTGCTGTCCCGAGACAGGCCATTTTGGGGAAGGAAATTGCAACACATTAAGGGCATCTCACATGGTTCCATAGGTTTGACTTCCGGAATGGGTAAAAGGGGATGAAGTTTTCTTAAACTACAAGATCACTCGATGTACTACTACAGTGCAAAGTTGACTGGACACTTGGCATCTGGGCACTCAGAACAGCAACAATATTTGAGGATGTCATGTCAAATTAAAGTCATGTCGCTTGAGGCTGTGCTTATTTTCAATATGGGCAGGCATAGCTATTGCCCCTAGATTGATTTCAAGGGATTATGCCAGTCACATATATATGCATACTGATAGCCATAACGACAGTTATTGAGCCAAGCCCTGCCTATCTCTCATTTCTTGACTTTCATGTAGTGCAATCATTGGACATCATATAGTCATGCCATTTCATGCACATATACTGGAGATGTCCTTTTTCGTTTTCTACTCAGGGTTGTATTTTATTGCTGTGACCTGAATAACATGTAGTCCCACTTCTTTGCACACTGGCCCCCCACCCTTATTAACCAAATGAGCGGGTGCGGAAATGGAAAGAACGCCTACCGGAAGCTGTAGCCAATGGGAGGGCCAAAAATTTTGGGCAATTTTGTCAGGACTGCCAGATTGGCATTAAGACTCCCTTGGGCGAAAGAAATCAGCAATGTCAACATAGCTGCTCATGTTAAATTGCATTAGCAACCATACTGTACCTTTGGCCCATGTAGACTCATGGTGAGAAGATGGATAATGTACTTACTAACAAAAATTTATAAACTTTTATACTTAGAGGTTTTGGCAACCAGTAAACTTGAAAACACTCTTTCCACACTATTAAATAATTTTTGAATACCAGAGTCAATGATAAATATGCATTGAAGTTGCAAGACCAGCACTGCCAATGGAAGTTGTTTTAGAAGTATGTCATATTATAAGAATCAGAACCAAAGCCTTGTGAGCTATTACAGTACGAGACTTTTGAATTCAGGAGAGCATAAAAGTCATGACGCAAGAGTTCTTTGATGCCAGGTTCACTAAGTTCATGACACAATCGAGACAAAAGGGATTTTGGAACTTTTGCAGAGTATTCAATGTGGGCAATTGCAATATCCAGATTGGAATTCCTTTGTGAAGTGAGCGGTTTCTTTTATTTATTATTTTGACTCCAGACTCTGTGTTTTTTATTTACTGCAGGTTCATTTCAAATTAACTGAATAAGTTTTCCTATAATGAGACATATATGACAGTGAAAATAAAAAATTAGTGGTGTTTTGTTATGTCTGATTATCACTCTGATATCTGACAAATAAATAAATACACCGTAATATTGGTTATTCTATACCCCTGGAGGATTCAGAAATGTTTTTGTGGCAAAGCTTATTTTTAGTTCTTGGTCTTCCTAATAGATGTATTAAATTAAACACACAATATTTGTCTGAGGTTCCATTAATTAGTTTGACTGATTCTTGGTCTTATTTCCGTTGACAATTTTCCCCTTTGTAAAGTGATCCCTCCGAATCCCTGGTGGTTTCATCTTCGGCCAATCCTTTCACTATGCTGCATTCATAATATCCCTAACAGCCATGACTTATCATAATATCTGTTTATGACATCCTACATCACACCTTGCATTGTGCTTGTTCTTCTCAGTGACATCTAGTTGCACAAAACCTGGTATCAAATAAATTTATCTCCTACAGATATGATAGATCATTTAGGATTCGGTTTACCAGCAGTTTTTCTTCTAGGCATTTATTGCTTCACCATAAAATGTTTTAAATTATTTCCTCCTGGGAATAAACTATTGTCCCAGAAATGGAGCAACGGTGCCTAATGGCTTAAAATCAAATTGTATTTTTTCCACTATGACAGAAATTATCGGATATGAGAATAGTGAACAAGCTGGAGACGCCCTGGAACTAAAATTTCATCTTAGCAAAATTAATCAGTCATTATAACTCATGATACGAAATATGCATCTGCATTAGGGTTGAGAATAATTATTGACCTTGTTGGCTATGGTTCAATTGTAGGAGTCAAACGTTTTTGTGTCAATAATATGTGATGTCAGCTGAAGTGTTGTTCGAATCACACATGTTTGGATTTTGGTAGCAAAGAGAAGTATACCAACATAAAATTCACAAGCTCTACATGTATAAGGTAGTATGTGACATTGTGTAGTGTGTGACTATAGTGACCACAAAGGCAAGCACAAGCCTGATAGTCACATGTGGTTGCTGTGAATAATCCTTCTCGGAAATTGGGAGGATAAAGTAGGCAGGCTAGAGCCCTGACTCAGGTGCAGTGTAATGACCTCCAAAAAAAAAACTAAAAATAAAAGAGTGTCATGCAGGTGGCTATTTTGGGACAGCATTTAAGGCATTTCACTGCTTGGGAAGCATCTATACTTAATTGCAATACTCACAAGATTGAATAAAACCTTCACTGCCTACCTTGTCATCCTCATAACCGGCTTTGCCCTGGAATATAATTAATTATTTTTCTGATAATTCCAGTTTTTAGTGTTTCCCAGCTTCCAGTAAACTCCCAAACATTACCAAAGCAATGGTGTCTTCATTGTTTCTTGAATATTTATTGTGATGCAGAAGTTACACAGCATTTGTTTTGTGTCTCCTGGGCAGCCAGTTAGATATTAAGAATTCCATATTGACACAATTTGTGTTTTCAATTCAGAATATTGGCATTCCCAGAGCAAATACCAGAAATGGTTCGTTTCCTAATCATGCTGCTCCCAAACTCATTCAGTGTGAAGTTAGATTGGCATTTTAATAAAAATGCGGAGAAACTTCAACTCTGGTCCACTTGAAAATTAATGTTATCATTTCAGTAGAACATTTTCAATTTTGCATTGATATTCCTTGACATTCTTCCCAAATGTATACTGACTCAAATATGTTCACTACTAAACTATTTGCTTTGTCACAATTTTAAAAATGGATAACTATGAAAATGGATAACATGTAGACATATGTGTTAGGAATTTCACAACAATTTTTTCCACCCGCTAGAAAAGGCAAAGACAACATTTCATTTCCCCCTATATATGTATTCATGACTCTAGAACAGTGGTACCAAAATGTACATCCGGACTATACAGGGTGAGAATATAAATGAGAAGAACTTTCAGGAGTTAGAGTAAAGATAGACGTACACGCATTGTCTTTGTGAGAGCCAATATCCTCAAGTATTTATGCAAAATAAATGGCTGAAGGTAAATCAATAAAGCCGACTTTAACTGCATGTCATTAAAGCCTGTCACATTCAACATGCTTGAAGGCAAAGCCATGTAAGTCAAGTTTAAAAGAAAGACTAACCTTTTCAGGAGTCTCTTGGAGCATGAAGATGGTGATGAAAGGGAAAGTATTTCAGAAAGTTCAGCTTGTTCACTGTTCAGCACGCAATCTAGAGGAAAAGGATTTTGGGTCCCTTCAAACTAGTTCTTTTCTATTCTCTCGTTTGAATTAAACGCAATATTCAAATATCATGTTCTGCATTTGCATTTAGGAAAACACCCTCACTCTGACTCCAGGCACCTTTCATTGATTGCTTTAAATCCATTTCCAGACGAATGATTGGTTTCTTTTTTATACTCAGAAACAAAAATGAAAATAAAAACGTGTCCTGAGACATGGGAACAGCGAGGTTTTGGTGGTGCATCATTGAAACAGTGTTTTTAACAAAACAGTTTTCTTCACAATATTTCAATATTTGATGCAATAGTTGGCTGTTTGGTTATTACATATTGATTAACAATTTTGAAGATTGTCATTTACAGGTCATGACAGCTATATCCCTGTTTATTCAAGCTTGAAAATACAATTTGGATAGAATAAGGTGATAAATCAGTCCCTCCTGCTGTACACAATGTTTCATTAAGTATACATCCACATTGTAAAGATATCCTTCTACAGTATTAGTAATAGTATTAGTATTAGTCATTTTATCCTACATTACATCCTTCTTTTTGTTTGTACTTGGAATGTTGGTTGCCGCAAGATTATATAAAAAAAACACCATGTGCCCCACTAATTAATGTGGCAATGTGGTATTACATTTGTATGATATTTAGTGTCTGGCATCAAATTCTTGTATCTATGTTTGCTTGCATTAAATTTCACACCTAAAGGATGTGAAATAGTCCAGCTGGATGTATTTGAAACCAGATTTTTTTGCTTCTACACACTGAGCATGAATCAGAGGCTAAGTAATGTCACGGCCTTGGGGATGTTAGGTGTTTAGCAAGAAGATTATCTCATAAAAGACAAAATGTCTGACACACTTTAGGGCCATTAAAGGGTGAGTGAATAGGCAGGCAATCAGCCTCTGCTTGTAAACATGGGCTGAACATGCCAATAATTAGCAACCTCCTTCAGGGGGTCATAAAATGGAGGTAAAATGGTAATTGCAAGTTAAGATGGCCTACCTGATAACCTTTTTCCCCTCACATTACTAAAACATCATGAATACCAACTTATTTCGTACTTTTTTAACAGTTAACAGGCCTGTGCTATACACTTTCACAATATTATAACACTAACTTTAAGTTATATTTGCTGCGTTAAGCTGAATAACAAGGTATTGCAACGTTATACTTTTTCTCGGTCTCCATCCATTCTTTTCCTTGTGCCAATTTTTAGCTGTCAATTGTGTTTGTTCCTGTGACTCCCTAAAAGGATCTTGGCCCATTAGCGCTATTATTACTAATTGCCATTGACAACTGGGCAAGGGAAGCTGTTACGCTGTACAGAAAAAAAAGAGAAAAGCAAAAAAGAGTTTGCAATTGGTCCTTGTTTAACTCTTTCACAGAAAAGGAGAGAGAAAATGAGTACCCAAATGGTATTGACTGCTGTTGTCAGATTAGCCTGACCTCCTTGTCTGTACTTTTGAGGCAGATGAGCCCCAGGAATTTGAGAATGCTGTAGAAGAAGTGGTAGTCAACCTCTTTGTCACACACCCTGTGGGAATTGAATGCAGTTGCATCACAATGAGTGTGATAAATATATAAATGCAAAACAATAGATAGGATCACAGTTTGGAATAATGATGGAAGTCGTTCATTAATATCCATGAATGTACAACATAAAATAGAGCTAACCAGGTTAGATTAAGGATGCGGAATGAGTTACTTAAAACATTTATTTTTTAGTCAATCATGCTATGAGCTGCTGATACTTAAGCTTGGCTGAAATGTTGTGAAGCCACAACATCACAGCGATTTGACATGCAGTGTTTCATGATAGCTGTGCTCAGGTCCAATGAGACATGATTTAACTCGATATAGTTGTTTTTATCTGAACAAAATTGAGGAAAAATCATGGGTTTTTCAATTGCAAATAAATTTACAAAGTGGGCTAAGTTGCCCAAAGACAGTAATGACAGGCTGATCTATAAAATTGGATGGAAAAAGAAGGAATTGGTGGATAAGTTGCTGGTTAGATAGATGGATACATAGATAAAGAGTTTAAAAACGCATGCATTTCTTTTTAATATCTATAAACACCTATTTATAAAGATAGGTAGGTTATCTTAACATATATGTACAAGTATATATTGCTATAAAAGCTACTACAAAAAACATGAATGTGGGCCAAAATGTATATAACATAGACTGTTGAAATTCGGCTGTCTTGCTGAGCCATATCATTGTCACAACAAATTACATTTTGGCACTTGTACAGGAGACAGAATTTAATTTCAACATGCAGCTCTTTTATATCATGTGAGATGTTATTTAGTTTCAAACGTCTAGTTTGTTGACTCTCCTTATTTCCTAGAAGATCCTGCTATGCAATATATTGCAAATAGATTGAAAATGCTAAATTGTGCTCCCTTGCCAATAAGTAACAGTGACATTGAAGTCATTTAGTAACATTTCCATGTCTGCAATGTGACATGGAATTCAACTTTAAACGAATTTCATTAAAACAATTCCTTAGAGAAAATGATAAGAGATATTCTAATACATTAGCACAGCAATAAGTGAATCACAAGGGAAGGTGCTGGTGCATCTAATCAGATCCCTGTATAGGATGCACATTAAAATAATTTTGTTGTTTTTTGTATAATGAGAATCCACATGTTTTAGGTAACAGGATATCACTGAGATAGAACAATATAAGGTATATTTGTTGGTCACTTGACAAGAGCAGCATTGAGCATATCACCTACAATGTAAAACGATTGAGGTGTTTTGGGCTTTCCTTATCACTGCATTGTTTTAAACTTGTTTCAAACTGGAAAACTAGATGTTACCAGATTATTTCAATTCCAAAAATATTTCAAAGAAGGTCAGCCATCCATGAGTATTCTCTGAGGGCCACTAATGTATTAACAATACCCAGGGTAAAACATGAATATGCGAGACAAGCAATTACATACAAAAAACCAAAAATTCTGAATGACATGACTCCTATATTCAAAGATAAAATATACTCCCATAGTCTTCTTGAATATAAAATATACATTAAAAAAATTATCACTCAGTCATACTCTGCAACATGTTTAATTGATAACTGCTATATTTGTAGAAACTAAATTTTTATTTTTACATTTTATTTTACCATTTGAAAAATCTTCTTTTCCTAATTTTCGAATTTTTTGAGTGACTTGTAATGGGGGTCCCTTGCTACGAAACCTATGTTTCATACAGGGACTCCCAATCAACAAACAAAGTTAATCAATCAATCAATCTGGGGGAGGGGGTAGGTAGGCATTGCAGGCGTGGAAGCCAATTCATTGGTGTGTTTTTTTTTTGTGTTTGAACTACATATACTAAACCTAAAGTAATGTAAGTGTTGAGTATTATATTCTACTTTAAAATTTCACACAATGAGACTCATACCAAGTTTGCCTTAAAGTTTATTGGCATGATGTGGGTGTCTGGTAGTTTTAAAAAGCCTGCATGTCAGAAGTTTCACAGAATATTCAGCATTTCCCAGAGAGAGAGTTCTGTAATTGTGGTTAGCAAATTCAGATATCATGTCAAAGCTTGCCATTTGCATTTTGGAAATTCCTATATATTTATTGACATCTTTTGTAAGTTGACCTATTTCTTTCATTTTACCTCCCAGTTGCATTTTATGGATAGCAGGAAGTTAATTTCAAAGCCATTTGGTCTATCTTTTATGATTTGAGAGGAATGGGGAATATCGAATCTCATGCAATGAATTGTTCACTCTGATATCTGATGATTCGAAAGATCACGCCATTGACAAATTTGTTCGTTGATGATTTTTAAATGGTAGGTAAAGGGTACTTTATAAAAATATTATTCGCATAGAAGTCTGAGAGGTAGCAAAAGCTTTATTATCAGATTTCACTACCTCGATCAGTTACAAAGCATTTACTCCTGAAATTGTGGTGGAGAATTGCAAATAACTTTATTGCAAATTGAGTGTTAAAGTTATTTCCACAGAAATTATTTTGCTCTTGACATCAATATTTGCTTTCAAGTTGACAACAGGAAAGCTATATGTAACTGTTCTGGCTTTGTTATGATTCTACATGTAACATGACAATGCTTGAATAGAGCACTTGCTGGATTATCTTTCCCTGTTAAATAGAGAGAGAAAAACCGGTGTTTTTGCTTTTCTTTACGCTGTTCTGATGTCCATTTTGCCTTTTTTCCCTCCGTCTGCTAGCAATGAGTTGGACCCCATTAAAGGAATCTTTGCCAATTACCATTGTCATTACCAGCTGCTATTGATGGCCAAACCAGAGAAGCGAACAAAAAAGAGAAAATGAGGGAAAATGAAGAGAAAAGAGGCTCACAATGGGCCCTTGTTGAACTACTCAGGAAAGTAGGAGTGTGAAAATGAGAACCCAAGTGGTATTGACTGTGCGCAAGCTAGCCAGGCCTCCTCAAGTCTACTCTGGTCTGGACTCGCTGGGCTAGATTGGCCCAAGGAACTTGAGAGTGCCATTGAAGTAGCACACTACTTGTTTATCACTGGCCCTGTACTGCAAGCGCGCAGTCTGAATCCGAACCATCTTGAAAATGGAAGAGGAGTAATGTTGATTGTTGAAGTACTCAGTGTTTGAGTTACAAGATGTAAAATGACAAGAAAGAAGCAGAGTCTAGACACGAAATGCAATGGAAATGTGTACTGCTGCGTTCAAGGAAATGGGGGATATTTGAAAGAAATGTTGGTAATACATTACAATATTATGATGTCAGGTTATCTCCTACCCCAAACTACAAAGACGTATTCAAAACTCATGTTATTTATTGCTTTTGATAGCTGCTGTGGAAATACTATGGTTTGCTGTACTTTAGTTAGATAAACTTCAAATGTTCTAATGTTAGGTTTTTACCAGGTACTCTGACATTTTTTTTCTGAAATGTTTTACCAGAGTTTTACAAAATCTGACAGAGAACAATGCTTCTTACCACATATTTCAGCATCACCAATTTTCATTATCTATCTCCCAAACTTAATTTTGTTTGCAAAGCTATCCGGAGTTTGGTTTCATCATTTATGATAGCCATGGTCTACCTCACGAAGGTCGTTCTTGTGAAATACAAGTGCATCTGTATTGAGCTTTTTTTGGTTGCTGGAAGAGAGTCTATTGTGTTTTCCATCTGCAATGAAAACGTTTCAGACATTTCCAGGCAGCACTGAAATCAATTTGCTAGCAGTTCGATAATAATTATATTGATGACATGTACTCTTTGCAAAATTACTAAGTCATTTTCGGATGACCCCTAAAACACCATAAACTGTTCTTTAGTGTCCATCCTTACATCAGGATAATTGTCTTGCATGGCTTGTGCATGCACTATTAAATTAAATTTGTCCACAAGTGGGTACGAATCGAGTATCGATCAAGTGTATCGATGATATGTATTGTATTGAATATAGGCAACGATATGGAGCGCTACATCACACCTCAATAATAAATGAAGTCTGACATTGGGGAAGCCTCAATTAATGGACAACGGTGGATTTGAGTCAATAGAATCAGGCACTGCTTGCGAAAAACAGTTTAAGTGGATTGCCATTTGGCTGACATGTGAATGGTAACCTAAGCCATGTACATGTATACACCAAAGAAGGGGCTCAAGTTAAGTATCCAGCTGTTAAACTGTGATGTCAGAGATGACTCTATTTTAGCATTGCAATAATTATATGTAAATTAACTACAAGCTGTGATGTCATTTCCCGCCTTCTAGCCAATGTTGATCCTAAAATCCCTTGAAGGTCTCTAGGCATAATATGGGGATTACAACTGTTATCATAGGTCTACAGGTGGCATAACGGCAAGGTGGCAGATTTTTGAGGTCCCAATGCATTTTGAATAGGTTTGGAAAGAAACATATAAAGCAGCATTTTGATTTGAGCACGACTTAAAATTTGTGTCCTATGAAGGGTAGATAGAATGAATGTGTATAGGTTGTATTCTCCTTTATTTAAAAATGACAAATGCGCTAGTATTGACTCAAAGAGTGTCATTTTCGTTGCTGAATGAATTGTTTGTTTTGCCTGACAATTTTAATCATCAGTGTGTTGCATATACAAATAGTAACGATAGCTTGTAAAATATTTGATTGCAAGTAATATGCTCCAATTGTGACATGACAGGATATTCTTATGTGTACTTGAGCAATGGTAATATTAAATGTTCACTTCAGACATTATTTCATTGTCACTGACAATTTGTCAGCTTATTTCAACCGGTACGTTGAGGCCAGAATTTTCCATAAACCTTCAAATACCGAGTTGCTCACCAGAGGCCATCATTCTTGGTTTTAATTTCTTCAACAGTAACTTTGTGAAATAAAATCACTTTGGACAGTTTTACCAAAATAATATAGTTCCCCCGTGACCTAATTGGTAAGTGCGCTTGTCGACTGGCTTTGAGGGCGTGGGTTCAAATCTCACCCCGGGAACTCACTTTAGTCCGAGCCCGTGGGACATTAAATGGAGGCGGGTTGTATCCAGTATTCTATGCTGGGGCAACTGAAAGACCCTGGGCATCCCTGAATTAATAGGGTATGTGCCAGACTCACAGTCTTCTCATCTCATCATCATACGGCGATCGCCTGCCTCGATATAGCCCACTAAGGTGCTGCTGAGGCGTAAAACACAAACAAACAAACAAACAATTTACCAAAATAATATGATTTGGTTTTCCAAAGGTTCATCGAAAACAAACTTTTGAGTTTACTCCAGATTGTGTTGGGGTTGTCATTATCTTGCAGCCTTATAGCCAGCATGGTGCTTTGGCTGGATTATTTTAATTTTTCAGACATAAAGCTGTCTATTTTAAAAGTGTTGATATTCTTCAACATGATGATTACTTTAGGATCTTTAATGTGATAATCCTTTATGTGTGAGCCCGTACATTAGGTCTGCTTGTCGATGTAAGTTCTTAGGGCAAGACGCTGAGCTACAAAGGAATTCTGACGAGTCAAAGAAAAATCAGAGCCCAAGGCTATATCTGCGTTTATTCCAAAGTATAAGCCGAAGTCATTCTCTCATGAGCCTCGGTAGTCAGACGACAAAGTTGAAAAAATTTTCCAGTGAGTGGAATGTCTGATGTTATACCGAAATAATCCGCTTCATGAAACTTTTTTTTCTCATTGGTACTAAACTGCTCCAGGGTTGGGGCCCTCAGCATGTGTCGGGTGACTTATGGATGATAAGAACAGGTCGATTTTAGCCTTAAAGTGTCATGATAATGATCTGCTATTAATAAGTAACAATAGCATCTCTCAATGTGTGGGTGTCAGAACATCACAGATGATCATCTTGGTAGAAGTCAAAATGAACAACAAAGAGCAATGTGCAAAGCAAATAACTATCAACGAATATCACTTTTTCATGTTTTTAGGGACCACCTGTGTATGATGCAGTGATTTTGCTACCATATTTACCACATATTTTGGTGAACACCCTCAGGCAGTCAAGCTTGCATGAATAATTGTTGTATAATATGTAATTTCAAAGGTATCCAGCTGTCCTGCAGTCTGCTTCACATTTACAACAGCTACTAGCACACAAACCATGTGTAGTCGTGGACATAAAATGACAGCAAAAGAACCTTTCCTTGCTTCTTACTATTAAATTGCTGAGCTCTTCAGTTGTTGAAGCTAAAGCCACATTCTGTTTTCCATTGACAAGTTGTCGCATTTGCTTAGAACAAAGGGTGAAAAAACGTGGACTGCATTGGGTTGTAATGTTGGCCCTGAAGCCACATCACAGCCAGTTGACATGCAGAGTTTCATGAATGCTGCAATTGGATCTGTCCACTTGAATGATGACAGGAACACTCAGTTTTTTTCCTGACAAGATTTGGTGGTCTTAGGATTGCAAACAAAACATTTCCGAAATTTATTTTACTGTTTCATTGCCTCCGGGTGTTACAGATGATTTTGTATTTGTAGACCAAAGGACAAAATGTGAATTTTTTTTCTAGGACATGGTATCCTATGGGGAAAAGTGATGTCATAAATTTTCTGATGTCATTTTTCCATATAGAATACATGTCTCAGAAAAAAATTCACATTCAGTACTTATGTCTAAAAATATGAAATCATCTGTAATGACTGACGTAACTGTAAATTCGGAACATAACATGCTGTATATAGCGTGAATAGACAAATAGATAGACCGATAAATTTTCAAAAATATGTAGAATATCATTAACTTTGGTTAACAATTGATACAAGTTAAATCAATTTCTTTCCGATCCTGCGAATTAATTAATTCTAATGTCTCTTCAGATATACAGAGATGCAATGTATCAATTGTTTGAAATTTTTGGTTTACCTTCAAGTAAGCCATGCAAATCCGTTTCATACAATTTGACATAGCTACACATGTTTGCGTAATGCACTGGTGTACATTTTCCATTAAAAGTTTCCAGACATCATTATTCAATTCCGGCATGTTATTCACATGTCTCATGTATGATGTTATTTTAGTATCAGACCTTTATCTTGTTTACATTCCTCATTTCCCTGAAAAGGTGATATATCAAGATATTCTGATATGGAATTTACTGCAACAAAGAAAAAATGCAAGGACAGCTCATTTGTCAACTGATAACAATGGAATTACAGTCATTTATTAATATTGCTATGTTTGATGTGACATGTGACACAAGTTTAGATTTAACTTCAGAGGAAATTTCATTAAATGCACTCTCTAGGGAAAATAATACAAGATGTTTCTCAAATTATGGCAGAAATTCAGCAAAACAAAGTGAATCAAAAAAGAAAAACACTGGTTAGATGCACTAAATGTGGTATCTTATGCCTGATATCACACAGTGTAAAATTTTGAGTCAGTTCAAATGATTGAGTGAGATGGTTGCACAATTCCTTTGAGTTAACAAAGCTTGTTGTTTTAAGTTATGACAATAGAAAGATTATCATAAATCAAAACAACAAGCTATGTTGGCTCAAACAAACCGTGCAGCCACGTCACTCAATGACTGAGGTGACTCAAAATTTTACAATGCAAAAATATGATTTCACTTTGTTCTTTTTGCAAAAGGAGTATAAATGACCACGTTTCAAGTTGGCAGGATGTCACTGAGACAGAGATCATGTTGTAGATGATGGCATTCAGCAAGGCCATGCCTGAGATGTGCCTTGGACACTCACTCTTCTGAGTCTTCTTGTTGGACTTCATTTGTGCTGTCCCGAGACAGGCCATTTTGGGGAAGGAAATTGCAACACATTAAGGACATCTCACATGGTCTATAGGTTTGACTTCCGGAATGGGTAAAAGGGGATGACGTTTTTTTAAACTACAAGATCACTCGATGTACTACTACAGTGCAAAGTTGACTGGACGCTTGGCATCTTGGCTCCCAGAACAGCAACTATATTGAGGATGTCATGTTAAATTAAAATCATGTCGCTTGAGGCTGTGCTTATTTTCAATATGGGCAGGCATAGCTATTGCCCCTAGATTGATTTCAAGGGGTTATACTAGTCAAATCTGTGTGCAGATAGCCATAACGTCAGTTATTGAGCCAAGCCCTGTCTATCTCCCATCTCTTGACCTTCATGTGGTGCAATCATTGGACATCATATAGCCAAGCCATTTCATGCACATGTACTGGAGATGTCCTTTTTCGTTTTCTACTCAGGGTTGTATTTTATTGCTGTGACCTGAATAACATGAAATCCCACATCTTTGCACACTGGCCCTCCACCCTTATTAACCAACTGAGCGGGTGCGGAAATGGAAAGGACGCCTACCGGAAGCTGGAGCCAAAGGGAGGGCCAAAGAATTTTTGGCAATTTTGTCAGGAGTGCCAGATTGGCATTAAGACTCCCTGGGGCGAAAGAAATCAGCAATGTCAACATAGTTGCTCATGTTAAATTGCATTAGCAACCACACTGTACCTCTGGCCCATGTAGACTCATGGTGAGAAGATGGTTAATGTACTTACTAGCAAAAATTTATAAACTTTTATACTTAGAGGTTTTGGCAACCAGTTAACTTGAAAACACTCTTTCCACACTATTAAATAATTTTTGAATACCAGAGTCAATGATAAATATGCATTGAACTTGCAACATTAGTACTGCTTGTTGAAGTTGTTTTTGAAGTATGTCAGATTAATAAGAATCAGAACCGAAGCCTTGTGAGCTAATACAGAAAGAGACTTTTGTATTCAGGAGAGCATAAAAGTCATGATGCAAGAGTTCTTTGATGCCAGGTTCACTTAGTTCATGACACAATCGAGACAAAAGGGATTTTGGAACTTTTGCAGAGTGTTCAATGTGGGCAATTGCAATATCCAGATTGGAATTCTTCTGTGAAGTGAGCGGTTTCTTTTATTTATCGTATTGACTCCAGACTCTGTTTTTTATTTACTACAGGTTGATTTCAAATTAACTAAATAAGTTTTCCTATAATGAGTCCTAGATGATTGTGAAAATAAAAAATTTAGTGGTTTTAAATACACCGTAATATTGATTGTTCTATACCCCTGGAGGATTCAGAAATGTTTTTGTGGCAAAGCTAATTTTCAATTCTTGGTCTTCCAAATATATGTATTAAATTAAACACACGATATTTGTCTGAGATTCCATTAATTAGTTTGACTGATGCTTGGTCTTATTTCCATCGACAATTTTCCCCTTTGTAAAGTGATCCCTCCGAATCCCTGGTGGTGTCATCTTTGGCCAATCCTTTCACTATGCTGCATTCATAACATTCCTAACAGCCATGACTTATCATAATACCCATTTATGACATCCTACATCACACCTTGCATTGTGCTTGTTCTTCTCAGTGACATCTAGTTGAACAAAACCTGGTATCATATCAAATAAATTTATCCCCTACAGATATAATCCTATATGACCTGTGATAGATCATTTAGGATTCGGGTTACCAGTAGCTTTTCTTCTAGGCATTTATTGCTCTACCATAAAATGTTTTGAATCATTTCCTCCTGGGAATAAACTATTGTCCCAGAAATGCAGCAACGTTGCCTAATGGCTTAAAATCAAATTGTATTTTTGCCACTAGGACAGAAATTATCGGATATGAGAATAATGAACAAGCTAGAGACACCCTGGAACTAAAAATTTATCTTAGCAAAATTAATCTGTCATTAGAACTCATGATGCGAAATATGCATCTGCATTAGGGTTGAGAATATTTATTGACCTTGTTGGCTATGGTTTAATTGTAGGGGTCCAACGTTTTTGTGTCAATAATATGTGATGTCAACTGAAGTGTTGTTCAAATCACACGTTTGGATTTTGGTAGCAAAGAGAAGTAGGCCTATACCAACATAAAATTCACAAGCTCTAAAAGGTAGCATGTGTGACGTTGTGTAGTGTGACCACAAAGGCAAGCACAAGCCTGATAGTCACATGTGGTTGCTGTGAATAATCCTTCTCGGAAATTGAGAAGACAAAGTAGGCAGGCTAGAGCCCCAACTCAGGTGCAGTGTAATGACCCACTGACAAAAAAAACCAAAAAGAAAGAGTGTCATGTAGGCGGCTATTTTGAGACAATGTTTAAAAGGCATTCCACTGCTTGGGAAGTATGTACGGCATGCTTAATTGCAATACTCACAAGATTGAATAAAACCTTCATTGCCTTCCTTCTTACCTTCATTACTGGCTTTGCCCTGAACTATAATTAATATTTTTCTGATATGTCTGGTTATGATTGTTCCCAAGCTTCAAGTAAACTCCCAAACTTTAGCAAAGCAATGTTATCTGTTTCTTGAATATTTACTGTGAAGCTGCAGCAGAAGTCACCCAGCATTTGTTTTGTGTCTCCTGGGCAGCCGGTTAGATATTAAGAATTCCATATTGAAACATTTTTTGTTTACAATATAGCTTATTGGCATTCCTAGAACAAATACTAGAAATGGTTTGTTTCCTAATCATGCTGCTCTCAAACTCATTCAGTGTGAATTTGGATTTGCATATTAATGAAATTGCAGAGAAACTTCAACTGTGGTCCACTTAAAAATTGACACTATCCTTTCAGTACAACATTTTCAATTCTGCATTGATATTCATTGACATTATTCCAAAATTTATACTGACTCAAATATGTTCACTACTAAACTATTTTCTTTGTCACAATTTTGAAAATGGATAATTACGAAAATGGATGACACGTAGACAATTTTGTCCACCCGCTAGAAGAGGCAAAGTCAACATTTCATTTTCTCCCAATATATTCATGACTGTAGAACAGTGGTACCCAAATGTACGTCTGGACTATACAAGGTGAGAATATTAATGAGAAGAATTTTCAGGAGTTCGAAATAAAGATAGACGTACATGCAGAGCAGTGTCTCTGTGAGAGCCAATAACTTGTAAGTGTTTGTGCAAAATAGATGACTGAAGGTAAATCGAAAAAGCCGGCTTTAACTGTCTTCTTTTAGTGCCTGTCACATTCAACATGCTTGAAGGCAAAGCCATGTAAGCCAAGCTTAAAAGAAAGACTGAACTGTTCAGGAGTCTTCAAGAGCATAAACTAGGTGATGAAAGGGAAAGTATTTCAGAAAGTTCAGCTTGTTCACTGTTCAGCACGCAATCTAGAGAAAAAGGATTTTGGGTCCCTTCAAACTCTTTCTTTTCTATTCTCTCTATGAATTAAATGCAATATTCAAATATCATGTTCAGCATTTGCACTAAGGCATAGACAGTTATATGCCTGTTGATTCAAGCTTCAAAATAAAATTTGGATAGAATTAAAGTGATAAATCAGTCCCTCTGGCCGTAAACAATATTTTATTACGTATACAGTGTACATCCACATGGCAAAGCTATCCTTCTAATACCAAAGGGTTTCATGCTATCTACTACATTACATCCTTCTTTTTGTTTGTACTTCTTTTTGTTTGTACTTGGAAAGGTTGGTTTTCGCAAGATTATATGAAAAAACACCAATTAATGTGGCAAACACATTAAATATTCCATCAATCTATGCTTCAAGAGTATTTTAATTTGTTGCGTCATGATGGTTTTGAATCTCTTCACATACAAGATCAGAATACAATTGTTGGAAATTCCAATGATATGCTTTTTCACAGTTAGCAAGTATTAAATCTAACCGCACTCATTTGTATCTGGTATTACATTTAGTACCCGGCATCAAATTCTTGTAGTTATATTTGCTTGCATTAAATTTCACACCTTAAAGATATGAAATAGTCCAGCTGGATGTATTTGAAGCCTCCCTCTTTGGCATATACACAGGCCTGAGCAGAGGGGGGGCCAGGGGGGCCAAATGGCAGGGGCCCCCAAATTTCAGGGGGCCTATTTCCAAAGTAAGGTTAACCGCGCGTTGCGAAAATGAGATTGTACTCGATTTATGCATGGTAGACTTTTCGGCTCTGTAGAAAACATCTCTACTGTCGGCAATTTAAAATTTACATAATTATCATTGCACTGTGTAAGGTTAAAATGTAACTGATCGCTTTTTTTCCATATTGGCTTTACATCTTGTCCTCAGTAAATCTTAGATGTCTCGTTTATGGTCTATGTTTCTCTGCGGTTTCTATCGGTGGGTATTTCGTGAAATTGTTGTTAGGGTGAACCGTTTGGCCTCCAATGTGAGAGGGCCCTGCACAATACTAGCCCCTCTTCCATTGAACGATTTGGGGGCCCCCATCTTAAAGTTTGATTTTTAGTCCAGGTCCTGCTTCAGGATCCAACAAGCGGGTACTACACAATCCAAACTTTTTTCATACATAGTTTTTCTCAATTTTTATATCTTTTTGGCATCTTTCTGTGGCCCCCTGAGTGAATGGGCCTGTAGCAGCTGCCACTTCACCACATAAGCCAGTCTACCCCAAGATGTGTATGTTCCTGCTCATGTAAAATGCAAGAGGAGAAACAAGAAGTAACGCTGTATTTGTCATTGAGGTCAATCTGTTCGTAAGACATTGAGGTTCCACATGCACTAGTTGTACAAAGAGACAACATCAATCAATTGTGAGATATTTTTTAACAAGATCTGTAGAGTGAAATTCTGCTGCTGAAAAGATTTTTCCATGTGAAATTTTAGTTAGTTTTGGTCAGCTTGAAGAAAATCTATGAGGAAATTCTTCACTCAAAATTTGCTAACATGTTCCCAAATCCAAGTTGCCCTGCATTTTTTTTGTCAATCCTGGCAACTGTTGCAACAAATGAACATAGTTTTAATGTTCTGATATGAATAGTGTCTCACTTTTTTCGATGATAGGGAAAGAATTTCTCCTCACCTCACTACTCTGTACAACAAAAGTTATATTGCAAAATCATTGGAATTTTCAAAAATCTTATTGAAGATTTTTTCGAAAGAAGCAATAAAAGCTTTCACTATGTAAATTTTAAGATTCGCTGATTAGTTTGCAAGGGAGTGCCTCACTTAATTGTGTCAGAAATACTAGTCTAAATTTTTCGTGAGATTTGTGAAAGGCTGTAATCCCTGAAAGTATGACAGTCAGAATCTCAGTCTGTATTGAAATTCCACATTATTATTGCAAGGACTTTGCAACTACTGTTCTTAAGAGTCAAAAATCTGTTAATTGTACTTTGATGTATCTTAATTGCCCTAGGTAAGCTCTTCAGTAATCTTAAACTTTTTACTTTAAGCATCCCTTAGCAGTTTAGTAATTTTGTAAGATTAGGTCAAAAATAGAAAGTCTATTGCATTCTTCATAATAATTATACCCTGTTAGTTTTCAGCTGACTTGATTTGGAGAACTTATTAAATGTATGCTGGTAATTCAAAATGGCGTATTTAGGGGGGGGGGCATTGGGCCATATCCCATGCACCCCCCCCCCCCCCCCACCTGCACCAAAAACTAACATGGCCGAGAAAGGAAAAGCCACAAATCACCCCATGTAATGGGCCTGGGTTGCTTTTTATGCCTCCAGAAAATATATTTAACATGGTCAGAATTTGCTGACCTGAAGCCGCTGAAGGGGGGGGGCCTACTTTTTCATTTTGGCTTGGGCCTACTGCAGGCTCTGCACGGCCCTGCATATACACACTGAGCATGAATCAGAGGCTAAATAATGGTCACAGCCTTGGGGATGTTAGGTGTTTAGCAAGAAAATTATCTCATAAAAGGCAAAATGCCTGACACACTTTAGGGCCATTAAATGGTGAGTAAATAGCCAGGAAATCAGCCTCGGCTTGTAAACATGGGCTGAACATGCCAATAATTAGCAGCCTCCTTCAGGGGGTTATAAAATGGAGGTAAAATGGTAATTGCAGGTTAAGATGGCCTACCTGATAAGCTTTTTCCCCTCGCATTACTAAAACATCATGAATCGGATAAAAGAATAACAACTTACTTCGTACTTTTTAACAGTAAACAGGCCTGTGCTATACACTTTCACAATATCATTACACTAAAATTATATTTCCTGCGTTAAGCTGAATAGCAAGGTATTGCAATGTTATACTTTTTCTCGGTCTCCATCCATTCTATTCCTTGTGCCAATTTTTAGCTGACGTCTTAATGTCAATTGTGTTTGTTCCTGTGACTCCCTAAAAGGATTTTGACCCATTAGCACTGTTATTACTAACTGCTATTGACAACTGGGCAAGAGAAACTGTTACACTGTACAAAAAAAAAGAAGAGAAAAGCAAAAAAGAGTTTGCAATTGGTCCTTGTT
The DNA here is from genome assembly GCA_026936325.1 of Platynereis dumerilii. Lineage (NCBI taxonomy): Eukaryota > Metazoa > Annelida > Polychaeta > Phyllodocida > Nereididae > Platynereis > Platynereis dumerilii. The sequence goes on from JAPTHN010000011.1 coordinate 24,487,521, forward strand.
TAACTCTTTCACAGAAAAGGAGAGAGAAAATGAGTACCCAAATGGTATTGACTGCTGTTGTCAAATTAGCCAGACCTCCTTGTCTGTACTCTTGAGGCAGATGAGCCCCAGGAATTTGAGAATGCTGTAGAAGAAGGGGGTACTCAACCTCTTTGTCACACACCCTGTTAGCATTGAATGCGGTAGCATCACAATGAGTCTGATATATAAATACAAAACAAGAGATAGGATCACAGTTTGGAATAATGATGGAAGTCGTTCATTAATATCCATGATTGTACAACATAAAATAGAGCTAACCAGGTTAGATTAAGGATGCGGAATGAGTTACTTAAAACATTAATTTTTTAGTTAATCGTGCAACAGAGATCTTGGCTCAATTTAATGTTCCAGAAACCAGTAAGACGGCGCAATGTTTAAACCACCAGGGAATAATTTCTCCCGAATTCCATTGTGAATCCATCCTTCAGTTGTTTGAAAACTTTTTGGAAGCTTGTTTCCCGGAAATATTTCTCGTTTTTAATGCATCTGTTTTCAAAGTTTTGACACACTGCCACAAAAAGACAGATTTGTTTTCGATATACTGAAGGATGATTTATTCCTGCCTGCGGTTTTGAAAAATTTAAACTGGGATTGTAATGCTGTCATTATATTGACAATTTAGCAGATTGGTGAGATCACTGACGTTTAAGTGACTGTGAATGATGAAATCCTTCCCATAATATTTGATTTTATTGGTATTATTATATAAACTTACCGTTTCCGAATATACATGTATTTCTTTTGATTTATTTTCACTGGAAAAGAGCTATTTAATTATTTCAATTTCATTTTTTTTATAGTTCATGCTTGGATCTGATTCCCCATTTATTGATGACATCACAATGACCATTGTTATAAATATATAGCTACATTTTAACAAATTCTTACAACGGTGACGACGTCAGAAAGTAAAACAAATAACAAGACCTGGGTTGTTTTCCATGCATACCAGAAATAAATCCAGGGATCATTTAATACATTTGTTGTGTTTTTTCAAAAAGAAAATAAATTGTACAGTAAAGAAATTTTGCATAAAATGTGATCATACTGCTCAAGAAAATGTAAAAAAAATCAGGAGAACAGACCGAGATGCAATTTTGACAGTCAATTAACACCCTGCAGCTTCCAGCAAGAATCAATACATCAGCTAACATTGACTTGATAAATGGAAGCTGGTTAAGGACATATTCTTGAGTACTTGTAACCTAGATGGCTTAAGATTTGTCTGCAGACTGCTAGACGCCAGGCTGATTGGATATTCCGGGGCAACAACACAGCAGAAATGGGGAGTTAGGTGACAAGTTGTGTTTCCCAATTTTACAGGAAGGAAGGTTTCCAGCACCTGACACTAGTACTTCCACAGAATCAGTTATTTCCAAGGATGAATGGCGAAGGGAAAGTTTTGCTGACCAGTAGGAAAATGTTGAAGCAAGGCAACATCTTGAATTTTCAAGAAATCTAAAGAGCGGCAACTACTTGTTTGCTTCTGATCAAAATTAGGGGGAGCAGATTGTATGTATGTTTGTATGTATGAATTTTATTAACCAGTAAAAGCAAAATTCTTATCAAGCTGGTAAATGTATACATGAATGCGTTTTTTACAATAAATATTGAAAGAAAATGTAAAATGTAGAATTGTGGAAATTTAGGTAAAAATTGAAATAAGCATAGAACTGATTAAAGTCTGAACCCGCCTACATGCCCTAGAATGAGTAAAGAAAGAGCTATTGTTCAAGTATTTTGTAATTGGATAATTTTTAACAAGACATTATTTGGACTATGGACAGTTTTTAGTATTTCATGTATAATATAGATTTTTGATAAGTTAAGAACTTAAAGCATTGTTTTGTATTCATGAATAAATGCATTTTTCATATTCCTGGAGAGATACTGGATAGAATGTTTTTCAATGTGAATTAAAGACTTATCAGTATGATGTGATGAGCTTGCTGTATTTCCTGGCATAAGATCAGTCAGCTGAATTCAATGCTTGTGTTGTGTAGAAGTTAACACCATGTGTTCATCATTGTAAACCACATGACATGGCATGTAAACAATGGGCAGTGAAGTAAATGATGTCACAGTGTTCTCAGCTTCTCACCTTTACTTTTACCATCTTGATTTAATCCAAAACTTAAAATCTGGTTGGAAGGGCGGCAGGCTTCCAAGAATAGAAGCTGTGCAGCAACAACAGCAAGATATGCCAGATTATTATTGATTTAACTAAAGACCTTGTAGTCCCTGTACAATGCAGTTATGTTCAAGACATGCTGTGGAGGTTGTCTTGCAGCTAGCTGCTGAAAAGTAGCTGGCAGCCTCCAAGGTACATAAAGTATGACCCTGTGCCTGACAAGGCTGACCCTAGTGTCATAATGCACCAGAAGGGCAACGCCAGGTAAAGTGGGAATGCAAAGCTTAGCTTCATCGGGTAACAAATCAAGCAAAACTTTCAGTTTCCATGATATTGGTGTGAAAAAATGACATTACCCTCTTTTGTGTTTTAAAATGTTTGGTTAACTAAGGTTCTCTGATGAAACGCATGTTTCATGTAACCGGGTAACAATCAGCTGGAAATTTTTGTAAGATTTATGTGTAACAATTTTTTCTTGAAAGAAGAAGTTTTGCCATGAAAGACCTGGTTCAGGAATTAGTAATTTTTAGTCTCAGGAAAATGGCTATATATATTTCTTTTTTTTTCAATAATAATAGTGCAATCTACATGTTCCCGGTTAGGGAGACAAATAAGTTATCCTCCGAGAATGCTGTTGAAAGAACTGGTTGCAGATAAAATGTACAACATTTGATAGCTCTGAAAAATTAAGCTGAATAGGTAAATCAGAATATTCTTTGACGCAGAATTAGTATGGAAAATTGGAAATTCATTTTAAAAATGCAAGACGTACATACACAGAGCGGCTACAATATATTTGCTGTTTGAAACTCTGCAACCCTGCAAATGAGCATATCTATGTCTCATTTTTGTCATCTGTTTGTGATTCCATTGCTGCACATTTCGCAGTAACTCCAGACAGACTTCATCTCACATGCATATTAATTACTTATATGCCTCATATGAGATGTCAATGTAGTTCTAGACATGCAGCTTGTTGTTTGCTCTCTTCATTTCCCTAGAACATCCCGTGTACCGGGAAATCATGATATACAATTCAATGGCAAAGACATGAAAAAATTAACAAGCCACTCCTCTTGCCAGTCAATAGCAACAGAATTAAACTTAACATTTCTGCATCTCCGCTATGACAGAATTTGACAAGACGATTTACTGAAACTGAAGTGAACATATGAGAAAATAATTAAAATCTTTTAATTTTCTACACATGATATCCTCAGAAAATACTTTACAATGCAGTGAAGAGATGTAGTAGCAAAACTATTTAAGGGGATTGAATTGGCTTTATTGACGCTCATCTGAGAGTGGTCATTTCAGGTGGAAATTAGAGAATAAGGTCACATTTAAAACATTTTGTGAGGTCATTTCAGGTGGAAATTAGAGAATAAGGTCACATTTAAAACATTTTGTGAGGTCATTTCAGGTGGAAATTAGAGAATAAGGTCACATTTAAAACATTTTGTGAGGTCATTTCAGGTGAAAATTAGAGAACAAGGTCACATTTAAAACATTTTGTGAGGTCATTTCAGGTGGAAATTAGAGAATAAGGTCACATTTAAAACATTTTGTGAGGTCATTTCAGGTGGAAATTAGAGAATAAGGTCACATTTAAAACATTTTATGAGGTCATTTCAGGTGGAAATTAGAGAATAAGGTCACATCTAGAACATTTCGTTAGGTCATTTCAGGTGGAAATTAGAGAACAAGGTCACATTTAGAACATTTCGTTAGGTCCCTGGCCTGCCACATGACCTATTGCTTAGCCTCCCAGCACAGGGTCAAGCAGACAGAAATGGATACTTTCGGCTCCTGAATTAATCAAGTTGACTGGACACTTGGTCATTGGTCACTTGTGACAATAACAGCATTGAGCTTGCCTTGTAAATGAATAGGGCGTCTAAGCGTGCCTGGGCTGTTCTTATCTCAAATGAAAGGGAGGGCACAGCTAACACACTCAGATTGATGCCAATAGGTCAACATGCCACATCTCGATGCAGAAGGCCATTATGTGGGGTAATGGGCCATGCCCTTGATATCTCTCCATCTCATGACATGCATGCAAGTTATGGGTTGTGTCAGTTTGCCATGCTGGGTCATTGGATATCATATCCTCACTACCATTACATGTACATGTCTTCCTTTGATGGAAATGAAAGTAACATCTTCAGGAAGCAGCTTCTCCACTCCAACCAGCTGCTGCCTTTAAAAATATTATTTTTCCGAATCACATGTCAATTCTCGCATTAAGATTCTTGTATAGAGCAATTCAGTTCACATTTTCTGACTCTCAAAATGATGTCTCCAACAAAAGGCTAAAGCTGTAACACTTCTCAGTCTTTCCCTGTAATATTTTGTCATCATGCTTGAAGTAGGGTGGCTAACTTGGCTACGGAATTTGTTTTGGGTTTGATCCTTGAGAGTCTGATATAAGACAACATTTCTGAACAAGCATGCCATTATGAATCCTTCTTCCTCACACAGTTATGGTTGCTTTTCTTTTTCAGACTGGATAGTGTTCAATTTAGAAATACATTGGTTTTGAACCACGTGCAGCAAATCTTTTGTCTGTGTAATTTCAAAATCTCTTGTTAGGATATCATAATAAGATGCTCATCCCTATTTTATATCATTAATTTCAAATCGCTCATGATCAACAATGTGACTTGGCTGAGTTCCCTATATGTAATATTTAATGTCCCTCAGGATCAATGTCTTAGGCTTTGGCGCTGAGAAGTAGAACATCCAGAATGCTTGGCTTTGGAGGGCTTACAGCATTTTTTCCACTAATCCTCTCAACCTGCCAGTTTGTCATCTGCACATGAACAAACCTAATTCCACATTGGGCAGCCTTAATGGAAAGGCAATGGATGGATGACAATTAAATCTGACACAGCTGGCCACAAAAGGTTGCATGCCCACAGTTGCGAAGATTGCAGATATTTGAAAGATGGTAAACCAGAGGCAGCCAATATCAGCGCAGGTGTCTCAACCGATAAATTCACTGAATGATTAACTGTGGAAGACTTGTCTGTGTCATAATTAGTGTGTATGATGTATACATGAGGAACTTCAATGTCAATAAGTTATGAGCTTTATTTGTCATCCAGGTCAAAATGATTAAATAGGTGACTTTATTAATAACAGTACAAGATGCTACCAGAAATTGCATCAATATGCACATCCTATGTCACTTTGACTAGCTTGGAAAGCAATGTGTTAGGAAACAAACCATTCATAAGTGAACTGAACTATTACGTATATGAAAAATAATTCTGAAACTGCAATTAAAACATGTACACGTGTCTGAGCCCCTGATATATTAAAGTGTACTTATTTTTTTATGTTAACAGGACCTAAAGGATTGTAAGATCTGGATAGAGATCAGAATGGAAGGACAGCTATTTATTCTGCCAGCTACTATTAGCTTAACTAACTTAAACATGACATATTTAGAATGTGCAGAGAAACAGTTCAATCAGCTGACCCTGCCTGGGTCTTCCGCTTGTGACCCCCACTACTCTCAGATGCAAAGAGCAACACTGGGAGCAAGACCAAGATGCAATTTTGACAAGTCAATTAACACCTTGCCACAATCAATACATCAGTCAGCACTGACTCGATGTATGAAAGTGAGATAAGGATCTGTACGACATTCTTTAGTACTTGTGACCAATATGGCTTAGGATTTCTCTGTAAATTGCTAAACTTCTGGCTGATTGAAAGCTCCAGAGCAACTATATAACAGCAGAAAAGTTAAATGACAAGTAGTCTTGCTAAATTTCATAAGAAAGAACATTTCTTAAAGTGGATACCTGGACAATGGGCATCCACGGAAAATCTGCTATTTCCACTCAAAGCCCAATTGAATATTATTATATATTTTTGGACATTCATAAAATCTGTACAGTTGATATGTGAAGTGAGTATTGAGTGATTTTTTGTCCCAACTTGCCAGCTATCTTCTGTATGTGTATGTTACTGTTAGCAACAACACTCAAAATGATCTGAAGATAGAGCGTTCCTTCTATCTGCCCTGAAAAAAACCGATTCTTGACATTATTGTACCTATTTCTGACGAAGCTGTCCAATTTGACTCTGCACTCATGATTATTTAATAACACTTAACTATTCATGTTTTAGATTTATTATTGCAAGTCATAGGTGTTTATGTTGAAAATGATAACTAAAAGCCACCTTAGCTTATACTAGCAGAAAGGAAGAAATTTACTAGATGACATGTCAAGAAAGTAATAATTATGAAATGCCTTGGGCAGCATCTTATTTGGGTGCCATGCAAGCTAAAGAACCATTTTTGGCTAGAAAGGGTAAAATGCAGCCTTCTAGATACATTAACTAAGACCGGAAGTCTTGCAGAGCTGACCCCAGTGGCATAATGCAGTGGAAGTCTGATGTTGGGGTGGAGTGGGAGCTCGCAAAGATTAGCGTCTGCAGGTCACAAATCAGACTCCAGTGGGGAGTTCCCATCTGACGTCACTGGTGGGAAAACACCTCAAGTCTAATCGATCACCATTCCACCAGTTCCCGGGGGGCTCTCAGAAAGTGGATCACATATCTATCACCATTCCTCCATCTGTGGGTGTCATAAATTTCTGATGGTAGTTTCAGCATCTGCTGATAAAAATTATCTAGTATCTAAGAAATCAGAAACAGTGGTGTAACTAGGGGGTCTCCAGGGGGGGGGGGGCACATGGGGGGCACACGATTCTCTGGGGGGGAGGGCAGCCTTAATACTAATTGTATATTTTAGCCAAGGTTGAAAAAATCATACGGGGGGCACCTGGGGGGCACAGGTCCAATATGATACAATATTATACAATCCTAAATATATTTTGTGTGCACTGTCCATCCCAAAATTATTGAATTTGTCGGCACCATACTAATAAGCTGCAGGATTTTCTCACTGGCCCATCTTGCTGCAATGGTGTTTCATCTGTTACGGTTCCTTTGGCTAGGTTGCTCAGAATGCCTGCATATAGAAAAAGCGTATTTTGTCATAAAAACCAACAGTACGGAAGAAGCCGTCTATGAAATTAATCCTGTATGCATTTTGGCTGCATAGCAATGGTCATCATATTCTGTGTTCATTGTCATAGCAAATTGCATACTTCAACAACTTCTCACTTGCCAAATTGCATATTACCCAAGTAACAAATCTTGTAAGGACCAGTTATTTTAGCATTGCTCTTGTCGCAACTAGTGGTGTGAATTTGTTATTTCAGTTGATATATTTCCTTGTGATGTCTAAACATATCTTGCTCGCTCACTGTTCGACATGTGTTTGGTTGGTTGTAACACAATTTTTATAAGCATGTGTCCGCGTGTGTGATTGATTTATTTCCATTAAAATGGTTCTGAGCATGCAAGGACAAATCTTGGCTTTAATCAGATTTTCATGTTTTTCAACATCTCTGCCCTTAATTGGATAATTAACTCTCTTGGGTTGGAAATTATGAAACACAAATTTCATAGATTTTCTTGTGTCAATCAATGAAACAAAGGAGATGGTATTACAATAAAACCTGACTAGACATTACTTATTCAGTGCATTCAAGTTTTCAAGAGAGTAACTTGGGATTGAACAGACATCTGAGATCATTGTGATGCAGATGCTGCAAATTGTTTTGGGTTATAATTATTTTGTGTGGCCTACTAGGTCCATTTTATTGAAATCTGAAAAGAAACTCCTATTGCCTTTTCAGAAAAGTTGGGTAAACAACTCAAAGTGATCATTTGATCCTTTGGAAACCGCCCATTTCATCAATGACATGGTTTTTGGAATGTTAACCTTGATGTATTTGGCGGTTGAACCTCTCTTGAACCTGTGCTGATCTGGACAAAGGACTGAATTAGATAGTGTTTATGAACACAGACATTAGAAATTTGTTCTTTAAATCTTGACACTGTTATCAAAAATTAGGACATCATAACAGGATCCTTATTGCGTAATGAGAATTGAGACAGGAAATGTGCCTCCTAGTTCATCAACTAAAGCTATTTGGTTGGACTTCTATATTCTATTGACATTATATTCTCGTCCATTTAACTTAGAAGATACTTCAGAGCTTGGGTGTGAAATTTCATGTGCAAAAATATTAGGCATCAGATATATTTTAAGTAAGTAATTGCACCTTTTCTTTAGAAGGACTTGAAAAGAAAGATTCAAATAAATTGCATTCATTAATTGTATGTTTAATGATTTTTTATGTCTGAGAACTATCGAGCAGGAAAAAAAAAATTAATGTACTTCTTTTCCTCTTTCAGTCAAACATTTCGGCTTTGTAAGTTAGAAAACCAGTCAAGTAGCAAAACCACTGCTCATGCTATCATTTTAAATGTCAATCCTAATAACTGCTCCCCCTTGACACATGATATCAAGGGGCCACAGAACACGAAAGGCCACAGAACTAGGGCTCTATATCATTGCCGACATTCGATACGATACGTATCATCACACTTGATCGATACACGATTCGTACCGTCGGTCCGCAAATCCGGGTCTGGTCCGCAAATCCGGGTCTGATCCGCATTTTAGAGAATCAGCTTCTGGAAAAACAAATTTTTGGATCGGAAAATTGATCTCGAAGTCAGTGTTGGCAGTACTATTGAGCAGATATTTTGATTAAGGAGTTGGAAAAACTGTGGAAGGTTCTTTGGAAATGTTTCAAAATGTAAAGTTGATATCAGAATGAGGAAATAAATTGATTTCCAACGGTCTTTCACTAATGTTATGGAGACAATTCCATTGAACTAGTCATGAGGAAACTGTTTTCTTAAGGTGGCTCGCTACTCGTGCCAAGTGGTAGTGAGCGCACATTCATGCGCAGCCAGGCAGGCCCTATCTATCGTAACGTCACCACTGTGCTGACACTGCTTAAACATCTTTTTTACATTCTGTTAATTCTATTCGACGGCGACTTCGTTTTACATTTGCGCCACTTCTGTTTGGGCTAGAAACTTCTTGTTTGCAGCATCGGATTCGCCATGAAGTCTACTATTGGTCAGAATAAGTTCAGCTTTCTGACGCGAATAGAAAATTTCTGCAGGCAATTTTCGGCAAGCACGTCTAATTTCGCAAAAATGACTCTGTTATATAAATAAATTTCTATGTCAATTTAAAGGCCCGTTGGAAGCCTTGTGAATATTATTACATTGTTCCCCACTTAATTTGGAAACAGATGACAAAGAAATAGAAAATTCGATCTAGCCATTTTTTTTTTAGCGCTATGATTCATAAAAAGATAAAAATTTTCAAAATCGAAACTTTTTTTCCGAACCTCTAGAAAAGTTCTTTAAACTAAATATATCTTTCTGGAATTTTAATCAACTTTTCCATAGAACTGTCCTCTTTAATCCCATGCTTCATTCAATAACATAGAATGAATGGCCACTGAATCGCAGGGAATAATTCACAGTAAAAAAATTAAGAAAAAAATTGAGTTTTTCAGGTTCGCTTGGACTGACATTCATTTACATCACCTCAAATATTTTGAAAGAAAGGCTGGTAGCGACCACTTTCATTTATATATCTTTGCTATAAACTATATTTTGGATTATTTTAAAACTATTTTTAACAAATCCTATCTTGGAAAGTTCACGAGTATCGAGCCACCTTTAGTGCTGAATTTTTAACACTGAATAGTAAACCATTGCCCAGCTTCCGCTCTATTATATGTTCATATTTTCAACATGTACCGTATGGTGCCCTATTTTCGTCAGTTGTTCACTTTAAGATGTTAGCAATGCTATACCATCATTATGACAAGTTGTGAATTCACTTCCAGTCAACAAAAATATTGTTTTGCAAAATTTTTCAAAAGAAGAGATGGCATGCACCACTTTACAAGGTTTTGACAGCAGTTATCCATTGCAAAGACATTATGACGAAATTAGGACCCCAGGGACCTTATATCATCAGCTAGGGTGTCCTAATTCCGTCAGATTTCAAAATGACACTGTAAATTAACAATATGTCCAACATAAATTTTGTATTTCTAAAAACGAATTTGATTACTTAATTTGTCCCTCATTTCTGAGACTTTTGCCATTTTCACTTTTTTACTAAGTGCAACAGAGGCATAAAGATGGGTGTAAAAATGAGAGGAAGCTTGGCCTGCTCAGGAGCAGTTTTGTCTTAAAATTACAAAAATATTGTGTTTTTGACTACTCCAAGTTTAAGAAGCTATTTTAGAGTTGTCAATAGGGTCATTAACACCGTAAATGGATTAAGGTATGCAACAGTAATTTTACTTTAAGAATCCTCACTTTTTCCCCACCTATTCAAATTTAGATTTAAATTAGAGAGCATTGCTTGAAAGTGACGATAATAGGACCCTGACGAAAATAGGGCACCATACGGTAGTTCATTCACAATGGCAAAACAAATATTGATAATTATAATTGTGCAGATGCAGAACTTTACACAAGGTCTTTTTGATATATATATGATTATTATATTCTTTATGTAACTGTTTGTTTTTCCATGAACAAAATAAATTAAAATTACAATTACACAAGATCTTTTAAAATAACAATTGGACAGCTCTCCGACAATGTTGCACTCAGAGTTTCATTTCGGTAGGCAACTTATTGCGATTAGCACGGCATAGTGTGAGGAGAGAGTTATGAGGCAGGGTTTGTTACTGAGGCTACTGAACAGCTTGACAGGCCAAAAGTCTGCAACACCTTGACAGTCCTGGCATGCAGGTCGTAAGAGTTTATCCACTATGATTTTATGGCTCTCTTGAATTCGTGAAATGAGGCAATAGTCATTTAGTCATGCTGTTATTTCAGGAAATTTCAACAAAATTCAGATGCTGTGAGATTGTTTGTCATAGATTTGCCAAGGCAGCTGCTGAGTGCCAGTGCGAGTGGCAGCCACCCAGATGTGTTGACCTGACAGGAAGTCTCGCAGAGCTGACCACAGTGGCATAATGCAGTCCAAGTCTGGTGCTTGTGTCTGGAAATGTTGGCATCACCAGGTCACAAATCGGACACCACTTGTGAGGTCCAAGGTAATATCATCCCAACTCAACTTGTCCTACGAATTTGAGTCTATGGTGATGTGGAATACATCCTATCACTGGTTCTTTTTGGAAGTATCATTAACATTGTAATTTATTTTCAGACCTTTACAAATGAACTTCTCGTTTAATGTGTGAAAGGGAGATTTAAACAGTATCAAAAGTGGACCTGTACAGTAATGATTTAATCCTGATCATTTTTCAATAGTAACCATGACTGGTTTGTCTCAAACTAAAGAGAGACAGAAAATTGCACAATTAAACCGATACTTACATTTTGTTTGGTACCTTTGTATAAATAGATATATCTATCTATATATCTTTGTTTATAGTTTGGTTAGTTGTTTGGTGCCTTTGTATATACATACAGTTGGTTACCAGGATGAATTGTATAGGAAGAAGGTTAAAAGACTTCATGACAAAGACTTTTTCACTAAGTAGTATCCCGATAAGAACAATTTCATCCATGGTTATCATTGACTATGACGTATTCCAGTTATCTACTTGAAATGAACCTCATAAAATCATAATATATTATTTCATTATTATTACATTGCTTCGTAATGTGTGAGATGCTTTCAATATTACTGAGGAATAAATAGTCTTTAAGCATCTTTCCAGCACTGCTTTCCTCTCCTATGTATCCTTCATCCTGAGTTGCTCAGAAACAATTTCTTCTGTGATGAACATTCACATTGTGTCATAAAAGGGACAATGTGGAGCTAGCCATCTGTAAAATTGATCCTGGATGCATTGTGGCTGCAAAGCAATAACCATCACTTTCCGTATGCATTGCTACACCAAATTGCACTCATCTACACCTGCAAAACTTATCACTTAGCAAATTGCATATAAGATAAGCAACTAATCTTATAAGAGCTAGTAATCATGTTGCTTTACCTAAGTCATAGGCTTAACTGAATCCTAAGTGCAGTATGTCTTCTGATACATCTAGGCAGTTTAATACACTTTGTAGCCCCTTTGTTAAATGCTTTAGTTGTTCGCATGTTTCTATTTGTGTGACTGGAAAGTATAAGAGCTCTACTTTGTCTCACAAAATGTAGTTTGAACTTGATGAAGATTGTTTCATTCACTTTTCCTGGGCAAAAACGTGACTGCCAGTCAGGCTTTGAGGGAAATTAATGGCAGACAAACATATTAAAGTATTTGCTTTCAAAAAATATAAATTCCACCTGAGGGCTGCTCTTTGCCAGCAATGTATGATATTACTTAGAACAGAATACTAGGATAACTTCTGGAACACCACTTGCGATCTCATTTCAGCAGCATTGCCTTTTTTGTTATGTGGCCTTTGTGACCATTTGTCCTGTGAGAGCTGTCACAAAGCTATGCCTTTTATATTGATGCTAGTATGAGCACATAAGATGCTGGTTTTTATTTATTATATTTCACATATTGTCTGACTCTCTCTTATTTAATTTGCGGCTTTCTTTCGAAACTTTTCGAAATGTCATCTGAAAGCAATCATGACCAATCCTTATGTTCTGCTTTTTTAATCAGAAGCACAAGAAATAATGCAATGGACTGAAATGTCAAAGTAAAATAAAATTGCAGCTGTCAGACCCCTTGCACACTCGGTTTTAAGAGATAGGCGACTGAACAATTCAGTCCAGAACAGTTATAGGTCCTTCTCAGGCAAGATTTTCAGTCCGAGTCACCCAAAAAATACTTTCTAACCGAGAAAAGTGTCATAAAGGCAGACAGTACAGAGGTAGCCAAATTTGTTCTTATTTTGGCCCATTATTTTTAGATGTTTTTGACATCTCAGGAAAAATATTTACTTAAACAATTAAATTTTCATCGATGTCACCCCATTTTAATTAGATAATTAACTCACCCCAGCAGGAAATTACTTATTAAAACTTCATTGGATTTTTCCAGCTGAGCTCAATAAACTGAAACGAAGTGGAATTACAATAACGGCCAATTAAAGTTTACTGTTCCGGGTTTTGCCAAGATCCGAGAAGAAAGATACAGAGTGTATTTAAAACTACATTTTTTCTCTTTCTCTTGTCACAACTTTTAAACACTTATACCTAGTTCATAACAAACATATTTGTGATGATGTGACCTTGTCAATAAATAGGCCAACTTCAATTATTATCAACCTGAAAAAAAACCCCATTAATTTTTGTTAAAATACAACATCTTTGGTGCTAAATTGCATTGGCTGTATTCTGATATAGACCACAGTACTTGGATTATTTCAAAACTGCATCTGTGTATTGACAGAAAGAGGGATGCATCTCTTTGAGTCTGCATTGAATAGGTGCTCATGAAAGGCAGTTACCGGTGAAGATCTATTAATAGGATGATACACGCGTGTTCACTGATATGCTACATGAAGCTTGAAAATGTTTCAGATATATACTGAACATCCATTTTTGATACTGTGAGGCATGTGTAAAAAGGTCATATCCCCCATTCCTAAATGGGAAAGCATCCTTTGAGGGGAAGCAAGGAATACATGGAGACACGTCAGACTGTCAGTATTGTGAGAATTCCATTAAGAGCCTGTGGTAAAAATCTGTCAGAGAAGGATTCCAAGTGCAAGTGACACCCTCCATCGGCCGATGTATGTAGACAGACCAGAAGTCACAGAACTGACCCAGTAGCATGATATAGCAAAGGCTGATGTTGCATTAAATCAGATTAATCTGCATCAGTAGTTAGTTAATTGGATAAAACACTTTTTATTTAGCATTCCACATGGTCTTTGGCACTTTGAAAAGGTGGATCACATATCAGTTGTAGATTTTCCACCCAGTATCATCAGCCTGTGCATTTCTGTCACTTTCTGATAAATGTCACTGCATGACCCTAGAACCATAGGCGTATGGGAAGGTTGTCACTATTTTGGCCTGAAGTTTTAACATGTTACAAATTTGACTAGGGCAGTGTAGCTGCCTTGCTATTTGTTATGATTTCCCTGATTTGTCATTTGCCCTGATGCCAGCCCCCTGACCCCCCATGAAATAAATCTATGCGGCTAGAACTGTTGCGTTCTAATACAGACAAAAGGATCAACCTCACGTGGTGAATTGCAAAACTAAATTAAAAATAAAATGCCCTGCAAACAAATTTCATCTTGTATAATACCTCTCAGTTCTTTTTCTTTGTTAATTTGTATAGTGTTTCATCAGGAGGCTCACAATTCCACTTACCCAACAGCCTCAAGTCCCCAGAAACAATTGTTGAAGATGAGAGAATGAGAAAATCGCATTGAAGGAGTACTGAAGTAGTCTTCTGTGAAATTGTTCCTTGATGCATCTGCTGCATAGCAATTGCCGCCGTGTTATGTATGCATTGTCATACTAAGTTACACACCTCCACACCTACAACACTTATCTATCGGATGATTGTGTAAAACACAGCAACTAATCTCATAAGAGCTACCAGTCCAATATGCTTATTCAAGATTAGTATCCTGTGAAACAATATATATTCTTACTTGATTACATCTGCAGTCTTTTTTTGATAGTTTCTGTGACATGTCTTGTGTTGTATAGCTTAAATTAATTTTTGTTATCTTTTTTTACAATTGATATAAAAACATTTCTTATGTGGAAAATAATGTATATGAATCTTATTTTATTGCCTTTCATGGCAGTTCTAATTTTTCATTCAGTTTTCTGTTTCGAAAGTTCAATAAAACAAAGTTATGATATACAATAATTCCCCGGGGAACAGACTGGTCCTGGCTCCATAAAAATTTATGAACAGGTATAACGGGTTTAATGTGAACTGTAGTGGTTCAGATGATGGTTTGGAAAGCCCATATGTTACTCTAAATCTTAGAAAACCCGTTATCGATTTGGCGATTGAGTCATGGAATTTTAAGTCAGTGATCCACATTCTTCCAGGATCATGTTTTTAGAATTACATTGTCTTTTCCTTTGCTGATGGTTCGTTGCAAACGTTATTCATGAATTTGATTGCGCATGAGTACTATTTGCTTTATCTTGAGTGCTGTGTGCCCCTTTGGAATCAGTTTAATGACATGATTGCTAGCTCAACCCCAACTTTCCTTTCCTTTGAGAATCGTCATTAATTTATCAGGTGTCTGTGGTAAGAACACTTTGGCAGGGAATTTAGCAGTGCATGTGATTAAAGTAAATGAGGTGGCAGAATTTTGTTTTGATGTTAAGGTTGACCTGTTTCAAAGAGGAAGATGAATTGATTACTGTTTCTGTGTTATCATATCATTATGCTTCTCAGTTGTTGGAAGTGTTATATTTATGACGAAATAGCTACCTATTAATACCTTGAACAAAATTTGACAATACAACAAAGCAATTTGGATATGCATTTGACAATGTAGCACCTACATGTACCTGAGGAAGAAAAGGCATGTTTAACTAACAATTTAACTAGAAGTGGCATTGGTAGCTGTGAAATATGGTATAATTAAGCTGGTGTTTTAAGCCATAATTTCTGAAACTTTTTTGCATGTTTAACATTCTTGGAATTTTATAAGGTTGACACCTGCGTTATTCGGAAAGGCCCAAAGGGCTTACCATTTTATGCCAAAAAAATTAGGATAAACCACCATTAGGATAGTGTTTTATGACTGTCTGAACTTCATCACTGAAGTAGACATGGCTGTCCTTTGTCTTCATTAGGGCAGAAACTATGGAAATCTCCAGTTAACGGATGACATTTCTCTTAATAATTGGAAGGTGAATTGATGGAATGCTACTTTGCTAATTGCTGAATTCCTTGTTGTTGTTTTTTTTTTCCATATTTCTGGATATCTGTTCATAATCATTTCTACTACAATGAAGTTCCACAATCGCTTTAAGCCTGCATGGATGTTTTTAGAGAAATAAGCACTGGAGCTTCAATAAAGGTCTGGCATTTGTACTTGAGAACTTAATATTATCTGGCATCACCTATTTCTATAAAAACAGAGCAGGTAGTTTGCAACGTTACAGGCACAAGGAATAGTTCTTTCCATTTGTAACATGGTTGGCAATGCCTTGAATTATCCTCCCAATATATCATTCTCATTAATAATAAGATGCCTCGATGTCCCTCTTTACAATGAATGCTAGTTCTTTTTGTATATCTGCTTTTATTTGAAAGCATATCTTGTCTATTTTGTTGAGACATTGTATGTAAAATGCACATACATTACATTTGTCAGTTTGAAAAATACAAAATTATTGTAATGATATACAGTCTATGTATGAAAACATAAATTGTCATCGCCGATGATCACCACATCGTCAATGAGCTCTAATGATTTTCTTTTTCTATTTTTCAGGTGAGTAAAGAATATTGGTGTATTTGCTGTCTGTGAACTTGCAGTGTTAAGGTAAGATCAGAATCTGGTTTAACCTAAGGGTCTGATATATATCAGCCTATTCAGAATGCCTCATCAGGAATGATGTTAAATCACTATGTATTGCATCTCTCCGGCATGAAATGGGGTTAAATAAAATGAAAATGTTGGTCAATTGGGTTGGTTTGGGTATCTTAATTAGCATACTGACAGTGATAGTAGAATGCATTTATTTATTAAGGCTATCTACTGAATAACATGAAATCATACATCCAGCACCCCGGCCCTCTACCCTTATTAAACAGATTAGCAAGGTCGGAAATGGAAAGAACGCCTACCCGAAGCTGCTACTCACGAAGTTCAGCAGGAGCCACTGAGAGCCCTTGATTTTTTTGCCAATTTTTTCAGGACTGCCAGATTGGCATTAATTAGACCCCCTGAGGCAAACAAATTCAGCGATGTTAACATCACTGCTCATATTAAATTGCATTACCGACCATACTCTACCTCTGGCCCATATTGACTCATGGGGAGAAGATGGTTAATGTTATTACTTTTAGAAATTAGTAAACTTGGCAGCCAGTACACTTGAAAATACTACTTTTACCCTATTAAATCACAAACAAATACCAGAGTCAATGAGAAATGTACGTTTAAGTGGCCAGATTTGAGCGGTTAATTGAAGTTATTTTAGACATGTTACATAAAAGTCAAGAGATCAGTGATGAAGTGTTCACTTAGTGCATAACACTGTGAAGAGAAAAATAATTTTGGAACCTTTGCTGAATATTATATGGGTAATTGCAATATCCAGTTTAGAATTCCTCTGTGATGTGAATGGTTTCTTTAATTTATTATTTTGACTCCTGACTGAATACTACAGTGAATAGGCTTTCCTAAAATGCTTCCAAGAGAAATAAGAGTCTAGGTGTTTCGTTTTGTCTGATATCTATCAAATAAATAAATAGTAACATCGATTGCTTGACTGCCCCTGGAGGATTCAAAAATGGTTTTGTGGCAAAGCTTGCTAGTTCTTGGTCTTTCAAACATATGTATTAGATTAAATATGTGATATTCGTCTGAGATTCCATTAGTTTGACTGATGCTTGATCTTATTTCTGTCAACTTTGTTCCCCTTTGTAAAGTGATCCTTCCAAACATCCGGGGGTTTCATCTTTGGCCAATCCTTTCACCATGCTGCATTCATAACGTCCCCAACAGCCATGACTTATCATAATACCTATTTATGACATCCTACTTCACACCTCACATTGTATTGGTTCTTCGCAGTGACATCCGGTTACATGAAACCTGGTCTTAAATAAATTCATCTCCAAGAGAGAAATTCACATTAAGGCATTCTACTTGTAGGGAACTTCCAAAGTCATCCATGCTTAATTGCAGTACTCACAAGAATGAATAAAACGTTTGTTGCCTACTTGGGCACCCATATACTAGGCTTTGCCCTGAAGTCCTAAATTACGAAACCTTAAATAGCAATGAAATGTAGTTTTCTTTTTTAATTCAACATTTACATTAATTTCCTTGGTAATGTCACAAAATCAACTGCCTTTTGAAATATGTCACTCTACTCTTTTACACTAACTATTTTATCAAATTGACATATATTCTATTGTAGTATTCAGTATAACTGAAATAAAGTTGCTACTTCCTTCGCAAAAAAACATCCTTTTAGCTGTTTAAACTCTCAACTTTTCCAAACTTGCCTTTAGAAATTCCTGTTAATGAGGAATATGAACATTATGCAGAAGTTACACATCTATTGTTTCATGTCTCCTGTGTAGCCATTTAGACATTAAGAATTCCATATTGACACGATTTGTGTTTTCAATTCAGAATATTGGCATTCCCAGAACAAATACCAGAAATGGTTCGTTTCCTAATTATGCTGCTCTCTAGCTCATTCAGTGTGAATTGGGATTTGCATATTAATGAAATTGCAGGGAAACTTTAATTCTTGTCTACTTGAAAATTAACACTATGCCTTGTCTCAATTGTGAAAATGGATAATGAACAGAAACAACAACTGTGAATATATATCTTTATCACAGTTCAACAAGAAAGATAATTTTGAAAGCTGATCCTCTTTGAGAAAATATCATTTCACTTTATTTTCGACTGTGTGTGCCATGTGTTTTCGGTCATATTTTCATTAGTTTTTAATTAAAATCTGAATGCAACTGATCCATAGATCTTATATTGAGAATATGATATTATTTTGACTTTATATGTTCAAAAGACTTTCACAATCATTAGGGAAAAATTAATGGGCGTATCTTCAATAATCTACATCCAATTTCCATTCAGACAGCATTCTTGGGTATAAGGTGACCTGTGTGTGAGGAGCAGCAGGAGCCCTGTGCACTATTTCAGGACCCATCTACCCGCATGAATCCAAACAAGAGTTGTGCTGATGAGGCTTTGCTAGTTTGCCAGCAGTCAATACCACTTGGGTTCTCACTTTCACACTCCTGTTCAGCTGAGGTGTTAAACAAGGACTTACTGAGATATGTTTTTTCCTTCTGTTACCTTCTTTTTTTCCTTATTTTCTCTCTCTCTCCTACAGCTTCTCTAATCTAGTCACCAATAGCAGCTGTCAGTGACAATGCTAATGGGCCAAGATTCATTTGGTGGCATCCAACTCAAGGGTGGCATTCAGTGAAAAAATAATAATTGATTGACAAAAGGATTCACGTGAACAGAAATCAGCCTTAGGCTGCAACAGAAGGGGCAAGACAAAAACTTTATTTTTGATTTTGCTAATATTTTTCAGAAAAGAAACAATGATTTTAAGTGCCAAAATAATTTCATGTACCGGCGCTGCCCGACTAATCTCAGCCACATTTTGACCAAATATATTTGGAATTTCGCAACAATTTTGTCAACCTGGCTAGGTTGGAGTAACAACTCCCTCAGGCAATGAAATGTCGATTTATAACACTGAATAACACTGCATTACACAGATGTGACTATGTATGAAAGACTGCAAACTCAAAATATGCACTGAAAGATATCACACAAAGGATGACGGTAAATTGAAGAAGCTAGCTCAGTTGATCAGATCACATTCAACACACTTGAATGAAAAATCATGTAAGCAGAGCCTTAAGACTCTGAACTTTTCAGGAGAGCATGAAAATAATGGTGATGAAAGGGACAGTGAGTGTTACAGTAAGTGCAGCATGTTCAGCATGAATCTAGAGAAAAGGGACATTTGGGCCCTTGCAAAATATTCCTTTTTCTATTCTCTCTTTGAATTAATTGCAATATTCAGATATCTTTTTCAGCATTTGCACTTTGGAAACTCCCCAGTCTGACTCCAGGAATCTTTCATTGATTGCTGCAAGATAATTTCCAGGCCGATGATTGGTTTCTCTTTCATGATTCAGAAACAAAAGTGAAAATGAAAACATGCCATGAGAGAATGGGATAGTGAGAATTTGATGGAGTATCACTAAGCAAGTGTTTTAGACTAAAAAACGTCTTTTCTTCACAGTATTTCAATATTTGATGTTATAGTTAACAGTTGGAAAGATTATCATTTACATTTGATTAGTTATATCTCTGTTGATTCACGCTTGATTGTTCTAAATCTCAGAACATTTACCGGTAATTTCAAAGATGACAATTAGGCATATTTCAGCCAAATTAATTTGTATTATATTTATTTATTATTTAGTGTTTGGCATCTCATCCTGCCAGCTGTATTTTACTTTCTTTAATTTCCGTACCTAAATAGTATCAAATAGTCCTGCTTGATGCGTTTGATGATTCCCTTTTTAGTTTCTACACACTTAGCATGAATCAGAGGCTAAGTAATGTCACAGCCGTGGGGATGTTCGATGTTTAGCAAGATAATGTCTCATAAAAGGCAAAATGTCTGACACACTTTAGGGCCATTAAAGGGTGAGTAAATAGGCAGGCAATCAGCCTCTGCTTGTAAACATGGGCTGAACGTGCCAATGATTAGCACTGCCTCCTTCAGGGGATCGTAAAATTGAGGCAAAATGTAGGCCAAGAGGCCGTACATTATAGCACTTTTTTTTTCATCACAACATATTCATTATTCAAACATCACAAATCTTGTAAGAAATAGGCCTGCACAATTGAGGTATATAGTGCTTTTTAACAGTAAACAGGCCTGCACAATTGAGGTATATAGTGCTTTTTAACAGTAAACAGGCCTGTACCCTGAAGTCATAATTCCCATGTTAAGCTTAATAATCATGAGTTGTAATATAATAGCTTTTTCCCTTTCTCTAGCAATTCGTTTTCCTCTGGTTAATTATTAGTTGATGCCTTAATGTCCATTGTGTTTTGTTCCCGTCACTCGCTAAAAGGATCTTGGCTCATTGGCATTGTCATTACCAGCTGCTCTTGATGACTGGACAAACCAGACAAATAGAAAGAAGGGGAAAAAATTTGGTCCTTCTTTAACTCTTTCACAGAATAGGAGAGAGAAAATGAGTACCCAAATGGTATTGATTGCAGTTGGCAAACTAGCCAGGCCTCCTTGTCTGAACACTTGGGAGCTGGATAGGCCCCTGAGAATATGATAGGCCTGTAGAATTGGTATTCAACCTGTTTATCACACATCCTGGAACCAGAAGGCAGTTGCGTCACAATGAGCGTGATATATAAATGCAGAACAACAGAAGGGAGTACAGTTTGTTGAGTTTGGAATAATGATGGAAGTCTTACATTCATATCCAAGATTGTATTTTAGTTCATATTGATGTAATATTCTTTAAAATGATGTGGAAATAGTTACTTGCTATGTAAACATTCAATGGTACAACGTTGACTCAATCTATTCTTCCAAAAACAAGTATGACTGCTTAAAGTTAAAAACCTTCAGGACCAAGCATAGTTTCTGAGCATGCAACTTCAGAATCTCACAGCATTCCATGGATAATCCATCCTTCAACTGCTTGTAAACTTTTTGACTTTTTTCCAGGAAATGTTTCTCTTTATAAAACACATGTATCTGTTTTCAAAACTTTGATACACTGCCAGGAAAAAATTCGTTTTCGATAAACAGATGGTTGATTTATGCCTGCATAATAAAAAAAAAATCAAACTGGGATTGTTACCCTGATAAATTTTAACTATGATTCCACTCCTGTCTTATTAGGACACTGCATTGACAATTTTGTAAATTGATGACATATCTGGTGTTCAAAGTCACCCTGAACGATAAAATCCTTTCCTTAATATTTGAGGTGTTATTTGTATTCTAATACAAAGTTATGATTCCCTATATATATTTTTTCTTGTTTTATCATGCATTCCTTATGATTTATTCATTGGAAAATAACTTCTTATTTATTTCAACTCCTTTTCTGTTCTGGTTTATCCCAGGATCTGTTTTCACATTATTGATGACGTGACAATGACCATTGTCATAAATTCATGTCTACAGGTTAACAAATTCTTACAATAGTGATGATGACACAAAGTAAAAAGGAAGCAAGACGGGGGTTTTTTTCTTGGCGTACCCAAAATGATTCCAGGTGTCATTAGTGCATTTGTTGGCCATTTAAAAAGAAAAAACAATCATACAGCAATGTAATTTTGCATTTGAACAGGCTGCACAAGATAATGCTAAAGATCATAACCAATCATTCGGGGTAACTTTTACCATAGTATTATGAGACACGACAATATTGCCATGGCTGGCTGAAAGAATCTTAACCATGATATGAAAGTTTGTAACTTTAAACCCGTAGTTGAAATAACAGCACATGGGCCTCTACTGCTCCAAGATGCAAAGACTGACAGCCGGAACAGAGGTCGAGATGCAATTTTGAAAGTCAATTAACACCTTGCAGCTTCAAGTAAGAATCAATACATCAACCAGCATTGACTTTATAAATGGAAGTAGGTTAAGGATATATTCTTGAGTACTTGTAACCTAGATGGCTTAAGATTTGTCTGCAGACTGCTAGACGCCGAGCTGATTGGATATTCCGGGGCATCAGCACAGCAGAAATGGGGAATTAAATGACAAGTTGTGTTGCCCAATTTCACAGGAAAGAAGGTTCGTACATCAGACGTTTGGGCCTGCACAGAATCAGTTATTTCCTTTCAACAAAATGTTGAATTATTGTTGTGAAAGTTACTTTGAGGATTTGGTTCCTGGTTTTGCAGTTTTAGTTATTTTCTTGACTTCTATTCAAAATTTAAGGAATATATTAGTTTAATTAAAAAAATTCTTCTCACCACGCTTCTACCCTCCTCATTTCACCAGCATCAACTAATTGCCTCAACTTTGTGAAGAATGCTGAATTTATCTTCTCTTAGTCCTCTGCTCATTCTGATTTACCAAGGCAGAATGACAAAATGAAAGTTTCGCCGGCAGGAAATTGTTGAAGCCAGCCAGCCAGCCAGGCAGTAACTTGAAGTTTCAAGAAATCTAAAGAAAGACAACTCCTTGATTGCTTCTGATCATAATTAGGGTGAGCAGATTGCATGATGCCTTGAACTTGCTTCAGTTTCCTGGAATATGATCATTCAGTTGGATTGAGCTTCAATATTTTTGCAAATTGAAAAAATTTTATTCTGTGAATAGCTGTTCCTTGTGTCTTTCAGCACTTTATACTATTTCATTAGATCCAAAACTATACATTATATCCATTCATATTCATAAGGTGAGAACTGAGAAGGCTTCTCTCCAGACATGCCAGATTCTCTCCAGACATGCCAGATTATTGTTTTGTTAAAAAGGAGCCTTGACTAAATCCATCATGTACAAATACTGTATAGTGTATAGCTTACAGCTGTAGGGAGGCAGCTTGCAGCATCCAAGGTACGTAGTATGACTGTGTGCCTCATAGAGCCGACCCCAGTGACATAATGCAACAGAAGGCAACGTCATGGTGAAGTGAGAATCCAAAGATTAGCTTCAGCAGGTCACAAGTCAGACTGGTCTTATATAGGCCTGCTATTAAATAATGGTAGGACAACTGCATTTTTCATACACATGCAGGCTTATGCCATCAAAAATATGTGAAATGCTCACAGGATAGTGAACTGATTTTTTAAAATCAACATAGAAGGCTTATTCCACCCTTCTTCTGCGTGTACACCAAAGAAATATGATCAAGATATGACATTAGTACCGGTAGTCTGAAATTCTGATTTCCTCTGAATGAGCCTTATCTGTGTCTTACCTTTGACATCTGCACATGGCAGTTCGGATTAATAGTTTCCAGACAGAATACATTACAACATGTAAAGTTTTCTTGTCTCTTATGGGACATATTTGCTTTCTCCATTACCCTAGAACAGCCTGTATTCCAGGAAAACATGATAATTTTGCGATTCAATTGCAAAGACAAAACCTGCAAAAAGACTCCTTTTACCATTAAATACTACAGACTTAAAGTATTTCCTTAATGTGTCTGCTATGACATAACTTGACAAGAAAATATCGACAGAACTGAGGTTGCTACATCAGGAATTAGGTAATATATCTTATGGCTTTTTTCTTCTGGGATAATTAATTTATGACACAATTTCAAAGCAATGTCATGGGCTTGCATTCATTTTATTGGATGCCTTTAGAGTGAATCTGAGAGGGGCCATTTCAGGGGCGGAAATTGAGAGAATAAGGACACATTAAGAACATTTCATTAGATCCTTGGATTGCCATAATCTATTGCTTACCTTCCCAGCACAAGGTCAAGCAGACAGAGGTACCTGATGGATGTTTCGGCTCCAGAATTAATCAGGTTGACTGGACACTTGATCATTGGTCACTTGTGACAATAAAAGCATTGAGCATGCCATGTAAAATGAATTGGGTGTCTTGGTGTGCCCTGGTTGTCCTTATCTCGAATGAAGGGGAGGGCATGGCTAACACCCTCAGATTGATGCCAATAGGTCAACAAGCCACATCTCAAGCAGAAGGCCATTATGTGGGGTAATGGGCCATGCCCTTGATGTCTCTCCATCTCTTGACATGCATGCAAGTTATGGGTTGTGTCAGTTTGCCATGTTGGGTCATTGGATATCATATCCTTACTGACATTACATGCACATCTTTGTAGGGATATGCAATATGACTGGATGGGGCCCCAGGATGCGCAACTATTATTAACTGACTATCAAGAACAAAACTTGAAATAACATCTTCAGTAAACATGTTGCAACTCCGACCAGCTGCATTAGAACTGATCTTATTCTAAATCGCATGTAAATTTCTGAGTCAAGATTCTGCTAGAGCTGTTCAGTTCACATTGTCTCACATCTTAACATCATGAATGTTATGGGGTTATTTTTTTGTGGTATTTAGCCAAAACAGATCGTGAGGATGTTTAGATTATCTTTTACTTTTCAGTAGAATAGGCATTAATGTTGAGGTTGGTTTTCCTGTCCCATGTTCTTAGGATTTGGCCCCTGAGAGATTGATCATTTAGAATGTTTGGCTTTGGAGGGCTTACAGCATTTGTCCACTAATCTTCTCAACCTGCCAGTGGGTCATTTGCACCTGAACAAACCTAATTCCTAATTTGGCAGCCTTAATGGAAAGGCAATGCATTGAAGCCAATTAAGTCTGACAAAGCTTGGCAAAATATTTTGCATGCCAACATATTGTAAGGTTCCTCTTTCCTAATGTTTTAAAAGATACGAAACCTGGGGCTCCAGTATGAGCAAAGGTGTGTCAACTTATTAACTGTACTAGAAGATTTACTGTGGAAGGCTTGTCTGTGTCATATTTAGTATGGTATGCTGCATACATGAGGAACTTCAATGTTAATAGGTTATATATCTCTGGATACAGCCAGCTTTTATCAACTTTAAGCAGTTAAACTTGACACATTTGGAAAGAGCAGAGAAATAGACCCAGCAGCTAACACAGTCAGAGTCCTTCACTGGTGGCCTCTACTACTCTTTAAGAGTAAGCTGGGAAGAATGACACCAGGAGCAGAGACGAAGTTGCAATTTTGACCAGTCAATTAATATATATAGGCCAATATAAAATTCATTCTAACTCAGAGACAGACATTGCAAAAGTAGATTTTATAGTGTCAATTAATTTATGCAAATGTCAGTTACATGCCATGGAGTTACTTTAAGAGAGTTCATAGATAGATCCATAGAAGTAGGTTAATGATTTGTTGGATATTCGTGAGTCCTTGTAAGGCAACAGCACAGCAAAAAAAAAGTTTTAAATAAACAAGTTGTCTTGTCAAATATTGTTGCATGGAAAGCAGATTCCTTGACTCCTGGGCTTCTTTAGTTTGCCTGAGTACCTCTGGTTATTCAAGGACACTTAATTATTCGTGCTAGATACATAATTTATTTTAAATGCAAGTCATGCTCTTAACCAAAAGCTACCTGGGCATAGTGGAAGGGGAGAAAACTTACTAGAAGCTGTGCTACTACGCAGACATGCAGATGCGTCAAGAAAGTAATAACTGTGAAATGCCTGCGGCAAAGTATCTTATTTGGGTGCCATGGCAAGCTGTGGAGCCCACACATACTGGCTGTATTTCTAACTAGAAAGGGTAGCCTTCCAGATGCATTAACTAAGACCGGAAGTCTTGCGGAGCTGACCCCAGCGGCATAATGCAGCGGAAGTCTGATTTTGGGGTGGAGTGGGAGCCCGCAAAGATTAGCGTCAGCAGGTCACAAATCAGATTCCACTGCGAAGTTCCCATGTGACGTCACTGGTGGGAAAACACCTCTTGTCTAATCAATCACCATTCCACCAACTCCCAGGGGGCTCTCAGAAAGTGGATCACATATCTATCACCATTCCTCCATCTGTGTGTCATAAATTTCTGATGGTAGTTTCACCATCTGATACAACCTTAAACAGACTATTTCCTGTAGTGTGTCTGCAGCTTCTTTTATTTCTGGATTTTTTCCCCAATAGTTCATCGTTCTACAGCACACCTGAGTCAACGATCTATCTTTTGTCACTTTTGTGAATATTCTTTTGTTGGTACCAACATGGTTATAGAGGATACAGATGGTTCAAATAGAACATCAATAATGTCCCAATAAGATAACAGCTATTCTTAAAAATACACCTTTTCACGTGAACTGGCCCAGATATGATATATTCTTATCTGTCTTCTCTGACAGAGATATTCTATAACTTGCTGGAACTCTTGGTGTAGTGGAAATGCTGATAAAGAATATAGGCTAATTGACACCACACTAATACGGAAGTAATTTGCCCTGGCAGCAAAACAAACACCTTCACAAATATGGAGGTAATTTTTCCTGGTAGGAAAAAAAAAAACAATCAAATAAAATGTTCCAATTGCTTTGTCTTAGAGATTCCTTTGCAGCTGCATCTCTTTGTGGTAATTCGGGCCTAATCAATGCCTTAATGGTGTTTGATTTGATTTGATTTGATTTTATTCACTGTACATAGAAATGAGACAGTAGGATGACACAATAAAGATTAATCTTATTTCCATTGTGGTCCTTTTTTGGTGGGAGACTCCAGAAAGTTCATTGACAGTGATTACAATCTTATAAAATTGAATAAATATTAATAATATAGGTAGACATTAGTTTCTTTAAGGTGACTTTGAGCTTTTAGACATTTTTTAACATGAATTTTATAAGTGTCTTTTGAATTTGATGTTTTGATCGCTTCTGGGAGACGGTTCCATTCCGTTGATCCTATTGCGTGGAAATTGGCATTGGCGCATCCGTGGGTTGACTTCGAGATGAGGTTGTTATTAGATGATCTTCTGGTGTTATAGGCATATGTGATGGTTTTAAATTGGCTGCATAGATATGATGGTGCTGTTCTATTGTGAATATTGTACATATGATTAAGCATCAGCTGCGTGGCCCTGTCAGCTACGGATAACATGTTAACTCGATCGAGTTCTGTTTGTCCGATATGGGCTCTACTGCCAAGATCTAACATGTATCGGACCATTTTGTTTTGGGCTACTTGTAGTTGTTTTTTTAGGCTTTTGTTGAGGCTGAAGTACCAGGCAGTCGATGCGTAATCAAAATGACTTTGAATTAGTGCAGATACCAATAATTGTTTGGTTTTAAAGTTTAGAATATTTTTGTAACGGTACAGAAACTTAAGTCTGGCATTACATTTTGATAGTATAGAGTCTACCACAAATTCTCCTGATAAAGTACTGTCTATTTTTAGACCGAGATATTTTACACATTCGCTAGGCTTGATTTCTTGACCAGCATGGTTAACAACAAACTCTTTCTGTAGGTGTTTCTTTCGTTTGGAAGTTATAAGCATGCTTTCCGTCTTTCCACTGTGCATGACCAGATTGTTATTAGTGAACCAGTGGTAACAGCTGTCAAGAGCTTCAGACAGGACTTTGGCTACTGTTTCTGTATTTTTATGGCTGGTAAGCATGATTGTGTCGTCTGCGTATAGTACCATTTTACAGTTATGATTTCTCACGCAAGATGGGAGGTCGTTACTAAAGAGGAGATAGAACCAGGGAGCAAGGATGCTTCCTTGGGGAACCCCTGCCTTGATCTGCTCTTGGTTTGATGGAAAACCATTTACGAAAACTGTTTGTTTACGGTTGGACAAATACGACTGGAACCAGGAGGGATCTATTCCAGCTAGGCAAATTTTTTTCGCACAGTTGTAAATGATCGACACAATCAAATGCTTTTTGAACATCAATCATAATCATGCCTACAACATTACCATTGCTAATTTCTGTTCTAATAGAGTCGTGCAGATACATGAGACATGTGCTGGTGGAATAATTTCCACGGAAACCACTTTGAAGCTCGTAAAGTACATGATGTTTATGACAGTGTGCTTCTAGTTGAAAATGAACAGCCTTTTCTAAGATTTTAGAAACTGATGATAATACGCTTACTGGGCGGTAGTTGCCCACATCTAGTTTGCTGTTTCTTTTATGTAGAGGTGTAACTTTAGCAACCTTGATGCAGTTCGGCACAGTCTTAGATCTTATGGAGAGGTTGACAAGATGAGATATGATGGTGGTTAAAGAGTCGGCTCCGTCTTTTAGGAACCTCGGACTGATGTCGTCCAGACCAACACCTTTGTTTGGAACAAGATTTTTTAGTTCCTTTTTTATAAAGGATGGTTCAACCTCTTTGAGTTCATATGCACCTGGACTGATATTCAAGTTGCTGTAGAATGATTTACAATTTGAAGAGAAAGCACTGTAGGTCCACATTAACAAAATATTAAGGCACACACCATTTTCTTGTGAAAGACACTTGTGTTGAACTGTGTTCTCCTCTCCCTATCCTGTACAAGGAGGGTACTTGTTCATTGTTCATCCTAAATTATTATTGACGTTGTTTGCACCATACTGATAAGCTATACAAATTTCTGATTGATGCATCTTGCTTTGATGGTATTCCATCTCTCATGCTTCCTTTGGCCTGAATTGCTCAGAAATGCCTGCATGGAGAAAAGGTGTATTTTGTCATGAAAGTGAACTGTACGGAAGCAGCCATCCGTGAAATTAATCCTGGATGCATTTTGGCTGCATAGCAATGGTCATCATGTTATGTACGCATTGTCATAGCAAATTGCATACTTCGACACCTGCACAACTTTCCACTTGCCATATTGCATATTGCCCAAGTATAACTATTCTTCTTAGGGCCGTTGGTTCTAACAACGTTTTCTAAGCTTGTTTCAGCTTGTGCGATTGATTGATTTTTCAAGATGATTCTCTTGAAGATGCAAGGACAAGTATTGGCTTAAATGAGATTTCCATCTGTGTGGGGCGTCTCTGTCTTTAATTGGATAATTAACTTTCTTGACTTTGAAATTATGAAACAAGATTTTGCTTGATTTTCCTGTGATGAAAAGAAAGAATGTGGCATGAAGTAAAGTGCTACACAAAACAATGCAGATTCAGTGCTTTTAATTATCTTATTGTAATGTCAGATTGAAACGGAAGCTGATATGACTGTGTGAGACAAGATGTTGCTCATTTTTGTAAATAATTTATGTACCTTTTAATCAACATCCGAAAAGAAAATGAAATTTCCAAAGTCAGTTGAATTGCTGAACAATTCAAGCTGATCATTTGATCCTTTGGAAACTGCCAAATTCATCAATGACGTGGTTTTTGCAATGCTAGCCTTGATGTCTTTTAGCAGTTGAACCTCTCATGATCTTGACAAAACACCACATTAATTGATGGTTATTCTAAAAAGCTGAGAAATTCAATGTGCCCGTCACTTGTGGTCAATCAATGGCTGGGTTTGCCAAGATCCCCTTAATATATGAGCGCTTAAGATTTTCTTTGTCAGTGATTGTAGTTAATTATTTTATTCTATTCAATTCTTTGATATCAATACAAGTATTAGCTCTTTGTCGAAAAGACATAAATAAAATAATAAAACAGTTATTAAATAATATTCTTATTAATGTTGATCCCAAGAAGTAGAAACTGATATTTTTCCACTGATGTTGTTAATCAGAGAAATTAAGTCATGTTGAAGCCTCATTAAAAGGACTGTACTCTACCTTTAAATGTTTAGATTTTATGCAAAGGATTACATTTTTGACACTTATTCTTAAATCTTTAGCCACTTTCAGCTCTTATAAGTGTATGTTCAGGCATGTAGTTCATTCACTAGTCTTATTTGAAAATAACAACAGAGCTGCCGGCCAGTTTGCCATAAGAGCCTTTTTCCTCTCTAGGCAACTTATTGTGATTAGCAAGGCACAGTGCAAGAAGATTGTAATCAGGCAGGACTGGACGCTGAGTTTACTGCAACACCTAGGCAGTCCTGGAAGGCAGATGGTGTTATAATTAAAGTGCAGTAAAAGAGTTCAGTCTTGATGATATATAAATCCTTGTACTCCCAGTGAGAGTTTATTCGCAATGACTTGCAGCACTCGTGAAAATGAAATGAGGCAATATATATTTATAAAATAACTTGAATAAGTTAGAGAGAGCTAGCCATGCCATTATCTCAGAAAGTTCAACAGAATGAAGATGTTATGTCTGTGTTTATCATAGATTTGCCAAGGCAGCTGTTCAGTCCCTGTGCAAGTGGCAGCCACCCAGATGTGTTTATTGACCGGAAGTCTCGCAGAGCTGACCACAGCGGCATAATGCAGTCCAAGTCTGGTGCTTGGGTGAGATGTGTCTGGAAAGGTTATCATCAGCAGGTTTTAAATCAGGCATCACTGTTGAGGGCCAAGATAAACAGTTACCAACTCAACTGGTCCTACGAATTTGAGTCCGTGACAAAGTGGAATACATTCGATCGTTGGTTCTTTATTTGTTAGTATCATAAACCCCATATTTTACTTAATTTTAAGTAAACTACAAAAACAATGTCTTGTTGCTTCTGTAAATGGGAGAAAATTTAATAAACATCTTTATGGTGGAGCTGCGCTATAATGATATGAGATTAGATGCATTCAATATTACTGAGGAATAAACAGTCTTTGATGATTTAGGCATCTTACCAGCATTGCATACCTCTGTACCGCATCCATCATCCAGAATAGCTTCGAAACAATTTTCTCAAAGTGAAACAAGCACATTGCATCACAAAAAGGACAGTAGAGAGGTAGCCATCTGTGAAATTGATCCTGCATGCATTGTGGCTGCATACAGTGCATGACAATGGCCGTCGTGTTCTGTATTCATTGTGACACCAAATT
This sequence comes from Platynereis dumerilii, assembly GCA_026936325.1. Classification (NCBI taxonomy): domain Eukaryota; kingdom Metazoa; phylum Annelida; class Polychaeta; order Phyllodocida; family Nereididae; genus Platynereis; species Platynereis dumerilii. Next base: position 24,518,687 of record JAPTHN010000011.1, read on the forward strand.
GCACCCATCTACATGTGCACAACTCATCACTTAACAAATTGCATATTAGATAAGCAACAAATCTTGTAAGAACCAGTAATTATGTTGCTCTCACTCAAAGGCTTGACTGCATCATATCACTTCTGATATCTCTGGGTATGTCTTGCACATAGTTAAATAAGCTTTGTGGCCTATTTGTCAGATGATGTTGCTGTTACCTAACTATGTTTGTGGTGGCAAGAGGAGGATTTTAATTTGATATTGGAGCTCTACTTCATCTCACAAATTATAGTTTGAACTTCTCAAATGGGGATTGTTTCCATCACCTTTCTAAGCAGGACCAACCAGTCAGGCTTTGAGGGGAAATGAATGGTAGAAATACAATTTACATTACGAGCTTCCAAGAAATATTAATACAACCTCAGGGCTGCTCTTTGCAGTAATATATGATATTACTTGCCACAGAATACTAGGATTACTTCCGGAACATTTTGCCTGATCTCATTTCAGCAGGACATTGCTTTTTCTTATGGCCTTTTGTGTTGTGTGACCTTTATGACCATTTGCCCTATGAGAGCGGTTATAAAGCTACACTGTAAAATCGGACTCGCTGATTCAGCTCAATTGATTGAGTGAGATGGTTGCTCAAGTTGATTGAGCTAACATAGATTAATGTTTTAAGCTGAGATAACTCAAAATACTGAGCTGAGATATCTCAAAATACTAAGCTATGTTGACTAAGGTATTCAAGCTGAGAAAACTCAAAACAATGAGCTGTGTTGACTTACAGCTCAAAATATTGAGTTTTGTTGACTTATTGATCCAAGCTGACACAACTCAAAATGTTGAGCTGTGTTGACTTATTTTTAGTTGCTTTTCATTTATATTTGTTTGACCTGTCTTATAGAGTCATTTATGAATATGGGCTGTAATCCCGAAATATTGTTTGATCTCTCAAGGGGATCTACCTGATCCAGTATGCTTCATTTCAGCACATCATGGACAGGCCCAAGATGCATTCAACAAAGACCATTGCATCACAAGGAGATTTAAAAATTAATTTCTTGTGAATAAATCCCAATGGCCTGTGACTCATCTCAGTTGGTATACAGTGCTAGAAGCCTATATTTGAACACACTCTGACTTGGAAATGTTGGTTGACGTATGAAAGCATGCATCTAAATACTCCAACAAATTAATTAAAGAGAGATAAGAATAAAAAAGTAACCAGCTAAAGTGGTGTGCTACTCATTTTTTCTCTGGGATAGCGTAATATAAATGTTATTTTTTCTTGTAAGTAAATAATTATTCAAAACTAAATGCAGTCTTATGAGAAGTGCTTGTTATAAATGGCGCTATATGTGGCATGACTGAGATGTCAAGCTATCTGCAACAACTGAAGCTTTCATGTTTTCACAGCTTAATGTTATGATTCGTTTGGACAACTTACAGCATTGAGCTATCATACCTTGACAACTTATAGGATTGAGCTATCATAGCTTGAAAATTATTAACATTCTCAGACAGCTCAAATTATTGCATCAACTCAGTTTTCAAATTTTACAGTGTATGCCATTTACATTGATGCAGTCAGGAGCATAGGTTACGAAAGATCTGCAGCATGTGAAATGCTGAGTTTCATTTGTTCTATTGAATTTGTGTATTGTCCGACTCGGTCTTATTTATTTTGAGCCTACGTTTTAAATGATTTCGAAATGTTTTCTGAAAGCGATTATGACCCATCCTTTTGTTCTGCTTTAAATAGAAACAAAAGAAGTAATGCTATGGATTGAAATTTCAAAGTGAAATCTCATTACAGGTGTAAAATTGCACACTCAGGTTCAGATGATAAGCTTCTGAACGTACCATTCAGTCCTGTGGGCTTTAAAAATTATCCTGTTCCAAGAACAAGCGTCATAAAAGCTGACAATACAGAGGTAACCATTTGTGAACTTGATCTTTCATGTAGGCTTATTGAGGAAATGGCCAACAAATTGTCAAGTTTGTCAGATTTACAATTGCAGATGAATTTGCACCTTATCTCATAATAACTACAATTTGATTCTTGTTCTTGTCTCTGCATTTCGTTTCATAATTTATTTGCTGAAATGAAATATTTCTATCGTAATTACTCATAGTAGACAGGCAGCCTATACCTTTTTTCTTTGCAATTTCTCATTTTAAAGTTTGTGAGATCTCTGGAAAAATATTTGCACTAACCATAAGATTTGTATCATTTTCCCTTCACTTTAAGTGGATGATAAGCCCAACCCAGCAGGAAATTATTTATCGAAATTTCGCTGAATATTTCCAGATGAGCTCAATAAAGTAAAATAAAATGGAATTAAAATAATGACCAATTAAAGTTTTCCTGATCTATGTTTTGAAGAATTATGCAGCGTATATTATATATAATATTATTTTATTCATAACAGAATATCAACAAGGTACATGTGTGATATTTAGAACAGCATTTTTCTGTTCTTCTATGACTACATATTCCCAGTTCATAAAAACGTACTTGTGATACAGGACACTGTCATTAAATGGGCCAACTTCAATCTTTTAAAATTGATCGATCTGAACTTAGAAAAAAAGACTACATGAAAGTAAAAGCATAACACTTGCCAATTAATTATGACATCTTTGGTGCTGTATTGCAGCTGCCATGTTATAGTAACGGCTACAACACACATGGCTTATTTCATAACTTAATATCAGGGAAAACTTCCTTGTAGGAAAGTGAGGAATACATGCAGATATGTCAGTATTGTGCAAATGCCATGAACAGCCTGGGGTAAAATCTGTCAAAGAAGGATTCCAAATGCAAGTGACAACCTCCGCAGGCAGATGCATGAAGACAGATCGACCAGAAGTCACAGAACTGACCCTTTTAACAAATTTATAAGGTTATGCATTCAATTAAACAGCCAAATGATTAAAATAAAAAGCGGGTTCTGCAAAGGATCTTACAGTTTTTTTATTAATTTGTATTACGCTCCTTCAGAAGGCTTACAATTTCACTTACCCTACAGCCTCAATTCCCCACAAACAATATTGTTGAAGATGAGAGAACACGCAAACTGCATTGCAGGAGTTCTGAAGTAGTCATCTGTGAAATTGTTCCCTGATGCATCCGTTGCATAGCAATGGCAGCTGTGTTGTGTATGCATTGTCATACTGAATTACACAACTCCACACCTACACTACTTGTCTCCTGGATGATTGTGAAAAACACAGCACTAATCTCATAAGAGCTACTTGATCCATTTGCTTATTCAAGACTAGTATCCTGTTAAGCAATACATTCTTACATCTGCAGTCTGTCTCTAACAATTTCTGCAACAGGTCATACTTTGTGCATCCCAAATTAGCTTTCCTTATAAATCCCTTTTGGTAACTCATATCAACACTAGTTCCCCTATTTAGTTTAAACTTGTCTTTGGAAAGGATTTGCCTAAATCTAATTTGTTTCCATTTGATAAGAGATCTCATTGGCCCACCCAACTGAAAATAATGTAACAAGGTTTCATTAGATTTTCCTGAACAAAAAATTTACAAAATAAGCTGTACACAGTGATAATGCCAAGACAAGCATACCAGTTCCGGCCTCATAATAAAAGATTTAAGAACAGCAGCAACATTTTTGTTATGAACTATTACAGTAACCAACAGTTTAACTGAAGGTTCCTAAACGACTGGAGCAATTTTTCACATTTTGCCAATGTATGAAAAATCCTTTCTGATAAATCCTGTTTGTTTGTTGTATTACTCACCCTAATGACCAATAGGTTACCACCCTTAACCATAAACCATGATTATTGCATGCTGTATATATTTTTTTCTTTTGCCAATGTAGCTAACTCTATCCAACTGATAAATAATGAATTTCATCCTGGACGATCGTGTTGTTAAAATGTCGTTGTCTTTCCCTTTTGATTGTTTCCGAAGCAATTGTGAGTTTTTTAAACGAAGGAGTGCTGTTTGCTTTATGTTGAGTGCTGTGTGCCCCTTTGGAATCAGTTTAACGACGGGATTGCCTGCTCAACTCCAAAATCGCTTTGAGAATCTTTGTTAATTCAGCAGGGGTGTCTGTGATGAGGACACTTGAGCAAGGAATTTGCCAGTGCATGTGATTAAAGTAAATGAGGTGGCAGAATTTTGTTTTGATTTTTATGGTCACCAGCTTCAATGAAGGTGAATTTATTATTGCTTCCATGCAATCATATCATCATGGAACTCGGTTATCGGAAGTGTTAGTTTTGGGATGAAATAGTGAGCCGTTAATACTTTTAACTACAAATTGACATTAAGAATTAACTACAAATTGACATTAAGAAGAAGCTATTGGTTATGCACTTGACAAGGTAGCACCTTTTTTTGTAATAACAGAGGAAGAAAAGGCATATTGGGAATAAAGAGAACTGGCATCCATGGCTGGAAAATATTGTCAGAATTAAGTTGGCGTTTTAAGCCACAATTTATGAGACTATTGTATATGTTTCATTTTATTGGTATTGATGTACTTTAATTATTGACATCTGACTGGTGAATTTGGAAGATTTTCAAGGAGGTAGTTTACAATTTTATGCCAGTAAAATTATCATATACCACCTACAGGATATAGTTTTATGGGTGTCTGAACTCCCTCACTAAAGCAAACAAGGCTATCGTTTGTCTTCATAGGGGAAGAAACTATGGGAAGCTCCAGCTAACTGCCAGTGAGTGACACATCATTTCTCTTAATAATTGGAAGATGAATTGATTGAGTGCTACTTTGCTAGTTGCTGAATTCCTGGTTGTTGTTTTTTCATACTGTTGGTATCTGTGAATAATAATTTCTGCCATAATAAAATTTTGGCATCTGTTCTTTTTGTCACAATATTTTGCTTTCAAATCTATTCCACACTTTCAAGTAAAAACTTTTGATAAAGGTCTGAAATTTGGATTCTACAAAGCTCCTATATAACAAAGTGTTATTTCATTGTATATACGTGTATGATGTATATGCTGATAGAGGGTTAAAGAATTTGTTGAGGGCTACACCATTTCACTGGAACTGCAATATTCACGTCTGATTGTAAGTCAGACTCCATGAGTCCCACCAGTGTATTTTGCCAATGACTCGCAGTGTCAGAGAGACTCCTTTTGGATTGTTTAAATTGGTTACATAACTTTTCATAAACATCGGTTTTTCTTTTTTTTCCAAAAACACCTTGTGTGATTAATTGATTTGATTCTCACATCGTCAATGTAAAACTTACAAAGGCAGAGTATTAACATTAATTTTGTTATCTGTTATTAGTCAGTATATAAAGATTTCCAGAGAATGCAAGAAAACAATTTGTTTCAAGTTCACCCTGCAATATATTTCTCATCTGCATGCTGTTTGTGCTAATTTACATGGACAGTTCCTGTTGACTGGTCAGAGTCTGTCCTACATTCAAAATGTGGGACAAAATGGAACATACACCATTTTTTCTGGAACGCATCTCCTCCAAAACACATCTGCAGCTGTGAGAGACATTCTTTGGAACTTGGTTGCCCAGAAACAACATGGCGCCTCATAGCGGAAAATGGTGCCATAAACAATACGGAGGTAGCCAACTGTGAAATTGATCCTTTATGCATTGTGGTTGTGCGGCAATGAACCACATGTTTTACAGGCTTTGTCACACTGAGTGTACCCACTGCACCCCGTGTTCTAAATGAAGACCAATGGCACAGCACTGGTGCATTACAAAAGCAATTGGATCTGATTATAATCAATACTGGTATTGACAGAAGAACTCAATCTTATCTGGCATTACCAATTTTTATGAAATCAATTCTGGCACTTCACAACTTTACAGGCACCAGATATGGTTAATTACTGTCTGCAACAAAATAATTGGCAATACCTTGAAACAATCCTCCAAAAATATCATGTTCATAAATAATCAAATGTCCTGTCAATGTCTTGATGTCCCACTGGCCACTGTACAACGAATACCTCACCAAAACTTTTTGTCAAGACATAGTATGTGAAGTGCGCATTAACTTGAACTAGTCAGTCTCTCAGAACATAAATTGTCAACAACGATGATCACCACAATGTCAATGATTACCTGTACTAATGATTTTCTTTTTATATTTTTCAGGTGAGTAAAGAATATCTGGTGTGAATATTTGCTGTCTGTGAACTTGAAGTGTTAAGGTTAGATCAGAATCTGGTTTACATCATATCTGACCATAAAAGCCCCTTACAGAATAAAGTTAAATAACCTTCCTCTGAGATCATATGGAGTTAAATGAAAAGAAAATTGTAGATAGATAGATATGGTAAATCAGCTCTCTAAGCCCAGTTCTGGGCACTAACGCTGGTTGATTGATGAGACAAGAGAGAGTAGTCTTCAGGGTAGGTTTATGGTATCTTATTTAGTATACCGATAGAATGTTGTGTATTTCAGCTTTAAAGATCATCCAAAGTGCTTCTAAACATTTTGTAGCAGGACGAGCCAGACCTGCATCTTTAGTATCATATTGGCTGTAAGTGAGCCTTATCAAGGTCTGAAATTTTTTCCAAATGATCAAAAAACTATGAAAACAAAGTACCAAAGGTTTCAGACAGGTTCCAGACAGAAACAAAGTCATCAGGTGGACTGCATGCATCACATCCTTCTCGAGTTACTGTCTAATTAGAAATTAGAAACTAAGTGTCTTTTTTTATTGAAGAATTTTTATGTATCCAATTGCAGTTGGAACAAAGTTTTCGATTAGGTCTATGAAACATCGGACAACAATTCTTCTTCTTCTCACTTCATAATGATAAAACTTTGTTTTCATAATGTAGGAAACATCTGGCGAGTAAAATAATTAATGATGTCACCATGCTGGGATTCAAAATTTTTAGTCTATTTTTTTAGTTATATGACATTCTCAGCTAACATTTTTAACTTTAACTTCTGAAAATTGTATCAGTTTACCTACATTAGGGTGTTTCAGGTGCCCCCCATATTTTCCAATCCTGCTTGACTTTGGTCTGGTATTGCTGTTAATATAGTAGAAGTCCCATGTACAATTTTGGCCCGTTCTATAAATACTTACCTTTACCAGAATTCACTTAAAGTTTATAACGTAATTCCCCATTGGCAAACATGCCAAATCTTTTTTTTTTTCAAAGGAATGACTCAATTTTGTGCGTTCATAGATGCTTTAGTTAACATCAATGCTCCAAACCAATGCTCGGAAGCAGATTCAACTCTTGCATTTTCATTCAGCACATTTATTCAACGTGCTGTTTGGACAGCTAGCAATTGAGCACTGCGTAACAAATCTATTGAATATGTCCAGTCTTTGATTGATAACATGGGCAAACTGCAGCAACAGTTACATTTGTGAAAAGTTCTAATCTGTCTTTCCTCGACGTTTCAATTTAGGGGCCGATCAGCCGATAGTTGGGGGGGCTATGGGCTTAACCCCCGGGACGAACTTTTTTTTTCATTCGCAGTGCGTCGACAAACAATTTTTTCGCATGCGCACTCGCGGCGACAAACTTTTTTATCGCAATTTTAACATTACGGTACCCTAGCTACAGGTGGAAACAACTTTTATTTTAATTTCCATATTTCCCTGTGCTGAACAAACTATTTTTTTCAGTGTCAAGTCTTTTTTTGTACCAAATATCCATAGCCCCCCCCTCAAAGATCATCTGGTCGGCCCCTCAAGCCCTGGAAAAGGCAATTCATTTGGTACTACAAAAAAATCATCAAAGCTCTGTACATTCTGAATGCTGTAAATGTGCTTACTCGGTAAATGAAATAGTTTTATTTCTGGACAACTTTGAACCTAATTTTATAGAACAAAATGTCTCGAAAATTGTTCCTAAATAGTAGCACTTATGGTTTTAATTAAAATGTGTGAGGGGCAGTGACTTTTTCTAAAGCATTGCAAGTGTTGGTTTTGACCTCACTAACTACATGTTAGTAATAAAAATGAAATGCCAAGGATAGAGAAATGACTTCAAAGAGAACATTCCAGTCCATTTCTGTGAGCACTTATAATTCTATGGCTGAAACTAGAAAAGATCATAGGCCTAATAGAATAACATACAATTTCAGACATGCAAATTTGTACCAGTCTTGGTGTTGCTGTCACTACAATTTAAAGAGGAAGACATCTCCTTCTTGATTATTTTCTTTCTTAGAGGTAAAAATGTAGCTCGCCATCATAGTGATAAGTGCAGTCAAATAAATCAATCATGAAACATACAGCAATACTGAGGGAGTGTTATCTGTTGGGGGGAATATGTTTGGCAATCCTCAGGGGAGCATAAGTTTTATGGGCTGCTGGCTGTGTAAGGATAAAATCATGAAATATGGGAGTTATTAAGAGATGACGGTTACTGCGTAAGTCTGCGTAGCTACAAAATGCATAGATGTTGGTTCTCAGACCAAGAGGAATGATTTGAGAATTTACATTTCCTCGAATAAGCACATGTATATAAAATAAGGGTTGCGATAACTTTGCTCGGTGTACTATATACAGATTTTTATGGAGAGTTGGCAAAATCTCGAAATTTTTTTAAAATTTTAGATGAAATCACCAAGTACCATGAAATGGTTGATTTTCTATGTTTATTTGATCAGCTACTCGACTTTTAGCATTCTTATTGAATTTTTAGTGTTCCTAATTTTTGTGTTGATGCATGTATTGCAAGCCACTGGTGAGCATGAACCAAGTGTGTTATTGCGTGAACATTGTGAATTGTATTCATAAGCAATATCCCGAGTCATCCCTTTGAACTGGGAGCCAGAACCACTCTGTTATATCCCTTTTGATGCAATGCATTCCCAAGTGAAATCACATAACACAGGATCATGACACAACCTATTCACACATGGTGCACCAGGAGTAATTTGCCGTAAAATATTCCAAGGCACAAGAGCACAGAGCGAGTCACAGTTTGTTCGCCAGGGGTTTGTAACAGACGATAATGGCACAATCAGTCTGAAAAGGAGCTCTTTAAGAAGGGTTTTCAATTTAAGTGTCACTCTATGTAAAACAAATTGTAAAAATGTGAAACATAGCACTAATATTTAAAGCGATGAAAGCAAGGGACTCAGAGAGCAATCGTGTTTTCCTTGCATTGTCGTAGTTTACAACCTGAATTACGAACCTCTAGTCATCTTCAACTTCACTACATGTCACTCGGAGAGAATAGTATCACATGAAAAAACAGTTTGTGTAAAACATGCAAAATGAACGTAAGATGGAGTCTCTTCAAAATGTTGAGTACATCAGACAAGCCTTTTATGCGAAATACCAAAGGGGAAATTGTAAATCCTGATAAATTTTTTGCCTGACTTGATCAAAGAAATGTAAAAAATACACATACCTTTGTCTGAATTTAAACAAAATCTTTGACGGACATCAGCTGACGTTCATTTTGTATGTCTCACACAAACAATTTTTTCAGTGTTGCTTTCTGTCTGTAATAGTTTGGTGACAACACTTGTGTAGCCCTGATAAATTGTCCTCCCTTATTTGGAACTCATATCTTCCTATATATATATTATAAATCAGAATTACAATTTGTGTAAACTAGATTATGTAAACTTACTTCTTTTTCTTGCTCTGTCTTACTGTCTGGAGAAAATGGTCATACTGGACTGCTTCAGGCCAAGACCTATTTCGGTTTAGGAGGAATATTTTCTCAAATTTTTCTTAGATCCTCTAAAATGTATTATCTTTTATTTAAAATCATTTTTTACTCTGTGTTTTGCAATGCCCACCTTGCTGTATTGTCAATAACCAGCCATCATTACTTTTGACAAATGAGTCAGATTTATAAAAGAAAAAGTTTCTTTATAACAGCAGACTGAGGCGAGAAAATGGGTTGATAGATGTAAGAAAACTTCAGATGAGACACTTTGTCGAACTTTTAACAATAAAAAAGGCTGCCAAAGAGATTTGTACTTTGAGCAGAAACTGACCAAGGGACATCTGAGGATATTCCCCTAGGGCCGGTACTCAAGCCTGATACGCCTTCCTAATCGGTATCACTTTTTCACACTTTATGCCCAGTGGCGGGCTCATTAGGAGTTTGGCAGGGTGCCTACTTTGTCCTGTCTTTTTTGCCTGCCTCGATGCTTTGTCATGTTCTTCTGAAGTCGACGTATCCCAGGCAAGAGGACACAATATGGATTTTTATTCTTTTGTTCCTTCACATGATGTACACATTTCTATCATAAATTGTACTGACATAAAATGGTATGCCACCTTCCAGAACAAATCACAATCATTTGTTCATCAACATGATGTCGAGCCCACAACATATCTCCACAAAACTTTGCGGACTTGCGGCTTTCCTGGCAGCACCTGTTTGATTCTTACCATAATCGACAACAATAGATGCCAACGAAGCAACTAAAAAAAATATATATTATGTGTAAAATCATACGTCTCAAGATAGGTACTTGCCAACACTGATTAAAATGATATGTAACTTGCCAACACTGATTAGAATGATACGTAACTTGCAGCCAGAAACACACTCTTTCAGCATGGGTGATTATATGTATTATGGCAAGTATACAATGTACAGTGCATTGGATCTCAAGTCTTTTTGAATGATTCTTCACTTTATCAAATGCTGTTTCAGTTTATTGTATCATGCGATATCATGTGATGTAATAACGTTTTTACACCACTCCATTCTACATCCAATGATAAAGTCCTTTTCGTTAATAATATGTCAGAAAATGATAATCATTTTGTGCCCAGAAGCAGGCCAACCTTAAAAATAGAAACAAAACTCTGCTGCCTCATTTACTTCAATCACATGCACTGGCAAATTAATGGCTAAAGTGTCCTCATCGCAAACATCCGTGCTGAATTAACAAAGATTCTCAATGGAAAGTAAAGTTGGGGTTTCTGTCATTAAACTGATTCCAAATCAGGAAAACTAACAAAAGCAAGTTCTTGTCCACAAATAAAATCAGAAGGTGCTGTATGCGGCACAGATGAGGTGTTATTATCAAGCAATTAGTTACAGCTTTTAAAACAATACTTGTTCACAGCTTTAAATATAGCCTAGTATGATGACTGTGAGACTAATGGCTAGTTCTCACGGAGACGTAACAGAGGGTTTAAGTGACGGCGTTTCTTATATTTCCAGGAAAGGGCAAAGATTTGAGCATGTTCGCCGTCAATTTTGGCTTTACGGCGCAACAGGAACAGCATGCGTCGTTTTAAGAGGTCTTTCTACGCAATTCCTAGAAATTTGACGATGCAGGAAAAAAAGATTCAACCGGTTGAATCTTTGCGAGGAAAGAAGTGGTGAAGCAAGAAGAAGCGTAAAAAGAAATCAGTGCGCGCCGCAGATTTTTAAAGATGCGGCGCACAAAGAAGTGCTTCGACGCAGAAACAGCAGTGTAGCAGAAAGCTCTTGCTTCATGTCACATGTTTCAGACACGCGTCGCGGAAAGACACATGTTCGACGCACGTGAGAGGGTGCGCGCCGCGTCTTTTGGACCCCCAATGCAGCAGACAGAGTGGCGCCTGAGTGCATGCGTTGTTCTATTTTTAGCATCAACCCTTTGTCTGCGTGTCACCCTCTTTTTGCGCAGCGGCTGGGGCAGCAGCAGCGAAGCAGGGGGGGCGAAGGAGGGGGAAAGAGGCGGTCCGCACCCTGCATATATATAGAGGAGGCCACCATACCCACTCAGACCTTCGACCAGAACACACCTAGAATCCACGACACTATTATCAACTGCTACATTTGCTGCTACTTTTGTTGCTACAATTGTACTTTTGCTGCTACAACATGGGACCAAAGAGGAGAAAGGGCACCGTCGTCACCAGGGCACCAACCAAGCTCAGCACCAGGTCAACACTTCACACTCCTGGGAGCACTCCAGTGACAACTCCAGCTACAACTCCAGCTGCAACTCCTCTCCATGAACCTTCAGATGCTGCAGTGACTACATTCTTCACTACAGCCATGGCAGACCTCTCTCTACCTGGGCTCTACACCTCCACTACAGCTGGCAGCCAGACGAAGACCACCACTTCAACCACCAAAGCCACTGTCGTCAGCGAGACCATCTTCGAGGGCCGGCCAGAAGACAGCACAGACGAAGATTCATCAGTTGAACTGTTTGAAACTGATGAAGGAGACAAGCCTGCTGCCAAGTCTGCTGACAAGCCTGCTGACAAGCCTGCTGCCAAGCCTGCTGCCAAGCCTGCTGCCAAGCCTGCTGACAAGCCTGCTGCCAAGTCTTCCACGGGTCTTCCAGAGCCTACTGCCAAGTCTACTCCAAAGAAGACTCCAAAGAAGACTCAGACTCCGAAGAAGACTCAGACTCCGAAGCAGACTCCCAAGAAAACGCAAGAGAGCCAGCCTGTTCTTGCTCTAGACAGAGTGGCCATCCATGAGGACACCTTCGAGGAGGAAGAAGAAGACTCTGCTGATGAGACCCCTGCAGCTGCTGCTGAAGCCAAGTCCAAGGGCAAGAAGGGCAAAGGGAAGGCCCCCAAGAAAAACATCCGGAACAACCTGGGCATCACATCTGACCAAGAAGATGACCTCATCAACTGGTACAGAGAGCATCCTGTCCTCTACATGAAGGGCACCAGAGGCTACAAGGGGAACGAGAAGCTGCTGCTGGACTCAGAAAAAGCCAAGGAGCTGGGACCCAAGTACACCTCCCAGGACATCTTCAACTGGAGGAAGACAGTCCGCACTCACTTCTCCAGACTCGTCAGGCCTGAAGCTTCAGGAGCCGCCAGGAAGGAGACGCTCACAGAGAGGGACCAGTACATCCTGAACAACTGTCGGTTCCTGAAGGACTCCATCGTCCACAAGCCAGGGAAGGAGCTGTCCGCCATCTCTCAACTGTCTGCCAACCGGCCAGCCTCAGACTCCGAGGACAGCTACAACCCTGAGGATTCCCTGCCAGCTTCGTATGACATGCCGGACATGCCACCTGAACAGCCAGCACAGGACAGACCTGAGAGCCAGCAGTCCCAAGTCTTCCCTGGAGCACCAAAGCCTGGAGCCGCTGCCAAGGGAACCAAGAGGAAGGCCCCAGCAGAAGAAGCCATGCACTCCGCCATGAACGTCATCGCAGGCAGCATGCAAGCCATGTCCTCCGCCAAGAAAATCCTGAAAGGCTCTGGCTGCAAGATGTGCCCCGACCACCAGGAGCTGACACCCGACCAGGAGTACTGGAGGATGAAGTGCCAGGACCTCTACCACGTGGGATTGCACGCCAGCCCTGAAATCAGGAGGAAGATGGTCAGGACCATTGCAGAGGCCGCCCTCTACTGGGATGATGAGGCCAGCCGCCAGTCAAGACAGCATCAGGAGCAGACCTTCCAGCCTCCTCATCCTCCTCAGCGCCTGCAGATGCCACCTCCTCCTCATCCTCCTCCTTCTTCGACGTATGTGCCATCCCACCACCAGCAGCACCACCACGCTTCCAGCAGCAGCCATCACTACCACCACCACCAGCCCAGGGAAGGAGGATCCTCCAGGCAGACTCCCAGCTACACCGTGATGCAGCCCAGCCCATCCTCCATGACACTGATGATGGATGCTCAGGAGAGCCCTGAGAAGTACGGCTACCCCCCTGGACCCAGCTTTGGTCAACCGGCCGCCCATCACCAGCACCAGCCTTCCCCTTCGGCCAGTTGGACTGACAATCTCCTTTCTCCACGAAAGTAGAAGATGCAGCAAAGACAACAAAAAACCTCGGCCCTTTTAAGGGCCACCAAATCCTCCCAAAAGGGCAGGCCACGTACACATCTTATGTTGACAAAAAAAAGAGCTTGTGTTGACCGAAAAGAGCCAAAAAAGAGCAAAAAAAACGTTGACAATCCCCCAAAAAAAAGTCCCCCAAAAAAAAAGTCCCCCAAAACAAAAGTCCGGTCCTGGCCTTCATTAAAAGTAATCACCTTCATAAAAGCAAGGTGCTAGTTCCCCCTTTCTTTGCCCCAAAACATACCAAGTGCAGCACTAGTACAAGTGCTGCATTCTTTGGTATAAACATATTTTTATTGCACTAGTACAAGTGCATGAATTTCTTAATTAAAATGTAATGCACTAGTACAAGTGCTTTGCTTTTAAAACTTGTGTTGGTTGGTTGCACTAGTACAAGTGCATCACTTTGTAATTTCACTTGTCTAGGGCAAGTGGCAGGTAGATAGCTAGATAGCTAGCTAGATAGATAGATAGATAGATAGCTAGATAGATAGCTAGATAGATAGATAGATAGATAGATAGATAGATAGCTTGATAGATGGAACACAATGCTCGTTACATATATACACTGCAGCAAAAGAAAAGCAGTTGTCGTCACTTTGCAGGAATTGGACTTGGATAGATAGATAGATAGCTTGATAGATAGCTAGATAGATAGCTAGATAGATAGATAGATAGATAGCTTGATAGATGGAACACAATGCTCGTTACATATATACACTGCAGCAAAAGAAAAGCAGTTGTCGTCACTTTGCAGGAATTGGACTTGGATAGATAGATAGATAGCTTGATAGATAACTAGATAGATAGCTAGATAGATAGATAGATAGATAGCTTGATAGATGGAACACAATGCTCGTTACATATATACACTGCAGCAAAAGAAAAGCAGTTGTCGTCACTTTGCAGGAATTGGACTTGGATAGATAGATAGATAGCTTGATAGATAACTAGATAGATAGCTAGATAGATAGATAGATAGATAGCTTGATAGATGGAACACAATGCTCGTTACATATATACACTGCAGCAAAAGAAAAGCAGTTGTCGTCACTTTGCAGGAATTGGACTTGGATAGATAGATAGATAGCTTGATAGATAGCTAGATAGATAGCTAGATAGATAGATAGATAGATAGCTTGATAGATGGAACACAATGCTCGTTACATATATACACTGCAGCAAAAGAAAAGCAGTTGTCGTCACTTTGCATGGATTGGACTTGGATAGATAGATAGATAGATAGATAGATAGATAGATAGATAGATAGATAGATAGATAGATAGATGGATGGAGGGATTGATTGATTGATTGATTTTTGGGCTTGTTTTGTCAACATAGGATGTGTACATGGCCAGCTCAATTGGGAGGATTTGGTGACCCTTAAAAGGACCTGGGGTTTGTTGTTTTGAATGCATCTTCTTCAGATTTTCTCCAACTGCCAAGGGACACTTCCCGCCGGACTGTTGACCCAGTCACGTAGGTAGTCTCGAGCAGCCTTGGCATCTCTGGAGGCATTTCCGTGTCGAAGTGGTTCTCCTAGGTCATGCAATTGACGGTCTCCCCTCCAAACTCCTTCAGCGACGTCATGTGTCTGTGGATCTTCTCTGTCCATCACTTCATTGTCACGGGCATGGTGGACGCCTACTCTGTCTCGCAGAATGTTGTGTAGAACACAAGCAGCCATTGTGATGTATGTCACTCTTGTAGGTCGTTGGGGCATGGTGGTCAGGAAGCATCTGAACCTGTGTGACAGCAGACCGAAGGCATTCTCCACCACTCTCCTGGCTCTTGAAATCCTGTAATTGTAGACTCTGGAAGGAATGTCAAGGTTCTTTCTTGGCACTGGTTTGAGCAGCCATGTCTTCAGGGGAAATGCCTCGTCACCCACGATGTAATATGGGAAAGGATTGTCTTCTGTGCCAGGTAGAGGTTCTGGAGGTGGTAGGCCTAGATCTTCCTCGTCCAGGAGTTGTCGAAGTACTGTGTCCCTGAAGACGCCGCCATCAGATGCACTTCCTTGACAGCCAGCCTGCACATAGATGAACTTGTAGTCGGCATCAACGAGGCACAGTGGGTTTTAACAACCTTTAAGTTAGAAAAAATTCTAATGGCATGATGTCTGCTGGATATGGTCCACAAGGGCATGCAGATTACATAACTGAAAACGAGAAAAAAATCTGTTGGGAATTTTTTGAGAAAATCACATTTTTATGCGGCAGCCATTTGGCAATTTGATAAACTCCATAAAAGGGTTCTGGATATCGTCAAAAATTATGTCAATTGCATGGAACCTGTTAAATATAATAAACAAGGACATACGAATTACATATCTATTAACAGGAAAAATATTTCTAGTAATTTTTTAAGAAAAACGCATCTTTATGTGTGAAATACATTTTTCGATGTGATAAACTCCATGAAAAGGTCAATCTGCAATTATGTTATTTGCATACAGTCAGAATCATACTGCATCTTAGTGTGCTATGATTGCAGGTACAGTAGCCCATCAAAAACATGTAGTACCAGTAATGATAAGCACAAAGAAACATGTTTGTGAAGGGCAAATTTCCAGTTATCAGCACTTAGATAGTGTCTACAATTATTATTATGTGGTCTGTCTAGGATTGAGTGGCTTCCTTCCCGAAAACAGATGACACACACACACCTTTGTGAAAAATGTTTTATGTTCATAAACTGTGCATTTGATTTGATTATTTTTAAGTGAAATACAACAATACTCACAATAACATCAAATAGGACCAAAATTATAATTTGTGATACGTGAACCAATTTTCATTTATTAAAGGGCTGGAAGGGCATACACATGGGCCAAGGCAATGCCAGGAAGGGTTCGAGAAGCACATTTGATCATTTCAGCATACTCTCAGCATCAGAGACAGGATTCAGGATTTTTTTCATAACCAGGAACTTCGGCATTTTGTTTGAAATCAGACAGAGTGTTGGATACCCATGATTATGTTGGGTCAGTGCAAATATGTCTAGAAACGCTCAAGGAGGGATAAAAGAATAGTCTAGGACAATCAGGATGACGCCCAAGCATTGTGCCGACGAAATGAGAAAATGTCACTTGTTGACAGACGGTGTGCAAAGACAAGATTTTTCTTGAGATATCTTGCACTAAGCTGTTTTACACACTTCGAAATATATTTTAGTTCTTTCTTCAAACCTTCTGCATGATGTCTGTGCTTTCTGGAGAAATTCTGCATGCTGTTTGCTTGGATTCCCTTTGTTCCTCATCATTCCCGTAGCATCTCGGCCTTTCTGCATTGGTTTGCCAATGTTATATCCTTAGTTTAGCATATTCTGGAAGATGTCTGCATCGTTGTTGCTTTCGAGATATCTTCTTGAAGATACTGAAACTGAGATGGCTCGAAGACATCCTCAAGAAAATTTAGACACAAGTTGCTGAAGGTACAAGGAACTAATATAATAAAGTTTATCACATTGCAAAATAGCTGCAAAGTAAAAATATTTTTATGTTTTTCTGAGAAAATTCCCCACAGATTTTCCAATATTCAGATTTGTAATCTACATGTCCTTAAAGGCTATTTCCTGCAGAATTCATGACATCTCCATGTTTTTTAATGCGTTTCTGACCTTTTTATGGAGTTTATCACATCATAATATGTTTTTAACATAAAAATTTGTTTTTCTTCAAAAATTTCTTTCCAACTTCTTTCATGTTAAAAGATTAGTAATCTTCACATCCTTATGATTATATTCAGCAGCTTTCATGCCATTAAAATGAGTTTTGATGATCTCCAGAACCCTTTTATGGAGTTTATCACATTGAAAAATGGCTGCCACATAAAAATGTGATTTTCTCAAAAAATTCCCAACAGATTTTTTTCTCGTTTTCAGTTATGCAATCTGCATATCCTTGTGGACTATATCCAATAAGCGTCGTGCCATTAGAATTTTTTCTAACTTAATGGTGGTTAAAACCCACTGTGGAGGGCCATCAGGACAATGGAGTGAAATCCCTTGTAGTTGTAGAACAAGGAGCCTGCAGCCTTGGGACATCGGATTGCGACGTGCTTGCCATCCAGAGCTCCAATGCAGTTGGGCAAGTTCCATTTCGTCTCAAAAGCCTTGGCTATCTCCTTCCATCTTTCAGGCTGTGTGGGTAGTGCCAGCTGTCTTTCGAAGGCATGAACGATGGCAAGGCAGACCTCAGGGATGAAGTTGCAGATGGTGTTGGGTGCCACACGGAAAGCATAAGCTAGGGACTTGTAGCTGTTTCCTGTTGCCATGTACCGCAGGGTGATAGCCAACTTCAGACCAGGTTCCAAAGCCCTCCTCATGTTGGTGTCTTGCTTAGCGATGAGTGGTCCAACAGCTTCCAGGATTTCAGCAAAGATGGCAGGGGGCATTCTAGTGTAGTTGTAGTAGCCGGACACGTCACGCACTTGCAGTTCAGGCAGCAGTTGATGGAAGTGACCATGTTGTTCCCTCTGCAGCAACCAGTTGCGAATCCACCACCTTTTCTGTCTCCTGGCCCTCCTCCTCCTGTGTCTCAAATAGACAGCTCCGATAGCAACAGCAGCAGCACCAGCCACAACAATAATTTCTTCTTCATTCATCATGCATATGTTCAGTAGGCAGTCGTTGTGTTCTCATTGAAGGGCAATCAGCAAATGAAGCAAGGAGGTCCTCTGTGTCCCTTTTTATAATGACCAAAAGTGACTCCTGCAGCAGCGAAACACACTTTGCCGCAGCGCTGCAACAACAGACGTTCGTCGATGCTTAAGAGACCTTCGTCACTGCTTAAGGCAAGGACGACGAAGAAGGTCAGCATCGACGCGCCTGTAATGTCCTCGGCGCTTTATGAATGCATGTGCGACGATGAACCATCAAGTTACGCAGTAACAAGTCCCTAAATGCGGCGTTGCATCCTTACAGTCGTCGGCGAGGCTGTCATTTTCAGCGACGCATCTTACCTCGGGTGTACGCCGAAGGTTTCCTGATGCGTCGCAGGTCGCCAATTTCAGACGTAGCTGCCTCACAACCATCAGCGGCGTAAGAGGAAACAACATTGGGCGAAGTAAAAGCAGCCTCGCCGAATTCCAAAACAAAGTGCGACGCGTCTGTTTGGAACTGCGCTGAGGAAAGAGAGGCGGAACGCGGCGAAGAAAGCTTAAGCAGCGCCGCGGACACCTCAAGACTCACCGCGGCTACTAACTTTAAGCGTCGCACATGACACTAATTGATTATGTAACGTGCCAAAACCAACGTTCTATGCCACAACTTTCCAAGAAATGACTTCTCTTGATGCGTCGCTCTCAAATCGCCGTCGTGAGAACCAGGCATAAGTGTGAGTATATCAAACGACTCAAAGTTTTAGGTCAACGCAGCTTAAAAATGGTCACGTTGCGAGACAGAAACAAATGCCTCGAAACAGTTTTACCACTGGCTGTAAAATTTGAAATTTTGAGTCAGCTAAAATGATTGAGTGAGACGGTTGCGCAATTTGTTCGAGCTAACATAGCTTGTTGTTTTGAGTTATGATAATTTTTCCATGGTCACAAACAAACAACAGATATGTTAGGTCCTAGGAATTGTACAACCATCTCACTCTATCATTTAAGCCGACTAAAAATTCAAATTTTACAGTGTACAGTTAAAATAAATACACCCCACATCTCGGCACTAAAATGATTGGTTTTAAAAACAAGAAAATAATGGTACTTGAATTTGTTGCTTTTTCATTCATGAGCCAAAAAGCCCATTTTCTGATCTAGAGTGCTGCTATATTTAGAAAAGGAATCATTTGTTTCTCTTTTAAGTGGCACTCAGGATTCCTATGCAGCATGTAAAGTTGTCATAAATTTTGTGGCTGAGCCCTTGAGATGGTGATTACGCTCGCAAGATTACATGATTCAACGCTCAGCCTGTTTCCGCTGAGTTCTATTCTGTTATGATTATATGCTGTTTTTCTTACACAATTGTAGGCTTTGGTGGGCTAGTCGCTATATATGTATATAGCCATTCTCAGGACATGTCTTTTTTTTTGGGGATTGTGTCACAGTGTCAGAGAGAGGTATGCTAATGTACTGTGTAGAATAAGTTATCTTGCAGTCTTGAATTATTCTTTGTCTTTGGTTAAATATCCCCATATGATCCTTTCAGCATTGGTGTGAAAGAAAAAATCAGGAGAGAATGGTATTATTGGTATGGGGTATTTTTAACCGCCTTGAGGTCAGAGTGTGTGAAAAAATAGTGATTTTGATTGTTTCACAAACTCGAGTTCTGGCCTAATCTCAGACACTTGTCTAGCTCTTAGGCATATATGCTTTGTTCTCAAAGGGTAGGCAAAAAACTGAGTTACTTTTGTCCGAAAACGTTTAAATTGGACATGCATTGGTACTTGTTTTCATGTTTTGGTGCTTTCAACACGTCTGAACAGACAATAACATTTGTGAGAAAATTAGAATTTTTCTTTTTGCCATCTTGTTTGTTTTCTTGTGCAAATAACTTTCTCAGAAATTGAGAAAAATGTCTGGCAGGTAGAAAGCACAACAGGCATCAGATGAGCAACAACAGACAGAATGAGAAAGTCATCAGTCACCAGGTGAATTGCGTCTATTGCTTCCTCCTCAAGTTACTGTTTAATTTGTATTTTGAAGCGAACTCTTTTTTTCCTCTTTTTCATTTGAATGCCTCTTCAGCATCCTCTTTCAATTGGAACTAGGCTTACAATTGCGTCTTACTCTTAGATACCGTCAGTGAGCCAGGTATGAATTATACGCTTCTTAGTGCTTGTAATAGCCCCCTTTCAGGTTATGGTTGTATTTTCTTCTTGGTGACTGTCAAAGGTAACTGGCATCTTATATAATGATAAGCTGTCAGTGAGCAGTTATTTGTTTTACCTTATGGTTCTGACACAAACTCATTTTAAAGATTAAATTTTGTTTGAAAATGCAATAGGGATAGGCTTGCTGCGGGTCTGCTAAAATCTGTTGGTGGCATGTTGCAACTACGACATCAGGAGAGAACACGGTAGTCACAATACTTTAGAACTTTTCCTTCCCCAGTCGGCTTCTTCTCCTCTGAATTCACAATGAGACCAGCAAGCAGGTGTCATGGTTCAGAGCCAGTTGGCAGCCAACCGTTTACTGAGTATCTCTGCTAGTTGTTTCAAACCAAAAAGTCTTGGTCGAGCACACAAAGAAGGAGCTCCACAAACAGGTAGTGCTGGCATATCACAGCCTTCTACGATTGCAGTCTTGCACTGCCTGCAAAGCATCTTGTTCTGCCCACATTGCATTTGGCCTTCCTTGCTCTTTCACCATCTATCCTTGCCCTGTGTACCTTTGTATGCTCTCTCACCCATCGGCCATGTGTTCCATGCAATAGTTTCCATAGTATTGTTGTGTCCTACTGACAAATCACATTCGCTGAATTACCTTTAAACGTGCAAATGACCCCTGGTGGATTTTCAGACTATTTCCCAGAGCAAAAAATCCTCATAATGAGCCTTTAGTTACAGCTTAGCAGATTCCCTTTGCAAGGCAAATTGGCTTTTTGTCTCTCAAAACAAATTAACCTTGGCTTATCTAGGTAATCACAGGATGAGGTGTCTGTGGAAAGGAAGTGTTCTTTTATTCTGTTCCATTGTTTTGCGCCGCTTTTCTGTAAATTGCTGGCTTTTTCAAGACAGCTGGTTTTATAATGAATGTAATGAATCACATACAAGGTTGGGGTTAAAACCAGATTTTTCTTGTTTTTAAAAGTCTCACAATCCCAGTAGATCTAACATGAGCACCATAAATACCAGACGCAGAAACAGGCATTGCAATATTGGCACTACTTCAGCAACAGCGTCTGGCACACTGATTATGGAATCTGTGCCTTTTTTCTTGTTTAATAGGGTCATGCCTGCAATCTCGTCTTTCCCAAGGAACATGCCACCCACAAGAATCCGGAAATAAGCTACTTGAGTCCTAAGATGGTCTTCCCTCACTTTACAACCTGAAGCTGCCTAGGTGTGGTTTTCCATCTGTTGCTTTGAGGGTCTTCATGCTCCTTGGAGTTTCATTTGTGCATGTCTTGAAATACTGTTATTGCAGTTGAAGGCGAATATTCATGAAAAATTAAAGTATGCCAATCATGTATTGGCTTCATAATTGTTGGCATTTTAGCAATCTGGAATATTCTTTTAATGATATATTCTACTCAATTGAACTAAATTTCAAAGAAGTAGTTGTTTCTTCAAATGTGATAAATGATTTTTATTACAATTCAAGTAATTGATCGTCAACTATTTTACAGCCGGTGTGTTATCCGAAGTAGTGTCAGAAATAAATAAAATATGTAAATCTAGGATAGTGGATCATATTTAAATTAGGGATGGTGGATCATGTTTAAATTAGGGATGGTGGATCACAACATTATATCCCACGGGCTGTTCCTCATGGGTTTTCATGAGGATCACTGCCAAGTGTGGGATATCAATGTATACCTGTACTGATCATGGCTGTACATCACTCAGATTGGATGTTATTTTTCTTTCTGAGATATCTTTTGTAGTTAATGTATCTTGTCTATATGATTTCTTACCTTATTATATATCTGGCCTTGCTCAGAAAGAGCTCTGCCAATGGCAGATATGGCCTTATCTGTTATCCTGTCTTAGAAAGGCAGCCTGAGAAAGTTGCTTGCGGATTTGGTGCATATGTATTCTTTACGGACCTTAAGATGTCATTTTGGCTCAGCCAATCACCAATGATGTTTGCGATAGAGTCATTTGTGAAGATTTCTCCTCCCACTCTTCTAGTGCATGGCAGCTCAATAAATGTCCCAAGCAGATGCTCAAACTTCCACACTGAATGACCAGACACTTCCTTATGCTCCAAGGATACCCATCCTTTCATGCCCCAACTTTAAAAACACCGTATTTTGATACAATTAATTAATTTTATTAGAAATTCAACATCTCAACAAAAAATCATTTTAAGTCGTTGATGGCATAGTATTTATCTAGTATTTATTTATAATATTTATGGAAATTTCTGAATAAATGCTTCTAGATACAATGAGAGCACAAGCTTGATAGTTTGAGAGAGCATTGAGGGATGGGCTTGGAACTGAAAGGTGAAGAAGGGTCTATCTTCCTGAGGGTATGGAATTAAAAAATATTTATTGATTTCTGCTGCACACTGCGTCATGCTTGCTGTGAGAATAAAGTACACTACAATGGTCATAGTTTGTCGCTTGTATATTACGTAATTTGTGCAGAAGTAAAGAGATATTACAGTCTCTCTATGGGATCTCTGATCAATAATTTTTATTATTTTCCTTGGCTTTATCATAGGCACCTTGATGTTCTTCAGATTCTTCATCATGAAGGAATACATAGGTCTTGGGAAAGATGAATCATTAATTCCGGAAGTCCAAATGATCAATTTTTGTTTGAAAGCTATTCTCCAAAACGAACAAGTACTGGTCAATAATGAACTGTCTACTATAATCTTGAATGTTTGTATTTCCTCAAATAGTAATAATATTTCTTAACATTAAAATTCTCTACACCAATCTTCATCAACTAAACATCTTTCAACACATTTACTCAACATCTGGCAATTTAGAATTGTGAAACAGATCTTTTGAATTTGTCCAGCCTCTGATTGATGACATTGCCCAACTGCAGCAACAGTTACACACTCTGTAAAGTTCTAATCTGTCTTTTCTCGACATTTCAATTTAAGCTCTGGCAGTGGCATTTAATTTGGTCTATGCTTTGAATTGCATTCAGTGAATTTTAGAATATTTATATTTTTTGCCAGTGACAACTGGGCATAAGCGTGCAGCGGCATAACACAGATCTTTGTTCTGTTTATGAAAAAAAATTCCAAGCGGGAAAGTTTTTTTTGCCGTTTTTTATCATATTTATTCTACTTAATTTGCTTGTTAGTATGCTTCAAATTTTTACCAGGTTTCTCATGTACATCTGTTATTCCACAGTAATTGTTCTTTTTGATAGCTCTATGAAAAAACAAAACCTGTCAAGCGATTACTCTTGTATGTCGACATTTCCAAATGAAATCCTGACATTTCATTTATACAATTAACAAGTCTGTCTATATTTGCTGCAATGCGAAATTTTATATATATTTGGTTTATCATTGCTTATTGCTTATTGCCTAAAATGCTGAGATAATGTGCTACAATTATGCCAAATTTTTACATGATTCAACTGCCAGCAACAGTCAGCCACCCACTCTTATTACACATTAAGCATGAGAGTATGATATACTTTTCAATTTCACGTCATACTATAAGATATCAACTGGAGGTAGATATTGTATATTGGAAATAATTAGCCTCATTATGGTTATTCATTTCTAAATATTTCACACTTGGTCTCTTAAAGGGTACTATTTAGACACAGATTTCGGGGGTTCTAACGGTAATTTTTTCAGGTTAGATCACTATCTTTTAGATTAAACAACATCCTTGTTTGAAAGATCCATAAAAAGAATCCTTAATGGGTAAAATATTTTCCAAATCAGGAAAATATTTTATCAACTTAGTACACTTTGATGAAGTGGCATTTTGGAGGTTCAAATCATTTATTTCTTGATGACATGTCACTGCAGATAATTGCTGCCTCTAATTTGGTTTGTTTAATATTGTGTTGATTGAGTTTTAGTCTTCTGAATGATGTTGGGCTCACATTTGTTGTCAATGAGGAAATTACTGTCTCTATTCCGGGCTATTCACTGAATTATTTTGATTCCAAATTTTAGTTTGCCATCATTGTCCATTAAAGAGATTAGATTCTGGGAAAATTTCTCCAAAACGTTTGCACGTTTTAGGAAAATTGGGATAATTGCCAATTCTCTGATGGAAGTAGATGAGACACTAGGAAGAAGCAGAATGATTGAGAGTGTATGATTTATCAGTGTGAATTATAAAACAAAAGAAGAAATAGATACCCTGATGTAGTAAAAAGATAACCTTACCAAATGCATTTCTACAGTATGTAAAGCCCAACCATCCATCAATTCTTCATGGCTTATTTTAAATAATAACAGATGTTGGCTGCTTCAGAGCATCTATCAATATAACCTTGCCATGATAAGCAGTGAGAAAATTCAGATAAATCTATGGAGCATGAGAGGCAGCTGACTGCAGAGGTATCAGTTAGGAAAAATGCAGTTGGTAATTCTCAAGGGAGCATAAGTTTTATGGATGGCTGGCTGCATAAGAATAGCATCAGGAAGATGGTCCTAATTCACAGATACTAGTGACTAGAAGGTTGCTAAATTCAGGAGAGTCGTGATTCTGATATACCACAAGGATTGTCCTACATAACGAGATATGACTGCATTAGAAGCTACCCTTTCTTCTTGACATCAGTGCAGTGTTAATCAACACTATGAATGTGAATATTCTTCAAGGCCACACACAGTGTATGTAACACGAACAGCGAATTGTGGCATGTCTTATTCATCAGAGATATTTTTTTATGGACCACCCTCTAGTGTTGTATTGGTTATATAAGGAGATTTCTTATCATTAACCAGATTATTCGAAAGAAGTCCTTTCAGTTGATGTGCTTTAGGATGCGAATGAATGTTTACCCTGCCAGTAAATGCTTCTTAGCCTGTGAATGCCATGAGAAATCTCCCAAATGTCCATGAATACTGGGCTTACCCAGGTCAATATTCTTGTGCTGTGGCATATAGAACATTGTGTCTAATTCATAGATGTCAGAAAATCATGCATGCTTCCTTTATATGTCAAATTCATGACATGGGGTCATACGCTAGAAATAAAACTGTCCTGTTTGCAAGGACCAGTTGTGATCTATGTTGACCAAGTTTGTTTATTCATTCCACCCACTGGATCACATTCACTGCAGTGCACAGCATCTATATGTCATGGAATTTTTTATCACCCGCTGCCCTCACACAGTCTCAGCATGAAATTATGTTTTGCCTACTGTACTTCTGAATATGATTTAAACTGCGGAAACTGCTCAAAGCCAAGGTTTGTGACCCATGATAATGCACACCCTTGATTAAAGGGCTATCTCTCTGAAACATAGCTTCAGGCATTTTCAATTCAAGGGGAAAAGTAATGCTCAGGGAGATGAAACATCGACAAAGACAAGGAAACAAATTTCAACTGTTAATTGCCTTGTCACCAGGTTTCTTTCTAGTGTGTAGATGCATGATATGGACATGTAGCTTATTCACCAGTGCTTTAAATATTGTTCCCAGAACTACTCAATGCGAGAGGTAGCTTCGTAACAAACCAAAGTGACATATTGATGAGAGAAGTAAGCAGCCGCAGTTTGCCCATTGTCAAACTAAACATCAAATGGTTAAAAGTAGCAGACAGTCATTTTCATAAGCATCAAGGCCCTGAATTCGAAACTTTTCGAATAGTAAAATAGTCACTTGTGTCTATAATATTATCGTAATATGGCTTCGTGGTACAGTGGTTAGCATGCCTGCCTTGTACACATGAGGATGTGGGTTGGAACCTTGCTTCGGCCATGTCCAGAGGTGATCACTATAATGATTGGTATGATTGCCGTTCAATATGGTGAGCGTCGGTGAGCAGATTTATCTGGAATGGGCGCTATTTAAATCATACTATATTATTATAATTTTATCATTAATAATGGCGTCATGAATGTCTTTGACTTGAACCTTGAAATAATATGGCCTGTGAGTCACTGTCTTTTCAAGTTCAAAGGCCGTCTAAGCAAATTTAATGAGTGAAACGATGGTATTGACTGCCTACCCTGATAGTGCTTTCAGAAACACTGAAGATCCTGCTTAATTCAGCAAGGGTGTCTGTGATGAGATTACTTTAATATGGATTTGCCAGTGCTTGTGATTAAAGTAAATGAAGCAGCAAAGTTTGTTTTAATCTTAAAAATGAAACGATTATCATTTTGTTGCACAGCGCACAGTTAAAATAAATACCTCACGTCTCGGGACCAAAATGATTAGTTTTGAAAACGTGAAGATAGCAGTTACTGTACTTGAATTTGTTGCTTTTCCATTCCCATTCCCATTTTTTAATCTAGAGTGCTGCTATATTGAGAAAGGGAATTGTCTGTTTCTCTTTTAAGTGGCACTCGGGATTCCTATGCAGCATGTAAAGTTGTCATAAATTTTGTGGCTCAGCCCTTCAGATGGTGATTACGCTTGCAAGATTACATTATTCAATGCTAAGCTGGCTTCCATTGAGTTATATTCTGTTATGATTACTTGTTGTTTTTCTTTCAAAATTGCTGACTTTGATGAGCCAGTATCTATATTCGTGTAGTACCATTCTGGGAACAGATCTTTTTGTTGTTTATGGGATCATTCCTACTGTCACACTGTCATGACATGCTAGTGTACAGTGTAAAAGACTCAAGTAAACTAAGGCATGTTGTGGTCTTGAATTATTTTGACTGTTTTAATAAGGATGCCAAGACGTATAGTCTATTATTCTTTTTGGTAATGATGTGAAAACAAAAAAGATGATAAAACTGTATGGGGTACCTTTTTAGCCTCCAGAGTGTGAAAAAAAGAGTGATTTTGATAATTTGGCCAAGTCGGAAGTTAAGGCCTATAATCTCAGATCTGTGTTTATCACTTTGGCATGGTCATATGCTTGCGTCTCAATTTCTCAAAGGGCAGTCAATAACAGAATTAGTTTTGTCTGTAAATTCTTAAATTATAGATATGCACATTGGCACCTGTTTCATAGCTACCAACATCTATGAACAGACAATTAATATTTGTAAGAAAATTAGAGTGGTTGTTTGCGTTTTCCATTGTGTTTGTTTTCTTGTGCAAATGTCTTTGAGTTTTCTCAGAAATTGAAAAAAAATGTTTGGCAAACAGTGAACACAAAAGACATGAGATGAGCAGCAACAACAGACAGAACGAGAAAGCCATCAGTCAGGTGGATTGCTTCTATTGCTTCCTCCTCAGGTTACTGTCTCATTTGAATTTTGAAGTGAACTGCCTTTTTCCCCTCTTTTTCATTTGAATGCTTTTTTTTGGAACTAAGTTTATAACTACTCTTGGACACTGTCATTTACCGTGTATGAATTATGTGCTTCCTCTTAGTGCTTGTTATAGTTGTTATTTCTTCTTGGTAATTGGTAGTTGTCAAAGGTAACTGTCATCTTATATAATGATGTGCCGTCACTTAGCGGTTGTTTGTCTTTATCTTATGGTTGTGACAGGAACACATTTTAAAGATGAAATGTTGTTTGACAATGCTATAAGAATAGACTTCCAACAGGTCTACTTAAGTCCGGAGATGTTTCAACTATCACATCAAGAGAGAACATGTTATACACAATACTTAACTCTTCGGGACAACATTTCCTTCCCCAGTCGTCCTCTTCTTCTATGAATTCAAAATGAGACCAGCAGACAGGGAGACATTTGATCCTGATCAAATATCAGCTGGGTATCTTACATGTACTCTTCCTGTCTTAGTTAATGAGTTACCAATACCCATTATAGTTCCTGTCCTGGCCAACTACAGCTTTCAGGCAGGCTGCATCCATTGTTAATAAAGGCTTTTTACTGAAAACCCAAAGGCACAATTGACTCTGAAGCCAGCGCCAATAGCGTTATTGGCACTATATTTGTCGACAATGAAGGAATATGCAAGGCTCCTTGGGAAGCATTTAGTAGCAGCAGAGACAATGAGGTGGTCCCATCTACAGGATTGTGAAGTGGCACGATGGCTCCACAAATCTGCCATCAGGTTATGGAAATCTAGTTGTGAATGGGGAAGGCGCAGATTGAGTTTGGGGGTGGTGACAGTGATTGTGTCAGGGTTCAGAGCCAGTTGGCAGCCAACCGTTTACTGAGCATCTCTGCTTGTTGTTTCAAACCAAAAAGTCTTGGTCGAGCACACAAAGACAGAAGGAGCTCCACATTCAGGAGGTGCTGGCATATTACAGCATTCTGCAATTGAAATCTTGTCCTGCCTGCAAAGCATCTTGTTCTGCCTACATTGCATTTGGCCTTCCTTGCTCGCTCGCCATCTATCCATGCCCTGTGTACCTCTGTCTGCTCTCTCACCCATCGGCCATGTGTTCCATGAAATGGTTTCCATAGTATTGTTGTATCCTGATAAATCACTTTCATTGGATTACCCTTAAACGTGGAAGTGACCTCTGGTGGATTTTCAGACTATTTTCTAGAACACAAAATCCTCATTATGAGCCTTTAGTTACAGCTTAACAGATTCTCTTTGCAAGGCAAATTGGCACTTTGTCCCTAAAAACAAATTAACCTTGGTTTATCTCGGTAATCACAGGACAAGGTTTCCTTGGAAAGGAAGTGTTCTTTTATTCTGTTCCATTGTTTTGAGTCAGTTTTCTGTAAATTGCTGGCTTTTTCAAGACAGCAGATACAAAGTTGTGGTTAAAATCAGATTTTTTTTATTTTTAAAAGTCTCACAAACTAACATGAGCACTATCAATACCAGGCACAGAAACAGGCATTGCAATATTGGCACTGCTTCAGCAACAGCGTCTGGTACACTGATTATGAAATCGGAGTAGTGCCTTTTTTCTTGTTTAATAGGGTCGTGCCTGCAATCTCCTCCTTCCAAAGAAACATGCCACCCACAAGAATCCGGAAATAAGCTACTTGAGTCCTAAGATGGTCTTCCTTCACTTTACAACCTGAGGCTGCCTTGGTGCGGTTTTCCATTTGTTGCTTTGAGGGTCTTCATGCTCCTTGGAGTTTCATATGTGCATGTCTTGAAATACTGTTATTGCTGTTGAAGGCGAATATTCATGAAAAATTATATTATGCCAATCATGCCTTGGTTTCATAATTGTTGGCATTTTGGCAATCTGGAATATTCTTTTTATGAGATATTCTACTCAATTTAACTACATTTCAAAGAAGTAGTTGTTTCTTCAAATGTGATAAAATGATTTTTATTACAATTCAAGTAATTGATCGTCAACTATTTCACAGCCGCTTAAAATCATATTTAAATTAGGGACGGTGGATCATATTTAAATTAGGGATGGTGGATCACAACATTATATCCCATGGGCTGTTCCTAATGGGTTTTCATGAGGATCACTGCCAAGTGTGGGATATCTATGTATACCTGTGCTGATCATGACTGTGCATCACTCAGATTGGATGTTATTTTTCTTTCTGAGACATCTTTTATAGTTAATGTATCTTGTCTGATTGATTTCTTACCTTATTATATATCTGGCCTTGCTCTAAAGGCAATGGCAGATATAGTGTAATCTGTTATCCCATCTTAGAAAGGCAGCCTGAGAATGTTGCTTGCAGATCTGGTGCATTTGTATTCTTTGTCAACCTTAAGATGTCATTTTGGCTCTGCCAATCACCAATTATGTTTGCGCTGGTGTCATTTGTGAAGATTTCTCCTCCCACACTGCGACTGTGCAACTCTATAAATGCTCCATTGCAAGCAGATGCTCACACTTCTACATTGTATGACCAAGCACTTCCTTTTACTCCCAGGGTACTCCTCTGCCCATCCTTTAATGCCCCAACTTTAAAAACACTATATTTTGATACAATTAATTCATATTATTAGAAATTCAACATCTCAACTGGAGAGCAGGGGTGTATCTTCATGACAGTGTGGCATTTAAAATTATTAATTCTACACACTGCAACATAATTGCTGTTAGAATAAAGTACACTACATGATATGTCACTTGTATGTCACAGATATTTACACACAAGTAAAGAAAGATATATTACAGTCTTTCTATGAGATCTCTGGTCAATAATTTCATTCTTTTTTCATGGATTTATCATCAGCAGCTTGACATTAAGTTCTGCAGATTCTTCATCATGAATGAAGATATATTTCGGTTCATGTGTCACACAAGAGGATAATATAACACCACACAAGCCCATGATTCAGAGAAATTTAAAAATGAACAAGTACTGGTGAAAGATGGACAGTATATCTAAATCTTGAGTGTTTGTATTTTCCCAAACAGTAAGATTTATTACTTAACACAAAAATTCTCAACACCAGTCTTCATCAACTAAACATCATTCAAC
Source organism: Platynereis dumerilii (assembly GCA_026936325.1). NCBI lineage: Eukaryota > Metazoa > Annelida > Polychaeta > Phyllodocida > Nereididae > Platynereis > Platynereis dumerilii. Next base: position 24,549,479 of record JAPTHN010000011.1, read on the forward strand.
ACATTTACTCAACATCTGGCTGGGACAGCTGGCAATTGAGACTTGTGAAATGGATCTTTTGAATTTTTCCAGCATCTGATTGATGACATTGCCCAACTGCAGCAACAGTTACACACTCTGTAAAGTTCTAATCTGTCTTTTCTCGACATTTCAATTTAAGCTCTGACAGTGGCATTTAATTTGGTCTATGCTGCGAATCGCATTCATGGAACTTTTATAGATGTGTCATATCACTGTTGCAAAACAGGAAAATATAATTATATGTGAGAAGTTCTGGGGTTTTATTTAATTATTATGTTTGAAACTGCATTCTTAAAAATCTTTGTATGTTTTTTCTCATTTAGAATATCTAAAATTCTTGTAGTGACAACTACAGACATTAGTATTTGTAAAATGGGGAGCAGTATATTATGACAGGTGTTGTTGCTTTATTACCGAAGATCCAATGCAGGGAAATATTATATATTTGTTGTTTCTGTCATATTCTAGTTCTACTTAATTTGTTGGTATACATATTATGCATGCTTTATATTGTTAGCAAACTTAGCATGTTTCTGTTTATCTGCAGTAATTGTTCATCTTGATAACTAAATAAAAATAAAAAACACAGAATCCACAGATATCCTGCCCAGGTACTTTTTTCTGATATTTTAAAATGACATCCTGCATTTTACCTATGCGATTTACAAGTCTGTGGATATTCGTTGAAATGCAAAATTTTGTATTTATTTGGTTTGGCAATCCAACAATGCTACGACAATGTGCTGCGATTATGCCAAATTTTTACAGAATTCAACTGCGAGCAATAAACAGCCGCCCACTGTTATTACAAATCAAGCATAGGAGTATGATATATTTTTCAATTTCACGTCATACTATGAATCGTTCACTAGAGAAAGATATTGTGTATTTGAAATAATTAAGAATTTACCATTACATGGTAAATTCTTATTGTTTTTGGTAATATTCTTATTATTATTATTTCCAATTTTTTCCTCCGATTTTCCCGAAACTTGGTCACAAGGTGCCTCTAGGACTAAAACTAAGCCACACCTGAAAGAGATGACCTTGACCTATTTTTCAAGGTCACAGAGCCTTTCAAACATGAAATTTTTGAAATTTCAATGACCTATTACTCGGCAACCATAACAGGTGGCATAATTGTACTGGTCATGTCTTACTCAAAAGTACTAGGCTGTATTCAGGCACAAGAATTTCTGGAATCACTCAAGCGGAACCGGAGCTTTGAGAAAAACACTGTTTTAGGTTTATTTCAGTTTACTCAAGAACAACAACAGGTAGAGAAAGGCCAATTGCACCAAAACATGGCCAGTATCTGGGGGGGTGTGCACGCGTAATTTTCATTCGGATATCTGCAACGGTTACGGAGCAGCGGCCATTTTAGTGAAATGTGTCCGCAGGATATGGGGTGTGGGTCTTCGAACACCATGAAGGAGTCAATTTAGGTCATGTAAATGTATAACAGACTACCCTTAACATATCCCCAAAACCCTATACAGACCTTCAGATTTGACCTTGACCTCATTTTTCAAGGTCATTTGACCCCTCAAAGTTCAAATATGGCCGATTTTCAAAAATTCTGAAAATTGTCATTTTTTCCACATATCAGTCTCATATAATTCTGGTTTCTGGAAGGCGCCACCCAGTTTGTTTGAGGCCTGAAATCGGAATTCAGATATCTTTTCGTGCTGATTTGTAAATAAATCACAAATATTGCATACCGCGCGACATATAAAAACACCCTATTTTTGCCCCGATGACAGGTAAATATTGATCCTACACAGTTCAAACAATTGAATGACCCCCCCATAGTCACACATTGCCAATCTGGGAAAAATATTGGTTTTGACCTAGATAGGTTTTTTCAAGGTCAAACTCAAGGTCAAATATTAGGTGAAATTGGAAATTTCAGACATTTCATTTTTCTTAACAGGGAAGAAATTGAGGGATTTGCGTTATCTCTGAAGCATTTGGTGCCATAATACCCTAGAGGCCCCACGCAAAATTTGAAGGCCCTCGGATTGACCTACATTGCACAATTGAGGTCACAAGGTCAAGAAATGACTTGAAAATTGACCTGCTCATTTCTCAATATTGCACTTGTACCCATACTTTGACGGTCTGTATCTCCGGTTCTAATTAAGCTACAGGAAAAATAAAAACATATTTAGAAAGCCCAGATTCTCCTCTAGTATTTGTTTTCTATACATTTTAACGTATCTCTACTAGTTAAAAAGATCGCCAGACCCTGAAAAATTCATGTTTTCGGTCATGATTTAACAACTTTGCATTTTTTAAACTCAGAAATACATCTTTAAAAAATTCAATAATATTTGAGGGTGTAGTCCTAACACATTTACAGTAGTTTGTGCAATTTGAAGTCTCTCCTCCCAACCGTTTGCCTTCTGCAACAAATTGAAGTTCAAAACTTGACATTTTCAGGGACCATTTTTCGATGAAATATTGCAATTTTACTGTTATTTCAATGGGCTGTCTCTCCGGTTCTAATGCAGCTACATGAATGACACAAGCAGTTTTGGAAAGCTAAGATTCTCCTCTTTATTTAATTTATAGGGTATTTTCGTGTAACATTGACAGGTAAAAAGATCAGTGAACCCTGAAAAATTCATCTTTCCCACACCTTATCAAATGACTGTAGCTCTGCAGAGACTGGAACATCAGCTTTCACTCTTGTTATGTGCTTAGGGTTATCATAATTGTTCATCATTGCGGCACTTTTCATCATGGTGGCACTGTGCATCATGGTGGCACTGTGCATCATCATGGCACTGTGCATCATGGTGGCACAGTGCATCATTATGGAACTGTGCATCACTTTGGCACAATGGCAGGCTGCACCACAATGGCAGAGTGCACCACAGTGGCACTGTGCACCACAGTAGCAGTGTGCACAACAGTGTCAGTGTGCAACACAGTGACAGTTTAGACCCCCGCAGTGTGCACCACAGTGGCAGTTTAGCACCGCAGTCACAGTCACAGTCACAGTGGCACTGTGCACCAGAGTGGCAGTATGCAGAGCAGTGACTCTGTGCGCCACCATCTCACTGTGCGCCACAGTGGCACTGTGCACCACAATATTGTTGCAAGCTGTCCTTGGGCTATGCTGCATGAATTGGTAAAAGCTTGGTAAATTCTTAGTCACTGACCTTGGTCAGTTACAGGGTTCTAGTTAGCCTTATTATCATTATTCATATCTGAACATTTTATTTTTGGCTCCTTAAGGGGTATGAGTTAGGCACACATTTCGAGGGTTGTAAGGTAAATTTTCAAGCTACATCCCTACCTTTAGGTTAAATAGCATCCTTGTTCGAAAGATCCTTAAAAAGAATCCAAAATGGGTGAATTATTTTCCAAATCAAGAAAATATTTTTCAGCATAAATACACTTTGACGAAGTGGCTTTTGGAAGGTCCTACTCATTCATTTCTTGATGACATGTCACTGCAGATAATTGCTGCCTCTAATTTGGTTTGATTAATATTGTGTTGATTGAGTTTTAGTCTTCTGAAAGGTGTGGGGCTTACTTTTGTTGTCAATTAGGAAATTACTGTCTCTATTCCGGGCTATTCACTGAATTATTTTAATTCCAAATTGTAGTTTGCCCTCATTGTCCATTACAGAGATTAGATTCTGGGAAAATTGCTCCAAAATGTTTGCACATTTTATGAAAATTTGGATTATTGCCGATTCTCTGCTGGAAGTAGATGAAATACAGACATTATCACAGACACTAGGAAGAAGCAGAATGATTGAGAATTTATGATTTATCTGTGTAAATCCTAAAACCAAAGAAGAAATAGATGCCGTGAGGCAGGAAAAAAAATCATATGTAAGTCATGCTCCTGTTCAGCAATTGTATGCTCTACGTAAATGTTTTCTTCATGGCTTATTTTTGTACAGATTTCAATTATCCTGGTCTCATTGCCATTTCCTCCTCCTATCCTGATTACCTTACCAAGTGCATATCATACATCAGCTGTTCATTGCTTATTTCTCCGCTTATTTTAACTGATGATATGGGCTGCTTCAGAGCATCTATCAATATAACCTTGCCATGATAAGCAGTGAGAAAATTCAGATAAATCTATGGACCATGAGAGGCAGCTGACTGCAGAAACCTGTATCAGTTAGGAAAAATGCAGTTGGTAATTCTCAAGGGAGCATACGTTTTATGGACGGCTGGCTGCATAAGGATAGCATCAGGAAGATGGTCCTAATTCACAGATAGTAGGTGAACTGCGTGGCAGCAAAATTCAGGAGAGTTGTGATTCTGAAATACCACGTGGATTATCGTATTATGACGAGATATTACTGCATTAGAAGCTACCCTTTCTTCTTGACATCAATTTTGTGTTTATGAACGCTATGAATGTGAATATTCTTTCAAGGACACACACTGTATGTAACACAAACTGCGAATTGCGGCATGCCTTATTCATCACAGATATTTTTTATGAGCCGCCCTCTGGTATTGTATTGGTTATATAAGGAGACTTCTTGTTATTGGCCAGATTATTCAGCAGAAGTCCTTTCAGTTGATGTGCTATTGGATGAAATGAATGTTTACCCTGTCAGTAAATGCGTCTTAGCCTGTGAATGCCATGAGAAATCTCCCAAATGCCCATGAATACTGAGCTTACCCAGGTCAATATTCTCATACTGTGGCATACAGAACATTGTGTCTAATTCATAGATGTCATTTTCTGATGTTAGGAGAATAATTTATTACCCTCTGGCCTAACATAGTCTCATAGCCATAATTATGTATTGTACAATACGTTGATCTAACGGGTAATACAGTACCTGCATGAAATTATTTTTTGCCTATTGAGCATATTAAATGGCTCAGGACATGATGTGAACTGCAGAAACTGCTCAAACCAAGGGATTTGTGACCTATGATAATGCTCACCCTTGATAAAAGAGCTATCTCTCAGAAACAATAGCTTCAGGCATTCCCAATTCAAGTGTCACTGTGGTGTAAGACGAACCATGAAGAGTGGAAAGTGACACTCAGAAAGCTGCAAACATAAACAAAGACAAGGAAAGCAATTTCAACTGTTAATTGCCTTGTCACCATCTTTCTTTTCGATATTTAGATGCCATGTGGTTTATTCACCAGTGTTTTAAAAATCTATGCCAGAACTACTCAACTCGAGAGGCAGCTTCGTAACAAACCGAAGTGGCAAATTAATGAGGAAATAATCAGCCGTAGTTCGCTCGGAATTGTTGAAGTCAAACAATAAATCATATGGTCAAAAGCAGCAGATAATTGTTTTTGTGTGGTTGTCGAGGCACTGAATTGGAAACTGTTCAAATAGTTAAATAGATAATTCTGGATATTTCCTGAGTGAGTCACTTCTGTCTATAATGATACAATATTATGGTAGTTGTGTCATGAATGTTTAAAGTCGATGACTTGAACCCTGAATTAATATGGCCTGTGAGTCACTGTCTTTTCAAGTGCACAGGCCGACTGAGCAAATCTAAATCCTGATCAAATTTGTTCACTTTGAATGAGTAAAATGATGGGATTGACTGTTCACCCTGATAGTGCTTTCAGAAACACTGAAAATCCTTCTTAATTCAGCAAGGGTGTCTGTGATGAGAACAGTTTAGCCCGGATTTGCTAGTGCATGTGATTAAAGTAAATGAAGCAGCAAAGTTTGTTTTTATCCTAAGGTTGAACCGATTGTAATTTTGAGCATTCGATTTTGTGTGGTGAAGTAATTTGTTTGAAGTGCTTGCTCAGCATCACACATAATTAAATCGTGAGCTATGCATTTGAGTTATAAATTGTCTTAAAAGTGAAATATGTGTGCATATGACACGTATCACAACATTATACATTGCCATATTAATCAATTATGAGTTGTAAATGATATACATTTGGAAAAGTATTATGTCGAAGTAATAACTTAGACTTAGAACCGCCTTTTTGACGATTCAAATCTTCTTTTCTTCATGACATGTCACAGTTGCTATTTGCCACCACTAATTTCGTTTGCTTAATATTGCGTTTATTGAGTAATTTAATCATTTGAAAGATGTGGCTAGGTCTTACTTTTGTTGTTAATGAGGAAATTATTATCTCTATTCTGGGAATATTGCTGAAATATTTTTATTCCAAATTGCAGTTTGCCATCATTGTCCATTACAGAGATTAGATTCTGGGAAAATTGCTGCAAAGTGTTTGTACGTTTTAGAAAATTGGAAGAAATGCCAATTCTCTGATGAAAGTGGACGTGGTATAGACATTATCATAGACACTAAGAGGATGTATGATACAACAATTGATTTATGTGACAAAGGAAGAAAATAAATCTAAAGAAAAACAAGCATCAGTCCCGCTCCTGCTGTAATGACTGTATATGGAGCAAACAATGTCATCAAGGCTTATATTGGACGGCAGTTTCAATCATCCTCTGCCTTATTGTTATGTCCTCCTCCTGTCCTAATTATCTTTTAAAGTGCTTAAATAAATGACGTAACTCCAATCATCCATCCATTATTCATGTCTTATTTATCCCCTTATTTTCACAAAATAATTTAACAACATCAAACCATCTGTCCATATAGTCAAGCAATGGAAAACGGAGGGAAAATTCAGATAAATACATGGAGCGTGAGAGGCAGCTGACTGCAGAGGTATCAGTTTGGAGAAATGCAGTTGGAGATATCTCAGGGGAGCATACATTTTATGGACTGTTGGCTGCATGGGGATAGCATCATTGAGATGGTCTGATTCGCAGATAGCAGGTTAAATGCATAGCTGCAAAGTGCAGGCAAGTGGCGAACCTCAACTAACATTTAGGTTATCCTGCATGGCTAGAGGTTTGTTTGAAATTAATCTTTCAGTTTGAGATCAATGCTCAGCTGCTCAATTAAATCCATAAAAACTAGAAATCTGAAGATCTATTCCAGCCAAGACAAATAAAGTGCTACTTTCACTGCTAATTCTTCTTAATAATTGCATATGCATGGAGACATGTCCTTTTCATCATTGACAGGTTTTCATTATCAGGGACCATTCTTCGGTATTACAAATAATTTCTTTAAGAACATAAAGTTATAGATAATACACTCAAACTCACTCACTGATGACCTAGACACACAGTGTTTTCTTACTTTTACTGCCGATTCTTCTTACAAATTGCACAGAGACATGTTCTACAACCTGCTTTTTAAATCATGGCCTCCAACCTTCTGTTGATTACATTTAGAACACAAACTCACCCACTCACTCATTGATTACATGAAGAAAATTCATGTCGATGAACTGATTATTCTTAAGAAGTCCTACGAGTAGTAGTGTTTTCAGATGCTTGTACATGTCAATGTTTACCCTCCTAATAAGGGTCCGTTATCCTATGAAATCTCCCCAATGCCCATGAATAATGAGCTCACCCAGGTCAATATTCTGGTGGTGTATCATACAGGGCATTGTCTAATTCCGGGATGTCAAGAAATCGGGCATGCTTGGGATAGCTTCCTTTATATGTCATATTCATGACATGCACTCTAAAAAATTCAGACAAAATTGGTTTTTTGGATTCAAAATGGTTTTTTGAAAAATCAAATTTCAATGCAAAAAACCAGAAAGTCACACGCTAGAAATAAAACTGTCCTGTTTGCATGGACTGGTTGTGACCTATGCCTACGACGTTTGTTTATTTATTCCAACCGCTGGACCATACTTACAGTAGTGCCTGCATGTTTATGTCTTTTTATGAGTTTAATGGAATAATTTATTTCCCATCAGCCTCACATCATCTCAGTGTCATAATGGTGTATTGTTGTTTCCAACTATAATAGTAGTTATACTCCACCCAGACAGTTTTATATTGTCTTTTGCCATGGTATAACCAACAGATTTGTTAGTTATACCACTGTTGGGGATTAAGTTAGCTTGTAGTACTACTTTTTCTGCAAACAATGCACCTAAAAATGACGACAAAGCCACAAAATTCAGTTAAAGCCGTATATGGAGTATAAGTCGCTTATACAACTCATTTTTGGTGTATAACTAACATTTCAGGTGGTTATTAACCGAGGGCTTTTTCGTTGTATAACCTATACATGACTCGGGAGATGTTGAAATAGTGAGCTGCAGAAACTGCTCGAGGGGTTTGTGACAGATGATAATGCTCACCCTTCGTAAAGGAGCTATCTCTCTAAAACAACAGCTTCAGGCATTTCCAATTCAAGTGTCACTCTGGTGTAAGACAACCCATGAAAGAGTGAAAGGTAACACTCAGAGTCCTGGAAGCAACAACAAAGATATGAAAGCAATTTAACTGTTAATTTCTCTGTCACCAGATTTCTTTTATGTGTGAAGATGCGTGATATAGACATGAAGGATCTTCAACGGTACTTTTAGAATTGTTTTCTAAAATGACTGATTCTGTTGCCATCACTATTCAACTCTACAGAAACACTGAGAGTCTTTGTCAATTCAGTAAGGGTGTCTGTGATGAGGAGCATTTAGCAAGAAGTTTATGTAATCAAAGTAAATGAGGCAGCGAATTTGTAAGATTCGCTTGTTTTAAAGTTCCTACATATATATTTTAGCCTGTCACTTTGATACCGGAAAAGGGTGTGCTGTTGCACTGTGAAAATGGCAATTTGTGTGTCATCATACTGATGGTTTGTCATGATCAACCCAATACTTTCAATGTTAATTTGATTTAAAGAAAGTAATCCTTCTTGTTGGTGACAGCCAAATGAAAGGATTATGCATCTGATTTTCAATCCAAAATCAGTTATGACAAGTCAAATGGCCTTCTCTTGATCATGACTAATCAAACTGTCTCTGTGTTTCCCATGTTGAAAGTAGAGAAGATGACACTTCATCAGCTATCATGAGTCACAAAGTGCATTTTTCACGGTGAACTGGTCCTCATTTTTCTTTATCAAAGTGAAAGACTGTAAGAACATGACTTGATTGTCATTTTAACCACATCATTTTGTGGAAAGAAATCAGTTGTTCGAAGTGCCCAATAGAATTGGGTTTTAATACTGCCTTTTGTTTTTCATATAAGTATCAAAACAGGCTGTCGTGTTGTCGGGTCATTGCTATTGTATAATAATAATGATGTGTGGACTACTCACATTATTTGTACAACCCACTATGATGCTGACATTGGCAGTCTTAGATCTCACAAATTGTGTGTCAGAAGTTACGAAGAACAAGAGAAGCTGATATTGGAGAACCTATTCCACAGATGCCTTGGCTTCAGCAGAACATGACAAAGCGTCCTGGTAGGGAGAAAAGACTGGACCAAATAGCCAGCCTGATCAGGGTCCCAATGAGTTTGCCACTGGCCGCTACAAAAGTGGTGCTGGTTAGTAAGGCCCAGCTGGGCTCTGTTTCATCATCCCTCAACCCTTTGAGACAATCAACGTATCATGATTGCTTTGAAACAGTTGACTTTCTTATCAGTTCATGTTCAAAGTTTTTTTGAAGATTCTGTAGTACAATTGGGAAATATCTAGCTCTAAATTAATTACTTGATAGCTTGAGTTCGTGCTAATCAGAATAATGCAGTGGTTTCACAGGGGTCTTTTATAGCTGACAACCATACTGTAAATGTAAGGTGGTTTCCTCAATTCACTGTCCGATTGGTAAGCCCAGAGAGACAATGGCCCAATGTGACAAACTCCATCTTATGACAAACAAACCAACTAAAACTTTTCTCCCACTGTGAGGGCATTCTTTGTAACTCTGTTGCCCAGAAACAGGGTTGCACACTACAGGAAAGTGTGCTGTAAACAATGACAATACTGAGGTAGCCAACTGTTAAATTGATCCTTAACATTATCTCTTAAACCGATCTAGGAGTTTTGTTTGCAAAGCAACTGCATGTACTTCTCTTTTTTTTTGGTATTTTTTAAATATTTTTCTACATTAGCAAGTTTCAACAACATGTAGTAAGTCATACTTTACTTCATATTATGTCTGCACACTTGCTTCAGTTTTGAATGAGAACTGTTTAAAATTCAAATACAATGTTACTAGCTGGTGCATTTTATCTTTTTTTTAGTACTTAGTGACACCAAATATAATCAGCTCAAACAGGAAATAGATTTTGAAAAATAAAAGAATTGATTGAATCCACACTTGACAAGCTTTTTACAAGCAGTAAATGAATTCCTATTTTGGCCACCGTTTGGATTATTCAATTTAAACCATGTATTTGTTAAATGGAAAAACTTGTGTGTCATCATACTGATGATTTGTCATGATCAAACCAATGCTTTCAATGTTAATTTGATTTAGAGAAAGTAATCCTTCTTGTTGGTGACAGCCAAATGAAAGGATTATGCATCTGATTTTCAATCCAAAATCAGTTATGACAAGTCAAATGGCCTTCTTCTCTTGATCATGACTAATCAAACTGTCTCTGTGTTTCCCATGTTGAAAGTAGAGAAGATGACACTTCATCAGCTATCATGAGTCACAAAGTGCATTTTTCACGGTGAACTGGTCCTCATTTTTCTTTATCAAAGTGAAAGACTGTAAGAACATGACTTGATTGTCATTTTAACCACATCATTTTGTAGAGAGAAATCAGTTGTTCGAAGTGCCCAATAGAATTGGGTTTTAATACTGCCTTTTGTTTTTCATACAAGTATCAATACAGGCTGTCGTGTTGTCGGCTCATTGCTACTGTATAATAATAATGATGTGTGGACTACTCACATTATTTGTACAACGCACTATGATGCTGACATTTCCAGTCTCAGATCTACAAATTGTGTGTCAGAAGTTACAAGGAATAAGATAAACTGATTCATTGTCTGTTCTTATGCTTGTCCTGTCTAAGATATTGGAGAACCTATTCCACAGATGCCTTGGCTTCAGAAGAACATGACAAAGCGTCCTGGTAGGGAGAAAAGACAGGACCAAATAGGCAGCCTGATCAGGGTCCCAATGAGTTTGCCACTGGCCGCTACAAAAGTGGTGCTGGTTAGTAAGGCCCAGCTGGGCTCTGTTTTATCATCCCTCAACCCTTTGAGGCAATTAACGTATCACGATTGCCTCGAAACAGTTGGCTGTCTTGTAAACCAGTTCATGTTCAAAGTATTTTTTTTTACAGATTTTGTAGTACAATTGGAAAATATCCACAAAGTAGCCCTAAAAGGTATTGATTACTTGATGGCTTGAGTTCGTTCTAATCAGAATACTGCAGTGATTTTACAGGGTTATTTTATAGCTGACAACCATACTGTAAATGTAAGGTGGTTTCCTCAATTCACTGTCCGATTGGTAAGCCCAGAGAGACAATGACCCAATGTGACAAACTCCATCTTATGACAAACAAACCAACTAAAACTTTTCTCTCACTGCGAGGGGCATTCTTTGTAACTCTGTTGCCCAGAATTCGGAGTACAGGAAAGTGTGCTGTTAACAATGACAATACTGAGGTGGCCAACTGTTAAATTGATCCTTCCTGCATTTAATTGTGCTGGTGATGGTAGGAAAATGCACGACATGCTTTGTAGGCATTGTTATTCAGAGTGTGCATGTTTATCCCTATTCTTCATGGAGACAAATTGGTGCACTTTAAACCAAATCTATGCAAATGTATGCAAGCACCAAACACTGTCTTTACAGCACCAATTTGATCGAAGGTTTTACAGGGACATGATAGTAAATGTGCCATCTCTAACATGGTTGTTAATACCTTGCAGATATCTTCAGAGTGACTTTCACCAATATTATTGCCTTTGTCGAGGAGCCCCTGTAAAAACTGCGGACAATTTTTAAAGATAATATATCGCAGTTTCAAACTAAACAGGATTTGTTTATTTATTATGCAATTTAGTGAGTTTAGGGCTATGGCCAATGTTACCCCAAATCTCCACGTCCATGTCGGGGTTACTTTGCCATCCCTAGAAATGGCAATTGGCAAGAGTTGGAACAGTTTGTAGTTAATATCAGTCAAGGAGGTATACTTGATGTAAAAGTTGACTTGACAAACAGGTATATAACCCTGAAAATTATGTTGACTGCCATAGATGCTAAAAAAAACCCCATGAATGGTCCAATGCAATAATTGAAATTTGTGTCATTTAACAAGCTTAACATAGCGATGATGTACTGGCTGCAGGAAGCTGTGAACCACCATAGACACATGATATAATCCAAATAGCATTAAACAAAGTTATTTCTTCTTGGATTGTTTTTTATGGTGTTTGTCAACATTATTTTACATTGGTGAATTATGCAAAAAAGTGAAAATTAAAATAGAAATGTAAAATTCCATATTGTGATGGAAATTGTTTCAAAATGACACCATTTATGACTGGTAGCACATCTTACATTCTTGTGACCTAAAACCCGGGGTATGTTCACATTATGTCATTCTGAATTAGGAGGTAGTAGTACCCAGAGTGTGGTACAGTACACATATCAATTAATTTTTATTCAGACAGCTGCAAATGAGTCACAACTCGTTCTAGATTACAAAAATACATTTCTCGGCTTGTTGGGTGGCCAAAATAACATTAATAGCTAACTTCTACTGCAGTTACTGTACATGGTATTACATGCTCAAAATCTAAGACGGCCAAGGTTATCCCAACTCAGGGGTTACTTTGGCCGACCCTTTAATTATGTAATAAATCATAGAACCATCATAGATTTTGGAAAGCTTTTTGACAGATGAAAACCTTGAGCAATGTACTGGCTGTGTTATGGTAAAAAACTGTTGCTATTCAACAAGTAGTTTTTCTCAAAACACAAATTTGGTCTCTGAAACAGCCAATGTAACCCCGTTTTATGGTAATTTATCTGAGGTTGTGAACAATCTAAAATTGGTTGCCTGTACTCCAATTATTTTTCAAGTGCTGTATATTAAATATGTAATGAAGTGTAACAATAATCCTAATGCCACTGAATGATTTACTAAATGATTTCTCTTTTTCTTTTCAGGTGAGTAAACAAATCTTTGGCATGAATATTTCTCTTTCAAAGTATAAAGGTAAGGTAAACATCTTAAGTAATTTTTGTCTTTGGGATTTGTCCGGAACACATGCAAGCTGGCAATTGCATGGTCAAACACTAGTACTGATTGCTTGTTATTGCTGTAAACCTAGGACTCTTTTGCAGAGTTTGTTCTTCTAACATTCTCTTCTTTGATATACAGTATATTTATAGTTTTTAGAAAACTATACCAACTTGCACGCAAGTGCTCACTCCACTTCTTTGTACAGGTAAATGTAACTTGCTTCAGGGTGTGCTATGATCCTTCTCGCTGAGAGCTGAGGACTTTACATTATCACCTGAACTGATAAACACTCTTTTTTGTGTGTGCTTTTTTATTGTGCTAACTTCAAGTTTGTTTCAAAAACTTATAGTATAACATACTCTATATTGATGTCTGCTAACATACTTTTTCTTCAGTCTTGAAAGAACTGTTCAAAATTCAATGCTGCGTTACTAGCCGGTGCATTTTATCTTCGAAACTTAGGACTTGGTCCATAAATTGTCATTACTGACAAGAAATTGTGTATTAGACAGGTTTAGGGACATATTGCTATTCAGTTATTTTAATTCATAATAATTGTATGTTCGTTGTACATTTACTTATAAGGCAAGTCTGTCTTATGTGAAACCTAATATAATCAGCACAAACATGGACTGGATTTTGGAAACCAAATCAATTAAGCCATGTTTTATGATGGGCTGTTACGACATATTGACAAATGCACATTTCAAAAATTTTTTAATTTATAAGCAGTAATTGAATTTAAATTTAAGGTAACAATTCGGATAATACAATTTGAAAAAAAATACAACATTAAACATTTGATCGCAGTTGTCTTCCTTTTTTAAAAGCAAATGAGTTGAGTGTCCTCTAAAAAAGAATGTCTGGCCAATGGAAAGCCCAAAAGTCTTTAGACAAGCAACAGACAGAACCAAAAAGTCATCAGTCACCAGGTGGATTGCTTCTATTCCTTCCACCTCAGGTTACAGTCTGATTTGAATTTTTAAGTGAACAATTTTTTTTTCTTTTGCATTAGATTTTTTTGCATCACCTTTTATTTGGAACAAGATTCGCAATTGCTTCTTACCAGAGGACTTAATGAAAAAGTGAACAGTTACATTGGACAGTGAAAAAACAACAGATAGAAACACAGACATATCAACCTGCTGCATGTTGTAGAGTAGCCTTTCGACAAGAGATATTAATACACAATTTTATTGTTTGGTTTGTCGTTGGCCAACCTTGATGACATAACCGTTAAAAGCAATTCATTTGATGGTATGTTTAAGTGTCAGCTCTAATGAAGGAATATGCAAAGATCCATTGGAAACAGCAACAAGTGAAAAAAAATTGATGAAGATGTGGCACAGTACCTCCGCAAAGCTGTCATAAAGTTATGGAAACCTAATTGTGAAGAAGAATGGTATAGATTGAACATAGAGTTGGAATCAGTGATTTTGTGAAGGCATAGATCCCATTGGCAGTCAGTATATAAGCCAATAACATGTGCTGACATGTTGGCTGTTGCAAGCTTAAAGGTCATGTTCAAACACAGCAAGGCAGTTGGTGACCCTGAAACAAATAGAGCTGGCACATTGCAGCCTCCTGCCTTCGGCAACTTACCCTACGTCCATTGCATTTGTCCTTCCTTGCTCTATCTACATTTTTGCCCTCAGTTATTTTCTCTGCAACCTTATCCTAAGATCATGCATATCTGTCATTCGGAACCTTTGTCTTTTGCCATTAATCACTTCTATTAAATTACTTTATCTACGATTGTATTAGATTGTAACACGAAAAGGTCGACCTTAACAAGGTATCTGCAGTACGTAATTACCGGTACTGGTCCTCGAGGAAGCAAAAACTGTTTTCAGTAACACCAGCTGAACAAGAAACCGACACCTGCAGAGACATCACAATATTGACACAGGTTTAGAAACAGCTCATGTCATTGCGGCCTCAGGTTGCAGAGTGATGAGGGTAAGGTAAAGATACAGATACAGATACATATAATTTATTGATCACATTGCATACATAGATATATGTGACAGTTAAATTTTGGTACTTGGTACCAGGTTAAGGTATAGTAAGAAGACCATCTCAGGATACAAGTAGCTTAAATTTTCAGATGCTTGTGGGTGGCATGTGTCCTGGGAAAGAAAATAATGCATGAACAAATTAGACCAGGAACCCATTAAAACATGAAATCCAACACTCCAACCATTTTTTTATATCAAGAAACAACTTAAACACACGATTATCCAACTGTAAATTTCATTTCAAGTCCATCACTTTTGTAAAAATGTTCAATCTTCAGTGAAGTAACGTATCCGAAATTGGCTTTTTTGCGGGTGGAAGGAATGAATTTGATACAATATGAGTGTCCTCTTGCAAGTCGTGGAAGGAGATTTTCTTTATCACATTTGCACTCTGAGTAGCACTTAGTGCTTAGGCCTCTCAGTGGTTACATTTGCATTGTTGATGAGATTTCAATAATTGATTGAATACATGTACACATTTGACAAGCTTTTTACTAGCAGCTAATTAATTTATATTTTGGTAAACTATTTGGATTATACAATTTAAATCATGTATGTGTGTTGAAAGAAAAAGTTTCTAACGTTTGATTGCTCTTGCCATCCTTTTAAACGCAAATGTGTTGAGTGTCCTCTAAAAAAAGCAAAATGTCTGGCCAATAGAAAGTACAAAAGGCTTTAGAGGAGCAACAGACAGAACCAAAAAGTCATCAGTCACCAGGTGGATTGCTTCTATTGCTTCCTCCTCAGGTTACTGTCTGATTTGAATTTTCAAGCAAACTGCCTTTTTTTCATTTACATTGACATTTTTTTTGTTGCATCGCCTTTCATTTGGAACTAGGTTTGTGATTGCTTCTTACTGGTGGACTTAATGAAAAAGTGAACCATTTTGTTGGACCTTTGGAAAAGACATGAATGGAAAAACAGATGAATCAACCTGTACGCATGTGAAATGATGTTATTATCATATTAGTTGATTCTTCTTGGTAATTTCCCTTTCTGCGACCAGAATTGTATAAAAGTGTAACGTCAGTAAATCTAATTTTTGGTATATATATGTTTATATTTCTGTCAATTTTGATGACAAAAAATGAAAGAAAAAAATTCTTTCACTCTTCCCAGTTCAGTTGGTGATATGTTTCTGTGTCAGCATCAGGAGGGTACACACAGTCACTTTTTGGAACTACCCGTCAGTTGTCAGCCTTCTTCGTATATAATTCCACAATGTCCTATCTCAAGAGAGACAAATTGGGAGGTATTTTACAGAGTGAATCCTGATCCAGTTTGAGCTGAATGAATCTTGTTTTCCTCTTTCTGTCTGAACTGACGGGTTCTCTAATGTATTTGTCTTGACAAGATGCAGTCCTCCTAACTAAAACTCAAAGGCATCGTTGTCGCACCGATGTAAGAAGAGTTATAGGCACAAAACTTGATAACAAAGGACAATGAAAGATTATGCAGTGAAGAGAGAAAATAGATGGTTATGCTTACAGGATGGTGATGTGGAGCAGTACCTCCACAAAGCTGTCATCAACTTATGGAAATCTAATTGTGAAGATAAAGGGTGCAGATTGAGCTAAGGCTAGAAGATTGCATGAAGGCTTAGAGCCTTTTGGCAGTCAATATTTAAGCCGAAGACATGTGCAGGCCAGTTGACTGTTTTCTAACTAAAAGATCATGTTCAAACACACCAAGACAATTGCTGACTCTCAGACAAGCAGAGTTGGCATATCACAGCCTCCTGCTGTTGGCATCTCGCTCTACTTTCATTGCTTTTGTCCTTCATTGCTGTATCTCTATTGTTGTCTTCAGGTCTTTTCTTTCCTCCCTTAACGATGTCTGTCATGCAATTACCTTTTTATTGTTCTGATTAATCACTTCGATTGAACGACCTATGATTTTGTAAGATTGTAAGACATGTTCCTGGGGTACACATTTCCATGATGCGTTCTTTGTAACTGCTTACTGTGCTTAGGAAATCCTTTTTGTGAGCAAATTGGATGTTTGTCACTCAAAAAGGTCAACCTCGACGAAGTTTTATCTGGGCCATAACATAAAAAAGATTCACAAGCAGAAAAAAAAACAATTTTAAGAAACAAAAGCTGAATCAGTGACAGAAACCAGCACAGACATTGCAATATTGGGACTACTCCAGCAGCAGCTCAAGACACGGCAGCCTCAGGTTGCATACTGCAGAGAGTAGGAAGGCCATTTCAGGTTCAAGTAGCTTATTTCCGGATTCTTGTGGGTGGCATGTTTCTTGGGAAAGAAGAGATTGCAGACATGACCCTATCAGACCAGAAAAAGACTTGCTCAGTGATTCAATCCTGAAGTGAATGTGCCAAACCTCTCATATGTTGCTTTGGGGGCTTTTGAGCCTCAGCTGATTTTGATATAAACCAGTCTCAAAAAGAGGTAGGGGTATGTAGATTTTTATGATGCGGTGTTGGGAACACCTGTTGAAAAGCAAATATATGCAAATTTTAAAAGATGTTCTTGAT
This sequence comes from Platynereis dumerilii, assembly GCA_026936325.1. Taxonomy (NCBI): domain Eukaryota; kingdom Metazoa; phylum Annelida; class Polychaeta; order Phyllodocida; family Nereididae; genus Platynereis; species Platynereis dumerilii. The sequence continues at coordinate 24,567,049 of JAPTHN010000011.1, forward strand.
CGTATTTGCACTCTGAGTAAGCACTCAGTGCTTAGGCCTCTCAGTGGTTACAGCAGTCTAGTTTAAAGAATGAATATGTTGAATTGGTTTCCTTGAATTAGACTCCTAAAAATTGAGCTTGGTCGTTTGGTTGTAGCTATAATGGCCATTCTATGTACTCTGTCTTGCTTTTATATATTCGGGGGGGGGGGGGGGGCGGGAGGGCTATGATAAAGGTCTTACTAGTACGATAGATGGCAGCTTGGCTGCCACTGTGGATAAGGAACCAAGGTCTAAATTGTTAAGGACACTATTGAGTCTGCTGGCCTAATCAAGCCCAATCCCCCGGATCCACAATATCCTTCATTGTCTTATCTCGATCACACATATAGAGCGGTAGGGCGAGTAAGCTGCCTTGTCTGACTCCGTTTGGGATCACCATTTTTTCCAGATTAAAAGCCCAGAGGCCTAATTTTTCTTTGAACAGCTTTAACCTCACATAAACATCTGCTGAACGGGCAAATGAAGAGCACTTACTGTTTCTGGTAACTTTGAAAGCTGTTTAACCTTGGACAACTTCTCCGCAGATCATTATATCGCAATGATGAAGTCATCCACCAAAAGTGGCTTTTATCCACGAGAAATCCAGTACTCATCTATGCCGGTGACCTTGTTGGTCGCACTTTGTGTAAGCTACTGAAGACAAATGGCATATCAATGTCCTCTCTCCATCTCTGCTTTGCCACATCCACCGAATCATAAACCACACCTTTCACTAGCGTATGTTTGTACATGAGCACATTTGAGTAATCCTGTATCTGGTCAAGGATGCGCTTGATGTTTCTAGAGGACAAATTACTCACGGAAAAACAAAATGCTGCTATCATTTCTCTTTTTTCTTACTTGTTTCTCACAGATTCTACAGTAACGAATTATTTATTCATAAAGACTAAAGAATAGGTTGATAATTGTGTCTGACTGCCTATGATTACCAGTTTCCAAAACCTCCAACCAGTGATTAGAGAATTTGTAGGCTGACATGAGAAACAAGGCTTCACACACATCATGTTCACGTACATGTGTTGTGAAGAATAATTGGCTCATACAATGATACATACACTCAAACAAGTCAAACATGCATTCTTTGGGAATATGTGGACAACAAGTATAAGGCATTTTTGAAATGTAGTGAAATACTGGTGGGTGAAAGCACAGTAAGCGCCTCAATATTTGGCCCCTATGACCAAAGAATTATTTTCATCAGAAGTGCAACACAGCGAGCTTGAACAAACTTTGAGATTAAAAAAATTGACCAAGAAAACGATTAGTGCAATGATGTAGAGGAAGGTCAGACGAACATTTTGATGTATCAAACGAAAAAATCTGTTGGGAATATTTTGAGATATTTGAGTTTTAGATTTTTTATTTATCACACCCTATTCTTAGTATGTAATCTCCTTGAAAAAGTGATCAAAACTGTCCATTTTTCCTGTTTGGTAATATCTAAGATAAAAGTCATTATTCAGAAGCAAAAATATGCAGTCATTGTCTCTGCAGAAAGTATGTACCACTTCATCCAGACTGACAGGGTGTGATAAACCTATAACAGCTAACATTTCTGGCTAAAGGCCTGAGAAAATGTTTGCAATACCAGGTTGTGTTAGTTACATAATTCTGGTAAATAACTTTAGCAAATTTGGTCTCATTATCTCATTGTAACAGGCTTTGTTGATTTTTTTGTACATTTTATCACAAATTTTGCCACTGTGAAACAAGCATTTCATAACAATGTAAAAGGATAGAGAAAGTTGAGTAAATCATTAGGCAATGCTGCATAGAATGTTTGTAAGTATCTGTTTCACTATGAAGTTGAATCCCCTGATATTACATGAAAAGTCTTTGCAATTGGGCAAAAAGACAAAAATAAGATTAAAAGCTATAAATAAACAGTAATATACATGCTAAATGTATTTTGAGTACTTAAAAATGGATGTTGGGTGTTTAATGTTGATGTAGGTTATCTGGCATCCAAAATCAACCAATCTTCAATTGTGTAGAACAACAAAAATAGCATAAATTCAGTAAATTATGTGAAAATGTAGTTAATACAAACACGTACAACTATTGCACGTTAAGACTGCAATGTCAAAGTATTTTACTAGATACTTAATTAAATTCTTCCAAACATTCTATCTATGTGTTTTCTGATGATTCACTCAACATTGGCTACACTTTACATGGTTGCAAAAGTACTTGTTTCACAGTGGTGAAATTTCTTTAAAAACACATAAAAAACTCAATAATACACCATAGAGTTCAAAAGTGAGGTAGATTCTATTACAATTATTCACCAGAATGAGGACATTGAGGACAAGCTGGCAAATAAACATGTTTTATAAATTTTCTGAGAAATGTTTACTGTTATAGGTTTATCACACTCAGTCAGTCTGAATCAGGGGTTTTTTCTTGCTGTTGTGGCAATGACTGCATATTTTTACTTCTAAATAATGACTTTTATCCTAGATATTACCTAACAGGAAAAATGGGCAGTTTTGATCATTTTTAGATGAAGATTTCATGCTAACAATAGGGTGTGATAAATAAAAAGTTTAAAACTCAAATATCTCAAAAAATTCCCAACAGATTTTTTTGTTTCATACATCAAAATGTTTGTCTGATCTTCCTCTACATCACTGCGCTAATTGTTTTCGTGGTCAATTTTTTTAACCCCAAAGTTTGTTCAAGCTCGCTGTGGCAAGTGTAGTACACCAATTTGAACCTAATAATGTGTAGAATACAGAATAAGGTCTGTCTAATAAAATCAAGACAGGTATTTGCTGGGCTGCTATGAACTACATTATGAAAGTTACATGAAAATCTAGGTTTTTCTGCTGAAATGGACGACTGGCTTTTAGACAGTTTTCGCAGATGTGATATGGACAGTTTGCATGAACTGTGACAAATTCAACTTTTGAGCCTTGTCAGCATTCACTAGAATAATCTAAATTTGTCACTAAACATGATATCCCTGCTTTATTCGTGACATAACAGACCTCCAAACATCAGTCCCCAGACTAATTTGAACATTTTTGTGGACGTAATGGACGGACATTTACACTTTTTAGCCTGATGTCCAGTGCATAAGTTGAATTCATTGTGTTTTTAAATTTTTCAGTTGCATACATAGGTGGGGAGAGATAGACATGCATTTTCATCTCAGTTGATGTGTTAGCTGGTCTTTAATTAATTTAAATTACCAAAAAATCAGTTGTGGACGTAATGGACGGACATCGATTTTAGCCTTTTTAGCTACTTGTATCTTACCATCATCAGTGGCCATTGGAACCTTTTTGCTGAAATTCATTAAACCAATATCATATCTAGGCAAAAGCACCAAATTCAGCTACTTATTACATACAAATACCCTCCAACCAGCCTTTTGAATCCCTGACTGTAAATTTGCAAAAATATGGTTACAAGCAGATCTTTCCTTTGGACGTCATGGCTGCCATAACCATCACATTGAAAAGTCAGCCAATGGTCCTTACAGAAGGCCAGGGAGGTACAGTAAACAGATAATGTCACCAGCAGAATGTGAACTAAATGCTAGGCTACTGCACTGGTGCAATAGATGGTGCTTCAGAAAAAGGGCCACTGGTTACATGCAAAAATTGACAAATTATACCCGCTTTAAAGGTCTGCCTAGAACATGATTTTAATTGTATGCTCATGAAAAATGCCTAAATTATTCAGATTTATTTGTTGATCAAGCTTAAATATTGGACTGTTTCTTCTTTATGTCAGAAATTGGTTTCAGGACCCTTAATTTACTTTTATCTGATCAAACGCAATTGAGGCCTTTACTGTGCTTTCACCCTGGTATGTCATTACCATTGGCTTCATTTCAAAAATGCCTTATAGACTTTATATAATATATATATTATGTGCCTGCATTGATCATTGCCATCAAGTCACACTGACATCATGCCCCTTCCATTTTTTTCATACAAGGACATACATATTGTTTGTCTGTACTTGTTATATATCTCGCCTTGCTTGAAGGAGCTCTGCAAATGCCAGATACAACCTCATCTGTCACCTGTCTCAGAAATGCTGTTTTGGATGTGTGCCTGTAGATATGCCGCATTTGTATTCTTTATGGACCTTAAGATGTCATTTTGGCTCAGCCAATCACCAGTGACCTTTGCGATAGAGTCATTTGTGCTGATGAAGATTTCATCCTTCCTCCCACCTGCTGATGTCTGCTGCAAAAATGAAGTACTCATTATGCACTTGATGTGCCCCTTGAATACCACAGTCTAAAATCAAAGAAAATGCTATGTTACAGAAACCAGTTGGGTCGGCAGTGTCTGTTTTTAAGCTATTTTTCATTGATATTCTTTATAGTAAAGATATATTGCCATAGGTCTATGCTTTTTCATTTTTCTTTCACTTTTGTTCTTTTTAAAAGAGTCCTGAAATCATGAATTTGCAAAGGAATTTTTTTTCTGAGGTCCGGCAGATTATTTGTCTGTAATAATGAAAACATGTCAGTGGTTATCAGGAAACTGTGTAGTTATATAAGGCTGTTTGTTGTTTACTAGTAGATGCATACCTGAAAATTCAAGGTGTTTGCTTGGAAGTTTAGCTAGCGAACAAGAATAACGATAAATCAGAAAAGCAGTAGTCACTGAAAAAATAACGCTTGGGGAGAAAATTTGTGTCCCGCCTTTCTGATGTCTTGTCATTGGGTCACATGCTGTGAAAGGATCACATGACATTGAGAAAGAAGTTTTTCTGAAACTCATCACATCCTGTCACACCTTCCAGATAATCATTTATAAACCCTATTACTTTTGAATCTATCGAATGATGTTTTCTGGGTTTTCATATTATCGGAGATTTCTAAATTATACTGTGAGGAAAGATCCGGAAAGGTTGTTTCCTCTAAGTTATCACTGCAGCCATGTTTGAAAGTACAAGTTTCTCTCATAAAGACTGTATGTCAATAGTTTATCACAACTATGAATCTGTAAATAGTCCTGTCTGATTAGTAGTTACCAACACATTATGAAATGAATATCCTTTACTTCAGGTTTTGGATGACACGTAGCTCATTACTACTTTGACAATTGTGTTGACTAAAATAGACAAGATTTCTTTGTGTTGATTAAGTAATTAATCATTTGAGATGTGGGCCTCAATTTTGTTGTCAAGGGGGAAAGGAATGTCTTTCACTTCCAGACAAATCACTGCAATCATTGTTAATTCCAAATTGCAGTCTGCCAAATCTGTCCATTACAGAGATCAGATTCTGAGAAAATTGCTCCCAAATGTTGGCACGTTTTACGTTAATTGAGATAATTGCCAGTCTCTCTGGGCAAGTAGATGAGATGTAGACATCGTGGTGGATACCAGTACCAAATTTATGCTTCACATGGGGTTGTCTGATCTGGTTAATCAATTTGACAGTTTGAATTTACCAATATGGTTCAATTGACTCAGCTCATGTTGCTAAGTGACTCAATCAGATCACACTTGTTCTGGATTGAATATTAATTATATGAGTTACCTTTCTACATTAGGATAACAAATGTTGAGCTTTAATGCAATGCCATACCGAACCGAAAGACACTAAATGTGATCTTCATCGATACATGGTTTACATCATTAGAAAGTTTATGATGTACCCACCGTTGCCCATTCTTTTGTGATATTATGAAGCGCAGACATTTGTTTTTATGGTCAACCACTTTTTCTCATATTACACAGCCAGTGCCAGAGCACCTAGCTTTAGCTTACCTTGGTAAGCTGTGAGAAAATGTGGGAAAATAAATCAAGCATGAGAGGCAGCGTACTGCAGAGGCAGCCCTGTTTGTTGGGAGAAAATACAGTTGGTAATTCTCAGGGGAGCATAAGTTTTATGGACTGCTGGCCGCATAAGGATAGCATCATGAAATATGGGGACTGATTCACGGATAGCAGGTCCACTGAACGGCTGCAAAATGCAAGAGAGTCAGTACACGGACCAATTGCTGGGCACGTATAATCCGACTGATGTGACGCGGGCTTATCAAAGTTATGATTTAACATTGGAGAAATGAATTAGTTCATCATCATTAGAAATGCGACTGCCAAATTTTTGCAAATCTTTCATCATCAGGTTGTGAATAGGCGAGTGATGTCGGAAGAAGTGTTTACTTTAAAGGTCCAGCTCATATATTTGTCTTTGTCCTTGATTTCTTCTTGATTATAAATCCATTATCAAGAATATTCATAGGTTTGTTTTGTTAATGTTTCAAATCAAAACTCAGTTTTGTACCTTTCCATTTTCCAGTCAGAGCTATTTGTCTCTTGAGGCAACTCATCGAAATTAGCTGAGGCGGCATAGCTATGAGAAATAATCAGACCAGACTTCTGGAATTGCCGAAGCCAGAAAACGGCTAGACTGGTCAAAAAGCAGAGTGGTAGACAGACAGCTCTTATTTCTGTTGAAATCCCAAATGTAGAAATACATGACTTGATTTATGGGATTAACAAAGAGAGTTTAAAAACAAAAGTTAAAATGATTAGCTGAATGACTTTAAATAAGTTGAAAAACTGAAACTTTAAGGCAATTTGGGACAGTCACTGCTTTTAAGCAAAACAAACAACTATTTAAACTGAGCCCTTAATTTAAAATTTCCTTTTCACAGTTTAAGCTATTCACTTCTTGAGGTAATTCGTTGAAACTAGCAGATACAATGAAGCTCTTGATACGGTTTTGTTTCCCTCTGTCCCTTGGCCATTTTACTTTTGAATTTGTGGTCCCTTGGTTTTAAAATTTTGAGTTCCTTTTCCCATGTTACCACCATCCTCATCCTTTACAGATATTGGAACCACCGTTTGCATTCACAATTTATGCCAAAACTCATTCCCATTGATGGTGGCTAATTGAATTCGTCTGGTTTCATTATCCAAGAGAACACTGAATGATTTTCAATAATTGCCATCCATTAATAGTCGCTCAACCATGCAACTGGGGCGTCTATAATGGTCTTTTTGATAATGTTTTATAAAGTGCATTTGATTTCATTGACCAGCAACATTTACTGTTGACGAGCAAAATCATTAAATGCGAGAATGGGTAACCCACAAAATCTATTCACACAAAGTAACAAAAAAATCTGAAGTGCCTTCAAAAGCCCCTAGATCTTTTGATCTGTTCTGAGCAGCAAATATGCCCAGTAATAATTCTAACTCAGTATGGTGTACAATGGTAAATTCAAAATGTCATTACTAGAAACAGAATTAGAGCGCTTTTATCGGTATTTGACTGTGCTTTGTGCAATACACTCCATATGTTGGAACCTTATAGTTTGTTTAGCCATATTTGGGCCTGAATATTTAGAATATGACTGTCTGTATCATTGGTTCACATTCTATATAACTTTACATTTTCACCTTGTGAAACATTTCCCAGCATTTGATGGCTTGAGTACATTATGCGCACTTGAGACATAGGATATTTATATTGAGCTGTTGTGCTGACATTGACACTTTTTTGGCCCGCTTTGTTGCCTCATGTAAATTTTAACCGCACCTGCTCCCTGTCCTTGACATCTCATAGACTGTGAGTTATGGTCTGAATCAAGCAGCTGTTTTTGCTGCTGTATATCAAATTTTCCCAGCATTGTGTATCTGACTATACATGTGCAGTGGGGGTGGAGGTTGGCTTACACCAGACCAACCTGAGAGGTGAGCATGATGTGTAATGTTTCATAAGGTATCTCTAGGACCTACTTGAGACAAATCTAAATGGAAAAAGTTTGCATGAAAGAGCCAATAAAATATATATGAAGTTATCTGATAATTGCTCATCAACCAGATGAGAAAAACTTGATGCCTACTCCCCTGACAACATCTACTGGATCTTTGTGAAGTTTTAACAAAAAAATCAATCCTCCTCTGGTGTGAAAATCGCAATACGCAGTTTCAGATCATTCAAAGCTCTTGCATGCATGTTTGAATGTTTAATTGTTGTCTGCTTGTTGTTTAAAATATTTTCCTTGTAGAAAGCCACAAACAGGTATTTAAATTTTACCTGAAAACAGCTGTCAAACTTCAGAATTTTATAGTACTTGTTGGCTGGGCGCTTGTAAACGAACCTTGCTATATAATAGGAGGATGATAGACAAATACCATATTCTGTGTGAAACATATTCTGCTTAAAAGGCAAATTACACACTAAGTAGTTTTGATGTTTTGGTTAAAAGCTAATGAAAATATTTTGTCCCAAAATAGTGTGTTACAGCAGGTTGTCCCAGAAGAAAAGCTTCTGAAGTGTTATCCAATATGTGTGGCATTTTGTAATATAATGCCTCTTAATCCAGAAAGCATGTTCAAGACCACTTTGGAGTTTCTGAGAGCTTTTAATTAATTTGTGTAATAAATTAGTTTTTCCATTAGTGGCTGATATATTTTGACTGAATGTTTTCTTCAAGAAGTGTCAGATTAAAATGATCCACGCCAGTGATTAATGCTGAAGGTATTTTGCAGCTGTCTGCATGATTGCCTTTCTTATTTCCCACATGCAGCAGTCCAGTTTAAAGAATGTGTGTGCTTAATTGGTTTCCTCGAATTTTATTCCTCAAAATTGCGCCTTGTCGTTTTGTTGCAGCTATAATGGCCATTCTATGTACTCGGTCTTGCTTTTATATATTGGGGGGGGGGCTGTGATAAAGGTCTTACTAGTACGATAGATGGCAGTGAGGCTGCCACTGGGGATAAGGAACCAAGGTCTAAATTGTTAAGGACCCTATCTGAGACTGCTGGCCTAATCAAGCCCAATCCCCCAGATCCACAATATCCTTCATTGTCTTATCTTAATCGCACATATAGAGCGGTGGGGCAAGTAAGCTGCCTTGTCTGACTCCGTTTGGGATCACCATTTTTTCCAGATTAAAAGCCCAGAGGCCTAATTTTTCTTGAACAGCTTTAACCTCACATAAACATCTGCTAAATGGGCAAAAGAGGAGCACTTACTGTTTCTGGTAACTTTGAAAGCCGTTTAACCTTGACAACTTCTCCACAGCTTATTCATATCGCAATGATGAAGTCATCCACCAAAAGTGGCTTTTATCCACGTGAAATCAAGTTTTCATCCAAGCGGGTGACCTTGTTGGTCGCACTTTGTGTAAGCTACTGAAGACAAATGGCATATCAATATCCTCTCTCCATCTCTGCTTTGCCATATCCACTGAATCATAAACCACACCTGTCACTAGCGTATGTTTGTACATGAGCGCATTTGAGTAATCCTGTATCTGGTGAAGGCTGAGCTTGATGTTTCTAAAGGACAAATTACTCACGGAAAAACATAATGCTGCTTATTATTTCTCTTTTTTCTTACTTGTTGCTCACAGATTCTACAGTAACGAATTATGTATTCATAAAGACTAAAGAATGTGTTGATAATTGTGTCTGACTGCCTGTGATTACCAGTTACCAAAACCTCCAACCAGTGATTAGAGAATTTGTAGGCTGACATGAGAAACAAGGCTTGACACACATGTTCACGTACATGTGTCGTGAAGAATAATTGGCTCATACAATGATACATACACTCAAACAAGTCAAACATGCATTCTTTAGTAATGTGGACAACAAGTACAAGACATTTTTGAAATGTAGTGAAACGCTGGTAAGTCATTACCATTGACTGAGGCGTCAACTGGTATAAATATACTTAAAAATAGTGTATGCCTACATTGATCGTTTCCATCAAGTCACACTGACCTCATGCCTTTTCCAATTTTTTCATACAAGGACATACATATTGTTTGTTTGTACTTGTTACATATCTCGCCTTCCTTGAAGGAGCTTTGCAAATGCAGAATAACGACAAATCAGAAAAGCCGTAGTCACTGAACAAAATATTGCTTGGGGAGAAAATTTGTGTCCCGCCTATCTGATATCTTGTCATGCTGTGAAAGGATTACAGGACATTGAGAAAGAAGTTTTTCTGAAGCTCATCACATCCTGTCATACCTTCCAGATAATCACTTTACAAAACATATTAGTTTTGAATCTATCAAATGATATTTTTGTGGGTTTTACATTATCGGAGATTTCTAAATTATACTGCGACGAAAAATCTGGAAGGTTGTTTCCTCTAAGTTATAAGGTCGACTGTAGCCTCTTTTGAAAGTTCAGGTTTCTCTCATAAAGACTGTACGTCAATAGTTTATTACGATGAAGAATCTGTAAGTTGTCTTGTCTGGTGTGTAGTTTTCAACACATTATAAAATGAATATACTCTTTACTTCAGGTTTTGGATGACACGTAGCTCATTACTGCTTTGACAATTGTGTTGACTAAAATAGACAAGATTTCTTTGTGTTGACTAAGTAATTAGTCATTTGAGATGTGGGCCTCAATTTTGTTGTCAAGGGGGAAAGGAATGTCTTTCACTTCCAGACAAATCACTACAATCATTGTTAATTCCAAATTGCAGTCTGCCAAATCTGTCCATTACAGAGATCAGATTCCGAGAAAATTGCTCCCAAATGTTGGCACGTTTTACGTAAATTGGGATAATTGCCAGTCTCTCCGGGCAAGTAGATGAGATATAGACATCATGGTGGATACCAGTACCAAATTTATGCTTCGCATGGGGTTTTCTGATCTGGTTATTGGTTAATCAATTTGACCGTTTGAATTTACCGATATGGTTCAATTGACCCAACTAATGTTGTAAAGTGACTCAATCAGATCACACTTGTTCTGGATTGAATATTAACTATATGAGTTACCTTTCTAGATTAGGATAACAAATGTTGAGCTTTAATGCAATGCCATACCGAACAGGAAGAAACTAAATGTGATCTTCATCGATACATGGTTTATAAATTATCATTAGAAAGCTTATCGTGTTCCCAACGTTGCCCATTCTTTTGTGATATTACGAAGCACAGACATTTGCTTTTATGGTCAACCACTTTTTCTCATATTACGCAGCCAGTGCCAGAGCATCTGGCTTTAGATTACCATGGTAAGCTGTGAGAAAATGTGGGCAAATAAATCAAGCATGAGAGGCAGCGGACTGTAGAGGCAGCCCTGTTTGTTGGGAAAAAATACAGTTGGTAATTCTCAGGGGAGCATAAGTTTTATGGACTTCTGGCCGAATAAGGATAGCATCATGAAATATGGGGACTGATTCACGGATAGCAGGTCCACTGAACGGCTGCAAAATGCAGGAGAGTCAGTACAAAGACCAATTGCTGGGCTCGTATAATGTGGTTGAAGTGACTCGGGCTCATCAAAATTAATGATTTAACACTGGAGAAATGGATTAGTTAATCATCATTAGAAATATGTCTGCAAATTCTTTGCAAACTTTCACCTTCAGGTTGTGAATAGGCGAAAGTTGTCGGAAGAAGTATTTCAAAAGTCCAGCTCATATATCTTTGTCCTTGACTTCTTCTTGATTATAAATCCATTATCAAGAAGATTCACAAGTGCTTTTTGTTAATGTTTCAGAACCAGAAATCAGTTTTGTACCTTTCCATTTTCCAGTCAGAAATATTTTCCTCTTGAGGCAACTCATCGAAATTAGCTGAGACAGCATAGCTCTGAGAAATAATCAGACCAGACTTGTCTGGAATTGCTGAAGCCAGAAAACAGCTAGACTGGTCAAAAAGCAGTGTGGCAGACAGACAGCTCTTATTTCTGTTGAGATCCCAAATGCAGAAATCCATGACTTGATTTATGGGATTAACAAAGGGAGTTTAAAAGCAAAAGTTAAAATGCATTAGCTGAATGACTTAATAAGTCAAAAAACGGCAATTTGGGACAGTTACTGCAAAGCCGAAATAACTTAATCTGAGCCTATAATTGTAAAATGTGTCGTTCACAGTTTAAGCTATTCACTTCTTAAGGTAACTCATTGAAATTAGTAAATATAATGAGTCTCCTGATGAGGTTTTGTTTCCCTCGGTCCCATGGCCGTTTTACTTTTGACTTCATTTTCCCTTGGTTTTTTTAAATTTCGAGTTCCCTTAACCCCTATCCTGATCTTCTATATTGGCACCACTGTTTGCTTGCACAATTCATGCCAAAATTCATTCCCATTCATGGTGGCTAATTAAATTCGTCAGCTTTCATTTTCCAAGAGAACACTGAATGATTTTCAGTAATTGCCATCCATTGATAGTCTCTCACCCATGCAACTGGAGCGTCTGTTTGATAATGTTTTAAAATGTGCTTTTGATTTCATTGATCAGCAACTATTGACGAGCAAAATTATTAAATGCAATATGGACAACCTGCACAATTGTTCACACAAAGTAACCAAAAGAGATGGTGTCTTCAAAAGCCCCTGGATCTTTTGATCTGTGCTGAGCACAAATATGTCCAGTAATGATTTCTAACATATATCTGCAATGGCAGATTCATACAGACACTCCAGGACCATCCGATTTATTCCATATATCTCAATAAAGAAACAGAATTAGAATGCATTCGTCAGTGTTCAGCCCTACTTTGTACAGTAATATACTCTGAATGTTGGAACCTTAGAGCCTACATTGTAAAATGTGAAATTTTGAGTCAGTTCCAATGATCGAGTGAGACGGTTGCACAATTCCTTTGAGCTAAACATAGCTTGTTGTTTTCATCTAAGATAATCTGTCCGTTATCATAATTTAAACAAAAAGCTATTTCGGCTCAAAGGAATTGTGCAAACATTATCCCAATCATTTAAGCAGACTCAAAATTGAAATTTTACAACGTTGATTACATTATGCCCACTTGAGCCATAGGATATTTACGTTGAGCTGTCGTGCTGACATTGACACTTTTTTGGCCCTCTTTGTTGCCTCATGTAAATTTCAACAGCACCTGCTGCTCTCTGTCCTTGACATCTCATGACTGTGAATTATGGTCTGAATCAAGCAGCTGCTGTTGTGGTGTAAGCCACATTTTTCCCAGCTTTTGTGTATCCCACTATACATGTACAGTGGGGGCGGAGGTTTGCTTACACCAGACCAACCTGAGAGGTGAGGATGTTGTCTAATGTTTCATAAGGTATCCGTTGGACCTACTTGAGACAAATCTAAAATTAAGGAAAAAGTATGCATACAGAAGCCAATATGTATACATAATGTTTATCTGATAATTGCAAGAAAAACTTGATGCCAACTCCCCTGACAACATTTACCGCATTTTTGTGAAGTTGTAATAAAAAAATTAATCCTTCTTCCAACGTGACAATCGCAATCCTCAGTTTGAGATCATTCAAAGCAATTGCATGTATATTTCAATGCTTTATACCATTCGACACCTCTGTAAGCCAATCACATGCCAGTATTTCAGGGAAATAATTCCCATATTCTTTGTTTTCCAGTTATACTCTCATGTTTGACTGTTTTTCTCATGTTATAAGCCGGTTATTCGCCATGGTATCAGGAATATGTGTTTATCACATCTCGGGCTTAAGCCCTCAGGTGATATATCACATATTCCCTCTCCCGTGGTAAATAACCTATACTACCATGGTAGATAACCTATAATAATTGGTGTCTGCTTGTTGTTTCAAACACTTTCTTTGTAGAAAGCCACGTACAATAATTTAACTTATACAGGAAAAGGCTGTGAAAGGATTAGAAAACTGAATTTTATAGTACACTCACCAGCAAAAGAAATGCAACACTTGATTTTAGCTCATATTTTTACAAATAATTTTTTTTTGCCAAAACCGAATTAATGGCATTGATTCTATCGTCGACTAGCATAAACGTACCAAAAATCATTCAATTGCGACCATTTCCTGTCTTTCTCTGGTCCATTTTGTCAAATTATAGATTTTGCAAAAAAAGAGACCTTACGTTCAATTTTTTTCGAGCATCTCTGAGACATGTTGGAAACATCTGATGAAAATTTCATAAAAATATCACAATTAAAAGACATGAAACTCAATCACTTTCATCACTGTTTTTCAAACTTTGTGAAACGCAAAATTTCAAAGTTTTGTGTAAAATCTAAAAATGAAGTTGCTGAAGTGATTTTTCGGCTTTTGGTCCTTTATTAGGCAGACTTTCAAATGACATCATCCTTTCGGTTATAAGTTGAATGTAAGGTTTCTTTTTATGAAAAAATCTCAAATTTGATAAAATGGACCAGAGCAGGACAGGAAATGGTCGCAGTTGAATGATTTTTGGTATGATTATGCTAATTGACAATAGAATCAATGACATCAATTTGGTTTTGGCAAAAAAAATGTATTAGCAAAAATAAGAGCTAAAATCAAGTGTTGCGTTTCTTTTGCTGGTGAGTGTACTTGTAGTACTTATGGCACGGCGAGTGTAAACCAACCTTGCAATGGGAGGATATCAGGCATAGGCCTACTTCATACTCTGTATGAAACGTATTCTGTTTGAAAGGCAATTAGACATTAAGTAGTTTCAATGTTTTTGCAAAGAGCTAACGAAAATATTTTGTCCCAAAATAGTGTGTTACAGCAGGTTGTCCCAGAAGAAAAGCTTCTGAAGTGTTAGCCAATATGTGTGGCATTTTGTAATATAATGCCTCTTAACCCAGAAAGCATGTTCAAGACCACTTTGGAGCTTCAGATAGCTTTAAATTAATCTGTGTAATAAATTAGTTTTTCCATTAGTGGCTGATATATTTTGACTGAATGTTTTTCTTCCTGAAGTGTCAGATTAAAATGATCTAAGCCAGTGATCAATGCTGAATGTGTTTTGCGGCTGCCTGAAATTTTAATAAGCAAAGGCGAACATCTGTCCTCATGCCTTGTTATTCTACATGACTTATAAGCAATTTGTGAGATAATGTCCTATACTTTCAATACTATCAAAACAAGTCACAGTGATCACCAATCAATGACGTCACAAGATACTCCATGAAAAACTTATAGTTCATTTCAATGCAATGGATAGGGCCAGTGGTGAGGTCATTGATGGCTGAATGTACATATATAGTACTTGTCATTCTTCTTTTTTTCTGTCCAGTAAGTTTTCCCTAATTTTGACTTAGATTTGCTTGTACAGTGGTCCCTGCGTTATAGGACTGCCCCTTTTGTGGCTATGAAGTGGTCTCTCGTAGGGGTGTGGTCTCTCACCGATGTGAAAAATTAGGCTTTGTGTGGGAGGGAGTCGGTCACCTAAGCAAGTTGGTCTTACAACAGTGGGTCTTATAATGCATGTACCACTGTACTTTTGTTTATATCTAAAACGTTTGAACAAAGACGTAACTTTTGTTTTGGACTGTGGCACTGTAAAAATGGCACTTTGTGTGTTATCATGCCGATGATTTGTCATGATCAAACCCAATACTTTCAATGTTAATTTGGTTCAAGGAGACTTATCCCACTTGTTTTTGACAGCCAAATGAAAGGATTATGTATCTGATTTTCACTCTAAAATTTGGTATGAGAAGTTAAATGGCTTACTCTCGATCATGACTAATCAAACAGCCTCTGTGTTTCCCATGTTGAAAGTAGAGAAGATGACACTTCATCGGCTATCATGAGTCACGAAGTGTCATTTTCACAGTGCCACAGTCCACTTTATAATTCTACATCAAAGTTTTTCGCTGTAATGGTTACAGTGAAGTCAATATACTGTTAAAACTTTTGTTTCTTTCTTAAGTTTCCTCTGTTTACTCAATTCTATTGCCAAACTCCGGGAGAATGAACATTGCATTGTTGTGGACACTTCTCCAACACAGGACGTTTCCAGATGCAAATTACATTTTTTGGTGTTTTGTTACCCAGAAACGATTAGGATGCTGTGTATGCCCAAAGCATATATAATCACTCACAAATATCCACAAATATCCACAAAAGACTGTCACAGATTTTTGCTTAGTCTTTTGACTTTGACCAAAGAGCCTATTTGACTATTAGCCTATTTGATATTAGGCTTAATTTTCATTGGATATTAGATTGGAATCTCATTGAATTCCGAGTGTCCAATGAAAATGCAGCTTAATATCCACTGGCCAATCATGGCTCTGTGGATATTAGGCTTGACTGTCATTGGCTAGGATATTTGGCTGGATTCTCATTGGACAGGATATTGGGTGGCATTCTCATTGGACAAACTATTAACTACAGTGCCCCCTACTGTGGATATTAGGGTGAATTCTCATTGGTCAAGATATTAGGGGGTATTCTCATTGGTCAGTTCACTATTATCCAAAGTTAGATATTTGTCAAAATCCACAATAGTATAAAAGAGTTATTGTGAGTGACTTGGGCATGTATCCAAAGTATAAGATCTTTGGCAAAATCCACTATAGTCAGGAGTGAGCGATAATGCGTGTTTTAGGCATGCGCCCAAATGACCTATATTTTGCCCAAAGGCCTCGCGGATATTTTGAACAATGCGATGACTTTAGGAAAGTCATGCCAAAAGGAGTCATAATGCCCAAAAGCCCTATAGTTTGCCCAAAGACCCCATAATTTGCTAAAAGACCCTATATTTTTGCCCAAAGGCCTAATATCCATGCCCAGTAGGCCTATTGGGCACAATAGTGGATATTGGCAGTAACAGATGCTGAGTACAGCAAATTGTGTCATAAACAATGGCATAGGCGTAGGAGGTCAATTAATTTTGGGGGGCTGCCCGAAAAATATTGCCCAAATAGCCCCAAAAAATAAAAATTCCCAAAATTTCCCCAGCCCCCCTCCCTCCTACGCCTATGAACAATGGTGTGCTGCTGAGGTAACCAACTGTGAAATTGATCATTTATGCTTTTATGCATTTTCGCATGCAATGAACCACATGTTTTCCAGGCATTTGCTGCGTTCCAAAGCTATTGGGCCTAAATTCATACAACTGTACCAATGTTACACTGAATGGGCGTCTTTCCTTCACCAAGCGTAGGTAGAGGTAGGGGGGTATTTGATTAAAACTAGTCTGTGTCAAGTGATGGTTACTAATGATTTCTCTTTTTATTTCCAGGTGAGTAAAGAAATGTTTGGTGTGAATATTCTGATCCTTTGTAGTTTTAAGGTAAGAACCAAACTCAATGTCTGATTGCAAATATTTTCAAAAAGATGGGTGACCTTTTTGCAAATCCATGTGACACAAAACACATTGAAATTTGATATCATTCTCCTTGCTGCGTGAAATGGCATACCTTTAATCTCCGGTTGTAGGGTCCAACATATATACTCCACACCCACAAGCATTCCCTTTTCTGCTCTGCTTTAAATAAACACATTTCGGCTGGGGTTAAAATATTATACTCAGTATTTGTAAAGTTTCCACATTCAATACGTCCTGTTAGGACTGTCTGGCACACCAATATATCAACACAGGGTATTTCAGTTGTACAGCAAATACCCAAGTGAAATACCCTGTTTTGATATATTGGTGAGCCAGACAGTCTAAACAGGACGTATTGAAAGTGGCAACTTTACAAAGTTCGTTTTCATTTACATGGTTATGTCTTTTAGGGCTACTTTCTTATGAATCATAATCCCGTACTTTCTATACTTCTTTTGTTAGACCATCTCTGTTTGGTAGATTTCTTATTTATTTATTTATTGAATATATTTGAAATGGGTGACAATTCAGCTCAACTGTTTTTCAAGTGACCCGTGTATACAAGTATATACATAAAACAACAATACATATCACAGGGCATATTAAGTAAAAATAGATAGTTATTTACATTAAAAAGGAGTAAAAACTATTAAAACAAAAATGAGAAAAAAATTAAACTAAACTTAAATAACTTCCTTAAGTTAAATTTAAAATCATTGACATCATGTATATCTTTTAAAAACGATGGTAGCCCATTCCATAAAATCGCACCTGAGTACGTTTAGCAAATTGACTAGAGACACATGGCACATATATATTCATTTCATGACTTCTGGTACATCCTCCATTGACATCACAGTTGGTCTCCTTTTTATTTTTACCAGATAGCAAATTCAAAGGCTTCAGGTGAAGATTGGGCTTATTGGCACATGGGTGAAATCATATCTTCTTTAAAGTGGCCAATTACTTATAATACTCAGTAAATATATAATTATGTAGCTCTGCATGTCCTGTCTGAATGGCGTCTGGCTTTAAAACTCCTCTTGACATTCCAAGAGTTTTCTAAAAACACCAAAATGGTACAGTTGCCATACTATATGGTGTGCGCCAGTAAGCAAGAAAAAGCAATATGAGTGGGATGATTTTATATCACAGTTTCAAATTTCTTACTTCAGGTTTTGAGTGAGCTATATTTAGAAAAGGAGCCTTTTGATTCTTCCTCAATCAATTCCCAGAATCTTATGCAGCGTGTTATGTTCTAAATTGGGCGGTTTTTTAAAAGCCCTTGAAAAGGTTATTAAGCTTGCGAGATAACTTCATGACTTAGCCTGTCTTCAAAAGATTTCACTTCTAGCTTCCTTTGTCTTTCAGTCATTCTTTTTGCTGCCTCGGTTTAGTAGTTTTAGTTTATAGTGAGTCAGAATTAATTTGCAAGGGTTTTCCACATTGTCACAGTTTGCCTGGGTCTGACTATTACGTATTGTGATGACATTTCGGATACTTGGGATAAGACACAAATTCAGGATAGCGTCACACTCTCGGGGAGATATTCATTTAATCTGAGACAGACTCAGTGTCAACAAAGTCCGGTTTTGGTCAGGAATTATTCTTCTGCTTATGCTGAGTATTAATGCAAGGACACATGTCTCCTGAGTATGCTGGCTTCTGTAGAGCATGCCAGAGCATCTTAGATGGTATTAAATGAGGTAAGGTTGGTATAAGTTTGGCCTTATGGACACTGCCAGGGTCACTCCGAGGGTCGCGAAATGTGAGGAGGATATTCTGGTGGTTGTCTGCCCCAAATCCAGCTGTGACTGTGGGGGATGGTTTTGGTCATCACTTGGCAGTTTCTGCTTAAATACTTCTGAAATATACTTTGTAAAAACTGAAGGTATAAATAAAACACCAAGCAGGTTCATCGGCGTTGTCCCAAGTACACACTCAAAGTGAGGTTTTCATGTTGCGAAAAGTGTCTGTTATTTGACCTCATTGTTTCAAATACAGTTTGTATAATGCTTTTAGTCCCCTTTTCAGATTCCATCCCAAACGGCTGTAAAATGTTTTTTTAAATAATTTTCGCACAATTCTACCAAGAACAGTCTCTTTGTGTTTCATTTGTGATTTGTGAGAAACGTTTAGTCGTTTAAGCCTTGATCAAAGCCCAGGACAACTATTGAGCGCTCCTCTAAAGGTATTGTTCTGCATTTAGGTTTTGAGCTCGATCACCTTTTATCCTTACACTGTGCTACTTTTTTTAGATGTCTGAATTGAAAGTAATGAAATGTTCAATTAAAAACTTAAAAGCTTCTGCTGATTATTGGCACGCATTCAGTTACCCATGCAGCACTTAGCAATGCATGTTATGAGACCATTTTCGCAATGTGCTATATCAGCTATATGGAATTTTTCCAAATTTGTAATATACATTTCTGGCTTTTACGTTTGCAAATCCCCCATAATGATTAGCATTCAGTGTGAACCCACCTGTGGCATAGCTAAATTACTTCTATAGGAGACAAGCTTTCGTTTCATAGTCTTTGTTCTGGTAACCTTTTCTCACTTTGATATATTTGCTTGTTTTAAGAACACAATGCCATTTTGCACGCAAATGCTCACTTCATGTCTGTGTTTTAAAGGTAAGACCAACTTGCTTCAGGATGCACCCTGATCCTACTCCTATGTTTCTTCCTTTGAAAGTTGAGTGCCTTGGATTTAACAAGATCTTCTTTGCTGCTCCACTGATATATCTGGCTCAGATTCTTTGG
Source organism: Platynereis dumerilii (assembly GCA_026936325.1). Lineage (NCBI taxonomy): Eukaryota > Metazoa > Annelida > Polychaeta > Phyllodocida > Nereididae > Platynereis > Platynereis dumerilii. The sequence continues at coordinate 24,586,844 of JAPTHN010000011.1, forward strand.
TTTCTCTCTTCATTCCAGTTTTCCGTTCCAAGCAACAATGGCGACTAGTTTCTTCTTGAGATGTTGTAATACACTGAAGTGGTATCTCTAATATAGGGAAAATGTTTTCAGCAAGTTAAGGATATTTTCCATGGAAACCTTGTTTTGTAATACTCACTATATTTTTCTCTTGAGAGAAGATATATGTGACAGGTAATTTTTTACTGGGATTTTGCGTAAAAACACGTGAACGTGCCGTCTGCAGACTCGTGGGATGGTGTCACATCTTCAGAGAGATACTAAAACATGAGCGACTGCATGCTTGCAAACGAAGTAAGCTATTGCTCTCAAAATATTCTGTTTTGTTTCAACAGGAAATAACCCTCCAAATCAGTTTGATTCAGCAGAAGATGAAAGATATCTATTGTCAAACATGAACTAGAGTTTTAAGTATTTGGCAACCTTATGAGTATCCTGAAGGCCATGCACAAAGCTTTAAGAACAGACGTGTTCAGGTATGGGAATTTTAACTTCTGTATCATTGTTAAATGCAATATTCATGCAAGTCTTTTTACAGCGAAACACTTTGTTATAGAATTTAAGTGGACTGTGGCACTGTGAAAATGGCACTTTGTGTGTCATCATGCTGATGATTTGTCATGATCATACCCAATACTTTCAATGTTAATTTGATTGAAGGAGACTTATCCCATTTGTTGGTGACAGCCAAACGAAAGGATTACGCATCTGATTTTCACTCTAAAATTTGTTATGAGAAGTCAAATGGCTTACTCTTGATCATGACTAATCAAACAGCCTCAATGTTTCCTATGTTGAAAGTAGAGAAGATGACACTTCATTGGCTATCATGAGTCACAAAGTGCCATTTTCACAGTGCCACAGTCCACTTTAATTCTATATCTAAGTGTTTCAGTGTAAAAAACATTTCATCTCGTAATAGTAATATGAGTCCTTCTTTTTGCAAGATGTATCTTAGGAGGCTGTCTGGTGTGTTAAGATTTTTTTATGTCTTGCCAGGGGTTCCAAATCTTACAGCGATGCACTTTGATACTGAAAAAGAGTGTACGGTTGCACTGTGAAAATGGCACTTCGTGTGTCATCATACAGATGATTTGTCATGATCATACCCAATACTTTCAAAGTTAATTTGATTTAAGGAGACTTATCCCTCTTGTTGGTGACAGCCAAACAAAAGGATCATGCATCTGATTTTCAATCCAAAATCAGTTATGACAAGTCAAATGGCCTTCTCTTGATCATGACTAATCAAACTGCCTCTATGTTTTCCGTGTTGAAAGTATAGAAGATGACACTTCATCAGCTATCATGAATCACAAAGTGCATTTTTCACAGTGAACTGATCCTCATTTTTTCTTTATCAAAGTGCATCGCTGTAATGGATTGGATACATGTGCAAACACTACATGTACTAAAAAGATATTTAATCCACAAGCGTCTTTGTATTTGTTATCCCATCTGGAGGTATAGCTTTTTGTCATGTTTTGATTTTCTAGAAAGTGAATGAGAATGTAAGGCAGACAGAGACCTTACAGGCTTCAAAGAATTTCAGACAGAATAAGAAATCCATCGGACACCAGGTGAATTGCTTCTGTTACTGCCTGTTATAGTATCTTTTTAAATTTCCTTTGACAAAGCTTTTTGCATCTCTTCTTTCAATTGCAGACAGACTTGTAATTGGCTTCTGCTGGTGTTGTAAGGAGTGGTCATTTAATTTACCTGGTGAACATTTGATCATGCTCATGTACAATCTGATTTGTATGTTATTATGTTTCATTGAAGTAATGTGATCTAAAATCTCAAGCGTGTTACATTGCATACATGTTTTGGTATTTGGAAATCATGTTGAAAATTATCAATTTCACATTACAAATCTGTTCACATGGGAAGTTGCATGGTATGCCTTACATGACATGAAACATCTTCCTGCTACTGTAATCCTTTTTGGGATTCTCAGAGTTGAGATTGTACATACACAATGTCTCTCTGACAGATACTTTCTTGCTCAGCAGTTTTTGTTCTTCCATGAAGTACAATCAGCTTTTTGCAGACAGACAAGCTTCAACGTTTTTCCCACAATAGAGTGACTCCTGATCCTATCAGAGCAGGGTGAATCTCATCTTGACTTGCCTATCTCAATCAATGAGCTACAAGTCCAAGGTGGCCTTAATTGTCTCTGTCCAGACCAGCTGCATCTTTCAAGGGTGTTTCATCCATGTGAGTCCATGTAACCAAAACTCATAGACACAGCCAGCTTCAATTGAGTGACTAGTACTACATTTATTGACAAATAGGAATGTACAAAACTCCATTGGAGGTGTTAAGTTGCCACAGTGAGCTAAGGCAAGAGATTAGCCTATTTGCAGGATGGACAATGAAATCTGTCATCAGGTTATGGAAATCTAATAGTGAAAGCAGGGGGTGTAGATTGAGTTTGGCGTTGGAAGCCGTGATTGTGTGCAGGCAAAGGGCCAGTTGGCAGCCTGTCATATAGCCAAAGACCTGTGTTGACTGCTGCAAGCCAAGACAGCCAAACGGCTGGTGGTCATTAAAGTTAATCACCCTAATGTCCAATAGTATTACTATATTTCTGAATGCTAAAAATCCTGCCAAACAAAAGGTGTTCTATCTGCACTTACTTTTTCAGTAGGTCCAACTGAATTTACATTAAAATGTTAATAAATATACTGAAATTATTAGATTTTATGGATACAAAAATAGCCGGAGTATTAACATGTTTTTACAATTCTAGCAAGATAATCCTTCCTTTATTAACTGCAAATTGGTAAAAAAGTGAAATGGTCCATCTGCATCCGTTTTTGAGCTGTGGTCAGTCAAAGCTACATGACAGTCAAATTTAGCTTTTCTGTCTCTGATCCACCAGGGGCATGATGTAACATAAGCTGTGGTGACATCACAACTGAACAACAGACAGTCATGTGATTCTGTTGGCTTTGTTGATAGCAACCGGGAAATCTCAAACAAACAATAGGTGTCTCTGGTGTACTTCAGGGTGATTAACTTTAAAACAGGAAATGCCATTATCATGACCTCCCTCCATTGACTGGTTGCTTTCCCTCCATTGCCTGGTTGCTTCCCCTCCGATGCCTTTGCCCTGACTTGCTCTACCTCAATCTGTCCTTATTGCCTCAGCTATTGGCCATGTCTTAGATGCAGTAGTCTTTTTTTATTGTTGTGTCCTTCTGATAAATCAATTTTATTGGATCAGCTCTAAACGTGCAATGATTCCTCGCAGATTTTGGCGGCGATTTCCCAAAGCACAAAATTCTCATAATATGAGCTTTTACTGACAGCTCTGCAGATCCTCGTTGCAGGGAAAATTGGCTCTCTATGGCTCCTAACGAATTAACCTTTGTTTTTCCAGGTAATGAAAGCGCAAGGTTCTCAGAGAGACAAAGGAATATAGTTTTTGTTTCATTGATACTTTAGTGTGACTATCTGTTGCATGCTCTGAAATGACTGGCTACATTGTTCAGTGTACTTCCTTATTTGAGACATCTGTGAACATCCGATCTGCTTACTCTTTCCTGTGGTAAGACAACTTTGTCTTTGGTAAGGCTGCTCCAATTCCAAAATAAATACGTCAAACACTTCAAGATATAGCCCTTTAGTCTTGAGCATAAGATTTTCAAATGTGCTGAAGTGTTGAACCATAATTACATTTGTATTCAGAATTGAAAAACATTAGTCATGGCTTTATTTATGAGAGAATGGCTTCGGAGCAGTCTAAAATGAATGTTTCATGACATATTATTTTAGATAGCACTCATAATACTGTGGAAGTTGGAAAGGAGGGATAGCTTGGATAAAAAAAAGCGATGACTACCTTTCATGTGGTCAACAATTTGTTTAGGATTTATCTGTAGATTAACAGCCTATATGAAAGAATCTATATAAATATTAAATGTTTACTTTGAGCGGTGTTTTAGACTATAGAAAGATGCAAGTGAAACATTGGCTTCGCCTTTCTTCTTTGACTGCCGTTTAGAATTGTCCTTTTTTTTTTTACTAAAAGGAGGGGTAGGTCTTATTTATGATGAAATTTTCTTGATAATATTTGCACCTTGAGTGGCCATAGTGTCTCATGGGGCACAATTCCATCATAAATGAATTTTGCAGTATTTGTAGGCGACTGCAGAATGATATTGGCTCAAGTGATAGCATTATAATTCCAAAACTTGCCAATGCACTGGTCTTTGCACAGGTATCAAAATTGTATCCTGTTTGTGATTTCGTAATAGATTCCCTCATTTCCATGGCAGTTTATATATTACTCTTGTTTACTCTCTAATATCAAATTTTATGTCGAAGTTCTGAAATGTTTTTGCAAACAACCATCTCTTTTGTGTGTCAGTAGTGATTTTTCGAGAAAACGCTTCAGCCTGGATCAAAGCTTACAAGCTCTATTGAGATGTCCTTCAAAGTTCGGTTGAGTTTTTGTTCTGTATTAAGCCTTTGAGCTTTTCTTTTGTTACTGCATGGACAATATTCTTTGATGTCTTATTTGAAAAAGTGATGAAATGTCCAATTTAAACCTCAAAGCTGTTCTGAAATCGGCACCCGTTCCATTACCTGGGCAATACTTAGCAATGCTTCTTGTGACTCCTTTTTCACAATTAAATGAGCTATACAGTATTTTGATTCTCTAAAATGTAATATCGTCTTTCATCTTTTTCTGTTCACCGCTTTGGTCACAGCTCAAATGGAGTACTTCAATTGCAAACGTCAATTGGGGAAAGGTTGTCATTTTGAAGTCTTTGTTCTTGTTACCTTTTCTCTGCTTCGATATATATTGGCTTGTTTTACAAATACAATGCCATCTTGCATGCGAATGCTCACTTCACTTCTTTGTACAGGCAAGATTAACTTGCTTCAGGATGCACCCCAATCCTGCTCCAATGTTTCTTCCTTTTAAAGTGAGCGCCCTGGATTTAACACAATCCCCAATGCAACTTCTCTGATATATTTGGGTTGCTCTTTTAGGCTATTCTCTCATTCCAGTTTCCCAGACAAAGCAACTGTGGCAACTAGGTTCTTCTTGTGATATTTTAATACAATAATGTGGTATCTCAAAAATGGGAAAATGTTTTATGCTCTGACGAACACCATTGAGCTTTTCTTAGAGTTCATCTGCAAAATTGCAAAGTGGCTTTTGCAGTTCATTTCAAGCTATATTTTTATCTGAGAATATGATACAGCATGTAAACTGTAAAGCCATATGTTTTATTTTTCAAGAAGGTTTGCACGATTTTTCCCATTTCATATAGCTTAGGTAATCCTTTTTGGGATTCTCAGAGTGTGACTTACACACATGTTGTCTCTCTGGTAGTAATTTCCTTGGCCTGCAGCTTTTGTTCTTCAGTGAAGCGCAATCAGCTTTTTGCAGACAGACCAGCTTGGAGTTTTTTTCCAGAGTAGAGTGACTCCTGATCCAATCAGAGCAGGGTGACTCTCATCTTGCCTTGCCAATCTCAATCGATGAGCTACAAATCCAAGGTGGCCTTAATTGCTTCTGTCCTGGCCAGCTGCATCTTTCAGAGGCACTTCATTTGTGTGACTTTTTGTCACAAGAACTCAAAGGCACCATTGACTCCATAGCCGGCTTCAATAGAGTACTCGTACTGCATTTGTTGACAATAAAGAAATATGCAAAGCTCTATTGGAAGTGTTGAGTTGCCATAGTGTGATCAGATACAAGATTAGCCTATTCACAGGATGGTCCAACAAATCTGTCATCAGGTTATGAGGTTATGGAAATCTAATTGTGAAGGCAGGGGTTGTAGATTGAGTTTGGGGTTGGAAACAGTGATTGTGTGAAAGCAGAGGGCCAGTTGGTAGCCTGTCATTTAGCCAAGGACCTGTGTTGGCTGCTGCAGGCCAAAAGGTCACAATCCAACACCCATGGTGATTGGTGCCCGTAAGACAGAAAATGTCATCGTCATGAACTCCCTGCATTGATAGCTTGCTTTGCCTCCATTGCCTTTGCCCTGCCTTGCTCTACCTCCATCTGTCCTTGCCCTCTGTACTTCTGTCTATTGCTTCAGCTATTGGCCATGTCTTCGATGCAATAGTCTCCTTTTATCGTTATGTCCCTCTGATAAATCAATTTTATTGGGTTATCTCTAAACGTGCAATGATTCTTGGCAGATTTTGAGGTGATTTCCCAGAGAACTTAATTCTGATAATATGAGCTTTTATATGAGCTTTTAGCGACTGCTCAGCAGATCCTCTTAGCAAGGAAAATTGTCTCTCTTTTGCTCCAAGAAAATTAACCTTGGTTTATCTTGGCAATGAAACGACATGACAGGACAAGGTTCTCAGAGAAACAATACTACACTGTATGAGTATCTGTAACATTTTGAAATACCTCTTGTGTGACTATCTGTTGCACGGCGATCGAATGAATGGTAAAATTAGTTAATTTTGATGAATTGTGTTGGCATTGAAGCATATATCTTTTATGTTTTCTTGTACCTTTCACTCATACATAACATGATGCAATTTAAAAAGAAGCTTGGACTTCCAAGAAAAATTCATTTTTTGAAACATGATTGATGATTTTTGTAAGGATCTATATTCTACTGATTCAAAGGCTTTTAGAATCTGTTATTTTGCAGTGTTTACACTTCAGTGTTCTTTTAGATTGAAAACTCGAAGTCAAACACAGGCTTCTTCTTTCCTGTTTGACTGCAAATTGGAATTGTAAATTGGTATTTTGCTGCTTCTGAAGGCAAAAAATTAGACAACTTGTGGCTGCTTTTCATAACGAGATTTTCTAGATCACATTTACACTCACGACAGTAGGGACATGATTACATTAAAAATTACATTTTCTGAGTTAGATTGGAATATTATATATTTTGGAGACTGGACCATGCTTTGGTCTGCGTAGATTTCTCAGCCTCTGTGATGTGGTACTGATGTATTAATGATTTAGGGACAAACCCAGTTTATCTTGTTACACACTGATTGTCAATAGCATTATGGCAAACGTCGTAGAACTTCATTCATTCAGTCTATGTACATTTATGTTTCATTATTTGGTGGAGACTGTTTATTTTGAGTAGGAAGCCGGCTCTCCTTTCCTCTTGAGCTTCATTTGATGGTTTTGAAGACTTCTGAATAGCAGATGAAGGATCAACATTGTGGTATATTGGACAAGTCATAAATGTTCATAATTTCTGCATATGTTGGAACTGTTCAATATGTGTGTGAAATTTATAACCTTTTGATCTTGTTAGCCTAATTTATGTGAACCATATTTACAGATATCATCTATGGCTGCATGGTCATTAAAATTGACATTCATCGTTCTGATTGGATTTTGTTTCTTGTTATTTTGCTTCTCCTTTTCTGTCAATGGTAATAAATCTTTTCAGTTTTTATATACTTTATCTATCTGGCCTTGCTTGGTATAGCCCTGCAAATGGGAGATATGGCCTCATCTGTTATCCTGTCTCAGAAATGCTGGCTGAGATATAGGCTTACCAATTTGCTGCATGGGCATTCTTTATGGGTGTGTGCCTCTGTTTGGTTTGTCCAAAGGAACATCAAGGTCTATTCTGCTGCTTGTGTGTCACTCTGGATGATACATTACTTTGGGCTTGGAAGGTTTTTTGAAATTGAAGCAGTGAGACAATAATCATTGCATAGTCTTATTTGTTTCTTAGACTTTTTAGTTAGTATTTACTCTTGCAAATTAACTCAAAAATTCAAAGCTCTTCTTATTGTTTTTTAAAATTTTAAGCATGTGTTGACTTCACAGAATGAATTCTCCTTTATGCCCATGTTTGTACTGACTGTGAAACTGCTAGTCAAATGAGGCTGAATGTTAGTCATTGGAAACATTTCAGAAGATCATTTTGAAACTATATTTATATCTTGTGGGGAGATTGCAATTTTAATTATATCCTCTATAATGAAAGTGGTGTTTTTGCAGTGCCATGTTCATCCCCACTAAAAACATATATTTCTTTTGTATTTCTATTTGGTAAAAATCACACTCAAATGACACCTAGATGGGTATAATTTAAAATCCTGCCTACACCACTATTTGGCACTGTAGTGTAGTAAGGCCAAGAAAGTGGTCCATCCTCTTGCAACTAACAAGGACGACCCTTTGCTAGCCTGTTACAAGATGAATGGTGATTGGTTGGAGGTCAACAAAACAAGCCAATCAAACAAGCTGTCTGTGGGTGGACAGAGAAAGAGCACTGAAGAACACATTCCTTGTGACTGTGACACCACAGTTACTAAATGACCTCAGAGGTGTATTTTACTCTCCAAATGACCACTTGCATCTCAGAGATAGTAAAGGCGACTAAAGTTTCACTTCACTCCCACCATAATCTTGGAATGACCCTTGTCAGTAAGACTAAACAGTTGTGTATACTGCACAGGTCTTTATGTTTAAATGTAAATTATATCATTCACCTCTCACATGAGTATTTTTTGTCTGGAAAATAGGAACATACCTTGCATGAGGCAGGAGAGCTTTGGCTAATGCCTTGTTCAGCTGGCTTCATGCTTCTACATCTATGTAGCGAAGTGCCTAAAATGTAGCTTATGAAAATTTAATGTTGCTGATTTCCAAATTGCCTCTAATGCTTCCAATTTACTTATGAGTCCGCCATAAGACTCAGTGTGAGTGGGCGTCACAAACTTAAGAATCCTTGGACAGATGTATGAATTAGTCACAATACTAGCTCTAAGTGACTTCTTTGATTCAAGCAACTAGGGCTCATCATCACTTCAAATAGGAGCAATGAAAAATATCACTGGTCATTGATCAGGAATTGGTAAGATGTTCACATGCGCAAACATGCAAAACAAAAGTTGTACTTGCCTCCTATTCTTATGCAACACAATTATACATCATCTTTATCTCAAATGGCTTTGATATTGAAGAATATCCTTGCTGTCTACTTTTTCCTATTTGTTCATTGTTATGATATTCCTTTTGAAGACAATGCTAATGTTCCTTTGCATGCAAATATTCATTTGGTATCTTATTTGAAAGCAAGGAAACTTCCTTGAGGATGTTTTATGATCTGTCATTATCTTTCTACATGTGACGTTTTGTGAGCAGGTTAATAGGCAACACGTCCTTCTCTTCCTGTTCAATGATATATTGCATTGTTTACCTACATTATGCGTAGAATTTTTCATGCCGAAGTATGTTCTGATCTCATCTCTAAGCTGAGAATAATAACATTTAAGGGGGAAATACTTTTTTTAAATGCATACATCTGATGAGAATGGTAAAGACAAGATACTCAGCAATGTACTATGTAATTATCCTGGTTGATGCCTTTGCATTCTGCTTCATCCTGTCTTTTCCATATTTGATTGATGTCAAGATTAAGCTTGGAACTTTATATCCAAATTTCCAGACTTTTTCTGCTGCCTCATGTAAATTGCAACAACACCTGTGGAGTCTTGTTCCCTGTCCCTGACATCTCATGGCTGTGAGTTATGGTCTGAATCAAGCAGGTGCTGTTGGCTATCATTTCCCAGCCTCTTGTCATACATTCTAGGTTTCAGGCTTCTAGACGTCTTTCTATCCATGATATCTTGTTGACAAACATTTGCTCTTATAGAGTGGAGTACAACAACATGACAAGCCTACACTAGTTACAATGAATGCAATGTCTGATACATCTATTCCAAACATCAGTTTTTTTTTGTAAAAATGTGTTTTGCATCAACAGGATTATGAATGACCAAACAAATGCCCTTCTCAAACTTGCTAAATGTCGTTTTCTAGCTCTTGTTCAGATAAATGTAATTGCAAAGCTACCTTACATTTTGTGACCAAAGAGGCCAGTTTTTGAACGCTTAATTGTCAGGTATGTGCAAATTACAAGAGTAGAGCCTTTTGAGGTGATAGGTTGAATGTTTTTTTCTTGTAGATGGACACAAAGTAATAAACATAGGCTGCGCAGCAGCAAACCTTCAGCGAATAACACCTTTAGAAGATTACAATTACACCATAAAATTGTTTATTTGACCAAATTGCATATATTATAGGTATGCAGTAGTGGTCGAGTCATGGCCTATTATCTCTATTTGGCTGCTGCTCTGACATCTGCGCGTTTGCTTGCCTGGGTTTGTAAAAGCAGGGAAAGGCCTTATTAAACTAATTTACTGATATTATAGTACGGTTTTATTATGCATATACAAATTGTTCTCAAACTTTTCCAATCATTCAAAAAGTGTTAAATACAATCAAAAAGCACTGCTAAATGGTATAGGTGATATGTGTTGGAAAATTCATTGCTGTATAATAGTGTACATGCAACAGTGGGCAAGTTTTTGGTCCAATAAGAAAAGAACTGTTTTTAATATTTTTTCTCAATATTACAAAAAGTATTTCTATGTATCAGTCAGACCATGAAAAGCCACAACTAGACCACATAAGTCATATGTGTACCAAAGTTTATCCATGTACATGCAATAGTGACCGAGTCTTGGGCCAGAAACAAAAAACATTTTTTAATGTTGTTTTTTTTTTCAATCTTTCAAAAAACATTTATTTTCCACAGACCTTTCAAAGGGCACAGCTAGACCATATGGGCTATATGTGTGCCAACCTTATTCATTTACATGCAAAATCGACCGAGTCTTAGCCCGAAAACCAAAAAATACATGTTTTTCTATTTTTCCTCATTTTTAGAAAAAGTATAGACTATCTATCAATGAGGCAATCAAAAGGCACAACTAGACCATATAGGCCAGATCTGTACCAAATTGTATCCTTGCACATGCAATGGTTACTGAGTTTCGGCCCGGAAACGAACAAAAATATTTTTTATGTTTTTCTCAATATTTCACAAAGTACTAAATATCCATCAATCAAACCATCAAAAGGCACAACTAGACCATACAGGCTACATGTGTACCAATTTTCATCCATATATGTGCAATAGGGGCTGAGTTCTTGCCGGGAAACTATCTATCCGCCCGCCGCCCGGACGCCCGACCGCCCGACCGCCCGACCGCCCGCCCGGCGGACGGACAACTTTTGACCAAAGTGATAACAATACCTTCTTCGAACTTTGTTCGCTGAAGGTAAAAAGACATCTTGTGTATACCAGTGAATAGGCTTTCGCTAGTGTTCTTGAATAATTCTGAGATTTACATATTGTACGCCCCTGCCAAGGATGTATGCTGGAACATATGTGATGAACACTTCTCCTTTGACAGAAGATTGCATAGAGTCTTCATGCACAAAATAGACAAGATGGAAAAGGCACCTTGCCAAGGTCCTAATGACTAGCCACTGATCAAAAGGGATTCTTTAGGAAGGCTTCTCATGCCCAAGTATAGGCCCCAGGCTAAGGGGAAATCCCTGGATGTACTGTCGTCGTTGTACTGAAGGGCAACAGTGACCCAGTGCATTAATTCACAAAACAAATATGAAGTGACTTAGCCAGGCTTCATCGATTAGTCTGCAGTTCAGCAATCCAAATAATTCTTTTTCATGTCTTTTCAATTTCTTTTTCACTAAATTTTGTTCTCTAGCCACAACTGTATATTTCGATTGATATGATTAGTTTTGAAATAAAATGTTATTCTTACTGATTTGACTCACAAGAACTTAATCTACGCCAAAGGAATGAGTAATTTTGTGACTGAGCATCATGACTGATGTCAATACATTTCCCTTTGTCATCATTAGGCTAGAAACAGCAGAAATATGGAAGGTTCGTACTAACTATCTGTAAATGGTATAGTCTTGATAATTGGACGGTTATGTGACAAAGTGGTTTCTCTACCTTTTTTAAGTTCTTATTCTTATTTTCTAGCATCTGTTATGAATCATTTCCTCCAACAGAATCCTGCTTGATTTTTAATGGTAGCTGGTATTGGCAAACAAAATTTCAGGCAAGTCTACTTATTTCAGCTTGAACAATACTGTTGAAATTTCCATCCAATTGTTCAAACTTTGGAATTGAAAGGTTTGCTGTTTAGTTTTGAGAAGCCAAGCTTAATACAACTTAATTGATAAGCCACTGATCGAACAAAGGCTTTATTTTGTCTGCCGTGGCCAAGTAGTGCTCTTTCCTTCATTCTGTGTGAATCCATTGTTCAATCAGCTCTGTAGCCGTGTTACTGCCACTGAATTTGTTGACAATGAAACAATGATGGAATATGCAAAGGTCCATGTAAGGTATTTACTGTATTCTAGTTTTTACAGCAAGGCAAAATAAAAAGTGGTCCTATTTTCGGTAAGTGGCAAGGTGGCTTGGCAAATCTGTGATCAGGTTATGGAAATCAAATTGTGAAGGCGCAGGACATGGATTGAGTTAGGGCTTGGGAACTGTAATTGTGTGAAGTCATAGAGCCAGTTGGCAGCCAGTCATTAAGCCAAGGACAGGTATTGGCTGCTTCAGGCCAAAAGGTCATGGTCCAACACAGAAAGATGATTGGTGCCCCTAAGACAGGATGTGCCATCATCATGACCTCCCTCAATTGATGGTTTGCTTTCTTTCCATTGCATTTACCCTCCCTTGGTCCATCTCTGTCTATCCTTGCCTTCAATTTTTCTGTCTGGTAGCCCTTGGTCCTATCTGCTGTGGAATAATCACCCTTATACTGAGTGTCCTTCTGACAAATTGCTTTTGTTGCATAACCTTTAAACGTTGAACGATTACTGGTGGATTTTGTTATAATTGCCCTTGGCACAAAATTCTGTAGTTACTGCTTGGCAGATTCACTTTGCAAGGGAAATCAGCTCTTTATTGCTCAAAACAAATTTACCCTGGCTTATGTAGGTAATTACTTGACAAGGAGCTCAGGGAGACGAAGGAATCTTTCAAACCAGTTACATTGTTCTTTGTACTGTGTAATTTGTGAGATATTTGAACTTCCATGGTCTGTAAATTTTGTCTGGAGGTTCACAATGAAACTAGCCAGAGAAAATTGAGCAGTCTCAATACAGAATCAGGCAAAGGCAACCCATGACATAAATTTTACCAAATTCTCAGTTTGTCAGAAAGACAATTTCGGGATGCAGGTGTGTAATTATCCTAGTTGATGCCTTTGCATTTTGCTTTCTCTTGTCTTTTCCAAATTTGTTTGATGTCAATATTTAGCTTAGGATATTGTTTCAACATTTTCCAACTTTTTGCTGACTCATGCAAATTTCAACATCACCTGCGGAGTCCTGTTCCTTGTCCTTGAAATCTCATGGCTGTGAGTTATGGTCTGAATCAAACAGGTGCTGTTAGCAATCATTTCCCGGCCTCTTGTCATACATTCTAGGTTTCAGGCTTCTATGTAGATGTCTTTCTATCCATGATGTCTAGTTGACAAACATTTGCTTTTATAGAGTGGAGTACAATATCATCACATACCCTACACTAGTTATCAATATGTAAATGGCACTGCCATGAAATTCGCGCAGTATTGTCATTGAACTACTGCATTATCTTCTACTTTCCATGCAGAAGGCCAATTTACCTTTTAAAGGACTGGGCAAATGGGCAGATAGATAGAATAGATTGATAAGATCAGATCAGATCTATAGATAAGATTAGATGGATAGATAGATGGATAGTTGGATAGATAGATGGATAGTTAGATAGATAGATAGATAGATAGATAGATATATAGATAGTTAGACAGATTGCTCTGACAGCTGTGTAATTCAAGTCTGTGTTAAATTTGGATCTATTATGTTAAATTGTTGATGTCACATAACTGAGATCAATAAAACCATAGCTATTCAGAGGTGACTGCTTACTATTAGACTGTTACATAATTTGTTGATAGTTAATGAAGATTATGTAACCTTAAGTGTTGTTATGATTTCTTAATTGGTGAGCCATTTAAGTCACTAACTTTTGTGTTGATTTTTAATTTTCAGTCACTTCTTACAATCCGGGTAATGGAAATAATTATTTCCAATGTTGATTTAAATGCCTGAAATATGTCATTGGAGGTTGTTATACGACAAGACTGAAATTTTAAAGCTATTTTGGAAGATATTTGAGGTATTTTATTTATTTACCAGACTAAACTCTGACTAAACTACTAGCTCCACTTTCATGGCAACTACAGACACTTCCTGCTCATACAGTCACTGTAGACAGGAACACTAAACAGAATGAGCTGTCCTTGTGCTAAGTGAGCTTCGCTCATGGCTTCCTTTGGCAGCCATGAGCTGTGCTCATATAAATATGATGTCTGATTCACCTTTTCCGAACATCAATATATTTTTTGTTGAGAACGTGTAATGTGTCAATAGGATAGCGAAAAGCCAGACAAATGTCCCTATTCATGTAATTTTTCTGACTGCTATTAAACAAACATAATTGCTCGCTACTTTTACATTATATTACCATTGAGACCAGTTTCTGCCAAATTGTATGGTATTTGCACATTATCAGGGTTGAGCTCTCTCAGACGATATATTAAACAGCGCTTGCTTCTTGTAGACAGGCACAATGTAATAAAAAGCATCTTGGGTATGCCAGTGAATAGTCTCTCGCTAGTGTTCTTGAATAGTTCTGACTCTCTGAGGCTAACATATTGTATGCTTTTACCAAGGATGTATGCTGGAACATATGCGATGGATACTTCACCTTTGATAGAAGATGACAAAGAATCTTGGTGCGCAAAAAAGACAAGATTGAAAAGGCACCTTGCCAGGGTCCTAATGAGTTGCCACTGGTCAAAATGGATTCTTGAAGAAGGCAGTTTCTCAGGCCCAAGTGTAGGCCCTAGGCTAAGGGAAACCCTTCGATGTGCTGTTTTTTTTCACTAAAATTAGTTCTCTAGCCATGGTGAGTTGTTCCTTTGCGTAATAACTGAACGTTTAATTTGATGTGTTAAGTTTTGAAATAAATTTTTATTCTTCCTGATTTCTCTCACATGAACATGATCTGCACCAAAAGAATATGCCATTCTGAGTGTCTGAGCTTCATGACTAATGCCAACATATCTGCCCTCTTTCATCATTAGGCTAGAAACAGCTGAAATATGGAAGGTTCCTACTAAATATCAGTGAATGGTATTCTCTTAATAATTGGAAGGTTACATGACGAAGTGGTCTGTCTTCCTTTTTTTCATTACTTTTTCACATTTTCTGGCATCTTTTATGAATCATTTCATCCAACAGAACCCTGTATGATTTTTAATGGTAGCTAGCAAACAAAATTTTCATGCAAGTTTACTTCTTTCAGCTGCTTGAATGATTTTATTGATGAAATGAATATCGTTATTTCCTTTCATTCCCTTCATTTTCTGTGCCCATATTTATCCTTTCATTATTATTATTACTTAACATACCTAAATTGATAAGTTCTGCTCAAAATATAGCTTTAAATGTGTCTGCCCCAGCCGGATACTGCTTTCCCTTATTTGGCGTGAGTCCATTGTCCAATCAGCTCAGTAGCAGAGTTACTTGGCATTGGATTTGTTGACAATGAAACAATGATTGAATATGCAAAGGTCCATGTAAGGCGTTTACTGCATTCCAGTTTTTACAGCAGAAAAAAAAAGAGGTGGTCCTCTTTTCGGTAAGTGGCAAGGTGGCTTGGCAAATCTGCGATCAGGTTATGGAAATCAAATTGTGAAGGCGCTGGGCATGGATTGAGTTAGGGCCTGGAAACTGTAATTGTGTGAAGTCATTGAGCCAGTTGGCAGCCAGTTATTAAGCCAAGGACAGGTATTGGCTGCTTCAGGCCAAAAGGTCATGGTCCTACACAGAAAGATGATTGCTGCTCCTAAGACAGGATGTGCCATCATCATGACCTCCCTCAATTGATGGTTTGCTTTCTTTCCATTGCATTTACCCTCCCTTGGTCCATCTCTGTCTATCCTTGCCTTCAATTTTTCTGTCTGGTAGCCCTTGGCCATATCTGCTGTGGAATAATTGCCCTTATACTGAGTGTCCTTCTGACAAATTAATTTTGTTGCATAACCTTTTAGCGTTTAACGATTACTGGTGAATTTTGTTATAATTTCCCTTGGCACAAAATTCTGTAGTTACTGCTTGGCAGATTCACTTTGCAAGGGAAATCAGCTCGTCATTGCTCAAAACAAATTAACTTTGGCTTTTGTAGATTATTACTTGACAAGGAGCTCAGGGACACAAAGGAATCCTTCAAACAAGTTACATTGTACTTTGTGCTTAGTTATTTGTGAAATCTGTGAAGTTTATAAATTGTGTGTGCAGCTTTACAAAGTTACTAGCATTAGCAAATTGATCAGTCTCAATACAGAATGAGGTAGAGGCAACCAATGCAATGTTATAAGATCCTCAGTATATGGTTTCCTGTTGGCGTAGTGTCTCTGAAAAAAAAGAAAGACATTTCAAGCAATAGAAAGTACCTAATTAACCATAGCTATACCTTAAGAATTCCAATGGCAATAGTTATATGTGGTGCCCCTCAAAGTACATCATTTTACTTTGAACATTTTCATATTTAATTGTGTATGAAGTAGTGGTCTAGCTAAAATGGTAAATTAAATGTAGATGTGTAACAATGGCATTTTTAAAGATAGTTGGCATTGAAGCAGTCTGAAAGAGTCAATTCATATGATATGATTGTTGCTAATTGCAGTCATTATGATGTTGTAGTGTTATAAAAGGGGAGGCCGAGGTTTTTCATATTTTATCAATAATTTTTCCAGATATGGATTTATATTCTGTCGACACACAGCCTTTAGCATGCATTAGATATTCAATGTTTACCAATCAATAAATCAAATTAAGTTTAGATTAAAAAAGGTGCAAGTCAAACAAGGCTTCTCCTCTCTTGTTTGATGACAATTTGGCATTTTTCCACTGGTTTAAGGGAAAATTAGATTATGTTATTTGTGGATCCTATAATGGGATTTTCTTGATCATATTTACACCCTGAGTAGCACTATGTACCAAGATCTCTCCAGGGACACAATTGCATTAAAATTAGATTTGTTAGCGATAATGGCCCATTATTAATTGGCAACTGAAAGGAGATGTAGGCAAAGATTGTAGTTTTATTTCCAAGACTTAGCTATGCCTCGGTCTCTGTTCTAGTCTGCAGTTATATCGTTTAGGAACTTTTGAGTCTTATTAGCAGCATGATTTTCAAGCAAGATAGATATTTTTTTTGTCAGCTGCATTCTTAAAGTTGCAGCGCGTAAGAAGTATTTTGTTGAATTCAGTAAAGATAGGCTTTTTTTATCTGAAAGCCAGAAGGTCACACAAATTACAATTGAATTGAATATTAATTTATTTGTCATTGGCCACATATACACACACAAC
Organism: Platynereis dumerilii; assembly: GCA_026936325.1. Taxonomy (NCBI): domain Eukaryota; kingdom Metazoa; phylum Annelida; class Polychaeta; order Phyllodocida; family Nereididae; genus Platynereis; species Platynereis dumerilii. The sequence continues at coordinate 24,604,140 of JAPTHN010000011.1, forward strand.
AAGCAGGTGAATTTAACATTGAACTTTAACATATACATTTAACATCAAATTTTAACATTTAGATATCCTATGATGTGCCAATGAGCAGGAGATCCCTAGAGCTAAAAGCTGTGAGGGGGACCACCCTCATGGATAAAGAATGATGATAAATGGAGATGATGAAAATGTTTAGCACTGAGGCATGATATGAAATAATAAAAACCGGTAATTGACAGTCTGTTACACTACGGATATACAGAAAATAGAAACACTTATCATAACAAGAGCAGGTATACTGCCTCCATATCCCCCATGCCCTACACATCTACCAATACCCACCAGAATTCCAATTTTAGTTATGCCAAATATTTCCACCAGGGGGACAATTGTGCATACATGTAAGGAGGTGGAGACACCTGGGGGTGGAGTCGGCTTTTAAAAATAACATGGCTGCAGGCCAAAAGCACAGCAAAAAGTATTTGGGATGTGGAAATGGTTATAATATTTATTGATTTATGGTCAGATTTGACAAGTTTAGGGGGTTCTTTGAATGTTGGGAAAGGATGAGCATTGTGCATGGTGTGGTGTTTGAGATATTTGATGGACGCCATGACATGGAGACTAAAAGTAAAATCCCCCATAGCATAGCATGGGGGATAATTATGCACATGTAGGTACCAAGAAAGACAAAGGGAACTTTAACTAGAAATGAGTAACTGCAAGCAGTAACAAAACTTCACCTAGAAATATTGGTCGAAACGAAAAACTAAATGACAGAAATAATTTGAAAAGTTCCAAAGTAATTTGAAAAGTAATTTGAAACGTAATTTGAAAAGTAATTTCAAAGTAATTTGAAAAGTGCTTGGAAAAGTAATTTCAATAGTAATTTCAATGCAAAAGTAACATGGCAAGTAACATGACAAGTAAATTGACAAGTAAATTGACAAGTAAATTGACAAGTGCATCGACAAGTACATTGACAAGTTCATTGACAAGTACATTGACAAGTACATTGACAAGTACATTGACAAGTACATTGACAAGTACATTGACAAGTACTTGAATATTGTACATGTACCTGACCAATACCCGCAGACCATAACCTGTACCAAGCCTGTACATAATTTCATAACTCTAGGTGAAATACTGAGGTAACAGTGAGCAATTTCAAAATGGCCGCCATTTTGCGGCAGACATTTTGAATTTCTCCACACGTGCGTGAACAATACCCACAAGCCAATACGTGTACCAAATTTCATAACTGTATTTGAAATACTAAGGTCACAGTAGGCAATCAAAGAATGACAGCCATTTTGATTTAACTTGAAATATGAATTCTTCGCATAAAAAACATCTGAATGAGTACTTGAATCAGTCACAAACAAAATAACTATATGAAAATTGCATGGTGTTCAAGGTCATTGAAAATAGCACATTTTTGCACTAAAATTCGCCAATTGACCTTGAAAAATTAGGTCAAGGTCAAATGTGAAGGTCAATTTGGGGTGAATGGCAAAAAAGAATAGCAGTTTACTACATCATGTTATCAGCCAAAATCGATATTTCATGTTGAAATGACGAAGGTCACCAATTTTGATGACTTACCAATGTTTAAAATTACGTAACTCAGAATCCGGCCGAAGAAATGCAACCACAATACACCCACAGATGTCCTGTTAGTCAAGCAACATTTTGCCACAATTTGGGCCACTTTGCATGAAAAACGTGCAATTGCATAAGAAAAAACCATAAAACACTAAAAGTGGTCATACGGGACATTGACCTTGACCTACATTCACAAAATTAGGTCAAATTACCTAGAAAGGGTTTTAAAGAAACTTCCTAAAAGAACAATGAAATCCAGCCATAAACGAAAAAGTTATTGCCATTTGAAATTTTTTGAAGTCCAACTTTGGAGTGACCTCTGACCTTGAAAAATGGTCCGGTGTCAAAAAAACTCGGGGAATGTAATGAGGGCATATGAGGCTCCCTTCATGAATTTTTTGAGGGTAGGTTAGGGTGAAAGAATAATAATAATAAATAATAAATAATTACGAAAACAAGAAACTTCACCTATGGTAATAGGTGAAGTTTAATTACTATTCGACAGACACTTGTGATCACAGTGCAGGTGTAGTCTAGTGGACACATTCTCTGTGGTGATTGCAGTGCATTTGACTTCACAACAGGCTACAAATCACTTTTTTCCTCCCCGTGGGGAGGACTGGGGGACAAGTAGCCTGCAGTGAATTGCAAGTTGGTCCACTAGAAGCAGCTGCATAGCGATAGTTAAGTTGTAAGACTTGGCATTTTTAAGCATGAATAACAGTTGGGATTATTACAAACTATATTTTACTGGGCCAGAAGATATTTTTTTACATTTCTAGCAAATGCTTGTAAGCTCCTATCATACAAGCTATAACCTGAGGTGTCGTGGGCAAACGAAGAACACGAAATAGTGATATCAACAGTGCAGTATGTTGCACATGTCTATAATATCAACTGTTTCTGGATTCCTTGCCAAAACTTACAATATTTTAATTCATATGCAACTCGCAACCTGTCAATATTGAAAGCATGAGAACAGTATTTTACAGATATCACCCAGTGTCATCATTACCATGCATCACTCTGATTGGATGTCTTTTCTTGTTGTTTTCCTAATAACATGTTACATAGATTTCCTTCAGAGTTAATAAATCTTCTCCATCTTGTTACACACCGTATATATTATTATATATCTTTGCAAAAGTGCCATTTTCAGAATGTCAATTTTACATTGTGCTGCATCACAGTTTCACTGTCAGTTGACTGTAGTGTGTATTGCTTGTCATTACCTCAAGTGGAAGCATATCACAATGCTTTTTTGGTGTTGTTACTTTCTTTACTTTTACTTTTTCCAAACAAGAATATTCATGAAGATGTCTTTATAGTCAGTATAAGAAGTGTCTTGCTATCTATTCTACCTTGTTTTTTCTTGGCTATTTATCTTTCTTATTTAGCTCAAGCAGATCGCTTTTCCAAGAAGAACATCAAGGTCTGTTCCGTTGTTGCCGTGTCATACTAGATGATAAATTGCTGTGCACTTGGAGGCCATTTCCAAGAAGACACACTGTTCCCTAATATGTATGTCTGAAGACTTTTTTTCAAAACTATTGAACAGTCTAGCTCTTGCGAGGTAGGTAGAGGAAGAGTGAATTGTGGTAGGACAGGTGCCTTGTGACTGTGACACCATTGGGAATTACTAAATGCGACCTTGCATGTGTTTTTTAATCTCCAAGTGTCTCCATGTTCCCAGACATAGGGTCAAAATGCGACCCACCACACTGCTCCAACTATCATCATCCTTGATGGCTCTTTTATTGGTTGGTTGATCATAAGTGATGTGCCGAAATTTTTTGTTTCTTAAACTAAATGCACACAATCTGACGCCATTTCTGACTTTGTGTTGCCAAAAGGGTGATAGGCGATTATGCTTTGCCAAAAGTAGGAAGCTCCTCTGGTACCAATCATAAAATCATACTTGCAAAAAATAACAATATGCAAAAATGGCTATTTGTGCTATATATGTCAGCCTCAAACACTAGATGAAGAAGTCAAGTCTCTAAACTGGTAAAGGTCATGTTGATGTCTGCTTCCTACATCACATTAATTTTGGAATGATTACCCCTTTCAAAACATGTTCTTTGTTCGGTAAAGCAGCTTTCGTTCTTTTTTATAAATTGTTTCTTTCAATCGTCATATGGAAAGTTTTCAGGCCGGAAAATAGGAACGTGCCCAGCATAAGGCAAGAGAGCTTTGGCTAATGCCTTTCAGACCAGTTGGCTTCATGCTTATACATCTATGTAGCAAAGTGCCTAAGTTGTAGCTTATCAAATTTTCATGATGCTGATTTTCAAATGGACTCTAATGGTTTAGATTTATTTCACTACTGATGTTTACTTGTTACTGGAACAAACTCCCTGAAACATGCTTGTGCATAACCAAGACTACCTTTGAAAAGACTGTCAAAAAGCTATCTTGAGTCAAAATGAATACAATATATCTGATATATATTCCAAATATTGTTCTGAATATTGTTCTGAATGTATAGATATTATACATACCGGATATAACAATGCCTATGTCTTGTGATTCTCTGTCGGGAACTAAAGTATATAATAGAATCTTTTATTCTTCATAATTCTGAGGCATACATATATTATTGCATGCTCTTCCTACTAAAGATGTATTCTGCTACTTATGCTATGAATATATCTTCCATCTATAGGACATGACTAAGCATGGGGGTGGGATGATACAGAATGGGAAAGGCACCATACTATGAGTTCGCCACTGGTCAAAAGTGATTCAGGAGGTAACCTTGTCAGGGTCAAGTAGAAAATACACTACAATTTGCGATTTGTGGTATATTATGATTTCCATTAACAAGGGCCCTCCTGATATCCAGTTTGAAGAATTCTGGAGCAGTATCTGATTTCTATTGCTGTTGGACGCTGTGTACCACATGTGAGCTCCTACTTTGTGCTTTATCTGACCATGGAAAAAGGGAAAAGGGTTGAAAGGCAAAGAGGGATAACTGGCTAGATTCATCAGAAAAGTGATTCTTAAGCATTATGTAGCCAGGCTTCATTGCTTAGTCGGATGGGTATTTTTAACTGAAACACTTTCCGCAGAGAAAATATAATGAAGTGTTGATCAATATGTGTGGTGTTTTAAAAATGCTTTCTAATCTGCGAGACATGTCCCGGACCACTTCTAGTTTTTAATTAAGCTGTTTAGTAATGATTCTGTTGAGCAGCTGCAGATTATATTTTGCTCCTATATTTCCGATTTGATGTTATTCTTCCTGAAACGACTGTCAGGTTACTTGATCTACACCAAATCGACCGGCGCTGAGGCATTATGGTGTTTTAGCTTCATATTAATCGAGTTATACCAGTCATCTGTCATCATTAGTCTACAAACTGATGAAATATTAAGGCTCATACTAACTACGAATGGATTGTCTGTTTCTTCTTAATTGGAAGGTTAAATGATGGAATGCACTTTTTCCCCTTCGATGAAAATTTTTTTTTTAGCATCTATTATTCTATGGCAGTTTCCAGGAATCATTCTATTTTGGATTTAATTTTATTGATGTTTTCTTTGTTTACTCTTGAGGCATATTTTGCAGTTTTCACTGTTATATAAAATTTTCCATCTTATTTAAACTGTGGAAAAAAATGATTTCTGATTTCGAAATGCTTGATTTTGGTTTCCAGAATCGTTCATTGAGGCATGCTGGCAATTATAAGTTTGCTGAAGCTTTATTTGTCTTCATGCTAAACTTTTGGGGCATGGCTGACCCATTGTGACAAGCACACCTCTTGCGAAACACTCTGGGAACCTACAACTTCACCACCTGCACCCACCAACCCCGTCCTTTTTCATGGTGCCCGATCTCCATTGAGTAATTTCTTCCCTTGCAGTCTTAAACTATGGAACATGAACTTTAAAAGCTCCGAGCATGCATTTCAGTACAAAAAATGTATCTTCATGGGGAACAAAACTGCAGCCGGAAATGTACTGAAATGTGATATCGCTGCTCAAGCTAAGAAAATTGGAGACGACGTCGGCACCTCACAAGACTGGCAAGACACCCAACAAGGCACCATGAGTGAGCTACTAAAAGCCAAGTCCCGTCAATGTCCCCAGTTCGTACATGCCCTCATGAACTCTAAAAGCCGCCCCCTCGTTGAAGACACTCCAAACCCTTACTGGGGTCGCGGCTCAAATGGAAACGGGCTGAACATGCTTGGCAGACTGTTGATGACACTCCGAGCCGAAATATCTGCCAACAGTTTTACGCCGCACCCATCAAATCAGCCCCCTCGAAATGACTTTGGACGCAGCAACCCCCGGTCACATGCACAGCAACTTCGGTGTTTTAACTGTGGTGAGGCGTCCCACACAGTTGACACGTGCGGACTTCCTCGCCCTCTCAGATGCTACGGCTGTGGTGGCTCCGGCCACAAGAGGAAGTTCTGTCGTAGCAATGCACAGTAGGAGACTGGCCAAGACAGTACGGCCGGACCCAGAACTGTTGTGAATTTTAAAAATAATGAACTTTTAATTTTAAACGATGAACTGTATGATGTTTTTAATGTTCATGTTGACTTACACACTTTTAATCGATATGGTGCTTTGAATGAATGTTGTGATGCTTATGATCTGTCTCGTGTGGATGAAAATGTAAATAGTGACTTTGTAGGAGTAGATGATCTCGTTGATGTTCCTCATGTTGCTGATGGTCTTAGTTGTAGAAATGTTTTAGTGACAAACTGTGTACCAGCAAACCAAGAAAAAGACAATCCTAGCACTAGTGAAAATGAAGGTTTGATCTCTGATAATCTTAATAATTCAACAAATAGGAATCACAACGTAATTGAAAATAGTTTAATTTCAAATGCAGCAGAAAACCCTAATGAGGACCTTTCCAAATTTGCTAGATTAAATGTCAAGAAAATGATTTTTTCACATTTAAATGTTAACAGTCTGTCTAACAAGTTTGTGGAGATACACCAAATTTTATGTAAAGGATTATGTGACATTTTATTTTTATCTGAAACAAAACTAGATAACTCTTTTCCAAATGCGCAATTTCATGCCGATCAGTACTCCATTCATCGACTTGATAGAAATATCCACGGTGGTGGTCTAATGTGCTATGTGAAAGAATCCATCCCTCACAGATATAGGCCAGATATTGCTGTAAATGATAATGGTATAGAAACTGTTGCAATCCAAATTAAAACTTCAAATAAGAATATGCTTTTCCTACATATCTATAAACCTCCAAATATAGCTGTAAAGTTTTTAGCGGATGCATTAGAAACCATGCTAAATAAATGCCTTTCTGAGTGTGAAACTATTTACATCATTGGAGATTTAAATGTTAACTTTTCAAAACAACCTAACCAACTATCCGAAACTTGTGATATGTTTGATCTTAAACAGTTAATAAAAGAACCCACTTGTTTTAAGAGTCAAAACAATCCAACTCTCATAGATATTATTCTCACAAATAATCCAAAATCTGTCAAGCAGACCATTAACTTACCATTAGGAATAAGTGACTTCCATAACTATATTAGTGCAGCAACAAAAATCCTTTGCCCAGTAAATGAACCAAAACTTGTAAATTATAGATCTTTCAAAAAATTTAATGAAGACAGCTACAGAAACGATTTAGAAACTGCACCTTTTCATGTCTCTCAAATATTTGATGATGCTGAGGATCAATTGTGGTATCATAATACCTTGTTGCTAAATGTTATTGATAACAATGCACCACGAAAACAAAAGATTGTAAAATATAAACAACTACCATATATGAATGACAATTTACGTAAAGCTATTAATGTTAAAGCGTCACTTAGAAGAAAGTATCAGAGGCAAAAATGCCATGAGTCCTGGCATAAGTTTAAAAGACAACGAAACCTTGTCAATAGACTTAAAAGAATCTCATTAAAGAAATATTTCGATGAAAACTGTAATACTCAGAAAAATAAAGGGAAGCATTTCTGGGAGGTTGTTAAACCATTTATGACCAATAATATAAAGACTAGCAATCAAAACATAACATTGTATGATGATGACACTCTGTTAAGTAAACCGACAGATGTTAGCAATACTTTCAATAAATTCTTCGTAAATATTGCTGATGACCTTTGTGAACCAAGTGAAGTTAAGGAAATGTCAGCTGATCAGGTTATTGACCACTACAAAGATCATCCAAGTGTTAAACTAATCCAAAGCTACTCAAAAAACAATGTACAACCATTCAATTTCAGCCCTGTAAATCAAACAGCTGTCCTAAACAAACTTAAACTCCTGCAACCAAACAAAGCAACTGGTTTTGATTACATTTCCCCCAAATTCCTAAACAAAGGTTGCAACGCTATCAGTGTAAATCTCACGCCAATAATAAATAGATGTATTTTAACAAGTAATTTCCCTGACTATAATAAAAAGGCTGAGGTAACTCCTCTCTACAAAAAGTCTGACCAATTAGCCAAAGAAAATTACAGGCCTGTGAGTGTACTTCCTTCAACCTCAAAAATTTTTGAAGGAATCTTATGTGACCAGTTACTTAATTTTATGTCTCAGTCACTGTCAAATGATCTCTCGGCTTACCGTAAACTCTATAGTTGTAATAATGTACTTGTTAAATGTATTGAAAATTGGAGGAAGGCGATGGATGATAATTACCATGTCGGGTGTATTCTAATTGATCTTTCTAAAGCATTTGATAGTTTGCCACACGGACTCTTAATAGCCAAGTTACATGCCTATGGTGTTTCAAAAGAAGCATGCTCACATATTATGAATTATCTGCAAAATAGAAAACAAGCTGTAAAATTAGGAAATATCCGTAGTGAGTGGCTAAACTTAAAAAATGGTGTCCCACAAGGATCACTTATGGGTCCATTACTTTTTAATATTTTCATAAATGATTTCTTATTGGACTTAAAGAAGACATGTGAAGTTTATAATTATGCTGATGATAACACTCTGTCATACTCCCATAAAAACTTATCAGTTGTGAAGAATAAGCTTGAGCAAGCCTCTGAACAGGCAATTTTTTGGTTCAAAGCTAATTATATGAAAGCCAACCCTTCCAAATTCCAGGCAATATGTTTCAGTCGAGACAACCAACAAATAGAATTGGAAGTGGAAAATAAAACTATTAAATCTGAACCAGTTGTCAAGCTGCTGGGAATCCACATTGACCAAAAGTTAAACTTTAACCACCATGTCTCAATAATATCAAAAAAGGCAGGAAGACAAATAAATGCATTGCAAAGAATATGCAAATATGTTGACTATGAAGGCAGACTCAGGGTATATGAGGCATTTGTGGCTTCTAATTTTGTGTATTGTTCCTTAGCGTACAATACTTTCTCTGTCGGCCAGAGTCGAAAAATTGAGAAATTGAATAAAAGGGCCTTAAGATTAGTATGTAATGACTATGAGAGCACATATGATGACTTATTGATAAAAACGGGTAAAAAGATGCTGTATGTAAACCATAGAAATAATTTAGTGGAATTTGTGTTTAAAGTTATAAATAACTTGGCACCACCAATGGAAAGTAACTTTTTTGAGAAGCAGGTATCTCCATATAACATGCGCGACAGTAACAAAATTGTACTTTGTCAGTTTAATACCATTCAATATGGTAAAAAGTCAATAAGGTTTCAAGGTCCTTCATTATGGAATTCACTCCCTAACTATCTAAAATCTTGTGAAGAATTTAGTTCATTTAAGTCAGCTCTACTAAAAAGTAATTTCCTTAAGAACTGTGACTGTACTTTGTGTATACTATGTTTGAGAAACTCCATATAATATCAAATGACGCTAACTTGTTATCTTAAAGCAAATTAAAATCAAATGTCGCTAACTTGTTTTGTAATGTAACTTGAGTTTCACCTTTTTCATTTCTCATTTGTATATATCATATTATCGCCTTATTGTTGTGTTATTTTACTTGTCGGTTAAAAGCTTTGTAGCTTATGTTTCTTGTTTTTATTGTCATCACCGACGTGAAATAAAGTTTTATCTTATCTTATCTTTTTTTTTTTAGTACATTACAAGAAAATTATGTCATTATGCCAATTGCCTCAGTGTCCACCTGCGTCTTTGCACAGGCACATTGTCATGATTATAGGCTTTATCGATGTTGTCTTGTTGTATGTCCCTCATGTTACTGCCCATAACCACTAGTGTGCCCAATTTGGCATGGATATCATATCAGTACCTATGGCAAGTCTTCAATCAGTTAGACTATTGGTGATTTTGGCAAAGATCAGATCCTTTCTTTGGGAAATATATAGCAACATAGTTGGCAAATATCGATTGTTATAATATGGCATTTATGCAATTGGACAAAGGATATTCAGTGCCAAAATGCCATATTATCGCTCATTACCTATTTTGCCATATTATATTTAGCGTATAAATATTATATTATCACACATCGACTTTTACTAACTCTCACAAATACCCTTACAATTTAATATCCACAGAAGTCTGATATTTTTTACATATTTACTTTTGTTTTCCATCTCAGGCAGGGGCGTGGATCCTGGGGGGGGGGGGGGATGGGGGGATGGGGGGATGCATCCCCCCTAGGATGAGCCTAGGGGGGATGATCATATGATTATCCCCCCCCTAGAATCTCAAATATATAAAATTAGTATTGGCAATTATTAGTTATATTTAGTTGTTTTTTCCTTCATACCAGTTGGATGTCATATGGAATATACAAGCAACAGATCTGTGCCTCAGAGATTAACTTAGATAATGTCAAATAATTATATTGGTTTCGTGTGCCCCTAAGTCCCCCGACACGCAACGTTCGACCCTTTGGACCTCGCGCGAAGTTGCGTTCGCTGAAATCATCCCCCCCGACCAAAATGAAAAATCTATGCCCCTGTTCATCTGAATCAATCACAGTCTTTTTAGGATATTTATGGATATTTGTGAGTGGCTGTATCCTTTGACCATATTCACATCATGTCCATTCCTGTGCTATGCATTATATACTGGAGTGCCTCAATGTTCCATATTAGTACCAATCTATAATTATCAATTTACTAATGATTTGTTTTTATTCTTTTCAGGTGAGTCATGAACCTTTTCTCTGAATATTTGTGTTGTTCAAATTCCAAGGTAAGACCAAATTTATACAATTGTGATATAATGGATATCTGAGAGTTGGTACATCATAATGGGCTGGCCTCCTGTTCGTTTATCATCCTGACTTAATTAATGTCAATGTGGACTCAATTAATGTGAAGGGGCCATGAAAAATATCAAAAGGGCCATGATCATGAAGTGACCATAGGATTTTATTTTGATGAATGTGCTCGGAAATTGTGTTGGCATTGTCTAAAAGTTTATTCAGTGATCGGAAACAGTCTACTGATTTGCCTAATTTGACCAGCATTTGAATGGCACATTTAAAACTATTGTTTGCTTGAATTATCCCTGCAGATTATTATTTTTGGCTGGAAAAAGTATTTTCTTCTCCACTGATTTACTAACCAAATGGCAATGCATACCTCCAGTGGTCCCCCGCTCCAACAGGTGCTATATTTTTTAGAAACATTGTTATTGTTTATTACACCCTAAAATGTATTCTTTGACTGCATTTTAGCCTAAAAACATTCGATCAGCAGCAAGTATATTTGGTTTTATGGTGGACAATTTCCCATACCATGTAGCAGGGATTTCCTTCAGGCCTAAATGTAGACCAGAATTGCTTCAAACCATTCTGAAGCACTGAGATGATATATAAACATTCTGCGGCAAGTGTTCCATTTTGCAGCCTTTGTTCTTCCCACCTTTCTGTACTTTGATAAATTTCTTCTCTTCAGAACACAATGCTATCTTGCACGCAAATGCTCACTTCACTTCTTTGTATGGGCAAAACAAACTTGCTTCAGGATGCGCCCTGATCCGCCTCCTATGTTTCTTCCTTTGAAAGTTGAGTACCCAGGATTTAGCGCTACAGCCTGCAGTCCTTCTGGGATATATTCGGCTTGCAGAAGAAAGAAGTGTCTGCATTGTTCGGTTATATCTTGCTCTCACGCTCATTGTTTGAAAAGAAGTTGTACACCTTATAACTAGCTGTTTGTTTCTGTTTTGCTGCTGTGAGTGTAGTTTTATACGACAAGGCAAACAACTGTGAACTGGGCTGTGCACAGGGCTGTCTATGAAGTTATCAAATGGGTAACATTATATTCCATAATGTGGTCCAAAGTAAAGGAGCTGTGACCTGAATGTAAACTGATAATTTATTTCGTCAGTTTCTTATTTTCCCTTTGTTTGGAAGGCAGTTGCATTGCAATCATCACCGAGGATAATGCAACATCATAATGGTTTTCCTTGTTCAGAGGCATATTGTCTTTGAGATTTGCGTATATGGGAGAGACTTGTAAAACAAAGTCATCTTGAGAAGCAGAATTGGGAAGAAATAGGATGTGTCAATCTAATGAACACTTTAAGACACACAAAGTGGATACAAGGGGTAGATATGATAGTGATTTGTCAGGCACAGGTACAGTGTATTAACCCAGATGTTAACCACTGTCATCACTTGGCCAGTTTTTGCTGACTTATCACTTGTAAATGTCCCTTTGGTGCATGTTATTAAACCCAATTTTTGACAGATCACGCCGATTACATTGTCATTCCATCCTGATGGGAGAGTTTCAGCATATTCCTTTTCAATTGGAGTCACTTGAGTGAGAAAATGCTGAAGTGTGGCACTTTTCAATGGCATATGTCTTGTTATTATGTTATTTAATAGTCATATGTCAGTTATACAACCCAAATGGTTTGGCGATATCTATATTACATCAGCAAGAATTTTTATGCAAGGCGTACTGTTAGTGCAGTTATATAACTGTTGGAGATGTGCAGACGTTTCTGCTCCTAGCCTCACAATCATACACACGACACATCTTAGGTGGCAAAGCTCTCTCTCCTGAGCAACTTTCCTCTTCATGAATCTACAATTGGCTTTCTGTGTATTGACAAGCTGGAAGTTTTTTCCAGAGTGACTCTTGATCCAATAAGAGCTGAGGGAATCTTATCTTGCCTTGCCTATCTCAATCGATGAGCTACAAATCCAAGGTGCCTAAATTGCCTCTGTCCTAGCAAGCTGCATCTTTCAGGCAGGTTTCTTCCTTGTAATCCGTGTTACTAAAAACTCAAAGACACAACAACTGACCACATATCCAGCCTCAATAGATCTGTTGCACAGTATTTGTTGACATATGGGTCTATTTACTAGTCAGTGAAGTGGCTGGATATTTCCCCATTTCTGTCACCAGGTTACGGTAATGGTATTTTGAGGGTGCGTGGTATGGATTGAGTTAGGGGTTGGAAACTGTAATTGTCTACTGCCAGCCATAGGGACGTGGTCCAGCAATGCAATACATTCCGTGTCCTTAGGCAGGGAGTGTCCTTCTATAAAAATTGTATATCCCTTCATTGCATTTGAACTCATCTTTTTTATGTCCATATGTCCTTGGCTCTGAACCTTGTTTGCTCCTTCAACCCTTGACTATCTTGTAATATTCAATTTAATTCCATGACTATTGATAAATACATTGTAGACTAGTCCTACTAAAAAAATGTACACCATGTTGTGTGAGTTGTTGGACAGTACAACACTTGTCTATCAAACCGTTCAAATGCAATCCCATTGTGCTTAAGAATGAAAATTGTTGGTAAGAATAGCACATGGCTGTGTTACAGGTGATTTCATTACCATGCGATTCTTGTCATTCACACTTGGCTGTGAGGAATCAATGCTAAACCAGCACTTACTACGTTTGATAAATCAAATGTGTGACGTTCTGTTGTTTCTAAACCAATCAGATTAACTAAAAATGACATGTATTTGGTAGGTCTAGAACCTAAGAATCGCATACTAATGAAATCACCTGTAAGAGTTGTCTGTGTCACTGGTTAGTTCTGATTTTCTGAACATTGAGATGTATCAGCAGCCGTGTCGCAGGAACCAAACATGAAATTGTCAGTTTTCGTAGCGTGGACCCATAGTCAACTCGGGAACATCAGGTATAACTTTCTCATGAAACAGCCCATGCAGTGTACATGCCAATCTCTGGTTGATGCAAAAAGACAATCTGAGAATGGATATTTCTGGATTTTTGTAGGAGAAAAAAGATCACGGTCAGAAGCTAATATGAAAAACCTCAAAGGCTTACTCTAATTCCATAATGAACATAACAGGCTTCAACATATTTTATCTTGTTAATATGTAGGTAAAGAGCATCGCCTACAGTTTGTTAATATGTTGGTCAAGAGTAACTCTGCTACATCGTATTCACAATATTATGATACAATATTATGTGACTGCTTGAAATTGAACATTTATGCAAAATTAGAGAACTCATTTGGTCATTGGGAGATTTCATGAAGGTAACTGAGGCAATCTGAAATTTCCTTTTATGAGATTTTTTTCCACGAAGTGACCCCAATAAACGTGATGCAGTTCTGCAAAGAAAAATAAAACTGTTGAAAAGTATTGAAAGAGGTTTCATATTTTTGAGAATTTGCTGACTCTCTTTTCTGTCAGAGATATCTTAAAATGACAGTTATACACAGATTTTGTTGCACTCATGATTGAAACAATGTAGGCTATCTGGTGAATGAATGCCCTTAAAAATTGGGATTTACTACCAATTGCTCAATGGCTTCCAGAATTACACCATTATGGTGTCTGGCAACCCTGGTTGATATGAAGTATAATCAATGTTTCTGAAACTAGATTACTGTCTTTTTGAAGAAGGAATGTGTTTTATGGGCATTCCTCAAAATGGCCTCCTTGAAGCTGAGTCTTTCCATTTAGTTGTTGCAATAATGGTCATTTTATGCAATGGGTCTTGCCTTTATGTATTGAGAGTGCTGAAGACCTGTCTGGCTTTGTACGTATGACAGATTGCGATGAGGCTGTCACAGAGGCATAAAAAACCAAGGTCTATTGTTAAAGACCTTATCTCAATGTGCTTGCCTGATCAAGCCAAATCCCCTAGATTTACATTGCCTCATCTCAATCACACATATCGAGTGGAAAAAGAAGTGAACTCATTTGTTTCCTTCTGCTAACGCGTGCAATTTTGACTAAAGGTGTCCATTTTACAAATTTAACCCCAGAACTACTGATGGACCAAGAGTCCATTATCTGACTTTGGAATCTGTTTAACCTCAGACAATTCCCAACACCTTTACTGCATTGATTTATGGCACATTAAAGTCGATTCAATCATCTGCAATGGTTTTATTTCAGAAATGCTGTAAATGTAAAACCTTGACAGACAATAAAGAATTTATCTGTTTGTAAATCACAATGAAATTGCGGCAAACTACAATAAAATTTATTGCTTCTCTTTCTTGTGATCTGAGACAGAGACTTCAAAACATTGTTTTTGGTTTTGAAGTATCCTACATTAAACTCATGAATGTGGCATTGGTACTAGTTCATGCATGTACAGTTTATAGTAGTCAAAGGGATAAATTTCTGAAATGTAGAAACTCATTATCATGAGTTGTTCGCTTTTCCACTTTTGTTTTTAAAACAAATTATCATATATACCATCTTGATCTCTGAATATGTCATTTTGGGCATATACTGTCCTGTACAGGCATTGCAGCGCAATAAATTATTACTCGTGGCAACTTTATGCTCAAACACTTAAGTGAATAATAAGGTGTATGCTTAAGGTGGCTCGATACTCGTGAACTTTCCAAGATAGAATTTCTTAAAAATACTTTAAAATGATCCGAAATATAGTTCATAGCAAGGATATATAAACGAAAGTGGTCGCTACCAGCCTTTCTTTCAAAATATTTGAGGTTATGTAAAAGAAAGTCAGTCCACGCAAACCGAAAAAACTCAATTTTTTTCTTACTATTTTTATTGAAAAGTTTTCCCTGCCATTCAATGGCCATTCATCCTATGTTATTAAATGAAGCATGGAATTAAAGAGGTCAGTTTTATGGAAAAGCTGATTAAAATTCCAGAGAGATATATCACTTTTCTAGGGGTTCGGAACTATAGTTTCGATTTTGAAACTTTTAATCTTTTTTATGAATCATAGCGCTAAAAAAAAGGACGAGATAGAATGTTCTATTTCTTTGTCATATGTTTCCAAATAAAGTGAGGAACAATATAATTATATTGACAAGGCTTCCAACGGGCCTGGAAATTGATATAACAATTTATTTATATAACAGAGTCATTTTTGCGAAATTAGACATGCTTGCCGAAAATCGCTTATAGAAATTTTCTTCTAAAAGCAGAAAGCTGAAAGTCCGTCGGTGTTTAGTATTCTTCATAGCGCATCTAATAGTGAAAACCACAAGTCTCTAACCCTATTAGAAGTCCCGCAAATGCTAAACGAAGCGACCGACGCATGAAATTCGAAGAATTAAAAAAAACATGTATCCTGAATCAGTGTCAGCAGTGCTCAGCTGAATGGTGACGTTACGAGAGATAGGGCCTGCCTGGCTGTGCGGAAATATGTGCAGGTGACGTAATTTCGTGGGTAGCGAGCCACCTTAATGTCTGGTCCATGGCTAATAGTAACATGTTTAAACGAATAAATCACAAAACAAGGAAACATCCTCCAGCTGCTTGATATTCTTCTGAAGGTTATGTTTTGTTTGACCTTTAAGGCATTGGGTTTATTAATTTTCTCATGAAGGCAGGTCCTGTGAATGGTTAAGCTAAATATAAATTTTGATCTATTTCTTCAGAAGTTAATTTATGTCGAGCATACCGTCATTGTATGTATATATCTATATTGAAGCTTTTTGAGATATGCGGTCTCTCCTACTTTCAGCCTTATAAATCTTACGCACGACACATCTTTGGTGGCAAGAGCTTTCTCTCTTTCTCTCCTGAGCTACTCTCCTCTTCATGAATCCACAATTGGCTTTCCGTGTGCAGACAAGCTTGGGAGGTTTTTTCCAGGGTGACTCCTGATCCAATTAGACCTGGG
Source organism: Platynereis dumerilii (assembly GCA_026936325.1). NCBI lineage: Eukaryota > Metazoa > Annelida > Polychaeta > Phyllodocida > Nereididae > Platynereis > Platynereis dumerilii. The sequence continues at coordinate 24,620,699 of JAPTHN010000011.1, forward strand.
TGAATCTTTTCTTCCTTGCCTATCTCAATCGATGAGCTACAAATCCAAGGCCTTAATTGCCTCTGTCCTGGCCAGCTGCATCGTGTGGGATCGCCTCGTCCTTGGAAATCTTGTTACCAAAAAACTCAGAGGCACAATTGACCCCATATTCAGCCTCAAAAGAGTTATTGGCACAGTATTTGTTGACAATGAGCAATACCATTTAGAAAGCCGCACATGATGTATTTAGGCGCTATGATGCGGGCCTATATTTACTGGTAATTAAAGTGGCAGAATTGCTTAACATTTCTGTCACCACGTTATTGCAATCATATTGTGAAGGTGCAGGAGGAGGGCATGAATTGATTGAGGGGTTGGAAACTGTATTGTGTGAAGTCATAGTCAGCAGGCATTCAGCCAAGGACATGTATTGGCTTCTACAAATCACAAGGTTGTGGTCCATCAATTGGTGCCCCAAAGACAGGAAGTGCCATTTTCATATTGTCCTTCCATTGCCATCTCACTTCCTCTCCTCTACACCTTCTCACTTCCTCTCCTCTACATCTAGCTCATCGATAGACTTCCATATATTATGCTTCAAATGAAGTTACTTGTGCAAAATATAATGGACAGTTTCTGTAACAATTATGTAAATATTATACCAATGCTTTGGCAAGTGAAAATGGCTGTTTCTATGTCCAGAGTATTGTGGCAATTTTCTAACAACCACATTTGTTCAACCGCTGAGAACTTCGTACCAGCTGCATTTTCAATTAGCTGTTTGTACGTCATATTGAGTGTTGGCTTGTTGCTACTGATGACTGAAATTTTTTCCTTGTCATAGGTACCGTACCTTGGAGTGCCCATAAAAAAGTAATTTTGTTCCCCATGCATATGAATGGCACAAAATTGCAAAATGTACAGCTGATTTGTCCATGGCTCATTGGCTACAAAAGTGGCATTTTATAGTTCCCAGTTGATGTTAAGTACTGTAATTCTAGTAGGTAATTCTTGTCTTTTTTATTTTCAAAAAAGCCTGGAAGAAATCCTTTGGATTGAAGAAAGAATGTGTTTTATTGGCTTTCCTGAAAAGGCCTCCTTGAGGCTGAGCCTTTCCATTTAGTTGTTGCAATAATGGTCATTTGATGCGCTGGGTCTTGCCTTGATGCATTGGAGTGCTGCTGAACTGTCTAGCTTTGTATGACTGATGGCGGTGAAGCTGTCATAGGGGCATACAAAACCAAGGTCTATTGGTGAAGACCTTATCACAATGTCCTCAAGCCCAATCACCCTGGATCTACATCATCTTCTCAATCACACATTGCATGAAAGGACAAGTGAACTTTTATGTGCCTTTGCTGATCATCATGTATGATTCATTAGATGTATTCCCTTATTTTGACTGGGACATCCTCATTTCCTCATTGTTACTAGATTGTGTATTTCTGCTTATATCTTATTCTTGTTACATATCATATTTTGTTGTATATCTGGCCTTGCTTGGACCAGCCCCAGATTTGTGAGATATGACCTCATCTGTTTCATTGACATTCCTTATGGACTGGAGGATGTAATTTTGGCTTGGCCAATCACATGCAACCTTAGGAAAAGGGTCATTTGCACAGAATGAAGATTTCTGTTTTATCCTCAGTGTTTGGCATTGCCATTGCTGTTAAGCTAAAGGGGCCCCAAATATAAATATTGTAATTCCAACTTTACTTGTATTATGTTTAGTTATGGTTGAGGTTTTGGAGTGCCCTCTTACTTCGGCGTTTCCTTGGAGGGAAACTTCATTATTTGGCTGATATTTCATTCTTTTTATTGTTTCACTTTTCAATGAGTATATCAATCATTCAGGTTCATTAGATAATACATTCTCGTTAGCAGATTGTAGAACATTATTTTAAGAGTAAGACAGTTGTAGTAACACAACAAACCCTGTGCAGCTATGTCGATTTGGACTGAAGTTTCACCTGTTGCTTATTGGCCTTGCTTGTCTACTATAAGGAAAATGGTGATAAGCTGAGGGCCCACAAAGCAAGCCAATCAAACAGCTCATTTATTGAGCACATAGAGGAAGAGTGAGCTCTGATAGGACAAGTGTCTTGCTGCTGGGATGCCGAAAACTCAAATAATAACATCATATATTCTACTTTGTAAATAGCCTTGTATGCCATAGAGATAGGGCCAACATAAGTTTCACTACAGTGGTCCTATCATCGCTCACAATGTCTCAATTATCACTCTTGGCAAGTTTGAATGGTTTATTTTCCCTCGGAATAAATAAAAGTAATATTTTTTAAAGCCTATTACAAGTTATGTGAAGTAGCCAATAAGCCAATGTGTTACAACCAAATTTTCACAAGCGAATAGTCAAGTTGTTATGTAAGGCTAATTTGGATGTATTGTACCATCAGCCATTAATCCTAGAATACCATACAACCTATTGCACTTGTAGTTTCTTTTTCAGCAAAACTCGCCTTCAGGATAAAGGACGACTTTTTATGTTGTTTTGCTTTACAAAAATCCATTTACTGAAGCTCTTTTATAAATTGTTGCTTTCAATTCTCATAGGGCGAGTTGTCAGTACCGAAAATTAAAACGTTAGGTCAAAGGCAGCAAACAGTAAAGCGCATCTCACCAAATTATAAGTCTGCCAGGCCTATTGTGATGCCCCAGATTATCCTGTGTGTGACTCTGTGCACCAAATCCTGTCAAAACTATGCACTGTGTGGATCTGTTTCTTTGAAGTACGCTTTCTTGTGACACACTAAAAGCTCTTTGCAATCATGACAGATCTTCGTAACTTCCACATTAAGTATTTGGTGATATGCTACATTTATTGAGACCTCCACCAAAGTAAATGCCAAATAATTCATTACTGAATTTTTGACTGTTGATGAAAGCTCATTTGCCACAAAATCTTAAGATTTTTGACTTGTGATATGCACTCACTACCCTGCTTAGAGGGCCATGTTTAATTCTTACCCGTCCAGCATGCTTCCCTTACATTTCATGTAATTATGGGAGGCAGTATTTCACGGAAAGCCATAAATATCTTGTCTTTGCCTGGATTTGGAGGGCTCGAAGCCTAGCTAGGTCATATTTATTGCATATTCATGTAATTTTCTGAGTAAAAAGAATATGACCCAAGGTGTCCAATTACATATGACTATGCACAAATAACAGCAATAATGCACCCATGATTATTTAACAAATGCCACCTGTCAAGAAAAAAATGTGCTTATTCTCAAGGAGCAAAATGTTTCTGAGTAACTAAGTATGGAATATGGGAGGAGGGTGCTAGCGACAATTGAATGTTCTGTGTATCTACTTTTTTGGATGACTTAATGTTGGGCAAGAGTAAGCTTGCTTACAAAGCTTTGAATTACAAAGTTCTGATTAAGTTTGATGTGTTTCACCAACAGTGGTGTCACACAGTCAGTCCAATGATGCCTTATTCTTGAACTGCTGACCTCAATCTTTGCAGTCCCACGTAACCAAACATCAGACATCTGCGCTACTCCTTTGGTCAGGTCTGTGAGACTTCCGGTCCCAGTTAATGTATCTGGCAGGCCACAGGTTGTCCCTTCTTGAGAAATTAAGTGGCTCAGCAGCCAGCTTTGGCACTTCTTTGATTAACATTTTCTTGGGTTGTTGATATTCTAGTAGGCTAATGCATTATCTCTGAAATGTTTACAGGGTGTCTCAGTTTTTGTGGTTGCTGTTTTTTTCTCATATGAAACAATCACCACATACAGATATAATTTGGATGTGCAATTTATCATTTTGAACAATACTGGGGATGCATAGAAGGTCATAATTTATGTAAGTGCTTTTTGGCCCAGTGGAGACAAATTATACTCTCAGCAGGACGATTCCAACTAACGCCTGTTGAATAGTCTAAAGAGGTGGATAGTTATAAGAGGAAACTGTTGACAACTTGCTTTTTAATGACCCACATTTGGGGCTTATTCCATGTTGATAAAATATTCTTTGCTTCCATCTTCCAATTTTCAAGTCATTCCTGCTGTTCGGTGCAGTCCTCAATGTTTTAAACTCACTATTCCACATGGCTCTGTATGATATTTAAAAAAAAAGTTTATTACAGATAGCAAGTTTCTGATAAAATAAAAGATTAATGTGCCATTATTCACATTTACAGACAACTTATGTGTGACCTAGTGATGATAAGGTCCTGGCCTTGCAGCATAGAACCTGTTATGACAAATTGCCCCCTAACCCTTCTTTGAGTTATCATCCTGTTTTATCACAGGATACATCAGATGTTACATCAGAGAGTGGTTTAGATACACAATGTGATGGATTGACGCATACACTGCCTATGTCAACATTATACACTACTGTGGTCCCATGGTCAAACAGAGAGCCTCCTGCATTGCAAGAGCAACATCATAAATCGCCGACAAGAGTGTTTTGCTCAGTAAAGATGCAGGTATGCCCATGCAATATTTCATAGAGGAGGTTCAGGCACTTTTCTTCAGTCAACACATACAGACATGGTGCTCTGGGAGTTTGTGGTTCAATGCCAACCAACATAAATTGCATTAAGAATTCTGATCAATATCAGCCATATATCTGAATAATCCCATTACTTGGAGCTAGTAGGCGTTTTATGCAATTACATTTTGGGTGTTTCATACACCAGACTGCTTAACCTAAATAACTGGTACTTTAGGGTACTTCGCACAATTCACTATGAGCAGATGATTAAGATGATGCCCACTGCCCAGAGAGGTTCAATTTCCGTTGGTCCAAATTAAAGAAATTCGAGAAAAATCAAGATGTTGCGTCTATATTATGAATGAGCTATGGCAGAACAATTTGTCTCACGTGGAGAATAAAGAGTTGCACACAAACAAAAATTTGCACACAGGCGGCCATCAAATAGGTAAAGGTATTTTATAAGTGAAAATGGGTCCACATATCTGGCACATTAGGACCGTATTTCTTACATATTGATCTCATGAATTTGACTAAAATTGGCCAGTTTTACCTAGTTTGTGAAAACGAGGTCTCTCATGTATTATCCTCAAAGTAGTGTTAAAAAATTGTAAATTAAGTACGCAATACACAATTGTTAATTTTCTCCATGAATCATTATCAAACAGTTTAGAGAAGACAGAAAGAATACAAATTATACAAATACATTAGAAAGGGTGTCATTGGGAGCCATTGGGAAGCATTTTAAGATCCCTCAGACCTTCACATGTGATTTCTAAAGAGAATAATTACTTTAACCATGTTGGGACAAATCTATCCTTAAATCTGATCTGTTCCTGGGGAGTCTCTGACTTTAATTGGATATTTAGCCCACCCAGATGAAAATTATCTAGTGAAATCTAATTTGATTTTCCTGACTGATTCAATAAACCAAAATGATGTCTGAAGATAATGCCTATTTAAACGTGACTGATTCAGGCTTTATAAAGATTCAATGCAAGTGATACACATTTTGGCATCCATAACAACTTCAGTCTAAAATAGTTTTTTGATGTTGGAGTAATCAATTGACTCTGCAGATCTCAATTTAGTGGATCCTCTGTGAAGTACCCTGTTTATTTATTGCTCTATACTATTTCCCTAGTAAGGGATTTTCAGTTAAGATTACTGTCATGGTATATATTTATATTGAAGTCTTCGAATGTGCAGTCATTCTTACTTTCAGCCTCATAAAAATACACATGATACAAAGTCGACAGATCTTTGGTGGCAAAACCTTTCTCTCATTCTCTCCTGAGGTATTCTCCTCTTCATGAATCCACAATTGGCTTTCTGTGTATTGACAAGCTGGAGGTTTTTTCCAGAGTGACTCCTGATCCGATAAGAGCTGAGGGAATCTTATCTTGCCTTGCCTATCTCAATCGATGAGCTACAAATCCAAGGTGGCCTTAATTGCCTCTGTCCTGGCCAGATGCATCGTTTGGGCTCGCCTCATCCTTGGAAATTTTGTTACAAAAAACTCAAAGGTACAATTGACCCCTTATTTTGCCTCAAAGCAGTTATTGGCAGAGTACTTTTTGACCATGAGCAAAATAGAAAGCTTCACATGATGTATTTAGGTGCTATGGTGCGGATCTATTTACCCTACAGTAAAGTGGCAGAATTGCTTCATCAGGTTATAACAATCATATTGTAAAGGTGCAGGGGGGTATGGATTGATTTAGGGGGTTGAAAACTGTATTGTGTGAAGTCATAGAGGCAATTGACAGCAGGCATTACGGCAATGACATGTATTAGCTTCTACAAATCACAAGGTTGTGGTCCAGCAATTGGTGCCCCAAGACAGGAAGTGCCATTTTCACATTGTCCTTCCATTACCATCTCACTTTCTCTCCCGACATCTAACTCTATTGCTCTGTCTCAATATGTCCTTGCTCTCTGTACCTTCGTCTACTCCTTTGAAACATGATTTTTTGGTTTTCATGGAAATAACAGAATAAAAGATTCTGATATTTTGTCTATTTGTTAGTTTAAAACATTGTATTACTATTTGTTTTTGTCCATCAACAACTTAAACCTCCATTGTGCTTAAGGATGTAATTTGTTTACAGAAGAAACAGCTGGTCACTTTTAGACTGATCTGTGTGTTTACTGGTTACTAAGACATCAGTGATCTTACAGCATTGATCTTTAAATCATCAGTCTCAGGATGGAAGCTTCTCATTTCCGGGTTCATACAGAAAGGAAAATATTACAGTTAAAACTTTGTAAGAAAATACCATAAAGGCCTGCTCCAATTCCTTATTTAATGTGCTGAGTCTCCCTATGTTTTGTCAAGCCATAAGCAGCTCCTGATTTTCATATTTCCTTTCTAAATTTTGTAATTGTTTCTTTTGAACTTACATAAGCTAAACTAAAGAGCTCCAGTTATGACTCGACTTCATGAGAGATTACGTTAAGGCAAAATGAAGGGTCCTTTCGAGATACATTTGTTTGCTTAATTGCACTTGTACACGTTATGCAGTCTATAAAAAGCAGACGATAGACCTTTGTATCATATGCTTCTAGGAAGTAGCTTGTGCAAAATATAAAGAATAGTTTCTATGAGTATTATGTAAATATAATAATACCAATGCTTTGGCAAGTGAAAATGGCTGTTTCTATGTCCAGAGTATTTTGACAATTTCCTAACAGCAGCATTTGTTAAACTGCTGAGTACTTTGTACCAGCTGCACGTCTAATTAGCTGTTGGAGTGTTGGTATGTCATGTTGAGTGTTTGCTTGTTACCTGTGATGGCTGACATTTTTTCTCCTTGTTATAGGTACTATGCCTTGGCTAGCCCATAAAAAGTAATTTTGTTCCTCATGCATATGGATGGCACAAAATTGCAATTTATCCATGGCTCATTGGCTACAAAAGTGGCATTCTATAGTTCCCACTTGATGTTAAGAACTGTATTTCTGGTAGGCAATTTCTGTCTTTTTATTTTCGAAAAAGCCTGGAAGAAATCCTTTGGATTGAAGAAAGAATATGTTTTATTGTCTTTCCTGAAAAGGCCTCCTTGAGGCTGAGCCTTTCCGTTTAGTTGTTGCAACAATGGTCATTTTATGCACTGGGTCTTGCCTTGATGCATTGAAGTGCTGTCTAGCTTTGTATGACAGACGACGGAGACGCTGTCACAGAGAGTCGATTGTCTTGCTTTTTGTTGCTCTTTGTTTGGGAATTTCAAACCACTTAACCTAAGACAATTTCTCACACATTTATACCATTGCTGCATCTATTTTTGGCACCTAAATGCTGATGCAATCTTCTACAAATGGTTTATCTTGGAAGTGAGGTAAATCTATCTGTGTTGATGACTTTGACTGAAAAAATGCAGTGGCTAAACTTGAGCTGTTGCTTCAGCATTTGTAGAACAAAAAAAGAAACAGATGATTTATCGATATGCCATCTCCATCTCTGATCCCAAACATCCAAAAAGCCATGAGTTCGAATTACTTTGTGGATGTACTTTCAGAAATTATATACTGAGGATCATTTGAGTGATATATTATCTTATGCAGGCAGTGCTGCTATGCAATTTAAGAACAAATTATCCGGCGAAAAAGGCAGGCTTGCAACTCAATCAATCTATTTCGTCTTGGTTTTTCTGACTCATAGATGGAGAAATTGGAGATCTACGGACTGCAGTGCAGTATGTTATTGGCTAGGAACTAAGTTGCACTCAACCTTAACCTCTCTTGGAAGTAAGTGAAAGGATCAACCAAAATAATTTGTTACTTTTATATTATGCTTAGACATATAATATTCTTGTTACATAATTATCGTATTTTGTTATATATCTGGCCTTGCTTGGACCAGCCCCACAATTGTGAGATATGAACTCATCTGTTATCTTGCCTCAGAAATGCTGTTTGAGAAATTAGTTTGCAGATTTGCTTCATTGACAGCCCTTATGGACTGGAGGATGTCATTTTGGCATGGCCAATCACAAGCAACCTTAGGAAAAGGGTCATTTGCACAGAATGAAGATTTCTGTTTTCTCCTCAGTGTTGGGCATTGCCATTGGTGATAAGTTAAAGGGGCCCCAAATATAAATATTGTTATTCCAACATTACTTGTATTATGTTTAGTTATGGTTGAGATTTTGCAGTGCCCTCTAACTTCGGCGTTTCCTTGGAGGGAAACTTCATCATTTGGCTGATATTTCTTTCTTTTTGTCTTATTCTTATAAGTTTATTATTTAACTTCTCAATGAGTATATCAATCATTCAGGTTCATTAGATAATACATTCTCTTTAGCAGATTGTAAAACATTATTTTAAGAGTAAGACTGTTGCAGTAACACAACAAAACCTTTGCAGCTATGTCGGTTTGGACTGAGGTTTCACCTGCTGCTTGTTGGCCTTGCTTGTCTATTATAAGGAAAATGGTGATTGGCTGAGGGCCCAGAAAGCAAGCCAATCAAACAGCTCATTTATTGAGCACATAGAGGAAGAGTGAGCTCTGATAGGACAAGTGTCCTGCTGCTGTGAAGCCGAAAACACATATAATGACATCATATATTTTTACTTTGTAAATAGCCTGGTGTGCCATAGAGATAGGGCCAACATAAGTTCCACTATAGACTGTGTACTACAGTGGTCCTATCATCACTCATAATGTCTCAATTATCACTCTTGGCAAGTTTGAATGGTTTATTTTCCCATGGAATAAATAAAAGTAATATTTTTAAAACCTGTTACAAGCAATGAGAAGTAGCCAATGAGCCAACGTGTTACAACCAAATTTTCACAAGCGAATAGTCAAGTTGTTGTGTAGGGCTAATTTGGATGTATTGTACCATAGTGGGCCCCTGGGCAAACTCTTTGGCGGGCCCCTATTATCGCAATAGCGGCATTTTCAAGCATGTGTCCAAAATCTATTTCTTCGTCAAAAAAACATTGTATTTGCCTTACACAGATTGTTCTTACCTGCACGATATAATATGGAGTAATCAATAGTATAATATGAAATTAAGCGAACAATTATGTAACAATAATAGGGAGTGGGCCCTTGCTTGTCTGATATCACTAATCTGAAAATTATCATCCTGCGAAGGGGGCATTGGGGGCCCATGCCCTCTGAGACCATTTCGAAGCAAAATATATTAAAATGAGGGCCCATGAATATCCAGGCATAATATCATGGCACCTCCAAGTGGACTGTATCTGCATCCGAAATTGAAATTATGCTTGTCAAGTTTTAACTGGAGATTTTTTTATATTTATTATGCCCAGAATTCGATTTTGACCTTTTTTATGTTGTTTTTGATAATTCAGATTTTTTAAACGTTCCTGGTGCATGGGCCCCTCAGGTGGTGGACCCCAGGGCACTGCCCTCAGGCCCACAGGGCCAGTCCGCCCCTGCCATCAGCCATTAATCCGAGCAATACCATACAACCTATTGCACTTGTAGTTTGTTTTTCAGCAAAACTCGCCTTCAGGTTAAAGGAAGACTTTTTATGTTGTTTTGCTTTACAAAAATCCATTTACTGAAGCTCTTTTATAAATTGTTTCTTTCAATTCTCATAGGGGGAGTTTTCAGTACGGAAAATTAAACGTTAGGTCAAAGGCAGCAAACAGCAAAGCGCATCTCACCAAATTATAAGTCTGCCAGCAGATCTGAGCAGGCCTATTGTGATGCCCCAGATTATCCTGTGTGTGACTCTGTGCACCAAATCCTGTCAAAACTATGCACTGTATGGATCTATTTCTTTGAAGTATGCTTTCTTGTGACACACTAAAAGCTCTTTGCAATCATGACAGATCTTCGTAACTTCCACATTAAGTATTTGGTGATATACTACATTTATTGAGACCTCGACCACGCTGCACAGTGTCTACCCATATACGTATATATTATGGCAGGCTGGCACAACTACGTATGCACGTTCTGAGTGATCGTCCTTGTTTGGCATGTAACGTGCTGTCGATGGTGAAAGTAAATGCCAAATAATTCATTACTGAATTTTTGACTTTTGATGAAAGCTCATTTGCCACAAAATCTTAAGATTTTTTACTTGTGATATGCACTCATTACCCTGCTTAGAGGGCCATGTCTAATTCTTACCCGTCCGGAAGGATGCATGCTTCCCTTACATTTCATGTAATTATGGGAGGCAGTATTTCACAGCAAGCCATAAAATCTTGTCTTTGCCTGGATTTGGAGGGCTCGAAGCCTACCATGCTTCTTTATTCTAGCTTGGTCGTATTTATTGCATATTCATGTCAAGAGAGTGTTACCCAAGGTGTCCAACTACATATGACTATGCACAAATAACAGCAATGATGCACCCAGAATCATTTAACAAATGCCACCTGTCAAGAAAAAAATGTGCTTATTCTCAAGGAGCAAAATGTTTCTCAGTAATTAAGCATGGAATATGGGAGGAGGATGCCAGCGACAATTGAATGTTCTGTTTTTGGATAGGCTTAATGTTGGGCAAGAGTAAGCTTGCTTATAAAGCTTTGAATTATTACAAAGTTCTGATTAACTTTGATGTATTTCACCAACAGTGAGTGACATCACACAATCAGTCCAATGATGTCATATTTGTGAGCTGCTGACCTCAATCTTTGCGGTCCTACGTAACCCAACATCAGACATCCGCGCTACTCTTTTGGTCAAGTCTGTGAGACTTCCGGTCCCAGTTAATGCATCTGGCAGGCCACAGGTTGTCCCTACTTGAGAAATTAAGTGGCTCAGCAGCCGCTTTGGCACTTCTTTGATTAACATTTTCCTGGGTTGTTGATATTCTAGTAGGCTAATGTATTATCTCTGAAATGTTTACAGGGTGTCTCAGTTTTTGTGGTGGCTGTTTTTTTCTCGTATGAAACAATCACCAAATACAGATCTAATTTGTATGTGCAATTTATCATTTGAACAATACTGGGGATGCATAGTAGGTCATGAGTTATGTGAGTGCTTTTTGGCCCAGTGGAGACAAATTATACCCTCAGCAGGACGATTCCAACTAAAGCCTGTTGAATAGTCTAAAGAGGTGGATAGTTATAAGAGGAAACTGTTGACAACTTGCTTTTTAATGACCCACATTTGGGGTTTATGCCATGTTGATAAAACATTCTCTGCTTCCCTCTTCCAATTTTCAAATTGTTCTTGCTCTTCGGTGCAGTCCTTAGTGATTTAAACTCACTATTCCACATGGCTCCGTATGATTTTTTTTTAAATTGCTAATTACAGATAGCAAGTTTCCGATAAAATAAAAGATTAATGTGCCATTATTCACATTTACAGACAACTTATGCATAACCTAGTGATGATAAGGTCCTGGCCTTGCAGCATAGAACCTGTTATAACAAATTGCCCCCTAACCCTTTTGTGAAGTAAGTAAGTAGGTAAGTAAGTAAGTAAGTAAAATTTTATTTAACGTCGATATTCACAATTTAAAAACAAACATAAGCGCACAGCGCTTGTAATCGACAAATGATAATAACGATAAAAGAAAATGATTATTTACAATGAAATGATATGATAAAATAAATTACAAAGTACATAAGAGGCAGTGCCCACATTGGCACGCCTTGATAAAATCTGCAACATTTTGTTTAAAATCAATAAAATCTTCACATTTAAACATATCAGGCATCCTGTTCCAATATTTAGCACCTTTGTAACGTAGAGATTTATAGCCATATTTAACAGAATTGTACATAGGCTGAATTAAATGATTCACATTTCTTAAGTCATGTTGTGTCATAGATCTAGCATAAAAATTTGACGTTACTGGTAAATATTTATTATTCAAAATTTTGTGAACAGCCTCTAAGACCAATCTTTCTCTTCTAACATACAATGGACATTTGTTTGCTCTTATTAAAAGATCTTCATAACTAGATGTAAAGTCTAAGAAAACATAGCGTAAAGCTCGTTTTAACAATCTTTCCATTCTAGAGGCATCCGCTAGTTTACATTCATGATAGGCTAGACTACAATAATTAAAATTTGATACAATGAAAGCTTCTAAAATTTTAAGTTTACATGATTCATTGAGCTTACGAGACAACCTGCCAAGTACAGTCAACACAGAAATTATTTGCACGCTTTGATTTTTCATCATATTTCACAGAAAAATGGTAGTATGATAAAAAGAACTGCCCTATGTTTTAGAGTAGCGTTAGAAGGTTAGGTTCCCATGCATTTCATTTTTTACCAAAATTCATTTTCTTGGAAAATTTGAAAAAACTGAATTTTGAAAACCAAAAAATATTTGCACGCTTCAGCAAACTGCCAGAAACTGAATTTTTAATGATGACACTCAATTTTCTCTTTGAAGCTACTGTTGTTTATGGTATATTTAGCTCATTTACGTCAATCAGACATTATTTGGGGTTCACAGGTGGGATTACAGGTTTTACTCAAGAAGTAAACCCATTCCCATATTTTTCTCCTACATTTAGGTATAAAAATTACTTTAAAATAGCAAATTGTCATGAAATTGGTCTGTGAAGTCCTTTAAAATAGTCAAATTGTAAGAAAAAGATAAACTATGCAGGTTTTTGTGAAGAACTATGTTCAATATCTCACCAGGAAATGTAAAAAAAAAGGCTCTTGGTGATTTTGTGCTGAGGTACAACTGATGATTTGCCTCTGACGAGTTATTTAACCACTGGCTTATCAATAGTTGTTAAGAAAGAATATTTAGAGTTGTTTTTATTAATATTTGCTCACAAATTAGGTTATTATTCGATTTTAGCATATATGTAAGTGTAGCATATTCAATGCGTTGTCATGCATCGATTATTAAGATCCATCCAAGCTTGTCTATACAATAATTATGGCCTAAATTATTATGACAGTGAACAGTTTTCATTGTTCTAAGCTTATTTTTACAAAGGAAACCCATTATTGTGAAATTTTCACTCATTGGGGTCCTCCATGGGGGTACCCTATGAGGCAACACTTGTTGTAGACTGCATAATGGTAATGATATAGTGCAAAATTCGAAAATGACTTGTCTTAATTATCTCAGCTGACTTTCTCTAAAATTATTGCAACCTGTTGTTCACAGCTCACAGTCAAAATTGTCCCCAGGGGCAAAATTGAGTCCCGTAATTAAGATGTTTTCAGTTTGATTCTACTCGTATAACTGTTTTCCGGCATTTTGTGCGTTGCATGTAGAACACAATTACCTACCAATACCTGCCAAATTACTTTTTTAGACAAATAGACACAATTATGGAGTTTACTAATCAGTCTCATGTGAGTTGCTTGTTTCTAGCCATATTCCTATAGCCATACATTGAAAAAAAAACATGGGATTGAGTGCTTTCCTTTGGAAACACCTGTAACCCCATCCGTGAACCCCAAATAATGTCTGATTGATGTAAATGAGCTAAATATACCATAAACAACAGTAGTTCCAAAGAAAAAATTGAGTATCATCATTAAAAATTCAGTTTCTGGCAGTTGGCTGAAGCGTGCGAATATTTTTTGGTTTTCAAAATTCAGTTTTTTCACAATTTCAAAGAAAATGAATTTTGTTAAAAAATGAAATGCATGGGAACCTAACCTACTAACACTACTCTAAAACATAGGGCAGTTCTTTTTATCATACTACCATTTTTCTGTGAAATATGACGAAAAATCAAAGCGTGCAAATAATTTCTGTGTTGACTGTACGTTAACTTGTTTACCACCTTTCGAAAGTAACTTTTCAACATGATAATCAAAATCAAGTTTTTTATCAATATTTACTCCAAGTAATTTAATCATATTGGTGTCATTAATCTCAAAACCTGTAACATTAAGTGAAACTCTGCTATTATTATTTAGTAACATGAACTGAAATTTATCGGGGTTGACCCTCATGAAATTTACATTGAACCAGGCTATGGCTTCATTACACACCTTTTCAAGGGTATCTTTCACAATATTCAAGTCATTATCAATACATGAGATATTGTTATCGTCTGCATAGTTATAAACTGTACAAGATTTTTCCAAAATAAACAACAGATCATTAAGGTAGATGTTAAAAAGTATAGGTCCCATCATGCTTCCTTGAGGGACACCCCTTAAAATACATGACCAGTCACTTTTATCACCATTTATCCTAACACGTTGTTTTCTTCCTGACAAATAACTATGAACTAAGTAACATGCATCTATATTTCCACCATACGCATTTAGTTTCGCGACAAGTAAACCATGGGGAATAGAATCAAAAGCGCGTGACAGATCCATGGCTACACAACCTACTACTTTCTTATCATCAAGGGCATGACGCCACTCCTCTAAACACTTCATAATAACATTATTTGTACTATACAATTTTCTGTAAGCAGACAATGATGGTGACATAACCTGATCGAAAAAACTCATGATTTGATCACACATTATACTTACTAAAACTTTGGACATAGCTGTAAGTATACTAACCGGTCTATAATTACATTTATCTAAATTATCATTTTTCTTAAACAGTGGGGTAACCCAGCATGTTTCAACAGATCGGGAAAGATACAATCATCAATACATCTATTAATAATTACAGTTAAAGAATTACATATTGGTTGATATCCAACCTTCAAAATTTGAGCTGGAATAAGATCATAGCCACAAGATTTATTTACATTTAACTTTTTTACCTTCTCTAAAACAATATCACTTGAAACATTTTTGAAACTACAATTGTCTAAAATATTCACATTAGCCTTGATATTACAAATAGAGGAGTGGTCTTTATAATAATCTAACACTTCAGCAACAGATTTACCTAAAATAACATCATCTTCACTGTGGTCTTTAGCAATATTTACAAAATAATCATTAAAAGTATTACAAACTTTGACAGGATCTACCATAAGATTATCTTGTTCTTTTAACATTATACAATCACTATCACCTTGATTACCAAAAAAAGGCTTTACAGTTTTCCAAAATTGTTTAGAATTTACATTAGAATTACACCTTTCATTAAAGTATTGTGTCATGGATTTTCTTTTAAGACTTGTAACAAGATTACGTTGTTTTTTGTAAAGTGACCAATTAATACTATTTTTACATTTATCAAACTTTCTTTTCAACATACCTTTAACATTAATTGCTCTACGGAGCTCACCATTCATATACACCAGTTGTGGTTTCTTTAAGACTCTTGTTTTGACAGGAGCATGGACATTTACAACATCATTAAGTAAAGTATTATATGCCCACATGACATCATCAACATCATCAAACAAAGTACATATACCGAAAGGAGTATTATTCAAATCATCAATAAAATCATTTTCATTAAATTTCTTGTATGACCTATATATTATTTTACGCTTATTTGGTTGAGGTGCATGCATTTTAGTGGCAGCACAAACTAAATTGTGGAAGTCACTTACACCGATACTCAGATTTATATGAGAGGCTATTCTATTTGGTGTATTGGTTAAAATTACATCAATCAGAGAAGGATTTGACACACTTTTAAAACATGTTGGTTCACAGACCAGATTTGTGAGGTTGTAAGCTTTTAAAAAGTTAATAAGATTTCTAGATGGCTGTTGAAAATTAATATTAACATCTCCCATAATGTAGACAGTCTTACATTCAGACAAACATTTATCCAAAATACCACTTAAAGTCTCTATAAAGGACACATTTGTTACACTTGGTGGCTTATATACAAGTACAAAAAACATCTTTTCTTTTCGTATAGTGACCTCAATGGCAAGGATTTCTGTTCCAGACATAATACAAAAGTCATTTCGCCTTCGATGTGGGAGAGACGATCTGATGTACATCATGAGTCCACCGCCATTAGCAGTTCGATCATTTCTATGGCAAGAGTAGTCTTTAATTTTAAATAATGAATTAGAAAAACTATCATCCAGTTTTGTTTCACAGAGACCAAAGATGTCTATATAGTTATCATTCAAAATTTCTTGGATTTCATAAAACTTATTTTTGACACTGTTAATGTTTAGATGTCCGAAGATCAGTTGTTTTTTATGCTTAATTCGAAATTCTTGAAGATCAGGGAAAGTCACATAATTATTAAACGTAGAATGGTCATCGTTTACACTTGCGAAGACATCAAAAGTGCCGGCTACAGCACTTGCGACAACAGTAGAAGTGCCCTCGTTAGCACCCACGACACCAGAAGGGCAACCATCAGCACCCTCGGTAGCCATCGAAGCATCTGCATCGGCATCATAGGCACCATCATCAGTAGAAACACACTTATCCACATCAGAAGTGCCATCGTCGGCACTAGAGACAACCACAGAAATGACCTTGTTAACACACATGACACCAGAACTGCCGCCACCATCAGCAGCGGGACTTTCAACATAATCCGAGGTACCATCATCAGTAATTTCGACAGTAGCAGAAGCAACATCTTCGGAATTCGAAATAATAGTGTTTGCGAAATTGTTCTTTTGGAGGTTGTCAGGATGTTCAATTTGCATGAAACGATAAAATTGGAATACATTAAAATCTTCATGGGGGCTTAGAGGGCTTTCCTGGCACACACCCTAGCGCTGTCCATACGATATCGAAGAAAATTCGTGGCAGAATTTCTTTTTGTGTCCTAACTTAGAACACCCTCGACAAATAGCTTTTCCACGAAAGCCACAGTCTTTGGTTTCATGGTTATGTTCATAACAGTTCTGGCATCGTCTGCTCGAAACGTTTGAAGTTCTGTAGGATCGTTGAGAAACAGCAGCTGCTTGAGAGTGTGGAGGCTTACTTCTGGCAGCAACAATATTTTCTTGACTCAAGTTCTTCTTTTCAATCTGCTTTTTGTTTGGATTTCTTGTTGACACATCGTATGTTTCTCTATTTCTGCAAGTTAGATCTAAGGCTTTGGCGATACGATTACTGCCGAGAAGATTTGGGTGCACTTTATCAGCATCTAAGAAACCGTCATTCACCTCACCATTCTTCAAAGTGAAAGTCTCTTCATGATCTACGAAAGTGCATTGTTCTTCGCCAGCCAAGACTTGAAGACCTGCATTTATAGCCCGCAGTTTTTCAGTTTGTCCTACTGACTTACTGCATGGTGAAAGGCTCGAGATCGTAACAGAAGTGGAGATTTCTTTGGCAGCGGACACAACTTCTTTGAAAGAGTTCACAACCACATTCGAATCATTTTCTTGAATATCATTGTTCCCAGTTACAATGACAACCCGTTTGTAATCACTTCCCTCCGGGACCTTTCTCAATGTACTCAAAGTGTTTTGTACTTTGGCATTCGGGCTACACTTAACATCAGTATTAACCATCTTCTTATCATCGAAGTACTTGATCAGACTTGACCCAACAACAAGGGTTTTTGGATGGGAACCATTCCTTAGGTTTTGCCATGTTCCTGCATCCAATTTACCTTGTAGTTTCCCAACGGTGGCATGAAGTTGATGGTTAACTTCTTGCAGCTTTTTATTTTCATCCTCTTTTTCTATAACTATTAAGTTTAAGTCACTCTGCTTTTTAACTAAGTCATCAACTGTAGTTTTTAGAGCCAGCATCATGGTCAACAATTTTCCCACATCAATTCTAGTTTGCATAGCATCACTAGGTAGATACCGACAGTCATTACAGCACCAGACACCACTCCTTTCATCTGCAGGAAGATTGACACAAGTTGCATGGTACCACACTTGACACAAACAGCAGCGTAACAGTTCATCACCAGTGCCCACTTTATTCACATCATTGTTGAGTGTGCAGTTGTCAATACAGCAGTTAACATCACTGACAGCTCTGGAACGACTTCTGACACGATCTGCCATGCTATTTTGACAGCTCACAGGCCAATACACAAGTGACAGGTCAGCAGGTGCATGTAAACAAAACCTCCGTCAGACGTCACACTTCAATGCACATCATGAAAAACGATTTTTCAAACTCGAATTTTCAAACTCACAGACCTCTTATGGACAGCTATACTTGATCCTCGATGTCTATAGGTGTTATAACTGTTATAACTGTTCTGAGAAGGGTTGTAGTCGATATTTGAAGCTTGAAAAACTGCTATTTGAAGTATTTTCCTGGAGCTCAGCCACACAGGTTTCTTCACTTGCACTGCAGCGCCCTGAAGTAGCAGTGAAAGTCAAGTCAGCTGAGTTATCATCCTGTTTTATCACAGGAGACATCAGATGTTACATCAGAGAGTGGTTTAGATACACAATGTGATGGATTGACGCGTACACTGCCTATGTCAACATTATACACTACTGTGGTCCCATGGTCAAACAGAAAGCCTCCTGCATGTCAAGAGCAACATCATAAATCACCAACGAGAGTGTTTTGTTCAGTAAAGATGCAGGTATACACATGCAATATTTCATAGAGGAGGTCCAGGCACTTTTCTTCAGTCAACACATACAGCCATGGCTCTCTCGGAGTTTGTGGTTCAATGCCAACCAACATAAATTGCATTAAGAATTCTGATCAATATCAGCCATATATTTGAATAATCCCATTACTCGGGTATTTTTGGAGCTAGTAGGCGTTTTATGCAATTACATTTCGGTTGTTTCATACACCAGACTGCTTAACCTAAATAACATGGTACTTTAGGGTACTTGGCACAATTCACTTTGAGCAGATTATTAAGATGATGCCCAGAGAAGTTCAATTTCCGTTGGTCCAAATTAATGAAATTCGAGGAAAATCAAGATGTTGCGTCTATATTATGAGTGAGCTATGACAGAACCATTTGTCTCACGTGGAGAATAAAGAGTTGCACAGAAACAATTCGAATACATATTTGAAGTCAAAAATTTGCATACAGGTGGACATCAAATAGGTAAAGGTATTTTATTAGTTAAAACGAGTCCACACATCTACCACATTGGTACCTTATTTCTTACACATTGATCTCATGAATTTGACTAAAATTGACCAGTTTTACCTAGTTTGTGACAAGAGGTCTCTGATGTATTATCCTCAAAGTTGTGTTAAAAAATTGTAAATTATGTCCACAATACAGAAGTCCCAGACTCAATTGTTAATTTTCTGCATGAATAACGATAACGATGACGATAACGATAACGATATACTTTATTTAGTCCAATATGGAAACTCTTGAGGTACAAGCAGGCTCAAGCATTACAATAAAACAATTAGATGTGCAAAATCGTAAGAATATTTACATTAGTTAATCATTATATACATGCTTTCGATGACCTAAAATTGTAATATCTGATACTGGATGGTACAAAGCTTTTTCACATACATGAATCATCATCAAGCAGTACATGAATCATCATCAAGCAGTTTAGAGAAGACAGAAAGATACAAATCATACAAATACATTAGAAAGGGTGTCATTGGGAGCCATTGGGAAGCATTTTAAGATCCCTCAGACCTTCACATGTTATTTCTAAAAGAGAATAATTACTTTAACCATGTTGGGACAAATCTATCCTTATATCTGATTTGCATCTGTTCCTGGGGAGTCTCTGACTTTAATTAGATAGTTAGCCCACCCAGATGAAAATTATCTAGTGAAGTCTAATTTGATTTTCCTGACTGATTCGATAAACCAAAATGATGTCTGAAGATAATGCTTACTTAAACGTGACTGATTCCGGCTTTATAAAAATTCAATGCAAGTGATACACATTTTGGCATCAATAACAACTTGGTAATTTATTGCTCTATACTATTTCCCTAGTAAGGGATTTTCAGTTAAGATTACTGTCATGGTATATATTTATATTGAAGCCTTAGGATGTGCAGTCATTCTTAGTTTCAGCCTCATAAACATACACGTGACACAAAGTCGACATATCTTTGGCGGCAAAACCTTTCTCTCTTTCTTTCCTGAGCTACTCTCCTCTTCATGAATCCACCATTGGCTTTCTGTGTATTGACAAGCTTGGGAGGTTTTTTCCAGTGACTCCTGATCCAATAAGAGCTGAGGGAATCTTATCTTGCCTTGCCTATCTCAATCGATGAGCTACAAATCCAAGGTGGCCTTAATTGCCTCTGTCCTGGCCAGATGCATCGTTTGGACTCGCCTCATCCTCGGAAATTTTGTTACCAAAAACTCAAATGCACAGTTGACCCCTTATTTTGCCTCAAAGGAGTTATTGGCAGAGTACTTTTTGACCATGAGCAAAATAGAAAGCTTCACATGATGTATTTAGGTGCTATGGTGCGGATCTATTTACCCTACAGTAAAGTGGCAGAATTGCTTCACAATTCTGTCATCAGGTTATAACAATCAGATTGTAAAGGTGCAGGGGGGTATGGATTGATTTAGGGGGTTGGAAACTGCATTGTGTGAAGTCATAGAGGCATTTGACAGCTGGCATTAAGCCAAGGACATGTATTAGCTTCTACAAATCACAAGGTTGTGGTCCAGCAATTGGTGCCCCCAAGACAGGAGGTGCCATTTTCATATTGTCCTTCCATTACCATCTCACTCTCTCTCCTGACATCTAACTCTATCGCTTTGTCTAAATTTGTCCTTGCCCTCTGTACCTTTGTCTACTCCTCCAGTGCTTTACCCCTTTGAAACATGATTTTTTGGTTTTCATGGAAATAACAGAATAAACCATTCTGATATTTTGTCTATTTGTTAGTTTCAAACATTGTATGACTCTTTGTTGTTGTCCATAAAACACTCAAACTTCCATTGTGCTTAAAAATGTAATTTGTTGACAGAAGGAACACCTGGTTGTGTTTAGACTGATCTGTGTGTTTACTGGTTAGTCCTAAGCCATCAGCTATCTTACAGAATCAATCTTTAAATCATTCAGTCTCTGCAATCAAGTACACTTGCACAATGGTCAGTTCTTGTGTGACAGCCTCTTGCCAATGTAGCAACTGGGGATGACCGTCTCACAATGGAAGATTTTTATTTCCGGGTTCATATGGAAACGAAAAGATTACAGTCACTACTTTGTATGTAAGCAAAGACCATAAAGGCCTGCTCCAATTCCATATTCAATGTGCTGGGTCTCTCTATATTTTGTCATGCCATCATCAGCTCCTGTTTTTCGCATTTCCTTTCTGCACGATGTTATGTTTGCTGTAAAGAAAAATTAAAGAGCTCCAGTTATGACTCAACTTCATGAGAGATGACATTAAGGCAAAATTAAAGGTCCTCCAAGGAGAGATTTGTTTTCTTGATTGCACTCAAACACGTTGGCTAAAGTTAAGTATCCAACTATTAGTGACCTCCCTGGACTGAATAAGTGGCAGGATTGGTTGAAAAGGTGTGAACAACTGATAATAAGCCAATCATGTGGAGGTCACTAACAGTTGGATACTTAACCTGAGCCAAATATAATGAATGATTTCTGTGATTATAATGTAAATGTAATACCAATGCTTTGGTTAGTGTAAATGGCTGTTTCTATGTCCAGAGTATTGTGATAATTTTTTAACAACCACATTTGTTAAACTGTTGAGAACTTCATACCAGCAGCATGTCCAATTAGCTGTTGGTACGTCATGTTGAGTGTTTCCTTGTTACCACTGATGGCTAACATTTTTCTCCTTGTCACATGTACTATACCTTGGCGAGTGCAATTTTGTTCCCCATGCATATGAATGGCACAAAAATTGGAAAATGTACAGCTGATTAATTCATGGCTTATTGGCAACAAAATGGCATTTTTATAGGTCCAAGTTGATTTAAGTACTGTAGTTCTGGTAGGTAATTTCTGTCTTTTTTTCTTTTTTCAAAAAAATCTGGTAGAAATCTTTTCGATGGAGGAAAGAATGTGTTTTATTGGCTTTCCTGAAAAAGGCCTCCATGTGACCGATCCTTTCCGTTTAGTTGTTGCAATAATGGTCTTTTTATGCTCTGGGTCATGCCTTGATGTATTGGAGTGCTGCAGAACTGTCTGGCTTTGTATGACTGATGGCAGTGAAGCTGTCAAAGGGGCATAAAAACCTAAGGTCTATTGTGGAAGACCTTATCACAATGTGCTCAAGCCCAATCACCCCAGATCTGCATCATCTTATCTCAATCACACATATCGAGGGTCAGGACAAGTGAACTCACTTGTTAAAGAATAATTATTTTGTCTTGATGGAAAGGTTAGAGATCTAGTTATTTTAGCTTAGATCCCCTGGTAACTGAAAAACAAAGAGTCTTTGTCTTGCTTTTCGTTGCTCTTTGTTTCTGAATTTCGAGCCCACTTAAACTCAGGCAATTCCTCACACCTTTAGTCCTTCACTGCATGAATTTTTGGCACCTGAATGCTGATACAATCTTCTTCAATTTGTTTTATCTTGGAAGTGATGTAAACATATCTCTGCTGATGTCATTGACTGACAAAAATCCAGAGACTAAACATGAGTTGTTGCTTTAGCATTTGTAGTGCAAAAAAAGAAGCAGATGATTTATCAATATGCCATCTCTATCTCGGATCCCAAACATCCGCAAAGCCATGAACTGGAATTACTTTGTGGATATACTTCTACATGAAATTATATACTGAGGAGCATTTGAGTGATATACTATCTTGTGTGGGCAGCACTGCCATGAAATTTAAGAACAAATTATCCAGGAAAAAGGCCAGCTTGCAACTCAATCAATCAATTTCTTCTTGGTTTTTCTGACTCATAGATGGAGATCTACGGACTACAGTGCAATATGTTATTGGCTTGGAACTAAGTTGCACTCAACCTTAAACTCTATTGGAAGTAAGTGAATGGATCACCCAAAATAATTCATTGCCATTATATTATGCTTACATATTTATTATTCTTGTTACATAATTATCGTATTTTGTTATATATCTGGCCTTGCTTGGACCAGCCCCACAATTGTGAGATATGACCTCATCCGTTATCTTGTCTCAGAAATGCTGCTTGGGAAGTTAGTTTGCAGATTTGCTTCATTGACATCCCTTATGGACTGGAGGATGTCATTCCGGCCTGGCCAATCACAAGCAACCTTAGGAAAAGGGACATTTGCACAGAATGAAGATTTCTGTTTTCTCCTCAGTGTTGGACATTGCCATTTGTGTTAAATTAAAGGTCACAAATATAAATAGGTTTTGCCACGGTTATTATGCTAAGTTACGGTTGAGATTTTGCAGTGCCCTCTAACTTTGGTGTTTCCTTTGAGGGAAACTTCATGATTTGGCTCATATTTCTTTCTTTTCGTCTTATTAGTAAAAGTGTATTGTTTTGCTTCTCAAAGATAATATCAATCAAGCAGGTTAATTAGATAATTTGTTATCATTAGCAGATTATAAAACATTATTTTCAGGTAAAACAAACTCAAGTGCTTACAAAAAAATACTGGAATCTCTTTTGTTAGGTCACAGCCTATCTCTGCCATGTCATTCCTTATAACTCATAGCCTATACTTGCTATGGTAGGAGGGAAAGCCATTTGACGTTCCACACCTCATTAATGAGGTCACAAGCTCCCTTATGACAAATTGACAGATTATTTCAATGTATTTGATAGGGCTTGCTGTGAGGTCACTGATGGCCACTAGCAGCTGAAAGTAAGTACTCCTCATTTGTCTACAGTAAGACTGTTACAGTAATACCACAGAACCTTAGCAGCTATATCTATTTGGACTGAGGTTTCACCTGCTGCTTGTTGGCCTTGCTTGTCTACTACAAGGAAAATTGTGATAGGTTGAGGGCCCACAAAGCAAGCCAATCAAACAGCTCATTTATTGAGCACATAGAGGAAGAGTGAGCTTTGACAGGACAAGTGTCTTGCTACTGTGATGCCGAAAACACTAACAATGACCACATATATTCCACTTTATAAATAGCCTTGGGCGCCATAGAGACAGGGTCATTAAGCCTATAAGTTCCACTACACTGGTCCTATCATTGTTCACAATGTCTCAATTATCACTCCTGGCAACTTAATGCCACCGAAAGCTACTGAAGCCAAAATGAGGTAGTTCACGAGAACTTAGCTAAGATCTAAATAAAACCAACATTAAAGCTTGCTATGAGTGATATGGAGTAGCGGATAAGCCTATGTAATACAGCAGCAGGCTCCTTGTTTATGCAATATACATTAACTTCTGCTGCATAGCAGCATAAACTAGGTCTTATGTAGCAAACAGTAAAAATCAGCTCATCAAATTGCTTCGCATAATCTGGCGATGATGAAAATTAATGCCAAATAATTCATTACTCTTGACGAAAGCCCAGTAGCTATAAAACCTTAAAAGCTGTTGACTTGTGGTATGCACTCCTTACCCTTCATAGAGGGCCATGTCTAATTCCTAGCTGTCTGGAAGCATGCATGCTTCTCTTACATTTCATGCAATTATAGGACGCAGTATGTCACCAGCAAAGACATAAAAATGTCTTCTGTGCCTGGATTTTGAATGCTCTAAGCTTACGGAGCTTCTTTATTCTCACTTGGCCATATTTATTGCATATTCATGTCGTTTTCTGGGATAAAAATAATATGACCAACACCACATCACATTCATAAATCATAATATAGACACAAAAATCTTGCTTTTCCTCGAATTTGATTAATCCCTGCGGACGGAAATTGAAGTTTCCACTTGTAGTCACTTCTCTGTACATTGTTATTTATCATCTGCCCCATGTAAATCAAGCCGATACGCTTAAATACAATGTTTATTACGTTAAGCAGTCTGGTGTATGAAACACCCAAAATGTAATTGCATAAAACGCCTACTAGCTCCAAAAATACCCAAGTAATGGGATTATTCAGATATATGGCTGATATTGATCAGAATTCTTAATGCAATTTATGTTGGTTGGCATTGAACCACAAACTCCCAGAGCAGCATGGCTATCTGTGTTGGCTGAAAGAAAGAGAATGGACCTCTCCCATGAAATATTGCATGGGCATACCTATGTCTTTCCTGAACAAAGCACCGTCCTTAGTGATCTACAATGTTGCTGGTGCAATGCAGGAGGCTTTGTTTGGCCTTGCGACCTATAGCAGTGTCTAGTGTTGACATAAGCAGTGTATGCGTCAATCTATCACATTGTGTATCTGAACTGCTTTCTGATATAACATCTGATATCCCCTGTGATGAAACACAACAATAACTCATCTCGCCTGATTTTCACTCCTGCTTCACTGAAAGGATTGAGGGTAATTTTTTATAAAAGGTTCTATGGTGCAACGCCAGGTCCTTAGTCACAACACAAGGTCAACGTACATTTTTTGTAAACTTGATTAATGGCAGATTAATTTTTTAATTTCATCGGAGAGTTTCAATCTTCAATAAGCAATTATTTTTTAATATCATACCCAGCCATGCTTAATAGCGGGTTTTAAAACTCTATGCACTGTACCGAATAGCAAGAATGACAATAAAATCGGTAGATGTATGAGAGAAAAGAAATTGGGAGTTTTATCAACATGGCATAAGCCTCAAAATTTGGGTCGATGAAAAGCAAGTTACTCACTGGTTGCTATTACAACTACCCACCTCATTCGACTATTCAACAGCCTTTAATTGGATGAATCTTGCTGAGAGTATAATTTGTTTCTACCAGGTCAAAAAGCACCAGGTGGGACATCCACTTGCACTCCCTGTGGCTGTGGAAAATATTCAACACTCAACACTCATTTTCCATAAATCAAGACCTCCTATGCATCCCCAGTATAGTTCAAAATGATAAATTGCACATACAAAATATATCGGCACGGGGTGTTTGTTTCATATGAGGATAAAAATCCCTCCCAGAAAACTGACACAACCTGTAAACATTTCAGATATAACATATTGCCAGAATATCAACAACCACATAGAAAGTTAATCAAAGGAGTGTCAAAGCGTGCTGTCGAGCCACCTAATTTCTCAAGAAGGGACAACCTGTGGCCTGCCAGATGCATTTCTAGGACTGGAAGTCTCACAGACCTGACCGCAAGAGTAGCATGGATGTCTGATGTGGGGTAGCGTGGGACTGCAAAGATTGAGGTAAGCATTTCACGACAAGATATCATTTGACTGACTGTGTGAATGTTGGTGAAACGCATCAAACTAAATCAGAGCTTTGGTTGTTCAGAGGTCTATTTAAGTAAGCTTACTCTTGCCCAACATCAAGCCAATCCAAAAAGTATAACCTTGAGATGCACATAACAATCAGTTGTGGCTAGCATTCTCCTCCCATATGCCACACTTAGTCACTGAGAAACTTCTTGCTCCTTGAGAATATGCACATTCTTTCATAACGGGTACCATTATGATTCGGGGTGCGTTGTTGCTGTTATTTGTGTAGAGACTTATGCAATTGGATAGTAATGGACACCTGAACCAATGGTCTCATGTGGAGAATTAAGTGTTGCACAAATTCAATTTACAGTTGAAACCAAAAATTTGCATACAGGCGGAAATCAAATAGTTAAAGCGTTATTATGCTATTGCAAACGGATCCACATATCTGGAACATTGGTACTTTATTTCTTACACATTGATCTTATGAAGTTGACTAAAATTGGCCAGTTTACCAAATCCCTTCAAAGATATGCTGCATTGATCTATGGGTCATCGAAAGTTTAGGGGTTAAAAGTTTGCATGGGCTCAAGGTCCATGGTAGTATTACATAATGCATTATGCTTCTAATTCATAAATATTTGATTCTTCTATCCTAGTTTGTGAAAATGAAGTCTCAAATGTGTTATCCCCATAGTTGTGCTGAAAGAAATTGTAAATTAAATCCACACTATGGAAGTCCTTAACACAATGATTCATTTTCTCCATGAATCATCATTGGATAATCCAAACAGTATGGTGAAGATAGAAAGAATGCAAATTATACAAATACGCAAGAAAGGGTGTCATTGGGTGCCATTGGAAAGCATTTTAAGATCTTTCAGACCTTCGTGTGTGATTTCTAGAAGAGAATTTTTACCATGCTAGAACAGATCCAGGCTAAAATCTGATTTGTGTCTGTTCCTGGGGAGTCTCTGACTTTGATTGGATAGTTAGCCCACCCAGATGAAAATTATCTATTGAAATCTAATTTGATTTTCCTGACTGATGCAATAAACCAAAATGATGTCTGAAGATAATGGCTATTAAAATGTGACTGATTCAGCCTTTATAAAGATTCAATGCAAGTGATACACATTTTTGGCATCCAGAACAAATTCAGTCTAAGTAGTTTTCTGATGCTGGAGTAATCAATTGACTCTGCAGATCTCAATTAAGTGGATCCTGAGTGAAGTACCCCGTTTATTTATTGCTCTATTTCCCTTGTAAGGGATTTTCAGTAAAGAATGCTGTCATTGTATATATTTATATAGAAGCTATAGGATGTGCAGTCATTCTTAATTTCAGCCTCATAAAAATACACAAAATTGGCACGTATTTGGGGGCAGAACTTTTCTCTCTTTCTCTCCTGAGCGGCTCTGCCCTTCAAGAATTCACATTTGCTTTCCATGTGCTCACAAGCTTGGAGGTTTTTTCCAGGGTGACTCCTGATCCAATTAGTGCTGGGTGAATTTTATCTTGCATTGCCTAACTCAATCGATGAGCTACAAATCCTAGGTGCCTAAATTGCCTCTGTCCTGGCCAGATGCATTATTTGGGCTCGTCTCGTCCTTACCAAAATCTGAAAGGCACAATTGACCCCATATTCAACCTCAAAGGAGTTATTGGCACACTTTTGTTGACAATGAGCAAAATAGAAAGTTGCACATGATGTATTTAGGTGCTACAGTGTGGGCCTATTTACTGGACAGTAAACTGACAGAATTGCTACACAAATCTGTCATCAGGTTATGGAAATCATATTGTGAAGGTTCAGGGGGGCATAGATTGATTTAGGGGATGGAAACTGTGTTGTGTGAAGTCACACAGGCAATTGACAGCAGGCGTTAAGCCAAGGCCATGTATTGGCTTCTACAAATCACAAGGTTGTGGTCCAGCAATTGGTGCCCAAAGACAGGAAGTGCCATTTTCACATTGTCCTTCCATTACTGTCTCACTTTCTCTCCTGACATCTAACTCTATTGCTCCGTCTCAGTCTGTCCTTGCCCTCTGTACCTCTGTCTGCTCTTCGAGTGCTTTACCCCTTTGAAACTTGTTTCCACTGTTAAGGATTGTTTTGACAGAAAGACGGAAGATCTGATTCTTTTAATTTAGGTCTACTGGAAACTGAAAAACAAAGAGTCGATTGTCTTGGCTTTTGTTGCTTTGTATTTCCGAAATTTCAAACCCACTTTTAACCTCAGACAATTCCTCACACCTTTAGTCCTTTGCCTCATCAATTGTTGGCACCTAAATACAATCTTCTTCAATTTGTTTTATCTTGGAAGTGATGTAAATGTATCTCTGCTGTTGTCATTGACTGACCAAACAGCAGAGACTAAAAATGAGTTTTTGCTTCAGCATTTGTAGTGCAAAAAAAGAAATGGATGATTCATCAATGTGCAATCTCTATCTCTGATCCCAAACATCCACAAAGCAATGAACTCGAATTACTTTGTGGATGTACTGCATGTTCTTCTACATGAACTTATATACTGAGGAGAATTTGAGTGATATACTATCTTGTGTAGGCAGCACTGCCATGCAATT
Organism: Platynereis dumerilii; assembly: GCA_026936325.1. Lineage (NCBI taxonomy): Eukaryota > Metazoa > Annelida > Polychaeta > Phyllodocida > Nereididae > Platynereis > Platynereis dumerilii. The sequence goes on from JAPTHN010000011.1 coordinate 24,649,654, forward strand.
TAAGAGCAAATTATCGAGGAAAAAAGGTAGGCTTGCAACTCAATCAATCTATTTCTTCTTGGCTTTCCTGACTTATAGATGGAGATCTATGGACTGTAGTACAGTATGTTATTGGCTTGGAACAAAGTTGCACTAAATCTTATCCTCCATTGGAAGTAAGTGAATGGATCATCCAAAACACTTCATTGCTTTTGTACCTGTTAGCCTTTCATCCTTGTTATGAATGATATTTTGGAATTTCTGTGCCTATGCTGATCATCATATAGGATTGATTAGATGTATTTTCTTCGTTTGACTGGGACATCCTCAATTCCTCATCGTAAACAGATTCTGTATTTCTGCTTACATTGAATGTATCTTATTCTTGTTATATATTGTATTTGTGTTATATATCTGGCCTCGCTGGGAGGAGCTCCGCAATTGTGAGATATGACTTCTTCTGTTGTCTTGTCTCAGAAATCCTGCCTGAGAAATTTGTTTGCAGATTTGCTTCATTGACATCCCTTATGGACTGGAGGGTGTCATTTTGGCTTGGCCAATCACTAGCAACCTTAAAGGGTCATTTGCATAGAATGAAGATTTCTGCTTTCACCTGTTATATTGTTATTCCAAGGTTACATGTATTATGTTTTAGTTATGCTTGAGATTTTGCAGTGCTCTCTTACTTTCGTGTTTCCTTGGAGGGAAACTTCAATTGTGGAGGTTCTTTAGATGACATATTGTAAGTGAAAAGTCACATATTTACGTAAGCCCAATTTTGATATGTTGTGCTTTCAGTGGTGAAATAGAGCAATTTCACATAATTTATTATACATGCGGTTAGCTTTTCACTAAAAACTAATCTTATCTGAAAGACAGTTTTCCTTAAGTCCCTTCACTTTACAGGAATTAAAAGTCCTTTTGTAAATTGTTTCTTTCAATTCTCATACAGGGACTTTTCAGGGCAAAAGGGCTGCAGCTAACACCAGAAGGCTCCGTGTTTATGCAATACACATCTAACTTCTGCGGCATAGTCTAAATTAGGACTAACGTGGCAAACAGTAAAATGCAGCTCATCAAAATTATTTTGCATATACGAGGGGCGTTAAGAAAGTTTGAGGCTTTTTTTTATATGGACACTTGAACAAATTGTAACTGTGAGAGACTTCTCTGTATCACTTGTTTTAGTGAGATTGACAATATTTGACACAAGAAATATGATATTAGCTTCTGATTATACTATCAAGTACACCAAATGTGTGTATTCTTACACTGAACCCGTGTAGGAAAGCACTGCTGCATGCCAGATTTTGCACGGGAAATTCAGGTGGCAAGGGTGTGGTTCCCTGACTACATAAGGACCTGTGAAAGCATGGATTCACTGGTATGAACAAGAAACCCAAATGGACTGCATTATCCTTCCCAGCTATTCCTGTGACATCTTGCTTTACGTAAGTCCTGGTTTTTCTTTACTTTAGTCCATGGTGGCTTTAGTTTCAGGCACTGGAGGAGAAATAGGCTTTGGATGACCAAAGAACATTTACTTCAATGGGTCAGGTGTATGAATTGATGCTTTTGGTGAGCTTGAAAGTATTTTTAAAGGCTTATATTATATTTCTTGTATAAAATATTGTCAAACTCACTAACACAAGTGACAGACAAAACTCTCACAGCCAAAATCCATTGGCTTTCTTGGTTTCAGTATTACCTGCACCACATAGCTGAACTTTCAGTTTCCAAGGCAACCACAGAATTACTTTAAAATGTCCAAATTGTCTGAAATTTTGGAGATCCATTCCAAATATGCTGAATTTTCTCTTGTGAAAAATCCATAGTTCTAGATTGAAAATAAGTGTCCATATAAAAAAAAGCCTCAAACTTTCTGACCGCCCTCGTAATACGCCGTTGATGATGAAAAGTAATGCCAAATAATTCATTCCTGAATATTTATGATGGATGACGAATATCCCAGTGGCCATAAAATGTTAAGAGTTTTGACTTGTGGTAAGCTGTCATTACTCTGCTCGGTGGGCCGAGTCTAATTCTTAGGTGTCAAGAAGAATGTATGCTTCCCTTACATTTCATGTAATTCTGGGAGGCAGTTTGTCACCAGCAAGACGTAAAAATGTCTTCTGTGCCTGGATTTGGTTTGTTCAAAGATTACTGAGCTTCTTTATTCATGCTTGGCCATATTTATTACTTATTCATTTCTGAGGAAAAAGAATATGACCCACGACGTATCTCATTCATAATTTAGGTACAAACATCTAGATCTACCTGGAATATGATTAACGTGGACCCACAGACAATTGAGGTCTATGCTTGTAGTCAATTCCTTATACATTGTCTTTATCATATGTCCCATGTACACAGAGCCGATACACTAAAATACCATGTTTATTAGGTTAAGCAGTCTGGTGTATGAAACACCCAAAATGTAATTGCATAAAACGCCTACTAGCTCCAAAAATACCCAAGTAATGGGATTATTCACATATATGGCTGATATTGATCAGAATTCTTAATGCAATTTATTTTGGTTGGCATTGAACCACAAACTCCCGGCTCTCCATGGCTGTCTGTGTGGCTGAAGAAAAGTGAGTAGACCTCTCCTGTGAAATATTGCATGGGCATACCTATGTCTTTACTGAACAAAACACTCTCCTCAGTGATCTCTGACGTTGCAATGCAGGAGGCTCTCTGTTTGGCCATGGGTCCTGCAATAGTGTATGGTGTTGACATAAGCAGTGTGTGTGTCAATCCATCACATTGAGTATTCTAAACCTCTCTCTGATGTAACATCTGATGTCACCTGTGATGAAACACAACAATAACTCATCTCGCTTGATTTTCACTCCTACTTCACAGAAAGGATGGAGCGTAATTTGTCATAACAGGTTCTATGGTGCAAGGCTAGGACCTTTGTTACATCACTGTGTCATACATAAGTTGTTTATAAATGTGAATTATGGCACATTGATTTTTAGATTTATTGATAAGTTTCTATCTTTATTAAACAATTCTTGTAATATCATGGAAGTCTATTGACATTTGGAATGGTGAAAAGCACTTTGGGGGCAGATTGTAATCTCTCAATGTTGTTATTGAAACGATTTTTTTTTCCATGAACATGACCTCCTGTGAATTCCCAACATAGTCCAAAATGATAAATTGCATGATTTGGTTATGGGTAACTGTTTAATACGAAAAAAACAACAACAAAAAACAGAGAAACCCTGTAGCTTTCAGAGATATCATGATCAACAACAACCTCAGAGAAAGTTTACAATGAAAGTAATTCCAAAGCTAGCTGTTGAGCCATTATTTCTCAAGAAGGGTCAACCTGTGGCCTGCCAGATGCAGTAACTAGGACTGGATGTCTCACAGACCTGACTGTAGTAGCAGAGCGGATGTCTGATGTTGGGGTTACGAGGGACCGCAAAGATTGGGGTCAGCTGTTCACAAATAAGATGTCATTGGACTTCCTGTGTGACGTCACTGTTGGTGAGACACATCAAACTTAATCAGTCAGGGATCACTGAAAACTTTTTTTGAGTTTTGTAAGTAAGCTTACCCATCATTACCAGTTCCACCGTGGCCTAATTGGTAGGTGCGCTTGTCAACTGGCTTTGAGGGCGTGGGTTCAAATCTCACCCCGGGAACTCACTTTAGTCCGAGCCCATGGGACTTTAAATGGAGGCGGGTTGTATCCAGTATTCTATGCTGGGGCAACTGAAAGACCCTGGGCATCCCCGAATTAATAGGGCATGTGCCAGACTCTCAGTCTTCTCATCTCATCATCATATGGCGGTCGCCTGCCTCGATATGGCCCACTAAGGTGCTGCAGAGGCATAAAACACAAACAAACAAACAAACAAACTACTCATCATTACCAATCAATGCTCATGTATTACCAATTGTTTTGATGACCATTTTTGTCAAGAACGTGTTCAACATTGGTGCAATAATTATTAACCTTGGACTCTAGAAATCAGATTCATTTGCACATGACTGCCGCAAACTTATAAATACATTGCAAAATTTGAATTTTAAGTCAGCTTTAGTCAATGAGATGGCTGCACATTTATGGCCTTAGAGATACATTTTGCTCTATGAGAGTTGAGAGTAAGCAAGTATTTTAGTGGCTCCCCCAGACCATCTCATGTGATTTCTAAGATATAATTTCAACCATGCTAGGACAGATCTTGGATTAAATCTGATTTGTGTCTGTTTCCTTGGTGCCGCTGACTTTAATTGGATAGTTAGCCCACCCAGATGGAAATTATCTGGTGAAATCTCATTTGACTTTCCTGACTGCTTCAATAAACCAGGATGATGTCTGAAGATTATGCCTGTTTAAACGTGACTGATTCGGGCTTTATAAAGATTGAATGCAAGTGATACACATTTTTGGCACCCAGAACAACTTCAGTCTAAATAGTTTTCTGATGCTGGAGTAATCAATCGACTCTGCAGATCTCGATTTAGTGGATCCTCAGTGAAGTACCTTGTTTATTTATTTCTGGTTCCATGAATTTCTCATCCATTAGTTATCAACTTTTATCCTTATAGTGACATAAAAATAATTAGGAAGTCTTATTGTATTCAAGTCAGCTGAAAACAAAAATATTATTTTAAGTTTTTCATAAGTAGATACCTGTATTATTATGGTAATTGGGTTTGGATGGTTCAACCCTTTGAATCAAAAGTCTGTTCTGGCCATGAACAAGCATTCATTGATGGTGTGCAGAAGATAGAGCAGTAGTCTTACTTGTGTTGCACTTGTACCCTTATGAGGAATATTTTACTTGACCATCATAGACACTGATATACACTATGCAGTGTACCACTGTAAATGTTTGTCATCCATGACATGCATGATGTTTGAGATGAAGGTGATAGTCTTAAATTGATTCTCAAATTAAAGTAAAAGGTTATCTCAATGTAGACCTTTGGAGTGGAGCTGGGGACAATATATAAAGAGACTGAAGATTATAATTTAAAAGCTGTCTCAAAACAGACTAATTAATTAAATCTGATATATCGTATTTTCTTGCCATCTTTTTTTGTCTGACTTTCTTAAATCTGAAATCTTGTGGCTAGATAATGTCCGTCTTTGATATTTCCAAGTGGCACAATACTTGGATTGCTGCTGGAGTATTTGCCTGATCTCATTGCAGTATGACAATCTGGTTCTTATATTCTTTTGTGCTCTTATGCTCATGTACTGTGACATTTGCATTGATAACAGTGAATGGTCAGTTACATCAGCCGCAGATGTAGTAGCTGTTAGAACTGTTTTTATCAGTTACGCCTTTTGTGTCCGCTTGGCGACCTCATTTTATACAGTAGAATGACATTGTTTATGGAGCTCTTTCCGATCAACTGGAGCCCCAAAATGCATCATCAATTCTACGGAAAATCTTATAACAGCGGCCCTTTTGTTATAATAGTGCCTTTTTTGCAGTCATAAAGACACTTTTGAGGGTGCGGTGACTGCATTGTCTCTTCTGTGCACAAGCCCTTCGGGGTTGTATGCCTTTTTTTAAATTTTGCACTTGCATAATTGTGTACTGTTTATAGTGAAAAAAAAAATGAATAGAAAAAAAAACACATGGTCATAGGCATACATTGTATACAAGACGGGGGAAGAGAGACAGGGAGGCATTCACCCTGCAATGATTTGGAAACGCTAATATTTGAAGAAAAATGCTAACAATTGGGGCAAAAATGAACATTCTTGAAATCAGATGTTTTGTACATGGTGGTGGTGCAAAGCTCATATTATGGTAAGTTGGTCCACTGTAAAATTAGAATGATTGAGTAATGATAATCGACAAATTTGCAATGAGATGGACAGGTTATCATAACTTAAAACAACAAGCTATGTAAGCACATATTGTGCAACCATCTCACTAAATCCTTAAAGCGGACTGAATTTTTTAAATTTTACAGTGTCTTATATAAGTATGGTTTAATAATACGAGCTTCAATGAATCACCTAGGTATGATGTATCTTCACAAAAAAGTGTTGTTTTGGGAGAGTAATGCGTGATGGTTCATTACTTTTATCGATGGCGATGATTCATCAAGCGGCAAAAAGATGAAATATACTTTTGCTGTCTTTTCCTTGTCGTTGCGCGTTATTTTTCTCCTTTTGTTGTGCGTCTTTATGATGCTGTTGATACTCATGTCTTTGGAACATGATACAATCGCCCTCTTACATGCAAATGCTCACTCAGTGTCTCACTTGAAAGCAGGGTAAGGATCTGTCTGGATATTTTCGGATCAGTTCTTATGTTTCTTCTTAGTAGACATGATAATAAGCAGTCTCATGATTCATCATCATAATCGATTCAAGGATATTTTGCTTTGCAATATATAAGTCTCACTCTCACAAAACATCCTTTGTATTGAGTTCCTGTTAGCTCTGGATGGAATTTCATACTGATAATCTGTGCACTAACCATCTTTAATTCTTGCTCAATTTCCAAAACATTTGTTCGAGTGTGGATCGATTCCTGCCATTTAGTAACTAAAGTGATAAGAAATGTTCATTCTTACTGTGAAGAAAATATCCTTCTCTGCCGTAAAATTAATGACTACCTTTTGTTTTCATAACGGTCATCACCGTAAATGTGACATACATTTAGGCATGTAATATTCCTGCTTAAACTTTATTTATTGACAATAAAATAAGCAAAACTGCAATGTTTTACACACACTGTAAATTATTGACTCACTAATGAGGAAGTTCGGGCAGTTGTTAGAGCAGCTGCAAGTACTTAAAAAGGAGCTCGTATTTCCAGATCATTTAGTTCTTCTTCCTAAAGTTGCTTCCAGATTAATTAACATCATCTAGACTATCGTCAATGCCTGATTTGTTTTCGATCTGTCCTCTGTCATCATCAGGCAAGAAACCAATGAAATATGGATGATTTCCTGTCAACAACAATTGACTGTCATTTATAAATAGTTTGATAGCCAACTTTCTGATTAAAATTGATGACAGTATGATACTTTTTTTGCTTTTTTACAGTTCCAACATAAAACATAACCGAATGTCTGCGGTTTTTGTCATTGTCATTGTCTTCCAAAAGAAGGCTGTTATTCTTGTTCACTTGGATGATTGGGCAACCATTACGTTGTTTTTCCATTCAACACAATATTATGTTATGAATGTTTCCTGGTGGAATCAACAATCGAAATGGATAAATAAAGGTAATACACAACATGAATAATTACTAATGCTTTCTCTTATTAATTTTCAGGTGAGTAAAGAACTTTGCTGTGAATATTTTGCACTTTTTTCAAGTCTCAAGGTAAGACAAAACTTTAGCTCAAGTTAATCTGCAGAAAGGATAGTAGTCCTGAAGCCTGGAAATAAAGACCTTCACTCTTAACACAAAAGGTTCTTTGTGGTATAATAAAGAACCCGCAGCGGAAAAAAAGTGCTAAATTTTGTAAGGGTTCAACTGAATTGAAAAGGTTCAATACTTGGTGGGAAGGCCCTGTGAGAGGACCCTATGCACCCAACTTGAGATAAATGGGTTCCGTAAATTGTGGGAGTTCAGTGCAGCTGGATTATCTATATGTTTTTTGATTTTTTTTACATTTTTAAAAGTTGAATAATGAACCTTAAGGGTTCCTTATCTGTATAAAACCTTTTTGTTAAGAGTGTTTATTCTAAAAGTTTCGGTGTAAATGCGATCTTGTGTAATTTTTATATTTGGCAATTAGACAAGTTTTTTTTTCCTGCGTAGAACACCAACATTGAAATTCTCTTTTGGTATGATTTTGCTAAGTAATGCAGTGCAATACATTGCGCACCTATTATCCCTTGTGTGTGCTATACACCACGAAGTTTGCCAATGCTTTGATGTTGCATAACACATTGCTTTAGAATTTCATGAAAATTGTTGAGTTGTGCACATCTTTCCAAATTCTTGTCAGGGCACGAGATGATTTTAAAAGCAATGTTACTCAAAATCAGTATGATGCTTTCTCTTTCCAAAATGATGGCGATATTGATGTGCCTTTGTACAAAAAAACATGTCACCTTCCAATCACAAATTGCCCAGCATAATAAATTGATTCAAGAGAGTTGCAAGCAACTTTCCTATAAACTTCTGCTGGATCAATCCCAGCTTTAACCATCTCCTTTGTGTGTTTGAAGTAATTTTTGAGCTGTAGCTTTTATCCGGGATCAAAGCAAGTTGTAACTATTGTGATCTTCTCAAACCTGGATAGCAGGAGGCTCTGATAAGTTTTGATATCCCTTGGCTTGATCAGAAGTTATTCTGGTGTTTCTGAACTGTTTGTCACCGTGAAACAACATCATTATTACAATAGGAGTTTTGAATTGTGTGGCCAATGTCAAAATTGCTAAGTATTACTTTTTTCCATCAAAGTTCCCTTAAGAATATGTCTTTGCGAACTTAGTTTCGTGAGTCATATAATTGCGGAGAGATGCTTATTTTAGAAATTATATAAATACAGTCAGCTTATAGTCTTGAATTATCAGTGATTTTTCTTCTTCCTATGCCAGTACGCCAAGAATTATGCCCCTGGTCAACACTGTTGGCTTCAGGGGAACATGATGGAGTATCTTTGGGGCAGAGGTGAGAATAGAGTATTACAGGACAACTTAATGAGCACTTGGAGGGTTACAAAGTGTGAAGCAAAGATTCTGATTAGGATGGCTTGTCACGCGCAAGCCCCTGGTCATATTCAATTTTTCTTGTGGCATTTTACCAAAGATTTTCTCAAGAGGATAAGAGGGTAGTGTATAACTAGCGCACCAGTCCTACAGTTTTTGTTCTTTGTGTCATGTCTTAATGTGATGACTGAATTCAACTGTTGCAAGGGGTGTCGCTGAGTCTGTTCTCTTCGAGAAAATATGAGTTATCCGAAAAGGCAGAAATTCGGATAGGTTGGAAAGGGCAACCTAATGAGCACTCGAAGGGTCACAAAGTGTGCAGAAGCGATCCTGATTTGAGATGGTTGTCAGGCCAAAGTACTGGCCTGGGAGACACTGTCTCATCCCCAGGGCAGTGTCTGCTCATTTATGATTGGCAAGTGCCATTTTGGTGTCCTATCAAACCACATTTACACCGGACCTCCTTTTGATGAAGGGCAAAGATACAATACTTATTATAATATAGTCTTCCTCTATTGTTCTGTTATTTATGCGGATTCTTGCCAGTGAGTATTGTCCATGAGGTACCCACAGCTTCCCTTTAATTTATATATCATTATAATTATTATAATTATAATAATATTGCTTAATACCTGTTCTTTTGATCCCCACCAACGGTAATTATGCCTTCGGGTATCAAACTCTGTAATCTTTTTTTTTACAATGTTGTGAGAATAAAAATTCTGAATCTGAATCTGAATCATAATGATTTTTATACCATTCGACACCTCTGTCAGCCAATCACATTACAGTATTTCAGGGGAATAATTCCCATATTCTTTGTTGTCCAGTTATCCTCTCATGTTTGACTGTTTGAGTGTTTGTCTCGTGGTATAAGCCGGTTATTCACCATGGGATCAGGAATATGTGTTTATCAAACCTCGGCCTAAAGGCCTCGGATGATAAATCACATATTCCCTCTCCCGTGGTGAATAACCTTTACATATACATGTACTCAGTTTCCCTTTGGTCTAGGATATCTTTCCTCCTGAGTTTTCCTTTTTCGTGAATCCGATGTTGCCTTCTTGCAAGCAGAGAAACCTGTTAGATGTTTTGCTGATCCAAGTTTACCTTACCTGATTGATCCTAATGAAAACAGTTTCAAATCCAAGGAACCTTTATCGCTTTTATCAACTGCAGCATTCAGGCACACTAAGTCTTGTTATAGTCACTGTTGACTCGACAACCATCTTCAGTGGAGTTATTGGCATTGCATTTACTGGAAATGAAGGAATACACAAATACGTGAGGCATTTAGTTGCTGCTACAGTGAGGCAGTAATGTGATGGGCACTGATGTCAGGACAGTGAAGTGGCAAGATGAACCTGCATGACCCCAGTAATATTCCAGCAGGTCCAGAAATCTAATAGTGAATACATGGGCCAATTGGGGCATAAATTGAGTTTAGGGTTTGGAACATTGCTTGTATGAAGGCATAGTGCCAGTTAGCAGCCTGTCGTTAAGCCAAGGATCTGTGCTGGTCGTGCAAGCCAAAAGGTCACGGTCCAACACAATGAGATGATTGGTGCCCTGAGACATGAAACAACATTATCACATCGTCCTTCTATTGGCATCTAGTTTTGAGATCTGACATGTTTAGCCTGTAGTAACAACCACACTTTACGTTATTCTTTGTGGAAAAAATAATAATAAAAACTGCTGTTAAGTCTTGATTTTGTGATACATTGCTGTGAAACATTTTATACTGAGTCCTTCCATATGATATTTGACTTATTCCTATCCTCATGGTAGTGTACTTTTTAACAGTTCAGACAGTAAAAACAGGCACGTACCGCCAAATATATATTATATATGATCAGTATTTTCTCAAAGAATCCATTTTCAATTAATTCACTGACAGGTCAAGATTTCCTCAGAAAAATTTCATGCATATTACTGTTAAGTAATATTGTTCACACTGCACTGACTGCAGTAAGGTTTCAGTTAGAAGGTGCAAATCTTTTGATAGCATTTAGTCTTCCAGTTCCCTTAAGTCGGTGAATTTGCATGTTAAATTAGCAAATTTTCCTGTGGTTTAAGGCGTCAATCATGTATGTAAACTTCGAGCTCCTATAATGAGATTTAGTTGATCATATTTGCACTCCCGAGTAGCTCTATGTGCTCCGATCTCTCCGGGGACACAATTGCATTATTTATAAGATTTGCTGGCATTTATGGGTAACTGGAGAGAGATAGTAGGTGGGATTAAATGTTCTATATATATAGGGAAATGAAAAGGATTTGGTTTCTGCACAGGGTCTAGGTCTCAGGTATGGGTTTATATTTTGCTTTGATCTGTTGTATTCTGTCAGGAATATTTTACGTGGCAGTTTGGACTGAAGGAAGAATGTCTTACTGGCTTTCTTTGAGTTGTCTCCCTATAGTTGAGGAAGTAAATGGCCATTTGATGCACTCGGTCTTGTATTGATGTATTGTAGACCTCAGGAGTTGTCTAAGCTCGTACACTAGATAACAGTCAGGCTGACATGAGAAAAGGAACAAAGGAACTACTGTTAAGGACCTTATCTTCGATAAAGATGGTCTCAGTACAAAGTCAGAACTCATCAAAGCTATTAAAAATTACAAATTTACTGAAGAAGGAGCAGGCACTCTGATTTTTCTTATCCGCCACAACCTGTTTACAACTGTGCTAAAAGGAGCCCAGATGATCCGTATATAATTTCTTACCATCCTATAAAGTTAGTCCCTCAAGCACAGACATAAGTACTACAATATATGAGGACAATAACCAAAAACAAATAACACCTGAGCAAGCCTCGATATAGCCCAATAAGGTGCTGCAGAGGCGTAAAACACAAATACACACACACACACTTAAGGACCTTATCTCAATATTTGGTCCTGATCAAGCCCGAAACCTTAGATTCTGAATATCCGTCATTGTCTTTTTTAAAATATCTTAATCACACTTATGAATTGGATGTGTGAGTGAACTGCCTTTTGAACTGTCAGTACCGGTTTGTGCAATGTTTTAACACGGGTTATCTTGAAGTGGTTGAGTCTTTTCACTGATATTGTGTCAATGTTGTCTGTTGAACATGAGTTAGATAGTTAGTTTTAATTAACTGAGGTCATGTTATGAAAGAACTCATTTATCCTGTTAGAAGATTAGTTGTGGGAGTTAACCAGATTATTACTGGGAGCACCATTCCATTCTCATTTGAAAAGAGAATCTCCTGTATTCAATACAACTTTACACTTGTATCTTGCGAGAAAAAAAAAAAAAAAAAAAAAAAAACAACTGAAATATGTTATTTCTTTTTACATTGAAGTCCAGCTTCTTGATTTCTCCCCGAGGTGTCTAGATGCTGGTGACCTCATCCATGAATGAGAGTTCCAAATATCATATCAGATTCCCCATCACCATTTTTGTTCCCAACTACAAAGCCATTATCTGGTGCAGGTAGTTCGTTGTTTCCAAAAAAAATCATCCACAGAAGAGGCTTGCTACTCTTAGACTTCCCTATTCTTTCTCTTTTTGTGAGGGCCATCGGTGCAGCATATGGATCATTTGGAATATTGTCTGACATTATAATAAAACTTTTCTTCAGGAAGGAAGCAATTTTCATGTTTGTGAATATATCCAACACTAAAATCCACAAAAGCTTGATGACAGTTGCACAGTATGTGCCTATTTATATGCTACCATAATTCTTGTTGGCCTAATTAATGATAACAATATATTACCTTGTCTCTGATATAATCATTGTCATTCATCACTTTGATTGGTTGCCTAGTCTTGTTATTTTGGTCTTAGGATCTTCCTATCATCCAGCCAGACCTATCCTTCTCATAGTTAATAAATCAGTTCAGTCTTGTTATATACCTTATTATGTATCTTGCCTTGCTTAGATTAGTCCTGCAAATGGCAGATATGGCCTCATCTCTTGTCCTGTCTCAGAGTCAGAAATGCTGCCTGAGTAAGTTGCCTGCAGATTTGCTTGATTTGTTGCTTCAGCTTAACCAATCACAGGTGTCCCTTGCAATGGTGTTATTTGCACAGTTAGCTTACTCTATTACCACACTTGATGTATGTTTTGTTTGTCATTTTTACTAAGGTTAAAGTTTATGGCCATTTCATTTCCTGTGCTCAAAAAATTGGTTGTTTGAAAGCTGAACATTTTTTCATAGAGGTATGGTTTCCGAAACCTTTTGCATTTATGACAATATATGGCTGAACTGTATTACCATATAAATATACAATTAGACATAATTGTAATCCCCTATGTGTCTTTCGGTGCTATAGAATTTAAAACTTTCATGTTTCAACCAGTGGCGTAGCTACAGGGGGGGCAGGGGGGGCGGTCGCCCCCCCTGGCTCCATCCTGACCAGGAAAGAAATGATTACATTGGCATCAAACGTTGCATTTTGCCGATGGCGCACCTCTGCCGCGACAGCGATAATAGCTCCCCGACAAAAATGTTCCATTTCTATCGCTGACTTGAATATTTTGCCCCCCCTGGAAAATTTCCTAGCTACGCCACTGGTTTCAACACAACCGACAACCGTTTTCAGCTGAACCATAATCAACTGATAGATGATGCCCATTCACACTTAAGATTAGCAAGAATAGTCTCCACCCGCTACTTTTTGACCTAGCTGGTCTTGTGGATGCCAGTTGTAAGATGAATGGTAGTTCATTGAAAACCCACAAAGCAAGCTAATCAAACAGCTCATTTGAAAGGTGGACATGGGGACTCTGATTGGACACATTTTCTGTAACTGTGATGTCACGATTACTCTACCATGACCTGGACAACATCTTTTATTCTCCAAATTACCTCATGCAGCTCTGAGATAGGACTGTAACAGGTTCTGTTACACTGCCCCTATCATGAGCCAAAATGTCCGAATTTCTGCTCAAATGTTGCAGAATGGGACCTCTGCTTTAGAACTGGTGCTCAAATCTTTTGAAGATAAATGACTTGTTTATGTGATGGGAAGTTATTTCTTTCACTAAATCCAGATGCTTCAAGCGGACATGGCAAGTTCTTCCCTAGGAATGACTCAATCATCTACGCCATCTTAACTCCACAATGTCTTACTCTGGATATTTACTCACCACCCAGCTGGGACAGCTGTCGGCTGGCAGCTAGTGAGACTCGTTAAAAAGTCCATAGAATTTGCACTGCTCCTGATTGATAGCATGGCCCAACTGTAGAAACTGTTACAATTTCTGAAAAGTTATAGATCAAATCTATCTCCCTGTGACATTTCAACTGATGCTCCAAAATTTCATTGGTCTATGCCTTTATCGACATGTTACAGAATGACAGAAAATTCTTGAATATGTAGCTTTGAAAGTTTAAAATGGAATACTTCCCAACTTTCAAGTTTTGAAGGCTCAGACAGTGATGTATCACTTGATCTCTTCTTAAATTGTAGGCCTAATATTGTGAAAGAAATGTTTAACCATGCAATTCTACAAAAGCAGAAATTCTTGATATCAAAGACAGGCTTTGATATTTAAGTGTTTAATGAATGAATAACACAACTTTGGTGAATAGGTAGTATTCATTTTGACAAACAAGCCTATATCAGCAAAAGAAGACAGGTGAGTCAGAGCAGAAAGCAAATAAACAAGAAGATATTTATTTTTGTGCTGCAGATCTTAATCCCCTTCCAGACATCTTGCCCTTTTCAAACAAGTTTTCAGGTCAGCAGGAATATGGGAAATATGAAGTGCATATAAGGCTGAAGGTCTTTGGTCAATACCCTTCAGAATAGCTGGCACGAACACTGGCACAGCTACAGCGTATGTAGCCAACTTCTTAAAATTGTGCTCTTCATATTTATGTCTTTCTGGGAGTCAGCTGTGAACAAGGTGTAGTGCTACTCTTTTCTGAGCTTAAATGATTGTCACTTCATGGTAAGCCCACTGTCTTTTCAATGAAGAGTTTGTACAGCACTGTACTTATGCAACATTTGTTTTTCACTCTGAAATTATTTTGTTGCATCGTCGGCCAATACAGCAAACACTGTTACATAGCTACGACACTTCCTGCAAACGTAGCAGATAAACCAACATTTCAAGTTTATAAGGGAATGTGGTTTTGTGTATGAAAGACCCAAAATGTAATTGCATTTATAAATGCCTGCTTGCTCCAAAAATGATCCAAGTAATGGGATTATTCAGATTTATGGCTGATATGGGTCAGAATTATTAATGCAATTTATGTTGGTTGGCAGTCATTGAACTACAATCTATCACCTACCATTGCTGCCTAACAGAAGTGGGTGGACCACTAACCTCTTTTGTAAAATACTACAAGGGCATACTGGTTTCTTTACTGAGCAAAACATCTCCGTCCTTAGTGATCTGTAATGTTGCCGATGTAATGCATGAGGCTCTCTGTTTGCTTTTGGGACCTGTTACAACTTACATCAGCAAAATATGTGTCACCCCACAACCTTGTGCATCTTAACCACTCTGTGTTATGGCATCATCATGTCACGTGTGATAAAACAGGATGATTCTCAACTTGACTTATAACACCACTTCAAGCAAAGGATGGAGGGTAATCTGTCGTAACAGGTTCTAAGGTGCAAAGCCATGAACTGAGTCACAGAGTCACAGCACAGGGTAAATGTTGATTATGACACAAATTGTACAAGCCTGTTCAAAATGAAGCAGTCAAATTTCCACACAAGATTATCGCAGGATACTAGAATACCTTCTTGAATCTAAGATATCATGGTTAAGTTGCTTCGATATGATATCAAAGAAAACTCTCATCTCTTGACAGGTTTGGCTTGACTATTACATGATGAGTCAGTTGTAGCAGTCATCTTCAATGTAGTGACTTTAAATTTAATCAAGAAAACATGTTCTTTATTTATGGCTTTACCTAAGTTTTGATTAGTGAAATCAGTAATGAAAAAGTTTGAGCAACTGTAGCTCATTAACTGAGATGGATGTTTTTCTTCGGGTGACTTGGCATCACAACTAAAAACGAAATATCTGTCCTCTGCCTTCATTAGGGTGGATTAAGTGAGGCTCCTACTAACTATCTATCTGCCATTAAGTGGCATCTCTCTTAACGATTTGAACCTTGATCTTCGGGGAAAGTCTTTGTTTTTATTGCTGAGAATCATTACATATTGCATATCTTATGTTCTTAATATCATTTATTGCATGCCATGTCTTAATCGCAGATGCTTAAAAAACAGTAAATTAACTGCCTTCTTAACTGTTTGTGAGCTTCATGGTTTAAAACACTAATGCTAGATTCTCACGGCAGTGTTTAAGTGTCGGCGAAGCTGTCTAGGTGCCAGGAAGCCACATTTCAGCGATTCAAGCCATTTTTGAAGCCTAATGGCTAGTTCTCACGGAGACGTAACAGAGGGTTCTTGTCGCGTCGCTTCTTGCTTTTCCAGGAAAGAGGGAGGTTTTTAAACTACATTCAACAATTCGGCGACGCTATTTTCGTCTACGGCGCTTCTTAAACTTCCTCGCCAAAAGTTCCTAGAAATCACGTGACCTTATGGTGAAGCAAGAACTTGCTTCACGAAAGATTCAACCGGTTGAATCTTTGCGAAGGAAGAAACCACGATGCAAGAGACCAGAAAGCCCCCCAAAATGATTGGGCGAAGTTAGAGACAGCTTGGGCGAAGTTAGAGACAGGTTGGGCGAAGTTAGAGGCAGGTTGGGCGAGGCTACTTATCATTGAGTCAATGGAACTTCGGCGAAAAAAGAGCACAACTCGCCGACACAAACAGGCTGTTGAAACGCCGAAACAGCTACTTGCTTCACCGTAAAATGTATTTGCTTGGGCGTAATTGAAGATTAGGATGAAGTAAGAGGATGCTAGGGCGAAGCAACAGCATGCTAGGGCGAAGAAAGAGACTCCTTGGGCGAATCTAGTTTAACATTGAAGCAATGGAACTGCGTCGAGGCTCCTGACAACTCGCCGACACAAGTCTCTTCTTGCCTCGTCCGTAATTACGAGCGATTCGGCGTAAAAAACGAGTGCCTCGTCGTAATAGGAACCATCAACGATGATTTATAAGCTCTAATTGATTATATAATTGTCCAAAAATGGCTTGAAACGCCGAAAGTAGGCGAAACTTGAGTTCCTGGCACCTCTACAACTTCGCCGTCACTTAACCACGCTCGTGTGATCTAGGCATAATGCCTAGTTCTCACGGAGACGTAACAGAGGGTTCTTGTCGCGTCGCTTCTTGCTTTTCCAGGAAAGAGGGAGGTTTTTAAACTACATTCAACAATTCGGCGACGATATTTTCGTCTACGGCGCTTCTTAAACTTCCTCGCCAAAAGTTCCTAGAAGTCACATGACCTTATGGTGAGGCAAGAAGTTGCTTCACGAAAGATTCAACCGGTTGAATCTTTGCGAAGGAAGAAACCACGATGCAAGAGACCAGAAAGCCCCCCAAAATGATTGGGCGAAGTTAGAGACAGCTTGGGCGAAGTTAGAGACAGGTTGGGCGAAGTTAGAGACAGGTTGGGCGAGGCTACTTATCATTGAGTCAATGGAACTTCGGCGAAAAAAGACAACAACTCGCCGACACAAACAGGCTGTTGAAACGCCGAAACAGCTACTTGCTTGGCCGTAACAGGTTTTTGCTTGGGCGTAATTGAACATTAGGACGAAGTAAGAGGATGCTAGGGCGAAGAAAGAGCATGCTAGGGCGAAGAAAGACACTCCTTGGGCGAATCTAGTTTAACATTGAAGCAATGGAACTGCGTCGAGGCTCCTGACAACTCGCCGACACAAGTCTCTTCTTGCCTCGTCCGTAATTACGAGCGATTCGGCGTAAAAAACGAGAGCCTCGTCGTAATAGGAACCATCAACGACGATTTAGAACCTCTAATTGATTATATAATTGTCCAAAAATGGCTTGAAACGCCGAAATTGGGCGAAACTTGACTTCCTGGAACCTCTACAACTTCGCCGTCACTTAACCACGCTCGTGAGACACAGGCATTATATAATCAATTAAAGGTTATACATCGTCGTGGGTGGATCCTAGGACGATGAGACACTCGTTTTCTACGCCGAATCGCTCGTAATTAGACCAGTAGCAACCCCCAAAGGGGAGCAGGACTGTGTCGGCGAGTTGTGCATGAGTTGTGCAGGAGCTTCTGTGAAGTTCCATTGCTTCCATGCTAGAGTAGCATCGCCCAAGCAGGCTCTAGCATTGCCCAAGCAGGCTCTAGCATCGCCCAAGCACCTGACAAATACTCTATTTAACTCCCAAGCAAACTGCTGTTTCGATGAGGCAAACAGCTGTTACGGCGTTTCATCAGAATATTTGCGTCGGCGAGTTGTACTGTTGCGTTGCCGAAGTTGTATTGACTCAATGATAAAGTAGCCTCGCCTAAGCAGTCTCTAGCCTCGCCCAAGCAATCTGTACCTTCGCCCAAGCAATCTGTACCTTCGCCCAAGCACTTTGGGGGTCTTTCAGGTCTTTTGCATCGTGACTTTTTGTCTGTGGAATATATCCAACGCTGACCCACAGTCCAACCAACATTGTTCCTATGACTACTGTATGCGTTGCTAACTTTCACCCATAATTAATGTCAATGATATTTTACCATGTCTCTGTTTTAATCACTGCCATACATCACTCTGATTGGATGTCTTCTCTTGCCACTTTTCTTCTTATCTTCTCACCCAGCAAACATCTTTCTCAGAGAAAATAAATCAAGTGGGTCTTGTTATATACCTTGTTATGCATCTGTCCTTGCTTAGAGGAGTTCTGCAAATGGCAGATATGGCCTCATCTGTTGTCCTGTCTTAGAGTCAGAAATGCTGCTTTAGAAAGTAGCTTACAGATTTGCTGGATTAGTATTCTTTATGGGCCTTAAGATGTTGTTTCAGCTCAGCCAATCACAAGTGACCTTTGCACTGCCGTTATTTGCACAGAATGACGATTTCTCTTCCTCTTCCTATACACCTGCATGACAATATATATATACATGCAATGTCATGCATGTTTGTTTAGCCCACTCAAAAACCACACCTTATGTAACTTTTTCATGCTCCTTGAGATAAATGTGTTATCTCACACTCCTTCAGGTTCTATGTACCTTACTCCAGATTATGTGTATGTAGTACATACACTGTACACAACAAATAAACTGCATGTACATTGTACACCCTATCAGCGTGCCTCGGCGGCCCAACGTCGGCCCAAAGCCGGTCCGATGCTGCTGACATCGGACCGACACTGGGCGGACGCCGGACCGCCGAGGCACGCTGACAGGGCAGTCTTTGAGGGACCAATGTAGGTGTTCAGCAAAGATGTCACATTTGTATTTCTTTGCATTTGATCAAGAAATAGTCCCGTTTGCAGTTCCCTTGCTGTTCTGACTCTGAGGTGTGGATGAGGTGAAAATTCCAATATGAAAAGACTGAGCATCACGTATTCCATACCAAACATATGAAATCACTGTTTAAGATTGCACCTCTGCTATCATCAGCCAAATCTTTGAGGATTGTGGCAGAGATATAAATTATGCCAGTTTTCATTACTTGAGCACATTAATCTCTTCCGATTTATTCATATGAAGTCCCAATGTTCAGAATATGTAGGGGAGAGTGGGGCATAACCACCCCTAGGGGCATTACCACCCACCCAGTGGTTCCAGGTGATTGGTTCCACATAGTGAAAATAATGTTAGGGCAGGTGATTTTACTTGTGTGAGACAACTTTTTACTGGTTTGGGGTGCAAGCAAATGGAAGATGGTATTTGTTACGGCATTCTACATAAAGGAGATAGATGTAAGGTATCGGTGATAGGCATTGTGTTGGTTCATATTCTGACTAATTTGTAAAATGGATTTAACTGTCGTTAAATCGTGTCATGAGTGATAATAGAGGTAGTGACTGTTTTACCCCAATACGGGGCATAACCACCCGCCCCTGGAAAAAATACAGTAGGGGGGTGACAGAAACAGGAGGGGGGTTTTTAAAAATGTACTGTAAATGTGTGAGAAACTTGGGAAGGGTTAGCATAGATTATGTCATTTGGGCTGTCTTGAAAAACCAAAAGATTGGTATTGGTGGGAGCGTCCCGGAGAGAAATATCTCAGAAGTCATTACCATAGCAAGAGTGAGGTCACTGATATGGTTTAATACTTTCCAAGTCAAGAGCACCTGCATTTTCATCAGAAAGGGACACAGTATCCTTCCACCAGACATGGAAATCCTTCAGTTATTTTGTTGCTGGTACCTTGGGGGAGGGGTTATACACCATGGGGTGGGTGGTTATACCCCGAGCATGGGGCATAACCACCCACCTTGTACCAAAAACTATTTCATATCCCTGTGCTATAAGGGAGAGTCATTTGATGCTGTAGGTAGGGGATATGAAAGTACTCTAAGAGTGTGTCATATTGCCAATTGGAGTTCTTAATTGTGTTGGTCATTATCATCCTGTAAGACATTTTGTCTTAGGGGGGTGGTTATGCCCCACTCTCCCCTACCTCTGTTTTTTGTGTGTTTTTTTTTTCAGTCCAAATATGTCTTGGACAGGATGTGCCACATATGTTATCGGGCAAAATAATTACTGCTGTGTCTCACTATGGATCAAAAATTGCAAGTTCAACAGACAACCCTTTTCAGCTGTTATATTATGTACTACATTGCCTTCAGAAAGTAAATGACTATTCAGACAAACGAATAGGCATGAATGTTGTTCACCTGCGACCATTTGACCCTGCTGGTCCTATGCATGCCAATTGTAAGATGAATGGTGATTTGTTGAATACAAACAAGAACAAGGCAAGCCAATCAAAGAGCTGGTCTGTGAGGTGGATACAGGGACTCTGATTGGACACGTGTCCTGTAGCTTTGTCACAATTACTCTACCATGACCTCAGAGCAGAGGCATATTTTACTGTCCAAATTACCTCATTGAGCTCTGAGATAGGACAGTAACTATGCCCCTTAGACCGTGACACTGCCCCTAAGATGTCTCACTTACTGCTCTTTACTGAATGTGGGTTATGTGGCTTCTGCCATAGAACTTGTGTTTGAAGTTGTCAGAAGATTAATTACTTATGTTTGTGATGGAAAGTTATTTCTTTTCACCAAATCCAGATGGTTCAAGCAGACTTGGCAAGTTTTTCCCTTGGAATGACTCAATCATCTATTGCTGTCTTAACTCCAACCAATGTCTTATTCTACATATTTACTCACCACCCAACTGGGACAGCTGGTGGCTGAGGGCTATTGAGACCTATGAAAAAGTCCATTGAATTTGCACTGCTCCTGATTGATAGCATGGCCCAGCCGTAGCCAGCGTTACAATTTCTGAAATGTTTTAGATCTAATCTGTCTTCGTGTGACATTTCGATTGACGCTCTGACATTTCATTGGTCTATGCTTTCGAAAGTGCTTCTATGGACATGTTACAGAATGACAGAGAATTCTTGAACGTCTTTGAAAGTGTTAAACTTTGATTTTGAAAGCCTCTGCAGTGATATTTCATTTGATCTATGGTCTCACAATGCTGTTAAAAGGAATGTTTCATCATGCAGTTTTACAAAGGGAGAAATTCTTAATATCAAAGACAGGTTTTGATATTTTAGTTTTATTGAATAAATAAAAAAAAAGTTTGGTGAACAGGTAGTACATGTATTCATTTTGCAAGTAATCCTCTATCAAAGAAGATGGACGGGCAAGGGTGTGTGGCAAATTAATTTGAAAAGTAAACATTTATTTTGTGTTGCAGAATTCAACCTTCTATGGGGCATCTTGCGCTTTTTCAAATGAGTAGTTTTCGGGTCGGAAATATTAGAAATGTGAAGCATATTTATTATCTCAGGCTGAAGCATAGCTTCGCTGTATGTTGTCAACTGCCTTGAAAATGATTTAGTTGAGGTCTAGTAGCAGTGCTCCTCTTTTCTAAGCAAAAATAACTATTTCATGGAAAGCTCACTGTCATTTCAATAGAGAGTTTGTACAGCGCTGTACTGATACAAAATTCACTTCTTAAATTACTTTAGCTCATCATCAGCCTACACAGTGTAAACTGATGCATATCTGTTGTTTCTCCTGAAAACTTAGGAGATAAGCCAACATTCCATGTTTATAATGTTAGGTGGTTGTGCATATGAAACTTGAAATTCAATGAAAGGCCCAAAAAACCCAATTAATGAAGTTATTCAGATTTATCACTGATATCAGAATTCTTAATGCAATTTATGTTGGTTGGATAGTCTTGAACTACAAACTCCAAGGTTGCCATGGATGACCACCATGACCACATTGGAGATGAGTGGACCTCTTCTGTGAAATTACCATGGCACACCGGTGTCTTTGCAGAGCAAAAACTCTCCACATACCTCACATCCTCAGTGATCTATAATGTTGGTGATGTAATGCAGGAGACTCTCTGTTTGCCTGTGGGACTAGGATTGTACAGCGTCTATATAGGCAAATCGTGTGTCATCCCACCGCCTTTTGTATCTTTACCACTCTGTGTGGGATGTTACGTTGTGATGTTATGAATGATACAATACATATAGGGGTCATCCCTTAATTGAATTCTTTGGAAACAATTTGCCCTCCAAAGTAAGCAAATTATGTATAGAGGAGACGGTATAGAGGTAGCCACATGTGAAATAGGTCTAGGGTGTATTGTGGCTCTGTAGCAATGGATGCCTTGTCATTTATGCAAAGTCAAGCACCTGCACCACTTGACTTGTACAGAGGATTGTGTGTCAAACAAATGATGTTTGGCAGTCAGTTGCAGAACTCATCAATTTAGTGGCTCTTAGTTTAATCAAGAAAACATGTTATTTACTTTTCGGGTTTACCCTAGCTTTTAATCAGTCAAATTAGTAAGTAGAAAGTTTGAGCGACTGCAGCTCTAAAACGTTTTTCTTAAAGTGAAATGACTGTCAGATTAAGTTTTTTTTCTGGGTGTCTAAGCACCGTGACTTATGAAATATCTGTCCTCTGTCAGCTTAAGGCTGAATTAAGGGAGTCTAGTTCTAACTATTGATATGCAATATGTTATTAGGGGCCGACCAGATGATCTTTGGGGGGGGGGGCTATGGATATTTGGTGAAAAAAAAAGATTGTTTCCCACTTGACACTGAAAAAAAAAGATTGTTCAGCACATGGAAATAAAAAAAAAGTTTGTTTCCTCCTGTAGCTAGGGTACCGTAATGTTAAAATTCCGATAAAAAAGTTAATCGCAAGTGCGCATGCGAAAAATTTGTTCGTTGACGCGTAGCGAACAAAAAAAAAAGTTCGTCCCAGGGGTAAAGTCCGTAGCCCCCCCCCAACTATCGTCTGGTCGGCCCCTTACAAGGATTGTTTTGTATTGACCCAAGTATTCTAAAATATGGCCGACAGGGAGAATACGAGGGTTAATGCAAAACAATCTATGTTATATTGTTTTTATTCCATGAACAGCTATTTATATACATATATTTGCAAGAAAGACATTACTTCATTAATTTTTACCGTTGAATTTCTGCCAAAAAGCATACTTTTCTGAACATTAACACAAGAGGGCTCTGTTAGCAACGTCATCTGAGGAAATATGAGTTATTGTTCCTCCAAAATTGTCCTTAATACAAGAGGGCACTGTAGGCAACATCTTTTGAGGGAAATATGAGTTATTGTCCCTCCACAGCCAGTTATTTCCCTTGGCATGTTTGGTGTTATTGGGGAAAATACATGGGTAGTCAATGAACAAGAACAATGTTATCCCAATAACCTAATATTTGTTTTCTTTCTATTTTCAGGTGAGTAAAGAACGTTTTGGGTGAATTTTGTATACTTGTGAAGATTTAAGGTAAGGCAAAACATGTATCTGATTGTAAAGGTGACAAAATGGATGGATAGCATTGCTACAATGAGTAATTTGTGGACATGCAATATGAAAGCTTATGAAGTTTTGTGATACAATATGTAAACGACCATCCAACAGAAATGTCTGAACATTACTTAAAATGTACACCACAGAATGGAAGAATGTTTTAAATGAAGTATTGTATTTTTTTTTAATAATCTCAGGAAAAATCATCTTGTAAGCCATATTCGTAAATCTAGTTCTGCTTGAAAAATGACTTTTTTAAGCGAAGATAAAACATGTTAGCATTTTGGTTTTAATTACAAATTGATGCTGATATTGATGTAGCTACCTTTGTCAAAGTCACCCGACAGTACAATGTAACTTCCAATCACACATATTGCCCCTGTCAAACTCCTACCTGCTTTATAGCTCAGAGACTTGCAACTCTCCTGAGCTGCTTTTGGATCAAACCATTAAGCCTGCAACCATCTCTTTTGTGTGTTGAAAGTGATTTTTGAGCAAAGCTTTTAGCCACATTGTAGCTATTGAAATATTCGCAGAACCTTGGATTACAGGGAGTGGGGTAGGCCTAACTGTTAAGCTTAAAACCTCTGATTATTTTTTGTGCAGTTATTTTTGATGCAATAACATTTTCGTTATTTTACTTTCACAAGTTCATGGTACTGTTTAATTCCCAGACAATGTAGATATTTGAAATATTTTAGGTTTATATGATCAGACATATCACTTGTGATTACTGTGGATTTCACAAAATTTTGAGAATATTTCTTTTACTGTAGTTACTCACTAATCTACAACTCCCTGACAACAGGACACCATTTCGCTACATATATGTAGCGAAATGGTGTCCTGTTGCCAGGGAGTGGTGGATTAGTGAGTAACTCTATGCAAACGAAGTTGTGTTATGGTCTTGGAATTATTCTTCATGTTATGTTGAACATGTATGCAAGGACATATGCCTCTGAGTCTGTTCGCTACAGAGGGAATGTGATAAAGCATCTTCGGGGGCAGAGACGAGGATAGGTTATTACAGGGCAACTTAATGAGCACTTGGAGGGTCACAAAGTGCGAAGCAAAGATTCTGATTAGGGTGGCTTGTCACGCTGGAGGACAACCCCCAGGTCATACTAAATTTTTCTTGTGTCATTTTGCAGAAGACTTTCCCTGAAGAAAAAACGGTAGAGTGATATTCTGGTCGTTCTTTCTCTCATTTGCTTTGTAGAGTCAAGTTTAATGACAAACCATGAATTCTTCTTGTTCAGGACTGTGGCATATTATGCGTTTTGGTGCTTATTACTAATAATCGAATAGACGATTAACATAAAGAACAATGTTTTTCTTCTCATAGCAGTGTTGTGACAACGCTTCATCTTGAGTTAAACCCATTTGTGTACAGAATGCAAGATGGATTTGGCTCAAAATGTAGACATTACAGTGTATAAGCCCAGCACGGTTTACCTTTTTGGGAGGTTTTCACATACAAAGTTCCCTTAAAGCTCTTTGCCAATTGGTGGTCCACAAGAAAAAAAAAATTCTTTTTTTTTTTCAATTTGCAAACTGGCTTTGCCACATCATCGACAGTTTTCTGTTGGTCTCAAAAATATTCTTATTTGATGAAGTGCCTTAAGTTATTTAATTAGTTTGTTTATTGTCACCTGCTGCTTAGATATGATAAGCACTGAATCAACTGATTAACCACAACAGACACAAACAAAGCATTATTAAGCCTGTGACATCACACAACCGAGTTGAAAGTTAATTTTGAAACTGTTTGGACAGCTGATCTGCAAACAGCTATAAGGCATTGAATCAATAACCCCAGTAAAAAGTGCTGTTTTTCTGCCTCCTATAAGGCCTACATTATTTCTCTTTGGTGCAAAGTTTTATTCCCCGTCAACTCTCCTTTTAGTGAATCTGCAATTGGTTTTCTGCAGGCAGACAAGCTGGTAGGTTTTTTTTCTGATCCAATTTGAGTTGGCTGGAACTTATCTTGTCTTACTTATCTAGTTGTTAAGCTGCACATCCTGGGTGGCTTTATTTGCTTTTACCCTGACTAGCTACATCTTTTAGGCACGCTTTATTCACCTTAGTCCTTATTACCAAAACACAAAGGCATAATTGACTCTGTAGTCTGCCTCAGTGGAATTATTGGCACTAGATTTGTTGACAATGATGGAATATGCAAAGGTCTACTCGAGGCATTGAGTTGCTACAGTAAGGCGGTAAAGTGATGGCCTGTGTATGGGACCACAAACATTACAATTGTTCACAATAGTTCTGCACTACACACCACTACCAGTGGTACAGATACACCAAGGTGGAAAAGTCCCCTGAATCGACCATCCTGCGGTAATGTTATGCCAATGGGGCGCAGGATGGCTGATTCAAGGGAATTCCCAGACTTTCCCACCTTCCTTGTACTGTTTAAGGAGGCCAGTATCATGTATATAGAAATATAATAGTAAAGCAGTAGCCTTAGATTGTTAGTTTGGAAATAGTGGTGTATGTCAGAACAACAAAATGATTAGTGTCTCCAAGGATTGTTGGTCGTCACACTTCACTGAGCTGGCACTTGGTATTTCATTGAGTGTGCTTGACCTGCCTCTATCCCAATCTGTCGCGGGTTGCTTTCTGTACTTCTGTCTGCAGCCTCAGCAATTGACCATGTCTTCAATGTAGTTATCGACTTTTATTGCGATGTTATCTGATAAAATCATTTCATTTATTAACCGAATTCCAATTGTAAAGAGTATGTAGTTATAGCCCGGCTGGTTCTTCTACCCCAGAAAATATGCTTTTCCCAAACTAAGCTCGACTTATTTAGGACCTAAAACCTCGAGGTTCTCACCAAATGAGGAGGCAAAGGCGTCCCTTTTATTCTGCAGATCTAATCCGCAATTATACCTCTGATGTAGCTATAACACTTGTTCACAAAATAACACATGGTTATTGTTACATCTGATCTGCGTGGGTGTATTTCCTTCAGCAAAATAAATTTCATTCATATCTTCACTTCTGGAGGCTTCACACAATTACACTTGCTGTGTGCTTTTGGACATTAAGGGACCTTTTGATTAAAAAAAACCCATATATATGAAGGAAAACTATTTATAACTAAACAGGGAAAGGCAGTCAAACAAATGTCTATTTTGTCTTTCAATTCTTCTGAGACGGTGAATTTGAATCTCAAATTGGCATTTTTCCATTGGTTGAAGACATCAATCATGTATGTAAATTTCCTACTCCTAAAATGAGATTTTGTTTATCATATTACACTCCCGAGTAGCACTACGTATCCTACTGTCTCAGGGGAAATAGCAGCATTATAAATTAGATTTTCTGGCTTTTACAAGAAAGTGGAGAATGATGGAGGGTGGGATTCAATATTATTATCATATATTGTGAAATGAAAAATGTTCAGTTTCTACAAAAGGTCTATGTCTCCGTTTATTTACAAAAGTTCCAAAAGCCGTTTCTATGCGAATCCTGACTAATATCAAACGTGCAAAAATAGGGGAACCTGGGAGTAATTCATGGCAGTCACAGTCATATCTTTTTTGGAGTTGATATGAACCGCAGAGATGCTAAAATGAATGATTGTCCCTTGACATGGGAGTCTGGTTCGAAAGAATGTATTATTTACTTTCCTCGAAATGTTCTGTTCAGACTGAACGTGGTCATTAAGGTTCAGAGATAATGGTCATTTTATGAACTTGGTCTTACATTGATTTATCGCAGGGTTGTGAAGTATCTACCTAATACAGCATATCTGTAGCAAGGGGCCACCATGTGGATTAGGAGCCAAGGTCTGCTATTAAATACCTAATCTCAGTCTTGTGGCCCAATCAAGCCCTAACTCCCTGGTTTACTATATATCCTTCTTTGTCTTATCTTAATTGTGCATAAAGCATTAGGGTGAGTGAACCACCTTTTTACCCTAAACCATCTGGTGATCTATTTTCCCTTCAGGAAGCTTTTGAGATTGAATGTCGGTTTAACCACCTTGTACTACCTGGTGCAGACAGTACAGTCTGTCTTCCTATAAAATCAACCTGTGGAAGAGAAGCCGGCTACTCTCTTTTTTCTTCTTTATGCCCTGCTAGTTCTACAGAGAGGCATCTTTATAAATGCCACCAACAAATTAGTCCATCACATCTACCTTTGCTCTCTGATGAATTGTTCAGAACTAGACAGGACTGAAGCTTTGTTTGAACACATCACAATATACCAATGTTAAATAATTCGAAAAATGTTACCACTGAGTTAGTTGACTTTGTTTCATTCTGTATGTTTATCATTGCTGAACATGTGAACATAACGTCTTTTTTTTTCTTGTTATTTTTTATCTCATCGAGACATTTCTCTCAGATGATATAATATATATAGCGGGTCTTGTTATGCAGCTGTCCTGGCTTAGAGGATTCCTGCAAATGGCAGATACTGCCTCATCTGTTGTCCTGTCTCAGAGTCAGAAATGCTGCCTGAGTAGGTTGCCTGCAGATTTGCTCGATTGGTATTCTTGACGGACCTTAAGACATCGTTTTGACTCAGCCAATCACAAGTGACCTTTGCAATGGTGTTATTTGCGCAGAATGATGATTTCTCTTTCTCAGCCTACGGACCTGCAGTACCACATGTTGACTGTGGTATACTGCGCCTGGTGTATCTGTTTATCCT
Source organism: Platynereis dumerilii (assembly GCA_026936325.1). Taxonomy (NCBI): domain Eukaryota; kingdom Metazoa; phylum Annelida; class Polychaeta; order Phyllodocida; family Nereididae; genus Platynereis; species Platynereis dumerilii. The sequence goes on from JAPTHN010000011.1 coordinate 24,677,827, forward strand.
GTGTCTTTTACCACTCCTTCGGTTGTGCAGTCTCTAGATTCATTGGAACATCTTTGGTCTATCAAGTTCTACCTGTAATTGTCATGTACACTTTGTTATATATCACTTAGCTCGGCTTCTTGGAAACTTTTCTGAAATGGAAACACTAACCATTTCATTATCTGTGCTCAAAAGAGCCTGGTATATATGAACTAATTCCAGGGCACCTTTAGCAAATGAACTGCACTCTTTTTGCAAAACATAAGATAGAGCTCTCTTCAGACCAAATTCCTGGATGTCTATTACCCTTTTGTAGTTTGAGAGCACAGAATGGAGTCTTCTTTGTTTTGCTTTTGTTGTCCTGACTGTGGACAAATGAAGGTGCTGGTTAAAAAAACTCAGCATTATAAATTTCAAACTATTCAGATACAGTCAGTGAGAAAATTCAAGGAATGTTACGAGAGCTGTTTCACATAAGTTCCTTGTAGCAGCAGAATAATATGCCTGCTGTCTGCACTGCTCTACTCTATTGGGACTACAGAAGCAAGCAACATTCTGTTTCAGCTATAGCCAAGTGAGGCCTACAATTGGGAAGAAAGTGGTCCACCTGCTAACTTGTGACCTTGCTGGTTCCATAAATGCCTGTTGTATAAGGAATAAGGATTAAGGATTGGTTGAGCACCAACAAAGCAAGCCAATCAAGGAGCTAGACACTGGAACAATTTCAGATATTTCTTGCACTTGACACATCACAATTAAACCACTGTAACCTCTGAGGCATCTCTCTTAATCTCCAAGTGAACTTATGCATCAATGAGATAGGACCAACACAAATTCTGCAACAACGTGCCTATATATCCTCACCCTCAATCTTTGCTTTTAGCTGTGCGTACAGCCTCTCCTCTAGATCTAGTGGTTGAAATTGCACAAGAGTAATGACCTGTGGTGGCAAGTTGCTTCTTTTCACCAAATCCAGCTGTTTCACCAGACTTGGCCAAGAGCCTTTAGTGTTAGTATTTCCCAAGGAATGACTCAATCATCTCCACCAGCTTTTCTTAACTTCACTGGTAAACACCCCCAGCTCTTGAAAAGGCTTTTAATTCACCATGTTTGATCAACACTGAGTGAGTGTCTCAGCTGGAACAACTGTTGAATTTGACCAGTCTCTCTTTATAACATCACCAAACTGCAACAAAATAAGAATAGTTTAAAAGTGAGTTGTTTTGGGGTAAAATCAGTTTAATATCATGTTTATGGTTCAAAGTGAACTTTTGCGTAAGTTCCAAGTTCTAAGAATATTGATCCAGTTTTTCTAGTGAACCTTTTAGAGACTCCCTTTACTGAACAGCTATTTGGAAAATATCTGTATACATACTTGCCTGTAAATTATTTCATCTGAACGTGCAGCTGTGTTTTACTGTTGGTTGTTGCGGCCTAATAAATGGTGTGTTGAACATTTTCATAATGAAAAAGTCATGACGCCATCCCTCCAATCAGCTGTGATGTTAGTCTTACATGTGATTACATTCCATGTAACTATTTTCCTGAGACCGATCGAATTTTGTGGCATTTACTCTGCTTGATTTGGCAGTTGGCATATTTAACAGTTAAAATATTTTCTTGGTTCATAATTTTCTGACAGATTTGCTTCTTTCAATTATTAGCGCTTGAATTGCCTTCACAGGTTTTTTCTCCTTTCACAATCTATAGGGATTTAAGGAAGATCCTTTTCTTGAACAATTGATATTGCTACCAATGGCCTAATTGTCAGGGCGATTCCTTGCACTGCGCCTCTGCTTATGATGTAACCAAACAGCAGCAAGATCAGAATAGTTAAAAAGTAGGGCATGTTTTTGTGAAAGATCAGTTTAGAGTCGGGATTTGGTTTTAGTTTATATTGCACTTTTTCTCAAGTTCTAAGGATGTCAATCAGGCTTTTAAAGTGAACCCTTAGTGAAGGGCGATTAGGGAAATGTCTGTATATCTGTATCTGCCTACATCAATTCATTTGTACATGTAGCTGTGTGCTATTCTTGGTTGTTGCAGCCTTAACAAACGGTGTGTTGAACATTTTCATGATTAGAAATCTTAATAGTTTAAATTATTATGCCATCACTTAAATCAGCTGTGATGTTTGTCTTACATGTAATTAAATTCCTTGTAATTATTTTCCTAAAACCTATTAAATTTTGTGGCATTTATGCAGCTGGATTAGGTAGTTTGCATATTTAACAGTTGAAAGATTCCTTGGTTCATAATTTTCTGACAGATTTGTATCTTTCAATTATTAGCAGTTGAATAACCTTCACAGGTTTTTTATCCTTTCACAGTCTGCTGGGATTTGTCCAAGTTCCTTTTCTTTAACAATTGACGTTGCTACCAATAGCTTAATTGTCAAAGCAATTGCCTTTTCAGCCAATGGCTTAGATAGGCTGTTCAAATCTAAATCCTGCATGGAATGTTTTGTTTTAGTATGGAAACAAACAACATTTTCATTCAGCTACATGTATAACCAACTGGTAGAGCTTTAATGGCTTCTTGCGGCTTTATAAAAGTCCTACAATAGGAAAGAAAGGGGTCCACCTGCTAACTTTTGACCTTGCTTGTCCTATGCACAGCAGTTGTTAGATGAATGGGGATTGGTTGAACACCCACAAAGCAAGCCAATCAAGGAGCTAGAGTCTGTTAGGCACTGGAATGGTGAGCTCAATTTGAGACATTTCTAGCACTTGTAACATGACAATTAAACCACTGTGACCTCAGGGGCATCTATTTTTCTCCAAGTTACCTTATGCACCAACGAGATAGGACCAACGTAAATTCTGCTACACAGCCCCGATCTCCAACACTGCCTCAATCTTTGCTTTTGGCTACGAAATGTGTGCATTCAGCCTCTTCTCTGGATCTGTGAAACTGCAGACGATTGATGACCTGTGTTTGGCAAGTTGCTTCTTTTCACCAAATCCAGCTGTTTCAAGCAGACTTGGCCAAGTGCCTTTAGTCTTAGTATTTCCCAAGGAATAACTCAATCATCTTCTCCATCTTTACTAAACTTCACTTGTAAACATCGGCCAGCTCAATAGCTTTTAATCCAGCATGTTTGCTCAACACCCAGCTGGTACAGCTATTGAATTTGTCAGTCTCTGCTTATAACATGACCAAGCAGCAACAAGATCAAAATAGTCAAAAAAGTAGGGGAAATTTTTGTGAAATATCAGTTTAGTCTTAGGTTTATAGTTTAGGTTTAAAGTGCCCTTTTTCTCAAGTTCTGAGGATGTCGATCAGGTTTTGAAGAGCTACCAGGGAAGTTTGTATACCTACTTACATCAATTCATCTGAATGTGTAGCTGTGTCCTATTGGTTGTTGTAGCCCTAACAATGTCGAACATTTTCATGATAAGAAATCTTAATAGTTTAAAGACATTATTATTCCATCACTTCCATCAGCTGCGATGTTAGTCTTACTTTTAATTACGTTCCATTTAATTATTTTCCTAAAACCTATTTAATTTTGAGGCATTTATTCAGCTGGATTTGACAGTGTGCATATTTAACAGTTGAGATATTTTCTTGGTTCATAATTTTCCGACAGATTTGTATCTTTCAATTATTAGCGATTGAATTGCTTTCAAAGGTTTTTTCTCCTTTCACAGTCTATAGGGATTTATAGAAGATGCTTTTCTTGAACAATTGACATTGCTACCAATAGCTTAATTGTTAGGGCAGTTACCTGCGCAGCCAATAGCCTAGATAAGTTGTTCAAATCTCAATCTAGCATAGAACGTTTTTTATATAAGTAAGGAAACAACATTTTCATTCAGCTACATATACAGCCAACAGATGACGCTTTGATGTCGTCTTGCAACTTTATAGAAGTCCTACAATAGGAAAGAAAGTGGTTCACCTGCTATCTTTTGACATTTCTGGTCCTATGCAATCCAGCTGTGAGGTGAATGGTAATTGGTTGAACACTCACGAAGCAAGCAAATCAAGGAGCTTGAGTCTGCTGGACACTGATACGGTGAGCTCAATTTGAGACATTTCTGGCACTTGTGACATCAAAATTAAACCACTATGACCTCAGAGGCATCTCTTTATCTACAAGTGACCTTGTGCACCAATGAGATAGGACCAGCACAAATTCTATATATATGTGTATCAACTATATCGTCACCCACAGTGCCTTTATCTTTGCTTTTTTGCTGTGTGTACACTGTACAGCCTCTTCTCTAGATCTAGTTAAACTGTGGAAGATTAATGACCTGTGGTGGCAAGTTGCTTCTTTTCAACAAATCCAGCTGTTTCAAGCAAACTTAGCCAGGATCTTGGAATGTTTGTATTTCCCAAGGATTGACTCAATCATCCCACCATCTTTACTTAACTTTACTTGTCAACATTGCCAAGCTCAATAGCCTTTAATTCAGCGTATTTGCTCGCACCAAACTGGGAAAGAGCTCTATTGAATCTGCCCAGCTACTACTTGCTACATGGCCAAACTGCAATAAAATTAGAATAATACAATGTAAGTATTAGTAATGTAGATGAGTTTTTGTGATAGAGCAGGTTAGTATTAGGTTCACGGTTTTAGTTTGAAGTGCACTTTTTTTCAAGTTCTAAGGATGTCGATCGAGCTTTTCAAGTGAACCTTTTAGAGACCTCTTTACAGAAAGAGCTATTTGGGAAATATACCTGCCTACATAAACTCATCTGAATAAATAGCTTTGTGCTATTGTTAGTTGTTGTAGGCAAAACAACTCATTCGAAAATTTTCATGATTACAAATCTTAATTGTTTAAAGACGATATTATGCCTTCACTTCTATCAGACGTGATGTGAGTCTTACATGTAATTACGCTCCATGTAATTGTTTTCCAAAAACCCATTAAAATTGTGGCATTCATGCAGCTGGATTTGGCAGTTTGCATATTTAACAGTTGAGATATTTTCTTGGTTAATAATATTTTGACAGATTAGTATCTTTCAATTATTTGCAGTTGTATTGCCTTCATGGGTTTTATCGGCTTTTACAGTCCACCTGAAATTTATGGAAGATCCTTTCCTTGAACAATTGAAATTGCTACCCGTATAGCCTAATGGTTCAGGGCAATTGCTTGTGCTGCCTTTAGCTCAGACAGCTTTGCAAGTCTCGAACCTGCAAGGAACTTTATTATAATGTATCATCGCATGTGATATTAAAGAAGAGTGTGCCTTGTACTCATTCTTTCAGGCAATAATAGCTGTAATTCCCAAAATTTGTAATCTGTCAACAATGACTCAACATCACTATTGTGTGGATCAGATTCTGATAAGATTGCCTTCCCAAATGTTTTAGGCCAGTTGAATGATAAAGCAAGACTGTTTAATCCAGTTTCTAGTGTTCAGAATTGATCCAGATCCAGGTCGTAGGCAAGTTCTTTGCCTAAGGGTCATGACTCTTTTTGCAGTCATGGCCTTTTCATTATAAAAATTCTTTTGATTATTATGAAACTCCCTTTTCTATGCCATTGATTTACATCCTTAACAGGATATATCTCATATTGATTTCTGTTATTTGAGGGATGTCCTTGCATTGGATGCTTCTTAGAATTCATATTAATGTTTATCATGCTAAAGAAGAATATGAACTCAGGGTCTGTGAATCTTGAACTGCTAGGACCCTCAGTGACCAGAAAATCGTTTGATATTCCCTTGCTGTGGTGTGCACTTCTACAGGGAAATGGCTTTTCCTGGATGTTGTTCCCCTGCATATCATATTATTTATGATACAAGGTCAAGAGCTAGAAATAAAACAGTCTGGTTTGCCCTGGAGCTGTTGTGATGTTAAGCTGAGCAGGCTTCTTTTATTCATTCTGCTCATTGGGCCATATTTACTGCACTGCATGTTTATGTCATTTATGCCAAATTTAGGAGAACATTAGTCACATAGCTTCAATGGCATGCGGTTTCCACCACCGACATAAAAAGTAATGAAAAAGTAGATGTATCAGAATTGGACTTCCTGGTCAAAAGTAACCTATATGATGATAAAAGTATCTTTGCAGTGAAGCTATCAAACTGAGCTCACATCAAATACCAATATCACTGATTTATAATCCAAAACTTCCTTGAGAGCCGAATATTCACAAAACTATCGATGATATCACAAAACTGTGAAACAATATCACCTCCATAACAGTGAAGCATTCTCATAATTCATGGTTTCAATCAACTTAAGTTCATTCTCCTTTTAGCTACATACAATATCAATACTTCAGGGAAATATCATAGTGCTCTTTATCTAAGACATATTCCATAATATATAACAACCAACTTTTTGAAACTCATCCCTTTCAATAGTATCAGCCCCGACACTGGCCTGAAATATCATGTAATGGTATAGTCTAGTACTATCTGGGACTTGCAGTGTATCAAGCCCAAAACCTAATAGTATAAAGCACCTGCTCTAATACTATCAGCAATATCGATCAGCATCCTTTTATGTAATAAATGGGCAGTTTTACAGTATTTGCACTCAGCTGATTTTTCATGTTTATGCAATTATTACGAGAAAAGTATGATAGGTATATCGAAATTTCGGGCAGTGGCAATCTTGTCATACACTGACATATAAATGCACCATATTTTACCCTTCTACAATGCTTTGTTTTGAAGCTGTAAGGAATTTAGGACACATTTTGACACATTTTTATGTCTCACAGACGTTTTTGCAGAAAAAAATATTCAATCAGTGGTGATTCATGTTAATGATACCTTTCTGGACCTACGGCTTGGGTATAAAATACAACAGGTTTCATGTGAATAAGTTATATACACTGCGTTCCCAATTATTATGCAACCTTAATTTTCTCCCATAGGAATGTCATTGTAAATCGGAATAACCTGACTTCATTTCAAGATAGTACTCAAGCGCATTGTTGAAATTTGATTTTCTTTGGTTCAGGGGAGAGTTCTATGTCTGAGGAAAGTGGAATATGTGGTTGATAGTGATTTCATTAGTGTCTTGCTGACATTGGCCTTTCATTGCAAAAAATATAAGTATTTCAATGTTATTTCAATGCAAGGGTATATTATCAATTGCTTACACATGAACTCACCAATGTTTCAAATGATGGTTCAATTTTTTATAAAGTAACAAGGGGTAAGGACTCATGGTATTTTAAGATCAGTTTGATTGATTTTGGGTGGCAGTGGGTGCCTTATCATGAAATTGCATAATAATTGGCAACAGTGCAAAATCATATTACATGGCATTAATCCTTAGTGAATGAACAGAATTTTTATTTCTCTAAGAGATATCACGAAAAATAGTGGTTGCATAATAATTGGGAACGCCGTGTAAAACATGACTTGGGTCCTCAAATGTAAAAAATGGCAGATATCAAAAATTTGGTTTTCGATGGACCATCAGTTGCTTTATATGCTGTTATGAGTAAGTATCAAAGAATATGTATATTGTTTGTGTTAATTTTGAAGCTTGAGACATATCTCAAGGTAAAACAGAAACATTTGTTTCACTAAGCATAATTGGTTTTCAGAATGTGAGGCTTGAATGTGATGTCAAAAAAGCATGTCCTCTCCAACCCATAGAAAAAACACTAAATGTTTTGTAGAAGAAACAAGCTATTTGTGTTTCTTTTGCTCAATCATGTGCCTTTACAAGTATGTGACAAATACAAGTTGAAAAGATATCCAGGCCATGTTCATAAATTTTCTTAGAAATTAAAGTTCATGATGTCAAAAAATGTCCTCTCCAACACATCAGAAATTTTGCTCTGATTTGTGTATTTTAACACTGGATTCATTGAAGAAACGGCCATGGTTATACAAACTAAGTAAACCTGGATGCCTAAAAAGGGTTTTTATAAGTATGTCAAATATATATCTTTCCTTATCTATTACACTATTTTGAGAAAATCAAAATTGAGAAAAAAAGTTGATTGTTTGCGTCATATATCAATATAATTGTAATTTCTCGCTATTAACTGAATGACTTTAAAGGATAATAACCAAATATCTTGTTGATGGAGCCATCAAAGGTGATTTTTCCAAAGGTGCCTGATTTTTGGTCATTTTCGGCGGTTTTTTGCTCCAAAACACTGTGTTTGACAAAGCTGAACAGTGAGCACCTTGAGTTTCAATCGTACAGTAACAAAACTTGACATGGGGTTAATAGGATACCTAGGGATTATTAACCATGGAAATCATGTGTCTTTTGAGACTAGTACCCTACTCAACAGAAACTTTCAGGGTAATGGCAAGCCAGATTTCTGTACTTTCGTAATAAAAATGGTGAAAAAAAAATTGTGGCATGTTTAATCAAAATTTAAGTTTTGGATGGGTTTTGATGTTCCTATGCAACAATGTGGCTTGATTTCCAAGAATAAGAATGGGTGAAAATTGTTTCTGGACGGATATTTTTCCTGATAAACAGTTTTTTCAAGAATCAACCCTTGCCTATTTAAGTAGCGGTAATTTGGTAGTAAGCCACCGAATCACTTCAGTCCTCTTTGATTATAGAAACAGTAATATGTTAATTTTATGTTAGAATGATGGAAATTTTCAAATTTCAAACTTTATTTTGACCCCCCATGAGACTCTTTGAGTGCAAATACTGTAAAACTGCCCAAATGTGATAAAAGTGTTTTCACTACAAACTTTATGGTAATCTGAAAGTGCAACAATCATCGTGGAAGGAGCAATGGAGCTTCTGTTTGGTGCTGGAACCTACCTGGAGTGTATAGTGTTTACATTAGCAATGTCACATGTCACCTCCTGGCACTGAGTCCTTAAGCTACTTTTGATGTAATTCAGATACCATACACTGTGTGCAAGGTTATGTAACATGAGATGATGTCACCAACATAATATGATACTAAAAAACAGGGAGACTAATTTGTTACGGTAAAATCTGTGATACATGGGCATAACTTCAGAAAGCAGCTGTTCATGTAATGATGTGTAAACGATTAGAGTGACACTCCTATCATACACTAGTACTGTGTCTATCTGCAACAAAGATATTATGTTCGGAGCACTTCCAATCGAAGTATCATTATCTTGTCGAAAGAGGACAGTTTTACTGGGATAATCAGAGAAACGCTACATGCCGTAAAGGCTGCCACCAATGAAGACCAATCAGATTCTGTTCTCCCTTCCATTGCACCACCGCATCTACTTCCCCAATATGTATATTTATTTAAAAATAGCTGGCATTATAACCTGGGACCTATGGGTATTTTGCATTAGGATGGGAGCTTTGACATTCCACCATTCCGCCATTACTCCATATATAGTTATTAAGCAGTGGATATTCTTTTTCTTCTCTCCCTTTTCATAGATCCATCAAGCTGTATATTCTTTCCTTGGAAGCCGTGCATCAGTCAGACTTGATAAGAATTATGATGAATGGAGGTTCATGTGTGCTTGCCATGACCAATCAATTCATTTTCTGCATTTACAACTCCTGACTGCCTCTTGATATCCATCCACAATCCATACACAATCCATCCAGTGAGCATGAAAGCATGATTGGGGTCACAAGACAAGTTTATATTCCCCCATGGGGCCCAGGCTTTTTTGCAGTCTCCCTAATGTCTCTTCTGCCCAATAATAGACTGTTGGGCCACTCTACCGGGAACATCTATCAATTTTCATCGATCAAGCTGTGTCTACAATTAAGACCTACCTCTCTCCTGATTTGAGAGATTAGTGATTGTTTTGATTGACTTAATAAGTTTCTTGCAGAAAATATTTCATCCGTCTGCTAGTCATTGGTGTTTTTGGGAGCAAAACTGCTCCTCTTATCAGTGTGGCAATTGCAGAGCAATGCTGGCACCACACAAGTAACAAGTCTGTTTATACCAAGTGATACAATTCCCTGGTCACATTTCGCTTGGTGTAAAAGGAAAAGTCTACGAAGCTCTTCTCCCATGGTGCTGCAGATTCGTTTAAGATTAAATTTACTGTCAGTTTTTTTCCAAAAGAAACTTTTAAGAATGTTTAATGTATGACAAATTTCAATCATGAAAAATGATAGACATGGAATCTTAGGGCTACAACAACTGATAATAGCAAACAGCTTCGTGTTCATATAAATTGATGTACGCATATGAACTGTATACTGACATTTCCAAACGGCTCTTTTAAACTAGTAAATGGGCTTTGATAACAAATGACATTTCTTACACTGTGATTAGAATTTTGATACAGTTTTAAAGACATTTTGATGCCACAGGCTGTGATGTTAGTCTTACATGTAATTACATTCCATGTAATTCTTTTCCTAAAGCCTATTAAATTTAGTGGCTTTTGTGAAGCTGGATTTGGCATTTTGCATATCTAACAGTTGAAATATTTTCTTGGCTTATAATTTTCTGAAAGATTTCCATTGTTCAATTATTTGTGGTTGAATTCCCATCACAGATGTTTTTCTAATTTCACAGTTGTGTATCTATAGATAGTTTATTAGAGATTCTTTCCTTAAACACTTCAAAGCGGCTTTACTAAGTGGCGATTGTCTTTGCAGCCATTGGCTTCTGAAATGTTGAGTTTATGCATGATATATAGGGGGAACCGGGCCACATTGGGATGCTTTTTATGTCTACTAATTTTGCTCAGTGCTCAAACCACTGAGCAACTCAGAAGTTTGCATAATATCACCAATACTATTGAGCTTAAATCCAAGGCATGATAGATATGACTGCACCTACCCTTTCGCAGTCAGACAGCCAAACGTGAGTTGTGATCATGACTGCCCAAATGTGCCCGGACAGTGCACATTGGGACATCAATTAAAAATCATTCTAACACTCCATGTGTAATAGATATAAGTAGTGCGTAAGATTATATACATGTATTATCACCTTGTAGTGCCAATAGTTAATAACTTCAAACAGTTTTGAACATTTAACATAAACTGTCCTGGGTGTGGACATCTATGTAAGTAACACACAGTGCTTCGCGATAAATTTGTTCACAGAGCATGGTAATCCACTATGCCTCTATGCACTGTGGCCTGAAGACCTATTGTGTGCTGTCCCTGATCATTCAGTTGACTTGGACACTTACAATCTGCCATATAAAGTGCGTTCCAATGTGCCCTGTGTCCACTGTCACAATGAGCCCCGACGTGAAAGGACAAGTGGCATGTTAAATATAATATGGGAAAAATTAGCTTTTTGAAAGTCTTATTCCAAAACACAAATTATTAACCTGATTTGGGACTTGGAATTAATTGTGTTTATCTTGATAGACATCATAATTATTTGACATGACATTGTGTTGATTAATTAATTTAGTAATTTGTAAGATGTGACCTTAATTTTCTTGTCAAGGTGGAAATCTGTGTTTCATTTTACAATAAATCATGACAATCATTGGTAATTCCAAATTGTAATCTGCCAACTTCGCAATGATCAGATTCTGATATAATTGCTTTCCTAAATGTTGTCATGTTTTACGTAAATTGTAATAATTAAGCGAGAAGCTTTTAAATTACTAGTCATCTGTAGAAAGTGAAAGATGATTTTGGTGGAGCCCTCAGTGTAAACTGATATCAGATCCCTTTGATACTTAAAAAGATAACATCATGAGATCTCAAATTGCTTTTATATTTGTGCTGTCAAAACTTGGGGCAAGTGATTACATGCCCAAGCCTCCCCCAGCCTTCTAATTACAATTCATTGCCCCCTTGTTTTGCTTTAATTTTTGACATTTTATTATATACTGAAAATTTGAATTCATATTTCAACTGAAATTCTGGCTAGAAAATGTTGTCTGTGCCATAATTTTGTCATGCCGCTAGAATGTCTCTACTTAAAGTGGTAAGGTTTACTTCTTTCCCATGCATTATTTCATTGAGCAAAAATGAAACCACTTTGATATTCGTGCATATTATTTGAGCTATCAGTTCCAGTTTAAGGCAGTTCTAGAATTGTTAAATGGGCCAATATGATCTGGCAAAAGAGAATAATGTAGGGATGTAGGCAAGCTCTTTGCCTAAAGGCCGTGACACTTATTTTCCCCATCTCTATTATCAACAGATTTCGATTACAGACATGTCCTTTAAGACATGTCCTTTTCATCATTGATGTTTCCTCTATATAATAGAACTCTTTTTTTTTTAATCCATTGATTTCTGTCCTTAACAAGATTCATGTCATATTGATTTGGTTCTTTCAAAGGAAGTCCTTGGAGTTAATGCATCTCAGGATGCATACAAATGTTTATCATTCCACTGATATGAATGGCAGAGGAATATCATCTCAGGGTCTTTGAAATATGAGCTCTTAGGACACTCAGTATAGTTAGAAAATTGTATATTTCCTTGTTGTGTAACTTGTGTTATGCAGGCCGCTGGGGCCAATGTCCATCTCTTAGCTGTCCAAATATCATCTGTTCTTCCCTTATACATGTCGTATTTATGACGCAGGGTCAAGAGCTAGAAGTAAAACGATTTGGGTCACCCAGACCTGTTGAGATGTTAAACTGAGCAGGCGTCTTTTATCTATTCTGCTCATTGGATCATATTTACTACACTGCGTGCTTATATCCTTTATGCCAAATTTAGGAGAACATAAATGACAACTTCAATGGCATAAGGTTTCTCCAACAGACATAAAAAGTAACGATAAATGCAAATCTATCTTGCCTAGCTTGTTCAGATGAAAAATAAACTCTGTATTATGACAGGCCTAATATATAATCTTCTTGTTTACTTTAAACCTAAATTCTTACCAAATACCCTTGCCATTAAATTTCCATAACAGTGAGTCTTCTCAAAACTATAGATTATTCTCACAAAACTACAGATTATATCATATGTAATGGTAAGACATTCTCAAAACTATTGATTTACATAAAATGTTGGATAACAATGCTACAGTAAATAATTTCGTTTGAAAAAAAAAAAACCTAATATTTTACATTTTGCTCTCATTACACATGTAGCCACATACAGTACCAATACTTCAGGGTACCTAATAGTACCGAAACTACAGGGTACCTAATAGTGCTCTTTATCTAATTCTTTCTTCAAAATGAATAATAAAGGTGCCAAATTTTGAAACAGCCTCGCGTCTGTGTGATATGCATGGATGTAGTTTGTGTCTGAAGGCCACACTGTGTAAAGGTTCAGAACTTAATGTGACACCTACCTGCTCCTAAATAACCAGAGTAATATGATTACTCAGTAATATTGCATGCCTTATGCAATTTATGTGGTTTACTGCTTCTACCACAGCTCTAATCAAGCTATGGTTGTCTAAAGTGTTTCGAGAAAGTAAGTAAGTGGAATTGTAATATGAAATATGACAGGGGAGCACCCATGTCTTAACATCACAAACATCTCACCTTGGGTGTATAAATCAGGGCTGAAGCAATAGAGCTTCTGCTTGGCTGTGGGACCAAGAGTGTATAGTGTTTACACAAGCAATGTCATGTTTCACCTTCTTGCAATATGGGTTTGAGCAACCTTTTGATGTCAACATTTATGCTGTAGGCTCTGTAAGGTTATTTAGCACAGGATGATGTCACTAACATGAAGCATGCTCTCATAATACCCAAAAAGCGAGGAGAGTAATTCATCATGACAAGTTCTGTGGTAAAACGTCATAACCTCAGACACAGCAGCTGCTTAAGGTGTTTGTAACTGATGTTATATAATATAATATTGTGTGATTTTATATAGTGCCCATTCCAGATAAATTCGCTCACCAGCGCTCATCATACTGAACGACAGTCACAAAAATGTTTATGACAGAGAGCTCTACACGTATCATTAAAAGGTGCTGTATCTTCACTGTAGGCAGTAGGGCCCATCTGCATAATAAACACATGCATTTATCAATTCCAATGCTACTTTTATTATATTTTGAAAATAAGACAACTCAGCTGGATAACTGGTGAAAGGCAACTGACTATAGCTTGCTTTGATCAAATCACCATGAACACTACCCATACATCTATTTGTTATGCATTTGTTAAAACTTAAAAGCACAGTCATCTTCAAATAGCTTGGATTATAATCTTGGACCCATGGTATTTATATTGGGCTGGCGGCTCTGACACTGCACTTCTATTTCATATAAATGATATGCCGTATAGTCATCTAGCAGTGGATAATCTTCTAATACTGTCCCCTTAAAGGTCCGCTATCAAACCAGTTGAACCAAAGGGCCGGCCCCCAAGCCAAGTGCTTAGGAGCAACCTATTATACCCAACCCACTATACTTTAATCTTTTCTCTTCTTTCCCCTTATCCGTTGAGCTGTATATTTCTTTTCAGCGACCCATTGCATCAGTCTGAATTGATAAGCATTATGATGAATGGAAGTTCATGTGTGCTTGCCATGACCAATCAATTCATTTTCCGCATTTACAACTCTTGACTGCCTCTTGATATCCATCCATAATCCACCCAATATGCATGAAAGCATGATCAGGGTTGCAAGACAAGTTTATGTTCCCTCGTGGGGCCCATGCTTGTTCGAGCCTCTTTATTCTCTTTTGGGCCCAATAAGAGACAGTTGGGCAACTCCACTGGGAGCATCTATTTGTTGTCATTGATCAAGCTGTGGCTACAAGTTAGCCTACAACTGAGACCTACTTTTAACCTGATTTGAGAGATTAGTGATTGTTTTGATTTTGTTGATAAATCTCTCACAGAACATTTTTTATCTATCTGCTAGTTATTGGTGTTTTGGGAGCAACACTGCTTCTCTTATCACTCCCTGGCAATCTGATAGAATACTGACAGAGCATTTCTGGCACCACACAAGTGACAAGTCTGTTTATACAAAGTGAACCAATTCCCTGGTCACATTTCGCTGGGTGTAAAAGGAAAATTCTACAAAGCTTCTCTCCCACGGTTCTGCTGTCTACGGGCTCTGCACGGCCCAGATCCGTTTAAGATTAAATTCACTGTCAGTTTTTCCAAAAGAAACCTTTAAGAATGTTTAATGTAAGAGCAATTTCTGATCATGAAAATGTAAGATATCATTTAAATATATGTCATTTGTTGGAGCTACAATAACTGACAATAGCACATAACAGCTGCATGTTCAGATAAATCCACGTCAGCAGGTGAACTGTGAGGAATTTTCCAAATAGCTCTTTTAAACTAGTAAAGCCCTTTTCAAAAGGGGAGATTTGATAAGAAATGACATGTCTAACATTTTCATGCTTAGAAATTTTGATAAAAGACATCATGATGCCATCAGCCGTGATGTTTGTCTTACATGTAATTACGTTTCATGTAATTGTTTTCCTGAAGCCTATTAAATTTAGTGGCATTGATGCAGCTCTATTTGGCAATTTGCATATTTAACAGTATAAATATTCTCTTAGTTTGTAATTTTCTGAAAGATTTAGATCTTTCAATTATTTGCGGTTGAATTCTTTTCATAGGTTTTTTCTCATTTCACAATTGAGTATCGAGAGTAGTTTATTAAAGATTCTTTCTTTGAACACTTGAAAATGGCTCCACTTTTTAAAATAACAAATATTTGATATAAACCTGATCTGAAAATTGAAAAAATTGAAGGCTGTCCAATGAAACTTCCGCAATGACCGAAAATTTTTAGATTCTGAAAGGAAAAAGGCATGTTAAATATAATTTGGGAAAAATTACCTTTTTGAAAATCCTTTTCCAAAACACCAAATATTTACCTCATTTGGGACTAGGAATTAATTGTGGTTTCTTAATAGAAATCATAATTTGTTTGACATGACTTTGTCTTGATTAAGTAATTCAGTCATTTGTGAGATGTGGCCTTAATTTTCTTGTCAAGGTGTGTCTTTCATTTCCAGATAAATCATGACAATCATTGGTAATTGCAAATTGTAATCTGCCAACATTGCAATTATCCTGATCAGATTCTGATAAAATTGCTTTCCTAAATGTTGTTGTGTTTTAAGTAAATTGTGATAATTGAGCAAGAAGCTTTTAAATCACTAGTCATTGTTGACAAAATGGAATTGGTATATAAGCAGTGGCGTAAGTCAGTGCGGCGTATATGGGGTTTACCGCCTCGGGCACACAGTAGAAATCTGCCTGTTATCAAGTTGGGCTTGCTGAGTAAAAATCCTGTCGTAGCCTCCATTTTTCAGAATGCTGCATATAGTTACTCCAGATTAGGGAGGAATCTTAAATTCTTGTTAGCTAGTGATAGGAATATTAATCGCAACATTATTGTTAATTTCGATACTGAGAAGGTGCTCTCTAATGCCAAATGTCAGTGGTTAAAAAGTATTTCTGACGAGGATCTGAGAATTGTCTATCAACTTAAAGAATTAATAGAAAACAGAGACGGCCATTGCGGGCCACTCAGGCCAGATGAATGTCAGTTCATGATTAATAATTTTGCAGTTAGTTGACCTTATTTTATTTCTTTTATTTTTATGTATTCGTACTGTTTTGTGCTATTTGTTTTGTATTTGTATTTGTAAATTCTCCATTGTTTTTATAACTCTTGATGTATCTTTTTTGATGTGAAATAAAATGATATATATATATATGAAGAAAGCGAAAGATCAATTGATGACATTTTTGTGGAGCCCTCAGTGTAAACTGATTGATATTAGATAAATCTGATACATGTACTGAAAATACTAGCTATTAAATTACTATTCTATCATAGATACTTTTTCCAGTCTTAACCTAAATCCTTGCAAATGGATAGACAAAACTTGGTTCAAGCAATTTTACCCTTCCTCCTGCCCTCTATTTTAATTCAGTGCCGCCCCCCCCCCTTTTGTTATAAATTTTGACACTTGAAGATATAAAAAATCTGTAAATTCACACTTCATGTGATATTGTGGTTAGAACACATTGTCTGCATCATTATTTTGTCATTCCGCAAGAATGTTTCTACCTAAAAGTAATAAGATTTACTTCTTTTCATTGCATTATTTCATTGAGACAAAAAAAAAACTTTGATATTTGTGCATATCTAAGCGATCAATTCCAGTTTAAGGCAGTTCCAGAAATTCTATATGGCACCAAGCCACTGTGTGTACTGTGTACTGTGTAGAGCTGTTTACACTGTTAGGAGCTGTGGCAGAAAAGTAAAATGAGCCATGGCCCAAGAGATTCATGATAGGCAACACACTGTAAAGCCATTTTTATCTGCGAGGAGATAATACCCAGAAAATACAGTTGGTAAATCTCAGGGGAGCATAAATTTTGTGGGCTGCTTGATACATTTGTATAGCATCAGTAAAATGGGACTGATTCACTCATGGCAGGCAACAGCATTGCTGAAGTTGTGAGCTGCAATGTTCAGGGATTGCGAAGGTGTTTTATTTGGTTCTGGATCTTAAATACTGATGGAATTTGTCGAGAGAGTCAACATGATCTGGTAGAAGATACATATGTGAAGTACTGAAGTAAGCAACTGGACCATAGGCAAGCTCTTTGCCTAAAGGCCATGACACTTATTTTCTGCATCTCTATTATCAACAGATTTCGATTACAGACATGTCCTTTTCATCATGGATATTTCCTCTTTATAATGGAACTCCTTTTTTTTCTTATTCCATTGATTTCATGTCAAATTCATGTCACGTTTATTTCGGTCATTCAAGGGAAGTCCTTGCAGTTAATGCATCTCAGGATGAATGCAAAATGTTTATCATACCATTGATATGGATGGCAGAGGAATATCATCTCAAGGTCTGAATTCTCAGCTCCTGGGATGCTCTGTATAATAAGACAATTGTTGGATATTCTCTTGTTGTGATATGCAGCTTGCTAGAGCCAATCACTTTTCTCTTAGTTGTCCAAGAATCATCTGCACTTCCTTTACATGTCATATTTATGGCACAGGGTCAAGAAGTTGTTCTAAATAAAACAGTCAGTGTCACCCAGACTTGTTGTAATGTTCAACTGAGCAGGCCTTTTTTATTCATTCTGCCCATTGGGCCATATTTAATATACTGCATGTTTATGTCATTTATGCCAAATTTAGGAGAACATTACTTGCATGACTTCAATGGCATACGGTTTCCACCACAGACATAAAAAGTAGTGATAAATGCAAATCTATCTTGGGTATGCTTGTTCAAATGGAAAATAAACCTTTTGATAAATTTATGATAATATGTGGTATGTGTTGTTTACTTCAAACCTGAACCCACCGTGTCATTAAATGTCCATAACTTCCACAACAGTGAGCCTCCTCAAAACTACAGATTATTGTCACACACAAAAAAAAAACAACAGATTATATCACTTATATATTTGTGAGACATTCTGTAAACTATGGATACATATAAATTGTTTGAATGCTGATCCTACAGTAAATAATTTCATTTGAAAAAAGGCTTTCATTACATTTCCCTCTCATTATAACTTCATGTAAGGTTGATACTTATCGGAAACCTTGTACATGTGTGTTCTTGACTTTATTCATAATAAACAATATAGCATCCAAATTTTGAAACACAAATTTGAGCCTTTGTGTTATGCATGGTTGTAGTTCATGTCTGGAAGTCCAAGTGCATAAAGGTTCAGAACCTAATTGTGTGAAACATCTACCTACGCCTAAATAACCAGAGTAATATGATTATTCAGTAATATCGATCTGCATGCCTTATGCAATTTATGTGGTTTAGTGCTTTCACCACTGCTCTAATCAAGCTATGGTTATCTTACATGTCACGAGAAAGTAAGTAAGTGGAATTGTTATATGAAATATGACAGTGGAGCACCCATGTCTTAACATCAACAAATATCTCACCTCGGGAATATAAATCATGGCTGAAGCAATAGAGCTTCTCATTGGCTGTGGGACCCAGAGTGTATAGTGTTTACACAAGCAATGTCATGTTTCACCTTCTTGCAATATGGGTTTGAGCAACCTTTTGATGTCAACATTTATACTGTAGGCTCTGGAAGGTTATGTAACACAGGATGATGTCACTAACATGATGCATGCTCCTATAATATTATTATACAAGTTCTGTGGTAAAAGGGCATAACTTCAGACACAGCAGCTGCTTATGGTGTTTGTAACTAATGTTATATATTATATATAGATACATGTAGATAGCTAGATAGATGCGGGAGCAGGCGGGTACCTTAAGCACTGAGCCACCAAGCTGTCTTATATAATATAGTGTGATTTTATATAACGCCCATTCCAGATAAATCTGCTCACCGGTGCTCATCATTCTGAATGGCAATCATACCATGACAGAGCTACATGTATCAGAAACTGGTTCTGTTTTTACACTGGATCTGCATAATAAAAACATGCATTAATCATCTCCAATGTGAGATTTATTATATTTTGAATGTTAAACAACTCAGCCGGATAATCCGAGAAAGGCAACTGAGTCAATCATCCATTGATCAAATCACCACACTGCCATACATTGCTTTTGTGATGCATTTGTTAAAATCTAAAAGCACAAAGTAATCTTCAAATAGCTTGATATATAAGCTTGGACCTGTGGGTATTTATATCGGGCTTACTGCTCTGACAATGCACTTCTATTTCATCAAAATTATATGCTGTATACAGTGAATACTTATTTTGCAGTGGATTCTCTTCTCATAGGTCCATTGAGCTGTATATTTCTATTCAATGACACATTGCGTCAGCCTGAATTGATAAGCATTATGATGAATAGAAGTTCATGTGTGCTTGCCATGACCAATCAATTCATTTTCTGCATTTACAACTCTTGACTTCCTCTTGATATTCCTCCGTAATCCACCCAATATACATGAAAGCATGATCGGGGTCGCAAGACAAGTCTATGTTCCCTCGTGGGGCCCTTATTCTCTTTTGGGCCCAATAAGGGACTTTTTTGCAACTCCTCTGGGAGCATCTATTTGTTTTCATTGATCCAGCTGTGGCTACAACTAAGGCCTACTTCTAACTCAATTTGAGAGATTAGTGATTGTTTTGATTTTGTTGATAATTCTCTTGTGAGTTATTGGTGTTTTGGGAGCAACACTGCACCTCTTATCACTCCCTGGCAATCTGCTAGAATACTGACAATACTGACAGAAGAGCATTTCTGGCACCACACAAGTGACAAGTCTGTTTCGACCAAGTGAACCAATTCCCCCACAGCATGCCTTACTGTGTAAAAAGAAAAAGTCTAGTAAGTGTCTCTCCCATGGTGCTGCAGATCCATTTAAGATTATATTCACTCTCTTTTTTTTTAATTATCAAAAAGATAATAAGTCATAAAAAGGAACTAAAACAGATCGTTACACGAAAAATGAAAGTGACTGTAATCCCAGTTTGACAGATTGCTTAGTTATATAATAACCCTTTAGGTAATCTGATTATATAATTGATGAATTTATAATATTATTGATGACGATAATGTCTGATAGAAAAGGGCTACTCATGGAAAAATGCGTTATCTCTCTGTTGTATCTTTTTACAAACATGTATCTTCTGACCTTTCATCTACATTAGCATTAATAATTGTTGCGACTCTACTCTTATGTTGTAATCCTGTCCCAACGTGTAACGTGAGGTTTAATAGATGCTTCAGAGAATGCAAAGTCAACAGACAGAGCCATTTCCTGTATGTGCACAATTTTCTTTCTTATTTATGAGTTCTCATAATATATATGTGCATTGTGCCTGGAGAATCTGTTGAATGCCTGTAATTGGCAGATATTTTATGTCCGGAAGCTTGGCTGCTGCCTGTGTGGCATTGCCTGAGATAGTGTCTAACATGCCAACTACCATCCCTAAGAGACCCAGCCACAGCGGAAAATTTAATCTTCATGAGTATCAATAAGATTTGAAGCAGCAGTGACAAAATCTGATTGACTGATTAGCTTTAATGAGACAGTTGCAATGCTCTTGATCGTTTTTCTCATTTGAGGCAAAAAAAATCCATTTGTTTGATTTAGAGCATTTTTTTCTGCTGAATTTGAACTGCACTGATCACATTATTCACCTATTGTAATATTATCTATTAGTGAATTATTGCCGGCTGGACTCTTATCTGCTGTAAGAACAAATGCATGACTCATAAGCTGTGAGCATTTGGATTACCGAGGCTGGTCTAATTGTGAAACAATACCTTTCTATTGTACTTACATTCCACTTGCACTTTCAACTGTCTCTGAGTGATTGGTTAATGGTCAATCTTCTTTTTTTCTTGTTCTTTTTCATATATATCAACAAAGCTAGATGTTCCCTTGCAGTGCGCCAATTTGGCTGTCACGAATTGATGTGCATTATGAATCGAAGTCCACATGCTCTTGCCAAGACCAATCAATTCATTTTCTGTATTTACAACTCCTGACCGCCCCTTGATATCCATCCATGATACATCCAATACACTTGAAGGCATGATCTGGGTCGTAAGACAAGTTTATGGTTCGTCATGGGACCAAGGCTTTTGAGTAGACCCTCTTTTCTCCTTTGGGCCCTATAAGAGGCAGTTTAGCACATCCATTGTGTACATCCTGTCTACAAGTGGACTGCTCTTGCATTGCCACAGATCAGAACACATGCTGTCTTGTGTTGCCACCTAGTGACTAGTGTGCTATTCAGCGAGCTCCTGCGAGTGTCCACCAACTTTCGACCAGAAGAACACACACAATTTTGTCTGGAAGACACCGGGACTGTTTCTGAGTGTGCTGATGGCCTTATTTACTTCCTTAGAGAATGTGATTGCCGAGTCTGACTCTGGTATACATCAATGTTGGATAGAAATTTTGTGAATGTGCAATGAAATTGGAACTATTTCTTGGGGCAGCAATGCTGTAGCATAGGAAATCAACTTTTGTGCCAGGTGGCAGCAGCATGCAGTTCTCAGTTTCACCAGACTGGTGTACATCTATTTTTTGTAATTGATCAGGCCGTGATTACCACCAAGGTATACTAATCTCTTTGATTTGAGAGATTAGTGATTGTTTTGATTTAGTTGATAAATCTCTTGCAGAGCATCTTTCATCCATCTTTGACTTATTGTTGTTTTGGGAGCAACACTGCCTCTCTTATCACATGCCAGCAATCTGCTAGAATACTGACAGAGCATTTCTGGCACCACAAAAGTGACAAATCTTTTTCCACCAAGTTAACCAATTCCCCCGTCACATGCCTCACAATTTAAAATGAAAAAGTCTGTAAAGATTCTCTCCCATGGTGTGGTAGATCCATTTGAGATTATATTCACTGTCAACTTTTTCCAAAAGCAACTTTTAAGACCAATTACATTTTAGGGCTATCGTTCATTTGATCATAATTGATTTATTTCTTATGTTTATCTGCTTGCCTCTTTGAAGAGCTTGAAAAGGGAGAGTGCTGCTATCAGGGGCGGACTGGCCTATGTGGCAGAGTGGCAGCTGCCACGGGCCCAACCACTCAGGGGGGCCCATGCAAGGTGGCAAAAAAGTTAAAAAAACAAGAAAAAAATCCAAATTTCTATCTTTGCAATTGTGACACAATCATACTTTCAGATATGGGCCTCCAAGTGAGAGGGCCCTGTATAGGAAAGGTCCCTTCCACCTTGGCACAAATGTGGTAATGCCAAAATAGGAATGTGGGGGCCCATCGACTTATTTTGCCACGGGCCCAAAATGCCGCCAGTCCGCCCCTGGCTGCTATGGTGCTGCATTCTCTTACAAAAAGACCCTTGTAGACACTAAAGTTTTCTCGCAATGAAACAAAATTATATTCTGGTTGGCTTTTTTATTACATTAGTTTTTAGACAATAATTACATTTAATCAGTTGACAGAACAAACAATGAATCAACGACAGGATTCAATGAAAAGTTAAGGGATAGATCTTGACCTATATTACTTCTAAGAAAAGCCAATATCCGATTGAAAGAAGTCACTAAACTTTTGTTGTGTTAAATAGTGAATTTCAGTGAATGTCTTTCTACTGCTTAATATCATGTTTGTGTATAATTATGTTGTAGCAGAAATGTTCATGTATCAATGTGTAATCTCTCTGTCTTTGTATGTACCTTTCTATCCATCTTTAAATGGTATCAACCTTTCTCTTCATAATTATTACTGCAATACTTTCATTATGGCAATCCAGTTTTTATGTGACATGACACATGAGAGATGTGATAGATACTTCTGGGAGCACACTGTCAATAGACAAAGTAATATCTTCTGTGTGCACTATTTTCTTTCTTATTTTATGAGCTTTCCCGGTATGTGTATGGTGCCAAGAGATTCTGTTGAACGCTTGTGTAATTCCTGGTAATTGGCAGATATTTTATGCCTGGAAGCTCACTTGCTGCCTATATGTGGTTTTGCACGAGAGACTGTCTTAACAGCATTGCAACTGCCATCCCTAAGAGACCTACCCGCAGCTGGACAATTTCTGCCTGCGTATATATCTATTAGATTCCACACAGCAGTGATAAAATCTGATTCACTGATTAGCTTTAATGAGATGGCATGCCAGTTACAATGCTTTCGATCTTTCTCTTAACTTGATTTAGAGCTTCAGATCTAATCTTTTTTTCTGCCGAATTTGAATTACACTGAGCACATCCCCAAATTGCTGTCAACCTAATTTAGGACATGGTCAACCTTGTTTTAAAACTGTTCACTTAGTAGTCTCACTCGTTAAAAGATAAATGAGACGCAGTCTGTCCTTGTAGTCCCTAGGCATCAAATTGATGTAAAGAGCTTTTATACAATGACATGGGCAGGTTTCGGTTGTACCAGTCCTAAATGCAAGTTTGAAGTTTTCAATAAATACTTTCTTAGGTGCTTACTTACTTACCAACCCGCAAAACTGAATGATTCCTTTGGACCATTTGAAGATTTGAGAGTTTAGTTACGGTTTTGAGACAACTTGCTCACTCAGTTTATGGTCACATGTCGTAATGTCGTACAATTTCAGAAATTTTGCATATAAATGATGATTACATGTACTTTAAAAATATCTATTATGCAATATTATACACCACTGGAAGGCCTAACTTCTTCTATATCATATTAGGTTTTAAAAAGTCAACTTTATCACAAAATGAGGCTTCTAGCCGTCAAAAATCACAGGAAAACAAGTGATTTTTTTGTGTCCCGCGTTACGTCAGTTTCGAAAAAATCATCTAAAAAATGAGTTCTCTTGCCAGCGACAAAAGATATTTTAATCTGGTTTTCTCTGCAGGAGTACCTGATTCCTACTTAAGCTCTTGAAGCTTAAATTTTCTATCTAACTTTTACAGTGCCTTCTGTCGATCCTTTAATGTGCAGCGACGTGAACCTGTCCCGCTGGCAAAAGAAATTCAACACATTTTCTAAGATTTAAGCTGTAGCTATTAATATTAAAGCTAGGAAGTCCAAATATATATCAATTAAATGCTCATAAGTTTTATTTTCAAATGCATTTATCAGATTTTGCTTGCAGGTAAAATTCTTTGTGTCCTGCTTGTCTACTTTAGGCTGAACTTTTCGTAACACTTGCAAAAACCGGTAAAATTGGAGAGGGGTTCTAAGTTTAAACCACGAGAACTCGAAGAAGGTTAACCACACCCTGTGGATAAGGCTATTGCCTAAATGCTCATGAGCTATATTTTACTATGGTATTAAATATTGCTATGTTTTCAATTATTTTCTCACTTCTGTGATGCTCTGAACAAGGCTGAACCAAATGTAACACATTCATGTTTGAAGTGTACAAGATTTTTTTCACTTAATGTAATGGACTTTCAAAAGGACAAAAAGGGCAGGCCACATCATCAAATGGATAAATAACAATCACATTTGATAATCTTGCTCTCATATAGCCAAAAAAAGAGATACATACTGGTTAAGTCTACAGATAGCTCCAGAATGGTATGCTCACATGAGATGTTGATTTCTCATGCACTAGATAATAACTGATATAAGATATATTTGCAACATGTCATGTGAATATCTTATAATATCTTATTTGCGATATCAGAATTTGTTCTCAGGTGTCTTGGTAATGTTTTTAAACATTTTACTTGAGATTTTGACAATAATCAGGCTTCTAGCACAGTTTTAAACATGATACCTGAGAAAGGTTTTTTCTCTGTCGCAGCAACATAAATTCATTGACGTATATGAAGTCTTTTGGAGAATAGGACGTATTTTTTGTTGCTTTGATTAGTAGGAACATCTTTTCAACTAACTTCGGTGAAAATTTCATGGGGATACAAGGAGTACTTTGTACTTTGTACTAACATTACTGAAATATAGTCGTTTTTGAGAAAAATGCCTTTAAAGTTTGAGCTTTACATTGATTTACATGGTGAATCAAAATCAAATGATAAGACAAACTGCCCTAATGTTGTGAAATTACGCTGGTGTTTGGTTTGAATAGGATATTTAAGACCTAATTTAGACTTTTTTGATGAAAAACATTTTTGGTCCAAAACCACCATGTAACGCAAATTGTACGACCTTGTGACACGCGACCTTATACAATATTAAAACTCACTTCCATCACATACTAACACACTGTGTTGCCATAAGCCTTGCCATGTGTCATCCATCCCCTTGTATTGTGTGCTTATGCCAGTCTTTGATGGCACTTCTGATGTCACACATGGTTATGTAGTATGCTATCACTACTTGATGTGTGCGCCTTATACGAGAAATGACGGGAGCAGTACATCACGACAAGTTCTGTGACACAAGGGCTTAACCTAAATGGTTACACTCTTCACAGAGTGACAGAGTGACTTCTACAGTATCAATCTGCAAATAAGTGTAACTTTATTTTCACCTGCACTAAGCATAAAAAAGTAAATAATAATTCTTTCAGCAAATCAGGACTGGTTAAGAATTTCACCGGCTGTATGTACTGTCACTGAACAATGAATTAACCTACTTATTTTTGTCCTTTTCATGTCAATGAAGACATTTACTTGCAGTCTGTCAATGTGGATGTCTGAATTGATAAGCATGAACATTTAATTCATCTTCTGCATTGACAACTTCTGACTGCTTCTTGATATCCATCCATTATCCATTCAATAAGCTTGAAAGCACGATCAGGGTAGTAAGACAAGTTTATGTTCCTCGTGGGGCCCAGGTTTGTGTGTAGCCTCTCTCATATCTCTATTCTCATTTCCAAAAGAGACAGTTTAACAACTCCTAGGGGAATATCTATTTGTTTTCATCGATCAAGCTGTGGTACAACCAAGACTGACTTCCAATTTGAGAGATAAGTGATTGTTTTGATTTTGTTGATAAATCTCTCACAGAACATCTGTCATCCATCTGCAAGTTACGGGTCTTTTGGGAGCAACGTTGCTTTTCTTATCACTCTCTGGCAATCTGCTAGAATACTGACAGAGCATTTCTGGCACCACACAAGTGACATTTCTTGTTTCTTGCTAGTGAACCAAATTCCCCTGGCGCAAACAAATCTCCTGCATGGTGCCAGTGGAAAAAGTCTATTAAGCTTCTCTTTCATGATGTAACACATCAATCTGAGATTAAATTCACTCTCAATATTCACCATAAAATTATTCTCCAGAGCACTCAAAGTGGCAGGACAATCCTAAAATGCATTCTCGCTGGCTTTTTTTTCTCTTGTATTTGGTTTAGACTAAAAAGCATAAAAAATATTTATGCAATTTACCAAACATGACAAATCGTCCTGTTTTCCTTTTACATTAGTTAGCTCTGTCCCTTGGTGAACCTAAATAAGTACAACAGAGGACACCGTCATGATAAAATACTGTACCATGGACTTGTTCCTTGTCCCAAGGACAACTCTTCTTTGGTTGTCGTTCAAGCATCACTTTGCATTTATAATTCCTGCTGAATCAGAACTTTCACCGAAGTAAATGCAATAATTAAAAGACTAGACGCTGCATCAATACTGACCTTTTACAAAAATATTTATATACAGTGTTGAGATCCCGGAACCTGACCTGGCAAAGGGCAGAAGTAAGCCAAACCAAACCAGAGTCAGGTGTGAGGAGGTGTGAGACTCACATGTGATGTTACAGGTAATTTCATTAGTACGTGATTCTCAGGTTCTTTGGCCGCCAAATACATAGCATTTCTGGTTAATCTGATTGGTTCAGGAACAACAGAACATCACACAGCTGATTTATCAAACATAGTAAGTGCTGGTTTAGCATTGATTCCTCACAGCCAAGTGTGAAAGACAAGAATCGCATGGTAATGAAATTGCCTGTAAGGCCTTGATATTTTCATGCCCTGTTAAAGGATTGAGCAGGAGACTCTCCCAAGTTTGTTTCTGTTTGGAAAATGAAGTGTGACAACACCCACGTTTTTTCGTGATGAATTGGTTTGGAATGATGTTTATCCATTCTCATCCTGTGATGGGATTCGTGATCATGTTAGTTTTAGAAAACAATCTCATTTGATGAGGAGACAAATCTAACAGCATCTTTTTTGCATCTACAGTAATCTCCAACTCCCTTCAATAACTCAATGCCTGGATCCTCTCCAAATTGAAACAAATCACTATTTTATTAGGTCTGCTTTGCAAACATGCTAGGGGTCCATTTGAGGCAATGATGTAATTCCTAATTGTGCCCATCTGTCAGAGTAGGGCATAAGAAATTATTAAATCCCCATTGGTTGCTTTTTAATGTTGCATAAATGGCTTTTAATGGCACTTAAGATTCCCTTTGTTCGGTTCTGATAAATGATATCTCAATGAAATAATAACTTGAGCATTCTCATTCTTATATTAAGGAAATGCTTTCGTATAATTATAGTGATGTGCAAGGATAAACATTTAAACTGTACACTGTAAATTCTGAAATTCTGAGTTAGCTCAAATGATTGAGTGAGATGGTTGCACAATTTGTTTGAGCCATAATAGCTTGCTGTTTTGAGTTATGATAATCTTTATGTTGTTATAACTTGCAAACAACAAGCTATGTTGGCTCAAAGGAATTGTGCAACCATCTCACTCAATCAATTGAGCTAACTCAAAATTTAAAATTTACAGTGTACTTGAAGCAAATTTGTATTAAGCCACCACAGGGCTAAGTCTTCTTGTGATGACTACCCAGAGACAGTACTTATAAAAGAGAGACCTGTCGATGGCACTACATGTTGTTGTGAACTGATGTATTTTGAAAAAAAAAATCGATCTGATGTTAAATAGAATTACCATTGTCACTAAATTTACTGACAACGAAGCTGCATATTGAATTACAATTGTCATCTGATTGGCTGAGCCAAATAAGGTGCCTTTACCCCATTGGCAGGCAGAATAACTTTTCAGTGAATACTGCATTATTCATCTACTTGCATGCACCAAGCAAAATTCTTGCCAAATTTCCAAAAAGTGCCGAGGAGTGACATTTACCCTTACATATACACCTGTTGTGACCACCCATGGATTTTCTGTTCTTGGAGTGGCTTACTTTTCATCATTTAAATGTTGGAGGAAAGGCCATGATCAATTCTACTGATGGAAATGTGATTATTATCCCAATTTCGGAGAGTTCTGCCCTTTTATCTACCTATCTATCAGTATTTTTATCTATCCATCCTGTTTTTTATCTGCCATATAATTTACTATCTGGCCTTTTTTCTTTGCTTCGCATATAATCTGCATGTGGCTTGTCTGGCATTAAACAGTGCAGATGCTTCAGGGAACACAAAAGTAAACACGTTGTGCAATACTCTGCCGGTGTGTAGCATTTCTTTCTTGTTTTATGATCATTGGTATTATATTTTATGTGCAGCAATACTGGCACCCAGGGAATCTGTTTTGCGCTGCTGTAATTCTTTGTATTTTGTAGATATTCTGTGTCTGAAAGTTAAGCGTCTGTGGTTGCAGCTATGATTGAGAAAGTGCAACATTGCAAGCATAATCATTTATGTAAGAATTACCCTGCTACAGGACACTTTAATCTTGTTGTGTCTCTAATGAATGAACCCCTCCCCCCAGGGCTGCGATAAACATAATTTACTGATTTGCTTTTTAAATTATATCACATGCCAGTTATATAAAGCCCCTGAAAGAGATATTTTTTTCTGATGCACAATGCTATATTTTTTCCAGATTTATATTGTAAAGAGATCTCCAATAATAGTTCACACAGCTGAGTGATTAACATTGCACTTTAGTTGTTGAAAGCAGTGGCTAAATAATGTACAAGAGACCTGTTAGCTATCAATCTATGACATTCTGTCGTGATAAGTTAACCGGGCTGTTACTGATGATGAGTAATCCAGGTGGGGATATAGAGGGCAGAATAGATGCTCTTTCCAGGGTGCTCAAACTGCAAAACAGTGGGAGAAACACATTAACGACATCATGGGAAAAGTGTGTACTGCATCTATTATAAGGACCTGAGCATAGGGATTGTTTTGATGATTGCATTACAGCCAAACACTTTGATATAGAATAAGAGTGGACTGTGGCACTGTGAAATGGCACTTCGTGTGTCATCATGCTGATGATTTGTCATGATCAAACCCAATACTTTCAATGTTAATTTTATTGAAGGAGACTTATCCCACTTGTTGGTGACAGCCAAACGAAAGGATTATGCATCTGATTTTCACTCTAAAGTCCGTTATGAGAAGTCAAATGGCTTTCTCTTGATCATGACTAATCAAACAGCCTCTATGTTTCCCATGTTGAAAGTAGAGAAGATGACACTTCATCGGCTATCATGAGTCACAAAGTGCCACTTTCACAGTGCCACAGTCCACTCTTATTCTATATCAAAGTGTTTGGCTGTAATCATGTAGTCTCCCTTCTCATCATTTTTAAAAATTCATCGAGCAGTACATTTCTTTGCATTAATCGAGTATGTCATTGTGAATTGATAAACATTATCATAATTGTAAGTTATATTCATCCATCCAATACACATGAAAGTATGATTGCGGGCACTACATGTAGACTACTTCATGTGTAATGATGGGCCAAGGCTAGTGTTGTGCAGTGCAATGGTATCTCTCGTCTCCCACCAGAGTCATGAGTGGCGTTTGAGCAACACAGGTCCAATGTGAGAGGACATACCCCCCCCCTCAGGGACGCCACAGTACAGACCATTACCAATGGCCCCCTTTTCTCCTGATTTCAGAGATAACTAATTGTTTTGATTCTGCTGATAGATCTCTTGCTGAACGTCTTCTCTGTCTTATTGGTGTTCAGGGAGTAATGTTGCTCCTCTTATCTCATACTTCTAATCTGCTAGAACACCGTCAATGCATTGCTCGCACAGCACCAGCGACAAGTGAGTTTTGAGTTTCTTTCTGTTCAAATGAACCAAAATCCCTCTGCTCCAGCAATCTGCCTCACAGTGCTTAACAAAAAAAAGGCTATTAAAGCTCCTCTCCCATGGTTTTGCAGATCCATTTAAGATTAGAGTAGCGCGGGCATGCAGCCCCCCTTAACTTCGAGGTGCAATTTGACGTACTTTTTGAGGTCCATTATTTACATGCTTACGTTTTCAGGAAGCGATCACTTGATTCTACCTATAACTAGTGAAACAAATATCTACCAATTTTAATAAAGGAGTTACGGCCCTTTTTGTAAAAAAAATAAAATGGCCTTCTTACCCCACCCATCAGGCAAGAAGCCCCCCTATTATAATCCTATGGCAATTTTTTTTGCGAGCGCATTCAGCTTGAAAGTTATTTCTTGGGGTTCTTCTATCATTTTTAAGGCATTCTATTCACTTTTTCTGAATTTCAGATTTTTTAAAATTATTTCAGTGTTAGAAGGTAATTATTTGATGAGACGAAATGACACTTTATGTTCAAAACTTCATTACGAGTATTCATTTCTTTCCAATAAATCAGTGCCAAGATTCTCTCAAAATTGAAACAAATGGCTTTTTTATGGAGCCTGCTTTTACCAAGATGTTGCTGTAGCTGTCCATTAAAAGTAGTGATTTAATCCCTACATGTGCTCCTCAGTCAAAATGGAGTGTGAGAAATCAATAAATCCCTTTGGGTTGATGTTGAATGTTACATAAATGGGTTTTAATGGTGCTTGAGACACCCTTTGTTGTGAATAATGTTTCACTGGGACAATGACAAAGCCTAATTGTTCTTTAAATTCTCCTCTGTTGCCTGAATGTGTAGGGCAAGTTGACCTAACTTCAGCCTACTTTGGTTTTTGATGGCTTGTCATTGGCTGGCTATTCATGGGAATAACCTGTAGCTGTGGACCTAACCCCAGCCTTCACTCCTCTTTACGACTATATTGTAAAAAAACAACCATATGCTTTATAAGGCAGTGCAAATGTGTTCAAAAGACAATAGTGGGAAATGTACCTAACTTCAGCCGTGTTGTACCTAACTTCAGCCTAGGGTGTACCTAACTTCAGCGCTTCACCTAACTCCAACAAATTGATCCTATTCTGTCATAAAAAACAGCAAAATGATTAAATTTGGCCTTAATTACTTACCTGTATATAAAACATGGCAGTCTGAAAAAAATTAATGCTCCAAAAATGTATTTCAAAATAGCTTGGAAAGATGTCATCGTTTTCACGGAAAGAGGATAAACATTTATTTTAAACTTCAGTTCAGGCAACTGGTCTATTCCAGTATGCCAGATGTAAAAATGCTTTAAAAATTCATTTTTTAGATAGATAGATATTCAGGGATGAATAAACAAACTTCTCATGTGAGATGTATTGGCTGGAGTTTGGAAAACCTGGGGGCTGAAGTTAGGTCATATGGGGGCTGAAGTTAGGACCATGGGGGCTGAAGTTAGGTAAGATTGACATGTCTTATAAATCACCTAATTCATTGAATGATCAAGTAGAAAATATTGAAAAAAACCTTAATTTGTGGATGATTACTACTTTTTCCTTGTGATGAAACATTTTTTTGGGCTGCTCCTGCTTTAGTGAATTGGTACAGCCAACTGACAGATTTTACGTTTTATCAAACTTTTTTACGTTTCGCGTTGTATTCGCATCGCAAAACAAGCAAAATGCGGTAAACCAAAAAAACATGTAAAATTCCTGATTCATTGTTATGATGGTCATAACTTTTTGATAATTTATTCTAAACACATTGACAATAACTTTAAACCCAAATACTGGCACCTTGGCCTCATCAAAATTTGATTACAAGGAGTTTTCTGTAGGGGGGCTGAAGTTGGGTGGGAGGCTGAAGTTAGGTCAACTTGCCCTAATGGCCAAACAGTCTTTGTAAACCACTTTAAACGCTTCAGATTTGTAAGAAAGACGTCTCACACAGATTATTGGGCAACACTGCTGTCTAGAAAAAAGGAGACATTCAAAATGAGGCAACAAAGTAACCGTCACAGAAAAAGATATCCTCTTTATTTCAAAACAACCTTCTGAATGAATGTTGCAATTAAGATGGTGGTTTTTCAGAGTCCTGTAGCTGAACACACAAAAGCACAAACTGTAGATTGTTTTAAAGGGCACTGAATGTTGCTTGTTAATTGAGGTTGATTAGTTTTGATGAATTTACATTTGTTATGACAATATATCATAAAGCATTAATTTGCGAGATGTTGTTTTAATGAGTCAAAGAATCAGTATGAATTGATAAGCATTATGATTCATGAAAGTGCATGTGTTCCTGACATGACCAATCAATTCATTTTCTGCATTTACAATTCATGATGGCCTCTTGATAGTGTTTATTATCTATCCAATGAGCATCAAAGCATGATCGGGAGCACTAGACAACTTCATGTGCCCTTATGGGCCCAGGCTAATGATGTGTAGTCCAGTAATGTCTCTAATCTCCTTTGGGGGTCATGAGTGCCAGTCAAACAACTCCACTGCGATCTTCTATATGTTTTCATTAATCAAATTGTTGCCATATGGGCCCTTTCCAAAGCCCACGTTTCTCCCAATTTGAGAGATTAGTTATTGTTTTTGATTCATCTGATATTTTTCTCACATAACATCGCCCATTATCTTTGTATTATAGTTGTTTTGGGATTTTAACTGCATCTCTTATCACATACTGGTAATCTGCTAGAATACCAAGATGGGATTGCTTTCGCAGCACTAGTAAGATTGAGTCTCTTTCTGCTGAAGTGAACCAAAATCCCTCAACTCCGGCAGTCTGTTTCACCATACAAAACAAAAATAAGTCTATAAAGCTTCTCTCCCATGGTGTTGCTGATCCATTAAAGATTATATGGACTTCCACCCTTTTCATGCAGTAACCTTTAAGAACACTGAAAAGTGTCATGGCTATCCCAAAATTATCAATACATGTTTGGATTTATTCTCACTGTTCAATGATTTAGTTTTTCAATATCAGGTTTCCCTTTTGCCCCTAACCAAACCTGGATACTTTCTCAATCTCATGCATTGATTGCTTGTGAGAGAGAAACTGCCTTTTTTGCTCATTTATACAAATGTTGAATCATCTAAGATAAAGTTTACCGTAACCAAATCAAAGCTGCAATGACTATAATAAGTTGTAGTCCACAAGGCTACATGAGCCTACTGTTATATCATCAAGTTTTCTCATGGTCACGGACATTTATTTAACATTATGATCTGAGGGTTTGTGATTATGCTGGTATTTGAAAGCAATCTTATTTGACGAGTCGAAAATTATTTTTTGTTTTCATCTTGAGTAGTCAACAACTCTCTCCAATAAATCAGTGCCAAGATTCTCACAAAGTTTGAACAAATGTCTCTTCAATTGCACTGTCTTGATAAGCATGCTAGCAGTCCATTAAAATTGTTGATTTAATTCCTAATTGTGTTCAACAGTCAAAATGGGGTGCGAGAAATCAATAAATCCCTTTGGGTTGATGATGATTGTTACATAAATGGGTTTGATGGCACTTGAGACACCGTTTGCAGTGAATAATATTTCACTTGGACAATAACAAAGCCTAATTGTTCTTTAAATTCTCCTCTGTTGCTTGAAAGCATAATGGGCAAACAATTTGTGTCAACCGCTTTAAAAGCTTCGGATTTGCGAGGAAGACGCCACAAGCAGAAATTTTGGCAGCAATGTTCTGTTTTTAAAGAAAGAAAACATTCAAAATGAGACAACAAAGTAACCATCAGAGAAAAACATCCTATTAATTTCAATACAACCTTCTGAATGAATGTTTGAATTTAGAAAGTGGTTTTTCCGAGACCTTTGGTTGAACAGACAATAGCACAAACTGTAGATTGTTTTAAAGGACACTAATTATTGCTTGTGTCAATTGAGGTCCATCACTGTCAATGATCAGTTGTGATGTTCAAATTTACCTTTGTCATGACAATATATCAGAAAGCAATTATTATATATGCAAATGACCTTTCTTGTGTGATGCTGTTTGGATGAGCCAAAGAATCAGTTAGAATTGATAATCCTTATGACTCATGAAAGTTCTGGTGTTCCGGACATGACCAATCAATTCATTTTCTGCATTTACAACTCATGATGGCCTCTTGATACTCGTTTATTATCTATCCAATGAGCATCAAAGCATGATCGGGAGCACTAGACAACTTCATGTGCCCTTATGGGCCCAAGCTAATGATGTGTAGTCCAATAGTGTCTGTAATCTCCCATGGGGGTCATGAGTGTCAGTCGAGCACTCCAATGCATTCTTCAATTTGTTTTCATTAATCAAATTGTTGCCATATAGACCCTTTCCAAAGCCCGCTTTTCTCCCGATTAGAGAGATTAGTTATTGTTTTTGATTCAGCTGATATTTCTCTCACTGAACATCTTCCATTATCTTTGTGTTATAGGTGTTTTGGGATTTTAACTGCATCTCTTATCATACTGACAATCTCTTAGAATACCAGAGAGTAGGCCTATGTGTATTGCTTGCAAATCACAAGTGACAAGTGAGTTTGAGTCTCTTTCTGCTAAAAAAATGAACCAAAATCCCTCAGCTCCGGCAATCTGCTTCACAGTACAAAACAAAAATAAATCTATACAGCTTCTCTCTGATGGTGGTGCAGATCAATTTAAGATTATACGGACTTCCACAGTTCTCACAGAGTAACTTTTAAAATTGTGAGAAGTGTCATGGCAATCCCAAAATTATCATTTATCTTCTCTTTACCTCATCCTTCAACAGTTTTAATTTTTCGTATCAGGTTTAGGACACATGCAAAAGTGTTTCTTCCTTTCGCTCCCTAAACAAACTTGAATATTCTCTCATGCATTGATTGCATGTGACTGAAAAAACTGACTAATTTTTTCATAATACACAATTTCTAAATCAACTCAAGTTTACCTTAAAAATTCAACTTTGCAGTGATTAAGAGTTGAAGTCCCTCAGGCTGCCCTGGCATACTGTTATGCGATCAAGTCTCATGGTAATGGACTTTCATTCAACATCAATGCATCATGTTCTGAGGGTCTGTGATTATGTTAGTGTAAGAAAGCAATCTTATTTGTTGGGTAGAAATGACATTTCTTGTTCAAATATTTTGTAGTCTTCAACTCTCTTCAACATTTTAGAGCCAAGATTCTCTCAAAATTGCTGTAGATAGGTCTTCAATTGGTCCAAGTTTTACCAACATGTTTCCTGTCCATTAAAAGTAGTGATTTAATTGTGCTTCTCAGTCAAAACGGGTTGTGAGAAATCAATAAATCCCTTTGGGTTGATGTTGAATGTTACATAAATGGATTTTAATGGTGCTTGAGACACCCTTTGTTGTGAGTAATGTTTCACTGGGACAATGACAAAGCCTAATTGTTCTTAAAATTCTCCTCTATTTGCCTGAATGTGTAATTGCCGAACAATCTGTGTAAACCACTTTAAACGCTTCAGATTTGTAAGAAAGACATCACACACAGAATGGAGAATATTTGGCAGCAATGTGCTGTTTTTTAAAAAAGAGAACATTCAAACATTCAAACAAGGCAATAAAGAAAATATCAGAGAAAGAGAAACACGTCCTCATAACTTCAATACAACCTTTTCGAATCAACAAAGGTTGATTATTTTGATGAAGCGATTATCTACCTTTATCATGACAATATAAAGCAATTATTGCCGTGTCCATGATTCATTGAGGTTCATGTGTTCCTGCCATGACCAATCAATTCATTTTCTGCATTTACAACTTCTGACTGCCTCTTAATATATGCATAATCCATCCAATAAGCATGAAGGCATGATCAGGGTCGCAGGAAAACTTTGTATCATAATTTACCCCTGGCTTTTGTGCAGCGTCTCTATTGTCTTCTGGCCACATCAAAGTCAGTTGAGCAACCCCATCGGGTTCTTCTATTTGTTTTTCATTTGTCAAGTTTTTACCATTGTCGATTCCTACTTTCTCTCCCCTTTTGAGGATTAGTGAGTGTTTTGCTGCTGCTTATGAACGTCTTCCGTTCATCTTGTGAGTTATGGGTGTTTTGGGAGAACAATTGCTTATCAAATTGCCAGATCAGAACACTGGCACATAACAGCAATTTCCCTGCACCACACATGTGACAAGTTAGTTTCTGAAGAGGGAACTCACCTCCCTCAGCTTCAGCAAATCTGCCTCGTGTTGCAAAAGAAAAATGTCTGTGAAGCTTCTTTCCCGTGGTGATGCAGATCCACTTAAGATTAAATTCATTCTCACTCTTCTCAAAGGGTAACTTTCAAAAGTACTCAATATCCCAGAGCAATGACAAAATTGACAGTCCTGTGCTTTACTTTAGTGCAGGCTAAGCTCTGCTTTTCACTGATGCAAATATGCAGATCCAGAGGGATGGTAAACATATGGCAACTCTTTTACATATTGCAATTTGACAACATTTCAAAATCCAATTGATGTTATAAGTATTGCTGCACCCCCTCTCCCCATTAAAATTAATGGATTTGTTTGTGAATAATATTGAGATTTAATAGAAGAAAACACACTCTCAAGCTCTCCGCAATATGCAATGTGGCAGGAAAATATTGGCTGCTCTTTTGCTGCCATCTACTGCGCTGGTCACAGCAAGAACCTCAACATTAAACCATTTCAATATTGGTACAACTATATGTAAAATTGATGATGGCTATGTCAAGCAAAGTCTATGAAACTATTTGCGCCACAGACCTTGGGAAATAAACAGCTATCTTCTGTGGTTTATGGGTTTGAAATTTTCGTACTCTGCTAAGAGATTCCACAAATAAAGCCTGCAATAATCTCTCTAAACCGAGTTTCCATTCAAAAAGCAACTCTCAAGTTTTCTCATGATGGATTAGATTGGAATGATGTTTATCCAACTTCATGTTCTGATGGGATTCGTGATCAAGTTAGTTTCAGAAAGCTATCTCATTTTATGAGGAGATGGAACTAACAGCATCTTTTTTGCATCATCACTAATCTCCAACTCTCTTCAATAAATCAATGCCAAGGTCGCCTTAAAATTGAAACAAACGGCTCTTTGATTGGGTCTGCTTTAACAAACATGCCAAGCATCCATTATAGGCAATGATTTAATTCCCAATTGTGCTCCTCAGTCAACACAGGGTGCAAGAAATCAATAAATCCCTTTTGGCTGATTTTTAATGTCGCATAAATGGCTTTTAATGGTACTTAAGACACCTTTTCTGGGATAGCTGATGAAACTAATGTCTCATAGGAGCGATATCTAAAGGCTCATTGTGCGTTACATATTGAATATTCTCTTGTGGCAGGAGCCTGGAGGAAAGTGGTTATAACAATTAGGGTAAAGGCTCAGGTTTTTACCCTCTGCCATGCTCACATGGCCTGGGTATTGCAGAGTGCAGTGGCATCCGTCCGTCTGTCTAGCTGTCTGTCCGTATAGCTGTCTAGCTGTCCGTCTGTCCATCAGTCTTGTGTACAAGATAACTCCATTTGTAATAATCCTAGGATCATGAAACTGATAGGGATTGTGTGTCATAGCAAGATCTCGGACGACTTCTGACATGAGTGACCTTGACCTACATCTGTGACCTTGGCGGCCATATTTGTGAAAAGCTTGTGTACAAGACAACTCAATTTGTATTAATCCTGGAATCATGAAACTAGCAGGGATTGTGTATCACAGCAAAATCTTGAATGAGTTCTAACATGAGTGACCTTGACCTACTTAAGTGGCCTTGGAGGCCATATTTGTGAATATCTTGTGTACATGATAACTCCTTGTGTATTCACACCAGGATCACCAAACTAACAGAGAGTATATATCATTGTAAGACCTTGAATTAGTTTTGACATCAGTGACCTTGACCTATATCTGTGACCTTGGCAGCCATATTTGTGAAAAGTTTATATACACGACAGCCCTACTATTATTGTCCATGGGACCACCAAACTCACAGGGATTTTGCATCACAGTAACACTGTGAATGAGTTGTAACATGGATGACCTTGAACCATTTCTGTGACCTTGGTGGCCATATTAAAACTTTACCTACATGATGACTTACTGCAGAATCTATGGCTTAGGGTAGCACTTCCATAAGCAGGTATTTTTGGTTAGTATGGAGGAAAAAATTAAAGTGTTTGCAAAATTGCGTTTTAGGAAAAAAAATTAAAAGATGCAAGCTCACTCATCTCATAATATGTCTGTCTGAAAATTTGAAAAAAAAAATGTTGAAGAATACTGTGTTTTGCAAAAATCAGTTGACACTCTTTTTCCCCCTGATCAACATTTTTAAAAATTAAGTCAGTGAACCCCTTCAGAGAAGTGAGATAAATAAACAAGAAGATGCAATCTGTCTTCACTGTATGATGTCACCCACACTTTATCAACCCAGTATTTGAAATTGTTTAATGATTGTGTCATATAAGTAACCATCACCGTCCAGAATGTCCGTTTAGTCAAAGAGACTATCATACAATAACATGGTTTGCCCAGGGCAATTTTTTCATACTTAGATATCAATCTTTCACAAACAGGAAAAACAACAGTATTTCACAGTGATGTATGACATATATATTGGATTGGCCATTTGGGGGCATAAGGCCAGGGTTTAGGTCACCCCTCCTATTGTATAATTTACGTCATATAGATCCATATCTGGCTGGACCGAAATGCCTACCATCAAGCCTGTGGGGTGTCATATTGTCACTTTAGTCATGCCTGGGTAGCCCTGTGCTTCATCATCCTGCATGAGAAATACTTGTATCAGGGTTGGCAGGTAAATACCATTGGGTAAAAACCACTAGGTTACTACCTGGATTTTACCCATGCCTTTCTCCCTTTTCTACCTGGTTTCTCCCCAGGTTTCTACTGAGTGCAAATCATGAATGTTCGTTTTTGGTAATTTTGTCCCTATAAGTGCATATTTGATGAATTATGAGTAGTTAATCCCTTTGTTTATTGTTGCTAGTCCCCTCATTGATGGTTTGGCTTGACTAAAAATGTCAAACAAACGGAATTTTAAGTGGAACATAAAGATTTAGTTTATCTTTCCATTAAATAATGCTTAGATCAACCCCAGTGTTTATTACAACAAAGTCATACGCATAGACTCAATAATAGGAACAGAAAGATTACTTGATCCCTTCACCTACCCCCTCTCAATTGATGAGATCAAAATCCATCTTTATTACAGTAGATGTCATAAGTATAAACTCAGAAATTGCTAACAATGCCGTGCTTCATACATTGCGACCAGGTGCAGAATGTGACTAAACTCCACAACATCTCCGTTTACATTATGACTACTGCTGGAAACAATACTAATAGTGCATCATGGAGGTAAACCAACGGATGAAATTTGATAGAATCTTAAAGCTGTCACAGTTTCCAGCTGAGGAGGGGTTAAATTTTAGATTATTCCAGCACTGTCCAAAAGTGTCTATCGTCATCAACAAAGCATGCAATGCTGTTCAGAAGCTAGATAGATAGATAGATAGATACATAGATAGATAGATAGATATATAGATAGATAGATAGATAGATAGATATGGTAAGTGCAGCCCTCTAAGCCCAGTTTTGGGTGCTCACGAGGGTTGATTGATGAGATGGGAGAGAGAGCAGGAGTCCTCAACATGTTATACATTTACCCCATGTGAGGGATCTTTTACTTGCCCAACACAGACACTGATATAAGGGGCCGCCAATTTAAAGTTTCATCCAAACGGCAACCAGCTGGGACTTTGCTCATGAAGGTATACTGAAATGTTTGGCTCCACACCCGGGGTTTGAACCCATGCGAGCAAAGACCTTCAGCGGAGCAGGCGGGCAACTTAGCCACTTGGCCACCCAGCTGCCCTAAGGATATGGCATGGTCTGTTGCACCCCGGTGCTGAGTGCTGATTTATTATTCAGATTCTGCTACATAGTTATCTCCAGTGACACAGAGGAAGTGTCAAAATGTTGTGTTTAGAATTTGTTTGCCTTTTGGTCAAACCTAAGAATATCCAGTGGATATTCTTAGGTCAAACTCTCTTCCGATCCTGGTTTTACTCTAGCCGCCAGGGGCGTTTCTGGATCAAGCCAAATGCATAACATGTTTAAAAACTGCCTCACTCAGAACAGTGTCAGAACTCTCATACTTTGCAATGCGATGCTGAGAAATAGTGATGATGGACCTTGAACTATGTAAACATGCAACTGTATTTCATATTTTGTTCATTCCCAATTCTTATTGATATACTGTTTTTCCTTTGAAAGATGATTTCATCTTAAAAACTAATTAAATAGTTGAAATTAATTTCTACCGGGTATTAACCTTTTCTACTGGGTAAAAAACCATTTCTACCCAGTTTCTACCCTACCATGGGTAGAAACTCCTTTCTACCGGGTAATTTGCCAACCCTGACTTGTATGTTTCTGATGGCCACTGTAAAATAAAATAATGTTGGACCATGATGTTTATTCCTCTCAGTTAGTAGTATGGCTTTTCTGTGATTGTGTAGAACTAAAGCAGATATAAGAAGGCAGTGTACTTAGATACAGAATCATCTTTTTTTCTGGAGTTATGGAAAGAAGGTCAAAAGACACAAGGTTACTTCAAAGACACAAGTACACAATTATTGAGTACAGTCTTCATCCTGTAAATTGCGGATATATGTGAAGACGTGAGAACAAGACTGTATTGCAGATCAGAAATGAGAAGGAATATATGTATGACTCTTCTTTTGATGTCACGTTTGTCCATAATGAAAGAAATAGGTTCAAGGACTCCGATTTTTTTTCGTATTTCTTTCTGTCATTTGACCATGCGTCTGCGGTTTAGTTTTACGAGCAGAGTAAATGTTATGTTTTTTAAGATTTAATTCATTCTCACTCCTCTCAAAGAGTAACTTTCAAAAATACTCAATAACCCAGAGCAATGACAAAATGTACAGTTCTCCCCTGCTTTACTCAAGAATAGGCTAAGATCTGCCTTTCAATAATATATGCAGATCCAGAGGAGGAGTAAAGATTGCACCCCCTTTTCATATTGCAACTTGACAAAATTTCAATTCTGTCAAGTTCAATGTTATAAGTATTGCTGCACCACCCCCTCCCCAATAACAAAAAATCCTTGATTAGTTGGTGAATAATATTGCAGTTTTCTTTTTGACATTTACCAAAAGAAAACACACTATCAGGCTCTCCGCAATATGCAACTTAGTCTTTAAATACTATCTTAAACAATGTTAAAGATCATCATGTGGATACACTAGACACATTTTTTCCTGTGGCAAGAAAATATTTGTTTCTCTCCGGCTGGTACAGCATTCATCGCATCAGGAGCCTTTATGTTAAACCATTTCATTTCTGGTATTACTATACGTAAAATTAATGATAGTTCTGTCCAGCAATGTTTCTGAAAGTAGTTGCTACACAGTTCTAGAGAAATAGACAGCTGTGCACTGTGATTTATGGTCTTGAAAGTTTCATACTCTACTAAAAAGATTCCGCAAATAAAGCATGTAATAATCTCTTTAAAGTGAGTTTCCATTCAAAAAGGCAAAATCGTGACAACTCTCAAGTTTTACTCATGATGGATTAGATTGGAATGATGTTTATCCAACTTCATGTTCTGATGGGATTCGTGATCAAGTTAGTTTCAGAAAGCTATCTCATTTGATGAGGAGATGGAACTAACAGCATCTTTTTTGCATCATCACTAATCTCCAACTCTCTTCAATAAATCAATGCCAAGATCGCCTTAAAATTGAAACAAATAGCTCTTTGATTGGGTCTGCTTTAACAAACATGCCAAACATCCATTAAAGGCAATGATTTAATTCCAAATTGTGCTCCTCAGTCAACACAGGGTGCAAGAAATCAATAAATCCCTTTTGGCCGTTTTTTAATGTTGCATAAATGGCTTTTAATGGTACTTAAGACACCTTTTGTGGGATCATTGATGAAACAAATGTCTCATTGGAACAATAACTAAAGCCCCGTTGTTTGTTACATTATGAATATTTGCTTGTAGCTGGATGAAAGTGGTTATAGTAATTGGAGTAAAAGTTCAACTTTCTGTTAGTAAGAAGGACAAAAGAAACTGAAGTGTTCGCCAATGTGTGTTACATAAAAAAATTGAAATGGATACTTGAAGGCTCATTCATCCCACAATAATTTCTGACTGCAAATTTTGAAAAAAAAGTAAGTAATTAAGTATATAGAAGAAAAGCGTGTTTTGCAATAATCAGTTGGCAACCTCTTTTTCCTACTCATCAACATTTTGCATGAAAATGGAACGTACTAAGTGAACCCCTTCAGAAGTGAGATAAAAAAACCAGAAGATGCAATCTTGTGTCATCACAGCATGACTTTATCCACCTAGTAATTGAAATTATTTAATGATTTTCATCTTTCTGTGTCATATAAGTAACCATCACCATCCAAAATATCCGTTTAGTCGAAGAGACTACCAAACAATTACATGGTTTGCCCAGAGCAATTTTTTCGTGCTAAGAAATCAATCTTTCACAAAAAGGCAAAACAACAATATTTCACAGTGATGTATGACATATATATTGGATTGCCATTTGGGGCATAAGGCCAGGGTTTAGCCACCCTCTCCTATTGTATAATTTGTATCATATAGATCCATATCTGGCTGGACCAAAATGCCTACCATCAAGCCTGTGGGTACTATGTCATATTGTCACTTTAGTCATGCCTGGGTAGCCTTGTGCTTCATCATCCTACATGAGAAATACTTGTATGTTTCTGATGGCCACTGTAAAATAAAATGTTAAACCTTGATGTTTATTCCTCTCAGTTAGTGGTGTGGCTTTTCTGTGATTGTTTCGAATTAAAGCAGATATTGAAATGGCATGCAGTGTACTTCGATACAGAGTTCCTTTTTTTTCTGGAGTTACGGAAAGAAGGTCAAAAGACACAAGGCCACTTCAAAGACACAAGTACACAATTATCGAGTACAGTCTTCATCCTGTAAATGGCCAATATATGTGAAAACATCAGAACAGAAACGAGAATGAATATATATGCAACTCTTTTGATGTCTTGATTGAAAGAAATATGTTCAAGGACTTTGTCGTGTTTCTTTCTGTTTTTGACCATGCATCTGCCCTGTAGTTTACAAGTAGAGTTATACTATCAGACAACTTGGGATTCTGTTCAACAATGGCGTATTATCTATTTAATGGGCAGATATTTTGATGCACGGAAGCTCAGCTGAGAACTGCGCGTGGTGTTCTGACAGATACGGCAAGTTGTATTCCTTGGAGACTTACTCCACTGCAGGACAATTTAATCTTGTTGTGTATCTATTAGATTCCTCGCAGCGGTGATAAAATCTGATTCACTGATTAGCTTAAATGAGATGGCGCACCCGCTACAATGCTCGCTCTCCTTTTTCTCATTTAAAGCTAAATTACTATCAACTTGATTTAGAGCTTCAATTTCCTTTTTCTGCTGAGGCAGGCTGCACCGAAACATCCAGCCTGCACCTTACAGCAAAAAACTGCTTATGGTACAAGTAAAGAAGCTAAAATTCTGCACCAATCGAAACAGATTTCAGATTCAGATTCAGATATATTTATTTGCCTTGTTTCAAAAAGTTACAAGATCATTGGAGACCCCTCGAAACAATGTGATATATGATTATTTGAACAAGCATGGTATTTTTTTTTGCAGAATACTCATGCCATGGGAATATCTGAAACTAGCTGGGTGCTAGAAGTATTAGAATTTTCAAAATTATTGTCTATGAAGGCAGAAAAATGGAGATTAGATTATAGACATGGTTAATATAGCTGATTCTATTTTACTGTTTTGTTTGTTACTCGAATATTTCTGTAAAAAGACCGATTGGCTATCAACCGGCTGCATGCTGTAGAAGTAGGTTAACTAAGCTGTTGCTAATAAATACCCCGGCCTTGTGAAATAAATAATTCAGGTGGGGATATAGAGGGCAGAATGGATGCTCTTTCCAGGCTGCTCAAACTGCCAAAACAGGCTTATAGGGAACCCTGTTAATGACATCACAAGATTAGTGACCAGTGCACCACCTACAACGTCAAAGGAAATACCAGGGGGATCCCCAGGGAGAAATCCCTTCATCCATACATAAACACAAGAGGGAGCTTCAGCATATTAGGCCATAAATGCATGTTTACAATTTCTATTAAGACATAACTCAAAAGTGACAGTTATTCTCAGGAGACTTTGGACAAGACTAACATAGATGACACACAAGACATATAAGCTGCATATTATAAGATGAAGGGACTTTTGGCTTATATGACAACTGTGCTATCAA
Source organism: Platynereis dumerilii (assembly GCA_026936325.1). Classification (NCBI taxonomy): domain Eukaryota; kingdom Metazoa; phylum Annelida; class Polychaeta; order Phyllodocida; family Nereididae; genus Platynereis; species Platynereis dumerilii. The sequence continues at coordinate 24,722,319 of JAPTHN010000011.1, forward strand.
ATTACTCTCAACCCATTTGCCATGAGATAACCTTATACAAAGTCATAAATAGTTAAGTAGCAAATGTCTGGGAAATAAAACATTCATAAATCAATTTTAGATCAACTTTCAGGTGCTTTTCAACCTCCTGATGTTTAGGAATCTATCCATTTGTATTAGCCATGGAAATATTTTAAAAAGAAAGCCTAAAATTACTTTTGTCGATTCTAAAACACTTTACTTGTTTTTTTTATAGTGTGTGACATGATCAGACAACATGCATTGCAAACTGTGACACTTAATGTATATGCTGCTTATTGGTCAACATATTTTTATTTTCATGCTTTTCACGTGATAAATACAAGTGAAGCAAACAGTTTTTTTTTCTTCATGGTTGGCCAGTCACGTCCTTGGGTCCTATATTATTTATCAGTGCAAGGGACTGTCGGGTGCCTGAGATGGCATGGTCATAACACACAACTGGCCCATATTATACTATACTGGCCTAGGTTAATTGGTCGTGTATATGGTCAAGCCCATGTTTAACATACATTAACTCTTATTCTGGGAGCTACAAAAAAAAAGCTCTGCTTGGTTATTATGGACAATCAAGCTTTCGATGAGGTTGGTGGCAAAAAGGCTTCTTTCTCCTTAAATACAAAAAGGTATGTGCTACATAATAATCTGTTATTTGTGACTTGTTTTTAATTGTATCTTAAAATGCTGTAAACATTATCTGGGACAAGCTATGGAATGCATGTTGGCTGAAGTCACACAGAACGTTTGCCCTCAATTTTTCTGGTCAAAGAGTCTTCATAGAACTTTCAGTAGTGTAGAGCAAATATTTATGATTGTGCTGGAAGCTATTTAGAAAGATATCATATTTTACATTTAGATATTGGGAATTTTTCCTTCCATATCAAGTGATCTAGTCTGTGAAATTCTGTACTAGTTACAAGTACAGCATTTGAAATAATTTGCTAGATCCAGTCACTTCACTGCATGAGCCCAATAACTGAATTTAAAGATATATGAACAATTGAAATATTTGAAATAATTCATATTTGTCTCTGGAGGTATGATTATTTTTATTGATTTAAAGAGGGTTTTGTTCTGTGATATATTGATTGGTTGATGCCCTGACTTTGAAATGATGCGATATATCTCTGGCAATGTCAACCAGTCCGATTTTTGTTGCGCGGAGTCAACTTTTTTCCTTCCCAACAAGTTATGGATGACTCCGAGGATGAGAAATCACTTGGCAAGCCAAAGAGTCACTAATGAGAAAAGTCTATCGTGCAGCAATGTTCCGGGTCACAGTAGGTGTCGCTTAGATGGATGAGGTGTCGCCATCTCGTGGAAAGGGAAGAATAATGAGCCATTCCAGCAACTATCTTCCAAGGCATTAGTTCTATCGACGGTCGTGTGTCACTTGAGGTTGATTAGCACTGTCATTTAGTCAATAGGATTCCAAAGGGCCTTCTTGGATTGGCTGAGGGGAAAAAAAGCTATGAATGTGATATAGCGGACTGCACTTCAGATGTTCTGAAGACGGTTATGGTTGATTTATGATACGGATTGGCTGTTTTCATAAATGGACAGTAGTTCCTGCATTGATAATCCTCTTTATAAGCAACCTTTCTGTGATATGTAACCAGTACTAACCACTGTTTGCACTCACTGTGAAGTTATTTTCGCAAAACATGTGCATCCGCATCCCATCGAGGACCTCTTAAAGTCTGTAGTGGTCTGTAGTTGAGGTGTTGCTTACTCAAGGTATTACTACTCCTGTTATTTTCATATTTTGCGAGGATTATCATGGAATTCCATAAGAATTTTTTTAATAAGCTTAATTTCTTTTGGAGTATTATGGTGCAAGAACTTAAGACATCAGTACTGTGCTGGAAGACTGATCTTGTCACTATTTCAATGACTGGAGTAATTTTCTTCATCCACCCATGATATCAACCTTGGAATGTTACAAGCAGCCTCTTTTGTTTCATTTTATCATCTCATTTGGTGGCATATTACTTTTTATGGGAGAGACAGCCATAAAGATGAGCCAGGCCATATTTGGAGGAAGGGCTGTTCCAAGGCGCCTGTCTTTATCCTCTCCTGCTCAGCTGACCTATGACCCAGTAATACCTGCCCTCTGGCGGAGAGGTCATTCACTAGACACCTGGGTCAAGGGTCAGGTGAGGGACGTCCTCTTGGACAGGCTGTGGCCCCAGTAGATTGAGGCTGCAGTGGCATGGCCAGTCTCCCAGACAAAAAAGATTCCGGGCAGAGGCTATAAAAAGCTAAATGACCTTATCACAAGGACAGGACACACAGAGGACAGACAAGCAGAGGTGTAGGACTAATACAGCTAGTTGACAAAACTCATTTTTCGTTAAAGGACATGAAAATAAACGTATATATATTAGGGTGGTCCACATTCCAATGGGAAAAATCAAATCTCCAAAAACCCCCAATTTGAAAGTAGAAATTGATGACCACATAAGTCAAACAAACACACGCAAAATTTCAGCCAAATCGGTTGATATTTAGAGGTGGCACAAAGCCCCTGAAGTTTATCATGTAATTCCTTATTCGCGGAACTGAAAAAAATGTCAATTTCCCAGATCTTTCTCCGAAGTAAATATATTATTGCGGTTTCTTAGTATATGATAAAGTTGGCATGGCAAAGTAATATCTGGGGGTTGTTTTGGATTTACTATTCATAGTAAGTGAAATATTTGCCTGTTTTTTTGAAAAAAATGCTTGAAAATTGACCTATATAATATCTATGCTGACCTTCCATAAAACTTTTTAAGTCTGAAAGAATATCAGGACTAGATTGGGCATCCTTGACATAGTAAAAAAAAGGTTATTTGATCAAAATAATTGGCCATTATTGCAAGATTTGCAAATACCAATGATTTTGAGGTCAGCTGCAGGGCAATCACATGTTAAACTTCAACGGCTATGTGCCACCTCTAAATATTAATTGATTTTGCTGAAATATTTACTCAATACCTTCTATCGATATAGGATCACAATACAAGATTCAAATCGGAGAAATTTAGAAGAAAGCGTTTTTGGACCACCCTAATATATATATATATATATATATATATATATATACAGTGGATTTCTTTATAGCCCATTTAATGGTAAGGAAAAAAAGTTTTTTACAGTGCTCCTGTTGGCTGTAATTGAAGTAAAATTACAGACAAATTATCAACTCCTTATAGTGCATTCTGACAATGCTTTTGAAATTAAGATTTACCCTTTAAAATTATTTTTTCCCAATTTGGGATGTGGACCCCAGACTATATGCATGGTGTTTCTGTCATATGAGGCTGCGGAGGTTGCTCTGGTTCATACTTTAACAAGATAACAAGTTACATCAACTTCATTGTTATAGAAAGTTCCTTTGGAAGATCCACAGGCCGAAGCTTGATAGTCTAGTCTCGTTGGTCATTAAGATACTAGTTGCATATAAAGAAAAGACTCTCCATAGGCTTTGGCTTTGGCCTCTGTAAGATTGGAGTTGTGCACACATGTAAACCTGTAATTTAAAGACTCAAAGTGACCTTTGCAAGGAAGTTTGAAAACTGGAATTGGGATGAAACTTTGGCTGACCCAAATGAAAATTCTTAAAACTTATGTGTACAAGTAGATGTCTGGGACGTTTCTGACTCAAAATTTCCATAGAATAAATGTCAGAAAGTCTCCCTGAACTCATACATTTATTCCAAGAATAAATTTTCTCCAGTCCAGGACTCCAGGGGAAATGATTAATGAACTATACACACAAAAATACGAATGTATTACCATAAATGTGATAAATACACAATGCCTAATGTGAATGTTTCTCTTCTCTGTTGCAGTGGCTCTCCTGTCAAACGGTACCGAGCGGATGTGAGAAAATGTTGCCTATACGCCTGTGTGGTGTTCTTCATCCTTGTATTGGCTGCAATCGGAATATTTCTGGCCATCTACTTCACCAGTAAGTACTGAAATACTACACATTCATCTAATATCGCTCACTCAAACTTCCCTATCTCCACCAAACTGGTGACCCAAATGATTGATGTCTTCTCTAATTGTGCCTCTGCAGCAAAACGGATGTCATGGGTGATAGTCGGATATCACTTTGACCACAAATCTCGAACAAAGTGCCACTTGGGAACCTGATATTACTATACGTAAAAGTCATCACAACTTTCAGGGCATGTTTATAGAAAGAGATAGGAAACCTGACTCGGGCAATCTGGTATGTGTTTTGAAAGCCGCCTGTCATTTTAACATTGGCACAGCACTTGAGAGGGATATGATGATAGGCCCTCTAATGGAAACTGATACGGGAAACCACCAAACTGCCAGTATATAGGAATATGCTTGAGAAGGAATGGGGATTGGAGTGGAATGGGCAGGAGACAAGGAGTTGCCTTGTCCATGTGAAGAGTTACACTCACATGTGCCTTCTGACAATTACTTGTAAAAAAAAGTATAATGTGGCATATACCATATTCTGAATTTTATACTTGGAATTGGCCTTGAATAGTATATTTATCTGTACAGAACTTTGTCAATTAATTCTTAGTGTATTGAATGAGGCAACACTGTAAAAGAGTAGCTGTGCAGCTATTGCACTGTAAATGAGTTATTGTCATTGGGCAAAGAGCATAATTAATGGTTTCAGGAACAGCCTTGATTCCAATCGAATTGATGAAGTGATTGCATGCACTGGGGCCGGATTAATGTCAAGAAAATAGGCTAATGAAGGTAACCTTAGGAGGCTGACAAATGCTTTTAGAAAATATTATGAAAGATGTCGTCTGACAGCCATGGGCTTTTTGTTCTGCGAAATAACCTAATTAAAATGTCTGCGTTATTTCAAGATTTTCGAATTCTTTGCACAGCATGGCCTCACTTTGGTTGCCAAGGTAGTAAATCAAGATTTTGAAAACAGTTTGATAAGATAAGCAATGAAAAATCATATAGATGCTGAACTGAGGCTGGTTACAGCCCATTCTTCATAGTTTGTGATGGAGCTATACATAAAATTATGGTTGACATTGTTTTATGTTAGCCACCTTTTAAAAGAAAACTTCCTCCAAGAAATGTTTACCTTTTTAAGTTGATGTCTCTATGCTATATCAGATTCAAGAATCGCAGGGCCATTAAAGGAAAATAAAATGATAGAACACCCTCCAATTAGGCCTAATGGATACATTAACACCACTACCACTGCTCATGTGATTGCCAACTACTACGATTGTGCCTACTTATGCAGAAAAACTAATGTTGGGGCATGATAATTGGATATCTTATTGGTAATAAATCTTTGCCAACAAAGTGCCACTTGCGAACCTGTTGCTATCTATGAAAGTCATAACAACTTTCAGGCCATTTTTATGGGAAGAGACAGGAAACCTAACCCCAGCAGCTTTCAAAACACATTCGAGTTTGCCTATCGTTTTAACATTAGCACAGCACTTGGGAAGGATACTCCGATTGGTCTTCCTAATGGGAGCTGATATGGGAAACCCCCTAAATGCCAGTATATGAGAATATGCTTCAGAATGAATGGGGATGGGGTGCGGACGGAATGGGCAGGAGATAACAGTTGCAGTATCCATGTGAAGAGCTATATAAGCTTTATTTGCCATTTGTCTTCTTAGGGACAAGCTTTCATATATAAAATATTTATATTGGCATATAATCCCATATATATATATCATATTATATTATAGGCCTACATTCATGTTGGCCTATATTATATTACTTCTCTGAACAGTGTGTCAATACATTCTTGCAGTATTGAATCAAGCAATCTCTGTGAGCAGAATCGGCAGAATTATGCAGACATTGAATGAGTTATTGTTCTTTGAAAAAAGGCAAAAATGATTACAGAAATGGCCTTGGTTCCAATCAAATTGATGAAGCAGTTGCATGCACTGAGGCCAGAATAATGGCAGAAAATAGGCCTATGATGGTAACCTTAGGAGGCTGATAAATGTATTATGGCAAATATTGGGGAAGGAATGGTGCATGTCAGCCATGGGCTTTTTGTGGCAAAAATTATTTCAGTATCTGCATGATTTCAATAATTTTGCAATACTTTCACCATGGCTTTACTTCACTCTGTATGCTGAGGCTTAAAATCAAGATGTGGCGCAACAAATTGTGGCAAACTTTTAAGGTACCACTTGCCACTATTGCTAACTATTTCATTACAGGCCATTGGTCTGGAAACGTATTGCTTTGAAAACTGCCCATATTTTTAACATTGGCACAGCATTTGACGAGGATACTGAGATTGGTCTTCCTAATGGCAGCGGATACGGGAATCCTCCAAAATGCAACAATATGAATATAAATGGAAATGAGATAAGGAATTATAGTGTCCGTGTGGAGAACTGCGGAGGCTATAATGCGTATGAGCTTTCTGAGTACAACTTGTTTTGTCAAGTTATCAAATAAATATAAACAGATTTTGTCATGCCTACATTTTGGCTGATTCATAAATTTTTCCAATCAGATTAAATAAGGCTGTGAAAGAGGAACTTTTGAGTTATTCTTCTTCGAGATAGACCAGAAAATGGTTGATTGTTTGTGCTGAGGTCAAATTAGTGAGATTAGTCGCAAGAGAAAGGGTTAATGAGTTCAACCTTCAGAGGTTTATCTACAATTTTTGTAAAACCTGTTTTGTCTAACATACACTGTAAAAGATATCAGACAGATTATCTTAGCTGAAAAAAACAAGCCATAAAAATATATTGTGCAACCATCTCGCTCGATCATTTAATCTTACTTCGTTCATCTGATTTTACAATGGTATTCCACTTGAGCGAGTGTCAGTCCCAAATGTTTAAAAAATGTCGCTGTGTATTGGATGCAAATCTGTGTATTTTTAAAGCTGTCACTCTGGCGAGCGTACAGATTTAAGTTCCAGAATAACCTTTTAAAGATTATTTTCAAGGTTTCTTAACTCATGGGTACATACAACAAATAACATTTAAGAGGAAGCGTCCGGAAGCGGCATCGTTCTTCCATGAGACAGATGATTTGTACAGTTATATTGCCTTCAGGAGACTAATATTGCCTTCAGAAGATTAACTCAAGAATTATAAATCACTTTAAGTTGACATCTCTAATTCTATATCCAGTGCAGGTTTTACCATCATCTGCTTTTTTCCCTGAGGAAGAAATTAGGCATCATTAAAGGATAAAGTGTCCTTCAATTAGTAGGTAACACTATCAGATTTTCGTAGATGGAGTCCTGGTGCTAATAAGAAATGAGTAATGGGCCCTTCAATGTCAATCCTCTCTGATCATGCCAAGGCGATAACCTGGTATGACAGCTCAGCTCTGCTTCACTAAGTCTCATGGGCAGTTATGGTCGTAAGTTAGTCTTCCATGAGTTCCCGCAGCAGGGAGTTCCGAGAGACATCTGACAAATGTCGTCAGCAGACAGTTTAGGCTTGTTGCTTCTTGATGAGCATGGCAGTTTGAAACCGCCATCATCCATCATGCCAATAATCTGGGTGATTAGCCGAGAAGTGACTGAACATCCTTGAGGGTTACTGCTTGTCTCGGCATCGGCAATATTAATGGAGTTGCAATTGAGCATTATATCCATTAACAAACATTGACTTATGATGTTAAGTTTCTTACTTGTTTTTAAGTTTTGGTGTTCTATAAATTAACATTTGAATATATAAATATGCATGTAAAATTACAATTTTGAATGCAACCACAGTTTTTGCATTTCTTATCATAAGTTACTATTGAATTTACTATTACGCAGTACTTACAAAAAAAAAATGGAAGAAAGGTTGCATGCAACTTTTAAGTCATTCATATGAAAACAGGAAGATTATTTAACTGAGGCAAAACTCCAATAAGAAACCGTTCAGGTGGGAGGTAGAAATGCAACTGATCCTCAAACTGAGATGTTTTGCAAGTTCAATTATTGTTGTGTTGCAAGAAGTCTTTTAGAGTAATTGATGAGTTTATATATATATTTAGAGGATATAGCCAGTCGTGATCTGAAATTACATGGTGAGTATTGTATGGAGCAGTCATGCAGCAGTATAGGGAGTCTGATATCAGCCCTGAGGATATGTATGTGCATACAGCAGAATGGCATTGATGCAAAGCCTTTGGATATATGTATGTATCAACATCTGTGTAAATCTTGATATTGCTTATGAATGAGCTTTGAGCTTTGCCTTGATGACTTGGCAAGAGTTTTGGATAAGTAAGAGTTCTTCAAGGCAATCAGGTTATCTTGCTCTTATATGAAATGCAAGAAGTCAATATTTTTTTGTTGAGATACTGTGTGATCCTCAGCATTTTGATTAAAAGTGCGAAAATGACTTGTGCGGACACAGTCGATACACCATTGTAATACACTTTACAATGTATCATAAAAGAATGTAGGAACTCGCCTATCGAGGTCAAAGCAGCTTGACATCTTTTACCTGTATGATAGGCCTCTTCTTCTCTCCAACATCCTCCATACTTATGCAGTCATGTCGTACTGGGCAGCTGACTCTGTCAATTTTTTTTCAAAAAGGATGGCATCAGAAGAAGTCGATATCATCTTTGGGATGCACCAGTACAATAACATGCACATTCAAACTCCATTATTACGGCTGACGTGATTGACGACTCATCTGTTTCTCAAAAATAATGGCGGCATCATGTCGTGGCGTACATAATAATTTTGGATATCCCGTTGGCCACAAACATCATCCAACTTGAACGAAGAAGCACTTTGGAACCTAATATTACTATCTGTGAAAGTCATACCAAGTTGCAAGGCATGTTTATGGAAAGAGATATGAAACTTTACTTAGGTAAACTGGTATAACAGGCTTAGATAACTGCCTATCATTTTAACGTTGACACAGCACCGAGAGGGATACTATGATGGGTCTTCCTAATGGTTGGCTTTGTGGAAAGTCCTGCGTAATGCCTTATGAGGATATGTTGTGAAATAGGCAGACGATAAGCGTTACAGAGCTGTGGAAGCCTTTTTATCATTTGACTCTTATTTGCAATTTCATGTTTTGGCATATAATTGTGTTAATATAATATTGTAGTATGATTTTATATAGGGCCCATTCCAAGTAAATCTGCTCACCGGCGCTCACCATATTGAATCATACCAATCATTATATACAGTGATAACCTCTGGACATGGCCGGAGCAGGGATCAAACCCACGTCCTCATGTGTACAAGGCGGGGATGCTACCCACTGTACCTAGGATTATCTGATGTTGCCATGAATTTTGCCTCAAAACTTCCAGCTGTAATGAATTACACCATGTGTATACAAAAGGGGAACTTCACAGACCCAATATTAAATGAGTTATTGTTCTTTGAAGAAAATCAAAAATGATTACAGAAATGGCCTTGGTTCCAATAAAATTGACAAGGCAATTGCATGCACTAAGGCCTGATTAATTTAAGAAAATTGGCTAATTATGGCGACCTTATCAGACCGATAAATGTTTTTAGGAAAGATGTCATCTGGCAGCCACCGGCTTGAGAAGTAACCGATGATAATATTTGTTTTAAGATTCTGAAATTTGCAAAATGACCAAACTTTCCTTGCCAAGGTAGCAAATCAGTATTTGACAAATCTTCATTCTCTGGGTAGATGAATGAAACAATGAAATAATATAGTATCAATGTTTACTTGCAGGCTGAATTTACTTTATTACCCATTATTCCCTTTTTTTGTGGTATATGCTATAATTTTGATAATTGGCATTATGCCCGACAATCAAATATTCTTAATGGCGGTCTCAGAACGAGAGGTTGATTATCCAAATAAAAGATAATGATGCTGCCTTCAAAACGTTTAAATAAGATCTGTAGATCATATTAAGCTGATATCCCTAAATCCATATCCAGTGCAGGTTTGAATATCATCTGCTAGGTTCCTTAGGGATGAATTAGTGGCCATTAAAGGATAGAGTGTCCTTCAATTAGAAGATAACACTATCTGATCATTATGTTAAGATCTGCTCAAGACTAATATTATAAATGAGAAATGGGTGCTTCAATGTCAATCCTCTCCGATCACATCATATCAAGGTGATAACCTGGTATGACGGCCCTGCTGTGCTTCACTATGTCTCATGGGCAGTAATGGCTGTAAATCTGTCTTTCATGAGTTCACCCTGCAGGGGGATTCAAGAGACATCTGACGAATGTCATCAGGGACAGTTTTGGCTTGTTACTTCTCCGTGAACATGACAGCCTTAAACCAGAGTGATCCATCATGCTCTGGTTATTGCTGTTAGGACAGTGCAAGTGATAATGAAGTTCATTAGCCAAGGAAATACTGAATATTCTTGGGAGATAGTGCTTGTCTCCTTCCTGGTGTTATTAATGGAGCTAGCCTTTTCGGAATTATATGAATTATATGTAAATTTTGTGTAAGATTCATTCCTTTTTTCTGTTATAAATCGTATTGCCTTTAAATGGATCTTCTATTTATCAGTGTGTAATCATAGTGATTATAATAACTTCCAAATGATTGACCAAAATAAAATCAATCAAATAAATCCATCATATAAAGTGAAATAAGTCTCTGAATTTTTACCTCTGGACATTCTTTTTATATACCACCTTCTAGGCAACACTTGTTGCTGACACAAGATTAGATATAAGTCATGATAATCTTAATGAATCTGCATTTAGTCACTCATATTCTATGCTTAATTATCCCCAGGATATCTTATGTTTGAATGGAAAGCAAAACAACTTTGAGGGTCTCAACTATTAAAGTGAGAATCTGGTAGTGACTAGTGAAGTTACCATTGTAAGGACATTGCACCCAGGAGACCAATCTATCAGCATCATGCCACTCCTCCAGATGGGCTTCAAATTTTCTGCAGGATCTTCTGTTTTTTTGCAAAGACATGTCCTCCTGGGGCAAACAACTTCTGTAGTGGCCTCTTACTCAAAATGTTTTTTTAACCTATTTACAAAATGCTCAACCTCTCACACCTCTTTTTAAATATTAGGAACTGACATGGTTATTTCATAATATTACTGGGTTGGGGGGGGGGGTTGGTCTGGTGGTAGCATACTGGACTGCCAATCGCTGGCTCCAGGGTTCGAATCCAGCTCTTGCCGGGTTACCTGGGCCTATGTTGGACAGCTGTTTCAATCATCCTTTGCATCATTGTCGTGTCCTCCCCCTGTCCTTATTAGCCTACCAAGTGCATAAATACAGGACGTAAAGCCCCAATCATCCATCCATCCATCAATCCATAATACTACTGTTCTGAATTTAGAGTTTACATTTGAACATTCATACACACAAATCCATAAAGTGCTATGATACACACTTGAATGACTGGGTCTGCATATTGACTTCTGTGGCATTCTTGTAACGTACCGTGTTCTACAAGGACTTGCCTGAGTGAGTTTCTGCAGCATACCTAGACATATTGTCAGAATGAGAGATATAGACAATTTAATCTCTTGCATGAAAAAAGCCAAAGCATATATAGTAGGTCTGCGAAATTGAGTGTCTGATTACAGCCCTGCAGGATGAATATGTGCATACAAAAGACTGCCATAGATGCAAAGCCTTCAGATATATGTATCAACATCTGTGTAAAGCTTGATATCACTCATGAATGGCATGGACTTGGTCCTGCCAGGATCTTGATACCAGTGATTTGCAGCAGAGTTGAGTGCGAGTTCTCCAATGCCTTGCTTCATACCTAAATAGTCATATAAAAGACGTTTAAACACAACCATATTGCCTCATGTGCCCATTTAAATCAAATTTGAAAGCTCTTGCATGTGAAATCAGAATATATTTGAAAGCACAAATGTTAAAATGCCTTGAGAGTACTAACATTTATCATAGCGACTTGGTGCCATGAATTTGGTTCTCAGAACATTACATCAGAGACCCATCCATCAAAACCAAGGGCAGTAGCTTGACACCCTTTCCAAGATGGGCCACTGGACCCTTTGCGTTTGATTCAAGGGCATGCCATGGTGGAGCAGTCAGCTTTTGTGGTGGTCTGTTACCGTTCAAGGATGACTGGAAAAAGAAGAAGTGAATGGTCCTTTTCCAAGTTGGAAGAACACTCTCAGAGACTCAATAAGTCTTTATTTCTCAATCTTAAGGAAGATCCATTAAATCATATTCTCAGTTTTTTTTGGACTGATAATTTCATTTGATGATTCATTTAAATTCATGATTGTGTCAAACATTTACCTCAATAAAAAAGAACCCTGTAAATGGCGATTGTCTTACGAAGTTCATTGGCAGGATCACTTTTTCACAACCTTAAAGCTGCTCAATAGAAAATGATTGCATTTTTTCATCATCATGATTATCAGTAGTGTTTACATATAATCAGATATGATGTCAGATTGTCAGTGTTCATGAAGTCGAGACATACTTATAATTAGAGGTGGCTGATGAGTGCTACAAATAATGAATGCCAATCTGTCTTGATCAGACAATATTAGGCAATAAAGCAGTACGACAGAGCTGCTATGCTTGAGTATATTCCTCGGATGGCAATAGATGACAGACTGTCATTTATGAGTTACCACTGCAGATGACCACATAGAGATATCTGACAAAAGTCATCAACGGACAGTTTTGGCTTGTCGCTACTCAATGAATTTGACCGGCAGAAGCCAAAGTGATCCGTCATGCTGTAGTTATTGCTGTTAAACTTGTGCCAGTGACAATCTAGGAAGTTCAGTCCCTCACATCTTCTAATCACCGGGGGGCTTCTTCTTGACTCATTCTGTTCACAGTTGAGGAATATTGTGTAGTATTTCTATGTTTTCTTAATTGTCAGAACAAAGTATATCATATGTTAATGAGTAAGCCATAAATTAATAAGAATAAGACATTTTTAAATACCACTATACTTATGACGTTAATTCTTTGGGAAGCATAATCAGGCTGAACTCTTTTTGTCATGCAAGTCAGGATAAATGGTGGTACGGTGTATGGACATGTCACCGAAATATTTGAATATTTTACATTATAACTAGCATCAATACAGTGGGGCGAATGAGCTGCATGGAAGAATGTTTCTCAGTATGAAAAGGTACTTTCAGGAAGCCAGGAAAGATTGATTATGTTGTGATATTTCAGCTTGAGGATTCAAAGACTCAGATTTAGATTCTGGTGTCAGCCAGTGATGATACTGTTCTAAGCGCATTACTCCAGAGACTCATCTATCAAAATGGAGGGCAGCAGTTTGACACCCTTCAAGATGGACCTCATCTTCTCCTTTGGATACTTTATACTTGCTCCTAGGGCATGTCACTGAATGGTTGAGTGCTTTGCAAGGGGCACAAAAGAGAAAAGGAAAAAAAGGAAGAAAAGGAAGAAAAAAACCTAAGGAAAAAAAACCAGGTTGTGTCTGTAATCGGCCTGACAAACAGTGTGGTTTATGGAAATGCAGAACAGGAATTGACCAAATTACTTTTAAAACATATTCATGAAACACAAAGTGCGATAATTGTGTTTCACCATTTATTCTGTTCTCATAATTCATTGCCTGCCTCCCCAACAAACACAATTACGTTTAAATTACGTTTATAAACGGTCGAAAATCCGTTGAAAAACCGTTTTTTCACTACGTTTAAATTATGTTAAATTGGATGGTCCAAAAAACATGATTTTAACGTTTTACACAAACGGTCAGAATTATGTCATGCCGATGTTTCCAAAAACTGTTTTTCGATAGCGTCAAATAATCAGCAAAATCATGTTTTCATTAAACGGTTTTCAAAAAACCTTTTCTTAACGTTATTTTGATGTTTTCTCCAACGGTTATAAATTATCATATATTTTCTGTTTATTTGACATTTTTAATACACTGATGGAGGCAACATTTATTTAATGCATTTGAAAAATGTTTTTAGAATGCTTGCTATGCATGCTTTTATAACATTACTTGTGGAATGGTTATATTACGTTATGAAAAAACCGTTATTTGACGTATTTGGAGAATGGTTTCATTACGTGATGGGGAAACCGTTATTTTTACGTTTTAATGAAACCTTTTTTCAACGTTTTTGGGAAACGTTTTTATCACGTTGTGGTGAAAACCATTTTTCAACAATTATATTGAAATGTTATTTCAACATTGGAGGAGGAATGCCTTTATTATGGTCTGGGGTGTTGGGGTGCAGGGGTAAACATTTGTTTGTTGTTGTTTTTGTTATTTTCCTTGCATCTTGAGGGTCTTGTGTCACTGCTGGCCTCATCATGTTATTCCACTGCAAAGAAAGTATTTGTTATCAGTCATTCACTAGTTATAAGGGAATAAGGCAAACGTATAGCAAGCTACATAAGATTGATCAGAAAGATAAGGTCAGCCAGGAAAGATCAATTTGAGAGGTTTCATACATGTAGATTAGATAACATAGATAATAGAGTGACAGATGGATAGATAGATGGATAGATAGAAAGGTAGATAGATATATAGATAGATAGATAGATAGATAGATAGATTTAACTCACAGAGCCTAAAATTGTATGAAAATCTTCCAGTGCATTGAAAATGTCTATATTAGAGTGCAAAGTATACCAAGCTAAAGTAAGTTTTATACCAACTGTAGTTAAATCCATACCTTAGATCTTTGGAAGTTCATTCATTTGATTATGACTAAATTTCACCAATATACATAAATATTTCTTGTGAATGTAAATGATTAAGGGAAAACAGGGTTTTTATCCCAGATAGATAGATAGATAGATAGATAGATAGATATATAGATAGATAGATAGATAGATAGATGGATACACTTTGATTAATTTGTAGGTAGTATAAGCAAGATTATACTTAAAACCTTGGAGCTGCAGCCAAGAATTCCTCAAGTGATTGTGTATCTGCAGGAAAATTCTGGAAAGAACAAGTGAATTAATACAATGTGTGTTCTTCACATATTTGAAAATATTGCCACCAAAATAATGTAATGCATTATTCTTATTTGATAGGAAATATATATAAATAACTCACCTATGGGTCTTCAGCATGATATTGCTTGGACAAAATCTGGGTACTTCTGAATTCTATCAACTCTAGTACATGTGCATTCAGCCATGGAGGTTGTAAAATTGAGTTTCTTGCATAAATTATAGGGGGCAATTAGGGGGTAATTAGCTCTTCTAGAAATGTAATGTGACTCTGCTTTATTACAATGAGCAAACTATATTGTAAATAAATTCTTATATATTTGTATCTGTGTATTTGAATCTAAAATTAGCATTGCATTTTAGTTAATAGAATTTGAAAAAAAGGACATTTAGTATGCTTAGATGTTAGATTATCATTTGGAATATGCTACACATGGTAATAATTATAGCATGCCTATATTATGATATTGTGCTACATGTAGATCCATAAAATTAGTAAATTGGACCTATCTATACTTATCTATCTAGTTATCTATCTAGTTATCTATCTAGTTATCTATCTAGTTACCTATCTAGTTATATATTTAGTTATTTAGTTATATATTTATTTACCTAGTTATCTGGTTGTTAGTTATCCAGTTATCTATTCAGTTATCTATCCAGTTATCCATCTAGTTATCCATATAGTTATCTATCTATCTATCTATCTATCTATCTATCTATCTATCTATCTATCTATCTATCTATCTATCTATCTATCTATCTATCTATCTGTCTATCTATCTTTCTAGGTGTCTGCCTATTGTTTGTTAGTTAGTTAGTTAAATGGTTTGATTTGTCTAAAACTGTCTATGTATTGAACACATTACAATGACTCTACTGGAAATGAAAGATTGGGCCTTCTGTGCATAGAACAAAGAGGAGCAGGGGGGGGGGCGCAGATAAATCAATCTATGTTCCATCTATTGATCAACTATCTATCAATCTATCAATCTATCAATCTATCTATCTATCTATCTATCTATCTATCTATCTATCTATCTATCTATCTATCTAACAATCCAATCCATCTACCTAATCTATCTATCTAATCTATCTATCTAATCTATCTTTCTATCTGTCTAATTCTAGGACGCATGATATTGCATGGTCATTTTAACATGTGAAAGATGGACGGAGCTGAGAGGAAACACCATGTTTTCAGTGCTGCTGCAGCCACAAGTGACAAAACGTTGTGTTTTTCAATTTTAGTAAAAAATTCATTGCACAGCAACGGAGGCAGATAGGAAGATGATTTTTGGGGCAAAAGCTGCGCATTTTAAAGGGCTAAGTGGATATTAGGTTCCTGTCCTAGTTGTGAGTATTTTTTCTTCAGAATATAGCATAAACTGGCCAAAAAACGTCATTTTCCCGATTTTGTGTGTGACTTTTTTGTGATGAGAGGGCCTTAAGTCTACAAATTTTGAGGAACACAATTTTAACAAAACCCATCATCGGGTATATCATCTGTGGATTCCAAAAGTGTGAACCATCGTTTTGTAGGTAAAATAGTTGTTGATTGATAACGAGAAACATTTTAACATGCAAGTGAAAAGAAACACAACTCGACTGACTCAGGATAGTTGAATATGTCATCATGTAACACAGAGTAACACAGGAAAAGCATGACAAATGCTCACACATTTCTGAGTCCATGCTTTTGCTTTAAAAACTTTATGTTATGACAACCTCATGCAGGGTCTTCAATCAAACACGTTTGCTTTCCACATGTTTCCAACGTAAGAATAATGTATTTTCCATGTTGCAGAAAAACGTTTTCAAATAACGTATTTTTAACGTTTTCATTATACATATTAGAAACGTTAGACAATGAAGTTGAAAGTTTAACATTGTCGTTCAGTTTCAAAATTCGGTTGAAAAACGTTTTTTTCAAATGTTTTCAAATTGATCATTTATAATGCTTTAATGACACTTTTCAATATATATATGTTCTGAAACAGTCTTGAAAAAATGTTTCTGTGACCATATTGTCAAATGAACAAGTTTCATTAATCGTTTTACATATTTTCAAGACATGGGAATAATGTTTTTTCCATGTTAAAGAAATATGTTTTTAAATAGCATATTTCTAACATTTTCTTGAAAAATTTTAGAAATGTTAAAAAATGAAGTTAATGTTGCCAACCAGCTTAGAAATTCATTTGAAAAACGTTTTATTTTAACATTTTGAATTGGATCATTGATAACGTTTTAAAGACATTTTTATGTTAATGTTCAGAAACGCTTTTGAAAGAAACATTTTTTCAATGCTAAAGTTAGATGTTAAATCATCATTAAAACTTTACCAACATCCATAATGTCAGAACAATGTATTTTATGCATTACAGAAACTCATTTTCAGGTAACATATTTTCAACATTTTCATTAAACGTTTTTTCCACGTTAAAGAAATACGTTTTCAAAAAACATATTTCTAACATTTTCTTGAAACATTTTTTCAATGCTAAAGTCAGATGTTAAATCGACATTAAAACTTTACCAACATTCATAATGTCAGAATACTGTATTTTATGCATTACAGAAACTCATTTTCAGGTAACATATTTTCAACATTTTCATTAAACATTTTTTCCACGTTAAAGAAATACGTTTTCAAAAAGCATATTTCTAACATTTTCTTGAAACATTTTTTCAATGCTAAAGTTAGATGTTAAAACGACATTAAAACTTTACCAACATTCATAATGTCAGAATAATGTATTCTATGCATTACAGAAACTCATTTTCAGGTAACATATTTTCAACATTTTCATTTTAAAAATGTTTTTTCCACGTTAAAGAAATACGTTTTCAAAAAACATGTTTCTAACATTTTATTGAAACATTTTTTCAATGCTAAAGTCAGGTGTTAAAACGACATTAAAACTTTACCAACATTCATAATGTCAGAATAATGTATTTTATGCATTACAGCAACATATTTTCAGGTAACGTATTCTTAACATTTTCATTAAACGTTAAAAAAATGTTAAACTTTAACGGTTGGAATAACACGTTTTTCAATAACATTGAAATTTGGTTAAAAAAACGTTGTCAAATAACGGTTTGAGCACCGACCGCTTTAAAACCGTTGAAAAACCGTTTGTGTTTGCTGGGTCAGTACCAATGCGTGCCTAATTCAGAGTAACTCTCCAAGGTCATGACAAATTCATGAGTGGAAATTACTCTCTAGATCAACTCTGTTCTTGGGCCACTGTGGATGGTGAATATTGACAACTCTATCAGTGTAAATGCATCACTGACCAAAATTGAAGATAAATATGCTGAACGATGTTTTTGTAATGCAGAAGAGCCTATGAAAAAAAATGGAACTGCACAGTTGTATTTTTAATACATGTTACAGTAAAAGTTCTTGTTTTGTACCTTGTAATGAATTTACTGATGCCAGGCTCCTATACCCCAATGAATTTTAATCTTAACATGGTCTGTTGTTGTGAATGACCGATGAAATAGGAAAAGTTTTACTTGGCTTCCAAAAGAGACTTAACAGGGTTTAATCATATTCCGAAGTCACAATTTTTTAATACTTGGAAGCCACTGTCCATAGAATATCATACTTTGGAGCAGAGTAATGATTGAAATTACTAATGATGACCACAGAATCAGTATTTTATAATTACTATTGTTTGTTATTGTTGTTTTCTTGTTTAATGAGTGCTACTTTTGGCATGAGATTAGGAATTAGTCGCATGAAAGAGGATTGCTGTTTAAACTGGATTACGGTAAGCCAAAAACCGCCCTGGTATCCCCATCATAACAGTGATTCCTTACCAATTCAAGTGTGTAGGTGTCAACTGATCCATTTTAGCATTTATATGCAAACTATTTGCAGTTTTCTTACATATAGTGATTTTCAATAAAAATCTTTGATTAAAATCACATAATCAAATGATTTAAATCAAGTGATTTAAATCATGCAACCCTGCTTTTTCATGTATCATTTTCTCATGACGCATACACTGCTATACACTATTCCCCTTCCCTATCACGATATCAATTCCTTCTGAAGTCCTCTATTACATTTATGAATGGGTGCTTTTGCAGCAGAAGACATTTATTCGGGATTGGTCAATGATTTGTTAGGCATTTTAATTCAGCTATTCCCTAAAGAAGTATACAGCGTAGCCCTCCAGTGGGTATATGGTTTGTAGGTCTTATGAGGTATGTGACGAATAAATGAGTTATACATATAAAGTGATGCATTGCAGATGAAGGGACAACATTCATGAATTTCTTTTTTGGTTACTACCTACAGATGACATAATATCTTGTTTTTCAATGGTATAATTGCCGTACATTGTGTATATTATTATGGCAAGATAGAAATCCTTTAAATGTGAATGATGATGTAAGCTCTAGATTTGCTCTTTAAAGATGATATTCCAGTAACATATTTCAGCCTGAGGTTTCAAAGAGTCAGATTTAGATCTCGTGTCAGCCGGTGGTGAAACTGTTGTAAGCACATTGCACCAGAGACCCATCTATCAAAACAAAGGGCAGCAGTTTGACACCTTTGGCGATGGGCCTCATCTTTTCCTTTGGATCCTTCATATTTGCTCCAAGGGCTTGTCACAGAGTATCTCAGTGCTTTTGTGATGGCCTGTTATTTCAAATGGCTTCACCAACAGGAGGTGAAACAAAATTAAAAGAAGATCCTTCTATATGCAGCTGCACAAATGCCTGCATTTTCTTCAATTCTTGTTGCACAAGTAATTCATCACTTTACTTCCAGGCAAACTGTCCACAGTAGTGAATAATTCATAGGAAGTGCCTTTTTAGATCAACCGAGTTCAAGGGCATCAGTGAATTATGAATATTGACAACTCTATCTGTCTAAATGCATCAGAGACCTGCACCATTTTGCATACAACAAAATGTCAAGGACCCAATGCTCTTTTTGTATTCAAAGTGCATTTAAAGCTCTATGCACTCCCTGTTGTCTTTAAAAGTCTTAAGGAGTAATTGTTCTTGTGGTTCGCTTAACAAAAAGTTCTCATACATAATTGGGGTACGGTTTTAACCCCCCCCCCCCCCTGCACATTGAGTTGAACTTGGCTCTTTTTCTCTATAATATGCTTATGACACATTCACTGATGAGCTTACACGGTTTTTGGTAAATATTTTTCTTTGTCCTTTTCCATTGAGACAATAAGTGTGTACAATATGTTTGAATTGATTTATTTACTTTCTGGGTTTTCCCTGCAGTGTTTCTCTTAGTGAAAGTCTGTATGATATGAATCACAGTCACTCTGTTGACCCCAATTGTAGAGAACTTACGATATAGGCCTATATTGGGACATGTATAATAAATCCTTACCCCATTTCTACATGTAAGATCAATTCCTTGAGAGTTCATGTAATGCCCTTGATGAATGGGAGATATTGCAGCATTGGACATTTATTCATGAGAAGCCTGAGATTTCTGAGACACTTGAATCCTGGTATTTACTCCAGATGGCTGTGGAATAGCCCTCGTGTGTATATTTCTCTTAATAATTCATAGCTGTGAGATTTATTCAGCATGAATGGTTTAGTCCTCATAATCAAAATATTTCAGAGGGATTTCGTTTGAGCCAATAGTGCTACTGCAGGAAAGAAATTGGTTAAGACAAAATACATTTTTAGAAGATTGGAAGTCCAAATTGTGTGCAGGAAATAATCAGTTCATCTGAATCACTGGTCAATGAAATATTGCCGGTCTCTGTAATTTCGATCTGTTCACTAGTCTGGTAATTTATTTCCTGTTTGTTCAAATGATGTATACTAAAATATTAAGGGGACTAAAACTATTACATCAGTCTCTAGTTTTCAGACGATTATACCCATTGGTTATCATATTTTGTGGTTCAATGCTACAAATACAATCAATTTGTGGCTGCTTTGCAAATCTAACAATTGTGTCCTCTTTAGCTAATATTGCTTGAAAAATCCGTTGAAGCAAGCAGGTTCATTTCTTCAATAGAATAAAATATATTATGTTTAAATTGTTGTTGAAA
This sequence comes from Platynereis dumerilii, assembly GCA_026936325.1. Taxonomy (NCBI): domain Eukaryota; kingdom Metazoa; phylum Annelida; class Polychaeta; order Phyllodocida; family Nereididae; genus Platynereis; species Platynereis dumerilii. The sequence goes on from JAPTHN010000011.1 coordinate 24,743,278, forward strand.
ACATGTAGGTAAAAGGGAAATTGTGGATAGATATGACAGGGTAGTGATTAAGGACACATGATTTGATATGGATCTAGTCGCCCACATTATTATATGGAAGTTTTTTTCATGTTTGATACATTTTTGGTCACATTTGCTTTTTTTCTCCTTTAGACATTGATTCTTGTATGCTAGTTTAAAGTGAGAGATCAATCCGAGAAAATTGAATTAGAAAGGCTGCAGTATGGACAGGCCAGCTGTGTGGGCAGTCTGCAGGAGGGGAGGGAGTGGTTGCGTCTCATGGAATTTTGTCATCACATTTTACTGATGTCACATTTCCATGGAGACTTTTGCAATTTGTCTGATTGCTTGAATTGATTGATACTGCCTGCATAATTAATTAGGCATGTATTTAATCACAAATTTTGCATTCCAGACTGGAATTTCCAGTACATTAAATTTGATAATATTGCATAGTATCGGGGCACATGAATTCGATGAATCTTATCCTTGAGATATACACTGTACGTGTTGAACGCACATGTCAGCGAAAGAGAGGTTTCACTCACTAATGATATCGCAGATGTTTAAACAACATATTAGACACTCTTTTTAATGAAAAAGAATCTGCAGTGATGTCAGTGACATAAGAATAAAAGTATTATAGTGAGGTCCAGTCAATTCCTGCATTACACATCTATAATGTGTCTTTCATGCCTGCAATTGCATGGCCTCTTTGTGACAAAATGACTAAGCATATAGTCCGTCTCCAAAATTGAGTGTCTGATTACAGCCCTGCAGGATGAATATGTGCATACAAAAAACTACCATAGATGCAAAGCCTTCAGATATATGTATCAACCTCTGTGTATAGCTTGATATCACTCATGAATAGCATAGACTTGGTCCTGCGAGGATCTTGATATCGGTGATTTGCAGCAGAGTTGTGAGCTAAGTGGGAGTCCTCCCTTACCAAAGAAGTCAAATAATGAGATGTTTAAAAGTTTGTCTCAAGACTCTTACTAGGCCACGATGTAAATCTGATTTGATACTTTGTACCTATAAATTTGAAAGCAAAAAGTTTTGAATGCTTTAAGAGTACTTACATTCTAACTTCATTGTAGCAACTTGCTTCCACGATTTTGGTTGTCACTACATTATGTCAGAGACCCATCGATCAAAGCCAAGGGCAGTAGCTTGGCATCTTTCGTGATGGGCCACTGGACCCTTTGCGTTTGATTCAAGGGCATGCCATGGTGGAGCAGTCAGCTTTTGTGGTGGTCTGTTACCGTTCAAGGATGACTGGAATAAGAAGAAGTGAATGGTTCTTCTCTAAGTTGGAAGGGCACACTCATAGACTCAATAAGCATATTTCGTGATGGTGAGGAAGATAGATAGAATCATAATCTCAGTCTTTGTTGGAGTGATGATTTCATTTGATGATTCATTTCAATTCATGATTGTGTCCAACATGCACCTCAATAAAATAGAACCCTAAATGAAAATTGTCTGATGCAGTTTGTTGACAAGATATTTCTAGAGGCAAATGAAAATTCTTATGATGTCCTTACTTTTTCACAACCTAAAATTGTTTAACGGAACATGAAAACGGTTCTTCATTATTACAATAACGGTGTTTTACAATTAATCAAAATGATATCAGATGGTCAGTATTCTTGAAGTTGAGACATGCCTCTAATATGATGTGGGTATTGGGTGCTTCAAATAATGAATGTTAATCTTCCTTGATCACACAATAGTAGGCCATAAACCAGTGTGACAGCACTGGTATGCTTGAGTATCTTCTTTGGATTGCAATGTAGGGGAGAGCGGGGCACAGTGAGACGGTGGGCACAGTGAGACAAAGCCCGTAGCGCCTAGCTGGTACTGTTTACAGATTAACCCTCTTTTGTATAGTACAAAAAGTAAGTAAGTGAGAGTCTGACCTATATCCAGAATACCTACACAGCATATTGAGAGTGGAATTTCAATATTTTGGTTTCTAGACAGTAAAAGTAAATAATTTTGCTAAACGACTTTTTTTTATAACTCCCAAGAAAAATGGTATAATGCAATTCAATTGCCAAGAATTCAAACCCTGATTATTTGTCTTAGTTTAGTGAGATGATGAACCAAAATGCAGGCATCCGGTCCGCAGGATTCAAAAATTTTATAAAAAGAGCTGCGTGGGGCACAGTGAGACAGTTGGAAGCGGGGCACAGTGAGACATCATAAAATACACTCGAAATGACCTGAATGTAAGGCATAGCTTACAATTCACTATTAAAAACAAAATGCCTGCACTAAACTGCTGATTTTAGTGAGTCATATCCAAAGAGAAGCATCAGAAAGAATTTTGATTAGCATGTAACAGGTGCGGCAGGTTAAATTAGTCGTGCATGTGTCCTGTGCGATGAAGTTTCAAAACATGCTCAAAAAAGGACCTAAGAAATTACCTAGCCAGCTTCTTTCATGAGTGTTCAGTAGTTTCTGTAGCAATAATTGATAAAACAATTCTGCAGGTCCCGAGGATTGGTGGTCATGGCAGCAGATGCCCTGTCTCACTGCGCCCCACCTGCTGTCTCACTGTGCCCCGCCCACGGGGCACAGTGAGACACTAAACGAGCATGGACGTAACTCAACATTTCTCCAAACCTATTAAAGGTAGAAACCTGAAACTACTTGACAATATACCCAACGTCATTACCTATAATGTGGACCTGATCTCCTGTAGCTCATCACTGCCAACATTTCGAAACACTTGAAAATAAAAAAAGTGTCTCACTGTGCCCCACTCTCCCCTATGTGATTCTGTCGTTTATGAGTTACCACTGCACATGACCACATAGACATCTGACAAATGTCATAATCGGACAGTTTGGCTTGTTGCTTCTCAATGAACATGACAGCCAGAAGCCAAAGTGATCCATCATGCTCTAGTTATTTCTGTTAAGCTTGTGCCAGTGATAATCTAGGAGGTTCAGTCTCACATCTTGTAATCACCCGGGGACTTCTTCTTCACTTATTCAGTACATAGTTGAGGAAGAATTTTGGCACATGCGATACTTCCATGTCCTCTTAATTGTCAGAATACAAGTATATAAGCATGTGTAGGTAAGGTGGCACTGTTGTTGCACTTCCTGTTTGATCATAACAATTTCTTGAGAAAAGCACATGTCTAAAAAAAAGCCAAATTACTATAAATCTAAATGTTGTCAGCAACATAACACCATGCAGAACTGTCTATGTAGTCATTATTGGCTATATCTATGCAAAAGTACACCTTCAGATTTCTTTGATACTGAATTAAAGGGTTTCAAAATTGCCAGGTGAATTGGCAAAGTTTTCTCTGTTGACATGGTTTTGGGAGAATTTCAATCTCTTACCTTGCATTTGATCGTCTACAGGGCAATATGTTTAATTTGCCCTCTCCAGGTATATCCCTTGCAATGAAGGTTTAGTAAGTAGATAGTTCCATGTCGATAAATGGATGTTAAAATGTCCAATTAAGATATTCCTTGGCAAAAAGTGCATGTCTCTGACAAATATTCTTATGTTCTGACAGTGTTTCAAGAGGCCCTGTTACAAAATAGCAGGCTGGATTATCTTGTTTAGCATTGTTTGGCATTGACTGTTTGTTATAATCACCTGTTTCGCACCTCAGGTCAACAGAGTCCACACTTGAAATGTGATTGCCAAAGCAATAGGTTGTGTGACCATGTATAAGGAAGAATGTTTCTCAGTATGAAAAGGTACTTTCAGGAAACCAGGAAAGATTGATTATGTTGTGATATTTCAGCTTGAGGATTCAAAGACTCAGATTTAGATTCTGGTGTCGGCCAGTGATGATACCGTTGCGCATTACATTAGAGACCCATCTATCAAAATGGAGGGCAGCAGTTTGACACCCTTCAAGGTGGACCTCATCTTCTCCTTTGGACCCTTTATGCGTGCTCCAAGGGCATGTCACTGAATGGTTGAGTGCTTTTGAAAGGGACTATAATCCCACAAAACAGAAATGGAAAAAAGGGGAAAAAAACCAAAGGAAAAAAAAAGGTTGTGTCAGTAATCGTCCTGACAAATAGTGTGGTTTACTGGCATGCAAAACTGGAATAGACCTAATTACTTTTTAAACATACGCAATTATACCCAAAGTGCGATTATTGTTTTTCACAATTTATTCTGCTCTCATAATTCATTGCCTGCCTCAGTACCAATGCAAGACGAATTCAGAGTAACTCTCCAAAGTCATGACAAATTAAAGTACTCTCTAAATCAACAATGCGCAAGGGCAACTTTGAATTGTGAATGTTGACAACTCGATCAGTCTAAATGCATCATGACCTAAAGTGCAGATATCTCAGGCGAAGGTTTTTTTTTTGTTATGCAGAAGAGACTGCAAAAAAATTGGAACTTCACTGTTGTATTTTTAATACATGTTACAGTAGAACTGTACTTTGCAATAAATTCACTTATACCAGGCTCCTATACCCCCAATAAATTTGAATCGTAACATGTTCTGTAATTGTCCTTTTTCGTGTTAAATTTCTCATGACGCATACTCCTGTCCCCTTCTCTATTATGACATCAATTCCTTCTGAAGTCCTCTGTTACCTTAACGAATGGATGCTTTGGCAGCAGAAGATATTTATTCAGGATTGGTCAATGATTTTTTTAGGCTTTTTAATTCCGCTATTCCCTAAAGATATCTACAGTAGGGCTGGCCCTTTTTCAACAATGTTTAAAAAGTCCTGCTCCCTCATTCTAATATGAGGCCTTTAGGTCTTAGAAACCACCTGATACCAAAATTTTGCAGATTTGATGAAAAAAACCCAGGCCCCTGGGCCATTTTAGAAATTACGTTTTTGACAATAAGAAAAAACTCAAAAATACCTGTATCTGGGGGACTAAAGCCGATAGAGACATGATATTGACACCAAAATCTCTGGAATACCCACATTCATATTCATCTTCAATACATTTTAGGGCCCTCAACCCAATACTTTTTGTGTTATTGGCAAAAAACCATATTTTTGCCTTTATTTTCACGAAAATCGTCAGCAAAAATACAATTAATTGCAGAAATCATTGAAGACAGGTACCTGCTATGCCTCTGTTATTTTCACTATGTGTATATTATATAATTTGAACATTTTGTTTTTATTTTTTTAATTGCACAAAATGCTATCAATTAGTTTTTGTGAATGAGTATTAGGCCCTACATGAATTATTTGCATCAAAACACTGCCTCATTTCAACCAAGTCGCTCAAAAGTAAGAGAGGTTACATTTATACAAAGGTTACATCAGAAATTGGGAAAATAATCTGCCCTTACTGTAAATTGTGTTTGGTAAGCTGCATATATTTTATCATAAATTATGTGTAAGTGTCTGTAAGATAATTGGTTAAAGGAGTTAGGCTTAGGTAGATGGTTTCCTTGATAGTATGCCTCCATCGGCAGTGAACCACAAAACTTGACACATTTGATGACCTACTGTTTGATATGGGTCTTGAAAAGGGTAACTTAATACAGTTTACTTTTTTTACATTCTAGTTATCATTTCAACTATTAAAATGAATAATCGTTGTCTTTCCAGTGATATAATTTACATGTGCAACATTGGTCTAACTGGTGAGTTTCTGTAATGACTCCGCATCTATAGTTCAATGCTGATTGTCCACTCTGTTTAGCGTATTTTTCATTCGCTATAGGTTTTAATTTCTCTTCCCAAACAATGCCAAGAATTGACAAACAAAGAGCTGATTCACAGTTTCAAGCAATTTTTTGGATAGATTGTTAATTATTAACTTGTGTTGGCTAATATTTTATTCTCTCTTTTTATGAACATCTAAGATATAATAATTGTTTTATCAATAATAATCAGTGTCTCATGGCTGAATGCACCCTCTAGATTACATTTCATTGGGTCCCTCGGCAACTATAAACAATTGTCTTCAGTTATAAATGCCATCCTCAATTCCCCATTCTGATGCTTTGGATTATCTCTCACATAATAAAGTAACAAACACTGTTGCTAATTTTTTTTGTCAATTTAGTCTCTCAGGATTTATTTGTCACTGACACATATTGAATGACTTACTAGTTTGTAGTCTATACTGAAATACCCAGTGTCCTTTACTTCATTTTCAACTACACAAAACAATTTGTTTTATTCTCATTCATTAAATGGTTTTATTGGCTTGATATATCTTGATATTTTTTCGGGATCTCAGTTTGTCAGTCCATTCCTTAGATTTCACAAGCAGAAATTAATGAACCACAAGGACAACTTAAAAGTACTTACTTTTTGATGCTGTACTGGACTGATGTACCCTTCTCAAGTTCCATATCATAGTTGTGGGCCCACAAAATGTGTCAATTTGAGTTGTTCACTGCCGATGGAGGCATATTCCCAAGGAAACCATCCAACTAAGCCTAACTCCTTTAACCAATTATCTTACAGACACTTCAACATAATTTTAGATAGAAACTGCAGCTGCTTTAGCAGCATATTACACACATTTTACAGTAAGGGCAGATTATTTTCCTAATTTATGTTGTAACCTTTGTAAGAATGTAACCTCTCTTAATTTTTGAGCGACTTGGTTGAAATGAGGCAGTGTTTTGATGCAAATAATTCATGTAATACTCATTGATAATAACTAATTGACAGCATTTTGTGCAAGTAATAACAAAAATAATTGTTCAAATTATATAATGTATGTAGTGAAGATAAACAGAGGCACAGAAGGTACCTGTCTTCAATGATCTCTTCAATTACTTGTATTTTTTCTGACGCTTTTCATGAAAATAAAGGCATAATATGGTTTTTTGCCAATAACACAAAAAGTATTGGGTTAAGGGCCCTAAAATGTATTGAAGATGAATATGAATGTGGGTATTCCGGAGATTTTGGTGTCAATATCATGTCCCTATCTGCTTTAGTTCCCCAGATACAGGTATTTTTGAGTTTTTTCTTATTGTCAAAAAAGTAATTTCTAAAATGGCCCAGGGGCCTGGGGTTTTTTCATCAAATCTGCAAAATTTTGGTATCAGGTGGTTTCTAAGACCCAAAGGCCTCATATTACAATGAGGGAGCAGGACTTTTTAAACATTGTTGAAAAAGGGCCAGCCCTAATCTACAGTGTAGCCCTCAGGTGCATATATTGCTCACTATGATTCGCAGGTCTTATGAGGTCTTTAACGAAAAAAAATGAGTGAAACAAATAAAGTGATGCATGATAACATGAATTTCTCCAGTTTCAGCTTGAGGGTTCAAAAGCTCAGATTTAGATTCTTGTGTCAGCTGTTGGTGATACTGTTGTAAGCACATTGCACCAAAGACCCATCTATCAAAAGGGAGGGCAGTAGTTTGACACCTTTCAAGATGGGCCTCATCTTTCCCTTCGGACCCCTCATATTTGCTCCAAGGGCAAGTCACTGAGTATCTTAGTGCTTTTGTGATGGCCTGTTATTTCAAATGGCTTCTGAAGTGAGTTGAAACAAAACTAAAGAAGATACTTCTATGTGCAGCTCCACATAGCCTGTATTTTCTTAAGTTCTTGCTGCACAAGTAATTCATCACTTTACTTCCATGCAAACTGTCCATAGTAGTGAATAATTAACAGGAAGAGCCTTTTTAGATCAACCGAGTTCAAGGGCATCAGTGAATTATGAATATTGACAACTCTATCTGTCTAAATGCATCAGAGACCTGCACCATTTTGCATACAACAAAATGTCAAGGACCCAATGCTCTTCTTGCATTCACAATGCATTTTAAGCTCAATGCAACTCTGTTTTTTTTTTTTTTTGTCATTCGGAGTAATTGCCCTTGTGGTTGGCTTAACAAAAAGTTCTCATACATAGAAGATCAATTCCTTGAGAATTCATGTAATTCCCTTAATTAATGGGAGATATTGTAGTATTGGACATTTATTCATGAGTAGCCTGAGATTTCTGAGACATTTGAATCCTGTTATTTCCTCCAGATGACTGTGGAATAGCCCTGGTGTGTATATATCTCTTCTATAATTCATAGCTGGGAGATATATTCCACTTCATTGGTCTTGTCCTCGTAATCAAAATATTTCAGAGGGATTTCAATTCAGAAAATAGAGCTACTGCAAGACAGAAACTGGGTGTGACAAAGAAAATCTGTAGGAGTTTGGAAAGTCCAACTGGTGTGCAGGAAATAATCAGTTTCATCTGAATCACTGGTCAATAAAATATTGCCAGTCTCTGTAATTTTGATCCGGTCACTAGTGTGGTGATTTATTTCCTGTTTGTTCAAATGTTTTATACTAGAATTGAAGTGGACTTAAATCTGATTTGAAAGCTCTTACATATAAAACCAGAATGCATTACATTTGAAAGCACAAATGTTTAAAAACGCCTCGAAAAAATTTACATTTATCATAGCAACTTGGTGATGTGATTTTGGTGGTCAGAACCGAGACCCATCCATCAATACCAAGGGCAGTAGGTTGACACTCTTTCGAGGTGGGCCACTGGACCCTTTGCATTTGATTCAAGGGCATGCCATGATGGGGCAGGCAGCTTTTGTGGTGATCTGTGACCATTCAAGGATGACTGGAATAAGAAAGTGAATGGTCCTTTTCTCCGTTGAAAGAACGCTATTAGAGACTGTAATAAGTCGTTATTTCTCAATCTTAAAGAGAGATTGAATCATATTCTCAGTTTTTGTTGGACTGATAATTTCATTTGATGATTCATTTCATTTCATAATTGTGTCCAACATTTGCCTAAATAAAATAGAATCCTACAAATGACAATTGTTTTGGGAAGTTTATTTGCTGTATATTCTTATGATGCCCTTGCTTTTTTACAACCTTAAAACTGCTCAACAGAACATGAAATTGATTCTTCATCATTAGAATAATCAGTGTTTTACAAACAATGGATCTGTATGATGTCAGATTGTGAGTGTTCATGAAGTTGAGACCTGCATGTAATTAGAAGTGGCTAATAGGTGCTTCAAATGATGAATGCAAATGTGGCTTGATCCCCCAGTCTTGGTATTAGGCAATAAACTTGTGTGACAGAGCTGCTATGCTCAAGTATATTCCTTGGCTGGAAATGGATGTCATTCTGTCTTTTATTAGTTTCACTGCACATGACCACACAGACATCTGACAAATGTCATAAACGGACAGTTTGGCTTGTTGCTCCTCAATGAACATGACAGCCAGAAGCCAAAGTGATCCATCATGCTCTAGTTATTTCTGTTAAGCTTGTGCCAGTGATAATCTAGGAGGTTCAGTCTCACATCTTGTAATCACCCGGGGACTTCTTCTGCACCTATTTAGTACATAGTTGAGGAAGAATTTTGGCACATGCAATACTTCCATGTCCTCTTAATTGTCAGAATACAAGTATATAAGGAGGAATGTTTCTCAGTATGAAAATGTACTTTCAGGAAGCCAGGAAAGATTGATTATGTTGTGATATTTCAGCTTGAGGTTTCAAAGACTCAGATTTAGATTCTGGTGTCGGCCAGTGATGATACCGTTGTAAGCGCATTACATTAGAGACCCATCTATCAAAATGGAGGGCAGCAGTTTGACACCCTTCAAGGTGGACCTCATCTTCTCCTTTGGACCCTTTATGTTTGCTCCAAGGGCATGTCACTGAACGGTTGAGTGCTTTTCAAAGGGACTATAATCCCACAAAACAGAAATGGAAAAAAGGGGGGGGGGGAAAAAACCAAAGGAAAAAAAAAACAGGTTGTGTCAGTATTCGTCTTGACAAATAGTGTGGCTTATTGGCATTCAAAGCTGGAATAGACCAAATTCCTTAACAATAATTGTATTTCACCATCTATTCTGTTCTCATAATTCATCACCTGCCTCAGTACCAATGCAAGCCTAATACAGAGTAACTCTCCAAAGTCATGACAAATTCATGAGTGGGAAGTACTCTCTAAATCAACTACGCTCAAAGGCAACTATGAATTGTGAATATTGACAACTCTATCAGTCAAAATGCATCACTGACCAAAAGAGCAGACAACTCTGGTGAACGATGTTTTTGTTATGCAGAAGAACCTATGCAAAAAAATTGGAACTTCACAGTTGTATTTTTAATACATGTTACAGAAGAAGTTATTGTGTTTTTTCACTTATACCAGGCTCCTAAACCCCCAATAAATTTGAATCTCAACATGTTCTGTAATTTTCCATTTTCCTGTTACATTTTCTCATGACGCAGACACTGCCATACACTATCCCCATTCCCTATTATGACATCAATTCCTTCTGAAGTTGTCTATTACCTTGATGAATGGATGCTTTAGCAGCAGAAGACATCTACCACAAATAAAGTGATGCATGATAACATGAATTTCTCTTTTGGTGACTTACCTTCTGATGGCGTTATATTTTATTGTTCGATGGTATATTTGCCATATATTATTATGGCCAGATAGAAATCCTTTAAATGTGAATGATGATGTAACATTAACTTTTTAAGGAATGACAATCCAATGAGATGTCTCAGCTGGAGGCTTCAAAGACGCAGATTTAGATTCTTGTGTCAGCTGGTGGTGATACTGTTGTAAGCACATTGCACCAGAGACCCATCTATCAAAACAGAGGGCAGCAGTTTGACACCTTTCAAGAGGGGCCTCATCTTTTCCTTTGGACCCTTCATATTTGCTCCAAGGGCGTGTCACTGAGTATCTCAGTGCATTTGGGATGGCCTGTTTTTCAAATGGCTTCACCAACAGGAGGTGAAACAAAACTAATAGAAGATACTTCCATGTGCATCTGCACAAATACATGTATTTTCTTCAATTCTTGCTGCACAAGTAATTCATCACTTTACTTCCAGGCAAACTGTCCATGATAGTGAATAATTCATAGGAAGTGCCTTTTTTGATCAACCAAGTTTTAGGGTACCAGTGAATTATGAATATTGACAACTCTATCTGTCTAAATACATCAGAGACCTGCGCCGTTTTGCAAAAATGTCAAGGACTCTGTGCTCTTTTTGCATTCACAATGCATTTGAAGCTCGATGCAAGTCTCTTTTTTTCTTTTAAAGTCTTTGGGAGCAATTGTCCTTGCGGTTAGCTCAACAAAATGTTCCCGTACATAATTGGTGTATGGTTTACTCCCTCTCCACATTGAGTTGAAATTAGCCCTTTTTCTTTGTGATATGCTTATGATACATTCACTGATGAGCTCATGTGGTTTTTGGTAAATAGTTTCCTTTGTACTTTTCCATAGATTCAATAAATGTGTACAATATGTTTAAATTGATTTATTCACTTTCTGGGTTAGTCTGTATCATATGATTCACAGTCACTCTGTTGACCCCAATTGTAGAGAACTTGCAATATATTCTTCTTCCATTTCTACATAGAAGATCAATTCCTTGAGAGTTCATGTAATGCAACTGATGAATCATAGATATTGCAGCATTGGACATTTATTCATGAGAAGCCTGAGATTTCTCAGACATTTGAATCCTGTTATTTCCTTCAGATGGCCATGGGATAGCGCTTGTGTGTATATTTCTCTTAATAATTCATAGCTGTGAGATTTACTCCACTGGGCGGTTTTATCCTCATAATCAAAATAGTGCAGAGGGTATTTGAATGAACAAAAGTTGTTGCTGTAAGACAGAAATTGGGTATGACAAAGAAAATCTATAGGAGTTTGGAAAGTCCAAATTGTGTAAAAGAAACGATAAATTTCATCTGAATCACTGGTCAATGAAATATTGACAATCTCTGTAATTTCGATCCGGTCACTAGTCTGGTAATCTACATTTTTGGTCACATTTGCTTTTTCTTTTCTTTATACATTGATTCTTGTATGCTAGTTAAAAGTGAGAGATCAATCCGAGAAAATTGAATTAGAAAGGCTGCAATATTGACAGGCCAGCTGGGTGGGCAGGCTGCAGGAGGGGAGGGAGTGGTTGTTTCTCATGGAATTTTATCACCATATTTTACTGATGTCACATTTCCAGGGAGAATTTTGCCATTTGTCTGATTGCTTGAATTAATTGATACTGCCTGCATCATTAATTAGGCATGTATTTAATCACAAATTTTGCATTTCAGTACATTACATTTGATAATATTGCATAGTATCGGCCGGGGCACATGTGTTCGATGAATCTTATCCGTGAGACATACACTGTACATATTGAATGCACATGTCAGTGAATGAGAGGCTTCACTCACTAGTGATATCGCAGATATTTTAACAACAAATTATACACTATTTTTAATGAAAAAGATTCTGCAGTGATGTCAGTGACATAATAATAAAAGTATTATGGTGAGGTTCAGTCAATTCCTGCATTACACGTCATCTATAATGTATCTTTCATGCCTGCAATTGCATTGCCTCTTTGTGACAAAATGACTAAGCATGTAGTCTGTCTCAAATTGAGTGTCTGATTACTGCTCTGCAGGATGAATATGTGCATACAAAAAGCTGCCCAGTGGCGTAGCTAGTGGGGGGGCAGGGGGGGGCAAGTTGCCCCCCAGACAACTTTTTGGGGAAAAATGGGGAAATGGGGGAAAAAATAGGGAAATGAGGGAAAATGAGGAAATGCAGGGAAAATGGGGAAAGAAAAGGGAAACAAAGAGGAAAAGGAACTGGACATCTACTTTAATTTGATGAATGAATTCCCTGTATTTCCTGATTATTCCCTGCTTCATCGAATGTTTTCCCTGTCCTTACTCGAGCTTAGCATTGTTCAATTCGAATCCAAAAGCCTGGACTTTTTGGGATTCCGCTCACAACAGAGAGCATTTTTTCCATCTTTACAAAAGTAAAACCAAATTCCCTGTTATTTCTGTGAATTTCAGGCCAAATTTTAAATTCTGTGATATTTCCCTGCGGGTAATTTTCACCATTTTCCCTATTTTCCCTTTCTGGTGGATACCCTGCGGAGGGAAAGAAAGAAGAACAAAAGAGAAGGGAAAGGAAATCTGAGGATATTTGTTGGAAATCCTGTTTAAATTCATTTGGCAATATTTCAATTTTGCAGTATTACATACGACAAGAAATTTGAATGACACTAACCAAAGGGAGGAGAGTTAATCACAGAAAAAATAAATTGTTATCTATTTTGCTTTTGCTTTAGCAATAATTCATTATGTGGTTATCCATGAAATGATTGAAATCTGCATGGTTCTAGTAAATAGATTGTTATCTATTTTGCTTTTGCTTTAGCAATAATTCATTATGTGGTTATCCATGAAATTATTGAAATCTGCATGGTTCTAAGTAATTTTTGGCATATTTTCGGTAAATGTTTAAGCAAAAAAACTGACTTTGTTTGAATACCAAAATTACTAAGGCCAAAATTGTTCTGTGGTACTAAGCATTTTGCCACAAAATTTTTGAATTAAACTTCATGCAACAAAGTCAGTGATGTAAAATTGACAAAGTCACACCACAGATTTAGGCCATTTGTGCACAAAATTAAATTGGGGGTTTGGGCACTTAATTATTATTAATTAATTTAAGAGTTCAATTTTTCTGCACATGTATTAGCATAAGGGCCTTCCTATGGAACCACAGTGCAAAAATGGCCTAAATATGACATAGGTAAATTTTGCTTTAGGCCGACCATGTGTTATTTGAGAATCAAATAAAGCTCAGAAAAATGGTCTATCGTACTCCCATGTCGATGATTACTTTTTGGGGAAATTGGGGGTCATTTGCCCCCCCAGAGAAAAACCCTAGCTACGCCACTGAAGCTGCCGTAGATGCAAAGCCTTCAGATATATGTATCAACCTCTGTGTAAAGCTTGATATCACTCATGAAGAGCAAAGACTTGGTCCTGCAAGGATCTTGATACCGGTGATTTGCAGCAGAGTTGTGGGCTAAGTGGGAGTCCTCCCTTGCCTTGCTTCATACCAAAGTAGTCAAATAATGAGATGTTTAAAAGTTTGTCTCAAGACTCTTACTAGGCCATGTAAATCTGATTTGAAACTTTGTACCTATATATTTGAAAGCAAACATTTGTAAATGCTTTGAGAATACTTACATTCTTCGTTGCAACTTGCTTCCATGATTTTGGTTGTCAGTACATTACATCAGAGACCCATCGATCAAAGCCAAGGGCAGTAGCTTGGCATCTTTCGTGATGGGCCACTGGACCCTTTGCGTTTGATTCAAGGGCATGCCATGGTGGAGCAGTCAGCTTTTGTGGTGGTCTGTTACCTTTCAAGGATGACTGGAAAAAGAAGAAGTGAATGGTTCTCCTCTAATTTGGAAGAGCACACTCATAGACTCAATAAGCATATTTTGTGATGGTGAGGAAGATAGATAGAATCATAATCTCAGTCTTTGTTGGAGTGATGGTTTCATTTGATGATTCATTTCAATTCATGATTGTGTCCAACATGCACCTCAATAAAATAGAACCCTAAATGAAAATTGTCTGATGCAGTTTGTTGACAAGATATTTCTGGAGGCAAATGAAAATTCTTATGATGCCCTTACTTTTTCACAACCTAAAATTGTTTAACGGAACATGAAAGCGGTTCTTCATTATTACAATATCGGTGTTTTACAATTAATCAAAATGATATCAGATGGTCAGTATGGATGAAGTTGAGACCTGCTTCTAATATGATGTGGATATTGGGTGCTTCAAATAATGAATGTTAATCTTCCTTGATCACACAATAGTAGGCCATAAACCAGTGTGACAGCCCTGGTATGCTTGAGTATCTTCTTTGGATGGCAATGTATGTGATTCTGTCGTTTATGAGTTGACCACATAGACATCTGACAAATGTCATAAACGGACAGTTTGGCTTGTTGCTTCTCAATGAACATGACAGCCAGAAGCCAAAGTGATCCATCATGCTGTAGTTATTTCTGTTAAGCTGTGCCAGTGATAATCTAGGAGGTTCAGTCTCACATCTTGTAATCACCCGGGGACTTCTTCTTCACTTATTCAGTACATAGTTGAGGAAGAATTTTGGCACATGCGATACTTCCATGTCCTCTTAATTGTCAGAATACAAGTATATAAGGAAGAATGTTTCTCAGTATGAAAAGGTACTTTCAGGAAGCCAGGAAAGATTTATTAAATGATTATGTTGTGATATTTCAGCTTGAGATTCAAAGACTCAGATTAAATTCTGGTGTCGGCCAGTGATGATACCGTTGTAAGCGCATTCAATTAGAGACCCATCTGTCGAAATGGAGGGCAGGAGTTTGACACCCTTCCAGATGGACCTCATCTTCTCCTTTGGATCCTTTATGCTTGCTCCAAGGGCATGTCACTGAATGGTTGAGTGCTTTTGAAAAGGACTATAATCCCACAAAACAGAAATGGAAAAAAGGGGGGAAAACTAAAGGAAAAAAAGACAGGTTGTGTCAGTAATCGTCCTGACAAATAGTGTGGCTTATTGGCATGCAAAACTGGAATAGACCAAATTACTTAACAAATATACAATCATCCACAAACTGCAATAGTTGAATTTCACCATTTATTCTGCTCTCGTAATTCATCACCTGCCTCAGTACCAATGCAAGCCTAATACAGAGTAACTCTCCAAAGTCATGACAAATTCATGAGTGGGAAGTAGGGCTGGCCCTTTTTCAACAATGTTTAAAAAGTCCTGCTCCCTCATTGTAATATGAGGCCTTTGGGTCTTAGAAACCACCTGATACCAAAATTTTGCAGATTTGATGAAAAAACCCCAGGCCCCTGGGCCATTTTAGAAATTACTTTTTTGACAATAAGAAAAAACTCAAAAATACCTGTATCTGGGGAACTAAAGCAGATAGGGACATGATATTGACACCAAAATCTCCGGAATACCCACATTCATATTCATCTTCAATACATTTTAGGGCCCTTAACCCAATACTTTTTGTGTTATTGGCAAAAAACCATATTATGCCTTTATTTTCATGAAAAGCGTCAGAAAAAATACAAGTAATTGAAGAGATCATTGAAGACAGGTACCTTCTGTGCCTCTGTTTATCTTCACTACATACATTATATAATTTGAACAATTATTTTTGTTATTACTTGCACAAAATGCTGTAATTTAGTTATTATCAATGAGTATTACATGAATTATTTGCATCAAAACACTGCCTCATTTCAACCAAGTCGCTCAAAAATTAAGAGAGGTTACATTCTTACAAAGGTTACAACATAAACTAGCAGTCAACCTTTGAAAAGGTAGGGAATAAATCGACTGCGAAAGAATTTGGGATTATTGGCAAAATATTGACCAAATTTTACCATAAATAAGAGGATTAATAACCCTACAATCAAACTTTTTTGCTTCAGAATATATATTTACCCCTTGCGACCTTGATTATGCAGGTAAAGTATCACACAAAATCAAAATTGTACTTGCGCTATGTCTCTAAGTCAGCATACTGATAATGTGACAAATTTGAAGAAAATCGTCCTATTCAATCAAAAGTTATAGCTATTTACCCCTTTTTGGGGGAAATTACAAAATGCCAATAAACAACAACTTTTATAATCTTGTAACACCAACAGTGAAAAGGTAAGACCCAGTTGATGCCTAATAAGTTATAAAATATACAAGAAATGCTAAGAATACATATTTACCCCTTTCCACCTTGCTTACGGGGGTAGTTTACTCCAGAACACCAAAAACTTACAAGCACCATGTCTCAAAATCATCTGACGGAACATGTGCAAAGTGTGGAGAAAATCGTCCAATTCAATCAAAAGTTATAGCTATTTACCCCTTTTTGGGGGTAATTACCTTAAAACAACACCTATTATCTTGCAACACCTACATTGAAAAGGTAAGACCCAACTGATACCTAATATGCCATTAGATATGCAAGAAGTGTTCCGAAAACACATTTACCCCTTTCGACCTTGATTATGAGGGTAAATTACCCCACAGCATCAAAATTGTACTTGCACTATGTTTCCAAGTCAGCATACTGAACATTTGTAAAATTTGAAGACAATCGTCCAAGTCAATCAAAAGTTATAGGAATTTACCCCTTTTGGGGTAATTACCCTAAAACATCATTTTTATTGCATGATAAGATTCCAATTCATGAATACTTCATACACACCAAGTTTCATCAAAATCCCTCCATTCAAACCAAAGTTAAAAAATGTTTTCACTTTTTGGACAAAACACCCATTTTTGAATCAGTCATAACTGAAAAACCCCTTCTCTGATCAAAATATAAAACCCCACTTACCATGGGTATTTAGTCAGGCTATCAATTACAGCAAAAACCGAGCCTCTAACCATTATAGTTTTCTCTGAAAACATGAGCAACTGGTTTTTGTCAAAAGGGGGTAAATACCCTTTTACCCTCATAGCACAAAAATGGTCACATATGAAAAATGTAGCAAATCATATTTGTATAAAGATTCCTTAAACTTGAATCTGTAACTTTAATATAAAGAGAGATAATCCACTTTGAAAATTTAAAAAATTTGACTTTGAGATGACCTGTGACCTTGAATTCAAGGTCAAGGTCAAAGATATTTTGGAAAAATAATCTACTGACCCATGGCTGTATATGTACCAAATTTCAAAGCTCTAGCTTAAAGTGAAATAAAATAATAATAATAATAATAATATCAAAGAAAACAATATAAATCTCCTTTTAAGTCGATTTATAATTAGGAAAATAATCTGCCCTTACTGTAAAATGTGTGTAATATGCTGCTAAAGCAGCTGCAGTTTCTATCTAAAATTATGTTGAAGTGTCTGTAAGATAATTGGTTAAAGGAGTTAGGCTTAGTTGGATGGTTTCCTTGGGAATATGCCTCCATCGGCAGTGAACAACTCAAATTGACACATTTTGTGGGCCCACAACTATGATATGGAACTTGAGAAGGGTACATCAGTCCAGTACAGCATCAAAAAGTAAGTACTTTTAAGTTGTCCTTGTGGTTCATTAATTTCTGCTTGTGAAATCTAAGGAATGGACTGACAAACTGAGATCCCGAAAAAATATCAAGATATATCAAGCCAATAAAACCATTTAATGAATGAGAATAAAACAAATTGTTTTGTGTAGTTGAAAATGAAGTAAAGGACACTGGGTATTTCAGTATAGACTACAAACTAGTAAGTCATTCAATATGTGTCAGTGACAAATAAATCCTGAGAGACTAAATTGACAAAAAAAATTAGCAACAGTGTTTGTTACTTTATTATGTGAGAGATAATCCAAAGCATCAGAATGGGGAATTGAGGATGGCATTTATAACTGAAGACAATTGTTTATAGTTGCCGAGGGACCCAATGAAATGTAATCTAGAGGGTGCATTCAGCCATGAGACACTGATTATTATTGATAAAACAATTATTATATCTTAGATGTTCATAAAAAGAGAGAATAAAATATTAGCCAACACAAGTTAATAATTAACAATCTATCCAAAAAATTGCTTGAAACTGTGAATCAGCTCTTTGTTTGTCAATTCTTGGCATTGTTTGGGAAGAGAAATTAAAACCTATAGCGAATGAAAAATACGCTAAACAGAGTGGACAATCAGCATTGAACTATAGATGCGGAGTCATTACAGAAACTCACCAGTTAGACCAATGTTGCACATGTAAATTATATCACTGGAAAGACAACGATTATTCATTTTAATAGTTGAAATGATAACTAGAATGTAAAAAAAGTAAACTGTATTAAGTTACCCTTTTCAAGACCCATATCAAACAGTAGGTCATCAAATGTGTCAAGTTTTGTGGTTCACTGCCGATGGAGGCATACTATCAAGGAAACCATCTACCTAAGCCTAACTCCTTTAACCAATTATCTTACAGACACTTACACATAATTTATGATAAAATATATGCAGCTTACCAAACACAATTTACAGTAAGGGCAGATTATTTTCCCAATTTCTGATGTAACCTTTGTATAAATGTAACCTCTCTTACTTTTGAGCGACTTGGTTGAAATGAGGCAGTGTTTTGATGCAAATAATTCATGTAGGGCCTAATACTCATTCACAAAAACTAATTGATAGCATTTTGTGCAATTAAAAAAATAAAAACAAAATGTTCAAATTATATAATATACACATAGTGAAAATAACAGAGGCATAGCAGGTACCTGTCTTCAATGATTTCTGCAATTAATTGTATTTTTGCTGACGATTTTCGTGAAAATAAAGGCAAAAATATGGTTTTTTGCCAATAACACAAAAAGTATTGGGTTGAGGGCCCTAAAATGTATTGAAGATGAATATGAATGTGGGTATTCCAGAGATTTTGGTGTCAATATCATGTCTCTATCGGCTTTAGTCCCCCAGATACAGGTATTTTTGCGTTTTTTCTTATTGTCAAAAACGTAATTTCTAAAATGGCCCAGGGGCCTGGGTTTTTTTCATCAAATCTGCAAAATTTTGGTATCAGGTGGTTTCTAAGACCTAAAGGCCTCATATTAGAATGAGGGAGCAGGACTTTTTAAACATTGTTGAAAAAGGGCCAGCCCTAGTGGGAAGTACTCTCTAAATCAACTACGCTCAAGGGCAACTATGAATTGTGAATATGGACAACTCTATCAGCCAAATTGCATCACTGACAAAAGTACAGATAACTCTGGTGAACAATGTTTTTGTATGCAGAGTGCCCAGCCAGAAGAGCTTATGTAAAATAATTGGAATTGGCAGTTGTATTTTTGATAACATTAGAAGTTATTTGTTTGTACTTTGTAATAAATTAATTTATACCAGGCTCCTATACTCTATACATTTGAACCGTAACATGTTCTGTTATTGTCCTTTTTCTTGTATCATTTTCTCACGAAACATACACTGTCATACACTATACCCCTTCCCTATCATGATATTAATTCCTTCTGAAGTCCTCTATTACCTTGATGACTGGATGCTTTTGCAGCAGAAGACATTTATTCAAGATTGAATAATGATTTGTTAGGCATTTTAATTCAGCTATTTCCTAAAGATATCTACAGCAATACAGCATAGTCCTTCAGTTCGCATATTGCTCCCTCTGTTTGCAAGTCTTATGTGGTCTGTAATGAATAAATAAGTTAATACAAATAATGAAAGTGATGGATTGCGTATGATTGGATAACATGAATTTCTCTTCCAGTGACTTACCTACAGATGACAATATTTCATTGTTTGGTGATATAATTGCCGTACATTGTGTATATTATTATGGCCAGATAGAAATCCTTTAAATGTGAATGATGATGTAAGATTAACTTTTTAAGGAATGATAATCCAGTGAGATATTTTTCAGCTTGAGGGTTCAAAGACTCAGATTTAGATTCTTGTGTCAGCCGGTGGTGATACTGTTGTAAGCACATTGCACCAGAGACCTATCTATCAAAATGAAGGGCAGAAGCTTGACACCTTTCAAGATGGACCTCGTCTTTTCCTTTGGACCCTTCATATTTGCTCCATTGGCATTCGCTGAATAGCTCAGGGCTTTTGTGATGGTCTGTTGTTTCAAAGGGCTTCACCAACAGGAGTAGAAACAAAACTAACAGAAGATACTTCTATGTGACCTAACTAAATACAGTGTTTAGCAGTACAAATGCTTGTATTTTCTTCAATTCCTTGCTGTGCAAGTGATTCATCACTTAACTTCCCAGCAAGCAGTCCACAGAATGACTAATTCATAAGAGGCACTTTTTAGATCAACTGTGTTCAAGGGCAATAGTGAATTATGAATATTGACAACTCTATCTGTCTTAATGCATCAGAGACAGGCGCCATTCTGCATACAACAGAATGTCAAGGACCTAATGCTCTTTTGGTACTCACAATTGTATGCAACTCTCTTTTGTTCGGTTAAGATTGTCACTGGGAGTAATTAACCAGTGGTTAGCTTTACAAAATGATATCATACATACATAGTGTGTACTCCCCCCACATTTCGTTAAACTTTCCAAAATGTATTTAAAAAAAAAGGTTAGCCCTTTTACTGAATCATATGCTTATGACACGTTTGCTGATGAGCTTTTGTGGTTTTTGGATAATATGTACCTTCATATTTTTGTGACAGATACAATGTGCGTATACAATATGTTATTGTCGATTTATTTTATTTCTAGGTTTTCCCAGTAGTGTTTAACTTGATGAAAGTCTGGAAATGAATCACAGTTTGTTGACCTCCACTGAATAGAACTGGCAATATATATCGGGATGTTGTAAATCGCTACCCATATTTCTTCATAGACCCAAAATAAATACTTTGAACCTGAGATTAGTTGTTTGAGAATTCATGTACTGCTCTTGATGAATGAGAGATATCAATATTACAGCATTGGACATTTTATTCATGAGCGGACTGAGATTTCTGAGATATCTGAATCCAGTTATTTCCTCCATGTGGCTATAGAATAGCCTTAGTGTGTAGATTTCTCTTAATAATTCACAGCCATGAGATTTATTACACATGGGTGGTTTTGTGCTCGTAATCAAAATGGTTCAGAGTGATTTCTATTAAGCAAATAATATTACAGCAAGACAAAAACTGGGTATGACAAAGAAAATCTTCAGGAGTTTTGAAAGTGCACATTGTGTGCTGAAATCATCAGTTTCATCTGGACCACTGGTCAATGAAATATTGCCAGTCTCCCGAGTGTTTGTCCACATGATGTATACCGAAATATTAAGGGGACTAAAACTATGAAAACAGTCTGTAGTTATCAGACGATTATACCCATTTAGTTATCTTACAGGAGCATTGCTCAAGGTTTCCATACCCTAACACCCTCCGGTGTTGGTGATCACTGTATGATGATAATTGATGAGAAGACTGGGAGTCTGGCACATACCCTATTAATTCATGTGTTGCACGCACATAGTGAGTGAGAGGTTTCACTCACTAGTTTATCACAAACTGGCCCCTCTTTTCCGTGAAAAATATAGAATCTGAAGCGACATCAGTGACATACATAAAAGTTTAATTTCATGGTATGGTCCAGAGGATCTCAGCTCAGTAAATTCCAGAGAACGTAAAAATCAGGAAAGCCAAAAAATGTTGTGATATTTCATCTTGAACATTCAAAGATTTAGATTCTGGTGTCGGCCAGTGGTGATACTGTTGTAAGCCCATAACTCCAGAGACCCATCAATCAAAACGGAGGGCAGCAGTTTGACATCCTTCAAGATGGGCCTCATCTTTTTCCTCTCATCATTTTATATTTGCTCTAAGGGCATGTCACTGTGTGACTCCGTGCTTTGTGATGGTCCGTTATTCCACAAAAGAAAAAAGGAAAGGCAAAGAAACAAAAAGAAAAAAATAGTTTAGGAGCTGCCATCTTGAAGAACACCCTAGTTTTACTGCAATGTAGAATCAGAATAGTCTAAATTATACGTGTAACCAATGAGTTAGTTCTACAAATAATCGAAATGATGGATTGTGGATGAAGGGATGACATGAATTTCTCTTTGGATGATTGACTTGCATATTACATTACTTGTTATTGTTCAGTGGTATAATTGTCATGCAAGTGTGCATATAATTCATGGCCAGAAGGAAATCCTTCAAATGTAAATGATGACGCAAGATTTAATTTTTGAGAAAGTGATAATTAAATGAAATACAGCAGCTTGAGGATTCAAGGTTCTGATTCTGCTGGCCAGTAGTGATACTGTTGCAAACACATTACGCCAGAGACCATCTATCAAAACTGAGGGCAGCAGTTTGACACCCTTCAAGATGGGCCTCATCGTTTCCTCTGGACCCTTTATATTTGCTCCTAGGGCATATCACTGAGTAGCTCAGTGCTTTAGCGGTGGCCTGTTATTTCAAATTTCTTCGCCAAAGGTAATTGATACAAGACTAAAAGAAGATACATCTGTGTGATCTAACTGAAGCAAAATTCTACTAGTACAGCGTATGCTGAAATGCCTGTGCTTTTCACTATTTATGCTATGCTAATAATTCATCACTTCACCTCAAGGAAAATCTCACCCCGGGAACTCACTTTAGTCCGAGCCCATGGGACATTAAATGGAGGCGGGGTGTATCCAGTATTCTATGCTGGGGCAACTGAAAGAGCCTGGGCATCCCTGAATTAATAGGGTATGCGCCAGACTCACAGTCTTCTCATCTCATCATCATACGGCGATCGCCTGCCTCGATATAGCCCACTAAGGTGCTGCAGAGGCATAAAACACAAACAAACAAATAAACAAACAACCTCAAGGAAAACTATCCAGAATTACGACAAATGACTAATTCATAAGAAGTACTTTTTAGATCAACTGTGTTCAAGGGCATCAGTGAACTATGAATATTGACAACTCTATCTGTCTAAATGCATCAGAGACAGACACCATTCTGCATACAACTATACAGAATGCCCCGACCTAATGCTCTTTTTGTATTCAGAATACATTTGAAACTCAGTGCAACTCCATTTTCTTTCAGCAAAGTAGTCTGAATGAGTAATTGTCTTTTTTTTAGTTGGCTTAACAAAAGTACTCCAACAAACACAGTGTACACTCCTCCACATTTGTGTTCAAATTTCCAAAATGTAATAATCATATTCTTGTGACAAATCATCTCATGAGCTTTTGTGGTTTTGGTAAAGATAGATAGATAGATAGATATTCTTTTTATTTCGACCATGCACAAGTTTGATACAGAAAGATTAAATAAAAGAGTTTAAAGAGTAAAAGTCACAGTTTTTAAAGAAAAAGTATAATAAGCATGAATACAGGATAGTTCAGGAGGGCCTCACTAAGCCTTTTGAAAAGGCGCTGACATGAGGACCCCCCTAAGCATTAGACAATTAAATTAAGTAACATACTGAATTCAAACGAGGCACTGCAGGGTTTTTTTACAACAAAATAATAAAAAGAGTATCTGAATGGAGAAGTGCAGATGAGATGATGAGCGAATAGTTTCCTTTGTTTGTTTCTTTTTTTTTTGCCACTGGTACAAAGTGCAATAATGATTTATAGATGAGGTGCATTATTTTGGGATTTCCCTGTAATTTTTTACTTGGTGAAAATCTGCATCCTCGTGAATCACAAGTCTGTTGACCTCCATTGAAGGGAACTTGCAATATATGCCAAATCCCTACTCCATTGCCAAATATATGCTTTGAAACGCAAGACCAATTCCTTGAGAATTCATGCAATGCCCTTGATGAATGGGAGATATTGCAGCACTGGACATTTATTCATGGGGAGCCTGAGATTTCTGAGACATTTGAATCCGGTTATTTCCTCCAGGTGGCTGTAGCATAGCCCTGGTGCGTATATTTCTCTTAATAATTCATAGCTGTGAGATTCATTCCACATTAGTAGTTTTGTACTCATAATCAAAAGATGGATTAGTTGGATTGTGCGTGAATGGGTCATACATATTTCGATTTGGCAACTATTCTTACTGCAACATAGAAATTGGGTATGACAAAGAAAATCAGTCGGAATTTGGAAAGTCCAATGCGTCAGTTGTGTGCAGGATTCATCAGTTTTATGTTTGAACCACAGGACCATGAAACATACACCATGAATTTTATTTCCTGAGTGTTTGGTCACATGATGCATATATTTAAAAATATTTAGTTGACCAAACTGTTCGCAGCCATGGTCAGAATATTAAAACCTTCGGAAATTCTATATTTTCAGGTTTAAAGCTGAGACAAAACATTGTTTATGAGGCCCTTTTGCAAACAAAAGGGAAAAACAAGAGCATATGAGTTTAGTCTTACCATATATATAAGCACGTTTAAAATTTCAATAAAGCTTGTAGGTTATATTCTTTCAGAAAATATTATTTCTTTTAAAATGTGCAGGTAAAAAGGAAGTTATTGGATAAATATGACCGAAAAAAAATACTATAAGTGATAATATATGCATCATATTAGGCTTACACCACCCACATTCTGGAGCGTTTTCTTTTTCATCTTCGATCCGTTTTTGCTCACATTTTCTTTTTTCTTTATACTTTGACTCTGGTAGGCTGGTTTAAAGTGGGAGATCAATCCAAGAAAATTGAATTAGAAGGGCTGCAGTATTGACAGAAGAGCAGTGTAGGCAGGCTGCAGCAGCTATTGGCAAGGGGTTGCTTCTCTTAGGATTTCATCACCACATGCTAAAAGTGTCAGCATTACCAAAGAGAATTCGGAAATTCTTACTCGATAAAAGGCTTACATTGATGAATATGTCTGATTAATTGAATTAATTAATGATTCTGTATTATTGATTGGGCATATATATATATGATTCCATAAATTGTGTATTTCAGTAGAATTAGAAGTAATATATTACTTTTGGTTTTGTTTCTTCTGAATGTAGTGCATTGTAATGATTGTGTACATTATTATGTAAATAATCAGATATTACCTTTACTATATATCTACTTTGGACAGCCACAAAGGTCCATAAAATATAGACCTATATAGAGTAGAATGATCCAGTTAGACTAGATTTACATGTATAATGGTAAACTTCATGTTGTCATGATAAAGAGATTCTGATAAGCTAGATCTATACATGCTATATTCCATGTTAACAACCCAATTCAACAGGTTTGGATGAGATATTGACCAGTGACTCTTGAGGGTGTCAGGGCAACGTGTTGCTTTAATTACACCTTTACCCTTACTGGGGCAACATCCCTCAACCCCCCCCCCCTGCTTACACCCCCCCCCTTTCACCTACTGCCAGCAATAGCTTTGCTTTAACCCTCCTGCCTGACTGCTTGGTGGCTGCAGGTCTGTGAGCATGCTGCAGCAGAGTGATCAGCACCAATCAATAGGAATTAGATCGATTTGTGATCACCCTGCAAGCGACATACTGTCATAATATGGATACAGCCATGTGGAGCAGTAGGCGACTACCATTAGTCTACATTCTGACTACAGTTATGCAACGACAACTACAATTCAGTCACTTCTGCTATATGCAGTGTCTACACTCTTCAGTGGCTGCCTGCAAGAAACAGGTCAAAGTCAAAATGAATGAATGAACTGCTCTAGGATTTTAACCTCTCCCTCGGTGCCAAACAACCAGCCAAGATCTTACCCATGGTGGGCAGCTATCGGACAAGCAGCTACTGACCACATTACGTAACATGGAACACTGGCAGCTGACAATTCTTGCACAAATCGTGGCTGTGACTTTCATATCATATGCTGTTTATGTTCAGTACGACGTCCTGGTTTCTAAGGCCAAGGAAACGACAAGTCTGTTTCACAATGAAGATCCAAGTGACACCAATAGGCCTGGCCTTGCAGGTAGGCTTTCAAGGACAGTGGGTCACCTGGTGGCCTGCTTTTTTGTAGAAACATGTAATAATAATATTATCATGTATTATGGAGGATCATTTGGGAGTATATATATATATGCTACAAATTATGCTATTTACAAACAATATGTCAATATTTTATGAGTCAAAACTGCACACTTTTATGGATATTCAATACTTTCACCTGCTTGTACATTTTCTTTATGTCATAATATTGGTTTACTGTTCTCCACACCTGTGAATATACAGATACAGATACAGATAATTTATTAAGCAAATTGCGTACATGGCGATACAGTGCCGATACACCAATCGGCATTATACAATATACATATGTACAAATGCAAAGAATATCTATGATAAACCATGGAAGCTAGTAAATCTCAATTATTTGGTCATGGATAAAGAGACTGAATATTTAGCAATAGTAACAACAAGGACTAAATCTAGCTGCAGAAGGTTACATCTGGCAGAAATACGAGTAGTGCTACCTTGAATAGCTTAGGTTCTAATAAGCTCTAATTGCCAGATGTCCTGAAATGTTAAATACGAAGCAAATCAAATTTGTTTAAATGTCAAAATTAATATCATGTCTTGAATTATCCCATTCAAGGATACTTCAATTAACTGCAGACAGTCATCTTAATAGCATTACAATTACTGATCATTTGAAGTATTAGAATTTAAGGAGAAGAGTCATTTATAAATTGATATTCGCGCAGCGAAACGGCCGAAGGCCGTTGAGCGAAGCGAATTGAGTGCAAGAGAAGACTCAAAAATCTGTGCAGTGATGGTCTCAACATCAACAGTCCACAGTTTGGAATTAGCTCAAGTGGGTCCAGCTTCTTATCAATGATTTAGTTTCTTATTTAACAAAACATAACATATTCATCTTCAAAAGTGTCTTAAAAATTCAATTTTCTCTAATAATATATCCTGAACCAATAAGTTTTATGGAATAGTTAATTATTAGCATTGACAAGCTAAATCAAATTATTAACATGTGAATCATTTAATTTCAATCAGACAAGAAAACATAACAAAATTAAAGTTACATAATCTTATAAACTGATGATTATGTAACAGTGAACAGGTAATCTACATGCAATGTTATTGTTCTTGTATTACTATATATGTATACTATTAGTCTATTATGTAATGTCAACAATCTAACATAGACTTGACTTTGGCAGCTTTCAGTGCTGTCTGCCTTTTTACCATTTAGCTGATTATCTATCAATCTTATTTATCTATTTAACATATCTATCTATCAATTTATCTATCTATCTGTCTGTCATTATATCTATCTATCTATCTGTCTATCTATTTATCTCTCTATTTATCTCTCTATTTATCTATTTATCTATTATATTTTTTTGTCTAGTTTATCTTGCTATTCTACATTTTTCTCTGTCTATATAAGTCCTACAAAAACTTTTTAAAGTGCTGCGCGAATTTCATGGCAGTGCCATTTACATATTACCTTTAAATATGGATATCACATGGCATTGTCCTTCGAATTGCTGACTTCAATTATGAGTTTTATAAACATTTTTGGATTGACAATACAGAAAGTTTACAAATATATTCTTATGACCTTCAAACTCAATCATTTTGGATTTGGTGCCCAAAAATAATCCATTTGGCAACAAAATTTGGCTGAAAGATTAAAATACATCAATCAGTTTTTTATTTCAATGTCAATTAAATGTTTTCGTAAGAACATTTTATGCCAATAACAGCTCATAACGAAGTTTCATCACCCTTTGACCCAGGGCCTATCAATTCCATTTTGGTTCAGTTGTCACGTGGTAATGATTACTAGGTCAAAAGTCAGGTTATGTCAAGGTCAATGGCTTGTAAATAGGTCACAGGTCAAATTGGATCTCTACAGCTGGATTAGGGTTATTGGATTCGGGCAGTTAGTGGAATGTCGATTGGAGAACATCGCTATTATTCATGTTAATGGATTGCACAGTTTTCATTTGGTTCAATGTGGTGGATGATTCTGGCTTTATGTCCTATAGGGCACTGTCCTGAACAGCCCATTGAGTGCATGAATACTGAACATAACGTGCACAAGGCACTTTAAAGGGCATTCTGCACATCATCTAACTACTGTTCTGGAGTCCTGGTTATCTTGTTTAACTGTTGCTACCACATAACAGTGCATACAAAGGTAGCAACACATGGATGAAGTATGCAGTGGTCTTTTGTCTTAATTGCTGACCTCTTGTTGTTTTGACAAATTCTCAGTGAGCTATAAATAGATCTGGGGTGGGGATGCCCCTCCATGAGATCACAGATCTCCCTCTTTCCAGTTTTCTAGGATGGTTTTCCTGAGTCTCTAAAATGGTATTTAAACAATGTGCATGTTCCTGTAAAGTTGATCAACTCAATCTTCGGCACACTTAACCCTGTGTGCAAAGTTTGAATGAAACTGGTGCAGTATTTTGTCTCGAAATGCGTCCACAAGATTCCAGAGAAGAAAAATTACTCAAGTTTCAAGCATGCCAGTGGCAGATTGAGACCTGTTGGTCTGGGATTGGGGAAGGCTATTCCGCTATTTGCTGACCCGCGTCACTTTTTTTGCTACTTTTTAACTCAATGGTCTTGGTTTGGGGGTGGGGGTGAGGGTAGGCCCCCTAGGCACCAGCCTGGATCCGCCGCTGTATGTTACTTTTTAAATAGTGGTTTAAATAATGGTTTGAAGTCATTTGGCACTCTTCCTCCATTCTTCTCACTTTAATTCATCGACTGATTCGTTCTGTCTTTCTTCCTTTCACCCCTTTCTGTCTGTCTTCCCCAATTGCTCTCCATTTTTCTCCCTGCCCATTGGTTAGCCTGACTTGCTTGACCCTCCATAAGCGCTAATGTAGCGTTGATAGCCCATGCTATCTATCGCCGCCTAATTTCATCAGAAAGCCATTCCTTATGACTGAGTTCCCCTCTGGCTTTCATTGGGGGAATTGATGTCCATTATATGCACGTCACATGACCACAAGGTCACATGATCAGTGATGATTATGGGGTGCAGGAATTAAGGACTGCTAATTAACTGATCCAGAACTGCTGAAGCGCTTGTATATGTGCATGTACGCTAGCATATACTTCATCATAATGTTAATTGTACGACCATTGGGAATTTGGTTTGTTCCACAATTAGCACTAAGCCTAAATAATTGATGAGGATTATAGATTATGTGGTTTTAAGCTTGTTTAGGCCAACTTCTGTGGATCATCCTGTGATTGCTTACTTAATATGTCATGTTTATAACCTTTTGAAGCTGTATATATATTTGACCTCACTGGCACAATATATTTTAACCTACATAATATGGTAAACAGGTCATTGGTGATAATTTAGGCCAATCACGTTGAATATTCCTAAATCTATGCTGATGGGAGAATATGCCTCATAATTGTGCATGCCTATGATACCGGTATATATTCCTCTTCATATTGATGTCATGTCATTTTGGAAAAAGTCATATTCTGATGGAATTTTGTTTAAAATAGGTTATTTTTGGAGAGGGGTTGGCTTTCATTACAGTTGTTTGCAGATTGGTGGCCCAAACAGTTTCAAAATTAACTTTCAACTTGGTCATGTGATGTCACTGGCTTAAAAAAATGTTATGTGTCAGACATTGTTAATCAGTTGATTCAATGCTGGCAGGATAGGTGAAAATAAACAAACTAATTAAAATAACTCCATGTACTTCGTCAAATAAGAAGATTAGGCGACCAACAGAAAAATGTCAATGACGTCGCAAAGCGAGTTTGTAAATTAGAAATAAGAAAATACATTTTCCAGTGGATAAGAGCCCTAAGGGGAGAGTGCTTTAAATACAGAAAATATGGTGCATATATTTTGATATCCAATGTATATATGTGCACATACACTATATCGCATAGACCTCTAGCATTTCGTGCAATTATCTCACATTATCATTATGATCATGAATCAGGAAAATAAAAATGTCTGCATTTTTCAATCCTCTCATTTATAAAGATTACGTTGCATAACATTTTTATCCCCCCCCCCATCTCCTTCCTCTCCAACCTCTTGCCTCATTGAGCTTTCAAAACCATGTGTAATGATTCCGAAACGTGTCAAAACTTCATAACTGAAAGACAAATTGCTAAGTTTAGTGAATAGTTTGTAAGTTTCATGGTAAAACTTTGACACATTAAGAAGCAAGGATATAAAGTTGTGCGATGGATTCATGCTGCAAGCTGAAGGCTATATTAAGTACTAAACTTTAACCAAATTTGCAGAAAAGTTTTTTCGAAGTTGCTAACTACACACTGTAAAACCGAAACCGTTGGTTTAACGGCATTACCGGCAGCAAATTAGCCGGTAACGTGCCGTAAAATCAACGGTAATGCCGTTATTCAATTTACGACAAGTTGCTGTAAATTTAACACTCTCATGCCGTAATTTGATACAGACGGCAAATTGCCGTAGCTGTAATTTTATGCTAACGGCAAATTGCCGTACACTTCGCCTTAACAGTAAGCTGCCGTAAATTGCAAATTATGCCGTTACGTCATGTTACGACAATTTGGCTTAATTTGACTACAAATTTTCAAAGCTACTGTAGGGATGACAGCAAGATGCCGTAAATTTAATGGTATGTGTGATCAGTACCTTCATATAAAAAATTTAAGCATACTACAGATTTTAATTTCAGTGAATATCCCTTATGGATTATCAATATGTATATTCATTGCAAGGTAATTCAAATTAATTGGCCGGCTATCCTCACTTATACTATTGTTCGCCTGTGATTGCAGTTCACCAGATGTCACCTTCGCTCTTTCAGGGAATTACAGTTAATTTCTGCTTTATGCATTGATCATTTTTAGCCTCATACTTTATTGCAACATTATCATTTGAGAAAGAATCAAACACAAAAGAAAGCTTGTGATAAGAACACATTTATTAGCATATATAAACAAAAAAACAATTATAAAAATAAATTTTAAATTTTGATTTTATTTCTCATTCATCCAAAAGTCTAAAAGAGTATTTATCTAAGTTGAAATTGAAATTTTGGCCATTGGATTTTTCCTGGGTCAAAATGGATTTTATTTCTTCTTTTGGTTTGCCTCCAAATTTCGAAGCAACGGATCTCTCTTTTTTGTCGCCTGGTTCCTGAAATGTGCAAACATAATGACAAGTAAATGTACAATTTATATGCATGTTGTTTGTCATTCTCAGAAAAGTGACACATTCCTCTTAGGTCAATTTCATAAGAAGGGTTCATAATTGATTATATAATTAGCAGGAGAGAGTGTGCATGTTAAACCATGTAAAAATTTAGTATCCGAGGGGTGCTCATAAAATTTAATTATTCTAAATATATAATAATGAATTTTTCACTGGGTAATAGTTTTGATATGCATTATGCAGTTCTAAAGTATTGGGTAATTTGGAAATTTTAAAGTTACGCTTGTTTCCATCAAGGAAAAATGCTCAAGAGAGATTCAGGACCACTGATATTTGAGACCAAGATAGCTGAAGACCATAGCTTTATTACTTATATGCATAAGATTGACAATGTTTGATTTATCTGAAAAAACAAAAAACAAACAACAAGAACCGATGACTTTATGTGCAGTACGGAGGCGTATTACTGCCAATGATATTTTTTATTTTTGGTTTATTCCAAAAACTTCTTGTTTAAACCAAAAACATTTTTTAATTTATGAAAAACCTTTTGGTTTAATCCAAAATTGCTCGGTTTATTCCAATAGCTTTTTGGTTGAAATTCAAAAGCCTTTTTCATTTAGTCAAATAAAAGATTTGGTGTAATCCAAAAACCTTCGTCCAATTTAAAGAGTTTTTCATTTGAACCAAAAAACATTTTGATTTTTATCGAAATATCTTTTTGTTTTATCCCAGAGTTTTTCCTTTTGAACCAAAAATCTTTTTTATTTAATCTATAAAAACTTTTTGAGTAAAATCCGAAACCCTTTAGGTTTTATTCAAGATTAAATTTTTGATATAACTTTTAGTCTTAACAAAAAAGCAGGAAGGGTCAGGAGAAATGAGTTGGGAACAGTCATGAGGAGGCAGCTGGGGAGAGTCAGGAGGATGCAGTCTGGTGTTTGGTAATCGGGAGGACGCAGTTGGGGAAAGTTGAGAGGGAAGTCGCAAAGAGAGTAATGCCTGGTTCTCACGACGGCGATTTGAGAGCGACGCATCAAGAGAAGTCATTTCTTGGAAAGTTGTGGCGTAGAACGTTGGTTTTGGCACATTACGTAATCAATTAGTGTCATGTGCGACGCTTAAAGTTAGTAGCCGCGGTGAGTCTTGAGGTGTCCGCGGCGCTGCTTAAGCTTTCTACGCCGCGTTCCGCCTCTCTTTCCTCAGCGCAGTTCCAAACAGACGCGTCACACTTTGTTTTGGAATTCGGCGAGGCTGCTTTTACTTCGCCCAATGTTGTTTCCTCTAACGCCGCTGATGGTTGTGAGGCAGCTACGTCTGAAATTGGCGACCTGCGACGCATCAGGAAACCTTCGGCGTACACCCGAGGTAAGATGCGTCGCTGAAAATGACAGCCTCGCCGACGACTGTAAGGATGCAACGCCGCATTTAGGGACTTGTTACTGCGTAACTTGATGGTTCATCGTCGCACATGCATTCATAAAGCGCCGAGGACATTACAGGCGCGTCGATGCTGACCTTCTTCGTCGTCCTTGCCTTAAGCAGCGACGAAGGTCTCTTAAGCATCGACGAACGTCTGTTGTTGCAGCGCTGCGGCAAAGTGTGTTTGGCTGCTGCAGGAGTCACTTTTGGTCATTATAAAAAGGGACACAGAGGACCTCCTTGCTTCATTTGCTGATTGCCCTTCAATGAGAACACAACGACTGCCTACTGAACATATGCATGATGAATGAAGAAGAAATTATTTTTGTGGCTGGTGCTGCTGCTGTTGCTATCGGAGCTGTCTATTTGAGACACAGGAGGAGGAGGGCCAGGAGACAGAAAAGGTGGTGGATTCGCAACTGGTTGCTGCAGAGGGAACAACATGGTCACTTCCATCAACTGCTGCCTGAACTGCAAGTGCGTGACGTGTCCGGCTACTACAACTACACTAGAATGCCCCCTGCCATCTTTGCTGAAATCCTGGAAGCTGTTGGACCACTCATCGCTAAGCAAGACACCAACATGAGGAGGGCTTTGGAACCTGGTCTGAAGTTGGCTATCACCCTGCGGTACATGGCAACAGGAAACAGCTACAAGTCCCTAGCTTATGCTTTCCGTGTGGCACCCAACACCATCTGCAACTTCATCCCTGAGGTCTGCCTTGCCATCGTTCATGCCTTCGAAAGACAGCTGGCACTACCCACACAGCCTGAAAGATGGAAGGAGATAGCCAAGGCTTTTGAGACGAAATGGAACTTGCCCAACTGCATTGGAGCTCTGGATGGCAAGCACGTCGCAATCCGATGTCCCAAGGCTGCAGGCTCCTTGTTCTACAACTACAAGGGATTTCACTCCATTGTCCTGATGGCCCTCGTTGATGCCGACTACAAGTTCATCTATGTGCAGGCTGGCTGTCAAGGAAGTGCATCTGATGGTGGCGTCTTCAGGGACACAGTACTTCGACAACTCCTGGACGAGGAAGATCTAGGCCTACCACCTCCAGAACCTCTACCTGGCACAGAAGACAATCCTTTCCCATATTACATCGTGGGTGACGAGGCATTTCCCCTGAAGACATGGCTGCTCAAACCAGTGCCAAGAAGGAACCTTGACATTGCTTCCAGAGTCTACAATTACAGGATTTCAAGAGCCAGGAGAGTGGTGGAGAATGCCTTCGGTCTGCTGTCACACAGGTTCAGATGCTTCCTGACCACCATGCCCCAACGACCTACAAGAGTGACATACATCACAATGGCTGCTTGTGTTCTACACAACATTCTGCGAGACAGAGTAGGCGTCCACCATGCCCGTGACAATGAAGTGATGGACAGAGAAGATCCACAGAAACATGACGTCGCTGAAGGAGTTTGGAGGGGAGACCGTCAATTGCATGACCTAGGAGAACCACTTCGACACGGAAATGCCTCCAGAGATGCCAAGGCTGCTCGAGACTACCTATGTGACTGGGTCAACAGTCCGGCAGGAAGTGTCCCTTGGCAGTTTGAGAAAATCTGAAGAAGATGCATTCAAAACAACAAACCCCAGGCCCTTTTAAGGGCCACCAAATCCTCCCAATTGAGCTGGCCATGTACACATCCTATGTTGACAAAACAAGCCCAAAAATCAATCAATCAATCAATCCCTCCATCCATCTATCTATCTATCTATCTATCTATCTATCTATCTATCTATCTATCTATCTATCTATCCAAGTCCAATTCCTGCAAAGTGACGACAACTGCTTTTCTTTTGCTGCAGTGTATATATGTAACGAGCATTGTGTTCCATCTATCTATCTATCTATCTAGCTATCTATCTAGCTGTCTATCAAGCTATCTATCTATCTATCCAAGTCCAATTCCTGCAAAGTGACGACAACTGCTTTTCTTTTGCTGCAGTGTATATATGTAACGAGCATTGTGTTCCATCTATCAAGCTATCTATCTAGCTATCTATCTAGCTATCTATCTAGCTATCTATCAAGCTATCTATCTATCTATCCAAGTCCAATTCCTGCAAAGTGACGACAACTGCTTTTCTTTTGCTGCAGTGTATATATGTAACGAGCATTGTGTTCCATCTATCAAGCTATCTATCTAGCTATCTATCTAGCTATCTATCAAGCTATCTATCTATCTATCTATCTAGCTAGCTATCTACCTGCCACTTGCCCTAGACAAGTGAAATTACAAAGTGATGCACTTGTACTAGTGCAACCAACCAACACAAGTTTTAAAACCAAAGCACTTGTACTAGTGCATTACATTTTAATTAAGAAATTCATGCACTTGTACTAGTGCAATAAAAATATGTTTATACCAAAGAATGCAGCACTTGTACTAGTGCTGCACTTGGTATGTTTTGGGGCAAAGAAAGGGGGAACTAGCACCTTGCTTTTATGAAGGTGATTACTTTTAATGAAGGCCAGGACCGGACTTTTGTTTTGGGGGACTTTTTTTTTGGGGGACTTATTTTTGGGGATTGTCAACGTTTTTTTTGCTCTTTTTTGGCTCTTTTCGGTCAACACAAGCTCTTTTTTTTTGTCAACATAAGATGTGTACGTGGCCTGCCCTTTTGGGAGGATTTGGTGGCCCTTAAAAGGGCCAAGGTTTTTTGTTGTCTTTGCTGCATCTGGTCTTCTACTTTCGTGGAGAAAGGAGACTTGCAGTCCAACTGGCCGAAGGGGAAGGCTGGTGCTGGTGATGGGCGGCCGGTTGACCAAAGCTGGGTCCAGGGGGGTAGCCGTACTTCTCGGGGCTCTCCTGAGCATCCATCATCAGTGTCATGGAGGATGGGCTGGGCTGCATCACGGTGTAGCTGGGAGTCTGCCTGGAGGATCCTCCTTCCCTGGGCTGGTGGTGGTGGTAGTGATGGCTGCTGCTAGAAGCGTGGTGGTGCTGCTGGTGGTGGGATGGCACATACGTCGAAGAAGGAGGAGGAGGAGGTGGCATCTGCAGGCGCTGAGGAGGATGAGGAGGCTGGAAGGTCTGCTCCTGATGATGACTTGACTGGCGGCTGGCCGCATCCATCTCACTCTCCTTGTCCCAGTAGAGGGCGGCCTCTGCAATGGTCCTGACCATTTTCCTTCTGATTTCAGGGCTGGCGTGACATCCCACGTGGTAGAGGTCCTGGCACTTCATCCTCCAGTACTCCTGATCGGGTGTCAACTCCTGGTGGTCGGGGCACATGTTGCAGCCAGAGCCTTTCAGGATCTTCTTGGCGGAGGACATGGCTTGCATGCTGCCTGCGATGACGTGCATGGCGGAGTGCATGGCTTCATCTCCTGGGGCCTTCCTCTTGGTTCCCTTGGCAGCGGCTCCAGGCTTTGGTGCTCCAGGGAAGACTTGGGACTGCTGGCTGTCAGGTCTGTCCTGTGCTGGCTGTTCAGCTGGCAGTTCCGGCATGTCATACGAAGCTGGCAGGGAATCCTCAGGGTTGTAGCTGTCCCCGGAGTCTGAGGCTGGTCGGTTGGCAGACAGTTGAGAGATGGCGGACAGCTCCTTGCCTGGCTTGTGGACGATGGAGTCCTTCAGGAACCGACAGTTGGTTAGGATGTACTGGTCCCTGTCTGTCAGAGTCTCCTTCCTGCCGGATCCTGAAGCTTCAGGCCTGACGAGTCTGGAGTAGTGGGTGCGGACTGTCTTCCTCCAGTTGAAGATGTCCTGGGAGGTGTACTGGGGTCCCAGCTCCTTGGCTTTTTCTGTGTCCAGCAGCAGCTTCTCGTTGCCCTTGTAGCCTCTGGAGCCCTTCATGTAGAGGACAGGATGCTCTCTGAACCAGTTGATGAGGTCGTCTTCTTGCTCAGCTGTGATGCCCAGGTTGTTCCTGATGTTTTTCTTGGGGGCCTTCCCTTTGCCCTTCTTGCCCTTGGACTTGGCTTCAGCAGCTGCAGGGGTCTCATCAGCAGAGTCTTCTTCCTCCTCGAAGGTGTCCTCATGTATGGCCACTCTATCTAGAGCAAGAACAGGCTGGCTCTCTTGTGTTTTCTTCGGAGTCTTCTTCGGAGTCTGAGTCTTCTTCGGAGTCTGAGTCTTCTTTGGAGTCTTCTTTGGAGTCTTCTTTGGAGTAGACTTGGCAGTAGGCTCTGGAAGACCCGTGGAAGACTTGGCAGCAGGCTTGTCAGCAGGCTTGGCAGCAGGCTTGGCAGCAGGCTTGGCAGCAGGCTTGTCAGCAGACTTGGCAGCAGGCTTGTCAGCAGGCTTGTCAGCAGACTTGGAAGGCTTGTCAGCAGGCTTGTCTCCTTCCTCTTCAAACAATTCAACAGATGAATCTTCTTCTGTTGTGTTGTCTTCTGGCCGGCCCTCGAAGATGGTCTCGCTGACGACAGTGGCTTTGCTGGTTGAAGAGGTGGTCTTCGTCTGGCTGCCAGCTGTAGTGGAGGTGTAGAGCCCAGGTAGAGAGATGTCTGCCATGGCTGTTGTGAAGAAGGCAGTCACTGCAGCATCTGAAGGTTCATGGAGAGGAGTTGCAGCTGGAGTTGTAGCTGGAGTTGTCACTGGAGTGCTCCCAGGAGTGTGAAGTGTTGACCTGGTGCTGAGCTTGGTTGGTGCCCTGGTGACGACGGTGCCCTTTCTCCTCTTTGGTCCCATGTTGTAGCAGCAAAAGTACAATTGTAGCAACAAAAGTAGCAGCAAATGTAGCAGTTGATAATAGTGTTGTGGATTCTAGGTGTGTTCTGGTCGAAGGTCTGAGTGGGTATGGTGCTCTAAACTGGCCCCCTCTATATATATGCAGGGTGCGGACCGCCTCTTTTCCCCTCCTTCGCCCCCCCTGCTTCGCTGCTGCTGCCCCAGCCGCTGCGCAAAAAGAGGGTGACACGCAGACAAAGGGTTGATGCTAAAAATAGAACAACGCATGCACTCAGGCGCCACTCTGTCTGCTGCATTGGGGGTCCAAAAGACGCGGCGCGCACCCTCTCACGTGCGTCGCACATGTGTCTTTCCACGACGCGTGTCTGAAACATGTGACATGAAGCAAGAGCTTTCTGCTACACTGCTGTTTCTGCGTCGAAGCTCTTCTTTGTGCGTCGCAACTTTAAAAATCTGCGGCGCGCACTGATTTCTTTTTACGCTTCTTCTTGCTTCACCACTTCTTTCCTCGCAAAGATTCAACCGGTTGAATCTTTTTTTCCTGCATCGTCAAATTTCTAGGAATTGCGTAGAAAGACCTCTTAAAACGACGCATGCTGTTCCTGTTGCGCCGTAAAGCCAAAATTGACGGCGAACATGCTCAAATCTTTGCCCTTTCCTGGAAATATAAGAAACGCCGTCGCTTAAACCCTCTGTTACGTCTCCGTGAGAACTAGCCATTAGGAGGGGCATCAGGAGAGGAATCAGAAGGTGAGTTTGGAGGATGGATCTGGAGAGAATCTGGGAGAGTCATAAGGAGTTGGGATTGAAGGGCAAGTCTGGAAGAGCGAGTGGAAGAGTTGCTAGAAGGGAGTAGGGGAGATTCAGGAGGGGGGTTATCAGGAAGAAGGAGTTGGGGAAAGTTGGCAGGACATAGGGGGAATCAAAAGGGGAGTCAGTCGCGGGAGTTGATAAGTCGGGGTGAGAAGGGAGTTGGAGAGTGTTGGGAGTAATAGGGAGGAGGGAGGCAAAATTGGGAGGAAGGGAGTTGGGAAGAGTTTCATGGAAAGTCAGGAAGGCAGTCTGGAGGAGAGAGTTGTTGAGAGTCAGACAGTGATGGAAATGGAAAATTTTTTGTCAGGGGAGCTATCAGCTGTCGCAGCACAGGCGCGCCATTCCAAATTTTTAAAAGGGAGAAAAATTCCAAACAGGGTTTATTTTTGGCTAAATTTAGGCCTACCTGGAGGACCGAAAAAGTGAACATGATAATTATCTGTTTCTTCTGATGATTGGGGGAGCTGTAGCAGGTCATAGCTCCCCCTGTTTTTTTTTATCAAGGGAGCTCAGCTCCCTTGAACTCCCCCCTCCCCCCAATTCCATCACTGGATTCAGATGAAGGAAACTGGGGAGAGTCAGGAGTATGGAGGTTAGTCTGGAAGAGTGAGTTGTGGAACGTTGGAAGAAGGAAATTGGGGAGAGTCAGGAGGAGGAGTTGAGCACTTAGCAGTCAGACCTAAAGCAGGAACCTTTTTCATATAAAATAATTTCTAAGTAAAATCAATAAACAAAAAAAGGGGTTTTGGTTCAAATGAAAAAC
Source organism: Platynereis dumerilii (assembly GCA_026936325.1). Lineage (NCBI taxonomy): Eukaryota > Metazoa > Annelida > Polychaeta > Phyllodocida > Nereididae > Platynereis > Platynereis dumerilii. Next base: position 24,782,303 of record JAPTHN010000011.1, read on the forward strand.
TTTAATCCAAGAAGCTTTCGGTTTAATCAAATTTTGGCTTAATGCAAAAACCTTTCCATCTCAGCGAAAAAGCAAAAGGGGTTAAAGGAGAGTAGAGAGTCGAGCAGAGTCAGGAGAATGTAGGGATGAGGGAGTCAGGGAAAGTTTGGAGGAGGTTGAAAGGGGAAACAAGAGAAGAGTCAGAAGGAGAGTTTGGAGGAGGGGTCAGACAGAGTTGTCAGGAGAGTCAGGGAGTGAGAGTTGTGAGGAGAGTTGGGAGAAGAGGGAGAGTCAGGAGGAGGGATTTGAGAGTTGGGAGGATGGAGTTAAGAGTCGGAGTTGGAGAAGGAATTTGAAAGAGTCAGGGGCTAGGGGAGAGTCGGGAGTTGGGTAGAGTCAGTAGTTGGGATAGTCGGGAGGGGACACCAAACTCAAAACTTCCAACTCTCCCTGATTTCCTTCTTGCGACTCAATAACTCCCTAATCCTGATGCACCTCCCGACTCAACCCCAACTCCTGACTTCAAAAATCCCTTCTCCCCTACTCAGTTCTCCAGACTCTCTTACCAACGATGCAGTCAAGGTTGAAACATCCGAGACCAAGGCCAGGCCAAGGATTCAGCATCCGAGAGCGAGCCAAGGCCGAGGCCATCAAAACATAACCCCGAGACGGGTCTTGAGGATGAGTCTTCTCGAGGCCTCCAACACTGGCCCAAAGACACCTGAGACTGAGGCAAAGCCTGTGATTTGGCATCCAAGACCCAGCGAAGGCCAAGGCCTTCAAAATATAGCCCCGAGGCTAACCTCGAGAACAAGGCCGACATCGAGACCTCCAACAATGTCCCTTTCAACTCTCTTCTTGACTCCCTTCTTCCAACTTTCCATGACTCCCTCCTTCTGACTCTCAACAATTCTCTATTCCTGACTTCCCTACCCAACTCTACCTGAACTCGCCCAAACTCCTGTCTCCGACTCCTGTTTTCTCCCAAATTCCTTCCCTGACTCTCCTTCCAACTTCACTTCCAACTCTCATTCCATCTTCAATTCCGAATATCCTTCCAACGCTCTTTCCAACTGCCCTCCCAATTCTCAACTCCACTTCCAACTTTCCCTTGACACCCGAAACTCCGATGAAAATTGAAAATTTCTTTGTATCAAACCCGAAATAAAAAATCTTTGGCGGTAATACGCTTCCACAGTCTCAATAAGGCACAAGATGCTACATTTTCATATCATATGGAAAGCTAGAAATCTGACTTCTGGTCTGCAGCGGTGCTATATTTTATATAGCACGGCCAATTTTTGCATGGCAAGTTCAATGTGTAAAAGATTGAATTGACATTTCACATTCCCACATTCTGTTTTTCGCTTTTTTTTTCTCCCATTTGCCTTATTTATTTTGCTTATGTTACTTAATTGTGGGCGCAAAAGTTATTGAGTTATGATGAGATATGTTTAAAACAAGCATGCCAAAAGAAACAAAAACTTCACACGTCTGATTTCCAGCCATTTTCTTTGCATTTGCAACCAAAAGCCATACTATTTATCAGCGCACAGCACCTGTTCAATATCAGTCACTGATTTTGCAACTGGATAACTGTATAATATCTCATATTGAGATTGCCTAGAAAAAAATTGTTTTATTTGGCATACAGTATCAGCCCAAGGCAAACAGTGACACAACTTACCATTTTACTTTTATGATATCATATCGTATAATAAATTTGTCATCACAATGGCATCCAAATTTAAAGCTGTCCATCCTGGTTTCAGGCAGCAACCTTACAATTCTCTTTCTGGAAAAATAAATAAATATTCTTATTCAGTGTTCTTCAGAAAATATTAAGTTTAAAATATCTTATACTCTGACATGATGTTTATATAAATGACTTACACATTGTTTGTATGAATATCGCCGGTCATTGGCAGAGGTGAGAAAGTATGGGTTGAAATGCATTGGTGATATTTCTTGGAGTTGTTTACTTCAGCCAGGAACGACGATGTGTCTAACTCATCAGATGGAATAAGATGACTTCAGTAGGAGAGTTTTGGATGGTACTGCATCTTGACTGGATGCAGAAGGACAACATTTTGTAGTCACTTTAACTGGATTTTATAAGGTCCCCTGAAACAAAAAGAATTGTTATAATATGGCAGCTGTTTGCTGAAAACTTAATGATATCAGTAGATAACATAGACTAAGTCGCTGTGAAGGAACCTAAATCTTGTAGGCAAACCGCAAATCTTTTAAACCTTCAAAAAATATTAAACCTCCTCAATTACATTGAAATAGCTTTGGAGTACTGTCGATCAATAACTTTAATGTATAACGGATACTGGGGGTAAGTTTTGCCAAAGGGCAACTTGTGTAGCCCACTTTTGTAAGAATTTAGTAAAGAAGGCAATGCCATTCATTTAAAGGGCTCAGCGGTAATGTTTGGCCTACTGACCTCAGGGACACTGGTTCGATTCTCAATCCGGGCAACCCTTGTCAGAGGGATCTTTCATTTTGTGCAATGGTGCACCTTGCCTCATTGCTGTAGTCCCTAATCTAATATTCAGCTAAATAATTGCATATATACAGGATATAAACCTGAAGGATCCTTCCCTTGAAATGGAATAAAGTTGGTGCTACAAATTGCCCCATCAAGTCACAAAATGAATTGTACCAGCGACTTACATGTAGTTGTGCCACTTTACCCACTTTTCTCTAAGGCCTACCGTCATCATCCATGTACATGTATTCCAATGTGCTAAAAATAACTTTCCCCAGTCTTCCTTCCGTATCATTAATAGAAACACCCAGTGAGCCCTCATTAAGGCTGAAAAATGTGTAATAATTCCATCTTGACAGACTTTTTGAATCAATGGATTGATTTTTCAGGGGCAGGAAGATCAACTAAAGCTGTGTATTCACAGGCCCGCATGCCCAATGAAAGGACAGAGCGAGTTCTAAAGGCAGATCCTACAGAAATGCCAAGCTCTGCTTTTGGATCCGCGGATTCTTGTTTAACATAATATTATATGATCAGTATTCCAAGTGCATTTGCAAATCTTACTATTTTTTGTTACCCAATGACACTCAATATGACTACATACAAAATTTTATGTCTTGCCATTGCTGTCGAATTGCACTTTTACAAAAAAAACTTAGGTTTTAGTATTGTTCCTTAATGGTTGGACATTTTAAATAGCTTTACAGTAACTGTGTTATTAATATAATGTATGCTAATAATTTATAATTTATGAAAGGCTTACAGGGTGAGCATAAAATTGAGCTGTGTCGGGAGACCATTGTATGTTGTGCCATTTTTTGCTTCAGGGAGATTCCCAAAAAACCAAAGCTTGATCATGTAATCTGATAATTAGATATCAATGATATAACAAATTGGCCAGAATCGAAGCGAGTTTCAGGGTGACCAGACCATATAGAAGATCATGGCAAGTGTTTGAAAAAAGTATGTCAAGTACCCAAGTGCTGGGGTAAGTTGTGCCACATGATGGTGAAAATTGTTCGATTTAGTTTATTCCATAAAAACCTATCAATCTGCCTATTTCTTCCGATATAGCATGAGTTCAGCATACGTCTGATATGCTACATGAAACTTATTAAACAGTTATAAGCCATTTTACACAAAAATTCAAAAAATACTACAAAATCCAGATTATTAATTGTTATAGGGAGATATAACACTTTTAACATTTCTTCTCAGTGCAAGTTGTTTCAAAAGATGTCTAGGCTTTGAGTAAAATGAAGAGAAAAATGGGTTTTAAAAAAAATTAAATACTATGTCATGCCATTGGCACAACTCAACCCACTCCAAATTACACTACTTACCCTAAATTTATTTTCTGAAGAAAACTGGTTGTAAAAAATAAACCAACATTCGAGAAAACTGGTTGTCAAAAGTAAACTAGCAATGCAAGATTTCAAAATCTGACTACACAAATATATGTAGATATACATCTTAACTCCATCCTATCAGAAGGACATCATCTTATACCAATACCAGATGACTGAGAACAAGAATGTCAGTCCTCCATACTTCCAAGTTTTCAATAACAAATTTGAATTTATGAGTGTTGCTTTTCGTAGCATTATATTTGGCAGTTTTTTTTCCATGGCTCATAATGACATTCACCAAATGTGAATACTTGAGTGGGATTGCCTTATTCACCCAGATCTTAAATTTACCCCAACGATAATGCTTTATTGAATCATTGAAAATAATGAAACTCATTTGATTTACAACAGTGGGTGGTACAACTTATCCCATGGTACAACTAACCCCATTCTCCCCTACTGCTCATAAAAAGACCTCCAGTGAGTAGCAAAATTTACCCCAGTACCTCCTATTAGACTGCTGCACATTAAAATATTGTAAAAGGCTAGCAAATGAATAACAAAACAATGAATAACAAAACAATATAATAATGTACTTGGAAATATTCATATTAGTAATGCATAATTTCACAAGAAAATTCATTAGTTTATATATAGCACTAATATTGAATTAATTATTTTGCAGTCAGCCCCACCCACCTCTTTCACTTAATACAACATTCTCTGGGTAGGTTGATACTCCTGTGTTAATAGGCACATGTATATTTAAAGTGATATTACCTTGAAACTTAAAATTTCCTTGTGAATACAGATCTTCTCAAGTCTCTCATACAGTGCTCAACCAACAATATAGTTGACAGAAAATATCATTAAGGCAGACTTAAGTACAATAGATTTAAGTTGTCTAGATTATTGTTATAAATCATAAACAGCCAAGAGTCATGTTTGCAGAAACAAACAAACAAACAAACTGCTTTGACAGCATTGTTTGTGTTGTGGTTCAGAACAGTTGGCTGGCTGCAACAAAATTTCAACGGTAAGCTGCTGTAGTGCATAATTAGGCCTATACGGCAACTTCGTAAAAGTAACAGTTACCGTAAAATCAACAGTAATTGGCTAATTGCCGTTTTCTTGATCTTACGGCACATTCCTGTTGGTTTTGCGGTAGTCAATGTTACATTTACGGTTTACTGTTGAATTAACGCTAATTTACCGTTTTTAAAGATTTACGGTAAGATCAGCGTCAGTTTTACGGCACTTTTTCAACGGCACCTACGGCATGGGTTTACAGTGCATATGTCCTATGTAGACATTTGCATGTATTGCATGTATGCATAAGCATGATGTTGCTAGCATTGGTTTTAGGAATCCCAATGACATCAGTTAAATATAAGCCAAGGTCTGGTTTTAAATATTTTGAAGCTGTTCTGCACACAGATCTTAAAATATGACGTTTTATGATTTGTCACACCTTCGTATATATTTTGTCTCATGTAAAAGCCCTGGTATGGGGTTAATTCGTCTGCTGTATGAAAGTACTGTTTTAATGCAAATAAATATTCAAATCAATAGATTATATAGATCTGTCTCACACTGAGATCGATTCTTCGAAAAATGTGTGTTCTCTGATGGTCGAATGTGGACTCTTGACTACAAAGGGTTCACCAATATTTGATGTCTTCTTTTATAGTCAATTTTCAGTGGATTCAACCATAGTGTGTTCTGCTCTATAGGGCATATTCTGTTCTAATTTATTGAAATAAGTTCCATTTCGGATGGTAGTGCCAATTGCATGTCATTACGGATGAAAGTAGAAAGACCAAAAAGAAAAGCATACATCTACCCCTGGCTGATTATGTGATAGCCAGTTGGCCTATAGCTCCGGAAAGTTTTCTTCTTAATTGACTAAACTGCAACTTGTGTGAGTTTCCTTCGCAGTTCCATGTAGTTTCAAGAGGACAAGGCATTCTGTGTGTAAATCTCCTGAACTGATGCCTGGGCACGAGCTGGCTTTGGCCGGGGATCTTGAGGCCCGCTGAAACACCCCCAGGGGAGCTGAGATAACCCCACCCCTTTCCAGATGCTCAACCAATTTCAATTTAAGGAAAACACTTTAAAAACAACTATTTATCGTTTCTGAGCTGGTGTAAAATGTAACTTTGTTTATTGTTCAGGTATGGTTCCTGCAAATAATTATGATAGATAGGATGACTTACTGATCAATTGGTCATTATTTATGCATGTCCATGAAATAAAGCCAGTCAATGTCAAATAGGTCTGGGTACCAATGCCAGAATAAGAATAAGAAGGAGTGTTTGAAACTGCAAGACCTCTATTTCTTTCAAAGTACTTTTGGTCAATCCCATATCTAATACATTGCCCCTCTATAGACTCTACTCCAACGCCTACTCCTCCTCATCCTATAGCCCATCTTGACCCCCCCCTTACCCTGCCCTCCAATTCACCCCACCCCTCCATTCCCCATCCCTTGACCCCTAACCATCCACCCCTCCCTCTCCATGTCCCATCAAAACTACATTTTTCTTGGGGATCCTGCCCTGGTCAAACCGCAGCTTTCAATTTCCTCGGCCAATTTCCCGGCCAATCCTTTAACCCAGAAAAACAAAAATCCAAGGTGTCTTAACTTGATGGAACAGCCAGCCCCCAATCTGTGTCACTATCAATTTCTACTATTCTGTCCAAGAAAGTATTAGCTCCAAATTGAAAGTATTGCGATACTCTATTGCCTCTCCATTCAGGCTCTACGCAGTCGAGCCACGGGGATCTCGAGTTTTAAATATTGCTCAAAGCTTTGCAAAGTTGGTGACGTATTTTCGAGTAGAAAACGATTGTCGTTTACCTATCTATCCATCAATCTATCTATCTATCCACCTATCTATCTATCTATCTATCTATCTATCTATCTAACCATGGTGCAACATCGTCTGAGTTTCTGGAAATTTCGTCCGGTGTACCACAGGGGTCAATATTAGGCCCTGTGCTATTTACCCTATATATAAACGATTTGCCATCTGTGATAAAACACTCCAAAGTAGTCCTATACGCAGATGATACGGTTTTACTCTATTCATCCAAGGATATAAATGAAGTTAAGACTTTCCTAGCTGATGATCTTGAAAGTGCTTCCAACTGGTTTCATCTCAATAAACTACATTTAAACGTGACAAAATGTAAGTGGACACTGTTTGGATCCACCAATTGTGACACTGTCTACCTGAACTGTCCTGTTAGCAGTCTAAATCGTATCCAGAGACTCATGCTCAGAGGTGGTAGGATCATACTCGATGTACCTTTTGATCACCCATCTGATTCTGTTCTGAAGAAACTAAACTGGCTGACTTTACATGAGAGACTCTATCTACATACCTGTTGTTTGATGTACAAATGCCTAAATTTAAGCTGTCCGGTGTACATGTCAAATAAGTTTGAACAGATCGATCATGTGTATAATACAAGAAATTCATTAAATCTCAAAGTACCAAAATGTAAAACCAACAAAGGACAGTCTGCTTTCGCATGTAAAGGGGCGAAAGCCTGGAACTCACTACCTGCTGTGATAAGATCCTGCTCTAGTCTTGACTCTTTTAAGCATAATATTTTGAAGTTTATTTTATCTAATAGAACCTGATGCCTCTTTTGTTTTTACCAGTTTTATCATTATATACATTATGTTTTTAATTGTTTAGATTTATTCTAATTTACTTTTAAATTATATACACCTGTTATAGCTCAGGGCTCCATCGTAAAACAGTTTGTAACTGAATTGGGCTACCCTGATTAAATAAAGGTGATTTTGACTTTGACTTTGACTCTATCTATCTATCTATCTATCTATCTAGGCCTATCTTTCTATCTATCTTTCTATCTATCTATCTATCTATCTATTTATCTATATATCTATATATCTATATATCTATCTATCTAGGCCTATCTATCTATCTATCTATCTTTCTATCTATCTATCTATCTATCTATCTATCTATCTATCTATCTATCTATCTATCTATCTATCTATCTATCTATCTATCTAGGCCTATCTATCTATCTATCTTTCTATCTATCTATCTTTCTATCTATCTATCTATCTATCTATCTATCTATCTATCTATCTATCTATCTATCTATCTATCTATCTATGTATCTATGTATCTATGTATCTATCTATCTATGTATCTATGTATCTATCTATCTATCTATCTATAAGATCTATAAGATAATTTTCTGTCTCGATGAATTTCTTTTGCGGTTTAGAATTCATTTTTAAGGTGTCTGTTTTTAATCCAGCTTATTAAAAATGGCATGCGGCATTTCAAAGCTTGAATTGGCCGGGTGTTCTTTAATTGAAGGCAAGTCATAACAAAGTAAGAATTACGCAATGTTGATAAATGACGATCAACTGGCTCAGTTTGTTGCTTGATAGGTAATTGACTGACTTTAAAATTGGTTCATTACGTAAGCATAACTTCAAGTTGAGTGACAGCTGTCAATCATCTGAGCACGTGGGTGGGTTGTGACTGTCACAAATATCAATATGAGATACTGTGATTTGAAGAAGCCAAATCGCAAAAAGTATTCATTGCATTTCAATGCTCGGTTTGAGATGGAGAAGAGAAGGCGACGATGATTTATTAGCAACCAAGAATTATTTTGCATTTCCATTTGTACACAGAATATAGATTTGCAAAATATTTCTAAAATGTATTTAAAGTGTAAAGTGTAATAAAAATCAAAAAGTCTGCACAATATATCAATAGGTAGAACCTGCTCAAAACAATTGATGTACCCAGGTAGGTAAAAATAATTTTTGAATGAAATACTGAATCATCAGAAGTAGGCCTAGCTGAGGCTCATATATTACTGTAACAGGAATGATTTCAATCTATCTAATGTGCATGATGTACATTTGTAGTGTTATATTTTACTAATTTACTATGGATATTTGAGTAGTTGCATGTCATTAATTTTCTTGTGTTGACTTTTATGTTCCATGGTTTTTAAGCTATTTATTAATGACAGAGAGAATAATGTTTTCTGTAATTTCTCCAAATGAAGCCAGACAACAGTGTGCTGTGTGCTGGGCTCCCGCAGTGCAAATCCATTAGAAAAGTTCTCTCGTGTTTCGGCCTTGAGCCAAGGTTTTTCCAACTGAAAATTCACTTGGACACAATTTGAGTATTATCTGAACAAGCAAAGCCTACTTGGATTCTTTTCTGTGTAAGGATGCCTCAGGCTTTTGAAATGAGAAATACGTTTTAAATGGCTTTTTTTAGACCTTTTTACTTTTTTACGGTGACTCGGGGATTGAATTGCACTCAAAAACAGATTCAGTCCGTTTGATGGTGAACTTCAGAATTTGCACTGGGGTGAGAGAGCCGTTCTTATCATGGCAGTTGGTGATTCCTCAATGTATAGTCGGCCTTGTGGGGCGTTTTGGATAATTTTCTTATATATTGTAATGTGACTGCTCGATCACGCCTCTGCGACTGTTTCAATCATCCTTCACGTCATTGCCGTGTCCTCCTCCTTTCCCATACAATTATTATGTGGCCTTCCAAGTGCATAAATACAGGACATAAAGCTCCAATCATCCATCCCTCCTGCTGTTCTCATCATTGTGTCTGCCACTTGACATTTTCTGCAGTTAGTTGCTTGAGACAAGATGTTTGTGGAAATGAGAAGGGCCTAATTTGAAATAGTTTCAATAAAACTTAATTAACCTATGTCTTTCACTTATTGGTCAAGGATATCTTCGGACCTATGTCTACTTAGCTGAACTCCCAACTTCCATATTGTTAGTTTAGGTATTCCAAAGCTGGCCAGCGCCCTGTTGGTCCTGTATCCGTGAATGCTAACATTTTCAAAACTTGAAACAAAACAGCAACAGAATGACCAACTGGTGATTGCAATTCAAGGGTTGAATTTAGTTGAGGGATCAATACAGCTCCACTGCTGACACCTGGCCCACGTGGAATTTCCGCTGATCTGTTGGCATGTCCATTGTAGTCCCCCTCCATTGTTTCAGCAATAACTTTAGGTTTACTCTTGATTGGACTTGGAGAAATATATTTTTGCTCTGGCTCAGAATAGTCGAAACGTCTGCAGCGTAGATGGTGTGTTTGGGTGATACAACTTGATTTGACAATGATGGCTAGTTGACTATCTTATTCTGGTTAGCCAAGTTTTTCAACGTAACCTTGGTATTACTCCAAACAGGCTTGCTTCCTTATATTTAATTCTAATCAATCTCGTCTCACCAATGACTTACTGTACTATCCAGACTAATTTACTTGAAATAATGTTGACGAGCAATAAATATTCCAGGCGATGACAGAGCGAGTGGCCAGTCATGTAGTAGTTGTATGGTCTCACCATTTGTGGACCTGTTCATTACATTTTCTGCAAATTCCTTGAACGACCTGTGACAAATCATTATTTTTCCAGCCGCACCGAGAATCATTATCTTACCAGCTGCACCGAGAACAATGATAACTTGTACACATTTTGGAAATAATTTAATAAGAACCTGCTGGGAGGGGCTTATCTACAAATTGGTACTTGTGTTGAGTAACATGATACTTGTTGTATTGGCTCTGTGATAAGGAATCTATTCTGACTTTTCTTGGTATGAAATTTAGACTATATATTCTAAAGCTTCCAATGCAGTTATAGTTTTCTGACTCCCTTGTGACAAAAATTCTTTGAAGGCAGTGCTGTCAGAAGTTGAAAGACATTTTTCCGTCTGATGAGACTATTTCACAGTTTATATTGGCTGCCTGTCAGCTGCTTATTCAATATGCCAAGGTCTGTCAGCTGTGGTGTCTTCTGTTGGCCAGCTGAAGTGGTCTATGGTCAGATGTAGTGCCACCCGGCTGTTTGAGAGCTGTCTCTTTGGAGTTCAGATATTGGCAAAAGGGTCAGTCAGATATCAAAGTAATTTTCTTTTCATGTCCACCCAAAGCTACTGTTCATTTTTGACTGTTAGCTCAAGTACTGAGGCCTGAATATAATTGAAAGAAGCCATGCTGATCAGTTACTACGACAAAGTAATTCTTTGATGAGTTATACCTGTAGGTAACGGCATGTGTGCTTGATGTAGTCTGTGTTCTTATGTGGACTTTCTTGCAAAATCCTTTTAGTCTGTGTCAGTGCTAGGAAGTAAAAGATCCCTCTCATGGGTAATATATTGAGGATTCCGACTCTCCCTCATCTATCTATCTATCTATCTATCTATCTATCTATCTATCTATCTATCTATCTATCTATCTTATCTTGCAAAAGCCACATTACATTGTAAAATTTGAATTTTGAGAAAGCTTAAATGATTAAGTGAGATGGTTGCACAATTCCTTTGAGCTGAAATTGCTTGTTGTTTTAAGTTATGACAATGGACATGCTTTATCAGGTTGCTTCTAGCTCAAATTATGAATATTCGAAAAGTGCCACATTTTGTCAGAAACTAATCAATTGTATGTAAATCAGTTGTAAGGAAATGCCACAGATATGAGTTACATTTGAAAAGCACATTTTCTCAAGAAAATTGCTGCTTTCCTTTTAGTAAATGAGCGATGGCTTAACACCTTAATTGCCCCTTAAGCAAATTGCTGCCCTGATGTAATTACGTAATGCAACATGATACATTAAGGATGCCTGGATGCCTTCAGATGTAATTTCAGTGTGACATTAAATCATTTGAAATATCCAATTCAATATAAACTTTTCAAAAAAACAAAAGGTTGAATAAAATGTAAAGCTTTATTTCAATTGTTTTAAGAGGAAAGGCATGCTTTAGCCAGGAAAGCTATGCTCTCTTGAACTACAAAAACAACAATGATTAAGATTGAATTTGTTGAATGTTCAATTTGAGATATGAAAGGTGAGATAACAAAATGGTTCTTTTTCAATTGTTTTAAGAGGAAAGACATGCTTTGGCAAGGAAAGCAGTGCTCTCTTGAAATACAGAAAGAACAATGAGTAGAATTGAAAGAGATGAATGTTCAGTTTACTGTAAAATTTGAATTTTGTGTCAGATGATTGAGGCAGAAGGTTGCACAATTCCTTTGAGCTGACAGAGCTTGTTGTTTTAAGTTATGACAACAGACAGGTTATCATAACTTAAAGCAACAAGAGCTATGTCTGCTCAAAGGAATTGTGCAACCATCTCACTCAATCATTTACATGAAAGAAGAAATAACAAAAAAAATTATTTTCCATTCTTTTGCAGGGAAAGACAAAGCGGAAGTCCTGACCAAGAATGGTTTGCTCAAAGGAAAAGTGTCTCTCTCTCCGCAGGATACGGAAGTGGAAGAATTTCTGGGAATTCCCTTCGCCAAGCCCCCTGTCGGTGACCTCAGATACGCTGACCCTGTGCCCTACGGGGATTTCCCTAAAGGTAACAGTTATTTATAGCCATGCCCATTTAGCAAATCTTAGAGCCCTGACCTTTACGTCAGATTGGCTGAAAAGTCAAAGGTCTATTCGTGTTATTCGTCTCTCCAGTACATTAGAGTTTGTCGGTATTGTGTCAGGGCAGACATCTTGTAAAGGTCAATCCCACAGATTGTGTGCGGCTATTTTGCTGGAATCTTGAATTACATTGGGTAAATGGGAATTAGATAGGCCTCTAGTAAAGAATATATGTACAATTTATTCTAATTTACGGTAATATATATATTTTTTTTTTTCTTTTTTGTTCTGTGCGGCACCTGGTTTGCCTTGGCCTTTTCCCACTGGCCTTGTGATGCTTGTTGTTTTGGGGGAGATTTGAACTGATGACGCGGAAGCTTTTTACCCTCGGCAATGTATACATTGCCGACGGGTATTGTAGTTACTTTGGGAAAATTTGTCCGTCCGGCGGGCGGGCGGGCGGGCGGGCGGGCGGGCGGGCGGGCGGACGGGCGGGCGGGCGTCCGGATAACGGGCGTCCCACTTGTGTATTGGGAGTAATGCCAAAACTATGGAATGTATACTTTTTATTTTTGGGACATTATTATATCTTTTATCCTAGTTGTACCTATTAGAGGTTTAATCCACATGAGATTAATACTTTTCTCACAATTATTGAAAAATGTGAAAAAATATTTTTTTGTGTATTGGGTGTCAAGCCAAAACTATGGCATGCATATTCATCATTTTTGGGTAAATATTGTATCTTTTATCCCAGTTGAGCCTTTCATAGGTCTAATCCCCATGACATTAATACTTTTCTCACAATCATTGAAAAATGTGAAAAATTGTTTATTTTTTGTTTCTGTGACAGAGCTATAAAACTGCAGTACTTTTGACACTGAAATTGGCATATTGTATGTATTAAATACCCAAGATGTGTTTTTTGTGGGTCTAAATGCTCTGAGAAAGTTGAACGGACGACAATTTACCAAAAATATGAAAAAATACTATTATTTTAAACTTGTATAATTCAGTCAATTTTGAAGTTAAATCTATGAAATTTTCCACTTAGGTGTCTAACTTATGCCTCTTTCAACATCTCTAATCAGTTGGAATGTTGGTCCTATGAATTTTTATAAAAACCCAAAAATTCGAAAAAATGCCAATTTTCCAATATTTCTGCATGAAAAGCCAAATGGTAATGGGTAAGTTAGTTAACTTTAGGTCTTATTGTAGTTAGACACACTATTGACTAATATTCACAGCCATTGCATGAGTTGTTGCAATTTTTTCCATTGAAATGTATGATTGAAAAAAGGCAAAAAATCATTAAAATGTCTATTTACTCTCCATTTCCTTCTGATGTCATACCAGTCGTTGACATTTTTTTTGTCAAAATAAACCTGACATGTTTCACATCATCATCATGCTGATTTTGAACAATATGAAAACTTTTATTGGCAGCATAGGTCAATATTAACAAAATTAGATAAATATTAAGGATTTTCAGATAATCATATATCAGTAAATATTGGCCCTGGTCAATCAAATTTGCCACAATTATGTCTAAATTTGACTTTTTCTACCTCTCCTCATGAAATATTATATGACACTAAATCTTTTTAAAACTGCCAATTATTATAACTTTATGGTTAATATCTAAACTCAGTGATGTAAATTTTTAGAAGATGAATAAATGTCAGCCCCTTTTATTTAGTTGTTTGCATGAAAATTAAATGTGATTGAATCAGACAGATTGGCTTTTGTTGAATGGAGCACTGGAGAAGTCTTGATTATGTAATGTTATGTCACAGGGTAATTGTCTTCCCTGCTAATCCTTTGACAAGAAATCTTAAACTCTCAATTGTAAAGTTCTTAATGGTTTAAATCTAACATCAGTTATGTACATTTTAACATATAAAGTACTGTCAGCTTACTTTTATCTTGGTCTTTAATGAAAAACATATAAGACAGACTGGCAATAAGACCGCTATGTATATATAGAGGGTTATCAAAGAATATTACTTGGCATGCAAATCCAATTTCGCAAATTTCAGTGTGTAATTTTACATTTCAAGACATTATTGGATAAATCTGTCTTTTAATTCATTTTAAAACTCACTCCAATTGTATTTTTAGCATTTTAAAGAAATATTGTTTAGGGGGTAAAAGTGTCATCATTGGAAGGGGTCCAGTTTTTTTGTGAATGGGCCTGGAGACAGTATGTCTGTGCTTCATTGTACCCCTCCCCTCCAGCCATTCATGTTATGTAACATTGTGTCACTAATCCTGTCCAGTGACCAAAGCTGGGAACAAAGGAGCACAAAAGCAGTGCACAGCACCCTCAACTTTTTAACAAATTTTCTTTTTTCTTAGAAATATGTCCAAACTGCATTGACACCAACTTAGTAGTCTTATATTGAACAAATAAAGAAATTTACAATTTTAATAAAATATTTAGGCCAACTAGAAGCTGAGATATGACTTTTTGTAGCCCATACAGGCTGTACACAGAGTTGGGACATCTTTCTCTTGTTTTGTTTTTCTTTACAGCTATTGTTATTCTCCAAAGTTTGACCAGCATTTAACCTTTGTATTAACTAGCAACTTGCTTAGTCTTAAAAGATATATATATACTGGCATAAACCTTGTTTTAGTGTTACTATTTACAATGGTTTTGGTTGGAGACATCTATAATTTATGTTTTTAGACCCATATTCCATATTTGTAATTTATGATAAGAATAGCTAAGACTAGATAGACTAGATAGATAGATAGATAGATAGATAGATAGATAGATAGATAGATAGATAGATAGATAGATAGATAGATAGATAGATAGATAGATAGATAGATGGATAGATAGATAGATAGATAGATAGATAGATAGGTAGATTGATAGATAGATAGATAGATAGAAAGATAGAAAGATAGAAGGATAGAGATAGATAGATAGATAGATAGATAGATAGATAGATAGATAGATAGATAGATAGATAGATAGATAGATAGATAGATAGATAGACACATGTAGATTGATATATATATATATATATAGATAGATAGATAGATTGATAGATGCATACATAGATGGATAGATTATTAGAGTAATTTTAATCCTGTACAATTTCTAAAGCTTTACAATGATTCAAGATTCCTATACATGGATATATCACAAAATCCAATCATCAACTGGAATTATTCTATTTTCTCAATTTAATCTCTTTTTACAAAAAGCACAAAATCAGCCATAGGCCTACTTGCCTGAATCACATGATCCAGATTTCATTTTGACTAGAAGATATATCATTTCAAGTTTAATCTCTTGGTAACCATTGACTTTCAGTGATGTTTCATTGGACCCCCCCCCCCCCCCTCATCACAGTGGCACACTTCTGAGGTGTGTGAAGTATGCCACCCTCCATTCTTTTGTCAGGTTACATAATGGCATTGCATAAGGTGATTAAAAGATTGGGGTACAGCAGACAATAGCCAATTGATATGGGTGTTTAGCAGCTGAGGAGGGGGACTAAGGAAGCCCCTTTAACCCCTTTAAGGGGAATGTCTGCAAGGATAATGTAATTTAACTGAAATTGTTACAACATCCAACAATTTACATGGCTACATTCTAAAATGGATCCAGGATCAAGATGATGTAGAACTGAAGTCAATGACACTGTTTGATTAGATATAAGATTTACAGACCGAAATTTATTGAACTGATAGATATCTAATTTTTGTTCAAACAATAGCTACCCTTATTGCAATTCAGTTTTATGCAGTTTAAATGAAATAGTAATTTTATCTTTTCTGCAGGAATTATGACACATCTTAATAGAAAAACTGATAGTTGGATTGATCAAACTACCAAAAATCTATCTATCTATCTATCTATCTATCTATCTATCTATCTATCTATCTATCTATCTATCTATCTATCTATCTAAACAGTCCCCTACATGTCCTGATCGTTTTCTGACTGTCTTTATCTCAGTTGTTGTCCATTTCTAGCTGTCTTTTTAATGGTCATTACCTGTCTATTGTGCACTGCATTGCTTTATTTTCCTGTCTGTCACCACTGTATATTACATTCAGACAAAAATAAGTTTGATAAAAAACCAACTTTCTAAAATGGTAGTGGAAGAGGGGACGAATTACTGTGGGTAATCCATGCCGGATAATATTGTTCTTAATATTGTCACCGAAACCAGTCATCTTCTTGACTTCATTTTTTTAAAATTTTATTTCTCAAATTGCTCGTTCACAAAAAGGCACAGATTTTGCCACAGGCCACCAATAGGCATAGTGGAATACTTGCCTGAATTTCATTATCCAAATTATACCAAATTATACCACTTCAACAGTACAATGTAACGTCTTGCTAATTGCTAACCATTGATTTTCAGTTCATTTGATCTTGTGCCACACTTTTTGACTCCTTGCCCAAATTTTAACTGTTTCCCCTCTTTTTCTGGGGGGGACCCATCCTGCAAGCTGATTGCATGTGGATTTTGAATTCCCGCCAATACAAAATGGCAGACAGGAAACATTTATATTATTTTGCTCACAGCTCTTGGCCATTCAATGAAAGTTTTTCAACGGGAATTTCATGTTCATGAGGATATTAGAGTACCCAGTGGGGTCCTGCCTCAATGTATCCCACTGTCTGGAGAATAGCCGCTGAGTAGCCGAGGGTATGCTGCCGCGCAGCCTATGTTTTGCTGATGATGACACCTTGTGGCAGAACTAGACAAATCACTCAATAAATCGATTGCAAGGCTGATGTGCTGCCGATGGTCTGGTTTAATATAGGCCTATGTATAGAGTGAATTAAACAATATATCAGATTCAAAATGATTTAGAAAATATCATACAATTTACAATGTTTACTTCTGATATCAATATGATTTTACAGCATACAAAATTTGTTTCTTTCATCTGCAAAAACTCCCTCAAATCTTCTAAAATCAGCTTGAGAAAGTATGTTCTGTATAGTACGTATATAAACTTTAAAGTTTATAAAAATCTTTGTAATCGTACTGTGCACTGCATGTTACAACACATTGGATGTACGATTAGGGCCTATATTTTATAAAGTTTGCACAACGAAACAGCTGCTGAGTGTTATAGACTTTAGGTACAGTAATTTTTACAGTTTTTGTTTTGCATAGTTTATTTAATTTACATTTATAATTCTGAAAAATTGCTATGGGATATAAAGGGATTGTGTGAAACAACAATTTGCAGGTCTTTAGGGATTTGGAAGCTGTAATGAGACTTTAATCTCCCAAATACAATGGTAGAAGAGGAATTACTTCCTCCAGCAGCCAGATTTATCCCACAAGGATTGAATCAGATGCTCAGTTTAGACTCAAGGGTGTAAACTTGAAACCGAACTGTCAGTTCTAATCTTGTACCTATGGCTTCAACCTAAGTAGCTTTAAATATGTCTGTGGTGAAGGCTTGATATAGCACATGTTCTCTGAAAGGCGGCTGGCATTCTTCAATATCATGGGCGTAATTTGGTGGGGGACAGGGGGATGAATGTCCCCTAGGGTGGCCCTTAAAAATAAAAGTTTGAAATTCATATGGGCCACCCCTTCAAATGATGCCTTTTATGGTAAAAACAGATCGTGCAAAATCTCATTCAAATTGGTTAACATTTAGAGGTGGCCCACGAGCCTTGAAATTCTTGTATTTCAGTCATGATTTTGTATGTTTGCCGATCCGCGGTATTGTATAATTAAGCCATTTTAAATCATACAACAATATAAATAGACTATTTGAACAGGGCTGAATGAGAGCTTCATTTTGAATACCAACTTGGATGGTCTATGACAATTTTTCATGAGCCCCGTTAGCCATACGTCATGGGTTCTTTTAAAAATTGTCTGTTTGGATGTATGATGTCTCCGAATTCACTCTGGAGGCAATAACTCTTAACCAGACCTTATAAAATGGACTATCAATGAGGGCAGCTGATTGTTCTGATCAATGTTTAAGGAAAATAATGAAAAAAACCTTTCGTGGTCTGGGGTAGGAATAATTTCACGAAGGCCATCATAATTTTGAAAAATTTACGTAAGGAGTCAATATGTAAATTGTCAATGTGTTGGTTTTGACAAAAAACTCACAGCAAGATCTAATTTACTCATATTCTTTCATCAACATTTTATGATTTTCCAACAGGACAGTTGGTGATTCTTGTTCCATGGGGCCAGGAGGGTTAATTCTGTGTCAGATTTACAGCATATCTTGTTATATATTTTTTCACAAATTTGGTACTGATTCGAATCTGGTTGTTCATTGCGCCTGATTGGAAAGTTCCTTGTTAAGTTGTACCATAAAAACTGCTAGAACAGTGAGTGACATGCAGGTTTTGTTCAGGTCTGCCAAATATTTGCAAGATATTCTGACATGGAATTATTCACATGTTATATAAAAAGGCAAATTAATTAACAATGACATCGTTGCAGGAAAAATTTCAAAGAGTGACTTTGATATAATTCCCTAAGAATGCATTGGGGGAGTGTTGTTAGTTCAGTTAGGAGTGCTCTGGGCTTCCAAACCCTGGGATTGATCTAAAATTGGCAGTCAATTGAACCCATATTCAATTTCACAGCAGTTTAAATCATGCTTTCATACTTATCCTGTCCTAATAATTAGCCAGCCAGCTACATAAATGTCGGATATAAAGACCTAATCATTATATTACTAAAGTGTTTAAATCCAAGGCTAAAAATCGCTGTATTTGCTCTCTTGCACCCCAATAACACTTCGTTAATTATCATCTGCCCAAAGAACCAATCATCTGACGTTAAAGAAAAATCAAGCGAATATGAGGTTTTCAGCAAATTTTCATTTGAACCATCCGAATATAAAATCATCACAGACCATCCAAGTTGGTACTCAAAATGAAGCTCTAATTAAGACCAGTTCAACCATGCCATTTGTATTGTTGTATCATTTGAATTGGCTAAATAATAGAGAACCGCGAGTTGACAAATGTAGAGAATTACGCCAGGAACATAAAAACTTCAGGGGCGATGGGCCACCTCTAAATATTAACCGATTTGCCTGAAAATTTTCATGCATCATTTTTTCCATAATAGGCATCATTTTAGAGGGTGGCCCATCAATATTTTAAACTTTTATTTTTTACTATGCTTTTAAGGGCCACCCTAAATTGTCCCATTATTGTCCCCCCCCCCACATTTATGACCCCGGGGGACATAATATGGAATGTCCCCCCACTTTTTTGTGTGAAAACAAAAAGTATTGTCACTGTTGTGGCAACGGCCCTTGGAATCAATTTGGTAGGGCGCTGTTCTAAGAGACATGTCCCCCACCTTTCTGCTTCGGCAGATTACCATGCCATACAAAAAACTTTCAGAATTCAAGAATGTTAAAAAGACTGACTTAGTTATTCACAGATCCGGCGGCCGATTCCTTCCGCGTTACGCCTTGTCCCCCCCCCCTCCACATTTTCCATGCAAATTACACCCCTGTTCAATCTGCTGGTTGGGCCAAACATAATCTATCTTGTCTCACGAAAGTTTAACCATAATAAAATAATTTTTGAAACACATTTCACAAGGTACCTATAGCTGAATCTTAACATTTGCCTTTTTTTTCGTCAACCAGGAGGCTACGATGCCACAGATTTCAAATATGCCTGCATCCAATACCTGGACACGACCTTCGGCAGCTTCGAGGGGTCAGACATGTGGAACTCCAAGAACAAACTCAGCGAAGACTGCCTCTATCTCAACATATGGGTGCCCAGGCCTTACAGGACGGGCAGGGCTGTGATGGTATGTGATATATCCCTTCATTTCTTTTTTCAGACTATAGTCAATAGGATTGCCAGTGAGGGTTACCCTCTGTGCTATGATGCCAGTGATGGTGGCTTCCAACTTGAATGATTGACCGTCGGAGACCTTTCCAAAGGGGCATATTCTATGTTTCAGCGACATTGCAATTTTTGAAAATTATATGGAATTTGATGTTGGGACAACGTTGTGAAGCAATGTCAAAATCAGTGATAAAAAGGGAAAATTTTCATCGGAGGAGCTCTTGTCTGCATGGTCCGGTGGCGTCACGCCATTCCCAATCTTCAAAAGGGAAAAAAATCCTGCCACCAGAGTCAGAGAACAATTTTGGCTGGTAGTACTTAGTGGACTGAAAAATATGAACAGGAAATTGTATTTTCATCACTGATCATGGAGGAGCTTAAGCAGGGAAGAGCTCATCCAGTTTTCTGGTCAAGGGAGCTCCCCCAAGCTCCCCCCTATTTTCATCACTGCTCAAAATGTAATGTCAGCATGCAACGTGGTGGCAACATTGTTACAACAAAGTAAAAAATCTCGAATTTTGTGGTCGATGTAACTTGGTCACAATGTGGAAACATAATTTCTTCCATGCATTTCCATATCACAACTGATGAGCCCTCCATCAATTGGCAACATTGAGTTTTTGGTGCGTGCTCGTCGCGTTGTTTGTTTAAAGCAAGGTGGCGTGGGTTGTGTCTGAAGACCAAATTTTCGAATAGTTTTCAATGTTTAAAGTCATCCATTTTTGTTTTGTTGTCAGTTTTTCAGAGTATATATTAATATTAAATGTTGTTGAATGTATGCTACTGGTTGGACTTCATAGGCAGAACTGGAGCATGTGCATGAATTCTTCTTTCAATTGCACTGAGATGTTCGAATTGACATATTGTGACATGTAATTATAATCCGAATGCTTTTAATAATTCTACAAGCGAGACACAAGCGAACTGAACGATGAGTCACAAGTGTTTCTTTACAATCTGCACCTACCAAGGATTTCCAGCAATTTCCAGCAATCCATTTTGCATTTCAATTTATTTATTGTAATGACGAATGCTCCTCCAATCACAATTGCATGCCTCCATTGATGACAAGCTGTCATGTTGCCAAATTGGAAGTTCCACTTCTCTGCTGGCTATGAGTGCTACTGCAGCATAGCAAATTATAAATAGTGTTTGGTATTATACCATTTGACTCCTCTCTCAGCCATTAATATATTAGTAGTTCATTGAGATAATTACTATATCCTTTGTTGTCCATTTTTCGCCCTGAAGTGATGATATTGCAAAGGCTAACCGATGGGGAATGGGTTATATACTTACCTGTTATACTTACCCATCGTCCCATCCCAATAAATAGTCACAACTCCACAGCGATATCTACATTACATGTTGACTTTATATGCCTATCAATGCGAAATGTGGGACCTTCACAAACTGTGTAAAATTTGAATTTTAGGTTAGCTTAAATGATTGCCTGAGATGCTTGCACAGTTCCGTTTAGCTGACATAGCTTGTCGTTTTAAATTATGACAACGAAAAGACTATCACAACTCAAGACAACAAGCTGTGTTGGCTCAAACAAATTGTGCGATCATCTTGAGCTCTCAATTATTTGAGCTGACTCAAAATTTCAAATTTTACAGCACTTGTAGTAACTCAATACAAAGTGATTTCTGAAATTGTTAATTATTTTAAAAATTGTGTATCATATTTGAAAATTGAAATGTACCTATCATTTCCATCTTAGGTGTGGATCTATGGAGGGGGCTTCTACAGTGGGTCCAACTCTTTGTGGGTCTACGATGGCAAGGCTCTGGCCTCTCACACTGACGTCATAGTGGCTTCTTTCAACTACAGGGTTGGCAGTTTCGGATTTCTTAGTACAGGAGACAGGCGAATACCAGGTGGGTTGACACTGTCTGTGTGAGAAAATAGTCCAAAGTTAGAAAGGTAACAAGAGCATATATATATATAGTGGTCCACTGTACCCAACACCTATTTCCTGGACAGTTTGGTTCATTAAATTTTCTGTGAGAAATAACAAGGAGGCACAAATATATGTTCTCGCAACTACACTTAACTGTAAAATTTGAACTTTTGAGTCAGCTTGAATGATTGAGTGAGATGGTTGCAAAATTCCTTTGAGCTATCACGGCTTGTTGTTTTAAGTTATGATAATCTGTCTGTTGTCATAAATTTAAACTACAAGCCATGTTAGCTCAAAGGAATTGTGCAACCGTCTCACACAAGCATTTGAGTCAACTCAAAATTCAAATTTCACAGTGAACAGTAAAACATCACCAATTCCACTTACTTATCGACGGCCCTGTATAAATGCTATAGCCCACTCTGTATTTGATTTCTATATGTTGATTTCTCAGGTGCATGTGATCTTACGTCTTATTCCATACTTTTCTAAGTTAATGGAAATTCAATCCCAGAACATTTCATTTAGTAAAATTGCATTAATATTTTATACCGAAGCTTTCTTAGAAATGTCTTGAGATCCAATGATGCAATATTATCTTGTTAACTGTTTTTATCCTTGTTGATGCAGTTTTCGTCCTGCGGATTGTAATTGATTTTTTTTTTCAAGCCATGGCCTGATAGTAACATTAAACCTACCTGAATTCAAATGAAACTGGATAAGTCATATATTGCTTATTGCTATCTAAAAAGTGTTATTCCTAAGAAACCCCATATGTCATATTGAATAAAGAGATATTAATCAACTTTAGAAATATAATTCCACAGGTATTGTGTAAAGAGTATACGAGAAATGTTATATATAGGCCTATGTTTTATTTGGAATGTCATTGTAATTTTTGATAGCTGTAATTTATACAACATTGTTGAAATATAAAATCTTTTGGAGGGGTACATGTTAGTGACAGTAAACAGAACACACAGAAAAGACATGCTTTTGTTATGGGTGGAAGCAAGTAGAATGATGCAATGAAACATCTCAAAAAAGTTTTGTCTTTACTAGCTAAAATAGATTGCTGAATAAATCATTTGCAAAAGCACTAAGTCTTATTGAAAGGGCTTTTTTGTAAATGTTTGATAGTATATTGTCCGATCTGGGGTATTTAATGCAATGCCAAATAACTACTTATCTCCTTATAGGCCTAAATAAAATTGTTTAGAACCTCATATCGCATGTTCTCCCCAAATTTTCTCGTGACCGAAGTTCAGATGTACCTCTTTTCTACTATTCATATAAGATACAACAACTGCATATTATCACATCTTCTGGATCTCATGAGTGTAATTCCTATGCATTGCAGGTAACTTTGGGTTGAAGGACCAGCGGGTGGCCTTGCAGTGGATCAAAGACAACATAGAGGCTTTCGGAGGCGATCCGGAACTGATCACGGCCTTCGGAGAGAGCTCGGGAGCAGCGAGTGTTGGATATCACATGATGTCTCCGGAAAGCAAAGACCTCTTTAAACGTTCGATATTCGAAAGTGGCTCCCCGGACTCCCATTGGTCGTTCATGAGTACCCAGCAGGCCCAGCAGCGCTCCAGAGCTTTCTTCCAAAACGTCAACTGTCCCGATGACGACGCCATCTTGGACTGTCTGCGCGAACTTGACTCCATGGAAATCCTTAATAATGAATGGGTTGATTTGAACTTTTTAGTTTTCCCCTGGGTGCCCACGGTGGATGGAGATTTCCTGACGGACACTCCCCACAATTTACTCAAAGCAGGAAAGTTTGTTCTTAAAGACTCCCTCCTCGGAATAAACAAAGACGAGGGGACATTTTGGATATTGTACGCTGTGGATGGCTTGTCTAAGGATGGGCCCAGTTTACTGACACACCCCATGTACAGGGCGGGGGTGGATGTGGTTGACTGGGACTTGGCCAATGCCACCAGGGAAAAGGTCAAGGACATGTATGCCCCCCTCAACAAGAGTGACATGGCATCCAATAGGTGAGGTCAATTCATTAGGCTGAACTCATCATTTTAAAATGATACTCTATATTTTACTCTCTATTTACACATTAGATTATAATAGTATATGTAATATGTATAACATAATTTTTTTGTAATTCTCTACACTATATTGTGCCTCTAAATAGCCCAAACTGGTGCTGGTGGGACGTACAACATAAACGAAATCAGTCACTGTGCGTGTACCATATTATTCCATGTAGAGAACAATGTTCAATGTTGAGATTGCTGAAGATGCCCATATCCGTCAATAGCTAAATTATGAAACCTATTCTCCTATGTGTACATCTTTTGAGTGTTTTATAAGCCAGTTATTGGCCATTGGATTGGCAAAGTGTGTTTATTATCAAGATTGAATTATTGACTCATCTACCAGGCAAAGTCAACCTCACACAAGCAATCTAAATTCAATGTCACAGTTTGGTTGTGCCGCAGAAACGTAAACATTTCTTTAAGATGTTGACGACTTCTGCACAGATATTTTTAAAAATCCATTCAAAACTCTTCACATATGGTGCAGAGAGCTAGTAAATCCTTACAGACCTTGAAATAGGTGTGGCTGAGGCCTTGTTTGCCATTCTCCAAGCCTTAAGAGAATAAATCACAAGAGGTGTATGGCTCCCCTGGGGCAAGACCAAGGCTCATCTTGATGAACTCCTTCCTGACTTGAATGTTTTGCTGGTCTTCCTCCATTGGTCTTGATTTGTCTTATTTCAGAGATGCCCTTGATGACGTCTGCGGGGACCGGAGTTTCGTCTGCCCGACGGCAGAATTAACCGACCATTTTGTGAAGTCAGGAATTAAAACTTATTTCTATTACTTGACACACCGGGCTTCGACCGAAGTCTGGCCTCCTTGGATGGGAGTAATTCATGGTGCTGAGATTCAGGTAACAAAGGCTGATAAGACGTTGATTAAGAAGATCTGTACATTAGTTTGAAGGGAAAAAGGTCATGCCCATAAGGAAAATAATGTTTCTTTTAATACAAAGTTATCAATCAGTCAAAACTGTCTTTATTGTGGTATTGTGGACAGGGGCATATCCAAAAATGGCCTGAGGGGGACATAAAATGGGGCAATACAGGGCGATTTGTGGCTTTTCCTATCTGTCCCCTTAAATACGCCACTGAATGTGGATGTCAATCCCTCACACAAGTATTGATTTACATCATCTGATTTGCATTCTGAATCTTGTCTAGTTCTTAAATTAGATACAAACTTAAGCTGCATATTTCTCTGGAAAGACATATGATCAATTTCGAGCTTGAGTTCATTTTCTGTATTTACTTTTCTTCCAGTGGATATTTGGAATGGCAATGAACAAAAGTCGTGGTTATAGTTCAGAAGAAGTTTGGTTTGCCAAAACTGTCATGGAATATTGGGCCAACTTTGCTAAATATGGGTAAGCTATATATTTTGCTGAAGAAAAGGATAACATTTCTGAACAATGAAGTATAATATTATATCTGTCAATAACCTATTCACAGAGAACTTTTTGTGGGAAACATTTGGTCATTGTGATTGCCTTACTAAAGCTTTGATGCGGTCCCTCTGCACCATGAACTATTTAGATTCAAAAGAGTTTAGGCATGAAATAATTGTTTCTTGTAGGCCCAGTTGTTCGTTCTAGCTCTGTTGGAGATTTATGAATAGAAGGTGCACACAATTTTGCTATATCTTTACCTGGGTACAACATGTTTTAAACAGATTTTGAATATTAATTGAGTTCAATATGTTATTTCCAGTGATCCAAATGGTCCCACTTTACCCTACTGGCCCCAGTACACACAGAAGAACCCAGCCTACATGGAAATGAAGGGCCCATATGACATGATGCCCAGCTATGATGGGCCTGTCAAGAGTTATTACTGTCAGCTGTGGAATGAAATCAACGTCAGGATCAACAATGGCGATGAGTTACGATAAGTCCTGATGTCATCAGAATCTGTGTGGCGTCATTTAATGAGTGATGACATCAACCGTCATCAGAGTGATGTCACCGCGTTGTAGATCAAGAGCGGGTGCAGACTTTTACAGGAACATTGAGCACCCCTTTTACGAGATAGGCTTAGATCTAGTGATTTGAAAGGCACATCAGGGAGACCATAGTTTGTTAATTGGAGATTTGTGAAATTTGGAACTCTTCGGCACGAAGATCAAACGCCAAAAGGCATGTTTTTGGCTTGACCTGCCTACACATAAATAATGTAAATTTGTTACGAACAGATTTGATTTGTAGAACAATGGAGCGTTGTCATATTAATATGGCTAAGGAGTTACTTGCATACACTGATCAATGTAGATACTTTTTGTACACCGGCTGAAATGCCCAATTCTAATGTAACTGAATGGCACCGTTAATTTGTATAATACAGTGTAGAAGCCTTCAAGCTGTCCACCATTGAAGCAGTCAATCTAATGATTTATTTTGCCAATAAACCACACTGAAGAACTGTAATTGTAAAATTGTAAATGCATAACAGAATGAAAGACGAAAACATTATCAATACCTTTTTCATGAAGTTTGATTTGTACATTGACATTGTTGTTTAAGTGTGAATGATGTTTTTGATTGTTGTTTTCACCGTACATGCATTCCGCGAACATCTCAACATTCTGTTGTTGGTTTCATCTGTTAAGTTGTCTTTTGTCATTTGTTGCAACAATTTAGATGTTTGTAAAAAAAACTTAATGCACAAAGCAAGGAGAACATGATTCCTCGTTTTTGTATAGTGTAAATATCGATATTGTAAATTATTCATTAATGTCGTCCGAACTCGTAAATTTGTGCAAATGGTGTTTTTGCACTGCATGTAATGATTGTATATTTTACATGAATAAAATATATTTCACATGTTTGGAAATTTTCTTCTGTCGGTGTATAACACTATTTGGTTTGGAATTGTCATAATATGCCCAGAAATCCTATCCATGGCCAAAATGTAGGATAGCCACTGTGAGTCTGAGTGAGGATAGCATATTATTTGTTTAGGCCTATAGTGCAACTGTTGTGCTTGACCGATAACTTACCAAGCCTTTCTTTGAAAATAAAATAAGACTTTTCGCCTTTATTAAACTTGTACACGATTACCAGCGTAGATAGATATCCTAAGAGAAAGTGACCTTGGAATGATGAAGTGCCATGCCAGATGCATGAAGTTCAGTTGGATCTGTAGTGACAATGTGGTCAGACTATTATAAAGTCAGTATTGTGGACCCTTCCAGGCTACGACGATGGAGGCTCCCTCTATATGAGGCACTGAGAGTGCTGCCATCTTGTGTTAAATCATTAGTTTGTAAATTGTAAACATGGCTGAATATACCGTGTCTGACAAAGCTCTGGCTATTTATTTAGGGATATCTTTTGTTTTTGGCACTATTTTTGGCTACAAGTTGAAGACATGGAGGTTAAAATACCTGCAGGCAAAGAGGGACTACTTCAGAAAGAAAGCAATCCAGACACAGACGAAAATTGATGCTTCTGCCTCATGGTAGGTCAAACAGTTCAAGCTAAAATATCGCTCAATGTCAGCATGGGCTGCTGGGCACATTCTATCTCTGATTAATTATTTTTCGAATTTTATCAAAAAATGTTATTGTTTCTTGAGAATTTTCAATCAGAACTATGGCAAATATCCTATTCTGTGCTTGTCAATGTTGTGCATGGAACTACACCTGTTTGCTCATTCTAAAAACCATGCTGCCATGCATTTTGCCCCTGAGTTGTTGATGGACTGATGCAATAACTTACTGTTGAGTTGAGAACACTGGAGATGTTTGCAAGTCATCTCCCAAGTTCCATTGATAATTGATAGCAGGTAAGCCGAATAATAGCTGGTGGTCCCAAGATTTACACCCTTGCCTTTTATTTTAGTAGGTTTATGGTTCTTTTAATGACTAGTATTGATTCCTTGCATTTTTATTTTCAGATTAATCGGGCATCACAATGAACAATTAAGCATGCTGTGATAAAATACGCATCTCAAGGTTAACCAAGCTGCTGTGGAAGAGAATTAGTCGCTAGAATTGCTCTCTCTTCATTTTGAAGTTTGAGAACTTTATTCAAGAAGATGATATCCATCCCTTTTGACTGGTCAATGGAGTAGTGATTCCCGGGTAGTGATTGAAATGTAGACTGTGTGATATGTGAAAAAAAGACATGTTCATGAAGAAAAAGAAGCGACTACAGAGTGATGAATTGTTTTACAGATGGCATTGTTTTTTAGTTTGTCAATAAAAGTATTATTTTTTCGTAAGACATTTTGTGTTTGATTTTCAAGTGTATTTTGTGCAAGGCCTATAGAAAATAGATATTGTGAGATACATACAGGAGACACCAAGACACCAGACTGTCTTTTTGATTTTCATGACATCCTCGATTCCTTTGATTCCTCATCACTAGTACTCAAACAAGTTGACAAATTATATGCATTTGTAAGTTGTAACAATGCTGAAGCCCACATAACAGCGCTCTACAAATCCCCCAAAACCTAGAAAATTTAGGAAATTCAGAATTTTCCTTAGTTGGCAACTCTCCTAATTTGAACCCAGATATATATCTATAGGGACATCTTGGACCATTCTGCAGACAAATGGGAGGTTCAACCAACTGATCTGAACCAGGTGCAAGTGCCCTTCCAACGAAGAAGAGCCATGTCTGTCAAAAAGAAGCAAAAGAAAAGTTATCAGAATCCATGTTGAGTCAAGTGAAGGCTGGGGTCAAAGTGTGTCACATTCCACATGAACCTGTGATGTTCTTGGGTTGTACACAAACATCATGAACAAATTGGCATTTTTTGCTTATAGGCCCATTGTGGAATTTTATGTTTATTGTTGTGCCATGATACAATTTTTGCGGGCCACTCACAGAAATGTTTCTAATAATTCTCAACCACAAAAAAAAATAAATTAATTAATAAAAATTATAAAATTATAATATAACACATGTCTTATTTAATCGTTAATCTAATGTCTGAGGAACAAACCTTTTCAATATTCCATACATTTAATGGAAGATTTTAGAATATTGCAATCCTGCATGACTCTTTGAAAATACAAGTTATTCCAGCATTTTGATCAAGAGTATATACATGCGCACCCAAGACAAGAATTCATGAATATATACTTGCGCATTATTGCACATACAAATACCCAGGCAAATTGAATGTATGTGTATTTTATTTATGATGTTTTTCATTTGCTAAAAAATTATGCACCGTTAGAAATGATGTGGGAAATAAATACCCATGGAAGACATGTGAGAAATTAGTAGGGGAGAGCGGGGCACAGTGAGACGGCAGGCACAGTGAGACAAAGCCCGTAGCGTCAAGCTGGTGCTGTTTACAGATCAACCCTCTTTTGTATAGTACAAAAAAGTAAGTAAGTGAGAGACTGTCCTATATCCCGGATGCCTGCACAGCATATCGAGAGTGGAATTTCAATATTTTGGTTTTTAGACGGTAAAGGTAAATAATTTTGCTAAATGACTTTTTCTTGTAATTCCCAAGAAAAACGGAACAATACAAATCAATTGTCAGGGATTTAAACCTTGATTATTTGTCTCAGTTTAGTGAGATGATGAACCACAATACAAGCATCCGGTCCGCAGGATTCAAAAATTGTATAAAGAGAGCTGCGTGGGGCACAGTGAGACAGTTTGAGGCAGGGCGCAGTGAGACATCACAAAATACACTCGAAACGACCTGAATGTAATGCATAACTCACAATTCACTATTAAAAACAAATTGCCTGCTATAAACTACTGATTTTAGTGAGTCATATCCAAAGAGAAGCATCAGAAAGAATTTTGATTAGTGTGTAACAGGTGCGGCAGGTTAAATAAGTCGTGCATGTGTCCTGTGCGCTGAAGTTTTGAAACATGCTCAAAAAAAGAGCTAAAAATTCACCAAGCCAGCTGCTTTTATATGAGTACAGTAGTTTCTGTAGCGAAATTTTATAGAACAATTCCGCAGGTCCTGAGGATTGGCGGTTATGGTAGCAGATGCCCTGTCTCACTGTGCCCCGCCTGCTGTCTCACTGTGCCCCGCCCACGGGTTACAGTGAGACACTTAACGAGCATGGACGTAACTCAAAATTTCTCCAAACCTGTAAAAGGTAGGAACCTGAAACTACTGGACAATATGCCCAACGTCATTAGCTATAATGTGGACCTGATCTCATTCAACTCGTTACTGCCAACATTTTGGAACACTTGAAAATAAAAAAAGTGTCTCACTGTGCCCCGCTCTCCCCTACTCCATCAGGCGAAACTGTCATAAATTCTGAAGGTTCCCTATAATTAGATCTCTCAAAGCCAATTGTTCTATTACTTTCTCATGAAGAGACATCGGAGGACTCGAAGTCGAGGGGCACTATTTCCAGTTCCAAGCATTGTCAAAACCTTTAAATTACTACATTTTCCCGTTTTTAATGAAATTGATACTATATAGACAAGTATATATATATAGTTTTAAACAGAATGGAAAATTTGTGAGAAGGTCATTGACCTAAAGTTCTGTCATAGAAATGCTTACCAAACTTCGAATTTGCCTTGAATCCATTTCCTTTCGAGAAAAAATATTGGGTCGACATGTATGTTTCAGTTTCAAGGATCAGGAATTTAATTTATCATGTTATATATGTCCTATTTTGAGATGTCTGCATATTTTCAGCACTTTAGACAAAATGTATCATTTAATTATTTAAAGCTCATGAAGCAGGCTTCTCCATGGTTCCAACTATTTAAAATGTTTTGTCTGGCCATCCTGCTATTTGAGAATACCAGTTATTTCCTGTGAAGTTAATTGAACATCTTCTCTTGAACAGATTTTGTCATTCAGCAGCTCTTTCGTTCATGAAAATGTTAGCTGGAGAGCCAATGGGAGTTAAGATATTATATTAGTTGTCCAATAAAATTCTATATATATATACACTGTACATATTATATTATGATCATAGACCAATAATGTTGGTATTCATGAAGCTCTTTTTGAGACCTTTTCATATTTTCCTTTTGCTGAGAATTGAGGGGCCTTGAGAGACCACTTAGACTTGACCGATTTTCATGCAATTTTGATAGAGTTCTTTTTTCACCATTTCTCCTGAAATGAGAGGGTGTGAAAATGTAAAATTGAATTTTTTTAGGCCACCCTGGTATTCGCCATGAGGCCTCCCACTAAATGTATGAAAACTAGAAATGTCCTAAGGGTGAATCACACATGTATCCGTAGTTAGTGTATATCCCTGTGTGTAATATTTCAGTCAAATCTTGGCTCACAGGATCACTGCTGTCTTGGCTAAATACACATTTCCTGGCCATCCCACTGACCCAAACTATCCACCTGTCTTTGATTTTACTCTCCTGTCTTTCTGCCCAGGAGTAATTTACCAGTTTGTTATTGCTCTCTTATTTACCATTGGCAACACTGCTCTTGCATCTACAGTAGCGGACAAAAGTTTAGGCCACGTCAATTTTTTGGCAATATCTGGAAAAATAGGTGCTCAGCTGAAAAATTTCTGCATGGATTTTCTTGCCTATGTGTCAGGGAAGTTCTACAAGAGAGAAAACTTGATCTATTTTTAGCACTTCCTTGAATATGTATGATAAACAAAAATTTCAGGTGGTCTAAACTTACGTCTGATGCTTGCTTGCATCCACAAAGGCCCTTAATGGCATTGTGCATTACCGGAAAGGTGGCTAAATTATTCAATGTTATTTTAGACAAGTTATTCAAACATGTTTCTTGTGATTTAAAGGCAATTAGTCATGAAACAGGAAAGAACACTCTTTTTAATAATTTTAAAAATTTCAACTTAGGAGGTAATAATGGTAAATCAATGAGCCAAAATTGTTAATAAATAAAAGGTCAACTAAAAACAACTAAGAAAATATGTGTCTGACACATTTTCATCCTTTTAATGGAGTATAAATACACTTGACACCCAGTTATACCAGCCCATTCTCCCTCTTAGTTCCAATCTATGAACAGAACCAGCTTTTGGGGCTTAGTTCCAGTCTAGTGTCCAAACTACACTAGTTACTGCCCCAGACTGGAACTTGCTTAGTTTCACCCTGGGACCAGAACTAAGAAGTGCAACACACCAGCTCCAGTGGACAACATAAAATCCGGGACAAGGGGATGCAGAACTGGGCAGAATGGCCAGGAGAATCCAGGGCGGACTCAGCAGCCCAATTAATGGTCAAGGAGCCAGAGACTGGCTGCATGTATAATTGTACAATCAAATTTTCAGTATCAGGTGTCAAAATATCAGAAAAGATTCAATGACCTTGTCTAAAAAAACCTTCAGTTGCTGGTTGGGCCCTTCCAATTCTGCACTCTGGTCCCGGGTTTTAAGTCAGCTATGTGCAATGCAGATGCAGTGCCAGACCTTCGTCTGCTATAGGCACACAGCATTAAATGCTTTGACAACCTCCTACAACTCAGATCTGACTTCAGTTGCTGTAAATTATTAAAAGTGATTCATCTGCATTAAAAAAAATTCTTAGCACAATTATTTGCTTCTTCTTTTGTTAGTTTCCACCGCTTTTTCAATATGCTGCATTCAATGTCTATGGTCATCTCTAAACACCCATTCATCCACAAGAGGGCGCATTAAAATTTAGTTTCCCACTTGATATATTACCATGAACAATTAAAACATACAAAAGTTAAAGAAATTAATTCAATGCAATCAATAATTGCTAATGAAAATGCTATTGATTTGTCACCATCATTAATCGCTACACCTCGTCACCTTGTTGGTGATGTGGAAAAATTGGTCACAAAAGTACACCAGAGGGAGTTATTTTATTAGTTGCAAATTTTCGCTAGGGGGACCGCTCAAAAGTGTGCTCCAGGGGGCTCCGGGGGGCTCAGTCCTGATGCTCGGCCTAGCCCAGACGCTCGGCCTGATGTTTTAGTACACGAAGTTCGCCCGTCGTCGGGCTACGGGGGGGGGGGGGATTCTCACTAACAGGGGTGTATAAAGCCAGGGGGAGGGTTGTTCTCACTAAGAGAGGCTGTATAGGTGCCGTTGGAGGGTACTGCATTTTTTTTTGCTTCTTGGATTAAAATGGTTTGGTATTTTAGCATTTCCGATTAATTTGGTCCGGTTTCTGCTGCCCCTAGGTATTTGGTATCATTAGAATCGTCTTGAAAAAAAGACACTTCCTACTTTGTATATGGTATCTCAATCATGAAGATTAAATTGGTTTCAGCTTTCAGGTATTTGTACTGAAAGATTAAAATGGTTTGTGGTTATGGCGTTGATTTCCGGATTAGAATGGTTCCAGTTTTTTAAATTGCCGTGGCGCATCCCCATGCAAAAGTCGGGGAAGTACCCCCCCTCACGGGGGCCAGCCCAGACAATGCGCGGATCATCTGGGGGGGGGGGGTTTCTTCGGCATTCAGGGTACCCACTGAAATTTGGCGAGCAAATTCCCTGTATTTTCCCTGATTTTTCCCTGCTTTCCCAGATGTTTTCCCTGACATAATTTGGCCTAGCGTTGTGTTGTCGCTGCATTATCGTCGCAAATCGGAAACCAAAATCTATTACTTTTATGGATTTTTGCTTAAATTTTAGGGCTAGTCCCACGCGTTATACAAATACGGCATGACATGAGTGCAATATGAAAATTTATTTGCACTCATAAATTCATATTGAACGAGGGCTTTTAGTATTTTATCCTCCAATAATTGCAACCACTCAATTTTTTCTGGCAGCAACTCAATGTCTCTTTTCTGTCCCATTTTAAAATTTCTGTAAAAGTGAATTCCTTTAGTTTCTAAATTTACACATGTAGGCCTTTATGTATCCCTTGGAAAACTGGCAGTAAAATTTTTGAAACATTCACAAACAACAAAAAGGAAGATTAAAATGTTTATTGACAATTCAGGGTAGTTATTATTTATCAATTGTTAAAATTGTACAGTATACCAATTGTCTGCAGTATAGATACACAGTTTGCTTCATAATCTATTCAATAATTTTCAATTCATGATATTTATAAATACTAATACCGTGTGTTTTCTTGACAGAATGATGGCAAGGTGTAATTTAATTTTCTCCCACAGCCCTGCAAAAAGCTTGAAAACGAGCAACATTCACAATTCAAACGAAAACGACATTCAAGATGACGCTAAATATATATAAGTAAGTCATAAAAGTAGGCCAACTGAACGCAGGCCTATAGACCCTGATGTAGACCGAGATGATCCATGACTTGACTATCAATGAACTTGATTACGGACAAACTTGACATGAGTATCTGAGACCAGGTATTTTCAACAAACTTATATTTGAACAATGGACAAACTCGATATCAATTTAGACAGTCTTTGTGCAACAAATATATATACACTAATGACAGTGTCATAATAAACTGATCGATTTTAAAACATCATTATTTAATCCTTGGCAAGGTAAATAACTAAAAAAGTACAATACATCCTCCATATCCTCCATAATAATTATAATGAGTCAAATGCATGTATGTAAATTAAAGCCTGAATTCCATTAATACTGATACAAATCATCATTAATCATGTGAATACATCAACAAGCTCAATTAAAACAGTATTATCTCTTTTCAATTTTCATCACCTTGCATCAGAGGGCGACCATTTAATATCTAAGAGGGGGCTTTGGGTTTAAAAAACATGAATATATGTATCAAACTTGCTCAGTTTTGTCAGTCTTATAACAAATAATTTCTGCTAGGGGTATTTTTTAACAAGGTTTAGCTTGATCTAGGTATTGATATTCTGAGACTTCACAAGCTTGAATTATATATAACTACTTCCGCATGTACTGTCAAATAAATAATTTCCTAGTGAGGAAAACTCCAAGCCCCCCCCCCCAATTATCTAATGGTAGCCCCCTTGAGAATGGACATAAATCCTCAGTTTTCACCAAATCTTCTTGAAATTTGGAATCCTGCTTCGGAACATATTTTACAGGTAATGACACTCTATACAAGGACATATAAAAGCAAGGAAAGATATGGTTTGGCTCCATCTTAAAAAGCAACCATCCTGATTGACGTGACAGTGGTGAAAGCATCAGACAAATTTATGACGTCACATAACCATTATCAAAGGCCACTACGTCGACATAACCAATAACCACAACCGCAAGCAGTGTCAACGCTCGTCTCTTAATGTTAGATTTTTCAATGTGTGCCTGATTGTCAGGCCAATACCTGTACCTAATTTTGTGTCTGGAAGTGAAAGACTAAGCTCGATCAATAGCTATTCGTTTTCAAAGAAACAGACAAGCCAAAAATGAACTTAGCAAATCTTTTAACTACAATGTCACATATAAAGGAAACACATTCTCATTAATATACATATTGTTCAATCTAGTTCCTCTTTATATAATAATAACAGTGGTATAGCTAACAAAATTGTATTTGACAATGAAAATAATTATCTTAAATGCTGGTTAAAAAAAAAATTGAACCACTGGTACGGTAACAACTAGATTCATCAACCAGCAAAACCAAAGAGTGAAACCATTTCAAAAGTAAAACATAAGTAAATCATTTAGCATTGAAAAGTTGAAAACATAACACTACTCAGTCCCTAGAGATCTTTGAGTTTAAGTTATGGTTATTTTATCCTTAATATTATGCTGAATGTGAATATCTATTCTTTTATACAACAAAATTGGGATGACCCATGTTTAGCAGATTCGCTTACATTTGCTCACTGAGTCACTAATTACTGATACAATTAACTTCTCCTCATG
This sequence comes from Platynereis dumerilii, assembly GCA_026936325.1. Lineage (NCBI taxonomy): Eukaryota > Metazoa > Annelida > Polychaeta > Phyllodocida > Nereididae > Platynereis > Platynereis dumerilii. The sequence goes on from JAPTHN010000011.1 coordinate 24,818,070, forward strand.
CATTAAGACAATAACAAAGGCTGCACAGCAGCAAACCGTCAGTATTTTTAAATAACACATCTGTAAAATTTACTAACAGACACATTTCATATTCTAAACATAAAACCTTTCGAGATTTAATACGCATTAAACATTCACAAATTGCATAAAAAAGACTTTGCCTTAGGTCATGCTTCTGAGGTAAAAATTAAGTTATACAACAAGCAAAATATCATTGTTTACAATTTTACATATCTAAAAATAATAATTAAACTTGAAAGTGCAAATAGGTGACAATTTTTTAAAACGAGAATTGGATGATATCATTTTGAGAAACTACTAAACATTATGACACAGTGATTTTAAGACAAGGAAGGACTGACAGGTTAACTGTTAAAGAGTACTCTCGGCACTTCCATCTTTTCTTGACATCCTGAAAATAAGAATAACTGAGATTAAATCATTTGAAAAAATTTTGTTGTTATAGTCTGTTATGGCACTTTGTTACAGAATGTGTACACATCAGACACCTATTATAATAAATGTTCTGTCAGACAAGAATACTTTTTAAGATGGCTCGATATGGATGAACTTTCTGAGATTGAGTTTTTTTTTTAAATAGCCAGTTCAAAATGATCCGAAATATGGTTTCTAGCAAGGATATGTAAACTTGGTCGTTATCAGCCTTTTAAAATAATATTTGAGGTTAAGTACAAATGAAAAGCAGTTCACGCAAATCCCGAAAAGGTCAATTATTTTTTTTACATTTTTACTGTGAAGTTTTCCCTGCTATCAGTGGTCATGCATCCAATATTATGCAATGAAGCATGAAATTAAAGAAGACTATTTTATGGAAGAGCTTATAATGATTTCTGGGAGAGATATTTTGTTTAAAGGACTTTATAAAAATTTAGATTTTTTGAAAATTTTAACTTTTTTATAAACCATGGACATGATGGTGCTAAAAAAATTACGACATGGAATTTATTATTTCTTTGTCATTTATTTCCAAAAATTGCGAGGCACGATATAATGCATATTATATAATAGAGGGTTTCCTTCCACGACAGAAATTGATATTAAAATTTATTTATATCACCAAGTAATTTTGAGAAATTAGACCTGCTTGCTGAAAATCACCTGTAAATATTTTCTATTATGAATATGAGTATCAAGCTGAAATTCCTGAAGTATGTAGTCATCTACATAGTGCATCTAATGCTTTAAACAAAGTCTCCAACCCTAATAGAAGTGGTACAAATGGCAAACGAAGCAGACGATGCATGAAATTCTTAGAAGTGAAAAAAGATGCTGAAACAGTGTCAATGCGCAGCTGCAATGGTGATGATACAATTGATAGGGCCTGCCTGGCTGCGCGTGAATGTGCGCAAACTACCACTTTGCATGAGTAGCTAATATATGAGCCATTATTTTTCAGCAACATGCCGAAGTACTAGATACAGTGAATTGCAACCAACTGTAAGTTAGTATTATACAGAGACTACATTTTCTAAATTATAAATTAACTTTTCAATCAGTTGAAATAGGTACAACCTTCTTTAATTGGTAATAAATTGCATGGTTGCATATGATCACAGAGGCAGATAATTTGTGTCATTTACCCCGGAGGCACCTTAAGGTGGCTCGCTACTCGTGCAAAGTGGTAGTGAGCGCACATCCACGCGCAGCCAGGCAGGCCCTATCTGTCGTGACGTCACCACCCTGCTGACACTGCTTCAAGATATTTTTTCATTTTGAGAATTTCATGCATCGGCCGCTTCGTTTGCAATTTGCGGCACTTCTACTGTGGTTAGAAACTTCTCGTTTGGAGCATTAGATGCGCTATGACGAATTCTATAATCTGACGGACTTTCAGTTCTCTACTCTTAGTAGAAAATTTCTGCAGGCGATTTTCGGCAAGCATGTCTAATTTATCAAAAATGACTCTGTGATATAAATAAATTGTTGTATCAATATCTAGGCACGTTGGGCCATATGTCTGTATCATTATATTGTTCCTCACTTTATTTGGAAGCAAATGACAAAGAAATAAAGAATTCTATCTCGTACTTTTTTTTTTGCGCTATGGTTCATAAAAAATATTTAATTTTCAAAATTGAAACTTTTTTTCCGAACCCCTTGAAAAGTTCTTTAAACTAAATATATTTCTCTGGAATTTTAGTCAGCTTTTCCATCAACCTTTCCTCTTTAATTCCATGCTTCATTTAATATCATAGGATGAATGGCCACTGAATGGCATGGAAAACTTCACAGTAAAAAAATTAAGAAAAAAATTGAGTTTTTCAGGTTTGCATGGATTGACTTTCTTTCACATAACCTCAAATATTTTGAAAGAAAGGCTGGTAGCGACCACTTTTGTTTATATATCCTTGCTATAAACTATATTTTGGATCATTTTAAACTATTTTAGAGAAATCCTATCTTAGAAAGTTCACGAGTATCGAGCACTGCAAAAAATTCATAAAAATATAATTACCGTGTGAAGTATTCCGAAATCAAATCGGTATCGTGGATATTATGGGAGGGTTCCCATGTATCGTCTTTGGAGGAAAACCCCTCCCATCGTATCTGATACCAGGTGCATCCCTTGTCACGTTTAGTGTCAAGAATTTCCTTGACCTTGTAGATCCCTGTAAAGGAAATAGATAAATTGTAAAATGTACTGACAGAAGTTGTTTACTAGTAACAATTTTTCCAGGGTGGTGGAAAATTTCAAGCGACAATCTTATAAGAAACAGAAAATGTAATTTTGTTAGCATATTCTTGTTCACAATGCATAGGCCTATATTTTTTATTATAGTTGTACTAGAATTACATCGTAAAGTGAATTCCCCGTAGAACTTTTTAGAAATGGTTAACATTTAAATCAACCTAAATAACAGTATAAATTTCTAAATGTGGCTCAACTTATCTGTCTGTAGCTATTCATTACTAGTCTTATCCATATCTGTCCATAACTATCAATTTCTATTCGTTTGTATACACTGGAATCTCTTTACATCAATCAGAATATCAAAAGATGTAGTTAAAACAAATACCTGCACTCTTTTTCTTGTTTTTAACACACTTTCCACCTGGAAGCAAAATTCAGAATTAAAAAGTATTTGTGCTAACGGACAGCATTCGAACCTAAGGATGGGTGGATGGATGATTGGGGCTTTACATACTGTATTAATGCATTTGGTAGGCTAATTAGGACAGGAGGAGGTCACCACAATGAGCCACCAGAATGATGGAAACAGCTGTCCAACATAGGCCCATGTGAACAGGCAAAACCTGGATTCGAACCCTTGACCCAGAGATCGGCAGTCTTGCTACCACTAGATCAACCCTTCGTCCCTCCCCCTTCGCACCTAGGATGCAACCTATTCAATATGCTGAAACAAAGTTCTGATTAACTGACCCCGGCTCTCTGACAATAATTTATGCAAAATCAGCCTATCCAATCATCTTATATCATAATAATAGCCATAGGATGATTAACACTGGGCACCTTTAACTCATCAAAATTAATTATTTGCACTGTTCCAGAAATTTTTTTAGAATTTTGGCCAAAAAATCACATTTTTCCACTTTAAGATATGGGAGCAAAATATTTACCTCCTACAACAAGGCCAGTAATGCATTTCATATTGAAGGCCATTGAATTTCCCATCTTTTGATATGCTGATTGACCCTCTATGGCCAAGTTACAGGTGATTTCATTAGTATGCGATTCTTAGGTTCTACACCCACCAAGTAAATGCCATTTCAAGTTAATCTGATTGGTTTAGAAACAACAGAACGTCACACATTTGATTTATCGAACATATAATGTGCTGGTTTAGCATTGATTCCTCACAGCCAAGTGTGAATGACAAGAATCGCATGGTAATGAAATCACCTGTAACAACCCAGTTCCCAGAAATTCATCTTGGGAATTTGTCAAAAAAAACGCATTTTCCAAATACAAATCTGGAAGCTATACATTTATCTGGGACATCAAGGGCAGTAATGCATATCATATTGCAGATCATTAAATTTCCCATCTTTTGGTATGCTCATTGAACTTCTATGACCAATATAACTACCAGGCTCCCAGAAATTCAGTAGCGGTATTTTAAAAAAATTCACATTTCGCCACACATGAATCTGAGTGCTTGGCATTTGTAGTCCTATTGACCAGGGTCCTCTCTCCATACACTAGGCCCAGTAGCTGCAGCAGTTCCTTTAATCTACATTCGAGTTCATCTAACTGGAAGCTGACTGGAGGTTGAACTGACGCTGGGAATGGCTCCTGGCTTCATAACACAAAGCTGGGAAGAAGCTGGTACTGGCTGCATTTCTTGTAAATCATCATTAACATGTAGATCTCAGTGGTATCTAATTTTCTGAAAATTGCGAATTTTACTGACTTCTGAGTGCTTACAAAAACTTCATCCGAAAAATCTCTGAAGGCGTCTTAATGAATTTTGTCATACTGCTTACTGACAAGTTAGCTTCTGCAATAATGCTATTTTCAGTAGGGGGAACCGGGGCACATTGGGACGTGGGGCACTATGGGACGGTGGGGTTCACTTGGTTCCTGGCAAGGTATATGATATTGCAGTGCCATCATATCTTTTAATTTCACATCCTGATGCTCCTAACGTTCTATAGAAAAAAATACAGCCACATGCAGGAGAATGGCGAGGAAAAGTTTGTTTTCCTACAACATAAGTAAATTTGGAGGGGTTCAATTCAAACCATTCTGTGGACAAACCATGAACAATGAGGCTCCCTCAATGCTTGCACAAATTTGATGTATCGTAACGAACAGTTATGAATTGCTATCCTGATAAACACACTCACTGGTGCATGAGAAATTAGCATTTTGTTGTTAAAGTCATATCGGGGCTCATTGGGACAGTGAGTAAATTTAGGGCACATTGGGACGCACTTAATATGGCAGAATTTAAGTGTTCAAGGCAACTGAATGATCAGGGACAACACACAATAGGTATTCAGGCCACAGTGAATAGGGGCATAATGAATTACCATGCTCTGTGAACAAATTTATTGCAAAGCACTGTGCGTTATTTACATATGTCCGCACCCAGGACAGTTTACGTTAAAGGTTTAAAACTGTTGAAAGTTATTAATTATTGGCACTGCAAGGTGTTAATGCACTACTTATAGGTGTTAATGCACTAACTATAGTCGTACGCACTACTTATATGTAATATCTATTGCACATGGAGTGCTAAAATGATTTTTTAATTGATGTCCCAATGTGCCCATTCGGGGCACATTGGGACAGTCATGATTACGACTCACATTTTTCTGTCTGGTTGCAAAAGGGTAGGTGCACTCTAATTTATTATGCCTTGCATTTAAGCTCAATAGTATTGTTGATATTCATGCAAACTTCTGAGTTGCTCATTACTTTCAGCATTGAGCAAAATTAGTAGATGTTAAAAGCGTCCCAATGTGCCCCGGTTCCCCCTAGTCTATTTAGAGTATCCAGACCTAGCTGTGGGACAGCGATTCAAATCAGAAAGATTGTGAAATAGCTCCGTAGTCCCATGTTTGCAAACCCTGAAAAACATATTTTTAGTGTGAAAATGGCCTTATTGCGGATCTTAATACCTTAAATTATGAAAATTAATGGGTTCTGGTTATTCCGATATTTTTGGTGATCGCCATGCTGATTTTGCAAAGTATTTTAGGTCATATACAAGAGAGTTGGTGCATCCAAAACCTGGAAAAATCAGCTTCTTTTCTGAACTCTTTTACTGTGATGCCTTTCCATTCAGTGGTCATGAATCCCATGTTTGCAACGAAGCATGATATTTTAAATATTATTGAAAGGCTGATTACAATTTCAGAGGGATATATTTAATTTAAGGACCTTCCAAGGGGCTCAGAATAAAGTTTTGATTTTGAAAATTTTACCATATCTTAAAAATCATAGAGCTCAAAAAATTGAAGGGATAGAATTTCTTATCTCTTTGATATTTACTTCCAAAACTAGTCAGAAAGAATAAAGCGAATTAAAAAAGGGTTCCTTCCACGATGGAAATTGATAAAAATTTATATCAACAAGTCATTTTTGAAAAATAGACGCGCTTGCCTAAAATCGCTATTGGGAGTAGAATGCTGAAACTCTGTCAGATTGTGGCAGTCGTCATCATGCATATAATGCTGAAAACCAGAAGTCTCCAATCCTCTTAGAAATGATACGAACGCAAAAATACGGCAGCCTCATGAAATTCTTAACTTTCGGAAAAAGCTGATGAGTCAGCAGAGAAGGTGACGTTACATTAGATAGGGCCAGCATGGCTGCGCATGAATATGCGTTAATGACACAAGTTGCCAGCCACCTTACTCCCAGCACTGACAGCACCGAATTATAACTTAGAAATCCTGTCTGCACCCAAATAATGTTTTTTTTCTTCCAGCTAGAAGAAATGTTTTTCCGAATGTTTGGCCAGAAATCTACTTTAGTTCTTCAAAGTTAGACACACACAAATGCAGGACATAAAATTGTGCGTTTTTCGCAAAAATGACCCAAAACGTAATGTGACATCAGGTGCCCACTGGGAAAAGTTTAGTGCAAAATTTGAATAAAGCTTAATGTAAAATTTGCCCTGTATTAGCTGAAATTCTGTTGAAATCAAGACTTTTGGATGTCCCTATACTCCCTTTTATTAGAAAAATTAAACTCACATCATTAAGCAGTAAAACGAACAAGATGGCATAAGCAAACCTACTAAATTGTGTGTTTGATGCATAATCTGAATAAATTGCATATATGTTAATAAAATATTATTGACATGGAAACTACCAGGTCTTTACGTCACTTAGAATAAAGCCTGTATCTTGCAAGTAAATAGCACTGAACTTAATATACCAGAGTTATTTGGAGTTTAGTTCGATGACATAGGCCTACTAACCTTGTGTTTCACCAGATCTCTTCCTCTTACGAACTGGACGGGGCCTGGATGGGACTTAGTCTATAAAATCAAAATACATTTGCATGACAATTTACTGAGGTTAACAAATTTTCAATGTTGTCCCAGAACACAGAGGATAAAAAAATTAAAGAAGGTAATGAATTTGCAACACTCAGAACATCTTTCACATACATTTTGACCAGAACAGTAGTGCTGCAAGAGACAGTTATACGGTTATTGCTTTTGTTAGGGAGCAGTCCCTAAGTCTACTCTATAAAGTCGGCTAGTGAAGTCATAGTTAGGTTCCCATGCAGCAAGTTCATGTTCAGTTCAGTCAAGTCATGCTTGAGTCAGCTAAAGTCAAGTCATTGTTGCATATAAATTATTAAAAGTTTACCAAAGAAATGGGTTTGGTACCATTCTAAACAGCATAATGAGCAGAAGATTTATTTCACACTCCAATTATCTGATTTTGTAAACTACATGCAACTTTAAAAAATGCAAAAACTATGAAATTATCCAAGTTAAAATGCACTGTTGAAGAATATTTAAATTTACCCGAATGATAATAGATAGTAGTAGTGTAATAGAGGATCCCTAAATCCTTCAACTTTATGTAGTACAGGGCTGCACTTGCCACATCTATCCATCTATCTCCCTTATTAACGGGTTTTTCAAAATGACAAAAGAGAGTGGCAAAAATTCAGATTTCAATCATTTTGATCAAAAAAGTTTGATAAATTGATATAATCCGCATTTCGGGCAGTTTTCATTCAAATAGACCAAATATATGGGTAGTAACACACTATTTTTGATGATTTTTCAGAAATGTTTTTTCAAAAAGGTAATTAAATTTTCCCCAGAAACATACATGTTCCTTTAAAATGATTTCAACTGTCCTATGTTATGGGTATGTTATGGGTCCTTCAAATTAATAAGTGCCACTGAAGTGAGTATTAACACAGCAAATGACGAAAGAAGCTTGATTTTTGGCCCGTTTTTTCTTTTTAATCCTGATTTTAAGTCATGACATGGCATGAAATTGCAAAAAAATGTTCTGTTTTTGCTTAAAATCGATTGTATATGATATAATAAGTTATAACTGATGAAAAACAATACAAGCATTTTGAATGAAAATTTGTTTTTTGATTGGATATTGTGTTTATAGACAATTTGGCGCCAAATTTTCAAAAAAGCTTCATATATGCCATAATATTATTGGCTAGGTCATGTAACATGTTCCAACTATTAAAATATTGTGGTAATTGTCACAACAGGTAATGTTGGTATGATTGCTCCACTATTTACAAGAAAAAATTTAAATAAGATCTAGACTTTTCTGAGCGTTACGCGTGCGACAAGGTAATTTTTGTATTTAATCACCAGGTACCCGTCACTAACATGTATTAGTTCATAATTTCTTGAAGCTTCACAGATTTACTATGTTTCAAGTCAGTCCAGGTTAAAATCAGAGCTTTCATAGCTTTCTGCCACATGAAAGTACTTCTTGCGTTACGCATGCGACACATGCACCTTCCCTCATATTTATTGGTTTTTTTTCATGAACTGGATTTTTCACAAGCACAAAAGGCTCAAAAACAACTAACTAAGTAGAGATGATACTAGAACTCAATGGCAAAAAGATTCAATTGGCATGTGCAAAACGGAAATTACAACATCCCAGATCAGGAAGCTTCTAATTTGACCGAATTTTTCTAAGTCAACTTATGAACACCAAGAACTCAATGATGTCAAAACAATCATATAAATATACTAGTTTCGATGAACTTATGAAGCTTTTGGATATAGAGATAAATAGAAAATTAAGAAAATGACAATGAGATATGTCAAATTTCATAAACCTAAAATAATTTTTTACGGTGACACCCCCTCTTCTTAAAAGGTATTTTCATGGGCACTGATAACAAGTAGTACATATAAACTGCTGCAAGTAAACCTTGTCTAGTTGGTCATGATAAGCATTGTTGTTACTTTGCCAAAGTAACTGATTATGTTACAAATCACTTGAGAGAGTAAGGCAATTATGTGAAAAATAGCCATGCATGGCACAGTGAATCAGGAGCAGTGCTATTGGGGACACAAGGAATTACTATATTCCCTCAGCACTGACAAGAAAGTACTGAGAATAGTCTAAACCGGTGATCACACATATGACACTTTGAGACATGTAATGAATTGTTTAAAATTGTTATCCCTTGGTACCATGGGATTTTTTACCACATAAAATATTCTTTCAATTTTCATTCATTGAAAAATTTTTTTTTTAGATATATCCACTGTTTAATTTCTCATAAAATAAATGGTACTGGTTCACTGTGCCTCCGGCACTGATTCACTGTGTCTCAGGGTACAGAGAATCTTTTTTATTTTTTATTTTGCAGCCTACACCTATCTGAAAAATCTCAAAAAGTGGGATTATTTTGTTAGCATGCATGTGTAGGCGACACATGTACCTTCCTCTAAAGCGTTTCATAATGAAAATATAATTATCAATCTTTGATGTGTGGCTTAAATAAACATCACTGATTCACTGTGCCCCCACTAAACAGAGATATTATATGTATATGTTATATCTATTAGCAAAATACAATAACATTGTGTACACTACCTTTCATTTTAGCAGGGCAATCATCAGATACACTTGGCATTGGGACTGCATCAATAGCCTGCGACATCTGCCTGCTCTGAAGCGATATGTAGAAATCTGAAAGAAGCAGTTGAAATTGGCCAATGCTATTTGCTCATAATATATTCCCAGTGGTGGATCAAGGGGAGGGGGCATTAGGGGGCCCCGGCAACCTTGGTCCAGTACACCACTTAGATCATATAACACTTTGAAGAAAATATTGAGCAACGAGGCCCACGTGAGCCCGCCAAAGCCAAAACGATGCCGGCCCCCTCCTATACAACCCTGTCTGGATGGCCACTGAATGTTCCTAATTTTTTTTTACTGACCAAAGTTCTTCATGGCTTATAACAGGTTTACATATTATTGCTTGTCTTTGTGAATTCACTCAATTCAGGTGTATATAATCATATTCCACATTCAAAAATACGACCACTTGCACCAACTTTAAAAATGCAGGTAAATTAAAATCCAATCCTTTTTCTGTAAAAAAAAAACTGATATTGACATTGCAAAGATCCAAATTGGCACATTTGTCGTACTACGATCTTTTCATGAAATTTTAAAAAAATGCACATCCATAGTGACTGCCTCTGCACATTAAATGCGTCCTATTTAGGGCTGTCACGACACGCCAATCCCATAATATGATACATATGATGATATCATGATTAAGATATGACACAAGACATGATACTGAGTGGAGAAAAAATATTTAATTTTGAAGTACTTAAATATCAACTTTGCACATACCTGACAGTTCACTCCTCGATTGGTCAACACTGTTTTCTTTTTCTGGTGAGGGCACAAAGGATTCTGCAAAACAAACGTAGTACACGTATTAAAATAATCTTTAATTTGGGTGGAATTTACGCAATATCAACTTTGCACATACCTGACAGTTCACTCCTCGATTGGTCAACACTGTTTTCTTTTTCTGGTGAGGGCACAAAGGATTCTGCAAAACAAACGTAGTACACGTATTAAAATAATCTTTAATTTGGGTGGAATTTACGCAATATGACTTCCAATTTGTTAATTCTCACCATCAATATCCTCCACCCAAACCTCCATGGCTACTTCTTCGCCCTCAATGGGACGGAACAGCTGGCCTTGTTGAATGTCATTATCTGCAATAAATTTTTATTTAATCTTGTTAAATAATAATTATGGGATGACAGTGGTACTGTAGTTCATGTTATTATTATACCATTGTGTATTTTTATATGATAATGTGCTTTTTGAAAATGGATCCAATAGTGCTAATACAGCACAGTATACTAAACCAAGGTAATAAATGAATTTGCAGATCATATATCTGTAAGTACTCAGCTGATATCCTTTTCAAAATTATCGAAGATCAGATCTCTCAGAATGTACTCTTGAAGTCACATAGATTTCACAAAAATTGGTTTAGAAGAGGTAGTTTTAAATGATCACGGCAATGGGCATTTAACCAAAGAGAGAATAATTAAATATGATATTCTCTTTTACCCCCATGGGGATTGTACACAAAATCGTCTGAATATTTTAGCAAATCAGACCATTCCATGTTCACTGCTAGACTACAGCAGTGTCTGATGCATCTGGGAAATGTCTGACTTCATCAAAGCTTTACTGATTGAATGGTTGTTACATGAAATAGATTTGAAACAAGTAAATATTATGACGGAAATCAGTTTAATGGGACGTATCACTTCCGCTTAAGTAAAAGCTTCCAGTTCCAGCAGTAATGATATGATTTCAGTTCCTCCATCATTGCAGCCAACATCTTGTCAGATTCTCAAAATTTGAATAAATTAGATAAAAGTCTAAAAATTGTTGAAGGACAGTCTTGAAACTGACACAACAAGTATCTAGACTTGTTTTTTTTAACTTTCAATGTTCACTTCACTCTATTTTTCAAACACCTAATAAATATTACTCGTATTTGCCATCTTTTCCGCTATTAGCATAATACCTGTGAAGCCAGCATGAAGTTTGGGGTGGGGGGGGGGGGAAATTATCTGATTAGGCCTGTTATTGTTATTAAAATATTAGTTTGGAGCATTAAACATGGCCAAGGACATTTTAAGCAGTTGTAGGAAGATGCATTCCAGTTTTCATGACTGGGAAATCAGCAGTTTGGTTGGAGTAGCGTTAAGATTGCTGTGAATGAGCAAAACAGCCAAATGGAATTTAAGACTGCTAAATGCAACCCAATTCTAATGATCATGGTTCACACATTTTACCAATACTTGAAATGAGACATTTTTAAAAGAGAGTCCTGTTCTTTCCTGTAATAGAATTAAGCTGTTTTTGAAGTTACAGTTTCATTAGGCAATCATATATGTACATTGAAGTTACAAAGAACATTTTTCTGAGTCAGGGCTGTTGCAAATTTGACAAAAATGCAATTTTTACAATTTCATTACAAGCAGTGCGTAACATAATTTTGGCTTATTCCACACAGGGATCAACACCTGTTTCTGGAGTCATTCAAACACCACCCAATCACTCACCAGTATCATGCAGATCAACAACTACATTTTATACTCACTCTTCAACTTGATCTCATCCCGCACCCAACCACCAAACGCTGCCTTTATCCGCTTCTTCTGAAGAATCGCCTCTGACTCTGGCGAATTAGACATGGCCTCAGAGAAGTTCCTCTGGGGGTTTATTTTATACCCCAGGAAAATGGCATGCATGCCGATCTGCTCCAAGCGAATCATCTGAAAGAACAAACGATTTAAAACTAATATACTAATGAACTGAACAAATAGCATTTTCTCATCCCACTACTTTCAACATATAAAGAATCCCAGTCTGTAAGGTTTCAAGAAATATATATACCAGGTATTAATGGCAGAGTGAAAATATGATAATGCACCTCATTCCAGCCCAAAAGTTTGGAAACCGGTGTGTTGTTTGCCACTTGATTAGTGTCACACAAAATGGTTTCTGGGTGCTCGGCTTCTACATTAGAATATACCTGGTAGACCTGAATGAGTTGCTCTCAAAAATAAGAATGTGTCAAAGTTAGTGAACCTTGAGCAATGCAATTTAATTGATATGGGTGACCACTTGTTTAGAGCCATCAGTATTTTTGAAAGCAATGAAGGAAATTTAATGCCCTTTATACAGAAACTACATAAAACTTATGATACAAGGTACCTCTTCCTATTATGATGTAGTTTTTTCTGATCAGATAAGAATCCATATTCTTACATACACAAGCATATATCTCTAACATTGATCCAATGGCAAATAACACACCGTTTCCAAACTTTTGGCCTGCAGTGTACAAAAGGAGGTCAATTGAAATTCTTCGTCGTGCACTTAACCTCTATTGTTTAATTATTCCATAATAAATGTAATCAGTACTACTCTATTCTAAAATTGATACAATATCCTTCATGAAAGTTACTAAAACTTTATAAATAACAAGATATAGGCATGTGCTGCATTAAACTGTGTGTACAGATTTACCATCCTTGCTGGACTGATTTAACAGCAGGGTGGACTGATTTAGTGGCTCTACCCTTTAATCTTTGTTGCCATGATTTCAGCTCAATTTATTTGAATATTTGACCTTTTTTGGCTGTTGATGACAGTACGGAATATGCACGGTCCAAATTTTGGACTAAGTTTAATTTTTTTATCTATCTCCATTTTCCTGGGAATACAATTTTAGCCAAAAATGCATGGAATTTAACCCTCCTTGACTCTATATGGTGATGAAATAGCACAATTCACTAGTTAGCCTGGCACTTGATAATTTCAGGAACAATTTCATTCATGAGCCACCATAATTTCTAGTACAAAGCATGACATTTTACATAACTGATATACTCACTTCCCCTTGAATTTTGGCCAAAATGTATCCTGAGTTGGTGCTTCTGCTCCAGCTCTGCCTGCTTTTTAGCATCAGTGTCGACACTGAAATTATGCCGACACTGAAGCTCAGGGCAGATCTTCTGCCTGGGTGCCACCGATTTGCCGCATCCCGGGCAGGACTTGTACCCTGTCTTTTTGCCTGTGAAGAAAATTAACTATTTATAATTGATTGAACATTATTTTCATCATAATATTGCAAAAACAGAAAGAAGTCAGATTGATTGTCCAAGGAAAGCTCCAAACCCGACCTCAGGATATTAAAAGGCCGCCCCCTTACAAAAAGCAGATTCAACTGCCAGCAGAATAGCCATTGAGTGGCCAAGGGTTTGCTTCCACGCAGCCTATGTTGCAATGTGAAGTGGGAATCAAACTTCTTGTTTTTATAAAAATCGATAGCCGCCTAATTAGGATCATACATGATATACATGTGTTCGGCCCCTAACCAGGGCCGTAGCCTGCATTGGGGTGGGGGGGAGGCAGCTTCCCTAGAATTTGGCAGATATTTTTTTTAACATACAAAAATTTCACTTTTCTGCAAAATTCTGGCCTCCGGATCAAACTCTGCCCCCTGAGTCAGTCCGGCTCCATGGTCATTTCTGACCTTGCAAGTACCGACTCCTGCAATATGATTGGCCGAGAGAACAATGCAATCAACATCCCATTCACAGTTGCTTTGTGACGTCAGTACTGCCACTGATATGTGGACAGAAACGTCTGGGTAGAGTTGTACATGCTGCTTGAGCAGTGAGCAATCCCGGGTGGGCAGTCAGACCAAACAGTGAAACATAGTAACAGCACAGAGGAATGACAGTTTAGTTTGCATGTTGTGGCCATGTGGGACAAACTGTGCATCATTTGCTGAAGAAAAAAAACCAGCAGAACAAAATTACAACAACAACAGCACTTACTGTACGTTCCATTTTCTTCCATAGTGTCCAAGAAACAGGTACAAACACTCTAGAAAGCTGCTATGGGTCTAATAGGAGCTGGTAATAGGAGAAACAACAACTCTCTGACAAACACCTTGCTCTGCAAATAGGGCGGGCTGCAATGCCGGTAGGTTACGATTGATGATTCTCCCTGGACTCCGGAAAGGGATTTCCCTGAAATTGCCTGACCTCCAAGAGAGGGAGGGGGAGGGGGGAGGTTAGCTGAATTGACCACCACTGTAGGCCAAGCTAAAAAATCAAGAAAACTGATTAGAAGTAAGTGAATGCAATGAATGTAAGTTTGCAAGGAAGTGACCATTATAGTTTCAAGGGGGGAGGGTTCTTTTTCGTTTTGGGCTCGTTTTTTTCACATGTCTTAATTGGGTAAAAATGCATGCAGAAAAATCATAATGTCTTCAAGGGCTATTCAGGAAAATACTAAGCCCATTTCTGTGTTTACTTTTTCAATGGTAAATTTATATACAATAATGAAGAAAAGAGAGGGGGGAAAAATCCCAAAGCACCTGGTGGAAATTTCAGAACTAATCTTAAGTCTTATATCAGTTTAATGCGTGGAACGTAAAAAGTACTGAACTTTTTCATTTGAAATTTTTAATAATGTTTGGCAGTGACAGTGAGAGCATTTTTTTACCAATATAATTTTTTTAGATATTCTGTGCTTCGAGTAAAAAATAAAAATAATATAATTACACATTTCCGCTAATCCAATTTTTATGCGACTTTCCAGTTTTGAAGATGTGTACCAAGAAAATACGTGTACAAAATATGAAATCTGTATCTGTAAAATTGACAAAGTTTCAGTCAGTTAAAGTTTGAAAAAATTACCTATATTGTGCCTCAATTTTTGTCAATTAGTAAGCCTGTCTGGGGTTAATCTTGCTCCATATTAAAGGAATCGAGCATAAAATACCTCAAACTTAGCCTAAACCTCTTTATGCATTGTGTGAAAAGAAACCACTTTGCAGTGATACATTTCTACTTGGCATATGACTTGCTGCTCCTGAGTTGAGCAACTGGATTACAGATTCACTTTGCTAATTACGTATAAAATATAGTGTTAAAGTTTTGCACTAGTTAACTAGAACCAAGAAAATAGTTTAATTTTCTTTAGTTTTCAAGCAATATGACCCAAATTTAATAGAGAAATTTGATAAAAAGCAATCTCTTTAACTGATGATTATAAACTTCTTTTTCACTGTGCTGCCACCTAGCTGATGCTTTTTTTACATGTCTTAATAGGTAAAATGCATGCAGAAAAATCATAATGCCTTCAACAGCTATTCAGGAAAAATACTAAGCCCATTTCTGTGTTTACGTTTTCAATGTTAAATATACAATAATGAAGAAAAGAGACGGGAAAAAAATCCCAAAGCACCTGGTGGAAATTTCAGAACTAATCTTAAGTCTTATATCAATTTAATGCGTGGAACGTAAAAAGTACTGAACTTTTTCATTTGAAATTTTTAATAATGTTTGGCAATGACAGTGAGAGCATTTTTTTACCAATATAATTTTTTTAGATATTCTGTGCTTCGAGTAAAAAATAAAAATAATATAATTACACATTTCTGCTAATCCAATTTTTATGTGACTTTCCAGTTTTGAAGATGTATACCAAGAAAATATGTGTACAAAATATGAAATCTGTATCTGTAAAATTGACAAAGTTTCAGTCAGTTAAAGTTTGAAAAAATTACCTATATTGTGCCTCAATTTTTGTCAATTAGTAAGCCTGTCCGGGGTTAATCTTGCTCCGTATTAAAGGAATTGGGCATAAAATACCTCAAACTTAGCCTAAACCTCTTTATGCATTGTGTGAAAAGGAACCACTTTGCAGTGATACATTTCTCCTTGGCATATGACTTGCTGCTCCTGAGTTGAGCAACTGGATTACAGATTCATTTTGCTAATTACCTATAAAATATTGTGTTAAAGTTTTGCATTAGTTAACTAGAACCAAGTAATTAGTTTAATTTTCTTTAGTTTCCAAGCAATATGACCCAAATTTAATAGAGAAATTTGATAAAAAGCAATCTCCTTAATAGATGATTATAAACTTCTTTTTCACTGTGCTGCCACCTAGCAGATGGTTTTTTTTACATGTCTTAATTGGGTAGAAATGCTGCAGAAAAATCATAATGCCTTCAACGGCTATACTTATAAAGATAGAGTGAAAGACCAGAGGAAAGAACCACAAATGCACCCGGTGAAAATTTTAGAAATATAAACTTAACAGCAGTCCAACATGTTCTATAGTGACCAACAAATTCTTGGAGATGCTCTTAAATTCTGCACTAGAAGTTTTAGGTGCAAGTCAAAAACAACACATAATATATGTTGCAGGTATGGCCTTGCAAGCAATGGTATTGGCCAATTGGCCTTGTGTGGATTTTTCTGAGTATGATTTGTTATTTAAGAGATTAAACTGGTTCTTAGTATTGGCCACACATATTACATAACATTGAAGATAGGCCCAGTAATATCTCCAATACTAAGGGCCTACATTGAGAGATAGAAGCTCTACGCCCTAACCAGCTGGGCAGCACAGATGACTGCATACATAATGGAAAATTGTTCAATTATGAGCTGCACAAAATCTGTAAATGCACCTGACAACAGTAGCAATATATTCAACAATGAAAATTTGGCACCAAGTGAAGCGATACTTTATTCATAATAATGCTAATGATGCATGACTTATTTTTGCCACATGTATGGCACACAATGTCGTAGTGAAACAAAAAATTAATAACACGTAATTTTAAATACAGTTTGAAAATTTACAATGACAAAATTTGCAAATGACTAAATTGGTAGTGGGAATAAAGAAAAAAAATTAACACAGCAGCTCAAACAATCATATTTTAAAGAATGAATTTGAGGCTTCTTGAAGAGCAAATTAAATTAATGAAAAGAGATCAATATCGAGTATGAACCTCTATCATTACCAACAAAGATACTAAGGACTTAATCAACAACAACAAAATCACAATTAATTATCAATTACAAGAAATAGGATAATAAAAGTTTAGCAAAAATACAAAAATGACAAATCGGTTCTGCATAGATGTTTTTCAAGTTTACACGGCCAATGTTAATATGATTTAATCGAGACATGAAATAATCAACTACAGGGCTAAAATCATTTTTTAACAACTTAATTGTCTATTCCTTTAAAGTAGACTGGATAAGCTTTGTTGTTTCCCAGTCTAGGCCTACATGTATGCTCTAAATTTAATAGTAATAACTATAATACAAGTTAACTAATTACAATAATTTTGCTTCTAAAGTGCGTCAAATGTTCACAATATTTCTCAACGCAATATACAAAAGCTGTTGTCAGTAACACATTAAAAGCTATAAAAAACAAATATCTCGTGACCAGTTTTATAAGAATCATTAAGTATCACAAATCCACAGACGACAGAGGAGGTTGTACCAAAAAAGGCACCTTTATAGTGAAAGCCCGCTAAATGATGTCATAAAATCAAATTCAATTCAGATTTATTTGCTACTGACAAGTAAAAACAAGTTAAATAATAGTAACGCAGACTACAATAAAATTGTACAGATTATAATTATGATGTGCCAAAGGGCAGGAAGTTTAAACCTGGTAGTTGCAGGTTGGCCTACCCTGAGGTCAGCAAGTATCAAAATTTAATGAAATAATAACATATCCTACAAAGTCTGTAGGCCTACAAAGAATGACCAGCAAGCTTGCACACATTTTACGATACAGGAGTTGACATAAAAGCACTAAAAGTGAAACGTATCCCCAAACATTCTGAAAGAAGCAGCCACATCTGCAGCTGTATTATTATATATTATATAATGGTTTACCTGATTCTGATGTTATGAGCAACCTTACGCATTCAGTTTTATCAATGTCAATTATAAACAGTTATAAGTGATAATTTAACCATGTACATCAAGTTTTTGATTTTCGTTATAGTTCCTTCACAGTTGAATGTCAAGTAAATTCACATAATAATATACATTTACTAACAAAATATTTCATCGCCAATGTATTGCAAATTTTGTGAGATAAACAAGAAGCAATTTTTGACTTGCAAATTATTTGAGATAAATGAGAAACAAGTCCTAAATTACTGAATTATACTGATTGAAATTTAATTATTTAAAAATGTTTGAAAATTGACAAGAAGCTGTTTTTTTTCCTCCAAAAATAAAAAAAAAACTCTGTCCAACCAGCCCCTCTGGCAGTATTTAATACCACAAATTGCTGAAAATCCACAAGAATTAACCAATTTTGTTCCTGATCATTCCTTCATTTTTCTGTAGCAAAACGGTCCGACGGTGTGAGCAGCCGTGTTGTGGTGCAGATTACTTCAATCAATTGCAATTATCAATTATAGTGTTATTGGAAGTCAATTACAATCACAGCCACCTTAAATCACTCAATTAAAGCACCATTACCAATATTACAATGGCCAATTACACTTAAATTACAATTACTATGTTTGACATTAAGTAAACCTCTCAGAGATGTTTAAAAACCATCTATTTACATAATTACATAACAGCTAACACTGTACAGTTTTTTCTTCTCTTTACATGGCTATACCTTAGAAATTCATCTTGGAAGCAGGCATCTACAGCCCGGAAATGCTCAATCGTCATCATCTGTATCACAGTCGGATTCAGTAATGTCAAAATCAATGGGAGTCTCACAATTTAACAATCCTTCATCCAAAATACGTCCATTGGTCGAATCATGAAACAATTTCGCAGCCCATTCCTGTTTCTTTCGTAAATACGAAATTCTTGCTTCAATCACAGCACACAGGCCCCTCTCTTCATCAGTTACTTCCTCTTTCTCTGCAGCAAAACAAAAAAATAAAATAAAATACTACCATAAAATAGCACATCTTTGAAGCAAACCAAAAGTAGTCTTCTGGTAAAATGCCTTCTCAATGCAAAGACATACAATTAATATTATCAGTACCAGAGATACCAATTATTGGGCACTAAGTATTAGGAAATATGGTTAGAGAGACACTGGAAGAATGACTGCTCATCTAGAGTAGTAAATGTAAACATGAATACAAAATTCTGAAAAATTATGTACGAACATTATAACAGATACTGATAAATATAATCACGGAAAATAGGAATTGAAAGATACAGGTGCTATTTCAGACGTGTTTATTACATATGTCATCTAAGATATGTCGATTGAAATAACATCAAATTCAACTTGCAAATATGCCTTTATTTAGAATATATCTATTTATAAAAGTTTTAATCTTTAAAAAAAAAAAGACAATGAATGAGTGGAAGAAGGGATGAAGGCATATCAGTGTCTTGAAAGGTGTGTGTTTGTTTGTGGTTTTAAGCCTCCGCAGTACCATGTCTTGAGAGGTAACTGGACCAGAAATTGCCAAGATAGTTGCTATTGAAGAAAGAGTTCAAAGGCTGATCAGTGATTGGAATTGATAAATGACAATCATAACATAAATGTAAAGTGAATAGAGGGAATTCAATAAAGGCCGAATCGTATCAGTTCTGACGATTCAGTAGTTACTTACTGGTCTTCAAACGCTGTTAGAAAATTGTGCTATCTTTGCACAAAATAATGACGTTACATTTGATCAAGGCTTTGGAGTCAGGTAGTGATTAAACTGACTCTGGCTCCTTTGCCTTCTTAAAAAAAATTCTCGACACTTCTCATTTTCGGCATAACTTGGAAAAAAGTTTCATGTGGTTAGCCAAAAAATTCAATTTCACAATATTTCCATGGGATTTTATACATTAATATTAGTAATTGAATTTGATCAAGCTGGATTTAAACAATTTAACATATTCACATTGTTTTATAATGTGTTCTTTGTCAATTATTTCAATAATTTTAAGGAGACAGGAGTCACCAGATTAATTTGTGACTCCTACTCCACCTGTATACCAAAGTTTGACTCGGAATGCAGGTATACATGAAAACCTCCGACTATGAAACCTGACTCTTGACTCCAAATCCCTGAATTTAATCCACTTAGATGTGCTTGCATGATTTTCCACCAGAAAAAAAAAATTATAAAATTTCTGTATTTGAACCTGTGAATCTCTTCAATTGGTATCAAACACCAAGTAGGCTATTCCGGACATATCGTATCAGTAAGTAGAGGGTCTCCCATGCTCCTAGGTTTAAAGATTCACTCCAGCTACATATTATATACACAAAGATACATTATTACAAAATTTGAACTAACAAGGGTATAAAATGCACAGACTCGCCAGCACCATCAATGTTATTTGTTTGAAAATCCTTATTGGACTTCAGCTAGGTCTGTGATGTTATTGTTTAGTGACTGGGTTATTTATTATATGAACTGATCGGATCAAATGAAATCTGAGATATTGAATAAATACAAAGTAAACACTACAATTATCTAGCCAAGGAATACCTTTCAATTTTTCTACTTCAGCCCACAGTTCTTTACGCCGCTGTCCTGTTGAAGTTAGGTACTGATGCATTTCAGTCAGAAGCAACTCAATTTCCTCTTCATGGCGATTCAATAGTTCCCAACTGTCCACTACTTTCTTCTTCTCCTCCAGGATGCATGGACTCGCTAAAATAGAAAATCAGTGGACATTGCTGATAACCACTTGTGACAATCTTCACTATTCTCCAAAGGAAAAACCTCAATTAATTGTTGAAGAAGTTCAAAATTACGTTACCAGACAGCCACGGCCAGTGCGCCGCTTCAATCATTTCTTGGGTAATTTGGAGACCAGTTTGCTCGTGTTGATTATGCACTTTAACATATTGTTCAAGGTCCTTCTTGGCTCTGTCAATTTTCTTCCTCAGCTTCAGCCTCTTCTTGCTTGCATCTGAAATATTTTAACTTTGACTATGAACAATATTGGTGATTCTAATCATACTTAAATTAAATTTTTAATGGATTTCTTTCTGTGATCAATCGTCCTAGCAAGGTATGCTTTTTGGGGCCCAACATTTTTTTTTAGTGGTGAATCAGTATTTTTGGGTTCTATTTTTTCACAAATTTAAAGTTAATCCCCCGAAAGTTCAAAAATATTTCAATATTTCTGAATATTCAGTATATTGTTAGCGTGGCGTGTAAATGCTACAATGTATTACAGTTGTTTTTTTTTCAAATTCTGATATGTTGTTTTTGACATATTTTTTTTTAAATTTCTGATATGTTGTTTTTGGGCTTATATGCAATAAATTTCTCAAATAAAAATTAGTGCACCCATACTTATTTCTGAAAAATGTCCGATAAAAATCTTAAAATAATGCAATTTTTAGATTTTTTTGTTGCTTATCAACCAGGGGCATGACGTCACAATGGCAGCTTGGCTAATGTGACATCATCAGCAGTAGTTATGTCGCAATTAAACAACAGTTCCGGTACTCTTTTGGCTTTTTTTGAAGCAACTAGTCCTGCCTAAATAAACAACAGGTGTCTGTACTGTACTTCAGGGTAACTTACTTTATGTAAAAGAAGTATCTTCAATATATATACACTGAGCATCATTTAAAACGCAGCATTGTCAATGGCTTAAAATGGTACTTTCTCTGAAAGTATAAACATATGAAAGGTGGCACACACATAGTAGTGCCATTTCAGGTATATTCCACAAGGGTAAAATTTTTACACTACATAATTTGTATTAGTTGTATTGATATTAAAAACATAATAACTGCAAAAACCCCTATGATATATTAATGACACTGAAACTTTATTTACCTGCATATTTGGCCAAGCTGTACTGATGATGACGCAAAATCGCATGTGACCTCAATATTGATGTTGGCAGACTGCCAATTTCAGCTGGATTTTCCAACAAGTCCTTTGCAGTTTCATGGTCTATAAGAAGTAGAGGGTCCACATTAATAAATTATGTATGTGAGCATTCACAGAAGGTTATACATTAAATCATTTATACAACAATAACAAAGTTATATTATATTCGATGCTCTGATCCATAATATTGCAACAATGTAATGTGAACAAAGGATATTTTTAGTGATTCATTGAAAACAAGAATCCACGGATTCAAAGCAAGGCTTGTCATTGATGGAAATACATTGAGAATCTTTAATTAGTTCACCCCTAGTAAT
Source organism: Platynereis dumerilii (assembly GCA_026936325.1). Classification (NCBI taxonomy): domain Eukaryota; kingdom Metazoa; phylum Annelida; class Polychaeta; order Phyllodocida; family Nereididae; genus Platynereis; species Platynereis dumerilii. The sequence continues at coordinate 24,840,564 of JAPTHN010000011.1, forward strand.
CACCATTAATTTCTATAAATGATGAGAAACAGGCAAAAATTCATGCGACATTTACTGTAAATTCAGATATATATTTCTCATACTAGCTACTTTCTTGGAAGGGAAATTAACTAACTGCTAGTTACACAACTTTTTGGGTTACATTTTCTTCAATAACTTAAATTTTTGTGTGGCAAAACAAAAATTCCATTCAAATTGGGGTACCTGAGGCAGAGTTCTCCTTATTGCTGATTGTCTAATTAAACAGGTGAAGATTCATTAAAACATCAGTCAGCTAAACAAAATCCAAAAAAACAGGGTAAGATTAAGTAAACAAAAGGTCAGACAGTGTGTCTGAAAAGACAGTTTCAGCCTTATTAAAAGCTTTTGACTTGTAAAAATTCATCACACCATTGGATCCTGAAAACGTAAACAATAACTTAACTGCTTAATCTGAAAATAGCAGTTTATTAATACGATGATTTAATATAAATTATGTTTCTTTTGAAAACTAATTTTCTCATAACAAGAAATTGTGCAGCCATTTTTTGCGAGTATAAGGAATTTTATGTTGCATATTTGAGTTTCTAAAGGACCTGTTAAAATCAGCCATCCTCTACATAAATGTGCTGATTTCTAGAACTGAATATTTCCTACTATTATAACATTTGAGGTATGCATGCATAATATTGAGCAATGCACTTGACGGACTGGAGACTGGACAGGACGGACGGGACGCAACAGATCATCTGTCACCTAACAACAAATGCCTCCCAAATGCAGGCTAATGAAATTACAGGTAGAGTAACATCGGAAAAGGCATCCCTCCTCCTTAACTTCACACATCTGGTTACTAGCATAATAATATGATTTGATTTATCCACAGGTCCACATCATCAATATGTATTTTACAAACCTTGAGCTGCTTTTGTTATCTCTTCCTTCCACAGAGGGAGTATGTCTTTGCTGGCTCCTTGAAACTCCTCAATTTGCTTCTCCAGCTCAACTGTCAGGGAAGAAATGGCTTTCTTCGTCTGTAGACCAAAAAAAAAAGAAATATTATTTTTCAGCAACAATAACTAGTTCAAGTATCAAATAACAATAATACTAAACCTACGCTTTTTGTGAGGTAGTCGCATCTGTTTGAAATCATAACATTAATTCAAAAATTATTTGCAGCCAAAGTGAGCATACATAAAAAAGTTGTCCCACATGTTTGTAGAATCATGCTACTCAGGCAGAGGCATATATCTGACAGATACTTGTAATACATACAAAAATAAATATGCAGAGTTTAATTGAGTGTAAGAAGCTTCATGGCAATATCTCCTCTCTAACAGTCTCTAGCTGCCAACTGTTAAAGGTAGCCTAACGCCCTCACACATTCACAAGGATTAGTTTGCAAATCAAGTAAAAATCAAGGAGTGAGTTTTGAGAATTTATCTGGAATTTGTGAAATTTTGCCAACCGGCTAATATGCTGCTTGAACCTATCCTCCATTTGAATAGACCAATTTCATGCATGGTTCTCTCAGTTAACACTAGGGGAAAAGTGGTGAATCCCATTGGCTAATAGATTTCCCGCCCTTGCCTTTGATTGGTCCAGCTGAGGCGATTCCAAGCTGGTAAATTTTTAGTGCATTTTAGTGTAACTTTGAGGTTTTGCAACTTGGTCATCCTTTCACTTTAATTTTTGGAAGTTGTGTTTTTTGATTAAGAGAGTATACATCTCCTATGTGTGAAAAGCAAATGAAGAATCGCAGAATTACGAAATAGTTATTTGGGGTCAATGTTGAGGCCATTCAGTGAAATAGATCTATTCATATAATATAGACCTTCATGCCAGTTTCCTGAACATTTATAATTATTTGTCTGCAGAACAAATTTCAAACACTCTCCTTTCAACTACTTCTTTTGTATTGAGTCATCTTCAGGAAAGCATGAAGGCCCACACATGTATGTAAATTCGAAATTGCTAAACTTAAACATTGATAAGAGTTCCTTAACTTCCCCTGTGCATAACGGGCAATCCCTCTTGCCCCTGGGACACTGACATAGTATATTGACCAGTACAACTTGTCCAGACCGCCAGCAAACCCAACCAACTGCACCCACTGGTGTGTTTATTAAGAGATTATGATCACTCTTGGACAAGTTGATTGACAGACATCTCAGGTACCTCCACAACAGACGGCTCAGTCTGTCACCTCGCTGTTCACACAGGCAGTTGCTCGTGGCAATCAGCTGATCCCTGTCAACACGGCAACTCAGCTGTCAGTTTAACTTCACCAACCAAGAAACTGAGATACATCCGAACAGGTCAAAGTTTAAACAAACACTGGCCTTTGTCATGTGACTTGCGGGATTGACCATTTTTAGATGTGGTTGCCCGGATGTATACAAACCCTTTTTCATAAATAAAATGGACCATATATATATAACAAGAACCCAGGGGTTCAAAATGGAGGTGGTGTTGTGTCTTCACATTCCATGAATCCAGCAGATGATTTGTCCTGCGCTGCTAAAACTATTCAGATGAGGATATATATAGATATACAGATATATAGATATATAGACAGATAGATAGATAGATAGATATAGATAGACTGACAGATAGATATGGCTGATATGCACAAGTGCTGCCCTCTAAGAGTGGTTGATCAATGGGAGATAGAACACAAGTCCTCTACATGTTGCACATTAACCCTATTTGAAAATGATCAAAGGGGCACCAATTTAACATGTCATCTGAATGATAGGTACCCATCTGGGATTTTGATCTTGAAATTCCACTGAAAATATTCTAAATTGGCTGCCCCAGGTTTGAATTGAGACATGCAAAGACTATCATGATTTTTGACTGACAACTCTTGGCCACCCAGCTGCCACGGAAACTGGCTATATTTATCTTAAGACCTGCTTAGTGCTTAGTTCCCTACTATCATGTCCATAAAGATCTTACTTACTCACTAACATGCTGCTCTACACACCTGTCAATCCTCCTACCATTGCCAGCTAACTTATAGACTGCCAAATTGAACAACTGGATCAATAAATCTATCAATCCAGACTTTGAAATGAGGTGAAATCTCATTTCGGATTGGCCTGAATATTTTGGGAAGATGGACAAATGATTGGGGCTATACATCCTGTATTTATGTACATTGTAAGCTAATTAGGACAGGAGGAAAACATAGCAATGAGGCAAAGGACGATTGAAACTGCGGTACTAGGTGACCCGGCAAGAACGTTAATCAGACCAAGACCAGCAATGTCTTCAGCCCCACATGACACTCACCTTAGCACTGTCATCACCCTCCCATGACCCTTTCAAAGTGTCATGGCCCAGCCATGACTTTGGCAATGCTCAAAATCATCTTTGACAGGCTATTTAAAAATAACTGGCATTAACTGCTTCTAAAGCATAAAGTCATATCAAGTATCAACTAACTCTATAAATTTTTGCAAACTATCCACTACATAATTAGGAAGAGAACCCGAAGGCTCCAGAGAAATTAGGGAACTGTCATCAGCTGCTGATGACTTTGCACTACTTCACAAAATTGGATAGAATAAGTCCCGCTACTGTCATTCTGCTGTGTGATGAGGATAGCTGCACAGAGATCAGACTTGCTTCTGAGACCCAGCTGATCAACCCCACACACTCAATCATCCTGTCAGGGCCAGGAATTAGCTGAAATTATTATTGTCCTCATATGACAGTAATTTCCCAGACAGTGAGACTGCAGACCCAGGAGTCCAGGACCCAGCGAGTCAGGCGGCAATTGGCAACCCAGTGTGCTACAACTTAGCTGACCATATCCAGAAATTTTGGACCAAGTAACAAATTATTTCAAGTGCCAAATTGCAACCTATTGCGTGGCTTACTAAACCCTTTTGATAAATCTGTGTAATCTTACTAATCTATGCATTCTATCTATTTTATCTATATTATCCGTCTATCTAATTCATGCAATTAGATCTATCCAATACCTAAAATGTATCCATGAAATCCACCCTTTATCTATCTTTCTATCTATCTATCTATCTATCTATCTATCTATCTATCTATCTATCTATCTATCTATCTCCATCCATCTGTCTGTCAATCTATTTATCTATGAATCAATTTACCCATTCATATATATGACTGAAATAGCCCTAGTTGTAGATTTATATAACTATTCTCATTATGATGACATCAATTTCCAGGTCAGAAAACTGACCAATACACATCCTAATGTCACCAGGTCAGCTCATTTGCATATACAAAACACAATACACATAATTTTCAAAATGGTGGACAGCTCATTTGCATACCCAAAACACAATACACATTATTTTCAAAATGGTGGAAGGCAAACATGTAAACAGCAAACAAGCAAACACCAAACAAAATAACTAATAAAAGAAGTACTTAGAATTACTTCAGGTCAACACAAATAAGCTCAAATAATAGCCCTGCATCTCTAGTTTTGGTGAATTTAGCAATTTGGAGAAAACTAAAAACATGCAAAGAGTAATTTCAGATTTTCTTCTCCTATTTCGAATTTCCCGCCTAAAGTTTGCCTCTCTCACCCACTCTCTTAGCCCCCTTTCTCACCCAATTATATAAATGGCGGTGTGTAAACACACCTCCATTAAAAAATAGAAGAACAATCTTCGTGGTATCTTCCCTGCCAATCCAGCAAATTTTACAAATTAAAGCTCTATCGAACCAGATATATTTTAATGGCCTAAGTCTCCCCCTGAATGGCCGAAGTCTCCCACTCGACAGGGAGAGTTGGGCAAAAATTTTTATAATTTTCAAAGGGTTGTAGCTAATATGTTCTTGCGCATGCATATATCAATCCTGCAGATATATATCTTAAATATTTCTAGATACAATAAATGCATCAAGCATGTTGATATAATTATTAGTGTGATTAGGAGGCGCAATAATGTAAAAAGTGGCCCAACTCTCCCAAGCTTCCCCTACTGTACTCTTTGTTTTACTACGTGAAATATCATTGGAATACAAGACAAATGGTAAAAAGTTGAAAATTCACAACAATGAAATACCTGCATATTTCTGTCGTAAAATATCTCGGCTTATTTGCATAATCTATTAGCTAATGAGACTACCCCTGTAAACAGGTCTCTCATGCCACCTTGCAAAACATTATATATATGTCATCTCTCAGTCGAACCACGCAGTGCTTATTTGAAAAAGGAGCAAATCTATTGGCATAAATTACTGAGAATAGGTAGCTTTTTTAGTCTAATCTTCAGTTTTAATCTTTTGGCCAAAATTTTAAGAATAAGACCAACTTCAATTGAATGTTAAACAAAAAGTAAGATCTCAAAATGTTACAATTACCGTGTATTGTAGAAGCGATAAACTTTGCGATTGCCATCGACATGAACTGCATGTGGCTGAATGCCGCATGATGGGCATGCGACGGTATTGACCACTCCACAACCAAGATTTAAGTGGTCCATATGAACTTTCCTCCATTCTCTCAAAGCGGCAGAAAATACAGAGGGGTTGATTGTATCAATCTGCAGAAAGTAAAGGTTGGTTTAAAAAATTAAGTTTAGGCCTTGCCGTCATAACCTGTGAAAAGCTGGGTCTTGCACATTAACACCTTGCTACAAACAGTGGAACAGAAAAACTGTCACAATCAATAGGATATTTTATAGTACAATTAACCATAATTACTTAGCAAGATGCAGATTGATGATATATGAGGCATGGCATAAGCTAGTTTTACATCCTTTTTTCGGTTTCTGATATGCATTTGTCATTAGATTCTCCAGTCAGGAACTAACTGACAAAAATCTGTCAATGTTATAAGAATAAGTGTCTAATTATCATATATAAAATAGGGTAGACAAATTAAAGAGAATTGGAAAAAAAAAAAAGGAACATACTCTGCCACGGGTGGAGGAAATCTCTTCTAGGCATGCCAAAAAAGCGCTGACAGATAATCCAGGTTTCCTCATCTTCAGAGTGTGGAAGAATTCCATTGTTTCCAGGGAGAAAATATACATCCTGCAATGACATGTCAAGTTGTCACATTATTGTCAGTTAAGCTCTGGGTTTTAACAGTAGATCAAGGTTTTCACAATATACTATCAATTAACATCAATGATTAGGCATTGAAATATCACATGCTGTAAAATACACATAGTCATAGACCGTTAATTTACAATCTTAATATCAGGCATCTTAAATTTAATATTGTGATGCTCTTGTGTACTAGCTTTCATCAATGGTCCCTGTGCAGTACCATAGAGTAATCTCAAAGTATGTCTTTCTATCTTATCTTTATGGACATCAAAGTGCCAATATAAATATAAATATGGGTATGCTACTGTGAATTAAAATAGGCCCAGATAACATAATTGGTATGTCACAATTAATCAAAAATAACTAGAGGCAGCATCGGATAGGGGGATAATTTGGCGCACGGAATGCTGTCCCACAGGGACGAAATGTCGCCGGGACATTTTCCCTTTTATACAGAGGCCACAGTCCCAAAACGTAAGTTTGGAAGAAGTAAGTAGGAATATACTGGATCAGTTATTCAATAATCCTTTTCTGGTCTGACCGACGTGACAAATAGGGCTGCTCACTCTGCTAGCCTTGAATTAGAATACCAATTAGGGACCGTTCAGAAATTATGACTGGGGGGGTGGGAGTTTTGTTGAAACTTCCCATCAAAAATTGATACCCCCCCTTGAGTTTCATGCGGATTTTTAGTACCCCACCCCTAGGTTTCACGGGTATTTTTAGTACCCCCCCTCGTCGACAAACAGAGCGATCAACACATATATACTGTTATTCACTGCCACGCGTACAGATTCGCGTCATTTCGCGAACTTTTGAGCGTAAAAAAGTCCAAATAAAATGAATTTATGCGTGTTTTTTAACATTTTTTCTTTGTTAAAATTTCTTACCCCTGCTTGGAAGTGTTGTCAAAAATTAATACCCCCCCTTGAAACACGTGTGAAAAGTTAGTACCCCCTCGACCAAAACTCAACCCCCCCCCCCCCCAGTCATAAATTCTGAACGGTCCCTTAGCAAATGCAATGCCACTAGTCCTATTAATACGATGAAGAAAATGAAATCCTAGTGCAAGTTAAGAATTATCCTCCTTTTTACATTGATTGCCATTGACTGCCATTGACCATGATCGCCATCATTGAAGGTCCATTCCACGCCACGAAGCAGCGGACTGGCCTGTCACAGAGTGGCCTGCAGATCTAACGATCTAGCCAGCGACAATAAATTAACCTCAAACTATCTCGATCAAACACACATTACGAGAGACCACTTTTGATGAGCCAGGCCAGAATCCAGAATGAACAAGCTCCCCAAGAGACGGAATTTTACCAATTTTGCAATGCGCACAGTGGAGCCACGGAATGTTGACATCGAACCGACCTTCAATGGACAAACAAATAAAATTAAATAATTAAACTCAGATCATAACCAAAACTCATAAGACAGTCCATAGACACTTTGAGGACCAATCTGAGTGTAGTATTTTGAAAGAAACAAGATGAATATAATTGATGTTAGGGTTTGATGGTGCTCTACAAGTGTTACATATTCTAATTCATATTGATTATTTATATATTTAATTTGAGGAAATGTACACACAAGTTTACAACTTAAAGGGAAGAAACCATGGTTTCCTTGGTTATTGGCTAGTTCAATAACTGACTTTTTTTTTAATTGGGTTTTCCTCAAAGCAAGGAATGGGACAGGCGCAATCAATATTATAGACTACTTTACACGTCTAACGGTCAAGGAAGTTATCAAACTATGTGAATACCTCTCAGAGTAATGGCAATACAATGGCCAACAAAGACTGACTTCATCTCCCATGTTGTATCATCTTCATTGGTGTGACAGTTAAAACATGGTCCAGACCCATGGACAGGCAAAAATAAATCTGTTTATGAGAAAATGTAATTATTAAATTTAAAGAGCCAACGAAAGCGAATAGTGATGCCACAAAGTAATGATTGATGATTCATGCTACTTACCAAAGGGATCAAGTGTAAATTTTCCTCACTATTTCCAAACCGTTCATGAGTGCCATTATATAGGTGCACAGCATAGTCACATTCTTTACACAGCAGTGACAAAGGACCACATGTGATGCATCTGAAACGATTGATAAAACTTCAGGACATTTTCTTGACTACCTTTTTTTTCTGAATATACACTCCTGCTCATAAATATGGAATACTTTTTTGGAAAAAAAGTGTCCAATGAAAGTAATTTCAGTGTGTGAATGTAAGCAAGGTCCATTGTAAAGGTTAAGGCATCTTCTCTAATCACTCTTTGAAAGCCTCAATTTAATACAATTTTTGCAATAATTTTTAATTTTTGGTGAATTTCCATATTTCGTGCTGCTTTAACTTTTCCTTGGGGTTCACACTGCAGCATGCGTTTTAAACGACATCATGTTCTTCCCCTTAGTGGTCATTGCAAGTAATTGCTATTGACTGAGACCATTAAGTGCTCTAGCAGAAGTTGCTCAAGTTGTCAATTTCAATGGAGAATACTAAAGTAGACTGTATTCCATATTTATGAGCAACGGTGTATATAGCAACACAGGCAAATAATGCTGCTCCTCACATGCACTAAACAAAGTGGCAATGGCAGGACGTAATTGCATGTACATGTATATTTTCATTGAAGAGGCGATTGTAAATGCTCAGATCCTAAATCTCCATTCACGTATCACCAAAAAAAACTGACTAATTGGGCGTTGTATTCCTCCACTTGCCCTGATAGTAAATAAGGAACCTCAAACTATAGGCTTTTTCTCTGGGGATGTCCATATCCAGGGTATTTCTATGCCCACACTAGTATCAAAAGAGGATCTATCAATATACTTAAAGAATCAAAATGTCATCCCTTCAATAAACCTAGAAGTCAAAATGATGCCCAATGTATATACTGAACTATTAGATCCTTGATTAAAGGAATGAAATTAAAAAAACAAAGATATAATAATTGCATAACTTTCTTTGGCAAAAGCTAATTGAAAGTGATAGATATTTTTCCGATCTCAAATATCTGTCACCAGAACCTTTTTCAAGAAACAATATCATATATCTAGTATTTATGCCCTGTGACAAGGTAATTAGTACAGGAGGAGAAGAACACAGCACTTAGGTGGAGGATGACTGAAACAGACATTCAACAAAGGTCCAGCTGTTACCTCCAGAACTAAAATGGAACCTGTAATATAGTTATGTAACATATTTATTGGAATATAAAAGTGCTACGAACTGAGCTGAACCCATTCCCGAACTTACCGCACTTTCGATGTATTTATTCCACACCGATAGCACAATAGTGTACGAAGCGGTTTGTAACTGGATCTCATTATCTCGTTGCAGACAGAAGTTCGTCCCTCACACTGGCCCATTCAGTCTCATTATTTTCACGACGTACTTGCCAAGTCAACCCTGATGAACTGTTTTCCACTTTTTCTAATTCTTCCTCCAACTTAGACACTGCAAATGTATTCAATATAAGTAGACTAAAAGGTTGAAATAGTGTAAGAAACAAAAATTCTGTTATAACATTGTTCTTCTAGCCTGAGATCAGACAAAAAGAGCTGGGGAGAGAGCACATGTTTGTAAAATTATAAATATGAGTGATACAAATTAGGCCACACATAATTGATTCTTAGCTTCGCGGACCCGCTGAGATAATAGAATTCCTGCTGATGGAAAAAAAAAAGTTTTTTTTTTTTACATTATAAATTTTTTTTTTTTTTGTCCTACGGCCGACCCTAGAAAAAGTGCCTTGAGAGGATCCGAGAAGCTAAAGATCAATTATGTGAGGCCTTAAGCATACTTTTAATTTGATAAATTCCAGTGTTGGAGTCCTTAAGGCGGGCCTCATGACCACATTTTGATGGCCTCAGTCTCGGATGACCAATCTTTGGCCTTTGACACGGTCTCAGAGCCTTTGGGCCTCGTATTGTTAACTTCATAGACCAAAGTGTCATTTAACATAACTCAACAAAACAAAATGGGACAACATTTATGACAGAATCTCTAACAACATGCACCCGTGCCTCAAAATACATTCCAAATATCTTTGATATATAACAAAAATATGCCAATGCCTAAAAAATAGGAATCCAGCTTCTCAGAGTATCTATCTATCGAGAAAGTGTAATTTGTAAAGCATTTATAGGAAAGCCCATAATGAAATAGAGATCATTCTCCCAGAAACGTGAGCAACGCATCATGAGAAGACTGAACATTTTACTCCCCAAATAAGTATAAAAATCGTCCTCCCTAATGACAAGTGGTCCTTCAGGAGTTGCAGGTCAAAATTTTGGATAAATAACTTTTAACCCTGTTACCAACCATCATGCCTGTTACCAGACGCGCTCTTGGTAACAGGATTAGAGCGTACCAGAGTTGAGTTTAATGCAATAACCCAGGCTGTAATATTAATTAATTGCACCATTTATCGCTCGCTCATGCCTCAGTCTCGGTTGTCCTGGCCTCAGACTCCAACACTGATAAATTCGCAAGGCCTGGCAAGTAAAAATGTTTAAATTATACATACTAGCATCTTGATGAGCTGACACAGTCATTGCTACTTCAGTCTGTTCCTGTGGAGGATTTCCAGTATCTTGCTGAGTTCCTGCACCGACATGTTCTCGTTCTGAAATGTGATATTGCATATTATAATTTAGGCCACCCCAAAATGATTTTATGTATGGCTGAATCACCGCTTTTAAAATTGTGAAATTAAAATAAATTTTTTAGTTAATTTTGCACCCTTATGGACTGTAGATTCTCGCAAAAAAAATTACCCAGTATGAATAATCAAAGAGTGAAACACAACTATTTGATGGATAAAATGGCAGATCCCATTTTAGAAGCGGAGACGATTCCTTATTTCTTGTAGTAGATTGGTAGCTATACGGGTAATATTTGGTGTAATTAAGGATATTTAAAAAAAGAAAACACTTCCTTTAATTCCTCACTTTTTTGGGGCAGTACATACCTCTGAATCTCGACTGTATAGGGCGATGGGACTTATAGTGCTGTGGCATATTCTCAAAAGAGGCTTAAAACAGGGAGTAACCCCAACAGAAGGTATAACAAAGCACAACCTATACCATCTTGTGCAGAATATTGTCTGGGATCTGAAAAATATGGTTGTGGTGATTTCAAAGGTGTCTGACATGTTCAAAAGAGCATATATCTGATGTAAAGTAAGTTACGAAAACGAAAAAAAATTAAAAATCACTTTGCTGCCTATATTGGCTCCCCTATGAAACTTAAATGCTTCAAAATGGTCCTAACTGATGCCAATGGGTGTAGAATAGTATATTATAGGTTAGTTATTGTAATATTTTCTATATTTGACAAAGCAGGGGTGTTTTAATGTCAAAAATTAGCACAAAAATATTTCATTTTGAGATTTCCGAACCACTTAAATTGCATAATACCAGAGAACTATTCATCAAATGTGAACATATTATACATCAAAATTTTCCTTATTTAGTCCTCTATCCAGTGGTATATAACACATGTAGGTCTGAGTAATAATGTTGCCACAAGAAGACAAAATGCTTCCCCTTACCCTTATTTTTCGAAAATCGCATAAATTTTACATCTCAATAAGAAATGTGCAAAAAAGATATTTAATGAATAACAATTGACCACATTAACAACAGAAGCACTGATGAATGCAATCCTTCTTTATTCAGTACATTTTGGGTGATTTTTGGGTTTAATTACTATATATATGGTGGTTCAGGCATATATTATGGCATAATATAGGAATGGCCCCTAATCAACGCAATCACGACAGCAATTCTCACCGAGCAATCAACAACTTGCCTATATATCTGATTTCTTGCTTTCCCTATTTTGTACTCCAGGCAGTGATATATGACACACATGAGTTTTCTAATGTATGTGACCAAAGGGAGTCAAACCCATACCCTAATTTCGCCAATATCAGAAATTTGTCATTATTCCAAAAGAGATATTATGATCGACAGTCTTGATGATGAAGCTGAGTTGTTAATTTCTTCTTTGTTACTAAGGAACATATTAGTGAATTATGGAAAACAGCAGACTGTTGCTTATAAGGATTTAATATATATACATTCTGGTTGTTCCCTAGTGAGGATGCACACCATTTTTACGGTTCCAAGGGTAAAATGCAATTTGATTTTTGCCACAAAACAGCAGATCTGTAGTTACTTTATAATTTAATTTAGGATTTAATTGTGAAATGTTTGAACTAAAGTTGGCTTGATGGACGACTTTTGACAGGGAATCAAGAAAAGTGTTGAAACGATCTGGTGCGTTGTACTTACAATGTATGCAGCTTTCCAAATAACAATTGTTCCAGCTTCTGTGTCACACTTTATAATTAGTGTTGGGTATCGTGAGGATTTTGCGATACAATAGTTTAAACGATACTTAGTTAGCATTACAATACCTGAACGATACATACTATCAAGTGAGGAAACGATTCAATATATAGCCAACAATTGAGGTGCACGACACAATACTATTGCGATAGGTAAATTACCGGAAAAAGCTTGAAAAACATCATTTATTATGGTATCAATTCAACATTATTGCTGTATGAAGTTAGTATTAGGAAAGTTGGGCAAAAAATTTTTCTCTATTTCACAAAACTGAAGCAAAAAAGTTGCGATTTTCATGGATTTCTCACAAGATAGAGGTGTGATGCGCATTAAAATGCATGTCAGAAATTAGCGGAACTATGCTTTTAAGCAGACAATTACTATCGCGATAATCGTGATACTTGCTGCCTTTGGCAATAGTGTATCGTGATATATCATGCATAATTTTTCCTCACGATAGTTGTATTGTGACTGCATTGGCGATGAAGTATCGCGATAGTTATAGTATCGTCCCAACACTATTTATAATATAATTTCATCATTTTAAGTAAATATTTTTTGGAGAAAAATGAAGTGAGTCAACTGCAACATAACATGGATGACTGCTGGCTTGCTAGAAAGGACAAATAACCACATTTTGACAATGGTGTAACAGTAAAAATTGGTTATTATGAAATACAAAGAAAAATGTAGGTCTACTGCTTACTTTCCATCAACATTTGATACATTGTCAAAACAGTGTTGATCCAACATTTGGATTTAAATTTTTGTTTTCAGTAGTTTTGTGTGACTTATGCAAACCAAAATGACTTGCCATCCGGAAAATCATGCAAAGAATCATGTAGTCACATCAATGCACTAGCTAGTCATAACTGAAGTGCACAAAAACCGACATGCCATATCATTTCCTATTGACCAGTCAGAACTCTTGCTCTGAGTATTCCTTCAATTTCTCCATAATCATTATAATCTGAACTGCTTGGCTTCAACAAGATGTAATAGTTCGCCACTTGTCATCAACAACCATATTCGTGAGTGATTTGCTGCAGTGTCGGAGGTCTAGGGCGTCTTTGAGCCACTGTTGAAGGCCTCGGCCTCAGTCTCAGTGGCTCCTGCCTCGCGTTCCTTCTCAGCTCAGCCTCGGATCTACCTACCTCCACTACATCACTGGTGTGCTGACCATTGACTCTGAAATGTTTCTGAGAATGTGATTAACAAGGAAACATGAACACAGGGATTTCTGAGACGAACCCCGAGCTAATGTCCTTAGGACATTACAGGGCAAGCATACAAGTCCTCAGTGCACCCACACCTTGAGTATGTTTCATCTGGGATCTGTAGAGACAATGCAACACTATTCCATTGAGATGGTGCAATGGAGGGTTGCCGGGTTTGTTACTAGGAATTGCATGCCGCCAAGAGCCGGGAACTGTAACAAAGATCCTCCTGCAGTGGTCGAAATAAGGGGGGGTCAAGGGGGTCTTGACAGCCCCCAAATGCCCTTGGGACCCCCTCAAATGCATTTTAAGAAGGACCCTGAGGGGGTCCTGAAAAAACCCCCCAAATAGTGAACTTGGTAGGAGGAATAAGCATGAACCAGCAAGTAAAGACTAATCAGCAAACTACAACCTCTTGTGATTTATATACATCACCAATAGGGTTTTCAAAACTAATTTCCTCAGATAAAACAGGCATATAAAGTGCTCGGAATTCATTTTTAGTGCATCTGAAACTCTCTGGCTTTAAAGGGCTTCTGTCGTCCCCAAAATTCCGGCTACAACAGCTTCAACTCTTCGAGCCTTGGAACTTGAAAGACCCCTCCAAATAACATGGGCTATTTCGACCACTGTCCTCCTGAATCTAAACACTGCTAAAGTGGCAAGCGTAAGAAGATTAATTCCATTTTTCATGGCGATGGGAGGAGGAGCTGCCATTAACATCCCACAATATGTGCAAAGTACATCGGCACCTGCTAGACAATATTGCAATGACAAGTTGTGCATCATGACAAGTACAAGTACAGCCTCATCCCCAGGACAATCAGTTGACAACTGGGACGCGGTATCAATTGGTGCAATCCAAGTACCATCATTGGAGAGCTTCAATACAGCCCTACTGAAACTGCTCTGAATGTCAGGACCAGCTATCATCCTGATTCTACCATGATTTTTAAGAACTTTTAACACCCAGATTTTACAAGGTGCATAGGTTGATGTGGGCACACTGCCCCACCAGCATCCGCTGTTCAATTAGACTTCCAATGGCAAATCACCAGCATAGAATTGGAAACACCAATAATATTTATATTATAATTATGTGATGGTTTTCACATGTTTTCACATATTGCCCAGTTTGAATTTTTTTTAGGAAGTTCAGTGCAATTCAAATCACAGGGGCATCAGTTTCATTCTTAAAGTGGTGGGGCAAAATCAGGCAACAGCCTTCGTGGACCGAGGTCCTTGGATCCTCACAATTAAAAAATTAATATTTACCATCTATGCTTCTGCCAAAACGTAGTGGGACATAATATGCTCCATCAACCGCACCAACACTGGTTGGGTTGATGGAGCAACACTGCAAATCATGCAGTGTGGAAATGATGGTTCTTCGACAGCTTGTGACCATATTCCATCTGGTAAGTATGCCTTCGTATGTTGAGAAACATACCTCCAGGTACATGTGGTCGGACAAACGTATCTTCAGCATGGCATTCTGAATTCCTAGCCAGGTCTGGACCTGGAAGCTTCCTCGTCCCTTCAGCTCTTTATTTCCATTTAGAAAATGTCTCTAAGTTTGCGATTGTAACAGTTGCTATGTGTTCCAGAAATTCAGACGCTTTTTGTAGTGTTTTCTTGATTGTGACTTCACTTGACTGCACGATGTCATTTTTTGCGTCTGCGTTCAGTGACCAGAAGAAACCCTCTGAATCGTCAAGATGCTGTTTCAATTTCCACATGCAACAGCATTTTTCTTCTCACATTTCTGGGATATTCTCTTGTAAGAATTTTCGTTGGATGCAGGATGGTTCCAAGAGTATTTTTACAAGCTGTGCATTTAGATAATGTCAGCTGCACATGGTTGTGTTTGGTAATTATTGTTCAGTAGAACTAATATTGCATTCAGAAATAAACTTCTGTAGCACCTACATGTAGCAGGTTTAGTTTTTCTATGCTTGTGTATAAAAAATTATACTTCCACAAAATCTTACAAGACAGTTATTATGTCCCCGGGATTATGTCTTCTTTGTAGGGTAGTCACTGCAGCCTATCTGTAATATCACCCTCCTAATTTTGTTGCATTGAAAAAGGTTGCAATCTTTCTGATGCAAGCTTTTTTCAGCAAAGTTAGTTTCTTGTTTGTCGTGGTAAAGGGCCCTTGGTGGTGATTCTCTTTGTTGGGGTGTGACTTGCTCCCAAAAAAATCTTATGTCACTTATCGAAAAAGCTCTTAAAGCAAACACGAAGACATTTTCATGAAAGCAAAAACAACACCTACTGCATAAATGAAATTATGTAAATAATTAATAATGGCATTACAACATCTGATTTAGAGTGCATGGTCATAAAAAACCAAGGCCTGTATATGAATGATATCGCACAATGTAGAAAATATGAAACATTGTAATTGAATAAGTTATAATTTGAAAGAGAAACATGAAATCAGACACAAATGCAAGTTGTAATTGCCGGTAGGAAATGCTGTCGTGATTGTGTTGATTAGGGGGCCATTCCTATACTATGCCATAATGCATGCATGAACTACCATATATATAGTAATTAAACCCATAAATCACCCAAAATGTACTGAATAAAGAAGGATTGCATTCATCAGAGCTTCTTTAGCTAATGTGGTCAATTGTTATTCATTAAATATCTTTTTTGCACATTTCTTGTTGCAGATGCAAAATCTATGCGATTTTCGAAAAATAAGGGTAAGGGGAAGCATTTTGTCTTCTTGTGGCTATATTGTTACTCAGACCTACATGTGTTATATACCACTGGATAGAGGACTAAATAAGGAAAATTTTGATGTATAATATGTTCACATTTGATGAATAGTTCTCTGGTATTATGCAATTTAAGTGGCTCGGAAATCTCAAAATGAAATATTTTTGTGCTAATTTTTGACATTAAAACACCCCTGCTTTGTCAAATATAGAAAATATTACAATAACTAACCTATAATATACTATTCTACACCCATTGGCATCAGTTAGGACCATTTTGAAGCATTTAAGTTTCATAGGGGAGCCCATATAGGCAGCAAAGTGATTTTTAATTTTTTTCGTTTTCGTAACTTACTTTACATCAGATATATGCTCTTTTGAACATGTCAGACACCTTTGAAATCACCACAACCATATTTTTCAGATCCCAGACAATATTCTGCACAAGATGGTATAGGTTGTGCTTTGTTATACCTTCTGTTGGGGTCATCTCCCAAATGTGCTCCATTGCCACAGCACTATTAGGCGGAGCCTTGGTACAGACAACAGCACCAAACTCATTTCTTGTTAAAGAAAAATCACGTTGAGAAGCTGCCTTTTTCTGTTTCTTTGGCAGCCGCTTCCCTCCCTTCAATTCTCTGTCAACCCTGGCTGTCGTAGCGGCCAGATCAGCTTCTAGTTCATCATAATCTTCCACATCATCAGTTTTCCGGCTCCAACAGAAAGTATTATTAGAGTACTTTTATCGGATAATTGCAAAATACCTTATCATGGTTTGATTATTCTTGAACTAAAATAAAGAAAATGGTTTGAATTAATAATGTGTACATGCATATAATGAGTGCCGCTTACTGCTTTTCTCAATATTTTACTGGTAATAAAAACGGTGCCGAACAAATCAAATCAGGATGGTGGGGGGCTACAGATTTTACCCCCTTGACGAACTGCTCGCAAAGCAACAACAAAATCTTTTTTCACCATTTTCAACTGACAGGTTCTTATGAAATTGCCAGTGTTGGGAGTCGAGGCCAGGACATCTGAGACCGGGACCGAGGCATGAGCATCCGAGACCGAGACCGAGGCATTGACCATCCGAGACCGAGACCGAGGCATTAGTCATCGAGGCCGAGACCGAGGCCGGCAGAAAATAAATTATGGTTGATGGCCAAACTATATAGCATATTATCGGCATTTAGCCATCATGTCGCTTACAATAAGGTTATTACAGTGTAATTAAAGATTCACACAGTGACTCAATTAAAACACTGAAATGAAAACAATAAGGGGAGGCAATCATTACATTTTTAATAGACGGCGGCCGCGGAATTCGTCTCACCAAGAATTAGGAATAAATCTTTTTTTCATGGAGGAGCGAAAGATTAAATTCGTTTTGAGTGTCTGACAGCCTCAGTTATTTACTTCTAAATCAAACATTTCAGACTGAGATAGTACATCTGACAAAAATTTATTTCAAGACTGCTAGGAAAGAATAATTATACCAAGCCTTTTCGGCATGACTGGAACAACAAATTGTATATTTTTTTCTAAAATTCCAAGGCAGCTTGCCTGTTTCAATAAGGACTTTCTTATAAATGCTTTAAAAATTACACCTTCTGGATAGATGTATACTCTGAGGTGCTTGGTTCAAATTTATCAGGCAATGGCATATTTGTGTTTATCAAAGATATTCGAAATATTTTTTAAAATCATGGATGCATGTTGGGAGATTCAGTCAAAAATGTTGTCCCATTCAGTCTGTCGAGTATTATGTTAAACATTCTGGCATGTAAAGTAAACAATCAGGTACTTAAGCAGCTTGCATTTAAAAAAATGTAAACAAGAACATTAAGACTTCCATCATTATGGATGAAATTTACAAGAAACAATGTTTAATGTCAAAGCACCACAATTAATGAAGGAAAATAAGAAATATTTTATACTTTTGGAGATTCATAACTTCATTACGTATCACAAAAAAACATGGCACTCATCCTAGAATAGCTAAATCAATAGCAGTTAAAGCAGAAAAGGATTCTATCAAATTCTGATATATAGGATAATAATAATGAAGGTCCCTTAGATAAGGGATGGATGGATGATTGAGGCTTTACGTCCTGTATTTAGGCACTTGCTAGGCTAATTAGTAGGACACGGCAATGAGGTGAAGGACGATTGAAACAGCCGTCCAACATAAGCCCAGGTGACCCGGCAAGAGCTGGATTCGAACCCTGGACCCAGCGATTGGCAGTCCAACATGCTACCACCAGACCAACCCTTCCCCCACCCTTAGATAAGGGAAACAGACTGATAATTATAATAAAGTGACAGGAAAATTTTTTTGACGGTCCTCGGAAATTGCACTTTATTTATGCAGCTGGCCTCGGACAAATATCCGAGGCCAGAAGGTCCAAGGCCAAGGCCAAGGATTGGTCATCCGAGACCGAGGACGAGGCCATCAAAATGTTGCCCGAGGCCTCTAAAACTGGAAATTGCTATAAATTTGCATCTTGTTGAATAATTTTTAATGATGGACACCGTTTGCCAAGTTCAATACGATAAATACCGTCGATACCTTCTTGTTTTCGGCGTATCGCAATCCGCAAATTCAGCCCAATTCAATGCATTTGTCGGCTTAAAACCATATTTTGGTCAGGAATTCAGTGGGCTGAGGTCCGTAAATTTTTTTTCCGCAAGTTTTCTTATTTTTGGCTTAATAAAGTCATGTTTTACCTTTTAAAATGGAAATTAAGCATGTGGAGGACAGTATTGGATCGAAAGTGGTTTTCATTAATTTCGGTTATCAAACTGGCGGAAAGAATAGGAGCACCCCATGATCTGTTATACCAATTATGTGTTATGCAGCAGGCGCCTGGCTCGCTGGCAGACTGTCAGCTGGGATGTTCCCAGCTGACAAAGTTGGGAGCGGATTTTTGGGGTCCAACCGATGAAATTTGCAGTCAGATAATGAGAAAGCAATTAAGGTGGCTGGCTGGAAAAAAAAAGATTCATATCAGCTGGCTTGGAGGTGCTCCCCCTGTTTTTTGGTCAAGGGAGCTCAGCTCCCCCGAGCTCCCCCCCATTTCCATCACTGAAGTGTCACAAAAGATGTGCAACCAGGAGCTAGCTAACACTGATATGGTAATTATAATAACGCACTGTCATGGGGTATTCCTGAAAGAACCGGTACAATCGATATACCGTGAACCGGTTGGTCTTTTTTTGGGTGTCAATTTTTACTTTGCTCAATTCCGGTTGGGTCTCACTTTCACGGATCTGAGCTGAATAACCCCCCCCTCCCCCCCCCCCCCCGATTGCCGGTCAACTAGACAACTACAGTTTGTCTCATCCAACATGCGAACTGGTGTTTGTCCTCATTGCTCAGCATCTACTGGTGACACTATGGAAATACACATACTCATGGATAGATCAGCCGTTTTGCAATGTAAATATCACATTTTCACGATGTTTTAGCGCCGTTTTTTGCCGATTTTTGGCTGTTTTCTGACAACGGCTGTCCATACACACTTGTTTACATTCTTGATGCAACCAAAACAATGGCCTAAATTGCCGTGACGTCACAAAAAATTCACTGCAGCACCACTCACGACTTTGTTCTACTACGTTTAATTATTTGCATTGCTTTAAGTTCATGCATTGCTTTTTCACAGCCTGTAGAATTAGTGCTATATTTCAGTTCGCATGCTAGATGAGACAGACTGTAGGCTACAACACTACCAACTAGGCGACAACCAACCAGGTGACAAACTGCTACAAACTAGGCTACACTTTTTGGACAGCCAGGTGACAACCCTTTTTCCACATACCATCTAGGTGACACAAATTTTAGTACAGATACCAACCAGGCTACAGAAGTTTGCAATTGTATTCAAGCAGGAAATGCATTGTCACCTGGTTGGATGTGGTTTGTGAACTTGTGTCACCTAGTTGAAGTGCTGTGTGAATGTGTGTCACCTAGTTGGAACTGTTTGTCACCTAGTTTGCTCTGGTATCTAATTCCAAAATTTCTTGACACCTAGTTTGAAGTGATTGGTGTCGCCTGGTTGGTTTGTCGCCTAGTTGACCGTACACCACCCCCCCCCCCCCTTGGGTTTTGGACTACAGAATGCTTAAAAACGCTCCAATTTCATCGGGGAAAAAACTGGCATGAAGCACAAAAATAGTCCTATCAATCGGGATAGTCAATTATTGTCCTGGTTTCTTTAATTTTGCCGTACGGCTCTTTTTTCGGCGATCGGCGACCTCGCAAATTCAGTTTTGTTGACAAGTGAAATACAGGTCTCAACTCCCAAATGATAATATCAGGGAAATAGAGGTCCAAGCCATGAAATAAACTATAAACCTCATACATCTGTGCATGCATTGTTTACCACAGTCACAGACACAGATATCTGTGATGTTGACATTTTTATAACCACATGACACTGACAGTCATCATGATGACAAACTGACAAAATCTTATTACTCACCGACACCGGGAGCGGGCCTGTTTCCTGACAAATCTCTCAATAGTTTCAGTTGACTCCATCAAGTCCATCCTGTACAGCTGGGCACTCCTTCTCCGTGCATTGAGTTACTTCAATAGCAAATGCAAACATGTGTAGCTGCCAATACACAACCCTGTGTGAAGCTGTCGGCCATATTGTAGTACGTAGTAGTAGTTTGTTTTCCCTCAGCTCTTGTAGAGGAAGGGATGGGCCAGCCAGCAGCAGGCTTAGTTCGAGCTATACACTGGAACTAAGGTAGTTCCAAGGATGGACCAGAACTAGCTTAGTTTCAGCCTATGCTTAGAACTAAGGTAGTTTCATGCATGGGCCAGAACTAGTGTCGTTCCAGCCTATGTCTGTAACTAAACCCCACTTTTCTAGTTCCATTCCTATTCTAGAATTAAGCTGGAGAATGTGTTGGTTATACTGCAAAAATGGTGTTTTTGCCTGGTTTTGTCTAAGAGACTCCAATTTGAAGCATCATAAAACAGTGAAAGGAGAGTTTTCATTCACCTGAAGATGTGTCCTGATAAAATCAAACAACTTTTGTTTGTTCGCTTTACTTATGATGAAACTACAGCCACTTTCATGGAAGGCGTAAATCTGGTCCATTCATTAACATTATGTTTCAGTACACTTTCCAGATAAGAGGGGCGTCTGTAATTTTGTCTGTACTGTGGGAAAAGAACAAAAGTTTGTTGATTTTATCAGGACACATACTCAGGTGAATGAAAACTCTCCTTTCACTGTTTTATGATGCTTCAAATCGGAGTCTCTTAGACAAAACCAGGCAAAAAAACCATTTTTGCAGTATGACCGGGTGTCAAGTGTATTCATACTCCATTAGAAGGATGAAAATGTGTCAGACACATATTTTCTTAGTTGTTGTTAGTTGACCTTTTGTTTATTAACAATTTTGGCTCATTGAATCACCATTATTACCTCCTAAGTTGAAATTTTTAAAAATTATTGAAAACTGTGTTTTTTCCTGTTTCATGACTAATTGCCTTTAAATCACATGAAACATGTTTGAATAACTTTTCTAAAATAACATTGAATAATTTAGCCACCTTTCCGGTAATGCACAATACCATTAAGGGCCTTTGTGGATGCAAGCAAGCATCAGACGTAAGTTTAGACCACCTGAAATTCTTGTTTATCACACATAATCAAGGAAGTGCTAAAAATAGATCAAGTTTTCTCTCTTGTAGAACTTCCCTGACACATAGAGGCATTTATTTGAAAAGTGGGGCCAAAAAGGTCCCCGGGAGCAAAAAAGTGAATCTCTGAATCCTGATAATCTGATATGGCATATGTTTAGTCCAAATGGTCCCTGTTACAGAAAAAGTCATTTTGGAGTCCACAGGTCACTGGATTTTTCATGAACATTCACTGAAAAATTAGTAAATTGGTCACGCAATCGTCACAACAGTCACGCCTAGAAACCATCACAACAGTCACAGAAAACAGTTACTTCAGTATTATTTTGGCTGAAATGTGCTGCATGAACAGTCATGACAGTTCCCTGACCATTCAACATTTTAGTGCTTCACTTGCAGGCTTTTATTTGAAAATTGGGACCAAAAAGCTCCCCAGGAGAAAAAAAAGTGAATCTCTGAATCCTGGTGATGTGATATGACTTATGTTTAGTCCAAATGGTCCCTGTTACGGAAAAAGTCATTTTGGAGTCCACAGGTCACTGGACTTTTCATGAACATTCACTGAAAAATTTGTAAATTGGTCACGCAATAGTCACAACAGTCACGCAAAGAAACCATCACAACAGTCACAGAAAACAGTTACTTCAGTATTATTTTGGCTGAAATGTGCTGCATGAACAGTCATGACAGTTCCCTGACCATTCAACATTTTAGTGCTTCACTTGTAGGCATTTATTTGAAAAGTGGGGCCAAAAAGCTCCCCAGGAGATAAAAAAGTGAATCTCTGAATCCTGGTAATGTGATATGGCATATGTTTAGTCCAAATGGTCACTGTTACAGAAAAGTCATTTTGTAGTCAACAGGTCACTGGATTTTTCATGAAAATTCACTGAAAAATTAGTAAATTGGTCACGCAATCGTCACAACAGTCACGCAAAGAAACCATTACAACAGTCACATAAAACAGTTACTTCAGTATTATTTTGGCTGAAATGTGCAGCATGAACAGTCATGACAGTTCCCTGACCATTCAACATTTTAGTGCGTCACTTGCAGGCTTTTATTTGAAAATTGGGACCAAAAAGCTCCCCAGGAGAAAAAAAAGTGAATCTCTGAATGCCGATAATCTGATATGGCATATGTTTAGTCCAAGTGGTCCCTGTTACGGAAAAAGTCATTTTGGAGTCCACAGGTCACTGGATTTTTCATGAAAATTCACTGAAAAATTATTAAATTGGTCACGCAATAGTCACAACAGTCACGCAAAGAAACCATCACAACAGTCACAGAAAACAGTTACTTCAGTATTATTTTGGCTGAAATGTGCTGCATGAACAGTCATGACAGTTCCCTGACCATTCAACATTTTAGTGCTTCACTTGTAGGCATTTATTTGAAAAGTGGGGCCAAAAAGCTCCCCAGGAGAAAAAAAAGTGAATCTCTGAATCCTGGTGATGTGATATGACTTATGTTTAGTCCAAATGGTCCCTGTTACGGAAAAAGTCATTTTGGAGTCCACAGGTCACTGGACTTTTCATGAACATTCACTGAAAAATTTGTAAATTGGTCACGCAATAGTCACAACAGTCACGCAAAGAAACCATCACAACAGTCACAGAAAACAGTTACTTCAGTATTATTTTGGCTGAAATGTGCTGCATGAACAGTCATGACAGTTCCCTGACCATTCAACATTTTAGTGCTTCACTTGTAGGCATTTATTTGAAAAGTGGGGCCAAAAAGCTCCCCAGGAGAAAAAAAAGTGAATCTCTGAATCCTGGTGATGTGATATGGCATATGTTTAGTCCAAATGGTCCCTGTTACAGAAAAAGTCATTTTGTAGTCAATAGGTCACTGGATTTTTCATGAAAATTCACTGAAAAATTAGTAAATTGGTCACGCAATAGTCACAACAGTCCTGCAAAGAAACAATTACAACAGTCACAGAAAACAGTTACTTCAGTATTATTTTGGCTGAAATGTGCTGCATGAACAGTCATGACAGTTCCCTGACCATTCAACATTTTAGTGCTTCACTTGCAGGCTTTATTTGAAAAGTGGGACCAAAAAGCTCCCCAGGAGCAAAAAAGTGAATCTCTGAATCCCGATAATCTGATATGGCATATGTTTAGTCCAAATGGTCCCTGTTACAGAAAAAGTCATTTTGTAGTCAACAGGTCACTGGATTTTTCATGAAAATTCACTGAAAACTTAGTTAATTGGTCACGTAATAGTCACAACAGTCACATTCAAAAACCATCACTACAGTCACTTCAGTATTATTTTGACTATAATGTGCTGATATGAACAGTCACGACAGTAGTCAGTACCCTGACCATTCAACAACTTAGTGCTTCACTTATACACGTATAAATCTCTTAGAATTTTATCAAGTTACCTTTATGACTATGACCATCAGTCAGTATGGGTGATACAGTGATGAGTTCATAGACCGTCATGGTTATTCGTTTTTAGAATTATGTGTTTTTTCTTTTTCCATTTTCTCTAGTCTCTAGAATACATTGCAAGGTTAACAACAAATCAGCCTTCAGCTGTTTTTGGTACCTGTCCATCTTAAGTATACTACAGTAAAATGCCATGGTAATAAAATCTGCCTGGGTCTTAGAGAATATATATTATTGATCATGATGATGATTCCAGAGTGCAAGCTGTGACTTTAATTAAAGGTTGATTTAATACTATTACAAAAAACTAGTTTTGTCTTAGCCTTATTGCATATATATAGAATTTTATTGACATTAAAAGCATCAAACAGATATATATGTCATCATAAAAGAAAAAATAAATATATATATGAATGTGAAAAAGCATGAAATCTAACAACTACAAGCTACTGGGATATATAAGTAAATATAATCATATGTACAATTAATTTTAAAGTCACGGATATACATCGGATACAAGTTAATAACATAATCAGCACACATTCAGGTTATATATATAGCAGCATAGTTAATAGCAAACCAGCACACATTCAAGTTATATAGCACATCATGTAATATAAAGAATTAGAAACAGATATATAATGTTACCAAAACAACAGACACTGAATATGACTTTAAGGCCTATGAAAAAAGCTATAGTGACTGAATAACTAGCCCTACGTTTTGAATGTAATAAATCAATAGCCGAAGTAGTGGAAGTTACCTCATATGGTCTACATGCTTGAAAGTACTACATTCTCAATACTTTTAGCAAATAACAATGCATAATTTCATCACCATCACAGTAACGAAAGTCACATTATAATTCTGAGGTTGTAGATTTAGCAAATGAAAATTTCAAGACTTTGGATGTCAAAAGGCTGAACATTATTTAGTTAACATAGTTACATACAGTAATAACAGTCACATGCAGTAATGACAGTCACATTACAAGGTCCTACTCTGCATGTCTTTTACCTTTTAAAGAGTTTCAGATGGCAAAGCATAAGTTACTTACCATAGTAAATCCAAATTTTGCACATGAAATTGGAAAAAGTCACTCTCACAATGCAAAACATTGCTATAGTCACCGCAAGAAATGAACTACACGTCAAACATGGTCTGTTGGTGTGTTTTCCAACAGTATAATTCTAAAAGTGGGGTGTCAGAAGGCAAGGCATTGTAGGATACCATCGTCACAGCAAAGAAAGTTGTACTACATGATCTATTAGTATAAAATGGCAAGTAATTTAGTCACCAAAGTCACAGTTATAATGTCAAGTTACAGGGTCTGTCAGAGTGTATGTTTGGCACCAATATATTACAAAATTTGAGTTTCAGAAGGGAAGATGTTATTAGTTATCAAAGTGACAAACTTTATCTCCATATTGAAAGGCAAGTCATTAATTAGTCACCATAGTCACAGTAATGAATGTCACATTACATGGTCTGTAGGAGTGAACGTTTGACACTAGTAAAATTCCAAATTAGTGGTCAGAAGGCAAGGTACAAAGTATTATTCAATTACCATGGTCACAGCAAAGAAAATTGCATTAGATGGTCTTTTAGTCTAAAATTAGTCACATTCTTTATTTCCATATCGAAAGGCAAGTCATTATTTAGTCACCATAGTCACAGTGTACATGTGTATTTGTGTTTTACACCTCTGCAGCACCTGAGTGGGGTACATCGAGGCAGGCTAGAATTTTATATGTCTAGGTCTTTTTTCCTCATATGTTGTAATATGTCTGTGTTTGATGCAAAAATGTGATTATGTTTTCTGTTTTGTTTTTTGTTTGTAGGAAATTGGAGTGGATTTGTCAAATTACAAAGTCAGTAAAAGTAAAATTCCAAAATTAGTAAAGTAAAATTCCAAATGAACTTTCAGAAGGCAGGCAATTATTCAATTACCATAGTCACAGCAAAGAACGTTTTATTAGATAGACTATTGGTTAGGGATTTATCACATACTTTATTTCAGTGTCGAAAAAGTAAGTCATTGTTTGGTTACCATAGTCAGGTATGAATGTCAAGTTCTGTAGGAGTGTATGTTTGGCACCAGTCAAATTCTAAAATGTGGGTGTCAGAAGGGAAGGCATTATTAGATATCATAGTCACAGCAAAGAGTTGTGTCACATGGTCTGTAGGGTTGGAATCAGTCACATCGCATATTTAATATAAATATTGGAAGGCAAGTACAGCTGTAGTCTTTAGTCACTATAGTCACAGTAAGGAATGTTAAGTTACAAGGTCTGTAGCAGTGTGCATGTATCTTTGCAGCAGTAAAATTTTAATATTTTGGTGTCAGATGGGAAGGCATTATCAGATATCATATTTACAGCAAATAAAGTCACATGACATGGTCTGTTAGTTTGGAATCAGTCACTTACTTAATATAAATATTGAAGTAATTATTTAGGTCACCATAGTCACAGTCATGAATGTCAAATTAAAATTCTGTGGAAGAGTATGTTTGGCACAAGTAGAAATCTTAAATTAAAATCAAAGACAAGGTATTATTCAATTGCCATAGTCGCATCAAATAAAGTTGCATTAAATGGTCTGTTGGATTGGAATTAGTCACATACCTTACTGCGGTATCAAAGGACAAGCAATTCTTAGTCGTCCTATAGTCACAGTAACGAATATCAGGTTACAAAAATAAAGTTGTACTACATGGTCTGCTGGCTTGGAATTAGTCACCTACTTTATTTCCATTCGAAAGGCAAGTCATTAATTAGTCACCATAGTCACAGTAATGAATGTCACATTACATGGTCTGTTGGAGTGTATGCTTGGCACTAGTAAAATTAACTGTCTGAAGGCAAGGTATTATTCAATTACTATAGTCACATCATATAAAGTTGTATTATGGCCTGTTAGTTTGGATTAGTCACTTTTTTTTCAATTTTCAATATTCAAAGGCAAGTCATCATTTAGTCACCATAGTCATAGTAATATATCTAGTTACAAGATATGCAGACTGTATGTTTGACGTTAATACCTGTCAGAAGGCATGGTATTATTTGATTATCATAGTCACACCATAGAAAGTTGTATTATGGCCTGTTAGTTTGGAATCAGTCGCCTTTTTTTTTCAATTTTCAATATTCAAAGGCAAGTCATTATTTAATCACCATAGTCACAGTAATATGTCAAGTTACAAGGTCTGCAGACTGCATGTTTGATGCTAATAAAATTCTAAAATTAGCTGTCAGAAGGCAAGCTGTTATTTGATTATTATCGTCACACCATAGAAGGTTGTATTATGGCCTGTTAGTTTGGAATTAGTCACTTTTTTTTTCAATATTCAAAGGCAAGTCATTATTTAGTCACCATAGTCACAGTAATATGTCTAGTTACAAGGTCTGCAGACTGTATGTTTGATACTAATAAAATTCTAAAATTACCTGTCAGAAGGCAAGGTTTTATTTGATTATCATAGTAACACCCTAGAAAGTTGTATTAGATGGTCTGTTAGTTTGGAATTAGTCACCTATATTTCAATTTTCAATATTCAAGACAAGTCATTATTTAGTCATCATAGTCACAGTAATATGTCAAGTTACAAGGTCTGCAGACTGCATTTTGATGCTAATAAAATTCTAAAATTATGTGTCAGAAGGCAAGGTATTATTTGATTATCATAGTAACACCCTAGAAAGTTGTATTAGATGGTCTGTTAGTTTGGAATTAGTCACTTTGTTTTTCAATATCCAAAGGCAAGTCATTATTTAGTCACCATAGTCACAGTAATATGTCTAGTTGCAAGGTCTGCAGACTGTATGTTTGATACTAATAAAATTCTAAAATTACCTGTCAGAAGGCAAGGTTGTATTTGATTATCATAGTAACACCCTAGAAAGTTGTATTAGACGGTCTGTTAGTTTGGAATCAATCTAATACTTTATTTCAATACCAAGAGGCAAGACTTTATTTTGGTCAGGAAAATTCCAAAATTTTGGTGTCAGAAGGGATGGTATTGTTAGGTATCATAGTCACAGTTATGAAAGTTGCATAACATGGTCTGCGGGGTTGCAGTCAATCACATACTTAATAAAAACTATCAAAGCTTAAAGGCAAGTCATTTTTAAGTTAAAAATATCAAAGCTTGAAGGCAAGTCGTTTTTAAGTCACCATAGTCACAGTAATGAATGCTGCATTACATGGTTTATAGGAGTGTGTGTTTGGCACTAGTAAAATTCCAGAATTAACTGCGATAAGACAGGGTATTGTTCAATTACCATAGTCAGAACAAATAAAGTTGCATATCGAAAGGCAAGTCACTATTTAGTCACCATAGAGTCACCATAGTCACAGTTATGAATTCCATATTACAAAGTCTGTAGAAGTGTATGTTTGGCACCAGCACAATTCTATATATCATAGTCACAGCAAAGAAAGTTGTATTAGATGGTCTGTTAGTTTGGAATTAAATCTAATACTTTATTCCAATATCAGAAGTTAAGAAATTATTTTGGTCAACATAGTCACCAGCAACATCAACAGCAACTGGGCACCAGGGGCTAGGCCAAAATGACCCCCAGGAGCAAAAAAGTAAATCTCTGAATCCGGATAATCTGATATGGCAGATGTTTAGTTCAAGTAGTCCTTGTTATGGAAAAAGTAATTTTTGGACCAATGGGTCACTGGATTTCTCATGCAAATGCTGCAATTGTGATTCGAATTATTAAGACCATGATGGTGAATTATGTCTTGATCTTTGACAATTATATATGTACATAATATCATCAATAACAGTTCCAGACAAGATATTATTAGATGTGTCTTTCATGACTGTTACTATAGTGACTAAAAATGAGCCTTTTCCTTGAAATAATATGAATAACGTGACTGTCCCAAAACCTGCACACCATGAAATGTGACTTAAATTATCCTGAACATTGTGATTGAAAAGCAGCATTTGCCTATTGGCAATCATGTTCCTTTCATCACTGATTCCAAACCAACAGACCATGTATGTGACTTTTGTGACTGTGACTATGGTGATTAAACGATAACCTTTCATTTTTAGCAGCGTTGTGGCGCAAGCTGTTACCTTAGGATTTTGGGAAACTTGTCAACAAACTGGAGGTCGTACTATCAGTATCACCCAAAATGTGCACAGTCTACAAATATTTTTTACTCGCCAGCATCAACTTCTAAAAGCATAAAAAGCTGAAAATACATTTAATTACGAAATCGTGCACTTGACCTTCTTCTTCTTCTTCCTGCTGACAGAACCGCCCTCAATTGAGCTATCTTTAGAGCTCAACAAGGCCTATAATTGAAAGTTAAAAGGGAAATTCAATAGCAATTTTGGTTTGGGGTTCATTTCAGACAGCCAGAATTATGTGGTATCAAGAATAACTGAAAGATGATTGCACTTCAAACTCGGACTTCACACAGTTCAATACCAATCAAGGCAATCAAGAACCAATTAAGTAACTTTATAAGTCAGATAATGACGCAAATCAATTGACAATTGATAATAGTATTTGAAGATTCGTCCTGCCTGTTTAAATAGACATAAATAGATACACCAAAAAAAAAATTAATAGATAGTTAAATAAATAACAGATAAATACATAGAATATTATATATTCATCAATAGATGAATAAGTAGATATATAAATAAATAGCAAAGATAGCAAAGATAGCAAAGAAAGAATAGATAGATAGATAGATAGATAGATAGATAGATAGATAGATAGATAGATAGATAGATAGATAGATAGATAGATAGATAGATAGATAAGAGGATGGTACTTCCATTCCATCAGTGAGAAATTGTACAGCGCTGCTTAAAGTGCTTGCACGTTATTTTCAAAATTATCTTTGAAATGTGACTACTCCGTCGTAGTACTACGATCCCACACAACATGATATGTGACTTTCATTACTGGGACTATGGTGATTAAATGACGAGCTTTGCCCACAATAACAATCGTGTTGATACTATGATTGATTCAAAACCAAAAGACCATGAAATACTTACATTGTACATTACTGTAACTATGGTGATTAAAAACTAGATGCCTTTTGACAGTTATATTAGAATTTGACTGATTCCAGGCTTACAGACCATGAAATACTTTCATTACTGATTCCAAACTAACATTTAAACCAAGTAACTTTCATTACTGTGATCATGGTGATTAAATGATTGGTCTTACCTGATGAGAGTCATGTTGAAAATGCGGCTGATTTCAAACCCACAAACAAGGCAGTGTGACTAGTACTGCCATGACTATGATGATGAAACAACGAGATTTACTTTATGGCAATCTTGTGCCTATTTCCAAATCTACAGGCCATGAAATGTCACTTTCATTACTGTACCCATGATAATTAAATAACTAAACTGCCTTATAACAATCATGTTGAGACTGTGACTGATTCCAAACCACCAGAAAATGAAATGTGACCTTTGTGACTGTGACTATGGTGATTAAATGACTAACCTTTCATTTTCAAAATTATCTTTGAAATGTGACTACTCCAATCCTACAGACCATGATTATTATGTGACTTTCATTACTGAGACTATGGTGATTAGATAACAAGCTTTGCCTAAAATAACAACCATGTTAATACTGTGATTGATTCAAATCAACAGACCATGAAATACTATCTATATACCTATAGATCTTTCTATCCATCTACATTACTGTGACTATTGTGATTAAAAAACTAGATTTGTCTTAAGACAATTATGTTGAGAATGTGACTTATTCCAATATTACACACCATGACATGTGGACTTTCACTACTGTGACTATAATAACTGGATCTGTCTTGAGACAATAATGTTGAGAAACTATTTCCGAACTTCAGATCATTTTGTCACTGTGACTATGATGATGAAATAAATTTACTGCCCTATAACAATCATGTTAAGGCTGTTATGATTCCAAAGCAAGATATCACGAAATACTTTCATGACAGTGACTATGGTGATTAAATAGCTACCTTCGCCCTTTACTGTGACTATGATGATTATTGAATAGCCAAACTCACTCGTTGAAAATAATGTTAAGGATGTGACTGAATTGAAACCTACTGTTACCTACAGACCATCAAATATCCCTCACATGGAGTAAATGTGTAACATGTTGAGGACTCCCACTCTCTCTCCCGTCTCATCAATCAACCCTCGTGAGCGCCCAGAACTGGGCTTAGGGGGCTGCACTTACCATATCTATCTATCTATCTATCTATCTATCTATCTATCTAGCCTTGAATTCAACAACAATATGATAATTTTATGGTTACAAAATCTACAGACCATGAATGTGTGGTAAAGACATCTTATCCAAAGTAATTAGTGTAACATTTCATGATCTGTAAGTTTGGAATTACATGTTTGAATTTCTTGCAGTGACAAAAATATTTGAAACTTTTGCAAATGAAAAATTGACAGCGTATGTCATGGTAATTTTTTTTGCTGCTGCAACTATATATGACCATTGATAATGGTAAGAACAGTACTGTTGCCTGGGAAACAGCTCATGAAATTAGACGTTTATTACTGTGTCTAATGCCTGATCAATGTTGAGAATGTGACCGATTGAATTGCTACCACAAAATGTGACTGTTATTACTGTGACTATGGTGACTAAATAATGCTTTGTCAAAAATCTTGAAAATTGCATACCAATGGGACTTGCATTGCAAGATTATGATAATGTGACTGCTATATTATGCATTGCCTTTGAAAATAACGTTGAATTTTACTGATATCTAATTTATGGATCATGAAATGTGAGTCACTTTTACTCTGATAAAGTTAGTCACCAAAGGCATGGTCATGTTTTCTTTTTGACTGTGCTTGGCTGTCTTTTCTCTTTTCTGATTCTTTTGTTTATTTTACATAGATCTATCTGTCTATCTATCTGTCTATCTATCTGTCTTTCTATCTGTCTATCTATCTGTCTATCTATCAGTCTATCTATCTGTCTATCTATCTAAAGTGTCAGAATAATGTAAACAGTCACAATGATGACTCTTATGAGAAGCCTCACAACAGTCACACTGAGAATTATTGAAGACTGGGGATAGGCAATAGCTGTTATCAATGAAAGTCAAACCTTCTTCATATTCATTTGAAATGCTAATAGCATTGAGGTCATCCCAGATCATAGGAATGTGGTGCGCTAAAAAACTCCCTCCACAACCTGTCCTCAACCATTTTTTCATATCTATCTGCAGCTATAGATAGATAGATAGATAGATAGATGGATAGATAGATGGATAGATAGATGGATAGATAGATAGATAGATAGATAGATAGATAGATAGATAGATAGATAGATAGATAGATAGATAGATAGATAGATAGATAGATAGATAGATAGATAGATATATAGATGGATAGATAGATGGATAGATAGATGGATAGATAGATAGATAGATAGACAGATGCAAAGATACATAGATGCATAGATACACAGATACACAGATACATAGATACGTAGATACATTATACTGCCCTGTGAAATGGAAACACAGTAAGTGACCAAAAAACAGTAACTGAGTTGAGCATAACTTCTCAATCCTATTAATAATATCTACCTTCATGCCAAATTTCATGCCTCTATCACCTCTAGTTACCCCACAAATCCATGATAAACAAACACAGTATCAACTGTTTACATCAAAATGGACCAGTCATGTCAGGCCAAAACACAGTAATTTACTCATTTTGTTTTGAAACACAGTATCTCTTTGGCTTCTTTTTGAGTTACTGTGTTTTGACATGACACAAACCAGGAGATACTGTTTTTTCACTTCAACTGAGCAGTCATCTTCAGCAATGACCTAAATAACAAGAAAATTTTTTTCGGAAAAAAATATAGCCGATATTTGTAGTTATACTTTGTTTTGCTAGATAATGGGATTTTTAAAAGAGATTTGTTGAGGAGTTGATGAGAATTTTATTCACAGCTTCAATTCAATGCTGCAAGTTCCTTCATGTCTAATCTCTTTCATAGCCTTTCTACCTATACCTGTCTACAGATCTTCTGTCTGTCTATTATATTTATTTAACCATCTGACAGATGATCTGTGCTATTGGCAGCTCTAAAAGATCTCCTCTGCTCCATGAAAAGAGCTACAATGTAGTTGTGGCCTTTTCTGGGAATCTCAGCTGCAGCAAGGTCACACTGACATTTCCCCAACATGTCTAAATTTAGCCCAGGGTTTCCCCAAAAGTGCACAAACTTTGATGATGTGTCTTCACACATGTTTCCTTATTTCCATTGACAAATCCACCTGGTGGACTCTTGGTGGTGAACATATATCCGCCTATGGCAAGTAAGTTACTTCACATATCTTGTATTGCTAAGGGCCTGGGCATCGGCTAAAAAAATCAAAGGTTTCTCATTCAAAACACAGTAAGTCATTAAAAAGCACAATGTTGTCTAATATATCTATAAGAAGTCGTTTTGAGTGACAAATGATATAGACACATACACTTTGACTATATTTCTTCATATTTGAAGCATTGACTTGAGGGTGCTTCATCTGGAGATTAAGATATAGAGGTCACAATGTTACAAACAAAGAAATGCGTTTTTCTCAAAATCACTGAAATGGCAGTTACTGTGATTTGAAATCACAGGGCAGCATAGATAGATAGATAGATACATACATACATACATAGATACATTATTAGATAGATAGATAGATAGATAGATAGATAGATAGATAGATAGATAGATAGATAGATAGATAGATAGATAGAATAGCATTAAAAAAGGAATAATCTTACTTGGACCTGACCAGTGAACACCCTGAACACATCTGAACTTTGAGGCTTGTGAAGTCCATTCACAGCAATCGAGAATAGCAATCGAGAATAGCAATCGAGAATAGCAATCGAAAATAGCAATCGAAAATAGCAATCGAAAATAGTAATCAAGAATGGCAATCAATGTGAAATTGTGTCTCTCTGAGACATGACAGTCACTGTACAATCACTACAGTCACAGAAAAAGGTCACAATGATCACTGTGATGTTCTTGAAAGTTGGACTTAGTCATTTTGGCACATTTTGCACCAGCGTGAGGTACGTTACACGAACTGTTCCGTACGTTACACCACTTTGAGGGCTCACCACTCAGTTAATAATGACAATAGGGGTGTAATTTGACTTTTCCAAGTAAGATGGGACCTAGTACTACAAAAATAAAATATACTGACATGGGTTAATGTGGTTTTAGTATTGACAAAATACACTTATGTCACTTCTTCAATAGTCACACCAAGGTGTGACAGTCAGCTTTTGGAGCTTTACCCCCTCAGAACCAAGAGTGGACGATTTTTCAAAAATCACCTGATATTTTTTTTATTGTACCTGAAGGCATAAGAGATGGTATGAAATATTGATTATTGCTGTGGGATGTTCTGGACAAAAATGCCAGCCTACCAAAATAGGGTCTAAAAACCGGGGACCTTTTAAAACTCCATTTTTGGTGTTTTTTGAGCCTCTTACAGTGGAAACTGTGATTAAAAGTGTCATTATATTTTTTTCTGATAGCCATATGACAGTTCCATCAGAAAACACAATACCCATGGAAATTGGATGCTTCACTTTTATGCAGTGACCATTTTAGTTTTGGCCCCACTTTTCAAATAAATGCCTATAGGCAAGAAAAATTATGAGGAAATTTTTCAGCTGAGCACTTATTTTCCCTAATATTGCCAAAAAATTGACGTGGCCTAAACTTTTGTCCGCTACTGTATCTATCTATCTATCTATCTATCTATCTATCTATCTATCTATCTATCTATCTATGTGTTTAGCTGGCTATCTATCTGTCTATCTATCTCGAGGCCTTCCCTTCCTTCCCCCACTACATTCGGCATAATCACGAAATAGCCCCCGCCCTCCGATAACGGAGAAAAGCATAGGCTGCCACTCATTCCGTCAGAGGTGCGGGGCTTATTTCGTGATTATGCCCTACATTCCTCCCTTCATGCCTTTTTTCATTCCTTTGTCCATTCCTTCCTTCATTCCTTCTTTTCTTCCTTCCTTCCTGCATTCTTTCTACCGAATTTGTAAATGCAGGATCTAGCTGGCACTAGGATGCTTTTAGGACAAATTTAGTATAAACAAGTTGTTGATAACAGCTAACTTTTACAGTTAACATGAAACAGGACTGCTACAAGGTGTTTTATGTTTCTCACACCTAGTTCCATGTGATAAATGGACATTCTTGAAGTATAAAGTATATGCTGACCTGCTTTTTTCACTTCTAAGGGAATACTTGATATGTGAACAGGAATTAAGGTATGTTTTTCTTTAGGCTTTCTTATCATTGTCAGCTAATAGTAAATAACATGTCACATGAAATGTTGTCCATCAGATTTGTAATATGATTGCATCACTTTCAATAAACTTCCTGTTGAGATTAATTGAGTACAAGGAAGCACTGACAAAGACCAACTGCACAAATCAAGTAAAAAAAATCATTGTACTTATATTTGAAAATTAAAGATTAGATCTGCCAATTCTATGTAGAATTCAACTTGCATTAAAATAACACAAACTGGTAAATTCACAACATTGGGGTGATATGAAACAATACCAATCAACACAATTGCATGTTTGTCTG
This sequence comes from Platynereis dumerilii, assembly GCA_026936325.1. Taxonomy (NCBI): domain Eukaryota; kingdom Metazoa; phylum Annelida; class Polychaeta; order Phyllodocida; family Nereididae; genus Platynereis; species Platynereis dumerilii. The sequence continues at coordinate 24,876,637 of JAPTHN010000011.1, forward strand.
AATTAAGTGAGTTCAATTCATTTTATTAGTCCAGTAGAGCCCCACTATGTCATAGGAACCCAAAAAGCTGTAAAACAAATCTCACTGAATTGAAAGCGAGTGCCCCCCTCAATGATGACTGTGATGCAGCCATAGTCCTGTGCCCTGCTATGTGAATGCATACAGGCCAGGAGACCAGGCTAATGCAGCCATAGCCACACTGGGGGAGTGTGTGTGTAGAACTGGGCAAGAAATACTTTCAAAATGTCATAATAAAGGCACTAAATGTTAGTTTAAAGATTCGGGGACAAACTTTAAGACAGTAACGTAACATACGGTGAAGAAGGGCTCTGAAAGTAGTGCCAGGTGCCCAGTAGCTTTTACAGAAATTTCAAGAATGTTAACATTTCAGTGTGTGCAAAAAAGCTTGCTTACGAAACTAAGGACTTGCCCAAGGGGGGGCACCCCCAGGGCAGCGCAATAAAAATGTTTTTATTGACTATTGTTAAGCTGATAAGTAAACGTTACAATGCTAAGTCACTTTGTGGCTAGATTCAGGACTATAGGTATTAAAGTAACTTCATTGTTAAACTGATAAGGCAAATTGTGCTCTTCAAAGTGGTGACTTACATTTGAGTTACAATTTCGAATGTATTTACACAGTTCACAATGAGTATAAATCCAGTAATAGTCGTCCACGGTGGAGCTGGGGCACACTCAGCCATCCAACATGACAAAATCAAAGCAGAATGTTTTAGAAAAGGAGTCGTGCAAGCTGCCAAGGCAGGATACTTCGCCCTCCTGCAGGGAATGTCAGCTGTTGATGCAGTGGAGGCAGCAGTGAGGTCCATGGAAAAGGATCCCTCTTTCAATGCAGGTACAGTTTCATTAATTGGTTCTGAATACATAAATCTGCATCTGTATATAAATATTACAAAAAGCCGATTTTGCCCACTATTTTATTTTGCATTCATGAGAATGCTATGCCATACCTGCATAAAATATCCTCTTAAAAGTAAGTCTTCTTCGACCTTCCACATTCGGTTCTATAGCTCAGACATTTCTGATCCTAAACAGTATGCGTGTGGATCGCTTTGTATGTCAGGGGGGTACCGAAAAATCGACCCAAAGGGGGTGGAGGGATCAATTTTTTAATGGCAACTTTTGATAAAACCCAAACCCGCTACACTCATGAATTCTGGATTTTATAAACCTTTGTTGTATGCATAATTTGCACGCATAGAATTAGCCATTATAGGCCACACGTTTGTAATATTTAATATAAACTGCAGGCCTACATAGTACATACAGTGTAGTTCCGACCTATATTTTAGACTATTTATGGGTTCACCTAGGCTGATGGAACAGCTGATCGACCAGACTGTGGTGACCGTGACATGAAGTCCTTATCAGTCCTTAATTTGATATTTAATGTCAGCAAGATCTAGAGATAAGGCTGGTCTAATATTTAAACTTTAAGTACTCATAAATTGGTGTGATACCAAAAAAGAAAAGTATACTCCGAAAAACCAGGTATCCTACTTCAAATATATGATCAAAATTGATATTCATATATTCTTCAGGCAATTCATGATTATTTAGCCTGTTCAGTTGGTCAGAATTTTTATTTACTTTGTTAACATATATTCTTTGTTACATTGCTTAGTCATCGATCTAATATGTCAATGCATAAATTATTTACCTAACGGTACTAGACATGTATAGACAGTTTTTATTTGTATTCAGTACATGGCCAATTGTGCAGCGTACGTAAAACGTACGAAAGCTCTTTTATGCGTATTTCGTACGTAAATAGCCTGATTTCACGTACGTAATACGTACGAAAATTTACGTACGTGAAACGTACGTAGATTTTCGTACGAATTTCGTGCGTGTTGACGTACGTAATTCATACGTTAATTTTACGCATGAAAATCGTATGAATTACGTACGAAAACCATACGTTTTCTAGACTTAGAAAAATTCTGATATTTTACGACATTCTCATTCCAACTAGGCCAGTGGGCCTATGGGCCTACCTCAAAGTTTGGAAGTGACTCTGTTTCTATGAAATTGAGGCGATAACCATGAAATTTTTTGACAAACAAATAAACATTAGATTCTCAACATTAATTACTGGTCTTTGGACTATGATTTGCTTTGTTCGCTGATTTTTTTTAGTTATTCTAGGTACGTCTAAACTTAAGCCCATCCCGGTAACCACTGCACTGAAAGGGCCAAAGTAAATGACCTCAAAATATACTGAAATCTAGAAAAATCATTCGAAGACATAGCTTTGTTTTTTTTCATTTCTTTATTTTGTAACCTTAGATACAATGTATTTTATCATTATAGCCCTATAACAAGCATGGTGTGGCTGACATGACCAATGATCAGAGGGTTATTTCCCGTTAGGCCAGACATAACAGTAATTTACTGATTCTTACCTTCTCTGACCTACTGAAACAACTGATTTACATACCCATGATGTTACTTACTTGGTTGACACAAAAAACATTACAGCTTATTTTTTTCGTCCAACCGACTGACCTTATTGCTTTAAGAAGGCTTTCAAAAATATAATCATTATTCATTAATGTTACTATTAAACTGACAGTTCATTCTTTGAATTTGTGTAGTCAATTGTTGGGAGGTACTGATAATCAATGAACAGCAAGCATGTACATTGTACGTACATGTAAATAATACAATTAAACACATCATAAATATATCCATAAATAAACTGATTGGGGAAATACTTGAAAATCCAATCTAAGGCCTAACTGGTACAGCCCACTGTTCATGATATTACACAAGTTTGTTCATATTAAGTTCTGAACTCCTGAAGTAGGGGGGAGGGTTGGTCTAGTGGTAGCGTGCTAGGCAGCCAATCACTGGATCGAGGGTTCGAATCCAGCTCTTGCCAGTTCACCAGGGCCTATGTAGGAAGGCTGCCTCAGTCATCCTTTGCATCATTGCTGTGTCTTCTTCCTGTTGTAATTAGGCTACCGAGTGCATAAATACGTCCTGGACATAATCATCCATCCATCCATCTCTTCTGAAGTTAGATCCTTGTTCGTTGTGGTCACTCTACCTGGAAGTTAAAAAAAAGTGACATTTGAAAATTGAAAATCCATTACTATCATTGCATGATTAAAAAAAGTGATATTCATGGGAAATTTATCTCAGTAACGGAACCCATTTTTAATTGTCAATCCCAATATCTTACAAAGTCAAAAGATGAATTTGTCTTTAGATTGACACATGCATGAATCAGTGGCTAGCTAGGGGTTCTCGAACGGGGGGGCACCTGGGGGGCTCGCGATTCTCTGGGGGGGCACCCACTATACTATTTGTATATCATAGCCAGAGTTGGAAAGTTCGTATGGGGGGCACCTGGGGGCGCACAGGTCCAATATGGGGGGGGGGGGGTACGTGCCCCCCCATAGGGACGCCACTGGCATGAATGAGTGACTAATAGGCCGCGTTAGTGGAACTCTCCTTTTATCTGCTCTCTGGCGTCTCGGCGCAGAAATAAACTTTTTCCGGGAACACGCCGCCATTTTGTATCATTGCAAAGTAGATGGACCCTTGGATTCCAGACTCCAGGACAGTTGTAAAAACACTAAAACACTACGGATTGTATCGCCGAGTCTTAAATGGAATGTTTACCATGGATTCCGCCATCATCCAGTCGATTGAGAACTTGTATCTTCTGTTACGGCCCGACCAAGATGGAAAAATGTGGCGGGAGTCGGCCTGACGGACTTGATCGAGCGAAATATCCGGATTAATCACAGGTATGTCTTGTAAAAGTGGCAGGATCCAAGGATTAGACCCTGAAGTACACTCGGTTGGGCTAATCCATAGTTGTCAAGCTGATTAATTTTTACTATGTTATGGACCTCGTAAAACCCGGCCCCATTGCATTGTACGGGCCTACAAAATGGCGGATGTTCCCGGAAAAAGTTTATTTGTGCGCCGAAACGTCAGAGAGCTGGATAAAGGAGAATTCCACTAACAAGGCCTATCGGTTGAGGGAACCTGCTTAGAGTTTATGTAGCTGGATGCTCCACTCAAGGTTTGCTCAGTGGCGTCAGTGTAAATGGGGCTGGTGGGCCATTTGCACCACCACTCAAAAAAATTATAATTTTCCCTGACATCTTCCATGAAGGTGTGACCACTATGTGAAATTAACTTTTCTGAAATAACACAAGGGAGCAAAATATTTTTTTGTATCTTGATTCAATTTTCTGTTCATTGACATGTTATTATCTCAAGCGAGACAAATTATTCATGGATCCACAGATTTCTTTTATAAGTTAGTCTAGCCCTACAGTAGCTTTTTTTAAATTGGAAAATAGTTGCTTCATCATTTCTTATAGCCTTACTTTATGTTATCGCTTCAGGCTGCTACTCCTTGGTCTGGAAACTATGTTGATCTACCTTGCCTGGCTGCCGCCCTCGTTTGCCTTGGCCTTGGCCAAGCATTTATAATTCTAATATATATATATAATATAGACATAGGCGTACAGGTGGCCGTTTCGCAGGGGGGAGGCTGTCGCTAATTTGCCCTGAAATTTCTCCCCTTTGTCAGGGGGCAGGGGAGGGGCTCCCCTCTCACAGTGGATTTCAACCACCGTCAAGTTAGAAAGATTCTAATGGCATGGCACGTGCTGGATATGGTACACAATGACATTCATATTGCATAATTGAAAATTGGAAAAAAATCTGTTGGGAAATTTGTGAAAAAATTTTTTACTGTGTGGCTGCAACATAAAAATTAATTTTTTCTCTGAAATTTCCCAACAAATTTTTTTCTCACTTTCAGTTATAAATGTAATCCGCAATGATTCTGCATGTCCTTGCGGACCATATCCAGGAGGTGCCATGCCATAACTAGAATTTTTTTAATGGTGGTTATAACCCCCACTATGCGCTGACCCTCTGGGCAAATGTCTATAGATTGGGCCAACCAGAGTATTAATTATCAGATCTAATTCTAACTGTATTCTTCACTAGTGTCATTTTCAAAATAAAGTGGTGGCGCATTTACAACTTTTTAAAATTTTTTGCGTGGGCACAGGAGAGCTACGAAAGCTCTGAATTTTTTTACCCTTTTTTTGGCAAAAAAGTGGTGGGGCATCAATCCTAGCTCCTGTCCGTACAGCAAGGGGCGGTCTAGACGATTGTTCGGGTGGCTATGGACTTTACTCCCACAAAGAACTTTTTTTTCCTTCGCAGTGCGTCAACGAAAATTTTTTTTCACATGCGGACTCTCAACAATTAAATTTCCATGTGCTGAGCAAACTTTTTTTCCAGTATCTATAGTGGGAAACAAACTTTTTTTTACACCAAAAGTCCATAGCCCCCCCCCCCAAGACTTGGCAACAGATCATCTGGTTACAGACTGGTCGGCCCCAAAGCCATCAGAAGAGCAGCCGCTTTCATAGGCGTATTTCACAGTCTAAATTTATAAACATTTCAAATTAAATTGCCTGGAAATCAATAATTTTCGGTAGTTTTTATTTAATTATCTGCCCGAACTTTTTAGCCTTTTTGCCCGAATCTTACTGTTTCCCAAACTTTTGGGGGGCGATCGCCCCCCTGCCCCCCCCCCCCTCCGATACGCCTATGGCCACTTTACTGGGGCCAGCACAGTCCAAGCCTAAACAAGAAAATCAGGGACAGTCAGTAGGCCTTACTGGTCATTAATGTTTCTGAATCTGATTAAAATACACATAAATTCTCGCAAGCTTGGAAATTTTCATGACTTGAAACTTTAGTAGTCCCATCAGTCATCACACACATAAAACTTACCAGATAGGCCTACCTTCCAAGGAGAGATCTCTGATTTTGTTGGCATGTAGTCTTTCCAACTAATTCCAGCCTGTGATGACACTGATGAATGAACGTGGAGCCCAGCAGTATTGCATTATTGGCTGTCTTCTGCTTCTTCATTTTTGTTGTTGTTTCTTCTGCTGTGAAGACATTTCCACCAGATGACGTCACCAGTCACTGGTCACCAAGGTGATTGTTGATGACATCACAATAGGCAAGGTGCTTGTGACGTCATTGGAATGTTGATCTTCGGTGGACTGACAGGCCAGGCAGGAAAGCTCATCAAAAATGTTTAGAGAATTTATTGTTGTGTCTACAAAAGAATCATCGACAAAACACACAAAACTCAAAAGGTTAGTGCTTCAGAATATACTCAACTGATCAATAGCTCTACTGGTGCTCAAATTTATGATTAAATTCAGTTTAAAGCTACCATATGGTAGGCCCTACTGCTGGGAATTTTTTCCTGAGATTATCATTGTGTTGTCATTTTTCAATTGATGTTGTGGCTTTTTAAATGGCATTACTCAGGTCTATTAATTTTATCACTTGTGCGGAGTTTACAAACACTGGAGCTTAGTCCAGTAAGGGTTAATTTAGGTCTGGAAACACAGGTCTGGGCCAACGCCATCTTTGCTTGGGTGAAATAACAGAATCTTCAGGACCTGGTTTTGGGGTGATTTGTGTCTTTGAAAAATCTAAAAAAAATTCTAGCATCATCTACCTTTTATCTTTAGAAAACACACTGTATTCTTGAAATATTTTTATGAGGCTGATTTATGTAGAGATGACAGTAAATTATAAATATACATGTAAACAAAACTTCGGACATCAACCTCGAGTGCTTCGGACGCACTTTTAACATAGAAAGAATGGTTGTACAGAGCCGAAACTTAGCTCAAAATGTAGGAAATTAAATTTCTACATTGGTACCACTTAGAAGGTGCCGCGTCCGATATTAAGGCCTCCAGAGCGTGCTGCGTCATTGATGCAGCAATTGCACAAGAAAAGGTTGGATGAATACTGAGCTCTGCTCTGCTGATCTAGGGTTAATTAATGAAAATTTAAAAAAAAAGGCGCTCCCACCTTCAGGTGGGGTCCTTTATGACTTAGGGGGTGACCATTTAATAATATCCATGTCCGGGGGGGGGTTTTTTTTTAAATTGATAATTTTTTTTACTCGGTTTTTGAAATAAAATAATAACGTCCTCAATTCCTCAATTTAACTAGGATTAATTTATATCATTTAATTAACCCTTACTGGACTAAAGGGACATTTATGTGCATCCCCAGCTTACTGCCTGAAGGGCCATTTATGTCCCTAAAATCTGCTGTTGTCCCTGATGACGTCACAAGCACAGAATTTTTTTTTTTTTTGGACTGAGCAGTCCAGTAAGGGGTTTATGTCATGACTTTATGGGTGGATTGAGACCATTTTTGAAGAGGTATCAGACGCAAAAGCTCCATAGAATTTTAACTTAGCCTATAGATGTTATTCCAATTTTAATATAGGCTAACTGATTCGTATTTTGTATTTCAGGGAACTGAAGGAAGCCATGTCTTACTTCATTGTAAGGAACACAAATTTCGAGGCTGAAAAGGGAAATTAAATGCTAAATCTGCTGCTGCAAACATGCAAAGAAAGGTACTAAAGCAATTTCAGAATTTTATCTGTACTTCGATGTTATGGTGGCCCATTGGTGGGATTGTCTTTTTTTTTTGGCATGGCAGACTAGGGTCGGGCATGGCGCGGCACCATGCTCAAATGGCCTAGCTGGAACACTGACAAATTTATCGTGACATATCATAATGTTAAACATTGAACGATGTCCAGCCCTAATATTGAGAGGTGTCACATAGCCCATATTTTTTATGTAAATCCCCGATGACGAGCCCTGAAATCTCATTATTTTCAAAAATGAGATTTATAATATCTTTCAAAGCCATGGTATTCCAGTGCTTTTCCTAGGACAAAAATGCAATTAGCCTCAAAGGCCAATTTTGAGTGAAATGCATGCATGTGTGGCTAATTTGCATGCAAAATATGTGATATTCATTAGCCACAAGGAGGATGCATTAGCCAATGCTAATGTGGCTAATGGCTAGGAAAAGCACTGGTATTCCCATTCCTTTTCTTGTGTTGTTTTCTGTTGACTTGGATGTTATTTAAGCATATTTGGCAATTACAAGACATTTCTTTTTTTAGTTGGATTTTTAACTGATTTTAAAAACAAATTAACTGGGTTTAAAAAAAAGTACAGATATAGGCTATTGCCACCAACACAGTATTTTTGTCATGAAGCTCTTATAGTAAACAGTAATACAGCTGGAAATAATTTTATTTTCCGTGTCAGGTCTTCTTCACAAGGAAAAGGAATGCCCTTCCCTGAATCAGAGAGATACATCTCTATGGTTGCCATTCCAGAAGCCTCAGGTCTTCCATACACTTTAGGTAAGTATTAATGTTGTAAAATTCAGTTTAATATTGTTTCGTCTCAGACTCGCAGTGGCACTATGATAGAACTTAATGAGAGTGTGGTTCACAACAATGAGCAATGAATCTAATGAATGTCATGTCGCAGGGGAATAGCCTACAGCACAAGTCTGTAGGACGATTGTTTATTCTGCAGCACACATGACATGAATTTATATTTATATTTTATTAATATCCCACAGTCAAAAAGTAATAGACCCCCTCTCAAAACTATTAATAATTTCAACTTTTCAAGAGGCACTATTTTATTTGAATGGCCCTAAGAGTAAGACTAACCAGAGCCTCAAAACATTGTGACGTCATCACTTCACAACCCCCCCCCCCTTGCTTCCATGACAATATGTATGTAGTTCACAACGATGAACCACATGCTGTGAATCACATGGTTTTTTGCCTGAACTTCACTGGCCATTGTGGAATATCGGCTCTGAAGTCTTGAGGTAGCACATATCACCAAAAAAAAAGTTTTCCAAGGGCTGTTTTAAGTTATCCTCGAAGAAACGATTTAAACATTCAGTTATTATGTCGACTTAAAGTTTGAGAGATGAAGTCAAAAAATTTTGTCAGTGCTTTGCAAACTTGAGTAGACATAATAACATCCTACCATAGGCCTACTCTCCCTAATGTCTGTGTTTTTCTGTTTGCAGTGCGGGCAGTGCCTAGAGCAGAGTGATGATGAATTGACTAATCAAGCTACACCATATTGGATTACCAAATTTATTTGGTGAGAGTAATTCTTTTTTTAAAGCTGCCAATGAAAATTTTTGCATCACTTTATAGTTTTAATACTTTCTGTCCAGTTTTATTTTGCAATCACAGCTAATTCATTCACGGGCTATAATGTTTTAAATGACTTCTTTATGGACACGTCCTTTTTCAATAGGGGTCCTTCGAAATTTTTACTCCAAATCTCATAATATTCCTTTATAAAATTTGTCTTGTGAACAGCAGGCTCATTTGGTAAACCTGGAGTACTCTGTCTACTGCGATACACTAGTCCTACAAAGGCTGACTCAAAACAAAGTCTTGATCCCGCCAGCATATTTCAGTCCAGCGATACACCACCCATAATTTTTGTTCTTTTTGATTTCAGCTCTTTTTCACAAGACAAGGTCAGCCACTCCCTAATTTAGAGAGACACCTCTCTGGTTGCCATTCGAGAAGCCTTCCCTGTTCTTTTGGTAAGCATTAACTATGTTCACTTCAACTTACTTACACAGATCATAGTTTAACATAAATTACAATTATTACATGTTCAGGTAGGCCTAACCAATATATATAAGAGGTACATAGCCTAAATGTCATACAGTTACTCTTGGAAGTAAGTACACCCTTCAATGATTTGCCATTGAAGACTATGTTTAAGTTGGCTCCCGGTTTTGACTAATATTACACAAATAATTTTTGCAACAATTTTTGTATCACACCATTGAGTTTTCCTATTACATGAATCAATCATCATATTGATGATGCAGTTATTAGTGCTGCTATGGCCTAGCCATTACCGCAAGACAAGTTTAAAATGCCATTGGGGAGTTCAATGGCAAATCACTGAGTGGTTTACTTACTTCGGAGAGCAACTGTACATGTTCCAGATACTGTGATGAAAATCTTTTCAAAAGAGCATTCTGCGGTCTTTACTTCTGGCCGACTCGACACTGAACTTTGCATTCTCCATCATCACTATTTCCTCAACATTGTTACCAAACATTACCTTCTTGAAAATGTTTTCATCCGTTAAGCCCCATAACTATGAAATTGTATTTAGACTTAATCTAATATTATTTCAATTATCTATTTTTCAGAGACAGCGTAATGATGAATGTCTGCAGTCTCATGTTGTGGGAGAAGCCATGCTCAGCAAGACATTTTGGATTTGTTTTACGTTTGTCTGAAGCTGGGTGACACATTGGAATAAAATGTGGAGAAGCAGAAGAAAAATTATTGAAAATATAGACTATTGACTCAAATACAAAATAAACAGTATCTATCGCAATAATCGTGGTTGAAAACGAAGCATAAAGAAAAAATGCGGGGAAAAAAAGGACAATTGCAATTGAAACCAAATTAAATTTCATTGAATTTATACCTGTATACTGTATAAGCTTAATTGTACCAATAAATATTTTAATTTCATATCACTGTGTTGTTCTACCCACCATTAAATTACAAAATTTCTAAATGCAATAGACCTGATTAATAAGCTAAATTCCAATGCCTAAAATAATAGATTTAACGTATGAAATTCGTACGAAAAGTGCCTATACGTAATACGTACGAAATACGTATGAAATTCGTACGAAAATGTACGTACGAACTACGGATCGGCTCTTTCTTGTGAGTTTCGTACGTAAAATTTACGTACGTAAAACGTACGTTTTACGTACGTAATTCGTACGTTGCACAATTGCTAGTGTACGTAAATTTATGTAACGCATTTAAGAGAAAAACATTATTTTGAAAAAAAAGGTGTATATATATATATGAATAATGTTCCACATGGGACAGACCAGCTCCAAATAAGTGCAAATTAAAATTGAATTTTGACACAAGCATCGTCATTGTCACCTAAGTTTATTTTTGAAAGTTGAGTTTGAAATTTGTTTAACACTGTGTAGAGTCACCCCGTTTTACGGTATTTTGGAATTAAAATTATTTTGAGATTGAAGACTTTTGAGATTAGACACTGAAGCCTAGTTTGTCTGGGAGGTATAAGATTACATTTATCCAAAAAATGTCCATAATTTGAATTAAAGTCTGGAAGAAAGACTAATAGGCTGCAGTCTAGAATTTTTTTCTGATTTCTTACTAACTTATTTTCTAATGAAATGAGATGTATAACACAATCTTAGTTGAAGTTACTAAATACAAATAGTCTTTCTGACTTCAATGGGAAAAACGTTTGTTGATCCTACAATAAGTAATTCCTTGTGCTTTCGGGAAATAGTTAACCTCATCATTTATGTTTATTTCATTGTATATTTGTCACTTCTTCTACATAGATCATACAAGTAAATATGCTTTGTAACATGCCTTTTCCATAAATAAATTTTTCTTGAAAAATGTTTCTCAATAAATTCATAGTTTTTTCCTAAATTGGTGTATTTAATAGACACACAGTATTCCAAAAGGGTTCTTGCAATTGGACTGATTCCCCACACCTGTTGCAGGTTATGGATCATGTTTGACTTTGGATGGAACCCCGGAAATGGATGCCTCCATTATGGATGGGAAGAACCTGAAGACAGGAGCTGCAGCCTTGCTTACCAATGTCGCCCACCCCGTGTCAGTGGCCAGGCTGGTTATGGACAAGGTTTGCTTTACTTACAAGTTCTCAGGTTTCAGAATCAACTCACTGAAAATAGTAAAAGCTTTCATAATATAAGTAATCATACTATCAATAATCAGAATTTTTGACATGTTTTCTTCAGAGTGACCACTGTCTGCTGGCAGGCCAGGGGGCCAATGACTTCGCGCACAGCCAAGGAGTTCCGTTTGTTCCAACTGAGAAATTGGTCACAGAAACTTCAAGGAAGCGATTGGAAATGTTCCAATCCTTCAATCCTTCAGTGAGAGTGGAATTTGATCGCAACAAACTCAGGTGAGACAGAACATTTTAATAACTATAATTTAGTTTTGTGTGTGTTTCGCCTGCTAAGTGTCAGTCGCTGGAAAACATTCTATTCATCATGATTGCATTTTAACTGGCTGTCAACCCACCTGGGTTTTAACTTCATTGGTTGCCAGCAGGGCAACATTGTATATGTGGCTTCCAAACTAGGGGAACCCCTTGTGGTAGTTGTGCGCTCTACCCATGTTGTGAACTTGCTAGCTATAGGCTATACTACACTAATTTAGTAGGGGACTGTATTGCTGTGAAATTGCACTTTTTCATGACGTTAATTATGACATTGTGTAGAACATGCACCTCCTCAGTTTTTCAATAGCACTTTAATTGTAATTAATTCGTTTTTGGTGATAAAAAAACGGAACTAATATGTAAATGGCACTGCCATGAAATTCGCGCGGCATTGTCATAGAACTACTGCATCATCTACAACTTTTCATGCAGAAGGCCAATTTATCTTTTTAAAGGACTGGGCAAATGGGCAGATAGATAGAATAGATAGATAGGATCAGATCTATAGATTCGATTAGGTAGATAGATAGATAGATAGATAGATAGATAGATAGAATGTTAAATTGTTGATGTTACAAAACTGAAATCAATAAAACCTTAGATATTCAGAGATGACTGTTTACTATTAGACTGTTACATAATTTGTTGATAGTTAATGAAGATTATGTAACCTTAAGTGTTGTTGTGATTTCTTACTTGGTGAGCCATTTAAGTCATTAACTTTTGTGTTGACTTTTAATTTTCAGTCTCTTCTTACAATCAGGGGTATGGCAATAATTATTTCCAATGTTGATACACACTTGTTGATTGAAATCCCTGAAATATGTCATTGGAGGTTGTTATACGACAAGACTGAAATTTTAAAGCTATTTTGGAAGATATTTGAGGTATTTTAATTATTTACCAAACAAAACTCTGACTAAACTACTAGCTCCACTTTTATGGCAACTTCAGGCACTTCCTGTTCAGGCAGTCACTGTAGACAGGAGCACCACAAAGAATGAGCTGTGCTTGTGCTAAGTGAGCTTCGCTCATGGCTGCCTGCGGCAGCCATGAGCTGCGCTCATATTATGGTCTTTTACATATTCTTGTAAACCAATTGCACTGATTCCCAAAATTACGGTTTGGTTTCAGTTGTTACACTGAACCTGCTGCAGAATTTCTATCTGTATATAACCACTGAGTTTTTTTATTTTAATATTTTTTCTTACTTAAAAAAACAACAACAGCAAAATGATTAGGAAAATTTCGACCTGTTCGCTCTCCCCGTGCACTCGCCATCTTTCAATGTCATCTTCCATTGAATTTCCGTTCCAAAAAATGGGTTGCAAATAGGATGCTGTACCACGGAATATATATTGCAAAATATATTCTGAGGATAGACCTGCGTTTGAACCCAAGTGTCCTGTTAACTTCACAATGAATATCACTCATGTGATGTGAATTTTATCTTGTAAATGTCTATGATAATTGCCCCCCCCCCCCCGGTCCATTACCCAACCTGTGAGACAGATCTGGCTATGCCGCTGAAAAAAAAAAAGAGTAAGATGGTCAGATGGTAAGGATGTAGGTTAACCCACGTAATGTCGTGAAAAGAAAGCGTTTAAAGAGTGTTTGATCGCCATTGCTTATTCTGTAGTAAGTCATTGATTTTGAGATGGTATTTGAAAAGTTTCAGGTAAAATTCATGGTGATTGGGCATGGCACATGTTGATTGCCAACAGATTTAATTTTTGACATAAAGTGATAAAAAAACATGATTCAAATCACCAATCATGGAAACTTTCGACAAGTTGTTCTGGTAAGAACATGTTTTGAATTGCAATGACTACGCCCTTCCCTGTTATTTCGTTATTCCCTCACTTTGAGTTCATGATCTGCTTTGTGTGCTTTCATTTTGTTTTATCTTAATGATTAATGGTTTCTGAAGCATGTCATGAATTCTATCCGGCTTTCATAACTGACACCATTTCGCTAAAAACGTTTTGAAAGATATTCATCCTCAAGTACAAAAATTACTATACACCCAAAGAAAATGTTTCTTCGCTCCATTGAAGTGTCATATAGATTTCTCAAAACTCACAAACCTTTATAAAATCTAGCTTCATGCATATACTCTTCTTACAACTCGCGCCAATGTTTCTCTTTTGAAACAGGTCACAATTGGCACATCATCGGTTATTACAAATAACTCTCTGGTGCCTACATGTATCATCAATAGCCCACTTGTGTTTTCTAAGGGAACACATGCTACAAAGAGAAGTTGACGTTTATAAAAGATATCTGGAGATCTCTGCTTTATTTCTCTCCTCTCTCCACCTATATGGAGAATATCTCGAGATAGGCAAGATATTCTCTCAAGATAGGCAGGATATTCTCTCAAGATAGGCGGGATATTCTCTCAAGATAGACCAGATGTTTATTTTCTGAAGAGAGTTGTGCTTATCCCAGCTGCCTGAAGGTGACACTGGATTGTCTTTACAATCAAACAATTACTCATTAATCTACTGATATCAGCCAACGGACATGTCGTTTAACAGTTCCCTCTTTATTTTATGTTCTTTATTGTATAATGTTATGATGACTTATGCAGTGTTATCACAGTTTACATCAACTGAAGATACACTTACTGAAAATTTTGATAATGATTTTAAAACTACCATGTATTCGGATAATAGAACTATGCTTGAAAATTCTACTTTGAATATGCTACACAACACAGAGGCTCCATCTAGAGGATTAACTGCAAAGCAAAGGTATATAATATCATCTTTTACCGCCGTTTTAGATGTTGCTAAGATTGCATTTTTTACAAGCGGGATTATCACCAATATAATTAATATGCGTATCTGGTTAATGCCTGAAAACAGAAGCTCAGGGTTTAATGTTTATTTGCTGTTTCTATCCGTATGCGACTTCATACAAAGTGCTAACATTGCAATAGCAGTGTTACGTGAATATTCAATATTTTACAATGCAAATTTCGTATACTACACATCTCTTCTTACTCTTTCCTCAGCTTTTGCTTTCCAATTCTGCAGTTACTGCATCACCCTCTGTCTCATTGCTTTCCGATTGGTTGTGGTTAGATTTCCCTTAAAGGCTGCAACATTTGATCGACCGTTGTATGCAAAAATTGTAAGCATTTCAATAATCATATTTGGAATAGTGTTTCACTTTATTCCCATTTGTCTCCGCTTCAAGACAGTGGAAATTTATAATCCGATCCAAGACAAAAATGTGATAACATTAGGCTTCACTAAAATGGGGCGCCTTCCTGCGATGTCAAGATTTTTTCAAGTCATCTACCCTATGGTTCGATACTTTGCCCCATTTGTTCTTGCTTTGGTCCTCAATCTTCTCATTCTTAGAGAATTGCAAAAAGCTTCAACATTACGTCAACAAATGACAAACCAGAATTCCCCGCCAGTGGACACAACAGCAGAAGATAACATCACTAAAATAACAATAGCTGTCTCAGCAATGTTCTTCATCATGACAATTTGTAATATTGCACTCTCCATTGCACAATTTAAATCACGTGGCGTATTGTTGAGGAATAATTATCTTTTTTCATTCATTCTATTTACGACAGAGTTCTTTGGATGTCTAGGGTTCACTACAAATTTTTTCATCTACAGTGCCTGTAGTGTTCGTTTTCAGAAATCATTTAAAGAGTTGTTTAAACAGGGTTGTGGAATACTTTTAAGGAGACCAACATAACATAGATATTACATAAGAATTGGAATATAATGATTAGTATGATTGCCGTTCAATATGGTGAGCTCCGGTGAGCAGATTTGTCTGGATTGGGTGCCATATAAAATCATACTACGTCATGTGTATTATTATTATTATTATAACATCTGAGAAGATTGAGTTGTATTTCATTCTTTGTTAGACCCTAAAAAGGTGTGACAAATGTGACACTTTAATATCTCTATATCTGTTGCAATTTAGCTAATTTAATCATGATTTGGATTTTTTCCCCATTTTTCCAATTTGTACCATTATATGAAGGACCAGGACTATTAACATCTAGAAATATTAAGTGATGAGACCTGGACATTTCAAGGATGTCTGTCTGTGTCTCACGTGATTATTCAATCTGATCGACATTTAACTGTGTGTGTACTGGTATTCAGAAAAGACTGAATAAAGCATCTGAAGAAATTGGTGTGGCTGTGTACGTGTGTTGGTGATTTCTTTATAAGTTTGATTATTCTTGTTTTTTTTTTCAATCTATGCACCCTGCCCCCAACATCCTCATGTTATGATTACTTAAAGGGCGGACTGACACAGTCCCTCTGTGTCGAACAGCTTTAGCTGGAGAGACTGATGGATTTCCATGACCCAGTTCCATGCATGAGTTAATCCTCTTATCTGCTCTGTAAAATCAGACTGTGTCTTGACATTAAATTTTGTAGTATTGATGGCTTATAATCAAACAAACGTTGTTATACAGACATCTTTGAGTAAATCAGCGTGTACTTTTAACACTAATGTTGCCGACACCTTAAACCAAACACACAATGTTACAAAAAGAATCTTGAAGTTTCTGTTTCAACTGCCAGCTGAGAATGATTGCTTATCTCATAATGTCGCTTGCTTTCTCATAACGTCACTTGCTCAATCTGAATTCTTGCAGAGTTCACTGCCGGTGGCAGCTCACCACTGCTGTCTCTTATGCATGACGTAAAATATGAACTCTGTGTGCAGAGTACCTAAAGGGAATTCATCACTCATATAACCAGTGCATTATACATGCATTTGTCTTTAACTACTATAAACATCATAGTAACTTACATTTAAAGGTTGTAAAAATGTAGTCAATTGATAATCAAGGAGGGTTCATCAATTGTCAGCATTGCTTTTTTGTGACTCTCACCGTAAAATTTGAAATTTTGAGTTGGCTTTAATGATTGAGTGAGTGGGTTGCACAATTTGTTTGAGCTAACATGGCTTGTTGTTTTACGTTATGATAATCTGTCCGTTGTCATAACCTAGAACAACAAGCTGATGTAAGCTCAAAGGAATTTTGCAACCATCTCACTCAATCATTTAAAATGATTCAAAATTCAAATGCTACAGTGTATATTACATGTATCAATTCTAGCCCTATCAGGTCTACCATTTCATTCTAATTTTTTATCTGCAATGTTTGTCACCTACTTTGTGCTAGTCACTGGCTGTCCTAACTCTCAAACTTGTCTTTGGTTTGGTTGCCTCAGGAAATTCCAACAGGCTTAATTGTTGTCTCATCCGGCGATATGTCACTTTTCAAATATCTGGAGGACCCAAACATTTGATCTGGGTCAGATGTTCTGGGAGAATCTTGAAGCATGGTAACAGCTACAAATACACCTGCAGTAGGTTTGACTGTACGCAGTATGCTCAAGATCTTCTTGTGGCTGGCTTTGGATGAGGGGCCTCCACATTTGGAGGCTGGAGGTGAAGAATGGTAGCAAATCAGAAGATCACAAATGAAAAACTGAGATAGATGGGCTGATTGGTAGAAAGATAGATAGTCTATCTGCCAGAACCTAGCTGGTAAAGTGCTTGCACGTTATTTTTCATGATTAACAACATTGCTAAATATGTTTTGAAAGATATCCACTTTCAAGTAAAAAACTAAGTTTTAATGACGTAACTCAAAAGAAAATGTTTCTTCCCTGCATTGAACTGTCTTATTAAAATTAGCTAACCCTTGCAGCATTTAGTTTCATACACACGCACATTTCTTACAACTGTTGCCAATGTGGCTCTTTTGAAACAATTCTTAAATAAACTCACAATTGGCACATCGTTGCTTGTTACAAATTATTTTTCATTGCCAGTCAATTAGATAATATCAAAGTTTTGAAGGGAAGTCATGCTGTGCCGGGATGCTCTGATTATAAAAGGTCTCTCCAGACTTTTGCTTTACTCCCATCTCATAGGCAAGATATTTCTTGAAGAGAGTTTTTACTTTCCACACCTACCTGTAGGTCACATTGGATTGTCTTTGCAATCCAACAGTATCTTAATATAGGTCTATAAATATCAGCCATCAGACATGTTGTTTAACATTTCACTCTTTATTTTATGGTCTTTATTATATAATATGATGATGATTTATGGAGTGTCTTCTCGGGATTTATCAACTAAAGATGCAGTTACTGAAAATTTTGATAATGATTTTACCACTATGTATTCAGATAATGGAACTTGGATTGAAAATTCTACTTTGAATATGCCACACAACACAGAGGCTCCATCTAGAGGATTAACTGCAAAGCAAAGGCGTATAATATCATCTTTTACCACTGTCATAGATATTGCTAAGATTGCATTTTTTACAAGCGGGATTATCACCAATATCATTAATATACGTATCTGGTTAATGCCTGAAAACAGAAGTTCAGGGTTTAATGTTTATTTGCTGTTTCTATCTGCATGCGACTTCATACAAAGTGCTAATATTGCAATAGCAGTGTTCCGTGAATATTCAATATTTTACAATGCGAATTTCGTATACTACACATCTCTTCTTACTCTTTCCTCAGCTTTTGCTTTCCAATTCTGCAGTTACTGCATCACCCTATGTCTAATTGCTTTCCAATTGGTTGTGGTTAGATTTCCCTTAAAAGCCGCAACATTTGATCGACCGTTGTATGCAAAAATTGTAAGCATTTCAATAATCATATTTGGAATAGTGTTTCACTTTATTCCCATTTGCCTCCGCTTCAAGCCAGTGGAAATTTATAATCCAATCCAAAACAAAAATGTGATAACGCTAACCTTTACTAAAATGGGGCACGTTCCTGCAATGTCAAGATTATTTCAAATCATCTACCCTGTCGTTCGATACTTTGCCCCATTTGTTCTTGCCTTGGTCCTAAATCTTCTCATTCTTAGAGAACTGCGAAAAGCTTCAACGCTACGTCATCAAATGACAAACCAGAATTCCCTGCCAGTGGACACAACAGCAGAAGATAACATCACTAAAATAACAATAGCTGTCTCAACAATGTTCTTTATTATGACAATGTGTAATATTGCACTCACCATTGCGCAATTTAAATCACGTGGCGTATTGTTGAGAAATAATTATCTTTTCTCATTCATTTTATTTACGACAGAGTTCCTTGGATGTCTAGGGTTCACCACTAATTTTTTCATCTACAGCGCCTGTAGTGTTCGTTTTCAGAAATCATTTAAAGAATTGTTTAAACAGGGATGTGGAAAACTTTTAAGGAGACCAACATGACATAGATATTACATAAGAATTGGAATATTATGATTGGTATGATTGCCGTTCAGTATGGTGAGATCCGGTGAGCAGATTTATCTGGATTGGGTGCCATATAAAATCATACTACGTCATGTATATTATTATCATTATAACATCTGAGAACATTGAGTGGTATTTCATTCTTTGTTAGATACCAAAAAGGTGTGATAAATATGACACTTTAATATCTCTGTATCTGTTGCAATTCAGCTAATTTGATCATGACTGGGCACTTCCTGGATGACATTCTGTGTCTCTCGTGATCATTTCAATCTAACTGATTGGCATTTAACTGTACGTGTACTGGTATTCAGAAAAGACTGAATAAAGCATCTGAAGAAATTGGTGTGGCTGTATAGGTGCTTTCTTTATAAGTTTGATTATTCTTGCGTTTTTTTATCTATGCACCCTGTCTTTGACCACTAACCATCAAATAACTTACATTTAAAGGTTGTTAAACAATGCAGTCTATTGATAATCAAGGAGAGTTAATCAATTGTCAGCATTGCTTTTTTGTGGCTTTACACTGTATAATTTTAAATTTTGAATCAGCTTAAATGATTGAGTGAGAGGGTTGCACAATTTGTTTGAGCCAACACACAAGTTGTTTTATTTAAGTTATGATAGTCTGTTTGTTGTCACAACCTAAAACAACAAACTGATGGTAGCTCAAAGGAATTGTGCAACCATCTCACTCAATGATTTAAGCTGACTCATAATTAAAATGTTAGAGTGTATATTCTACTGTTACAGTATCAGTTCTAGCCCTATTTGGTCTACCTTGTCATTCTAAGTTTTTTTTCTGTAATGTTTGTCACCTACTTTGTGTCAGTCACTGGCTGTCCTCCAACTCACCCAGTACAACTGCTTATGTTTTAGCTGGGTGTTAATCATGCAACCGGTGTTTTTTTTTCTTAAACCTGTTTTGAGCGGTTACTGACTGATGTGTCTGGACATCATGTAAAGAACGCTCTGCATGTAGCATCTCCAGGATCAGTTTGGAAACTGTCAAACTGTGTCTTAGGTTTGGTTGCATCAGCAAATTCTTCCCACAGGCTTACATGTTCTTGTTCCACAGAGGTCACAGCACGTGTTAACCATCCAGCCAGTGTAGATCTTCTTTTCTTTAAATTTTCAGATTTATCCCAAAATACAACTTTGTTCTATTCTTTAGACATTGCTCTCAAATTGATTTTTTACTTCGACTTCAAAAGTAGCTTCAATTTTAACTTCTTGTAGCTTCAATTTTTACTTCTTGTAGCTTCAACTTTAACTTCTTGTAGCTTCAACTTTACCTTATTGTAGCATAACTTTTAACTCTTGTAACATAACTTTAACTTCTTGTAGCATAACTTTTGACTTTTGTAGCATAACTTTAAGTTCTTGTAGCATAACTTTTAACTCGAATTTCAACTTCTTTCTTCAAATAACAAAACTATTCGACTAAATTCAGTAAATTCATGGCCTGTAAAAGTCTCATCTAGTGATATGTCACTTTTCAAATATCTAGAGGATCCAAACATTTTATCTGGGTCAGATGTTCTGGGAGAATCTTGAAGCATGGTAACCACTACAAATACACCTGCAGTACTGATAGTCTGCCCTTTGGGCCAGGTTTGACTGTACAAAGTATGCTCAAGATCTTCTTGTGGCTGGTTCTGGATGAGGGGCCTCGAAATTATGGAGGTTGGAGATGAAAAATCATCATCTGTCGAGGTTAGCAAATGAGAAGATCGCAAATGAAAAACTGAGATAGATGAGCTGATTGGTAGAAAGTCTATCTGCAAGAACCTAGCTGGTGAAGCGCTTAATTGCACGTTATTTTTCATGATCGACAACATTTGCTAAATATTTTTTGAAAGATATCCACTTTCAAGTACAAAACTAAGTTTTAATGATATAACACAAAGAAAATGTTTCTTCCCTGCATTGAACTGCCTTATTAAAATTTGCTAATCCTTGCAGCATTTAGTTTCATACACACGCACATTTCTTATAACTGTTGCCAA
This sequence comes from Platynereis dumerilii, assembly GCA_026936325.1. Classification (NCBI taxonomy): domain Eukaryota; kingdom Metazoa; phylum Annelida; class Polychaeta; order Phyllodocida; family Nereididae; genus Platynereis; species Platynereis dumerilii. The sequence continues at coordinate 24,897,873 of JAPTHN010000011.1, forward strand.
TGTGGCTCTTTTGAAACAAGTCGCAAATCAACTCACAATTGGCACATCATTGCTTGTTGCAAATTATTTTTCAGTGCCTATCAATTAGATAATGTCAAAGTTTTGAAGGGAAGGCATTCTGCGGCGGGATGATCTGATTTATAAAGGTATCTCAAGATTTGTGCGTTACTCCCATTTCTTCTTCCATATGTGAAGAATTTCTCTCAAGGTAGGCAAGATATTTCTTGGAGAGAGTTTTTACTTTCCACACCTACCTGTAGGTCACATTGGATTGTCTTTGCAATCCAATAGTATCTTAATATACTAATATCCGCTATCAGACATGTTGTTTAACATTTCACTCTTTATTTTATGGTCTTTATTATATAATATGATGATGACTTATGGAGTGTCATCTTGGGATTTATCAACTAAAGATGCAGTTACTGAAAATTTTGATTTTACCACCATGTATTCAGATAATGGAACTTGGATTGAAAATTCTACCTTGAATATGCCACTCAACACAGAGGCACCATCTGGAGTATTAACTGCAAAGCAAAGGCGTATAATATTATCTTTTACCAGTGTCACAGATATTGCTAAGATTGTGTTTTTTACAAGCGGGATTATCACCAATATCATTAATATACGTATCTGGTTAATGCCTGAAAACAGAAGTTCGGGGTTTAATGTTTATTTGCTGTTTCTATCTGCATGCGACTTCATACAAAGTGCTAATATTGCAATAGCAGTGTTCCGTGAATATTCAATATTTTACTATGAGAATTTTGTATACTACACATCTCTTCTTACGCTTTCCTCAGCTTTTGCTTTCCAATTCTGCAGTTACTGCATCACCCTCTGTCTCATTGCCTTCCGATTGGTTGTGGTTAAATTTCCCTTAAAAGCCGCAACATTTGATCGACCGTTATATGCAAAAGTTGTAAGCACTTCAATAATCATATTTGGAATAGCATTTCACTTTATTCCTGTTTGTCTCCGCTACAAGCCAGTGGAAATTTATAGTCCAATCCGAAACAAAAATGTGATAACGCTAAGCTTTACTAAAATGGGGCGCGTTCCTGAAATGTCTAGGTTATTTCAAATCATCTACCCTATGGTTCGATACTTTGCCCCATTCGTTCTGGCTTTAGGCCTCAATCTTCTCATTCTTAGAGAACTGCGAAAAGCTTCAACACTACGTCATCAAATGACAAACCAGAATTCCCTGCCAGTGGATACAACGGTAGAAGATAACATCACTAAAATAACAATAGCTGTCTCAACAATGTTCTTTATTATGACAATGTGTAATATTGCACTCTCCATTGCACAATTTAAATCACGTGGCAAGTTGCTAAGGAATAATTATGTTTCCTCATTCATACTGATTACCACTGAGTTCTTTGGGTGTCTAGGGTTCACTACAAATTTTTTCATCTACAGTGCCTGTAGTGTTCGTTTTCAGAAATCATTTAAAGAGTTGTTTAAACGGGGATGTGGAAAACTTTTACGAAGACCAGCATAAGATAAATATTACACAAGAATTGGAATAACATCTGAGAAATGAGAACATTGAGTGGTATTTCATTATTTGTTAGAGACTAAAAAGCTGTGAAACATGTGACACTTTAATCTCTGTTTCTATTTCAGTTACCACATTTGATCATCACTAGATTTTTTTAATTCTTTTATTTTGCAATTTGGACGATTATATGATAAGGACTATTGACATATTAAGTGAAGATATCCGGACATTTAAAGGATGTCAGTCTCTGTGTGTCACGATTTTTTCAATCTAACTAATCGACACTTAACTCTGTGTGTACTGATATTCAGAAAAGACTGAATAAAGCATCTGACGAAATTGATGAAGCTGTATAGGTGATCACTATATAAATTGTATTATTATTGTTTTTTTGCCTACGCCCCCTCCCGTCCCTCCCCCCACAGCTCTCATGCTATAACTGCTAAAAGAAATCCTTCACTCATATGAGGGTCATTCTCAAATTTCTGGACAATATAAGTTACTCCTGATCCACGAAATCGCCCGTAATATGCAAAAATTTTTAGAAGTTCAATTATCATTTTTTGAATAGTGTTTAACTTTTTTTTTTTTCTCCGCTCAAGCCAATGGAATTTTACAATCCAATCAAAAACAATGTTATGATAATGCTAACCTTTACTAAAATACGGCGAGCTCCTGCAATGTTAACATTAACTCACACACCGTTGCTCATAGATATATGGAATACTTCAACATTCTCCATTGAAATTGATAACTTTAGCAACTTCTGCTGGAGCACATGCTGGTCTGATTCAACGTTAACTACTTCCAATGACCACTAAAGGTAAGAACCTGCTCTTGTGTAAAACGCATGCTGCAGCTTTAACCCCAGTAAAAGTTTCAGCAGTACAAAATATGGAAATTCAGGGGGTTTTTTAGGGTGAGGTGCATTCAACCAAAAATTAAAAATTCTTGCAAAAGAGTGATTAGAGGAGATGACTTGACCTTTACAATGGACCTTTCTTGCATTCACACATTGAAATTTACTTTTATTTGACACTTTTTTTTCCAAAAAAGTATTCCATATTTATGAGCAGGACTGTATCATCTACCCTATCGTTCGATACTTTGCTCCATTTACTCTTGCTTTGGTCCTTAATTTACTCATTCTGAGAGACCTTCCAAAAGCTTCAATATGCTGTTTTAAAATGGCAAGTTTCCCAGCCAGTGGCCTCATCAGCAGAAGATAACATCACCAAAATAACCATTATAATCTCAACGAAGTTCTTAAACATGACGATGTGTAATATTGCTCGCTCCATTGCACAATTCAAATCACATGGCAAGTTGTTAAATAATGATTGTTTTCTCATTCCTCCTGATTACTTTTCTTAGGGTGTCAATCGGGTTCACACCAAATTTGTTCATCTGCAGCCCCTATAGTGTTTGCTTTCAGAAAATCACTCAAAGAATTAGTGAAAGACGGATGCGGAAGACTTTACGGAAACCAATACAAGAAGAAATAGTATCATCTGAGGAATGAGAACATTGGATGATACTTTTATTTATCCTATTTTAGAAACTAAATGATGAGATAAATATATGATACTTTATTAACTCTGCATATAACACAATTTTATGATGCTAACTTCAAGCACGCTCTGAAAATTAGTTTGCCCAATCAGTACCACTGCTATAATGTTTGCCACATTGCATATTTCAGATTCAGATCTTTATTTCGTCTCAAAGCAGGTTACATTCTTAACATCCTCAATATATACATTTTTTTAAATAACTCCAAGATGGGTGACCCCTTTAGGACATCAATGATCCTTGTCAAGGGGGGAGGTGGAAGGGAAATCAGGAAGCATTGTAAGACTTCGAAGTCAAGCAGAGGTCCGTACATTTGACAGAAAGCCCAATTGGCTCAATAATGCTCACTCGCCTAAATGACACCTTTGTCAATTCTTTCGTATTACAGGTTGATGAATGTATCTGAAATATGTCACCACACCTGTCTGAAACAATGAAAAATCATTTTCATTGACTGTTGTTAAGCTGATACACTATACAGCCAACTGTACATGTATTTTTAAAATAACTTCACTGTTAAAATGATAAGTTTTATACATAAAGGTTTTAAAGGTCAAGGTACTTTTAACCATTCAGACAGTTGAAGTTAAATGAGTGGTAATCCAGTAATAGTCATCCACGGTGGAGCATTTCCTCAGGCAGCCATTCATTATGACAAGGTAAAACCGGAATGTCTCAGACAAGGCGCAGTGGACGCTGCCAAGGCAGGATACTTCACCCTCCTTCAGGGAATGTCAGCTGTGGATGCAGTGGAGGCAGCAGTGAGGTCCATGGAAAAGGATCCCTGTTTCAATGCAGGTAAATAGTTTTTTTGATTGATTCTGAAAACATCTGTATTGCTATAATTATCTTTAGTAAATTTTAGATCTCCACATATGCCACTCAGAATTTTATTTCATGTCCAAATTACAAATGTGTTCCCTTTTTGGACATTGTTTTGAATAGCTGAATGAATACTCAATTCGAAGCTTACCCCCTCCTCCCCTACATTAGGCAGTGATTCCCAGGTTGGATAACTGCAGACGAGGGGTGTCCCAAAAGTCTGACCAATTTCTTTGGCAGACCTTTCTATTTAAAGCATCTGTATGAAATTTTCACAAATGCCAAAGAAATTGGTCAAAACTTTTGGGATGCCCCTTATATTAGATAATATAACGATTTTAATTTATAGGTTCACCATCATCAAAACAGCAAATCGACTAAGATGTGAAATGAGGTCGCTGTTTATAGATCTTTGACATGTCAATGGTGCATAGCAAATAGCTTTAACTTGACTTTATTGTACCTAGTAAGCAACTGTTAATATGTTTGGCTACTTATACAATCGCTCACACATAGGCATACCTGATGTGCAATTTTGGGGGGGGGGGGCGAGTGACATTTGCCCGAATTTAAAGATTTAAATTTATACTATTTCAAATGAAATTGCCTGAAAATCATAAATTTTCAACAGTTTTTACTTAATCATCTGCCCGAATTCTTTTGCTTTTTTGCCCGAATATCACTGTTTCCCAAACTTTCCGGGGGGGGGGGGGGCGACTGATATCTCATCACTTGAATCAAGAAGTTTGAAAACATCAGGAAACTGTTAGCCTTAGCTATCTAAGGAATTTCAATCAAGTTTAAAACAATGCAATGAAAATATTTTGTGAATTTTTTAAAGTGAATGCTACACATTGTTTATCACACACCGTATAATGCAAAAATGATAAAAATAACCAAATTGTCCAGACTTCGGGTGTTATTAAACAAATTTATTATCCTTAATCTGGATATGAAAAGCTTTATACAGCTTTTAAAAAGTAAAAACATGCATATAACAGACATAAACATGACAAGTAAGTATCTTCTCACAGCAGTGACAACACCGATCATTATTATTTCATACAGGTTTCTTGTTGGCCTATTTAGTTCACATGATACTATCTATACACAATAATTCAAAGAGAGCAGAGTTAATGCAGGATTAAGTATTTGACAATAATATCTAGAGTGATATCTGAGGCTAAAGCTGTTTTTTACATAGGTTTGTGAAAACAGTTAACATTTTTTTCTGCATGTGCATTGGAGGCCTACATTAGGATAAATATGGTTCAATTTTTAAAAGTACTATTTATGTATTAAACAGAAAATCCTCAAATCCTTAGAAAAGGCTATGAAACTAGGCATGACAGTTCTCGGCTGTGTGTGGAAATTGAGCTTGATGTTCGCAACACTTTTTCAGATACCTTGTACGATGTACATCATCAGTACATGCCTTACTGTATGTAGTGAACTATTTGGTTGTTGTTGTATATATATATACTGTACCCTGCATGGGCTTCTTAATCTGAGAATCTCTTTGAATAGAACAGATTGAGGGAGGTACCAAAGCATGCTTACATGCACAGAATCATGGAATGCAACAGCTATAATAGCGCCTGGGTTTTTTTTTAGCAACATGCACTGCACTGCATATCAAGGCTCGAGAATTACACGAGATCAGTAGGTGGTTAAATTAATTTCCCTCTGAGGTTTACCTGCTAATTTTATCCTTCACAATGAGCAAATACATGTCAGTCATTTGGACTTGGAAAGAGCTGTAACAGCTTGCTGTGCAATATATTTATAAGAGAGAAGGCAAGCAGTAAAATTCTCCATTTAACTGTGTTTGGAAACTTTGTGTATTTGTGGTCACTGTTACCTGCGAAATTAATGTTTGAAAGTTGAGAATCTCCTCCAGTCCGGTTTGTCCAAACATAATTTTTATATCAACTTTTCGGATTTAAAGCTTTCCATATTCATGTCAAGCAAGGTTTAAAACTTTTTAATGATAAAGACTAAAGAAATATATTACGAAAATATGTGTGTGTGCCCAAAGCTAATATAATCACTCACAAATATCCACAGATATCCACAAAAGACTGTCATGGATTTTGGCTTGGTCTTTTGACTTTGACCAAAGAGCCTATTTGACTATTAGTCTATTTGATATTAGGCTCAATTTTCATTGGCTGTTGGATATTAGATTGGAATCTCATTGAATTCTCAGTGTGTCCAATGAGAATGCAGCTTAAAATCCACTTGCCAATCATGGCTCTTGGGATATTAAGCTTGACTGTCATTGGCTAGGATATTTGGCCGGATTCTCATTGGACAGGATATTAGGTGGCATTCTCATTGGACAAACAATTAACTACAGTGCCCCCTAGTGTGGATATTAGTGTGGATTCTCATTGGTCAAGATATCAGTACATATTCTCATTGGTCAGTTCACTATTATCCAAGATTGGAGATTTGACGAAATCCACAATAGTATAAAAGAGTTATTGTGAGCGACTTGGGCATGTATCCAAAGTATAAGATCTTTGCCAAAATCCACTATAGTCAGGAGTGAGTGATAATGAGTGACTTAGGCATGCGCCCATAGGATCTATATTTTGCCCAAAGGCCTCGCGGATATTTTGAAGGATGCGATGACTTTAGGAAAGTCATGCCAAAAGGAGTCATAATGCCCAAAGGCCCTATAGTATGCCCAAAGATGCTATAATTTGTCAAAGACCCTGTATTTTGCCCAAAGGCCTAATATCCATGCCCAATAGGCCTATTGGGCACAATGGTGGATATTGGCGGTAACAATATGACACTTTTAGCATTTTTGAATTTTTACAGAGTGTGATAAACAATGTGTCACATTTCTTTCAATAAAGTCACAAAATATTTTCATTTTATTGTTTGAACTTGTTTGAAATTCCTTAGAGAGCTAAGCCAACAGATTTTATTGCATTTTCAACTTGTTTATTATATTATAAGCCATTGTACATGTATTGAAGTGATGAGATAAACAAGACTTTTTAAAACGTGAATATCGCAAAAAATTCCCAACAGATTTTTTTCGTTTTTGTATGATCTTTTAGATTCATGCATTATAGGTCCCATTTTCGGTTCATTTTTTAGCCCCAATGTTTCTTCATGACCACCGTGTGCACATTTTTAACCTGCACCCCATGATAAGGTTAGGTCCTGGTGAAAATATCCATAATAGTTACCAGGAGTTAGTGGGAGTTAGCAGGAGTTAATGGGAGTCAATGGGAGTTCGCAGGAGTAAGTGAGGCATACCGGGAGTTGTGGGACTATAAAGTATGTGGAAATTATTGTCTAGTAAGCCACCTGAGATGACACATCTGTTTTACTTGTTCACATTCTAATCATTGCTTTTTCACATGAACATAAACTGAGTTCCTAATATAGGCCCTACCATGAATTTCAACAATAAAACATTCCAACTTGTCCTTGGGATGAGGTTAATTTTCCCCTTCTATTGCAGGTTATGGATCATGCTTGACAGCAGATGGGACTTCGGAGATGGACGCCTGCATTATGGATGGGAAGACCCTCAAGGCAGGGGCTGTAGCTTTGCTCAACAATGTCGCCCACCCCGTGTCAGTAGCCAGGCTGGTTATGGACAAGGTTTGCTTTACTTGCAAATCATGCAATTTGGAATGTTTACTCATTTCTACTTACCCTCTTTGATCCATAAAAAACGCTAAAAGTTTAAATGTAAGTAAGGTTAGACATAACTGACTTTTTAACTTCTTGAATCTTCTTGAGGCACCTTTCCTTCGGGCATTGGTAGGAAAAAAAGAAAAGCTGTAATCTAAATTAATAAAAAATGCAGGCAACTCTTTCTTTTCTGTAGGCAGAAAATCTGTTGGATAGGTCGATTCAGAGCAGCTAAAAATCAAATATGCCTGGCCTGAAACATTCCAGATCTATGATTGAGTGGGCCTCTCCAAAGTTAAAGACAGAAAACAAACTATGGCAAATTCCATTTGGTTGAAACCATGATATATCCTTGTAACATTCTCATTGTTCGTGTTGTGCTGAGCAGCAGTTTCAAGTTCAATCCCTTCCTATAATAGCATTTTGATTGACACAGTTCTTCAAGTCTAAATTATCTTCCTTTAAATTTTTAAAAATGCTGCCCAACTTCTGGCCACAGTCCGGATTCATTTTCATTTCGCTTCGTCACTTTTTGATTAAGTTCCTTTTCAACAAATGCTTTATATGGAAAAATATCATTTTCTGTGCTTGAAGGGTCGTTTTTCATTAGTGGCTGTCCAGTTTCTTGGAAAATGTTGTTTCCCAGAGACAAACACAATTGTTAATTTCTCTTTTAAGCTCGGTTCCTACCTCCGCTTCATTGTTTTCTTGTTTATTTTAATGTGACTAAATTCAGAAACACCTAAGCAAATTACTGTAGTTTGACATGTTTTCTTTAGAGTGACCACTGTCTGCTGGCAGGCCAGGGGGCCAATGACTTCGCCCACAGCCAAGGAGTTCCTTTTGTCCCAACTGAGAAATTGGTCGCAGAAACTTCAAGAAGGCGATTGGAAATGTTCCCTTCCTTCAATCCTTCAGTGAGAGTGGAATGTGATAGCAACACACTCAGGTAGGAGGGAACACTAGTTGTACCATCATTACTATATCAAAGTTTTGCTGAGATATTTGTCACCATCTGAGTACCAGTCATCTGTCGCTGTTGTGAACTTGTGACTTGATTCAACACCAGCAGAGCAATGTGCTTGTTGCTCCTAAGCTTGGAGAACCCCTGGTGGTATTTGCGCAATTTAGTCACATTGTGTTCCAGCATGCCAAAATTACTAGGGTCAAAGAATTACGAGAACTTACATTTAGCTGTTTGTAGACATCAATGACATCAAAGAACAACCCCTATATGTAGTTCTTTGCATTGAAATGAACTGTCAAATTGTCATTTGGCAACTTGTGACCCCAGTATCGAGTGGTATCACTCAGTCAGTGACTTTGGTCAATAGCATTGGAAGTACAGGATATGACCTCACTGGCTGCTTATGCATGCGCAAAGAATAATAAGCAATGGATAGGGATCTGACCTCACAAGGAACATTCTAGGGCATATCTGTCGGCACTTGTAATTTTTCGAGTGGAAGGAAATTACCAAGAATCCAAAATGGCAAGTTACTTTATCAAAAAAAGTTTTATCAAGTGTTTGTTTTTACAACGTCGAAATGAGGCGTTTACACTGTTTTGTACCATCATAATTTGCTAAAACAATTAATTGACAACTATTTGGCACCTGTTCAGGTTGTCACTGAAGACAGTAGCACTGCACAGGAACAATTTTGTTTGTCTTTGTGCCCAGTGCGAACTCCGCTTTATATTGCACACGTTACTAAAAATAATATAAAGCATTACATTTTTTTCCAAAGAGTATGTTTCCCTGTATTTTCCAGTAAAGAAATACCGCCATCATTGGGAAATCCAACAGTATTATTTATATCTGACACTTGACACCTGTGCTTCTAGCTGCCATAAAGTTGTCATTCGAATAAGGCCTTTTTTAATATTTTTTAATATTGACTTACCTAGTAGAGAGGGAGAATGGAAGAATTCTAAAGTATCAAAAAATTCATAAGCGTCACAAAATCATTCCAACTGTGTTCCTGATTTTTTTTTTCTCTTTTCAGATTCCTTTTTTTTTTTTCTTTTTTTTTTTACTTTTTAGCACATCTACGTTGCATCAACGCTGTGACAGGATCATGTTTGTAAAAATTACGTAGAATTGTATGGTAGCACATCTATGTTGCATCAACGTTGTGACAAGATCGCAATGTTTGTAAAAATTACATAGAATTGTAACACCGGGTGCTACATCACAATGTTGTTACCTATTGTTTTAGAAATAGGTCATGTTTATGTAAAGACATTGTGCTGCAGAACTTGACACAATTATTAGATTGATTGGTGGTTGAAGGTGAGTTTTCTTTATTTATACCTAATTCCTCTCACTGAAGACAGTGTACAACAGGCCTAATGACTAATGGATATACCTATACAAAATATCTGCAATGTATTTTATCTGCAAAAAGGTCTGTGTTTGGTGAAGGTCGCTTTATAAGTGGTGACCTCAATTCAAGTTAACATAAAATAGCAACAGTCACCTGGACACCGGGTGCTACATCACAATGTTGTTACCTATTGTTTTAGAAATAGGTCATGTTTATGTCAACACATTGTGACTATGAATTTGACCCAGAAATCGTATGTCAAATAGGAAAATCATTTTTGTGACAATTCTATCAAATGTATTTATACAAAAAGGTTGACAATGACTAAAACATAGCCTCAAGTAATAAATATGATTTAAATTTTGAGTATTTGACCAGCCTATTAGGAGGAGATAGCTCTATAAGTTGTGCGAGGCCACAGAATTTTGTCTTAGGCTAGTTTTATATGCTGTAAAATATCACTGAAGTACATTTCTATGCAAATTATTGCTTCTTTACAGACTATAGACTAAAGAAAAGAAATCTTGACACAGAAAAGATCATTCAATGATGTAATAGGTTCTCAACATGCATAACAAGTTATTGTAGCGACATTGTGCTCATTGTCAAGACATTGTGTTATACTTCTGACCTTCTAGTTCAAGAAGCCTCAACGGATTCGGCCCAGTATGATGGAAGTTCAACAGACTGAGGCATGTATTTTAAGAAAAAAAGACTGAGGCGTACTTTGATGGGGCACTGTAGGGGTTTATGGGTAAAAATCAACACAGCAACACAGGCCTTATTAAACATTGCGACGTAGAGCCCCTTATCTACCAACAGACACAATTTTTTCCCTGCCCAAAAAGTGACAGGAAACATGTATATTCCCTTTATTTTATGAGTGAAACTTCACTTCCAAATTTTTAACGGCTATTTTTAATAACATCAGTTTATGTAAAACAATAACAAACCCATTCATGACTGCAACTTCAAAGGACAATATTTTGAGCTCTATAATATGAGTGTTTATAATGACAATCAATGACTACAAGTGACCAGTGTGCATCTTCAATATAAAAGCAAGTGGAAAAAAAAACCATACAAATAAATCAAGAAAAATGTTCAAGAAACCCCACAAAATGATGTCATTGATGGATGTGGTGTGTAGATGTAGGGAAAAATATCTATTCATCAGTTTACTGATCAGCACGAAATACAAGAATATTTGGCGGAGTCTTTCCCAGCTGATTCCTCCCTGCATGAGGCACTGTTAAATTATTCTGCACATCCTGCAGTCCTGCATCTTCTTGGCCAAAGAGGAAATCTACAACATAAAAATATACTATTTAATGGTTTACCACTCAAAAATGCCATAAATATCCTAGGAAATTGACATTCTGTTCAGTGATCTTATTTAATGTAACTCAGCTTAAGCTGTGACACAATGTTGTCACAGTTCTCACAATGTTGCTACAGATACTGTTTTGGACTCTGGACAAAGTAATTTTGCATTTCTGCAAGTAAGATTTTAGGAGCACTACTATTTTGTTAATTAGAAGGCATCCAGGTGACTGTTGCTATTTTATGGAGACAGTATAATGCATTTACAAGCATGATAACCATACACACATGTCAGCTTGTATTGAGGTCACCACTTATAATGCTATCTTCTCCCAACACAGACCTTTTTGCAGATAAAATACATTACAGATATTTTGTATAGGTATATTATAGTCATTAGGCCTGTTGTACATTGTCTTCAGTGAGAGGAATTAGGGATAAATAAAGAAAACTCACCTTCAACCACCAATCAATCTGCTAATTGTGTCAAGTTCTGCAGCACAATGTCTTTACATAAACATGACCTATTTCTAAAACAATAGGTAACAACATTGTGATGTAGCACCCGGTGTGGATGCCTTCTAATTAACAAAATAGTAGTGCTCCTAAGATCTTACTTGCAGAAATGCAAAATTACTTTGTCCAGAGTCCAAAACAGTATCTGTAGCAATGTTGTGAGAACTGTGACAACATTGTGTCACAGTTTAAGCTGAGTTACATCAAATAAGATCACTGAACTGAATGTCAATTTCCTAAGATTTTTATGGCATTTTTGAGTGGTAAACCATTAAATAGTATATTTTTATATTGTAGATTTCCTCTTTGGCCAAGAAGATGCTGGACTGCAGGATGTGCAAAATAATTTAACAGTGCCTCGTGCAGGGAGGAATCAGCTGGGAAAGACTCCGCCAAATATTCTTGTATTTCGTGCTGATCAGTAAACTGATGAGTAAAGTATTTTTCCCTTGTTTGGCGTCCGCTAATTTAAAACAATAGAAATTTCTTCTTATTTTCCTCCAGCTACATCTACACAGCACATCCATTAATGACATCATTTGGTGGGGTTTCTTGAACATTTTTGTTGATTTGTTTGTATTGTTTGTTTTTTTTACTTTTTTAAATATTGAAGATGCACACCGGTCACTTGTAGTCATCGATTGTCATTATAAACACTCATATTATAGAGCTCAAAATATTGTCCTTTGAAGTTGCAGTCATGAATCATTTTGTCATTGTTTTACATAAACTGATACTTATTGTTTTACATAAACTGATTTTGTTATTGTTTTACATAAACTGATGTTAATAAAAAAATATTGCAATTAAAAAAAAGTTGTTTTTTTCTGCTTTAAATCTTAGTTGAAATGGCACACCTTTACTGAGGTAGGGAGCATTTTTGACAACTCAGCCTTGTCATTCCCCTGAATCTAAAACCCATCTGTCGTTGAAATGTGCTTGGGGGGGGGGTGACTGACCTTTGCCCATTTTTTTGTGATGTTTATTAACTTGATTTAATAAATTTCAAATTCAAACACTGGGTGACTGTCGATTTTCTACAATACTTTTTAATATCTGCCGAACATGATTAGCGTTTTCTTGGTTGCATTATTAAGGTTGCTCCAGCAGTCAAAGAGTGATTCCTGGCACAACATAAATCAAGAAGTACCATATTCTGTTTTCCATTGAATTCTATACAAGAGTAAGCTGTACTTCTTGAATGAGATTCAATTTACAATAGTGAATAAATATGGCATATCCGAGTAAAATTAGAGGAGAAACCACTGATGGCTTCATTTGAGCCTTGTTTGTGTTGCATCCCCAAACCACATTGAATTGATAGACACCTTTGCTCGGGTATATGACATTATGAAAGCCGTTAAAAATTTTGAAGTGAAGTTTCACTCATGAAATAAAGGGAATATAATACATGTTTCATTTCACTTTTTGAGGTCGGAAAAAAATTGTGTCTGTTGGTAGATAATGGGCTCTACGTCGCTATGTCATTTTTTTAAGAAGGCCTGTGTTGCAGTGTTGATTTTTACCCATACACCCCTACAGTGCCCAATCAAAGTACGCCTCAGTCTTTTTTTCTTTAAATACATGCCTCAGTCTGTTGAACTTCCATCATACTGGGCCTAATCGGTTGAGGCTTCTTGAACTAGAAGGTCAGAAGTATCACACAATGTCTTGAAAATGAGTACAATGTCGCTACAACAACTTGGTATGCATGTTGAGAACTTATTACATCATTGAATGATCTTTTTTGTGTCAAGATGTCTTTTCTTTAGTCTATAGTATGTAAAGAAGCAATGGTTTGCATAGAAATGTACTTCAGTGATATTTTACAGCATATAAAACGATCCTGAGAGAAAATTCTGTGGCCTTGCACAACTTATAGAGCTATCTCCTCCTAATATGCTGGTCAAATACTGAAAATTTAAATCATATTTATTACTTGAGGCTTTGTTTTAGTCATTGTCAACCTTTTTGTGTAAATACATTTGATTGAATTGTCACAAAAATTATTTTCCGACTTGACATACGATTTCTAGGTCAAATTCATAGTCACAATGTGTTGACATAAACATGACCTATTTCTAAAACAATAGGTAACAACATTGTGATGTAGCACCCGGTGGTACGGTAAAAATTACGCTACCAAAACATTCTAAAGCAGCGTCAAAGATATTACGTTAGCATTTGACTTTGTGGCAACGCTTCGCAATGTTGTGGAAAACCTCAATTCAATGAAGTGTTCATGTTGTGGTAACATAATGTCTATCATAAATTTCTGCGTGACTGACAAAGGAGCCCTCGGTCAATAAGCAACATTGTATATATCTCTTTGTCTTTATGCTTGTCTTTGAAATGGGTTAACTCATATTACATTTATCTGTGTGTGACAATTATTTTTGGTTTCCCAAACATTATAGTCTACTTGAAGGTCAATAACCTTCTGCCGATTATTTCTTTGTTCAGACAAAAAGTATTTTGTAGAAATGAGCCACTTTATTGCGAGGCAGAGTAAAAATCATCCAATTGCAGAAATGTCAACTTTTGGATAGGCTACTCTGAAATAGGATTGGCATGCTTTCTGTATCTTCACCTGAGACTCTGTGTTCTCCTTGATACAGAGTCTCAGTGGTGCCACGTGGATGTTACAGAGAAGAATACCAATCCAGCCATGCATGTTATAACCAATTCATTACAACATATCCCATACCATCATTAAATAAATACATGTTAAGAAAATGTCTACATTAACTAAGCAGCTGAGCATCATCAGCACTAGTGACGTCATGTGCCATTGAACAATCAGCACAGAACTTTGTCAATATATTACCAACCATACTACGTGGCCCGCGATTGCTAAAACGACGCCCATGTGGGCCCACGAATGCCGAAAAGATGCCTGACCCCCCCCCCCTTAAACTGTCCTGTCTTGATCCATCACGCCGCTATTGAAAAAGCGCAAAATTCAGAATTATTATTATTTATGCTGTGAGCATCATTGTTGTCAATAGAATATGATCTTGACACTGTATAAAATGCTATTGAATAGCTTAATTTAAACACGATATTTAAAAAAAATATGCAAAAGTAAAGGTATTGCTATTATCATATGAGTTTTCAGAAAATAATTTCCAGTTTTCTCCCTTATTCCATAATACCATGATTAAATTTAGGGTTTTTGCATAACATTTCCTTAAAATAGATTGATATTACAAAAATAGCTAAAAGAAGCCACACAACATGAGATTGAAGCATTTATCTTTTAGTAATTCTATAAAATAGATATAAGTGTTTCTCTTGTCTAAGTAGCCTATGTAATATTGAAATATATGAATTTCAGAATGGTTGCAAGAAATGCATCCTTATTTGATGTTTGAAGACTACTCCTGGAGCGAAACTGTTCACTTCTATAGTTGGCCGCCTCGTAATGATTTAATCAACACTTGTACTTACACCAATAATCATCCTTCTTTTCTCATAAAAGCCTTGTTTTGACCAATTTTCATTTTCTATGCATATTGTCAAATCTGTATGAACCATGATAAAATTCAATTATACTGATTTCACGTCTCCTTGTAAGTAACAATTACAGCTCTTTGCAGATTGGTGGTCCACTGGATAAATTAATTTTCTTATTTTCAATTTGTAAACTGGCTTTGTCTCCTCATTGACAGTTTTTTGTTGGTCTCCTAATCTTCTTACTTGATGGAAGTACGGTCAAGTACCTTTAATTAGTTTGTTTATTGTCACCTATGCTTATACATAATGATAAGCACTCAATTGACTGATTAACCGGAATAACTGACACTAACAAAACATTTTTAAGCCATTTCTTGAACTGCTAATCTGCAAACTGATATAGTTTACTTCCCTTGCTTGCAATATTCAAAGACAAGACAATTAATCATCTAGAAGCTTCTAAACAGTCTAGTCAACGTTTGTTCCTCATAGTCATACTGTGCTTTTCTCTGGTCCATACAGATTGAGAGAGGGAAATACAACAGAAAGAAACAGGGATATATTCAGTTCAACCAATCAAATTCCTTTGGCTATTTAGCCAGCATGAATACACTGAAAGATAATGAGATAAAAAAAGATATGTATACTGGAACTGACCAATCAAAAGACAACAGTGCCCCTAGATATATCATGCTTTTTTAGTATGTAGATATCAGTGATTCGGGTCGACCCCCCAACCTTGCATCCGTGCTTGAACTCACTTGGTGTATTGCAACTTCAGCACCTTTAAAATTGTATTTTTGCTCCTTTTTCGACTTACAGTGAAATAGAAGATCAAGATTTTCCCAACTATTGCATTTTCTTAGGTTGTGGCACAATGGTCCAAGTCTGATGTCTAACACATGTGCTGTGCATAGCTTTTGTGATAAAGCTTGTACCGTAACTGAAGAGGTTCAATTCACACATATAGCTTTTTTAAACACCGAAATTACCATTTGTTTTGGTTTTACCAAATCCATGAACAATCTCCTTAAGACCAATTGTCTGACCATTCTTTCTATCAGACGTTAGAATGGACACGTCATTTGACATTACTCACTCTCGCTTTTTCCTTTTATTTATTTGAAGGTATTTGAACATAAAAGTTTTGTGAAAATTTTGCCTCCACACGCTGAAGGTTAGCCACCAAGACTTTCTATTCCATTAGTTATTGGTGTTTTTTTGACTGAAATGCCAAAACCTCTTTTAGATATATCTCATGAGTCTCATCTCATATCAGCAATGACATTTTGACATAGTACATTCTGAATCATTGTATGCAATGAACAAAATGCTGATTAATAATTTCAAAATATTCTGAACTCGTTATATTGTGCAGTGTTCAGACTACTAGCCCTAACTCTTCACAAAATGAAAGGATTGGACTCTCGCCTTAGAACGCCCACTGTCGATGCCATGTCCATCCCGATTAGGTTCTAATCAGTTGGCTGTTGTCCTCTCGTGTTGCAACGTGGGTTTGTTTGAATTGAAGTTAAATCCAATTGCCTTAAAATATCCTTGCGAACACAGCCGCTCGCAAAGTGCAAACAGCGAGTGCAAAGAAGCCACTCACTGGCAAGTTTGCATAAAAACCGACATTAGAATTGCTTTTTTGTGGCGAAATCTTACAATGTTTACTATAAACCCTACTTCCATCATTTTCACTGTAGTTGCGGTTAAAACAAAGATACCTGCCATAAAAACAACGGTTTTCCAAAATTAAATGGCAATTTGTGTTTTTTTAATAGTAGTTAACAAAGAGACGAAGCTGTTTTACAGTGCGTAAATTCATAACCAGGTTGAAAAGCCAGCGCCTGTTCTCCCCCATTTACCCCCAACTTCCCTCTCTTGCCCCCCTCATAACTTCCTCCTCGAGTTCCCCCACTTTCCCCGCCTTTCCCCCCACTGGTCCCTGCTAAAATTTTCTTATGTTAGCGTTACCTGTAGGGTGAGTTAGTATTAGTATTGTTGCAGGCCAAGTAGCAGAGCTTTGGAATTGTTTTTGTTTCACACACTTAAATATTCATCTACTCACTCTTATATTTTTAGAGGTTGGGGGGTCTATCCTGTCATGAGGCCCACATGTAGCTGTAGTTCCCTATTAAATCCACAAATTAGAAATATGAGTAAACAACATAGGTGATATCACATAACTGTAATTAGCACTGTTGTCATCTTATACAGTGAAACAAATCAGACAACCATAAAGGTGTTTAGCAAGGTGTGTCACTTTCTCCCATTGCCCTGGCTATTACTTGTTAATGGGTCAATTTCCTTGGCAGAGTTAGCTGTAGAATATCCAATGACACTGTGCAATGTCCCGTTTGTTTTGCCTGCACCGTTTATGTGTCATCAGAGCACTTAATGAAGAAGTAAATCATTTAGTTTCTCCAAATAAAGACACTGATTGTTTGAACAAGAAGAGTTATATTCATTTTTTGCTTTTGAGAGCGGGGCGTCGGGCCCTTTGTCGTCATCAATGGCATTGTCATGTCAAAGTTGGTGTGGATCGAAAAGCATTTTACAGATGCAAGAACCACCCAAAGTTCTGATGCCCAGTGTTTACACCAAAGATACCCTGGCTTTAATCTAATCTTATGTCTCACTGCTCTAAATAGCTAACTTTAATCCCCCAAATTCATCTTTGCTGAGCAGATGATTTCTGAGAAACATCTTCTTCTTCTTCCCTTTGGCCCTTCCGCCCTGTGACATATTGGGGGCTGTGGGGCACACCACAACCTAAGATTTATGCCTCAGCCAATTACTAAAGATAGACAGATAGTTAGACAGCTAGACAGACAGACAGACAGACAGATGGATTGATTGATAGATAGATTGATAGACAGATAGATAGATAGATTAATAGATAGGTTGATAGATAGATTGATAGATAGATAGATAGATAGAATGAAACTTTTAACAATTTATGGAGATGTGTCAATGTAATGATCATATCCCATTGAGTTATAAGGGGTTATTAAGTTGCCCGAGGACATGGTGCATGCATTGCATGCTATTTTTGTCTTAGCCTTTGTGACATTCTATATTGTCGGTTGTTTGATAATAACATGACAACATTTTTATTAGATAGTAAACTGGTGCATCACTACAGACTTGTTCATTCAGTTGACTCAAATGACCAAGCCAGTGAGATCTAGTACATTAAAATGAATGGAAGAAATATTCAACTGAAAGATTTAATGACTTATGAATAATGGCATCCCTATTTGTGGAGGAGGGGTACAAGGTGTAATTAAACCCCATATTAAAACATACGAGAAGCAGAGCGGTGCCCCCCCCCATTGTGTACCTCCTCCCAAGAACCGATAGTTACCCAGGGATTCCTAGTTACGACAGGGTTATTTTACAGAAACTGTCCATTTCTCGTGCGCAAGTTACCAATGACATCATACGAATAATTAATGTTTCTTTATCTTTTTTTTTTTTACTGGAGAGCACATTGATTTTAAATAGCCATATTAAACTTTAGTAATTAAACAATCAGACCACTGCCAGCGGTAATTCAGAACAAGTCTTGGCCTCCCTTGAGTTATTTCTGTGGTCTGATGACATTGGGTTGACTGAGACACTTCAATTCTTCTTTAAAAAGTGTGCCACAATGAATTCCAGATTTATTTTTACCAATGAAACCCAGCCTTTTTGTCATGTCAAAATACGAATTTCTCAGTCTAGTGCATAACATGTATGTATGCATTCATCAGGATGATAACTCCCAATTATTATTCTTGATAATATTAAACCGAAGCAGTGAAAAAAGCCTGATCTTTCATAATTTTTTCAACAAAATATTCTCAAGAATTTTTTAGAGATGTGGGAAAACAAATTTTAACATGCTGACCAAAGCATAGACACATCAAGATAGGATTTCAGTGGCATTTCGCTAGAAATGTAACATCACCAAAAAATAACCGGAAAAAAGCTGACGTCCCAATGTTCCGTGTGTCCGAATGTGCCCTTTGCCCCAATGTGCCCTGGGCCTAATTTGCCCAGTTTCCCAATCTGCCCTGTTTTTAAATATCTTTAATGCCATACTTTAAACATGTACCTGATGCATGGTTGGTCATCAGACAAATCTTGTTAAAAGATGTTCAAATTATCACCACGGCTCAAACTATTGTTGCCCCTGATGGTAGGCAAAAATGACAAATCCAGATTTATCAGGAAGCACAAGGAAGGGAGAATCAGGGCACATTGGGACAAAGGGGTTCAGCACCTAACAATAATGTTGGCTCTCAATTTGTCAATTAGGGGAACGAGGGGCAAAACGGACCGGCGGGGCAAAATGGTTTTTTAAGTTTTCTCGGAACGTTTTAACTTGCCTTCTAATTTTTTTTGCGGTTGGAAAATAAGATAGGATACATGACCAAATTTTCCCGAGAGTTTCGTTGATGAGAAAGTTACAGGTATGCAGCTATGTTAATTTGAAGTTTTTGATCGATTTTCTTAAAAAAATCATAATTTTTGGAAATGGGGTAGTACCTCCAATGACGTTTCCAGCCGAATAATTCATAGTCAGTGTTATAAGAGGACTACTAAGCTTGCTTATTTTAAAAGCAAACAAATGTAGTCGGGTGCTTAGTCATGTGTAAGTAGGTCATTATTAATCTACCCTGCATGGTTAGGGCAAGATGGAGTCCTCTTGCGGGAGCAAAATGGGAAGCACAAAAAAGCAATCCCAGCCTAGAAAGGTTGAAGCTTGATATTGGGTCAATTCAAGCATGACATTTGAGACATTTGATACACTTTCTGGCCATATAACAGGCAAAATATGAAAAAATCACAAGTGATTGGTGGATCTAATCCTTGTCATCATTAATACCTTGAGGATTTAGGATTAGTGGTAAAACCCTGTATTGTTGAAACTAAAACGAATGTAACTACCTTTCAAAAAGCATAGTCAAATCCAATACCAGTTAAAATCATTAAATATTAAGAAAACTCGGAAATCAGAGTTATGTGAATATTCATAAAAATGTCACATTTCCACAAAATTTAACTAATTTTGTTTCTTTTGTAACCTAACGGTTAAATAATTAGTCAAGGTATTACATAGAATGTTGAATTACTAGCATCACTCCCCACTGGAGTCCCCAGCGATAATTGCATCCTGTATTGAGATGTTGATTTCCTAATTTATTGCTATGTTTACTCTTAGTATTCTGCGATATTCTCACATTGCAATGACATGAATTAACGCACTTTTGTTTGTCAACATGCTTTTTAGTTAGGCTATCATCAAAACAACTGATTTATTGAAGAACTTTTGCAGCTTTAGAGTAGGTCGGGGCATGCGGCCCCCCTTAACTTCGAGGTGCGATTTGACCTACTTTTTATGGGCGATTATTTGAATGCTTATGCTGTCAGGAAGGGATCACTTGACTCTACTAATAACTAGTGAAACAAATGTCTACCAATTTTAATAAAGGAGTTACGGCCATTTTTGTAAAAAAATTAAAATTGCTTTCTTACCCCACCCATCGGGCAAGAAGCCCCCCTATTTTAATCCTATGGCAATTTTTTTTGCGAGTGCATTCAGCCTAAAAGTTATTTCTTAGGGTTCTTCTATCCTTTTTAAGGCATTCTATTCACTTTTTCTGAATTTCAGATTTTTTTGTTCATACGTTTATTTTTTAATATTTTTTGCCCAGTTTTAATTTCGGGCCCAATTTTTTTCTATTTTAATTAGCTATTCTATTAAGTTTTAAGGTAAAGTACACATTAATAATGGTTCCTGAAGCAGTTTCGACCCCCCAGTGAAGGGGGCTTCATGCCCCATATCATGTGGGGCCTCTCGCCCCAAACCCACATATTTTAATTTGACCTCTATATTTTGAACTAAAATGCAAAAAACATGATCCAAATCATATTGATGTGACAGTCATAAAGTGAAGCAATGCAGATATCTATTATACTTTAAAAAGTTTCCAAAGTTATTTCTGACAACCCCTTTCAAAGAATAAGTCAAAGTTACAAAAACCATGCACAGTTTTTTCTTTCTTTAATTTCTATTATGGTTTGGTGCCGTTTGCCCTGAAAATTTGTGACGTCACCTTAAACGCCGCTAGCTTCAATCCTATCAATAGATAAACGCACCAAAAATGTAAGTTTGGATATAAGCCTGGGGGGGCCTCTCACCTAACCCGGGCTTCTTGCCCCGACCTACTCTATTTCTTCCCATTTTGCCCCATATGAAATTCCATTTTGCCCCAAGCATGGGGCAAAACGGGATAAAGTTGCATTTTTGAAAATAGGGAAAAATTTGAATTGGAACTATTAAAAAAGCACTTTTCTGTGTTTGAGCAAGTGGTATTGGTACTTCTTCATAGATCAGACCTTATTTGGCATTCGCATGAGATACCAGTTAGGCGGCCCGTTTTGCCCCTCGTTCCCCTAGATGTATTTCTTGTTTCTGTATAAATAGATTTATTCTGTACGTATTGTGATAAAAAATTAGGATAATGCTTCACTGGTCATATTTTTCGTTTGATTAATATGATATTCACTGTACATTTACTGATAAAGGCAAATATGCCTGCATTGGCGTCAGCCTGCCATATATATTGTATTTTGGCAATGGAAAATGTAAATATGTAAATATGTTCAATAAATACTTTACTTTACTTAAGTTGAGCCTTTCTTAATAACTGAATCATTTACACGTTTTTTGCAGACAGGGTGCTTTGGTTGATGACAGTCATGACACAGTTGGAGCCGTTGCCTTGGATAAGAACGGAAATGTAGCATACGCCACCTCAACGGGAGGAATCAATGCGAAGCTGAGGGGGAGAGTGGGAGACAGCCCTCTTGTTGGTCAGTAATGCACTTATTGTTTTGGTCATTGTTCTGGTTAATTGGGTTATTCTGGTTGGGCAAAAAATGTCCAGTGTGACAATACGAGCAGATATATCATGCAGACTCATGACAGGCTCTTCCACACTGACTGTCACACATACGGTGTATATGGGAGCAGTATAGATACCACGCGATGCATTGTATCAAAGTGTAAGGAGTGCCCAGTATCCATTTCTCACCTTATTAGAAAATATATTTAAGGAGTATTGTAAAGAATACTATTATTATCTCTGTTTACCAGATATTTATGGCATGGCTTCTCAGAAATAAGAGATAATTTTCCTGTGAGAAGGGACTTGTGAAATATGTGGGGGAGAGCAAAGATGAATTATGTCTATAAGCATCTGAAAACGGCATCAATTGGCGATATTCTAATTACTAGCCTATATATGACAAGCGAATTCACATTTCACACCAACAAATTCAACCCTTTCAAAAACTTTTCAAATAACTTCTTGACTTACGTACTGTTTACAGAAATTGTTCATTTCAGTGATTAGAATAATTAAGGCAGTACATGCACCTTGTAGGGGAGAGCGGGGCACAATGAGACGGCAGGCACAGTGAGACAAAGCCCGTAGCGTCTAACTGCAACTGGTGCTGTTTACAGAACAACCCTCTCTTGTATACTACAAAAAGTTAGTAAGTGTTACACTGTCCTATAACCTGAATGCTTGCGCAGCATATGCCCGGGATTATCATATGGTGAGTGGAATTTCAAAATTTTGTTTTTAGCCAGCAAAAGTAAAAAAAATTTGCCAAATTACTTTTTATTATGACTCAAACAATTCTTTTTCAATTCCTACAATGTTCTCTGTCAAATAAATGATTGTTACATTTGCAATAGTCTGGGCTAATCAGTTTCTGACTGGAAATTAAGATCGATATGAATTACAAGTAGGAAAAAAGAAAGAACTTGATATGTATTGGAGGTTTATTTGAATATAAGTCTTACCCTGTGTGGTGCCCATCATGATGACTGAAGGAACTAAAGGTAATTATATAGTGTCATATGTTTTCTCTGGTGACCCCTTGGCAGCGACATTGAATTGTCATAAAGGGGCACCAGCTTTGAGCATATGTATATTCTTTTTTCTGTATCCATATTTATAATTGTATAAAACTCAAAGAAAATAAATTGATCTGAATCTGAATCTGTTAAATAAGTCATTCATGTGTCCTTTGCTATGACTTATCCAAACATGCCTAAAAAAGGACCTAAAAATCACCTGAGCAGATGCTTTTATTAGAGTATAGTAGTTTTTTTTAGTAACAAATGATAGGAAAATTCAGCAGGTCCAAAGGGCCAGCACGGCCCAGCAGTTATGGTAGCAGATGCCCTGTCTCACTGTGCCCGCCTAAGGGTATGGGACACAGTGAGACACCTGACGAGCTTGGATGTAACTCAAAATTTCTCAAAACCTGTAAAAGTCAGGAACCTGAAACTACTGGACAATATACCCAATGTCATTATCTATAATGTATGGGCCTGAACTAATTTTACTGGCAACTGCCAAATTTTGGAACACTTGCAAATATAAAAAGTATCTCACTGTGCTCCGCTCTCCCCTACATTAAAATCTATCAGTTGGCACAAATTGGAAAGATGAATTTTTAGGGCTGATACCATGAATTATCGACCATCCAGAACAATAAAGATTTTATTAAGCTCAGAAGTGTGTTTGTCAACTTTGATTGTGTCAATCATTGTCACTTGTCTGTCATCCAGGCTCAACCCATCCATATTTCTTTTGACATCATGATTTTATAAATGTCTTTGATGTCTGTATATAGGAATGAACTATTTCCTTTCAGCATCCCCTAAAAGTTACCTGACACATCGGCAATTATCAATTCACTTTTTCTGAATAATTTTCTCACAACAAAATAAATCGAAAAGCTCCATTCTTTTCTATTATGAGATAGTTTTTGAAAGAAAGAAACTATTTTGAAAGTTTGCAAGTAAGGAGTGGTTCCCAGGTTGGTTGGCCTCCCACTCCCTGAAAGTATATTAGGAATTTCTATTCTCATCATCCATTGAAGCCTGCATCTTCAGGTTGCACATAATAATTGTGCAAAGATTGAAATGGAAATCCATTTCATTCACTGCTTATATTTTATATACATATTGTAGACTTGGGCTACAGTTATAGATTTAAAATTGCCCAAGATGTGAAAAAAAGTCTAGCGACACGATTATAATGGAAAGCTTGATAAAAGATTTATTATTGGTCTGAAAAACTTTTGGTTAATCCCTGCTAAAATCTCTGTTTTTTCTTCTTGGACATCTTCGTGGGCATGTTCTTGTGTTACTGGTTCATGTTAAACCCACAGATATTATCTGAAGACGATATAAGCATTGTATTATGAGTCAAGCTTTGGTAAGATTTCTGCAAGAAGTGCATGTGTAAATGTGTAACAGTTGTAACCAAGGCTTTGCTGCTACAATGAAACGTGACGTGCAAGGACCAAACTTCAGAAAAGTTGTCCTTGTTTGTGGAGTTGTAACATAGGCGTACGGCGCGCGCGATTTTGGGGGGGGGGCGAGCGACATTTGCCCGAATTTCACAATCTAAATTTATATACATTTTAAATTAAATTGCCTGGAAATCATTAATCTTTAGTAGTTTTTATTCAATCATCTGCCCAAATTTTTTGGCCTTTTTGCCCGAATCTTACTGTTTCCCAAACTTTTGGGGGGGCGGTCGCCCCCCCTGCCCCCCCTCCAATACGCCTATGAGTTGTAATTTTTGAGTGACCACCGATTTTGCGATTTGTGTATTTTTTCCCTCCGCAGATTAAAATTCTGGTTAGCAGAATTTGATGCCATATTTCGCATCACCAGGCATCAGCCATGTTACCTTGGACAGAGTGAATTGTCAGAAATCTGATATATTCACAGCCTTTAAAACTCGCTCTGACCTTTCACTTGGTATGCGGGCCGGTAAAAACTGAGGTTTACCGGACCCCAGAACTTTTACCGGCCCGTCTAGGTTGAATGTTGCAAGGGAGGTAAAATTCTGTCACTTAGCAATGAACGTTAATTTGAAATATGAAATTTCTGGACTCCTCTCATTCACAAAAAATCCGCTTTCAATAAATCAGCAGTCAACATAACTGCTGAAAACTGTTGAAGCCAACAGTGAAGCGTGATTCCTCTCTATGTGATGGCTTTGATGTACAAATTAAATGTTTTTGTAATCATGATTTTAAGATTTTAAGGACTATATGAATTTTATGAAATTGTAAAAGCACTGAAGGTTTGAAGAATTGAATGCTGGAATGCTAGTTTTGGGAGATGATACTTTTGAAAGCTGTTTTCTAATTTGAAGATCCATCATACTGTTTTCAAGAGCTATTTGTGTAGCTTGCGTTGGTGGCATCATTTCTTCCCATGAAAAGTAGAAAACATTAGAGACGTATGCAATTACAATTCTCATCTAAAGCAATTCTTTGCCGTGCTCATATTACATGAAAAAACCTTCATGAATGCCAATGTCACAACGATTGTTTAAACTCCAAACAGTTATTCTTGCAAAATGCTGTATCATGAAAACCTTTACTGAAATTTCAATAAGTATGAGTTTCTGAAATAGCATAGCAAGACGTAGCAAATATAGTTCATCGGATTGGTTTAGGGATTGAATTACATGGCACAAAACTAATTTGAATAGCATGAAACATATTTCAACTACAGCTGACGTGTCTGGTAATATCAGTGACTGCCTTCATTAGTATAGGTTATTCACCTAGGGAGAGGCAATATGTGATTCATCCAGCAAGGGCGTTAGCCCGAGCTGTGATAAACACATATTGCCGATCCCGCGGTGAATAACCGGCTTATACCATAAGACAAAGCTGAAACTTGTCATTTGTTGCTGTGGGTTTTTCACAGCTTCACTTATTATTCTCCCATGGGAGGATAACTGGACAACAAAGAATACAGGTTTTATTGCAGTGAAATACTGGCTCATGATTGGCTGACAGAGGTGTCGAATGGTATAAACCTGTTAATCTGATTTAAGTTGTCAAACTGAGCTGCTCACTGAAGCAGACAATTCACATTCCATTTCTTTCTACGTTCAAAAAACTGATTTGGAGGACGTTTTATTGCCCAGGGTCCAATCAGGTTAGCTGAAAATGTTACGTGCACTGTGAGTAAACTAGCCAGGGAAACTCATACATACAGAATCTGCAGTAAGGCATTATGGCCAATATTATTTTTGCTCTACAATAGATGCTTGTAGGAGAGGCATTCAGAAAGGTCTGGCCATTTTTTTCTGGCGGACTTTTATATTTATAGTAGCCCCTTGGAGTTGTTTAAATCACTTTGATGTTCATAGATCTATACGAAACCTCAGTGCACCCAGTACAGCTAAGAAATTCCTACTAAATCAACAAACTACCTGAATTTGCAATCAAAGAATTTATTGTAAGTAAACAGACCAAGAATAAATTACCCCTTTTTAATCAGATCTGTCAATGGATTATTCATTATAAAAAACTCCAAGCACCTATATTCAGGCCTGTGAGGATAATTTTGTTCAACCACAATCCAATACATCAACGTGCAGTGTCGCCTGTAAGTACGTGAAACAGGTGCAGTTTTGCGATTGGGCCAATACTAAACGTCCTCAAATGAAGTGCTTGTGGAATCCCGGATGCTCATTCAATGAGATGAAGACATGTGGTATTTGAGGGCTGTGGGATATAGATTTTCTTGCTCTGCCATTACATATGAGTCGAAACACTCAAATTCAAATGTATAAGTATGTGAACTTCGTGTCTCATTGTATTAACATTGACCTTACATTTCACTTACTTATCAAAGACTTTGATCCATACCTAACTCTGGCAAAACATCACCCATTTTCACTTAAGTGCACTAACTGAGCCCGATCTGATATGATTTGTGCAGTTGATTCAAGTTCGCGTTTTATTCCAGGTGCTGGGGGCTACTGTGACAATGCAGTTGGTGCGGTTTCAACCACTGGCCATGGAGAGAGTTTCATAAGGATGTGTACAGCCAAACACATTTGTACTTTGATGGAGACAGGTACCATTTCTCATTATGATTCCTGTATCATATCACTTGAGATATTGTGAACCTTGTGACAAGGCTTGGATTACAGCAGTCATAACAGATTTAGAAATGGCTGAGCCTATCATGATTTACCAGCAGGTATCACTCCTGTGTAGCCCATAGCATGGTGACATTCTCGAACACTGTTGGGGGGAGCACTTAAGAGACAAACGAAAACTTTCGCAGACCTTTACAGTAGAACTTGTAATTTGCCTTTTTTTGTATGCAGCAGGTGGCCATTTTTCGTAGCACCATCTATTGCATCGATGCTGTAGCCCAATATTTAGTTTTCATTCTGCCAATGACATAGTCTATTTAGATTCCAACCCTTCTACAGGGACTTTCAGCTGACTTCTCATCATGATAATTATAGCAGCGATGGCTGTTTTAACATTTAGGCGCACTTACTGTTAATTGAGACCGTCACTGCACAGATTTTAAATTCCACTTCCTGTGCTTGCTAAGTTTGCTTCTAAAATGGCCCTTTTCTCGCCTACATTTTGGACTACTTTTACAAAGTACTTTGTAAAACATCACTGATTCTTGTGAACCGTTCCTTATTATTCCAAAGCTGTTTGGCCTTGGAACAACTAATAAGCCCAGTATCCAACTGTTTCTGCAATCCTCGTTTGGCCACAACAGTAAAATAAAGCAAATGACGTATTATGTTATGTGAGCCTTTGGTATTCCTATGAAATATGTATAAAGGCTGCATGTAGGCCTAAAACGTGAGTTGAAGATAAGCCAATGAAGAGCTTCTTAATATTTGACATTATCTGTAGATGCCAGTGCTATTCTGTTCTCATTGGTCAATCAAGTAATGTGACGTTAAGAACTATGTCTTACTTTCTGCGAAAGAGGATTAAGTGTAGCACTTCTATGATGGTTCTAACTTTTTATCCTGACTATAAACTTTGTTTTGGAAAAGGGAGTGATAGTGGCTCGCTGCCCTCGATGCATTTTTATTAATTTTTCTAATTAGGTCATGATAGTTTGTTTCCATTGCGTATAGGCCCATATATTAAAAATATGCTCGTTTACATTTAATTGCATCGAGAACAAAATGATTGAATTGAGAATTATTTATATATGTATTATGAACATTATTCTAGGACCAATGCCACAAGTTGGTAAAATTTGGAACTTCTGGTGAAATTGACCAAAAAATCAATAATCACTGATATGCTTTCCATGTGTTATTAGATTCCAAATCCAAAAATTTGAGGTTGTATATGCGTTTTTGTGACGTCTATGCCACATTATGTTAGTAAATTTAAACATGAATGTGAAGAAAATACTAACTTTAAATGCAGTTTATTCAAAACGAAACTTTGTTTCTTCAAATACCTCTGCAGCAAAGACTTTTAAGATATCAATATGAAACTAGCACACATTTTGCTGAATAATATTTTTAAAACAATCAAAAAACAGATTTTTCATTATTTGCCTTCTCATACCTTCTATGGTGTAATTAGCAGGTAATGCCGAAAGCAAGCTTTGCACTTTTTGTCAGCCATAAACACGGGGCCATTATACCATGATAGGTTTGACTAAAAACCATATTGTATATACCAATGGAAAGCCAAGCTCATGTGTAACAACATAATATCAGACAAGTGAAAATTCCAGCAAAGAGTCTTTATCACAAAGCATTTGAACAAGACATGTCTGAACACACATTTTTACAAAGTGTAAGAGTGCCACATTTGTTGTCATTGACAAAGACAGGCTACTAATACCATGATATGTTTGCAATCACAATCGCATTCTATAGACCAATAGAAACCTGGGCTCATGAGCAACAAAATCATATCAGAAAAGGTAACTTTCCTTCCACTCGCCTTCAACAAGACGCGTGTAAATAAGAAAGGTCCTCATAAATATTTCAAAATGTGAGAGCGTTGCATTTTTTGTCAGTCTCAAAGATACGGCTCTAATGCCATTATGGGTTGGACTTTCTACCCTATTCTTTACACTAATACAAAGCCAGGCTCATGAGCATGACAATAATACCAAGAATTCAAGAATTCTAGCAACAAGCCTTCATCAGGAAGTACCCGAACAAGAGAAATCCCACAGAATGTTTGCAGAATATAAGAGCGTCGCGCTGTTGTCAGTCTTACTCAAGCCATCACAGCTCCTGGCACAACAGCCTTAGCCACTTTAAGTGATATATTCCTGACAGACAAGGTCTTGAGCAATGCATTGGTATATCAAATTTTCCAAAAATTTTTCGATCAGTGCTTTATCTGTGGCATCAAAAATCACATTGCACTTTTAAGCTTCACCCGGGACACACCAACTGAGGATTACAAAAGGTGTATTAAAAAAGTATAGAAACATCCAATTGCCATTTTTATGGATTCACAAGATGCTCACCTAATCAGGGAACAGTAATGCATTGCAATTTTGATCCTAAATTCATCCCTTTTTTCTGTATTTGAAAGTTGTATGCAAAAATTTTACATGCAGTGTCAAGACGGGACACCAAAAAATTCCCTAACTGCAATCATTGATCACTCATTATCTCAAGACCAGTGACATATGGATGCAATTGCTGCTATTTACATCAAAGAAGATATTTTTGCCTATCATTCGATCCATAATACCGGCATAAATTCCTTTATCGGGCTGAGATATGACCTAAAATGTAAGTGCATATTAGCCCAAAACTGAAATTTTACCAACTCACGGCACAGGACCTCAGATAGTCAGTGGCACAAGGCATTCGATTACAGTGGCAACACATAGTATGTTCTTGTGTTTATATTTTGATAAATTGATGGTATAGACTTGCATCTAATCTCAATTTAACTCGATTTTAGGAAAAGGTATTGAAGCAGCAATAAAACACTGCCTGGACCTGATGGAATCCAGGGTAGGAGGCCAAGGAGGAGCAATTGGGGTGGATGCTAAAGGGAACATAGCTGTGGACTTCACTACTCCAGGAATGGTATGGTGCTCTCTCAAGGACAACCAAGCAAAATACGGGATATACAAAGAAGATGAATACAGTGAATCTGTCATACCGCCAACTGAATTATAAAGGTTATTTTTGTGTACCACAATTTGCTTCGTTGAGATACAGAGTAACTGGCTCTATCCATCCAGGAAACTTACTGAAGTGGCTCTACCAGATAAAAATAAAAATGTTTTAAAAAGCATAAAATACCTATTTAGTTGGTGTTTCAGTCTACTTTTAAAAGTGTGGCACTTCAATGTCTGGATACATTTAGCATTCAACAATTTACCCATTTACCCCCATGCCTTTTTATTATTTTGGCATAAATACTATAGATTTGTAGCGATGGATATACAATGGGTTGCAGAAGTACACACCCCCCCCCCCCCCCGCCTTGGGGCAGTCTTCAATTTCTGTCAGATCTTCCTTCAGATATCTATTATCATTCCATACTTCTATATGCTCACACTAACTTGTCTTGCTACACATACTCACCATAAAATGTAAATATGGTATACTTCTTATATAATCTGAACAAGAGAGAAACATTTTTTTTCAGAGACAGAGTTTCACGTTTCTTTGAAATATGATATCTGCTGTGTGATACATTTTCAAGGTGTGTTTGGTCATTGTAGTATTGCAAATCAGGGTCTGCATTTGATTGGAATAAACCGCTGTCGTCAGTAATTTCAAACGGATTGAACTTCAAAGTTTCTGACTGAGTAATTATTTTTCCAATGCGATACTTTTCTAGAATGACAGACTCAAATTGA
Source organism: Platynereis dumerilii (assembly GCA_026936325.1). Lineage (NCBI taxonomy): Eukaryota > Metazoa > Annelida > Polychaeta > Phyllodocida > Nereididae > Platynereis > Platynereis dumerilii. Next base: position 24,928,789 of record JAPTHN010000011.1, read on the forward strand.
ATGTCATCAGACTCATCACATATATGTCATTGAAAGGAAACACATCTTCTGAGCAAATGGTGCATAACCATAGATCTACTTGCAAGCTTTTCATTACTGAAGGTGTCAGAGGAATTATGTTACATTTTGTCTTTGGATTTCAAAGTGTCAAAAATTGCTGTGTACGGACAGCATTGATTCAATTGTAAAGCTTTCAAACGACAAAATTTATAATCATAATGGTCATTGGACATGCCTACAAAGCTGGGGATATGTAACTACCAGTAGGTTCTACAGGGATTTATCAATTGAGGTACTTCACTTGTTTAGTGAAGAAAACTGAAACAATCGATTATGTAACACAAAACAACAATGAATTAAGTTGACATTGATCAGCAAACCATTTAGGATTATATAGGTGCATTTATACCATTCGACACCTCTGTCAGCCAATCACAAGCCAGTATTTCACTGCAATCAATATATATATAGTTTATTCATAAAAACATTGTACAAGTTAAAAACATAAGGGGGCAAATGTTAATTTTTAACAATAATAGCTCCCCCTACCGGGAAAATGGTACAAAACAATTTTACTTTTAAACGTTTTAACAGATACACTATTAATCACAATACGATCGAGATTATTCCAATTATTAACTATTCTATTAATCCAAAACATTTTTCTTTTCTCAGTTCTACAATAATAAGTGTATAAATTTCTATTGTGACCTCTATGTCTATTACTAAAACTATATGAATGTTGCATATCAATCATCGTAACTCCATTAATCATTTTGTAAAATAAAATTAAATCTGCTCTTAATCTCCTTTCCTCAAGTGTGTCTAATTTACAATTTTTTAAACGATCACTATACATCAGATGTTCAGAATAATACAACCTTCGAGTGAAATATTTTTGTACTCTCTCTACTTTATCTATATTGCCGATTAAAACAGGCGACCAAATTTGACTGGTATGTTCAAGAACAGGACGTACATATCTCTGATACATGTTAATATAAAACCTGTTTTCATGATTTTTGAATGTAGTAAAAATATTTCTAATAATAAAGTATCCTTTTTTTATAATAGAAGAGCAGTGCTTACTAAATTTCAAATCAGACTGTATAATAACGCCAACATCTTTTATCGAATCTACTTTGTCAATTACTTTGCCATCTAAAGTGTAAGAATGTGAGGAGGACCCTATAGTTAAGTGTTTTGTTTTGTCTGGGTTCAATTTCATTTGCCATTTACTGGCCCAATCAAAAATGCGGTCTAAATCTTCTTGCAAGAGATTACTATCTACATCACTCTTGACACATTTGAAAACTTTAGTGTCATCTGCATACATGCTTAGTTTGCTATACTGTACAACAGTTGGTAAATCAGCCGAATATAAAATAAACAATAGGGGTCCGAGTACAGTACCCTGGGGCACTCCTGACATTACATTCGCTCCAGAGGACAGTTATTTACTTTGACAAATTGTAATCGGTCCACCAAAAAATTTTTTACCCATGAATAAGCCTTTCCAATAATACCATATTGTGAACGTTTGAAAAGTAACTTATTGTGACATACAGTGTCAAAACATTTCGAGTAATCCAAATAAATCACATCAGTAGCTATCTTTTTGTCAAAATTTGAGGTCCATAAGTCCATACATTCTAATAAGTTTGTGACAGTAGACCTTTTTGGAATAAAGCCAAAAAACAATTTCTTGCTCAGTTTTTGTGAAATTAATAAATTCTTTTCGGCCAGTCTTGAAATGAATAATTTCTGGTAGGGGTATTTCTTAACGAGGTGATGTTTGATTTAGGAATGAATATTCGGCGACTTAGCGAGCTCAAAATCAATATAATTACTGCAGTTGCCCTTACGTTAAGTGTCTACCCGCCGAGGAAAACTCCAAGCCTCCCCCCTGGAAAGTAAATGGTCGCCCCTTTATAGTAGAAATGACATTGTGTTCCCCAATAAAAAAATATCTTAAAAGCCAAAAAATGTCGGAAGGTAGCTTTGGGTAGGTATAAAGTGTACACAGTGCAGCACACACCAATTACCATAATATTTTTTTCCCAGCATAGTCACTGATACAAGGTATCATCAATCTATAGGGTCAACCAAATGAAATCCAGCCGGAATATTGTCAATCTCAAGCTGTTCATCTATATCTGTGTCAAATTTGAGTAAATGATAAGAAATGGGTGAATTCTAGAAATGGGTGAATTCTATTCTATTCTATTCAATACAAATCTAAGAAACAAAGTTTGAAAATCTCAACTGACCATCCTTTCTATTGAATCATTATTATTTTTGTCTTGACAAAAACGATAAGTATCACTCACCTTTTCAGCTATTTTTGTTGGTTGATGGTTTTACATGGCCAGTTATGAAATCACTTCGTATTATAAAGCAGGAATTGATCAATATTCCAAGAATCATTCATGCTGCTAACTCGTACAATTCGTCTGACAAACTGAGACTTGTTCTTCACACATTGGATTTATGTGTTTGACTGTTTCATTTTTTGGTATTTGTTGTTTGTGGTTTATATGTTTCAGTTTTGTCTCGTGGTATAAGCCAGTTATTCTCCACGGGATCGGCAATATGTGTTTATCACAGCTCGGGCTAACGCCCTCGCTGGATAAATCACATATTGCCTCTCCCTAGGTGAATAACCTATACTAACCCATCGTCTTTAACAACAGTTTTCTCAAATACTTTGTGTATTTAAGTGAAGTTTATTACAGCTTAGAGTTGTGTTCAAAGTGTTGTTGTGCTAATTTCCTCAATGTTAGGATACTCGTGTATTAAAGTCACTGAAAGTCAGCAAATAAGGGGATCAGTGAACATAATTGCTATCACACCTACAATAACTTGCAACCCATGCAGACAGGGCCCCTATGTTCTGCTCATCTTGCAAACATACTTTCACAGGAAGGGGCAGATTAGCAGATGTAAGAGGCATTTGTTGAACAGCATACAGGAAAAGCAATGGGAAACGTTTGGACAGAAAAGGGAGTTTATGAATGAGGAGAGATGGAGGTTGAAAAGGGGTATTTGACGTTGGAGGAAGAGATGGGTCCCACTGCTGAATCTGCTGCTACTTTTATATAGATTCAATGTAGATTGTGAATATGTGATGTCATATATATATTATCTTTTGACATTTGTTTGACTGGATGGAAAAAAGTATAATTATACAGATCGTTCTGTATTTGAATGACTTCTTAATGTATGTTGATTTTTAGAGTTTTGTGGGTGGAACAAGCAAGATGATGTATCTCATTTGATTTTTACTGTCAATAATTTAATCGCCTTGTGGTTTATTTGTTACTGTTTTAAAATACTGTATTATGCAGGTCTACCTGTCCATAAACACATTGAACTTGGAAAAAAGAAGATAATTTACTCGCATCCTGACTAAAACATGAGGATGAGAATCAAGGTAAACAACTATAGTACGTGATACAGTAAATTGATTTGCATTCCTCTCAATGCACAAAAACAAAACATAACAAAAAAGCATAACTTAAACACCCATGAAGCTAATTAACTATCAGATTGAAAAAGTCAATGTAATATTATACAAACATCAAAGCAGGCAACCATCTGTTATAATATTACATTGACCTTTTTAAGATGATAAGTACACTTTATGTATCAGTAAGGCATTTGTGCCATGTATTTATTTAACTAGCTTCATTGTTTATACCATTCGACACCTCTATCAGCCAATCGCATGCCAGTATTGCAGGGAAATAATTCCCATATTCTTTGTTGTCCAGTTACCCTCTCATGTTTGACTGTTTGAGTGTTCGTCTCATGGTATAAGCCGAATATTCATCATGGGATCAGGAATATTTGTTTATCACACCTCAGGCTAAAGCCCTCGGGTGATAAATCACACATTCCTTCTCCCATGGTGAATAACCTATACTAATTGCACAGGGCAAGCCTTGTACTTAAAAAGCTCGAATCACACCTCAATGTATGACAATGATTATGTATTTAAAACAGTTCACAAAGAGTGTTAATCCAGTAATAGTCATTCACGGTGGAGCCGGGGCTCACTCAGCCATCCGACATGACAAAATCAAAGCAGAATGTCTCAGAAAAGGTGCAGTGGAAGCTGCCAAGGCAGGATACTTCGCCCTCCTGAAGGGAATGTCAGCTGTGGATGCAGTGGAGGCAGCAGTGAGGTCCATGGAAAAGGATCCCTCTTTCAATCCAGGTACAGTTTCATCAATTTTTTCTGAATCTTCTAATGGGTGTAGAAGCAAAATAGCATCCGTGAGGGAGTTTTTTACTGAGTGCCATCCATAGGGCCCACCGTGCATACATATACTGCATATCGCAATAATGCACCTCTGCTTTTCCACAATATCACCAAAATAAAATAACACCATTTGAATATCCTTCACATATGATGATATATATCCCATGAAGCCAATTTCCTGTTGATTTTTTAAAATTCTGTTAGGTCATTCAGGAGTTATGTAAACGCTGTAAAATCCGGTTTTTGGGTGTTCCCAATTATTATGCAATTTCATGAAAAAAAATCAATAGCCACAATCAACCAAACTAATCTTAAATCGCCATTAACATATATGCCCCATAAAACTAATTAAGAAAAAAAACCATCATTTCCTAAATAGATGCATTCATTACCACCAAATTGTAATTAATTATCCCCCTGTATTGATGTTTCCGTGAAATAAATCATTCCCTATTGATATTTACTTTAAATATTTTATTGTCTTCCTTCCCAGAGGGAATTATATGGAGATTGGTCCATCTGTATGAGACAGCACAACCGAGCAGGCAACTTAAAATTTGTGTAAAAATTTATGATTAGTGATTTATTGCTATCAATTAAAAAATGCTATTATTGGCAGACTATATTAACGTAATAACATTTAAAAGTGTCACTGCATGGGATTTGACCAGTTTTGCTCCTGTTGCAGGTTGCGGATCATGTCTCACCGTGGATGGAACCCTGGAAATGGACGCCTCCATTATGGACGGAAAGACCCTCAAGGCGGGGGCTGTAGCCTTGCTCAATAACGTCGCCCACCCCGTGTCAGTGGCCAGGCTGGTTATGGACAAGGTTTGCTTTCGTTTCAATTTTCTGGGATTCAGAAAAATTATGCTTTACTATCATAACTGATATACAGAAACTGTTGTGCCTGCAGGTATCCATATCCTAGGTCCCGCAAAATTACCTTTTTCCCTATTTTGAGAGCAATTTTAAACAACGGTATAAACCAATTCATTGTTATGCTGACAAGTGACAAATTGTTATCTTGCTGTATTGTATTTCAGAAGTCAGTCAGGCTTCCTCGACAATTATAGTCCATTCTTCATTACATAATGTTTGCAGTACTAAATATGATAAGCTTTCTGGGATAGGTTAAAAGAAAATTTTCTAAAAAGTAGAGGAGACCGGGGCTTGTGCCATTTTTTGCGTCAAGCTGATTTCCCGAAAAGCCAAAGCTCAATCATGTAATCTGAAAACCAGACATCAAAATATATAATACATTGGCCAGAATCGACCAAAGTTTTAGGGCAGTACGACCATTGGGAAGGTCATGGTAGGCTTTGAAAAAAGTAGGTCAAGTGGCACAACTTGCCCCGGTTCCGGGGTAAGTTGTACGACATGCCGGGTAAGTTGTTCTGTTTAATTTATTCCAAAAAAACCTGTATTTCACCCGTTTCTTCAGATAGATCATTTGCATCATGTTTTTGACTTATGGTTGACATGTTGCATGAAACTTATCTAACATTTATGAGCCATTTTATGCAAAAATTAAAAATTAGAAATGCTGAAAAAAAAATTATTGTTTATTGTTTAAAGGGTGGTATAACACTTTTAACACATGTTCCTTTCAGTGTAAGTTATTTCACAACATGTTTAAACCTTGCATAAAATGAAGACAGAAAAAGATAAATAAAAAATGAATTCCTATGTCATGCCATTGGCACAACTCACCCCAATCAAAATGGCACAACTAACCCAAAATTGATTTTCTGGCTAAAACTGGTTGTCAAAAATAGAATAACAGTGCGAGATGAAATCTAACAAAACAAATGTCTAAGATATACCTCCTAACTCTGACTCCATCCTAGCAGAGGGACATCATCTTATTACAAATACCAAATGACTGAGAAACAAGAATGTCAGTCCTCGGCACTTCAAGTTCACAGCAACAAAATTGAATTTATGAGTGTAGCTTTTCATACCATTATATTTCGTAGTTTTTTTTTCCTGGTGCCTAAAGATGTTGCCCAAGTGGGTATATATGGGTGGCATTGCATTATTTGTCCAGTTCTTCATTTCACCCCTACAGTGGGCGGCACAACTTACCCCGTGGCACAACTTATCCCGGTCTCCCCTACTAAATGATATATAGTTAGATATTTAAAAGGGCAAGCACAGAACATGCTACAAGATGGCATCCATAACAACTGGCTTTAAAAAGTTTGCTGTTGGATAAGCAAATGGTACCTCATGCACTCCAGAAATTTTAGAGACAAAACTGGTTTTTTAAATGGAAAATGTTTTTTTGAAAAACCAAACTTCCATGCAAAAACCAATATTGATTTTTCAAAAACCATTTTGGATTTAAAATAAAAAAAAGTTTTGTCCCGAAATTTTTTAGATTTCATGGTATTCTTTGTTTTCGGAAACCTGAATTTTATTGAACAATGACTGGTTGAAAGCTAATAGGTCAGCAAATTTACCCAAAATTTAAAAACTTTCCTGTCAATGTATATAAATGTAAAATGTTGAATTACTCTGCAGGCCAAAAGTTTTGAAATAGCATGTTGCGGGCCGTCAGAATGATCAGATTAGTGTTATGCAAATCCCAGATGGTATTAATGTGTTCTTTATCGAGAAGGTACTGGCTGTAGTTACTAGCCCGGACTATCTTCAAAAACATAATATCTTTCCAAAAGATCAACATGGATTCGTGCAGAGAAAGTCAACTGTTACAAATATGCTTCAATGCATGAATGATTGGACATTAAATTTTGACAGAAAAATGAATTCTGATATCATATACTTAGATTATTCTAAATGCAGTGACACTGTCTGTCATAGCAAATTATTGTATAAGTTGAAAAAAATATGGTATATGGTGCACCTTATAGATGGCTTGAAAGCTTTCTTGTCAGCAGATTTCAACAGGTTAAAGTTAATAATTCATTATCCCCACCATCACATGTAGAATCAGGCGTGCCACAGGGCACAGTTTTAGGTGCTACTTTATTTCTTATTTATTCTGCAGATCTTCCAAATGTTGTTAAAAGTTGTACAGTGAGCATGTACCCTGTCAGCATGCCTCGGTGGTCCAACGTCAGCCCAGCATCAGTCCGATGTCAGCAGCGACAGACCAGCTTCGGGCCGACCTTTCAACCGCCGAGGCATGCTGATAGGGTATGCAGATGATACGAAAGTATATGAATCCATAAAAAGAGCAAACGATTGTTTACAACTGCAGAGTGATCTTGATAACATTTCTGAATGGGCAAATTTGTGGCAAATGACCCTAAATCCAGATAAAACTAAAATCTTAACTATTGGTAACAAGACAATAGCAGTGGCGGAGCTATGGGGGGGCCTGGGGGGGCCAAGGCCCCCCAAATGGATGAGTGGCCCCCCCACTGGCCCCCCCATTTCAGATTTGAGAAATTTGAAAAATTATTTGAGCAGAGCACGTCCGTCTTTGTGACCTGAGCCGGCGCTCACCAGTTGCCCTTTAAAAAGTTCTAAGGCATTTGACAATTGTTTATTTTCTTTGAAATTATCTGGCAATAGGAATACCTGCATCCGAACTTTTTAGTGCGGCTTTGTGACATTTGGCCTAATTTTCAGATCCAGATTTAATACAATTTCAACAGAAATCTTGTGGATAAAATTAGTTTTTAAATATATTTATTTAATTATCTGCCTAAATTGTTTGCCAAAAATCTTAGTGTTTCCCAAATTTTAACCTCCCTCCTCTCTGCGATATGCCTACGTATCTATTGCAATTCCATGCAAATTCAAAAAATTTGTGATTTGAGGAAATCTTTCCCTTGCCATTGTTGAGCCAAAGAAATATTGCGGCTTTGGATTATCCAGAGTGATTTTTAGTACAAACTGCTCAGTTTTGCAAGTATTGCATGGATTTCCCCTATATTTTTGGAATTTGTGTCATTTCCAGCAATCGCTATCAGCTTTTTGGCCTATTTGAGCAGATAAAAAAATAAGTAATTTCATGAGACCATTCCAGTCCATGTAAAACTTGTATCATGGCAATGATTGTAACATCACATTATTGTATGTCAGTGTAGGTGGGGCTGGTGTGATGGGACATTCCGATTTGCAGCACCACTTTTTGGCCAAAAAGGGGGTATTGTTTAAGGAAAAATTAGAGCGTTCCCTGGGACCCACTTCCGTGAAGGCTTTGGCCCAATTTGCCCTGCCACTTTAAAATGAGCTGATGCCTCTGTCTCATTCTGTGTGCATAACAAATTCAGCAGCTGAAATCAACATTCTGCTCTTTGTACAACTGGTTTTACGAGAAGTCATTTCTCTCTAAAAAGTAATTAAAAAAGAATATTTAGTGGTTTTTGTACCATATCTAAATTGAATAATAAATGCATTAAGTGTTGCCAGGAGAAAAGAGCGTCAATGTTCCTTTGTCACTTGTAAAGAGGGCTCATGTCGCGGCGTTAATTTTTGCCCTTATTTTGCCCAAAAATGCCGCGAAAGGTGGGCCCCCCCAGCTCAGACCCTGGCCCCCCCTTGGCCCCCCCACTCCTGGATTTCTAGCTACGCCACTGGACAATAGATTTTGACTATTAATGATAGGTGTGTACAGACGATGAACCATATTAAAGATGTCGGAATAATTGTCCAATCAAATTTGAAATTTACAATGCACTGTTCCATAGTGTTCCAATGTTGTCAAGAACGTATATTACATCATAAGAAATATATTCACAACTTTTAAAAGTCACGATTGTTTTTTTAATATAGAAGTATTTAAATGTTATGCTAGACCCATACTGGAATATGGAAGTCAAATTTGGTCCCCTTATTTGAAACAAAACATAGACAAAATAGAAAGCGTTCAAAGATACTTCACAAGGCACATAAATTTGTCCAAACAATATGCCATATTTAGAAAGGTTAAATTTATTTAATATAAATACTATTGAAAATCAGCGTAATTTTCTCAGATCTAACTATGTTTTATAAAGTTATTAATGACTTAACATGTGTTGATGTCCAGGATTATTATACAATTGTAAATAGATTAAGAGGTTATGGTAAGCACCTGTATATATATTTTAGCACAACTGAAAAAAGAAAGTTATATTGGATTAATAGAATTGTACCATTTTGGAATAATCTGACAGATGAAACTGTATGCTCAAGATCTGTACAATCATTTAAACAGAAAATCTCTGTACGAGGGGTTTTCCAAAAGTTCTCTCCAACTTGCCATAACTTTTGCAATATTTAATACAGAAACATGATATTTGGGTCAGATAATATTGAAGTAATTTGCAAATGATCCTGAAAAAATCAGATCATAGAAACAAAAATAAATGGTTAGTTTGTTGCCATGGAAACCAAAAGTCATGAAATGCGGCCCAGGGCACTCTTAGAGACAAATATTCATTATATCTTGTCAAAAAATGTAATGTTTACCAGGGTTACAAGACAGGAAACATATTAAAAATAATCCCTAGCATGTCACAAATTCTTGTAATAATGAACTTGACACTGAGTACATGTCCTATAACCTTATATCTCTTGGAAAATCAACGCCTCATAGTCCTTGTATTAAGATCACAGTTGGTGTTTCGCAGACTTTTTGTTCTTTACGATGGGTTTTCCATAAGTTCTGTCCAGCCTGTCACAACTTTTGCTAGATTTTAAATATAAAAATGATATTTGGGTAAGTTTCTATTGAATTAATTTGAAAATGAGCCCTAAAAAATCAGATCATAGAAGTAAAAATAAATTGTTGATTTGTTGCTATGGTAACCAAAAGTCATGAAATGCGACCGAGAGCTTGTTAGCAGACACATACTTGACATATCGTGTACAATATGTAATTATTACAAGAGATATAGAAAAGAATTTTTCCAAAACATTCATAGTCATTTCACAACTTCCAGAAATAATGACTGGGACCTTGAAAATACGTTTTCTCATACTTTTCTATCCATTTCTAAGTATGATACCTCAGTCTTCATGTTAAGGTCAGTTTTGACATTTTATAGTCTTCTTTTCTTAGGTTTTCCATTGTGTCTTCTCTTCATTCAGGAAAAGTTTGTATAATTTTTAATTGGTTCTGTCACTCATACTGTCTTCCTTGTATGTATGATAAAAGGTTCTTACACTCTCCGCTAGTTTTATCCAATTAAAATGAAAAAATGTAACAGGTACATATGATGTCATCCATATCCAAAGAATTGCTCATCTCGTAAAAAACCGAGAAACTGCATGAGTGATGGTACAGTAACTGAGATGTAACAAAAATACCAGTTTCCATTGTTATTAATGATTTTAAAATTAAACTAGTAGACGTAACCGCGAGCGGTAACAAAACTTCACCTACTGTTGTACCAGTAACTCGAACAGACACAAGTAGATGAGCAAGTAAAAGGTACATGGAAAAGTACACAGGAATCATACATAATTACGTAACATGAATACAGACAAGAATACAAGAATGTTTCCTGTACATTGCAAGCATGCACAGAAAAACGAGTACATAAACCAGTACATAAACCAGTACATGAACCAGTGCATGAACCACACATGAACCAGTTCATGAACCAGTACATGAACCAGTACATGAACCAGTACATGAACCAGTACATGAACCAGTACATGAACCAGTACATGAACCAGTACATGAACCAATACATGAACCAGTACATGAACCAGTACATGAACCAGTGCATGAACCAGTACATGAACCAGTACAGTCCAACTCACAGAACACTGGCCTGTGTACTGATTGTCACTGATTGATTTACCTAGTTTCGTCTCGTTTTCGTGTGAATTCGTGACCCCCTGGTGTGATTTCATTGACCATGAACTCTTAATAGGCAGTAGTATAGCTACAAGTAGCTACTGTATATTCCATGTTGCATATTGGGTCCTTTAAGAGCACATGTGTTCAATCTCAGCCTCAGCCATTTATCAACTGTTAACCAGCTCCTGAGCTAGCCTCCTTGATTGCCTTTAAAAGGAACCATCTGGAAAAGAGGTGCCAGTTTTACCCCTTCCACAATGCAACTGGTAATCTGGTATAATGCTCATATTGCTAATATGTCTCTCTTTTTCTATCTATACATGTATCTATGTATCCAGGGGCGGCGCTAGTGTTGTCAGCACCCTGGGCAAGATAAAGGTATTCGCCCCTTTCAGCTGAGGGGGTCTGGGGGTCCTCCCCCAGGAAATTTGAAATCCTAGATGCTCTGAGATGCATTCTGGAGCATTTGAAACTCAAATAACAGTGTCATGATCATTGTCTATTTTACATGTAAACACCCAACTTTCAAGTGTTATCATTAAAATATTACCAGTTGATAATATGTAAGCCCATATGTAATTGCTTATATTTTATCCTGTTCTTTTAGAGATACATTTCTATTTAAAATTAGGTACACGTTTATCCCATGCAGCTGTGTTGTTGTAAGTAAAGCCATGTGACTGGCCCATTAATCACAAGGACTACCCCAACCCCAAAAACACTTTGTAGATACACCATTGTGCCTATGAGTAATTCTAACCTAACCATGTATGTAACTTGATGACAAGCTTCTGGGCTGCTATGGTACCCCTCTACCCCCCTTCTTCTGGTGTCAATTAAATACACTAGCTGTAACTGGAGTGATCATTATTTAATTGAATAAAATAGAAAAAAATCATTGAGCACCTGATTTCATAATGCAATAACTGATAATAACACAAAATTGAAATAGAGTAACATTTTTAAGCTTGATCTTTCCCCGTACATTTTACCATTCTAATAAAAAAAAATGTTCACAAAACATGTAGCAGCCATAGGCGTCGGAGCAACATCTGACCTAGGGGGGCTGAACTGGCAGGTCGGCTGGATGGGGGGGGGGGGGTTGGAGGGGGACAGGTCATAGTTTGACATGAAAAAAATAAAACAGTTATAGGCCCACTTCAATTTACACCACCCAGAGAATCACTTTGCTGAAGTGATTTATACATACATGATTATTACATATTTTGATACTTGGAACATCCTGCATTTTGCCACAGTTCCAAAAGAAACAAATTCAAGATTAATTTACGGAGACACACATGTCTGCAATTTCCTGAAGATCAGTCTTAGCTGGGTCATGGTTGACCTCAGGTAGGTCTTCAGTCTGCCGAGAGATGAGAATGACCTCTCTGCAGCAACTGAACATTCAATTCAATAGGCAAAGTAAATGCCTAATATGATTTACCGGAAGTTAAATGTTTTGCACTTAGCGAAAAAAAAAAAAAGGAGCTGACCAATACTCTTTTGCCTTTTCATATTAAATGTTAGCAAGTATTTTGAATGTCCTCTCCTCTCTCTGGACAAGGTCCGTATGAGGATTATCTCAGAGAGGGCCTCCAGGATCCTGTCTCATGACTAAATCACTTTTTCAAAACGTGAATCATGAAACACTATCTTTTGTACATCTGTTCATGATGCATCAACTGTGGCCCTTCTCCTTCAGCATCCAGTGAAATATTTGATTCATTTTTAAGGGGGGTTTAGCAGAGCTAAATAACTTGTAAATGCACCCTTTATTCAATAGCTGCACCAGAGACAGACTCCTCAACACGGTGACAACAGGACCTACATCGCTTCCAGAAGGATAAACAGTTCATGGTTTATCAAGACTGTTGACAGCTGCAGTTTAGGACCTTTTAGAAGTGCCACTTTCAGCTCGAAGGAAACATTATTTGTAGCCACATAGTCCTGAACACATGTTATGTGTTAAGTCCTTGGCTGTTGACTGGCATTGTTTTTGTTTTAAAACATTGAATAATTCAACATAGTGACATCCTGAACCTGGGGGGGGGGCCTGAATGATATTTCAGCCCCCCTTACCTCCAACCTGGGGGGGCTGTCGCCCCCACAGCCCCCCCTGCTCTGACACCTATGAATTGTAGCATGTGTAGGGCTTACTTCAGATACGTTGTACAGCAAGAAAGCCTGAAACAATATCATATAATCAAATGATGATCAAACAGTGCAGGGAATAGCTACCCAAAACTGCCCGTGAGGGGCAGCGGGGCAGCGTTTCATCTCACCGTCAACAAGATTTATGTGCAACCTTGTGCCCTGTTAGGGTATCTGTTGTCAACCACAAAATGTGGCAACCTATTTAACTATTTTAAAACCCAACTTTGACACAATTCTCTCTCCCCTTTTCAATTCTGATGGATGCCACATGTCCCTGTGTATAAGCATGACCATGGAGTGTGGGAGGGTGGTGTTGATTATGTCCTGTATTTTTGCACTGCTGCATACAGTATATAGCACCAGTTCAGTATTGGGACCACAGTAATGCACTGATATATATATCCTTTGTATAATGCTAATTATTGGAGGATTATTATTAATACTCTCTTCTTAGGATTCTGTATATTACAGATTTCTGAGAAATGTGTTTTTATTGCAAATACATGTATACATATCATTATTATGTACATAGTTATGGCTTTCTTCTAATTGTGGTCAATTTACATGTACTATAGGACTACATGATTAGCTAATTAGGAAATACATGTAGTCCAAAAAACAAACAAAATGTACACACAATTTCATAATCGGAGTCATTCTTTTTAAGAATTTTGAATTAAACAATGTCTCCACAAAGACCAGTTAAATGAATGTGAGCAACATTACAGTTAATTATTGTAAAAAGCAAATGAGGGAAGGAGACATGTTGTGGCTTTTTCTGCCCTAATCAAACAAAAGATGCTTTTTAATGTTAGTATATGGGATTCTTGGTAAATACAATCTTGGTTGTCACAAGAAATGATATCAGGGGTCCCCATGGTGCAAAATAATTTTAAGGAATATCCTTCATCTGGAATAATTATTTCTAGGTACATGTATTCCAAATAAGTTTTCTATTTAGGGGGCAACCATTCGATAGGCAGGGGAGGGTCTTGATGTTTTCCATTTTCAAAAACTAAATAATCTATTTTTTTTGCCAGTGGGGGGTACGGTAACTTAACCTAATTAACAACCTAAAGGGGCTCTTTATCTGGTCATTTAATTAGTACAATAATAATTAAATATGTATCTATGAATATCAGAGACGCATATATACATATCTACAGGGCTTTATTTGACAACAGAATATATTATTTGAACTAATATTAACTGCAATTTGCAGCACTTCATCAGTTCTGAAACTTAGTGTATGTATACACTGGGCCAGAGCATAGAGTTAGAAGAGGTTAACTTATATTCATGGTCAGAGCAGGCTCATGACTAAAACTTTCTCTTGCTGGGCCTTTTCCCAAAACTAAATAGCCAGCTGAAAGTTTTTGGTGTGACCATGGATTAAATGGAATGTCACTAACCACAAGCAAAGGAGGCAGGCTTCCCCAAGCACATGGCTTTAATCATCCAGAACAAACGTAACTGTCAACAAGCTGTCACACAAAAACCAAAGAACTGGGGTAAAACTTGGAGCTGGTAGATATTCCCTGCACTGCAAATGATGATCAAATGATGACCAAATGATGACCAAATGATGATCAAATGATGATCAAATGATGATCAAATGATGATCAAATGATGATCAAATGATCAGCTTCCAGGATGCAGGATCATTTCATTGGGTGACTGGGGTGAGATTATCATCATTCTTTAATGAAAAGAAAAGGGTTTTAAAATTGATTAGCAAATTAGGCCTACTTCAGTGCAGCAACTGTTTATGTTATATATATTTTTTTAATGGTGTTTTCCTTGAACTGCATTTCCCCCTTTCAGGAATGAGTGCTTTGTCTGTCACATAGGTAGGCCTCGTGACAAAATAATGGTAGGCCACCGGATATTTTTGTTATAACTTCATAAAACAATGTATCTTGTGGTCAGGGAAAGCTAAGCTTAACAAGCTTATTAAAATGAGAAGTGAGGATGTATAAAAAGGAAATTCTGTACCTGCTTCACCCACCCAGGGTGGCCAGAATGTTCTCTCCTGAGACCCATCACCCCCTTCAAGGTACCCTCCCCCCCCCATCCCTCTTTAACCACTTGTGAGAACTTTGTGACAAGTGGGCTAGGTGGGCATCCTCATAACTCAGGGCTCCCTAACCAAGAGAGTGAATTCAAGCTCTGTGGTAGGAGAATGTAGGTGGGGGGGGGGGCGATTTGGTGACTTGTGCTGCATGCTTGTTTTCACTTAAAGGTTTTTGAGTCGTCTGTCACACATTTGTGTTCTTTGTCAGTCTGTTAAATCTTTTTATTTATTTTTTTCCGCCCTCAGTGTATGCGCCCCCCTTTGCCCTGCGCCCTAGGCAGCTGCCTAGTTCGCCTAATGGTTGCGCTGGCCCTGTATGTATCTATGTATCTATTTATGTATCTATCTATCTATCTATTTGTTGCAAAAATGTCTGTTAATAAAACCTTTGAAGCTTATATCAGGCCTAGTATATATTAATGTCTTGTAGTTTTATCTTTAAGAAATACATTAATTTTATCAGCAGACAAGCCACTGTACCCCTGGTTTCTGATTCTCAAACTCTCGGCAAATTGACATCCTTTCTTGTTGCCACCCTCCCTCCCAGTCCAATGAAGCAGACTGACTGGGGGTAGTGGATTTGGCAAACATCCCTCCTGGGCAAGTGGTGTCCCAAATGACCCTTCCACCCCCCCCTCTCTTTGAGTTGAAGCCCTGCAAAATGTGCATCTCTTGTTGATGAGATTCTAGCTTTGGAGTAATTAATATGCAATGAGAACTGAAAAAATAGGAAAATGTAAACATTTAGATATTAGTGCAATCTGATTGAAGTGAATCATTCCAAACCATTAATGTACATCATATTTGGGTACAAGAAGAAAGGAAGAAGGGAGAAAGAAGGAACAAAAAAGGAAGGAAGAAGGAAGGAAGAAGGAAGGAAGGAAGAAAAAGGAATACAAGAGAGAAAAGGAAAAGGAAGGAAGGAAAATCGAAGAAGAAAGGAATGAGAAGAAGGAAGGAGGAGAAGGTAAAGACTGGAGAACAAAGCAAGGAGAAAAAAGCCAGGAGAATGAAGCAAGAAGAAGGAAACGAGGTGAAGGAAGCAAGAAGGCGGAAGCAAGGAGAAGGAAGGAATGAGTTCTATTGAGGTTAACTTTGATATATAGGCCTAATGCAGCAATACACTGTATGTTTTAGGCCTATTGCTGGGTAAATTCAGGAGGGGGGAGGAGTAGGCAGGGTGCAATATGCACATTTGGCTGGCCGGACTTGGCTGGCCAGTGCCAGCCACTGGCTGCCTTGCAAGGCTGCCCTGCTGTGCCATGCCCCCCTCCAAAATGTCTGGTAAATTAGCTGAACTCCACTGGATAAACACATTGATAGCTATGTGCATTTACAGGCAAATCAACTTACAGATAAAGAGATTGATACATATAGATAGATACATAGATATGTCCATAAATACAAAGATACATATAGATAGATACATAGATAGGTCCATAAATACTAAGATACATTGATAAACAGACACACATAATGAATTGACATCAGATACATATAAAATGATACAGTATATACATATATACATTATACATAGATACACTGATACACAGATAGATAGTTCTATGTAGATATTAATTTAGAATAGAATAGAATAAAAAGATTTGAGATTATATTAGAGGAGAGGACTGTTGTGTGTTGTGTATTCGCTGGCTCTGCAGGAAAAAACATGAAATTTTCAGAGTCCGGCGATCTTTCAAACCATCATAGCCACGACAAAATGTTCAGAAGAAGAAAACTAGAGGAGAATTTGGCCTTTTCAAATCTGTTTACAGATTCTCTGTATCTTAATTAGAACCGGAGTTATCGCAGATTGAAATTATGGTACAATTCAGGAATATGAACTTTAGAAATACCTGAAAAACTGTAGTTTTTAACTTAAAATCACTGTATAAGCAAAACGGTTCACTGAAAACATACATAATTTGCCAGGATTATGTAAACAGATGTTACAAAGAGGTTCAGGCAGGTTGATCAAAAAAGGATGATTCCTTCCTTGTCAAAATAATGATATATTATGAAAATTCGGAAAAAAACATGAAATTTTCAGGGTCCGGCGATCTTTTTAACCGTCGTAGCTACGACAAAATGTTCAGATAATGAAAACTAGAGAAGAATTTGGCCTTTCCAAATCTGTTTTCAGATTCTCTCTATCTTAATTAGGACCGGAGCTACGGCCGTTTGAAATTACGCTATCTTTGAGAAATGTGAAAAAAAAATCATAAATTTTTCGCTCGTTTCTCGACCTTTTGACCTTTACAGTGCAACGTAGGCCGGTCCAAGGACCTTGAAAATTTAGAGGAAGCTTCTAGAGTACTGCAGCAAGTATGTCTACAATTTTTGTAACAATATTTCGATTCCTTCTCTGTTAAAAAATACAAAATGTAAAAAATGCAAAAATTTTTGTCATGTTTGACCTTGAGTTTGACCTTGAAAAACATTTTCTAGGTCAAAATTAATATGCTATTCAGAAAGGCAGTAGTTAACAAAGGGGGGGTCAGTCATGCATTGCAACCCTGTAGAATGAATATTTCCCTGTCAAATATGCAGAAATGTGTCATTTTTTAGCATTTGTCGGTTAGCAATATTTGAAAATTTTTCATAAATCCGGAGAAGGAGGTACACAAAATATGATTAGATATTATGAATAAGCAGGCCAATGTTCATCTGTCACCAGTAAATCACAGTGATATCTTGAAAAGAACATGGTGAAAAAAATTGCTGAAAATGGAACTTTTTCAAACTTTTTTGGGTCAAATGACCTTGAAAAATGAGGTCAAGGTCAAATTTAAAGGTCAGTTTGGGCTTACTAGGTGTATGTTTGGGGGGGTTTACTATGACATGTTATCAGCTAAAATCGATATTTCAAGGTCAAATTCTCAAGGTCACCGGTTTTGGTGACGCGGTATGACTTTAAAATTGCATAACTCAAGAACCGTTAACCAAAATGAAAAATGAAAAGTTTAGGCAAATGTCCCGTGAGTTTGGGCATGTTTTGGCACCATCAGTATGACTCTACGACTTACGGATTCTCAGATCCCGCGATAGACCTTAAACCATAAAAATGGACTTTGTACAATGTGACCTTGACCTACTTTCATGAAAATGGGTCACACTGTGTAGAAAGTGTCTGGGACCTCTCCATGTACCAGAAAGTGAAAACCGGTAATAAGCGGACGAGGTACATGTATTTGAAATATTGCGAAATCCGACTTTGAAAGGCCCTGTGACCTTGAAAAATAGGTCAAGGTCAATTTTTTCAAAATGGTTCTCTTGTATTTTTGTAGGCTACGTATATGAATTTTTTGAACATTTTCCGAAGAAGTTTATCCGGGAAGAATAATAAAAATAATACCGATTACAAGAAACTTCACCTATGTGTAGGTGAAGTTTAATGATTATATTTCATGAAAAAATTAAGAATATACTTCAATTCAATATGTCAAGACCCAGATAATGCAAGCAGGTGTTCAATCCATTTTAAGTGAGATCTACAAAGTCTGGGCCGCATTTCATGACTTCTGGTTTCCATGGCAACAGATTAAGCATTTATTTTTAATTTTATGATCTGATTTTTTAGGAGTTATTTGCAAATTACTTCAATATTACCTGACCCAAATATGGTGTTTCTACATCAAATCTAGCAAAAGTTATGACTAGTTGGTCAGAACTTATGGAAAACCCCTCGTACAGAATAATATTGTTGGTAGGGGGAGTATCAATGTTTCCCAACTCTAACCCCCCTTTTGATTTTACTTATGTTATGTTTTTATGCAATAAAATATATTTCAAATACAAATACAAATCTGCTTGTGGGTGCAAGGAATCTTATCTGATCAGAAGAAAATATTATATCATGATAGGAAGTGGGATTGTGTAGGTATTCACTGTATGAATAATAGCAACCATTTTCCTTTGTTGCTTTGAAAAATACAGATGGGCCAAAACAAAGCTGTGATGATGTGGTTGTAGGGGCTATCCATGATAAAATGCTAACTGTGACATTGTGTTGAAACTGTGATGCCCGCTGAGGTGGATTCACATTGACTAGAACCCGGGGAATCTGTTCCAGTTTAAAATGACATCACCGCTTGTAGTTATTTTGTATATATCACAATGCTAGAGAATAGAGTCATCTCTGACATCACACTTCAACAGCATAGAAAAGAACTTGAGATTCCAAATGAATATGGAGAGGACTGTAACAAACAGCTTTAAGTGTCACGAAATTTGGTTCTCCTCACACCACATGTGGATTCCCTGGCTTCAAATGATACCATCTGCAGCAGTGTAAAATATAGGTTGTTGTTTGAAGTTATGATAACGGACAGATTATGATAACTTAAAGGTAGTAAGTCCGCCGATTCTCTGTAAAATTTAACTTGTTGTTATAGATCATAAATTGATAGATTTAAAGTATAGTATACATTTCCAATCAACAGAATTGTGTGTTTTCTACAATTAAGTGAGTTTAATTGATTGTAAAGCCTTAAATTACTTAAGGAGAGCCCTGCATTGCTTGAAATGTAAACAAAGCAGGACTTTTTCACGGCATGAAAAAACTATTTGTTTACATTTTTCAAGGAAATAAACTTCTGATACAGTCAATAGAACTGCAATTAGGTGTATTTTTCAACTGGAACTTGTTAAATATGACTGAAATCTACCCATAGACAGTCTATTAAAAATGCGGACTTACTACCTTTAAAACAACAAGTTATATTAGCTCGAAGATATTGTACAACCCTCTCAATCATTTTTAAAAGCTGACTCAAAATGCAAATTTTACAATGTGTGAAGAAAATATCATTTTACAGTGTAAAAAAAAAGTATCATTTAGTCTGTTTGATGTGTTTTCTTCAGAGTGACCACTGTCTGTTGGCAGGCCAGGGAGCTAATGACTTTGCCCACAGCCAAGGAGTTCCATTTGTACCCTCTGAGAAATTGGTTACAGTGGCCTCTAGAAAGCGATTATAAATGTTCCCAATATTTGCCTCCTTCAAACCTGCAATGAGAGAAAAAAATTATCACAACAAACACAGGTGACATTCAAGTTTGATTTTCACTATATTCTCATTAATTTAGAGCTTTTTGCGGATTAGCGTTCCAAACAGCTCCAAAATCAACTTTCAACTTGGTCTTGTGATGTCAGACGCTTAAAAGTGTTTTGTTTGTGTCAGTTATGGTTAATCAGTTGATTCAGTGCTTATCATATCTAGCAGGATAGGTGACACAAAACAAACTAATTAAACGACTTGTGTTACTTCATCAAATAAGAAGATTAGGAAACCAGCAGAAAACTGTCAATGATGTGACAAAGCCAGTTTGCAAGTTGAAAATGAGATAAATTTTCCCAGTGGACCGCCAATCTGCAGAGAATGCATTGTACAGTTTTATAGAAGGGGAAAGACATCTCTCGGACAAGGAATGATATATCTTCCTTGCATTATAGGTGACTACTATTACAGACAAAAGCAATGACTGCCCTATCTGATGAGTGTGATCCATATTTTCTCACCGCCATAAGGCTTGACCAAGTCAAAACCATTTACGAAAAGGACTGAGCATTCCAAATTTACAGATCTGCATTTGATCAAATTCAATGACGAAGTTGAGTTAGCATCCTTCAGTGTCATGTCAATGAGCGACTGGTCAAATTAATACTCGAGTCAATGCGTTTCATAAATTTTGAATCAAAATCAAAATTAAATTTTTTTAAACCCCCTTTTTTTTAGTTTACAGGATGTTTTCTAAGTGTGGGCTATATTTAGATTGAAGAAGTTCAAATTATCATGTGTCAAACACCATTGATTCCATTGTTAAATTAGGTATGCGCTTCCCTTTGTTACAGCATGGGTGCTCTGGTTGATGACAGTCATGACACAGTTGGAGCTGTTGCCTTGGATAAGGAAGGAAATGTCGCATCCGCCACCTCAACCGGAGGAATCAATGCCAAGCTGAGGGGGAGAGTGGCGGGCAGCCCCCTCGTTGGTCAGCAATATACTTTTTGTTCTCGTTTTCCTAATTTCAGAGATCTCTTACCTTGTCATTTATTGTCCATTGGTTATTGAGATGAGGTGATCCTTTCTAGATATATTCTTTGTAATGAACGGATTCAAAAACCTTTTAAATAATTCCGACTTCGCAATCGTGGAGATTACCATTTAATTCATTCCATGACTTGGCTCTTCTATAGACAAACATTTCTTGTGATATTAATTTTCAGGAATACTATTTCCTTTTTCTATTTCCTTTAAATTCAATCTCCGTCAATGTATTATTCATTAAATAATGAAGAGCCAAACCATGGATACACTTAAAAAAAATCAGTGATATTATGACAGTGTTTCAGTGGCCCTCTTTACAAAAAAGCAGACGGGATTATCATGTCTAGCACTCTTTGCCTGGACAAAGATGGCTGCACTACCTTCATTGATATATCTATCTTGCCCCACACACATTGACGGGCATCTTTTCAGCTTATACTATTCGACACCTCTGTCAGCCAATTACATGCCTGTATTCCATGGTCATAAATAGGCTACTTTGTTACTTTGTTGTCCACTTACTGTCTCATGTTTGATTGTTTGAGAGTTTGTCTCATGGTATTAGCCAGTTGTTCACCATGGGATTGGGTATAATTATGTTTTATCACACCTCGGGCCAAAGCCCTGGGGTGATAAATCACATACCCCCTCTCCCATGGTAAGTAAACTCTACTTATTTTTTTTATTCAAGGTGCCGGGGGCTACTGTGACAATGCAGTTGGTGCCCATTCAACCACTGGCATTGGAGAAAATTTCATGAAGATGTGCACAGCCAAACACATTTGTATTTTGATGGAGACAGGTAACATTTAGTATTTTCACTGACTTTTCAAGCCCTCTGTTTTCCGGATGTCACTCTCTGTGGCCTTTAGAAAGTGTAGCTGCTTCAAGCAAGCATGTTGACATTACTTTCATAACTTTTCAAAAGCATTGGCCTTTTTTTTAGAATTTTTTTAGGCAACTCCTTCTGTGATTCATTTTCGAAATTAGGTTGTGTTTTTTTTTCATCTATTAATTTTCACTTAATAACTATTATTATCCAAAACTGGCACTTATAGCTTAATGTGAGTAATGTAAAGAAACGAAAACAACTATAAAATCAGCAACTTCACACAGTAACAAAACTTTGCCTGTGAAAATTGTTTGATTAATGAAATGAACTTTGACACATAGAAGTTCCTTGAGAAGTAACTTGAGAAGTAACTCGAGTACCGCCTCGAGTCTCGAGAAGTATCTTAAGAAATATCTCGAGACTTAACTTGAATGCTAATTATTTATAAAATGATGATTGCGGAAATGAAATTATCAATCATTGGAACATCACATCCGTAGTGACCAAGACCAAATTTGGAGAAAATCGTCAAATGAAATGCCTACTCATGATATTTTAAATTTACTTTTGTTTGCAGGCATAGGTATTAAGGAAGCGATAAAATATTTCCTAGACCTCATGGAATCCAGAGTAGGAGGCCGTGGTGGAGTCATTGGGATGGATGCAAAAGGAAACATAGCTGTGGACTTCACTACTCAAGGAATGGTTTGGTGCTCTCTGAAGGACAACCTGGCAAAATACGGAATATACAAAGAAGAAGAATACAGTGAATCTGTAACACCACCTATATGAATCATGGACAGTTCAATATATTTGGTTATCACAATTTGCATTGGTTTAGACCAGGGATTTGGAGTTGGGGGTCGTGGAGTCGGATGTTTTTGGATGGAGTCGGAGTCAGAGTTGAACTTTGAGTTTCAGGTGGAGTCAAAAACTGTTCTGATGACAGTTGCAAGCCTCAATCTCATAAAGACGCAATTTTATACTAATATATATCTAACTGACTATATCAAACATGCCTTTTCCCAGTAATTGTTAGACATCCCTTGAATTGACCGCGATTTAATGGTGTTGATTAATATGGATGTGCCATTTTGGACTTGTTTACCAATTTCACAAATCTCCCAAATACCAATCATTGATTCAATTGGTCGATGTCTTTAAATAGACATCTCAGCATTTGAAATGGCCATGAAATGGATGAAAAATGTCATTGCAATTTTTCTCCAGGGCCAAAAAGCAAAGCTTGAATGCATTTCATGGTCACAGTTCTATTTATATCAAGTACATTGGTGCATGCTCATTTATAAACAGAATCCACTTTTAAGGAGAAGCTCATAAAACATGACTTCCAGAATTTCTTCGTATCACGGACAAATATGCTGGTGTGCCTACGTCATATGATTATTCGCATTCTGAGTGGGCTTCATTTACATATTTATATTGCTAATAGCACGCAGGGGCGTATCTAGAAATGGTCTGAGGGGGATCTAAATATTACATAGGGTCAATTCGGGGCGCTCTGTGGCTTTTTCTATCGCTTCCATGTTAATTTTGGGCCGGGGGGGGCATGGCCCAATCCCCCCCCCCCAAAATATCCCACTGATAGTACATAATATCATCCATATTTAACTGGATATGTTGATTTATGTTTACAAGAAGCTAAAGACTAATATTCCTGTGGTTCAAGAAGCATTTTAAAACACATTCAGCTGTGACTTTTAAAATAACTAATAGGCTATGCAGCCAAAACTTTGAAAAAGAAGGAATTGTTACCAATAGTAGGGATTGAAAGCAAACTTCAAAAACATGGATATGAATTTTGAGAAATTTTGAGACAACAAGCGCTTCACTATGCAGACACATTCACAATCTATGGTGACAAAAAAACACCGAATATTTTCTTGCAATTTTGCACGTTTCACACCTTCAAATTACAATGCAACCAAATTTAATCGGTTTTCCAAATACTGACACTTGCATGCATTTTCACAGCTTGACACTCCTCAGCCCAGGGAGGTAACAGAGCATTTTTATGGATTTTCGACTGGGAGACCAACAATGCACGCTTTTTAAACAACTTTTTGTCGCACCGCAATGAGGGTAATTGAACAGCTGAAGATCCGTATATCTGACAGCTCATTAAAATGATGCATAGCAAGAAGAAGCCTGAAAATTAACTGCTAATTTGGGAGTCAGCCCAATTTCTTCCAAGAATAATCTAAGAAATCGTAAATTTGGAAAAATTATCAAAAAGAAGATATAAGCAGAAACATATACTGCAAAGAGAGTGAAGAATATTTTGATACAAGGCTGCAGTCTCAGATTCTGTTTCAAATGCAGTCAAAAACTTCAATTTAAGACAACCAAGATATACTGATTTTATTCAATTTTGAAAAGACCAAGCAACTCAAAATTTTTCAAACGTTGCGTAAATATCACCAAATATCATCCTTCAAATGTCTTGGACTTTTGGTATTTCACAGAATTTAAAGTTCAAACACCTGACGTGATTAATCTGCAGAAGGCAAAACATAATGTTCTTTTGATATCACATTTTCATGGAAATTCTACAACAGCTCAATAACTGGGTTATTCCTAAAGTAACAATGCCATCTGTCTAGGTTTTCAAATAAAATATCCTTTGATTTATTTTCGTCTCACTTGCTTATATAATAACCCGTGAGCAGTACATTCACGACAAATGTTTCCTTCAAACGGTCAATTCCATGGAAATGTTCCATCTATGGGAAATTGTCTGATCTCATGGTTGCAATGTAGTGACATATTTCTGGCCATTTGCAAAAGGCAGGTTTTTTAGTTGAAATATTAAACCAAATATTCTTTAGCAAGTGTTATCAATACTTGTCCATTTGAAAAAAAAGGCTATGTTCTTGAATTATATTGCTACATACAATGTATATCATGTGCTCGAACTAGTCCCTCAACATTAGTAAGTAGTAGTACGGTACCCCTCCCCCCCCCCTTCCCCAGCCCTGGGACTCACGGGTCGTCCCATTGAAAATCTTGAGATTTTGACATGGCATCAGGAGAATTGGTCTATATTAAATAATTCTTATCCAAATTTCATAGACTTTTCGATTTGGCTAGCCCACATATTTTACTGCTGATGGCACTACTTTTGAAAGTGAGTGAGTGAGTGAGTTTGTGTTTTACGCCCCATCAGCACCAGTGTGGGCTATTTAGAGGCAACTACTTTTGAAAGCAATTCCTGCAGGCTGAAGGGAAGAAAAATCACTTTCAAGAACAAATACTGTATGAAAAAATGAGCAAAATCCCTCTTCTCCATAAACAGCACAACAGTGACGTCATCAGACTCTCCCATGACGTCACTAGCAATTTGTTGTGACATCATAAGACCTTCCAGTAATTGAACAATCAGATCACATAATCAGATGATGCCATTTTTTTCAATGTATAAGGGAAAAAATCACTTCTTCAGGTTCACAGCATGAATTTTCATTCATTTCAGCATGTAGAGAAATAAGTAATAGGTTCCGTCAGCAGCAAATTTTGCACTCTTTCAGATGGTATAATTGGAATAAACAAGCTGCAAATACTTAAAAAGATATCTTGATTCTCCTGAACCCTCTCTTTCAATTCTCGCGATTTTCCAATGGGAGGATTCATGACCCCTGTCCAGGGCTACCCCCTCCCCCACATGAAAGGAGTGCTCATTTGCATTGCTACACCCTCATTCATTACCAACACTCTATACCTACATGAACGTTTCAACTATCAATTCACTGAGCATCTTCTGTTTTTGATTATAAGATTTTAGAATTAGCTTGACCATATGTTACAGACAATAACAAAAGTTACTTTGACAAACTTTTAATTAAAGACCCTTTAGATTGTTTTGCCTTCAGGAATCAGAATATTTGACTATATCAAATATCATAATTTTCGGTGATGTCTTATATTGTCTTCATCAGTGGATGTTGTAGGGGGCTGAGTTGTCATGTGACTCTTGCGAGTCACGTGTCTCACGTGAGTTATGTTTTTGGGTTCATCGTGACAAATTTTAATCTACAATACACTATTGTTGCGATACTAATATCTCGTCATCTCATCCAATATATAATTTGAAAATTAAACTGAAATGTTAAATAAATTTTCCTGAAGCACGTATTCACTAACTTGCCTTCATATGATGCATAATGAAATTATTTACCTCATGCAAACCAAACAAAACAGGAGGAGTGGCAATAGCAGGGAGAAATGACATCTCAAAAATGCACACAAAGAGCAATGCAATAAATAATCCAAATAACCTGGATCCGAATAAAGATAAGTAGTATCTTAGTTTGAGAGACTGAGTCTCCGCTTATATTTTCCTATCTAGTCAGGTGTATACAGTGAAATATTTTTGGTTCATTTTTATGTAAACTGTCAACATATTTATCATAGTCTTGAAAATATCATATTTTGCTTTTTCACTTTCACCAGTCATTTAGTTACTCTGGTACACGAGCAACCAGATATCCTTTGCCTTTAATTCCTATGAGCTGAAATTATAATCTTTGCGAATTCCATTATATTCACAAGAGATCAGTGGCGGAGCTATGGGGGGGCCTGGGGGGGCCAAGGCCCCCCCAAATGGATGAGTGGCCTCCCCACTGGCCCCCCCATTTCAGATTTGAGAAATTTGAAAAATTATTTGAGCAGAGCACGTCCGTCTTTGTGACCTGAGCCGGCGCTCACCAGTTGCCCTTTAAAAAGTTCTAAGGCATTTGACAATTGTTTATTTTCTTTGAAATTATCTGGCAATAGGAATACCTGCATCCGAACTTTTTAGTGCGGCTTTGTGACATTTGGCCTAATTTTCAGATCCAGATTTAATACAATTTCAACAGAAATCTTGTGGATAAAATTAGTTTTTAAATATATTTATTTAATTATCTGCCTAAATTGTTTGCCAAAAATCTTAGTGTTTCCCAAATTTTAACCTCCCTCCTCTCTGCGATATGCCTACGTATCTATTGCAATTCCATGCAAATTCAAAAAATTTGTGATTTGAGGAAATCTTTCCCTTGCCATTGTTGAGCCAAAGAAATATTGCGGCTTTGGATTATCCAGAGTGATTTTTAGTACAAACTGCTCAGTTTTGCAAGTATTGCATGGATTTCCCCTATATTTTTGGAATTTGTGTCATTTCCAGCAATCGCTATCAGCTTTTTGGCCTATTTGAGCAGATAAAAAAATAAGTAATTTCATGAGACCATTCCAGTCCATGTAAAACTTGTATCATGGCAATGATTGTAACATCACATTATTGTATGTCAGTGTAGGTGGGGCTGGTGTGATGGGACATTCCGATTTGCAGCACCACTTTTTGGCCAAAAAGGGGGTATTGTTTAAGGAAAAATTAGAGCGTTCCCTGGGACCCACTTCCGTGAAGGCTTTGGCCCAATTTGCCCTGCCACTTTAAAATGAGCTGATGCCTCTGTCTCATTCTGTGTGCATAACAAATTCAGCAGCTGAAATCAACATTCTGCTCTTTGTACAACTGGTTTTACGAGAAGTCATTTCTCTCTAAAAAGTAATTAAAAAAGAATATTTAGTGGTTTTTGTACCATATCTAAATTGAATAATAAATGCATTAAGTGTTGCCAGGAGAAAAGAGCGTCAATGTTCCTTTGTCACTTGTAAAGAGGGCTCATGTCGCGGCGTTAATTTTTGCCCTTATTTTGCCCAAAAATGCCGCGAAAGGTGGGCCCCCCCAGCTCAGACCCTGGCCCCCCCTTGGCCCCCCCACTCCTGGATTTCTAGCTACGCCACTGCAAGAGATCCTATACACCAGTATCTGCAGGTTATAAATATCAACATTTTTTGGTTCCAGTATATTTGAAAACGTTATTAATGGTGAAACCACTAATCATCATTTCACCCAACAGAGTATACCATAGACTTGTTCGGCTCTGCCTGCTTGCTGTGAGACATAATTTCACAAGGAATGGTATATCTTATAGGCTTCCTAATATATTTAATTCTATGAATTCTACCATTAAGGATAAAATCTATTCTCATAGTTTTCAAGGTTATAACCCTGTTTCTGTTAGTGACTGACAAGTGGCTATCAGTCCCTGGAAAATTTAATTTGGTCAACATTTACATATATAGGACAGGTCACAAGATCAGGGCACACAACAGCTGTCTGCATTACTACGCCAGACCACTTTCAAAAAGCAAGGCTGTATTCTGCTTTGAAAGGAAATTTTGGAAATCAGCAGACAAAAAGAAACAGCATTATAACTCCAGCTCTGCCTTTTGTAAAAGAAAGGGATGATTTTACTAACCAGAAATTTGATGGTACTCGACCTACTTCAAGCCAATTATGCATGTTAAAATGTAATCAGAAAAGTCTCCAAGAAGAATCTACTGTCACTTATTCACAAGGCTATACGAAGCAACTGTTTTGCTTTGTTATAGGCCTACCAAAAATATCCATTTGTATTTATTCATTTGCTTTGTGGAGATATATAACCGGGACAACAGAATATTGTACATTTTTTAAAGGCTCTGTAACACTCAACAGAAAGTCTGGTCTATGCCACAAGTGTCGCCATCTTACTATGTTGTTTGTTGGCTACAATGTAGGCCTATACATCCTCCATGATAAAAAATGGTTCAAACTTAATTTGGTATTGACAGGCCTTCTGCTTAAAATTGAAGTCAACCAAAGTGAGTCTAGATGCTTACAGTGTTTTTGGAAATAGACTAGGCCGTCACCAAGTGCTGGGAATGTTCTGGTTTCTTCCAGACCAAGTTGTGCAAGTTCCTCACTCTGAGTTTCTGTTGACCGCTCACCGGAGCTCGCGAATTTGGCCCTAGGGGGCGGCAAATAGCGGGCAACTTTTAGACAACTTGTCAAGTTATAACCTGTATATCAGAGCTCTTTGTAGATTGGTGGTCCACTGAAAAAAATATTTTCTCACTTTCAAAACTTAGGATTTTTGAAAAGAGGGGTACGTGCACTCGGGGTCTGCTGGTGCAGAGAAAAATTTAGCAATAAAGCTACAAATACACACGCAGACTGTCAATATGCAGGCCTACAAACTGGCCTATTTTCACCAAAATCGGAGAAGAGGTCTTTGAGATATTCATGTTTTCGTAAAGGGGGACTTATTTTTGTTGAACTGTTTAGGTTGTTGTTTTAAGTTATGATAACGGACAGATTATGATAACTTAAAACAACAAGTTATATTAGCTCAAAGATATTGTACAACCATCTCAACCATTTTTAAAAGTTGACTCAAAATGCAGATTTTACAGTGTGTGAAAAAAATATCATTTTACAGTGTCAAAAAAAAAATTATCATTTAGTCTGTTTGATGTGTTTTCTTCAGAGTGACCACTGTCTGTTGGCAGGCCAGGGAGCCAATGACTTTGCCCACAGTCAAGGAGTTCCATTTGTACCCTCTGAGAAATTGGTTACAGTGGCCTCTAGAAAGCGATTGGAAATGTTCCCAATATTTGCCTCCTTCAAACCTGCAATGAGAGAAAAATTTTATCACAACAAACACAGGTGACATTCAAGTTTGATTTTCACTATATTCATATTAATTTAGAGCTTTTTGCGGATTAGTGTTCCAAACAGCTCCAAAATCAACTTTCAACTTGGTCTTGTGATGTCACACGCTTAAAAGTGTTTTGTTTGTGTCAGTTATGGTTAATCAGTTGATTCAGTCCTTATCATATCTAGCAGGATAGGTGACACAAAACAAACTAATTAAATGACTTGTGTTACTTCATCAAATAAGAAGATTAGGAAACCAGCAGAAAACTGTCAATGATGTGACAAAGCCAGTTTGTAAGTTGAAAATGAGATAAATTTTCCCAGTGGACCGCCAATCTGCAGAGAATGCATTGTACAGTTTTATAGAAGAGGAAAGACATCTCTCGGACAAGGAATGATATATCTTCCTTGCATTATAGGTGACTACTATTACAGACAAAAGCAATGACTGCCCTATCTGATGAGTGTGATCCGTATTTTCTCACAGCCATAAGGCTGTCAAAACCATTTACGAAAAGGACTGAGCATACCAAATTTACAGATCTGCATTTGATCAAATTCAATGACGAAGTTGAATTAGCATCCTTCAGTGTCATGTCAATGAGCGACTGGTCAAATTAATACTCGAGTCAATGCGTTTCATAAATTTTGAATCAAAATTAAAATGAAATTTTTTTAAACCCCCTTTTTTTTAGTTTACAGGATGTTTTCTTAGTGTGGGCTATATTTAGATTGAAGAAGTTCAAATTATCATGTGTCAAACACCATTGATTGTTAAATTAGGTATGCGCTTCCCTTTGTTACAGCATTGGTGCTCTAATTGATGACAGTCATGACACAGTTGGAGCTGTTGCCTTGGATAAGGAAGGAAATGTCGCATACGCCACCTCAACGGGAGGAATCAATGCCAAGCTGAGGGGGAGAGTGGCGGGCAGCCCCCTCGTTGGTCAGCAATATACTTTTTGTTCTCGTTTTCCTAATTTCAGAGATCTCTTACCTTGTCATATATTATCCATTGATTATTGAGATGAGGTGATCCTTTCTAGATATATTCTTTGTAATGAACGGATTCAAAAACCTTTTAAATAATTCCGACTTCGCAATCGTGGAGATTACCAGGTAATTCATTCCATGACTTGGCTCCTCTATAGATAAACATTTCTTGTGATATTAATTTTCAGGAATACTGTTTCCTTTTTCTATTTCCTTTAATTTCGATCTCCGTCAATGTATTATTCATTAAATAATGAAGAGCCAAACATGGATACACTTAAAAAAATCAGTAATATTATATGTGTTTCAGTGGCCCTCTTTACAAAAAAGCAGACGGGATTATCATGTCTAGCACTCTTTGTCTGGACAAAGACGGCTGCACTACCTTCATTGATATATCTATCTTGCCCCACACACATTGACTGGCATCTTTTCAGCTTATACCATTCGACACCTCTGTCAGCCAATTACATGCCTGTATTCCATGGTCATAAATAGGCTACTTTGTTACTTTGTTGTCCACTTACTGTCTCATGTTTGATTGTTTGAGAGTTTGTCTCATGGTATTAGCCAGTTGTTCACCATGGGATTGGGTATAATTATGTTTTATCACACCTCGGGCCAAAGCCCTGGGGTGATAAATCACATACCCCCTCTCCCATGGTAAGTAACCTCTACATATTTTTTTAATTCAAGGTGCCGGGGGCTACTGTGACAATGCAGTTGGTGCCCTCTCAACCACTGGCATTGGAGAAAATTTCATGAAGATGTGCACAGCCAAACACATTTGTATTTTGATGGAGACAGGTAATATTTAGTATTTTCACTGACTTTTCAAGCCCTCTGTTTTCCGGATGTCACTCTCTGTGGCCTTTAGAAAGTGTAGCTGCTTCAAGCAAGCATGTTGACATTACTTTCATAACTTTTCAAAAGCATTGGTTTTTTTTTGGAATTTTTTCAGACAACTCCTTCTGTGATTCATTTTCGAAATTAGGTTGTGTTTTTTTTTCATCTATTAATTTTCACTTAATAACTATTATTATCCAAAACTGGCACTTATAGCTTAATGTGAGTAATGTAAAGAAACGAAAACAACTATAAAATCAGCAACTTCACACAGTAACAAAACTTTGCCTGTGAAAATTGTTTGATTAATGAAATGAACTTTGACACATAGAAGTTCCTTGAGAAGTAACTTGAGAAGTAACTCGTGTACCGCCTCGAGTCTCGAGAAGTATCTTAAGAAATATCTCGAGACTTAACTTGAATGCTAATTATTTATAAAATGATGATTGCGGAAATGAAATTATCAATCATTGGAACATCACATCCATGGTGACCAAGACCAAATTTGGAAAAAATCGTCAAATGAAATGCCCACTCATAATATTTTCAATTTACTTTTATTTGCAGGCATAGGTATTAAGGAAGCGATAAAATATTGCCTAGACCTCATGGAATCCAGAGTAGGAGGCCGTGGTGGAGTCATTGGGGTGGATGCAAAAGGAAACATAGCTGTGGACTTCACTACTCAAGGAATGGTTTGGTGCTCTCTGAAGGACAACCTGGCAAAATACGGAATATACAAAGAAGAAGAATACAGTGAATCTGTAACACCACCTATATGAATCATGGACAGTTCAATATATTTGGTTATCACAATTTGCATTGGTTTAGACCAGGGATTTGGAGTTGGGAGTCGTGGAGTCGGATGTTTTTGGGTGGAGTCTGAGTCAGAGTCGAACTTTGATTTTCAGGTGGAGTTAAAACTGTTCTGATGACAGTTGCAGGCCTCCATCTCATAAAGACGCAATTTTATGCTAATATATATCTAACTGACTATATCAAACATGCCTTTTCCCAGTAATTGTTAAACATCCCTTGAATTGACCGCGATTTGATGGTGTTGATTAATATGGATGTGCCATTTTGGACTTGTTTACCAATTTCACAAATCTCCCAAATACCAATCATTGATTCAATTGGTCGATGTCTTTAAATAGACATCTCAGCAGTTGAAATGGCCATGAAATGGATGAAAAATGTCATTGCAATTTTTCTCCAGGGCCAAAAAGCAAAGCTTGAATGCATTTCATGGTCACAGTTCTATTTATATCAAGTACATTGGTGCATGCTCATAAACAGAATCCACTTTTAAGGAGAAGCTCATAAAACATGACTTCCAGAATTTCTTCGTATCACGGACAAATATGCTGGTGTGCCTACGTCATATGATTATTCGCATTCTGAGTGGGCTTCATTTACATATTTATATTGCTAATAGCACGCAGGGGCGTATCTAGAAATGGCCTGAGGGGGATCTAAATATTACATAGGGTCAATTCGGGGCACTCTGTGGCTTTTTCTATCGCTTCCATGTTAATTTTGGGCCGGGGGGGCGGGGGGGGGCATGGCCCAATCCCCCCCCCAAAATATCCCACTGATAGAACATAATATCATCCATATTTAACTGGATATGTTGGTTTGTGTTTACAAGAAGCTAAAGAATAATATTCCTGTGGTTCAAGAGGCATTTTAAAACACATTCAGATTTGGCTTTTAAAATAACCAATTGGCTATGCAGCCAAAACTTTGAAAAAGAAGGAATTGTTACCAATAGTAGGGACTGAAAGCAAACAAGATACTTCGAAAACATGGATATTAATATTGAGAAATTTGGAGACAACAAGCGCTTCACTATGCAGACATATACACATTCTGTGGTGACAAAAAAAAAATCCAATATTTTCATTGCAATTTTACAAGTTTCATACCTTCAAATTAATCATTTTCCAAATACTGACACTTGCATGCATTTTCACACCTTGACACTCCTCAGCCCAGGGAGGTAACAGAGCATTTTTATGGATTTTCGACTGGGAGACCGACAATGCACGCTTTTTAAACAACTTTTTGTCGCACCACAATGAGGGTAATTGAACAGTTGAAGATCCATATATCTTACAGCTCCTTAAAATGATGCATAGCAAGAAGAAGTCTGAAAATTAACTGCTAATTTAGGAGTCAACCCAATTTCTTCCAAAAAATAATCTAAGAAATTGTAAATTTGGAAAAATTATCTAAAAGAAGATATAAACAGGAACATATACTGTAAAAAGAGTGAAGAATATTTTGATGCAAGGCTGTGGAAAGAATTAGTCTCAGATTCTGTTTCAAAAGCAGTTAAAAACTTCAATTTAAGACAACCAGTATACTGATTTCATTCAATTTTGAAAAGACCGAGCAACTCAAAATTGTTTTCGCTTTGCGTAAATATCTCCAATTATCATTATTCCAGCACAGTACCTAATTTATTTATAAAGAAATCTTGAATCTTCTTAAAAATGTCACTACATCAGTTGTTGATTATTTTAATGACCCCAAACAGATTGATCTTTGTGTACAAAGTTTGTGGGCTGAGAAAAATAAAATTGTCCATCCTTCAAATGTCTTAGTATTTCACAGAATTTAAACACCTGACGTGATTGATCTGCAGAAGGCAAAACGTCATGTTCTTTTAATATCACATTTTCATGGAAATTCTACAACAGCTCAATAACTGGGTTATTCTTAAAGTAACAATGCCATGTGTCTAGGTTTTCAAATAAAATATCCTTTGATCTATTTTCGTCTCACTTGCTTACTAAGTATATAATAACCCGTGAGAATTACATTCACGACAAATGTTTCCTTCAAACGGTCAATTCCATGGAAATGTTCCATCTATGGGAAATTGTCAGATCTCATGGTTGCAATGTAGCACTACTTGACATATTTCTGGCAATTTGCAAAAGGCAAGTTTTTTAGTTGAAATATTAAACCAAATATTCTTTAGCAAATCTTATCAATACAAGTTTGTCCATTTGAAAAAAAGGCTATGTTCTTGAATTATATTGCTACATACAGATACATACAATGTATGTCATGTGCTCGAACTTGTCCCTCAACATTAGTAAGTACCCCCCTCCCCCACATCAACTATCAGTTCACTGAGCATCATGTTTACTCTTCTGTTTTTGATTATAAGATCTTAGAATTAGTTTGACCATACGTTTCAGACAACAAAAAAAGTTACTTTGACAAACTTTTGTTTTGCCTTCAGAATATTTGACTATTTCAAATACCGTAATTTTCCGTGATGTCTTATATGGTCTTCATCAATGGATGTTGTAATGGCTGAGTCGTCATGTGACTCTTGCGAGTCACGTGTCTCGCGTGAGTTATTATTTGGGGTTCATCGTGACAAATTTTAATCTACAATAGGCCTACACTATTGTTGCGATACTAATATCTCGCCATCTCATCCAATATATAATTTGAAAATTAAACTGTAATGTTAAATTAATTTTCCTGAAGCACGTATTCACTAACTTGCCCTCATATGACATGTAATTATTATAAATTGATGACCTTATTCAAACCAAACAAAGCAGGAGGAGTGGCAATAGCAGCGAGAAATGACATCTCAAAAACGCACACAAAGAGCAATGCAATAAATAATCCAAATAACCTGGATCGGAATAAAGATAAATATTATCTTAGTCTCGGGCTTATATTTTCCTTTCTAGTCAGGTGTGTAGGCCTATAGTGAAATACTTTTGGTTCATTTTTATGAGAATATACGCCAATATATTTATCATAGTCGTGCATTGGCGTCCCTATTGGACCTGTGCCCCCCCGGTGCCCCCCCCATATGAACTTTCCAACTCTGGCTAAAATATACAGTTAGTATAGAGGGTGCCCCCCCCCCAGAGAATCGTGTGCCCCCCAGGTTCCCACCCCCCCCCCCGCTCGAGACCGCCTAGTTACGCCACTGTAGTCGTGACAAAAATTAGTTCTTCACTTTTAACGGTCAGTTAGTTACTCTGGTACATCATGAACAACCAGATATCCTTTGCCTTTAATTCCTATGAGCTGAAATTATAATCCTTGCGAATTCCATTATATTCACAAGAGATCCTATAAAAGTATCTGTATGTTATAAATATCAACATTTTTTGGTTCCAGTATATTTGAAAACGTTATTAATGGTGAAACCACCCATCATCATTTCACCCGACAGAGTATACCATAGACTTGTGAGGCTCTGCCTGCCTGCTGTGAGACATAATTTCAGAAGGAATGGTATATCTTATAGGCTTCCTAATATATTTAATTCTATGGATTCTACCATTAAGGATAAAATCTATCCACATAGTTTTCAAGGTTATAACCCTGTTTCTGTTAGTGACTGACAAGTGGCTATCAGTCCCTGGAAAATTGAATTTGGTCAATATTTACATATAGGAAAGGTCACAAGATCAGGTCACACAACAGCTGTCTGCATTACTACGCCAGACTACTTTCAAAAAGCAAGGCCGTATTCTGCTTTGAAAGGAAATTTTGGAAATCAGCAGACAAAAAGAAACAGCATTATAACTCAGCTCTGCCTTATATAAAAGAAAGGGATGATTTTACTCACCAGAAATTTGATGGTACTCAACCTACTTCAAACCAAATATGCATGTTAAAGTGCAATCAGAAAAAGTCTCCAAAAGAATCCACTGTCACTTATTCACAAGGCTATTCGAAGCAGCTGTTTTTGCTTTGTTATACCAAAAACACCCATTTGTATTTGTTCTTTACTTTGTGGAGATATGGGTCATTCTCGAATTTCGGGACAATTTACATCACTCTGGTTCCCTGACATTAATTTGAATGCAATTAATATCTGAAGTGTCACGCTACATCTGTTATTCATATTTCTACTTAGAACCACTGTATTTGGAAATGACATTTATCCTGATTTGACAGCTTGAGACACAAGCATGTCTGACTCTGTGAAACATCCAGGTTTCTCCTGAACGTTCACAATTTTTAGTTCAATTGTTTGTATGTTGGTAAGTTAAATTAGGTTAAACTCTGAAGTTCAAAAGTTACGACACTTGGAACAAATATAATCTTTAATGCTGCTGAGTTGAGCAGAAACCGTGGAGTTAATTCAAGCGTTACATAACATTAAGGGATATTTAGGACGTTTGAAACAAATCTACTTTTCTCACGTGTGAGGTGCGGGGGTGTTGTGAAGAGATCAATGGGCATTTTTACCAAGCATCTTGACAAATACAATTGATATTCTATGAATACTCCAGTGTTTAAAGTTCCATTGACATTTTGGTATTAGAAGAGTATAATGTCATGATGTCTTGCCTTTTGAAAATTCATCAAATCAAGTATTTGAACATCGAATTCAATTGAACTCATTCTGGATGGAGCCAAATGAAGAACAACAGGATTCCTCCGCCTACACAGTGTTCATTATCACCCTCCTGACAGATTGAATTAACATTTTTAAAACCAACACACATCCATTCTACAAGAGTGTTATTTTGTCATATGATTTATTGCCAAACCATTACAGCTGCTGTGCTTACTCAACCGGTGTGCCTTTTTGGGGAATTTATCTTTTTGAATGTTGACCCCATTTATGTATAATATTATTTAAAATAGATCAATCAGAGATGCATGACTAATGTGATGAAGACATCGCTTCTATTTTATAAAGATGCGATCTATCTCTCTTTGCACTTTCCGGTAGCTTGACAGCTGCAGTGACACATTTTCAAAATAGAGTTCAGACTTCAGAGAAAGCGTGCAAAATCCAGACTTAGTACTTTGATGCATACCCTCTGTGTACAATGTACTTACCTGACATGAAATATCGTCACTAGCTGTAAGAACCAGTGTTCGCATTGTTGATTAAAAAAGGCAGTAAAGGAAAAGGAGAATTTCAAGTTGCCTTTGACACACAGTACAACACTAAAAACGAACTGCAAAGCTTCAGTCCAACAAGAAAGGGAATGAGCATCATTAAAAAAAGATCTGGTCAACAAAGATGGCAAAAATGTAATAATAATAAAATAATAATAATAATATGAATTTATATAGCGCTAATTTCAGTAAACTGCTCATCAGCGCTTTTTCAGATCAAATCACTTATAGGAATTCTGAAACAAATGGGTTTTTAGATTCTTCTTGAAACTTTCCAAGGTTTTTGTAGTTCTAACTTCTTCAGGCAAACTGTTCCAGAGTTTTGGTGCTGCATAGGAAAATGCCCGATTCTCAAACTTATTTTTGTTGCATGGAACAGGTTCTGCTAACAGCAGCTTGTGGTTGCTCCCCAGGTTATGTTTCTGTTGTGATTTGACTTGAAGAAGATTTTGGATGTATTGAGGCGCCTGATTGTTGATTGCCTTCCATGTAGTCATCATCAATTTGAATTGAATTCTTGCTGTGATTGGTAGCCAGTGCAGTTGTTTCCTACTGTGGCTGACACCGTCATGTTTTTTCAATCTCTCAATTTATCGAAACTGCTGAGTTTTGTGCAACCTGAAGTTTATTTAACAATCGGGTGGCAGTGCCATACAACAGCCCATTTCCATCGTCTAAATGAGGTGTGACAAGTGCATTGACAGCAGTTTTAACTATTTCCTTGTCAAGGTAATGGCATGAAGTCTGCAAGGACTCTTAACAGATATTCTGAAAAAAATATATTCATGTGCATTGTGTACGCATGGAAACAAATGTACGTTTTAGATGAACTATATATGCTTTGAACATTGTAAAATTGGATGAACTGAGTCCGTTTCAAAATGATTGAATGAGATGGTTTTACAAATTGTTTGAGTAAGACAACTTGTTTTTGTTTTTGCAACTGAGATAATCTGCCAGTTATCTCAGGCGAAAATGACAAGCTATGTTGGCTCATATGAATTGTGCAACCATGTCACTGAATCTTTCAAGCATATCATAGCTGCATATATGGTCAAGAGATTTTTAAACTATGGCTGTACAGCCCTAGTTTCTTGCAATCGAAAATGAATTTCCCTAATCCTATCGCTCGACGTATCTCTTTTAATCTGCCAAACATACCTTCAAAATTTGACCTACCCTTTTATTTTTACCCGACAAATATGCCCGGTTATATATCGTCCATCGTAGATGCCTCTTTGTCCTAATTCACGAAACTGTCGGCCGCCGTCATGTTTCCAGAAACAAAAACCGATACGACATGTACGAGCGTCCTCAAGCTCAGAATCACTATCGTGACGTCACAGAAAAGTTGATCACGTGACCGCGCAACCTTGTCATTTGACCACGTGGAACAATGTTGGAAAGCCCAGGCTAATTACGGCTCGATTTTCTGCTATTTAAGCAAAATACGAACGTTATCATATGGATTATTTGTTCTACAAGTGTTTATGCACTAAACACACTGGATTTTATCACTATTTAAGCGCAAAATGCGCCGATTTGACACTCGCAAAATGCAGACTGAATCGGCGCACATTATCGCTCACAAAAACACGCTCGTTTTCATGAAAAGGTTGGTCTAAACTCATTTTTAATGCTTCTAATAGGTAAATTGGCATTTTCCTGATCATTTTGGTACCAGTTACGTTCATTTCCGTCAAGATTTCACCATTTTCTGCCACTTTGAAGTTGTGAAGTCAAATTGTCATTTTAAACTGTCAAAATGTACAATTTGTTGAAAAGTTGCCAAATCGCGATGTTTTTTTTCGTGCACAAAATGGCTTTTTTCGGACTGTTTTTGGTGGTTTTACTGTCTGTTACCTATTTAATCGTCTTGCAAATAATTTCAGAAGACTTTTGCACTAATTCGAAGGTTTCTAACTGCTCTGTAGGCTGTTTAATCGGATTAGCAGTCAAAACGCCTACTGACAAAAACGCCTACTGCGATTTCTGACAGTGCAAAAACGGCAACACAAAAACGCCTACTAATAGATGTCAAAAACGCCTACAAGTCTTTACCAAAACGGCTACACTACTTTACAAAAACGCCTACTGTTTATAAAACTGTGTTGTCTGTCACTTACCAACAATATCTTGTGAGATTTACACATGACTATACCAAAACGTCTACATTCTTTTGTAATATAGTAGAAGAAAGAAAAAAAAAGTTTTAATGGTAATCAACATTTCTATGCTTGTCAAAAAATATTCAGGTCAAGTGTCAGAAATTAAGCACTTCATTAGTAGGTGTGAATAAAAAACCAATTAACTCCCAACATCTGACATCCTTTGAAGAGCAAAATTGCAATTATCATTTTTACAAAATTGAAATTAACTTATATGACAAGAGTTTTTTTTTTCTAAATTCTTTCTGTAAAATAGCAATGATTAGCATTTAGAATAGACTTAGCATTGTAGTTCTTTTTCATTGTATTTTTATTGATGACACATGTATCTGTTTTGATATTAGGATGTCAATAAAAGTTTATGTATGAATCTTGATGACAATTAGCAGTTTGGATCAAATATTGACAGTCAAACTTTCAAGCCAGGTAATATTGCAATTGTGATTCTGTAGTAACAAGGAAATCTTTAACATTGAAAAAACCACAAAATTTAATAGCCATTTTGGTCAATCGGGAATAGCCGTTCTTGTAGAGTGCAGTTGCCGTTTTTGTAACGGCCAATAGCCGTTCTTGTACTGTCATGCAAAAGAAAAATAAGCTGTAGGCGTTTTTGACAATACTCAAAAAACCGTAGGCGTTATTGTCTGTTGCCGTTTTTGTTTGTTGCCGTTTTGACTGATCACCGTTTAATCGTCCGAAATGTGTCGGAATTTATATGCGGAAATTAACTTCCTGTTGTCATTTTTTTGACAGAGGCTGGGGAAAATCACTGCATGTCAACTGTGCTGTGGCTTGCCGAAAATGGTTGTCTCGATCACAGAAGTGGTTGTTTCGCTCTGGCAATGTTATTGAGTTGGAGAAATTGGTCACGGAACCTATGGCACGTTCCTCTACTATGACAGCTACTTTGACAGCTCAATGACAGCTACTTTGACAGCTCAACTTGAACTGACAGCTCAACTGACAGCTACTTTGACCTCTAGTTTGACAGCCAGTTTGACAGCTAGACTGAAAGTATCAGATCAGCTGCCTTTAATGGCTTGTTCATTCATTCATTCATGTGTTTTGAAGTCATGTATGACTCATGTTAAATGATTTTACTAAAATCCAATATATTAATGTATATATCACTTTCTTTGGACATAATGTTAAGTCTAACTGTTTCGGGGACCATCCAGTCCCCTTCCTAAACATTACACCCAGTGAAAGTGACCAGTACTATCAAAGTACATTTTCATTTTAACAAATTTCTCTATCTTTTCAGACACAACTTGGAAGAGTCCTTGCTGATTGACCCTCATATTTCTCTGGTGGACACAGACTTACTGATGGTCATGGTGGACGGCAGCCCTATTTGGGGCAGAGAGAGACTCGATCCGATGGTGCTCCAAGTTCTGCATGTCATCCGCCATAAACCATCATGGTGATTATGTTAATAGAAAAACTGGCATTTTTCTGAACAATTTGATGTCATTTTTGTTGTTCTATGTTGAGTTTTCATATTATTTTGGTCACATCAAAGTTGAGAAATGAAATTTTGGCCTATCTTGAAGTTGAATTGTCAATTTGTCAAAATTAATAAAAGTCTGTGTCTACGACTTGGTAATTGTTCATGTTACCTGTTAATGGATTAAATTCACCTAATCATTAGAAAATGAATAAAGGCATCATCTCTACTTCTGTGTGTCCCAGAAACATGCGGTTTTTTGCTGATTAGATAAATCTTAAAATTGCACGCAACTACTAGAGATGAAGGGCTATTATTGCAGCCTACTTGTATTGACCTAAAATAATTCGGAGTACAGTCATAACGGCCAACACCCAAAACGGCCAATTCTACGACGGCCACTACCCAGAACGGCCAAATTTAGGACGGCCACTGCCCAAAACGGCCAAATTTAGGACGGCCAACCCCCAAAACGGCCAATAAATCTATTATAAAGTTTTTACCTGACTTAAGATCCAGTAATTAAATTTGTATTAGGCTACTTTGTGTTCATGATAAGAGTCGCTGATTTGGAATTAATTGCTGTTGGTTTTCTTTCATTCAGTGCTCAGTGTTCAGGATCAAAGAGGAGCATGTGACAATTGTCATTCTGTTCCATTTCACACCTTTTTGGAACAATGAATACATTTTCTTTTTTGCTGAAAGCATTTAAAGCAATTACGTTGGTATCACAGATCAATATTTTCAAATGGGGTTTAATATTAAATATTTAAATAATATAATTACTATATTTTGCTCGGTGTCACTAGCCACTACTGTGCTGATGTTGATTTGTTTAACCACTGTGGGTAAATAAATTCTTGTATTCTAGCTACTGAGATTTAAAATATTTTATACTTAAAAAGTATTCATTCACTTCTATGGTTCATTCACTTCATTGTCGGGAAATTGCAGGTCACATACAGGTAGGCTAATGCCAATGAACTAAATTGTTGATTGCCAATAATTTGTTTCTTTCTTTTTCTTCCTTCCTATATATTTATCTTCATTCCTTTCTCTTTTCTTTTCTGTTCTACTGACCTATATCATGTATATCTTCTTTAGAAATGCACGTTCTTTCGTAATTTTCAATAAACAAAATTGAGTTTCCCAGAACTGAATCCAATTAATTTAATTCATTGCGATCATGGACTTGCAAATACATATTAACAATACAGCTGTATATGTAGGTATTTCTGAAAATAGTTGGTCTCCCAGTGACACCAATATATAGGTCTATAATGCACTGGTGTACGTTCTTTCTTTTTTTTCTTCTACTTGATGATGTTAACGAATTCTGAATCAGAGATTTGCCTAGTAACTTAATTTTATCTGCAAATCATGAATTGTTGCTCAATGTTAATGTTCATGTTTTATTTGCGATATGAATACAGTTTCTGGAAATAATAACGGCAGAAGATAAAGGTGGATTAAACATTTTATAAAGATTAATTTAATGACATCTATTTTATTCTTCACTTTCCCCTTTCTCAATTGCTGAACATACAATTTACTCGACACGTTTTCTGTAATCATGTAATTGACAGTAAGTCATTGTCAATTAAACAAACAACAGCGTCAATGCAACGCTATTCTACTTCACACCTTTTTGGAACAATGGATGATGATCCTCTCCAGACTGCATGTCTGCTGTCATCAATTAACCAAAAGAACGAAAATTTATGTAGAAATTGTCAATAGAATGTATGTCAGAGACTATTTTCTTTCATTTTAGATAGACACATCTAACTAAAACTGCAGTTTAAACTATAACCTAAAATATAATTGTTAACTCTCAGCAATTAATTGCACAAATCAAATATTGCTGTACAAATCAAATACTCTGGACGTTTTCTAATATATAACAGTGTCTTAGCTGCTTTTTTTTTTAAACACATTTTAATATGTTTTTGCACAAAATCTAGTTGCAATTAATAGCCAATTATTATTTCTTTGTGTTCATTATAAGAGGCGCTGGATTGTAATTAATTGCTTCATTAAGGATCACAGATTAGCATGTGACACTTGCTTGACACTTCAATTGAAATCAGTTTAACAAATTTATAAAATATTAAAAGCACAAACAAAATTTGATATTTATACAATAGCTTTATTAAATTGTGCAAGAAAAAACACCAAACTAATGACTGAAATCAATGTTTTGGCCGTTCTGGGTGGTGGCCGTCATAGCCATTGGCCGTCCCCCCTGGTGGCCGTCATTGGAAGTGGCCGTCGTGGGTAATTGGCCGTTTTGACCGTCCCCCAATAATTCTAAGTAGTCTGTTAATAATTCTAAGTAGTCTGTTAATGAGTTGGTAGTTTGGAGTTTTTTTTTGTGTTACAGTCCACATTTTGAAAATGATGTGTATTGTGTTTTCTGCATGCAAATGAGCTGTCCACCATTTTGAAAATTATTTGGATTGTGTTTTGTGTTTGCAAATGAGCTGAGCTGGAACTATGTCATCACTACAGGTTGGCATCTGTTCAACCAGATTTTAAAGCATTCTTGACTTTATAGGCCTATTAACTCAAACCTGGTTGAATTAGTTCGCCCTGGAAGTCGTGCATATCCTGGAATTGTCCTGCAGCTACTGGCGAAGTTTCAACGGCCTAAAATGGTTGTCTCGACCACAGAAGTGGTTGTATCGCCCTGGCAATGTTATTGGTTGAATAGAGGGAATCTTAAGGATCCTTTTGGTATAAATTGGACTTTTCTACCTTCATTGAAGCGATTCTGGAGCGATTTGACGTTGCAAAATTGAAATGATGTTATGTCGCTGGATTATCGCCCAATTTACATCGTCGAAATTCGCTCGTCGTGAAGAAATTGTGGGTCAGATCTCATATTCAGTATAAAAATAGTTAAATTGGTGTTTTGCTGGTAATTTTGATGTAAAATTCATTTTTCTAAGTCCATATTTCATATTTTTCCGGAGCTTTGAAGTTGAAGAAGGACTTGCATTGTTTGCTTTTCTTGGAACTGTCAAAAAATAAAATTAGTCGAAATGTGTCATTTATTTCATCAAAATTCGCTCGTCGTGAAGTTTTGGCT
The DNA here is from genome assembly GCA_026936325.1 of Platynereis dumerilii. Taxonomy (NCBI): domain Eukaryota; kingdom Metazoa; phylum Annelida; class Polychaeta; order Phyllodocida; family Nereididae; genus Platynereis; species Platynereis dumerilii. The sequence continues at coordinate 24,972,918 of JAPTHN010000011.1, forward strand.
TGTTAAATCACACTTTGAGTTGAAAATTTGATAAACTGATATTCTGCTGATCATTTTTTAGATGTAAAATTTATTGTTCTACATCAATATTTGATATATTTTCGGAACTTTGAAGTTGAGAAATAACTTTTCAGTTTTGGCTTCTCTTCAACTGTCAAATTGCCGTTAGTGAGGTGCAAATAGACTGGTCCAATCAATTTGCCCCTCCTGCCCACTGTAAATATCTGTGGTTTTCGTTGCAACATTTTCAAGCAGTTCGATGTGTCAAAAATACGGTTCTCTGATTGGTCAGATCACTGGAAGTTAGCCGTTTCAGTGTGTTGGCGACGACTGTTACAATTTTAAGTTATACTAAAACTTTGCGCTTAAGAATTTACAAATGTATGTACCAGTCATAATTATGACATTTGTTGCGGCCCTATTATCGTCCTTTATTCATAGTGCTGCCAGCTGTGTGAATAGACTCAGTCGCCTATTCCCACCTCTGGGAGGTGCGAATATCCTCGGTCAAAATTTAAATTTGTTAAAATGTGTTGTTTTGGAGGCTGGGCACATTTTACAACTAAAGTTTATACTGTGATTGATTTAAGAAACAACTCGGTTAGAACTGTCACACTTACTATTTGTTATCCTTTAGGCCTGTGGACTACTCGCCAGGGGACTGCTCGCCAGTGGACTACTCACCAGTGGACTACTCACCAGTGGACTTGACCCATTTCCCGCAAAACCTGAGACCATATCATTTTCTGATAAAATATCATATACTATGACAGCCAGACAAAATGTTTAAATGATGCTATCAACAGATGACGGCAATGTTATTTTGCTTTTTTTCTCAAGGATGGTAATTTTTTTCATGATCTTAATCAAATCTCTTTAAATCAAATAAATCTCTCTAAATCAAATGCATCATGATTTCAGTGCCTTGAAATCAGGGTCCTGGATTCCTGGTCGTCCTATCGCCTGAGACACCCAGATAAAATGACAAGCTGGGCACCCTGGCATGTGGTGAAGGACACCCAAAATCTGGCAACGAATGTGGGACCCTGCTTAAAATCATCATTTAAACCGTGATTTTAATTGCCTATCGTTTTTACTTTCTTTTCAGCAGGACAGCAGCAGAACTCAATGGTAAAGCCGGATGACATGCATGCGTATGTGCAAGCAGGTTTAAAACCGATGTATAACGCTAACTACAAGATATTGCACTTGACATTTTCATGGTATGTCAAAACAAAATTACATGAAGGCTTTAATCTTTTAAGTAAATGAAATAAATTATTTTTTTAAAGTACTGTACTGATCAGTTGGAGACAAATGAAAATTACTTGTGTGTTATACTGAGGTTGTGCTGCATGATAAGTGATTTAAAGCAGCGCTAGCAGCGTTATATGCAGCATGAGGAATGGCTTTCAGAACGCCCTTGTCCGAACTTGGATGGCACACTAATTAACATGTTGATTATTCATTTTTCAGTAGAATTTCACTGGTCCAAAGCTTTTTTCAGGTGGTCAGGATGACCGAACTATTTGTCAAAACTAGTGAAAATTATCTAAAAATAATTAATTGCACTTTCTGTGATAATTTTATTGCATTACTTGATATCTTGATAAACAATACATTTTCTATCAATTGCAATTGTGCTGTCTTATAGTATAGTTCATAAAATTAGTTGAAGGAAAGTTCATACATTTAATTAACAATCATTCATCTTTCACTGTTTCAGGTGGAGAGTAAAAATAACGTTAATGGATATGCTGCCTTCAAGCATCGATTCCCCCTTTGCATCTTGAAGACCAGTACAAGGTAAATCTTGCAAAAATTGATAACAGTAAATTCGGCAAAAAAATGTGAAAAAATGTTATTTTTTCAATGCTCCATGATTCCGTCAATTTTGGAGTTACACTGTGGAATTTTGCATTTAGGTGTCTAAGTTATACCTTTTTAAATGACTAAACTCATTTGGAGGGCCTATCTTGTGACATTTTCATAAAAACCAAAAAACTGGGAAAAATGAGGATTTATGATGTATTTCTCAAATTTTGGTTTCTCAAAAATTAATGGTAAACAATAAACAATAAATTGGTAAACTTCAACAAATATTTACACTAAATTGGTAAACTTCAACATATTTACTTAACCATTTTGGGAAGTTACTTATAGGCCTCTGTCTCTGTTCGAGACTGACAAGTGGCAGCAGAATGCTGACAGTCCCCGGAAAATCGAATTGGGTCAACATCAATTCGATCTGTGTTGGACAGATCACAAGATCAGGTTGCACAACAGCTGTCCATATTACTACGCCAAACTACTTTCACAAAGCATGGTTGTTGGCAAAGATCCAGTACACTGCTTTACATGAAAATGTTTGGAAATCATCAGACAAAAGAAAGTTTTGAAACTTTTGCCTGTGAAAGGGATGATTTTACTCATCAGAAGATTGATGGTAACCTATTCAATCTTATGCCATTTAGCGCATGGTAAATTGCAGTCAGAAAAGGGTCCAAAAAGAATGCTCTCTCACTTATTCGCATGTCCATACAAAAGCCAATGTTTTTGCTTTGTGATATCAAAAATACTCATTTGTATTGATTCTGTTACTTAATGGAGATTTATTAAGTAGGACAACAATATAATTTACAATTTTACAGAAGCTGTGTTACACTCAACGAAATTTCTTGTCTGGTTTTATTTCAATATATTTGAAACAATCACTGAATCAGGTTCTTGATGTTTCTTGACTCTGTCAGACTTTTCAGAATTTGATGTTTTTGTGGCATTTACTCTGGCAATATATGCATGTCAAGTAGCATTGTCATTTCCTTGATTACAAAAGCACAGGCAGTCGCCTGGACTGACTTTAAGTCTGTTTAAAATTATACTGAATATCCTTTGACTAATACAGGGGTGGGCCTGTGACAAAAGGCATTACCTACATGTTGCATTATCTTTTTCAAAAACATTTTTTGTGAATTTCTTGTATTTTTCCTACTATCCAAAATTATGCTTAACATGAATCCAGTAAGTACTTAGTATTGATGACTATTATACATGGATATCACTATCACCCACTCCATATAATACCAAAACGGCAAGCTTTGAATCTCCGGATTTTTGTTTTTAGCCCGCTGGCTATGTAATAGCCTACGGGGTACTGCAGTCCTCAATGTGCTGGGGATTTCGTCAAGCATAACTCACTTTGTGTTGCTCATATTTCATTCAAATTTTGCCTGTTATCTTATTTTGTCATGCAGATGGGAATGACAAGTTTCCAGGCATTTCTATCAAGTCATGTGCATTTCTGAAATCCACACGAAACGATGTTTTGAAATAAATGTTCTACCAAGAATCTCATGTGCACTGTCAAAAATTACTGGAATTATATATTTCTTCTACATGCTCCAAAATAGTGATGTCAGTTTCAATAAAATCTTCAGACCTGTCAGAGTGTCCGTACGGGTCCGGACGGGTCCGGACGGACGGCCGGCCACACGGACACTAGGACGGATGTGGATGGACGGCCACATGGACAGAAGGATGGACGGACGGACGGACGGACGCAGGACACACGGACGGCCACACGGACGGACGGACACACGTACGGACGGACGGACACACGGACGGACGCGGCCGGCACACGGACACATGGACGGACGTGGACGGACGGCCACACGGACAGAAGGATGGACGGACGCACGGACTCAGGACACACGGACGGCCACACGGACGGACGGACACACATACGGACGGACACACGTACGGACGGACACACGTACGGACGGACACACGTACGGACGGACACACGTACGGACGAACACGGACACACGGACGGACGGACACACGGACGGACGGACAAACGGACGGATGGACACACGGACGTGCGGACACACGGACGGACACACGGACGGGCGGACACACAGACAGACACACGGACGGAGGGACGGACACACGGACGGACGGACGGACACAAGAAATGTGTATCTCCACCTTAGGCAATGTGAACTGGCACAGTAAACAAGAACAAGTTAGTTGCAATGTGAACTGTCACAGTAAACAAGAACAAGTAAGTTTTTACAGCAAATCCTTCACAGTGCACATGCTTATCTGTCATGTGTCATGATGTGGGAAAACAAACCAATAAATTGTCAATCTGAGGTGCCAGTGACATGCCACATGTTGTTGAGGGGAAGAGAGTTGGGTGAAAATACCTTTCAAATCCTGTTAATGCATGACCTGTCAACACTGAGATAAGAGGGTGCATGGTGCAGTGTGTTTTGTTGAAGGTCCCATTGTTTAAACAAGTCAGGAAAAAGAATTACCGCAGACAATAAAAAAGAGCAGTGCATTGTTATTGTTTGCAAAAACACTTTAAACAGTTCAAATGGGAAGTATTCAGCCTCCTTTGAAGTAACAGAGCAGAGGTGATGCATAGATCTGCAATTCTGCATCCATGGACCTATGTACCAAATGAATCGTTCAATGAGTTGTCGGGATTTTTAAAATCCCCTGGTAGAAGGCATATATATATATGTTTACCACAGTCTACAAAACCTTCATACTTTCTCCACTCCATTCATGGTCCCAAGTGAACACAATTCTTGGCTGTCATGAAAAACAACTGCTAGCACATTTTATAATGGTTTCAGGGTAAATCAACCAAATTAAAGTGCATTCTGGGACTTTACTTCATGTGTATTGCACTCCCAGCCATGCCATGATACTGTAGTGATGCAGACCGGACCGCCTTGGACCGGTCCGGTCCGCGGTCCAGCCCTGGACCGCCAAAATACCGGACCACCTACAAAAAACCGGTCAAGTGCGGGTCTGGACCGGTCCAGTGATTTTTCATGTCGTGAGGATTATTGCATGAATTTTGTCATCTCTAAAAATGAAATTTATGTCATATTGCACGTTTTAACCCTAATTTTATCATAATTTTTGAAATGCCGATGGACCGCTTCTGGACCGGTCCAGTAACAAAATTGGACCACCTCATCCTGGACCAGACCAGGACCGGACCACTTTTATAAATACCGGACCACCCTCTAAAAGGTGGTCCGGTCTGCATCACTATGATACTGGAGTTGTCTGTCGCACTTTGCAACCGAGTTGTTTACGTGCTTGCACGGTATTTTTTTCTTTGCAAACGATACTGGAATTTATTACTTTTGTATGCATGTAACAGTATCCGAATGGTCTCAATGGCTTCACATAGAGCCAGCGGGGTTTACGTGCTTGCACGGTATTTTTATTCAGATAATTTGATTTAATTAACATTTCTTTTTCTTGCAGTGAGCAGAATTTTGTTTGGAGTTAAAGGACTAAAACACGGATATATGCCTTTCACAGAAACATGTACAGCTGTAGCAATTGCTTCAAGATGGAATGTTTTTGACCTTTGGGATTCTTCTTTGGGTGCTCCCAGACGGAAAGAGTTGACAGAGCTCTCTGGGTGAGTTAAGAGGTTTGTGTTGAGAACTTAATTCATTAGATTTTCAGATATTCTTGGTATATATCATGTATTTCCCATAGCTAATTGTAGTGCTAATAAGGTATATATACTCCTGTGAGGCCTGATTTTTAGCTTCTTGGATCTTCTGAAAGCCTTTCAAGGTCAGTGGAAGGCGGTAAAAATCTCTCAAAAATAAACTGATTGTTCAGCACCTTTTTTTTCCTGAGTAGAAAGTCTTTTCGGTCTGTTGATCTGAGAAGCTGAAAATTAAGTATGTTTGGCCTTACTAATTTTCACAGACTCAAATCACAGATAAGAATTTAGAACTGAATCATGAATTGGATACTAATGGATAGATTGAAGATAGTTAAAACTTTATTGTCCCAGATGGGAAATTCTTTGGCATACATGTACATTGTACAGGTTTAATAAATCAGTACATGCATATATATATTTAATTAATATATAACTACATATATATATATACACCATCACAAATTGGGGGGGTCATGGGGGGTCCACGGGGGGTCTAGGGGGGTCTGATGGTGTACGTTGCCATCATGTGGAAGCCTGGGCCTGTCAAACAGTGCCCGAGGCCCCCCGGGGAGATAATTGAGATAATTAGGGGGTAATCTCTTTCAGCCAGACTTAATTGGGGGTTATTAAGCCACGGGGGGTCGCAGCTGGCAGGTGGGTGATTGTAGTTGGTAGTAAATTTATTTTAATGAGCCATTTTAATTGAGTCTGTGGCTTGACAAAGGGTAGTAAATGGCACCCCCTGAGTTTTTAATTAACTGAGAGAGTATATAGGGCTTGCCCGTTTGAGCTCATGCATCATTCTCTCTGGGTAAAGGAAAGACTTCACTTCGTCTCAACTACAGCAATGGCAGCCGTTCAACTTAAGTCCGAGATCACTGTTGTCCAGGTGACTGACGATACACCTCCGCCGTCGACTTCCATGGCGCTACCGAGTGTTTCACCGGACAACCCCGATCCTCCTTCGGGTCCCGTGTCCTTCGACCTGAGTGAAAAGATTTATGTTACTGCTCATCTCGCCGACAAGTGGAAGAGCGGCTACCTGACAATCACCAGGCGTCCTCCTGTTCCAAAGGATGGAGGACCTGCCAAAGGACGAGGTCGCAATGTGCATCTGTCAAAGAAGTCCTTCGAAAAGCTGGGAGAAAATTTGGAAAAGTTCCAGGAAGCCCTGAAAAAGAAGAAGGCCGACTTCCACCTGATGCTGACCAAGAAACAACACTTGCTCACCACAGAGTTCGAAAGAGAAGGAAAGGATACTCTGCATTACGTCAGCATACTGCATCCAGCAGAGGAAACTGAAAGTCTGAAGAAAAACGACGTCATTAATCACTTCAAGACGATCAACCTGTCTGTGGCTGAATTCGAAAAGCTCTCTAGCTTCTACCCGAAACTGACCGAAGTCGTGAATCTCAAATCGACTACCCCTAAAAATGACAATGACGAGAGTACAACTTTGGATGGCTACAGATGGGGACGTATATATACAGGACGTCGCAGTACCAAACTGTTTCTCACTCTCAAGGAATGCAAGATCGATTCGGCCATGGACTATTTCGACCCCGAAGTAATGCAGGCTCAACCGATGGAGACCGAGAATCATGAAGATTTTTACCTTTACGAGAAGGTGACCTTCAAGAGACCGCTAAAACTGGAAGTGATTGAACATTTGGCTTATGAGGCGGTCTGTCGTGACCTGCGCTCGATGAAGGTCTCACTCATGCCGAGTCCTCCTGATGCGAAATCTGTCGATGAGGCTATTGCTGACTTTGATGAAGAATCATTCAAGATTCTCGTTAGGAAAGTGCTGATGAAACTTTCGTATAAGAACGTTTACATGACTACCGAACTGGTTAACATGTTCATTTATTTCAAGGGATTTGAAAAAGTTAGGATGACTCTTGTGAAACATCTTGAGCCTAGCGATAACAAGATATTTGGTCGCCTGCTCGATCACTGTTTTGAGGTTGTTAACGATGAAATGAATAAAGCCTAAACTTGTTTCAAATGTATACATTGAGTTTGTCTTCTTTTTTTTGCATCTTGTTATATAGGTCTATATGTTTGTTAAGAAAAGAAAAACATTCGCAGATATCAGGGTGTAAGAAGAAAACTTTTATTTCGCATGAAATAACAACAATTCGTTTGAAACTTACAATGATAAAATGTAATGACTAACAACATTAACCACCATGAAATAACAACAATTCGTTTGAAAGTTACAATGATAAAATGTAATGACTAACAACATTGTACACTAAGCATAAAATATACGCATTCAATTATTGTTGAGGAGAGGGGAGAAAAAAAAAGGAACAGTCCCTTTGATGCTATCTCTGCTACTTAGTCCCTTCCGTTGTTAATGGGTAATTTTTCCTATATTTTTTCCACTGGGGCTGAAATGACAAGGGAGTAATGGTAAAAAAATCTTGTGGGCCGGCAGGGCTGAAAACACTACTAAGAATAATGCTGCAAAAGAAAGTGGTAGGGTAGGAGGCTGTCAGAGGTGTGCTATTTGGACTTGCCTAAAAAATAAAAGCAATGGGAAGGAATTACGAGGGAGTTGTGCATATTTTAAAAAAGACACTTTTTTCCATTTCGCTCAGTAGCCATAGGGCAGAGTGTCAAAGGTGCCTCTAACTAATTGTCTCTTGCTGTAGGTTACTCGAAATCTCTTTAACTCCTCTCGACTAAAGAGTACAAACCTCTTCTTACATCGGCGAATCTTGTCATATCGGGCTTCAATGTAGGCCTCAGCCCCCTCTGGAAGAGGGTGGACATCCGGAGCTGCCCAGAATAGCACAAGCCGACATATGGCCTCCATGTTTAGTCTTTGAGCATTTTCGTGGTTCAAAGTCTGCCCTTTCAATTTAACGACCACCACCCCTTTGTTCGTCAAATAGGAGTATGACTTTGGACCACTGCTGACGAAGCGGACAATGTGTTCGTCTTCGTCAAGCTCATTTGTCCACTGCCCAAGATGACAACCGAGAAGGGGTTTGTACTCTTCCGTATCAGCATCATCGTACTCGAACACGAGACTGTCTGTGTCGAAATAGATAATTCTTTCTCCCAGGGCTAAAAGAGACTGATAGAGCCGCCGTCTCCCGTTGGCCGTTGTGAATGCTGCCACAAAAACGTTCACGTGGGACATTTCGGGTAGAAAGCCGGCGGCTCTTTCGTATTGTAGGAGGCACCTATTGTGAGCGAAGACATTGGCATCTTTTAACTTAAGTGAGGAATCCGACGCAACTCGGAGCAACTCGTGCCCGCTTGTCACCAATTTGTGGAGTCGATGATTATTGTTTTCCCCAAACTTTCCCCAAAAGCTATTTAGCATTAGTTTGTTTGTCGCCCGCTTACCCGAGTTGTACTCAATCTTGTCAGGATCCAGTGCAACTCCCTCAACTCGCTCGTATTCCTGGCAGTATTTGGTCTTTTCATCCTGGCTCATGTCGGGACGCGGCCAACCCGAGGCCTCCTGCTTTCCTTTCAGAAACATGTTGACATATTCCGCAAATGCTCCACTCCCCTCCACGGCTCTGTCATACTTGGCTCTCTTCGCAAAGTGATACACTTCGTACACCTTGATTACCGTATACCCCACAGCCAGGGCATCGGTCAGATCAATTGTGGTGTAAGTGCCGAAGATGTCCCTCTTGTCATCAGTGCAAGTGCACTTCTCCTGACTAAGAGTTTCAGCGCAAGCGTGACAGAGGGGAAACAGGAGCTTGTTGTTGCTACGGACAGGAAGGCAGGGGTGGTAGAGGCCTCGGGGTGCTCTGATGCGACACTGAACCAACCCAAAATATTGAGTTATGTCTGTTGTGTCTGGCGCGATGATGACCTCGGGTATTCCATAAGGGTACTCGTCATTCTTCAGGACCATGGGGTAAAGGGAGCAAATGTCAATGTACCCTATCTTTTTGCCCTCCTTGGCCTCTCGGTACAATTTCACGGCATTGGTACGCCCTCCGTAGAAGGCATCGCGGGGGTCCAGCCGCGGTCTGAGATCGTGCTTCTCACTCAGTTCTTGAATCAGACTTTCTCTCTCCTTCAAAAGGCGGAACTCGCATTCCCAGATGACATGCACTTCGAAATGCAGCTCCTTCCTCAGGTAGCTCAGCCGACTCATTGTACTTTGGTAAAGCACATCTAGAGGCACATTGGTGTGTGGATGGCGGGGAGGGTTGGCGAACGGACCGGGTGGATAGCACTTCCGACAACCATGGAATACGCAGCCCATGAATTCCCATGCTGTCTCCTTGCCAGTTGCCACATCTCTGTGATACCCGTCCAGTTTCAGCATGCCGCCCGAAGCCCTGTTGTTGGGAACGCGGTGTTCTCCGCCGTTGCGTGCGTGGGTGATGTTAATGCCACGGCGTTGGGCCTCATACTCCAGCCAGAGTATAGACGAGATGCTGTGAGTTTCCTGCCCGCCAAAGCCAGTGGACGGCATGTGTGCAAAGGGTGTCGACTTGAACGTGCGCTCCTTCACCTCCACAGAAGCGGGGTCAACTGCGCTGCCGCAAGAGTCGAAAAACTTCACTCTGTCATATGTGCTGATTTCTTGTAGAGTGCGGCCGTCCTCGGTCTTCACCTCGAATTCCTCTGGTAGGAAGAGATGTCTGTACACAGCCATGCAAACACCCGCCAGGGTGTTGTATTGAAAAGGGTCCACTCCTCGGATCTTCGTCTTTCTTTCTCCCCCCTCGCCTACATCAATAACCTCCTCTCGAGAAGTGACTCCTAGGAGCCATGCTCTGAAGGCATTGCAGCTTTCCTGGAGGATGTTCACGTCATCCTCGCAGTACTGAGAGATTTCCGTGCGGAAATCAAACACCGCTCCTTTCTGCTGTCTGTACCATTCCATGAACTCTCTCCGAGCCTTGGGCTTCATGGAATTCACTCTGTAGCAGTAAGGGTGAGGCATTGGTCCAACATAGTCCCAGTTCTCCTTCTGGTTGAAGAAGACCGGGAATGTGCCCTTGCGGATACCCTTCAGCCCAAAAACTTTGGGCATTTGCGCCAGCGGCATGGTGAGAAAGTTTAGAGAGTCTATGACTCTGAATTTACCCGTGTCGATGCTCATCACTTTGCTACCCCTGAGAATCAAGTGGGGCTCACGGGTCAGGTTGTTTAGAACGTATTGCATCAGAAAATACGCGTCATAGGCCTGACCATTGTGAAACAGCAAGGTGTAGCCCTCAAAAGGACGATCGAAAAAGAACAGGCAAAATTCATAAGCCACATTGTCTCCAAACAATTCAATGCCTCTCCGCCCACATTCGTCTGTTGTCATGCAAGTGCGTCGAAGATCGTCTCCTCTACGCTGCCTCCCCTGCAGATGACGACAGCTGGCACAAGGGGTTCCGCAGTGCGCGCATCGAGGGTTCTCACGATGACTGGTACCCTCGCAGTGTTCACATTGCCAATGCGCCACAACCAAATTAGGCTCATGAACATCGCCATTCGGATCCGTTTCAAAGTCAGCATACATGTACTTTGCCGAAATGGCTTTAGGCTTCTTTTGGCGTATGTAGCAATAGTGAACACCCGTCACCTGTTGCTGACATATCTTGCAAAGTCGATAGCCGCAACGGTGTTCGGCGCCACGCTGGTAGAAGAAGTTGCAGTCAGGACATCGGAGGGATTTGGAGCAAACGCCATTCTCAATGTGTGCATCAAAACAGGCCTGAGAATTCAGATATCTGTTGCATGCTGTGCACATGCGCTGCTCCTCCTCAACAACCGCACACGAATTGTTGTCACAGGATTTGCACTTGTTGAAACATGAGTGCTTGTCTCTCTTTTCATAGCAGCCCTTGCACTTAGGACAGAAGGTGACTCCTTTGAACAATTTGACAAGATTCACCACTGCATGAAAGTGACCAGGTGCGCGGTTGTCGTCGTCTCCTCTTTTGGCATAGAACAAGTATATGGCCCTTTGCCTCTCCTCACTGCCCACATACACCGGCGTAAAATCAGTACCTGACTGGAACACAACAACCTGTGCATTCACAGTCCGTTCGAAAGCTGCAATGTCCGTGAAAGCCGGGGTGTAATCTAGGGGAAAGCCAGCCCTCATCTGTAGAGAACGAGCCTCTCGTGTCAGCACTCCTCTGTTGGTATTGTACAGCTGGTCAAGATGATTCTGGGCCTGCCTGAGTAGCACTCCGTCTCCAATACCTTCGCACTCCACCTTGTGAGCTTTAGCCACGGCCACGGTTATTGATCTGGCTAGGCAGAGGTTGTCCAATACTTTAGTCTGCGAGATGGCTTTTGAGTATCGAAGAGAATTTCCCTCCCCAAAGTTGTACAGCAGACCTTCCACTCTAGCAGCTCCTCGAGGGTTTCTAACAATGGCAAAGTGAATGTCCAGGGGTTCGTCTAAAAATAGATGTTCGTCTGACTGCAGCACACTTTCCAGATGGTCCGATATTGTCCCCACATCCAATTCGCGGAGGGGCATCAGGCCTATCGTGCGAGGGGCATAGAAGGACTTGCTGGATATGTACACTCTAACAAGATCACTGCCGTTGTAGCACTCTCTCAGTCTCTCGATGATCCGATCCATGATGTCAAGCAATTCTCCCAAAACTTCAACCAGATACATGTTATACCAGTTTTGGTTAAAGTACACCTTGTACACAATCTCCCTCACAAGTCCCTCCGCAAAGTCAACATGCCTGGCGTCGATGTTCATGTTGCGATGAAAATTCAAGGCATAATCTCTACCTCTAAACAACATCCTATCATCAAACTCGTAATCTCTCATTGCATTTTTTGGAGAGTCGTCCCACAAATCACTCTCATCTTCAATATTCCCTCCCTCTAACTCGCCATCTACCCCTGCTACCTCCCCCTCCTCCTCCTCCTCCTCCTCCTCCTCCTCCTCCTCCTCCTCCTCTTCCAACTTTATCTCATCATCATCAACATTTACACCTTCTCCTTGACAATCATCAGTATTGTACAAAATGTCCACCAATTTTTTTAAATCATTATCTACTTTGAGGTCAGTCTCGGTAACACTCCTCACCTTGCCAGCAGTTGTCAGTCCAGTGATAATCTCCTCAGCATCTCTGTAATGTAAACAACAAGAAGTTAGGGTATAAAACAACCATCCAATTCTTTTTCCCCCCAAAAGATACGAAACACCGGCAAAGTTATCTTTTTTATGGAAATGTTTGTAAACAAAAGAAGAAAAAAATTTACCCTGAACTGAACCCTGAAGAATTTGCACCATTTCCAGTATGCTGCCATGGCAAGTGAAGTTTGAATCCTGTGGAAGTTCCTGCTAATGGTGAAGACTGTTGAGCGTGGGTGGGATGCTGAGGCTGCTGAGGCTGCTGAGGCTGCTGAGGCTGCTGAGGCCGCTGAGGCTGCTGAGGCTGCTGAGGCTGCTGTGTCTGCTGGGGCTGTTGTGGCTGCTGCTGAGGTCGCTGAGGCTGCTGTGGCTGCTGGGGCTGCTGAGGCTGCGGAGATTGCTGAGGCTGCTGAGGCTGCTGAGGCTGCTGAGGCTGCTGAGGCTGCTGAGGCTGCTGAGGCTGCTGCTGATGTCCAAGGAGCTGAACATTTGTCAAAGTTGTTGGCGCATTGGCAGCCTTTTCACTCTGCGAGCTGTATGAAAGAAAAAAAGTTTACATCATATAAAATACTATTATTCCAACAGGGGACCTGGGCGAAATGTATAGAAACAAAAAGGTAAAAAAGAAAACTCACGCTTCAACAGCGGCTGCGAGCAGTTCCACATCATCAAGAGAACTATTGCTACAGTCGAATTTGAAGGCTTCACTGTCAACACTGCTGAATAGTTCGTCCTCCGAGGGCAGAAGCGGACGCTGTGGCTTGCGTGTGTTGCTGACGCCCGGTTCTTGGGGTTCTTTGGAGACTTCCTTCTCATCAAGACCTCTCTCGACTCCCTCAACATTGACAACATCAAGTTCTCCGTCCTTTTCGGGTTGCGAGTCGGGTATGACATCCGGTTGTGAGTCGGGTATGACCTGCATTGAACAGTCGCAATCACCACCATCTTTTGACTCCCCCGATTGTGTCTCTTCAATGCGTTGCCTCTGCCAGAAGCTGAAACCGATAAAAGGACCCGTGAAAAGAAAGAGAGTTAATACATTACGCTTATACAAAGAGGACTAAAAAAAAGAAAGATTTATAGTTCACAGCACTCACCTTTTGTTTATAGTCCCTGTAAGGCCCCAGGCTTCCAACTCGTCATACAAGGAATGAATTTCGTCAGTCTTGTTCAATTCGGTCTCGGCAATTAGTGCCACGGGTGGACGTCGTCCAGGCTTTGGCGTGGAATGAGCTCGAGGTGGAGAGGAGGGTCCGAGAAACTCGAGCCTCGGAGGTCCTCCGGGAGACCCTCTGGAAGTCCCTCTGTTGGCCCGAGTTCGCTTCGATGCACGGGGTGTAGGCTCGATGAGGGATTGCGATGTGGAGTCTGAGGCTACCGAGGACACGTCAGACAAATCTTGTTCGCAGAGTTGCCACGGCTGTTGAATGCTAGGCCCATCAGTCACAGACTCTAGAAATGCCAGCTCCGCTTCCTCAGGCCCCAGCGTCTCAACAGCATGCAGCGACTCTGCCAACTCCTGCGTCTCTAGGGCTTCCAGGGACTCCAGGACCTCCAGGACCTCCAGGGACTCTGCGGACTCCTGCCACTGCTGTTGCTGTTGCTGCCGTTGCTGACGGTCCGGTTGAGCTAGCTGTGTCAGCTGATCCAGCCGATTGAGCTGATCCAGGTACTCCACATGTCGTTTCTTTGCTTCCTTCTCCCGTCTGGGACCTTCTCGCTTCCTTTTCAGGCTAAAAAAGAAAAAAACGGAAAAAAAAAAAATCATTAAACTGAAAAAAAGACTAACAGAAGAAAAGCGGCAACTAATCTAGGCTGTAATATAACTCACCTCAGGAAGAGTTTGGCAGCTATTGCCAAATTGGCCCTCAATTGCGCCTCCTCCTCATCCTCCTCTATCTCTTCATCAGCATTTTCTCTCATTTCACGTTTCCTTTTCCCAGCAATACCACACATTTCGTCAATCTCCACAATACCTTCGCAGAATGCTTCCAAATGACCACCCATCTTCTGAAAGAGAGAAAAAAATCGAAAAAGTCAACAAGGCTGCCTGCATTGTCATCTTCTTGTATGCGACTAATTATAATTAAGAAGGCGAATAAACATAACTTACCCTGGTGACAATGGCCTTGTAGCCTTCCCAGCTGCAGCGCTCTCTTCCAGCAATGCCCTCACGTTCTCGTTCTCGTTTGGGGAGTCGCTTATGGGTACGTTCGGAGAGTCGAGGGCCTCTCGGGCGTGGACCTGCCACACGACTAGTTGAGGAAAGGCGATGTCTAGTAGTGCTACCTTTACTCCCGACATCTGTCGATGTTGGGGCACGTATCCTTTGCTGACGGAGAGCAATTTTACCCCCATGCGGAGACACCCGTCGTCTGCCGCGTTGGCGTTCGGTCATCTTTGTCGCCTTTGTCGTCTTTGCTGCCTTTGCTACCTTTGAGACCTTAGGGACCGAGGAGTGTGTAGGAGCCTCTTTTGCGAGCGTCTGAGCGGGAGGCTTCTTGACTTTCTTGTATGCCCTTCCGCTGACATCGAGCCAGCGCACTCCAGCGTCCTCTGCGCACCCTGGGGTGCGTGCTGACTTGCGAGTGGTGGTGCCATCTACTTTTAAAGGTTGCCGAGCCCATTCACCAGTCATTGTCACCTCATCATCATCACTTATCGTAACGTGAGGGGCGCATGCCGGACTGCTGGGCAGAGCATCTCTTCTCCCCCCTCCTCTTGCGGAACGAAGTATATCCAGCTTTTTACCTCCGGGGCCTCCGCGTTTATGCCTTGAAGAAGAAGAAAAAATAGAGGTCATGAATAGCGACAAAAGTGAAGGAGGTGAGAGTGAGAATGTCTTCCACTTCGAATGTCCCGCTTCAACCATGCTCGTGGGACCTTCTATGTCGGGGAAGACCGTGCTGACGATGAAAATTTTGAGGAATGCTTCAAAAATGTACAGGATCCCGCCCTCGCGAATTATCTACGCGTACGGCGTGTATCAAAAAGTGTTCGCAGAGCTCGAGAGTGACGTCAAAAACTTAACTTTGAACGAAGGCCTACCCGGACGCGAATTGATTGAGAGCATTGGTTCACAAGATCCCCACCACCACACTCTGCTCGTGCTGGATGATCTTCTAGACGAAATTGGTAAATCGGCCGAGATGTGTGCCCTGTTCACCCGCGAAGTTCACCACCGACGCATATCAGTCATAATGCTGTCACAAAACATTTTTCATCAATCGCGCTACTCCAGAACTATAAATTTGAATAGTAGCTACCTCATACTGATGAAGACCTGCAGAGACCTTCAGCAGATTCATCACCTGTCTCGCCAGATGTTTCCCTCCACCCCCAAGAGACTTCTGGAGGCTTGGGAGGACGCCACACGCGCCCCACGCGGCTATCTTGTGGTTAACAACCTGACGGGCACAGGAGATGAAGACATAAGGCTTAGCACCGGCATTCTGCCCACAGAGGACCTGATTTTGTACACGAAAAAGTGATGTCAGGGCGGGTGAGACAATGTCTGCCCTTTATCGGGCTGGTGGTGAAGGCAGAGAAAGTTGATGGGCCTCTTGCCAGGCTTTTACTGTGCAGGGCAACGGACAAACAGTCACTCGCTGTGATAGAATTAATAGTAAACGCACTACGAGGCGGTTTGAGAATATCCTCCAAGGCGCGTCTGGAGCTCTCTAAGAGTAAACGTCTACTACGTAAACTGGCCACCATTCGGAACCCTTCGTGTGCACGGAAGGCTTTGCGTAATCACCGCAAGACAGTCGCCAACTTTCTCAAGGTCTGCGCACCACACTTGGGTCAGCTGTCTGGCGAATTGAGCGAAGGAGCGGAGAGAAAGGCAGCCAAGAGGTTGAGGAGGGAATCATTGGAATCATCTTCGGACTGCTTTATGCCTTCGCTGCCAGACAGTGAATCATCTCTCACACTCCTGCCCTCAATGGCCTCTTCAGCATCATCGGGTTCTAGCGACATTTCCGATCTCGACAATTGTCCCAGTGGCCGTTCAAGTTTGAGTTCCAGCTCCAGCTCCAGCTCCAGTTCCGCCTCCAGTTCGGGGTCGGGTTCAGGCTCCAGTTCCGACTCCAGTTCAGGCTCCCGTTCCAGCTCCAGTTCCTCCTCCTCCTCCTCCAGTTCCAGCTCCAGTTCCAGCTCCAGTTCCAGTTCCAGTTCCAGTTCCAGTTCCAGTTCCAGTTCCGACTCCAGTTCCTGCGAGAGTTCCGGTGAGACTTTTGATGAGAGTTGTGGGGAGCCCGTGAATGAGCAGTCTGAGGAGCCTGAGGAGTCAGGTGCTCCTTCCAAAAGGGTAGAAAGCGGCGAGTCCGCGTTCTGCGAGCACTGCACACGACGAAAAAGGACCTCTATCGAAACGGGCGTCACCGGTGAGACCCGTGTTGCCGAGGAGGCCATTGACGCATTCCCTTTCTCCTCTTTCTCGGCTAAAGAAGCGAGAGAAGAAAGAGAAGAAGAAGAAGGTCTTCGAGTAGAAGCGGAAAGTTCTGACGAGGACGACAAAGGCGTTGTCAGTGACAGGGCCTGTACGGCTGACAGTGACAGTGACACCAGTGACAGGGGTGACGAGGCTGGTGCCTGTCTCCCAGCGGGCACCAGTGGCATCGGCACGGAGCAGGAGCCGCTGGAGGCGTCGGAGCTGTCAGAGCTGACCGAGTTGTCGGAGCTGTCGGAGCTGTCAGAGCTATCCGAGGACCGAGTCAACGGGTCGGCGAAGGCATCGGAGGACGCTACAGTCGATGTCACCGAACGGTGCGGAATCGAGGCCACGAAATAGAGCGGTTCGCCTATCGCCATATATCCCTTAGGCCTCATAGCATGTCGGCGTCAGGCGCTATGAAGTTTAACAGAAAGGTGTACGTCATACCCGAAGAGAAATATCTCAACATGGTTAAGGATCTGAAGCTACGCCCAGCTGATGGAGGCGAGCGTCCGACGGACGCGCGCCTCCCTCAGCGGGGCTCCCAGGCTTCCCAGGCTCCGGCAGTGGGCCCTTCCCCGACTCGAGCCAGAGGGGACAGCGGAACGTCGGGGGCGCCGGCAACAAATCCCTTCGAAGGCGGCAAAGGCTCGCCCCGTTCCTCGACCTCGGCCTCGGCCTCGCCCTCGTCTCCTGGCGGAAAACGCGGTCGCAAAGAGTCGCGGCCGTCGCTGGAATCATCATCATCATCATCATCTTCATCATCATCATCAGCTGCATCCGAAAAGTCGGGCAAGTTTGGAAATAAGGCTCCAAAGACCTCTTCGAAACGAGGCATCGGCAAAGAAAGCGAACGCGGAGTGCTGAAGAATGTGGAGGCTTCCCTGGGAAATGATGTGAGCCGCGGTAACGCCCGGGCCATTTACGAGGCACTCATTCCTTTCAGGGGTGGAAAGGGAGGTCCTCGGAACTTTGTCGCCTCTTTGCTGCACACTCAGTCTTCGAGTTTTCCTCTGCCGAAGGACTACAAGGCCTTCTACGCCATACTACTCGAGAAAAACGTCCCGTTGAGACTCATAGGCAACGGGAAGCTGCGCCGCGTGCTGCACTTTTTAAAGAACAAGCGAGTCGTGAACAAGAAAAACTGGGTGAAGTTATAAGCGGCTCGTAGTAGCGGAGGTGACACGATCGGTGACACGGTGACCCACCCCCACCCTGCAGTAGTGCCGCAAACATCCGCAGCACTCGGCCCTCAGTGGCCACTCGACTGCCTGACTGACTGACTGACTGACTGGCCATTGAGTTGAGCAGAAGAAGAAGAAGAAGAAGAAGAAGAAGTGGAAATCATGGTGCCAAAAGGCTCTGCGAGCTCAGCGATCTCCAAGGGCTCAGCGACCTCTGCACCGAGAAATGTTGACGCATACCTCGCGAAGAGGTTTTACGACCCGAGTGCTCCTGCCAGTTTCACCAGCGTTTCTAAACTCTACAAGGCTATAAAGAAAGAAGGACGTTATCGCATCCCTCTTGAGCGAATAAAAAAGTGGTCCCAAGGGCAGGATCTTATAACTCTTCACAAAACGGTCAGGCAAAGGCAGCCGGCCTACAGACGCATCATAGCCCCTGGCCTGAATCACAACTGGGATGCTGATCTTTTGGTATTGACAGGGAAACGTTTCACGGGGAGTAATTCAGGAAACAACCACATCCTCGTCACAGTGGATTTGTTTTCAAGATATTGCAGAGTTGAGCCCGTGAAAAACAAAGGCTCCGCCGAAATGGCGAGGGCTTTCGAGGTCATCTTCGACAGGGCGGGTCTCACGCCCTCGTTTATACGTACGGATAATGGCACCGAATTTTCCAATGCCAAGGTGCAGGGTCTGTTCGTCGACAAGGGCATACGTCACGTATTCGCGAGTAGCGAAACCAAGGCCAACTACTCGGAAATTATGATTAAAACGTTGAAAAAGAAACTATTTCAATTTTTCCAGCACTCAAACTCTTACTCGTACGAAAATGCATTGCAGTCCATAGTGACCTCCTACAATAACACGCCGCACAGCAGCATAGGAGTTGCCCCATCTTCGGTGACGAAAGACAATGAGCAGAGTGTATGGGACTATCAGTATGTCACTCACTCAAAGGGCTACAGGGATTCCCTCAAGCGAGCTCTGAAAAGAGCGAACAGGGCTAACAGGGCTGCCGGGACTGCCAGGGTTGACAGGGTTGACAAGGTCAATGCCACTGACAGGCCCGCCGAGCGGACCAAAGCTGCAGGAGAGCGGACTAAAACGAAAAAGGCGGATGAATACAAATTCTCCATAGGGCAGACGGTGCGTGTGGCCTACTTCCGTCAGAAACCCTTTGACAGGGCATATGATGAGCAGTTCACAGGGGAAGTGTACACGGTGCGGGGTAGAAGAATTTTTGAAGGCATCCCCGTGTATTATTTGAAGGATTTTTCTGGAGAAGACGTCCGTGGCCAGTTTTATTCTGGGGAACTCACTCCCGTAATATATGACCCCCATGCACTATTCAAGATAGAAAAAGTCCTCAAGAGACGCGTGCGTAATGGAGTGAGGGAGCAGCTGGTAAAATATCAGAGCTGGGGCTCCAAATATAACGAGTGGCTGCCCGATGAGTCAATTGTGCGCCTGAGAAAGGGCAACGAGGAGTCAAGTAAGTCGAGGAAGTCGAGGAAGTCGAGGAAGTTGCCCGCGCAGCCGGTGAGCACGACAGCTGACGAAGGAGAGGCGAGAAGAAGTGGAAGAACCAAAAGAAAGAACTCGAGACGTTAAGATGCTCATATTTCTGGAGAGTGATCGTGACAATTTAACGTACGTTGGCAACACAGCTGTAAGCTTTACCTGTGGACTGCCCGAGCACTATGACCTCAGGCCTGGCATGCAGAAAGGAAAGTGGTACCTGGGGCTAATAGAACTAGCCCTTCCCGCCATAAAAAGAGGGCAGAAAGCAGACCGCCTTTATGTGAGCTGCAGTGCGTGCGAACTTTCGTGCGTTGGCAACTCTTATAGGCCTATCATCGCCGCTTTCAGCCTGGGCGAAATAAAACGCGACAGCTGCATACGTTTCCCCTCAGTCCAATACGTACCGCTAAGAGTGACTAGTGTGAGCGAACTCACTTTAGAAGTCTGCGGAAGCGACCACAGACCACTACCGGAGCTCAACACTCGCGACAATCCTCGGCAGGCAGCGCGTTGCTCCCTGGCCTTAAAATGGATGCCGAATACAAGTCCTTGGCAGCCATGAAAAACGACAGTTGGATTGAGCATTTCAAGCAGACGGTTGGAAAACCATACATCTGGGGAGGCGACAGTGAATTGGTCGTGTTGAAAAACAAGTCGGGTGCACCTCATCAGACCACTTCCAAAGACCTTCCCCTTGAGGTGGTCTCACCGGTGGAGCAATATACCAACATGGCCAAGGCCGAAGTCAGCAAAAGCACACCCAAGTACACTCCCTCCTCAGTTGGGCCTAAATCGTCAGCCGGTAAGGGCAAGAAGAGGAAGAGAAAGGCTCCTGCCACAAAGCCCGGAAGGAAGCATAAGAAGAAGAAGAGCAGCCCTTCTACATCCTCCTCTGGTGGTAAACGTGGGAAAAACTCAAAAAAGAGAAAGAAGAGTGGTGACATTTTTGGATAACCAAAACGCACGCGCCTTATAGCTGTCATGACGAGTGAAGAGAAAGTGTTGAAAGAGGCCGATTTGGGCTACGAATCGGCTCTCGATGTGTTTCAGACACCCGTTTCGAATGTTGGTTTGCAAGATTGCAAGTATGTGCAATATAGGGCAACGAATCAGTTTTCCACGGAGGGTAATGTCAAATTTAGAATTCCCGCGGCTGGAGCGACATATTTAGATTTATCGGACATCTACGTCCGCACGACTGTCAGGATCGTTCGTTCGGACGGCACAAAGGTACCCAAACGTCCCGCAGGTGACGAAGAACCCGAAGGCGAACCCGAGCCTACTGCCGGAGACGAGGGCGCTTGGAGCATTGGAGTTTCGAATTCCCTGTCGGACAGCCTTTGGCATCAAGTAGAGCTTAGATTAAATGACACGTCTGTGGTCGGCGGGATGACCGGGTACTGCTATGGGGCCATGTTAAACACACTGCTGGAGGAGAAGGAGACCAGTGACGAGGAGCTACAGTGCGCCATGTTCTACAAGGACACAGCCGGCTATATGGAGACCAATTCTCTTATGTATGGAGGCAATGAGGGTTTCCGTAAAAGGGCCAAACTCCTAGAGGGAAGTAGATCGGTGGAAGTGCAGTCAAAGTTGGACCTAGACGTTTTCAAGACTAAAAAGTTCCTTTTAAATGGTATCTCCGTAGATTTGACACTCCACCCAACTAGCTCGGCCTTCAGACTGATAACGGTGAATAAGCATGACAAGGACTATGTGCTGGAAATACAGGATATTTGCCTGATCGTAAGGCAAGTGCTACCAACCCCACCCGTGCTAATCGGCCATCAGGAGATTCTCAAGAGTGGCCTCTCAAGGGCCCGCTATTTCTACATGAAGGAAGATCTACGTAAATTTAGCATCGGAAGGGGCCTAACTTCGTTTTTCGCCGAAGATGCATTCCAATCGCGGGTACCCCACTCTCTGGCGATAGCCTTTATCGCCGGCGATAGCTTTGTGGGAAATTACAACCGCAACCCGTATCTATTCCACCATTATTTCCTTTCGACCCTAAATGTATCCCTGTCAGGCTGTCCCACTTCTAGAGGACCCCTCCACTTTGACTTTAGCCGCGGGAGATATCTTCAGGGCTTTGCCGACCTCTATGGTGGAAAGACTAAAGGGCCCGCAAACAGCCAGAGAATCACTTTAGAAGAGTACGCCGGCGGGTATAGTCTGTTTGTGGTACCCCTGAGTCCTCAAACCGGTGAAAACTACTATCCCCCTGCACGCACTGGCTCGGTTCGGATCGAGCTAAGATTCTCGAAGCCTCTTCCTGAATCTATTATAATGCTCTGCCGTGTCACATACCCAGCTTGTCTCGAATTGGACCACGAAAGAAACGTTTACTTATCCTGAATGACACCGCTCGAACATGAATACATCGGACATTTATGAGATTTTATGGCGTGACCAAAAGACCAGAGACTTTGTCATGGCCATTGCACCATGTGGAATATTACCATACGTTTCACCCGACCCTGCTCCCTGCTGCTACATTCTGAATGTCAAAATGAAGGAAAACCACCACTTACCGTTTGGAAGCGTTGCTGGAAGGGGAAGGGTTTGTCGCAGCAGACGACGCAGTCGCGGAGGTCGCAGATCGAGGCCCTATGACGCCAACGTCACCAAAGTCGCCAGGACAGGTCCTTGTCAACATCGGAGAATTCTTGATTGTCGCTGGTGCGATGTTCCGGCTGCCTCGGTCTGTGGCAGCTCCATCGATGGGCGCAGCAATGGGTCCAGCGGCGTGTCCTGTGCAGAGTCCATCCCCATCCCCACCCCTGGGACCGACACTGGGACCAGCGCGGACTGCAGCCGAAGTCTCGATGCCCTGAAGGGCACTGAAGTCCCTCTTAGGAAGACCGAATCCACTCCCAGTTGGTTTGACTGGCTGAGGTCGCTGGGTTCTGCGAGGGACCTGGGGGATCGGGGTGGAGGCGAGGAGAGGTCCTCGGGTCACGCGATGTCCAGTGGCAGCAGTGGGACCAACAACAGGTCCGGCGACAGTGGCAGTGGGAGTGGTTGCGACAGGAGGAGTGACCGAGATGGTAGCAGCAGTTGCCGTGAAGGGCTGACAACGCGACGTCCCGGCCAGCCTGGAGAGACCTGTGGGTGCCGTGGGCACAGCGGGTGCAGCGGGTGTTGTGGGCACGACGTGCCCTCGGACCGAATGTCTGACCTTAGTCCTCGAAGAGGGAGAGCTCCATTCACCCAGGTAAATGTCACAGTTGGGACCCTCGGTGGTGACGTAGCCAGTAATGGATTTCGAGACAGCGGAATGTCCAGCCAAATGAGACATTCGTGGAGCGCGGACATCCGAGACGCTGGAGGCGAGGGCATTCCTGACTGCATTCACGTTGAAACTACTAGTGCTGGTGCTGGCGGAGGGCATTGGGTTGCCCTTGTTGTTGGCCATGATGGCTGTGAGCTTTTCGACACTCTTGGCAAAGTCTCTGCGATGACCTATGGAAAAGAATTTGAGAACTTTACCAATGCGAACAATTATGTTAATGTCAATGAAATGCTGCTTGACACGAAAAACTGTGGTCATTTTTGCTTAATTTACTGTTATTATAAGAGCAGGGGCTTTGCTTCGGATGTTATAATGCGAGAGCTGAAAAGAATAAGGAAATATGTGCGTGATGAATGCACTCGCCTGTTTGGTGTTTGTCCTTAATGCATATGCAAAAAAAAAAAGTTGTAATATTGTTATTTTTCATCACTTTCTCATCATTGACTGTAATTTTTTTTTTATTGTATAGAATGAGTCTATTATTTACCTTATGTCGTAAAATAAAAGTAGATATAGCTTTCCTCAATGCAAACTTTCTGCACGCTGAGTCGACTCTGACTCTGACTCTGGGAACACTGTTTTATCATTGTTGTAAATTTGCTGAACTAAAAGTTGTGTAAATAAAATTTGTGCAAATAAAATCAATTCGAAATGAGCTAACTTATTTCATTTTCTTTGACTCTTGCTAATTTGGTGACTTGACTTGACTCTGCATAGCCTATGTAGGCTTATGCGAGCTTATGTAGTTATGCATTTATGCAGCTATGCTGTTATGCAGTTATGCTGGGAAGCAGGAAAGCAAGCAATGCAAAAAAATAAATAAAAGTTACTGTTTTCTCCATCTCGAACGTAAAAAAAAATCATTCTTAAGGGCACATTTTCCTTTTTACATTGCTCAACTAGTCGCATTCCTGCAATTCTCCTTGACAATTCAAACTCTAAATTCGTTTTTTCTTATTTCCCTTATTTCTTCTTAAGTATTAGGCCTACATTAAAGCTTCAAGACAGTGCGGTTGGGGCAGTGTTCATTCTCTTAAACACAGGGTGCGCACGTGCATGCAGTACAGCGCTGCAAGCGACCTCTGTGGACTTTTTCGAGCATTACGTATGAGTCGCTAGAGGGCCTGGGCGAAAGTGCGCACCGCACCAGGGAGCCCTCTGGTGTTAATTTGGGTAGTTGAACATGGCGCTGCTTGCTGCTGAGATGTCCGAGCGACTGATAGAAAGAGCAAACGAATTTCGTGCTGCTGTTCATAAATAGTACGGTTTTATGAAGGAATTCGTTCGTTAACAAACTTAATAATTTTATACAGGCATATTTAGCAATGACCGCCCTATAATAGCGCCGTGTTTCTTTGACAAACATTGCGAGGCCTCTTTTTTCCAGAAGTGACCAGTGATCAACTCCATAGCAATCACCTCTTATCAAATGAGTATTGATTAACAAAATTATTGCTAACTAATACCATATAGAGCTATTTTTTTTTTTTTACAATGCTATTAGTTAGAAGTTAGGCAAGTCAATCATTCAATCATTCTAGAGTCAATTCCATCAGAAGCTCATAATGCATGACTGTCATACCGAAAGAAAAAAACCAAACAAGCACTTACCTGAGCTTTCTTCCTTTCTTTTGTTTAGGTCTAAGCAGATACCGCAAAAATGTCAATGTTGTGAGCCACAGGGAATAGAGCTAAATTGGCTTCAGTCCATGTAGC
The DNA here is from genome assembly GCA_026936325.1 of Platynereis dumerilii. Taxonomy (NCBI): domain Eukaryota; kingdom Metazoa; phylum Annelida; class Polychaeta; order Phyllodocida; family Nereididae; genus Platynereis; species Platynereis dumerilii. The sequence goes on from JAPTHN010000011.1 coordinate 24,997,644, forward strand.
TTAGCTGCTTGCTGCTCTGTCTCTGAATGATATGGATTCTATGAGCTCCTAAAGTCACTCTGTCCATTTATACTCAGAAGAGAACAAAGCAGAATTGGGGATTAGCACTTGAGAGATGAGGGGTACAATTGTGGAGGCAGCAACCTGGGCAATTTTGCAATTTACCTGCCATCAGCCCTGCACCCCAGCTGTGCCCAACACACAAGCATGCAGGGTGAGGTGCAATATTCTCATTTCACTCAAAAGCCACATAGCCTGCCCTGTGGGCACCCTTCAAATTGGATGCATAGAAAAAAATATATTCCCCTAAACCAATTTAACCTGGAAATTGTTCTCCTGTAATTTGACATCAGGCAGCTGCACACCCAAAGGGCACCTGCAGTCCCTTAACCCCAACTCCCCAATATAATTCTCAATGACTCTTTCCAATTTGGTCCTTACTTGGCCTAAGCATTTTAGTTAGGGTGGGTGGGTGACAGGTGCTGAAGATAAGAAAGTCTTACTGCTGATTCTATAGTTTGATCATTGTGGGAAAGAAAAAGAAATGAAATAAATTTGGGCCTTGCTGTGAGAATTAAAAAACAGGAAAAAAAGAAATCTATTTATCATTTATGTTAAGTGTATAACTTCTACTTGTTCTTTAAAAAAAGAGAAGCTAATTCAGGGCACCTCAAAGTTACAGTTTCTGCTATCTTTGTTCCAGCTTGCCTTGTTTAAAAGCTAGATAAAATTATGTCCTATTAAATGACCCATCAGCCTCATCCCAAAACAAGCCTTTCTCTTACTTGATTTCCCAATTTCTATAGAGAGCAGAATATACAGTGCTTATATTGTAACAGTCAACCTTGAAACAGGCCTCTACTGAAATGCATTTGCAGAGGCAGGTTAATAATGCAATGTTATGTAACATTAGACCAGTAGCTGGTGTAGAAACTTCTTGTGGCAGCTCCTGCATTAGAACCCCTGTGGTTTAGGATCTTCAAAGACAATAGAGGCTCCAGCAGTATACCCCTGATTACATAACATTAGCAGACAGCCAGCATCATGGCAGCATGCTATTTTGATCTGTCAAAAAGCACTAGCATGCAGATCCATGCTAAAAGGGCCTTTTGCTGTCATATGATAATTGACAGGCAAAAGGTACACATTGACTTTAACTCAGAGAGATTCTACAGCTTTATTTGCACTTTATTTTGGATTTGCCCTTTTTAAAGATGGGCTTGCTGATCTGGGCACTGGCTGCTGCAGCCATGCTGGTTGCAGCAGCAGGATTTCCTTGTGGCCAGTCACGGAGATGTGATTGTTCCATGGATGGAGTCACCTGCCACAACCCTACTGAGACCCCAAGGATTCCGAGACGGCTGAGAAATGACAAATTCCTTTGGCTTGAAATCACGGACCCAACGACCTTTACCACCGATTCCCTGGAGCGCTCTTTTGGATATGCCACTGTGACAATACTAACTGATCAGGCCAATTTCTGCCAGGAAATCAAGCCGTACTGGTGGGTGCGTTGCCTTGTCCAGGGGACCACGGCTGTCACCACGGGTGCAGAGATGACTTCGGACACCGAGAGACCACGGGGGACCCGGGGACCTCAGCCCCCTCGCAGCCGGGAGAGCCCAACCACGGAGATGACTGCGTCCGAGACCGAGACCGACCTGATGCCCCCGTCCATGACCGAGCTGATGACACCGTCCACGGCAGAGATCCAGAGGAGGACCAGGACTATCACCATTGCCTGCAGTGTGGGAGCCGTCCTGTTCGCCCTGTACATGGTGATTGTGATTTGCGTTCTCTATAGAAAACATGTAGCCGAAAAACCTGTTCACGAGTGTGTGGCCTTTACTGCTGAGTGGTCCTTTAACTTAGTACTTCTGCCTTGCTGGTGCTTTGTGACTTTGAGAGACTTATGGAAAAAGAAGAGGACTACTCAGTATGTGCTCCAGGCAAGGCGAGAAAGAGAAAATCGGGAGAACAGGCAAAATAGGTGTGACAGGGCAGCTCAGGGCAGTGGCCTAGGCCATTCAAACCCTGCCTACAGTGGTCAAGACCCAGGGCAGGACACTTTATGTCTTGTGCCAGTAGACATGCATGTCGACTAAGTACGTATGTTTATGACATTCTTATGAGTAAAATTGTCCAAATTTCTTCATTTTTATACCAGCAGACAGGCAGAATTAAAAACAATTTCAATAAGCTCGACTCCAGAAATAGTTAACTCAGTGAATCAAATGTCATTTGCCATGTTCCACTCTTGATTTCACTTTTTTTCTAAACTTTTTCCCTTTGTTTATGTATTTCAGGCGTATGGCTTCTTCTTCAAGACGACGACCCCTGCTCCGCCCCTGGACGATGACCAAGAACACGGACCACCTCAAGCACAAGGGGACCAGGCCGATGAGACGCCCGACGCCCAAGAGCCGGCCGAGATCGCCCCGGCGGACGCTGCAGCAGTCCCAGCTGCCCCCGCTCACCTCGAACCCCCCTTGCCAGACGTCAGGGAAGCCCTTCAGCCCGTGGCACCGGCCGCGGCTGAACGCCCCGAGCGGCTTGCCCTGCCCCCCTTGAACGCTGACAGGGAAGTCGACCCCCCTGCTGCAGCCGAGCAGCCTGCCATCCCCCGCCCTGCCCCACGCCGAAGGAGACGTACGAGGTCCGCCCTGCCCCGAGACATTGACCTCCGCAATATTATTTTTACATATGCCCCCCACGGACGCTTACTTAGACCACGAGACTGATGATTTTGGGATAACGAACTTTTTGGATGATGGACTTTTTGGATATACCGGCCTGTACATAATCTGACATTTTAAATTTTTTTGCTGCTTTCTTCTTTATTGGGTTTTTTTTATTTTCTTTGGGTGGGATGTTGATGTATATATGCTTTATTTTCTTTGCTTCTACCTTTAAAGGGGGCTTTCTGGGTTTAAATGTTTGATTTCCTTTTCATTATTTTTTGTTTTGGAGCCACAGCTGTAAATAGTCTTTCTTCTGTTAAACCTGTAATTGATTGTGTATATAATTGTGATTATTCTAAGACTGGTCTGGACTGTAAATACTTAAATTTTTGTTAAAACTCTATTTCTCAAGTTTACTTCCAAGTGCAAAAGTGTCATCTGTGTAAATGTGTGAATGTGTGAATGTGTGAATGCTTATTCTTTTTAGTCTTAGCAGAGGTATAGGAGCCTAACTAAAATACAGAAGTTTAAAGTTTTTTAAATGATTAAGTTACCTGTTTGTTGAATGGTTAAAAAAAATATAGAATTTCCCTATTTACTTTGATTATGTAATTTGATTATGTAATTTGCTATTTTTGAAATAGTTAAAAGAAATTATAACATTTTTTGGTACTGATGGTAATTATATTTTGAAAGTATGACTTGTTTTACCTATTTACTTTGTCTAAGTGATTTGCTATGCTATTTTGGAAATAGTTAAAAGAAATTATGAAATTTTTTTGGTTCTGTTAAACTATTATAACTTTTTTTCAATAATATACGAAATTAGTAAAGTTAAATCTTTATATTTGACTGTGTTATATTTTTAAAATTGTCCTTTCCTGTGATCAGAAATTTAAATTACCATTTCATTGATTTTTTTGAAAGAAATTAAATTTTGGGTTATTCTACCAGTTGTGTTTGTTAATTTTTTGTCTAAATCAGTTTGTTTGCTTATCAATTACGTAAATGTTTTCTTCTTCTTCTTCTTCTTCTTTGACGTGATACAGCACCATTGCTGCTTCGAACCCAGTTGATTTCATTCAGACCAAAGAAACACAGCACCATTGCTGCTTCATACCCAGTTGGTTTCATTCAGACCAAAGAAAAGATAACATAAAAGAAAGCCAGTACCATTGCTGCTTCATACCCAGCTGGTTTCATTCAGACATAAGAAAAAAGAGGTAGAGCAAAAAAAGAAAGCTGAAAACTCATGAAAACTTGTTTACCAAATTGGTCTTGCCAAATTGATTGGCAGTCCAATAAAATACTTAATTCGTTAAAGGAAAAAAAGAGAAGTTTTTTAGATTAAATAATGAATGGTTTAATTATATATACATAAAGCAAAACAATTACAAATATTCAGGGTTCAATATATACATACGTTAAAATGGCCTATTTTTTTAGATTGGATAGGTGTGCAGCCAGGCTGGCAATCAGCCAGCTGGGGCAGACAGTCATTTTCAGTCAATTGTTCATTTGCATTGAAGTGAGTAGATATAAGCCTTGTAGAGAAGGTCCAGAATTTGTATTCTTTGAGTCATGTCTTCCGTCTCTACAAGGCTTGTATTTAGACAGCTTATGCTCCTCAAGAAGGGAGAGGTGCTGCCCCAATCATTTAGAACAGCCACCACATAATCCAGGGTGGGGCTGCTCTGCGCAAAGTTTAAATGCTTGAAGCACTGACAGCAGAGGTGGTGGAAGTAAGCCGCCTGCTGCCTCACAAAGTCGTATGACTGTATGCTATTCTCTGGGGTGTAGTATATCTGTCTGTTGAATTGGGCCTTTGCCAGGATGTGATCTCGATAAGAGCACATTGCGAAAAAGTTAATCATGACCTCTTTAGGTGGCATTGCCACCTGAATGTCTGTCAAAAGGTGGGTTGGTCCAGGCTTTGCAATGGGGAATAGGGGGGCCTGGGGCACGTATGTGAATGCAGGCTCATCCAGGTCGATGGGGTTGTCGGACGAATCCCCCAATACTTGCAGGAGTCTGGCCGCTACCAGGGCCTGGGCTTGCTCGACCACCACTAGGTCCTTTGCCAATGTTCGATAATGCAGCTCCTGAAAGGTGCAGAGGCGTTGGCTATCTGTTGCCGATCTTCTGGCCTCCAACTCGGACAGATAGACTTCGTGCTGCTGGGGGTTGAGCAGAGAGGCCTTCTTCCAGATGGTCAGTGTGACAGGGTCCACATCCTGGACAAGCTGGCTGTCATCTGCGGCCTTGATAACAGCAGGCAGAATGTTCAACAGTTGATCAAACATGGCGATGGACAGCGGTATAGGCGTTCGATGACAGCCAGTCTGAAGGAAGCAGGTCATACCAGGGCGCACTTCCACTAGGGCAGTGATGAAATCTTCTCCAGGGCGCACAGTCCGGGTCAGCTCCAAATTCGGGGAGATGGAAACTCGCAGTGGCTGGTTCAAGAATAAATCTGTCCGAAAGGCCAGCATACGGTCGTGCAGGCGAGCCAAATCATAGTAATACAGAACGACGACAGAGCCTATCTGATCTCCACAGAGAGATCTCAGCATCACCCTGTGAAGATCACTGCTTTCTCCAACCATGACATCCAGATCAATAGTGAACTGCTGGTCGGTCACAGTGAATTTTCGGGCAAACTCCTGTTTGTCATTGTAGAAATTCATTGAAGACATTTTTTCGGCAGAGTGATGAGTAGAGTGAGCAATGGGTAGAAATTCTGATCAACAAGAGTGAAGAGTCAGAAGGCTTCTGGACAGAGTAAGACCTCTTGCAGGACTATAAGGGATCCAGGGTTCCAAAAGTGTAAAAAGTTGCCTGAGGGTCAATGCAACGGGACTTCAAAGTTCCTAGCACCCAGATCAGAGGCCCTGCTCCTTGGTTACATAATCAGAAGGCAGCACTGCTCTTGATCTACCTGCAATTTTTATTGCTTTCACTCCTCAAGTTCCACCCTTCCTGCAAAATGGTCCATGCTGCAATCAGCCGGTGGTAATTACATATGCAGTTAACACCCTTTTCACTAGTTGAAAGCATAGCCCACAAACTTCTGTGATCTTTTATGACAGACAAAGGCAACAGCCCTGCCTGAGGACAGCAAAGGGTGACAGCAGCAGCTAGCCCTGATCAATTTTTTTACTGTCAATGCTTGGAGGCCAATTCTTTGAAAATTTTGCTTTAAGATTTAAATTCAATTTAAACTTCCTATTTCAGGATTTTTCTTATTTACAAGTTTTCTGCTTTTCTCTAGACTGGGCGCTGGGAGGAGGTAGCCCGCGCACGCAGAGAGGAGAATTCCCCAGAGGTTGCTGTTACCTATTTGCAGGGATAAATTTAGAAGGCAGCAAAAAATTATAATTCCGGCGACTGCCAATTGCGACATAAATATGATTTCTGCTGGTGGAACCTTTGCGCCAAAGCAGTCCCAGTATTCATCAATTTCATAATCTACATTGGGTCTGTTTAGATGCTGTTGAAAGTGCATCATTCCTGGTGCTTTGGTATCTATGGAATCACTCCCTTTACTTGAATTCTGACTTTGACAATCTTCTCTGCCAGCCTCGATCATATCATCTTCCCCTTGATCATTTCCGAATTGATCAAAGTCAATTTGAAAAATTGAACTCTCTCTACTCAACTGCTCTGCCTCCTCTGCTGACTTCATGTTGTCAGCTCGGTTGTCAGGTGTCTTCTGGCATTTGCCGAATGATAATTCAAAGTTTATATCAGTCTATACCAGTCAAACTAATTTATTTTATTGTGGAGAAAAAAGGGGGAATAAAGGAAACTTGCATTTCCCAAGTACAGAGATTTTTTTTTAAAAAACGCTAGGTGGCGAGCTTGTAGCCACCCACCGCGCACCCAAGGGTGCGCAGCATTCCCAGAATGCAAAGCGCGTCTCAAAGCTTTGTCATAGTTTTGTTTTTCTGAGCACGAGGATGGCGTCGATGGAAGGAAAGAAACACGAAATAAGCTTTACAGGAGCAGCAATATACATCCAAAACAAGAAATACATCGAGAAGGAATGAAGGCCAGGCTAACAACGACCGAGCGGTGCTTCATGAAGGCGAAAGGATTCGTCTAAGGTATGGTATTCTAGTGTAAAGAATTGCATAGATGTGAATGTGTATTGTGCCTGTTTGACCGATATCAAAGCTGTCGGTCTACTCAATTGTCGTCCGACAACATGTTTACCATTGTCAGCGAGCATTCCTTCGGTATTTATGGTTTAGTACGTAAACTGTCAATACGTTCATACTTTTTTTAGCCAATGTTTATCAGCTGGCTTATTTGAGTTGTGTATTGGGGGCTAAGCAATGAGACGTATATGTCATTGATGTCATTGCCGATGACTGTCAATGAAATTGTTGATATGTTCAAACTTTAGCCAATGTTTATCAGCTGGCTTATTCGTGTTGTGTATTCGTCCAAAGCAATGAGTTGTATATACCATTGCAACCTACCTGCAATGAAGTTTTAGCCAATAGTAATAATTTTTTCTCTTAACATTACATTCTTAACTAAACTAAGGGTACAGTTCTAGCAAGTGAGTTATTTATTTTTTTAAAGAAACAAAAGCACTCTGGTTATTATTATAAATATATCCCCACTGATGACATCCTAACTGACAGCATACATTGAGAGGTATTTCTTGTAATTCTTTTTCAAACATACACTACCTAAATGATTTAACCTACCAAAAGTATTTCACCAATACCAGGGCTAACTGTTTAGGTTTTGGTAGACTTGGGACTGCACTCTGTCATAGATTTAAATAATACATTTCAACTTTACCCTCTTTTTTTAAAAACTCTGGTTTTTTTTTCTTTTTTATTCTCAAGGACCATACAAATTTGATTGACAGCTCAATTACTTGAACACCTGCGACCCCCCGTGGCTTAATAACCCCCAATTAAGTCTGGCTAAAAGAGATTACCCCCTAATTATCTCAATTATCTCCCCGGGGGGCCTCGGGCACTGTTTGACAGGCCCAGGCTTCCACATGATGGCAACGTACACCATCAGACCCCCCTAGACCCCCCGTGGACCCCCCATGACCCCCCCAATTTGTGATGGTGTATATATATATATGTAGTTATATAAAAGAGTCAGTATGTTATCATCTGGTATCATTTAATTTAAGAGTCATATACTTGGGACCAGAAAGGATTTCGTGGTTCTTCTCTGGGATTTTAGAAAATTGTTTGTGCCAAATAAAATTTATTTGATTGAAAAAAGAACCAGTATGATTTCAAATGATATACGTGTAGAGTGCAGACAAACCAGAGCTTGTACTAACATCGAAACCTACAATTTTTTTTAACTGAGCACTACAAATAATGTTTAAAAAAAATCCTGAATGAGGATTACTTTTGCCACTGTGATCATGGTTATAATTTATTTATTACTTTCGTCTTACAGTGGATATAGGAGCTACGTTGAACTGGAATTGTACAGCTTGAAGTTGAACGTTCATGCTCGTCAGAGGTCATTGAAACTCTTATGAATCTTCATCACACTTAATGACATTCAATGGATCAATCAGTGAGTATATACAGAACTTATGCCGCTGATTGATATTTTGAAGCTACTGAATTCAGGAATGATTCCTATTTCTGTTGAGGCCTTGGGTTTGACATCTTTCAGCTTGTTCATTCTGATTTCTGAAGAACGTTTTTCTCAAACACAGAACGAGTGATCCAGTAGTTTCGTCGCAGAAGTCCAAGGGTCCACTCTACACCCAGGTGAGCTTCGCAATGAATTTCACGGACGATCTTCTCTGACAGCTCATTCTTGTGCGGCAGGATGACGGGAAATTTGGTGGAATCAGGTAACTCAGCGTGGCGAAGTCTTCCTCCGACGCACAAAAGACCTTCCTTGCTAAGCACAGGACACAAATCATTAAGTGAGCTGGATTGATTGACTGGATGACCATGCGTGAGATTACTCAGTTCTGTATCATATGAGCTGGCTTGAACATGTTTCAAGATGACAATTTCTGCGGATTTGAACTCCTGAACAGACAGCATTTCATTCTTCAATTTGCATTTTGATTTTAGAATGTCCTTCAGACGTAACAACCAAGCTACAGCTCGTCGTAACTTGGTCCAGCTTGAGAAATGTTCAATCAACATGTCAAGAGGATGAGAATCCGCAACTGCAACATGAGTCACAACACCTGCTTCTGGGCCTTTCTTTACCTCAGGATCATCACGACATATTGCTGCATCAAAGTTACCTTCGGTTGACTTCCAGTCTGACTTGAATGTCCTGATGAAATCTGGTCCTCGAAACCACTTTCGCTTGTCCATGTTTCCAAGGGTTTGACCTCGAGATATGACGTCCGCTGGGTTTTCCTTGCCGGAGACGTGGTGCCATTGATCTGGTTCAGTCAATCTGCGAATTTCACCCACTCGATTAGAAACATACACATGAAATCTCTTAGTGCTGTTCTTGATATACTTCAAGGTAATTTCGCTGTCACTCCAGAAATAGGATCTGGCCAAATCAATGCTCATTTCCTGACGTAACATGGAATCTATCCGAGCAGACAATACAGCAGCTTGAAGCTCTAGACGTGGTATCGTTACATTTTTGATGGGTGCTACCCGACTTTTGCTGAATACCAAGGCAGTGTTTATCTCACCCTTCTGGTTGATACTTCGGAGATAGCTACAGCTTCCATAGGCCTTTTCGCTGGCATCGCTGAAATGGTGCAATTCGTGAAACGAATCGTTGAATCTTGTAGGCTTGACACAACGTGGAACTCTCAGCCTTTTCAGATCACTCAAACTCTCCAGCCAGCTTGTCCAGGAACGCTGCATCTCCAATGGAATCTCTTCATCCCAAGTGAGCTTCAGCCGTGTGGCGTCTTGCAAAAGAATCTTTCCAGCAATAAGTACAGGAGACACAATGCCTAAAGGATCATACATGGTAGAGATTATGCTAAGCATTTTCTTTCTATCAACCTTTTTACAATCCTCAACATTTAAATCGAACCAAAACTCATCATCTTGAAAATTCCACCTGACACCTAATGCTTTACTTTCACAGTCTTGTACCAAATCTTTACACTCTTTGGCACGGTCTTCTTCTGGAACTTGACTATTTACAAATCGATCACTGCTAACAAATTTTGTCAGACTAAAGCCGCCCTTCTGCAAAAGGGATTTTACACCATTTATGACATGTACAGCTTCATCGCAAGAGTTCACAGATTTTAAACAGTCATCAACATAAAATGAATTCAAAATCGTGTCGTCCACAGATTCGTCGTTTCCACCATAATCTGTAACAGTTCGTCTCAAGGCGTACGTTGCAGCGCTCCCCGACCATATGCCTCCGAACAGGTGTCTTGTCATGCGATAGTGGCTGAACGCTCCATCTTCATTGACCCACAAGAAACGCAATGCATCTCTATCACTTTCAGGCACTAGCACTTGATGATACATGGACTCAACATCAGCCATGAACGCAACAAAATTCTCTCTAAAGCGTAACAGCACATGCACAAGTTTGTTGTTAACCTCAGGACCTTGGTGAGATTTTTGATTCAGAGATTCACCCTGAAACTTTGCCGAACAATCAAATACAATTCTGAACTTTCCCTTCTTGTTAAACACACAGTGATGAGGCAAATACCAAGCTTCACATTTCTTAATGTCATAAATTGGCACACGTTCAGCATAACGCTTATCAATGAGAGACTGAATTTCACAATCATACTTTTCGAACAGTTCACCCTTTTTCAACTTAACACACAGTGACTTCATTTTTGCTTCTGCCAATGTGATGTTGTTCGGAAGGTGGATGTCGTTCTTCCATGGAATGGGCAGTTCATAATGACCACCGATGAGTTTCGCCTGAGTATCCCACAATTTCTGTACATCATGGTCGGCCTCAGATGTCTTCTGACCATTGGTTGTGCAGACGTCGCTCTCGATATCCCAGAGCCGATTGATGTCTGCCTCCACAGACGACACAACAAAATGACTAGTGACACTTCTACGGACGGGATTGTTAGTAAGGGCTGGGCCATTCGCAGACCAACCAAACATTGTTCTCACAGCGAAAGGGTCACCTCCACGTCCCCGCCGAGTTTCCAAAGGGACAAGGGCTTCACAGTGATCTTGACCAATTAATATGTGAACATCACCACTGACAATACTCAAATCTTGCAGATGCTGATACTTAGCGAAATCAATTGCTGGAGAACTCACAGGTATGCTGTCAACCACATAAACGTTGGACAATTTGAGAGAAGCTTCACCATCTCTTGACATCAAATTTAAGCTGACAACTTTGGCAGATTTTCTTTCACCTTCCCTACTCATAGTGTTAAGAACATAATTTACATCACTGCCCTTCAGTCCAAGCGAATCGGCTAGCCATTTGGAACAAAAGGAACTGTTGGACGCTGTATCAAGCAGTGCTGAAACTTCTTTTCCGTCATTTACAATAACCGGAACTGTAGGCACAATTACATTCACATTGTCATTAACCTTTGTCTGATTGCTTACAACTTCACGAAAACCATCGTTGTTACCACTTTCACTGACATGAATGAATTTTGTGTGTCGAGCGTTACATCCCGGCACAGAACACACAGATTGCTTTCGACAATTAGCAACACTATGATTGTCAAGAAGACAGTTCTCACACAATTTACGCTGGTGAACAATATCAAGACGCTCCTTGGGCTTCATTTCTTTGAACTTTTGGCAATAGAACAGACGGTGAGCATTACCACACAAAATGCAGGGTTTCTGCTTGCGCTTTTCTGGACCAGCTGATGTCACGAAAGATGAAGTTTTAACGGTTTTCTTGTCCTCCTTCACAGCATGGGCAAACGAAGCGCTGTCCTGACCGTACACAGGATCCATAGCATCTTCAGCAGCAAATTGCACAAACTTCACAAACTCAGCAAATGGAGGATATCCTGACTTATCCCTCTTCGAGTCCATTGCCTTTTGGCGCCACTTGTTTCTGAGATGGGACTGTAAGCGACCAGCAATGGCGGAAATGGAACCATGAGTGTCTATTTCTTGAAGCTTATCGAGATTCTTCAAAATTGAATAACCATCATTCAGTTGATCGGACAGCTGTTGGAGGGCCTGTGCAGATTTAATCCTACTTCCATCCCTCAAATTTCGAATGACTATGTCAGCAATTATGTAAGGGTCCCCAAATCTGACCTTCAAAATTTCTCGTGCCTGTTGATAGCCTGCTTCACCTCCAACAAGTACACAATGAGAAATTGCATCGTGGGCTTTGTCAATGGTACTTTGTAACAGTCTTGTTAACTTTACACTGGCATCCATAGTTTTCTTATCGACTGCTTCGTCAAAAGTGGCACAAAAAATATGATACTTCAGTGGATCGCCATTGTATTTTTCAATTTCAAGCTTTGGCAAGTTCATAAAACTAGCAAGTTCATTGGCCACAGAAATTTCCATTTTTGGGACTTTATCTTCAATTGAGCTCACCTCGGTTGATTTAGCGTTATTGTCGAAGAGGCCCTTCATTGCAGACAACGCGGTGATGTAACTATCTTCGGCTTTATCGAACCATGTATCACTTTCTGCGATTTCGGCTTCCTCGGTGAGTAGATCGTGATATGCGTCATGAGCTTCTTCCATTGCAGCGTACTTCTGTTTAAGACGACCTCGGCGTTCTTCCACCTCGTCTTTGATGCCGGATCTGACAAGTTTCATAATGGTGTTGATCTCTTTGGTCAGCACAGACTTCTTTGCAGCTCTCTTCTTGGAGGCATCAGCTTTTTGTTCTGCTTCATTCATCTTGGAGGGTGCGACTGTAGTTTCTTATTTACTGTAAGAATGACGTAACGGTTGACTTGATTTCCCCAATAAGTTTTATTTACGCACAAAGCAGAATGTAATTGACGTGTTCAATGTGGTAAATCTACAAATAAAATAAATATCACAGTATAAATACCTTGTATAAATAATTGTTAAACTTTACAGATAAATCATAAGTGAAAAATAAATATGGTAAAAATGCATAAATTCAAGTAAACAAGTTTCTAAATTCACAATATCAGATATGGGTAAAAACAACTTACAAGAAACTATGGGGCAACATCACAACCCTCATTGACTTGATAAACTTGACATTAGTTGGCCAATACTACACATGGCACTGACAGGTGACCTGGAAATTTCCAAGTAAAACCCTCATTAAATAATAGTTCTCAAAATACATAAATTTATAATCTATACATGATCTATTCAATCATATGAAATCTAATAAATTGACTAGGAAATAAATGAGATATTTAAAGGCACACACCTGATTTAGACCAGATAAAATTCTAGAGACATGCTGCTCCTGGCATGGTTTTGGCTGCAATGGGCAGTTGGATTTGAAATCTTGGCCAGTGGCCAAGTGGTCATGGGCCAGTGATTACAGGTGAGCCAGCATGAGCATGAAGATGGCACAGCCACTCTCATTAATTAATTAATACTAATCAAGCCATGATAATAAATAAATCAAACCATGATAATAAATTATTTTTGTTAACATAAAAATAACAATCTCCTCAATGGAACTGACTCCAGCTGTTTCAAGTGAGATTTTCTGTTTGTGTTTCACACAGTTTTAGTACACACATTCTTAAAGTCCAATTCTCTGCATCCAGATGATTTGGATCAGATGATCCACATAATGATCATTTTTATAGAAACAAACAAATACGTGAATGGCACATTTTCTCAGAGGAGGGCTCTGCTCAGACGACAGGACAATGGGCCAACAATCGCAGGGTCCCTGGTTTGATTCCCACTATGATTTTCTAACAAATGTTGGCCACATCACCGGATCATCCTCCCGTCCTAATGATTCAGAATTTATGACTGGGAGGGGGTGGGGTTTGGGAGTTTTGATGGAAAATAGTGACACGCTGTGTGCAGCTTGACCAATCATTTGGCAGGATTTTCTGATGTCAGACTAAAAATGTTGTACAACTTTTTTTGTTATTTGAGAAAAGTCTACAGATATTGAATAGTATGTAAAAAAAATCCATCAGTCATCCAAGCCAGACTCTACAAGCCCTCTCTATTTTCCGATGCCGCTCTCTGTGGCAGAGGGACTCTGAAATACAATCTCCCAATGAATGTTGAAACAAGTTTCAGAATTACTCATAAAGATTGGCTTGTTGTTTTTGGATTTGTTATTAATTATCGACAATTGTTCTCTTATTTTATTTTATTTCACCTATTGTCATTTTATAACTACTAACAGGTACTTAAGAGTGAGTATAAACTATGATTTCATTATCCAATGTTATTGTTATGAATCAATATCATTTAAAGATTCCCTCGGTTAAAATATAACTTTTTTTTTCAGTTCGTGTCTTGCTCATTTGCATGCTGCTTGTGCTCATTTGCATGATCACTCCCGGTTATTTGCAGTGAACTGCTTGCACTGCCTATTACATTTATGAAGCAGTCTTATGGAACTGTGGTTAACTTGACCAGAAAGGCTGAGAATTGCAATGGACACAGCTGTGTTGTAATATGACCATAGCAAAAAATGGCTGCATCTCAAAAACTTATCATCTAATAGACCTTTTTTTAAAATTTAAAATGAACGTATTTTAAAAATTGAGCAAAGAAAAAATAGATCAAATTTAACAAGTTTTGAACAATAAAAGTTTATGTGGCTCTACAGCTTAATATACTTTCATCATTTTTTAGCCTATTTTGTAAGGGGCCACATTATTATTAATTTGCCTGAAATTTCCATGTTTTCAAATTTTGACTCATATGTGGAATCGCGTAAGAGAAATCCATCAGCCACTCCAGCTGTCGCAGTTCAACAAGAGAGCATCTCATACTCGGTGTGTTACTCTGACACTTCGTCTTCAGCTTGACCAGAAAGTCAAGTATTGCAGTGGACACAGCTGTGTTGCCACATGACCATGGCTAAAAATGGATGTCACAAAGAGACGGATATCAATGTGACAGGTTACTAATACAGTACCCATGTCTATAATCTCTCATTCTCTCTGTCTATATCTTCCTATATTTGAGTATCTTTCTGTCTTCCTTGCATTCTTTCTTTATCTTTCTATCTCTCCTGCTATATGAATTGGTCATGGTCTTTCTCTGAGAGTCTCTATCTCTCTCTCTTTGCAATTTGCATGTCAATCTTTATATATTTATATACATATATTGCAAAAAGAGATTTCCAAATTTTCTTTCAGTGAAATATTATGAAAGGGACAAATGATGTGTTTATTTTGAAAGGATGTCGACTCTCACAAAAAAAAAGTTGATATTGCGAAATGTGTATAACAGGTCTATAGCGTAATAACACTTACATATACAGAGGTAAAATGTAAAAACCTTTGAGAAATGCCTCTAACAATAAGTTAATCAATATTCAAGACGAGGGTTGGTTTCATTCACTCAGGAAAATACAAGGTGGTTTCATTGAGATATTTTAAGAATAGGAATACTATTCATAGGTCTGAGGCAAACGTGACTGGTGTTTTATTGCTTATTTACATTGTTTTGGCCTTTACTTTTGCATTGGCTGATTGATAGCACAAGAGGCTAGTCTGGACTGAGTCTGGGTCTGGTGTTTGCCCTCTAAACAAAACCTCAGAAAAGAAAGAGGGAAGTTCCCACGCAGACAGAAAAACAACAAATACTCAGTGATGCCGTCATACCAGGAACTATATCATAACACAATTGGAAAAAACAGAATGCTTGAAGAGCAAAAAAAAAAAGAACTAGGATGCTGTGGGTTATCCAGTGCATGTCTCAGACTCTGCATTCAAATAATTGTAACCAATTTCTTCAATCGAGTACAGGGTATGCCATGAAATGCATTTTTCCAGGACCTCCAAGTTTTTAAAGTTGTTGCAACCTTGAGTGTTTGTTTTAAAATTGATTTCGTAAGATTTTTGCTTTTTTTTCATTCATTCCTCCTGGAACTGACATTCAAGCTCAGAGAAGTGCTTATAACAGCATTAGGACATATAAATATCGTCTTCTTGAAACTCTACATGTAGGCCTAACGTTTTTGAATAATGATTATCATCATGGTACAGTGTAAGTCATTACTTTATCCTCATATTCTATCCACATATCATTTTCTTGACTTGAGTTACAAAAGAATTGCTAAGTTGATGAATGCATGTTATTAGGAATTAATGAGATAATTGTGAAGATCAACAGTGTAGGCAGCTTGGCTTTTTTGTAATTGACCAATTCATTCTTTATACTCAGAACTATTCGTATTGAATCGTGTGTTCAAACTAATTGGCTAAATCTGATGTCAGAAATTTTGAAGGATCTACATTAACAGTTGAAGTGATAATAGGTCCTGACATTAAGTTTTGCTGATCAAAAATTAATTGGACCATGAATATTCTAGTGTTGTCCTCAGCAGGTCGCATATTTCAAAGAAATTGCAGGCAGCTATGTGCATGTACAGTGTTTAGTGCCTGTAAATATGAGGGCCCCATGATGTCATCAAAATTAAAATTTAGTTCATAAACTGGGTATTATGGCACCAGGCCTTTTTTGTAGGGACCATCTCAGATCTGTGTTGCATACTCCAAATTAGGAAGTAATTGACATGGAAGGTCCCTTACTATTGGGACAAAAATAATCAGCCAAGTACTATGTGTCATCAATTTATGTGTACTGCAGTGGTGTTCTACTTGAGGGTACATGTTCTTATTGAGTTGTGGACAGCGTTCTTATTGAGTTGTGGACAGCGTTCTTATTGAGTTGTGGACACGTTCCAATGGAATATTTATGAGTAAGTGTCAAAATACTAAAATATTCAACTTCTCACAAAGTTCTGCTCTAATGTTCATAAGCACATGGAAAGGGTAACAATCAAATATGCAAGTCAGAATTAATTGTTATAGAAATAGAAATTTCATGTTCATGATAGATAATGTCAAAGGCTCATTGCCTGGTTTGGTATCTGTGATTCCAACACTCGTATTTAGGCATGCCTAATCATGAGGTAACAGGTAGGTTTGTTAAATCACAGTTATATGAACGGTACATTGGATGTAGATGTAACAGCACATACATAAGAAATCAATAGAATATTACAGATATGTGTTCGAAGAACCTCATATTTAATACTAGGTCCCTACAATTCTTTTTTAAAAAGAATTTCTTGTTTAATGGCCTTACAATATCCCTAGCAACCATACTGACCAATCAGAGCCTCATAATGCTGTGAGGTCATCACTTTACTGCCTATTGTGTAGGTCTACAAAACATCAGATATTTAATTCATGTGGTCCACAATGACGAACCACGTGCATGGTGTGAATCAGATGAGTTTTGCCTGATATCCAACAATAGACGGTGAAGTTCTGACAAAAAACTATGTGATTCACACCATGTGGTTCATCAGTGTGAGCCACATGCATATAATTATCTGACATTGTTATGTAAACAATGGGCAGTGAAGTGATGATATCACAATATTTTGAGGCTGTGATTGGTTGGTGTGGTTGCTAGGGATCCTTTTTAGGCCACTCAAACAAAACAGTGCCTCTTCAAATTATTATTATTTTTGACTGGATATCAATTTTTATTGTGGGATATAAATGAAACTTAATAGGAGTGTGGTTCACAGCAATGAACCTAACCCATGTCAGGTCTGCTGCAGAATAGACACTCGTCCTTCAGACTTGTGTGTTGTATTCTTCCGCGACCTGACATTCATGAGGTTCATTGCTGTGAACCACACTCCCAATATTAAAGTTTTATCATAAACTCCAACGGCTATTGTGGAATATAACAAAAGAAAGTATATTAACAACATTTCTTCAAAACTACCAGGTAATAACTTATTTAAAACTAATTTAGACAAATATAGATCAAAATCTATAAAGAACAAAAGGCCCTGTTCACGAGTGTATTCAAGAGTGTTAGGAAATATTGATACCCGCTATTGCATGTTGGCCGTGAAAGTGCTGATTAATGGGTTTATCTATTAAGTTTGATGCACTGTCCTTAATTTTCAAATATGGCACAGTGCACACCTCTAGTTCTAACCTGTTTGCATTAAAGTGAGAGCAAAATAACTATAAGAGTGAGAATAAGAATAATGCAGTGATTTGACAAGGTGTTTTATGACTGACATCCAGTCATATTGTCTAAAAGGAAGTCCACCAACTATCTATTATTTTACAGATGATTTCATATTTTGTAGACAACAAGACTGAATGTGCATTTTCTCCTGGGACAATTTATTCTATTTGGAAAATGATGTTGGTCTGATAGTAAAATGCTAGGCTGCCAATCACTGGTTCTGGGTTTCAAATCTAGCTCTGGCCGGGTCAACTTGGCCCATGTTGGCGGCTATTTAAAATTATCATAATTTGTCTTAGAGCCGTGTCCTCCTCCTGCACCAATTAGCCTACCAAGTGCATAAATACAAGATGCACAGCCCAATCATCCATCCATCTTTGTTTTTTTTTTCGAAAAAATTGGAGTATCACCTTTAAAAAAATGCTGTTACTGATAGTTGGCCCAAACGTGCAAATGATTTTTGTCATCAGGATACACTTTTTTAAAGTTTTCAAGAAAAACACATTTCGTAAAAAATTAAATGTATGTGATCCTAACCTACTAACACTACTCTGAAACACAGGACAGCTTTTTGTATCATAGGCCTATTGCCATTTTTCTGTGTAATATGATGAAAAATCGAAGTGTGCAAATAATTTCTGTGTTGACTGTAGGTACAATACTCCATTCCGGAGGAGTTCATTTTGTCTTGCTGCCAAAGAAAAAAAAACAAAAACACCATGTTAAGATCTTTGAAATTACAGCGCTGATGAGCAGTTTCCTGAAATAAGCACTATATAAATCCATATTATTATATTATTATTATATATCGAAGTGCTTACAGAACTGCACATTGGAATGTTCCTCGTTGGGTCATATCCCTTGTCTTGCCATGTTTTTTGCGTTACTCATAAGTAGTTAGTAACATTGTATTCTATACTTGCAATGCTATCAAAATAGGTCAATGAACGGGTCACACTTCTCGTCACTGAGGTCACAAGTTACCCAATGACAAATTTGCATTTCATTTCTATTTGATGGATGAGGCCTTTGTGATGTCATTGATGTTCAAAAACAGCTTCATGAAGTTCTCGTAGTTCTTCAAGTGCTAGCCCAAAATCTAACTGAATGATTGCAACTCTCCTGCCACTTGGTCTGCCCTGCAACAAGCACTGCTGGCAAAGTTCAGTAAGTTCTGCTGATGCTGACCTGATGCCGACCTGAGCAGGGACGCCACTGGCTACACTTTTAAATTGACCAATGGCAAATTTTGGTATTCAAATAATTGTGACCAATTTCTGCAGTCTAATAGATGTTGGTTCTGTGTGTGAACAAATATTTTAAAAGTGATTTCTAGCGATTTTTGTGATACCTTTCATTGCTTCTTTTCAGAGCTGACATTTAACTGATTTAAGTTCAGAGGAGTGTGGTTAACAACACCACAAATATTTTATGCATTGTCATTTAAATTTAAACTTTGAATATAGGCCTGATGCTTTTAAATAATGATAATCATACTTTTGCCATGTAAGTTGTTTCTTTATCCTCATATTCTATTCATTATCACTATATTGACTTAAGTTACAAAATAATTGCTATAAGTTGCTGAATGCATGTTATTAAGAATAATGAAACTGACATGTAGGCCTATATGCATTCTCAATGTGAAACTTAAGACTCATCATCAATTAATGAGATAATTGTGAAGGTTAACAGTGTAGGCAGCTTGGCTTCTTTGTAATGGACCAATTCATTCTTTACACTCAGAACTATTCGTATTGAATTGTGTGTTCAAACTAATAGGCAAAATCTAATGTTAGCAATTTTGGAGGATCTACGTCAACAGTTGAAGTGAAATTAGGTCCTGACATTGATTTTTGCTGATCAAAAATTAACTTGACCATGAATATTCTAGTCTTGTCCTCATAAGGTAGCACATTTCAAAGAAATTGCAGCTAGCTATGTGTGTGCTTGTTTAATGTCTATAAATATGAGGGCCATATGATGTCATCAAAATTCAAATAGCAAACAACATCAACAACTGTCCGACAAACTGGGTATTATGATAAAACTTGCTGTGAAACATACTCTCATTACAGCCTTCCACTTTGATAAAGAAAAAGAGTGGACTGTTGCACTGTGAAAATGTCACTTGGTGTATCATCATCCTGATGACTTGTCATGATCATGCCCAATACTTTCAATGTTAATTTGATTTAAGGAGACGAATCCCGCTTGTTGGTGACAGCCAAACAAAGGATTATGTATCTGATTTTCACTCTCTGAGATCAGTTTTGACAAGTAAAATGGCCTCCTGTTGATCATGACTAATCAAACAGCCTCTATGTTTCCCATGTTGAAATAGAGAAGATGACCCTTCATCAGCTATCATTAGTCAAGAAATGCATTTTTCACAGTGAACTGATCCTCATTGTGTCTATATCAAAGTGGAAGGCTGTAAGCTTTATTTGTAGGCTTACCCCACATTAGAAATGTATACCTCCACGCAGTCAAAAGAAGTAATTTCACGAGGCGCCTGGCCTCTTGTATTTGAAGGGCCTTACAATATCCCTAGCAACCATACTTGACTGACAAATCAGAGCCTCACAATGTTGTGATGTCAAAACTTCACTATCCATTGTGCACATAACAAATAGGATAATTATAATTTATGTGGTCCATGGTAGGAATCAAATGGTGTTTGCCCGAAATCCACAGGCTATTGCGGGATATCAGAAAAGAAAGTATCTTAATAACATTTCATCATAACTACCAAGAACTAACTTATTTTTAACTAATATAGATCAAAATCTATATTTAAAAAAAGGCTCTGTTAACGAGTGAATTGAAGAGTGCTTTGGCAATATTGATACCTGTAATTGCATGTTGTACTTGAAAGAGCCGATTATTTGCAGAACATTTTAAATAAGTGGGTTTTTAGGTTTCTCCTGAAACACTCAAGGGTCTCTGTTGTACGAACACTCTGAGGCAACTTGTTCCAGAGTTTCAGTACTGCAAAGGAGTAAGCTCGATCTGCAAATCTATTTTGACTGTTGGAAGCTGGTTCTCTTAACAAATGCTCGCTGTTACTTCTCAGATTACGGTCTCCATTTGGTTTCAGCTGGATCAGTTGTTGCATGTACAAAGGTGCTTGGCCATTTAGTGCCTTCCAAGTTGTTGTCGTCAGTATAATTTGAATTGTTTGTGGCAGGAATAGGCAGCCAATGAAGTTGGTTTCTGTGTGAGCCAACACTGTCTTGTCATTTAAATCTCTCTATGAGACGAACTGCTGAGTTTTGAGTAACCTGGAGTCTTTTCACTAAATATTGAGATATGCCACACAAACAACATTCCCATAGTCCAGATGTGGTGTAACCATGCAGAGCATTTACAGCAGTTTTAATGGTATCTTTGTTCATGGACTTTCTAAGTTTGGAGATGTTTCGAAGATTAAAGTAGGCACTCCAGCACATTTTATTATCTTGCTTCTCCATTGCCAAAAATAATGCCCACGTTCCTGACATTCTCTACTTTTTTGATTGAAACATTTTCAACATTGATTGATGACGCTCTGAGTTTATTCAGTTGGTGTGGTGCACCAATCATGAAAAGTTCTGTTTTGTCACCATTGTTACACAATTTGTTTTCATTAAGAAATTTTCTGATTTCAGTTATATAAATGCATTTCTCCGTTTTCATGACAGTATTTTCTTGTTCTGTGAATGTTGGTTTGAATGATGAAATGAGCTGACTTTTGGTCCTGAATTTGGTTTTGAGAAGTGAATTCACTCATTGAAGCGATGTAAAAATTGAATAAGACTGGACCAAGTTTTGAACCTGGTTTTCCTTGTTTGATGAAGTACATACTCTCAAGTCAATTAATAAGTTTGTTTATTGTCACCCGTGCATCTAAATATGATAAGCACTGAATCAGCTGATTATATTCTCTTGTCTTGCCATGTTATTTTGTATGACTCATATTCTATACTTGCAATGCTACCAAGACAAGTCAATGAACGAGTCACACTGCTCATCACGAAGGTCATAATTTACCCAGTGACAAATTTAAATTCAACTCTAAGTGATGGATAAGGCCTGTTGTGATGTCACCAGTGCTAAAAAAATAATTTCATGTAAGCACTCGTCATTCAAGTGCAAGCACAAAAACGCAGAATGATTGCATCTTTCCAGCCACTTGGTCCGCCAGGCTACAAGCACTGCTGGTAAAGTTCAGAAAGTTCTGCTGATGCCAACCTCAGCAGGGATGCCACTAGCTCACTTTTAAATTGACCAAAAGCTATCAGCAATCCATTCTGGTTCTTGCTGCAGATCGGCTTTGTCACTCTGGGGTATACATGTCTTCTGGTTGCTCAATTAAAATTTTTTGCAAAACTACGAATTAAATGAAACAAACTGAAAACTGGCTGCAGAGAAAATCAGTAAAACATTGACCAATTCGATACATCGGTTTTTAAAAATCCGAACACAAAAGATAATCAGATGCTTCAAGAAATAAGGTTTAATTTATTTATTTGTTGTAAATATTTTTTTTTAGAAAATCACTACTCGTACAGGCTATACAATGAGATCATAGCAGATAACACATTCAATAAATAGTAAAAAAACAAATAAAGCAGCGTACACTGCATCAACTAAATAAATAATACATGTAACCACAATGTATATTGTATATGCAACAATATTCAATGGAATTCAATAAATAGAGATATGCAATCTACAATGGCTGGTACTGGCCCAGCCTCTATGCATGACAATAACTGCGTATGTTTATGATGAGGGTTTAATGTTTATCACACATCAGTTACACATCAGACTAGTATGAAATTCAGAGATAGAAGCAGAAAACAAGTTCCACAACACAGTTGTTTCACAAGTTGAAAAGTAAATAGGACTACAATTCTGTTTGAATGCAACTAAACACTGTCCATCCCAAAGTTGAGGGAGAACTGGACTTGAAGAATGGTTTTAACAACAGAATGGTGTTTGAGAAAATGAATATTCCTGGCCCGTAAATGAGATCTGGCATGAAATCACAATGTGAGTCACTCAGTTCAGGTGTCGCTCTCTCCCACTCTCTCTCTCCTTTCTTTCTTTCTCGGCTTCTTTCATCCTCTCTTGCTGATCAGGTAGGCACCTTAATGGGTGCACGTGGCACTGGCGCCATCTTGGGTTATGATGACGTCATGGCCACGTGCAGCCAATAGCAGTTGGGTCCTTGTCGTCTAGTTGGGTAACGTGTCCATTCAGGCCAACATCTGCTTGCAGAATGCAACCACATTGTCCTGTTTTTTGCAACAAGCCCTATAAATCTTTACATCCCCAACCAATTTCCCACATAAATAGCAGTTCGTATATTGTTGTACGTTTTGGCTGCAGTGTTCTTCTCTTGCTCGCGTCACTAAACCGTACGGTCGGGCTGATCGGCTGAACAACGGGTGGGCCGACACTGTTACGGCGGCCAGGACCATCAGTAGCCAGAAGTACCGCCAAAATTGCTGCATCTGCAAAACAAAGAGATCAAATTAACCTATTATGTCAATCCTTGTTTATACATGTAAATGTATAGCATGGTATTGCTTTGATGGGACACCGGAGCATTGGATAAGAAATGCTGGCTATGCAGTTTAACAGAGCTGCATCCAGGCGGTGTTCTAAAATGAAGTCTCAAACACATTTAAAGGCAACAGACATCAAATGTATTCATAATGGTTTCACATTAGAGAGAAAATTAAAAATATATGAAAAGAAACTACACACATTGCAAACTTGAAGAAAAGTCAATATAAGAAGGAAGTGTTTCTTTGTAGTTTTTAGGCCTGTTACGACATACCCTGGAATCACGTGTTTCTAATAACGTGGCCAGCCCACTCAGCAATGCATACCACATCATTTACAACATCACAAGTTTCCAGCACCAATACAAGCTAATACAGTAACACAGAGGGCAAGGTGGGTGTATATGCAAGCTCCAGGGCTCCCAAGATAAGACTGTTCAAGCTGTCTCCAGGTGAAATGACATGTTTACTTGACAAAATGTGACAAACAGTCCAAAAGGGAATGTGACAAGTAGTCCCACAGTAAATAAGGTTACTGGGAAACAATGGCGTGAAGTAATAGTATATCCGACAATAACAAGATAGTAATTAAATTCTTATCGACGTAACAAGCATTTTCCTCTTTCATGGAACTGATTGCCTACCCTAGGCATTGCCAGATGGCAAATATGCAACCAACAATAACATTACTCTTGATGTATGATATTGCTATCACATTAATATATTATTTCCAATCATGACCAAAACTCTTCTAGTGAATATCTTAAGATTTTAACCTTGACAAAAATTCAAGTTTATCCAGGGTCCTCAAATGTGTTATGTAATTATGCAAATGAAGATAGTGTATCATATCAAGGGAACTCAATACTTAACAGAAAACATCCATCTTTTTTAGTTTCTGCATCTCAAATTTTGAACTTTTTAGGAAAGAAAAGATGTACCAACTACTTATCATTGAGCAACCTTCTCAGAAGTGGTCAAATTCTCAAAGTCTGTTTACTTTCTTACACATAAAATTCCCAATTGAGATTGAGTCAACTTTGGACCTTTCATGTTTGCTGAAGTTTTGTTATTATGATAATAATTGAACTTTGTCACTTCAGTTCTGAGACTCCCTTTTCAAAACACTTACAGGTCAAACCAGGAAACAGACCTTTAATATCTGGTTCAATGTATTCATATTCGTGGTTTTATCAAATAAACACACAATTATAATATGCCTAGATATCCACCTACAATGTCCTAAATCCTGATAATACAGCTTGATATCTGGAAAGAGTGGTTGATTAACTCTTTTTTGTTGATGTTATCTAATAATCAAGCTATATTATCTAATAACTTTAGTTGTGAGAATTATTAGAGAGTAAAGTTGTGTAGTCATACATATCAGTAATATGGAATTCAAATCAATAACCCCACTTAACATGATTAATAAGAACATCATGGTGCACTCTTTATTAATGCAGGCCCATGATTCCCTGTTTATTGTCTTGAATCAATATTAAATAATTCAAATGCCCACGAGGAAGCCAAATATGCTCTTTTTTTGCAGTTTATTCAAATTACTATACATATTATAAGGTGAATGACTGTGCATCTTGGTATGTCATAATATGCTGCCAGAGCAGACAACAACAATTAGACAAACAAGAAACTTTGTTTTGCCAACTATATACATGTCATGTAAGCAAATTCCTTGGTCTGAAGTTTGAACTAAATGCTGATGACGATGGATCATCATATTTCATGAGATGTGATGATGTGTCATTTTATTCCAGGAAAACTGTCAATCAACTTCAATTAAATTGTGTGAGAACATTGTTGTCAATAAAGAAACTAGTTTGGGTATTCGTCTGATTATGATATGACCCAAATAAACAGCAATAGCTATGAATGATTTGGTAAAAATTATTTTCAATGGACGACTGCCAACCTTGGAGGAACAGTAATTTAAAATATTCTCATAAGACTTAACTTCTAAAAGAAGTTAAAGAATTGATCACTCAAAGTTCAAGTGATTGCCCATGGAATGTTCTAAGTCAATATAGGTGTCACAGCAAAGTAATGTTTGTTTGTGGGAATTATTGATCAAAATATATGGGACGAGGGTTTGCAGAAAGTTCTGACCAATTTTTCTGAGAGATGCTTATATTTAAGCTAGAGTCTTCAAATTTTCAGGAATACATCATGAGGTATCAAGAAAAGAAATGGCCGAGGGCCTTTGGGACACAATAAAATTAAAGTTGTTATTTTGCTGCCATGGAAACGGCAAGATGGGGAACCCAGCTCAGCTCATTTTTCTAGTGAACTTGGCATTGTGTTTTCGCTGAAATATAGGGTTAAATTATGTTGGAAAAGACTTCAGACCTGTGCAGGCCTAAATGGATTGTGATATTTTCAGAATCAATGGCTATACACCCGAGTATTGTACTGTGAAAATTTCATTCATATACGTCAAAATGACAGGTCTGCTACAAAAATTGGTCCAAACTTCTTGAACACCCCTCGTACATGTTTTAAGGAACAATGAGATACGATCTAGCTAAAGTTGGGTACTTCTGCTCCAACAGTGAGGAAAATAAGTATTTGACCCCTACCATATTTTCTTGTTCGGGCACTTGCGCTTGCTGCAAAACTCTGAAATTTCTCAGGTAGAGTTGGTCCAACATTAGAAGACAGGTAATGCACAAAAATTAAGTGAAAGAAGCATTATGTGACACATTTGCATAAAAATCCCAATAGTCTTTGGAAATAAGTATTTGACCCCTCGTTTGCAAAGGGTTTATCACCAGACTTTAAAAAAACAAACACTTGGAAGACTATCATAACTGAAATTAATTGCAATCAAAACCTATTTCAATTGTTTTCCTCCCATTTCATTTAGCTTTTTATGCCCTCAATAGCAGCTCCTATAATTTTTTGGTATTTTCTTCAATCTGAAGTTGCGCTGTAGAAAAAAAATATCACAAGACACGAGAAACTTGATTTTTGACTGACGCTAGGTATGTCTGGGCCTGTAGGAGACTTGTACAATACAACCCAATGCTATCTCTATACCAGAACTTTGCAGAGGCTCCAGTTCACTATTTTCTGTCATTCAAAGGATTCAGATTCAAAGTATTTAATTGGTATACTTGTGCAGACCCTGAGATTAAAGGTCCACTATCTCTTCAGGGGCACCCCATGATCTGTTATACCAATTATCTGTTATGCAGCAGGTGCCGGCTGGCTGGCAGACTGTCAGCTGGAATGTTCCGATTTTTGGCTTCCAACTGATTAAATTTTGCAGTCAGGTAATGAGAAAGCAGTTGAGGTGGCTGGCTGGGGAAAAAAAAATCTATATCAGACGGCTGGGAGGTGCTGAATGACGCTTGGGCTGGCTGGCAAACCAGCTGGCAGCATAACAGATATTTTCTCCCAGTTGCATAAAAAAAATGAATATAAGTGTCACAAAAGATGTGCAACCAGGAGCTTACACTGATATGGGCATTATAATAACACACTGTCGTGAGGTGCCCTGTCTCTTTATTGATAGTCATCCGCATGGGACCTTTAGGGGCAGGCATCTTCCGGACAAAGTTTAGACTGAGTTTGTGGTCCATCAGGCTGTAGCCTATACATGCTGCCTGTGCAAAGTTTGGACGCTGTAAAAAAGGTACAAACATTACCATGCACTTTTGCAAAAGTTTGCAGGAAATTGCCAGGAATGGGCTGTTGTAGGTACCCTTAGACCAAAGTCATCCAGTGTTATATCCACGAAGTTTGCCGTTGTATTTCACGTTTAATGCTTACTTTACGCCAAGTTAAAAGCATCAATGAATTACCTTTACAGCATGTTATTCCATTTGTAGGCAACAACCTTTCAAGAAGTCCGTCATCTTTCAACTGACACTAAAGTCAACACAATAAAGGACTTTGTGTTCATAGGCCTAATCTCTAGATATTGCACTCCTATTCTATTCGTCAATGACCCCTGGCAACAGCACACTGCTCACAATTGCACAACATTTTTGCATTGATGGACTAAAGTTCACTCTTTGGTTTAAAGGCTGTAAGACATCACAGTCTTCATTAATTAATTGATTAATAGCTTAATTAGGCTTTAAGATATGTATCGATATTCAATTCAGGCCTACCTGGCCTACCTTTTCTTACAAGGAAAGGATGGCGTTATGAGAGTTGATCATTTTAATTCTCATATTTTAACCTGTTCTACTTTTAGATTTTCATATTAGGGCCTATGCCGGGCTATGCGTCATATGTAACACATGTCATTGTCTGACTTCGTAATAGAATGTGCCTAAAACAATTGAATTGGCATATATCTACAGTTTAGTTTCGCACGTAATAAGCTATGTAAATTCAAATGCCAGTTAGTACCATTTCGATGTGATCCATGCATTCCTTCAATTGTGCATTAATCAAGGTGTCCTCACACCAATCTCTCTGTTTCACTGCATTCTCGACATTTGCACACTTCATATCAGTTTTTTATGGCTACTAGTACTACTGTTCCTGATATCTTGACAGTTCCATGGTGCCCAACTGCCCATAACAAACACTACACAGCTCTGATTCCCATTGGAGTAGCAGTAGGCTGATTCTCCCTGGGCTCTGTGAGGGAGGGATGTACCTGTAGTACCACTGGGTTTAGATGATAGCAAATTGACACAGGAGGACTCCAGTTTCATTCATTAATCCCTTAATATCTCTACATGACTAATATTTAATTGACTCATTCACAACAAACCCATGCAAACTACATTTTATTGCATTTCTTTTAAACATTGAAAATCTGAATATGCTTGTGGTACAAAACATAACCACTATTTGGCGTATGGCAGCATCGAAAACTTCTTGCATCGCCACAAATGGAGACATTGCCTGAGGTGCAAACCACATGGCTGCGCAATTTGTATTAATGACATGTAAGCGAGCTTGTCAGAATAATCGTGAACCCATGACGAAGAGAAGAACAGTCACGTGTATTCATTGCGCAATTATGGGTCTTAATTACCTGCATTACTATGCCATGATGATATGTTATATCTTAATGCGCAGTATAATTTCAGTCGATGGCCTAATGGGGTTGTTGTGACCTTCCTACAATTGTTTACCTGCCCTATTGAACAGGTGCTAACGTCCTTCATGCCAATATGCGCAGGTGAGATTAGAGGTTGTTGCACCAAAATGACATGTCATACACATAACTTAGCTGTTAGCTGCTGTTTGAGTACTTACAGTCGTGGCATTACAACTGATAACCAAATTGCTCCCTGTGAGCTCATATCCCAACTCGCATTAATAGATAGATTGATAGAACGATAGATAGATGGATAGATATGGCAAGTACAGCCCTCTAAGCCCAGTTCTGGGCACTCATGAGGGTTGATTGATGAGATGGGAGAGAGAGCGGGAGTCCTCAACATGTTACACATTTACCCCATGTGAGGGATCCTTTACTTGCCCAGCACAGACACTGACACAATGGGCCGCCAATTCAATGTCTCATCCGAACGATATCCAGCTGGGATTTTGCTAGTGAAGGTTCACTGAAAATTCCGCATTGCCCGCAAGCAGTTAGAACCCATGCAGGCAAAGACCTTCAGCGGAGCAGGCAGGCAGGCAGGCAGGCATCTTAAGCACTCAGCCACCCAGCTGCCACTGTGATCAGTAGAAGTCCATGAATGAGTCTTTCCTTACTGACACCAATAAGGTACCCTAATGACAAGCTGACCACTCATTCAGTGTAAAAGATAGGATCTGTAGGCTAGTGACATCATTGATGTCCTCAAAAGGATCTTCAAGCTTGATTTAGACTACTCGATATCTCCAAAGCTAGATTCTCAGCATGAAAACTAACTGTCGGTCGATTATATGAGCTATAAATGTAATTCTAGTTTAAAACGTTTTTTTGTGCAAAAAAACAAAAAGCTAATGATCATGAGCACCATCAAGCAGATGCCATTTGTCAGATCGATTCATTTCCATTTCACAAGAATATTTTTGACAAATCACAAGCAGCAAAATTTCTGGGACAAAATCAAGGATGCAACATTGTTTTCTTCTTTGTCACAATTCGAGGAACACCACTTTCATTAGCAAATAGCCATCAGAGTATCCTTGGACTTCAATATTGACTCCTTGAACTCTGATGCACCACACCAAGGTGCATGTTGTCAAATACGTAAACACCATGCTGTCTTGTTTCTGATTCATTAGGAAGAATTACACCATGATATTTCAATGATATTTCTCGAACATCATCAAACTTCAAAAGTGTCAAATAATCAGTTGAGTTCATCTTGGGTGGAGATATGAAGATCGGTCACTGCGTCACTAATTTTGTGTGAAGAAAATCATTAACATTCTTGTACTGGGTTACAGCATCATGCTTACAGTTTGTGATCACTTCTGACCTCGACAAATTATACTGTACAATGTCCTGATGTCATGTAATTTACAACTGTGCATCTACCGGAAGGCCCCCAAGAAATTAATAGTGATGCACGGATAGTGAAAATAGCCAGATACCGGGTACCGGATAATCCAGCAACACAAACTGCCGGATACCGGATAGGAACCGGATAGTAAACATAGGAAATGTTCAGGAAGTTTTTCAGCATTCGCGCCAATTTTGCAGTTGATTAGAAAAAAAACTTTCTGAGAGCCGAGACATGTCATGTCTGGCAGGGAGACTGTTCCCAGATTGAATGATTTCCTTATGTTCTGTAACTGAATTTAAATTTTGAGGATGGTTACATCATGTTTTTGACTCTATTGTTGTAACATTCTTTTATATTTTATCAAAGTTTTTTAAGCTTTGCTTATTTTTCAGCTTCCCAGCTATCTGGTTCTCACACCTTAATTCTGCCGGATACCGGATATCCTGCAAATTTCAATATCTACACCCAGACAGTAGATCATCCCTCCTTCACCAGAGCCCAGGGAGGACCATTCTGATGACATTACTCGAGCAACCAGGGCTGTGTAACTGCACTGATGAGCTGTCCCTGCACCAGGAACAGTGGTATTCATAAACAAACTGTCCAGAAGGCAGTGAAACAGAGAGATTTTTGTAATGACACCCGCTTAAATTCAGACATAAGGAATGTACCGAGCACAATAAAATGGTCTAAACTGACTTTTGTATAAAAAGTTTGGGAAACAAGGCTAAAAAATTTTTGGGCAAAAAGGCTAAAAAATTTGAGAAGATAGTTAAAAATAAAAACCATTAAAAATTAACGAAATCCCGCCAATTTCATTCGAAATGGCATTAAACATAGCTCTGGAAATTCGGGAAAATGTCGCTCCCCCCCCATGAAAATATCATGCGCCGTATGCCTATGGCTTAGTCTGTTATCCCTATTGTGCAAAGATTTCTAAGTATGATATTTCTACCATGTCAAGATACGATGTACAGTCAGACCAAGAATTATTCAGACGCTTGCTGTTTTGTTATTATTTTGAAGGAATTACAAAGTAAGCAATGAAACATGCAGTCAAAATCATCTTTGGTATTAAGTGTAACATGTCCAATACAAATTTATTGCAAACTTATTCAAAATCGGAAGAAAATAGCTAATTTGTCGATTTCAGGAACCAGGAATTATTCAGACGCTTTTACAAAGTTGTAGAAAGTGAACTATTTACCAATATTTATCCCAAATATTGCCAATAAACTACCATGGGATCATTGTGGCCACATTGGATGAAAGGTGTGATCATCAGTTAAGAAAATTTGGATGAATATGTGAGATAAACATCTGATTTAGTTTATCACATTTTCTTGACTAATGGGCTGAAATCTGTCAGATATCAATAGGAAATATTTCAGAATATCATAAAGTGACAAGTGTCAACTGTTCTATCTAAGTAAAATTGAAATACAGGCCTACTTGAACAATTTTATGCACTCTGGTATTTTCGTTTTGTTTTTGGCTCTAACCGCTCTCTCAATCCTTGCCCATTGACCCACTGCAATCCATCAAATTACTTAAAATAAAAGTTGCATGGCCTCCCTAAGGTTGTTCACTCTATTGCATATACAGGACAGGCCATTTACGCCAGTTGTTTACAAGTGGTGTGCCATACTACAACTATAGTGTGCTTTCATGGAGCAATCTCCATTGGAATAGCATTGAGGCCGAAATACCACATTTTTGCCCCCTTCCCAAATGAAGTTAAAAGTGCCCAATTGAGTTGCTGTTCGGACCATGCATGGAATATAGCTTGAAATAGATAATGAATCTTGCTTTCCGAAAATTTGTTAGGTTTTGGTGCCACATGGACATGTTTTTGTTTTGGTAAAATTGGACAAATAAATACAAAAGATCACTGAACTTAATATGTGGCCTCCAATGCTTAATATTGTGACTCAAAGTTTTAAGAATACAATTCTAAGGTAAACTAAGGCAATTTGAATTAATACAAGGCATGTTTGAGGTTAAAGAGTGCATCAAAATGTGATAAACTGGACATAATGTTTATCTCCAATATTTATCCTAATTTTCTCAATTGATGGTCACACCTCTCATTCTATGAAGTCATAATGGTCCCTAGGTAGTTTATGAACATTATTTTGACATAAATACTAATAAATAATAGTAAATAGTTCACTTTCTACAACTTTGTTAAAGTGTCTGAATATTTTTTGGTTCATGGAGTTAACAAAAGTAGCTTTTTTCACCATATGTCTTGCCAATTTGCAATAAATTTGTTTTGTGCAGGTTACATGTGATGCCAAGGATGTTTTCGATTGCATGTTTTATTGGTTTATTTGGTAATTCCTTAAAATAATTACAAAACAGCAAGCGTCTGAATAATTCTTGGTCTGACTGTATGGCCGCAAGACTACTCTGTTTACCGGGAAAATTCTCGTCATAAATGTTACATCGTTCATTTAAAAAAAATTAAATACACTTACTTTTTACATTTCAATGTAATTTCCCTTCCACAATAAGTTCTGATATTTGACTGGATATTCTAGCATCTTCATATCATTTGGCATGATTTGAAGACAGAATGACAAATGAAAATGGAAGCGAATGTCAACCTTTGCTTCGGGCAATACAGATAAAAAACAGATTAGACATGCACGTGGGAAACATGCAAAATGACCCAGTATAAGGCCAAGGTCATTACCAGAAAATTATTTGCTAAATAAAAGAAAACTTATTAAACAATAGGCCAATGTTTGTGACTCTACTCGCCTGATAATTTTTACATGTATGATCAATTGAAAATTAGTAGTTATTTGTTTGGGCTAGATTTACAATTCACTTTCAAATGCCGATAAAGGTTCAAGATAAATCACCATATAATTAGACCTACAATGTGTACTTTAAGTAGGCCTATGTAATTTGCTATACTAATTGTCGAATTTGACAGAGCTTAATTGTCTTATCAAGTGTGCAGCAAAACAAAATTCAGAAGAAGAACCTAGTCGTTTCAAAAGTATCCATGTTACCGACTGCGGACTGCGGAGTACTTATATTCTGCTGCTAGTGGACGTCAATGAAAACATGCCTATCCATTGCATTGAAATGGCTGTCAAGTTGTCTTGTGACCTCATTGATACTCAGTGGGTGACTTTTGATAGCATTGAAATTATAGGATATGACCTCAAAAATGGCTATTGAGTCATAGAGAATAACATGGCATGGATAGGGTGTGACCTCACAGGGAATATTTCAGTCAAATTCTGTAAACACCAGATATTCGTTGACTGTAATGTATACCTTAAATATATAGCCTGTATATTTCAAGAATATGCTGATTTACATTACACTGCTTTTTCAAGTCAGACTTCATGCAAAACATGTGGATATGAAATATTATTAAATTGCTGTTTCTAAATCCACCCTGCAGTGTGTATGAACTACTCTCCAAGGTGGTGTCAACCAATCCTATTGCCCCCTATTGTAATGTAAAGTAATCATATAAAATATGGACTGAATCAGTTCCAATTTAAAAGCTTTATATATACAGAAATAGAAAAAGAAGTGTATCGGCCTGGGTCTGTCTTTCTATTTCTTTGTATGGATCAGGTCATCATAGTGCAACGTATACGAATTGGTTCTGTGCAGATGTTCCCATTCATATCACATGTTATTTTGGCTTTAATCTTAAGAAATGCGGTCATTTAGGTGGGAGAGCTAACACAGTTTTGGAATAGCCTATACCAAAACCAAGTGGTAAAATTTGGTATATAACACTCCCAGGGTGATTCATGGTAATTAATTATATTCGCGCAGCGAAACGGTCGGAGGCCGTTTCGCGAAGCGAATAGAGCCCAAGACAGGTTTCAAAAATCTGTGCAGTGATGGTCCTAACATCAATGGTCAATGAAGGAAATCAGGTCAAGTGGTACCAGCTTCTTATCAATGATTTAATTTCGAATTTAGCAAAACATAACATATTCATATTCAAAAGTGTCTTAAAAATTCAATTTTCTCCATTAATATTAATAATTCCCACTCAGGGAAATAGACTCAGGCAAGACAGTAAAGAATAACATATTTTAATAATCCACGGCAAAATTTGAAATCAACAAATTTGATTGGATGGCCAGTAATCAGTCACTTTTGAGACATTCCCACGGGAGGAGTTATCTCTGAACAAAGGAACCTACTGGCTTAAGGAAAACAAATGAGCAGTCATAGAGTCTCCAAGACCAGCCTCTTCTGTTTTCTAATTACCATACTCAGCAAATTACTTGCATCTGATTGGTCTAGGATATGGCCATTCTCAACAAATGTGATAAGGTCTTTTTCATAAGGTGATAAGGTCTTTTTTATAAGGTGATAATTCCCTGCATCTATTATTTTTATGGAATAGTTAATTATAAGCCTTGACAAGCTAAATTAAATCATTAACATGTGATTCATTTCATTTCAAAACAGACAACAAGAAAACATTACAAAAATAATGTTACATGTAATCTTTGTCAACTAATGTTTATGTAACAGTCAGCAATTACTATACATGCAGATCATGATATTGTTTTTGTTATCACTATTATGTAATATCAACAATCTAGCATAGACTTAAATTTGGAAGCTTTTAGTGTTGTCTTCCTTTTTACTATTAAGCTGATTATCTATCAATTCTATTTATTTGCTATCCTATTTATTTGCTATCCTATCTATCTATCTATCTATTTATCTATCTATCTATTTATCTATCAATCTATAGATTCTATTTTTGATATATTTTATCTTTCTAATAGTTTCCAGTCTAAATTTCTCCCTATTTATCTATTTTTTTATATATCCGTCTTTCAATTTCTTTGAAACAGCAACATACCTGCCTTTCATACATTAAATATGAAATAAATTTAATGAAAGTCATGGTAAAACTATAAGTCCTAAAAAAACTTTTTAAGAGCTGCACGAATTTCATGGCTGTGCCATTTACATATTATATCATATTATATAATAAGCTACATTTGAACCAGGCATGCCATGAACCAGGTTACTAGAGATGTACCATGAATGCTTCGTCTTTGCTTCTGTGGTAGTATCCCAATTGAGAAGTTTCACCATCATCAGCTTGTGAGGCCCACAAGACCAATGCCAAAAGCAAGACATGCAGTTTTGCTGGAAATGCCTGCTACAGTGTCTTCCCAGGCCATGTGGTTGCATTCACAACAAATTGTAGTTAGGCCTATACCCTCATCCACACCAGTAATCATGTACATTTAGATACCCATATAACTAGGAAAGGTCATCATTTCAAGCTGAAGTACATGTATTGCAGCTGGTTTCATAAATGTAGACATTCAGTCTGAACGTGTTATTTCTTTCTAGGACAATGACATTGTGATCTATATAATAGGGAAATGTGACATCAAAAATTTGTGACATCACCCTGCCCTATAGCATAACATGTCCTGAAAAAAAATCACATATATATAGTCTTGGTGTCCACAATTATGAAATTGGCTGTAATGGGGAAATGACCTATATTGGTTCTTTCTATCAATCTAAATAGCTATCTAGTTATCTATTTAGCTATCTATCTATTTATCGATCTATCTATCCATCTATCTATCCGTCTATCTATCTATGTATTCGTCTATCTATCTATTGATCTATCTATTTATCTATCTATCTATCTATCTGTCTGTTTCTATCTATCTATCTATTTATCCGGCCATCTGGCTATAGGCCCATAGTCTCGTATCAAGTTATCTAGTTATATCATTATCTAGCTATAGCCTATTGGGCCTATGTCTAGCTATATATCTGTCTTTCTAACTGGTAATCTAGCTATATATCTATTCAACCCATCCATCTGTCTCCCTACAATATCTATATCTGGCAATATATATATCTTTCTATCTAGCTTTAGTGTTGTCTAGCTATCTATCCACTTGCAGTCATCTTCTTATTCTAATTGACCCTGACAATGAACTTGACCAAGAGACACAATCTCCCTAATAGCATTCCTCTGCTTAAATAGAGAGTTCCTTTTATTTATCCCTGACAAACGTCACGTCTGAGCAACATGTTCTGATCACGTGACAGGGATTCCCCATGCGCATGTGTCATCTTATGCAAATGTCTGGTGTCTCATAAAAATTGTGGGTCAGAATTTTCATGAAGATTGACTTTGCTCACATCAGCAGGCAGCCACAGACAGAAATGATTACATTTTAACAACTATATTTCCCATCAGGACAGGGTAAAGTAGAAAGCATTTGATCACAGAAACATTTGCCCCCCCCCCCTTCCCTAACCTCGCTTTTTTGAAAAGGTACATCTAGGGTTTTTGGGCATGGACTCAAGACTAAATTAGAAATAGTACAATTGTTCTTAGAAACAAAAAACCATCATTCCGCACCGTCTGCATTTTACAGGTTTGGTTCCGCGAATGTGCAGATCGGCCCCGCATTTTAAGTTTACAGCCTTTGCTGAATAGAGGTTTGGATAGAAGGTGTGGATAGGGTGATAGAGGTCACAGACAGGGCTGTAAAGTAATAAATCATTAGAAGGAATGAAGACAGAAGGAATGGTGTATTTTTGGCGCAATCTTTTAAGATTTGACGGAGTCTATAGAAAAAAAAAAGTGGACAAAACCTGCAAATTTAATGAAGGATGCCTAATGTTCTGACTGCTGATGCTCGTACAATGAAGCTGAAAGTTGTTGTGATACTATTCCTGCTTCTCGTACAATGAGGTTTTCTTCTAATTCTCTCCATGATGTAAAATGTTTGATTGAATTTGTTCCGAACAAGGCAAAATTCTGTTGATGGCCCTAACGTTGTTTTGATTTTACTCCGCATTCCTTTCTAAACTACAACGACAACTCCTCCAAAACAAGCATATTGAATGATACTGGATGGATGATAATATCGTACTATCAAATCAGAGAGATATCTTTTGAGTGATATTCAATATCCATACTTTGAGTAAGCCATATTTGAAATATTAGATAACGTCCAACAGAAATGAAATAGTAGGCCTACATAAGAAACATTTAAGCGAAGTGAACTTAAATCTGATTGATAGCACATGTGAGATATGAGTAAGACGATGCACAAAACGTGGGTTAGTCGACGAAGCCAAAAAACACAGGATAATTTGATGGGACAAACCTCTTATCAAAACCACTTAAACTACTTAGCTCTGATAACAAAGCTGATAACAGGATTGAGCATTGCCAAGGAATCCCATAGCGTCTTGATTCCTGATAATAACTACAGACGTCATGATGCGGTGCTAGATTGCTGCATTTATGAATTTGAGGTACCCTCGAGAGTTCAAACTCCTTAGATTAAGCGAATCTCAGAATGAACATCATCTGTACAGAGCCATTATCAGGGCCAGGGTTGGTCGTGATAAAATTCCAGTTGGTCGCTCCATATCATAAAACACACAATTGAAATTCATCCTCAAGGACAAGTCTGAAGTAAAATTTTGATTTTTAAGTATATTGATTGCAACTGAATTAGTATCCTTTCCTGTATCTTCACCTGAGACCTGTAGCCTCCCAAGACCCGGAATAGGTTAAGGGAGGCTACAGGTCCAGGTTGAAGATGAGGGGAAGGATGGAAAATCAACCGTGTTACAACCTTGTTATCCCACATTCCTACATCAATTTCTTTCTTTCAATTCTATGTCTTTTTAATTGGTGTCTATTATTATGTAACATGCTGCAAGCGCCATGTCCAGACAAGTATAGGTTATTCACCACAGGAGAGGGAATATGTGATTTATCACCCGAGGGCTTTAGCCTGAGGTGTGATAAACAAATATTCCTGATCCCGTGGTAAATAACCGGCTCATACCATGAGCCAAACACTCAAACAGTCGAAAATGAGAGGATAACTGGACAACAAAGATTATGAGAATTATTCCCCTGAAATAATGGCATGT
The DNA here is from genome assembly GCA_026936325.1 of Platynereis dumerilii. Taxonomy (NCBI): domain Eukaryota; kingdom Metazoa; phylum Annelida; class Polychaeta; order Phyllodocida; family Nereididae; genus Platynereis; species Platynereis dumerilii. The sequence goes on from JAPTHN010000011.1 coordinate 25,035,371, forward strand.
GATTGGCTGACAGAGGTGTCGAATGGTATAATTTTGTTTATACTCTTGGACGTGCACGACTGATTTTGTTATTTGAAGTAGGGAAGGACTGTCACAACTGTATTTTGTTAGATTATTTCCAATACAAAAGCATACAATAAATGAAGGTCTCAATTGCAGTAAAAAGAAAAATATATTATTGAAGTTAGTTTCATTCAGTCATGAAAATAAATGTTCCGACACATATTATGATTCGCACACCTGTCATCTTATTTTCAACAAAATATATGCATTTTCCCCACAGATAAAAATAGAAGAAAGTATCTCTACAAATGCCACTACAAGATAATTTCACATACATAGAGACATGGAAAATGCATAATTATCTTGCTTATAATGTATACCTTCTTGGTTCCAAGCATTATTTTGGAGAAATCAGAAACAGTCAGGTCTGCAGTCCATATCATCCTGATTTGGTGGCTATTCTTGCTTCAAATGAGCTGGGCAAATCTCTATAAATATCATTGCAGGCCATAAACTATAACCTGCCTGATGAGCTTAACATCTTAAGCATGCAGGAAGAGGTTATTGGATCAAGAGAGCATCATCTTAGCAAATCTGACAAAAGGGTTAGGCCAGTTGACGTAGATGGTGAGAAAAACACATGTCACGTGGACCCCAGAGTAGTCCTGTATCCAGGCAGATCATACAGTGTGTATTATGTGGCGAGAGATGATTTCTGGGGGTCCTATCTTGACTGAGGAGGCTAAAGTATAGTGCAGTGTATTGTCAATAGCCTGTCATCAGTAGAGTTACTACTGACTTGCAAAATTCTGATTGTAATTTACGGCATTAGTGTTATAGACTGAAAACACATTCGAGACCACTTTTCCAAGGTCTTATATCGCAGGGACCATTGTGCTGTTAAAAATGTCCTTGAAGATTTTTTTTTCCTAAATATGTTTGTAAACACAAGTTTGCAGAGGACAAATTCTTAACTACAAACTGATGTCAAAGAAAATGAAAAGGGCTGCTTTTATGTCACTGTTAATGTTTAGTTAGTTTATAAGGAAAGGCTCTTCAGTATTGCTGCATAGAAAACCCATGCAGTCCATGCACCTCCTACATAGATAATTTAGGAATTCACCAAAAATATCTTAAATGTGTCAGTGTCTGCAAACATGGTTGTCCTCATGTCATTTTGTCTCATTCTCTGAACCCATGTCTTTTTGTTTTCATGGAACTGCAACCTTGAGAAAAACCCGGTGGTCCTGTATCTATCACCCTGAGCTCACATTTCAATAACGGGATATGAATGTCATGTCAACTCAGAGACAAAATCATTTTAATTGGAAATCCCCAAGTGATCAGTTTTGGGTGAACAAGGGGTAGTGCAACAGCCCGAAAGCTTCCAATGGAGGTAAATATATAGCTGTTTGTATACTAATAATTGGAATACAATTGGAAATCCATCAATACACTTTTTAAATACTCTTTTTTTCCTAAATCTTCAAATACTCATCTATTCATTCAAATACAGCCGCAGAAATTAGAGTGACTATGAAAATGCTCCACTATGCTCCCGTTGAAGTCATTCATATTTATTTAATTACCAATAAAACATATTCTCACCGAGTCAAAGTTCACACAATATGCGTTTTCATGGCCAGCATGTACGACGTAAGACGATATCCATTATTAAATATTCACAAAAACATACTACTACATTGATAATAAGTGAGCCATGTCTTTAAATTAAACAACTTCTAAGCTTGTGCATTCATATTCCTATCCTTGCCAGTACAATGTACCTATCTTGCAACACAAGTCATAGTTACTCTTCACTCATCAGTGTGGTCACATATTATCACCAGAAGACAAACTGACCTCTCATCTCACTGAATATATGATGGAGTCTGTAATAACAGCTTTGTAATGTCCTCAAACAACAGAACTGAATCAGTGTCATGATATAATCAACACACACATATCCTAAAAAAATAATGGATTAATTAGCCTCTGGGGGAAGTATAATAACTCCATTGCAGTTCCAGGGATTCGGCCAATCATTCTGTAATAATCAACACCCCACACACTAATAACAATATTATATTGCTTCTAGGGTAATAAATGGCAACATAGCACTGCATTCCTTAATCTAGTTCCAGAACCCAAAAGGAGGAGGAGGGGGGAGTATTTTTAAAAACACTTCCATGAGATATACCTACAATATTTCCAAAAAAACATATGAGTATGCCTGAAATCTGTTCAGTGGAAATTTCATTCCACCACTTCAAGTAGAAAGGCCTGCAAAAAAAAAGTGGTGTCATTAGAACTTTCTGAATGCCTCCTCTCATGCAGAAATTAAGACCCATTACGATTACTGTTGAATACATGTACATTTTCAATTACTTTGATTTTCTTTTTGCCATGTAGTTTGATATTTGTTGGTGTGTGCAGTAGACGTCAAAATGGTTGTTCGAGTGAATCCATATATTTGGTCCTCAAATACATGCGTTTCCTTGTTGGCTCATTCCGGTCATCTGTACACTGAATTACTTATAAAAACAAGACAGTGGCACTCTTTAAGAGTGCAAAGGCCCGCTTTGATAAAAAAAAGCCAGTGGCTCCTTATGTGGCCTCTGGCCAGTGACCAGATATACAGTGTGCTGAGTCATGCATAAAGCATTGGCAGGACAGCCAGATAAGATTGATATAAGTAATACATAAAAGTGTATCCGCTCATTGTGCCTTATCCGGTATATGGATCTTCACCAAAATCGAATCAGTACTTTGTTGTGGTGATTGGAAAAATTCGTTTTCAATGCGCCCGGCAGTTTTTCCTTAAGCTTGTTGACAGACAAACAGAAGGATAGACAGGCAGACATCCGCGAAGGAAAACGTTAGGCCCAGCCACTGCCCCACCAGCAGTCAGCACTTTTAAAATAGCTCTGACACATGAACCTTTTTAAAGGAGGAAGTTCCTCCGCACAGTTTACCTGAGAGTAAATGATATTTGAAATGGTTATCATAAACACTTCTATTACTTTTCTGGAAATTGAAAAATATATGAGCTGATATGAAAGGCCAAGATCCAATTGTGAGAAAATGTCACTCCCGAAAAGCCTGCGTATGATACGAATATGACACTTCTCTTTCTAAGTTTGCTATGTAATTTAGTACACTTCTCTTTCTAAGTTTGCTATGTAATTTAGTCCGTATATTTCTATCTACATTTATCATTCATCAAAAACAAAAGAAAATTTATTTGGGAATATTAGAGTATGAAATGTCACATGTACATGCGGGCGTTAAAACCGCAGGCGGTTGTTGCTTATCATGCAGGAATAAGTTGCATCATGTCGTGTGAGATTATATATTTCCAATTAATTTAAATATCTCATGAACCAGAAAACAATGAAGTTGTGTAAGATTTAATTTGTCATGTAATCCACATCCGTCAAGGTGATAAGTTGGGGAAGGCCCGGGAAGCAGGTGAGACATAAGGTGGACGCCACCTTCCATAGCTGGCATAGAAAGTTTCCAAGCGACAAACACAGAAAATGAGAAGATTACTTCATGTTTACCTCACTTCTTATACAAAACTCATTGAAATTGAATAGCATGCGAGTAAAATAAAGTACAGCAATGACTGAAAGATCAGAGAATGCATAGATCTAGAGGAGGTGTGCTGTGTTTTAATAAGTCGAGGACTCCTAATCTCTCTCCCATATCATCGATCAACATTTGTGAGCGTCCAGAACTGGGTTCAGTGGGCTTAAGTGTATTGAGAGGGATGTAGTTTATGCCACTTACCATACCTGTTTGTCTCTTTTTCAGTGTATCTACCTTGATTATAATTGGGTGTAAAATGTAAATGAATGAATGAACTCAAGTGGTTAATCCAGGGGCGTAGATCCTGGAGGGGATGGGGGGGGATGCATCCCCCCCTAGGATGAACCTGGAGGGGATGATCATATGATTATCCCCCTGTAGAATTTCCTATAGGTTTTGACAATTATCAGTCATACTTAGCAATTTTTTCCATGATACCGGTTGCCTCTTATGTCGAAATGCAAGTCTCAGAACTGACCTTCGATAAACTAAAATGTATTGGCTTTTGGGCCCTAAAGCGGTCTCCGAAACCACGCTGCGCGACTTTTGGCTTGTTGTGCCTCGCATGAAGATTTCGTTTGCTGAAATCATCCCCCTACAAAAATTAAAAATCTACGCCCCTGCATGGGTTAATCTGATTCATTTCAGGATGGACTGTGCCAGGAAGTGGAATGTTGTTTACATGTTTCTCGTATGAAGATGACCCCTGAACCACGCATATATATATATGTAACAGTGTTATGTGTAATACTTGTCAGACACAAATAATGAATTATTTTACAATGAATGATTAAATATTTGCACAAAGCAGTGAAAAGTGTGGTTGCATATTTATGAATTGTGTCATTATTGCAACCAGAAGAGTGGGTTTGGGGTGTTATTCTAATCATCTAAATGTGTTTATTCCGGTTGTTGTTCTTGTAATGAGGTTTCCATGTATGTTTGACAATTAGATTCACATACGATATGCCTAATGCCTACGCAAGAAATGCAAGTCATGACGTCATCGATTTATCGATTGGCAACATGTTGACAGATCGTTGCCCTGATAACCAGTATAGTCAACTCATGACTCATGATGTATTTAACCAGCCAATCACTTAATCAATCAGTCAAATATATAATCTACACCCTTTTTCATAAATACGAAATACTTCAACAATCTCCATTAGAAGGTTTATGAAGCTGTGGCACATACAACCAAAATTCACGATAAAATATTGTAGAACATTTCTTCAGCATAGTGTTTAATCCATATTTGTGATAAAGTTCTTTATACATATCTAATTACTTTAGTGTAGCAGACTTCCACCACCTGACAGGATGGGTTCTTCGGTGCAAGTGTTTTCCGGGATCGATGACAGTTTCACAGAGATGAGAAAGCTGATAGTATTCCATTTTGGTCAGTAACAATGTGTATTCTGTTAATCCATTAAGCTATCTTTCTATATTTCTGCCTATCATTCTATTAATTATCTATATCCATCTCTAATATCCTCTATCTGTCTCGACCAATTTACATATATCTATCAACCAATCCACCTATTAACCCACCAATTACACTTTCTATTACACATGAGGCTCAATTTTAAAATATATCTATGTAAAGGAAGTTATCTTTGGGCTACAGGAAATTGTTTGTAGAAGTGTACATCAACCCAGTGGGAGGAACAACTCACTGCCTCAGCAGACCCCCAGATTACATTTCCTGCATGCATGTTTTGTGGCTCAGCAGATGTCCAAACTGGAATGCATGTGGTGGACAATATTCTTGAATGGTTTAGCTGGACTGTATGAATAGCTATTGTGATAAAGTCTACAGTTATGCAGGCATCATCTTGAATCTTGCTTAAATATGATAATTATAAAAGTAATTTATGTAGTGTCTTTTCACGTAAACTACTCAAAAGCGCCTAAACCAATTTCTCGAGTAACCATGAATTACAATTCATCTAATCAATTTCACCAAAAGAGATTTTAGGCCTGCAAGAAATGCCATAGATCCACGTTCCAATTATCCAATAATAAATGAATTCCTATTATATGAGTTGAGATTGGAATTATACCTCAGTGGCAGTTTGAATTTGTGGAATGGCACCAACTCTGAGTCTCTGACCTTCCATAATATTATGGTATGACTTCACCAGTCCACTACAAGTTTACAAGTTTATTAAGAGGATAACATACCAGCAAAGCATTATGCCAAACTGTCAAAGTCATCAATTGCCAGATCCATTAGGCCTATAACACTGACTCCTTCGATCACATATCTAGGTGTGCCTTAGATGGTCACACGACTTATACACCATGAGACAACTAGTATTTTATTGCTCTCGAGAACTGATGAGAAGCGATCTGTTGTGGGAACTTCACATATATAGAGGCAATTAGGAGAACAATAAATTCTACCTCGACTACCACAGCATGGATGGACTCTCTGGAATAAATGAACTTATGGAAGAAACAGGTAATATTGAATAAATGATGGGATGAGCCCGTCATGAGTGACTCGAGAGTGAGTGAGCTTATCAGTGAGTGGCACTCTGATGGAAACAACACTCGAGTTAAGCTCATCCTTCAGTTGAGCAAACAACTGCATTTGGGATCAAGGAAATGAATGTTGGAAAAACATTTCTGGAAATGAATGTCAAGTTCACTGGGAAAGCCCTTGGGATAGTCAAATGCTAATGAGGCAGGCTACCTGCCATGACAACTTGAAACTCTAGTCTGAGAATCACTCAACTGGATATTTCTATGGAAATGTAATGCCTGCAATTAAAAATCAGCTCAGACAAGATATGATTTGATTATAAAAATTAAAATGTGTTGATTGTCAGACACAAACAAAGGTCAGTGACCTCTTAGACACAGTTTCCAATGAGTTCATCCCAGTTCAATCATAAGCTTATCAGTTACCAAATTTATGTTTGTATTACTGAAACGAACCTTGCATATTTGTTATACGTGTATATAGAAGGAACTTTGCTTATGCATTCCAACATTTATAAAGAACAATCTGTATTCCATTGGCCAGTGACATGGTTATTTAACCAAAGACAAGAAATTAATCGACCAATATGTAATTAAATCCTTTTTGGTGGTTTTGACTAATCTGTTTCTAACAGTGGCGTCCCTATAGGGGAGCACGGAGGGGCACAGCCCCCCCCCATATTGGACCTGTACCCCCCAGGTGCCCCCCCCATATGAACTTTCCAACTCTGGCTAAAATATACTATTAGTATAGTGGGTGCCCCCCCCCCCCCACAGATGACCCCCGCTCGAGACACCCCAGTTACGCCACTGGTTTCGAATGCTCAGCAAAGAGAAAAGCAGCATATCATATAGACAGAAACATGATGTCAGATTTGCAAAACTTTGATATTGAACAGAGCCATGTTATAGTTAATCCGCGTGAAATCAAAGGCGTTTGGAACATATATTGAATTGACAAAAAAATGATAGCCTACTGGACAGACAGAAAAAATAATGATTGCATGAAAAGGAAAAAAGAAAATGAGCAAAACAAGAGTATTAAGAAAGAAAATGAAGAATATAATAGTTACAAGGAAGAACCTAGGAGAGATAGGTATATACTGTACAAAGTAGAGATAGATAGATAGATAGATAGATAGATAGATAGATAGATAGATAGATAGATAGATAGATAGATAGATAGATAGATAGATAGATAGATAGATAGATAGATAGAAAGGTGGATAGATCGATAGATAGATAGATAGATAGATAGATAGATAGATAGATAGATAGATAGATAGATAGATAGATAGATAGATAGATAGATAGATAGATAGATAGATAGATAGATAGATAGATAAAATGTAGATAGGTAAAAAGAAAAAAGATGATAGATAAATAGACAGATAGAGAGATTATTTTTAAAAAGTCGTTAAAGTTAAGAGAACTATGAAAGAAGAAGCCCACAAAGTGAATCAGAGTTCTTTGAAACCAATTATCTCCCTCCATATCATGGGCGGAAGCCTTTTAACCCACATTCCACGGAATTGCAAGAAATCAGCACTTCATGAAGTCAATTATGAGCATATCAAATTAAGTGTCACAACGAGCTATGGAATACAAGAAAAGCTTAAGAGCCATGCAGCAAAAGTTTAAAAGAATTAAAAAGTCCTTAAAACAAAAGATAAAAAAGAAACATGAACTCAAACAATCGATAAAACTGTATGATGAATAGTAAATAATGATCATAAGTAACTTACCCTATTGTGTAGTATGGAATTAGACTATGTGTAGCCTGGTATTCCGTTGATAGATGAATCCTGTCTCAATTGTTCAATTCAGCCATGGCAGTTTTATATGGCCCTGAGAGGTGGCGCTGTGATGAGTAGGAGATGGGCTCAGCATCCTTGATACAGCAGTAACTGGCCTCCTCCCTCGCACTTGGGGCCAGGCAAGCAACAGGCCCACATCCAGTCATCCAGCTGTGCTCCTGCGTGTATATATATACAGTGTACAGCACTGAGACAGCACAGCACTATGATTATTATAGCCTATATCAGTCACAGCAGCTTCATGCATTTATGTTGATTGTAGCCAAATCGGATGATGCTCAGTTCATTTGAAAGGACTTGTCTCCTTTTATAACCAATTAGTTTATCAAGTAGTGATACAATGTGGATGTTTGAAGTCCAACTATAATAAGATTATTAATTATGGAAGAACTGTAACTGGAAATGTAAGTTAGTCGATCAGTCGATTGATAAGGAAATCAGTGAGTCAATGCCAATCCGAATGCAAATTAGTCACAAATCATTTAAACTTATATAACTAGTAATACGCAATTCAATTAAATGACATTGAAGTATAGGTAGGCCTACTTAGCAATACAGGAATGAAAAATTCCAAAATTATCACGACTCTGAAAATTAAATAATTTTGACAAGATGGCCTCTGAAAATTCAAATGAAATTCAAAGACTGTAATATTGTCGCTCACAATGATTTTGCAAGCTTGGCAAAAGTGATAAGAAGGATTAACTAGAAATTCTTTAAAAAAAATTGTTTATGACTATAACTTTCCAAAGCGATCAGTGCATATGTATCAAAATATTTACATGAAAAGATTTATGAAATCTAGATGCTATGGGAAAACAATCAACAATGGTGTTTATGCATTTTTATACTGAATACACACTGCATACAAAATTTTGACATCAACACTTTTATTTTTATGTTTGCTGCAGCTGAGATTAACACTGACCTGTGGGGTGGAAGGCGGACATGCTAGCATATCCATTATAGCTCCTTGCGAATTGGCGATCCACTGAAAAAAAATTATTTTCTTATTTTCAATATACAAACTGGCTTTGCCCCATCATTGACAGTTTTCTGTTGGTCTCCTAATCTTTTTATTCAATGAAGTACCTTAAGTCATTTAATAAGATAGTTTATTGTCACCTATGCTGCACTGAATCAACTGATTAACCACAACTGACGCACACAAAACATTTTTAAGCCAGTGACATCAAGCGACCTATTTGAAAGTTAATTTTGAAACTGTTCAGACCGCTAATCTGCAAACAGCTCTGGGGCAGGTATGAGACGGACCATTTTGTTAGGGACAATTGTTCTTTGGATAAGATTGAATCCTCCACTTTTAGATGTTTATAATTCATCTTTTTTGTATGTAGCCCCTATATATTTGCAACAATACTGGATCATGCATACTTCAGATATAATGCGACTGTGTTGTAAGGTGGTACAGTTGAGGTCAGATGTAATCATACACCAAAGGGTGATATCTGTTGAAAAATGGAGATATTATATCTGAGTTCTAGCTTGTCACATCCCTTGGGAAAAATTAGGTCAGTCAATTGTTTATTGTTTAGAAATTAACAAAACATCATCAGGGGGGATCACTTCCTGACATTGACATCAATTTCTGTTGTTTAGTTGGCCTACCAATTCTCAATTTGCCATATTTTGGAGAAAAATCCAAGTGTTTGTTCTCTTTTGACCCATCCAATATTGGACATTTTTTAATTTGGAGCTCCTTAACAATGCCATTAGTTGAAAAACAATCACAGCAAATGATCTGAAGCGTTTTCATATCCATATTGACATATTTGACGATGTCATACAACTTTGAAGATATCACTCATTGGTGTATGATTACATCTGACCTCGACTGTATGTCTCAAACAACTGTCTCCTACATCTATTCGCTTATAGGCAATGCTAAATAATGTAAATAGGATATCTCAGTCATTGATTTTGGGATTTTTCTAAAGATTTCAATAATTATTGTGGTAAGCAAGATGTAGGTTATTTTCCAGAATTGACCTTATAAGAAGATTAACTGTCTGGACACAAAAAGCCAAATTGATGCAATTTTGCATTTATCTTCACATATTAGTGCATGTATACTAACGATATCTTTCTATAAATTGTAAATCATGTTCAGGTATTATATTGCAAAATGGAGCTTACAGGACCTCCTATAGAGTGGGTCGGGGCAAGAAGCCCGGGTTAGGTGAGAAGCCCCCCCAGGGTTATATCTAAACTTACATTTTTGGTGCTTTTTCTTATTGATAGGATTGGAGCTAGAGGCGTTTAGGTGACGTCACAAATTTTCAGGGCAAACAGCACCAAACCATAGTAGAAATTAAAGAGACAAAAAAATGTGCATGGTTTTTGTAACTTTGACTAATTCTTTGAAAGGGGTTGTCAGAAATAGCTTTGGAAATTTTTAAAAGTATAATGGATATCTGCATTGCTTCACTTTATGACCATCACATGAATATGATTTGGATCATGTTTTTTGCATTTTAGTTAAAAATGTAGAGGTCAACTTAAAATATATGGGTTTGGGGCGAGAGGCCCCACATGATAGGGGGCATGAGGCCCCCTTCACTGGGGGGTCGAAGCTGCCTCAGGAACCATTTAATAATGTGTACTTTACCTTAAATCTTGATAGAATAGCTAATCAAAATATAAAAAATGTGGTCCGAAATTGAAACAAGGAAAAAAATATCAAAATATAAATGTATAAACAGAAAAATGCTGAAATTCAGAAAAAGTTAATAGAATGCCTTAAAAATGATAGAAGAACCCTAAAAAATAACTTTTAAGCTTAATGCGCTCTCAAAAAACAATTCCGTTAGGATTATAATAGGGGGGCTTCTTGCCCGATGGGTGGGGTAAGAAGGCCATTTTAATTTTTTTACAAAAAGGGCCGTAACTCCTTTATTAAAATTGGTAGACATTTGTTTCACTAGTTATAAGTAGAGTCAAGTGATCCCTTCCTGACAACATAAGCATTTAAATAATCGACCGCAAAAAGTAGATCAAATCGCACCTCAAAGTTAAGGGGGGCTGCATGCCCCGCGCTACTCTATCTTGTTATCATTTCTTGGAATGCTTATAGAGTTAAGCCTGGCCTGACCCCACTTTCAAGTGTAGTGTCACAATTGTCTATCTACCAAGCTATTGGAGTTATGGACATTTTTGGAAAAGTACAAAAGGGAATGTTTTTAGAGCTTCTGCTCTTTTTCAGGCTTCCTATATACATTTTTACCAAAGTTTCTTTTTTTTCCTCCTGTGATGCAGACTTTCATGAATTGTTTCTATATTTTGGTGCCGTTTTACCACAAGAAAACACGAGAAATTAGGTATAAGAACACTTTCAATCAGGCATCTTGGAGGCAGGGGGCTGGATGGGTTGGGGGGTGCTTCTGCCTAACCTAAAAATTATGGATATGCAATTTTTCTGGGAGTTTTGGGAAGAAATAGCATAAAGGCGAACCTTGAGCATATCGATGGTGAATATGCAAATCTCCTATAAGTGTAACATAAATGCACAGCCGATACATATTTTTGCAGTTTCACCATAGATATGTGGTCAACTACGCATATTTCCTTTGTTGTATTCTTTTAGTGAGGTACGGGCCAAAAATCTAAGATCTCTCGGCCTATGCAGCATACGGTGTAAGTAAATTGCAGGTGGAAATTAGAATTATGTTACTGTGTACACTGTACTTGAGATATTGTTATTAAAATGTGACCTTTTTGAATGGTACGTTGTGATCAATCTCAAATGTTGTTTTCCACTTGTTCTTGGTCAAGGAGTGATTTCTTGGAAGTTTTTCTTTTGCCACTGGAAGAGAAAGAATTTTTGCCCAATTTAGTTTCAGATTGATAAGGATGTGTGACTCCATCCAGGTAGCAATGAGAAATTACGTAATGGTGCTGATAAGCTGAATGGTCCTTGTTGAAACAGCGTACTGACTGGAGCCATGCTGGTTTTCTGGACCTGACTTTTCTGAACAACAAAAACTATCTGGTTTTATGACCTGTTGCGGTCTAACATACCTTTCACAAACAGTCATTAAACTCTGTAAATCCTCAAAAAATTTAGAAGCTATAAATGTATTGAACCTGTTTCACTGATTATCATTTTGATTATGAGGCACTAAACGTTTTAAGACATTTTTTTAAAAGGGGGCGTTTTCTACTTAAAATTCTACCATTACCAATAATTCAACACGGTCCGCACACCATTACATGCAATCCCGAATTCTACCATATTACGGTATACAACTTTTCGTAAACATTGCTTTTTACCCTCAGCCATGTTCACATGGCCTGGGTATTGCATTGGCCAGTGGCGTATGTCTGTCTGTCTAGCTGTCTATAGCTGTCTAGCTGTCTAGCTGTCTGGCTATCTGTCTGTCTGTCCAACATCCTTGTCTGCAAGATAACTCAATTTGTATTGATCCTGGGATCACCAAACTAAGAGGGATTGTGTATCACTGTAAGACCTTGATTGAGTTAACAATTTCTGTGACCTTGGCAGCCATATTTGTGAAATGCTTGTGCATACGATAACTCCAGTTATGTTGGTCCTATGATCACCGAACTAACAGGTATTATGTATTAAAGTAAAACATTCAAGGAGTTCTGACATGAGTGACCTTGACCTATTTCTCTAACCTTGGTAGCCATATTTGTGAACTGCTTGGGTATAAGAGAACTCCAGTTTTATTAATCCATGGATTACCAAACGCATAGTGATTGTGCATCACTGCAAGACCTTCAATGCTAGTGAATGACCATGGACTACTTGCGTGATCTTGGAGGCCATATTTGTTAAAACTTGATGATAATTATTTTTTCTTAAACAACAGTATCTATGGCCGAGGTAGCACTTGCGTTACCAGGTATTTTTGTTCAAGTCCAAAAACACCTTGTGTGATTATATTATCAAAACTTGTTATGTAACTTTGTTTTGATTCCACCATTGTCCATTGTATAACTTGCGGAGGCACTGATAACTTAAAAGTATAAGCATTCATTTTGTTATCCAATATTATTGTTATTAGTCTATAACAATTAAAGATTCCCACAGTATGAAAGAAAACAATTTGGTAAGTTAACTTTGCCATATCTTGCTCATTTGCATGCTGCTTGTGATTGTTTACATGGCCAGTTCCAGTAGACTGGGCGGGCCTGTATAATTATAATGAGAGGATCATAATTATGTCAAAGTATATTGTGTCAGATCTTGCATGGGCAAATGATCTAATCGAGAAAACTGGAAACGTCAAATTTTAAATCCCATGATTTGATAGTCAACCTGTGGAACCAGCCTGGTTGGAGAATGAAAATAAAACAAACTGATGCAGTGATGTTTTATGTTCTTCACTCATTTGTTAAATTAGCTTTTTTGTAATTAAAGAATATTTACGAGTTTAAAATATTCATTACAGATCATTTTGAGATGTGAATTGTGAAAACGATGATGTCTGTTGATACTGAACTCTTTGAAGTTTGCAATATATATGCAAATCAAAATAGCATGGCCATATCAACAAAATAATGTTATGAAGATATTGTGTCTGGTCTCCTGCTGTGTGAGTGCATTAAGTTTATTCATGTAGCAACTTTTGTCCTCGTTGATTTGGTGAATTTTTATTGGAACAGAAGACTAGGACATCGGCCTGGAAACAAAATTGAAATTGACTTTATTTTGGCTTCAAAATGAAGAGATCAGACACACACTGTACTGTACATTACAGCCTGTCAATTTGATACCGAAAAAGAGTGTAGGCCTATTATTGCACTGTGAAAATGGCACTTCGTGTGTCATCATACTGATTATTTGTCATGATCATACCCAATACTTTCAATGTTAATTTGATTTAAGGAGACTTATCCCTCTTGTTGGTGACAGCCAAACGAAAGGATTATACATCTGATTTTCAATCCAAAATCAGTTATGACAAGTCAAATGGCCTTCTCTTGATCATGACTAATCAAACTGCCTCTATGTTTCCCATGTTGAAAGTAGAGAAGATGACACTTCATCATCTATCGTGAGTCACGAAGTGTATTTTTCACAGTGAACTGGTCCTAATTTTTTCTTTATCAAAGTGAAAGGCTGTAAGTCTGTTCTTTGATGTGCAAAAAGAGTGGACTGCTGCACTTTGAAAATGGCACTTCATGAATCATCATATGTAAATAGGATATCTGAGGCATTGATTCTACTATTTTCAAAATCAATTGTGGTAAGCAAAATGTAGGTTACTTTCCTTGATTGACCTTTCAGAATATTAACTGTCTGGACACAAAAAGTCAAATTGATGCAATTTTGCATTTGTCTTCAGATATTAGTGCATGTAATATCTTGTCATATTGTTGAGATTCACTGCATATATTGTAAATCATGTAATTGTACAGGCATTATATTCCAATTTCCATTTCAATGGAGACTTACACCAAGAGGCATAACTCAATTGATAATCTTCACATATTCAGTTGCTATAGGACCTCCCATAACTTTCAATGTGACTTCTTCAGATCATTTCTTGGAATGCTTATATAGTTGAAAGGCCTGACTTGACTCTACTTTCAAGAAGTCCCACAATTGTCTGTCTATCAAAATATTGGAGTTATGGACATTTTTGTACAAAGTGCAAAAGGCAAATTTCTGAGCTTTTGCTCTGATTTTTCAGGCGTCCCAAATACAACCTAACCTTTGAAGTTTCTGCTTTTTTTCCTTGCTACATCCTTTCATGAATTTTTTCTATAGTTTTTGTGCCGTTTTACCATAAGAAAACATGAGATATTAAGCATAAGAACACTTTTAATCAGACATCTAGGTGGCAGGGGTGTTTGCCACACCCAAAAAATTATGGATATGCAATTTTTAAGGGAGTTTCGGGCAGGAATAAACACAAAGCAAAACATTGAGCCTAGGGGGAACAGGGGAACATTGGGACGTGGGGCACTATGGGATGGTGGGGTTTTCTTGGTTCTTGGCAAGGTATTTGATATGGTTGTGCCATCATATCTTGTAATATCCCATCCTGCCGTTTCTATCGTTTTATTGACAAATTACAGCCATATGCAGAAGTATGGTGAGGAAAAGTTTGTTTTTTTACCCCTAAAGCAAATTCAGAGGGGTTCAATTCAAACCATTCTCTGGACAAACCCATGAAAAATGAGGCTCTCTCAATGCTTGTATGAATTTGATACATTGTAACGAACAGTTATTATGCTATCCTGATAAGCACGCTCACTGGTGCTTGAGAAATTAGCATTTTGGTGTAAAAGTCATATCGGGGCTCATTGGGACACTGAACTCGGGGCACATTGGGATGCACTTTATATGGCAGAATGTAAGTGTCCAAGTCAACTGAATGACCTGGGACAGCACACAATAGGTATTCAGGCAACAGTGAATAGAGACATAGTGGATTACAATGCTTTGTGAACAAATTTATCACAAAGCTCCGTGTGTTACCTACATACGTAAATGACCGCACCCAGGACAGTTTATGGTAAATGTTTAAAACAGTTTAAAGTAAGGTGTTAATGCACTGTCTATAGTCTTATGCACTATTTATATGTAATATCTAGTGCACATGGGGTGTTAAAATGGTTTTTTAATGGATGTCAAAATGTGCCCCGTCGGGGCACATTGGGACAGTCATGATCATGACTCACATTTCTCTATCAGACTGCAAAAGGATAGTTGCAGCCTAATTAATAATTATGCCTTGGATTTAAGCTCAATAGTACTGGTGATATTCATGCAAACTTCTGAGTTGCTCAGTGCTTTCAGCATTGAGCAAAATTAGTTTACGTTAAAAACGTCCCAATGTGCCCTGGTTCCCCCATCGATGGTGAATATGCAAACCTCCTATAAGTGTAACATAAATGCACATGTTGCACAGCCGATACAAATTTTTGCAGTTTGGCCATAGATCTATGGTCAACTAGCCCCAATTTCCTTAGATGTATTCTTTTAGTTAGGCATCTATAGGCGTATGGGAGGGGGTGCAGGGGGGGCGATGGCCCCCCCAAAAGTTTGGGAAACAGTAAGATTCAGGCAAACAGGCTAAAAAATTTGAGCAGATGATTAAAAAATTAGTGATTTCCTGGCAATTTCATTCGAAATGTTATTTAATCTAGATCTTGAAATTCGGGCAAATGTCGCACGCCCTCCCAAAAATCGCGCTCGCCACATGCCTATGTACGGGACAAAATCTAATTAAGATCTATATGCCTACTATGCAGTATACAGCGCAAGTAAATTGCAGGTAGAAATGAGAATTACTGTTATGGTGTATACACTGTACTTGATGAAAATATTGTTATTAAAATGTGACCTTTTTGAACGGTGAGTTGTGAGTAGTCTCAAATGTTGTTTTCCACTTCTTCTCGGTCAAGGAGTGATTTCTTGGAAGTTTTTCTATTGCAGCTCGGAAGACAGAGGCAGAACTTTTGCCCAATTTAGTTCAGATTGATAAGAATGTGACTCCATCCAGGTAGGAATGAGAAATTACGGTAATGGCGACTGATAAGCTGAATGGTCCTTGTTGAAACAACGTGCTCACTGGAGCCATGCTTGTTTTCTGGAACTGACTTTTCAGAACAGCAAAAACTGTAACAATGTCAGCTTAATCCTAACTTTTCGAAGTCCATAGTGAAATAAAAAATCATATCACACAAATACAGACCTTTGTGACATGATTTTTATTTCACTAATAACTATCTTGTTTCACGAATTGGTGCGGTCTAATACAATATACATTTCACAAAAAGTCATAAGACTTAAGTCCGAAAATAATTGAGAAGCAACTAATGTATGGCACCTTTTTACACTGATTTTGAGGCACTAAACGTTCAAGAATTTTTTTTAAGGGAGCGATTTCTAGATTAAATTACACCCTTACCAATAATTCATCCCGGTCTGCACAGTATCACGTGCAATGCCGAATCCTGCCATTCTGCAGATTGCCACGATCCCGTCCACATTCAACTTTTATCATGATGGGGGCAGCATTCCAAATAACAGCCTTTTGAATGCTGGCCCCAAAAGTGATGATGCATGTAAATTTACAATGTATTCTCACTGCCAAAATTTTCGCCCTCTTATGGCCAGGTCTAAGAATATGCCATATTAGTCGAACATCTCGGTATAGTTTCATACTTTTCAAAAACATTGAACCAATTCCCATCATATTTTCAATGAAAATTATTGTAACTTTCAAATAACAATTGTTCCAGCCCAAACCCCAGTAGCATAGGCGTATCGGAGGGGGGGCAGGGGGGGAAATCCCCCCCCCAAATGTTTGGGAAACAGCAAGATTCGGGCAAAAAGGCTAAAAGATTTGGGCAGATGATTTAAAAATAATCACTATTGGAAATTAATAATTGCCAGGCAATATCATTTGAAATGGTATCAAATCTAGATCGTGAAATTCGGGCAAACGTCGCTCGCCCCCCCGAAAATCGCGCCCGCTGTACGCCTATGCCCAGTAGGCCTATTGGAGGATCATTGTGATGTCAAAGTACTGTGTCAGATCTAGCATGGGCAGATGATCTAATAGAAAATGTCACAATTTTAAATCCAACTAGTATTCAACCTTTAAAAAGGTTAGGCAATGATTCGACCTCAAATATATGAGTAAAACAAATTACTTGAGACTATGTCGGATTATTATGGTAGAGACCCTGTAAGCTGAAGTTTCTACTTATATTATGTCGTAAAGTAGACACACTTAGCCCATGCAAAATTTGAAGAAAATTGTCCATGTCAATCACAAGATATAGCCATTTACCCCTTTTGGGGGTTACTACCTAAAACCGAAACTGTTCATCCAGTAACATCCATTAAGTACAAGCCTAGATCCAACATAAACTTGACATTCCATTTTAAACAACCAAATTCCTCAAAATACGTATTTACCCCCCTTTGACCTTGATTACGAGGGTAAATTATCCTATACTGTAACGTTTTCTCTTTTAACATGTGCCTGAGTCAATATCCCATACGTGTGCAAAATTTGAAGTAAATCGTCCATGTCAGTCACAAGTTATAGTCATTTACCCCTTTTGGGGGTAATTATTAAAAACCGAAACTTTTCGTCCAGTAACATCCATACGAATAACCTAGACCAAACGTGCAACTAATATTCCATTTTAAACAACCAAGTTCTTCAAAATATGTATTTACCCCCTTAGAACTTGATTACGAGGGTAAATCACCCTATTCTGTGAATTTTTTCCTTTTAGCATGTGTCTGAGTCAATGTCACAAACGTGTGCAAAATTTGAAGTAAATCGTCCATGTCAATCACAAGTTATAGTCATTTACCCCTTTTGGGGGTAATTACCCAAAACAGAAAGTTTTCATCCAGTAAAATCCAACCGGATAGCAGTAGACCAAACATACAGCTGATATTCCATTTTGAACAACATAACTCCTCAAAATATATATTCACCCCTTTTGGCATTGATTACGAGGGTAAATACCCTATGTTGGCAATACTGTTAAAATTATTTGTTTAATATGTGCCTGAGTCAATATCCCAAACGTGTGCAAAATTTGAAGTAAATCGTCCATGTCAATCACAAGTTATAGACATTTACCCCTTTTGGGGGTAATTACCCAAAACAGAAACTTTTCATCCAGTAAAATCCAACCGGATACCCGTAGACCAAACATACAGCTGATATTCCATTTTGAACAACATAACTCCTCAAAATATATATTCACCCCTTTTGGCATTGATTACGAGGGTAAATACCCTATGTTGGCAATACTGTTAAAATTATTCGTTTAATATGTGCCTGAGTCAATATCCAAAACGTGTGCAAAATTTGAAGAAAATCGTCCAGGTCAATCACAAGTTATAGACATTTACCCCTTTTTGGGGGGTAATTACCAAGCTTCGGGCAACAAGGATTGCATAATACAGAAACCATTAATATATTACCAGACTATCATTGAAATCCTTTCATTAAAACCAAAGTTTTACAATGCTTTCACTCTTGGGGCAAAACACCCTATTTTCAACACCCCATTACATAGTTACCCCTTCACATAATCAAAATATAAAATATCACTTACCTTGAATGGTTAGTCAGGCTACCTATCAGTGAAAGAACTGAGTTTCTAGCTTGCTTAGTTTTTCTGGAAACCTGTGCAAACCTGTTTTAGTCAAATTGGGGTAATTACCCCCTTACCCTCATTGCACAAAAACAATTATGGGTTACAAATGTTGGGATACATGTTTATATATATATTCCAAAGTTTCAAATTGATTCTTGTAATATTAAAAAAGTTATTCCACTTTTAAGTTTTCCAATTTTCGACTTTGAGATGACCTGTGACCTTGAGTTCAAGGTCAAGGTCAACCATCTTCTCCCAAAATGAAGTACTAACCATGGACTATATATGTACCAAGTTTCAAGTCTCTAGCACAAAAACCTACTGGCCAAGAAAATAATTAACTAATATTTCTACCCTAATCAGATTAAACCGAACATGTTTACATTTTGAGGTGGGCCCCTATGTAGACCAACATTTACTGACCTATAAGTTTGCTCATATGCAACCTAAATTATTTATCTACATCAAATGGGTGATTATTATTTTTTCTTTGCAAAATATCTTTCCATTTCAATGGAAACAAGCCTTATTGTCGACGGGGTTTTCCGTCAGTTCATTTATTGGAAGAGCCAAATGATCCAGAATGATCCAGGCCTATCAACCAATCACAGGCCGAGTAGCTGTCATGTGACCCATTTTACGCTCCAGTTTCAAAAATGGAGGATTTCCAAGAAGGAGGTTGAGAGTTTCTCCTGATTTCACGGCTGGATTAAGACCAAACTGATGACGGATTACTATGAAACCTGGATTTATTTTGTGCTACATTTTGTTGTGATTCTAATAATCTATATGGATGTGAGATAGTCCTCACGTGAGTTGCAATAGGTCACTCGATAGGCAGCATGGTTTATTTGTGGATTTTGGAGGAGGCCATCAAGATTCAAGTGGAAAAAGTTTTGAAACCGTGCTCAAACATTGCCACTAACACCAAGCCTGACGACCGGAAAATTACAGATGTTGGCTGATTCTTATGTAAAATTTCACTGCGGATCTAATGGTGTAATCGAAATTTTGATATGATGATCGAGTGTTGCATAAAATACATCTGAAGTCGTCGTGGATTTCACAGAGTTACGCTGGCTGACAACCTGAGAACTGCCGGTAAATTCAATTTTTAATATGCCCATATAACCATCTTCTGCTTGACCAATTTCTATGATACTTAAGTATGTTACAGATTAGACCCTATTACTTATTCGAAAATTGTGAATTCTCCTCTAGCTGTACTATGAAGCCTCCAAATGAAGCGCTGAAGTTGGGAACTTTCTGTGATCATTTCCGTCGGATTTCTTGAATTTTCGGTAAAACAACACATTTTAAAATGCTGGCAAACCATAGCTATTGTTTTCCAATCTGTCTGATATTTGAAAATCTTGAAGATGACCACCTATTAGATATTCGACAGTCTCAATTTGTCCTGTAGCTGTACTATGAGGGGTCTTAATGAAGCACTGAATATTGAAACTTTCTGTGATCATTTCCGTCAAATTTATCAAATTTGCGGTTAAACAACTCATTTTAAAATGCAATAGAATCACATTTATAGTTGGCCAATTGTGCTCATACTTCACAGTCTGGCAGATTAGACCTTAATGCTTATTCGAAATCTACTAATTGTCCCCTCAGAATGATTTTAATGATCCAAATCCTGCTTGGAAGTTGAGAAACTTCCTGTCAAAAATTTGTGTCAGAATTTCAGATTTGTGTATTGAGGGTCAGTGTAAAATGCGGACCATGCGGACCAGACATTCTGGCAGCCAGTCTGTTGGTTCAAGCCTTGGACAAACACTGTCCAGCCTGGAAGGGTTAAATCTTGCGGACCAAACTGTGCAGACCATGCAGACCAACTAATTAACAACATAGATATGATTTAATGAACTTAATAAAAAAAGGAACTGTATAAATTATTTAATAAAATTAAAAATTGGCCAAAAATTTATAATAAAATTAAGAAATTATTTATTTATTTTATTTAAATTTGGTCTGCATTATATTCTGGTCTGCATTCTGATCTGCACTCTGGATTCTGATCTGCACTCTGGATTCTGATCTGCACTCTGGATTCTGATCTGCACTCTGGATTCTGGTCTGCACTCTGCATTCTGGTCTGCACTCTGGACCCAGAGTGCAGACCAGAGTGCATAAATTTGGTCTGCATTAAATTTTGGTCAGTATTTGGTCTGCATTCTGGTCTGCACTTTGGCCTGCATTTTATCTGGTCTGCACAGACCCCTTGCCCGCATATGTTTAAATACTTTATTTGAAAAAAATAATGGTAAAATAATATATTTTTTTTATTCAAATAGCTTCAAATGTCAAGCTGATATAATCCTAATAATTGTCTCTAACTTGCTTACTAATTTGGTCCGCATCTGGTCAATCTGGGCTCCATGGTCATTTATGACCTTAGGCACCTACTGATGTACGTCACAAAACTTTTCTGAATGGGTGACGTCACTTTGATTGTTTTCTCCACCAATCAGCGACCAGAAAGCGGTACTCCCTGCTTGTCTGTTGATATACAGACCGGAACTAGATTGCATCTGGTCCGCATTTTCCGCTTGATTGACTTTGTATTATCAGCTTGATTAAACAAGCAATGCACCTCTGCACCCTCCTGTGTTTGTTTTGTCACTTTTGTGTCTTGTCCGCATGGTCCGTTTGGTCCGCATTTTACACTGACCCGTGTGTTGAGCCCTTCATCAACACGCTCACATCTAAATATTAGGGATGCACGGATATCCGGCACAGTATCCGGTATCCGGCCGGATAGTGGAATTTGCAGGATATCCGGCATCCGGCAAAATGAGGGTATGAGAACCGGATATCAGAACCGGATATCTGGCATGTTCAAGACTTAATGAAAGGCTAAAATTTTGATAATAAGCAAAGGAACGTTACCACGACAGAGTCAACAACATTATTTCACCATCTTCAAAATCAGAATTCAGTTACCGAACAAAACGAAAAACATTCCATCAGAGGGATAGTCCTCCTGCCTGACCGGTATGTCTCAGCTCTCATAAAAAATATTCATAATCAACCACAAATGCCGAAAAACTTCCTTTTTCGCATGTTTACTATCCGGTTCCAACTATCCGGTTGCTATCCGGTATCCGGCAGTTGGTGTTGCCGGATTATCCGGTATCCGGTATCCGGCTATTTTCACTATCCGTGCATCACTACTAAATATGCTAAAGCTGAAATGAGTGAAAACTCATGTTTATAAGGGTCATCTGGTCGTCCCCTAATGGACCAGTGATTATGATATCCCTGTGGGGTATAAGATCAAAAAATCATTGGTGACAAGCTGCCTCCTGCCACACCTAAAAACGCATTTCCCAGCCCTCATACTCACCTCAACTATCCACCTATCTTTATAATTCTATCCTCTCATCCTGATAACAGCACAAAACAGTTCCACTGCTGTTTTATTCGCGTTTTCTACAACAACTGTCCTCTGCCACCAGGGGCGCATGAATCTGCTCAGTAGTTCCGCTTATGACATCGCCAGGGACTGGCGTCACTGCTCCATTTTCCCGCCAAAAACATCCACACAGACCATATATAGCCAGCCACAGCTAAATAGTGCACAGTGGCTCACCCACTTCTACTCATCGGACCTGCATCATATTACCCTAATTTTAAAGCTCTTCTCAAGCCCTTCCCTTAAATTGTATCGTTTGGTATCCTGGTCTGCCACCTGCTTCACCCTTTAGCCCTTAAACCCACTGTCTCCAGTGCATCATTCAATCCCATCTCAATATAGCATGCACATCTCACAGCAAACACAAAATTGTCAAAACTCACAAAAGTCTTATGCAAATATTCATATTATGCCACTTACACTCACTCACCTCAATCTGCTTACTTCAACGCCGCCTACCGTAATGAATACAACAAAGTGCCTTTTCACCATTGTTTTTACGGCATGTACTTTTCTTTAATAATGGTAATTGCATTCACGCAGCTGGGTTACAGCGTACATAACACTGCACTGTCGTCCTGCCTTTTTATCATGGGTAAATCTAGTCTCACAATATTAGGGCTTGCCCTATTCTGCTATTAGGCCTATGTTTTATGACAACTGTAAATGCCGCGGGACTAGTCCAAATTTGAACCTCCAATTTTGGCCTTTCTCGAGCACTTCCCTGTTAGAGGATGTCAAACTTGAATATTTGTGGCTAAAAATTGTACTTGCCAAATTTCTCCAACTCCAAGTGGTTTTTCTTGTGTTTGACCTACAATTGTAAATTAGAAGCTGAAAATTGCCTTCCAATTAGATTTGGGGGGCAAGTAGAAAGGTCATGCTGAATTTTATAAATTTGTGCATGATTTTTCGCAGCTTGTTAATTGACTTGTAATGACAGCTCAACACTAATTTATTTCAGATCATGAAATGGAATTGAGTAACCATGGGACTGCAACCAGGATACTTGGGAACAGCCACGCATGTGTGAGTTATTCCAAAGTAAAAACTGTTGTGTTTGATTTGTGCACATTTTATTGAAAATGTCAAGAGCATTAATTTTCAGCTTCACAGTTTATTCAGTGGTAAATGCTGACCTTGCGAACCAGACATTCTGGCGGCCAGTCTGTGGTTAAAGCTTAAGTTTTTTTATGTTGATATGTGCACCGGTATATCGTATAACATCATACCAGTTATTTTTCTAGCCAAGCAATGAATGTTTGTTTATTGCAAAAATCACTTAAAATCCATGTGGAGTAAAAGTCTACGCCGAAACATCACATTTGGTTTGCCGCAAAGTGGTGGAATGTCGTAAGCAGCTGTTTTGCGATGCTATGCCAAAAATTGAAATTCATCAAAACCAGTTACAAAAAATTTGTTGAATTCCCAATCAACGCCAGAAAATCTATACATATCGCAATGACATCATGTATCATGAATTCATGATTTATATCGTATTGACTTTCAGCTCACGATACACAGCACTACTGGTCAGCATAACTTGCAGGCAAAGTCTGTTCTGCAAGTTAAACAAGCAATGCTCCTCCTAATATCGTGTATTTGTCTTATGTCTTATGTCTTCAATAATAACTTTCTACATATTTTATTTCTCTTCAGATTTTGCAACTGGTTCAGCTGCTTTCTGAGCATCTTTCATTTGTTCTGAAACAGAGAAGACTGGTGGGATGTCTGGAACAAGATCACTTCATGTTGAAAACCAAGTTCATGAAAGAAGAACATGTCAAGATTGTAAGGGTAAGGACTCGGAGGTTTTGATCACAGCCCAGATGTTTCATTTATTTCAGATCATAAAATCGGCCGGGATACTTTATGACGACCAAGAAACTTGGATACAGCTATATATATCTTGTTGGGTTAAAAAAAAGTTTATGTGCTTATTGCACATGGGCTTGTCATGATATTTACGATAATCGTGATACAGAATTGCACAATAACATCACCACTGATTTTTATCGTTAGTGCAATACCAAAATCCCAAACTTTAAGAACTGTGTCACTCCTCTATTGCACGTCATGTTTGAAAATATCAAAACTCGACTGCATTAATTTCAACCTGATGTATCAGATTTGATAATGAATATTAGGGCTGGGCATTATTTAATGTGTAACACCACAATAATATCGCATTATGTTGTAATGGTAAATTATATTCATTGCGATAATCCTGATAATTGGGCAGCGTCAATCACGACAAATGTGCTTTTTTAAAATGTTAAATGATGTCAAATACTGGATTCTCGAACAAAAATTGTTATTTTTGCGATTAAATCGATAAGAATTGTGTGAAAATATTGATTTTGGGTTATTTTTGTTTTATCACAATATGCCTGTAAAACTTCATTCATCTTGGCCAAACAAAATGAGAGCAACATTTTTGCGAAAATTAATTTATGTTTGCTATATGTTATCATTTGTTTCTTTATGTTTCTGTTGTAGTAGGTTCACAATTAGCTTTATAATCATAAGACTCTTGTATTTTGAAATTTTATTAGTGATGGGGCGTAAAACACAAACTCACTCTATCACTCACTCACAGAAATTGTAATAGATGCGAGCCTTTGTTATCGATCATGTCTCTTACTGTTCACAAATCATGCTATTAAATGGTTAAAATTGTCTCAAAATATCCACTCATCTGCTCATTGCAAAGAAAAATCAGATGAGCCTTGCATTAGGTAATCATAGCTAATATGGCCGTAGTAAGCCAGCTTGTATTTATGCGAAAACTTTGGTTTCTGGGAATATGAAAATGGCTACTTTTCTTTTGCAGCACGTGAAGTCAGGATGATGGGACAGAAAATTGTGTATGCTTCAAGTCTCTAATTCCAACATGCTTCAGGTTCATCACCAATCAGGAGAACTGCAGGTAATTTACAACTTTGTAGATTTAAAGTGCTGTGTACCGCGATAAACACCGTACTAAGAGACCTTTCAGAATTTACAACGTGGGGGGGTTGCAGGGTTCCCACTCCTGAAAAATAGAGAATTTTGGGCTGTGGTTTTCGCGATTGAGAGCAGCTGGGAAAATATAATATTTTCACCAAAAACCTTGAAAAAGTCGGGAATTTGGGGTTCTCTTTACTGTCATGTTTACAATAAGGAAGCAATACATGTTGAATTTTCACATTGTCATTCTTTTCCGAGCTACATTGCGGGCCGAAAAATTGGGGATTTGGATGATTATCTGACCTGCAAAATCGAGTTTAAGTAATTGCGGATTTTTACATTTTTGACCTCGACAATTGGTTTTGGTCCGCTAAAAAAATGGGGGGAAAATCTAATAATTTGAACTTCGCAAAGGAGTAAGAACCCTGTATAAAATTTAAACTCCCACCCCGAAGTCATAAATTCTGAATAGTCCCGTACCATATGCAAACTGGGTTTATATGTCGATATATACACTGGTATATCGTATGACATCATACCAGTTAGTTTTCAAGGCTAATAACTGCAATTGGTATTTACATGTATTGCAAAAAATTGCTTAAGGGCACACTCATCACGAAATGGTGAAAAATTTGAGAAAATGGAAATTCTGATTTAGATAGCTTCAATAAAAATGATAGTAAGATAGACAGATAGATACAATAATGATATATAATATAGTATGATTTTATATAGCGCCCATTCCAGATTAATCTGCTCACCGTCGCTCACCATACTGAACGGCAATCATACCAATCATAGGGCGCCAAAGTTATGCACTTGTACTAGCTGAACATCACGCAGGATCGCGCTAAAGTTGCAGTAATGGTACCAAGCCCAATGGTGGGCCTATTTGAATGCAACAAGAACGATCTTTGCAGGGAGGAAATAAGTCATTATTCAGCAAACTAAAGATGATAACCTACCTGGTTAAGTCAAGTAAGACCTTGTATTTCAATATTCCAGTTGTAATTTTGCATGCCAGTGCTTGTATGCCAGGCAATCAGCCTGCATATGCTGCTGCAAATTGCCGGTCGTCTGTTTACAGATTTCACAGGGCTCATAGTAAAATCCAACTGACATATATTCCATAAAAACTCATGCAACCCAACTCCTATAACATAAGGAAGGTTCGGCATTAGAAATGGGATGTTTTTGAAGTCACTGGATCTCTCCAGAGAGCTGGAAAGTCAGCCCCCTATTCCTAAAGCATGGGGGGCGATAATACCTTGGTACCAGCAAGTAGTGTTTTTCAACCAAAAAAACGAGGGGGCGCACTCCACTTTTAGGCCCTATTATATTGATAACCTCTGGACATGGCCGGAGCGGGGATCGAACCCACCTCCTCATGTGTACAAGGCAGGGATGCTACCCACTGTACCACGGAGCAGCCCTCTAAGCGCAGTTCTGGGCGCTCATTAGGGTTGATTGATGAGATGGGAGAGTCGTTGACATGTTACACATTTACCCCATGTGAGGGATCTAAATAAACAACAAAATATTGACTTGAATATTGATACAATACGTATAGTAATACATTCGTTACGAAAGACGATGTTATAGTGATACAGAATTACCCGAATTTACTGCAAATTCAACAAATTGACGCATTTTTTTTCTGGTGAATTTTGGGTTGTCATACTGCGTTTTGCGATGTAATGTTCAGTTTATCCTGAAATGGGACACTAATCAACAATGAAAGTCGTCATGCCAGGGCCGGAGATTACCAGTCAACAAGGCAGTAACCAGGTCTTTGGAGTCTGACTGACTCCTAAGTCCCTTCCTGAAACACAACTCCCTAGTCCCAACTCCTTAGGTCCCCTGAATTTTGACTACGACTTCCGGCTCCTCCTATCAGATTTGTTTGCCCTCAAGTTTCATATGATATGCAAAGCAAAAAAAATTAATGAATTATCCAATAATTTCTTTGCATTTTATAGGCCTACATTTATAGTAATCCAAGAGGTTTTGTGTGATTGGTCTTTTAAAATTTAATACAGGGCACTTTGTTTTATGATATGTATTGTAAATTATTTCTGATAATTTTTGGGAGGCAGAAGTCACCAGATATTTTTTGACTTCACCTGGAAACCGAAGTTCAACTCTGATTCCACTTGAAAACCTCCTGACTCCACGACTCCTGACCCTGACTCCAAAGCCCTGGTGACAACACTACTAGCAAGGCTAGGGCTGCACGATATATCGAAATGATATCGTTATCGCGATATCACATAGCCCCATATTGATATGTGCAATATTCGATAATGACGATATCACTATTTGGAAATACAACCAACTTTTTTGGCTGCCGAATGCCATTCCGGCGTCAAAAAAAGCCATGAAAAAACACCCGTAGAAGGTGGTGAAAGGTGCCAAATCACTAAATTAGAAACATTTCAACATTTATTTGATGAAAATCCGACCAGAATTGACGAAATTAGCCTGAAATTGTGAAAATCCGATGCATCATCATGCCATGCTGCTCTCTCTCACATCGTCTCACCCACTGAGCTGAATGGCTCCACTGGCCTGCACGGGTGGGCGCAGGGAGCAGTCAGTTGAGGGAGCAGTTCTTTAATTTTACCCCTGCCTCGATATAGCCCATTAAGGCGCTGCAGAAGCGTAAAACACAAACACACACAAACTTTAATTTTACCGAATATCGAAAATGATATCGAAATCGACAATTGAACCCCTACTATTGATATTGACTATTTTGTCAGTATCGTGCAGCCCTAAGTGCTAAGCAAGGCGACAACCAACTGGGTGATATCCCACTGCTAAGTAGGCAACACTTAAGGGGAGGTATGGGTGAGAAATTCCCCAAAAATATGTAGGCTTGATATATTCAGTTTACAGTCAGGGAAATTACCAGCATATGAGGACAATTGCAATTCCAGCCAAGTGCTGGCCCTGGCAGGATGATTGAGTGTGTGGGGTTGATCAGTTGGGTCTCAGAAGAAAGTCTGATCTCTTTGCAGCCATCCTCACCACACAGCAGCATGTCAGCAGCGGGACTTAATTCTATCCAATTTCACGAAATACTGCAAAGTCATCAGCAGCTGATGACAATTTCCTAATTTCTCTGGAGCCTTCGGGTTCTTTTCCTCATTATGTAATGGATAGGTCTGCCAAAATTCATAGAGTTAGTTGACACTGTGATACAACTTTATACCAAGTTTGGAAAGTGACAGTTACAGTAGTTCTTTTTAAATAGCCAGTCAAACATGATTTTGAGCACTGCCAAAGTCATGGCTAGGCCATGACATTGTGAGAGTGTCATGGGAGGGTGATGACAGTGCTAGGGTGATTGTCATGTGGGGCTGAGGACATTGATTGTCATCAGCTGGTGATAATTTCCCTGACTGATTTATGGCACATCTTTGACCAACACCAACTCAGGCAGCCAGTCCAAGCTTTAATTATATTAAAATATGTCTATATCATCACTTAAAGCCATGTCAAATATCAAATCATCGCCAAATTTTAGTGAGTAAATAGTGGCGTTGTGTCACTTCAAAGATGTCCACACAAAAAAGTAGTTACCATGGTGACATGGAATTTACTGTGGTGAAACATAACAATGACAACTAAATCGTTGCAAAATTTTGTACCTGTAGCTTCATTAGATTTGGAGAAATAGCCACAAATATTTTATCTAGTGGTCAATTGGCTGAAATGACGTTACCGTCACGGTTTTGCCATTTTCTGCTACATGTAAAAATCAACTTTTACCCTTTACGGGATGTGAAAAATCTTGACAACCGTTTGTCGTAGGAACCTATGGGATACATCATCGGAATCCTCGGAAAATTGTCTTGAAAATTACAGACCAGATTTTTTAAAAATTTTTTTCGTTGCAAAATTATATGACATCGTAGCGATAGAAACGAGAAATTTTTTAATAAAAATGACTTTTGACTACTTTACCCTAATTTCTGACACTATGAAAAGAAATATCAAAAATCCGCTCTGTAATTTTCTGCGTCTTGCCCGTCTTCATTTGTAAATTTTTTCAAAATTTTTCTATCATGTCTGTAACTTCAGAAATTTCACATCCCGTGAGCAGTAAAAATCAGCCTTTTTTCGCCTTTTAAACTGGTTACCATGGCAACCATATATCATAACAATGCAAAATGACCTGAAATCATCTAATTTAACTAAAACCTAACTTTTTATACCAAACTTTGTTCAATAAACTTAAAATTGCAGAAAAGTGCCCTTCTCACCCATACCTCCCTTAAATTGGGTGACCAGGTGACTGCAGATGCCCCCTGATACCATAAGACACATATTATCTAGAGATACTAAACAGGAGACAGATCAGTTGCCGTTAACACCCTCAACCCAATTTTGATAATCTCAGTAACCTAAGTATCGATTGCCAATATTCAATAATATAGAATTTACCTTTTGTTTTTCCTTTTTTTTTTCAGCAAAGGAGAAGAGGGAATAACACAAACATTTCTACTTTATAGCTGCAGCCTGCAGGTAATTTGTGATTTAGGAATTTAAGACTGTGAGATTCCAGAATACATAGATATTCAGAGACCTGTGTAAAGTTCACTGCCTTTTCAGACACAAATTCTTTTTATCTGCCCATTTAAAGGGGGGAGGGTTGGTCTAGTGGTAGCGTGCTGGGCTGCCAATCGCTGGGTCCAGGGTTCGAATCCAGCTCTTGTCGGGTCACCTTGGCCTATGTTGGACGGCTGTTTCAATCATCCTTCGCCTCATTGCCGTGTCCTCCCCCGTCCTAATTAGCCTACCAAGTGCATAAATACAGGACGTAAAGCCCCAATCATCCATCCATCCATCCATCTGCCCATTTAAAACAAAAATGATAACTTTAAATGGATTCAGTTACTAAAATTGATAGAATTTAAATTACTGGACATTTCATGTTTTTGTTCAGTTAGCTTTATTTATTTGAACACATTGAATTTTATTTGAGTTTTTGTTTAACTTTCACGTTAAACCGGCACTTTGCAACGCATGACCTGCAAATTTGAAAAAGAAAAAAAACGAAAATAAGCCATTGGAGTTTGTCAAGTCTTGAGACCGTGAAGTCATTGTCTTGTTTCTCAGCCCTGTTTATACAAAGTTATCATCAATTGGCTATGTCTATCATTTTCAACCGGATTAAAAATATGTCCAATGGTGCAAGTCTTGTGTCCCCAGCCTGTTTGTGACTTGGATTAGCAATCACACAGATTAAAGTTTGTTTAATTGCTTTGCTTGGGTATTGATTTAATCAGAAGAACACAGATTTATTGATTTCATGTTAGAGATTGGTGTCATATATGTATGTTAAAGGCACTGGTCACTTAACAGCATTGGAAAATTCACTTGCCCAGCGTAAATACTGGTCTCACACGTTGCCTCAATTTTATGTCGCACCTGACAAGACAACGGCTGTGATGTTACTCAATTTAAAGAATTAATAATAGCGCATCGAAATGGCCGAAGACGAACTGAGCACAAGAAACATCCAAAATCTGTGTAGTGATGGCCTCAGCATCAAGGGTCAAAGGCAGGAAATTAGGTTAAATGGTCCCAGCTTCTTATCAAAAATTTAGTTTTGTACTAAGATAAACATGCCAGAAAAATCTTCAAAAATGTCTCAAAATTCCAATACTTATTTTCAAGTAATAACCTCTGTACTGCTCATTTTGCGTGAATAATTTATTTTAGCCATGAAAAGCTAAATTAAATTATTTTAAAACTAGGATTTTTAAAATTTAAAACTGGTCTATACGAAATCATTACATAACTAAAGTAATCTTCATTAAGTGTCAAATAATCAGTTATTACGTAATATAGTATTGATATCATTTCTTTTTTCCAGCATCATTGTAAGAGGAGAGAGTACCTTCCTGAGCAGCTGCTGAGAAAATCTTGCATATTAGCACTACCATTATTCCGAAGATGTCATATTTTCAAAAGAACAGTGTTTTGTACAGGTAAATTACTACTTTTTATGCTAATTCTGCAGAAATTATTATCAGTTCATGATGCAATTTTTGGACGAGTTACTTGCTCTAATTACTTGTGTAAAAAATTTGGGATCATGAAGTCCCATTATTGGAATCCAGTGTTTTTTTTCTTGACAATTTTATCTCATAATTTACACTTATACTGTCATAAATGTACTCCGGCATCATCCATTATAATTGATATTTCCAAGTATTCAGACATTTTTGTTACTATGCTGTTTGTTGAACATAATTTCTTTTCAAGAGAAATCATATAAATATGTTTCATTTCACTCAATGTATATATAATAATACAATTTGTCTTTCGCAATTGATTTTAGAGCGACATCAATAGAGATATAATGAAGCCGCTAGGAGCAAAGATGTGAAACACGAAGGAAACTGTAAGTACCAATGAAAATGACCTAAAAAAATTGCTATCAGGCAACACGAAATTGATTATTTGAATTATGGATGGATTTTTGGAGAACAAAAACGGAGTTGACAATCATTTATTTTTAGATTCTAATAAATCCTCTGTATTATTTTTTGGGGGGAAGGGCTGAGCAACATTTGCCCGGATTTCACAATCAATGAAAATTTTAAAATGTGTGGAAACCATTGATTAAATAATGTTTATTTACCCATCGGCCCAAATTTTTAATGCAGTTGCCCCTACGCAACTGCATTTTACTGGTCAATTGTGACATTAGTAATGATTACTGGTCAATAATGACTTTATAATGGGTTTTGTGGATTGGATGATGCACCCTAATATTGGTAGATAAATTTTTGTTATTGAAAATCGGATTTTCCGTTACTGGAGAACCCCTATATTGTGGTGCATTTTGGGTTATGCATACATACATACATGGGTTACTTAGAGAAGGAAATCACATTTTTTATGACAATAGGCAAAATTACACATTCCTGATGGCAAAAAAAATTTAGCTTCTTTTAACCCCCATATTTAAAAACTAAACAAAAAAAGGGGGAATGTACATGTAAGGCAATCTATGTACCAATTTTTGCTTTGAAACGTCGGATGGTTATTGCTGCAGGCCTGATAATAGATGTTCTCCGTAGAAAATGGGTTTTGGATTGGAGGAACTCCAAGATCTTGCCATCTAAATGGCATTTTCTCTTTTGTTAGTCAGGTTTCAATTTATGGAGATGTTTACAATGGTTTGTGGTCCGAGCATTTCACATTATGTATGGGATATTAAGGAACAAATAATATTAATCTTATTTATAACCTAAATGGCAAAAAAACATGTTTTTATAACACTCGCCGTAGATAAGATTTGTTTTTTATCATTTTCAATATCTATTCAGTAAGAAATATTTATCTGAAGTACACGTTAGACATTCTTTTTACCTATTTTCCCTTGCAATATTTGGTGCTCCATGCCCAATTACTGATTGAAATCACAAGGACTACACTGATGACTGATGACTTATCATTCATGGTAACGTGATCCAGAATAGTTGAAATAATGCCATAGTAACTATGAAAAAAGTCCACACTTTGAGTCAGTGGATGACAGGCCGAGCAAAGGTAGATTCGTCTGATAAATCCTACACATTGCTATCTGGAAAAAGTTTTAGATTCAGACACTCCAATGTTTGAAGAATATTTGGATCTGCCCATCTTAGTAGGCCTAGTTCTGTTCCGAGCTAATCCCATTAGAATATAACTGTTGTCAAAATTTTTTGGAAAGTTTTGTTCTAGTTTGTTTTGTTCTAGTAGGGCAATTATGCGAACGTTCTGCTTAATATGTTTTTCTTCTCAATAACCACTATCTGTATGGCACAGTTATTAACACAACATAGTTTCTAAATAAATTCTGTTTAAATGTGTTTTTTCAGAGATTTTCCAGATGTGACATGACGGGCCAATAGAGAATTAGGAAAAGAAAAATGAACAGATATGATTTTTCTCGCGGTTACATACCTCAAATAAATTTATCTACATTGTTCATTGGAGAAACTTTCTTACTGAATGGCACGATAATTATGTGATGTTATCAGGTCATGTGAAGGTTTGAATAGTAGGTGTGTTTACTGTATTTATTGCAAAAAATTAGGTTATTTGTACTTGGATTGTTCTTTTAATAAAAGTTTGTCTTTCAAAATACTTGTGGACTAATTATTTCAAATTGAACTTATTAAAATGCTCTGTATCTCTATTATGTAGCATGTGACTGTCATCAAAAGGTTAAAGCTGCGAATTGTGCTTATTGAAATAATGAGTCTTTTACAAGTACCGTAATATGGGGTGAATCGGGACACTGGGGTGAATCGGGACAGAAAAGAAATGTGTTTTATTTCTTAAACTACGACTACTTCTATTTAACCCAGGTCCGTAATTTTTGGCAAAAATTTAGCATACAGAGTAGCGTATATTGTGGTCGAGTTTTATAATTCTAACTGCAGGCAGTGAGGAGCTGCAGCACTTTAAACTTGGCCCTGCAGAAACTTAATTTTCGACAGGTGGTCAAAACTTTGCTCATATCACAAAAAGCATTAATATTAGAGCCACTAAAATAGCAGGAAACTTTTATAACCTATATTTGGCAAATTAAGGGACCAAAATAGTTGACTAGATGTGGGATTTTGTATGTTTGGTCATGGGTTCAGATCCAGGGCAATTGTAAAGTTTCGGAATCAACAAAAATATCCCTACTAATTTTCAGTTGAATGTACTGGCGTGGTTTTTTAATGAATATTATTGAACTTAATATTATTAATAGTGGATTTAGTCCAGAATTATCAATCACTGGCAAAATTTGCAAAAAACTTCAGTTTTTAATACTTTTCTGTTATTTATCATATTTTTTACAATTTGCATATTATCAATGAAACTGATTTCATATTTTCCTGAAAATGAATTTTTGGCATGTTGAACATGTTTTCCAATATTAACTCACAAGTAGCAATCACTTAAAAAAACCTAAGAAGTATTGATGGTAAAAATAAGGGAGTGTCCCGATTCACCCCAAAGTGTGGGGTGAATTGGGACAGTGGTTTTATGGGCCTTGAGCATTGGAAATTGAAGATATAATTTTAAACTCTTGGGGACACTTAGACCTTGTGCTTGGACATGATTTGACACCATATTTTGATTTCTAAGTTTAATTTTGTTCATACTATGACAGAAAAACGGCCAATTCTGTCCCGATTCACCCCATATTACGGTACCAGGATTTTCATCAAACGGTTGCTCGGTAGAAGCTGTGTCATTCTGAGAAGTCCGCATGGAATTTGATGTTGGATGTGTTGTTTATTCAGCCTATTAATCACAGACAAATTTATTAGGCCTAGCTTAATTCTTGCAAATGTATAATTATTAAAATGCCACATCTTTGGCATGTGAATTTCATCTAACAAACCTCATATATTTCGATGTCTGCTTGTGAATGTGATTGATGTGGTTTTGTGATTTTAATAGTTCTGAACACCCATGAATTTTTTAGAGAAAGATGGTCAACACTCCTAGTGCTGCTTATGCTGTTCAAAACACATCTCTGCCATGCAAGAAGGCTGTGTTTAAGTGTCACTTAACCATGTGATTTTCTGGGGGGAATCTTCAGTTAACCACATGATTTTCTGGTGCATATCTTCACCGGTTAGCCATGTGATGTTCTGGGGTGTTTTGTCACCACAAAATCCCATGCAGAATTAGAAATTATAATCATTTGCTAAGTTAGTTTTAACTTGAAGTCATCTGTGTGCATAACTCGGTAAACAGAGCTCTAGCTCTGTTTCTCGATTGGCTCATCTATATATCAGATGTGTATCTTCACCACTTAACACATTCATCTTTGGGGGTATCATTACCACGTGGTGTCCTGGTGTAAACTTCAGGTATGCATGTGTTTAACTGGGGAAAATCATCACATGATAATCTGGTTGATGGTCTTCATGTGTTTATCCCATAAATGTTTTTTTTTTGGAAATTCCCCCACATGAACAAACCACCTGATAACTCGTCATGAAAATTCTCACGTGCATAACTTGGGGGAGGGGTATTCACATGTTTATCTGAGGAAAATTATCATTCGATAATCTGATGACAGTCATGTGTTTATGCAGTGAAAATGGGGGGAAATTCTGACATGTGAAAAAAATCATGTAACAACTCTCAGTATGTGATGACAATAGCCAAGTGATATTCTGGTGACAGTCATCACATGTTTATCCTGTTAAAATGTGGCAGTTTTTCTAATGTGAATAAAAGCATGTGATAACTGTCAGTTATGTCATATGCGTCAGTTTTCCCAGGTTTATCATGTGAACTTTATATGCATTGTCAGCTGGGAATTACAGTGCCGCCTGTAAGTAATTGAAACACATGATTTTGTGCCATTGCATCAATGATAGACGTCCTCAACCAAATTGCTTGTGGAAGCATGAATTGTCCTTCGATGAGAGAACAACATAATTCGGTCATAAAGGCTGATGTGTGAGGCATGTGGGATAACAATGGCAGCCAATTTTCTCTGCTGTAGTCAAGAGTTAGGTATGGATCAAAGTCTTTGATAAGTATGTGAACCACCCTTACATTGGGCCTGTGTTTCACTTACTTATCGAAGACTTTGACCCATATCTGAAATTGGCCTCCATTGTAAAACGGCATTGTCATCCACATGCCTCACATATCGACCTTTATGACCCAATGTCTTTCTCTCATCAGATGAGAATATATATTTCCACAAGCCGTTCAGCTGAGGATGTTTAGCATTGATGCAATGGCTCCATTTCCTGCATTTCACTTACTTACAGGCGGCACTGTATCTCTTGAAACATGCTTGATTATAGATAATATGAGAGGTCAAAATTGTTCCAATTGGCAATTATTTGTTTAAAATATAAAATGTCATGCAAACACCAACAAAATGCAGCACTTCTTGTTCATTCACCTGTTATTGTTGGATTCTGCCCAAGAAAGTTGTCAGAAAGTGTTCTAGAATATTTCCATCATCATTTTGTGGCCAATTAATTTGCCAAACTGAGGGCTAGGTTTTGAGCTCCCTGCATGGTCTCCCATGTGTGGAAATATTAGTGTCGGTTGACTGGTAATAATAATAATAATAATAATAATAATAATAATAATAAAATCAAAGAAAACAAGATGATTCTCCCGATAGGTCGAATCATAATAATAATAATAATAATAATAATAATAAAATCAAAGAAAACAAGATGATTCTCCCGATAGGTCGAATCATAATGATTTGATAGTCAATCTGTGGAACCCGTCCTGGTGGGAGAATGAAAATCAAACAAACTGATGCAGTGATGTTTAATGTTCTTCATTCATGATATTGGTTTTAAAATTAGCTTTTTTTTGTAAGTAGAGAAGATTTACTAGTTTAAAATATTCATAATAGATAATTTTGAGATATATGAATTGCGAAAACGATGTCTATTGATACTGAACTCTTTGAAGTTAGCAATATATGCAAATCAAAATAGCATAATGTTATGAAGATATTGTGTCTGGTTTCCTGCTGCTGTCAGTGCATTGGGTGTTAGTTTATCCATGTAGCAACTTTTGTCCTTGTTGATTTGGTGCATTTCTATTGGAACAGAAGACTTGGCCATTGTCCTGTACTGGATATTGACTTTATTTTGGCTTCGAAATGAAGAGATCAGACATACAATGTACTGTACATTAAGTCTGTAACTTTGATATGCAGAAGGAGTGCACTGTTGCACTTTGAAAATGGCACTTTGTGAATCATCATACTCATGATTTGTCATGATCACACCCTATACTTTCGATGTTAATTTGATTCTAAAGGGGACTATTCCCACTTGTTGCTGACAGGCAAACCAAAGGCTTATGCATCTTATTTTTACTCTCTAAAGTCATGGCCATTAGTTTTCACTCAGCTGCCATTTTTCGCCATGGTGCTATAATTTTTACCAGTCATAACTAAGCAAGTACTTGCTCAATCTTCACCAAATTATCAGGAATGTCTGTACACAGTAGCAGGTGATCTGATAAAATTTGGTTGAAAGAAAGAATCTTATGTAATAACTGTAAAGCCAAATGCTAAATTAGTTGCAAAATTTAAACATATAATCAGTTCTCAGGGACGGATGCAGGGGGGGGATGGGGGGGATGCATCCCCCCCCACCAGACCAAAATTTATATATTTTTACATGTTAATTTTATCCGCACGCAGTCGCGGAATGTCGCGAATTGCGCGTTCCGCGACACGATAGCCCGATAGACCCCCCCCCCCACCGGAATTTTCCGGATCACCATCTGTCAATTCTGATGTAAAATGTCATTTGCATGATAGTAATAGTCACCAAAGTATCTTGATGTGTTTGGCACACACCAAATTTAGCATTTAATCTGGAGATTTAGCATTTTCTCGTGGGGTTTCCTGGAAGTGTTTATAATCACAAAAATTATTCATTTTCTAAGTAAGAATAAAGTTTTTAAAAAATTTCTTCTGATAAAATTGCATTCGTTTCATTAAATTCCACATCTATGGTAAGCATTTAAGACAATTTTCTGTTCAGATAAGGTGGTGTTCTATCTTTTTACACCTACTTTGAATTTGCCATATTTAGAGCCAAAATGGTTTCTGTAAAATCCGAAGAACCAACAGTCAAATCATGTATCTATCTATAAATTTGTCATGAATGATTAATTTGATGTTTACCTAATAGTGCGGTTCGATATGTCCAATATATGGTTTCCGTAGGACTTCTTTGCTAAAATTGATTTTTTTGCAGATTTGGGTTCATTGGGCATCCAATAACAAAATATTGCGGGGTACAAATTTTCCCGCAATTTTTTCCCCTCCTGTGGGGGTAATTTCAAAATGGCCGCCAAAACCACGGACAAATATGCTTTTTCTCATATTTCAGTCCCTAATTAAGATAGAGTGACAATTGAAATATCATTTTCTATGTTTTTTAGGCCAGGGAAGTCATTTTGATGGGTTTCAAAGCCATACATGCAATTTTTGATGGGTTAAATCCAAGATGGCCGCCAAAATGGTTGCCCAATCGTCGACAACTCCTATCTCAGCCCCTAATTGTCATAGAGTAACAATTGAAAGGTCATTTTCTATGTTTCTTGGGTCAAGGAATTCAAATATGTAATTTTCTAAGCTGTAAATATGATATATGATACAATTAATCCAGGGTGGTCGACAATATTGGCCAAACATATTTTCAAGTGCTTGGTTAAAACCATGTAACTTCATGGATTTTTTCCATCTTTTGGATTTTGACTAGTCCTATCACGAAGAATGGAAGAGTTATTGATATCAAAGTGTAGCTAAAGTATGAAACTTAGTACAGAGTTGTTTATAAAACCAGTGAATAGAATTAGAGTGTTAGCACAGATTTTAACATTCAAGGAGGTGAGAAATTAAGGCACCAATAATTGCTCCCTGACCTAATATTATTGATATCCTTGTCCCAGGAAAAAAGTTGCATTGGTTTGGAACCCATTTAGTAGACATTAGTAAACACAAAAAAATGTAATAATCTTTCACTTTGGTAAACACCAAAACATATTAACCTTCAGTCGCCCGGTCAAAATCTTATGCGATTATCTTTTCCGCAGGGAATGCTATTATTACACAGTATTTTGCAAAAACTGTAGACCAAGTATACCTCAAATTTACATATTTGGAGAGTTCCACTACAATTTTTTCTCTAGCACATACTTGCTTATTTAATCGCTATGACATGTAGATGACACTTTATGAAAATTACTATTGTATTATCTTGAGCACTCTTTTTGTATGAGATTGTTCCTGTAATAGATGAACAGGGATGAG
The DNA here is from genome assembly GCA_026936325.1 of Platynereis dumerilii. Classification (NCBI taxonomy): domain Eukaryota; kingdom Metazoa; phylum Annelida; class Polychaeta; order Phyllodocida; family Nereididae; genus Platynereis; species Platynereis dumerilii. The sequence goes on from JAPTHN010000011.1 coordinate 25,074,600, forward strand.
AATTTATTTGTTGTGGATGAATACTAATGTACAATCTTTCTAAGTGTGACTCCCAGAGGACTCGGGAGACATAGGTGAACAATACTGGTAGTATAATATCCATGGAAGAGGCAGGGGAAGAGGTGGAAGATAGATATAGATAAATAGACGTGGTAAGTGCAACCCTCCATGCCCACTTCTGGGCACTCACGATGGTTGATTGATCGGGGGTGTACACGAGTACTAAGTAACAGGTAGTTCAGTGGCGGATACAGGGGGTGGGGGGGCTAGGGGGCCCTGCCCCCCCCCTATACCATCAATTTAAATAGTAGCATTTTGAAGAAAAAATGCGATAATGCGGGCCCCCGAATGCCAAAACACGTCCGGGCCTCCCTTAGACTATCGTGTCTGGATCTGCCACTGTAGTTTATCTAAAATTTGAGGAGGATTTTCAATGTTGTTTTTCTCTAAGCATGGATGTAAAGAAATACTTGTAATGTCACACATGTAATTTTTCATGAGAAAATCATGCCAGTGTCTGTCACAAGGTGAAAAGTCCCTGTGTCACTGTTTAAAATGGCCCATTTCCCTGTGTCAATTTCAGGAGCCCCCAGCATGTTAAAAGTTTGCAGCATATGACAGATCTTTCACTTGCCCAGCATAGACACTGACACAAAGGGTTGCCGATTTAACATCTAATCCTATCGACATCCAGCTGGGGTTTGCTCATGATAAACATTGAAGGTCCACTGAAAATCTTTGGTTCCCCGCTTCAGTAGAGCAGCTCAGGCGCTGGCCTCTAACCACACATCCACCCAGCTGTCGAAGGAGGAGACATAACGTAATATTAAAGACAGAAAGAAGGTGGCAAAGGGACAAGGATAGATGAGCCGGCAGGAGACCTCAAAGAAGAAAGAGATGAGGTACAGACAGAGTCACTGATAATCAATGGAGAGAAAAGGCACGAAGGAAGGGAGGAGACTAGAAATGAGGTTCCACCATTTTAGAACAGGCAAATATGGAGGCAGGGAGGACTCTATAGGGATCATGAGGTAGATAGAGAGGGTATATGGAAAAAGGAGACACCCAACAGTTGGCCTATATATAGAGGCATGTAGAGTGAAAGAGGGCACTTAGGACGGGCAGGGAGGTATGTATGGAGGAGGAATTATGGGAGGAGCCAAGAACAAGAAGAAAAATATATGGAGGGAAGAGGCATGGAGGATTGGAGGAGGAAAGGAGCCTAGGGAAACTACTAAAGGGTTGTAGAGAAGCAGGTGGTGGCAGGAGAGGAGACAGGAAGTTGCACAGAGGTAGACTGGAGAGTGGAGACTGTTGCGGGGGGGGGGGGGGGAGAGATACACCCGTAATCTTTGATGCTGATCGAAGACATTGGAAGTCCTAGGCACAGAACATATACAGGGGCAGGGACTCAAGGAGGCTAGGGGGTAGGCGGGGATGAAGGTGACTTGGTATAGGAGTAGGCTAGATGGGGACACGATTTTTGTACATTGGTGTATTCCACAGATCCTTTCCCTGGGGGAATAAATGGCTGTATTTATGTCCCTCCCCCTATGAATCCTCTTACATGTACCTAAGCACCTTGGCTTGTCTTTCCCTCTATACTTCTTTCGTCCAACCTCTATACCTCCTGCTTCCATTCTCACCATGCATCTCTCTCCTTGCTTCCTCCCGGAGAATCAGCTTAACTTAGTTTTTGGCACTCTCATACTTCTACTAGGCCTATAACTTGGTCCCAGGTTCGATTCAATCTCTGTTCTGTCATATGGGGCCTATACTGGATAGCAACATCAATCCGTCTCCTCGTTGTTGTGACCTCCTGATTAGCCCACCAAAGTTCATGAGGCAACAGGTGAAGGACAATCATCTTTCTACCCAGGCTTCCTCCTTCTTAGTTTTCTCCTGCCTTTCCACCGTCCCAAATACCTCTTTCTTCCTTGCCTCCTCTTCCCTTCCTCATTTTGTTTCTCCTGGATACATCCTCCCCATTCTTCTTTTTCCTAGTCTCCGTGTTCTCTTGGTCTGCTTGTGACCTTACTGTATTATATCTTCATCGCATCACAGATTCCCCTTGAAAATATCCCCCTCTGTGTCTTCTGCTCTCTCGCTAGCTTCCTCTCTCCCTACTACTTCCATTAATCTGGTAATAGTACCACTTCCTTATGGAACTCCTGAGTCCTCCATCTTAGATAGATATTCTACACATTTGGTTTAAACATATTTATTAGTCACTTTACCAACGAGCCAAAGGCTCAATTACAGGCTCAGTTGGTTAGTAGAGAAAAAAAAATAGTAGTACCTTGCAGTTATCACATTTTAAACTTAATCATTCATTATGTCAAACTAACATTGTAAACTTATTAACTTCAAAATCATATCACCAAAAAATGTCGGGGCATGTGGTTGTCAGGAACTCGGGTTGTTATCCTTGGTCAGGATGGCTGGAAACTCTCTTTTTTAAAAACAAGTTTGTCTCTTGATAAAGTGCTAGAAGCTGTGATGCAGCTATCTTTTGGATTCTTGAGTCCAAGTGCCAGCATGGATAGATGGTGGTTGGGGCTTCACATCCTGTATTAATGCACTTGTTAGGCTAAAAGGACATGAGGGGGACAAGGAAAGGATGGGTGAAACAGCCGTTCAACATAGGCCCAGGTGATCAGCAAGAGCTGGATTCGAACCTGGCACCCAGCGATTTGCAGCCCAGTGCGCTTCCACTGTGCTAACCCCCTGGCCCTCTCTCTCCAAAGTGCAAAGTTACTTACAAATCTCCGTGTTGTCCATGACTGCAATATTACAATGCCTTTTTTCTCTCAATTTTCGAAGGTCATGCCATCACTGGGGTGGTCTCAGCCTTTGTCATTGTCAATATTGGTCCGAAGGACCACTGTGAGGTCATTAGCATTTTACATCATTGGTTGTCTGTATTGTTGCACAACAGTTTTGTGAAATTGGTGTACATCCAAAATGAGAAACTTCCAACATCTATTTCATGATTTATTTTTCGATTTATTGCGTTTTCTCAATATCCGAAAAACAACAGCCATTGCTGTTGTCGAACATTTGAATTTGTTATACTAGTTATGTGTGCCAAACTCACTCTACTTAACGAGTGCCAAATCACTGAAAATTCAATTCTGTGTGTACAACATTTTATAATCAGATTACTATAGGCAAATATGTCAATGATATTAGGTGGGGGCCATTCCAGAAGCCTCAAATTTCTCACCTCCTTGAATATCGGCTCCACTATAATTCTATTTACTGGGCTTATAAACATCTCTGTAGTTAGTTTCATTATATAGATACATACTTTAGCCACTCTTTAATATCTATAATTCTTCCATTCTTTGTGATAGGATTAGTTAATATCCAAAAGACGGTAAAAATCCATGAAGTTACATGGTTTTTAACTAAGCTCTTGGAAGTATGTTTGGTCCACTTTGTTGGCCACCCTGAATTTATTGAATCATATATCATATTTACAGCTTTAAAAAGTACATATTTGAGTTCCTTGACCCAGGAAACATAGAAAATGACCTTTCAATTGTTACTCTATGACAATTAGGGGCTGAGATACGAGTTGTCGATGATTGGGCAACCATTTTGGCGGCCATCTTGGATTTAACCCATCATATATTGCATGCATGGCTTTGAAACCCATCAAAATGACTTCCCTGGCCTAAAAAACATAGAAAATGATCTTTCACTTGTCACTCTATCTTAATTAGGGACTGAAATATGAGAAAAAGCATATTTGTCCGTGGTTTTGGCGGCCATTTTGAAATTACCCTCACAGGAGGGGAAAAAATTGCGGGAAAATTCGTACCCCGCAATATTTTGTTATTGGATGCCCAATGAACCCAAATCTGCAAAAAAATCAATTTTAGCAAACATAGCCTACGGAATTACACAAGACACTGCACTATAACACATTCAGGCACTTTGGTGACTGTTACTATGACCTATACACAGCATCAGAACTGATTATATGCTTAAATTTCCTCTAATTTAGTATTTTGCCATAAAGTCATCTGGTAACATTATTCCGTTCAACTTTTTTTTTTTCAGAACACCTGCTACTGTGTACAGACTATAATTCCTGACAATTTGGTGAAGATTGAGCAAGTGTTTGCTTTGATATGATTGGTCACAATGATAGCACCATGGTGAAGCGTGGCAGCTGAGTGAAAACTAACGGCCATGGCTGTATGTTCCCAATGTTGAAAGTAGAGAAGATGACAATTTATTGACTACTATGACTCACAGAGTGCCAAAATCTGTATGAACCAACACTCATGTTTTGCATATCAAGTTTACCGGCTGTAAATAAACAATTATTAACTACAAGAAGTGCCAATAGTTCCAGAATGTATTTAACGATATAAAATTATACGTGCAGTACCGCCTGTAAATAAGTGAAATGGGTGATATCTTGCCATTGAGTAAATTTTAAACGTCCTCAACCAAACTGCTTGAGCCAGCAAGTACACTCATTTGATGCAAAGAAAACATGTGAGGTCATAAACGACAATTCTTGAGGCACGGGAGATGCAAATTTTATTTCTTTTACAAAAAGTTACATTTGGGTTGAAAATCTTTGAAACTCAACTGTCCTTCCCATTAAAATAATATTTTTGTTTGGTTGGAAATCGCGACGCCATTAAACTTTTTTACTCCCTCCACAGATTTTCAGTTGCCCTATAGTTTGTCCAAAAAACCTACAATGTATACTGAACCTACCCGTGTTAGCCTCATACTATTGACATTGTATATTTGTACACAGTTGTATGTTCTTTACTTGTTTTATTTTCTATGCACTGTGTACTATACATGCAGTAACACTGAACAATTTAACTACTTACGTCATTGTTCAACATTAACATTTACTTACCTGGGAAGTCTATTATGTCATAGTTGAACAATTTGCACTGAGTGACCTGTACTGTTGCTGACACAGCTGCTTGTGATGGTGTTGATGGAGCAACAGGACCCCCTGAAATGACTACCCCCCTTCTCTGAGCAAGAAGGATGTTGGTTTGGTTGCTGTTGCCAGGATGTTGATTTTGGGTGGGTAGAGGCTCTTTGAATAGAATTGCTCACAATTGTTCTGATTATCTACAACAAACAGACAAATACTCTTAGTCTGAGCCAAGGAGTCTGAGAATGGTGTCAATGGATTCACATTCTCACCCCCATCGACTTCTCCGGCAGAGTATGATGTCATAGAATAGACACGTCATCACACAGCAACAAGCTTATCCATAATATTTTCCAGAATTAATTTAGAGCTTTTGGATCAATAATGGGTTCTCCCCACACATACACATCTGGGAATTGTATGTATCATTGCTAGTGATAGCAGTTCTTATGCGAAATACCAACCCGCACATACTTCACCTTTCTTATTACTGCAAAGAACTAAGGGGATGACCATTTATCCAGGGGGGGCATGGAGTAGGGCTATTTCTAAATAAATAATTTCTTGCTCAGTTTCTTGTATAAAACTGAGCAAGAAATTATTCATTAAAAAAAAACTGCAGAACCCCCCGATTAAATGGTAAACCCCTTAGTAAATTTTTGTCAAAATTACAACACCATTGAGAGTGGCGGGCTGTGTTCGTGAACAGCATTGGTCATAAGTTTAGTTGACCTTCCATTTTTAAACAACATCGGACATATTGAGTTTAATTGGCCTCTAATTTTGTTTAGTTCTTAAATCCAAGCGAGTCTTTATTTTATTTTATCTTATTCGCCGTACATAATAAACATAGGCTGCGCAGCAGCAAACCTTCAGCGAATAACACCTTTAGAAGATTCGAATAATATCATAAAATTGGCGCGATTACGAAATTGCTTATAGGTATGCAATAGCGGTCGAGTAGTGGCCTCCAATTATCTCTATTTGCCCGCTGCCCTGCCATCTTCCCATCCACTTGCCAGGATTTGTAAAATCAGGGAAAGACCTTATTAAACTAATTTACGCATATAGTAGTATAGTTTCATGCATGTACAAAGTACAGGTTATGAGGTGTCTGTTGAAAAGCAAAAAATATAACGCTGTTATAATTTTCCAATGATTCATAAAGTGATATATGCATCAAAAATCACTGCTACATTGCATAGGTGATTTGTTTAGAAAATTGTATGACTGTATATGCAAGAGTGGGCAAGTTTTGGCCCCGATATAAAAAACAATTCTTTAAAATATTTTTTCTTGATATTACAAAAACTATAGAATAGCCATCTGTCAGACCATGAAAAGGCACAACTAGACCATATAAGCCATATGTGTACCAAACTTCATCCACGTATATGGAATAGTGACCGGATGTTGGGCCAGAAACAAAAAATTAATTTTTAATTTTTTTTCAATATTTCGAAAAGTAGGGGAGACCGGGGTTAGCTGGCACACTCATTTTTATTTTTGCTCTGGAGAGCAAACGGTAAAAGATATTCACACCAAATTTTAGCATGTGATAGTGAGCGTGTTTAACTCAATGATCAGCCCAAGAGATATTGTAAATGATTATTGAAATTTGTGTCACAGACACAAACTTCCAGAAAAAATTTTGATTCAACTAAAACCGACCCCGGGGTTAGTTGAAGCGCCATAAAAATTTGGAGACAACTTCTTATAAAAGGGGTTTCCTTTGCATAAATGATATCCCTGTGATGACCACCAGCTTCAGTACAACACTCATTTGAAAAGAAATTGTATAATGTACTTTAATAAATTTTTTGTCCATTTTTGGCAAAAAAGCTGGTTTTTCCGTATTTCCCTTTCAGGAATGGAAACATGCACTGTAGTAGTTCTAAACTGCAGTAACTCCGACTAACAATAACTTGCAAGGCAATTTGAACATTTGAAATCGATGTTACGGCCAACTCCACCATGCATGATTCAACTAACCCCATCACACCTGGAACACAATATTGTCTAATTTTTCAGTCTTATCGAAGTCACACAACGAAAAGCTTCTGGGTGTGGATTAGGCATGGATTTGCTTATTTAGAAATAAGGTTAATTCACCTGGATTAAAATCATAGCTATACAATAACCCCTCTCGAAGACTGAGCAAACAAGTTACTAGAGCACCCAAAAAACAGACTTTCTTGCCTACAGAATTAGCATTTTGAAATTTTGAATGAATAAAGGTATGATAACATGTGCCAATAAACAGGGTATCTACCAAAAGTACCAGTTGGGCCAATAATTTAAAATAAAGCTGATTTTAGGCCAAGTTTCAACTAACCCCGTGATTCAACTAACCCCGGTCTCCCCTATATAATATTTTCCATCAGACCTTTCAAAAAGCACAACTAGACCATATTGACCATATGTATACCAAACTTTATCCATGTACATGCAATAGTGACCGAGTCTTAGCCCAAAAAACAAAAACAAAAAATGTTTTTATATTTTTTCTCATTTTTTCAGAAAGTATAGAATATCTGTCAATGAGTCCATCAAAGGCACAAGTAGACCATATAGGCCACGTGTTTACCAAATTTCATCCATGCACATGCAATAATGACCGAGCCTTGGCCCGGAAATGAAAATTTTTTTTTTTATATTTTGTTAATTATTTCAAAAAGTATTTAAGATCTATTCATCAGACCATCAAAAGGCACAACTAGACCATACAGGCTAGATGTGTACCAAATATCATCCTCGTACATTCAATAGAGGCCGAGTGCTGGACGGAAACGATCTATCCGCCCGCCACCCGCCCGCCCGCCCGCTCGGCGGACGGACAGCATTTTTACCCAAGTGATTACAATACCTTCTTCGAACTTCGTTCGCTGAGCAGCAGGATTACACAATGTGGTCCTTTTGATGGGAGTCTCCAGAAAGTTCAATGACAGTGATTAATTAAATAAAATTGAATAAATATTAATAACATAAGTAGACATATGTTTCTTCTAGGTGACTTTGAGCTCTTAGAAAAAATTTAACTTGGATCTTGTAAGTGTCTTTTTATTCTGAAGTTTTAATCGCTTCCTGAAGACGGTTACATTCAGGCGATCCTATTGTGTGGATATTGGCATTGGCTCATCCATGAACCATGGGTTGACTTCGAGATGAGGTTGTTATGAGATGCTCCTCTGGTGTAAATTACGTGTAATAGGCATATTTGATGATTTTTTTAATTGACTGCATAGATATGATGGTGCTGTTCAGCCTGTTCTATTGTGAATGTTGTGCATGTGACAAAGTCATAAGTATCTAAGGGTTCCTCTATTATACAGCTTACCTGATACCTAGGCAGTAAAATCCATGTTGAAATGAACTTGCAGCAGTGATAAATAGGGGTCATTCACCACACAGGAGAGGGAATATGTGATTTATCAACTGAGTGCTTTAGCCTGAGGTGTGATAAACACAGATTCCTGATCCCATGCTGAATAACTGGCGAATACCATGAGACATACAATCAAACAGTCAAACATGACATGATAAGTGGATAAAAAAGAATATGTGAATCTCTTTGAGTCTGCAGCATACAGAAGAAGCTACTTTTTTGGGGGTGATCACTGCAGTCCAAGGCAACAGCAGTGGCAGCATGAAATATGAATAGTTTACTTTAATCCTGTAGTCATGGCCTAACAAGATGTATTTATGTAGAAGTGACAAAGTTGAATTCTCTTTACAGCTATAATTTTCTTATTCTTATGGTTAGTCACACAGGCATATAATAATATTATGTTTCTCATGCATATGATTCTCATGTAATGCTGTGAATGGTCAGGGAGTACAGAGAACCTATTAGAAGGGGAAGAAGGTAAATATAAAAAAATAAATATCTGTCCTGGAAAAGATATGTAGACCTACTCAGTCAATAAAGTCTTGGGCTTCATAATCTGCTTCCACACTTGACCGCATTAGACAGCCTTCCCTGGCCCACATCACTGACAAGACCACGGAATATTACATTCGGCCTCATCAAATCAGCATTCTCTTGAGAAAAAATGCCACCAGGCTCAAATGGTCGTGCTGTTGAATAATAATCATGACCACCCCCACCCAAGGAAAACAAGAGAATAAATTAACAAGACTAAGTCTTGACATAGTGAATCCTATCCCAAATGTATTCAAGTGATGCGTCAGGATACCCCTGTATGATCATGACGTCATCAAGTCTGATGATGTGGGTGCTCCCCCACACTGATCTATTTTTGGCATTATTCAGACAAAACAGGAAATCAAACATTTGTGATTTGTCATACTCTGAATTGATAAGGCAGGTTTACTTAAAGCTTCAATGATGCTCCAATACTAGGCTGTCATTAATGGATTTGCAAAACCTTTAGTTTGTGTTTTATTAATGAGAAACAAGTCTGTATGGTTACTCCTTTTTCACAGCATCAATCGGCGTGTGTCCACACTCCACAGAGTCAACTGGAAGACCTCCTCTCAGTTGAGCTTCCCCGAAAAGTTCTGTGAAAATGTTATTAAGCTGCCACAAATATTAAGGTCTGCCACCCACTGAAATTGGTCAGAACCTTCTGAATGCCCCTTTTATCTATCTATCTATCTATCTATCTATCTATCTATCTATCTATCTATCTATCTTTCTATCTTTCTATCTATCTATCTATCTATCTATCTGTCTATCTTTCTATCTTTCTTTTCTATCAATCAATCAATCAATCAATCTATCTATCTATCTGTCTGTCTATCCGTCTATCCATCTGTCTATCTAGCTGTCTATCTATCTATCTGTCTATCTATCTATCTATCTATCTATCTATCTATCTATCTATCTATCTATCTATCTATCTATCTATATATCTATCTATATATCTATTCTATCTATCTATCTATCTATCCATCTATCCATCTATCCATCTATCCATCTATCTATCTATCTATCTATCTATCTATCTATCTATCTATCTATCTACCTGTCTATCTATGGACATGGATGTCGATATTGTATCTTAATCAACGGCTTGATATATGTTATGACCTCTGCTCAGGGAGGGTGAAGGGTCATTTCAGGTAATGGGGTTTGTTAGGTAACTACACATCCTCATGCATCCAATGTTATGTCAGCAATACTAAGCATGCACTCAGTTTGCACTCGGCTGAGTAATACAATCCACATGACATGCATAACCATGCGGGTTGGTCCCAAATGCAGTTGGCAAGTATTTTGTCATTCCCTTCAGTGGCGAAACTACGGGTTCTCGGGCGCAGGGCATGTGGGGGGGGGGGCACGCAATTTTCCTTGATGTGGTGCCCCCAGGGACTACCCGCTGTACACATTGTTTACTTTTGGTGACAATGGCATAGCCTGCCATCATCAAAACCGGAGTAGCCGTTGGGCGCGTGTCGCATGCCCTCGTACTCATGCATGCAACATCATTATCAAACTGTGCAAACATATTCAAATTTGGATGAAATGATTTATTCATATTACACAGATGGATTTCACCTGGGAATAGTAATGGCGTCTATATGAAGATCTGGGTGGGGGGTGTGGGGGTTTGGCAACTCAAAAGTAAAATGGTGAAGGGACATTTGTGACATAAAACCCCATCCAGAACTGAGGGACAGGGAACTCAAACTCAATTCGAAAATTATGTATTCAAAAGTAAAATGGCCAAGGGACAGAGGAGCACCAAACAGACATACCCGTACACCGGCACAAATGATGAAACCCCTATTTCCCAGGCTTATCTACAAAAATTGTTATTCTGACCATACTCAAGAATATCTGAGTCATGCATTGTGACCAGTGATTCCTGGGAACTGAATGAATTATTACCCTCAGCAGTCAGACATTGGAAATAGTGATGCACACTTTGTGAGCACCAAAGGAGATTCTTTATGACTAATAGTTTGCCATCCTTTTGTGTTGGCTTAGTCCCAATACCATGGCCTGGGGTAACCAAGTTGCAGCTTCCAAATCCATTTATCTTCTGATTCACAGGCAGAAAGAAGTCACTGGTTGAATACTCTGCTATGATTTCACTAATTCGGTGACTAACACTCCAAAGGCTGGAAGCAGCTACTTTATTTTCCACAGCAGTGAATTCAACCTGATATTTTTATGTTTAATATATTAAATGAATATTTATCATTGTGCATAAAACAGAGCAAGATAAAGGAAATAAAATAGTTGTTGAGACCCCTTATGATAATTGCGTTCTCAACCACAACAAACAACTTTTGTCAAAACCGAATGTTACACCTAACCAGAACAGTCCCTGTTTCAATGGTTCCCAAACAAAGTCTGTTTTATTGTTTTTAAAAGAAACTAGTCATCATAACACTGTGTACCAACTAAGTGACCTAATCAAGGACTGTTTTGTTTACATTTTGCTAGTTCTCATATATAGAGCAAACAACAAACTTTGCATTATATCCAGTATGCTGTCTTATAGTGCAAGTAATGCACATAAAAAATTTGGAATCAATCAGTTATGTTTTCCGGGAGATTAGGCAGTTTTAGTAAATTTTAGTGCATTTTTTACTAGAATCACCAAATCTTTTGATTATTAAATATATAAAGCTCAAAATGTCACATCAAGATGTCTAATACATAATTACAGCATACTGGCTATGTCACATTGTGATTACACTGGTTTCTTGCCTAGAATTTAAGATTTTATGATTAACTAGGTCGCTTCGCATAGTGCAGACGGTACACAGTGATAATTTCAAATCACTTTTATTAATTAAAATATGTCATCAGTCATTGTGAATCTTCTTTGAGGATAAGTACCAAGTCTGTTTGATTTAGTTACAGTTTAGTGAAGCGTCTATCAACCAGTGCAGGTATCAAAGCTAAAGTACAAAGTGGAAAAAAGCATTGCTAGGAAAACGATCATATAATGTAAAAAAGGCATCCACCTTGCACATCCCTCCTGAAAAGACAGCCAATCAAAACTACCCATTACATTGTCATTAGCATTACAATCTTCCTTGGGATTAATTTTCTGCTTATATTTATAAAACACCAATATCCCTTGCAAGAGGACAAGGAGTTCCGCCGACGATGTCTGTTCAGAAATAGACAAGGTAGGCCTATGTCAATTACCAATTCAGGTTATTATCAATTATCCAGAAGTAGAACCGAGTAAATGCATTCCTCCTCCAAATCTGTTCGTTTCGATGCACGTTGCTTCCAAAATTGACACTCCCTCTATTTTGGTCCCATGCACCCACCGCAGTGCTCCATTCTGAAAAAGGTTTAGAATGCAATTCAGGTGCAAAGCTCCTGAATGTGCAAGATGGAATTCTTCCAGTCTGATTAGTCAGAAATTGGACAGATTAAAAAAATACTTCAGGCTTCTCATACAAATTATTATTCACGACAGTGATGCACGGACCTATATTGTCAATATTGACATGTATATTCCATCCCATCTTCAGTGGTCTGTCGGAATTAAGTAGGTACTGTTAGCTGACATTCCTGAGGGCATGGGTTCAAATCTCACCCCGGGAACTCACTTTAGTCCGAGCCCATGGGACACTAAATGGAGGCGGGTTGTATCCAGTGTTCTATGCTGGGGCAACTGAAAGACCCTGGGCATCCCTAAATTAATAGTAGCGGGGAGGGAATCCGTCAGAATTGTGCACTTGGTGACAAGTTTTTGCAATTTGGCATGGTGTTTGATATTGCTAAGGGGATTTCAAAAACCACCGCACACAAAGTGGGAGTGCCCCCTGGTGGCCGTATGCACAAAATCCAATATGGCCGCCGCGAGTAACAAAAAATGCCATATCTTGGTCACTATTTGTTCTAAATTCAAGTGCAATACCTTATTTTCACATTTATGATAATGCCAAATCTGTTTTTGGGGATGGTTGGGTTGTACATTGTGATTTAATGGGTCTGTGGTACAGCTCCAGGTGATTTTTTGACAGATTTTTGTGTTTTTTGCCCCTTCAAGGCTTAAACACATTTTTTGTGCGGTATTTGAATTTCAATCAAGTTCTCAGATTATTTCCTCAGAGCTGAAACCAAAGTCCAAACTATAACCTGTCTTGTTTAAATGGTGTCTTTTCTTTATAAGAACTCAGCAATGAGGCAAAATGCTACAACTCTGCTGATGGGGCGTAAGACACAAACTCACTCAGTCACTCACTGCTGCGACTCTCATTCAGAAGATCATTTCATACTGTGCAACAATGTTAATTGAAATGTAATTCCCAAAAAAGACATTGACTCTCCTGAAATAAATAAGCCATTATTGAACTTATTGATGTGGCAACTATTATACCTCCCTGAATGTTTCACATCTGAAGTGAACGTTCATCTCAGGCCCGTGTATGAACTGTCAGAACTAGCATGATGCCTCCAGTTGCTTAGAGCTGAAGGTAAATGGTAACTAGTGAACAAGGGCTTAGCACAAAATCATAATTGCTGCACAGCTACTTACATTTCTTTTTATTATGATGGAGGTCAATGACAAGATAATGTGCCAAAAAGTAGATTCTTTGTGGTTTTCTGACTTCAAACCACCTCCAGTTCCTTAACACTGGGAGGTGCAAGACACACAACATACTATCGTAAAACCATCATGCAGTGACAGAGAACTTGCTTGTATCACATCTGACAAGTCAATCCAGTGTTGGACCCACTATTCTGATCTGACAGCGTGTCCAGCCCAACCACCAATACCAGATTTTATCAACGCTTAACACGGGTTAACCTTAAGTTGTTAACCACTTTAGGATAACCCGTGTTAAGCGTTCATACAATCCAGTACAGGAGTGAAATGTTGCTGAGTGACTGTTGTCAGATGAATACTGCACAACTTAGTGGCCACTTCTGAATGTTACAAAAAGTGACAGCTTATAAAAGCCTGCCTTCCTGTATCATTCACGGAGATTCTGTCTCCCTTAGCTGTTCATAAGTATAACTCAATCATACATGTAGATACCAGCTCTTCATTGTATGGGATGAGAATCAAGTTTGACTCATGCTGATTTATGGATTAATGCCAAAAGTGACTGATTGACTTCAGGAATACCTCTCCAAATACGCCATGAAGTCCAAACACCATCTGACTTACTGAGGTCTCCGCCTTAAATATGTAAAGGTTTGGTCATGGCTAAACCCAATCAACAGTTCAAACTGGCCACAATTATTGAAGAAGATTATTGGCAGTACCAGTAAAGTGCTGAGTGAGTGAGTTAGTGTTTTACACCCCATCAGTACCGGTGTGGGCTATTTGGAGTGAACCAGTAAAGTGCTGAAGAAGGCTTAGACAATAGCCTTGCTGAGTAATATGATGTAAGTGCAATATAAGGAGTGTCAGCCTCTTCCTGCTAATAGGGTGATACAAATGTAAGACACTAAGTCTGGGTGCTCAGAACAGGACAAACTTGACCTCTATTTTTGATAACAGGTGCAAAGCTGGATGCTGTGTTGCTCTTTGCCCATAAACTACACGAAGCCTTCCTTGTGACTTGTGGCTGTCTTTCAAGAACTTCAGCCATGATTAAGTTCTTTCGAACTGAGGAACATCTGGCAAGACTTTTAGTTTCTGAACTCATCCTCCCTTGCTAATGTCTGGGACTTGAGATGTTGGTTTTTGTAGGCGTCCAACTGAATAACAATGCATCTGCCCAGGCTGAGCTATTTGGTGTTCTGCAGATTAAGGCCCAGAGCTACATTTACCTTGCATTGATTGAGATGGAGTTGTGCATGCCTGAAGAAATCATTAATCAGCAACTTGTCCAAACTCCTCAAATGCTTTAAGGACTTCAGACTTTGAATCATTGTCTTCTTTTTCTGTTGCTTTGGCTCTCCGTCCTCTTTTTAGAACTTGACACAATACTCGTCGCTTTAAACAATGGCAATGAGAGTCTCAGAGAGAACTTCACTTTGCAAGACTGTAATCACACGGAGGGATAGATGTTTAGAATTCGGGATGTTTCACACATAAGGAGAGCCATTCAAATGGCATAGTTCGGGTCTCCAAACATAAATCATGGAAAGAGACCACTGCAAGATTCTAGAAGAGACCAGCTGATTGATTGTTGACCACTGGCTGTTGATGAGAATGTTGATGTCACACCAAAGGTTGGTTGGCGAGCGAGTGCAAATTGCTCTTCTCACTTGACTAAAGCAAAATCAGACATGGACAACATATTCTTTTGCTCTAGGGATTTGGAGTTAAGTAAGTGTCAGTTGGTGTGCATACCTCGTCCTCTTTGTGTAGTTTCTTCAAGAAACCACACAAAGGACGGTATACACACCAAACTTTTGTATGAAACAATCATGAACTTGAAGCCAGAGCAAACTAACAGCTCACCAAGGTCTGTGGTCTTGAGATACCAATCTCAGCATTATAAGGGAAGCCCTTTTTCAAACGTCTTGACTTTTGTCTCCCTAATATAATATTGTACTGAAACCTCACTTTATTACTTCGTCTGTGCGCACCATGAGCTGCTTAATTCTTTGACTAGAACCCGCCCAGTTTTATAAACTGACGGAATTCTTCACTACGAGCTGAGATTGCTTCTGTACTGCAGTGGATAAAGCTTTCTGACTGATTAGGAGAAAACAAGCCGGAATATGTGACAGCCACCGCCAGGAACACTGCTTGGTTAAGAGCAAGGACTCTAGTGAAAAGGTTTACTATGTAGGAATGTTTCCACAAGGGTTTGCAGTGCATACTACCTCTCTTTACCATATCAACCCACATACTCATAACATAAGATACAACAGACATTTTTTGCTGAATTTTGATCGTGTCATCTTCATATCAGTGAGTCAGAGAAGAGATGGTTCTTCAACTTCCAGTTTTCTAGTGAGGTCTGTGTGCCTATATAGTCCTACAAGGGATTCACCCACAACACTGATACTGATTTGAATTGACAATTCTCAATTATCATTGATGTGATTGATCAGAAGTTCTAATGAGTAATAATATCACATTCGATATCATTGTTTCGCCCTTTTAAAGATCACACTGAAAACGTTTTTATTGAATAAGGGCAAATCAGCAATCATTAAGCTGCTGATTTACATAATAGGTTATTAAATATGCATTAAAACATGCATACATATAGCGTTTGTGCCCCTTGCCCAACATACAGAACAGTATCCATTCTTACATGAATAACACAATTATAGCACCAATTCATACCCATAACTTTCCATGGCAATAATTAGTCATGACATTGTACAGTTAATTCACATTCATTCAAGTCAGGCACAAGTGAAAATCCCAAAAGGGACAAAATACCAAGTGACATCTTTTTTACATCTTGCTGCTGCAATGAACATTGATTTTGGCTTTGAAATTCACATCTGAGCTACAAAATAAAAGCAAGAACACATTTTCCATAATCAAAATAGTGGAAAATGATGTATTACACATCTATACAGCACAAATAGTGACCGAGATATGCTAGTTTTCGTGTTTTGTGGCGGCCATATTCTATTTTGTGCATACCGGCCACCAGGGGGCGGTCTCACTTTGTGTGCGGTGGTTTTTGAAACCCCTTTGGTCATATAAACACCCATGCCAAATTACAAAAACTTGTCACCAAGTGCACAATTCTTGGAGACTTTGACGAATTCCCTCCCCGCTATAGGGTATGTGCCAGACTCACAGTCTTCTCATCTCATCATCATACGGCGATCGCCTGCCTCGACATAGCCCACTAAGGTGCTGCAGAGGCATAAAACACGAACAAACAAACAAACAATAAGCTGACATTCCAGACTTAACTCTTCAGTGGGACAGACCATTTCCCTTTCAGCTAAGATCAGTTGCCTGTCAATCCCAGTAGTGGTAACATAATCAATAAGTTTTTCATTCTTCTTATTTCATTTCTTAGATAATTAGAGCACTTTTACTTGTAGTATTGACATATAATATGTGTATAATGAAGCTATTGATGTATAGACATGATAGACATAGACAATTTTTATTGTGAATCAGTTTTTGATTACAAGTATAAATTCGGTTTAAAATCTTCACCATACATGCAAGTACGATCTTTTTTCTGCTTCTCACAGTATAAGCGTTACAGTCCTCGTCATATTTACTACTTGGAATCTCAAGTTCTCTTCTATGCTGTTGAACTGTGGTGTAAGAGATGACTCTATTCTAGCATTGCAATATATGTAAATTAACTACAAGCTGTGATGTCATATTAAACTGGGTCAGATTCCCCGGCTTTTAGCAAATGTGAATCAGTCTGATCTGAGCGTCAGTTTCAACACAGTGTCAGAGTGAAAATTGGGTCTGTGAAAACCCCTGCAAGTTTGACATTACAGCCTCTCAGCCAATGAGCGACCAGAACGAATATATATCACATAATCCATGTGTTTACAAACAAATTGTCAAAGCATTTTGTTTATAGCAAGTTCAATCCAAGTCTAAAGTTGTAAATTAGCAAGTTTGTAGATTAATCAAACCACTCTGTCAGTCTGTGGGGATTATGTCAGTTGTCTACTGTGAATGCTCACAAAGCTGCTATTTGATAGGATGAGACTGGTGATTGCCTATGATAGATCAAACATTGATATATTGAAGGGTGCATTACATTTATGATCCCATTGAAGTGTGACGCGATGCTGACGCATGGTTTACTGTCAGCCCGTTTGCTATTAGGATGTGATGATGTGGTTGCAGGGCCTATCCCTGATAAAGTGCTTACTCTGACAATCTGACACTGTGTTGAAACTGTGACGCTCAGTTCAGGTGGATCCACATTGGCTAGAAGCTGGGGAATCTGACCCAGTTTCAAATGACATCACAGCTTGAAGTTAATTACATATAATGCAATGCCAGAATACAGTCATCTCTGACATCACAGTTCAACAGCATACAAAAGAACTTGAGATTCCACGTAAATATGACGAGGACTGTAAAATAGTGTGTCGCATCGTGTGAAAATGTAATTTTTGGCTTCTACTGGTCAACAGCCTTGTAATTGCTCTGCAGTGGTCCCTGCGTTATAAGACCCCCTGTTGAAAGACCGCCTTGCCTTATGTGACCACCTTCCTCCTGCACTAAGTAGTATTTTTAGTGCATTTTGCGCCCCGACGAGAGACTGCACCCTCACAAGAGACCGCTTCATGACCGCAGAAGGGGAGGTCTTATAATGCAGGGACCACTATATTATCTTAAAAAATGAAGTATGAAGAATGAAAAAATGTGTGAAAATGGCATTTCCTGGTAGAATCAAGTGAGAACAAATGATGTCATCTGCAATCTTGGAGACATTGACCCTGCAACAGGATGTTGTGAGGATTATCCCAGAAGAAAACAGACTTGGTGCAGACATGAGACCTCAAGAAGAGCTTTTGTTAGTATTGACAATACGGATTATTGTCTGTGAATAGCGTCAATACGTTCCGCCTACGAATATTCTGTCATTTAATGGCGCGTCTCTTCCTTAAATAGACCTGCACTCCCTCTCCTGTTATGGGCGTACTTCATGCTCCTAACTTTTAAATTCATTCACAATCACATAGACCTACAGTCAACACAGAAATTATTTGCACACTTTGATTTTTCATCATATTTCACAGAAAAATGCCAATATGATACAAAAAGATGTCCTGTGTTTCAGAGTAGTGTTAGTCAGTGGCGTAGCTAGAAATCCAGGAGTGGGGGGGCCAAGGGGGGGCCAGGGTCTGAGCTGGGGGGGCCCACCTTTCGCGGCATTTTTGGGCAAAATAAGGGCAAAAATTAACGCCGCGACATGAGCCCTCTTTACAAGTGACAAAGGAACATTGACGCTCTTTTCTCCTGGCAACACTTAATGCATTTATTATTCAATTTAGATATGGTACAAAAACCACTAAATACTCTTTTTTAATTACTTTTTAGAGAGAAATGACTTCTCGTAAAACCAGTTGTACAAAGAGCAGAATGTTGATTTCAGCTGCTGAATTTGTTATGCACACAGAATGAGACAGAGGCATCAGCTCATTTTAAAGTGGCAGGGCAAATTGGGCCAAAGCCTTCACGGAAGTGGGTCCCAGGGAACGCTCTAATTTTTCCTTAAACAATACCCCCTTTTTGGCCAAAAAGTGGTGCTGCAAATCGGAATGTCCCATCACACCAGCCCCACCTACACTGACATACAATAATGTGATGTTACAATCATTGCCATGATACAAGTTTTACATGGACTGGAATGGTCTCATGAAATTACTTATTTTTTTATCTGCTCAAATAGGCCAAAAAGCTGATAGCGATTGCTGGAAATGACACAAATTCTAAAAATATAGGGGAAATCCATGCAATACTTGCAAAACTGAGCAGTTTGTACTAAAAATCACTCTGGATATTCCAAAGGCGCAATATTTCTTTGGCTCAACAATGGCAAGGGAAAGATTTCCTCAAATCACAAATTTTTTGAATTTGCATGGAACTGCAATAGATACGTAGGCATATCGCAGAGAGGAGGGAGGTTAAAATTTGGGAAACACTAAGATTCTTGGCAAACAATTTAGGCAGATAATTAAATAAATATATTTAAAAACTAATTTTATCCACAAGATTTCTGTTGAAATTGTATTAAATCTGGATCTGAAAATTAGGCCAAATGTCACAAAGCCGCACTAAAAAGTTCGGATGCAGGTATTCCTATTGCCAGATAATTTCAAAGAAAATAAACAATTGTCAAATGCCTTAGAACTTTTTAAAGGGCAACTGGTGAGCGCCGGCTCAGGTCACAAAGACGGACGTGCTCTGCTCAAATAATTTTTCAAATTTCTCAAATCTGAAATGGGGGGGCCAGTGGGGGGGCCACTCATCCATTTGGGGGGGCCTTGGCCCCCCCAGGCCCCCCCATAGCTCCGCCACTGGTGTTAGTAGGTAAGGATCACATGCATTTCATTTTTTACCAAAATTTATTTTTTTTTTAAACTTGAAAAAAGTGAATCCCGATGATAAAAAATTATTCGCACGCTCGAGCCAAAAACCAGAACCAGCATTTCTAAAGGTGATACTCCAATTTTTCTAAACAAGCGATGTTGTTTATGGTATCTCTAACACATTAACATCTTCTGACATTATTTGGGGTTCACAGGTGGGATTACAGGTGTTGTCCGAGGAGTACACTATTTTGCATGTTTTTTTCTCCCACATATGGGTATCAAAATGGACTTAAAAGCAGCAATACTCATGAAATTGACTTGTAAAGTCCTTCAACATAGTCGAATTGTGATAAGAAGGTTAATCATGCAGGTTTTAGTGAAGAACTTTGCTCTATATGCCACCAAAAAATGTCGGAAAACAGCGCTCGTGGTGAATTTAAGCTGATAATCAGCCTCTAACCAATTTAATTAGCCACTGGCTAACCAATAATGATTAAGACAGAATATTTAGAGTTGTTTCCCTTAATATTTGCATACAAAACAAGATTATTATTTGAATTTACCATATTGTAAGTATGGCATATTCCACACACGATCATGCATTGATTATCAAGACTCATTGAGGCTTGCCTATTGAATAATTATGACTTAAATTAAAATAATAGTGAAACAATTTTAATTTTACTGCTCCTTTTTGCAAAGGAAAAACATTGATGTGAAGTTTTCACTCATTAATGGCCTCCATTGGGCCACCCTGTGCAGACACGCTAGTTGCAGGCTGGCTAATAGCAATGATATAGTGCAAAATTTGAAAACTACTCTCTCGATAATCTCAACTGGCTTTCTCCTGTGCTATTACAACCTATGTTTCACCGCTCACTGTCAAAATCGTCTATAAGGGCATATAATTAAGATTTTTTCAGTTTGGTTCTACCAATGTCACTCTTTTATGGCATTTTGTATTTGCATATTGAACAAAATGATCACACAAAACTTGCCAATTGATTTTTTTCCGGCAAAGAGACATGATAATGAAGTTTATTGCTCAGTTTCATCAGACTTTCTTGTTTATCATCAGTTTTTATAGCCATACGTAGAACAAAAACAAGGGATTGAGTGTATTCCTTAGGAAACCCCTTTAATTCCACTTGTGAACCCCAAATAATGTTTGATTGGTGTAAACATATTAAAGATACCATAAACAACATTGTTTCTTGGAAAAATAATTGGAATATCATGTTTGAAATGCTGTTTCCGGTAGTTGGCTCAGGCGTGCAAATAATTTTTGTCATCGGGATTCACTTTATTCAAGTTTTCCAAAAAAATAAATTTTGGTAAAAAATTAAATGCATGTGATCCTAACCTACTAACACTACTCTGAAACACAGGATAGCTTTTTGTATCATATTGATACAAGGGGCCGCCAATTTAAAATGCCTCATCCGAACGACATCCAGCTGGGATCTGCTAACGAGGGTTCACTTAAAATTTCTGGTTACCCCACAGTAACTGTGACTTGAAGAATTGAACCCATGCAGAAAAAACCTCCAATTATGGTTTCACCTCGAGGTGGTTTCAGCCATTGCACTTGCAAGTTCATGCCTTTCATGGAGGTTGATGGAGAAGAGAGAGAGGGAAATATTCTAAATATTTATCCCTTGTTTACCTGCAAAGCATATGGGTACATTGTACAATGGTAGACCTATTGATAAATAAATTATCTCACTATAATGATATCTGGAAAAAAAATCAATCCAGAATTGGATTACAGTGTAATCATCGATATCTCAGAACTTCAGAAGTACATGATCATATCTTATGAAAAAAAAAGAAGAAAAATATATCACAAATAAGCTACAGGCTGAACAGTTGCTTGAGAAGCTTCAGAAATAAAACCATTCTTTGAGCACAGTTTCAATTATTATGCAAAACTGCCTTTCAAAATTATATACATAAAAAAAAAAAATCCATGCCAATAATGTTGAAGTACATTTCATGAAACATGTTGTTTTATTCAACAGATGCTCTAGCATTCCCTGGCTGGCAAACTTCCGACATGCATTTTTTATTAGCACTTAGTATCAGAGATAAGAAAAAAGTGTTTCATAATTCAAATTTCAAATTAGAATTTAAATCATTGCGCCTGGATCTAGAGCATTTCTATTCTGTTTTACTGGATATTTTAAACATGTCTAGTCAATTATGCCGGAAGCAAAATATAAAGATTATATTTGAACGAAATTGGAATTGAATGTTTATTGCCTCAAAGTAACTTAGAAAACTTTTTGATGGTGATTTACCAAAAGTTATTAGTACAAAATACTAATTACTCAAGGCAAATTTGTGGTTGGGCTCATTATTAGTCCATACCACAAGTGAGACTAATCGATCAGCGTACGTGTAATTATACGACAATATCCGTGGTTCAAAAGTCTTTGTTCGATCAAGTACTGCATGATTAAGTGTGGCTATGATTATCACTACAGCATGGCAACAGTAAAATGCTTTGGAAAGAGACTACATTCATTAAGGATAGTTATAATGATGCAGTTATCCTACAGGCAGTTGTAGTGTGAAGTGTTTGGTTGTCTCCGGGTGCTTTTACAATGTCGTAAATACCACTAATGGCCGAAGCTGTCATAATGTTTGTTCTTATCTTGCAAACCTGTCACCTCGTCTTGTCAGCAACACATGAATGTGGACCACGGTCAACAGACAAAGAATGGAAGCCCAAAATGTCCTCACAGTGTCCTCAGGGTGCCCCAGTGTGTCCTCAATGCCCTTGACAATGTTGACATGCCCTTGAAGAGGAAGGTGCTTGAGAAAAAAGGTCCTTGGCCTTCGGTGGGCAAAACCTGATGCATCGAAACAAAACAACGCGTGATCGTGATCGGAGGACACGTGAACGAATGTTTTCTATTTTGCCTCAAGCCAAAGTGAACAATGCACACATAATTGTAAGATAACTATGAAACATAAGACAAAATGCTTGCACTTGTGATACCATGCCTGACATTGCTCGACTAATAACAAGGCAGTGTTGCGAATTCTGAATGGGGGTTATAATGAAATGAATGAGAATTTGCATTTAAATTCTCCTTCAGAAAAAAAAATTCAGCTCTACCAATTTTTTTAAGCTTCAAAATCCACCAAAATTGAGTTAAAGGTATCAACAGAAATACTGGATCTGTCAATTCCAGAAAAACATGGCCAGTTCAACAGGTAGTTCTAAGAAATGCCTGTATTTTAAAATTGAGAATATGACTCACAGTTGAGGCAAAATCTATGAAAGACTTTATTAAAAATTTTCAAAATTTCATTGGCCAAGATTTATTAGAAATACAACAACTTTATAGTGGCAGCCTGATGCCATTTGCATGTTTGTCCTTAGTCCGTCGAGACACAAATCAAACAGAGGAGAATTATTTTGTTTGTTAATTGACGTTGCATCAGATACACATTACACTATTTCCAAAATCAGATGTGAGAAATATGCATGAACAAATGTGCAATATTGATATTGTCCTGCATTATGGTTATATGGCTCCATTTTTGCCGCCCCCTTCGTCTGTTTTTTTTTTCACAACTTGACTGTATACAGTGTATTATAGTAAACATTTTTGGAAATTTGATATGAGAAGTATCTGCTTGAAAAAGTTGATTAATCGCTTTACATGACTTTCTATGACCACTTTCATACTGATCGATCTTCCTCCTAACATCCTGTATTTATGCACTTAGAAGGTTAATTAGGACAAGAGGAGGAAATATCAATGAGGCAAAGGATGATTGAAACAGCCATTAAACATGGGCCCAGATGACCAAAAAAGAGCTGGATTCGAACCTAGAACCCTGCATGCTACCACTGAGCAAACCTTCCCTCCTCGCACCTTTGGTGGTGATACCCTAAGAACAATTTCGCTCATATCGAAAACAAGATCAATTTGTTCGATACGGTGGTTTCTATCCAGACAAAGGGATGCCACATAAAACCCATTACTGCAAATGTTCATTCTTGCCGATACAGGTTTCTTATTATCCTACTATTAGCGACACAGTTTGCCTTCTTTTGCAGAACCTTTAATAAGGCATAAAGATTAAAATGGTTCCAAAGAAATTTTACTGAAGGATTAAAATGGTTTTCACAGTTTTGGCATGCATGGTTTCTGGATTAGAATGGTTCCGGTTTTCAAAATTGCCGTGGCGCATCTGTATATAAAAGTCGGGGAAGTACCCCCCCCCCCCCCGGGGTCATCCGGGGTGCATGACAGTTCAATGGCCTCTGCAACCGGATGTCTCCACAATCCTGGAAGCAGCTAGTTGATTTTCATATTCCGAATAATCAATGAATATCTGCTTGGGATAATTGGGACATATCAAGAAGGTTTATGCAGATCTGAGATGAGAAACCAGAAGATATATGAGAAGACAGGGTGGAGAGAATCATTTGCTAGATTGTTCACTCTCTTTCTTTGGTACGTGAGATTTTATTGCAATCATGTTTGATTACGTCTAACAAAGGAACGCTTAAATTGCAGTGGTTTTCGGAGGAAGCTAAGTTAAACTGCAAAACCGAAAGTGGCAACAAAAATTACTCCATTGCACAAAAGTTCACAAAATGTTGTTCAAATAAGACAGTGAAGATGATTTTTCTCGTATTTTCCTAAGAAGTGGTGACAATGATTATAGGCATTAGCCTTCTGACCCATATGGCTTCTCACCTGCATCCAGGGCCTTCCCCTTCTTATCACGTTGACGGATGTGGATAAAGTGACAAATTATATCTTACACAACTTCATAGTTTTCTTGTTCATGGGATATTTGAATTAATTTGAAATAGATAATCTCACATGACACGATGCAACTTATTCCTGCATGTTAAGCGACACCCGTCTGCTGTTTTAACACTTCTATGTATATGTGCTTTTTCATACTTTAATGTTCACAAATTAAATTTCTTTTGTTTTTGGTGAATGATAAATGTAGATTGAACATATACAGACAAAATTACATTGAAAACTGAGAAATTGGAGAAGTGTCATATTCGTATCAAACAAGGCTTTGGGGGTGGCATTTTCCCACAATTGGATATTGGCCTTACATGTCGGCTCATATATTTTTCAATTTCCTGAAAAGTACTTAGAAGTATTTTATGATAACCACTTCAAATTTCTTTTACACTCAGGTAAACTGTGTGGGGAACTTCCTCGTTGAAAAAGGTTCATGTGTCTGCATGAGCAATAAGTGCTGACTGCTGGTGGTACAGTGGCTGGGCCTAATGTCTTCCTTCGTGGATGTCTTTCTGTCCGTCCTTCTATTTGTCTGTCAACAAGATTGAGGAACAACTGCTGGTCGCTTTCCAATGAAACTCTACCAGATTTTTCCAATCACCACAATGAAGAAGTGATTCGAATTAGGTGAAGATCCTTATAAAGGATACAACACAATGAGCAGTTAAACTTTTATATAATACTTATCAATCTTATCTGTACCACTCAGGGAAATAGACTCAGGCAAGACTGTAAAGAATAACACATTTTCATAATCCATTGGAAAATTTTAAATCAACACAGTTTGACTGGATGGTCTGTAATCAGTCACGTTTGAGACATTCCTACTGGAGGAGTTATCTCTGTAGAAAAGAACCTACTGCCTTAGGGGAAACAACTGGGCAGTCCTAGTCTCAAAGACTGGCCTCTTCTGTTTTCTAGATACCGTACTCAGTAACTTACTTGCATCTGATTGGTATAGGACACGGCCATTCTCAACAAATATGATAAGGTCTTTTTTTATAAGGTGATCTCTACCCAATCGAGTGTTTCTCTGTAAACAACTTTTCATTTCATACATGACTTGTGCGTGAAGGATTGGTAGTGATAGCAATTGTTGTGGCCATCGGCTGCATTTTAAAAACGCTTTTGCTTCACTCTATTACTAACTATGCCATGCATGAAAGGAATGAATCGTACATGCAATATGACAAAATGCTGTAAATTGATGTACAAATTCATACATGTATATGTGTTGGTATTTTATATGTTTCTTATTCTTTTATCTCTTATAATAGTATTATAGTAAAACGGAATAAATGACATTGTTTTCGTATTGCAAATAACACGAAGGGAGTAAGTTAACTCTTTTGAAATAAAAATGATACTTCAGAAAGAAATTAGGAGCTGATAAGACAGGCAGTAAGGAGATTAGATATCAACTCAGGAGGCCAAATTATGGAACAACAGTCGACGAGTGCACATTATGTCATACAGTGTTGCAGTGCATAGGGGGTACATGTACCAGGGTAAGTTGTGCCCTTTTTTGCTTCAGGCTGATTTTCAAAAAAAACCTAACCTTAATCGTGTAATCTGAAAAAAAAAAAAAAGATATCAAAATATTTATAATACCTTGGCAAGAGTCAAGACAAGTTTCAGGCAACCGTCCATTTTGGTAGATGATGGTAGGCATTTGGAAAAAGCTGGTCAAATGATGGGATAAGTTGCTCCACTCAATTTATTTTTGAAAAATCTTTTATTTCACCTGTTTCTTCAGATAGGTCATTAATTTTGTATCATATGTCACATTAAACTTATCAAACGTTTAACTATGAGCCATTTTACGCAAAAATCCAAAATGCTTCAAAAATGATAACTATTTATTGTTTAGAGGGTGGTATAACACTTTTAACACATGTTCATCACGATGTCAGTTATTTCAGAACATATTTTATGCTTTGCGTTTGTTTGTTTGTGTTTTACGCCTCAGCAGCACCGTAGTGGCCTATATCGAGGCAGGCGATCGCCGTATGATGATGAGATGAGAAGACTGTGAGTCTGGTACATACCCTATTAATTCAGGGATGCCCAGGGTCTTTCAGTTGCCCCAGCATAGAACACTGGATACAACTCGCCTCCATTTAATGTCCCATGGGCTCGGACTAAATTGAGTTCCGGGGTGGGATTCGAACCCACGCCCTCAGAGCCAGTGGTTGTGCAAACAAGCACTCTTAACCATTATTAGGCCACGAAGGAACTCTTTATGCTTTGTGTAAAATGCAGACAAAAATAGATAAATAAAAATGTAATCCTATTTAATGCCATTGGCACAACTCACTCCAATCTAAATGGCACAACTTACCACAAATTGACTTTCTTGAGAAAACTGGTTGTCAAAAATAAATCAACAGTGCAAGATTAAACCTAGCAATACAAATTTATCACCTGGTTGGCTGTGAATATCACTGTTTACAGTCAAAATATCAGGGCCTATGATATTGTAAAAAATACCACCCTACAAGGGCGATATTTTTTAACAATTGTTATGACATCACCGGCATTTCAGATGCCTGATGACGTCACAAACCAAGCAATGGCCAAAACAATAGGATTGTGACGTCACCTCCATTGTTGCTCCATGGTGACGTCACATTTTTGTAATGGCAGAAAATAGTCCCTCTTTATAATTGAAAATTTGAGGTGATAAAAACAAAATAACCACGCGTCAGGGCACTTCGTACAATATCACTCGCTGTTGTGTGAATTAATATCACTCGAGCCCGCAGTGATATTGTTACTCAGTGACCCTGACTTGGGTTGTTTTGTTATAATACCTCCTAACTCCATCCTACCGCTTCAGCTCAGTCATAGATTCTCTCAGGGCATCCTACCAGAGGGACATCATCTTATTACCAATACCCAATGACTGAGAAACAGGAATGTCAGTACATGCACTTCAAGTGCATAATGATGTTGACCAATTGTATATACAACTAGTATAACTGATATTGCCGTACGGCAATATCGGATAATCCCCCGCGCCCCCCCTTGTCTCCCCTGCCCTGCTTACTCCCTCCTTCCAGTTCATGGCCGTCATGATGAATTCTTCATACCATGTATGAACGTAGTAATCTTGCTGGTGCATATGCCTATGAAATGTCGTGGCAGGCACAAGGTCAGCTGCTGGGAAAGGTGGCAGTGAGACAGTATATACCCGATGGCTGACTAACATGCATCTGTGAATTATTTTTTTAGCTCTATTTTACCAGCAAGGTATTGGAGATAGGAGGATGCCCTTATACCACAAAATAGGGCAAAAAATTAGCAACATGTACATTCAGATTTAAGTGATCTGAAACAATAGTTCATGAGTTATAATTGAATATATAAAATCATTTATTTGAAATTGGCTATTCAGGAGAATTATATTCCCTTGGAGGACAGTAAAGGCCATAATTTTACGCATCTTTTGGTATTAATTTCATGAAATTTGAACAACCAGAAGCTGAGCTATGTACATTTCAATTTTGAAATGAAAAAAATTCTCTAGGAAAAACTATTTGATGTAGATAATTGATCTTTGGGGACAGTATGGAGGGCTGACATGGGTAGCCCACATAAAATAATGATGGACGAGCATGAAGAATTACATTGACTTTTTGAGCCGAAAAGGTTTTTTGGGCCCAAAAAGTGACATGAAATTTTCAATGTCCGACGCGATTCTACGCCGCGCGCGTGACACTATTATGCTATACACCATTGGAAAGCTGAGAAACAGACCTTTCTTGTGATATGTGAAAGTAGTCTGTAGCTGCAATAGGGACTGAGATAAGGCCTCTTGAAGTTTGAGTTTTTGTGCGTCCGTAGCGCACAGACCGTTTGTCCGAGCGGTCCGTAACTTTGTGAAGTTGGTACACTAGGGTAGGTCTGTAAGTGTACCTACTTTCAGCTTTCTACGAGCATTCCTTCCCTGTTTTTCAAAAAAATTTCAGTCAATTTTCGAGATGTCCAATTTTCAAAAAATCATATCTTGAAATGAATTCATGAAATCTTCACAAGACGCCTTTCAGACCTGAAGACTTAGTCAAGGTATCTTACAAAAAATTAACAGGTCTCAGTTATGCTTAGGTTCTCAAAAACCTGCGCCGGAAATTTTTTTTAAATTTTCCTCATAAATCATAAGTGTCATGAAATTTGATCATGAAATTTCGTGTAAAGTAGCACGCAATGGAGTCGCATAATTAACTTTGACTTGTAAAACAGTATCTGTAATAGTTTTGAAGTAAACGCACTTTTTCTGAGCTGAATAATAAGAATAATAATAATAACTAGTATAACTGATATTGCCGTACGGCAATATCGGATAATCCCCCGCGCCCCCCGTCTCCCCTGCCCTGCATACTCCCTCTTTCCAGTTCATGTCCTTCATGATGTATTCTTAAAACCATGTATGAATGTAGTAATCTTGTTGGTGCATATGCCTATCAAAAGTCGAGGCAGCCAGACACACCTGTTGTGGTCAAGCATACTACCCTGCAAGCAATGCATATTGAGTAAACCCTAACCCTAACCCTAATGGCCTGTTGCAGGCAAGCCATAAGAGTTGCATGGTTGTGTCTACATGGAAAAATTGGACAAAAAATTAGCAACATGTCGTTTGAGTTTTAACTGATTTGAAATATGCACTTAGTAGCTATAATTGAATATATGAAATCATACATGTAAAATAGGTTATTAGAATGAGGTCCATGCCCTTAGAGAACAGATCAGGCCATAATTTTACACATCTTTTAGTGTTAATTTTATAAGATTTGGATAGTTAGAAGCTGAGCAATCTAAAGTTGAAATTTGAATTTAAAAAAATTCTCTAGGAAAAACCATTTGATGTAGGCAAATTTCCTTTGAGGACAGTATGTAGGCCCAACAAAGGTCTATCGAAAAAAATATTCACGAACATCCAAGAAGAACTTCATAGATTTTTTAGCCAAAAATGTTTTCAAAGGCGCAAAAAGTGACATGAAATTTTCAATGTCTGACGCGATTCTACGCCGCGCGTCTGACACCATCATGCTATACACCATTGGAAAGCTGACAAACAGACCTTTCTTGTGATATGTCAAACTTTGTTGTAGCTTAAATAGAGACCGAGATATGGCCACTTGAAAATTGACTTTTTGGACGTCCGTAGCGCCAAGACCGTTGGTCCGAGCGGTCCGTAACTTTGTGAAGTTGGTACACTGTGGTACATCTGTATGTTCACCCAATTTCAGCTCTCTATAAGAGCATTCCTTCCCTGTTTTTCAACAAAATTTTGGTCAGTTTTCGGGACATCAGATTTTAAAAAAATCATATCTTGAAATGTATTCATGAAATCTCCACGAGACGCCTTTCTGCACTGGAGACTTTGTCAAGGTATCTTACAAAAAATCAACAGGTCTCAGTTATGCTTAGGTTCTCAGAAACCTGCGCCGGAAATTTGTTTTATATTTTCCTCATAACTTATAAGCATCATGAAATTTGATCATGAAATTTCGTATGAAGTAGCACGCAATGGAGTTGCATATTACCCTTGACTTGCAGAACAGTATCTGTAATACTTTTGAAGTAATCGCAGTTTTCCTGAGCTGAATAAGAATAATAAGAATAATAATAATAATAATAAAACGAACAATATCAATATAATCCCCCGCAAGCGGCGGGGGATTATAACTAGTATAACTGATATTGCCGTACGGCAATATCGGATAATCCCCCGCGCCCCCCCTTGTCTCCCCTGCCCTGCTTACTCCCTCCTTCCAGTTCATGGCCGTCATGATGAATTCTTCATACCATGTATGAACGTAGTAATCTTGCTGGTGCATATGCCTATGAAATGTTGTGGCAGGCACAAGGTCAGCTGCTGGGAAAGGTGGCAGTGAGACAGTATATACCCAACGGCTGACTAACATGCATCAGTGAATTATTTTTTTAGCTCTATTTTACCAGCAAGGTATTGGAGATAGGAGGATGCTCTTATACCACAAAATAGGGCAAAAAATTAGCAACATGTACATTCAGTTTTAAGTGATCTGAAACAATAGTTCATGAGTTATAATTGAATATATAAAATCATTTATTTGAAATTGGCTATTCAGGAGAGGTATATTCCCTTGGAGGACAGTAAAGGCCATAATTTTACGCATCTTTTGGTATTAATTTTATGAAATTTGAACAACCAGAAGCTGAGCAATGTACATTTCAATTTTGAAATTAAAAAAATTCTCTAGGAAAAACCATTTGATGTAGATAATTGATCTTTGGGGACAGTATGGAGGGCTGACATGGGTAGCCCACATAAAATAATGATGTACGCGCATGATGAATTACATTGACTTTTTGAGCCGAAAAGGTTTTTTGGGCCTAAAAAGTGACATGAAATTTTCAATGTCCGACGCGATTCTACGCCGCGCGCGTGACACTATTATGCTATACACCATTGGAAAGCTGAGAAACAGACCTTTCTTGTGATATGTGAAAGTAGTCTGTAGCTGCAATAGGGACTGAGATATGGCCACTTAAAGTTTGAGTTTTTGTGCGTCCGTAGCGCACAGACCGTTAGTCCGAGCAGTCCGTAACTTTGTGAAGTTGGTACACTAGGATAGGTCTGTCAGTGTACCCACTTTCAGCTTTCTACGAGCATTCCTTCCCTGTTTTTCGAAAAAATTTCAGTCAATTTTCGGGATGTCAAATTTTCAAAAAATCATATCTTGAGGTGTATTCATGAAATCTCCACAGGACGCCTTTCAGACCTGAAGACTTAGTCAAGGTATCTTAGAAAAAATCAACAGGTCTCAGTTATGCTTAGGTTCTCAGAAACCTGCGCCGGAAATTTTTTTTATATTTTCCTCATAACTCATAAGTGTCATGAAATTTGATCATGAAATTTCGTGTAAAGTAGCACGCAATGGAGTTGCATATTACCCTTGACTTGTAACGTAGTATCTGTAATAGTGTTGAAATAATCGCAGTTTTTCTGAGCTGAATAATAATAAGAATAATAATAATAATAACTAGTATACTAAATTGCACAGCAATTTAAAGGAAGAACTTCCCTTCCCTTCCTATCCCTTCCCTTCCTTCCAATCCCTTCCCTGCCCTGCTATTCTAGTTCCTTGCATTCCTTTCCTTTCCATAGCTTAGTAGTTTGTTTATGTTATCCTGGAGCGAAACATCAATGCTGCTTTGACCTTGCCTGCAATAGTTCATGGAACTGCACAAACAGGCACACATACTCATATATCGCTTGGCATGGAGCCAGGCCTTTGGTGGGCGATGGTACCATCCTGAAAGCAATACTTTGATGAAACCCTAACCCTAATGATTTGTTATGGACAAACCATAAGAGCTGGGAAGATGTGCTTACGTACACACAGAGGGCAAGCAGTCAGCAACACGTCAAATTAGTTTTAAGTGATTTGCAGCAGTATTTCACAAGTTATAATTCAATTATAAATTTAATGGAAAAAATATGGGGTTATTTGCAAACAATAGGGCAACAAATGAGCAACATATCATATCAATTTTAAGTGATTTGAAGCATTATTGGAAGAGTTTAAATAGGATAAAAAAATTCATGGTAGGAACATGTGCTTACATGCAAAAATAGAGCAAAAAATTAGCAATATGTCAAATTAGTTTTAATTGATTTTAATTAATATTTAATGAGTTATAATTGAATATGTAAAATGTGATATGTAAAATTGGCTATTAGTGAGAGGTATATGCCCTTGGAGCTCATAAAAGTGCATAATTTTACGCATTTTTTGGTGTTAATTTCATGGCATTTGAATGAGTAGAAGCTGAGCAATCTACATTAGAATTTTGAAAGGAAAAAAATTCTCAAGGGAAAAGTTTTTGAAGTAGAAAAATTTCCTTTGGTCACATTATGCAGGGCCATAATGGGTACCACTAAAAAAATTAACATGAACATCCATGCAGAGCTTCATATTTTTTTGGGCAAAATAGGTGTCGGGAGACCCAAAAAGTGACATAAAATTTTCAATGTCTGACGCGATTCTATACCGTACGTTGCACAGCATATTGCTATATATCAATGGAAAGCTGACATTCTGAGGTTTCCAAAAATGGCCATTTTTTTCTTCTAGGATTAATATTAAGGGAGATACAGCCAATCAAATGTTCGACTTTTGAGGCCCTGTGGCACAAAAAGTATAGGCCCTGGGATGCCATTCTTTTGCAATGACACTACACCCCAGTAGTAGCAACAATTCCTGTAAGGACATAAAAATCTGACATTTCAATCATGGTTTTTCATGACATCACCCCTCAAAATTTCTCTATGCTCCAATTTTGAACTTTTTTTTCTCTAAAACTATTCGCCCTTTAGCCACTAGGCTCCTTTCTGCACTGCATATTCCATTAGACATTAACAGGAAAAAATTTCATGACATTCTGACTGACAGTTTTCTCAAAACCGGAATCGGAAATTTTTTGTTAAAATTGCCTGTAATTCCTATGTCAAACGGAATTCCCATGTGTAATTCCCAGCATAGAAGGAATTTTATAGTGTCTTAATGCTGTATAGATGCTATTTGACATATATATTCTGGTAAAGAAGTTATTCAACATTTAAAAAAGTCAAAAAGTTGGCAGAATAAGAATAATAATAAAGAACTAGAGAACATGGTAATTGTCATCACGGACAATTACAAAGAATTTACCTTTACTTTTAACTAAACTTTGCCTGGAAATTGACAGACAAATGGACTTTAACTTTACTTTGAAGTAAACTTGGCAACTTTGCTTGAAAATGGACAGACAAAGGGACAGATGGATGAAACTGACGGACTGACAAACACATGCTGACTCTGCTTCCTCACCACGACTGCGACTCTGACTCCGACTCCAATTCTGAATCCCGATCAGGTTCCTGATCAGATCTCAGACTACTGAATCTCACTCGTGACGCAGACTCTTTTCTCTGATGACTGACTCACACTCCTGGCTCAGAATTGTGACTTTAACTGCTGATGCTAAATCCTTCCTCAGCCTCCTGTCTCGACTCAACACGGACTAAGAGTCGTGACTGAAGAGTCATGACTGAGAGTCGTGACTGAGAGTCGTGACTGAGAGTCGTGATGCAGAGTCGTGACGCAGAGTCGTGACTCAGAGTCGTGACTCAGAGTCGTGACTCAGAGTCGTGACTCAGAGTCGTGACTCAGAGTCGTGACCCACAGTCGTGACTCAGCGTCGAGACTCAAGAGTCGTGATTCAAGAGTCCTGACTCATAGGCCTGACTCAGAGTCCTGACTCAAAGTCCTAGGTAAGGGTCCTGAATCAGAGATCTGACTCTGAGTCCTGACTCCAAGGCCTGCATCCGAGACCTGACTCAGAATCCTGACTCCGAGTCCTGACTCACAGACCTGACTCCGGGTCCTGACTCAGAGGCCTGACACAGAGTCCTGAAACAGAGTCCTGCCTCATAGTCCTGCCTCATAGTCCTGACTCAGAGTCCTGACTCAGAGTCCCTGACTCCGAGTCCCTGACTCTGAGGCCTGATGCTGCTCTTTTCTCTGATGCCTGACTCAGACTTCAGGCTCAGAGGCGTGACTCCGAGTCGTGACTCCGAGTCCTGATGCTCAGTCTGACTCCCAGTCCTGACTCACAGTCCTGATTCGCAGTCCTGCATCTGAGTCCTGACTCCGAGGCCTGGCTCAGAGTCCTGACTCCGAGGCCAGACGCCGAGTCCTGCGTCCGAGTCCTGACTCAGAGTCCTGACTGAGCGTCCTGGCTCCGAGTGCCGACTACGCGTCCTGACTCCAAATCCTCACTGCAGGTCCTCACTTAGAGTCGAGTCCTGACTCCGAGTCCTGGCTCCGATCTTAGCCCTGACACAGAGGCCTGACACAGAGTCCTGACTCACAGTTGTGACTCAGGCCTGACACAGAGTCCTGACACAGAGTCCTAACACAGAGTCCTGACTCCGAGTCCTGACTCCGAGTCCTGACTCCGAGTCCTGACTCCGAGTCCTGACTCCGAGTCCTGACTCCAAGTCCTGACTGCTGACTCCAACTCCTGACTCAGTCATTTGAGACTGCAATATACATATAACCATAAGACAGTAATGTACACTGGCCCCGTCACCTGAGAGGGCCAGAAGAGCTCTCCATATATGGCTAATGTATGATAATTTATGCGGCCAGCCTGTGTTGGAGTGTGAAGATGGCTCACCTGCATCATGTGAAAATGAATTTTTCTGCTGACCGTCAGGTCATTTTTTGACCTTTCGACCTTTACTGCTCAGAGTTGCCTGTAGCTACAGACTTGCTGTTTACCACAATTGACCAAAACAATTCAGGAAACTTTGTTAATTAAAATGAGAAAAATTGGAAGTTTCCTTGGTAGTTAAAAAAAATCATTTGGGAAAATGATCAATTTTCATTTCATCTTTGACCTGAAATTTGACCTTGCAGAAATTGTCACAGGTGAAAATAAATGTGCTCATGTGTTGCCAGCATGTGATAGAAGGGGGTCATTTAATTTACAGAAAGCTGTAGGAGTGATATTTCCCACTCAAATTAAATCTTTTATGGAAATGTCATGTAAGTCGCGAAGTAACATATTTCACAATTTTTTACAAATTTAGTTGAGGATATGAAACAATTCTAATAGGGGGCTTTTGATAACCATATTAGTGACCAGTATACCTCAAAGATTTAAGAGGATTGGTGGAAAATAACATAATTTTCAGAATTTTTCAAAACTTCAACTTTTTAAACTTTAATGGCTCATATCACCTTCAATATGACCAATAGGCCAAATTTTTTGGTCAATATAGTCTTTTTGGGTAAAGTTAAGGGTAGTTGATTATACATTTTGATCACCTCAGACTACTCCTTCACGGAGATTTTACAATTCCACCTAAATTCTGAACACTCGATTTTGAAAAATTGCCATATTTCAAAGTATGTTGCATCAATCCCAATGATATTACAGTCGACCTTGGCCCCAGATACTGGCAAACTTTAGCCACCATCACCATATTCCTATCTAATACATAACTTGACATCTCAGTGACAGACTGAAAACAGCTCATGTGTCAATAACCCCTTACCCGTTAGACCAACTGTCATATGACCAGGGAACAAAATGTTGACAACAACTTTTTATCACAGGATTTTGACTCTTGACTTATTATCTTAAATAATTTTTCAGTTATAAGCCTTTAAAGTTTACTAATTTTCGACTTTGAACGACTCTGTGAAAAAGACAACTGTGAAAATGACATCAAAAGACCCAATTACGTAATACCCAACCACTGACCTATCAACTGAAAACACTTTCAAAGACCTAAGTCCATTTTGAAAAAAACATAATAATAATAATAACAGCAAAAACAAATAGAATTTACCATAGGTAAATTCTTAATAAGAATAATAATAATAATAATAATAAAACGAACAATATCAATATAATCCCCCGCAAGCGGCGGGGGATTATAATAAGAATAATAATAATAGCAAAAACAAATAGAATTTACCATAGGTAAATTCTTAATAATAACTAGACATTAGATATTCCCAGTGCGACTGGGAATGAGCATTCACCAATTTATGAAATGATCAATGAAATGATCTATGAAATGATCTATGAAATGATCCATGAAATGATCAATGAAATGATCAATGAAATGATCAATGAAATGATCAATGAAATGATCAATGAAATGGAATTAAAATGAAATGGAATTAAAATGAAATGAAATTAAAATGAAATGATCAATGAAATGATCAATGAAATGATCAATGAAATGATCAATGAAATGATCAATGAAATGATCAATGATATGATGAATGATATGATGAATGATATGATCAGTGAAATGAAATTTAAATGAAATGTTCAATCCAATGAAGTATGAAATATCTATAGCAAATTTAACAAATTTATAAAAATGATAATTTTGAAATCAAGGTCAAGGTCATTAATTTCCTGTAACATGCCTTTCTATGCATCAGGATATTACCATGTTAAGTTTCACAAATTCCCTCCATTCAAACTGAAAAATTTCAACATTTTAAATTTTTGGTGAAATAATTAAAATTTGAAAGTTTGATATCTCAAAAACCCCATGAGTGATCAATATGAAAGTTGCTGCTGCACCAGAACTATCTTTTGGCTACACAATGAAGCTGTTAGAATCATCCTGCCATTTCTGGTTTCTGAGAAGAAGAACGGCAAAGGGTAAACTACTAAATGGGTTGGGGTAATTACC
The DNA here is from genome assembly GCA_026936325.1 of Platynereis dumerilii. NCBI lineage: Eukaryota > Metazoa > Annelida > Polychaeta > Phyllodocida > Nereididae > Platynereis > Platynereis dumerilii. The sequence continues at coordinate 25,111,448 of JAPTHN010000011.1, forward strand.
CCTTTTCGAAAATGACAAACTTGATGATTGATATTGCTTATGCTTATGATAAGTAATGATACATTGCAATCCAGACATTTCTATCTTTATTAGTTTAGAAGTTAGCAGGAACCTCATCTGTAGCAAATTGACCAAATTTTAAAAAATGACAATTCTGAAATCAAGGTCAAGGTCATTCAATTTTTGCAACATACTTTTTTATGCATTAGGCTATTTCCATATAAAGTTTCACAAATTTCCCTTCATTCAAACTCAAAATTTTCAACATTTTAAATTTTGGGTGAAATCATCAAAATTTGAAATTTCAATATCTCAAAAACCCCTTGAGTGATCAACATGAAAGTTGCTGCTGCACTAGAACTATCTTTTGGCAACACAATCCATTTGTCAGAATCATCCTACCATTTCCGGTTTCTGAGAAGAAGAACAGCAAAGGGTAAACTACTAAATGGGTTGGGGTAATTACCCCTTTTCAAAAATGACAAATTTGATGGTTGATATGGTTTGTACCAGTGATGGGTTACATAACAGTGAAAACCAGACATTTCTATCTTTATTAGTTTAGAAGTTAGCACTCCAAAAATGCCAATTTTGAAGTGACCTCTGACCTTGAAAAATAGGTCAAGGTCAAAAAAATTTTGGGGATCATAATATCTCACCTAGTACTATCCATCCACAAAAGGACAACCCTGAACTCAACCGAAAATGACGGAAAAATAATAATAAAAATAAAAAAATCTACAAGAATAATAGCATTCACCATAGTGATGGTGAATGCTAATAACTAGACATCAATATTACTGGTGAACCAGTAATGAGCATTCACCATAAAAAAGGATTTACTTGATTATCAACTTGACTTCAATTCTTCATATTGACATTTATATTGACACTTGAATTGACTTCATTTTGACATCCATATTGACATTCCTATTGACATAATTCATATTGACATTCATTTTGATATTCATATCGACATTCATACTGATATTCATACTGACCTTTGTATTGACATTCCTATTGACAGTATTCATATTGACATTCATTCTGATATTCATATCGACATTCATACTGATATTCATACTGACCTTCATATTGATCTTCAAATTTATATTGATGTTCACAATGACATTCATATCAACATCCATATTGACATTCATGACATTCATATTGACACTGATATCAATTGACATTCATGACATTCATATTGACACTGATATCAATTGACACTGATGACACTGATATTGACACTGATGACACTGATATCTACACTAATATTGACATTCATTTTGAGATTCATTAATTATGACATTCATGTTGATATTCAAGTTGACATTCATGTTGACATTCATATATATTGACATTCATATTGACATACATATTGAATTCATAATGACATTCATATTGAGTTCATATTGATCTTAATTTATTCTTTAATGCATTCTATCCTGTACTTATCTCATTTCTTCATTTTTCCTGTCTTTGACTGGTGATGACCTTGAGAAGTGATTAACCTCTTCTCAAGGTCAAATATATTTTAGATCATTCAAGTTTCTCTTGATTGGAAATGACAGACCACAATTGAACAACCTTGCTTGAAAAAGTTGTGTAATGTACCTATCGTGGCTTTTAATTCACTTTCTGTGACCTTGACCTTGATGTCAAGGTCATGGATGTTTGATGAAAATATTCCTCTATCACAGGGCTATATATGTGCCAAGTTTCATTGAGTTGTCTTCATTCATAACAAAGTTAAAAAATATTTTCACTTTTGGGCAAAATATTCTAATTTTGAAAGTCAAATATCTCAGAAACCACTTGCATGATTTTCACCACATTTCTTGCTGCATTGGCCCATGCTATAGAGCACCTTTTGCTATAATTTCATGAAAGTGCTGATAGTAGTTTTCTTAAATCCGTGCGCACACTGGTTTTCATTAAAAGGGGTTATGGCAAAAACCCCTTTTTGAAAATGATCAATTTCATGGCTGATATTTGTTCAATAGGGGTCTACTAACTTAACAGTGAAGACCAGGTGTCTCTATCTTTATTAGTTCAGGAGATAGACCTCCAAAGACAGTGACTTTGAGGTGACCTGTGACCTTGATAAATAGGTCAAGGTCAAAAATATTTTGGGAAATTAATCTACTCATCTAGGACTATCTATACACTAACTTTCATGTTGAAATTCCAAAAAAAAAGGGAAGAAAAATAATAATAATAATAATAATAATAATAATAATACGACCAAAATCAATACCATTCACCATAGTGATGGTGAATGCTAACTAGACATTAGATATTCCCAGTGCAACTGGGAATGAGCATTCACCATTTTATCTAATGATCAATGAAATGATCAATGAAATGATCAATGAAATGATCAATGAAATGATCAATGAAATGATCAATGAAATGATCAATGAAATGGAATTAAAATGAAATGAAATTAAAATGAAATGATCAATGAAATGATCAATGAAATGATCAATGAAATGATCAATGATATGATGAATGATATGATGAATGATATGATGAATGATATGATCAGTGAAATGAAATTAAAATGAAATGTTCAATCCAATGAAGTATGAAATATCTATAGCAAATTTAACAAATTTATAAAAATGACAATTTTGAAATCAAGGTCAAGGTCATTAATTTCCTGTAACATGCCTTTCTATGCATCAGGATATTACCATGTTAAGTTTCACAAATTCCCTCCATTCAAACTGAAAAATTTCAACATTTTAAATTTTTGGTGAAATAATTAAAATTTGAAAGTTTGATATCTCAAAAACCCCTTGAGTGATCAATATGAAAGTTGCTGCTGCACTAGAACTATCTTTTGGCTACACAATCAAGCTGTTCGAATCATCCTGCCATTTCTGGTTTCTGAGAAGAAGAACGGCAAAGGGTAAACTACTAAATGGGTTAGGGTAATTACCCCTTTTCGAAAATGACAAACTTGATGATTGATATTGCTTATGCTTATGATAAGTAATGATACATTGCAATCCAGACATTTCTATCTTTATTAGTTTAGAAGTTAGCTGGAACCTCATCTGTAGCAAATTGACCAAATTTATAAAAATGACAATTCTGAAATCAAGGTCAAGGTCATTCATTTTTTGCAACATACTTTTTTATGCATTAGGCTATTTCCATATAAAGTTTCACAAATTTCCCTTCATTCAAACTCAAAATTTTCAACATTTTAAATTTTGGGTGAAATCATAAAAATTTGAAATTTCAATATCTCAAAAACCCCTTGAGTGATCAATATGACAGTTGCTGCTGCACTAGAACTATCTTTTGGCAACACAATCCATTTGTCAGAATCATCCTACCATTTCCGGTTTCTGAGAAGAAGAACAGCAAAGGGTAAACTACTAAATGGGTTGGGGTAATTACCCCTTTTCGAAAATTACAAATTTGATGGTTGATATGGTTTGTACCAGTGATGGGTTACATAACAGTGAAAACCAGACATTTCTATCTGTATTAGTTTAGAAGTTAGCACTCCAAAAATGCCAACTTTGAAGTGACCTCTGACCTTGAAAAATAGGTCAAGGTCAAAAAAATTTTGGGGATCATAATATCTCACCTAGTACTATCCATCCACAAAAGGACAACCCTGAACTCAACCGAAAATGACGGAAAAATAATAAAAATAATAAAAACTAGAGAACACGGTAATTGTCAGCACTGACAATTACTAAGAATTTACCTTTACTTTTAAATAAACTTGGCCTGTAAACCGACAGACAAATGGACATATGGACTAAACTTTGTCTGTAAATGGATGGACAAATGGACAGATGGATGAAACCGACGGACTGCCAAACACATGCTGACTGTGATTCCTCACCATGACTGCGACTCTGACTCAAACTCCAACTCTGAATCCTGATCAGATCTACGATTCAGACTACTGACTCTCACTCCTGACACGACTCTTTTCTCTGACCCGGACTCCTGGCTCAGACTCATGACTGTAACGGCTGATGCCAAATCCTTCCTCTGATTCCTGTCTCGACTCAACACAGCCTAAGAGTCGTGACTCAGAGTCGTGACTCAGAGTCGTGACTCAGAGTCGTGACTCAGAGTCGTGACTCAGAGTCGTGACTCAGAGTCGTGACTCAGAGTCGTGACTCAGAGTCGTGACTCAGAGTCGTGACTCAGAGTCGTGACTCAGAGTCGTGACTCAGAGTCGTGACTCAGAGTCGTGACTCAGAGTCGTGACTCAGAGTCGTGACTCAGAGTCGTGACTCAGAGTCGTGACTCAGAGTCGTGACTCAGAGTCGTGACTCAGAGTCGTGACTCAGAGTCGTGACTCAGAGTCGTGACTCAGAGTCGTGACTCAGAGTCGTGACTCAGAGTCGTGACTCAGAGTCGTGACTCAGAGTCGTGACTCAGAGTCGTGACTCAGAGTCGTGACTCAGAGTCGTGACTCAGAGTCGTGACTCAGAGTCGTGACTCAGAGTCGTGACTCAGAGTCGTGACTCAGAGTCGTGACTCAGAGTCGTGACTCAGAGTCGTGACTCAGAGTCGTGACTCAGAGTCGTGACAGTCTTGACTCAGAATTGTGACTCAGAATCATGACTCAGAGGCCTGACTCAAAGTCCTGACTCAGAGGCCTGACTGACAGTCCTGACTGAAAGTGCTGACTGACAGTCCTGACTGACAGTCCTGACTGAAAGTCCTGACTGAAAGTCCTGACTGACAGTCCTGACGAACAGTCCTGACTGACAGTCCTGACTGACAGTCCTGACTGACAGTCCTGACTGACAGTCCTGACTGACAGTCCTGACTGACAGTCCTGACTGACAACAGCATGACAGCAGGCTACCTGACTCACAGTCCTGACTCACAGTTCCCGACTCACAGTCCCCGCCTCACAGTCCCGACTCCTGACCCCTACTCCTGACTCAAACTCCTGACTCAAACTCCTGACTCCAACTCCTGACTCCAACTCCTGACTCAGTCATTTGAGACTGTAATATGTATATAAACATTAGACAGTAGTGTACACTGGCCCCGTTACCTGAAATGGCCCAAACAGCTTTCCAAATATGGTTAATGTATGCTAATATATGCGGCCAGCCTGTGTTGGAGTGTGAAACCGTCTCACCTGCATCATGTGAAAATGAATTTTTGGCTGACAATTTCTTCATTTTTCTGACCTTTTGACCTCAGTTGCTTCGAGTTGACTGTACCTACAGACTTGTCATTTGCCAAAACTTACCGCAAGTATTTGGTCAAGCTTGTCAATTAAAATCAAAAGAATTGGAACTTTCCTTGCTAGTTAAAAAAAATCATTTGTGAAAACAATCAATTTTCATTTCATCTTTGACCTCAAATTTGACCTTGCGGAAATTGTCACAGGTGAAAATTAATATGCTCATGTGTTGCCAGTATGTGATCTAGGGGGGTCATTTAATTTACAAAAAGCTGTAGGAGTAATATTTCCCACTCAAATTAAATCATTTATGCAAAATGTCATCGAAGTTGCGAAGTACCACTTTTCACAATTTTTTACAAATTAAGTTGAGGATATGAAACAATTCTAATACGGGGCTTTTGATAACCGTATTACTGACCAGTACACCTCAGACTTCTAAGAGGATTTGTGAACTATAACATAATTTTGAGAATTTTTGAAAATTTCAACTTTTTTGACTTTGATGACTCATATCACCTTCAAATATCACCTATAGGTCACATTTTTTGGTCAATATAGTCTTTTTGGGAAAGGTTAAGGGTAGTTCATTATACATTTTCATCACCTCAGACTATTCCTTCATGGAGATTTTACAATTCAACCTAAATTTTGAACACTCGATATTGAAAAATTGTCATATTTCAAAAAGTATTCCACAAATCCAAACCATATTGCACACTGCACTGGCCCCAGATACTGGCCAACTTTTGCCACAATCACCATCTTCCTATCTCTTACGTAACTTGAGATCTAGAGTGACATTTGAAAACTGCTCATTATGCTGTAGCCCTTTACCCGTTGGACCAACTCTCATACCACTTTGCACCAATACGTTGACAAAAACTTTTTATCACAGGATTTTGACTCTTGACTCATTATCTCAAATACTTTTTGAGTTATAAACCTTTAAAGTTTACGACTTTTCAACTTTAAACGGCTCTGTGAAAATGACAACTGTGAAAATGACATCAAATGACCCAATTTGGTAATGTCCAACAACTGACCTATACTGTGACAAACTTTCATCAACGTAAACCCATTTTGAAATAATAAGAATAATAATAATAATAATAACTAGAGAAAACGGTAATTGTCATCACGGACAATTACAAAGAATTTACCTTTACTTTTAATTACACTTTGCCTGTAAATTGACAGACAAATGGACTTTACCTTTACTTTTAACTAGGCGTGTAAACAGACAAACAAATGAACAGACAGACAAATGGGCTAAACTTTGCCTGTAAACGGACAGCTAAATGGACGGATGGCCAAATGGATGAAACCGACGGACTGACAGGCAAATGCGGACTCTGACTCCTCACCATGACTCCGACTCCTACTCCGACTCTTAATCCTGGTCACCTTCCTGATCAGATCTACAATTCAGACTACTGACTCTCAGTCCTGACACTGACTCTTTCCTCAGAGTCCTGACTCAGAGTCCTGACTCAGAGTCCTGACTCAGAGTCCTGACTCAGAGTCCTGACTCAGAGTCCTGACTCAGAGTCCTGACTCAGAGTCCTGACTCAGAGTCCTGACTCAGAGTCCTGACTCAGAGTCCTGACTCAGAGTCCTGACTCAGAGTCCTGACTCAGAGTCCTGACTCAGAGTCCTGACTCAGAGTCCTGACTCAGAGTCCTGACTCAGAGTCCTGACTCAGAGTCCTGACTCAGAGTCCTGACTCAGAGTCCTGACTCAGAGGCCTGACTCAGAGTCTTGAGTCAGAGTCCTGACTCATAGGCCTGACTCAGATTCCTGACTCAGAGGCCTGACTCAGAGGCCTTACTCCAACTCATACTCGAGACTCATACTCGAGACTCATACTCGAGACTCATACTCGAGACTCATACTCGAGACTCATACTCGAGACTCATACTCGAGACTCATACTCGAGACTCAGAGTCCTAACTCTGAGTCCTGACCAAGGGTCCTGACTCAGGGACCTGACTCGTAGACCTGACGCACAGACCTGACTCACAGACCTGACTCACAGACCTGCCTCAGATTCCTGACTGAGTCATGACTCCTAGTCATGACTCCTAGTCATGACTTCGAGGCCTGACTCATAGTCAATACACATAGTCGAGACTCAGAGTCCAGACTTTGAGTTCTGACTCAGAGTTCTGATGCAGAGTCCTGACTTCTGACTCAGAGTCCTAACGTAGGGTCCTGACTCAGAGTCCTGACTCAGAGTCCTGCCTCAGAGTCCTGACTCAGAGTCCTGACTCCGAGTACTGACTCAGAGTACTGATTCCAAGTCCTGACTCCGAGTCTGACTCAGGGTCCTGACTCAGAGGTCTGACTCCGAGTCCTGACCTAGGGTCCTGACTGAAGGACCTGACTCACAGACCTGACTCACAGACCGGACTCACCAACCTGACTCACAGACCTGACTCAAAGACCTGACTCACAGAACTGACTCAGATTCCTGACTCCGAATCATGACTCCGAGTCCTGATTCCGAGGCCTGACTCCGAGTCCTGACTCCAAGTCCTGATCCCGAGTCCTGACTCAGCGGCCTGACTCATAGTCGAGACTCAGAGTAAATACTCATAGTTGAGACTCAGAGTCCTGACTCGCAGACCTGACTCAGAGATCTGACTCACAGACCTGACTCACTGATCTGACTCAAGAGTCCTGACTCAGGGACATGACTCAGAGTCCTGACGCAGAGTCCAGACTCAGTGACCTGACTCAGAGACCTGACTAAGATTCCTGACTCCGAGTCATGACTCCGAGCCATGACTCCGAGTCCTAACTCCGAGTCCTGACTCCGAGGCCTGACTCCGAGGCCTGACTCCGAGTCCTGACTCAGCTGCCTGGCTCATAGTTGAGACTCATAGTCATGAGTCATTGTCGAGACTCAGAGTCCTGACTAAAAGTCCTGACTCAGAGTCCTGACTCAGAGTCCTGACTCAGGGACCTGCCTCAGAGTCCAGACTCAGGGTCCTGACTCGCAGACCTGACTCACAGACCTGACTCAGAGCCCTGACCTAGGGTCCTGACTCAGGGACCTGACTCACAGACCTGACTCAGGGTCCTGACTACAACTCCTGTCCCCAACTCCACTCAGTCATTTGAGACTTCGTCAGTAGCATACACTGGCCCCGTCACCTGAAACGGCCAGAACAGCTTTCCAAATGTGGTTAATGTATGCTAATATATGCGGCCAGCCTGCGTTGGAGTGTGAAACCTTCTCACCTGCATCATGTGAAAATGAATTTTTGGCTGACAATTTCTTCATTTTTCTGACCTTTTGACCTTTGTTGCTTCGAGTTGACTGTACCTACAGACTTGTCATTTGCCACAACTTACCGCAAGTATTTGGTCAAGCTTGTCAATGAAAATAAAAAAAATTGGAACTTTCCTTGCTAGTTAAAAAAAAACATATGTGAAAACGATCAATTTTCATTTCATCTTTGACCTCAAATTTGACCCTGCGGAATTTGTCACAGGTGAAAATTAATGTGCTCATGTGTTGCCAGTATGTGATCTAGGGGGGTCATTTAATTTACAAAAAGCTGTAGGAGTAATATTTCCCACTCAAATTAAATCATTTATGCAAAAAATCCGGTGTGTTGTAACGGGGCACTTTTCACAATTTTTGACAAATTTATTTGAAGACCTTGAACAAACTGCATTGGTTGCTTTTGATAACCACATTGTTGACTAGTAGACCCTAGACTTTGAAGAGGATTGCTTGAAAAAAACATAATTTTCAGAATTTTTGGAAAATTGGACTTTTTAAACTTTAATGGCTCATATCACCTTCAAATATCACCTTTTTGTCCAATTTTTTGGTCAATATAGTCTTTTTGGGTAAAGTTAAGGGTAGTTCACTATACATTTTGATCACCTCAGACTACTCCTTGAAGGAGATTTTACAATTCGACCTAAATTTTGAACCCTTGATTTTGAAAAATTGCCATATTTCAAAAAGTAGCCTACAAATCCAAACCATATTGCGCACTGCACTGGCCCCAGATACTGGCCAACTTTTGTCACAATCACCATGATTCCATCTATTACGTAACTTGAGATCTTGTTCGCAGACCAAAAACTGCTCATTCTGCTCTAGCCCTTTACCCGTTGGACCAACTCTCATATCACTTGTACCAATACGTAGACAACAACTTTTTATCACATGATTTTGACTCTTGACTCGTTATCTCAAATACTTTTTCAGTTATTCAACCTTGAAGTTTACAAATTTTCGACTTTGAACGCCTCTGTGAAAAAGACAACTGTGAAAATGACATCAAATGACCCACTTTCACAATACTGAATGCCTGATTGACCTTCTGACCAACTTTCATTGCCGTAAAACCATTTTGAAACCAAAAAGAAGAATAAGAATAATAATAATAATAATAATAAGAATAATAATAATAGCAAAAACAAATAGAATTTACCATAGGTAAATTCTTAATAATAGCAAAAACAAATAGAATTTACCATAGGTAAATTCTTAATAATAATAAGAATACGTACAATATCAATAAGAACTTCCCTACGGGAAGTTCTTAACTAGTATAACTGATATTGCCGTACGGCAATATCGGATAATCCCCCGCGCCCCCCCTGTCTCCCTTGCCCTGCTTACTCCCTTCAACAAGTTCATGGCCTTCATGATGAATTCTTGAAGAGGCTCATATATTGAATCAGACATCGCTTGGCATGGAGACCTATGTTTAGTGCCCAGCGGTACCACCCTCAAAGCAATACATTTCCAGTGAATGGTAGGTGAAACCCTAACCCTAATGGGTTATTGTAGACAAACCATGCAAGTTATGGAGCTGTGCTTACATACAAAAATAGAGGAAAAAATTAGGAACATGACGAATCAGTTTTAATTGATTTTAATAAATAATGAATGAGTTATAATTGAATATATAAAATGTTATATGTAAAATTGGTTAAAGGTAAGAGGAAGATATCCCTGTAGCTTGCTAGAGGGCATAATTTAACACATTTTTTGGTGTTAATTTCATAAGATTTGAACAATTATAACCAGAGCAATTTACGTTTCAATTTTGAAATTAAAAAAATTCTCTAGGAAAAAGTATTTGATTTAGGCAAATTTCCTTTTGGCACAACATGGAGGCCCAACCTGGGTAGCCCGCATAAATTATTGATGAACATCCATGAAGTTCTTCATGCACTTTTTGAGGGAAAACGTTTTGATAGGCCCAAAAAAAGACATAAAATTTTCAATGTCTGACGCGATTCTACGCCGCGCGTCTGACACTATAATGCTATACATCATTGGAAAGCTGAGAAACAGACCTTTCTTGTGATATGTGAAACTGTGCTGTAGCTGCGATAGGGACCGAGATATAGCCACTTGAAGTTTGAGTTTTTGTGCGTCCGTAGCTCCGAGACCGTTTGTCCGAGCGGTCCGTAACGTTGTGAAGTTGGTACACTAGAGTAGGTCTGTAAGTATACCCATTTTCAGGTTTCTACAAGCATTCCTTCCCTGTTTTTCTAAAAAATTTCAGTCAATTTTCGGGATGTCCAATTTTCAAAAAATCATATCTTGAAATGTATTCATGAAATCTCCACGAGACGCCTTTCTGCACTGGAGACTTTGTCAAGGTATCTTAGAAAAAATCAACAGGTCCCAGTTATGCGTAGGTTCTCAGAAACCTGCGCCGGAATTTTTTTTATATTTTGCTCTTAACTCATAAGTGTCATGAAATTTGATCATGAAATTTCGTGAGCAGTAGCGCGCAATGGAGTTGCATATTACCCTTCACTTGTAAACCAATATCTCTAATAGTTTTGAAGTAATCGCAGTTTTCCTGAGCTGAATAATAATAATAAGAATAAGAACTAGTATAACTGATATTGCCGTACGGCAATATCGGATAATCCCCCGCGCCCCCCCTGTCTCCCCTGCCCTGCTTACTCTCCCCTTCCAATTCATGTCCTTCATGATGAATTCTTAAAAGCATGTATAAACGCTGCAATGTTGTTGGAGCATATGCCTATGAAATATCTTGACTGCTAGACACTCCTGTGGAGGCCAAGCGTACCATCCTGTAGACAATGCATATTGAGTAAACCCTAACCCTAACCCTAATGGCCTGTGGCAGGCAAGCCATAAGAGTTGTGAGGTTGTGTCTACATAGAAAAATCAGGCAAAAAATTAGCGACAGTTCATTTGAGTTTTAACTGATTTGAAACATTCACTTAGTAGCTATGATTGAATATATGAAATCATACATGTAAAATAGGTTATTAGAATCAGGTCCATACCCTTGGAGAACAGATAAGACAATAATTTTACGCATCTTTTAGTGTTAATTTCATAAAATTAGGATAGCTACAAGCTGAGCAATCTAATGTTAAAATGTGAAATTAAAAAAATTCTCTAGGAAAAACCATTTGATGTAGGCAATTTTGCTTTGAGGACAGTATGTAGGCCTAACAAAGGTATATTGAAAAAAATATTCACGGACATCCAAGAAGCACTTCATAGATTTTTTTGCCTAAAACGTTTTGATAGGCGCAAAAAGTGACATGAAATTTTCAATGTCTGACGCGATTCTACGCCGCGCGTCTGATACTATAATGCTATACATCATTGGAAAGCTGACAAACAGACCTTTCTTGTGATATGTGAAACTAGTCTGTAGCTGAAATAGGGACTGAGATATGGCCACTTGAAGTTTGAGTTTTTGTGCGTCCGTAGCGCAGAGACCGTTTGTCCGAGCGGTCCGTAACTTTATGAATTTGGTACACTAGAGTAGGTCTGTCAGTATACCTATTTTCAGCTTTCTACGAGCATTCCTTCCCTGTTTTTCAGAAAATTTTCTGTAAATTTTCGGGATGTTCAATTTTTAAAAAATCATATCTTGAAATGTATTCATGAAATCTTCATAAGACGCCTTTCAGACCTGGAGACTTAGTCAATGTATCTTACAAAATATCAACAGGTCTCAGTTATGCTTAGGTTCTCAGAAACCTGCGCCGGAAATTTCTTTTGTATTTTGCTCATAACTCATAAGTGTCTTGAAATTTGATCATGAAATTTCGTAAGCAGTAGCGCGCAATGGAGTCACATATTGTGTTTGAGGTTTCAGGATGTTATCTCTAATAGTTTTGCAGTAATCACAGTTTTCCTGAGCTGAATAATAATAATAATAATAATAATAACTAGTATAACTGATATTGCCGTACGGCAATATCGGATAATCCCCCGCGGCCCCCATGTCTCCCCGGGGCCACTTAATTACTCTTTCCATTTGATTATTCTCTTTATTGTTGAGAAAAAATGGTTTGCAGTGATTTGTCTGAATACTAGACTTTGTGTGAATGTAGTTATTATACTTGTGCATTGCGAATGCAAGCGCCTCATGGACCAGACGATGCTTTACATGATCACAAAGGTCAGATGTACACGATATCCGAGGAGAGTGTATAAAAAAAGGTTATGCCACCTTTATTGAATTGAAGCTTCAGGGGAATGCTATGACTTTCGAAGTACAGTTTGTGCACATCTTGTTGGGTTAAAGTGAAGCAATCAGAGCCCCTGTGCTTGAAGTGGCTAATGAAGAATGTGTTGTCATTGTGACAGCCCTGATTAGCCACATGGTGATAGTTTATATCACCCAAGTGTTTCCGCACCCACCACGTGGAGGTCCAGGACTTTTGGGTGCTTCTGCTTTTTTGTTTGGTTTTTGGTTTTGTAACTTTTTTTGGGTTTTTTGGGTTTTTTTGTGTTTTTTTTTGAAGATTTTGAATAAGGTTTTGCATGAACATCAACTGAGGAATTAAACATAAGGTAGTCAAAAATTACATATAAATGCATACAGACATTAAACTTATACTAACATAGTTGTGCACAACACATTACACATAAAATAAAGGCACACATATAATTTGAAAATGAAATTTCCAGTGCAAGTTCACTGTGTGTCATTATTTCGCAAGAACAAGAAACTTACACTACAATGTTTAATATGGAAAGCAGGTCATACATAGAGTACAGCAAACATAGAACATGTCTTTGGAAAGCTGGCAATACATAGAATACAGACAAACAGAACATAAGAGAAAAGTATCTGTGCATATACAATGATGGGCAAAAGCTGGGAATATGGTTCAATGGCTGTTTGTCATTTGTTCTTGTGCAGGAACTTCAAACTTATACTAACATGTTTCTTAGTAATATAATATAGGTAAACATAGAGCATAAGCTCAAACTATCAGTGCATATATACAATCATGGAAGACGGTTGGGGAAGGAAGTTGAACATGTGTTATATATGCAGATATAAGATCATACTTATACAAAGTGTATAATCCACATTTACAAAAAGCAGGTCATGTACAAAACATATCACCCTTCAGAAGGTATGTCCAGGGAAAATAACAGCAAAGCCAAATGTAGACTCCTATCTAATCACTCCCCAAGATCAAGAGGCCCAACTAGCCCTTCAGAAAATTTATCAAGACAAGTCCCTGACCAGTTTGACCAAAGAAACTGTCAATTCACGTCTCCAACTACGTATTCAACAGAAGACCAATGTGGGTGTGCTTACCAGAGTCCCCAAAGACGTCGCACCAGAGGACGTCCAGGAATTCTTAGTAATATAATATAGGTAAACATACAGCATGAGATCAAATTATCAGTGCATATATACAATCATGGAAGACGGTTGGGGAAGGAAGTTGAACATGGGTTATATATGCAGATATAAGATCAAACTTATACAAAGTGTATAATCCACATTTACAAAAAGCAGGTCATGTACAAAACATATCAGTGTGACAGATTGTGAAATGCAAGAATAGTTGCAAAACAGTTCAGAAAGGATCCTCAATACTGGATCAAGAAATGCCTACATTGCCAGAGGCATGACCTTTTAAGATGGAGAGTCTGAACCAACTCAGCTGGGCAGTAGTGAACTTGTGCTCATGAGATCAGAAATCCTCAAAGCAAATAAATAATTGAGCAATGTTGTAGCAATGAATGCTACATTTTATGTGTTGTTGGGTGTTTTGCTGTAAACCAAAATATATGCATCAGTGCTAGCATTTGGCAGTACAGTTCTCTGGATATCATGATCATCACAGCAATACCAGTGTGGTTGTGTGGGGTGTTTCATTGTCACAAGATAATGTCCAGAGTTTGTTTGGTGTCCTAAATGGTTCACAACTCCAGTGAGGTTGTATTTGAAGTTGTGCTTTGTTGTCATTTCAGCTTGAAGCTCCAGTTGAAGATTTCTTCTATTTCCTCTCTCATCAAATCTGAGAGCTACAATGAAGAGGACAGCGGGGGCTTCAGTTATCTCAGTATTACACAATATCGGTGAATCATGGCATTGTGAACATGGCCGCTGTGATTCCTCATCTGAAGGCTCAATGATAACGGGTGACAAACCAGAAAGTCTCATTGGCGTAAATAGCATGCTGAACCGTTCATTGTCCACAGATGAGGAACCACAGGTTGGGCAGGTGTATAGATGGGAAACTTCACCCCAAACTGAAGCTTTTACCGCTGAGATGCGTGGCGGTGCCACGTCTTGCTCATCATCCAACCATTGTAAAATGAACATCAGAAATTCTTGTGCGTCTTTCTGCTCATTTCTTGGGTAGTCCACTGCCATCATTTCCATTCTGTACAGTTCCTCAGGAACCAAGGTTCTGACCAGTGGATCGTGAATAGCCTGTTGCAGCGACAGAAGATATGTCGATAATGGGCGTTGTGTGTGCAACAAAACATCCAAGTTTGGTGTTTTCAACAGTACTTGGAGAATAGAACTGGCATAGCAAGTTTGGTTCAAGTTCTCAATTCCTTTGAAGCCATGAGCATAAACAAGACTGCGATTTCCTGTAGAACTAGTGCGGCTTCTTGATGGAGCTGTTGTGGGAAGTGCAGTTCTTGTTTGTGGATCCTGCCGCTTTGTTACAGCTGGTCTTCCAGGAGACTTTGTCGGAAGTTGTTTTGGTTTGTCTGTTACAGAGTGAGGGTTGACAAGTGTGCGTTTATCAGTGTTCTCATGACTTTGAGAAAGGATTTCATCTCTGGCATTGGATGTTTTTGAGAAATGATATTCTGGAAAGATCATAATCTTGATGGCTTCGTGATCCGAATAATAGGTCTGGAAAACCAGAGAAGTAAGATCGCAACCTCTTGAATAAACAACATCCAAGAGGGAGCCTTGTGTTGTTGTTGGTTGGCTGATATGCTGTGCATAACCATGCGTCATAAATATGTCAAAGATTGGGTGGGTGTTTTGATCTAGCAAGTTTTCATTGAGATCACCGGCAACCACAACTGGCATACCTTGACGGGTCACAGAAACATGGTTCAGAAGAACAGTCAACTGTTGCTTTGTTGTTGTGATGTTGTGGCTGTGGGGGCGGTACAGGAATACCAACAAAACCTGATTTGAGTAGGTGTTGTTGACGGACAGAGCAATATGCTCTAAATAGAAGCCCGGTATAGCGAAATTTGTGTATGTGATTCCTGTTTTGATATAGGCAAGCACTCCTCCTTTTCCGCTGTCACTTTGGCGATCTTTTCTTTCGATGGTGTATCCTGGAATTTGCACTGATGAAGAACTGACTTGTGATTTGAGGAATGTTTCCGAAAACACCATGATGTCTGATTGGGAGTAGATGTGGTTAGTGATGTCAGGAATTTTTGATCTTAATCCTTGGATATTTTGGTGAGTGATGGAGAGCTGGGATTTGGGAAACTGCTGTACTTCCGCATCTCGATCTTGTGTCATTTCACTGAGATACCTGTAAATTTCGTCATGTCGGTAAATTCTCTGGGAATTGTAATTTTGGATGAATAAGCCATCAAGACATGTGACACGACTTAAAGCAACATAAGATTGACCAGGACAGAAAATGCCCTTCATGTCGAAGACACATTTTGTAGTAGTGAGACCTTGTACCTTGTGCACCGTTACCCCGTAAGCCAATTTTAACGGAAACTGTCGCCGTACAGTGTGTCTGTGCGAGGCCATGGTCTCTTCTTGTCTTTGTATGGGCACAACTTTCCGTGTGTTGCCTGTCCGAGTTAATTGATTGTCATTATCAAATTGAACATATATTGTTGATATGTCACTTGCACCGGGTGCATGTTGGAATGCCAAAACAGTGCCAAAAGAACCATTAACAAGGCCAGAAGCCACATCTAGGTTTCGAGTGAGCATTACCCGGGCATTGACATCAACTTGTAGACAGTCCAACAAATCGTCGCTTTTACCTGTAACATCCGTTGGTGTCATTTTCCCTGATCGTGGATCTCTCTCAAAATCAATAGCCCTGATTTCCTTCGGACTGTCAGAGATTGTCGACAACATTTGCATGTTGAATTTGGTTGCTTGTGTGTTTGTGGAGTAAACATGCAGAGCATCAAGAGGTTCATGTGGTAAGTTGGTGCGACCTTTCAGTACAGCATCATCCTCAGTGGTTATGGTGTCTGCCTTGCCTTTCACCCGTAGCCTATTCAACAGCTGCGCAAAAGCCTTGTCGTCCTTTTGCCGCATCACTTCATCCAGGAATACAACACGAAACAGGTCATGCCATAGGTCAAAGGGTTGTGCATTTTCTGGGATCAAGAGCGATTTTGCTCTTACTGGTGGCAGCTGTAAAAAATCACCTACTGCTAGTACTGACACATTTCCAAACCATGCATCTGGTGTACTTGGTCGGATGTGTTTGATTTGGCACAGCCTGCCATGCACATATGACAGAAGGCGTCTATCAACCATAGAAATCTCATCAATTACTAGTAATTGCAGATTAGCCAGTTGTGCTCTCAATGTATTGACCGCATCTTCACTGAGCGGTTCATACTTGGCAGGCAGCTTCCGTGGTATCTTGAGGGCAGAATGGATGGTGAAACCTGAAATTTGGACTGCAGCTGTGCCTGTTGGTGCTGCTAGAAGGGTAACCGTTTCATGAGAACTACCGGGCTTGCTGAGCAGTTTGTGTGTCTCATTTACGATGGCTTTGACAAGAAATGATTTTCCACATCCCCCAGGTGCTGAAATGTGTAGGTAGAAAGGCTTAGAGTTTGCGTTGTACAGGCGTTCCATGCAGTGTTTGCGCACAAAATAGAAGATTGCCTGCTGTTTTGTGTTCAGCTGTTTAAATGTAGCCCGGACCTGTTCACCAATGAGATCAACTGAGCATAGTGAAGCAAGACCTTCAGTAGGAGTGTTGTCCATCAAATCTGGAATATCATGTTCCTGAATGTTGTCGTCATCATGATCAGGCTTCCGTTGTTGCAGCTCTGTTATCCTTGTGGCTTCTGACAGAGGTGCTATCTCGGACCACGCATCCTCCAGCCTTCCACAATCTTGAAGTTGCTCCCATGCAGTTTGCATCTCTGTGGCATTAACATCAAATTCTTTGCTATTGATACCAATGATGCTGGATACAGTGGCAGTTTCAGCATTTTGGAGTTTCACTCCTCCAGTTTCGAAGAATTGCTCGTACGTTTCAAACGATGGTGGCTTCAGTTGGCTCGCAGTTCTATGTGGGAGGAATAGTTTCAACTGTGTCAGGTAATACTTCTCCGGAAATTTTGTTTTGGAGTGCTTTGTATATCTGATCACAGCTGGCTTTCCACGGGTCCTTTTCATGATGTAGCCTAAGTCATGCTGCAGTGCAAACATATTCGGGTTTTTATTCTTCAAACCTCTGGTGGCCTCAGTTGTAGAAAGGACCCTATAGTGAGAAGCGAAATATGCTTGAGACATGCTTTCAAAAGGGTCACCAAGTGGTCTAGCTAGATAGCGATCATAGAGAGAGGTCATCCAGACATCTTCGCTGTCCTTCTCTTCATCTGGAATGTGTGACAATGGCTTTGTCATGCGCACTTGCTCTTCATCAGTAGGCACAAAAATAGTCTGACGAGAAGAATGTTTCAATTCAAGGGAACAAACTCTGGATATTGCCTCCTGAATACAAATTTCCCTGTTTTGGAAATAGACAAAACCCAATTTTTTCATTTGAGCTTTGACGTCAGCATTGCCCTGTTTTATTTCGGCAAATGCTTCTTTGAGAACATCTCCGAGCTCCTTCTCCGTTTTGGAAATATACGAAAGCACATACATAATGACGGAGTAACTGTCTAACACCACTTGAAGATCCATATTACTGTTCCAGGCAGCCAAGAGCGCTGGGTTGTAGTTGTTCACCCAAATATCTGCTGGAGTTCGCTTGTATACAATGGATGGCTTCTTGGCAATGATATCCATTGCTTGTTTGAGGTGTTCAGTAGACTGAAAGCCACATTTCACAAGTAATTCCTGGGTGGAGAAATGAGAGCTCTGTTTGTCATTTAACAGTGTGTGCAGAGCCTCCAATTGGGCTTGAGCAACTTGCTTTGGCATTCGCACATTGCAGGACTCACCATCAAGTGTCATCTGTACTGTCGCTGCATCATCTGAGTTTGGTTTTACTAGAAATGTGTGCTCAGCGACTGGCTTTGGAAAATGGAATCTACACTGTTCGGATTGGCCCTTTTGACAACTACGTGTATGTGTTGACTTGTGCATTTGTACGGAGGTGACTATGTCATAAAGCTCTGAGCTTTCAGAGGGCAACTGACAGGAAATGTACCGGTCAACAAATTCTACAAGTTCATGGTCGGGTGAAACACCATATGTTGGAGCAGAGTCTGACCAGAGTAATGCATGTATATGCGGGGCTCCTCGTTGCTGGAACTCGACTCGGTAAAACCAGTCAGATATTTGCCCTAAAGGGTTTGTTGGGCCTCTGATCAGGTTCGTCATGAGAAGGTGAACTCTGTTGTAAAACATGCGTACAGCGACAACTGGATTGGAACGAAGGATTTCGCATTTCCTAGACCAATCAAGGTCACTGAAAATCACAGGAGTACCAGCCAGTAGCATGATAGCCTCAATAGTTTCTGGCCATCGGCTAAGCTCAGCACTAGAAAGTGTTAGGAAAAATGTGGGCAAACCACATTGCCTCAGTTGTGCAAACAGCTCTGACATTGTTTTGCGCCAGTATTGTGGGCTACCGCGTGCTGCTTCAATATATCTGAAGCCCTCGTCTGCTTTCATCATGTCATAAATTAACTGCTTGTCACCGAGCATGGCCGCAGTGATTTTTGTGCCTTGAAAAGATTTTGTGCCTTTTCGCATTGAAATTGACATGCTAGAAATAATTCTTTCTACCTCCGTGACATAATTTGCATAAAAAATGTATTGACTGTTAGCGGCAAAACGCTGGTCTGCAGAAAACAGCCTCACATTGAAATATGTACCTTTGCCAATCTTTTTCTCTCTGTCTGCATCGAGTGAGTTCTCTGAGGTTGGGAAAAGTGCAGGGAAGGACTTCGCCTCTCCCATCTCACAATCAAGTAAACTGAGAGGTTTGTTACCCTCTGCAGGGGCAATTGAATATATGGCATTTAGTTCTGCTAACGCTTCTTGTGCCATGTCAATTGGCTCAAGGCAGGTGTCATATGTCATGTGGCACTGATCATCTCCATCATTCTGGTCAGCAACTGTATCATTCATGTTGTCTTGAATATCCAGTGGGATTTCCTCGTGAGAGCTATCAGCAGCTTGGTCTACTGCCTGATTTGAGGCATGATGAATGTCACAGTTGGAATCATTTTCACCATCCCTTATGGAAAAAGTAGAACTGCTATCGAATGAGTCATTGTCTATGATCATGTCAGTGACCTCAGTGACATTTTGATGTTCTAAATTTTTTGCATCAGGGTTGCTGTTGGTGTCTGTTAAGTCATCTGTATCAAACATATTTTGCAACCAGAAGAAATCATCATCATGATCAGAGCTATCATTTTGCGATACTGGATTCTCAAAGAGCTCTGCGAGTTCAGACCTGTCTTTTTCCCATTCAGCATTAAAAGTAATGTCAGAGTATAAAGGATTTATCTCCTTTAAGGTGAAAAGAGCATCCTGTACCCGAGACACATTCACATTTTTGTAGTCCACATAGGATTTATACTCTAACTTTCTTTTCAGTTTAATAGGTATTATCCTGGTGTCAGACAAAGGCCTTGGCAAAGCTTTTGTTACTTTGTGGATGTCAGACTTTACGACAATTATCGGCCCTTTTACAGCCTTTTCTCCAGCAACTGGCAAGTTGACTATCTTTGCAAAAGGCAGATTAATTGCTAGCAATTGTTGCTCCAAAGAATTCAGATTTTGCAGTGCTGGAGGTATCTCAGTGGGGAGGAGGTTGTTTGCCGTACACATAGGCGGCATACGCTTTTGTGACAGATGATTATGGCAAGTACTGCATATCCAAGGCATCCCCATCGGACCAGAGCTCAAAGGACAAGCCTCTGAACAATTTTCACTGCAATCGTGGACATATTTCATTGAGAGACACTTTGCCTGCAAAGACTCCAAATACTTGGAAGGATCTAGCCTAGACACCTGATTCTCAAAGAAAGTTCTGTGGCAGGAGGCACAAACATGAATGGGTTTCCTCTGGCTGTCAACTTTAAAGTTGTGTATAGCCTTTTCCAGGATTGTGCCCTGCTTTCTTTGGTAACTTTTCTTTGCTGCACTTTTAACATTTTGCCTTTGAGTTTCACTAGTCCGATATTGCTTTGCAGAGGCCATTTTAACTTCTGCTCTGAAAGTAGGATCATTGAAATATTTTAGCCTTGATGCTTGTCTAACTGTTTCAGCAAACTGAGGAACATCGGCATATTTTTTCTGTGATGCCTCTTTCACTTGTGCTGCAAACTGTGGATTATCGGCATATTTTTTCTTTGATGCCTCTTTCTTTTGTGCCGCAAACTGTTGATTATCGGCATATTTTTCCTTTGATGCCTCTTTCACTTGTGCCGCAAACTGTGGAACATCGGCATATTTTTTCTTTGATGCCTCTTTCTTTTGTGCCGCAAACTGTGGATTATCGGCATATTTTTTCTTTGATGCCTCTTTCACTTGTGCCGCAAACTGTGGAACATCGGCATATTTTTTCTTTGATGCCTCTTTCTTTTGTGCCGCAAACTGTGGATTATCGGCATATTTTTTCTTTGATGCCTCTTTCACTTGTGCCGCAAACTGTGGATTATCGGTATATTTTTTCTTTGATGCCTCTTTCACTTGTGCCGCAAACTGAGGATGACTAGCATACCTCTGCATGGATGAATCCTTCTTTTTCTTTGCATCCAGGGGGTTTTGCTGGTATCTTGTCCTCTGAATCTGAGCAGAGTGTGAGCGACTCAGCAATTTGCTTTCGGTGTCACATTCAGCTGCCGAATTTTCTGAATTTGCAGTGCTCTTTCTCTTAGCTCTGCGCGTTCTACTGCTCTGCTTTTTGACTTTCATTGTTGTAGGGCAAAAAGGACCAGCTGATACAAATAAGATATCAAAGTGGCTATGAAACAATATGAAGGAAATGGCATAAAAGGATATGTGGAATGTGGTAACTATAAAATATATCTTGTGAGCACTGCACAAAGCACAGGTGTGTATAGCCAGTTTCACCAAAGACTAATCAACCTGGTTTTCCTAAAGGAAACAAATAGAAATTTCACAAGATTGTTCTTTGAAACTCACATTATGACAGAAGTATGATACAAATTTGTTGATTGTGTATACTAGCTTCTCTTAAATATTTGCTTTACATCTGAGACTGCTGACAATGCAACCTCACAAATGATTAGGAGAAATTGGATCTGTAATGTAGCAAAATTGTAGGCAGGAAACTTTTTCTTCACAAACTGGATTCAGTCAAACACTGATCAACCTGGCCTTTTTTCGTTATTTATAACCAGTTTCACTGACTGATCAACCTGGCCTTTCTGGCGTTTATAACCAGTTTCACGAATGAATGATCAACCTGGCTTTTTTGCTGTTTATAACCAGTTTCACTGACTGATCAACCTGGCCTTTTTTCGTTCTTTATAACCAGTTTCACTGACTGATCAACCTGGCCTTTTTGTTTTTTATAACCGGTTTCACTTACTGATCAACCTGGCCTTTTTGGCATTTATAACCAGTTTCACAGACTGATCAACCTGGCTTTTTTGCTGTTTATAACCAGTTTCACTGACTGATCAACCTTGCCTTTTTTCGTTATTTATAACCAGTTTCACTGATTGATCAACCTGGCCTTTTTGTTATTTATCACCAGTTTCACTGACTGATCAACCTGGCCTTTTTGTTATTTATAACCAGTTTCACTGACTGATCAACCTGGCCTTTTCGTTATTTATAACCAGTTTCACTGACTGATCAACCTGGCCTTTTTATTTATAACCAGTTTCACTGACTGATCAACCTGGCTTTTTTGCTGTTTATAACCAGTTTCACTGACTGATCAACCTGGCTTTTTTGCTGTTTATAACCAGTTTCACTGACTGATCAACCTGGCCTTTTTTCGTTATTTATAACCAGTTTCACTGATTGATCAACCTGGCCTTTTTGTTATTTATCACCAGTTTCACTGACTGATCAACCTGGCCTTTTTGTTATTTATGACCAGTTTCACTGATTGATCAACCTGGCCTTTTTGTTATTTATAACCAGTTTCACTGACTGATCAACCTGGCTTTTTTGCTGTTTATAACCAGTTTCACTGACTGATCAACCTGGCTTTTTTGCTGTTTATAACCAGTTTCACTGACTGATCAACCTGGGCTTTCTTCGTTATTTATAACCAGTTTCACTGACTGATCAACCTGGCCTTTTTGTTATTTATAACCAGTTTCACTGACTGATCAACCTGGCCTTTTTGTTGTTTGGCGGGTAAAGAAACAATTTCTTTTATAGATTAGGAGGACTTCTGTGCACATAAAACCACTTGAGGCAATTACACTTTCAATGTGGTGTGCAATTGAATTTAGCACAATTGCGAAAAGCTTGGCCCTCAAAGGTTCTAATAGTATGCTGGTCTTCTAGCATCCTAGTCCTCTTCTGTCCCGTTCCTCTTCTGTCCTGGTCCTCTACTGTCCAGGTCCTCTACTGGCGCGGTCCTCTTCTGTCCTGGTCCTCTTTTGCAGTGGTTGTGTTAAGTCTTGATCCATCCTACAAAGGCAAGTGACAATGTGTGAAATTAGCATGTTACCACAATACAGCTGCATTTCAGTATGCACTCTAAAACGTACATCATACAGAGGAAATCTACAGGTATCATCATAATATTATGATAGTGATGCCACAGATACTGTTCAGCAGCTCCTTGTATGTAGACATTTTGTAGATACTGTTAATTTTGCCCCCTGATAACTCAGTATCCAGGGGAGTTGGAATATTTAACCATAACATATAGTACATGATGCATCTGTGCTATCAGGAAAATGTCAAATAAAAGTAAACTTACTGTGGAGTATCTTTGTAGTGCAGTCTCCAAGGTCCTCTTTCAAGCATTGACCTACACGTGCAGTCCTAGTGCTGTGCTGTACCAGTCTTCTGTTGTCCAGCTAGCTGCTCACCTGCAGCTCTTTTAGCCCTTGTCTGCAAAATGTAGTCCTGGTCCTCCTCACTCAAAAGGCCTTTTAGTGCATGTAGCCAGAAAACCTGGGGAGAAAAACATTATTGAGTATGTGAGTATAAAGACATGGAGATGCGGGCAGTTGATAGTGTAGTCACCAGCAATCAGAAATATAAAGTCGGAGCCCACAAAAACAAGTAGTGTGAGAATTGAATAAACATATAATATACAATGTATGAAGCAGCCACAGTTTCAGAAAAAGTAGGTCAATACAGTTGAGCAAGACAAGATGATTAGAAGCCTATTTAGGCCATTCAAAGAAACATAAAATTTAAGGTAGCAAGGTTTACCTTCTACAAAAGTGAACTTGGTTGTTCTTAAATGAGTTGGTACTGGTATTATTCTGTGTGTTAATGAGTAAGATCCACTGGCAAAATGTCCTCCTTGCTCAGCAGCTCAGCAACAACTGCCCTCATATGATTATCAGTGCTGTGTGCAAAAGGGCATTTTGGTGTGGTGTGCAAAACATATGCAAAAATATGCAAATGAGGTCATCTAGGGTCGTCTCCAGGCGTTGCAGGTCACATAACAGTTGCGTACTAAAAGCTCACTCTACAGGCCTGTGCTTCTCCTGCAGACATACCTGTAGTGGGCAAACGTACTGGCCTTATCCTAATGGTCTGTTGCAGCCATGGCATTCGAGTTGTGAATTGTGTTTACATGCAAAGATAGTACAAAACATTTACCAGCAAAGTATTGGAGATAGGAGGATGTCCTTATATCACAAAATAGGCCAAAAAATTAGCAACATGTACATTGAGTTTTAAGTGATTTGAAATAATAATTCACAAGTTATAATCGAATATATAAAATCATTTATGTTAAATTGGTTATGAGGAATAGGTAAATGCCCTTGGAGGACAGTGAAGTCCATAATTTTACGCATCTTTTGGTATTAATTTCATGAAATTTTAATAAGTAGAAGCAGAGCAATGTGCATTTCAATTTTGAATTTCAAAAAATTCTCTTGGAAAAACCGTTTGATGCAGGCATATTTCCTTTGAGGACAGTATGTAGGCATAACAAGGGGATGAGTAAAAAAATATTCATCAACAGTCACAAAGAACTTCATTGATTTTTCAGCCTAAAACGTTTCAAGGGACTCAAAAAGTGCCCAAAAAATTTCGATGTCTGACGCGATTTTACGTCGCGCGTCTGAGACTATAGTGCTATACACCATTGGAAAGCTGACAAACAGACCTTTCTTGTGATATGTAATACTTTGCTGTAGGTGCAATAGGGACAGAGATATGGCCACTTGAAGTTTGAGTTTTTGTGCGTCCGTAGCGCCGAGACCGTTTGTCCGAGCGGTCCGTAACTTTTTGAGATTATCCTACTAGGGTAGGTCTGTTAGTATACCCATTTTCAGATTGATACGAGCATTCCTTCCCTGTTTTTCAGAAAATTTTCCGCAAATTTTCGGGATGTTCAATTTTCAAAAAATCGTATCTTGAAATGTATTCATGAAATCTCCACAAGACGCCTTTCTGCACTGGAGACTTTGTCAAGGTATCTTACAAAAAATCAACAGGTCTCAGTTATGCTTAGGTTCTCAGAAACCTGCGCCGGAAATTTTTTTTGTATTTTGCTCATAACTCATAAGTGTCTTGAAATTTGATCATGAAATTTCGTAAGAAGTAGCGCGCAATGGAGTCACATATTACCCTCCAGTTGTAAACCAATATCTCTAATAGTTTCGCAGTAATCGTCGTTTTCCTGAGCTGAATAATAAGAATAAGAACTAGTATACTAAATTGCACAGCAATTTAAAGGAAGAACTTCCCTTCCCTTCACATCCCTTCCCTTCCCTTCAAATCCTATATCTTCATTTCTCCTCCAGTTGATATGGCAATGACTATCATTGCTGCGACTTTGAAATGCTTGGCATAGTCCATGGAAATACAACAACAGGCATACATATGTACTTAGTGATATATCGCTTGGCATGCAGCGAGATCTTTAATGGCCAGAGGTACCATCCTGAAAGCAATACACTTTCATGAAACCCTAACCCTAATGAATTCCTAGAGGCAAACCATAAAAGCTAGGAAAAGGTGCTTACATACATAAATAGGGCAAACAGTCAGCACCATGTCACATCAGTTTTAATTGACTTGAAGCATAAATGGATGAGTTATTATTGAAAACACCAAAAAATTCATGTAAAATTGGCTTTTGCTCTGACAAGCATGGTTACATTAAATGAAATGAAGACCATGATTTTAAACATCCTTTAACGTTTTTTTGGTGAAATTGTAGTAATTAGGAAACGAGTTATCGGCATTTGAATTTTGAAATTTAAAAAAATTCTCTAAGAAAAAGTGTTTGATGGAGTTAAATTTCCTTTGGCCATATTATAGGAGTCTAGGCCGGGTATTACCAAAAAAATATTCATGAAGATCCTTGAAGATCTTCATAGGTTTTTGTAGCCTAAAGAGTTTTGATCGGGCCAAAATGTGACATGAAATTTTCACTGTTAAGCGAAATTTGCCCTTGGGCATCCAAGGGGGTAATGCTATATACCATTGTAAAGCTGACATTCTGAGCTTTCCAAAAATGGTTTTGATTTTTTTCTTAATTTAATATTAAGGGAGTGACAGCCCTTCAAAAGTTGCACTTTTGAGGCCTTGTGGCACCAAAAGTATTGGACCTGGGGTCCCATACTTTTGCATAGACAGTGTACCCTAGTAGTACTACTAATTCCCTGAGGATCATGAAAATCTGATAATTGCATCATGGTTTTTCATGACATGACCCCTGGAAATTTCGTTTTGCCTTGATTTCGAACTTTTTTATCTCAAGACCTATCAAGCCATTTACAACTAGGCTCCTTTCTGCACTGCACATTTGTTTGTAGTATATTGGAAAAAAATTTCATGGCAAACAAACCAACAGTTTCTTCAAAACCGTGCGCAAAAGTTTTTTACAGAAAATCGCTGTAATTCCCATGTCGTGTGTAATTCCCATGCGTAATTCCCACCATTGAAGAAGTTTTCTACTGCGACTATGCAGTTATATTTTTAAGGGGATACATTATATAGTTTGTCAGTTATGCAACATTTAAAAAATGGCCAAAAGTGGGAAGAAAAATAATAAGAAGAATAAGAATACGTACAATATCAATAAGAACTTCCCTACGGGAAGTTCTTAATAAGAATAAGATTAACTAGAGAATAATTAAAATTGCACAGCAATTTTAAGATATGAATTCCCCTCCCCCATAATCCCTTCCCTTCCATTCCCTGCCACTCCATTCCCTTCCCTGCCTTTCCCTTCCCCTCCCATTACATTCCATTGGCTTCCCTCTTGTTGTATTCCGAGGGATATGGTTGACATATTGTCAGTTTGGCTTTGGTTGCAATCTAGTGCATAGAAGTGCAGAGGTCCACATATTGAGTGATATAGCGCTTAGCATGCAGCCAGGTGTGTTGTGACCAATGGTACCACCCTGAAAGCAATACACTTTGACTGAGCCCTAACCTTAACCCTAACAGCTTGTTCCAGACAAACCATAAGAGTTATGGAGCTGTGCTTGTATGGAAAAATAGAGTAAAAAATTAGCATTATGGCATATTACTTTTAACTGAATTGAATGTGTCATTTATGAAATATAATTGATTATATAAAATGATAAGTGTATAATAGGCTATTAGTATTAGGTAAATGCCCTTGTAGAACAGTAAAGACAGTAATTTTACGCATCTTTTGGTGTTAATTTCATGAAATTTGAATGAGCAGAAGCTGAGCAATTGATGTTTCAATTTTGAAATTAAAAAAATTGTCAAGGAAAGAGGATTTGAAGTAGGAAAATTTCCTTTGGGGATATTATGCAGGCCCATATTAGGCACCATAAAAAAAATACTCATGAACATCCATGAAGAGCTTCATAGTTTTTTTGGGCAAAAAAGGTTTTGATCGGCCCAAAAAGTGACATTAAATTTTCAATGTCTGACGCGATTCTAAACTAAACAAGCTACAGTAAAGTTCTATACACCATATGAAAGAAGAGAATCTGAACTTTTTTATGATGTTTTCAATTTTTCTGTAGCTTCAACAGAAACGGAGATATCGGCGATTGAAAATTACGTTTTTGTGAGGCCATAGCGCCGATACCGTTAATGCTATGACAACAAAATTTTGTGATATTGGTAGACTATGGTAGGGCTGTATGCACATATAAATTCAGCTTATTCTGAGCATTTCTTCCTTGTTTTCTGGAGGTTGGAATGTCATTTTTCGGAATTCCGTTTTTTCAAAAAATCATAACTTGGAATTTTTTCAACGGAATTCCTTTAGGCTCCTTTCTGCAAAGGATAAATGTCTAAAATATACAGAAAAAAAATTTCATGCCTCTATCTGTCTTAGTTTCTGAGAAACCGTTTACACAGTGTTAAAATTAGTTTCTGGAATTACGCAAGCCTGACAAGTAATTCCGTCGTGAAATTGCTTCTGAAGATAGGACTCAAGCCAACATATATGAATCTTGTATCTCTTTTGTTGTATCTCCATTACTTTTCTCATAATTGGCATTTAAAAAATCATTTTAAGGCCGTAGAAAAATAATAATAATAACTAGAGAATAATTAAAATTGCACAGCAATTTTAAGATATGAATTCCCCTCCCCCATATTCCCTCCCTATTTACCCTCCCTTGCCTTGCCTTCCATTCCCTACCCTTCCTTTCCACTGCGGCATCTTCCATTGCCTCCCAACCTGTTCCCTCAGCGTCCATTCCCTGCCTTTCCATTCTATTCCCAGGCCTGTGTTGGGCGCTATGTAGGCCATGGAAGCATAGAGTTGCACCTGCTGGCTCATATAGCGCTTAGCATGCAGGAATGTTTGTGGTGAGCAATAGTACCATCCTCAAAGCAATACAAGTTGACTCAACTGAAACCCTAAGTTTGATGAAACCCTAACCCTAATGATTCGTTATGGACAAACCATAAGAGTTAGGAAGTTGTGCTTACATACACATACAGGGCAAGCAGTCAGCAACATGTCAAATTAGTTTCAAGTGATTTGCTACAGTATTGCACAAGTTATAATTGAAAAATAAATTTAATGGTAGGAAGATGTGCTTATTTGCAAACAATAGGGCAACAAATGAGCAACATACCATATCAGTTTTAAGTGATTTGAAGCATTATTGGAAGAGTTAATATTGGATTATAAAATTCATGGTAGGAAGTTGTGCCTACATGGAAAAATAGGGCAAAAAATTAGCAATATGTGAAATTAGTTTTAATTGATTTTAATGAATAATTAATGAGTTAAAATTGAATGTGTGAAATTGCTTATGTAAAATTGGCTATAAGGAAAATGTATAAAACCTTGGAGCTCACAAAGGACTATAATTTTACGCATTTTTTGGTGTTAATTTCATGAAATTTGCATGAGTAGAAGCTGAGCAATTCACATTTCAATTTTGAAATTCAAAAAATTCTCAAGCAAAAAGTATTTAAAGTAGAACAACTTCCTTTGGATATATTATGCAGGCCCATAATGGGTACCATATAAAAAATGGACATGAACATCCATGAAGAGCTTCATAGTTCTTTTGGGCAAAATAGGCTTTGGGAGGCCCAAAAAGTGACATGAAATTTTCAATGTCTGACGCGATTCTATACTAAACAAGCTACAGTAAAGTTCTATACACCATCTGAAAGCAGAGAAACTGAACTTTCTGATGATATTTTTAATTTTTCTGTAGCTTTAACAGAAACGGAGATATGGGCGATTGAAAATTGTGTTTTTGTGAGGCCATAGCGCCGATACCGTTGACGCTATGACAACAAAATTTTGTGATATTGTTAGACTGGGGTAGGGGTGTATGTAAATATAATTTCAGCTTAATCTGAGCATTCCTTCCTTGTTTTCTGGAGGTTGGAATGGCATTTTTCGGAATTCCGTTTTTTCAAAAAATCATAACTTGGAATTTTTTCAACGGAATTCCTTTAGGCTCCTTTCTGCAAAGGATAAGTGTCTAAAATATATAGAAAAAAAATTTCATGCCTCTATCTGTCTTAGTTTCTGAGAAACCGTTTACACAGTGTTAAAATTAGTTTCTGGAATTACGCAAGCTTGACAAGTAATTCCGTCGTGAAATTGCTTCTGAAGATAGGACTCAAGCCAACATATATGACTCTTGTATCTCTTTTGTTGTATCTCCATTACTTTTCTCATAATTGGCATTTAAAAAATCATTTTAAGGCCGTAGAAAAATAATAATAATAATAATAATAATAATAATAAAAAAAGTAGCAATAACAAGATGAATTCCCCTACGGGGAATTCATAATAATAATAATAATAATAATAAAAAAAGTAGCAATAACAAGATGAATTCCCCTACGGGGAATTCATAATAATAATAAAACGAACAATATCAATATAATCCCCCGCAAGCGGCGGGGGATTATAATAACTAGTATAACTGATATTGCCGTACGGCAATATCGGATAATCCCCCGCGGGCCCCGTTTGACCCTAGCCCCACTTATTCTCCTGTTTCAATTCAGTTCAATAATTTGTATGAATATGCCTGTCCGCTCATACTATTAAAGTTTTTAAGTGCATAAATAGAGGACATATGCCCTATCAGCCAACGCTTACAAAATCCTTTCCCTTCAATGTATATTATAACCCTGTCATGATAGGCCTAAGCCTGTGCCCTGTTGTTGATGACCGTGTTTGAGTATGCTGCTCTTTGCATGGCGTAATGCTGCTGCTTAGGAGCAAAACCTGGCAGTGAGGCAGAATGGCCCCGGCAGCAGACTAAGATGCATCTGTGAATTATTTTTAAACTTTTTTTTCAAGGCAAAGGAAAAAAGACTGGTAAGCTAGGATTATACCACAAAATAGGGCAAAAAATAAGCAGCATGTACTTTCAGTTTTAATTGATTCGGAACATTAATGCATGAGTTATAATTGCAAATGTAAAATCATCATTGTAAAATTGAGTATTACTATGAGCTGTATGCCCGTGCAGTTCAGCGTAGGGCATAATTTTATGCATTTTTTGGAGTTAATTTCATGAAATTTGAACATGTAGAAGCTGAGCTATGTGCATTTCAATTTTGAAATACAAAAAATTCCTTGGCAGAAACCACTTGATGTAGTGAAATGTCCTTTTAGGACAGTATGGAGGCCCCTCAAGGGTATTAGGGAAAAAATATTCATGGACATTGATGAAGAACTTCATTGGATTTTAAGCCAAAAACTTTTCGAAAGGTGCAAAAAGAGACAACAAATTTTCAATGTCTGACGCGATTCTACGCCGCGCGTCTGACACTATCATGCTATACATCATTGGAAAGCTGACAAACAGACCTTTCTTGTGATATGTAACACTTTGTTGTAGCTTAAATAGGGACCGAGATATGGCCACTTGAAAATTGCATTTTTGGACGTCCGTAGCGCCAAGACCGTTTGTGCGAGGGGTCCGTAACTTTGTGAAGTTGGTACACTAGGGTAGGTCTGTAAGTGTACCTACTTTCAACTTTCTACGAGCATTCCTTCCCTGTTTTTCAGAAAATTTTCTGTAAATTTTCGGGATGTTCAATTTTTAAAAAATCATATCTTGAAATGCATTCATGAAATCTTCATAAGACGCCTTTCAGACCTGGAGACTTAGTCAAGGTATCTTAGAAAAAATCGGCAGGTCTCAGTTAGGCTTAGGTTCTCAGAAACCTGCGCCGGAAATTTATTTTATATTTTCCTCATAACTCATAAGCATCATGAAATTTGATAATGAAATTTCGTATGAAGTAGCGCGCAATGGAGTCGCATACTACCCTTGACTTGTAAAACAGTATCTGTAATAGTTTTGTAGTAATCACAGTTTTCCTGAGCTCAATAATAATAATAATAACTAGTATAACTGATATTGCCGTACGGCAATATCGGATAATCCCCCGCGGGCCCCGTTTGACCCTAGCCCCGCTTATTCTCCTGTTTCAATTCACTTCAATAATTTGTATGAATACGCCTGTCCGCTCATACTATTAAGGTTTTTAAGTGCATAAATAGAGGACATATGCCCTATCAGCCAACGCTTACAAAATCCTTTCCCTTCAATGTATATTATAACCCTGTCATGATAGGCCTACCTGTGCCCTGTTGTTGTTGACCGTTTTTGAGTATGCTGCTCTTTGCATGGCGTAATGCTGCTGCTTGGGAGCAAAACCTGGCAGTGAGGCAGAATGGCCCCGACAGCAGACTAAGATGCATTTGTGAATTATTTTAAAACTTTTTTTTCAAGGCAAAGGAAAAAAGACTGGTAAGCTAGGATTATACCACAAAATAGGGCAAAAAATAAGCGGCATGTTATTTCAGTTTTAATTGATTCGGAACATTAATGCATGAGTTATAATTGCAAATGTAAAATCATCATTGTAAAATTGAGTATTACTATGAGCTGTATGCCCGTGCAGTTCAGCGTAGGTCATAATTTTATGCATTTTTTGGAGTTAATTTCATGAAATTTGAACGAGTAGAAGCTGAGCTATGTGCATTTCAATTTTGAAATACAAAAAATTCTGTGGCAGAAACCACTTGATGTAGTCAAATGTCCTTTTAGGACAGTATGGAGGCCCCACAAGGGTATTAGGGAAAAAATATTCATGGACATTGATGAAGAACTTCATTGGATTTTAAGCCAAAAACTTTTCGAAAGGTGCAAAAAGTGACAACAAATTTTCAATGTCTGACGCGATTCCACGTCGTGCGTCTGACACTATCATGCTATACATCATTGGAAAGCTGACAAACAGACCTTTCTTGTGATATGTAACACTTTGTTGTAGCTTAAATAGGGACCGAGATATGGCCACTTGAAAATTGCATTTTTGGACGTCCGTAGCGCCAAGACCGTTGGTCCGAGTGGTCCGTAACTTTGTGAAGTTGGTACACTAGGGTAGGTCTGTAAGTATACCCACTTTCAGCTTTCTACGAGCAATCCTTCCCTGTTTTTCAGAAAATTTTCTGTAAATTTTCGGGATGTTCAATTTTTAAAAAATCATATCTTGAAATGTATTCATGAAATCTTCATAAGACGCCTTTCAGACCTGGAGACTTAGTCAAGGTATCTTAGAAAAAATCGACAGGTCTCAGTTATGCTTAGGTTCTCAGAAACCTGCGCCGGAAATTTTTTTTATATTTTCCTCTTAACTCATAAGTGTCATGAAATTTGATCATGAAATTTCGTGTGAAGTAGCACGCAATGGAGTTGCATATTACCCTTGACTTGTAACGTAGTATCTGTAATAGTTTTGTAGTAATCACAATTTTCCTGAGCTCAATAATAATAATAATAACTAGAGAATAATTAAAATTGCACAGCAATTTTAAGATATGAATTCCCCTTCCCCGTATTCCCTCCCTTTCCTTGCCTTCCATTCCCTTCCCTTCTATTCCACTCCGTCCTCTTCCATCCCCTCATCTTCCATTCCCTCCCTTTCTATTTATGCCATTCCCAGGCCTCTTTTGAGAATTTTTTAGTCGATGGAAGTGTACAGTTGCACAGACTCATATAGCGGTAAGCATGCAGCCAGGTGTGTAACGACCAATGATACCACCCTCAAAGCAATACAATTTTACTTAAGCGTAACCCTAACTTTGATGAAACCCTAAACCTAATGATTTGTAACGGGCAAACCATGATAGGTAGAAAGATGTGCTTACATACATGCAGAGGGCAGTCAGTCAGGAACATGTCAAATTAGTTTTAAGTGATTTGAAACATTATTGGATGAGTTTTAATTGAATTATAAAATGAATGGTAGGAAGATTTGCTTACATGGAAAAATAGGACAAAAATACAGAAAGATGTCATTTGAGTTTGAAGTGATTTGAAGCATTATTTCTGGAGTTATAATGGAATATGTAAAAAAGATTGTCAGACAAAAAGTACTTGAAGTAGAAACATTTCCTTTGGAGAGATTATGCAGGGCCATAGTGGGTACCACACAAAAATTCATCATGAACATCCATGAAGAGCTTCATTTGTTTTTGGACAAAAAAGGCTTCTTTTGATCGAAAAAGTGACATAAAATTTTCAATGTCTTACGCGAGATATAAAAACTTACAGATAAAGTAAAGTGCTATATATCATCTGAAAGAGGAGAAACTGAACTTTCTGATGGTGTTTTTAATTTTTCTGTAGCTTTAATAGCAACCGAGATATCGGCGATTGAAAAATGAGTTTTTGTGCGGCCATAGCGCCGATACCGCTTACGCGATCACAACGAAATTTTGTGAGATTGTTAGACTAGGGTATGGCTGCATGCACATATAAAATCAGCTTGATCTGAGTATTCCTTCTATGTTTTCTGGAGGTTGGAATGTCATTTTTGGGAATTCCGTTTTGCACAAAAATTCATAACTTGGAATTTCTTCAACGGAATTCCTTTAGGCTCCTTTCTGCACTGGATAACTGTCTGAGGTATTTTGAAAAAAAATCCCATGTCTCGATCTGTCTTAGTTTCTGAGAAACGGTGAATACAATATAAAATTTTTTTTATGGAATTACGCTTCACTGAGCAGTAATTTCACCATGTAATTACCTCTGATAATAGTGTTTCTGTCAATCTGTAAGGAGGTTCTGTCCATTTTGCTTTATTTTGATCACTGTTCTCATAATCTGCATTTCAAAATTTTTTTTTGAAGGACGTAGAAAAATAATAATAATAATAATAATAACAAAATCAGCAATAACAAGATGAATTCCCCTACGGGGAATTCATAATAATAATAATAAAAGGTAATCGAAGAATATCAATATAATCCCCCGCCGCTGCGCGAGCGGGGGATTATAATAACTAGTATAACTGATATTGCCGTACGGCAATATCGGATAATCCCCCGCGGGCCCCGTTTGACCCTAGCCCCCCTTATTCTCCTGTTTCAATTCACTTCAATAATTTGTATGAATACGCCTGTCCGCTCATACTATTAATGTTTTTAAGTGCATAAATAGAGGACATATATATGCCCTATCAGCCAACGCTTACAAAATCCTTTCCCTTCAATGTATATTATAACCCTGTCATGATAGGCCTAAGCCTGTGCCCTGTTGTTGATGACCGTGTTTCAGTATGCTGCTCTTTGCATGGCGTAATGCTGCTGCTTGGGAGCAGACCTGGCAGTGAGGCAGAATGGCCCCGACAGCAGACTAAGATGCATCTGTGAATTATTTTTAAACTTTTTTTTCAAGGCAAAGGAAAAAAGACTGGTAAGCTAGGATTATACCACAAAATAGGGCAAAAAATAAGCAGCATGTAATTTCAGTTTTAATTGATTCGGAACATTAATGCATGAGTTATAATTGCAAATGTAAAATCATCATTGTAAAATTGAGTATTACTATGAGCTGTATGCCCGTGTAGTTCAGCGTAGGTCATAATTTTATGCATTTTTTTGAGTTAATTTCATGAAATTTGAACGAGTAGAAGCTGAGCTATGTGCATTTCAATTTTGAAATACAAAAAATTCTGTAGCAGAAACCACTTGATGTAGTCAAATGTCCTTTTAGGACAGTATGGAGGCCCCACAAGGGTATTAGGGAAAAAATATTCATGGACATTGATGAAGAACTTCATTGGATTTTAAGCCAAAAACTTTTCGAAAGGTGCAAAAAGTGACAACAAATTTTCAATGTCTGACGCGATTCTACGCCGTGCGTCTGACACTATCATGCTATACATCATTGGAAAGCTGACAAACAGACCTTTCTTGTGATATGTAACACTTTGTTGTAGCTTAAATAGGGACCGAGATATGGCCACTTGAAAATTGCATTTTTGGACGTCCGTAGCGCCGAGACCGTTTGTCCGAGCGGTCCGTAACTTTGTGAAGTTGGTACACTAGGGTAGGTCTGTAAGTGTACCCACTTTCAGCTTTCTACGAGCATTCCTTCCCTGTTTTTCAAAAAAATTTTAGTCAATTTTCGGGATGTCAAATTTTCAAAAAATCATATCTTGAAATGTATTCATGAAATCTCCACAGGACGCCTTTCTGCATTGGAGACTTAGTCAAGGTATCTTAGAAAAAATCAACAGGTCCCAGTTTTGCTTAGGTTCTGAGAAACCTGCGCCGGAAATTTTTTTTATATTTTGCTCTTAACTCATAAGCGTCATAAAATTTGATCATGAAGTTTCGTGAAAAGTAGCACGCAATGGAGTCGCATATTACCCTTGACTTGCAAGACAGTATCTGTAATACTTTTGAAGTAATCACAGTTTTTCTGAGCTGAATAATAATAAGAATAAGAATAATAAGAATAACTAGTACACCTGTAATTGTGCACAATTACAAAGATAAATTCCCCCCTTCCCTTCCTCTCCCCTGCCCCCTTACATCCCCCTGCCCCCTTACATCCCCCTGCCCCCTTACATCCCCCTGCCCCTTCCCTTCTACCTTCCCCATCCGATGATTCACACAGAAATGTAATTGGGTCAGCATTTATTTCGACAAAGAAAATGTGCAGCCAGTGAAGTATGAGAAGCGATGAAATTGGCATATGGCCAGGAAAAAGTGTTTCCAGCCATAAGAAGCATTTGGGGTGGAAAAAAGTGATATAAAATGTTCAGGGTCCACCGCGATTTTTAACGGACGGCGATACAGTAAAATGCTATATACCATGTGAAAGCTAAGAAACAGAGCTTTCTGATGGTGTTTTTTATTTTTCTGTAGCTGTAATAGGAGTCGAGTTATCGGCGCTTGAAAATAGCGTTTTTGTGGTGCTATAGCGCCGATACCGTTAACGCTAGAAAGTTGAAATTCTAGTGGATTGTTACACTATAGTATGACTGTAACTGCATGCAACTTCAGCTTGATTGGAGCATTTCTTCCTAGTTTTTGGAAAATTTTAGTAGCAATTTTGGGAATTCCCTTATTTGAAAAATTCATATAAAAAAAACTTTTAGAGATATTGCCAAAAGCCGCCTTTCCGCACTGCGTATATCTTTAGAGATGATTGTGTAAAAATTTGGTGTAATTTCACTCATTGGTTCTTCCTAAACCGTTAGCACAAATTTTTTATGCATTTGCTGCGTAATTACCAGTTCACTCAAAATTACGCTCTGTAATTCCATTATATAAAATAGTTCAGCAAAAGCAATATTATTCTGCCATTTCAGGTGGTTACTGGTAATAGTTTTCAAAATACAGCCTGTCAAAATGTTGACGAAAAATAAGAAAAAAAAAAAAAACAAAAAATAGGATGATGAAAAAAAAACCGAACAAAAACAATATAAATTCCCCTAACGGGGGAATTTATAAAAAACAATATAAATTCCCCTAACGGGGGAATTTATAATAAAACTAGTACACCTGTAATTGTGCACAATTACAAAGATAAATTCCCCCCTTCCCTTCCTCTCCCCTGCCCCCTTACATCCCCCTGGCCCCTGACATCCCAGTGCCCCTTCCCTTCTACCTTCCCCATCCGATGATTCACACAGAAATGTAATTGGGTCTGCATTTATTTCAATAAAGAAAATGTGCTGCCAGTGAAGTATGAGAAGCGATGAAATTGGCATATGGCCAGGAAAACGTGTTTCCAGCCATAAGAAGCATTTGTGGAGGAAAAAAGTGAGATAAAATTTTCAGGGTCTACCGCGATTTTGAACGGACGGCGCTAGAGTATTATGCTATATACCATGTGAAAGCTAAGAAACAGAGCTTTCTGGTGGTATTTTCCATTTTTCTGTAGCTTTAATAGGGGCTGAGTTATCGGCGTTTGAAAAATAGGCTTTTTGTGGTGCTATAGCGCCGATTCCGTTAACGCTAGAAAGTTGAAATTCTAGTGGATTGTTACACTATAGTATGACTGTAACTGCATGCAATTTCAGCTTGATTGGAGCATTTCTTGTTAGTTTTTGGAAAATTTAAGTGGCAATTTTGGGAATTCCCTTATTTGAAAAATTCATATAAAAAAAACTTTTTAAGATATTGCCAAAAGCCTCCTTTCCGCACTGCGTATATCTCTAGAGATGATTGTGTAAAAATTTGGTGTAATTTCACTCATTGGTTCTTCTAAAACCGTGACGACAAATTTTTTATCAATTTGCTGCGCAATTACCATCAAACTGGAAATTACACAATATTATTACAGTCCATAAAACTGTTTACCAAAAGCAAAGTGCCCCTTTCTTTTCATGTAGTTATTGCAAATAGTTTCTGAAATACAGCCTGTCAAAATGTTGACGAAAAATAAAAAGAAAAGCGAAAAACAAAGAATAAGATGATGAAAAAAAAAACCGAACAAAAACAATATAAATTCCCCTAACGGGGGAATTTATAATAATAAAACGAACAATATCAATATAATCCCCCGCAAGCGGCGGGGGATTATAATAATAATAATAAAAGGTAATCGAAGAATATCAATATAATCCCCCGCCCGCAAGCGGCGGGGGATTATAATAATAAAAGGTAATCGAAGAATATCAATATAATCCCCCGCCCGCAAGCGGCGGGGGATTATAATAATAATAAAACGAACAATATCAATATAATCCCCCGCAAGCGGCGGGGGATTATAACTAGTATAACTGATATTGCCGTACGGCAATATCGGATAATCCCCCGCGCCCCCCCTGGCTCCCTTGCCCTGCTTACTCCCTCCATCCAATTCATGTCCTTCATGTTGAATTCTTATTGTATGAGCGTAGTAATGTTGTTGGACCAGACGCCTATGAAATGTTGTGGCAGCCAGACACACGTGTGGTGGCCAAGCGTACCAACCTGCAATCAATGAATGGCGAGTAAACCCTAACCCTAATGGCCTATTGCAGGCAAACCATAGGAGGTACGAGGTTGTGCCTACATGTAAAAATCAGGCAGAAAATTAGCAACTTGTCAGGTGAGTTTTAACTGATTTGAAGCGTAAACTTAGTAGGTATAATTGAATATATGAAATCATGCATTACAAAAAGGTTATGAGTATGAGGTATATGTCCTTGTGGAACAGGAAAGCCCATAATTTTACACATCTTTTAGTGGTAATTTCATAAAATTCGAATAAGTAGAAGCTGAGCAATCTAAAGTTGAAATTTTGAATTAAACAAAATTCTGTAGGAAAAACCGTTTGATGTAGGCAAATTTCCTTTGAGGACAGTATGAATGCCTGATAAGGGTATCAGTGAAAAAATATTCATTGACATTCATGAAGAACTTCATTGATTTTTTTAGCCAAAAACGTTTTGATAGGCGCAAAAAGTGACAACAAATTTTCAATGTCCGACGCGATTCTACGCTGCGCATCTGACACTATTATGCTATACACCATTAGAAAGCTGAGAAACAGACCTTTCTTGTGATATGTAACACTTTGTTGTAGCTCTATTAGGAACTGAGATATGAGCACTTGAAAATTGAGTTTTTGGACGTCCGTAGCGCCGAGACCGTTTGTGCGAGGGATCCG
This sequence comes from Platynereis dumerilii, assembly GCA_026936325.1. Classification (NCBI taxonomy): domain Eukaryota; kingdom Metazoa; phylum Annelida; class Polychaeta; order Phyllodocida; family Nereididae; genus Platynereis; species Platynereis dumerilii. The sequence goes on from JAPTHN010000011.1 coordinate 25,150,582, forward strand.
TAACTTTGTGAAGTTAGTACACTAGGGTAGGTCTGTAAGTGTACCTACTTTCAGCTTTCTACGAGCATTCCTTCCCTGTTTTTCAAAAAAATTTCAGTCAATTTTCGGGATGTCCAATTTTCAAAAAATCATATCTTGAAATGTGTTCATGAAATCTCCACGAGACGCCTTTCTGCACTGGAGACTTTGTCAAGGTATCTTACAAAAAATCAACAGGTCTCAGTTATGCTTAGGTTGTGAGAAACCTGCGCCGGAAATTTGTTTTATATTTTCCTCATAACTCAGAAGTGTCATGAAATTTGATCATGAAATTTCGTTCAAAGTAGCGCGCAACAGAGTTGCATATATCCCTTGACTTATGAAGCAATTTCTTAAATAGTTTTGAAGTAATCGCAGTTTTCCTGTGAGAATAATAATAATAATAATAATAATAATAATAATAAAAGGTAATCGAAGAATATCAATATAATCCCCCGCCGCTGGGCGAGCGGGGGATCGAGCGGGGGATTATAATAATAGTATAATAGTAAAACGAACAATATCAATATAATCCCCCGCAAGCGGCCGGGGATTATAATAATAATAGTAAAACGAAGAATATCAATATAATCCCCCGCCGCTGCGCGAGCGGGGGATTATAATTATACATGGGTGATATTGCCTTCCTTACCCAGTTCTTCGTTTCACCCCAACAGTGGACGACACAACTTAACCTAGGGCACAACTTACCCCGGTCTCCCCTTATCAGCCTGCACTCAAAATCACAGTCAAACATCATTACGGAGCAAAAAAAGGTGTTCCCCTGCCTTTGTCAGATATTACTATCACGTTATTTGCCTTTTGAATCAGTCTTAATCTATGTATGTATTAGACATTTATTATATACTATGACAAAATTTTCTTAAACTATTGTTGTATCTATCTAATATCATATTTCAGACATAATATTTGATATTTAGCTTCCCGGATCGACTGACTCAACAGATTTTTTGCCTATGGAACAACTTGAGCTTTCCTATAATTTTTATCAAATTGACATTATAAAAATTGAGATTACAGCTTATTCTTCCCTTTTTCATCCTAAGGAGAAAAAAATGCCTCGAGAAGATCCATGAAGCTAGAAATAAATTATGTCTGTCCTAATGTACCATCTGCAAGTACATTACACTGCATTGACAGTACTAAGGGACCCTTCAGAATTTATGACTGTTTAGGGAGTTTTCCTGGAACTTCCCGTCAAAAATTGATACCACCCTTAGGTTTCATGCGGATTTTTAGTACCCCACCCTTAGGTTTCATGCATAATTGCATATTTTTAGTATCCCCTGAACCCCCCTCGAAATACGAAACAATACACACGTATATTTACTGTTATACATGGTCATGCGTATAGATTCGCGCCATTTCGCGGACTCTTGCGCGTAAAAAGCTTGGATAAAGTGAGTGCATGCATGTTTTTTTACGCTTTTTCTTCGTTTAAATTTTCTTACCTCCTCTTGGAAGTGTTGTAAAAAATTAATACACCCCCTTGAAACATGTGTGAAAAGTTAGTACCCCCTCAGGCAAAACTCCCACCCCCCCCCCAGTCATAAATTCTAAACGGTCCCTAATCTCTCTGAAAGGAATGTCCATAGTATCATATAATGTCAAACAGCCATTATGACAAAATATTATTGTTTTCATTTAAAGATGACAAATGTGAGTTTTCCACCCCCACTATCATTCCAGATATCCTTTGACATTTCTGAATTAAATTCTGAATAATAGATGATTTATTCTATATTTGCTTGGTTCAATTCTAGGACGCACAACAGGTATTTTGAACTATTTGTCCTCAAGTACATGCTTCTGTATTTTTAATTTGTCTGAATAATCTGTATTTTCGCTTTAACACAGCCAGACGGTCACAGAAAAAGCTAACTTCATTGAACACAAACAGTTATGATGATAAACTATACTCTGCTGTTTGATTTTTGTGTCCGAGAGCAGGGCCTCGGGCCCTTTGTCGTCATCAATGGGATTGTCATATCAAAGTTGGTGTGGATCGAAAAGCATTTCACAGATGCAAGAACAACCCAAAGTTATGATGCCATTATGATGCCCAGTGTTTACACTGTTGCACTAGATGCCCTGGCTTTAATCTTATGTCTCACTGCTCTAAATAGTTAACTTTAATCCCCCAAATTCCTCCTTTCCCAGCAGACGATTTCTGAGAAGCATCTTCTTCTTCTTCCCTTTGGCCCTTCCGCCCTGAGACAAAGTGGGGTGCACCACAACCTGAGATTTATGCTTCAGCCAATTACTAAAGATAGACAGATAGACACATAGATAGACAGATAGACAGATAAATTGATAGGTAGATTGATAGATCTATAGAGAGAATGCAACTTTTAACAATTTATAGAGATGTGTTAATGTAATGATCATATCCCATTGAGTTATAAGGGTTATTAAATTGCTCGAGGACACAGTGCATGCATTGCATGCTATTTTTGGTATTGGCAGGAAGACAGAGGTTCTGCAAGAAATGGCAGGCATTGGGGGTGGTGGGGGAAGTCGGACAAAAGGGAAAATATATTAACTCAACAAAATTTGATGTTTGGGGTGTCGATCGCTCAAAATGAAGAATTGCTGTCGCCATTTTTATACCGTGAAATAAATAATATCACATTTTAAAAGGAAAACTCAAAGGCCCCCTCCCCTTTAAAATCTAATGATCGCCCTGTTATCACTTTTTATTAATGCGTGAAATTTCTGCATTTCATAAAATGATATGAGGCGAGGCTAATCATTGCTGATTAAAATGTATTTTGAATATCAATTTACAGAAACAGCTGATCCAGTGACGACCTTTTGTTTGATAGTCTCAGTGATAAAAGTATCAAATTTCCATTGACTATATTTGTTCTACTTCTCAAGGTCCCTGTACTGGCCCAGACATTCTTTAGCACTTATGTAACGATGTGCTTTGTGACTGTCTGTGCTATTTTATGTGTCAGTCTGTTGGCGACCACAAAAAACTCACGCCAGAGTTCAAAAGACTGTTCCCTAGACTTTCAGTGAGTGTCAAAATGATAAAAAGAGTTAATTTGAATCATGACAAACAGTGTGGGAATAAAACACCTTTGATCGGTTGTTCAGCAGTCCAATGTCCACACTGTAAACCCTGCTGCGTTATTTTAATGGTAGCTACCGTATAATGAATACAGAAAAGTGCCATATATGAGAGTAAAATTACCATACATCATGTATGTGGTTTAGAAGGATGGTCTTCAGTTAAAATGCAGGAAAATATTATACCTTAAAAAAGAAAGAAGAAGAAGAAACATGGAAAAATGTGAATCGGATATTTTGCTTTCCGTCGACATATCTAAAAGATATCAATTACTAAGGGAATTGTAGAAACCACTGTCAAATTTATATGGGAAGTAATTCTACACAGCCTAATGTCAAACGATATATGGAAAATTTGTTTTGCTTGTTAATGTAACATGATAAGATCAAAAACCAAGACCACATTTATCAAATTCATCCTAGTCATAGAAAAGGTAATACCATCCAGGTCTATATCCATATCATAATATACAATATGTACAGGAGATAAGAATGGAGTTAGTTATGCACACATATTTTCAAAATATTTAAAAGCTGATTGCTGACGATTTTCAACATTATTTCTGAATTATGTCCCTATCAGAAAGTTTATTTTATTGCCATCCAGTGTTGGAGTCGAGGCCAGGACATCCGAGACCGAGACCGAGGCATGAGCATCCGAGACCAAGACCGAGACCGAGGCATTGAGCCTCTGAGACCGAGAACGAGACCAAGGCATGGGCATCCGAGGCCGAGACCGAGGCCGGCTGAACAAAAATGATGGTTCACTGCCAAACTATTTTAGCTTGGTATATTATCGGCATTTAGCCATTGCTTACGATAAGGCTATAACAGTGCAATTAAAGGTTTACTCAATGACTCAAGTGAAACAGGGCATGGAACTCATATCAATGGGAATTCCTTTTTTTAATGGAAACAGCGACAGATTAGATTTGTTTTGAGTGTCTGACAACCTCAATTATATTTAATTATTTACTTCTAAATCAAACATTGTGACTGAGACAGCCCATCAACCAGAAATTTATTTCAAGACTGCTGGGAAAGAATCACTTAATCATTCCATATTGTTGAGTTGTGTTTTTAAGTCAGACACCCTGGTGAGTGAAGTTAATGATCAGGTACTAACGCATCTTGCATGACATGTAAACAAAACACTTTAAAACCTCAAATCGTTTTGGTAAAAATTTACATGAAATAATGTTCAACTCAATTAGTGAAGGAAAATAAAAATTCAAAAATATTCAAATACTGTTGGTCGATTTATAATTTCATATCTGTCACAAAAAATGGCACCGCTTATAACTTGGTACGCGGCCTAAAATAGGCCTAGATATAGATTGTCTTAAAAGACAAGCAGAAAATGATTCTATCAAATTCTAATAATATATATAGGATAATAGGTTCCATATATTAGATAAACTGACAGATAATTATACTTAACTGACTGGAAAATTTTGTTTGACTGTTCCAGCAAAACTGTAGGCTACTTTGATAATTTCGCTGGCCTCGGACGTGCCTCAGACAAATATCCGAGGCCAGAGGGTCCGAGGCCGAGTCCGAGGCCAAGGATTTGTCCTCCGAGACTGAGACCGAGGCCGAGGCCATAAAAAGTGGCTCCGAGGCCGGCCTCAAGGACTCAACACTGTTGCCATCTTAAATGCAGTAATCATAACAAACTTTCAGGGAGATTTAATAAGAACTTGTTCTATATAACAATTATAGTTGGCTGTAAAATTATTCAATCAACTTGATGCCTTCCCCTAGATTCTTCATTGAAAAGTTCCTGCAAACATGAGTGTGGTCAAAAATAAGAGAATGCATCAGGCCATAACCTTTAACAAATATGATGTCATCCAACAATATACAACATTGATAAGTCTTCTGAAATTGAAATTGAAATCTGGTGTGCAGGCTTTCTTTGACCCTGTCGAAAAATAATTCAAGCCCCATGCGCTCAGGCTATTAATATTCCTATGTAAGCAATTTAATGTTTAAAAGTTTAGACACCAATGTTATATCCAGCCTGCCTCACAGATTTAGGTTTCCTTCACAGCAGACTTACAATATGTTGTCCATTAGGGGAGACCGGGATAAGTTGTGCTGCGGGGTAAGTTGTGCCGCCCACTGTTGGGGTGAAATGAAGAACTGGGTAAAGAAGGCAATACCACTCATGTATACGCACTTGGTCAACATCATTATGCAACAAGAACAAAACTGCCAAATATAATGCTATGAAAAGCTACACTCATAAATTTGATTTTGTTGTTGAAAACTTGAAATGACGAGGACTGACATTCTTGTTTCTGGGTCATTTGGTATTTGTAATACGATGATGTCGTTCTGGTAGGATGTAGTTATGAGGTATATCAAGATATTTGTGTTGTTAGATAGAATCTTGCATTGTTGGTATATATTTGACAACCAGTTTTCTCCAGAAAATCAATTTGGGGTAAGTTGTGCCATTTTCATTGGGGCGAGTTGTGCCTATGGTATAATATAGGATTACATTTTTATTCATCGATTTTGGTCTGAATTGTACGCAAAGCCTAAACATGGTGTGAAAAAACTTATACTGAGAAGAACATGTGTTACAAGTGCAATACCACCCTCAAAACAATGAATATTTTTAGTTTTTGCAGCATTTTGAATTTTCTCGTGAAAAGGCTGATAAAAGTTTGATAAGTTTCATGTAAGATATCAGCTATACGCTAAACCCATTACAAATAGATAAACTAAGCGGAACAACTTGCCCCATCATGCGACAAGTTGTGCCACTTTTACCTACTTTTTTCAAATGCCTACCATGCTCGTCCCAATGGTTCGATTGCCCTGAAACTTGGCTCGATTCTGGCCAAAGTATAATATTTTGATATCTGATTTTCAGATTACATGATTAAGCTTTGGTTTCTTGGTAAATCACCCTGAAGCAAAAAATGGCACAACTTTCCCCGGTCTCCCCTATCATTGTGGCCAATTTGGGGGATGGCATCATATTTTGCAGTGATCTGTAAAATTTGAATTTTGAGGCATGTGAATAAGTACAGTAAGATGTATTCAGGATAATCATGGTCAATTAAAGGATCATTTCACCTTTTTTTTCAGTTGGCCTACATGCAGAAAATAAAGACTAGCTTAGGGGGTGACCATATAATAATGAGGCTCTAGATGTGGTTTTGTGTCCCCCTGTCCCTGGGTCATTTTACTTTTGAATTCCCCGTCCCTTTGCAATTTTACTAATGGTACTTTTGAATTCCCTGTCCCTCGGCGCTGAATGGAGTTTTATGTCCCCCTGTCCCTTTGTCATTTTACTTTGAATTTCCTGTCCCTTGATCATTTTACTTTTGAGTTCCCTGTCCCCAATATTCCAGAGCCTCAATAATGGGGGGGGGGGGGCTTGGAGTTTTCCTCGTCTGCTAATTATTTATTTCACGGTGACAGTACAGTAATTATTTATTTCGAGCGCGACGTCCCAAAATATTCCTTTCGAATCAAGCAACATGCACCTTGTTAAGAAATACCCCCACCAGAAATTATTTATTTCAAGACTACCCAAAACGAATTTATTTATTCTCACCAAAACTGAGCAAGAAATTATCTATTTCAGAAAAACTTCAACCCCCTTGATATTAAATAGTCTCCCCCTAAGCTCAGCTTTTCTTGCAACTGTTACCAGTACAGAAGTCTTCACCACCAGGTGGCTAAAAGTGACTAATATTTTACTTTTCTCCTCCTGGTGAGAAAACAGCCAGATTGTTGATCACATCCATCACCACATTTATCACTACAGTTGTCTGCTGTTCAATGGCAGGCCAATACATACACATGAAAACGGAATAAGGGGGCTGTAGGCCTATGTGGGTAAAACTGATTATAGTCACGATTGACCAAGTAACACATCACTTCTTCCGTCACTTGGGTTCTTAATTCTTATAAATCTAGTGAGGAACACTAATTGGATTTAATCATAAAAAGTGACACAAATATGATATTTGAAGTATTTCTTTCAGAATCTTGTTTATACAACAAGTGATAAAGCGATATATGATGCCGTAAATTCAATGAAACACCTGTTTTTAGCGACCCTTGTACATCAGACTCATCACTCATAAACAAAATACTACCTTCTACATTTAGTCATTTGAAATCCAATTATTATCCCAAGTGGTATGTGTTTAAAATGCGAAGAAATGGGAGAAGAACGAGAGTTTGACAGATGTATCTTGAATTTTTTTTAACTGAAATGAAATCACTGAAAATGATCTTTATTTTTTTAAACTTAAAGTGCATGAAAAAAAAATTAAAAAATGATTACAATTAATAACTTTTAAAGGCCCTCTTTTTAAAATGTCATATTGTGATATGCAACAATATGCCCTAAGTACTCATGTTTTGGAGAAATTACTTCATAATGATATATAATGCATACTATGGCATTATGAATTCAAGACAGATTATACCATAGATATATGCAATGTAATAATGAAATAATGAAATAATGATTCATAGAAATTTACTACAAATGTCAAAAGAAAGTAGAGGTAATTGCTGACGATGAATTACCATTATAATAGAAACATGACATATTATAACGTCGATCGAAGTCTGTGGGTATATCATGTAACGAGAGATTTGGACATTATTATTGATTGCGGAATAAAGAAGTACTTCACCGAGTCACTTTTTGCAACAGCCATACGACCTGCAAAAGTCACTCTGGAAAAGAATAAGCAATTTAGAACACGGTCGATGAAAATCAATCGAGAAAATACTCCGAGAAAATCAGGAAACATTGAGTACTGTAAAAAAAATAGCATGCAATGCATGCACCGGGTCCTTGGTCCTGCAATCCATACCTCATCAATCTTCTGTCAATAATGTAATATAATAATAGTCTGTCAATAATATATAGCTATACATTAAAATTTGAAGTCTTGTTTATTGAAGTACACCAATTTACATGTACATCAATAGTATCAAAGTATAATCAAACTGATCAAAACATGGGTCCTTGTAGGCCTAAGTTAATGCTTTGAATGCTTCATTCTGACATCGAATTTCCCTCTGATGTTATTTATCAAACTTGAATAAGACATGTCTGATAGTAATAGAAAGTAAAGTTGTAATTTTAGCTTTGCAATGAGCTCCTCCTGTCAACTGCTGTAAGGTGCACTGACAATACACCAGGAGGCAGCACAGTGTTTGTTTACCAAAAATGCAAGACCAGTTTTTGATGAAGTGGAGCCAGCAATCCTGAAGAAACATGTTGAATAAAGGTCAAGTTTAGCACTCAGAGACACAATATTGTAGGTAGGGATGCATAAGTGCCATATTAACCACAAGGGCACATCATTTGGGATTGTCATTTTGTCTTTGAAATGTTTTTGTGAATACAACAACTTTAGCTTTGGACAGGAAGTGAAGGTGACAACAATGGCCATTGGTAAAAATAACAAAGACCCAAAAACTACTGTATATCTATATGAACATAAGACAATCACAAAAGTCAGCAAATTTTTTGTGCAAAATTGTCCAAGGTGTGCATAGTTTAACAATATTTATGTCTGGCGGAAGGGGAGGTGGGTACTAAAAATCTGTATTGATCCTAAGGGCTACAAAAAATTTTCATGAAACCTAATAAAATGAAGGCATCAAATTTTCATGCAACTTCAAAGAAAACTCCCACCCTTGCTATATAGTCATAAATTCTGAATCGTCCATATAAGCTCCATTCCTACTCGTTGCTGTTATTGTCAACAGTTTATCTTATTTTTGCAACGCTGTTATCTTTACTTCCCATTCCTATTGACAGCATTTCCCGTACTACTAATTAAGAGGCCATTGACCCCACCATGCACACCTACAAAGCTATAGGCTATTGGATTGACCCTCATTTAGAATGTTCCTGTATGATCTCCGTCTGTAGTTAGCAAAAGAAGTCAATTTGATTCCTTTTTACTCTGCAGCTCGGACTAATGATCTCAAGCCGAAAGGTGAGCCGCTCTTGTTAACCTTATAATTGGCAGACATACATCACCTTGGCTCTGTCCAGGCTCCAACAAAGCTGAGCCAAGGCTGAAGACAGCTAGTATAAACATTTCTTTGCGATAAGTAGGGTAAGGTGGGGTAATTCTGGCCCCGGGGCAAATCCGGCCCCTTGAGGATAAAATGTTTTCTCATGGCCCTAAATTAGATTGACAATGAATATTTTCCTAACTTATCATTGCTACTCGGAGTTTAAAGAAAAACAGAGATCATGCTGCAAAATACTTTCATTTGGAATACAACTGGGAGAGAAGACATGCATCTCATGACTAAGCAACTCCAATGTGCAATTGAAACTTTAAAAATTGAGGCGTATCACAATTAAGTTTTATTGGAACACATTACTTAGTGTCATGAAAAGCAACATTTAGTCAATATTTAGCTTAGCATGTGCAAGAGATTTCAGCTATTAATATGACACAAATTTACAAAATTACGTACTCATGTTTTGCTGATGGTCGAGGCTATTCCGGCCTTTGTTGATGGGGCAAATCCGGCCTCTCTGATTCTGATGTTAAAATCATGTGAATATAAAATATTCATTGTAGGGTGCTATTTTACACCAGTGAAACTTCAGTTGATTGTGATTAGGATTCGAATCAGTTGAATTTGGAAATTTTGTCAGGTTTCATGGAATATTGCGCATGTCACAGATAAAATTTTCTTGTCTCTCAAATAAGGTGATCAAATCATTCTAGCAAAATGGTTCAATACATCCTTCAGAATCTGTGTTTGATTGACAAATAAAATATGCTTCTCACTTGTGGGGCAAATCCGGCCCCTGAGTTGGAAAATTTATTTTGTAATAATTGATTCAAAGGTGTCATATTAAAACATGTAAGTTTCCTGATATGTCTAGAAGCCTGTAATCCATCATCCCAATAATTAAAAAGTATGATTTTCACAAATATGAGAACTACAGAGATGGAAATATGTCAAAAGGGGGCCGAATTTCCCCCACCTTACCCTATTATTCGCCACGGGAGAGGGAACATGTGATAAATTTATCACCTTAGGGCTTTAGCCCGAGGTGTGATAAACACATATTCCTGATTCATCCCAAGATGATTAACCATCTTATATAAATACCATAAGACAAAAATCAAACAGTCAAACACGAGACGATAAGTAGACCACAAAGGATATGAGATTTATTGCTGTGAAATACAGGCTTGTGATTGGCTGACAGAGGTGTCGAATGGTATAAACTGGAATATAAAGTATGTATGTAACATATTGCAGATGATACTTCCAAATAGATGATGCATTTTTGCCCATGGCTTTACATCCTGTCTTGTATATTTATCACTTCAGCAAAGCCTTCAGTGATTCTCTGGGTGATATTTATCTGAATGAATTCCACATTTTGTGAGTTGTAAATGACAATGACAATGACAAAGGTTTATTTATTGTCGGATTTTTCAACAGAGAAACATTAGCTTAAAGCTATTGGCCGACAAGCCTTCAGACAACATATATAAAAGAAATAATTGTGATTAAAAATAGTAACACAAGATGGCAGGATAAAAAGATTAAAATTAAAGTAAAATATTATGGAACCATAATCACAGTAAAATCATCATAATAATAAAATCTGTAATCAGGTTCGACATTGGGCACATTTACATGCCTGGCCTTTATAGTCTTTTAATCGTCCTTTGAGTTCATTTACCGACTTGCTGAGTTTTTTAGCTAGTTCCACGGCTTAGGGCCGTATGATGTTAGGCTGTGAGATCCATATGGCACAGTATGAGTCCTTTTCTCTTTAAATGTAGGCCCTCTTCTTGAGGGCGTAGAAATTATTTCAAAAATGTCTTTCATGTAGCTAGGGCCAATCCCTTGTAAGCATTTAAACATTTCACATAGTATGGATTTTTCTCTCATTATTTCCAATGATTTCATTTTGGCTTTAAGTAATAAACCGTCATAGGTAGTAAAATAATCATTAAAAACAATCTTTAAGTCTCTATACAAATTTTTTTCCATTTTGTCAAGATAATATTTTCCATTAAAATGTAAAAGTACACAACTATACAGAAAATGACATACAATAAAACTTCTAAGAACAACAAGCCAGCATTCTTCTGTCAAAAATTTAGTTAATCTATGCAAGGCTTGGAGCTTAGCATTTGCTTTCGTACACACTGTCCTGATATGTTCGTTAAACTTAAGGTCTTTGTCAATACATACACATATACACCTAGGAGTTTTCCTCCATCCTGACTTTCTAACCTAACGTCATTCACCGTTACCATGTACTTGGTTTTGTTGTCCTTTGCATTTGGACAAAGCAGCATAAACTGGAATTTTTCCAGGTTAGCCTTCATGAGGTTATCTTTGAACCAAACAGTTAAAATTTGTAAATCATAAAGTTGAACAAATATTAGTAATATTTATTCAACTTTATAGAGAACATTGTCTTTTGTATCTGCTATAACCGACAGACTGTTGTCGTCTGCATAATTGCTAGGTAAAATTCCATTCTTCTCAAGTACAATCAAAAGATCATTGATGTAAACATTAAAGCATTGTGGTCCTACCACGCTAACTTGTGGGACACCCTTTGTAAGGGGGGCCCACGAACTAGTACAACCTGAAACCTTAACCCGTTGACTCCTCTCTGTAAGGTAACTATTCAACAAATTAATTGCTGCAGGGCCAAATTTGTAATTTCTGAGTTTTTGTACAAGTAGGTTGTGCTGAAGGCAATCAAAAGCCTTGGAGAGATCAGACATAATAATGCCTACATATTTTTTTTCGGTCATCCAAAGCAATCTTCCAGTTTTCTGTTGAGTGAATGAGGACTGAATGACACCCGTAATGAGCTCTATAGGCTGACAAGAATTTGGAATATACAGTCTCGAGATGTGGGGACATCTGTTTAACCATCATCTTTTCAAAAACTTTGGAAAGGCATGTTAAGATACTAACTGGTCAAAAGTTGGACCAGCACAGTCTAGATTTTGACTTATAGATTGGTAAAACTTCAGCCTTTTTGAAAATTTCTGGAAATTTGCTTTGGCGTATCATGTTATTAAAAGCATTGCACAAAACAGGAGCAATTACATCATCACTAAGCCTCAGTAATTTGGGTGATATCCCATCTAAGCCAGTGGCTTAATGCGGATTTAAGCTTTTGATAATTTTTTGAACTGAAATTACATTGGTTGATTGAAAATTAAAGTCAGTTGCATTTACAGATTCAACATGTTCACTAATAATATCAACACTAGGATGGTTTTCAATGTTCACATTATGAGGGGAGTCTTGTCCAATTTTATCAGCAATCGTTGTGAATTTGCGATTGAACAGTTCTGCAACTTCATTAGGATCATTAATGAATTTTTCGTCTTCTAGTAGTTTGAACGGTGCATTTTCTTTCGACTTGTTTCCCAGGTAGGGCGTGAAGGTTTTCCAAAAGTCCCTGGGATTCGATTTGGCATTAACACATTTCTCCTTCATGTAGTTTGCGATACTCATTCGTCGAAGTTTAACACAGAGATTTTTTTTTGCGTTTTGTATTAAATAAATATTCATTCACTCCTGGGCTATTTTTACACCACCAATGATTGTTGAAATAAACATAAAGCACCAAAATTGGTGATTACATAAAAACGTTTATGGCCACACAAAAAATTGACAATAAACATATTTTTATAAGATAATTGATTGATGAACTGCAGCTTGAAAACTAGGCACATTTTTGCATCTTGTTTGCACGAAATAAGAAAAGTCGATTTATGAACTGACACTGACAAGGAGATTAAAATGTTGAAAATGAAATTTTATTTTGACAAAACTTTCCATCGGTCATGGGAAGGGAAGACTTAATTTTCCGAAGATGTGTCCTTCTTTTTATTATACTTGTAATTACACAGTGATGTTTTTAATTTACCTTGTGGTTGCAAAAGTTACATATATATAGAAAATGTCATTAATCTTAAATCCAGAGAATATAAATTTCCAGACTTTGAATAATATATACACCGAGCAGGGTTGGGGCTAATCTAATCTTAATCATGATTAAATGATTAAATTTGATTAGATTAAATAATCTAATTTAATCGATTAGATTTTTGAAAACAGTTAAATTTAATCTAATCTAATCACCGCTCCTATTTAATCAACATTTAATCATGATTAAATGTTGATTAAATAATTTAATATGATTAAATATTTTAATCTGATTAAATAATCTAATCTGATTAAATATTTTAATCTGATTGAATATTTTAATCTGATTAAAGTAAAAAAAATGTGATTAAACAATTAAACCAGATTAATACCATAAATCAAGTTCATTTCCAATCAAAATGGGATAAATTTGTCAGAAAAAATGTTTGTCATGTCAGTTTCAAAGTGATGGCATGGTATTGGCTGTTGCAGTCTTTAGGGTGGAACTTATTTCTCACATTTGGTTAAAGGGAACCAATAGCAGCATAGCATCTCTTTTAAAATACTGGAGTATTCCATGAAATATCAGTTATGAAAATATGATAAATTTAGACAATAAAACAATTGTACAAGATACTAGATAATTATTATGTCGCACTTTTATACCAAAGACATTTATAACTTTATCATCTTCATCAGAGCAGTCTTTGTGGTCTCCTGTTAATCCGTTCCATATGGCCAGCATCAAGTCCACTTTTCATGCTCTCCTTCTTTGATATGCTCTGAGGAAACTTGGTTTTTCAACACAGCAGGGGTGGAGAGCCACACAGGATGCTCCAATCCTAATATTATGTAACTAGTAAAGCCCATTGAAAGCACATGAAGCGATAAGGGAAAAACAGGTGAATCAATATTTTGATGGCATGTTGATAAAAAGTTGTTAGTGAAGTATTTCTATGAGATTAAGATGGTATTACATTAGAAATGAGACAGTCAAGAGCATGGTACACTTTGTAAAGTGAGAGTAACCTTTTTGTAAACAGGGAGTTATTTGGTCGTTGGCCAAAGGAAATAAAACAATGGAAAAGTTAAAATGTTGACAGTGCTGCCATCTGGCATAATATTTTTGGGGCGAAACATTTCTGGGACAGTAGGTCATTTGCATAGTGGAGGTCTGGTGGAGAGAGAGGGAACTACCTTTGATGTTACAGACAAACTGCATTAAACAGCAAGGGAAATAGCTATTGATGACGTCATCAGAAGAAGAAAAGGATGAAAGAAGGGCAGGTGAAGGCTGCAGGGGAAGGATAGGCCTGTGGAGGGAGTTATCCATGGACAACGGCCTGTGACCCAGGATGACCTCATTTGCATGTCATTAGCATATTTAGTTTGAATGTATATATAGATAACTGTCTTATAGTGAGTATAAACTTCATATTGAAAATGATCAGTTATTCTGCTTTTGCCTGTCATCTGAACACAAGCACTGAGAGCTAAATACAGTGCATGGATATTTAGAGTACTTTTATACTTATGACTGGAGTCAATTATTTATCATGTCTGTACCAAAAGCATTCAATGAATTCACGGACTTTCCATCAGAATTAAAAGGATCGTACAAAGTGAAATGCAAACATTGTGGATCTTCAGGGTCTGGATATGGCAAATCATCGTCTAACTTGCTTGGATATCTAAAGGTATGTACAAACTGCTTTTTTCATTTCTCATTTACCTATCCAGAATGCATGCTTTTAAGGAAATCCCATAGTTACAGGCATTTTCAGTTGTTTATTTCAATTCTATTTGTGCCATTGTAATGATTGTATACAGGTCCAGTGCTGTCAATTTGAATTAATTATGTGTCAAAAGCAGTTGAAGCACTGCTAATTGCACTTTAACATTCCATATCAAATGTATGACTATATTAATTGTCTTTTGTTCTGGGCGTGCATTTGGATAAATGAAATGCCCGATTATGTCATAATGACAGCTAAAGTCCAGTTAAGCTGAAATTCAGTTAGAAAGCAAACATATTAGACGTTAGTTCTTACTCAATATGATATAGATCTATATAAACGGATATTATTACAAGATTACGGCTTATATAGTACCAGCTTTAATCCACATTTATGGTTTCTTAAATTATATAAGAAAAATTCTCTATTAAGAACAGACTTAAATGTAAAATTGTTCAGTCAGAAGGATGTGTATTGAGTATAGTAGGCCTATATTAAGATACATGCCACACTGAAGTAATAATATTACAATTACTTTCAAGCACATGCTTCGCTACTTGTGCGTTACTTCATTGTCTGGTTAACAGCCTATTTACAGATATCTCACATGTTAATTTGCAGCCACATTGTGTCCACATTTCAGTTCACTGCAACTATATGATACTTGTTCTGTGTCTAAAGCATCTGCAATAGTCAGCAAGGTGAAACATTCCACTGTGGCCAAAGACATTCTTGATGGAGAAAAAGAGCTGGAAACAGCCAATGCAACAAGGTGGAACAGCAAGACCAGAATGTTGAGATCCATCCTCAAATGTAATGAGACTAAACTTGCTCAAGCTGTGGAGAAAGGACCCCATTTGACTGCACATGACCGCCAGGTATTAACAGACTTCTTGGAAATCTTAGAACCGTTTGAAGAAGCAACTGATCTGACACAGGGAGACAAAATAATTACTGCAAGTTATGTAATCCCCTGCATTCGTGGACTCCGTCAACACCTTGAGACATACCAGTCAACACACAACAAGAAAATGCTCCTCACCTTGAAACAGTCTCTAGAAAAACGACTCAAGACATTTGAAGAAAACATGATTCTGCAGATATACACCACTCTGGATCCAAGATTCAAGTAATGCCTAGATCACACGAGCGTGGTTAAGTGACGGCGAAGTTGTAGAGGTGCCAGGAAGTCAAGTTTCGCCCAATTTCGGCGTTTCAAGCCATTTTTGGACAATTATATAATCAATTAGAGGTTCTAAATCGTCGTTGATGGTTCCTATTACGACGAGGCTCTCGTTTTTTACGCCGAATCGCTCGTAATTACGGACGAGGCAAGAAGAGACTTGTGTCGGCGAGTTGTCAGGAGCCTCGACGCAGTTCCATTGCTTCAATGTTAAACTAGATTCGCCCAAGGAGTCTCTTTCTTCGCCCTAGCATGCTGTTGCTTCGCCCTAGCATCCTCTTACTTCATCCTAATCTTCAATTACGCCCAAGCAAATACATTTTACGGTGAAGCAAGTGCCTGTTTCGGCGTTTAAACAGCCTGTTTGCGTCGGCGAGTTGTTCTCTTTTTTCGCCGAAGTTCCATTGACTCAATGATAAGTAGCCTCGCCCAACCTGCCTCTAACTTCGCCCAACCTGTCTCTAACTTCGCCCAAGCTGTCTCTAACTTCGCCCAATCATTTTGGGGGTCTTTCCGGTCTTTTGCATCGTGGCTTCTTCCTTCGCAAAGATTCAACCGGTTGAATCTTTGGTGAAGCAAGTTCTTGCTTCACCAAACGGTCACTTGATTTCTAGGAACTTTTGGCGAGGCAGTTTAAGAAGCGCCGTAGACGAAAATATCGTCGCCGAATTGTTGAATGTAGTTTAATAACCTCCCTCTTTCCTGGAAAAGCAAGAAGCGACGCGACAAGAACGCCCTGTTACGTCTCCGTGAGAACTAGCCATAAGTAGTAACTATGGACAAATTTCACTTTTGAAAAATTTAATATAAGCATATTATTTCTTTTGGGCCCATTATGATGAGTCTGGTGAATGCATGTATTCACAGCATAATGATCATGTTAGTGTACTAATAATGTTATATCAAAATCATATGTAGGTTTGAATTAAATTGTGTCATAAAAGTTTTTAAAAACTTCAGCTCTTGTGAGAAACCTTAAATTTATAATAAAAAAGTTTGTTCCATGACCCCTATGTAACAAGCCCCCTGATTGGCCAACAACCCACCTGCATAATGTGATGTTCACCTGTGTGCGGTGGTGTGTGACAGGCAGGTCAATAACAAAAGTGTTATTCACTGATCAGTGAATATAACATTTGTTATTGACCTCCCTGGAAAAAAATTTCCAAAAAAAAAAAATTTTCCGAAAAAAAAAAAATTTCCGGGAAAAAAATATTTTCCGAAAAAAAAAAAAATTTTGCGGAAAAAAAAAAATCTCCGAAAAAAAAAATTTTTCCCGAAAAAAAAAAAAATCCGAAAAAAGAAATTTCCACAAAAGAAATTTTTTTCTGAAAAAGAAATTTTTTTTCCAGAAAAATAAAATTTTCCCCAAAAAAAATTATCATGGAACAAAACAATTGTGGACTTCAGTTTCGGTCAATATCAGGTTTTACGGACCTGACCTAGTGATATTCACCTCGGCCTTCGGCCTCGGTGAATATCACCGGTCAGGTCCGTAAAACCTGATATTGACCTCAACCGAAGTCCATAATTGTATAATATTAAGCATCACAATCACTCTATATTGCCTATAAATACAACTTATTCAACTTTCATTATTTTTCAGATTACATGGATGGATACAGCCTTCAGCCGAAGCGAGCACCACCACCATGGTCACGAACTCCCTCAAGTCAAAGGCAGCACAGCATGCTATGGATCACAAGAACAACCAAACGCCAACAGAGCCCCAATCTCCCCCTGCCAAGAAGAGACGCCTTTTCAGCTTCATGCCCCAGCCCAATGTTCAACAGAATTGTGCTGTGCCCACTGATCAGGAGGTAATAGACTACCTGCACAGTCCTTTACTTTCAATGAACTCCGATCCCTTATTATTTTGGAAAGGAATCTCCTACAAATATCCCCATCTCGCAAAAGTTGCCAACCACTATTTGTGCATAACAGCCACATCAGCCCCTGTTGAGCGAATCTTTAGTGTTGCTGGAAAACTGTTTCGACCGGACAGATGCAACTTGAAGGACAAACGTTTTGAAACGCTCATGTTTGTTAAGTGCAACCATGTACACAAATAGGTGGAATAAGGTGGACTGTGGAATTGAACTTTCGTAGTGATTCAATTTTATGAAATTTTGACATTATTTCATGCAGAGATGACAATGAACTGTCCTACATTCATGTAAAACTGCTTTGCTATTTGGAAGCTGAAATTATATATGGAGCTTGTAATTTCTCAATTTTAACAATAAAGTTTGACTGTCTAACGAAAACATGTTCATATTAATCAAATTTAATCAAATTAAATATTCCATTTAATCTGATTTAATTGATTACAATTGAAAATTAATTGTAATCAAATCTAATCTAATCAGACAAGGTCACCATTTAATCTAATCTAATCGATTTAAAAAAAAATTTAATCGCCCCAACCCTGACACCGAGTGCCAAGTTATTAGGCAACGATGATTTTTTGCCATATCTCCGAAAGTATTTCAAATATTTTTATTTCCTTCACCCATGACAGTGGGTTTGGGTAGAACATAATTCTGGGCAAATTTTGTCCCATTCTGTTTATTCAGTCCCATTCCATTCATTCAGTCCGAAGTTAAGTCATATATTAAAGGTTTGGGGTGTGCCAAGTTATTAGGTACATTTGTATGTTGCATTAAAACGTACACAAAAGACTTCGTAATCTCAATTGAAAATGACCTGGATATATTCCAAATATTAATTTCCATAAAGTTATGCCATATTCAGAATATTTCATGCATTCAGTTGGAAGCGATGCATTTTATTTTGTGTCATTGTAATACCATTGAATTTACCTGAATTTTAACAAACAAAGCCTCTCTTGGACAAAAATTAAGTCATGTCACCAAATAAAGTGTTTGGTAGGTTACTTTGTGCTATTAACATCGTGCTGCAGGGGTTTCAGCCTGATTGTATCTCTTTATACAAGTCAACAGCAAATCAAAAACATTTTGATTTATCACATCCTATTTGCAATATTATTCAAATGGGAGTTCAGAATGAGACATTTAACAAGTTTTTGAGTTGCTTTGTATTCAAGTACAAAGGCCAGAATTGGCTGAAATTGGCACAGGACAAAGTCAGTGGCATCAGATAAGATTCAGATGAGTGTTTTTACTAAAATGATTTATTTCCAATTCAGGAGAGACTTTATTTGTGGAATTTTAGCCAAATCCAATGGCACAGAATAAAGTAGATTGCTTCAAACTGAAGCCGTAAAAGCTTCCGAATATGGAATAACTTTATGAAATTTAATATTAGGAATATATCCAGGCCATTATCATCC
Source organism: Platynereis dumerilii (assembly GCA_026936325.1). Taxonomy (NCBI): domain Eukaryota; kingdom Metazoa; phylum Annelida; class Polychaeta; order Phyllodocida; family Nereididae; genus Platynereis; species Platynereis dumerilii. The sequence goes on from JAPTHN010000011.1 coordinate 25,169,864, forward strand.
TTGATTTCAAATTGTTTTTCTATATTTGAATGCAACATGCCACTATACCTAATAACTTGGCACACCCAAAACCTCTAATAAATGCCATAACTTCTGACTACATGAATGGAATGGGGCAAAGTCCTCACAGAATAATCTTCTACCCTCACCCACTCTTGTGGGAGAAGGAGATTAAAATATTCAAAACACTTTTGGAGATAGGGCAAAAAACCATTGCTGCCTAATAACTTGGCACTCGGTGTATATCAATTCAACGGAAAGGACATTATTTTACAAATATTGACTGATTTCGAGGGCATTAGTCAAATCTATTTCCCTCGAGGGTGTGTAAGTGAAAACTATTTCATGAGGCCGTATATTTTCTATAACAGTTATACATGGGATCTTGCATTTTTGGGGGGTCCGGAGTCACCCTCATCATAGTTTCTGCCTGTTTTTCTACACTTCAAATTATTAAAGTGTATACTTTTCATGAATTTTTGACTTTGTTAACACCCAATAAGACTTTATTTCCCGCTTTTAACATGAAAGATATATATTATGGTCTTACAATGAGCATTTAACGTACAGTCCCTAAAAGAAAACTCAACTCTGTTATGTTTACGATTTTGCCACTGTACACCATCGAGTTGTATGAGTCATCAAAAACATTTCCACCAGAAGGAGCAGACAGGTCTGCTGGGCAGAATTCATGTCAAAGTAAGTTGACAAAAAATCCAATATTCATTGTAGAATCAATTATGACATTGATATTCGATCAGTACCTTTACAAGATATCAACTCTGTTACGGTATTATTGAAGTGAAGGAAAGTTAAAGGAATTTCACAATTTCATCAATGTCTGTCAATCCATTTTCTGAGCCAATTAACCTAGCCTAGGGTGAGTGATATATGGTGCGATTACCTTATATAATGGGTGTTTTTATTGCATTACACTCAACCCTGTTACGATTAGCAGTGGCGTAACTGGGGTGTCTCGAGTGGGGGGGGCACCTGGGGGGGCACGTGATTCTCTTGGGGGGCACCCACAATACTAATTGTATATTTTAGCCAGAGTTGGAAAGTTCATATGGGGGGCACCTGGGGGGCACAGGTCCAATATGGGGGGGGGCACGTGCCCCCCTTGCCCCCCCATAGGGACGCCGACGATTAGCACATCTGGTCACAGGGTTGAAACAAATCATTCATGCATTTTTAAGCCAGTGACATCATATTACCAAGTTGAATGTTCATGTTGAAACTGTTTGAGCCGCTATTTCGCAAAGAGCTCTCAAGTCCAGCAATGCAGATATCCACCCTCTGGTGATAAATGTCTTTAGCTACAGTGCCGCCTGTAAGTAAGTGAAACGCATGATATTGTGCCATTGCATCAATGTTAAACATCCTTAACCAAAATGCTTCTGGAAGGATGAGTTCTCATCCGATGAGAGGAAAACATTTTGGGTCATATTAAAAGGCCGATATGTGAGGCATGTGGGATAAACAATAGCATCCAATTTTCTTTGCTATAGTTGGAGTTAGGTATGGGTCAAAGTCTTTTGTAAGTAAGTGAAACGCAGGCCCAATGTTAAAACATAGGGAAGGGTGGTTCACTTACTTATCAAAGACTTTGACCCATACCTAACTCCGACTACAGCGAAGAAAATGGGCTGCTATTTTTATCCCACTTGCCTCACACATCGACCTTTATGACCCACTTTGTTTCCCTTTCATCTGATGAGAATTCATGCCTCCACAAGCAGTTTGGCTGAGGATGTTTAGCATTGATGCAATGGCACAATGTCATGTGTTTCACTTACTTACAGGCGGCACTGTATTTCAAGCAACCACATTCAATCAAAATTATAACAAATTCAATATTGTTTTGTTTAAAAAATAACGATGGTTACAGTCAATACAGTGTCTTGGCTATTTGCCCTGAAAATTTGTGACATCACCTTAAAGCCTGTACCTAGTTTGCATCCTTTTATCCACAAGGAAGGGAAAGCATCAGAAATACAACATTTTAATTTAAGCCCTGAGGAGTGTGTTTTTCACCTGTACTGGGGTCTTCCTGCCTCGCGCTACATCATTTTTATGCTATTTAAGTCACACATATCACCATGTTACTATTGTTAGTTGTCAGGGTTGGGGCTAATCTAATCTTAATCTTGATAAATGATTAAATTAGATTACATTAATTAACCTAATCTAATCGATTAACATTTTCAAAGCCATTTAATTTAATCTAATCTAATCACATTTTCCATATAATCAGCATTTAATCATGATTAAATGTTGATTAAATGATTTAATCAGGTTAAACCATTTAATCAGATTAAAAAATTAATCCAATTGAAAATCAACTTTAACTGTAAGACTGTGACCAATCACAGCCAAACACTTTGATATAGAATTAGAGTGGACTGTGGCACTGTGAAAATGGCACTTCGTGACTCATGATAGCTGATGAAGTCATCTTCTCTACTTTCAACATGGGAAACATAAAGGCTGTTTGATTAGTCAGATCAAGAGAAAGCCATTTGACTTCTCATAACGGATTTTAGAGTTAAAATAGGAAGCATAATCCTTTTGTTTGGCTGTTACCAACAAGTGGGATAAGTTTCCTTCAATCAAATTAACATTGAAAGCATTGGGTTTGATCATGACAAATCCTCAGCATGATGACACACGAAGTGCCATTGTCACAGTGCCACAGTCCACTCTAATTCTATATCAAAGTGTTTGGCTGTAATGGATGTTTCATCAGTTAGCAAAGTAATAATATGAAATGAAATGTTGTGTGGAAAATACAAAAATAACCAATTAGTGTGGAGTATATGGAATTCAAACTCTGGAGGCATTGTTTAGCAAATCATTCACAGATGCAAGTGTGCCTTTGCCTAATTGATAATTAGTAGGCCTATGATTGCTATCTAATCAGTTCCATGATTATGTAAGATCATTGCCCTTATCTCACGTAACTAGATGGAACATGCAGAGACAATAGCCTACTTGAGCACAATGGTTGTTATTGTTGACCCAAATATAAGAATGGCTTGCATTACAATCAAATGATATTTTCACAGAAACACTTGATGGGCTTGCTCTGATGATTCCAGGAAGGTCCATCAGGCTGAGGCAATGACCTGGAGTGACAAAACCACCTGAAGTGTGTGTGTGTGTGTTTGTTCTTTACGTCTCATCAGCACCTTGTTGGGCGATTTAGAGACATAAACCACCTGAAGTAAACCGAGACATAAAATATTTGGGGCGACGCATGAGCCCTTCGTCATATATGCTTAGTGATACATTTGGCGTGAAGTGCCTCTGCCTTATTGAACACAAACTCGTCAACAGAAGGCCAGGGACAGCTGGGCAACAACAGGCTGTTGAAATACATCAGCAGAACGGAGCATATAGTGGTCGCAATAAAATGCGGACAGGATGTAATTTGCTGGACAGCCGGATGTGGGATTGAATAAATGAGTAAAATACAAATAGGCCTTGATAATAAACTAAATTTCAGTCATCATGTATCAACAATATGTAAGAAGGCAGCGAGACAAATCAATGTGCTGTCTCGTTTAAGTAAAAACCTAAACTATCAATGTAAACTAAAAATTTATGACTCTTTCATAATGTCAAATTTTGTTTATTGCTCTGGGTATACATAAAAAATGACAAGAAAATTGAAAAGTTGAATAAAAGGGCACTTAGACTCGTTTGCAATGACCACACTTCTAATTATAATGAACTGCTAAAAATGACTGATAAGCAAATGCTCCATGTTCATAGGAAATTCTATTTAGTAGAACATGTCTACAAAATCCTCAATGATTTAGCACTGCCCGTCGAACCAAATTTCTTTGAAAGACAAAATGCCCCGTATTCCTTTCGTAATGATTTCAAATTAGTATTGCCAAAGTTCAATTCTATTACATATGGACTCAAGTCAATGGCTTATCAGGGTGCTGTTTTATGGAATGATATCCCTTGTCCAGTGAAACATAGTGAATCGTTTCAATTGTTTAAAAAATCTATCCGTGCAATATCAAACTTTAGAGAATGCCAATGTGGATCTTGTATTATATGTCTGAAAGACAATTTGTAAGATTAATGAAGCTAACCGTGAGATTTATTGTCAACATCATATATTTCACCTGTACATAATCATCAATTGTAGTTTGTTTCATTGTCGGCTAAAAGCTCTCGCAGCTTGTGTTTTTTGTTGCATGTTATCACAACCGACTTTAAATAAAATTTTACTTACTTACTTAGGGGAAGAGGGGGTGAAAAGTCACAGGGGTAAAAAGTCACAGGCCTTTTTGACCAACTTGCAGTGACCTAATTTTTAAGCTTATATCATCATTTGGGACGCTTTTATGAGAAGAAGGTCTGTAGGGAATATGAAAATTATACTCATTATGCAAAGTGGGTTTTTACCCACCTCGTGCATTTTTGGGGTCCCAAACAGGTTTTATCGACTCTGAACTTTCCCTATTAATGTCTGGTCACTGTGACATAGAAAGTTGTGCTACTGTTTCAAGGTCTTTTGGATAATAGTCTTTCATGCTGTGAACCCATTTTTGGCCATATGGTCACCAAGTTGCCATGATCATGTGTTGAATTTAAAAAAAAGCTGAGGGGTGAAATGTCACACTGTGACATTTCACCCCAGCACTGTGATATTTTACCATAGGGTACCGTGAATTCAATATTCTGTCTTAAGGAAAGTAAAGTATTTCACACTTGAGGCTTTAAGCTTACAATCTTGTCATCATCCATCATCAATAATACATCTGAGAGAGTGTTGCAGCAAGTTTTCATTTCGCAAACTTAGGGCAATTTCTGACGCAGGCTTTGCTGATGGCGCATTGTCATTGCATGCACATAGCTTTGGAAGGCTCACTATAAATATCATGCACAAGGATGACTATCTAGTCCAGGTCTGCATATTGCCTCATATAATGCTGTATGTCCACAAAAATTGCATGTGACTTGTTACCCCGCGGTTGTGACTTCTTGACCCTGGCATGGGGTAAAAAGTCACAGCGGACTTTGCCTTAAATAATTGCGAACTGACTAAAGCCTATTTGCAGCACAGCAGCTATCATGTGATGCAAACATAGTCAACTAAATACTGCATAATTGTGCCAAAGGTCATTCAGATCTAACAAACACCTGCTCTGTTCTGGGGCTTTTTTTAGATTTTGTGACTTCTGACCCCCGCCTCCCCTACTTACTTACAAGGGGCAGAATAAAGGTTTAATTGGCCCATCATATATGGCATGACTTATCCCAACGCACGGGCAAGTTGTCCCATTTGCCAGATGAAATATTATACATATTTTGTGTTAGGCCTATTTGGGCATGGACTCTATTTTGTCATCATCCCTTTTTTGTCGGAAAATATTATACATATTTTGTGTTAGGCCTATTTGGGCATGGACTCTATTTTGTCATCATCCCAAGTGGGGAGGACGTATTTTGTAGGGACAGGAGAAACTAGTACCTTACCTCTATTGCTTGATTATACACTACACCATATATAAAGAATATGAAATTTTGAAATTCATGGGAACAAAAACAATGGCTTCATTTTTCCACAGATCCAAAGGTCGATTGGGGCCATACTGATGTTACCGCTCCCCCCCCCCCTTTTTCTTAGGCATGGCCATCTTCCTGTTGTGTAGTCTCAAACGTCACACGACAAATTACAACATGTCGTCCTTGTTATCAGTCAGATGGATGGATGGATGATTGGGGCCTTATGTCCTGCATTTATGCTCTTGGTAGGCGAAGTAGCATAGGAGGAGGACACGGCAATGAGATGCAGGGTGATTGAAACAGCCATCCAACATAGGCCAAGGTGACCTAGCAAGAGTTGGATTCGATTGTCTGTCTAGCATGCTACCCCGGCCCTTATATAACCCTTGTTATAGTTCAGTAACCATCTTCTAGAGTTGCAACAGGATAGTAATACGACAAGGCTAACAATAATCATTAAGGGAGTATAATTGACAATTCCCCATACATTCAGCAACTGGTGCTGGCCTCACGAGCAGAAGTACCAGTCATTGATAGACATGGTATATCAGGGCTTAAGGCCAAGGGCGCCAGGCGCCTAGTGGCCTCTTTTGTAACTAATAACAAATCATACTCGCCCTAGCGGAGAGCCAGTTCGTTAGAACTGGCACTCGCATTTGACGCTTCACACTGATAGGGTGCAAGGATATGGGCCTTAGCACGCATGTAAACACTGTGTAGGTCCGACAAAATAGCCCCTTTGCACCTGTAAGTCACCCTGCCTTGGAAGGATTGTTGATGTCATACACCATCATATTCGTTTAAAGCAAGTTCCACTGACACATGAAGCACAACAGGTGAGTGCTGACAATTCACGGACAATTACAAGCACTCCAACAGCATGGCTGGCCTGTTTACAACGTTTTTCAATGGCGGCCGTTGCAACGGTTCTAGCCTCCTTCCCAGAATCCTTAGCATATACGAGTGACGGATTCCCTCCGAGAATCCGAGCAAGTGCGAGTTTGATAACAAATCATGACGTCACCGCTGGTGCACTGCCCTGCCTGCACATGTGACATGACGCTACACTGGAAATATGAGATGGGCAAGCAGTAAAAATGCTCTAGATCGGTCAATTCGTATCGGATTTTCATGAAATATGGCTTGTTTTAAAGCTCTCACTTGCGCGCACAACATATCCAAACGGCATAAACAAGAAAAAATTAGTATGGCCACGAAAAATCAAGCAATCACACATCATCTCAAGAAAAGCATCAACCAAAGCTTGTCAAAATGCCCTACCCCAATATAGACCCCAAATCCATGATAGGCAAGGATGTGCATGGTCAGCCAACTTGCTTTTAACCTAGCTATTGCATTGTGTGCAACAAGAGCTTTCTGTGTAGGGTAATGTTCTTTGAGTTGGACACTTTAGAAGTGTCTCCTTGAGTCGGACACTTTTTGTTGGGCTGTATTGGCCAATTGAGAGCTCCTGTACTTATATTATATATTTGGTACCAATCTTGAACTTAAGACCTCCTTTATCTGTACCCAAAATATCAGTATGATACAAACAAGTATAGTGGGTTTTTATGGCCCTACAGATGGGGTAAAAACCCCGTTTTTCTCTCAATTTTGTGTCAGAAATTTGTGAATTTTATAAAAATATTGTCCTGTTTCAATTATCTGTTGCTGGCCTATGGCATTGATCTGACTTCTGTTTCTTTGTCATTTAGTTATGAGTAAGATTAACCTATCCTGTGCTCTAATATGGGTTTTTTTTTTAATTAAAAGGAAGACACTAAAGCACCTGTATCTTTGATGTCACGTTTTTAGAACACAGCTGCCGGACTCAAAGATACCCTATGTAATTTTTTATTTCAGAAATTCAGCCACTAATTTAGTTCTTGTGCTGTCCCAATTGTCAATTTCCTGTTAGATTTAGTAAAAACCTTTAATTTGAGGCCCTGGTTGACAATCAATAACCCATAGGCCAAGCAATATATAACTTTTTAAAAATGTACAGAATATAAGTGTCCGACTCAAAGAACTTTACCATACATATGCAATGCATTCACCTTCGTGTTATAGTATATATATACATGTATATATATATACTCGAATGCAGCCCCTTTTCACACCACTTTGCAGTTAAAGACGAATGCTACTATTCACCTGATTTACTTGTAATGTTGATATTTTTGTGAAATTTTACACACTTGTGCAATTAGTGACAAAGAAAAGATTTTTGAAAAAAAAAGTGTTTGTCACCAGCATTTTCACTGAGATAGCGCCCCCTATATTGGAGATCGTTGAATTTTGAGACTATCTTTAAAGAATTGCTCAAAAGACATATTGCCATCATTGATAAAATTTTCAAAAAATTATCAATTTTAGCTTATATATATAACTGCTCATTCATGAAAAAAAATAATGGTTCACTATACCCATTAGGTTTCCAGCGCCCCCTATATTTTGGAGAATATGGTATAATTTAAAGGAGTTTTATGATTTTGGCCAAAAATAAAATATTTCCCACATTGATAAATTTTTCAAAAAATTTTCAATTGAACATTATAGATAGACCTTTTAATTCATAAAAAAAAAAGAGGGGGTCACCAGCCTATTCTGGCCTCCAACGCCCCCTAAAATTGGAAAAAATGGTAAAATTTAAGGCAATTTGATTAATTCATTCACAACTCTAATATTTCCCACATTGCTAAATTTTTCAAAAAATTCTAAATTGTAGCCTGTACATATACCTACTTATTTATGAACAAAATTGGGGTTCGACACGAATGTTTGGCCACCAGTGCCCCCTACATTTAGGTGAAAACGAGTACAATTTTAAGCAATTTTGTAAATTTGGCCAAAAATAGAGTATTTCCCATGTTAATATATTTTTTAAAAATTCCTCAATCATAGCTTATTCAAATATCTACCCATTCATGGAAAAATAAGGGGTTAACTATAACCGTTTGGCCACCAGTGCCCCCTACAGTTTGGAGAAAATGGTGAAATTTTAAGTAATTTCATGAATTTTGACAAAAATAAAATACTTGCCGTGTTGATTAATTTTTCAAAATTTTGTCGATTGTAGCTTTCACATATATCTACTTGTAAATAAAACAATGAGGTGTTCACCACCCATTTGGCCACCAGCGCCCCAGGGGCTAAAGTTTGAAGAAAAATGGAGGAATTTCATGAATTTTGTCGGAAATAAAATACTTGCCAAGGCGATAAACTTTTCAAAACTTTATCATTTGTAGCTTTTACATACGTCTACTAATTCATGAAAAAAGTGTAGGGGTTCTCCATCCATTTGGCCAGCAGCGCCACCTACAGTTTGGAGAAAATGGTGAAATTTAAAGGAATATCATGAATATTGCCCAAAATAAAACACTTGCCACATTGATTAATTTTTCAAAATTTCATCAATTGTAGCTTTTACATATATCTACTTATTTATGAAAAAAAATTAGGGGTTCACCACCAATTTGGCCACCAGCGCCCCCTACAGTTAGGAGAAAATGGTGAAAATTAAAGGAATATGAAATTTGCCAAAAATAACAAATTAGCACATTGATTATTTTTCAAAATTATATCAGTTGTAGCTTTTATGCAAATAGATCTACTAATTCATAAAACAAATTAGGGGTTCACCACCCATTTGGCTACCAGCGCCCCCTACAGCTTGAAGAAAATGGAGAAAAGTTGAGGAATTTCATGAATTTTGCCCAAAATAAAATATTTGCACATTGATAAATTTTTCAAAATTACATCAATTGTAGCTTTTATATATGTATATATATAGATAGATAGATATCTACTCATTCATGAAACAAAATTAGTGATACACCAGCCATTTGGCCTCCAGCGCACCCTACAGTTTGGAGAAAATGGTGAAATTTAAAGGAATTTCATGAATTTTGCCAAAAATAAACACTTGCCACATAGATTAATTTTTCAAATTTTTTGCTTTTACAAATATCTACTCATTCATGAAAAAAAAAAAAATAGGTGTACACCATCCATTTGTCTACCAGCGCCCCCTACAGTTTGGAGAAAGTGGTGAAATATAAAGGAATATCATGAATTTTGCGAAAAATAAAATACTTGCCAGGCCGATAAATTTCTCAAAATTTTATCAATTTAAGCTTTTAGCCCTACATATATCTACTTATTATTCATGAAAAAAAATTAGGGGTTCACCACACATTTGGCCACCGGCGCCCCCTACAGTTTAAAGAAAATGGAGAAATTTTAATGAATTTAATGAATTTTAAAATAAATAAAATACTTGGCACATTGATAAATTATTCAGTTTGAGGAAAATGGTGCTATTTTAAAGAACTCTCTGAATGTATGAGTCATTCTCAAATTTCGGGACAATTTGCGTCACTCTAGCTCCCTGGCATTAATTTGAATGCGATTAATATCTGATGCGTCGTTCTGCATCTATTCAGATTTCTATTTAGAACCACTGCATTTGGAACAAAAAGTCATTCATTAGACTTTTTTTTTGTGCATTATGTCCTGGGATCCGTACAATTTAATGGTTTTTCCCTGTCACTGGACCTGACATGACAAAATCAAGTGTTCATTTTCCTCCTAATGTACCATTGTATTCAAAGTTTCTTTGCACGATTCATGAGAATATAACCTTGAATTTATATCTAGTTCACATTCAATTTTTTTTGGTCTTATTTCGTTGATTAAATTGATACAATAGACGTGTCACTAATTTATGTAAATTTTTTTGTCCACTCCGTTACTAGCCATAGCTCCATTTCCTTCATTTCCAAGCTTACCAATGATAGTTTTAAAGAGTGATTTCATGTATATATTGCTAAGGGTGACAGCTTTTAATAATCTGCAATTATTTTATCTAATCTCCAAAATAAAAAGCAGTATTGAGCGAAAAGCAAAAAATCATTCCACTCCGTTACCGTCGACTCCGTTACCAGATCATAAGCAAGAAATCGACATTTGGACCAAAAAATCAACTGATATGAGATGAAGTACTTCTGAAAATAATAGTAACATCAATATTTTATTGTTTTTCCTTTTGTTGTTGTTCCTACAGTTGGTTTTTTACATCAAAATTCCACTCCATTACCACATTGTCCCCTCCATTACAGGACATTTTTGCTATACCCTTTGTCCCGAAATTTGAGAATGGCCCATATGCCAATGAGTACTACATTGTGCAGCATACACGAGGATTTGTGGGTGGAGGTGGCACATGGAGGGAATAGCAGATTGAGGAAGTAGCAGATGGAAGAAGTAGCAGAGCGAGGGAGTAGCAGATGGAGAGAGCTGCAGGTGGAGGAAGTAGCTGTTGGAGGAAGTAGCAGAGTGAGGGATAAGCAGAAGGAGGGATTAGCAGAAGAGGAGTAGCAGGTGGAGGGAGTAGCAGAGGGAGGAGCTAGCAAATGGAGGAAATAGCAGAAGAGGAGTAGCAGTTGGAGGGAGCAGCAGAGAGAGCAGGTATATAATGGAGGGAGAGCGTAGCAGATGGAGGAAGTAGTTGTTGGAGGAAGTAGCTGGTGCAGGGAGTAGCAGAGGAGGGGTTAGCGGAGGAGGGAGTAGCAGATGGAAGAAGTAGCAGAAGAGGAGTAACAGGTGGAGGGAGTAGCAGAGGGAGGGAGTAACAGATGGAGGGAGTAGCAGAGGGAGGGAGTAGCAAGTGGAGGGAGTAGCTGAGGAGGGATTAGCAGAGGAGGGAGTAACAGAAGGAGAGTAACAGGTAAAGAGGGAGTAACAGAGGGAGGAAGTAGCAGATGGAGAGAGTAGTAGAATGATTGAGCAGCAGAGGGATGAAGTAGCAGATGGTGGGAGTAGCAGAAGGTGAGAGTAGCAGAGGAAGGAAGCAGCACATGGAGGAAGTAGCAGAGCGAGGGAGTAGCAGATGGACGGAGCAGCAGACGGAGAAAGTAGCTGTTGGAGGAAGTAGCAGAGGGAATGAGTATCAGAGGGAAGGAGTATCAGAACAAGGAAGGAGCAGAGAGGGAATAGAGGGAGCAGCAGATGGAGAGAATATCCCATAATAGGTAGTGAAGTTCTGGCAAAAAACCATGTGGTTCACTCATGATTCGGACTCGTGTTGTATTCTTCCGCGACCTGACATTCAGGAGGTTCATTGCTGTGAACCACATTCCATCTCCCTCTCTCTGTGCATCTCCCTCTCCCTGTGCATCTCCCTCTCCCTGTGCAACTCCCTCTCCCTGTGTAACTCCCTGTCTCTGTGCAACTCCTTTTCCCTGTGCCACACCCTCTCTCTCTGCGCAACTCCGTCTCCCTGTGCAACTTCCTCTTCCTGTGCAACTCCCTTTCTCTGTGCAACCCCCTTTCACTGTGCCGCTCTTCTATCTGTGCAACTCCCTCTCCCTGTGCATCTCCCTGTCCCTGAGACTGAGCATTTCCCTTCTAGCTGAGCAACTCCCTCTCTTTGTGCAACCTCATCTCCCTGTGCCACACCCTCTCTCTCTTGTGCAACTCCCTCTCTCTGTGCAACTCCCCCTTCTTGTGAAACTCCCTCTCTCTGTGCACCTCTTCTCCCTATGCATTTCCCTGTCCCTGTGCATATCCATGTCCCTGTGAATCTCCCTTTTCACATTCATCTCCCTGTCCCTGAGGCTGAGCACTTCCCTTTCTATGTGCAACCCTCTCTGTGCAACTCCTTCTCTCTGTGCAACTCCTTCTCTCTGTGCAACTCCCTCACTCTGTGCAACTCCTTCTCTCTCTCTATGTAACTCCTTCTCCCTGTCCATCTCCCTCTCCTGTGCATCTTCCTCTCCCTGTGCATCTCCTTCTCCCTGTGCATCCTCCTCTCTCGGTGCAACTACCTCTCTCTGTGCAACTCCCTCTCCCTCTGCATCTCCCTATACCTGTACATCTCCCTCTCCCTCTGCATCTCCCTCTCCCTGTGTGATCTAGTGGTAGCGTGCTGGGCTGCCAATCGCTGGGCCTATGTTGGACAGCTGTTTTAAACATCTCTTTGCCGTGTCCTCCCCCAGTCCTTCCCACCAAACAGCTAACATTTCCGTAACATCACCAGTTTCTGATCAGGGTGTTACAAGGTAATATAACACTTATGACATTCTTATAATGTTATATTAACCGGACCAGGATCTTAAGGAAGTGTTAGAAATAAGATGATTTGTCCAATATTCTGGTAATATTAACATAACATTATCAGTACTAAGTGACGATAATATTAGTGGCTAGTCATTAGCATAACCTTTTCCAGGAAACTTCTTGCTATATTTCACAATGTTACCATATAACATAACATCATAATGAGGAGGTAAGATTAGGATAATGTTATAACATAACATTAGCAGGTAATGTTAGCATAACGTTTCTGAGGAAACTTCCCATTTCCTTGTCAGAATATTAGCATATTAATGTTACTGTATAATTAAGAGGTAAGGTTGAGATACACTGTAAAATTGGAGGCACTGATTCAGCTCAATTGATTGAGTGAGATAGTTGCACAAGTTGATTGAGCAGGGACGGACGCAGGGGGGATGGGGGGGATGCATCCCCCCCCACCAGACCAAAATTTATATATTTTTACATGTTAATTTTACCCGCACGCAGTCGCGGAATGTCGCGAATTGTGCGTTCCGCGACGCGATAGCCCATTAGACCCCCCCCACCGGAATTTTCTGGATTCCCCCCTGTAATTGAGGTAACATAGATTAATGTTTTGAGTTGAGATAACTCAAAATACTGAGCTGTGTTGAATTGGGCTTTCAAGCTGAGAAAACTGAAAATATTGAGCTGTTTTGATTTATTTTATGTCGCTTTTAGTTTTTATTTGTGATATCCTTCTTATAAAGTTACTATGAATGTGGGTAATAATCCCAAAATATTGCTGTGATCTTTTAAGGGGATCCACCTGATAAAGTGTGCTTCATTTTAGCACATCCCAGACAGGCCCAAGATGCATTCGAATGAAGAGTGAAGTTGTAGATCTTTTGAGATCCACAGACGATCAACAGCCAAGCGGCTGTTCCACATCCTTGCATTCAACACAGGCCATTGCAACACAAGGAAAATTTAGAAATTAATTTCTTGTGAAGAAATCCCAACAGCCTGAGGCTCATCTGTAACAACTGAAACTTTCGTGTTTTCACAGCTTAATGTTATGACTCGTTTGGACAACTTATAGCAGTGAGCCATCGCAGCTGGAAAATTGTGAGCATTCTGAGACAGCTCAAAATATTGCTGCAACAAAGTTTTCAAATTTCACTGTGTACCAGTTGATATGGAGTCGTCATTGTGTTAAAGTGTCAATTTATAGATGGAGCCACATGGCCTGCGCTCAGCACCTGCTCCATGCTCAGTCCAAATGTTTACCACAATCGAGTGTCAAGTGTATGATTAATTAAAAGATAACAAATTTACTGAATTTTTTATTGCATCATTGCCTACGAACTGGTAAATATGTCAATTGATATTGATGTCAATTGCTTGAAGTGTGTAAAAAAACATGTATGGCAGCCAGAAGCTAAGAGAGATATGTTCTTCCTTGAACCACAAAGATTGATCCTGGAAATGCATGACACCCTCCAAGGTGAGTGTATCAGCATCACCAGAGAGACTTGTCTTGTCTTGTCTGGAGTCGATTCCTCCTCTTTTTCAGGAGCACCCCTGTAGGTCAGGGAACATCATTATTTAGGTTAATATTTCTGGCTAACAATTCTACTCTAGCTTTGTGCAGTCTGTGGCATAACTGGTTGGCAATAGTGTTGAAGCTGTAGTTTTCATCCTTGGCTGGTCCATTCAGGAGTAGTTTCACTGCATCCGACGAGTCCAGGGCTAGGGTATATCCATTTCTGCGTAGGAATTCCAAGGCGCTGCTTCTCACATCGTGTAGTGCAGGACATCTGAGTAAGAAGTGCTGTATGTCTTCTTTACCGAGCTTGCAAATGGGGCACTTAGGTTCCTCTGTTTTTCTGTTGAACTTGGCTTTTCTTTCTTGAGTCATAAATGTCCCTGTTAGCAATTTTGCTCTTATCATTGCCCCTGGAACGTGTCTCGAGTTAAGTTGACATGAAGTCCACACAGGGTGTCCTTGTAGATCGCTTAGGTGATGAAAGTCTATCCATTTAGTTGAGGTTTTTTTCCCGAATCCTTCTAGCATCTGGCGAATCCAGTAGTTCTTAATCGCAGTACTGACATATTCTTTCCATGTATTCTTTCTCCAGGGGACAGTCCTTTGTGTTGAGATGTTGATGTCATACTTAACTGCAAGAAGTAATACATGATGGAACCAACTGTCTTTGTTATCTAGAGCTGTCTGCCTCGTCAGTAGCATCCTTAGAGCTTGGTTTTCTTCCGCACGGCAGATGGCACCATACAGCGTAAGGACTCGTGTGTCGAGTTCCGCTTCTACTGGCAGTTCTCCTAAAAGAAGGTAGATGGCTTCTAAGGCTGTGTTGAGCGGTAGACCCTGTATTCTTCTGATCAAGTTCCTGTGAAAAGTATTTAGCTCATCTATTTGTTTCCTGCTGAGTACGACTGCTTCCAGGCCGTAGAGGAGTCTAGGGGTCACATACGTCCTGATGATATGTCTGGAGGTCATCGGGCTCAAGCCGTTCTCGCCGTGAAGTCCCGTGCCCATCAGAGCATAGACAGTGTTTCTGGCAATTTTCACTCGTCCTTCGATGTTTGGTCCTGGCTTGTTCTGCTGCCATTCTAGCCCAAGATGGGTGAAGGTAGTCGTTGTTGACATTTCTTCGCTGCCCATGTACCAGGTGTTGTTCCCCTCCATATTTATATTCAGCATCGGAGTGACGGTACTTTTGCTTGGGTGGATGGTATACTGATGCTCACTGGCATATTTTTCGCAGGTGTTGATCATTGCCTGGGTTTCCGTGTTGCTTCTTGCGATCAGCAGAATGTCGTCCGCGCATGTAGGGCTACCTATGTATACGGGGCCAAGGTTTATACCATTCCCACTTGTCTTCAGAATCTTCAGTAGGTTGTTGACATAAAGTTTATAAAGGGTTGTCGACATCACTGCTCCCTGCCTGACGCCCTTGGAGACCTGGTTCACCAGGTCAAAGGCTTTCTGCGCATCGAGTGTAGTAACGTAAAGTGGTTTCTTGTCTCTCTTCGCCTCTGCAATTGCCTCAGTTAGGCATAGAGTTGCCATCGCAGGAGCCAGGCCCCTTGTAAAGCCGAATTGAAGGGGGCTTGCGCTACGGTTGAGCTTGATATCTGTAATTCCCTGCAGCAGAGTCTCGATCACCTTCCCAACCAAGGCTGTCACAGTAATTCCACGGTAATTTGCCTGCACCTGCGAATCCTTTCCTTTCTTAGGGAGGGGTATTTTGTAACCAGACTTGCACTCAGGTGGGGCTTGACCTTCTTTGAAAATATTGTTGATAATGCTGGCGAGGATGTTGATTACATCAGAGGTTGCATGGAGCAAGTGTTCTGCGACTATCCCATCCTTGTCTTGGGCCTTGTTCCTATTGAGTGTCTTGACTGCATTTTCGACCTCTGTGGTTGTGAAGAATGGGGCATCAGAGAGACTTGGGCTGTTCTGTAAAAAGAACAAGCTGATAATTTTGGTGACCTGGCAAATTGCTAGGCCTGGTCTCTCACTTTTCAGTTTCGTTTCACTTTTATTACTAACTCACTAATCCTGTATTTTTATCTGTTTGTCTGTGACTTCTTCTTAAAACTTTCTACCTTTTCAATTCCAGGATTCCGCATCTTCATTTGCCGTGGCTGCAGTTACCGTGGACAGTGAAAGGCAGAAACCCCTGGCCAGTTCCAAGCATTAGATTGGTTGGACATAGAAGTCCATGCTTGGAGGACCTCTGGAAACAGCACTATTACAATGGGCTGCAGAGAAGCCCATCCAGCTCATTCTGGCTCCTGGGAAAGTTCCTCACTTGGAGCCAACTGATTGTCTGATATAACTGCTATTTCTCTCTGCATGTGCTGTATAAAATATTTTTTAAGTGCGCCAATCTGTGTCTCATCTGTAATATTCTGTGATGTGAGGGTCATATGAACAGAACATTGCATGTGAACTGTCATGATTATGACAATATCAGCTGAATATTACCTGTGTATGTCATCCAGTAACACCAGGCAATCATCTTAAAAGCGATCACCACTCCATATCAACCAGTATCTCATCCTTACACCTTTATTATCAAGTAAATTGAAGTAATATTATATGGTAATATTCTGAGAAGGAAATGGGAAGTTTCCTCAGAAACGTTATGCTAACATTACATGCTAATGTTATGTTATAACATTATCCTAACCTTACCTCCTGATTATGAGGTAATGTCATATGCTAACATTGTGACATAAATTGGGAAGTTTCCTGGAAAAGGTGATCCTAAGATTGGCAACTAATATTATCGTAACTTAGCGGCTAATATTGGCATAACCTTATAGTCACATGAAATTGTTTAGTGGGTTATTAGCCTACCAAGTGCATTAATACAGGACATAAAGCCTGTGCATCTCCCTGTGCATCTCCCTGTGCATCTCCCTGTGCATCTCCCTGTGCATCTCCCTGTGCATCTCCCTGCCCCTGAGGCTGTGCATTTACCTCTCAATGTGCATCTCCCTCTCTATTTGCAACTCCCTCTCTCTGTTCACCTCCTTCTCCCTGTGCACCCCCCTCTTTCTGAGCAACTCCCTCTCCCTGTGCAGCTCCCTCTCCCTGTACATCTCCCTCTTCCTTTGCAACTCCCTCTCCCTTTGCAACTCCCTCTCCCTGTGACATCTCCCGCTCCCTGTGACATCACCCTCTCCCTGTGACATCTCCCTCTCCCAGTGTCCCTGTGACATCTCCCTCTCCCTGTGCATCTCCCGTTCCCTGTATATCTCTCTGTCCCTGTGATATCCCCCTCACCCTGTGCAACTCCCTCTCTCTGTGACATCTCCCGTTCCCTGTGCATCTCCCTATCCCTGTGCATCTCCCTCTCCCTGTGTAACTCCCTCTCCCTGTGACATCTCCCTTTCCTCTTGCATCTCCCTGGCCCTGTGATATCTCCCTCACCCTGTGCTTCTCCCTCTCCCTGTGCATCTCCCTCTCCCTTTGCATCTCCCTCTCCCTGCACATCTCCCTCTCTCTGTGCAGCTCTCTTTCTCTCTGTGCAACTCCCTCTCTATGTGTAACTTTCTCTCTCGCTGTGCAACTCCCTCTCTCTGTGCATCTCCCTCTCCCTGTGCATCTCCCACTTTCTGAACAACTCCCTCTCTCTGTGCAACTCTCTCTCTGTGAATCTCCCTCTCCCTGCGACATCTCCCGCTCCCTGTGACATCTCTCTCTCCCTGTGACATCTCCCTCTCCCTGGACATCTCCCTCTCCCTGTGCATCTCCCTCTCCCTTTGCATCTCCCTCTCTCTGTGCATCTCCCTCTCCCTGTGACATCTCCCTCTCCCTGTGCATCTCCCTCTCCCTGTGCATCTCCCTCTCCCTTTGCATCTCCCTCTCCCTGTGCATCTCCCTCTCCCTGTGCATCTCCCTCTCCCTTTGCATCTCCCTCTCCCTGTGCATCTCCCTCTCCCTGTGCATCTCCCTCTCCCTTTGCATCTCCCTCTCTCTGTGCATCTCCCTCTCCCTGTGACATCTCCCTCTCCCTGTGCATCTCCCTCTCCCTGTGACATCTCCCTCTCCCTGTGCATCTCCCTCTCCCTTTGCATCTCCCTCTCTCTGTGCATCTCCCTCTCCCTGTGCATCTCCCTCTCCCTGTGCATCTCCCTCTCCCTGTGCATCTCCCTCTCCCTGTGCATCTCCCTCTCCCTTTGCATCTCCCTCTCTCTGTGCATCTCCCTCTCCCTGTGCATCTCCCTCTCCCTGTGCATCTCCCTCTCCCTGTGCATCTCCCTCTCCCTGTGCATCTCCCTCTCCCTTTGCATCTCCCTCTCCCTGTGCATCTCCCTCTCCCTGTGCATCTCCCTCTCCCTGTGCATCTCCCTCTCCCTGTGCATCTCCCTCTCCCTTTGCATCTCCCTCTCTCTGTGCATCTCCCTCTCCCTGTGACATCTCCCTCTCCCTGTGACATCTCCCTCTCCCTGTGCATCTCCCTCTCCCTGTGCATCTCCCTCTCCCTGTGCATCTCCCTCTCCCTTTGCATCTCCCTCTCTCTGTGCATCTCCCTCTCCCTGTGCATCTCCCTCTCTCTGTGCATCTCCCTCTCCCTGTGCACCTCCCTCTTGCTGTGTATCTCCCTCTCTCTGTGCATCTCCCTCTCCCTGTGCATCTCCCTCTCCCTGTGCATCTCCCTCTCTCTGTGCATCTCCCTCTCCCTGTGCACCTCCCTCTCCCTGTGCATCTCCCTCTCCCTGTGCACCTCCCTCTCCCTGTGCATCTCCCTCTCTCTGTGCATCTCCCTCTCCCTGTGCATCTCCCTCTCCCTGTGCATCTCCCTCTCCCTGTGCATCTCCCTCTCCCTGTGCATCTCCCTCTCCCTTTGCATCTCCCTCTCTCTGTGCATCTCCCTCTCCCTGTGCATCTCCCTCTCTCTGTGCATCTCCCTCTCCCTGTGCACCTCCCTCTTGCTGTGTATCTCCCTCTCTCTGTGCAACTCCCTCTCTCTGAGCAATTTGCTCTCCCTGTGCAACCCCCTCTCTCTGTGCAACTCCCTTTCCCTGTTCATCTCCCTCACCCTGTAATCTCCCTCCCCTGTGCAACTCCTTCTTCCCGTGCAAATCCCTCATTAATCTAGCCAAAAATTTATGCAATGGAAAATCTTCCTGAATCGCTTGTTTTTCGAAGAAATATGGCAAGTATCGAATTATATTATTGCAATAGTAATCGACGGATTAATTTGCAAAATTGCAAGAAATCCAGTAGAATTCATCCATTTCACTTTTATTAAAACTGTGCCACAACACTTCCTGTTCTCATCTAAAATCTTGCAAATATGATACCTTATTCAAAACAGTGGAGGAGGATTGCGCAAATTCTGAAATCACATCTTGTAATTTTTTTACCAAAGCCTCAACAATAAAGCTAGGGTTATTGAAAAGTATCGATACATTCCATGCATCGGAAAAGTTTTTGCTGATTATCAAATTAAAAAATTGTCGTTTTCGATGACATCCCCAATCCTGAGGAGGTACTTAAGAACTGGCATGAAACCTAATCGGAATTGTAACGGTAACTTCTAATAAAACTCCCATCCCACCAGTGGCGTATAAAAATTTAGGGGGGGGGTCATTGGGCCACACCCTCCTAGGCCCAAAATTAACACGGATGATAAATGAAACGCCGCAGAGCCACCCTCCATCCCCTAGTCATAAAATCTGAACAGTCCCTAGGCCTACTAGGGCGTATTTTTAGAGAAGCCCTCAACTACTGAAATATAGTCTCTGACAGCTTTGGTTTCACTCTAAGGATCACCTATATCTATAAAGGCAATGTACACAGTAACTGCAATAGTATCTTGCCATTAGCCACTATGACTCAAGGTGCAAATTATGGTAATTAAAACGAAAATTTCAGTGATCGAAATAGAAAATTTTCATCGGTGTAGCTTTTGGCTGCGCTGCTGCAGCTCGCCATAATGCCGCAGCCATTACAAATTATTGAAAAAGAAAAATTACCGTACTTCCACCAGAGTATAACTCAAAATATCTGCAGCAGGGCAGAGCTCCCATTTTTTGTCAATAAAACTCAGCTCTGCCCCTCCCCAATTACCATTACAGGAAAATTGTAAATCAGAAGATATAGGTTGTTATACTTTTTGATCATATATACATTTTATTACGCCATATAAAATACATAGGCTAATATAATTCTTTTTCAACATCCTAATTGGCACAAATACAGTTTCTCAACTTTAAAAGAGTTGTGCAAACATAATTGAAATGCGTGGCAATCTTAAATAGATAACAGTATCAGAACACCATGACTTGGACAATTTAAAAAAAAAGGCAAAAAAATCATAAACCTCAAATTCAAGGACAATATTTAAAAACAAATATAAGATAATGCACACAGGTGACACAGCATTTTCTTTATGCAGCTTTTTGGCCAGAACTTTGGCAACATATTTGATCATTTCATTCAAATGATCATAAAAATTTACATATCAGTACTTGTTCAAGTACAGCAGGCTTAACAGTTAACTTGATACAAATCATTCAGTTTGAATTAAGGCCTACTCTGATATTGCTACATACATCTGAAGAAAATCACATGTATTTACCCTTTTTTCTGAAATAAGCCACCTCTGTAAAGTCTGCATAAGATGAGAAGACAGTACTTTCTTAACCAAATTAATAAATGTTTCTTGAATTGTTCAAATACATAGCACTTTAAATTGTCCACGTATTAGAATGTCCACACAGTCAAACATCAGAATCTGAAGTTGCCGTGAATTCATAAGTTTAATTGCGCTGCATTTTTCATTTCAAATTCCCAAATCTGAAAAATAAAATAAAATAATAAATCCATGAGAATCAATCAGCAGAAAGAGCAATTTAGAAATTCATCTTTGTCAATTTCAAAAGTATATATAATAAAATTTATCAATGAAATTTTTTTTTGGTTGCCAGTTTTGAGATGTTGCACAGACGAAGGGCACAGTCAGATAACGGGGCGGTAGTTTGAAATTTGCTAAATAACAACAATATCAGGAAATACCAGTGTTTTCAGTAAGGGGGCGACCATATAATTTACAGGGGGGCTTGGAGTTTTCCTTGGTAGGAAATGATTTATTTCGCGGCAACAACGGCAGTATTCATTTAGTTCAAGCGCTAAGTCCAGAATATTCATTGCGAAATCAAGCAACGCCTTATAAAAAAATACCACTGGCAGGAATTATTTCTTTCAAGACTGCCACAAAACTATTCATTCCCCCAAAACTGAGCAAGAAATTATTTTAAAATATCTAAAAAAAAAACCAATTTCCAACTGTGGCTAAAATATACAATTCGCAGAGAGGGAGCCCCCCCCCCCCCCCGAGAATCGTGTGCCCCCCAGGTGCCCCCCTGCTCGAGACCCCCCCAAGTTACGCCAAGTGCTGCTAATCTGATAACAAAGTACCTGGTACTCTGTGTAATTCGATTTTATATAGGCCTAGGGTTGCTAAGTAAAAGGGGTAGGTAGTGATAGATGGTCAAGAGGACCAGCTAGGGACTTTTCAAGGCTTTTCATGGTTTGACAGTTCTTTGGCACCATGCCAATTTTTGCCGACTGAAGTTTTCTGTGAGATTGCCCCGTGTTTTCTGCCAGAAAAACATAGACTTCACACAGTACCATTGTAAACTGTACTCACCTTATTCTCAAGGATTTTCAGACTCCTTTGCATGATTGTACATCACATAAAATGCCAAAATGCCCAGAAGTTTGTTGAACATCATCATGCCCACGTTTCAGCAGCCTGCCTGCAATGCTTGACCTGATTTCTGCTGACAGAGGACGCCACAAGGAGGCCTACTGACTCGTGGCGCCCCTATATTTTATTATTTTTCTTCGTGACGTCACTTCAGTATCCGCAATGCGGCGCTGAGAATACCCGCATTCGTCTTTAAACATTTTATTTGAAATATGTTTATACTTGAAAATTAATGTACCAGGTGTGAGAAAATAAAATAAATCTAAATCTTGCATTTTGTCAGATGTAGATCATATAGGCCTAGGCTAGTTAGCCTGACCTAATCAGCATAGTGAAGAAGTGCAGGAAATGCTTCAAAACAGCATATAATACATGTATTTGAGTTGGCCTAAATCTGCCAAAATGTTACTATTTCACAATTAACCTGGTCGGATACTGTGGGCATTAGCTGGATATTGTCTGAGGTGATCCTTGTTTAGATTCCACCCTACAATAGACAAACAAATGAGTTTGGACGCTCTGTCCCTAGCCCCCTCTTATTTGTTGCCATGACAACCATCCACAGTGGATGCCCTAACATCGAGTGGCTAATTTGACAATATATCATGCAAAATGCCCATGCATCGCGCGTATGGCAAATATTGTGCAGGCCTGGGCTAGAGTTCAGACAAGCAATTACAGGGGTCGGGCGGGGGTTGTGGGCTATAGGCCTATGCCGGCTCTCTTAGTTTAGAATATAGGCCTATCCTCATCCTAAGCCTCCCCCCTCTATATTGTTATTAATATCTTGGCAGAATAGAAGAACTAATAGATCCTACGTGTGGGCTAACGATTCAATGATTTTCAAGCATTATTCAACTCCCTATTTATAAGTGACAGCAAGGAAAAGAAAAACAAAGCTTCAATTGGTTAATTTTAAACGAAAAGATGAATAGATTGGGAGGATGTATGTCGTTCCATTTCTTTTTCCTAAATTGGAGCAGACATAAAAACATACATAGGATTATAGTATAAGGACTATACCCCCGTCCTGATCCTGCAGTGACATCACTTGTGATTACACATCACCCAACATCTCTGAATAAAGTTGAACAAATATTACACCAGCATAGTGTTCAAGAAGACACTCAAGGAATCCCTTTAAGACCAAAATGAGAAAAATCTGTTTTATTTTAAAAATTTGGCTTATCACACTGTCATTTTTGGTGTCACCACTCCGAAGGCCCGCCACTCCGAAGGCCCGCCACTCCGAAGGCCCGCCACTCCGAAGGCCCGCCACTCCGAAGGCCCGCCACTCCGAAGGCCCGCCTGCCCGAAGGCCCGCCACTCCGAGGTGCCCTCAGGGCATCTGGAGTCTGAGGTGCCCCCAGGGCACCCCTTACGATTGTCTCTAGAGGCCCGCTATTCCGAGGGCCCGCCAGTCCGAATTCGAAGTGCCCTGAGGGCATCACCACGTTGTGATCTATCTTACTGTCTATCTATCTATCTATCTATCTATCTATCTATGTCTCTGTCTTTATCTATGTGTCTGTCTCCATTTATGTCTCTGTCTGACTGTCTCTGTACATGCAGGCCTATGTCTGAGGCTCTGGATGGGGGGGTTATAGGGGACAGGAAATTCAAAAGTAAAATGGCCAAGGGACAGGGAATTCAAGATTAAAATTGTCAAAGGCCATGGGGGACATTTAAACCAATCCAGAGCTGAGAACAGGGATTTCAAAATTCCTTTTATTTGGAAAAATTGTAAAGGGACAGGGAATTCAAAAGTAAGATGGCCAATGGACAGGGGGACGCAAAACCCCATCTGCTATTACGAAATGACTTAGACCCCGAAGCCGAGTACATAAAGTCAACTAGTGAATAGTTAGCTTTCCAAGCAGCAAGTTGATGTTTGGTCAAGTCAAGCCAGGGCCGTAGCTGAGCTGAATCCTTGGGGGGGGGGGGCAGAGACTGGTCCAGGGCATGTGCACGCCGGAAAACCTTGGAAATTTTGAAATTTTTACATGTAAAGTACCTTTTTTGGTAAAATTCTAGGGGGGGGGGGCAGCTGTCCCCCTTGCCCCTCTGCAGGCTACGGCCTTGCAAGCCAGAGTTGGGACGGCTACAGTCATTGTTGCATAACTTTGCCAATTTTTATCTAGCAGAAATAGTTTTGGCATCATTTTCAACAGCTTAGAAAGCACAATATGCACACCACACTCTTTTTGGACAGTTGAAGTTCTTGCCAAGCAAGTCAGAGTCACAACTTCCGAGGGGAGTAGCAAAAAAAGTAGGCTGAATGCGAATATTCTCATATCAAAAATATGTATTACTACTTGTAAACATTATTTCTGCGGTTTTTTAGAAAAGTGGATGGAAGAGTTTTTTTGCTACAAGGTCTAAAATATAAAATGATGGTCAATTTGTAGTATTTTTACGGATTCCGTCAATAGCCGTGTCACAGCTTCCGAGGGATGTAGCAGAAAAAGTAGGCTGAATGTGAACCTTCTCATATCAACAATCTGTGTTGATATTTGTAAACATTGTTTATGCAGTTTTTTAGAAAACTGGATATAACAGTTTTTTTCCTACAGGGCCTCAAATAGACAATGAGCGTCAATTTTCCATTATTTTTACTGATTCCGTCAATAGCCTATCACAACTTCCGAGGGATGTAGCAGAAAAAGTAGGCTGAATGCGAACCTTCTCATTATCAAAAATCTGTTTTACTATTTGTAAACATTATTTCTGCAGTTTTTTAGAAAAGTGGATGGAACGGTTTTTTTCCTACAGGGCCTCAAATAGACAATGAGAGTCAATTTTCCATTATTTTTAGCGATTCAGTCAATAGTCGTGTCACAACTTCCGAGGGATGTAGCAGAAAAAGTAGGCTGAATGTGAATATTCTCATATCAAAAATCTGTTTTACTATTTGTAAACATTATTTCTGCAGTTTTTTAGAAAAGTGGATGGAACAGTTTTTTTGCTACAGGGCCTCAAATAGAAAATGAGCATCAATTTTCCATTATTTTTACTGATTCCGTCAATAGCCTATCGCAACCTCCGAGGGATGTAGCAGTAAAAGTAGGCTGAATGCGAACCTTCGAATTATCAAAAATCTGTTTTACCATTTGTAAACATTATTTATGCAGTTTTTTAGAAAAGTGGATGGAACAGTTTTTTTCCTACAGGGCCTCAAATAGACAATGAGCGTCAATTTTCCATTATTTTTAGCGATTCCGTCAATAGCCGTGTCACAACTTCCGAGGGATGTAGCAGAAAAAGTAGGCTGAATGCGAACCTTCTCATTATCAAAAATCTGTTTTACTATTTGTAAACATTATTTCTGCAGTTTTTTAGAAAACGGATGGAACAGTTTTTTTCCTACAGGGCCTCATATAGACAATGAGCGTCAATTTTCCATTATTTTTAGCGGTTCCGTCAATAGCCGCGTCACAACTTCCGAGGTATTGATTTGATTTGATTTGATTTATTTATTCAAAATAACAACATATGAACAATACAAAAACAATGGGAGTTTAAGTAAAAATTACAACGTAACTCCCACTAACTGGCAGAATTAAACATTTTCAAATTAGTTATAAAATTCTTGATTGACACTGAATTAATAGTTCTTTCATCTAAATTATTCCATTTATTTACAATTCGCCGTTTTCCAATCACTGGGTAAAATACCATCACGTAAGGATTGATTATACATTCTGGAAAGGGGATCAACAATATGTGCAATAATTTTCTTTAAAAAATACACTGTGATACCATCAGGACCTGGGGATGAATTGTATGTAGCAAAAAAAGTAGGCTGAATGCGAACCTTCTCATTATCAAAAATCTGTTTTACTATTTGTAAACATTATTTATGCAGTTCTTTTTGAAAAGTGGATGGAACGGTTTTTTTCCTACGAGGCCTCATATAGACAATGAGCGTCAATTTTCCATTATTTTTACTGATTCCGTCAATAGCCGTGTCACAACTTCCGAGGGATGTAGCAGAAAAAGTAGGCTGAATGCGAACCTTCAAATTATCAAAAATCTGTTTTACTATTTGTAAACATTATTTATGCAGTTTTTTAGAAAACTGGATTGAACAGTTTGATTGCTACCAGGCCTCAAATAGAAAATGAGCATCCATTTTCCATTATTTTTTCTGATTCCGACAATAGCCGTGTCACAACTTCCGAGGGGTGTAGCAAGAAAAGTAGGCTGATTGCGACAATTCTCATAATCAAAAATATGTTTTACTATTTGTAAACATTATTTCTGCAGTTTTTTAGAAAACTGGATGGAACAGTTTTTTTCCTACAGGGCCTCAAATAGAAAATGAGTGTCAATTTTCCATTATTTTTACTGATTCCGTCAATAGCTTATCACAACTTCCGAGGGATGTAGCAGAAAAAGTAGGCTGAATGCGAACCTTCTCATTATCAAAAATCTGTTTTACTATTTGTAAACATTATTTATGCAGTTTTTTAGAAAACTGGATGGAACAGTTTTTTTCCTACAGGGCCTCAAATAGACAATGAGCGTCAATTTTCCATTACTTTTAGGGATTCCGTCAATAGCCGTGTCACAACTTCCGAGGGGTGTAGTAAAAAAGTATCATGAAGTGCCCCATTTGTAATTTCACAAATTTGTTTCAATATTTGTTGACATTATTTATGCAGATTTTCATAAAGGTTAATGGAGCCATTTTCATTTACCATGAGTTCTTCAGACCAGCAATGAGCTCCGAATTTTCAATTTTCACTTTGATTTCAACTTTGAAACCATCACAAGTTTAGAGGGGTGTAGAGAAAAAAAATATTGTGAGCAATCTCCTTTGTTTTATAGATTTAAGTAGCTAAAGACCTAAATAACAATTACCGAAAATATGAAAAACCTGACTGCAAGTTTATTTTTCGAGTCACCTGTAGCCCTTGGCCTTAAAGATTGATTTAATCCATCCATACATTATACTAGCATATGACAAGTCCAAGAAATGCCCCGGATACTTGTGTTTTGATATATCTGTCACAGATTCTATCAAATTTGACAGTTGACTATGAAAAACCTTTTCTCAAAATTAACAGTTATTGTTTGGTGGTGTTAGTTCTATAATCAGCAGATTCTTACATATTTTTATTTCATGTCTAACTGCTAAAATCAAACATAGTAACAAACCATGTATAACAGTTTGTGATCAATTGGAATTGGTCATATGACTTTGGAATAGACTCCCACTGGTTTTGTATTTCTTCAAAATATGCAAATACTGTAAAAGAGAAAATATTTTGCATGGCAAAACATTATCAAAATAAGTGAGATGCACAAGGTCAACTATTGCATTTGCACCATATCTGTGTGTTATTTGCAAAATGGCTCTTCTTCTGCAATCTCCAAATTCAAATTGCATACGCTTGTATTGTCTTATAGGGTATTATTGTTATACATACGCGTGTTTGGCCTGGCCTTTTCTGAAACTTTCCTGGCATTTAGAACTGCGCTTTATGGATAGACTCTACGGTAAGGTTTCATGATCAAAGTTTGCTCCAGACCAAAGTATGGACCCTGAGATTAACTTCCCGATACCTGCAGCAACTTGTCTTCATTGTCCTGAGGAAGTCCTCAAGGCTTCCTGATCTCTTCAGCATCCCTGGAAGCATCCCTTGAAGCATCTCTGGAAGCATCTCTGGAAGCATCCCTGGAAGCATCCCTGGAAGCATCCCTGGAAGCATCCCTGGAAGCTTCTGCACTGCAGACAGCTTCCAGAATGTTCCAGAAGTATTGCTGAAGGAATGCTGAATGTGCAGAAGGCATTGAGGGAACAGTGCAGAAATTGTCAAGAAGTTATAAGGAAGGGTTAGGAGCATAATAATAAGTGGCCCGATGTGACCCGCTGTGTTTTGGCCAGTTGTGCACGTCGGAGTTTACAACACTGGAGCTAAATAATAAGGCACTCAGCACTCAGAGGTCTCACGAAGAGCCAAGACAGCACACAGAACCCTTTATACTCCCTCTTCCCCCACTTTCCCCAATTTGGTCCCCGCTTATTCCTCCTGGCCCCGACTTACCACCACATACCCACTTGCCCCGACTTACCCCCTCTTCTACCCCCTTCTACCCCCACTTAGCCCCAATTCCCCCACTCGCCCCGCTTCCCCTGCTTGCCCTGCCTCCCTCCACGTCCCACCCATTTACCCGACTTTCCCCCTCTTTCCCCCAGTTCCCCCACCTAACCTCCTCCTTTCCCCCAATTTCCCCATGCACCTTTCTCTCTCACTACCCCTATCAGGGTCGCTTGATTTAAATTCAAATGATTTAAATCATGATTTAAATTAGTGATTTTTTATTAATGATTTAAATTCAAAAGCACAATATGTTAGAAAACTGCAAATAGTTTGTGTAGAAATGCTATAATGCATCAGTTGACACCTTCACACTTGAATTTGTAAGGAATTACAGCTAGGATGCAGTTAGCAGTGTGGTTTTTGGCTTACTTTCATCCAGTTTTATATGCAATCCAATATCTCCTCTGTTATGCACCAAATTCCTAATCTCATGCCAAAAGTATCACGCATTAAACAATCAAACAACAATAGCAAACAATAGTCATTATAAAATGCTGTTTCTGCGGTCATCGTTAGTAATTTCAATCATTCATTTGCTCCAAAATATGAAATTCTATGTAGAGTGGCTCTCCAACTATTCAAAAATTGTGACTTTGGAATAGGATCAAACCCTGTTAGGTCTCTTTTGAAAGCCAAGTAAAACTTTTCCTGCTTCATTGGTCAATAGAAGACCAAAAAAATTGACAAAATTCCGAACTTGATTTGATGTAAAGTTCATATTCTGAGGGAATTTGTTCAGCTGGAAAAATGAAAAAATATGAACGATCTACAACTTGAATTTCAATTTGATTACAAGACTTTTGGGGAGTGATATAAAAAATAAAAAGAGGTTATCATTTATCATGACTTTAAGTTTATTGAAAACCGTCATATTTGAAAAAATACGATAGCTTGATTTGAATCCATTTTAAATAAAAAAAATCTGATTTAAATCAAATAAATCCAATTTTTTAGATTTAAATCGGATTTTTTTTTCAACCCTGGCCCCTATTGAACAGCATTTTCTTATGTTGGCGTACCCCATAGGGTTGGGGATGTGACCTGTCATGAGGCCTGCATGACGACATCAATGCCGAATTTGCTGAAGATAATGGTCATGTTGCTGTGTTATGGACCATTCATTGTCAGCCTTTTCCAGGTCTTCTGCCATACAGTCCAGTGTACCTGAGCCTCTGCCAGAGCCGAGGGAGGGCTACGTTTGTGCAAAAATGCAATAAACCAATGTGCAGCAACCTATGAGGGTGTTGGATAATGATAGTGTATACAGAAGTGCTGAAAAAGATCATTTAATACTTATTATATATCTGCCTACAATGACACTTCCAGTTTTTTCCCTTGTGACAACTTGAGGTTGATTAATTCAATGGCTGTAAGTTGTAAGTAATTATAACAAAATGAACAAACTTCAAGATAGAATGTTCTCTCCAATACTCAGAAAACCAGAAATGGCTAATCACATTGAACCTGCAACAGCACAATTTGCAGGAATTATAATTTTAGTTGTGTTACACAGACAGTTTGCCATGTACATGTTTCAAAGACTTTAATTCACTGAACAATCAATACATCTGGACAATTGTAATACCATGCACTATTGTCATTATTATTGATCCTTCAACTAAACTGGTGCTTTCTTATACAGGCCATTATGGCTGGGATGACTGCCAAAGAAAGGCCTGTTATCAATCAGAAACTCATTTGGATTTGTCTGTGGTGTTATTTTATGTCTGTGGTGTAACAACACATTTTCTTATTGAGTTTTATGATGCAATAATGTACACTCAGGAAGTACAATATACAGACACTAACTTATAGACGGGACGTAGAGCCGCAGGCTCGCCGAGCGAAGCGAGGCGTCCCGTCCCTTATGACAAACATGTGTGGATCCAGATCAGATGGTTCAATAAAAAATTTTGATTCAGACATCCCATAATATGATCCTTACTCTTTTTTCTCGTCACGTACGAACGTGACAACGTCGGCAAATTTGTTTCTTTTATAAATTGTTTGTTTGTGTCTTGATAAATAAAAAAATCTGAACAATCCTGATAGAACTCTGTTAAAACAAACTGTTTTTACCAGTAGGATTCTCTCGGAGGTTTTATTCGTGAATTTTCGCCATTCTCGGCAATCCGTTGACAACCATAGTGACGTCATCTGTGACGTCATCGATGCACGATCGGGTGGCCGGGTTTCGCGTGACGTCATCATTTCGATCAAATAATTTCCCGCGCCCTGCAGAAATGTGTGTGTGCAACAGGATTGAACATGTTGAAGACACGACGCTACCTATGCTCTCAAGGTAAGAACAGCGCCAAACACGTAGTAAAATCGAGACAACTTGCAACATTGGTAGGTCAGCTGCTGGAGCAGGTGTTCTGTCTTAGACTCAGTTCTAGCATGGACGATCGTCGTCAAAATTCTCACAAAAATGGCACCAAAACACCACAAAAACTTGATATGCAAAATGGCTAATCTATCCGTGATCAGTATGTGTAGGCTCTTTCTACTGTGTGACCTGCAGATGCTGACGAAGTTCAACTGTTCTCGATGTTGTCCAAAATGGGTGGGACTCAACATGGACGAGCGCCGATATCATATTACGGCAGGAGGTACAGGGGTTGCTCTAGGCCCCCAGAAACCAACAGTTACAGTAGCTTACAGTCGCCCCCCCCCCCCCCTCCCAGGCCTCTGTATCCTGTAACCACACCAGTGCCTAGTACGGTAAATTATAAAAGCCCTATATTCAGTGCCCCCCTCAGGTCAAAAATTATCTTTATGGTTACAGAAATTCGTTTTCTTCTGTCAATCACTTTGCATGGTCAGGGTGAAGTTCTGTCATAAATTACAGCACAACCAAGGCTTTGTACCAAATAATATGGGCAATATCCTTGTTTTAAAAATATAGCAACGGCAGATCCATGATTTTTTAATGAAGGGAGAGGGTGTACTAAATAGCAGCAAAGGGAAATCAAAATCATCTAATGATTATTAAATGGTAGAGCACAACGAAGCCTATTGTTTTTCATGAGTATTATGATGATAAAATTCATGATTGGTAGGCCTACTGTCATAAAAAACGTTGGCCCTACGGATTTTAGTCTGCAGTATTTTGTAGGCCAGAATTATTCTCATGCCTGCTAAACAAAGGGTTTCATCAAATATCTAATCATTGCGGCGCACTGCGAGTCAAGACTACCAAGTTTTATTCAGGAGATGCCCTTACTGAAACAATAATTTCAAAGGAAATTTAGGCCCCCCTCTGTACACACCACTACTGCACTAGTTCTTCACCAAGTTTTAAAATTATAATAGGCCTATATCAATTTTTTAAAATATGTTTGAGAGTCAATTATAAAAAAGCATAACCAGTTGACTTCTACTTAGCTTAATTCTCACCATGGATACTTGAACATAGGCGTATAGAATATATGCATTATTCTATAATTATGCAAAAATAACATAAAGTATTTACCTTCACTAAGACTCCATAGCCATGATGCAGAGAACTGTCTCTCATATCAAGACATCTTGAACTGAATGACCAACACCAAAACGGCCCTAGTTATATACCATTCAAAGTGTTCAACGAGTGTCATCTTGATTGCAATTGCCTGAGGTCCTGCCACATTTTAAAAAAAATGCTCACCTAATAGCAATCAGCTTTGGCAGGTTACATACCATTCAAACTGATTAACTAGTGTCATCTCAATTGCAATTGCCTGAACTCCTGCCAACTTTGAAAGGACAGCTCACCTGATTGCAATCAGCTTTGACAGTTCACCTGAACTTGTGTCACATTAGATATCCAATTAAGTTGATTACATATAATAGGTGACAAATTAATTTCAATCTGACAGATCAATTCCCTGAGTGGTGTTAGGCTACTACTAAGCCTGATTGTCAACAGTTTTTTAAGATGATCACAAATGGGTGTCAACTGTCAAAATGAAAGGCCCTATTAATCAAGTGAATTAAAGAAACAGTAGTATGGACGATTCATATAATCATATAATAATGGTATTATTGATTATCGATATAAAAACAACTGTTAAAACTGTCACACTTTCTATTTGTTTTGTTATAATTTTTATATCTTTTAGCTACTGAGCATCCTCATTTAAAAGTTTTGTTTCTGTAATTGATTGTTAGCAACAATTGGACAAATTGGACAAATTACACCAATCATTAATTAATGTTGTAATTGAAACATAATATTATAATTATGATTTCAGACAGAAAAAGTCATAGGCCTATCTGAATGAAGACCACTGTATGAGGAGGAGCTTTCAGGTAAAAGTGACCACAGGGGCTTCTGAACCAAGTTTGTGCAAATACATTATAGAATATAATAAAGGGAAATCACGAAATTCTGACATCACTCCATTCAAGCTGCTATTTCGTCAATTCAGTCAACAATTGACAACCCATACTTGATACCATAAATCATTAGGGTGTCAGACATCTACTGTGTAAATTTCATACCTGTGCAGTGTAAATTGGCTTCAGAGGGAGGTCCTGAACAGCTGAATTCATTAACAAACAAGGATTACGATTATGGTTGGGAACCGTGGTGTTTATCACTCTTGACGTCATGTACTGTTGTCATAGCAGCTGAACTTAAAAGGCAGAACCAGGGTGCGGAACAGGACGGGATGCTTGGGACAGCATTTGATGTGTCTGAATTGACAGTTGGACACAGCTTCACAACCGTTGCACATAAATGGCATACCCCTTTATAGAAAGCTCAGACAATTATCTGTTCTTGAAAAGCCTTCAGTTCTCCGTAGTCCTAGCTATTCATGTTTGATTTTAATTAATCATTTTTCAATCTTTCGATTTATAAATTGATTAATCAGTCACACAAATTCACACTACTGATAAATAGACCTAATACTAGGTATAAAACAATATGTGCATCGATCTTTGGAACCATATATAGAGTTTATAGGGCCTACAGGCTTATGAGTGAGTGAGTGAGTGAGTTTGTGTTTTACGCCCCATCAGCACCGGTGTGGGCTATTTAGAGGCAACCCTACAGGCTAATGAAATAAGATTTATAATCATCAATTGTGTGGTAAGAAAATCTTTAAAAGGGATCAAATCCTGCTGCCATAGTTATACTTTTGGCAAATGTAGTACCAAGGAAGTATTTTTAATCTTTGATAGTACGGAAAAAGATAACAGGAAATTGTATTGTCACCACTGATCATTAGGGGAGCTGTTGCAGGGAAGAGCTCACCCAGTTTTCTGATCAAGGGAGTTCAGCTCCCCCCCCCCCCCCCCCTCCCACTTACGTCACCTCTGTGGGACACAAATAGTAGTACTGTCAATTACAGACGAAAGTCTTTGTGAAATCCAAAATTCCAATGGCGTCGTTATTGCAGTTATAAATATATGTCAAATCAATGTTAAAGATCTGTATAAACACTGCCAAATTTCAAGAAAAAATTTGATTATGCAGCATATGCCATGAATTAAAAAAATACAAACATTTAGGCCTACAATAATTGTCACTAAAATACTTGTCTAAAGTCAGAACTCCACAAAACTCAAAACTGCAGTCAAAACGGCTAGGGGGGCACTGGAGATTTTTTTTTAAATTTATAAATAATTTCTAGGTCAGTTTTGGTGAAATAATAAATTCTTATTTCTGGTAGGAGTTTTTCTTAAGAAGGCGATGCTTGATTTAGGAATGAATATTCAGGGACTTCACGCGCCTGAAATAAATAAAATTTTATGGCCACCGTTACCGTGAAATAAATAATTATTGTATAGCCCCCCTATAGACAAAAACGGCTACAGACAAAAATGGCTACAGACAAGAACACCTAAGACTTTGACTGTCTTTCAAAAACTGCTACAGCAAATTTTCTGATTGCATGCCATTTTAAAAACGGCTATTGACCATTACCAAAATGGCATTGTTCAATTTACTTTGTCTCGAAATTGAGAGAGAAGAAACATGGATAAAACAGTTTTAGAGCCTCTGAACTTCTGAAGTGCTCTGAACTTAATTAGCATTGATTGGCATCCAGTTTGTCCCTTACAGATGATTGAATTATTACAAAGTACAAAGAGATTCTGCTCACCTGCTCACAGTCAGCAGTGAGCGATCAGTGCAATGAATACATGTATGTAGGCCTGTGCCTACTTGCTACGTTTGATATTAGCTGAGTGATGATCTGTTGTCCCTAAATGCAACAGATGAAGCAAAAATGCTATGTATTTAGTGTGTACAGAATATTAGAATCAAGTATCAATTAAATCGCCTGTTATGATTTGGGGGTCTGTGGAATTCATAGACCTGGGTGAATTTCATTGACTGACCTCCATGACTGAAAGCACAAGGGTAATCTGAATTATGAAGTCTTCATTGCCATTCTGGATTGCCTAGAATTGACTGAGCTATTTTGAAATAATATGATTTGAATTATCTTGGAAGTGATGAATTATTACCTGTTAATTACCTAACTAAGGCCTAACATATATATATATATATATATAGGATTTTATTAACATAAAAAAAGCAGTACATTTGCATTGTAGGAATAATTAATTTTTTTATTTGATTTTATTCAGCCTGCATTGGAGAGAACATAATTAAAGAATAAATAAAGAGATAAAAAGACACTAATCAATTTAATAAATATAGAGACACTAATCAATGTGAAATTGTATTTTAAAAATTGTAGGCCTAATTGTAATTTTAAAAACTGGTGTTTTTTTTTGCCATTTTCTGGTCGAAAAAAATATCTGAATCTCTCTCTGGACATACTCTTACTCGTCCGGACATAGGCCAAGGGAGATTGATTTTTGAATACTATTAAGCAGGAGCTATCAGGCAGAATATATTTGTATGCATTCTGTCATTCTGATTTACCCCTAATTGTCAATTTGTCAAGATTGCTCTTCAGCTGTCAGCACAGATAAACACAATAGCATTTGACTGAATGGGGTGAAATGACCTCCTGAAGGTGTCAAAAGAAGCAGAGCATATTGAATTGCAATCAAGATTGTTTAATTGCATCATGTTCTCCGTGACTTAAAAGCATTGCTAATTGCTCTCTGTCTTAGCCCAGTTAGCTGCCTTGTGGCTTGGCTGGCTATTGGCAGCCTTGGTCAACGTCCTGCTCCGTCCCATGTGCTAGTCCGGGTTTTAAAGTTCGTGACGTCATTGTCACTGTCATGGCGGCCAGGAGGGAAGACGGCTCGCATTTTGGATGAATAAAGCAGAAATACAATCATTGTAGACGTTTTTTGGAGACAGACCTTAAGGCAAGTTGTGATATGAGTCATATTCTAAGGCTGTGGTATATTTTTGTTTATGTAAACGCCCATTATTGAAGAATTGTGGCAAAACTTCCCTCATCTTGACAACTGTCAAATCCCAATCATAATCGTAATGCAGTTGAGAAACATATTCTTGAACTTTGAACTCACAACAGTGGTGCTGTGGTTGTCGCACAGGGATGATATTTTGCACAATTGTTTTCTAGGTTCTGTTACACATTATTCTATGATATGACGCTCCTATCTTTATAAATTTTCCCCCAAAAGCAGTTTTCTTGACAGCATGTTGTTTTTGCGTGAATTCCCTTTATATTATAATATGTTAATGTCATGTACATTGGTTGAGAAACCCCTGTGTAAATGACTACTTTAACACATATAAGACTATTTCATTGCTGTGGCTGATCAAAATCGATTGCAGAAGTTCTCATTTAAGCTGACTTCTCTATAGACTTTTCTTGCTGTCTGCTTAATTATGGATATGATGATGTGTCACATCATGTGTGGTAGTTATCTACTCTTTTGTAACTTATATCTGATTCACCAGTAAATTAGTTTTAATAGCAAATAAAATTTAATGTTGTTCTCATGTTTTCCACTGTTTTTTTTTTAATAAAAAAAAAAATTTATTCAGCTTTGTATTTTTTTTTTCAGTTTGACGTACACAATGCAGCCCGACATTATGGTTTTACATTGTCTGGACTCTGGAGGCAAAGAACTTAAAATGAAGACATCAAAAATGCAGATACCCGGTAATTATCGCATGTCGAGTGATAGTGTCAACTAGGCCAGCTGTCGATGTAAAAAAAAAGTTTGGTACTTGAGAAAAAATGACTCAAATGAATCTTGAGCTTCCAATCTTTCTTTTGCCTATTGAAGTCTGTCAAAAAAGCCCATTTTTAGTAATTTTAGAACAAAATTATCAAAGTTTCTCACAGTTCTTGTTTACCAGTGACAGATGGCTAAGTGCACTGGTCTCGACCCTAGGCTAGCATGAAAATTTTTTTTAAAAGTTAAATTTACATCAAATTTGTAGACTTTTCAGTTTATCCATGTAGTTTGAACTTAAGTTATTTTGAAATTTTCTGGTGAAATGGCACAAATTGGTACTGCGACTCAAATAGTGGTTTGGCTTATTATATATATATATATATATATGTGTTTATTTAACATACTAAATTTTTTTTTCAGCGCTACATTGGAGGAAGAATGACAGAAATCACATTTGGACAAAATTAATAAAAGATTGTTAAATGAAGCTGCTCCCAAGTATTTTCAATTTCAAGATGCATACATGTGTCAATAGTTTCATTAAAATGAATGAGTAGTTTCCAATGAAATTGTTCTTTCTCTCCAATGCTAGAAAAAAATAAATGAAAAAAATAAAAGTACTTGTATATTTGAATGCATATATGATACATGTTTTGGCATGTACACTGTATCAGTTGCAATATACCTGAAAGTTGTCATAAAAATTAAACTGCTGAGGCATGTGAATCTAATCAAAGTTTAAATTCTCGAATTTTAAAATGTGTGAGCTTCATGAAGTGCTTAAACATGTGATTTTCATCAAACCTCCGACTGATGAATTGTTTTCTTAGGTTTCTGACACTTCAATAGTATGACTTATTTGAGTCAATTGGGATATTATCATGTTCTCAGCTTCTGAATGTCTCCTGGAAAGCTGGTGTCACTGCAGGAGTGCAGATGAAAAAATTGTGAATTGCTGGAACAAATTTTTGAAGATATTTGATTTTCGTTGGCATATTTAGGTTATGTTCATTCCAGATTTCAGGGTAGGCTAAGGCTCTCTTGTGTTCATCAGGATCAACATCTTTTCAGAATGTTTTGTTTCCACAACAGTTCAATTTTAATTGTTATTCGTAAACAGAATGTCTGGAAACTAAAATTATCTTTACGTTGTACTTGAATTAAATAGTGTCAAAGCAGTGAATTTCATTATGCAAAATTGTAACAAATTATTATGATGAAGGTTTGATAAGGTCGATGTCTTTTTTTGTTTTGTGTTTTTAGCCTGCAGCTCTGTTCGTGAGCAAATGGAGTTTCAATTAATGTGTGGATGAAAATCTATTTTCGAATATTAATTCCTTTATTATAGAACATTGTTGACCAAACGATTATTTACACGTCCCGTCTTCTATGCTGCGGCATTATCATATTATCTAAAATAAGGTTTACCAAGTGTAAGGAAGCTGCATTTTAATTAACGTAGTGATTCTGAGTTGACAATTTCTTGAATTCGTCTGTGGTGTTACATGTTGTCTGTGGTGTAACGATTTACCATACATTCCGTGGTGTAACATGGTAGTATTCTCTTTGCCATTCCAAATTGGTACATTCCTGGGCCATTAGACATGAGATGACTCTCAGACACAGAGACATAGACAGCATATGGGAATGGTGAAGGAAAATTTTACAAATTAATGTCTGTATTCACTTCAGAAAAACTGAAAGACAATCTCACGATTAAAAAAACTGAATATTCACACATTTGTGGAATAATTTAAAAATTAAAAAGAGGAATACATCTTTATAACAGTACTGGGGTTGACAAGAACACAGAATCTCCTTGTTGCAACACTTGGATACTTCATTTTCATTCCCCAGTCTGTGTCATCCTAGCAAATATGTGACGTAACACCAAAGACATGTTAAGAGTGACTTGTCAATTTCAGCTGCGGATAGAAAAATAACTATCAATGTTTAAGGTGGCTCGATACTCGTGAACTTTCCAAGATAGGATTTCTTAAAAACAGTTTAGAATGATTCAAAATATAGTTTATAGCAAGGATATGTAAACAAAAGTGGTCGCTACCAGCCTTTTAAAAAAAATATTTGGGGTTATGTAACAGAAAGTCAGTCCACGCAAACCTGAAAAACTAAATTTTTTTCTTATTTTTCCTACTGTGAAGTTTGTTCTGCCATTCAGTGGTCATGCATCACATATTATGCAATGAAGCATGAAATTAAAGAAGACACTTTCATGAAAAAGGTGATTACAATTTCAAAGAGATATATTTAGTTTAAAGGACTTTCCAAGGGGCTCGGAATATAAGTTTCGATTTTAACAATTTTAACTTTTTTTATAAACCATGGCGCTAAAAAAAATTGACGAGATAGGATTGTTCAATTCTTTGTCATTTATTTCCAAAAGTTGTTGGGAACAACATGATGACATAGACAAGCCTTTCTACCGCACTTCAACTTGATATAAACATTTATTTATATCACAAAGTCATTTTTCAGAAATTAGACCTGCTTGCCGAAAATCGCCTGTAAAAATTTTGTGTTTTGAGTATCGAGTTGAATCTCCGGCTGTAAATAGTACTCTTCATGGCGCATCTAATGCTCCAAACGAGAAGTCTCTAACCCCAATAGAAGTGGCGCAAATTGCAAACGAAGCGGCCGACGCATGAAATTCTCAAAATTTAAAAAAACTCTTGAAGCAGTGTCAGCAGAGTGGTGACGTTACCATAGAATAATCTGATAGGGCCTGACTGGCTGCGCGTAGATGTGCTCAGATGACGTCATTACACGAGTAGCGAGCCACCTTAAGGTGACTCAAGCGTGGTACACTGCACATACTTCTGAGCAGCCTGGTTGCCTAGCAACATAGCGTCACAACTGCTGCAGGCCCTGAAACAGTTGTGACGTTACCATTTTCTGTTCTCTTTTTTTTTTTAACAGCATGACAGCCAGTAATTTGATATTTAAATGAGATCTAATGCAGCTAGAAGCATAATTATTTTTTTTATTGAATGCAGTAACATCTATTCTAAGGTAGTTTAAAGTTTCAGCTTCTCAGCTTTATCCAATAAATTTTCTCAGTTAATTTCAGTCAACTGTGTCAAAAGTTGTCTTTATTTATTTAAATTGACATTGGCACAGTTATGGTACTGCAGTAAAAAAATGACTCGGTGAATTTTTTTTATTTTTAGCCATTTGTTTGACAATAACTTGTTTATGATATATGAAAATTTTTAAAAAAATCTGTATGATCGTTTTCCTAAAATTTGATTACTGCAAAAATTGATGGATGCAAAATCTGCAATTAATTAGTGTGTTGGTGCCCTTTGAGCTCTTACAGAATAAAGCATTTTAACCTTTTTCTTCAAATTTACGGCAAATGTATTGGTGTAAATCCTTGGGAAGACATTTCTGATGTTTTTGTGTGACAAATGCATGTAATTCTTTATTCTGTGGTACATAACCAAAAACTCAATTTATGACTTTAGCAGTTATTAGGCAAAACATGCTGTTACCATGGCAACCAAACGAGTCGGTGAAATTTTTTTGTTTTTCATTTTTGAAATGTATGGGTCCCATAGAGTACCTGTGCACAATTTTAGAAAAATCTGTATGATCTAACTACCATGCTTGAGTCACCGTAAGTGCAGCACTAATTACTGTGTATACTCCGAATCCCACACTACAGGACAAAACAAAAATTTGTCAAATTAAAAGTAGTTTATATTTTAAAATTCTGCATCATGAAAATGCCCAATTAGCGTGAAATGACCCGCTTGCATGTTATTTTTACTCTCTGCTTACCAAACTACCAGGGATTATAGTATATGACGGTAATACCTTGAATGAGTTCTGACATGAGTGACCATGACCTACTTCTGTGACCTGGGTGGCCATATTTGTGAAAGACTTGTGTACACCATACCTCCATATTCATTAATTCTAGGATCACCAAACTGACAGAGATTGTGTATGACAGCAAGACCTTGAACGAGCTCTGACATGTGTGACGTTGACCAATTTTATAACCTTAATTTTGTATCTTTAATTTATACTAGCATACGATTCTCATTGAGTTGAAGGTGGTGGAAAATTTGAGGGACTATTGTATGACAACAAATAATTCCTATGCATGATACAAATAAATCCAAAGACCATAGGCTATAATGGAGTGTATTGCAGTGGGTTGGGTTCAACTGATTGCTTCTAACACTGCTTGAGGCCAACTCTTTAGCTCAACAGGTATGATAGCGGCGGTAGACACGTGACTCTAATAGGGAAAGTTTATCATAATAGTGGATCTGTTAAAGGATGACTCGACGGTATCCACTTTGAACCCATTCATGGTGGCATACGGCGTTGATATGATAGTGTTGACTGGAGTGAGTGGATCAAAATCTCAGGGAAGTCGTGGATGTAATACTGATAGTGTGGTGCAGTCGGTTGGGTACAATAGGTTTCTCCTGCACGGCACATGGCCTGGCCGTGGGGGTCGGTCCTTTAGCTCAACTGGTTCCACAGTCGATACTTATGGGGAAGGTTAACAGGTGAAACCCATTAATTCCAAGGTGTCAGGCTGTTTCTAGCAGATCAATGTAAAGTTAAGATTTTGCACATTTGCATCTAATTCCATCTCATTACAGCCAAACACTTTGATATAGAATTAGAGTGGACTGTTGCACTGCGAAAATGGCACTTTGTGTGTCATCATGCTGATAATTTGTCATGATCAAACCCAATACTTTCAATATTAATTTGATTGAAGGAGACTTATCCCACTTGTCGGTGACAGCCAAACGAAAGGATTATGCATCTGATTTTCACTCTAAAATCCGCTATGAGAAGTCAAATGGCTTTCTCTTGATCATGACTAATCAAACAGCCTCTATGTTTCCCATGTTGAAAGTAGAGAAGATGACACTTCATCAGCTATCATGAGTCACGAAGTGCCATTTTCACAGTACCACAGTCCACTCTAATTCTATATCAAAGTGTTTGGCTGTAAAGAACATGAACTTTAGATGATGAAATTGAGTTATAACCATTGGGGGATTTCTGAATTGCATAACATTAATTTTGTCCCATTGTGGTTTATGAATCGGCTATTTTACCAGGTATCTATTGTTAGTAATGTTAGACAATCAGGTAAATGCAAGCACCATATTTGCCTAGAGTGGCATGAGAGGTGCGTGAATTAATTCTACCATACACTGTATGTGTGTATAACTTGAAAGTTTGAGTCAGCTTAAATGATTGAGTGAGTTGCTTGCACAATTTGTCTGAGCTATCATATAGCTTGTTGTTTTAAGTTATGACAATGAACAGATTATCATACCTTACAGTCCTCGTCATACTTAAGTGGAATCTCAAGTTCTTTTCTATGCTGTTGAACTGTGATGTCAGAGATGACACTATTCTAGCATTGCAATATATTTAAATTAACTTCAAGCTGTGATGTCATTTTAAACTGGGTCAGATTCCCCAGCTTCTAGCCAATGCGAATCCACCAAACTGAGCATCACAGTTTCAACTCAGTGTCAGAGTGAAAATTGGGTCTGGGAAAACCCATACAAGTTTGACATCACAGCCTCTCCGCCAACGGCTGCCAGAATAAATATACATAACATAAGCCATGTGTATACAAACAAATTCTGTTCATACCAACTTCCATCAAAGTTTAAAGTTGCAAGTTAGCAAGTTTGTAGGTTAATCAAACAACTCTGTGGGGATTATAGACTGGTGATTGCTGTGATAAATCATTGGGATCGCAAATGTAATGCTTCCTTCAATATATCAATGTTTGAACTGTGATGCGTAGTTCATT
Organism: Platynereis dumerilii; assembly: GCA_026936325.1. Lineage (NCBI taxonomy): Eukaryota > Metazoa > Annelida > Polychaeta > Phyllodocida > Nereididae > Platynereis > Platynereis dumerilii. The sequence goes on from JAPTHN010000011.1 coordinate 25,211,695, forward strand.
GTTAGCCCATTGTTAGCCCATTGGCTATCAAGCTGTGATGATGTGGTTGTAGGGGCTATCCCTGATAAAATTCTTACTCTGACACTATGTTATAACTGTGACGCTCAGTTCAGGAGGATCAACATTGGCTAGAAGCTGGGGAATCTGACCCAGTTTGAAATGACATCACAGCTTGTAGTTAATTAACATATATTGCAATGCTAGAATACAGTCGCCTCTGACATCACAGTTCAACAGCATAGCAAAGAACTTGAGATTCCACATAAGTATGACAAGGACTGTAAAATAACAAGCTATGTTATAAAGCACAAATAAATTGTGCAACCACCTCATTCAATCATGTAAGCTGACTCAAAATTCGAACTTTACAGTGTTGATATGAATAGTGCTTCCACAAAGGTTGATTGATGAGATCAGGTGGATGGGTGATTGGGGCTTTACATTCTGTATTTATGCCCTTGGTAGGCTAATCAGGACTGAAAGAGGATGCGGCAATGAGGTGAAGCATGACTGAAATGGCCATGCAACAAGGTTCCAGGTGACATGACAAGAGCTGGATTCAAACCCAGGACCCAGCCACTGGCAGCCTAGCATGCTACCATGACTACAGATATGATCCTCTACTCCCCGGATGAGATTGCATGGAGTCCTCAATATCTTCAGTGGAGCAATTAATTAAGCCTGGGTCATAGCCTCTCAGCCACATTGCTGAAGACAACTATTTCTGAAAGTACATATATATGTATCATCCTGAGCATCAACATATTTAGGAATTCAATCCATTACAATGACAAATAAGCTTCATGAACTACAGTATATGTCTGAATGACATTGCACACATACGTAATTCACTTGGTATTGAATCTCAAGTTACCGAATCTTATTGAAAGTGGTGACAGTAACTAATAATACAGGCAGCTGTTCTGAATTCCTTGAAAGGTGCATAATACATTGACATCAACCTTCATGCAACAATGGAATATGATATGATGAAAAGCCAAGGGCGACAGTAACAGTTCATGCATTAGGAAGAGCTTAGTGGCAGCTGATGCCAATCTGATGATGCACATCTGCATCTTTAACGTCTAATCTGGGCTGCAGCGAACGTCTCTGCTCCGCTGCAGGGCCAGTCGCAGGAACAGCTGCAGGTATTCTGCAGGGAGAGAGAAGCAGCTTCAGTCTGACGGAGACCATGATGGAGGCATGTAGTGACTGCGACTGCAGTGATTGCGAGGATTACCCGGCGACTGAAGCCACCCTCTTAGTTCCACAGGGGGAATTAAGCCAATTGAGCGAAGAGGATGACATGTGTAACGTCATACCCCACTTCTATCCGGATTTAGTTCAGCTGCGATGGGTCCAGACAACTTTTATCGTCCTCTACTCATTAGTGATTATCATGTCCTTGATTGGAAATATCATGGTCATATGGACTTTATGGAAACACAAACACATGAGGACTGTCACTAATTACTACATTTTAAACTTGGCAGTGTCTGACCTACTGGTGGCAACTTTCGTGATGCCTTTGAAACTCCTGGAATACACAGCACCGTGCAGTTGGGGAGTTTTTGCTAATGATGGACTGTGTTTGGCAGTTTATTTTGTTCTGCCAGTCTTTGTATTTGTCAGTGTCTTTACCCTGATGGCCATTTCACTTGAAAGGTACGTTAAAAAGTGCAATATTGATATTGTATTGTTCTCTCTGAAACGTGAGTCTTGATGACATTTTCTTTATTAATTAGTCCTATGATTAATGATTAATTATCTTTCGACTGGGTCCAGTCTTTATGATTTCAACTGCCATAATTGGTTGGAATTGATACAGAGTAGTCGTGTACGAGCCCCCTTCCCTTTTGCACTTTTTGCTGATTCAGAAAGGTAATTTTGTTATGCAAAATGTATTGAAGGTGGGTTAATTGTTGGAACGTGGATCTGACCAGCGTAATTGACTAATTGTAAACGGAACAAAAACATGAGGAAGGAAAATAGCTTCAAAAGACCAAAAATGATCATACTTCATGCAGTGCAAGAGTTTGTTTATATTGTTAATCATTCATTCTTTCGAAACTCAACTCAATCAGCACATCTGCGACATTCTGCAATATAATGTTGCAGCAACGTTGTGACAACTTGGCAATTTTGGTGAAAATTACGTAGAATTGTATGGTAGAAATGATATTGTCATAACGCATGATATCCACGTGTGATGGAATGATGCTCAGAAGTGGTTTATTGCTTCACAAGTCTCAAGTTAATCACTCTTTATGCCAAATAGTTTATACATGTCTGCCAGTAAAGAGAACAGGTTATGCCAGATATGAACTCCTGATTGCTGAGACAATTTGAGTTTGAAACTACAGTAGTTGGTGATTTTGGCTGTTTGATTTGTTGTCTTATCTGTCAGACAAAAAGAAACTATAATTTGTCATTTTTAAATTTGACTTAAAAAGCAAAAAAACTTCTGAACATCATTCGGTCACAAGTGGATTTCACGCACAATGTGAAGCAATGTCAAAATATGATGATAGCATGTGACGTTGAACTGATATTGTCAAAACGAAAAAAATCTTAATGTCGTGTTCACGTTGGGACAACATCTACCATGCATACATTTCTAAGTGACAACAATTTGCAACTTCGTTTTCAGTTGTGTGCTCCTTTGGGTATTGAAACTTCAAAGGTATGCTAGTGCAATTAGGATTAATCATAGAAATGCACTGAAATGTTCTTGTCAGGTCATATTCTTATATTACTCTTTGGTGTTATTTCTGACTCATATCCATTAAGTCAGGTCACATCCTATACCTGACTTGTTATCTGCAAAAAGTCAGTTACTGAGTCATGCTGGTCACTCGTGCACCGGAGCGGTCACATGATTGCACATGAAAAATATACTTTTCATTTCCTTACACTGTATGGTCCAAATCCCACAGCTCTATCTGCCATAGAGGAGTCTCAGGATGAACTTATCATGAGATCACCGTGAGATGAGCCTTGCAATGGAAGTAGACAGGCATCCACGAAAACAGGAAGTACCTTGTTGAAGACTTTTGGCTTTATAGTTCCTTAGCATGTGACAATTTTTTACGTTGTCCACCTATTCAGGGTTTGGTGTATCAACTGACCTGCCTGGGTTTTTCAACTAACCTTACTGTGAATAAAGGTTATAGTCACACTATTTCGGAAATAGATGGGCACTTTGTTTGGCCATGGTGTAAAGTGTGATGCAGTGCCGGGTGTTCAGAATAGATATTACATAATACGGTATGTTCATTAGATGTTTTTCTGATGAATTATTACATGAAACTTGAGTCAAAGTAATGTAAAAAATGTATGTTCAAGGTTTTTGCGAATGAAATTAAACATCCACAAATCAGGTTTATCATGATAATAAGCAGGCAGGAAATAGTTTGTCGTTGTGTTGAGCGGGTGAAATCTATAGCCCCCTCCCCCTCCAAAATCATCTGGTTGGCCCCTTTTAAAATACAGCTCACAGTCACCATCAAGCTTCACTAATTGGGGCCCAGGACTTCTTGTAAATTTTAGAACCTTTCAAGGCGTTAAAGGCCACGCCAATTAGTACCGCCTTGGAAGGCAAAGTTGAATCTCTGGACAAAGTTCTTCAAAGGGATTTTCCAGTCTCCAGACTGAGTCATGTAATGATACAGATGATTATGTAATATGGTATGGTATATGTTTATCAGCTAATATGAGCTCACAATAAAAACCAAATGGGAAATTCAGACACTCCTGTCTTCCAGTTTCACAGACTTTTTATATGTCTTCAGTCTTCCCTCTTACAGGTTAGACTGGTTGTTCACACACCTACCTACTAGTCCAGTCAATCTACTGTAAATATGAAACATACCCGCCACAAATTGCAAAAGAAAACCAAACCAATTTTTTTCTCACCATTTACCTCTACTTAATAACATATTAAAAATCCCACTCAATGAAAATATCGGAACAAATTTCTTAGGGCCATTGGAAATATAGCCTCTCGGAACGACGGAAATGCCATTTTCGCACATAATTTCAACATTCTTACTTCACATTTTTGACAATTGCAGCACTTACACTAACAGTATTGCCTTGAATTATTCATCAAATTAAAGGTAATAATGTAAGGCTGTCCAGTCTGTCCAGAAGGACTCCAGTGTTGCTTAGGATGAACATTGGTAAGGCAAAAGGGTCCTGGAGCATAATACTATATTATTATACATGCATAGAAGATTTAGTGAATAATTTCATACATAGACACTGGGAAATGAAAATAATGGGGGAAAATACCCAAAATTAAACCATTACTTTTGGTGAGAGTGACCAAGCAATATGAATATGGTCATCGAAATCGCAGGTAAAAATGCCTGAATCAATAGCTATCTGGCCATACCAATGATTTCTGCTAACATGACTGTGAATTCCTTTAGAATTAATAATAATCACTTGTAAATGGGATCGAAATATTTGGGAAAATGTTGCCTTCAGTGTCAATAATCTCCATGGAAACAACTAATTCTGACATGTATTTTAATTCCACTTGTTCTAATGACCATATGACTCATTCCTGGCCTGCCAAAAACATGGATGGATAGCCCTTGATGTCTACTGTCATTTGACACCTTGGTTTCCTTGTTACTGTCAAGCCTCCAAAAGCTTAATAAATGTTGCCTTCAGTGTCAATAATCTCCTCGGACACACCAAATTCTCCCATGTATTCTCAATTCCACCTATCCTAATCACTATATAACTCATTTCTGACCCACCAAAACAGATATGGATGGATAGCCCTTAATATGAACTTACATTTGGCACATTGGTTTCCTTGTAACTACAACTGTCAACCCTCCAAAAGCTGAATATATGTTGCCTTCAGTGTCAATAATCTCCTCGGAAACACTTAATTCTCCCATGTATTTTCAATTCCACCTATCCTAATCACCATATAACTCATTCTTGACCCGTCAAAACAAATCTGGATGGATAGACCTTAGTGTGTACTTTCATTTTGCACATTGGTTTCCTTGTTATTACAACTGTCAACCCTCCAAAAGCTAAATAAATGTTGCCTTCAGCGTCAATAACTCTCGGAAACACCCAATTCTCCCATGTATTTTCAATTCCACCTATCCTAATCACCATATAACTCATAAATTGCCCTTGATGTCAAAATTTCATCTGGCAGCTTTGTTTCATTGTTACTACAACTGTCAACCCTTCTGAAGGCTATATAGATGTTACTGTCAGCGTCACAGACCTTCTCGGAAGCACAAAGTCCTTCAAAATTGCAGCATGGTCGATCCCTGAATCTTATTTTTAGTCAACTACCATATTTGTCTAAATGGCAGTTGTCATCCGTTCCAGCTGAATCGTAAGGGTGGGGTATTGCTGAGTTGCATTAATTAACTAATTATTGAATGGATGCTGAGAACGAGTGTCAAATAAGTTGTTCCATACATTTGTTCCCTCTTGTACAATCTTCACTACAATTCCCCTCAGTAAGGCCATAAACTTGGCGACTAGCTCAGCATGTTTGTGGTTTGAGAATGCATCAAACGAGAAGGTTTCATTATCTGTTAAACAATTATATTTCAAAATATAGAGATAGCAAAACGAGGGATAAAAATATCATATTGGGTAGTCCATGGAGTAAAATTGTTACATTACAAAGTGTATCTATCGTTAACAAAGCAGGACCAGGACTTCGCTAAGTTACATGTACCTAAGTATTTTCTCAAGAATGCTGTTTTGATATGTAACTAACACAATGTCATTGTTATTTTCATCTATATCAAAATCTTGCTAATGATTCAATGGTCAATCCCAGTGTGGTCATCCTAGAATAGTCGAAATGCGAAATAATTATCATTTTTCTATTAAAATTGTCAAGTTGCAAGTCTATGAAGACAATATTGCACTAATATCTTTGACCATTCACTATCATATTGCTAGTGAATTGATAACAGTTAGCACTTTAATACATATTACTTCAAGCTACATGTCTTATATATATATATGTCTTATATATGCTCTGAGAAAAAGTAAGAATCGTTGAAACAGTTCTAGCCAAAAATAGTTGATTTGCATCGGATAGGACACAATATTTGCACTTACATTGTGAGATCCAGAGAGAAGCTACATGGTTACTGGAGGTACAGGTAGATGCCTTACATTATTACCTTTAATTTGATGCATAATTCAAGGCAGTAATGTAAGTGTAGGTGCTGCAATTGTCAAAAATGTGAAGTAAGAATGTTGAAATTATGTGCGAAAATGGCATTTCCGTCGTTCTGAGAGGCTATATTTTCAATGGCCCAAAAAACATTGTTCCAATATTTTCATTGAGTGGGATTTTTAATATGTTATCAAGTAGAAGTAAATGGTGAGAAAAAAATTGGTTTGGTTTTTTTTGCAATTTGTGGCGGGTATAATCCTAGATTTACTGGACTATACCTGGGGAGGGATTACTGACTGATAATGATATAATTATTTATCGGCTTTGACAGGAACTCCTGGGAGACACTATTGGGATTTGTCACTTGAATTACTTTACTTTTTCAGTTTGAAAAACTGAAACAATCAATTACATAACACAAAACAGTAATGAACCAAGTTGTTCAGCAAATCTTGTAGGATTATAAGTGTGTTTATCCGTAGTCATTACACATAATCACTGTGTACCGTTTGCTCGATGCGAAGCGACCCAGTTAAGGCTTGGGTTTGGCTTCAGTCAACGCTTTAGACAGTCTGACAGATGTTTTTTGTGCCTTAAGTGAAACTATATCTTTCAGACAAATTCAATCAAATGTTAATATAGCCAGTATGCTAGATTATATTCTCACGTATACAGTGCATATTTTCATATATCAAAATATTTTTTGTTGTCAGAGATTACGTGATTCTAATAAGAGGGACTTTGGAACAACTGGACTATTTTGTGCATTTTTTTTATAAGATTGGGTACTTAATACTACTTATACTATGTTTGAGAATGAAATATTCTCCAATGTTCTTCACTATGCTGGTATCGATATATTTGTAATGTATCCGGAAGCTTGCTATTAAAATAAAACAATCTACTGAAACATAGTGTTTTAGTTTAGGTTTGGCTTAGAACTTACGGGTTTGGCTTTTTTTAACGCAGGTGTTGTAAATTATGAAGGGGTTTTATACTTATAATTTCTTGGTTTGGCGTGTCAATAGTAATTAACTGACCTCTTTTGTTGCATTGGCAATATGTACAAATGCACAATAGCTAGATGCGGCCAACATTTTCATCATGGGCAGGACGGATGGACATGAAAGAGGAAAAGCCCATGGAAATGCAGCTGGACATCAGTGCAGAGTTTGTGGATTAAAATTTTACACAAAGACAGCAAGTACAACAAAAATGTGCACAAAACGGAATTTTTCAGTTTTTTCCTGTACCTTAAAATAAAATATATATATTCTTTTATTGACATCTACAAATATCACAATTGATACATATGTCATTTGTAATGGGAAAAAGTTAAATAAAATATATAAAAAATAGTATTAATTATATACAAGATTAACTATATACATAAAATTGATTATACACATGTTATAAATAGCTAAAATCAAGTGAGCATATTGTTACAAACGTATACGAGTAATAGTACTTTTGTGTTAAAAAGAGCACTCAGCAAAAGATTAAAACAAATACAAACTAGGTTCCAGCCACCCAAATAGTTATAAAATAAAGTTGATATCAAACACCAATTAATATAGATAACAGTCAATAAAATACACACACCACTTATACTGATCACATACAAATAGCCATTTCAGGTTATTAAGAAAATTATGATTAATTATATATAAGACATAAGCAAAAGACATACAAGTTAACAAATTTATAGATTAATTAATAAGCAAAAGACATATAAGTTAACAAAGTTATAGATTAATGCTTGATATTTCATATTTGATCATTATTTACAAAACATGCATCAAATTACATACATTGTTGCTTTAATATTGATCATATTGCTATACTGAATAGTTCATTTTATGTTAGAAATAGCTTATTTCTTAAAGTGTACATTATATGCTAATTATCATAATTATCATGATTGTGTATTATAAGTGACTGTGTGGATGTAGGAGATATGCTTTAAATTTAAACATCAGCCTGAAGTAAAAATTTCCCTAGAGTATTTAGTAGGTCAGGTTCCTTACTTTTCATTATTGATGTAAACTTGTCACTGTCATTTAAAGACAGAAAATTGTTGATAAATTTAGCAGCTGTTGAAAACAGGTTTTCACGAAACGATTCATTAGCAGGGCATACAACAAGGCAATGGATTTCATCCTCCACCATATTTAATGAACACTTTTCACATATTCTATTTGCTGCAGGAATCACTGGCTTTTGATGTCTGCCTATTTCAATTTGTAGACTGTGAGAACTTGTCCTGAATCTTGCAATCTTAGTTAACACCTTGCGGTTTTGTCGCAGCCTGAGATATGGCTCTAATCTACAGTCAGTTTTAAAGAGCTTATTATGTTCTAAGTTTTGGTTGCTGTGTACTATAATTTATAGATATGAATAATTGTTCCTGTTCTATTTCATAAAGTTTTGATTTTACAGTTCTACATATGCTGTCAATGTCTAAGTTAGTATTGTTAATTGTTTCATATTCAATGTTACAAGAGCTTAAAATGTTTATTATTTTACTGAACCAATTAGTTTCATTAGCTCTGTTCGTATGAGTATCTTTCTGAATTTGTAGACATCTCCTTAACAGACTATCATCTGGTGCATTTTCTAATCTCATCCAATAATTGACCATTCTAACTTTTTGTCTAACATGCAATGGAAATCTACCAGTTTCACCATAAACAGCCAGAGATGGTGTTTGTTTTCTAACACCTAACATACATTTTAGATAGCCAAGTTGCAGAACTTCTAATTCAGATACAGGTTTTTCACTACTCCATATTTCACTGTTGTACTCAAGGATTGGTAGAACATAAGTATCAAACATTCGCAAAGATACAATTGGGTCCATGTGTCCTAGGACTTGCTTTGAATCAATCTGTAGGGCAAAAAGTGCCTTTTGAGCTTGCACTGACAGGTATTCTGTCATCTTGCTGTGCACTTTACGTTTGTTAGTTAGCATATGACCCAGATATTTGAAACTGTCCACTTTTTCTAGTTTCTCGCCATTGCAAAAGAAGGAGTCAGCTGTTTTGGTACCAATTTGCATCACTTTGGTTTTACTGACATTAACTATAACATGCCATTTTTTTTTTTTTTTTTGCACTGAATTTATACTATTCTGTAGACACTTAGGAGAATCAGCGATAAGTACAATATCGTCAGCATACAATATGTGTGTTAAAGTGAAGTTGTTCAATTTTATCCCATCTGATTTGTCAAGATATTGGGGAAGGTCAGACATAAATTCATTAAATAACTTTGGACTGAGAATCCCCCCCTGCAAGACGCCACATTGACTGTCAATTGCATTACTAGTATTTCCACTCTGGTGAACCCTAGCTTTTGCCTTGTCAAACATACTTATAATGTTCTGCTGCCTCAGTTTGAAATATAGAGCATTCCTGTTTATGTAGTCAAATGCTTTGGTGAAATCTATAAAATACATGTACACAGGCTTTTTCTTTGCTTGTTGATAGCTTAAGACTGTATCCAAAATGAAAACACAGTCCGTGGTACTGGCTCCCGGTGTGAAGCCGAACTGACAGGGGTCATCAAGGTTCAGAGCCTCATTTTTGAAATACAACCGACTATTCAGGATTGAATCGAAGATTTTACCCATAACAACATTTATAGTTATTTTTCTATAGTTATCTGGGTCTGCGCGGCTTCCCTTTTTGTGGAGGGCATTAATAAGACCGTCGGACCACTGAGAAGGATATTCCCCTTTATTAAAAATGTGATTGAACACAGCACAGAATGGTGCCACAAGTTTCTCACTGGCATATTTATAGAATTCTGCAGGTATCCCATCAATACCAGAAGCTTTATCATTTTTTAGTTTCCTGAAGTGCAGCGCTACTTCGTCCTCCGTTATTACATCATCACATATATGACAAGCAACTTCATTCGAGCAGTTATACTGGGAATTTTGAATTTCATTGACTGTATGAGTCATGCTTTCAATATCAAAGTAATCACGTTCAGGTGGAAAAGATTGTTGTTTAAAGTAGTTGAGAAAAGTATCTAAATCAGGGCTATCGATTTGGTTTTTTCCAAGAGCTTTTAATTTATTCCAATATTTCCAGCAATCTGATTGATTTTTACCCATAAGTTTTTGCATTTCATTCCGATTCCTCTCCTGAAATTGTCTTTTTTTCTTTTGAGTTATTCGTTTATAATTTTTGAGCATGCTACCATAATGAGTTTTATTATAATCTAGAGCTAAGTCATTCTGTTTGGCAAAGTCATTTAATGACTTCCTAATATTTTTACACTCATTGTCAAACCATTTATTTGTAGAAAATGTGCTTTTCGCAGGCTTTGAATTCTTTTTCTTAAATGTTGGCTGTATGCAATCTGTTATATAGTTGTATACAGTTTCAATTACCATGTCAGTGTTTACATTGGACTCAATGTCACAGCCAAGCTTATACAATGTGCTCTGAGCAGTTTCACTGTCAAAGTTGGATAGAAATTCATCAATTTTGCCATGGTCAAACACATACTTGAATGTTTTTGAACTATTCCCAGAGGTTGTAGTAACAATGTCAGTTTTCAATTTCGAGGGAAGATTAAAAGAGAAGATGAGTGGCGTATGGTCTGACTCTGTAAGTTTATCCATTATGACAAACTCATGCAGATAGCTATATGCAGATTCACTACAAAGTAAGTAGTCAACAACACTATGTCCATTAGTTGTATGACATGTAAATTGGCCTGTTTTACTTTCATCAAGTAGACCATTCATAATTTTAATACCACTTGCCTTGCATAAATTTATGAGATCTTTCCCATACGTATTTATCTTTTTATCTTTAGAAAATCTAAGTTTAGTCAACCAGCTGGAGTGTGTGTTATTCATTGAAGCATTACTTGACTGGTATAAATTGGAGAAATTAGGGTTTTTTCCATTGACAGGTTCTTCAAAGTCCTTCAAATTACCTGTCCTGCTGTTAAAATCACCACAGATTGAAACAAATGGTGTGCTCTCAAGGAAACGGGCAAGATCTTCCCTTAATTCATTTAAAACATCATATCCATATCTGCTATTCAAGTAAATCATGCTACCTTCGGGGGGAACATAGGTGCCGCCAATGAATATTTCACTGTTTGATCCCTTAACTTTTAACCAAATCACATGATCATTGGCCTTTTCAATAGTTATGATTTTAGATTTGAATATATTTGACTTGATCATTACAGCTATACCACCAGAGGGCCTCCTTGCTCTAGGATGTTTATACTTTCTTTGACGGTGGAAATAGTGGTATCCCTCAATTTGTGGGTCATAGGTATCTAGTTTCATAGTTTCATACAAGAAAATTACATCGTAGGATATTAGCATATTTCTAATCTCTTCTAACTCAATTTTTTGACCTATTCCCTGTATGTTCTATGACAGTACTTTAAGATTATGCAATCCATTATTCATACTTGTGCTATGATTATAGATAACTGGATTTAAGTTGCATAATGGAGCCTGATTGGGATAAACTGCTCCGCTTTCACATGAACGAGCTATCACATCTGAGTTAACATTATCATTATGGACAGGAATTTTTACAACTTCAGAATCTCTGACATTTCCATAATATTCATAGTCACAACTATTTTTAACTTCAGAATCACAATCATTTTGAGTTTTAGAATCACAAACATCTCCTATCTCCACACAGTCATCAAAAGACAAATCTGTTACAGTTTCAACATTCCTACATTGATAAAACTCAGGAGACTGACAGTTATGCATTGAGGAGTGATCAGACAAATCATTAGAACTATTTACAGGGGACCGCTGTCGCTGGAACCTATTTACAGAAAAATCTTCTTAACAACACTAGAAACAGCAAAACATAGTCTCTCCTTGGCTGTGCGACAAATCTGCATATATCGTGCAGTGACTCATTTTGATAAACTAAGATAAGGCAATATTTATATAGAGAAGCAACAATATAATATGATCAACAAATCATTATAAACGGTATTTGGAGATCAACATTTAAAAGCTGTAGCTGCTCTGGTTATGATAAAATAATACTGCATGTAATTTTTTCGGTATTCTGAAATTTGTCTTCTGAACTGAGAACGGGATAACAGCTGGAATTAAATTCTTCTAAATATACAAATACTGGAAAAGGTAACACTTTATATCCAATGATTTTGTCAAAATAAAGGAGATACTCAATTGCAACAATTGCATGCATATCATTTTTCTAGATCATTTGCAAAACTACAATGCTTTCGCAAGTTCTAAATCAGATTTTTCACATGTGTGTAATCTTTTCTTATAGTCTCATTATTGTATTTACACAGACCTGTGTGTTGTCAAGACACAGCGTCATCAAAGGTCAAGAATCATCAGGTACTTCCTCATCATCAGCAACATACAAAACATTATAATTATTATGCCTGCAAAGCTCATATTTCGATAATGAGACTGTGACATGGGTTTCAAGAGGCTACACTGATGGGTTATTCGATAACTGTTTTTGTTAGCCACAATTCTAAAAACACATATTAGCCAACTTTAACATTGTTAACTGTATATATAGGGCATGAATGGGAACTAAATGTGCTATACAAATTTTTCCAGTTGAGTTCAGCTGTTATTCGAACCTAACAGATTAATCTACAAGTTATAACTGATGTCATATATAGTCATATGGACAGATTTTTTAAGGAGACTGCGAGGCCATGCTAAAGCCATCAAAAGGTGATAGTCTCGAATGACCTGCTCAATGTTCACATGCATGAAAATACACATGGGTAATTTTGATGCGGCTGTGAACGAATAAAACTCATTGAAGGCAAGAGAAATGGATTAATGCCTGAAGCAGACGAATTATCCAAGGGATGATACGACTTAAAAGTCCGCACCAAGGTACTTCTTGTCCCTAGGGTGAGGATTTTCCTTGCCTCAGCATAACACGCTGAGTAAAATTAGGTCCAATTTCACCAACATGGTACATTAAGAGAAGAGCCAGGTCATAGTTAAGAAAACAATTTTTTATGTATCTTTTTGATTGCTGAGCAAGCTAATATGTAGCAACAACACAGTTTAGGCATCTAATCCATTATAGTGTTGTAGAGGGAAGTTGTATCCCGCTGCGACCTTTAAATTTTGCCTGCCACAAAAGGAAGACGTTGGGCTTAGAACTGCGTCTTCCACTTTGCACATTTTAGTCAAGATGTCTCACTTTCTTGTTTGTCTCAATGAAGGGAACTTTCAAGAGTAATAGTCATCAGTTTAGCTTTAAAGGCAAATTTAGCAGTGTAAGGAAAATTGTTGTTTGTTTGAAATGCAACATAGTGGTAAACTCTAAAAAATGTCGTGACAAAATTGGTTTTTTAGATTCAAAATGGTTTTTTGAAAAACCAAATTTCAATGCAAAACCAACATGGATTTTTAAAAGCCTGTATTTTTTTTTTCTAATCCATGTTGGTTTTTCGCATTGAAATTTGGTTTTTCAAAAAACCATTTTGAATCTAAAAAAACAATTTTGTCTGAAATTTTTTAGAGTGTATGTTAGAAAGTGAGGATAGTGTAGCTCTCTAAAGCCAGGTCTTGGCTCCCACGAGGTTATTGGAGAAGATGAGAGAGAGTGGAATGAATTGATGGATGATTGGGGCTTTGTATCCTGTAATTAAATTCTTGGTAGGCTAATTGGGACAGTTCCAACAGAATGAAAACACAGCAATGAGGCCAAGGCTTATTGAAACTGCTGTTCAACATAATACAGGTTGCTCCTAATCACTTGGCTTGGGGTCAGCTCTTTAGCTCAACTGGTTTCACAGAGGTAGGCGGTTCGAATCCCGTTCCTGGTGCAGGTGGCAATGTAAATTATATAGTTGTGGCACTGTTGAGTGTGTCATCTGAGGGAAGTTGGGGGCGATAATAGAGTGGGTTGGGTATAATGGGTTGCTCCTAAGCACTTGGCTTGGGGGCCGGCCCTTTAGCCCGACTGGTTTGCTGGCTCACCTTTAAGGGGAAAATATTATAATAACCTAACAATACGACCCGTTTTGTATCCGTGTCTTCTCTTTGATAATGACTTCATAAGGTTTCATGCAAGATATTTGCAAGTTATGAATCTTTTGACTCGAATGGTCGCCACATTAGTACAAGAAATCTGCTGACAACTCAAGGGAAATCATCGCATTCTGTGATCCCTTTGGTTCCATTAGGGGTGTTAGGACCAGTGAGTGGGGGGGGGAGGCACCTGATTCTCTGAAAGGGCATCCACTATGCTTATCATATTTTTTAGCCATAGTTAGGAATTTCATATCATATAGGGGGAACCTGGGGGGGGGGGCACAGGTCCAATATGAGGGGCTTTGCCTTCATAGGGACGCTGCTGGTTAGCACCCTGTTTGCTTCATTTAGTTTTTCATTTGTAGTGAAAGTCCCTTGTTGTCGGCAATTTACACACAGTTTTCTTTAACACACAGAGAAACTATGCTAGAACTTGATGCATTTTCAGACATTTCCCGTTAACAACATGCAGCATGCACTATTCTTCAGACGGAAAATAGGTCACTTTTGATCTTAGGCAATTAACGCTACATAGGTTCTTACAAGAGCTTCTCTGATTGGCTAAATCTAAAAGTGACCTAGTTTCTGTCTTGAAGAAGTTAGCGGGCTCAGTCAATATGTGGTATGAATGTTCTAGTGACAAGTAAAATGAGACTCTAATAGGCCTGTGGATAGAGACTGACAACTCGCAGAACAGGTTGCCAAGACGAAAACATAATCTTAGGTTTTTGTTGATTTAGAGCTCAGATTTTTTTCCTGCAGGCTGTACATGCAGACCAAAACAAAATTATTCATGTTGTTTCTGCAGGTTTTTATGCGTTGCACAACTCATGTCATTGTCAAGTACTTCAGGTGCATGAAAAATATATAGATTTTCTCGCAAGCAAATACGAAGAAGCCAGCGCCTCACTCTGCCTCACCTGCTTTGATATATCTTTTCTCCAGGCCAGTGCACTGAAAGAAAGGAAACAGAAGAAACTGAATCAATTTCTGGAATGCATGAAGCCTAATGAAAGCTCCTTTTTCATAAATTAGTAACCATTCCGAGTCAGAAAAGCACATGACATTGTGTAATACACTGTCTGTATAGGATTTTCTGATGTCAGGCCTTAAAAGAAATTTATACATAGTTTTAGAAAGCTCAAAATACATGAATTAGTAAGTAATATATATATAAAAGCATGTATGAACAAAGAAACTCCATCAAATTATATTAATCTTTAAACCTGTTCTTCAGTTTCATAGGGGACCTGGAGAGTCAATATTCAATACTCCTAATTAATAGGGTTTCCAGATGTCTCTTCTTATGTGATTGTTGAGGTGTTCTGAAAAAAGACCTGGCAGTCATGAAAAGGAAGGTGAATCAATGGGTCAGATGAATGTATGGAATTAAAGTGTGAATAGTATGGGACTCTAATATAATCATATGTCTTACTGTAATCGTGAGGAACCAGTCTTTAAAGAGAATAGTAATATCGACCTATTCCCAAACACTGAAACCAGTGGATTTTAAGACGTCTTATTGCAGCCTACATAGGGGTATGGTGAAAGAATATTCACAGCAGCATGTATAAATAATATATTTTCATGACTAGAACTCTTAACACAAGTCATTTCATCCATTCAGGTGATCTATTTTCCAAGATTTTCAAAATTCTGCTTACGACTGTGGCACTGACTTTTTTGTAGTTTGCTAGTATTCTGCGCATACAGAATTTAATCCATATTATTGAGCAGAATATATTAAAATATATGCAGTTTACAAGGAAACAAAGCATTTATAATTTTATGTTTTTATCTTATTTATATGACACATGTATCTTGATGATATTCCGTTGTCCAATAAAATTCTATATATATAGACATCTATATAGAATTTTATTGGACAACGGAATAACATCAAGATCTAAAAATATATCACCAGTTACATGTTAGGGCATTTCGATCTAGAATGTGCAGATATAATAGAAATATAAATCCCTGATGCCATTGTTTTTTTTTCCATTCCGGATAAACCATAAAGAAACGACAATATGATATAATCAACAAATAATTTTAAGTGGTTTTTGGCAACCAGCATTATGCTACGGCAGCTGTGATAGAATAATGCAGTAGAGCAACATGTACTTCCTTGACAATTTTTTGGTATTCTGAAATTTGTCTGGCAAATTGAGAGCAACTTAAGCTAACAAGGGAAATTAAATTCTGCTAAATACGAAAATATTGGAATAGGTAAAATTGTGCAATGTGCATCCAATGACATCATCAGGATAAGTGAGATATTCAATAACAACAATAACATGCATACCAATTTTTTACAGTATCTAAAAAAATACAATGCCTACGCAAGCTCTAAATCAGATTTTTCATAAACGCATGTTTGTATCATTTTCTTATAGCCTCATTATAATGGTACCCAGGTGTGTTGCAAAAAATAACATCATCGAAGTATCGGGTATTATCAGGTATTTCAACGTCAGCAGAAACATACAAAACATAGTAGAGTGGCAAACACAAACCAGTGATTAATCTAATCATAATCATGCTATAATACACGTTTACCATTAGAAGATAATGAAAGCAAGACCAACACTTGAAGGAGTTGTTAAGAGAATAGAAAACAAAAAGTCCATCAAGAAGTATATTGCACACAAAAAATAGAGTTCAATATGTATACAAGACATGCGGCTGAATAAAAATATTTAATAAAAGAAATAACAGAGTGGTAAGCAAGAGAAATTGGTGGCAAATTGTGATCGTTTACCGATCCTTCCGACACTTATCATGTGAATACTAAAAAGTCGTTGTAATAGACATGCTGTGCTAAAATGTGTCATTATCAGTTTTGTCATTAGGCATACAGCATGACATCGTCACTGACATGAATTGTCGTAAATATAGTGTAATCACAAATTTCTCTGTATACCACATACGTTTTGATCCAGACAGCTTCAAATGTGTATACATCTAGGAACATTAGGCTAATATCCGCTGCAAATGTTTTAAAACACAAAGTTATTGAAGTTATTCCTCTCCGCAGATTTTGCAACATAAGGTTAGTCTGTAAATTCACTCACAGATGGCGTCGCTACACGATTGCAACTGAAGCGCCTTCAACACCACAATAGCAGGGCAACAAAAACAACCTTCAATATTGTTGCAAGCCTACACTCTAAAAAATGTCGGGACAAAATTGGTTTTTTAGATTCAAAATGGTTTTTTGAAAAACCAAATTTCAATGCAAAACCAACATGTTGGTTTTTTGCATTGAAATTTGGTTTTTCAAAAAACCATTTTGAATCTAACAAGAAAAGTACCCTTAAAAAGGGTACTGTATCGATTTTATCATTAACCTGAAGGCATGTGGCATGCAATTAAAAGTTTAAATATATCTAAAATGAGAAGGAATTTTCATGAAATTATTTTCTGAGCCTCCCCTCTTGTTTCATGCATATCTTACTCAACCAGGAATGTTGTAAATAAAATTGAACTAATTGTGACATGTTTGCTTTGATTATGTTTTGTATTTCTCTATGCATTTGTGTCATTTAACATGTTTAACATGTTTAATTTAACTTCACACCTATTTAGAACCAAATAAATGAAGTGTGTAATGTTGGGCTTGATGTTTAAAAACAAGTTGATTTTCAATGTGTCCTATAAAATGAAAGAACATTATCAAAACAAATTATGATAGGCCTAAATAACCCACACAGTAAAATTTAAACAATGTAAGAAATGTGAAAAGAAAAAAAGATATATATACATGCAGTTAGAAGAATTGGCAGCATACAGATGATTGAAAATGTCTATATATATGTATTAGTCCAGGAGCTTATGGGGAAATAAGGGGTGTATTGTGCAGGTTTGTCTACAAGCATGAAATTTGGCACAAATGTTGCTTAGGGTATATAGATTCAAATTTTTGAGGGCGCCGGAGCGGGCGCTCGTCTTGGTTGCCATAGCAACAAATTCAAAATGGCCGCCGCTCGATATCTAATTTTGAGTATAACTCAGTAGTAAAAGGTCATAGGATTGCAAATAATAGCTCTAAATATATGTTTTTGATGCCAGGGATTCTGATTCTGCCATTATTTTTCCTGTCAAACACATATTTTGGTCTATAGAGCCAAAATTGCCTGTATATTGGGGTTATAGAGCCTAGTTTATCGAAACTATCAACATATTTTCAATTTCCTGATAAAAGTTCACTCTAACAAGAACCAAATTATCAATTATTTATATAAATATTGTACATAGATACCAAAGTAGCCAAATGAATGTATCAGACAAGGGTATTGTTAATGCAGCTGCATCTATGCACTCCTGTTCTTTTGCGCACACAGTTCCCGAATCTAAATCTTTCAAATATCACAGCACTACATGATGCTAGCCAATAAGTTGTGTAGTATACTAAAAGAAACCTGTTGCTGTCTTTGTGTGTTGGCCCATATGAACTCTATGATGTACTCATCCACTTCTGTTTGCCATCCCCATACTTCGAAATGCTGAATTTTTTAAACATACAATGGCGATTGATTAGAAAAAAGACTTTTTTTCAGTTACAACGGTAATACAACCTTTATTTGTGCTCAGTAATACATGTAGATGCTTCTTGGGTATATGTCTGAGGGATACTATCACACTACCAAGATAATTGTTTCATATGTGCAGTGACAACTGGGACCCATGCATGAGCATGGGTCATTCCATTCAAAATCTTCAGATTTTGAAACTTCATCAGGAGAAATAAGATGGCAACAAATCTAGGGCAGTAAATTTCACAGAATTTGGTTTCCACATACCTTACAAACCATTCTACTGACGGCACTAATTTTTAAGGCATTCTGGCTTTGTTGGGTGAGACTAAGTCACTGAAAAATGTAGATAAATCCTAAAAAAACGCAGTTTTCACTCATCGGCCTCATTGTGTACAGTGATGTCATCACTGTGACGTCACTATAGCTCTGTTATGACATCACCACTGTAGCTTGTGACGTCATAACAGAGCTACAATTCTGACCAATCAGAGACAGCCATTTGCTCAATGCATAAGGGAGAAATCTACTCGTCTGAGTTCAAACAATAAATAAGCAGACATCATGAGGATTTGAGGTGCTGGAAATAGGTGCCGTCAGTAGCAAATGTTGTCTATTTTCAAAAATATCTTTGTGGTTTTGCCATGACTATAAAACTAACAGAGCAATCTAAATTCTCCCAGACCCTTTCTGTAAAATCTCATGAATGAATTTTCAATGTGACGATTCATGACCCCTGTCCCACAGGGGTCCAGGGCTAACTTTGCACAGTCTTGTTTGATTAACTTCAGTCACATCTCACAAGTCTTGAAATTGACTTGGTTTCTTGCATGCTACAGCCACCTGTTCCATTTTGACAGGAGGGAGTGGGCTAAAACATTTCAGTAGAGGCGTTGTATTTCATGTCTGTGTATGCATACATGAATTTTTGAGGCAGCCCAGCACAGTTCTGCAGAGTTCTGCTGAGCGCGGACCTGAAAAGCAACTGCACTAGTGCCCCAGATGCCAATTCCATACCCAATTCGAAGTGAATATCTTCAGTCTGCAGCCTTGCTAGTTCGCCTGCCTCTACAGTAGACTGTTGTCAGTCAGGATTTCTTATTATTATCCGACATGTGGCACATGGACTTTGTTGAGAGCCTTCCAACAATGGCACTGCTCAGGGCAGCCACAGTGCAGTACCCATGGGTAGGGAACAAGAGAACATTGCTCAAGGTTCCCTGCCGTAGCACCTTAACTTTTGGTGATCGGCTGATCACAGTATGCATGATGAGCGATGAGACGACCAGGAGTCATGCTATAAAACCAGTGGTTTCCAGGGTCATTGAGTAGCCCCAGAATAGAACACTCCATCTAATATCTCATGGGCTTGGAATATATTGAGTTCAAGGGTTGGGGTTCGAACCTAAGCTCTTGAAACCTGTGCATGCACTATCAAGCACTCTAAACCATTCGATCACAGGGAACTCATTAAATTGTTAATATGGTATGTCAAAACAATACAGAATTGTGATGGATCTTTCTTCAGAAAGACCATGGTATTAGTAACTGGAGAACAATTCTCCTAATCTGACCAAGGAGACTGTTTTTCCAACAGGCAGTACCATAGGAAAATCATGTCTCACCCCAATGAAGCATGAAGTACAATACCAAGTGACCAAACATTTAGCTTGGTCGAGTTCGGCACAAGTTTAATTTGCTGGGATGTCACATATGTTTCTGCCAGTTCCAAGAGAATTCAAGTACATAAGAGACCGTCTGACTCATGCAGAAGAAGCAGTCCTTTAACACAGGGACTGTTGTAGGCCTACCACTGTTTCACCATCCGAAGTTCACACACTGGTAGAGCAGTAGGCTAGCTGTTTTATTACTTGCTACATGCAGATTGTAGAAGATAACTTAGATAAGGGAAGAGGGTTTTTTGTGCCTAAAAGTGATAGCTGGTGGGAGTTGAAAGATACAAAAGATTTTTTTTGACAAGACAATCTTGAAATTAGTGCTGCCTAGCAGTGTGTCACCAAGATCTTGCCTTTTGAATAAAATAAAACTTTTGACTTCTATATTCATCAGGAAAATGTGTACCTCTTTTTGTTTATTGTCTGAAATATTGGCTGCGATTCCCACCATGCCTATGTTTGTTCATCTAAAATGTAGGTTTGGAGAGTCCTACCAGTACATTGACGAACAAATATCTTAAAGCCGTCATATGGGAAGTTGAAGGTATACATACGAACTACAGTGAACAGCATCCAAAAAACCTCAGGACTGATTGGTGAAAAGCATAAAGTGTTTCTTCGATAAATTAATAATTGTCCTTTCTAAAGTATTCCAGTCATGTGAAATGGACCACCAATGTCTTGTCAAGGATAACTACAATTGCATATTCCAGCTCAATAATGAACATTGAGGCTACTCCTTTTTATCTACATGCAGAAAGTCACAAAGTAGCCATTGTGTGAAATGTTAAACAGTCGAATGGTGGTAAATGCTGTTGGATTTTCATTTGAATTTGGCCTGACTTAAATTTGAGTTAGTAAATTTTGTACTAAAACTGGTACATATCAAACGTATAACTCAGCCTGGCCAGAGGAATGGCATTGGTGGGGTGAATGTGTAACATGTTGAGGAATCCCGCTCACTTTCGCATCTCATCAATCAACCCTCGTGAGCCCAAAATGGGGGTTAGAGGGCTGCACTTATCTGTCTAGTATTGTATGCTTATATACATTGAGAGAAGTTCCTTTTCCTTTGATATTGGAATAGTCACCTTACCTGTAGGAGGATTACTCATACCTTGGTCCTTTTGAAAACTGATCCTCCACAAGTGATTATTGTCTTGACATTGCATGCAAATAATTGTGATTTGTGGGTTGGGCAAAAGTCAATGAAACATGAGTCTGTTCACAAGTAGAAATGAAAATCTCTTGGTAGCATCCCCCTCATAGGACTGCAATTCGTGCTGAAATATATCAGACTGCTCGCTATGTATCAGACTGCTCGCTTCGCTTGTACAAAATTTTTCTTTTTATTCTTCCCATTGGACTTCCATCTGTAAGGAGCATTCCAAATGAGAGTTATGATGTGGTGCTTTTGGGACGAGGCAGTCTGATCTCAGACTGCCACAGATATATACCCAAGAATCCTTTATGCTTGAGCACAGATAAAGGTTGTAACTGCAAGCAAGTCTTTCTTCAAATCAATTGCCATTGTATCTTTAGGAAATCCAAAATTTCAATGGAAGGGGATGGAAAACAGGAGAGGGTAAGTACATAATAGATGTCATAGAAGCCAATACATGAAACAGCAACAGGTTTCTTGGTATACCATATAAATTATCAGCATTCAACCTGTAGGGCTATGGATTTGAAAGATTTCGTGGAGAGGACTGCATGCGCAAAAGAACGTAAGACAGCTGCATTGACAATACCAATTTCTGCAACATTTGTTTGGTTACTTTAGTATTATCGTACAGATGATATGTTGATGTATTTCTATTACATAAAGCTGGTGTTTAATTTTGTTGTCAAAAGTTGATGAATTGCTACTTGGAAGATTTGTAATAGTTTAAGCTGAAGATTTGTGGTGAATTTCGATAAAATTAGCTCTATAACCCCAATATACAGGCAATTTTGGCTCTATAGACCAAAGTATGTATTTGACAGGAAAAATAATGGCAGAATCAGAATCCCGGCATCAAAAACATATATTTAGAGCTATTATTTGCTATCCTATGACCTTTTGTTACTGAGTTATACTCAAAATTAGATTTCGAGCGGCGGCCATTTTGAATTTGTTGCTATGGCAACCAAGACGAGCGCCCACTCCGGCGCCCTCAAAAATTTGAATAGATATACCCTCAGCAACATTTGTGCCGAATTTCATGCTTGTAGACAAATATGCACAATTATCCCCATAAGCTCCTGGACTATATAGAGAGAGATAGAGAGAGAGGGAGAGAGAGATAGATAGACAGATAGATAGACAGATAGATAGAGAGAGAGAGAGAGAGAGGGAGAGAGAGATAGATAGATAGACAGATAGATAGACAGATAGATAGACAGATAGATAGACAGATAGATAGATAGATAGATAGATAGATAGTCCTTAATTTGCGAAAAGCATCCCCCCACTCAAAAAAAATCCTAGAAATGTCACTAGTCCATTTTGGCCACTGGATTTTAGCAATTGAAGTTATATCCTCACAGCGTAATGCGCCGACAAGCTTATTTGCCAACTTAATACTGCACGTAGAGCAAAAATAATAAGTGCAATGAATTCGGATGAGTATATTTGATATATGCAGGTTTTTAAATTTTGAAAATCGGACATGTATTAAGGGCTGTAACCCAATTTGTATTTTGGGCCCCTCTGATGAATTTCTAACTTCGCCACTGTACATACACACGTTTTGATGACGTTTCGCACGGAAAAAGTTTCACACTAGATTTTCCTAACCTTGATGAATCGATTTGCTGTTAAGATAACTTACATATAAGGTTTTTTTTTTATAGGTTAAGACATCGATACAAAAACAATTTTGTCTGAAATTTTTTAGAGTGTAGATCTAGTTAGTACTTACCACTCTCTCCTGACTTGGCAGATTACATATTATGTTTTGC
This sequence comes from Platynereis dumerilii, assembly GCA_026936325.1. Classification (NCBI taxonomy): domain Eukaryota; kingdom Metazoa; phylum Annelida; class Polychaeta; order Phyllodocida; family Nereididae; genus Platynereis; species Platynereis dumerilii. The sequence continues at coordinate 25,235,074 of JAPTHN010000011.1, forward strand.
TTTTGTCATGTAATGTGTTTGGAAATTAATAACAGGAAGAATAATGATTACATCCTGGAATTAATGACATTCAATTTGGGCCTACTGTGAACAAAATAAAAACTCATTGAAGGCACTAATAAAATTTATTAATGCCGTGTTACTGTCTCTGTTCGGGACTGTCAAGTGGCAGCAGAATGCTGACAGTCCCTGGAAAATCGAATTGGGTCAACAATAATTTGATCTGTTTTGGACAGATCACCAGATCAAGGCTGAAAAACAGCTGTCCATATTACTACGCCAAACTACTTTCACAAAGCATGGTTTCTGGCAAATATCCAGTCCACTGCTTTGAATGAAAATGTTTGGAAATCATGAGACAAAAAGAAAGTTTTGAAACTTTAGCATACACTTTGCCTGTGAAAGGGATGATTTTACTCATCAGAAGTTAGATGGTATTCAATCTACTTATGCCATTTAGTGCATGTTAAATTGTGGTCAAAAAAGGGTCCAAAAAGAATGCATTCTCACTTATTCACATGTCCATATAAAGCCGATGTTTTTGCTTTGTGATATCAAAAAGGCTCAATTGTATTTATTCTATAACTTTATGGAGATTTATGAACTAGGACAACAATATAATTCACAATTTCATAAAAGCTGTGTTACACTCAGCAAAATGTCTTGTCCATGCCACAAGTGGCCCCCTCTATACTGGCAATATATGTGAACTACAATGTATACATCCTCCATGATAGAAAATAGTTCCAACTTATTCTGGTATTTACAAGCTGTTTGCTTAAAATTGAAGCCAACCAAAGTCAGATTAGACACTTACAGAGTTTTTGGAAATAAACTAGACCATCACTAAATTTAGGAACTGTCCTGGTTTCTTCCTCACTGTCCTGGTTTCTTCCACTGATCCAAATTCTGTTGACCGCTCACAGGAGCTCGCGAATTTTGCACCCTAGGTGGCAGTAAATGGCGGTCAACTTGTAGACAGGCCGTGTTATATTAATGTAAATCCCATAACAATGTATCCTTCAGTTTTCTTTCCTTCTTTCCTGGAGAGCTTGATTCTGAAGCTGTTTATACCCTTGTGGATCATCCTTGTGTTTGGAAATTCACAATTAAAAATCACTTAACTAAACTGCAGTAACCAATAACGTGTTCAGGCTTTTAAAAAAGGACTGTTTGTGATTGGATGCATATTAAGTTTTTTAATTTTTTGACTACCACAATTTGGTTTACCGGCTCTTTAGTGATCTTTAACAGCCAAACACAAGGATGATCCATCACCGGCCTCAGCATGACATCATACTCTCAGTCAATGATCCAATTTAATAGGATACATTGTTATTGGAAGGATAATAAGTTGCCAGAAGTAGACATACATTAGATTATTAGATGATAATACTGAGAGTCCACTAAAAGGTACTTATTGTCCCAAGGGCGGGGTCTTTTACTTGCCTGGGCATAAAACGCTGAGTATAATTAAGGCAACCTCTGGCTTTAAGTCAGATGAGGTTGACTCAATTAAGTTCCCAGATTGATTTTTAACTCAGCCCATCTTTGCCAATGGGCGCGTCGCGTTCTATTGCTACCTTGAGCTGCATCATTGAGAAGGTCTCACCATGAATTTTATGCCTGCATTGCAGTGCAAGACCGAGAATATAAACAATACAATACTATGCAATTAAGACACACTCTGGTTTTATATCTTTGCCCATCTTTGCCCATTGGCGCGTCACGTTCTATGGCTACCTTGAGCTGTATTATTGTGGAACGCTCACCATGAATTTTTATGCCTGCATTTCAGTGCAAGACTGAGAATATATACAATACAATACAATCAAGATACAATCTGGCTTTTCATGATATTAAGTTGACAGAATTGACAGAGTTTCAAGGAAGGCTTTGAACTCATACCCTCAGAAGGTTACCGTTGCACGAACAATGAATTCTTATTATCCTTCCAGAAATTACATAGAAAGTGATATTTGTCTTGTAATGTGGAAGTGTGACATCATATGGCAGTTAGCATTGAAATCCAGGCGTTCCATGCGAGGTCACAGGTTGTTCAGCCAATCATGGCTCACTCTGCAAAGGATGTCATATCAAATCTGTGAGGTAGTACAGATGTTATGTGTGTAAAAATGAAACACTTAGTTTTTGCCAGCAGGGGCGTATCTAGAAATGGCCTTTAGGTATAACATGTGATCACATTGTTGATCCTCCCTCTCTTGTGGGCAGAACCCATACAACAAAAAATGTGCAACTGTGTATCCCCTTCTTGAGCCACCCAAGCTGTGCCACTGAGAGCATACAGTAAACAACATTCGTATTAATATAAATTAGACAGTTTTTGAGTAACAGGTGTTTATTGACTTACACGGCTTGTAATCTACTTCTGTTACTTAGGTATGCTTGGTGAGGCTTTCATACTATGTTACATACCATATGGCTTTTTCCACACTGCATCATATGCCAACACAACATCATACTCCACACCACAGCCAATCACTATGTCCCATCAGTGTGCGAGGTCACACACCAAAGTATTCTACATACTTTTTGGAAGGATAATAAAGAAAATTTTATTCATTAAACCCTGCAGGTGAAAATGTTAATAAAAAAAATCTGTTATATCCCTATTGATTTGCTGATCGTGCCTAAATCTCTCAGCAACAACACAGTTTAGGCGTCTAATCCATTATGTAGTCTTGTAGAAGGAAGCTGTATCCTGCTGCGACCTTTACATTTCAACAGCCACAAAAAGAAAAAAGTCGGGCTCTCATCTTTTACTTTGCACTTACTTAGTCAAGATGTCTCACTTTCTTGTTTGTCTCAATTTACAGCGGCCTTTCAAGAGTAATAGTCATCAGTTCAGCTTTAAAGGTTAATTTAGCAATGTATGGAAAATTGTTGTTTGTCTGATACGTAACTCGTGGGTAGGTTGGAAAGTAATGCCTGTGTCTCACGAGCGTGGTTAAGTGACGGCGAAGTTGTAGAGGTTCCAGGAAGTCAAGATTCGCCCAATTTCGGCGTTTCAAGCCATTTTTGGACAATTATATAATCAATTAGAGGTTCTAAATCGTCGTTGATGGTTCCTATTACGACGAGGCTCTCGTTTTTTACGCCGAATCGCTCGTAATTACGGACGAGGCAAGAAGACACTTGTGTCGGCGAGTTGTCAGGAGCCTCGACGCAGTTCCTTTGCTTCAATGTTAAACTAGATTCGCCCAAGGAGTCTCTTTCTTCGCCCTAGCATGCTCTTTCTTCGCCCTAGCATCCTCTTACTTCGTCCTAATGTTCAATTACGCCCAAGCAAATACCTGTTACGGCCAAGCAAGTAGCTGTTTCGGCGTTTCAACAGCCTGTTTGTGTCGGCGAGTTGTTGTCTTTTTTCGCCGAAGTTCCATTGACTCAATGATAAGTAGCCTCGCCCAACCTGTCTCTAACTTCGCCCAACCTGTCTCTAACTTCGCCCAAGCTGTCTCTAACTTCGCCCAATCATTTTGGGGGGCTTTCTGGTCTCTTGCATCGTGGTTTCTTCCTTCGCAAAGATTCAACCGGTTGAATCTTTCGTGAAGCAAGTTCTTGCCTCACCATAGGGTCATGTGACTTCTAGGAACTTTTGGCGAGGAAGTTTAAGAAGCGCCGTAGACGAAAATATCGTCGCCGAATTGTTGAATCTAGCTTAAGAACCTCCCACTTTCCTGGAAAAGCAAGAAGCGACGCAACAAGAACCCTCTGTTACGTCTCCGTGAGAACTAGCCATAAGGATCCCGATCAGGCCACCCACGAGACTGTTAAAGGAGATGAGAAAGTGAATATGATGAATGGATGGATGATTGTGACTGATTGGGGCTTTATGTCCTACAGTTGTGCACTTGGTAGTCTAATGAGCACATAAAAGAGAAAAAGGATGATTGAAACTGCTGTCCAACAAAACTTAACAACATAACCTGTTTCGTATCTGTGTCTTCTCTTTGATAATGGCTTAATGATGTTTAATGCAAGATATTTAGAAGTTATGCGTCTTTTGAACCAAATGATTGCCACATTAGTACAAGAAATCGGCTGACAACTCAAGGGAAATCATCACGTTATGGGATCCCTTTGGTTCCATTATGGGCGTCAGGACCCTGTTTGCTTCATTTACTTTCTCATTTATAGTGAAAGTCTCTTGTTGCTGGCAATTTACACACAGGCGAGTTTTCTGTAATGCCCAGAGATACTGTGTTTGAATTTGCTAGATGTTCATATATTTCCAGTTAACAACAGTCAGCATGCACTTTTTGAAAAGGCATGTACCCAATGGACATTGTAACAATGTCACAATGTTTGTAAAAATAGTAAAATTTTATTGTACAAATGACATTGTTATAACATTGTGAAGAATGTCAAAGATATGACATTAGCATGCGACATTGTGCCAGCATTTCAAAATGATATGTAAAACATCAACTGTGGATAGAGAATGAAAACTTGCAGAACAGGCTGCCAAGAAAAAACAAATTCTTAGGCTTGATAATTGTGTGCTCAGATTTTTTTCCTGCAGGCTGTATACAAACCAAATGACTTAGACAAAAATTGTTTCTGAGGCATCCCTCATGCATAGGACAGCTCATGTCATTGTAAAGTACTTCCGATGCATGAAAATATAGATTTTCTCGAAAGCAAATATGAAAAAGCCAGCACCTCACTCTGCCTCACCTGAAAATGTTTTTGCTTTGATATTATCTTTTCTCCAGGCCAGTGCACTGAAAGAAAGGAAACAGAAGAAACTGAATCAATTTCTGGAGAGCATGAATGAAGTCTAATGAGAGCTCTTTTTATGAAAGAAGTAACCATTCTGAGTGAGAAAAGCACATGTGTGTATTGGATTTTATGGCGTCAGACCATAAATGAAATATATTGTTTTGATTAGAAAGTTCAAAATGTGCGAATAAGTCAATAACATATATTTATAAGCAGGTACCGTAATGTGGGGTGAATAGGGACACTGGGGTGAATCGGGACGGAACAGGGAAACATTTTATTTGTTCAAAGAACACCAACTTATACTTTTTGATTTTTGGTACATGTATAGTTCACATACACGCAAATATTGTGTTAGAATTTCGTACTTCTGACTGCAGGCAGTGAGGAGCTGCAGGACCTTAAACTTGGCGCTGCAGAAATGATATTTTTACAGCTGGTCAAAACTTTGCCAGTACCATACAAAGTATAAATACTGGACTCATAAAACTTGCAGCAAACCTTAAAATCAGTCTAATATGGTTTAAGGGGACCATAATTAAAGACTAGATTTGGGATTGTGTGTATTTGGTCCCGGGTTCAGATCTAGGTCAATGGCAAAATTTCGGGATATCATCAAAATAACCATACTAATTTTCATTAGAGAGTACTGGCGAGACTTTTTACCCTCAGCAATGTATACATTGCCGACGGGTATTGTAGTTACTTTGGGAAAATTTGTCCGTCCGGCGGACGGGCGGGCGGGCGTCCGGATAACGGGCGTCCCACTTGTGTATTGGGAATAATGCCAAAACTATGGAATGTATACTTTTTATTTTTGGGACATTATTATATCTTTTATCCTAGTTGTGCCTTTTAGGGGTTTAATCCACATGAGATTAATACTTTTCTCACAATTATTGAAAAATGTGAAAAAATATTTTTTTGTGTATTGGGTGTCAAGCCAAAACTATGGCATGCATATTCATCATTTTTGGGTAAATATGGTATCTTTTATCCCAGTTGAGCCTTTCGTAGGTCTAATCCCCATGACATTAATACTTTTCTCACTTGTAATCATTGAAAAATGTGAAAAATTGTTGTTTTTTTTTGTTTCTGTGACAGCTGAAAAACTGCAGTACTTTTGACACTGAAATTGGCATATTGTATATATTAAAAACCCAAGATGTGTTTTTTGTGGGTCTAAATGCTCTGAAAAAGTTGAACGGACGACAATTTACCAAAAATATGAAGAAATACTGTAATTTTAAACTTGTATGATTCAGTAAATTTTGAAGTTAAATCTATGAAATTTTCCACTTAGGTGTCTAACTTATGCCTCTTTAAACATCATTAATCAGTTGGAATGTTGGTCCTATGAATTTTTATAAAAACCCAAAAATTCGAAAAAATGCCAATTTTCCAACATTTCTGCCTGAAAAGCCAAATGGTAATAGGTAAGTTAGTTAACTTTAGGTCTTATTGTAGTTAGACACACTGTTGACTAATATTCACAGCCATTGCATGAGTTGTTGCAATTTTTTCCATTGAAATGTATGATTGAAAAAAGGCAAAAAATCATTAAAATGTCTATTTACTCTCCATTTCCTTCTGATGTCATACCAGTCGTTGACATTTTTTTGTCAAAATAAACCTGACATGTTTCACATCATCATCATGCTGATTTTGAACAATATGAAAACTTTTATTCACAGCATAGGTCAATATTAACAAAATTAGATAAATATTAAGGATTTTCAGATAATCATATATATCAGTAAATATTGGCCCTGGTCAATCAAATTTGCCACAATAATGTCCAAATTTGACTTTTTCTACCTCTCCTCATGAAATATTATCAATACGAAATATATAAATTTATATATAATTATGTGGACTTTCAAAGCATTAATTAAGTATATTCAAAAACATGCATTTGTGTGTTAATATTTTAAAATGTTGACACTAAATCTTTTTAAAACTCCCAATTATTATAACTTTATGGTTAATATCTAAACTCAGTGATGTAAATTTTTAGAAGATGAATAAATGTCAGCCCCTTTTTGGCTGGAGAATTCTGGAGAATTCTCTAGCCTTTTTAATAATGGGTTTTGGGGGTGTGGTCGATATTTGGAGGTGTGGCGCATAATGACAGGTATGCATTTTTGGCCATCATGCGTTGAGTTTGTGTTTGTGGTAATTGCTGGTTAGAAGCAATCTTAGTTGGCTTATTTGACAGCATTAGGCAAGGTGTAATGGGTTGACAGTTGTTCGGTTGAAACTGTGGCAGTACTTGAAAATTTTTAATTTTTGGGGGTGTGGCCATTTAGAGCCAATGAGAATGAGGGACTTGGTGGGAGTGGCCATTTCAGCCAATAGGGAGACATGTAGAATGCAAGGCCTGGGGGGGAGGACACATCCAGGGGGGTACTTGCAGAAATTAATTTTTTTGCTAGTTATACTTCTAGGCTGGGGGTCACCTCGGAGGGAGGTAATTTTAAAAATTTTAGATTTTAAAAGTCCCGAGGGGGGTCGCCTCGGGGGGGGGTACTCGCAAAAAAAAAAAAATTTCTGCCTGTTATATTGCCAGGCTGGGGTCACCTCGGGGGAGGTATTAAATTCTATATTCTGTGCAAGGCCCCGGGGGGGGGTCACATCCGGGGGGGTGCTTGCAGAAATTTTTATTTTTGCTAGTTATATTTCTAGGCTGTGGTCACCTCAGAGGGAGGTAATTTTAAAAATTTTAGATTTTACAAGTCCCGAGGGGGGCACCTCGGGGGGGGGGTACTCGCAGAATTTTTTTTTTTTGCTAGTGATATCTCTAGGCTTGGGGTCACCTCTGAGGGAGGTAATTTAAAAATTTTTAGATTTTACAAGTCCCGAGGGGGGTCACCTCGGGGGGGGGGGACTCGCAAAAAAAAAAAAATTTCTGCCTGTTATATTGCCAGGCTGGGGTCACCTCTGAGGGAGGTATTAAATTCTATATTCTATGCAAGGCCCGAGGGGGGGGGGAGGACATTTCCAGGGGATACTTGCAAAAAAAAAATTTTTTTTTCTGCTAGATATATTGCTCGGCTGGGGTCACCTCGGGGGAGGTATTAAATTTTATATTCTATACAAGGCCCGGGGGGGGGTCACATCCGGGGGAGCTTGCAGAAATTTTTTTTTTTGCTAGTTATATTTCTAGGTTGGTCACCTCGGAGGGAGGTAATTAAAAAATTTTGGATTTTACAAGTCCAGAGGGGGTCACCTCGGGGGGGGGGGGAGTACTCGCAAAAAAAAAAAAAAAGAGTATTTCAGCTTGATAGGTTGGGGTCACCTCGGGAGGTATTAAATTTTATATTCTATACAAGGCCCGGGGGGAGTCACATCCGGGGGGGTACTTGCAGAAATTTTTATTTTTGCTAGTTATATTACTAGGCTGGGGCTCTCCTCGGAAGGAGGTAATTTTAAAATTTTATATTTTACAAGTCCGGGGGGGGGGTCACGTCGGGGGATGTCCTCGCAAAAAAAAAATTTTTTTGCTAGTTATATGCTAGGGGTGAAAGCAGAAGAATGAGTAGCCTACCTGTCGAGACAACTGAGATAGCGGGCATTTTAGCAGCCATCTTTCTTCATTCCCGGACTGCCAAATGTGACCTTAATATTTCACTTAAGAGTTATAAAATTTGGTTCAGGTGTACGCCTGTGGGTATTGATTGGGAACATGACGATAAATTCAAGATGTAGGCCTTTCTGGCAGCCATCTTTTGTCATTCTTGAACTGTCCATTTGTGACCTTAATATTCCGCTTATTTTAGAGTTATGAAATTTGGTACAAGTATTCCACATTATGAATTTGTCGGCCTATATCTCTATATGGGCAGCGACTCTGTTAGACACTAGTGTCTGCTGTCACGCTCTACTCAAACACTTGCGCAATGCTCACTGCAGCAAGTTGCACCTATACTTCATTGCTATACCCTCAAGAGAATCTAGTTCACGCAGACATCACCCTACTATACCTCAACCTCCAGTTCCACTGTTCCTACACTCATATTTTTTGCCTCAGACGCTCCCGCATGCTGCAAATCACACCTTCTACTTTCCCATAGGATTAACCAGCCATTGTATCCGAGGATGCTTGTATTTAGTTGTTTGCATGAAAATTAAATGTGATTGAATCAGACAGACTGGCTTTTGTTGAATGGAGCACTGGAGAAGTCTTGATTATGTAATGTTATGTCACAGGGTAATTGTCTTCCCTGATAATCCTTTGACAAGAAATCTTAAATCTCAATTGTAACTTAATGGTTTAAATCTAACATCAGTTATATACATTTTAACATATGAAGTACTGTCAGCTTACTTTTATTTTGGTCTTTAATGAAAAACATGTAAGACAGACTTGCAATAAGACCGCTATGTATATATAGAGGGTTATCAAAGAAAATTACTTGGGATGCAAACCCAATTTCTGCAAATTTCAGTGTGCAATTTTACATTTCAAGATATTATTGGATAAATCTGTCTTTTAATTCATTTTAAAACTTACTGCAATTGTATTTTTAGCATTTTAAAGAAATATTGTTTAGGGGGTAAAAGTGTCATCATTGGAAGGGGTCCAGTTTTTTTGTGAATGGGCCTGGAGACACTATGTCTGTGCTTCATTGTACCCCTCCCCTCCAGCCATTCATATTATGTAACATTGTGTCACTAATCCTGTCCAGTGACCAAAGCTAGGAACAAAGGAGCACAAAAGCAGTGCACAGCACCCTCAACTTTTTAACAAATTTTCTTTTTTCTTAGAAATATGTCCAAACTGCATTGACACCAACTTTGTAGTCTTATATTGAACAAATAAAGAAATTTCCAATTTGAATAAAAGATTTAGGCCAACTAGAAGCTGAGATATGACTTTTTGTAGCCCATACAGGCTGTACACAGAGTTGGGACATGTTTCTCTTGTTTTGTTTTTCTTTACAGCTATTGTTATTCTCCAAAGTTTGACCAGCATTTAACCTTTGTATTAACTAGCAACTTGCTTAGTCTTAAAAGATATATATAGGATATACTGGCATAAACCTTGTTTTAGTGTTACTATTTACAATGGTTTTGGTTGGAGACATCTTATCTATAATTTATGTTTTTAGACCCATATTCCATATTTGTAATTTATGATAAGAATAGCTAAGACTAGATAGACTAGATAGATGGATGGATAGATAGATAGATGGATGGATAGATAGATAGATAGACAGATAGATAGATAGATAGATAGCTAGATAGATAGATAGATAGCTGGATAGATAGATAGATAGATAGATAGATAGATAGATAGATAGAAAGATAGAAAGAAGGATATAGATAGATGGATAGATAGATAGAAAGATAGAAAGATAGATAGATAGACACATGTAGATAGATAGATATATATATAGATAGATAGATTGATAGATGCATACAGAGATGGATAGATTATTAGAGCAATTTTAATCCTGTACAATTTCTAAAGCTTTACAATGATTCAAGATTCCTATACATGGATATATCACAAAATCCAATCATCAACAGGAATTTTTCTTTTTTCTCAAATTATTCTTTTTACAAAAAGCACAAAATCAGCCATAGGCCTACTTGCCCGAATCACATGATCCAGATTTCATTTTGACTAGTAGATATATCATTTCAAGTTTAATCTCTTGGTAACCATTGATTTTCAGTGATGTTTCATTGGACCCCCCCCCCCCCTCATCACAGTGGCACACTTCTGAGGTGTGAAGTATGCCACCCTCCATTCTTTTGTCAGGTTACATAATGGCATTGCATAAGGTGATTAAAATATTGGGGTACAGCAGACAATAGCCATTTGATATGGGTGTTAAACAGCTGAGGAGGGGGACTAAGGAAGCCCCTTTAACCCCTTTAAGGGGAATGTCTGCAAGGATAATGTAATTTAACTGAAATAGTTACAACATCCAACAATTTACATGGCTACATTCTAAAATGGATCCAGGATCAAGATGATGTAGAACTGAAGTCAATGACACTGTTTGATTAGATATAAGATTTACAGACAGAAATTTATTGAACTGATAGATATCTAATTTTTGTTCAAACAATAGCTACCCTTATTGCAATTCAGTTTTATGCAGTTTAAATGAAATTGTAATTTTATCTTTTCTGCAGGAATTATGACACATCTTAATAGAAAAACTGACAATTGGATTGATCAAACTACCAAAAGTCTATCAATCTATCTATCTATCTATCTATCTATCTATCTATCTATCTATCTATCTATCTATCTATCTATCTATCTATCTATCTATCTATCTATCTAAACAGTCCTCTACATGTCCTGATCGTTTTCTGACTGTCTTTATCTCAATTGTTGTCCATTTCTAGCTGTCTTTTTAATGGTCATTACCTGTCTATTGTGCACTGCATTGCTTTATTTTCCTGTCTGTCACCACTGTATATTACATTCAGACAAAAATAAGTTTGATAAAAAACCAACTTTCTAAAATGGTAGTGGAAGAGGGGATGAATTACTGTGGGTAATCTATGCCGGATAATATTGTTCTTAATATTGTCACCGAAACCAGTCATCTTCTTGACTTCATTTTTTTTAAAATTTTATTTCTCAAATTGCTTGTTCACAAAAAGGCACAGATTTTGCCACAGGCCACCAATAGGCACAGTGGAATACTTGCCTGAATTTCATTATCCAGATTATACCAAATTATACCACTTCTACAGTACAATGTAATGTCTTGCTAATTGCTAACCATTGATTTTCAGTTCATTTGATCTTGTGCCACACTTTTTGACTCCTTGCCCAAATTTTAACTGTTTCCCCTCTTTTTCTGGGGGGACCCATCCTGCAAGCTGATTGCATGTGGATTTTGAATTCCTGCCAATACAAAATGGCAGACGGGAAACATTTATATTATTTTGCTCACAGCTCTTGGCCATTCAATGAAAGTTTTTCAACGGGAATTTCATGTTCATGAGGATATTAGAGTACCCAGTGGGGTCCAGCCTCAATGTATCCCACTGTCTGGAGAATAGCCGCTGAGTAGCCGAGGGTATGCTGCCGCGCAGCCTATGTTTGATAAATATTATCGAACTAGGCATTATTTACTGTAGATTTAGTCCAGAATTATCAATAACTAGAAATTTTTTAACTAGTTTTAAATAGTTTTGTGCCATCTCTCACATATTTTTAAATCTGCATAATATTATTATCAATGAAATTTATTTCAGATTTTCCTGAATTTTTTTTTTGGCATGTTGAACATGTTTTCTAATGTTTATCCACAAGTAGCAATCATTCTAAGAAGGTAGGGAGTATTGATTGAGGAAATAATGGAGTATCCCGATTCACCCCAAAGTATTGGGTGAATTGGAACAGTGGTCTTCTGGGCCCTGAGTAGTGGGAATTTTAGCTATCATATCAAGCTCATAGGGGCACTTTGATCTTGTGTTCAGACACAATTTCACACCAAATTTTGATTTCTAAACTGATTTTTGCCCATGCTGTGACTGAAAAACGGCCAATTCTGTCCCGATTCACCCCATGTTATGGTACATAACGAAAAAGCTTTAAACCTATTCTACAGTTTCGTGATATACCTGCAAGTCAATATAATAATCCTAATTAATATAGAATTACTTTGATTGTTGAGGTTTTCTGAAAAAATGCCTGCCAGTCACGAAAAGGAAAGAGAAACTGAGTCAGATGAATTGTATTGAATTAGAATTAGAGTGTGAATAGTATGGGACTCTAATATAATCAAATGTCTTACTGTTAATCGTGATGAACCAGTCTTTAAAGAGATTAGTAATATCGACCAATTCCGAACACTGAACCAGTGGATATTTTAAGACGTCTTATTGCGGTCTACATACAGGATGTGGTGAAAGAATATTCCCAGGAGCATATATAAATGTCATATTTTCATGACTAGAACTCCTAACACATGTCATTTCATGCATTCAGGTGATATGATCTATTTTTCAAGATTTTCTACTTACAACAGTGGCAATGACCCGTTGGTACTGCCGCACTTTTACCCGTACAGAATAGTCCATATTATTGAGCTCTGTTGGACAAGGACAACCAATGATCACGGGTTAGTCCATGATCTGTAGCTTGTCCCATCTTCTTGAGGGACTTTAAATATGTTGGAATTTAGCCCAATCTGCATTGGAAGGTAATCCTTGTTTAGGAAAAGTGAGCTGACTTGTGATCAGCAAACAGGAGGCTAAATAATATTATAACTCACTTTTGCAATTGCAAACTATGTCCAAGTGCGTGTGTGCACTTTTTTACAGCAGTGAAGTAACTTATCTAGTGACGTGCAGCCGCGTGTTTAGGGGGGGGGGCATTTGTCCATGCCTGTTCAGGCCCAAAACTAATGTGGTAAAGATACGAAATACTGCAGGGTGCCACATATCGGACTCTGGTCATTTCTAGATATGCCCCTGAATTAACTTGTCCAGGATTCAAGAGACAAATTCAAGGGACAAATTGTGATGACTTACTAAAATACTTAGTTTATCTCTTGTTTTCGATCTTTTTCCAATGCATATTGAGACGATCTATCCAATAAAGTCCTAAAATCATCTTCTCAGCTGCTTGCCTTCCAGCACCAATCCACCCCCGCAAGTCATTTGCAGTAATCACAATATGCTGCACTCTGCAAAATGGCAGATTTGGTTAGTATGGCTTCTCTGTCACAGGAATAGAAGTGCATGGGGATATTCTATCAAAAATAATGTTCAACTCCTCGTTGTTTAACCTTGGGCAAGCCTATATTACAGCTCTAGCAATTGATCTGAAGAAATCAGTTTTTTTTTCTCGGTGCCAGATTGGACCTATGATGTCATAGGTTGATACTCCATTGCCAAGCACTAGAGGATATGCAAAATTGGTGCTATCAATGATGCCATAGGTCAATCTGGCCAATAGGATCCGTTGTGGACAGTTTCATCATAGCCTTGCAGTTACATCATTGCTGGAGCGGCCAATAATATCACAACAACAACTCAGGTGCAAGGTTGGACTACTCCTGGGGAGGGGGCACTCTGCTCAAAAGCTGCCAATTGATCCTTATGTCTCCATATTAACTCCTGTGAACTGTGGTAACCAATAAACAATATAGGATTAAAGTAATTGTTGGTAGTTTTACGCTGAAAGGAGCCACCAACAGAACTGCAAACAGTAAACAAAATGCTTGACTTGGCAGCTCCTTATTAAATCCAAGTTAGATCAGAAGCATGTTGGTGAACAACTGTGATTAATTTCAAGTTATCCTATTAACCATGCTTGGTTGAATTTCAGGCACTTTTGGTATCACCAAATAATAAACAATCCCCCCTCCCACTTGACACCTGAGTTTTTGCAGTGGTATCATTGGCTCATCTGGCCATGACATAATTGCTGGGCTATGATGAAGTTGTCTACATGAAATGCTATTGGCCAGTTTGACCTATGACACCATAGCTTGCACCAAAGTTGTATAGGTTCCAATGGAGTCTCCAGCTTTGACATCATAGGTCCACACTATGAAAAAAATGTATTTCTTCAGAGCAATTGCGAGAGCTGTAAAACAGATGCAGTTTGCAAGGAAACAGAGCATTTATTAAAACACGCATCTAGGGTGTGGATATAATAGAAAGCCCAGATGGTGTAGTTTTCTTCATTTTGGAATTCCGGACGAATATTTATAAGACAAGACAATATTAATTTATTTGACCTTAAAGAAAACATAATATGATATAAATTTTAACAAATCATTTTAAATGGTCTTTGGAGACCAGCATTGTGCTACAGCGGCTGTGATAGAATAAGTAAACTTCCTTGACAATTTTATTCGGTATATTCTCAAATTTGTCTTGCAAATTTAGAGAAACTTTAGCTGACCAGGGAAATTGAATTCTGCTAGATATACACATACTGGAATAGGTAAATTGTGCATTGTGCATCCATGCAATGACATCGTCAGGAGAAGTGAGATTACTGAGATACTCAATAACAACAGTTACATGTACCAATTTTGTCACATTACCTGCAAAATGACACCACCATAATATCAGGCCACAGAAACAACCTTCAATATTGTTGTAAGCCTAGATCTAGTCAGTGCTTACCGCTCACTTCTGACTTGGCAGATTACATATTATGTTTTGCTTTTGTCAGGTAATATGTTTGGAAATTAACAACAGGAAGAATGATGATTACATCCTAGAATTAATGAAATTCGATTCGAGGCCACTGCGAACAAAATAAAAAAACACATTGAAGACACTAATAAAATTGATTAATGCCATATAATTATATGCTACATTGATATCAATCCCACATTATTGAAGTGTCAATTTCTCTTTTTTCTCCCGGAGAGCATGATGTCATGCTGTGGCTGCTTGGGCCTTTATGGATCAACCTTGTGTTTGGCAACTCACAGTTAAAAATCACAACTAAACTTAAAACTGCAATAATCAATAACATGTTCAGGCTTTTAAAAAAGAACTGTCTGTTTTATTAAAGACCACAATTTGGTTTACCAGCTCTTTTGTGATATTTAACAGCCAAACACAAGGATGAACCATAACCAGCCTCAGCATGCCATCATACTCTCAGTCGATGAAGCAAATTTGAAGGATACATAGTTATTGGATGGATAATAAGTTGCCAGATGCAGAGGTACATTAGATTATGAGATGATAATACTGAGAGTCCACAAAAAGGTACTTATTGTCCCATGGGCGGGGTCTTTCACTTGCCTCAGCATAAAACGCTGAGTACAATTAAGGTAGGCCTACCCTCTGTCTTTTAGTCACATACATGAGGTTGACTCAATTAAGTTCCCAGGTGCAGCTCCCTCCACAAAGATGGTGGTTGAGCTGCCCCGGCTGATCCGGGGTACACCAGCACAACACAAGTCAAGTCAAGTCAGGTTGGTTTTTAACTCTGCTCATCTTTGTCCATGTGTGTGTTCTATGGCTACCTTGAGCTGTATCATTGAGAAGGGCTCACCATGAATTTTATGCCTGCATTGCAGTGCATGACTGAGAATATCTACAACACAATTTACAATTAAGACACACTCTAGATAGCCTTATATCTCATGAAGTTGACAAAATTAAGTTGCAAAGGAAGCTGTAAATTCATGCCCTCAGAAGCTTAGAGCCGTTTGAAGATTAGCAGTCCAAAAAAATCCAAAATTAACTTCCAACTTGGTCATGTGATGTCACTGGCTCAAAAATGTTTTGTTTGTGTTAGTTAGGGTTATAATCAGTGCTTATCATATCTAGCAGCATAGGTGCCAATAAATAAACTAATAAAATTAGTTCAGGTACATTATCAAATAAGAAGATAAATTTGGAGATCAACAAAAATCTGTCAATGTTGCAGGAAAGGCAGTTTGCAAATTAAAAATAAGAAAATTTATTTTTCCAGTCGACTGAAAGTCTGCAAAGAGCTCTAAAGAAAATTGTGTTCCTAAAACATTGCAGGTAAAAATGATATATCTGCTGCTAATGACAAAAATCTGTTATGTCCCTATTTGATTTGCTGAGCGTGCTTAAATATCTTAGCAACAACACTGTTTACGTGGGGTTTTCCAAAATTTCTGTCCAACTTGTCTATCTTTTGCTAGATTTGACGTAGAAACATGATATTTGGGTCAGATAGTACTGACGTAATTTGCAAACAACACCCAAAAAATCAGATCATACAAATAAATATAAATGCTTAATCTGTTGCCATGGAAACCAGAAGTCATGAAATGCGGCCCAGACTTTGTAATCCTAACTAAAAACTAATTGAATACCTGCTTGCATTATCTGTGTCTTGACTTATTGAATTGAAGTAAATTATTTTTTCTTTCATGTAATACAATCAGTTAATTGTAAAATCATTAATAACAATGGAAACTGATATTATTGTCACATTTCAGTTACTTTACCATAACTCATGTAGTTTCTCAGTTTTTTATGAGATGAGCAATTTTTTGGATATGGATGACATCATATATGCCTGTTGTATTTCTTCAATTTAATTCGATAAAAACTAGCAGAGAGAGTAAGAACCTTTTATCATACATACAAGGAAGACAGTATGAGTGACAGAACCTAATGAAGATTGTACAAACGTTTCTGAATGAAGAGAACACAAATTGGAAAACCTAAGAAAAGAAGACTTGACAATGCTAAAACTGACCTTAACATGAAGATTGAGGTATCTTATTTAGTCATGGTTAGATGGAGAAATGTATTTACAGGGTACCAGTCATCAGTTTAGGGAGTTGTGAAATGGCTAAGAATGTTTTGAATATATTCTGTTCTATATCTCTTGTAATAATTACATATTTTGATAAGACATATCAAGTATGTGTCTCTTAACAAGATCTCGACCGCATTTCATGACTTACGGTTTCCATGGCAACAAATCAACAATTCATTTTTACTTCCCTGACCTGATTTTTTGGGGATCATTTGCAAATTACTTCAATATTAGCTGACTCAAATATCATGTTTCTATATAAAATCTAGCAAAAGTAGTGACAGGTTGGACAGAACTTATGGAAAATCCATCGAAAAGTACAAAAAGTCTGTGAAACACCAACAGTGACCTAAATATGAGGACTTTGAGTCATGGAGTTTCTAAGGGAAATAAGGTTAAAGGAAATGTATTCAGTGCCATGTTCATTAGTTTAAGAATTTATGTAATGGCAGGGATTATTTTTAATAGGTTTCTAGCTCTGTATCCATAGTAAAAATTCAATTTTTGACAGGATATAATGAATCTGTGTCTCTAAAAGTGCCCTGGGCCGCATTTCATGACTTTTGGTTTCTATGGTAACAAATTAACCATTTATTTTTGTTTCTTTGATCTGATAACCTGAGGATCATTTGCAAATTACTTCAATATTATCTGACCCAAATATCATATTTCTGTATTAAATATTGCAAAAGTTATGGCAAGTTGGACAGAACTTTTGGAAAACCCCTCGTAGGTGTCTAAGCCATTATGTAGTCTTGTAGAAGGAAGTTGTATCCCGCTGTGACCTTTACATTTCACCAGCCACAAAGAGAAAAGGTAAGGCTTCTGTGTCTTTCACTTTGCGCTTTCTTAGTAAAGATGTCTCACTTTCCTGTTTGTCTCAATGAAGGGAACTTTCAAGAGTAGTCATTCACTAATAGCTTTAAAGGTAAATTTAGTGTACATGGATGAGGAAAATTGTTGTTTATCAAGTATGTAACTCATACTAATAATATAATGCCAATACTGATAATATAAATTTACACAGCGCCAGTTACACAAACTGCTCACCAGTGCTTTCATTGACATTATGTGCAGAATTGTTTGAATAGATGGGTTTTAAAATTTTGCTTGAAGCTCGGCAGTGAGATGGATGTTCCATAGTTGGGGGGTACAGAGTGTGAGAAGGCCCTGTTTTCAGTTTTATGTGTATTACCATTGGACTTTGGTACAATTAGTAAGTTTAAGTTATTGCCGCGGAGGCTTCATGTGTGTGGATTTTTTACTGCTATAAGATTATTAATGTATTGTGGAGCTTGGTTGTTCAAAGCCTTCCATACATTAGTCAGAATCTTGAATTGACATCTTGCTGGGATCAGGAGCCAGTGAAGATCGTTTCAAAATTTGGAGACATCGTCATGTTTTTTGAGACCTTCAATTAGATGAACTGTCTGGTTTTGTGCCACCTGGAGTTTATTTTCGAGACGTTTTTATATGCCTTAAAGTAGTCCATTTCTGTAATCCAGATGAGGAGCTACATTTATCACAGTTTTGGTGACTTCTTTGTCAATACTATTCCTGATTGCTGAAATGTTCTTTATATTGACGTGGGTAGGTTGGAGCGTAAGGATCAAGATCTGGCCCCACGAGGCTGTTTAAGGAGATGAGAAAGATACTAGGATGAATAGATGGATGATTGCCACTGATTGGGGCTTTATGTCCTGCAGTTGTGCACTTGGTAGTCTAATGGGCACAGCAATGAGGAAAAGGATAATTGAAACTGCTGTCCAACACAACCTAACAACATGACCTGTTAGGTATCAATGTCTTCTCCTTGGTAATGACTCTATGATGTTTCATGCAAGATATTTGCAAGTTATGCGTCTTTTGATCCAAATGATTGCCACATTAGTACCAGAAATCTGCTGACAACTCAAGGGAAATCATCACGTTATTGGATCCCTTCGGTTCCATTACGGGCGTCAGGACCTTGTTCGCTACATTGACTTTCTCATTTATAGTGAAAGTCCCTAGTTGCGGGCAATTTACACACAGGCGAGTGTAACGCACAGAGAAACTGTGTTAGAATTTGCTAAATGTTCATATATTTCCAGTTAACAACAGGCAGCATGCACTATTTTTAAAAGACATCTTTCCAATGGGCACATCATTGCAATGTTTGTCAAAATTACCTAGAATTGTATTGTCGAAATGACATTGTTACAACATTGTGAAGAATATCAAAAATATGACAAAAGTATGCTACATTGGGGCAACATCAAAAATATGACAAAAGTATGCTACATTGGGGCAATGTGGAAAATGTCGTGAAAAACCTCAGCGTTTTGGCAACATATGGTCAGAAGTCACTAACTGGCTACAGATGGCCTTTTAATTGATCATACAGTGAATGGGTGAGAGAGAGCAGGTTCATGCTTAATAGATATTGTATTTACTTGTCACTGCATATTCAAAGGCACTGGGCCATATGTTCCACCAACTGAGCCTGCTAGCTTCTCCAGATGGGAAAGTAGCTCACCTATGATCTCAGTAATTTTTCCATGAGTTCTTACAAAAGTTGCATAGTTACCTGCTTTCTGTCCTGAAGAAGTTAACGTGCTCAGTCAACAAATGACGTCTACCATTGGATGTTCTGGTGACAAGTTAGATAAAACCTAATTAGGCCTGTGGATAGCGATTGAAAACTTGCAGAATAGGTGGCCAAGACAAAAACGAAATCTTAGGTTTGATCATTTTGAGCTCACTGAGCTCAGATTATTTCCATGCGCCGCATACATACCAACTGACATAGAAAAAAATCTTGATATTATTTCTGAAGCATTCCATGCATATGACAACTCATGTCAATTGTCATTGTAAGGTAATTCTGGTGCATTAAAAATTTCAAACTCAACATGTTTCAGCAATCAGGGGTCCATTTCTAGTGTGACAGACTAATGGTAAACATCATCCCATTACGCTAGATATTGACCTCTTAATACTGAGGCACCTTTAAAAACTTAAAAATTGAACAATAGGGCCCGTTTTCACCAACATGGTATTAAGAGTTAAGCCTGGCGTTAACTCCTTTAAACCTGGTATAACTAAGTCCATTTCACTAAGAGTGTGCTAAGCATGTAAACCTGTCAAGGTTCAGTGAATCATACGCATTGTCACCAAACTCAAGGATCAGCCATCTCAAACTGATTTGGTGTCAAAAAGTGATTAGGCCAATGATAACAGAACAAATGTTTCTTATGAGATGGCATGACAAATCAGTATTATAGGCCTTTGTCTATTATATTCGCATGTTTCTCTAATTTAACAGTCACCAAAGATTTTTTCAAGAAAGATATGTCACATCATGAGATATAAAGTTTGCAAACCAAGAACACACACTTACCTAGAAAATATATTTGTTGAAGTAACTGTTGCAAATATACTAGCCATACAGCATTAAGCACACAATTTAAAAGTATTTCATGTATGAGACTATGTTTTTATAGCATTTGCCTATGATAGTCATGACACCAAATAGAATTCTTCTGTGCTGAGTTGTACAAAACCTCTGCACTTGTTGTTGGTCTTAGCACAGGGGTACTTTCGAAGGGCAGGAAATTCGGACGTGGGTGCAATCTATGCATCCTATAACCCCCGGCAATCGGGCGATTTCGGAAAATTCCATTTTAGCCTCCCGTGTGACTGGTCCACTGGGCATACGTACATATATGGGTTTTAATGAAGCGATTGCATGACTAACATGCTTCACAATCCTTGAAACTGAGGCGACACTAATACCACTGAAGTCACCAATGACTTGTTGGTAACTGCCGGTAGCAAAAAATCACAGACACGTCAGCCATTCTGGGTACATCAGATTTTGAGGACCTTTATCATTAGATATTCAAAGGGATTCAACCATTATTGTACTTTCATTGTGCAAAAATGCATGACCAGCTGATTTGTATTAATTTATTGTTTGAGGGGAGGGGGCTAAAGAAAAATTTTCTGTCACCAACACTGGACAGACAACTAATTAATTTTCTTTTTTATAAATTTCCAAGCCCACCCCTCTTTTTCTCTTACCTTGTCATGTGGCCATGTTTGGGAACTTCAGAGATTAATTGTGTTTGTAGCAGTTGAGTTGTTTAAATACTATGTGCAGACTTTCACTCTGTAAATGTTCCTTGATCCTGCTCCGCATGAGTGATTGGCTTAGCCAGACCAGGTCTTAGCTAAGACCTGGCATAACTCTTAATACCATGTTGGTGAAAACGGGCCTGAGTGATTCTTACCGTTTGACTTGTTTTCTTTACAGTCAAATAAATAGAAACTAAAATCTGGTACCAAGAATGATTAAATTGAGACTCATAAAGCAAAAAATGCATCTGAGCATCACTCCATTAACATCATTATTAACGGTTTCATCTTTAATATAGGCCTACCTCTAAATAGCACACACTGGCACTGATGGGGCATAAAAATAACTCTCTCACCATCGCAAACATAACATAACTTACCTTTGCCAGGTCAGGTTCTGGGATCTCAACACTTTGTAATGCACCAGACAATTTGTTATCTTTTCTCTTGTAATTTCATATGTGATTAAATTACTTTGAAATTGCCAATAACAAAAAATTTGCCTTAATTGCGAAGTGGAAAAAGAGCACCCACCTAAATTTCTTTTTAAAGTGCCAAACTTTCTAAGTGCCTCTTGTTAACCACCAGGTATCGGGTACTCAGTTGTCACTTTCTTTTTAATGACAAGCCTCTCTCATTCTGTCCTGAGGCAGCCTTCAGGGCACTTCACCTTTGATGTTCAAGATCAATGAGCCAAGCATTGCAAATATAGAATATTCTATAAAAGGAAAGGAACCAACTGTTTGTAAACAGAAAAAAAAAGATGGAAGCTTGTTCTCATCTCTTTACCTGATCCAATGAGGAATTTAAATTGATCAGATTTCACAGATCGCATTTCTCTGTTTGGCACATGACTGGAAACAAAACAAGTCTGATGACATTGGAACTCCGGCTTTTTCATCCAGACTGATAGAAAGCATTCAAATGGAATATGAATACTTCTTCCAGCTTCATGAGTGAATGCAAAACAAGCAAATGTTCGAGATTTTTGTTTGCTGAACTGAAGTTTCACCATTTGGCAGGACACAGTCCTTGTTTTACAGTTTGTCTCACAACACGCGAACTAGTGTTTGGTCTAATTCCTCCTCATCTGCAGGTCACACAGTAGAAATACGCATGTACTCAAGAATAAAAGAGCCAATTTGCAATTTATTTATCATATTTTTGTGATGTTTTGGTGCTTTTTTGGCAGATTTTTGAAGACTACCATGACTTCTAGAAATGAGACAGACTGTAGCGCGCTTGCACTGGAGGAGCTCTATATTTCAGGTCCGCGCATGCACACACTGCTTCGCAGTTCTAGCACATTGGCAGTTGAATTTCACAATTCTGCAGTCTCGCAGCCTTTGCCTGCTTGTTGGCTGCAGCAGACTGGCTTGTTGGTCGGCTACTTGGAATAATAGAATATACTTATATTGCGACAAATAGGATTGTAGGATAATGCTGACAATTTCTCAGCAGGAAGTTCAGGAGACAAAAGTTAGTCCCTTGAGATTTGGTATCAACTTCAGCGCACTTAAGTACTATTACAGTCGAGAGTTCAGTGACTTATAGAATTACGTTGAACTTCAACAGTATTGGCACAGTACTACACTGTCCATGTGCCAACTAGGAGGACGCCTGCGAATTCTAAGACGAAGAGTATATATAGTAGTCTTTTGAAAAAATGTATAATTTTTATCGAGGAGAAGAATATCAGATTAGATAATAAGTGTTTTCACCTGACATGTGTATATGAGACGTAGCTGGTATACAGTTTGAAACGACCTATCTACTGCCTCACCTTTGTTTGTTTACCCTAAATTTGACAGAATTTTGTATGAAAGTAAAATTTTATCTGCTGTTTTTGTTGATCCACGCTACTCCCTTTTTGTGTGAGGCATATCAGATCATGATGACGCCTCTGTATTTTGGTGAAAATCACCTTTTTCTAGAGGCCAAAATAATTCGATGAGCCACTTATCGCAACATGACTGAAAACTTGCACAGTGAATTATGAGCATACGTGAATGCAATTGCGAAAAATGTGTGAATCCCCTAAGCATATTAAGCTTCACTTTGGTTGAAGTTAGATCCATGCCATATTTATGTCACCCCTGGCTTCATTGTTTCACTTCTTGTCAATGTTCATTCCTTGTGAGAGACTAACGGAGGATTATACAAAGTCCCTATGGGCAAATCTACGTCTTAGCAACGTTGCAACAATGTCACCCTGTTCGTCAAATGGCGTAGAATTGTATGATAGAACTTATGTTGTCACAACGTTGTTATGACAATAGCATACGCCATTGTGGAGCATTTTCATAAAATTCTGAGGGAATGTCAATGGTTCTATGTCAGCCTGCAACATTGCGGCAATGTTAAAGAAATCAACAACTGAATGTTCTTCCAGATAACACCTCTTTACCCTCTTAAATGTCTTAAAATTGTCAGTCATCAACATGTTTTGTTTCACAATAGTGACAGCTTAAAATCGCAATTTTCTTCATGCAGTGGATTGCATCAGCTTTGGCTAATCTTCCGAATCTCGGAATACGTAGAGAGTCTTTTCGCTTTCCCTAAAACCCATGCCCAGTGTTATGGAACATGTAATCTTTTAAATGTATGCCTTGTATATGAGGGGTTTTCCATAAGTTCTGTCCAACTCGCTATAACTCTTGATCAATCTAATGCAGGAACTTGATTGATAAATCTGAAAATATTCAGATAATTTGCAAGTAATCTGAAAAAATTGGATTATATAAATGAAAATTAATGGTCAATTTGTTGCCATGGAAACCAGAGTTCAGAACCTGCATAGTATGGGTGACTTGACTTATTCAAACAAAGTGAATTAATGATTGTTTATTTACTCAAACGCAATTGGGCAATTGTCTTGAATAACAATGAAAATAATTGAGTTATTTTCATGTCTCAGTTAATATACCATCATTCATTTGGTTACTTTACTTTTTCGTGAGAAATATACATTTTTGGAATTGTGTTGCAAAAGAGAGCATGGATCTGCCATAACTCCCCTCATCACAAAAGAAACTTAAATTAGAAGAACTGTTTATTCCACTTGGCAGCATTTTGTCTCCCTAGCTGAAACAACCAATTAAGGGAAGAAGAACAAGATCCAGGGCTTGCATGATAAGTTAATTAGTAAAAGCTGAGAGTAATGCTGTTACATGGAATGCCAGGATAACATTACTAATAAACACAGGGCAATATTCCGGGTCACCCTGGATACATTGTATGATCAGTTTAAGGAACTTTCGAGTGACACAAAATGAATCACGAGTCAGAAAGTGCTGATCAAGATTAAATGCATGAATCATAACTCCAAGCACCTCTACTCCGCACACAGAGTTCATATGAATAAGAGACAGCAGTGGTGAGCTGCCAACGGCAGTGAACTCTGCGAGAATTCAGATGGAGCAAGTGATGTTATGAGAAAGCAAGCGACGTTATGAGATTAGCAAGCATTCTCAGCTGGTAGTTGAAACAGATACTTAAATATTCTTTTTATAACATTGTGTGTTTGGTTTAATATGTCGGCAACATAACTGTTAAAAGTACACACTGATTTACTCAAAGATGTCTGTATAACATTGTTTGTTTGATTATAAGCCATTCATACTACAAATGTCAAAACACAGTCTGATTTTACAGAGCAGATTAGAGGATTAACTCATGCATGGAACTGGGTCATGGAAATCCATCAGTCTCTCCAGCTAAAGCTGTTCGACACAGAGAGACTGTGTCAGTCTGAAGCACCTCAATGTAGAATGCATCATTCAACGGCATTCAATGCCGCATTCATAGATGGTGGGTTACATTCCCAATATGTAGATGTAAAATAATATGTAGGATTGAATCAAATCTAACATTGTTATAGTAATTTAGTTGCTGCTTGGCATGGTTATTGGTTACTACTTGACCTGACGGTAATGAAGCTCTTCCAATCCGAACTGGTTGCCTTATGTATATATCAATTGAATGTGGATTACCTACATGTATGTTTGAGAATATAAATAATTTAAACTCTTTTGTCAAAAATAATAATATATTTAAGTGATCAGTATATATATGGATATCTCAAAATGGAGACGAGTCTTTGAAGTTTGAACAGAAATGTTTCAGTTAGAGAGCTACTTCGCTAATTTGAATTCAAACAACAACAAAATGTTATATATGCAAATATAGATGTAGCAACATATCTGTTGTCAGAGGTACAATGTTAAATATATGCATTGAGGAGAAAGAAGTTGCCATCTTTGCAATAGTAAGGGGGCCACCATTTAATCTTAAAGGGGGGGGGGCTTCGAGTTTTTTTGAAAAAAAAACAATATCTTGCTCAGTTTAGATGAAATAAATAAATTCTTTTTTGGCAATCCTGACATAAATAATTTACGGAGGGGGTATTTCTTAATAAGGGGTTGCTTGATTTGGAATGAATATTTGGTGACTTCACAAGCTTTAAATAAATAATTACGAAATAAATAGTTTCCCGCCGAGGAAAACTCCAAGCCCCCCCATATTTAAATGGTCGCCCCCTAGTCTTCTCGGAGGTGAATGTCATGTCATTGCAGAATGTGGTCCCCCTGTTATTTATCATCAGGTTTAGAAATATGTATATATCTATTTTTACTGTGAAAGGCCTTCTATGTTTGAGTTTAAATGTAATGGAATGTGAAAAATACTTTCGGTCGACGAATCATGAGTACATAATGTGTGTACTTACATTCAGCTCAAGCCAATCTTTGGCTAATGTACCATATAATACTTTCTCCTAAAAGGTCTGCCATCTAACCTATTATACCCAACCCACCATATTATATAGATAAATAGCTGCTTCAAGAAATCAACTATACTGAATGTTGTGCCAGATAACACCTCTTTACCCTCTCAGATGTCTTAAAATTGTCAGTCATCAAACTTGTTTTGTTTCACAATAGTGACAGCTTAAAATCACAATTTTCTTCGTGCAGTGGATTGCAATAGCTTTGGCTAATCTTCCGAATCACGGAATATGTAGGGAGTCTTTTCGCTTTCCCTAAAACCCATGCACAGTTTTATGGAACATGTAATCTTTTAAAAGCATGTCTAATAGATCCATATGTAGGAGGCTGGGAAGAAATATGTTTTGCAATACAGGCCGATTTAAGAAAACCATGCAGCAATACATGCAGTAAGAAGGTATGCCTGTATAATGTTGACAATCTATACTTCTTGTTATAAAAATATATGATAAAATTTGTAAAGCACAGTAAGGCACAAATAGGCCTATATATCATTTAAAGTCAATGAATGATGGGTGACTTGTTTTGACACAATCAAAACAAATAGGTAGCATTGGAAGTACAGGATATGACCCATGCTTATGAGTCAAAGAGAGTAAAATGGCATGGATAGGGATATGACCTCACAAGGAACGTTTCAGTCCAATTCGGTAAGCACTTGACACTCATCCACTGTAAAGAAAACTGGAATCTGTTATCGTATAATTACAAACCTGAATGAAACTGAACAATTAATTGCTTAACACAAAACATTAATGTAACAACAAGAAACTGTTAATGTGTGATACACTCCTAATATCAATTGTTTTGACAAATATGTTTGATTGTTTATTGAAAGGCATTATCCAACAGCTGTCTCTGAACAGCTGACTGTATTCACCCATGTTCTTACTTACTCATATCACCATGTTCGCATTTATTCACCTTGTTCACTCAATTCACCTCACCAGTATTCATCAAATCCCCTCATGTCACCTTCTTTTGACAAAACAATGGCTGTATATTTTACTTTCACTTAACGTATTTTCTGTAAAAATAACCATTCCACACCAATATGGTATCACTTGAAGAATTAATTAATGATGAACAGTTCGTTCATGCATCCCCTTTGATCTCTCAATCCTATTACTATGAAAACTCATTCCTTATTCAAAATCGTTCTCATGCTATGAAAATTTTCAATACAAATGCAAGAAGTCTCATGAAAAACTTTGTACATTTTGAAACCCTATTATCAGATCTCTTGTCTATGAATTATAGCTTTGAAATATTAACTTTTTCCGAAACCTGGCTTGATAAATCTTTAGAAAATTGTGTTAATTTTGAAAATTACACCCCCATAATGAAGCACAAATTCCCTAACAAAGAAGGCGGTGGACTAGCAACATTTGTGAAGACTGATATCAAATTTAGAGTAAGAAATGACTTATCATTCCCTGTTGAGAAACAAAATCAGTTTGATGGAATCTTTATAGAAATAGAATCAGATAGCAAACACACTCGCCCCCTTGTGATAGGAAATGTATACCGATCCCCTAGTTTTAATAGCATTAATGATTTTAGCCAACACATGTCATCTATAATAGAAAAGTTAAATAAGGAAAACAAAGAAATAGTCATTGTAGGAGACCTTAATATCGACCTGATCAAAAGCAGCACCCATAAAGAATCGGCAGACTTTCTAGATAACATGATGTCAAATGACCTTTTTCCAAAAATCACAGTTCCCACAAGAGTTACACACAGATCAGCTACATTAATAGACCACATTTACACTAACAATAAAAACACCTCCACAATAGCTGGAACCTTGAAAACAGACATATCTGATCATTTTTCAAATTTTATCTTCCTAAAATGTACACCTTCCAAAGAAAAACCTAAGCTGATAACATTTAGAAATTATAGTGAAAACGCTGTGCAAAATTCCATCAATGCTCTATATAATACAAACTGGACAAGCATACTAAATGACACACAAGTTGATAGTGCTTATGATAAATTCCTAGATATGTATAATTCCCTTAAAAATATCTATCTGCCTCTAGTGACTGCTAAATTTAATAAGTATAAACATAAACTTCATGCCTGGATAACCAAAGGAATTCTGAAATCACTGAAAACAAAAGATCAGCTTTTCAAAAATATGATAAAGATAAAGAATACAAAAAGCACATACTATGAGACACACAAGGAAAAATACCTTAATTACAAAGCAATTTACAGCAAACTACTTAGAGCAGCAAAACACCATTACTGGACTGAGCAATTTAATTTATGCAAAAGCAATATGAAAACCACTTGGAACAACATTAATACACTTCTAAACCGTAAAAATGACAAATCAAGCTTCCCCGATTTCTTTACAAACAACAATAATGAACAGATCTCGAACCCACAAAACATAGCTGCAGAATTTAATGAATTTTACGTAAATATAGGACCTCAACTAGCACAGAGTATCCCACAACATCAAACAACAACTCCAGATAATGCTTACTCCAATATTACTCCTCAAAGCTTTTTTCTTACTCCAGTTACTCCAATTGAAATTCTAAACATTGTCCAAAAGATGAAAGCAAAAACTAGCTTTGGTTTTGATGAAATAAGTCCCAAACTTTTGAAACAAACTATTCTGCCAATAGTTGATCCGCTCTGCCACATAATGAACCTTTCATTCTCCACAGGTATTGTTCCCCATAATTGTAAAATAGCCAAAGTATTACCTTTCTATAAAGCAGATGACCCCCACCAATTTAAAAACTACCGACCTATATCTCTCTTGCCCACCTTCTCAAAAATCTTAGAACGCTTAGTACACAATAGACTTAATTGTTACCTAAAAACCAATAAGCTCATCACCCCTGCCCAATATGGCTTCCAACAAAATCTTTCAACAGAAATGGCAATATTAGAACTACAAGATAGAATAGCCAAGCAACTCATAAATGACAAAATAAGCCTTGGGGTATTCCTCGACCTATCAAAAGCCTTTGACACTCTAGACCATAATATCCTCCTAAAAAAACTTTCAAAATTAGGGATAAGAGGACTTCCACAACTTTGGTTTGCTAACTACCTTAACAATAGAAATCAATATGTACAATTTACAGACAATTCATCACCTAAACTTTCGATAAAATGCGGAGTACCCCAAGGCTCAATATTAGGTCCACTACTTTTTCTTCTCTACATTAATGATATTCCCCAACCTTCAGATAGCAATATTATACTTTTCGCGGATGACACTAACCTTATTTTCTATAACAATGACATTCAAGCTTTAATCAATTCTGCCAATGAAAAACTTTTGACAATATCTCGATGGTTCCAAGCAAACAAGCTTTCACTAAACATACAAAAAACCAAATATATTTTGTTTCACAAGCCCAGAAAGAAAATTACTCAAAATAACATAGAAATTAAAGTAAATAATATTCCCATACAACAGGTTAAAGAAATCAAATTCCTTGGTGCATATATCGATAACACACTATCTTGGAAAAACCATATATCGAAAAAGGCTAATCAAATTGTAAAAGTAAATGCAGTTCTTTCACGCCTTAAAAATACGATCCCCAAACACATACTGAAAACCATATACAACAGTTTAATTTATCCTCATTTGTCATATGCTGTAACGTCTTGGGGTAATGTTAGCAATAGAGAAATGAAAAGATTAGAAGTATTACAGAAACGATCCATCCGAAATATATGTAGAGTTAAGTACAATAGCCACACCAATAAACTCTACAAAGAACTTGGCCTCCTTAAAATTAGTGACATATTCAATCTCGCCTGCTCAAAATTCTATCTTAAAATAAATCAGAAGAAAGTCCCACAATACTTTCAGCAACTCCTCCTTCACAACAGAAACCTACATTCCCACTTCACTAGAAATAGCAACGACCTCCATATTTTCAATACTAGTTCTGAACTTAATAAGCAATTGATAAATGTAAAGATTTCTCAAGTATGGAATAATCTCCCCCCATACATAAAAAACAATAGAACTGAACATAGAATTAAAGATTATTTCCTGTCCCTGTATCCCTCCATTTGTAACATTCACAATTGTTTCATTTGTATGAACTCGTGAGCAACATTGCACTCTCTGAATTTAATCGTTAGCTAAACATGAAAAATTATCGTCCCATCTCATCACCCATTATTTCCCATCATCATATCATCCTCATATCATTCTATTAGGGCGCACGCCTACAGAATTTTATTCTTTTGTGTTAGCCCTATGGCAAAACAAATATTAATAATTATAATTGTGCAGATGCAGATGCAGGCCTTTTTGATATATATATGATTATTATATTCTTTATGTAACTGTTTGTTATTGCCATGAACAAAATAAATTACAAATTACAAATTACACATTACATGCACTGACATTGATTTGCAGAGATTTGTTTTTGGCGGGGCAGATTTGTCATGAATAGGGAAGTAATTATGCATTTATACATAGAAGCATGAAACTTGGCACACAGTTTAAAAAATCTTAAGGAATATATTTAGATAGGGAGCCACTTCAGATTTGACCTGGTTGACCCATGGCAGCCATTTTCCAAAATGGCAACTAATTCTCTCATGTTCCTACATTCTGTGAAGTGCCTAGAGCTTGACCGTATGAAAACAGTGGTCATTATTCCTTCTACAGATCTAGAAAACACTATCAATTGATTCCTGGATGGAATTGAGGAATTTTAGGGTGGTCAGGGTCCATTTTGTTAGACCTGTTGAAGAAAATGCAGCATTTTCGTGGTTTCCCATAGTTTTGTTGTATTTCAATTTATATTTAAACAGACTGCATGTTTGAATTCCTTGCGAGGAGAGCTTTCAAATGAATGGTAGCATCAATAGTTTATGGGAATTCTTTGTCGAAATGAACCTCAGAACCGAAATCTTCAAAAACGCATTAATTTTATTTTTATATCCAAGGAATATTGTATGCAACTAAATGCTATTACGTGTATGGTCAATTCGTTTGATTTAGAGCATGGTATATCTCAAATAAATAGAGATTGGTCTGGCTATTCTGATGGGTGTGGCCAATAAAATCACTGAAAAAGTCTTTGGAATGTAACTTTCAATCAATTTCATTGCTGTGTATGTTGAGTGAACTCTATACTGTAAATACCAAAATATATGTGTCCAGTAAGGCATTGAAGACTTTTATCATAAAAGGAGCAAAACCCCGAAAGGTTTACAAGAGACATTATAGTTCCATTGTCACAGTGCTTCCAGCACGCTAATTGTCTGACTTGACAGACCACTTAGAAGAAACCATACAAAGGAGCTATTATGAGTGAAACACAGTGAAGTGGGTTGCAAAACTCGTCCTACTTATCAGATACCGTGACATGACAAGAACACAAGCTTCTCCCTTTTCCCTCAGTTCTGTTGCTCCTGTTACCACCGATGACCCCCTGCACATTGTAGTATGATGCAAAACAATGGAAGTTTTTTGGGAAAAGCCCAGGCGAGTGCCACATCACAGCCATCCTCCCCACACAAGCAGTTTGTTTGTCCTGCCCTGCTAAAATGGACTGGGCTTTCTGCTATTTCCAACCTCTTCTGTGATTGGCTGCTTATTTAGGTCGTAAGCATTTTGCAGGCAGATTTAGTCCGATTATGGACACTTAGAGGATTACTGGCAACTGAGAAAAACAGTGTAAAACAAGCAGACTTTCAAAAAGTTTCACTTCAGAACTGTGAAAATACATGATTCAATTGAATTTTCGGAATGGTGATAGCACCTTTCAACAATACACAATTTTTCCATTTGTAACAGTGTGAAACAGAAGCAACAATTTCAAACTGTGATGTAGCAGTCCCTGATTGGCTGAGCCAAAACTGGGCAGTTAATTAAGTATTCATGAATTAGCAAAGGTTATGGGCCATTTTGTCATGGTATGACTTGGGATGGTGCATCACAGCCTGATAGGCGATCAGCTGCTGGAACAACTATGTGTCACAAAATCCATGTTTTTACAAGAGTTGTGAAAGCCTTTTATTTGTAGCACGGTCCATCAAAGTTTAAAGTTGTAAAGTCGCTAGTTTGCAGATTCATCAAACAACTCTGTGGGGATTATAACAGTTGTCTGCTGTGAATGCTCCCATTGGGCTGCTAACGTGTGCAGAAGTCCTCCTCCCCTACAAAAATGAAAAATTTACGTCCCTGTTTGCAGACATACATAAACCTTCTTCAGCCAAGCATTCACCATTCTACCTGGTTAGGGACCGTTCAGAATGTATGACTGGGGGGGTGGGAGTTTTGGCCGAGGGGGTACTAGCTTTTCACACGTGTTTCAAGGGGGGGTATCAATTTTTGACAACACTTCCAAGGGGGGTAAGAAATTTTAACAAAGAATAAATGTTACGCATAAACTCATTTTATTTGGACTATTTTACGTGCAGAAGTCCGCGAATCTGTACGCATGGCCGTGTATAACAGTATATATATGACATAATATGTGTGTATTGCTTTGTATGTCGAGGGGGGGTACTAAAAATACGCGTGAAACCTAAGGGTGGGGTACTAAAAATCCGCATGAAACTCAAGGGGGGTATCAATTTTTGATGGGAAGTTCCAGCAAAACTCCCACCCCCCCAGTCATAAATTCTGAACGGTCCCTCAGATAGATCTGTAAGCAAATATAATAGCAATAGGCTACATGCATTTGTAGAAGTAAATGTAATTCACCAACCAATGCTGTTGTTGTTGACAAGGAAAGGTTGTCTATGGTGTTGGATTATTATGTAGATTATGTTATGTAGATTATATATATTATGATATATTTATGGCAGTGGATGTGCCATCCTAATCTGTGCGTGGGTGAACTTACTTAAGATTATCCTCAGCGAGTGTCAGAATATCTGATAGCTCAGACAATATCACAATAGGCTACTCTTGTGGCTGGATGAGAAGGCTTGGTATAAGCTTTGTCACCTGTTCAATTTACCCTCCTACGTATGCGAATGGTCCACAGCGGCCTCTGAGTCCCCTCTCTATTTATGTTTACAAGTGCTGTAAATTTATGTACCAGAAAGTGACATACTATTCTTTAGATTCATGCCCATCTGGCAAGCGGCGTAAATACCACATCATTCTGAAAAATAGCAATGAATTATAACCTTGGGAGAAAATTATTCAGATGGGTATCTGACTTTATTATGACATCAGTAGAAGGTCAGTTGAAAACCTGGCTGAAGGACAACGTTTATGTGGCATAATTCCTTGGCATCATTGTGAGGTCCCTTTCTGACCTCAGTCTGATGTCAGTATAAGATCAGTTAATGGACAAGGTCATGCTGACATTTGCTTTTGACATCTGTGTGTTGGGAAACAATAACATCACAATGACTTTATTATTAAGTCAAGGTCAGTCATGACCTAAAATAACCAAAATACAACACCAGACTGACATCACAATGCCCGCTGGGTGGCATCTCATCCTCATTATTTATGATAATTATGGAACACTGGCACTGTGACAGAGACTAATGTGATCTTCGTTTATTGTAAAATGACCTGTTTCAGCAAAGTACTCTGTGACCCTTCCAAGTGTCCCTGCATGGGCACAATTTTGAGCGATTACAACTCATAATTGCTGGGGAAAAGAGCTGCAGTAGAGAGGTTTCCCTTTTCCAACGAATAACAAGAATGAGCTGACTAGTTTTGGCTTCATGTAGTTGTTGTCCGGATAGATAATGTGAAACAAAAACAGAATACTTAAATTTGAGAACACTTTTCTGGGACAAAATCAAATTCAAAATATAAAATAAGGATTGAATAGAGTTTGTGTCTGCATATGGAGCATATCTATGTGTTCACAAAGCATAATGCAAATGTTGATCTGGTAAGCTCGTGATTTTTCATATAGTTTTTCTGTTTTTGTTCCAGGTACTGTGCCTTAGTACATCCATCAATGACTCTCAGTATTCATAGCAAACGGAGAACCAGAAAAATCATCGCAGGGACTTGGCTCATCTCCATACTGATAGCATCGCCCTACATATTCTGCAAGAGCTTTTCATTCAGCACTGAAAGTGGCATGGGCAGGACGACTCGGCAGATCTGCACTGATAGATTTGAATTCATTGACGCGGCAATCGGTGGCAGCCAGGCCATCCATTCTGGGCAGTTCAGACGTGGCTTCTTCATGTTTCTTTTTGCTGTGGTCTACGTCCTCCCCTCGATCACCATCGTCACCACTTCAATACGGGTGGCCATCCGTTTACTGAACCCGGTCAATGAGTCTTGCTCGACAACGACCTTTGTCTATCGAAATAGAGTTGTCCGGAAGAAAGAGGAGAATACAAAAAAGGTAAGAGCACAGACAAATGCAACCTGTCATACTTCAGCTGATATTTGTTATGACATGGCTAGTCCTTTTGTATTCATTGCAAAGAAGCAGGCATACTTTAACACTATTATATAAATAATGGTAAATATTGTACGTGATGAGCATATCCTTGAAAGATTAACCATAATGATTTACAGTGTTTACATCACTTAAAAGTAAACAATAATATTCTACTGTGGATACAAACCATTCTGGTTCTTTATATTAGGGATACAACTTTTCAATTTTTTTCCTCAAAATCAATTTCCTGCGTCATAGCTTGATGAACTTTTGTATAAAAACCGCTGTACATAGTTAAGTCATTTTTTAGCTACCTTTAAAAAAGTTCCAAATTAAAATTAGCTTTTCAGTGGGACCATATAAGGCACTTCATATATGGCATATTACCTTATATAAGCTAATATTATGCATTTTGCTTCTAATTTTATCATTTTTCTGTTGAAAATGTAATGGATTTGTCATCTCTTTTGCTGAGAATTGTGCTATAGCATTGTTAGAGGTGCCTGATGAAAAACACAATGCGATATTACTATTCCATGCCATCACATATTAACAAAAATTAAATTGGAGTGAGGATGAAACTCGCTTATAGCACACATGATTGCCCGCGGAAGGATTCTCAAGTGTAAAGAGACAGCTCACCAGCCTTTCTTATTAAACTTACCCATTTGTCAACTTTGAGGCACTTTCCTGACTTTTCTGGTATTCACATGCATGTCTTTTAGCCCTTTATACAATATATATGTATTAAAACATTCTCTTCAGAAATTGTAAACTGTCAAATTCCAGGAATTTTGCTTCTTTGGCCATGTAGACAATATTCACTTGTGAAATGTGTTCCCAGATGTTGTCACATCACAACTATTTCATGCTAAATATTGCTAATCAGGAATATTGTTATAATATGATATTGCCGCAGCATAGAAGACGGGACTTGTAAATACTCGATTGGTTGACAATATTCATTGCCAAGTATTATTTTTTTGCTAATTTTATTTTTTATGGGAATTACTTTTTTGTGGTAGGCCTATTTTTTCGAAAAAGTTTTTTGTAAATTTATTTTGCTGATTTTTCTTTTTAAAAATAATTTTTTTCTCTTTTAAGTTGTTCTCTGCGAAATTTTTTTTTATCCGAAAATTTTTTGTTTTTTCGGAAAAATTTTTTTTTTTGATTTTTTTTTTTTTCCCAGAAATCTTTTTTACGGAAGCCATTTTATACGGAAGCCATTTTAGGACATGCGAAAAAAAAAAAAAGTTAAATTGTACAAACGATTTACTATATTGTACAAACAATCTAGTAAATTGTACAAACAGTTTACTAAACTGTACAAACAGTTTACTACATTGTACAAACAATGTACTATATTGTACAAACAATATACTATATTGTACAAACGATCTAGTACATTGTACAAACAATGTACTATATTGTACAAACAATTTAAATTGCTATATTGTACAAACGATTTACTACATTGTACAAACGATTTACTACATTGTACAAACGATTTACTACATTGTACAAACGATTTACTACATTGTACAAACAATTTACTACATTGTACAAACAATTTACTACATTGTACAAACAATCTAGTAAATTGTACAAACAATATAGTAAATTGTACAAACGGTTTACTACATTGTACAAACGATGTACTACATTGTACAAACAATGTAGTATATTGTACAAACAATGTACTACATTGTACAAACAATGTACTATATTGTACAAACGATTTAAACTGCTATATTGTACAAACGATATACTACATTGTACAAACGATTTACTACATTGTACAAACAATTTACTACATTGTACAAACGATTTACTACATTGTACAAACGATTTACTACATTGTACAAACAATATAGTATATAGTACAAACCATATAGCAAATTGTACAAACGGTTTACTACATTGTACAAACGATTTACTACATTGTACAAACGATTTACTACATTGTACAAACGATTTACTACATTGTACAAACAATATAGTAAATTGTACAAACAATATAGCAAATTGTACAAACGGTTTACTACATTGTACAAACGATTTACTACATTGTACAAACGATTTACTACATTGTACAAACGATTTACTACATTGTACAAACAATATAGTATATTGTACAAACAATATAGCAAATTGTACAAACGGTTTACTACATTGTACAAACAATTTACTACATTGTACAAACGATTTACTACATTGTACAAACGATTTACTACATTGTACAAACGATTTACTACATTGTACAAACAATTTACTACATTGTACAAACAATCTAGTAAATTGTACAAACAATATAGTAAATTGTACAAACGGTTTACTACATTGTACAAACGATTTACTACATTGTACAAACAATCTAGTAAATTGTACAAACAATTTACTACATTGTTCAAACAATGTAGTATATTGTACAAACAATGTACTACATTGTACAAACAATGTACTACATTGTACAAACAGTTTAAATTGCTATATTGTGCAAATGATTTACTGCCCTTTACAGACAATCTATCTATCTGTCGCAATCGGTTTATCAGCGTTTCCTCACCCAAAGACAGATAGAGAGATAGAGCGATAGATAGACGGATGATTTGGGCTTTACTTCCTGTATTTATGCACTTGGTAGACTAATTAGGACAGGAGGAGGACATGGCGATGAGATGAAGGATGATTGAAAC
Organism: Platynereis dumerilii; assembly: GCA_026936325.1. Lineage (NCBI taxonomy): Eukaryota > Metazoa > Annelida > Polychaeta > Phyllodocida > Nereididae > Platynereis > Platynereis dumerilii. The sequence goes on from JAPTHN010000011.1 coordinate 25,272,044, forward strand.
AGCTGTCTAACATAGGCCCAGGTGACATTGCAATAGCCGGATGCAAACCCTGGAACCAGTGATTGGCAGCTAGATAGATAGATAGATAGATAGATAGATAGATAGATAGATAGATAGATAGATAGACAGATAGATGGATGGATGGATGGATAGATGGATGGATGTTCACAGAATATCTGATGTCAGGTATTTCCTTCTCTTTATTCCAACTTTTGAGGGAGAGACTTGATCAAAATTTAGGATGTAATGTATACCTGGTAAATCGTTTAAACGATGTAGTAAATCGTTTAAACGATGTAGTAAATCGTTTAAACGATGTAGCAAATCGTTTAAACGATGTAGCAAATCGTTTGTACGATGTAGCAAATCGTTTGTACAATATAATTGACGCTGGCTCCATCACTGAATTGTCATTTGCAAGATTGAGGTTTGTGACCCAACCAGTGGTGCGATTGACTTCAAACAAATTGCATTTTGAAGATATTGAGTTCAGCTATGTGGGAATATGTGTTGTTTTGCCAAAAATTAAAAAGAAATTGGTCAAAATAAAGCGCGAATATGAGGTACGGAAAATGTTGTTTTTTTTTTGCACTTGTCTGCTGGTTCAGCAGTGTTCAGCCTGGTTCAATCTGATTGGTATTTGTTATCAATGTCTCATTTCATTATCTATTCTATATACATCTAAAGTTCCACAAATGATATAGATAGATGAGTGTCCATTTCTGATTTTTCATTTCCATGAATTTCAAATTTGTGAAATTACTTTGATGAACACCAGTTCAATGTCTAAATCTGTTCAATTTCTAAATCAGATCAGTTCAATTTCTAATCCAGTTCAATTTCTAAATCAGTTCAATTTCTAAATCAGTTCAATTTCTAAATCTGATCAATTTCTAAATCAGATAAATTTCTAAATCAGATCAAAAGTTTAAACACGCATTTACATGCATATCAGGAGCTATGATTATAAATCTAGGCACATCTATGAATAAAGGTTTAAGGTTGTTCCACCGGTCTCCCAGTCAAAAATCCTTAAAAACTGCTCTGCTTCATCTACATTTGTTATATCGTTTGTACAATGTAGTAAACTGTTTGTACAATATAGTAAACCGTTTGTACAATGTAATAAACCGTTTGTACAATGTAGTAAACCGTTTGTACAATGTAGTAAACCGTTTGTACAATGTACAGTAAACCGTTTGTACAATGTAGTATTCCGTTTGTACAATGTATTAAATCGTTTGTACGATTTAGTAAATCGTTTGTACGATTTAGTAAATCGTTTGTACGATTTAGTAAATCGTTTGTACGATTTATTTAATCGTTTGAACGATTTAGTAAATCGTACAAACGATATAGCTGAAGCTGGCTCCATCACTGAATTGTCATTTGCAAGATTGAAGATTGTGAGCCAACCCCTGGTCCGATTGACTTCAAATAAATTGCATTTTGAAGATATTGAGTTCAGCTACATGTACATAAGTGTCGTTTTGCTGTGAATTAAATATAACTTGGTCGAAATAAAACGCGAAGAAGGGGTACGGAAAAAGTGGGTTTTTTTTCACTAAATTCACTTGTTCAGCCTTGTTCAATCTGGCAGAGATTTGATCGGTTTTTAATTCACTATTTTATCAATGTATGACCATATGTGATAGTCACATTATAAACAAAAAATAATAAAGCTGCAGGAATAGATGGAGTAAGTGATGAATTTTATGAATATGTACAGCTGATGAGTAAATATATAGTACCTTTCTGTGCTGTCTTTAACTACATACTTGACAAAGGCGTATATCCCACCCAATGGGCAGATAACTATAGAAAAATAACTATAAGAGTTGCAATGGCAAAATCGTTTACTCTATCCTGGAACAACAAACCCAGAATTTTGGATTTTGGCAGGGGGGGCAGTGGCATCCCTATGGGGGTGCACGGGGGGCACAGGCCCCCCCATATTGGACCTGTGCCCCCCAGGTGCCCCCCCGCTCGAGACTCCCCAGTTACGCCACTGGGGGGGGGCTATACTGTGTATAGTTTGTTAAGTGATATCTAAGTTAACCTGCAGGACATTGATAATCAACCAGGCCTTTAAATTAAATGTTTTCACGAAATTTAACAGAAAAACAACAATTAGCATTACTAAGCTGCTTGATATTGGTTTTATTTTTGAAACAAGAAAAAGACAGGGGTCTACCATAATTAATACACCAAAGATAGGCCAGCTTTTAAAAAGCTCTATAATCCATTAAAAAAGCCCATATAAATATTACCAAAAATATACAAATTTCGGACATAAAGTTAATAGAAAAACAAAGTTTTCACCCCATTTTTAGGGCGATGAAAAACACACTTCTCTTCTTTATAACAATGCTGATGCTTTCTGAATGGTCAGAAGAAGTTTGAAGCTGAAGATTGGTACCTTGTCTTGTCTTGTTTTTTTTAGTTAGATTCCTCCTTTAAGATCAGGAGCACCCCTGTGTAATAGGGTAGATGAAATTTTGTAAAAAGTGGTTTCTGTACCAAATACTTTGCTAGAAGGGGCACTCAATTCGTTAATTCAAGCCTATTTAAAATGTTTGACTACAAGCCTATTTAAAATGTTTGACTAAAGTAGACATTTTTAAAACATGCGACTCAAAGAACATTACCTTATATCGTTTGTACAATGTAGTAAACCGTTTGTACAATGTAGTAAACCGTTTGTACAATGTAGTAAACCGTTTGTACAATTTATAGTAAACCGTTTGTACAATGTAGTAAACCGTTTGTACAATATAGTATATCGTTTAAACGATGTAGTAAATCGTTTAAACGATGTAGTAAATCGTTTAAACGATGTAGTAAATCGTTTAAACGATGTAGTAAATCGTTTAAACGATGTAGTAAATCGTTTAAACGATGTAGTAAATCGTTTAAACGATTTACTACATCGTTTAAACGATGTAGCTGATGCTGGCTCCATCACTAAAATGTCATTTGCAAGATTTAAGATTGTGAGTCAACCACTGGTCCGATTGACTTCAAATAAATTGTATCTGGTAGATATTGAACTCAGCCACATGTACATATGTGTTTTAATGCCAAGAATGGACTAGAAATTGGTTAAATTAAAACACCAAAACGAGACACGGAAAATATGTTTTTTGCACTTGTCACCTGCATGGTTCAGTCTTGTTGAATCTTGCAGGTTATTGATTGGACATTTATGTCTTATTTCATTATTTTCTACTAAAATTACTCATTATAGAAGACAAGATATAGAAATAGAGTTTGTTTAGGTTCACTTTGAACAGATACATTGGGGAAATGCAGGGAAAAAAATGATGTTACACGCATACAGCATGACACTCAATAATGTTATACAGTTTTCTGCAACAATGAATATAAACTTCTCACACTAAAAAACGCACACCTATTAACACAGCTTAAAAACAAACTTCTAATTAAGGCAAAACCATAAAATGTTGCATTGATGTTGCTGAATATCCATGCCGAGGGTCTGGAAAGTTTAAATGAAAAACATTGAGAATCGGCGGCATCAGGCCACATTTTGTGAGACTGCTTCAAAAACCAAAATCACAACCAATGCAAATCTAGGCAGAAAAAATTTTTGCTTTAAGTCCATCAGAGTCGATTGTTTTTAGTTCATGGGTAATGAAAGTGGTTCCCTTGACCCCTTCAAGCATTTTAAAGCATGTTGTGGTTGTGGGCTTAATTTGAGCCCAAATTGGTATATTTCACATTTTGTTCGTAGCATCCTCTTCAAAAATGATGTGTCATAAGCTTGGATAATTACCCCAATGTGAGAATTTTTGGAAAGGCAATCTTGGTGGCCTTCTTTTTTAACAATTTGAAATCATTAACATGTGGATGTGGTGGGTATTCTCCGCATTTCAGCCTCATTCAACTTTGCTAATCCCAAATTTCGAACAACCATAAAAAATTGTGTCTGGCTCTTCGGCTCTTTGAAAAACCAACAGATTTTCTTCAAACTTTCAAAATCTTTAGCCAACAGTTAATTAGCAGGCTTGGAAGGTTATAAAGAATTATCGTTTGTACAATTTACTAGATTGTTTGTACAATGTAGTAAATCGTTTGTACAATGTAGTAAACCGTTTGTACAATTTACTATATTGTTTGTACAATTTACTAGATTGTTTGTACAATGTAGTAAATTGTTTGTACAATGTAGTAAATCGTTTGTACAATGTAGTAAATCGTTTGTACAATGTAGTAAATTGTTTGTACGATGTAGTATATTGTTTGTACAATGTAGTAAATTGTTTGTACAATATAGTAAATCGTTTGTACAATGTAGTAAACCGTTTGTACAATGTAGTAAACCGTTTGTACAATGTAGTAAATCGTTTGTACAATGTAGTAAATCGTTTGTACAATGTAGTAAATCGTTTGTACAATGTAGTAAATCGTTTGTACAATGTAGTAAATTGTTTGTACAATATAGTAAATTGTTTGTACAATGTAGTAAAATGTTTGTACAATTTACTAGATTGTTTGTACAATGTAGTAAATCGTTTGTACAATGTAGTAAATCGTTTTTACAATGTAGTATATTGTTTGTACAATGTAGTAAACCGTTTGTACAATATAGCAATTTAAATCGTTTGTACAATATAGTACATTGTTTGTACAATGTAGTACATTGTTTGTACAATATAGTACATCGTTTGTACAATGTAGTAAACTGTTTGTACAATTTACTAGATTGTTTGTACAATGTAGTAAATTGTTTGTACAATGTAGTAAACCGTTTGTACAATTTACTACATTGTTTGTACAATGTAGTAAATTGTTTGTACAATGTAGTAAACCGTTTGTACAATTTACTAGATTGTTTGTACAATGTAGTAAATCGTTCGTACAATGTAGTAAATCGTTTGTACAATATAGCAATTTAAATCGTTTGTACAATATAGTACATTGTTTGTACAATGTACTATATTGTACAAACGATTTACTAGATTGTTTGTACAATATAGTACATTGTTTGTACAATATAGTAAATGGTTTGTACAGTTTAGTAAACTGTTTGTACAATTTACTAGATTGTTTGTACAATATAGTAAATCGTTTGTACAATTTAACTTTTTTTTTTTTTTGCATGTCCTAAAATGGCTTCCGTACTTTTTTATTCGGAAATTTTTATTTTTTTCGGAAAATTTTTTTTTTTTGGAAAATTTTTTTTTTCAGAATTTTTTTTTTTGGAAAATTTTTTTTTTTGGAAAATTTTTTTTTTTTGGCGGAATATCAAACAGAAGAAGAAGCAGAAGGTAGTCATGTTGTAGTCACGCGTGAAGAGAAGCAAGTGCCAGGATCATATTATGGGATGTCTGAATCAAAATTTTTTATTGAACCATCTGGATGGCTCCACTCGCCTGATAGCCATAAGGGAGGGACGAGACACCTCGCTTCGCTCGGTGAGCTGGTGGCTCTGTCCCGTCTATAAATATATCTCAAGTCATGGGACATACTGTTTTCAAAGCACATTTTGTTCTTGCTGCACTTCCTCCTAAACCTTTTTCATAAATTTGAGTGAGACTTTGAGAATTTACAGAATTTTGTTTGCTGGCCACTGCTCATGGTGGAATTATCCATCAAAAATATTTTGAAGTTGTTCAGAAGACCATAGAAAAATGGAAGAGAAACTTAGCGCGTGTCCAATCCCGTTAATATGGAAGCCATGTGCCTGTAGAAAAGAAGTCTCACTGGCCAGCAGGATACAAACTGCTCTCAGGAAGCAGGTTGTTGGCGGTACTTGTTTCTTTGTTAGTCAGTTGAGCAGAAAAGACAGACTGGCACAATTATCAACCGAGTTTATACAGTTTGGGACAATTAAACATAACCTTCCAACGATTTTTGAGTAAGTGACATGATCCAAGCTCAAAAATGTGCTACATTGGTATGACATATCAGTGCGAAAAAACGAAAAATATGAACCTGTTGCACAATAATTGAATCGCTATTTGCAGATGACAAATTTAAGCTGTATTCTATCCAAGTTCAAAGTGGGCTATTTGACAGGCAAAGTTGCATGTAAGTGACTGGATTACAGAAATAGTATGTGAGCCAAAGCTGTGACATGTCACAATTTGTGAATTGTTAGCACCAAGTTTTAGAGTGAATTCCATGAATTTTCATGGATCGGGAGCCGGCAGGTCGAGTGAAGTCATCAAATGTAATATATTTGTCAAAGATTTATAGTAAAAAATCATGAACTCCAAGACTCCTTCCACAGTGGAACTCATGTCAATGATGAACCTGGTGGTAGAGATAATAATTATTAAGAAGTTTCTGTTTCATTTGATCAAACGTATCAAGCTGAAGAGAAGCCTTGTAGTACACCTTCTAACAAGACACTTGCGATTGCACTTCATTCTTACTTATGACTTGTTGTAGCTTTAAAAATCCATATTCTGCCGTCTTCCTCCGTATGAATTGCTGATAATTGCATTGAAATATAAAGTATAACTCTTCTAGTTACTAAAAGCAATATGATTCCAAATATAAGCCATTTATTAGTGATCCAACCACACTAACATTTCTCGAAAAATGCGCCAAGTTGAAACAAAATGCAAAATTTTCAATGAGAGTCAAGGGTGAACTTTTGTGATCAAATACCAAAAAGAGATGGATTTTCATTGTTTTCCAGCAAAAGTTCATCAAAATATGAAACAGGGTTTTGTGACGTTGCAAAAAAGTTGTACCCCTCTTGTATATCCTATACATATTACAGTAACAATCAATTCTTTTTCTTCCAGGTTGCTCGGATGGTAATGGTGGTTGCCCTTTCCTTCATCATAGCATGGACCCCATTCTATGTGATCAGTTTCGTGACTCAAATTCAAAAGGCAAGTTTTCTGAAGAAGTCAAACTTCCTGTTCACCATGCTGGCAAGTCACTTGGTTGGTTTCCTGAACAGTTGCGTCAACCCAATCATCTATCACATGATGAACGAGAAATTTCGAAGAAGCTTTCGGAGAATGGCACGCACTATTTTTCCGAAGTGCATTTCAGTGACACGCAGAAATTCTATGGTTCTCGTGTGGAATGGAAAAAACAAGAACAGTCCGCATCGCTTGAAGCATTATCAGTATTCCCCTGAAACTCCACTTGAGCTGCACTTTGAACTCTCACACATTGTCCGCAACAGTCCTGGGCGACAATACGCCTCCCCTTCCCAATCGCAGCCAGTCTGGGGCGCAAAACAGACATACTTACCCCATTCCATACCTTGAGTCCTTGACTTTATCTTGAAGTTGCGAAAGAAAGTTGGCATTCGTCTGTACTCAAGGATTATAGTGCTTAATTGAAACAATGGATTACTTGAAATTATGGGTTTGCTTCAGGGCATACCAGTCATGACATAGGGAGACAATTGTGATTTTTACATGGAAGCATGAGATTCGTTGTACACAAAAGATTTTTCAAGTGTGTTTAGATTGGGAGCTGCCAGAGATTTGACCTAGATTGACAACATCAGCCGTTATCTAAATTGGCAGTAAATTTCGTTCTGTTTTTTCTTGCGTACTGTCAAGTGGTAGGACACATGTATGTATTTATAATCAGCTTTCAAATGAGTACCAACATTAATTCTAGAAACAAGTCAAAAACATGTGCATGATGTAGTTAGCAGTGTTCGAGGTCTCGAGGCCGGCCTTGGCTCGGTCTCGGATGTCAAATCCTTGGCCTTGCCTCAGTCTTGGGTGTCTTTGGGCTAACGTTGGAGGCCTTAAAATTGGCCTCACCCTCAAGGCCAGACTCGAGGCCAATTTTGATAGCCTCGGTCTTGCTCTCGGAGGCTCATGCCATGGTCTCGGTCTTGGCCTCTAATATCCCGGCCTCGACTGCATCACAGGTACTACTACTAGTTAGTCCACAGATCAACCGAAATTGTTGAAAAGCTGTCTGGAAACGATCGGGTCTGCCTAGAAATGTTATAATTATGTTTTGAACGCCATACACTGTTTTATTGTGCTATGTGCATAGCAAATTGACAGTAAACAAAAAATTGACAGAATAGACTGCCATTTACCAAATGACTGCTGTCAACAGTTGGTAATCTCCACCAAATCTTTGGTCGTTGTCTGTCAGAATATATTTGTAACAATGCCTTGAAAGAGCGTGGCACTGTCATACTTATATGTAAAACTGTTATTGTGCAGGCCTTCCCTGCTATATTGTGATCAAATATTCTTACATTTAATTCATTAACATTTTATAAATGATTTTGTGCAACACATATTTGCTATAATCGACATAGCAGATAGGCCGAGGAGAGATGACCAACGATTAAAGGGGTAGTGCATTATTTTGCCAATTTTAAGGGCATTGTGTCCAAATTTTTCTTTCCCTTTCCCAAATTTTATTGCATGTCAAAGCTAAATGCTCCCAGATTTTTAGGGTTTGATAAATTTTTATTTCGCTGCTGCCACCCCTCTACCCTCTGGTTCATATGCCTAAGACGTAGGATAGAATGCTATCTCCTTGGATTTATTTACTATTCTGTCCATTTGATTGTAGTAAGTTTACATATTATCATGCTTAATAGTAATTTATTGTTTGATTATTTTGTATACTTATTGTTTGAAATATTTTGATACAAGTTTGTAATGACTTTGTACTTTTATTGTTTGGTTATTTTCAACAGGGTCAGTCCAAGTGATAAGAATATTGTGATACTGGGTATTTGGTTTGATGTGTACGCACATAATTGTATGATGGAACAGGGTAATAAAACTTCACACAAAAGTAATGCATTTGTTTCAATCACAAATGACGGATATTGTAAACTGAAAGAGCATGTTTTTATAATATTCATTGCCCCTTTTTACTTCAGTCATTGATGGAATAATCTTCCGGAAGAATCATATTTTCGATCCTCAAAAAGCAAAACTGATCTAAGACATTTCATTATCACTCACAATAAGAGACGGAAGAACTAATCAATTTAATAACTACTCACAAGGGGAGAGAGTTGAACTTAGAAACTTTATAATTACTCACAATAAGAGAGAGTTGAACCAAGGAATGTAGCAACAACTCACAAAATGAGAGAGTCAAACTGAGAAATCTCATAGCTATTCACATGGAAAGAGAGCTGAACACAGAAATTTCATAACCATTCACAAGAAAAGAGAGTTGAAGTAAGGAATTTCCTAGCCATTCACATGGAGAGAGAGAGAGTTAAACCAAACAAATTCATAACTTTTCACAAGGAGAAAGAGAAGTGAACTAAGAAATTTCATAGCCACTCACAAGAAGAGAGAATTAAACTCAAAAATGTCATAATCACTCACTAGAAGAGAGGACAGAACAAGAAATTTGATAGTCATTCACATGGAAAGAGAGAAAGTTGAACTGAGAAATTTCATAACTACTCACAAGGAGAGAGTTGAACCAAGGAATTTCACTATCACTCACAATAAGAGAGCTGAAGAAATTTAATAACTACTCACAAGGAGAAAGTGAAGTGAACTAAGAAATTCCTTAATCACTCACAATCATATAGAGTCAAGGAGGGTAAATCCATCCACTTTTGGCTGTAACTTTATTTTAAGGAGAATGGTGCTAGATACAAAAATAAAAAATAGCACATTGGAAGGGGCATATTCCGCACTACCACTAGCAGCCAAAAAAGTTAAATATTCAAATAAGCTCTGCTGAAACCATGGCAACAAAATTTAAAGGTTAGTTACATATAAAATTACAAGAGAAAAAAATATATATGACAAATTGTCCTGTGAATTACAAAGTGTTGAGATTCCAGAACCTGACTTGGCAAAGGGCAGGGGAAGTAAACCAAAACAAACCAGAGTCAGGTGTAAGGAGGTGTGAGACTTAGGACTCACATGTGATGTTAAGGCCTTTAAGACATCCAACCTTCCATCTCCTCCTACACAAGACCCTGGAATGGAAATCTAAGAACTAGAGCTTCTGGGCAGAGACCTGACCGTCACAAAACGAGTACTACATGCCATCACCGGAAGAGGAATCTCTTCTTTAAGGGCATCTAAATCCGTCCAGGCTGCTTTTAAATCCATCCAGCAAGGATGGTAAATCGGTCCACTGGGTATTATGCAGCAAATACCTATCATATCTTGTGATTTAAAAGAAAGGTTTTGCAAGATTTTAACTGTCACAAAGGATTTTCTATCAATATTAGCACATTGGGGTGCTGATTGCACTTATAATAGAAGAATCAAATAACTGTGGTCAAGTTAACTATCAAGAATTTCAATTGGCTGCTTCAATCACAATTTAAAAACCCTTTTAACCAAATCAAGTGGTATAATTACTTAATTTTTTGTCTATTTCAGTTTGTTGCTATCTATAAATAATAAAGGTCACAAAAGTACTTTTAAAGACCATTGGAAGTTGGTGGCCGGATTTACAATCACTAAGTCTAGCCAGTTTTAAAATAATGATGGAAAATCCATTTCCATTGTATCTCCTTCCCATGTGTTGGAATCCAGTTATTTAAGAAACCCTATAAGAACAATAAAATAAATCGTCCTATGCATCAATTATTTACCTTCAATATATTTTGTTTTTGATGGAAATAGGCCTACAAGACCGACTACCTGTTATTATAAAATGGCTGTGATGACGTCACAGGATTTCATTGTTTTTTTTTGTCTTTAACTTCTAGATGGACCTGAACATCATTTAAAATGTTGTAAACACCATAAAACGACAAAATTAGTTGAACAACGAGTTTCTCTTTCTTTTGAAACTCGCACACCTGTAAAAAGTTTAATTATATGCCTATATTGGGGGGTGGACGGATTTACTCTCCTGGACGGATTTACCATACTTGACTCTAATAGAGAGAGAGTTGAACTAAGAAATTTCATAATCACTCACAGGGAGAGGGAGCTGAACAAAGAAATTTAATAACAACTCGCAAAAAGAGAGAGTTGAACTTAAAAGAAATTTCATAGCCATTCACAGCGGGAGAGAGTTGAACAAAGAAATTTCATAACCACTCAAAGGGAGAAAGAGTTTAACTTATAGATTTCATAGCCATTCACAGAAAGAGAGAGTTGAACGAAGAAATTTCATAACCATGCACAATAAGAGGGAGTTTAACTTCGAGTGACGCCACTTAACCTCATCTGCCCTCACCTACCCTCTAAGTCGTTCAACTACCCTCAACCAACCTTGTTTTTCCTAAAACTGAAACTAAACTCGCCTGCTATCAACCAAACTCGGCTAACCCCTCAACCAAACTGGGCTTCCCTCAACCAAACTGAGCCTGCTCAACTACCCTCAGTTACCCATTCATAAAACAGTGGTTACCCCGAGGGGGTTAGAATGTATCCTGCCATGAGTCATCTGCATACTTTTTGGAAGAATAGTAACTAGTGGATCCCATGCAGGATTTAAGTGAACAGCAGTTTCAGATTGCTCTTATCATTATCATAATTATCGTCTTTTTTTGTGATGCAGATCAATACAGACCATCAACAGGATGTGTTCTTTTTATTAAATATAACCTCCACTTTGTGAAATAGTGGGAAAGCACCAGAACTTGTGCTTGGAAATCAATGTATTAAGACATGCTTAAAAAAGTTGGTTATTGTGAGGCATTCGGTTTTTGCCAGAGCAGATTGTTCGTCATTTCATGTTGTTGGGACTAATGAAAGCACCTTCCAGTTTTCTCCGTTGGAAAACATTTCACACGAAGAGTAAACATTTACACCATCATCAGTTTTTTTTTTTTTTTTTTGCAAAGTAGAGAGGACCTTTATATCATGAGTGAAAAGTGAATTTTTTGACTCATGATAGCCGATAATGTGTCATCATCAGTAGGATGACTCACAACGTGGTATTTTCAAAGTGTAAAAGTCCACTCTGGACCAATGCCACAAGTTGGTAAAATTTGGAACTTCTGGTGAAATTGACCAAAAAATCAATAATCACTGATATGCTTCCTATTTGTTATTAGATTCCAAATCCAAAAATTTGAGGTTGTATATGCGTTTTTGACACATCTATGCCACATTATGCTAGTAAATTTAAACATGAATGTGAAGAAAATACTAATTTGAAATGCAGTTTATTCAAAACGAAACTTTGTTTCTTCAATTACCTCTGCAGCAAAGAATTTTTAAGATATCACTATGAAACTTGCACACATTTTGTTGAATAATATTCTTAAAACAAACAAAAACAGATTTCTCATTATTTGCCTTCTCATACCTTCTATGGTGTAATTAGCAGGTAATGCCGAAAGCAAGCTTTGCACTTTTTGTCAACCATAAACACAGAGCCATTATACCATGATAGGTTTTACTAAAAACCATATTGTATATACCAATGGAAAGCCAAGCTCAAGTGTAACAACACAATATCAAACAAGAGAAAATTCCAGCAAAGAGTCTTTATCACAAAGCATTTGAACAAGACATGTCTGAACACACATTTTTACAAAGTGTAAGAGTGCCACTTTTGTTGTCAGTGACAAAGACAGGCCACTTATACCATGATAGGTTACATTTACAACCGCGTTATATAGACCAATAGAAACCTGGGCTCATGAGCAACAAAATCATATCAGAAAAGGCAACTTTCCTTCCACTAGCCTTCATCAAGAAGCGTGTAAAGAAGAAAGGTCCTCATAAATATTTCAAAATGTGAGAGCGTCGCATTTTTTGTCAGTCTCAAAAATAGGGCTCTAATGCCATTATGGGTTAGACTTCCTCCCCTATTCTATACACTAATACAAAGCCAGGCTCATGAGCATGACAATAATACCAAGAATGCAAGAATTCCAGCAACAAGCCTTCATCAGGAAGTACCCGAACAAGAGAAGTCCCACAGAATGTTTGCAGAATATAAGAGCGTCGCGCTGTTGTCAGTCTTACTCAAGCCATCACAGCTCCTGGCACAACAGCCTTAGCCACCTTAAGTGATATTCCTGACAGACAAGGTCATGAGCAATGCATTGGTATATCAAATTTTCCGAAAATGTTTCGATCAGTGGTTTATCTGTGGCATCAAAAATCACATTGCACTTTTAAGCTTCACCCGGGACACACCAACTGAGGATTACAAAACGTGTATTAAAAAAATATAGAAACATCCAATTGCCATTTTTCTGGATTCACAAGATGCCCACCTAATCAGGGAACAGTAATGCATTGCAATTTTGATCCTAAATTCATCCCTTTTCCTGTATTTGAAAGTTGTATTTAAAAATTTTACATGCAGTGTCCCGGCGGGACACCAAAAATTTCCCTAACTGCAATCATTGATCACTCATTATCTCAAGACCAGTGACATATGGATGCAATTGCTGCTATTTACATCAAAGAAGATATTTTTGCCTATCATTCGATCCATAATACCGGCATAAATTCCTTTACGCGGCTGAGATATGACCTAAAATGTAAGAGCATATTGGCCCAAAACTGAAATTTTACCAACTCACGGCACTGGACCCTCTTTTTGTAATACAAATTTACAGACTGTAAACAGTAACCTTATGCTAAACATATTCAGGTGCAATGTGAGATGGATATCGAGTCCTGTCCTGCAATTGAAAATGTCAGTTCGTTGTTGGAAATGTCTGAAGCCTTGTCCTCAAAAGGTCATTGGAGCTCACATATATTTCATTCAGTCACAACACTCAACCACTCCTGTTCGTAAAAAGTAAGTCATAATTTCTCTTTGTTGGTTGGTTCAAGTCAAGTCAAGTAATACTTTATTAATGGTGTCATAAATATTTATGGTTATCAGACTTTTATCTCTGCTACATCCACAGATAGTTCTTGTCAGTTGACTTTAGTTTGAAATAATATAACCCAGAGCTCTCTTGAAGTTTCACCTGGACCAACTTGTTAAAAAAATTGCATATGGGTTATTCACCATGGGAGAGGGAATATGTGATTTATCAATCCAGGGCTTTAGCCCGAGGCATGATAAACACATATTCCCAATCCCATGGTGAACTCCTATTTTCTCTCTTATTCGAATTTAAAGTATGGACATATTATACATAGATATATGCTTTAGTTAATTTAGAGTCTAATTGTTTGAGTAAAAGTATCATAGGCAGGGGTGAGTTTGGCATTATTTCCGTAATTTTTAATTGTATGCCCCCTAGGGTGCATCTGACCCCCTTACATAGTTGGATCACCTCTGACTTTTTTTGGGGATGAGGTTTGGTGACCTGAATAAGACCCTGAAATTTCATTGAAATCCATTAAGGTCTAGCGGTGGCTGATTGCAATTGAAAATTACGCAATATTTATGTTAGGTATGGGCCAAAGTCTTTGATATGTAAGTGAAACGCAGGCCCAATGTTAAAACATAGGGAAGGGTGGTTCACTTACTTATCAAAGACTTTGACCCATACCTAACTCCGACTACAGCGAAGAAAATGGGCTGCTATTTTTATCCCACTTGCCTCACACATCGGCCTTTATGACCCATTTTGTTTCCCTTTCATCCGATGAGAATTCATGCCTCCACAAGCAGTTTGGCTGAGGATGTTTAGCATTGATGCAATGGCACAATGTCATGCGTTTCACTTACTTACAGGCGGCACTGTAGATGGTTAATGTTATGGTGCACATTCAAATAGAATAGTCCTGATAGTTAGATGGATCATCATCTTCACAATAGCATTACTATTTTGATGGATTCCCAATTTGGAATATGACCATTTCAATTACCTCTTTCTCAGTTGATAGCTTTTCTTTAATAAACAGTTTCGAACTTGGATACAGTTCATGAAAATCAAGATCTCCGCATTTTTCTGTACATCTCAGTGACAACCTGCCCCTTTTGGAATTCAGGATTACATTACAAGAAATAACTGCCATTGCCTTGCAGCCTCCACCAAAGATTTCTATTTCTGCTTCTAACAACAAACAAAAAGTGGTAGAAAAACTGACAGTCTTATCCATATGCAACCTCCAGCGCAGAAGAGCACTATCTTCATATCTCTGATCGGCAATATCTTCTCCCTCTTATTTGCTCGTACTAGTCCTCAGCCCTTGCAGTCTTTCAACATACCAGTTGCTGAATGAAGTGGCACTGACTTACAATTCAATAGAACATCTTTCAACTTCTTTAAAATGATGCCCAGAGTAGGTCGGGCAAGAAGCCCGGGTTAGGTGAGAGCCCCCCCCCCCCAGGGTTATATCTAAACTAACATTTTTGGTGCATTTTATTGTTTATAGGATTGAAGCCTGAGGCCTTTTAGGTGACGTCACAAATTTTCAGGGCAAACAGCACCAAACCATAGTAGAAATTAAAGAAACAAAAAAAATATGCTTGGTTTTTGTAACTTTGAGTAATTCTTTGAAAGGGGTTGTCAGAAATAACTTTGGAAATATTTAAAAGTATAATGGATATCTGCATTGCTTCACTTTATGACCATCATATAAATATGATTTCGATCATGTTTTTTTGCATTTTAGTTCAAAATACAGAGGTCAAATGAAAATATGTGTGTTTGGGGCAAGAGGCCCCACTTGGTATGGGGCATGAGGCCCCCTTCACTGGGGCCTCGAAGTTGCTTCAGGAACCACTTAATAATGTGTACTTTACCTTAAATCTTGATAGAATAGCTAATTAAAATAGAAAAAAAAATTGGCCGAAATTGAAAAAGGGCAAAAAACAGAAAAAAGTAAAAGTATGAACAGAAAAATTCAGAAATTCAGAAAAAGTAAATAGAATGCCTTAAGGTGGCTCAATACTCGTGAACTTTCTAAGATAGGATTTCTTTAAAATAGTTTAAAATGATCCAAAATATAGTTTATAGCAAGGATATGTAAACGAAAGTGGTCGCTACCAGCCTTTCTTTCAAAATATTTGAGGTTATGTAAGAGAAAGTCAGTCCACACAAACCTGAAAAACTCAATTTTTTTCTTAATTTTTTTACTCTGAAGTTTGTTCTGCCATTCAGTGGCCATTCATCCTATGTTATTAAATGAAGCATGGAATTAAAGAGGAAAGGTTGATGGAAAAGCTGACCCAAATTCCATAGAAATATATTTAGTTTAAAGAACTTTTCTAGGGGTTCGGAAAAAAAGTTTCAATTTTGAAAATTAAATATTTTTTACGAACCATAGAGCAAAAAAAAAATGACGAGATAGAATTCTTTATTTCTTTGTCATTTGCTTCCAAATAAAGTGAGGAACAATATAATGATACAGACATATGACCCAACGGGCCTGGATATTGATACAAAAAATTATTTATGTAACAGAGTCTTTTTTGAGAAATTAGACATGCATGCCGAAAATCGCCTGCAGAAATTTTCTGCTGAGAGTAGAGAACTGAAAGTCTGTCAGATTATAGTATTCGTTATAGCGCATCTAATGCTCCAAACGAGAAGTCTCTAACCACAATAGAAGCGGCGCAAATGGCAAACGAAGCGGTCGTCGCATGGAATTTTCAGAATTAAAAAAAGATGAAAAAAAGTGTCAGAAGAACCCTGCTGCTGTGGTGACGTTACGAGAGATAGGGCCTGCCTGGCTGCGCGGAAATGTGTGCAGATGACGTCATTACACGAGTAGCGAGCCTCCTTAAAAATGATAGAAAAACCCCAAGAAATAACTTTCAAGCTGAATGCGCACAAAAAAAAATTTCCATAGGATTAAAATAGGGGGGATTCTTGCCCGATGGGTGGGGTAAGAAGGCAATTTGCAATTTTTTTTAAAAATGGCTGTAACTCCTTTATCAAAATTGGTAGGCATTTGTTTCAATAGTTATAAGTAGATTCAAGTGAGCCCTTCCTGACAGCATAAGCATTCAAATAATCGACCACAAAAGGTAGGTCAAATCACACCTCGAAGTTAAAGGGGGCTGCATGCCCCGTGCTACTCTATGTTTTTTCAAGACTGTCCCAGATATTATCTCTCGTAATATAAAAATTCTTTTAAATCTCAGTCTTAAGAAATGAGTTTCTTTCATAATTTGTCGATGAATATTCACCCAAAAGGCTATATCTCAATGACCATTGAACCTACAAAGTCAGAATTTATGCTAAAATGTTCAGAATACCCATTCTTGTTTTAAATGTCAATAGATTTATATGACCTAAAGTCAATAGTTTTCATATTTTGATGAAAAATACGATTTTTGACATTTAAGTAGACACGATTTGACATTAAGCCAGTAGCAGCTGGAATAATCCTTGCAATTCGGTTTGGTAATATTTTCCTTGTTTCTGGAGACAATGAGCATGCTTTAAAATGATCCCACAAATTTCCATGATAATAATCCCTCTACTTGTTCACAAAATATAAGGATTTTCGGCGTTTTCTTGCCTTTTAGAGTTAGCAATCTTCAATTGAAATCAGCCACCCCTAGGTAACCTTCAAAATGAAATTTTGCAGAATTACTCCTTTCTATGAACCTCACCACCAAAAAAAAAGTCAGAAGGGATGTGACAAAATTTTGCATTTTGAGGGGGATCAGAGACACCCTAAATTTAATTATTTTATTATTCCCCCCCCCCCCCCTCCCTCCACAGTGCCAAACAAATTTTGCCCCTGACTTTATCACTTGCTGTAAAGGGATGTTTGGATAATTCATGTATATATTTTTCATTATTTTGCATGTTCACGAATTCGTGGAGGTGTAAAAACGAGCATGTACGAATTTGTGGACCTGAAAAAACGAAATAGGTGCTCGTGTACATGTAACATCTAACATTCGTGAATGTGCTTTATTATTCATTCATGTATATGCTAAAACTACACTCTAAAAAATAGTGTTGGGTCATAAACATGTTATAGTGTTTATATTCACTTAGGTGATTGAAAATAGACACTTTAGTGTTAAAACAAAAACACTATGGTGTTTATGCAGGACAAGCTGAAGTGTTAATGGGACTTAGAAAATTTTAAGCCAGTTGGAAGGTATATTACTATGTAAAGGAAATTAAGACAAAATCAATTTTTTCATATACATATATTGTCAGAATATAGAATCAGGCATTTTTGCCAACCAGCACAGATTTTGTGTGCTTTTATAATGTAAAAAGTCCCAAGTTGAAAAAAAATTCTAAGTTTCATAAACGCTAGTGTTTATGATGTGTCTAATCATAAACACATAATCAAGCACTTAAGCTTGTATTGCTCACCTTTTATCTTCCCCCCAAAAAAGAAAAAACTGGGTCAAATTTTCGTGACGTAACCAAAGATTACGTAACAGACTGGGTGGCCAGCCTGAGCACCATTGTCGTGAGAGTAATGACGTCATAGAGGTTAGCCTGCTGCAGGTACAACTGGCGCGAAAACCTGCAAGACTTCCGCGCGCAGTGGACTGATTGCCAATTAATGAGCTCCTTGCCCATTTACATGTGGAAATAAATCGTTCACATGTATAGGCGTAGGCCTATATGTTGGCTGTTTTTGGCCTGCACGATCTTTACAATTTCCCAATTTTCTGTATCTGACCTCATGTAGTAACCTGTGCATGGGTGTCTTAAATTGTTCTTGCATTTCATGTAAATTTCAACCTTTTCACAGCATCATAGAATAATTAACCACACTCATTTTAAAATTGGTAAGCCTAAACTTACTCCTAATCTGTTTGTTTAAAAAATTAAAATCTGTGAATCAAATCAAATCAAATCGATATTTATTTTCTCTCAGCGTTAATTACAAACAACATTAGCTTGAAGCTAAAATGACTGAGGTGTGAAATAACAAGTGTAAAAGGAGGAATACATTCATTATAGAATAAATATATATATAAAATTGTAATGTTTTCATAAAGTTAAAACGGACAATAAATACATAAAATTTTAAAGATCTATGAATGAATCCAACAGTTTGACAGGTAGCCTGAGGCTGTTAAAAGATATTTTGTCTCAAATATTTTATACCCAATGATTTTTTTTATCACACTATAGGCCTACACGGTCACCTTTTTTTTTTAAAAAGGTCCTTCTTGATGTTTGGTGATACATCAATGCAAACAAAGCGCAGGCCACAAAGACGGTGATAGACCAAATAAGATAAAGATAGATGTAATAAACACTCAAATTCCTACTCTCTCATACAGTGTCTCCAACTTGCTCTTGTTTATTACACTTCTTAAAATAGTGTCAGCATGAATTTTCAACAGGATTTCTAAAAATAAAATTAGAATGTGCCTCTCCTCATTCCTTTTCTTCTTTTTCTTTCTTCTTTTTCCTTTTTGCATCCACATTCCCTTATTTTTCCCCTTTTCTCCATTTTCCCCAATTTCTTATGTGTCTCATGTATGCCTGTCTTTTGGTGCACAGTGTATCAGCCTACAATTCATCCATTTGATTATTCTCGTTTCTCATCAAATAATGGTATTCAGATTAAACATACCCCCCACCCCAAAAATGAACCCGGGAGCATTGGGTGCGCTGGATTGCATAGGGCTCCACGCATGCTATTATTAACCCAGCTTCACGTGGTTATGTTTGTGTGACTGTTTAATAGATGTCATGCTGGTGGGTATACAGTATAGGCCTGTTTAAAGCAAATTTACTTGAAAGTTCAGAGTGATTGCCCCCGACGAGTTTCCCCATCAAAGTGCAAGCAATGGTTAGCTTGAACACTTATATAATGGTTTCACTTACTTTTGGATCACCTCCACTCAGTCTTTTATGGTAATTCAATGTTTTGGTCACCTTGTGACCGTTACGTGCATCAGCCACTCACAGCCATCTTCCCAGTGGCCCAGGCCAGCAGCATGCTATTTTTAGAACACCATCCGGGAAACTAGGTCATGTGTTTGTTTACAAACAAGCAGCACATGTGACACTCGGAATAGAAGGGCAGTGTTTGCATCACCAGTCATTGAAGAAGATTGAAGATTACATTGAAAAGCAGAAGTGATTTGAGGTAGGTGAAGATCATTGGGAACTTATTGTGCATGAATTGTTTTCAATCTATTGTGTTTTTGAGTTCCACCTGGTCCCGCGAAAATTTTAGTCAGGACTAGGCCCAGTTGTTTTAATCCTCTTACTAGTCCTGTGACAAGTGGAACATCAAAGAAACTGTGGGAGGGTATCTGGGCTTAGTATGCAGTCAACCGAAACATGTGGATTGCTGCTGATTGTTTACCAATTAGAGACCAATAGCTTGATATTATGGTGTTATAATCATGTTAGTTGTGATATTTTTGTTGTGGAAACATTACCAATGTTCATATTTTGCAAAATGAAGTGATTTTGATACCAAACTCTAATATCTGGGCAAGCTTAATTTTGCAAAAGTACTTCAGCTATGCCCTATATATGTGATCTTGGCATCCAATTATTTGGCTATCTGCCAATTATCATTGCATATTCAGTGATAGGGCCTGTAGCCCTAATCTATGACCTTTTTTTTTTTTTTTTCATGCTGGCATTATGATAAAATTCTAGATTAGTACTGTACAGTAAGGTGCAAAAGTCTTGAGCCACCCTCATTATTTTAAGATTTCCAAACCATGTTTTCAGTATAAATGATATTGTAAATTCAATAGTATAGTCTTAAGGTATTCTCCAGGCTTCATGAAGCTTTTTTTACAGCAGTGAATGTAAAACAGTAGAGAAATGTGGGGGGTCTCAAGACTGCAAGGTAGAAAAAAGAACTTCGGACCACCAGGTTCAAATCCTAATTATCAAGCTGTATTTCAGTCTTTCCTCTACGTTTTTTGTGTAGCTCAGAATTATATATAGGGGCCTATACTAATTTCAGCGAGTGTTCTCTTCTACTAAATTTGAGGGGCTACTGGTCCTCTGGGCAACTACAAAAAATTTCTTAATCGACACCCCTGCAATAGTTTGCAAAAAAAAACTTATATTTTCCATACACAATGATATTTTGATAATTTAAAATAGAGAAAGCATGCATGTATAACCATGTGGATTCATGGCAGACCCAGAAATCTCTCCTGTCTATAAACATTCACCCATTGGGAACTGCCATCCCTCCCTCTTTATTGCTATGATGGCAACAATTTCTGCTATATGCAGCCTTTTCCCTTTCTGAAATGCTGTAAATGCCATGCAGTGGCGGATCCAGACAGGGTGGTCGGGGGGGGGGGAGGCATCGTTTTGGCATATTTGGCCCACAGAGGCATAGTCTCACCATTCACTGACCCGCTCCATATTTTCTTCAATATATATGCAATTTCCGTCTCTGCAGTCTAGGAGGGGGGAGGAGGGGTGGGCAGTGCATTTCCTAGGACAAAAATTCAGCTAGCCACGGAGGCCAATTTTGAGTGAAATGCATGCAGGTGTGGCTAATTTACATGCAAAATATGTGATTTTCATTAGCAACATATGGAGGATGCATTAGCCAATGCTAATGTGGCGAATGGCTAGGAAAAGCACTGGGTGGGGCGGGCTAGCCCCCTGGATCCACCACTGCCATGAACTGTAATCTATAAATTTTAGTTTCAATGAATCTGATAAATTGGTATCTGGGGAATAAATTTTACGAACTTCACCTCTATAAATGCAGGCAGATCACAGCATTTTTTTAAAAGGGGGAGGGCACAATAATTATAGTGGAAGTAGGCCTATTGTAGTTGAGACCTTGAGAGCAGGACATCCGAAGCCATGGCATGAGCCTCGAGTACGGCCTCAGAGATGAGGCCTCGGGGACGGGGGGAATCCTGGAGACGTAAAATGGGGGCTAAACCAATAATAATATGTAAATGGCACTGCCATGAAATTCGCACAGCACTTCAAAGTTTTAGGTGTTACCATAACTTTTATTTTTATTTCATATCCACTGTATAAAGGCAGTTATGTCACTGTTTCAAAAAATTAGGAAGACAGATATGTTGAACGACAGATAAGGGTCATTCTCAAATTTCGGGACAATTTGCGTCACTCCAGTTCCCTGACATTAATTTGAATTCAATTGATATCTGAAGCGTCACTCCACATCTGTTATTCATATTTCCATTTAGAACCACTGCATTTGGAACAAAAAGTCATTTATTAGACCTTTTTTTGGTGCATTGTGTCTAGTAATCCGTGCCAAATCAGTGGTTTTTCCCTGTCACCTGACCTGACATGACAAAATCAAGTGTTAATTTTCCTCCTAAAGTACCATCATTTCCAAAGTTTCTATGCACGATTCATGAGAATATAGACTTGAATTAATATATACATCATATTTAACTTTTTTCTTGTTTCATTTCATTGAATTAATCGATGTAAAAGAAGGCCTCATGGCAGGATACACCCTCAACCCCCTGGGGTTACTACTGTTTTATCATGGGGTAACTGAGGGTAGTTGAGGGATGGCGAATTTGGTTGAGGGGAGGCGAGTTCGTTTGAGGGGAGGCGATGGGATGTGAGTTTAGTGGAGGGGAGGCGAATTTAGCTGAGGGGAGGCGAGTTTACTTCAGGGCAGCCGAGCTTACTTGAGGGGAGCCGAGTTTACTTGAGGGCAGCCGAGTTTACTTGAGGGGAGCCGAGTTTACTTGAGGGGAGGTGAGTTTACTTGAGGGGAGGTGAGTTTACTTGAGGGCAGCCGAGTTTAGTTGAGGGGAGCTGAGTTTACTTGAGGGGAGGTGAGTTTAGTTGAGGGCAGCCGAGTTTAGTTGAGGGGAGGTGAGTTTAGTTGAGGGGAGGCGAGTTTAGTTGAGGGCAGCCGAGTTTAGTTGAGGGGAGGTGAGTTTAGTTGAGGGGAGGCGAGTTTAGTTGAGGGGAGGTGAGTTTAGTTGAGGGGAGGCGAGTTTACTTGAGGGCAGCCGAGTTTACTTGAGGGGAGCCGAGTTTAGTTGAGGGGAGGTGAGTTTAGTTGAGGGCAGCCGAGTTTAGTTGAGGGGAGGTGAGTTTAGTTGAGGGGAGGCGAGTTTAGTTGAGGGCAGCCAAGCTTACTTGAGGGAAGCCGAGTTTACTTGAGGGGAGCCGAGTTTAGTTGAGGGCAGCCGAGTTTACTTGAGGGGAGATGAGTTTACTTGAGGGGAGGCGAGTTTACTTGAGGGCAGCCGAGTTTAGTTGAGGGGAGCCGAGTTTACTTGAGGGGAGGTGAGTTTACTTGAGGGCAGCCGAGTTTAGTTGAGGGCAGCCGAGTTTAGTTGAGGGCAGCCGAGTTTACTTGGGGGGAGCTGAGTTTACTTGAGGGGAGGTGAGTTTACTTGAGGGCAGCCGAGTTTAGTTGAGGGGAGCCGAGTTTACTTGAGGGGAGGTGAGTTTACTTGAGGGCAGCCGAGTTTAGTTGAGGGCAGCCGAGTTTAGTTGAGGGGAGCCGAGTTTACTTGAGGGGAGGTGAGTTTAGTTGAGGGCAGCCGAGTTTAGTTGAGGGGAGGTGAGTTTAGTTGAGGGGAGGCGAGTTTAGTTGAGGGCAGCCGAGTTTAGTTGAGGGGAGGTGAGTTTAGTTGAGGGGAGGCGAGTTTAGTTGAGGGGAGGTGAGTTTAGTTGAGGGGAGGCGAGTTTACTTGAGGGGAGCCGAGTTTACTTGAGGGGAGCCGAGTTTACTTGAGGGGAGGTGAGTTTAGTTGAGGGCAGCCGAGTTTAGTTGAGGGGAGGCGAGTTTAGTTGAGGGCAGCCGAGTTTAGTTGAGGTAAGTTGAGTTTAGTTGAGGTTACTTGAGTTTAGTTGAGTTGAGTTGAGGGTAGTTGAGGGAAGCTGAGGGTAGTTGAGGGTGGCGGAAGTGAAAAGGGGTAAGTTGAGGGTAAAAGAGGTTAAGTTGAGGGTGCTGAGTTTATGAGAGGATTTGGGGGGTGTATCCTGTCATGAGGCCTAAAAGATGTGTCACTAGTTTATGTTAATTTTTTTGTCCCCTCCGTTACCAGGCATAGCTCGGCTCGCTATTATTTTTAACGAGCAATTTCCACTCAATGTCGTAAGATGCACATGCGCCAAACTACCACAGCTTTGCAGATTTTCAATAAACAGGTATTCAGCAAGTTAAGGCATAATTTTCATTGGAACATTTTTTGGTCCCACTGAAATGTCCCCTCCGTTACCTCCAATTCCGAGCTTACCAGTGATACCTTTTCAAACAAATATTATGTATAAATTGCTGAGGGTGACAGTATTCAATAGAATGCAATCAAAACTTTTTATCACCCAAATAGAAACCACTATTAAGAGAAAACCAAACCGTGCCTGTCCACTCCGTTACCATTCCTTTCCACTCCATTACCACAAGAAATCGATATTTAATTAAAAATACGATTGATCTGAGATGAAGTACTTCTGAAAATAAGACTTACATATTTTTTTCATTTTTTTTCTATTTATAAATTGCTCAAAATGCAGGTTTTTTGCATCAAAAGTCCCCTCCGTTACCACATTTTCCAGGGCATTTTGTCCCGAAATTTGAGAATGGCCCATAAACGTAGAATAATAGAGAGATAAAATATATAATAGATACAATGTAGATAAATAGTAGATAGATAGATAGATAGATAGATAGATAGATAGATAGATAGATAGATAGATAAACATAAATATTAAATAGATAAATAGGCCTAATATTGATAGATTGATAAATAACAGGACTTGCATGTAGATTGATTGCTCACTGTTGTATAATCATCAGTTTATAATGATTATGTAACTTTAATTTTGTTATATTGTTGTCTGTTTTGAAATTAAATGAATCACTTGTTAATAATTTAATTGAGCTTGTCAGGGCTAATAATTAACTCTTCCATAAAAAATATAGATACAGGGAATATTACTAGAGAAAATTGAATTTTTAAGACACTTTTGAAGATGAATATGTCATTTTTTTTATATATGAAACAAAATCATTGATAAGAAGCTGGGCCTACTTGACCTAATTTCCAGCTGTGGACTGTTGATGTTGAGACCATCACTGCACAGATTTTTGAGACCTCTCCTGTGCTCAATTTCGCGCGAATATTATTGGAGTGTCACGTTATATTCTACAACAATCAGATATTTCCTAATTTGACATGACACTCTGTTGCAACATGTCATTTCAGGCCTCAGGGGCGGATCCTGAAAATGTAGGAGGGGGTGGGGGATCACGAAGGAAACTATAAAAACATCAAGGGGGGGGAACCTCCCTTTGGATCTGCCACTGAATCTTTGGAAATGTGAATTTTGATGATATAACTTTCACCATTCCAGATGCCGAGAGGACGAGGTAGAGGCAGAGGCAGAGGCAGAGGATCTGCCGTTACCAATAAAGGGATTACACTCTCGAGAGAAGAGCTGCAACAAATCCTGGATATCAGAGAGAGGGTGGACGAGCATGTGAATGTAAGACAAATGTACCATTATTTAACACTTCACCATGGGTGATCTATACACATCAGTAGCTTATTACGAAAGCACACACAGACGGATGACTTCCAACCATAGTTATTAAATATCTGTGATATTTTTATAATTTTCAGGACAGAATCGACAAGCTCTCCGAAGAGCAGGTTAGGACCTGCCTGAAAAATGCAGCGGCCAGGCAACCTGGGATGGTGTTGGATATTATTGACTCGTTAGACCCACCAACAGATGGCACCCCTGCTTAGCCGACAGATAGTGCCCCTGCTGAGCCGACAGATGGTGCCCCTGCTGAGCCGATAGATGGTGCCCCTGCTGAACCACATCCAGATCAAGGGCCGGCAGAGCAGCTGCATTGGTGTGTCTGCAGCAACTGTCGTGAGATGCCAACTCGCGAGGAGAGAGTGTGCTGCGGACACACCCCTGAATTTTGCACTTCAAAAACCCCAGTAAGTCTGAAACTATTGGCAACACAGCTTAATTTTGGGATAAAAATTGAACACAAATACGATAACATTTTTATATAAATATTTAAAGCTAGGAAAATAACTACAGAAATTCACAGTTCTATGCTAAAGGCTTGAAAAAAAGTCAATTTTCAGGTAATTTCATGTGGCAAAGCAAAATTTCCCATGAATGGTCGCGAATCTAGGCAATACTTTGAAGTCAAAATTTTTTATCATTGTTCAAAATTTCAAATGAGATCTCTGCTGTCACTGCTTTCATTCACTCCAGGAGTGTTAGCTGGTACACTGATACACAATAATCATAATTCTTTAAATTTGAAGTAACATCAAAATTTCATGTCCATATGTTTCATTAATCCATGGCAAAAATTACACTTGCTGCTGTTATCGTAAAAGAGTCAGTTTTGGTTGTTTAAAAAAATACATGTAATCTAAAAGACTCATTCTATTTTTCATTGTAGGACATGGACATGATGCTTATCCCTTTCCTGCTGGAACTGCACGACCAACAGAGAAATGAAATCCTCTTCCACGAGGAAATGAGGACCAACAGGTCGAGGCGCCATGCAGCGTACCGGCTGTTCGTATACTGGTGGCGAGGTCGGCTCGGAGCAGGCAACCGCAAGGTCATTCCCTCCTGCGTGGTGTGGCGTGTGAGGGACCAATACCCAGACGCCATGGGGAATTACACTGGCTTCAAGCCTCACCGCCTTGCCTGAAGTATAAAATTTATCAGTGTTTATATTCATTCTTCATTTTGGTAAGGTAGAATTTTCCATGTGTACTTGATGGTCTTCACTTGTATAATTATAATTCTGTAAATGAATGCTTAATAGTCTTTGTCGTTATTCCTTAATATCTTATTACATACTAAAAATTACCCCATCAGAGAAGGCGAATTCATACAGAAGTAGTTTGTTTGACTGGAGAAGCACATGCGCTGCACGGTATATAGTAGCGGCTGCAGCTCCTGGCTCCCAAACTAATGTACATAGCAATACATTCCTATTCACTTATGACAAAACCCCAACAGTTAGTCCATAATGGCATACCCGCCAATGTCATTGTGTCCAATATCGCTGTGTCCTGTGTCGCTGTGTCCAATGTCAAGACCTGTGAGTCGTGACCTGTGAGTCTCCACCAACTCAGCAGTGGATGGAGCTTCCTTGCTGGCCAGGTTCGGAGCAATCCTCCGTGGGTGGTCTTCACATAGAGGTCTCGGGAAGGAGAAGGTGGATGCATCAGCATCAATTCGACGCTGCACGATGTCTGCCATCAGCTTCCCGATGTATTTGTAGTCTTTCACTTCCTTGACCTTTACGGGAAACCAGTTTTGTGTACGCTTGTTGAAGACTCTTCTGTACCTGTAAATGATGAAAAAAGATAAATATTTTGACTAACAAATACAATATGGTCCACTACAACTCAGGGTTGTTTGGGTTGATTGTTCTGAAAGCAGGATGCTATCAACAACTGTGTCATCCTTACTGTACTCTCACCATTTTTAAGGAACTAAATTTCAAAGATACTATACTGATTTCGTAATGGATATGGAACTGTCCCATTGTGGGAGTGAGCAACTGCTATTGCGTAGCTGCAAACCCCTAGCATCAATTTGGTTGAAATAGTGCATATGCAGCAATAGCCTTTTCTAGTTTCAAAGATATGAAAGATTCAACGTCCGTCCTCAAGAAAAGTAAAGTGAGGGACCATTCACAATTTATGACTGGTGGGGGCTGGGAGTTCTGCCCAAGAGGGTACAAATTTTTCACAACATAAATTATTTATTACATTTTAACAATTATAAGAAAAATGCCATAAAAGTTTATTTGTGCCTTTTTGCGTCCCGAAGTCCGCAGAATTGTATGCATAAAATGTCAAAGGGCACCTGTATTACAGTATGTACTATATATGTGTGTATTACTTTGCATGTCTGGGAACGTACTAAAATCTGCATGGAACCTGAGGGGGCAGGGGCGGGGTAAAAAAATCTGCAAGAAATCCAAATTGTATAAATTTTTTAAGAAAGTTCCAAAAAAACTCCCACCCCTTTCACCTGTCATAAATTTTCAACGGTCCCTTATAAAATTGCAATCACCAAACCGTGTATCCTTTATTTTTGTTTTTTTATATGTATGGTAATGATAGTAAACCACAACTAAAATTTAGCTTTATATTTATGTCACTGGTGCATTAATTTGAAATGCTTCTGATTATATCTCTTGTACTCAAGTTACCGAAGATCTCCAGATTTTGTTGTTGCCTGAGGTCTGTTCTTGTGGGCTTCGTGGTCAATAGCAGCTAGATGTATTCTTGCAATGTAGATGTCATAGCTGGAAGGAAAAGAAATAAAGCTCCAGTGTGAGACACTAATTTACTTGAAAATATCTGAAACTAGATGCAACATTGGAAAAAGAATTAATCACCCAATGCATCGTTATTCTATCCCACAGAGACAAGATGGTCGCCCATTTTACATTGTGAATGTCTTATCTACGTGACTGTCTATCTATGTGACTATCTATCTTTGTCACCCACTGAGTGGTAGAAATGGAAAATTTTCGTCAGTGGAGCTCTTGACTGGTGCAGTAGGAGAGCGGCATTCCTAATTTTGAAAAGGATAAAGAATTCTATATCAATGTGACTATATCTATATGACTGTGTGACTATATATTATCTGAGAGACTATTTACCTATGCGAGTAAATTCATCTATCCAGTGTATGGTATATGTATGATCATTTAACTTTTGCTGGATAAAAATTTCTTACCTAAAAAAGCAATTATTTTAGGGAAGATATTTTTCTTCAGCAAAAGTTGAATGATCGTAAATATCTATCTTTGTGATTGTCTATAGATGTGACTATCTGTCTATGTCACTATTTAAACTGCGTGACAGTGTGACAATCTATCAACATGGCTATCACTGTACATATGACTATCTATCAATGTGACTATCAATGTGACTATCAATATGGCTATGGCTGTGACTATGTATCTGTGTGACTAATTATACATTCAATCAATCAGTCAGGCAGTCTTTGTATCTGTCTACATTACATTGGTTGCCTCCTTGCCCCTCCCCTAGCCTCCTTTGCCTCCCTGATCTCCTTGGCCTCCCTGGTCTCCTTACCCTACCTGGCCTCTAAGACTCCATAGCCTTGCCCCTCCCCTAGCCTCCTTAGCCACCCTGGTCTCCTTAGCCTCCTGGCCCCTAAGACTACCTAGACTCCTTGCCCCTCCCCTAGCATTCTTAGCCTCCCAGGTCTCCCTAGACTCCCTGGTCTCCTTAGCCTACCTGGCCTCCAAGACTCCATAGCCTCCTTGCCCCGCCCCTAGCATTCTTACCCTTTCTGGTCTGCCTAGCCTCTTTAGCCTCCCTAGCCTCCTAAGCATCCATAGCATTGGCCTCCCTGGCCTCAAAGACTCCCTAGCCTGCTTGCCTTTCCCTAGCCTCCAAGCCTCCTGAGCGTCCCTGGTATCCTTAGCCACCCTGGCTTCCCTGGCCTCTAAGACTCTAGCCTCCTTGCAATCCCCTAGCCTCCGTTACCTGTCTGGTCTCCATAGCCTCCCTGGCCTCCTTAGCCTCCTTGCCCTTCCCTAGCCTCCTTGCCCTTCCCTAGCCTCCTTGCCCATAAAGGGGCACAATCTCTAGCCTCCTTGCCCCTCCCTAGTCGCCATAGCCACCCTGGTCTCCTTAGCCACCCTGGTCTCCTTAGCCACCCTGGTCTCCTTAGCCTCCCTGGCCTCTATGAATCCCTAGCCTCCTTACCCTCCCTGGTCTAATTGGCCTCCCTGGCCCCTAAGACTCCCTAGCCTCCTTGCCCTTCCCCTAGACCCCTTAGCCACCCTGGTCTCCTTTGCCACCCTGGCTTCCTGGCCTCGAAGACTCTGGCCTCCTTGTCATACCCTAGCCTCTGTAACCTCTCTGGTCTCCTTAGCCTCCCTGGCCTCTGAGACTCCCTACCTAGCCTCCATAACCTCCCTGGTCTCCTTAGCCTCCCTGGTCTCCTTGCCCTCCCTGGTCTCCTTAGCCTTCCTGGCCTCCCTTGCCTCCCTGGCCTCTGAGGCTCCCTAGCCTCCTTGACCCTCACTGGCCTCTTTGCCCCTCCCCTAGCCCCATAGCCTCCCTTGTCTCCTTAGCCTCCCAGGTCTCCTTAGTCTCCCTGGCCTCTAAGAATCCCTAGCCTCCTTACCCTCCCTGGTCTACTTGGCCTCCCGGGCCCCTAAGACTCCCTAGCCTCCTTGCCCTTCCCCTAGCCTCCTTAGCAGCCCCCTGGTCTCCTTAGCCACCCTGGCCTCCCTGGCCTCGAAGACTCTAGCCTCCTTGCCCTAGCCTCCGTAACCTCTCTGGTCTCCTTAGCCACCCTGGCCTCTGAGACTCCCTACCTAACCTCCTTGCCCCTCCCTATCTACCCTCCTTATCCCTCCCTAGCCTCCTTGCCCCTCCCTAGTCTCCATAGCCTCCCTGGTCTCCTTAGCTTCCCCCGTCTCCTTAGCCTCCCTGGTCTCCTTAGCCTCCCGGGTCTCCTTAGCCTCCTGGTCTCCTTAGCTTCCCGGCCTCTAAGAATCCCTAGCCTCCTTGCCCTCTTGGTCTCCTTAGCCTTCCTGGCCTCCCTGGCCTCTTAGAATCTTGCCCTCCCTAGCCTCCTTAACCTCTCTGGTCTCCTTAGCCTCCCTGGCCTCTTGAGACTCCTTTGCCTCCTTGCTCCTCACTAGCCTCCTTGCGGTCTCCTTAGCCACCCTGGTCTCTTTAGCCACCCTGGTCTCCTTAGCCACCCTGGTCTCCTTAGCCTCCCGGCCCCTAAGACTCCCTAGCCTCCTTAGCCTCCCTGGTCTCCTTAGCCTTCCTGGCTTCTAAGACTCCATAGCCTCCTTGCCCCTCCCCTAGCATCCTTAGCCTTCCTGGTCTTCTCAGTCTCCCTGGTCTCCTTAGCCTCCCAAGCATCCATAGCATTGGCCTCCCTGGCCTCAAAGACTCCCTAGCCTCCTTGCCTCTCCCTAGCTTCCAATCCTCCTCAGCCTCCTAGCCTCCATAGCCTCCCTGGTCTCCTTAGCCGCCCTGGCCTCCTTGCCCCTCCCCTAGCCTCCTTAGTCTCCCTGGTCTCCTTAGCCACCCTGGTCTCCTTAGCCTCCCTGGCCTCTAAGACTCCCTGGACTCCTTGCCCCTGCCCTTGCCTCCTAAGCTGTTGTTTTGATTGTATGTTTCGACAACAAAAAAAAAAAGAAATTTAAATGGAGTAGGCTCTATATATATATTCTAGGCGGATCCAGAGGGGGGGTACAAGGGGCGCGCCCCCCTTTCATCAGATAAATCTTCAATGTTATAAGTATTGCCGCGCTCTCCCTTTCGAAAAATCCTGGATCTGCCCCTGTATATCTAGAATTGTGGAAAATAGTTCTGTATATCAAAATATATCATATCAAGAATTCCTCATTAATATCTAGTTGATAATTTCGATACTGGGTGGAAATAGAGATTTTCTTCTGTATGAATTTGTGACAGGTAATGAGAAAAAATCCTTTGTTTTGGTTTTATCAATATAAAAAAAACTGAACATGTTGCTGGCACTTCAGCAAAGCCTTCAGTGATTAAGTCAGACACACCCACAAAGCTGACCAATGAACAGGCCATCAAGCAAGTTATGCAAATGAGGCAGATTTGGCTGTTTCGAGCGTCCCTGTGAGGTTTAGACATGCGATTGTTATATGGGTAGATAGATCTCTATGAGACCTTCAAAATGATAGGTCATAGATATCTGAGAAGTTAATAGTTGCTTCGTAAATCGCCGGTAAACTTTCGAAGTGGAGAGGAATCCTAGGCGCTGATTGGCCTAGACGCTCATGACGTAAATTTATGGAAATATGCGGCGATGGAAGGATTCGTCTAGGGTTGATTCTCTGTGTGGTTGCTGGATTGTCAACAAGCATTTTTAAGTTCCTTAGAGTGTCTGCTACCAGATTTTAGTAGTGGCTTGCTTTCACCACAAAAGGCCCACGGGATTAGCAGATGCTCCCTGAAGATTAGTTTTACCAAACAGGAATGACATTTTAGAGGGTAAGCATTGTGATTTTGTCAAAGATCATGTTAACCAGAATCCCACTTATCACAAAGGTTATGTACAAAATCCCATCCACAACGTGACAAGCTCATTACAGAGTCGGCCCTTTATAGATATATATATATGGTGACACTTGGGTTAGGAAAGTACAATATATGGAACAATGCATACCTGAAAGCAAACCTCTTTGAAGCATACATCAACATGTGCTGGTGTAGAACCTCCAGTTCTCCAGTGTGTCTAAAGTATACATACAAAATTATTATTTACAGAGGAAATTGAATACATCAATCATATAGGCGGATCCAGGGACAGGGGTACAGGGTCAAATAAATCCTTCCTATTGCTACTAATAAATTATGTTCCAGAGACTCCGAAGTTACTAGTATTGCCGTACTTCTCCCTTCCTGGATCCAACCCTGAAATGATGGAAAATCTGACACAACTAAAAATACCAAGATTCATCAGTGGGATACATACCTGCAGTTCACATATTTCTCAAATTTGCTGAACAAATTTTCATCATAGATGATTTCTCTCAAAACTGCCATTGCAGGGGATGACAGTTCTAGCCATTTCTTTTCACCCCTCTCTTCATTGCTGAGATCTTGATGGGCACACGATCTGAAATTATTTCAATACACATATACTCAGACCTACATTTAATATAATGTAAGGGGAATATTTCAGCTCGGTGGAATACTCATTGTCAGAATGAAGATAAGTCTTTTAACAATGTGAAGTTGAAGTTAACAAAATTAACATTTCCAACTGAAAAGAATTACCGTATTTGACCAGTGAATGGATCGGTCCATTCGTGCTTGTTACTAATGTGCGGCATTACTCCCATCCACAAAACCTGTGAAAGTGAGGTTTATGATGAAGTAGGATTCAATGCACTTGTTTGTTTCATTCTTACAAAAGTGGTTTGATCAGAAATATATTATTCCAGTGTTCTTTTCCCAATAGCCAATTATTGACCAAGTGCTTTTATTTTCAACATGAATTTGTTAAGTCTTGAAAATTAAAAAATATATATTTATCTAATAATTGTAAAATGCACAGGTTCGATCTGAATGTGTGTTAAAATTTCCCAGTGCAATAGTCACCTTGAATTCTGTCACATCACCACCACAGTGCTCGCAGCAGTACCAAAAGTGATTCACTACATCTCGCACCCAAGGCTTCAGTGGCTGGAGATCCTTCTTGGTCCCTATCGCCTGAAACAGAAGTAGTACTTACAATTTAGAAGGTCATGGCAAAATAATATGATATCTTTTAAATGATAGAAACTGTTATCTTTTAAAAGATAGAAACTGTTAGTTAAAGGCAATTTGTGGAAATTCCCTCAAAATTAAAAATTATAATTCTTAGTTGACATGTATACAGTAATGTTCCTTTTCTTCCTAAGTGTCACATTTTATACTTTAATGCATTCAAAATTGAAAATACCAGTCAAAACATGCAGTGTGCTTGTGGTTGACATATTTATAAAAAATTCTGTTAGGTACCGCATATATAGATCTTACTCAGGTTCTTGGCACCATGCCACACATCAAAGGACTGCTTGATTCCCTTTTTCTCTAAAAATAAAGAGATAATTTCTGTGTACCTGGAAATCGTACGTTTTTTATAGTTCTGCAAGATGATATTATTATAAAACACTGCATGTCATAAGTGCATACTCATTGATGAAGAGATTTGAACATGGGCATCGGTGACCATCTCCTCAATTGTAATTTCTTCCTGTTGAAGCACTTCGAGAGCCTCGTCCCAAGCCACCCTCTCCATGTTCGGAGACTTCAATTGCACATGTCGTTTGTCTTTCGTTACAATGGCCAGAAGATCGTGTGAGTCATGCTCCATGATAGAGTAAGTGCAATATTGCGCAGAATGGCCTGGACTATCATTTCTTCCATCCCCTGAAACACAAGATATATGTTTTTCATTTCATTTAAAAGATATCATATCATTAAACAGCTAGTTTCTTCATTGTATTACTCGACCAATCACACAATGAAAACTCTACACGCACCTGCAACAACAATGGACTTCCCTTTGTATTTCTCGAGGTTAGCCCTCTGTACTTCATGCCAATAGGAAGTAACAGCAGGGGCAACAAAAAGGCCTTGCATATCTTGGTAGTAATTTGTGCTCACACAAGCCAATCCCATAAACCTGCAAAATTGTAAAAGATAAGCTACATACCTATAACGATGTACATATTTCCCATTTCAATATAATGGCCCAGCATTTTGAAAAGAAACAAAAGGCCAACCTGCAGAAAAGCCTAATCTTGGAAAAGTTGTTGCCACTGAGCATGACAGCAGCCGCCAACTTCAGGTCTCCAGTTTGCGCCCCTTTCTGTCGCACTCGTTTCTGAGCTGACCATCGTTGCACATGATGACCTTTACCGCAAACCTACAAAAGTAACATTTGTTTGTTGGAGTTCATACTGGGATAAAAAGCCAAATTTATGGTTTTGTTGGGACTGGTACATAAAAGTACACATACCCAGGTAATAACATATCCTGTTCCTGCGGTTCTGGTGGTTGTATGAATTTCTCCCGAGTCGCAGCCCTTCTTCACACACTTCTTTGGAGGTTTCAAGCTGGCAAGATTGTTGAGGTTATCAAGGGAGACAATGCAGTAGGTCTCATTTGCCGCTTCTTCTGCAGTCACCACTGTACTCTCTTCATCATCACCATCTTCATCTCCGTTATTCTCTTCCTCGCCATCTCCAATGTCAACCACAAATTCCTCAGCCTGAAAAAAAAAAAAATCATCGTAATTTAAAAAAAAATTGATATAGTAATAAAAGTGGACTTCAGAAAAACAAACAGATTGAATAATATTTACTGTAAAATGATAATAAAATCTAAATGTATTTTATTCCAACCTCAATAGGAACAAAGTCGTCTAATTCAACAGGTTGAATTGTCTGCGCGTAAGTCAAGAGGGACAGCTCTGAGGGTCTGTAGTCCTCATCTTTTGACGCCATTGTCCTGGAAAAGCAATAATAGTAATTTTTTTATGAATTTTAAAAAAATTATTAGGGATGCACGGATATCCGGCCAGGTATCGGGTATTCGGCCAGATATTGGAATTTGCAGGATATGCGGTATCCGGCAAAATTAGGGTGTCAGAACTGGATATCTGGGATGCTCAAAAATAAGGGAAAAGCTAGAAAAATTTTGATGATAAATAAAAGAATGTTAAAAGAACAATCAAAAACATCACGTAATCATCTTCAAAACGTTGATCCAGTTACAGAACATTACAAAAACATTCCATCAGAGGAACGGTCCTCCTGCCGTACATATCTCTCGGCTCTCAGAAAAAATATTTATAATCCACCACGAATGCCTAAAAACTTCATTTTTCGTATGTTTATTATCCGGTTCCTACTATCCGGTTCCTACCCGGTTCCTATCTATAAGGCTATTTTCACTATCCGTGCATCACTAAAAATTATTAGTATGACAGGAAATTTTTTATTAAATGTCTAGTTAGCTATAATGAAAATATCAAAATCACACCTTTCACCATCATCTGTAACGTAGGTTGATTCCGCTTCATTGTGCATCCCCTCAGTGTCTACTACTTCAGGATGATTGTTGAATTCTTCAACTCCTGAGACTTCACTTTCACACTCACCAACAGTGGAAAGAGAAGCATCCATATTTAGAATACTCTTGAATTTCTATGAGCTGGAGTTGAGGTTTGAGCCTTGACGGTTTTGTAGAAACTGGAATCGAAAAAACAACAACAATCAGATGAGGGCATGACAAGGCTTTTACATAACAGTAATTAAACATAAAACATCCACGCCAACACATTCAAATGAAAATCAGTAGTTTTGTTTTTGTTGATTCCGAATATTTGTCATTGCCCTGGATCTTAACCCATGACCAAACATACATAACTTATTATTTAGTCTACTATCTGGGTCCCTCAACTGGTCAAAACTAGGTTTTAAAAGTTTGCTGCAAGATTAGTGGCTCTAGTATTCATACTTTTTACAATGCATGCAAAGTTTTGACCAGCTTTTGAGAATACACTTCCTGCAGTACTAAGTTTAAGGTACTGCAGCTCCTCATTGCCTGCAGTTAGAAGCATAAAACTAGACCAAAATGTGCCATGATATGTCTATTACTAATTGCCAAAAATAAACTTCCTGAGTTTAGAGGAAGTAGTTGTTTTTTTTTGAAGAAATAAAATGTTTTCCTACTCTGTCCCGATTCACCCCAGTGTCCCTATTCACCCCATATTACAGGAACTGGAAAAAAGAATTCACGAGTACCCCGGAGGTGACCCCTGGGTGACTCTAAACCTAGTAACACCCCCCAAGTTAGCACTAAGCCAGAGCTTACAGAAATCACAAAATACAAGTACCTCTGAGCCAAGTAAAAAATAAGGGGTACCCCCGAGGTGGCCCCCCAGCCTTGTTATATAGCTAGCAAAAAAAAAAAATTCACAAGTTCCGCGAGGTACCCCCAGCCAGCAATATGATTATCTTCCATAAAAAGGCAATTTCACGATTAACCCTAAAGGTGACGCTGAGGCTAGTAATTTAACTAGCAAAACATATTATTTTACAAGTACCCCCCCCCAGTGATAAATAAAACTCACAAGTTCCTCCTGAAAAACTCTCATAAAATATAATTTACTGGTGACCCAGTTAGCTTGCAATATATAACTAGCTATCCTAAAGAAAAGTTTCACGAGTACCGACCCCGGATGACGCCCAGGATGATGCCTCCGAAAATCAACCACGCCCCAAAACCCATTAGGCCTAATAGTAAAACCTGTCTCAGGCAAAAATAATAATTTGTCCCAGGGATTTGCTTTTCTTTACCTAAATATATATTACAGTTTGAAGTATGCTTGAAAAGCTCTGGTTTCAAGAACATATTCTATGCAGGCTTCCTGACATCAGCAAAACTAATGTATCATTTTAAAATTCTCTCAACAAGTAAAAAAGTGGACTAATGCAATAAATGTGTAATATTGACATTTGGGGCCAATCTCCTTTAACACAAGATTATTAATTTAACTTTTTTCTACTAATGATTCTTGGTTGCATAGTCAAAACTATTAAATAAGGCCATTCAGTATTTGTAAATTGCTGTTGTTGTCAATCACACAATGTGAGAACAAGAACATCATTTTGGTTAGAACTTACAACTATATCAGCAAGCAAAATCATTAAATACCCTATAGGTATTAAAAATAAACATAGGCTGCGCAGCAGCAAACCTTCAGCGAATAACACCTTTAGAAGATTACAATAATATCATAAAATTGGTGCGTTTACGAAATTGCTTAGGTCTATAGGTATGCAATAGCCGTCGAGTAGTGGCCTTCCATTATCTCAATTTTTCCAATGATTCATAAAGTGTTATACGCATCAAAAAGCACTGCTAAATTGCATAGGTGATTTGTTTAGAAAAATGCATTACTGTATATGCAATAGTGGGGAAGTTTTGGCTCCGATATGAAAAAAATTATTTTAAATATTTTTTTTGCAAAAACTATAGAATAGCCATCTGTCAGACCATGAAAAGGCACAACTAGACCATACAAGCCATATGTGTACCAAACTTCATCCATGTATATGGAATAGTGACCGGATGTTGGGCCAGAAACAAAAATAATAACTTTTATGTTTTTTTCAATATTTGAAAAAGTATATAATATTTCCATCAGACGTTTCAAAAGGCACAACTAGACCATATTGACCATATTTGTACCAAAGTTCATCCATGTACATGCAATAGTGAGCGAGTCTTAGCCCAAAAAACAAAAAAAATATGTTTTTATATTTTTTCTCATTTTTTCAGAAAGTATAGAATATCTGTCAATGAGACCATCAAAAGGCACAACTAGACCATATAGGCCACGTGTGTACCAAATTTCATCCATGCACATGCAATAGTGACCGAGCCTTGGCCCGGAAACGAAAAAATGTTTTTTTTTATATTTTGTTAATTATTTCAAAAAGTATTTAAGATCTATTCATCAGACCATCAACAGGCACAACTAGACCATACAGGCTAGATGTGTACCAAATTTCATCCACATACATTCAATAGAGGCCGAGTGACGGGCCGGAAACGATCTATCCGCCCGCCGCCCGACCGCCCGCCCGCCCGGCGGACGAACAGCATTTTTACCCAAGTGATTACAATACCTTCTTCGAACTTCGTTCGCTGAAGGTAAAAACCTGCCAAGAGCTATATTAAAATAAGCCCACTGGTGTCAAAGCACAGTCCAGTAATTCCAATAGTGCAATTTAGCATTGGGTGAAATTTATTGATGTCATCATGTCAGAGCACCCCAATAGGTAAATTATATAAATCATTCATTTCATACACATAACCATACAGTGGGTACAAAAATGGTATACATGGTTAATTTATAAAATAAAAGGAATATTGGGACAATCACTATTGATAATACAACAATGTTCAATTATATGTGAATGACAATTCAGGTGTCAGGACGATATTTAGCTATTGTCAAGTAGTTTTACGCAGAGTCAATTGTGAATAAGTTGACAGAGCCTTTCAGAGGAACTATATTTAGTAAAACATAGTTTGGATGTCAAACATAAAAACTTTGGGGTGGCTCAAGACTTTTGAACAGTACTGTATGACATGCCATATTAATCTACTGTTAGAATTCTATCATTATAATGCAAGCAAAAATTCACAATATTAGCCTTATGAATGAGTAAGCAATTATACCTGGCAGATTGCCAAATAATTGCTTTGCCTTGATACAATTGGATGGTACAAATTATTAAAGCTTCCCAGATATTAATGTTTGGTGTCAAATTAACTTAATTTTGCAAAATATAAACAATGATAATATTTCCACAACAAAAAGATCACAACTAAGAATTTTAACTACAAAAGATCCAGTTCAAGGTGTTCAATTGCTAAACAATCAGCACCAATCCACATGTCATGGTTGGTTGCCCACTTTGCCCAGAGCCTTATATTTTGATTGCTTTGATTTATACTCGCACGGAGTAGTAGGGGGATTAAAAACAACTGGTCCAGAGCAAAATTTACCCCTGGTAAATCTACTGGGTTTTTATATATTCATTTCCATAGTATAAAGTAAACAAGATTACATGTACCTGTCAAGAAGAAACTCTGCAACAGCTTCATCACTTTTGAGAGACTTGGTGGTCTTCAGCAACAACCACCTTTCAATCTGACAGCCAAGGATCATCCTTTCCTTGTCCCTGTCCTTTTTGGCCTGGATTCGTTCCTCATCCGTTTTATATTTCTTTGGAGGCATGCTAACCCTTAAAACCTCCCCAAACTGCTGTATTCTTGCTCAGAATCCCAAAACAACTTTCTGCCTTGGCTCCATGTTGCTAATGTTTTGGTTGGTTGCACCACGCGCTCAGCAGCTGCCTGTTGCGCATGCTTGGGTCACCAGGGGTCAGGCCAGTTCAAATCAGCTGCAAACTCTATAGACGAGTCACCGATGCCAACTTGGAGGGTGGATAACTTGTTGAAGGGATGTTTTACCAAGAATTTATTTATTGAGGTAGGAGTAGTTGTCATTTGCTAACATGTATTAATGTTAGCAGCAGAAATTATGTGAGGGGGTTTTATTTATCTGATAGATTCGAGTAAATTCACTTTAAGCCATATCTCGTCGAATGTGATTGCTCAAACTCACTATCACGCAAATCACTGCAGATTGTGTGGTAGCGCTATGATCTATTTATAGCTCAAGTTGTGACCCAGCCTGTGACGTCATCCAGTCTGACTGATTTGGCCTCGTTTTGGTGAAGCAGTGAAACAAGTCAAAATGCAGCACTTCAAAGGGCACTAGCATGGGGAAAGGGTGGATGTAATTTCTTATAACCACCTCAAGTATTTCATGTGTTCACATACAACTGATCTATTACAAAAAATAGGCAATATTTTATGACAATAGATGGCCTTTAAGTTATTGCACTTAAGAAGTACTATAGAGAATTTTTGCGTTCCTGAAAGGGAAATACTATACGGTAAAACCAGCTTTTCTACAAAAAAAATTGTGTAAATTACAATTCCTTTTCAAAAGGGTATTGTACCGAAGCTGATAGTCGTCATAGGAATCACAGTAATGCAAAGGAAACCCCTGTTATGAGAAGTTGTCTACAAAATGTTTATGAAAGTTTGTTTCTGTAACATAAATTTCAATAATTTTTAACAATATTATGTTAAACACACTCACCATCAAATGCCAAAATTTTGTGCAAATTTCTTATGCCGTTGGCTCTCCAGAGAAAAAAAAAAATTATGGCTTCAAATAACAACGGTCTACCCTTCATGGAAAACATATGATATTTCATTCTCCCTAGAACTGTGAATTATGGGTACCAGTATATTAATTATCAAACAATTATCTGAGTGTGATATGTGAGTCGATGGTTTTCTATCCATACATCTATTTTAAGTATGTAAATCTGGTGGATATCAATTACTGCTTACGTTAGACGTAATGATAAAATGTAAATGGCATAACCATGCAATCTGCACAGCTCTTGCAACTGTCACGGAACCGGTACCTTTTGTTTTCCGTTCATACACAATTACACATGTGTGAATGGGTCCAAATTTGGCAAAGCTGAAATTCTTGTCTCCAGTGTCTTAGAGCAATTCACACAGATGTGAATATACATACAAGGTTCCTGGTGGTCATTTGTTTTAGAGCAACATATCAGCAAAAAATTTGACACAGGAAATGTGTGGTGAATAATTTTTATCCGGTTTACATATTCTTTATGATTTAACCAAACAACTACATTGGCACATTTACTGCATGCATAGATCATCTAGTCAGACTGTATCTGAGTTCATAATTTATAATAAGTCATTTGTGTTTTAAAAATAAAAGTTGTTTTATATTGCATCATTCCAAAAGCATTATTTTACTGAGTTTGAAAATTAGAGCAATTCAGGTAAAATAACCCATTTCTATTGTTGTAAGACAATGAATTCATTGCATTCACACTTAGATGGTCCAGTGCTCACCAAAATCCCCTTGAAAATTTTACAGTATTTATTTATAAGTGAAATTTACTGAATGAATATCAGGTTGTTTTTTATACTATTTTCATTATTTTCAAAATCTTCGAATATCCATTAATTAAATGTATAGGCTACATTGGTCATTGACAGTTAAAAAAGAAGTATTGTTGGATCATTAACAAACGCCCTCCTGGTTAATTTTGGCAATGTATATCTGGGGAAAAATCGCTGTGGAACTTTGCTTTGGTTTGCACAATTCTTAATGTAAGCCAAGATTGACATCATATAATGTATTCACTGGTTCAAAGAAATATTTGTTTGAAATTGTCATTAACGTCACATGTCATTAACGAACATGGTTTTAATAAACTATATGTGATACTAATGGCAGTTTTGGTGTTATCACTCTAAAATCCCAATGGAAGTGACACTAGTCATTGGCAAACGCGATGTCACAAGCATTTTGGAAGTCCTTAATTATTTGTACTGTTGCGCGCAGCAGTATACCACTCAGTAAGTTTCCTGGGTGCAGCATACGTCTAAAAACAATAATTTTACATTTTTCAAATATTTTTTGGACTTACAATATTTTACTAACTTATATGCAACTGTGCATTAGTAAGAGGCTCAGGAGTAATTTTACCAGCCATTAGTGTCATAAGCATCATATTTTGTCATTAACGTCACAGATTCACTGATCAGAAATAGCTAATTTTGGGGCATTTATTGCTTGATTTGAAGTTAAAAAAGTGTTGCACAGGATCTTTTTTCGCGAATCATTTGGTGTGTGTACAATTTAGTAACTGAATAGAGTTTGATGTGCCGGAATCAAGTAGTGTGAAAGAAAAGCTTAATGAAAGTGTAGAAAAAATTAAACGTGTAATTATTTGCCATTTATTTTCGTTATGGTTACTGTCAGGCAGATAGCAGTACTCTTTTTTTTATATGATTGTTCTGTCTGTATCTGTACCTCATACTCCCTCTGCATTAGTCCAGGTGATACGATTGTGTGAATTCTGAGAAATATTGGGGGTTTTCACAGCGTGATGTTAATGACGCCTAAAAGCATTACCCCGGTATTTATCTCCGCTGCACATAAAAACTGTGCTTCCTGACCCTTGGACATCAAAGTACAATGAAAGATGATTGTTTTACCTACCAAAATAAATCAAAATGAGTCTAATTTGAGGAATGCTATTTCAGCTTTGCTTACACCAGGGAATGATTGAGTAAATGTGATATGTTTAATGAGATCATTTTATGCCACTTGACATTAAAACTTCTAACAGCAATTGACAGCCAAAGAATTTTTGATATTTCACCATCGAATTGTATTTCACAAATTACCATATGATTAGGTTCAAATATGTCATATCTGAGTAACATGCATCTGAATGAGATATTTAAAGGTGGAACTCTTATTTATTATAAATCACATATCTATCGCTGTTCCTGGATGCCCTTAAATACGGTCATATTGCATGGATTGTTTTGTATTGACCCAAGTATTCTCCCTGCCCGCCCATATATTCTGGAATCCAGCAAGCATCCTTGATCATAGAGGTTATGATGTTGAGAATATATATATATGTCAACCTTCTCTTGTTTATGGTTCAGACTGTGTTCATCTGAATTCAAATGACATTGATAAAATGGATTCTGTTCAAGGTAAACTTATGAAGCAATGTTTAGGTCTTAGCAAAAGGTCTCATAATACACAATTGTTGCAAGCGATGGGCTTGGATAAAGTTAGTGATATAGTTCACAGAAATTGCACCAATCTGCTTTACAGGATAGGGCAGGTAGAGAGCCCATGTAGAAATTTACTTTTGTATTATGTGTAACGTTTTCTATTATGCAAGGAATTTTTACCAGTACGTTATTGTCAAGAGTTTTAATGAGGGGTGAATCAGTCATATCTTTATTATTAAATCCTCCTATAAGAAATAGCACTAATTCATTTGATGGTCATGTTGATTCCCTAAAAATGTTACTTTTTCATGAAAATTTTGTAAAACCATATTCTGACGAACAATTTTTAGTGCATCTTTTAACAACAGCTATCTAAACTGTCACAATTATAATGTTTATATCTAAAATGTAGATAAATCATATGATTTTTGTGTATTATCTCATTTTCAATGTGTATTATTTGTACTTTTTCTCCCTCTGTGGAGGTGAAATGAAATAAATTTATAAATAAATATTTTATAACGTCAACAGCTACCTTCGAGTTGTGCTTGGAATACAGGAAGGGAAAATATGTGGGGAAAATATAGGCTACGGTCTTTGGCTTAATTGAACACAGCGAGCTTCAACAAACTTTGGGGTTAAAAAAATTGACCAAGAAAACGATTAGCGCAGTGATGTAGAGGAAGGTCAGACGAACATTTTGATGTATCTAACGAAAAAATCTGTTGGGAATTTTTTGAGATATTTAAGTTTTAGATTTTTTATTTATCACACCCTATTCTTAGCATGTAATCTCTATGAAAAAAAGAGCAAAACTGTCCATTTTTCCCGTTAGGTAATATTTAAGATAAAATTCATTATTCAGAAGTAAATATATGCAGTCATTGTCTCTGCAGAAAGTATGTACCACTTCATGCAGACTGACAGAGTGTGATAAACCTATAACAGCTAACATTTCTGGCTAAAGGCCTGAAAAATGTTTGCAATACCAGGTTGTGTTAGTTGCATAATTCTGGTAAATAATTTTAGCAAATTTGGTCTCATCATCTCATTGTAACAGGCTTTGTTGAGTTTTTTGTGCATTTTATCACAAATTTTGCCACCGTGAAACAAGCATTTCATAACAATGTGAAAGGATAGACAAAGTTGAGTTAATCATCAGAAAATGCATATATAGAATGTTTGAAGTATCTGCTTCGCTATGAAGTTGAATCCCCTCATGTTACTTGAAAAGTCTTTGCAATTGGACAAAAAGACAAAAATAAGATTAAATGCTATAAATAAACAGTAATATACATACCTAATGTATTTTGAGTACTTAAAATGGATGTTGGGTGTTTAATGTTGATGTAGGTTATCTGGCATCCAAAATCAACCAATATTTAATTGTATAGAACAACGAAAACAGCATAGATTCAGTAAATAATGTGAAAATG
The DNA here is from genome assembly GCA_026936325.1 of Platynereis dumerilii. NCBI lineage: Eukaryota > Metazoa > Annelida > Polychaeta > Phyllodocida > Nereididae > Platynereis > Platynereis dumerilii. The sequence continues at coordinate 25,315,960 of JAPTHN010000011.1, forward strand.
TAGTTAATACAAACAGGTACAACTATTGCACATTAAGACTGCAATGTCAAAGTATTTTACTCCATACTTAACGAAATGCTTCCAAACATTCTATCTATGCGTTTTCTGATGATTCACTCAACATTGGCTACACTTTACATGGTTGCAAAAGTGCTTGTTTCACAGTGGTAAAATTTCTTTTAAAACCCATAAAAACACCAATAATACACCATAGAGTTCAAAAGTGAGGTAGATTCTACTACAATTATTCATCAGAATGATGAAACTGAGGACGAGCTGGAAAATAAACATATTTTATAAATTTTACGAGAAATGTTAACTGTTACAGGTTTATCACACCCTGTTAGTCTGGATGAAGTGGTACATACTTTCTGCAGAGATAATGACTGCATATTTTTACTTCTGAATAATGATTTTTATCTTAGATATTACCTAACGGGAAAAATGGGCTGTTTTGATCATTTTTGTATGGAGATTACATGCTAACAATAGGGTGTGATAAATAAAATGTTTAAAACTTAAATATCTCAAAAAATTCCCAACAGATTTTTTCGTTTAATACATCAAAATGTTCGTCTGACCTTTCTCTACATCACTGCGCTAATCGTTTTCTTGGTCAATTTTTTTAACCCCAAAGTTTGTTCAAAGTCGCTGTGTGAAAAGAAGGTTGAGATGGTATGAGCTACAGATAGGCTCACTGCTGAAAGAAAAAAAAACCTATTTTGACATAACATACATAATGGGGTTCAGACATTTTCAAGCTGGTAAGTTTTTCAACTAATAACATTTGTGCATGTTTTCTTCTCCTTGCTAATTTCCAAGAAACATATGAAGAGTACCTCAGTACTTATGAGGTACTGATCATATCAGTACACCTTTTGGACTACCGTTATGACATATATGCCAGTCTGGCTGAACTGGTTATTTTGGAGTAGTTTAATAAAAAATTAGTACATATCGATGGTGAAAGTGCAAAACCTCGTAAGTCAAAAAAAGCTGTTTTTCAGAAATTGAAAAAAACTGTCAAGTGTCTTTTTTTATGGTAATGTTTATTAATAAGTGAGTTATGGCCAACTAGATACATAGAAAGTGACACCCTGTTGTAGGAAAGTTTTTGTCAGAGGTCGTTTACCCCTTGCATTGATGTTACCATCAGATGTGAATCACTGGCGTAGCCAGAAATCCATGAGTGGGGGGGCCAAGGGGGGGCCAGGGTCTGAACTAGGGGGGCCAACCTTTCGCGGCATTTTCGCGACATTTTTTCGACATTGTATGAATAAAAATTGAAACAGCGTTACGAGTCTTCTTTATGAACAACTTAGCAATACTGGGTATTTTTTTGTAATGTGCACATTAAGAGTAACTTATTCTTATCTTTTGTGACTGATAAACAAAATGACCATACATCTCATACTTACACTAAAATTGGTTTTGACTTATAAAAAAATAATGAAACAGATTCTACGGCTCCGATATAAAAAGTCTCACAATGACACCTCATTAATTACCATGAATCACAAAGAGTATCTTTTGCCGTGAAATGCTCCTCTTTTTTTTTCATTTTTTTCATAACTGTCTTTGCAAGTCTTCATTATATTCCTGCAAAGAATGTCCTCTGATTTCAAAGGTCTAAATCGAAAATGTATAAAGTCCTTTTGATGGAAATCTACCCAACTCCTCAAATAGGTAAAAGGTAGTAGCAATTTGTGCAAATGACACAAATACCAAAAATGTAGGGAAAACCATGCACACGTGAAAAATTGAGCAGTTTGTACAAATCACTCTGGTAAAGCAGATCGGTTTAATTAGAAAAAATTCAAAGGAGCATTACTTCTTTAACTGAGCAATGGCGATGGAAAGATTTCCTCAAAACACCCTGATTTTAGGTGTTGCATGGAATCTCTAGATACCATCCCCCCCAAAAATTAGGGAAACACAAAGATTCAGGCAAAAAGGCAAAACAATTCAGGCAGATAATTAAATAAACATAATTAACAATCAATAGCTAGTTTAAAAGAGATTTGTTTTGGAGTATTATTAAATCTAGATCCTGATATTCGGGCAAATGTCGCTCACCCCCTAAAAGGTTTGCGTGGTACACATATTGCTAGATATATTCAAATAGGGAAATCAAAAATTATCAGATGCTTCAGAAAGTTTCAAAGGGCAACTGTCATTCTAGAGAAAATTGGGTATAAGTTAGCGTAGGCAAACGCAACAACTTTAGACGGATGTATTCCAGTGACTGTTGCTGCTCCAATATTTTTTTCTAATTTTTCAAATCTGAAATGGGGGGGCCAGTGGGGGGGCCAGTTATCCATTTGGGGGGGCCCGGCCCCCCCAGGCCCCCCAATAGCTCCGCCACTGGATGTGATTGAAAATGTCGACTTACAAGGTTTTGCACTTTCACTTTCTACCCGTGCAAAACCTTGTAACTCGATCATTTATCACACTTTAAAGCAACTTGCAGCATGGAATATACTTTCAATCTATGTAAATACAGTGAAAATTATAATTTGCTTATGACAGATTGCAATAACAAATTTTTTTGAGTGGCTACAATGGCAAGAAAGAGGAAAATGACAATTTTTTCGAATTTTCGTGCACTCTCTTTTTCAATAGCCTACATCACCAAAACAAATATAGGGAGGTAAATTTTTTTTAATCAGGAAACTTGCTGGGAGTCATAAGAAAGTAACACAGTAATTGTTTTTCAAAAAAAGTTGAAATATCCCACAATATGTGCTTCAAAGTTCTGATTTGAGTTACAAGGTTTTGCACTTTCACTTTTTGAAACATATCGACATACAAGGTTTGGTGAAATCATTCTGTTACCAGTGTGTTACAGCTTCCAAAAATAGCAAACTGGCAACACAGCGCTCCTGAAGAAACATTGGGGTTAAAAAAATGAACCGAAAACGGGACCTATACCGCCTGAAACTACATGGTCATACGAACATTTTAAGACAAAAACGAAAAAAATCTGTTGGGAATTTTTGAGAAATTCAAGTTTTTAAAAATCTTGTTTATCTCATCACCTCAATACATGTAAAATGGCTTAAAATTCAATACACAAGCTTGAAAACACAATGAAACTTGTTAGTTTAGCTCCCTTAAAAATTTCAAACATGTTACAACAAGGAAATGAACACATTTTTTGACTTTATGGAAATAAATGTGACACATTGTTTATCACACACTTTGAAAATTCAAAAACGCTAAGGGGGGTAACACATTTCTTAATTTTGTTCACTCTTTATTGTTAAGAAGTTTCAAACCTTGCTTGGCATGTATATGGAAAGCTTTAAATGTGGAAAGTGGGTCTAAAAATTATGTTTGGTCAAGCGGACTGCAGCAGATTGTCAACTTTCAAACATTATTATGCAGGTAGCAGTGACCACAAATACACAAAGTTTCCAGACTCAGTTAAAAGGAGAATGGTACTGCTTTCCTTCTCCCTTATCAAAATGGGTATTATGAATATATTGCACAGTGAGCTGTTATAGCTCTTATCAAATCCAAATGACTGACTTAAAAAGCAGGTTCACATCCATTTGCTCATTGTGAAAGAGAAATTTAGCAGGTAAACCTCTGAGGGAATTAATTTATCCAGTTACTGATCTTGAGTAACTCTCGAGCCTTGATATGCAGTGCTGAATAGGTTGCCCAAAAAACTTAGGACCTATTACAGCTGTTGCATTCTACGATTCTGTGCACGCAAGCATGCATTGGCAGCTCCCTAATCTGTTCTATTCAAAGAGATTCTCAGATTAAGAAGACCATTCAAGGTGCAGGATATATATAAAACAACCACTATAGTCACTTAGTGTTCAAGGTACCTGAAAAAGTGTAGCAAACATCAAGCCCAATTTCCGCACACAGCCGAGAACAGCCATGCCTATATTATGTCTAAGGATTTGAGGATATTCCGTTAAATATTAAATAGTACTTAATTTTGAACTATGTTATACTAATTTAGGCCTCCAATGCGAATGCAGAAGAAAAATGCCAGCTGCTTTCACAAACCAATGTTAGAAAATTAAATTGTGACATGTTTACTTTTGGCTCAGATATCACTCTAGATATTACTGTCAAATACTTCAGCCTGCATCACCTTTGCTCTGTTTGAGCTATTGTATTTAGATGGTGTCATATAAACTGAATTGGCCAATGAGAAACCCATCTGAAATAATAATGATCGGTGCTGTGAGAAGATTCTTACCTGTCATGTTTATATCTGTTTTAGACAAGTTTTCACTTTTTAAAAGCTTTATGAAGCTTTTCATATCCAGATAAAGGAACATAAATTTGTTTAATAACACCGAAATACTGAAAATATGGAGAATTTTGTTGTTTTCAGCATTTTTGCATTTATACAGTGTGTGATAAACAATGTGTCACATTTACTTTGAAAAAGTCACTTAATATGTTTATTTCATTGTTTTAACTTTATTGAAATTCCTTTGAGAGCTAAGCTAACAGATTTCATCACGTTTTCAAGCATGTTTATTGAATTTACATGTATTCAAGTGATGAGATAAACAAGATTTTTAAAAACTCAAATTTTTTAGAAAATTCCCAACAGATTTTTTTCGTTTTTGTCTTAAAATGTTCGTATAATCGTGTAGGTTCAGGTGGTATAGGTCCCGTTTTCGGTTCATTTTTTAAACCCCAATGTTTCTTCAGGAGCGCTGTGGCAAGGTAATCAACTGACAACGTGTATTGGATATTAAAATAGTCATTCCACAAAAATCTAAAAATAGCAAATTTTGACATACGAGGTTTTGCACTTTCACCATCGATATGTATCATTTTGTGTAATGGCGCAATATATCTTTGAGTTACACAAACAGTAAAATTTTAAATTTTAAGTCAGCTTTAATGATTAAGTGAGATGATTGCACAATTCCTTTGAGATAACATAGATTGCTGTTTTAAGTGGTGATAATTTTTCCTTAAATATGAAATCATCTATAATGCATATCATATATATATCTTAGGCTATCACATAATGTCTATGGCTATGCTTGTTCATCATTCTTTGTTGCATTTTATCTCCTCATGAATGTTGATGTGTAAACAGAATGAGAGAAAAAAAGCAGTGTACGTTGTATTAATATGATATTAGAAATCTGAGCATTTGTTTGCAACAGTCTGGTGGCCTACGCACACAAAGCGATAACTTTTTTAAAGCTCTAAGAAACAAAAGCAAAGGAACAAATGCTTCAGGTTGCACTTTAACATGCTTTGATAGTTTTGACAAATAATAACTTGCAGTTGAGCAATTTGTTTTTCAGTTTTTGGAATGACAATTGATTTTAAGATTTGATGCATAGATTTTTTATATTTTTATTTCTTTGCAGCAACTTGAATGTTAATTTGTTTTCTGTAAATTCAGAAGAGTTCCAACACGGAAAGGTCATGGTTTTGCAATGCAATATTGATTTGATTTATAGGTCCAGATACAGGAAATAATCTGGAAAGGTTTTAGTTTGCGATGCAAATTGCCTTGATTAGCTCCAGATAAGGCAAGCACATAAGTTTGGCCCTGCACATGTTCATGACATTTGAGAAAGTGGCTGGCAATAAGAGAAGAGGATTAACTGACCTTTCACAGTTGTGGAAGAACTATAATCCACCAGTGAATTCAATGTTACATTAAAAGAAATACGAGTACTTACATTCAGCTGTTTGATGGCTGTAATTCCATAAATTAAAAAAAAAAGGAGGTCAGCAGAAAGAGTGGCAATCACTGCGCCCCTGAATAAATTTCCAGATTAAAAAAATTCAACAAGAAAATTGAAAGCGCACGCTTCTAGGCCAGTAGAAAAAGGCCCAATATCAGCCATACCCTGGACCTCTTCATAACAGTACAAATTTGGTACCGAATGAATCCTTAAATTCTCTAGTTTCACCAAAAAAAATTCCCCAGAATTCCCATTCGGAGGATTTTCTTTATTCAAGTTTCCATGGCAACACTCTTCTAAAAATTATAACCCACAAATGAACAACATTTTATTGAATAACTTTCCTTCTGCTTTGAGGAACAATTTCAATTTTGGCACACAGTACCTCCACAACCAACTCTCTCAGATGCATGCAAAAATTGTGGTTTACATTGTGCTTGTGTGTTGCTATGGTAACAGAAATATAAAAAATCATCAATTTTTTAAAAGACGGTCTTAAAATGTTTGATGTGGAGAGAAAAAATAAATATACAAGCAAAAATGTGGTTATGATATTGATAGAGCATCTCTTTGTGGACAATCTTAAACAAAAATATTGGAAAAATCTTTTATAATATAGTTGCTATAGAGTCTGGTTTAATGTTTGTTTAAAATTAATGGCAACAGAAATGGTATATCAGGCTAATCAGTCAGTTTTAGGGCCTGAGATTCTAATTTTTTTATGTAAGAAGTGCAAAAATTATCATGAAGATCAGTTCAAAACCATAGATAATATAATTATATTTGATACTTAGTTGTTAATGACATGGTTGCCAGGGCAAGTGAAAAATAATGAATACGTAATGCCAGTTATTATTACAGAGAAAAGACACTGAGGAAAATCAAATACTAGTTGCTCCGTTTTCAGAGGTGACCGTCTTACATGTAAATCTTAACGTTTATTTGAAAATTTGCTGAAGGACGTAATGTTTGCTTGATTTTCCTGAACAATTGCAATGTGATTTATGATCGGAAAAGATTTTCATGATTTTATAAGCGAGCAATTCCAATTTTTAGCCCTCCCTTCAAATACTTTCATGGGAGGATGAAAAGGACTTTCAATATGAATATGAAAAGCAATGGTCCTAAACATTTCTTTTGTACTACACTGCTTGTAGGTGCATACAACGTCTGCAAATAAATCAACATGTTACTTGTAGTAATTGCTTGGATCACTAGGATTAGTTAGATTTTGACTGTGTGTCACTCCTGACTGGAACCATGATTTTGTGACAATTTTCAAAGTACAGCAGTAGTGTAAACTTATTTTTTGATGCACACTGTACCAGCAGTACAAAACTTTGGGTATGCTATGACTAAGCTATGTATTTTGACACCTCTAGGACAGCACTTTACCAAAAATGTCATGATATCATAAACTTTTTAATGGTACAATTATATATTTGCGTTTTACTGCAGATTTTTTTGGCAAGACTAATTTGAAAAATAGTCAGAAAAGTCCCAAATCAAGATGACTGTCATGAAATTATCTGGCACGACAAAGAACATGAAAGATGGGTTTCACCTTAAACACTGAGATTAGTATCTTGCATTGCTTGATTTTTGTGGCTGTACTAACTATATCATAAACCAATTATGATTATGCATTTAGCAACTCTCTCATAACTATATCTATTATTGAGACGCCGATATACACTGAAAATTAAGTTTCTTTTAAAGATGCCTGTCTGTGTTCATTGATTATTTCTTTGAAAAAACTGTGCTAATAATAATGCAGACAGATTAGCCAGAAAAATACAAATTCTGATTCTATACAAATCTCTGATGTTTAGGGTGACGTTCGTTGAGCTGGACACCTGGATTCTTGACATTTAAAAAATGTGAAATAGTATTGTACAACCCATACAACCCATAGGCCAAGCAGTATTTCAGAATTGGGTTGTATGGGTTGTATTTCATCAACCAGAGCTCCAAATTACATGTTTTCATTAACACTAATAGTATATGTAAGTTGGCATGTTAAGAACACTGAATATCGGGTGAATTTCCCGAAACAGAAAAAGGAAGGAGGTATCCTTGAGTCAGGCAGTAAATCTCCCAAAAACATGACATTTAAATATATAGCTGCAAAATAACTTTTCAGTCCCTTGAAAAGCGGGGAGGTTGGTCAAGTGGTAAAGCTTGCTGGGCTGCTAATTGCTGGGCCCAGGGTTCAAATCCAGCTTTTGCCGGGTCAACAGGGTGTATGTTGGACTGCTGTTTCAATCATTCTTTGCCTCATTGCCATGTCCTCTCCCTGTCCTAATTATATTACCAAGTGCATAAATACTGGACGTGAAGCCCAAATCATCCATCCATCCAGTCCCTTGAAAAGCCAAATTTGAGTAGAAAATGGCGCGACATCCTTCCTAACTATGTTTCCTAACTATGTTTTAACAAATTGAAGTTAAAATCAATACCATAGGCCAGCAAAGGATCCTTCAAATGTGACCAAAATTCACTAAAATGCACAAATTCATGGCAGAATCATGAGAAAAACAGGGTTTTTACCCCTTCTTTATAGTCATGAAGAAACCACTAAATGTGTTCATATCATGCTCATACTTTTGGAAAGGCATAAGGATGTCTTTGGCTACAGGTTGGTACCAAATAAGGTGGTATAGAAGATCTTAATTCAGGTAAGCCCCACTAATAGTGTCCGAGTCAAGGTTACCTAAATCTCTGAGTGTCCAACTCAAGGAAACTTACCCTACAATTCCAAACCAACAAATATTGAGGAATTAACTTGAAAATAAGTGATAATTATAGGTTATTCACCATGGGAAAGGGAATATGTGATTTATCAATTGAGGGCTTTAGCCGAGGTGTGATAAACACATATTCCTGATCTCGTGGTGAATAACCGGCTTATAACATGAGACAAACACTCAAGCAGTCAAACATGAAACGATAAGTGGACATCAAAGAATATCAGAATTATTGATTGGCTGACAGCAGTGTCAAATGGTACACCACTGATTATGATGATATGCCTGGTGTATATATTAGGCTTATTGCTTTTAGGTCCAATATCTTGCTGTCGAGAAAAATCTTGAGATTTGGAATTGAATCACTAAAGTTAGATTGCTTGGCTGAAAAACCTCACAGTCTATCCAAATTGGTTTTTAAAATTAAGCTCACATTTTGTCCTGTTAATTAATTTCTAGTTGCCATGGCAACTAAGTTGTAAACCAATAAGTATCCTAAATAGATAATGTATACCATTGTATGGTTTTGGACTAATCTTCATGCTAATTTTTGCACTTATTACATAAAAAAATGAGAAACTCGGGAACATAACTGACAAAAAAAAAACAGTACTGATTTGCCTGATACACCCTATCTATTGCCATGGTTACAAGTAATTTCATTGCAAAAGATAGATCTTTACTCAAGCTTTAAAATGATGTATCATACGATAATATATCTCCTTTCAAACCTTAGAAATTCCAATTTTGCTCAAAGAAAATCTCCTTGACTTCAATATTATGAATCATCATATTGCCAAATTTCTTGCCATCATAAACTTTATTCCAATCAAATTTATACAAAAATATCTCAGAATTTATAAGGTGATGTGAAATAAATGAATTATATCCTATTTATCATGGATATTAATGATATAATATGGCAAATACTTATTTTATGAAGTTTTTCAAAATTGGTTGAAACTGAACATAACTGATAACTGGTTGCCATGGCAACAATAATTTAAATTTTAAAAAATAGAAGCCATTACAAGATATCTTTTGATGCATGATACGTGAAAATCGGTCAACTATATTTTGTACAATTACAAAATTAAGAATTTGTTTCAATCCATAGTTAATTTATCAATGGCAGGTTATGGTAAATTATTGTGGTTTCCATGGCAACCCTTTGTCATTTTGTAAGTTAAGGGTGTTCTGTGACTAAATACTGAGGTTCAAATGCCTTTTCAAAACCACAATTACATTGGAAACATTATTACATGACTGCAAACTGTAGAAACTGCCTATTTTTTGCCCTATCTTAGGAATTGATGATGTTTGGAGGCATTTGTTACCATAGAAACAAAACAAACAATCTGTTTCAAGTTGTAAAACTAATTTACTGATATAGCTAATAGGGTTGGGTAGATGTATGACTAAATTGCAAAAACCATTGGCTATGCATTTGATCAGAAAGATGCATTTGAGGTTTGTTGCTATGGAACTGGCTACAGCAGTGTTTCCATGGCAACGGTAAACTTTTAAATTGTTAATTGCATGCAGAGATGAATATTATATCAAAATTAAGTCGATTCATCAAATGAATTTGAAGAAAACATGGGAACATGCCCCTCCTTAGCCTTAGGTTTATAAAAGTAATTTTAAACAAACATTAAATCAGTCTCTGTAGCGACTATATTATATGAGATTTTTCCAATATTTTTGTTTAAGATTGTCCACAAAGAGATGCTCTATTAATATCATAACCATATTTTTGCTTGTATATTTATTTTTTCTCTCCACATCAAACATTTTAAGACTGTCTTTTAAAAAAATGATGATTTTTTATATTTCTGTTACCATAGCAACACACAAGCACAATGTAAACAACAATCTTTACATTCATCTGAGAGTGTTGGTCATGGAGGTGCTGTGTGCCAAAATTGAAATTGTTCCTCAAAGCAGAAGGAAAGTTATTCAATAAAATGTTGTTCATTTGTGGGTTCTTATTTTTTGAAGAGTGTTGCCATGGAAACTTGAATAAAAAAATCCTCCGAATGGGAAATCTGGGGAATTTTTTTTGGTGAAACTAGGGATTTCAAGGATTCATTCGGTACACAATTTGTACTGTTATGAAGAGGTCCAGGGTCAACCCCACTTTTTACTGGCCTATTCTAGAGCGGGGTCAGGAGTACATTTCAAGACAATCACCAAAAAATTCCGTTGGGAAAATTTTTGAGTTATATTCATTTTAATTATTTTGTTTATCACACACATATTTTCATTCTGAAATTGGGACAAAGAAACCTGTTTAAGACATTATGGATGTTTAGGGAAACAATTGTTGATGGTAAGACATTATTCTTTCATTTACATTACCATAGAATCCGTGTAAGATATATTTAGACCAAAATATTGTGCTGGGTGTGATAAACACGTGTGACTGCATGTCACAGGAATTAACACACCTGCAAGTAAGTTTGCAGCTTTTAAATATTGCCTCTATTAAGTCATTTGAATGATTTATATTATTCAGGCCAGTTTTAGCAAAATTAAATGTATATTACATGATATTATTACATGATATGTGAATATTTCATGCATTTTCTCATTGCAGAATGGTGTGTTATTTATTATCGTATATGTCCGTGAGATTTCACTTATCAATATCTTCAAATGCCACCAGATGCAGAAGTTAAAATAACAATACCTTAGCATAATAATCACATTTTAGCCTCTACAAGATAACTTTTGAAGTGATTATTTGATCCATCATTGCTCAATTGTCTACCTTAGCTGTTGTTTGCACATGAGTAACTCTTTCAATGTCATATTGTGTTTTAGGATTAATTGTCAAGCTATTTAGCATCTCACGTTCATATTATGATGGCTTCCAAGGATGAGTAAGTTAGATCAATTAAATGAGTTTTTTGTCCTGAAATTATTGCAAAAAATGTCGTCAGTAATATTCATAAACTCACTTCTTGGATCACCAAAGGCCACACTGCCACAGTTGGGGTTTATTTCTTAACATTTATCCAATGTTTATAATTATGATATATTGGGGCAATTTATATAAATCACATTCAGTCTTAGTAAGAATAATCCACAAATTTATCTCGTTTGAAATGTCATATTTTGATGAAAAACATTGGAAAAATTCAAAAGAAAGGCTAAATTAAATTCAAATCAAGCTAAAAGCAGGTGAAATATTCACAACAAATGATTGAATCAATTTACTTGGGCTACATTATTCACTTCTTTGATAAATATGTATCTGCATGTGTTTATCACACTCTGCACACTATATTTAGCCAATACATATCTAACACATATAAAATTGTCATGTAAATTAAACAATCAATGTATTACCATCAACACTTGTCTCTCTAAACATGATAAATGACTTAAACAACTTTCTATGCCCCCGTATCAGCAAGAAAATATGAGTGTGATAAACAAAAAATTTAAAATGACGATAACTCAAAATTTTCCCAACCGAATTTTTCAGTTATAGTTGTTAAATGTTCTTCTGACCCTGCTCTAGAAGCATGCACTTTCGGTTTTCTTGTTGAATTTTTTTAATCTTGAAATTTATTCAGGAGCGCTGTGCAATGGAAACTGCTAACCAGAATGGAGGCATATAATATGAAGCCACCCTTGGACCAAATTGAAAATTAAACTTTAAAAAAGTCTAAGTGAAGTGCAGAAATTCTGAGAAAATCCTGAAAATCTGGACAGTAGGGTAAGGTGGGGGAAATCCGCCCCCGGGGCAAATCCGCCCCCTTGAGGTGAAAAAGTTCCCTCATGACCCAAAATATAAATTACAATAAATTATTTTCATGCAGATTAGTGCTATTGTGTCTAGAGACTACTGAAACACACAGATTAGGCTGCTAAATAGTTTTGTTTGGACTACAACTGAGAAAGAAGACATACATGTCATCACTGAGCAATTTCAATGTGCAATTGAAACTTTCAAAACTTAGGTGTTTTACAGGTACATGTTGTATAAACACAGTACTTATTGTCATTAAAAGCAATGTTTATTCAACGACTTTACATGTGCAAGAGATTTCACCAATCAATAAAATGCATATTAAGAAAATAACACCCACATAATTTCTAGTGGTCGGGGCAATTCCGCCCCTTGTCCATGGGGCAAATCCGCCCCCTCTTTTTCTCATGTTAAAAACATATAAACACGAAAAATGCCTTGTAAGTCACTCTATTTTGTTATAAAGCTCCACTAATGGTGATTATGATTTTTACTGAGATGAATTTTTGCCATGTTTTAGTGTGTGTTGAATATGCCATATGCAAACTTTTTTTATTCTCACACATGTATTGATAAAATGATCCTTACATGTTGGTAATTGTACCCAGAAGAACCAGGGCTTAATTTAAGAATAGAATTTACTTCAGAAGCCAAATGTTTCTTTTCATTTGTAGCCAAAACTCAAGGGGGGCGGATTTGCCCCACACTTCTGGGGCAAATCTGACCCATGAGATTGAACATTCATATGGTGATGTTGGCTCAAAGGTGTCGAATTAAAGCATGTAAGTTTCCAGATATGTTCAGATGTATATATTCCATCATTCCCTGAAATAGAAGCTACATTTTTCATAAAGGTGAGGGACTGAGCAAGGAATATATGTGAAAAGGGGGGGGGGCGGATTTCCCCCACCTTACCCTACTTACAGTTGCTCTCGAAAGTAAGTACACCCCATGCTGTTTTTTTCAAACTTTTGTCTCTCAACGGTACAAATTATTAGATATTTACACACTAACATTAATATAGTGTCAACCTAATATATGTGCATACAATTATATTACTAATTCACAAATTCTCTCTCCCATTAAATTAATACAGGTAAGTATGGAAAAAACGGTCATTGTAAAAGTAAGTACACCCTTCTAATTTCAGACAGTCAATACCTTGTGTTTCCCAAACCGATGGCTAAAATTGCTTGAAGATGCTTCATGTACCCTTGAATAAGGTTGTAACATCTTTGCACTGGAATTTTCAGCCATGCCTCCATTTAAAACTGTGTCACCACCAAATATCCGGGGGATTACCTGTATTCGCCCACTTTTTGAGGTCAAACAACAACATCTCGATGAGATTCACATCTGGGATTCAGCTGGGCCATTCCAAAGCTTGTATTTATTTTTATCTATTTAGGATTTAGTTGACACACTTGTGTGTTTGGGATTGTTGTCCTGCTGGAACACCCAAGAGCACTTTAAACCAAGCTACTTCACCAATTGGACAATATTATCTCCTAGGATTTCATAGCAGAACTTTGGATTCATGATTCCTTCTACATGAACGAGTTTGCCAGTTTCTGATGAGGCAAAAAATCCTCTCTATATGATATTCGCACCTTCATGCTTCACAATAGGCACCAAGTTCTTCTCTTGGACAGCCGAGTTCAAATTGCAGCAAATGTATTGGTTGTTCATATGATCTTAGAATTCAATTTTAGGTTCATCGGTCCAAAGAATGTTAGCCAAAAAGTCTGCTGGTTGATCAAAATGCTTCTGGGCAAAGTGTAGGCCTGGTTCCTTGTGTTTTTTCATCAGCAGGAGCTTGTTTCTGTGCGTTCTAGCAGTGAGGCCATCTTCATTCAAATGCATCCGTATATTTGACGTGTGGACATGTATTCCAGATGATGCCAGTTGCTCTTGTAATTACATAGATGTAACCTTAGGGTATTTTACTGCTTCCTGTAATAATTTCTTTGTAAGTTTGTGTTATTTTTGTTCCTTCCATTTGAATAAAATTTAATAATCCTGAGAGTAGGTGTGTGAACCCCAAGTGTTTCATAAATTTTCTTATAAGTCCAAATCTGTCATTGCAGGTGGGAATAATAGTTATATATTAGCCTTTTAGACAGTTCCTAAGTTCCAGGCATGGTTACTGACCCATCACTCACACCATTACGGCTTGTTTAGACATATTCAAGGTTAATGAATTTCTATGTACTGTTGAGGAGGCCAGAAATTAAAACGAAGGCCCCAAAATCAGCCAGGCCGAACAACGAGCATTTTAATGTTGCAGGGCAAAAGCAGATTGACCGAAACAGAGAGAATAATGTCATAAAATGTTAAGATATACTGTCAATAACACCATCACTTTTCTTAGCACATTTCATTACAACAGAGTCATCAAGTAAAACCCTAACAACAGATATCTGCTGTTTTTCGCACACCATTTTAGCTCTATGTAAGAGATCACAGACTGTACTGGTTGACATTTTATTTTTATAGAGATGTTTTCCCCCTGAACTGCCTGACATTATTTTCTTTAAGAGTTTCAGGCAATTAGTTTGATTTATATTTGCTACATGCTTGACAGAAAGTGCATCCAAAAGAGGTGATGTGCAGGAATATTTACTTAGACCTAGTGAACATTTGAGAAGTCTGGCTTGCAATTTGTAGATGTCATTAATATCACTGTTTCTCATTGAAAAGCACTCATTGGCATATGTCAGGGCTGGCTGGAATGTGGCCTTCAATAATCCATAGGTGAGATAGGGGGAATGGGGACACAGTGAATCAGCAATGTTTATTTCCTTAATATCTCAAAAAGTTTTCAATCCACATTCTCGATATTTGGCTTTATTGAAAGTTTAACGTGCCCCCTATACACCGTTGGCATCAAATAATTTGCAGAGCTTCAGCATTTTCCGTTGTTATGCAAAATTGTAAAAAAAAATTGATTCACTGTTGCAACATATAGGGACACAGTGAATCAGCACCCGGGGCACAGTGAATCAGTGTTATAAATATAACGACCTAGTGCAAAGACAATAAATAAAACAATCAAGATAGTGTCTTTGACCAAAGTTTATTATACCATTAACATTTCCTGAGGTTTAACGGCCATTAACCAACTTATTACTTTAAAAAAACAGCATTATTGTAATATTGTTAACACTAAAATAAATCGACTAACAGAAGGGTAAGGTCTATTTTTCTACAAATTTTATAGTTGGGTATTTACACACAGTTGTTTATTACTGCTTAAAAACAATTACAGCTATAAAACTTTTCATTATTCTTACCTGGGTTGTGGTGAATCACTGAATGCGGTGATTCACTGTGCCCCATGGCAGCAAGGATTCACTGTGGCAAGTGTGATTAATTTAACTAAAATTGTTTTATCTTGATTATTGCTACTATCTGCTTCTGAAATACCAATGCATTACTTTCATAACATGTTCTTTTCACATATATTATAAGTATGCCAGTCAATCCTGGATAACCTGTACTATGTTACAAAAGTTCAGGATTTAGTGCTCAAAATCGTATTTTACCACAGAACTCCAGTGCAACATGGGCAATTTTGCATTTCATGCCTGAATATTAAAGTATGCTGGAGTAAATAGCCACCCTGTCGATGTCACATTCTGGCAATTTATGGTTTCAGCATCTAGAAATAGTCACTGATTCACTGTGTCCAGGGATTCACCGTGTCCCCATTCCCCCTACAATGTAAGGGTCACATTTCTACTGTGTAGGCCTGCACTCTGAAGACTCTAGAATCCTTGTCTGCAGGCTTTAAGGTGATTAGCTTTACGTCGGCTTGATTTGTTGGACATAGAAAGTACTAAATTGAGACTTATGCACATTTGAAGAAAATCAATAAAATACGACCCTAAACAAAAATTTCAAATTTAAAGAATGGACAATTGAGGCAATCATGTTTCTTCAGATTGTAATTAGAGGTTTTGATATTGATATGAAGAGATATACTTTGAAAGTGTTGCGACATACATCTCAAAATATTGATGTAGAAATGCTGTAAAAGCCCTAAATATGTCTTATTATTAGCTATATTGCTACAGTATTCTGCTACTTAGCTAATGCCGTCGATGAATTAGGGACATTATGCAGGTTCAGTTGACTGGTCTCTAAATGGGTTTTTGGAGAATGCAGATTATAGTCTAGCAAGTTTGTAACACCTTCAGAATGTGATATTCCTTTAAAAAATACTTAGTCATAATTCTGAATTTGGTCCACTGTATATAAGCACCAGGTTGGGAAAGGAAAGCATTTCTATGTTAAGATTATCATTTTAAACATTATGTAATGGATATTTTGCATGCAACAAGGGTGTAAAAAACAACGAATCTTAAATTTCAATTTTCTCAAAATTTTCCCAACAGATTTTTTTAATCTTTACATTAAAACGAAGCTGAGACCACATACTACAACGCTGTGTTGACAGATTCTTTGTACATTTTTTTAAACCCTAAACTTCGTTCAAGGACACTGTGATGGACTTTCTGGCCAGAGCTCTATCATATCTCAAGAACTTCTCCAATTTCAAGTTTCCGTTTAATGCACATTCCCAAAATCCCGATTTCAGCTCACTTGAAAAGAGAACAGCTGATGAGAATATGTTTATAATTATATAAACTCAGCAACATTAAAAAAGCACCATTCTAAAAAGGCTAAAAGTAGTACTCTCTCTTAAAGTATCAAGATGAAAGTTTGCACACTTCTAGAAGTTGTCATCTGGTATATTCACAAAAAAAATTTAAATCTCTGAGTACAGTACTTTTGTGTCACATTCAATCGTCGTGGTTACTGTCGAAAATGCAAGTCACAAAATTTCAATTTCCTCTGATAATTAATTTAAACAACTTTTAAAACTGTTCTTTTCATAAACTTTTTTGATAGGCAAGGAAAGTTTACAATTTTACTTGCTTGATGGTTTGGGAAAAAGGGATATTTGAACAGCAATTAAAGAGGATGAAATTAATAAAAATAAAGTGTCAATGCTGACCTGCCCCCTACTGGAGCCTTTCGTCAAAATCTTAAAAAATCATGTTTTATTCAGATTTTTGTGACTGTTGATATGGAATGGTTGTCTGTTAGGGTGCATCAGTTGCCCCAACATCAACCGATCCAGCTGTACCTTGGTCCATAGTTGGGTTTTACCACACAAAATAAGATTATGAAATTTCAGCTTGATCGATTGATATTTAGGGGTGCCTCCGAGAGCATCTTTCTTTTGAGTTTTTCAGGATAAATTACGTTTCCGTAAGATCGCGGTTTGCGATAACTTGAGTAATATAGAAGATAGAAAAAAACTAATGACATATTTGGATTCTGCAGAAAATTTCCTTCAAAATGAATACCTGGAACCTATGTTTCCGTCGACATTATGGTGATCATGTACGGCAAGATATGCTTTTACTTCGATTATTATGTACGACGTCACTGATGTACACAAGATTCTGTTTATATGACTGCATGGTACTTATTCTTTGCTTTTGTCTTCATATAAATTATGTTTCATTAATATCAGCAGCAATTTACTCAGTATTCAATTTTATCTCTCTAAGCAATTTCAATTATTCATGATGATCTCAAAAAGTTTTATGACTACGAAAAGAGAAAAAAAAACAAGTTTGCTATTCTATGTGGTGATAAGTGACCATGAGTCTCAATTTATTGAAACCTTATGAAAAACTAGCTCCAATACTTCTTGTGGACAAGGAGGTAGGTCCATTTACCATGTAAATTAAGGTTCATCAGCTGTCCTATGAATAAAAAAAAAATAGAGCCGGGAAGCCGTACCATGGCTTGAGCTTGTGTTATGGTAGTTGGAGAAATGTAAGCACTACTTTTCTTCCTTTCTATATTTCTGCATTTGAAATGATATTCTCTTTCTTCATTATCAATTTACTGCAATATCTTAAACTTGACCATTCTTAACATGTGCAGGATGATTGGTTTTAATGAATTTAATCTGATTTAATTTATATTTATGAAAATATCCTTTTAAAAGGCCTATCCACTTTTGCCTCCCAAAGACTTTTCTTGAAGGCCACACAGTATGGCCTCTAAAACATTTATCACTTATGCAGATCTCACACATTCCTAATATAATGGAATTTAAGTAGAAAGGTTTGTATCCTTCTGCATGAGACTGCAAGTAATCAATACCTTTTTTAAAACGCCATGAAAGTTTGAGTGAAAATGTTAAATAAATATTACATTTATTAAATTGCTTCTATTCTTGTCATGGAATTGTGACTATAGATTAAATCTATGAAATAAATCCTCCTTGGACCTTGCCATCCATCTAGTGCAGGATATACAGATTATGTATACTGACAGTCTTGCTCAACATAGTCCCTGATATAGGCCTACTCTAAAAATGTTGGTTTGAAGCTTAATGTGGCCTCAGAAAGTACTTCCAGAAAATATACAATGTGCAGACAATATTTGTATTTCATTAATTTGCAGAATATGAATGGTTGATTACAATATTATGTACAATTGTACATTGACACATCTTCTTGTGCACTATAATATCAGGCAAGTTTTCTCAGTGTTAAAACAGATAATGACTTCTTAATGCATAGCATATCAGTAATGTTGTTTCTTATTAATTGTCATACAGTCGTAAAACATTAATCAAGATCATTGAATCCTTAGTAATAGAAATAGCTTAGAGAGCCAAACAGAAATACTGAGTGTATGATTACTCATATGTAAACATAATATATAAGAAAGGAACAATTAAAGACAAAGAATCGTGCAGTCATTTAAATAAAAAAAATTGTATATCAGTAAAGTTGAATAAAATATTCAAAATAAAAACACATCCTGCCCCATGGCATCAACATTATCACAACGAAAGTATAGGTTCCAGGTATTCATTTTGAAGGAAATTTTCAGCAGAATCCAAATATGTCATTATTTTTCTTCTATCTTTTATATTAGTTAAGATATCGCAAACCGCGATTCTGCGGAAACGTAACTTTTCCTGAAAAATGTCTAAGGAAATATGCTTCCGGAGGCACCCCTAAATATTATTTGATCTGGCTGATTTTTTAGTATGTTCATCTGGCTACCAAAACACAACTTCATGACAAGGTACAGCTGCCTATCTCTATTTTTTATTTTTCATGGGGCGGCTGATGCACCCTATTGTCTGTGTATGTGTTTCTACCCTGGGCATGCATAAAACCCCCATTATTGAACAGTTTCGGTTAACATGCTTCATTTCAAGATGCTAACTCGTAAATTTTGAGTTTATAATTCAAAATCTGCTTTATCTTTGACACGTTTTTCAAAAACTTCCTTGGGACTGCTTTAGGAAGTCTTGTGCCTATTATGCGAAATACTACACTCCTACTGGAGCCTTTCGTCAAAATCTTAAAAAATTATGTTTTATTCAGATTTTTGTGACTGTTGATATGGAATGGTTGTCTGTGTATGTGTTTCTACCCTGGGCATGCATAAAACCCCCATTATTGAACAGTTTCGGTTAACATGCTTCATTTCAAGATGCTAACTCGTAAATTTTGAGTTTATAATTCAAAATCTGCTTTATCTTCGACACGTTTTTCAAAAACTTCCTTGGGACTGCTTTAGGAAGTCTTGTGCCTATTATGTGAAAATTTCATAAGATTAATCCCATCCTGTATGCCAAAAAATCAATATTTCCATTGGTGCGTTTTGCGTTGAAGTGCAGTTTGTGACTTGCATTTTTGACAGTAACCACAATGATTTAATTTGACACAAAAGTACTGCACTTAGAGATGTGATGGCAACTACTAGAAGTGTGCCAACTTTCATCTTGATACTTTAAGAGGAAGTACTATTTTAAGCCTTTTTAGAATAGTGCGTTTTTAATGTTGCTGAGTTTATATAGACCAAGATCACATCTGCCTTTCATGTTGATAAAAATCTGTCCTAATAAGCCTACCAAGTGCATAAATACAGGACGTAAAGCCCCAAACATCAAACAAACATGTTGATAAAAATTCAAGGCAGCCGATGAGTCGGTAATGACTTTGCTTATCAAATATAATTTTCTTTCAATAGAGGGATGGAGATGTTATAAAGTTGTGGTGAGGATTTAAATTCCGAAAATTTTAAAAGCCCATGTTTGCAGCTAAAAAGAAAAAAACCGACACCAGTCAAGTTACTTTTTCCAGAAATTTAATTTGTTTACGAAACCAAAACATGTGACTTTGCCTGTCACCATGGGAATATAGAATTTCCTTTCATTCTCCTCCAAAATGACTTTTTAAAAGTTACACCTTCTTATAGTGAGTTTGTGTCATGTTACATTAAAAGAAGGGGAATCTAGTTGCGCGAAAGTCTGCATGCAGATAAACATCCACCTTTTTAAATTGACAGACATTACACATCTTGCCGAAATGATTTAATGTAACCTGGACAACAAGTGTTAATTCATCTGTTCTGGTCTTAAGGTGGCTCGATACTCGTGAACTTTCCAAGATAGGATTTCTTAAAAACAGTTTAAAATGGTCCAAAATATAGTTTATAGGAAGGATATGTAAACAAAAAGTGGTCGCTACCAGCCTTTTAAAAAAAATATTTGGGGTTATGTACCTGAAAGTCAGTCCACGCAACCAAGAAAAACTAAATTTTTTTATTTTTCCTACTGTGAAGTTTGTTCTGCCATTCAGTGGTCATGCATCCCATATTATTCAATGAGTAATGAAATTAAAGAAGACACTTCCATGGAAAAGGTGATTACAATTTCAAAGAGATTCGGAATATAAGTTTCGATTTTGACAATTTTAACTTTTTGTATAAACCATGGCGCTAAAACAAATTGACGAGATAGGATTTTTCATTTCTTTCATGTTGTGTCATTTATTTCCAAAAATAGTTGGGAACAGCATGATGATATAGACAAGCCTTCCTACCATACTTCAAATTGATATAAACATTTATTTATATCACAAAGTCATTTTTGAGAAATTAGACCTGCTTGCCGAAAATCGCCTCTAAAAATTTTCTTTTTTGGGTACCGACTGTATATAGTACTCTTCATGGCGCATCTAATGCTCTAAACGAGAAGTCTCTAACCCCAATAGAAGTGGCACAAATTGCAAACGAAGCGGCCGACGCATGAAAAAGAATTAAAAAAAGATCTTGAAGCAGTATCAGCACAGTGGTGACGTTACTATAGATAGGGCCTGCTTGGCTGCGCGTGAATTATACAATAATGTTTTTTTGGAGGGCATTACCAGGGATTAATGACTGCCCGAGGCTGCCAGTCATTAATCCCGGTAATGCCCGACAAAAAAATATTATTTGCATTATTGTTACTTCAAATCTGCATACCTGAGATCTTTTTTTAATGTAATGAACTTAGTCAAGACGTAGACAAGAAAAACAATAGATCGGTTGACTAAAAACAATATTTTTGTCAAGGTTAGTTTAATAATTTAGCCTATCTAGGTGCTAATGCCAGCAATGACCTCAAACGGCCGCTGAGGAAGTTGCCATCACATTACTTCAACGTAACCCTAAAGATTAGGAAAATTAACTTATTTAAAAAAAAAAGGAAATTGGTACCATAATTGTAGTGTCACCAAAAATAAAGGCATCGGCAACTGATGATGCCACTACCAGTGTTGAATGATTCTGAATAATACCCAAGGTTGCGATATAGGCCTATTCAGATAAATTTAGGCCTATTCAGTATTGCATTGATCAACAAAATAAGATCGTTGTCAACTTGTCATCAGATTCTAGCCCAAGTGAACTTTTGAAGCTGTCACAATGCAATGACGTCACAAATAACAACGTTGCCATGACGTCACTATGATGTCACAGCCAGGTGACGTCACAACATGCACAATACACCAGGGGGCCTCTTTGCCTGGTCCATAATATCGTTATGGCCCTGCAAGCAGGGCATTAATGAGATTAATGTTTTTCTTTATGGACGATTAACATGGGGGGTCTGGAGCATTATCTGCCTGGTAAAGTGCATGTATAGTAATAATAATGTGCGTTAACAACCATTTCACATGAGTAGCGAGCCACCTTAATAAATAAAATAAATCAAAACACATCGATTTGGGGAAATCATACAAATTAAACATCAAAAGATCATAAATTGTTTTTGAAAATACACGAATCCACCGAAATTCTATCAGAAATGTCAGGACTAATAAGGTTATTCCATTTTTAATGGCAGATTGGTGGCTGAGCGCTTAAGGTGCCCGCCTGCTCCACTGAAGGTCTTTGCTTGTATGGGTTTGAACTCCGGGTGGGGAACCATCATTTTCAATGAACCTTCATGAGCAAAATCCCAGCTGGATGTCGTTCGGATGAGACATTAAATTTTCAGCCCCTTGTATCAGTGTCTTTGCTGGGCAAGAAAAGAATGGCATTATCCTACTTTAGCCCCCTTGAGGGTTTAAACATTTTATAGGTATTTCCATAGATATTGATCAACAAAAACTGAAACTGAAAAATAGCTCAAATATGTTTCCAGTCTTTATATCACAGAATGAATACTGTAAAAGTGTGAAGGGAGATCATTACCAAGAATACTCACAGTTATATGTTTCTTAAAACATTCAAACTGAAGTGTGATATATTGCAAAATACTGTCTTATATATACTCCCACTTAGCCCCCTTTCCCATTGACTGTACCATTGAAAAGGGGGCTAATGTAGGAGTATATATAGACAGTAGGATATAGCAAAAACTGTCTTATTATACTCCTGCTTTAGCCCCCTTTTCCATTGACAGTACCATTGAAAAGGGGGCTAAAGCAATCTTTACATTAGCATAATTAGGGGCCCTCTAATTGTCGCCTCTAGGTTACATTAAAGGCTCCTGTGTGGGCTGTATGTTATTTTCACACAAACGTTCATAATATTAGATTCTCACTTTCTCAATAGTGTAGATCAATTTCGCAACGATAAGAAGGTTAACCTTAAGTAATATATGCAGGAGGATGAAAGAATATCTTATACGCTTGGGCATAGCTGAGTTATATGTTATTTTGGTGATAAACCAAAATGATCAAAAGGGTCAACACTTTGAAGTACCTCTGATAGGCATTGAGAAAATGTGATGAAAGAGTAGTGGATTTTCAATGATGTACTGAGGAGATAATTGACATTTCCTTTGACAGATATGGTTAATAAGGGATGCAGAATCTTGGATTTAACAAGACAGGCGATGATATAACTCATTTTGTGGGACTTCAGCAAAACCGACTCTGACATGCAACTGCAAGCATGACATCTCTGAAATCAAATATGATTCCTATTTTCAAATGTAGAACAAGCAGGTATCAAAGATCATTTGTGCCAAGTAGCATAAACTTGGCAAATACACTGGGGTTCTCCCCAAACAGCATTTCAAGTGTGTGAATGTGTATGAATGTAATTTAAGCTGTATAAATGTTGTCCTTGTGTGTATGTGCTATATATAACTTATATATCTATGTGTAAATGTGCCTGTTGTACGAATGTGCTATCTTTGTGTGAATGGGCTATGTACGAGCCAAATTGCATGTTTACATGACAATAAAGTATTTATTATTATTATTATTATTATTATTATAAGGTTGAGCTCTTGTGCAATATAGGCCTAAGTCATCTCGGTGCCACAAAAATTGATATTGCACTTGGCACTGTGCAATATGTCAATAGAATAAAACACCTTTGGCTATCCCAAAAAAGCTCACCAACAAAAAATGCATTCATGAAGTTAATAACGACATAAAGTAAGTAAGTAAAATTTTATTTAACGTCGATATTCACAATTTAAAAACAAACATAAGCGCACAGCGCTTGTAATCCACAAATGATAACAACGATAAAAGAAAATGATTATTTACAATGAAACGATATGATAAAATAATTACAAAGTACATAAGAGGCAATGCCCACATTGGCACGCCTTGATAAAATTTGCAACATTTTATTTAAAAACAATAAAGACTTCACATTTGAACCTATCAGGCATCCTGTTCCAATATTTAGCACCTTTGTAACGTAGAGATTTAAAGCCATATTTAACAGAATTGTACACAGGCTGAATTAAATAATTCACATTTCTTAAGTCATGTTGTGTCATAGATCTAGCATAAAAATTTGAAGTTATTGGTAATTATTTATTATTTAAAATTTTGTGAACAGCCTCTAAGACCAATCTTTCTCTTCTGACATGCAATGGACATTTGTTTGCTCTTATTAAAAGATCTTCATAACTTGATGTAAAGTCTAAGAAAACATAGCGTAAAGCTCGTTTTAACAATCTTTCCATTCTGGAGGCATCTGCTAGTTTACATTCATGATAGGCTAGACTACAATAATTAAAATTTGATACAATGAAAGCTTCTAAAATTTTAAGTTTACATGATTCATTAAGCTTACGCAACAACCTGCCCAGTACGTTAACTTGTTTAACACCTTTCGAAAGTAACTTTTCGACATGATAATCAAAATCAAGTTTTTTATCAATATTTACTCCCAGTAATTTAATCATATTGGTGTCATTAATCTCAAAACCTGTAACATCAAGTGAAACTCTGTGCTATTATTATTTAGTAACATGAACTGACATTTATCGGGGTTGACTCTCATAAAATTTACATTGAACCAGGCTATGACTTCATTACACACCTTTCAAGGGTATCTTTCACAATATTTAAGCCATTATCAATACATGAGATATTGTTATCGTCTGCATAGTTATAAACTGTACAAGATATTTCCAAAATAAACAACAGATCATTAAGGTAGATGTTAAAAAGTATGGTTCCCATCAGGTTTCCCTGAGTGAAACCCCTTAAAATACATGACCAGTCACTTTTATCACCATTTATCCTCACAAGTTGTTTTCTTCCTGACAGATAGCTATGAACTAAGTAACATGCATCTATATTTTTTCCACCATACGCATTTAGTTTCGCGACAAGTAAACCATGGGGAATAGAATCAAAAGCACGTGACAGATCCATGGCTACACAACCTACTACTTTCTTATCATCAAGGGCATGACGCCACTCCTCTAAACACTTCATAATAACATTATTTGTGCTATCCAATTTTCTATAAGCAGACAATGATGGTGACATAACCTGATCGAAAAAACTCATGATTTGATCACACATTATACTTTCTAAAACTTTGGACATAGCTGTAAGTATACTAACTGGTCTATAATTACATTTATCTAAATTATCATTTGTCTTAAACAATGGGGTAACCTCAGCATGTTTCAACAGATCGGGAAAGATACAATTATCAATACATCTATTAATAATTATACAGTTAAAGAATTACATATTGGTTGATATCTACCTTCAAAATTTTAGCTGGAATAAGATCACAGCCACATGATTTATTTACATTTAACTTTTTTACCTTCTTTAAAACAATGTCACTTGAAACATTTTTCACATTAGCCTTGATATTACAAATAAAGGAGTGGTCTTTATAATAATGTAACACTTCAGCAACAGATTTACCTAAAATAACATCATCTTCACTGTGGTCTTTAGCAATATTTACGAAATAATCATTAAAAGTATTACAAACTTTGACAGGATTTACCACAAGATTATCTTGTTCTTTTAACATTATACAATCGCTATCACCTTGATTTAAAAAAAAGAAGGCTTTACAGTTTTCCAAAATTGTTTAGAATTTACATTAGAATTACATCTTTCATTAAAGTATTGCGTCATGGATTTTATTTCTAGACTTGTAAATTAATACTATTTTTACATTTAACAAACTTTCCTTTCAACATACCTTTAACATTAATTGCTCTACGTAGCTCACCATTCATATACACTAGTTGTGGTTTCTTTAAGACTCTTGTTTTGACAGGAGCTTGGAAATTTACAACATCATTAAGTGAAGTATTATATGCCCACATGACATCGTCAACATCATCAAACAAAGTACATGTACCAAAAAGAGTATTATTCAAATCATCAATAAAAGCATTTTCATTAAATTTCTTGTATGACCTATATATTATTTTACGCTTATATTGTTGAGGTGCATGCATTTTTGTGGCAGCACAAACTAAATTGTGGAAGTTACTTACACCGATACTCAGATTTATATGAGAGGCTATTCTATTTGGCGTATTGGTTAAAATTACATCGATCAGAGATGGATTTGACACACTTTTAAAACATGTTGGTTAACAGACCAGATTTGTGAGGTTGTAAGCTTTTAAAAAGTTAATAAGATTTCTAGATGGCTGTTGAAAATTAATATTAACATCTCCCATTATGTAGACAGTCTTACATTCAGACAAACATTTATCCAAAATACCACTTAAAGTCTCCATAAGGGACACATTTGTTACACTGGGTGGCTAATATACAAGTACAAAACACAACTTTTTCTTTTCGTATGGTGACCTCAATAGCAAGGATTTCTGTTCCAGACATAATACAAAAGTCATTTCGCCTTCGATGTGGGAGAGAAGATCTGATGTACATCATGAGTCCACCGCCATCTATAGTTCGATCATTTCTATGACAAGAGTAGTCTTTAATTTTAAATAATGAATTAGAAAAACTATCATCCGGTTTTGTTTCGCAGAGACCAAGGATGTCTATATAGTTATCATTCAAAATTTCTTGGATTTCATAGAACGAATTTTTGACGCTGTTAATGTTTAGATGTCTGAAGATCAGTTGTTTTTTATGCTTAATTCGAAATTCTTGAAGCTCAGGGAAAGTCACATAATTATTAAACGTAGAATGGTCATCGTTTACACTTGCGAAGACATCAAAAGTGCCGGGAACAGCACTTGCGACAACAGTAGAAGTGCCCTCGTTAGCACTCACGACACCAGAACGGCAACCATCAGCACCCTCGGTAGCCATCGAAGCATCTGCATCCGCATAACAGGCACCATCATCAGTAGAAACACACTTATCCAGATCAGAAGTGCCATCGTCGGCACTAGCGACAACCGTAGAAATGACCTTGTTAACACACATGACACCAAAACTGCTGCCACCATCAGCAACGGGACTTTCAATAGAATCCGAGGTCCCTTCATCAGTAATTTCGACAGTAGCAGAAGCGACATCTTCAGAATTAGAAATAATAGTGTATGCGAAACTGTTATTTTGGAGGTTGTCAGGATGTTCAATTTGCATGAAACTATAAAATTGGAATACATTAAAATCTTCATGGGGGCTTAGAGGGCTTTCCTGGCACACGTCCTAGCGCTGTCCATATGATATCGAAGAAAATTTGTGGCAGAATTTCTTTTTGTGTCCTAACTTAGAACACCCTTGACAAATAGCTTTTCCACGAAAGCCACAGTCTTTGGTTTCATGGTTGTGTTCATAACAGTTCTGGCATCGTCTATTCGAAACGTTTGAAGTTCTGTAGGATCATTGAGAAACAGCAGCTTCTTGAGAGTGTGGAGGCTTACTTCTGGCAGCAACAATATTTTCTTGGCTCAAGTTCTTCTTTTCAATATGCTTTTTGTTTGGATTTCTTGTTGACACATCGTATGTTTCTCTATTTCTGCAAGTTAGATCTAAGGCTTTGGCGATACGATTACTGCCCAGAAGATTCGGGTGCACTTTATTAGCATCTAAGAAACCGTCATTCCCCTCACCATTCTTCAAAGTGAAAGTCTCTTCATGATCTACGAAAGTGCATTGTTCTTCGCCAGCCAAGACTTGAAGACCTGCATTTATAGCCCGCAGTTTTTCAGTTTGTCCTACTGACTTACTAAGTTACTGCATGGTGGAAGGCTCGAAATCGTAACAGAGGTGGAGATTTCTTTGGCAGCGGACACAACTTCTTTGAAAGAGTTCACAACCACATTCGAATCATTTTCTTGAATATCATTGTTACAATGACAACCCGTTTGTAATTACTTCCCTCCGGGACCTTTCTCAGTGTACTCAAAGTGTTTTGTACTTTGGTATTCGGGCTACACTTCACATCAGTATTAACCATCTTCTTGACATGAATCAAGCTGGTGTTTTATCTCTTGTTTTGCTTTGATCGAAAAAGAAATTGTTACAAGAACAGAATCAAAAACATAATGTTTCAAAATTTCAATTCAGTTACAAAACGTAAAGAAAAATATTCCATCAATGGAACGGTCCTCCTAGCGAACATTAGCCTATATCTCTCAGCTCTCAGAAAATGTATTTATAATCAACCGCCAATGCTGAAAAACTTTGTATTGCCGGATTATCTCGTATCCAGTATCCGGCTATTTTCACTATCCGTACATCACTAAGTTTGTGACCATCTAGTTTAATTGACATAGGCAAATGATTTTTTTTTTTACAAAATTACACATTGAGATTCACTGGCCAATTTGAAATTGTAGAAATTTGTCCCACCTGTTTTAAAGTTGGTCCTATTTATATCTATAGGCTTTTTAAAAGTGAGGAGGAACTGTAGGAAAGTGAATAATTGCCTTCATATCATCTATATATACATATAAGAGACGTATGCTCTCCACGCAGTGGCGGGCCAATCATTACTTTTGTGGCCCTCTAATTGCTGCCTGCAGGTTACATTAGGCTCTTATGTAGGCTGTATGTTATTTTCACACAAGCTTTCATGCAACTAGATTCCCACTTTCCCAAAAGTGCAGATACATTTTACTATGATAAAACGGTTTACCTTAAGTAATATAGGCCTATGCAGAAGGATGAAAGAATATCTTATATGCTTGGGCATAGCTGAGTTATATGTTACTTTGGTGACAAACCAAAATGATCAGAAGTGTCAACACTTTGATGTACCTCCAATAGGCGTTGAGAACTTGTGATGAAGAGAGTAGCAAATCTTTAATGACGTACTGAGGAGATAATTGGCATATCCTTCGACAGATATGGTTAATAAGGGATGCAGAATCTTGGATTTAACAAGACATGTGACTATATAGCTCTTTTAATGGGACTTAGGCAAAACTGCCTCTGACACGCAATATAAGTCATCTCAGTACCACAAAAAATGGTATCGCACTTGGCACTGTGACTGTGCAAGAACTGTATGATATATGTCGAGGACTAAAGCACCCTTATATCCCAAAAAGGCTCAACTCATTGATAAATAGTTATGTTGCAAAAATGTTCCTCATTCTACTTTTCAATACATGTCAATGAAACGTTATGTTGCAAAAATGTTCCTCATTCTACGTTTCAATACATGTCAATGAAACGTTATGTGAAAAACATGCTTTAATCGTTATTCTTACATTGTATGTATAGTACATGCATGAGTAAGTGAAAGACAAAAATATGGCACATGTGCCAGCTGCTTCTTTTGTTGGCATGTCCATTTTTTTGCTATGAGTAGGGGATCAATAAAGCATGGGAACTGAAATCTGGCACTAAAGTATAACCTCAATGACATTCACTGTAGGCGTGTTTGCATGGTTCACAAAAAATGAAGGAGATATCAATACTCTATTGAGGTGTGTGTCAATCAGTTTCTTAATTGGTTTGAAATAAACTGATATGTCAGTCAGATGATCTATCCAATTAAACAAATTACTCATTCGCTTCAACTTTAGAAATGTATGACACAATGAAAAGAATAAATGTGGTGTACATTAGGAGCTAATGTGATCCAGTTGACGGGTAATGCAATACTAATGCATTGCAGTAATTGAGTGGAATTACTGTATAGTAGTCTTAAGATTTTAATCCAGGTGAACTAATGCTATTTCTAAATGAGCAAACCCATTCCTAATCTACACCCAGAAGCTCTTTATTATCTGACTTTAATAAGACTGAAAAATAAGACAATATTGTGCTCCAGGTGTGACAAGGTCAGTTGAATCATGCAAATTGCCTTGCAAGTAATTTTAAATTATTGCCTTTAAGAAGTACTACAGTGTTTGTTTGCATTATTGAAAGGGAAATATGGTAAAACCAGCTTTTCTACAAAACAAATTGTGTAAATCACAGTATACAATTTCTTTTCAAAAGGGTGTTGCACTGAAGCTGATAGTCATCATTGGAATCACAGTAATGAAAAGGAAACCCCTGTTATAAGAAGTTGTCTACAAAATGTTTATGAAAGTTTGTGTCAGTAACAAAAAGTTCAATAATTATGTACAATATCTCTTGAGCAGATCAATGAGTTAAACACACTCACCAAAAATAGAAATAAGTGCTTCAAATAACCCCGGACTACATATAATATTTCATTCTCACTGGAGCTGTGAATAGGTATCTATGGACATAATTATGCGTGTATTAATTATCAAGTAATTATGAGAGTGTGATATGTGAGTCGACTGTTCTGTTTCCAAATGTCTATTTAAGTATAGATATCAATTACTGCTTACGTTAGACATAAAAATAAAATGCAAATGGCACAACCATGCCATTTGCACAGCTCTTGCGACTGTCATGGAACCATTACAGTATATTCTGTTTTCCGTTCTTACATATTTATAAATATTATATATGCAAAGGAAAAATCTGACAATTCTTGATTGATAAATAGATAAATTAGATGCCATTTAACATGACTCACAGCTGTCATATTTACGTCTTAGTGATCCTTCCCATACTATTCATGTACAATTGTACATACTGAAAAATCGTGGTAATCTGTCCCTTTCAGAAAAGGTGGGATCGTCATCTTGATTTTTTTATCATGTGGCCTGCATGGTCGCCGCCATTGTTCAACTGCGTAGTGTCGCACTTGAAAGATATGTTGCCGCGCAAAGAAAAATCCGATTGTGATGCCGGATCAATGTGACAGAGGGCGCTTCCCCACATCTTGACTGCAGCGCCGCACAACGGATTTCTTTAGAGCCCAAATAATCAATTAAATCTGCATCAAAGATTACCGGAATCACTAAACTTCAACATTGTTTACAAGAAATATCAACTAGATGCTTACCGCTCTCTCCTACCTTGGCAGATTACATATTATGGTATGAATCTCACATGTGACTATTACAAAAGCTTCTTAACCCATTGACATTTGCAGAGCTTTCAAGTTTATATGTCATAAGGTAATACAGTTGTCTGCATCGACATTGTGTATAAGCCTAGAGATGAAACAACAGGTGGATCAGATGCCGCACATGTCTATTCACAGAATTTTGTGAGCATGATGTTTGCACGATGTGAAAACGTACATTTGAGGCATCACCTTCTTGAGGCCTTTCATTCATTTGGTAGTACATCGCATTCCCTGTGGCAATAACCATCACATTCCCTCTCGATAATTATCACATTCCCCTACATCTCTTGCTCAGAAGTCAGGCAGCATTTTCTCCATTAGTGCCACCACTACCAGACTCATCGATGGCTCCTTTTACAATTTGCGATTTTCTTCCTGATATAACTTGAGTGAGCTTCCCATGAAATATTGTTGTCTATCATTATACCAAGAAACCTAGTTGTCTTGACTTGATCAATCTGAACATTTGCTATCTTGACATTATCAGAAGGCATGACATATACTTTTCTTGGTGAGAAAATCACATACTGAGTTTTATATATATTAAGAGAGAGTTTGTTTGAATCAATCCATGTTTTAATATATTCTAATTCCAAATTCAATTCGTTTAACAGGTTGGTCATATCGCTACCCTGAATAAAGACATTGCAATCGTCAGCAAATAGAATGGGCAATAGTGATTGAGATGCATTACAAATATCATTTATATATAATAGAAATAGAATGGGGCCAAGGATAGATCTCTGTGGCACCCCGTAGGTAATAGGTTTATAAGAAGATGATACATTATTGAAGGAAACGTACTGAGTTCTACTCTTCTAAATAAATGTAAGCCTTCTTTTGAAAACTTATGTGCACTGGGCTTAATTAACTGTGCATGGTCAGGTTCCAGTGTGATTGGCAGACAGTTAATCCCTTGCACAACCCTGCCTCAGAAATGACTTATCCAAGCATTTGTTTGTGTGAAAAGTCTCTGATTGTTGATACTACCCACACCCATGCCTTTTGTTGGCTTCATATGATTACGATGGGTATGCTTGCTGTTGACCTTTTGCCAGATAATATCAGGCTATATCAGATTCTATTCATGTAATGCACTCCTCTAGCTAATTTGACCTTTTTTACTATTGGCCTTCCAGCCTTGTATCGGGATTATACAAGACCTCGGGTGACTATACCAGGGATATATTGCCCCCAAACATGGTATAACCTTGTATAATTTGTGGAAAAATTGATGTATTTGATTCTTACACTAAAATCAGTCATGATACATTGATCAAAAGGCCTTTTCTCTCTAGTTCCAAAGGAAAATAAAAATAGACAGATGAATTATATACAAAGCTTAATACTATACTGGGGTATGATCATGAAACGTCAACACAACAGTTATCATAACTCTTGAAATTCAAATTTAAGAGTGAATTTGTCCATGCATCTTGATATGGAAAGGTCCATATACCTATATAACAGTTTCTTTCATTAAAACAATTTAAAAACTACCTTCACTAGCAGTTTTGAAATCCACCAAATACTTTAAAGCTTTTGAGCTATACTCACCAAATGTTTGGACATGGGGTAGACAAGATTTGAATCTCTCTTTGAAAAAACAACAACATTAAATTGGTGGTTACCCTTTGTTAATTTTGATTGTGTTGATTGACCCCTTGACCAAATATCATTGACCTATATCCAAACCTTGAACCCTGTGCCCAAGACTATTCCCTGGAATCTGCCATGATCAAGGAGCTTACGAGATGCCTTGAGGGCTCAATGACTTTAAATGGCTTCTCTCCGGCTGAAGCAAAGACTTTAATACATTTCATTTCTACAATTTGATAATAATTTTCTTTAAAGCTTTAATACTTTGATTAATCTTATCAGCTGTAATGTCTCATTACGAATAAAATCATATATATATATGCGATCTTTGCAGATTCATTGCATGTGGTATATGCACAAGGATAAAATGTCAGCCATATAATGCCTTTCTGTGTTGTGGCTCAAGAAAGAGAGATGATCAGACAAGAACCATGGAAGGGTTAGAATAATTTGGTTTAATTTTGGTAATTGACAAGAAGGCCAAATCTAGGGTAAAGCTCATCAAAGGTTGACTGGTCTCTTTGGAAGACACAGGGAAAGGGGGGGGGGGATTTGGAACATAGAAACCCAGAACTTAATGCTGGATTGCTGGTGGCCATATCTTTTCCCTTTCATGTTTATCATAGGTTTCATACTTAGAAAGTACAGTCCGCTCATTTCTAGCATGGATGGTTGTCGTCAATAATCTAACAAAAGCGGCACCAAAACATCTCAAATTTCGGGACAAAGTGCCCTGGAAAATGTGGTAACGGAGTGGACTTTTGATGCAAAAAACCTGCTTTTTGAGCAATTTAAAAATAGAAAAAATGATGTAAGTCTTATTTTCAGAATTACATCATCTCAGATCAATCGCTTTTCAATTAAATTTCGATTTTTTAAAACTAATTTTGTGGTAACAGAGTGGACAGGAACGGTTTGGTTTTCTCTTAATAGTGCGTTCTATTAGGGAGATACGATGTTATGATTGCAGTGTATTGAAACCTGTCACCCTCAACAATATATGCATTAAATTCCTTTGAAAAAGTATCATTGGTAAGCTCGGAAATGAAGGGAATGGAGTTGACATTTTAGTGGGACCAAAAATTCTTCCAATGAAAATTATGCCATAATTGATACTTGTTTAATGAAATCTGCAAAGCTGTGGTAGTGTGGCGCATGCGCTTCTCATGACATTTAGTGGAAATTGCTCATTAAAAACAATAGCGAGCCGAGCTATGGCAAGGAAGGGAGTGGACAAGAAAATAGACATAAACTAGTGACACGTCTTTTACATCAATTTATTCAATGAAATGAAATAAGAAAAAAGTTAAATATGATATTAATACAAGTCTATATTCTCATGAACCGTGCAAGGAAACTTTGAAATTAATGGTACATTTGGAGAAAAATTAACACTTTATTTCGTCATGTCAGGCTCAGTGACAGAGAAAAACCATTGATTTGGCATGGGTTGTTGGACATAATGCACCAAAAAAAGGTCCAATAAAGGACCTTTGTTCCAAATGCAGTGGTTCTAAATAAAAATATGAATAACAGATGTAGAGTGAAGCTTCAGATATTAATTGCATTCAAATTATTATCAGGGAACTGGAGTTATAGACAAATTACAAAATAGGTATTCTACCCGTGAGTATGTGTATTTCTACTGTGTGACCTGCAGATGCTGAGCAATCAGGCATCAGGGAATATGTGTCTTGTGATATGTCTAATGAGGTTATTTTATGCGAATTGACATTAAAATTTCTAACAGCAAAAATTGAAAACAAGATAATTCTTGATATTTCACAATGGAATTGTAATTCACAAATTACCATATTATATGGTTCAAATATCTCATATGCAGATCTAAGTGACATGAATTTGAATGAGATATTTAAAGGTGAACTCTTATTTGTGATGATATCAGTATAGATACACACACAACGTCACCAACTACAATCGAGTTATTTGTGGCATGCAGGAATGAGAAACATGTGGGAAAATATAGGCTACTGCCTTCGGCTTAATTGAAAAGAAATTAGAGAACCCTGAACTAAAGATGGCACTGATGAAAGAAGAAAAGCTATTTTGACATAGCATGGATAATGGGGTTTAGACATTTTCAGGTCGATAATCTTTGTACACTGTAAAATTTTAAAACTGTGTTGAAGCAATATATTAAGCTATCTCCGGCCATTTCTAGATTCGCACCTGTGCTTACCAAACATGATTGCATGTACAGATTCGCTGACTTTTGCAAGCACAAATATGCTAATGAACGTGGTGTCCGGATCTTGTCTGATGTTTTTCTTATGTACAAACCTCATAAGTTAAGCCCCTCCTTAGAAATTTCATAAAAAAATAAGTTTCCCATGCCACCTTGAAACACATTCTTGAGACAAAATTCCTACCCCGCTCCCCTAGTTGTAAATTCTAAACGGTCCCTTAATACATTGTCAAGACAGCGCTTTACACAATTACCTCTCAGAGCAACAAGTGAATGAGAAAGAGCCTTTTACTTTAAATATATTATTCAATTTAGGACAAATTTATCTTGGAAAGACCAAACGATATAAAGATTGCTTATGATGGCTGAAGTAATGGTCAGAGTTTTTCAGTACTGAAGCAATGCCTATTGACTGTGAGATGGTGGCTCATTCCTCTCCCTGCTGAGCTATCATCAGACATCAACAGTGGTTAATTTAATTACAAGACAAATTTGATAAATCTGTATCTGCTTCCAATGAGACAAATTCATGCCCCAGCCAGCTGTGTTAATTAATTAAGAGCATAATTCTCTTCATCAGAGATTCATTATAGTACTGCTCCACCAGGAGAAACATAATAAAAAAAATTACCAAGTATGTGTATGATCATAACAATCTTCCATTGACACTTCCTTTATTTCTTAGCAAATAATTATGATCATTTCCTTGGCCTCATAGAAAAATTAGTGGGAAATGAATACAGCAATAAGTGAATGACCTGAATCTGCAAAATTGAACACGTGCACTGTTCCTCTTTCTTGGACTACATGTATGTGAAATTATTGGCTACGCCCCTGGGCGAGAGCTAATGTAACGAGTCAGGTCCACATTCCTCTGTAACGCTGTGCACAACTTCCTGACAAAATTCAAGATCGTATAAAGTTGTCCTTTGGTACCATGTTTTCTAATCACCAAATGACTGCTCTGTTCAATTTTGGCTCCAGTTGGTGCATTCTTTATTCACAAAATAAAGAAATACCCACGAGATGCGTACACCCCCTTCTTCTCCATTGGCAAATTTAAGAGCCACGATGCAGCAGCAGCAGGGCTCTGGCCACCACTGCAACACACTTCATGGGCTGGCCAAGTGCACACTCAGGATTTAAGAAAGGGGTGGGGGGTTGGGTGGGGCATATGAGAGGTTTTATAAACTCCTGTTGGTACTATTTATTTTTGCCAAGTGTAGTAGCATGGCATACAGATGCAGAATATGGTATATAATTATTTGTGTACAGTCACTGTACACATGA
This sequence comes from Platynereis dumerilii, assembly GCA_026936325.1. NCBI lineage: Eukaryota > Metazoa > Annelida > Polychaeta > Phyllodocida > Nereididae > Platynereis > Platynereis dumerilii. Next base: position 25,352,218 of record JAPTHN010000011.1, read on the forward strand.
CATTAATTAGCTATCATTGTTAGAGTAGGCCAAACCTTATCAACATTCACAAATACTGTCCCGTAATATTTCAGCAACTCATTTTCTAATGAACCATCAACAAAATCAATTTCTCAAGCAACTTGCCATTTACATTGCCACAATTACATATATACAAGATAGATAGATAGATACATGGATAGATACATGGATAGATAGATAGATAGATAGATAGATAGATAGATAGATAGACTGTCCTGAACAGAGACAGCTAGTTTGTAGAATTACACAAGAAAGAGGGTAAATATTTCCTTTGATCAAGGTGTGAATCACCTGGAAGTGCAATTAGCCCTGAAGACGGGGGATGAGGGGGTACCAATATACCCGGGTACAGCAATTAAATAGGATTCTTCTCTCATTGGATAACTAGGATTGGGTATTGACCAATCATATGGCTCTCATTGATGCCATATTTCTAGTGTAGTGATCAATATGCCATAACTTTGTTAATAATGCTCCGATTTGAATGAAAATTTCAGGATTTATGTTTTAATGAGCTGTCTCAGAGAAAATCATGCAAAATCCAGAGATCTTGATTGATGACCGACTCGGAATTGGCTGAAACTTTCCACACATCAAGGTTTGGGTCTTTAAACATGTAATTCATGGTCAAAAGTCCAAATTTCATTTTTTAAGGTTGTGCCACAGCATCTTGAAAAAAAGATGTTTTTCACTTAAAATTGACTAAAAATTCACTCCGAGCGCCCATGAAATTGCATGTTTTTAAAGCCTCATTCAATCTGCTAAACTGCAAATATAGTCATGTAAGTTTAAAAAGTTTGTCATTTGGAACTTTAAAAATGCAAAAAATTCATTAAATAAATTTTGACATCATTCATCTGTTTTTGGCAGCTTGCCAAAAATTTGTCTTCAATGGATTTTTGAAAATTGTGAAAAACACCCTATGTTTAAGGGGGCTGTTCTCAATGCGCGACGCCTTTAGAAACCTGATTTTAAAAAAATAGGAATGCAGAACACTTGAATTTTACTAAATGGGTGTCCGTTCCATGGGATATTTTGTTGTAAAGTTGCAATAGGTGGCGCTAATTTTCGAATTTTTCATTAAAATGTGAAAAACTAGGTAGTTCAACAGCATCTACTTAAAAGCCAGATATAAAAATGTTTGGTTTAAACCACATTTTTTGGGTGAGAGAATTGCAATATGTCATTTTCTATGACACTGGAACCCAATCCAAGATGGAAGTTGAGCTGGAATTCAAAATGGCCGCCAAAAAGTAAATTGTATGCAACTTTGCTCCAAATTGGGATAGAGCGGCACTATTTTGGCTTCAAAGATGGGTTTAGGGACCTGAGAAAGTCAGTTATGATATCAATTTTCATTTTACATCCAGCCGATCCAAGTTGGCATCCAAAATGGAATTCAAAATGGCTGCCGAAAGGTAAATACTACCTCTTTTTACTCATAAATGGGATTGATCGCCACTGTTTAGGCCCAAACATGGGTTTTTGGGGTCTGAGAATTCCATTATGATATCCAGTATAGTCCATTTACATTTTCCTACCAAGATGGTGTCCAAGCTGCAATTCAAAATGGCCGCCAAAGGTGTATTTCACCTATTTTAGCTCCTAATTGGGATTGATCACCACAGTTTGGGCCCAAACATGAGTTTTTGGGGTATTAGAATTCCATTATGATATCCAGTATAGTATAGTCCATATACTTTTTCCTAACAAGACAGTGTCCAGGCTGTAATTCAAAATGACCACCAATAGAGTATTTCACCAATTTAACTCCTAATTGGGGATTGATCGCCACAGTTTGGGCCCAAACATGGGTTTTGGGGTCTCTGAGAATTTGATTATGATATCCCTTTTCATTTCATTTAATCCAAGTTGACGTTCAAATCTGGAATTCAAAATTGCCACCACAGGCATACTTTGCATATTCTTGCTCATAATTTGGATGGAACTGCCCCTATGAGGGTCCAAACATGGGTTTTTGGGGTCTGAGAATTCAATTATGATATTCGTCTTCGTGTCCGAGGTCGCCTCGTGCCTTTTGTCATGATGCAGCTTTGTCAAGTGTAAACAATGAAAGTATGAAAGTTGTTATGGTCCCTAAAACATTTCACATGCAAAATGACAACTCATAGTACTACTTGCCAGTGGTTACACTAGTCAAAATGATACCCTACCAAGAATTTCATGTCTCTCCTCTTGAATATAAGATTGTAATTGGCCAAAATCATCTCAGAATGCATGAAGCCTTTGACGTTCAACACACATTTTTTTTGCAAAAACCGGATAGTGGTGTTTTGCAAAAACCGGATGGTGGTGGTAGTTTTGGGGGTATATTTTACCTATTTCGGTCGAAATATGGGTTTTGGGGTCTGAACATTTGAATTATGTTATTAATATTCATTTTCTTCCATCCGATCCAAGATGGTGTCCAAGCTGAAACCAAAATGGTTCTCCTATTTTTGCTCTTAATTGGGATCGATCTGCGCTGTTCAGGTCCAAACATGGGGGTCTGAGAAGTCAATTATGCATTCCATTTTTTCTTTGACTACTCCCAATCACCCCAATCTAAGTTATCATCCACAACGGAATTCAAATGTGAAAAAGCTGCTGCAGAATAATATTTATGTCTATCAGTGTGCTCCTAATTGAGATGTAGTTGCATTATTTTGCGTGCCTAACATGGATTTTTTTGGTCTTACCATTTAATTTTGAGAATCATGCTCTTTTCCCTATAACCTGATCCAAGATAGTGCTAAAGTAGAATTCATAATTGCCACTTATACATTGTAGTAAATTTGACCTACTTGGGATGTAACTTATCTTGCTTCAGGAAGTTTGAGGTATGGGAATTCAATTTGTGACCATTTCTGGCACCTGCATAGCATGCCTAATTAGTTAATCAGTTTGTACTTTTGGTTGTAAAATTGTAACATTCCAGGCCCTGTCCAAAAACCATGTTGGACTTGGGTTTCAGTAAAGTTGGAACTGAATGCTCTGTTTGACTCCAAAATAGGAGCTCTAGCCCTATTGATGGTAAATATAGTTTTCTTTAGCTTTTTTTGAGATCTACCTAAAAAAGAGTCAGCACAGATATGCTAATTTTGGATTGGGTTGACACAATATTCAATTCACTGATGCTAAATTCTACTTTTATATTTAGAAAGGTAGGCTCTATCCAAATATAGATAAAACTCCATTTTCAGCTACCACTTTGGGAATTCTAAGTTGGACAATACTTCAGATTTGGTCATTTGGACCCATAAGTACACAACAATTCATCGTTATATCTCAATTAGGAGCAAAGGTAGACTTCACTTTTTGGCAATCATTTTCAATTACGTCATGGATGCCGTCTTGTAGTGGATGGAAGTAAGAGGTAAAATAAAAATTGATATCTTGTTTCATTTCTAATTCCCGCAAAATGCAAGTTGATACCTCAAAAGTGCAGTTCTATCTCATTAAGGAGGTAAACTACATAGAAATTACTTTTTGGAACCCATATATTCAAATTTTTTTAAAACAATTTTGGATCAGGTAATGATTAAATAGTAATTTATATCAAAATTGAATTCTTAGAATCTAAAAATGCAACTTTGCACCAAAAACAATTCAGCTGTATCCCTATGAAGATTCAAGACTAATTTTTCTGAAGATTCAAGACTAAAGCAAAGGAAATTAGAATTTACATTTTGATGGCCATTTTGAATTCCAGCTAAGAAGGAATGCTTGGTCGGCTGAGATTAAAATAAAAAATAGCATCCAAGCATGTGCCATGTCTTCGGGCCTTAATTTGATCAATTTGTTCCTCTGCCTGGTACGTGGCAGGGCAGTCTGGAGTTTGTTTATGTCCAACTCCTCCCTCGTCGGAGTCCAGGGAGAACTAAACTACTGTTGCTACTACCTACCATCCCACCATCCGGTTTTTGCAAAACGCCACTATCCGATTTTTGCAAAACAAATGTGTTTTGGATGTCAAAGGCTGCATGCAATCTGAGATGATTTTGGCCAATTACAATCTTATATTCAAGAGAAGGGACATGAAATTCCAGGTAGGGTATCATTATGACTAGTGTAACCACTGGAAAGTAATACTTTGAGTTGTCATTTCGCCTGTGAAATGTTTTATGGACAATAAAACTTTCATGCTTTCATTGTTTACACTTGACGAAGCTGCATCATGACAAAAGGCAAAAATAAGCGAAATATACCTGTTATGTGGTGGCCATTTTGAATTCCAGATTTGAACGTCAACTTGGATTAAATGAAATCAAAATGGATATCACAATCAAATTCTCAGAGACCCCAAAACCCATGTTTGGGCCCAAACAGGTGGATCAGTCCCGAAAAGGAGCAAAAATTGGTGAAATACACCTTTGATACACCTTTTGTGGCCATTTTGAATTGGAGCTTGGACACTGTCTTGGTAGGAAAATGTAAATGGACTATACTGGATATCATAATGGAATTCTCAGGCCCCCAAAACCCATGTTAGGGCCCAAATTGTGGTGAATAATCCAAATTTGGAGCAAAAATTGGTGAAATACACCTTTGGCGGCCATTTTGAATTGCAGCTTGGACACTGTGTTGTTATGAAAATGTAAATGGACTATACTGGATATCATAATTGAATTCTAAGACCCCCGAAACCCATTTTTGGGCCAAAATAGTGGTGATCAATCCCAATTAGGAGCAAAAATAGATGAAATACACCTTTGGCGGCCATTTTGAATTGCAGCTTGGACACCATCTTGGTAGGAAAATGTAAATGGACTATACTGGATATCATAATGGAATTCAAAGACCCCAAAAACTCATGTTTGGGCCTAAACAGTGGCGATCAATCCCATTTATGAGTGAAAAGAGGTAATATTTACCTTTCGGCAGCCATTTTGAATTCCATTTTGGATGCCAACTTGGATCGGCTGGATGTAAAATGAAAATTGATATCATAACTGAGTTTCTCAGGTCCCTAAACCCATCTTTGAAGCCAAAATAGTGCCGCTCTATCCCAATTTGGAGCAAAGTTGCATACAATTTACTTTTTGGCGGCCATTTTGAATTCCAGCTCAACTTCCATCTTGGATTGGGTTGAAGTGTCATAGAAAATGACATATTGCAATCCTCTCACCCAAAAAATGTGGTTTAAACCAAAAATTTTCATATCTGGCTTTTAAGTAGATGCTGTTGAACTTCGTAGCTTTTCACATTTTAATGAAAAATTCGAAAATTAGCTCCACCTATTGCAACTTTACAACAGAATATCCCACGGAACGGACACCCATTTATTAAATTCAAGTGTTCTGCATTCCTATTTTTTTTAAATCAGGTTTCTAAAGGCCTCGCGCATTGAGAACAGCCCCCTTAAACATAGGGAGTTTTTCACAATTTTCAAAAATCCATCGAAGACAAATATTTGGCAAGCTGCCAAAAACAGATGAATGATGTTTAAATTAATTTAATGAATTTTTTGCATTTTTAAGGTTCCAAATGACAAACTTTTTAAACTTACATGACTATATTTGCAGTTTATCAGATTTAATGAGGCTTTAAAAACATGCAATTTTATGGGTGCTTGGAGTGAATTTTTAGTCAATTTTAAGTGAAAAACATCTTTTTTTCAAGATGCTGTGGCACTACCTTAAAAAATGAAATTTGGACTTTTGACCATCACTTGCATGTTTAAAGACCTGAACCTTGATGTGTGGAAAGTTTCAGCCATTTCCGAGTCGGTCATCAATCAGGCTCTGCATGATTTTCTCTGAGACAGCTCATTTAAAAGTGGCATATTATACATTTTTCTTAAAAATAATCTTATAATCTGCATTATTCTGTGTTTTTAGTTTTTTTAGAATTGCTAATTGCTGCTAGTGAAGGGCAATTAAACCGTAATTAGGGTTTCTAATTTCAATGTAATTCGCAGTTCCTTTGAAGTAAAAAGTCCTAATGACCCTCAAGTTGTAAATGTTCATAACGAATCAGCTCACAGCAGTACATGTTCAATTTTAGCCAATATTTTTTCACTAAGATGCTATTTTTATGGTCTTATAGTGCCCTGATTTGCTCAAAACTACATTAATGTATTCCTTCATTGCGAATTATGACGTGGTTGAAAATTGGAGTTGTTTGGTGCAGTATTATTACTGGCATTGATGATTTTACCTGAGGAAAGTGGGAGATGTTGACTGTTTGAGTGCCAGAATCAGAATGAAGGCTAAGTAAGAGAGTAAATTTAGGGCCGAAGGCCCAAGCTTGATTGGCGATTTTTCGCCCTACAAGCTAGAATGAAGGCTACCTGAACTGGGTCCTTTTATAGGTGGACCCCCGTCTTTTACCTAATAAGACAATTCAGTTACGGTCTTTTGTCTGTTGACATAAATTATATGCCTTTTTAAAAGTGGAAGGATAAATAACTAATTGTTTTAAATCTTAATACTAGTATTTAGAAAATTTCTGCAGTTATTTTAGTCTAATCTATTTGAGAAGAAGTTGTTGCACTTTTGAAACACAATGAGAAATGGCATGAATTAAAAGGTGTGGGACTTAGAAATAGGCCTGCAACTAAAAGTGGGGTTAGATAGAATGATAAAAAGTTCTGCTGGCACATTTTAAGGTGTAAGAGGACTAGGAAGCAACTGTGCACAAATTATAGTCTATATATCATATAATTTATAGACAAGGTTTCTGAAGTAGATTTTGTAATTAGATGCTGTAAATATTACGTCTGGGGATAATAAAAGTTTAGCAAAGTGCCAAACCATGTGTGTTTTCTCATTCATACATACTGGTTTTATCGCAAGCACACCTGACATCATCTGACAGATTGCCAAAAAGAAGTAGCTTTCGGGTTGGCAGAACCATGTGCTCTCCGAGCGCTCGCTCTAGTTTATAAATAGTATAAGCAGAATAATATAATTTTTCACTGCTATGAAGGTTGAGGGCTGCATCGCCACATATATTTGGATGTAAAAGGTAGACGTTGAGATTACGGTTGAAAAACTATGCGAGAAGCACAAACTTTAGCTTCCTTCAGGAGCTATCTTGTCAACTCATGCAGGTTACATAACTCCTGGTGATGAAGTCCTTTCTTCAGGATATTGGTTGCCCAAGTATGCATGTCCTGCAAATTGTCTGCCCTTCCAGGCCAGTGTTATGCCCCCAGGTATTTTGTCAACTGTTGAGATGAAAAACAACAGAGAGGGTCATATGATGATCATGAATTTACGGTCAATGGAGTGCTAGAGATAATCGCCCTCTTCATTGCTGATTGCTGTTACCGCCAATACGCACTATTGTGCCCAATAGGCCTATTGGGCATGGATATTAGGCCTTTGGGCAAAATATAGGGTCTTTTGGCAAATCATAGGGTCTGTGGGCAAACTATAGAGCCTTTGGGCATTAGGACTCCTTTTGGCATGACTTTCCCGAAGCCATCGCATCCTTCTAAATATCCGCGAGGCCTTTGGGCAAAATATAGGTCCTTTGGGCGCATGCCTAAATCACTCATTATCGCTCACTCCCAACTATAGTGGATTTTGGCAAAGATCTTATACTTTGGATACATGCCCAAGTCACTTGCAATAAGTCTTTTATACTATTGTGGATTTTGACAAATGTCCAACTTTGGATAATAGTAAACTGACCAATGAGAATACGCCCTAATATCTTGACCAATGAGAATCCACCCTAATATCCACAGTAGGGGGGCACTGTAGTTAATAGTTTGTCCAATGAGAATGCCACCTAATATCCTGTCCAACGAGAATCCTGCCAAATATCCTAGCCAATGGATATTAAGCTGCATTCTCATAGGACACACTGAGAATTCAATGATATTCCAATCTAATATCCAACAGCCACTGAAAATTGAGCCTAATATTAAATAGGCTAATAGTCAAATAGGCTCTTTGGTCAAAGTCAAAAGACTAAGCCAAAATCCATGACAGTCTTTTGTGGATATTTGTGGATATCTGTGAGTGATTATATATGCTTTGGGCATACACAATAGCTTGTGGTACATGTCCAGTAGTGTTAATTAAAGCACATAGGCAACTTTCAATGATGAAGCAAAGCCAGGTGGTAAGTTCGAAAGAATATAATAAAGAAACTACCGTGACAGTAGTTGTAACACAAAATGGATGGAACACAATAAAGGGGTTAAGCCCGAATGACAGCTTCAATTGTTGTCACCGGGAGAGCGGCCAACCAATTTCAAGAGTGCAGCTGATGCGCATTGTTTGGAAAAATTGACAAATGATTTCACCCTCGTTCCACCACCCACTGTTGAATAATATAAGTTTTCATGGCTTGGGTCACAGAGACAGTAATGTACTTTTCCACTGATCTGAACTTCATAATTTTTATGAAAACTTCCCCTCCTCATCCATGCGGCAGAATTCAAGACTCATGAAGAGTGTGGAAAAAGGATTTCAAAGCAACTTGCCAGGGACTATGCAGAGAATGCAGATCCCATGGCAAGCAAAGGAACTGTTCCTGAAAAGCCAGATGCCGGGAAAGAACTACAAATAAGCTGACGTAATCTTTTAGACAGTGATGAGACTTCCAGGGCTTAGACTGCGTTTCCTGCTGATTTTCAATGGCATTGAGATTTTTTGTCTGTGTGAGAGTATCAGGTGAATCATGTTGTAAAAGGTTCCCAGAGTCTGTTTTGACTGTTCTGTAAGTCACTGTAACTGCCCTTGAGTAGAATAAGATATGAACCGCTCTACCATTATGGTCTTTCCCAAACCATAGGAACATCATGCAGTCAAACGGGATTTCATTGGTGACAATGATTCTTTTAATTGTCAATTGACAGGAAGTAGCCCTCATTTGAACAAAGTGCAATTCAAACTAATGGTATGGTCATGACAATTCACGGGCTCTGTGGCTCATAGTGCAAATTGAAAGTGAATATTTGCTCATCTTCTCCATAGTTACTGAATTAGCTGTAATATTCCAGATTTGTTCATTTTCTTTGAGTATGGAGGTTTACTAGATCTCATGCTATTGGCACACTTGGGATGATAAGGTAATCTTCAAATTTCAGAATGACTGCCTGAAGTTTGCAGTTGTAGCTGGAATTTTAGTTGCAGTGGAGTTTTGTAGCATTTTAGTAATTATTGAGAATCTCGGTCAACAGATACAGTGTAATTGCCTTGGGATAACCAGATAGATTTCCAAACAAAATATATTTGCCAAAAGAGCTAGAATTTAGGGCTATTTCATAGACCGGATTACTTTGAGAAACTGCTTCCTGAACCAATTATCATTACGCCATTATAAAATTAATGAGGAAATCTTCTGGCTGCATGACGATTTTGTGTTTTTTAAACTAACACTTGTGTCGGTGAAAGATGACTAATCAGCAGCATTAGCTTTTTGCCATAGCATGATTTTCCCTTTCACTTGTTGAATGAGTCAATGTAGAAATATTTTGAGTTAATACACATAGTGTTGCTTGCTAATATAATTTGTTTATAGTGGTTAATCATGTGGCTTAAAGAAAGTAAAATACGTTTTGGCAAGTCTCTTGTTCTTCCTAAAATGCAGATTAATCCTCATCATCTCCCCCTAAGTTTAATGGATTTTGATTAAGTTTTCAAAACACCAACGCCAGTGTATGATAAGAGAGGAAAATCTTCATTCAGCAGCTCTCTTGATGTCAACTCAGGTTATACCACTCCTCAGGGCTTGCTTTTACTAAAATGGATTAGTTTAACCTTAGTTTAAGAGTTAAACTTTGGTTAGCTAATCTTGGAGTTTAACCATATTTCATCAAAATAGTTTAACCACAGATTAACTAACTGCGACGTCTTAATCTGTAGCCTCAAAAAACCGCTGAAGAAATAAGTGCCTTTCATCTATATTGAGAAGGAGACAAGATGTAAGTTGAGAAAATATTTTTTTCACTCCAACACAGCCTTTCCCTTGTCTTGTTTCATCTGTAATTCTCTAAATCATCAAGAAAATGCCATGAAAGTTTTGAACTGAGGACATAAACAAAAGTGAGATTGAGGCTGAGTTTAACCTGAATGGTTAACTGGTGGATTAAGCCTACAGAGATCAATGATGTTCAAGAATTTGGATTGCAATGAGTTTAACAGGATTTTCCAGAGAGGGAATCGTTATAATATTTAGTGTCAGTTGACAGTGCATTCAGATTTCAGAAAGAGGCTCAAGTGGCTTGGCCCCTCCCCCTAGCAACACCTTGGATACCAACTCTTTGGTTGGAGGGAACAGCCCCTTATAAGCTGATTTAGGCTTATCAATGCCAACATTTGGATGTTTTTCATTGTAATATCACTTGCCTTTAGGCATTTACAAATCAAATAATTTAAAATTTGAATAATTTAACAATATAAATGCTGCCATTCTATTTTATACCCATACATCGACACATGGATGATGCATCTATAGAACCATTAATGCAAAATGGAATTGATGAACTTTTTTTCTTGACCTTTACGTAATTATCATTTAAATATTACTTTTGTCCATGTGTGAACAATAAGTGCACACACAGAAAATGACTAAAGAAATGTCAAAAAGTTCTTTTATTATAATTTACTTGTGGAAGGCTAAAAGAAGTGTATTGAATTGAACAAAAATCAAGCAAACAATGTATGCATTGCAGCAAGTTTGGTTAAAAAAAAAAGAAGAAAGTTTTCACATTCTTTTTACATTAATTTTCACAATTTTTTTCTCTTAAAATTGGCCTTTTCCCAATGTGTCAGTCACAAAATAGGGTCAGTGATTTGCTATATATATTTGATAGCAAATGCGCTTTATCTTTCATTGTCCCTTTTATAATGATATTAGATTTGAGTTCTTCAACAGGATAAGACAAATTAATTTCTTTTTTGACTTATTAAATGATGACAGAAAAATTGAATTCCTGATGAAAGATGATTGTATTAAAGAAACAGCTAATTTTATATGTAACGCTTTTGAAAAAAGACAAAGTGCTTTGTATACATAGTTTAATTTACGTAATTGTCGATACTTGCCAATAACAATACGATACTTGTAATTATATATGTCGACATCAAATTAGCAATATGATATTTGTAAATATGTAAATAGGCCTAATGAAAATTAACATTTCAAGAGTTTGAATTATATATCTAATAGTATATTTTTTGGGATTGCTATTACATATTGGACTAATGTATATGTATATCAACAAATCATTTCAAATTTAATTCAAATTTGTATTATTCAACGAAAATTCTGTTATTTTGATGTATTATTGTTTTTGAAGTGAATTGTAAGCCCAAGAGGGCTGGGGGCTAGAATGTGAGCCCATTTCACGTAAATAAAGAATTTCTCTCTCTCTCTCTCTCTCTGTGAAAAAAAGTGATATTTCTGTTGACAAGGAAAATCTAACGTAAAATACAAATATTCTAAACAGATAGGGCATAGTGTATTATGTAGCTATCCATTCACAATTAGAATAAGGATAATTATCAACACTGTAAATGTACCAGCACAAGCTACATATTGGTAAATTGGTTAAACCTAGGACTCTGAAAATCACCAACAAGTGCAAAGAAATTCGGACGCGTGAACTTTTTCTTCTTTTTTTAAACAGAGTCACAGGTGATTGAGCTCGTATAAATTGAAGTAAATAAGTAAAAATTAGGCAATGACACGCCAATGTAGTAATTTTTTTGAGATAAACTCTTCAAACACTTGTTTTATTTTTCAAACAGGTAGGGAAAGGTTCTTCCAGTGGGACACATAGACTCTGTATAAAGTATTTTTAAAAAGTGATATCTTGCTTGGCCTATAGGTTATTGATTGTCAATCAGGCCGTGAAATTAATCGTTTACTAAATCTAAAAGAAAATTGATATTTAGCATAACTCAACAACTAAATTAGGGGATGCATTTCTGAAATTAAAAATGATATAGGGTACCTTTGAGTCGGACAGCTGTGTTGTAAAAACATGACATCAAAGGTACAAGTGCTGTCATATTTTTTTGAATGGATATAAGACGTCTTGGGCAACACATTGGTGCCAAATACACTGATCAGCTGCTGATGGAAAGCTCTCAATTGGTCATTTCAGTCCCACTGAAAGTGTATAGAAGGAGGAGATAGGAGGAGATAGAAGGAGGAGATAGAAGGAGGAGATAGAAGGAGGAGATAGAAGGAGGAGATAGAAGGAGGAGATAGAAGGAGGAGATAGAAGGAGGAGATAGAAGGAGGAGATGGAATGAGGAGATGGAATGAGGAGATAGAACGAGGAGATAGAAGGAGGAGATAAGAGGTGGAGATAAGAGGATGAGATAAGAGGATGAGAAAGAGGGAGGAGATGGAAGGATGAGCATACGGAAGCTATAGGAGGAGGAAATGGGAAGAGGAGGATAATATATCTCCTTATATCTCCTACCTCTTTCTCCTGTCATCATCTTCAACCTCTTCCTCCTAATTCTTATTTCCTACTCATATCTCCTCCTATTGCCTCCTCTGATATCCTTATCTGCTCATCCAATCTCCTCCTCCCCCATCACTCTATCCCCTCCTCATATCTCCCCTTTCTATCTCCTCCTACCACTCCTGTCTCATATTCCTGCCTCTTTCTACATTGTATCTCCTCTGATATCCCATCTCCTCCTTCTCCTGCTCCAATCTCCTCCAATCTCCTACCCTCCCAACTCCTGCTCCAATTGCCTCCTCCACCTACAGCTTCCTCCCCCCTTCTACCTCCCATTGCTATCTTCTACACATATATATATATCCTCTTCCCCTCTCCTCCATTCTCATCCTTGTATCTCATCCTCATAGGCTACTCCTAACTTCCATCCTATATCCATCTCCTCCTATCTCATTCTACCTCCTCTCATATGCCAACTCATCATCCCATTTCCTCCTCCGATCTCCTTATCCTATTAACTTCCTACATGTATCTTCCAGCTCCTCACGCTACCTCCTTCTCCTCCTTCTTCTATCTCCTTCTTCCGTATCTTCCTTCTATCACTTCCTCCTTTCTCCTCCTAATATATCCCCTATCTTCTCATCATGTATCCTCCTCCTCTTGCTATCTCCTCATTCTATCTCCTCCTACTATCTTATTGGCGCCCCTTATCTCCTCCTACTTCTACTCTTTTATCCTATCTCTTCATTCTGACTCCTCATTCTTACTCCTCCTTCTGCATCGTCTTCTACACCTCCTCCTCCTATCTGTGCCTTTTATCTTCTCCTCCCTCTATCCCTTTTATTCTATCTCCATCTCCTCCTCCAATTCCTCCTACATTCCCTTCCTATCCCACACTGTAAATCCAGCTATCGGCAGCTAGTTAAAACTACAGTACATGCAAACAACAAATTTCTACCGTAAAGTGGCTATTTTTCGTATTCGTTACGGTAGCTGCTGTTAAAGCAACACATCAGGTTTACAGTGCACCTCCTCATCCTATCTCTTAATTCCTATCTCGTCCTATCTTCCATTTCCTCATCCTATATCCACCTCTTCTTGTCTCCTTTAACTATTATATTGTCCTCCTTCCTCCACCTATCACAGCATTAAATGAAATCTAAACAAACAATTCAAGAAATTGACTTAGTACTGCACTATTTTAATAGGCAATTAATTGCATTGCTGCAGTAGAACACCCAGAGTTCAAGAATTAAAATACTGCGGCCTGCAATGGGGACAGTCCCAATTTTGTGATACTGTAGTTGGAGTGGGGACAGGAACGGGAACCACCCTAGTTCTGGGGCATGGCCCAATAGCTTTGTGAAACCGGGGCCTGGATTTTAGAAACCAAGATAACCTTGTATTATCTTCTTAAACCAGCCATATGTGATGGTGGAGTTAATCTCAGTTTAACCTAGGTTTAAACTAGGATCAACATATGATAGAATCAAGATTAGTTTAACCAGTCAGGTTAACCAGTGAACCTAGATTAACCACCAGTTTAACTTTTAGTAGAATGAAACACGATTAAACCCCCAGTTTAACCAAGGATTAAGTCTGGATTAGTTTAACTTCCAGTTAAACCATCTTAGTAAAAGCAAGCCCTGGTGATGAAGTCCTTTCTTCGGGTTATTGGATGCCCAAGTAATTGGCAAGTATGCATGTCCTGCAAATTGTCTGCCCTTCCAAGCCAGTGATATGCCCCCAGAAATTCTTGTCAACTACTGAGAGATGAAGGTCACTGGAGACGGTCATATAATAATCAGTCACACAGTAAATCTAGTTTTAAAAAAAGCAGTTTTGCTTTTCCTGGCTGATAATTGAAATTCTCCAATTGACAGATAGTTGTACAACCAACAAATCGATAGACAATCGATAGACAAACAAAAATGATAAAGACCGAGATATAGATCGACTTGTTGTCTGGGATCCTATTTCAGTTTCTTCAATTCGTAATAGTCTGGGCGGAAAAAGGGTAGATAAGTTGCAAATAACTTGGAAGAAAATGTCATGTTCCAGTAACCTTTTACACCGAATACTATAAAATGAGTTTAAATTGACTGTATCCAAGAGCTCAATTTACGTTAAGATTCGACAGTCTATAACAAACATACTCTGCAGTAATTAGGAATGTTGTTGATATTTTAAAATATCTCAATTGTTAAAATTCTACTAGCTGTTCACCCTTTCGGGTTTCTTGCTTTTCAAAAACGCGCGAGTTCCATGCAGGTTATTCCCAGGTTCCAGTAATGTGAAGGCAGCTCCTATTTGCAGCTTCCAGTCAGCTTTCTGTTAGATGAAGTAATGGGGAGTGTTTGGAACTACTGACTGGCAGGGCCGTACCCATGGGGTAGTGGGGGGTTGTCACACCCCCCCCCATATTTGCCCAGAGGGGACCCAAGATCATCCTTCCATTGCAGGGTTCATTTTCATTCACCCTGCAAAGAAGTGTTATAAAATTCTGAAGTTTTCCTTTTTAAAACAACTTTTTTCAGGCGTTATTTAAATAATTGTTTATGATTTCTACAAAGAAAGCAATTGAGACAACTAGCAGGCAACAATTGCACTCTCAACCATCAATTCAAATGCTTTGAGAGATCTCAAACTGTTAAGTATGTCTATCATATCGGAGGAGAGTTAATCTTTTTGTTACAACTTCACAAAAAAGTGCATGTTGTGGTCAGGGCAAAGATGGTCAGGGTAAGTTAATAAGATTATACACTGAGAAGTGAGGATGCCCAAGATAGAGGTTGCTAAAACACGTTGATTGGACCGAACAATTACCACTAAATAGTAACGTACACCAGGGCTTGCTTTTACTAAGATGGTTTAACTGGAGGTTAAACTTAATCCTGGGTTAAACTGGGGGTTTAATCGTGTTTCATTCTACTAAAAGTTAAACTGGTGGTTAATCTAGGTTCACTGGTTAACCTGACTGGTTAAACTAATCTTGATTCTATCATATGTTAATCCTAGTTTAAACCTAGGTTAAACTGAGATTAACTCCACCATCACATATGGCTGGTTTAAGAAGATAATACAAAGTTATCTTGGTTTCTAAAATCCAGGGCCCTTTTTCACAAAGCTATCGGGGCACGCCCCAGTACTAGGGTGGTTCCCGTTCCTGTCCCCACTCCAAACTACAGTACTACAGTATCACAAAATTGGGACATGTCTCAATCTGTCCCTTAGCAGTACCCTGTTTCAATGGGACTGTCCCCGTTGCAGGCCGCAATATTTTAATTCTTGAGCTCTGTGTGTTCTACTGCAGCCATGCAATTAATTGCCTATCAAAATAGTGCAGTACTAAGTCAATTTCTTGAATTGTTTGTTTAGATTTCATTTACTGCTGTGATAGGTGGAGGAAGGAGGACAATATAATAGTTAAAGGAGACAAGAAGAGGTGGATATAGGATGAGGAATTGGAAGATAGGAATTAAGAGATAGGATGAGGAGGTGCACTGTAAACCTGATGTGTTGCTTTAACAGCAGCTACCGTAATGAATACGAAAAAGAGTCACTTTACGGTGGAAAATTGTTGTTTGCATGAACTGTTTTTTTACAGATGATTTCATATTTGTAGACATATGTGGAAGAAAATACATCATTTTTCCTGCAATTTTCATTGGTTGAGAGAAGGAATGACACTACTCTCTCCTGAAAAGTGACATAGCGTTTTACATGGGTGACCATGGCATTCTAATCCATTGATCTGCTCAATGGAACTGACTCTAGCTGTTTCAAGTGAGAGTTTCTGTTAGTGTTTCACACATTTTTAGTACACACATTCTCAAAGTCTAATACTATGATTATTTTTTACAGAAAACAAAAAAACATGCGTGTAACATTTTCTCAGATCAGGGCTCTGCCAAGACAACATGACAATGTGCTACAAATTACTGGGACCCTGGTTTGATCCCTATAATGATTTTCAAATGAATGTTGGCACCATCACTGGATCAAAAGTGGATCATCCCCTCTATACTAAGGGATAATTCAGAATTAATGACAGGGGAGGGGGGGGGGTTGGGAGTTTTGATGGAACTTTCTGTGAAAAGTGATACCCCGCTTTGGTTTCACAACTATTTATAGTACCACAATTTTCTTTTGTTAAAATTTCACTCGACAATTAAGCATGTTGTGAAAAATAAGTACCCCCCTTGAAACAGTTGGGAAAAATTGGTACCCTGTTGGGAAATATTCCCATTACCCCAAGTCATAAGCATGTGCAAAAGGTGGTTCCCACTGAAGTAAAACTATAGAAACTACAGAAACTACCACCCCCCTTGATGCACTCATAAAATTTAATTCTGAATAGTCCTATACTTTTATCACATACAATGCTTTTGGTCAAGGTATGATAATTTAGCTTTCAGACATTTGAAGCCATTCAGATTTGGCTTGAGACTGATTTAATATCAACTGAAGCAATCAACTGTAACACAGGAGTGTGAAATACAACAGTTCATGAGGATTGCGGTTTGACATGTGTGAACAACTGCGACAATACCAAGTTGGCCTTTGCAGCAGTTTATTGGTTGAGATTATGACATAATTTTTCCACCCAACATCATTCGCTTGAAGCAAACTGAAAAAAAGTGACACGCTGTGCACAGCTTGGCCAATCGCCTGGCAGGATTTTCTGATGTCAGATCAAAAATTTTGCTAATTTTTTTGTTAATTGATTTATGTCTACAAATATGAAATCATCTGTAACTAACTGCCGGCAGCTGGGTTTACAGTGTGGGATAGGAAGGGAATGTTGGAGGAGGAGAATAAAAGGGATAGAGGGAGGAGAAGATAAGAGGCACAGATGGGAGGAGGAGGTGCGGAAGGCGGTGCAGAAGGAGGAGTTAGAATGAGGAGTCAGAAAGAAGAGACGGGAGATAGGATAAAAGAGTAGAAGTAGGAAGAGATAAGGGGCGCGGATAAGATAGTAGGATGAGATAGGATGAGGAGATAGCAAGAGGAGGAGGATACAGGATGAGAAGATAGGGGAGATATTAGGAGGAGAAAGTGATAGAAGGAAGATACGGAAGGAGGAGATAGAAGAAGGAGGAGCAGGAGAAGGAGGTAGGGTGAGGAGCTGGAAGATACATATGTAGGAAGTTTATAGGATAAGGAGATCGGAGGAGGAAATGGGAAGATGAGTTGGCATATTACAGGAGGTAGAATTAGATAGGAGGAGATGGATATAGGATGGAAGTTAGGATTAGCCTATGAGGATGAGATACGAGGATGAGAATGGAGGAGTGGGGAAGAGGATATATATATATATATATATTTGTAGAAGATAGCAATAGGAGGTAGAAGGGGGGAGGAAGGTGGAGGAGGCAATTGGAGCAGGAGTTGGGAGGGTAGGAGATTGGAGGAGATTGGAGCAGGAGAAGGAGGAGATGGGATATCAGAGGAGATACAATGTAGAAAGAGGCAGGAATATGAGACAGAAGGAGTAGGAGGAGATAGAAAGGGGAGATATGAGGAGGGGATAGAGTGATGGGGAAGGAGGAGATAGGATGAGCAGATAAGGATATCAGAGGAGGCAATAGGAGGAGATATCATCCTTCCATCTCCTTCCTCTTTCTCCTCCTTCTATCTCATCCTCTTATCTCCTCCTTCTATATCCTCCTTCTATCTCCTCCTTCCATCTACTCCTTCTATCTCCTCCTTCTCTCTCCTCCTTCTCTCTCCTCCTTCTATCTCCTCCTTCTATCTCCTCCTTCTATCTCCTCCTTCTATCTCCTCCTTCTATCTCCTCCTTCTATCTCCTCCTTCTATCTCCTCCTTCTATCTCTTTCTATCTCCTACCTCGACCTCCCGTCTCTTCATCTTTCTATCGCCTTCTATCTCCTCCTCCTATCTCCTCCTTCTATCTCTTTCTATCTCTTTCTATCTCCTACCTCAACCTCCCATCTCTTTATCTTTCCTCTTAATTCCTATCTATAATCCTGCATGAAAAGTCATTAAAAACTTGCAGTAAAGGCTACTAAATTGCCTGCCGTCATTTTAGGGTAAGTTTTCTTGAGTCGGATACTTATTAGGAAAGGCAACCTTGAGTTGGACACTTTTAGTGGGACTGAAATGACTAATTGAGAGCTTTTCCATCAGCAGCTGATCAGTGTATTTGGCACCAATGTGTTGCCCAAGACGTCTTATATCCATTCAAAAAAATATGACAGCACTTGTACCTTTGACGTCATGTTTTTACAACACAGCTGTCCGACTCAAAGGTACCCTATATCATTTTTAATTTCAGAAATGTATCCCCTAATTTAGTTGTTGAGTTACGCCAAATGTCAATTTTCTGTTAGATTTAGTAAACGATTAATTTCAGGCCCTGTTTGACAATCAATAACCCATAGGCCAAGCGAGATATCACTTTTTAAAAATATTTTATACAGAGTCTGTGTGTCCCACTGAAAGAACCTTTCCCTATCTGTTTGAAAAAATAAAACAAGTGTTTGAATAGTTTATCTCAAAAAAATTACGACATTGGCGTGTCATTGGCTAATTTTTAATTATTTACTTCAATTTATATGAGCTCAATCACCTGTGACTCTCTTTAAAAAAAGAAGAAAAAGTTCACGCGTCCGAATTTCTTTGCAATTGTTGGTGATTTTCAGAGTCCTAGGTTTAACCAATTTACCAATATGTAGCTTGTGCTGGTACATTTACAGTGTTGATAATTATCCTTATTCTAATTGTGAATGGATAGCTACATGATACACTATAGGCCTATCTTTTTAGAATATTTGCGTTTTACATTAAATTTTCCTTTCCAACCGAAATATCACTTTTTTTTCACAATATTCAAGATGACTTGCTATCAAACATATAGCAAATCACTAACCCGATTTTGTGACTTTCACATTGGGAAAAGGCCAATTTTAAGAAAAAAAAATTGTGAAAATTAATGTAAAAAGAATGTGAAAACTTTCTTATTTTTCTTTTTTTTTAACCAAACTTGCTGCAATGCATACATTGTTTGCTTGATTTTCGTTCAATTCAATACACTTCTTTTAGCCTTCCACAAGTAAATTATAATAAAAGAACTTTTTGACTTTTCTTTAGTCTTTTTCTGTGTGTGCACTTATTGTTGAATGGTTCTATAGATGCATCATACATGTGTCGATGTGTGGGTATAAAATAGAATGGCAGCATTTCTATTGTTGAATTATTCAAATTTAAAATTATTGATTTGTAAAGGTAAGTGGTATTACAATGAAAAACATCCACATGTTGGCATTGATAAGCCTAAATCAGCTTATCTGGGGCTGTTCCCGCCAACCAAAGAGCTGGTATCCAAGGTGTTGCTAGGGGGAGGAGCCAAGCCACTTGAGCCTCATTCTGAAATCTGAATGCACTGTCAACTGACACTAAATATTATAACGATTCCCTCTCTGGATGATCCTGTTAAACTCATTGCAATCCAAATTCTTGAACATTATTGATCTCTGTAGGCTTAATCCACCAGTTAACCATTCAGGTTAAACTCAGCCTCAATCTCAGTTTTGTTTATGTCCTCAGTTCAAAACTTTCATGGCATTTTTCTTGAGGATTTAGAGAATTACAAATGAAACAAGACAAGGGAAAGACTGTGTTTGAGTGTAAAAAATATTTTCTCAACTTACATCTTGTCTCCATCTCCTAAATATAGATGAGAGGCACTTATTTCTTCAGCGGTTTTTTGAGGCTACAGATTAAGACGTCACAGTTAGTTAATCTGTGGTTAAACTATTTTGATAAAATACGGTTAAACTTCAAGATTAGCTAACCAAAGTTTAACTCTTAAACTAAGGTTAAACTAATCCATTTTAGTAAAAGCAAGCCCAGGCGTCAATTATTCAATTTCAGAGGGCCGAAAAGACTGACGAAATTTATAGTATATTATGGGACGGCCAAAATGACTGACTTGATAAGCTTATTTCAAAGCCTACCCCCCCCCCCCCGACTCAACCTTTAGAAATCTATTTCAGAGGGCCCCGCAATGGACTTGAAAAATTTGTTTCAGAGCCAACGGTGGCTCTAGGATATTATTGTTGGGGATCCGGAGGCTTCAAAATATTTGCCAGGGCCACCAGAAACTAAGCCAAACCCCTTTTGTTGATGCGCATATTTATGGACTAGCATTTTAACACAATAAGGACAACATAAACAGTTTAACAAAGATTAATTCGCACATGGAAACTCAAAATTTTCAAAAAAAAACATTTACATGTACTGATTTTGTGAATCTGGCCTGATTACCATACTTTCAAAATTTTAAGCACAGCCTATTCCAAAAATATTCAAGTGAATAGCAAAGATTCCCATTTTGCTCTCAAATTGCTTCTTTAGCATCTGACGAAAATGTTACAAAGAAGTTTAATTCCAATTGTCAAATTCGTATGATTACAAAACAAATATTCACCAGCAACTTGGAGAAGAAAAGAAATCTATCATCAGAGGAGCATGTTGAATGGAACAAACATATACATTAATGAAGATCTGAACAAAGAGGAGAATGAAATATTTTACAAATGCCGAATTATGAAGAAAGAAGGGAAAATTTCTGGAACATGGACAAACAATTTAAACGTAATATGTAAAACGAAGGATAAGAAAATGAAGTAAACAGTAACAGCTATTATATAAACCATCAATTTAATTATATTTTGTAATAACCTACTATTTATTTATTAGAAATCAATACTTAGCGTAACTTTCAATTTGATTTAAGATTTAAGATAATGTAATTCCAATTTTCTTTACAGGTGCCAGCTCGATAAGCTGAACAGCTTCTCTGGCTACCTAAATAAAAATACATACATACATACAACATTTAAAGAAAATTTATTCGCTTTTAACAATTCATTAATTTTTGCTTTTTTGCTAACTCACACTTCGAATAATTTATGTTATTGCCTTGCACAAACACATTGCTATCATCGGCACAATGAACAATGAGAGACTTTTCAGTTATAAATTGAACATCATTCTCATCAGGTAATTATACAGGAAGTTTGGAGACCAGACATTAGGATTCATTAATTCATTCCCTCTAACTAGACGGTATGATAATACACAGTAACGAAACTTTTTTTCACCATCTCTACGTTTAGAATACAGAAACTTGTGTACCATTTTTGTCATTTGTAGTAATAAAAAAAAACTAATCTGTTTTCGGTATAGATTTTTTAATGAAACAATGCTTCTCTCTTTTACAGATGATTTCATATTTCTAGACATAAGGACTGAATGTGATTTTTTTTTCTGAGACAAGTATTCAATAGGGAAAAGTGACATCAAAAAAATTATGACATCACTTTTCCCCATAGGATAACATGTCCTAGATAAAAAATCACATTAAGTCCTTTAGTCTACAAAAATGAAATCATCTGTAGTGCAGACCCTATTGGGTATACGCTATTGCTTACCACAGAATGCATGGTATCAACATTAATGAAAATCTATTAGGCCTTGCAACAGAATATTGCAAACATATTGTCTGTATGTTTATAAATATATTCCCAAATTGATTGCCAATTTGCTATTGACAGAATGTTCGCTTGAGGTAGTAACAAACAAAATAGTTAATATATTATTGAATGAGCTGGATATTGCTTCCCCTTGCTCTGGGGCATCTTGTGTGTCTGCCCATGTAAACACAATTCCCCTCATCTTGTCTCAGTAGTTGCATTGATTCATTTCTTGCTCCTGTTGTTTACTTTCTTTCGGCTTGATGTTGTTACCAGAAACAATCCATTCATACTAACAACATCATCAGCAGTGGCAAATGTAGTCGAGACTATTTTCTACATCGCAATAGATTTGCTTGCGAGGTACCATCAACACATGCACCCACACTAAGGGTATCTTTAAGTGCTGAAGTCTTCACAAGAATTTTTTCACTGCAGTCTGCAGTCTTTGGTTAAACACTGTGTACTCACCAAGTGGCCTAATTAAGGATTTTTTTGTTTGTTTACATTTTGCTAGTTCTCATATATGGGGCAAACAAAAAACTTTGCAATAAAGCCAGTAAGCTGTCTTATAGTACAAGTGATGCACATGTAAATTTAGGAATCGATCAGTTAAGTTTTCTTGGAGATTAGACAAATTACAGTGGATTTTTTACTAGAATCACCAAAGCTTTTGATTGTTGAATATAATTATTATGCTTGTAATTTCAAATCAAGATGTCTAATACTTAAATACAACATACATGCTATGCTGTAATTGACTTGGTTTCTAGTCCAAAATTTAACAATTTATGATTAACTAGGTCGCTTCACATGGCGCAAACGGTACACAGTGTACATGTATATGAAAACGAGCTCAGACAAGTTAGCCCTCAACACTTACAAAAGGCAGAGTGAACTTGAAAGAAAATGTTTTCTATAATGTGGGAATTCTTTTTGCCATTGATTTATAACAATAACATTGAATAACAAGATTATTACAATAAGTAAGAAAAACCTTTTGATATGAATACTGTACAATTCAAAAATTAATAAAGTATGATTACCCTAGCAGGAAGGAAGAATCAGCCACTACTTTATCCTGTCACACCTTTTGGCTCCCTCCAAATCACTTCCTACCTTTACCTACTTTAAACTAACTTTTAAAATTACATTAAATTTAAATTAAACCAACACAAATTCAATCTCTATCACCACCATTGTGTTTGATTTCTTTGATATTGTGCCCATTGCTAATTACAATAACATTGCATGCTGTCTTTATAGAGTTCCTAATATGGGAAAAGGTTGTGGTGAGGAGTCAAAGGTAGTTGTATGGATATTTGGAGTGGAGAGGAGAAAGGAGGGCAAAATACAAAAACAGAGGTCTTCTGACAGAAAATGTTCTTACTTTATTTTGGATTGTACTGTAGTTGCCAAATGACGTAACGCTAATGTTTTGAGCACAATTATTTGAAAATGAAACTTTTGTACTGTCTTTCAACTATGTTGCTTTTGCGTAATTTCGTCAGACACCAAAATATTTTAATATATCGCATAAGTCAACTTTGCCAGATCGAAGCTCTATGAAAGTCACATGGAATAACCTATTTCTCAGCCCCATCAAATGATTATGTGAAAAGGATACACTGCTGGGCCAAAACGTTTTTGTACTACTGCGAAATAAACTACTTGCATAATTTTGTCAGATGCGGTGTACAGTTCTTTGTGGTTTTCCTCAGTTGACAGCAATTTGATTGTATTTGAATACATTTTTTTCTGAAACACGTGCTATTTCCAAGCCAATGTCTTGATGTCACAGGAAACGTCAAGTGGCTCCTCCAAGGCACCAATGTATGGAGTAAAATGTATTCCCATAAAAAAAAATTGACAACGAATGATGTTACTTTGATTGTAACTACTTTAAATTATATAGTTGAAATTTAAGCATAGATAAATATATTCAGATGTCTTGTGCATGATAGTAATAGTCACCAAAGTGTTGGGATGTGTTGAGCAGACATCAAATTAAGCATTCATGACAAAATTACTCAATTAAATTAGTTGTCTTGTTGGTCAAAGATAATTTCATTGAACTGGTTTTTTTCTCATTAAATATCGTCAATGTTCATCTGTGCTTTTAGACTGGGAAGGAAACGGGATTTGGTAAATGTTCAAATGAGCGAGATGCTCACATTTTGGCCAAATTCACCCAATTTCTCAAGCTCAGAGCTACCACCAATGGCAAAATGCCAAATTTCCAGGGCAATTTCCGTAATTCTGGTTCAATTAGCATTGTCAGTTAATCATTATTTGTCCAGAAACATTGTTTATTTCTTATCTGTGGATTGTCTGAATGGAGAACTGGAATTGCTACAATGTACGATGCAGCATACCAATTGATTTTGCTCACTTCACTGGTTTGAATTCCCTGGGAAGTGGGCAATTGACATACAAACAGAAATAATGGATCAAACAGCTATCAATTTATGCAAAGGCTTTCTCCCTTAAGCCTGAAACTCCTGTCATTCTAGATGGTATAACTTGTTGAAACTCAACAACGTTCCACACTATATATAGTATAAAGAGCAGGAAATCGAAGTTTTGCCGAACATCAACTAACTTGAATGGACCATAAAGTGCAAAGGTAATGCTGCGACAAATTATCGGGTCGCAAGTGTTCACCACAGTCAAGCCAATGTCTCCCTTCCCCCCAAAGCTTCGCCTACCATTAAAGATGCACACTTTCAAACCATGGTAAATATCGTGCATAATAGCATCAGAATTGATTTTACGTTTACATTTAAACTAATCTTTATGGAGCCTGTTATATATAGGCAGTTGTAATGAAGGGTGCCCGGGCATGGTTGTGAATGTGTTAAGTGATGGGCTGTCATAAGATATTTGAACTGAATCAATATTGTCATGTTGTTCTATGAGCATGGCACGGCATCTCTTGTAAAGTAATTTAATATCAAATATGAACATATATATGCCGGCTCGTCCATCATATTTCAGCCAAGCCTTGTTTATCACAAACTTGGAGAACATAATAATATTATCTTGTTATTTTGCAGCAATACACTGATATGTTTGCCCAAGTTATCAACTTGTTATACAATCCTGTGTTTATTAAACCTGTAAGGTGAATTCAAAGGAATTATTAATATCCGAGACAGCACATGTTCCTGTCATCTACCTTTCAGCTTATTTTATCATTTTTGGAGAGAAGATTAGATTTTTGTTTTGTACTTTCTTTTGCAAGTTCCAATTTCATCCAAATATTTCACACTGTCTTCTGTGTGTCATAAACACAGTGTTATGAGGTTTCACTACCTCTGTAAACAGAACTTGTTTTTACACAGAAGGCAGTGTTTCTTAAATTTTGTAAGAACAAGATGAGCAAAAACCTCAATAGACCTAGCCAAGATGCTCTGTTAATTCTCATATGTTCGATGTACTAGATATATACTTTGATACAAAAGTTGAAGAAATTAATCAGTTTCCAGAAGCAGAGGGCTTCTTGCATATTGTGCATAAGTTCAACACATAATTTAAATGCTGTTTATCGTGCATCAGCTGCCCCATGAAAAATAATTATAGCGCTGGGAAGCTGTACCTTTGCTTGAGGTAGTTTTTTAGTAGTCAGATGGACAAAGGTTGTTGAAATTAAGTTTCTATATATAGCGGAACGATTTTCGCAGATCGTGCATGGAAAATTCAACTGGTAATTATGATTGAAAGTGCTGCTCAATGCGACTAGTATCTTCAGATGCCATTGTCTCCAATAGCTAAACGTTTTTTTTTTCTCGGGTGAAGATAGAGGGAAGGATACCTATCCAACCATGAGATAACCTACATAAATACCACATGAGATTTATCTACTGCTTTTTCTTATGGTATTATAAAGGTTTCAGGGTAAAATCTAATACCAGTTTGAACACGTTGCAGCAATGTGACACCGTCGCAATGTTTGTAAAAATTATGTCTTTGCGTTGCTGTGAA
The DNA here is from genome assembly GCA_026936325.1 of Platynereis dumerilii. Classification (NCBI taxonomy): domain Eukaryota; kingdom Metazoa; phylum Annelida; class Polychaeta; order Phyllodocida; family Nereididae; genus Platynereis; species Platynereis dumerilii. Next base: position 25,378,102 of record JAPTHN010000011.1, read on the forward strand.
GATAATGTTAGCACACAATGTTGTGGCAAAGTTTTCGCAATGTTGTGGGAAACGGCTATGTTATGTTCACATTGCGGGAAAGTAATTTCTACCATACATTATTATGACCAATAGACAGGCACTCAACTAATTAGCAACATCTTGTTTTCTTTGAGTGCCCCTTAATATCATTTGGGCAGCAACCTACAAAAATCTTAAACCATTACAAAAGAGAGCCCTCAATCTGCTTTTTTGTCCCAATCAAAAATATAACATAGAAGTTTGGCTTGCTCTCCAACAAGAAATATGACCTTTGCGAACACTAGCTTAAAAACAGGGTAGAAATATATATTCATACATATATTTAAGTCATATTTTAAAGAATTAGTCAAAAACTTCTGCTGAAATGCTAGATGGTCCGCTGCATGGTGAAATATGGCGATTACAATACTGCCCTACAAAGGTAAAGTACAGTAACTGACATTCTGTACTTCACCTTTGTAACCCCTACAGCTGAGAATGAAATCTTACAATTCCTAACTATATTGTGAAAATGTTTAGGACTAACTTAGGTAAAAGGGTTACTTTTGAATTTTCACAATTTCTGGTTCCCACCTTTATGGGAGGGAAGTACAAAGGTTAAGTACAGACAGACAGACAGACAGACAAACATTTTTATTTGGCCATTTGTACATACTACATAATAAGTTCATATCATATAGATTATCCAGTGGCCAAGGAGGCACTCACTAAGTCAGTTAGCCGACGCTATCGTGGGTGCCCCCTTGTCAAAGTTACAATGCAAATATTACTTAGTAAGTAGACATACATGTACAGGAAATGCAGTTACTGCACTTTACCTTTGTAGGGCAGAATAGACCTGCATATTTGCTGGCATTTGAACTACAAAATTTACGTTTTTGCCACAATTTCTCAAAAAAGTATTTCATATTTATGAGCAATAGTGTATAGGCCTGTCTCTATGTGAGGATTATTGTCTCATCATAAGATGTGTTCGTGCATATTTTCTTACTTTCGCTATGTTTTCACATCAAGTCCATTTCAATTTAAAAGCATCTTTTGCAAACCTACCTTTTTTTTTCAGAACATGAATATTGACAATGTGACGAACCATGCAAGAGAGATAGTAGGCCAACAGAGCAGATGCAAAGTTCACGCTCAAGAGAGAAATAGGATGTGCCTAAAAATAATACTTCGCTTCTGAAGAAGAAATCTTTGAACGTTTGTGCTCTTCCTCTGTCTTGTGACATGAACGCAAAATGAGCTTGTCATAGCTGTTTTGTTAGCTTATTTAATACAAAATTCCTGAATAATAATCAATCCTGCATCCTGTATTGGTGTACTTATTTGAGCAGCCTAATGTAGGCCTAAACATCTATTTTAGGAGAATGTTTATCCACAGAGGTACTTAGCATTATCTAGACCCAATTCGTAATCTGACATTTTGTTGAAAATGTGATGCTCAGTTCAGATGGATTCACATTGGCTAGAAGCTGGGGAATCTTACCAAGTATAAAATGACATCGAAGCTTGCAGCTACTTCACATACATGTGCATTGCAATGCTAAAGAATATGGAAGCCAGCTGTGAAACTGAGCTCTCACCTGACATCACTCTTCACTCTAAAAAATTTCAGACAAAATTGGTTTTTTAGATTCAAAATGGTTTTTTGAAAAACCGAATTTCAATGCAAAAAACCAACATGGATTTTTTTTAAAATCCATGTTGGTTTTGCATTGAAATTTGGTTTTTTTAAAAACCATTTTGAATCTAAAAAACCAATTTTGTCCCGACATTTTTTAGAGTGTTGACAGTTTTCAATTCGCAGTTCAAACCTCGTTGTGAAATCTGGTCAGTCAGCAATACTACAGCGAAAGTGACCAAACTATGACAAAAGCCTAAACTTTGGCTTTCTACTCATCTTCATTCAGCAGCTCTCTTGCTGTCAACTCAGGTTACACAACTCCTGGTGATGAAGTCCTTTCTTCAGGAGACTGGATGCCCAAGAATGCTTGTCCTGCAAATTGTCTGCCCTTTCAGGCCAGTGGTATGCCCCCAAGAAATTCTTGTCAACTACTGAGACACAAAAAACACCGGAGTCTGTCATACGATGTAGTGCAAATGGATTTCAAGAGATAATCACCCTTTTCAATGCTTTGACAGTTGTGGTGATATAAAAGAGATTTGAAGTATGTTTACAGCCAATCAAGTTAGGCTTGCTGCACATCGAGGGGCAAAATTTACATGAGATTTTACCCCCACTCCACAACCCATACAAATTTTGATGGGGACAATATTACTTTACCACTGATCAAGCTGATGTGAAATATGAGGAAAAGATGAAACTTCCCCTCGACATCCATGCAGCAGAATTCAAGACTCATGAAGAGTGTGGAAAAACAGAGACTGCAGATCCCATGACAAGCAAAGGAAATGGCAGCAGACTGCTTGAGTAAAAGTACTGTTCCTAAAGGACAAATGCCGGGAAAGAACTACAAATAAGCTGATGTAACCTTTAAGACATTCAGCAGCTGTCTTGCTGTCAACTCAGGTTACACAACCTCTGGTGATGAAGTCCTTTCTTCACGATATTGGATGCCCAGGAATGCTTGTCCTGCAAATTGTCTGCCCTTCCAACGTAGTGGTATGCCCCCAAGAAATTCTTGTCAACTGCTGAGAGATGATGGTCACCGAAAACTGACATGGTCATATAATAATCACTCACATAGTTCATGCCTATTTCTTTGGTCTCGGATGCAGATACAGGGAAGGACACCAATCCAACCATGGGATAACCTATAAACAAATCTAAAAAATTGTTTAGCAGGAAATTAACATATCAAGAGTCTGTAATCAGTGAATGACCTGCAGAATGTTTACTAGGTAATAATATCACAGGTTGTTCACCTGGAAAGAAGCTTTAGTCCGAATAATTAACACATATTTGCGATCTCATTATAGGTGGCGCAACGATCGGCGAATGAAGGCAGTGTTCTGAGCAGGTCCGTAAACATTCACGTTTTTTGCTAGAAATTTGTGTGTTTTTCCCTCCATTTCATTGCACAACATGATTTATACCATGTGAAACATAAGAATATTGTCTTTCAAGTGGTACCCATCATGTTGCCCTGTAATAAAATTGTATGAAGATATGAATTTGAAATACTACAATTCCCCCCTACTATTTTATGAGTTTGTGACTAACTTCAACATAAAATTTCATCACTCATAAACCGGGCATTCCCATGGTCAAAAATCTTTTTTTTAAATACTTGGTCATTCTGGAACTGGGAAAATAAGAATCAGAGCAATTTACAGTGAAAAAAAATTAAAAGCCTGGCTTTTATTAGGATTGGTCGTTCAGCAACAATTTCATTCATGAAAAGTGTAAACTGAAAAGACCATGGGAGTTGAGATTTTATCTTAGACCAGTAATGTTGGTATGCAAATTGAAGCTCCTTTTGAGACCTATCCAACCATGGCAATGAAAATGCACTACTGTACAAATTGACTAAGTTATGAGGAACCGCCTATTGGCGAAAATGGTTGGAATTTTAATTTTTGCTAAGAATGGAGGGGCCTTGAGAGACAACTAAGACTTGACCGATTTTCTTGAAATTTTTACAGGGTGATTTTTTCACTATTTCTCCTAAAAATGAGGGGGTGTGCGAATAGAAAATCAAAAATTTTATTTTTTGGGCCACCCTACTGTGCAGTGTACCATAGATTAAGGTTAAGTACTGCCCATCACAGTAAAACTTGCCTATATCTCATTCCTATACACCTCACAGAATTTATCATTATCAGAGCAAAACTTGGTTTATTCCAGCCTAAACACCTCACAAAGCACCTGTGTTGTGTGTAAATTTTCTACATCTGAGAGTTAGCCGAAAACTACATAGCAACCGCCAGCTCCAACCATCTCAGTCAATCTCAGCAACAGAATTTAATAATTTCATAGAAAAACTTGTTTGTATTCCATCCTGTACACCGCACAAAGCACCTGTGTTGTGTGTAAACTTTCTAAATCCCAGAGTTAGCAGAAAATTACATAGCAACCGCCAGCTCCAACCATCTCAGTCAATCTCAGCAACAAAATTTAATAATTCTATATCAAAACTGATTTGTATTCCATCCTGTACACTGCACAAAGCACCTGTGTTGTGTGTACATTTTCTAAATTCCAAGAGTTAGCAGAAAATTACATAGCAACTGTCAGCTCCAACCATCTCAGTCAATCTCAGCAACAGAATTTAATAATTTCATAGAAAAACTTGTTTGTATTCCATCCTGTACACCGCACAAAGCACCTGTGTTGTGTGTAAACTTTCTAAATCCCAGAGTTAGCAGAAAATTACATAGCAACCGCCAGCTCCAACCATCTCAGTCAATCTCAGCAACAAAATTTAATAATTCTATATCAAAACTGATTTGTATTCCATCCTGTACACTGCACAAAGCACCTGTGTTGTGTGTACATTTTCTAAATTCCAAGAGTTAGCAGAAAATTACATAGCAACTGTCAGCTCCAACCATCTCAGTCAATCTCAGCAACAGAATTTAATAATTTCATAGAAAAACTTGTTTGTATTCCATCCTGTACACTGCACAGAGCACCTGTGTTGTGTGTAAATTTTCTAAATCCCAGAGTTAGCTGAAAATTCCATAGCAACCGCCAGCTTCAACCATCTCAGTCAATCTCAGCAACAGAATTTAATAATCTCAGAGCAAAACTGGTTTGTATTCCATCCTGTACACCGCACAAAGCACCTGTGTTGTGTGTAAATTTTCTAAATCCGAGAGTTAGCCGAAAATTACATAGCAACCGCCAACTCCAACCATCTCAGTCAATCTCAGCAACAGAATTTAATAATTTCATAGCAAAACTTGTTTGTATTCCATCCTGTACACCGCACAAAGCACCTGTGTTGTGTGTAAATTTTCTAAATCCCAGAGTTAGCTGAAAATTATATAGCAACCGCCAGCCCCGACCATCTCAGTCAATCTCAGCAACAGAATTTAATAATTTCATAGAAAAACTTGTTTGTATTCCATCCTGTACACCGCACAAAGCACCTGTTTTGTGTGTAAATTTTCTAAATCCCAGAGTTAGCCGATAATTACATAGCAACCGCCAGCTCCAACCATCTCAGTCAATCTCAGCAACAGAATTTAATAATTTCATATCAAAACTTGTTTGTATTCCATCCTGTACACCGCACAAAGCACCTGTGTTGTGTAAATTTTCCAAATCCGAGAGTTAGCTGAAAATTACATAGCAACCGCCAGCTCCAACCATCTCAGTCAATCTCAGCAACAAAATTTAATAATTCTATATCAAAACTGATTTGTATTCCATCCTGTACACTGCACAAAGCACCTGTGTTGTGTGTAAATTTTCTAAATCCCAGAGTTAGCTGAAAATTATATAGCAACCGCCAGCTCCAACCATCTCAGTCAATCTCAGCAACAGAATTTAATAATTTCATAGCAAAACTGGTTTGTATTCCGCCCTGTACACCGCACAAAGCACCTGTGTTGTGTGTAAATTTTCTAAATCCCAGAGTTAGCTGAAAATTCCATAGCAACCGCCTACTCCAACCGTCTCAGTCAATCTCAGCAACAGAATTGAATAATTTCATAGAAAAACTTGTTTGTATTCCATCCTGTACACCGCACAAAGCACCTGTGTTGTGTGTAAATTTTCGAAATTCCGAGAGTTAGCAGAAAATTACATAGCAACCGCCAGCTCCAACCATCTCCGTCAATCTCAGCAATCAGAATTTAATAATAACATTGCAAAACTTGTTTGTATTCCATCCTGTACACCTCATAAAGAGCCTGTGTTGTGTGTAAATTGTCTAAACCTAAGAGTTACCCGAAAATTACATAGCAACTGCTAGCTCCAACCTGCTAAGTCAATCTCATAGATATGTAATATCCAAAAGCTAGCTGAAAATCACATAGCAACTGCTAGCTCCAACCATCTCAAGTCTATCTTATCAACAGAATATAATCATTATAATAAAACAATCTTGATCTGCCGATACTTATACGACATAACAACAACGTTGTAATAAAATATATTCTTGAACAATCTCTTATCTCTTTACAGAACGTAACCCAAAATGTCAGACTCCGAATCTGACCATGATGTCACCAATGATGCACAAAGATGGAAAGAAAGAAAAGACCCGGGCGCCAGAAAACTCAGCCTACGGAGTAGTGGCCAAGCAAACAACTCTAACACCCAACTTATCGCCAAAGAAACTAACGATGGAGAAGCTAAAGGAGAAGGCACTGAAGATATGCATGACTTACGTGAGGAACTAAACCAGGCTAAAGCCGACCTTCTTAAAACAAAATCTGAAAATCAGATGTTGAACAATAGACTATGTGAACTTGGTAAGGAGGTGGACACACTCTCCTATGAGTTAGCTAAATCGCAAGAGCTTCTAGAGGATGAGAAAATTTTTGCAGCCGACCTTCTGTTGAAATTCGATGAAAAACCAGGGGTAAAAGTGGCAACACCCAAAGTTCTATTTATCACGGACCGTGATAGTCAAATACTAACCAACCATGTCAAATCATCGAAACATGATTGCACTCTACTCGTCACTGAAAGTTTAGCGGACTTTGCAGATAGCCTGGAGACACAATCCACTGTGGATGATATCCTATCATACGACCATCTCATTTTTTTCTTAGGCACCGCTGATATTCTGAAAAATGAAGACGGCCACAAGGTCGCAAATCGCCTGACACGTACACTCAGAATAATGCAAGAAAAGATACAGCGACCAATTGCAGTGCTCAACCTCCCACCGATGGCAATTCACAAGCACATTTCTGCAATGGCTATAATAAACTCAAAACTAAATAGCACTGAAGTCAAAGGAATCCAGATCATCAACATCAAAAATGTTATGCGAACCTTTTTGAAAGAACAAATCATTGCAGAAGATGGCTTTTCATTGACCGAGACAGGAGTCAAAGCACTGGTTAAAGCTACTACTGATGAAATCAGTCCGGTCAGATCAGAGCATCAGGCGACCTCAGCAAGTAACCGCATTGTTGAAAAGGGCATCCCGGATGAGAATATCGAGGAAGTGTTTAGAATTCCAGAAGATGACGTAGGGCGTGTCATTGGTAACAAAGGTGTCACAGTGAGAAGCATCCAGGAAAAAAGTGGTACCAGTGTGAATATCCAATCGTACTCACGTAGGGGCGAAACAGTATCGGCAGCATTTATAACTGGCAACTATCGACTGAGAACCGTTGCCAAAAGGGAAATTCGTCACCACTTAGCCATGAAGCTGGAGAAGGGACAAAAGCGCTCTGCAAGTGAAAGGGCATCGCCACCGCCCAAATCAAATAGATGACAATTAAATATAAGCTGACCAAGTATGATGCCGACCTATTGAATGTAAATAGTAAAATTTCTAAAGCATATCCAAGTATGTTTACTCATTCTGTTAACTCGTGTCATGATAGCTCTATTTTGACAACCTGGCGCCTCACAAACACAGATTCATGTAGAGAAATGGGTTCTCAGAATCTGAAGTCCTCTGGTGTAGTCGATGGTAGCTCTCCTCAATCTATTGTTGCAGGCTCGAATTTGGTTACTTGGCTTGTGGTAGACCCGATGAATTGGTCAAATAAACCATCAAATGGCAACCCAAACTCTGATAAAGGTGTCAAGCGGGGTCTTGAGACATCCGGATGGAAGTCAATTGATACAGATAACTGGGTGTCTTCGGCAGAGCCTGGTAAAGTTGTTTAGAAGAATAAAGGAAAAAATCTGTGGCAAGAGTGGGAAATTGAAGATTTTGATTATCATGATTGGTACACAAATAGAGCAAACCGGCAAACAAAGAAGGGTAACAGAATCAATCTGAGTCTCTGGAATGCTTGGAGTCTGAGAAACAAAATAGATCTCGTAGCCGATTACAGCTGTGAACACAATCTTGACATCCTGCTTTTTACTGTATGCTGGATTAAAGAAGATGAATCCTTTCTTCGAGCCGAACTGGAAAGGGATGGGCTATACAAATTCATATCAACTCCTCGTCCAGATAGGACAGGAGGAGGTGTTGGGTGCTTGCACAAAGGTCACCTAAACATAACCAAACTTGAAACTAAGCCAAGTGTAACTTTCGAACATCTGGCTTTAGACATCAAACCAAATGTCACAGTGCTTTTGGTCTATTGACCGGAGCCTTCTCAAAGAAATAGATACCAAATGTCAGACTTCTTCAATGAGCTCTCTGAATTGTTAGCTAGTTTCCAAACGGACAAAAAAGAAATTATTGTTGCTGGGGATTTCAACTTCCATATAAATAAACCAAACAACAGTCGTACCCAGAAGTTCCTGGAAATTCTAGAAACCTTCGAATTGACTCAGCATATTGATGAACCAACACACAAGGCAGGAAATACCCTAGATCTTATAATTACCCGCAAAAACAGCAAGATCTTGAAATACTGTAAAGTAGATGAACTGATATCAGACCACAACTCGGTGCTAGCGGAACTCGATCTTACTAAACCAAAGAAACTGGTGAAAAAGATCAAATATAGGAAAACAAGAAACATTAAACTTGATATTGAACAGCACATCACAAAAGCTATGGAGCATGTCAAATTAAAGACTGATAAAAACAGACTAAACAGCTTGATATCATCATATGAAGCAACTCGGTCCATTCTAGACAAACATGCCCCGGAAATTGAAAAGGCAATAACGATCAGGGATCCCACCCCATGGAACACTGAAGATATAAAAGCAGCCAAAATAGCCAAACGAAAAGCAGAAAAGAAATGGAGAAGAACGAAGCTAGAGTCAGACTTTGAAGTCTTCAAAGAAAAGAGAAACAACTTAAACACAACGCTAGAAAACTGCAAGAAAAATTACTTATCTAAGAAAATCATAGAGCATAAGAGTAACCCAAAAGCACTGTACAAGATTTTGAATTCGGTGCTTCACAGGAAAGGAGAACTACCTCTACCAGCCAACAAAGATGACCACAAACTTGCATCTGATTTTTTCAGACTTTTTTGAAGACAAAATTGACAAGATATTTACAAAACTTGATCAGGCAGAAGATAACGTGCAAACAACCATCCCACATACCTTCAAAGGTCTACCACTGTCACACTTCTCGAGACTCAGCATAGCGGAGGTCCGGAAAATTATTAATGGAATGCACCCAAACACTCTACAATCAATCCCCTCCCGACATGGCTAATCGAAGAATGCCTAGAGCAATTCCTACCAGTCATCACCGAGTTTGTAAATCTCTCCTTGAAGATTGGGATTATGCCTGACTCCCTTAAGCATGCAATAATTAAACCACACTTGAAAAAACTGAACAGTGACCTGGTACTTAAAAACTACAGACCAGTGTCAAATCTCAAGTTTCTCAGCAAAATAGTTGAGAGTGCAGTGATCACGCAGTACACCGCACATTTGACCAAAAATAACCTACTAGACTCCAAACAATTGGCATATAAGTCGAACCACAGCACTGAAACCTGACAAAGGTACAGTGGGTTGAAAAAGTATACACCCCCCTGGAGTGGTCTTCCAATTTTCTGTCATATCTTCCGTCAGAAATGCATCATCAATCCCATACTACATGCTCATACTGACCTCTCTTGTAACCTATATTCACCATAAAATTCTGGGTGGTAAGTCATGGACGAGTAGAAAAAAATAATTCATTGAAAATCAGTGTTGCAAAAGTATACACCCCCTTCATGTAGTGAGATTGTATGCTGCTATAAAAAGTTTCCAGCTTCTGGAAGTCCAAGAGAGCATTATGTGAATGATTATCTATATTATTTAAGCAGTTAGTGCTGTTTTAAGTAATTTTTTAGAAACTTCCATCTTGTGTAGACTGGTTCTAAATATGTATTCTAGGTGCCAGTTTCGCCTGTCATACAAGAACCAGCTTCTCAGATAAATGAGAAAAATTCAAGGAAATGAGCTGGACAAGTGTATACTTACCCTGATAGCACCCAAGACACTTTCCGGTTTGATGTCTTTGAAAGAACTAAAAAATGAGTATGATCAAAATTTTTGATAATTTTCATATTATATCACAAATTGGGAGATGAGAAAACATATCCCTCAAACTTGATTGAGCATTATCAATCGCACCTACTTTATATTCGTAGCTGATAGAACCGTACATGGATAATTGCATTATTGAAAACACATATTAAAAGACACAAGACATCAAATGGGAGAGGGCCAAAACTAAGCATCGCCGCAGGTTCCTATGACCATATGTATTTTAAAATTCTGTTGCAGATACTGAAATGAAACTTTTTCTAGGTTGTATTGAGGTGTGTCCCTGCCTCTCCAGCCCTTTTCTTGCTTTTTGGGGGCTTCCCAAGGAAAGAGTATCCCAACACCTTTTGTCAGGTACAAATGTCAGTTCATTCTGACACTGTTCTTGGGGATGCTGATGTGTAATTAGGGCTCAAAATATATTTGTTCCCCATTCAACCTCTAAAATTCTCAAATGCACCTTATCAACATCATTAAATATCTGTTTTATTTTCATATTGAATTTTTTACAGTTTTTATTTACAGTAGGTTGACTTTGTGATATTTTCCATCCACAGTCGACCACAGAAGTTACAGAAATTGGATAAAACAATCCAAGATGTTAAAAACTAATCAGAGATCATCTATTTATGTCATAATTTTACCTTTTTAGGTACATCATTATTGTCACTGAAAAAACATCAACAAATTACAAGGGGTGTATACTTTTGCAACACTAATTTTTGCTTGTTTAATTTTTTCTACTCTTCCATGACTTACCACCAAGAATTTTATGGTGAATATAGGTTACAAGAGAGGTCAGTATGAGCATGTAGAACTATGGGATTGATGATGCATTTCTGACGGAAGATATGACAGAAAATTGGAAGACCACTCCAGGGGGGTGTATACTTTTTCAACCCACTGTACATAATGATATCATGGAAAACGGCAACAAAGGTGAAATAACAATGCTTGTACTTCTTGACCTGTCGGCAGCATTTGACACAATTGATCATGAGATCCTCTTGAAAAGACTAGAAAATGTGTATGGTATAAAAGGAAGTGCTCTACACTGGTTCCAGACATATTTATCAGACATAACACAGGCAGTTGTGGTAAAAGAAGCCATGTCTAATCCGAAACCGCTCAAATTTGGTGTACCTCAAGGATCTAAGCTGGGTCCAATTCTGTTTAATTCCTATATTGCACCGCTTAGCAATGTAGCTATGAGACACAACGTTGAGGACCAGAAATGCTGATGATGAACAACTTATACTCTCCTACAAACCCAACAACACAGAGGTTCAAGCAGCACGAGTCAAGATGGAGCTATGCATAAACGAAATCAGAGATTTCCTGCACCAAAATAAGCTCTGTAACAATGGTGAAAAAACTGAAGTAATTATTTTTGGTACAAAGCAAATGCACGAAAAACTAGCAGTTGACTCTCTAAAGGTTGATAATGTAGAGATCAAATTTGCCAGCCATGTGAGAAATTTAGGAGTTATTTTTGATAACTGGATGACGTCTGAAAGACAAGTAAACAAAATGTGCAAATCAGTCTACTTCAACATAAGGAACATCTCATTCATCAAAAAGAGTTTAAGCAAAGAAAACTTGAGAACCATTGTTAATGCACTGGTAACTCCCCACCTTGATTACTGCAACGGACTTCTACATGGAGTTGCAAGTAAGAACCTGAAAAAACTTCAAAGTGGCACAAAACTCAGCTGTGAGGCTGATTGAGAATCTACACAAAAGAGACCACATCACGCAGAAAAGAAAAGAATTACACTGGTTGCCAATTAAAGCTAGAATTGAATACAAGATACTGTCACTAACTTGGAGAATACTAAACAACCAGGCACCAACCTACGTGACAAATCTCATTTCAAAAAAACAAGAGCCACAAACTCTTCGGAGCTCAGACAGAAATTTCCTTGAAATACCCTCAACTAGATTAAACAACAGTTGGGGTGATAGGGCTTTTAGCAGGGTGAGTCCGACGCTCTGGAATAACCTTCCTGAGCACATAAAACAACTAGATACAATAGAATCTTTTAAGAGAAAGCTGAAAACTCATCTCTTCAAGAAATACTATTAACAAACAAGACTGAAGCGCCGATGAGCAAGATACTTGGAATTGGCGCTATATAAATTATTATTATTATCATTATTATTATTATCTCATGGTGAATATTTGGCTAATATCACAAAAAAAGAAGAAGATTAGATTAGTAGGGAATAAAGTGGACCATTTATAAAGGACAAAGGAATTATTGCTGAGAAATATAGGCATGCTTAGTTTTACATATTTTAGGTACACCTTATTCTGCAAAACTGACAATCAATCCAACACCTAAACATTAATAACCCATTTTTGTAGGAACATCTCAGATCTGTGTTAAAAGCTCCAAATGAAGAAATACTTTACATGGGAAGTCCCTAACTTATTGGCCATAAAGCATCAGCAAAGTGCTTTGTCATCAATTTATGTGTACTACAGTGGTGTAGCTACATGAGTTTCTGGAGGGGGCCAAGAGGAAGTTGGACTTGCAGAGATACTTTCCTTATGGTAGGAGTACCTTCCTGATTGACCTCCAATATTAGGAGGGTGTTAATACCACAGAGGAGGTGTCTGTGAGTACAAATTTAAGATCAAGTATATATTGCCCTCTCTTGATATGGAAGTAGCTACACCCCCATAGCATCAAGGTCATGGTTGAGTGAGCAGGTGCTTGGTGTTCATGGTCGAGTGATCGGGGACCATATCCAAAGCACACCTGGAGCATAATTATCCCATAGAAGCTCATAGAGATTTCCTTCAGAAAATTGGTTAAATATAAGTACTGAATATGTATATAAAGATTTGGGATGATATAATAGATGTGGCCAAACAACACTGTATGAAAATATTATATATTCAACTCCTCACAACTCCTGTGATTTTCATAAGCACATGAAAGGTGTAATAATCCAAATATGCAACCCAGCATTAGTTTGTTGTTATAGAAATAGTAATTTCATGTTCCTGACAAAGATTTTAAAGGGCTTCTCATTGCCTGGTTTGCTGTCTGTGTTTGTAACACCTGTAATTAGGCATGTCTAATAATGAGGTAACTAAATGTGAAATCACAGTTGGTACATTGGAGGTATATGTTACTGCACATGCATAACAAATCAACAGAATATTATAAAAATAAAATATGTGTTTGAAGAAATTTCATATTTCATGCAAAGCTTCCTACAATTCTTTTTTAAAAGAATTTCTTGTTATTTAATTAATTGCAACATTTCAGTCCCTAATGCCACAACACTCGATATATTGAGCTTTGTATGCCTATAAAAATACCATATATCTTCCTCCTTATTATTTTTGTTTATCAGACTATCTGCAACCCTTATTGAGTAGAGCAGAGGGGTATTCATTTAACCATTATTATATATTGCAGTAAAATTGTAATATAATGTGGAATGTATGGTCAGGAGACACTCTTATTGTTCAAATTGGAAGCTGGAAAGAGCGCCACATTGAAATGACAGTAGTTTGTGACTATTTGATTTCATTTGTTATATAGGTGGTAGCTTTAATTACTTAGAAAATCTTATTATCAAATGTAGCATTTCATATTGTCCTCACATTTTATCAGCAAGGAAATATGACTGCTGAAGTATTTTTGTTTTACTATAGATACTATGTGACTGATTTTTATATGACCCTGTTCAGTGACCATCATCTCTCAGCAGTTGACAAGAATTTCTTGGGGGCACACCACTACGTTGGAATGGCAGACAATTTGCAGGACAAGCATTCTTGGACATCCAATATCCTGAAGAGAGGACTTCATCACCAGGAGTTGTGTAACCTGAGTTGACAGCAAGACAGCTGCTGAATGGAGATGAGTAGAAGGGCAAAGTTTAGACCTTTTTCATACTATTTCCTATTTAAAAAAAGACAGAAGGCTGTTATGCACTAGAGTGGGCACTTTGAAAACAATCAAAATCCCATTAATCTTAGAAGGAGATGACAAAGATGAGTCCGCATTTTAGAAAGTGCCAGAGACCAGCCAACACGTCTTTTACGTCCTTTATGCCTCATGATTAACCATAGATTCAAAATTAACATTCTTCACCATGATCTAACATCAACCTTTAACAATGTACTTGCTGCAGTATGCACTGTTTGAGGGCATGAATTGCTGTGTGTCTGCCCAGCAAGCTCTAACATTTAACATAATTATACAGTCTGTTTGTCTAATCGATGTTATAAAAACCATTTCAGACCAAAGTAACATTTTGAAATATTCTTTTAATATTACATGTTAAAGTTCTTGCTGGCTGCTAATTTTTCAAAATATTATATCATTGATGTCTATGATTGATGTTGATAGACAAGACATAATGCAGTAATCTTTTTAAAAGTTGACACTGACAAAAGAAAGCCTTGCTTTGATAATGAATCATTACAAAAGACATCAGCAAATCCCATTTATTAGAATGGACATTATGCTGGTAGTTGTAAATGTCCATTTGACATATATATATAGAAGAATGATAGAAGGGTTTATTCCAGCACACAATGGTTTGCAGGCTTGTATGTATATTTAAAATGGGATATACCTTCAGATGTAACTTAATTACAGTGTAGTCAAAATTTATCTGGGAACCTTTTACAAGGTTTCAAAAGGCAGGAAATGCAGTCTAAGCCCTGGAAGTCTCATCACTGTCTTAAAGGTTACATCAGCTTATTTGTAGTTCTTTCCCGGCATTTGTCCTTTTAGGAACAGTACTTTTACCCAAGCAGTCTGCTGCCATTTCCTTTGCTTGTCGTGGGATCTGCAATCTCTGCAGAGTCCCCAGCAAGTTGCTTTGAAATCCTTTTTCCAATCTCTCCATGAGTCTTGAATTCTGCTGCATGGATGTGGAGGGGAAGTTTCATCTTTTCCTCATAAAATTCACATCAACTTCATCATTGGGAATTTAATATTGTCCCCATCTAAACTTTTTTGGGGTTGTGGAGTAAAATCGTATATAAATTTTGCCCCTTGAAGTGCAACAAGCCTAACTTGATTGGCTGTAACCATGCTTCTATCCATTTTATACTACCACAGCTGTTAAAGCATTGAAAAGGTTGCTTATCACTTGAAATCCATTTGCATTGAATGCATGAACACCAAATGACAGACATTTTTTTGTCTCTCGGTAGTTTACAAGAATTCTTGGATTCTTGGGGGGGGGAGGGTGCCGGTGGCCTGCAAGGGCACACAATTTGCAGGGCATGCATACTTTGACATCCAATATCCTGAAGAAAGGACTTCATCACCAGGAGTTGTGTAACCTGAGTTGACAGAAAGAGAGCTGCTGAATGAAGATGAGCAGAAAGCCAAAGTAAAGGCTTTTCTCATAGTTTGGTCACTTTCACTGTAGTATTGCTGACCATCGAAATTTCACTGCAAGTTTTAAACCTCTAAATTGAAACGTTTTAAAAGTGATGTCAGGTGAGAGCTCAGTTTCACAGCTGACTTCCATATTCTTTAGCATTGCAATGCACATGTATGTGAAGTAGCTGCAAGCTTCGATGTCATTTTATACTTGGTAAGATTTCCCAACCAATGTGAATCCATCTGAACTGAGCATCACAGTTTCAACACAATGTCAGATTAAAAATTGGGTAGAGATAACGGGCAGATTTCATAAAATATTGCAAAATGACTTACCACTAGTTACATTAGCACAATTCTGATCTTGCAGTTACATTGGCAGTTACATTAGCAAGAAAAAAAACAGCTACCACTCCAAGTTGTTTATGTTGTTGGTGATCTATAAATAATGCACATTTTTCAATAAAATTTTAGAATTTCATATTTTAGATTTGCTTAGATAGCAAAAAAACTGAGAAATTTATTTGTAGAAGTTGCTAATGTAACATCAGTGTCCACTGAGACAGAATGGAGTTACATTAGCAGTCTCTTTTATTTTTCCTTTTTAAGAGTAGTTTATAGTTATGAATACAATTGCAAATGGTTCAAAACAAGTCTTTTAAATGTATTTTATCAATCACATATCATTATATTTTGCTAAAGTGTTTTCTGTTGATTCTACAAAGTGCCAAAGTGAGCCTGTCAGATGACCAGTAAGTTTTACCATCCATTATTGTCCTTATTAGAGATAAGAGCAAAAAAGTTGCATATTGATGGATTTTATTATGGATATTTATTCTTTAGCTCACTCATTTGGTAATGGGTTCACATGCTTCAGGAAGCAACAAATAAGTAATAAAACAGGAGGGGCAGTTTAAGATACTCTGTGAGCACATTTTCGTGAAATCTGCCCTTGCTAAATAGGCCTACTGTTCTCTGTAGATACACAGTCTCTATTATATGACTGCTCAAATAATAACACCCATACAGGATGCAGGATTAATTCATCAATTATGTTGCTGTAATACACATTATTATTCAGGAATTGTGTATTAAATAAGCTGACACAACAGCTATGACAAGCTCCTTTTGCGTTCATGTCATAAGACAGAAGTAGAGCACACACGTTCAAAGGTTTCTTCTTTGGAAGTGAAGCGTTATTTTTAGGCAGAGCCTATTTCTCTGTTGAGCATTGAACTTTGCATCTGCACTGTTGGCCTACTATCTCTGTTGCCTGGTTGCTCAGATTGTCAATATTAGCGTGCTCTAAACTAAGGCAGGTCGGCAAAAGATGCTTTTAAATTTAATATGGACCGGATGTGAAAACATAGCACAGGTAAGAAAATACCTGCTATCACATTTTATGATTAGACGATAATCCTCAGAGATAGGCCTATATATATACTATTGCTCATAAATATAATTAACTACAATTTATACCCTAATCATAATTCTCGGCGATCGATTTTGTTTGAGCTCGGGCCTTGCGGAATCAATAATGACAGACCTAGAAGTTGGCAAATATGCAACCTAAATTATTTATCTTCATGGCATGGGCGATTATTATTCGCTGATTTCAGGATATATACTCCGTCTGTAGCCAAATAACCGTTTTTGCAGGGGGCGGAAATCCAATTCCTGAATCTTAGAAGAGCCAGAACATCAGCTGACTTCTGACCTAATTCCATGACCCGGTTATACAATGATGCAAGACATTGCACTTTCTTTGAGAAGGGGGGGCTTGAAAAAATTTGTCCAAAAAAAATTTAAAAAAAAAAAAAATTTTCAAAAAAAAAAAAAAAAAATTCCGAAAAACCCAAAAATTCCGAAAAACCAAAAATTCCGAAAAACCAAAAAATTTCGAAAAATCCAAAAATCTCCGAAAAACCCAAAAATGTAAAAAAAAAAAAATTTTTCCAAAAAAAAAAAAAATTTCCGAAAAACCAAAAAATCCCGAAAAACCAAAACTTTTCCAAAATAAAAAATAAAATCCATAAATCACAAAAAATTTGTAAAATAAAAATGTTTACACGCATGTACCACTGATATCCCCTTTCATGAAATATCTAAAATCATGTAGCAGCGCCACATGTGATATACCAAATTTGTACTTTTAGGCTCTATAGCGTTGTGACTTGAAAAATCAACAATGCAATGGGACATAAGATGGTTAAAAGACATCAAAATGCTAAACCAACTCCAACAGGGCCATGTCTTATGGTTTTGAGACATAGAGAAAATGCAAAGATTAGTTGTAAACGCAAGTGAACTATACAGAGTTTAGGCTGAAGGCTACTAAGTCAAATCGCACTAGGTCAAATTTAGATATATTTAGCAATGCTATTGCTGGGTGATATGCAGAATTGCGCAACAAAATCTTTCTTAACTCCAGAGTTTGAAATTCTAAAAACTCACCGGGAAAGTAGTCATTTGCTGACTAATTATTGAGAAAAATGGGCTAAAGTTCAATACATATATTAAGGATAAGCCTAAGTTGTTCCAGTTTCAAGGTTTACTGAAAGAAATCATTGTATTATAACTGCTGCCATGACAGCACATGCAGTGGCGTGTTTGGGGGGGGGGGTAATGGACCACGGCCCCCTCAGGCCCAAAATTAACATGGAAGAGATAGGAAACGCCGTGGAGTGGCCCATATTTATTTCTAGATACGCCCCTGGTCACATCGCCCAAAGGCACACAACGTAAACATAACATTGCCAATTGGTGGAGGGTTCGTCTATTGCCAACGTTGAAATTTGTGATAGAAATTATGTTATCACAACGTTGAGATTTTTAAAAAAAATAGCCACAACATCACATGCTGACATTGACAATGCTTTATAACACAGCAAAAACGGAGCCACAACGTCCCGTGCAAATGTCGTATCTTTGACATTGCTTCACAACATTGTGACATCATTTCTACCAAACAATTCTTCATAATTTTAACCAACATGCTCACGTTGCCAGAACGTTGCTAGATGTGCTTGCAGTCAAAATTTATTTGAAGGTGCTAATTCAGACAAAAACAAATCAAAATTGTACTGAATGGGGTTAGACCACATACAGAACATCCATATGGCTTTCTCTAGTGTGTAGTTTCATATTTATGTCACAGCTTACTTTTGTGGTCAATTTTTGCCAAGAAACAGAACATCCATATGGTTTCCCTCCAGCATGTATACTCATGTATGCATTCATGACACAAACATTTTAACACAATTAGAACATATTTATGTTTAACTATTCGACCCATTGTTATCATATTTAATTGCCTGCAGTCTGAAATAGTTGCAGACGCCTCATATAGATCTAGCAGACAACTTGTAATTAAGTTCCGCAGTTAAGAAAGAAAGAATATTTTTTTCACTGACACCGTATTGTGTCATGCTTGCCTAGCTGTGATATTACAAAATATATTCCAATTTGAACTTTTTAGCATTTAGGTTAGCATACTGCAGCCCAGCTTGTGATTACAGTTCACTTGCTTTTACAACCAATCACAGTCAAGTTTGACATTTTTCTCAAATAAAAGACATAACGCCTCTTAAACCCCGCCCCCCCCCTCCTTTTTAAAATTTTTATTTTGGAAGAAAGAGTATTTTTTGCAGATTCTAGCAGCGTTTAGATCATACAGATCGGTTAAGTAGAAGCTGAGATATGCACTGTTTTCCATCAGAAACTCTGATTTTCTCCATCTCAAAATATTATAGATTCGGTCAAAATCACCCTTGTTAACTACAATTTATACCCTAATCATAATTCTCGGCGATCGATTTTGTTTGAGCTCGGGCCTTGCGGAATCAATAATGACAGACCTAGAAGTTGGCAAATATGCAACCTAAATTATTTATCTTCATGGCATGGGCGATTATTATTCGCTGATTTCAGGATATATACTCCGTCTGTAGCCAAATAACCGTTTTTGCAGGGGGCGGAAATCCAACTCCTGAATCTTAGAAGAGCCAGAACATCAGCTGACTTCTGACCTAATTCCATGACCCGGTTATACAATGATGCAAGACATTGCACTTTCAAACTAAACGGATATCTTGAAGCTGTCATTGGTGCGGCTGGTAAGAAATAATGATAATAATAATAATAATAATAATAGTAATTTGTATAGCACCCCTTCCAGTACACTGCTCAGAAGTGCTTGCTTCCTAATGTAATGCAATTTAAACGTCGCGGATGTAAATAAAAGTGCCATAAAAAAAGTGAGATAAATTGAATGATCAAAATTAAGGGCTAGAGCAGATACTGTAAGAGTAAGGGGAAATTGAAGGGGCAAGATGCAACACACACAATATAAATGATTATCTTTTTGTTTCAAAAAAAAAAAAAAAAATTGAGTCCAACACTTTTTGCCAAAATTTTGCAGGAAAACGCCAATATCTCATAAACTAAAAGAGGTATCAGTATCTGGGTTTGACCTTTCTTTTGACAGTTTGTATTTCTATCTTTTTGTGTCAAACATTTTGCAAATTTCTGAAAGGGCAAGTCATGGCGATGATGTAAATAAATTTTTTCAAAATATTTATATCGGAAAAAGTTTCTAAGAAAATGCTTTGATACTGCACAAATCCGTTCCCAAAACAAAACGACCAAGCAAAAAAAAATAGGGTTGGCTCAACCTGAACGATTCCCCTACTTATGCGTTTTACCCCCCAAAAATAGTCAAAAATAAGGGGTAAAAAAAATTTAAACTGTATTTGGAATTTAAAAGCTACCTGTACATGAAAATTCTTTGCAAAAGGACAATAGCAGCACTTTTTCCATGCCGAGATCATAACCGACAGCAACGCTATGAGCAAAAGAGTGAAAAACATGCATTTCGCAATTTCCTTCATAATTTAAAAACCACAATGGGGATTTTGACAAAAATTTGTGAGAAAAAACTCCAAAAGTGTTTTGTTGTCTCTGTAAGATTTGGAAATTCTAGCTTGAACTGTCACCGAGTTACTGATTTTTCAATATGGTATGCTGAAGAGCCCCCTAGTGGCCAAAATCAATTTGGATGATCCCAGTAAAAATGTTTCATAATATAACTGGTCAAGATCAGCAGAGCAGTCACTCACAGGAAGAACAGGAAAACAAACTCATTTCTAAATACAAGAAATGCGTAAAACCTCCATTTTGGCATTTTTCTATAAAAAATTATCACATCTCGCCAAAATAGGTTAGAAGCCTGGAGATTGTTTCAAAAGACTCTTTAAAGATGGATTCATATATCTATTGGAAAAAATGTGTACTTTAAGAGGGAAAGATTTTGAATGGTGGCCATCTTTAGAAAAGTAGTGCCTCTTGGGGACCCTTAAGCATATATAGCACAGATCTCCTTTGATGTTCCATAACACCCTGTTTGCCCACTAACTCCTGCTAATGGCCAGGTTCTCGTGCTAAATCGTTCCAACAGAGATAATTCCCATTTTAAACTCCTACAACTTCTACCAACTGGCACCCAGATAATCTACCAACTGGCCATGTTAGAGTTGTTACAGCTTGATGTCTTTCTTTGTCTAAATCCTAAAAATTAAAATATTATGGGAAGAATTGCCTTATGATTTAATCTTAGATGAAAGTAGATGTCATAGAACTGCTGGAATGCTGGGGGGGGGGGCGAGTTCCACAATCTAGCTATCGGTTTTGTAGATTTAATCTTTAAATTTTTGACTAGCACTCTTTTTAAACCGGTATTTTATGTAGATTATAGCAGTGTTTAGATCATTCAGATTGGTCTAAAAGAAGTGGAAATATGCTCTGTTTTCAATCCCAAAGTCTGATTCTCTTCTTCTATATTATTGATTCGGTTGACACTTGTCAACTACAATAGAAATGTTATAGTTCATTACGATTTAATGTTTTTTTAAACATATGTCTTTGGATTCCAGCCGGTGCCTATTTCTTTGCTTTGGCTTTTACATATTAGATCCAGGATCATTCTTATGTAACGTCTTCTGCCAATCTAATTTCGCAATTGAAATTTAGAGAGGCCTACAGTTTACGAGTGTTGCTGAAAAATGCATTGGATTTTGGAAGACGTTGTTGATTTACCAAGAAATTGAACTCTTATTCTGGCCAAGACAACACAACCTTTATGGCAAGCAGATCAACCATCCCACGCTCCGTTACTTTGTTCCTAGTTAAACCTACTGAATAATAATGTAAGTAGCATTGTGTTTGCAGGGGTAAGTGTAAATTGTAGTTTTCGGTCGAACTGGTAATAATAATAATAATAATAATAATAATAATAACTTAATATAGCGCTAATTCCAGTAAACTGCTCAATAGCGCTGCTCAGAAGAGCTCAGGGGTAGAATTGTTTAAACAAGTGAGTTTTAAGGTTATTCTTGAAACTTTCCAAAGTGTTAATTGTTCTCAATTTTTCTGGCAAACTATTCCAGAGTTTTGGGGCTGCATATGAGAAAGCTCTGTCCTCAAACTTATTTTTGTTGCATTGGATAGGTTCTGCTAGCAGGTGTCTATGATTGCTTCTCAGATTGTGGTCTTGCTGGGGTTTGGCTTGAATAAGTTCTTGAATGTACAATGGGGCTTGGGAATTCATTGCTTTCCATGTGATCATCAACAATTTGAACTGAATCTTGCTGGAATCGGTAGCCAATGTAGTTGCTTTCTACTAAGACTTACACTGTCATGTCTTTTCAATCTTTCAATCAATCGAACAGCTGAGTTTTGGGCAACTTGAAGCTTATTCATCAAACGGCTGGTTGTGCCATACAAGAGTCCATTTCCGTAGTCAAGGTGAGGGGTGACAAGAGCATTCACAGCTGTTTTAACCGTTTCTTTGTCTAGATTCTTTCGAAGTTTTGAAATGTTTCTCAAATTGAAGAAGGCATTACGGCACATCTTGTTGATTTGTCTTTCCATTGTCATATTTTTGTCGAATAGCACTCCAAGATTTCTGACATGATCAGCAGTTTTGATTTCAACATTGTCCACATTGATTGATGACACTTGCAGTTTCTTCAACTGACCAGGAGCACCAATTAGAAGAAGTTCAGTTTTGTCACCATTATTGCACAACTTGTTATTGTGCAAGAAGTCCCTGATTTCTGCAACACATTTTTCCATTTTCCGTACAGCTTGCTCTTGATTTAAAAAGGTTGGCTTGAAAGAAAGAATAAGTTGTTCATCATCCGCATACTTTTGATCATTCACTTGGTTTCTTTGTGCAACCTCACTTACTGGGGCAATGTACGAATTGAATAGAATTGGACCAAGTTTTGAGCCTTGTGGCACCCCATACTTGAGTGGAAGTTTGCTTGATGTTGTGTCATTTATCGTTACAGACTGTGATCGTTCCGAAATATATTTCAGTGCTGAGCTATGCACACCATATCTGTTTTGCAGCCTATCCAGCAGAATGTCATGATCAATTGTATCAAATGCAGCTGACAGGTCCAGCAATACCAACATCGTCACCTCTCCTTTGCTCAAATTAAGCATTATATCATTGTGGATCCTTGTTAAGAGAGTTTCTGTACTATGAAACTGGTTGTAGGCTGATTGCTTTTCATCATCAAGTTTGTTTCGTGAGAGATGATCAACATACTGTTTGATTACGGCACTTTCAATTAGTTTGCCAAGAAATGAAAGGTTAGAGACAGGTCGGTAATTCTTTGTGTTAAGTTCAAGACCAGCCTTCTTTAAAAGTGGTTTTACGAGTGCATGCTTCAGATCAAGAGGCATTTCTCCGAGTGTCAATGACATGTTGACAATTTTTGTCATAACTGGAAGAAATTCATAAATGCAATCAAGCAACAGCCATGTGGGCATGGGATCAAGTTGACAATGTTTTACTGGCATGTCAGTGACAAGCTTTTTAACTTCCTCTTGAGATAAGGCTTTAAACTGGCCTAGCTTATGATTAATGTTCATTTGAGCATCAATTGTTTTGTTTGAATTGGAGTCCAATTTTGACCTTATCATTTTGATCTTTTCGTCAAAGTAATTGTTGAATTCATTTGCCAGGTCTCTTTCATTTGTATGATTGGGTAGAGGCAAGTCTTGCTTCCTGTTAAGGCTGGAATTGAGAACTTTGAACATTGCTTTTGAGTTTCCCTTTGTTGCTTGAATCTTTGACTTGAGATCATGAGACTTGAGTTGATAAAGCATTTCATTAAATGTGTTTCGTTTTTCTTTAAAGTTTTCCCAGTCTTTTTCAAGACCAGTTCGTCGCCACAATCGCTCTGCTTTTCTCTTTGCTGCTTTGAGGGGTTTGATCTCTTGATTTCTGAATGGATTGGGTTTGCGTAAGGTCACTAGTTTAGTTTTCACAGGGGCATGTTTGTCAAAAACTTCGCCAGTTGAGTTGTAAAGTGCCACCAGGTTACGCAAGTGGATTGATCGATTGAAATGATGTACTTTTTGTGAAAGATGTTGCTTAATGTCCTTTTTGAATTCAGATAAATTAATATTCCGAGTTTTGCGGAACGCGATTTCTTTCTGAGGATTTTTGCCTTTGTCAATTTTAATATCGAAAAGCACGCAGTTGTGGTCTGAAAGGAGATCACTGACAACACAGTTGGTCAGAGATGTAGTTGTATTTGTTATGACAAGATCGAGTATATTTCCATCCTTGTGCGTTGGTGATGACACATGTTGTATGAGGTCATACATTTCAAGAATGTTGTTGAATTTGGTAACTTTGGCATCATTTGGTTTGTTGAAGTGAAAGTTGAAATCCCCAGTAACTATCGTTTCATGGTTGTATGTTTGAAAGTGGGATAGAAAATGTGTAAATTCTATGTAAAATTCTGATAAGCTGTATTTATTCTTTTTTGAATAAATATATGGAATGCTTTTTATAGAAACCGTGGAAAAACGTAAATTTCGGTGTTTAAATGCCAGCAAAGTATACAGGTCTATTGTTATCTCCCTAATCACTTTTTGAAACCCTCCAAATTTCCATAGTTCATCCAGCTGTAGTCTGAGGTTAATGCGGTAACATGAGTTTTACTGGTGACATGTTCTTCAAAATCTGACCATCTTGCACTCGTGCAAAAGTTGCTAAAATTATCAACTTTTCTGGAGATTGCTATAAAATTTCATATCTACAAACAAGGATGCCAGACTGTAATATGTTGGCCAACTTTTTGACAGATTCTTTAAAATTATGACATAAAGATATGTATGCATAATATTGCATATATATTGAAAAACATTAGTTTCTTAAAAATCTTCTTTGTGTCAGGCTTCAAACTTCCACTGTTGCAGTGCTAGCTGACACTGGAAGATTTCCCCCACTCTCTAGACAAAAGGTATCTGCCATAAAATAATTGGAAAGGTTAAAATCAGGCAACTGTCCTATTTTGCTTAATGAATGCTTTGAAATACAGAAATTGTTACTGATAAAGAAACAGGCTTGTTGGCTGGCAAGAGTCCACAAGATCTCAGGACATAATATGAATGAAGATTCCAATGTGAATAGAATAGTATCAAAATCATATGATCAAGCACAAAATAAAATGCTAGCTGAAATATATGACAGTTGTATAAACCCGAAGCTTAGAACATACAAATTGTTTAAGAAAGACTTTCGTCTCGGGCCATACCTAAATATTAACCTCCCTAAATGTCTCTATCAGAGCATTGCTAGATTCCGATTAAGTTCTCATAACCTTCACATAGAACTAGGTAAACACAAACGGCTATATATTGTGGCAGACAAACGTTTACATGTACGTAACAGATGTGACATGAATATTGTTGAAGATGATTTCAATTGCCTCATGATTTGCAAAAAATGGAACTCACTTAGATGTGACTTTTTTGTAATTGCCTCTCAGCAGATTGATAATTTCCTCGTATTAAATCCGAATGAACAGTTTCTACGTATACTTACTAGTAAAAGCTATGAATTAAATTTTGGACTGTCCAAATTTTTGGCTATAATTCTAAAAACTGATAACATTGTCTGAAAGAGATTCTTACTTCAAAGTATTCATATCACCATTCACCATTGGACAAATCACGGGTGGTCACAGGCACTGAACATGCGGTACTCGCATGACATGGCAGTTTTGTTCTTTTTGAGTATACATGTACATAGCTGTTTATGATGTTTATTATATGTGAGTATATACTATATATATATATGTCTAGTGTTCCCTTAATCCTCTGTTGTAGTGCTCAATTGATGTGGTGCTTTGCTAACAATGCTTTTTATTAAACATGCTCAGACAATGACTGATAGAATTTATGCTCAGTCCTGGCCTAGCCAAAATCTGCCTTTCAACTTTGAACCAGACTAGGTTATGGCCAGGTGTCTATTCGCACCAAATTTTTCACATTTTCTATTAATCTTGGATGTATGTAAATGATTATGTTTCAATTTTATATTTATTACACTTGTCAGTATATATATAATGTTTCATTTTAGTTCTCAGAAATATCATTATGGTGCTTTTTAATTGCAGTATTACCATTATTTTATGAAAACTGATATTTTTTCATTCTCTTTAGATGTAGTTTATTGTCACTATCCCTCTCTTTTGTACATATACATATCTTCTTTGTTTCTTTGTAGTTATTTTTTACCATTATCATACATGTATCTTGTTGATATTTCGTTGTGAATAAAATGATATATATATATTTCTACCCTGTTTGTAAGCTAGTGATTGCTAAGGACATATTTCTTGTGGGAGAGCAATTAAGCCAAACTTTTTTTATTGGGACAAAAATGCGGATTTTAAAGCGCTTTCTTTGTAATGGTTTGAGATAGCCTGTGTCTTGCAGGTTGCTGCCCAAATGATATTTGCTCAATGGGTTACATAAGGTAAACACCATGTTGCTAATGGGTGGAGGTCCTGCCTGTTGGTCATATGTATGGTAGAAATTATTTTCCCGCAATGTGAACACAACATTGCAGTTTTTTCACAAAAGCTTGGTCACAACTTTGTATGCTAACATCATATTATCTTTGGCATTGCTGCACAAAAATGTTACAACAATATTTATCCACAGAGAACAGTAGGTACTAGTATTGCATTAGTGTACCCCAAAACCTTTACAATACCACACGAAAAAGCAGTAGATAAATCCCATGTGGTATTTATAGGCCATCCCACGGTAGATAGGTATTGCTTTCCTGTACCTTCTCCCGAGAAAGTTTTTAACTATTAGAGACAATGGCATCTCAGACTCAGGTACTAGTCGCAGTGAGTAGCACTTTCAATTATAATTACCTGTAGAATTTTCCATGCTTAATCTGCAATACGCCTTCTGCATATGGAAACTTCATTTCAACAACCTTTGTCCACCTGACTACCGGAAACTATTTCAAGCAAAGGTACAGCTGCCTAGCACTATTTTGTATTTTTCGTGGGGCGGCTGATGCACTCTTAACAGCATTTTAAATTATCTGTTGAACTAACCATGCACAATCTGCAAGAAGCCTTCTGCTTCTGGAAACTGATTTTCTCCAACTTTTGTATCAAAGTTTATATGTACATTGAACATTTGAAAATAACAGGGCTTCCTGGCTGGGTGTATTGAGGTTTTTGCTCGTCTTGTACATTTTACAAAATTTAAGAAACACCGCCTTTCATGTAAAAACAAGTTCTGTCTACAGAGGTAGTGAAACCTCATAACACTGTTTAAGACACACATAAGACAGTGTTGGAAAATTCTGATGAAATTCGAACTTGCAAAAGAGAGTAAAAAAACGTTGCTTATCTTCTCTACAAAAAAGTGTTAAAACAAGCTAAAAAGGTAGCTGACAGAAACACTGCCTCTTGTGAGTTATGAGAGCTAACTTGTTGGAGCTCATTTACATTTAACCAAAAGACTGCATTGCAGTTAAAGCAGTCTTGTAAATACTTCAGCAGCTGAGTGAAAAACTTTAGGCCACAGCTGTATTGGAGTCAAGACAATTATTACAGAATATAATGTTACCTATTGTACTCTATACCCTTAGCATGGTGCATGTGTTGATGGTACCTCGCAAGCAAATGTATTGTGATGCAGAAAATAGTCTCGACTTCAGTTGCAACAGCTAATGACGTTCTTAATATGGATATGTTGTTTCCGGTAACAACATCAAGCCGAAAGAAAGTAAACAACAGGAACCAGAAATGAATCAACTACTTAGACCAGACAGGGGAATTGTATTTACTTGGGCAGACGTACAAGATGCCCCAGAGCAAGGGGAAGCAATATCCCAGCTCATCCAATAATATATCAACTATTCGGTTTGTAACTACCTAAAGCATTCTGTTGCAAAACTGGTTTTCAGTTTTTGTGAATATGCCAATGGCAAATTGGCAATCAATTTGGCAATATCATTATAAACATATATGAGATATATGAGATTCTGTTACAAAGCCTAACAGATTTTCATTAATCCTGATACCATGCAGTCTATGGTAAACAAGAGCGTATACCCAATAAGGTCTGCATGAAAAGAGAGAAGAATCATTTCATTTTAAAAATCTATACCTGAGAATGGATTTAGGGTTTTTTATTTTTTACAAATGACAAAAATAACGTGCAATCACTTTAAGAGATACTTGTAGATAGACTACCCATGATAGTATATACGCCTTCGCCTGTCACCTGCACAAGGGTATCTGGCATGTGAGACCTGCACAAGGGTATTTGTCACTAAGACCTGCTGGTGGGTATCTGGCCTGTGACCTACTTTTGGTGATTGACCTTTGACCTGCAGAAACTCAGCCTGTTTGTTTTCTTTATCAATTTTCTTCATCTCAGAAAGACACCAAATGTTTATCAATGAAACAGCAAGACCAAGGCAGTTGTCATAAATGTCAGAGCCTTCCTCCCACAATAGAGATGCCGCTTGCAAGCAAGCAAGCATCTCTAAAAATCGTATATGTGTTCACTGTGTTCGAAATGTAGAAATGGTGAAAAAAAAAGTTTCATTATTCTGTTTTATCATACAGTCCAGTTAGGGGGAATGAATTAATGAACCCTATTGCCAGGTCTCCAAGCCTCCCTTATAATTACCTGATGAATGTCTAACAAGCTGGTTGTGTTGATACAAAGGTTCCGAAGTAAGCGAATATTGTGTCTGTGACATTGGAAATCACCAGGAAACTCAGCTGAGCTCAGAAGCCTTACCACTGTGAAAGGTCACTGTTACTCAATATATGTCTCAGTCACAAAGCCCAGCCATTCAAGAAACACACTGTCACTGGTGAGTAGTGATTTTTGTTTTTCATTGCTCACTCAGATTTCAAAATATGTTTTTACCAAGATGTAAAATACCATTGACATGCATGATGCATCTAATTGGATGGAAATAGCGCCTTTTTATTTTCTTTAAGATAATTTGCTACTATGAGGATTGTTAAGTTTGTTTCCAAACTGTAAATTTTACTGCATCATTTTTGACAGTGTGTTCAATGCTCTGTGTAACTTGGTCATAGCTTTTAATGAATTTCCTATGGTACAATGTTAGCCAGGAAATGTTAACAGTTTCCACAGTTTGTCTTGTGAATTTTGAACAGCTGATTTTGTCACTCATACCTGTCATTCCAAAAAAGTCACTTGATTGAAACAGACATACATTACTTTGGGAATAGCCAACATTTATACAAGGAATGGTCAACATTTTATACATGGAATAATCAACTTTGATTTTGAATTTGTACCAGTCAACAATCTTTCTATATGTTACAAGGTATGTGTTTTAAACTATTTTGTGTGTTATATCGAGTAAATATTTAGCATTGCTTGTTAACAGTAGAATTTCATTGTGTTTCTAGAATTCTTGTATGGGATTTTTTAGTATAATTCTTGTGTATTTTATGATGTAAATTCCATTTATTAAATTCAAAATGATGGTCTTTACACTTGAAGTTCAGATTTATTAAACTTTGTCATTTTAATTGTACATTGCTTTTGTTTACTAGTATTTGTTCTTCAATATTATTTGTAGTATTTTGTATCATTTATTCAAATACTTTTGAGTTATTTATTTGGTGTTTAATTTTATGCAGGTTTTGAAGATTTACCTTCATGATATGTCATTTCAATGGACACTCTTACTTGATGCCTGGGAATTTGCACATTGTGTAAGTTCTTGCTTATTGATGCCTGCTTCTTAACTTTTACTTGATTTACTTTGACATATGATTTGTTTTACTTTGACATATGATTTATGATATCAAAAGTCAAGTTATATTCAAATTTACTATCAATGATGTTTGAGATATTGATTGATGTTAAATCATGTTGGATTCATTTGATGCCATGCTTTTTGATTTTTAAAATATTTATTTATTTATTATTATAATAATTATTATTTTTTATTTATTTATTATTATTTAATTAATAAGGTAAAAGAAAATATACTTTAAAAAAAAGATATTGTTGTGTGAATGTGCTGTGTGACTGAATGTTTTTGTGTGTGAATTATTTCTTATATTTTGGTTATTTTTTCTTCAGATGTACCTGTACTTTACTTTGTACCGCGTAATAAACGAGTGCAAAAGTTATTCCTGGTTCGCATCAATAGTACATACAATTGCTGTACTGACGACGCATGATGGGTGAAGTTGAAGATGACCGGAATTCTCGCAAGGCTCGGAAGTCTGCCTTAACTCGGGAGATCA
Organism: Platynereis dumerilii; assembly: GCA_026936325.1. NCBI lineage: Eukaryota > Metazoa > Annelida > Polychaeta > Phyllodocida > Nereididae > Platynereis > Platynereis dumerilii. Next base: position 25,408,179 of record JAPTHN010000011.1, read on the forward strand.
ACAATTTACGCCGACTCATGGTTGAAGATGAGTATGACGATGTGAAAGAGAGAATTCAAGGATTTAAAGATAAGTTCAAAGCTTTTGAAGAAGCTCATGACAAATATCATGCACATTTGACTGAGGAAAAGCCGCAAGAAGAAAGTGAGGGTTACTTTGAAAAAGTTAGCAATTCTTATGTTGAAACATTCTCGGCCATCAAATCTTGGTTATCTGAGCGTGATAAAGACGAAGAAATTAAGTCTGAGAAGAAACAAGAATCTGAGAAAGAACTCCGCCAAAGTGAAATGATGAAATTAATGAATCTGCCGAAACTTGATATGGAACCGTTTGACGGAAATCCTTTGTCATATCATTCCTTCTTTGCGATTTTCGATGAACATGTGCACCGTTCCAGATTAACTCTTCAATCAAAACTTACGTATCTACTTCGAAGTACCTGTGGTGATGCGGCAGCTGTTATTCGCCCGTATTCTGCCATGGGAGATGAGGGTTATGAAGAGGCTCGATCAACATTAAAGAAAAGGTTCGGTAATGATTTGTTAGTAGCCCAACACATTTCCCATTTAGTCAAGAATGGCAAACATGTGAAAACACCAAAGGATCTTCAAGAGTTGGCTGATGAATTGAAAACTTGTGGAACAACTTTGAAGAAAATGGGTCGACTTCAAGAAATTGATACGCAAGGATGTATTGATGACATTGCAAAGCGGCTTGAGTCTCATCGGAGAAATCGTTGGAGACGTCAAGCCATGGAATACAAGGGAAAGAAGAATGCTTATCCTGGCTTTATGGAACTTGTGAAATTCATTGAGCTAGAAGCTGAACTTGAAACGGACCCGGTTTATGGTTCTATGGGACACAGTGACAAGCCTTCGTCAACTTCAAAAGTCAGCCAACCAACTTCCTCTACATTCTCTACATTTTCCTCAAACATCGCTACTGAACGTCGGACACCTTCTTATTCTTGTGTAGCCTGTAATGAATCTCATCGCTTGTTTGCATGTGAGAAATTCAAGCAAATGAAGCCATTCGAACGTCGGAAGTTGGTAGAAAATCACAATCTTTGTGAGAACTGTTTGTTGAATAACCACTCTACAGCCCAGTGTTGGAAGCCTTCGGTCTGTAGTGTTCCGGGTTGTGGCATGAAACACACTAAATTTATACACATTGATGGATCTTCAGCTGCTGCGTCACGTTCTTCTGGGTCTGGGTCATCACAGCAAGTCAATGTAAATCTTAGTGAAGCTGTATATGTCAATGCTAGTCGGATTGAAGTGATTGTGCCAACAGTTAAAGTGAAAGTTAATGATGAAGTCGAAACAAGTGCGCTTTTAGACAATGCCTCAACAAACAGTTTTTGTACCCAGCGTTTGGTGAATGACTTGAAATTGAAAGGAAATATTGTGAATTATACTTTAAATACTCTAAGCGCGACCAATGTGATCAAGTATGGACTGGTTGTTGATTTGTTGCTCAAGTCATGTGATTATGAACATTCAATGAAATTGTCTAATGTGCATGTTGTTGCAGATATCCCTGTTAATGTCCCGAACGTGAAAGCAAATGACTATCCACATCTAGCTCACCTTCCTGTTAATGTCAGTGGACCTGTGGATATTCTTATTGGTCAGGATCACGCTGAGGCCCTTATGCCCAAAGAGACTGTCAACGGTGGCAAAGGTGATCCATTTGCGGTGAGAACTTTATTTGGATGGTCTATCAATGGACCTATTGGTGGCCCTACTAATTCTGAAATTGTGTCACATTTCATTGCTACTTCTGTGGTAAAGAATGACTTACAAATCCTGAGGAACATTGAAACTGATGATATCAGTAGCTACCAGTCAGTAGAGGGCGGAGCAGAAATAGCTGAGGTCGTACCTGAAAATGAATTAATCGATCTTCATACTGTTGCTGACAATGATGTTGTCGATGTTGACGAACTGATTGGCAAAACTATTTCTGACTCTTTCTGTGTTGATGACTGTCGGAAATCTTTATTGTATGCATGTGATGACATGACCAAAGAGGTCAAACTGTTAAATCATGATTCTCAGAGTAAGGCATTAGATATAAAGTTGGATGTTAGCAATGACCAGTCTTATGGTGAAATTGACATAAGTTGTGATGTTGTTACCAAACATGAAATCCACAGAGTTGTCCCATCCCTGCATGTCTCACTAGGTCTTATTGTTCTTGTCATCATTACTGGTGGTATGATTCTCCAAGACTCCTCACACTTGAAGCTGAGCTGGAATTATGAAGTTCCTCCAGGTCTACAAATGAAGTTGATGTTCTGGATGCACTCTTTGAGTGACACACCTCCCTTCCATGTGCCAAGATGTGTCAATTCTTCACGATTTCATGGCAGTGCTGCAGAATTACATCACAGAAATGGACGCATCCATACAGCATGGATCATGAGTAAGTGTTGTCTGGCACCTGTGAATCAGACAAGTATACCTAGACTGGAATTGCATGCAGTCATCTTGTCTGCAAGAGCAGATGACTACTTGAGAGATGAACTTGATTTGAATTTTTTATGCTCCTGCTGCTTAATTGATTATCAGCGGTCACATGTGTGCAGTGAAGACAATCCAGCCAAGCTTTTGACGAGAAGCCAAACTTCTAGGAGCTTGGACATGTCTCTGCAAACGTCTGATTGGACATCTTTATCCCTTGATCTTCATTTGTCACTGCATGCTGAAACGAAGAAGGACAGTGTTCATGTTCATGCTGCTGGCGTTGAGACTGCATCTCCTCCTGTTGATCATCTTGCTTACCACTACTGCAGCTGGTATCATCTCAAGAGAGTAGTGGCATGTCTTTTGTGTCTGGGGGACGGATTGCAATTGCAATGCAAGTCAGTGACAGCCAAAGCATCGTCAATTGATGCGGACAAGAAAACTGCACTTTTGATGGTTGAGCATGTACAACGTTGGTTCTACAGTCAAGATTGTCATGCCACGTCATGGATTGAAGGTTGGTTCTTCATTGGCAACTGGCAAGTCAAGTCATCTCGAAATTTGTTTCCAAAACCGGATGATGACAGCATCCTCTGCATCAATGATACTTCAATGTGATAAACTTGTATTGATATTTTTATTGTTTGTAACATTTATTTTTTATTTTTCTTTTTTTTTTTATACTCATTAATTTAGAATCTTAGTCGATTCAAGGATGGGGAGTGTTAAGTTTGTTTCCAAACTGTAAATTTTACTGCATCATTTTTGACAGTGTGTTCAATGCTCTGTGTAACTTGGTCATAGCTTTTAATGAATTTCCTATGGTACAATGTTAGCCAGGAAATGTTAACAGTTTCCACAGTTTGTCTTGTGAATTTTGAACAGCTGATTTTGTCACTCATACCTGTCATTCCAAAAAAGTCACTTGATTGAAACAGACATACATTACTTTGGGAATAGCCAACATTTATACAAGGAATGGTCAACATTTTATACATGGAATAATCAACTTTGATTTTGAATTTGTACCAGTCAACAATCTTTCTATATGTTACAAGGTATGTGTTTTAAACTATTTTGTGTGTTATATCGAGTAAATATTTAGCATTGCTTGTTAACAGTAGAATTTCATTGTGTTTCTAGAATTCTTGTATGGGATTTTTTAGTATAATTCTTGTGTATTTTATGATGTAAATTCCATTTATTAAATTCAAAATGATGGTCTTTACACTTGAAGTTCAGATTTATTAAACTTTGTCATTTTAATTGTACATTGCTTTTGTTTACTAGTATTTGTTCTTCAATATTATTTGTAGTATTTTGTATCATTTATTCAAATACTTTTGAGTTATTTATTTGGTGTTTAATTTTATGCAGGTTTTGAAGATTTACCTTCATGATATGTCATTTCAATGGACACTCTTACTTGATGCCTGGGAATTTGCACATTGTGTAAGTTCTTGCTTATTGATGCCTGCTTCTTAACTTTTACTTGATTTACTTTGACATATGATTTGTTTTACTTTGACATATGATTTATGATATCAAAAGTCAAGTTATATTCAAATTTACTATCAATGATGTTTGAGATATTGATTGATGTTAAATCATGTTGGATTCATTTGATGCCATGCTTTTTGATTTTTAAAATATTTATTTATTTATTATTATAATAATTATTATTTTTTATTTATTTATTATTATTTAATTAATAAGGTAAAAGAAAATATACTTTAAAAAAAAGATATTGTTGTGTGAATGTGCTGTGTGACTGAATGTTTTTGTGTGTGAATTATTTCTTATATTTTGGTTATTTTTTCTTCAGATGTACCTGTACTTTACTTTGTACCGCGTAATAAACGAGTGCAAAAGTTATTCCTGGTTCGCATCAATAAGGATTGTATTTATACATACAAATATCTTTATCTAGGCCAATATGGAATTCTACTTCACAAAGTTATTTTCGAGCTGTAAAGTGCAGGCAATCACTGACAGCTTCAACCCTCGCAATAAACTGCATTAAGTATATTGTATTTGTTTCACAAACAATAGAATATTTTGCAATAATTACTTAAAAATAAGGTTTAAGAGTAGTATTGATGAGGTCTACAAATAAGTTTGACGTAACTGGAGTGAACAAAAGAAGCCATCCTATGAATGTTTATTTGCAGGGCCGAGGGCAAACGACCTCAGGGGGGCCATGATGAAGCCAAAAAGAGTAGCAACAGCACAGAAAGTGCGTCAGGTTACTGACACGAGAACATTCTTTTGAGAATTTAGAGAGCTTTTGGGGCGGACTGGCCCTATGGGTAAAAGGGCAATGCAGTGGGGCCCAACAGCAACCTTACAAAAAAAATATCAAAAACAGTGTTGAAAAGGTAAAAATGGAATTTCAGGCCTCATTAAAATGTCACAACAATCATCAAGTAAAAGCTTGACCAGCTAATAAAAAATGAGGTAAGGGGCTGCCTACTCAGTTTTACTGAATGTATACACCGTGTAAATATATTTAATAAATAAATTACTAAATAAATAAGTAAATAAGTTAGTTAGAACTTAGACACCTCCTTTATTTGTTGTTATAACATCCATTTTTGTCTGATAGATCCCTATGGCGACCGGAGTTGATGTAATTATGCCTATTTCATTCCTGGAAATGGTATTATTAGGTGATCTTCTGCAAAACGCTTCTTGGCCCCCATCTCTTCTGTCCTTAAGATACTGTTAGGCTGTGAAGAAAGGTCTTTGATCATCATCTGTCGCATATTTTCAATAAATTCTGTGATTATTTACACACCTTGAGTGTTGGATAATGGATATGGCCTTAAAAAGCAACTGCCCTGGGTGCACCAACTTTTCATTTTCATGTTTACAAAAAAGTAATTTGAATAGTTCCAACAGGTTGGATGTTTTGAGAATAAATTAGATTGTGAAATAACTGAAATTGGTACAATGAAAAATTCACCAATCTAGTTCAAGTCGAAAGGTCCATCAGATAAATTGGTCAGAACTTTCTGAACGCCCCTCGTAGATGACTTATAGAGCGATGGTTTTGCAAGACCAACTATTTCCTCAGTAGAACAAACAATAGAATTTTCAAGTCTCTCTCTGTAGCGTGGCCAAATTGTACAATTTCCCAGTTGTTAGTGTGCTCTCTATTATTTCCCAATATAAATGCATTAGAACGTACTGATTTAAACAAATGTTTTTACTTTGAGAAGAAAGTATAACCACTGACGAGCCTTCTTTGCAATCTCCTTGCAGTTGAACGACCACGAGATATTGTTGGTGAGGTTTGTGCCAAGGAACTTGAATGACGCCACTTAACCTCATCTGCCCTCACCTACTCTCTAATTCCCCCAACTACCCTCAACCACCCTTGCCTTATCTAAAACTAAAACTAAACTCGGCTTCTGTCAACCAAACTAAACTTGCCTCCCATCAACCAAACTCGCCTTTCTTCAACCAAACTCCCATCACCTCAAAAACTTGGCATCCCTTAACCAAACTTGCCTCCCCTCAACTAAACTGGCCTCCCCTCAACTAAACTTGCCTCCCCTCAGTTTCCCATGCATAAAACAGTGGTTATCCCGAGGGGGTTAGGGTGTAGCCTGCCATGAGACCACTACAAACTTTTTGGAAGAATATTATTTCGTGGCTCCCATGCAGGATTTAAGTGAACAGCAGTTTCAGGTTACTCTCACCATAATCATAATTATCATCTTTTTTGTAATGTGAATCAATATGAACCACCAACAAGATGTTTTTATAAAAATTGAATAAACACTTTGTTTTGTGAAACCTTTTTCAACAAACCTGTGCTTGAAAATCAAAGTATTAAGACGTCCCTAAAATGGCCAGTTATTGTGAGGCCGTCAGCGCCTGCTGGAGCATTTTGGGATTGTTCGTCATTTCGTTTCTTAGGCTCTAATGAAAGCACCTCCGTTGGAAAACATAAAACATTTCACATTTAGAGTAAACATTTTCACCATGATCAGTTCATCATTATAAATGGGTCAAAATTTGAGAACCTTTAAATTTCAGTCGCTCCAGAAATGCCTTTTTAATTTTTCATGTTCAACACTGTAAAATTGAATTGTGACTTAGCTTAAATGATTGAGTCAGATGGTTGCACAGTACCTTTGAGCTAACATAGCTTGTTGTTTGTGAGTTATAACAATGAAAAGATTATCATAACTCTTAACAACAAGCTCGTGCAACCATCTCACTCAATTATTTGGGCTGTATGAAAATTTAAAATTTTACAGTGAAGGGTCCTTATGCTCTGTGGTCTGTACTGAGTTGATAAATAAAGCGGTAATGTTTTTTGATCGTCATTAACATCACACATGTAAGCTCAAAACCCCGACCATTTGGGGCTGAACAATCTACAGTGTATTACCAATGAAAAGGAAAGTGGGTTGCATATTTTTGGCCAAATTTCAGGTCTCCAGCACCAATACTTTTTGAGATACAGCATTTTTGCCAATTAAAATACTGAATATGACTGTCATTCAGGAACAAGGGGCTGTATAAAAATTTACAATTTTACAGTGAAGGGTCCTTATGCTCTGTGGTCTGTACAGAGGTGATAAATACAGCGATAATGTTTTTGATCGTCATTAACATCACACACATGTAAACCCAAAATCCTGACAATTTGGGGCTGAACAATCTATTACCAATGAAAAGGAAAGTGGCTTGCACAATTTGGGCCAAATTTCAGGTCTCTAACACCAATACTCTTTGAGATGTATACAGCATTTTTGTCAAATAAAATACTGAATATGACTGTCATTCAGGAACACCAAAGGAATGTTCCACAGTGACTTTGGTCGAGATATATAAAGTCAAAATATTACAGGAAGGCGTTTGTTGATGACAAATTTAGATAGGACAACTGACATGCCACCAGACATACTGGAATATTTTGCTTTACATGACTAATACGGAGCTGCAGACAGTATAGTTAGCCTCTAGGGTTCTCAGACAACATCAGACACAAGGTTATTTCAAAGAATGCATGTGTGTGCACTGCATTTTCATTTTAAAAACTACTCTGGTGTGATGTTAATGACGCAATATTGGAGACATTGACTCATTTTCCATCTGCTCCCAGGCAGAACATTATTTCAGACATTGGTGACTATAGATTTTAGAACTGTAATGGTCAAGTTTCGATGCAAGATGGAGTTAAGAGGCAGCATGATCCCATACCAGTTTTTGTGTTCAAGGGGATCCTTCAAGGAAAATGCAGGTGGCAAGCCATTTTAAGGGGAGTTGGCCCATTAAATGCTATTTTTGGTAGGGATAATAGTTATCTGTCACATATTTTTTGAGTTATAATTTTTGCTAATACCCTAGTCAATGACATATGGCAATAAAAAGTGATGCATATCAAAGAAAATGCATGTGGCAAGCCTTTTTAAGGGGAGTTGGCCCATTAAATGCTATTTTTGGTAGGGATATTAGTTATCTGTCACATATTTTTTTTATAATTTTTGCTAATTAATACCCTAGTCGATGACATATGGCAATAAAAAGTGATGCATATCAACATGGTTGTAATGTTAAACACAAGTAGACAAAATGTCAGGTTTAGAAAATTTTGACAAAAATAAGATTTGTTATGCAGTAAAAGAGAATACCATTTTACTGTGAAAAATTCACCTTTTTGCCTCATGATAGCCAATATTTTATCAGCATGCATTTCACATGGGAACCATAGAGGCTGTTTGATTAGTCATTATACCATTCGACACCTCTGTAAGTCTATGACATGCCAGTATTCCAGGGCGATAATTCCCATATTTTTTTGTTGTCCACTTATCATCTCATGTTTGAGTGTTTGTCTCACGGTATAAGCCAGTTATTTACCATAGGTGTCCTGCAATTGAAAATGTCAGTTCGTTGTTGGAAATGTCTTATATCCTCAAAAGGTCATTGGAGCTTACATATATTTCAGTCAAAAAACTGAGCCACTCTTGTTCGTGAAAAGTAAGTCATAATTTATCTTTGTGTGCTGGTTATCAGACTGTTATCTCTGCTTCATCAGCAGAAAGTGGTTATTGGTTCACATTATTTTGACATAATCTAATTCCCAGAGCTTTCTTGAAGTTTCGCCTTGACCAACTTGTTAAAAAAAGTAGTAATATGCAGCCCTGTTGTGTCTGTATAGTGATAATTCAGCAGCAGATGGGGGCGGGGGTTGGGGGGGGGTAGCCTAGGCGCCCCTCCACCCTTTTGTAGCAATAAGTACATGGGGCGTGTGAAATGAAAAACAAATCAATTTGTAACATTTATTCAGGCTTGTTAGATGAATAACATATCAATCTGTAAGATTTATCTACAACAATAGGAGGATTAAATAAGAATATTGTTGTCAGCATTTCTGAAAATACTATAACAATTTGTAAATTGTGTCCTCTTGGCTTTGTCTTATAAATGGTCCAAATCATTCCATAACGGCTATTGCTTTCAGGCTGAGGCTCTTCTCTAGGGCAAGCTTAAGATTACATAAATCTTGGCATCTCTGGTGGGTTTCAGAGAACATAGAATCCATGCATCTCCAAGTTTCTACGCTTTTATGATGAAGGATAAACCTAGCTGGATCAAAATTAATCAACTGAAATAGATATGACACTTTAAGCTGTCGTTGTTGCTTTAAATTGGAAGCATAAAGGTTTTGATGACTGACAATTTACAGAATTTGTGAAAATGTAAATAGATGTTACCAGCTGTTACTTTCCATCATCTGCTAGTATCATGAAAGACATGTCTTGTGGTAACATGCATGCATGGTAAATTGGTTACTACTGTAAGTGCCATGCAAGTTCCTAACAGATCACACAAAAAACAGACATGGATTCTTGTAAAAGATCCCATGTAAATTAGGTATATGCATTGCTTATTGCTTAGATATTTTTCTTTCGCCATGCGGTCAGTCATGGCTAATGTCGAAACGCTCTCCGTTTTTCGCCGCTAAGTAGTTTCTTATATATGAAAGACTTGATTTTGAGCGATATGGGCATCAGCTAAGAAGGATTCGCAATGAGGGAAAAAATCTGTCTTGCTGTGATTCTAGTAGCTGTTGGACAGGGCATGACCTGTTGACAAAAAACCACAATCCGCCGTCTAAGTCTCTATATCGAAACAACCTGAGTTAGTCACAGACAACTTCCACTTCTTCCTAGAGAGCCTCCTACTCCCTTCTGCTAAATAACCGAGGGACAATCTCTCTTTGCTGAAGCCCAAGCGCCCTTTGCAAAGGCAATATATGCTTGAAGCAGTCTGCCTCAATGAACATCTGCATAGTATGAAACCATTGAAATCGAAGTATTGTTCAAATATCAGTGTCACCATCTGTAAAGGCATTCAGACATACTGAAAAAGTCAGTAGACCTCATGAAAAAAATTTTCAAAATCTCCAGGCACATCTTGATATTGATTTTGGCAGACAAACAGAGTTGGAATGAAAAGGAGTTTTACAAATCTTTGCTTTCTCTCTTGCACAATATATGCTCTCCTGCAAAGAACATGATCTCCTGTAGCTTTTTCTATGTACTCTGAGGTTCTCAGTAAAATGTCTCCCATGCAGCAGGGTTCAGCAACTTCAGCTGTTACAGTAGACAAATGTACACATGTTTACAGAATTGAACTTAAATGCTCCTTGTGAGGTCAACTTCCTAGCCATGCCATGCTATTTTCTATGACACACTAGCAATTCGTTGTGTGTGTATATGTCGTATCATATACTTTCAGTACAAAGCTGTCTAAACAAATCAACAATTGAGTATCAAAGAAGTCACAAGTTACTCAATCACAAATTGACAGTTCATTTCAATGTAAGGGGTAGGGAATGTCGTGAGTTCATTGATTTCCACTAGTAGTTGAATGTAAGTACTCGTCATTCTTCAACTGTAATTCATCAAATGAAATTTTCAGAACAAGAACACAGGAGGTAGTTGACACGTACGTTGGGTCGTTAGCCAAAAAAACATGCTTTCGTAGAAGTCTCCAAAGACATACATCACAGAGAGGAACTGATAATGCAATTCCAATGGCAGGAGTTCAATTAAGTATTCAATGAAAATTACAGGACAAGATCAAACAAAGTAGTTATCAACAATCTAATATGGACATGGGGTACTGTACTCAAATTCTGAAAGAGAGTGTGACAGTGGAGTTGAACACTGATCTGCATGATTGCTTGAAATGCGCTATGTCGTAAAATGTTTAGCAGCAATTGTAATAATGGATTGTATGAACTGTCGTTCTTCTTGATTTGATTTGTAAAGAGAGAAATAGCAATTTCAGAGAATGTGTTTGAGCACTCAACTTAACCACTCACAATGATGTCATGGATCAAAACAAGGAAAAGGTCATTAATTTCTCTCATGCTTTGATTTGATCATTGTTGATTGGTTGTGTATGTACAATGTGCCTGCTTCTATTTACTGTTTGCCTCGATTTTCATTGTGATAAATTCCATATTCTTTTTATTTTGTTATTTTGCAGTCCAATTAGGAACCGTTCAGAATTAATGACTTTGGGGGAGCGCGGGAGTTTTGCCTTAAGGGGTACTAACTTTTCACGCGTGTGTCAAGTTCAACTCAGTAGTGGTTCTTGGCCAGAAATCATTAATTTGCAATAGTGTGTTTAATTAATCATTTGCCCAAATTTTTCAGCTTTTTTGCCCGAATCTTACTGTATCCCAAACTTTTGGAGGGGCGACTGCCCCCCCTGCCCCCCCTCTGATACGCCCATGCTTGCAGCGTCTGTAAGGTGATAATTCAGTGGCAGATCCCTCCAGGGGGGGGGCCTAGGGGGCCCAGGTCCCCCGCCCTTTTGTAGTTATTTACTTAAAGTACAAGGGGCGTGTTACATGTTAAATTAATAACAAATCAATTTATAACATTTATTCGGGCTTGTTCGATGAATAACATATCAATTTGTAAATTTGTAATATGCATCTACAACGATAAGAGATTTAAATAAGAATATTGTTGTCAGCATTTCTGAAAATACAAAACAATTTGTAAATGTTTTCCTCTTGACAAATGGCCCAAATCATTCCATAACAGCTATTGCTTTCAAGCTGAAGCTCTTCTCCAGGGCAAGCTTAAGATTACATACATCTTTGTCTGCTGGTGGGTTTCAGAAAACATAGAATCCATGCATCTCCATGCTTTCATGATGAAGGATAAACTTAGATCGATCAAAATTAATAAACTGCAATAGATATGCCATTTTAAGCTGTCATTGTTGCTTTAAATTGAAGGCATAAAGGTTTTTTGATGACTGACAATTTACAGAACTTGAGAAAATGTAAATTTATATGTTACCAGCTTTTACTTTTCATCATCTGCTATTATCATGAAAGACATGTCGTAACATGCATGCATGGTAAATGGGTTACTACTGTAAGTGGCCATGCAAGTTACTAACAGATCACACAAAAAAACAGACATGGATTCTTGTAAAAGGTGCATATAGCAATAGATCCTATGTTTTCTTTCGCCATGCGGTCAGTCATGGCTAATGTCGAAACGCTCTCCATGTTTTGACACCACAAAGTAGTTTCTTATATGAAAGACCAGATTTTGAGTCACATGGGCATGAGCTAAGAAGGCTTCGCAAGGAGGGAAAAAAGGCTCTCTTGCTGTGTTTCTAAAAACTGAGGGGCAGCTCTTGGTCAGGGCATGACCTGATGACAAAAAACCACAATCCGCCATCTAAGTCTCTATATACCGACACAACCTGAGTTAGTCACAGACAACTACTCCTGCTTCCAAGAGAGCCATCTCCTCCCTTCAGCGAAAGAACCGATGGACAGTCTCTCTTTGCAGAGGCTCAAGCGCCCTTTGCAAAGGCAATATATGCTGTTCAATGGACGCCATGGCATGATACCATTGAAATCGAAGTATTGTTCAAATATCAGTGTCACCATCTGCAAAAGCATTCAGACATAATGAAAAGTCAGAAGACCTTACGAAAAGATTTTCAAAATTTCGAGGCACATCTTGATATTGATTTTGGCTGACAAACAGAGTTGGAATGAAAAGGAGTTTTACAAATCTTCGCTTTCTCTCTTGCACAATACATGCTCTCCTGCAAAGAACATGATCTCCTGTAGGTTTTTCTATGTACTCTGAGGTTCTCAGTAAAATTTCTCCCATGCAGCAGGGTTCAGCAACTTCAGCTGTTACAGTAGACAAACGTCAAGTGTTTACAGAATTGAACATAAATGCTCCTTGTGAGGTCATATCCCTATCCATGCCATGCTATTTTCTATGACTCACAAGTAATTTATGAGGTCATATCGTATCATATACTTTCAATACAATGCTGTCAAGCAAGCCACCATTTGAGTATCAATGAAGTCACAGGTTACTCAATGACAAGTTGATAGTTCATTTCAATGCAATGGATAGGGCCTGTTGTGAGGTTATCGATGTCCACTAGCAGCTGAATATAAGTACTCGTCATTCGTCGACTGTAACTCATCAAATGAAATTTTAGAACAAGATCACAGGAGGTAGAACTTTGACACATAAGTTGGCCAAAAAACATACTTTCGTAGAAGTCTCCGAAGACATACATCATACAGAGGAACTTCTAATGCAATTCCAATGGGAGGAATTCAGTTATTCAATGAAAATTACAGGGCAATATCAAAAGAAGTTACCAATAATCTAATAAACTACAATGGTAGCGATTGTTCCATTTAGGGTGGTGGGTGGTAGTGATTGTTCCATTTAGGATGGTAGTGATTGTTCCATTTAGGATGCTAGTGATTGTTCCAACTAGAGAGTGTGTTAGCGGAGTCGAACAGTGATCTTCATGATTGCTTGATATGCATTATGTCGTAAGGGGCCCACCATTTCATCCCAAGGGGGGCTTGGAGCTTTTTTGAAATAAATAATTTCTTGCTCAGTTTAGGTGAAATAAACAAATTCTTTCAGGGCAGTCTTGAAATAAATAATTTCTGGTTGGGGTTTTTCTTAAGAAGGCGATGCTTTATTTAGGAATTAATTTTTGGGGACTTCATGCGCTTGAAATAAATAATTTCCCGCCAAGGAAAACTCCAAGCCCCCCCTCCCGATTATTAAATTGTTGCCCCCTAACATGTTTAGCAGCAATTGTAGTAATGGTTTGTGTGATCTGTCATTCCTCTTGATTTGATTTGTAAAGAGAGGAAGACCCATATAGCAATGAGCAATTCAGAGAATGAGTTTGAGCACTCAACTTTACCACTCACAATGATGTCATGGATCAAAACAAGGAAAAGGTCATTAATTTCTCTCATGCTTTGATTTGATCATTGTTGATTGGTTGTGTATGTACAATGTGCCTGCTTCTATTTACTGTTTGCCTCGATTTGCCAGTATTTCATTGTGATAAATTCCATATTGTTTGCATGCTGATTCACTTTTAAGCCTGAAACTGCAAGTGAGTCTTCCAGCAGAAAACTTACCCAGAGTGTACAAGCAGATACACTAAAAATTGGTGAAAATCTGTCAAATTTAGGGATCAGGAATGGCCTAGACTGTTACCTGATCAGAACCAACCAGATATACCTCGGTCAGATTTGACGAACTAGTCCACATCAGATGACCCACCAGCTTACGAGAGTTAAGAGACTGCTCTCTTGAAGAAGGGTAAAAAAAAACCTAGAAAATCTGCCAATGGTTAGTTGAGAGCAATACCCCATGACTTTTGTTTTGTTTGTTATGGGGTACTGTCCAGAGCCATAGGAAGTGTTTGGAAATATTTATTTCAGCAAAAGGGGCCACACAAGTTGTTGATTAGCTGGTTCAGAAACTTTTGAACATGCCGTTTTGGAGTTTTTCATCATAAAATTATATATAAATGTCATTATTTGTTATACTTGGTTGTTCAGTTTAATTATAAACCCAATTTATAAGCTATTCCTGTGTTTGTTAGAGAGATGCGCATAAATAAGGTAAGAAACGCCAGGGGTTCAGAAACATTCAAGCGCAACTGTACAATGTGCATCCTTCTATACTTCTATACTGCTTGCCTCAATTTGCCAGTATGTCATTGTGATAAATTCCATTTTCTTTGCAGTCCAGTTAGGGACCGTTCAGAAATTATGACTGGGGGGGGGGGTTTACCTGTTGGGGTACTAACTTATCAGATGTGTGTCAAGGGGAGGTACTAATTTTTTTTGACAACATGTCCAAGGGGGGGGGGTAAGAAATTTTAACAAAACAAAAATGTCATAAAACATGCATACAGTCAGTTTATCAAAGCGTTTTTATCCGCAAAAATCTGCGAATCTGTATGCGTGATCGTCCAAGGGCATATAACAGTATGTGTGTGTGTATGGCTTTGTATGTCTTGGGGGGAGGAAGGTAATAAAAATATGCATGAAACCTATGGGTGGGGTACTAAAAATCCACATGAAACTTAAGGGGGCTAGTCATAAATTCTTAACAGTCCCTTAGCCTAACATGTTTACCTGTTTGTTTGACCTTTTTTATCATAATATAAGCCAGTTATTCTCCATGGGATTAGGAATATGCGTTCATTACACTCGGGCTAAATCACATATTCCCTCTCTCTTAGTGAATAACCTATACATATATGTATGTTCATTTCGTTGCATGTCTTGTTTTCCTGTTGTAATGAATAACAAATTATAACATTTCCAGCTAATGTTATCTTTCATTAAAGAATTAATTTTATCATCGCTTATTATGGTTATTTTTGCTACCTGTCTTGAGAACCATTACAAATTGATTTGTTATTTGACTCATTACTCCCTAATTCAGGGAAACGGAAGAACTGCATAATAATTGTCAGATTTAATTGGAAAATTTAAGATAGACATTGCCATGACAAACCTGTTAAGGGGACGGCCATTCAATATTCAAGGGACGGGGCGCTTAGAGTTTTGCTCGAAAGGAAACACTGGATGTAATTATTTTATTTTGAGCTTGCAACATCCTATGATATTACTTTCTGAACTACAATGTCAACAACACTGTATTACAGATGATTTCATATTTGTAGACTAAAGGCCTGAATGTGATTTTTTTTCTAGGACATGTTATCCTATGAGGAAAAGTGATGTCATAATTTTTTTGATGTCACTTTTCCCTATTGAATACATGTCCCAGAAAAAAAAAATCACGTTCAGTCCTTATGTCTACAAATATGAAATCATCTGTAATAAATCCACCCTGTAGCAATATTTCGTGCCATGAAGGAAATTATCAATTGTTCAAACACTGGGCAAGACTTTATCTACAGGGTGTCTACAGAAAAAGAGGACAGTCAACACAATTTGATTTGATTGCATTTTATTTTGAGCCAAGCATCATTATTCAACAAAACATGATTTGTACATGAACAGTATATTCAGAACAGTCAAATTACCCATTATTCGCACCCCTTACTGTGGTAACTTTCTGCAGATGAGACATAAATGATGCAAAAGCGTGTTTGATGCTCTCCACAAACATTTTGCCCCATGCAGACATGACGGAGTCCTTTAACTTTAATGTGAGGGTTGGGATGACTAGCTAGATTCTGTCTCCCAATTTGTCCATACTGAATAATCCGCTGGGTCGAGCTCAGGAGACAAGGGATGGCACTCTACCTAGCTCAAGAGACTTGTTTTGAGGCACTCCTGAGTCTTCTTTGCAGTATGAACAGGTGCTACACCTTGTAGGAAGATGCTTTTGCCAACAATAGAGTTTCTTGTCTGATGCCATGGCACCCCAAATTATTTCAGAATGTTATTATAAACATTGCATTGATTCCGGCACTCTGTTCAATGGTTATTTGAAACAATTTTTGTGATTTTCTTGTCATCAGATGACTCCATGTTGAAGACCAAGTGTCAGGTCCTGAATTGAATTATCGGCAGCTGGAGCATCAGCAAATGTCCCACTACTCACACATGAATCATTCCTTCTCTCACAAGCACCATAAATGGTGAAAAACTTTCTCATCAACTATGAGGAAAACAGGACGATCTTTTTCAGCTTAGAGCATTGCAAGCACTTATGCACATCATGCTTGCATTTTGCCTTTAATAGTGATCTAATTCACAAATAAACTTATTTGCAACAGACCTAATATGGCTGACTATTAAATCCCTTCTTATGTTAGACTTATCACCAAATTCTGAACTTATATAAGTGTGAAAAAGAAGAAAAGTGACTGTCCTCTTTTTCTGTAGACACCCTGTATTTAATTGTTGTTGTTATTCTATATAATATTAAAATACGTAATATTTATCATAAAATATAAAAATATCAATATTTTTTAAATTAGCATAATCAATAACAATGCAATACTTTAACTGCTCTTATTCGTAGATGTAGTTACTATAGTCTACCTCTTTTGTATATCTATAGATGTAGTTACTATGGCCCTGCACGGGACTAGATTTTTGTCTCACTCCCGCCCGTTCTTTCCAAATCTGCTCCCGCTCCCGTCCCGTTCTAGGCATTACAATGATAAAATTTTCCGAATGTTGACCCACTCCCGCCAAATTTTGTCAAGTTCAGTCCCGTTCCCGTCCCGTGCAGGGCCCTAGTAGTTACTATACCTCTTTTGTATATGTCTTCTGTTTTTTACTGCATTAATAATTTTTATTCACTTTCTGTATGACGCATATATCTTCATGATATTCCGTTGTCTAATAAAATTTTATATATTTTTTAAAAAATCCACGACACCCACAAGGTGATGGGCAAATTTTACATTAAACTCTATGTGCAGGTAACTTCAAAAGCCACCCAAAATCAATCAGACTTATTGTCGCTACATATAAACTCAGAAAATAGTGCCACTTGGCATCAGTTTTTAGGGTGCATGGATGAGTCTGATCGATTTTGGGTGGCTGAGTAGTTAAGATGCCCACCCGCTCCCTTGAAGGTTTTTCTTTCCCTGCATGGGTTTCGACTCCCGGTTAGGGAACCCTAAATTTTCAGTGGACTTTCATGAGCAAAATACCAGCTTGATGTTGTTCGGATGTGACATTAGATTGGAGGCCCCTTGTATCACTGTCTGTGCTGAGCAAGTAAAACATCCTCACATTGGGTAAATGTGTAACATGTTGAAGACTCCCGCTCTCCCTCCCACTTCATCAGTCAACCCTCGTGAACGCCCACAACTGGGCTTAAAGTGCTTCACTTACCATGTCTATAGAAATTGGTCTCACAATGGCCATCAGGGTGACTGGTCACTGATTTCAGTCATGCTGACAAAATAAAGAGAGCTTCTTGGATGACACTAAAATGTCCTTTAGACAACACAACCAACGATGTGGGTTTGTGCCACATAAAAAAGACGCTAAGAGCAAGCGGCATATCTAATACTCTAGCGAAAGGGAAGTTATGACTGTCTTTTTTTAAAATCAAATTACTGTCTATAGAGTCTACATTTTGTTTTTTATCCATTGGTAATGCTGCTCTAATTATCTATTAATCAATTTAGTTAAGGAGCAGTGTTTCTAAGAAGAAGCATTGATAACACGAAGTCCATTGACATTTATAAATTAGGCACTATGGAGAAATTGCAATTTGTGTGTTTATTAGAGCCTTAATTACAAATTCCGAGGTGAATTAATAGATGTTATCTGAAGCACCTCTTGAAAAGCAAAGTTCTGCAACAAGGTTTTTAACGATCTTTGCAGGGGCGGATTGGCCTACATGGCAGAGAAGCAACTGCCACGGGCCCATAAACTCAGGGGAGGGTATAGTAGGCGGACCATGTCACTTGTCAAAAAATAAGAATTTCAAGAAAAAAGCTAAAAAGCAAAATTTTGCCTTTAGGTTTATAATTGTGTGAAACAACCGAATTTATGGTATGTTGCATTTCTTGTTAATATTGAAATAATGCTTATTGTAATGAATCAGGGCTATTGACTTATTTTGCAATGGGGCCCGAAGTCGCGCCAGTCCGCCCCTGATTAAGAAGAATTCAGGGTTGTGGACAGACAGTTCAGAGAATGGAAGCAACCTGTTCTGACGTACAATGGAGCACTTAGAGGAAACCCTTTAAGGCGGAAGCTATTATGAGGGACACACAGTATAGGCCTAAAGTGGCTTAAAGAGATCTTCCTACTATTACTTACATGCTGTGACACGGCAACAACACTGGCTCTTCCTTAGCCCCAGACTGGTATTATGCAAGATTTCTACAGAGCATATTCATGTCAGACGTATGTACAAGTAACTTTGATAAATTAAGTAAATGAAACAACTATAATAACTGATGATCTTTCTCCAAATGGTGAAGGTTTATAAGTAGTTTCCAGACCTAGTAAACTAAACCAAATAAAAAACGCAAAACTATTTCTAGGGCTTTATCTGTCTTGATATGCTTCATTTGGGCTGGTGAGTGTACGCTTCAGTGCAAGCAGGTTTCAAAGGACTCAGTTGCATGAAATCACCCAAGTTTGACCATTTTTCACATGTCTGTTGCCAAGTTTATCACATTGGGGTATGGTGAGTGGACAGGGGTATTAGGCGCCCCATAGGGCAAATCTAATGATTTCATGTTGAAGCTTGAAGAAAATGATGCAAAAGGCCACACAATTCACTTCATTTAGTGCCACCTGACTTGCTAAAAAATGTGTTTTTTAAGAAGTCAGGTGAAAGTTTACCACACACAATGATATTCCAATGGAACAATGCAACTACGGAAACAAGTCCTCAAACAGCCTAAACAATAGCTATGGAGTGAAAAACGATTGGAGTTTATATGAAGACTTCAAACAACCTTTGTGTCAGCTGCAGAGGTAAACATCAACACTTTCTGTGCCCTCCATTTGCTATTCTCACAACCACACATCTACCCGGAAAGAAAAGCGTAAGAAGGGCACAAATGGTACTTTCATTTGTCCTACAGATACCATATAGGTTGTTGGAGGTCTTTTTGACAAACCCTAGGACTTTTTTACTCAGTTGCATGGTATAGGTATAGGTAATTCCTTGACCTGTTTCCATAGTTGCAGTATTTCACTGCAATATCATTGTGTGTGACAAACTCTGACCTGACTTCTCAAACAACAACAATTTAACAAGTTAAGAGGCACTAACTGAAACAAATTGTGTGGCCTTTTTCATCATTTTCTTCAAGCTTTCACACTAAATCATTAGTTTTGCTCTTTCGAGTGCCTAATACCCCCATCCAGTCACCATACCCCAGTGTGATAAACCTCGCCACAGATGAGGATACAAAGGTCAGAATTTAACAATTTTATAGAACTGAGTCATTTGACACCTGATTATACATATGCATCACTTCAACAGCCCATCTGACTGATAGACAGAAAAATACAGCCCTGGAAATACTTTTGCGTTTTTTATTTGGTTCAGTTTATATAGAAGACAATACATAAAAAGCAAATATTGTATGTAAACCGCTCAACTAAAGGTATGACTAGACGTTCGAAAATTCGTTGAAACCTTCTACTAAAGCCTCATACCAACATTGTGACCATTTGGAAATTACCTTTGACCTATAATTTTGTCAATTTCTGATTTTAACCTTAATATGCCTAATTATGTAGCAATACATTTTGCCTGATTATGTAGCAATACATTTGAAAAAGGTGGTTATCCAGCATGCAGGGACGAGTTCATACCACCGTGTTTATGAAATCGTTTAAGAAGTTTCATACCCATGTACCTATAGTAAAAATCTTTTACCGTTATGTTTTACAAATACATCCTCAGTTAGAAGTGCCCCCATCTGTTTTGTGGACCAAAATTATTTAATTATTGTACTTTGAAATAACTGTCCAATCTATAAAGAATATCATTTATAAAACATAGGCTGTGCGGCAGCATACCCTCGGCTAATCAGCAGCTGAGCAGGCCTTCATACATGTTATGTAAACGAGGCGGAATTTGATGATTTGAGCAGATAAGGCTCAATCCCAGTTAAATGGGCAAATTTCAAAAAGAAAGAATATTTGAAGATTGTTGGCCGTCATTTCAAGAAGAATGATTTCACAATTTTAAAATTTGGCAGTAATTTAGAAAACATATGTAGAAATATAGTCATATACAATATACATAAAAAATAGCACGTGATGGTCACTGAGTGTGCTGAGGGGTTTCATATAAATCAATTGATGTGTCACCAATTTTGCAGGTATTAACTTTAGAAGAGCATGGAAATGTACCCAACAATAATGGCCTTCCTATAGAAAAAGTCATAACTCCTTTTAAAATGGATAAATAAGCTTTTAAGGTCATGTAGAAGAGTCACATAATTCTTGTAAATTACGTTACCAAGATTCAGGGCCATTTTAATCATATTAATATTTGCGGATTCTAAAAATTAAGAACTTTATCAACAAGTTTGAAAAGTCCAGTTTTTGGTTTAATTGACAGTTTTGCAAAAAAATATGGAGAACTCTATTACGTTACCACGCCCTACAGGAAAGACCAATAAATGTAGAAGGCAATTATTTTGCGTCTCAGTTCGTCTTTAATGTCTAAGATGATCTGGCAAATTTTATGAATTTGTTATAATTATTTTTCCTCTGAGAAGGGAAAAACTGTGCAAATGTGTGTAAATTTGTTCCAAACTGTAAATTACGTTACCATTTCTGATTTTAACCTGTAAAATTGCATTGGAAAGTTGAAAAATAAAACTTTAGATTAGTGAAAGATATTCCAGAAACTACTACTTTTGACAATATATGAAAGATATTCAGCAATATTTTTTATTTCTGTGATGGTCACTTTTTTTAGACAGCAATTTGCCCATTCAACTGGGATTAAGCCATATCTCGTACAGCTATGATTTTCACAGCAATAGAGAGATTTCTCCGAGAGCTTTAAAATGATAGTTGTTACATCTCTGAGAAAAGTGCTGCACACTGATTGCCTGGACACTCTGGCAACAAAATTTTATATGCAGCAATGGAGGGATTGATCCGTGGTAGATTCTATGGGTGGCTTGGTATGACTCTTCAGATGTACATGTAATGGTAAAACACAAATACTGCATCTTATTAATGCTGCAATAAAAAAATTATTTTTGCGCAAGGAAATTCATATTGGATCAGTCAGTCAAACAATCAATTAATATTGTGAATTAAGCAATCTTTCAATCAGTCAATCAAACAATAAACTTATCTATTCATCTGACTGTCTATCTATCTGTCTAATTAATCTATCTTTCTATCTATCTATCTATTTACCTATTTCTATCATAAATTACAAATAAGATTATGACTAACAGAAATAGTGGCTAGGCTGTCTACCTATTCAATCTATTTTAGTATTAACACTAAAAAGATGTATAGGCCCATAATACATACTTTTTAAGAAAAACAAAACATGACTATTTTAAATTTAAACTTAATTTGTATCAATAACTGATAAATTTGTATATATTAGCATGCATTAAAGTGGGTTAAATGTTGTTCAAACATGGTCATAGGGGTAACACAATAGGGGCATAACAATAGCTGAAAAGAAAAAACAAAAGAACCATACCTGAACTGTCTGTACAAAATAACACTAATGGCACTGCTGACACATAGATAACATAAAGATATGTTTTAAGTAAAATTATTAAATAATTACTTTTTTCTTCTTATACAATTCTGTAACCAACCCTTTAATATACAGCCCAGCATGGTTTGTTACATAGCCCATAAGCCTCACATGGGCTTGATAATTAAAAGTCATACATTGTATCTCAGCATCTACTTGGCTCAGTTTTGTGATTCAAATTTCAAATTTAATTTCATGTTCAAAGTAAAAAAAACTGAGGTGAAATCAATGCAGTTTGGACCAAAGGGATTTTTTATTAGAAAGTTGAGGATGTTATGTAACTGATTGTAGCCACCCTCTTGGTACTGGTCACGGGAGAGGATCAGCAGGGCAGACAATAGCCTCTGACATCATCTTATGTAATGCAAACTCTGTGGCACCAGGGCTCCATTCAACAAATACTCTACCCCCTCCCTGACCAATGAAGATATTTGTTCTCTTCAAAATGCTAAAATAAATTGGGATGAGTCTTGAAATTAATAATTAGAAGACAGATTTATCTAAATAATATCTCAAGATATTAAATTACATATTGAAATTTGCAGAAATAGGGTATGGATTAATATCTAATCTTGGTGATATTGAATTTAAAAAATACAGAAATGTCAGCCTACTTTTATTTTGATTTTTTTCCATGAAAATTAAATATGAATAAATCAGACAGAGTGGCTTAGGAATAAGATG
The DNA here is from genome assembly GCA_026936325.1 of Platynereis dumerilii. NCBI lineage: Eukaryota > Metazoa > Annelida > Polychaeta > Phyllodocida > Nereididae > Platynereis > Platynereis dumerilii. Next base: position 25,430,887 of record JAPTHN010000011.1, read on the forward strand.
ACTGAATACAGGGTAATTAAAGAAAATTATTTGGCATGTTACAGAAGGTTAAAATTGGGAGTTCAGGTGTCAAAATCTTTAAATAGTAACAGTCAAATGCATGTTTCATTGTTTTCTTAATGCTTTAAAGTCCACTAATATATTTCCAATTGATAATATCTGATAAAGAATAGTAAAAAGTAAAATTAAGACATGTTCGTAGAAATTTTGACTTACCATGCAAAAATTGACTGATATATGGTAATCTGAAAATCCATAATATTTATTAAATTTTGCAAATATTGACCTCTGGTATGAATTAAAAAGATTCAAATGGCTCAAAATTAGCATCATGATGATGTGATAAACTGTCATGTTTATTTTGCTAAATATTCCAAAGCATAGTATGACATCAGAAATGAAATTGTGGAGGAAATAGACATTTGAGCAATTTTTTTGCTTTTTAAATCTTAAATTTTCAATAACTCATTCAGTGGCTGTGACTATTCTTTTATTGTATGTTTAACTATAATATGCTTTAAATTCAATCATGATTATCTTTGTGTTTCAGACAGAAATGTTAGCAAATTGGAAAAAATCAGGTTTTTTTCTGGTTTTTGTTTTTCATAAAACATTCATATGATTAACATTCCAACTGAGTTGAGAGGTTTAAAGAGCTATAATTTAGACACCTAACTGGAATATTTCATAGATGTAGCTGCAAAATTGACTGAATAATGCTGGTTTAAAAAATGTGTAATTTATTACATTTTGAATGAATTTACGTCAGTCAGTTTTTCTTAGAGTATTTAGACCCCCGAAGAACACATCATGGGTATTTAATATATACCATATGCCAATTTCGGTGACATAAGTACAACAGTATTTGAGTCAATCCGGAAAATGAAAAAAAATTAATTTTTTCACATTTTTCAATAATTGTGAGAAAAGTATTAATGTTTGAAAGATTAGACCCCTAAAAGACACTACTAGGATGAGAGATACAATAATGTCTCAAAAATAAAAAACATACTTGCCATAGTTTTGGCATGAGGCTCAATACACAAAAAAATATTTTTTCAACATTTTTCAATTACTGTTAGAAAAGTATTGATGTCTTAAAAGGCAAAACTAGGATGATAGATACAATAATGTCCAAAAAAGTAAAATATGTACATGCCATAGTTTTCACATTACTGCCAATACACAAGTGGGACGCCCGTTATCCGTACCCCCGCCCGCCCGCCGGACGGACAAATTTTCCAAAAGTTACTACAATACCCGTCAGCAATGTATACATTGCCGAGGGTAAAAAAGTCAAGTTTATAATTTGACTTCAGGTAAAGGTAAAGGTATTTAAAGTGGGTAGCCAAGCTAAGTCAGCGACTTGTTTCCAGTTAGGCACACGTCACCTCCAATTTATGTCTGATGTGAACAAACAGGTCATATATTATAAATGCAAATTACATCCAATCAGCATTTTATTGGGATGACTCTAGCACCTGAACTTGTGACATATTCTCAAGGTCTGACTTGCCACTTGTATATCACTATCAAAGTCACGTGACTGTGTCCATGTATAAAAGAGGCGCTTCACACAGTTAAGAATCGCTAAGTCTCTACAGCACAGGGCTGATGTATCGGCACAAAAAATCCTTGAATACTGCTGATATGGCAGTTGGTGCTGACTCTGCTTGTCTTTGTGATCAATTTAAGGCAAGCCTCAAAGTTTCTTACTTTTTTGTGTGAGGCTCCTATGTGTGTCTGTCAGAATATTTGCACGAGTATGTAAATGCATGCATAAAAGAACACATTTTGGATTCCATCACAGCAAGCAATGTGTTTGCTTGACGGATAAAGCTTCTGTAGATTGGAAAAGTATCAAATTCTGGCTCTAAAACGTGGATTTAGTAGGATTTACGTACGCATATATCGAAAAAAAAGTCACTTTAGTTTATCTGGGAGAAAAAAGTGTGCTTGCTAAGCACAATGCAGATTTTGATCCAGTGAGCTCTTGATTTACAATATATTTTTTTCAATTTTTGTTCAAGGCACTGTGCCTTAATACATCCATCACTGATCCCAAGTATTCATAGCAAACCTGGAACAAGAAAAATTACCACAGGAACTCACCTCATTTGAATACTGATAGCAACGTCCAACATATTCTGTAGGAGCTTTTTGTTCAGCACATACAGTGCTTGGTATGGAAACAATTTTACATCCCATACAGCATTCATAGGTTTAAATAATGTGTAGATATGTTTGACGAAAGGATTTAGGCCTGACGGCCAATATTTGTCTAGTTGAATTAATCAGTTGAATCCTGTTTTGTCAGTCATGATTTGATTTTCAACTGACTCCTGAGTCTAATTTCAGTGTCAAATGAATTTAATTGCGTTTGTATGTATTACTGTTTTTCAAATAACATGAAAAAGGTGAATATATATTTGAACAAAAATAATAGCAAATGACCTCCGTACACTACTGACAAGTCATGGGAATGCTAGTTTCAATAGGCTGTAACATGAATGATTGATAAGTTGAACACAGAGATAGCGCAAATTTTCTTTACAGGTTTTTTATTTATTTTCTCCATCGGTTTCACTTTTCAAATTTGCTGAAACAGGATAAAATAATTTTGCTATTTCTCATACAAGCATGTGCACAAAAAGAGCTAACTGATATTGATAATTACATATTTCAACAGAAATGAAATAGTGCAGGACACATCATAATTGTCACAGCACAACTGCCACACCTTCTGAAGAATATAGCCATGAATAGTTGTTGTTACTGTTTCAGAAATTGATCATCAATTAAACAATGTCATCAGTGTATTTTGACGTAAGTGCACTACTGCAGGCATAGCCCATATTCATTAATTACTATGATAAGTGAGAACATATTTTGCATGCTCACAAGACACAAGATTATCGAGATGCGAAGCAGAAACCACATGTAGCAATCGTCGGGCAACTAATTGCCCCTCTGGTGAAACAACTGCCACAAATATGATACATTAAAGCATCCTAACCTCTCAGGTTGGTCTGGCATAAGCCCATCCAGACAATATCTCAAGTCAAGGTAAAAATCAAATTATCGAGGCATATATTTTTCACTATTTGGCATGTAGACGAATTCGTTAACTCGTAAAAACGAACATATGCACGACCAGGGCATTTGTGTACATGCCAAATATTGCTTTTCACGAATTTGTGTATGTGTCATTAAGAACATTGCAATCAGAAAATTGGCTAAAACCTGCTCTAAACCTAATTTTAGCACTAAACCCTAAAGATATAGCACTTCCACGAATGTTATCACTCTAAAAACAAGTGTTGTTATTTTAACACCAAAATAAACACTTTTTGGTTACACTTTTTAAACATGTTGAAGTGTTTATATTCATAAAGATAAACATGTTGAGGTGTTTATGAATTATAAACACGACAACACCTTAATGAGCTTGTTACACTTTTTAAACACTTCAACATGTCTTTGACTCTAGAAGTGTTTTAAAATAAACACTAGGTGTTTATCTTTATGAAGGGAGAAGAAGCGTTGATCTGAAACAGTCATTGAGATCAGTCGGATTAGAAACACCAAACAGTTGTATACAAACACGCAGTAATCACCACAAGCAATCTCTGCTAATCAGGTCTAATTATACTGCATCTAGTTTGGGAAAAATAGCATATATACATAAGTATGATTGTATCTGTTTTGCCCCAAAGTAAATGCATTCAAAAATTCAAATAGATAGTAAAGAAATTTAAAATAGCATCTTTGTTCAATTTATATAGTATTATTTTGCTAACTTCCAAAGCAGAGTGGGGGTATTGTTTCTGTGTGACTGTCTGTCTGAAGGATTGTCTCTCAGTCTATCGTGGGCATTTCCTTAGAGTAAAAAAAATACTCCTGGAAAAATATTGCCCCACAAAGGTGAAGTACAGTAAGAGCAGATTTTACTTGCCTTTGTATGCCTTAACTGCAAAGAGGGGGCCAATGAAATGAAGTAATAAAACACTGAAAATGCAGTTATGTTCACAAGTCTCGAGCCATATCCACATTTTTTATGTTTGTTTCCAAACTATGTTTTGAGTCCATATGGTGTTGTATTCTTATTAATATAGTGTTCAGGAATGTTTCTCCAAGATCCATTTTAAAAAACATTTATGAGTACTTGTATGGAGATACTTAGGAAGGGAAACATGGAGAGGAGGGTCATGTGTGCTCAAATGTAAAACAAAGAAAGATTGTGGGTTGCCTCAACACTTTTGCACAGCACTGTAAAAAAACCTCCTTCAATCAAATTTTGATATTTTGTGTTCCCCCTTTTGCTTCAGCAGGTTACAAAGGTAAAGTACATAATCTGACTTACTTTACTGGGAAGGGGATCTCAGCTCAGTTGGTAGTGCTCTGGACTTCAATGCAATTGCTGGTTCCTGGGTCTTATTCCAGCTCTGGACCCCTTTCAAAATTCCTGGATCCACCCTTGTGACAGAATCCTTCACAAAACAATATTTGACATAGGCACCTGACATTCACAAAGTATATATAGATAGTTGTTTACAATGATTTACATTGCATATTTAAAAGATTCTGTAATAAGTGTCAATGAAAACTGTTTTAAGAGTATTTATATTTGAAAATAAATATTATCTCTATAACATTTCAATATGACAGCTTTACAACACTGAGCACAGTTGTCTTGATTAATAAAATAAGGATATTTGCTTTTTTTAAGAACTTACCTTGTCAAAACTTGGTTATAAGACTTCTTATGGGTCCCACATAGCTCAAACAATCAAACATTGAACAGAATCAACAGCTTTTTGAAAGTGGCTAACATTCACCTTCATGGCTGAGTGAACATTTCTGTTGATAAATGCATTAAGTTTGAAGTTGTTGTTATGTCAACATTTTTTACCAGTCTGACCAAATCAATGGTGAGAAACCAATATCCAAATAAGGACATACTCATTTAGAAACATACACCCTGAATCTTAGAGACCGCCTTTAAAATGACTTGCAAGGCAATTTGGACAATAAAAATCAATGTTACGGCAAAATCCACCATGCATGATTCAACACACCTGGAGCAGAATATTGTCCCTTTTTTCAGTCTCATTAAAGTCACATAATAAAAAGCCTCTTTGGATTAGGAATGGCTTTGCTCATTCAGAAATAGGGTTAGTTTACCCAGATTAAAATCATTAGACTACCATACAATAATTCCACTCAATTATAGCAAAGCATAATTATTGCATCACCTGTCAACTGGATTACCATAGTTCCTAGAGTACACCACATTTATTCTTTTCATTGTGTCGTACATTTTGAAAGCTGAAGAGCTATGGCACAAATGAGTAATTAGAATAATGGCGCAAATGAGTAATTAGAATAATTGATGGATAGATCATCTGAGGGACTTTTTAGTTTATCTCTAACCGATTAAGAAGCTGATTGACAAATACCTCAATAGAGTATTAAACTTAATTTGCCTTTAGGAAATCCCTGCTCAAACTATAAAAATGCCAACAAAACGAGTACCCGGCACATGTGCCATCTTTTTATCCTTCACTCACTCATGCATGTATACAATGAAAGACTAGTCATTTTAAAAAGCATGTTTTTCGCATAACGTCTCATTGACACATATTGAAATGTAGAATGAGGAACATTTTTGTAACATATAATTATCAATCAGTCGAGCCTTTTTGGGATATAAGGGTGCTTTTATTAGTCCTCGGCATATTATTATACAGTTATCGCACAGCACCGAGTGCAATATCAGTTTTTATGGCACCGAGGTGACTAATATTGCACGAGGGCGCAGCCCCAGTGCAATATTAGTCACTGAGGTGCCATAAAAACTGATATTGCACGAGATGATGTGCAATAACCGTTATATCATATCGTTTTTTTTTTTTAGGAAATGCTAAGAAAAGGGCTGGAATTCTGATGTCAAAACTCTTTTTGTGTTTCTTTTGACCTGCAAATTTAAAATGTGTCAATAAATATTTCACCCACAAAAAATGTTTGACACTTTTGGTATCCATAGATGATATATATTTGATGATGGGTCTTGTTAAATTTTTTCTCAAACTTTGTGACAGACTTAAGACCTCTAAACACATCAAAGTCACTGAAAAATGGAAGAAAAAACTGTTTTTCTAACACTTAATGCTTTATTCTGATTAACCAAATAACATAAACACTACTAAAAGTTGATATCTACTTAGCCCTTTAATATACGCATCTTTTGGTCACCACAATCATTTTTCTATCTATATTTCCAGTGCTGTGCAGTGACTGTCTTTAAAGGTAGTAAGTCCACCGATTCCAATGTAAAATTCAACTTGTAGTTTTAGATCATAAATGATAGATTTTAAGTATAGTATACACTTCCAATCAACAGAATTGTGTGTTTTCCGTAGTTAAGGTGACTCAAGTGTGGTACACTGCACATACTTCTGAGCAGCCTGGTCGCCTAGCGACATAGCGTCACTACTGCTGCAGGCCCTGAAAATGTGACGTTACCATTTTCTGTTCTCTTTCTTTTAACAGCATGGCAGCCAGTAATTTGCTATTTAAATGAGATCTAATGCAGCTAGAAGCATAATTGGTTTTTTATTGAATGCAGTAACGTCCATTCTATGCTATTTTAAAGTTTCAGTCTTTCATCTTTATCCAAAAATTTTCTCAGTTAATTTCAGTCAACTGCGTCAAAAATTGTCTTTATTTATTTAAATTGACATTGGCACAGTCATGGTACTGCAGTAAAAAAATGACTCAGTGATTTTTTTAAATTTTTTGCCATTTGTTTGACAATAACTTGTTTATGATATATGCAAATTAAAAAAAAAATCTATATGATCGTTTTCCTAAAATTTGATTACTGCCAAAATTGATGCATGCAAAATCTGCAATTAATTAGTGTGTTGGTGCTCTTTGAGCTCTTACAGAAAAAAGTATTTCAACCTTTTTCTTCAAATTTATGGCAAATGTATTGGTTTACATCCCTGGGAAGACATTTCTGATGTTTTTGTGTGACAAATTTATGTAATGCTTTATTCTGTGGTACATAACCAAACACTCTATTTATGACTTTTAAGCAGTCATCAGGCAAAACATGCCGTTACCATGGAAACCAAACGAGTCGGTGAAATTTTTTTTTGTTTTTCATGTTTGAAATGTATAGGTCCCATAGAGTACCTGTGCAAAATTTTAGAAAAATCTGTATGATCGAACCACCACGCTTGAGTCACCTTAAGTGACTTTAAATGATTGTAAATTCTTAAATAATTAAGGAGAGCCCTGCATTGCTTGATTTGTAAACAAAAGAGGGCTTGTTCACGGCATGAAAAACTATTTGTTTACATTTTTCAGGGAAATAAACTTCACATAATGCCATTCGAATAGCACTTAGCATGGTCACACAACCCTTTGAATGAGAATCCAGTTTTAACCCCTTTAAATGGGTGTCAAGTTCAGAGTCTATTGACCTGAGGCTCAAGACAGGGGATTATAGCCAGCAATCAGTGCAAAACAATACAACAAGATTAAAATCTTGTCACCTGTTTCTTGAAAGAGCCTCATGAGCACTATCAAAGCAGAAGATATCAGAGCAGAGCTATGGCCTTTTTGCCAAAGATATCTTAATTGAGACATTTTCAAGTCTATTTATCAACATGGAATTATATTTACTAAACCTTCATTGCATGGGATATACCTGGAAAGGACAAAATAAACATATTGCCCTGTAGACAACAATATGCAAGGTAAGAGATCAAAATTCTCCTGAAACCATGTCAACACAGAAAACTTTTGCCAACTTACCTGGCAACTTTGAAGCCATTTAATTCAGTATCAAAGAAGTCTGAAGGTGTACTTTTGCATAGATATAGCCAACAATGATTACATAGACAGTTCTGCATGGTGTTACGTTGCTGACAACAATTAGATTCATAGTAATTTGGCTTTTTTTCAAACATGTGCTTTTCACAAGACATTGTTATGGTCAAACAGGAAGTGAAACAACAGTGCCATCTTACCTACCCATGACTTAAGTTAATTTTTCAACCGGAATGTGTTAAATGTGACTGAAATCTATCTATAGACAGTCTATTTAATATGCGGACTTACTAACTTTAATGCTTTATTCTGATTACACAAATTATATATGCAGTAAAAAAAGTTGATATTTGATTAGCCCTTTTATAGACACATCTTTTGCCGCTAAAACCATCTTCCTATCTGCTTCCATTGACAATGCCGTGCAATGGAATTTTTAGTATAATTGAAAAAAACACTCTTGTTTTCAGCTTGTGGCTGCAGAAGCATGAAAACACAGTGCTTCCTCTCAGGTCCGTCCAATCTTTAAAATGTTAAAATGAGTGTGCAATAACATGCTTGCAATATCGTAGAATATGGCACGGCTGTGGGCCAATCAGCAGCGAGTATTCTGGCTTACCATATGATATAGAGTTATTGCACAGTGCCAAGTGCACTAGCATTTTTTGTGGACCAAGATTACTTATATTGCACAAGAGCCTAACCTTATGCAAAAATAGGAATAATATTTGCTTTCCGATATGTCATGGTAGCCGTTGCGTGTCAGAGTCAGTTTTGCTGAAGTCTCATAAAAAGATTGTATCACCACCTGTCTTGTTAAATCCAAGATTCTGTGCCCCACATTCCCCACATCTTTCAAAGGAGATGTCAATTATCTCCTTACTACACCATTAATGATTTGCTACTCTCCTCATCGCAAGTACTTAACACCTATTGAAGATATATCAAAGAAAAGTGTTGACCCTTCTGATCATTTTGATTTACCACCAAAGTAATATGTAACTAAGTCTATGCCCAAGAGTGTATGATATTCTTTCACCCTCCTGAATACATTGTTTAAGATAACCTGTTTTGTCATAGTCAAATTTATCTGCAAGTTGGGAAAGTGAGAATCTGGTAGCATGAAAGTTTGTGTCAAAATAACATAGAGCCCACAAAAGAACCAAATGTAAGCTGTGGGGCAGGCAACAATTAGAGGGCCACTAAGTAATGATTGGCCCACTACTGTGAAGAGAGCAAATATCTCTTATATATAGATGATAATAATAGGAGGGCAATTATTCACTTCTCTGCAGTTCTTCCTCACTTTTAAAAAGTCTATATTCAATTCAATTCAAATTCAATTCAATTATATTATATTATATTATATTATATTATGTTATATTATTTAGAGTTCCTCCGTGGCCTAATGGTTAAGAGTGCTTGTTTGCACAACCACTGGCTCTGAGGGCGTGGGTTCGAATCCCACCCCGGAACTCAAACAATTATATTATATTATATTATATTATATTATATTATTTATAAATACTTTTAAATAGGATGAATTTAACAAGCGGGACAAATTTCAAAGATTGAAATGTAAGTTAAATTATTTTCATCTCAAGCTGACAAAATTCTATACTTTGGAGCATTGCATCTCAAAGCTCACCATTCACGTAAATGTGTAACTAGCGTTAAAAAAAATCCTACACTGTCAATAAACGTCTGTGTCATTCTGTGGCCACAAACCCAATTACATCAGCTAATTCGATGGAGATGTGTTATTCATACCTGTACCTTGTCAAATATTTTCTTGGTGTCTAATGTGACATAATTATATTATTGTATTTTATGTTACCCTAACAGACTTCCTGTCATCAGTTTGCCACAAGGAGTTATCAAATACCACCATTGTTACATTTTCATTTCATCGATTTGAAATTGTAACCCTGTTTGAATTTCAAAATCAATCAATCAATCAAAAAAACACGAGAAGCTTCTTAACAAAAAACCCTTTTGCATATAACTTGCGCATGTAATGGAGCTTGGAATCTTGATGAAATTCGCCTCATATTACCTTCTTGTACTGCAAATTTAGATTTGATAATCAGGAGTCAAGACAGAAATTTTAATGAACTCATTAGACAGATAGAGGATAGATAAAAAGATATTGTAAATGCAGCCCTCTTAGCCCAGTTCTGGGCGCTCACGAGGGTTGATTGATGAGATGGGAGAGAGAGCGGGAGTCCTCAACATGTTATGCCCAATGCACACTGGTATTATTTCTGCGATGGGATCGTATGCGAGGGTGTTGCAGCCCCCTTTTCTCTAGTGTGCACCAAGTTACGATGCTAGTTAATTGACTTGCGAGCCTGTCGCAGAATATCTAGCACTGCTAGATATTCTGCGATCCCAGCGCAGGTTTTAACAAGAGTTTCTCAAGTGTGCATTGACTTGCGATCCTGTCGCAGGCCAAAACAAGGGGTAAAATGGGGTGCCAGCCCTGTTTAACCATTAAAATACCCCAATTTTAATGAGGGGTTGCAACAGATTTCCTCAGTGTGTATCAACTTGCGACCTTGCAGCAAAAAGGGGTTGCCACAGCATCGTATGCGATGCCCTCGCATGCGATGCCAGTGTGCATTGGGCATTACACATTTACCCCATGCGAGGGATCCCCTTGATCTGGCCATCATGCCACATCCCATATCATTAATCGGACCAGATTATTGTGATGATATCACAAATCTGATACTTATAATGTGTTCGGCCTTTTTGCTTACCGAAAATCATTTAGAACAGACCAGTATTGATCGAGCCATAACAGAAAACAAAAGTCACTGTTAAAAAAGAAAAGAAGGTCGACATATAATGTTTTCTTACAAAACATGACGGCACTTGCCGCAGCACAACCCAATATTTTTTCCAAGCAGATGCTCACACTTTACACATCCCAACACTTCCATACAGTTTGGTGGCAGTGTGGTTAAGGTTCTTGGCTTGCTTCCTGCTCCGCTGAAGGTCTCTGCTGAAGGTCTCCTCTGAAGGTCTCCACTGAAGGTCTCCACTGAAGGTCTTTGCCTACATGGGTTTAGAACCCAGGGTGGAGAACCCAACATTTTCAGTGGACCTTGAAGGGCAAAATTCCAGCTGGATGTCGTTCGGTGAGATCTTAGATTGGCGGCCCTTTGTATGACTTGTTACAGAGTCTGTGCTAGGCCAATAAAAGATGCCTCGCATGACTCCTGCTCTCTGTCACTCAATCAATCCTCGTGAGCACCCAGAAATGGGCTTAGAGGGCTTCACGTATTATCAAGTTACCATATCTATCTATCTATCTGTGCACTTCCAAGTATTTCCACTCACTTGTCACTAAAATGATAAACAATTATTTCTATAGATCAATTAAAATAATTTATTATTTTATTCAAAATTGCGTTTAACATGAATGTATCAATGACCAATGTTAGGGGGCATGCAGGACACGGATGCTTCAGTGTAGCACTGTTGAAATTATGGACCTAAAAATTGTTGTTGTTAGTTTGGATTTAGACGCATTGAACCTCCTGTGTAGAGGACTTGTGAAGTGAGAACTGAAGGATGTGGAAGGGTGAGCATTTTCCTTAGGGCAAGGGATTTAGGAAAATGTTTTGGGTTGTACTCTACTTGTGCTGAGAACCTACAGAAGAGGTCTGTCATTTCCTGTCTTGATAAATCCATGATTCTGTGTTCCATATTCCCCTTATCTTGCAAAGGAGATGTCAATCATCTCCTCAGACTGCACACGTCATTGAATACATCTTGTCTCTTTAACTCTCCTCATCACAAGTCATATTGGTAACTGAACATAATAATTTATTATTATGAAAGTGCTGACCTTTCTGATCATTTTTGTTCATCACCAAAGCCTTAACCTGCATTCACGTTTATAAATTTTCTATCATCTTCATTAGTATATGGTTTACGGTACACTTTTTATTGTAAGTGAAATTCAGAAAAGAAAATAATTTTTAATATAGTTGCATGAAAGTTTGCATGAAGATAAACATCCAGTTTATAGAAATTACATCGCATTTTGAAGAGCCTTATGTGAACAGCAAGCAACAATATAGGGCGCCCTAAGCCTAAGATTAGCCCAACACCGAAAGGCCAGCAAACATCTCTTACATCATACCATAGCAAGAGTGTATAATATTATATAACGACAGACAGTCATCCGCTTTTCAGCACTGCTTTGTTACAAATGCTAGGGATACTAAAGCCTAACCATTGTCAAGGTTTATTAAGTATAAGATCGACAATGGCACCACCCACCTGGTGGAGACCGATTTTATGAATCTCGAGAGTGGGAAGAATATTACAACTGAAACTATGTCACTGACTTGTGAACATTTAAACTGTCATGGTTTCAAACAGTCCCACAATTATGTTTTAGAACGGTTTTTAACTTGTGATATTTTATGTTTAAGTGAAACCTGGTTACGCCCACATGAATCGAACTATGTCCAGGATATTCTTCAAAAGTGCTCAACTGACTTAGATAAAAATTTTAGAGTGTTTGGCAAGTCTGGTATGGAAGACACAGATCCAACCTTCACTGGAAGACCATACGGCGGAGTGTGTATCATAGCTAAAGATAATGACAACTACACTGTACGTGAAATAGATGTCCCAAGTGACCGTATTGTGTGTATTGGATTATATAACACATCTGGTGATCTTATTCAAGTTATAGGTTGTGTTTATATGCCTTTTTTCAATGGTACTAGTCAACAAGTCGCTGATTACGTGGAATGTATTGACCTTTTACAAACTGTGTTTGATAAATATGCATCAAGTACCCAGGTTCTACTACTCGGAGATTTTAACACCCAATTGCCAGTGAGCAAGAAGCTTGGAAAATTGTGGTATAGATCACATGGTCTAAATCAATATAGCAAACTTCTCTATGACTTTCTGACTGCTAATGAACTTGTATCTGCTGATTTATTGTTTAAACAGTCTGTTAAGTATACATATTTCTGTCATGCTAATGAACACTATACGTGGATTGATCATGTTATTTGCCAAAAGCGCAATGTCAATCGTATCGCATTATGTAAGATTCTGCCAGAAGATGCTAATAATGTAAGCGATCATCTTCCAATTCAAGTGTCATTTGAAGTTGATGTCAATGTTTCAACCTGTAAACAAAATGATAATAATGAATATGAAATGTATGTCCCTGTGAATTGGTCTAAACAAGAACGCCAACCTACATTTCTAACTTCTTTGACTCATGCCAGCTGTTAGTACCCCCTAGTGACTGACTTGAGCTGTGCCGGGGAGGGATACACGTATCCCTCAAGCAGCTACTGGAACCGGATTGGTCAGGTCAAGAAGGGATGAAAGCGGCTGGACCCTCTTTTTTATCTTTTTACTATCCCCCTCTCTCTCCTTCTTTTTCCGCACAACCCACTGCGTAATAGTCAAAGTTGACTGGGCAGTGTCACCATGTAGATGTAGAAGAACGTAATGGCACATATTGTAGTGTACTAGAAAGTAAATTGATGTTATTGCCTAATATATGTGACTCTCTTCATAACTGTGATGCCCAAGACCGACAGACCATGATTGATAAACAATTTAAATTAATAAATGATGCCATCCATGAGTCTGCCAAGGAGTCAGGTTGCGTTCCAAAACGTGCTTTTAAGCCGAGAGCATTCTGGTGTCCGGAGTTAAGCAAATTGAGAGATCAAAAGCGTATGTGGTGGTCTATTTGGATATCACTCGACAGACCCAGACACGGTACTGTATATAACATCTGGAAAGGTCTGAAAAAACAGTTCAGGAGGCGATCTCGTCATAATGTGCAGAATATCATCTCGAGGGATCTCATGGTTATAAATAACTTATTTAAGAACAACAACAAGAAACAGTTCTGGAGTAAGCTGAAGCGCCATCAGTTTATCAAGACCCATTCACAGCTGACAGCAGAGGATTTTGCGAAACATTATAAAGCAGTGATGTCAGATGACAATGTGCTGGACAGGGAACAAGCGCTGATTAAACGTGCTGTGGATGACACGATGCAGGAGCATCAAACTCGTATGGAGAATGTCTCCATTCAACCGGAACACATCAGCGAACACATAACTCATCTGAACCGTGGTGCCGCCCCAGGTTGTGATGGTGTTACGGCCGATCACCTCCTATATGGTTTGTCCCCAACATTAGCCAACGTTTTGGCCGAGGTATACAGTGCATCCCTCACTTTTGGCATTGTGCCACAAATATTTACAACAGGCATCATCATACCGATCATTAAGAAGGCCTCCTGTGACCCAAATGTGCCCAGCAATTTCCGTCCAATAACACTGAGCACGGTTCACTCCAAGATGGTGGAATTTATTGTGACTCCCCAAAAGGACATTTGTGAAACTCAGTTTGGATTTCGAAAGGGTCGTGGAACTACATTTGCAACATCTATCATCCACGACATGGCCTCTTACTTCATGCAGAAGTGCTCGCCAGTGTATCTCTGCTCTCTTGATGCAGAGAAGTGTTTTGACAGTATTTGGCATGATGCGCTTCTGTCTAAGCTGCTTCCATCAATGCCACTGCAGTACTGGCTTTTCATTGCAAGGTGGTATAAATCTCTGAAGGCCGTGGTACGCTGGAACGAACATCGCAGCTCTGAATTCCCCATCGAACGAGGAATGCGCCAAGGAAGCATTTTGTCCCCGACACTATTTAATATATTCCTGGACGAACTCCTCATTGAGCTCCAGCAAAATGAAAACGGAGTTAAATTCTCAGAGACTCTTTTTAACTGTGTTGCATATGCAGATGATGTCACAGTTTTCTGCTCATCTGTTCCTGGCTTACAAAAGCTCATTAATATCTGCCATTCCTATGCACAGAAATTCCGATTCAGGTTTGGTCAGAAAAAGTCAAGATGCATTGTTATAGGAAAGCAACTCCTGACATCAACACCAACATGGAAACTTGGAGATTGCACACTTTCCACAGAGACTGAATTAGAGGTGCTCGGGGTCACTTTCAACAAAGACCTGTCCTATGACACTCATGTGAATAAGCGGATTACCTCCTCCAGACGTAAGATGTATGGGCTTACTTCCATAGGTATGTCCTATCCCGGACTGTCTGCAGATGTTAAAGCTTACCTATGGAATACAATTGGTGCACCGACTATGACCTATGGCATGGACAGCATTGCCTTGTCAGCAAAAGATATAAAGAGAGTGAAATCTGCCCAAGGCACCATTATTAAGAAGGCAATGGGCTTCAGTAAGAGATCACGACACTCCAACTTACTGCAAGCTCTCCAGATCCCAACTATACCTGATCTCGTGGACAGGAACACGTCTGGTCTGTTCCATAGAATTTTTCAAGTTGACTCCCCTGCTCGAACATTACAGTGCCACTTACTGGCTAATTACTTGCTACATGGTACTACCATTAAGAACTCGCTGCTGGACAGACTTGTTAAAGCAGGACATTCACCCATGGATCTCATCGCAAAACCTGCCCCTAGACCTCCTAGCAATACTCAAGATGGTGTAGTGGACAGTTTAAAGTACTTGTTAATGCATGAGAACTTCATGAAGTCTTACTGTGATGAGCACTTTATTTGTACATTGTTACTTAAAGCTTTTTAGCCTGTTTTTACACTTGTTGGTTTTATCGTATACAAACTGTTTATTTATTATGTTTACACTATTGTATCTTCAATTTTTCCCATTTATGGGAGTTCAAATTAATTAATTAATAAAAATAAAATAAGCTAACAATACTGTTTTGCATGTTGAATAACTCTTCATTAAAAAGCCTGCGCTTTCTATGATTTGAGGCATTGTGTCTCGAAGTTCACCATTCATGTCAGTTTGTAACCTCTTTTACAAAAAATCATTCTCGACTGTCAATTAAAATTGAAGTGCAAACCCAAAAACCCAATTACAAGCTGATGCTTGATAGAGAGGGTATTCCATATCTGCACTTAGCCAAATATCTTGTTGGTGACATCTCCTGTTACGCTGCACGGGACAGATTTCCTGTCATCACTTGGTGACAAAGTGTCATCTGTAATTCTATAAGTATGCTTAGTTCTGAGCACAAGAAGCCTTTGAATAAATTAACCATAAGTCTTGAGAGAAATTTTTATTGAAAAGCCAGTTCAAACAACATTCATTTTAACAGTGACATAATTTTGTCTACGGCATCGCAGCCAGGATATTATGATAAAGGACAATTGTTATATTATGTCAATTGTGGGCCAATTCCCAAACTAACCATTTGCAGAAAGAAAAAGTGTCAGACATGATCGTGTTTTCTTGAATTATTTCTTCATCTTAACTGGGGTCATTAAGGGTAAATCAGTCCACGTTTGGCTAAAACTTTATTTCCTGGAGAATGGTATGTATAAGATACAAAAGTGAAAATGAGTGCATTGGAAGGTGCATATTCCATATTATCACTATTAGCCAAAAAAGTAAGAATTCTAATATATTTTTTTCTGAAATCATGGCAACAAAAATTGAAGGTTAGAGCACCAAAAAGGTCACATTTGACCAAAAAGTCAGATATAAATGCTCAATCTAATCTCTTCAATCAGTGTTGTGCCATTTATAAATAATAAAAGTCATAAAAGCACTTTTAAAGACCATTTGAAGGGGTGGACGGATTTACAATCACCCAGACTAGCCAGTTTTAAAGTAATTATGGTAAATCCATCCACTTTTATTTCCATCGTATCTCCTTTCCAGGTGTTGGAATTATTTAAGAAATCCTATCAGAATAATAATATTATTCGTCTCACGTATTAATTGTGCCTTCGTACACAACAGCTGAATTTAAGTACTCATATTTCTTTGAATGTAACATTCATTGGTTGATTATAGTTCTTCCACAACCGTGAAAGGTCAGCTAATCCTCTTCTCTTATTGCAAGCCAGTTCCTCAAATGTCATGGACATGTGCAGGACTTAAATCATGATTATTTCCTATCTGGTGCCAATCAAGTAGATATAGCATTGCAAAATTATGACTTTCCATGTTAGAACTCTTCTGAATTTACAGAAAACAAATTACATTCAAGTTGCTGCAAGGAAAAAAAGACTTGAATAACCCATGCATCAAATCTTAAAATCATTGTCATTCAAAAAACTGAAAAACAAATTTGTTCAACTGCAAATTGTCGTTTGTCAAAACTGTCAGAGTATGTTAAAGTGAAACCTGAAGCAGTTGTTCCTTTGCTTTTGTTTCTTAGAGCTTGAAAAAAAGTTATCGCTTGGTGTGCTTAGGCTACCAGACTGTAGCAAACAAAGGCTCAGATTTCTAAAATCACATTAATACAATGTATACTGCTTTTTTTCTCTCATTCTGTTTACATTATGAACATTCTTGAGAAGATAAACCACAACAGAGAATAGTGAACATATACTGAACAAGCTTAGCCGTGGACATATGTCATATGATATACATATTATTATAATGATATACATTACAGATGATTTCATATTTAAGGAAAGATTTTCTAATCTTAAAACAAGCTATGTTGGTTCAAAGGAATTATGCAACCATCTCACTAAATCATTTAAGCTTACTCAAAATTTCAAATTTTACAGTGTGTGCAACTCAAAAATGTATAGCACCATTAGCAGGGCAATTCCGTAAAGTCCGATTCACGGTTTTTACACTTTAGCCGCTTGTGTAGCCCTACCATTACACCTCAGCTATTTCATTGTTATCTAGGCATGAGGCCAGGTAATAGGGGTATCAGACAAGCCACCAACCAAATCTCCAAGTGTAACAGGAGTTGAGCTATTGCAAAATGTCATGGTGTCGGACGTACATCGTGTGATGTACGTCCTACACCATGATATTTGGCTTGTAGGTCAGCTCCTGTTACACTTGGGATACCAATATTACCTGGTCTCATGCCTAGATAACAATGAAATAGCTGAGGTGTAATGGTAGGGCTACACAAGCTGCTAAAGTGTAAAAACCGTGAATCGGACTTTACGGAATTGCCCAGCAGCGGTTGAAATAAGGGGGGGGGGGGGTCAAGGGGGTTTTGTCCCCCCCCCCAAATGCTCTTCAGACCCCCTCAAATGCCTTTTTCAGAAGGACCCAGAGGGGGTCCTGAAAAAAACCCCCCAAATACTGAATGTGTCCAGAGGAATAAGCATAAAGCCTTATCAGTATACAGCAACCTCTTGTGATTTCTATATATACACATCAGCCAAAGGGTTTTCCAAACCAGTTTTCTGACATTAAACATGGCCTTAAGATATCCAGAATTCATTTTTAGAACATTTGAAAGTCATCGGCTTTGGCGCGCCTCTGGCGGCCGGGTGCGATTGGCAGACCCAGCTACAACAAGGTCTTCAACCATTGGAGCCTGTCAACTGAGAGACCCCCCCAAAATAACATGCCACATTTCGACCACTGACCATTAGGCCTACACAAAATGTCAAAGAGTGACTCATTACCGAGGTACAAACAAATGATCATTTTTGATGAAACTTCTCCAAAATAACCAGTTCGGCCGGACTAGCATATTTCATATCAGTACCCTATAAGGGGTATTGATAATGCCAGTACCAACGAAATTGGATTGAGCAACAATGAGAACGTCATAAAGGAGGTTGAACTCGACAGTCCCCTGGGAAACAGTGGCCATTGCATTATTACAATCTGAAAAGAGTACCTTGAGCTACAATTGGGGTGAGGCAAATGATGAAAAGATGAGGACAAAATTAGGAATTGACTGGGAGAGCACCCTCGCCCAGCACAAGGTTTGTGAGAACCTCTGCAATGCTTTTAAATATAAAATTGACAGTGCAATTTTTGAACATCTAGGAACAGAAGGAGGAAAAGAAGAATCCTTCTCAGTCAAGAACTATAGGCCTATGCAAGAAAATAAAGTAGATGTGCAGAGCATGGCAGAGGTATATGGAGACTAGAGATTAACGCAAGCTTCTCAAGTGCAACAGAATAAGAAACCAAGTAAAGAATAACCTCAGGACAAACAGGATGAAGTTTGAGAAGGAAATAGCCTGCGAGATAAAAATAAATCCATCACTATAAATCCCAAGACGTTTTGTAAATTCATTAAAAGCAACACCAAGATCCGCCATTCAATACCAGACCTTATTATTAATAACTGCTCGGAGACAGTGAGCAGCCCAAGAGCATGCAAAAGAACAAAATGTAATGAACTCACAGGCCTTGGGTAGACAGCACAGGATTTGAGCAAGTGTGGGTGTATGTCATAGCATAGGCTGAGACTGACAGCTGCAGCATTTGCCGTGCAAGAGTCACTAATATATAGTCTCAAAGCATTTTCAGCATCAATTGAAAAAATATATAAGTTTATGGCACAATATTTTCTTTTTGGAGGACTGGATTTACTTACATTGCATTCAGAAGTGTGTCCTGTGGCAAAGTGACCTTCTAGCATAAGGTGGTGGTGACAAAGATATTCAACAATGGCCTTTTTCAAAGTGTGTAATCATTCTTGCGGTTAAAAGAAATTATAACATCAAATGCTGGTGCAGTGCACGCATCCACTAAATGCAATAGTGTGCTTAGTGACAAAATGACCTTGAAATCACAGACCAAGGCCAAAACAATACTGCAAAATGTTCGTATGACCTTCCTCTACATCACTGCACTAACCGTTATCTTGGTCAATTTTTTTAACCCCAAAGTTTGTCCATGCTTGCTGTGTCTTCATATGCATTTTGATACTATTAGAGCAAGCCCACTACTTTAGAATCTATGAATCCTTTTTATACTTCAAAGACTTCATTTTTATTTCCTGAAAATGTGCAAAGTGTCAGTTAGCACACTATTGTACTCAGCCACTGTTGTGCAATATTCATAGTGATATATATTGTCACAACTTCTACGATAGTCGATCGAGGTTGAGTGCTGTTTTCCAGAAAATATGGGCTGGAGGGACTCAGGTCAATACAAGGATGGATGGTTAATGGGGGCTTTACATCCTGCAAGGAGGAGGCAATAAGGATGATTGAAACAGCCGTCCAGCATCAGACCTCGGATCAATACAAAACAATCCATGTACGTATTTGAGGGCATCCAGGAACAGCCATAGATACTTGTACATGTATGCGATCTTTGATAAATAAGAGTTCACCTTTAATATCTCATTCAAATGCATATCACTCAGATTCAGATATGAGATATTTGAACCACGTAATTAATATGGTAATTTGTGAAATACAATTCGATCGTGAAATATCAAGAATTCTCTGGCTGTCAATTGCTTTTAGAAGTTTTAATGTCAAGTGGCATAAAATAACCTCATTAGAGTTATCACAAGATACATATTCCCTGGTGCAAGTGAAGCTGAAATTGAATATCTCAAATTAGACTTTTATTTGTGAAGCCTAAGTGATAATTGTCACTTTCGGGGCAGGTTCATTATATATATATATAACGTAATATGGGGTGAATTGGGACAGAATTGAGGGTTTTTCTGTCATAGCATGGTCACAAATCAACTTATAAATCAAAGTATGGTGCCTAATTATGTCCGAACTCAAGGTCCAACAATCGCTAGGAGCATTAAAAGATATCTTTAATTTTCAATGATTTATTCTTGAAAAACCACTGTCCCAATTCACCCCTTATTTTGGGGTGAATCGGGACAGTCCTCTATTTCTATAAAATAATACTTCCTGCCATGTTTAGGTGATTGCTACTTGTGAATGAACATTAGAAAATATATTTGACATGCAAAAAAAAATTTTGAGAAAAATCTTACCTAAATTACATGTAAAATTTGCAGATTTGTAAAAAATATGATAAATGACAAAAAAGTATTAAGATATTTATTTTTCTGTTAATTACGCCATACATAGGTAATTCTGAACTAAATCCAATATCAATGATGACAATTTCAATAATATTCTTTAAAAAGCCATGCTAGTACATTAAAATTAAAATTAGTAGGGTTATTTTTGCTGAATCTGAAACTTTGTCATGGCCATGGATCTGAACCTATGACCAAACATACAAAATCCCATATCTAGTTAACTACTCTAGTGCCTTAATATGCCAAAACTAGCTTAATAAAACTTCCTGTTAGATAGGTGCCTCTAACATGTATGCTTTTTGTATTACAAGCAAAGTTTTGACCAGCTGCCGAGAATGCAATTCTGCAGGGCAAAGTTTAAAGTACTGCAGCTCCTCACTGCCTGCAGTTAGAATTATAAAACCCGGACAAGATATGCGCTACAATGTATGCTAGAAATGTGCCAAAAATTACCGACCTGGGTAAAGTATAAGTAGTTGTAGTTTAAGAAATAAAATACATTCCTATTCTGTCCCGATTCACCCCAGTGTCCCGATTCACCCCATATTACGGTATCGTATTTATAGTCTCCTACAAGGACAAGAGAAACTTCCACAACTTTCTGAGTATGAGACCTATGATAAACATAAAAGGGAAAAGATTTGTCGACCTTCATAATTTTCTGGGTTTCTATGTTCCAAATCCCCTAACGGCCTTCCTTACGTATTTGGATGAGATCAGTCAGCCTTTGATGAACTGAACCTTAGATTTGGCCTTCCTGTCAATTACCAAAATTATACCAAATGATTCTGACCCTTCCATGGTTCTTGTCTGATCATCTCTCTTTCATGAGCCACAACACAGAAAGGCATTATATGGCTGACGTTTTATCCTTGTGCATATACCACATGCAATGAATCTGCAAAGATCGCATATAGGTCAATGATATTTGGTTAAAGGGTCAATCAACAAAATCAAAATAAGCAAAGAGGATAACCACCAATTGAAAGCTTCTTTTTTTTTCAAAGAGAGATTCAAATCTTGTCTACCCCATGTCCAAACATTTGGTGAGTATAGCTCAAAGCTTTAAATTATAGTGTTCTATTTGATGGATTTCAAAACTGCTAGTGAAGGTAGTTTTTAAATTGTTTTAATGAAAGAAACTGACCTTTGATAGCATTAGCTGGAGGAGTATACATTACATGAATAGAATCTGATGCGGAAACCATTAGCCCCATATTATCTGGTAAAGGTCAACAGCAAGCATACCCACCTTAATTATGAAGCCTACAAAAAGCATGGGTGTAGGTAGTATCAACAATCAGAGACTTTTCACATAAACAAATGCATAGATATATCATTTCTGAGGCACTGTTGCGCACGGAACTGCCTGTCTGCCAATCCCACTGGAACCTGACCATGCACAGTTAATTAAGCTCAGTGCACATACGTTCTCAAAAGAAGTATACATTTGTTAAGAAGCGTATTTTAAAGCGAATTTCAGTTGTAGTCCTTGGCCTGGGGGTCATTTGTGTGACCGAGAGAGGGAGAGCGTTTGACTTCATATTCTGTTACTATATAGTCTGGCCTTCAAGAAAAATCAGGGCAGACATCTGGCGGCATGGCAGGTTAGGAGAAATCCAAGATGGCTGCCAAGATGGCTGCCATGATGAGAAAAATGGGTTAAATTGCTCATAGTGACACTACAGACTTGTGCAATACATCAAAATAGGGGATTTCTGGGGTGGCGAGTCCAACTATGTACAAATGAAACCTCTTGCTGTGTTTTCTTTTGAGATAATCAGAATGGTACCGAAATTAAACGGACATGGCTGCTGAAAATGGAAAGTGCCAAAAATTTTGAACAACAAATACTACACAGGCATGTTATATGCCAAAATAGGGGTTTTCTGGGTTGCTGAGTCCAAATATGTCTACATGAAACTCTTGCTCCTTTCTATTTCCAAGACATGGCTGCTACAAAGTTGTCAAACATAAAATGAGTGTACGATACGTCAAAAGAGGGTTTTGGGGGTCTAAATATACATGCATGAAAATGCTTTATATTCCCATTAATCCATATTGAGACATTCAAGATAGCAGCCAATAAAAGAACCAGGGTATACACCTGTCAGAGGTATCTTATAATTATAGTAGTGACTAATACTCAGACTTACCAGTGGTAGGGCATTATTATTTCCGAAGACAGGCAAATTTTCAACATTCGCAGGCCATTGCACAATTCTTGACAGTCTTGTGGCACAGCTTTAATGAAGCCTTGATGTTTCAATAATATCCAAGGGTTAAGAAACGTTAACCACTATAGATACCAGTGTCAGAACCTGCAATTAGTCTTTCCCAGGCAGCGATCACACGCGGGGTTCATCGATTGACAATACTTAGTGCCACAACTTCTCTCACCGGTGAAATTGGTTTTCAGTCCATTCCTTTATACAATGGCATTTAAGAACAAATAAGTTATTCTCCAGAATTATTGTAGACACTTTCTGTTCTCTTGAAAGAATGTGTCCTAAATTTGGTTGCATTCCAGCAATCCCATACCCCATTCCCAATGCATTTCAACTATAAGGCTGGATTGTATACAGTAAGTTTCATTAAGCATTGATCATACAAATTTATGTTGGTCTCTTGTGTGTGTGTGTGTGTGTGTTTGTTCTTTACGTCTCATCAGCACCTTGTTGGGCAATTTAGAGACATCCTTGGTATATCAAGGGAGTTAATTCAGTTGGATTGGTGTTTGGTAATTAATTTGTGTTTCCTGTCTTTGTTTTCATGTTCGTTTGTGTTTGTAGTTGGTCTCTTGAGAAGAAGGTATGTACTGTCTCGTACCATTCAACAAGGAGTTGTGGCACAGCAAAAAGTTACTGTGCAGCACAATTGCCAAGCAGTTCCAAAATGGCAAGTTGATAAAATATCAAATTTATCCCACTCTGCAAAGGAAACATTCATTTTAGCCCAGGTACAGTACTCTAAGGTGTTGATATGACACTTAAATTTTATGTGGGAAGTAAGTGCCATACATTGGTCTGAATTTGCAAGCAATTCAGGAATAGAATAATCAAGTAAAATCAGTTAAATTGCTTAACCTCCAGCTGTACCAAATTTAGAAGGCACATGGTCTTGAATTTTCTCACCAATGTATTCTGACAATGAAAAAAATGTGTATCCTTTCTTTTCAGGAGCATGTGCTATACTATTGTATAGTGTCTGAATTTGTATTACTAAATTCACTATAATGCTATAATTCCCAACCAGGAAACTTAATGAGTAAAATCTCTAATGGGTCTCACAAAAAAAATTCTGAACATTTGCCAATTTATTGTTGTTGTTTTTGTACTTTTTGTTTTTTGCTTTACAGTATCAAGAGTCATTGTATTCTATGCACTGGGTTGTCTTATAATATCATTTATTTGCCACAATTTAAGACTAAATGTCAAACTACATGCCTGTTTGATAGCCATGAAGCAGGTCAGAGAGCCTTTATTTTGATATGACACCCCTGTAGTGTCAGTGTTAGCAAATTACTCATTTTTCCTTTCAGACCATCTTTAATTCTTAAAGTACAATCTCATTACACTTGATGTAACAGAATTATATGAAGTCAGTCATACAACACTCTTCATAGCTGTCAAACAGGCATAGTCTTCCATTTAGTCTTATATGATAGCAAGTGGGTGACAGAGTGGTAAAGGTGCCCGCTCCAGTGCCTGCTTCGCTGAAGGTCATGTTGAGGACTCACGCTCTGTCTTCCATCTCATCAATCAACCCTCATGAGCACCCAGAATTGAGCTTACAAAGCTGCACTTACCGTATCTATCTATCTATCTATCTATCTATCTATCTATCTATCTTACAAACACAGCTGTATTGCCACTTGAAATAGCAATTTTGATGAATCACAAAAAGCTTAATGCTAACATGTGCAACATACATTACATAAAGACGTTTTTCCAGGGCTTCATTGCAGCCACACTGGTAGCTGTATTGAATTTCCCAACATGCAAAAGAGCAGTAGTTTTATGTATGCATGTTTGACCGGTACAGTGTTTGTACAGGCGACATAGGCTTATTTTCAGGACTTCACGGCAGTCTTACTAGCACGAATCTTAAATGTGATCAAAATGCAAAAATGTGCCAGGCTTCAAGCATGCTTATTTGGATGCAACAACCCAGAAAACTTGCCCATGTAGTGTTGGTTGTGAGCAACAAGTGCATTTTCTGAGTACTTTGTGATAGCCATGGCATATCAATGGCAATCTAGTGGATATCTTCATATAAACAAGAGCAAGAGGTTCATTTGTGCATACTGGGACCCAGCAACCAACCCAGAAACCCCTATTTCGACGTATCATGCATCCATTTTGTTTGCTGTGAGCAACACAGTCATTTTCTGACAACTTTGTGGCAGCCATATCAGTGGGTATCATGGATTTATCAATATAGAAAGGAGCAAGAGGTTTCATATGGACATATTTGGACTCAGCAACCCAGAAAACCCCTATTTTGATGTACTACATGCCTTTGTGTTATTTATTGCTGAGCAATGTTGGTATTTTTCCATTTACGGCAGCAATGTCCGTTTAATTTTGGTACCATTCTGATTATCTCAAAAGAAAACACAGCGAGAGGTTTCATTTTTACATAGTTAGACTCAGCAGCCTATTTTGATGTATTACACAAGTCTGTAGTGTCACTGTGAGCAATTTAACCCATTTTTCTCATCACGGCAGCCATCTTGGCAGCCATCTTGGATTTCTCCTAACCTGCCATGCCGCCAGATGTCTACCCTGATTTTTCTTGAAGGCCAGACTATATAGTAACAGAATATGAAGTCAAACGCTCTCCCTCTCTCAGTCACACAAATGACCCCCAGGCCATGGACTATTGTAGGTATTTCGCCCAAAGAGGGCATTTTATTATAGCATCACACAAGCGGAAGCACATGACTTCAAAGATTTCGAATTGAAGCTACATTTACTAACACATTAATGCAAATAAATAAGCCTTAATGAATTCTGGGTTTAATTAAATTTTTATTAATTTCTGTTTATTATGCGAGGGAATGTGATGGTTTGCAAGGGAGCGCATTCAGATGCTATCAGATGTCAAATTATATGAGTCTACCAGACTAGCATAACCTGCATAGAGTATTCATATAATCTGGTGCCGACAAAAATATGCCCAAATAAACAATTCGAGTGAGCATCGAGCTACCTTAAATAAATAAAAGACATTTCTGCAAGTCTCTTGTTCTTTTCAAAAATATGGACTCTTCCTTATCATCAAGTTTTTAAAAGGCCAGCTATAGTGCATAACAGCCTTTCTTCTTTTTTTAAAAGAAGAAAAGTATGACAAAAGCCTCAACTTTGGCTTTCCACTCATCTTCATTCAGCAGCTCTCTTGCTGTCAACTCAGGTTACACAACTCCTGGTGATGAAGTCCTTTCTTCAGGATATGGGATGTCTAAGTATGCGTGTCCTGCAAATTGTCTGCCCTTCCAGGTCACCAGTGTGCCCCCAGAAATTCTTGTCAACTGCAAAGAGATGGAGGTCATTGGAGATGAACAATATGTCTTATAATATTGAGTAAAAACTTGTTTTGCTCAAACTTTTTATCGATCATAAATGAAATGCCTCACTTGACAAACAGATAGTGGTGCATCTAACAGTAACAAATAGACTGATAACAAAAATGAAGACAGGTATAAAACCAGGTAGATATACAGATTGATGTATTTTGAGTTATGACCTCAAAGAGAGCTATTGATTAGAAAAAAAGGGTAAATACCAGGATAATGGCAGGATATTCCACTATTTCAATATTCATTCCCTTCTTCTTTGTCCTCTAATTATTCTCTATTGTTTAATGCTTGCTCGAGACTCCAAGTTAATTTGTCATGAAATTAGCTGCTTATTGATGGGAATAATAAATTAGTATGTCTTCAGGCAAAAGGCCCCTCCCAAAGTGAATGACCTGTCATCTTGTGATGCCACAGACAGATCCAGGTCATTAACTTATTGCTCTCGTTCGTAATGACTCTTGATATAGTCATTTCCTGCTAATTCTTTTAGGTGCAAGAGATGACCATATCTGTGAAAAAAAAGCATAGAGATCAGAATGACACGCACTCTATTGAGCTGTACACAAATGCAAAAATAGTAATCAAATCTAGAAAGATGCATAAGGAAATTAGTAACGAAGGAACCCTTGCCCTGTGTCAAACTCAATATTTCCAATTTATTATGTTTCTACTGATGGTGTACTATGAATCACTGATAGAGAGAATGATGCTCTTTTTTAACACAGCTGGCTGGGTCATAGTTTTGTATTATCATGAAGAGTAGATAATGATATATCATTTTCATCTTTTTATATACAATATGTGCTGTTGATGAGAAGAATAATATTACATCTCACTGTGAAAAAGGACAATTCTTCAGTTCTGCATAATTTCGGAAATTACCTATTACTTTGGCCACAGACACCAATTAAGAGTCAGCGGTTGGCAGTTTCAATCATCCTTCCTGTCCTGATTAGCTTATCAAGTGAAGAAATACAGGATCTACTCCATTGTTCCTATTCCTCTATTTTTGTTATTATAATTTTCATAGCTATGTGTTTTTTGAAAACTTCGTTTTGCAGTTAAACCGTGACATCATCTGGTATCTGTCAATGTGATTGGTCTAAACTTCAATCTGTGACATATCAGTTCAGAGTTTGACATCACAGTTAATGACAAAGGAATTTAAAACTGTCAGGCAATGTTACCATTTGTGTATAACCACAACAAACAACGCTTGTCTAAGCTGAGTTTTGCACCTCATTGTTTTCCAAACAAAATGTGTTGCTGTTTTTCACAAGACACCAGTCGTCACAATTTCAAACAACTTTTTTTGTCATTAATTGTAACTCTCCTGAGACTAAGTAGTCTGTTTGGTTCAGTTACAGTTCATTGAAGCATCTTTCAGCCGCACTTAATCAGTTTCCCGAAAGCTGTGCTTGTAATAAACGAAATTATTCAACTAAATCTCTGACATCACAGTTTTGGAATGAAGCAAATTGCAAACTTGAAAAACACGTAGCTATGAAAACGATGATAAC
Organism: Platynereis dumerilii; assembly: GCA_026936325.1. NCBI lineage: Eukaryota > Metazoa > Annelida > Polychaeta > Phyllodocida > Nereididae > Platynereis > Platynereis dumerilii. The sequence goes on from JAPTHN010000011.1 coordinate 25,458,652, forward strand.
ATTCATTGATGAATCAAGTTCTTCCACAACCGTCAGTAGGCACTTGTCGTATTCTCTAATTCATATAATTGACAGTCGATTTCTCTAATGTCATGTACATGTGTGGGCTCAAATCATATGCTTGCTTTATAAAGTGACTGTTGCATTGCAAAACGGTGACCTTTCCCTGTCAGAATTCTTCAGAAGTACACAAAATTTACTGAAAATAAATCAACAATAATGTTGCTGCAAAGAAATAAAGATTTGAATAACTCATGCATTAAATTATTTTAATCATTTTCATTCCCAAAACACAAAAAGAAATTACTTGACTGAATCATAGAACACAAGCCAAATTGTTATAAGTGCAACTTTAAGCGATTTTGAAGACGTATTATTCTCCTGTTTGAAGCCATTGTACATTGCCATCCTTCTTTCATAGCAAAAACATTTCTTAAAAAAGACTGCATGGCAAACAAAGGCTCAGATTTCAACAACCTTAAATGCTACATAGGCAGTGGGGAAACTGTCTATAAAAACTCATACTAATTGAATCTGCTGCATTTACAATCTCTGAAACCTCTAGAATGTAAGGGTTTCTAGAAAATAAACTCAATGGTGAAAGAAATGTTACATTCTCCATACATAAAAACATAATTGGTAAATCAGAAACTTCCAAGCTGAAAAGGGTTATCTGCTGTAGTCGTAACTGTTGACAATCAACAATTACGAGTTCTCATGAAATTGAGCAATGTCCAGTTTCATAGACTCCTCAATTACTGGCCTACTTTAAAAAATTGCAAAAGGAGCCATCGATGAGTCTGGTAGAGGTGGCATTAATGGAAAAAATGCTGCCTGACTTCTGAGCAAGAGATGTATAACATGTGCAGGGTGCATCAGAGTCGCAGTACTTAGGTGTCTCGCCACATAAATGTGAGGGAATGTGATAATTATCGAGAGGCAATGTGGTGAATATTGTCACAGGGAATGCGATGTACTATACAATGAAAAACCGCCTCAAGAAGGTTATGCCTCGAGTATGTTTTCACATTGTGCAAACATAATATGCACAAAATTCTATGAATAGACTTGTGCGGCATCTGATCCACCTGTTGTTTCATCTCTATACACAATATCCACGCAGACAATTGTATTACCTTATGACATATAAACTTGAAAGCTCTGTAAATGTCAATGGATTAAGAAGAAACTTTAAGTCATAACATGATTTAAATTTGAATATAATCTCATTAGCTATATCTACAACTTGTGTAAAAATCACCTGTGAGGTTAATATCATAATATGCCTTTGATACAGATATTATATAGATAGTGGATGGTGAGGAGACCGATATTGAGTTCTATTGGCCGAAGAAGAAATACTGATCAAGGCAATAGGTGACCATTCGGGCCACGTGATGAAAAAAAAACTGAGCTGGCGGTCCCACTTTTTTCTTAAAGTGACACACTGCCATGATTTTTCAGTATGTGCAATTGTACATGACTGGTGTGAGTCAGTCAGGTTTTAATGTGTCATCTAATCTCTCTGTTTATCCATCTACATATATATTAGACCGAGGTCACAGTCTTCACGTTGCTGTAGGCAACGTAGACTGAGGACATTCCTATTGCTGAGCACTCTTCAAATCATGACAAGAAATAGGTGATGATAACAAACAATCAAACAAGAATACAAACAGAAAACAGCAAACTACAAACATAAAACAACAAACTGCAAACAGAAAGCAACATAAGAGGTCATCTGGTTTCACATGAGGTGTTTTAAACTCAATGGGCAACCAATATCCCTCTCGGACATTGAGGTAGATCTAATGTTGGTCTAACGAAGCATTAAACCTCCAATCCACATCGGACCCAACGTTACGAAACTACGTAATTTGTCGACACATTTTTCAGACGTTAATACGTAATTTTAGACGTTGATACGAGTGATACAAGCCGTATCTGTGACTACGAAGTATTTTAACGTTGGTCTGACGGTCCCTGACCGTCTTCCCGCCTTCTGGGATCCAGCGTTTCAGACGAGCGGCCCCCTCTTGCGCATGCGCACTTGCGTACGAGAAGGGACCTGATTCACACCCAAAGTAAGACTCAACCCCTGGTGGTGGATCAAGAGGATATCAGGAAGGCCACCAGAGGCCTCAACAACAACAAAGCAGCCGACCTGGACGGAATTACTGCCGAACATATTAAACTTGGTGGTCCGGCCCTTGTCAACCTGCTCACATCCCTTGTGAACTCCATCCTTGGAACGGGACAGGTACCAGACTGTTTAAAAGTAGGAATCGTCACACCGATATTAAAGAAGAATAAGGACAACACAATCCCAGGGAATTACAGAGGCATCACAGTCACTTCAACCATCGGTAAACTGCTGGAATGCGTGATATCTGATAAAATAAACCCTGTGCTAGACGGCATCCAGAACCCCATGCAGCGAGGCTTCACAAAACATGTCTCTCCAGTAAATGCTGCCCTACTTGTGGAAGAGAGCATCAATGAATCCAGAGATAACAAGGGAGCACTCGCACTCGCAACTCTAGATGCGGAAAAAGCCTTTGACGTTGTCTGGCACAGCGGTTTAATAAGGAAACTCTACTATATGGGTATCCCTGCCTCAAGTCTCAATGTCATTATGCAACTACAGACGAACGCAGGATCCATGGTGCGTTGGATGACATCCGCAAGTGAAAGTTTCGAAGTCCGGCAAGGCATTAGACAAGGTGCAAAACTCTCTCCGACACTGTACAAGGCTTACGTCAACCAGGCTCTGGACCTACTCCGAGACAACGGCATTGGTGCCCACATAGGAAACATCTACACAGGGTGTCCAACAGTCGCGGACGACATCGCCCTCCTGGCAGACAACCCTATAGATCTCCAGACAGCACTCCATGTAATGTTCAGCAATTCTGCAAAAGATAGATCTACCTTCAACAGTGCTAAAAGTGAGATTGTGATTTTCAACACCCCCAAGGCAAGAGAAGCCCAAACCTGGATACTAGGAAAACACAGCATCAAGGAAACCGATGACTCCATTCACCTTGGCATCCAGCGTCAGAACAATGGAAATTATAATATTGAAGGAAGGATTCAACTGGGTAGAAGAGCTGTCTACGCCCTCTTCGGAGCAGGTATGCACGGTAGAAGTGGTCTAAATCCTGTTGTAAGATGTAAATTATATACCACATACGCCAGGCCACGTATCATCTACGGATTAGAGACGACACAACTGAAGAAGAAAGACCTCCTCACCCTTGAAAGATATGAGGTGAAACTTCTGCGCCAGCTTCAATCACTCCCGGATAGATGTGCAACTACAGCTGTTTATGCTCTGATTGGTATCCTCCCGATTACCGCAGAAATTGAAAGGAACACTTTGACCCTCTTCATTAGAATACTTTGGGATACAGAGTCGACCGAGTACCTCCTGGCAAGGCGCCAACTGGCGGTGAAGAACCCCACAAGTCACAGCTGGTTTATCCATGTCACGCATCTGCTCAATAAGTACAGACTTCCAGACGCCTATCAGCTCCTCAGAGTCACCCCAAGCAAGCCAACGTGGAAGAAACAGGTGGACAAAGCTCTAACCTCCATCTGTGCAATTTCGGATGGCGATTTTGCCAATAACGAAGGATTTAAACGCATTGACAAGCCGTATAGCATTGGAGCTACATAGAATAGCTGCTTGGCTATTCAATGAGCCGGTTTTGGACGCTCGGAACTCAATACTGTGAATGTTTAGGCCCGCGGCAATGTGCCAGATCGAACAGCATGGTCCAAGCGCCCCGGCCCAGGATCAGCTGTTTCAGTATTTGTGATTCAATTATGGACTGAACATGGACATATATACCCCGTTCTGGATGGATATACCCCGTTACCAAACCGGGGAGGACTCATGGACGTGGATACGGCCGGAATTCGTCGTTGGACACCAGCGCTGGACTCACAAGTAAGTCTCTTCAAGATGTCGATTTTTTCCAGGGGCGGATCGTCTGATGGGAGGGGGGGGGGTTTCAATTCTGTTCAGTTTAATTCTGTTTATTACCTATTAAGGTCTTTTGGTTCAGTTCATCATGTTTTCAGGTTGATTTATATATATAGCGTGTTCGGGATCATTGTCCAGGTAGGGTGGGGTCGGGGGGGGGGGAGAGCATCCCAGCGACTGGTTCGGAGGATTTAATTATTTTGATTGAGATCTGCAAATATAAAACAAAAAATTAAAGCAGTACAAACAGAGCTATCCAAAAAGGATGGCTCCCAAAATTAATAGACTTTTCTTCCTCATTTTACTGAGCAGTCTACAAGTCCACTTAGGGACTATAAGATAAAATTATATAAAAAACACTTACCTTGCATGGTGAAATTGAAAATGTTACTGCAATTTTACCTTGATAAAATTGGAACATTCTCGGCATCTAGGACAGTTGCATTGAGGCACCATTAAACTTGGGTCTCATTAAATTTTCATATGCATCTTTGTGGGTGTGGAAAAAAATTAAATTATTTTTAAACCAGGATAAGCTTTCTTATTTCTAAAAGTACATATGTGGATTTAATTTTTACTGGTTTGTCAACTTTTTCTTCATGGCTTCATCTTATCGACAACAGTAACCATCCTGTTGGAGTTTTTATATATTACAAAGTTACCAGATAGATTGGAATAGGTATGGAATAGATGGCGCTACAAGCTCTCTGAGAATCAGGATCCTAGGTTCTGCAACTTAGTGCAAACCTTCAACAAACCTTTGGCAGATACGTATGATCAGACGTTTGACCTGAACATTACTTTCAAACGTTGTCCATACATCTCAAAAACACGTTGGAGAAACCTTGGAACTTACGTATGACCAAACGTGTGACCATACCTTTGATAAACCTATGAATCAAAGGTATGGTCATACGTAATAGTCCAAGGTTGCTAAAACCTCTCAGATGAATGTTCGACAAACCTATGAATCAAAGGTATGGTCATACGTAACAGTCAAACGTTCTTCAAACCTCTCAACCAAAGGTATGACTTACGTAATAGTCTAAGGTTTTATAAACCTCTCAAATCAATGTTCGACAAACCTTTGAATCATAGGTATGGTCATACGTAATAGTCATATGTTCTTCAAACCTGTCAACCAAAGGTATGACTTACGTATGACTGACACGTTTAGCCAAACGTTACAATCAAACGTTCTTCCAGCCTCTCAACCAAAGGTATGACTTCCGTGTGACTCTAACGTTAGGCCAAACTATAAAACAAACTATCTGCCAACCTCTTACTAACATCGCGACCTACGTTTGGTTTTCCATCTGAGTGCAACGTTTGGAAATTACATTTGCCCTACCTTTGTGATACGTTGTTTGGCCCAACGTTTGATTCTAACCTAAATAATTACGTAGTGAAAGGTTTGATTTACGTTGGTGCTCAGGAGGGATGTTAGAAAGCAGGAGGAGATCGAACCTTTTAACTTATGGATGACACTTTAAAAATAATCAGAAGTTGCTGTAGTTATCATCACAAGTAAAAAAAATATACTAATATATCTATCTATCTATCCAAACAGTTCAGCAAAAATAAGTCCCCGTTTAAATAAACTTGAATATCTCAAAGATTCCTTTTCTGATTTCTATGACAGTTGGCTGAATTATAGGCCTGTACAGCGAAACTAATTGTGTGTAATTGTAGCTTAGTGCCATTATTCCGGACTTGCCAAGCAGCCTTCGAGTTAGCCTACCCCTGTTTTCAAAAAGTCTGTGGCTTTTCCAATGGATATGACAAATTTGGCCATGTGGGGGAGCCACCAACTGGGACATACTTCATCAGGTTTCTGAATCATAAAAATCTTAAAAGATATTCAGGTTTTCGTAAAGGGGGACTTATTTGTGTTGAACCGTTTATCTATCTATCTATCTATCTATCTATCTATCTATCTATCTATCTATCTATCTGTCTATCTGTCTGTCTGTCTATCTATCTATCGATCTATCTATCTACCTATCTATCTATCTACTATTTAGAGAATACTTCATTAATTATCACATATTACAATTTTTGGGAAAGCCTTGTTCATAGACTGTCTTTAATTCTTTGTGCTTTCATTGCAGAAAAAGATACAGACTAGCTAATCGCTGTGATTTAAAAAAAAAGAGATCTGAGAGGTTTTAAATGAGGTTTCAACAGATCATTCTTGGGAGGAATGAACTACATGAATTCTTGTTAGGCCTATGTGTGAGCAACAGGGATTATAAAAACGACTTGCACAAGATGTGTGAAGTACAAAACTTCACAGTTTCAGATTAGGTTTGCAAATTTATTAAACATGAACAACAAACAAATCAACAGTTATCAAGTTATGCAAATATCCAACATAGAATGTGTGTCATTTTAGCTGGCAAATCAGCGAAAATTGGCCGATTTTTATGCTTTAAAGTACAGGAATGCTTTAAAATTTTCACACAAAATGTTTTAAAGCATTTGCTATCTACTCATACTTTTATTTGGGCTCAAAACAGTCCCTAAACAGCTGCGACACGGTTCTGTGTCGCAAGTGTAGAGCTCAGCTTATGCTTTGTCTCCCATCCTTGACAATTGCATTGTCAAGGTGGGTCTTCCTATCTACATATATATTATATATAATGCCTTAGAATTGTCCCATTTTTCCTTTGCATATATATGTATAATATTTAGACATGTGTATGAACGGAAAACAAAAGGTACTGTAATGGTTCCATGACAGTTGCAAGAGCTACGAAAATTGCATGGTTGTGCCATTTATATTTTATCATATGTCTAACGCAAGCAGTAATTGACATCCACCAGAATTACGTACTAAAAAAGGCATATGACTCACATATCACACTCAGATAATTGTTTGATAATTAATATACGCATTAATGATGTCCAAGGACACCTATTCACAGCTCTAGGGAAAATGAAATATCATATGTAGTTTATGAATGGGAGACCGGGGTCATTTGAAGCACTAATTCTTTTTTTTCTCTGGAGAGCCAACGGCATAAGAAATTTGCACGAAATTTTGGCATTTGATGGTGAGTGTGTTTAACATAATATTGTTAAAAATTATTGAAATTTATGTTACAGAAACAAACTTTCATAGACAACTTCTTATAACAGGGGCTTCCTTTGCATTACTGTGATTCCAAAGATGACTATCAGCTTCTTTAAGGAATGCAAGCATGCACTGTAGTACTTCTAAATTGCAATAACTTAAAATGACTTGAAAGGCAATTTGAACTAGAGAAAGCAATGTTATACGGCCAACTCCACCATGCATGATTCCAGCGACCCCGTCATTCCTAGAGCACAATATTGTCTTTTTTTCTTATTGAAGTCACATAATAAAAGCTTCTGGTATAGGTGTAGATTAGGAATGGGTTTGCCCATTTAAAAATAGCACTAGCTCACCTGCATTAAAATCTTTGGATTACTATACAATAATTCCACTCAATTACTGCACTGCTTTGTATTGCATTACCTGTCGACTGGATCACATTAGTTCCTTATGTACTGTGTACACCACATGTATTCTTTCTATTAAAGCTGAAGAGAAAATGAGTTGTTTAATTGATCAACAGATCATCTGACGGACTTATCAGTTTATTTCTAACCGCTTATAAGAAGCTGATTGACACACACCTCAATTGAGTATTGATGTAGGCCTAACCTTGTTTTTGGAGGAACCAGGCAAACTTAATTTGCCTCCAGGAAATGTGATTGAGGTTACACTTCAATGCCAGATTTCAGTTCCCATGCTTTATTGATTCCTTGCTCAAGGCATAAAAACGGACATGCCAACAAAACGAGTACCGTAATATTGGGTGAATCGGGACACTGGGGTGAATCGGGACAGAATAGACAAGCATTATATTCCTCCAAAAAACACCAACTTCTACTTGCGTGAGGGATTTGATTTTTGGCACGCTATTAGAATACATTCTAGTGAATATCGTGATGGATTTTTACACTTCTACTTATAGGCACTACGGAGCTGCTATACTTTTAAGTTGCTCCCGCAGAATTAACATTTTCGGAAAGTGGTCAAAACTTTGCTTGTACTATAAAAAGTCTAAATACCAGAGCCATAATATCTCACAGGAACATATTTTTCATTTTGAAATGGTTTCAGGGGACCAGAATAGTAGACCAGATGTGGGATTATTTTGGTTTGGTCATGGGTTCAGATCCAGGTCATTGGCAAAGTTTCGGGAATAATCAAAATGTACCTTACCAATTTTCCTTTGAATGTGCTAGCACGGTCTTTGGATAAATATTATTGAACTTGATATCATTTATAGTGGATTTAGTCCAGAATTCACAATCACCAGCAAAATTAACAGAAAACAATAGTCTTCCCTATTTTTTGGTCATTTATCACATTTTTAAAAATCTGCATATTATAGATGAAATTGATTTCAGTTTTTTTTCAAAACAATTTTTTTGCATATTGAACATGTTTTCTAATGTTTACTCACAAGATGCAATCACTTAGGGAAGGTATGAAGTATTAATTGTGGAAATAAGGGAGTGTCCCGATTCACCCCAAAGTGTGGGGTGAATAATTATTGGGACAGTGGTTTTCTGGGCCTTGAGCATTGGGAAATTGAGATATCGTACCAAGCTCCAAGGGGTACTTAGCCCTTGTGTTCAGACACAATTTGACACCAAATTTTGATTTCTAGATTGATTTTTGTCCATCCTATGACAGAAAAACGGCCAATTCTGTCCCGATTCACCCCATATTACGGTACCTGGAACATGTGCCATCTTTTTATCCTTCACTCACTCATGCAAGTACACAATGAAAGACTAGTCATTTTAAAACGTATGTTTTTCGCATAACGTCTCATTTACATATATTAAAATGTAGCATAAGGAACATTTTTGCAACATATAATTATCAGTCTGTCGGGCCTTTTTGGGATATAAGGGTGCTTCTATCAGTTATTTGTCGTCATATATCATAGAGTTATTGCACAGTTTTTGTGGCACCAAGATGACTTATATTGCCCAATAGATCAACATAATACGAAAATAGGAATAATATTTGCTTTCCGAGAAGTCATGCTTGCAGTTGCGTGTCAGAGTCAGTTTTGCTGAAGTCCCACAAAAAGAGGTATATAATCACCTGTCTTGTTAAATCCAAGATTCTGCATCCCTTATTCCCCATATCTTTCAAAGGAGATGCCAGTTGTCTCCTCACTACACCATTAATGATTAGCTACTCTCCTCATCGCAAGTAAAGTGTTGACCCTTCTGATCATTTTGGTTTATTGCCAAAGCAACATGTAAGTCGGCCTATGTCCGAGCATATAAGATATCCTTTCATCCTCCTGCATATATTGCTGGAGGTGAACCTTTCATCGTAGTGAAATTTATCTGCACCATTGGGAAAGTGGGAATCTAGTTGCATTAAAGTTTGCGTGAAAGTAACATACAGCCTACCGAAGAGCCTAATGTAACCTGCAGGCAGCAATTAGAGCGCCCCTAAAGTAAAGATTGGCCCACTGCCACTAGTAGCTGATAAGAGGGCAATTATTCTCTCCTCTGCTGTTCTTTTTTTTTTCACTTAAAATTTCACTTAAAGTCGACAGTCTATAAATACTTCTAAATAAGACTAATTTAACCATCTCAAAGTTCACCTATCATGTAAATGTGTAACTTTTGTAAAACAAATCATCCTCCACTGTCTAATGGTGTCTAATGTGACATTATTACTATAATGATTGGTATGATTGCCGTACAGTATGGTGAGCGCCAGTGAGCAGATTTATCTGGAATGGGCGCTATATAAAATCATACCATATTATATTATTATTATTATATTATTTTATGTTACATTGTACAATATATGTAAAAGACTTGTGGTCATCAGTTTGAAACGAAGTTTTAGCCAAAACAAAGTAGAGCAAGAAGGGTCTTAACAAAAGACGCTTTTGCATATAACTTGCTCATGTAATGGAGCTTTAAGTCTTGATCAAATTGGGCGCATGTTATCTTTTCGTCTTACAAATGTAGATTTGATAATCGGGAGTCAAGAGAAAAATTCTAATGAACCCATTGCCTTAGAAAATAGAATAACTTTATCAGTCCTGACATTGCTGAAAGAATTTTGGTATTTATTTTCAAAATTAATTTACAATATTTAGACTTTTTAAATTTGTATGCTTATGTATGTGCATAAAATATCTGCATGTATCTGTTGATATGTAATCGATATGTTTTATTTCATTTAATTAAGAGCAGAAGAGATGAATTAACACTTGTCCTCTTGCTATCAATATATGTATACAGATGCTATGCTTTTAGAGGCTTTGCTGTTCTCTCCACAAGGGGTCAATCTTCTGTTCAGGGCAGTCTAATTGCTGCCTCCAGGTTACATTAAACCATTTCGGCAAGACGTGTAATGTCTGTGAGTTTAAAAGGATTGATGTTTATCCACATGCAAACTTTCATGCAACTAGATTCCTCTTCTTCTAATGTATCATGACTGAAACAAACTATAAGAAGGCGTAACTTTTAGAAGTCCTTTATGGAGGAGAATGAAAGGAACTGTATATTCTCATGCTGACAGGCTAAGTTACATGTTTTGATTTCTTGAAACAAACAACATTTCTGAAAATTAACTTGACTGGTGTATTTTTTTCTTTTAAGCTGCGCACATGGGCTTTTAAATTTTCGGAATTTATAGTAAAACTCAATAAAATGTAAGAAAATTATCCGTAAGAAGTCCTCTTTTTATACTTGGAACTTCTTTCTCCTCTCCAAGCAAATGTCTCCTTATAGCGACCTTTAAATCCTCACCACAACTTTATCCTATCTCCAAATTCTCCATCCCTCTATTGAAAGAAAATTACATGACAAGCAAAGCCATCACCAACTCATTGTTTTCCTGGATTGTTGTCAACATAAAAGCCTGATCAATGTGATCTTGGCTTATTTGCATATTTTCTTCTTCAGTTCTATTTTCAAGTAAGGTGAAATTGGGATTTTGGGGATGTGCATTACAAATTGTAAATAGAAACTTGAAATTGGAAAAGCTCCACTGAAACAGCGAAACATGGTATAAATTATTCATAGGCCTACCAATGAGTATATTTGTGGTATACGGAATATATATAGCCTCGGTGGTAAATAACCCTCGGCTTACTTTATGGAAAGGTAAAATGCAAAGCATGTGGTTTTCTCCTTTGCAGATTCAAATCTGATCTATTTTTCAATTGTCTTTGGATAGTTTGTATTCCAAAATATAATATTTCATAAAAAGACAATGCAATTCAGGTGTCTCAAAAGTTATGTCAAGAGGTGAGAATTGATGATTTGAGAGTCACTAGATGACAATATGGCTGACGACATGACAATCCCTCTTTAATACCATCTTTAGAAGCCATTTTAGGTGATTTTCTGACAATTTGCACCTGCAGGCCCCAATATATTGATGTAAGACTGATTTTCAGAACGGATTTAGTGGATGCTACATCACTTATGCAGTCTGCTCACAGACTCTGAACGAACAGCACAGCTGGAGAGTCTGCCAGAAATCGGATGACCTCCAGCTGACACATTTATTAATATTCGAGTAGGTCAGGTCATGTCTAGGTAGAGGGACCTCATCACTTGTGCTCATACGCACAGCTGAGCTGCCAGCAACATATAAACAAAGCGCAATCAACAATTTTAAACTGTCAATGAGTGCACATGCACTGCCAATGAGCACCATAAAATTATGAAGTTTTCAAATCCTTTAACAGCTAATGCCAGCATGATTTAAATGATAGTTTAGGGCGTTCTCCAACGAAAGTAATTGAAACAACAAACGGACGACAATGAAACACTAAAGCATTCATTCAATTGCTTTGAGAGATCTGAAACAGTTAATTATGTCTGTCACACCAAAGAAGAGTTAATCTTTTTGTTACAACTTCACAAATAATGTATGTTGTGGTCACTGGTCAGGGCAAGCTTAACAAGCTTATACTGAGAAGTGAGGGTGCTCGTGCGTGGCTGTCTGGCTGGCTGCCAAACAGGGACTACTCACATCTTGCTGGTAGAAGAAGCATGGTTCCGTGAAAAAAGAAGTTCCACAATGGGTACCATTTTGCAGTAAAAGTATGTTTCAAAGCATGAACTGGCTGATTAAAAATTATTCAATAGTCAACTTTAGGCCCAATTCAACATACAAATTCATTACTCCACAACACTACAGAAAACCAACAGTTGCTGAATCTGAAATCTGTTAGAGCTCACTGACAGTGTCAGATCGATTGTAGATTCTATTCTGGATTCCAGAGGGCAGCACATACACTTTTGTGAACCTGTTGAGCTCTAAGTTTAGAGTGTCACTTATGAATGATATATTATAAATTATTATCTTAAAATTCACTACCAAACAGGAAAATTGGAAAAAATACATGTATGTTATCCTACATAACAAGACACCTCCTCCTTCGTGTGCCCAAGCATATGATATTTTCTTTCATCTTCCTTCGTATATGGCTTACGGTACACATAATATAATAAGTGAAATTCAGTTGCATGATATATCTGGAAAAAAGGGAATCTAGTTGCAAGAAAGTTTGCATGAACGTAAACATCCAGCTTAAAAGAAATTATGTACATGGCCCATTAAAAGAGCATTATGTGAACTGCCAGCAGCAATTACAGTGCCTTAGCTTAAGATAAGGCCAGCAAACATCTCTTACATCATAATACTATAACGAAAGGCAGTCATTCATTTTTCGGTACTTGTTTTTTTTTACAATGCCAGGAGTGCTAAAGCTTAGCCTAATCAATTGTAAAGTGATAGTAAGTAGGATTAAGCCATTTCAAAGACTGTTTTGTAAAGTACAACCCAAAATAAAGTACGACTACCCCCGAAAGAAGAAAAAAATCAGCCACTACTTTACCCTTTCACACCTTTTGACTCCCTCCAAGTCCCTTTCCATATTTTCCTTTTACAATTACATTAAATTTACATTTAATGAACACCAATCCAAACTCCATCAACCTATTGTGTTTTATTTCTTTGACATCATGCCCCTCTGCTAATTGTCCTATATGGGTTAAGGTCCTGGTGGAGAGTCAAGTAGTTGCAAGGTGATTTGTGGTGGAGAGGAGACATGAGGGGAAAATAGGTAAACAGAGGACTTCTGACTGGAAATTTTCTTACTTTATTTTAGGTTGTACTGTATTTTGAATATATTTTCACCAGAAAGCCTGACTTTTTCATGCTTTGAGGCATTGTGTCTCGAAGTTCACCATTCATGTCAGTTTGTAACCTCTTTTACAAAAAATCATTCTCGACTGTCAATTAAAATTGAAGTGCAAACCCAAAAACCCAATTACGCAAGCTGATGCTTGATAGAGAGGGTATTCCATATCTGCACTTTTTCAAACATATTGTTGGCGACATCTCCTGTTACACTGCCTATCACAGATTTCCTGTCTTCACTTGGTGACAAAGTGTTACAGAGCACCACGCGTATTCGAGTAAGTTCTGAGCACAAGAAGCCATTGAATATGACTCGCTTATGAAACTGAGCTTGATGTCCCAGTGAAATCAGCCTCCATGTAACCTTTTTGAACAGTAAAGGCTGAACTTGATAAACATGAATTAACCACTAGGCTTGAGGGAATTTTCTATCGAAAATCCAGTTCGACCAGCATTCATTTTAATTGTGATATTATATTATTAACAACATGTATGGGTAGAAGACGTCCAGTGAAGTTTGAGAACATTGACAGACATAAATTTATTTCCACTATTCCGTCAGTTGAACATTTTTGGAACGGATTTCCTTGTGTCGATGAAAAAACGTATTCTCGGCTGTCAATTAAAATTGAAGTGCAAACCCAAAAACCCAATTACGAAAGCTGATGCTTGATAGAGAGGGTATTCCATATCTGCACTTTTTCAAACATATTGTTGGCGACATCTCCTGTTACACTGCCTATCACAGATTTCCTGTCTTCACTTGGTGACAAAGTGTTACAGAGCACCACGCGTATTCGAGTAAGTTCTGAGCACAAGAAGCCATTGAATATGACTCGCTTATGAAACTGAGCTTGATGTCCCAATGGATATCAGCCTCTATGTAACCCTTTTGAACAGAAAAGGCTGAATTTGATAAAACATAAAATTAACCATAAGTCTTGAGAGAAATTTCTATCAAAAATCCAGTTCAACCAGCATTCATTTTATTTGTGATATTATAGTATTAACTACATGTATGCAAGGGTAGAAGACGTCCAGTGAAGTTTGAGAGCATTGACAGACATAAATTTATTTCCGCTATTCCGTCAGTTGAACATTTTTGGAACGGATTTCCTTGTGTCGATGACCTCAGTAATGCCCTCTCAGATGCATTGTACAACTCAGCTTTGGAAGCAGAGATTTCACCTGTGGTCAATATGACCCAGGCAAATTCCTCTTGTAATGAACGATGGATTAAAATCATTCAAAGGAAAGATCCAAAGCAGTTATGGCAGAGCATCAATTGGAATGGGTGTTTCAGTACTCCCAATGATGTTCTATGCCAACCTTCTGATGAGTCTTTTTGTGAACATTACCAGATTTTACTAAATCCTCATGATGAACTATTGGATTATCAGCCTGTCAGCCTTAAATATGTGCCAATCCTTGATGATGCAATTACTCCTGGTGAGGTCGATGACTGTCTACAACATCTAAAAGCAAACAAGGCCGCTGGAATTGATGGTACTGCTCCTGGTTTGCTAAAACTTCTGCCGGATAGTTGGATTCTTATACTGACTCACCTGTTTAACAGTGTATTTTTTGGAGATTACCCTGTTAGTTGGACGATCACCAAAGTGTTCAACATCCACAAAAAAGGAGACTGACTTGAACCCTCTAATTACAGAGGAATCAGCATTTTAGCCTCCCTTGCCAAACTTTACGACATGATATTGGGCCAAAGGTTAATGGCTTGGTATCACCCTTGTTACGAGCAAGCTGGTGCACAGAAAAAAAGAGGCTGTACAGAGCAAATTCTGGCGCTGAGACTTTTGATAGACATCGCCAGAAAAAAAAGGAGGCTGTTATACGTACTTTTCATTTACTATCAAAAGGCTTATGACAAAGTCGACAGAAGAAAACTTTTGAAATACTTGGTTCCTAAAGGATGCGGTTCAACCTTCCTTACTGCTTTAAAATCTTCATACACAATGACCAAGGGACAAATTGGACAATGCAACTTTACGGCAAGTAGCGGAGTTCGCCAGGGTGCTTGTACAAGTTGCCCACTATTCACATTCTTCATTGAGCCAACGATTAAAGCAGTCTCTAACTTGGGACCAGATGATTGGCTAGGGGAATGCCATTCGCTGCTACTGATGGATGACACAGTCATTGTGGCTACATTGAGAGAAAGGATTACAGCCAAATTTGCTGCCTTGAAGATGTGCGCAGATGAAATTGGAATGGTCATAAACCCGAGCAAAACCCAGTATATATGTGTGAATGCAAGTGATACTGGACCCCTTCAAGCTGGAAACATATCTATCGCTCACACAATTTCTTACACGTATCTTGGAACCCCGATAAGCATTGCCTCTATCGGGGATCAAGTTAAGGAACATTTGCGACAAAAGACAAGCCACTCACTGAAATTCCATTCCTTTCTTGGCAAAAATGTTGATGCCCCTTATTTAGTGAAAAAGACTGTTTGGAATAGTGCACTGAAATCTGCACTCTTCTACAGCTGTGAGACATGGTTGACGTTGGATGTAAAGGCTGCAGAGACCGTCTACAACAATTCTCTAAAAAACCTCTTGGGAGTTAGGGGTACGACATGTAATGACATTGTCCTAACTGAAAGTGGTGAATGTGGGGCGAAAGGCTACATTCGTCAACTTCAAAGTTCCTTCATCCAGAAACTGACATCCAGACAGGAATATCCAGGCAGCTACCTTCAATACATTATCAATGAAGCAATCCAGAGTCGATGCCCTGCTGGACGTGTACTTCAGGACCTGATGGCCAATAGTTTCAAGGAGGGAAGCTTTCGAGAAGACATTTTACAAAGGATTGAAACTTCAACAAGCACACGGAGGGTTGCTTACAGGACGTTTAACCCCGAGCTAAAGGCAGGGACGGACTGGCGGAATTTCGGCCCCGTTGCAAAATAGGTCTGGGGGCCCCTTAAGTTCTTACCACCGGCGTTATTTCGAAAAAGAAAAGGAAAATACTACAGCATGATATAGTTTGGTAAAGAGTTACTAGGATGGGGCTCCATGTAAGAGGCTTCTGTCCAATTCAGATAATTTTGTTTCATCACAAAATCATAAATCTGATTGTAAAGAATTACTTTTCAGTTTTTCAAGGAACTTTTTTATTTTCTACATCATGAATGGGCCCCACTGAGTGGATGGGCCCGTGGCAGCTGCCACTCTGCCACATAGGCCAGTCCGCCCCTGGCTAAAGGTGCACAGAGTTTACTCTACTCTGCAGGTACCAGAGTATGACCGGGTAGCCTTCACACGCCTGAGGCTGAGTTCACACAATCTGAAGTTTGAAACTGGGCGTTGGTCAAGGATTCCACCAGAAAACAGGATCTGTGCATGTGGTTGTGTGCAGTCTGATATCCATGTGTTACTGAACTGCCAACTGACAATGACGAACAGAACTACCCATACAATCCCTACTTGTACAACATTTGATGAACTGTTTAATGATGTCAATGTACCTGTCCATGATGTTTGCAAATATTGCAGAGACATTCTTAGAAATGATAGACTCACCTAATAATCAAATCACCTCAACAATTTCACTATTATAAATCGATTTATGCAATTCTAAATGTAACTTCATACAGCCAATAAAAATACTACTACTACTTCTATTATTAAGTATTTAGGGTGCTCAGATGGTAGATGCTAATTAATGAAGACTATGGATCCAGGTTGTTGTTAATCCAAGTTTATTGTAGATAGATATTGATATACATGTACACTCTTCAGAAGCCAAAGCTTAACTGCCTAGGACTGGCTAGTAACCAGCCTCTAGGATGCTGTTGGGGTTGGATCCCATACCCTATTATGGGGATCAACCTGAGAATCTATTTATAGTTTTCATCTTCCTATTCAAACAAATGCTATTATACAAATACTCTTTTAAATAATTACTAGATAAATAATTACTAGATAAAAATACATTACATGCTTCAGGTATTTAAGAAAATTTTACAATATAATTTAAAAGTTAATAATTTTCAATTTCAGAAAAATTTTCAATATGATACTTGATTTCTTGAGATTAAGATTAAATTACATATTACATTACATGCTTTAGGTTAAAATTTGTAAAAATTTAGCATGGATAACAACTTTTCATAAATTTTACACAACACACAAACTAAAAAATAAGTTTAAAACCATAAACTAACAAAATTACCACTTAAAAAAAATACAGGAAATTAGCTGTACAAAAAATAAGACTGAATAAGTCTTTCATAAAACAGTATAAAACATACAAATTATAAGTAAACATGTTGTATGAACTCGATCATACAATACACATAAAAACATAGAATACATTGCAACAACAGTACTTCAGTATTATTGGAAAAAATTCAGAATGCACACATTAATTAGCATACTGACACATAAACAAAGAATGCAATAATTAGGACTACTCAATATAGCAAATCAATGGGATTATATGTCACATAGAAACAGTAATACTCATGTAGGGCAGTAGGCCGAACATATAGAATATATTAAAAACATAGTAAGCAATAAAAAAATGAACTGTTAATAGTAATCAATATGATGATGAAATGATATATCTGTCAAAGAGAGTTTAGAAAGATAGCAAGAAAAAGAGAAGAATAGAAAGAGATATTTTAAAGAAGAGTGAACAATATTCGGAATTTCATTTATGTTATAGGATAAATGGAGCATTTGATTTGCTTCAGGTATTCAAAATTAAGAATATGAATGAAAATAATTTTGAAAAAAAAAAATTTATATTAAAGAAATTTCATAATTTGGAAAAAAAATACTAATGAAGTCATCCTGAATTAGGAATTTCAAGGAAACATACAAAAACAGTCATGTATAATGAGATGAGGAATGAGAGAATGAGGAATGAAATGATGATAAAATTTTAAAATAAGTTGATCAAACTGATCGATCAATCAATCTAAAATTTCGCATAAAAACAATATATCACCTTGTGATATGGTAACACTACATTTAGAGTAGTTTGACAAAGCAATGTATTAAAATGCCAATAATCGTGAGGAACACTAGAAGTGTAAAAGTGATTCAACACAATTGAGATGTACTTTTTTTGAGTACAAAATACATGAAGTAAGAAAGTTGTGACTATAAAAATACAGAGGTGAACTTGATTTCACATGTAAAAGAGTAACTATCAATGTCAGAAAACTGAATCCAACATTAATGAGTGAAAGTCAAACAAAATTCTAAGCAACATGGTGGCTAAATTTTCAATTTCATAATAAAAATAGGTGAGTGAATTGATAAGTATCACCTGTAGCAATATGCATAAAATTTAATGTAACACACATTAATTGAGATAACCATCTTGAAATGAATTCTTCTGAATTCGATCACTACTTTGAGTGAAATAATAAACAAACTTGAATAAAGCAACTGTGTAGACCATAAATTGTAGCGGTCTAGTGTAATACAGTAACTTGAAACACATGATATATAACTGATATATATACAAAATGTGGTGCACCAGGGTGGATCCAAGGGATCTAAAAGTAAAGATGGTTGTGAGTAAGATATATGAGCACTAACAGTCTCATATAGATAAAAGCCTATTCTCATACTAGAGGAAATAGGTAACAATAGTACATTCAATAATCAAACAGTGGCAATAAGTATAAAGCAAAAGTTCAAACTTAGGAAGTAAGAACTTGAAGAAATCTTGAGTGTGACCCAGTCACAGGGATTTTGGATTCACATACAAGAGTTTCCAATTCACAAGCAGCTTGAGATGACTGCTGTATAGAGAACCATAAATTGTAAGAAATATGATTCTTAGTGTTTAGGAGAAATTGGAGTTCTCCCAGTTTAAATCTGCACTTTAGAATAGAATAAGATGCAGGAGATAGGGCAGGCTTGTGCTGCGCCAATCTTGAAGTTTCTTGTTTCGACAAGGGCCAGATGGCAAGAAAGCCTTTATTCTGGTCAACATTGTCTTCAATTGTTGTCAGTAATTGTTGCATCTGAGGATTGTGCTTCTTCAGATCTGCAATGTTGTTGACAACTTCTTGGCCACACCTTATCCAGGCTGGAATGAGCTGGCAGACATGGATAATTGTATTGACTTGCTTATTATCCAAAGTCTGTAAAATGACATGCGATTGGTCCACCATTTATTTAACAATGAAGGGACCTACATAATCCAGTCGGAGCTTTCTGGAAGCTATCTGAAGCGAGCTAGCACTTGGCGCTAAAACATAAACAAGCATTCCAACTGTAAATGTTGGAGGGTTCTTGACTTTCTTGTTTTGCGCTGCAGCTTGCTTGTGTTGTAGTTGTGCTTGCACATCCAACATCAATTTTCCAACAGTCTCCAATCGAGCCTTTAACAATTGTACATAGTCCTGGTAACCATGTGATACCTGTGTGACGGGTTGACAGGCAAACACAGTTGGAGGGTGTCTTAAATAGACTAAGTAAAATGGACTATAATTGTTAAGAGTTGGGCTGGCAAAGGAATTATAAGAATACGCAACAGAATTAGTAAACAAGTGCCAGTTACGTCCATTATTTGTCAAATATGACGTAAGCAGTTGTGAAACTGTTGCTATAAACCTTTCTGACTTGTTGGATTTGTGGTTGCCCACAGAGACAAATCGTTGCTTGATCTTTAAAGCAGCAAATATGTAAGAGATAACAGAATTATCCCATTCTTTGCCTTGATCAGAAACGAACTCCTTAAACGGGCCAAATTGAAAGATACATCTTTCAAGAATAGCTTCTGCTACAGTCTTAGCATCTTTATTTGTAAGTGCGACTAATACCACCTATCTCGTGATGTTGCAAACCAAAGTTTGTACTTATGGTTCTTAGAAGAAGGGGGCATCACCTTCAAGTCACAGTGAACAGTTTCAAAAGGAACATAATTCACTGGTATGTTTAAATGAAAAGGTCTTTCATTATCAACAGGTGACTTACGTGCTTGACAGATTTGACATGATTTAATGTAATTGGTTACCATCTGATGCATTCGGGGAAAATAAAACTTCTGTTTCAAAGTTGCAGTAACCCGAGCAATACCTTGATGGCAAGCTAACAAGCTATCATGATACATAAATAAAATTTCATGAACAATTGCTTGTGGAATCGCTAAAGTCAAATCATCCGAGTCACGAGTAGGTAGCCTAAATAGAATTTGGTCGACTATAATAAAGTGCTCTGATTGACTCAATATTCGTTTCGCAGCTATCTTTGGAGCTGGCAAAATTCCCTCAGTAATAAAAGCATAAATGTCTTTAAAATTTGGACATTGTGCTTGTAATTTGGCCAATTCACATTTATCATACGGTAAATGTAGATTTTGCAAACGTGACTGGTCAAGCTTCTTTAGCAATCTATCAATTTCAGATTGTTTGGGAAGATGCCTTGTCATTGCTTCATCTGCGTCTAGATTCAAAGGACGTTGCTTCCTGAGCAATGCGGGTGAAGGCTGCGTATGAGTTTCTGTAACGTCTTCACGGGTAAGAGGAGGTGGTGCCATTCGTGGAGCAACAGGTGGTACCAACGTCAATTGTTCCATTGGACGTGGTGCAGGAGGCAGCAAAGGAGCTGGCTGATGAACCTGTTGTCTGGCAGGTGGCCTCTGTACCGGTGGAACTGGAGGTGCAGGTGGCGCTTCGACAGGTGGCATAGGAGCTGCGGGAGCAAAGTCTGGAAGTGCAGGAGCTGGAACTTCTGCAGCTGGAGCTTCAGGAGCTGGAGCAGGAGCTGGAGCAGCTGGTACACCTGGAGCATTAGGTCTGTACACCTGTTTGGAAGTTTGTCTGTCCACAGTTTCACGAACAGTAGGAATCTGTATTCCCTGAGACGTTGCTGCTTTGCGAGTCAACATAGGGAATGCAATCTCATCTGGAACATATGGTTCCGTGTTTTGCGGATTCCTGGACAGATAATCTGCTATGACCATGGAGGTTCCTTTACGGAAACCAATTTTGATCGAATAAGACGACAATTTCTCAATCAAACGTTTTAGACGATCAGTTGTCGGTTCAGACTTGGCCTTCATGATTTGAGGAATACTTGCATGGTCAGTGTACACTTCAAAGGAAGTACCTTTTAATAGGTATCTGAAGGATGACACAGCAATATAAATTCCTGTGAGCTCAAGTTCACTAATACCATAGTGTTGGGCAGCTTTTGGCAATGCTTTTGAAAAATATGCCAAAAGTCTTTCCTGGCCATTCTGTATCTGCCAAAGTGAGGCTCCGACGCCGATTTTTGACGTATCGACATAAAGACGGAATAAGCCGGAGTTTCTTAGCAAAGACAGAATTGGTGGTTTCACCAATAATTGTAAAATTGCGTCATATGAAGCTTGTTGCTCATTACCCCAAATAAAGTCAGCTTTCTTACTCGAGATCTTGTGTAGTGGCTGTAACAAGAGCTGAAGTTTTGGGAGGAACATAGCTAAATATGTCACTTTACCTATCAGGCCTTTCAATTGTCTCTTTGTCCGAGGAACTGGAAGCTTTCGGATAGCTTCAGTTCGGTCTCACAAAGGACGAATGCCTTGTTTAGATTTGCCGACAAGAACTTCGTGACCCATGTAAACGACACGAGTACGGAATAATTTGGCTTTTGCCGGAGAAATTTTCAATCCATTCTTCTGTAAGGCAGAAAGTATGGTCTCAACATGTTTATAATGTTCCGTCACTGATTTGCTATGAATCAGGAGGTCATCCATTATAGCGACACAATACTTTCGAGCGTCAATAGAGTCAAGAATAGAATTGATATGAGTTTGAAATGCCGATGGACTCACCGATAATCCCATTGGTAATTTCAGAAATTTGTATGATTTTCCTCCAAAATATGAAGAAATACCACAGAAACTTTGACACCGAGAGCTCAAATTTAAACAATGATATGCTTCTTTGAGATCTAAAACAGACAGTACTTGAGGTTGCGACTGGCCTATGGCTTGCATGGCTTCCTTGACCAGAGGAAATGGCAAGTTCCGCTTCAATATTCTACCGTTGAGGTGCCGGAAATCTGATACTACCCGATAATTGCTTGTTCCATGCTTCTTTATCAGCATTACAGGGGATGAAAATGCTGAATGTTCTTCTTTGAGAACTCCCATTTGAACTAGCTTCTGTAGTTCACGATCGACGATGGGTTTCTCAGCGGCTGAAATTGTAAACGGACGGATGTAAAATGGTGTCTCATCAGTAAGTTTGAAATCTATTGTTAAATTTGTATTGCCAACTTCTGAATGAAGGCTTAACGCATCTTTGTATTTAAGAAGCAATTTCTTGACATTTGTCTGCTGATCAGGATCTAATACTGAGTTCTTAAAAACAATATCTCGGTCAATAATCTCATGATCAAACATTTTCAGACGCGGATCAGTCTTATCAAGAAATGGATATTCTTTTCTTTTGATGTCATACAATTCAGTTCTAGAAATATTGGATGGAATAGATTTCTTACCTGCAGATGTAACTTGGTGCTTTGATCTTGAGGTGTACTTTCCGCATGTGCAGAACAAAACAATGTTGTATTGTCTTTGGTTTGGGAGGTGGCAATCACACTCATGTACATTTGTGTAAAATACCGCATATCAATACTGCCAAATATTTTGTCTTTGTGAAGTGTAACTTCTCGATCCAAAGGATTGGTAACAAGAAGTGTTGCATAGCCATTGTGAAATTTTAAAAGCATATGCAATGCCGTAAATTGAGAAGCAAATTTTGTAGTTCTCACAAAAAGATTTGCACTTCTTAATGCAGCTGGCAATTTGGCAACAACAGAAACCATGGTGACAAATTTTGGCTTCAAAGTGATTGATTTTGTCAGTCTGATGGGAAATGTTGAATGTTTGAATTTCAAACGATTGTGCCTAATTTCCAAAACAGCGTCAATTTCTCGAAGTGCTGGAGTACCAAGCACAAGATTGATTCCACCTAAGGTGTCTAATGCCATTGCACGAACAAGAAAGTGATGTCCTTGAATCGTGATTGGAACTTCAATTTCAAAACGACAATTAATGAATTCTCCGTTGCCAACTCGAAACCTTCTGAGTGGCACACTAATTTTTGGCAATTTTGATAAATATGGTGATTGCGCAATAAATGTAGCACAGATTAAACTATCAGACGCGCCGGAATCTACGAGACAGATGCACTTCTCGCGATTCGGTAGCTGTGCTAAAACCATATTTTTGGAATCCAATTGAATAGTCATGTCATCATCTTTTGGCATGGCTGTCATTATTGGGTTGGCCTCTACTGCCTCAGCAGGAGACTCAGGTCTAGAATGAGAATCTGTATCTTTAGATACAGACAAAACATTATCAATTTGTGAAGCAGATTTTGCATCACGACAAACAATATCAGAATGTGACTCACATTCTGTTTCACTGCAAACACTACTACTAGATGATTGATGCTGACATGAAGGGTGAGAAAGTGAACAAGTATGAAATGAATTACAAGAATCATGAACATTAAAAGTATTACTTTTAGAATGATCCACATTTCCATGGGAATCAGAGGTACTGGTGCTTACACCCTGATTCCCTATTGAAAATGTGAGGCCTTGCACTTGCCTTCGCGGAGATGACGGCGAAGCAAACGACAGTCAGTGGCTGAATGGCCTTGTTTGCTACAATAGTAGCACGGACCAGGAGAAGGACTCCTTGATTTGTCCTGAAATGCGAGTCTGCGGTCAGCAGAACCGGATTTGCCGCGTTTATCCCTTCCGGGAGTCTGGTCTCTTCTGGGTCTGAAGTTACCTCGGCCACGACTTATAGACCTCGAAGCACTTCGTGATTGAGATCGATTTCTTGATCTCGGACGGCGAGATCTGTCCGAGAACATGAAGTTCTGGACCTTTCCGGTCAACTCCTCCATGTTTTTCGTGTGTCGATCGCGACTCACACGATAAGCTGTAGCTTCTGAAACAGCAGCAGCCGTATCTATTAGGACTGCTTTGGCAGTCTTCAACGCGGCGTCCAAGGTGTCATCACACTTGGAGCGCACGTGGGACCTGATGGACTCTGGTAGCCCACCCACAAAGGCTGAAACCATCAGCTCCACATCTGCCTTCAGACCTGCTTTAGAAGCAGTGGTGAAGACACGCTTCTTGAAGTCCACGACAGATTCAGTGGCTTCCATTTTTATTTGCTGTAGCTGACGTATATATTCAGCTCGCGAGGTGGAGGGGCCGTATTCCCCTGTAAATGAAGCTTTTAAAACGGCCAATGTTGTGAATGAGGCCTTGTTGTCCTCATACCATTGTCTTGGCTGCCCTTTTAATGTTAATTTGAATTTGGCAACCTTTTGGGCATCTTCTTGGATGTTAGCTTCATCCACCCAATCGTTAAAGAGAAGCCAATGAATACTGGCATCCTTGCCTTTAGCACCATCGAATGCCTCAGGTCTCTGATTGTTATTGAGAATAAAATTGTTTTCAGGCATTTTGGCAGATAATGATCAAAACTAATGAAAAAAATTGGAAAATGTTGATTGATAATTTTCAAATTAAAGACACAATCTGCATATTATGATTCACAAAAAATTTGAAATGGATATTGTATGCCAAAGAACTATGAAACTATTGAAGAAGATATGCTATTGTTCATTTTAAATAGGAGAAAGGAAAGTCATTCTATTTTAAGAGGAGACAGATGCATGCTAATGCAGCAGAGAAAACATGTAAGAAAAGGATTTGACAGGCATGATGATTCATGATGAGGGATGAACCTAACTGGCTAATAAAAAATGTGTCATAAAAAATGTCTATGTCATCTTTGCTAAACAATCACCAAAAATTGGTAAATTGAAAGTAAAATGGTCAGAAATCATTGTGAAGCATGTGTTCAAAATAACATTAATTTCAGACTAATATCAATAAATTAAACAATCATCATTCAATATGAAGTATGCATGTAAAAACAATCAAAGTCATTTGAATGAAAGTCAATTAAAAGTCAATATTGCAGAGTGAAAATTCTAAAGTTAGCATAAAAGTGTCAATTGTAGAACTCTGCATTCAAATAGTGAAATACCTTTTGTGTTGTCTTGAAGCATTGTTGAAGAAATGTCAAATTGTAAAATTCATAGTTGTGTTTGAAAGTTCACAATACGGACAAAGTGAAGTAAATTGTCAATTAATCAAATTTTAAACCATTGTGACCTTGTGCAGTTGCAATCATAAAGTGTCCACATATGTACTGCATAAATACACATAGTCTGAATCTAAAGTAAAACTTTATAAGAGAAGAAATCTGTAGAGTCCATGTGTAGCATCAGGTCAGCTGATCAGTGTTTGTAAACAGACTGAGAGGAGGGGGTTTTCCCAAAATGAAATGACATCACAGGAGAGGGTATTCCTGGAAGTTTCCTGGTAGGGCATTCCTAAGTGGGGTGCAATCTGCAGCTGGTCCAAAGTGGAGGGGGGTAGCAGGCAGCATCAGCAGACAGCATCAGCATCCAGGAAAATAGCATAGGTAGATGATTTGGGGGCCTCTGTGGCTAAAAATAGATGCAGATTAGACCACCAGTGATCCAGGGCTCTCTGTAGCATTGGAGGGAAGCAGCAGCCAGATGGCTGGATAGCCAATGCAGGTTGATATAGCTGTTATCAAGCATCCATTGTATTTAAACTTCAGTAATTTTATATTGTCCCAATCCACAGAAACATTTCCAAACTTCAGATTTAATCCATTGATGATGTAAAATATGATGAAGTCATTCAATACTTCTGTGTCTGCTCTGTTCATGACCCTAATATGGGCATGAAGATGATGGAAGCAGCAGTCTAGACTTCACAAATGCATCATTTCGGCAATCATACACTCTTCACAGTGCAAAAAAATGTGTGGAACACATGAATAAAGTCATAATAAAGATGCCTGTGGATTAAAAACGATGTAGAACACCTGGAACTCACTTGAAGTTGAACTTGGAGCAGCAGCATCAACTGTGTATATATATTTATTTCTGGATCCAAGGTAGAGGCATTGTGTATAGCACAGAGCTGTCATTATTGGAAAATGTTATTAGCTGTTATGTACATGTACACATTAGCTTGATGGTTATAGATATCTATCCATAACAGTCTTCCTGGTCTGGCCTTGGCCTGTGAGTGGACCAGAGATCCACACAGTGGAATGTCCAGATTTTAATTAATTTCCATGAACTTGATGAAGTTATTAATTATTCCACTGGTGTTAAAAATCCGGAGAGCTACACCATATTAAGTATTTAGGGTGCTCAGATGGTAGATGCTAATTAATGAAGACTATGGATCCAGGTTGTTGTTAATCCAAGTTTATTGTAGATAGATATTGATATACATGTACACTCTTCAGAAGCCAAAGCTTAACTGCCTAGGACTGGCTAGTAACCAGCCTCTAGGATGCTGTTGGGGTTGGATCCCATACCCTATTATGGGGATCAACCTGAGAATCTATTTATAGTTTTCATCTTCCTATTCAAACAAATGCTATTATACAAATACTCTTTTAAATAATTACTAGATAAATAATTACTAGATAAAAATACATTACACTATGATAGCTAGGATATCATTATAAAAAATGGACAAATGTTATCTCTATTGTGGCCCAATTCCCAAACAAACCATTTGCAAAACAGAAAAGTGTCTGACTTTAAAATGAATACTGAATGTCTTATCTGTGCCATTGTGCAAGAGGTCTAGCAAGGGCATGGCTCATGTTCTATTGAGCAAACTCCAATAATATCATAATTGCTGCCTACAGGCTACATTATAAATATTTCTTTGATTAGCCATATCATTTCTGTCAAATTAAACGGCTGGATGTGTATGATCAGTTTATCTGCATGCAAATTTTCATGCAACTCGATTCCCCTTCTTCTAATGCATTATGGCACAAATTTCACTTATGATGAAAAGATGTAACCTAAAGCCATCTATGGGGGAGGATGAAAGAAAATTTTAATATAGCCGAGTTGACAGGCTACGTTATATATATTATATTTTGGTTTTCTGGAATAACCATTTGGTAATTCTTCCTATAATTTTCAATATTAATCTAAATACAAATTATCGATAATTCCTGAATATGTTCATAGTGCCCTAGGAAGGTATCTTCTGAGTCAAATTTCAAATCATATAAACATGACATTGTGATGTCGTGTGGAGAATGATAAAAGAAACTTCAGCAGGATATGGGCAAAGTCATCACTGACTCATCAACTGCCTCAGCTCTCTATCAACACAAAAGCAACACACGATCTTGCTTTCTTTACATATTTTTTCATGTTTTTTTATTTTCAAGTCATCTGAGGAAATTCCATTTTTGGGAGTGTGCATTAAATGGGTTCCTATAATTGAAGTAGCTCTCATGACATGAAAGCTCCACCCACAAAGTTCATGTCTCCCTCAGAATTCAGATATTTCCACTTAGATTTGGGATGTCTCTATATTTTAATTTGAAAATACAATTTGGTGTGAAGAACTATATAGGTTTCTGAGTGTCCTCAATTGTGAAAAGTGTGAAGTACACAATTTGGGAAGCACTAAAATTCTGGCAAAATGACTAAAACATTTAGGCAAATGACTGAGAAACAACTATATTTTGAAAATCAATAGTTTTCAAGCAATTTCATCTGAAATGATATAAAATCTCCATCAATTTTTCAATTTGATCTAAGATGTGCTTTATATTGTACACAGCCATTCTGTTCAGCAGCTTCCATTGCCACTCTTTCTGTTAACTTACATTTGTCGTGAATTATAGTTCTTCCACGACCAAAGGTCAGCTTATCCTGTTCTCTTATTGCCAGCCAGTTTCTCAAATGTCATGTACATGTGTTGCACTAAACTCACGTGCATGGCTTGTCTGAATGCAAATTGAATATTGCATTGCAAAACTGTGACCTTTCCCTCTTAGAATTTTCTGAATGACACACTATTTATTGAAACCAGGACAACATTCAAGTTGCTGCATGGAAATAAAAAATTTTCAAAAACTAATAATTATGCAAACACGCTGTAAATCGATGTGTTATTCCCAATAAAACTTGCCTGTGTATATACTGCATTAAAAAAAAGGAAGTCATTTTATAATATATCATTTTCCGCATGGTTGTCAGGATATAAAAATACAGGACAAACATCATATCCACTGCCGTCCAATTCCCAAACTGACAAGGTAGAACAGAAAAAAACCGACTTTAAAATGAACTCTTCAAGTCTTGTTACCATTGGTATGTTGTAAGAGTAAGGGCCCATGTTCTGTTGAGGACACTCTAATTGCTGCCTACAGGCTACATTATACACATACCGGATATATCAGTTAGCCGTGCACTTTCTGTCATATTAAAAGGGTGGATGATGATCTGCATGCAAACTTTCATGCAACTCGATTCTCCCTCTTCTAATGTGTCATGGCACAAATTTCACTTATGATGAAACGATGTAACCTAAAGCCATCTATGGGGGAGGAATGCCCTGGAGGATGAAAGAAAATTTTATATGGCCAAGGTGACAGGCTACGTTATATATATTATGTTTAGGTTTTGCTTTTTAAATAATCATTTTGCAATAGATAATTCCTGCATAATTGTGTCATAGTGCCCTGGGAGCGTATCTTCTGAGCCAAATTTCAAGTCATATAAATATGACATTGTGACGTCGTGCAGAGAATGGTAAAAAAGAAAGTTCCACAACATATATGATAGGCAGGCAAAGTCAATGCTGACTCAACGACTGCCTCACCTCATTGTCAACATGAAAGCCAGATATGATCTTGCTTTCTTTGCATATATATATTTTTCCATCTTCTCTATTTTCAAGTAATCTGAGGACATTCCATTTTGGGAGTGTGCATTAAATTGAATCATGAAATTGAAGTAGTTCTTGTGATATGAAAACTCCACCTACAAACTGCATGACTTCCTCAGATATGAGACATTTTCACTTAGATTTGAGATATGTCCATATTATAATTTCAAAATACTATTTGGTGTGCAGATCTTAATTGGTCTCTGAGTGTCATCAATTGTCAAAAGTGTGATAATTTAAAATGACACAAAAGTGGTACACATTAATTGTCATTCAACATTTCATTAGTCTATAAACACATACATACATTGCATGAGTACAATCAGTATGATGTAAATTATTATTGTTTTCATAGATATGTGTTATTCCAGTTTGTACTTCGCTCTGTCTCAAAACTGTGATGTCACAGATTTAGTTGCATAACTTTGTGAATTACGAGCACACATTTCAAGAAACTGACTAAATGAATTGACACTTGAATTATTTATGTTTAGCTTGATTAGCCTTAGTACCTACACTCGTTGATAGATGTTTTGATGAAATGTAACTGAAGCAAACAAATCTCCAAGGAGGGTCACACTGTTGGTCATATAAGTTTGGAAATGATAAGCTGTTCACCACTGACTTTATGTTTCACAAAATGATATCTGGTTGTTCAGATTGTTACTCTATTAAATCGAAATAGACCTTGATATATTTAAAGTGGATTATTAAAGGTAAATTTGTGAAAATGGCATTAAATTTCAAAGGTTGCTCTAAAAAATGGGGATGTGTCAAAATGAGTAAGCATTGGCCATTGCCATTTCATTGATTTGCCTGGCCACTTGTTTGGGGCAATTAGTATTTTGAAAGCAATAAAGGAAAATGAATGCCATTCATGTACACTGTGGAAACTACTCATACAATCCCTCTTCCAATTCTGACATATTTTTCTGATCAGATAAGAATCCATGCATCCACAGGCAAATTTCTGTAACACTGATCTGATGGCAAGCAAAATTCTGTTACCAAACTTTTGGCCTGCAGTGTACAATGACTAACAACAAATGTCACACAGTGATTTGAAATTGTGAAGACGAGTGTCTTGTAATAAACAATAAAACTGGCTTTGTTTGGGAAAGATTGAAACAGAGACTCTTCTGGCAAGATGTAACAAACGACTAAGACATTAGTTGTTTGTTGTGGTTGTATACTGAACATAACATTACCTGGCAGTTTTAATTTCCTTTGTCATAAACCGTGATGTCAAACTCTGAACTGATATGTCACAGATTGAAGATTAGACCAATTACATACACAGATACCCTGATGACGTCACAGTTTAACTAAGTTTTCAAAAAACACGTAGCTATGAAAATGATAATAAGCCACTACTTTACCAGATGCAAAGTGAGGACAAATTCAATGCAATTTTGTTGTAACCTATCAGGTAGTGAGAAATCTCCAGTGTCTTGTGAGTGTGTGCCTGTCGAATGTATATGACAAAGCTCTCGTAACAGTTGACCTATAATGTTCTCAGTTCAGCAGTTCCAAGTAAACCTGTTCATCCCTGTGTAGCAGTGTCTTTGAAGTTTCGTGGAGGTCAGCCTTTGATGATGTGAACCCTTGCAAGCTTGATTGGGCCATCCTGTCAGACTCCATTTCATCAATCTAGCTTATCGCGGATTATTTCTTCTCTCCAGTATTTTGAGTCATGATATTATACCGATACTGAGATGTCCAGCCTGTGGAGCGCCTAAGCAGCTGAATGTAATTACTCGTATTTCTTTGAATGTAGCATTCATTGGTGGATTATAGTTCTTCCACAACTGTGAAAGGTCAGCTAATCCTCTTCTCTTATTGCCAGCCAGTTTCTAAAATGTCATGTACATGTGTTGGACTAAACTCACGTGCTTGCCTTATCTGGAGCTAATCAAGGCAAGTTGAATATTGCCTAGCAAAACTATGACCTTTCACTCTCAGAATTTCTTAATGGCACACAATTTATAGAAGCCAGGATAATGTGCAAATTGCTATATGGAAATAACGATTTTCAAAAATAACAATGAAAAAATGTTTGTAAATCAATGTGTTATTCCAAGTAAAAACTTGCCTGAGTGCATGCTGTAATAGCAAAAACCTTTATAAACTGTATTTCTTTTAAACAATTGCATGGTGGCACCTATTCTGCCTACAAAGGTAAAGTACAGTAGCTGCAGTTACTGTACTTTACCTTTTTACTTCCCTATAGTAAAGGTGGGAACCAAGAATTGTAAAAATTCAAAAGTGACCCTTTTAATTGAGTAAGCCGTCAACATTTTCATAATAAAGTCAGAAACTTTTTGATTCCCTTCTCAACTGTAGGGGTTACAAAGGTAATGTACAGAATGTCATTAAATTAAGTGTACTGTACTTTACCTTTGTAGGGCAGTATTGATCTGTGTGCCACATAGACTGCACATGGTAAACAAAGCCTTGATTTCTTTTTCAGTTTAAGGTGTTTCGACGTTCCGCGGTTACCAGCAGTAGGCCTATTCGAATGACTGCCTGCTGAGTTTTGAAAAACAGAACTTATCAGGACCCATTATATATAGCAAATATACCACATGTATAGTTTAGAAATAAACCCTTCCTGTTGAATTTATAGAAATATAATGAAAGAAAAAACAATTTTTCAATAGCATTTATTCTTTTTATCTCAGAACTAATAAAGATAATTGAGACTTTTGCTGTCTGTATGGCTAGTCTTTTTCGTTTGGTTTATAGATTGTGCCTACAGTTTTCAGATTATGACCTTTTTCTTTTAAATATGTTACTTTGTGCAACTCTAAAATGTGATGATGTGTCAGGGAGAATATTGTTTAGTGAATCCTTTGCAAAATTATTTTAAATGAAGACATTCTTTAAAATATAAACAGTTATATGTGTAACAAGGGCAAGGCTCTACAGAAAGATTTATCAGAAACTAACTGAGTTATATTAGTCACATTCTGATGATTACCACATTAAAGTTATTTCTGGGCAAAACTCGTATTCCGCAAAGATATGTGCCCATGGAAATTCCTGGAAGGCCTAAATTAAACCATCCTCCCATTGCAGGACTCATTTACACTCGCCCTGCCAACAAGCTGTTCAATATACTGAAGACTTCTAAAGCATTGTCAGCATTTTTCCGGCGTGATTTAATTAATCGTTTATTTTTTTCTACAAAGAAACTCATTGAAACAACAAACGGGCAACTATGAAACACTCAAGCATCCATTCAATTGCTTTGAGAAATCTCAAACTGTTAATTATGTATGTCACACCGGAAGAAAGTTAATCTTTTTGTTACAACTTCTTCGGAAAACAGTGTATGATGTGGTCAGGGTAGCTTCCAAAGCTTACACTGAGAAGTGAGGATGAATTAAACTGTCATACATAAAATACTTGTACGTCCTCAGTTTATTCAAATTATAAAAATAGGCCAATGAAGAAAAGTCAGATTGAGGGGGTGCAGAGTCTCCACGTGTCTAGATGTATAGGCTATGTTCCAATTTTCTAACCGAAATGATATCCTTTTTTTTCCTTTCTTTTTTAAATGTTACGGCAGCGGTCCTCTGCAGGGGATTCGTTCTGCTGTAAAAAGAGTTGTTTCTTGTTAAATCCAGGATTTTGCGTCTGATATTTCCCACATCTTTCAATTATTAATATTCATTTGCATGTCAATTATCTTCTGAGACTCGATACGTCTCTTTGACTTCCTTCATCACAACGGTTATCAGTAATTGGACGTACATCAAAGCGTTAACCCTTCTGATCATTTTGGGCTATCATCAAAGCAACATATTACTTGGCCTGTAGCGCTGTACCAAATTATTTGTTTTTCTTACTTTTTTGGTTTACAAAGGGGGATACACTTGCTTGGAAGTTTACCGCTTAGGGGGCGACCATTTAACGATCAGGGGGGCTTGGAGTTTTCCTCGACGAGAAATTATTTATTTCACAGCATCGCCGGCCATAGTTATTTATTTCGAGCGTGTGAAGTCCTCGAATATTCATATCCAAATCAATCAATGCCTTATTGAGAAATACACCCTCCAGAAATTATTTATTTCAAGACTGCCCAAAAAGAATTGAGCAGAATCGCAATATTTGGCAATCTTAAAATTGATTTTCTGACAATATACAATGATACATCTCACACCTTTCTGCATTTTATTTCTATGTTTTCTTTCTCATTCTGCTATGAGAATCACATGCTCTTCACCTGACAAAGTCGTAGTATATGACAGTTACCGTGCAGTGGATCAAGAACCTTTTGTCATGAATAATGTTACAATCTCACAAGCTGCAGAATAAACACACTTGGGTACTCCGATCATAAGTGCCTCATTTACACCCAAATTGACCAACACATTAAAAAGACAAATTACAATGTTCGCAAGTTTATCTCATTTGTTACAAAGAATGCAGATGCCCCTTTTAGGATCAATAAATTGGTGTGGAACAATGCTATGACAAGTGGCATATTATACGAGTGTGAGAGTTGGTTAACAAATTCCTTAAAGTGTGTCTCCCTGCGCTTCTTAACAACTCTCAATGTCCTCCTTGGTACACGCTTTCAAACTTGTACTGACCTTGTGAAGCTGGAACTTAACTCGGGAGATGTATGTCAAATCACTTATCAAGAATCGCCAAGCCAGCTTCTTCCAAAAACTGATATTACGTACAGATTATTAACGTAGCCCCCTTTGTGTCGCAATTGAAATGGCCCAAGGCTAAGAATTCTCCTATGGAAATATTATAATAAACATACCATATAGTGCAGTGCTACCCTAATAAGACGCAACACTTATGCAGAATTAAACCCCCAAGGCAAACATCATTCCATGCACTACACAGACAGTGTACCTGAATATGCACAAATCATCTTCTCACGCTTAAGATTAGGATCTCACAGGCTCAGAGTGGAGATAGGTTGTTAATCACTTGCTATATTATGAGGTTCTACCATGGGTGGAGGCAGTATATCCCTGGTATAGTCACACAAGATCCAGTATATCCCGAGACCCGAAGGGTCGAGGGATATACGGGGTCGAGGGTGACTATACCAGGGATATACTGCCGCAACCCATGGTATAACCTTTTTATCCCATGTCTTTTTTTTTTAAATACTTTTATTTTATATCAATGTAAAACAGTTTGAAGCACTCAATGTGAATGCTGCTGTGCTACAAAAAAATCAATACTCTTAATTGGCAGCACTTAATTGCCTTAAATCACAACAATCAGCAAATACGCTGGTATCTTCATGCTAATAAGCATGATATATAGGGGCACTGTTGTCTTTTGATTGGTCAGTTCCAGTATGTCCCTGTTGATCTCATTATCTTTCAGTATATCCCTGCTGGCTAATTAGTCAAAGGAATTTGATTGGTTGAACTAAATATATCCCTATTTCTTTCTGTTGTATTTCCCTCTCTCAATCTGTATTGACCAGGGAAAAGCTCAGTATGAGGGACAAAAGTTGGCTAGACATGGGATAAAAGTTCATATATCCTTATCTATACAATATTTGAGGACTTGTCAAAAAACCTTTTGCATTTGTCATAATTATAATGGACAAATTTCCTGTCAATAAAATAACTAACTACTGCTTCTGATATTATAGTTATTTTTATTGTAAACCTTTTAGTGTATAAAGATCGGGCAAGTTTGAAATCAGTTGGCTACACCACTGATTGTATATTGCTGTGTCAGTCCAGTTCCATGTGAGCTTTGCCAGGTCTTTGATGGAAGCTCCTGATTTCGACATCACCAAATCAGCAAACCCTTTCCAACTCCTTTTTGTGGCTCTTATTGGATTATTCTTTCCTTGTGAACCCTGGCAACAGAATTACCAGAACAAAGAGAACTACAGTTTGTCCAGCTGTTTTTTCTGTAACTCGAAAGGGTGAAGGGCTTACTGTTTCCGGGCCGCAAATTCGGACTTGTCTGGACTGTAAAAAAGAAATGTTGAACAATGAAATGGCTATATTCGAGTAGTTGTGAGTGCCACATTTAATATCCATCTTAACACTGTCAGCAGTACAACATGTTTCTGTTAAACCTGTATGGCTCTTAAAAATGCAGATGTAATCCATATTTTTTTGTTTGTTAGTTTTTTCACACATCCCATATGACCTGATAAAATCTTGGGAATTTAGGGTTTCACTGAGATAGATAGACAGATAGACCTGTAGATAGATAGATAGATAGATAGATAGATAGATAGATAGATAGACAGATAGATGGTAGGTGCAGCCCTCTAAGCCCAGTTCTGGGCACTCACTGCTCTCAAGGGTTGATTGATGAGATGGGAGACTTACTTAATTAAGCCCGTTTCCCACTGAGCACATAAGGCTGCGTTTGAACACGTATGGACAAAACGCAGTGGATACGCAATGGGTTATGCAATGCAATGCAGAGCAACGCTATGGTATGCAAGGGAATGCAGTCGTATGCATGCAAACGTGTATAACCACGCAAAGAGGGCAGAAAAATTAAACATGCTTAATTTGAACGCAGCAGGGATGCGTTTGAAATCGATTTGCAGGGCAATGCAAGTCAGTTTGCAGGCCAATGCAGGCTTATGTAGACTTATGTAAAGCCTTTGCATTGATAGGCATCCTTATGTACCCATATGCATCGATATGCAGGTCAACTGGAGTTTCAATACTAATGTTTCATTTTTGGATGATGTTAGAGGCTGTTTGACTGAACAAAAGACTGCAAACCGCAAGTGTATGTACCGATATGTGTCAATATGCTGTGCGTTTTTGAGGTGTTTGCAAGCCTATGTACACCTATTGCACAGGTATGCATTGTTTTGCAACTGCAACGCATCCTATCAATTAACATGGCTATCTGGGCCGTGAAGAAACGTGTTCCCCAATGCATATGTGTGCATTTCCTAAATTTTACCATTATGCATTAAAACGTGGCTATATGCATTCAGTGGGAAAGGGGCTTCAAGTGAGTGGGAGTCCACTGAAATGAGATACTGATACAAGGGGCCGCCAATTTAATGTCTCTTCAGAACGACATCTAGTGTATCGTTAAGGGTATACAATTCGTTTTATAGCTTGTTTGACTAATAACATTTAGGGGTGATTTCTCAAATTCGTTAGATGGATAACAAAGTCTCTTTTGTGAGCAGCGTTGCAGCACAGGCACACTCCTGTATAAGTCAATTGATATTCAGTATAAATGTCATTTCAAACAGACTGTACAGTCAGTTCAGGTGACTGCCTGTGGTTGCCGTTGTTTTAATTTGCAACCAAAATAGGCTAAATGCTCTATTTTCAAATGATTTATATGTTTAATGACTTGTCTTGTTTCTTTGTGTTCTGTGTCTTCCACACATGAATATCTAATTTCATTTATTCCATTTACCATTGTCGAATTTTTAGACCATTCCTATCAGGCTGTATTTCTCAAATTAATGTGCAACTGTGTTTTTATAATTTCTCTTGATATCCTTTACACACAATGACAATTATGACATATGTGCAGGTTTTAAGTGGTGCTGTAATAATATAAAAGAATAATTTGAGTCTGTTTGTGCAAAGGGACCGTTCAGAATTTGTGACTGGGAGGGGGGGTGAGAGTTTTGGCCGAGGGGGTACTAACTTTTCACACGTGTTTCAAGGGGGGGTATTAATTTTTGACAAAACTTCCAAGGGGGGGATTACAAATTTTAACAAAGAAAAAATATTTAAAAACTTGCATAAACTAATTTTATTTGGACTTTTTTATGCCTAAAAGTCTGCGAAATGACGCGAAATGACGTGAATCTGTACACGAGGCCGTGTATAACAGTATAATATGTGTATTGCTTTGAATGTCGAGGGGGGGGTACTAAAAATACGCATGAAACATAAGGGTGGGGTACTAAAAATCCGCATGAAACTCAAGGGGGGGTATCAATTTTTGACGGGAAGTTCCAGCAAAACTCCCACCCCCCAGTCATAAATTCTGAACGGTCCCTGACCTTAAATGATTTCCAAGAATATTTTACTTTTTTTTAGATGCAAGTCGAGTTTCCAGAAATGGTTGCAGAAACGCACCGGAATTTTCCTGGCGAGGTCACATCCCTATCCCAGCTTGCCTTGTTGTTCTTCATGAATCATATATATTATATGGTGAGATCATATCCTATACTTGCAATGCTACCAGGAGAAGTCACTCATAGGAGGTCATGAGTTATAAAAGTCAAAATTATTGTATTATCATTAATAAATATCCACAAACAACTGAATGAACAAGTAATTCTTCGGCTGTAAGGTGCTTTAAAATCAAATTACGAACTGAATTTTTTGGCCTTTCTTATATAACTGCACAATATTATTTTTCATCAATTGTACGATGTACGTTTTTGATTTATTTTAGCATACAGTATTTACTGACTTTAAATGCATGCATAATTGGCTTCCAGCTTTTGTATATTGAAGTTGAAGTTGTTTGAACAACTTGCCAGTGCCATTTGTGCTTTCGTCTGCACAGACACACTTCCACCAAGAATCACAAGTTGTGCAGTTTGTTTTGCGACACTTTTTTGGATTGTCGAAGGAGTTGTATTGATCTGTTTGCATAGACTTTGCCAAACAAAGGCTTAAAGCTTAGATTTCCACGAAGCACTCGTTGTTGTTTGCCCTTTGTTTTGCTCACAGCAGTGAAATTTTCCTTTCTGTTTCGCTTGACTAAAGTACAGCTCAAAGACCTACATATCAATAATGGTAATTGCAGCCCTCAGTTATGGACACTCACAAGGTTCGTTTATGGGATGGGAGAGAGAGCTACATGTTACACATTTACAGTGTAGGCAATGTAAGACATATTTTTTATAGACTTTTACTCACCGAACAAAGATACCTGTAAGGACTCGTGACTGGATACACTCCCAGCTTCCTTCTCTTATTCACGTATCATCAGTTATCCCCCATTTTGCCCTCTGCTATCCCCCTCTTCCCCCACTTAACTCAACCTACCCCCGCTTGCTCCCGTTTCCTCCACATAACCTCCACCTTTCCCCCGATTTCCCCGATTTCCCCGATTTCCCCGATTTCCCCGATTTCCCCGATTTCCCCCTCACTATTAATAACATTTTCTTATGCTGGCGTTAACCTATAGGGTGGGGGGGGGTGTATCCTGTCATGAGGCCACCTATACAAGGAGCTGCCAATTTTAAATCTCATCTGAAAAACATTTTCTGATGTTTTCGACTGATATTCCGATTGGAAATGTTCCGTGTTTATCACATAATATGATTACACTGCAGATGAGTGTGTGTTGATCAGATGATCTAAAAATATTCTGATAATTATGTCATTGCCTTCTCTTTGTTACAATGAAAAATTTGCTAAAGACGTTGTACACGTTGGTAGTGTAAACCCAGACTTGTCAACTCGTCAAACACCAATCTAATTTTATTTCCAGAGACATTGTAACATCCTGTTGAGATATATACAGACTTCGAATCAATTACTCGTACTACGGCAACAGGCATACGTGATCTGACTTCCATTGGTCTTCATGAGCTTTCACAATTAGTCATATTCCATTGTTATATTGTCACGAAGAGCATTTAAAATTGATTAATTTCATTTCAAGAAATGTGTTTTGATAATTCTTCTTTTCAAATACAAATGGGAAGAATGGCTGCTAACATTGATGGAAAGGCAGATAAATCATTGACCAGTGCAACATTTCTAAAAGTTATTTTGCTAGAATGTGTTTTTTTTTAATTATCTTATATAAACGCCAGTGCATAAATACATTTTATAAATGGAAAAAAGCAGTTTCGACACATATAACAATGTCTTGTCAACACAGGTCCTTGTGTTGTAAGTCTGTCGTTGAAGTGCTTTTTTGCTGAGGTTTTGTATTTTGTTTGTATTGTGTTGTATTTAGAGAGTAAGAAAAAAGAGAGAGAAGGATTTATTTCTTTACACAATATGTAAAGTTAAAATATATTATTTTGTTAGTGATGAAGAAGACCACTCAAGGGTACCGGAAGGAAATGCGGGTGGCAGGGACGGACAGACGAAAAACGGCAAATCATATTTGAGTGATGAAATTTTAATAGAGAGTCAATAAAAAATTTGAATATATACTTACCGATTTGTGCCTAAAATTAGTAAAATAAGATTTATTATGTTTTTTTACTTGAAGAACAAAGGGCACACTTTGCCCACCTGCCCCCCCCCTGTCCCGGCGCCCTGAGACCACTAGATTGGCCCTGGCATAGCCAGCCTTCCACAATGATACAGCTCAGAGCAGCCATAGAACGGTGACCAAGGGCAGTGACAAGGGGAACATTGCCCAAGTTCCCATGACGTAGCATTCTCAAGCATTGGTGACTGCCACACGCGTGTGATGATGTGTGATGAGAAGACTGGGAGTCAGGCAAATATATTATTCATTCGGGTTGTCCGGGGTCTTTCAGTTTCCTTGCACAAAATCCTGGATACAACCCACTTCCATTTAGTGTCCATGGCTTGGACCAAACTAAGTTAATTGCATGAGTGGGAGTCGAACCCAGGACCTCACAGCCATGGCCGTGGTAGCACAAACAATTAAGCACTCTTAACCATACGGTCGTGGGGAACTCTGTTGTAAGAGGTTTGCAAGTCAGTCTATAACAGCTGATTGCATACCACTCTAGAGACTTTTGTGTCCTGAATCTCATCAGCTACACTGACTGCCTCAAGAATCACAAGCTATTCCAGTTCAGTAGACAAAACGGTCATCCACACTTGACCGAAACGCCCCCACATTTTGCCAGACAAAGGCATAGATTTTTACAAAACGCTTTCATTTCCCTTAGTGTGTGAAACCAAGTGCAATGACATTTAATCTTTTTCAAGGGTTAAACGGTGCAAAGTTGGATGGCATTCAGTTCAGACTTCAGATAAAAGATATTGCATCGTGAAAGACTGTACTTATGACACTGTGTTCACATTTTAGTTAAAAGCACTTCAGCTATATCACTGAGCAGAGTATTCGCCCCATGGGCACATCGACGTTGTAGCAACGTTGCAACAATGTCACCCAGTTCGTCAAATGACGTGGAATTGTATGGTAGAAATTATGTTGTCACCACGTTGTGAAGCAACGTCAAAGATATGACGTTAGTATGCGACGTTGTGGGGACGTTTTTACAGCATTGTGAGGCAATGTCAAGAGTGTGACGTCAGCTTGCGATGTTGTGGCAATGTTGTAGAAAAAACCCGAAGTCGTGTTCACGTTGGGGCGACATAATCTCTACCATACATATCTACGTGACCAACAGACCAGCACTCCACCAATTAGTGACTTCGTGGTTTACGTCATGTGCCCACTGGGCGTGTTCCCCCTACAGTGCCGCCTGTAAGTAAGTGAAACACATGACATTGTGCCATTGCATCAATGCTAAACATCCTCAGCCAAACTGCTTGTGGAGGCATGAATTCTCATCAGATGAAAGGGAAACAAAGTGGGTCATAAAGGCCGATGTGTGAGGCAAGTGGGATAAAAATAGCAGCCCATTTTCTTCGCTGCAGTCGGAGTTAGGTATGGGTCAAAGTCTTTGATAAGTAAGTGAACCACCCTTCCCTATGTTTTAACATTGGGCCTGCGTTTCACTTACTTACCAAAGACTTTGACCCATACCTAACTCCAACTACAGCAAAGAAAATTGGCTGCTATTTTTATCCCACATGCCTCACATATCGGCCTTTATGACCCAAAATGTTTTCCTCTCATCGGATGAGAAGTCATCCTTCCAGAAGCATTTTGGTTAAGGATGTTTAACATTGATGCAATGGCACAATATCATGCGTTTCACTTACTTACAGGCGGCACTGTATAATGGCTTGGTCATTTTATAAGTCAACTATATATTATGTGGTGGGAGCCAAGTTATTTATAGACAGAATTTTTTTTTTGTCACAAACAGTACATGTATTTGGATTTCATTTCAATCATCACAATCTCAGATTGGTTGTGCAAAACATCAACCATTTTACTCATTTCCAGGCGGCACGGCATGCACAATATCCAGTCTGGTGGAAATGAGAACTGCATGCTGCTGCCACCTGGCACAAAAGTTGATTTTGTATGCTACAGCATTGCTGTCCCAAGAAATAGTTCCAATTTCATTGCACATTCACAAAATTTCTATGCAACAATGATGTTTACCAGAGTCAGACTCGGCAATCACATTCTCTAAGGAAGTAGACAAGGCCATCAGCACACTCAGAAACAGCCCCGGTGTCTTCAAGACAAAATTTTGTGAGACACAGCATATGTTCTGATCTGTGGCAATGCAAGAGCAGTCCACTTGTAGTAATATCTATATTGTTGCACATACTGCCTGATGACCTCAGATCTGCTGCGAGCCTTAATATTTTTACAGCCGACGAACGACGAGTACTTACATTTGGCTGTTATTGGACATGAATGACCTCACAACAGGCCCTATCCATAGCATTGAAATAAGCTGTTAACTTGTCATTGAGTAACTTGTGACTTCATTGACACTTAGTTGGTCACTAGTTGTATAGCATTGCAAGTATAGGCTATGACTTCATAAATTCCTTATGACTCATAAGAATAACATGGCATGGATGGGCTATGACCTCACAAGAAACATTTCAGTCCAAATCTGTAAGCACTTGACGTTCGTCTACTGTAAATCAAGACTTAGAAGTCCCCTCTTTACCGAATATTTTAATTGACATATATTATGATTTTACCCTATTTTTTTTTTGACTGCTTTTATATTTGCTGTTTAATATGTTTACATATTATCATTGTATTTCTAGCGTTTAGAGCTCAGTGGATTTTATGCTTTATAAAATAAATTATTAATTTATTTATTGTAATTCATTAAAGTTAAACCATATTCAAAAGCTTATATTTGCCTTCTCTAAGCTAATATATTGTTACTCGATTGCCTGCAATAACCTACAATTTCACAAAGTCTCTCGCTTTAGTGACACTACTCATCTAGATGCTATCCTTATGTAAGGAGAGATGTCTATGATTATCTTCCTGAAAAATTGCCTGTGCTTTTCAAGGAACTGATTTGCAGGCATAAACACAACAGAGAACACTCTAAAAAATTTCAGACAAAATTGGTTTTTTTAGATTCAAAATGGTTTTTTGAATTTCACAAAGTGAAAAACCATTTTGAATCTAAAAAACCAATTTTGTCCCGACTTTTTTTAGAGTGAAGGAGAGCTTACGGGGTCACCATTTAGTCTTAATGGGGAGACTTGGAGTTTTTTTAAATAAATAATTTTGTGCTCAGTTTTGGTAAGATAAATAAATTCTCTCAGGGCAGTCTTGAAATAAATAATTTCCTGTAGGGGTGTTGCTTGATTTAAGAATGAATATTCGGGGACTTCGCATGCTTTAAAACATAATTTTGGCTGCCGTTACCATGAAATAAATAATTACCTGCTGAGGAAAACTCCAAGCCCCCTCCTGATTATTAAATGTTTGCCCCCTTATAACTTCTATCAGAATATTTTTATCTCCAATAATATTTTTGAAATTTCTCCTTCTTTTGTATGCCTCAACTGACTGTCAGCCTAAAACTAGGTATATTATGTCTCATGGCGAATGGTTACATCAATATTCATTTTTGCAGGAATACGTTTTTATATAAAATTTGATCTACATACATTACCTTACAACTGAATCATAACTTACCGACATTTTAGTTTCCTTTTCCACTGTAATATGAAATTTCATGAAAATTTCTATTTTGTTTTAATTATCAATCTTTGCTATGAGTGCTATAGTGATTTTTTTGGTAAATTCAAAAGCAAGCGTTCATAGGTCAACATGTAATGAATCAGATGCATGCAAGGATGCGCACCTCAACAATCAACATGCAAAAAACATGTTCCTGCAGCAGAGCGTTGCGAGAAGAGTTTGTAACTCAACATGTCACAATATTGTTTTTGTGTTGAATAATTACTTATCAGTTTTAGCAGTGTGCTTCACACAACCCTAAACCAAACAGAAGTCCCTGTAGTATGCTGTCCTGCTGCTCCTGCAACTAGCCAAAATTGAGTAATTGCTTTTGCCCATTAGTCCCAGGGACCAGAGCTGTCCGAATTAATCATGCCAGGTATGAAGCTGGAATATGCTAGGTCACATCAAGTAATCTCCAAGCGATTCAGCTTTCCAAGATATAAAATTTACTTTTTTTGGTAGCACATGTATACTCATACGTGTACACACAGGCAACTCCCATTGAGGTAAGATCTATGTGTCAATATATATATTGAAGGTTCCTCACTCCTGATATTGGTGATCCTATCAGAATAGTACAGTGTCTTATCTCATTGGTTTATCTGATCTGGGCAAAGTAATCAGAGCATCAAAGGTCATGAAAGCAATTAGCCAAAGGTGGAGTGTCTTACAGATTGGTCAACCTTGACTTAATCCTCAAATTGACAGTTATTGTTTTGGTGTTGTAAGTTTCTGTTGTTGTTAGAAGAATTCAGCAACAGAGAAAACACAACTGAGCCTAACTGATACACAGGAAGGCCTTGCAAATTGTTCAGTGCATTAGTGAATCAATTGATCCACTGTCGTTCACAGCTTGGTCTCTCAGTGTCTGATTAAAGATAAGGAAGTCCTCTCAGGGCCCCTATACTAGGTCAGCTGACTTAACTGGAGCATGCATATGTGGGCTTCTGAATTTCTCATGAGCTTCTGAGCCTTTCCCAGCACTTTCAAACAGGAATTTTAAGATGTTGAAGATGTAATGTATGCAGGTAACACTTCAAAACATTATCAAATATTGTGATGAACTCATGCCAGGCAGGCTAATTGTTTTCTCTAAATAATAGTGATGTGGGAAGCCTTACAAGCTGGCCTTGTGGATTTGACCAATTCTCATGTGAGGCACCTTCCATATATATATTGACACATAAATCTTATCTCATTGGGGGTTGCCTGTGGTGTACAACAGACTGAGTTTACACTAAAGGATTAATTTATTGGTACAAAAATCCTAAACAAAGCCTAAACAAACCAGCCATATGGATGGCATGCCATCCTGCCAATAGTCAGACTGTAGAGAAATAACTTTTGTGAATTGAGCACTGACACAAGATCTCAATAATCTCATGGTCAAGAGCGGTCTGAATTAATCATTGCAGAAGGGCGACACTGCCTCATACTTCAGCCATGTCAGGTAGGAAGCTGGAATATGCAAGGTCATATTGATATTGAAAAATTCACTTTTTTGGTAGCACATATTCCTACACAACAACAATCGACAAATATATAACTTCATACCCTGATAAATTGATATTTTATTTG
Organism: Platynereis dumerilii; assembly: GCA_026936325.1. Lineage (NCBI taxonomy): Eukaryota > Metazoa > Annelida > Polychaeta > Phyllodocida > Nereididae > Platynereis > Platynereis dumerilii. Next base: position 25,503,020 of record JAPTHN010000011.1, read on the forward strand.
TTTAAGAGACTTTTGGATATTTATAACATTAAAATGAAATACTGCCTATTCAACCAGCATTCCAGGAAACAGATTTAGAACACATGAAAAAATTATAGAATAACACGCCTACAAAATGATATAATCGTGAATGGTGCTGAATTGAAAAAGGCATACTTCAACAGATGTAGTATCAATGTGACAGTACAAGGATACACCTCATTGATGCACAACAAAAGCTAGCATGACGTGTTTCCTGGCAAATCTATCATGGCTGCTCTTGACCAAGCAAGTGTGTTTTGCACTCTGAAAATTCTCATTTTAATAATCATGTCCCATTTAAGATAAGTGTATAAATTGTACGCATTATCTTCATTTATTGATTGAGCCTTTCAATGCTCAGTAACAAACTGCAATAACCACAGAAAAACAACTCAGTAATGATGCTATTCTTGGCTGGTTAAAAATTATGATTTAACTGTTGCTGACGTGTCTGTGGAAGTACAAAACAGGAAATTGCTCCAGAGAAATTAGATTTACTCTGCTAAAACCTTTTAGATTGCAGTAGGCTTGATAAGTATGTCAACTGGTTCTTTTCATGTTTCTTTTTTTTATCCTTTGTAGCAACACTGTGTTATTCTGCGTACCTCTTGAATTTGTCATTCAGGTAGTGATGTGCTCAGGAAATCTATAAAACTCCTAGAAATATAACTTTCAAATCTCTGGTTTCATTGGTTTAGATGCAGACAGCTACTGACAGTTGCACCAAGTTATTTCGCATTCTGTCATTTCTTGTGTGTCATTGCATGCTTTGCCTTTTTGCTAACCCTTATAATCAATAAATTAACAACCAAGCTGTCTATCTACCAGTCTCTCAAGCCGTCTCCCATGGAATTCAATCCATGATTTGGATGCTGTTGATTGTTGTGTGCACTGAAATGATTGAGATTATGATAAAGTATTATTTATCTAATTTTGCAGACCAAGGTAACGTATGTCACACAGAGCAAGATGTCCTAAATTTAGGATATAATCCATCCCTTATCTAGATGTCATTGCATTTTGGCTGTCATGCATGTAATTTTCATTTATAATGTCTGTTGTTTTTTTTTACAGAACTTAAAACAGAAATTTTTGAATAGCAGAAGTTCTGACATGTCATGTTCCCTTATCAGCCAACAAATTTGAAAAACATTGCATTCCGTCTGATATTAAACATACATCAATGTTTCATTAAGACCACATATTCATCTATGTCAGCCTCATGTATTAGGAGTGATGCCCTTGATTATTCCTGAAAAATAGGCTGTCTGGCCTCTGCTATTGAACTAAGCTTTCAAGGAAGAGATCCTATGACATTGAGTGGCGCAAACACAACAGAGAAGGAGAGCTTATAACTCATCCATAAGTTTTTGGAATATTTCTATCTCCAAGAACTTATAGCACTCTGTGTGTGATCAGGTCTTTGGCAGTTTCTTTTGCAACTGGCTGCCTCATAGATAGATAGACATGGTAATTGCAGCCCTCTAAGTCCAGTTTTTGGCACTCACAAGAGTTGCTTGATGAGATGGGAGACAGAGAGAATTGGGAGTCCTCGACATGTTACACATTTAAGCCAAGTGAGGGAACTTTTACTTGCCCAGAACAGACAATGATACAAGGGGCCATCAATTTTAAAAAGTACCACATCTGACAAGCAGCCTATAACTATGTAACAATAATGTCTCATTGCGATTGGTGACGTCAATATTCATTTTGTCCAGAATACCTCATTATGTAACTTGGTTTGATTTGTATCATCTTACATCTAAAAGATCACTTACAGACATCCCTGGTTCGGTTCTCTTTTTCATTGAAATATGAAACTTTCATGTGTCAGCCAGCTGAAGAAAGCTGATATTTCTAATAATTATTCGTCTTTGCAATGAGTGATGTGTGATTTCACTGGTCAGTTTAAAAGCAAGGGTTCATAGGTTAACATGAGCCTTAAAAATACTGACATGCAAACCTTCACAGCCCCACAGTCATTATGTACAAATTGTGTTCTCGCAGCAGAACATTTTGAGATGAATTTGTAACTCAACATGTAGCAATATTGTGTTTTGTGTTGACTAATTATTTGTCAGTTGTAGCAGTGTACTTCACACAACCCTACACCAACCAGACGTCCCTATAGTATGCCATCCTGCAGCTAGTCAGACTTGAGTAATTGCTTTCACAAATTAGCTCTGACACAAGATCTCATCACTGCCAGAGGCCAGACCTGTCCAAATTATTCATGGCAGAGGGGCGATGCTGCCTCATGCTTCAGTCATGTCAGGTAAGAAGCTGGAATATGCAAGGTCATATCAGATATTCATCAAGAGATTCAGTATTCCAAGATATAAAATTCACTTTCATGGTAGCACATATTCCTACACAACAACAATAGACAAAAAGATAACTTCATACACTGATAAATTGGTATTTTTATATTTGTTTAAGAGGATTTCGAAATTGTAACATTAGAATGAAAGACTGCCTATTCAACAAGCATTCCAGGAAACAAATTTAGAACACATGAAAAATTTATAAAGTAACACGCCCTTAAACATGATAAAATGATATAATCGTGAATGATGTTGAATTGAAAAAGGCATACTTCAACAGATGTGGTATCAACGTGACAGTACAAGGAGACACCCCATTGATGCACACCCACTAGCACGAAGAGCTTCCTATCAAATTTATCATTCCTGCTCTTATCCAAACAAGTGTGCTGTACGCTTTGAAAATACTAATTTTATCAAAATAAGACAGTGACATCATTGGCTGTCTAATACAAATGATTCCTCAATGTATCAAATATGCTGTATATTGTACATTAACGTTACCAACCTCTTTACTGCATACCTTGATGGTTTTGTAGTCTGGGGGCTGAAAGTAATTATCACCGACTCTCAACATTTCAATTGACGGCGGACAGCCTTCAATTACCATTAATAGCAATTTCGAGGCATCAACTGCAAATGATATGGGAAGATATTCTAACATGCAATGCTGGACTTTTTCCATTACAAGCTCATAAAGCTGCTACAGCAGAACTGCAGGGCCCAGTTGTGCACCCATGACAACACTCACAACAGGTCTTCATTGTGGTTCATGTATTGTGGAATTTGTGAAAGATGGGTGAAAGGTCTGCCGATCCAACTACAAATGCCTTTGTGCAAAATATACAAAAACAGTTTGCCTGTTGTTGAAGTTCTAATAATCAAAAAAATCCGAAAAGGTAAGGTTGTGCTATTACAATACTCTCAAGCTTAAAGATATCTATGGTTCAAATCTTGTTTATTGGTTTAGAGTTTTCATGCCTTTTGAAATCTAAATGATTTGTTAAAATTATTAATCATGTCCGGTTTAAGATAAGTGTATACATACATTGTGCACTTAATCTCCACCTTAAAGTTCTACAATATATTTCATCTTGAAAGGCATGTGTCTTTCACCTTTCACTGCACTGTTTCAAATTATAATAAGACAAAAAAGTGACTCAGTAATGGTGTTATTTTTGTCTGGTCAAAAAATGCGATTTTACTGGTGCTGAATTGTTTGTGAAAGTACAAAACAGGAAATTGCTCTGGTGAAATGAGATTTACTCAGCTAAAACCTTTTGGATGGACGTAGGCTAGACAATTATGTCAACAAGTGTGTTTTACACTTTGAAAATACTCATTGGCTGTCTCATGCAAATGATTCCTCAATGTATCAAATAAGCTGTACATTTTACATTAACATTACCATGCCTTGACAGTTTTGTAGTCCGTGGGCTAAAAGTAAACATCACTAACTCCCTGCATTTCAATTGATGGCGGACAGCCTTCAATTGCCATTAATAGCAATTTGTAGGCATCAACAAATGATATGGGAAGATATTCTAACTTGCATGCAATACTGGCCCTTTGGATTACAAGCCATGATTACAGGTCTTCATAGTGGTCAATGAATTGTGTAATTTGTGAAAGATGGGTGTAAGGTCTGCTGCTCTAACTAAAAACGCCTTTGTGCAATGTAAAATTAACAAAAACGATTTGCCTGTTATTTAAGTTCCAATATAATTTAATCAAAAAAATCCGCAAAGTTAAGGTTGTGTTATTAAAATACTATTGGGTGCATTAATGATATATATTATTTTCGGTGTGGAACTCTCAAGCTAAAAAGATGTTTATGGTTCAAATATTGTTCAATGGGTCTAGATTATTCATTCCTTTTGAAATCTAAATGATTTGTCAAACTTAATAATCATGCCCAGTTTAAGATAAGTGATTAAATTTATTATTTACATTGCGCATATAATCTTCATCTAAATGTTCTACAATAGATTTTTTCTTGAAAGGCATCTACCTTTCACTGCTCAGTAACAAATTATAATAAGACAAAAAAAAAGATTTTACTGGTGCTGATCGTTTGTGAAAGTATAAAACAGGAAATTGCTCTAAAAAAATTAGACTTACTCACATAAAACCTTTTGGATGATCGTTGGTTAGACAATTATATCATATGTAAAATTGCAAGAGAAAAAGATAAATTGTCTGGTGCATTACAAAGTGTTGAGATCCCAGAACCTGACCTGGCAAAGGGCAGAGGAAGTAAGCCAAAACAGACCAGAGTCAGGTGTAAGGAGGTGTGAGACTTAGGACTCATATGTGATGTTGAGGCCTTTAAGGATGTCCAACCTTCCATCTCCTCCCACACAAGACCCTGGAATGGAAATCTAAGAACTAAAAAAAATGAGTACGACATGCAATCACCGGAAGAGGAATCTCTTCTTTAATCTCTTCGATAGACTTTTCGTATTTTATAAACACTGTTTCGTGTTTTTTGTAAACACCGCAAAGTCGTTCGCATAAAAACGTTTATTTATATCCCTGGCTGAGGAGAGAATCGCATAATGAAATGTGCCTCACTGAGAAATCACTGTAATGCTCACAAGCCCTGGAAAAACTGATGATGTGAGAAGCATAGACAATATAAGCTGGCTTTTCTGGAATATTAGATGCATGTTTGTAGTTTCATATTGTCTGTCGCAATACTGTGTTATTCTGCTAGACCTCTTGAACTTACGTTACCATAGTGATTTGTTAAGGAAACTTATAAAATTCACATTAAAAAACTTAAATTCTCTGGTCTAGACAACAGACAGCTACTAGGCAGTTGCACTCAGTTCTTTCTCTTTCTGTCATTTCTTGTGCGCCATTGCTTGCTCGACTTTAAAATTAGCCCTTTTGATATCAATAAACTAACAACCAGGTTGTCTATTGACCTGCTTTCAAGCATGATTTTGATCATGGTGATTGTTGCGTGCCCTAAAATGATTGATGTTGGTTGCTGTAATACATTAGTCTGCAATGGCAAGTAGTTTCCAATGTAAATTTCAGTGAGGAATACTTAGGGAATGAATTACTATTATTACAATGACTCTTCATCCTTATGTAAGGAGAAATGCTTATGGTTGTCTAGCCTATGCTATTAAGCTATTAGATATAAGGGTTTTGGAAGAGCAGACCAAATGGCATTGACAGGTAAAAAAATAGAGATAGATGGTTTTTTGCCTCCAAGAGTATTTGGAATACATGTCCAATAACTTGGCATTCAGTGTATGATCAGGTCTTTGACAAGTGGTCATGTGGCAGAATATTCATAAGAATTCATAAATTAATTATACAGTAATATTGTGTTTTTTTGGTGCTTTTTGCATATAATTTATCAGTATACTTCATACAACCCCCAGACAAACCAGACATTCGGAAGGCATGTCATTCCCCCGCTAGCCAGACTATAGAGAAATTGCTTTAGTAAATTGAACACTGACACAGGATCCCATCATTGCTAGAGACCAGAACTGTCCAAATTTATCATTGCAGAAGGGTGATGCCGCCTCATGCTTCAGTCATGTCAGGTATGAAGCTTGAATATGCAAGGTCTCACCAGATATCCATCAAAAGATTGAAGATATTAGTTTTTCTGAGCAAGCATTCTCCAACAACAGCAATGGACCAAGTTTACACTTTAAGATCTATAAAAGAATTAACTAAAGTAAATCTTTGACCGTGCTGGACCACATCTAAAAGTTGGCCAAAGGGAAAAAATTCAAGGTCAAAAAATAAATGGGCGATTATAATATTTGTTTCCAAAATTTGTCATGGTAATGACTGTCTTCTTCTTCTTATGGTGTGCACACAGTATGTCCTGGTATCAAAAACTTTCTTTTTTTTAGATTATGCTATTCAGAATCATGACCAATGTTAGTAACATGGGAAAAAGGTATACTTCCTGTCTAGTTAGCAATCAGAGAGGAGTATTCTGGCAATAAATATTTTTAAAATCTGACACCAAAAATGCTACAATGAGTTGCAAAAGCCGAAATGGAACCATTAGCTGTTAATAGTGAAGTTACCATCAATGAACTTAGAATTCAATTTTTTTAACCATCCTAAGTGCCATTTCTACTCTCGATCAAAATGCTGTAATAATTTATTATTTTATCTAATTTATACATATAACTAATGTATGAAGAACAAATTTCTACACTTGTACATGTTTGATAGCCAATTTAGATTTTAGAATTCTTGATTCTTTCAAATAATAAAATATTCCAGCATTTTGATCAAGAGTGCAGAGTGTATACCTTCTGTGGAGTGCATTACATTACTAACCACTCTTGCCTATCTGACACTTCATGCACCCATCCTGTATTACAATTATCAATAGTTAGACAGTAATTTAACAGCTTCATATCCCTATCAGCGTGCCTTGGCGGCCCAACGTCGGCCCAAAGCCAGTCCGATGCTGTTGACATCGGACCGACGCCGAGCCGATGCCGGACCGCCGAGGCACGCTGACAGGGATTTTGAACAATTTTATGTTTTTTAAAATTCTCAAAAAGTCCAGCATCTTGGTCAATTATACATTGTGTTGCTTAGCTGTAAACTGAACCAAATTAAAAATGCAAAACTGTTGCCGGGGCTTTATTTTTCTGTATATGATTTAGATCGGCTGTTGAATTTATGCATATGTATCAACAGGTGTCAACGGACTCAGTTCCATAAAATTAATCAATTCTGACCTTTGTTTGCACGTCTGCAGCCTAGTTTATCACATTGGGGTATGACCAATGGACTGGGGTGTCAGGCACCCCATAGAGCAAATCTAATGATTTCATACGAAAGCTTGAAGAAAATTATGCACAAGGCCATGCAATTCATTTCAATTGGTGCCCCTAGACATGTTAAATTTTTTTTTTTTGCGAAGTAATGTCAGAGTTTGTCACACACAATGATATTCCAGTGAAACAATGCAACTATGGAGACAGGTCCTCGAACGACCTGTGCAAATGCTACAGAGTGAAAAAGGCTTAGGGTCTATCAAAAAGACCTCTGACAACCGTTTTAGCAACCGTAGGACAAACAGCAGTACCATGTGTGCCCTCCTCATGCTTTTCCTATGGGGTTAGATGTGTGATTGTGAGAACAGCACAAGCAGGGCACAGACAATACTGAATTTACCTCTGCAGCTGCTACACAGGTAGCCCAAGGTCTTTCTGGTGGACCCTGAGCCTTTTCCATTTGACACCTGATTACACATATGCATGCACTCGCCAGCCCATCTGAAGCTTATAGAGAGAAATACATCCCTGGAAATAGTTTTGCGTTTTTAATTAGGTTCAGTTTATATAACTTCGGGAAAGTTTTGCAGTTGTTATAGCGGCTGCACTGGCTAGACTGAAACCTGGCAGATGCCGCATTTGGTCTGCAACAAGGTAAATTGTAGCTACACCTTATGAATGAAACAAAATAATAAGCCAAACTAACTTTACTGCTGAAATGGAAGACACATGTCGATCAAAAAGATCATAATTTCATCCTTACTTCTTTTCAAATTATTATTTTGCTTTTGTTGAAGAGAAAGAATACAGGCTTAGATAGATAGATAAATAGATAGGCTTATATAGATAGGCTTATATAGATAGGCTTAGATAGATAGATAGATAGATAGATAGATAGATAGATAGATAGATAGATAGATAGATAGATAGATAGATAGATAGATAGACAGATAGATAGATAGATAGACAGATAGATAGATAGATAGATAGATAGATAGATTGATAGATAGATAGTGAAGCCACACCACAAGTAACATTTTCATTTCACTTATATGTTTTATATTTTTCACCAGAGATTAGAGCCACCAAATATTCTGATATTTTTTAACAAGTGACATGCAGAAATAAATGTTCCCTCCTACTTTTTAAATTTTGACTGCTCTTTGTGTGCGAACACCTCAGAACTGGAGACAAAACCAGATGATTGCTGACGTTGATTTCTGTTTGCAGATTACAGTTTTCTGTTTGTGTTCTTGTTTGATTGTTTGTTATTATCACTTACTGCTTGCAATGATTTCAAGAGTGCTCATTGGTGCATTGGTCTTTTTGGAAAAGATTCAGGAAACTTCTGAAAAAGTTTTATACACTTGGTCCCTAGGACCACTCGTCTGAGAGCCAGGAATGGGGCCTCATGTTAGAGTTAAGCATATAGGGCCTCACAGGATCTCAATCTGGCCCTGTATCAATCTATTTGCCTAACAAACCAAAAGAGACACAGGGCCTTATTTAGAATTTTCTGGTCTAGTGAAATCCAAATAATGTGTCAGACTAAAGGATAAATGTACACATTTTAGTCTCCTAATTTTGTTGTCAAATTTTATATTGAATTTTTATCGAAAAGGTAGCAATCTTCTGATTTCAATATATAAATTTACATCATTTCAACAATATTAACAGAGTACAATTGGAAACGACGTATAGGGAATCAAGTATATAAAATGTAACATGATATTGTACAATGATAATGAAGTTTGGACAACCCGGAAAAGTTCAAAACTTAGTTCCAGCAAGGTCCAGTTTGTGACAACACAAAATGACACAGCCGCATGGGAGTTAGATGACTACAGACTGATTGACTCTTTACGATACATGCTATATAGGCCTACAACTATTAATTAGATGACATTTACACTTGTTTTTGAATGATTGATGTTCTTCATTGTTCTTGATGTTGTCTGATAGTTAATTCCTTGCTTTGACTAGATTTTAATGAGAAAGAATTTGGCACATTAGTAATACCAGATGATGTTACAATTTTAAAGTTGAAATACAAATTTTTCGTTCTGTATAGAGGGACATCACTTGCACGAGTAAAGTCACATTATAACAGTAATTAACATCCTCCCATTGCAGGACTCATTTGCACTCGCCCTGCCAACAGGCTCTACAAAATACTGAAGATTTCTAAAGCATTGTCAGCTTTTTTCCGGCGTGATTTAATTAACTGTTTATGGTTTTCTACAAAAAACATACAGGCAACTATGAAACACTCAAGCATTCATTCAATTGCTTTGAAAAATCTCAAACTGTTAATTATGTCTGTCACACCGGGGGAAAGTTAATCTTTTTGTTACAACTTCACAAAACAGTGTATGATGTGGCCAGGGTAGCTTCCCAAGCTTACACTGAGAAGTGAGGATGGTAATTCAGGAGTTTGAAGATAATACAATTTGTTACTATCCTTCCAGAAAGTATGTAAAATTTGAAAAATCTGCAAAATTGGTATGTGACCTCACACTGCTTGGGCATAGTGATTGGCTGTCCCTCCAGGCCCAAGATTAACATGGAAGAGATAGGAAATGTAACAGATCACTGCATTTTCACCACATGTTATGCCCCAGGCCATTTCTAGATATGCCCTGTTAGCCACATCTTACAGTGATCCACTTTTACACCCATAAGTCATAAAGTCATAATCATGCTGGTATACTACCTCAGTAGTACCTCACAGATTTGATATGACATCCTATGCAGAGTGATCCATGATTGGTTGAAAACCTGTGACCTCACATGGAACACCTGATTTCCAATGCTAACCTAGGACAGCTGCCATATGATGTCACACTTCCACATTAAAAGAAAAAATCACTTTCTACATACTTTCTGCAAGGATAGTAAACTGAGCCAAATAAAAAACGCAAAACTATTCTCAGGGCTTTATTTTTCTGTATTTGCTTCAGATGGGCTATATATTGCATGCATGTGTGTAATCAGGTATCAAAGGACTCAGTTACAAAAAATCATTCAAGTGTGATCGTTATTTGCAAGTCTATGGCCAAGTTTATCACATTGGGGTATGGCCAGTGCACTGGGAATTAGACACCCCACAGAGCAAATCTAATTATTTCATGTGAAAGCTTGAAGAAAATGATGAAAAATGCCATGCAATTCACTTCAGTTGTAATCAATTAACATGCAAAAATTTTCTTTTGAAAAGTAATGTCAGAGTTTGTCACACATAATGATATTCCAGTGAAACAATGTAGCTGTGGAAACAGGTCCTAAAACAGTCTGAGAGTGGTAAAAGGCTTAGGGTCCATAAAAAAAGACTTTACACACCCTGTACAGCAGCCATAGGACAAGTAGCAGAACCAAGTGTACATGACGTTTCTTGTGGGGGCAGATGCCAGGTTGTGAGAATAGCAAAAGGAGGGCACACCGGCAAACACAATGCCAATTTTTACCTGTGAAGCTGTTATAAAGGTTGTGTTAGGTCTTTCTGATAGACCGTAAGACTTTTTGATGCCACAGCTATTGTACAGGCTGTTTGAGGACTTGTTTCCATTGCTGCATTGCTCCATTGGAATATCATTGTGTGTGACAAACTCTGGTCTGACTTCCTGAAAACCTAAATTTTTAACAAGTTAGATGGCACTTATTGAAGTTAATTGTGTGGCCTTTTTCATAATTTTCTTCAAGCTTTCACATGAAATCATTAGATTTGCCCTATGGGTTGCCTAATACCCCCATCCAGTGGCCATACCCCAATGTGACAAACCTAGCAACAGATACACAAGAAATGGTCACAATTGAATGATTTTAAGCCAATGGGTTCTTTGACACCTGATTATAAATATGTATAAACTCAAAAGCCCATCTGAAACTGAAACAAAAAAATACAGCCCTAGAAACAGTTTTGCGTTTTTTATTTGGTTCAGTTTAACAATATTTAGGTCAAGTTGTTTGACTCTTTTTTTCAATGTTACTACAATTGATTTAATTGAATTCCGTATGGCCTTTGTGTTCCCTTGCTGCCTTTAGTTGAGATAAACATGATCATTTTAAACAATTTTTTGGCCATATATGTAGCATTGCAGTTCAAATTCTGCAAGACTGCTAGAAAATTAATTGTAGCACAAGATTTAATCAGAAATATGACAGAGTGTAACCTTCAATGCTTTGTTCAATGATACAGTGGTCCTTGCATTATAAGACCACCCCTTCTGCAGTCTCTCGTGAGGGTGCAGTCTCTTGTCGGGATCCAAAGATAAAAATACCACTTAGTGCAGGAGGAAGGTGGTAACATAAGGCAAGAGGATCTTACAACAGGGGGTCTTACAACGTAGGGACCACTGTACAGCCAGGTAGTCACTCTGTTTCACTTAGCTCTTCCTCTTTCTGTTGTTATACTTGCATGTCATTGTTTGTTTTTCCTTCTTCCAAGTAGCAAACCCTCATCAATGAATCATCTACCGAACTGTCTACCTGCCTGTTTCTCATACTTTCTCACATGGAATATATGATTTAAATTTTATTGAGTGCTCTGAAATGTATGATGGTGTGGGGGAGACCGTGGTAAGTTGTGCCACTATTTTCGTCAGGCTGATTTTCCAAAAAACTAAAGCTAAATCATGTAATCTGAAAATCAGACATCAAAATATAATACGTTGGCCAGAATCGACCAAAGTTTCAGGGCGATCCGACCATTGGGAAGATAATGGTAGGCATTTGAAAAAAAGTAGGTCACGTGGCACAACCTGGCCCGTTGCCGGGGTAAGTTGTGTCGCATGACGGCGCAAGTTGTTCCACTTAATTTACTTTTTTTAAACCTTGTATTTCACCCGTTTCTTCAGATAGATCATTTGTATCATGTTTTTAACTTATGGCTGACATGTTTCATGAAACTAATCAAACATTTATTAGTCATTTTATGCCAAAATTAAAATGCTGCAAAAACTAGAATAATTTATTGTTTAGAGGGTGGTATAACACTTTTAACACATGTTCCTGTCAGTGTAAGTTATTTCACAACATGTTTAGGCCTTGCATAAAGTAAAGACAAAAAAAGATGAATAAAAAATGAAATCCTATGTCATACCATTGGCACAACTCACCCCAAGCCAAACGGCACAACTTACCCCAAATTGATTTTATAGATATAACTAGTCATAAAAAATAAACAAAGAATGCAAGATGAAATCTAACAAATCAAATGTCTAGATATACCTCATAACTCCATCCTACTAGAGGGGCATCATCTTATTACAAATACCAAATGACTGAGAAACACGAATATCAGTCACTTCAAGTTTTCAACAACAAAATTGAATTTATGAGCGTAGCTTTTCATACCATTATATTAAGTAGTTTTTTTCTTGGTGCCTAATGATGTTGACCAAGTGGGTATATATGGGTGGTGTTGCCTTTCCTACCCAGTTCTTCATATCACCCCAACAGTGGGCGGCACAACTTACACCGTGGCACAACTTACCCCGGTCTCCCCTAGCCTTTTTTTTTGCCGAATGCAGATTTGTATGCGAAAAAGAAGAGTTCCACACTAAAAAGAAAAAAATCCTTAAAAAGGCAGTAGCGGATTCAGAGGTGTCATTGCACTTTATAGTGTTAAAATGATTTTTTTATTATCACGTCACATTTATTTTATTGTCTGGCCACAAAAGGGTAGGTGAAGTCTGATATCTTATGCATTGGATTTAAGCTCAACAGTATTGGTGATATTCATGCAAACTTCCCCTATAATAATAATAAGAATTTGAATAGCACCAATTCCAAAGAACTGCTCAATGCTCATTATCACTACTGGTTCACACAAAAGTAAAACGGCAGCAATAAAAACAATGTATTTTACGCGATGGCACCTGCGACTGTCAACAACTGTTGTGAATGAATTTCCTATTATATTCAGCTCTTTGTTACTCTCCAAAAGCTGCCCAATTTCCCAAATGTCAGTTTGAACTCATGTACTTCATTGATCCGGGCTGTATTGTTTGACAAAACATTGACCTTTCTTGCAGAATTCTTTTCTTTACACCATATAAACAGAAATTGTCAATCAAGGTAAAATTCAAATTCCAAATGTACAGAACTATTGTGCTTTTCTCAGAAAGATATGTTTTACAAATTCTTTCAATGGCACTATGTTGCCAATACCTTGAAAGGAAAAATTCATCAAATACAAACATGTTCACGCTTCAGTGTACTATTTAAAGCTTAAAGCCACTTGAAGACATCTTATCTTGCTGGAAGCAATTGGTGCTTTGGTCTCCTCAGACACACTTACCTCCAAGAATCACAAGCTGTGCAAGCAATTTGTCTGGCACTTTTTTTTCAAATGAGTTATATTGATCTGCTTGCCTAGACTTCGCCAAACAAAAGCTCAAAGCTTGGATTTCAGTCCTTTCTTTCCCTATGCATTACTTGCAGTGTTGACATTTTACTTTTGCAGGGTTTAGGACATCCACTGGATGCTGTGGACTCACTAACAAACCATTGACGAGATTGCGTCCATTGAACCAAGCCAGTCTTTTATTTCTACTTACATACATGCACGCTATGGCGACAATGGATAAATTACTTGCATATACTTAATTTTATTAATCAGCGGTCTTTGCCAAAATTTCCAGAATTTGGTTGAATTTTTTTTCTTTTTAAAATTGATTTTGTCATGCTATAACAGTCTAATACCAACTTTAAAGACTTCGTGTGCATACATTGCATGCTAATAAGTTACCAGATGGCTACTTTCTTCATATCACATTCTGCGATATAGGTCTTAATTCTAAAAAAGAATGTTTCTCAGAAATAGATGGTCAACTTGTCGCAGTGGATATTTCTTTTACCTGTTTCCTTTGGGTTAGAGCCTCTGAATAAACATGGCTCAGCTAGGTGAAAGATTGGCAATCAATAGATGCTGAAGCACACACACAAGCCTGATTCACTGTTGAGTCTTGTCTTACTGGTTATTACTGCAGTGGCATATTTAATAAGATGTTTTCCTCCCCCCCTCCCACCGCGACCAAAAGTTGACATGCGAAAGACAGGAAACACCGCAGATCGGTGGGCAATCACTGACACCCCACTGCAGCCTACAACTATGATGTTGGCCCTATTTGGCTAACAAGCTCTATGAATAACTGCAGTTTAATATGAAATGAACATTCTTATCTTTTTTTTTGGTTTCAGCTTTTTGTGTCTGGTGTGATGAATCCATTGTAATGAGTCATTAAAATAATTTAACGTTTTATTGTTTGTGGTTTTCTTTTTGTTGTTTAAGTGGTCTTCATTGCCAATCATTGGCAGGAAATTACCAGAAAGTATTATGCAAGTAGGAAATTACCAAAGCAAGTGAAATCCAGTTTTATAGTATTATAAATGAGCTTTTTTAATACCTTGAAGTTCAACATACCACAAATATACAATATTTTTTCAAAAATTTATTTTTTAAAAACGAGGCTGAACACATCTCCAATGTTCCACTATTATTTGACAATACATATGTAGAATATACCTGAGAAGTTTAAATGCTGCGTCTATCATACCTTTTGCAGAAGGTCTACTCAACAGTTACATTGCTGTTACAGACAGAATAATATTCAAAATTCTGAGGAACCAAAAGTAAGCTGACGTATTCTTGAATTATTTTCTGTATTAAGCCCTATAGATGTGAAAGATAATAGGAAACTTTCAGGGATGTGTCACATGTACCTCTTGAGTTCCAGCAACTTTTGTTTTTTACATACTGAAAAATATACAGTATTTTTCAAAAAATTTATATTAAAAAAACGAGGCTGCACATCTCCAATTTTCAACTATTAATTGACCATACGTATGTAGAATATATCCAAGGAATTTTATAACTATACCCGGAATACCTATAGGAGATTTGAATTTTTTTGTGGTGAACATTCATTTTTGAGGGGGGAATTTAACAAGACCATAGCTTCTTGATCATTATAACAAAACAATAAATGTCTATCAAAGATCCTTTTCCATTGTCCAGTTAGTGTAGATCCTGAATTTCAAAGCTCAAGGTTGAGCATTATGTGATTTATTGAGCAAACAATATAGTTGTGGCAAAACAATGCAGGAAAAACTGGTAAAATGAGCAATTTTCAAACCACATCATGAAAAATTGACCAATTGAGATGAAATTTCCAGGAAGTTCATCTTTCGAGACATCAAACAACATATAATTTTTTCAGTCAATTCGCTGACAGGGTGGTGGAAAATTTCTCGAAAATCTGATGAATTGACACGGAATGACCCAGGGTCTACCTTAACTCAAACCATAACCGTGTTCAATCAATACTCCTCACTGACAAACCTTATATATATTTACAAAACATAATAAAATGGCAATTCACGAAGTTATTCAAACAATCCATTCAACTCTGAAATCCTAATTGAAGTATTCCAATAATCATAAAAAGTTAATGCTTAGAATTATAAAATTTCACTGTATCATAAAAACATTACAAAAAATGCACTGTAGTAAAGACATTGGTTGATATGCATAAAGTAACTATTATTAATAAGTATATAATCCTCACTGCAGCTGCCAATACCTCCCAAGAACTGACTGTAGTGCCCACCAGCCCAATCTGTAGCCCTTCTTTTATCAAACTGGGCCCCATACATATATATCCAGGGACTGTGGCTCCCCTTCCCATTATCTATGCACAGAAGAAGATTGCCTGCTGTCTAAACACACTGTTGCACCATTTTATGAACAGGGCATTGCAAGTTGGAAATGCTGCCATGGATGTTATTGGTGAAAATTGGAGAGAGGGGTAGTTATTTGTATTTTAAGTATGTTTGTTGTCTACCTGCAACTAGGTGTGTTGTTTAGGAAATTGTTAGGGAAATTAAATAGTGCGAATGTTCATGGAATCTTTCTGCTTGATCCCAGGTTACTTCATGCGACTTATACAAAGAATTGTTTCATTATTATTATAGGTGGTCCATTGTCCAACAGGTCACTGCATAGGAGGTGGAAAACATGCTCTGGGATTAAACCTCACACTTCAGTCACAACCCTAGGGTCACAACAGTGGGTATCATCTGTCAATCAGAGTGACTGATATACAATCATTCAGTATTTCAATAAATCTTTAACACCAAATGTACTACTGAGATGCAAGTCTCTAGAAAAAATAAAAGTAAGATCTGCATGCATTATGTTATGTCTTAAGAATATCATCAATTTGTTTTGGCACCAAGTGGTATCCCAGTTCCCTGCAGTCAGCAGAATGATTGGTATCTTTACTTCCAACATTATGCTTCTCGTCTTCTCGTTTTTGTTTTGCTTTTGTTTGTTTACCAACAGAAACAACACCAATCTCCCACACTGTATCTTGTTGGGATCTTCACCCTAAAATGTCAAAGAAATGGTGGGTTTCATTTGGGTTACTTTGGTAGTTGTGGTATCTATCTATCTATCTATCTATCTATCTATCTATCTATCTATCTATATATCTATCTATCTATCTATCTATATATCTATATATCTATATATCTATATGTCTATCCCTTTCCCTCTCCTCCTTCGTATCGCTCCCTCTCTCTTAATCCATGCCCTTAGTCCTACCAGTGACTGTTCATAAACCTACTCTAATTGTGACCCTGATATGAAACCTAACCCTGGTTCTGTCTCTGATTTGTTGAACCTGTGTTTTGTCATTTAATCTCTGTCACACTGTCACTGATATCCTTCCATATTCACTATTTTTGACAATTTGTTCATATTCAGTTAAAACAGCAATAGCCTACCTTGAACTGACCATGATTGTGACCGTGCTCCCTTAAATAATATAGGCAGTGTAACATTGTCTGTATACGTATCAAAATTTCACCAGGTGACCAATAAATAATTAAGCTTTTTATCTACCGATGTCACAAATACTCGCAAGCTCAAATTTTACATTTGAGTGATGTGCTTGACTTTTAAAATATTGGCTACCTGTATTCAGCCTGTATTGGTGTCACACAATGTGCTGCTTGGTTGTGACAATGTGGAGGAGTTAGTGATAGTGTTGCTTCCAGCTGGTCAGAAACAAATTCTTTACAGCTGCAAGTTTGTTTGCAACAGTAGAAAACAGGAGATTGTTCCTGAGAAACAAGTGCGGCTCCTCCAACCTGTGGCAGAAAGAAAATTGTTTATGTAGGTCACCATGGGTTGATCTGAGAAGTACTTCAATCAAATGTTGTTTTTTTCTTTTGTTTTTTTCTACGATGATAAAAACTGTAGAAATACTATTAATATAGGGCCTGTTTGTTTCAGCTGATCTGAAGGATCTGGATCCATCTGAACTGAACCCTGCTCTGGAGAAGGATCCACAGATCAGTGATCCAGATCAAGATCCCTTGGGATCTGGCAGTGAAAATTTGAGGATCCATGGATCCAGATCCAGATCATCTGAATCTGTCTGAAACAAATGCGAATCCTGATCTGGATTCACAGATCCACATTTTTTTCAGCACTGATCCGGATCTGGATCCAGATCACAGATCCACAGAACTGGATCCAGATCCTTCAGATCAGCGAAACAAACAGGCCCTAAGTCAATGGCCACTTTTGGTTATAAGTCAGGATATTGTGTATTACAAGAAGTCACGTTGAAGTTGACCTGCAGAAGTTGAATACTGGGGAAATCATATATTGATTATGGTTCACAAACTATTCAGTTAAATTAAGTATTTGGCATTTAGTGGGCATTTGATATGGAAATAATCTTGCAAAGTCCAGGTGCTCGAAACTGGAAAATAATGAATCATTGCTTGTAGCATGGGGGAAAAAACACATTTGAAAACTAAGTGCATTGACATTTAATATTTTCCAAGGGTGAAGCAGTGCTAAAGTGGATTTGTATCTGGCATTCAGATCAGACTTCAGGGATTAAAAGAGTGTTCATTGTTCATATTTGAGTTGAAAACACATCTGCTTCTCACTTAGCAGAGTATGTGATTGACAATTTTCTCATAAAATGGCTTGGTCATTTTATTAGTCAGCTATATTATATATCTATAGTCTGATTTTTATTATGACATATAAGTCGAATGTTTTTAGTTCATTCATCAAAATCCCAGATCTGGCGCTTGTAAGGCACACCTCAAATAACATTTATCACCCCATATGTTTTCATATCATTTGATTAGCATCCTATGTACAGTTTCCACAGCAGTTTTGTCAAGGAATTTTAGCATCAATTCAATGGCAAACCTCAACCGTTTGATATACTAACAGGAAGAACAGTATGCATATTTCCTTCAATACCATATTCAAAAGCTTATAATTGTGTCTTCTCTAAGAAGCAATCTACAGTGCACATGTATGTTATTCCATTGCATGGATTGACCTACAATTTCACATTCAAAGTCTTCTCTGGCTAATAAAGGATAAGTCGTTACAGCAGAAACATATAAGTCATCTCTATGCATAAGGAAAGTATTAGGACTGATGCCCATGATTATTGTCCTGATTTTTGTCCTGATAAGTTTGCTGTCTGGCCCCACTATTGAGTTAAGCTTTTCAAGGAAGATATCCTATCACATCGAGTGGCAGCAAACAAAACAAAGAAGGAGAACTTATTTATACTTCTCCATGAGTATTGTGAATATTCCTATCTCCAATAACTTATAGCACTCTGTGTGTGATTAGGTCTTTGACAGCCTCTCTCTTGGCTGGATGTCTCATAGATAGATGGATATGGTTAGTGCAGTCCTCTAAATCCAGATCTTGGCACTCACAAGAGTTGCTTGATGAGATTGGAGACAGAGATAATTGGGAGTCCTCAACATGTTACACATTTAGGCCATGTGAGGGATAGTTTACTTGCCCAGAACAGAGAATGACACAAGAAGCCACCAATTTAAAGTACCTCAGCTGACAAGCAGCCTATCACATTTTCTCATTGCGATTGGTGACATCAAGATTCATTTTATCAGGAATACTTAATCATGTAACTTGGTTTGAATGGCATCATCTTACATCTTACTCATCACTTAAAGACTTCAGTGGTTTCCTCTTTCATTGAAATATGAAACTTTCATTTGTTAGCCAGCTGATATTTCTAATGATTATCTGTCTTTGCGATGAGTGATGTGTGATTTTGTTGGTCAATTTAAAAGCAAGGGTTCATAGGTGAACATAAGCCATAGAAATACCGACAAGCAAACCTTCACAGCCCCACAGTCAGTATGTACAAATAGGTTCTCGCTGCAGAACATTTTGAGATGAATTTGAAACTCAGCATGTAGCAAACTTGTGTTTTGTGCTGACAAATTATTTTGTCAGTTCCAACAGTGTGTACTTCACACAACCCTACACCAGCCAGACGTCCCTAAGGTATGCCGTCCTGCAGCTGGTCAGACTTGAGTAATTGCTTTCACAAATTAAGCCATGGCATAGGATCTCATCACTGCCAGAGACCAGAGCTGTCTGAATTAATCAAGGCAGAAGGGTGATGCTGCCTCATGCTTCAGTCATGTCAGGTAAGCAGCTTGAATATGCATGGTCATATCAGATATTCATCAAGCGATTCAATATTCCAAGATACAAAATTCACGTTTTTGGTAGCACTTACTCATACACAACAACAATGGACTAATCCCATGTAACTTTATACACCAATGTATTGAAAATTAATTTGTTTAAAAGGATTTTACAAATTATAAAATTCAAATGAAAGACAACAAGCATCCAAATAACTTTTGCACTTTGAAAATACTCATTTGATCCAAATAATAAATTGACAACATTACCTCAATGAACCAAATAAGCTGTGCATCAATTACATTAACATCAGGCTTGCCATTTAAGATAATGCACAACCTTTACAACAGGTTCAGGATGGATGTTTCCAACTATGACGTAGCAATTGCGTTTTGTGCATGATGTTCAATCTTAGAGTTACTGCGAATCTGTTTGGCTGGTGAAGAAAAAAACAGGGAATGGCTCTTCACCCACCGTGCAGTTGCACAGGTCAGAGCTCTAACAAAGAAAGGAAATTAGTCAACTTGTAACCATGCCAAATTGCCAACTGGTAACCGACCAACCGATAACCGTCTTTTGGCATGGGTTACACAAAGCTTTTTCTGTGTATGTACATCCAGTCTACTCCAGATGCCTACTTGACTCCTTTGTTTGTCTAGGATATACTTGAAAAACGACAGTTCTCCTTGTGAAGCTGTTCGAGAAGACATGCTGTAGTAAATATTGTTTATCACTCTTTCATTGAGAAATGATTATCACCAATGTAAGACATTGTAAGTATGATAAATGATACATGTATACTGTAGATCTTGACTATACAAAGTACTGGTACCATAAGACGGGCCTTGAAGTGTGCTTTTTTTTTTTTAGATATACAGTCAAACCTGTGTTAAGCACCCAGTCAAGGGAATGGACAAAAGCGACTGCTTAAGGCAGGTGGCTGCTTAATGGATTTGTGATTTTGGAGCTGGCTGAAATATGCCATTCACAGTGAAAACAATTTGTGAATGAATGGACATATTTTTGCCATCAAATTAATAAATAATAAAATTCTAACCAATTAATTGATGTTTAAACATGTGATTTGAATTAAATAAACTTTAAATAGATAACTAGCACATTGTAACTATACTATTGTAATCTGGCTACAATGAAATTCATATTTTGTCAGTTGTTTCTATGCTGTCCCTATCATGTTATGCAATTGGATGCTGGTTTGCAGTTATGTGACAAGATAGGGGTTGCTTAGCTGGCTGCTTAATACAGGTCAGGATGGCCATTTGGGGTTGAAAACACTGGCCTTTAACCACAGGCAGCAGGTGGCTGCTTAATCCAGGTGTAAAACAATGCAAAATCGGTTGGGAGGAATTGGAAGTGGCTGCTTACAGCAGGTGGCTGCTTAATAGAGGTGGCTGCTCGAGCAGGTTTGACTGTATTGTAGAAAGTCGCCAAGTTGGTCTTATAGTCGATTGCACGCCACTGTAGAGGCTTCTGTGTCCTGCCTCTCTTCAGACACCCAACACTTGAAGAATGACAAGCTATTCCAGTTCAGCAAACAAAACTTGTGATCTCTTGCCTGAACATCTCCACAATTTGCCTGACAAGAGCATATACTTCATTGTTTAATAAAGAGTATACATAAAACACTGGCCCTACGGTTAGACCAGGTTAAACTCCTGCTTCCTGCGCTACATGGCAGGTTGGTGATAGTAAACTCCGGAACATTTCGGGACAAAACTGTTGTTTTTTTTTAATTCCAATTTTTTTTTGTAAAATCTGTGTTGGGTTTTTGCATGGACGTTGTTTTTTCAAAAGGCCATTTTGCATTTAAAAACGATTTGGTCCTGAATTTTTTTTTTGAGGGTCTGCACCCTTGAATGGCTGCAAATCTTCATCTTCATGTCGACAGAGTTCAGCTTAGTCTGAATTGATGACCTAAAATCCCCAATTGTTTTAAAATAGTTAGTTATCAGAATTGTAAGCATGTCTGGCTAGGTCATTTTATTAGTTTGTTGTAATATATGTTTAGTTTATTATTAAACCGATGAAACAAACAATTGGTCAGTTGACAATTGGGCACATTTGAAAGAAAGCATATTGGTTACTGTGAACATTAAGTCATACAATGGTAAATGGTTTCCAATGTAAATTTCAGTAATGAATACTTAGGGTAAGAATTACTATTATTACAATGACTTGTCATGCTTACGTAAGGAGAAATGCCTATGGTTATCTGGCCTGTGCTATTTAAAGCAATTATATAAGGCTTTTCAAGAGCAGACCGAGTGACAATGAGGGGTAAAAAACTAGAGATATATGGCTTTGTACCTCCAAGAGTATTAGGGTGGTCCACATTCCAATGGGAAAAATCAAATCTCCTAAAACCCCCAATTTGAAAATGGAAATTGATGACCACATAAGTAAAACAAACACATGCAAACTTTCAGCCAAATCGGTTAATATTTAGAGGTGGCACAAAGCCCTAGAAGTTTATAATGTAATTCCTCATTGGCGCAACTGAAAAATTGGTCCATTTCCTAGATCTTTCTCAGATGTGAATATTTTTTCCTGATTTTTTTGTACATGATAAAATTGACGTGGCAAAGTAATATCTGGGGGTTATCTTTTATTTATTATCCGTAGTAAGTGAAATATTCGCCTGTTTTTATGAAAAAAGGCTTGAAAATTAACCTATTATGTAAATCTATGCTGACCTGCTATGAAGCTTTATAAGTCAGACAGAACATCAGGACAGCATTGGGCATCCTGTACATACTAAGAAAAAGGATACTTGATCAAAATAATACACTGTTATAGCAAGATTTGCAAATACCGATGATTTTGAGGTCAGCCGATGGGAAATCGCTTGTTAAACTTCAATGGCTTTGTGCCACCTCTAAATATCAATTGATTTTGCTGAAATTTTTACACAATACCTTCTATCCATATGAAATCACAAATCAAGATTCAAATCAGAAAAATTCAGAAGAAAGTGTTTTTGGACCACCCTAAAGAGTATTTGGTATACCTCAGTGTGTGATCAGGTCTTTGACAAGTTGTCATGTGGCAGAATATTTATAAGAAATTGTTAATTATTAAACAGTAATATTGTGTTTTTGTTGTCTTATCATTTATCAGTGTACTTTTTACAGCCCCTAGCCATACCAGACGTTCGGAAGGCATGCCATTCCGCCGCTAGCCAGACCACAGAGAAATTGTTTTGGTAAATGGAGCACTGACAGAAGATCTCATCACTGCCAGAGGCCAGATCTGTCCAAATTAATCATGGCAGAAGGGTGATGCTGCCTCATGCTTCAGTCATGTCAGGTAAGAAGCTGGAATATGCAAGGTCTCACCAGATATCCGGCTAGCGATTCAATATTTCAAGATATAGAATTCACTTTTTTTGGCAGCACATACTCATACACAGCAACAATAGAGTAAGTTTACACTTAAGGATAAATTTATTAGTATATGTTACACAAACCCTAAACAAACCAGACATCTGGATAGCATGCCGTCCAGCTGATAGTCAGAATATAGAGAAATTGCCGTGGTGAATTGAGCACTAACACAAGATCTCATCACTGCCAGCGACAAGAGCTGTCCGAATTAATCATTGCAGAAGGGCGATGCCGCCTCATGCTTCAGTCATGTCAGGTATGAAGCTGGAATAAGCAAGGTCTCACCAGATATCCATCAAGAGATTGAAGATGCAAAGGTAAAATATTAGTTTTTCAGTGAGCATGTATTCTCCAGCAACAGCAATGGACAAAGTTTACACTTCAAGATCTATTTAAAAAAAATTAAAGTAAACGTTGGCCAAAGGGAAAAAGTTCAATGCAAAAAAATAAATGGGCGATTACAATAGTATTTGTTTCCAACCCCAAATTTGTCATGATAATGACTGTCTGCTTCTTCTTCTTACGGTCAGTTGCGTAACTGGGGGGTCTCAAATGGGGGGGCACCTGGGTGGGCACACAATTCTCTGGGGGGACCCACTATGCTAAATGTATATTTTAGCCAGAGTTGGAAAGTTCATATGGGGGGGCACCTGGGGGGCACAGGTCCAATATGGGGGGGCCTGTGCCCCCTTGTGCCCCCCCATAGGGACGCCACTGCTTACGGTGTGCACATGCCCAGTATGTCCTGGTATCAAAATTTTCTTTTTTTTAGATTATCTGGTACTATTCAGAATCGTGACAAATGTCAGTAACATGGGGAAAAATTCATACTTTCTGTCTATTTAGCAATGAGAGAAGAGAATTTTGGGAAAATCGACTTCCCAAAATATTTGGGGGGGGGGCTGAAATTAAGCAAAAATTAAGTAAATAGAAAGTAATATGACTTCATTTATTCAGACCTATCTCTATAAAATGATCTTTATAAAATTTCTATCTTGGAACAGAGAGTAAACCGGGCGAGCTTGCCTCTTCATTCAATGATCAAATAAGTTAGAGTTGCTCTCGCACTATCTAATTGGCTTCAAAAAAGTGCTAGAATTGTGTCTCAAGTCTATCAAAATAACCTTGTGATTAGCCTTAATACAGCTGTAACAACGTCAAACATAAACTTGTCAGATGAAAACGTTACATTTCCATAAATGTGTAGCTGTGAAAAATTTTTAAGACCAATGAACTCAAGTCACGCGGTGTTGTAAATATTCATTTGGTTTGCAAGAAAACCTTCATAAAATCGCTACTGGTAATTTTGGGACACATCAGTTTTCACATAAACCTTACAAATTCAAAGTTGGTTAATTACATATCCGTACAGGTTTTTTGTAAGACTGAGTTAAACTGTTTAAATCTTTACTGATTTTGTAAAACATCCAAGTGATTTATTATGAAACCTTTGTCAACCAAACTGGTTTTTAATTTTTAAATGATTCATTTGATTTTTAATAACACCATAATAAACCCTTCATATCCTATTGAGTTTTCATACATTCAAATGAATATGTAGAAAACCCCCAAAACAAGTTTTTTTTCTATGTGTTTTTTTATTTCAGCTTTTTTTCAGTCATTAATGTTCTATTGTTTGTTGTTTTAAGTGGTCTTCATTGGCAGGAAATCATCAGAAAGTATTATATAAGTTGGAAATTACCATTGGGCATATAAAATAAATTATGTATTTATCACTCCAAAGAAGGGACTTGTTTCTTAAAGACTGTTATTTTATCTGGTCGATCTAGAGACAGCCTGATTTCTATGATGTGGGCCCAGGGCTGAAGACGCCTTGCACATCAGAGCGTTGGAACAGGGAGTTGATTAACTGTATTCTGAGTGAGGCAGCACTCCAGTCAGGAATCTAATGAGCAGCCCCCAAGACAAGGACCACCATCAAGACAAGGTGTGGCCTCGCAAAGTCACATGATAGGCCTACTAGATTATGGTAATATACAGCTGTTTTAATGGTCACATCTTTCAGCAATTATAGAGACTATTGATCCAAAGAACATATTTTTTCACCAGAGCTCCAGTGTACTGGATATCTTATTTTCTAGTTCAAATTACGTTGGCTGCATTTGGCCAAGACCTTCAGGGTTTAGTTAGAGTGCCAATAAGTATATGATATAGGTATCATGTTTCGAATTGGAGCCTTCAAATTTGACTAAACACTGCTATAAAGAGTAATTTTATGTTTGTTGCTTGCCATGATGTAAATTTCTATGTGTGAAAATTATAAATATCTGTAATAGTAGATGTGGCATGGTTTGTAGAACTTTATATGTGCTAAATTTATAGTATTTAATGGCTTTGTAATTGTAATGCAAAAAAAACTTCCCTGAGGCAGTACACATTGCTTCTTCAAAATGTATTCTTGAACACAAAGCAATTATGGGAAATGTGTGCAATTTTAAAACCTAGCTGTCCTGCTGTTTGCAGTTACTCTACAAGCCACAACTGAGGAATTAATATTTGTTTAAACAATATTAAGAAATCATTTACATCAAGCTAGTATTTCTTTGCAGGTCACGTTGAACAAAATTGCGTAAAAATCATAGATTCAAAGATAAGTGAAATCTGGTATAGGATGCAATTTGAAATTTAGCAGTTCTATATCTAATATTATTTATACAAATGTAAATGTTTTTTTACACATTCTAAAATTGTGTATTTTGCATCAGACGTGGATAAGCCAAAATGAATACGTTTCAAACAAATATTGATATTCAAATGTGATGCAGTTAATTCCAAAGATGAATTTTAAAGATAACCCATTGATGTTACCATTCATTCGAAAGTTCTTTTTATGAGGATTTCCAAAACAACAATAACTTGTTTCTACATAGAAACTTGAAAAAGTTTTAAGAAACCATGTACCAGCGACAACTCATTAAATTACTGGCAAAGATGGCCAATGTGGTTGGTACCCCTAGCCATTGTCCGATTTTGCTTAAACTGCTCAGAGGTGTCTTTTCAATCAGAAGGCACAACTTAATCCATGTTTGATTATATTTTTAAAGAAAAAGGGCATTTGATGCACCCTAATGGTTATCTAGCCTGTGCTATAATCTAGCCTCTGCTATAAAGCAATTATAAGGCTTTTGTAAGAGCAGACCAGATGACATTGATAGGTAAAAAAATAGAGATAGATGGTTTTTTGTCTCCAAGAGTATTTGGAATCCATGTCCAATAACTTGGTATTCAGTGCTTGACAAGTGGTCCTGTGGCAGAATATTTATAAGAATTCATAAATTAATTATACAGTACTTAATTTTTACTGGCTTATGATTCATCAGTATACCTTATACTGTCCCTAGACAAACCAGACATTCGGAAGGCATGCCATTCCGCCGCTAGCCAGACCACAGAGAAATTGCTTTGGTAAATTGAGCACTGACACAAGATCTCATCACTGCCAGAGACCAGAGCTGTCCAAATTAATCATGGCAGAAGGATGATGCTGCCTCATGGTTCAGTCATGTCAGGTAAGAAGCTGGAATATGCAAGGTCTCACCAGATATCCGTCAAGCGATTCAATATTCCAAGATATAGAATTCACTTTTTTGTTGCACATACGAGGGGTTTTCCAAAAGTTCTGTCCAACTAGCCATAATTTTTGCTAGATTTGATGTAGAAACATGATATTTGGGTCAGATAACACTGACGTAATTTGGAAACAACAACCAAAAAATCAGATCATACAAATAAAAATAAATGCTTAATCTGTTGCCATGGAAACCAGAAGTCATGAAATGCGGCCCAGACTTTGTAGTCCCAACTAAAAACTAATTGAATACCTGCATGCATTATCTGTGTCTTGACTTATTGAATTAAAGTATATTCTTTTTTTTTCATGTAATACAATCAGTTAATTGTAAAATCATTAATGACAATGGAAATTTGTATTATTGTCACATTTCAGACACTTTACCATCACTCATGTAGTTTCTCAGTTTTTTTTATGAGATAAGCATTTTTTTGGATATGGATGACATCATATATGCCTGTTGTATTTCTTCAATTTAATTGGATAAAAACTAGCAGAGAGAGTATAAGAACCTTTTATCATACATTCAAGAAAGAAAGTATGAGTGACAGAACCTAATGAAGATTGTACAAACGTTTTCTGAATGAAGAGAACACCCATTGGAAAACCTAAGAAAAGAAGACTTGACAATGCCAAAGAAGACTTGACAATGCCAAAACTGACCTTAACACGAAGACTGAAGTATCCTATTTAGACATGGTTACAAAGTATGAGAAAATGTATTTACAGGGTCCCGAAATTAGTTTAGGGAGTTGTGAAATGGCTATGAATGTTTTGAATATATTCTGTTATACATCTCTATTAATAATTACATATTTTGATAACATATATCTAGTATGTGTCTGTTAACAAGATCTCGGCCGCATTTCATGACTTCCATGGCAACAAATCAACAATTTATTTTTACTTCTATGATCTGATTTTTTGGGGATCATTTGTAAATTACTTCAATATCAGCTGACCCAAATATCATGTTTCTGTATAAAATCTAGTCAAAGTTACGGCAGGTTGGACAGAACTTATGGAAAACCCATCGTAAAGTACAAAAAGTCTGCGAAACAGCAACAGTGATCTCAATATGAAGACTTTTGAGTCATTGATTTTCTAAGGGATATAAGGTTAAAGGAAATGTATTCAGTACCAAGTTAATTAGTTTAAGCATTTGTGAAATGGCAGGGATTATCTTTAATAGGTTTCTTTTTCTGCATCCCTAGTAAAAATTTACATTCTAGACTGGATATTATGAATCTGTGTCTGTAAAAGTGCCCTGGGCCGCATTTCATGACTTTTGGTTTCCATGGTAACAAATTAACCATTTATTTTTGTTTCTTTGATCTGATTTTTTGAAGATCATTTGCAAATTACTTCAATATTATCTGACACAAATTTCGTCTTTCTGTATCAAATATTACAAAAGTTATGGCAAGTTGGACAGAACTTTTGGAAAACCCCTCGTACTCATACACAGCAACAATAGAGTAAGTTTATGCTTAAGGATAAATCTATTAGTATATGTTACACAAACCCTAAACAAACCAGACATCCGTATTGAGTGCCATCCTGCTAGTCACACTATAGAGAAATTGCCGTGGTGAATTAAGCACTGACACAAGATCTCATCACTGCCACAGACCAGAGATGTCCAACTTCAGTCTGGTGAAAATGAGAACTGGATGCTGCTGCCACCTGTCACAAAAGTTGATTTTATATGCTACAGCATTGCTGTCCCAAGAAATAGTTCCAATTTCATTGCACATTCACAAAATTTATATTCAACATTGATGTATACCAGAGTCAGACTCGGCAATCACATTCTCTAAGGAAGTAGACAAGGCCATCAGCACACTCAGAAACAGCCCCTGTGTCTTCCAGACAAAATTGTGTGTGTGCCTCTGATCTGAATGATGTTGATGTTCGCAGGAGCTCGCGGAATTGCACACTAATCGCTAGGTGGCAACACAAGACAGCATATGTTCTGATCTGCCAAGGCTGGAAAAGAAGTGGCAATGCAAGAGCAGTCCACTTGTAGACAGTTCCAACTTAATCATGGCAGAAGGATGATGCTGCCTCATGGTTCAGTCGTGTCAGGCAAGAAGCTGGAATATGCAAGGTCTCACCAGATATCCATCAAGAGATTGAAGATGCCATGGTAAAATATTAGTTTTTCTGTGAGCATGTATTCTCCAACAACAGCAATGAACCAAGTTTACACTTGAAGATCTATAAAAAATTAATTAAATTAAATCTTTGACCTTGCAGGACCACATCTAAAAGTTGGCCAAAGGGAAAAAGTTCACTGCAAAAAAATAATAAATGGGCGATAACAATAGTATTTGTTTCCAACCCCAAATTTGTCATGATAATGACTGTCTGCTTCTTCTTCTTACGGTGTGCACATGCCCCGTATGCCCTGGTATCAAAATTTTCTTTTTTTTTTAGATTATCTGGTACTATTCAAAATCCTGACGAATGTCAGTAACATGGGGAAAAATTTATACTTCCTGTCTATTTAGCAATCAGAGAAGAGAATTTTGGGAATAGATATTTTTTTAATTTGACACAAAGAACGCTACAATGAGTTGCAAAGGCCGAACTGGAGCTATTTAAGCTAGGTTGTCGCCTAAATAAAATGATATCCAGAAGAAAGAATAGAGTCATATTAAACACCATTCTCACTATCAAATTTACTTATCTGTCATATCTAAGCTATATGAAGATAAATCATGCCACGAAAAAGTCTGATTTTGTTTACATACAAACAATGCAGGGCTCTCCTCAAGTAATTTAAGGATTTACCATCTACTACCATCTATTAAACCCACTTGATTATGGAAAACATGTAATTCTGATGATTAGAAGTGTATACTATATAGTCCAGGAGCCACTCCCCAAAAAGGGCCATATTTCAGGAGTTGCTTCACCCCGAGAGCTAGAAAAATGCGGCTTGCGCCATGCAATTCCAAAAATACTCCAGATGACCGCTGGGGTGGATGTATGTCTTGAAAGTGGTGCAGTTTTCTGTTATTTCACTTTTAATGCACCCTTCTCTGTTGATGACAGGGAATTTTAGAACTGCAACAGGGGTGACTAATAATTTAATTTCTCCTCACCTACTGCAGCAATATACACATGCTACAAATTCGCTGAATTGATTATGATTATTTATGAAATAATAGGAAAAAATTGAATATTTTAAAAAATATTACAGGGCACAAAAGTTTTCAAGAATGAAAAAAAAGAGCTAGAAAAACCAAAAAGGCATCATGCATTTCCAAAAACACTATAGATTACTACTACGGTGGATGTATATCTTGAAAGTGGTGCACTTCTCTGTTATTTCAGTTTTAAGTCACCCTACTCCTTCGATGATAGGAAATATCAGAACTGTGTCAGGGGTGCATAATAATTTAATTTCTCCCCACTTACTGTAGCAATATACACATGCTGCATACCAAATTACAGTTGAGAAACACAGCTTTCCAACCATATATAACATGTATGAATAGCTTTAACACTATACTGAAAATGACGATTAATTATGAATTTATAAAGCAAAAATTGAAGATTTTACTAAATATAACAGTACACACTATTTTCAAGAATAAAAACAAGCTAGCTAGAAAAACCAAAAAGGCATCATTAATTTCTCAATATACTTAAGTTAACCACGAGGGTGGATGGAAATTTTCAAATTAGTGCACCACTCCATTATTTCAGTTTTATGCACTCTGCCGTTTCGGTGTGGGAGCACACTAGAACTGTGGCAGCCATGCATCTTTAATTACTCATCACTTACTGTAGCAATATATATGAGCTGTACACAATATTAAAGCAGAGAAACAAACGGTATATAATGCATATGTGTAGACTTCACTTGATTTCGATTGATTATGAAAGATAAGGAAATTGTGACAAATTTTTCCTACTTAGTAGTTACCTTGTCGCAATTAATAAACACCTAAACACATGCATTTAGACTTATGCGTATTGAATTTTTTCAAATCAAATGGTTCGTATACAGCAAAGAATTTCTGAAGCGAAACATGAGGCATGATGTTTGCAACTTTAATTGTGAAAAAACGTTTAAAATATGTGACAAGGCTATTGCGGGTAATTATTACTAATTAATAATCTGAAGATCCAAGAAGAAATGCTGTTTGTTCAACTAGAAGTCACAAGATTAACATTAATGAACACTCACAAGATGTAATGCATATTTGACATGAAACTTTCTTCATTATCAACTGTTTAACCATCTTTTGAAGCTAACAAATTGAGAACAAATTTTTCTTAGCTGTGAACATATCCTCACACATTCTAATATCTTCACCCTTGTAAATCAACTGCATGAATAATTTACACAAATCTAATCAATTTATATTTTATAAAATACATATATACTAACAGAACCAATGTAATTGAGAGCACACCTTCATATTGAAGCACCATGAAGTAAATGTACCTGTGATGTCGTCTACTACAGGAACTAAGACAAAATATGTTGAAGATGAGATAATTGTTATCCCGAAGAACAATGCATACTAAGCAAAATGCATTTGGCAAAAAGAAATGAATGTAAAGTCATTTGTAAATGCTGAATTGCTGATCATAATAATAATAATAATATGGATTTATATAGCGCTAATTTCAGTAAACTGCTCATCAGCGCTTTCCGGATTAAATCACTTATAGGAATTCTGAAAGAAATGGGTTTTTAGTTTCTTCTTGAAGCTTTCCAAGGTTTTTTCAGTTCTAACTTCTTCAGGTAAACTGTTCCATCATTATTTGGAATAATTAGTCTACTTCACTTATTTGGCAACTGTATGGACCGTCTCTATTCACGCATTCCTCGCTGCATCCACAAACATCAGTGCAGACTGTTCCTTCTTTGCAGCAGCACATTGTCTACAAGAAGGAAACATAGACAAATCAATTTTCTTTAAAAAGAACTAGCATGTATGGAAAGCTATTTACTTCTTAGATTTTTTTACATCTTGTATTTTACAAATTTATATAATATACCTTGTGGCTCGTGGAGTTGTACAACCTCATCGAGTGAGTGTCAGGTCTGACAGCAGTAACTTGCTTATCTTGGAGAGGTCATCCATGCCTGGTATTATTTATTTTAAAAATTGTTTGAAACATTTTGTATTACATATATGGTAAAATAAACCTCTCTGTCTGAGTCTTCAGAAGCTGGCTGCTTCGTCATGAGTACAGGAATCAGGTCGTTATTCTCCATGCTCCAACCATTCCCAACTTGTGAAGGAAGATTTAGAATGGATTCGGTAGCTTTTAGCCAGATGTAACTCTGGTAGTTTGCTCTCCTGACATGCTGAATGAATGAGTCCATTGTTGGAGTTAACTTCTCACTGGATAGACTCTTCTTCAAGAACAACTCATAGCGCAAGTCATCAAGTGAATCAACCTACTTGTTTGCATACACCAGAGATGTGAGTTGAACAAGTGCTGTCATGGTCTTCTCTGTCACACACTTGGGTCCTGTCCAAATTCTCTGAGACTTTCTTGAATGTTGTCATTTAATGACAATTGTTTCATCCACTTCATTTTTCCCTGTCCAAAGAAAGCACTGACTGAGTCACATCCTGAGAATGCATGCAAGCAGGGTAACAGGGAAGACAGGTCATGTCTGAGATCCTTCGCAACCAGATGCATTGCAATGTAACGCTTTTTCATCTTCAAGCCAGTCTTGAAATACAGATTAATGCTTAGAGTTATTGCAACCGTAGGGCACATTGCTGCTACATCAGAATCCAGGCTCCACAAAACAACGTCGTTGATGCCAAGAACATTGGCAGCATGCTTTACGGTCACAAACATGCGAGAGTCAGCTTCTTCCTGGTCACTGAAGAGTTCTGGTACAACATTGTACCAAACATCAATTTCCCTTGATTGTGCCACCACTGCTAGTCTACTGAAGACTTGTCTGTCATTCTCTATCATTCTTGATGTCTGGTTTTGCTTTTGTCTAACTGACATCGGGTGGTTCAGATTGGCGAAGGACTTAATTTTTTGACAATGAATGGGAGAAAAGAAATCCTCATCTGCTGAATCAAGGCGTGTGACGATGAATTCTTTCATTTGCTCCTTGCCTACTTGTCGGAGGCTGCTAGGAGCAACAGCAACAGTTTTGTGCCACTTGACTTCACCTGCTTCAGTGAATTTCCAGATCTGATCATCATCAATCTTCAGCAGGTCACATAGTTTGTCAAAGATTCTCGAGTCACCTGCTTCTTTCTTTAAATTTAAAACTCGTAGAAAAGTTGCTTTCCCAGCTTCAGAAGCTGCCCTCAATTCTTCAGAACCGGTCGCTTGACAAATAAGGCATTTTGATAAGTTGATGGACAATCGGAGCTTCTTTGTGACTAGTCGTGAAGGATTGGAATCCATCTGCAATAAGGAACATGGTGCACTTTACCAAAAATAGAATCATGAATCATAAGTAAAAATTTCAAAAGGAATAGGCAAATGATTTAAATGTAAAATTTCAAGTATTCAAACAAAAAGTGTTAACTTACCAAATGGTAGATTAAACGTATTGTCAGCCATCCGGCACACCAAAAAGACATGCTTTAAGTACGAGTTACGTCATATTTACTCTTAGCATTTTAGTTTCTCGTGGTAATAAGGACAAAAAAGATACTTATCATTATTGTTTTATTTTGTGGTAATTTGCCATCCCACATAGATTTGACAATGTTAAAATATTCATGCATATATGTTAATAATATCTATCCAGTTAATTATTTCTTATATTAGTTTTAGTTAAATATCTTAACCTGCAATATAGTCACCATTAAACATGAGATTTGTCAATCACACAATATCCAATTCACATATTTCTGAAACTGAAATGCAATAATTGGTTAGCAACACAATTAAATACATAAATGTTTATAATTCATTTCAAGATTTTCAAAATACATAAGTAACTCATTTATTATTGGAAAACTGTGTTTCTAAGCTTTAATTTGGTATGCAGCATGTGTATATTGCTACAGCAGGTGGGGAGAAATTACATTGTGATGTACCCCTGACGCAGTTCTAATATTCCCTAACATCAAAAGAATAGGGTGCATTAATACTGAAATAACTGAGAAGTGCACCACTTTCAAGACATACATCCACTGTATTAGTTATCTATAGTGTTTTGAGAAATGTATGATGCCTTTTTGGTTTTTCTAGCTCTTTTTTTTTCTATCTTGAAAAGTTTTGTGCTCTTTAATATAAATTTTGTAAATTCTTCAATGTTTCCTATTATTTCATAAAGAATCATAAATAATTTGGCAAATCTTTACACTATGCATATATGTTATACATGGTTGGAAAGCTGTGTTTCTCAGCTTTAAGGTGATATGTAGCATGTGTATATTGCTGCACTAGGTGAGGAGAAATTAAATATTATGCACCCCTGACACAGTTCTGATATTTCCAATCATCGAAGGAGTAGGGTGCATTAAAATTGCAATAACAGAGAAGTACACCACTTTCAAGATATACATCCACTGCAGTAGTAATCTATAGTGTTTTTGGAAATGCATGATGCCATTTTGGTTTTTCTAGCTCTTTTTTTCATTCTTGAAAAGTTTTGTGCACTATAATATTTTTTTAAATATTCAATTTTTTCCTATTATTTCATAAATAATCAATTCAGCGAATTTCTATACCACGCATATGTGTTATACATGGTTGGAAAGCTGTATTTCTCAGCTTTAATGTGATATGTAGCATGCGTATATTGCTGCAGTAGGTGAGGAGAAATTAAATTATTAGTCACCCCTGTTGCACTTCTAAAATTCCCTGTCATATACAGAGAAGGGTGCATTAAAAGTAAAATAACAGAAAACTGCTCCACTTTCAAGATATAAATCCACAATAGTAGTTATCTGTAGTGTTTTTGGAAATGCATGATGTCTTTTGGATTTTTCTAGCTCCTTTTTTCATTCCTGAAAAGATTTTTGCATTTTGATATTTTGTAAATTCTTCAATTTTTTCCTATTATGTCAAAAATAATCATAATTAATTCAGCGAATTTTTATACCACGCATAAGTGTTATACATGGTTTGAAAGCTGTGTTTCTCAGCTTTAAGGTGATATATAACATGTGTATATTGCTGCAGTAGGTGAGGAGAAATTAAATTATTAGTCACCCCTATTGCAGTTCTAAAATTCCCCAACATCAAAAAGGGGGGGTGCATTAAAAGTGAAATAACAGAAAACTGCACCACTTTCAAGACATACATCCACCCCAGTGGTAATCTGGGGTATTTTGGGAATTGCATGGCACCACCCGCATTTTTCTAGCTCTCGGGGTGAACCCCCTCAGTTTTTTGAGTCCTTGGCTCCTGGACTAATACTTAAAATCTATCAGTTTGCATTAGCGCTAATGGTTCACACGAAGTAACCGGGCAGCAATAAAAAAAATTTATTTTACGCCATGGCACCCGCGACTGTCAACAACTATTGTGAATGAATTTCCTATACAGCTCTTTGTTATTCTCCAAATGTAACCCAATTTCCCAAATGTCAGTTTTGTTCCCATTTCAACTCATGCAATGGATTGATCTGGGCTGTATTGTTTGACAAAACGTTGACCTTTCTCGCAGAATTATTTTCCTAAGAACATACACAGAAATCATCAGACAACTTCAGGTAAAATGCAAAGTCTAAACGTACAGAACTACTGTGCTTTTCTCAGAAAGATATATGTCTTACAAATTCATTCAATGGCAAAATGATGTTAATATCTTGAAAAAAATAATCAAATGCATACATGTTTATGCTTTGGTGTACTATTTAAAGCTCAAAGCTACATTTTATAATTATATTGCCTGGAAGCAATCTGTGCTTTGGTCTCCTCAGACACACTTATCTCCAAGAATCACAAGCTGGGTGAGCAATTTGTCTAGCACTTTTTGTCAAATGAGTTATATTGATCTGCTTGCCTAGACTTTGCCAAACAAAAGCTCAAAGCTTGGATTTCACACAGTCCTTTCTTTCCCTATGCTTTACTTGCAGTGTTGACATTTTACTTTCGCAGAGTTTAGCACATCCAGTGGATGCTGTGGACTCACCAACAAACCATTGATGAGATTGCGTCCATTGAACCAAACCGATCTTTTATTTCTACTGACATACATTTGTACATGCATCCTATGGCGATAATGGATAAATTCCTTGCATAAACTTAAATTGATTAATCAGCGGTCTTTATATTCAAGAATTTTGCATAATTCTTTATTTTTCTTTCCTTTTTAAAATTGATTGTGTCATTCTATAACAGTCTAATGCCAACTTTAAAGACTTGACCAGTGTGCATAAACTGCATGCTGCTAAGTTATCAGATGGCTACTTCCTTCATATCAGATTCTGCGATATAGGTCTATATTCTAAAAAAGGATGTTTCTCAGAAATAGATGGACAACCTAGCACAGTGAAGATTTCTTTTCCTGTTTGCTTTGGGTTAGAGCCTCTAAATAAACATGGCTCAGCCAGGTGAAAGATTGGCAATCAATAGATGCTGAAGCACACACACAAGCCTGATTCACTGTTAAGTTGAGTCTTGTCTTGCTGGTTATTACTGCAGTGGCATATTTAATAAGATGTCTTCCTAACCCCCCCCCCCCCGGCCGCATAGGTGTATCGGAGGGGGGCAGGGGGGCGAGATCGTTTGGGAAACAGTAAGATTCGGGCAAAAAGGCTAAAAAATTCAAGCATACGATTAAATAAAAACTACCGAAAATTAATGATTTCTTTCCAGGCAATTTAATTTGAAATGTTTATAAATTTAGATCTTGAATTTCGGGTAAATGTCGCTCGCCCTCCCAAAAATTGCGCGCCCGTACGCCTATGCCCCGCTGCGACCAAAAGTTGACAGGAAAAACAAGCTCTATGAATAACTGCAGTTTAATATGAAATGAACATTCTTATAAATCTTTTTTTTTGTTTCAGCTTTTTGTGTCTGGTGTGATGAATTCATTGAAACAGTGGCGTAGCTAGGAAATTTTCCAGGGGGGGCAAAATTTTCAAGTCATATAAATATTTATTGGTTTCTTTTTTACAATAGGATCAGCATACATTTTTACAAGACTATTCCGAATAGTGTATTGCTTCATCCTCTTTTGTCGAACATTCTGTGCTAATGAATGAAAACAGTGTATTTCATTGTTAAATTATTGATTTAAAAGGGAGCAACCATTAAATATCCAGGGGAGGGGGGCCTGGAGGTGTCCTCGGTGGGAAATTATCTAATTCACGGCAGCGGCGGCAAAAACTCCCAAGTCCCCCCCTTCAGATTAAATGGTGGCCCCCTAATTGGTTAACTAGCCATTAAAGACTGAAGAGGTGAAAATTTACTTACTAACTTAGTCATGTGATTAAACTCCTAGGAAAACTTTGTCTTAAGTTATTCAATTTACCGATAGCAACAGACATAAATTGTTATTAGAAAATGCCAGACGAACTACACAAGTCACTCATTCATTTTCAATGCCCCCATAAATCTTGGCCAGTAGGCCTATATCGATAATGCTAATTTTTGCACAACAACACAGATGACCATGTTTTGATATCCACTAAAAAACTCAATTTCAACTGTCTTCTAATATACAATGATTTTGTGAAAGTTTCTGAAGCAAAAGGTCTTCATGCCCTGACATATTGGGGAACAATCTCATACAAAGGCAATTGATGGGGAACAAGTAGTTCCTCATTTAGTTTGACAGATTCAGCAAAATTTGACTAATTATCTTTAATACTAAGTGATCTACAGGCCTGGTAAAAAAGACAGTGTTGATGACAAGGTAAAGGGCAGAGGTCTAAAGTCACTATCCTGACAAAACTTTAGAAATTGACGCACCCCATAGAAGCCAGCAGGCAAGTTAATAAATACAGTTTTTTTAGGTCATCAAAATGACGGAAAAATTGCACTCTCGATTGAGAAGAAAGAAGCCAATAATCTTTAAAACATGTAATCCATCTTATCCGGACTGAGATGACTATCACAGCTGCACATCGGCAAAATGCAACGTTTGATGACAATGTAATAATTTTTTTTCTGGTCAGGATGGAGCCAGGGGGGGCCACCGCCCCCCCCCCTGCCCCCCCCCCCCCTGTAGCTACGCCACTGCATTGAAAGCTGGTAGTCAGTCATTAATGTTTTATTGTTTGTTGTTTTCTTTTTGTTGTTTAAGTGGTCTTCATTGCCAATCATTGGCAGGAAATTACCAGAAAGTATTATGCAAACTTGTAGGAAATTACCAATGGGTATATAAATTATGTATTTATCACTCCAAAGAAGGGACTTGCTTCTTAAAAGCACTTCACAAAATTGTGGTGACTGTTATTTTATCTGGTCGATCTAAAGACAGCCTGATTTCTATGATGTGGGCCCAGGGCTGAAGACGCCTTGCACATTAGAGCGTTGGAACAGGGAGTTGATTAACTGTATTCTGAGTCTGTCAGCACTCCAGTCAGGGATCTAATGAGCAGCTCCCAAGACAAGGGTCACCATCAAGACAGGGTGTGGCCTTGCATTGTCACATGATACTAGATTAAGGAAGCATAATATATCTATACAAGTGTTTTAATGTTCACATCTTTTAGCAAGTACATATAGACCACTGACCCAAAAAATGTATTTTTTCACCAGTGTACTCGATATCTTATTTTCTAGTATAGTAGTAGTTTTAATTATGTCTAGGTCAGCTTCATTAGGCCAAGGCCTTCAGGGTTTAGTTAAAGTAAAACTAAGTGATGCCCAGTTTTCGTGTAATTTAAATGATACACCATGTATCTAAAACACTGCTCACACAAATTAAGTGAGCAATGGGTTTTTTTCATTATTGTTGCAAGTTATGGCTGTTTTAGTGAGACAATTTGTTCACATTTAGTTAAAACAGCCATAACTGGAACTGACCATGATTGTGGCCTTGCTCCCATAAATGATGTGAGCAGTGTAATATTGTCTGTACACGCAACCAAATTTTGCAGTGCAATCAATATCAACAGATGTCACAAATACTTTTTGAGTAATGTGCTTGACATTAAAATTTTTGGCTACATATATGCAGCCTTCACTGGTGTCACACAACAATTTAGGGCGTGTCAATTTTCGAAAAAGTTTGAAATTGCAAAAAAAGCCCCTCCAAAAGGGTGACAATGGTTCTTGGGAGTCCATTTGTACCATTCAAATTGAAATTGAAGGATGTCTAGCTTGGTAAATCTTTATTTGAAAATTGTATGTTTAATTTTATTCGAAAAAACACATTTTCTCAAATAACTCAAAAACTATAGGTCTTAGACCAAAACATTGTAATGAAGTTTAATAGAAAAAGGTGTATTCCAGAAATTGTGATGCCATTTGCATGTCTCTAGCTCCAATATTAACTGAGATATGGCAAATTTGATGTTTTTATTGATTATATTATGATTTTTTAATCAATGGGACAAGAAAATTTGGTTTTAGATATCACCATTTCTTGAAATTTGAATTCTCAGGTATGATCCAAAGAGTGGATGCATAGATATGTGTACTAGTGAAAGTGTAGTTCAAGAAATGTGGCATATTTCAGGTAATTAAAATCAAAATCGCACAATTTGGTGCTTGGATAATGGATAGTAGTTCTGTGTTTTGATTTCTCAAGAAGGTTGTTTGAAACAGTCTACAATTTGCCATATCACATACTAAATTGTTGACAATGAGACTAGAAAATATTGCCTATTGTAACGTACAACACATTAACACCATGTACAAGGTATTATCTAGACATTTTAAAATTGCTATATATCGGATTGTGTTACAAATGAAATATAACAAACTTTTAAAATTGTTTGAGCAGATGACAAACATTTGTGATACCAATTTTATGATGCATGACAACAATTGAAAAATTGACAAAATATATTTTTTAAAGTTTACTTAATTGTCAGATGTGTGTCTACTGCATGTTAGGTTATTGAAACAGCAGTCATCTTTTTTTTTAAGGTGAATACTTGACTTGTACAAATACGACCCTGCATAATCCTTAACACATCATTCTGTATCCTGACAATGCCCTGGTCACTTCAGTACCTGAGTGGGTTCATCCCCAACTTATTAATTCTTCTGTAGTTAGTAAGATCACAGGTATCAGCATGCTCAGATACAATGCCTGATGAGCCAATCATTTCAAGAAGGGGTTTTCAATCTGTGTTAATGAGAGATAGCTTGACCTCAAAGAACCGCTCAATGTACATATGCAATGTATTCCCTCTCCTTTCAACCCTCAGAAACTTTGTTGATAGGAAGTTTAGAAACTGCCTTTGCTGTTAGACATCCTTACTGTCTGTCTTTAATTTAGATTACAGGTCAAAATCAAGAGTTTTTTGTCTACACCCCAAAAAGGCACCTGATATCAAGTATTATCAACACAGGCACAAATTCCTCTCTGGGTGATCAACTCAGCAGAAGATATACTTCAGGAATTTAAACTGGTACTAGCCATCTCCCTAAACATGCTAAACAGAAATAAAGATGCTCATAGATGAGCCTCACATGTCAATGCTGTACCAGCAATGGCCAAGATATTGAAAGGACAAAGAAATATACACAATTCATGAAGAAGGTTACTAATATTGCAAGTAAAGTATTCATTCCTAAAAATGCATGTGATGACATATACCTGTGCTTAAGAAATAATCAGAAGACACATGTCAGACATACTAAAGCATGCCAATTTAAATGAGCTTCACAAATTCTATTTCATTTGTAAATGATCATTATGACATTGCAATGCCATAAAATTAGTATAATAAATGCTCCTGACTATGCAAAAACAGGTTGGCTTTTTTGTGTGACAATAGTTGATTATTCTCTTTTTAAGATCGTCTGTAATGCTCTGTATGTGTTCTTCATTAAAATACTGAAGATGTACTTGTTTCACAGTCAACACTTTAGTATGTGATATGACATATTGACTAATTCAATCATCCTTCTCGAGAATACCAAATGTTGCATTATAATCCAAGCACCAAATTGTGTAATAACCTTAAATATGCTGCATTTCTGGAACTATATACTTTAATTAGTACACATATCTATGTATCCACTCTTGGAAGAATACCTGAGAATTCAATTTTAAAGATATAGTGACTTCTAAAACTAATTTTCTAGTCCCGTCGATTAAAAAAAGATAATATAATCAATAAAAACATTAAATTTGCCATATCTCGGTTAATATTGGAGCTAGAGACATGCAAATGGCATCAAAATTTCCGGAATACACCTTTTCCTATTCAACTTCAATACAATATTTTGGTCTAAGACCAATAGTTTTTTAGTTATTTGAGAAAATGTGTTTTTTCGAATAAAATTAAACGTACAATTTTCAAATTAAGATTTAGCAAGCTAAACATCCTTCAATTTCAATTTGAATGGTACCAATGGACTCCCATGGACCATTGTCACCCTTTTGGAGGGGCTTCTTTTGCAATTTCAAACTTTTTCGAAAATTGACACGCCCTAACACAACATGCTGCGTGGCTTTGAAAATGTGGAGGAGTTAGAAATGGTGCTGCTTCCGGCTGGTCAGAGACAACATCTTTACAACTGCAAGTTTGTTTGCAAAAGCAGAAAACAGGAAATTACTCCTGAGAAACAAGGGTGGCTCTTCCAACCTGTGGCAGACATGTAGGTCACCGTAGGTGGACTAGAGAAGTACTTCAATCAAATGTTTTTTTGTTTTTTCTATGATGATAGAAAGTACTTCAGTCGATTGTTTTTTTGTTTTTTCTACGATGATAGAAACTGTAGAAATGCTATGAAGCCAATGGCCACCTTTCGTTTTCATTTAGAATGTTGTTTATAAATGGAAACAAGGAATCTTCTAATAAATTATAATGATGTGGAAAATTATAAATGAGATAAAGGATCACCAAAATTGAGTTTTCAGAAACATCGATCCTCAGCATTCCACACAAGTTGCTACTGGATCAGTATTACTGG
This sequence comes from Platynereis dumerilii, assembly GCA_026936325.1. Classification (NCBI taxonomy): domain Eukaryota; kingdom Metazoa; phylum Annelida; class Polychaeta; order Phyllodocida; family Nereididae; genus Platynereis; species Platynereis dumerilii. Next base: position 25,544,649 of record JAPTHN010000011.1, read on the forward strand.
TGTATGTCTGTTTATTTTCATATAAGTAAAAAAAAAATGCATCCTAGAATTTTGCAAAAACCATACAAGTAATATTGTGTAATTTGTGTACTGCATATCTGGCACCACGGTGTGCTATTCCATCTGACAAGAATTATATGTTTTTGGCCAAGCTTCCATTAGTTTGGGGATCATCTTTATCGATCAGCACAGCCAGAAGAATCTCAGGCCACATCACTGCACCAAAGTAAGTGTTTGTACCAAAAGTATTGTGACTCGCTGTTGTATTGATTTGTTTGCATATTATGCTAGCAATACAAAAGCTTATATTTCCACAAAGCGCTTTTTCTCTCTCCCTCTGACCATTGCCTCTTTGTGTTTAACTCCCAGCAGTGGCTTGTTGCAGTGTAAAGTACCATTCCAGTAGATGCATCTATAAGTGCTAGTTATATACCGGCGTATGTTTGTGTTTTACGCCTCTGCAGCACCTCAGTGGGCTATATCAATACCGGCGTATGTACTGGTGTGTAAGTCACAATCACAATTTTGATACCCAATATTGTAACTAATAGAAGGCACTGCTCCACCACTGAGTACGGTAGAGTACGATAACGTACGTTACTGTCTCTATTATAACTAGCCTCAGAAATTTTTTTCTATTCATGATCTTTTCATTGTTATCTCATGTTATATACAGTAACTTACAGTCATAGAGAAGATTTTGGTCACATACAATTCTTCATAACATATCACTTCTTGTTGAAAATTAGCTTCATGAGCCTAACAGGAGTACGGTAACTTGATATTGAGGAGACGGTAACGTGATAGAAAGCACATGCTGACGTAACCGTACTCTTGCTCTTGTATTTCCCCATTAATTACAGCTTTCTTATGTCAAATTTTTGACTTTGCAGTTGGTCTATGTGTTGCTTAACAATAGTTCTACCACTTTTACAATGAGAGTCTTGGAAAGATCATAAATAAATATAAAATGTTCTGAGGCTATCTATGAAAGGAGACGGTAATGTGCGTTACCGTACTCAGTGGTGGAGCAGTGGAAGGGGTGTATCTTTTGTATGGAGTATACTGAATTATCTGAAGTTTACATTAAAATCACTGAATTTCGAATTTGTGTTGTTCTCATCCGCCATTTTGAAGCACATGCATACAGGGGCTTCTATCCCCCCCTCCCGACTCCTGAGGCAAGGAAGCAAATCCCCCACCCGTTATCAAGGTCAACTGTAAAGGTTTGGCTATATCCCCTTATGTTTCTTTGAAAGACGGCTTTACTATTTTAGCAAGAATTTAGAATTTTTGGTTGACAGTGACATGTTTTCCCCTAAACCGGGGCGTAAAATAAGAAAATTGTATCACTGCACATTTCAGGAAATTAAAACTGTTAATAACCAGTTGTATAGGCTAAACAGAACGGCACATTTTCAGAATACTGAGCTTATACTGTTAGCCATTTTGAGTCGTTATGCATGGATTGGTTGACACACAGCAAATTGACATGTGAAATATTTTGCACTGCCACATTTTAATTTGTGATTTCTAAATTTCCTGAATTTCTTCTGAGTAGACCAATTTATTTTTTCCGTGTCTCAGTGTTGCTTGTCCAGAAACAAGGTGAACAGGAAACTATGGAAAGTAATGTGATAAGTGAGTGAATCACTTTACTTTCCATTTCATAATACAATCATGAAAATTCTCTTCAGCAGCCTGCACCTGTGAGATGTATCTTCTTGCAGTCAAATCACACACCAAATTTGGCATCTGTCATGTTTCAATCCAGCTGTGCCAACAAATGTATTCTTCAGAGATTTGCAAAGCATTTCCACAAATGTAAAAACAAAATTAATTTGATATTTTTAGTCATTGGCTGCCCATAATAATAAATATTATGTAGATAGATACACTGACAAGCCCGGCTTGTCAACTCCCCCCTTCCCCAGAACTTTTAGAAAGCTTTGAGTATTTGACTGAAGTTTGTCCTTTCCATGCAAGTTGCTTATCATCCTAAGTACCAAGACCTTGGAAAGGTTTCAAGTATTTGTGCGTGATTCAGAAGAAATTATTGAAGTATGCCTTTGAAATTGGATCACTTCACCATATCATGATTATTGTTAGGCTACGCATTTCAGATTGATCACTGCACATTTTGGGATCATTACACTTATTTTATTTATATCCTGCCACTGAACTGGTCATTAGTAGTTACAATTGTATTTGAGCTACGTGTGCTCCAAAAGAAGTTGCCAATGATATCAGTATTTCAGGAAAATGCTAATGTATTCCATTTATGAACAAGAGTATATTTTCATTGTGTCATATACATACGTGTATTCATTATTTTTGACAATTTGTTCATATTTACTTAAAACAGCCATACCTGGAACTGACCATTATTGCAACCATGCTCCCTTAAATAATATAAGCAGTGTAACATTGTCTGTACACGCAACAAAATTTTACCAGGCGACCAATAAATTATTATGCTTTTTATCTGCTGATGTCTCAAATACTTGCAAGCTCAAATTTTACATTTTGAGTAATGTGCTTGACATTAACATTTTTGGCTACCTATATTCAGCCCCTATTGGTGTCACCACAATGTGCTGCTTGGCAATGACAATGTGGAGGAGTTAGTGATGGTGTTGCTTCCGGCTGGTCAGAAACAACATCTTTACAGCTGCAAGTTTGTTTGCAAAAGCAGAAAACAGGAAATTGCTCCTGAGAAACAAGGTCGGCTCTTCCAACCTGTGGCAGACAGAAAATTACACACTTACATGTGTGTCACCATAGGTGGAATAGAGAAGTACATCAATCAAATTTTTTTTGTTTTTTTTCTGGAATGATAGAAACTGCAGAAATGCTATGAAGGCAATGGCCACCTTTCGTTTTCATTTAGAATGTTGCATATAAATGGAAACAAGGAATCTTCTAATAAATTATTATGCTAACAGGTAATACGATTTGGAAAAAATGTGAATGAGATTAAGGATCACCAAAATTGAGTATTCAGAAACATCCATCCTCAGCATCCACACAGGTTGATGCTGGACCAGTATTACAGGCTTATGTCTATTAATTTTCATATTTATAAGTAAAGCAAAAAATCCATCCTAGAATTTTGCAAAAGCCATACAAGTAATATTGTGTACTGCATATCTGGCACCACAGTGTACTATTCCATCAAACAGAGGTATATATTTTTCACTACACAAGATGGCGTCAGGTGAGCTGGCAGGAGTGTGAGAGAGCTCTGCAATAAGTGCTTATTTCTGGACTTTACCAAATTTTGAAGCATTTTATTATTGTCTGCAAGAAATGTAAGTACATTGTTATTATTATCTTTAAGTTTGGGTTTCTCCAAAGCTGCTCAAATTTGAAAAACGGACGTTTTTGGTGTTTTTTTCGTAGCCAACTGCTCTCCTGACAGCTCTCCCTCACCTGTACATTGAATACCTATACATTGCATACCAATACACATTGCATAGGCCTACAAGGCACATTTTTAAAGTTGTATTTTTCGTGAATTGTGTTGTCAACTGTATTAGTTTTGACTTACACCTCACAGTTTTTTTTTATTGATTGGATTGATTGGATTGATTTCTCTTATTTTCTCATTGACTTTGTACGAATTATTTGATTTTCTGATTGTATATAGATGTATGATTGTATGTGTTGATTCATTAGTTTTATTACTTGTTTTCAACTGGCTGGGGGAACTGGTGCTATCTTGCATTTGAAGTGAAGCATTATCTTTTCTAGTATATTTATTTATTTATTAAATTATTGTTCATACAAGTTGTTATATATAGTTCATATAATTGTCAGGACTGACAGTTTAACTTGACACATTTCACACCTAGAACAATAGCCTGTGTGTTACACATAAAACAATAGCGAAGTGTGACATTGTCTTACACCGTAACTGTTAGATTATTACAGTTCTTTGTGTGAAATGGTTTGATCATCACAGTACACTGTTATGATCCATAAGTGATCCAATAATTTTTTTCATTCATTTACCAACACTTTACCTGTAAATGTAGTAACTGGCTGTTACTAAGCTCATTCTCATTCATTTATTGTTCTTTTAATTTTTGTAAATTATTCTGTCTTGCCAATTTGTGTCTTTCTCGATTTTCACAATGCCTGGTTATCAGGAGCTTAAAACTGCTCAAACAGAGTTGTCAAATACCCTTAACCAATTAGTCAAATCCGTTAATGCCATGAAAGAAGAAATGTCTGAATTTCGCAAGTCCCTGGAAGAGTGCAGCTCATCCAGTGATTCTATGAATACTACAGTGGTTGACATGAATAAGAAACTGAATGATATCAGTGACACTCTGACCAGTTCTGATCGAAAGTACAATGAACTTTCTCTGAAATATGATGAACTGCATGAGAGGATCATTGCAATAGACAATAACTCAAGGAAGAACAATCTGATTATCCAGGGCATCCCAGAAGCTGCAGCTGGCGAGAAGGAGTCTCAAGATGACTGCCTCAAGAAGGTCCACAATTTCCTTGAAAAGACACTAAAGATAAATAATGCCAAGCAAATAAAAATTGTTCGCTGTCACAGGCTGGGTATTTTGCCAAGTACTGCATCTGGCGCTGGTTCCTCGGATCGTCACAGGGCTATCTTCATTGAGCTACTCTCCAACAGTGACCGCAGGAAAATTTGGGAGAGCAAAACCAAACTGAAGGGAACTGACAAGCACCTGAGAGAAGATTTTTGTAAAGAGACAAATGAAAGAAGAAAGACTCTCATTCCAATTATGCGGACTGCATGGAAGCAAGACCTGACTGCCTACCTGGTCAATGACAAGCTACATGTGATAGACAAGGAGAGCAATGCTCGAAATGTCTATGACCACAAAACTCTACATAGACTGCCTCAGAGTTTGAACCCTGATTATGTTACAACAGAGCAATCTGACTCTGTTTTCGCTTTCTTTGGATCTCTCTGCCCTCTCTCCAACTTTCACCCATCACCCTTTAAAATAGGACAGGAGACATTCAGATGGGTAGAGGAATACCTCTTCGCTAAAAAAGCAGACTTCGCCAAAGATGACGTATCCCGACAGAAGATTAGAGATGCCACATCACCGGCTGAGTGTAAATGGATTGGACGGCATATTAAAGTTGATCACAAGAAATGGAATCCAGAAGAGATTAGGGTGATGACCAAGGCGCTCCAGGAGAAATTTCAGCAGAATGAAAAATTGAAACAATACCTACTGGCTACCGGAAATAAGACTCTAGTTGAAGCTAGTCCTTCTGACAAGTTCTGGGGGACTGGTGTTGGATTGGGAAAGGCAGATACTCTAGTCGGCTGGCAGGGAAAAAACAAGCTTGGAGAACTACTGATGTCACTTAGAGATCAATTCCAGTAATGACAACTCTTATTGCCACTCGATATCACGTGTTTTTGAGGACTATTGTATCTACTTTTTCCGTGTACATGTACTCAATTTTATTCTATATTACAGGTTGCAATGATACATATTGCCTGTACCTCCAATGATTTGTAATTGCTATGTTTGTAACCATGCAATTTTGAGTCACTCCAAAGTTCTTTATTGTAGTGCTTGTAAAGCCGGAGTGCATCTTAAGTGTTTGTATAATGTAAATTCTGCTGATTCAATTTACATTAACAGGGAATCAGACAATTGGATATGCACATTATGCTTACAGGATGAATTGCCATTCAACCACATATCTGATGATTCAGAATTCATTAATGCAATTGCAGAAGGTTGGAATTTCCTGGGAAATACACTTTCCTTTACTGAATTGAATCACTTAGTATTTAATCCCTTTGAATTAAATAGTGAAAAGTTACATCTGCCAGTCTATGATACTGATCCTGACCTTCAATATTTTAATGATACCACATACATTACAACTTTGTCACATTGTGACTACTATTTAGAACACTCCTTAATAAGAAATGTAATTCTCTAGGAATAGACAGTAGCTGTTTCTCTATCATGCATCTGAATATACGGAGTCTACCAAAAAATCTTTCTTCTCTTGTATGTTATCTTGAGAACATAGATATCAACTTCACTGTAATTGGATTGACAGAAACGTGGTTGAGTTCTGATACAGCAGATTGCTATTCTATTGACAATTATCAACATTTTTATCGCTACAGGGATAAAAAGAGGGGTGGAGGAGTGTCGCTTTTTATCAATCAGAATATATCTGTTGTGGTCCGAGATGAACTATGTGTGATGTCTGATGATATGGAGACGCTATTTGTTGAAGTGATGAAAAAAGATATTGGAATGGATAAAAACTTAATCATTGGGTTGGTCTACAGACCACCAAACAGAAATATTGAATTATTTGATGATGAAATGGTTAAAGTCTTGCATACGTTGAATAAAGAAAACAAATATATCTATTTATTGGGAGACTTTAATATTAACTTATTAGAATGCAATCATGAAGCAACTTCACAGTTTATAGAGTCTCTTTATGCCTCATCAATGTTTCCCCTCATAACGAAGCCAACCAGAATTACTGCCAGTTCTTCTTCCCTGATAGACAATTTATATTACAATGAAATTGCAAATTCTGATATAATATCTGGTATATTATTCACACATATTTCTGATCACCTCCCCATATTTTCAGTTCATTGTAAAAAAAGCTAAATAAGTCCAATGACTTTATCAAAAAGAGATTCTACTCAGATAAAAACCAGGAGAAATTTAGCAGTTTACTCACAAATGTTAACTGGAATGAAATAACTGATGAGGAAAATGGACAAAAAGCTTTTGATAAACTTTATGATCTGTTTGTTAATGCATTCAATCAGTCGTTTCCAATTAAAACCTTCAAAGCAGGATACAACACAAGAAAGCTGTGGTTGTCAGATGGCATCAAAACATCTATTAAAGTGAAGAATAGAATGTACATTGATTATCTGAAAAATCCCTCTGATGAAAAGTTACAGGAGTACAAAACATACAAGAGGAAGTTAGGAAACCTTATGAAACAAACTGAAAGGAGGCATATACATGATCTATTGAAAACAAATCAAAGCAATTCGAGAAAAATGTGGGCTGTTGTCAAAGATGTGATCAGTAAAAACAAAAGAGTCTGCAAACCTTGTCAATTTAACATTGGCAACAAAATTGAGACTAAAAAAGACAATATTGCTAATGCTTTCAATTCCTTTTTTATAAATATAGGCCCGGATCTTGCAAAGAAAATTCCCACAACAAGCACTGATCCACTCTCATACATAGAACAGCGTAACCCTGAATCTATGTTTGTAAATCCTGCTGACTCAGCTGAAGTCCAGAAAGTCATTACACTTTTGAGAAATGCCAGTTCAGGTTTTGATGACATTCACTCTGATATCATTAAGAAAACTTATCCCATATATCTCCAGCCCCTCACACATTTGATAAATTGTTCACTCTCACAGGGATTTTTTCCAAACAAAATGAAAACTGTGAAAGTGATTCCCTTATACAAATCAGGTGATGCAATGAATATCAGTAACTATAGGCCTGTATCTATACTTCCTGTTTTTTCTAAAGTATTAGAAAGAATCATGTATGACCGAATTTTTTCATTCATCAAGAAACATAATATATTATATAAATATCAATTTGGTTTCCGTGAAGGGCATAATACCAACATGGCCTTAATTGTTTTAGTTGACAAAATATTATCAGCTATGGACAATGGCGATTTTGTCATTGGTGTCTTTCTTGATTTTAAAAAGGCATTTGACACGGTTGATCACAACATTCTTCTACAGAAGCTTGATAAGTATGGCATAAGAGGCAGTGCTTTTGCATGGCTAGAGGACTATTTAAGTTCCAGAGAACAGTTTGTATCCTTTGATAATATAATGTCTGACAGAAAAGTGATAAAGTGTGGTGTCCCACAAGGATCAATCCTAGGGCCCTTGCTCTTTTTGCTTTATATAAATGACATTGTGAATGTATCAAAAATATTATTACCCATATTATTTGCTGATGATACTAATATTTTTGTGTCTGGAAATTCAGTTGAAAGTACAGTTCGAATCATGAACAATGAAATGTCAAAAATTGTAAATTGGTTGAACACCAACAAGTTGTCTCTAAACTTATCCAAAACTCAGTACATGATTTTCAGATCTAACAGCCATCACTTAGCCTCTACACCTGAAATGCTGATAAATGGCCATAACATAGAAAAGGCAGAACAAACCAAATTTATTGGAGTAATACTTGACCCAAAATTAAACTGGAACAAGCATATTCAGCACATAAAGAATAAGGTATCAAAGGGAATTGGGATCCTGTGCAAAGCAAGGAAAATTCTTCCAAAGTGTACTTTAAAAATATTGTACTATTCTATGATATATCCACATCTCCTATATTGTATCGAGGTCTGGGGAAGTGCTGCAATGTGTCATTTATCATTGCTTATCAAATTGCAAAAGAAAGCTGTGCGAATAATATCATCATCTGGGTATTGTGATCATACTGAACCAATCTTCAAAGATTTAAATATTCTAAAATGTTCACATGTTTATATCCAGCGTATAATGATTTTTCTACATAAGTTTTCAAAAGGCCTTTTACCCAAAATCTTCAATGACATGTTCACATTTAATTTTATCATTGTCCCAAGACAAACCCGTCAATCAAATAGCTTCTATGTGCCTCGCTGCAAGACCCATCTATATGAAAAATCAATCAAATTTCAAGGTGTAAAATATTGGAATAAGATTAGTCCCTGTGTTGACACAAACTGCAGCACTCAAACATATAAGAAAAGATTAAAAGTTTATTTTATGAATAATTTCCACTTAGTTTAATATTTTTCTCTCTCTTAGGGCCAACAGGCATGAGTAGTGTATATACATATATTTTAGTAAAACCTAACAAAGAACAGATGCTACACAGCTGCCACAGGGGGCCTCGCTGGGCTGTCTTGTCAGATTTCCCCATCCACCCTAAGGGGTGGTAAACGTGATTTGGCAGCCCTGCAATGTGAGGTCACCCTGGGCAGCTCCATTAGCTTGTAGATGTATATTATTATATTCTGTTGTATATATATATATATTTAACTAAAGCAATGCACTTACTTGATTTATTTTGTTGACATATAAGATTATAATTGACTTCTTACCAAATGGATAATGCTTCACTGTGTACTTTTATTTACTGTGATGTGTTAAGTGGTGAAATTGATAAAGGCACATACGCCTGCATTGGCGTCAGCCTGCCATGTGTATATAGCTCAATTGTAATGGAACTGTAAATATTATTGTACATACGTTTTGAATATGGTCAATAAATACTTACTTATTTGGCATGTACACGAATTTGTATACCTGCAAATACGAACATATACACGAATTTGGCATTCGTGTAAGTGTGAAATATTGCAATTCACGAATTTGTGTAGGTGCAAAAACGAACATTGCAACCTTAAACTTGGCTAAAACTAACTCTAACCCTAATTCTCATGTATATATTTTTCATTATTTGGCATGTTCACGAATTCGTGGAGGTGTAAAAACGAGCATGTACGAATTCGTGGACATGAAAAAACGAGCATAAGTGCTCGTGTACATGTAAAAACAAACACTCGTGAATGTGCTTTATTATTCATTCGTGTATCTGCCAATACTAACATTCGTGGAAGTGCTATATAATTAGGGTTTAGTGTTAAAATTAGGTTTAGAGTTAGTTTTAGCCAAGTTTAAGGTTGCAATGTTCGTAATTACACATACACAAATTCGTGAATAGCAATATTTCACACTTAAACGAATGCTAAATTCGTGTATATGCTCGTTTTTTTACACCTCCACAAATTCGTGTACATGCCAAATAATGAAAAATATATACATGTCAAACAAGACATATTTTTAGACCAACCTTCCATTAGTTTGGGGATCATCTGTATTCATATGCAAAGCAAGAAGAATCTAAGGCTATTTCACTGTACCAAAGTAAGTGTTTGTACAAAAGTATTGTATCTGGCTGATTTGTTTGCATGTATGCCTAGCAATACTATATAAATATTTGATGGTGAGGAGTCCAATATAGAGTATAATTGGACGAAGAAAAGCTATATTGGACGAGGCGCTTGCGCCGAGTCCAATATAGTTTTTCTGAGTCCAATTATACTCTATATTGGACGACTTACCATCTAATATTTGTTATATTCTCCATAAATGAACAGTTGAACACACTTTTAAAGCAATAGGTTTAAACACTTTGACTGTGCTGGAAGCCAGTTTGTGTTTCTTTTTGTTTAACTGCAGAATTCTCTTCAAAATGTATCTCATCCTATTTCAGCAATGGGTAGCCACAAAAATATAAAATACACATATTCTGATTCTGTATTCTATAACCAAGAAGCTTCTTTATATTTGCTATTTTTTATTTCAATTTTATAGCACAATGTTTTTCTTTAAACATTGGCATTTACGCAAAAAATGGGTGAAAAAGTGCATTTTTTGTCACTCAATATCCTACCATGGTCCCTTAACCTATGTAAGCAATGTTACATTTGCTTAATGTTGTTGTCCTGATCAATACGCAACTTTTGACATCATTTGTGTTTTTCTGTGTCTTCCCATTGGCGTGCAATTAATTTTTTACTAAATAGGAAAAACACAAAATGTTTTCTTGCTGTTGCTGCAGCAGCGCACAGCAGAAGGTGCTTCCTCTCAAGTCCTCCCTCACTGTCCTATAATATGGCAGTGAAACTCCTCACTGCACAATATAACTTCTCACTGTCCAATATAACTTTTCACTGTCCAATATAACTTTTTCTCTGCCTAATACAGCAAGGATATTATCCAAGAATACTCGCTTGTGATTGGCTGACACAATCCAAGTGGAGAATATAAAATATTATATTTCCAAAAAAAAACATTTAATCTCTCTCTCCCTTTGACTTCTGCCTCTTTGTGTTTAACTCCTATCAGTGGCTTGTTGCAGTGTAATGTACAATTCCAGTGGATGCATCTATCAGTGCTATTTAAATGAACTGGTGTGTAAGTCGCAATCACAATTTTGATGCCCAGTATTTTAATTATAGAATGCACTGCTCCACCACTGAGTACCATACAGTACGGTAAGGTACATTACTGTCTCTATTAAAAATAACCTCCTTTTTTTTTCTATTCATGATCTTTTCATTGTTATCTCATGTTATATACAGTAACTTACAGTCATAGAGATGATGTTAGTAACATACAGTTCTTCAAAAAGAGCTTCATGAGCCTAACATGAGTACGGTAACTGGATCTTGAGGAAACGGTACCATGATAGAAAGCACATATTCACGTTACTGTACTCTTGCTCTTGTATTTACCCATTAATTACAGCTTTCTCATATATATATATGTCAAATTCTTGATTTTGCAGTTGATCTATAAGTTGCTTAACAATATTTCTACCACGTGTACAATGAAAGTTTTGGAAGGATCATAAATAAATAAAAATATTCTAAGGCTATTTATGAGAGGAGACGGTGACGTACGTTACTGTACTCAGTGGTGGAACAGTGGAAGGAGTGCATCTTTTGCATGGAGTAGGCCTATACCAAATTATCTGAAGTTTACATCAAAATCACTGAATTCCGAATTTGCGTTGCTCTCGTCCGCCATTTTGAAACACTTACACAATCTCAAAGTTCTCGTTGTGCAGGATCTCATGCGCAGTGATGTAGTCAAGGCCGGGACATCCGAGGCCAAGACCGAGACCGAGGCATGAGCCTCTGAGGCCAAGGCGAGGCCGAGGCCATTAAAATGTGGCCTCGAGGACGAGGCCGGTCCCGAGGCCTCATTCACTGACCCAAAGACACCCGAGACCGAGGCAAGGGCAATGATTTGGAATCCGAGACCGAGCCAAGGCCGAGGCCACCAAAATATTGCCCCGAGGCCAACACTGCTCATGCGAGACAAGAGGAGAAAATGTCATGGCGCCGGAAACATGTAAAATGTGGGTTCATGTTGCTTTCTTGTTCCTTCTTCTAATACACATGGAAAGTTATAACTACATAAAGATGATCATAACTCAAAACAGCACGCTATCATGGCTAAACAAATTGTGCAACCATCTCACTCAATCATTTGAGCTAACTCAAAATTTCAGAATTTACAGTGTACAGTGGTATTTGCATTATAAGACTCCCTGTTGTAAGACCAACTTGACTCATATGACCGCCTTCATTCCGCACTAAGTAGTATTTTAGGTGCATTTTGCATGATGAGAGACCACAACCGCAGGAGACAACGCTTCATGACTGCAAAGAGGTGGTCTCATTAAACAGAGACCACTTTATAAGCCTCAAATGTATAAGATATGTAGCATTCATCTGTCTGTCATTCAATGTTTTGGTGGCAGTCAAGTTTATTGCAACTGAAAGGGAGTTGTGGGTCTCAGCTGGGGGGGGCATCTCATACACAGAGGTTACTTATATATAAATATTATAAATATTTACAGCAGCTATGCGAGATGTTTATAGATGTATGGCAACTTTCAGTGAAGGTTGGGTGATCTAAGGGACTGTTCAGAATTTATGACTGGGGGGGTGGGAGTTTTGGCTGAGGGTGTACTAACTTTTCACATGTTTCATGGGGGGGTATTACTTTTTGACAACACTTCCAAGGGGGGGTAAGAAATTTTAACAAAGAAAAAATGTTAAAAAACACGCATAAATTCATTTTATTTGGACTGAGCAGTAGGATATTTAGGTCTACCTTTTTCTTGATCTGGCTATATAAGTAACTGGTTGGAACCGTAATCTGTCGTAGTGATTAGTTCTCTCCTGTTGGCATTAGATGAAATTAGTAGCTTAGCCCAGACTGATGGTATTGTCTTTCTATCGAATAATCTTGTTAGCCGTTCTATGTGTGTTGTCTGCTGTAGACTGTTATTTATCAGAAAAGTGGCGAATGTTAATGTCGCCAATGGGTATACACTAGTTGGAAAGAAAGAAAGAAAGACATATTTATTTAAAGTCGAATTGAAAAACAAAAACATCAAGTTCACAAGGTACTTGTATAGCCGACTAGAAATAACAAATAAACAGAATGTAAAGCAGGAAAGATAAAAACTTAGTTGGCGCCCAGACACAAATGACTAATTCCCACGTAATGAACTAATACCTGTACTGGGTGTTAGTTCACTGTCCAGGTACTAAATCAACTATTACATATCATGTGACTTGTTCTTGATCAATCAGAGCAAACGGATTGCAGAGGAGGTGTGATAAAATAATATGTAAATGGCACAGCCATTAAATTCAGGCAGCTTTTAAAAAGTTTTTTTAGGCCTTATGGTCTTACCATAACTCTCATTAAATTTATTTCATATTCAATGTATGAAAGGCAGTTATGTTACTGTTTCAAAGAAATTGAAAGATGGATATATAGAAAAATAGAGAGACATTTAGACTAGAAACTATTAGAAAGATAAAATATATCAAAAATAGAATATATAGATAGATAGATAGATAGATAGATAGATAGCAAATAAATAGGATTAAGAATAAATAGAATTGATAGATAATCAGCTAAATAGAAAAAGGAAGACAACACTGATAGCTGCCAAATTTAAGTCTATGCTAGATTGTTGATATTACATAATAGTGATAACAAAAACATTAACATGATCTGCATGTAGATTAATTGTTCACTGTTACACAATCATCAGTTGACAAAAGATTATGTAACTTTAATTTTGTTATCTTTTCTTGTTGTAATGAAATGAATCACATGTTAATAATTCATTTTCTTTTGAAATGAAATGAATCAAATGTTAATAATTTAATTTAGCTTGTCAAGGGTTATAATTAACTAATCCGTAAAAATAATAGATACAGGGAATATTAATGGAGAAAATTGAATTTTTAAGACACTTTTGAATATTAATATGTCATATTTTGTTAAATTCGAAACTAAATCATTGATAAGAAGCCGGTCCAAATTGACCTAATTTCCTGCTGTCGACCATTGATGTTGAGACCATCACTGCACAGATTTTTGAAACCTTTCTTGTCCTCAATTTGCTTTGCGAGGCCGTTTCGCTGCGCGAATATAATGACATATATAGAAATATGTGAATAAGATAAAGGAAAACCAAAATGAGTTTTTAAAAGCCATGATCCTAACAAACCATGCACATTGTTCTTCAATCTCATTTTATCTATTTGAAAAAAGAACGTTTCTGAGCATTAGATGGGCAACTTGGTAGTAATCTTTTTGCTGTTCCTTTTTCAGATGGAGCTTCAAAACAAACACGGCTCAGCCAGGTGAAGGAGTAGTAATCGATAGATGCCTACTTGTCATTAAAACTCTGTTAGGTTTGGGTCAGTTAACGAATACATCTTGTACATCAGAGTGTCTAATGATGGGTTGGAGTGACCATGAAACTGTATTCTGTCAGTACTAGTAAGGATCTAATGAGGAGACCCCAGACATGAACCACCACGAAGAGAAGATGCAGCCTGAAGGTGCTGTTATAACGCTCGCGTCTTTTTAGCTGATAAAAACCATGGGTCCAAAGTATGTTTATTTTCACAATACTTTCTGTGTACCAGTGTGTACCATATATCTTCTACAATTCGTGTCATTTATGTTTATGTCAACTTCATTTAGTCAAAAACTACAAAATTAAGCAAAGTGAAAAAATATACGATACATTATACACATAATATACATGTATAAGCGGTGTCCGTTCTGAGGATATTCTAAATCGGTTTTTCCCCAAATTACCATTCAAGTTATGCTTATCCTTATCTTATGCTTGATTTGTTTCACAAAGGGATACATAGTATTTTTGCCAAATCTGATTGGATTAGACACAACAAAACACACATAGAACTATATCAAACATAGAAAGTACATGAATTGCTTAGAAGCGTCAGTGTCATCTGTGAATGACCAGAATTGTGTGTTTATCAAAATGGCCGTGAAATGCTTCTTTATTCGCAAATGTTCTGTCTCTCACAGTTTTGAAGAGCTGCTCTTGTTGCTAAGGAGCAATTTCCTGTTTTGTGCTTTTGTAGACAATCTTGCAGCTGTAGGCCTTATTAGCTGAAGATGTTGTTTCTGATGCAGCCTGAAGTAACACCATCACTAACTCTTCCTAACATTGTCACAGCCAAGCAGCATACACTGTGCTCAGCTAGATGGGTTAAAACCATTAAATTGAAGGAATTATTTGTGACCAAAATAAATAAAGGTTTGGTTACTGGGTGTCCACAGAAAAAAAGAACAGTCAAATTACCCATTGTTCTCACCCCTTGCTGTGGTAACTTTCTGCAGATGAGACCGAACTGATGCGAAAGCATGTTTGATACACTCCACCAACATTTTGCCCCATGCAGACATGATGGCGGCCTTTAACTTTACTGCAAGGTTTGGGATAACTTGCTGGATTCTGCCTTAAAAGTTGCCCGCATTGAATATTTCACTGGGTCCAGCTCAGGAGACAAGGGGTGGCACTCTACCTTGCTCAGTAGGTTCATTTTGAGGCAGTATGAACAGGTGCTCCACCTTGTTGGAATATGATTTTGCCAACAAAAGAGTTTCTTGTCTGATGCCATGGCATCACAATTTTTTCAGAATGTTATTATAAACATTTGCTTTGATTGCGGCGCTCCGGTCGATTGCTATTTGAGACATTTTTTAAAATTTTCTTGTCATCATAAGACCCCATGTTGAAGACCAAGTGTTAGGTCCTGAATTTGAATTATCAACAGCTGGAGCATCAGCAAATGTCCCACTACTCGTGAATGATTCATTTCAGACCTGTAATTATTATATATAATGAGATTCAGATATATACGTAAATGAGATGAATGACCAACACAATTGAGAGTCATTGAACCTCACCAATTTCACCATCCTCACAAGTCAATATTGGTGCATGGTTTTTATTAGCGGGGCAGAGCGAAAGCTATTCCTGAAGAAATTTTGCCAAAACGTATGACAATTTTGCTAGAGCACCCCTCCAAACCAATCTTATTCAAACTTATCATACAACATCATAGATATTTTATTTCGCATTGAAAACATTTTGGTGGCCAACCATGACCGATTAAAAATTAATAATGAAAGTAAATGGGCTGACTTTAGGGGGTCAAATGTCACCCTACAGAGTTGGCGTATAGGCTAGCTAATGATTCAACAAGTGCACTAGCACTTTCAACTCTGTGGAACATCGGATTTTTGAATGTATCAAAGAGAAATATTACTAAATTAAGCGTCGCTTTTTAAAGTGGTTGCCCATTATACAAAAAGTATGAATAGTTAATGAATGTGTCGAAGAATTTTCCAAAATGTTGCATGTAAAACTGTGTGACCTAAGGCTTATCCCTTGTGGACAATTTCCTTTGAGGAACGTTGGTCTAAGGAAGCATTAAACCTCCCATTCACATCGGACGTTCAGAAACTACGTATTTTTTCGACAACTGGTTACGAGATATCTACGTACGTACATATCGTAAATAATGCGTATTTCTACAAACTCCATTGACTACGTACCCCCCACGTTGAAGGAATGGTCGTTATACGCCTCTGGGGCGTCAGGCGTGGCAGGCCAGCCCAATGCGCTGTGTCATGCGCATGCGCAGAACTCGGAGGAGGCGGCTATGGCCAGGCAACACGCTCGTGTGGAATAGATTTTTTTCGGTCCTGAACACCTTATATTCCACCGTAACACTGGATTTAACCTGGAATTATTGTTCAGAAGAGTTTCTGGAAGTACTGGCATCCATCGGATGGACTGTGGAAGTTGTGTGTGCTTCAAAATCACCCGGTCAAGTCGGCGATGCGAAGCATGTGGATTTCTTGACAGCGCTTGTCATGCAGAATTCAACGGACTGTATCTTGTAATTTTGACCTGGAATGCTTCGTTTTAGATCAGATGCCATGTTTAACATCGAGAACAGACTCATATAGCAGTGTTACGATGGAATACTCGTGTTCTGGACTGATTTCTAGTGCACGATGTACATGAATTTGCCTTCTCGACAAGCAAGCAGGGAGGCGCCGGCCAGGGGCGGAACGCTCGGATCAACCGGGGGGACTGCCGCATTGCTTGTGGCGGCCCAGCCCGCCCTGCCAGCCGGGTGGCCCCATGGAAAAAAAATAATTAATTAATTAAATAAAGCCCTTATATATGCCCTTATTATGGCTGAATAAAGAATGTTCCCATTTGATTTTGCTGCAGGGATTTTTTTGGTTGGGGGGGGGGGGTTGAAGATTTTTTTTGTATTTGAGGTCAGGGGTTCGGGTGCTTGGTTACGATTTTTTGATGAATACCTGCAAAGAGAAAACATAATTAAAACAGTGAAAAAAAGAGAAAAACAGAGAGATAGTGAGAGCAGAGCCAGGCAGCAATCACTGCAGGTGGCTCCAAAATTAGCAGACTTTTCTTCCTTGTTTTACCAAGCAGTCCACAGTCCATTTAAGGACTACAATAAATTATAATAAAATTCACTTACCTTGTGAGGGATTAATACTGCAACTCTGAAGAGTTGGAAAAATCCCAATCCAAATTGGCCTGGATAGGTGGCATTCTTGAGAACTGCAAGTTGGCTCACTTCAAGTCAGATCCTAATCGATTCTCTCTTGCTCGTTTGTGGTTGAGCAGTACTTGGGACGTTTATTTTGCCCAATCTAATCTTTCACAGTTTAAGAGAAACTTATTGGGAAATTTTTGTCACTGCTGTAGCTACTATTCTTTATGACTTCATTCAATCATCACCAACAAGCATCCTGTTGGAAGTTTTATAATCTCCAAGTTACCTGATAGATTGGAAAAGGTTTGGGAATAGATGGCGCTACAAGGCTCTCTGAGACTCAAGATCCCAGGTTCTGCAACTCTGTACAAACCTTCAACAAACCTTTGGCAGATTCGTATGATCAAACGTTTGCCCTGAACATTACTTTCAAACGTTGTCCACACATATCAAAAACACGTTGGAGAAACCTTGGAACTTAGGTACTGCCAAATGTGTGACCATACCTTTGATAAACCTATGAATCAAAGGTATGATAATACGTAGTAGTCTAATTATGTAAAAAGCTCTCAAATGAATGTTCGACAAACCTATGAATCGAAGGTACGGTCATACGTAATAGTCAAACGTTCTTCAAACCTCTCAACCAAAGGTATGACTTACGTATTACTGACATGTTTACCCAAACGTTACAACCAAACGTTCTTCCAACCTGTCAACCAAAGGTATGACTTACTTGTGACTCGAACGTTAGGCCAAACTATACAACAAACTATCTGGCAACCTCTTACTAAAGTTGCGACCTACGTTTGGTTTTCCATCTGAGTGCAACATTTGGAAATTACCTTTGCCCTACCTTTTTCATAGGTTGTTTGGCCCAACGTTTGATTCTAACCAAAATAATTACGTAGTGAAAGGTTTGATTTACATTGCCGCTCGGGAGGGATCTGCCTATACGATTCAGAACGAAATATGTTTCAGGCCCAGCTTCCATTAGCTTGGGGGCCGCCTGTTTTGACACGCACAACAAGAAGAATCGCTGGCCATTCATTTCTGCCAACACAAGAGGTAGTACAAAAAGCATTGTGACACGCTGTTGTATTGATCTGTTTGCTTATATATTCTTGAATACACAAAAGCTTGGATTTCCACAATGCACTTTTTTCTCTCTCCCACAAGCCTCTGTCTCTTTGTGTTAAACACTTAGCAGTACTTGGCATCTTGAAGGGTAAAGCATTGTTGCAGTTGATGCATCCTCATTTAAGCATATACTCTGAGAAAAGTATGATAGGTACACAGAAATTTGTCTTGGTGGCAGTCTTGCACTACATTGAAGTATATGTGTACCAAATTTTACCTTTCTACGATGCTTAGTTTTGAAACAGCAGGCGATTTATGACCAATTTTTGCACTTTTTTGTGTCTCACGGGCAGTTTCGTATATTTTTATGGCAACACAGAAAAACATATGCAGGCAGTTGTGATTAATGTTAATGATGCCTGTCTGGACCTTTGTCTTGGGCATAAAATACAACAGGTTTCATGTGAATATGTTATATACCAAAGGAGCTGTCTCCCAAAATGTAGAAAATGGCATGTGTCAAAAAGTTAATCTTCGATTAAATTTTATTACTGCATATGCTGTTATGAATCAGTATCAAAGAGTGTGTCTACTGTTTGTGTCAATTTTGTAGCTGGAGACATGTCTCAAGGTAAATCAAAAAGATTCATTTCAGAATCTATACCTGGTTTTCGGAATTTGAGGCTTGAATATGATGTCAAAAAAATGTGTCCTCTCCAGTACGAGGAAAAGACACTCAGGATTCTGAAGGAAAAAACAAGCTATTTGTGTTTTCTTTTCTCGATTGTGTGCTCTACATCAATGTGACAAATGCAAGTTGAAAAGATATCCAGGCAATGCACATACATTTTCTTAGAAATTAAAATTCACGATGTCACAAAATGTCCTCTCCAGTACATCAGAAGTTTCACTCTGATTCAAGACTTTTAACACTGGATTCATTAAAGAAAAGAACATGGCTGAACTAAATAATTTAACCAGGATGCCTAAAAAGGGTATTTATAAATATAGAAAATTAAGATATGTGTTTTTAGATCATTAAATTGCACTATTATGAGAAAATCAAACTTGAGAGTAAAAGGCACTTATTTTATGTAATATATCAATATAACTGCATTGTTTTGCAAATAACAGAGTGACTAAACGAGATAATGTGTAAATATCCTGTTTATGGAGCAATCCAAGCTGATTTTTTTTCTCAGCCTTAATTACCGGCCATGCATCCTATGCATAGGACGGTAATGCTTCTATCCTGAAACGATGTGAGTCACGAGCCTCCAGGCCTAACCAGGCCATTCTAAAGGTTCATATTATCAATAACACTCATTTATACGTCGTACATGATGCATGCATGGGCGGTCTGCATCTCTAAGAGTGCTTGTTTTTGGTCATTTTCGGTGATTTTTCTCTCTGGAACATGGTCTTTCACACCAAGGAAACACTATAAGTTCAAATCATACAGCAACAAAACTTGACTCTGGGTTAGTATGATGCCTAGGCATTATTTATCTCGGAAATCATGTGTCTATTGAGACTAAACCTTACTGAACGCTCTAAAACATAAACTTTGAGAGTAAAGAATATCTAATTTCTTTAATTTTGTCATAAAAATCGTTGGACAAAAAGTTCTCCCATATTTCACCAAAATTTAAGTTTTGTATTGCTTTTGAGGGTTCTATGCAACAAGATGGTTGGATTTCCATTGCAAAAATGGTTAAATTAGTATTCACATGGACATTTTTTCTGATAAACATTTTTTTCAAAAATTCAAACCTTGTTTACTTTATGGAGTGGCAATTTGGTGATAAACGAACAAATCACTAGTGTTCTTGTTGATTTATGAGTCTTCGATATGTTTATTTCATGATAGCATGAAGAAAATTCTCATTTATAAACCTTTATTTTGACCCCCGATGAGACACTTAGAGTGCAGATACTGTAAAACTGCCCATATGTATTATAACTGAATAGTATACATGTATACCTTATTCTCAAGGATGTCTGAGCATGAACATAAAGACATTGGAATTCATGAGTGCAGTCAGTACAATTGAGTAGCTGTTGTGATCAGTTCTCATCCATTGGCATTATGTGAAATTAGCAGCTGAGCCCAGCCCGATGGTATTGCTTAATTTGCCTTTCTATCGGATAATCTTGTCAACGGTTCTCTTTGTGTTGTCTATTGGGATAATTCTGTAGAGCTCTATACAAGCTTGTGTTGCAGTGATTCATCTAAACTATTTTATTTTTACTGCCGAGAATGTTCAAATATTTATACATGTAAGATCAATGAATATAACTAATGGAGATTGTAGGATGCAGAATCTGGAAATATATATACTACTCTCAAGGTGTTTAAACTTGAATGGCTATCAGAAGACCTTTTATGCATGCTCTATATCTTTGTGGTAATATTACTTAAAGCACAAATGGATTTTTTCACCATTTTATACAGTTGCGAAACGAGTACATTATACACTTCGGTATGTGGGAGACAACGGTGGATTTATGCGTGACCTAATGGTACGGAGCACTTGTTTGTGCAATGACTGGCTGTGAGGTGGTAGGTACAAATCTCACCGCTGTGCTCAATTTGGTCCAAGCACCAGGAGCATTAAATTGAGATGGATTGTATCCAGAGTCTTCCACTTCGGCAACTGAAAGACATCCTATCTTCTCATCTCTTCATCACGTGGCGGTTGCCAACATGCATGTAAGATACACTGTAAAATTTGAAAACTGTGTTGAAGCAATAATTTGAGCTGTCTGAGAATGTTAATAATTTTCAAGCTATGATAGCTCAATCCTATAAGTTGTCAAGGTATGATACCTCAATGCTGTAAGTTGTCCAAATGAATCATAACATTAAGCTTAAGCTGTGAAAACATGAAAGCTTCAGTTGTTGCAGATAGCTTGACATCTCAGCCATGCCACATATATATAGCGCCATCTATAACAAGCGCTTCTCATAACACTGCTTTTAGTTTTAAATAATTATCTACTTAAAAGAAAACAGAACATTTATATTACACTATCCCAGAGAAAACTGAGTAGCACACCACTTTAGCTGGTCACTGTTTTATTATTATCTCTCTTAAATTAATTTGTAGGAGTAATTAGATGCATGCTTTCACACACGTCAACCACGTTTCCAAAGTCAGAGTGTGTTCAAATATAGACTTCTAGCACTGTATACCAACTCAGATGAGCCACAGGCCATTGGGATTTAGTCACAAGAAATTAATTTTTAAATCTACTTGTGATGCAATGGTCCGCCTGAATTGGGCCAGTCAAAGCTGGCCAAACCACTCAGAACTGTGTTCTGGGGCACCCAGAGCCTGTCTGGGAAAAGTACTCGAAGTACCAGCGACAAATCAAAGGAAAAAACAGTAGATAAGTCCAATAATTGAAGAGAAAATTAACATGCTGTCAACTGGAGAAAGTGCGCGATCGTACTGAATTCTGGGTAGGCGTGACGTCATCTCCTAGGGACTCGTAGAACCAAAAATAGAGTGTGAGGTAAAATTAATTTTTAAATCTACTTGTGATGCAATGGTCTGTGTTGAATGCATCTTGGGCCTGTCCATGATGTGCTAAAATGAAGCATACTTGATCAGGTGGATCCCCTTGAGAGATCAAACAATATTTTGGGATTACAGCCCACATTCATAAATAACTTGATAAGAGAGGTCACACAAATATAAATCAAACACAACTAAAAATAAGTCAAAACAGCTCAAAATTTTGAGTTGTGTCAGCTTGGATCAATAAGTCAACAAAACTCAATATTTTGAGCTGTAAGTCAATACAGCTCATTGTTTTGAGTTTTCTCAGCTTGAATACCTTAGTCAACATAGCTTAGTATTTTGAGCTATCTCAGCTCAGTATTTTGAGTTATCTCAGCTTAAAACATTAATCTATGTTAGCTCAATCAACTTGTGCAACCATCTCACTCAATCAATTGAGCTGAATCAGTGCCTCCGATTTTACAGTGTACGCAATGCCCTCCACAATGTGGAGGTTGAGCGATCCGATGACCAGGAGCACAACTCAAGCAATCCACTTAAACATGTTGTACCATTCTTCACAATCTCAACATGAAATCGATCACATAAAAAATACTTAAATTTGGAACAGTTGTTTTAAGCAATAATATGAATCTGATAATGGACATTTCACCAGAAAATCTGTATTCCCAAAGAAATAATTGTGCATGGTCTCATTGGAAGAGATAAATCAAATTAATTGTTCCCACACTAGGAAATCAAACCCAGTGGCCAGTGTACACACTCCAAGACGCTTGATCAAGAAATCTACGGCAGCGTTCTATTTTGCCCAAGTCTGTCAGAACATCAGGGATCTCAATGAGAACTCTGAGGGTGCTGGACACAATGAAGACCAGCTTAATCCATGATGTCATTTGATAACGAATCTAAAACCATTGTAAATGATACAATGGAGAAGTGTTTAGAACTTCAGATGTTTTGTTAAATTTATGCAGAAGGTTCAACCGATCTGAGCAACTAAACATTCCATATACATATTGTGACCACTCAATAGGGCCTATCTGGGTCATTCTCAAATTTCAGGACAATTTGCGTCACTCTAGCTCCCTGACATTTATTTGAATGCAATTAATATCTGAAGCAACACTCTGCATCTGTTATTCATATTTATATTTAGGACCACTGCATTAGGAACAAAAAGTCATTCATTAGACCCTTTTTTTGTGCATTATGTACAGGAATTCTTGCAAAATCAATGGTTTTTACCTGTCACTGGACCTGACATGACAAAATCAAGTGTTTATTTTCCTCCTAATGTACCACTATATTCAAAGTTTCTTTGCACAATTCATGAGAATTTAACTTTGAATTTATATTTAGTTCAAATTCCAATTTTTTTTCGTCTTATTTCATTGATTAAATTGATACAATAAACGTGTCACTAATTTATGTCAATTTTTTGTCCACTCCGTCACTTGCCATAGCTCGGTTCGTTATTCTTTTTTATGAGCTATTTTCAATGAATATCATCAGACGCATGTGTGCAATAGTACCACTGCCTTGCAGACTTCATAAAACATGTATTCAATAAATTAAGACAAAATATTCATAGAAAATGTTTTTGGTCTCACCAAAATGTCCCCTCCGTTTCCTTAATTTCCAAGCTTACCAAATGATAGTTTTACAGAGTGATTTCATGTATGTATTGCTGAGTGTGACAGCTTTTAATAGTCTGCAATTATTTTATCTTATCTCCAAAATAAAAAGCCGTGTTGAGCAAAAAGCAAAAAATTGTTCCCCTCCGTTACTGTCCACTCCGTTACCTGATCAAAATAAGAAATCGACATTTGGACCAAAAAATCTACTGATATGAGATGAAGTACTTCTGAAAATAATAGTAACACCAATAT
This sequence comes from Platynereis dumerilii, assembly GCA_026936325.1. Lineage (NCBI taxonomy): Eukaryota > Metazoa > Annelida > Polychaeta > Phyllodocida > Nereididae > Platynereis > Platynereis dumerilii. Next base: position 25,568,641 of record JAPTHN010000011.1, read on the forward strand.
TTTATTGTTTTACCTTTTGTTGTTGTTCCTGCAGTCAATTTTTTACATCAAAATTCCCCTCCGTTACCACATTGTCCCCTCCGTTACAGGACATTTTTGCTATTCCCTTTGTCCCGAAATTTGAGAATGGCCCATCTATGATTCAAAAGGATAAAAAAATTAGTGCTTCCTCTGTGGTGCGCCAAATAATTTACAATGTGACTTGTCAAACCACTAATCGAAAGTGATTTTGTCATAACACTATAGTGGCAGAAGCCATTGCACATGTCATCCTCCCTGATTCGTAGTAAACCCTTTTTGGTTTGGGCCTGCAAGTGATTCTGTTGATTTAATGTCCTTTACAAGAGACAATTTTGCACTGCAGAGCACTTTACGCCAACTATCAATAAAGCAATTGCTTCCTTTTAGCGAAGCTCAATTGACAAGATAATTCCATTGGCTCAGATGGCTAATTACCAGAGTGCACATGTGGTCAATGTCTCATTTGGGTCTGCCAGTGTTTGCTTGTGCAAGTGCTTGGTGATTAGCTTTCATGAGTACATGCAGTTACATCTAAAAAAAATCATTGCTGCTAACGTTATGGTAATTATGCTCGAACGAGGTGTTTCAAGCAGTTCAGGATATGTATAGGTTATTCACCTAGGGAGAGGCAATATGTGATTTATCCAGCGAGGGCGTTAGCCCGAGCTGTGATAAACACATATTGTCGATCCCGCGGTGAATAACTGGCTTATACCATAAGACAAAACTGAAACTTGTCGTTTGTTGCTGTGGTTTTTCACAGCTTCACTTATTATTCTCCCATGGGAGGATAACTGGACAACAAAGAATATGGGTTTTATTGCAGTGAAATACTGGCTCATGATTGGCTGACAGAGGTGTCGAATGGTATAAGGAACCTTTATTGCACTCTACAGAAACAGATATTTCTAAACTCTGTCATTGTGCGATAGGCCTATGTTTGATTGATTAAGACTAATATAAATTACTTTCACAAATTGAGCAATGACATGTAATCTCATCAGTGCCAAGGGACCAAAGGTAATCAAGGTAGAAAGTGATTAGGGAGTACGAGGCCAGTTGCCCAAATTTTTGCTGCACCTGTTGCTCTGACAGTTGTAACATACGAGGGGTGTCCCAAAAGTTCTGACCAATTTTTTTGGCAGACCTTACTATTTGAAGTAGCTGTATGAAATTTTCACAGAATCAATTTCAGGTATTTCACTATCCATTTTGAAAATATGGTACCTGTTCGAACATTTTAAATAACTTTTCTGTTGCCATGGAAACAGAAGGCCAGTGCACCCAGCGCAGCTCAATTTTTTAGGCCAAATCCAAGTGCCTATTCTTGTAAATAACCAAGGTATTTACTGTAAATATGCAATGGATGATCATGAAAAATATTATTTGGAAACCTAACAGTATCTCAAAGTTTTTCATTTACATTTAAAGTCACTGTGAATCAGTTTAACTCATGTGCTGAGGTGATCACCTGGGTCCTCCAAACTGGGCTGTTCCTAAATTGTGGAATTTCAGTGTATGTGGAGACTGCTTCATTTCTCGTTATGACTATTATTTCTTTAATTTTTGAACTGGTATATACATTTTAGTATCACACAAAGTTACAGAAGGCCAAATCTGGTAATTAAAGCAGATGAGGTTGGGTTTTGAACCTAAGGTTCTTGAGCACTGCCTCTTGACAGCAGATAGTTTCAGCCAAACCATCTCAAGCGCTGTTAGGCAACTGCTGGAAAAAGCCTTAAATGTTTTGTAATCTAATGGAAACTATCTTGAAGACTGCAAGCTTATCAGGAAATAAGTTTTCTTGCAATCATTTGCTTTTTTACCATAAATTCTCTGACTTTTAAGACAGCTAATTTGCTGAATTTCGTCTTAGAAATTGAGCTGCACTGGGTGCACTGACCTCTCGTAACCATGGTAACAAAATAGTAACTTAAACACTCCTTACAGTCCTGATTTTTTTCAAAATGTATGGTCAAACACCTGAAATTGGTTCTGTGAAAATTTCATTTACTTATTTCAAATAGAAAGGTCTGCCAAAAATATTGGTCAGAACTTTTGGGATACCCCTCGTATAAGGTAACTAATGAAAGAGGCAGTCTTTTTGCCTTGAAATACTTAGTGATTTTACTTTTTTTCATGATTGGAATGCTTGTGTTCTTTCTTGAATTGCCAAATTTAGATTGACAGAATCCGATTGTTAAGACTTTATAAAGCTAAACTCGTCTTTCATGAAAATTAGTTGTCAGTAGCGTCACAAATTGATTTCTGGGATAAAATCCAAAATTTCAGAAGGCAATTCAAGTTTCCATTGTACAAATATATACTTGAGAGGAAGACCATGTTCAAAACAAAAGAAGGCGTCGTTGTGGTTCAGAAGGCCACCATTGGATTATTTTAGTATCTGAGTGGGTTTGATTGATTGATTGATTGATTGATTGATTCAGAAATTCATACAGGTTACAAAATTAAATCGAGAAATGAAATGAAGATGTAACAATGGATGAAGATCTGGGATGACGCACAAAAGTCCCAAGACTTATTTCCAGTGCTGTCCTGTGTGAGCTGTTTAAGTCAAAAAACATTCTTTCCGAGTGGTCTTAAATAGATAATTTCTGGACACATGCTTCACTTGAATTCAATAAAAAAAAATTAGAGATGTTCTAATAATTCTGGTCGAAATAAATAATCAAATAATTATGCCCAGTATTTCCGTTTATAGAACATTCTTGTCAAGGAAAATCCAAAACAACAACCACCAAGCATTCTGGACTAATAACTTTAGTGCCTACCAAATACCAATGTGATACCAAGCAGGGTTGGGCACTAGTACATGCAAATGTACTCGAGTACGAGTACGAGTACTTGCCACATCTACGAGTACGAGTACGAGTACGAGTACTTTCAAATGTACTCGAGTACGAGTACGAGTACATTTATGCAGTTTCAAACCTTATTTGCACAGTATTTAAGAGAAAAAAGCATTATTAAAATAAAATAATTGAGCACCAATAAAGAATACCAGTGAAGACTTCTATTTATATGCTCCTTTGTTAATTAAAAGTGAACTTTGTTGACTTATGGCCTTTGAAGCTACTTTTGTGGCTGCCCATTGCTGGGTCCAGGGTTCGAATCCAGCTGTAGTCATGTGTGACTTCAGCTGAATTCCACTGGCGTATGATTTGTGGGGGGGGGGGGGCCGGACAGTTAATGCAATACATAAAGATATTTTTTTAATTCAGATAATGTATTTAACTAGAATTTTCCCTCAGCCCTTAACAGACAGCCATTTTTCTAGGACTTTCCCAATTTGAGAATTATGGTTCTTCACAAATTAAAAAAACATTTGATTGACCAAATTCCTCATTTGTAGTGTTGATACTTAAGTAAAAGTTTGTTCACTGATTGTTTTAGTTTTGTGGCATGAACAGGCTTGATGGGTGTATTCCTGCTGACTTTGCTTAGTCAAGTATGACAAGCAATCAATAAATCTATCAATCAAACTTTCAATAAACCAATCAGTTAGTTAGTCAATCAGTCAATCAATCGCTAAATTTAAAATCTATCGTTCTGTCTATCTGTGTGTCTATTTATCTATGTATCTAACTATCTGTCAATCAATAATTATATCTATCAATTCAGTCTTGAATAACAATAAACATACACAATTTTGAATCAATATATCAGTACATGTATTGTCATTTTCCCATAAGACAGCTAAAATAAATGTGAATATATGTATTTATTTTTTAAAATAATCTTTATCGAGATTGTTATTTCGTTCAGATGGGAACATTTTTCGTTCGATAAAATCATAAAATAGTATTATAATTAAAATTCTATTTAGATTTAAGACAAGTCAGGGTGAGCCAGTAGACTAAATGTTGTATTCCGATTTCCGTAAAAGCGTCGATTTAACAAATAAAAGGTTAAAACGTAAATGGCCTAGTTATGGTTAAAATTGAGTCAGAAACATAATTTTAAAACGTACATGTATCAGTTAAAAGTAGCTTTAGACAATGGCAGAAGTTAAAATATTGTATCTTTGATAATAAGGCCAGTATTAGCCTGTTAGTTACGATGTTTTGATTTGCGCCAAAAGGTGTGAAAAAAGCAAATGGCGGCTATGTGTTAGATGTGAATACTGCTCTCTGATTGGTCGAGATGAATGCAGCTTTTTTCAGTTCTACTTGTACTAAAATAATCATTTTAGGACCACAAAAAGCAGAATGTCAAGGGCTATCTGTGAGTCTTACTTTAATTACAATATCTTCCCTTCAAGCCGAAAATTCGTTGAATATATATGCATCAAAGCTTGGAAAATCAAACCTATTGAAAATTAAATACATTAAAAATTCATAGAAAATAAAGAAATGGGTGTTTCGTTCAAAAAACAACATTATTCGTCAGATAAAAATATATAACATGTTATTCACACAGTTTGGTGAATGATAACTGGGTAGAAAACAAAATAAAGTGCTCATTATTGATTGATTTCCATTAAACGCCGATTTACCCAAAAAAGGTGAAAACGGAAATGGCTTTAGTGATGGATTAAATAGGACTACATACATAATTTAAAAACATAGGTATATAATTTAGATGTCTTGGAATACTATGGCGAAGACAATATTACTGTATCTTCAAGAGTAAGGTCAGTGTCAGCTGTGAGTTATGATGTTTTGATTTGAGCCAAAAGGTGTTAGAATTGCAATTGTAGACTGGAAGACTTAATTGTGATAATTTTGGTTTCTCCTCTATATCAGCGTAAATACATTGAAAATTACTAGTCTAAATCATAATCATATTTATGACAGATTAGTTTTAACATACATACAAAGAAAACAAAGAACAACTATTTGAAATGATTTGTCATGCAAGATATATGAACACAAAGAAAAAGTAGGCCTATTAACAAGATAAATTTATTGAATGGGATTTCATGACTTTCTTTAGTAACAGTTGTTTTTAATACACGTATACGGTAAAGATAAATTTGAATTCTTAGTAAGTATGGCTTGGAAACTATCAAAGGTCTAAACTATTTATTGTTCAAATAATGACCTTTCTTTTCTTAATTCACTTCCTTAAATTGTGTTCAATTTTGCTCTTCTGAAACTTCAATTGTACTCGTGATGTACTCACTACGAGTACGAGTACTTTGGCAATGTACTCGAGTACGAGTACGAGTACTGTACTCATGATTTGGCATGAGTACTGAGTACATGCGAGTACTTGGAAAAATGTACTCGAGTACACGAGTACACGAGTACATGTGTACTCGTGCCCAACCCTGATACCAAGGACTGCAAAGAACATGCAATTAATGAGGTAAGCACTGGAACGAAATTGCTAATCAAGCTCACTCCACTCCACTTCTCTCCTCCTGGCTTCGGGAAATTGGATGACTCTCTGTGCAACGTAACCCGGTGAACAATCAAGAAGAAAATGGAAGTGATTCAATTTAGCTCATTACGCACACAGCAGGCAATAGCTAATGACCATCACCTGGGAACCTGTAGGAAAACTGTGTGTCTATCTTTCAGCTGATCTTTATCTCTCTATCGTCTCCCTGTATACACAATGTAGCGGGGAGGGAATTTGTCAAAATCTCCAAGAATTGTGCACTTGGTGACAAGTTTTTGCAATTTGGCATGAGTGTTTATATGACCAAAGGGGTTTCAAAAACCACCGCACACGAAGTGAGACTGCCCCCTGGTGGCCGGTATGCACAAAATCCAATATGGCCGCCAAAAAACACGAAAACTAGCATATCTCGGTCACTATTTATGCTATATTGATGTGTAATACATCATTTTCCACTATTTTGATTATGGAAAATGTGTTCTTGCTGTTATTTTGTGGCTCAAATGTGAATTTCAATACCAAAATCAATGTTCATTGCAGCAGCAAGATGTAAAAGAGACGTCACTTCGTAAATTGTCCCTTTTGTGATTTTCACTTGTGCCTGACTTGAATGAATGTGAATTAACTGTACACTGGCATGGCTATTTATTGTCATAGAAAGTTATTGGGATAAATCGATGCTATAATTGTGTTATTCATGTAAGAATGGATACTGTTCTGTCTGGTGGGCAAGGGGCACAAACGCTATATGTATGCATGTTTTAATGCATACTTAATAACCTATTTTTTACATCAGAGGCTCAATAATTGCTGATGTGCCCTTATTCAATAAATATGTTGCCATGTGACTGATATGCACCAAGTCATTCATGACTCTAAGCTCTCTTTACTCTGCTATAATGTTTAATAACAGAAATCTTGAAACGTTTTCAGTATATCTTTAAAAGGGCGAAACAACACCGAAACAATGATATCAAATGTGATATTATCACTCCTTACAACTTCTGATCAATCACATCAATGATAATAGAGAATTGTTAATTCAAATCAATATCAGTGTTCTGGATGAATCCCATGTGTCACTATATAGGCACACAGACCTCACTAGAAAACTGGAAGTTGAAGAACCATCTCTTCTCCGACTCACTGATATGAAGATGACTCGATCAAACTTCTCAAAAAATGTCTGTTGTATCTGATGTTATGAGTATGTGGGTTGATATGGTAAAGTGAAGCAGTATGCACTGCAAACCCTTGTGGAAACATTCCTACAGGGTTAACCTTTTCACTATAGTCCTTGCTCTTAACCAAACCGTTTTCCTGGCGATGGCTGTCACATGTTCTGGCTTGTTTTCTCGTTATCAGTCAGAAAGCTTTATACATTGCTGTGTAGAAGCAACCTCAGCCCGCAGTGAAGAATTCCATCAGTTTATAAAGCTAGGCGGGTTCTAGTCATAGAAATAAGCAGCTCATGGTGTGCACAGAGGAAGTAATAAAATGATGTTTCAGTACATCATTAGGGAGACAAAAGTCATGAGATTTGAAAATTGGCTTCCCTAATAATATTGAGATTGGTATCTCAAGACCACAGACCTTGGTGAGCTGTTGATTTACTCTGGCTATACAAGTACATGATTGTTTCATACAAAAGTTTGGTGTGTATACCTTGTCCGTTGTGTGGTTTAAAGAAGAAACTGCAAAAAGAGGGCAAGGTATGCACACCAATTGACACTTGCTTAGCTCCATATTCCCAGAGCACATGAACATCTTGTCCATGTCTGATTTTGCTTAAGTCAAGTGACAAGAGCAATTTTCACTCACTCGCCGACCAATCTCTTACTGGTCTTTTGTGTGATATCACCTTTTCATCAGCAGCCAGTGGTCAACACAAACTATGCAATTTTGATGCCTCTCCTTCTCTGTGAAACATCCCAAATTCTAAACATCTACCCTCCGTCTAACAGGCCTTCATAAAATATGTGATTATTGTCTAGCACAGTGAAAGGAAGTTGTCTCTGAGACTCTCATTGCCATTGTCTAAAGCGATGAGCATTGTGTCAAGTTTTAGAAAGAGGATGGAGAGTCAAAGGATCTCTATGGGTAACAGAAAAACACGACAATGATTCAAAGTCTGAAGTCTGAAGCATTTGAGGAGTTTGGAAAAGTTTTTGATTCATTATTTCTTCAGGCATGCACGACTGCATCTCAGTCAATGCAAGGTAAATGTACATGTAGCTCTGGGCCTTAATCTGCAGAACACCATTGTCTTCCAGGTATGCCTGATGTTAGTAGCTTACCTGCAGGAAACCAGGCTACTGTGTGACATTGTCACATATGACAGCAGTGGTTTACTTTGTGAAACTTTGGAATTAACATATATATTTGGCAAATATACACCGAGACAGTTATTACCTTGATTGTGGAACTGGATGACAAATAGCACAGCCTGAGCAGATGCATTGTTATTCTGTTGACGCCTACAAAAACCAATGTCTGAAGTCCCAGACATTAGCAAGGGAGGATAAGCTGAGAAAGTCAAAGATTTGCCAGATGTTCCTCAGTTCAAAAGAACTTAATCATGGGTGAAGTTGAAAGATGGCTACAAGACACAAGGAAGGCTTTGTGCAGTTCATGGGCAAAGAGCCACACAACATCCAGATTTGCACCTCAAAAATAGAGGTCAAGTTTGTCCTGTTTTGAGCACCCAGACTTTGAGTCTTACATTTGTATCACCCTATTAGCAGGAAGAGGCTGACACTCCTTATATTGCACTTACATCATATTACTCAGAAAGGCTATTGTCTAAGCCTTCTTCAGCACACTTTACTGGTACTGCCAATCATCTTCTTCGATAATTTTGGCCAGTTTGAACTGTTGATTGGGCTTAGTCATGACCAAACCTTTTGATATTTAAGTCTGGGACCTCAGTAAGTCGCTGGCAAAGATAATGTTTGGACTTCATTGTGTATTTGGAGAGGTATTCCTGAAGTCAATCTGCCACTTTTGGCATTAATCCATGAATCAGCATGACTCAAACTTGATTCTCATCACATACAATGAAGAGCTGGTACACGCATGATGGAGTTGTACTTATGAACAGCACAGGGAGACAGAATCTCCCTAAATGATACAAGAAGGCAGGTTTTCATAAGCTGTCACTTTTTCTAACATTCAAAAGTAGCCACTCTGTTGTGCAGTACAGCATTCATCTGGCAACAGTCACTCAGCAACATTCCACTCCTGTACTGGATTGTATTAACGCTTAACACGGGTTTTCCTAAAGATGTTAACTCCTATGACTTATCTTCTTGCCAGGTCATTGGCAAAAACGTTTGTCATGTTGTAACATGAGTTCAGTTAATTCAAATTAGTTATCTAACTCATGTTCAGCATTGGCACAATGTCAGTAAAATGACTTAACCACCTTAGGTTAACCTGTGTTAAGCGTTGATACAATCTGGTACTGGTGGTTGGGCTGGACATGCTGTCAGATCAGAAAAGTGGGTCCCACACTGGATTGACCTGTCAGATGTGGTACAAGCAAATTCTCTGTCACAGCATGATGGTTTTACGATTGTCACTGGGAGGTGCAAGACAGCCAACATACTATGATAGTATGTTAGCTGTCTTGCACCTCCCAGTGTTAATGCACTGGAGGTGGTCTGAAAACCACAAAGAATCAACTTTTTTGGCACTTTATCTTGTTATTGACTTCCATCATAACAAAAAGAAATGTAAGTAGCTGTTCAGCAATTATGATTTTGTGCTAAGCCCTTGATCACTAGTTACCATTTACCTTCAGCTCTAAGCAACTGGAGGCGTCATACTAGTCCTGACGGTTCAGACATGGGCCTGAGATGAATGTTCACTTCAGATGTCAAACATTCAGTGAGGTATAATAGTTGCCATGTCAATAAGTTCAATAATGGCTTATGTATTTCAGGACAGTCAATGTCTTTTTTGGGAATTACATTTCAATTAACATTGTTGCACAGTATCTTCTAAATGAGAGTCGTAGCAGTTTGCCTCTTTGTTGAGTTCTTAAAAAGATAAGACACCATTTAAACAAGACAGGTTATAGTTTGGACTTTGCTTTCAGCTCTGAGGAAATAATCTCCAAACTTGATTGAAATTTAAATACCTTTCAAAAAATAAGGTTAAGCCTTGAAGGGCGAAAAACACGAAAATCTGCCAAAAAATCACCTGGAGCTGTACCACAGACCCATAAAATCACAATTTACAACATAACCAACCCCAGAAACAGATTTGGCATTATCATAAACATTGAAAATAAGGTATTGCACTTGAATTTAGAACAAATAGTGACCAAGATATGGCATTTTTTGTTTTTCGCGGCGGCCATATTGGATTTTGTGCATACCGGCCACCAGGGGGAACTCCCACTTTGTGTGCAGTGGTTTTTGAAATCCCCTTAGCCATATCAAACACCATGCCAAATTGCAAAAACTTGTCACCAAGTGCACAATTCTTACGGATTCCCTCCCCGCTAATGTACCTCACCCCTTTGAATATGGTAGTGGCGAACTAAGGGCTCGCAAGTGAGGGGTGCCTAGGTAACCATGGGATTTTCTGGAGGAGTACTGTCTGTAATAATTGTATATATATATTTAAACCTGAGTCACAATTTTCAAATAGGGGCTATAACTCCCCTCCCCCCCCCCTCTGTCATGATACTCCTGATCAAAGTGCTGGAACTTTTTAATGAGTCAGGACTTCAAAATTCTAAAATTGGCCATAGTATGTGCAGAAACAAACAAGACACAAGACAAGCCCTACAACTAACCCTGTATGTTGGTTATATAAATGTGTTATAACTGAACAGTATATACCTTATTCTCAGGATGTCTGAGCATGAACATAAAGACACTGGAATTCATACGAGTGCAGTCAGTAAAATTGAGTAACTGTTGTGATCAGTTCTCATCTGTTGGCATTATGTGAAATTAGCAGCTGGGCCCAGCCCGATGGTATTGCTTAATTTGCCTTTCTATCGCATACACAGTGAGCTTGAACAAACTTTGGAGTTTAAAAAATACGCCAAGAAAACGATTAGCGCAATGATGTAGAGGAAGGTCAGACGAACATTTTGATGTATCAAACGAAAGAACCTGTTGGGAATGTTTTGAGATATTTGAGTTTTAGATTTTTTTATTTATCAAACCCTATTGTTAGCTTGTAATCTCCATGAAAAAGTGATCAAAAGTTCTGTCAATTTTTCTGTTTTAAAAGTAATATCTAAGATAAAAGTCATTATTCAGAAGTAAAAATATGCAGTCATTGTCTCTGCAGAAAGCATGCGCCACTTCATCCAGACTGACAGGGTGTGATAAACCTAACATTTCTAGCTAAAGGCCTGAGAAAATGTTTGCAATACCAGGTTGTTTTAGTTAAATAATTTTGGTAAATAATTTTAGCTACATGTAATTTTGTCTCATCATCTCATTGGCTTTGTTGTGTTTTTTGTGCGTATTATCACAAATTTTGCCACCGTTAAACAAGCATTTCATAACAATGTAAAAGGATAGACAAATTTGAGTAAATTCTCAGACAATGCATGCATCGAAAGTTTGTAAGTATCTGCTTCACTATAAAGTTGAATCCCCTGGTATTACATGATAAGTCTTTGCAATTGGACAAAAGACAAAAATAAGATTAAAAGCTATAAACAAACAGTAATATTCATGCTTAATGTATTTTGAGTACTTAAAATTGATGTATGTTGTTTAATGTTAATGTAGGTTATCTGGCATCCAAAATCAACCAATCTTAAATTGTATAGAACAACAAAAATAGCATAAATTCAGTAAATTATGTGAAAATGTAGTTAATACAAAAACGTACAACTGTTGCATATTAAGACTGCAGTGTCTAAGTATTTTACTCTATACTTAACTAATTGCTTCCAAACATTCTATCTATGCGTTTTCTGATGATTCACTCAACATTGGCTACACTTTACATGGTTGCAAAAGTACTTGTTTCACAGTGGTGAAATTTCTTAAAAAACACATAAAAACCTAAATAATACACCATAGAGTTCATATGTGAGGAAGATTCTACTACAATTATTCACCAGAATGATGAGACTGAGGACAAGCTGGCAAATAAAAATATTTTATAAATTTTCTGAGAAATGTTTACTGTTATAGGTTTATCACACTCTGTCAGTCTGAATGAGATGGTATGTACTTGCTCTTGGGGAAATGACTACATATTTTTTTCTTTTGTATAATGACTTTTATCTTAGATATTACCTAACAGACAAATTTGGCAGTTTTGATCATTTTTAGATGGAGATTGCATGCTAGCAATAGGGTGCGATATAAATAAAAACTTTAAAACTCAAATATCTACAAAAATTCCCAACAGATTTTTTTTTTGATACATCAAATGTTCGCCTGATCTTCTTCTACATCACTGCGCTAATCGTTTTCTTGGTCAATTTTTTTAACCCCAAAGTTTGTTCAAGCTCGCTTGTGACTTGTGAAACCATGATTCGTAGGTGATATTGTAAAGGTCATTCACATGGGAGAGGGGATATGTGATTTATCACCTGAGGACTGTAACTTGAGGCATGATTTACACATCGTCCTATTCCTGATCCCATGGTGAATAACCGGCTTATGCCATGAGACAAACAGTCAAGCAGTCAAGCATGAGATGATAACTGGACAACAAATAATATGGGATTCATCACAGTGAAATAGAGGCTTGTGATTGGCTGACAGAGGTGTAGACTGCACGATATAATGTCCAATACACAGTAGCATAAGCCATTGTCATCCTCACTGTTTGAAAAAAACCTGTTGTCTTCGTTTAGGCCTACAAGTAATTATGCCAATCTGTTATTTAATGTCCTGTTCAAGCTGGATGCTTTACGCCAAATATCAATAGAACAATTGCTGCCTTTTAGTGAAGCTTGATTGACAAGATAATTCCTTTGGCTCAGATGGCTAATTACCAGAGTGCACATATGGTCAAAGTCTCATTTGGGTCTGCCAGAGTTATAGTAATAGGCTCGAACAAGGTGCTTCAAGAAGTTTAGGACATGTAACATTTATTGCGCTCCACAGACACAGATATATATCAGAACTCTGTCACTGTGCTACAAGATTATGTTTGACTGATAAGACTGATATGAATTACTTCCGCACATTGAGCACTGACATTTAATCTCATCAGTGCCGAGGGACCAAAGGTAATTAAGGCAGAAAGTGATTAGGGAGTATGTGGTCAGTTGACCAAATTTTTGCTTCACCTGTTGCTCTGACAGTTGTAACATATAAGGTAACTATATCACTCTAAACATTCGGTTGTCACTGTGACAAGTTTATGACTACTTTAGGGTAGTAATGGTTGCAACAATTTGGTAGTGACTTCATGGAAAATAATTTTGACTATTCTGTCATAATCAAAATTATGACGTTGACTATGTAAGTGTCCAAAAGGTAGTCAATTTGATCACCATCTGGTAGCTTTGATTACCAGAGCAGTACAGCTTACTAATGCAATGTCTGTCATATTGACAACCCTAAGGCAATTCAAGTTCCCATTGTACAAAAAATACTTGAGAGGGAGACCATATTCAAAGCTAAAGAAGGTGTCGTTGTGGTTTTGAGGGCAACCATTGGATTATTCTAGTATCCAAATGGGGGAGGAGCTGTTTTAGTTAGAAAAAATATTCTCTCCAAGTGGTCTTGAATAAATAATTTATTGACACATGCTTCACTTGAACTCAGTAAAAAACAAAAACACTGGAGATGTTCTAATAATTCTGTTTGAAATGAATAATTAAATAATTATGCCCAGTATTTCCTTTTATGAAACATTCTTGTCAAAGAAACTCCTAAACAACAACAACCAAGCATTCTGGACAAATAACTTTAGTGCCTACCAAATACCAATGTGATACCATGGACTGTGAAGAACATGCAATAAATGAGGTAATTAAGCACTTGAAAGAAATTGCTAATCAAGCTCACTCCACTCCAGTTCTCTACTCCTGGCTTCGGGGAAATTGGATGACTCTCCGTGCAACGTAACCCGGTGAACAATCAAGAAGAAAATGGAAGTGATTCAATTTAGCTCATTACGCAGCAGTAGGCAATAATGACCATCATCTAGGAACCTGTAGGAAACCTGTGTGTCTATCTTTCTGCTGATCGCTGTCTTTCTATATCTGTCTGCCTGTAAACATTGAATCTCATCTCTTTATCGATAATTTGATAGATAGATATGGTAAGTGCAGCCCATTTAACCCAGTTCTCCTCAACATGTACACATTTGTGTGAGTGATCTTTAACTTACCAAGCAAAGGCACTAGGGAGCATACATGTAGTCTGCCCCATGAAAATTAAAACTTTGTTGCATCCATTGGAACTTTTCCCATATTGTTCCTTTGTACGTAAAAATACATTATGCAAAATTTCGGAAAGATCGGAGGAGGCGTTATAGGGTGGCCCTTTTGCCTTAAAGTTGAATCCAAAAATGTCAAATTAAAACAGTTTCACTAAGGAATATCTAGCGTATGGCTTGATGTATAATTTCAATTCAAAAGCCATCATTCTCAGCAAAAATTATCTTTCATTTGAATGGTAGAAAGCTATATTTCAGAAAATGTCTCACTTTGATTTTTTCTGAAAGCCAAAAGTTAACATTTGTGGCCTCTTGGTTGTAATGGCGATTGGGAAAGTAAAGGATCCCTCATATACATATATGGTAAATGTATAACATATTCTGCTCTCCCCATCTGTCTCATCAATCAACACTTTAAGCTCCCAGAACTGAGCTTAGAGGGCTGCACTTATCTGTCTATCTTTCTATTTCGGAAGATACACGTAGCTACGCACAATGTATGTTTATAAATTGATCACAATTCATGATTAGTGTTGCAAAATCTCTAAAATAATGTTACTGATTCAATGTGAATATAATAATTCTAAAGTGTCGAAACTTATAATATGCAAGGGCCAAGCTTTTTAAATTTCACAATTTCAAATATTAATCCAAATTGTAATACCTGAACATTGTGACAGGTAATAAGTCCCTCTTGTCTTACGAGGGGTGTCCCAAAAGTTCTGACCAATTTTTTTGGCAGACCTCCCTATTTGAAATAGCTAAATGAAATTTTCACAGAATAAATTTCAGGTATTTGACCATCTGTTTTGAAAAAATCAAGACTGTAAGAAGTGTTTAAGTTACCGTTCTGTTACCATGGTTACGAGAGGTCAGTGCACCCAGCGCAGCTCAATTTCTCAGACGAAATTGAGCAAATTAGCTGTGTTAAAAGTCAGAGAATTTATTGTAAAAAAGAAAATGATTGCAAGAAAATGTATTTCCTGATAGGCTTGCAGGTATTCAAGATATCTTCCATCAGATTATAAACATTTATTTAAATTTCAACCTGATCAGCTGAGGCAATTACCAAAGGCGTTTTCCAGCAGTTGCCTTACAGCGCTTGAAACGGTTTGGCTGAAACAATCTGCTGTCAAGAGGCAGTGCTCGAGAACCTTAGGTTCAAAACCCAATCTCATCTGCTTTAATTATCAGATTTGGCCTTCTGTAACTTTGCGTGATACTAGAATTTATATACCAGTACAACAATTTAAGATATAATAGTCATAACGAGAAATGAAGCAGTCTCCACATACCCTGAAATTCCACAATTTAGGAACAGACCAGTTTGGAGGACCCAGGTGATCGCCTCAGCATATGGGCAAGGCTTCAGTGTCATGACATTTTTGGTTACATCATCAGACATCATGTTTTTGCTGATTTTAAGGGGTTTCTGATGTAACAATTTCCATGGTGTCAACTAACATGCAATGTCTTCCCTCCATTTTATAATTTCTGTGTGTTTTTAAGTGCATAGTATGTATGTGTACTGGGAAAATTACAGTGAAAGTGTTCAGGTAGGTGGACATTCGTGGTGTCCTACTGCTACTTTTGGGTATTATTATTTTTATGCCAGCTGTAAAATAGGTCCTATAATGCAGTTCTGGCAGGTTTTAGTTACTGAACAATCATGAGATGATAATGAATGACTTTCCACAGCCCATTGGTGGTGATGTTGGTAATCAGAACAAAATGAATTTTTACCCACTTTTCGTGTCTTTTCCGTTACATCATCAGTCACTGTCAATTGCTCCCAGATACCTTGGCACAATCCAAGCATGAACAAGTTCAGTTTTAGCACAATTAGCATGGAAATTAACTGGAGTGACTTCAAATGGGACATACTCCCTTCAATAATCAAAATAACCCTTTCATATAGTTGATGTTGTAACTAAGCCAAAATGTTACATCATAAGACGGAATCAATTTTTGATATAATTTCATTCTCCAACATTTTACAAATAAATTTGAAGAAGTTTTGTGACATTTGATCATAATTGCTGACTTTTGATTAAGAATGGCTGTATTTGGCTAGACGAGTAAGAGCCAGTGAATCAAAATTGTTACTGCCCAAGTGGCTCTTTTCTTTAGTTACATCATAAGATATTCTCATACTTGACGCTTTACAGTAGGTTTTTCTCAGTGTACACTATCAGACACAGTTCATTGTGTGCAAGAATCAATGAAGAAAGGACAAATTTACCTGATTTCTCTACTTTTCTTGGAAAATGTTAAATGTGGATATTATAAAAACGCATTGAACGTTCAGTCTGTTACAATACTTTGGTGTCATGTTACATCATCAGATTAATATTCCTGTTTGTCTGTTATGGTCTGTTCCAATGTCGTTCCGCATGAGGCACATAACAGAAATGAAAACAAGTATAGTTTATATCCTTTTTATCATTCATAAGTTAAATAACTTCCTTGATTTCTGGATATTCTTTCTTATTATGTAACATGGACACAATTCCATGATTGGCTGTTCTGTGTCATGGTTACATCATAAGGAAACATTACCGTTTTCCTGGGAAGACTACACTTCCGGGAAGTAGTTAATTTTTCTAAGAGACGAGTTATGAGATTGATATCTGGCATAGCTTTTTCATAAAGCTCCTGGAGGCAGATACAGCTGAAATGTCTTTTATAAATTTTCTTATGAGGTAACAAAGACACCACAAACCAGGTTATGATCTACAGATTTTTCTTTGAGCATCATTGCCACAGCTAAATTATGATATAAGTTTTAAAATCAAAGCTCATCACAAAGCGGTACATGTCTTTTATTATCTGGACAGAATTCAGGCAGTTTCTATGGATTGTTTCTTTAAAAAAACTAAATTTGCGTCATACTTTCTGTTCTGATGATGTAACTTAGACACAAAAATTTGAAAATTAACCATGATGCTATGATAATCAAAAGTCTGTTTCAAAATAGAAAATATCTGCAGGTGCTACTTTAATCAAAAACAGCAGTAGCAGTCCTAGATGAAGACACAGAAGCAAAATAAAATGGGTTTCGTGTCCTCGTTACGCTTTGCAACTTCTTACCTTCTTATACAGAAGGATAATACGATTTTAATCAAACTTGGATGTTGCTTTCGTAAAAACTCCCATACCCTATCAATTCAGACGCTGATTTGTAATATTAAAATGGTATTTATACTAAAAAAAAAGGCTTTAAGTTGAAATTTGTGTCCTCGTTACATCATAAAAAATATTGCTAAATTTTAATTTTACTTCTCTTCCAGTACATGTTCAGCCAAAGTGACGATGTGAAAAAATGCCCAATTCTATAATTATTGGCATCATGCAAAAACAAAATTGATGTTTGCTACTTTAAATTGCAAAAATGTTGAATTTTGAGGTCTTATGATGTAACCAAAAATTTCATGACACCGAAGCCTTGCCCATATGGGTAAAACTGATTCACAGTGACTTTAAATGTAAATGAAAAACTTTGAGATACTGTTAGGTTACCAAATTCATGATCATCCATTGCATATTTACAGTAAATTCCTTGGTTATTTACAAGTATAGATATTTGGATTTGGCCTAAAAAATTTAGCTGCACTGGGTACACTGACCTTCTGTTTCCATGGCAACAGAAAAGTTATTTAAAATGTCCAAACAGGTACCATATTTTCAAAATGGGTAGAGAAATACCTGAAATTGATTCTGTGAAAATTTTTTACAGCTACTTCAAACAGAAAGGTCTGCCAAAAAAATTGGTCAGAACTTTTGGGACACCCCTCGTATATTAAAGTAGCATTGTCGCAACTCACAAGCATGCTTCTCTCTAGCACTTCCCCTCGTCTAATCCTCCTCCCATCTCATTGCTATTATTTTATTCTATTCTATTGTCTGCTCTCACCCTGCTAACAAGTTGTCAGACATTGAAGTAAGTATATAAGTTATAGATGTGTCATGCTAAGAAGTTTCCATTCGTGTCTAGGAGATTTTCTGATTTGTCTTCACACTATTTGTCATTTCTGCAACAGCTGCGGAGGCTGCAACATATGGCTGCATCGACAACTAGGATGCACTCTAAACCTTGAAAAGGTTATTCCTAATTTAATTGAGCATAAATATGATTTTATATATAGGCCTATATTAAATGTATGATATGAAGAATCAAAGAATACATTATATTAAATAGAAAGGAAAGGATTCATGAGCGAGATGTGAAATCTCATTTTGAAATGAATCGCTTCAGAAATTGCCAATCCAGACAGCTTCACATTACTTTAACCAAGCCAGCTGTCTTCGGATTTCACATTAATTACACAGTCCTTTATTTAAACATCCTAAATAACTCTAATTAGTTAATTATAACCATTCACAACAATGAGCATTGGTTATTCACCCAATGAGAGGCAATCCCACATAGGGCCGGATTTAGGTATTATGGAGGCCCTGGGCATTCGCGTCATTCCAGATGCTTCGGGCCCAAGCCAAGCTACCTGTCTCAGGGTTCCTTCAAGTTTGGTTGAGCGCAAAGTTGTTAATTAATTTCGTGCTATTTGTTAACCTATGAAACTGATGAAAGACATACAATGTATGTCAAATACAATACAAATTGACTCTTCTCTTGACCAATTTTAAGGTAAATCCTGCAGTTTAGCTAAATTTGACCCCAATTAATGTTTATATAGGGCCGCTGACAGAGGGCTGCACCCAGAAGAGTATGAAAATTATACTGCATGTTACATTGGGGGCCCCAAATATTCATATTTAGGACCCCTGTAGCTGGATATCTCACAATTACGTGAATAGTGTCCAGCATTGGACAGTGGCCCAGCACAGTTTCATGTATTTTAAGTGGGGCCCACATTTTTTGATTTCATAGGCCCTCTCTGAGGCTGACATTATGTAGGGCCTATGCTTCATAAATCAAACTGCCCTACACTGGGTAGAGAGGCCTGGCACAGGAAAATTTGGCTGCATGTTATGTAGAAGCCCATAAGTATTCATTCTATTGGAAGCCCTATATACTCTGGGCATGAGTCCGAGACAGGTGAAAAATGCAATTGCTTGTTATTTAGGGGCCCACAATTATTATTTTATTAGCCACCTGCATAGCTGGCTACGGCTATTTGGGTACCTCAAAACTTCAGTTTCCAGACATTCCATTCATCCAGCGGGCTGGCAGTGGCCGTTTCTGGGATCAGAAGCAATTCTCAAACAAGACCAGCAGCAGCTGGCAGGCCACTGGTCACTACCAGCCAAGGAAACGCCACTGGTCACCACCAGCCAAGGACACGCCACTTGTCAACACCAGCCGAAGACATGTGCCTGCATACACGCATGAATGCATAGCTTAATATTTCTGCCATAACTTATTTGAAATGTTGTTTGAGGACCACTCTCATTAAATTAGCACAAAACTGGTGCTATAAATTGTCATTTTGAAACAAATTTAATTTTTAAAAAAGTACTAATGATTCATCAAATTTATCTTATAAATAACTACAAAAGGGTTACTGCGAAAAACAAAAAATATTAGACAAATTCAGACAAATTAAAGAACATTATAGCACATGATATACAAATGGTAGGATACATAATCTACAAGGAACATTCACATGTTATTTGATTAATATGATAATGGCACGGCCATGTGATTCGCGAAGCGATTATGTTGA
Organism: Platynereis dumerilii; assembly: GCA_026936325.1. Taxonomy (NCBI): domain Eukaryota; kingdom Metazoa; phylum Annelida; class Polychaeta; order Phyllodocida; family Nereididae; genus Platynereis; species Platynereis dumerilii. The sequence goes on from JAPTHN010000011.1 coordinate 25,588,089, forward strand.
GATTCAGATTTTTAAGTTTTCACTCTAGATATTCAATATGTACAAATAAAACTTAAAAGAAAATAACAGCCTGGGACCCAATAAGTGCCATTGATGGCTGATTGCAGTTAAAGTTCACAGCTTGACCAAAGTGACCATCTTGTATTGTATGTGTCCAGTTGCACTTAAGAAATAGATCTACCTGCTCTTCAAAGCATAATACGATGATGCCGCAGCATGGAAGACGGGACGTGACACCTAGCTTCGCTTGTACACTTTTTTTTTATTTCAAAAAATTTTAATTTTTTCACAATATCTTTTCCGGAATTTTTTTTTTTCCGGAAATTTTTTTTTTTTTCCGGAAATTTTTTTTTTTCGGAAATTTTTTTTTTTCCGGAAATTTTTTTTTTTTCGGAAATTTTTTTTTTACGGATTTTTTTTTTTTTTTTTTTCGGAAATTTTTTTTTTTCCGAATTTTTTTTTTTCTTGGCGGAATATCAAACAGAAGAAGAAGAAGAAGGTAGTCAATTTGTAGTCACACGTGAGCCGGTGGCTCCGTCCCGTCTATTAATTGCCATTAGCACTGCATGACTGCCCAATCTGCACTCCTGAAGCCAGTCAATAGTGTTGGTGATTCTGCCACCAGGGGGACTGTAGTCAGCACTCTATACATGGTGCCCTCTGGAGGGCTCTGCCAAAAATTGTCTGACCTAGTTCTGAGGACGGCGCGCAGGCGCTCATCTGCCGTAAACAATTATCAAACATTGGAATAATGTATGCTACAAAACAATTGGAATATTGTAACAATATATTGAGGAACAAAAGAGGTATGTTTTTTAATTGAATTGGATTCGAAACCAACAGATTGCTCAGTTGCTGGACCTATTTGACCTACATAAATTGTCGACCATCAATGTTTCTTGGTCCACTGTGCTGTCAACTGATCATTGTCTGCTTGCTGTGCTAAGTGAGCTACGCTCACGGCTGCCTTCGGCAACCGTTCGCTTCGCTCATATCAATATAGTAACATTGAAACTTTAACCATAACAAAACTGGTGACTACATTTAAAAACATAGGCTGCGTAGCAGCAAACCTTCAGCGAAAAAAAAACACATTTTAAAAGGACACCATTACACCATAAAAAATTGCATGTAATATTTGCAATAGTGGCCTGATCTTGGTCTGAAATTATCTGTATGTCCCGCCATATGCCCGCCTGCATGCATGCCAGGGTATGTGGAACGATGGAAATACCTTACTAGACCAATATACACATAATATGGACCAGTTTCATGCATAAATAAGGAATAAGTTGTGAGGTATGGGTCAGAATGTTTCAAAAAGCATTGAGAGTAGCTATGAAGCAGACCAACAAAGGGCACTAAAATATTATATAGGGATTGTACATAAACTTCATCTATGGACATACAATGATGGCCAAGTTTTGGCCTGGAAACAAAAAATAATAATTTTAATATTTTTTGTCAATATTTCACGATGTATAGAATATCCATGAATCACACCCACAAAAGACACAAATTTATCATATAGGTGACATGTGTAACAAATTTCATCCATGTACCTGCAATTGTGACCAAGTTTTGGCCCGAAATGAAAAAGAATTTAATACATTTTTATCAATATTTCAAAATGTATAGAATATCAATCAATAAGACTGTGAAAAGGCACAACTAGACCATATAAGCTATGTGTGTGAAAAATTTGATCCATGTACATGTAACAGGGGCTGAGTCCTAGCCCAGAAATGAAAAAAAAAAGGTTTTAAATATTTTTGTCTATATTTCAAAAAGTACAAAATGTCCATCCATGAGACCATCAAAAGGCACAACTAGACCATACAGGCTACATATGTACCAAATTTCATTCATGTGCATGCAATACTGGCTGAGTCCTAGCCCGGAAACGAAAAAAATAATTTTTTAATATTTTTCTCAATATTTCAAAAATTACAAAAGTTCCATCAATCAGACAATCAAATGGCACAACTAGACCATACAGGCTACATGTGTGCCAAATTTCATCCATGTACATTCAATAGGGGCTGAGTACTGGCCCAGAAACAATCTATCCGCCCGCCGCCCGACCGGCGGACGGACAACTTTTGACCAAAGTGATAACAATACCTTATTCGAACTTCGTTCGCTGAAGGTAAAAATTACTTAGGCTACATTGATACATTGATACATTCAGAAGGATATTCATATTTCTTGATCTGTGTCACTTTCCTCTATGTGGTATGGAACTTTTCCTTTAACCTCCTTGTAATAGGTCTTTTCAACCTTTTTGCAGTAGCGGGTACACGACTTACATTTTGGGGGCCCCCCTTTGAGATTCAGTAAAATTAATGCCACAACAGACCCAGCAATACTCATTGGCACAAAGATGATGGTAGCAATCGCGAAAGCTGACAGTCCTTCTTTCTGCGGATCAGGAGAACCTTCTGGCTCTTCTCCCGATTCTTTCTCGATGTCCTTCAATAAGTCTTTCTCGGACTCCATTTCCTCTTTGTCTTCCTTGTAGACAGCTGTCCTAGTCTGAAAAGAGTAGTAAGAACGAGGTCAGCCCCTTTATTTTTAATGTTATAGGCAGAAACCATTAAATCTCTAGCAGGGGAAATGATGGAGGCTTCTTGTATTGTTTTTTTTTATGTCTTGAAATGGATACATTTTTATGGGGTGGATTTCTTGTATTGTTTGCTTGAGAAACAATTAATTTAGGATGTCGTACATTGAAAATAAATAATGAAGTCCTGCGTTTCCATAAACAAAATTCCCCATTGATAAGAAGCCCAAGCCTCCCCCCCCCCGAAATATCTAATGGCAACATCCTAATGAGAATAACATACAGCACGTTTTTAGAGCTTTCTTCTATTCTATGCCTCTATGCTATTGAAATCATGCATATTTGTATATTTCTAGAGTAGGTCTGCGTCACACAACACCTGGGAGGATAACCTGAATAGTGGATAAGCTGGTTCAGGCTCAATGTCATAAGTGTCAAGATCAAAAAGATCAGCTCTCTTCAAGGATTTGCATACAATTCCTGGCCATGGAAAAATTTAGACGAGATCGCTTGAAGCATCATCCCAGTAGGACTTTGTTCAGATGAAATATTGATTTGACTGCCACTTTTATTACTGACTCAGATTCAGACTCGTTTATTATTTGCTCATACAATAAACATAACATACATATATATTACTGGTACACAAAATAAGAAAAAGAGCAAAGGGAATCATCGATGGCAAAAAAAATTGCCGCTGCTGAGGAGCCCCAATGTTGAGAAAAGGTATCCAGGCACAGCAGATGGGAGCGTACTTATCAATTCAATATGATAGGTAAGAACAGAAAAAAATTAAGGCAGAAACGTAAATCGAGCATTGAAAACTAAAACGTACTTTAGAGCTGACTGGCTGAGACAAAAGGGTGGGGAGCAGTAAAGAAGATACTATCTTGTAATACGATTGTGAAGATTAGTCATCCAGGTATAATCCAAATAATCGAATGTATAAATCACTTACACTGGATAGAAAGTTAAACAGTCTGACAGTTTCAGGGACTATCCAGTCCCCTCCCTCAGAGTTGAATGACAGTGCTTGGACTTGTCCCTCTGGTGGTGGTTGTGGATGGATGTTGCCCCCTAGCAGAGAGAACTTGCAAGAAAATCAAGAGTCACCTTACCGTACTTTGCAGGCATTTCAGAGAAGATAAGGAGGGTACTGGCAGAACATCAGATAACATCACACTTTAAACCCTATAACACCCTCAGAAACATGCTGGTGCAACCTAAGGACAAACTGGCTAAGGAGAAGAATCCAATGTCATCTATGGGATTAAATGTGGGGAACCCAGCTGCACGGAAACTTACATAGGAGAGACATCACAACCTTTAGCCAAACGGATGCATCAACACCGTCGGACAAGTTCTAGCGGCTATGATTCTGCTGTATATACCCATCTGCATGCCACAGGGCACCAATTCACCAACAAGGATGTTGTAATTTTAGACACTGAGGAAAACTGGTTCGAACGGGGAGTGAAGGAGGCAATATATGAACGAAGGGAGAAGCCAGCATTAAATCGACAGGGTGGTCTTCGCTTCAATCTCTCCCATGCTTGGGACAGGGCCATTGAGGGGGTGCCACAAGTTCTCTCTGCTAGGGGGCAACATCCATCCACAACCACCACCAGAGGGACAAGTCCAAGCACTGTCATTCAACTCTGAGGAAGGGGACTGGATAGTCCCTGAAACTGTCAGACTGTTTAACTTTCTATCCAGTGTAAGTGATTTATACATTCGATTACTATCTTGTAATAAATCAATTTGTGTTACATATATAATGGAGTGTAAATACTGCTAAAGTAAAAGATCCCTCATGAGTGGCAAAATTATGTATGCATATTAAAGTTGAGGACGCCTTTTTTCTCTCTCTCATTTCGTTCTATGTTCTAGTTCTACTTATTAAATGCTAAGAGGCCACATATTGGCCTATGCAAGCATGGTGACCACCGTATGAGTGACGGTAAGGCTGTGAGTCTGCTATATACCATATTAGTTCAGGCATGTGCAGGGTCTTTTAGTTGCCCCAGTATAGAACACTGGATACAACCCCCTCAGTTTATCTTTGTCCATGCAGGTCTCATGGCCTATCTCATACATAATTGAGTGATGTACAACATTATAGCAGTATGGCATTTCGAAATATTTAGTAAACAAAAACCAGGTTACCCAAGCTCAGCAGTTCGTCTTATAGAGAGGTTGAAACAGCAAGACAGCGTGGGATCACACAGAAAGCAACTTCATTGGCTGCCTATTCCTGTCAGAATCCAGTTTAAATTGATGGTAACAACCTGGAAGGCATTAAACGGCCAAGCACCTATTTACATTCAACATTCTTGTTAACAGAACCAGCTTCAAACAGCCAAAATAAATTTGAAGATCGAGTGTTCTCCTTTGCCGCGCCAAAACTCTGGAACAAGTCACCCAAGAGTGTTCGCACAACAAAGACCCCAGCGGCCAGCGTGTTTCAAGAAAAACCTAAAAACCTACTTATTTGAAATGTTCTATGAATAGATCTAACCCTTACCCACCCAAGTGCTTCTGAGCAGTTTAATGGAAGAGGCGCTATACAAATCACTATTATTATTATTATCATTATTATTAGGCCTGGTCAAGAGCTATATATAGCTCTTGATAGCTGTAGCTACAGCTGCCCTTTGTTGAGTGAAGTTCCAGGAAGCAGGATTCTAACCCACGACACAGGCCATTTTATTCAGAGTCAACTGCTATACCGATTTGGCCTCGGGGGAACTCTTGTGAAACAAGCCTCATGCATGCGTGGCCTGAACTGCATATACTGTGTACTCACCAAGGCCTATCTCATACGTAATTGAGTGATGCACAACATTATAGCAGTAGATGGCAAAGAAATTTGCAACACTGCGTCAGAGTTGTGACAATTTGAGAAAACCCACAACAGAGTTTTCTGCCCGAGCCAGCTCAGTTACTGAATAGAAGTCATGTGTTGGTCTTCAACCACAGAATAAATTTGCTATTCTAGATTATCCCTCCCCCTCACTCTCTGCCTCACTTTTCCGGGTGCATAAGCACTGCGGACAACCAGATTTCTCCATTGAGTAAATTATATTGGGGACCATCACTTCATTAGATACAACACTCCTGGCCATGTGAAAGGCATTGATTGAGAACAAATGAAGCACACTAACTACCCAAAAGACAAAAAGCCTTTCAAACAGAGAAGTGATTTTGTTCCAAATAGGCCATTCTTGAATCCAGGTCATCAAAATAAAGAGGTTAGTTAATGACAGTAATCAACAGGCAATCACTATTAGCATCATACAAGATGGTAGTGCGGTTCAGAGTTCTTTGTCCTGTCGCTTCCCAGTGGGAGGATGAATAATAACGGCACACCGTAAATTCTGAATTTTGAGTTAGCTTAATTGATTGAGTGAGATGGTTGCACAATTCCTTTGAGCCAAGATAGCTTGTTGTTTGCAAGTTATAACAACATAAAGATTATCATAACTCAAAACAGCAAGCTATCATGGCTCAAACAAATTGTGCAACCGTCTCACTCAATCATTTGAGCTAACTCAGAATTTCAGAATTTACAGTGCACCAGCGATGTTGTCTAACTATCAGTTCTAAATAAACTAAGACTTTAATTTGCTGCTATACTGCTCTTTTGCTCATTAATTGAGTCAGGGTGAGCACTGCAAACAACTTTCCTTCAATAAATGAGAGTCTCTAGAAATAGCTGGTCTCCCAGTCATACCAATTTGTTGATAATTGGGAGACAAATCTGTCCACTGGCAGACCACTTGCTTTCCTAGTTACCATGTTAAAAAATGCAATATTTAAAGTAAATAATAATTACATTATGTAAACGCCTTAATCATCCACCATAGGGCTGCCTTCTACGGTTTTACCCTTATTGGATGATTATTTTATTTAAAAAAGGCTTTCTGACATTTAGGTAATACTTTTTACAAATGGATATTTCTTGTTAAATACATACAATGTGACTACTGACACTTACCAGAAATGTATCATTAAACACCACGCGACTCAGAGCATTTTCCACCTCCTTTGTTATCTCATTGTCCAGCTCATCAGCCACATCTTGCCTTCCTATCTGACCGAGACGAAGCTCCAAGGCGGTGACAAGTTGTTTCTTGCCTTCATGAGTGTTCCAGTGTCTAAGCAGCTGGAAAATAAAAAGTTGAATTTTCATCAAGAGGCAAATTCAGCATTTTTCATGAGAACATATGTCTTGGCCTACTGTAGTATTTGCATTATAAGACCCTCTGATGTAAGACCAATTTGGCTTATGCGACAGTGCATTTGTACCCAAACGAACAAGAGACCGCACCCCCACAAGAGACCTCTTCAGGACAGCAGAAGGGCATGTCTAATAATTATAGTGCAGGGACCACTGTAACTATAAGACCAAGAATAATCATTCTGCCCTTATCCGATAAAAGATTTTATTTCCAAATCACAAGTATTGAGGGTAGCAAAAACCCATCAGAAATTGATAATAGAAGACCAGTCTCATAAAATTTGACCTGGGAAATGTATATCAAATCAGTAGAACCGGGTCAACTGCGTTATACAGGCAGAGGTAATTTTTTTCTGATCACCTTCTATGCATAAAATTTTTGTAACAGACTTACAATAAAAAAGGGCAAATGCTAAATGCAATGATTAGTCTTATGATAATAACTTGAGAATCAATCTCCATGCAGTAGAGCACTAGTATAGCTAATTTTTTCAGGCACAAGGCTTTCTCTTTCAAGGTCTAATGCTGGCTTGCCGCTAATTTTGTTTGCCTTTTTACAGACAATTGATCAACACAATTCAGCTAATATAAACTTCGCTTTCAGGTAAGCTCGCTTAACTGGAAAATTTTTACGACAATTTCAAAACAGCAATGTGTAGCTTGGTGACATTGGTAAGCTCACAAAGATAACTAGGGAATCACCGGGAAACTTCTGTGGCCTCAATCCAGCACTGGCCCTTGTCAGTTGTCACAAGAACTTCATCAGCCATTGTTGGACATCATTACGGTCACGTGACAGGCAAGGGTCAGGGTCATGTGACCAGAGGTCTAGTAACCTTGAGCATGTCCAGAAGATTGCTGGTGATGTCTATGAAGAAAGCTTTAGCAAGTAGGACATTGACATGTGGTAAAAAAACCTATTAAAAAGCTATTAAAGAAGGGATTCCGAGAGAACATTAAACTATAATATGGTGAACCAAGAGGAAAAGGAAGTGACTGGAACAACTGAAAGAAGTAATCATGTAGAGGTTGACTGATAACAGTCTGCTGTGTATAAAAGCAGGCGAGCTAGCGAGGCTGCAGACTGACGGCTGACGGAATTCACATCGAATTGGGTCAATTGGGTATCGAATTGGCTTCTGGGTCACTAGAACAGTTGCCTGTCAGGTCCACGCTTGGCGGTGCTAGGTAGCTTCAGAAATGCATGTAAGCATGGCCTAGGCGTACGGCGCGCGCGATTTTTGGGGGGAGCGAGCGACATTTGCCCGAATTTCAAGATCTAAATTTAACACCATTTCGAATGAAATGGCCCAGAAATCTTTAATTTTTGATAGTGATTATTTAATCATCTGCCCAAATGTTTAGCCTTTCTGCCCGAATCTTACTGTTTCCCAAACTTTTGGGGGGGGCGATCGCATCCCCCCCTGCCCCCCCCCTGATGTAGAGGAGGAACAGGAACGAAGGAACAATTTGACCCCTCGGCGGGCAAGCTGCTGTGCGCAATCTTAGTCTTAACCCGTTATGATCGACATCATATTTGTCAGGTTATTTGTCATATTTGCACGAATGGACAGACGTAACCTCGGAAATAGAGGTTGTGTGTAATCAGTCTCGAGGGTGAATACAATGGGCTCCATTGTGACATTGGAATAACCTGTCTCATTCAGAGCAACCAATATCACAAGCCAGCATTTCAAACATAACACATATATGTCTGAGGGTTCGTCTCGTGGTATAAGCCTTTTATTCACCAGAAAGAAAACATAATGGAGTCGTAGATAGATATTCAGAGCTTCATCATGTCTGCAGCCTGCAGGTCCACAAATCTCCCAGTAGTCTATCACAGAGGGCAGTCCATCTCATCCAAGTCATGCACCCAAGTCCCTACTGGGGTGTCAGGGAGCAAAGCAGGAATGTACTGTTTCATTTTCAAGTGATTGTAAAATCTTTTATTAAAATAAAAAGCGGTGGCCCCTGTCTTTGTCTCTAATTTTGAAGAAAGGCATTTCCAGTGATAGTTATGGAAATTTTTCATGAAGCTGTGAAATACTGAAATATTTAAGCATGAATTATTGCTTTGTGGTTGTCATGTTAGTTTCTAGAAGCAGGGAATTGACTCTGGGTCCTATTTTGATGGAGATCCTGGGGTTAAATTTTCAAGAAATATGTATTTTTAATGATATAAAGAATGTTATTTCAAATAATTCTTAAATTAATATGTTGCCATCCCAATGCCACTTTAATCCAGAAAATCTATTGACACAGCTATTTCAAAATTTATATGTATAGTTAATTCAAAATTGATGTCCACAGATGTGTTGGTGCTGCATGATATTCAGCATCAGAATTTTCAGCAATTTGGTATTATTTGTTGCGAAACTGCATTAAAACGTTACTTTTGCAAGTGAAAAGGTTGTCCAGATAGTTTGAATGACAGAAATCACAGCACCTATCACTTTGTACACTGTCTTAGTTATTTGCACACTGCAAAAGTGGTCAAATGCTTCCAGTGCGTTTTTCCATATCAGATTATTCTGTGGTCATATCATGCACAAATCACAAGTTCACAAGGTTCAAAGATGAATTTCACTCACCATCCATCAAATTGTATCAAGTGAAGTGATACAGAAAAATCAATTTTGGCTTATATAGCATCTTGATTGTTTGTCCCATATTTCACTAGTTTGCAACAGATACCTTAATCATTCATTTGTACTACCTTATCCTTTTGCCAACTTTTGAAACATTATATAAAGACCCTGAGACGCGATGACAACCAATTAAGATGCTATACCAAGTAAATTAGATAAATGAAGATCATTTATATGCCATTAGCTATTATCTTGCTTCAAGATGTTCATAATTCAGGGGAGTGCTCATCTTCACTTTACAGAGACAACTCATGCTCAATAATCATGTCCGGGTAACATATTTCAGCAATTTCAGAGCATTGCGTAAGCTACAAGATATATCTTTGAGAACACACTTAATTTAAATGGTATTTCATTTCAAAATAATTAATATCCATTAAAATGACTAGAAACCATTGTTATTAACATCTTTCAAGGTTAAACAATGTTCAATTTGACCAATATCTAGACTAATAACGTATAACTGATGTCATCTGTATAAGAGACATCATCTTTAACTTGTTGTTTCTGAAGAAATCTAATTTTTCCCATAACTTTTTTGAGGTCGAAAATTGAAGTTGCAACCATGCAAGAATCACCTCTCATATCCTGTTTGCAGAGTGCAGATTAAAACAAAAAGGTAACCTGGTAGATCTGTTTATGAGATGTCTACTGAAAGGGTAGAAGTGCAATAACAGCCTTCGGAAATTAATCATTGAGAAATTAGGGGCAAAACCAGACCCATTCCAATTTTTCCCATAACTTTTTGGTGCACTCTAGCCAACCGATAGCTGAATCCTGCAGGTACTACCTGTAATTTTATATGAGGAAAATGAACCGACCTCCAAACAGTGCAGGTGTGGCTCTAGACTGCCATCTACTGGATGATCAAGCTCCACATGCTTCATGTGCAGGGCTTCCGACAGTTTTCTGCATTCGTGGATGGACAGGCGGCGGGCAACGTAATCCAGGTGTCCATGCTTCACAAATCTGGCTCCCTGGACACAATGTACCTCAAATACAGTGAGAAATGTAAAAGTCAGCTGAATGATAGCAATGACGTGCATGTTGCAGCAGTGCACAACCAGCACCTTCGCTGACGTCATCAATGACTGCACACAATCACGACAATGTGCTAGTTCCGTGACGTCACAAGTGATCTATGACGTCATATGAAGTCATATTTATGTGACGTCATAAAGGTCAACTAGCCTACCAGGATGGTTTGTGTCACAACCAGTTTAATAATTAATGGATAATTTTCTGAACCGTCAGCAGCTCTTTGCCTTCTTTTGCCCACCTACCCTGATACATCTATCACCTGCATCATTTTGCTGTGCAAATTTAGTGCTTGCACTCGTAGGCGTTTTTGCACATGTAGCCTATATTGGTTTGTGAAAATATATGAATGAAATGTAAATCATGGGCCTTTTAAAGCCGCCTTTAGCAGCATTTTAGTCCTTGAGGCCGGCCTCAAACCCATGCATTTTTTTTAATGTCCTGTGGTCTTGGATGCTCAATCCTTGGCCTTGGACCAAAGAAAATATAGCCCCTATACGATATTTGCTTGGACTCGGTCTCGGAAGCCTTTTGTTTCTGATATAAATTTGTCCTCAGGCATATCCGACGCCAACTTCACAAAATTACAATTTTGCCAGAAAAGCAAAAAAAATTCTTTCAGTTTAATCTGATTTTCTATGAGTTTAATTAATACCTTATCTGAGGGACATGCATTTTTGGTAGGCCTATCTCTCAGAAATTGACTCAGAATCCTTTTTATCTATTCAACAGGAAGTGCCAAGTTAATATGCGGCTTCATTTTTAGTGATATCTCAAACAAATTTGAATATTTTACATTTTCCTTTACTAACTGAGATCTATGGGTTGGACTTTTCATATAAAATTTGGCCATGATCATTTGGGGCCGATTTCACCAACATAGTTAAGCCAGGTCTACGTCTTAGACCTGGAGTCTGGACTAACGTAGTTCCAAATTAAACTATAGGGTCAATTTCAGTAATAAAATGGCAGCACCTCCCAGCAAGCAAATTACCTAAGACCAGTTTTAACCTTAAGCCTGGTCTCAGCTATGTTGATGAAATCGGCCCTTAAAGTCTTAGAGATGTTTGCGGATAACCGATCCAAACAGTTTCAAAATTAACTTTCAACTTGGTGGTGTGATGTCATTGGTTTAAGACTGTTTTGTTTTTGTCAATTATGGTTAATCATTTGATTCAGTGCTTATCATATCTTGCAGCAAAAGTGACAATAAACAAATTAATTAAATGACTAAAGGTACTTCATCAAATAAGACGATTAGGATACCAACAGAAAACTGTTGATTGGTGACAAACCAGTTTGCAAATTGAAAATAAGAAAATAGATGTTTCAGTGGATTGCCAATTTGCAAAGAGCTATAAAGTTTTGTTAACACTTAATGATGCATGCAGATAAAAGCTGATTGATAACTTTGCACACCGCCGAGTAAAAAGATAATGCGGGCCCGCGAATGCCGAAACACGTGCGGGCCCCCTCCCCTGTAGACTATCGTGTCTGGACGCGCCAGTCGCGCCACTGCCCCGGGTCCAGAGACCCCCCAGAGAAGCGTTGCTACAGTTTTATGTGCTTTATTTCAGATTTCGATTAAAGTTTGTGAAGACTTCAGAATATTCAGAATAGGGTCGATCGACCCTGTGGTGCAGATCACTTTTTTGGGGGAAATTTAGTCCATTTTGTTTTTTTTCAGGGGCACTGTGGGTGTGAGGAGGGATTCTGGGAATTGAAATGGTAGAAATTGAAGGCTGAAGTAGCTACTGGCAGTAGACATTAGTTATTACCTTTTGTTGTTTACAAAAATATAAATCCAAATTTGATTGCATGTTTATTGTTGTAATGAATTTGATGGGAGTTTTAGGCAATGAGCATTATTATGAGTGGACAGTGGAACTTCATGTTTATGTTCCCTGCCAAATGTAGTCATAAAAGGTCACATGGGCTGGCTTAGCCAATTAGATTTTGGCAAAGAACGGTGTATCACTCATGCCAGGTCATGGGATATAGGTGTAACTATCAAGTCGCAAAATAACACATGGGAGTACAATGAATATGTTTCTTGTCATGCCAGATTAAGGAATTACACTTTTTCGGTGCCATTGGATAAATTAAGGCAACCAACTACAAGGTAAGGGAAGTTCAAATTACATTCATTTACCCAATATTTATTTCTCATTTGAAGAGTGTTTTCCTCAAGTTCAACATTATCTCTTACCCAGTGGCTTCTTGCCTTTTGTTTTTCCTTCTTTTTATCAATGTTTTTCTCCTGACCATATAAAATGAAGACACTCAAAATATTAAATTACTTGTAAACCATGCATTTCCAAAGAAACTTTTATTTCTGCCGAGCAGTTATCTAACTTCTTAAATCCAAAACAAAATGTCATGCCAATATGAAATTTCATAGCATAAACTATTTTTGAAGGTTTCCTTAATTTGTTACCTGAGTATACATGTTTCATTTGTTGGCCTTTTTGTGCTGTCATGCAAAATCTTAATGCCAATTTACTGCATTTAAATCAGAGTAATTTCGAAATAATTGTGTGCGGTTCCATACTACTTACTACTGTGTACTCATCTTCTCTTGGTTTTCTATTGGAATTGTTATTTTTGCAGAGGGATAATTGAGGCTTTGTTTCCTGTATATGTGGCACATAGCAAAATATAATAGGCTAATTAGGACAAAAGATGACCCAACCAGAGTGGCCAGAGTCACCAGCAGTGCTCCCCACGCTTCCCATATTTAAATAATTATGGAAATTATAACAGTAAATAGTAACAAATTATGTACAATTGCCTTTGCAGATTTAAAGAAGGGTACAGCATAGAGCCAGAACTTATAGATCCATGGTTACAATTACACTAATGAAATCTGTAAAAAGATTAAAACAAGAAATAATTTGAAGTCACTGTCTATAATATCTTGTTTTTCTATAAGAAAGGAAGACTTATTCTTTGGGGGCTTTTTCTTTTCTTCAAAAACTTCAGAAAGCCGTTGCATATTAATATTTTCATATGGCCTAATTCATTCAGCAGATTATGCATCTAACTGGGTACGAGTGAACCTGTAAATCCTGTTAGCCTGTTGTATTATGAAAACAATAGAGTGTACACTGCCTAATTCCGCCTGGAGCTATTTTCTTTGTGCCCTGCAACCATCCATCATTCTGCGTCCTCATCACCTGTGTGACTAAAAGATGCACATCAATCGTCACACAGTCATCAGAAATATATATTCAGGGTCTTTATGCGCCATTTGATGACTTTCAGATATTTATAAATCAAGAAATGAGGTTATGGGCAAAATAATTACTTTGCACATCAGTACATTTTATTTCATCTCTATTCAGGTATCAATATATATATATATATGATTATCAATCAATCTATCAATCTATCTATCTATCTATCTATCTATCTATCTATCTATCTATCTATCTATATATCTATCTATCTATCTATCTATCTATCTTTACAAAATCCAAAACAATATCTGCCTATCTATCTTTCTTGTGGCCTATATGTCTATCTGTCTATCTCTCAGTCTATCTATCTCTCCATCTATACAAAATCCATGACAATTATTCTCCCAAATCCATAGGTAATTTTTAAAAAATGCTGGCAAATTACCGAGTTGGGATCCTTTCATGCATTGTAGGCCTACATGTAAAAGTGGTTGTGTCTTGCCCAAAAATGATCTATCTGTCCATACTTCCAGCAGATGGACAACATTATATATTTACTATACCTACTGGTCAAAGTGATTATTTACAATCATAGGCGTATCGGAGGGGGGGCATGGGGGGCGATAACCCCCCCAGAAGTTTGGGAAACAGTAAGATTCGGGAAAAAGGCTAAAAAATTCGGGCAGATAATTAAATAAAAACTATTGAAAATTAATCATTTCCAGGCAATTTAATTTGAAATATATTATAAATTTAGATTGTGAAATTCGGGCAAATGTCGTTCGTCCCACAAAAAATCGCGCTCGCCATACGCCTATGTTTACAATACCCTCTTCGAACCTCGTTCGTCAATGGTAAAATTGTCCAAAAACGGGAACTAGTTACGACCCAACAAAAACTACTTGACACCAACACTTGGTATGCAAAAAGATAGGGCCTGAAATGGGAAAGTTAATAGAATTCGCTGACATATTCCAAGCAGGTTCCCGAGGTGGGAGGTTTTATTTAATTTCACCAAATTTGTATGCAAATTAAAATAGAAGTAAGACAGCTGAAATGTCAATGTTGGCGAAAGACAATCAAATAAGTGCAGACATATAAAATGCAATAAAAATGAAAATGATTGATTCAGAAAGAAACTTGTGAAGTTCAAGGAGAACTTCAAATATTAGTGATACACTTATAGCTAATTGGAGTCAGAAAAAAAAGATTCTACTGGAAAACTGTAAATTTCATAAACATCTAATTATTTATTATTAATCAAATGTGTTCTTGCCTGTACTCTTGCCACGTTTCTTTCTAAAAAAAAGGTATAATCAACATGATTTAAATGCTAAATCAAAGTTAGCAAAGAAGTTTGACATTAAGGATATTCAGATTGATTACATAAATTATATAGATAGATAGATAGATAGATAGATAGATAGATAGATAGATCGATCGATAGCAGTGGCGTAACTAGGGGGTCTCGAGCGGGGGGGGATGCACCTGGGGGGCATGCGGTTCTCTGGGGGGGGGGCACCCATTATACTAATTATATGTTTTAGCCAACCAAGGTTGAAAAGTTCATATGGGGGGCACCTGAGGTAGGGGGGCACAGGACAAATATGGGGGGCATGTGCCCCCTCCCATGCCCACCTAGATAGATCGATAGATAGATCGATAGATCGATAGATCGATAGATAGATAGATAGATAGATAGATAGATAGATAGATAGATAGATAGATAGATAGATAGATAGATGATAACATTTTGACACCACCACCACATGAATATAGGCAAAGGGCAGACATCGTTGTAATTTTACTAGTCAGTCAATGTCAGTTTAAGCACGTTAATGCTAGACAGATAGTCATTTTCAGATACGACAGCCTGTCCAGCTGCGACAGTTACCACTGTTATGCAGCTTGTCCTGTTGAGGTGATGATAATTTTGACAGGGGCTGTTTTCTCAGTGATGCTATGCCCATGTTGAATATATTTAAGGTATTGAGATTAGCATAAGACAAGAGGGGCGTATATTCCCACAATAATGCCACTTTTATGAGTACAAAGGAAAATTTCGACTCTAGAGCAATCCATTGTCTTGATTGTCGTTCTTTAATATATTCTATTGACCTGGACTGAGATTGTTAGGACTTCCCCAAACAAAAAGGTTTTATATGGAACCTTCAAGGGTTCTATAAGCTGATATATAGATAAGTAATTACTCAACTTTTAAAAAGGTTCCAACAGCAAACAAAAACAACATTTAGATAATCCAGCTGAACTGAACTCCCACAATGGAACCCCTTTCTCTCAAGTTGGGAGCATGGGGTCCTATCATAGGGCCTTCCCTCCAAGTATTGAACCTTTTCAGTTCAGTTGAACCCTTAAGAAAATGTAGAACCTTTTTTCGGCTGTTGGTTCTTTATATATAGACCTACCATCAAGAACCTTTTACGTTCACAGTGTATAGCGTGTGACATTGTGGCAATGTTTCACAATACAATAAAAACCACATGATACACTACGAAAACTGTCCTTATCATTCATGGTAAAATTTGGTCCATTATCACCCAAAAGTGAGCTACATAACGTTCACTGATCAGACCCACACCAAAAAATTCCTTACAAAATTTAGATTAATACGAGCCTTGTCTGATGAGTGAACCCCATGTAGCTTGTAGTGAAAACTGGCCTTAAAGGAGGGGGACCTGCTATAAAAGCAGGGTGGATTGAACCCATGGTCATTCTGTGTCCAACCTCCAAACAGTCAACATCTCTCATTCCTCTTCATAAACAATGGAATACAATGAGATATATTCCATATATTTAAACAATTTTCATATATTTCGTTTCATTGTACAATTTCACATAATTGGTGCTATTTCTGGTGTTTCAAAGTTCATATTTCTTAAGAAATTAAGGATAATATGGAATTAATACGGATTTTGTCTTGTAACTTTGATTGGCAGGTCATCTTTCAATTTGATTGGTCAGAAATAAGATAACTTTATGACCCCCAAAATATCAAAGGTTCTATAGAGCTCTGAAGTTGAACTATAGCATTGGAATAATTATGCAAATTATACCCTTCTTTTAATTGGCTAACATCGTTTTCAGGAAGCCAATCAGCTCTCTTGAGCAATTAGGATTTTATGACCCCTATGTCCTTATATGGAACAGCTTACAAATTGACAACCGGTCGGTTTTTGGACCCTCTAGACCCTCGTCCTTTAAACGTTTGAATCAGGGAAATTTTTAAAATGGCCACCATTTGTTATTGCTCTCTGCACATGCTCAATAGCTCTGAGCATGCTCAGTGGAATCAGGTCACTCCCGGGCATGCTCAGTGCCAAATTAGGTCAGAGCAAATTTTCCATTGCATTTCTATAGTGTGATACACTTCTATATGCGACAAACAGAAGAGCACCTCACCAACTATAGAAACGTTGTTTTTACGTTGTGTGCCTTTTGCATGGGTGACTGTGATTGCAAGTCAGCAATATTCGAATCTATGCATGTTCATGAAAATTTTCGAAAACCATCTCTAATTTTTTTTTCAGATCTGTCATGAATCAGCAGACCATTTCCTTGCTGATAGCTTTCTCCTTGACTCTGCTCACCTCAAGTATGTCCCAAGGTGAGCAGCTTTTGTACCTAATATAATACAGCATGCACCAATCAACTTTTTGATTGTCATCCAACTGTTTTGTGACAGAAACAATTATTGGAGAAAAGACGTATGAACGAATAAGTGGAAAAGTCATTACCTTCAAAATTGATACTGCTCGAGGGGCCGAAATCCAAGACGTAAAGGTTTCTTTAGTTGCATTACCATGTAAAACCATTTTTAGGCTTCAAGGTATATAATGCCCGTAGAGCTACATATATGACCGTGACACACAGAAAGGTGACTACACATAATATGTTATTATATAAATATATAGGCCTATATATTATATTATATTTCAAGTAGGTGTCAAGTAACTACTCAGGTTCCTACATATTTCTTAGGCTTATTGTAACAATAAGCCAGTGATGTAGTGATTGCAAGTACAGAGGACTGTTATTCCATTTTTACCCTTTCAGCAGAATCCCAGATTTGTCCCGAGGTCACGTGTGACATTTTCTGCGAGAATGGATACGAAGAAGACGAGGGCGGCTGTATGATTTGCAAATGTAGACGGTGCGCACCGGTGCCCTGTCGGATGTACTGCCATTATGGCTACGAGCAGGACATAAGCGGATGTGACATATGTCAGTGCGCAGACCGTCCCACGACAACGTCACCGGAATGCAATTCCAAGACCTGTGATTACGCCTGCTCCCAAGGCTACCACGTAGACAGCGATGGTTGCAAGACGTGCCTCTGTAAAGACTGCCCACTTACGCAATGCGCTTTGCTCTGCGAAAAAGGCTTCAAGCGAGATGCTAATGGCTGTGAACTATGTGAATGCAAGAATGACCAAAACACTCAAAATACTTCCACTTGCCCTGATAACAATGCTTGCAGTCTGCCATGTCAATATGGCCACAGAAAAGACAACAATGGTTGTTTATT
This sequence comes from Platynereis dumerilii, assembly GCA_026936325.1. Taxonomy (NCBI): domain Eukaryota; kingdom Metazoa; phylum Annelida; class Polychaeta; order Phyllodocida; family Nereididae; genus Platynereis; species Platynereis dumerilii. The sequence continues at coordinate 25,606,306 of JAPTHN010000011.1, forward strand.
GTGTGAGTGCATGGCTTCCAATGTGACCTCACACTGTGACACTGTGTGTCATTTTGGAATTCGTACAAGGTCGAATATTGACGGTTGTCCCATAGAGTGCAAGGAAACTATGTGTGAGGTGAGTTTATGAACAGTTATGCTCTTTGTATTTAAATTAACCCTTACTGGACTGCTCAGTCCCAAAAAAACAATACTGTGCTTGTGACGTCATTAGGGACAACAGCAGATTTTGGGGACATAAATGGCCCTACAGGCAGTAAGCTAGGGATGCACATAAATGTCCCTTTAGTCTGGTAAGGGTTTTAAGGACCAGCATGGTGAATATATGCCTAGTAATGTAAAATATCCATCTCACGATTTGTAAGGCCCGGGTTTTCCTCGGCGGTAGTACCATATCAACGTATGTTAGATGGATATTGCATCCGGCGCCAAAAGAGCACTTGCTTAGAGCCATATTCATTGTCACTGCCTGTCCTATTAATAAGCATATATTAAGTGGTACTCCAACCTCATATTGAATATGGTATTACTGCTTGGGAAATGCGAAATGTCCCGAAATAAAACGACTGAAGATACTTCAGAAAAAAGCCATCAGACAGGTCATGAAAAGTAAATACAACAGCCACACTAGCCCGATTTTTAGAAAACTCAACCTACTAACAATTGATGACTTGTTTCTCTTAAATTGTTGCAAATTGTGTTATAAATTCTTTCATTCCGGTCTTCCCTCTTACCTCCAATCTCAGTTGCAGGTAGTAGGGAATATACATCTCCATAATACAAGACACCAAGATTTACTATATGTTAGGAATATTTTCTCTGAACTCGGAAAGCAGTCCTTCAATTATAAAATAGCACAGGCCTGGAACAGGTTGCCAAGGACACAAAAAGAATATTTATCGGTGTCGATTTACACATTTTCAAGAAAATTGAAACAGTACCTGGTGTCTGAGTACTCACTAGTTTGCACAACAGCCAACTGTTATGTCTGTCAAAACACATAACCATCATCAGTCATTATACTCATTATCATTATCATTAGCTCATATTTTCTTCCTTGGGATTGGGAATGGGAAGGGACGGGGATTTGATTTAATGTGGGTTAACTTTGAATAAAATGCTTTTCTTCATAAACATATGTATGACTAATGAATGATAGTGGGTAGGTCGACTACAGCATGAAAATGCTAGTGACTGTCCCCACGAGGTAGAATGTACTGTTTGTATAAATGTTCTGTTCCTCATGTATGTAACAAATTAGCTCTATATAACTGTCACCATTATAATTGTCATGATATCTGTACATACATGTGTAAATTCTCAAATAAAATTCAATTCAATTCAATTCAAAAAAGTGCATAATAAGGGACGTATGGCCTGTCATTCTTCCTCTCTTTTCGACAATTCGAGCACAATCGCAGTGACTGAAGTTTAATATAAATCGGCTGATGAACTATATAAAAGTCCGCTAATGAACAATCCTGACCTGAAGGCCAATAATGAAGAAACAATGGTCGTTCAGCGCAACCATTACACACTATACGCCAAGGTTATCACAAAAGGAGCCAAGGACTGATCCAAGTAAAATTGCATTGGATGAGATGCTTAATTACGTCATATTTTCTTTGTATTTCAAACGTATTTGATTGTATGACAGCTTGAGGGACATTTTAAATGACTGTGAAATAAATATGCCATGCTGAAGCATATAGCCTACGTACACAGTGTCCCTTAACCAGTAGCATTCACTCAATTTATGTACTATCAAACGGAAGGCAAATCAGTCCTTTTGACGTTGGCTGTAAGATGTTTCGGGCAGGGGTATCTCAAAGGCAACTTGCCCATCACTTTGGAGTTGGTCAAGCAGCTGTATCATAACTTCTGACAGACTAAATGCATGGTCAGAATCACAAGATGATCATTTTTTACCTGGCTAGACAAAGAAGAAAAATGAATTCATCATAACCAATGTTTTTGTATTTGAAGTTAATAAGTTTTTTAGACTCAGACTCAGAGTCAGATTCAGTTTATTGTTACATCAACTTAATAAACATGAGTATACGCGCATTACATTTTTATAAACATAACACAGGCAGTTGATGTGAAATGGAGACCCACTGAAGACAAATATTTTTTTAAGTCCATCTGTTTATGATATTCAGTTGATTAAAATTTTATAAGTATAGTATAGACATTGTTCTTCATAAAAATCTGTGTGCTAAATATGGAACCTGTGGAGTGTTGTGCACACTTTATGTATTCTGACACTTTCTTTATCTCACAGGGAGTCATATGCCACCAAGGAGGGGTGTGTTTTCATCACAAGACCTGTGTGGGAAATTGTTCTTCACCAACTTCCTGCGTTCATATCAAAGGTAGGGACTTTTCTAATCACTGACAGTCTGTATTTGGAAAGTAAAGTGAGGTATAATTATATAATGAGTGAACACCATGTGGGTGTTAGGCTAAACATAGAAAAAATGGTACACAAAAAAGATTCCCTACTTTTTTCAGAGACATATCGTTCGATTGAAGCGCAGTATAACCAAATGTGCAATGCTTGGGGCAAGTTGTCACATTTTCACAGAAATGACTTTGAGCTATCAAATGACCTCCAAGGAAACACGTGGTTGATAAATCAGAACGAAAGCTGAACAAAAAGTTAAAAACTATCTCGAGACTTATAAAAATGTTACATGTTTGGAAGTTTTCTGAGAACCTGAACCTGGAGACCTCTCAGAGGCTGTAAAAATTGAAAAAGCTTGAATTGATACCATTTATCACACATTTGCTGCCACCGAATTTCTCACTCAATGCAACATTTTTCTTACATCAATAGGTTAGAATCACTCTTTAATTAATATGCAAAAATTGAAATGTCAAAGGTTATATGAGATACGTTACCAACCGACATAGAAACACAAGCAGTGTCACTGACATGATGTACGAGCAGCTACCTTATATAATAATAATATATCTACGACTACAGCTACAAGGAAACAGCACCATCAGACATTCAGACTACCACACACTATAGCAAGACTGTCTACAAGTGAACTGCTCTTGCATTGCCACAGATCAGAACATATGCTGTCTTGTGTTGCCATCTAGTGACTAGTGTTCTATTCAGCGAGCTTCTGCGAGCGTCCACCTACTTTCGACCAGAGGAACACACACAATTTTGTCTGGAAGACACCGGGGCTGTTTCTGAGTGTGCTGATGGCCTTGTCTACTTCCTCAGAGAATGTGATTGCCGAGTCTGACTCTGGTATACATCAATGTTGGATAGAAATTTTGTGAATGTGCAATGAAATTGGAACTATTTCTTGGGACAGAAATGCTGTAGCATAGGATATCAACTTTTGTTCCAGGTGGCAGCAGCATGCAGTTCTCAGTTTCACCAGACTGATAGCAAGAACTGTTACAAGCAGTTGAGTGGCCAAGTGGCTTAGGTGCCCGTCTGAAGGTCTTTGCATGCATTGGGTTCAAACCCCGGGTGGGGAACCCAAAATTTTCAATGGACCTTCATGAGCGAAATCCCAGCTGGATTTCAGATGAGACGTTAAATTGGCGGCCCGTTGTATCAGTATATATGCTGGGCAAGTAAAAGATCCCTCACATGAGGTAGATGTGTAACATGTTGAGGACTCCCGCTCTCTCTCTCTAATGTTATCAATCAACCTTCGTGAGCACCCAGAACTGGCCTGGGCTGCACTTACCATACAGATAGATAGATAGATAGATAGATAGATAGATAGACATAGGCGTAGGAGGCAGGGGGGCTGGGGGGGCTGCAGCCCCCCAAAAATTTTGGGAAGTCAATTTTTCATGCATTTTCGGGCAGAAAATTTTAGAAGTTCTTATTTTTTGGGGCAATTTGGGCAATATTTTTCTGGCAGCCCCCCCCCCCCCCACCCCAAAATTAATTGACCTCCTACGCCTATGTAGATAGATAGATGGATGGATGGATGGATTGATTGATTGATTGATTGATTGATTGATTGATTGATTGATTGATTGATTGATTGATTCAGCATTTAGTTTTTACAGTGTAAAAAAGTCTAGAGTGAAGTAATGGACACGTGTTTTGCCTTTCAATCTGAACTGTCTGAGTGGGAGGAAAATTGGCTTCGTAATTGCCACAATTCCTTGAAGGAAGTTGACTAGACTTGAGGATGACTGCAAAATCCACTGACAGATAGAGAGCAAACTCATGACTTTTTTTAACTTTATGGAGTGACTTTGTTGTCTATGCAGAAAAGTATGCATATTCAGTGGCGGATCCAAGGGAGGCTAGGGTCCACCCCCTGGATTAATGAGTCTGAGATAAAAAAATAAATGAAGATGCATTTTGAAGAAAAATACAATAACAGGGCTGCATATGCCAAAGAACGCTCAGATCCGCGCCCCCGACAACCGTATCTGAATCTGCCACCACATATTCTTTATTCACATTATTTACAAGTTTAACATTATTACCAATCTGAGACAAAAAGATGTATAAAAGCCGTATATGGCAGGCCTATTACAAGAAACGTAAAAAGAGCCATATCATGTTTGTGAAGTTTGAGGACAATGACCTGCAAGTAAGTGGATTACTTGAGTGCAGCAATCTGTCAAATCCATCAGGGATGGGAAATATTCTCCTCCAATAATCCTTAGGTGGGGATTATATGATTGTATATTTCTTGTGCAACAATGTCAAAACACATACGCAAAAAATGTATCACGCCCTAAATGACCTACCACCAACACTTCCTCAGTACTAAGTTTACTCTGACTGACAACAGTCTGCTGTAAGCAGGCGAGCGAGCGCTGACGCTCGCAACTGAAGCAGGCTACTGTAGCCTGAAGTTTACTAAGGACAAATAATTATGCCAATAAGGTAATTATTACTATTTGTCCTTGATAGGCAACCTTCTCAGACTTCAATGTTGTGTACCGATCAGAAGTTGTTTGTACCAATCAGAACCTTCGTTGTTGTGCACCGATTAGAACCTTCGAGTTAAAATAAGTACAGCATATCTGAATTTTATGAAGAATTTAATAAATTTCCTGCTCACTACTTGCTCACTACCACACTTATGGACATGAAGCAGTACAAACAAGCAACTTCAACTTTCATGTTCACGAACAAGCCAAAAGACAGGAAGGCTTCTGAGTTTATCAGTATCCTAGATATGTTTGTACAGCATGTCTCCTCTCCAACACACAAAAAAGGCAACACATTAATTAGACAAGCAGCTCACAACTCTGGACACACTATTAAATGGTCAGAAATCTCTTAATCAACAAATGAGTATCACAAACCACAATACATTCTTTTAAAAACAATTTGCACCTGCAAATCAAAACTACCTTTCTACCTTATACAACTCTTTGCGAATTGACGGTCCACTGGAAAAAATTATTTTCTTATTTTCAATTTGCAAACTGGCTCTGCCATGTCATTGACAGTTTTCTGTTGGTCTTCTGATCTTCCTATTTGATGAAGTACCTTAAGTCATTTAATTAGTTTGTTTATTAATTGTCACCTATTCTGGTAGATATGAAAAGCACTGAATCAACTCATTGGCTATAGCTGACATATACAAAGTATTTTTAAGCCAGTGACATCACACTACCAAGTTGAAGATTAATTTTGGTTTGGACCGCTAATCCACAAACAGCTCTAATTAGTTGTGGAGATAACTAACGACAGTTCCAGTTAGAACATATCAATATTTTTCCTTTGGACCTTTGCACAAGCATTTGTATTGGTAAGTTGTTGACATACTGTCACATGCATCTGTATGCATCTATATCTCAGTGTCTGTTTGCAGAAAAAATGTGTTCTATAACATATGAAAATGAAATGCAACTCAGATTGAAGTATGTAGACAATTTCCGGCCATCTTGTCTGTATAGAACTTGTGATAACTTAGAAAAGGCACTATTTTTAAAACTGCTATTTATGTATGTTCATTTTTCATTATATTGTAAGTGCCTACGTTGTGCAAATAAAGTATCCTATCCTATCCTATCCTAACTCTTTATACTCTATTTCAGCCTTGAGCCAATGCGATGTCTTGAAAGAGCCTGGTTCCTGCAATTCTGCTATTTCAAGATGGTTCCTTGACCCAGCTTCAGGACAATGCGGTTCCTTTGCCTACACAGGTTGCGGAGGGAATTTAAACAACTTCAACAGCAGGCAGGAATGTGAACTGGCTTGTGTTGGTAAAAGCTTTATTATTCCCCTAGAATATATTACACTCACCTTTGGAATTTGTCAATTCATGTATTGTGATAAAATGACACCAACAACAATTTCTTCAAATATTAGAAGTCGCTTGTTTATTGTTGTAATTCTATTGTACTTACGCTGAATGTTGACCGTTGAGTCATTGTTCATGCACATCACAACTTTTGATGCATGTGGAATTACTTTTATTTGTCTCATTGAAAAAACCTCTTCCAAAATCAGAATATCTAAATTTCAAATTATGAAAACTGCTACAATTATCCTCTGGATATATATAGCATACTAAGCTATTGAAAAACACCATATTTCGATGAAAGTCATTAATTCAGTGAAACATACGTATCCATCCATTGCAATTATTTCCATCCCTTCTCATTCACGGTTTTAATGATATATGTGGTAAACTGAAACATATATATGTGGATATAATTGAAGATGTCTTCAATATTTTGAAAATGCCAATTAGCGTAATGGATCCGATATGTTTAAATATGCCTTATTCAGGTAAACACTAATGACTGTATCACAAACAAAATTACCAGATGTTTGTCCCCGAATGATCAGAACCAGAAATATTTGTGTTGTATTCAGCAAATAGTTCATTTCTTCTTTTTTTTCAGTGCCGAGGTCAATAAACTGTAAAGAATAACTCTTATCGAAGTATTTTTAAAACATCACAAGTTCAAGTTTATGATTAAAATCTGGGTAGCTAGACTCATAAATCCTTCAATACAAAGATTACAAAGATTTATTTAGACTCTGTTTCAACATTAGCCACTGGCTATTGGGATGGAGTATCTATGTACAGCAGTGGACGAAAGTTTAGGCCGCATCAATATTTTGTCAATAAAAGGGAAAATAGGCGCTCAGCTGAAAAATTTCTGCATGGATTTTATTGCCTATGTATCATGGAAGTTCTACAATAGAGAAAACTTCATCTATTTGTATTACTTACTTGAATATATGTGGTAAACAAACATTTCAGATGGTCTCAACTTACGGTCTGATGCTGCTTACATCCACAAAGGCCCTTAATGGCATTTTTCAGCTGAGCACCTATTTTCCTTTATATTGACAAAATATTGATGCGGTTTAGACTTCCGTCCACTACTGTAGGTAACAAATAACAAATATATATGTATAATATGACAGAAATTTGACTAGTAATGAGGAGTCTGGCCGCTCACAAAAGTGGCCACCTTCACCAGCCACAGTCACTTCCAACCATAGAAATACATAGCACGGACATGAGGCTCTGGCAGATGTAGCAACCAAATCCACCATCTTGGAACTGCCCTGTATCCTGACACAATGTAACCGTGACGTCACCATTAACAGTGATGTCACTTATAAAAATGGCATGACGTCACATCATAATTAGTCTATTGTGACATCATGTCTCAGGTCAGTTCCAATATGGCGGATTTGGTGACATCATCTTGAGGTGGCTTCATGCAGCCTCATGTCCGTTTTATGTATTTCTATGCTTCCAACTCACTCCAGTAGAATTCCAGGACTGGGATTTGATCCTAAGTCCTTCGGACAGTGTCCGCTGCTATAACTATTAGGCCACGAGTACACATGTATTGAGTAAATTATAATATGTCGAAAAGAGCCTTATCCAGGATTATCAGCAAGGATGAATTGTCTGTGCATCTCAACAATTCACAAATAGACCTCTCAAATTGTTGAATTATTCGATAATTTTTAAAAAGCCACCGTCTAATTTTGTTTTCATAATAAAAATAGTTTTCAATTAACACTACATTGCAATTCAATTAAGACTACATTGCCTTCCAAATATTTCATTGCAGAAACCTCTCATCCGCAAATTGTCCATGTCTCTTTTGAGATGTTTCAACAATTCCACAAGGTTGAACATTTCGAGCAACCTGTGACCTATTCGCATTTGGTCAAGTAAGTAAACCTTCTCATGACTCCTGTACTCCACACAAGTTATACAATTTCCAACTATTAACAACTGTTTGAATCAAGCTCCTCTCTTCAGGGTATAAAATTAGAGAATTTTATACAGGACTTTTTACTTTGTGAACCATGGGTAACCTATCGGACAGTATCGGTGTACTTTTAAAGTGCTATTCACAAACATGCCACTTAATGAAGTAATGTAATTCAGAATAACAATAAAATATGTACTTACATGAATATGATGATGTCAAAGCATACAAATTTCAGTTCTGTTTGTTTAGGGGGAAACCATAAATCCATTAATTTCTGCAGGAAATTGGGGAATTTATTTTTTATTTTTGTGGCAGACAAAGTTTCTTCTGTCAGGATTTCTATTGACCCTGTCCATATCACCAAAAAGCTTAATGTTTTAGCCAAGGACCCCTTTGTTAAACAGTCATATGTTTCCCTACAGTAGGGTATAAGAATATGCTTGTCATGATCCCAGAATGTGCATCGATCAATCTGAAATTTGCCATGATTAACCTGAATATGTGCAGTGATCGAATTCACTACATTCTCACAATTACAGTGAACTCTATCAATCTCTAAGTTGATCCCATGCAGCAGGGCATTCTGACCTACCCTGACGTCAGGAAAACGTCTGTGACGTCCCCCTGAAGTCACATTAGGTCAAATTGCCCACAGGGATGGGCTTTGTAAGCGATCAATTTTGAGAAAGTGAATCAGTCTCAAATAAATTAAGTTATTTCTATATAATACTTACACTTAAAGCTTTTTTTTATAACACAGGACAGGTGTCAACTTCTCAATGCACAAGTCATTTTTACCTGTCTCTGTCAATTTTCCAGATAACCTTTGCCTACCTTGTAAATTGGTTGTCACAAAAATTTCAATATAAGCTCAGTTGTTGTTATCATGCCCAAGTAAATTTTATCATTAAAAGAACAAGCTCCACACCCAACCTAAACTCTACATTCTACATGCGGTTTTATTGCAATTTGTCACTTTGATATATATATATATATAAAATGAGGACTAGTTCACTGTGAAACATGCACTTTCTGGCGCATGAAAGCCGATGAAGTGTCATCTTCTCTACTTTCAACATGGGAAACATAGAGGCTGTTTGATTAGTCATGATCAAGAGAAAGCCATTTGACTTGTCATAACTGATTTTAGAATGAAAATCATATTTATAATCCTTTCATTTGCCTGTCACCAACAAGCCTCCTTAAATCAAATTAACATTGAAAGAATTGGGTATGATCACGACAAATCATCAGCATGATGACACATGGAATGCCATTTTCACAGTGCAACAGTCCACTCTTTTTCTATATCAAAGTGACAAACTAAAGTGATATCAGTGCTGCTGGCCCAGGAGGCACATGTTTCATGGCAGCAGAGTTAAATTAGAAACCTGGACTGTGCAGCAGCTTACATCCCGCACAGCAATCAAATTGTAGTTTACACATTGAAAAAAGTGTGTTGCATTTCGAATTACAATGCTTTCCTATAATTCCAGATCCCTTCAAGCCAACTTGACGCAGTGGCTTGAAATCTCTTCAAACATTTTGTCGAATATCCAGGTAAAGGTATTTTTAATATTCAAAATCATGTCTAATGACAATCATAGAATATTTGATTAGACATCAAATCTTCCTATAATTCCGTAATCCGGATTTTATCTAATAATTCATGAAGTGAAATGTAGCATGTTCAGAACTCTGATATAATGTGATAGTTCCAGACATCAAACGCTTTTCTTGCAGATGAAGGCATTTGCGCAAGAAACCAGAAGCGGCTTAAAATTGTCTTTTGCTCTCAGAAAAGATGAGGAAGGTTCATTTAGGGAAGCTGTCATGCTATTAGCAAATAAGGTGAGACAACATATCTCAAGAGTTATTGATTGACATTGATTGAAATGAAAAATAAACATGTATCCGATACTGTGTCAATGCTGAAAGTGAGTTTAAAGCTGGTTTTGTTTAACTGAATTCATGTTACAACATGACAAAAAAAATATTCCATTAAGCCGATTGCTAGATAAGTTATAGGAGTTTTGACCAGATGAAGATAACCCGTGCTAAGTGCTGATACAACCTGGTACCGGTTGTGATGTCCTACCTTGTGTTTCCAACGAGTCTTGCTTGTGAGTTTTGAGAACGGTCATTCGTGGCCTAGTTCAGGGGCGGACTGGTGGCATTTCGGGTCCCGTAGCAAAATAAGTCTGGGGGCCCCGTAGTTCCCACTTTCGGCTTTATTTCAAAAGCAAATTACAATAGCATCAGTTCTATTAGGATGGGGCCCAATGTGAGAGGCTTCTGTTCCCATTCAATTAAGCTGCTTCATCACAAAATCATAAACCTGATGGCAAAGTTTTGCTTTTCAGTTTTTGGGTCCTTGGAATTCATTCCAAGACCATTGTCGTCAGCTTCATTTCCTGTCAACAGGCAAAGTTGGTGTACACACAAAAGCATTTTACAGACAAAATTACAATCCCAACAGATGTGCCCATGTGATCAAGATGGTACTTATGCATCCCTGGATACAATATTGTGCTTCTCAGTGCTCAATTGTCTTTTATTCAACATATTTCTTCTGAGCTGTCAGCACTTCACACAAAAACTGGTTCTGAATACACACCAAGAATTGGACTGTGCTGCCCTCTTGTGCATACTGCACAGAATACCAAAGCTGCCTGCTGGTTCATTTCATAGGAAAGAAAACAAGCATCCTCGGATACAATGGCTGGTTAATCCTATGGGAAAGTAGAAGGTGTGGTTTGCAGCATGCGAGAGCGTCTGAGGCAAAAAATATGAGTGTAGGAACAGTGGAACTGGAGGTTGAGGTATAGTAGGGTGATGTCTGCGTGAACTAGATTCTCTTGACGTGAGGGTATAGCAATGAAGTATAGGTGCAACTTGCTGCAGTGAGCATTGCGCAAGTGTTTGAGTAGAGCGTGACAGCAGACACTAGTGTCTAACAGAGTCGCTGCCCATATAGAGCTATGGGCCGACAAATTAATAATGTGGAATACTTGTACCAAATTTCATAACTCTAAAATAAGCGGAATATTAAGGTCACAAATGGACAGTTCAAGAATGACAAAAGATGGCTGCCAGAAAGGCCTGCATCTTGAATTTATCGTCATGTTCCCAATCAATAACCACAGGCGTACACCTGAACCAAATTTTATAACTCTTAAGTGAAATATTAAAGTCACATTTGGCAGTCCAGGAATGAAGAAAGATGGCTGCTAAAATGCACGCTATCTCAGTTGTCTCGACAGGTAGGCTACTCATTCTTCTGCTTTCACCCCTAGCATATAACTAGCAAAACTAGCAAAAAAAAATTTTTTTTGCGAGGACACCCCCCGACGTGACCTCCCCCCCGGGACTTGTAAAATATAAAATTTTAAAATAACCTCCTTCCGAGGAGAGCCCCAGCCGAAATATAACTAGCAAAAATAAAAATTTCTGCAAGTACCCCCCCCCGGATGTGACTCTCCCCCCCCGGATGTGACTCCCCCCCCCGGGCCTTGTATAGAATATAAAATTTAATACCTCCCGAGGTGACCCCAGCCTATCTAGCAGAAATAAATTTTTTTTTTTACCGAGTACTCCCCCCCCCCGAGGTGACCCCCTCGGGACTTGTAAAATCCTAAATTTTTTAAATACCTCCCTCCGAGGTGGCCAACCTAGAAACATAACTAGCAAAAAAAAAATTTCTGCAAGCTCCCACCGGATGTGACCCCCCCCCCGGGCCTTGTATAGAATAGAAAATTTAATACCTCCCCCGAGGTGACCTCAGTCTAGCAATATATCTAGCAGAAAAAAAAAATTTTTTTTGCAAGTATCCCCCCCGAGGTGACCCCCCTCGGGACTTGTAAAATCCAAAATTTTTTAATTACCACCCTCCGAGGTGACCCCTAGTCTAGAAATATAACCAGCAAAAAAAATTATTACTGCAAGTACCCCCCTGGAAATGTCCTCCCCCCCCTCGGGCCTTGCACAGAATATAAAATTTAATACCTCCCCCGAGGTGACCCCAGCCTGGCAATATATATATAACAGGCAGAAATTTTTTTTTTTTTTGCGAGTACCCCCCCGAGGTGACCCTCCTCGGGACTTGTAAAATCTAAAAATTTTTAAATTACCTCCCTCAGAGGTGACCCCAAGCCTAGAGATATCACTAGCAAAAAAAAAAATTTCTGCAAGTACCCCCCCGGATGTGACCCCCCCCCCCCGGGGCCTTGTATAGAATATAAAATTTAATACCTCCCCCGAGGTGACCCAAGTCTGGCAATATAACAGGCAGAAAATTTTTTTTTTGCGAGTACCCCCCCCCCCCGAGGTGACCCCCCTCGGGACTTTTAAAATCTAAAATTTTTAAAATTACCTCCCTCCGAGGTGACCCCCAGCCTAGAAGTATAACTAGCAAAAAAAATAATTTCTGCAAGTACCCCCCTGGATGTGTCCTCCCCCCCCCCAGGCCTTGCATTCTACATGTCTCCCTATTGGCTGAAATGGCCACTCCCACCAAGTCCCTCATTCTCATTGGCTCTAAATGGCCACACCCCCAAAAATTAAAAATTTTTAAGTACTGCCACAGTTTCAACCGAACAACTGTCAACCCATTACACCTTGCCTAATGCTGTCAAATTAGCCAACTAAGATTGCTTCTAACCAGCAATTACCACAAACACAAACTCAACGCATGATGGCCAAAAATGCATACCTGTCATTATGCGCCACACCTCCAAATATCGACCACACCCCCAAAACCCATTATTAAAAAGGCTAGAGAATTCTCCAGAATTCTCCAGCCAAAAAAGTAACTTTCTTATAACATACCATTTTCCCAATTGTAGCTTCTATAGTTTTGTTAAATTTATATCTTCATAGGGATTTAATGTCAAAGTCTTTAAATTTTAGTTGGGAGTCTTGTTCACTAATGTCTTTTCATATTATAATAGAGGAAAATGCCATTTAACATGTCATTTAATCTTTCCCTTTCTCATACCTAACTTGATTACTTGAAAGATTGCTGGTACAATATTGAAGAGGCCCAAATTGTGGAAATGATCAAGGACCCAATGCACGCATTGCATGCTATTTTTTTAAATACATTTTCTTTTTTTTTTTACATCCAGAACGGGCCCCCTTCAGTGGGTGTGCCCGTGGCAGCTGCCACTCTGCCACATTGGCCAGTCCATCCCTGGCCTAGTTAACGAGAGTCGAGAATTTCTCGATAAATCTAGGACATTGTCCATCCATAGCCCTGTGATATACCAACACAGACTTTTTAAAATCACACAATGGATCAACTATTGCTTACTTTTTTTAATTGATTTTGGTGAAGATCTGTGCAGCAGATAAACCATCAACTTTACTCCAAGTATCAAGTTATTTGAGTATCCTCCATCGCAAATGAATGGTTTGTTAGTATAACTATATTTAGCTTCGCTGAGAAGCTATTGTGGTTCCTGGCACTTCAGCATGTGCGTTAGTGTGTATGTGAGTTGCCTCCTGCAAAAACTACTGGATGGATTTTGATTTCCTTTGGCATGATGTGTTCATTTGTACTACACAAGACCTGATTAAATTTTGGTGACAATTGGACCTTTTTTGGGCTCACAGTTAAAGAAATCTGAAAAATGCCTCTACAGTGCAGTTGGTAATGGTTGGTACTGCATGCACTATCATTGCACTAGCAGCCAAGAGGTCATATGTTTCTACATTGTTTCTGCAAAAACGGCCATTAAACGTCCTTAGAAGGTGCCATGATGATGCAAGAACATTCAAGCCTTCATATATAAGTAGAAGTCTTAATCAACTTTTTAGGGGGGGGGGCTGACCAGAAGATCTTTGGGGGGGCTATGGCTTTTTGGTGAAAACAAAAAAAATTGTTTCCCACTTGACACTGAAAAAAAATTTTCCAGCACATGAAAAAAATTGCAGCTAACTATCGACTGGTCGGCCCCTTTGCGTGCAGCATCTTGCAGCAGTCAAAGTATAGCGAAGCTTTGTGCTCTCCGAGCGCCCATTCTAGTTCTATTTGGTACTTCTAGGTCAGAAACAGGCTGATCACCATACCAACTGGGCCATCTTCATTGTTGGTAGCTGATTACAACTCTTTCCATCTTGATTTTGAACCCGCAACCTCATCCAACAACAGTGTCACTTTCATTGTTTGTTTTGTGGCTGGAGCGTTGTTTATCATCTCCCTGTCTGTTGCTGTGGTAAGTAGTTGTATTTGTTTTATATCAATTTCAATAATAAGTGGTAGTTGTTTTGTATTGAGATGCGATGGCCTGGTGGATAAGGAACTTGCTTGGTAACTGAGATGTTGCAGGATCGACTCCCAGCCATGGCACGGAGGAACGGAATACATCCTCCATAACTCTTTGCTTCACTTCACCCAGGTGTAAATGGATTCTTGGCTATAGGCAGTGATGGTGATGGTAGCAACTTGGTTTTGTGGCTCTGGGAATCCCTGTGGAGAAAGGCTCATGCTTGAACAGGCCTGCCTAGCGTGTAATTGCTTTGGAAATTCTATATATTGAGACAGACTTCATCTGTGTCGCGGACTATAAAAATGTCTACTTTTGCACAATTGTGTGTTTATTAGACCTGCATTACTCATGTTATTACGAAGAGGCACTCCATTTCACACGCCCCTCAATCTCTTCCCTGCAAGCCTGCCCTTTCCAATGCTCTTCATTACAATATAAACACTCAGTGGGAAATTAGTGAGGATGGGAGACTGTTGTATCAGGGGAAGAGATTCAGCCGCCTGTGCTCCATTTGGTCATTCAATATGAAGTAAACTGATCATTTAAAAACATTGTAATTGTGCATTATTATATAAATTAAATGAGAAAATTATATCAGCAGAAATGAGGCCACCCAGTTTTTAGTTTGATTCTATGATGAATTGTATTTAACATTCACAGCACAGGCCTCAGCCTTGAAAATTTACAATCATCTTCCTTGTATTACACATTAAAATTTGCAATTTAATGGAAGTAGGTTATCATACTCAATTTCCAGATTGCCAAATAAAAGATGATCCTTATAATTATTTATTATCTCTGCAGATTGTCTGTTCACGTCGCCGGAAAGGTTTTACTCTTCATGAAGAAACGTAATTGAAGTGATACCAACTTTTCAACTCCTGAAGAAAAATCATTTCCTGTTTTAATTTTTACACTTTTTCCAATTTTGTACATAAATTTTAACAAGTCCAAATGTAATAAAGCCATTATTTGTATTTTACAGTGTTATTTTAATCCTGCTTTAGCTGCCTGTGTAAGTGGTAATTTAGTGGATATTTTATTCTAAATGTTGGTCATTTGTAGTATGGGGGCACCTCACTATTAAGACCAGCCAAGATGGTCTTAATAAGTCTGTCTCCATATGGGGATTACAACAGGTATTATCGGTAGGTGGCACTACGATAAGGGGGTAGGGCTATTTTTGTCTTTGGGGAAGCCCACCAAATGACATATTATCTGGTTTGTTTGCAAAGTAAGTGAAATCCTGTGACCAACAGTTAATAATAATCTTGTTGTTAACATGTTACAATACCCAATCTGTATGATAACAACACACTTTTCTGTTGAACTCCTGTTTTGAGAACATAATCAATACAGTGTAGCTGACCCAAACAATCAAACATTCAACAAACACACACATTAAGTTAGACTCTTTGGCTTGGTCAACAACACCAATCACCTTGTTGAAAGGCAAAGGGGATTCCATCAGAGCTCATATTGCTTGGAGACACAACCTGTACATAAATTCAGAACTACAAATGGAGACAGACCTATTGTCAAAGTAGTCTTAATTCTGAATCATCAATGTTTCAAGTCTGACGTCACCATGGTCAGAAATTTAAAAAGAGAATATGTTTGGAAAAAAGGTGACTTTATGTAGGCATAGCATAACTCTTCACTTAACCAACAGAGGAAACAAAAGTGACACAATATTTCAATTTTGCTTCATAGCATACTTGTTATGTATGTAAAGGATATTTCAATGGTGTTACTTCTTGTGGAGATATTGTGAAAAAGTACAGTTGCTTAAAAATTGGGAATGCAGTATACATGACATTCGTTGGTGTGGGAAGGATTGCGTAGCGATTGCAATTCGCTCTCGCTTGCCGCTCTATAAATCACAACAGATAATAATCATGCTCCCAAAGTAATATTGTGCTGCCTGTTTTGTGAGCATGGAATATATTTATAATACAAAATAACAGATTTTTGACTACATTTTAATCCAGTGTAAGTGAATCATATCAAAGTTCAAAATCGTACCTGGATTACTATATTATCTTATTGCAATAATACAATTATCGACAATTATTATGTCCATAGAGTAGGTCGGGGCAAGAAGTCCGAGTTAGGTATCAAGTCAACTAGTAACCATGCCAACTGGTAACCAAACCAACTGGTAACCAACCAACTAGTAACCAACCAACTGGTAACCAAAAACCCTACCAACTGGTAACCATCCTTTTTTTGTGGGTTACCAAGTCGTAACGATGCATTTAAATTTAATTTCATGGCCATACCAACTGGTAACCACCAAATTCTTGCCAACTACCAAGTCGTAACCAAAACTAAATAAGACTTTAACCCAAGAGATCTCCGTAAATTTTATAAATAAATGATAAGATGTGTTTATTTAGGGATATATTATCCAAATATAAATTATATAATTCTAAATATTTAGAATTACAATGATAAAATAGCTGAAATACTGATAATTATGATTTGGTTACGAGTTGGTTCATTCTAATTTTCCCTGGTTACCAGTTGGCAAGAGTCACTGGTTACGAGTTGGTATACAACTTTTTTTTTTTGGTTACTACTTGGCCATGGCCCATTGATTACTAAATGCCATGGTTACTACTTGGTTGGGAAAAATGAAAAATGGTTACGAGTTGGTTTGGTTACCACTTGGCATGGTTACTAGTTGACCTGTATTCCCGAGTTAGGTGAAAGACCCCCCCAGGGTTATATCTAAACTGACATTTTGGGTGCATTTTCTTATTGATAGGATTGAAGCTAGAAACAGCACCAAACCACAGTAGAAATTAAAGGAAAAAAAATATGCATGGTTTTTGTAACATTGAGTCATGCTTCACTTTATGACAATCATATAAATATGATTTGGATCATGTTTTTTGCATTTTAGTCCAAAATAAAATATGGCCCAACAATGGTATGGGGCATGAGGCCCTCTTCACTGGGGTCTCAGTGCTGCTCCAGGAACCATTAATAATGTGTAATTTACCTTAAATCTTGATAGAATAGCTTATTATTATAGTTTTCATAGCTATGTGTTTTTTTTGAAAACTTCGTTTTGCAGTTAAACCGTGACATCATCGGGTATCTGTCAATGTGATTGGTCTGATCTTCAATCTGTGACATATCAGTTCAGAGTTTGACATCACAGTTTTTGACAAAGGAATGTAAAACTGCCAGGCAATGTTACTATATATGTGTACAACCACAACAAACAACGCATGTCTAAGCTGAGTGGTCTGTTTGGTTCAGTTATAGTTCATTGAAGCATCTTTCAGCCATAGCAAGCTAAACAGTGAAACATTCATGTGTCAATGCACTTCATCAGTTTCCTGAAATCTGTGCTTGTAATAAATGAAATCATTCAACTTAATCTCTGACATCACAGTTTTGGAATGAAGCAAATTGCAAACTTGAAAAACACGTAGCTATGAAAACGATAATAAAATAGAAAAAATTTGGCCAGAATTAAAAAAGGGCAAAACATATTAAAAAATAAAAGTATGAAATTCAGAATTTCAGAAAAAGTAAATAGAATGCCTTAAAAATGATAGAAGAACCCCAAGAAATAACTTTTAAGCTGAATGGTCTCACAAAAAAAATTGCCATAGGATTATAATAGGGGGGCTTCTTGCCTGATGGGTGGGGTAAGAAGGCCATTTGCAATTTTTTTACAAAAATGGCTGTAACTCCTTTATTAAAATTGGTAGACATCTGTTTCACTAGTTATAAGTAGAGTCAAGAGATCCCTTCCTGACAGCATAAGCATTCAAATAATTGATCATAAAAAGTAGGTCAAATCACACCTCGAAGTTAAGGGGGGCTGCATGCCCCGCGCTACTCTATCCAAGCTTGATACTTAATCTCTTAATTATTTTACGCTAAATGTAATTGACACAATGATCCTTCCAATGTACCTCATATAGAATGCCAACTAAGCACATTTCTTTATTTTGGCGCTTGAAAATAAAAATAGATCATTTACAGAAATTTGATGAGTTCTGATGCAGGTGTAATTGGGAAATGGCATGACAAGAGGAGGAGACAGTAGCTTATTTGGAAGGAGGTAGCAAATCATCCTGTCCAAAACATTTTGTGCATCAATGAAGGCATCACCAAGGCATTAGATTGTGGTGTATTTGGAGGAGGATGAACATGCAAGCTAATTGACGTGTTAAATTTGCACACACTAAAAACGAATGAGAAGACTTCTCAGTGTTGCCAAGCAATTTCTTTAATTTCTTGAATAATTTTGATTTCATTTCAGTTGTCACCCAGCATTGTTCAAAAAAGGAATAAGGAACTTCCTTTTTAAAACAAAACATTCAACTGGTTATCTCAGGCACCCGGGTTCAATCCCCATTCGAGGAAACTATATTACACTGTAATAGCAGTTGTGTCACATTTTGTATTCCTTATGACATTATTAGCTGAGGTTAAAGAGACACAGCTAATTTTACAGTAAGACATGATATTGAAAAAAGTGCACCTCGAATCACAAAAAAGGTACCTGTCTGTCTGTTCAAGCATGCTCAGTGTATAAATCCTGGACGTAGAGCCTATCATCCATCGCCAATATGTTAAAAACATTAATCAGAAATTTAGAACTAGCTGAAAAAAGTATGTGCGTTGAAACTAACAAAGATCGATCATCAAAACAAGAAAGCTTGGAGAGCTCTATCTATCCTTGGAGAAACTAGGCCCCAATGCAAGCTTGGGGAAATTAGTCAAATTTGAAGTTTAAGATGTCATGTTTTTTTAAAATAATTTATATCATTAATTGAGATCAATGAGTACCATGCATAAATCTCATCCTGTTCATCAAAATTTTCCTTTTCACACTGATATTGGATTATTTTATCGTATCAGTAGGCCTAATCTAAATTGTAAGGCTGCCATCAAACCAAGCAACCGCAATTCAATGTGACTCAAACATAGATTGGGTTACCCTCAGTCATCCCACCCCATGCAAGTCTCTGACTAAAGAACTTTCTATTGCCAGGAAACATTGTAAATGGTCACATGTCACAAGGTCATACAATTTGCGTTACATGGCGGTTTTGGACCAAAAATTGTTTTCTTCAAAAATGACTAAAATAGACTAAGGACAACCAATTAAAACCAAAATTAACCACGATTATGCAATAATTAGGTCTGTATATGGCATAAACAAATTGTTTCACCACACAAATCAATGTAAAATCCAGATTTCAAATGCATTTTTCTCGAAAACTACTTCATTCCACTAAAGCTGCTGTAAAATACAAAGTATTCCATGTATCACCATGAAATTGTCACTGAAGTAGGCCAAGATGATGATTTTACTGATTTGAGCAGTGAAAAGAAGTATCTCACCTCAATAACCTAATACATAGATCCACAAAGTTATGATACAGCAACCCGCAAAGAAAGTTTTCAAGCATCATATCATGATATGTATAACAAAGCCAGAAGCCTGAGTTCATCTTAAAATCTCAAGTAAAAGGTATCAAAACGTTACCAATATACCTGAGAACTAATTCAATTAACGTCTCACTTCAATAATTATCAAAAATTCATGTGACATCTCACATACATATCTCCAGTCGCAATTTTTGTGCAGTGATAAAAAATCAATATCTCGATTGAGTATGTAATTTCAGAGCAATCCTTATATTTTAACAGAAATTCCTGCCCTTATTCATGATATGAGGGCACAAAAGTAGATTATGATTTATTTATAAGTTTGATCACTTTTTGGTCATTTTGAAGTCCAGTACATTGCTATGAAGCCAGCATAATTTTCAGGGTTTTTCAGAGCATCACAGAAGTCACAAAATCATTGCAAACCTAACCATATTTTATACCATAGTAAACCCTGATTTATGAGCATTTGGAAAATAGCACTTTCCACATTGTATGATTTTACTGGTTGAAGTTCTGATGGTTTGAAACTCATAACCCCTCTCCAATTTGACTGTTTTTTACAGGTGTTACAAAAGTTTCAGGGTAAACTGGACAAGCTCTACAGCAAGTGGTTTAAATGCACACAAAATCTGAGATATGCAATTGAAAGTAGAACTCATGAGCATTTATTTGATATATGTTTGAAGTTTCTAGCTTCAATATTAAAAGTTTCAGACTGAATTTAAAAAAACACGTTGATTTTTTTTGCCAAGCGGGACAGGTTGACGTAGCTTTGCATTAAAGGCACAAAATTTGTTTGTCTATGCACTCAATCTACACAGGAAAAATAAATTTTGGCATAGTCCTGTAAAATGGCTAATTTTACAGTATTTTTGACTCACTGCATTAAATGCTCCTGAGAAACCTGAAACACAAAAAATTAGCAATTTTACAACGGAGTAAGAACCAAAAACTATTTTCATCTATTTAATTTGTTGTGAAGGACTTATTCATTCATGACGGCGTAGACAGCAAATGAACATGAGAAGCTTTGTCCTTACTTCTTGGCTATGTAATAAATAGTCTGATTGACATTTGAGATAATTTGCCCCACTGGAGAATTGAAACCCCCAGACTGTTTGTTGAGGTGAGAAACTAAGTGGAGTTTAGCACTGTTCAATCTTACTGTATATCAGTGATATTGCCATTAAAGTGGACAGTTTTCGCTTAAAATCACATTAAAATACTTAAATATTGGTAATATCACCATAAAAACTATTTTTAGGGTTTAAGAATACATCTTTTATATTTCCAGATTTACAAGCACTGACATTTTGCATGATCTGTACTGTTACAATGATAAGATTATGAATAGAAACATGTATACCTGACGAAAATCGCTAAAAACGCTTAATTTTAACCCTGTTATCTTCAGAGCTCTTGAGAGACCTTTAAACATCAATATTTTTTCTTGAAATTTGACATGGACACCATGAAATACCAGGTAGTGGGATATTTAAAACTTTTTTTGGAATAAAGCACCCTACTGAAGTTTTTCAGGATAAGGGAACTTAGCTGGCAACTAAGACACTAAGGCCCCTAATGCTTGGTGGAGGTTCCTTAGAGGGATTACAGAACTGTTTTTCTCAGCTTTTATATAATTTCATTGCAAAGTTTCTGTGTTTGTCATAATATTGAGATTAAATATAAATATCCTAATGTGTGAAATAAACAAAGACCACATTGTGTGAAAGCATAGACTGCACTTGAGCAAACCCACAATGCAATATGACAAGGTTTACATGCATTACAGCAAATATGAGCATTTAAACCTTCGGCAAAGCTTTAAATTACGAACACAAAAATCAAACTTAATCGATCCATATAAGACCATAAAATATGCATTGTTAAACCGAGGTCTTCTGTTAACACCGTGAATTTGGTGTTTGCATCCTCCTTCTTCAAACATGTACATTAACATAAATATTGTGGATTGGATATTTCTAACATTTGTCAGTGGGGTCTGGTACATGTGCAGTTGTGTATTATTCAAATTTTTCCTAAAAAAAAAGGAGGGGAGACTCAGGTAAGTTGTGTCGTTTTTGCCTTGGGGTGATTTTCTATTTAAAAAAGAGTTCTAGGTTGCACATCTGAACCCTGTGTTGCTGTAAGGTTTATCACTGGATTAGTCATGTTGGTTGATCCCCTTTTTTTAAACTTACATTGTATTTTACCCTTTTTTCTCATATTTTAATCATTCATATAATATTTGCAGCATATAACTGGGTTGTTATGGTATCTTATATTGACACAATTTATTGGTTGTCTAAATGTATCATATCATGCCACCAGTCACTCCAAAATTGGTTTTGGGACAATGTCACTCAAATTACAGCTTAAGTGTTACTCACAATTCTGACAACATGTCAGTTAAACATGTTAAATTATAAGTTACATGGGGCAGGAGACATTCATGTCGCTAATTCAGCACTGGCCAATTGTAGGTTTTATCTATAAATTTTGAGTACAGAATTTTCACAATCAAAAATGATGTTTTTGTCTGGTGCAGCTGAGACTGAGCCAGGGCCCACAGCATCAGAATATGACCATCAATGGAGGCAGGTCTCGAACCTCCAACACTAGCTTCATGTATCAAATTAGGGAATCATCTGCCTGATTTAGTTTCAAATTAACGATGGTTTACAGTACAATTTATTTTTTTTTGGTGTTGGAAGATTATCTATCTCATTGATAATTTTATTCAATTCAAACCAAAATTATTGATTTAAAGGCACTGAAAATCAAATAATAATGTTTTGGTCTAGACCCCACCACCTCATCCAACATCCTTCCAATAAACAGTTTGATTGTACATATCTGAAACTTTGGCATGTATATCAAGGTATTTTCTTTCAGAAAAATTGATGGCACATGCTCCATCACGTTGTTCCAGCAACAGAACTGTGCAGTCATGGGTTTGCTGCTGCGCTTCTTGATTTGTCAGTTTTATCAAGATTATGTATGTGTTGGTAAAACAATGCAAGTCAGTTAACTGGTGTGTTTTCCTCAGTATGGGCTTGATGAACCAATGCGAAATGAAATCTGCAAAGTTTGTCAAACAAAGGATTTTCACCTTAGGCATTCTCACTTCTGTAATCCTTCTAAGGGGACATTCTTAGTAGATTTCATGCTCTGCAAGTGGATGGAACTAACATAAGTACCCATAAGTACTTATGTTTGGCTGTTAGTGGATTCTTAGGTGCCTTACAGTTGTCATAAGTAGCCAAATGTGCTATAAGGACCCATTTAAGGGGCCATGGCTACTAGTGTTAGTACCTAAGTAGCTCATAAGTGGGTGTTTCATGTCTTAGTAACCAGCTTAGTTCCCTTATCCTGAAAAACTTCACTAGATATGTGCTTGTAATCATCACATAAACGTAAAATTTCTCAAATTGTACGACATCACGACACACGACCAAATTTGACTTTTGAGTTAGCTTAAATGATTGAGTGAGATAGCTGCATAATTCCTTTGAGCTAACACAACTCCTTATTGTTTAGCAAACATCAAAAGGACCGATTCATCACAAACTCGAGTTGTTGTCATCAAATTTTCAGGGTATTATAACTGCCCAACATGCTTTAATTGGTTGTGAAACTATCTGTGTCATGCTAAAGTATATTGCCACATACGTGTAAAGACAGGGTCTCTCAATCAATGCAGTCAGTCATTTTATGCATGTTAATTTGAAGGCAAATCGGATCTTTTGATTTAATCTGTAAGTTATGACAATGGAAAGATTATTATAAATCAAAACAGCGAGCTATGTTAGCTCTTGAAAATTAATTGTGCAATCATCTCACTCAATCATTCTAAAAGCTCGCTCAAAATAGCAAATTTTACAGTGAACCTTACACGAGCTACAAGCATCTGTTTGGCTTTATGGGGACCATATACTTCTATTAGATCT
The DNA here is from genome assembly GCA_026936325.1 of Platynereis dumerilii. Lineage (NCBI taxonomy): Eukaryota > Metazoa > Annelida > Polychaeta > Phyllodocida > Nereididae > Platynereis > Platynereis dumerilii. Next base: position 25,630,151 of record JAPTHN010000011.1, read on the forward strand.
GTCATCTCTGTGCAGTTTTCACCCTTGGGTACTGCAAAGATTGGGAAGGAACACAATTTGACCATCAACGGCTCATCATGTGACACCAGCCACGATACCAGCCATGGCATACCATGACACAGCTCATCCCCCATACATCAAATGAGGCAGAGTAATCTCTTCAGAGTCAGGCACACCAAGATAATGGTTAAAAACTTCCAGAGCGTCAAAAACAAGAAGGCAGAATTCCACTACCTACTAGACTCTGCTGACCCTGACATCATCATTGGTACAGAAACCTGGCTACGACAAGATATCAAAAGTGCAGAAATTTTCCCATCATCCTACAAGGTATACAGAAAGGACAGGAAAGATGGTTATGGAGGGGTTCTCCTAGCTATCAAAGATGACATCATATAAAATAACAGATTTTTGACTACATTTTAATCCAGTGTAAGTGAATCATATCAAAGTTCAAAATCTTACATGGATTACCATTTTATCTTATTGCAATAATACAATTATCGACAATTATTATGTCTATATGCAAGCTTGATACTTAATCTCTTAATTATTTTACCCTAAATATAATTGACACAATTATCTTTCCAATGTACCACATATAGAATGCCAACCAAGCACATTTCCAAATTTTGGTACTTGAAAATAAAAATAGATCATTTACAGACATTTTATGAGTTCTGATGCAGATGTAATTGGGAAATGGCATGCCAAGAAGAGGAGACAATTGCTTATTTGGAAGGAGGTAGCAAATCATCCTGTCCAAAACATTTTATGCATCAATGAAGGCATCACCAAGGCATTAGATTGTGGTCTACTTGGAGGAGGATGAACATGCAAGCTAATTGACGTTTTAAATTTGAGAATTGCTTTCCCAAATGCACAGACCGAAAACAAATGAGAAGACTTCTCAGTGTTGCCAAGCAATTTCTTTAATTTCTTGAATAATTTTGATTTCATTTCAGTTGTCACCCAGCATTGTTCAAAAAAGGAATAAGGAACTTCCTTTTTAAAACAAAACATTCAACTGGTTCCATGGTCCCTGTCTGTCCGATCAAGCCTGCTCAGTGCATAAATCCAGGACGTAAAGCCTATCACCCATTGCCAGTATGCAAAAAACATTAATCAGAAATTTAGAACTAGCTGAAAAAAGTATGTGCGTTGAAACTAACAAAGATCGATCATCAAAACAAGAAAGCTTGGAGAGCTCTATCTATCCTTGGAGAAACTAGGCCCCAATGCAAGCTTGGGGAAATTAGTCAAATTTGAAGTTTAAGATGTCATGTTTTTTTAAAATAATTTATATCATTCAATTGTTTTAATGTGACTCAAACATAGATTGGGTTACCCTCAGTCATCCCACCCCATGCAAGTCTCTGACTAAAGAACTTTCTATTGCCAGGAAACATTGTAAAATTTGAATTTTGAGTTAGCTTAAATGATTGAGTGAGATGGCTGCATAATTCCTTTGAGTTAACACAACTTGTTATTGTTTAGCATTTGAACATCAAAAGGGGTGATTTGCGACAAAACTTGAGTTGTTGAAGTGAGACCTTCAAATTTTCAGGGTATTATAACTGCCCAACATGCTTTAATTGGTTGTGAAACTATCTGTGTCATGCTAAAGTATATTGCCACATACGTGTAAAGACAGGGTCTCTCAATCAATGCAGTCAGTCATTTTATGCATGCCAAATTGTCAATCTAAAGGCAAATCGGTCCTTTTGACTTCAGCTGTAAGTTATGACAATGGACAGATTATCATAACTTAAAACAACAAGCTATGTTAGCTCAAAGGAATTGTGCAATCATCTCACTAAATCATTTTAAAAGCTCACTCAAAATTCCAAATTTTACAGTGAAACTTACAGGAGCTGCACTAGCATCTGATTGGCTTTATGGGGGAAATAGAACTATTAGACCTGTCATCTCACTCTCGGATAATGCAGAGATTGGGATAGTCCAGTGGCTTAGGGGTAAAATCGTTACAAGTGTGATAAAAGCACCAAACTTCCCAGATATATTCTATAGGCCATTTCTGATGATTTCAGTCGAGGAGCCCTTTTGAAATATCATTATGTCAGAATTTAGGCCGATTTTTTGAAAACCGCGGAAAATATGCATTATTTTGCCTCCGTATCAAAGAAACAAACACTTTTATCCCTTTTTTTAGTCAAATTTCTTCCTATATATACATGTTATACATCAAAAGAAAGCTTAAGATCTCCTCTTTCCTAATAATTAATATATTTGATGGTTGGGTGAACTGATAGGTCACTAATTATTAATTAATCACCTCACGACGAGGAGCGTAACATGCTTAAAGGCCGAAAATAGCAAATCACTGTGCACTTGATTTCATGGCATATTTATCTTAAACTAATACATTTTTGACCATTAACAGTCTCAGAGTTCATGACACAACTTCTTAAAGACCAACCATGATGGTTTACACACCATGTATGAATGTTTATTGTGTGCGCGGACACGAGTAATTTTAATCAGTTGTTTTTGGACAGTGGTTCCAAACTGCAGCTTTCTTTCACAATTGTAATGTGGACAATCTCCTTTGCAGGAGCTTTGAATTACTTCCTGAAGGGATAAAGGTAGTTCAGAATTGTTATCCATACAGGGAGTTATTTATTTTCAGATAAATTTCCATGAAAACGCTTTGGGAGACGAGTAAAACCATTTTGGGACGATCACTAAAATTCCAAATTGCGTCGTGGATAAGGACTTGCTTTGTATATAGCAGAAGTGCATCCTCTAATTAAAAGTCACTATATTATATCTAATCACTGCAAATTCAAATGAAAGTGCTTCTTTAAAACAACACACTCACCTGGGTACATAGCATGTTTGTGTGACAGGACAGTGCCATTTGTGTGTTATGGTTAATGTACTTGGCCCGTTGTGTCACATAAACATGTACTGCAAATCTCCCCAGCTGTTGGAGGTAATGAGAATTTGCATCAAAGTGCTTCAAGGTTCATTGGCTTAACAAGTACACATATGATGTAGAAATTTCTTCGTCAAAATCATCCTTTGCTTGTCATGCGATGTGGACATCTTTCCCTTAGTCAAAATGTACTTAGAGAGTTGGGGCAAATAAGCTTTTGAAGTAACTGAAGTCCAGTGATATCAGACCTCCTTAATATATTTAGATAGATAGAATCTGATAGATAGATGGATAAATAATATGATAAGTGAAGTCTTCTAACCTCAGTTCTGGACACTTGCTTGAGTTGATTGATGAGATCGAGGAGAGGGAACAAGACTTGTTATTGTGGAATCCTCAACCTGTTACACATTTATCGCATGTGAGGGATTTTTACTTGCCTGGCACATTGGTCATCGAAATGGTATCCAGTGGGGATGTTGTTCCTCAAGCTCCACTGACAATGTTTATGATTCACCACTTTGGGTTTGAACTCAGGTAGGCAAACATTTCCAGTGGAGCAGACCCAGACTAACACCACTCAGCCATCAGCTGCTATTGATCTGCGGATATATGTTTTATGAAAGTGCATCCTCACACCAAAGAGCAACCTAAGTTGTTGCTCAGGATTACAACTATAGCTGTGTCCGCGTTGTGGACCAGTAGTATTTTGGCCATTAAGCATACCATGGATAAAGCACCAACGGATGTGGGTGATGTTGGTGACTGATTCCTATGGTTTCAACCTGTCATGAGAATGCTTTTTTCGGAGAAAGTGACCGAATCTTTCGTGAATTTAGAAACACAAACGAAAGCTAGTATCAACGTCTTCAACACAACTGTTATTGTCAGCACACATTTACCATTCAGGTTGTGGGAATCTTAGCTGCATGAGGGAAATAGGGAAGCGCGTGTGCAAGAGATTGTCATGCTGGTGCGGCCTTGCTGTAAAACCCTTCTTTAGGACACCCAGAATGAATTATTTCAGTTTCTCACTTTCAAGGTGACCAGCCATAAATTCTTTGTCATATCATCTGGTAAGAATGAAATGGTCTTTTGCAGCTATTTACATGATTCTCCGAAGCAGTCCAAGAACTTGGATGTAATATGTGTTGTGGTGAAGACATAAACTATCTTTCCTTCATCTTTCTATAGTGACCTGCTCCACCAAAATAAGTTCAAAGTAGGCAATCTACATTTCCTACAAATTAGGAAAATGTGTCACAGAGTCACATTTTCGTCTTTTTTCTATAATTCTCGTAAAAAAGACATTTTCTTGGAATATTTAGATTAATTTGTACCAGAAATTGATTTAAACTTATTTCTACAGGGTGTCATTCTTGATATTTTAAAGTCATTCATAGTAATGGCGTGAAATTCAAACACCATTTTCTCAAATAAAGATGTTTTGCAACATGATTATCTGGGATACCATGTCTCGGGATGGAATTCAGATATCAAAACATATGAGCCACCATTATGAAGCCAATTCCTGCAGTATAAAAGTCATTTTTAAAACTAAATTTGTTGGGAGGCTGACCTTGAGCTTGCAGGTCATACATATATTCAGGGAAGATTCTGTCACTGTCTCAAGCACAAGCATTCCCATACCAGGTTGAAACCATGAAATATCAGGCAGACATCAGGATTGTCGTATTCATCCTGAGGTTGTCCCCCATGCTCTTAATTTGAGCTAAAATACTTCTCGCCCTGCCAATGAGTGTCCATGCTTCTCCTCCTGCACTTGGACACAGATATAGTGATATAGTTGTAATCCTGAGCACCATCCTTTCTTGAGACTTTCACCAAATGCTAAACTTTGTGTTACTCCAAGATGTGGGAGGCCCTTTTATCACACTTAGAGTGTGTTACATCAATAACAAGCCTGCTGTGAAGGTGTTAGCCTGTGTGAGTTTAAACCCAAAGCACAGAATCTTAAATATTTTGATCGGAGCAAAATGCCACCAAGATATTCTTTGGATGAGATGTTACATTGGTGGCCTGTGTATCAGTGTCTGTGTTAGACAAGTAGAAGGTCCCTGTTACGGGGTAAGAGTTAGCCGGAGTCCTCAAATGGTACACACTATCTCATTAATCAACCCAATCAAGTGGCCGGAACATGGCTAAAGAGGCTGTACTTACTACTACATATGGATATTAAACTATGTATCTCTCCGTTTATCTCTCAATGGTTAGGAGATCTAGGATCCGTTGGACTTCAACAACAGTTACTATTTAAAACACTGACTTAGCTGCTATGCTATAAGTATACATACTGCCGAGGAAATAGAGAGAAGTCTGCATGGCAACCATCATCATAAAGCCTGTGACGATTTCAAAGAAGGAATTTCTATATCAGATGTGCTTGTTAAGCCAATGAACTTTGAAGCAATTTGATGCAAATTCTCATTACTTCCAACAGCTGGGGAGACTTGCAGTACATGTTTACGAGGGGCGTTCAGAAAGTTCGAGGCTTTTTTTTATATGGACACTTACTTTCAATCTAAAACTATGAAATTTTCACAAGGTAAAATTCAGCATATTTGGAATGGATTCCTAAAATTTCGGACAATTTGGACATTTCTAAGTCATTCTGTGGTTGCCATGGAAACTGAAAGTTCAGCTGGTCGGGGCAAGTAATACTGAAACCAAGAAAGCCAACAAATTGTGACTATGAGAGACTTCTCTCTATCACTTGTATTAGTGAGATTGGAAATATTTGACACAAGAAATATGATATTAGCTTCTAAATATACTTTTAAGCACACTAAATGTGTGTATTCTTACACTGAACCCATGCAGGAAAGCGCTTTTGCATGCCAGATTTAGCAAGGGAAATTCTGGCGGCAGGGGTGTGTTTCCCTGGCCACACATGGACTTGTGAAAGCATGGATTCACATGAACAAGAAACCAAAATGGGCAGCATTATCCATCCCAGCTATTCCCGTGACATGTTGCTTTACATAAGCCCTGGTTTTTCATTACTTAAGTTGATGGGGGCCAGAGTTTTAGGCACTGGAGGAGAAAAGGCTTTGGATGACCGAAATGCTTTCGCGGAACTTTGTTTGGAGGAATTCGAGGATCATTTATTTCAATGGGTCAGGTCTATGAATTAATGCTTTTGGTGAGCTTGGAAGTATTTTTAAAGGCTAATTTTATATTTGTTGTATCAAATATGGACAAAATCACTGATGCAAGTTATAGAGAGAGGTCTCTCACAGCCAAAATGTATCGGTTTTCTTGACTTCAGCATTACCTGCCCCGACCAGCTGAACTTTCGGTTTCCGTAGCAACCACAGAATGACTTAGAAATGTCCAAATTGTCCGAAATTTTGGGAATCCATTCCAAATATGCTGAATTTTACCCTGTGAAAATTTCATAGTTCTAGATTGAAAATAAGTGTCCATTTAAAAAAAAGCCTCGAACTTTCTGAACGCCCCTCGTATGTGACACAACGGGCCAAGTACATTAACCATAACACACAAATGGCACTGTCCTGTCACACAAACATGCTATGTACGCAGGTGAGTGTGTTGTTTTAAAGAAGCACTTTCATTTGAATTTGCAGTGATTTGATATAATATAGTGACTTTTAATTAGAGGATGCACTTCTGCTATATACAAAGCAAGTCCTTATCCATGATGGAATTTGGAATTTTAGTGATCGTCCCAAAATGGTTTTACTCGTCTCCTAAAGCCTTTTCATGGAAATTTATCTGAAAATAAATAACTCCCTGTATGGATAACAATTCTGAACTACCTTTATCCCTTCAGGAAGTAATTCAAAGCTCCTGCAAAGGAGATTGTCCACATTACAATTGTGAAAGAAAGCTGCAGTTTGGAACTGCTGTCCAAAAACAACTGATTAAAATTACTCGTGTCCGCGCACGCAATAAACATTCATACATGATGTGTAAACCATCATGGTTGGTCTGTAAGAAGGTGTGTCATGAACACTGAGACTGTTAATGGTCAAAAATGTATTAGTTTAAGATAAATATGCCATGAAATCAAGTGTACAGTGAATTGCTATTTTCGGCCTTTAAGCATGTTACACTCCTCGTCGTGAGGTGATTAATTAATAATTAGTGACCTATCAGTTCACCCAACCATCAAATATATTAATTATTAGTAAAGAGGAGATCTTAAGCTTTCTTTTGATGTATAAGATGTATACATAGGAAGAAATTTTATCAAAAAAAAGGGATAAAAGTGTTTGTTTCTTTGATACGGAGGCAAAATAATGCATATTTTCCGCGGTTTTCAAAAAATCGGCCTAAATTCTGACATAATGATATTTCAAAAGGGCTCCTCGACTGAAATCATCAGAAATGGCCTATAGAACATATCTGGGAAGTTTGGTGCTTTTATCACACTTGTAACGATCCACCCAAAAATTGTCCCTAAGCCACCGGAATAGGAAGAAACACAATTTGACAGTGTGTATGTATAGCATTGACATTTAGCCAATCAGATGAAACGAAAGAGGATTACCAGCTAAACAAAATCGAGGCTCCTGGCAACAACACATGCCTTGTATATCATAAACAGAAATTTGTGACCTCAAAAAAAGGGAAATCTTGTACTTTACTTTAATATTCACGAAGCGAATTGAGCACAAGAGAGGTTTCAAAAATGTGTGCAGTGATGGTCTAAACCTCAATGGTCAACAGCAGGAAATTAGGTCAAATGGGTCCAGCTTCTTATCAATGATTTAGTTTCGAATTTAACAAAACATGACATATTCACCTTCAAAAGTGTCTTAAAAATTCAATTTTCTCCAGTAGTATTCCCTGTACCTATAATTTTTATGGAATAGTTAATAATTAGCCTTGACAAGCTAAATTAAATTATTTACATGTGATTCAGTTAATTTCAAAACAGACTAGAAGAAAACTTAACAAAATTAAAGTTGCATAATCGTTATAAACTGATGATTATGTAACAGTGAGCAATTAATCTACATGCCAATCAATAGCAATCATGTTATTGTTTCTTATTACTATTATGTAATATCAACAATCTAACATAGACTTTTAAATCTTTCAGTGTTGTCTGCCTTTTTGCTATTTAGCGGATTATCTATCTATCTATCTATCTATCTATATATCTATCTATCTATCTATCTATCTATCTATCTATCATATTTTTGATTTATTTTATCTTTCTACAGTCTACATTTCTCTCTGTCTTTCTATATATCTGTCTTTTTTTAAACTGTTACATAACTGCCTTTCATACATTGAATATGAAATAAATATGAAAGTTATGGTAACACTACCAAAACTTTTTTAAGTGCTGCGCGAATTTCATGGCTGTGCCATTTACATATTATAGTGTTTGTGACATCCTGAACATTTCCATTACTCGAAAGGAAGTTTTTGCAAGTAAGTATTGAAACAATTTTCGTCACAGAATTTATATATAATAAATTATTTATATAGTCTCTGTCGAGAGTACATTGCATTTTGTGATTAAGGAAATTAATGAATTTCTATAACTCTGAAGAAGTAACTTACAGTACAGGCCTGTTGCCTCTATAGATTTGAAAGTCCAAATTCGATTATACAGAGTCATCTCCTGAAAATAGCAGCTCATGTCGGATCAGAACTCAGAACTCAGAACTTGTTAATTTACACATGATCAAATGAATAATAACAAAACAAAGAATAATTACATAACAAAACAAACAATGTAAGAAAGCAGTATTTAAAGGGAAACACAAAGAAAAAATAATAATAATAAGTACCTTGGGGAAAAAAAAAAGGTTACTAGAAGAATAGGAAAATTAATTTTTCTTTTTTAATGAGGCGAGGTTTGGATGATGATCATGTGAAGGAGCTTCCTGAAGACTGGAGTGTCGCTACCAGGAAGCACCCTAAAATCATGGTCCTATGTTGGATGGCAGTTTCAATGATCCTTTGCCTCATCGCGGTGTCCTCCTCCTGTCCTAATTACTAATTAGCCTACCAAGTGCATTAATACAGGATGTAAAGCCTCAATCATCCATCCTTTCTCAAAATGAATATATTATGTCCAATTCTGTATAGCAAGAACAGTGGCATCATATTTCCTGCACTCAACAGAACAAAGGCACAATTTTCCCTAGCCACGAGACCAGAGGCTATCTATTTTTCATGACTGCATCAAAATCTATAGCTTCAGAATGGCCAGACTGTCACTATGGATAAAACGTCAATTAGGCAGCTAAACCAGATTATAGGCAGGCAAACAACCTTCAGAAGTCTTTGTATACGATTATAAATTTTTGATTTATTTGCGAAGAGGATGCTGTTTGTCTCAAACCAGTTCTCCAAAAAGAGTCATTGGAGAATCTGACAATGCAGTGCTGTCTTAAAAACAAACATAGCACGACCTCACACTTTTATATTTTAAAAGAAATGTCTATTGCACACAATAATTGCAGTATGAAGTTTTATCTCCAAAAGTTTTAAAATGTTTATATGTATCAAATGACCACATAATATTGTAACAAACATGTCTGAGTTCTAGAAATTGTATTTACCATTTTGCTGTGGTTTGTGGAAATAACTGATGAAAGCCGAATATTACCAAATTGTATTTATTTTTATTTCCATGGCAGTAAATGGAAAGTAGATTAAATGGTAACTTCTTTTCAAATTAAATCTTATTTCTGTGTTGGATGACAGAACTCATATACTCTTCTTAAGTCTCCATGGCTGTTTTCATTCAAATTCACTAAATATTTTATGAGGAAAACAGTATTTTTCGAAATTTCGTTGCAATATTTTAATAAAACTTACATATTTTCTCACCAGATGTACATATTTTCCTCTAAAATTATTTTACCTGTCCTGTGTTATGCATCTGTGGGCTTCGAATGGGTACCAAATAAGTGCCACCCAAGTGAATACGAACAGCACAAATCATGATAGAAGCGTGCTTTTTAGCCTATTTTTCCAGACAAAATTTTGGGTAATGGTGTGACACAAAAGTAAAAAAAAAAGTTCTGGTTTTCAACAAAATCGATTTTATATGCATTATCAGTAATAACTGGATGAAGCATAACAGTTATTACGAAATTAAGGTAAAATTTTTATTGGTTATTGCCTTTTTCGACAAATTTGCCCCATATTTTGAGGAATACTTCACAAAGAGCAAAATTTGATTATTAAACATTGAAACATACTCCAACTACTGAAATATTGTGTTGATTATCACTACAAGTAATACTAGAATGATTGCTTTACTCCTTACAAGAAAACCATGAAAATATGATCAATATTTTCCATAGCATTACACTTGCGACAAAGCCCCATTTAAGAAATCTTTGTATTTTACCACCAGAAACAAGCTGCAGACCTGGATTACTATATTGTTTCTCAAAACTTCACACAGATTTTGCAATATTACAAGCCAAACCAGAATTAAAACGGAGCTTTTATTGCTCTGTGGCACTACGAAGTATTCTGGGCGTTATGCTTGCTACAGATTCACCTACCCTGCTATTCATTGGAATTTTTCAATGAACTAAATTTTCCACAACCATAAGAAGCTCCAAAATGGGTAAGCAGATATAAGAATAGGTCTCAAGGGCAAAAAGATTCAACTGACACATGTCAAAAGGAAGCTACAGCTTCCCAGATAAGTAAGTTTCAAATTTGACTTAATTTTTCGAAGTCAACCTTCGAATGCACAGAGCTCAATAATGTCAACACAGGTAAATAAAATTACATGGTTTGATGGATTTATGAAGCCTGAGGATGTAGAGATCCCAACAAGTGTTGGGAAATTGCCTTAGAATATGTTTAAATTTGTAAAACTGAAAGAATCCCAGTGATCAAAAATTTTATGTCACGTTTTATTAGTGAGAAAATGCTTGTTTTTCAATGAATTCAACTCTATCTCAATAACTATGAGACATAATGAAGTGAAATTTTCAGGAAATTAGCACAAGAATGTACTTAAAGCAATGGTATGCCATTAAGTTGTCACATACAGCCATTCTCAAATTTTGAGACCCCTACAGAAAATATGCTGTGTGGCTTCATTATTTTTGAACTAGGCCTTAAAGCTCATTCAAAGGTCTCAGTAGCTTACACCTGGAATTTCCTGAGAAAGAGAAATGGGTTTTACCTTCGCCAGTATCCTTGCACAAGTGCCTGAAATCTCATCCGTTTTGCAAAACTTCCCATGGAAGTTTTTGTTGCGCAGTAATATGCTGTGAAAGGCTTCGTATCAAGTTCCTAAACTTAAAATTGCATATTTCAAGACAAGCCATCCAACTTCATGTGTAAGATATCCAGCAACTCTATATTTTAAGAGCTGAACTTCCTCAAAATTTGGCAGGAGTATGCAAGCGCCTATTTTTGACACCTCGAACCAACGATTGCAACTTGCTTTAACACAACTTTTAAAACAAAAAGAATTACATTGGAATTAGATATACCGACCTATCTCTATGAACTAACTCAAGAACCTGTTCCCAGGAACCTTAGAAGAGATAAAGATATCTGCGAAGCCTTTCCAAAATCAATGACTGACATTTGTAATGCAGTTTCACTCAAATATTCTCGGAAAATGCAAAGACAAAAGGACAGTGTGCATATATAAAGGATTGTCATTCAGCTCATAAGAAAGTGCAATAAAACCAAAGAAATATGTCAATTAGAATCATTTTTCAAAGGCACCCTCTAGAATCTCTCCAATGACTAATTCTCAAAATAATATATCAAATTATCTGTATTATGAACCATGGCATGAAATTTCCTTCACTCATCGAACAAAGGCATAATCTTCCACAGCCGAGAGACCAGCGGCAATACATGTGATTTATTTTTCATGGCTGCATCTAAATCTATAGCTTCAGAATGGCCAGACTGTCACTATAGACAAAACGTCAATTAGGAGCTAAAACCATATTATATGCAGGTAAACAAACTTTTAGAAGACTTCCGTACTCCATATATATATTTTTTTATTTGCATATATATAGGTTTTCACAAACCGGTTCTCCAAAAAATCTAAGTGAATGTGGAGTCTGAAAATGCAGTGCTATCTCAACAACAGACATAGCACACATCAAATACAGCCTCACATTGTTATTATATTTTAGAGGATATATATTTATGTTTAAAAAATGATGGCATTAAGATTGGTGCTAAAACTTATAACACATTTGCCTATGCAGATGATATTACAGTGTTATGTACTTCTATACCTGGTTTACAAAATTTGATTGATGTTTGTGTAGATTACAGTGTTAGATGGAGGTTCAGATTCAACAAAGAAAAAACAAAATGTATTATAATTGGTAAAAGTAACTTTATTTCGCAACCAACTTGGTATGTGAATGGTCAAATTCCTGAGAATGTCACATCATTAGAAATATTGGGTAATGTATTTACCACTACAGGCTCATGTGTTAAGGATAAAGAAATGTAGACAATCATTTTATAACCTATTGCCTGCAGGTATTTTATATCCTGGTGCTTCGCCTGATGTTCAGGCCTATTTATATAAACATGTTTGTCAACCTAGTTTAACTTACGGTCTAGATTGTATGAATGTTAGTGACAGGGATATTAGTAAACTAGATTCTACACAAGGTAAGCTCATAAAGCAGTCTCTTGGTCTGAGTAAAAGATCACATAACACCCAGCTGTTACAAGCTTTAGATATTAAAACGGTATCAGAAATTGTTAGAAAGAATACTATGTCTTTGTACTACCGAGTATGTAACACTGAAAGTCCAACAAGATCTCTTTTGTTTCATTTTCTGTCACAATACGTTTTATCAGGACAAATAGTTGAAGGCACATTGCTTAATTCTATTGTTAATTACGGTCTCTCTCCACTCCAATGTCTATTTAAAGCACCATCTAAGGATAATGTGAAGCATAACAATATTGATGGTCATGTTGACTCATTGAGATGTCTATTGTTTCATGAAAATTTTATTAAACCCTATTCGAGAGAGCACCTTTTGGTACATATATGTATTAGTCCGGGCAACTGGTGCTCATATGGGGGGTAACCCACCACAAATTGCAATAGTTTTTAACCATATATTTTATGAATCCTATACCACCCAGGGATAACATGTCAAAAGTTTACCAAAAAATAATTAGTGGAAGGCACTTTTCTGGAGGTATCTTCGTTAAGCTCCGTGAGCATGTAAATTCAGATAAAATGTAGCACATTATTGGTTTTAAAAGACCTGATGTTTGATGGAACTCCACTGTAACTAAAGTTCTGAACACCCAACAGCATCAGAAACACTAAATGATACAGAAATGTAAAAGAAAGTGGGCATAATAAGGAAAAATTACCCTAATTAGTCATATTTTCTTCTAACGAGGTCACATTAAATTTTTGTTTTGTGCTGGAAGCCTGAGAAAGTTGAAATTGTAAAAGATACAGAAGAGATAACTTTGAAGAACAAGTATTTTTTTTCACACCAAGTAGAGATAATTATGTCTATAGAGATTCATAAATACAGATGAGCAGACTTGTTTGCTAATCAAGTGACGGTGACAAGCCTTTAGTGCAAGATTCCAAACCGCAATCTTGAGTATTGATGCATTTCAACTGATCAATATCCTTATCCCCACATTATTAAGACTAATTTTTTTGCTGGTGATACAAAATGATTATAACAATTGCAGGCCACTTATTTCTAAGGAGGGTATGAAAATGGATGCAATATTAGTTGTCAAAGGAACAATTCCCTGCTCGTCGTGCCTTCTTCCATTTCCATTCCTCAGGAATAATATTCTCCTCTTCACTTGGTTAACCTGAATTTGCTGCTAAACAAAAAAGTTGGTGGCTCTGATATAACAGAAGCTGTTGATGGAGGCAGTCATTACGGTCAGCTCCTCCTTTTCTTCAAGAACTTATGATATTGCTGTCCATTAAGAATATGATTCTCATTTCCATGGATAATGAAAGACGGAAGCTAGGATTTATGTTCTGTCTTTCTGTCCGGTTTCATGAATCTGTGTGCTGTCTCTCTGAATTACGATCAATTACCAATTTTGCATTTCATTTCTTTTTTCAATTCCACATATTATATCTGAGAAAAGGTGTCATAACAAAGAAAGGCTTTCCGGCACTTCACCTAGCACATTGAATCTATTTTTCCAAGAGCTGCTTTGTAGCCATCTGTCATGTTCTGCCTGTTTGTATTTTCTCACTTATTACTAAGAATGTGCATGTCAAATAGTTTTCTTTTTTTTGCAATTGTTGAAGAGTTGAAGAGGAATCCTCCTTTCTTAGTTTCAATAGCTTGATCAGCCATTGATTTTAGTGAAATCAACCTGAACATGTATGGTGTGCATTTCTTCCATTTGCCTACCATGTGTGCTGTCCTTGGTAGAAGAATATTCATTATAATTGTTAGATAGATCTATATATACTTTTGCCTTTGTCAATAACGGAGACATGTCCTCTTTATTCACCCCTTGTCCAGGAAATATTTTGTGTAGAAGCACACATCCATTTATTAGGCACTGAACATTTACTGTGACAGTCCAAACCTTCACCTAAATTTTCAGATGATCTTAAAAGGACACTAAGAGGGCCGTGAGGTAGCTGCAAACTGCTTATCTGACTCACACATATGTGTATCTTGCTGACTGACAACAGGTACATGAGCAAGCATGGCTACAGACTAACAAAATTCAAGTCAAATTTGGTGTCTACCAGGCCAGACTCAGCAGAACTCTGCAGGACTACAGTGGGCTGCTTGAGATTTGCACGCATTTAATTCGCGGACATGAAATACAGCAGCTCTAGTGAAATATTCTAGCATGCATATCTTGACTGTTATGACCCTATCTGCCAAGTATATTGTAAAAAGTGCTGACCGATCTGTCACATTTGGTCTTTCCATTTTACTCCAAATGGGAAGCACTCTTTCCATTCAAAAATGTTCGCCTCACTGTAGAAGCATAAAAAGCTATGACAATACAGTGAGTCAGCTGACTTCTTTGACTGGAATATATTTTGCAGTTGTCCCCTCCCCCCAAGCTGATTATCATAGTAGTTTGTTCAATGCAAGCCAATTTCTTTGTTAAATTATATCATTATTTCCATAATTTGCAAGACCAAAACTGACAGAGAATTTGGTAAACACAGCTGAGCTGCTTCGGATGAGGAGCCATATATATCCTTGTCATCTTGTTGCTGTCTGGATCTCCTGAGTACATCGGAACTCTGGCCAATCCTTGGCCTTGCCTCGGTCTCAACAACCTTTGTTGATGTTTTTGAACAAGTGCTGAAGCCATCCTGTAATTCCTATTAAATGTGATCACAAATTCTTTGCCATTAACCTCTAATATTGCATAGCAGTCTATGTTGGCGGTCTCAGGGCCATATTTTGATCGCCTCGGCCTTGGTCTCAGTGAAGGATGCCCAATCTTTGGCCTTGCCTCGGTCTCAGCTGTCTTTGGGCCAGTGTTGGAAGCCTCGATCTTGGTCTCGGTCATTGAGGCTCATGCCTTGCTTCCGGCCTTGACTTAGGAGTTACCTAGCAGTAAGTCTGTAGCTCACAGTATGTATAATGAAGGATCTCCACCAGTGCCATGAAGCAACTTTTA
The DNA here is from genome assembly GCA_026936325.1 of Platynereis dumerilii. NCBI lineage: Eukaryota > Metazoa > Annelida > Polychaeta > Phyllodocida > Nereididae > Platynereis > Platynereis dumerilii. Next base: position 25,645,671 of record JAPTHN010000011.1, read on the forward strand.
CATTTTGTTGATTAGCCAACTTTTGGACAATTTTTTGGTCTGCATTCTCCTGGTTCCTGGGCTTGATAAAAGATTTCATGGAGCTGGCATCCTCTGTACAAGTTCACAATGCAAATTTTAATGTGCACAGATCTGCAGCAAGAGATCTCTAATATATAGTGCCATTATCTAATAACATTGGCCACCCCATTCCGCCAGGATGAAATTCTTTGACCGTCATCAAGGGCAGGCATCATCAGGGTCAGATGCAGGAGCTTTGAAAGGGAGGGGTTAAGCACAATGAAAGCACAAATTCTGGCCTGTGCTTTTAACTGCAAACCTTCTTCGTATGCGAAAGTATCATTTTTCAAGGAAGAGGGACAGGATCTGGACCCCCTTCCTTGAAAAAATGCATACAAATCAGGACAACTGTAGTGTATGAACAAAACAGTTATCTTTATAGTTAAATGTACAGGTACATAGCCCTGACCAAACATACTGTGCAATGGACTTCCTAATCTCATCAAATAATTGAGAATGTTCTTTGGATTTACATATTTGTCTTTTTTCTCACATGCCTTCGGGATCCACAACTTTTTTTTGTCCACTTTACAAACTGTTCCTGAAGGGCCTATGGTTATTAGCAAAACACAATTGTCCCTGTCTTCATTCTGTGCATCTTCTGTACATCTTCAGTCAGTTCTTAATATTTCTATTGCTTGAGTTGGTCAAGTGCAGTTGTACTGCTTGTCGACGGAAGTGATAAAAATGAGGTACTTCTTCACAAAGAAATGATCTATTATACCTCCCATCCCCACCAAAAAAGGAATTATTCAAAGATATGACCTGACCCCACAAGGCATTTGGACCGCAGTGTGTGAATTTCATAAGAAAAGGTTTACCACATCTTGACGGAAGTGAAGCCATGAATATCTTCCGGGCTTGTGGCAGTGACAACAGTACTGCATGATATTTATTGGTTCTAAATAACATTCCAGATCACTCAATATATTATGTAGCACATATTTGAAAGTAAATCTTTACTTTTAAATGGAATCTGGATTGTTTTCATTGGATATTTGAAATTTATTTTTACTTTTCGTCATTTTACCCGGAAGCCTCCTTCCGCACTGCCTAAAAATTTTCCCACATCTGAAAAAGGGTCTTCCACTAAATATATTTTGGTAAACTTTTGATATGTTATAGAGGAAGATGTAAGCTTTCAAATGGTATATGACACAAAACTATTGCAATTTGTGGTGGGTCATTCCACCAGTTGCCCGGACTATATGTTAACTAAAGCTTTTTAATATTCACCTTGGTTGTTTTTTTTAAAGAATGTTTTTATTTTATTTTTATCTTATGTGCAATAAAGTTACTATCATTTTGCTCTGTACAATTGTTTTTCCTCATTTTTGGGGGTTGAATAAAAAAAATTAAAAAAAATATATATAATATATATTGCACTACGAATTTTATTCCAAAAATCACAATAAAATATATATATAGAAAAGACCAGAAACAACGACACATATTTTCTGAAGTTACCGGCATAATTACAGTGTATAGTCATATCAAATGCAACTGGTTTTCCTTTCAATAATTTTTTGAAAGCATATTATTTCCACCTTTTAGATCATTCACTTTGGAGAAACACATTTTACATTAAAAATATAAAAAAATTAAAAGATTAGATTACATTAGATTACCATTAATTGGTCACAAAAGAAATTCTTTGAGTTGGCACATCATGTAAAATTGAATTAAATATAAATTAAAAGTATAGCATTATGAAGTTTTATTTTCAAAAATAACAATAAGATATTGTTAGGTTACAGAAACTATCATATTAAGTCATATCAAATGTAGCCCAGTTTTCTTACTAAGAATCTTTTGAAGGCATATTATTTCCATCATCAGATTTAAAACAACACCAAAAGCAAAAGAGTAACATTTATCTGTCCTAAAGGAAAACTCTTTTGTAGGACTATCTGGTTTATATTTAAGAGTTTGGGTTACCTTTGGTTTGACAGCTGAGCGTAGCTATCATATGGAAAGTAGCAGGATTCAAGTTCAAATATAATGCTGCATGATATTGTAGTTGAGAAAAATGTCAGATCTCTCAAAATTAACTATTTTTTCTTCTTGTCTCTTAAAAATAACATCATTATATACAGATTAAGTTGTGTGCTTCAACATGACTAAGTGCTGTGTGTTTACGAGGGACTTTTTAGGCTTCGTTACATTATTATAGATAATGATTCGAAATGCTGTCCTCATCGTTCGCCTAGGATAGGCAATTAATCTGCAACAAAGTATTGTGAGAAAGAGATATAATGGAAGACACAGGATTATTCCACAGACAGATTACTAGAAATAAGGTAGAAATATGAGCCAACAGTAAGTTTACCACATTTGCTGATTAGCAATAATTTCTTTGGATGTTGATGCATGAGCTGCCTAAGTCATGCATATGTTCAAAGTACAATGAATGTAAGGATTCAGCGTAGATATTCAGGTATGTTGAAGTTCATTCAAAGGTCTCAGCAACTTATACCTGGCATTACCTGCATCTTATTAGTCACCCTATTGATAATTATTAGGAGAAATGGATTTTGCCTTCACTAGTATCTTTGCACAGGTGCCTGAAATCTCGTCAGTTTTGCAAAATTCCTCTTGTAACAACATTGGAGAGTTTTTGCTGAGAACTAAAAGGCTTCCTAAACTTAAAATTTCATATTACAAGATTAAGGCTTAACACACTTGGATAGTGCAAAGATAAGAAGAAAGATGAGTTACCAGTGCGCATATAATGAAGGCTTGCCAATTAAACATTATGAACTTTCTGTTCGCAGAAAAAGGAAACATCAAAAGCAAGAAAGGCTTCTGTTTTGCCTTCCAGGAACCATAGACCTGTCATCACCACTCCCTTATTTTCTACCACTGATGCTGTCGGATGATACCAAGATCGGGAAGTTACACAGTTTAAATTGTAGCTTAAACAGTTTATAACAAATTTGAAATAAAACCATGGCTAAGCACGTTCGAAGCTTCTTTATTAATTACCATCATGGGCACATGGGAAGGCCATTTCGCTGGTGGGGCTGCTGCTATATATTTTGCCCTGAAATTTTAACACGTTACAGATGTGACCAGGGCAGTGGGTCTGCCCTGCTATTGGTCAGGATTTTCCACGGTATAGCATTTGCCCTGAAGCCAGGGAAAGGGGGACTTCAACCATCCTGATAAATGGACAATACGCCTATGATTACCATCCATCCAATATCTATGCCTCTATCAAATGTGCTTTTGTGAACTGAAAGAGGAAAGACAGCTATACACATTGTGTGACATACTGTTACAAGCTTTGTTCTTTTCTAATCAGTGATTCTCCCCATAGTACTGTTGTTCAGTATACATATATAGGCATTTATTTGAAAAGTGGGGCCAAAAAGGTCCCCAGGAGCAAAAAAGTGAATCTCTGAATCCCGATAATCTAATATGGCAAATGTTTAGTCCAAGTGGTCCCTGTTACGGAAAAAGTAATTTTGGGGTCAACAGGTCACTGGATTTTCCATGAGAATTCCCTGAAAAAATAGTAAATTGGTCACGCAATAGTCACAACAGTCACACACAAAAAACATCACAACAGTCACACAAAACAGTCACTTCAGTTCTATTTTGGCTAAAACGGGCTGACATGAACAGTCATGACAGCTCCCTGACCATTAAACAAATTAGCCATGCTGAGGGCTTCACATTTATGAATTAAGAAGGGTTGGCCTGTCTAGTTGTGTCTACGGTCCCTTCAAATTTGAACCATGCCACCTTGTCTTCTCATGTTTCCCTTTGGGGCACAATGGGAAGACAACTTTTCTTCGTTGAAAGTCTTCTAAACTTAAAATTGCATATTACAAGATTAAGGCTTGTCATGCAACATCAAGTGTAAGATTATCCAGCATCTATAGCCTATATCATAAGAGCTGGATTTCCTCAAACTTTGAAAGGACTCTGGAGTATGCATCCACCAATTTTTTAGGCTTCAAGACCAAAGATAGCAACTTGCTTTAAGGGGGCCACCATTTAATATCCATTTTTCTCCATGGAAAATTATTTATTTCACGGTAGCGACGACAGCAACTTCTTATTTCAAGTATGTGAAGTACCTGAATGTTTATCCCAAAATCAGGCAAAATCTTGTTCAGAAACATCCCTAGTAGAAATTCTTTATTTCAAGAATGCCCAAAACGAATTTATCTGTTTCATCAAAACTTAACAAGAAAAAATTTTTCAAACTCCTAGCTCCAACCTCTTCAGATATTATAAATTATGGTCCCCTAACATGACTCAAACAAAAATTCGGTTACAATCAGACATTTCATCATGCATACATGTCTCTGAATCAGGACTACCTCTGACTCAAGAACATGCTGTTGCCAGGAAACGAGATAAAGACTTCAGATTCTGTGAAGCCTTTCCGTAGCCACAGACCTGCCATCTCGATGCAGTTTTCACTCTATTATAACACACTTGGATAGTGGAAAGATGAGAAGGAAGACAATTTGACAGTGTGCTAACTGTGCTTAAAATGAAGGCTTGCCAATTAGCTCATAAAAAGTGCAATAAAAGCAAAGAAGATTCCCAGCTAAGCACAATCAAAGCTTATGTAAACAATGTATACAACCTAGATATCATATGCAGAGTTTTGTTTCGATGATAAGAGGAAAATTTACATGCATTACATATACCATGGCCCGATTTCACCAAAAAAGTTAAGCCAGGTCTGAGCCTTAGACCTGGACTTGGAAGTTCCAAATTTCAAAAACTGTAGGGTCAATTTCAGTGATAAAATGGCAGCACCCCCTGGTAAGCATACTTACAGGCAACGTCACATCACTCGCGAACACTTACTCGTTTTTGCTGATATCTCAGCAACCAGGAGCCCTAGGAACAAAATTCCTTCACTTACATGCTTTTGCTGGCTGTTTATGAGTTCCTGATACATTTTCGCAATCTTTCGCGACATTTTTTTGCCGATTTTCGGCGATTTAGTCCCATTTCAGATGACAAATCCTGACGTCCAGTCATTTGCTTCGTGACGTAAACGAAGAATCTGCTTTTGCAGTAGCTATGACGTCACATCAATCGATAGTGGCGTCCCTAGTGTTTACTTCACGGTTTGCAAGCAACGTGATGACGACTGTAATACCAGGTTTGACTTTAAGCTTGGTCTTAGCTATGTTGGTGAAATATATGACGATGCCCATTGTGAGAATTATTCTTCTCATATATTGTTTAAATGGATAGAAATTTATGTGTTTTGCAGTGAATTTGAAGCCCTAGATCACAACTAAATATGTAAGGAAAGGGAAGCCCTGCCTGAAAGAACTTTTTTCTTAAGGAGTAAGGATGTTTTGAAAGATTATCATTTCAGCTTGTTTAGCATGTCAGCTTATTCTCAGCAGAGAAACATATCTAGCAGAAACATCACAAACATAAAGTAACTTTATCAGTCCTTATAAAGAAATTATCAAAGGACTGTCTGTGTAATATATATGTACATCTGAGGGTTTAGTTATCTTTGGTTCGACAGCTGAATTTCAGAGGATCAGTCCCGGACAGTAACAAACTACTTGCACTTACAACTCAGCCACCCTTCCGCCATTTCAGATATTAGAGCAAAGAGGACAGACGTTTCTCAAACAGTTCAACAAAAAATAAGTCCCACTTTAAGTCAACTTGAATATCTCAAGGATTCCTTCTCTTATTTTTAGTGACCGTTGGCAGAATTACAGGCCTGTATGTCGAACCTAAAAATGTAAATTTGTAGCGTAGAGGCAATACGAGGGGCGTCCCAAAAGTTCTGACCAATTTTTTCGGCAGACCTTTCCATTTAAAATATCTGTTTGAAATTTTCGCAGAATTAATTTCAGGTATATCACTATCTATTTTGAAAATTTGGTACCTGTTGGAAGAATTTAAATCACCTTTCTGTTGCCATGGAAACAAAAGGTCAGTGCACCCAGCGAGCTCAATTTTTTAGCCCAAATCCAAGTGTGTAGGCGTGTAAATAATCATAAGATTTACTGTAAATATGCAATTGATGATCATGAAAAGCATTTATTGGCAGCTTGACAGTATCTCAAAGTTGTTCTGTGACATTTAAAGTCACTATGAATCAGTTTAACCCCTGTGCTGAAGCAATCTCCAATGTCCTCATAACTGAGCTGTTCCTAAATTGTGGAATTTCGTTGTATTTGGCTAGAGCTTTATTTCTCATTATGAGTATAATCTCTTTAATTTGTGAACTGGTTTACATATTTTAGTATCACCAAAAGTCACCGAAGGCCAAATCTTGTAAATAAGGCAGATGAGGTTGGGTTTGTATCCCATTGTTCTTGTGCACAGCCTCTTAGCAGTAGATTGTTTCAGCCGAACTATTACAAGAGCTGTGGGGCAACTGATGGAGACAGTCTTTGGCAAATGCCTCAGTTGATCAGGTAAAAATATAAATAAACGATGATAATGTAATGGAGGACATCTTTAAACACTGCTAGCCTATTAAGAAATACATTTTCTTGCAATCATTTGTTTTATTAATGTAAATTTTCTCACTATAAACAAAGCTAATTTGTTGAATTTTGTAAAATTAATTGAGCTGCGCTGGATGCACTGACCTTCCGTATCCATGATTACAGAAAAGTAACTTAAACGCTTCTAACAGTTTTGATTCTTTAAAAACAGATAGAAAAATACCTGAAATCAATTCTATGAAAATCTCATTCAGCTACTTCAAATAGAAATGTCTGCCAAAAAACTTGGTCAGAACTTTTGGGACGCCCCTCGTATTCATGGCAGAGCCAGCGGCCTTCGAGTGAGCCTACCCCTGCTTTTAAAAAGCTGTGGCTTTTCCAATGAATACGACCAATTTCACCATGCATGGGAGCCACCAGTTGGACATACTTCTTCAGCACAGGCACAATGCACACAGGCACAATGCCAATATGCAGGTCTACAAACTACACAACTTTCAAAAAAGTTGGAAAAGAGGTCTTTGAGATTTTCAATTTTTCATTAAGGGGGACTTATTTTTGTTGCAGTTGAAGTGTTTATAACAGCAGATATTGTGAGACTTACCGAAAGGTTGAATCGGATGTTGTGATTTGTAGGCCTAATGTACTATTACAACTCTCAGCTGTGGATTCAGATGGGGCTTTAGGGAGTGTAGTGTAGACCCCCCCATTGGGCCTATGGATTTCAATTTTAAAAAAGACATTTTCAAGAATTAATTTAGTGCTTTTTCAAATGGGAACCACTCCCCCATTCCGCATTTTCCGGATCTGCCAATGACACTTTAAAGGAGGCAACCTCCTGAAAATAGAACTAGGAGATTGGCTGTGAGCCATTCACAGGCAACTTGCTTTACAGCCGACAGTCAAAGAATGACAAGAACTTACATTCAGATGTATTGCATTGCATGCGACCTCACGTATCAGTGCTGTGACTCAGCAGGTGACTTGTTTTGATAGCATTGAACGTATAGGATTTGACCTCACAAATTGCTTATGAGTCATAAAGAATAGCATGGCATGGATAGGGATAAGGCATCACAAGGAGCATGCCAGTGCAATTCTATAAGCGCTTGCCATTCGTCGGTTGTAATGTCACCAGACAATAACAGAAACCATATCCATGCATAATTATACAGTCTTTTATACATAACTCTTCAACACATCATGACCTTTCTGTTTGCAGTAAAAGGATACATCACAAACAAGAATAGCTTCTGTTTTGTCTTCCAGGAACTATAGACCTGTCAACACCACTTATGCCAAAGATTCTATAATAGGCTATATATATGTGCTTATGCTGACGGATGATACAAAGATTGGGAAGTTACACAGTTTGTAGCCGTATATAGTTTTAACAAATGTGAAATAAAGCCATGGCAAAGCACATTCAAAGCTTCTTTATTAATTACCATCATAGGCAAACGGAAAGGCCGTTTCTCGAGGGGGGGCTGTCGCTTTTTTGCCCTGAAATTTGAACAAGTTACGGATGTGACCATGGCAGACTTGGCAGTGCATGGGTCTGCCCTGATACTGGTTAGGATTTGCCCAATGTTGGTACCATTTTCCCTGATGCCAGGGGAAAGGGGGAACTTCACCCCCTGATCGACTGGACAATATTCCTATGATTACCATCCATCCAATGACTATGCCTCTTTCAAATGTGCTTCACTAATAATATGTTCCGCATTACTTTTTGTGATGCAAAACTGAAAGAGGAATTTTGACCACTTCACAAGTTAATGCCAGTCATTGCCAGATATATACAGACCATTTATTCAACCTATTTTCTCATAAATGCTGTGACGTATCCTTTGTTGCAACATAAAATAGCCCCATTACATAATTTATTGCAAAAAGGGAAAGTCTTCTTTTTTAAAAGACCGCAAACCCTTGAATATTGCAAGTAAATTACACTGGGTAGGCCTACAAATATTTTTCATTAACTTTACTGAACACCTCTTTTGCAGGAAAGGCTTTGTTCTTTTCTGATCAATGAATCTCCCCATAGTACTCTTATGTAGTATCTCATGTGGTATATGAGGCACAAGGGGTTGTCCCTGGAAATTTGAGAAACACCGCCTTGTCTTCTCATGTTTCCCTTTGGAGCATAATGGGAAGGCAACTTGTCTTGTCAGTAGATAGAATCAGGAACATGACACCTGATGGTCACAGCATTTTCAACTGGGTGGTGGATCATGTCACACGAAGATGTAAAAGCAGGTTGTCCCTGCGGTGCTTGAGAACTAGGATAGGAGTTCATGGGTGCGCAACCTTTTTCTCCTTGGTCAGTTGCAGGGTAACCACATACAGGGTGGTCAAAAAAAAACTTTACACTTATGAATAATGTTTCGGATGACGCTCATTGTAACAAATGCTTATTTTTCAATGCAAAAACAACTTGTACAGCAAAGAATAACTCTTCTAGAGACAATTTATTCATTCAGAGGTCCTTTTGGACTGATGACTTTTCTGCAGCGGGCCTAAATGATGCAGAGGTGTCAAAAATGTAACTTTGTGTCCGTTTTTCCCATACAAACGTAATGGATGCCTTTATTGGGCAACTAAGGTGTGTGGTGTCTTGCAGGGATCTGCCTCTAAGTTTGCCCGGCCAGAATAATCACATTGATTGAGATCTTGTGATAACAGGGGCCATCTTGTCCCGCTGAGAAACTTGACAGAGCGAACCTTGATCCAGTTCTGGGCTTTCCAAGGGAGTGTGGCTGTGCCCCGTCTTGTTTGAAGGTCAAATTATCTGTAGCACTGTATGTCTAATCTATCCCGGTCTTTAGATGCTCTTTCAAGATGTTAATATGTACTTTTCATGTGATTTCAACACCCTGATCATCTACCTTCAGACGGCTTTGTTTTAAAATCTTATAATGGCCATAGTGAAGTCTGAATTTGCTCTAGCACCTTCTGGTTTGTGCTGAATTGTGCCTCTGTCTTCTCAATTTCATTTTATGTTGTATTTATTTTGTCCTGTGAAGCTCAGTAGCTTCAAAATTGCTGATGGGCCATGAACAACCCAGAGTAGTAAAAACGCAGGAGCACTCCCGGCTTCCATTTTGTCTGCTATCAAAAAAGTAATGAACCGTTTTGATTATTAACCAATTTTCCAAAGATCTAACATACTTGGCTTGTATACACAATAAGTACCCAGACACTGACTCAATCATGGCAGCCTGGAAAATGAAATATCAACTGTAAAGTTTTTTTTTGACTACCCTGTAGATATGGTGTCATAACGCTAAGCAGATTCTTCAAAACTTTTTTAGACATACAACAGTCTGTCACTTTGATATAGTGGTTAAGGTTCCCGCCTGCTCTGCTGAAGGTCTTTGCCTGCATGGGTTTGAACCCCGGGTGGGGAACCCAACATTTTCAGTGCTCCTTCATGAGCAAAATCCCAGCTGGATGTCGTTCGGATGAGACGTTAAATTGGTGGCCCCTTGTATCAGTCTGTGCTGGGCAAGTAAATTGATGGATGATTGGGGCTTTACGTCCTGTATTTATGCACTTTGTAGGCTAATTAGGACAGGAAGAGGACACGGCAATGAGGCGAAGGATTCTCGGCAAGTAAAAGATCCCTCACATGGGGTAAATGTGTAACATGTTGAGGACTCCCACTCTCTCTCTCATCTCATCAATCAACCCTTGTGAGTGCCCAGAACTGGGCTTAGAGGGCTGCACTTACCATATCTATCTATCTATAGAAAAAATGTGGACCAGTTAACTGTGAAAAATGCACTTTGTGAGGCATGATAGCCAATGAAGTGTCATCTTCTCTACTTTCAACATGGCTAACATAGAGATTGTTTGATTAGTCATGATCAAGAGAAGGCCATTTTACTTGTCATAACTGATTTTAGAGTGAAAATCAATTGCATAATCCTTTCGTTTGGCTGTCACCAACAAGCAGGATAAGTCTCCTTAAATCAAATTAACATTGAAAGTATTGGGTTGGTATGATCATGACAAATCATCAGCGTGATGACAAATGAAGGACCATTTTCACAGTGCAACAGTGCACTCATTTTCTCTATCAAAGTGAGAGACTGTAAAAGTCATGCAACCATGCCATACGACGACAGCGCTTTTCATGATTGTAGAGTGTCAGCCTGGATGTTTTTTAAAAACTTTTCCCTGGACATGTTATTCTATGGGTCCCAATTATGTCATTTAACTCTTTGACACCACCCTGTCATATATCTTCTGTTTTCAGGGTTCGTAGAAAGACGACACAAATGTCGACACATTTAGATAAATGAAGTGACATATATAGGTCATGTCTTTTGTTGACCTTTTCCGTGAGAAAAAAAGTTAGTTTTTCAAACTTCCCTTAAGCTGATCTGAAGGAAAATCATGCATAGGCAATTAAAGGGTGTCTCTGCAAGGTAGTAGGCCCATTCTTTTTGTAGCAAATAGATTGTCTTTCTGGGGAAAACTAAGAGGATTACAGTTGCTATGCAACGACTTTGAAAAAGGCATACAAAGCCTCTCCGAAGCATAAACATGCAGCACTCAAATTGAAAGTCAGGCCTTGATGATAATGAGGATAGCAATGTCCTTTCTAAAGATAAACGATGACAAGCAATAAAGCTTGGACACCAGAGAATTTTCTCTGCAATGAATCAGGTCTACAGTACCACCTGTAAATAAAACGGGTGGTGATGTTCTGCCGTTGGATCAGTGATAAACGTTCTTGACCCAACTGCTTGTGGAGGCGTGAATTTTCATCTGATGCATCATGAGATGAAAACATATTGACGCAGTGGCGGATTTGGGGGGGGGGGTGCACAATGCAGTAATGCGGACCCGCGATTGTTGAAATGCGTCCGGACCCCCCCCCCCAGGACTATCAAGTGTGGATGCGCCACTGTCAATGAGTCATAAAGGATGATATTTGAGGTTTGTGAGATAACAATAACTGCCAATTTTCTTTGCAGCACTCAGTTTTACATATGGGGCTAGTTCTTTGATATTAAAGTAAGTGAAACACAAGGCCAATGTTATTTCAATGAGAAGGGAGCTTCGCATTTCATCTTTTACCCATGTGCTTTATCTCATTGGATAAGCATCCTGCCTTCCGCATACAATTTGCTTTGACCCAATGGCAAAGCATCACTTGTTTCACTTACTTACAGCCAGCAGTGCAGTGTAAAACCAAGAAAGTTACTTTAAAAAAAAAGTTAAAGTTAAAGTTAAAGTAATCTTTATTTAAAGTTGGGTATGTGAATACAGAAAACAGAAGCACAAGTGCTTTTTGCCGACAGGTAAAATCAATGGGGTATATACAAATGAGATGATAATGGTTATATGTACAATGGTAAAAAGGTTGAGTAAAATTCAGTAACATCAGACACACATCACATAACTGCGTTAAAATCATAAAATCTATTAAAGAATCTATCTAAAAATAAAAGGAATAGCCTGGCTTAACAAACAAAATTATTTCTTTTAAAAAGTTATTTAAAAACATGTCTTTTCAGTGCACTTTTGAAATTTGAAAATTCTTTAATATTTGTAACGGAGTTTGGTGTAGAGTTCCACAATTTACTTGCTTTGTATTTTAAGGATTGCTTTCCATATCTTACAGTGTTGAAATTTGGTTGCTTTACCAGAACTTGTTGTCTTAGATCATACGTTAGATTCTTTAATTCATAATAGTCAGGTGGAAAGAGGGGAGACAAGTTGTACATAACTTTGAAGACATGTTCCAATAACTTTCTACAACGATTACTATAAAGTGAGTTTAAATGAGCTTTATCCAGAATCTCTGAGTATGAGCTGAGAAAATCATTGAAGACAGCCCGCAGTGCCCTCTCTTGAATTTTTTCAAGTTTATATTCATTTCTGGAACCACTCTCATGATATACCAATGAGCAATAGTTGAAATTTGATAGGACATAAACTATGCAATATCTTAAGTTTGCTTTCTTGATTTAATTGCTTAGTCAATCTTCCAGGAATATTTACTTGCTTGTCAGTCATTTTACACAGATTTGAGACATGTCTCTTTAGAGACAAATCCTTGTCAAGAGTGACACCTAATATTTTTATAGAATCAGAGGGTTCGATATCAAAATTATCAATGTTGAAGCTACCGTAATGAATATAGAAAAAAAATTTATGGCAGAAAACCGTTGTTTTTACGGCATGGCATGTGTGTTGGTTTGACGGTAACTGCCGACAGCTGGGTTTGCAGTGTGTATATAAAAACATCCATCCCTCAGATGTAAACTCATAGCTTTAAAGTTTACTTTTAAATAGCTTTAAAGTTTAGAATGGGCATGCCGAATAAGCTGATAAGTACTAGACTGTCTCTCAGAAAACCATTTCCAAGTGTTTTACAGTAAAAAGAAATATCTCCTCTTCTCTTGGTAGGGGGACCCGGGGCACATTGGGACGCGGGGCACTATGGGACAGTGGTGTTTTCTTGGTTCCTGGCAAGGTATATGATATGGTAGTGCCATCATAATTATCTTGTAATTTCACATCCTGATGTTTCTATCGTTTTTATGACAAATTATAGCCATATGCAGAAGTATGTCGAGGAAAAGTTTGTTTTCCTACTACTAAAGCAAACATGAACGGATTTAATTCAAACCATTCTGAGGACAAACCATGAACAATGAGGCTTTCTCAGTGCTTGTATGAATTTGATATATCGTAACAAACAGTTATGAATTGCTATCATGATAAACACATTCACTGGTGCCTGAGAAATTAGCATTTTGGTGTACATTAGATTGCATTTATTGGTCACGATGAAATTCTTTGAGTTGACACATCATGGAAAATTGAATTAAATATAAATTAAAAGTATAGCATTATGACGTTCTATTTTCAAAAAATAACAAGATATGATTTTAGGTTAAAGAAACTATCATATTAAGTCAAATCAAATGTGGCCCAGTTTTCTTACTAAAAATCTTTTGAAGGCATATTATTTCTATTCATCAGATTTAAAAAACAACATCAAAAGCAAAAGAGTTTATCTGTCCTAAAGGAAAACTATTTTGAAGGACTATCTGGTTTATATTTAAGAGTTTGGGTTACCTTTGTTTTGACAGCTGAGCGTAGCTATCATATGGAAAGTAACTGGATTCAAGTTCAGAGATAATGCTGATATTGTAGTTGAGAAAAGTGTCGGATCTCTCAAAGTTAACTATTTTTTCTTCTTATCTCTTAAAAACAACATCATCATATACAGATTAAGTCGTGTACTTCAACATGACTAAGTGCTGTGTGTTTACGAGGGACTTTTTAGGTTTCGTAACATTATTATAGATAATGATTCGAAATGCTGTCCTCATCGTTCGACTCGGATAAGCAATTAATTTGCAACAATGCATTTTGAGAAAGGATATAATAGAAGACACAGGATTATTCTTCAGACAGATAATTAGAAATATGATCGAAATATGAGCAAACAGTAAGCTTACCACATTTGCTGATTGGCAAGAATTTCTTCGGATGTTGATGCATGAGCTGCTCTAAGTCATGTGTTATGTTCAAAGTACAATGAATGTAAGGATTCAGTGTAGATTCAGTGTAGATATTCAGGTTGTTGAAGTTCATTCAAAGGTCTCAGTAACTTATACCTGGCATTATCTGCATCTTATTAGTCATCCTATTGATAATTATTAGGAGAAGTGGGTTTTGCCTTCGCTGCATGGTATCCTTGCACACGTGCCTGAAATCTCATAAATTTTGCGAAATTGCCATTGGAGAGCTTTTGCGGAGAACTAACATGCGCTAAAAGGCTTCCTAAACCTAAAATTGCATATTACAAGATTAAGGCTTGTCATGCAACATCAAGTGTAAGATTATCCAGCATCTATAGCATATATTATAAGAGCTGGATTTCCTCAAACTTTGAAAGGACTCTGGAGTATGCATGCACCAATGTTGTAGGCTTCAAAACCAAAGATTGCAAAATCAGGCAACACCTTGTTAAGAAACATCCCTAGTAGAAATTATTCATTTAAAAACTGGCCAAAACAAATTACGTATATCTATTTCACCAAAACTGAACACAAAGTTCTTTTTTCAAACCCCGAGCTCCAACCCTAATGGTCACCCCCTAACTTGACTCAAACAAAAATTCGGTTACAATCAGACATTTCGTCATGCATGTCTCTGAATCAGGACTACCTCTGACTCAAGAACATGCTGTTGCCAGGAAACAAGATAAAGACATCCGATTCTGTGAAGCCTTTCCGTAACCACAGCCCTGCCATCTCAATGCCGTTTTAACTCTATTATAACCCACTTGGACAGTGCAAAGATAAGAAGGAAGACGATCAGTGCGCATATAGTGAAGGCTTGCCAATTAGCTTATAAAAAGTACAATAAAAGCAAAGAAGATCCCCAGCTAGGCACAATCAATACTCATATAAACAATGTATACAACCAGCATATCATATGCACGGGTTTGTGCCATGAGATAAGTGAAATTTGCATGCATTAGGGGAGAGCGGGGCACAGTGAGACGGCGGGCACAGTGAGACAAAGCCCATAGCGTCTAGCTGGTACTGTTTACAGATCAACCCTCTTTTGTATAGTACAAAAAGTAAGTAAGTGAGAGTCTGACCTATATCCGGAATGCCTACACAGCATATCGAGAGTGGAATTTCAATATTTAGGTTTTTAGCCAATAAAAGTAAATAATTTTGCTATATGATTTTTTGTTATAATTCCCAAGAAAAATGGTATAACGCAAATCAATTGCCAGGAATTCAGACCTTGATTATGCGCCTTAGTTTAATAAGATAATGAACCACAATACAGGCATCTGGTCCGCAGGATTCAAAAATTTTATGAAGAGAGCTGCGTGGGGCACAGTGAGACAGTTCGAGGCGGGGCACAGTGAGACATGGTAAAATACACTCGAAACGACCTGAATGTAAGGCATAGCTTACAATTCACTATTAAAAACAAAATGCCAGCAATAAACTCCTGATTTTAGTGAGTCATATTCAAAGAGGAGCATCAGAATGAATTTTGATTAGTATGTAACAGGTGCGGCAGGTTAAATAAGTCGTGCATGTGTCCTGTGCGATGAAGTTTCGTAACATGCTCAAAAATGGACCTAAAAAATCACCTAGCCAGCTGCTATTGTAAGAGTACAGTAGTTTCTGTAGCAACAATTGATGGAACAATCCTGCAGGTCCTGAGGATCGGCGGTTATGGCAGCAGATGCCCTGTCTCACTGTGCCCCGCCTGCTGTCTCACTGTGCCCCGCCCACGGGGCACAGTGAGACACTTAACGAGCATGGGCGTAACTCAAAATTTCTCCAAACCTGTAAAAGGTAGGAACCTGAAACTACTTGACAATATACCCAACGTCATTACCTATAATGTAGACCTGATCTCATTTAACTTGTTACTGCCAACATTTTGGAACACTTGAAAATAAAAAAAGTGTCTCACTGTGCCCCGCTCGCCCCTACATATCGCGTCTGTGACATCCTCAAAGGAAATTTTTGTTTGCAATGAAAGATGAATATAGTTTTTTAGCAGGCGGTGGAGTATATTGTACTTCGTTGTCGAAAAACTGAAGGAAGTTTTGAAACTCCAAAAAGTAAAGAAAAGTAATGTGGAAAAAGATTATGACATGGAATATATATGAAGATGTCAATTGAGAGAATTTCTTCCAATATAATGATTTAAAGCCAAAGCATGATTATATAGAAAGTTATGCGTATTGCAGTAAATTTTAAGCCCTAGATCACAACTAAATGTGTGAGGAAAGGAAAGTCCTGGAAGAACTTCTTTTCTTATATTATATATAGGAGCAAGAATGTTTTGAAAGATTATTATTTCAGCTTGTTTCAGCTTGTCAGCTTAATCTCAGTACTTAGAGAAACACATCTTGCAGAAACATCACAGACATAAAGTAACTTTATCAATCCTTATAAAGAAATTATCAAAAGACTGCCTGAGTAATAGATATACATCTGAGGGTTTAATTATCTTTGGTTCGACAGCTGAATTTCAGAGGAGCAGTCCAGGACAGTCACAAAATACTTGCACTAACAACTCAGCCACCCTTCTGCCATTTCAGATATCAGCATTTTTAGCAATTTGTGTCTTTTCATGTTCAAATATCTGATGTTATAACAGATATATGCATGAAAACCATGTGTTTCTCTTTTTACCCTTGGCAATGTATACATTGCCGACGGGTATTGTAGTTACTTTGGGAAAATTTGTCCGTCCGGCCGGCGGGCGGGCGGGCGGGCGGGCGTCCGGATAACGGGCGTCCCACTTGTGTATTGGCAGTAATGCAAAAACTATGGCATGTACATATTTTATTTTTTGGACATTATTGTATCTATCATCCTTGTTTTGCCTTTTAGGGTTCTTATTCACATGACATTAATACTTTTCTCACAGTTATTGAAAAATGTGAAAAATTATTTTTTTGTGTATTGGGCGTCATGCCAAAACTATGGCACGTATATTTTTTATTTTTCAGACATTATTGTATCTGTCATCCTAGTAGTGTCTTTTAGGGGTCTAATCCTTCAAACATGAATACTTTTCTCACAATTATTGAAAAATGTGAAAAAATATTTTTTTATCATTTTCCGGATTGACTCAAATACTGTTGTACTTATGTCACTGAAATTTGCATGTGGTATGTATTAAATACCCAGGATGTGTCTTTTGGGGGTCTAAATACTCTAAGAAAAACTGACTGACGGACATTCATTAAAAATGTGATAAATTACAAATTTTTTAAACCTGCATGATTCAGTCAATTTTGCAGCTACATCTATGAAATATTCCAGTTAGGTGTCTAAATTATAGCTCTTTAAACATCTCAACTCAGTTGGAATGTTAATCATATGAATGTTTTATGAAAAACAAAAAAATCAGGATTTTTGCCAATTTTCCAACATTTCTGTCTGAAACGCAAAGATAATAATGATTGAATTTAAAGTATATTATAGTTAAGTATACTATAAAAGAATATTCACAGCTCCTGAATGAGTTATTGAACAATTTTACATGGAAAGTCAAGATTTAAAATGCAAAAAAAAAAATTCTCCAATGTCTATTTCCTCCCCAATTTCATTCCTGATGTCATACTATGCTTTTGAATATTTAGCAAAATAAACATGACAGTGTATCACATCATCGTGATGCTAATTTTGAGCTATATGAATCTTTTTAATTTATACCAGAGGTCAATATTTGCAAAATTTAATAAATATTGCAGATTTTTGGATAATCACATATCAATCAATTTTTGCATGGTAGGTCAAAATTTAAAATAGGATAGATAGATAGATGGTAGGTCAAAATTTCTACAAACATGTCAAAATTTTACTTTTTACTGTTCTTTATCAAATATCATATATAGACAAATATGCTTAATGCACATATATATAGTTCTGAGTCAGGGAGCCTTACCATTCTAAACTTTTCACAAGAAATCTCAAAACCCCCACTTGTTGCCCTTTTGCTCAAATCTAACCTCAGTCATGTAAATTAAAAGAAAGAAATTAAATTAATGTCCGCCTGCTTTTATTTATAAAATTGCATACATTTAAAAACTAAATGTGATCAAATCATGATTGCAGAAATGATTCCACTAAATACAAGGCTATTTAGAAGTTTACTTGGCATGTAACAAAACCTTATTTCTATGAATTTCAATGTTTCATTTTATATCCAAAGATATTTAATATATTGGATAAATCTGAATTTAATTAATAACAAAACTCATCCCAAGCATATTTTAGCACCTTGAAGACAATAAGTGTCACTGCTTTGTTGGGGAAAGAGGGTGCAGCTTTTGTTGAATGGGCATTATGTAACATGATGTCACTAATCCTCTCCAATGGTCAAACCCAAGAACAAAGGGGTGGGTACAGAAGCAGTTGAATAGCACCCTATCTTTTAATAATGTTCCCTTTTTTTCTTAGAAATATGTCCAAACTGCATTGATAACTAGTTTTTTTAAATCTTAAAACATTATAATGAAATTTCCAATTTAAATCAGAAATATAGGCCAGGTAGAAGTTGAGATATGACTTCTTGTATCTCATGCAGGTTTCTTTTTTCTTATTTTTTGCTTCTTCAGCTATTGTTGGACTTATACAGTCAAGTTTTGGCAGCATTTAACCTTTTTGGTGTTAACTAGTAAATGTATTAGCCATATTAAAACATATCTGTAGACCGCTCATTGTTTTTAGTTTAATATTTTAAATAGATAGATTGGATAGATAGACAACCTATCTATTATTTCTGTTTTAGGCAGGCCTTTCTTCTATTCATAATTTAGGATAAGATGATAAAGGTAGGATAGATAGATAGATAGATAGATAGATAGATAGATAGATAGATAGATAGATAGATAGATAGATAGATCGATAGATAGATAGATAGATAGATTAGATGTTTTAGATTAGGTGTTTAAATGACTGAAGATTGCTTGACTGATTGGACTGATTGAATGAATGATTAATTAATTTATCCAAGCAAATAGATTTTCATATTGCACTATTGATTAGTTGTTTGATAGATAGATAGATAGATAGATAGATAGATAGATAGATAGATAGATAGATAGATAGATAGATAGATAGATAGATAGATAGATAGATAGATAGATAGATAGATAGATAGATTGATTGATTGATTGATTGATTGATTGATTGATTGATTGATTGATTGATTGATAGATAGATAGATAGATAGATAGATAGATAGATAGATAGATAGATAGATAGATAGATAGATAGATAGATAGATAGATAGATAGATAGATAGATTAGGTGTTTTAGATTAGGTGTTTAAATGACTGAAGATTGCTTGACTGACTGGACTGATTGAATGAATGATTAATTAATTTATCCAAGCAAATAGATTTTCATATTGCACTATTGATTAGTTGTTTGATAGATAGATAGATAGATAGATAGATAGATAGATAGATAGATAGTTTGATCATCTATTATTTTAAAATCTAATACACCCAGAGAATCATGAGAATGGATGGATGATTGGGGCTTTACATCCTGTACTTTATAATGCACTTGGTATTCTAATTAGGACAGGAGGAGGACATAGCAATGAGGTGACCCTTTTATTTCATTGCAACATCTCTTTTCGGTACCTTGACTCGGTTGAATGCTAAGGCTGGGAATTTCTCAAAATTAAATACAATAAAACTTCATATAAAATAGAGAAATTGACGTTTCATTCATCTAAAAACACTTTCCCTCAGCCAGAAAGAGTGAGGAAGCTTGAGAGAGTTGGGCCAAGTTTTACGTTCTTGCACCTCCAGCTGACCATTATGATTATACAAACATGCTTGATACATTGATTGCATCTAGAAATAGTTGAGAACAGATCTGTAGGGGGTCATTGATATATATATGTGCATGAACATACAGTGAGGAAAATAAGTATTTGACCCCCTACCATATTTTCTGGTTTGGGCACTTGCACTTGCTCTAAAAATCTGAAATTTCTCAGGTAGATCTGGTCTAACATTAGAAGACAGGTAATGCACAAAAATTAAGTGAAAGAAGCATTATGTAATATATTTGCATAAGAATCCCAATAGTCTTCGGAAATAAGTATTTGACCCCTTTGTTTGCTAAGGGTTTATCACCGGACTTTCACAAAACGAACACTTGGAAAAATATTATAACTGAAATTTATTGCAATCAAAACCTATTTCAATTGTTTTCCCCAATTTCATTTAGCTTTTTATGCCCTGAATTGCACCTCAAAATTTTTTTTTTGCAATTTCTTCATTTTGAAGATGCAGAGTTGAAAAAAAAAATCCAAAAACACAAGAGACTTGAATTTTGATTGTCACTAGTCTGGTTTTGGTACACAGACCCTATATAATGATCTAGGGGTCAGCATTTTAAATAATTGATGCCAGTATGTGTAAGTAAACAAAGGAAGTTATCACCACTGGAACATGCTGATCTGCTGTACCACGATAATGTCACCTACACCGGTGTCTGTGAGATCGAAAATCATTTTAGAAAGTCTTTAGACTGCCCAATGATGATTTAGCAAAGGCTGTGAAATCAGTTTGCAACTCTGCCAGCAAGAGGTAATGACCAGTACAATATGTCGCAGTAGGCTGAGGTGATGCAGTGCTGTCATATGCCTCTTTTGAAGAAGAATCATGCCAAAGCTGGTTTTGAATTACACCATTCATCAGCAAAATTCTTCCACATGATCAATTGTCAGTTCTAAGCAAGCTTTGGCATGATTTTTCTGCAACAGGGGCACTATGGCCGCACTGCATTATCCTGGCCTACTGCGACATATTGTACTAGTCATTACGTCATATTAGTAGAGGTGCAAACTGCTCTCAGAGCTTTTGCTGAATCATTGTTGGTTAGTCTAGGACATTCTAAAATGGTTCTTGCTTTCATGGACACCTGTATAGGTGAGATTGGCGTGGCACTGCAGATCAGCATGTTCCAGTGCTTATTTCTTCTTTTGTATACCTGCACACAATGGCATCAATTATTGAAATGTTGACTCCTAGATCATTACATCTACCAAGACCAGAATAGTAACAGTCAAAAATCAAGTCTCTTGTGTGTTGGGATCTTTTTTGTTTCAACTCTGCATCTTCAAAATGAAGAAATTGCAAAAATAATTTACGAGGTACAATTGAGGGCATAAAAAGCTAAATGAAATTGGGGAAAACAATTGAAATAGGTTTTGATTGCAATAAATTTCAGTTATAATATTTTTCCAAGTGTTCGTTTTGTGAAAGTTCGGTAATAAACCCTTAGTAAACAAAGGGGTCTAATACTTATTTCCGAAGACTATTGGGATTCTTATGTAAATGTATTACATAATGCTTCTTTCATTTAATTTTTTTGCATAACCTGTCTTCTAACGTTAGACCAGATCTTCCTGAGAAATTTCAGATTTTTAGAGCAAGCGCAAGTGCCCAAACCAGAAAATATGGTAGGGGGTCAAATACTTATTTTCCTCACTGTAAGAGGAATTATAGATGAACCCATGATAGATCTATCTATCTATCTATCTCTCACCCTCTCTATCTCTTCATCCCAAGGGGGGCATGCGATACTCCGGAGACACCAACTATACTTTTTCTATATCTCTCACTAACTAGGTCTTGAACACACACACATCATGGGTTCGTCTATAAATCCTCTTATAGCTTCTTTTACCTGCTCTGCTGATCTACACTATCTGGTGTATTGTATTGACTGTTATTTTTATTCCTATGACAGTTTAGCTGGAGATGGCAAGTTCATATGGGGGAGCATAGGTTCAATATGACTCACTATTAATTAGTAAGTCACTATAATTATATATGACTGTCAATCCTTAACTGATAATCAGGCATCCCTTACTGTTGTTCAGTCTTTTACTTACTATTTGTTAGCCACTAAATATGTTATTTAGTCACAAACTGTTAGTAAGTCAAAAACTGTTAGTCAGTCAAAAACTGTTAGTTAGTCAAAAACTGTTAGCTAGTAAAAAGTGTTAGTTAGTGAAAAAGTGTGAGTTAGTACTGTTAGTCAGTCAAAAACTGTTTGTCAAAAACTGTTTGTAGTAAAAAAAAAACTGTTAGTCAAAAACTGTTAGTTAGTCAAAAACTATTTGTAGTCAAAACTGTTAGTAGTCAAAAATGGTTAATTAGTCAAAACTGTTAGTTAGTCAAAACTGTTAGTTAGTCAAAAACTGTTAGTTAGTGAAAAGGGGGAGTTAGTCAAAACTGTTAGTAGTCAAAACTGTTAGTCAGTCAAAACTGTTAGTCAGTCAAAACTGTTAGTCAGTCAAAAACTGTTAGTCAGTTAAAAACTGTTAGTCAAACTGTTTGTAGTAAAAAAAACTGTTATTCTATCAAAAACTGTTAGTTAGTCAAAAACTGCCAGTTAGTCAAAACTATTTGTAGTTCAAACTGTTAGTAGTCAGAAATGGTTAGTAAGTCAAAACTGTTAGTTAGTCAAAACTGTTAGCTAGTCAAAAACTATTAGTTAGTCAAAACTGTTAGTTAGTCAAAAACTGTTAGTTAGTCAAAAACTGTTAGTTAGTGAAAAGGGGGAGTTAGTCAAAACTGTTAGTAGTCAAAACTGTTAGTAGTCAAAACTGTTAGTCAGTCAAAACTGTTAATTTGTCAAAAACTGTTAGTTAGTCAAAAACTGTTAGTTAGTCAAAAACTGTTAGTTAGTCAAAAACTGTTAGTTAGTCAAAAACTGTTAGTTAGTGAAAGGGGGAGTTAGTCAAAACTGTTAGTAGTCAAAACTGTTAGTAGTCAAAACTGTTAGTCAGTCAAAACTGTTAATTTGTAAAAACTGTTAGTCAAAATCTGTTAGTTAGTCAAAAGCTGTTTGTAGTAAAAAAAAACTGTTATTCAGTCAAAACTGTTAGTCAGTCAAAACTGTTAATTTGTCAAAAACTGTTATTCAGTCAAAAACTGTTAGTTAGTCAAAAACTGTTAGTTAGTCAAAAACTGTTAGTTAGTCAAAAACTGTTAGTTAGTCAAAAACTATTTGTAGTCAAAACTGTTTGTAGTAAAAAATGGTTAGTTAGTCAAAACTGTTGGTTAGTCAAAAACTGTCAGATAGTGACAAACTGTTAATTAGTCACTAATTGTCACTAACTGTTAGTCAGTCACTAACTGTTAGTCAGTCACTAACTGTTAGTCAGTCACTAACTGTTAGTCAGTCACTAACTGTTAGTCAGTCACTAACTGTTAGTTAGTCATGTAAGTCAGCTAGTCCTTAACTGTTAGGAAACTGTATGTTACTAACTGCTAGTCCCTGACTGTTAGTCATTTTGTCCCTAACTGTTGTTCATCAGTTGGTCACTACTGTTAGTAAGTCAATGTTGTTAGTCACTTACTGTTAGTAAGCACTAACTGTTGTTGATTCACTAACTGTTTGTTAGTCTTGAACTGCCAGTTAGTCACTAACTGTAAGTCACTAACAGTCTGATAATCACCCCAAGGATGTGCCACCCAAATTGGACCTATAAATAGAACAAACTGCTCTCATTACTATTCACCCCCAATTGTTACAACTCACCCCCAATTATTTCAGGTCCTGCAACAATTGTATCTGCACCAATTGGTCGATTAATGAGTGGCAGGTGTACTTTTACATCAATGCAACAATATTAAGTATTTGTGATCATAAGATATTTTGTAATGCTCTAGCTGACATTACTAAATGGTGGGGACCAAACCGGTTGACACTTTTCCGTATGGGGCAATCAGTATAGTATGCTGGCTGCATAGCCAATACTGTACTATAACAAATCTTGTCCTAAAGTTCAAGAAGCCAGCATACAAATCTTCTATCCATTTCAAAAGATCACCATTAATACCATAGGCTTTGACTTTTTTTAAGAGTCTTTGATGGGGGACTTTATCAAAGGCCTTAGCGAAATCGAGGTACACACAGTCAACGGGGAACCTTTGTCGATTAAGTCCGTCCAGATCTCCATGATCTCGAGTAGTTGTGTTGTACAGGATCGACCTGTCGTGAAGCCGTGTTGGTCTTTATGTAAGAGATTATAGGATTCAAGAAAGAGGACTAATTGGTCTCCTATGATTCTCTCTAGGAGTTTTCCACAGACTGAGGTGAGACTTACAGGCCGATAATTACAAAATAGATTTTTTTTCCCTTTTTTATGGATGGGTTTGATGTGGGCAGTTTTCCATATCGATGGTAGGGCCCCCTTATCCAGGCTGAGTTTGAATATTTTAAATAAGGGGTAGGATATACTTTCCCTCAGCTCAAATAAAATCCGGGAATGAATTTCATCAGGACCCGCGGACTTAGAGATATTAACTTTTTTAAGTTCGCTAAGTACTCGACCCTGCGTCAGTCTGATGTGGTCAAGGCTCTGTGGTCCCACTTTTGGGTGGAGATTTGGTATGTCCTGTAAATTTTCATCAGTGAACACCTCACTAAAATATTTATTGAACTGATTTGCCTTGTCGTAGTCAGTGCTGTAGCTGTTTCCGTCGGTGTCTTGCATATCAGGGAAGTCATTTATTTTATTTCTTTTACAATTGATATAATTCCAAAATTTTTTTGGGTTGTTTTTCATTTCTATAGCCAAACTTAGCTCGTATTCCGATTTCCTATTTTTTATAAGTCGGTTGGTTTTATTACGAATACATGTGAAATTTGTCCAGGTTTCGTCAGTCTTGTTACGTCTGTAGTCTTTCCATGCTTTGTTTTTCAGTCTCAGTGCCTCCTTGACTTCTGTATTAACCCAAGGTTGCTTATTTTTAGACTGTCTGTTAGATCTCATTGGGATGTGTTTATGTATTAAGTCATTTAATATCTTTTGAAATACTTCCCATGATAGATCTACAGTCTTGTCCTTTAGAAAAGAGTCCCAGTCAACCTTGTTCAGTTCTCTTGACAACTTATCATATTCACCTTTTGAGTAACAATATGAGTCCAGCGGGGAAAGCAGCTTCAAACGGCGATTGTGTAGGGCAAACAGCATGTTTCTGCACAGTTCTCTGATGCCGGTTGGCAAATGATGTCCAATGGGATCCAGGATGTAGTAAATGAGAATTTCTGGGTCTATTTCCTTTCTGGCTGTCCCGGTATAGGATAAGAGTCTGGAGATATATGGTATCCTGGCACAAAGTGTTTTTCGTCTTCTTCTCCTTTTTGCGATTTGCCCATTCCTGCAATTATCGCCCACTTTTGATATTAAAATGCGGGGCACAGTAGCGGAAATCCGAAAATGCGGGATTCGTTTTTTTTTTTGCGATTTGCGTGAATTCTAGCAAAGATACAAACTTGATTTTTTAGCATTAAATTCGGCTTGAAAATAACAAGAGGTCAGTTTCACCGCCGTAGCTTGAATAGAACATTTTCTCAAATTTTTCAAATTAGTGTCATAACTGTAGCAGAAAATCTCCTAAAATTGGAATAAGAATATAAATTCTGTACAAAATTCAAATTTGACTGATTGACTGATTGAAAACTCCGTGTATTAAAGTTTAATGCATCCATCTTTATTACTTTGTTTGAATAAGTTTGCATTTTTGAATCTGTGTTGGCCTATACTCATGTACAATTGTGAAGGTTAGACATCCAGGTAGAATCCAATAATTGAATAATATAAGTCACTTACACTGGACAATAGGTTGAAAGTCTGACAGTTTCAGGGACTATCCAGTCCCCTTCCTCAGAGTTGAATGACAGTTCTATGATCCCTTTTTGAGTCTGATTGCTCATCCCCTACACATGACCACCTAGCTTGGATTCTTATTTAAGCAGTTAAGGGAATTTGAACAAAATTGCACAGAATGAGACTATTAATTTTCAATTTCACTTTAACGAATATTTAGGCCTAAACATTTTACAAGCTATGAACTTGTAATCTAGCTGAATGCACAAGTCCCTCCAAGACGCAACTGTTGCTGCAAACATTACGCTTCTGTCATTATTAGAAGTTCAAATAAAACCCCAGCCTAACTCACTTGTTTCTATTTAAAAAATCGGCAGATCCCGCGTCCCGCAACCGTGTTCCGCATTTTCCAGAAAAGACTGAATGGGCGATATTTCGGGAATAGGCTAAAATATTGGCAATTTGTGAATGTGCTAAGTGGTCCAAAAAGACATGTACTGAGCGATAATTGTAGAAATGGGCATAGTCTTTTTTATGTCCTGATAAAATCAAACAACTTTTGTTTGTTCGCTTTACTTATGATGAAACTACAGCCACTTTTATGGAAGGCGTAAAACTGGTCCATTCATTAACATTACGTTTCTGTACACTTTCCAGAGTGGCGTCTGTAATTTTGTCTGTACTTTGGGAAAAGAACGAAAGTTTGTTGACTTTATCAGGACACGTACTCAGGTGAATGAAAACTCTCCTTTCACTGTTTTATGATGCTTCAAATAGGAGTCTCTTAGACAAAACCAGGCAAAAACACAATTTTTGCACTATAACTGGGTGTTAAGTCTATTCATACTCCATTAGAAGGATGAAAATGTGTCAGACACATATTTTCTTAGTTGTTTTTAGTTGACCTTTTATTTATTAACAATTTTGGCTCATTGAATCACCATTATTACCTCTTAAGTTGAAATTTTAAAAAATTATTAAACAAGAACCCGCGGGTTGCATAATGCAGGTGGAATTTTCTACTGTAGGGTTGCGTTTGACACAATATTTTCAAAACTTGGATTTTCATATGCATATGAGTTCTGAAACTTCAGGCCTTGGTAAAAAACAACTGTTTCTGGTCTTATTTTTCAGCTGTCAGAAGGGCGTCATTTTGTTAATATCAATAAATGAGAATAGCCTGTCTCTTAATACCCTATACACATCCCATAATGCTCATACACGCCATTGCAGATGTTCGCCATCAGTGAAAATCTGAAAATGACATTCAGATGGCAAGATCAAGGTGCTCCGTCCAATCCACAAACTCATCTATGAAAACAATCTGTAACCAGCACTGAACATGTTTGTAAGCAAAAACAGGTATATAGAATGTCTGAAATACATCTTAAATGAATTTTTTTTTTTTTTATTACACATAAGGAAAACTGGAAAAAAGAAATCTTACTTTTTCCGGACCATCATAAAAACACTTTTGTAATTTTGGCTATAAATGAGAACATCTGTCTTTGAATACCCTATTTATAATCCAAAATGCTCTTAAACACCACTGTAGATGTTCTCCATATGTGAAAATGTGACTTTCCAATAAGAAAATGCTATTTAGATGGCAAGATCATGAAGTTCGTCCCAATCCACAAAACCCATTTTTCTACAGAAACAATCTGTCAACAGGCCTAGAGCAATAACCACTGGATTTTTTAAAGCGAAAATTAGTATATAGATTGCCTGATATATATTCCAAATACGTTTTTCTTGATTCTTAGATTTGGGGATTAGAAAAAATTACATATATATAACTTTTTTGATCGGCAGAAATGCATCATTTTACCCCATATTGTCACAAATATGATTTTCTTTATTAAAATAACCCATACATAATCCAAAATGCTTCTGAGCACAAAACTAGGGGTTCTCCACTAACGGAAAATCTGATTTCAAACACGAAAATTCACTATTTGATAGCAATATCGGGGTGCATGTTCCAATCCACAAAACCCATTATATGGTAAGTGACTGGTATAATGCAGTTGCGCATGCGCACCTGCATTAAAAATGTGTTTTTTCCTGTTTCATGACTAATTGCCTTTAAATCACATGAAACATGTTTGAATAATTTGTCTAAAATAAAATTGAACAATTTAGCCACCTTTCCGTTAATGCGCAATGCCATTTAGGGCCTTTGTGGATGTAAGCAAGCATCAGACGTAATTTAGACCACCTGAATTTTTGTTTATCACACATATTCAAGGAAGTGATAAAAATAGATCAAGTTTTCTCTCTTGTAGAACTTCCCTGATACATAGGCAAGAAAATCCATGCAGACATTTTTCAGCTGAGCACCTATTTTCCCTAATATTGCCAAAAAATTGACGTGGCCTAAACTTTTGTCCGCTACTGTATATATATATATAGGATTTTATTTGACATCAAAAATATCATATAGATACATGTGTCATTTTCACAGTGCAACAGTCCATTTTGAATGAAGAGACATAATTATATAGGTCACAGTGTTGGAGTCCTCGAGGCCGGCCTCGTCCTCGAGGCCGGCCTCGGGGCCGATTTTGATGGCCTCGGCCTCGGTCTCGGATGACAAATCCTTGGCCTTGGACTCGGTCTCGGACCCTCTGGCCTCGAATATTTGTCCGAGGCATGTCCGAGGCCGGCGAAATTAATAAAGTACAATTTTGCTGGAACAGTCAAACAAAATTTTCCTATCAGCTAAATATAATTATGTGTCAGTTTATTTAATATGAGGATCCTATTATCCTATATTATATTAGAATCTAAAAGACTGTCTATATCTAGGCCTTTTTATGCCGAGTGGCAAGTTATAAGCGATGCCATTTTTTGTGATTAATAAAGTATTTATTATTATTATTTATTATAGATATGAAATTATAAATCGACCAAAAGTATTTGAATATTTTTTGAATTTTTATTTTCCTTCGCTGATTGAGTTGAACATTCTTTCTTGTAAATTTCGACCATAATGATTTGAAGTTTCAAATATTTTGTTTACATGCAATGCAAGATGTGTTAGTACCTGATCATTAACTTCACACATCAGAGTGTCTGTCTTAAAACGCAACTCAAAAAAATGGAATGGGACAAAATTTGTGACAGTCTGACAGAATCTCATCCATGCCTCAAAAAATATTCCAAATAATTTTGATATGACACAAATATGCCACTGCCTAATAAATTGGAATCCAGCAATGCAGAGTATCTATCTACATGTATCTAGAAAGCGTGACTTTTAAAGCAGTTACAGTAAAGCCCGTAATGAAAGTGAGAAGCTGCCTCAGAATGATTTAAAAAACAGCCATTTTTTTCCAGTCATGGTGAAAGATTAATTAATTCTTTCTCAGAAATCTTGAAATTAATTTCTGATGGATGGGCTATCTCAGTCTAAAATATTTAATTTAGAAGTAGATAATTAAACATAATTGAGGTTGTCAGACACTAAAAACAAATCTAATCAGTCACTGTTTCCGTAAAATAAATTCCCAGTTCCATGCCTGTTCTGTAATGGTTGCCCCCCTGTTGTCTTCATTTCAGAGTTTTACTTGAGTCATTGAGTGAATCTGTAATTGCACTGTTATAGCCTTGTCGTAAGCGTTTGCTCAATGCCGATAATATACAAGCTAAAATAGTTTGGCAGTCAACCATCATTTTTGTCGAGCCGGCCTCGGTCTCGGTCTTGGTCTCGGGTGCTCATGCCTCGGTCTCGGTCTCGGAGGGCCATGCCTCGGTCTCGGTCTCGGTCTCGGATGCTCATGCCTCGGTCTCGGTCTTGGTCTCGGATGTCCTGGCCTCGACTCCAACACTGATAGGTCATGCGTCTTTTGTTAACCTTTTCCGTGAGAAAAAAGTTAGTTTTTCAAACTTTCCTTAAGCTGATCTGAAGGAAAATCATGCATAGGCAATTAAAGGGTGTCTCGGCAGTAGGCCAATTCTTTTGGTAGCAAATAGATTGTCTTTCTTGGAAAGACTAAGAGGATTACAGTTGTTATGCAATGACTTTGAAAAAGGCACATAAGGAGCCTCTATGAGGCATAAACACATGCAGCGCTAAGCCAAATTGAAAGTCAGGCCTTGATGGTAATGAGGATAGCAACGTCCTTTCTAAGGATAAACGATGACAGGTGTTAAAGCTTGAACACCACAGAATTTTCTCTGTAATGAATCAGTACTAGAGTGCCACCTATAAATAACACGGGTCCGGTGCCATTGGGTCAGTGTTAAACGTCCTTAACCCAACTGCTTGTGGAGCATGAATTTTCATCTGATGGATCATGAGATGAAAACATATTGACACAGGCTTGAGAGATAACAATAACTGCCAATTTTCTTTGCAGCACTCAGCTTTGCATATGTGGCAAAGTCTGATTAATAAGTGAAACACAAGGCCAATTTTATTTAAATGGGAAGGGGGGTTCACATATCATCTTTTACGACCCTATTTGCTTTGACCCAATAGAAAAACATCACCTGTTTCACTTACTTACAGGTAGCACTGTATATATAAAAACATCCATCCCTCAGATGTAAACCCAGGCAGTCTTACTACTACTATAGAATTACTTTGAGTCTGATGAAGTTACTTATAGCTTTCAAGTTTACGTATAGCTTTGAAGTTTAGAATGGGCATGTCGAATAAGCTGATAAGTATTAGACTGTCTCTCAGAAAACCATTTCCAAGTGTTGTAAAGTAAAATGAAACATAGTCCGATCTGGTCTTATGGTCATACCATTGCCAGTGCTCTTCTTGTCTTTTCCAATCATATACCCTCTTCTCTTGGTACTAATTATAGACAACAGAGTAAATCATATTATAGGGCCTATGCAGTCTTGTGAAAATGAGAAGTGCATGCTGCTGCCACCTGGCACAACAGTTGATTTTCTATGCTACATCATTGCTGTCCCAAGAAATAGTTCCAATTTCATTGCACATTCACAAAATTTCAATTCATCATTGATGTATACCAGAGTCAGACTCGGCAATCTCATTCTCTAAGGAAGTAGACAAGACCATCAGCACGCTCAGAAATAGCCGCGGTTTCTACAAAACAAAATTGTGTTCCTCAGGCTGAAATGATGTGGGGGCCTCTATTTGACGGGGGGTTTATTCGAGGGGCGTATATGTGTACATCCATTGTGCATGCCTGTGTACGGCCATCGTCAAGTGTACGCCCATCTGTAGCTCGTCTGGCATGCCCATCTGTGTGTGCACGCCAATTTGTGTGTACACACCCATCTGTGTACGCACCCATTTGCGTGGGCATGTCCACCTGAATGCCTATCTGTGTGGGCACGCCCACCTGTACACCCATCTATGTGTACGCCCACCTGTAGGCCTATGCCCATCTCTCGAGTGTATGCCCATCTGTGTTGGAACCCTCATTTGTGAGTGCATGCCTTCTTAGTGTGCACGCCCCCCTTTACACCTAGCTGGGAGTACGACCATCTGTGTGTGTATGCCAATTTGTGTGTGCACAGCCACCTTCGTGTGCACGCCCATTAATATGGCCATCTGCATGCGCATGCCCATATGTACAGCCATCTGCATGTATACGCTTATATCAGCACGCCCGTCAGTGTGTGTAAGCCCATCTGTGCGTGCACGCCCGTCTGTGTGTGCATGCCCATTTGTATGTGCATGGCCATTTGTATGCCCATCCCAGTGTTGATGCCCATGTGTGTGTGGACGCCCATGTGTGTCTGCAGGGCCACCTGTGTGTACACACACATCTGTCAGTGCAGGTCCACCTGTACGCCTAGCTGTGTGGGTATGTCCACCTGTACACTCATCTGTGTGTACGCCCATGTGTATGCCCATCTGTGTGTGTATGCCCATCGGTCAGTGTATGCCCATGTTTGTGTGTACGCCCATGGGTGTGTGTGGACCCATGGGTGTGTAAAACCATTGGTACAATATATACACCTTTTGATATATATATATGAACACCCTTTGGTATAGACTCGCCCATGTCAGTAAACTGTCATGAAAAGTAAGCCAACCGACCTGCCGCCTGACCTGTAATGTAATGTAGTGCTTTAATGCAGTGCTGTAATGCAGCGCTGTAATGCAGTGCTGTAATGCAGTGCTTTAATATAGTGCTGTAATACAGTGCT
The DNA here is from genome assembly GCA_026936325.1 of Platynereis dumerilii. NCBI lineage: Eukaryota > Metazoa > Annelida > Polychaeta > Phyllodocida > Nereididae > Platynereis > Platynereis dumerilii. Next base: position 25,677,491 of record JAPTHN010000011.1, read on the forward strand.
GTAATGCAGTGTTGTAGTGCAGTGCTTTAATGAAGAATACAGAAAGCAGTCCAATAACACGTTGCTGTAATGCATCGCAATGATGTTGAAATACAGCGCAGTAATGAAGTGTTGTACTGCAGTGCTGTAATGCATTGCAGTAATGAGGTTCTGTGATGCAGTGCAATAACACAGAGCTGCAATGCAGACTGCAGTGTTGTAATGCAAGGCAGTGATGCAGGGCAGTTATTTGTCCGCGGGGGCATGTCCCCGGGGGCATGTCCCCGGGGGCATGTCCCCGGGGCATGTCCACGGGGGTATGTCCCCGGGGGTATGTCCCCGGGGGTATGTCCCCGGGGTATGTCCCCATGTCCGCGGGGGCATGTCCCCATGTCCGCCGGGGCATGCCCCCATGTCCCCAGGGGCATGTCCCCATGTCCCCGGGGGCATGTCCCCATGTCCCCGGGGCCATGTCCCCATGTCCACGGGGCCATGTCCCCATGTCCCCGGGGGCATGTCCCCATGTCCCCGGGGGCATGTCCCCATGTCCCCGGGGCATGTCCCCGGGGCATGTCCCCATGTCCGCGGGGGTATGTCCCAATGTCCGCAGGGGGTTTAGTAGATATTAAATGGTTGCCCCCTTATTCTTCGTAATAATGGTCGCCCACTCTTTAGTATATATTAAATGGTCGCCCCCTTATCCTATCTATCTATCTATCTATCTATCTATGTATATCTATCATCATTGCTTAGTAGATATTAAATGGTTGGCCCCTTGGTTCATTCATGCATGTACTTTTTTTATCTTAGCACCTTAGTAGATATTAAATGGTTGCCCCCTTATTCTTAGGAGATATTAAATGGTCGCCCCCTTATCCTTAGTAGATACCTTATCTATCTATCTATCTATCTATCTATCTATCTATCTATCTATCTATCTATCATCATCATTGATTGCCATCATTGATTGCCATCATTGATTGCCATCATTGATTGCCATCATTGATTGCCATCATTGATTGCCATCATTGATTGCCATCATTGATTGCCATCATTGACTGCCATCATTGACTGCCATCATTGACTGCCATCATTGATTACCTTTGTCTACGACTCCGCCACACAAATCCTCCGACACCCTCCGACACATGAAATCCCGCCATGTGACCGCGTAAAAACAGAGATCAGCCTAAAGGCGATCAATAAGAGTTTGGCTGCTTTTGAGACATCCCCCAGCAGTCAAGTGGTCCAAGCAGGTCTCATCTGGCACAGTGACAAAAATCACGAAAACAACATTCACACAGCCAAAATAACAATAAGGTGGGGTGTTTCACTGAAAAATCATGAATCTCAGAAAGGTATGAAAGACCCCTTGGATCATCCTGGTCTTCAGTTGTTGATTGTAGAATGTAAAGTTATGTTTATATAGCAACTTTCATGATTGTACATTGAGTGTAACTTGTTATATCCATCCACAAAAATGTGAGTTAAATGGTACAATACGGGGGTAAAAGCAAAATGACCGCGCCAGCGGCTGGCCGCGGTCATAATAACGTGGAAGCACTTTAAGCAGCACAGACAGTGCATGGGTCCAACACAGGCACACAGGTCGCGGATATACTAAGGAGAAGAAGAAGAAGAAGGCATGGCTGACCTTTGACCCATGGAAGCCAGTCCACTTTAGTTTCTTTATAATTTTTTCCATCACAGAAGGGCACCAAAAGTGACTGGTCGAAAGTTAAAAACCTACAAAGAATGTAGGGGGAACGGGGGCACATTGGGACGCGGGGCACTGTGGGACGGAGGGGTTTTCTTGGATCCTGGCAAGGTATATGATATGGTAGTGCCATCATATCTTGTAATTTCACATCATGATGTTTCCATGGTTATATTGACAACTTACAGCCACATGCAGAAGTATGGCGAGCAAAAGTTTGTTTTCCTACTACAAAAGTAAATATGGACGGGTTCAACTGGAACCATTCTGTGGACAAACCATGAACAATGAGGCTTTCTCAGTGCTTGTATGAATTTTATATATTGTAACGAACAGTTATGAGTTGCTATCGTGATAAACACACTCACTGGTGTCCGAGAAATTAGCATTTTGGTGTAAAAGTCATATCGGGGCTCATTGGGGCAGTGAATTCGGGGCACATTGGGACGAACTTAATATGGCAGAATTTAAGTGTCCAAGGCAACTGAATGACCTGGGACAGCACACAACAGGTGTTCAGACCACAGTGAATAGAGGTATAGTGGATTACCATGCTCTGTGAACCAATTTGTCGCAAAGCACTGTGTGTTACTTACATAGATGTCCGCACCCAGGACAGTTTATGTTAAATGTTTAAAACTGTTTAAAGTTATGAACTATTGGCACTACAAGGTGTTAACGCACTGTATATTGTCTTACGCACTACTTATATATGATATCTATTGCACATGGAGTTGATGTCCCAATGTGCCCCGGCTGTGCCAGCCGGGGCACATTGGGACAGTCATTTTTACGACTCTCTGGCTGCAAAAGGGTAGGTGCAGTCTAGTTTATTATGCCTTGCATTTAAGCTCAATAGTATGGGTGATATTCATGCAAACTTCTGAGTTCTTCAGTGCTTTCAGCATTGAGCAAAATTAGTAGAAGTTAAAAGCGTCCCAATGTGCCCCCGTTCCCCCTACAGTAAATTAGAATGAGATTGGTGAAAGAGAGTGACCTCCAGAGTGCTAACGAGATTGCATGAAATTCTTGGGTTAAGAGCAGCTGTGCTGCTAAAAAAAACTCCAAAAACTGAGAATAACATATTTACTACAATGAACCAAGACTATACATAGCATCTGTGATATGTTTGATAATTGTGGAGATATCCCACGAGTCAAATGTAAAAACAAATCATCTCAACTCTCAAAATGTACGCCCAGACGGTCCTTTAGAATTCCTTTGTGTCTGGTTCATGAAGTTTGAAGTTTTTTATTTTCTTTTGACAACATAATAATTCAGTTAACAATATATTTGAAAATAATAATGAAGTACAAATCAGTCATCAAAAAGGAAACATGAAGTTACTTTCTATAACAGTTTTCGAGTTTAGAATACACATTTGTAATTTTATGCTGAATAAACCAATATATGAAAGACTTGACAGTATTATGCTAAAGAAGAGTTGAAAATATTTACAATATCAAAGGAAATAGAGAATAAGTTTTGTGTATCTCTTATGAGATTTCACTAAGGGAAATAGACTCTGGTTGAACTGTAAAGAATAACATACTTCTATAATCAATGGGAAAGTTGAAATCAACACTTTTTGATTGGATGGCTTGTAAGTAACTGCTGTAATCAGTCATTTTTTAGACATTCCCAAGGGAGGAGTTATCTCTGTACAACAGAACCTACTGACTTATGGGAAACAACTGGGCAGTCATAGAGTCTCATAAACCAGCATCTTCTGTTTTCTAATAACCATATTCAGCAACTGACTTGCACCTGATTGGTCTAGGACTTGGCCATTCTCAACAAATGTGATAAGGTATTTTTTCATAAGGTGTGACATTCAAATTTGCTTCAATATTATTACATTCTTATTTATGATCAACCAATCAGCAGAGGCGATATTCAAACTATATTCAGGGCCGTATGCTTTTGCAAGTTTTAAATTTTGAGTTCTGACATAATATGTCTCAGTTGACTAGTTAGATTATGACTAATTTAATTAGCATATTAACCAACTTATGACAAAAGCCAATGAATTAGTAATCTGACGGATTTATGATTTAATGCAATTAATAATTTGACTAACTTAAGCCTCATATAATTGATAAATTGACTAACTAACGACAAGTTTTCCAAGGAGTTTTAAATTTTGAGTTCTGACACATATATCTCAGTTGACTAGCCAGATTATGACTAATTTAATTAGTATATTAACCAACTTATGACAAATGCCAATTGAATTTGTAATTTGACCAATTTATGACTAATGCAATAAATAAATTGACTAAATTACGCCTCATATAATTGATAAATTGACTAACTTACCACAAGTTTTCCAAAGAGTTTAGTCACATGACTTAGTTGATTGGTCAAGTTCCACCCCTTGGCTAATTAATTAATTTAGTCAATTGACAAAATTTTTAGTTCAAGCAGACGGTAGTATATGAGGTATATACTGAGTTTAGCAAAATTTAGGAGACACTAAGTAAAAAGTCGCAAAGGATGGATGGATGGATGATTGGGGCTTTACGTCCTGTATTTATGCACTTGAGAGGCTAATTAGGACAGGGGGAGGACACGGCAATGAGGTGAAGGATGATTGAAACAGCCGTCCAACATAGGCCCAGGTGTCCCGGCAAGAGCTGGATTTGAACCCTGGACCCAGCGATTGGCAGCCCAGCACGCTACCACTAGACCAACCCTCCCCCTAGTCGCAAAGGAAGCCTATATATATACACGTTGTCATGGAATGATATTGCTAAATAGGTATATAAAATCAGATATTATATCCATGGAACACATGATCTGCATTGCAGATCATTGTAGGTTAAGTATTAATAAGTAATTGATGAAAGAAAATTAATTTTTAATATTGGGCTTCTGACGAGGCCATCTAAAAATCGGTGCATGCATTGACATGAACGTCTCATCATTTCCTTGATGAAAAAAGCTGTATCAGATAGTCACATGCCACTGACATCTGACTTGGTCTGTTATTTGCATCATACATACCAACATTAATGGTAAACTGTAATGTGGGAATTTTGTTTATTTAAAAAAATTGCAATACATTGTTGGAAAATAAATAATGTTCTATTGTATTACTATTACTACTTCCATTTGTGATATTTAGTTTGGTGAAACCATTCCTAATTTCCATAGTATTTTGCTACAGATGGTGAAATCTTGAAGGCTTTCCTGTAGAGTTCCATGGCAGCCATATTGTCTCCTCTGGCCTGGAAAGAATAATTCTTATTTTATTTAATTGGCAGACAATCAAGACGGTGGTACAAAAAAGCACCAACAGCTGAAGTAAAAAACACAGACTCCAAAATTTCTGAGCAAGTCTGGTTTACCTGTATCACACTGTTCAGAGCATGGTGACATATTCAACCACTTCTACAATGTACATGAGTCTATGCATTTGACTTCAGTTGAAACACAAAAACAATTCTTGTGTGTATCTCTACCCTCCCTTCAATATTTTTCTGTGACAGTCTTCTTTGTTGTAATTTAAGAAAATATACTCATTCTCGTGAATAAGCCCATATCTAATTCCGGCATAGTTATCATTATTCACCCTTAAACAAGCTGTTATACTCCTTCTACATAAATGTTTCAGACTGTAAAATATTACAGTGAAACACATAGATATAAAACAAGCACTCTTGGAGCACAGCACCGGCCATGCTGCTCATGATTTTTCAGTGGAACTATAGTAAGTTGCCCGTAGGTCGGAGGAAACAAAAGAGAACACAATGCAAAAAGACATATAGATAGATAGGGGCAGATTGATTTTTTGATTGATAGGGGAAAGATAGACTGAAGAATGTGACAATAGATAGATTGGGATGTATGATAGTATTGTTTGACAATCAATAGTTAAAGCACCTGTAGATCGGGAAGTGGACAGAAGAGATGGGTAAACATTTCAAGTAAAATCCATGTTGGTTTTTTGCATTGAAATTTGGTTTTTCAAAAACCATTTCGAATCTAAAAAACCAATTTTGTCTGAAATCTTTTAGAGTGATGAATACCCGAAATTACTTCATCATAAAACTTATTTCTTATTTTATGTCTATAATTTAAGGTACAAAATTGTTTTAAGACCTGGGTTATGCGGCATTTTATGATGTTTTAATGTTCTAGGCCTAAATATTCACAGTTTTGTTCTTACTTTTATTTTATTATTTTAAGCCTAATGACATTTTTTTGTTTCGCAATATAATGTTATGCATCATGGAGTTTAAATGGAATGAAATAAGTATGGAGACAATTGTGACAGATGAGTCTGAGATGACAGGGAGGTGAGAAAGTGAATTGCACTTAGGCCTAAATGGTGAAGAGCAATTCAGGTCATTTGAAGGTGGTCCATTGAACAGAATTGATTGGAATTGAATGAATACAATGAAACAGGTATACATACAATGGCATACAACGCCCTGCACACTCTACATTCCACAAGTGTGACATGTGTAAGGCAGCGGGAATAGGCCTACATAAGAAAATGGTGGCGCCTGACCCACGCAACGCTGAGCATAAGGGGATATTAATATATCGAAAAATATTGAATTTAACTAAAAAACTACACAATTGGAAGAATCTACGATGTTATAACTGAGAAATACATATAATATAAACCCTGGGAATGGCCTGGTCAGGCCTGGAGGCTCGTGACTCACATCGGACGGATATCACTGCATTACCGTCCTATGCATAGCATGGCCGGTAATTAAAGTGGACTGTGGCACTGTGAAAATGGCTCTTCGTGACTCATGATAGCCGATGAAGGGTCATCTTCTCTACTTTCAACATGGGAAACATAGAAGCAGTTCGATTAGACATGATCAAGAGAAGGCCATTTGACTTGTCATAACTGATTTTGGATTGAAAATCAGATGCATAATCCTTTCGTTTGGCTGTCAGCAACAAGAGGGATAAGTCTCCTTCAATCAAATTAACATTGAAAGTATTGGGTTTGATCATGACAAATCATCAGCATGATGACACACGAAGTGCCATTTTCACAGTGCCACAGTCCACTTTAATTCTATATCAAAGTGTTTCGCTGTAACTAAGCAACACCTTGCATGTATTATGTATAAATCTTTTATGCATACCTCTAATCGCTCGGCCTCCTGCACCATGGAGATGGCCTTTTCCATATTTTGGTCTACGACTTCATCTCCTTGTTTTTCATACATAACATCAGTCCTCATGATGTACTTTTCTCCATTCCTATAACAACAGGGCAAAAACATCAATTTGAACACATCTTTCCTGAAATACCGTCTCAAAAAGCTATTTCAATGTTGCCTTTTGATATCCATCAATTTATAATGGAAACACACTCCAAAACATTTCAGGACAAAACTTGTTTTATAAAATCCAAAATGGTTTTTTGAAAAATCCGTGTTGGTTTTGCATGGAAGTTTGGTTGTTCAAAAGGCCATATCGCATTTAAAAAACCAATTTTGTCCTGAATTTTTTTAGAGAGAAGTGTACCAATTGTTACACTATATTTCACAAAACCAGTTATGTGACATTTAAAGATTAAGCCTAAATCTTTCTGGGACACAACCCACACACGCAGCTTACAAATTTACAAATGTTTACATTGAATTTGACTTCTGGCTTTCTGTGCGTTGAGTTTTTATTCAAATTATTGTTCGCTTTTAAATTGATGAAAATTCACACAATCACGATCAGTTGCTGCTGGTTATTTGTAATTCGACTACAAATCAACAGTGAAATCAAATACATTTTTACCCTCGGCAATGTATACATTGCCGACGGGTATTGTAGTTACTTTGGGAAAATTTGTCCGTCCGGCGGGCGGGCGGGCGGGCGGGCGGACGGGCGGGCGTCCGGATAACGGGCGTCCCACTTGTGTATTGGGAGTAATGCCAAAACTATGGAATGTATACTTTTTATTTTTGGGACATTATTATATCTTTTATCCTAGTTGTACCTATTAGAGGTTTAATCCACATGAGATTAATACTTTTCTCACAATTATTGAAAAATGTGAAAAAATATTTTTTTGTGTATTGGGTGTCAAGCCAAAACTATGGCATGCATATTCATCATTTTTGGGTAAATATTGTATCTTTTATCCCAGTTGAGCCTTTCATAGGTCTAATCCCCATGACATTAATACTTTTCTCACAATCATTGAAAAATGTGAAAAATTGTTTATTTTTTTGTTTCTGTGACAGAGCTAAAAAACTGCAGTACTTTTGACACTGAAATTGGCATATTGTATGTATTAAATACCCAAGATGTGTTTTTTGTGGGTCTAAATGCTCTGAGAAAGTTGAACGGACGACAATTTACCAAAAATATGAAAAAATACTATTATTTTAAACTTGTATAATTCAGTCAATTTTGAAGTTAAATCTATGAAATTTTCCACTTAGGTGTCTAACTTATGCCTCTTTAAACATCTCTAATCAGTTGGAATGTTGGTCCTATGAATTTTTATAAAAACCCAAAAATTCGAAAAAATGCCAATTTTCCAATATTTCTGCATGAAAAGCCAAATGGTAATGGGTAAGTTAGTTAACTTTAGGTCTTATTGTAGTTAGACACACTATTGACTAATATTCACAGCCATTGCATGAGTTGTTGCAATTTTTTCCATTGAAATGTATGATTGAAAAAAGGCAAAAAATCATTAAAATGTCTATTTACTCTCCATTTCCTTCTGATGTCATACCAGTCGTTGACATTTTTTTTGTCAAAATAAACCTGACATGTTTCACATCATCATCATGCTGATTTTGAACAATATGAAAACTTTTATTGGCAGCATAGGTCAATATTAACAAAATTAGATAAATATTAAGGATTTTCAGATAATCATACATCAGTAAATATTGGCCCTGGTCAATCAAATTTGCCACAATTATGTCTAAATTTGACTTTTTCTACCTCTCCTCATGAAATATTATATGACACTAAATCTTTTTAAAACTGCCAATTATTATAACTTTATGGTTAATATCTAAACTCAGTGATGTAAATTTTTAGAAGATGAATAAATGTCAGCCACTTTTATTTAGTTGTTTGCATGAAAATTAAATGTGATTGAATCAGACAGATTGGCTTTTGTTGAATGGAGCACTGGAGAAGTCTTGATTATGTAATGTTATGTCACAGGGTAATTGTCTTCCCTGCTAATCCTTTGACAAGAAATCTTAAACTCTCAATTGTAAAGTTCTTAATGGTTTAAATCTAACATCAGTTATGTACATTTTAACATATAAAGTACTGTCAGCTTACTTTTATCTTGGTCTTTAATGAAAAACATATAAGACAGACTGGCAATAAGACCGCTATGTATATATAGAGGGTTATCAAAGAAAATTACTTGGCATGCAAATCCAATTTCTGCAAATTTCAGTGTGTAATTTTACATTTCAAGACATTATTGGATAAATCTGTCTTTTAATTCATTTTAAAACTCACTCCAATTGTATTTTTAGCATTTTAAAGAAATATTGTTTAGGGGGTAAAAGTGTCATCATTGGAAGGGGTCCAGTTTTTTTGTGAATGGGCCTGGAGACAGTATGTCTGTGCTTCATTGTACCCCTCCCCTCCAGCCATTCATGTTATGTAACATTGTGTCACTAATCCTGTCCAGTGACCAAAGCTGGGAACAAAGGAGCACAAAAGCAGTGCACAGCACCCTCAACTTTTTAACAAATTTTCTTTTTTCTTAGAAATATGTCCAAACTGCATTGACACCAACTTAGTAGTCTTATATTGAACAAATAAAGAAATTTCCAATTTTAATAAAATATTTAGGCCAACTAGAAGCTGAGATATGACTTTTTGTAGCCCATACAGGCTGTACACAGAGTTGGGACATCTTTCTCTTGTTTTGTTTTTCTTTACAGCTATTGTTATTCTCCAAAGTTTGACCAGCATTTAACCTTTGTATTAACTAGCAACTTGCTTAGTCTTAAAAGATATATATATACTGGCATAAACCTTGTTTTAGTGTTACTATTTACAATGGTTTTGGTTGGAGACATCTTATCTATAATTTATGTTTTTAGACCCATATTCCATATTTGTAATTTATGATAAGAATAGCTAAGACAAGATAGACTAGATAGATAGATAGATAGATAGATAGATAGATAGATAGATAGATAGATAGATGGATAGATAGATAGATAGATAGATAGATAGATAGATAGATAGATAGATAGATAGATAGATAGATAGATAGATAGGTAGATTGATAGATAGATAGATAGATAGAAAGATAGAAAGATAGAAAGATAGAAGGATAGAGATAGATAGATAGATAGATCGATAGATAGATAGATAGATAGATAGATAGATGGATAGATAGATAGATAGATAGATAGATAGATAGATAGATAGATAGATAGATAGGTAGATTGATAGATAGATAGATAGAAAGATAGAAAGATAGAAAGATAGAAAGATAGAAGGATAGAGATAGATAGATAGATAGATCGATAGATAGATAGATAGATAGATAGATAAATAGATAGATAGATAGATAGATAGATAGATAGACACATGTAGATAGATAGATATATATATAGATAGATAGATAGATTGATAGATGCATACATAGATGGATAGATTATTAGAGTAATTTTAATCCTGTACAATTTCTAAAGCTTTACAATGATTCAAGATTCCTATACATGGATATATCACAAAATCCAATCATCAACTGGAATTATTCTATTTTCTCAATTTAATCTCTTTTTACAAAAAGCACAAAATCAGCCATAGGCCTACTTGCCTGAATCACATGATCCAGATTTCATTTTGACTAGAAGATATATCATTTCAAGTTTAATCTCTTGGTAACCATTGACTTTCAGTGATGTTTCATTGGACCCCCCCCCCTCATCACAGTGGCACACTTCTGAGGTGTGTGAAGTATGCCACCCTCCATTCTTTTGTCAGGTTACATAATGGCATTGCATAAGGTGATTAAAAGATTGGGGTACAGCAGACAATAGCCAATTGATATGGGTGTTTAGCAGCTGAGGAGGGGGGACTAAGGAAGCCCCTTTAACCCCTTTAAGGGGAATGTCTGCAAGGATAATGTAATTTAACTGAAATTGTTACAACATCCAACAATTTACATGGCTACATTCTAAAATGGATCCAGGATCAAGATGATGTAGAACTGAAGTCAATGACACTGTTTGATTAGATATAAGATTTACAGACAGAAATTTATTGAACTGATAGATATCTAATTTTTGTTCAAACAATAGCTACCCTTATTGCAATTCAGTTTTATGCAGTTTAAATGAAATAGTAATTTTATCTTTTCTGCAGGAATTATGACACATCTTAATAGAAAAACTGATAGTTGGATTGATCAAACTACCAAAAATCTATCTATCTATCTATCTATCTATCTATCTATCTATCTATCCATCTATCTATCTATCTATCTAAACAGTCCCCTACATGTCCTGATCGTTTTCTGACTGTCTTTATCTCAGTTGTTGTCCATTTCTAGCTGTCTTTTTAATGGTCATTACCTGTCTATTGTGCACTGCATTGCTTTATTTTCCTGTCTGTCACCACTGTATATTACATTCAGACAAAAATAAGTTTGATAAAAAACCAACTTTCTAAAATGGTAGTGGAAGAGGGGACGAATTACTGTGGGTAATCCATGCCGGATAATATTGTTCTTAATATTGTCACCGAAACCAGTCATCTTCTTGACTTCGTTTTTTTAAATTTTATTTCTCAAATTGCTCGTTCTCAAAAAGGCACAGATTTTGCCACAGGCCACCAATAGGCATAGTGGAATACTTGCCTGAATTTCATTATCCAGATTATACCAAATAATACCACTTCAACAGTACAATGTAACGTCTTGCTAATTGCTAACCATTGATTTTCAGTTCATTTGATCTTGTGCCACACTTTTTGACTCCTTGCCCAAATTTTAACCGTTTCCCCTCTTTTTCTGGGGGGGACCCATCCTGCAAGCTGATTGCATGTGGATTTTGAATTCCCGCCAATACAAAATGGCAGACAGGAAACATTTATATTATTTTGCTCACAGCTCTTGGCCATTCAATGAAAGTTTTTCAACGGGAATTTCATGTTCATGAGGATATTAGAGTACCCAGTGGGGTCCTGCCTCAATGTATCCCACTGTCTGGAGAATAGCCGTTGAGTAGCCGAGGGTATGCTGCCGCGCAGCCTATGTTTCATCTTAAAAAAGTATAATTTGTGACATAGTGTAACTGAGATGACATGATGCATACTAATGAGATCAAGAAGCTTTGTAACAATACCACACATGTATGCACAGCACAGTTATTACAGATCTCGTATTAGTGTGCCATGTTCTTTTCAACTGCCACAGTGCTCTTGTGATGTCAGTATCAGCATAATGATTTCACAGTTGGTATATCCGCAGTTTCAGCTGTGTCACTTGGAACCCATGCTGATCACACCATTACAAATTCTCACATAAACTGTTAGATTGTTGCTCAACATTGATTATTCAGTTTGATGTTTTGAATAAATCCAAAAGTTACAATATCCAGCTATATATAATGCATGGATTTTGTGTATAACTGCTATCAGTTTTAGCACTTTTACAACAAAACAAATTCATTCACTCTCACATTCATTTGTTGGTCTGAGAGGTTATCATGTGTTCTGTCTTGGCAAAAATAATATACATAGGAACCATTCAGAATTTAAGGCCTAAGGGGCGGGGGAGTTTTGCTTGGGTGCATCCTTATCACTGATTTCCAATAATGTTTATTTGATGATCGAATTCTTAGCCTCCTTGTCTGGCCTTTTCCCAAATATTTGGGGAGCAACTACCCCCCCCCCCTCATTTCTCCTCCTGTGGTATGTCCATGCAACACCGCCAAGTTCACTTCAGAAAAATCTCCCCATCATCCCCATTCCAGTCATCGATTCTGAACAGTTTCTTTAGTGCAGATCTCACCTAAAAGGCTGAAAAGCCACAAGGTGCTGCCCTCAATGACAAATTTCACAACAGGACACCATGAATGTCCACGATGGATCAAGCAAGTGGCTCAAACATATCAGTTTCACCTGCTCGAACTGAATCAAACAACCATACCAATGAATGCAGATTAATCAATTGTCATTCACACTTAGCCCATAAGCCGGACTTGTTGGTAGCAGTTGGAATCAACACTCAAGCTTGGAGTGCCAATAGTGATGTCAGTATTGCAATACTGACATCATCTGGGCATATATTCACATGGAACATGGCACACTTATACGAGATCTGTAATAACACAAGAAAATCTATGAAAATCAACTGTGTAAGAACTTCCGTAAGATCACCCTCCACGGCCTCCAGTCGGTCCAGCAGTCTTTTCCTGTCTCGGCAAGTGCTAACCTTAGTTCTAAGCAAAAGAGGACCATATATCAGATATCTCTAATTCTCCGTACTTTTCCGTATAAAATCCATGGAATGTGAAAAAGCCTTTTTTCAAAGAATTCTATGATCTGATGACAAGAATCTCCTTTGTTGCATCAGATAAGAAGTCAATTTGAAAGGTTAGTGGCTATTTCTATAGGTGCCCTTTGGCACCAAGTTTGAGTGAAAAAGGTCAATGCCAGTGAATAGGATTGGCGCGACACGATGGATATGTAAAGAGCCATGTGAGAGGAATATATAATTTGAAGGATTTTGCATGTTGGATGATTTTGTATCATTGTAAATGCTAGCAAAGATACAAACAGAGTATCATGTACTTGTATTATAAATGTGTATTGTGTAATTAAGAACAACCATAAAAGCTGTGATACACTTAGGCCCAATTCCCCATGGCCCAAAACATGGGAGAGAAAGGTAACACCAAGGGTCACCGCATGTTTATCGATATGTTGAAAGCTGGGTGGCAGAGAGATTTAAAAGGTTCCTGCCTGCTCGAATAAAGGTCTTTGTCTGTATGGGTATGAACCCCGGGTTGCACGCAGTCTAAAAAATTTAGCTGTGTTGAGTGCACAGTTTGGTAACAGATAGTGAAATGTTTGACTGACAACAGCTGCATGCTGCAGTACAGGCAGCTGAGCAAGTGAGGCAGCTAACTGACAAAATTCAAGTCGAATTGGATGTCGAATTGGCTTTTAGGTCACTAGGACAGTTGCCTACTAGGTCCACGGTCAGCAGAGCTCAGTGGAACTGTGCTGGATATTCTCAGCAAAGCATTTTTGCACGCACATGAAATAGAGCAGCTCCAGTCAATGCTGTTGCCTGACGAAATGTATGAAAAACCTTTTGTCAAAATTTCATTCAGCTACTTCAAACAGAAAGTTCCATCAAGAAAATTGGTCAGAACTTTAGAATTCTCCTTGAGTCCTCGTATGTTTGTATCTTGAAACAAGAAAGACACTATCTCCTTGATATGCATAAAGGAAGAATATTAGCTTGAACTTGCAGAGTGACATCACAGCTTTCACACCTAAGCAACTGACCAATCACAGTATTTTATGTCATACCCTAGAGTGAAAATTGAAATTTCTGATACCAATATCGATTGCAAGTTTGCAACTAGTTGTAGACAATGCACTCACATGACAGGAGACCCCTCATGCAATCTGTGGTGATTGAAAACTATGGCCAAGCCCTCTTCCGGTTGAATTCTGGTCAAGATGTTCTTCTCTTCTGCTCTGTATCTGCCAATATCATCCTGAAGTTAAAATATATACAATAACACGTTACATAATATAATTAGCATATTGTCCTAATATTGATATATATATATAGAGGCGGTAGGATCTTACAGCTTAGAACACTTGAACCTTATAGATTTTTTTAGCCATTTTGAATATTACCAGACTAATTAGTCCCAACCATAGTGTATGCGGGTTTTGTCCAATGCTCTCAAAATGGAGCAGATAGTGTGCTTTTGCAAGATTACGACCCCTATTTAGCATACATATGCAATAGGAAAGCTCATTGGTATAGTATGATGCAGTCATTGTGTCTATGTTTCATGCAATATTAGTGATGCTATAAAAAAATACATGAGACAACTTTTACTTGGAATTCAAAGGATAATCACTGAAGGGTGCACTAATTTCTGAGAGCAACTGTTCATGGTTATTTGAAGCCTGAGGTTGAACTCACTAACAAGCACATACCAGTCAGGCTGCAGTAGCCGGATTAGTTATTAAGTTGCGACAGTGAGCGTGTAGGTTACACATGCGATATTTCACTGGAGCTGCTCTATTTCACGTCCCCGCATACATGCATTGCTAGGAATATCTTGCTCAGTTTTGCTGAGCTATGCTGGGCCTGATAGACAACCGTTCCAGTGACCTAGCAGCCAATTTGACACCCAATTTTACTTGAATTTTGTCAGTCTGCCTTTACTGCAGACTGCTGTCAGTCAGCATACCAGCCCAGTGCATGTTTCAGCAATCGGTACAAATTGAGTCTTGCAAAACTAAATCCAGAAGGTAAGCAACTAGTGTAAGACATTGTTCTTTCTTTAATCATTCCCCCTTTTCTTTTTCCTGTTCTCTTCTCTTTTCTTTAATTTCATTGTAATGGGGAAAAATTGTTGAACATTCAACGTCAGATAATTACTTCCTTTTCGCCACTTTCATCTAATCTTACTGATGCTCTCACATGCCTTTGAAACTACCTTAAACAGGGTCTGTTGTTCATCCACAAAATTTGTAGTTCCTCCTTTGAAGTCTCCATTCAAGTAGAGCATGAATGTTTTCAAAGATCTCAGTCTGCTGTTCTCCACAAAATGACCATCAAAATGAGGCGCGAAATGGCCCCCTGGTGTGTACTTGCAGAAACGCCAAGTCTGTGGAAGAATAGAAGGAAAAGATATTCAAACAAAACGCCAGAAATTTGATTTGCAAAATACTTATCTGTAGCCATACATAACATGGGTATCAAGTCAACTAGTAACCATGCCAACTGGTAACCAAACCAACTGGTAACCAACCAACTGGTAACCAACCAACTGGTAACCAACCAACTGGTAACCAAAAGCTCTGCCAACTCGTAACCATCCTTTTTTGGTGGGTCACCAACTGGTAACCACTCACTAAAATCAATTTATTTTCCTTACCAACTAGTAACCAAGGGCCCTACCAAGTCGTAATCAGGCAGGGCCCTACCAATTCGTAACCAAGGCCCTACCAAAGTTTGTGGCTTCCCCTGTCATCTAACTTGGGTTATCAATCAATGCACCATCTGTCGTGATTACAAGTTTGCAAACTGCTACCAAAGATCATTTGGTGGTTAGGAGATGGTCTTCCCTGGTTACCAGTTGGTCTTCCCTGGTTACCAGTTGGTCTTCCCTGGTTACGAGTTGGTCTTCCCTGGTTACGAGTTGGTCTTCCCTGGTTACGAGTTGGCGATGAGTACTGGTTACAAGTTGGTATACAATTTTTATTTTTTGGTTACTACTTGGTCATGGCCCTTGATTTTAAAATCTCTTGGTTACTACTTGGTTGGGAAAAAAGAAAAATGGTTACGAGTTGGTTTGGTTACGACTTGACATGGTTACTAGTTGACTAGTATTCATAACATGAGAATTTCTTATCTTTCGAAATATTTAAATAAACAAGATATTTTTTATATTCATAAGCAGGCTTTCTTCTAATAGGCTTTTAGTACCTTAGCACTGCCCAAATATGCGAAATTCAAAGTATAAGAAAAAACAGATATTTTGGCAAGTTGCAGTCACCTAAGTTCAGGCTTGGGTGTCTGGTGGGGTTGACAGGTGAGATGGCCGATACAGTGGGAGTTTTCAGCTTACACATTTACCCGCAATATGAAGGATCTTTTACATGTCCTGCACAGACAGTCAGGCAAGGGGCAAGTGGCCACCAGCTGGCCGCCATGCAGGCAACAGCAGCCTGATTTCGTTGCGATCGTGAGGAAGGATGCTACAATATTTCACTGTAGTTACTCGATTTCATGTGCGTGCATTCATGCATTGCTGGGAATATCTTTCTCAGCTCTGCTGGGCAGTGGGCACGGTCCTGATAGACTGATAGACAACTGTCCCAATGACCTAAAAGCCAATTCGACACCCAATTTGACTTGTGATTTGAATTTCGTCAGTTTTCAGGCATGTGAGCTTGCTTGCCTGCATGTATGGACTGTTGTCAATCAGGCAGCCATTAATTTCAAGTTCACCATCTCTCGAGTTCTAACCCATGCAGGCACAGATTTCAAGCAGAGCACGGCCTGTTATGTAACCACTCAGGCTACCAGCACAGTAAAAAGTAAAAGCACTTTAAGAGTGGCTTGTAGATAGAATATCTATCTATAGAGATCTTCTATTTGCTTATCTATTTTTCTGTAAGGCTTTATCTATCTATCTATCTATCTATCTATCTATCTATCTATCTATCTATCTATCTATCTATATAGATCTATCTATCTATCTGTCAATCTGTCTATCTGTCTATCTATCTCCCTTCCTTTCTCCCTCCCTTCCTCCCTTCCGAGGAGTATATAATTTCTTCCTGCAGTTCTGCAAAAAAAATGCAGAATTCTGCAGTTCTGCAAAAAACTGCAGAATTCTGCAGTTCTGCAAAAAGCTGCAGAATTCTGCAAAAAACTGCAGAATTCTGCAGGAAACTGCAGAATTCTGCAGTTCTACAAAAAAACTGCAGAATTCTGCAGTTCCACAAAAAAATCTGCAGAATTCTGCAGTTAAAAAAAAAACTCTGCAGGAAGCTGCAGAATTTTGCAGTTCTCCAGCTCCCTGCATGATTTCTGAACCTCTGTTACTTCCTGCAGTTTATTGCAATGCATCTTCAAAGTTCAGACCTCTCTGACATGGGGCTTGCCGCTACCAAGGAAACGTGGTTTGGGGGATTGTTGTACGAGGGATCGGGGTTTTTGGTAGTCCTCTGTCACTGCAGCGTTTCTGAAAAGTTTCTGCAGCAAAATCTGTAATCCTGTAGGAGATATGCAGCCTGGGAGGTTTCATGCAGTTCTGCAAAAGACTGCAGAATTCTGCAGAATATTGCAGAATTCTGCAGAAAACTGCAGAATTCTGCAGAAAACTGCAGAATTCTGCAGTTCTACAAAAAACTGCAGAATTCTGCAAAAAAGTGCAGAATTCTGCAGTTCCAAAAAAATCTGCAGAATTCTGCAGTTTCAAAAAAAACTCTGCAGGAAGCTGCAGAATTCTGCAGTTCTGCAGCTAACTGCATGATTTCTGAACTTCTGTTACTTCCTCCTGTGTATTGCATCTGTACAGTTCAGACCTCTTTGACATTGGGCTTGCCGCTACCAAGGAAACATTGATTTGGGGGGTTGGTTTGGGGGGTTGTGGTTTGGGGGGTCGGGGTTTTGGTAGTCCTCTGTCATTGCAGCGTTTCTGAAAAGTTTCTGCAGCAAAATCTGTAATCCTGTAGGAGATATGCAGCCTGGGAGGTTTTATGCAGCTCTGCAAAAAATCTGCAGGAAAATTGCAGAATTCTGCAGTTCTACCAGGTAGCAGTTTGTGGAATGACCTCTATCAAAATAAACTTCCGTGGACGTTTTGCCTCTCTGCTCGGCCAATTCTCAACCGAATTTCATTCAGAAAAAAGTTTCAGGTACCCTACAACCAGGTCTATAGACTGCAGTAGTCAGTCTTTGTCCGTCGTTGTTTCTTTTCGCCGTACGATACATTTTTCGGCCATCTGTCAGCTCCCAAAAATGTCATTTTATAAACTGCTGACAGTGCTCTATCAAAATAAACTTCCAAGGACGTTTTGCCCCTCTGCTCGGTCAATTCTCAACCAAATTTCATTTCGAAAAATGTTTCAGGTACCCTACAACCAGGTCTATAGACTGCAGTAGTTTTGCCGTACGACACATTTTTAGGCGAACAGTCAGCTCGCAAAAATGCCATTTTGCAGGGTCAGTGTAAAATGCGGACCATGCAGACCATTTTGCAAGCTGCAGAATGCATTGCAGATGAGCATCAAAACCCCAGACCCCCCCACCCAACCCCAAACCACAACCAAAGAGGTCTGAACTTAGCAGATGCATTACAATTTATGAGATGCATTAATAGTACCAGAGGTTCACAAATACTGCATGGAGCTGCAGAACTGCAGAATTCTACAGTTTTCTGCAGAATTCTGCAGTTTCCTACAGAACTGCAGAATTTTTTTCAGAACTGCAGAATTCTGCAATTTTCTGCAATTTTCTGCAGAATTCTGCAGTTTCCTACAGAACTGCAGCATTTTTTTCAGAACTGCAGAATTCTGCAATTTTCTGCAGAATTCTGCAGTTTCCTGCAGAATTTTTTGCAGAACTGCTGAATTCTGCAGTTTTCTGCAGAATTCTGCAGTTTCTATTGCAGAATATGCAGGTGCAGGAAGAAATTTAAGTGTACTGTCCCTTCCTCCCTTCTTCCCTTCCTCCCTTCCTTCCTTCCCTTCCTTCCTTCCCTTCCTTCCTTACTCCCTTCCTTTCTCCCTTCCTCCCTCTCTCCGTCTCTTTCTTCCTTCATTCTACTGAATTAGTATACACTGGATCTTGCTGCTGTGGCTACTGCTATCACTGAAGCAATATATTTTTAATTCGCGCCAAAACGAACATTTTAGTTGAGTAAATAATAAATGTATTGTCATGGAAGTGTACCAAAAGTTTTTCTTGTGTAAGTTAAAATTATGTTGCAACTGTATGCAAACTTTGAATGAGAATGGTGAAAGAGTTCGATCTCTGAATTGTTGACAAGTTTACTGTCACTGCCTTATACAATAGAGTTGCGCTTGCAAGCAAGCAACTCTACAAAAGGAGAATTTACAGGGTGAGGCAAAAAAACTTGCACCAGCAATAGATGTGAATTATAACTGTCATATTTTCCTAACTAATGCTTCAACAAATACCAGAATCGGACATAATCAAGATATGTATATCTAAATTGATGTTCTCAAAGAATTTTCCATTCTTACGTATTATTTTTCCCCTTTTTAGGTCCAAAGGCAGTGTACTTCGGTTCTTTGTGGGTGCATGTTTTTATCAAATACTACCAAATTGCGGCTTTCAATCATGCCATTGTCATTTTGGGAATGATTCAGACATCTCTCTCTACTGTTGCCCACAGTGACTTTTAAAAATCGTTTGAAATTTTGAGGTCTATAGTGAACAGGGGTGCTCTTGTTTTGGACGAGAGGATAATCTATTTTATCATAGACCTCTCCTGGCTTCTCTCAGCAGAACATACTTAAAGTAAATCTCACCAAAATATCACATTACTGTTAATAGATAAATAGACAGACAGATAAGGCAAGTTCAGCCCTCTTTATGGCCAGTTCTTGGTGCTGGAAGGGTTGATTGATGAGACGGGATGGCATGCCCTTTACATCATGCTATGTATTCACCCCATCTCAGAGGTATTTTACTTGCCAAGCACAGAAACTGATGCTGAGGGGCCTACATTTATTGTCTCATCGGAATGAGATCCACCAAGCATGTTACTCTGGAAGATCCACTTGAAACATTTTGTGTTCAGCGGCCAGGATTTGAATCCATGCAGACCCAAACCTTCAACAGAGCAGGCCTGAAATGACATTATTCAGCCACAAAACTGCTTTATGTTGTTGGCTT
Organism: Platynereis dumerilii; assembly: GCA_026936325.1. NCBI lineage: Eukaryota > Metazoa > Annelida > Polychaeta > Phyllodocida > Nereididae > Platynereis > Platynereis dumerilii. The sequence goes on from JAPTHN010000011.1 coordinate 25,697,785, forward strand.
CTACATTGGGATTGACTTGGTCAGAATAGAAAGCTAATAAAACACCCTAGGGTTGATTTTTTTCTGCCCTTGTATGGAAATGACTATGAACCATGCTGTCATAGGTAGTAACCAATAAAACAATCACCTGACAACAGAAATTTGTCTTTCTTTGCCCAATTTTCACTGGAGTTATTCTCTTTCATTAAACTGCCTTTAATAAATAAATTTCGCTGCATTCAGAAATGTCCATTGTCAGAAGTATCCAAAACACCACACTGTAAATTCTGAAATTCTGAGTTAGCTCAAATGATTGAGTGAGACGGTTGCACAATTTGTTTGAGCAACGATAGCTTGCTGTTTTGAGTTATGATAATCTTTATGTTGTTATAACTTGCAAACAACAAGCTATCTTGGCTCAAAGGAATTGTGCAACCATCTCACTCAATCAATTAAGCTAACTCAAAATTCAAAATATACAGTGCATGCTCTGCTTTGGTGTGGGCAAGCACAATTTTGCAGGGACTTTTGTGACCTGTTTTAAACATTTACAGCTTCGATAACAGATATACACTTTGTTGGCTTGCATGTCTTACATTTTAATATAGCTTTTGTTTTACAGAATCAAATCGGCACCAAAACTGCGCAATACGATCATTCACCTTAAATTCAACATTTCCTTTTTAGTTTTTACAGTGTTCAGCTGTCGTATATCTAGTTCAAATAATACAATTTCCCCTGTGAAGAAGCCTGTCATAATGTGTACTTCGCAGATTTGATTCCATTCATCCTGCACAGGAAAGCAATTTGGTTCTTATCCGAAATATTCCGTCAACATCCGTGTTAGCAGCCAGAATAGGTAGATTGACTAGATGGAATATTGTCTTGTTCTTTTCATAACAAAATTCATAAACCTATATTAAGCCTTTTGACACAACATGCTTGCCAAGTTGCCAAATAAAATCAGATGTTCTCGAAAACTACCTGTCTGGCAAAAAAATATCTAGGCTGTCAGACAGTAAAGTGACTTGAGCAAAAATAGATGTGAGCCAGAAGTTTATCATTACATGTGCAGGTAAAAGATGTTATCTAAAGTTCTTTACCCTCAGCAATGCTTTTTGATGTATATATTCAATGCTTTTTGAATGATGGGAAAAACCGGCGGAAATATAACAGCGTTTTATTTTTTGGTTTCCAACCAACAGCTTTGCAATGTAGCAAATCTTTTTGATGTGTATTCAACGCTTTTTGAATGATTGGAAAAACCAGAGAAAAATATAACCGCATTATATTTGTTGGTTTCCAACCAACAGCTCATAACCTGTACTTTGTACATGCATGAAACTGAACCATAATATGCGCAAATTAGTGTGACAAGACCTTTCCCTGGTTTTACAAACCGTGGCAGATGACAGGGCAGGGGGAAAATACAGATGATTGAAGGCCACGTCTAGTGTTTCCAATGAGTCTCGCTCGACACCTCTCGAGAATGGTCATGGTCTAGTGCACAAGAATCGAGCATTTCCCGAGAAATCTAGGACACTGTCCTGCCATTGGCACAATGATAAAACAAGAGAGAGTTAATCATGCAATGGATCCAATTTTTTGGCTTTTATCTGTCTCTGTTCGGGACTGTCAAGTGGCAGCAGAATGCTGACAGTCCCTGGAAAATCGAATTGGGTCAACAATAATTTGATCTGTTTTGGACTGATCACCAGATCAGGTCGCACAACAGCTGTCCATATTACTACGCCAAACTACTTTCACAAAGCATGGTTGCTGGCAAGTATCCAGTCCACTGCTTTGAATGAAAATGTTTGGAAATCATGAGACAAAAAGACAAAGTTTTGAAACTTTACCATACACTTTGCCTGTGAAAGGGACGATTTTACCATAGAGCTATAAGGGGAAGAGGGCACGGCCGGCTATATCAAAGGTTCACCCAGCGTCTCTCATGAGACTATAACGACATGTGAAAAATCACAAGTATTAGTTAAAAAAACCCCTTCTTAATGACATTTTAGTGATATAATGACCCTCCTAACGGTCTCCACGAGGTAAATAGCATAACAATTCCTTCGTTTAGCATTTGAAAGAATAAGAAATATCTATCTATCTATCTACCTGTCTGTCTATCTATCCTATCTATCCATCCATCCATCTATCTACCTATCTATCTATCTATCTATCTATCTATCTATCTATCTATCTATCTATCTATCTGTCTATCTAGATTTATCTGTCTATCTACCTATTCCCATCTATATATATCTATCCACCTGTATCTCGAGATCTACCTCTAGATCTATCTTTCTAGATCTATCTGTCTATCTATTGATCTATCTATCGATCTATGTATGTACGCATCTTATGTGTAGCTCCTGGTTGATGGCTACATGTTATATAATGTGTGCAAGAGTTTTGTCGTTTAAGTGTAATAAAAATCATCATATTTAATAAAAAATAGACTAGTTATCTATAAATGTCAATGTAAACGAAAATGATAGTTTGTAAAAATATCTGTATCAGCCAAAGAGGATGTTACAGTGCCAGAAATGTCAGGTGGCTATCTTAAAAGTAATATATTTACAAACAATAATGCAATTCTGGCTTGTTTTGAGTGGACGTTTATTTGCTTAAAATTCACAATGTGCGCACCCTTGCGCACTTTTCTAATGTGGCCTATCATATCAACTAACATTTAAAGTTTAATGTCCTAAAATATCAAATTCGCCAAACATGGCCCTGCTGAGATATGACAGGTTTAATAGAGTCTGTTTTCATTAGTTTTTTCCGGACTTTTGACTTTAATCATTGAGAATTAGGGGTTAGAATTGTCCTAATTTTTCGGGAAAAAAACTGACTTGTAGATCTCTAAAAGGCGATCTTATAGGATCAATCAATATTCAGAAACATTGGATCCCTTCCTTTTGATGCATGGACTGGACAGGGGGTTCCAGGCAGGCCTGGAAATGGGGTAAAGTTTTTGAATTGTGCGGCAAGACACTGATTGGATGAAAGAGTGCCGAAGGTAATAAACAGGCTATTAGCAAAGAGGGTAATACCGCGAAATTCAAAGAAGTTTTTAAATTTTCTTTAGAAGATTTTGGCACAATTCTGTGTAACACATAAAATTAAGCAAATGGATCATGACCAAATGGAGTGTTCTATCCTGTTAAGTTATAGATCCATGATTTTACTCATCAGAAGTTTGATGGTATTCAATCTACTTATGCCATTTAGTGCATGTTAAATTGTGGTCAGAAAAGGGTCCAAAAAGAATGCATTCTGACTTATTCACATGTCCATACAAAGCCAATGTTTTGCTTTGTGATATAATATCAAAAATGCTCAATTGTATTTATTCTGTTACTTTATGGAGATTTATCAACTAGGACAACAATATAATTCACAATTTCATAAAAGCCGTGTTACACTCAGCAAAATGTCTTGTCCATGCCACAAGTGGCCCCCTCTATACTGGCAATATATGTGAGCTACAATGTATACATCCTCCATGATAAAAAATAGTTCCAACTTATTTTGGTATTTACAAGCTGTCTGGAACTGTCCTGGTTTCTTCCACACTGTCCTGGTTTCTTCCAGAGATTGAAATTCTGTTGACCGCTCACAGGAGCTCGCGAATTTTGCACCCTAGGTGGCAGCAAATAGCGGTCAACTTGTAGACGGGGCTTTTATGATATCTTTTGTAGTTTTAATGTTAATCTGTGTGTTTTGTTTCCTAAAAATCACAGCTAAACATCCAGATATTATTCAATTTTAAAACATTAGTACAAGTTCAACTTCAGCATTTATCAGGTATACAATGGGGATTATCATCAACAGATATTTAAATTGAACAATGGAGCAAGTACACAATAACAATAATATCAAGCTAAACAAAACAACAATCCAATGCTTTGTAACCGTTATAAACATTAAACAAATGAACACCATGTCAATTTGACATGGTGTTCATTTGTTTAACCCATGTGCTGAGGCGATAACCTGGGTCCTCCAAACTGGGCTGTTCCTAAATTGTGGAATTTCAGTGAATGTGGCGACTGCTTCATTTCTCGTTATGACTATTATTTCTTAAATTTTTGAACTGGTATATGAACATTAGTTTCACGCAAAGTTACAGAAGGCCAAATCTGGTAATTAAAGCAGATGAGATTGGGTTTTGAACCTAAGGTTCTTGAGCACTGCCTCTTGACAGCAGATTGTTTCAGCCAAAACGTCTCAAGTGCTGTTAGGCAACTGCCGGAAAAAGCCTTTGGTAATTGCCTCAGCTGATCAGGTTGAAATATACATAAATCTTTATAATCTTATGAAAGATATCTTGAAAGACTGCAAGCTTATCAGGAAATACATTTTCTTGCAATCATTTCCTTTTTTACTATAAATTATCTGACTTTTAACACAGCTAATTAGCTGAATTTCGTCTGAGAAATTGAGCTGAGCCGGGTGCACTGACCTCTGGTAATCATGGTAACAGAACAGTAACTTAAACACTTCTTTCAGTCTTGATTTTTTCAAAATAGATGGTCAAATATCTGAAATTTACTCTGTGAAAATTTCATTTAGCTATTTCAAATATAAGTCTGCCAAAAAAATTGGTCAGAACTTTTGGGACACCCCTCGTATGACTAGCCCACACCGACCCACAGTCCCGCATCAGACTTTAATCAGTACAAAAGGACTGTTAAATAAATGTGATAATTATCAGTTTTAAGAAGTAACCGGAAAAATAATACTTGGAGAGAAAAAGTGAGTTTAGAAATTTAAGAAATTATAGGTGTTATTCTTTTTATTTGAAATGTTGTGATTAATCATGTAATTGATTTGTAATTGGTGTGTAATTGATCAATTACAGCTCTTAATCCAGTCAATTACAATTACAATTACATTAGATTGATAAGTCTCAATTACAAATACACTGTAATTGTAATTAATTACACAATTACACAATTACAATTATAATTGAACCCAACCCTGATGTCAAACAATGATCAACATTTCAATTCTCGAGAATCGCTCAGCGAGACGAGAAAATGCTGAGTCATTAAAATCTCGAGACTTCTCGAGAATTCTCGCTCTCTTTGGAAACTCTAGCCACAACTTGACCACTCTTGCATACCTATATGCAATTTTGCGTTTGCGGAATGAACTTTCGCAAATGCAAACTATCAAACTGCATTAATTATGGTTGGATGGACAATGTATAAGCAACTGCACATCAATCTTTGGATCATAATGTGTACCCACTTTCATTCATCATTACAATGTTTCCACAAGTTTGGAAAGCTTAAGCTTCCATCAGAATAGTGTGGCATAGAAGGCAATTTAATTTGGTGTACCTTGGGGCTTCATATTTTCCTACCTTCAGATAAAAAATAAAAATACTTTTTAAAAAGGTCATGTTAAGGATTGGTATAGATGGCGCCACATGTGGCAAGACCAGCCATAATGCAATTTCTGTATGAAGCAGCAATGATGTTCAGCATTGGCACAACTAAACATGGAGCACAGCCATTCAGCTATAATGATGTCGACCAATTGATCTGCATGAAGCTTTATTTTTTTAGGCTTATATAATAGGCCTATAGATAAATAATATAGATATTTTTTCCAAAGTCAAAATATTACTCATCTATTGATTTTCATTGTTTTTGCCCAAGACATGTATCTCTCACGTTTAACTTTGAAAATTCATATCTATTGCAACATTTTGGCTAATCTATCGCGATTATAAATATAATCGTTTGCGTTTGTATTTGCGTTTGCATTTGCACTAACTACTGTCAAATTTCGAAAAGTTTGCGGATTTGCGTTTGTGGAAGTTGTGAATCAGGATTGCTGATTTTTGTTTGTGGAAGTCCATTTTTGTTTGCGTTGCCCACCACTGTAAATTTAAATAACTACAAAACACATTTAGTCAAAATATTCAATAAAAAGATAAGTTTTAAGTTAACGTTTAAAAACATTAAGATGAGGTGAAGATTTAAGATCATGAGGCAGTTCATTCCAGAGTGTTGGACCATAAAAACTAAATGCACGAGTCATGACTAAATTAGAATTTGTAAATGGCACTCTGAGAAGATTACAATTCTGGGATCGAAGGTTGCGGGCAGGAGTATAAGGTTGCAACAGCTCTCTCTGGTAACCAGGGGCCACGCCATTCACAGTCTTATAAAGGTGTTATTCGCTGAAGATTTGCTGCTGTGCCGCCTATGTTTTAATTCGCACTGCTCATTGAAGATGTAAATTGTACCCAATAGGCCTATATATCTTATTGATGAATTTAAAGCTTTGTAAATTCACAATTTGGTTTCATTTCAGAAACCCAAGCAACATATATAGGCGTAGAGCCTATATACTCTCAAGCTTACAATCCTATTTGGAAATCCAGCCCTAAATATGGGCCAAATTGTTCTTTAATCCTGCAATCCTATAAAGACCTTATTTTGCTGTACTCACTGGATTTAGACCAACCGGCTTCCAGGTTCCTTGTAAGAGAGGTTCTATCCCATGGATGTGGATTTTATGTGGGTCACCGTCGACCGTAATCTTGTCAAGAAAGGGTTTTACGCGTAAGAAGATTAACTTGGACAAATCCTCGTTGTTAATTAGCACCCTGAGAAGAAAAATACATTTATCTACACATCTCACAGAGCAAGAATAGATTCAGACCGACAGATCATGGAAATTAAGCAGTTTTGCAAGTTGTATAAAAGAAAAGGAAATAAAATTGTATATATTTTGTGTCCTATGATAAGTTATACATGTAGTCTGTCAAAATATGCTCGGCCTCCACCCCCCCCCCCCAGTACCTGAATCCGCCACTGGTTAATCTACAATGTATGATATATACAATGACTTTTGGCCTACAAGATATTTATATATACATGTATGAGCTCTTGTAAAATATTCATAGTGAGAGACAGTCAGCCTAACCTTGTGTTATTTCTGTATGACTTCTTGACACCTGACATTTCTTCATAGAGTGGCTCTGTCTCCTGGATGTAATATTGACACTCCTCTCGACTGAGCACATTCTTGAGGAGGAACCCCTCATTTCCGAAATCCAATATTTCAGTCCTTGTAACATCTTCTTGCTTGTGTTGTCCTGTGTGGAGGCTGATGTGTTGGACTAATTGCTCATCACAAATCAATTTAGCCTCAACATTTGGGATGTAAACGTCACTGTCATTTGCCATTATCACAATTGTCAATATACTGCCATGTATTCAGCTGCAGTGCATGTAAAGGATCTACAATGTAGTTGTTTCTTGTTGTGGTGCAATGGCCATGTGCATCGATTTGTCAGATTTGTAAACAAACAAGGGGTTTCCCAGTTCTGATCATTCATGCAGATAGAAACGAGGCATGGGGATTCCCATTCGAATCAAATATTCGCGCCACCAGATAATCATTGTTTAATGTTCTAAATATTGACTTAATTCAAGGCACTATTGTATGGTTCTGCCTAAGTAAGGAATATTAATTCTTTAATCTTTATTTAACACATAAATTGTGAAACTTGGCATGTGTACTCAATTTATGACAAGTAGGAAGGAAACCGGCAATCAATGATACATGTTTTCATCATAGGGCTGCAGGTCGATCTCTCCTTTCATCTTCTGGTGTATAGTGGCACCCAGTGATTTTTTTCATGTAACTAGCCTACTTTGTTTTTCTTTCTTTGGACAAATTCTTACACTCAGCTATGATATGCAGTCTCTACAAGACTAGATTCAAGCAGCAATGAGCTGCAGTGACGACACAGGTCAGGTGACCAGCTACAGCCGACCATGCAGGTCACTTGACCAGCTACAGCCGACATGCCACACCCCCCTACCCACCAGATCCGAGAGTCCCTCTGGCATTGCATGCCATCGCCAAACTCAGAGGACTCGGAGAGTCTGTATGATATGTTATCTCTTTTTTCATCGACAAGTAAAAAAAAAAAAAGAACAACAATTTTTACCAAGTAACGGCTGCTTAAATTATCTTCGATATAAGTGAAAGCCCCAAAGTGAAAGATTCTTGAAAGGTCCAGCCCTGTCAACTTGGAAAACATGTATAGTAACCCCCCCCCCCCCATCACCCACCAGCTGGATTCGCCACTGCTTTTGGAAATAAATTGCATGCTCTATTGAATCTGACTTAGATTTAATTGATCAGGATTGGTAATCTGGTTCTACTCTTGGCACTGACCGTCTCTATTGACAACCTAGATCCTAATCTTATATTGCACTGTATAGTTTCACTGATTGGAATAACCTGAATTTAAAGTTCTAAGAAACGCAGGGAATTTGCAGTTTCAAGTATTTTTAATTCGCTGTAAGATGGATTTAAATTGGAAATATTTTTGGATTATTACTGTGGTTTAAACCTTCACCAAAGAAACATCATGGACATTAACAACCTCAATCAATGTTACAAATGAAATATTTGTATCACTCCTCCTACTTCACAACTACAACCACAACACTGTTAAATTTTGATGGATTCCTCCCGTTGGATACTTATATTGAAACTCATATTTTAAGGTAATAGCAAATTAAAACCCGATGTCACCGGACTAAGATAAACTTTGATCATTCATTTTGTGCTTGATCGTATTTAAAACCCCTCAAATTTTGCAAACTTGTGAACTGGCAAATTTTGAAATCTAACCAAAGATGGCGGCCTCTGATGTGATAGGCCCTGGAGAAGGCAAGGGCCTGCAAAGACCTTACACAGTAGGGACCTTTCAGAAAAGATTACGTGACTTCCAGGACCTCATGCGGGAAATCACCCTTCAGGACGTTGAAGCAACCGCCGAAGAGAGGAGACAGATGATTTCGGGTCAGTGCAAGTTCCTTTTCTTTTGATTAAAAGTTTGTGATCATGAATTCAGAATTAGTGTCATTAGCCCTACTTTAAATATGAGCGATGCTCACTTAACACAAAAAGAGCCAAATTGTGTGCCTGTGTATGGCGAAAATATGCCAGTAGGTGTCATGCACTCACTGAAGAAGAAGAAAGAAGGTGAGACAGGGGTTGGGTGTCACAGAGATAGGTTATCACACTGCCAGTTTGTGGTCAGGTTGTCAACTTGTCACAGGCATAAGTGTCATCTAAAATCCGTGTAGTGATGATCTCAACATCAAGGGTCCAAAGAAAGAATTAGGTCAAATGGAACAAGCTTCTTATCGACGATTTATTTTCGTATTTAAATAAACATACCATATCCATCTCAAAAGTGTTTAAAAATTTCGATATTTTCCAATAATACCTTATTTAAATATCATTTTGCTGGAATACTAATCCATGATTAGGCATTAAAAGCTAAATTATTAACACTTGGGCTCATTTCATTTTAAAGTAGGTCAACAAGCAACAAGAAAGCATAGCATAACAAAAGTAACATGTAATCTCCATGAAATTCGCGCAGCTTTTAAAAAGTTTTTTTAGCACTTATGGTTTTACCATAACTTTCATTAAATTTTCATATTCAATGTATGAAAGGCAGTTATGTTACTGTTTCAAAGAAATGCAAAGACAGATAAATAGAAAAATAGAGAGAAATTTAGACTAGAAACTATAAGAAAAATAAATCGATCAAAAATAGAATATATATAGATAGATAGATAGATAGATAGACAGATAGATAGATAGGATAGCGAATAAATAGGATTAAGAATGAATAGAATTGATAGATAATCAGCTAAATAGTAAAAAGGAAGACTACACTGAAAGCTGCCAAATTAAAGTCTATGCTAGATTGTTGATATTACATAATAGTGATAACAAAAACAATAACATGATCTGCATGTACATTAATTGCTCACTGTTACATAACCATCAATTGACAAAGATTATGTAACCTTAATTTTGTTATGCTTTGTTGTCTGTTTTGAAAAGAAATGAATCACATGTTTTAAAATAATTTAATTTAGATTGTCAAGGCTTATAATGAACTATTCCATAAAAATAATAGAAACAGGGAATATTAATGGAGAAATTTGAATTTTTAAGACACTTTTGAATATGAATATGTCATGTTTTGTAATATTCGAAACTAAATCATTGATAAGAAGCTGGTCCAACTTGACCTAATTTCCTGCTGTCGACCATTGATGTTGAGACCATCACTGCACAGACTTTTGAAACCTTTCTTGTACTAAATTTCGCGTCGCGAAATGGCCTTCGGCCGTTTCGCTGCGCGAATATCAACTTATTAATGATTATGTAACAGCGAACAATCAATCCACATGCCAACTATGTTATTGATTTTTACTATTATGTAGTATGTAATATCTGCAATTTAACATAGACTTCTAAAGGGTACATGTAGCTGTTGACATACTGACCAAGATTCAGTTTATATAATAGGCAATGAAACAAAAATCACAAAAGCAGGGGTCACTCGAAAGTTACAGTGCTATGGGCGTACGGCACGTGCGATTTTTGGGGGGGCGAGCGACATTTGCCCGAATTTCAGGATCTAGTTTTAGTACCATTTCAAATGAAATGGGCTAGAAATCATTACTTTTCAATAGTGTTTATTTAATCATCTGCCCAAATTTTTCAGCCTTTTTGCCCGAATCTTACTGTTTCCCAAACTTTTAGGGGGGCGACGCCCCCCCCTGCCCCCCCTCCAATACGCCTATGAGTGCGCCTCCACAGTCCCATTTTAAGGAAACCTACTTAATTGTTATTGGGATGGATGGATGGGTGAGTGGGGCTTTACGCCCTGCATTTTTGCACTTGGTAGGCTAATAAGGACAGGAGGGGAGGACACCGGCCGTCAAACATGGGTCCAGATGACACGGTTAGAGCTTGATTGGAACCCTGGACACAGCGATTGGTAGCCCAGCACGCTACCACTGAGCTGACCTGTTCCCCTCCAATTGTTATTGGGTACCAATGATAATCATATCTGCTTAGGAAGACAAAAATGACATACACTTCCGAAACCGAAGCAAATACAAACTCTGTAACAATGGTGAAAAGACAGAGTTACTTCTCACTGGCTCGCCATTTCAACTCAAGAAACTTCACATGTCGTCAATCAGTGCGGAAAATGTTGAAATTAAGGTGACAGATCATGCCAGAAATTTGGGTGTATTCCTTGATAAACACATGTCAATGCATAGGCAAGTAAACAAAATGTGTCAAAATGCTTATTTTAACCTTCGAAACATCTCAAAACTGCGTAAGTCACTGAACAAAGAGTCAATCAAAACAGCTGTCAATGCGTTAGTCACTCCTCATTTTGACTATGGCAATGGATTGCTCTATGGTTCATCGAAACAAGTGATAAATAAACTCCAGGTAGCCCAAAACTCTGCTGTACGACTGATTGAAGGGCTAAAGACACAAGATAAAGTTAGCCATTACAGGAAGGAGTTACACTGGCTTCCAATCCCTGCAAGGATCCTATTAAACTTATGACAACTACATGGAAAGTGGTGAATAATCAAGCACCTCAATACCTCAAATGTCTTATTCAACAAAAACCGGAAAATGACCTGAACCTCCGCAGCAATGGCAAAATGTTGTTAGAGGTACCTACCACACAAAATCAAAACAAGTTTGAGGATAGAGCATTTTCCTTTTCATCACCGATACATGTGGAATGGCTTACCTGAAAATGTGCGAAAATCAAGGACACTGGATAACTTCAAGAAGCGATTGAAAACATATCTTTTTGAAAATTTTACGGAGATATCAGCTAATCTAACCAAGCGCCAATGAGCAGTTTACTGGAATTGGCGCTATATAAGTACTTAATATTATTAATATTATATTATTAATAATACGAATGGGATATCAAACGATATCATTCATTACATTTGAAATTGCCTTGGCTATAACTTTCAGCACAATGGACCTTCACTCCATTCATATTTTTAGTTTCTTTTTCTTGGAAACAACCAAACATGTTCATTGAAACATGATTTTGTTTCAAAGTTTTAAATGCATGCATTTCAAGGATTGATAACTTGATAAGTTTTCAAACAATGTGATAAATTTCAACATGTTATTGAAGAAAAGTAGAGAACAAAAACATGATCCAGTTTAAATTTATGCAGGTACATATCTTACCACACAGCATTTCACATATTTGTATACTCATATCAGTGGTGCCCAGAGAGCTTAGTATCGGCCCGAGGGTCATGTATCGGCCTGCAGTACTGATGCTTGACTCCTGGGCCGATTGGTGAAATGACATGTGATAACATAATAGGCCTATTATACTTTCAAAATGATTTGTTCTTGAAGGGCTATCTCTCACATACTCAAAAACTACAGTGTAATATACTCGTAATATTTTGATTTTCAGAAACACTGCGTTATGACCAATTCTGTGATTCCATCCGTGCCTTGTTCGGGGCAGATATCCACAATCAGGACTTGAAGGCATTGTATAAAAAGATAACGACAAATCCAGATGCTAAAATTGACTGGAGTGAGGTAAGTTGGCCTAAATTTGCATAGTTGATTTGTTCTTAAGTTACAGCCAGTAAACTTGATATGCAAAATATTAGTATTTCTTCACACAAATTTGGCACTCTGTGAGTCATAATAGCCCTCTACATTCAACACGAGTCTGTTTGATTAGTCATGATCAAGAGAAGGCCATTGGATTTGTCATAACTGAATTTAGGGTGAAAATCAGATGCGCATAATCCTTTCATTTGTCTGTCACCAACAATCGGGATTAGGGACCTTTCAGAATTTATGACTGGGGGGGTGGGAGTTTTGCTGGAACTTCCCATCAAAAATTGATACCCCCCTTGAGTTTCATGCGGATTTTTAGTACCCCACCCTTGGGTTTCACGCGTATTTTTAGTACCCCCCTCAAATTACAAAGCAATACACATATATAGTGTTATACACGGCCACGCGTACAGATTCGCGTCATTTCAAGGGCTTTTGCGCGTAGAGAAGTCCAAATAAAATGAGTTTATGCGTGTTTTTTTAACATTTTTTCTTTGTTAAAATTTATTACCCCCCCTTGGAAGTGTTGTCAAAAATCAATACCCCCCTCGAAACACATGTGAAAAGTTAGTACCCCCTCGGCCAAAATTCCCACCCCGCCCCCCCAGTCATAAATTCTGAACGGTCCCTTAACACGCTGGTGAACGTTTCTTGTAATTCTGAACGGTCCCTTAGCCTTAGTCTCATTTAATTACCATTGAAAGTATCGGGTATGATCATGACAAATCATCAGTACGATGACTCACAAAGTGCCATTTTCACATTGCAACAGTCCATCTCTTTGCATATCAAATTTACAGACTGTAATGGAAATGCACTTTTATACAAAAGGTGCAAAACATTATTGAGCTGCGAGAAGTGGTGTAGTGTCACGAAGGCAAGACATAGTTCCACATTGTTCAAATGTAATTTATTTTTGGCCAAATAAATTATACTATAGCTTTAATTATATGATGATCATGATGATTTCAGATATTTTATCATGATCATCATTATTATTATTAGTGATGCTGATGATGATCAGAATGAAATTTTGTCTCCAGCTATTTGGCTACCTGCAGTCAGAGGCGGAAGAGCAAGACTTCTCAGCAATTGAGGACTCCGGGGTCTTCATGGTATCTGCACGGAAAAGGGTGGGGGAAGCAGCAGGTGAGTTACATTTTTAAACTGAAAAGGATCCTGTTTAATTCATGCATTCATTTGGGTACAATATATGATTACTTATCTAGAGTTACTTCCCACAGTAGATAGAAGCACCAGAAAAGTATAGCATAAGCTTCCCTCAGAAAAAGAGCAAATTCAGTTTGTTTCAGGGTTTAAAATACAGAGTCAATAAATTTACACTTACCACTTCAACAAAGTTTTACACTCGAAAGCTCCAAAGCCAAAACTGAACTCATTTTACAACATGCCGTTTCTTTTTGCCAGTAACCTGATTAGGAGATAAGTTACAGGAGTTAACCACTTTAGGATAAGCTGTGTTAAGCGTTCGTACAATCCAGTACAGACGTCAAACCAGTGTCGCTAACTACATGTATACAATGAGAACAAACTTGAAGTTAGGTTTTCTATTGAAATGGGTGTGGTTCGTTTTAGAGAGTATGAAGTTATACACGTAAGTATACACTGTCTTTGTCACTGGTGCATCTGCATTTACTTTGTTTCCAGTAATTTGAAACCCATAAACAAACCTATTTATAACCAGTTTCCTTTATGAATGTCACAAACATTGTGAGACGTACTTAAATTGACGTTAATCTAGCGGCTTAACCTTTTTTAAAGCCTACAGAGCCGAATAATTAATAATAGTAAATACATCATAAATCACACGAATCATATTTCAGGCGACAAGAAGAGGCGAGATACAGTGCAGAAAATCCGATTCATCTCTTCTTTGGACAGTTATCTGACAGCTTCCCAAAAAGGCACCTTGTCTCTCTGGAATAATCAGGTAAACAACATAATTTATTGACAGGTTCAGAAAGGCCACTGCATGGCCACAGTCCTCCAAAGAAGTGAGACAATCTATCTGGCTTCCAACGAGAGAAGCATTACAAGAGGGCATCTGACATCACCTTATGTTTATCTGACGTCAGGATGACGTCTGCGATGTCAGTTAACTTCCACAGGGCTTTTTGCACAGCTTTGCACCAAACAGGTTTTGTTGTTTATATAACTATAAATAATTTAAAGAGATTTTAAAAGAAGTCACCATTTTATGCTTATAAGACAAAGCCTCAAATAGGCAGCTTCTGGAATGGAAATATATATAAGCCTGATGTCCTTGAATAATATACCAGGCAAACATGACACCCAGTCTTTAAGATCTGAATATTTCATGGATATGCTGCAAACCATAGCTGCAGGTCTACTATCACATTTTTGGTTTATTTTCTGGCTCAAGTACAAATGAAAGCTGTTTCATGAATGAAGACACTCACTGCGCCACTCAGCGTAGTCAATCTTCTGAATACTTCATGAATGAGGTTCACAAGTACCAAAAAGGTAGAACACGTTCATGGACTACATTTGAAATAAAATACCATTAAAGCAACTTTAATTTGCCCCTGTATATCTCATTTTAGAGCAGTAAGCTAGAGCACGGTAAATTGCGATTGCTTCGCGATCAGTCCCACACTAGCCATGCGTGTACTGAAAAAGAATGGGAGTCTATCCTTCCATATATATATTTTGTTCGTTTTTACACA
Organism: Platynereis dumerilii; assembly: GCA_026936325.1. Classification (NCBI taxonomy): domain Eukaryota; kingdom Metazoa; phylum Annelida; class Polychaeta; order Phyllodocida; family Nereididae; genus Platynereis; species Platynereis dumerilii. The sequence continues at coordinate 25,712,967 of JAPTHN010000011.1, forward strand.
TCCACTCATGCGTGAATGTGTATAAACGAACACGTGGACATGCAAAAACGAACACCCAGCTCGTCTATGTGGATTGCCTAACACTCGTGTAGGCCTACATAACTTGCATGCGTGTATGTGTCATTGCTTGCATGCGTGGATATGTTAAAGCTTGCATGCGTGGGTGTGCTATTGCTTGCATGCGTGGATGTAGATATGCTATTGCAGGAACTTTGAATGTAGCATAGGGCCTATCTACATCCATTTTTACGTGTACATTTTGACAAGGTGACCAGTGACCCATAAAACATCTTATTATTTTAAGCACATAAAATATTGGTTCAAATTTATGTTTTGTTTTTATAAATGCTCTTTATTATGCTGACAAAGCAAAATTTAGGACAAGAGTGAGTGAATGTGCAACATTTGACATTTACAAGAGTGAGTGAAAGTGCAACATATTGCACATTCACGAATGTGATATAATACACATACACGACCAGGGTATGTTGTATCTGACACATTCACGCACTAAAAAAGTGTTAGAAAACACACATCCACTCATGGGCTGTGCGTGGATGTGTAATAACTTGCATGCGTGGATGTGCAATTGCTAACAAAATATATAGCTCATCCTTCTCAGAAAAACTTGCCAGTCCATTTTGGTTATGATCGTGATTGTCTAATTTGTCGTAAACATGGAGCTGCCGTATTGTTCCAAAAAATATTTAAACATGGAGCTGCCGTATTGTTCCTAAAAATATTTTTGTAAGTGAATATAACAACCACTCAAATTTCTTTCTTGAAAGCCCCTTATTCTATACTCAACCATTACGAATTTTAAAAATCGTAATTAAAGAAAATAATTCCTGATTTGATTTTACGACATCCTACTTATGGCAGTTGAGGTTGAACAGGATAGGACGCCACCCGTATGGACAGTGGCTCCTCTGGCGGCCGATAACAAAATTGGCAATTGCGTCGTGTAAAAGCCTTGCAAAAGGTTAATCAGTGTCCAAACCTATGCAAAAGGTGTCAAATGAAATTTTCCAACGGTGTTGTAAGGCTTACCACTCTCTCAGGTGCTTTGGCAGAGTACAATCTCAGTACATGTATTGTTCTCTGTATCACAACAATTCACAGCAGCTGTCTCTGTGCTGAGATTCTTCGGGGCCAAATTGGCCGCTGAGAAGCAGCAGATCATGATGAAGAGATATTAACTCAATCTGTAGTGCAATGAATCAGATGTCCTCATGATCAGAATATTTCGCAATCTATCAAGCAATATCAGGGCAATTCTCAAATTTCGGGACAAAATGCCCTGGAAAATGTGGTAACGGAGGGGACTTTTGATGCAAAAAACCTGCATTTTGAGCAATTTAAAAATAGAAAAAAATAAAAAATATATATAAGTCTTATTTTCAGAAGTACTTCATCTCAGATCAATCGTATTTTTAATTAAATATCGATTTTTTGTGGTAACGGAGTGGACAGGAATGGTAACGGAGTGGACAAGAACGGTTTGGTTTTCTCTTAATAGTGGTTTCTATTTGGGAGATAAAAAGTTTTGATTGCATTCTATTGAATCCTGTCACCCTTAGCAATATATACATAAAATTTCTTTGAAAAAGTATCACTGGTAAGCTCGGAATTGGAGGTAACAGAGTGGACATTTCAGTGGGACCAAAAAATGTTCCAATGAAAATTATGCCTTAACTTGTTGAATACCTGTTTAATGAAAATCTGCAAAGCTGTGGTAGTTTGGCGCATGTGCAACTTACGATATTGAGTGGAAATTGCTCATTAAAAACAATAACGAGCTGAGCTATGCCTGGTAACGGAGTAGACAAAAAAATTAACATGAACTAGTGACACGTCTTTTACATCAATTAATTCAATGAAATGAAACAAGAAAAAAGTTAAATATGATGTTTATATTAATTCAAGTCTATATTCTCATGAATCATGCATAGAAACTTTGGAAATGATGGTAGTTTAGGAGGAAAATGAACACTTGATTTTGTTATGTCAGGTCTAGTGACTGGGAAAAACCACTGATTTGGCACGGTTTAGTGGACACAATGCACCAAAAAAGGTCTAATAAATGACTTTTTGTTCCAAATGCAGTGGTTCTAAATAGAAATATGAATAACAGATGTGCCCCCTAGACCACCAAGATTAAAAATAGCATTTTGAAGAAAAATTGCTATCGTGTTTGGATCCGCCACTGCCATCTATCTTTCTATCTATCTGTCTCCCTGTCTATCTCTCTAAAAAAAGTCTCTATATATCTATCTTGTGCTTGCTTTCTTCGTTTGATGTATTATGATTTCTCTCAAGATTTTTCTTGTTCTGTTTGAATTTGATGAAGTAAAAACAATGACCTTAAGGTGGTAGTAGAGTTTCTGTACAATTGATATATATGTTCCTTATGTTGACAAATAAAAAAGATCTACAGCTTAGATTAATTGGATAATCGGTCATTAAATGCATTTAAGGATTACACTGACCAAAGCCAATAAAGAACAATGGAATTTTGTGATTAGCTTAACTTCAATCAATTGATATTCACCACTAAAATATCTGACAACCACCAAAATTTAATTGATATTGTGTAGGGCATTTTAAAACATTGCCCCAAAGGAAATCTAAATCCATTGAGTATTGTTTGCAGATTAACCATTCTAATCCGGGAATCAATGCCAAAACCACAAAATCTTTTAATCAGTACAAATACCTGAAACCAATTTAATCTTTATGATTTCGAACCATTGCAATTGTTTTTTCAAGTCGATTCTACCGATACACAATACAGCGGGGGTAGCAAAAACCGGAACCACATTAATCGGAAATGCTAAAATACCAAAACCATTTTAATCCAAGAATCCCAAAAAGCAGTACAATCCGGTGGCGCCTCTATACGCTATACAGCCTGTCTAAGTGAGTACCCCACAAATATAAATACATTTCTATGACCCAGCCCCTCCGGGAAATCAACTCATATACTCATATACTCACAATTCACAAAAAAAAACAAGGAAAGGCCCTGCAAAAATCCTTCTCTCACAATAGCTCCAGCTCCTCAGCGGAGCTACAATGAGACAAACAAGACGAAGTGCAGGCTGCAGCTGTTAGGGATGCTCAGCAGGTCTCTCCTGTTGTTGTCTCATCTGAAAGCTAATTCTTCAGTTGTATGATCTGGACTGGTCTTAAGCTTCCGGTGCACTATGCAATTAAATTTTTTTTCTGCTTATTGGTGGAGGGTGCTTTGTCTTCAGGTGATTCAAAGTATTTCATGAACTGAATTCTGTCATCATATGCATGAAGGCGCTATATTAGTACAAACTATTAAAATATTCTGATATCCACATCCCAGGAAGAAGTACAGTGTAGGCTCACACCTTTTCACATGCACACGTTTCAGTTGTCACCTTCTCCCTTAAGCATATATGCTTTCATTTAATAGGAAGATGGATGGATGATTGGGGCTATACGTCCTGTATCTATGCAATTAGTTGTCCAATTAGGACAGGAGTGCTTGCAGAATTGGCCTGAAATGTTCCTTGACCAACTGAGAATCATTGTCCTTGATTGGGCTTGTTTTGAGGTCATTGATGGTGGCCAACAGCTTCTCTTTAAGCACTGGTTTTTCGTCTACCCCAACAATTCATTATTTGGGGCTGACGCCAGAGTAAATTTATTCCACGTAGCATCTGAATCCATTTTAGGTTTCACAACACTCTCACAACTTGAACAATTTCATCAAATAATGGTCTCTAAAGATTTAAACCTAAACATGGCACTTGGTAAATTTTTGTACTCTGCATTAAAAATTGACATTTAATCATGATCATTGTACTTTGCACTTGATATTAGTCAAGTAAGTTGCTCCTGGTGTAAGTGGTTGGTGGCATATTGACTGCGTTGCTTCCATGTGTTTGCTTTGTATCATGTAAATATTTTGCTTTGTACAAATTATACTATTTTGCTATGTACAAATTATACTGTGTTAATGGTGCTTCATTTTGTTGCGATGTTTATTTGACCTGTATATAATCATGATAACTCTATTGTGTATTTCATTGTCTTTAATGCCTATGAGTGTGCTGAAAATTACCTGTAAAAACTGTAGCATTGTGATATCCTAGAATAGCAAATGGTGCTCTTTTAAATACCTGTTCAAGCTTTTACCATATAATGTATTACTTTTATCTAATATTATAGTTATCTCATGGTGCTTTCAACTGCATTATTGATATTATAGCTTCGCGGCATGGACATTGAGCAGTTCCCGCTAGTCTGTGCCTCGCTGCTCTCGCTTCAATATAAATCTATGATATTCTGACTTGAAATACTGGTAAAATATGATTGAACACAAACTTTTATATCGCTTTATTGTTGAGATTTTCAGTATTATTGCATTCATTATTGCTTCTCCTCCTTATTAGTTGTAGTTACTATCCATCTTTTGTACATATATTTTTCCCCTTTACACTTTGTGGTTAGTTTATTTATATGACACATTTATCATGATGATATTTTTCGTTGTCAAATAAAATTCTATATATATATTTGAGCACGGAAGAGTTGTTCGCAGAATGTGAAGTCATAGAAGTGCAAAGAAGTGTTGGGAAACGCAGATTATGCATGTGAGCATCTGCTTGAAGATGTTTTGGGTTGTACTGTATGTTAGACAGAGACTCTATCAAAACAAAAATTGCATAGTTACATTTTTAATTTCTCTTTCAGCTGAAGCTACAAAGCTGTGTGGAGATAAATGTAAGTTATCTTTTTTGGGGTGATCATTTTATCAATACCAAGCCTATTTCAAATAACATTCTTATCATCATCCTCACCCCTGAATCAACCTGATAACTTGGAAATTGTTAAATTGTTTCAGGAATCAGCTTGGGTGACAGGATGTGACTACCTGCCTGGGCTGAGGAAGGTGGCAGCTTGCACTGAGAGATCTTTGGCTATTTGGGACAACAGGGCCAAAGGGAAAAGCCAGGTTTGAAAATTCAATCTCCTTGATTAGTTTTCAAAAAAAATAATATTGATTTCATTTACATGATATTGTAAGGTGAAGGCTATATCTGACGCCTGTGGTTGCTTTCTTTAGTATGCGAAAAAACTTAATTTTTGTAAGTCACAGGAAACTTTGTGGTTCGTCTAAGAAATCATGTTACCTTATTAGTATAGGCCTGGCCTATACTTCGAATTTTTTCATATTGCTAATTTCTATCATTATACGTATTGAATTTCATCATGCCTAAACCTTTTTTTATGTGAATGTAAAAGTGTTTTAATAAGAAATTTATATACCTTTGTGTATCTTGGCTTCATGTTCATGTCCTGGTTCATATCTTGATCTCTCCGGCTTTAATTATACTGTCACAAAAGAATTATCTGCTTTATTGCTTTTTCTTACTGGGTTGGATTACAATCACTCCAATGGAAATAATAAATTTTGACATGACGTGCCGATTATTTGATATTGCAGAGCATATTTACCATCAAGCCCCTGGAGCACTCTCCCCAATGCATGGTGTGGGTCCCTCATTCAGTGAACACTCATGAGGACAGCATAATATTTGGCGATGATGAAGGTTATGTTAACTTGCTAACAATTGCATCAAAAGATCTGACAATGAAGAACACGAAAGGGGACAAGCGATATTCTCAACAATTCTCCGCAGACCCAAAGAAACTCACTAAGTAAGACGTTTTTTTATTGTTGGTTGCATTTCCAAGATATCCGATTTCATGTGCAGTATCGAATTCATCAATTGATATTATATTTCGAGTGTGGCATCAGATTGATTTTGTGAGTGATATTATATTTCAGCAAATATATTATATTTTACTTCTACAACTTTTCTAAACATTTTCACAAAATTACTATGTCTTAACTCTTAAGTCAAGACGTCTTTGATTTTTGCAGTCTGACACTGACAAATTTTAAAGCTATCTGATATCCGACAACGTTTTAAAAAAACCGCATACTTTCACACTATTATTTTGAGTAATCAGCAAATGCCATGCTGCTACTAATAAACAGGGCTTCAGAGTCAGTTAAGAAGTGAACCGACTCCGACTCCCAACTCCTTTGGCTTTGTGAAAAGTGACTATGACTCCGATTCCTTAGGTCTCAAAAATTACGACCACTTTTCGGCATTATTGCATACAAATATTACATGGTCAACAGGGGAGAAAAATATTATTCTACAAAGTTTTCATAGGATTTTGTGCATGAACACATGGTTAGGAAATTTTGTGTAAAACTTGTCGTACATTTCACATTTTCATGGCTCTGCTTTTGTAAATTGTATTAATTATTTTTAGGAGTCAGGAGTCACCTGTTTAAATTTCAAATCCATTTCTGATCCCTGAAAATCACAGTTCAACTCCGACTCCACCTAAAAACAGGTCTACGCAGTGGCGTAGCTAGTGGGGGGGGGGCAGGGGGGGCAAGTTGCCCCACCAGACAACTTTTTGGGGAAAAATGGGGAAATGGGGGTAAAAATAGGGAAATGGGGGGAAATAGGGAGAGGGGAAAAATAAGGAGAAAAGGAGGAAGCAAAAGGGAAAAAGAGGAAAGAAAAAGAGAAAAGGAAGATGAAAGGCATACTTTTACTTTTTAAATGGAAATCCTGTTGAAATTCATGCTCACGATGAAAAAAAATTCCGTACAACATATGGTAAATTTTATATTTTCTTTACAAACTAGCAACAACTAAACAGTTCAACAAAAATAAGTCCCCCTTTACAAAAACGTGAATATCTCAAAGACCTCTTCTCCGATTTTGGTGAAAGTTGGCCAGTTTGTAGGCCTGCATATTGACAGTCTGCGTGTGTATTTGTAGCTTTATTGCTAAATTTTTGTCTGCGCCAGCAGACCCCGAGTACACGTACCCCTCTTTTCAAAAATCCTAAGTTTTGGTTTTTCCAAAAAAAAATTTACCAAAAGGTGTTTAAACTCCACTCAGATTACTTGTTATTGCATCCAAGGAACCTAAACTGTAAAACTGTCACAAAAGAAGTTCTTAGTTATCTTCTAAACACGATTGAGAAACAAATTTTATCCAGAAACATGATGAGGTTTATCAAGCTGGTGGCTCCCTCGCATGGTGAAATTGTTCATATCCATTGGAAAAGCCATGGATTTTTGAAAACAGGGGTAGGCTCACTCGAAGGCTGCTGGCTCACTCAGGAATAATGCCACTGAGCTATAAATACACACTTGTAAAGTCGATATATGGGGCTATAATTTATCCAACTGTCATAAATATCAGCGAAGGAATCTTTGTGATATTCAAGTTTTTCCAAAGGGGGACTTTTTTTTGTTGAACTGTTTATTTTAAGGATGTCTATGCTTGTCATGGAATGCCTACATACAGAAGTATTTGGTATTTGATAAAAGACAGATGGGGGAGTCTACATCACAGCAAAGTCAACATTCAATTGATAAGTTTTTGAATCTCCTTGTGAGTTTAATGTAGTTCCTAAGCAAAGATATTTTCATTACTTTATTTTGTTATGTGGCACATAGCAGCAACTTTCCAACACTTGGTTCTCTTCAGCTCTCCTTTGTAGAAAGTGTGCAGCATCATCATTTTTAAAGCGTTTCCAGTATTTTTTTACGTTTAATGTGAGAGTTCCATGGATTCAAAAAATTTGAAAAAACCTGCGTCATACATGCGCCGGGTTGCCGATTGCTTTTTGGGGAAATTCAGGGTCATTTGCCCCCCCAGAGAAAAACCCTAGCTACGCCACTGGGTCTACGACTCCGACTCCTGACTCCAAAGCCCTGCTTTGTGACAATCACCATTAGTTATATAGATATTGTCGTGATTAGAATTCAATAGAAAAAGTTATTGTCACTGAAACTTAAAAATAAATCCAAACATATGCTGTTGCATGGAATGCTTCTTCCTGAGAGCTTCTTCCCATTTCTGTATTTGTAGTATTATACTTCAAACAATGGGAACTTTTTTTTAAGAATTACGGCCCCATTAAATATCTGTACAGGTATCACATGAAAAAAATTTCAATGTCACGAACAATGAGGATATCAGCAATCAGGGAATTGGAAGGTACAGCAGAAAAACATGTTTTTCAAAATACATCCTCAAGGTTTTCCTAGAATTCCATCATTAAACATGACCAAATTATGTATAATACGCATTATGAAATGAAGAGCTTTTTATCTCCAGATGTGGTGTACACTTGTTATCTAATGAATTCCTTCTCTGCTTTCAGTCCAATTAGGAGAAGGAAATTCCACAACGATTGGGTTGTCAAGGTAGGTATTGATTTCAATTTTGCTTATCATCGCATTATGTGTGAAAGAATCAGGTCATTGTGTGATGTTTGTTGTCTACATGCAGTCTAGAAATGTAATAAAGTGTGTTCGTTTTACATAACAAGACAATATATATCTTAAAACAATAAAAACATCTTGTTCGAATGAATATCTATATTACATTGTTTTGTATTGACCCTCGTATTAAATAAAATAATAAAAATATGAGGGATAATATGAAAAGGCATGAAACAGCAGTTTGACCTAATTTTATTAATCTCCCTGGGCAGTTTTGGTGTTATTAGGGACAATACATGGCTAGTCATGGAATAAAAAAGTTTTTTTTACAAATGTAAGTTTGTAATGTGGATGTCATTACTCTTACAGGAAAGTCATTTTTAGACTTGTAGATTCAATGTTTGAAGGTTCAATTTTGGCTCATTTGTTTGTGTCATATCAGTTGTCGTTTCACCGCAAAATCAGTATGTGAAAAGTTCCAGACTGATTTTGTTGCTTTATTCACACAGAATTAGACCACTCATCCATGACACCGTGATGGATGGATGACTGGGACTTTACATCCTGTATTCATGTACTTGGTATACTAATTAGGACAGGAGGAGGACACAGCTATGAGACAAAGGATGCTGTTTCCTCTTCCTTTTAATTCCTTGTAGACTCTGTATGTATACTTCTTTTTATAGTCCATTACACTGACAAAGTCAGTCTCTATGTTCAGACTTCACAATTACACCCTTGCTAGGCCTGTTCAAGCATGAGCCTTTCTCAACTCCCCGGGGAGCAGGCAGCAGGGCAGCTGATTCCAGCACACACAATGCTAAGTCACTCTACAATCGCCATCACTGCCTGTAGCCAAGTACGCATTTACACCTGGGTGAAGTGAAGCAAAGAGTTATGGAGGATCTGCTCAGTTCCTCCATGCCATGGTTGGGAGTTGAACCTGCAATGTCCCAGTTACCAGGCGATCACCATATCCACTAGGCCACGGCACCTAGCCTTAAGTTGGTTTCTTCTTCTTGTTCATTCTTTCCTTTGTTTTCAGGTGAAGTATTTTCCAGAACTTCATTGCTTCGCTTCCTGTTCTCCAAGTCCCTCATCGTCTTTTGTTCTAGAGGAGATTCAACGCATTTACGATGACACGTGAGTAAATGGCAGAATTCGCAATTATATTAGATAGGAGGTCTGCGTAATATTGAAATCATACAGAACAAAAGGACCACAAAATTAATATGGAGCAGAAAAGATTGATGGCATTGGCTGAAATTATCTTGAATTTGGAGACGGCAATTTCAAGTTTCAGAAATGCATTTCCTCTTCGTTAGTTGCAGTAATTACTCGGGCACGAGCAAATACCTGTCATTTCTATTTTTACAAGAAGACACAAAATCATATTTTGCCTTTTCGGCATGTAACAATATCAATACTGAGTGTCAGATAGATAGCCACTCAACCACCTTGCTGCCATTATGGAGTTCTGAATTACCTGTATTTTGCCATTTTTAACCTTCTGTGGGCCTACACCTTCATGAACTGTTATTCACAATTTTCGATATGCGGATAATTCAATTTTCATTTACAAATCCTTCTGGGATTGGTATTTTATTGTTCAAGAAATAGATATAAGTAATTGTATTAAACGAATAAGCAATTGCCATTTTCTTTGAATTTGTAAAGTGGGATCTTATAGCACATCCTAGTTTCATTTTCCAGAAAAGCAAATTATGAAATCATTTGTGGAAAGAGAATAATTGTGTAGGCAGTTATTGCTCAGCAACCCTTTGTAAGTGCAATATATATATGAGTTTTGGAAGAATTAGATTTTTCATACTGCCTCAGAGGAATAAGCAGGTGGAGCAGGTGGTGCTCTAATTGAAGTTACAAATAAATTTAAAAACCTGAAAATGTAGGATTTAATACCTGTCAAAAACTATACTTTCTTATATATATCATGAGTTATGGATTAGAGTAGGTCGGGGCATGCGGCCCCCCTTAACTTCGAGGTGCGATTTGACCTACTTTTTATGGGCGATTATTTGAATGCTTATGCTGTCAGGAAGGGATCACTTGACTCTACTAATAACTAGTGAACCAAATGTCTACCAATTTTAATAAAGGAGTTACGGCCGTTTTTGTAAAAAAATTAAAATGGCCTTCTTACCCCACCCATCGGGCAAGAAGCCCCCCCTATTATAATCCTATGGCAATTTTTTTTACGAGCGCATTCAGCCTGAAAGTTATTTCTTAGAGTTCTTCTATCCTTTTTGAGGCATTCTATTCACTTTTTCTGAATTTCAGAATTTTTCTGTTCATACTTTTATTTTTTAATATTTTTTCCCCTGTTTCAATTTCGGGCCAAATTTTTTTTATATTTTAATTAGCTATTCTATCAAGATTTAAGGTAAAGTACACATTAATAATGGTTCCTGAAGCAGCTTTGAACCCCCAGTGAAGGGGGCCTCATGCCCCATATAATGTGGGGCCTCTCGCCCCAAACCCACATATTTCAATTTGACCTCTATATTTTGAACTAAAATGCAAAAAACATGATCCAAATCATATTTATGTGATGGTTATAAAGTGAAGCAATGCGGATATTCATTATACTTTAAAAAATTTCCAAAGTTATTTCTGACAACCCCTTTCAAAGAATTAGTCAAAGTTACAAAAACCATGCACATTATTTTGTTTCTTTAATTTCTACTATGGTTTGGTGCTGTTTGCCCTGAAAATTTGTGACGTCACCTAAAACGCCTCTAGCTTCAATCCTATCAATAGATAAATGCACCAAAAATTTTAGTTTGGATATAAGCCTGGGGGGCCTCTCACCTAACCCGGGCTTCTTGCCCCGACCTACTCTACGCTTCGGGAATATTGGGTAACAATGATTCAGCCAGTGCAGATAAAATTCAGCATAGTGCGATATATCAGGTATTATCATGCATGAGGTTCACCTTTTACAAAGCTGCACATAGCGGTCTTGAAGGTGATACGGGATGGATATTAGTAAAATTAGACAATAATAGACATAATTTAAATATGGTTGGATACTGAAATGGAATTTTGCTTATTGAGGGCTTGTCCCTGGTGACTTGATAAAAATATATTTGGCAGAATTATATGTGGCAAAACATGAACACACACTCTTAACGCGAAAGGTTCTTGAAGGTTTATATAAAGAACCCACAGCCGAAAAAAGGTTCTGCATTTTTTAGGGGTTCAACTGAATTGAAAAGGTGCAATACTTGGTCGGAAGGCCCTGTGATAGGACCCTCTCCTCCCAACTTGAGAGAAAGGGGTTCCATAGCGGGAGTTCAGTGCAGCTAGATTATCTAAATGTTGTTTTTGTTTGCTGTTGAAACCTTTTTAAAAGTTGAATGATGAACCTTTAGGGTTCCTTAGCTATACCAGCTTATAGAACCTTTAAAGGTTCCATATAAAACCTTTTTGTTAAGAGTGCATGTGCAACGTTTAGATCTTTCAAAATGCTGTGACAACGTTGCCACAACATCGAATGCTAACATCATATTTTGACATTGCTACACAACGTTGCGACAATATAATTTCTACCATACATTCCACTTTATAATAATTTTCACCAAATTTGTGACGTTGTCTCAATGCTGCATTGCTACCTCAACATGGATTTGCCCTTTTTGTCCTGCTCTGTCTCTCTCTCATGCATTTCACAAGGCTTATAACTATATAGTGACATAGTTTAATTACATATATATCTTTGGTTTAATTGTATCAGCAAGTAATATATGAAGAAAGATATGCCAAAATTATGCCATATATATATGTATATGTTATTTAGGAAGACACGAATATGCTGGGAGTGCTAAAGAAGCATAAATTTAATTGCATATTACGAGTGAGGTCCGTAAGTGCACATATATAACACTACTGTACAAGCAGTCTGGTGAAAATGAGAACTGCATGCTGCTGCCACCTGGCACAAAAGTTGGTTTTGTATAGGCCTACTACAGCATTGCTGTCCCAAGAAATAGTTCCAATTTCAATGCACATTCACTCAACATTGATGTATACCAGAATCAGACTTGGCAATCACATTCTCTAAGGAAGTAGACAAGGCCATCAGCACACTCAGAAACAGCCCTGGTTTCCTCCAGACAAATTTGTGTGAGTTCCTCAGACTGAAATGATGTGGACCGCTCGCAGGAGCTGACAAAAGTGCTCACTAATCACTAGGTGGCAACACATGACAGCATATGTTCTGATCTGCCAAGGCTGGAAAAAGAAGTGGCAATGTAACAGCGGCCCACTTGTAGACAGATGGACAAGCATAATACTAACAAAAAGACACAATTTCTAGAATACAAAAATGAATGTATTTTTAAAATACGAAATTTGTATACTTAATTACCGGTACATATTTCTTTCCAGTGAGGTGAGAGGGGTGTCAATACCAAAAGGGGTGAATGCGTTTGATTACTGTGCTAAGGCCAACATCATTGCCACAGGAGGGGTGGACAAGGTCATCAGAGTTTGGCATCCTCAAATATTCTCCAGACCCACAGGTAATGCTCTTCATTTGACTGTAAATATTGTGTTATTCCCGTCGTGATTAGATTTGTGTGAGACTGTGATATTGGCAATTTATTAATTGAATGAATCTGTAGACAAAATATAATTAGCACCTTCCTTTGGATAAAAACATCTGTATCCGTCAATAGATTGTCAAAGCCACTTTAAAGTTATCAGCTGCTTATGGAATTAAATTACATTGCATCTCTGAGCAAATTACATCGCATCTCTGAGCAATGATTAGTTATTGTGATTTCTTTGGATATTGAATGGTATTAGTAAATTTCTGTGCTGTGTTGAGGAAATCTATTTAGTGTGCATGTATGTGCACTGCACTATACATCCATGCTATCTAAAAGGCTGTTCAACATTTGCTTACAATTGTAAAACATTTTAATTTACTCCATGCTATGTGCTGATATGAATGACATCTTTTCAGGGAAGCTAATAGGCCACCTGTTCACAATAGTCGACATAGCAATCAACGAAAAAGACCAACATATTATCAGTCTATCTACAGCCAGGGTATTCAGGGTGTGGGACATACAGACATTGGCCAGCCTTCAGGTAATTCGGTTTTGAAGCAAATTGCTTCCTTTGGGCGCTCACTAAATTCGTATGTGCAGCTTTATTGACATTATAGGCTTAGCAATAGAAAGTTGTGACCAAAAAAAAAATTCAATAAAAAAAAACTCTTCACAAATCTTTATCTATCATCTATCTATTGATCTATCTATTGATTATCTGCCTATATATGCCTGCCTACCTACCTACCTACCTACCCACCTAACTACCTTTCTATCCATCTATCCATCTATCTATCTATCTATCTATCTATCTAGTCCGACAAAGGCTTGAGACACGCCAGCATTTTTCGGTCTATATCCACTATCCATCTGTATCTGTCTCACTGTCTGCCATCAACTTAACTAACAAAAGTTACTGCGATTCTGGAATTGGCCTATTTTCAAGCACACTTCGTAATTGTCCTAGATGTAATTAAACAGGACACACCACGGCTATTGAAATTATCCTATAAATGGAATAACCACATAATGTCGCGGTTGAATTAATGATAACCAAATAAAACCTCGCAGTATGATTTCCCTGAACTGAAGAGATAATTATTAAGCCAAGGACATTTTGGTTATACATGTTCAACTCCGGAGATTACATTGTTTTATCTGTACATGAGAGTTTTTCATTAAATTAATAAATGCCTGCCAATTGATATTCACAGTTAGGCCTTGAGAGCTCAATTAAAGTTGATATTTTTAATTTGCATCAATTCAGGTGTTTGCGGACAATGAAGAGCGTCCTGGAGAAAAGAGGATTTATTCGGCTCTCTTCGACAACAAGCACGAGAGGCTCGTCACAGGTGGTCCTTCTAATTACCATACTAATTTTAAATGTGATTCTAAAATTTAAATATAGTTAATTAATTTGTTAAACAATACAACCAAAAGCAACTACCATGGACCATGGTATATCTCCTGCAGTCAAATGACCTTAATTCATTGTTATTCCAGCTGCACTAAAACTGAGACACAAAAAGAAAATTCCAAGTCAAAAAGAACTACAGGCATACTAGGACTTCATATTAATAAAACTGAGGAGTATCATACTCCTCAGTTTTATTAATATGAAGGCCACGATTTGCCAATTCGAGAGAGAAGCACGATTAATTTTACAAAAATAAGTGCATGTAGGGCATGTAGGCGTAACGGGCTGACCAGATGATCTTTGACACAGAAAAACAAGTTTGTTCTGCACATGAAAATAAAATTAAACGTTTGTTTCCACCTGTAACCAGAGTACTGTGAGTCTGTAATGATAAAATTGCAATTAAAAAGTTTGTCACGCATTCACATGCGAAAAAAAAATTTTCATCAACGCTTCGTGAGCGAAAAAAAGTTTGCCCAGGAGGTAAACCCCCCCCTTAATCAATCAAAAGGGCATATTCAATTACATAATTATATTCATTTGACGAAGACATTGCAACATTAAGTTAGATTAATTTGGTCCTGTGGTGATAGAGAAAGACTGTAAGTGATCTGTTATTTCTAAACTTTCCAGGTTCCAGTGTTATAGACACGTGGCCACTAACGCGGTCGGTCCAAGACACGATGCAAGTTCCACACACCCACGACAGACCTATCGCTCATGTAAGTCTTCTTTTCTTCCGTCTTTGAGGAAATGAAGTTTTAAATATTATGGTTTCTCCCAAAGTTCTGCCCTAAAATTATGATGTCTTAGGATTTCAGAGTTTGAAAAAATTTTGGTCTCTCTGACAGGAAAATTAGGGGAAATTTTTGAAAAATGTATTTTAAAAAACTAGAGGGAAACCCATCATCTGACAATTTAATTTGATGGCTTGTTACATTTTATATTCCATTAATCTAATTGGGAAGTTCCAAGAAAATTATTTCTGCTGGTAATAATGCTCTGCTTGCCCACACTCTAAAAAATTTCGGGACAAAATTGGTTTTTTAGATTCAAAATGGTATTTGGAAAAACCAAATTTCAATGCAAAAAAAAAAAAAAATGGATTTTTCAAAAATCCATGTTGTTTCACTGTGTAAACTCTGCCCAGAGCCTTTCAGCTCTCTGAAGTAGGTCATACTAGGTCAAGCAACCATGCTTACCCATCATAACCAATGAATTAAAAAATACCTGCCGACGCAAGTGCTACCCTGGGCCATAGATACTGTTTTATTCAAAACAAATAGAGTTATCATGTACTATTCATGTAGGGCCAACGTGGTAAAAGAAATTGTGGAAGGTGATCAGTGTCAGAACTCATTGAAGGTCTTGCTACAATACACAACCTCTGTGAGTTGGGTAGGACGATAATAGTTTAACTATTGTGTGCATAAGCTTTCCATAAATATGGCTGCCAAGGTCACATATATTTTTAGACAAGTAAATTCAAGGTCTTACTATGATACATAATCTCTAGTTTGGTGATTGTAGGGTCAATACAAGAGGAGTATGTTCACAAATATGGCCACCAAGGTCACAGCTAGACATAGGTCCAGGTCACTCCTGTCAGAACTCATTCAAGGTGTTGCTATGATACACAGTCCCTGTCAATTTTGTGATCCTAGGATCAATACAAAGGGGGTTATGTTGTACACAAGTTTTTCACAAATATGGCCGCCAAGGTCACAGAAGTAGGTCAAGGTCACTCATGTCAGAACTCATTCAAGGTCTTGCTATGACACAAAATTCCTGTTAATTTCGAGATCCTAGGATCAATGCAAATGGAGTTATCTTGTACACAAGGATGGTGGACAGATGGACAGCCCGACGGATAGACGGACAGACGGACGGACGCCGCTGCCCTCTGCAATACCCAGGCGCATGTGAACATGGCCGAGGGTAAAAACCTAAACATTTTGTTATGTTTTGAAAAGATTCAGAATAATATGTTACATAATTAAATGATTGTCGACAGAGGCATCACAAACAAACAGGCATGTACAGTTTAATTAGGTAATGGCCTTGTTGATCTGTCAGACATTTCCTTCTTCGGTACGTTCATTAATTAACCAACCTAATGCATTTTCTCGATGTTCTTTTTATGTAGTTAACTTCAACAAGCGCCCAAGGTTACTCTGCCATCTTCCATGGCCCTGATGACAAGTTGAGCTGATTAAAATTATCATCGTAATGATAAAACAATTTTACCCTATTTGAACATGATTCAGAGCGCAATCTGTAAGTTTGTATTATCGGCTTCCAGGTCTTTGTGATCTATGTGAACATTTGGATAACATTCGGATAACATTGATTCAATTTTAAAACTTGTTACCAGATTGTTGAGCAGAATTTAAAGGTAATCGGAGTATTTGTAGTGATTGAAAAAGGATTGAGTATCCATGATACTTTGCTGATTTCCCATCTGATCTCCAGCGTCAACGCAGACAATAAAACGAAGTTCCTGGAACTTTTGACAAAGGTGGCGTTATGCGCAATTCCAATTTTTTTAGAATCGCCACATTTTCCCAACCAAAATTTTTTTTTTCTGTCCAATCCTGGCAACAACTCTCCCCTACACTCCTACACATTGTGGCTTGAAGAGGCAGACATGAGGCATGGAGGCGAGACAACATTTCCAAACCTAAATCTTCTTCTTCCTATCTTCTTCTTCTTCTAAATCATGCTGAATCTCAGTTTCCAGACATTTTAACTGAGCCCAAAAATGATTATTTCAGATTGTTAAGTATACATGTACGTTGTGCAATCTTTAGCAAGAACATATGCATTTTGGGTGTAGGCTTGTAGCCTACATATTTCTGTATTTTGCAGAGAACATGAGAAAAAGGATATATCTGTCAATTTCACGTTGTTTGACTCGCTGGTGCACTTAGAAAGTTATGGACGATAATAGATCGCGTTAAAGGTCATGATTTTCACCTGCAGCAAAAAATTGCAAAAAAATTAGAAAAATTCTGTTACCAAGCAAAACCATGACCTTTCAGGCGAACATAGACTCCTATCCATTTTAAATCACAGCTTAAAAATTCTGTGACAACTTACCCCGCCCGGGGGAAATTGTCACATGAGTTGGGGCTAGTTGTCACAGCAACACCACACGTAGAAAATTCAATGGTTCCATTTCATGCGTTGCAATGGATATTGAGGTTTTCTTGAGAGTAAAATATATAGCTCTAATCTTGCTCTCTGATTGGTCCATAGACAGGAAGTGTGTATTTTCTCTAAGTTGGTATATTCAAAGTCCATATTCTGCATAGCATTTTCTCATGGCTCCAAAATTATGAATTTGTGAAAACTAGCCCCCTCATGTATAACACATAATTATATTCTTCCTTCCTAGGTCATCTGCAACCATGAACTCAAGCAAGTGGTGACAGTGTGTACTGAACCAGTTATTCGCGTTTGGGAAGTGGATTCCGGCAAACAGGTTCATCAAGTGACAATGCCCCATGGAGAAGGTCACGAGGTCACCGCCTTGACCTTCGACCCAGCCGGATATCGCCTGGCCACTGCTGCCCAAGATGGTAATTGATTTATATATGTGTTGTCATTTTGCAACATTCCAGATGTAGTTACTTGTCCGAGCCACATTATGGCAAAGGTATAATATAAGTCTCATGTAGAACTTCGTAGGATTAATCCTAATTTGGGCCTATATAATTGCCAGAAATGATAGATTATAATAATGAAGTTCAATTCTGTCTCTTCAGGTTCAGTGAAAGTGTGGGACTTTGGCTCTGGACAAGAAATGAAAAGCCTGGAAAGTGACAAAGAAGAATCATGGGGATCGGTCATTGGCCTAAATTACTGTCTATTCGAAGGCCAGAGGTGTCTCGCTGTCTCTTGGAGCTCAAAATTAAAACTACTGCTGGTGATTTCTGTTACTATTTCTTTCTTCGTTATGTAAATAAAATGCGTAATTGTGCAACAGCGAGGCAAAGACAAAGATTATGTTGTGGAATTGTATGCCAAACAACATTAAAAGCTCTGTTTCTGTAAAAGATTTTTTTCTTGCGAAAAAAGTGAGATACATTGTTCATGTGATGTCTCTGCAAAGCAGACGCAGAACTCATAATTGAATGAGTGTTTGTATGGTTTAATAATTCAATGAAAGTCTGTATAGTTTAATAGTTTTATTAAAAGATAACTGTCTGTAAGTAAACACAGCTTGGTTTAAGTTTGTTCATTTTTATTTGTTGATTTTTACTGTCATGTATCAGTTATCAGCTAACGTTTCTTTTTACTGTCAATCATAACGTTAAATAAATTGTATTGTTATCGTTTCTCATTTGGCAGTCCCGCTATAAATTAACAATAAATTAATAAAATGTCTATTTTTCCAAAGGATTCCAACGACAACTTTGAACTGGAAGAACTCAGGGAGTTCTCGGATGCTTACAGTTTCACCCGGGAAGTTCAACTGTCTTCATTTGAGGGCACAAGGAGCAAGCCCCTCCCCGGAGTCTCCAGCAAAGCCTCATCAGCAAGCAACTCACGCAAGAGGGTAGGAAGTCCACTTAAAATTATCCACATTGCCAATCACTTCTTATTCAATTTCAAAAAGCATCAAAAACACCAGGCAAAACAGTTGGGAAAGCCTGTTCAATTAACGCTTTGTTGGTTCATGTCAATTCGATAAAGAACTCATTCCTCTCTCCTTTTATTTCAAGAAATTGATGAGTCTTGGGTGTTGAAAAATGTTTGATTCTGATAATTGTCGTGATCGTTCATCCATCAAATCATTTATCGTTAAAATTCGATTACTGCCCGACGTATCTGACATGTCCTCTGACAGAGCGATATTTGATTTCCTATATATTTCAAATAGCATTCATCTTCAAAAATATTTTCAGTGGACCTTCATGACCAACATCTAAACAGGATGAAGGTGCAGGGCCGTATTAACCTATGGGCAAACGGGGCACTTGCCCCGGGCCCATGACCTCAGGGGGGCCCATGAGAAGCTGAAAAGAGTTGCGACAGTAAAGAAAGTGCGTCCGGTAACTGGGGCGAGAATGTACTTTTTAGAATTTCAGAACATTCTTGGGGCGCGAGGGGGCCCATTGGAAACAGTTTGCCCCGGGCCTAGAAAAGCGCTAATACGGCCCTGTGAAGGTGCCCATATAATTCACAAATTTCATGTACACATGACAATGCATGGCCTACCTTTAGCTTTTTCTGGGTGGCAGATTGAATTTAAAAGGCTCCGTCCGCTCCACTGAATAATAATGGTCTTTGCCTGCAAGGTTTGAACCCCGGTTGAGGAACCTGAATTTGCCAGTCGACCTTCATGACCAAAAATCTGAGCTGGATGTCAATTCAGATGAAAAAAAGATGTTAAATTTGTGCTCCCTGGTATCAGTGTCTGTGCTGGGCAAGTAAAGATCTTCTAATGTGGAACAGTTTGACGCCTCAAGCTCTCTCATACTGTATAATTTAAAATAATGAGTCCTGAAGCTATCTTTGCTCATGTGATTGAGTGATATGGTTGCACAATTCCTTTGAGCTAACATAGCTTGTTGTTTTAAGTTAAGATAATCTGTCCGCTGTCATAACTTAAAACAACCAGCTGTGTTAGCTCAAAGGAATGTGCAACCGTGTCACTCAAATCATTTAACTTAAAGGGCAAATAATCACAGTTGCTCTTCTGCACTCATTTCGCCCCCAGTTCAAATTCCATTGGTCCAATCCTCCATGAAGAAATGATTTGATTTAATGAGTTCTGAAAAGGAAAACCATCCAAGTGGGCCCCAGAAGCACTACACATTAATCTTCTTAGTAGCCAGACAACTTGAAAAAGTTATTAAGTCAGATTTTTCAGTCTTTTAAACTGCTCTAACAACAATATGTGGGACTAAAGAAGATTAAATGTGTGACTAGGAAGTCTGTCTGAAAGTCTGATTTCATAGTAAAATTAAGCTTAATTTGTGGTCTCATCTGGCAGGGAAAGAAATTCAATAATCTGCTGTTCTACTTTAGTGTGCTTTGTCAAATGACAGCGACTGGGCCTCGTTTGTTTGAAGTTGTTGGAATCAATGCCTGATATTATTGGAGACATAAGAAATGCCCTTAGTCCACATGTAGACATCCTACCATTGCAGGGTTCGTTTGCACTCACCCTGCTATCAAGCACTATAGAGGGGAGGTAATCTTTTTGTTACAACTTCACAAAACATTGTATGATGTGATCACTGATCAGAGTAAACTTTCAGAAGCTTTAAGCTTACCCTGAGAAGTGAGTATGCATATAGACCTTCTCAAGCTGACAAAGCATGTTATTTCACATGACAGCCAATCACACAATAAAGTGATAAAAAGGTTTAAATTTTCACATGTTGTCTTCCAAAAGAAAAATACAAATTTTATCATTATAAAAGATGCAAAATGATTTCAGATTCATCTTTTTCTCCCATATCGGTGAAAGTTCATTGCTTCGAAGGCTCTGTCACTTCTCCGGGCATTACATATTATGTAAATTTCACAGCCAATTAAAAGGCCAGTTAAGCTGTGATAAGCCCATCAAATGCCCTAAAATATGTCATCATTTGGCTCCTTATCCACTCAAGTTTTACTTGAATCAGTCCTTTTGAAGTGTGCATTCAGTCTGATTGGGCTGCCTTTTTGCACTGGCTTACTTTGTATCACGTTTGAGAGTTCCCCGTGGCCAAATTGGTAAGTGCCCTTGTCAACTGACTTTGAGGGTGTGGGTTCAAATCTCACCCCGGGAACTCACTTTAGTCCGAGCCCATGGGACATTCAATGGAGCCGGGTTGTATCCAGTATTCTATGCAGGGGCAACTGAAAGACCCTGGGTATCCCTGAATGAAGGGTATGTGCCAGAGTCACAGTCTACTCATCTCATCATCATACGGCCGTCGCCTGCCTCGATATAGCCCACTAAGGTGCTGCAGAGGCGTAAAACACAAACAAACAAACATATAATATATCACGTTTGAGAAATCAGCTTGTGTTTTTTTTTCTTTGCATATATATAGGCTATGTCATTCACCAAGACATGTATGTGGCAGGCCCGTAGCCAGGGGGGGTGCGACGGGTGCGAACGCACCCCCCCACGGCCGAAAATTGTCCCAAAAGGTCCACTATTTAGGTCCAAAATGGTCCCAGAATCAAGAGGATATACCTGTCTTCATGTCAGGTAATTCAAATGGCAATTCAGTGTGTTTGATTTGCCCAGTTGGTCAAAGACTTCAAAGCCTTTCTGAATTGCAATTCACACCTAAGGATGAATTCCCCCAATCCTAATTGCAATTTATGCCTTTTGGTCAATGCAGGGTAATGTATTTAACTAAATTGCAATTAATAAGCATGCCCATTTTTTGCTTTGATTGCTTTCAATAGATGTGCAGATGAACATCTTAATATGATTGATGTGTAGGGCTATACAGGGGAAGTGTACATATGTCGGACCACCCTTTTTAAGGCACTATTTCTCATACAGGGTAGGGGAGGCAGGAGCACGTTGGACCTCGGGGCACGTTGGACCATTGCCAATAATTTTTTTATAAAACAGGTGCAGTTATCCAAATCCCCAAATGAAGAGACCTTTAGTGGTATGCCTTTTGTTTGGTCAAAATATTTCATGAGTATTGAAGGAAAAGTATGAGTTCTATACCAGGTTGTCTGATTTTCGGCATAGAAAGTGCGTGACCTTTTCCCAGTCTTGATGGCTGGGTTTAAGGTAACCATATAAACTGGATTGACTGACGAAAAATAATCTGCAAAATGCTGGCTGTGTAATTTTTAACATGAGGAGAGCTCCTAAGTCATCTCTGTACAATTTGAGAGTGAAATCAATTCAGTTGGCGAATCTGCCAGCCCTTCTAGCTGAAACAAGATTATTTTATTAAAATTATCTGGGTATATATTCCGATACAATCATTCTGCAATGACACACAATTTTGTGTTGTGATCTGTGAGAATAAAATCTGGAGTTTGCTCACTTTCTTAAAATTACTTTCCTGGACTTTCATTCTGTGGTCCAACCTGCCCCACCTGGCGGTCCAACATGGACCGGGTCTGGGGCACGTTGGACCACAACTTTCTTTTTTTTTCAAACTGATTTTTCTCCACAACTATGGATAGTAGATCGACTGGGTTTAGCATAAGGGTAGTGTAGATGTTCAGAAGACAGTCAGTTAAGAGATCTTTCAAATATTTAAAGAACTTTCTGATTGTGCGCCAGAAAATAAAAAAGCGGACCAACGTGCCCAGGTCTCCCCTAATTAATACCTGAGAGATGAATTATTTGACACATCATGTACAAGGGCAGGCCACGGTCTCAGGTGAGGCCAGATTAACGTTAAAAACAAACACATTTGCTATATTTTGCCTACATGCAAAAATGAAGTTTTGACCACTGGTCAAATTTGAGGCATTAAATTTAAATTGGTCCACCTGTTTCCTGATAATGGACCAGTCATCCAATATCCGGACTGCTGGTAGAGAGGGAGAAGGTAGACAAGAGCTGCAAAGAGTCAGAATGGGAGAAAGCAGGGACGGATGAGGCAGAGAGGGAGAAAGCACAGAGAAATGAGGCAGAAACACCGCAGGGGAGGCGAGAGCAACCCAAGAAGCCAATAACCACACTGTAGAAAGGAGACAAGAGCTGGGGAGGAGTCAGAATGGGTGATAACAGAGAGGAAGGAGGAGAGGGAGAAAGCGGAGAGGGAGAAAGCGGAGAGGGAAGATGCAGACAGAGGAGAGGGAGGAGACAAGAGCAATCCAAAAAGCCAAGAGCTACCCTGCAAAAAAGAGAAAAGAACTAGTGAGGAATCAGAATTGGAGAAAGGCCTAAAAGAGAGGGAGGAAACCGAGATGGACTAAGGAGAGAGGTAGGAGGCAGAGAGGGACTAGGCAGAGTGATAGGAGGCAGAGAGGGACTGAGCAGAAAGGTAGGAGGCAGAGAGGGACTGAGCAGAGAGGTAGGAGGCAGAGAGGGACTGAGCAGAGAGGTAGGAGGCAGAGAGGGACTGAGCAGAGAGGTAGGAGGCAGAGAGGGACTGAGCGGAGAGGTTGAAGGCAGAGAGGTAGGAGGCAGAGAGGGACAGAGCAGAGAGGTTGAAGGCAGAGAGGGACTAAGCAGAAAAGTAGGTTGCAGAGAGGGACTAGGCAGAGACGGAGGAGGCAGAGAGGGACCGAGCAGAGAGGTAGGAGGCAGAGAGGGACTGAGCAGAAAAGTAGGTGGCAGAGAGGGACTAGGCAGAGAAGGAGGAGGCAGAGAGGGAGAAACCATAAAGGGAATAGGCAGCGCGAGGAGAGAGGAGGGAGAAGACAAGCACAATCCAAGAAGCCAGTAGCTACACTGCAGAAAGGAGACACGAGCTGGGGGAGGAGTCAGGAATGGGAGAAAGCAGAGTGGGAGGAGGCAGAGATAGCGAAGCATAGTGGAAAGAGGCAGATAAGGTAAAAGAGATGTAGGAGGTCAGAGCAATCCAAGGAGCAAGGAACTACATTGCAGGAAGAATACAAGAGCTGGAGCATGGCAGAAAATGCTAATAAGCAAGTGCAGAGAGGGAAGATGTGACATGGCACCTGGAGGAGGGAGAAGCTAGGGAGGAATGGAGGATACAATTAAGAGAGGGAGAATGAAGAGTGGAATAAGGTATAAGCTGGCTGCCGAGATGGGGAGGAAGTACACAACAGCAGGAGCTATCAGGAGGAGGCAAGATCTGCTGAGAAGGAGGTACAGAGACAGAAAATCCTAAACATAGGCTACGAACACTGTTAGAAAGAATATAAAACAAAAAGAGGCACATTATGATTTTCAAATGATCAGGGCACCAAGATGAGGAGTAAATCAGAGGGACAAGATAGTGTCCATGATTGAGTGGGTGTAAGAATAAGGAGGCTAGATGAGGAGCTATGAGGGGCGCAAGATTTTAGGGGCGAAAATAATGAGGCAATATGATGTGGCAATAAAGGGCCATACTTATCCGGACATTAAAAAAAATTACAATAACCAAAGACCGAGGTAAGAAACAATAATGATAGTTCAGGTTTCATTGTATTAAAACTCTACCCGTCGTAAGACGGGTACACTGCTAGTCCTATATATATGTTGGTCCCAGATCATGTTTTGCATTTTATGGCGGAATTAGTACTCCTATAACACAGTCCCCTTAAAGGTCCGCTATCAAACGAGTTGAGCTAAAGGGCCGGCCCCCAAGCCAAGTGCTTAGGAGCAACCTATTATACCCAACCCACTATACTATATCCCCCAACTTCCCTGAGATTTTGACACACTCCAGTCAACAATCTCACCTCAATGCCACCTGCCACCATGACCGGGATTCGAACCAGCTACCTCTGAGTAGCCTCCCGGCCGACGCACCATATAACACATTCCCCTTAAAGGTCCGCTATCAAACCAGTTGAGCTAAAGGGCCGGCCCCCAAGCCAAGTGCTTAGGAGCAACCTATTATACCCAACCCACTATACTATACTCCACAGTGTTAAGAATTCTTCTCAATCCATCTGGGTGCCATTGGCTTGCTACTTTTGGTTGTCTTAAGACCGAATGCCTTATTGTGCCTCCCTCCCAATAACTTATTAGTTACGGCCTTCATAATATCAGGATATATTATAATGATGCTGTATATTTTATTTCTGAATCCATGCATAACAGTAGACCTCATTTTGTGGCTCGAAAATAATAAATCCCATTTAGGTATTTCTTTTGTGAATTAGTGCAAATGAAGTTTGGCCTAAGGGTAAAATTGATCAACCTTATCATGATCAGAAAGGCTCAGAATGCACCATTGTCATTACTTTCTCAAAAATTTTCCTGGGGGGGCATGCCCCCAGACCCCCCTAGTATGGCTTCGCACCTTCGGTGCTCGCGGAGAAGAGTCCAATTTGCCCCTAAAAGCACCCCCCCACAAAAATTCCTGGCTACAGGCCTGTGTGGTCCAATCCCAAGCGACTGTTATGTCAACTTGCACCATACAGCCTTCTTGCACTGACTGCAAGTTTTCCATCAGCCCTTTGATAAGTTGTATCTTCTGGTCTATTTCAGGGTTCTGCTGGTTCTGTGGCTTCCCTCTCTGTATCCAGACAAGTAAGTGTCACTACACCATAGTAGTGTTACTGCTCAGTCTATAGAAGTTAAATTGGGCCATAGAGTCCAGGCACAATCCTCAGATGTCAAAATGTTTAGAATACCTAACTGAACTTCATTTTCATTTTGAAGGGAGTAAAAAATATCATTTTAAAGTGTCACTGTGTAGATATATCTATGTCTGTTTGTAAATCCATTTGAATATTAAACTTTTCATCAGACATAAAAAAAATGTTATGTCTGATGAAAAGTTTAATATTCAAATGCATTTTAAAGTGAATGTTTCAATAATAAAAAGTTCAAAAGTTCTGACAAGTTTTCTTTTTGTTAATTTGTATTTCAGCATCACCTGGCCAGCAGGTATGAACCAACTTGCTCTGCTGCAAATGATCAGTACATTGCCCAGGGCTGTTCAAATGGAGAAATCACTTTATGGAATCTAATTACAGCCTCAATGGAGAAAATGTGAGTTGGATTCGGAAGCAATTACACGTTACATAATATGCCAACTCTAAAAACATGCAGGCAGTTTTCAAAATAAATGGAACTATTTCTTTCTCTTTCCAGACTACATTTGCCAAGCAGTTCAGATAACAACTCAAAGAGTGGTGCTAAGGCTGGCTCAGGGAGGAGGAGTAATATTATGGCTGATGACTCGAAAGGGGTCAGTGTGCTGGCCTTCCTGACAAGGAAATCAAACAGAGGTGACCTTTCTAGTGTCCAGTGAGTTTCCTTTCTTCGCAACAATTTTATTGATCTTTGGTTATTCTGATTTATTGCGATCACGATACAAGCTGCCAGAAAAAGTTCCTTCCAATAATAAAGTTCTTGTAACAAAGGGGGGCTTGTCACCTTATGAAAAAAGACCTTATCACATTTGTTGAAAATGGCCATGTACTAGACCAATCAGATGCAAGTAAGTTGCTGGGTATGGTAATTAGAAAACAGAAGAGGCTGGTCTTTGAGACTCTATGACTGCCCAATTGTTTCCCCTAAGCCAGTGTGTTCTTTTGTTCAGAGATAACTCCTCCCGTGGGAATGTCTCAAAAGTGACTGATTACTGGCCATCCAATCAAAATGTTTTGATTTCAAATTTTCCCATGGATTATGAAAATATGTTATTCTTTACAGTCTTGTCTGAGTCTATTTCCCAGAGTGGGGCTTGTCTGCAAATTTATCCAATCAGTGTAATTTATGGTTATTTTTTTAGTAACTCCATTTTCGATATATACTGCAAAACAAATTTCTCATTTGGACAATACATATTATAATCCAGGTGTACGGAACAACAAATTTGCTAGAGGGCGGTCGCTATTTTACCATGACATTTTAACATAATTATTATGTTACGTGTGTTTGACAAGGGCACCAACTGAAATGTATTGTGTGGCCTTTTGCATCATTTTCTTCAAGCTTTCACATGAAATCATAAGAGTTTAGTGGTTTTAATTTGGCTCAGTAAGTAGGCACCGTAGGCGTGTAGCGCCTTGAACTTATGCCACCTGCACAATGTGCACCTTATCTAATTTTCTGTTGGTTATTTCGCTTTGGAAAAATATTTATGACATTTTTGGTCTGACATTGCCTGTAGCACAGCACAGGATGTCTCAAAAAAGCTTATTTACTGATTACATTTTTACTTTTTCATTTCTTCCTCTTGGAAACACATGATTACACATTAAATCTAAATCAAAGATCAAAATTCCAATTTCAGAAATTTATTTATGTTTGGTGCTTTTTTGCTGCTTATTGATATTTAAATAAATATTAGTTATATAAATATGCTATTTCCTCAGGGCTACTCCCACATCTGAGCAACATACAGACATCAAAGAGGAGGAGGAGGAGGAGAATGTTACAGATGAAAGAGGAAAAAAGGAAGATAACGGAGAGAAGGTACGGGTGAAATCTTGTTATTAGCTATCACTCCGACCATACAATACTTACGCGTACGGCTATACTAGTATAATTACACTTTTTCAAGGGGGTAGGGTTTGACACACTCAGGGAAATAGACTCAGGCAAGACTGTAAAGAATAACATATTTTCATAATCCATGGGAAAATTTGAAATCAAAACATTTTGATTGGATGGCCAGTAATCAGTCACTTTTGAGACATTCTCACGGGAGGAGTTATCTCTGAACAAAAGAACACACTGGCTTAGGGGAAACAATTGGGCAGTCATAGAGTCTCAAAGACCAGCCTCTTCTGTTTTCTAATTACCATACCCAGCAACTTACTTGCATCTGATTGGTCTAGCACATGGCCATTCTCAACAAATGTGATAAGGTCTTTTTTCATAAGGTGGTTTGACACAACAGCCCTAGCCAAAACGTAGGCCCACTGATGTTATTGAAGTGTCTTACTTAATTTTCATTAGCATATATTAGAGATAAGTAAGACAAAATTAGGCTTAGTCCAAGCCAGTGGCTTAACTGGAGGTCTCGAGCGGGGGAGGAGCAACTGGGGGGCGCACGCGATTCTCAAACATCAGAAGGCTAAAAATAGCTCAAAATGTGCTGAAGAGCAGCAGCAATTTAACATTGTAAGTGCCTGTATGATGAAGCTGGGGGATTACAGGACATATATTTAATCCAAATCATGCTTGGTCATGGTGTACTCACCCTAATAAACCAAAAATGAAACCTCAGACATAATCATGGATTGTTTTATTGGCTAAAAACTTACTGGCAAAATAAAATGTCTAGACTTTATGTATAGTCTCAAACTTTCTACTTTGCAAAGTTCTCCAAACATGTTGCAACAACGTGGCAGCACTGTACATGATGTACATAACTTCCTGTTTGATCAAAACATTGGCTTGGAGAAAGCACCTGTTTAAGAAAAAGTCAACTCCTATAGAATCAAATTGCTGTCAGCTATAGAAAACCATTTAGAACTGTGTATGCAGTCACTGTGGACCAAACGTATGCAAAGTGTAACCTTGAAACATCTTTGATATTTGACTAACAGCCTCCAAAATTTCAGTGTGAGTTGGCAAAAAATTCTGTGTTGACATGGTCATAGGAGAATTTGGTCTTACCTTTCTTGCAAACAAGTATCCTACAATTTGTCTTGCCAGTCCAAATAATAGACATCCCATGCAATATAGCTATCGTCCGTGAACAATTCCATTCAGATAAATGGATGCTCAAGTGTTTCAATTCATGAATTATCATTTCTTGGGCAAAAAGTCCCTGGCTCTGTGACATATTCCTTTGCTCTGACAGTGTCTTGAGGGGCCCTGTTACAAAATAGCAAGCTGCATAATCTTGTTTAGCATTGTTTGGCATTGACTGTTTGTTGTAATCACCTGTTTGGAACCTCAGTTCAGTGGAGTGTACCAATTCAACTGTGAATTCCATTTTTGTGGTTGTGGGACCATGTCCAAAGTGAAATAATTTCAGAAATATAGCTTTCTGCCATTCAAATTGAAGCTTACTTTCTTCCGAGAACAATAGTAGGCTATATGAATTTAATTACCAAATCAAATAATAAACAGTAGTTTTCTAACCACGATTATGGAAAACATCACTTTTGTCATTTTTGGACCAAACTTTAATGCAACAGTACCACCCTAAAGCCACAACCAATCTTATTGAAATTTTGCAGAATGGGCAAAGAACAATATTGTAAAAGTGCAAATGAATAGGCCCCTATTAATTTTTTTTTTCAGTTTTAGGGGACAGTCAATGCACCCTACAAACCAGTAGGCCTACCCAGATTGCTCTTTGAATGTCTAAGCTTGTTTGTGGTACCCCTAAATTCCTAACTTAAAAGTTTGACTTTATTTAATCATGTTTCTATATTAATTCTGCTTGGAAAAAAGAACTGACCGCAATAGTTTTAAGTTAACAGAACTTTTTGAGTCTGAGTCGGAAATAATTGTTTCAGGATGAAGACGACACTGATGCTGATGTGGACCGAATTGGAGCAGGTTGGCTATTTAGTTAACTGTCTGAAGATGTCGAACAATGTGTCTGTGATGACATCTGACAAGTTAGATTTACCTGCAGTGAATATTGAGAAATGAGAATTTGTTCAAGTTCAACTTCTTTTTAAAAGTACTAAATATTTTTTCCCATATTTATTTTTAAAAATTTAGAATAATAAGAAGATACTAATGCTTATTTCAATATGATTATGACTTGGTTTTTACTTCACCAATCACCACATAAGACATGCAAATAAATGTAGGCCAGCATCAATTTAAAATCAACTTTTGAACACAAATGTGGAATCAATTCTTAGAGTATACATGTATGGCAAAAATTCTGTGAAAAGCTACACTCAGAAATGCAATATCTGTTTCTAAAACTTGTTGTACTGAGGACTGAAATTCAATCGAATGCACTGCAAGTAATCATTTAGTGATGAGGACTATCATAAATCATTGTTTGGTTCATCCATCATTTAGTAATATGCAATGATATTATTGTGCATGTATGATATATGGTTGCTAGATAAAGAAGACAACGTCCGAGAAGAAGCCCCATCATCCAGTCAAGAACAGGCTAGTCCGACAGTTATCGTGGCAGGCTACCAAGACTGCACAGTTCGATTTTGGAGCTTACAGGTTTGTTTTAAAGAATTATACCATTTGACACCTCTGTCAGCCAATAACGGTATTTCACTTTGATGATTCCAGTATTCTTTTTTGTCCACTTATCGTCCCATGTTTACCTGTTTTAGTGTTTGACTCATGGTAATATGTAAATGGCACTGCCATGAAATTCGCGCAGCATTGTCATAGAACTACCGCATAATCTTCCAATTTCCATGCAGAAGGCCAATTTATCTTTTTAAAGGACTGGGAAAATGGGCAGATAGATAAGATTAGATAGATAAGATCAGATCTGTAGATAGGATTAGATAGATAGATAGATAGATAGATAGATAGATAGATAGATAGATAGATAGATAGATAGATAAATAGACACATTGCACTGACAGCTGTGTAAGTCAAATCTATGTTAAATTTGGATCTTTTATGTTAAATTGTTGATGTTACATAACTGAGATCAATAAAACCATAGCTATTCAGAGGTGACTGTTTACTATTAGACTGTTACATAATTTGTTGATAGTTAATCAAGATTATGTAACCTTAAGTGTTGTTATGATTTCTTACTTGGTGAGCCATTTAAGTCATTAACTTTTGTATTGACTTTTAATTCTTACAATCAGCACAATGGGCAAAGGTGGCAGCACTGTCCATACAAAATGCGGCTGTCTGCTTTTTGACATTTTAACAAAGTGTCATCCACTGCTTGCATAGCAAATAAATAGAATAAGACCAACCTGACTTATCTAACACAGTTTACAGATTAAAAAGTCATTAATAAGAGAGTAATAATCCTCTTTAGCCTTCTGTTTACTGCAGCTGGCTGTTCCAACACATGATTTGCCTCCCCTGGGTCAAATTTCTATGGGCTTCAAACATGACTTTAAACCTTTCAAATGCCACAATACAATTCACTATCAGTTCTCTAAATTACTTCTGTTGACTTCTTTGGGGCAGAAATTTCCGCACAAAATATGAGGAATAATTCTATAAAGTTATTGAGATCACTTCCTGTGATAGTATGTTTGCAAGATTAGCAGAACATTGGGGCCCAGTCTGCATGGGTTGCAAATGATTGTAGGTGTGATAACTATTCTATTCACTGATTCCCATGTGTATCCTAACATTGAGGAAAATAGCACAACACTTTGAACACGACTTTAAGCTGAAATAAACATAACTTAAATACACAAAGCATTTGTTGTTAATGATGATGGGTTAATGCACTTATAATCCTAAATGGTTTGCTAATCAATGTCAACTTGGTTCATAGTTGCTTTGTGTCACATAATTGATTGTTTCAGTTTTCTTCACTGAACAAGTAAAGCACTTCAAGTGACAAATCCCTATAGAACCTCCCAGGAGTTTATGTCAAAGCTTATGAATATTTATATATCTCTAGCTTTGTAGGCATGAATCAGGGGGTATGGAAATAATTATTTCCAATGTTGATGAACATATTGATTTAATAAACATGTTGATTTAAATCCCTGAAATATGTCATTGGAGGTTGTTATAGGAAAAGACTGAAATTTTAAAGCTATTTGGAAGATATTTGAGACATTTTAATTATTTACCAAACTAAACTACTAGCTCAGGAGCACCACACAGAATGAGCTGTCCTTGTGCTAAGTGAGCTTCGCTCATATAGTTGATGATATCTTTTATCTGACTTCAGAAAAGTTGTGCAGTGACATTGCTTGTGCGTTTGGGAATTTTTTTAGCTTCTTGCGCGCTGAAATAAATGCAAATCAAGTACGGCCAACCAAATTTTTTTTACTCAATTTATGAAGAACAGCCCTAAAAGGAGTCATTGCAATGAAATTGAAATTCACGTCATGACACTAAGTAAAACGATGATTGATGATCGAGTATCACATCAACCAGATATCACTGTTGCCTTTTATGAACCGTGACACAAATTTTCATGCGAATGACGGGGCTCCTCAAGCCCCCGCAAGCAATTTCCTAATAACAGTTTAAATTAACTGGAAGGACACATAGTTTTTCAATGCTCCGGTTTTTAAAAGATTTGACACATAGAGTTTTCTCTTCATGATTGATTGCAAGGTCAGACTAAATATTAATAATAACAATTGTATGCATGCTCTGTAGCTGTTTTATTTATATGTTGTTGTTGTTTTTTTTAATACGGAGTGCACATACAATGTCATGTTTTCTCTCTTTATAATAACTTGTATTTCTATTCTAATCAGGGTGTTCTACTGAGAGAGGTTGCAGCGACAACAAAGAAACATGCAGCTCCAGTGACCAGCCTCTGCTTTGATGATTCCTGCAGTATCCTTGTAACAGGAGACTCCAGTAAGTCTAATAGCATATATGTGGGAGATTGTGCCCAATAGGCCTATTGGGCATTGGTATTAGGTCTTTGGGCAAAATATAGGTTCTTTTGGCAAATTATAGGGTCTTTGGGCAAACTACATGGCCTTTGGTCATTACGACTCCTTTTGGCATGACTTTCCCAAAGTCATCACATCCTGCAAAATATCCGCGAGGCCTTTGGGCAAAATATAGGTCCTTTGGGCGTATCCCTAAAGCACTCATTATCATTCACTCCTAACTATAGTGGATTTTGGCAAAGATCTTATACTTTGGATACATACCCAAGTCACTCGCAATAGCTCTTTTATACTATTGTGGATTTTGACAAATATCCATCTTTGGATGATAGTGAAATGACCAATGTGAATTCTCATTGGTCAAGATATTAGGGTGGACCCTATTATCTTGACCAATGAGAATCCATCCAAATATCCACAGTAGAGGGCACTGTAGTTAATGCATTGTCCAACAATGGGAATGCCACCTAATATCCTGTACAAAGAGAGTCCGGCCAAATATCCAAGCCAATGACAGTCAAGCCTAATACACAGAGCACTGATTGGCCAGTGGATATTAAGCTGCATTCTTATTGGACACACTGAGAATTCAATGATATTCCGATCTAATATCCAACAGCCAATGAATATTGAGCGTGATATCAAATAGGGTAATAGTCAAATAGGCTATTTGGTTAAAGTCAAAAGATTAAGCCAAAATCCATCACAGTCTTTTATGGATATTTGTGGATATTTGTGAGTGATTATATATGCTTTGGGCACAGACAACTGCATTCTTATGGGCCTTCATATTAGACTGAATTCTCATTGGAAAAGTTATTCACTACTGTGTGGATATTAGGCTCGATTATAATTTGCTGAAAGACCTTATATTTTGCCCAACGGCCTAATCTCCAAGCCCAATAAGCCTATTTGGCACTACAGCGGATTTGGACATTATCACTTTCTTTACTTTCAACAGTACCTTTGCTAGGTCATCAGTCATTTCTGACTTATGTCATGTGACCTCATTTCAGCCAATCAGAATACCTCTTGACTCCTGAATGCTGGGGACAAAAGCATCTCCCCCTAGTATATGTTCATGTGTGTCACGAATCTCACGATTTCTGCTTTTGCAAATTAAATTTCTCAAAAGTCAGCTGAAACCAACAACCAAAAAAAAACCTGCCTGATTTGCTTTATGCAAGTATGTAGAGCTATTTTTACATAACCTTCATGACAGGCCAATCCTAGCCCTGGAATATGACCATTTGTTGGCCTGTTGGGTCATCTCTGTGGCTAGGTCAATCCCCATATAAAAGTTTCCTGAGTTTGAAGAAATATATATATGATCAAGGCTCCGATGTCCAGGTATGGCCGTTACGTCATGGACAGTTTGGTATCCAGCTTTTAAACTACCTTCAATATCATTGAAATCATAAGTGGAGGTAGACAGTACCATCTGCCATTTATATGTTATATTGCAAGATAATTGCTTTCTTATCTTGGGAGATATTTGATTTTTTTATTTTCTGAAATCTGTGGACGTAACATGGACAGCACACTGAAATTGTGAAAAACCAGACAGCTAATAGCATCTGTCCACAACCTGAAAGTACAAATGTACTTATCCTTCAAAAATAAACAATAACTTTTAATCTCTAGAGAAACTCAGTGATTCTTGAGGAATAAAATGGTAATAATATTCCATGACGTAACAGGACACCATTTTAAAGTTTAAAATCATATTATAGAGGTTAGAACCTGATAGAGGATAACAAAATTTTTACTTTTTATAAATTATTTTAACAGAAGCAAAAATTGACGCCAGTATTGCATTGCTGTGAAGGATTTTGAACTGAATATTCACAAAACAAAAATTTTATGATGTAACATTGGACACCAATGTTCAACAGGTGATACAATTTCTCACCTAGCAATAATATATTTCATGCATTTTGTATAAATTACCACCAATGATCTGTGAGACAATTATCTATGCCTCAAAATTTCATTTTCTTGCATTTTCATTAATTTTTACCAGAAGAAATTGCTGCTAAAACACAGGGCTAATTTTAATTTTTTATGATTTGCAAAAATTAGCACACTTTTTGCTTTTCTGTGACAATAAATAGAAATTTATCAAACATCCATTGAAGGCTGCATTTCTGCAGTGCAGTCCAACAATATTAGACATATATTTCTGTAGGGAAATTGATATTTCATGTGTTTAACCCCCCAAGGCTACAGTAGCCTGCTACATCTGTTGCGAGCGTTAGCGAGCAGGCTACAACATTTCACTGAAGGTGCTACCTTTCTGGTCCTCGCTCACATGCATTTTTGAAGCAGCCTAGCTCAGTTCTGCTGGGTTCTGCTGAGAGCGGACCTTAGGGGCAGCAGTGCGGACTTTAGAGGGAGCAGTTCTAGTGACCTAGAAGCCAATTCGATACCCATTTCGACCTGAATTTCATCAGTCTGCAGCCTCGCTCGCTCGTCTGCTTTAACAGCAAACTGACTTGTCAGTCAGTAACCCCCCCACAGACGATAGTGTATGTTGATACAAGAGAAGTGAAGTTTAACTTGAGGTTCACGGATTGCTTTGAGGATTTCT
Source organism: Platynereis dumerilii (assembly GCA_026936325.1). Lineage (NCBI taxonomy): Eukaryota > Metazoa > Annelida > Polychaeta > Phyllodocida > Nereididae > Platynereis > Platynereis dumerilii. The sequence continues at coordinate 25,747,910 of JAPTHN010000011.1, forward strand.
TCCAATAAAAATGCAATTGAAATTAAATTTCCTATCCCGCGTATCCCTATTTTACCTGCCAGGAACAAATGAAGCACTCAAAATAAATTGTTTGACCAAAAGTAATCAGAATTGGTGTCTCGGTTACATCCCAGTCTTGAAAAGTTATGTCCTCAGAAATAATAGGATATCTTGTGATTGTCTTGCACAAAAAGTATTTAACAGGAATTCATGAATGCTGGACTGTGAAAGTGAAGTAAAATAATAGAACAAGCCACATTTTACTCCATTTTAGGGGAATTTTGATTTGATTTATGCCCATGATGTAACTTATGACACCTCACATGCTGTCCATGTTACATCATTGCCAGGATTTGGCTATTTACACTTACTTATAATGTTAAATGAATATTGTGAGCCATCTTGGTATAACTCGTGGCTAGTTTTTGAAATTCAAGTATGTATAACTTTCCATTCTGAGAAACTAAAAGAATTACACCTGCTTTTATCATGACATAACATGGACACAAGATAAAATGAAGTGAATTTGGTGTCTCAGTTACATCCAGTTGTATTTTCAAAACAAACTGAGAAAAAGTGTTCCAGTTGCAGGTTTTTTAAGCATTCAAATATTTGAAATGATCCAGATTACAGATTTTGTCAAGTTGACTGTCTTCGGTGCAAGTGGCTAAAATGTGTACTAAAATATTAAGAGTATATGACTTGGATGTAACATGGACAGCGTTGCTTACAGAGTGGAGCTGACTTTGGTCTGGATTTTCTCTTTCTAAGAATGGTATGCATTAAAGAAATGTGGCCAAACCCTTTGCAAAATTAGTTGTGAGTCTGCTACAGATGGTTTCAACAACATCTCTGCTACTGTTAATTCAATATTATCAACTTTCTGTCAGCATGTCACTGCAGATTGTGGACGTAACGAAGACCAGCCTCGCTTTTGCACATCAGGACGATCTTATGCTAATTCCAGTGGTGATGGCACCTGTTTTGGTGTCAGAAATTATGCATAAGAATATGGAGATGTTATGAAATGTCTAAAAATAGATTATCCTTTGGCCAATAGCAAAACAGGAGGGAGATTAGGGACGTAACATTTGGACACCATCTCACATAATGATGTTTGATCAAGTATTCTGTGGTGCCATAGGGGCTCATGTAGTATATTCAGCCATTTTCCAAAGCCAGTATAGATCTACTCCACATTGAGAGAAAGAAAATGAATAAGTTTGGTTCAGTTTAGCTGTCAGGAGCCACGTCATGGATGTAACAAGATGGACACCAAATGTTACATCATGGTACCCACTGAAAAAAGGCCTATATCTTATCAAATTTGGTCAAATTATGACTTTTTAAAAATTTGACACAAAACTTCTGTTAAATGTCTTCAAATTGTAGTCGAAATGAGTGGAATTCAGTTACTAATGTCTAATATATAGTAAAATCATTTTTATCTCACCAGATGGACACCACAAAAATGTCCAACTTTTTACCACTTTTGCAAGTGCCCTGTCTAAACATTAATTAACAAGAGCAGTTATTGCCTTGGAGTTATCTCCCATAAAGGCATGTATTTCATTTGTAAAAAAATATATGAGTAGAGAGCAACATATTTCCAGTGAAATGCATTTATTTATATTTTACCGTGACGTAACGGCCATACCTGGACATCGGAGCCTTGATCATATATACCAACACATGTAAAAGAGGGTCATAAGTTTCCGTGTAGGTTCAGCAGTTTCTAAATATAGAGAAAGTGCCATTGAAATTGAATGAACTAATGAAACGCAAAATAGAGTGATATGATAAACGAAGTAGCACAGCCATCTTCAAAGTTTGGCCCTAAATTGTTGCACATAAGTAAACTTATTACCTTCATGAAAAAATAAAATTGTTAGGGGAGACCAGGGGGGCTTGGAGTGTGATAACACTGGTGACCGAGATACCAAAACTCGAGAAGGTTAAAAAAAATTCCAAAAAGCACAAGAAGAAGTCCTGTTTTAAGTTGTAGGGGAAACAATAAAATAACCAACAGCCAAGAATGTAAGGACAAACGCTACAAATACTCTAAAAGTTAAAAGTCACATCCCAGCACAAACTCTGCCCACACTCATGAATTTAAAAGAGTAAGTTGTCAGTCTCCTTTACAGTCCTGGTCACAATGTGCATTCCATTTCACTTTGAAATTAGGTGACTTTTTTTGGAGATAATGAGCTCAGACAAGCCTTTGTAATCCACCCTTATCAAGATTCATTACATCAGGAAACAAATTTGCATGCTTGTCTGACGTTGAGGAGCTCAGAAGTTGCAAAACTTCCGCAAGCAGAAGTTTTGGTCTATACCTTCTTCAATGTAGTCTTTGTAAATATAATGATGTTTATAAAAAACACACAGTGATCAGTGCATTTAGGGGGGCATGGCGCCATGGCCAAAATTAACATGGAACAGATAGGAAGTGTGGTGGAGCGCCGCCTATTTGCCCCATGTTATGCCCCCCCCCCCTCAGGCCATTTCTAGAAACGCCCCTGACAGTGATGTATCTATGATGGGATAGCGTAGGTGAGACATTACCATTATCCCCCATCAAGTGCGTTATCAGCCAGAAAAGAGTGTGATCTGTGGTGTATGATCTGCCCACATGGGTGACACCAAGCTGGTTTTGGGAATCAACTTGGTTCCCTGCCAAAACTCAGATGGCACCACTGATTTTGTTTACTTTTTGTTTAACATGAAAAATATCAGAACTATCCACAATAAATGGGGATGTTTCTACATGAGAATAAATAATAGTTAAGTCAAAATAATTTATGTATCCTCTTTGTTATTCTGTCGACTTTGTCGCCATGGAGAACTCTGGCTGGGTGCACATGCACTTGATGACGTCAAGAAACTGTGCACTGTTGAGTTGCTGGTCTTTTCATGGCTTGAACATGCCATGTTCAGAGATCTGAAACTCACAAAGTATCCATAATATCATCCTGAAATTTGGAGAGCATTTCAGTTAACTATTGAAGTTTATTACCTGCTTCTCAGAATTTGTCGAGCATTTCTGTAGCAACCAAAAATGTTGTTTGTTTGCACATGAAAGATCCTGGTGTTCATAGTCCCGAAACTCAATGATTATCAATAGGAAAATTATAAAATTTAAGGAAGAATTCATTTAATACTTGAATTTTATCACCCGCTTTTCAGAATTTGTCTAAGATTTTTTTTATGCTCGAAAATGCGGTTCATTTAAACACAAAAAAAATCACAAATTTCCAGTGAGTTTTTTCTCTTTTGCGAAACATGCTAAGTTAATAAATAGCCTTGGTTCTCAAAAACAGAGAATCAGAAAATTATGAAAGTTGCAAAATATTTTGTTAAACACTTGCTTTTGATGATGAATTTGGTTTGAATTTTTTTTTCTCAAAATCAATAGCAGACTAAGCCTTAGAGCAAGAGAATGTGTCAAAAAGATGTCTAAAATCGGCTAGCTTCGCCATGACCGATGACTCAGTTTATACGTGTACATTGCAACCCATCTCATTATAAATCAGCAACTATTGAACAATTTTTTCATTTTTGGAATCTGCGTGTGTTGTCCTTGTAGTTTGGTTAAATATTTCTCCCAAACTCTATAGAAGATTTTGAACCTATGAGGGAAGGGATTTCTAAAAAGATTGTAAAAATTTGGCATTCTGATGTAATAACTCCGTTTATGCATGTTGATATGTATCTCATCATTAGTCATTAATTACTGGCTCACAAAATTAATTTTTACATTTCTAGAATCTGTGAGTATTGTGCTTGAATGTGGATTTGTTTTTGAATTTCTTTTGCCAACTTTATAGCAGACTTTACACCTCTGAATGCAAAAAAGTCACAAAAAAGTGTCCAAAATGTCAATTTTTTGGCAATTTAATGATTAATCTAGAAGAAACTGACAATGGTAGGAGCATGAAATGATTTCTCAAAGGAGTCTTTTGAAATACGCATCTTTTGACATCAGCACCGTCTTTCTAACTTTAATATTTTCAGAGCAATGGATTTGTAACTAAAGTCAAAATATGCTTTATCAAAATTCACTTGCTGAAAGAAGCAATAGCTTTGTTTTGGCAACAGTTTTTATTAGCCTAAGCAGTGTGGAATTTTGATCCCTGCATTACGCTTTTTTAATTTAGTAATTCGGACTACTATTAAGGTCTGTAGGTCCGATTTTGCACAGAAAGTCATGCATCTCCCATGAAATTAGTTGGTGTGCCACTCCCCAGGTGACGTCTCAATATGAGGATTCCCATGGAGCCCAATGGTGGCGTCACATCTTGGGTACATAATCTTTGCCTATATTATGCAGGGGCGTATCTAGAAATGGCCTGAGGGGGGGGGGGGGCAACATATGGGCTGAATACAGGGCGCTGCGCGGCTTTTCCTGTCTCCTCCATGTTAATTTTTGGCCTGAGGGAGGGGGGGGCATGGCCCAATGCCAGCCCCTAAATACGCCACTGCCATTATGAAAATGGCAAATTAATGCCCAGATTGTTCTGTAAAGGAGATTTCAGCTTTGCTGATTCAGGAAGCCTACTGTATAGTGACTATCCTTGAGCAGTATACCATTTTCATAATGGCAGTGGCGTATTTAGGGGCCGTCAACCTGTCAACCTGTCAACCTGTCAACCCGTCAACCTGTCAACCCGTCAACCCGTCACCCTGTCAACCTGTCAACCTGTCAACCCGTCAACCCGTCAACCTGTCAACCTGTCAACCTGTCCACTGGACTTCTACTGAAACTAATCATTATGTCCCAAGAAATAGTTCCAATTTCATTGCACATTCACAAAATTCTATTCAACATTGATGTATACCAGAGTCAGACTCGGCAATCACATTCTCTAAGGAAGTAGACAAGGCCATCAGCACACTCAGAAACAGCCCCGGTGTCTTCCAGACAAAATTGTGTGTGTTCCACTGGTCGAAAGTATGGTGACGCTCGCAGGAGCTCGTTGAATAGTGTTACAAAACCAGACACCATCATGGCTGAACAACGCAAACTGTTTATTCCATAATGTGACGTCATCGTGGTGACGTCACCAAAACGATCATGAACGAAGTTATATTCAGAACATCTCCCTTCTTAGAGGTTTACAAACATAAATGTATCAATTGTCCAAATTTCATAAATGTATCAATCGTACAATTTTTAAAATCAAATCACACAACATAAACGTATCAATTGTCCAAATTTGATAAATGAATCAATCATCCAAATTTCATAAATGTATCAATCACATCTTGTAAGTTCAGTCCATTTCTTCTATTAAGCGTCTTGGCGCACGACTCATCCGTTGTGGACGCACAGGAGTATCTGGAGGGGGTTTTGGAGCATCAGACTCTGAACTGTCCGTGGGGTGTTGGGAAGCAGATGGAGTGGGCGGAACGACACTTTGAATATGGCGCCTGTTTCTCCGGAATATCGACCCATTGTCAGTTCTGACTACATATGAACGTGGTGTCGTGTGCTTACCAAGCACAGTGGCCCGAGTTTCCCATGACTGTTGTTCATCGGTCTTGAGACGCACTGGATCACCTGATTCCAGGACGGGAAGGGGACGTGCCCCATGTTGCTTGTTGAATTTTTCAGCACACCATTGCTTATGCCGTTCCTGGTGTAACTGAACGGCCTCACGATCAGGCCATTCCGGCTTCAGGCACTTTTGGAGCATGGGAAGATGTGTCGCGATCTTACGGCCCATCATTAACTCTGCCGGGCTCTTTCCAGTAGCTTGGGTGGGGGTGGCTCTGTAAGACAGCAAGGCAAGAAAAGGGTCGTTCTGACTAACAATCTTTTCAGCAATTTTTACACCACTCTCTGCCTGCCCATTAGACTGGGGATGGTGCGGGCTAGTCGTTGTGTGGGAGATATCGCAGAGTTTCGTGAACTGTCGGAAGTCTTCACTTGCAAAGCAAGGGCCATTGTCGCTTACAATGTGTTCTGGTATGCCCCAACGAGCAAACATGCTCTTCAGCTTCGTAACGACTGCTCGGGTAGTCTGGGAGGTAATTTCAGAAATCTCTATGTATTTGGAGTAATAATCCATGGCCACAATGAAATTTCTTTTACCAACATGGAACAGATCAATGCCAACACGAGTCCAAGGGCCTGAGGGGATATCGGCCGGTATAAGGGGCTCACGCCGCTGGGTGGCCTGGTTAGTCTGACAGTATTCGCAGTTTCTCACAGTTTGTTTGATGTCAGCTGACATCCCAATCCACCACACAGTCTCAGCAGCAAAACGACAGGACTTGGTCATACCCCAGTGACCGGCATGAATACGGTCAAGAATGTCAGATTGTAATGTCTTTGGTATTACGATACGATTATCAAATGTAAGAATTCCATCCAAAATTGACAAATGAGCACTGTGGGTAAAGTAGGGGCGAACTTCACAATGAAATTTCTTTTACCAGAGTAGGCCAACCTTGTGTGACATATTGCAAGACTTGAGACAATATTGGGTCATTTTCTGTTTCACATTTGACTCGCTCCAATTTACCAGGGGACATAGACCATGAGCCCTTGAGTGCACTAGTGAAGGCATCAATCTCGAGTGATAAGTTCTCATCAGTAGCTTGGGAAACAGGAATACGTGACAACGTATCAGCCACTACAAGTGATTTCCCTGGAACATGTTCCGGAACACAAGTGTACGGCATAAGTCTAATAAGCAGACGCTGGATCCTGGCAGGTACTTTATCAATGTCCTTAGACGCAATTAATGGCACTAATGGTTTATGATCAGTCTGCAAGCGGAAACTCTCCAAACCAAGTAGATAAACAGCAAATTTCTCACATGCCCAGGTACAACTAAGACACTCCTTTTCTATCTGCGCATAACGTTGCTCAGACGTAGACAGCATTCGCGAAGCAAAAGCAACTGGGCGCAGCTGATTACCGTGCTCTTGCATGAGCACACTCCCCACTCCATAACTTGACGCATCACAGCTAAGCACTGTTGGCAACTTGGGGTCAAAGAATGACAATACTGGGGCTGTTGTAAGTAAAGTTTTCACCTTGCTAAATGCGTGTTTCTGAGGATCGCCCCACACGAAATCGACATCGTTCTTGAGAAGATCGTTGATTGGCTGCATTATCGATTGTAGGTTTGGAATGAAACGTCCTAGATAGTTCACCATGCCAATAACTGAGCGAAGATTCTCATCAGTGGGGTCGGGTAACTGTGAAATCGCTTGAACTTTAGCTGGATCAGGTAAGCATCCCTCCGAGGTGATCAAGTGCCCCAGAAATTCCAATTGAGTCTGACGGTACACACACTTTTCTTTGTTAAGCTTCATATTAAGCTCGGACAGTTTTGAAAGCACGGCGCTTAAGCGCTTGTCATGTTCCACTTGGGTCGCAGCATAAATAAGCACATCGTCTTGGTAGCACACCACACCAGGCATTCCACTGAGGGTCTGGGACATAACACTTTGAAATATGTCGCTTGCCACACAAATGCCATAAGGTAAACGTTTAAAGCAAAAGCGGCCTTGACTGGTCATGAAAGTAGTTAACAACTGACACGAGTCACTGAGGGGTAATTGCCAGTATCCACGGGAAGCATCCAGTTTGCTGAAGAATTTAGCCCCCGACAGTGATGACATAATGTCTTCCATTGTCGGGAGGGGGAACCTTGGACGAAGTAGATGGCGATTCAACTGTCTGAGGTCCACACAAACGCGAAGTTTGCCATTCTTTTTGATAGGCAGAGTGATGGGCGCACACCATTCAGTTGGTTCTTGTACAGGTCGGATAACATCATGATCTAGCATCCATTGAATTTCCTTTGAGACTGATTCCTGCAATGGAACAGGAACTTTCCGAGGGGCAGACACATGATAGGGTTCATAGTTGTCCTTCAACTTGAGTGTAACTGGCTCAACTAGAGCTGGCTTATCGATTGTGCCATAGATATCGCTATCATCAGTGTTCAAATGCACAATGTTCACGTTGGGTGAAGGTGTCACCAGATTCATGCGAACAGAAACATCACGGCTCAATAGATTATTTTGAGAGGAACCTTTCAGTACGTAAATACGAAACGTATGCTGCTCTGAGTCATACACAGTCTTCGACGAGAACCAACCAAGACAGTCCAACTTTCCATTCAACGTCGACAAGTTACGATCATTAGGAAACAAAGTTGGCTTGTACTTAAGCGCCCTCAGCGTATTCTCAGATATAACCGTGGCATCTGCACCTGTGTCAACCTTAAAGTTAACCAGAGATCCGTTAATGGCCAGTGTCACAGTCCATGGTCGTGATGTGGGACTTTCCACAGCTCCGAAGAAATTGCCACCTTCATCATCGACATAATCCTCATGATCCTCAACCACATCCTGGAACTTGCTACTTCTGGCTTTGCGAGTTGGCTTCGAGCGACACAATTTCCGGTAATGTCCCAGTCTTCCGCAGGAATAACACTTGTGGCGATACGCTGGACAAGCGCCTACCTCATGATCATAGCCACAATTATCGCACATTTCTGAAGGTGATTGTTTACGGAAATCACGGGGCTGCGAGGAAGCAAAGCCAGACGGTTTGGCAGAAGACTTGGCTGTGCCCCGTCTGTTGAAACCACTCCGTGCAGCAGATCGGTGGACAGCATCCAATTGAGACGACTCTGCCGTTGCACTGTCGATTTTCATGGCCTTCTGCGACATTACAGCACATTCGTTAGAGCGACAAATGTCAATACACTTTGTAAGAGTTAATTTTCGCTCCTTAAACAGGTCACTTCGAGTCTCAGCCGAATGCACACCATACACAATGCGGTCCTTCAAGATCGACTCCCCACAGTTATTGCAATAATTACATGTCTTCATAAGTGTCCGTAAATCAGCTAAATAACTGTCAAATGTCTCTGAATCAGATTGGTCTCTCTTGTTGAATATGTATCTTTCATATGTCTCATTCACCTCACCAATAATGAACTCCTCAAATTTTGCGATAATTTCAGCTACAGTACGCACATTGTCTCCAGTAGTGAACTTGAACCCATTTAAGGTACGTAGGGCATCATCAGCCAGACAGTTCTTGAATGAGGCTACCTGAATTTCTCGAGTCTTGTTGGGTAAATCAGCCAGAACACTGTAAGAATCCCAACGTTGTTGAAACAGTCTCCAGTTGTCAACAGGATTGGTTCCCAGCACAAAGTGCTGTGGCGGCTTGATTCCAGGCAAAACAGGGGCTGCCATCTCGTGCAGTGGGTTCTACAGCAGGTTTTGACACACACAAGTCCAATAAACAGTCCTTGTAGACGAAATATTATCCAATTCCGCTGCTACCATGTTACAAAACCAGACACCATCATGGCTGAACAACGCAAACTGTTTATTCCATAATGTGACGTCATCGTGGTGACGTCACCAAAACGATCATGAACGAAGTTATATTCAGAACAAATAGCACACTAGTCACTAGGTGGCAACACAAGACAGCATATGTTCTGATCTGTGGCAATGCAAAAGCAGTCCACTTGTAGACAGGTTCAGAATTGTTCACATTTTATCATTCATATGTTTTCAGAGGGCTACTTGACGATATGGGAGATAGCAAAGTTCTTGGAATCACTGCATTTGGAAAATCCGGTTGGTATTTATTTCAAGTACCGTATCATGACACCTTATAAAAAAGACGTTATCACATTTGTTGAGAATGGCCATGTCCTAGACCAATCATATGCAAGTTATAATATATATAGTTGGCCAGTATGATAATCAGAAAACAGAACAGGCTGGTCTTCGAGACTCAATGACTGCCAGGTCACTGCCCAGTTGTTTCCCTAATTAATATAAGCCAGTAAGTTCTGAGATAACTCCTCCGTGGGAATGTCTCAAAAGTAACTGATCACAGGCCACCCAATCAAAACACGTTGATTTCAAATTTTTCAAGGCCTACCAATGTGATGCATATTTCACTGAATACTTGCCTAGTTAGACACTGTAAATTCACAAAATTAGAGGGCGTATACCTATACTGTAAAGTTTGTAAACCCAGCTGCTGGCAGTTATATCGTTAAAACAACAGTACATGCCGTAAAAACAATGGTTTTCTGCCGTAAAATGGCACTTTTTTGTATTCATTATGGTTGCTGGCATTGAAGAAACGCAGCAGGTTTTACAGAGTATGCATTTTTGAAGCATATAAACTCTTACACAAGTATGAATAATTTGAAAGAGATTGAAATGTTTTACTTTCCGACAGCATCCTGTGAAGCAGCAAGTTTCGTGGAGGGCCCACCTGACCAAGGTCTCAAGTCTTTGCTACTTGAACCACCAGAGGGCCATTGTCTCAGGGTCCACCGATGCCTCCGTAAGGTAATTATTTAAGGATGAATCTTTTGACTTTACATGGGGAACACAAATTATATCATCAATGATTATGGGTCTGTGTGAAATATGGATGTGGACAATATTAGTCCAAGAATGTAAACCTGTAGGCTTATGAGGGTATTCGCAACATGTACACGACATAGTCAGGTTCCAGGTAGCACAATATACGTCCTTATCATTATTGTGTGGACCGGACTGCTTTGGACCGGTACTGTCCAGTAGATCAGTACCAACACCTCTTCAGTTCCAGGCTGCCCTCGGTTAAAAAAAAAACGGTCTAGAGGTTGTCTGTACTTTGAAAATTTGTAAAAATGCAAAAAAAAAGTTCTTAATTTTCAATCCTTTTCTGATGTTCTTCGTTGAAAATTGGGCTTAAAACGGAAACCAGTACATACAGTGGACCCCCTCCCCCTGGGCCGGACAGCCTCACCCCTGGACTAGGCGGTTCTGGACCGGAGGGGGCGGTCCGGTCCGCAACACTACTTATCCTCAAGGATGCCATTAAACCATCAAATGAAATTATTGACGCCAACCTCCCAAATCGACCGTCAATTTTTTACCAAAGATCCTGACATATTATGGCATCTCATTAAATTTTGAACGACATTTGTTTGAGATGTTAGATTGGTGGTTATGGAATAGAACACATGACCATAGATAGATAGATATAAGGCGAGTCAGCCACTAGGCCTGAGTGGCAAATATTATAGTATCCCACTTAATTTGAGTTATTTTGAAAATTTGAAACCTCTTTCAGCCAATAACATATCAGCCGGTTATTCAGCTTGTCCGGTATCACAAGATAGGTAAAGCTCTCGCTGGAAGTTTCACATGTGCACACCATACGACCCTGTTTATGACTATTCTCTTCTCACATTTTCAGAGTATGGTCTTCAAAAAATGGCAGATTCTTTGGATTTTTTGGCCAACCAAGACCTTTCAATTTTTCTGCAGAGCAATCTTCAACAGGAGTCTTACCCTACGACATAACAGAGGTCAGTATCTTGTCTCAGAACTCCAGCCTACTCAGTCACTTGCACCATATACCTAATAGGTATTACCTATTTACAGCCAGATGGACCAGGCTATATTATGTCTCAAATCTACTGGCTTCTGGTGAAGGATTGAATTCTAATTCACAGAATTGACATTCTGAAATGAAATTGGCTCTCTGAAACGGAATTGGCAACTTAACAGTAAAATACTCATATTATCACTCGTGGAGGTGAAATCACATGCATTCTGAAGGGAAAAAGCCTAACTTTCGATATGAAGTGCTTGGATGTTTCAATCTGGCGCTATTATAATGTCCTTGGCACATGCAATCTTTGATGAAAAACTTCCTTTGTCAACGATTTTGGTCAAGAAATGTTGGCCAAATACAACTATTAAGTACAGTGCCGCCTGTAAGTAAGTGAAACGCATGATATTGTGCCATTGCATCAATGTTAAACATCCTTAACCAAAATGCTTCTGGAAGGACGAATTCTCATCCGATGAGAGGAAAATATTTTGGGTCATAAAGGCCGATATGTGAGGCATGTGGGATAAAAATAGCAGCCCATTTTCTTTGCTGTAGTTGGAGTTAGGTATGGGTCAAAGTCTTTGATAAGTAAGTGAAACGCAAGCCCAATGTTAAAACATAGGGAAGGGTGGTTCACTTACTTATCAAAGACTTTGACCCATACCTAACTCCGACTACAGCAAAGAAAATGGGCTGCTATTTTTATCTCACTTGCCTCACACGTCGGCCTTTATGACCCACTTTGTTTCCCTTTCATCCGATGAGAATTCATGCCTCCACAAGCAGTTTGGCTGAGGATGCTTAGCATTGATGCAATGGCACAATGTCATGCGTTTCACTTACTTACAGGCGGCACTGTATCAACGTCCACCATCGTGGATTGGCGGGGAAGTTATAGGCCTAAGTCTTAAATGCAGACCGGCAGGATGTAAAACCCAGTCCACGTGGACGTAAAATGCGGTCACAGAACAAGCTCAATTTGAAGTGGAAAATCAAGGTCCCTACTCAGAAGCCATTTCAGCTTAGGCCTATATATGGGCAGTTGCTAGAGGCAGACGTAAAGGTTAGATAAGAATGACTTTTTGGCCCACACAAAGGTACTCCCTGTGCCCATGGTTGGGGTCTCTTACTTGCCTCAGTATAAATCACAAAGTATCAGTAAAAGACACCCTCTCCTGCGTGTGTGATGTTAACTATAGGCAATAAGGTCACCAGTCACGACTGTCCATGCATCAATGTCTTCAGAAAATTATGCAGTATCTGCCACCCAAGACATTGGGAAAGTTGGCCTCCGAGCAGGGAAAGTTCGCATATCTGGCATTCAGTGGAGGAAATCAGGTGGCCAATCTTCCCCCCATGGGCCAACTTTGCCACTTTACAGCGCTTTTAGATTGTGAGGCAAATGCAACATTCCGTATAGCTTTGGGCAGTAACAGTTTTTGTGTCCGAGAGCTGGACTCTGGGACTTTGTCGTCATCAATGGCATTGGTGTGGATCCAAAGGCATTTCACTAGCACTGATGCAAGAACAACCCACGGTTATGATACCCAGGGTTTACACTGCTGCCAAAGATGCCGTGGCTTTGATCTTATGTCTCACTGCTCTGAATATTTGCTTTTAATTGCCAACATTCTTCATTGCTGAGCAGAAGACTTCAGAGAAGCATCTTCGTCTTTTTCTGTTAGGTCCTTCCGCCCTGAGACAAAGCATGGCGCACCACAACCTGCCAAATATGTCTATTTTCAGGAAATAATGGATTGACACTCAAGTGCAGGATCACAAGGGAAAAATCTTAATATGCTTCGGCCAATTACAAAAGATAGATAATGGATAGATAGAATAGCACTCTATTCACAATTTATGAGATGTGTCAATGTGATGATCATATACCCGGGATCATATTCATGTACCATTGAGTTATAAGGGGTTATTAAATTACTCGAGGACACGGAGCAGGCATTGCATGCTATTTTTACAAGATAAGTGTGGCCTGCTCCACCATGATGTGTTCAAAATCATTCTCCGATCACGTTTATGCTTGGGTCTCCCAGCACGTTACGGAGGACTTTTAGCGTCGGTGAGCTAGGATTTCCTGGGAATTTGGATAATTTTTTGATAAATTGTGACATCCTGCCGGTGATTTTTAGCGAATCGGCAGAACAAAAAGTTGATACAAGGTGTTCCCAGAAACGCGGTGGAAGTCAATTAAGATTCAGCTTGTTGAAACTTTTTTTTCAAGCCGCCCAAGAAAAGCCAGAGTTTTTCTCAATTTTTGGATGTCCGGCGGGCATTTTTTCTTTATCGCAGGAGTAAAAAACATGATCGGCCAGACATAGGGCCATCTGCAACCTCGCCGACAGGTTTTACAACCTCGCCGATTGGTTTTGCAACCTCGCTGACATTTTTTGCAGGCTCGCAGGTGGATATGATCTTGCCCAGCAGACTTATGATCTTTCCCCGCCGATGCATGATCTTGTCCCGCCTTTCCATGCCTCTAATCCCGTTTTAATTAATAATATAATCGTTTTGTGTCACCGAGTTAGCCAATTTTCTCATAGAAATCATCTTAAGCTGCCCCGCAGGCGTAAAAAGTTCTCTGGTTCTCGCCGTGAGAATGGGCCATCAGTTGTGAACGGACTTTATCTGCTTTTTAATGATGGCTCATATGTTTGGATGCATCATTTATATCCAAACATATCTCAGACAATAGTGATACGAAACATCAAAATTTAGTCTTGGAAGGTCAAGAATGACACCCCATTTAAAAAAAAAAAAGAACTCTTAATAATGCTTCATTCTAACGGCGGCTCCCGGAGAACTATTTGAATCGGCGTCGAAGTATTTTCAGGAAAGACGGAAAAATATTTCCTCTTTTTACGTATCGCGCAGGGGCATTTTAGGTTCCCGCAGGACATCTTTTGGTTGCGCGCCGTCGAGAAACCTGCTTCTTACCATCACTTCAAATCGCCACGGAACAGAAAAAAAGTTTCAACCAGTACAAATTTTCTTAAAATCCGCCGCGGAGCAGACCAGAAAAATTGTTTGACGCCGCAATCAGAAAAGTAAGACCGCGTCGAAGTTTTCGCGCCACTGAGGGGCAAAAACTTTCCCGCGGATTTGTAAAACGAGCGGGATTCTCTGCGTGGCGCCAAAAAGGTCGACGCCGCGGTTCTTCTGCACTCCGCCGTCAAGGAAAATGCTCCGGGACGTGTGCAAAACCTTCGCGCCGTCGTCTGGACCCCCTCCAGGAGCAGACAGAGTGGCGCCAGGGGGGCTATTTTTAGCAAAATCCTTTGTCCGCGGGGTACTGAAAGCATCGCAGCATCGTGCCACGGCGCGAATGGGGGGTCAGCCTTGGAGACGCACTGGCGCACGCCTCGCATATAAATAGAAGAGCAGCCACTAGAGCACCATAACCACTCTGAACTTCAAGACGAACGCATCTATACTCCATGACACTCTGCTTCACAGCCTACTGAATTGCTGCTTCATTGCTGAATCGCTGCTTCATTGCTGATTGATCCTGCTTCATTGCTGATTCATCCTGCTTCATTTCTGATTCAAGATGGGACCCAGAGGAAGAGGGAAGAAGACCTTGAGGGCACCAACCAAGGGCAACATTCAAGCCAGCACTCCACTGACCACTCCATCTTCAACTCCAGTTGGTTCACCAGCTCCTTTCATAGACTACACAGCTGTTACATTGTCTCCAAGCATGTTCAGCTTGCCGGACAGCATCGTGGCAGTGACCACTGCTACATCAACAGGGACCAGTGAGACCATCTTCGAGGGCGCCTCACCACCCAAAGTGCTGCAACAACAACCTGATGAGGAGTATGAAGATGATGATGATGATGATGATGAAGATGAAGATCAAGTCCTGGCCAAGCTTGCTGCTGCTGTCAAGTCTCCAACCAAGCGTGGCAGGCCTGCCACTGCTGCTGCAGCCAAGAAGAAGCGTCCCAAGTCTGCTGATGCTGATGTCAAGTCTCCAACCAAGCGTGGCAGGCCTGCTGATGCTGCTGCTTCTGTCAAGTCTCCAACCAAGTGCACCCAGTCGGCTGATGCTGCTGTCTTCAAGTCTCCCACCAAGACTGCTCCAGGGGGAAGGCCTCGCACTCCTGGCAAGTCTCCTTCAGCCAAGCGTCAAGCCACCTCCAAGTCTCCAGCCAAGTCTCCAGCCAAGCCTCCAGTCAAGCCTCCAGTCAAGCCTGTCACTCCAGCCCAGACCCGAGCCAAGACTGCAGTCCAGCCTCCACCTCCACCTCCAGATGATACTCCTGCTGATGAAGATGATGACTCCGTACCAACTCTGACAGCTGCAATCCACCAGCAGACCCTGCAGTCCGAGTACGATGCCACCACAGAGGAAGATACTCCCAAGAAGAATGCTGCCAAGTCCAAGGGCAACAAGGGGAAGAACCAGGCGACGGAAGATTCTGACAACACTGGATCTGAGGTTGAGCTGATCCAGGACTCCGATGGCCAGTTTGTCCACAAAGAGAAGAAGAAGGGCTACAGAAAGAAAAACTCCAGGGACCTACTGGGCATCACAGAAGAGCAGGAGGATGACCTGATCGACTGGTACCGGGAGAACAAGAACCTGTACTCCAAGGGTTCCACCACCTTCAAGAGTGGACAGAAGGACAGACTGGATGCAGAGAAAGCAGCAGAACTTACATTGCTAGTGGGGAAAGAAATCACAGCAGCTAAAGTCCACAAATGGAGGAGCAACATCAGGACTACCTTCGGAAAGATCATCAGACCTCAAGCTTCTGGAGCTGGCAGAAAGAAGATGTCCGAGAGAGACAAGTACATCCTGGCGAAGTGTGGATTCCTGAGGGCCTCCATCATTCCGAAGGGTGCCGTGGAAATCTCCAGCTTCACTGGACCAGGAGGAAGTAACCGCCTGTCGTCAGATTCTGATGCCCCCATGGACTACAATCCTATGCCCGATCTGGATGACAGCCTCCCAGCCAGCCAGCAGCAGTCCTCCCAGGAGATGTCCCAGCAGTCCCTTCAGCCATCCCAGCAGCAGTCCCAGGTCTCCCCAGGACGAAAGCCATCCAAGGAGAGGAAGGACACAGACCAGGAGATGACCTCTGCCCTCACTTCAATTGCTGGTCACTACACTTCGGACAGGCCCAGGAAACCAGCACCACCTCAGCCGGCAGGACCATTCTGTGACATGTGCCCACAAACTGCTCACAGGCTGGATCCAGAAGTACACCAGTTGCAGAACATGTGCAGGAGTATCTTCACATCTGGGAAGAACATGAACCGTGCCCTGAGACTTCGCCTCCTGCACTCCTTGAGCCAGACGGACCACTACTTTGTACAGGCGGCCGTCTAAGATAAAATCCTGATGATGCAGCAAGAGAATGTGGAGATGATCCTAGGGCAGCAGCAGCAGCAATACATCCCTCCTCCTGGTCCTGCTCCATCCTTTGTCAACGAGGACTTGCAGCAGCCTCCAACAACTCAGCAGCAGCCCCAGCAGCCCCAGGAAACAAGGCCTTCGACAAGTCTTCAGATGCAGTCCCAGCCTCCACGCCAGCAGTTGCAGTCCCAGCCAAGCAGCAGCAGCCAGTTCCAGTCCCTGCAGCCAATTCGAAGCCAGACTCCAGCCCTGCAGCAGTCATCTTTAAGCTTCACCCAGCTGATGCTTGACAGCCCCAAGAAGCTTGGCTTCCCCGGACCCTCTTTTGGGCAGCAGCAGCAGCCACTACAGCAGCAGCCACTACAGCAGCAGCAGCAGCCTCTACAGCAGCATCAGCCACTACAGCAGCAGCAGCAGCCTCTACAGCAGCAGCAGCCACCACTACAGCAGCAGCAGCAGTCTCTACAGCAGCAGCAGCCACCACTACAGCAGCAGTCTCTACAGCAGCAGCAGCAGTCTCTACAGCAGCAGCAGCAGTCTCTACAGCAGCAGCAGCAGCCGACACTTGTCCACCAGCGGCAAACTCCATTGTCGTTCCAGTGGAGCCAAGTCAACCTGCCCTCTCCAAGGAAGTGATGCCTGTTCAAGTCGTCTGAAAAAAGAAAAAAAAAAAACCCTGGCCCTTTTAAGGGCCACCAAATCCTCCCAAAAGAGCTGGCCACGTACACATCTTATGTTGACTAAAAAAACTCTTGCGATGACAAACAAGAGCAAAAATGAAAAGAGCCCCAAAAAAAAAAGTTGACAAATTCCCCAAAAAAAAATTCCGGTCCTGGCCCTTGTAAATTTTAAACACCTTCATAAAAGCAAGGTGCTATTTCCCTTCTTTTTTTTTGGCCCATTTTAACTTTCTGCTCCACCAGTACAGGTGGCATTTCTGCTTTCTTAATTAAAGTTTTTTCACCACTTTAATTAATATAGATAGATAGATAGATAGATAGATAGATAGATAGATAGATAGATAGTCAGATAGATAGATAGATAGATAGATAGATAGATAGATAGATAGATAGATAGGCAGATAGATAGACAGATAGATAGGCAGATAGATAGACAGATAGATAGGCAGATAGATAGGCAGATACAGTTCTGCCCAAAAGTTTACATACCCCGATGCAAAATGACCAATTTCTCTATTTCCAGGGCAATTTTAACAACAATGGGCAAATTATACATGAAATACAATGCACTGCATGCTGCTGCACACTTCTGAACCATTGAAAATTCAATAGCAATGAGATTCTATGATATTATTGGTCAATAGCATTTTATGACATTTTCAAAAGTTTACATACCCTTTTGTAATATCATATATTTTCCCCCTTGGGATCATGAATAGATTGTAGGATTTTACTACATTATTTCAAAAGTCCTCAGACGACATAAGCAGTGATTTTAATCCATTCTGCTTCACAGAATTTCTGTAACTCCACGTTCATTATTGGTCTCCGCCGGGGCACGGCCTGTCTCAGATCATACCATAATTCATCAATAACATTCCAGTCTGGAGGGTGTCAAACCACTCGAGGACCTTTTCCCAACTGTCCTGGAAATATTTTTGGGCAGAATTAGTGGAAGCTTTTGGATTGTTGTCCTGATGCAGCGACTTGTTTCACTCCATTTCTAACTTTCACACTGAATCATGTCGGTTTTTGTTCCAAAATTTTATGGAAATCAGTGGCATTACAACTTTCAATAGTTTTGACCAATATTCCAGTGCTGTGTGCACTGAAATAGCCACTATTTATCAAAAATGCACCACCTTGGTTTACTTTGTGAATGGTACTATTTTGCTTGCAAACCTGATAGACATGCCTCCAACAGGGCGGGGGTGATTATGGGACAAACTTGGCTGCAGTTCACCTAAAGCAGTTTGGTAAGTCCCAATCCATCTGCCAAAATGTTTTTGGATAGACGGGACTTAGCTGGGGTGTTATATCATCAAAATCCTTTGCACTGTGTTTACAAGGAGTTTATTCAGATTTACGATAAAAAGAAGACCATTGCTAAATTGAACCAGGGTGGTGCACCTTCAATAATTTGCAGCTGTTTCAGTTCGAATATCACCAGAGACATTGTCAAGACTAAAGAAATGTTTAATATCACTGCTTTCCATAAAATTTTGGAAGAGAACTAACATGATACATTATGAAAGTTAGGAACGGGATGGAACAAGTCGCTGTGACAGGACAACAATTCAAAACCTTCCACTAATTCTGCCCAAAAATATTTCCAGGACAGTTGGGAAAAGGTCCTCGAGTGGTTTGACACCCTCCAGACTGGAATGTTATTGATAAATTATGGTATGATCTGAGACAGGCCGTGCCTCGGCTGAGACCAACAATGAACGTGGAGTTACAGAAATTCTGTTAAGCAGAATGGATTAAAATCACTGCTTATGTCGTCTGAGGACTTTTGAAATAATGTAGTAAAATCCTATAATCTATTCGTGATCCCAAGGGGGAAAATATATGATATTACAAAAGGGTATGTAAACTTTTGAAAATGTCATAAAATGCTATTGACCAATAATATCATAGAATCTCATTGCTATTGAATTTTCAATGGTTCAGAAGTGTGCAGCAGCATGCAGTGCATTGTATTTCATGTATGATTGCCTATCATTGTTAAAATTGCCCTGGAAATAGAGAAATTGGTCATTTTGCATCGGGGTATGTAAACTTTTGGGCAGAACTGTAGATAGCTAGATAGAAGAAAATATTTGGACGTCGCATATACACTGCAGCAAAGAAAAACGAGTGATCGTCATTTTGCAGTGATGACACTTGGATAGATAGATAGATAGATAGACAGATAGATAGATAGATAGATAGGCAGATAGATAGACAGATAGATAGGCAGATAGATAGGCAGATAGATAGCTAGATAGAAGAAAATATTTGGACGTCGCATATACACTGCAGCAAAGAAAAACGAGTGATCGTCATTTTGCAGTGATGACACTTGGATAGATAGATAGATAGATAGATAGATAGATAGATAGGCACATAGATAGATAGATAGATAGATAGATAGATAGGCACATAGATAGACAGATAGACAGATAGATAGATAGATAGATAGATAGATAGATAGATAGATAGATAGATAGATAGATAGATAGATGGAACACAATGCTCGTTACATATATACACTGCAGAAAACAAAAGCAGTTATCGTCACTTTGCAGGGATTGCACTTGGATAGATAGACAGATAGATAGATAGATAGATAGGCAGATAGATAAACAGATAGATAGGCAGATAGATAGCTAGATAGATAGCCAGATAGATAGCTAGATAGATTGGCAGATAGAGAGGAAGTGAAAGTGATTTAAATGGGTTGTACAGATAGATACAAAGCTAAAAATTTGCTATTTTATGTACGTCACAAAAAATGTAGTTGTTGCAGGGAGGGATTTTTTTTTTTGGGGGGGGGGGGGTTTGTCATCATAAAGATGTGTACAAGGCCTGCTCTTTCTGGAGGAAGTGGTAAGCCCTTACAAGGGCTGGGTTAATTTGTGGTTTTTTAAGGGGGGCATTGAATTGCTGTTGCTGCTGCTGCTGCTTCTCTGCTTCATCTTCAAATTCTTCCCATCTGCCAGGGGACACTTCCTGCTGGGCTGTTCATGTAGTCTCGTAGGTAGTCTCGGTACTGTTTGGCTTGTCTGGTGGCATTTCTATATGCTGGAGCGAATCCAAGGTCATGCAAGGGGTTTCCTCTCCACAGTCCTTCAGTGACTTCATGGGTTGCAGGATCTTCTCTGTCCATTACGTCGTTGTCCATGGCTCGATGAATTCCTATTCTGTCTCGCAGAGGATTGTGTAGAGTGCAGGCTGCCAGAGTGATGGCTGCCACTCTGCCGGGTTTCTGGGGCATTGTAGTTAGGAAGCATCTGAACCTGTGGGACAGGATACCGAAGGCATTCTCCACCACTCTCCTGGCTCTTGAAATTCTGTAGTTGTAGACTATGGAGGGGATGTCAAGGTTTCTTCTTGGAACAGGCTTCAACAACCAGCTCTTCAGGGGGAAGGCCTCATCTCCAACGATGAAGTATGGAAAAGGATTCCCAACTGTGCCAGGTAGAGGTTCAGCAGGGGGTAGCCCAAGTCGTTCTTCGTCCAGCAGGTCCCTCAGCCTTGTGTCCAGGAAGACTCCTCCATCCGATGAGCTTCCTTGGCATCCAGCCTGCACGTAGAGGAACTTGTAGTCAGAATCCACCAAAGCCATAAGCACAATGGAATGGAAGCCCTTGTAGTTGAAGTAGATTGACCCAGCTTTCCGAGGACATCTGATGCCAATATGCTTCCCATCCAGTGCTCCGATACAATGGGGCATGTTCCACCTCTTCTCGAAGCCCTTGGCAACTTCCTTCCAGGATGCTGGATCCATTGGCAGGGTCAGCAGATGTTCGTAAGCTCGCATGATGGCAATGCAGACACTGGGGATAAAATTGCAGATGGTGTTGGGAGCCACTCTGAAACCGTAGGCCAAGGACTTGTAGCTCTCTCCTGTCGCCATGTACCGAAGGGTGACTGCCAACTTCAATCCAGGTTCCAGAGCCCTCCTCATGTTGGTGTCTTGTTTTGTAATTGCAGGAGCCACGGCAGCCAGGATTTCAGCAAAAATGTCAGGAGGCATTCTGCAGAAGTTGTAGTAGCCAGAGACATCATTGTTGGCCAATTCAGGCAGCAGCTGGTAGAAATGGCCATGTTGTTCCCTCTGCAGCAGCCAATTCCAAATCCACCATCTCTTCATCCTCCTCCTCCTCCTCATTCTTCTTAGATAATAAGCACCAGCAACAGCAGCAACAACAGCAACGTCAAGGTCTTCCCCAGCATCTTCATCAGCCATCATGTCTGTCCAGCATCCAGGAGTGTCCCCATCAAAGGTCAAGCAGCAAGTGAAGCAAGGCGGCCCTCTGCGGCCCTTTTTATTGGCTTTCGCAGCGCCCTCTTCCACCGCGGTGCCCTTGACAACGGCGTCATGCTTTTCATTCCCGGCGATGTGCCCTCGGGCCTACAGACATCCCCGTGGAGAACAAAACCATTCCCGCAGTCGTAAAAGCAATCCCCGGCGCTGTGAAAATATAGTCCGCCGCGGTGAAATAGGTTCCCTGAGGGGCAGTTATAGGTTCCCTGCGGGGTACTTTTTATATCACGGGGCGATATAAAAGTATCCCGCAGGAGGAGGAAATTTCTTTCCCCCCGGCGAACTCTTGGTGACGGCGTACAACTTTTCTTCCCCGCAGGGAACAAAAAGAACCCCGCCGTGGCTTTCGTTGCATGGTTATCGATGAGCCTTAATTGATTACATAATTGCCCTTCGCGCCGTCCTAACTGAAAATCTTGCAAGAAATCGTCTGGCTCTGCGCCGCCGTCGATAAAAAGCTTACCGTCATCTCCCGTGAGACTATGGCATAAACCTTTGTACAAACAGCTAAAAAACACCAGAAATCTGTTGCATGATTTAGACTAAACAAATGGCCTCTATCGTTCCTGACTGATCACACTTCATTAGCTATCATGAATCCGAAAGGGGAAACATAGTTTTCCCATGTGAATGTTACGGAGAAATGTATAACACGTGTTATTTAACTTTCTTACATTACAATAATTAATTTATTGCAGTTGTTATGAGGCCAACTTGCCATAAGAACACGTGCCAATTCATTATCAATACAATGCACTAGAGTAAAACTTATGCTTCAAGTTGGAGATGAAGTGATTGTTTTAGCAACAGGAGGGATATATATAATTATGTGGTGGCAGGGGGTGTTATCTGGAATGAAGGGTTTGGATTAAAAATAGGAAAAACTGTCACTCTGTAATTCATAAAGCAGTAGATCTAATTAATTGACACCAGTTACGACACGGACTTCCAACAGCGTCTTTATGTCATGGTGACATTGGTGAGTGCGAAGTTCTGTGCGCTGTCCTTGGAGAAGACCTAATTCAGGCTATTTTACGCACATGTTATCCTATATCTTGGCCAACAATTTTTTACTTGCTTGTTCATTGTGTAATAATTTTAGTCCAGTCAAATCAAGTGTTTTGGTTTTTTTTTTTAGTCAGTAGGTATTCGGCTGATAATTAAAAACATACCCCTAATTCTTGTCAAAAGTACTTGTCTCCTCCTATTCCTGACATTGTGATCAAACATGTTACAAGGCAGGTGACCTCACAAACATGCGTTTAAAATAGCCTCAAAATTGATGAAGAGCAGCTTCGATTTACAGTATCCCCAGTAAATGAGTACACCCTAGCGACATATTGACTAATTTGCAAATAAGTCAGGAACTAACTTAAGTAATCCAACTTAACCAGCATATGATATCCCTTGGACCCAAGAAAATGTGAATGTGAAATTTCGATGGTGCAGGCTTACTTACATGTAAGTTGTGAGTGTTAAGACTGTGCTGCAAAATAAGTGAGTACACCTAATGCGAAATACACATGGGGGTGACCTAAAAATTGGCAAGTTTTACATGTTAACATCATGGAAATTGTGTACAAAGTATGCAATTATAAAATAGATCACATCCAGTGGCGTTTTTAAGGGGGGCCATTGGGCATGGCCCCTCGCCCCTAGGCCAAAAATTAACATGGAAGAGATAGGAAAAGCTGCGGAGCGCCCCGTATTCACCCCATGTAATGAACCCCTCCCCCTTAGGCCATTTCTAGATACGCCCCTGATCACATCAACTTTATGTCACAAAAAGTGCAGGAAATTCCAATGGCCACTGAAAATGCCGTGGAGCGGCAAACATTTCCAGAGGTAGTCGTTCCAAATCAGCAATGCTATTTCAATGGAGAGAGAGATTCCTTTGCATCAAAATATGATGCACCCTCTGCCACTCGCAATGTGGCAGCAGAAATTGGCTGTCCTTTGCTACAATCTTATTGGATGTGATGTAATTTACACTGACAATGCCATTTTCCAAAATAAAAATTTTCGCTGCCACTTATAAGCAATAATTACTCATTTCTCAGGTCATGCCAGTGTCTCTTTTGCATTGGGTGTACTCACTTATTTGGTGGCACTTTTACCTTTTAATATTTGTCAGTTACAAATAATTGATTGCATATCTTTCAAAGTTTACATGGACATTCTGCAAGGTCTAGGCTTTATCATATCATGAACTTGGTGGATTATTTCACTTGAGTGTGGAGCTCTGAGCAAATTAATCCAGGAGTCGCAGGGGTGTACTCATTTACTGGGGATACTGTATCACTGAAAATCTCTGTATGCCATAATTAGAAGCTAAACTCCGCAACATTAAAAACGCACCATTACAAAAAAGGCTAAAAATAGTACTTCCTCTAAAAGTATCAAGATGAAAGACATATTCATGGAAATTTGCAAATCTCTAAGTGCAGTACTTTTGTGTCAAATTAAATCGTCGTGGTTAGGCCTACTGTGGACAATTCCAGTCACAAACTGCATCTCAAGACAAAATGCACCTGCACCAATGGAAATATTGGGTTTCGATATACTGGATGGGATTCGTCTTATGAAAATTAATGTTCAATAAACAGGCACATGACTTCCAAAAGCTTCTCAGAGGAAGTTTTATAGAAAAATGTTAACAATAAAGTAGATTTTGAATTTAAAACTCAAAATTTAGGAGTTTGCATCTGGAAATGAACGATGTGGACCGAAACTGTTAAATAACGGGGGTTTTATGCATACCCAGGGTAGAAACACATCATTCCTTATCAATACTCTCAAAATCTGGAGAAAAAAAATCGTTATTGAGGATTTTGACTAAAGTTTCCTGTAGGTGGAGGGTCAGCATTGACACTTAAATTTTTTTAATTTCATCCTCTTTAATTGTGGTTGGGTCAAATGTCCCTTTTTCCGAACCCATCAAGCGGGTAAAATTGTAAACTTTCCCATGGCTTATCAAAAAACATTGTGGAAAGTAAGTTGTTGAAATTGATGATCAGAGGATATTGAAATTTTGTGACTTGCATTTTCGACAGTAACCACAACGATTTAATTTGACACAAAAGTACTGCACTTAGAGATTTGTAAATTTTCAGGAATATACCTAATGGCAACTACTAGAAGTGTGCAAACTTTCATCTTGATTCTTTAAGAGGAAGTACTATTTTTAACCTTTTTGGAATGGTGCGTTTTTAATGTTGCTGAGTTCAGTTTATTTGACTTAAAATTAGGATTATTCTATTTGATCATGGTTTACTAGCCTGAAAATGGCAATGCACACAGAAGAATAGGGCGGGCTAACCATAAATTGCTTTACAAGCCATTACTAAGCCTACAGAATGAAATTTTTTGAGCAAGCTGACACACATCATGGTGAAAACCAAATACAGTGGGACACATTTTTAACATGGCAAAATACTGAGGGGTATACTTACTTTCAATTGTACACTCTAAGAAAAAAAGGTGCGTAGGGTGGAGTGAAACACCAAATAGGGTTGATGTAAAAACTTATGGGGTGCAACAGAGGTGACAAGGTGCATCAGCATCGGTGAGATGCATCATGCAAGAGGTGTATCACACATTGTAGGGTGCATCAGAGTGACACAAGGTGCTTCACTCTGATGCACCCTGCAATGTGTGATTCACGATCATGGATGCTTCGACTTGATCTGCGAAATTATTAAATAAATGGGTGGCTTGGTTATTGCATAAATTGTAAGGCAGTGCCAAACTGACAAGCTTGTCTGCTGTGGGCAGGTGAAGGCAGTGACCTATCTCCAGTCACATATGCTGGTGAATGGAGCAATGCCAGGCTACAGCATTCTCCTACCGCAGAGCTTGACTGCACTCACAGTCTGCTCATAAGGGTATCAAAAGTCTGGGCTGTCATGATTATGGAGGAGGGATTAAAGCACCTGAGACCAATAAGCATAGCCAGTGACATTTACAAAACACCCAACTGCACCTCTTATCACATCACCCCAACCTCCTTTAAGTACCCCAATTCCGTCGCCACTGCCAGGCTTCTAAGACCCATTCTTAAATCAGAGCTATCAATCAGGGCTTGGTTAGAAAGCCCGGAGTTATGAGGATGGGCTACATCAGTCTGCTGTAGTTGAAACTGTCAGGGAGCGGCTACAACTTTTCCACTAGAGCTGCTTTTCTTCACAACAAATACAGTGCTGGGAAAATCTAGTACACTTCTGTTGAGCACCCACCTGATCTCCAGGAGCTCTCTCAGTTGACTGGATCCCAATTACATACCCAATTCATCCTGAAATTCACCAGTCTACAGCCTCGCTACTCCCACCTGTTGTCAGTTAGGGGCAATGCTACATTATTTGAAGAACTGCTAAAAACCAGATACCATGGGGAGAGTCCCCTGGATCAAACCTGTGCCTCAATCGGTCATTTTGATTGTGACATAATTATTAAACTTATGAACATCTGTCCTATCCTGAGTGATTCCTTTTCAGTCATTTGGAAATGGAAATTAATGTTGACTTGCAAAATCATTGATATTTGAAGTTAAGATAATAAGCATAAAATGGTAGTGTCTGATCTAATAGTGTAATACAGGTCTCACACAATCAGAACTCACATACTGCTGGGATATTTTCCAGAATCTACAAAAATCAGAGCGCTGGCTTCAATTTTGCAATTGACAGTTTTTCCCTCAATTGGACCAGTAGTGTCCTCGACTGGTGCTTCCCAAGCACCTTATGAAAAGGTGCTTCCAGGCACCCCTTGTAACTGTATTTGTGACGAAGCGAAGTACCCTTTTTAGCCTGGCTTGCCAGGCTAATTCAGGAGTAATGGTCTGAAAATATTGTCTGTCAACTCTACTGTTCAATAACTATAGGTTCAATATATCTGTTTTTGTGTTTTATTGGTTTGTTAGGGTAGCTAGATGTATGGAAATTACTTTTTATTTTCAATTTCAAAATTTTTTTTTTCCCCAATTTTTTTTTTTCCAAGATTTGAAAAAAAAAAAAAAAAAATTTTAACATTTTTTGTTCCAAGACTTACAATTTTTTTTCCTAAATTAAAAAAAAAGGAAAAAATTGTTTTCCTAGATTAAAAAAAAATTTTTTTTTGTTCCAAATTTTTTTCAATTTCGCCAATTTTTTCAAAGGAGGAAATTGGGCGACTTCAAGATTTGGAAAAATCGTACACATTCTTTTCGTGGTTATTGCAATAACAACACTTCACTTGCCGCAATTCAGAACCACCTTTCTCTGCCATTTCCAAATCATAAAGTAGACTTAACTATTTCACCAGCATTGCTACATATTTTGCCGTCATCACTGCCACGAGCCAGGCTTTGAATCCGCGGATTCTTGTTGGTTGTTCTAAACCCTTTTCGTTCTTGGAGTATAGCTGCATACCGTAGGGTTAGACCAACAACATAATATAATTTGCAGCAGTTTCCCATCAGACCTTTGATGTGCTGGTGATGTGCATGGTATCTTGTTAGCATGACTTTTTGTGGCTTATTATTATAATACCAGTCAATCGTGTGATTACTTCCTTTGAACCCTTGTGAATGTTTCCAATTCATAGGCCCCAGATGTCATTGATCTTGTGAGGTAATGACCTTATTATGATCCTATCAGATCCTGATTAGCTTCATTTGATAGTAAAAGGCCAATGTGTGCCACATGCAATTATGGCATGGCTTTCTGTGTACCACCAAAAAAAAACGAAGTCAGTGTCAAAGAGTAACAATATCACAAGCCAGAAGGGTTCGAGCGATGATATTCTCACAACAGCACATGTAGGGCAAGTTGACCTAACTTCAGCCTACTTTGGTTTTTGATAGCTTGTCATCAGCTGGCTATTCGTGGGAATAACCTGTAGCTGTAGACCTAACCCTAGCCTTCACTCCTCTTTACGACTATATTGTAAAAAAACAACCACATGCTTTATAAGGCAGTGCAAATGTGTTCAAAAGAAAAAGTGGGAAATGTACCTAACTTCAGCCGTATTGTACCTAACTTCAGCCTAGGGTGTACCTAACTTCAGCCCCGCACCTAACTCCAACCAATTGATCCTATTTTGTCATAAAAAAACAGCAGAATGATTAAATTGGGCCTTAATTATTTACCTGTATATAAAAAAAGACCGTCTGAAAAAAATCAATGCTCCAAAAATGTATTTCAAAAAAGCTTGGAAAGAAGTCATCGTTTTCACGGAAAGAGGATAAAAATGTATTTTAAATTGCAGTTCAGGCAACTGGTCTATTCCAGTATGCCAGATGTAAAAATGCTTTAAAAATTAAAATTTTAGATAGATAGATATTCAGGGATGAATAAACAAACTTCTCATGTGAGATGTATTGGCTGGAGTTTGGGAAACCTGGGGGCTGAAGTTAGGTCATATGGGGGCTGAAGTTAGGACCATGGGGGCTGAAGTTAGGTAAGATTGACATGTCTTATAAATCACCTAATTCATTGAATGATCAAGTAGAAAATATTGAAAACTTCTTAATTTATGGAAGATTTCTAATTTTTCCTTGTGATGAAACTTTTTTTGGGCTGCTCCTGCTTTGGTGAATTGGTACAGCCAACTGACAGATTTAACGTTTTATCAAACTTTTTTTCGTTTCGCGTTGTATTCACGTCGCGAAACAAGCAAAATGCGGACCACCAAAAAAACATGTAAAATTCCTGATTCATTCTTATAACGGTCCCCAGGAAACACTCCCAGGCAGGCCCGGCTTGGGCCCGAGCCGGGCTGCCCAGAGGGCCCCATACCGGCAGCCCGCTTGGGCCCAGCTGCGGGGTTGTCACAGGGGCCCGCAGTGGCCCAGAGTGGGTTTGGGCCCAAGTTGGGCCCATAACAGGCCCCATGAAGGAAATAGATATCGGGCCCCTGTTGGGCCAAAGTGGGTCCCAGTTCAAATTGGCATGGGCCCAGAATGGGCTACACCCTGGCCTCAAGCATTGTATTATTTGACACATATTGGCCCAAGGTGGGACCAAGATGGGTCCAAGATGGGCCCAAGGTGGGCCCAAAGTGGGACCAATATGGGCCCACGGCAGGCCCAAAGTGGGCCCAAGACAGGCCCAAAGTGGGTCCCAGATGAAGCTGCCATGGGCACAGAATGGGCTACATACTGGCCACTAAAAGTATACCATTGGGTAGACTTTGGTCCAAGTTGGGGCCAAACTGGGCCCCAGTTCAATCTACCCTGGGCTGAGAAAGGGCTACACACTGGTCTCAGATATTGTGCCACATATGGGCCTCAGCTAGGCCCAAAATGGGTCCCAGTTCAAACTACCATGGGCACAGAATGGGCTACATACTGGCCACAGATATTCTGCAACATATAGGCCCAAGTTGGGCCCGAAGTGGGTCCCAGTTCAAACTACCATGGGCACAGAATGGGCTACATACTGGCCACAGATATTGTGCCACATATAGGCCCAAGTTGGGCCCGAAGTGGGTCCCAGTTCAAGCTATAACGGGCACAGAATGGGCTACATACCGGCCTCAGATATTGTGCCACATATAGGCCCAAGCTGGGCCCGAAGTGGGTCCCAGTTCCAACTACCATGGGCACAGAATGGGCTACATATTACCTTCCTCAGATATTGTGCCACATATGGGTCCGAGCTGGGCCCGAAGTGGGTCCCAGTTCAAGCTGCCACGGGCACAGAATCGGCTACACACTGACCTAGATATAGTGCCACATATAGGCCCAAGCTTGGCCCACTTCCTCAAGCTGCTATCAGAGTATAAGCAACTTTTTAGAGCATTAAAAACACACACAGAACTTTTCATTTTCAGTATTCAATAAAAATTTATATAATTTTTCATTCATAAAATATAAAATTCACGAAAATATTTAGTAATAGACGGTAAACATTTACATGAATATAACATAAAGTAAAATTTCTGAGGAAAAAAAATTAATTCTTGAAGTGGAAATATGTAAGCAACTATACACACTTCGTTTAACTTGAATCTGTTCTAGGCCCAATGGAAGTGTGCTGATATGAAACACACATAATTATACAGTTTTAAAAAGCCTATAATCCAATAATTCTACTTTCTTCATACACTCTTGCTCATAAATATGGAATATAGGGACATGTAAAAAAGTGACCAGAAATTTGGTAACACCAAAAATGTTTCGTTATGGGAGCTGCAACTAGACTTCCAACAATTTTTCTAGATAAATATGGGCCCACTCAACACATTTTGTGAATTTTGAGAAAATCTTGACAACTGGGGTCAATAATGGAAATACTGAAAAAACAACTGATATTCCAAATTTTTGAAGGATTGATGTCACATGAAATACTGTTGATAAATGAAAATGAATGACAGAAAAAGAATAATTGGGGTGAGAATGAGTTAGCAACATAGTCTGTATCTTGAAAATATACCTCTAGGAGTAATCAAGAATTAGAGTAGAATGGCACACCTATTTTTTCTTGAAGGCAGACGATACATATGTTGGACGCACAATTTCATTTGTCTCAACGATGCTTGATTTGGACGCAGTCAGGAAATATCAATATCTGGGAATTTTAACAATTTCTTGAAATTTTGAAATTTTTGGACTGTGATTACCAGAAACCACTTTCAATGAACTGAAAAGTACACCAAAGAAGATATTCTTCAAATAGCACCATCGTTCTGGCTGGAAATTGATTACATTGTTCGCTATCAACTGTTTATCACAACACAACAATGTTTTGTAAGCATGATAGAGGATCATACACCTAACATATACAAAGTCTCTTTTAGTCAGGTGTATGTGTGATACACTCGCAAGGATGACCTTTTGCAATATTTTCTATTAATCCATTTTGAATCAGTGATTTATGGTTTTTTGGTTGCCATCAATTGGAGTACTAAATTGACACTATTGTGATGTGACAAACAGTCAATAGCGAGCAATCAAAATTTTTTTCAGTAAAAGCCATTGTACCATTTGGAAGAACTCTTCATGGATGTACTTTTCAGTATGTAAAAGTGGTTCTGATGTTTACGTAAACCAAAAATTTCAAAAAATTGTCAACATTTTTGTATCATAATTTTTCCCAATTTCGTCGAAATCGAGCATCATTGGCACCAAATAAAATTGTACATCATAGATGTGCATCATCTACCTTCTATCCCTTAAATTTCAGAACTTCAATCCCTTTAGAAAGGAAGGAATTCTCAAATCACGACAAAATGGGGTGTCGCATTCAGATCATAGTTCTGATTACCCCTAGAAGATATTATTTCCAATACAAACTATGTTACATACTCATTTTGACCCTAGTTATTCTTTTAGTGACAATTATTTTCAAGTATCAACAATATTTCATGTGATTTTAACCCTTCAAAAATCTGGAATATTTGTTGTTTTTTCAGTATTTCCATAAATTTTCAAAATTTTATACAATTTAATAAAATATTCATTTTTTGGTATTGAATGGACCTATATTTATCTAGAAAAATTGTTGGAAGTCTGTTTGCAGCTCCCATAACGAAATGGTGTTACCAAATTTCTGCTCACTTTTTTACATGTGCCTATATTCCATATTTATGAGCAAAGAGTGTACTTTTAAAAATTGTGAAATACATAATGACAATAATAATATACAGAACTTTGCTCTGAAAGTAATTACACCCCAAAATGATTTGCCATTGAATTACATGTCGAACATGTCTCATGGTAAATGGACGTGCTACTGCAGATATAGTAGGAAACCTCAATGGTATTATAAATTTACTTGCATTGTATCAATATTGCAGGCAATGTCGGTGATGTTACAGCCATTACCACGAGGCAAGTTTAAAATAGAATTAAAATAGAATTCAATGGCAAATGATTGAGGGGTGTATAGTGTTGAAATTGGTCACATCCATCGGGAAAGCCACAGATTTTTGAAAAAATAGGTAGGTCCACTCGAAGGTTGCTGGCTCAGTCAGGAATAATGGCACTGAGGTACAAATACACATATTTAGGTTCAATATACAGGCCTTTAATTTAATCAACTTTTACAAAAATCAGAGAAGGAATCCTTGAGTTATTTGAGTTTAGTTATGGGGGGGGGCTTACTTTTGTTGAACTGTTAATATTATACTCAATTCAATCAAGGTTGGCCACGACATGGCATTACATACTTTACATACTGTAATATAATTAAGTCAGTTTTCACTTATATAGTGCAGCTTGTTTGTCCAATAAGGATAATTCCAATGTCTCACAGTTCTCAATGTGACATAGGGCCTATGTCCAATTGAGTTATACAAGGGTAAATCCATGACGATCCATGTATTCAAATCCATGAAAAGATCAATGATAAATTGATATGCTTGTGTTTGTTCCGTCACTTCTGTGAACCAAGGTAATCCGTGAATGTGAACATCATCAACAAAGTTTTGTCATTCTTGAGCACAATTATGTAGCCATGTATTTTGTGATTATACTGTGTTGCAGGTTAGATTTCCCTTGCCATGACGGTGGTGTAACATGTGTAATATTTGGCAGGATGCCCTGCTTCCTCGCTGGTCCATGTCACATACTTTGCGTCATGTAACCATTGTCTTTCATTCGAATCAATTTCTTTTCAGTAACCCTGCAACAAATTTTTTCTGAGTATATTTATAAAAGAAAAAAAAGATTGCAAAATAATTACACAGAAACATCAAAAAGCACTGAAATGTAAATGCAAACACTAATAGTTATATTATTTCTCAATTAGACAAGAATTATAATTGTAATTCTACCTTGTGTTGCTTTGTTATTATAAGATGTATTCCCCTGTGAAGATTCCAGTCTTCAATTGACTTTGATAGCTTCTTGTATACAATGACCGTTCAAATTATTCCTGAAAAAAACCCCCAAAAATTAACATAAATGACACTCAAAAAATGAAACTGATTTATTATTATTATATCATTTATTCGCTAAAACATATATCAGCAACTATAGAACTCATAAATTTTCTGTGCACATTCTCAGAATATGCAAGTGTTGTGCTTGATGATGGATATAGTTTGACTTTTTTTCCTCAAACATCATAGCAGACTTTAAACCTCTGAACACAAGAATGTCTTGAAAAATGTCGAAAATTGCTTCTGATACCATAAGTCATACAATGCTGTAACATATTTCTTATCATAAATCTGCAAAACTATAAGTCGCAGAAAAATAATTTTTACATTTTTAGAATCTTCAAGTTTTGTCCTTAATAATGGACAAGCATTGGAATTTTTTCTCAAACTGTATAGCAGACTTTAAAGGTCTGAACACATTGTCAAGAATGCTGCTAAAAATAGGCAGTCTGGAGTGTAGCTCTGTACTTGAAGCATATCTCAACATAAATCTGCAAATATTATACCCTCAAAATATAAGTTTTGCATTTTAGAATCTGCATGAATATTCCTTGATGACTGATTTGATTTAAATATTTTTTCTCAAGCTTTACAGCAGACTTTTAAGCTCTGAACACAAGATGTTATCAAAATACGTCGAAAATTAGCATTCTGATGTCATAACTTCGTTAGTGCATGTTAAAATGTATCTCATCATAAATCAGAAACTATTGGACTCTCAAAACTTTAAAAGTCCCATAGTTATTCCACACCAACAACGCAATGAAGAAACAATTTCTTTTTTTTAAATCAAGTGTTTTTTTGAAAGTAGGCTATGTTTTTCCATTACTTCTTTACATTTACATGTATTAATGCGGTCAAACGCCGGTCATAATCAGCACTTTGACAATGACTATGCAATGGGTTGTTTATTTTAAAACTGCTGATTCTTAGAATGTACAACTCACCAGCTTAATCTCATTTGTAGGACCAGAATTGTCACAATGCCTCTCAGCAGTGTTAGTCTGAAATGTAAAGAATGCTGCGACAGACAATGCAACTCATATAAATTTAGAGATGAGCAGGAAAATGACCTAAAAATTGCACAATTTTACATGTTGAATAAAAATAATAATGACATTTATATAGTGATAATTCCAGTCAACTGCTCACTTGCATTTACAAGGGTATGAAATGGCTTTGATGCAGGCATCAATATTTCAAAAAGTACTTAATATTTTCCATCAGACCTTTCAAAGGGCAGACTAGACCATATGGGCCATATGTGTAATATAATAAAACCCACTCAGGGTGGTGGATCAGTCCACTGAAACCCATGAGTGGTCTGGCTGGCGGAGGAACTCACGAGTGGCGAAGCCACGAGTGAGTTCCGCAGCCAGCCAGACCACTAGTCATTTTTACAAAAGGTATAGAATAGCTATCAATGAGACCATCAAAAGGCACAACTAGACCATATAGGCCACATGTGTACCAAATTTCATCCTTGAAAAGGCAATACTGACTGAGTTTCGGCCCGGAAACGAGCAACAAAAATAATTTATATGTTTTTTTAATTATTTCAAAAAGTATAGAATATCTATCAATCAGACCATCAAAAGGCACAACTAGACCATACAGGCTATATGTGTACCAAATTTCATCTATGTACACTTAATAGAGGTCGAGTGCCAGCACAGAAACGTTCTATCCGCCCGCCGCCCGAACGACCGTCCGAACGCCCACCCGCCCGGCGGACGGACAACATTTTTACCCAAGTGATTACAATACCTTCTTCGAACTTCGTTCGCTAGAGCCCTGCACGGGACTGATTTTTCCGTCCCGCCCCACAAAATATAGTCCCGCTCCTGTCCCGCCCCGCAGCTTCCTTCTTTGCGGGACCCACGTCCCGTCCCGCACTCTCCATTATCTGTCCCGCCCCGCTCCCGCAGGCATATGATTGTGGGACTCCCGTCCCATCCCGCAGCCTAAGTAAGTCCCGCACTCAGTCCCGCAGTTATTCAAAATCAAGGTTAATATAATTATAGGCATTTAGTCTAGGTCATACCACTCATGAGTGAAGTCACAAGACACTGAATGAAAAATTGAGAATTCATTTCGATGTATTTGAAAGGGCATGTTGTGAGATCAATGATGGCCACCAACTGATTTTCTACAAGTGCTTTTTTTCGTCTAATTAAGTGAATTTATTTGTATAATTTTATTTAGTCAAGATAGATAGAAGATAGACATATAGAGAGATAGATAGATAGATAGATGGATAGACAGATAGATAGATAGATAGATAGATAGATAGATAGATAGATAGATAGATAGATAGATAGATAGAAAGATGGCTCCATCTGAAGGCAGTGTAAATATGACTGCTAAGCAGTCATGCATAACACATAGGCACACTAGAGGCTAGGCAGATAACATTGATATAATATATGAGAAATACATAATAGTGTATTGTCTGATTGTGCCATATATCCACTGTATGGATCTTCACCAAAATCTAATCAGTTGTTTGTTGAGGTGATTGGACAAATTCTACTGAGTTTCGTTAGGAAGTGCCCTGCATTTTTTCCTTAATCTTGTTAATGGACAAATGGACAAACAGACGGAAAGGCATCTGCAAATGAAAACATTAGGCTCTGGCGGCGGTGGGCCTAATAATGCCTAACTGCACTACAGAGCAGGGGGAATACACAGTGAACTCTTAGCTCTACCAATAGGAAACATGTTGCTGTTATTAATTTCCTCTCATGATTGAACCATCTGGTTCCAAGCCCCCTCCCCCTCCGTGCCCCAACCTTGTCCCCCTGTGCCCCAACCTTGTCCTCTCCGTGCCCCAACCTTGTCCAGTCTTTGCCCCAACCTTGCCCCATCTGTGCCCTTACCTTGACCCCTCTGGGCCCCAACCCTGCCCCTTTTAGCAGTGAAATCACTATGTTGGGGAGAGAGTATCTGCCCCCCATTATTGGACCTGTACCCCTTATATGAAAATTGTTGCCTTAGTTGAAACATAATAATAAGCACAACTTGTGCTCACCCTCCTTTATAAAAGTGTGCACCCCAAAAGATGCCCCCGGTGTCCCACCAATATAGCCCCATTTTGTAGCTGCTCCTCTGACAGGACGGGCAAGACCTACGTACCACCAAGACCCACAATGTAACACCAAGTACTGCCCTCTTGGCTTAAACCACCAATCTTGCTCCCTCTGGGCCCGAACTTTTCCCTATCCGGGCCCGAGCTTTGCCCTATCTGGGCCCCAACTTCACCCCCTATGGGCCCCAAACCCAACCCAACCCCCCCCCCCCCCCCCCGGGCCCCAAACTCAACCCCAACCCAACTGGGCCAAACTTTGCCCCTTTTTGGACCCTGTCCACCGGTACAGAGATCACGGTCAGCACTTTCTGAATGAGTTTAACCTGTATTTAAAATGAAATCAAGTGCTAGAGCTCTATGATATTGTGTCAGGTGGATTAACCTACCCTGTACTGGCTCTAGTCTAAGGCTCTATTGAATAGAAATATTTTGTTTGCATGATGCCATTACTAATAATTTAACAGTGTCAGTATTTGCAATGTTTGTTTTTCTTCTTTTTCTGTCAAACAATTGAAATACATAATCTAAAGGACTTGTAGGCCAACTTCACAACCTTAAACTATTAGTGAAATGCTAGTTTTTGCCATTTTCATGCTCTGAAGAAAATGATAAAGCAATTGAAAATTGTTTGTGCTCAATTTCAGCTACTAATAGTAAACTGCAAGGAAACACATGGGGTCAGTAACAGCCAGTGATGAATAAGGATTAAGTTTAACAAATAAAGGACTTACCTTGACATATTTCATCATGAAATCACCATTTTATAGTGTCAGAACAGCTCTCCTCCTTCATTGTTTGATCGACCAAGTTGACTGAGCAGAAGACAATTTTCCAGACGGTTTAGCCTGCCCCTACTGGTGATTTCATGATTTCCCTCCAAATATTGCATGGGGCAGACACGGGGCAGACAGGGGCAACCCAATGGGCAGCCCATGTTGAGCCCATATCCTGTACCTCATAAAATACCCAAATTACCAAAACTAAATTTTCATTGAAAAAAATAATAAAATAGAGGGTTCCACATTAACAATGGCAGCCCATGCGGGGCCCATTCATTACCCATTGGGTACCCATACGAAATGCTTAACATGATATTTTTTTATCCTTATGATATTTTTTTATCCTCAAAAACAAAGGATGGTTCCAGTGTAGTTGGTGCAGCCCATGTCGGGCCTATATCTGACCCATTTAGGTTTCCAACATAAATGGGCCAACCCAAAACTTTTCTGTTTTTGATTCAAAAGAATTGTGTACTAGGGTTAGTAGTGCAGCCCATGTGGGACCCATGTCGTACCCATAAAAAGTCCCCCCCTTTTTTTTTAAACATATAAGTATGGTTGGGGGCTATGTGGTGCAGCCCATGAGGGACCCCTGTCTAACCCATTGGGTGCTCATAAAAAGCGACTATCCTCAATTTTTCAATTTTTGTTGGGAAAAGATGGTCTTAGAGTATGTAGGGCAGCCAATGTGGGGCCCATGTCTAACCCGTTGGGTGCCAATGAGAAGTGACTACCATAAATTTTTCACTTTTTGTTGGGAAAAGATGGTATTAGAGTATGTAGTGCAGCCAATGTGGGGCCAATGTCTAACCCATTCGGTGTCCATACAAAGGGACTACCCTCAATTTTTCACTTATTGTTTGAAAAGATGGTCTCAAGAGTAGGTAAAGCAGCCAATATGGGGCCCATGTCTAACCCTTTGGGTGCCCATAAGAAGGAACAACTCTCATTTTTTTAGTTTTGTTGGAGGAAGATGGTCCAAGAGAATGTAGTGCAGCCCATGTGGGGCCTATATCTAACCCGTTTGGAACCCACAAAACGCCTACCCTGTTTTTCTTGGAATAAACAAGGTTTCAAGCACAAGTGGATACTTGGTGCAGCCCATGCGGGGCCCATGCCTAACCCACAAGTGGACCAAACTTTGAATTTTTCAAAAAATGTTGATTCTGGCTGAGGTACAGCCCACGTGGGGCCCACTCCATACCCACTCCACAACCCATGCTCAGCCCTAGCCCAGATGCCCAGGTCAAGCCCCAGTAAAG
Source organism: Platynereis dumerilii (assembly GCA_026936325.1). Classification (NCBI taxonomy): domain Eukaryota; kingdom Metazoa; phylum Annelida; class Polychaeta; order Phyllodocida; family Nereididae; genus Platynereis; species Platynereis dumerilii. The sequence goes on from JAPTHN010000011.1 coordinate 25,785,660, forward strand.
CCCATACCCAGCCCTAGCCCAGATGCCAAGGTCAAGCCCCTGTAACGCCCAAACTTTGGTGGCTACTGCAGCCCATGTGGGGCCCATGCCTTACCCATTTGGTGCCCATAAGTAGAACCTATCCTTAATACTTCAAAAAACGTTGGGTCTGGCTGAGGTACAACCCATGAGGGGCCCACTCCATACCCACTCCACAACCCATGCCCAGCCCAAGCCCAGATGCCCAGGTCAAGCCCCTGAAAAACCCATACGGGGCCCATGTGGGAGTGTTTCCTGGGTCATAACTTTTTGATAATTTATTCTAAACATATTGACAATAACTTTAAACCCAAATACTGGCACCTTGGCCTCATCAAAATTTAATTACAAGGAGTTTTCTGTAGGGGGGCTGAAGTTGGGTGAGAGGCTGAAGTTAGGTCAACTTGCCCTATATCTATCTTAATAAAGTTCATGTTCTTGAGCCACATATCTTTCACCTTTAGGATTGAGGAATCTGGGTGGCCCACAACAGCCAAATTCGCACAGGGTACTTACATTGTCCCAAAGAGGCGTCAGAGGCACTTTTGGTAGTTCAACGGACCCTAAATTTGTTGTTTCCACTTTTATTTCCAGAAAACACAATTTCAAACGATCTTGCCGTCGCTGTCATGTTGATGGGTTATTATTTTCATGTAAGATGCGCATGCGCTAAATTTAATGCAGCGCACGTGGAGTGACGTCACGTGCATGGCTTCACCTCCTCCACTGGAGAGTTACACCAGCCAGGCATGACCAATCATCATGATGCCTGGACATAGCAGTTTGCTGAGTGTATTAAATTTAATTACCCAGGGAAGCTGGCTAATTATGCTAATCGCAATTTAGAAAGTTCTGAAGCTTTGTTTCACCCTCTGATCCTTAATTGCCATTGAGGAACAGCATGCACATATGAGATGTGAATCTGCATGGGCCTTGCTCTTGCACAAATCAAAGCTGATTGCACTTCACAATGTCACTTACTTATATAAATATGCCATCTCTTCACATGAAAGGGATTGAAATCAATTTATTTTACTCTATGTTTCTATAATCTATTTATTTGTGAAAATTGTTTTAAACTGTCATTTTAGGGGTCCTGCCTATATTAGGCCTATGCAATGAATCCCTGGAAACAGTTGCTCATCACCAGGAGGACTTTGCTTTTTCATAAATAATTGATGTAAAAAAAAAATTATTAAATTCTAGGAAATCAATGGAATGGATAAATGGGGTATCAGGTCATGATGTATTTTAATGCACTTGGTAGGCAGGAGGAGGAAACAGCAGTGAGGCATAGGATGATTGAAACTGCTGTCAAACATAGGTCGAGGTGACCTGGCCAGAGCAGATGCCAGAGCAGGTATCGAACCCATAAACAATACACGTGCCCTACCGGGCTTTTCTAGTCACATATATAATTACAAGAGAAAAAGAGTGTCTGGTGCGTTACAAAGTGTTGAGATAACAGAGCATGACCTGGCAAAGGGCAGAGGAAGTAAGCCAAAACAAGCCGGAGTCAGGGGTAAGGAGGTGTGAGACTTAGGACTCACATGCGATGTTAAGGCCTTTAAAGACGTCCAACCTTCCAATCCTCCCACACAGTCTTCTTGTATGTAATTTTTACACATGCGGTATATTCACCACAAATTTTCCCACATGCACAAGGACCAATAAGATATTTACAAATACAAAATATTCCTTGAAGAGTGGCGTATTTAGGGTGGGGCATTGGGCCATGGCTCCCCCCCCCCCCCAGGTCCAAAATTAACATGGAAGAGATAGGAAAAGCTGCGGAGCGCCCCGTATTCACCCCATATAATGCCCCCCCAGGCCATTTCTAGATACGCCCCTGTCCCTGAACCTGACATATATATATGCAAAATTTAGCTAATCATCCTGTATACCTGGCATTACCTTCCTGGTCTAATATATATATATATTCTCCACTTGGATTGTGTCAGCCAATCACAAGCGAGCATTCTTGGATAATATCCTTGCTGTATTAGGCAGAGAAAAAGTTATATTGGACAGTGAAAAGTTATATTGGTCAGTGAGAAGTTATATTGTGCAGTGAGGAGTTTTATTGCCATGTTATAGGTCCATGAGGGAGGACCTGAGAGGAAACACCTTCTGCTGTGCCCTGCGGCAGCAACAGCAAGAACAAATTTTGTGTTTTTCAATTTTAGTAAAAAATTAATTGCACGCCTATGGGAAGACACAGAAAAACACAAATGATGTCAAAAGTTGCGTATTGATCAGGACAACAACATTAAGCAAATGTAACATTGCTTACATAGGTTATGGGACCATGGTATGACATTGAGTGACAAAAAATGCACTTTTTCACCTATTTTTCGCGCAAATGCCAATGTTTAAAGAAAAACATTGTGCTATAAAATTGAAATAAAAAATACCAAATATAAAGAGGCTTCTTGGTTATAGAATACAGAATCAGAATATGTGAATTTTATATTTTTGTGGCTACCCATTGCTGAAATAGAACGAGATACATTTTGAAGAGAATTCTGCAGTTAAACAAAAAGAAACACAAACTGGCTTTCCAGCACAGTCAAAGTGTTTAAACCTATTATTGCTTTAAAAGTTGGTTCATTTATGGAGAATATAACAGATATCGGATGGTAAGTCGTCCAATATAGAGTATAATTGGATGAAGAAAAGTTATATTGGATTCGGCTGCGCCTCATCCAATATAACTTTTCTTCATCCAATTATACTCTATATTGGACTCCTTCCCATCCAATATTTGTATAATATATGTACTTCAACTTGGGCATATAATTTTTAATTATTTATGTCTTTCAGGGCCCTCTCACACCAGTCAAAAGCATGAGTGCAAAACAGAAGATCAGGGTCACCAAGCAACTGGAGTACCCCCTTGTGTTTGACCAGTCCAAGTAAGTGAAATTCACCGTGTTATTCTAGAATTATCATGACATTGGATAGTAAGGCCAGACGTAATTGATCTTTAGCTTCTCGGATCTTCTCGAGCAACCTTTTCTCGGGCCGGTCCAGCAGTGAGCCTGCCCAGCCTGTCGGGAAGATGTAAAAAAAAAACCCCAAAAACCCTCTTTATTTTATGCCAATTAAATAAAATTGTGGTTAAGGTCTGTGGAGTCGGTTCATCCGAGAACCTGAAAATCAGATATTTCTGGCCTAATATCCCACAGCTCCCATTGGTCAGCCCATTGAATGTTGTAACTGTTTGATTTGACCGAAAAAAATGGAGTGCTGCACACTTGACAAAAATAATTATGTAACGCGTTTCCATGAAATAAATTAATTCCCGTTGAAAAGCTAAATCTCCCTCCGCAGAATAACTAATGGTCATTGGTCAGTGGTCACCCTCCAAGTTGGTTTGCAGATTCTTTCAGAAGGCTCCTATATAAATATATATCCATGGGTTTAGATACTATAATTTCACCACCCATGATTTGTGCTGTATAGGTTATGGAGTGCCTTTCAAAATAGGCCCATGTGTGGCCTGCCACACAGTCCCGACAATGCAGCTAATTGCACATTTGATTGCAGCTTGTGTGAAACCCTCAGACTTAAATTGCAGTTGTTCGATCAATGTTTATAAATCTATCGAAACTCTGTTCTGTATGGGCATTGGTCTGGCTAGGACATCTGCAATGCTTTCTCAATGGATATGTGATATATATACTGGCCTATTAAGCTTGTATGAGTTATGATATAGATCTTATCAGATATGAAAACATTCTATACCATGATGGTAAAAGGGGAATATTTTTGGAGCATGGAGCATTAGCGGATCCAGGCAGGGTCATTTCATCATTTGCGGGCCCACGTTGCTGCACAATTTATTCAAAATGCTATTTTCCATGTCATTGGTCGGCGGGGGGGGGGGGGTTGGTCCCCTGGCCTCCCCCCGGAGCAGCCACTAGTGGGAAAGGCAATCAATTTGCTTTGATGTACTCAAGAATTGCGTGCTTGGGTCAAAACCTAACATCCAAGACCAATATAATACTTAATAATAATAATAATAATAATAGTAATTTATATAGCGCCTTTTCCAGTAAACTGCTCAAAAGCGCTTGTGTGAGTTGGCTGTTATTTGTAAAATGTTTTAAACAAGTGGGTTTTTAGTTTTATCTTGAATGAATCCAGAGTCTCTGCAGCCATGACACTTCCTGGTAGCTTGTTCCAGAGTTTTGGTGCTACAAAAGAGAAAGCTCTATCTTCAAATTTATTGTGGCTGCTTGAAGCTGGTTCAATCAACAAAAGTTTGCTGTTGCTCCTTAGGTTATGGCCTAGGTTGGGTTTGAGTTGGACGAGTTGCTGAATGTATGTTGGTGCTTGGCTGTTCAATGCCTTCCAAGTTGTGGTCATCAGTTTGAACTGTATTCTGGCAGGAATTGGCAGCCAATGAAGTTTCTTTCTGTGAGGTCTCACACTGTCATGCCGTTTCAACCTCTCTATGAGACGAACTGCTGAGTTTTGGGCTACCTGAAGTTTGTTGACTAGATGCTGAGATATGCCATACAAAAGGCCATTACCATAGTCCAGGTGGGGTGTGACCAAAGCATTTACTGCAGTTTTGACTATATCTGTGTTCATAGACTTTCGGAGTTTGGAAATGTTTCGCAGATTAAAGTAGGCATTTCGACACATTTTGTTTACTTGCTTCTCCATTGTCATGTTTTTGTCCATGGTCACACCTAAATTTCTGACATCCTCTGCTGTTTTGATTGAAACGTTATCAACTTTGATTGATGAAAGCTGAAGTTTATTCAGTTGGTGTGGCGTGCCAATCAAGAGAAGTTCTGTTTTGTCACCGTTATTGCACAGTTTGTTTTCATGGAGAAAATTTCTAATTTCCGTAATGCATTGCTCCATTTTCTCAATCACTATCTCTTGATCTGTGATGTTTGGCTTAAATGATATAATGAGTTGCTCGTCATCAGCGTATTTCTGATCCTCAATTTGGTTTCGTGAGGCAACTTCACTAAGTGGAGCAATGTAAGAATTGAATAGGATTGGACCAAGCTTAGACCCTTGAGGGACACCAAATTTGAGATGAAGCTTATCTGATGTTTGGTCATTTACCAAGACTGATTGTGATCTTTCTGAAATGAATGACTTAAACCAGTTGAGAGCTGAGTTGCACACGCCATATCTGTTTTTCAATCTTGCCAGTAAAATATTGTGATCAATTGTGTCGAAAGCAGCTGACAGATCTAGCAGTACAAGCATTGTAATTTCACCCTTGCTCATATTCAACATTGTGTCATTGTGGATCTTTGTTAGAAGGGTCTCTGTACTATGAAATTGCTTATATGCTGATTGCTTGTCATCATCAAGTTTGCTGCGAGCAAGGTGATCCATGTATTGTTTAATGACTGCACTTTCAATTATCTTTCCAAGGAAGGACAAGTTTGATACTGGTCGGTAGTTTTTCTTGATTAGATCAAGTCCTCCTTTCTTTAAAAGTGGCTTAACCAGTGCATGCTTCAGATCAAGGGGCATCTCCCCTAAAGTCAATGATGTGTTGACTATTTCAGTTATCAATGGAAGAAATTCGTCAATGCACTCAAGCAGTAACCTTGTAGGGATGGGGTCTAGTTGACAGTGTTTGACAGGCATATTTTTTATCAATTTCTTAATTTCCGATTCTGATAGGGTTTTGAACTGAAATAATTTGTTGCCTGTAAAATTGTCACTAACTGCAGTGTGGTTGCTGCCAGAGTCCAGTTGTGTCCTTATTTTCTTGATTTTTTCATCAAAGAATGTGTTGAAGTCATTTGCCAGGTCTTTGCTATTTTCATGACTTGGCAGTGGCAATTCTTGCTTCCTGTTCAGGTTAGAATTAAGTACCTTGAACATGGCCTTTGAATTTCCCTTAGTACTCTCAATCTTTGCTCTCAGATCATCAGATTTCAGCTGATTGAGCTGGTCATTTAATGCATTTCGTTTGAGCTGGAAATCTTCCCAGTCTTTCTCAAGCCCAGTTCTTCTCCAAGTTCGCTCTGCTTTTCTCTTAGCCGTTTTTAGATTTTTTATGTCCGCATTAGTAAATGGAGTAGGTTTGCGCAGTGTAACCTGCTTCGTAATCAGAGGTGCATGTTTGTCTAGTACCTCAGTTGATGAGTTGTAAAGCAGGACCAGGTTTGACAGGTAATCAGATGAGATTTCTTTTTGCACTTTCATGTACAGGTGTTTGTCAATGTCTTTTCTAAAAAGATTCAAATTGATACTGCGCAGTTTTCTGAAAGCAATTTTCTTTTGGGCACTTTTTATTTTTCCCACGGCTATATTGAAAAGTACACCGTTATGGTCAGAGAGCAAGTCACTGACAGCACAGTCTGTTAGAATTGAGTTCCTTTGTGTAATTACGAGGTCCAATGTGTTCCCCTCTTTGTGGGTTGGTGAAGAAACATGCTGTTCAAGACCATACATTTCAAGGATGCTGTTGAACTGTTTGACTCTGGCATCATTAGGCTTGTTCATGTGAAAATTAAAATCACCAGTTAACACAACTTCATTGTGATATGATTGATACTGAGCTAAGAATTGTGTGAATTCCTCAAAAAAGTCTGTTATCCTGTATTTGTTTTTGTTTGAGGGTTCAGGTCGATACACAAGAAGAATTGTGATATTTTTGCCATTATGATTTATTTGGATTTCCATATGCTCAAAAGTTTTGGTTTTCTTGCTGTTGATTTTTTTTGCTTTTATGCCTGATCTTATAATGCAGCCAACACCACCACCAGGTCTGTCTTCCCGAGGTGTGCCAATATAAACGTACTCGCCATTTCTTTCCAAGTGTCCAATTTCTACAATATCATCTGCCTTCAACCAAGTTTCTGTGAAAAGAAACGAGTCAAGATCAAATTCATCCCCAAAAGCTGCTTGAATCCCGACAGCATATTTCGGTCTACCATACACAGGCTTTTAGAGTATTGTTTTTAGAACTATCGGTTTGTTTTTCTGTTTGGATAGGCCTACAGTGTTCTTCAGGTTTGTCTGAGTGCATCAAAAGATCAAATCTGTTCTGTAATTTCAGAGAGTCTGAGTTGCTTGACCTCTGTTGGACATAGGGTCTGGGACCTGGATTGTATATATGTCTTTGATGGCAATCATTTATACCAATGCGCAGGACATCAGAGTATAGCTTTGCATGTTCGGACATCATTTTAAGTGAAAGAGAATTGCACTCTGAGGTCTGTCAGAGACTTGAGGTTAGACTGTGAGTCTCTCAGGTCTGAGAGAGGGAAGAGGTTACGAGTGGTAAGGTTCTGAGGTCTGTCAGAGGCTTGAGGTTAGAGTGCAAGTCTCTCCGGTTTATCAGAGGCAAAAAGTTAGAATAGCAAGGCTCTGAGGTCTGTCAGAGAGAAGAGGCAAGTTTGATTCTGAAGTCTGTTAGAAGCAGGAGTAGCGAGGCCCTGAGGTTTAATAGAGACAAGAGGTACAATTGGCAGGGCTCTGAGGTCTGTCGCGGCAAGAGGTAACAGTAGTGAGGCTCTGAGGTCTGTCAGAGACAGAAGTTAGAGTGTGCGTCTCTCAGGTCTATGAGAGGCAAGAGGTCAGAGTACAGAGGCTCTGAGGTCTGTCAGAGACAAGAGATTAGGTGTGAGTCTCTCAGGTCTGTGAGAGGCGAGATGTAGGAATACTGATGCTCTGAGGTCTGTCAGAGACAAGTGGTAACAGTAGTGAGGCTTAGGTCTGTGAGAGGCAGAGGTAAGAAGAGTGAGGCTCTGAGGTCTGTCAGAGTCAACAGGTAATATTAGTAAGTCTTTCAAGTTTGCGAGGAGCTAGAGGTGAGATGATGAGGCTCTGAGGTCTGTCAGAGATTAGAGGCAAAAGTAGTGAGTCTCTCAGGTCTGTGAGAGGAAAAGCTAAGAAGAGTGACGCTCTGAGGCCTGTCAGAGTCTAGGGGCAATAGCAGTGAGTCTCTCAGGTCTGTGAGAGGAAAAACTAAGAAGAGTGAGGCTCTGAGGTCTGTCAGAGTCTAGCGGCAAAAGCAGCGAGTCTCTCAGGTCTGTGAGAGGAAAAAGTAAGAAGAGTGAGGCTCTGAGGTCTGTCAGAGTCTAGAGGCAGAAGCAGTGAGTCTCTCAGGTCTGTGAGAGGAAAAGCTAAGAAGAGTGAGGCTCTGAGGTCTGTCAGAGTCTAGAGGCAATAGCAGTGAGTCTCTCAGGTCTGTGAGAGGAAAATGTAAGAAGAGTGAGGCTCTGAGGTCTGTCAGAGTTTAGAGGCAAAGGTAGCGAGTCTCTCAGGTCTGTGAGAGGAAGAGTTAAGGAGAGTGAGGCTCTGAGGTCTGTCAGAGTCTAGAGGCAGAAGCAGTGAGTCTCTCAGGTCTGTGAGAGGAAAAGGTAAGAAGAGTGAGGCTCCGAGGTCTGTCAGAGTCTAGAGGTTGGAGTAGTGAGTCTCCCAGGTATGTGGGAGGCAAGTACAAGTCAATAAAACCGTAAGACTTCACAGGTCAATGTGAATTTTTAAATGTGTCAGCTGCTGAGGGTTTGCTGCAGAGCAATATAAGTTTCTGTTAAGCTGAGCTCTTCAAGATTTAAAATCCCCAAAACTAATGCTCTTCGGTGTAGTGGTATGTGCCTGGAGTACTGAATAAGTGCTGAAGATAGAAAATTACAACAATAAAATAGCTTTACAGGGGCAAAAACGAAGGTAAAATTAGTGAAAACGAGGTCAAAACAATGTGTATTGGAGCCAGAAAAGATGTTGAAGATAAAAGGTAGTCAAATCACAAAGTTTAAATTAAAATACAATGAAAAGCACTAGATTGTGTATTAAGTGAAGTCAAAATATAAATAATTCAAACAGAATTCCTTTTTATTTGTGCAGGTGTGAGACAATTATTTCTGGGCAGTGTAGACTCAGGATGTGTATTGGCAGTGTTCAAACTTAAATGCTGTCAAGTGATGTGGAAAGTGTCTGGAATAATAAATGAGTGCTGGAAATAGAAAATATGAAAGTTGGATGGCTTTTCAGGTGCAAAAACGAAGGTAAAATGAGCGAAAATTGAGGTTACAACAATGTGTATTGGAGCCAAAAAACGATGTTGAGAAAGCAGGCAATTAAATTGCAAGTTATTGCACTAAAATCACCTGGAAATGGCACAAAAAGGATAAATAACAAAGGGATCAGGGTGGCCAACGAAAGCGGCAGAACTAAATAAAGCAATTCTTCACTTGCATCCACGTTTTGACATTTTCTGGTTCCACCCCTGATTGCAGGTTCAGACAGTCAGAGGCCATTTTTGTTTTTATACCCACCGCATACTCATTGAACGAGATATACAAGTGAATTGTGTCTTTTTTTTTTAAATGTGACTTAAGGCCAAGAGCTACAGACATTCCGCAGACACCCGGTGGCAATTTGTTGAAGAATTTGTCTGAAATGTGAAGTCAAAACAAAATTAGGTTTTCGGCATATTTTCGCCAAAAACTGTTATTTTTGCAAAGTAGCCCCCGGAGCAAAAATTTGCGTGGAGACTCCACTTTTTTATTTCATAAATTGATCAAGCTATGTGCAAACATCATCATGTAGTTTTTTTGGGAAAGTTGATGGAGCATATTTTTTGCAGTATAAAAATTGGTGTTTTTCTGGCCATTTTTAGTAGGTCTACTTTCTTTCTTTGTTAACTCATCTGCACTTTGCAGTGCCCTGGTGAAAAAAGTAGCATGGAAGCATGTCTTCTTTTCTTCAGTTTTGGATAGCTGCTGACCCAAATAAAAAAGTTATGAAAGTATGAAAAAATCTGATGGAGGATTTTTTTATGGCCACCTGTAGCCCTTGGCCTTAAGCTTATTACAAAACAGAAAAATACCAACCTATACCGGTTCTTTAATTTTCAAAGAAGAGTTGAAATCATGAAAATTATTTTGAGAAACAAAAATATCCGTACAAAATGTTTCATTGATCTTCTATTTTGTGTTTCGTCCACAGATGGCAGCCATTTCGAAGGTCTGCGTATCTCAGTCATCGGACAATTGAAAAGCAACCAGAAGACAAGAAATTCTTTGGAGCACTGGCCAAACCTGGGGTGAGCTTAATTTTATAAGGACACTCCAACAGAGCCCTTGTACCATTTAAAACCCGAGGAAAAGAGGAATCTTTGTGCAAATTTAAAGACAAATTAGAAGAATTTTCCAGTCGACCGCCAATCTGCAAAGACCTCTAATCACTGATCTCACAACCTATTATACACATTATTAGTTAATCACCTTGAGTCATGATATTTACCAGTCCATGTAATCATAATCTTTTTTTCTTTTTTTTTTGCTTTTCAGACACAGAAAGCCTTCTCCATCTCCTTGAGTTGCACAAACGCCATTCGCCAGGGGGCAGTATTTGCCTCTCTTCCTGTCTACAGGGTTTGTATTCTAGTTTCATAACCTGATATTTTACCATTTGCATTAGTCAGGTAATTCCTCACACAAAGATCATCCTAAGCAGCTGGAGAAAACCATGAGAGTTCGTTAAAAGGTCCAAAGCAAAATGTAAGATCTTTTTGTATGGAATAATATATAACTGTAGTTTTCTTTCAGAGTGAGGCAGGGGCGTCAGTCTAATTTTTAAGTGGTGGGGCAAATTGGACCCAAAGCTTCACAGAATGGTATCTCTCGAAATTCCCAAATTTTACCCCAAATGATACCCATGCTTTGGCAAATGCCCCACCTACACTGACGCCACTAGAGTGAGGAGGGGCCAAGGGGGGCCTATTTACTTACTTGAGGGAATGTCGGACTTAACTATTTATTTCAAGCGTGTGACATTGTAAAATAAAATAATCGTAACTTCGTCTTTGGGGGGCGTCCTTTAGATATTCAGAGAGTGGCTTGGGGTTATCCTCAATGAGAATTGTACTTATTGAAGAGCTAGACATACGATGTTATTATTTATTTTGAGTGAGCGACGTCCTGAAATATTCATTTCTAAATGAAACAATATGGCAGAAAGAGTGCTAAACAAACAATGGAGAGTGCTAAGAAATCTACCTGACAAAATTATTCATTTCAAGGCTGTTTATCATTGGTTATTGCATTTTTTCATCAAATAAGGGCAAGCAATTATTTATTTTTAAAACACATTCCCTCCCCAAACCCAATCTCTAATGGTAGCCTCTTCTCAGAACTCTTATTCCCACTAATTAATTATCTTTGCAAAGTGCTCACCTTTCAATTGTAATTTCCTCCAAATTAATCAAGAGAAAATTACTGAGATAGTAGGCCTACTTAATAATTGAATCCTTGAACATAATGAGTTTGAGAGCTGGAAAGAGTAGAGTGCATGGGGAGGATGCATGGGCCACTTACACCAGTGTACTGCAAAAATGGGAAATGAAGTTAATAAATCTACTTTTTGTAAAACGTTATGCAATAATAAAATTTATGCCATTTGACGCCTCCGTCAGCCAATCACATGCCAGAATTTCATTGCGATAAATCCCATATTCTTTGTTATCCACCTATCTTCCCATGTTGACCAGTTTGAGTGTTTGTCTAATGGCATAAGCCGGTTATTCACCATGGGATCGGGAATATGTGTTTATCATGCCTATTCACAGACACGTTTTCTTTTAACTTTTGGCCATCCAAAGAAAATGTTATTGTAAATCTTAGCTTTCCAAGAAGTGTTATTTGTGAATTTTGGCTTTCCGAGGATAATATTATACTTAATTTTTGGCCATACAAGGACATGTTTTTGTATAAGAATGGTTAGGCCTGCCTATATTTGTAAAACTATCCATCTACCGCACTTTCCCAACTCTCTCGGCTGCATTTGGAGCTTTCGCCGAAGAACTATTTAATAAAGAAAAACAGAATTCTAATTAAAAACAGTTTAACTGAATTCTAATTAATATCTGATAATGTCAAAACTTGTTTTGTGCTGTTTATGTGCACAGTTTGTCCTTGAAATCGCTACTCCCTCAAACTTTAAAACTATTGGCCTACTTCCTTGGGAGCAAACCTAGCGAAGGTAGTGACCTAAAAGCTCCTAAAATCAACTTCTATCAGAACTCTTTAAAAAAAACTCTTTTTAATAAATTTCCCATGAAAGGATGGTAGGAACAGTAGGAGTACAGTCAAGGCGGCCAACCCCCAAGATGGCCAATTCTACGACGGCCACCAATCCTTGGTGTCCGTTTCGGTTTTTGGTCGTCAATCGTGGTGGCCGCCTGAGCAATTGCCCGCCCTAGATAATTAATGCGCCATCTTTTTTTGGCCCTTTTGACTGTCCCGGGTACAGTACATGGTGCACATCGGACATTGGTATAGATTGACATAATCAACATAACATGGCTGTGTGTTGCTCTTCTAAAAAATATATGGTGACATGGGCCTTCATTAGGAGACTGTAAACAGAAAATATTTACTGTTAAAATGTGACAAATGACATAGGAGGAACGGGGACACAGTGAATCAGCAATGTTTATTTCCTTCATATCTCAAAAAGTTTTTTAACGACATTTTCGATGTTAGGCTTAAATGAGAGTGTAGCTAATGTGCTCCCTAAACAGTTATTCAATACCAACTTTCCCAGAATTCACTCATTAGCACCTGCGAAAAAAATTATAGCAAGTTGTTTGCTAAAGGTTTGCTGCCGCGCAGCCAATGTTTTCTTGATGCGACACATGCTAACACAATTTTGTAAAACCGGTTAACTGACACAGAAAATCACTAACACAGGTTAGAGTTAACCCACTTGTTGATACAGAATGATACAATCCGGTACTGATGGCCAAAGTGGTACAGAACAGCCAAAGTAACCCTGTTTTATGTTACACTAGAACATCCCATGAGACATAGACATATATATCAGAGCAAATTGCAAATCAGGGCAGTATACTGTGTCAGGTTGTAAAAGGGAACTGTGCAGTCGTGAAGAAACATGTGTGTGGAAATGGCATGGGAAAGTTCTGTAAAGCAAAGAATGAAATAATGCATTGTAAGTCATATTTCATGCAGTGAAGTAAGTGAATGTGACAATGAGCTGTTATGCTCGACAGCAATCTGCAAAAGTTTGAAACTGTGGTGCATTCATAGATTGGCCCGTCTTTGGAGCCCAGGGAGAACATGGCGAAATCCACGGAGAATTGGCGATGTGCATAAAGAAATGAGGTGCGGGCAAAACCTTCAAATTTAATATAGGATGTTGTGATATTCCAGGTGAGCACTCCAGAAAGGCTTGCCACCCCAGATATCAATACCGACCGGTCCGACAGCAGTGCTGACTTCTTCACCAGAGACAATTTCAAGGTAAAGTTTTGTCCTGTTGTTGTTGTTGTTGTTTTTTGTGATTCGCTGATAGGTTAATTTCACACTGAATGCAGAAGAGAAATAAATCGACACTGAAATTATTATAATGTAGCTTCAATAACTTGTGTCATGTGCTGAAGTAAGGTATTTTTAAGACTGAAACATTTTTTATTCATTAATATTATGATTTATAAGTTTGGATGCATTTCTCTCAGGCCAATATTTTGGGAACTTTCAGTGAAATAGGTATATCATGTGCACATGATTACAAGCCTAAGTCAAAGTCTTAGAATTACCAAGAAGCAAATTCCCAATTATATCACTTAAAGGAAATCTGAAATTGTTTTATTCTATTGCTCAGGCTGGCAAGGCCAAGAAAATCCAAAGTCTGTCACACTCCATGGATCACAGTATAGCAGCTTCACTGGTGTCACCAAGAAGGCATTGAATATGTAAACATTTATTATTTCAATAACTGTATTTGTACATTATAATGATTATATTGAAAATAAAGACAACTGAACTGACAGCCATATACTTTGTCTGGGTTTTTGGAGTTTTCCGGTTGTATTTCGAAGCAGATATAACATTTTGATGGAGGCAGCTAGTTTTGGAGGACTCGAGGGCCCACTGTGCTGTGTCCCTGCTCTCCATAACCCAATACAAGGGGCACACGACATAAACCCCGACGTTGCTAATTGGTGGAGGGCTGGTCTGTTGGTCATGTGGACATGTATGGTAGAGATTATGAAGCCACAAAGCGAACACGACGTCGGGTTTCTTTTTACAACATTGCCACAACATCGCAGGCTGACGTTGAACCATTGACATTGCCTCATACAATGTTGTGAAAACGTCGCCGCAACGGCGCATGCTTATGTCATATCTTTGATGTTGCTTCACAACGTTGTGACAACATAATTTCTACCTTGCAATTCTACTTCATTTGATGAACAGGGTGACATTGTTGCAAAAACAGCTGATAATTCAGAAAGAAAGCACTGGGAACACTCCAGATCATTTTCAGATACTTTGCAATACAAGTCTATAATAATAATATAATGTAATATAGTATGATTTTATATAGCTCCCATTCCAGATAAATCTGCTCACCATACTGGGAGCTCACAGTAATGAGTCTAATGACGTAAATGATGTTTTCCCTTACAACTAATTATCTGACCGCAAGCTTATCACATGCAAATGTCAAGGACAAAATAGCTTGCATTAGATAAATCTTTGTTTTTCTCAAAGCTTTGCCTGTAATTGACAGTCAGTCAGCTCTTGCTTTAAGCTTCTAAAGTGACAATAATTGGGTTAATAACTTCTGAGCTGACACATTATTTGTCCTGACAGGCGTATAGCCTACATGCAGGACAATTGATAATGACAGCACAATCATAATAGTGGTATCCATGTGAAAGGCTGTCATATAATACAGACAGTCAGACACCCAAAATACATACATGTATGTGCATAATATGTAACCTTCAGCCACAGCCTTTGAAAATATTTTCACGACCATCACAAAGTTTCAATGCTGGAGATCTCAGATTCTCAGATCATTTTTGGACAAAACACAACTTGGATTATCTCGTCTTTTTGATATTTTTCTGAAATCAAAATTTCAAGTGTTCCACAGATTTTCAGTCATGTTTACCTTTACAAGCGGTTTGGTTTCTCAGCGCCTCATTGTTTCAATGGGTATGTGATTCAATTAGTATGTGATTCTTAGGTTCTAGACCCACCAAATACATGCCATTTTTAGTTGATCTGATTGGTTTACAAACAATAGAACGTCACACATTTGATTTATCAAACATAGCAATTGCTGGTTTAGCATTGATTCCGCATCTGTAGACAAGTGTGAATGACAAGAATCGCATGGTAATGAAATCACCTGTAACCAGATAACGTTGCCATCATTCCACAAACTTCAAAACAAATGTATATGATTTATCACACCAATATGCACATCTGATGGTGCAATATTTAATAAATTTGATCGGTTCTTTGTGGTGAACTGAATTTTCAAAAGTAAACTGGCCAGTTGACGGTTGCATATATGTGAGTTCAACCAAAACTAAAAAAATACCCACCTCACAATATCCGATTTTCGTGAAATCTTCCACATTTCAATAAGTTGTAACATCAAGCGAATTAATTCAACTTGAAATTTCTGACAAATGCAACAAACATTCCCTTATTTAGTAAGATTTATTTTGACGTATTACGTATAAGTTCCACTCTCAAAAGAAATATACATGTATGTAACTGTGCGCATAAAAATGAGTAAATTCATCTTGTGAAAAAAGTAGTTGTATGAATCATTTCATAGTGTTCACAAGAAGTGTAAAATGCACTTGATTAAAATGTTTCTGAATATGAGCGCACATAAAATAACTTGTGAAATGTAAAAATGTAGAAAATTTAAAATAAAAACAGAATAAACGTAGAACAATGAAAGTAATAAAATATATCAAAAAAGAAGCATATACTGGGCAAATTCTGAATTTTTGGCAGCTCCTTTCAAATCTGAAGATTCAAAATCTCAAAATTGTCAATCAATTTCAACCATGATGGTAATGAGCCATTTTCTCTCAAAATTCAAGTCGGTTCAATGACGGCTTGTGAGAAAACAGATTCATGATCTCAGCTGGATAAAAAAATTCCAAGAGGTTTTCAGGCTTTAGAAATTGGGATTCCTCCCGGCCTAACTTGTGAAGTTGCGCTTCCATAACCTTGCCTCTGTGTCATCAGTCTGTCAAATGTATGGTCGGATTTTGCACCCTTGAGAACCCCTTGTGAAAACCAATGGTGGGACATGATCTGCAATAAAGGCAAGAAGGTTTGTTGTTTTAACAAGGTGGTAGCACTCTCTGGAGTGCATAGTCCCGCCGCTAGAAAAAAGGATGGATGGTTGGATGATTGGGGCTGTTCTTCCTGTATTTATAAATGAGTTTGGTAGGCTAATTAGTACAGGAGCTAACAGGAGGACACGGCAATGAGGCGAAGGATTATTGAAACAGCCATCCACCAGAGGCACAGTTAAGTGACCCGGCAAGGGCTGGATTTCGCCAAAGAACCCAGCGATTGGCAGCCCAGCACACTACCACTAGACCAACGCAAACTCTGTAAATATAGCCCCAACTTAAAGCATAAATTTGAATCTATCGAATAAATAGTTTTTGCCTACCTGCTCAATGTCAGGTCTTGTAATGAACATGTATGTGAAGATGAAGAAGACGAGGTCCTTGGCCTGCTGGGTGAGGATCTTAGGCCAGTATAATCTGAGGGCAGCTTGCTCTTTCAAGATGGATTCTGTGCCTCTCTTTTCATCGAAGGGCATCTTGCCAGTCAACATGATGTACAACACAACACCCAGGGCCCAAGTATCAGCTTTCTTTGGGTCGTAAGGCTTTCCCTGTGAAGAAAATGACATGCGGAGTTGCAGACCGATGTTTAAAATATAATTCAGAAATACGGAAGTGAAACAAAGGGTAGAAAGGGTTATTTTACAAGAGGTATTTCACAGCGAGCTGTTAACAAAATACATCTTCATTTGCATGATACATGTAGAGGGCAGCAAAAGCCAGGAACAAACGTAAGTGCCCCCTAGTGTTTCAACACACCGAAGTTCTCACTCTTCAGATCTTATTAGTCTTCTTCGCATTACATTTTACAAATCAATAAATTTATCTGAGACTGAAATTCAGGCTAAATAGACTAAATTAATAGGCCTACCTGTAAAATTTCTGGAGCAGCGTAAGACTTGGATCCACAAAAGGTTTCCGATAAATGAAATGATGATCTTGATTTAACGAAACCAAAATCACCAAGACAGACAGATCCATCAGCCATGATGAGAATATTCTCCAACTTGAGATCTCTGTGAGTGATGTCTCTTGAATGCATGTAAGCAACCGCTCCACACACCTGCAAAATAAAACAAAATATTTTAGACACTTTTAATTTTTAAAATATTAATTGGAGGCTACTTCAATAAACCTTTATTATCACCTAGTTGGCTGTGAATATCACTGTTTACAGTCAAAATATCATGGCCTATGATATTGTAAAAAAGACTACCCTTCAAGGGTAATATTTTCTAACAATGGTTATGACATCACCAGCATTTCAGTTGCCTGATGATGTCACAAATCAAACTATGGCCAAAACAATGGGATTGTGATGTCATATGCATGGTTGCTCCATGGTGACCTCACTTTTTTGTAATGTCTCTCTTTATAATGACAAATTGGAGGTAAAACCAGGTGATAAAAACAAAACAACCACGCGTCAGGGCACTTCGAACAATATCACTCGCCGTTGTGTGAATTAATATCACTCTTGCCCTTCGGGCTCATAAAATAGGTCATGACTTTCACTTTCTTTGGGCTCAGTTAATTCACACAACAGCTCGTGATATTGTTACTCATTGACCCTGACTTGGGTTGTGTTGTTTTGTTATAATATCAATACTGACCTGTGCCATCCATTCCCTGGCATTGCTCTCCTGAACAAAACCACACTTCTGAACATAAGTCAGGACATCCCCTCTCTTGGCATATTCCATGACCATGAAGATCTTTCTTGAATCACAAAACAAACTGTGCAGTGTCACGATATTCTTGTGGTGAAGTGTTGGCCAGATCTTCACTTCTCTGGGCAGAAAAACCTTCAAATAATCATCGGGCGCTTTAACCCTGTCCACAATTTTCACAGCCACATATTCAGCTGAGATTTTTTGATTGACAATATTGCGAGCAACCTTCACTTTTGAGTATGTTCCTGAACCCAGGGTTTGTCTCACAAGCAGTCCTTTCTTTGCCAACTGGGCCCGCCAGCTTGGATGTGAAGTCATGATCACTTTTCCATCTTTTCGAAACTTCGGAGTGAATTCCGTTTCAGTCACATATTTTTTCAAGTCAGCCAGGTCCCTTTGATTCTGGTCTGGCTTGATATTCTTCAATTCATTGTCCGGTTTTTGCACAAATATATGGTCTCCTCCTTCCTTCAGGCTCTGCAGATCAGTTTGTGCCAGAAATCCAGACATTTGCAACACAATAAACTAAGGAAAATGTCGAAATAAAAGTTAAATAAATCAAACACGTTCAAAACTGAAGCAAAATGAAAACAAACTGAAGCGCTTAGTGACGTCACGACACTGAAAACAGAAAGTGAAAGTCGTGACCTACTTATGGCGCGCGTAAAAACGAGGCTCATCCAAAACGAGTCACTGACGAATGCTCCCTCTGGGGTGCGTCCATGGTAACGAGAAAGGGTCAGAAAACGGCGCGAACAGAACAGAAGGAGAAGAGGAGCTATCAGAGGGGCCTGATTTTGATGTGTTACATCTGAAAATGGCCTCTCAAGTCACATAATCACCCGGAAAAAAGGTTGAAACAGCTTGGCCATTTCTTCTGGACTCACTACTTCGGTGTGAGCCAGAAATAATTTGAGATGGCAAATAGCTTGAGGGCCACTGAACGGGTCAACTCGGTGGCAGAAAGAGAAGAATTAAAAAAGAGAGGTTTCTACATTGGCAGTACACTAGGAGAGGGATCGTATGCCAGAGTTAAAAGTGCAGTCAGTGTAAAATGGAACAGAAAAGTAGCCCTGAAAATCATCAGCAAAAGAAAAGCTCCCAAAGACTTTCAGAACAAATTTTTACCAAGAGAACTAGAAATATTACAGAAAATAAATCATCCAAACATCATCAACTTATTTGAAATTATGCATGTTGAATCTAGGGTGAGTAAATTGTTATCCACAAATTTTCTATTTTCTATTTCACCGTCAAATCATTTTTGAAATAGGCGTATGAGCTATATAATATTATATGTACGAGTAGGCCTATCTTCTAAAACTATTCTTTTTAGATTTATATAAATTAACAATATCTTAAGACCATAATTAATTTCATAGAATTTGTTAATATAACTTTGGAAATTTGATTTTTCTTTTGTCTTTTTCTGCAATAGATATATTTAGTAATGGAAATGGCTGGCCATGGGGACTTATTAGAATATATCAAATTAAGAGGAGCAGTGGCCGAAGAAAGGGCCAAAGGAATGTTCTTCCAACTGTGTTCTGCGATAGGATATTTACATGACATGAACATCATTCACAGGTAAGTCTCTAAGTCTTAATTTAGTCTTTGAAAGGCTAAATAACGACTTTTAATTGAAGTAATTTGCAAAAAGATTGGCAATTGGATCATCTTGATATATCCCATCTATAGGCTACGATGTATAAGCTTATTCTATAGATGTCAGTATAGTATCTTTAAGGTTCATGCATGATTCTATTTTCCGTAAATTAATTATGACATTTCCTAAACTGAAAACGTTAAATAGCAACATTTTTAAAACATTTTGATAGTCACCATGGACCGTTCGCACATGGATAAACTAGCTGTCAAATGTATTAGATGTGACATTCCAAACAGCAATCACAACACAAAGGCCATTGAAGATTGGAGTGCTATATTTGTTTGTCCGCACCCATGCCAAGTAATTCCCAAGATAGTGAGGCCTATTCTTGGCTAGGTTGGACCGAGCAGCAATTGATTCAACGTGCAGTTAATTACTCGATCAGATCATCGGTAGGCTACAGTTATATTACAACTTACCTACTTTGACTGCCTTGTGAAGAGACTGTAGTTATCTGTTTGATCCTCCTGAAACGTGCCCAAAATTGGTACAGTTGAAAGGGCAGAAAACAACTTTACAAACCTTTTCCCCAGTAAAAGTCCAATTTTCTATTTCAAAACGCCATCTTATTGAGCAATGTTGAAGCTAACGTACCCTGCGCCAGGCTTGTAGAAAACTTTCAGCGAGTACACTGAAATTTGACTTGGTTCAACTTCTTGACTTAATCATCCCTTTTTTTTTTTTTTCAAATAAACATAGTAGTCAGGTCCATCTTACAAATAACAAAAAAAGCTTAACTCTCAAATTATTTTAAAAACATAGGCTGCGCAGCAGCAAACCTTCAGCGAACAACACATTTAGAAAATTACAATAACACCATAAAATTGGTGTGTTTACCAAATTGCCTATATTATAGGTATGCAATAGTGGTCGAGCCATGGCCTTCTATTATCTCTAGGAAACTAACCGACTGTCAAATTTGCCAAATCCCTTGTATATGCAATAGTGGGCAAGTTTTGGCTCCAATAAGAAAAACATTATTTTTAATATTTTTTCTCAATTTTACAGTATAGAATATGTATCAGTCAGACCATGAAAAGGCACAACTAGACCTTATAAGTCATATGTGTAGCAAACTTTATCCATGTACATGCAATAGTGACCGAGTCTTGGGCCAGAAACAAAAAATAAATTTTTTCTGTTTTTTTTTTTTCAATATTTCAAAAAGCACTTAATATTTTCCATCAGCCTTTCAAAGGCCACAACTAGTCCATATGGGCCATATGTGTACCAAACTTTATATATTTACGTGCAATAGTGACAGAGTCTTAGCCAGAAAACAAAAAAATGCATATTTTTCTATTTTTTCTCATTTTTGCAAAAAGTATAGAATATCTATCGATGAGACCATCAAAGGGCACAACTAGACCATATAGGCCATATTTGTACCAAATTTCATCCTTGCACATGCAATAGAGGCCGAGTGCTGGCCCGGAAACGAACAAAAATAATTTTTATATTTTTTTAATTATTTCAAAAAGTATAGAATATCTATCAATCAGACCATCAAAAGGCACAACTAGATCATACAGGCTATATGTGTACCAAATTTCATTCATGTACACTCAATAGAGGCCGAGTGCTGGCCCGGAAACGATCCATCCGGCCGCCGCCCGACCGCCCGCCCGCCAGGCGTACGGACAACATTTTTACCCAAGTGATTACAATACCTTCTTTGAACTTCGTTCGCTGAAGGTAAAAAGGAACTAGCAGACATGGGGTCTCTGTGAACGGTGACTATATAGTCTGAGAATGGTTAGTCGCCAAAGACAAATAATTCATTCACAAGCCTTCATGATGCAGTGAAGTTCATCACTCTAAACATTGGGCTGTCACTGTGACTTGTTCATGACTTCTTCAGGGTAGTAATGGAACCAAATGTGGTAGTAACTTCCTGGAAAATCATTTTAACTATGCTATCATAATAAAAATGACTACATTGACCCCGCAAGTGTCCGAAAGGTAGTCAATTTGATCACCATCTGGTAGCTTTGATTACCAGAGTAGTACATCTTACAAAATGTAATCCAATATTTGTGACATTGACAACCCTTTAGTAATTCTAACGCTAGGAGTTATCGGTTAATTTCCATACCAGAAATTACAACTCTAGAGTTATAAATCATTTTGACCACCCTGTGTGTAGAGTGTGGAAATAAAGAAGAAGTTCAGAAGTTCACCTGACACTGTGCAGACAATGTCAACTAATTAGTACAATTACCAATAAATATAATTGTAGAATCTAAATCACCCACATGGAAAATAATGGATAATTATAGATAGCATGAAAGGTCATGATTTGCACTAAAAAAAAAAAAAAGCAAAAAAAAAGGAAAATTTCTGGTATCAAGCAAAACCATGACCATTCACGCGAATATACAGAAACACTCACTTCCTATCTATGCACTGTAACATTTGAAAGTTTTAGTCAGCTCAAATGACTGAGTGAGATGGTTGCACAATTTGTTTGATCTATCATAGCTTGTTGTTCAGAGTTATGATAATCTTTCTGTTGTTATGACTAGCAAAAAACAAGCTATGTTAGCTCAATGGAATTGTGCAACCATCTCACTCAATCATTTAAGCTAGCTCAAAATTCAAATTTTACAGTGTGGGCCAATCAGAGGGTAGGATCTATAAAAAAAAAAAACCACAATATCCATAGCAACGCATGAAATGGAACCATTGTATTTTGTATGTATCACAGCAAATGAGACCTTCTGACCCTACACTCTAAAAAAATCCATGTTGGTTTTTTGCATTGAAATTTGGTTTTTCAAAAAA
Source organism: Platynereis dumerilii (assembly GCA_026936325.1). Taxonomy (NCBI): domain Eukaryota; kingdom Metazoa; phylum Annelida; class Polychaeta; order Phyllodocida; family Nereididae; genus Platynereis; species Platynereis dumerilii. Next base: position 25,807,933 of record JAPTHN010000011.1, read on the forward strand.
CCATTTTGAATCTAAAAAACCAATTTTGTCCCGACATTTTTTAGAGTGTATTCTGTTTCAGACAATTCAAATGCACTTTCAATAAATATTTCATCAGTCGTTTTCTTTTCCAGAGATTTGAAGTGTGAGAATATACTGCTTGACGCCCAAAATAATCTCAAAGTGACCGATTTTGGTTTCGCAAGAGAAATGCTTCCGACCGACATTAGCAAGACGTTTTGTGGCAGTGCGGCTTACGCCCCTCCGGAAATCCTGAGAGGAACCCCCTACACTGGGTTTGCTTATGACATTTGGTCTATGGGTGTTATATTCTACATCATGGTGAGTGTTTGAATTTTGGGGTTTGACGGTTTCATTTTGCTGGTTTGATAAGGGAATTTTGAGATCAATGTGAATTGTCCCAAAATTTTGGAAAGTCGATTTTTCATGTACTTTTGGGCAGAAAATTTTGTGAATTTAATATTTTTGTGACTATTTGGACAATTTTGTCTTTTGGCAGCGCCACCCCCAAAAAAATTCATTGACCTCGTAAACTGTAATATTTGAAAGTTTGAGTCAGCTTCAATGATTGAGTGAGATGATTGCACAGAGATTTGTTTGAGCTAACATGGCGTGTTGCTTTGAGTTATGATAAACCATATGACGATAGTTTTTTGGAATATTTCCACTGAGACCCTTGCTAAACAGCAAAATGGTGTTGCTGGGCAACCGTCATTGGAATAGACATGTGAAATTAATGCATGCTTTCTTCACTTTCATATTTTCACTTTGTGGGTCCTTGGAATTCATTCCAAGACCATTGTTATCAGCTTCATTTCCTGTCAACAGGCAAGGTACTACACACAAAAACATTTCTCAGACAAAACATTTGAAAACCCCAGCAGATGTGCCCTTGTGATTAAGATGGTACTTATGCATCCCTGGAGCCCTGCAATATTGTGGTTCTCACTGCTTAAATTTACTCTTATTCAACTTATTTGTTCCGATAGCTGTCGGCACTTCACACAAAAAACTGGTTGTGAATATTTTGGTTAAAAAAAACTCTGCATACTGTAAGCACCACCAAAATTGACCTCTTGTGCATAGTCACAGCATGCCACACTACCACAGTTGCCTGCAGGTTCATTTCATAAAGAAAGACTTAATAAAGTAACTTTCTTACACATGGCAGCGTAATTATTCAACCCCTTTAATGTTTTCTCATAGACTCCAATATAGTAAATAGGTTTTGCAAAAATGAGTGTAGTGACATCAGAATGCATCAAATCATAAAAAGTATGATATAATAATAGCATCACTTACTAGATGACAAATACAAAGTCTGCTGTGAGGTATAACTAAATACGAATGGCAGGCTCCATTTCACATATCGGTCACAACTTTTGAAAAATGATTCAACCCCCACTCCAATACTATTCCAATTGAAGGAAGTGGGTTGAATAATTTTGCAAATGTGTGAAATACAAACTGCCTATCAAACCTGGGTCTCTTTCACAGAAGTTCGGCATTATGTTGTCTAATATGTGATGTTTTCTTTTTTTTCCTGATTTGATATATGCTAATGTCTCTGCCCTCATTTTTGCAAGACTCGTCAACTATTGAATTCCATGGGAAAAAAATCAAGGGGTTGAATGATTTTGTTGCCAACTGTATATAATATCCCACTGCTTATTTAGTTTTGACAAATGTCTTCATAGGAATTTAAATGTTTTGAGTTTAGCAGGGACTCTTGTTCAAATAGACAATTTTTTTTTCGTATTTATAACAGAAGAAATGCAATTTAAACATGTAATTTAATCTTTCCATTTTTTTATTGGAAGAATTTTTATGAGGAAGTAGACCAAGGACCCTATGCATGCATTGCATGCTATTTTTCTCACTGTTCTTTTCTTATGGGAAACAAACAAAGCACACAGAGTTCTCACCAGGGGCTTGCAGTGGCGGATCTAGGCAGTGGCGTAGCCAGGGGGGGGCAAGGTGGGGCAATTGCCCCCCCTGTGGCTGCTCTTGCCCCCCCTCTTGCCCCCCCCTCTGGCTTTGGAGTAAAATAAAATAAAATTAGCCTGAAATGTCCAGTGCCCGACCTTGTTTTACTATTCTGCTTAGGTTGGCCTCTACCAAATAGTGTTTCAAACACTGACCTAATTATTTAGCGGGCCGAGCGACTGGTGGAGCCGAAAAATGCAGGGCCTCGAAACACCAACTGAACTCTCCCGAATTTGTCAAATTTATTCAACCATGCAGTGAGGCTCTGTAAAATTGAAATGACAATCCCAGTGTCCAGTGCTTCTTGTGAGTGAAGTTTCTCTGTCATGAAGAGGACAAAAACCTTTGTGAAAATTCAATGGCAGATGAGAGGCTCTCAAACCTTGGATGAGTTTGTAGAGATATTTTCAAACAGGATCATGCTTCTTAACTCATATCAGAGAATGATGTTGCTACATTGAAATTTATTGTCTCTATTGCAGGCCTCCTAGAACTCTTACTTTTCCTACCTTATTTAGAAATCATCCTACTTTGCCTTTTTGGCCAGTCCTATTTTTTTTAAATTCAGAAATGGTAAATTTAGTGAAGTGTCAAATCTTGTCTCTTCATAGGACAAAGTTCAAGCTTTGAGTCAGAAATGTCAGATATTTGACTGAAAAAAATCATAAGGCTCATTGTACATTCTTTCGACAAGGTTGGGACTTATCTTGAGGGAAAAAAATATGTACTTTCAATGAAGGCATCAAAAATGAAGACAATATCTTGTCCCTTTGTCTTGCTTTTTGGCAAAATGTGATTAAAACAGGCTCCTACATGACCACAATTAATGATCCTAATGTTTTTGGCCAAACTCCAATTTTTTTCTGCAGGGCTGCTAGGAGCCCTGCTATTGTTATTACACTGCTCTGTTATAATTAAGTATCGAGATAATTTTTCATTATTGGCGCCGGCCAGATTGTTAGATCTTGCCAGATCGTTAGATCTTGCCGGCTACTCTGTTTTGGACTTGGACACAGGGTGGGTCATGGCGTGGACGTTGCGTTGTTTTGATCTCGTGGACGGTAGTTCGTTGCATATCCACTAGAGGGACGAGGGTGCCGCGATCAGCGCCATTTTGCCTCTGGTGGAATGTTTACGGTAGTTCGTTGCATATCCACTAGAGGGACGAGGGTGCCGCGATCAGCGCCATTTTGCCTCTGGTGGAATGTTATGGAACTACGAAAATAAATGATTTCAGAATAATCTTCGCATTCCACCCAACGGTTTACATCACGTACATTACTACAGAACTCTCAATTGACTATTATCTACAGACAAGGGCCAGTCTTTCAAGACAGTGGCCCCTCCTTCCCTCCATTGGAGTCCAGGGAAAACTCATCTACTACTACTACTGAAGTCAGTTTAAGGCTGCTTTCATCAATGATGGCAAGCAATGATGGCAAGGGCAAGCAATGCCAATGATGGCAAATTGCCATTGAGAATAGCTCAGAGGGGTGAACTCTGAAGTCAGCAGTGAAGTGTCAAAGCTAATTGCACTTTGCTGTGATTGTGATGCTGACTCAGGTACTACACATTGACATGCATTACCAGGTAACTGCTATTAGTTTAGGCCTATTGTGTAAGCAAGTTCCTAAACTAAAATTTCCCACAAAACTTTCACTTAAATTGTGAAAATATACGAGTTTTGCCTAATATTTCATGAAGAAAGTAAAGCAATTATTTTCTGTGAAGAACTGACATTGATTTTGGCGTTATTCTCTATAATAGGGCCAACATCATTGATAGTTTGAAAAAACACTCATAAGTCTTGTTTTGTCATTTTATAAATTCAGCTCAATTTTTCTCTACTTCCTTCTCTTTTAAACGTGTTTGTTGACACCTTTTTTGAAGCCTTTCTTTTTACTTATAAATAAATCATCTTTATGCCCTCTGGCAAACAGATGCATACATACATGGCTCAAACAAGACCCATAAGCAGTAGTGATAGCAAGTGACTTGAAGTGAGAGACATACAATGTATATAGGCCTATTGGGAAAATATTACGGCGCCATTTCGTCCCTGTGGGACAGCATTCATTCTATATGATACTCATTACATTCCTATAATATATTTATGAATAGTTTATAGGCCTAGTCTGATGAAAAATCATGCAATTTTTCTGTTCTAGTGTGATGACATTGCTAAGATGATGATTGCTATGTGATGAGCATTATATCTTTTCTGTTTCTTGTTCAAGACTGAAAGAATAATTTCATTGATGCCAGAATTCTTGTTTTGATAAAAATGTCACTCTTCTGATGTTTTTCTATGATGTTTTCTTCATCTATGGATCCAGTAATCTAGATTCAATATTTAGTGACATTCAGTCAAGCAAATTTATGCAAGATATAATAATAACTTTACATTTAACAGCAAAATATCTAAATACAACATATAATTAAATTTCTTGCACTTCATGGTCAATTTAACTTGATGATAATGACCATTGTGGGAGTTTTATCCGAAAAATGTCGATAAATATCGATAAAGGTATTGCCCCCCCTCAAGAAGTCCTGCCCCACCCACTGCCCCACCTGTGGCAGATGTCTGGCTACACCACTGGATCTAGGAGGGCCCGAATGCGTTTCGGCATTCGCAGGCCCGCGTTATCGCAATTTTTCTTCCAAATGCTACTATTAAGCTTGTTGGTCTAGGGGGGAAAAATCTTTATTACTTTAGTTATTTTCTAATGTATACTTTAAAAACTTTGTCGGATAAGTCTTTGAAAATATCAGAATCTGGTGACACCCTAAACTTGAAACTTTTGGACTTTCGTACTTGCTCTTTTTAATACCGTGTCTAATATATATTTGAAAACATAATTTTTGAAATGATGAACCATTTTGTCCTATTTTATCAAGTTGGCATTAAGACCTAAAACATGACATGTTTCATTCTCTCTCGCTCCAGATATGTGGTTCGATGCCTTATGACGACTCAAACATTAAGAAGATGGTCCGAACGCAACTTGAGCGGAAAGTTGGCTTCAGTCGGCGAATAAAGATATCGGACGAAGCGAAGAATTTATGTCACGCCATGTTGGAAGTGGATGTTAGCCGCAGACTGACCGTTCCCGGCATTTACCAGCATCCTTGGTTGAAAGATCAATTACCCCAGTTGCAGGCAAACATGGCAGTTCTCTGGAAGGCGAGAGATGAGATGTTGGCTTCCATAACCAGTGGTCAATCAGCAGCGGCAAAGGAAAGGCCGCCCACACCTCCGCCAGATAAAGAAAAGCCAGTTTCGAAAGAAAAACCAAAACAGCCCCCTCGTACGATGTCACGATCCACTCAAACTGAAGGTTGCATCTGCAGTGCCTGTCCAGAGCATGGTCAAGGCCATAGTAGGGTGTAACATTACAATTAATTTAGGTGTAATAAATTATATTAGTTTTTATTTTTCAATTTATTTTTATACTTAACAACTTGTTAATGCTGATATTACATAATATGGACATTTCAATTGATGTTCGATAGTCTCAATAAAGCTATAATTCTTCAATTCAAATGGTTTTGTCTACTGTGATTAAGCATTTCCTAAAATTACTTTTCTTTGCAATAAAATTTTCAAAAATGTAACCAATGCATATATGGGACAGTTTTTGAATGTGTGATCAATGGAAATTGTGCTGGGCCTAGCATAGAGTAGGCCTATTTTCAACAATTTTTTATCAAAATATGTATCGAACAAAATTTGCAAGATTTTCTGTTTTCTGGTTTGAATTTTTGCTATTTTGCACTAGAGTGGCCTAAAAATGTACAGGAAAATATTTTTTTTCTGAAATTCACATCGCACACCCCCTCATTTTAGGAGAAATGGTGAAAAAAGCACCTTGTTAAAATTTCATGAAAATCAATCAAGTCTAAGTGGTCTCTCAAGGCCCCTCAATTCTCACAAAAAAGAAACATTTCAACCATTTTCACCAATACGCGGTTTGCCACAACTTTGTCAATTTTTCATGAAAATCATTCTAATTCGCATAGTTGGAAAGGTCTCAAAATTAGCTTCAATTTGCATACCAACATTAATGGTCTAGGATGATATCTTGACTCCCATGGACTCTTCAGCTGACAGTGCTTATGTGTGAAAGTGTTTACTGAATGACCAAACCTGTTCAAGGAAAGATATCCATTAAATTTCACTGTCAAGTAACATGTTCTTATTCTTCAAAAGGCAGGATGACCTGATAAAACATAAAACTTTTTTTTTACCATGTTACCATGGAGAAACACGCTTTATGAGCTGTAAAGTTTTAATATTAGATTTTGTCTAAAGTGCTGAAAACATCGGAGAGGGGCTGTTGCATTTCATAGTTTAACTTCATAAGAGTTAAATATAGGACAACATAATTTATATCATGCGAAACACAAGAATATTATCTTTCAGGTGGTACCCATCATGTTGCCCTGTAATAAATTTGGATGAAGAAATGAATTTGAAATACTACAATTCCCCCCTGCTATTTTATGGGTTTGCGACAAACTTCAACATAAAATTTCATCACTCATAAACCGGGCATTCCCATGGTCAAAAATCTTTTTTTTTAAATATTTGGTCATTCTGGAACTGTGAAAATAAGAATCACAGCAATTTACAGCGAAAAAAAATAAAAGCCTGGCTTTTATCAGGATCGGTCGTTCAGCAACAATTTCATTCATGAAAAGTGTAAACTGAAGAGACCAAATGACCATGGGAGTTGAGATATTATCTTAGACCAATAATGTTGGTATGCAAATTGAAGCTCTTTTTGAGACCTATCCAACCATGGCAATGAAAATGCAGTACTGTACAAATTGACTAAGTTATGAGGAACCGCGTATTGGCGAAAATGGTTGAAATTTTCCTTTTTGCTAAGAATGGAGGGGCCTTGAGAGACCACTAAGACTTGACCGATTTTCTTGAAATTTTTACAGGGTGCTTTTTTCACAATTTCTCCTGAAATGAGGGGGTGTGCGAATAGAAAATCAAAAATTTTGTTTTTTGGGCCACCCTAATTTGCACCTTATTTCGCTTAAATTTGCCAATTTTGGAGACAACCACAACAGTAATGACATTCTGAAAGAATTTTTTTAAATTGTGTTACCAGATGAAAATCACTTCCTTCTTAAAACATAGGCTGCACAGCAGCATACCCTCAGCTATTCAGCAGGCTATTCTGCAGGGTGGGGGAGGGGCAAGACATGCCGCCCCAAAAAAATATTTGGAGAACAGTTATAGTATTTTTTCTAACAATTTCTGATACCGTTTTAATATCTAAAGCTTATAACAGCTGAGTGTTATGTGATCAGATTCAGATTCAGATAATTTATTTGTCTCATACAAAATAAGCACATTGGAGACCCCTCTAAGGCTCCCAAGAGCCGCTACCAAGGGGCCACCAGTCAAAATATCTCAAATTTCACACAAACAAGACCGTTATATGAGTTTTAATATAGACAGGAACTAGAAGAGAATAAGTGCAACGTATTCGCATACTGACTGAAGTTTTCACACAGTGACCGGAGAGGGTGATGCAGACGTAGGAGGTTACTTTCTTCAAGAAGTTGACGTTTAAAACAATTACAATTCTGAAGCAGATAGATTATATAGGATTTTGAGAACAAATATAACAATTATCATTATTACAATATGTTTCGTAGTTTTTTATCAGACTATTTTTTACATACAATTTGAATCCAATGAAACTGTGAGTGAAAATCTTTTGCCTAATATCTATATTTTATACTCTGTTTTGCAAATTCATGCTTTACTCGAGGTAAAGGTAAGGAGTGAATATCATATGATCTGGTTACATACCTGGGTCTAGGTTCCTCGTTCAGGACAACACAGTCCAGCAATGATTCCGGAAGTGAGGCGTTAAAGAATTTGTAACATAGCTTATAGTGTGCATATGTCTCTAAATTTAAGTATTCCCAAATTCTTAAAAATTACGCTAGTGTGGGCATTATATCTGCTCTTGCTGAGTATGCGTACTGCCTTTTTCTGTAAAATTTCTACCTGCCGATGTTTAACACCCCACAGAAAAACGCCATAGTTAAGATGTGACAGAATCATTGTTGTTATTAACATAGAGTCATCTGCATAAGTTATTGGATAAAATATATCAGAAGCATTGGCCATGTCATTGACGTATATAATAAATAGAAGAGGGCCTAAGATAGACCCTTGAGGTACACCAGTAGTTATGGGCAATAAATTTGATTTATTATGACCGCCGCCAGCCGCTGGCGCGGTCATTTTGCTTTTACCCCCGTATTGCGCCATTTAACTCACATTTTTGGGGATGGATCTAACAAGTTACACTCAATGTACAATCATGAAAGTTGCTATATAAACATAACTTTACATTCTACAATCAACCCCTGAAGACCAGGATGATCCAAGGGGTCTTTCATACCTTTCTGAGATTCATGATTTTTCAGTGAAACACCCCACCTTATTGTTATTTTGGCTGTGTGAATGTTGTTTTCGTGATTTTTGGCACTGTGCCAGATTAGACCTGCTCGGACCACTTGACTGCTGGGGGATGTCTCAAAAGCAGCCAAACTCTTATTGATCGCCTTTAGGCTGATCTCTGTTTTTACGCGGTCACATGGCGGGATTTCATGTGTCGGAGGGTGTCGGAGGATTTATGTGGCGGAGTCGTAGACAAAGGCAGTCAATGATGGCAGTCAATGATGGCAGTCAATGATGGCAGTCAATGATGGCAGTCAATGATGGCAGTCAATGATGGCAGTCAATGATGGCAATCAATGATGGCAATCAATGATGATGATAGATAGATAGATAGATAGATAGATAGATAGATAGATAGATAGATAAGGTATCTACTAAGGATAAGGGGGTGACCATTTAATATCTCCTAAGAATAAGGGGGCAACCATTTAATATCTACTAAGGTGCTAAGATAACAAAGGTACATGCATGAATGAACCAAGGGGGCAACCATTTAATATCTACTAAGCAATGATGATAGATATACATAGACAGATACATAGATAGATAGGTAGGATAAGGGGCGACCATTTAATATCTACTAAGGAGGGGGCGACCATTATTACTAAGAATGTATGAACCAAGGGGGCAACCATGGGGACATGCCCCCAGGGACATGGGGACATGCCCCCGGGGACATGGGGACATGCCCCCGGGGACATACATGGGGACATACCCCCTGGGCCATGGGGACATACCCCCGGGGACATACCCCCGGGGACATGGGGACATACCCCCGGGGACATGGGGGCATACCCCCGGGACATACCCCCAGGACCATGGGGACATACCCCCGGGGACATGCCCCCAAGGACATGGGGACATGCCCCCAGGAACATGCCCCCGCGGACATGGGGACATACCCCCGGGGCCATGGGGACATACCCTCGGGGACATGGGTACATACCCCCGGGGACATGGGGACATACCCCCGGGGACATGGGGACATGGGGACATGCCCGGGGACATGGGGACATGGGGACATGCCCCAGGGGACATGGGGACATGCCCCCCGGGGACATGCGGACATGCCCCCCCGGGGACATGGGGACATGCCCCCGGGGACATGGGGGCATGCCCCCCCGACATACATGGGGACATACCCCCGGGGCCATGGGGACATACCCCCGCGGACATACCCGCAGGGACATGGGGACATACCCCCGGGGACATGGGGACATGCCCCCGGGGACATGGGGACATACCCCCGGGGCCATGGGGACATACCCCCCGGGACATGGGGGCATACCCCCGGGGCCATACCCCCGGGGCATACCCCCGGGGGCATACCCCCGGGGACATACCCCCAGGGACATGGGGACATGCCCCCGGGGACATGGGGATATGCCCCCGAGGATATGCCCCAGGGACATGGGGACATACCCCTGGGACATGCCCGGGGGACATGGGGACATGCCCCCGGGAACATGCCCCCCAGGGACATGGGGACATGCCCCCCGGGGACATGGGGACATGCCCCCCGGGGACATGGGGACATGTCCCCAGGACATGGGGGCATGCCCCCGGGACATGGGGGCATGTCCCCGAGGACATGGGGACATGCCCCCCGGGGACATGGGGGCATGCCCCCGCGGACATGGGGACATACCCCCGGGGCCATGGGGACATACCCCCGGGGACATGCCCCCGGAGACATGGGGCCATGGGGACATACCCATGGGGACATGCCCCCGGGGACATGGGGACATGCCCCAGGGGACATGGGGACATGCCCCCCGGGAACATGGGGACATGCCCCCGGGGACATGGGGACATGCCCCCGGGGACATGGGGGCATGCCCCCGCGGACATACATGGGGACATACCCCCGGGCCATGGGGACATACCCCCGGGGACATGGGGACATACCCCCGGGGACATACCCCCAGGGACATGGGGACATACCCCCGGGACATGGGGACATACCCCCGGGGACATACCCCCAGGGACATGGGGACATACCCCCGGGGACATGGGGACATGCCCCCGGGGACATGGGGACATACCCCCGGGGCCATGGGGACATACCCCCCGGGACATGGGGGCATACCCCCGGGACATACCCCCGGGGCCATGGGGACATACCCCCGGGGACATGGGGACATGCCCCCGGGGACATGGGGACATGCCCCCGGGGACATGCCCTCGGGGACATGCCCTCGGGGACATGCCCCCAGGGACATGCCCCCAGGGACATGGGGACATACCCCTGGGGACATGCCTGTGGGACATGGGGACATGCCCCCGGGAACATGCCCCGCGGACACGGGGACTTGCCCCCGCGGACACGGGGACATGCCCCCGCGGACACGGGGCCATGCCCCCGCGGACACATAACTGCACTGCATCACTGCCTTGCATTACAACACTGCAGTCTGCATTGCAGCTCTGTGTTACTGCACTGCATCACAGAACCTCATTACTGCAATGCATTACAGCACTGCAGTACAACACTTCATTACTGCACTGTATTTCAACAGTGCTTTTTTGCACTGCATAACTGCACTGCATTACAGACCACATTACAGCACTGCTTACAACACTGCATAACTGCACTGCATAACTGCACTGCATTACTGCATGCTTTGCATCACTGTATTACAGCACTGCATTACAGCACTGCATTACAGCACTGCATTACACTGCATTATTGTACTGCATTACATCACTGCCTCACTGCATTACTTTACAACAGAATTACAACAATGAATCATTGCGCTGCATTACAGCAACGTGTTATTGGACTGCTTTATGTATTCTGCATTAAAGCACTGCACTACAACACTGCATTACAGCACTGTATTACTGCACTATATTACAGCACTGCATTACAGCACTGCATTACAGCGCTGCGTTACAGCACTGCATTAAAGCACTACATTACATTACAGGTCAGGCGGCAGGTCGGTTGGCTTACTTTTCATGACAGTTTTCTGACATGGGCGAGTCTATTCCAAAGGGTGTTCATATATATATATCAAAAGGTGTATATATACTGTACCAATGGTTTTACACACCCATGGGTCCACACACACCCATGGGCGTACACTCACCCATGGGAGTACACACACCCATGGGTGTACACACACCCATGGGCATACACTGACCGATGGGCATACACACACAGATGGGCATACACATGGGCGTACACACAGATGAGTGTACAGGTGGGCATACCCACACAGCTAGGCGTACAGGTGGGCCTGCACTGACAGATGTGTGTGTACTAGAGCCCTGCGCGGGCCTAAAAACTAGGCCCAAGCCCGGCCCGACATTTCGGAGTCAAGCCCGTACCCGGTCCGGCCCGGAATTAAGAAGAGAATGTAGGCCCGGCCCAAGCCCGGTCACTTTTTCCTGAGCCCAAGCCCGGCCCAAGCCCGGAGTTGTTAGGCCCGGGCCCGGCCCATACCCGGGAAATTTAAACAACTTGCAGCCCAAGCCCGGCCCAAGCCCACGGGCCGGGTTTGGGTAAACCCGAAACCCGCCCGGACTACATACCTACTGAAGAGAAATGTAGATTAAACAGAAGACTGTCTTATTGTTAATTTAAACATTTTAAACAGCCATCAATCATCAAAAAAGGTCCCCATGCACCATTTTAAAGTGTAATCTAAATTTCTAAGATTCTCTTTTACCCCGGCAGCCAATTTCCTTGTTATTTTTATCCACATGTTATAAGAAAAAGGTTTGATTATTTAAGTCAATTAAAATGAGTGCAGTTAAAACTTGTGAAGGGTCATTGTATTGCCTAATGAAGCTGGAAACCTAACCCCTCCTTCACAATTTGCAAACACCAATCATAAGTGCTCTGAAATTTTAATGACATCTAATACATGTATGTATGTGGTCTTATGGCACAATATGACAGTTATGACTTTTAAATATTAGTGATGAAGCATCTGGTATTACATAGTTTGCCTTATTTCTGGTTAATTTGTTCAATGCTGGTTTGGGTTTACAACTCTGTGTTATCTGCACAATTACATAATCTGACCATTGTCTATGATTGTATACAAGATTTGAAGCTCAGCAAGAAGGCAGGGGTATCAAATGACATCAGACAATAAGTTTGGTAACATGCAAAACTTTGTAAACATCATATTATAATACATTCTAGTGTTTTATCATTAAATTATATAATGTAGAATAATTCAAATATTGTAATGTATCAAGAACTATTAGTATGAGATGAATATAAATCTACCTATCTATCTGGCTATCTATCCATCTATATAGTTATATATCTACCAGAAGACCGAAAGTGCAAAAGATGTGATATGAATGTAGTAGAAGATGAAGAGCATTTCCTAATGGTATGTCCAAAATGGATATGCCAACGTGTCAAATTAGTGAAAATTGCAGTGAAACATATTTCAGGTTTTTTAGTTTCTAGTAGGTATCAGCAGCTCTTAGCAATTGCAAAAAGTAAAATTTCTGAAATAAATATAGCGCTGGGACAATTCCTGTATTATTCACTTAATGATGATAGTGCATAGACCTCCTTATTTGACATGACCTTCGCTCTTCTTGGTGACAATTGGCAAATTATAGGTACTGTTTTTATCAATGCATGTATCATATTGATTTTGTATTCGTTATTTGGCCTCAGGGTGTGGTGCTACTGAAAATTTGCTGTTTTAATCCTCCGTATGTACATGTTGTAAATTTTACTGTTATTGTGTACTCTGCTATTAACTTACTTTCCATGCTGTATATACTTTATTGGTGCATAATTGGGTGCTAATTTAAAGGTGCGCTACTTGTCTATGGTGCTCAAATTGACATTCTGTGTATCTATTTTTATGTGCTTATGTATGGACATTTATGGACAATGAAAGTAGAATGTGAGAGTTCCTTGGTCCGGCCTTATAGCGGTTACCGCTGGCTCGGTGCCTCGGAGCTCTCACACCAACTTAAATTAAGCTGTTCTAACTTATAATTGCTCACAACAATAATCCTTACACTCTATATTTTATAACAAATGTTCAGTATTAATGTAATTGAATTGTATATATACATATATGTTTATGAATGTATAGCCTAATCCCATTAGATTGTAGTTGCTTATTTTTATGCTGTATATCCATATTTTATTTTTATTATTTTATGAAATATATGTATCTGTTTGATGCTTTTACATGTCAATAAAATTCTATATATATATATATCTGGCTATCTAGATATTTAATTAATTTTATTTATATAACATAATGAGGTACTGTATATAATTAAATTATTTTTGAGGTATGCCACACTTTTAGTGGCTCCATCTATGCTCTTTCAGCAGCATGTACCTCTGTGAGTGTGTCAGGCCCGGGCCCGGCCCATACCCGATAGCTTCAGGCCCAAGCCCGGCCCAAGCCCGGCTGACATAAAAATGTAAAGCCCAGGCCCGGCCCGGCCCGCATACCACCAGGCCCAAGCCCGGCCCGGCCCGCCATGAAAGTCAACTACCCGGCCCGACCCGGCCCATGGGCTTCGGGCCGGGTCGGGCTTCGGGCCAAAACCCGGCCCGCGCAGGGCTCTAGTGTGTACACACAGGTGGCCCTGCAGACACACATGGGCGTCCACACACACATGGGCATCCACACTGGGATTGGCATACAGATGGCCATGCACATACAAATGGGCATGCACACACAGATGGGCGTGCACGCACAGATGGGATTACACACACTGACGGGCGTGCTGATATGGGCGTATACATGCAGATGGCTGTACATATGGGCATGCGCACACAGATGGCCATATCAATGGGCGTGCACACGAAGGTGGCTGTGCACACACAAATTGGCATACTCACACAGATGGTCGTACTCCCAGCTAGGTGTAAAGGGGGGCGTGCACACTAAGAAGGCATGCACTCACAGATGAGGGTTCCAACACAGATGGGCATACACTCAAGAGATGGGCATAGGCCTACAGATGGGTGTACAGGTGGGCGTGCCCACACAGATAGGCATTCAGGTGGACATGCCCACACAAATGGGTGCGTACACAGATGGGTGTGTACACACAAATTGGCGTGCACACACAGATGGGCATGCCAGACGAGCTACAGATGGGCGTACACTTGACGATGGCCGTACACAGGCATGCACAATGGATGTACACATATACGCCCCTCGAATAAACCCCCCGTCAAATAGAGGCCCCACTGCGCCATGGACAACAACGAATATATATCTATTTATTATTATTATTATACGACTGAGCTTTTTTAAGCCAGGTCTAAACAAGCTGCACTCAAAACACAAATTGTTATTCATCTTTTATGGATCGACACAGTCACACTTGATTGCACTTGATCAGCAAAAGGCGTCCTGCAGCGCCGGCGGTCATATTATCATCGCTTGCGATTCTAGTTTCCATTGAATTCCACATATTGATACCTATTTGAGAGATAGCTTTTTCACAGACATAACGCTATATCTTTAATTCCATAGAATTTCAACTTTTCTAGAAGTATTGTATGGTCCAGTGTACCAAAAGCTTTCGATAAATCTAAATAAATATTCAAGGGAACATCATTGTTGTCCATTTCAGAAGTTAAATGTGCTACAAGTTCTATTGCAGCATATTCAGTACTGTGATTTTGCCTAAAACCATACTGACTTTTATAAAATAGGTTCATATCAGAGAAATATTGATAGATTTGATTGTATATGACCTTCTCAAAAACTTTTGATACACTGGGTAGTAAGGATAAAGGATCTTTTACTCAGTCCAAGAGCCTGCTTCATGAGCTTACATTGTGTAGAATATAGTTTACTAATATCCCTCCCACTAACATTCATACCATCTGGACTATAAGTTAAACTAGGTTGACAATCATGTTTATATTTATATATACATCAGGCGAAGCACCAGGATATAAAATACCTGCAGGCAATATTTTCAACATGGTTAACACTGGAGCCTGTAGTGGTAAATACATTTGAAAATATATAGCATGGACATGGGCTGTTTTTCCAGTGTCTTGGAGAGGGCCCTCCTTTACATGTATGTATTGGTCGAAGATTATAGTAAGAGGTTCAGACACTGTCTCTCAATTAATATATTCATGGATGGACTCCATCAGGTCCAGGGGCATTGAGTTTGGCCAGATTCTTTTTGGGGATCAGTGGAGTATCCATGATTTTTTTCCAGGGGGCGGGGGCAAACCAATTGAAACCATCAAGACATTTCCCCGAAATTTTTATCGCTACTAACAGCTTTTCGCGTGTCCAAATTGTAACGCACTGTCAAAAAATTCTTTCAGAATCTCATTCCTTTTGTGATTGTCAATTGTCCCTAAATTATTAATAATATTTAGTAATATGTCTGAATAATATGGTGAAAATCCTGAAAAGTTGGGAAATGTTTAAAATAGCTAAGAAAATTACTTTCTTGGAAGGCAATTCAGAGAAATTTACGGAAGATATAACTGAAGAAATTAAGCATTTCTTTGCAAAATTAGGAAAATCTAGGATCTAAAATCCAGTGAAATAGATGCTGCTGGGAAATTGTGAAATTTTGATTTGTGAAATGTCTAAAAAAAAAAAAAGAAGCAGGGGAAGTTAATGTGTTCTCTTTTTGGTAATTGGTAACATAAGGAAGACATATAACAGTGACAAAAAATATTAAGGATTTCTTTTTTTTTAAATCAGCAAAATCCAGGACAATGAATCTGTGGGGAAAGAACTCAGAATAACTGATGTTGCAGAATTCTATGCATTCTGTTGAGATATAAACATGATAAATGAAAGCTCTTGAGAATTTTTCTTTTCACAGAAAAATAACTGCAAAAATTATGGAGAAAATTTCGTTTCAGAGAACCTTTTTGCTGTGGTTTAACTTTAATTTTGGGGAAATTTGAAATAACATTTTGGTTTTTTTTTAATTGGTAAATTTAAGGGAAATAAGGTGCAAATTAGGAAAAAATTCAAATCAGAAGATTGAAAAACCTTGCAAATTTTGTTCGATACATATTTTGATAAAAAATATTTGAAAATACCGTAGGCCTACCAGCACAATTTCCAATGAATACACATTCAAAAACTGTCCCATATGCATTGGTTAAATTTTTTTTTAATTTTGTGGAATTTTTTGCGGATGCATATCATTCGGACCAGGCACAAAAAGGATGTTGTGAAGAAAAAATGGGGAAATTGTGAAGAAAAAATGGGGAAATTGTGAAGAAAAAATTGGGAAATCTGATGAAACTCTTCGTATAAATCGCCATTTCTTTTTTATTAATTTCCCCATTATTCTCTCCCCCAATTTCTGATCATTTCCCCATTTTGCTTACCATTAATAATAATTCAGTATATATATATATGTCTGAATAATATGGCGAAAATACCTGAATAATATGGTGACAATATTTAAAAAGTTGGGAAATTTCTTTAAAAAACCAGAGGAAATTGATGTGTTCTTTTTCGGAAATTCAGTAAAGATTTAAGGAATATAATAACAGTGGGGAAAAAAAAGAACCTCTTGCCAAAATTTGAAAAATCTAAGACCATAAATCCATGGAGGAGAAAACGTAGTCAAATGACTGATGTTGGAATATTCTATGCATTCTGTTGAGATATAAACATGATGAAAATTCTTGAGACTCCCCCCCCCCAAGTTCACAGAAATATCACAACAAAAAGAGTGGAGAAAATTTCATGTTAGAGATAAGCTTTTTGTAAGTAGAAAATTTGGGGAAATTTGAAATAACATGTTGTTAAATCTTTTATATTTGGAAATTTAAGGGAAATACGGTTCAGTTTAAGAAAATTCAAGTCATAAAACCGAAAATCTGGGAAAGTTGATTTGATACATAATTTGATAAAAAATATTTGCAAATACCTTAGGCCAAGACAGAAAGTAAGAATAGAAAATCAGTACGAATTTTGGTCAATGCATCCAACCAAAATTTTCATTGATCACTGACACACATTCCAAAAACGTTCCATATATGCCCTGCTTACCCTTCGGAAATTTTTGTGGCATTTTTTTCAGATACATATCTTTCGAGGGCAGAAAAATGGTGAAATTGTGAAGAAAAAGTGGGGAAATCTGATAAAACACTTCTTGTAAATCTCCTTTTCTTCCAATTAATTTTTTTATTAATTTCCCAATTCTTTTTACCATTTCCCCAATTTCTGGCCATTTCCCCTATTTTTTTACCATTTCCCCCTAAGGAGTCGGAGTCGAAGTTATGGAAGCCTAATAAGGAATCGGGAGTCAGAGTCGGTCTCGCTCCTCTTGTTACCCGACTCCCAAGCGCTCAGCGCTGCGAGAGAGCTTAATTCAGTGACGTAGCCAGTCGTATGCATGGGGGCAGGTTAAATTTCGAATCCGAATCCGACTCCGACTCATGACTCATACTGAATCTGACTCCCTTTCTGTCCCGGCTTCCAGGCAGGGTCTGCACTTACTGGACACTACTGGCGTGCTCCTTGGCAAAGATTAAAAATAATTGTTCCACCGAGTTTCTGTGACTTGTTCCTTGTCCTTGGTTTTGCTGCCACACAGCCTTTGTTTTTAAATTAGCAAAATGCTGAAGGTGGCGCATCTGTTTAAAGTTTACCGTTGCGCCATCTCCCGTTTACGTTTTTTAGCCTCGTTTTGATTGTGACGAAGACGAAGCCATTTTGTCAAGGCGGGCACATAATTAACGACGCAAATTGCTCTGATAAAGGGGAAATAACTGTTTGGTAAGTTAAATCTCTTAAGCAGTTAAACTACAACATATTGGTGAACATTTGGGAAACAGTTAGGTTGGTGTATGTGTCATTGATTCGACGGCAATCGATTGTGTTTTTGAACCGAGCATGTGACACTGACATTGCTTTTTGTGAGCTTGTGAGGCCATGCAGCATGCTCCTGCGAAGTGCAATACACACGCGGCATTTCTTTTTGACATAATGACTTATTGAGACAAGCAGTAAAGCTTATTTGATTTTCAATGACACATACAGCAACCTAAATTCCTCAAAACGGATTTGCAGTCCTAATTGACAAATTGGTGTCTTTTTTTAATATTTGTTATTTGGCCTTGGTTGTGAATAAATAATTTTAGTTCTAGATTTTTAAATATATTTTATTTATAACTTCCTAATTCATGCCATGGTTATCGGAATATCCCAATTTGTGAATAGGGATGGGATGATACAACGAACAATGTTTCATCAGGTCGTGATGAGCTTGTATCACTATTCACGATAAGTTGGATGTCATGTTATAACTTATAGGCAGTGTTCGAAATAAGGGGGGGGGGGGGTAAAGGGGGTTTGTGGTAATCCCTCCACCGAATGAACTTGGGACCCCCTCAAATACAATTTTCAGGACCCGGGGGGGGGGGGGTCCTGAAAACCCCCCCCCCCAAATACTAACTTTATGTTAAAGACTAAACAGCAGAACTTGCATTCACTTTACGTTAACGTAAAGCAGCATTATTAAAATTCTTTACTTATTTCGGCTTCATCTTTGATTTCATATCAACACAAGCCAATCAGCCACTTCACTGGTCTATTTATTGCATCGGAAATAAAAATTGCAGTATATGTCAGATAGCTTGTAATTGTCATAAATGCAATGCTTTGTTAGTATCGGATAATTGCCAACTTACCAGTCATTTGTAAATCAGAATTTTCAGGTTGCAAAACCCACATTTTAGCGAAAATGACTCCCATGTTGAACTTTTCACTAAAGCACTGACAACAGCGCCATCTTTTCCCACTGGGAAATAGGCTCAGAGCATTATCAGACTACAAGTGTTAAACGTTTCTTATCTATCGGGAAACTTCTTGCCAAAGATTTGTACTTATTTATCATTCTGTGTCTTGTTTTTTTTACAGGCTGGTGCCAGTTGTGATTGGGGCATAAGGTGAAAATGTCATACCCTCCAGCACAACCACCAATTCCCCCTGGCATGGCTCCCCCCATGATGGCGCCCCCGGGCTATGGCTTCCCCCCAATGGGTAAGTAGATGTTCTACCTAGAATGATCAATTAATTATGTTAAATTATGATTTGGAACTAATCAGTAGTCATTGCCCTGACAACAATTGTATATGAGCGAGCGGCCACTACTTCTTGTATGTACCTTTCAATGATAAAGTTATTTATGATATATTGATTGTCTAGACTTGCCATGTCTGTGAGATGATGTAAATGCTTAATCCATTCTCTGACGATGTGAGTTATCGAACAGCACTGCCTCTCGGCGTCTTGAAAGTTTTGCGTTTTGGTTTGCAAGGTTCTCTTGCTCTTCATTGCGTGATTCTTGACAGATCGTGTTGCGAGATGCTCACATGGGAAAGCCTGTTCCTTAAGACGATTTTAAGGTTCTGATCACAGCGCTTTAAAATGTTAACTGCTTTGGCACTTTTTATAAGAATCGCGAACAGACAATGGCAGCACATTTGCCTGATGACTGTTTTGATTAGTGGTTGAATTTGTTTCATTATGTCTTATGAATCACAACTTAATGAATGTAGACTCCCTGTCTTGACATGATGATAGGTTATAGATATCAAAGATAAAGTGAGCTATGTACACCACAATACACAAGATATTGAGTTGCCATAATTGTTAATGCAACTATTTGGACAACAAGCTGCATGTCATGCTGAAGTGAATAAGGAGCACTTATGTACAAGAGTGAATACCCGTATTAAACATAACTTGAAACAAACGTCTGTGAGATGATGTAAATGCTTAATCCATTCTCTGACGATGTGAGTTGTCGAACGGCACTGCCTCTCGGCGTCTTGAAAGTTTTGCGTTTTGGTTTGCAAGGTTCTCTTGCATTTCATTGCGTGATTCTTGACAGATCGTGTTGCGAGATGCTCACATGGGAAAGCCTGTTCCTTAAGACGATTATAAGGTTCTGATCACAGCACTTGAAAATTTGAACTGCTTTTGCTCTTTTATCTCTTGAGAAGACAATGGCCCACTAATTGCCTCAAGAAGGTTTTGAATGATGGTTAGGTTTGTTGTCAGAAAGGCTTATAAACCAACTTTAGAAATGCAGGCTTCCTTTCATGACATGGCATGGATAATAGACATCAAATATAAAGTGAGCTTTGCGCACCACGATACACAATATGTTGAGTTGCATTTATTGTCAGTCCATACGAAAGCTCAATTGAAACTCTTGTTTTATAAGCCTTTTATTGCCTTTATTTTGTATGTCAGTAAATTATTAAATTGATAATTGTATCGGAAGTTTTGCAATTAATGTAGAGCTCTCACTTTTATCAGTTTTGTGTGAAACATAATATTCAGACTACCAGCTTTAAGTCGTACTGAATGAATTACTCAGCTCTTGTGAACAGAAAACTGAATGTACACCAAAATGAAACAACCCTTGAAACGTCTGTGAAATGATGTAAATGCTTAATCCATTCTCTGACGATGTGAGTTGTCGAACGGCACTGCCTCTCGGCGTCTTGAAAGTTTTACGTTTTGGTTTGCAAGGTTCTCTTGCATTTTATTGCGTGATCTTGACAGATCGTGTTGCGAGATGCTCACATGGGAAAGCCTGTTCCTTGAGACGATTATAAGGTTCTGATCACAGATTATTTATATAATCACAGATTTATTTTTGGGATTAAATTATTTTCAATAAAGTAGAGCTGCGAATCCGGCAGTATTGAGATTACTAATTTGTGACCAAAATTTGTGAGGGCTTATTTGAAATTCAAAGACACTAATTGATTTATTCTAGTTTTGCCGTCATTAAGTCGATATTCAGATGATTGACATCCAGGAATCTAGGAAAATGCTGAGTCATTCGGCCATGCTAAAGCTATTGTTATCATTAATTGTGAAGATAATTCACTTGTTTTCATAATACATATAAACACAAAATTAGAAGAGAAAAAAGATAAATTGTCTGGTGCATTACGAAGTGTTGAGGTCCTGGAACCTGATATCATTGAAGCTCAAGTTTAATGAAATATGCACTGTAGCTATGAAATGATGTAAATGCTTAATCCATTCTCTGACGATGTGAGTTGTCGAGCGGCACTGCCTCTCGGCGTCTTGAAAGTTTTGCGTTTTGGTTTGCAAGGTTCTCTTGCTCTTCATTGCGTGATTCTTGACAGATCGTGTTGCGAGATGCTCACATGGGAAAGCCTGTTCCTTAAGACGATTTTAAAGTTCTGATCATAGCTCCAATTTGCCTATAGCATGTATAGTTTCTATACCATTGTGTGACTCCAGTTAAAAGAAAAGATTCTAAGAAACTATGTAACTTCTGTTTTCATATACTTTCAGGTATGATGCCAATGATGGGAATGTTACCTCAGGTGAGCAATGAATTATGTCTTGCTAATTCGAGAGATTGTTTAATAGACAAATCAAAATCTTTATTAGATATTGTCATGTAAGTGTAATTAATATGTCCAGCTGGTGCTGGTTTGTGCCTATAAGTTTCCGAAAAATTTTGAATGCTGAACAAGATCAAACTTCTTTTTCTAACCATCCTGAATGATAATAGTTCCACAAAATATTCTTTTCGTGTTTCCACATATTTATTTATTTAATCTAATAATTGTTTCAGATGATGAGGACCACTGCCCCTTCGGGCACCACTGCAACATCCACAGCTGCTAAGCCCTCTAAGAAACTTATCCCTCAAGAAATTCCCAAGGTAACCAACCTAATCTTTGCTTGTTGAAATGGATTGTCGCGTGTAAGTTAAATACATAGATTAAACAAGGACTTAACTTGTCTGAAGGTTAATCGGAATTTTACTGAGCCTATTTCTGGTTCATATACCGAGTATAAATCAAAGGGGAAACCGTAGATTAGTCCAATAGTTTTAAAAGAAAAATGACATGCTGTCAACTGGATGAAGTATGGGTTCGTACTGAATACTGAGTATGTGTGACATCTCCTAGGAGCTTGGAGAACCAAAAACAGATGGGAGGTAAAAGAGCTCTTTGACTGTAAGCTGCTCTGCTTGAAGTGGTTCTCTTTCTAATTGGGACTATAAATAAAAGAAGTTCTAATTCCTCATGGAAAGGATTATAAAAGATAACAATATTTGCAGAAAAGTTTGGCTTAAGTTTGCTTTATATTTACTTTATATTTACTTTATATTTACTTTATATTTATTCAGCTGTTTGTACTTTCAGGAAGCGGAAGAGAAACCCCCGGTGACAACTGTTTTTGTAGGAAATATTAGCGACCGAGCCCCTGATGCCATGGTTAGACAAATGTTGCAGGTAAAGTCTTCTTTTCCCTCTCATTAGTGTGTTGAGTAATGCCTTTTATATGTATTCTGTATGTACATGTATTCTCGAAAGTGCAGCCTGCTGGTCTTCAAAACAGTGATTTGCAATTGAGATATTGCAAAAGTTACTCTAGATACTAGGGTTACTGATGGATTGATTTTTATTTTTTCAGAGATGTGGGAATGTTTTAAGTTGGAAGCGTGTTCAGGGTGCCTCAGGGAAATTGCAAGGTAAGCTGATCTATGAAATTTGTAAATTTATTGTAATTGACGCTATATAAATTACTTTTGGTATGCATATCTTGCCTTTGTTGCAGTATAGTGATCAGTTGTTGCATGTGTCAAATTAATACTCTTGTGTTGTCTCCTTCAGCCTTTGGCTTTTGCGAATATGAAAATCCTGAAGCTACACTCTGCTGCATCCGACTGTTGAATGACTGGAAGATCGTGGACAAGAACTTACTGGTAAGCTTTCTAAAATATCTGATATACCTTTGGAGCAGTGATCGAGATTGAAGAAAGCTATAAGCTTCCCAACTTGGGTAATTCGATATATATATTTGTGATATGAAGAAAGACTTGAAGCTCTCTCCTGCTTTCATTGTCAACAAGTCACCGCTGTACTGTTGTGTGTGGGACTGAATCACATCAGTCTTGATTAAAAGTTCACTGAAGAGTAAATACTGATTTATCACCAAAAAGAGTGATTCAGATTCATTTTACATTTACAACAGTTACTCTGGATTTATTGATTTCTTTATTTTGTCTAGTAGTGCAAGTACAGCTTGCGTATTGTGTCTTTGTTGATTTGTATAGATTGTTGTTTTTACCATGTCCTAAATTTGAGCTCCTTACATTTGCAGGTAAAAGTAGATGCCAAAACAAAGACATTATTAGAAGAATACAAGAAGAAGAAAGCTGCTAAAAAGGCCAAAGAAGAAGCTGCAGCTAAGAAAGCAGAAAGCACGGAAGAAGGAGAAGAATCTAGCAGCAAAGAAAATGGAGAGGGAAGTGGTGACTTGGACGAGTTCACTTTACGAGAAGAC
The DNA here is from genome assembly GCA_026936325.1 of Platynereis dumerilii. Lineage (NCBI taxonomy): Eukaryota > Metazoa > Annelida > Polychaeta > Phyllodocida > Nereididae > Platynereis > Platynereis dumerilii. Next base: position 25,831,717 of record JAPTHN010000011.1, read on the forward strand.
AGAGTAGCCAAGGCTGGCCTAGATGCCATCATGCGAGAATATGCTGATGAGCTGGCCAAGGAACCTCCTCCAGGTGTGTTGGATAAATTTAATTACATATTTATGTTAATTTGATAAATGTAGAATGCTACATTCACTCTTTTTTCAGTTATTGTTGCCTTAAACAAGCCTATTTATCAAGTTTTTCATCATTCCTCATTTGCTGTATAAGAAGTTGGCCTTCATGTGAATTTGGAATTTATGATCTGTCCATGTGTTTATGGACTTGAACATGTTGTTTTGGTGATTACTTAACATTGCACTTGTTACAAATACCAATTGTAATATTTTGTTATTGATAGATCTCTCTGCGGAAGAGAAGAAAGAAAAGCGAAAAGAAAAAATCCCTGCCAAGAAAGATGATGCCAAAGAATCGGTAAGAAAGTTTCTGAAATATGTATATATATAATTGAAAAAGGCCGTTTGTGCAATGCCTTGTTACATTGTCATTCTCACAAGTGCCTAAGTTAGATTTGCTGATAATGAACGAACTTTGCGAAATACTAAGATGTCATTTTCAAATGGAACAGATATTGCATTCTGACATTGTTCTTATAGTATATCATCATTGTCATGTTCTGCTTGCAGATTGATGAAATGGACTTGGACCAGGAAGATAGGGACTTGATCAACAGGGAGATCAACAAATTCAGGGACGCCCACAAGGTAATTAGCTTCTCAGATTGTGCTCTTTAAATGTACTGATGCTCGTTACTTTTGTTGACGACTAGGACCATCCATGGCTTTATCACAGATTACATAAATGTTTTATTTTAGCATCAACTTTGTCATGTGCCCCTTTTTTTAGGGCACTATTAAGTATGAAACAAAAATCTGAGCCTGTGATAAGGCCGAGAATTAATAATTTTGACATTTTTCCCTTTCTTCGTCGAGAGATACCCTCTCTCACCTGCTTCCTGATTAGGAATTAATTCATTGTTTCCTTACCCAAACAAATTACTATAGATGAGTTCGGGATATTGCGCCTTCAAACTACACATAAATTGCGCAACCTTGAAAGTGAAATAGCTGTTTTTGTAGAGGATTCTTAATCCTCGGTAAGTCTGTACAAATACTTTAACCTGAAAGATCTCCAACTTGACCGATTTGGGATATGGGAAGCTGAGTGCAAGGTTAGTAGTGTGAATGAAGTGAGTAGGGAATAGGTACATCGACTAATTGTCCTCCTAAGTATTTTCAAGGAGTTGCAATTCAAACATATTAAAATGGTACATGCCCCTTTTCTATACAAACTTTAAATTGCCAATTTTCATACAGTAACTAGTATGTTGCAAAGTACGGCTCAGTGTGGAAAATTTCGTAATTATAACATAGGGAGACCTGTGCCTCTTGTGAGAAGTAAGTATATATTTCTGTACAGTAGCCAAGGTTAAGATACTTATAGAATTGGAGCCATACATCCTCCTTGTGCAGTGTAATATTCCTAAGTTAGTAATGCATGGAAGTTGTATGAATGAGTCTCGTAAAACCCAGAAGTCCCTGTCGACCGATTCGTATCATCAACCGATTTCAAGAAATTAGTGCAGGTCAGTGAAACCTACCTAAATTATAACCTCTATTCGCATTTGTTTCCGGTCATAGGTGAGCAACGTTTATTTTATACAGTCTAGCTAAACAATTTTATATTCATCAAATTTAAGATCTGTTTGATAATTCAATTTCACACAGCTTTTGACTCAGACATTTTGTGGACTGGTAATGGTGTACATATTCAAGTTATTCTGAAAGTAGACTTTTCCATGAATGAAAATTATGAAAACTTAATGGAACAAATTTAAGACGAAAGCAATTACTGTAGTAGTCTACTATTTAAAAGTATTCATGACAAAGAAGTAACATCATCTGTAAATAAGAATTATTGGAAGTTTTCAGAAAAACTTGGATCATTAATAATTGATGTATGTATCATATATCAAGCTTGCAGGCTCAAGACTATTTGAATATTTGGCATCTTTGGATTTGATTTAAAACTTAAAAAATTGAAAGCATGTTAATTGTTCTGTAACAATTTTGAAAGAGATTCAGCAATGCTTGCGTCACTGATGTGTGGTTTATGATGTTTTTCCTGTAGTCATTTATGTCATTGACTTATTAAGTATTGCTGAGTTTCTGGCTTGAGTCTGCGAGTGTATACTGTATGGTGTTATTCATCGTAAGACAAATTATCGTCACTTGTGACTTGTTGATTAGTGAATTGTTAACAGTGGATTGTTAACCTGTGCGAGTGTTAACTCTTGAGTTTACAAAACTGTCGAGACTTAGGTTGTTACAATGCAGGGAAATAAGCCGCTACGACCTTTAGAGCTGCACATGCATTGTGGCCGTATGTGCCCTCTTTGTGTTTCCTCCTAGGCCATCTACAACGGACAGGAACTCCGCGAAAAGTGAGCTCTGTGAATGCAGTCTTAATAGCTATCATTTTACTCTTTTGACATACATTCATATATATTACATATTCATGTTATTCCACAGTATTCAACACAAAAGCAATCTTGTTTTTCGTCAGATTCACCGATTTCGGTGTTCTAGACTCTACCGGATGCAAAGACTGTAATGTGACATTAGATAAGTGCTTGTGTAAGACAAGTTGTACTTTTTTGTGAGTAGAAATGTTGTTTTTGGAAACGTAATTTGTTGTTTTGGCATCTTAAAGTTGAATTCATTATACCAGAACCATTAAATTTTAAGTATGAATTTTGTCAAATATTGGCTTGTTGCTTTAATTTTAGTTTTGAGTGGTTTTGTTGCCCGGTTTCCTCATGACAAAGAGCTGAGTACATTTCCTGTTGCTTTTGTATCTTCAGGATGAAGACGAAAAGGAACAGCCGGACAGAACCCGGGACAGAGAACGCAGAAAGAGAGAAGAAGATAAAGAGAGAGAAAGGAGAGACAGAGAAAGAGAGAGACGGGAAAGAGAGCGAGAACAAGAAAGAAGAGAATGGGAAGCAAGAGAACGGGAGAAGGAGAGTCATCGGGAGAAATACAGAAGTCGGACGAGATCACGGTCTAGGTCGAGAGAAGCCAGTTACAGGTACGATGATTCACGTTGCTGAGCTGTGTTTGAGTTCTTCCTATTTGAGTTATGCATTTTGCTGAGCTATATTTTTTACTTAATCCGCTGTGCGATATATGAATGCGACCCTTTGTACCACTGAATGAAATTTTATAAATGTCGATAACTAAATATACTTTCAAGAGATGATTCTGAATGAAGTATTTATTTCTGTCAAGTGAATTTTCTTTCAATCTCAGTGTGTACCCTTTGCTGGCATCTTGAAAAACCCATGTACTGATCATTACGACAATCTTAGAAAGTCAAGACTGGCTATTTTGCTGCTTTCAAGAAAGAATTAACTGAAATATTACCGGTACAATGTAATAATGAAATTTTGATATTGTTACAGTCGAGACAGAGACCGCAATGAACGAGACCGCGGAGACAGAAACGACAGGAACGAACGAGACAGGAGTGAACGGCCGGAGAGAAACGACCGCAAGGAGAGAGACGACCGTAGTAACGATAATCAGCGAGATTATGAGGACGAAGAAGAGGTGTACGAGAGAAAGAGGATGGAGAGAAAGATGAGGGAGAAGGAGGCTGCTTATCAGGAGGTTGGTAGTGCAAAGAACTAGTTGTGGAGTGCTGCATTGCATTGATTTATACAAGTGTATGAAATCACCAGTCACAAAGAAGTCTTGAAAGAAAAGTATTTCTGAATTTAGAAAGTTATCTTGGAAGTTTTGTCGTTAATTGTAGACAGTAAGTGAGAATTTATGAAAGCAGGATTTAAGAAGAGCATTGAAGGCCATAATGTATGATGTGTCTATCATCTTGGCACCTATCTGCCTTGATCTGAGCCTTGAGCTACTGCTAGGCAGTGCAAGCATGTTATGAAGTTGTTGTGTATAAAGCAGTGGTGTCAATAAATTTTCAATATCTGCAGACATCAACTCATTTGAAATGCATAATTCTAACTAATGGTTCTTTTTTGTATTGCAGAAATTAAAAGCGTGGGTGACAAGAGAGCGAAAAAGAGGTCGAGATTATGAGAAAGAGAGAGAGAAGGAGGAGGACAGGAAAGCTGAAGAGGTATGCAAAGTTGCTTGGTATATTAGTATATAGATCTCATATTATTAATTATTTATTTGTTGCATTGTAAACACTTCAAACCTTACACAACAATCTTCCTTTTCCAGTCAAGGGAAGCTAGAAGGCTACGGGAATTCTTAGAAGACTACGATGATGTCCGAGATGACCTCAAATATTACAAGTATGTATAATCTGTCAAAGTTATTTGACTGCATGAAATCTTTCTTCTTAATTGCTGGGTTCCTAAGTTTGCTTTTGTAAAAGTCCTTTTCACCGACAAATTTACGTCTAGGACAGATTTATCCGAGTTCTAATTCATGAAAGGTCCCAAAAGATAAATTCATTGAGCTACATTTAAGAAGTTGCTCATAGGCCTAGTTGACTTGTTGCAAGACCCAAGACTAAAGATACTTTTATTTGCCTGTAGAAAAAAAGTTCCAGTATTCTGTGACAAAATTAAGGTAATAGAAATTTACGAATTCTTGTAAGTGTTAAGGCAGGAGGACATTTTAAGACCATGGTAGCTACAACTAAAAGCTTGTTGTCTGATGTGTTATGGCATGCAAAATTAATCATCTGTTGTATTATTTTCAGGGGAAGTGCATTGAAAAAGAGATTAACGGAGAGAGAAAAAGAAATGGAAGCAGACGCTCGGGACAGACAGAGAGAGAAGGAAGAGATAGAGGAGATCAGGAGAAGACTGTTAGACCAGGGACACCCTGATATTGAGGTGGAAATGGCCAGGGTAAGTGGATATTGAGTTCTGTTCTTCGGTATACTTTTGCAAGATTGTACGAAGTTTTACGAGTCATCAAAGTATAAAGGTTGCATCGGAAATCATCGACTTCTCGGTCTTGACGCACTAGAAATGGGATCTATGTGACAGCTGCCAACACCAAATGTGCTGATTTTAAAAGAAACAAGATTGTTATTTTCAAATTCTGTCTAACTGTTAATGGTTGCTATCTCCTGATATTTTCTCAATAATTTTAAATAGCTGCATTTTTTTTTTTCAACTTTTGGATTGAGAAGTGCCTTACCAGAATGATATCATTTATTCAGCTGGATATCTTTGTTAATGAGTGATTTCTTATAAGACATCCAAAATAATTAATGAATTTATAATATTTTCAGATTGAAAGAGAACGCGAAGAGCACTTGATTCCTCGGTTGAACAAGACGCCGCCTCATGTTTCTCCGGAGCCGGAACCAGTTCCAGTTGTAAGGCAGTCTCCTATGAAGCCAATTCCACAAGCTCCTGTTGCTCCTCCTCCCCCTCCTCAACTGCCTCCTGCAGCCTCCGTATCCAGCCAGGGTAGTCCCTCGGACGACGAGGACAATGATGCTGATGACTACAACTCTTACAACCTCGCTGCTCAGTCTGATGACGATAACAGTCAGTCGTTCATCGGCCCCTCCCGGGAAGAGCCCAAAGATCGATTGGGTTTCTCTGGGATCAAATTTGGTGCTGCTGGTAAGTCGGTGTTTATTAAAGTCATTTGGAAGTCTCCAGCAGCAACGCTATAATGTTTATGAGGTGACTGTAGTACTGTTGTGCTTGGATATAGCCCAATAAGGTGCTACAGAGGCGTAAAACACAAACACTAGTACTGTTGTGCTTGGTCTGATGTGTCTCTTCCTTGTTTCACAAAAATGTTTCAAGTTTCACTTTTAATCTTAGTTTCTTTGATTGCTTGCTCTTCAAGCAAAGAGTACAAATTCAACTATTTTGTTTAGAAAACATTAATTTTAGTCAATCTTGAAGTTCTATTCATCAAAGTATGAGGTTATATGAAGGATGATACAAGACTCTTTGTCTTTACCTCCCTGCGGCCTGCGCACATATTAAAGTAATTTGTGGTTATTTCAGGTTCGGCATCACAGAGTCCTGAACAGCCTTCGAAGAGAAAGAAGCTGACGGTGGGAGATGTCTTTAACCAGGATGACGAGCAAACAGAAACTGCCAAGAAGAGAAGACTTGTTCCTATAGACTATTCTGAAGATAGTAACGGCGCAGCCAACAATGGTGTGATGACGAAACCTACAACTGCAGAGGAGAAGAGAAAGTGCATCAAGAATCTAATAGACAAAATTCCAACTGCCAAAGCTGAGCTGTTCGCTTATGAGCTGGACTGGTCCATGGTAGACACGGTAAGTTCTTTTCTCTTGCCTTTGTGCTATTCATTTGGTACAGAAAGTGTATTGAGTGTAAATTGATAAGCTGACTTACTGTTGTACATCGTACTGACTATTGTTTACCATTGTACTACATCTTTATGCGTGAGTAATTATAGAAAAATATATTGGGAGTCTCAACATGTGACAGATTTCTAGTTGGCTTCTGAGCCAGAAGTAAGAAAAAAAAGGAAATCATTATTATAGCCAGCTTTGTCTCGTTCATTCTCCAAGATGTCCAACTTATTCGACCAAGTAACATTTGAAGCAAAAGTGAAGTTATAAATGCAAGATGACATGCGCCCTCATTGCCCCTGAACTTTATTACTTGTCACGTATTTATTATTTTGTTACTTGTGTTTTGTTACTAATTCGTTAGATCTTTTTTACTTGCAGAACTTAATGGACAGAAGAATAAAGCCTTGGGTCAATAAGAAAATAGTAGAATATATCGGTGAAGAAGAACCAACATTAACGGACTTCATTTGTCAGAAGGTCATGGCCCACAGTCCGCCCCAGAATATACTCAATGATGTTTCTATGGTATGTTTGTGCTTGGAGTAACTTACTATAATTATAAGATATGAATGATTTACTATGCTTGTAAATTCATGTGCTAATTCTGGGTGTATATTATGTTAAACTTAAATCCATGCTGAATATTGCAGGAGTTCCAAGTTTCAAAGTTTGATTTAGATTTGGAAATCTGGAGGTGATAGACCTCCGTCAAGTTAACTTCCTGCTGTTCTTGCCAACCAGAAGTTGCAGAAATTATGTCTTTTTACAGGACTGCATTTTCCTTGAATATAATAGTGTATTAAAATGGATTGTCTCTTCCTTTTCAGGTGCTAGATGAAGAAGCGGAGGTGTTTGTTGTCAAGATGTGGAGATTGCTCATCTACGAAATAGAGGCCAAGAAATTAGGACTAGTGAAATAAACTAAAATGCTATATGTAAATTACCATTTTAATTGCCAATAATTAACAGAAACTGTACTGTCATTTATTCATTATTTCATTGCCTCACTGTGACTGGGGACTTGTAATCGCCTTTTCATTTCACATATATATTCATTCTGAAAGTATCTCGGGACTGTTTATTGGACTAGCAAACTGTCATACGCATCACTGGTAATGTAAGAAAGTTTTTATCTAATGAAAACTTGACTTGCCTGATATCTGTTAAGTTCATAAATTATGCTGTACATAGATTTTATCATTTCTCATTGATAAGTTTGTATATATGTAGATAGCAATCTATCCGAGTGAGGGATAGTCGCGATATTGATTTCCATTAAAGGAAAATTCTGATCTCATTAAATGTCACTGATCACGGAGATATTTTTGTTTTTCTTTAATTATGCTAAGAATATTAAACGGCTTGTAAATAGAAAGCCTGTGAATATCATCTAACTGGTAGAAACCGAAGATGTTCAGGAAATAACTTGTTTTGACTTAATGCTGTGGGAAATTTGAATGCTGTGGGAAATTTGAATGTGGTATATACTGTTTAAATTTTTCGTGGTATCCCAGGGGGAGGTTGTCAGTTTGGATATTTGTGATTGTCTAGGCGGACTGCCAGTCCTGTCTCTCGAAGTCGATGGAATTGGCCTCTTTCTGGCTCCTGGTTCTTGGTTCGGTCGTGGGTCGTTAGGAGGTTGCTGTGTAGTAGTCCGGTGAGTCTGTTGAGATGTGTCTGAAGGGCCATAACATTTGTGAGATGTGGGCCTACTGGGTATGGGGATGCCCGTCGTTTGGAGTCTGAGAGTCATCAGGAGTTGGCCATGTAAGTTTTGGCCCTCCCAGCCGGGCTTAAGAACTTGTGCTGGGGACCCCGTTCCCCAGAGGGGGTCGTTGACATTATGGGCGAGATAGGCTCGCCCAGAGTTGTCCAGTGCCGTCCTGAAGGGCTGTACAGAGATGTACTTCTGCATTAGGGCCTCCGAGCACAGCCGGCGGGATTCCGAGGCGTACCATGAGGCCACTTTGGCTTTGATGGCCGGGTGTTTGTTTGTCAGTTTGGTAAGAGCTCTGCCCTTGAGATGGTCAGAACTAAGCTTCTTGACCCTGAAGGGGTCCTTAGTATCCATCATTGGGCTGCCAGTTGTTTCTGGCCATAGTGCTTGGCCACCCGATAAATATGTTCAACTGAACGATATCGGCCCTCCCATTGGATATGGCAGGGGTACATGTTGGACATAGGGTCCGATCTGCCTTGTACGTATATCACTGTGGGAGGGTCTCTGTCCATGGATGGGGGAGAGGAACGCCCCTCGTCCAAACCCGGGTTTGGTAGCCTCCCATTCAAATCAGTTACTGTCGGTAGGGGGCCTAAGGGGATGGACGTCTATGGGCCTGGCTGTGGGATGAAAATAACATCGTCATCATCGTCATCACTCAGGACCTGTATGTTCTGTCTGGGAAGCTGTGTGAGACCCGCGAGAGTGCCTGGCTCTTTCATGTTATCCAAGGAAATCGGCACTGGGGTCGGTCGTGGTGGCCTAGGGCCGAAGATAGGGCTGGCTCTCTCAGAAGGTGCTGAGGTTGGCATTGATTGCAGAGCCTGGGGGACAGGAGGCGACGTCGACTGTTCACGGGCCCGAGTGGGGATCCAAGATGGAGGCGATGGGATGCGAGGTCCCGTTGAGGTGCCTCTTATCCAAGGGGGAATAGGGTCCAAAGGCCCTTGGTCATCCCTGGTCCTGGTGTTTCCTGGTCGCCGGGAGGCTGTGGAAATCCACCGTTGGTGTTGGAGATGTAGAGTGACGCGGGCCTAAGGGAGGATCAAAGGAAGCCTGAGGGGAGAGGTCTGCTACAGGACCAGAACCTATTAGAGAAATGGGTGCTGGGGGCAGGATCTGAAGATCCTGAGAAGGAACAGATCTCTGAGACCGGAAGGTCTCAGTGGTGTCTAGGTCCATGAGAGAGGGGACCTCAGACGATAGGACTGAAAGAAAAGATTGCAAAGGGGCAGCCGGTGCCGTAGGGTCAGTTATGAGAGCCTGGATGGAATCTTCCATCCAGAGTTTGAGAGCTCTCCTGACCTTGAAAAAGGCATCACGAGACGATGTTGAGATCAAGATTCTAGAAAGTACGAGGGATGCGAAGTAATCAGCCTTCGCCCTCCAATAAGTAACCTGGTAATGCCTCACGCCACGAAGGGCAAGGGAGAGAGATTGCACAGAATCCGCCATAATATGGCGGAAATGTGGGTCTAGCAGTCTGGCTAGATCCGACGACAGGCGCCGGCTGCTGTCACTGAAAAGCTTCTGCATAAGGTCAGAAAGGTTCGAATCAGGGTCTAAGAGTTGGATGAGTTCCTGACTAGGCAGGAAGAAATCCAGCATTCCTGAATCACACTCCTCAAGGAGGAGGATCTGGGTCCAGGCGGCACATATCCGAACCATGTCGGATATGATGCCGCGATGAACAGGGTCCTGTATTGAAAGAAGCATTCTTTGGACGTTGAAGTCCTTCTTTGCAGGTGGTTGTCCCGAAGGATTACGTTCAGACATCTTGAAGATTCCTGCAAAATATGAATACATAACTGGGAATCTGGTGATGATGATGTTGTTAGGGGAGCTAGGTAATTATATCTAAAAACTCAAATTTGATGCATAAGGCAGGGGAGTAAGTCTAGACTTACTCCCCTGCCTTATGCATCAAATTTGAGTTGATAGGTGAGAGTGGTAAGAGATGAGTAAAAGTTATGCAGAGCATGGTCAATGCAAGGGACCATGTTGCATTCAGAGGGATTCGCCAGTTGGTGAGAGTCACTCATCAAAGCTGAGAACCTCAACGAGGGTCAGTGCTGTTCTGAGTGCTGTGAAAGGTGGAGGCATGTCACCGTGAGATGTTTGGGGCAATTGTAGATAACAGATCAATGGAATAGATCTCTGGAACCAATCGGGACATGTCATAGGTCCCATTAGTCTAGATTAGGCTACATTATTGGAGACCGATAGTTGTATCAACTTTGAGAGGCCATGTAGCAGAGGTGAGTGGTGCCACAGGTCTGGCTATGAAGTCAAAATGAAGCCCATGTTCAAGCTGTATCAGGTTCAGAGAAATAGAGTTTCTAGGACCAATACGGGCCGAGATAGGGCCTCAACCAGCAGCTAGGTGAAGTATGCAAAAAGGGAGATTTTCTCCCAATTGGGAGTTCTCCAGATAGGGAGAATTACTGAGAAATGTGCAAAGGGGAAAGATGAATATTGGTTCTCGGAAATGTAATTGAAATCTGTGAGCAATTTAAGCCATGCATGAAATGTTTATGCACCGATAAGCTAGCACAAACGTCTGTATCGTAAGTAAATAGCTGTAAAAAAAGGCCTCTATTGCTGTTCTCGCTCACTGTCATGAAACCTCCATATCGAGAGAATTCTCCCATTTGGGAGAAGAAATTGCTCCCGATCGGGAGAAATTCTCCCATTTTGTATACTTCACCTAGCTGACCAGAAGGGTAAGTGTTGCAGGTTATTGCAGTTGCAAGAGGTTACTGGATTGAGAGATTACGGGTGCAGACCTGTTCCAAGATATTGATTGTTCGGCCCTGTTCTTCTTTAATATCAAGTGTCCCGAGGGGCAAATGAATATTCCATAATGCGATTTAAGAAGTGCTGTTGGGGGGGGGGGGGCTCATTTATTTTCCATTTCAGACTTGTTAGTGAAAAACAAATAAATTTATTGTGAGGTGTGGGTAAAGTCAAATTTCGTTTATTTGATATGCTTGGAATGTTAAATGGCATGATATTGGAATGCCTGTGAATTTCATCCAAGACCAAATAGGTCCATTCTAAATCCTACGGGGAATGCGGATGCGTCGTCCTTATATCATGTGCTTTCTCTATTAAATTTTGGGTTCTTCGTTCTACAACGTGATAAGGTGGCCGATGTGAAAAAGATTGATGTTCTCGGTGATGTTCAATGTGGCTGCATCCTCGAGTTAGCTAGGGAATCGCAAAGAGTTCTGCAGAAAACGTTGGTTTTATCAAAATGCCTAAATAGGTGTATATTTAGAACCTCTCTGCCACAACATTGTATACCATCAACAATGCAAGTCCGTGAAGGAGGATAAGAATTGCCATCTAAAGTTCTGCCCTCATCAACAAACCTATGAATCGAGGGGAAAGTAGCTCTGTTCCTTTTCAGAAAACACCGATAGTCCATCTTGAAGATGCTCATCGACTCTTGGACAATGCTGTAGTTGTTTAATGAGGTTGTGCCTTAAATTAAAATGCACCAGGTGGCGCTCTGAGCGATGATACCAGCAGAGAGTTTGTTTACAAGTGGCTGACTGCAGGAAATTGCATGGTTTTCACTACAAAAACGGGCCTAGAGACATTAATACTTGTCCGATATGCAAAATTTAAAAAGCATCATGGAGGAAAAAATATTTTCCAGCACTTAAAATCATCATAATTGTTGCTTCTATAAAACTTTTGCTCGTTCAGCGAGTGAACCTCGATTTAGCGCGTTTTCTCTATATTAAAAAATTCACTGCTCTGGAATGATTAAAGTTAGAAAGATAGTTTTGATGTCAAAAGATGCCTATATGAAAGGACAACACTTAGAGAAATATTTCATACTTCTCACTGTATTGGTTTCTTCAAGAATAAGCATTAAGTCACCCAAAAAGGCAAATTTTTGCGATTTTTCGAGAAAATCTTGTTTTCAGAGGTTAAAAGTCTGCTATAAAGTTCGAGTAAAAAATTTCAAAGTGAATCTATTATCAAGGACTGTATTTTCCGTTTCTAAATATGTGAAAAAAAGCTTTCAGAGTGCAATAGTTACCGATCTATGACGAGATACATTTTAAGATGCACAAACTTAATTACGACGTCAAAATGTCAAGTTTCAACCTTTTTTTAGACAAACCTGTTCTCAAAGCTTTAAAATCTGCTATAAAGTTTGAGAATAAAAATTCAAACCCAATCAATCATTAAGGACTGTACTTGATTTATTTTAAAAATGTAAAAATTGTATTTTGAGACTCAAATAGTTGCAGATTTATGACAAGAAATGCTTCAACATGCACAGACTGAGCTATGATGCAAGAATGCCTATTTTCGGCAAAATTCTTGTTTTGAGAGTTTTAAAGTCTGCCATAAAGTTTGAGAGAAAAAATTTAAACCCTATCAATCATAAAGAACTGTACTAAGAGATTCTAAAAGTGTAAAAATTATATTTTGAGACTCTAATAGTGGCAGATTTATGACGAGATATGTTTCCACGTGCAAAGACTGAGCTATAACGCCTGAATGCCTATTTTTGGCAAAATTCTTGCTTTGAGAGCTTTAAGTCTGCTGTGAAGTTTGAGTAAAAATTTTCAAACCAAATCTATCATTATGTACTAAATTAGCAGATTCTAAAAATGTTTAAAGAAAAAGTTTAATAGTTACTGATTATGATGAAATTCATTTTAAAATACAATAACTTAGTATGACGTTAGAATGCCAATTTTTCGCCCGTTTTTGAGACATTCTTGTGTTCAAAGCTTTAAAATCTGCTGAAAAAAAACCAATACATATCCATTATTTAGGACAGAAATTGTACACATATTCTAAAAATTTAACAATTATTTTTGGAAGTCTTATAAATAGATTTATGTGCATGGCGAGATACGTTTCAACATACACATCAAAACAACGCAAACTGAGTTACAACCTCCGATGCCAGGCTGTCACACTCCCGGACTGTAGGGATATGCCTATTGATCTTATAGAATGCATTCAATATAAGATGAAGTCTAAATTTTTTGCTAACTCCTATTAAATTTACAAACACTCCCAAGTCCCAAAGTCATAAGATTCATAATATTAGAAAAAAAGAAATCGAAAGTATTTTTCTAGTGGGCAAATCATGCCAGATCTGCAACTCTCCCCTTACGTTATATTCATTACCAGTGGCATATCTGGAGCTAAATATTCGGATTCTCACAGATAGAAGAAGGAGCGGCAGGAGGAGCACAAGAAGGAGGATTGTGAGCGGAGGCGAGGATGTGAACTGGGAGATTAGAGGAACATAGGTTGGAGGAGATGGGAGCCAGATGAGAAGTACAAGATAGGAGAAGGAGGAGAAATAGGAAGTGGGAGAAAAAGGTGGGAGGAAAAGAAGGGAGGAAGAGGAGGAGAAATAGGAGGTGAATTAGGAGATAGCAGAAAGAGGAGGAGATGAGAGGTATATGAGAAGAGATGGGAGGAAATATGTGAAGCAGGAGGATGGATGGATTGATGATTGGGGTTCTACTTGGTAGATGTGAAGGAGGAGGAGGCCTGTTCTCCTACTCCCATCTCCACCTCCTTCTCCTCCTGTTCCTCCTCCCATTTCCTCCTCTCTTATCTCCTCCTCTCATATCCTCCTATCATCTACTCATCTCATCTCCTACTTCTCCTCCCATCTCCTCCTCTCAACTCCTCCTAGTTCTCCTCTTCCTCCTCACTTCTCCGCCTCCTTTCTCCTCATTATCGTTCTCCCATCTCTTTCTTCTCCTCCTCTCTTCTCCCTATTCATCATTGTTCTCCTCCTCCTCCTCCTCCTCCTCCTCCTCCTCCTCCTCCTCCTCCTTAATTCAGTATGATGTCCTCCTCTCATTTCCTACCACTCCTCCTCCCCATCCTCTCCCCATTTCCTCCTCCTCACTACATCATCCTCCTATTCCACTCTAATTTCTCCTCCTCTTCCTCCTCCTCCTCCTCCTGCTCCTCCCGCTCCTCGACAATTATCTATGTGATTTCCTCCTCTCATCTCCTCCGCCAAGTACTTCTCCTCCTCATCCTCGCCTGTTTCTTCCCCGTTTCTTCCTCACTACCATCCTCCCATCTCTTCCTACTGCTCCTCTCATCTTCTGCCTATTTCCCCTTATTTCCTTCTCCCCCTCCTCCTCCTCCTCCTCCTCCCCTTGCTCCCCCTGCTCCTCGACAATTATCTATGTGATTTCCTCCTCTCATCTCCACCTACTTCTCCTCCTCATCTTCCTCCCATCTAATTCTCCTCCCTTCTCCTACTCCTTCCTTCTCATTATCATCCTCCCCTCTCTACTCTTCCTCTCATCTTCTACCTATTCCCCCCCCCCCATTTCCCCCTATTCCCCTCTAATCTCCTCCTACTCCCCTCTAATCTCCTCCTCTTCCTTCCCTCTAATTTCCTCCTCCTCCTCAGGAGCTCCTCGATAGCGGCACTTAGAGGTGTCCATGTAGCTCATTGTGTGATTCTTCTATTGTGCAAAGTACTCATGAAAATTATGCTATCTGAACTTCCCTCCTCTTCTTGCTTCTCCATCAGCATCTATGTGATCTCCTCCTCCCATCGCCACCTACTTCTCCTGTTCATCTTTCCATCTCCTCCTCTCTTATCCTCTCCTCTCATATCTCCCCCTCCTCCTGTCATCTCCTCCTGTCATCTCCCCCCTGTCATCTCCTCCTGTCATCTCCTCTACTTCTCCTCCTTTCTCCTTCTCCCATCTCATCCAACTTCTCCTGTTCATCCTCCCATCTCCTCCAATCTCCTGTCATCTCCTCCTGTCATCTCCTCCTGTCAGCTCCTCCTGTCATCTCCTCCTCTCAGCTCCTCCTGTCATCTCCTCCTCTCAGCTCCTCCTCTCAGCTCCTCCTCTCAGCTCCTCCTCCTCCTCCTCCTCCTCCTCCTCCTCCTCCTCCTCCTCCGGCAGCTGGGTGGCCAAGTGGCTTAGGTGCCCGCCTGCTCCGCTGAAGGTCTTTGCCTGCATGGGTTCGAACCCCGGGTGGGGAACCCAAATTTTCAGTGAACCTTCATGAGCAAAATCTCAGCTGGATGTCGTACGGATGAGACGTTAAATTGGCGGCCCCTTGTATCAGTGTCTATGCTGGGCAAGTAAAAGATCCCTCACATGGGGTAAATGTGTAACATGTTGAGGACTCCCACTCTCTCTCCCATCTCATCAATCAACCCTCGTGAGCGCCCAGAACTGGGCTTAGAGGGCTGCACTTACCATATCTATCTATCTATCTATCCTCCTCCTCCTGCTTCCTACTCTTCCTCCTCCTCACCTACAGACATATATGTGATCTCCTCCTCCCATCACCTCCTACTTCTCCTCCTGGTTCTCCGCCCATCTCCTCCTCCCATCTCCTCCTCCCATCTTCTCCTCCTCCTGCTCCTCCTCCTCCACAGACATCTATGTGATATCCTCCTCCCATCTCCATCTACTTCTCCTCTGACCATCTCCTCCTTCTCCTTCTCCCATCACCTCATTATAATTATCATCCTCCCATCTTTCCCTTCCAATCCATCTCCCATCTCCTCGACATCCATCTCATCTTCTGTCTCCTTCTCTTCCTTCTTTCTACCCCCTCCCATCTCCTCCTCCCATCTCCTCCTCCCATCTCCTCCTCCCGTCTCCTCCTTCCATCTCCTCCTCCCATCTCCTCTCCCATCTCCTCCCATCTCCTCCTCTCATCTCCTTCTCCATTCTCCTCCTCCTGCTCCTCAATAGGCAATCATTGGACACCTACATTGTATTAAAGACCATGGACTACAATTGGCAACAAGCACATATAATGGCACAGCATCGCCCATGCCCCGCATGTTTTATCCTATGTTTATCCTATCCGTTAGCCAGTTTATCCCGTTCGTTTATCCTATCCATTTATCCTCTCCGTTTATCATAGCTGTTTATCCTATCCGTTTATCCTATCCGTGTATCCTACCCGTTATCCTGTTTATCCCGTTTATCCGATCCATTTATCCTATCTATTTATCCTATCTGTTTATCCTATCCGTTTATCCTATCCATTTATCCAGTACCCCATAAGCACTGGTTCATCCCATTTATCCTGTTTATCTTATCTATTTATCCTATTTGTTTATCCTATCTATTTATCCTATCAGTTTATCCTGTCAGTTTATCCTATCCGTTTATCCTATCCATTTATCCTATCCATTACCCTATCCGTTGACCCTATCCGTTTAACATATCCATTTATCCTATCCGTTATCCCGTTTATCCCATTTATCCCATTTATCCTATCCGTTTATCCTACCCATATATCCTATCCGTTTATCCTATCTGTTTATCCTATACATTCATCCTATCCGTTTATCCTATCCGTTTATCCCATCCGTTTATCCTATCCATTTATCCCATCCGTTTATCCTATCGCTTTATCCCATCCGTTATCCTGTTTATCCCGTTTATCCTATCCATTAATCCTATCTGTTATTCTATCCGTTTATCCTATCCGTTTATCCAGTACCCCATAAGCATTGGTTCATCCCATTTAGCCTGTTTATCCTATCTGTTTATCCTATCTGTTTATCCTATCCGTTTATCCTATCTGTTTATCCTATCCGTTTATCCTATCTGTTATCCTATCCGTTTATCCTATCTGTTATCCTATCCGTTTATCCTATCCGTTTAACATATACGTTTATCCTATCCGTTTATCCTACCCATTTATCCTACCCGTTATCCTATCCATTTATCCTATCCGTTTATCTTATCCGTTTATCCTATCCGTTTATCCTATCCGTTTATCCAGTACCCCATAAGCACTGGTTCATACCGTTTATCCTGTTTATCTTATCTATTTATCCTATTTGTTTATCCTATCTATTTATCCTATCAGTTTATCCTGTCAGTTTATCCTATCCGTTTATCCTATCCATTTATCCTATCCATTACCCTATCCGTTGACCCTATCCGTTTAACATATCCATTTATCCTATCCGTTATCCCGTTTATCCCATTTATCCCGTTTATCCTATCCGTTTATCCTACCATATATCCTATCTGTTTATCCTATCTGTTTATCCTATACATTCATCCTATCCGTTTATCCTATCCGTTTATCCCATCCGTTTATCCTATCCATTTATCCCATCCGTTTATCCTATCGCTTTATCCCATCCGTTATCCTGTTTATCCCGTTTATCCTATCCATTAATCCTATCCGTTATTCTATCCGTTTATCCTATCCGTTTATCCAGTACCCCATAAGCATTGGTTCATCCCATTTAGCCTGTTTATCCTATCTGTTTATCCTATCTGTTTATCCTATCCGTTTATCCTATCTGTTTATCCTATCCGTTTATCCTATCTGTTATCCTATCCGTTTAACATATACGTTTATCCTATCCGTTTATCCTACCCATTTATCCTACCCGTTATCCTATCCGTTTATCCTATCCGTTTATCTTATCCGTTTATCCTATCCGTTATCCCATTTATCCCGTTTATCCTATCCGTTTATCCTATCCGTTTATCTTATCCGTGTATCCTATCCATTTATCCTATCCGTTTATCCCATTTGTTTATCCCAGCCGTTTATCCAATCCGTTTATCCTATCCGTTTATCCCGTTTATCCTACCTGTTTATCCTACCTGTTTATCCTACCTGTTTATCCTATCCGTTTATCCTATCTGTTTATCCTATCCGTTTATCCTATCCGTTTATCCTATCCGTCTATCCTATCCGTCTGTCAACCTCTATCCATTAAGCCATCCGTCAATCCATTCCTCCATCTATCTATCTATCTATCCTGTCGGTTTATCCTATCCGTTTATACTATCCATCTATCCTATCTGTTTATCCCAGCCATCTATCCTATCCATCTATCCTATCTGTCTGTCAATCTGTCTATCCATCCGTGTATCTATCATTCAATCCATCCGTCAATCCATTCATTCATCTATCTATCTAAGTTTCTATTTATCCTATCCGTTTATCCTATCCGTTTATCCCATTCGTTTATCCCATTCGTTTATCCTATCCGTTTATCCCATCCGTATATCCTATCTGTTTATCCCGTTTATCCTACCTGTTTATCCCATCTGTTTATCCTATCCGTTTATCCTATCTGTTTATCCCATCCGTCTATCCTGTCCGTCTGTCAACCCATATATCCATCAATCCATCTGTCAATCCATTCATCCATCTATCTATCTATCTATCCTGTCTGTTTATCCTATCCGTTTATACTATCCATCTATCCTATCCTACTGTATATCCCAATCATCTACCCTATCTGTCTGCCAATCCGTCTATCCATGCATCTATCTATCTATCTATCTATCTATCTATCTATCTATCTATCTATCTATATGTCTATCTTTTGTTTACATGAGTGTATATTATAACCAGTATTTTATTTACATAAAACAGATTTATATAATGTATAGTAAGTTGCCCGTAGATTGGAGGGAAGAGAATAGAATAATATGAAATAGATAAAATATAAGCCTGTGCTACCTGTACAATTAGTTGGAAAGATGCATGAACTATACTGAGATGCAGGAATTGCTGAGTTTCCCAGAAATAGAATGTGGTGCAAAGGGAGGAACTGGCAAAGGACTTGCAGGTGCTGCCCTCTTGTGTAATGTATGTGAATGAGTTGCTGCTTGCAGTGGCCATTCTGTGTACTAAAACTCACCCTGTTTAAGGGAAAATGGCCACCACAATGCAGGCTTTCTGGACCTTGATAGCCTCTAAAACTGATAATAGTAAATTTTCTAATATTGAATTAAACTGAAAATACCAACCGTTGTGCACATCTACAATGGTATCAATGTGTTATGCATATGATAAGAACTTCCAGAGTGGGCTGGTTGAGGCCAGAGCATTGGTAATTTCACCCCTTCAGTAGATTTCAGCACTAAAGCATAATCGCCCTATGCATAGCATAGCATGGGCGATAATTAGCTAAGATTGCAGTTTCGAGAAAATAACTATGCAAAAAAACCTAGGCATAGAAATTTTGCAGCACTGCAGAGCTCTGTAAAATTTTCACAAACATTGCGATGTTGTCACAACTTTAATGCAATGTAGATGTGCCCTTTGGGTTCTAACTGGAGCTAGTAGAATTGATGTTTTGAAAGTCATGACTCAATTTTCAACTGACTTCTGGGTCTATTTCGGAGGGCGGGTTGGTCTAGTGGTAGCGTGCTGGGCTGCCAATTGTTGGGTCCAGGGTTCGCATCCAGCTCTTGCCGGTCACCTGGGCTTATGTTGGACGGCTGTTTCAGTCATCCTTCACCTAATTGCCTCGTCCTCCTCCTGTCCTAATTAGCCTACCAAGTGCATAAATATGAGACGTAAAGCCCCAATCATCCATCCATTCTGGGTCTATATCGACATCATAAGTCAGTTTGTTCATCTAAAAAGTATTTCATCATATGTAATATATTTTTTTAGAATATACAAGTATAGTGCAATTGATAATGGATTTGGTTGGAATTTTTTTCTCAAATTTCATGAGAGAGTTTAAACCTTTGAATACAAGAATATCTCTGAAAAATGTGAAAAATTGGCAATCTGGTGTCGTAAGTCAGTTTGTGCATCTTGAAAGGCATCTCATCATAAATGAGGTACTATTTGAACCCTCAAAAATAATATTTACCATTTTTGAATATGAGCAAGTATTATCCTTTATGATGAATTTCGTTAGAATTTTTTCTATCAAACTTTATAGCAGACTTGTAAACTCTGAACACAAGAATTTCTCCAAAAATGTCGAAAATTAATTCAGAAACAATAAGACATACATGTTGTTGGGCTGACATATCATTAGTTTGCAACTATTAGACTCCAGAAAATTATGTTAGCATTTTAAAAATCTGCAAAGCAGTGCAAGTATAGTCCAGCCTTTAAAGCTCTGAACAAAATAATGTCTGAAAAAAAGATTGAAAATTGGCATTCTGATGTCATAACCCAGTTTCTGCATCTTAAAATGTATCTCATCATAAATCAGCAACCGTTGGGACTCTAAAAAATATTTTTCGAATCTGTAAGTAAGCCCTTGATGGTAGATTTGGTTTGAAATTGTTTTCTCAAACTTCATAACAGACTTTAAAGCTCTGAACAAAAGAATATCGCCAAAGTTAAGCTAAAAATAGGCATTCTGGCGTCACAGCTCTGTACATGATGAAATATCTTGTCATAAATCTGCAACCATAGGACTCTGATAATCAAATTTTTGCATTTTTAGAATCTGAAAATACAGTCCTTGATGATTGATAGGGTTTGACATTTTCCCCAAACTTTATAGCAGACCTTAAAGCTCTGAAAACAAGAAGTTTGCCAAAAATAGGCATTCTGGGGTCATAGCTCAGTCTGTGCGTGCATGTTGAAACATATCTCGTCATAAATCTGAAACTATTAGACACTGAAAATCATCAAATTTTTGCAATTTTAGAATCTGAAAATACATTCCTTGATGATTGATAGGGTTTGACATTTTTTTTTGCAAACTTTATAGCAGACTTTAAAGCTCTGAAAACAAGAATTTTGCCGAAAATAGGCATTCTGGCATCATAGCTCAGTCTGCCCATTTCGAAATATCTTGTCATACATCTGCACCCATTGGACTCTGAAAATCAAATTTTCTTTATTTTAGAATCTGCTAAGACAGTCCTTGATGATTGATAGTGTCTGACTTTTTTTTTTGCAAACTTTATATCAGACTTTAAAGCTCTGAAAACAAGTTTGTCTCAAAAAAATGTCGAAAATTGGCATTCTGACGTCATAATAGAGGTTGTGCATGTTGAAATCTATCTCATCATAGATCAGTTACTATTGGACTTTGAAAACTTTTTTTTACATTTTAGGATCTGTTAATGTAGTTCTTGATGATAGGCTAGGTTTGACTTTTTTACTGAAACTTTATAGCAGACTTTAAAGCTCTGAAAACAAGAATTTTGCCGAAAATAGGCATTCTGGCGTCATAGCTCAGTCTGCCCATTTCGAATATCTTGTCATACATCTGTAACCATTGGACTCTAAAAATAAAATTTTCACATTTTTAGAATCTGAAAATACAGTCCTTGATGATTGATTGGGTTTGACATTTTTTTCGCAAACTTTATAGCAGACTTTAAAGCTCTGAAAACAAGAATTTTCTTGAAAATAGGCATTCGTTTATTATAGCTGAGTCTGTGCGTATTGAAACATATCTCGTCATAAATCTGCAAATAATGGAGTCTCAAAATATAATTTTTACATTTTTAGAATCTGCAAAGACAGTCCTTGATGATTGATTGGGTTTGAACTATTTTTTTTTCAAACTTTATAGCAGACTTTAAAGCTCTGAAAGCAAGTTTGTCTCAAAAAAAGGTCGAAAATTGGCATTCTGACGTCATAACAGAGTTTGTGCATGTTGAAATGTATCTCATCATAGATCAGTTTCTATTGGACTCTGAAAACTTTTTTTTACATTTTTAGAATCTGTTAATATAGTCCTTGATGATAGGCTAGGTTTGACATTTTTTACTGAAACTTTATAGCAGACTTCTAACCTCTGAAAAAAAAGTTTGTCAAAAAAAATAAGCTAAATCAAAGTTTACTCGCTGAATGCACAAAAGCTTCTATAGAATGGAAAATTGTAATCAGCCTATGTGCTGGGAAATATTGTTTCCTCCATGATGCTTTTTTCAATTCGCAAATTGGATGAAAATTAAGGTCTGTAGGCCAGTTTTTGTCTTGAAAACCATGCAGTTGCCTATAGCAAGCAACTTGTAAACAAACTCTCTGCTGGTATCATCGCTCACAGTGCCGCCTGGTGGATTGGTGGCGTTACAACCCCATTACAGGCTGAGTCCCCATCCATGGAAACATTCAAATGTCAAAATGAATGCCATGATGAGATTAGCGATATTCTAGCTTTGCGTCAACTTCTTAAAAAACTTCCAAGCCACCAATGCCCAGCCAGTCACCCAGTTAGGAAGGGGATATTAATTGATGGCAGATTTTTCTAAGTATGGGAAAGTGGTAACTACCAACCAAGCTATGTAAGCTCCTTTTATTACTGTAATTTATTTATTAGATATAGATTATATAAATGCTTTAAAGTGTTTTATTACAGTTTCTTGTGCGTAGTGAAGTTCCATAACGAAAAATACAAGCAACTTCATGTCAAAAAGCCCAGCATTACTACAAGCCTGCACACATGCTATTTGTACTCATATGTACATAAGACAAGGTGTGATGTCAATTTGCCATCACTTGAACAAGAAAGTGATGTATGTTTGATCTTTTGCTCGCACATAAACTTTAAACATTACATAAACGAAATGACAAAGAAAGCATAGTAAACTAGTCATGTACTAATCGCTAAACGATGAGTGTTGCGCTGCGCAGCAAAGGCAGCGGGGATATGAGGAGTAATCAATAAAATGTTTTTATCAGTGTAACTGATGCTTCATTAGTCTGCTTTTGCAGGGTTACCACCTTGAAAAGTAGGTCTTGGAAAATCCTTAAAAATTGCGAAAAAATCACATAGTCCTGGAATCCTGATGATCTGCAGAAATGATTGAACATCAACTTTGAGGTGTCCGTCTTCTGTGTTTTCAAAGAAATAGTTTCAACCAGACATTACATATGTAATTTTGTATGTAGCTCTATAATTTGATAATGGGCTGTACTGCAGACGACAGCCCCTGAAGCAACGTCGACTACGAGCTGCTCAACAAGCTTCATCATAAGAAACTGATGGCACCTGGCCCGAGGGCGACTCCGGTTATCCATCCATCTTCAACGTGTTTGTAGAAATTGTATTTGATTCTTTTTTTTTCAACCTGCAGTGCATAGCAGGTACACTCTAAAAAAATTCAGAAACCAAATTTCAATGCAAAACCAACATGGATTTTTAAAAAAATCCATGTCGGTTTTTTGCATTGAAATTTGGTTTTTCAAAAAACCATTTTGAATCTAAAAAACCAATTTTGTCCCGAAATTTTTTAGAGTGTATAGTGTATACATGATTTAAGCTGGCCTTAGACCATCACAAAGTCTGTCTGTTCTTTGCTTCCCGCGAGTTCTAAATAGCCCACTCTGGTGCTGATGAGACGTAAAACTCAAACAGCTTCCTGCGAGTAATCGCAGTCCACCATCATTGACATGGACTGACAAACAACATGCACTTTTACCTTGTCGACCTTCATAACCAAACAGGGTTACAAGGTGTAAATAACCCAACTCACCTGGACAACGTCGTTGATTCAAAATACAAATCTGGTTCTGGGTCTGAGCATGCAGAATTATGAGGCGATTAAGAAATGGATTGATCATCCGTAGAATCGTGAGAAGAGGAATGAGGAGATGCAGATTGATTCAAAAGTTACAAATCTCAGGTCAGAAGAAACGTGTAAAGGAGAGTTGACATGTGCAGATTTAGAAAAGAAAAGGTCAGATTGTGTGCGGTGTTTGGGAATGATGAACCTGTAGAGGGAAAGACTTTGTCCTCATGTCCTATCTAGAGATGTGGATCTCTGATGACGTCACGTCATGTTTACTAAAAATATCCAAGCTATGAATAGATTCCAGGCCTCAATCGAGTTGATGTGACATTACCATTTTGAAAAACAAAGTTCAACCATGTCAACTGACGCGATGTAGGTAAATCCGTAATCCATGACTTCAGGATATTATCACCTGGTTGGCTTTGAATATCACTGCTGGGTAATTCCGTGTCAATTCAACAAATGGCTCCCACTCGACTGATTCAGAAATCAGAATGCCTTGAAAATTTACCAGGATGAAGGTTTCTCACATGAAAGCACAAATCCCAAGTAATACAGTAATATCTTGAATAGTTTTTCTGAAAATATCTTGAATAGTTTTTCTGAAATTTTTTAAGTCCAGAAATTTGAAGGCATGCAACTCAATCAGTGTTTTTAATGTAGCCCAGGTGTAATAATGAATTTTTTCAGCCACCTCAATGCATTTGCCCCCATTCCATAGGTTATTGAAATCAGAAAATTGCAGTTTATTCACATTTTTGTCCCCAAATTTCTCAGTCAATATAACAAGTACAAGTAAAGTGGAGATTTAATATCATGGTTGAAGAATCTTTGCTATGACTTCCAAACATGTGCACAGTATCAAGCCAACCACACAAATATTCTTGGAGAAATATAGTCTGAAAATGTGTAAAATTGGTCAACTTCTGACCAAATTTTACAAGGTATAGTAGCCTATACCAAAAAAATGAATACACCGACCTAAAGAATGACATCACATGTGTTCACAGAAAAATTTTTAATTTTGCTCACTAAGCAGATTTACTGGTACATTTTTTTTATACATTTCAGATAATGCCCATTTAATACAAATTACAAAAACAAAAAAAGTATAAAAGTCTATGTAGATAAAACGCCAAAAGATAGCAACTTGGAATTTTTTCTATGAACGCATGTGATGTTGTTCTTTAGGTCAGTGTATGCATTTTTTTGGTATAGGCTACTATACCTTGTAAAATTTGGTCAGAAGTTGACCAATTTTACGCATTTTCAGTTTTTCAGACTATATTTCTCCCAAGAATATTTGTGTGGTCGGCTTGATACTGTACACATGTATAGAAATCATAGCAAAGATTCTTCAACCATGATATTAAGTCTCCATTTGTTATATTGACTGAGAAATTTTGGGACAAAAATGTGAATAAACTGCAATTTTCTGATTTTTTCAATAACCTATGGAATGGGGGCAAATGCATCGAGGTAGCTGAAACAATGCATTATAACACCTGGGCTACATTAAAAACATGTTGTCTCATTGCAAGTCTCGAGGTTTTACATTGATTGAGTTTACATGCCTTCAAATTTCTGGACTTTTTTCTGAGAAACTATTCAAGATATCACTGTATTACTTGGGATTTGTGCTTCTAGGTGAGAAACCTTCATTCTGGCAAATTTTCAAAGCATTCTGAGTCGGTCGAGTGGGAAGATTTTCTGAAATTTGATGAAATGACACGGAATTACCCTGCTTACAGTCAACATTTCAGGGCCTGTGATATTGTAAAAAATACCACCCTTCAAGGGGGATACTTTTTAACTATAGTTATGACATCACCAGCATTTCAGCTGCCTGATGTCATCACAAACCAAACTATGGCCAAAACAACGGGATTGTGACTTCATATATTTTTGTAATGGCAGGAAATAGTCTCTTTATAATAAGAATTTGAGGCAAAACCAGGTGATAAAAGCAAAACAACCACGCGTCAGGGCACTTCGTACAGTATCACTCGCTGTTGTGTGTATTAATATCACTCTCTCCAAATCAATACGGGAGCAGAACAATCAATCCGCACAATTTAGCAATCACCGTTATTCACACTGTAAATACGTAAACCCCCGCACGTATGTCTCTTGTAATCAAGTTGCATACGCACCCGCGTGGGAGTACTTTGGGATCAAATATAATTCCCTAAGTCCCACTTTTGTAAGTCACTCCGGGGTTAGGTATAAGTCACAAATGATAAGTCACCCATTGTGACTTCTTTATAACCCAAGTGTATGTCACCCTTGGGTCAGGACTAAGTACCACTTGATAAGTCACACTTGATAACTTCTGCGTCTCCAGGTTCTAAAGCCAAGTCAGAGGCCTGAGCGTCCTCTGGTAGATCTGTTGGTGCATCTTCTGATGAAGGGTCATGTATAAATTTTTACAATTTCCAAGCATGCCTTGTTCTTGCAACCATGAAACAATCTCTTTTTGATACCAAATTTTTAAAACTTATGTCTGAAAGATTTGCAGATGATTTCATATTTTGTTGACTCTGAGACTGAATGTGATTTTTTGTCTAGGACATGTACCTACCCTGGATTTAGGAAGGCCACTGCCTTTTCTCTTCAGACTCTTGTATCGTTTGCATCACATGCTTGACAGTAGCTAGTGAATGAACCTGATCTCGCATGAGTGGAGGAAGTGCAGCAATAGTGATTTCTTGTTGTGGACACCTCTTCATTGAAGCATATGGTGTGCTGACCAAGTCAGGTTGCTTTGTTCAATATCCTCAGATTGCTCAGACAATGACTTGGTCATTTCAAGGCAATTGTACTTCAATTCTAACTGCATCCTCAGTGCTTCTGCATTTCCCTGAAGATTATGGACAGGACAAATTGGAGGCAAGGGATTTTTTGTCTTGAAGAATGCAGGTTTGATAATGGTGAAGCTATCGGGTAATTCAGGAATGCCTTGAACGTTTTGGGGTCGAAAAGACAGGAGGCTAACGCTCCTCACCTTTGTCGTTGGTGGGATGTTGGAATATCGAAATGCTGGTGCCATGGAATGAGGTTTAAGCTGCCGGGTTGTGGTCTATGTAAGACTATGTTGTACAAACATTTTAAAGCCAATGACATCACACGACCAAGTTGAAAGTTAATTTTGAAACTGTTTGCCTCTAATCGACAAATAGCAGTTATTAATTTAAAAATTAAAACATCTCAGTTAAAAAGACTTTTATCTGGTACATCTTGGAAGCCTTTTGGTCACTATCATATTGATGATTCTTGGTTTTTTCATTGTTAGTCTGGTACAGAAATAACATCCATCCCTTCGTCATCTGTGGTAAGGGCGAAATCTGTGACTTTCAGTTTTCGAATGTTCTTTCTTCCTCTGCGCCCGAAGTGTAGCATAATATTTACAAACACTTGTTGCAATATACATGGACTCAATAGTTTTCGGACGGTTTTCCATAAAGTACTGCCTCATCTTTCTCAAATCTCCAACAGAAGTAGGCCACTGCACCTTTATTACTTTCCTTTGGGACTTTCTTCAGCATTTGTAACATTGTGTTTGCTTATTAAAAGCACTTCAGCAGAGCCTTCAGTGATTGAGTTTCCCGCCCTCTAAGCCCTGGCCAATAGCAATGCAGAAGCATGAGACGCAAATGAGTGGGGCGCTGTGACGGACGGTGTGACGCGCATGCGCAGAACTTTGCGTAAGTAGCGATGTTATTTAAAATGACTCCCGAGATAAACAGGGTCGCCGTAGGTAGCGATGTTATTTAAAATGACTCCCGAGATAAACAGGGTCGCCGTAGGTAGAGTTTTTGTCGTACAGGTCTGGTACATCACTTTTCTGAAACCAGAACATCCCAGAAACACGGTGCAGTTTCTGAACGTTCCTAAGCATTGATGTGGTAGGCGAGCACATGGTTTCTTATTCTTGATTATATTATTGAAATACTCTACCTCGGAGGTTGCTATTTTTTTTCTTCATTTCACCGTTTTCCTTTTTCAGGTTCCTGCTTTAATCATCCTTCTCTCGGTTTTCCTGTTTGTATCCGTTGATCAGAGTTATCATTCTTTTGTTTTCTTGCTCCATGTTAAATTGTTGTGCTTTTACCAATGAGCTAAAGTTGGTTGTTTCTTGTAGCCTTTTTTCATCAGCGATACTGTTGAATGGCTTACTACCTGAAAATGTGCGAAAATCAATGGCACTGGATATTAAGTCACACTTGATAAGTCACACTTGATAAGTCACAGAGGGTTTATGACTCAGTACCAACTTAAAATAAATTCAAGTACCAACTTAAAATAAATATAAGTACCAATTTATCATTCAAGTTTGTGAATTAATCAAGTTATCAAATGAAGTTAGCCTTTGTCAATTTTCTCTATAGAGTCAAATGACCCTCCATGCTGAGGAGTCTGGTTTTGTGAGACTTAACTCATCGTGAGTAACTTCTTACACAACCTTTGCAAATGTTTTTTTAGCAGCTTTCAAAGTTTTAAGCAGCTTACGAAAGCCCATCTCGTAGCGGCCTACTATCAGGCACTGGATGGCCTTCATACGCTTGCCGTCCCCTTTTTCGCGATCATGCTTTTTTCAAAATTCTTTTTTTTCCTCCGTCTGTCACTTTCTTCTCGCTTTTGCATAAGAGTGGTCCCCTGCATCTCCTCCCTTCCGCTTTCTTTTTGTTTCTGGCATATTCCAATAGATCTGAAAACTGTGATTACCAGCACCTGTCACAACCTGCTGAAAACAAATTCGCGGTTCAAAATGCACCTAGCAACCACATGAGGTGCTGACTTGGGATACTGCTTTTTTTTAAGCTAAGGCTTTATTGAACAGGATCCTACATAGTGTCATTGATTTCCAGAAAAAGACTTTTCATAATTTATTCCATTAATTTCACACTTTGTTGGATATATGTTATGATTTTATTTCAAAAGATATTCCATACTCTCTCATTACATTTTATAATCCGGTTGTGGTGTTTGTTCACCAGGTCAAGCTCAACAATTTTTACTTTCTCGGCTCCTGGTGTTAGCGACGCGGCCGAATGTTAATTCCTCTCTTAATGTTGGAATCGCGGTCCCACCCTGACATGCGCCTATGGCAACAAAATAAAGGTGCCTTGATACAGACCTTCCATATGTGCTATCTCAGAGTACAAATGATTGCAGGCATCACAGACCAATCAAGCCCAGGTACATAACTCTTATTTTAAAAAACATTTTGGTAGGTATTAATTTTTCCTTTTGCCATGGTTTTGCTAGGTGATGCATCTCAAAGTATGTCTCTAAATAGCCCAATCGGGTGCTAATGAAACACAAGACACCAACTCACTCACTTTCCCAATTTTTGCCTTCAGCAAGCAAAGTTATCACTTTGGTCAAAAGTTGTCCGTCCTCAATTGGATTGTACAGGGGGGGGGCACTTTTTTATATTTATTGAATTTTATGGAATGCTTTTTTTTCATATGCACATACTCCAAATTTCCTTCAACGATCCTACGGGTTCATATTTTCTGAGGGGCCTATCTCAACAGCATTGCTCAATTAATCCAATTGCTGCTTCATTATGCATGACAAAGGATTGGACACTAGGACCAGGTGGTCAAATCCTGGTTCCTTCGCCTTCATCACCTCCGGAAGCAAGGAAAAAAACAAGGGTCTTCCATAGCTCGTACGTGCTGTGTCCTCCTCCTGTCCTAATTAGCGTACCAAGTGCATAAGTACAGGACTTAAAGCCCCATCCATCCATCCATAGCTCGTAGGCAACAGGGCAATGGTGTCCTCGCCGGAACACACAGCATGCAATGCCAAAATCTGGTCGGGTTTGAGACAAGTTTCTTCTCTTCCATACTTCACGTTAAACCTGGCTAAGGCGAGCTTTTCCAAGGTCCGATAGGGGTTCAAGGTCAAACCTCCTATTACGCTACAGCTGCATGTCATGTGTTGGGCTCCCTGCTCTGGCATTCGGCTGTCTATATGCGCCCCCAAGTCTGTGTCCCTGTCTGTTCTTACGTAGCTGGAACAAAATAAAAGAGATGAGTGAAAGCGCCATAGTTTCTTGTAACACACTCTAAAAAAAAACAGCCTCCAAAAAACCAAATTTGGTTTTTGAGCTTGTCCCGCATATTAAACCAACTAGGGTTTGTGGAAATACCAAATTGTTTGGTTTTAACAAAAACCAAATAAAACTGGTTTCATTTGGTTTTAACAAAAACCAAATAAAACTGGTTTCTTCATAAACCAAACAGATAGGGGGCTGTTTGGATATCTGAGATATTAGTAGTGGTAGTATGTAATCTCATATATAATTGGTCCATGGCTGGCCTGATTAGCCTATCAAGTGCGGATGCATGGATCGATGATTGAGGCTTTATGTCAAGGATTTATGCACTTGGTAGGCTGAGTAGGACAGTAGGACACAGAAATCAGGCATTGCATGATTGAAACAGCTGTCCAACATAGGCTGTATTCATTGGGGGGGGGGGGATTTCACTTTTTTATCTGTGGGGAGGAGGGATATCTATGGGGGAGGTACTTTGATTCTTGTTTAGATCTGCAAAGAGAAAAGACTAATTGTGACAATGAAAACAGAATAGTTAGGCCTATAGAGTATAATAAAGAAACACAGGGCAGAGAGAGTGATGCTACACACCCGGCAAGCACTGGAGATAGCTATAAAATCAGTAGACTTTTCTTCCTTGTTTTACAAAGCAGTCTACAGTCCATTTACGGACTACGAAGATAACAAAATGTACTTACCTCACAAAGAAATGCCACTGCAAAGCTATAATACCAATGGGATATTCCAAGATCAGTTACCTGTGATTGTCTGAAGTTTGGTCTTGAATTATTCTCATGTTGGAGTTGTTGGGTGTAATGATACTTCTACGAAATGTTTAGCCTACCTACTCTTCCACATGTTAAAAGATATTCATTTATGATTTCTTGCAAATGGTGTATGTAGAATTTTGTAACACTATCATCTAATCAACATGCCAGAGCATCAAGCATTGTCTTCATAACTTCAAAGTTACAAAGTAAATTTTAAAAAGTATAGTTATAGATGGCGCTACTCGGCTCACCATGGCTCATTCATGATTCTTTGACAAACATGAGACTCAATCTACTTTTTAAGTCAACTGTGATATATGTAAGCTGGGATAGAGCCACACTTGGAGATAATGCACTGTTGGTTTGTTACAGCTTAGTTATGCTTTCAGTGTTGATAGGTGCAATGATTCCCTGCTGTATATTCATTAATCACTTGTTCCTTGTTAAATTTTAAGTTCTGTTTGCCAAATGCATGCCAGTATAGATGGCGTCATGTGTGGTACAGAAGGAGGCTTTGCTCTCTGGGGACCTGATCTGTCTCAGCAAGCACAGTATCAAGGTTGTCTATGAGGTCCAGGAAGTTCCCTATACATCGAAACTAGTACTAGGTTATTAAATATCACTAGATAAATGAAAACCCATTATCTCTAAGCAAATTATTTATGTATGGTAATCTGGTTGATCATCAACAAATTTTGTCATATTGACACATGGACCAATATTTATCATGGCATGAAAAACACTAATACCAGGGTAGACTCATTCCAACAAGAGGCCTTGGTTTTTTGAAAAACCATTTTACCTGAGGAGAAGACCAATTCCAAAGACAAAAACCAAAAATGACCTGATAAACCAAATTTCAATGCAAAAACCACCACGGTTGTCTCATAAAACCACTTGAAATTTTTATAAACCGCTTTTGTCCTAAATTTTTTAGAGTGCATATGTATTTTTAAGTAAAATTTGTACAGCTAGGGAATCAGAAGTGCAAACTCTTCTCAATAGGTAAGCACCCTATTATAAGCATGCTGTAAGGGGGATTGACCTTACAGTTTCTTCCAAACAACACAGGCGGGTTACTTAACCAATACAGCAGGTGAAAGCAAATTGATAACTTTTTTAGTATAATTTTCGCATAGAAGTACCTTGATGCACACTAGGACTGTTGAGAGTGAGTAAAACCACGAGACACAGCGTCACAGAGAGCACTATCCCCATCATCGAGCTGTGCGACAATGAGTGCTGTACCAACATGGCTGGGTGTGTTGTACGACGGAGGTCTGTGGACGACATGTGACTGGTCAAGTCATCAACTGTTGTGGGTTCTGGCATAGTGACGATGGTGTTTCTCTTTCGCCTCATCGGGGGACAAGATGTCCTTTTTCCACTCCGGGGCACCTTGTCAGTGGTGGAGGCTGGTGTGACTATGGTGGACGACCACTCAAAGGGAGGTCGAGTCGTTGATTCAACAATGGGGACATTTGCGATAATGCGTCTCCCTCAACAGGTGTGATTGTGAAATGATACATTGATGGGTGTACAGACCGGATGTGTCAGATACAGTAGTCCTCGGTGTCGGTGATTGCCTAGTCTTGTTTTTCTTAATCAGTAAGAATGTCTATGAAAAAAGGGTTGTGGAACCGTGTTAATTCACCAACAAATTGTTAGTCTCGTAGAAAATCGATATACGACACCTCAACATCCAAATTCTAAAATGGGTAAAAAGAAATAGACTTACCATACAAGAACTGGGCTCAGTCTGAACCAAAACGTTAAACCTGTTAATGATGGTGGTAGGACAGCCATATGGAAAGCCAATAGTAACTGTTATTCTGTCGAGACCTCTGCAGGCTGGCAGATCGACAATTCCACCACGTGTTATAACTGTCAAATCCCCAAAGAGGCAGGTTGCCCCCTCGACCTCAAGATACGCCCCAGTACAGACGCCTTTAAAGCAAGATCCATAGGCCGAACGCCTGCGTACAGGTGTGATGCATAGCAATAATAAAAGGAAGAATATCTAAACCTAAATCATAATTCCTTGCATCGTGTCTACAGTGTGCTCAGTACGTCTACGTGTCCAACTCTGTCTACTTTCAACACAAACCAGAAAACATAATTACGTATTTGCACCAAACACAAACATATTACAAAATATGAGGAAAAATTACAAAGACATATAAAATTCTAGCCTGCCTCAATATAGCCCATTAAGGTGCTGCAGAGGCGTAAAACACACACACACTATCAACTTTCAAACATGAAGTAAGATGTAACAGAGTTTTGTTTCTCACGGTTTTTAACTGATCACGAAGGCTTTCTCACCAAAACAAGATTAAGAAAGGCATTTTTTTCATACAGCTCGAATGGTAGGACCAAAACTGACAAAAGCAGTGCTACACGGTGTCAGAGGGCTCTCATACCCTCCACACAACTAAATTTATTTTGAGAAAGATAGCTACTACCCATCGTAGTTTTAATATACTGTAAAACTAAAAGAGACACAGAAACCTTTTAAAATTATTTCTTCCAAAAAGATAAGTCCTATATTTTTTAGGGAGTTTCACTCACTGTCTTTTGCTTCCTTCTCCAAACACATGTGCACACACGGCAAGAGTGGCTCCATTCGCAAACAAGAGCAGGTAAGCTGCCTCCATATCCCCCATGCCATACACATTTACCTATACCCACCAGAATTCCAATTTAGTTATGCCAAATATTTCCACCAGGGCCACAATTGTGCATACATGTAAGGATGTGGAGACACCTGGGGGTGGAGTTTGCTTTTAAAAATAACATGGCTGCAGACCAAAAGCACAGCAAAAAGTATTTGGGATGTGGAAATGGTTATGATAATTATTGATTTATGGTCAGATTTGACAAGTTTAGGGGGGTCTTTGAATGTTGGGAAAGGATGAGCATTGTGCATGGTGTGGTGTTTGAGATATTTGATGGATGCCATGCATGGATACTAAAAGTACAATCCCCCATAGCATAGCATGGGGGATAATTAACTCAACACATTGGCCAGACTCGAATTGAGTGGAGGGGTGGGGATGGATGGCTTTTTGGCTAGGCAGGGTCCCCACCGGACAGGGAAAACAGGGGAAATGGTGAAAACTCAGGGAATTTGAAATTTGACCTGAAATTCAGGGAAAACACAGGGAATTTGGTTTTTCATGTGGTAATGCGTGAAAAAAGCCCTCTATTTTTGAAGCATAAATCCGTAAAGGTCATTGTTTTTGGTTTCCAATTAGCGACGATATTGCCGCGATAACACAACGCTAAGCCCGAATAAGGTCAGGGAAAATGTCCGGTGAAACAGGGAAAATTCAGGGAAAATACTGGGAATTTGCTCGCCAAATTTCAGTGGGTACCCTGCAAAAACATCTGTAAAGTTATCGGACAAAAAATAGTGGACAAATGTAGGAATATCTACTGTAGGCATCACACAAGTGTGTATCTTCACCACAGCATTGCATGTAAGTTGCATTTGACATCCGAGGAAATAATATATTTTGATAGAAGTATTTATTTAAAATCATCAAACAAAATCTGTGTAAGTGGCCTAATGGCTTAGATGATCAATTCCAAGTTCTATTACAATATTTCTGTTCATATTGAAATTTAAGCAGCAATTTATGGTATTCTGACGATTTTTAAGGGATTTGTTTATCTGTTTTTGTTAATCGTTAAGATTATTTCATGTAAGCTTGTGGTTACATACTTCATTTGTTCAGTTATAGCATGCCTTTCTGCAATTAACATAGTATTAAATTAATAGTCAACAGATTCTCTCCCACGGTCACACAATTAATATTGTTTATCTGTGCACGCTGTAACTGAACAATTGGATTTTGAAAGTAAGCAACCATTAGATTCCATGAAATAATCTTAACAATTGGCAAAAACAGGTAAACAAAGCACCAAAAATTCTTCAGAAGACCATTAAAATTGCTACCTACATTTCAATACGGTCAGAAACATTGTAATAAAACTTGGAATTGATCATCTAAGCCATAAGACCACTTGCATAGATTTTTTCTTGTTGATTTGAAAAAATACTTCTATCAAAATATATTATTTCCTCGCATGTCAAATGCAACTTACATGCAATGCAATGGTGAAGATGCACACTTGTGTGATGCCTACAGTAGATATTCCTACATTTGTCCACTATTTGTTGTCCGATAACTTTACAGATGTTTTTGTGAGTCCCACTTGAAAAACATGAACTAGTGAAAGGCTTAAAATCTCGATTTATATCACTAATGAATTTAAAAGGCATTTTCTCTCACCGTGGTGGTTTTTTTTAGTTAAAGAAATAATAAAGCCAAAATGGCCTTGTTTATATTTGATTTGGCACATTTTATGATTTGGCGAGTTTGCAACACCCCTAAATGTTGGAAATGATGTTCAAGGACACTGTGGCAAATTCAAAGAGGATAGAGTCGCTGAGTTCTTTTCTAAGTTCATAACACCAATTTTAATTTTTACCAGTGTGAAAAAAAAAGGTTGTAGAGTCATTGGAAGTGTGATGAGCAGTGTGAAAGAGAGCTGATATAACGGTTGTACATTCGCAACACTGACTGCCGCTCTCTCAGTCTTGTCCGTTCTGTCGGTGTGTCTGTCCGTCTGTCTACACCGCGTTCCCAATTATTATGCAACTATGCTTTTTTGCATTATCTCAAAAAGAAATAACACTATTTGAATATCCTTTTCACATAATGATAAGTGTACCATGGAGCTAATATCCTGCCAATTTTGTCCAATTCCATTGACTCAGTTGGGAGTTATGCCATATAATGATGTTTTGGGGTGTTCCCAATTATTATGCAAATTCTTGGAAAAGCATCCATGGCCACTCAAAATGACCTAAACTAATTTGAAGATGCCATCAACATATACCCCATAACACAAAAGGAAAAGTGTAACAATCATTTCAAACATAGATGCATTCATAGCCAAGAAATTCATATTATTCGCCTGCATTGAAATAGCATTGAAATGACAATTTTATTGCAATAAAAAGCCCCTGTTAGCCAGACAAAATGAAAAATCATTACCTAAGTCATTTTCCACTTTCCTTAGGTTTAGAACTCTCCTGTAAACCAATGGCAATTAAGTTGCACCACTGTATTTGAGAAATATCTTGAAATGAATTGAACACATCCAATTGCCAATGCTATTCCAATGGGAAACAGAAGTGTGAGTTTTTGATTTGGTATCATATTTGGAAAGATACCAGATTTGGTGTTTCATCGCACAGTATGACCGTCGTGTGCTGTAGACATATTCTAAGCTGGAATTTTATTGATATTAAATTTTTTAAGAGCATGGGAGGCTTCTTTATTGAGAAAAAAGTCAATTTCAATGGTTTTTCAATGCAGTTGTATTATATTGATTTCTTGGTCATGAAGGCATCCACGTTTGAAATGATGGTTCCATTTTTTATTTAGTGTTATGAGGTATATTCTAACGTCAATTCATAATGAACTTTGTTGATTTTGGGTGGCAATGGATGCTTTTCTAAGAATTTGCATAATAATTGGGAACACCCCAAAACATCATTATATGGCATAACGCCCAACTAAGTCAATGGAATTGGACAAAATTGGCAGGATATTAGCTCCATGGTACACTTATCATTATGTGAAAAGAATATTCAAATAGTGTTATTTCTTTTTGAGATAATGCAAAAAAGCATAGTTGCATAATAATTGGGAACGCAGTGTAGCTGTCTGGCTGTTTGTCCTCAGATTTTCTGTCTATCTATGCTTCGCAAAGCAGTTGCATGAAAGTAGCTTGATTCGTACATTCATGTTCCATTCATTTTCGCTGCAGGCAAGAAACTCTTGGATGTGAGAAGTGACCGGGAGGAAATGTTCAAATTCGTCATCGATAAAGCGACTGGTGAAAAATACTCTGGCACAGAAGGAGCACAGCTAACCATAAACCTACAGTCTCCAATTTTATAAACATGCAGAATATCAGCAACATCACAGGACCAAAGATATTGGACAGATTTGTAAGAGTTTTAAATAGTCATGAAAGCATGCGTATTGATCAGTCTTTTGAAATAACTTTTGGCCTTTTAAAATCCAAAACAGGGAGTGGGATCTGACTCAATATTTCAAATTTTACAGTGTAGCGTTCTTTCAGTTTTGAGAGGAGTAGCTGGGCAAGTTTTTTCCTTCTGCCTCCAGGAGTTCGTTAAATCGCTTTGTGAGGTTGCTCATAAATGTTGTTTTATTCAATACCAGAGATTGTTGCACGTCTTTCTTTGCAACATCAAATACTTCATCATAATTTATATAAATGTAAATTTTGTCTTGACACATAGTTTCATCAACATTCCTCTTTGTGTATCCTACATAACAACTTTGCTGATACGAAATTTCCTCCGCTATTGGATCAATATGAGACATTTCTCGTATTATTTTTGTGTCATTGCTTAATTGGGCAGCGTTCAGTAGCCTTTCGCCTGCTTGAAAGGTCATACACTGTGTCAGAGGCAATATATTTTTCTTTGCTTTGTCATATTTCTTTGTTTGACAGATCAAACAAAAGTCTAGATTTGCGTAACCTGCACTATGTCAAATTGATTTTTTTGTTGGTGGATCTCCATTTCCAGCATCTTTCTGTGGATTCCTCACTGCGATGACACTATATTCTTGCAATGTGTTTCTTATTTGTGTATGCTTGGTAGCATTGTCTGTGTTACATACCTTTTGGGCCTTGGTCCCAAACATCATTCAACACTTTTGAGTGTCATCATTTTTATCTTTTTTGTGGGCATATTGAAGCAGTCGACAAGTTCTCCAAAGTGTTGTCATCATCCATGCAGACTGTCATGATGGAGGACTGCCTCAAAACATGACTTTTTTTAAGCTCCTTCAATTTTCGGTGTCCATGTTGAATTTATGGTTGGAGATAATAAAAGCCAACTGCATGAAAACATTCTTTATTCTCTTGTTTCTCAGCACTGTTAATATGAATTTGTTGTTAATTGGCTAAGTCTTCCATTTCCACCAAAATTTAAAATCTTGTCAAATAGTGCAAGTTTTGTGTCCCTACCCTGTTATTAGCTTTCCTGTGTTACCATCCTTATGGCAGAGACATTTTGAAAGTTCGCTTTTTCCAGGGTGGATTTACTGGATGCAAAATCAGGGTTAAAATGAGCCATCTCTCACAGTATTAGCCGGTTATTCGCCATGGGATCAGGATTATGTGTTTATCACACCTTGGGTTAAAGCCCTTGGTTGATAAATCACATATTCCCCTTCTCGTGGTGAATAACCTGCACATATTACTGTTATGGCTGTGAGGTATGTACTCATTGTACAGTTGAGGTTTAATTTTTTTAACCTTAATTACATGCAGATAAGACAACAACATGTACAAAAACATACAGCATGTACAGTGGTCCATATCCTATTCTCAAAAGTAAATTTCGATTTGACATGTTATCTCATCACCTTGAGTGAGATTACAGCACCCTGTCAATACTTACAGATCCTTACAACTCCTTCTTGGTTGAACAATCATGTAGATTGGTGCAACACCTTGGATCACATTCCTTGCCATGCACAAGTGTACCACACCTTTGTATCAGGTGTGATATCTCAACCAATTTCAACAAGCATGAAGTGCATCTTGGAGCAACATAGCTTTGGCTAAATTTACCCCACCTGAATGCCTGTGACCTGCAGACAGCCAAGATTGCAGTTAACCAATACACTTGCCAATGTTAACAAATTGGGTTCAAACAATCTCCACCCATGACATATTCTCTGTCGATCGTGAGATGCACCAACAGGGGGTAGAGTGGCCCAGCTTCAACTCAGATGGGCTACAACAGCCTTGAGATTAGTCCGATCCATCTGGCTCTTCTACAACCTTTGGATTAGTCAGATATATCTGGCTGTTATGCAGGCTTTGGCAAGTTTGGAGTATTCAATTTTTCACTGTCTCTGGAATGCGTTTTTGGCAGTAACCTTAATTATGTGGCCATTTTGCGGCATTAGTGGTACACTGCCCTGTAGTCTCATTTTTGTAGTCATTCAACGGTTTTGGCCATCTGATTTATGTGGCCATTCTACTGTTTTGGCAGTAATCTGAATCTCATTGTCTCATTGAATATGCGCCATTCTACTGTTTTGCTAGTAATCTCATTTATGTGGCCATTCTACTGTATTGCCAGTAATCTCGTTTATGTGGCCATTCTACTGTATTGCCAGTAATCCCGTTTATGTGGCCATTCTACTGTTTTGCCATGAATCTCATTTATGTGGTCGTTCCACTGTTTTGCCAGTAATCTCATTTATGTGGTCGTTCCACTGTTTTGCCAGTAATCTCATTTATGTAGTCATTCTACTGTCTTGACAGTAATCTCATTTAGGGTAATGTTCTTTGAATCGGACACTTAGAAGGTGACACCTTGAGTCGGACACTTTTTGTTGGGCTATACTGGCTAATTTATGGCTTCCCCATCCTTATATTTGGTACCAATGCGTAGCCAAAGACCTCTTTTATCCATTCAAGAAGTATCAGCTTGATATGAAAATTTTTAAAGTGTTTTTCAAGGCTATAAAGATGGGGTTAAAAACCCGTTTTTCTCCAAATGTTTGTCATAAAATCGTGTATTTTGGTGAATTTTAGCCAGATTTGACGGATCCTTTGCTAGCCTATGGTATTGATCTGACATCAGTTTCTGTGTTATTCAATTAGAAGGAAGCTTTGCCCATTTTGTGATCAAATATGAGTTTTTTCAATTGAAGGGAAGGCTCTAAAGCACCTGTACCTTTGAGTCATGTTTTTACAACACAGCTGTCCGACTCAAAGATACCCTATGTCATTTTTTATTTCAGATATTTAACCACAAATTCAGTTCTTGCGTTGTGACTAATGTCAATTTTTTGTTAGATTTAGTAAAAACGTTTAATTTGAGGCCCTGGTTGACAATCAATAACCCTCAGACCAAGCAAGATATCACTTTTTTTAAAATGCACAGAATCAAAGTGTCCGACTCAAAGAACTTACCCTATGTGGCCGTTCCACTGTTTTGACAGTAATCTCATTTATTTGGCCATTCTTCTGTTTTGCCAGTAATCTCATTTTGGTAGTCATTCTTCTGTTTTGCCAGTAATCTCATTTATGTGGCCGTTCCACTGTTTTGGCAGTTATCTCATTTATGTGGCCATTCTACTGTTTTGGCAGTAATCTAATTTATGTAGTCATTCTACTGTTTTGGCAGTAATCTGATCAACAACTTTTCAAGAGATATGTGTAGTTAATAAATTTGTGCTCAAGTTGAATTGGTCTAATGTCCAAGCATAAGCTTCAAAGAATATCAGAAATATTGGCAAAAAAAACTTAATGATTATTTCAATGAATACTCAAGGAATGTGCCAGACAGAGCCTCGATCTATTTTTTGAGAGAAAATTGAGGGTGTGGTTTGGAAACAGCCATGTCTCGGTCTAATTTAGGAGGGTGTGGTTTGGAAGCAGCAGGGGTGATGGCCCATTGGGCTGGGTAGATCGAGGGACACCCTACCTGTGCAGATAAAAACAAGGCTAGTGAGACTCTTGGCAAGTCCTTATCTTTGCTTATGACAACTTAAGATTTGCCTAGATATTTCATATCTGTATACCTTACACAGCTGTCTTGTTATCATAATTATGCCCTGCAATGACCAGTGTTTTGCCGTACTGTTGAATAGGTATACTCCGCAGTAGGTATATTACCTGGTGTAATATAGTAGGATCGTTTTACATAGAAAATATGGATAGTTTGTGTTAACGTCATTGCTCATCATTTCCAGAGTACTATGAGATTGCAGGTGCCGCAGAGGTGTAAAACACACACACACATTCTCTCTCTGAGATTGCAATCCCAATAAATGATTATCAGGCGATTTTTTGGGACAAAATATTTAATATTTGAACAGTTCCTTGTTATTACATGCTCAAATAGCTGATGGTACTCTGTGGGATGGCTTACAGGTCTTTTTGTTTTGCTGCATGTATACCATTTTGGTATTTAAGCAGTTGCAATCAGGCAAAGACTGTTTTGAAAATTTGGTTTTATGGTCAGGCAAATGCGAGTGATTCCTCCCAGCTATTTTAGAATGTCAGTGATGTCACCACAGGTCCTGTCTTTTACATTTAGATGAGTGTTCAATTTGTCATTGAGAGGAATGTGACAACACTGGTGACGCCGTGATGATGACAACATTGATGAATATGTACATACTGTAAAATTTTAATTTCGAGCCAGCTTAAATGATGGTTTATCAAATCCTTTGAGCTAGCACAGCTTGTTGTTCTTAGTTATGGCAACGGACAGATTATTTTGTTGTCAGCTATGACAAGGGACAGATTGTCATAACTTGAGAAAACAAGCTATGTTAGCTCAAAGGAATTGTGCAACCATCTCACTCCATGATTTGAGCTGACTCAAAATTTCAAATTTGACAATGCAGGTTACTTACCGAGAGAAAGGCAATATATATGTGATTCATTCAAGCAAGGGCCTTAACCCAAGGTGTGATAAACACGTATTGCCATGCAAACATGGGAGAACAGGAGGACAGCGATAATACGAGAATTATTGCAATGAAATACTGGCTTGTGATTAGCCTACAGACGTGTCATATATATGGTTCATGTATGAATATTTG
This sequence comes from Platynereis dumerilii, assembly GCA_026936325.1. Lineage (NCBI taxonomy): Eukaryota > Metazoa > Annelida > Polychaeta > Phyllodocida > Nereididae > Platynereis > Platynereis dumerilii. The sequence continues at coordinate 25,872,550 of JAPTHN010000011.1, forward strand.
TGTACATAATTATTCTTGTATAAAACTCACACTACACAATGTGAGACATTCTTGGTTTTTGTGAACCAATCTACACAATGTGAGACATTCTTGGTTTTTATGAACCAATCATAAAAGGCAAAAAAGTTACATAGCAACTATTAGCAAGGTGGGATAGACACTCTGGATGGAAAAAGAAAGCACATTTTCGCACATTTCTTAAAATTCCTTTATGCCTAATGTTAAAATCAATTAAACTTCAATTAAATTTGGAACCTTTACAATGTACCAGTATCACCAGGTATTAAAGATAAGCACTTGAAAAGTTGTTATGCTGGTTGTGTTATTGCTCTTCACTTTTTCCAATGTTTTTGATGCCAAGTTATAAGAGACTAGTGGGAACTAGTGGGAGGGATTCTTGTTAGTATAAACATATCAACCACACTGAATTCCCATCACCACCACAGACCTACCCCTATGCAGAGATGCTGTGACGTCAGAGGCAAGCTTCTATGACGTCAGTAATATTTGGGTTCTTGGTGTAGCTTACGCCCCCTGCTGGGATGTGCTGTTTATACTGGACCCACTCTCTTCTTGTCTCTTTGACTTATTGGAAGTTTTTCCAACTCATTTTACCAGAATGCCTCCCAAATGTGGTGTTGCTCAGTGGCAGTGTTGTGGAAGGTGATGATGATTTTGCCATTGAATTGCAGTTTTTTGCTTCATGCTTGTATTTTTTTTGTACCTTTGTGTTTTTGGTGCACTTTCTTGAGTTCCCTCCAATCTAGAATCACAACTGCATGGTGACTCTTTAGAAAGAAAGCTTGGGAATTTTGGCCCCCGCAGGTCTCGGGCCTCCTCGTGGCGGTGGGTGGTAACACAAGAGTGAAGTCCTCTATCTCGTGTGGCCAACACGAGACAGTGCGCAAGCACACGTCTCCCCGACGGAAATGGGGCAACCTGTTTGCCGTGGGTTGCGACCCGTGTCGGAGGATGAAGGGGTCCTGGTAGTTGAGTTGGATGGGACTAAGTTGGTCCCCCCCATACAATACACTACTTTGGCCTGGATTTCTCCTAGACGGGAGGCTGGATTGGCCCGGTCCAGTCAATCGGCTTGTCATGTTGTCATTAGGACTTCGGTCCTATTTGGCCATGGCTGAAGGGTCAATCAAAGAAGGTTTTGACCATGTCTACATGCTGGCCATGTTTTTAAATATGATTGCAGCTGTATTTCTTACCTAGCCTTCTACGAGTATATCCCCCATGTATCCCTGGGACTAGGGTACTGGGCTCAGCCCTACCCATATTGGTCTCCCCTTGTTGGGCTCCTTGGTGGGTGGGGAGCATGGGGGATGAAACACCAAATATCCTATGGCCTATTCTCTTTCAAATTCACAGTCCAGACTAAAAAGGCAGCGGTCATCCTCGGATGACTGCATCGACCCGGAACTTCTAAATCGACCAACGACCACGCGGAAGTCAGAATACCGACACCGATACATTGTCCTAAATCCAACAAGCAAACTTTCTCCCTTTGCGATCTACAAGACAATTCTTCAAAAAGTCGGAGAACCTACAGAAACCACACAACAAAGAGATGGAACTGTCTTATTTAAAACAAGAAATGACCAACAAACACAAAGACTGCTTGAGCTGACAAGTATTGCAGGAACTCCGACTATAGTCGAGCCACATCGCACATTAAACACTTGTAAGGGGGTGGTTTTCTCCTCACTTAGCTATTTAAATTCTGACGAGGACTTACAAGAGTGGTTTGAAACCTTCACTGATGTCGTTCATTTTCATCGCATCCCGCAGAGGGATCATCGAGAACTTCTTATCTTGACCTTTTCAGACACTACTCTTCCTGAGAGTGTTGGAGTTGTATGGGAACGGTGCAAGGTACGACCTTATATTCCAAACCCAAGAAGATGTTTTAAATGTCAACGTTTCGGTCATCTGAGCAAGTGGTGCCAAAGACAAGAAGTTTGTGGACACTGTGGATCCCAGGACCACACCCAATCAAAAGATCAACCTTGCTCATCCCCTCCTCTTTGTGTTAACTGTAAGGAGGATCACCCCTCTTACAGCAAAACGTGTAAACAGTGGACAAAAGAAAAAGAAATCCTCACATTGAAGGCAACCCAAGCGATATCTTTTCCAGAGGCTCGAAGGATTGTGGAACAGCACTCAGGAATTCCAAGCTATGCGGACATGGCGGGGTATCCACAACCTCAACATCATGCAACACCCAGACGAAGGCTACAACTCGAAGAACACAGCATCAACAGATCACACAAACAACGCACAGACAACATAGAAGACACAAACAGACACTCCGGAAGAACAACTGAAACATCCACTCCACAGACAACAACCACCACACAACGGCCTACATCCCAGGCAGACCTTGAACAACCAAACCCATCAGCTGGAGCCACAGCTCCTCATGAGGTAGCAATGGACAAAGAACACACAACTACAACAGACACAAATGAGGAAAATGAAGACTCAGATGATGACAGAAGCACGACACCTGACAATGAATCCATGGAAGCAGAAGATGAAGAGGCAGAAAAGGAACAGGTTCCGGAGGTTCCACAGGAAGCAGAAAAAGAAGAAGGTCCAGAGAATCCACAGGAGGAAGAAACAGCCGAGAGTCAAGAGGAAGTAAGGGAAGACCATTCACCAGACAAGGAAGCAGAACGAAAGAAAGAAATTAACGAAAAGGAACGACAACCAGTTAACAAAGGAAAAGACAAGCCAGTACCAGAACAGATCTCTTACAGAGAATATCTTCTCCGCTTCCTTCAAGGAAGAGTACCGAATGGAGACATTCAACGACCAATGTTTGTACAAAAATACCCGAATCTGGCAGTTTCATATCTGGTACCAATGCCTAGCTTTGACAAACTGCGTGCCAAACTGACTGAGCGAACTAACCAAAGGATGCACAGTTGGCCACCAGACACCTTTGCTACCAAAAAAGAAGTACTTAATCTAGTCACTCAGCACGACTTCACAGACGATTTTTATGGAGCCATTATTGTTTTGATTCAACATGATTTTATGTTTGCTGCTATGCAAGTGATAAAAGAACAAATACACAGACAAACTAACATGAAGACAAAGACAGGAAACACAAAATAATTACCAAACACCAATCCAACTGAATTGAATTAACTCCCTTAACACAAACCAAGGATGTCTCTAAATAGCCCAACAAGGTGCTGATGAGACGTAAAGAACAAATACACACACACACACACTCTCTAAATAGCCCAACAAGGTGCTGATGAGACGTAAAGAACAAATACACACACACACACACTTAGGAATTTTGAAAGGAAAAAATTAAAGTGAACAATTGTCAGGAGAAAATTTTAAGAGATAAACAAATATTCTAATGGGAGAATTTGAGTTTTGTTGGTTTCAAGATTTTGGTTTATCACACTCTTAATTATCATGTTGAAATTTGGATAGAATTTTGTTTATTTTGGTTGAGTTAATAATTGAAACAAATTTTAATGGAAAATGAATTTTTTGATCTTCATGATCATTGTGATTTACATACTTTTTGTTTAAAAACCTTATTTTGATCAATAACCTTATTTGTTTAAAAACCTTATTTTGATCAATCATGCATATGCAGTTAGTAAAAAGAGTTGTACTGAACTGATAAGTCGATAAATGAATAATTGATTATAATTATAGACTGTGTCTTGTATGCTCTTAGTTGCTAACCAGCCCAGTCATCTCTGACATATTTTGCAAATTGGCAGAAAGTTAGGGTTGAGCCATTTTGGCAAGATTAATGTGACACCCAGACTGTTTTGCCCAGTCTATTTGTTGCTTGTTTTTAGCTGTTAATCTCTCCGTTAACTGGGTAATCTTCTAGTAATCCATATCATCTGGATCCAGAATTGCAGATCCCATCTTAGTTTTGTTCAACACTAATAATGAAATAAAGCAGATATATGTATCTGCATGCAATCTTGCATTTGCATGTCGAACACACCCTCAGTTTTTAGCTCGTCAAACTTCTCTGATAAGCAACGTTTTCTGCCTAATTGCTGAAAATAGGCCTGCATGTATTTCCCCATTCACAATTATGATGCTTCGTCCATCGTTTCAGCATGATATTCCAGTATGAATAAACTCATTTTGTATCATTTGACACCTCTGTCGGACAATTACAGACCAGTGTTTCACAGCAATAGAACCAATGTTCACTGTTGTACACTTTTCCTCCCAAAGTTACATGTTTGTCCCATGGTATAAGCGGATTATTCACCACCGGATCAGGAATATGTGTTTATCACAGCTTGGGCTAAAGTTCTGGCTTGGTAAATCACATATCGCCAAGAACTCCCTGGATGAATAACCTGTACAAGCGTAATCTTTTTCAGTCAACTGTTTGACTGCTTGAGTTTATTTTCCGCTGTAAAATTTCAATTTTGAGGCAGCTTAAATGATTGAGTGAGATGATTGCACACTTCCTTTGAGCTGACATAGCTTGTTGTTTTAAGTTATGATAATGGAAAGATTATCTTAGCTGAAAACAACATTTTGTGCTAGCTCAAAGGAATTGTGCAACCATCTCAATCATTTAAGCTGAATCAGTTCATCCCATTTTACAGTGCATTGTATGAGCCGGTTATTCACTATTGGATCGGGCAATATGTGTTTATCACAGCTTGGGCTAACGCTCTGGCTGGGTTAATCACATAACGCCAAGAACTCCCTGTGTGCCTAACCTGACCTAATCATACTTTTCAGTAAAGTGTCCCTACTGCTTGAGTGTATTTCAAAATAAGAGTGCCCCCCTTCCCTGCATAATATTTTCTTACCTGAAATCCTCCACCATTTGTCATGTTGTCTGAATTGTTGTGTCATCTGTTTTTCACACTTTCTCCGGTCTTTATTTATCTACTGGTATGTCATATGAATTACTAATAGCATTGGAGTAAATATAAAATTGCTTACTTCTTGCACTATGCCACCAGTGATGCTTTTTATGTTTTACTCAGTGCAGAAAGTCCATGGCTTTTAATTTGTCCTGCACCATCCTTTGGCACACTCAGATTCAGTTAATAGTTAGGTTAACAGAATATTTGGTCAGTTATAAAATTTGACCAAGAGTTAATAGGCTACGAGAAGCTATTTGAATTTCTTCAGAGTTTTGCAACCATATAAACTTTGTGAACGTTTGTATTTGCTTATTTTTTACTGGCTTTGAAATAGTCCTAAAAACATGTCAGAATTCAGTGTGCCGTTATGTTTGTCGGAAATAATTTTGATCCTCGTTCTTTGAAAAGTACGCATTCAAAAAATGGAAAGCGATATTCCATGGCTCTGGAACAAATCCACTCAGTGCCGCTGTTGGACAGTGTTGGTGTTATATGATATTTGCCAGTTATGAAAATGACTGATGAGTGATAGCCATATTTGAAGCAGTCTTTAAAATTATGTCATTTTAATTTGCATTGACCCACTAAATCCTTTGTGTCAGTTTATCAAAGGGAGTCCCAAAATTTCTTTGGTTTGTTGTTTTGAATGGATAACTGATGACATTGACAAAAGTAGTCTTCTATTTAGTTGCCAGACATTGATGATGTTTCAGAATGAAAATTTCCACTGGAGAAGGCCTGATATTAATCTTAACTGAAATTGTCAGTTTCTGCTTTATCTCTAAGTATTTTGCTACCAAAGTGTACATGTCTGTTAATTGTTTTAAATTATCAGGAAAGAAGTAATGACACATTTTGCGAGTTGGTGCTGATAGGGGGTAAAACAGGTACTCACTAACTACATTCTACGAGTTCCACATTTTTGCTGTGACACACGATGCCCGACATAATTACTGCGATAAGCGCTTTTTGATTCCTGGATCAATTATAAATAAGAAAGCTAATCCAGTGCTGTTTGATTCTAGAATCCATATAATGATGATTTTTATTTTATAGTGACAGATACAATTAATATATAGTTTATATTGAAAAATGCAAAAGCTTTAATTTTCAAACGAGTATTATGCTCTTTTAAAAAATGATTTTAAATCAATGATAATCATATTATCTCCTGTCTAGATTTCATTAAAGACACAAAAGACAACCATTCAAGTGGTACATCTTTTGTTCCTGTTGCTGGAATCTGAACACAATACCTCCCTCAAGGTTATTAAACATAGTTGAAACTGAGCCAGTCTTCAATACATGTAAATGACAGAAAGTACATATTTTTCAAGCAACCTGTTTCACTTGATCTATTTATCATCATAATGACTCCGTTGCCAAAGCCAGGCCAGACAGCCAAGCCCTTTTGCCATTCATCTTGGCCAGAAAAAGGAGAATAATGAAAAATTGTTGCTAGAATATAGTTAAAAAGTTGCAAGAAAATTGGAAAAAGTGAGAAAAAGTAAGAAGAGTTAAAAGGAAAGGGCAGATCTCTTTGTTGTCGAGAATGTGTGGAATTATGAGCTCAACATGAGTCTCCACATCCCTGCACTTCGTCAGGTTTGTCTGCACTTTCATACTTTACTGTAGAAGTTACCAGATTTCCAAGGATTTCTCAAACCTGCCTTTACAGAAGACTGAAGCAATCTGGCAGAACAATGTTTTAACGGAATTTGAAATTTTCAGCAACTTCACTCTTTCTCAAATTCTTTTTGTTTTTTTGCCTCTGTCACAAATAGTATCCTTATGTTGGGGCTGCAAATTTAATGCAACAACTTGAGAGGCTGACCAGTTAATCTTTGGGGGGGGTAGGGCTTTTGATTTTTGGTGAAAAACAAAAGTTTTAATGTTAGTTTCTCATTTTAACCTACAGTACCGTAAAGTTAAATTTATTTTGCATGCGAAAAAAAATGGTTTTGGTCTTTGCTTCACGCGCAAAAGAAGAAAAAGTTCGCCCTAGGGGTAAAATCAATACATCTCCGAGTCCCCCTGACCCCGTAACTGTCATCTAGTCGGCCCCAAAGAAATAAGTCTTCCAGAAGATGCTAACAGCCACGTTATACAGTGTCAGGATGTCTAATCAGGCCAAAGGGAGGGGCCAGGCATCCCACCCTTGCTGGGTGTGCCTTATTCTACACCACCAATGTTGGCTGTTGATGTAGCTGGATGTGAGGCTAGATTTTGAAGCACATGATTCTCTTGACGTCAGCTGGACGTCAGCTATACATTTCTGTACATTTCTGATTTTCTATCTCTTTTCATTGCTTTTTTATTATGCTTTTTTCACCCAATATATCATGTATACGTGCCAACCAGATGGCTGGTTGTAATGTTAGTTTCTCGATTGGAAACGACTCCTCTTTGCTGTTTTTTTCTCTCCTGGTGCGTTAGGCGATTGCTTCATACCTGTTCAACATCTTGTCAACTTATGTCAAGTAGCTATAGTTCACCTTAGTATCTGCTGTTTCTCTTAGTTACAAAGATGTGTCAAGGTCAGGCGAGAAGATGGATGGTGTGTAGTTCTTGATTTACGAGCTTTGCAAAAACCACGGTTGTCACTCCAAAGAAACTTCGGCTCAAGCCAGATTCCTGTTGATATCATATATTGTAAGATTTTCTCTTTGTTCCCTCTTTTTTCAATTTTCCTTTGTTACAGTATTTGAGTCACAGCATATGGCAGACGTGTGGAAACGATTTGAAAGTAAATGCAGTGTAAACTGACTGTATGACTTAAAACGAAAACCATCTTATTTCCACATGATGTACCTCTTTGATGCCTAAGGGAAGAATTGACTTCACATATCTAATGTTTTTCAGTGAATCTACACTTACATATATGCTACATATATATTATATGCCAAAGTTTGTATTCCAAGGGAACGTTTATCCTATTCGAAGTTTTGGGATAATATCTGAAGATTGCCTTGGCTTGATATGATCTCTCTATTTCATTGCAACTTTAATTGTGAGTTGAAAATGTTAAACAACATTAAGGAGACTATTTTATGCATGTTTGAGACAAATGGCTGCCACTTGTATTTGCTGTTCCCAAGACATATGTATGAGTCAAAATCTAAAAATATAATAAATTAAAACCCAAATGCAATTAATTTCCAGTGATGTAGTCGAGGCCGGGACATCTGAGGCCGAGACCGAGGCATGAGCCTCCGAGGCATGAGCCTCCGAGGCCAACGCCTCCGAGGCCAACGCCTCCGAGGCCAACGCCTCCGAGGCCAACGCCTCCGAGGCCAACGCCTCCGAGGCCAACGCCTCCGAGGCCAACGCCTCCGAGGCTAAGGCCAACAAAACTTGGCCTCGAGATGAGGCGAGGACCCCACAACTGGCCCAAAGAGACCTGAGACCAAGGCAAGTAGAAGGATTTGGCATCCGAACGGCTGTCTACAAGTTGACCGCTATTTGCTGCCACCTAGGGTGAAAAATTTGCGAGCTCCTGTGAGCGGTCAACAGAATTTCAATCTGTGGAAGAAAGCGACAGTGTGTGGTAGAAACCATGACAGTTCCATCATTTAGTGATGGTCTAGTTTATTTCCAAAAACTCTGTACCTTGGTAAAGCTTGTTACAGCTTGTAAATATCAAAATAAGTTGGAACTATTTTTTATCATGAAGGATGTATACATTGTAGCTCACATATAATGCCACTATAGAGGGGGCCACTTGTGGCATGGAATACATTTTGTTGAGTGTTACACAGCTTTTATGAAATTGTAAATTAATTTGTTGTCCTAGTTAATAAATCTCCATAAAGTAACAGAATCAATACAAATGCGTATTTTGGATATCACAAAGCAAAAACATTGGCTTTGTATGGACATGTGAATAAGTGAGAGAGCATTCTTTTCTGACCACAATTTAACATGCACTAAATGGCATAAGTAGATTGAATACCATCAAACTTCTGATGAGTAAAATCATCTCTTTCACAGGCAAAGTTTATGCAAAAGTTTCAAAACTTCATTTTAGTCTCATGATTTCCAAACATTTTCATTCAAAGTTGTGGACTGGATCTTTGCCAGCAACCATGCTTTGTGAAAGTAGTTTGGCATAGTAGTATGGACAACTGTTGTGCGACCTGATCTTGTGATCTGTCCAAAACAGATCAAATTATTGTTGACCCAATTCCATTTTCCAGGGACTGTCAGCATTCTGCTGCCACTTGTCAGTCCCGAACAGAGACAGCCTCAACGGCATTTGTCCCACTTTGCCTTATTTGAGATGGTAAGTTTCTGGCAGTGCTGATATGATTCTTGCATCATACCATTGAATTCCCATACTACATGCATTGCAAATGCATTTACAATACTATGGTCATTAAATTGGCATCAGGGGTCTTTGAGCTAGGTACAGGTCCAAATCTTGCTGTTTTACTTGCAACAATCCTTCTGAGGTGTCCTATAAATAGATTGTTCTCTGATGAGGAGTTGGACCCGGGGCCTTCATAGGGATGAGTGTGCATGTTCTGCTATTATTATTTCAAACTGATGTAGCTAAAGTACATACTGACCCTTTCACACTTGAAATCAAAAATGGACATGTCACAGTTGACCTATTAAATATTACACACACGTACACGGTTGGCTGGTCTCATTCCTGCATTTTCCTTTCATCCATTGAGTAAAATAGGAAAAATATCCTTTCGTCAAATTATGAGGGCTAAAGAAATAAGTGGACAAAAAGTCATGAGAAATGTTGATGTGGGTGGGGTCCTCCTAGACACGACTGACATTGTGTGCACATAAGTATAATATATCGACTCATTTTTCATTTCAAATGACTTTTATTCAATAAATATCAAGTTTGGACTTCTTTTGTACAATAATTCTTTATATTCAGCATCAAGCTGCCACACATTGGCTTGCAGTATAACGCTTTTCAATATTAAACATTTCGTAATTGCCTTGGCTTTTTGCACATGCATTAATTCCTAATATTCACACAACAAGACTATAATGTCTTTCAATTTTGTTTGTTAATGTAGCTTTTTGGCAAGGTTGGACATAGACACAAAGCTAACGCGGCTACCTCATTCCTATATTCTACCTTATACACTTTTTTGGCACTTGGAATAACCATTCTTACGGTACACTGTAAACCTTTGCTGTAAAAAGTACCGGGAGCATGCATCCAGCACTGACGAAACTGGTGAAAAACATGAACGCAGATTGAATCGAACCTAATACACAGATACATTTTTCAGTGGATTATACTACAGTTAACTGCATTCCATTTTTTACAACTAAATGTTTGTAACTTTGAGGAATAAACCAATATTTCTTTGAGAGACACACGATTTTATACATTTCGAAGACAAAACTTAATTGAAGCTTTATTTTGCGATGTTAGACTCTCCCAGAGAGTTTTGAAAATCTTAATTTTACCTTGCACTTGTTAAGTGATCATTAGAAAAAAAAAGAGAAAATAAATGTAAAAGCAAACAACCTATTGTGTGAAATATCTGAAATTTTTAGAGGGTGTTTCAAGCAATTTGCCTTTGAACGTCACAGGTTTTCACATTTTTCAACTTTTACTCTGACTCATGTGATTCTGCCATTGGTACCGTTTACAGCAAAGTTTTTCAGTATGAACACAAAATGACAACATAGTCCCTTCACCAAAAGTCTTCCTAACAGCAGTTGTCTTGTAATTGTGCGAAAGACTATTTTTGCATAGCATTGTTAAAGCTTAATGTTACCACAGCTGTGATGGATATATACATGTTTATAAATGAAAAACTTAAGCATGTTTGTGGAATTTTGGTTTTCAAGATCTGCAATTGTGTGAAATACTGAAAATCTGTTAGTGTGTGATCTTCAATAGGTCAACTCTCAAGAAATGTTGATAATTTGTTTACAATATGATTATTATTTGAGAATTCTAGCAATATAACTTTTTTTTTTTTAATAAATGACAAGTTTCATACCTTTCATATATTGAGAATTTCATGTAATGGTTCATTTTTTTTTAAATTACCCATTTTAAAAACTTCCATCATCTTATACACAAGTTCAAGTTTTCCTCAAATTGAATCCTGAATAACTTAATGAGACTACTCTACAATATACATAGCATGCATGGTCTCACTTAGGTGTGAGCTGTCGAGTAGTTTGCATGCATTTCCTTGTCCTCAATATGCAGATAATTTATAATCACAGTCTAAAGGTACATAATGCCATTAATTTACCCATTTTGCGAACACATGGAACAAGTACTAAGTATTTACAATTCTCAAAATTACCAGTTTCCAGTGTCTTAATTCATCCTGATGTAATAACACATAAAATGTAAAATTTACAAGAACATAATTTTTTTCAAAATTTACAAAAAAAAATACAAATTTTCAATCATGCTAGTCTGAAATTTGTAAGAAAATTGTAACAAATGTTTCTATGCAATATTGATACATCATATAAATAGGTATTTGGTACAATTCTAAAATCATTAATAATCCAGGTAGCATTGACCTGCAATGCCTTATAGGATATTGGTAATAAATGAACCTGACTTAGGTATAATAATAATGTTTTCTGAAGTATAAATGAAAATATTTTAAAAGCTCAGGAGTACATGTTGATATCAGCTAGCCATTGGCCAGTATAAAGTAGACATGCCATATATTTACATTGACTTGATATGTGGGAACTTCATATGTACATTGAAAAGGTGTGAGGTGAATTTCTTATCTGAGGTTAGCCCGAGTAACTGACTGTTCACTTCTTTTTTCACAGAGGAAATATATATGTGACAAAGTCGTTGTTGTCACAGTGAAAGACCATTTCTCACATTTGTGAATTTTGATTAATGTAAAACAGCCATCGTTTCGGGTTAATCTGAGGTAGGATTCTTAAAGCTAACATTTCAGCTGTACCCTGACTGCACGATTATTAATGGGTGTTAATTGAATATGTGGTAAGTCTATAATAAGTATATGTTGACAACAAAATAAGTTTACTAATTTTAAAAAGCTTTTACGTTTGCACAAATAACTACTGAATTTTTCACAATTTTAGGGTGATTTTCTAAAATTCTGTTTGCCTAATTGGGTGATGGAATGATTAGCAAATTTACAGACTTATATACATTAAAGTATACATTAATACAAGGAATATAACATTATAACTTTACACATTCTCAAACAGTGAAATTGGTAATGCCAATTCCTTCTGTCATTGAGATATCCTGCAGTTCGATTGTGCCGATTCGTAATTGGTAATTTACAGTAGACTTTTTCGACAAAGTGCAGTAATTTTAGGTTCATGTTATTGACACAATATTAGAAATGCACATAATATACATAAAATACAAGTTTTGTTTTTTGGCAATATGCATATTCACTCGGGTGATGCGTAACCCATGCGTTGTAGGATGCTGTATCGATAATTGTCATCCTACATGCAACGACTAAATTGCTACATTTATAACATTGATAGAAATATTCTGCAGAATTATTTTAAGGAACTTTCCACAGAAACATAGGCTGCAGGGCGGTGTCCCCATGACAAAATCCTGGACTTATTAGGACAATTTTCCTCTAAGTATCCGGGAAATTGAAACAATACTAGAGTTACACACGGCACGCCCTGTAGCGAATTATCACAGACAATACACCAGGACGTTTCCAACTTTGTTTCAAGCTGTTTATCCTGGCATTTATTTGTAGTTATTTGTACATTTGCATGGGTGGTGTGTCAATTTAATGTGTCAATTTAGCTCCTGACATAAATTGAATATGCTGTGTATGACAACTTGCCTGGCCCTACCAATGGCATCAATGCAAAACATTCAGTACAACGCCCATCAATTGCATAATAGGGGAAAAACAATGGATTATCAATTATATAGCCTAAATGAAATGCATCTCATTATTTCAAATCATTTGTATCCTGTGTTATTCTTCTTCTATTTTTGCCTTAAATATGTGGGACCCTGTTTGACTTTATAGCACCTTATGCAATTATTATTCCACAAAATTACCAATAATGAGGAACTTATTTAGAGTATTTATATAACATAACATTATTAACCTCTTAATTTCTTTAAATTTGATTTTACTGTTTGTCTAATCCCAATTACAACATTTCCTCTGCTCTGTCTTAATAATCAATATAAATTTCTTTCTATAAAAAATGTTACCAACAAAATTAATTGAAAGCACGATTTGTCGTGGTTTATCCATAATATATTAAAATAATGTAAGTACTCTCCTTCTTGCATCCTGTATTTACCCAAAATGAGAAGTTATTTTACAGAGAAAACCATCCATAGTTTTCAGAGACTAGTAAGAAAGTCTTTGTCCATTGCTGTATTGTGCTTCGCGACTTCTGTAAAATCCACAAAAACTCCTTGCGCGTCAAGTCGCCAGAATAAAAGTCATCCACAAAACTTTGACGTGTTCAAGTGTATCTTTGGGTGCCATCCTGCGTGGAACGGTTTATTTATACGATTCATAATAACTTTATCCATCTTGGTCTGATTTCCTGACATTGAAGTATCCTGACTTGAAAGATTAAGTTAGCCTCTGATGGCTGTGACCTCATTTGTTGACCTCATTTGTTGACCTTCGACATACTTCCTGTCAGCAAAGACTTTCATCTTCCGGTTCGTGCACTGACTTCCGCCTCAAGCCGCTCAAGGAAAATCCAGGGATCTCCTGAAATGAAAGAAAACCTTTTGAATAAGAAGAAAAGATGGAATCGCTGAAAAGTACAGCATTACAGGTAAGTGTTTTTTTCTTTACTTTAAAAACCTTTTGTCAGTTTAGTGTGACCAGCAGATGGAGCTTGTTTGCACTGATTATATCAACCTCTGATAATTCATTTAGAAGGTCATCACATGTGATTTTAGCTCCTTTGTAATATGTGACACGTTTAGAATAATCTATTTCCATTCGAAATCTGGGCCTGGAGCTTTGGTAAGTGGTGGCACTTCGCTGCAAATCTCTGAGATGGATTGGATTCAAGTTGCAACCCATGTTAGACGGATGTTTCTTCCTGTGCCAACTTGTAAGAGTCTACCTCGCCTCATTACTAGTACCATTGTCTCGTATTAAGCCAAGTTGGTGCATAAAGTCCGGACTAACATAAAACCCTATCACCCACACCTACTCTAAAGCTAATTTTATGGATGTCTCAGCTATCTGTGACGCAAATCACACGAGAAACACAAGAAACATCTGGAGGAAAAAAGACTAAAACGCCCATTCCTGACATTTTCTACACCTTCATCACCTGTCCACCACCTCCATGTAACCTTTTGTCTGCATTTCTTTCTCATGATTTGCATTCTTTTTGTGAGTCCTTGGGTTATTTCTGCTAAGATAACCCAATAGACAATATATCTGCTTGCACAAGAAGTGTGAATTATGATTCTTATCTGATCATACACAAAACTTGTCTTGTGAGGTGATACCTTGTCCCTGTAAAACTTGTGTCTATCGTGGTAAGAGGATACTTATTCCAAATTGCCCATGTAGCTCCCCTTATGTTTCTTTCATTGTATTATCTCTTTCTTGCAACAACCATTTTATCTATTAAATGTCTATCAATCATATTCTACATTTACCTACCTGTCTATCTACTACCTGCATCTGTCTACCTTCCTACCAACCTACCTATCTATCCATCTATCTAAATGTCTGTCTATCTACCTATCTATCTGTCTTATCTAACTGTCTGTCTATCTACCTATCTTCCAAGTTAAAATAAAGCTACAGGCTACAGTACATTTTACAGTATATTTTATGTTGCAATATTAAACTATCTGCATTACATAATGATTAAGCCTATGTACATGTTGTAGAGCCATGTTAATGTATAAGGTCATGAACTTGAGCACTGTGACTACTAATAAAGTTAGTGTGCAATATGGCTGCCAGTGGCTAAATGAATATTTATTGGAGTGTGTTTAAAAAGGACCATATATCAGATGGAAGGATAGAATGCCAGCAGAGTTTTCTTTAGCTTCAGACTGGGTGTGGTGGAGTGCCAGGGGCAAGATATGGCCAAATGTCCCCACCCAGTTTTGTAACTGTCTGGCCCATGTGATACAGCATGTGTGGATGTATTAATGGAGTGATGATTGAGCCATTTGGCAGATGCTTCCCCCAAAAGATTGTGAAATTTTGGGAAATTGGGTAATGCACCTTAGATAGACCTATACAACTTACTGCCAGCTTATCAAGCTTCCAGTTACTGGTAGTCATGACAGTCTCTATTGGAGAAAAAAATATGAAAGACCATATTTCCTAAAGATACATTATTTTTAACATATATATATATTATTTTCATAAATATGTGTATGGTTCTAAACTGGTTCTTCTGCAAAATTATGGATTTTCGTTGATACAACGACTTTAGATACATGAAAATTTGAGAAGGTTTGGATATATGCTACCTCACCTTTCTGCAGCCATTTTGAAGGACACATAAAAGACAATAGTCCAAAATATCTACATGTAGTTCCAGAAGACAAATACTGACATGTAACCCTTGACATTACTTACTGCACTGTTGTGAATGATTTTAAAATAATTTGTGTACCTTACGAAATTATGGACTTTCAGTGCCACAATGACCTCAGGCACTATATGCACATGGGAGTGTCAGTCTCAAAGCATTAGTTTAGGGATCTTGTTTGCTTTGCACATATATATATTCTGTAAACTCAACTGCAGGAATTTTAAAGACTTATAATTTGGCACCATGATTGCAAACATTGGGTAGATTAATGGAATGAGATATTTCGACAATAAACTGCCAAGTTTCATTACCATACCACAGGGGTTTTTGCACCAATATTTTTGTTGTTTATATATATAATTTAAAGGGAATTCACCATTTTATGTTGAAGTGTCAATGTCTTAAACAGGCAGCTCTTGAAGTGGCAATATACAAGCCTGGTGTCAATAAATAATGTAAAGAGCTGGCATGACACCCAGTCTTTGATATCTGAAAGTTTCATGGAACTACAGCAAACAACAGCTGCAGGGTTGACTAGTGAATTTGTTGTTGATTTTCTGGGCAATCGGGGAATAGAAGCTGTTCCATGGATTCTGGCACTCAGGGTAGCCAATTTTAGTGATGCAGACCGGACCACCTTTTAAAGGGTGGTCCGGTATTTACAAAAGTGGTCCGGTCCTGGTCTGGTCCAGGATGAGGTGGTCCGATTTTGTTAGTGGACCGGTCCAGAAGCGGTCCATCGGCATTTCAAAAATTATGATAAAATGACGGTGAAAACAAGCTATATGACATAAATTTCATTTTTGGAGATGACAAAATTCATGCGATTCTCTTCATGACACGAAAAATCACTGCACCGGTCCGTACCGGCACTTGACCGGTCCGGTCCAACACTGGACCGGTTTTTTGTAGGTGGTCCGGTTTTTTGGCGGTCCAGGGCTGGACCGCGGACCGGACCGGTCCAAGGCGGTCCGGTCTGCATCACTAGACAATTTGAAAGATTAGGCTGAAAAAAAAACCCCAAAATTGGTGACCGGGTTAAGGAATATATTTGATATAACAGGCCATTCAACTCACTTCAATTTGCAGCCAATGGCCACAATATTTGGCATTTATTCCCTGCATCACAACTATTCACAGCAGCTCTCACCATGGTTTTTTGGCATTTTTCAAGCTGGCTGGTGAGAAGCAGCAGATTATGATGGCAAGATATTAAAAGACCTTTCTAGGAAAATACAAATGATATAAAGTAAATTAGACAATGTTTATTTAAGCAAAACTGACTTCTGAGGATGATGATAAAGTGTTTTAGCATTTTCATCCCCTGAATTGACAACCAGACAGGTTTTACCAGCATATTTGTAGGGAAGTCATGAAACATATTCTATTCGCATTTCAAGCTTTTTCACACTTTTCTGGCTTGAAACTGCTCCCAGTGGGCCAGAAGATGTCCTAAATGCATGAAATTTTCGCTGGATGTTTGGGAGATATTGGTAATTAACCAAGACCATTTTTGCGGATGTCATGACTAACAGAAACATATGTAGATTGACTTCAATTGAATACTAGGTTGTTTATGGTGACTTCCCTTTATATTATATATATATTTGTATCTTACACAAAGATAATACGTGCAAAAGCCCCTATGTACCATACGTGGTATATTATTTTGTCGATGTTGATTATTTGACGTCGTCAGCCGTTTATGATTCATTTACCCCTGATGTATATGTTTCACACTATAAATTTTAAATGAACTGGCATGTATAAACTGTCAGCTTGACATGTTATACAGTCCTGGACAAAAGTTCTGTCGCTAGCACATGTCACAAATACAATTGTGAATAATTTGACTTATACTGGACAGATTTTAATGAGTAGGCCTAATGTCTCAAATGAAAGCCAAGTCCTTCTACGGTATGTTTACATTGCGAAAATAAAGTTTTGTCTCAATCTGAATATCATAGAAATTAATATTGACATTGTGTTCAAAATGTGCCTGGACAAAAGTCCTGTCGCATGCAAGAAGTTTAGCTGAAAAATTGTCTAAAATAATTTTGCAATTGCTAGAATGATGAAAGATTGTCAGAGCATTTAGTCATGATGTAGGAGAATAAAAAAAACTAACTTTGTTCAACTTAATGATCTTGTAGAACAATATCCATGGGGTTCCACGAGGACTCATGTGAATATCAACACAATATCAATAATGATTGTCAAAAGTGATATAAATACAGACCAATGCTGTCTAAAATTCAGAAATATTCTTTTGAGTTGTCTTCCCTGCCTTCCAACTTAATTTGGAGGACATGGGATCATGGAAATTGTGATTATAGCATTCCCGGTGTGAGAGCAGGTATAATGGTACATGTCACATTGACAGAAAAATTGAAGTGAGGGCTGCACTTGTACAAACTAAGCCATTTGACTTCAAAGCCTCACCATAGCAGTGGTTTACAATAATTTAGGACTAAAATTTGTTCTTGTCTACTGCTACTGTTAATTATATTGTCCCCTTGCCATCTCGATCAATTTCTTCCTCCGAGACAATATTTTTGTTTTTCATTATCATGGTCAATTTCAGTCAAGTCTGGATAAATTGCATTCATATATGCTTTAACAGAACATTTGCATTATTGGTGCAACTTTTCTGCAGTCATAATGTTGTTTTGGATAAAAAATTGAAAAATTAATCACTGTGCAGCTCGGCCTGTGTCACCTAGAAGTACCACCCATATGCAAAAAGTACAAAAACCCAATTGATCCCCGACAAAGTACATATAAATATTCCATATCACAAGCATCATCAAATGCAGGCCCAAAATAATGATCATTGGAATATATCAGTGCCAACTTGGCCCTTATGTTGATTTTTTGACCAATTATGCAGCTCCCTTCGCATCTGCTCCATCACCTGAAATTATGTACCCTCATCCAATGCCCACCAAAATGGGACAGGAGGTAGGGAAGATCATTCCAAAGGATATTCAGGAACTTTTGATGATATTTTCCTGCTTTATCTGCCATCCCATCATCCCAAGTCATACCATGACAAAATGGCCCATAACCTTTGCTAATTCATGAATACTTAATTAACTGACCCAGTTTTGGCTCAGCTACATCACAGTTTGAAATTGTTGCTTCTGTTTCACACTGTTACAAATGGAGAAATTGAGTATTGTTGAAAGGTGCTATCACAGTTCCGAAAATTCCATTGAATTATGTATTTTCACAGTTCTGAAATGAAACTGTTTGAAAGTTTGCTTGTTTTACACTGTTTTTCTCAGTTGCCAGTAATCCTTTAAGTGTCCATAATCGGACTAAATCTGCATGCAAAATGCTTATGACCTAAATAAGCAGCCAATCACAGAAGAAGTTGGAAATAGCAGAAAGCCCTGTCCATTTTAGCAGGGCTTGCGTGGGGAGGATGCTGCCATCCTTGATGATTTTTACTCATAAAATGTTGATATTTTACCCAACCACATGGATATTTTCTTCAAAGATCAGGAATCCATGTGAAGTGATATTTTTACATTCAGTTACACCATGACTACATTCTCCAACATCTTTGCATCGTTTTTGCAGTTTCACTATTCATTAAAACAAATTTTCAGCATTAAGTTGTACATCCGACAAGACTTTTGTCCAAGCACTTTTGTGACAGACTCTTATTATTAATTTCTAGAATATTCAGAGTAGGTTGAAACCTTTTTTTTGCAATATAAACAAATTGCAGAAGCTTTTGGCTTTTATTTAAGCCATTTCTTGCCAAAATCAGTCAATCACCAGTCAAGTTATGAACAGTTTTGTCAATAACATTTGGATGCGACAAGACTTGTCCAGGACTGTAGGCCTAGTGTGATGTTACTGATGTACATGTATGCAGGATTGTAAGTTATTTTAAATGCCCCCCTCCCCTAATTATACACAACCAGTCGTTTCTTAGTTGGACCAGTTGTATATCTCTAAAATATTGTCTGCACACATTTTGGGGTTTTTAATTAAATTGTTTCGTGATTTGCATCAGCACCAATAAAACAGTAGTTTTGACCTTGGCCTCATTTGGTTGCGCATTGTCAACACTTGCAGTACTTAAGGATCACCAGAGGCCAGATGTCATTATGTTTAAATGAAAACAAACAGCATCAATCATAATTCCATTGTCATAAATTGTGGCAAAACATCCGTAGCTGGGAATGTGTACTATTTCTCTTCAGTGTTTATGTTTTATTTTTAATTTGGATAAGTACTTCTGGAATAAAATGTTGCCATGACAGTTCAAATTACCAGAACATAACAAGCCGAAAAGCTGCCCCGCCTTCAGGATTGACTTTATTTTATTTTTCTGCTTTTTTCCTGTCTCTATTTTATCATTTCAAAATGGAATGGTCCACTCAAAGTACTCTTCTATCAGCACCACCCATTTGCAAATATGGACAAAAAAGAGAAAAAGTTTGCAAGTCTCAATGTATTCAAGTCCATTCATGAACCCATGCAGTCAGTGTGCAGTGCATCAGCTTGTATTTCCACTCATGTAGATCAATGCCTGTGATCCTTACACCCTTCTTATGTTATGTAGTGTGTACTTTACTCTCACTTGGGAACTTGTAATCAGACACTGAAAATTTGAGAAAATCGGATATCGAAAAAATGAGAAACATGATAGGCCCACTAAAATCTGAGTTACAAGACTACTGCGCAATGCCTTATGTTCTGAAAATGATTATTTTACAATGGCATGTTCCAACATTGATATGGGCTGTTTGGAGTGCGTCCATAAATAGGCGTAATTGTTAAGGGTAGAAATATTTGATATTAAAAGTGATTTAATAGAATGGCCTATTTTAAAATAATTTTAAATCAGATTCAACTGGGCCAATTTGGTTCCTGGATGCTCAGATTACCATATGTGATAATTCCAAATGAGATGAGATGCATTAGGGGGCGACCATTTCATAATTTAGGTGGGACCTCGGAGTTTTCCCCGGCAAGAAATTACTTATTTCACCGTATCGGAGGGAATATTTATTTATTTCAAGCACAGAAGTCCCTGAATATGCATTCCTAAATCAGATATTGTTAAGAAAAACCCCTGCCAGAAATATATCTTGCTCAGTTTTGGTGAAATAAATGCATTTCTTTTTGGGCAGTCTTGAAATAAATAATTTCTGGAGGAGGTATTTCTCAATAAGGCGTTGCTTGATTTGGGAACGAATATTTAGGGACTTCGCGTGCTTGAAATAAATAATTATGGCCGCCGTTACCGCGTGCTTGAAATAAATAATTATGGCCGCCGTTACCATGAATAAATAATTTCCTACCAAGGAAAACTCAAAGCCCCCTGATTATTAAATTGTCACCGCCTTACCTAGTTTAGCATTATAGGCCTGATTAATAGTTGTTTTGAAATAAGGCTGTGATAGTTTCGCAGATCTTCAAAAAATTTACAATATTTTTGACACTGGTACGTTTATTCAACTGTTGAAAAATGGACCGACTAGTTGATATTAATTTGAACATGTATAAATTGGTTCCTGGATTATGACAAAGCTTGTCATAAATCTGACTTGGATTATGTCACCGCATCGTTCGCTCTAGTATTTTTTGTGCACTTTGCAAACCGAGGAGAGACCGGCCGACAAGAAACCACTTCATGGCTGTAGAAAGAATGATCTACAATACAGGGACTACTGTGTATGCAATTTATATTATAAATAGTCTTGCTTATAACGCTTCAGCTTGAAAGTTCATACAGATATAATTTCTAATACTGAGATGGAAGTTTAACGAGCCGGAAAATTACTACTCGGCAACACAAACAGAATAAGTTCTGTCATAAATTAAGTGATTTTTTAATTGTAAGTGGCAATCCATCATGTAACTTGTCACTTATGAAGTTGGTACAATATGTGTCTGCGAAATGTGAGGTATATTATGTATCTCACTGCATTATTAATAAACATCCCCAAGGCTACCGATAAACAAAAATGTATTTTTTCTCTGTTTGCTAGACTGTACATGAAATTGTAAATGATTTCTTATGCATGAGTGTGATTCCTTTATAGTCTGGTCAGAGAATTAGCAAGTAGCAACAGTTTCATGCTAAGGGGATCACTTTTGATTGCTATTTGAGCTATATATTCAACCTTAAATGACATCCAAGGTGTATATTTTAAGGTTATGTAAATACTTCTGTAAATTCAAGAAATGAACAAAGGTGATTCTGTTTGATGACGGAGCCAAGAGGTCCCTTCGTGCCTTCATGGTAATTTTTACAGCAAAACGATACAAACTGCTGCAGTTCAAAGCTGCAACAATTTGCTGTAGACTTTAAGCAGCATATCTTTTACAATGTCAGTTAATTCATAAAATTAATCGCAGTAATGTATGTTTTACAAAATGCACAGCCCGATATAGCCCGGCGACAAAGGCTACTTCATAGGCGAAATCAGATGAAGATTGCACAAAAAAAGAAAAGCCCTGGACAAAAATCTGCTATAACTTGTTCATATCTTCATTACACTTGCCACAGTCCAAGGATATGTTCAGCTGCATTAAAAAGCACTTAAAAGACCAATGTAAGAAGAAGTCATCTGCAGCAGTGAGGGAGTCACCCGTATAACTATAGTCATGTGAACAGAGTGACCTTTAGTTCTCAGATCAATCATTCAAACAATGTTTTCACATCACTGTGTCCACAACACCGTTTGATCTGGCTGTGTGGAGTGAATGGGTGCAGAAGATCTGGGCCAGTTGCAGAGGTTTGCAGCATCAGTCCAGCAGCAACAGCAACATTGGGTGTGACTGGTAGGTTGACTGGCATCTGACCCAGTTGTATCATTCACCCAATCACCCCACAAAGGTATCCTATGCTTCCATTGGTCATTGGGGTGGGGCAAGGTCAAAGAGACCCAGATTTGAAGGTCAAAGGTCATCTGGCACCTCTTAACCCTCACTGAAGTCCTTCTCACCCCATCTGAATGCAGTCCCATGGCTACCTGACCCTCTCCTGTGCCCACTAAAAGGGGTTACTCACACAATTGTTTCAGACCAATATTATTCAAGGAGGGACTAAGTTTATTCAGCTGTTTTAAGCCTCAATGTCAGTTTCCGCCCAACAGACTTAATGCAAACCACTCGGTTGGGGTCTTGGCTATGGCTCCTATGCTGCATTGTATGACATTATTGTAGTTTGCGCATGCCTTTGCAGATGGCGATCTATTCGAATACAGTGTAAATTCCACTGAAGTATAAATATACATAACCAAGGGGCTCACAACGTAAACACAATGTTGCTAATTCGTGGAGGGCTCGTCCGTTGGTCACATAGAAATTTATCGGAGAAATTATGTTGCAACAAGGTGAACGTGACGTTCAGGTTTTTTCACAACATTGTGAAATTTCACCACAACATCCAAGGGATTTGAACAAAAATGTGACATCATCATTTCTAACACACAATTCTACATGTATGTAAATTACACAAACATAGATATGTTCATTGGGTAGGCTCTCATCCTAGGGCTCTCACACCACATGATGCACTGCTTGTGCATTTCACTGTGGTTATTTCAAATACAATATGCAAATTTTAGGCTGAGTTCAAGAAACTACAGAAATTTCAACAGCAAGTCAGCGACTTTGTTGCATTGCAAAGTGGCAAGTTGCTGTAGAGTTTATGGCAGACGAGTTTACAGTGTATGTATGCAAGAGGCAGCCCCTGTTTTTCACTTATTGTCGTCATCACATAACCTCATCACATGACATTCCAACTATTCCGTGGATTATTTCTTTCATAACCAGTTTGGCGGGCTGCAGTCTGGGTCAACTTTCTATAAAATGGGGTCAGGATTTGCTTTGTCATCCCACAACAATTATTCACCAAAATTAGAATTGGCTCATCTTGCATACATTTAACAAAGGCGAGCTCCATCACACTATATTAAGTGGCCTTGTTAGGATTGTATATTGTACATCAGCTATTGAAGATTCAGCATCTGGCCATCTGACTTTTACAGTTCTTGATATAATTTTAATTTTAGTGAAAAACAAGGGCATGTCCCAAAGTCCTATAGGACAAATGGAACTTAATTTTTCTTACACCATACATGTACTTAAATTTATGTTTTTCTTGGCCCATCACAAAAGTGAAAAATATTTATAACTTCAAAAATGAAATAAGTAATTCAATTTCTTTTAAAAGAAGTGACTTATAAACCACACAGTGTATGCATAATTGTAACAGTCAATAATCTTCTTCAAAGCAGAATAAACATATATTTTGCTGCAAACTGTTGATAAATATGAAGGGGTGGCAGGCAAAGCCGCATTCAAATGCTGTAACGGACTCTTTCTGTTCGGGTGCATTTTGGGTGTGCCCTGTTTGAGGGCTTTCATTTGATAGAATTTTCACCTTGCATGCCTTCATATTATGTGTAATTGTGTAGGAGAGGTTGGACAGTTTTCTTAATTGTTCAAGAGTGTTTAACTGTATATTGAGAGCATTTCAAATGAATTTTGCTGCTTCTTTTTTCTTGTGCATGTTTCTGTTTTTAGTTTGATCCTCAGCTCCTGTATAGCTGCAACTTTTTGAGATGGTTGAAATTAATTAAAAGCAAAATGAACTGTTTGTGTTTGGTAAGCAAACGGTCACACTGACCCTTTTAACTCTTCTGAGCCAGTTTTGAAAAGACTGCTTTAGTCTGCTTTCATTACAGAGAGTTGCTTCGGAAAAACAGAGGGCTTGTAAAGTCTGTCTCAGCTCTTTTTGCTATTTAAAAAATTATACTTTGATTTCTTTTGCAAGCTTTGTATTGCGCACGTTCGCTAAGTAATTAGGCCTATGTCTCTTTAAAAATAAGCTAAACAAATTTCAACATTCTGGGACGCATGTATCTGGATAAAAAAATATATTATTACATGTGTACAATACAGCACTAACCTATCCCAATTAGGCAAATTCTGTAAAAGTCAAATAATTATCTTTTTGTTATAAGTTTATAAGCATAACAACACATATAGGTTTTTGTATATATGGTATAGGTTATTCGCCACTGGTGAGGGAATATGTGATTTATCACCCGAGGGCTTTAGCCCGAGGTGTGATAAACACATATTCCTGACACCATTGTGAATAACCGACTTATACCATGAGACAAACAATCAAACAGTCAAACATGAGATGCTAAGTGGACAACAAAGAATATGGGAATTTTCACCCTGAAATACTGGCATGTGATTGGCTGGCAGAGGTGTCAAATGGTATAAGACAATTTTACTCCCATATAATCAACTTATTGTTGGGGGTCATCAAAAGAGAGGAAGGATGCTATGATCTTTCGCACCTCTACCAAACTGTGATGCACCTCCAACACAATTACATCAGTACTGAAGAAGCCTGCTTGCTAAGCTGAGTGAAAGTCTCTACAGGTAATTTCAATTCTTTGGACGTAGAAAGAGAAATCAAAAATACAGCTAATTAATTTTACTAATTACTATTATCACGGATCATTTCTACACAACACTTGCCCCCACAGGTCTCGGGCCTCCTCGTGGCGGTGGGTGGTAACACTATGGTGAAGACCTCTATCCTTAGTGGCCAACACGAGACAGTGAGCAAGCACACGTCTCCCCGACGGAAATGGGGCAACCTGTTTGCCGTGGGTTGCGACCCGTGTTGGAGGATGAAGGGGTCCTGGTAGTTGAGTTGGGTGGGACTAAGTTGGCCCCTCCCATACAATACACTACTTTGGCCTGGATTTCTCCCAGACGGGAGGCTGGATTGGCCCGATCCAGTCAATCGGCTTGTCATGTTGTCATTAGGACTTAGGTCCTATTTGGCCGTGGCTGATGGGTCAATCAAGGAAGGTTAGAAACCGAGTATTTGCCTGCCGTGATTACTGTTATCATGATTTGAGGCTATATTTTAGGCCTAGCCTTTTAGAGTATATCCTTCATGTATCCCTGAGACCAGGGTACTGGGCTCAGCCCTACCCATGTTGGTCTCCCCTTGTTGGGCTCCGTGGTGGGTGGGGACCATGGAGGATGAAGTCTAGAAATCTGTATGGATTTTTTCAACCGAACTGTTTCTAAAACCGGATTCTTTGATTGTGACACAGAGCATTGGCCGAAATTCATTGTACTGAAAGGAAAGGATGATGAATACAGAAGAATATCCTCGGTGACCCGGGCGAAAGCCCTTTTTAAGGCGATCGGTGACCCTGGAGACGTCAGACGACTCCCTGGTTCACTTCTTATTAAATGTCGGGACAGTGACCAGTCAAAGAAACTGCTAAACATGACCAAACTGGCTTCAGCGGAGGTGGAGGTGACTCCCCATGAGAGACTGAACTCAATTAGGGGAGTCATATACTCGTATGACAGTCATGAGAGCTCGGATGATGAGCTACTCGAATGGTTCGCTTTCCGGAGGACTCCAGTTATTTCCATATACAGGATGGGGAAGAGACAAACAAAAGATGGTTCCACTGTTGAGACCCTTAGTCTCACCTTCAAAGGTAATCGGCTTCCGGAGGCGGTAGAAATAGGTTTTGAGGCCTGCAGGGTACGTCCCTATCTTCCTAACCCTCGAAGATGTTACCGATGCCAAAGATATGGCCACATAAATAAGACCTGTAAAAACAGAGTGGAAGTATGTGCCACATGTGGAGGCATAGATCATGTCCATACAAAGGACGCGCCATGTGGCCATGCGCCAAAATGCATCAACTGTAAGGGCAATCACCCCGCATTTGACAAAACGTGTCCGAAATGGATCTACGAGAAAAAAGTCCTTGAGATCAAGGCAAACTCTGATGTTTCATTTCCAGAGGCCAGACGAATCGCCCAGTCCCAAATCGGGGCTGCTAGTTATGCTCAGATCGCTGGTGGAGATAATGTGAATCCTCAAACAGGATCACAATTCTCCCAGCGATCAGACATGCAATACTCTCCTGGACCCAGGTCATCCCCACGAAATACACCAAGGCTAAGACTTAATCTCGATCCAGCATTTCACTACTCAAAAAACAGTGACAACTCCCATACAGACAAAAACAAAGAAAAGTTCTGCACACTGTTCGCTCAAGCAGGGATGGAGGAACTCCTTGCAGCACATGGGCAACACATTGACAAAAAAGAAGACAAGATCAACAAAACACCACAAATTGACACACAGACAAAACCAACAAAAAGAAAATCAGATGGAAATTCTGATGTGAGAACACCTGCAAAGATACTAGCAACAGAGGTCATCGAGTCGGACCTAAATGAAAGTTATGAAACAGTCGACTCTGAACCCACAGAGGGAGAAGAAGACATGGATTCTCAATCCCCTCCCTCTGTGCCTGAGATAGTTCAGGACAAACCTGACAACAATACAAGCCCGCCCGCCCAGATCCCATCCGCTTCTCCTGCAGGTGAACAGCAAGGTCAGGGGGGCAAACCAGACAAAACCGAATATTCTACACAAGACCGGACACCACAAAAAACCAGGACAAATCAAACACAACAAAAGGAAACTCCCAAATTAAAGAACCCAAGCCAAAAACACCCTCACTCGAAAAATCCTGACCCACCTGACACCAGTACAGGAGGAAGGGATACTAACACAAAAGTCATTCTTAAACGGGACAATCTAAAATTTACCTTTAGAACCCCGTTAAACAGATAACCAAATTCATGTCAGAACAAAATTCCATGGACAACATCGTGCAATGGAATTGCCGAGGTTTTAGAGCAAACTTTGACGAATTGAAAATACTTACATCTGAATATAAAGCAAGTATCCTATGTCTCCAAGAGACATTTTTAAAAGCCTCGGACAATATTGCTGTGAGAAATTATCACATATATAATTCTTATGGAGAAATTGTACATGATAGGGCAATAGGTGGTTCTACCATTATGGTTAGGCACGGTATAATTCATACGTGCCTAAATCTTAACACCACCTTACAGGCAACTGCCATCCGCCTTACTTTACGTAAAACGATTACCGTGTGCTCCCTCTACTTGTCCCCGAGTGTTCGGGTGACACTACAAGATCTAAATAACTTATTTAACCAATTACCTGCCCCCTCCATTATTCTTGGGGATTTTAATGGTCACAGCCCTTTATGGGGCAGTACGGACCTGAATAGTAGAGGTGAACTTATTGAAGACTTTATAAATGGAAATAATCTCTGCATTTTCAATGATGGGTCAGATACATTTCTACATTCAGGACATGGCACGTACTCTGCTATTGACCTCAGCATAAGTGATCCAAATTTGTTTTTAGATTTTGAATGGAATGTACTAGAGGATACACATGGAAGTGATCATTTCCCTATTCTATTGAAATCGTTAGATGTTGGACCTAACTCCGGTTTATCAAGGTGGAAATTCAATAAAGCAGACTGGAATCTCTTCTCAGACCTCTGCAACCAAAATATTACCCAACAGAAATATGCAGATTCCGATTCCCCTGTAGACAATTTCACAAAAGATATTATAGACATAGCAAATAAAGCGATACCGAAATCTCAATCCAATCCTCACCATAGCCCTAAACCTTGGTTTGACACAGAGGTCAAAGAGGCTATCAAAGCCCGCAAAAAAGCATTACGTGCCTTTAAATCTCGCCCAACACCAGAAAATCTAAATCAATTTAAAATCTTCAGAGCAAGAGCGAGAAGGATAATAAGACAAAAGAAAAGGGCTACCTGGCAAAACTATGTCTCTAAACTAAATACCAGTACACCCAGTTCCAAAGTATGGAAAATGATAAAGAAGATACAGGGTAGAGATACATCCACACATATTCAACATCTTGTCATCGATGAAGAGGAGATAACCACAACTGAGGAAATTGCAAATAGAATAGGTGACCAATTCGCATTTAATTCCTCATCGAACAATTACACCCAAGAATTCCAACAATTTAAAGAGAGGGCCGAACGACAAAATTTAAATTTCCAGTCTGATAACTCTGAAGCATATAACATACTCTTCTCCATGGAAGAGCTCATAGCGGCATTGAATAAGGCTAAAGACTCTGCTACTGGAGCAGATGAAGTTCATTATCAACTACTAAAGCATCTACCGGAAACAAGCCTTAAAATTATGCTTCAGATTTATAATAGAATATGGGACTTTGGTACATTCCCAACGCTGTGGAAGAAAGCGATAGTAATACCAATCCCAAAACCTAACAAAGATCACAGTGATCCGCTTAACTATCGTCCGATTGCACTTACCAGTTGTCTTTGCAAGACCATGGAAAGGATGGTCAACAATAGACTAGTATGGTATTTGGAATCAACTGAAGCCATAACAGAATATCAGTGTGGTTTCAGGGCCAAAAGAAGTACCTTGGACCATTTAGTATCATTCGAAACCTACATAAGAGATGCCTTCATTAAGAAAGAACATGTAGTTGCAGTATTTTTCGACTTAGAAAAAGCTTATGACACCACTTGGAAATTTGGAATTATGAAGGACATTCATGAAATGGGTCTACGGGGAAGGCTTCCTCAATTTATAAATTCATTCCTTCAAGATCGTAACTTCCAAGTTAGAATAGGAAGCACACTATCCAACAATTTCAACCAAGAAATGGGAGTTCCTCAAGGAAGTATTCTCTCTCCGACATGTTTTAATATTAAGATTAACAACATAGTCCGACATATCAAGGAGAATATCAAGTGTTCTTTATACGTAGATGATTTCCTCGTTGCTTTTAAGTCAACCAAAATGACAAGTGTCGAACGACAATTACAACTTAACCTAAACAGGCTGCAAAAATGGTCATACGAGAATGGTTTTAAATTCTCCAAAAATAAAACGGTATGCATGCACTTCTATCCTCCCAGAAGCTTTCAGCCGGATCCAATCTTAATGTTAGAAAATTCGAAAATCAAAGTAGTAAACCAGTACAAATTCTTAGGAGTTTTACTGGATTCTAAATTCTCCTTTATTCCACATATCAAAGAACTTAAAGCTAAAGGTTTAAAATCTCTTAATCTTCTCAAAGTAGTCAGCAAGCTCAGTTGGGGTGGAGACACCACTGTATTGCTACGACTATATAGGGCTATAACCCGATCACGTCTCGATTACGGGAGTATTGTATATGGATCAGCAAGACCGTCTTACCTCCGATGTCTAAATACAGTACACCATCTCGGCATTCGCCTGTGTCTTGGGGCATTTAGAACATCGCCAATCGAGAGTCTATATGTCCTTGCGAAAGAGCCACCATTGTCACTACGGCGAATAAAACTTTCGCTGCAATATTTTGTAAAACTGGCAGCATGTCCAACAAATCCGGCTTTTTACCCGGTATTTCAGCCAAAGTACCAACAAATTTATATGACCAAACAAAGTGTTATAAAACCCCTAGGGCTTAGAATGAAACCCTACTATGACATAATAAACAAAGACAACTGCATAGTTGCTGAAGCGCAGGTTCCATCCATTGCTCCGTGGACCCTTCCTTTACCAATTTGTATTCTAGACCTGACAAGTCTTAAAAAATCTTCTACAAGTCCCCTGGAATACCAGAGTAAATTCCTCATAATAAAATCCCGGTATCCATCATTCAAGTTTCTTTACACGGATGGGTCCAAAGATGGACTTCTGACTGGTTACGCAGTCACCTCCGCAAAGACAAGTTATTGTAATGAACGTATACCTGATGTGTGCTCGATATTCACAGCGGAACTGACAGCTATCTACAAGGCGGTAGAAATGGCAGTCAACTCAGAAACAAACAATTTTGTAATTTGCTCTGACTCAAAGTCTGCATTGCAGGCAATAGCCAACAAGCAGGTGGAAACCCCTCTTGTATTAGACATTCTTTTTACCTTAGCAGTGATGAAAGAAAACAAGGAGATTATATTTTGTTGGATTCCAAGTCATGTTGATATCAAAGGAAATGAGATGGCTGATCTTCATGCGAAGAGAGCCTTAAGTAAAAACGGACTATGTTGTCCCTTATACGGATTTTAGAAAGCATATCAATGACTTTACCAAGTATAGTTGGCAAGTACGATGGAATGCTTGCCAACGAAACAAGCTACGCACAATACTACCACACGTCATGAAAGATATACAAATTGATGTACACTCACGCAGAGAGCAAATCGTAATTCATAGATGTCTTATAGGGCACAGCAGATTAACCCACTCACACTTATTAAACAATGACGCAGCACCAATATGCGAAGGGTGTCAAGTACCACTTTCGATCAAACATATTCTTTTAGAATGTAATAATCTATATCACCGACCCTTTCAATCAGGTAATCTCAAACACTTATTCTTAGAAAATTCAGCATCCAGTATAACACAGTTCCTCAGAGATAACGACTACTTCTACAAGTTATGAGAAATTAGTTCCAGGATAATCTATCTAACCAATGTTGCCTCTAAATAGCCCAAACCGGTGCTGATGGGGCGTAAAACACGAATTCACTCACTCACTCACTCTACACAACACTTCCTTTGCCAAAAATAAATTTAGCATCGGAAAAAGAATTGGCTGTGGAATGCCAAAACAAGACCACACATAGCTTATAACACACCCACGACTTGAGGAGGTGTGGGTTGTGTTTTGTAAAGACCAGAAACCAAACACTATAACAACTGAGCCAGTGGGTAGAATGGCGGTAACACAAGATCATGACCTCTCACTAGTCCTCTGTGCAAGAGATTGAGATTATCAGGAGGGTGGTGTGGGAGTATTTACGTCCAGGTTGACTGGTTGAGGTATTTTTGACCACCTGTATTTGGGCAACAATTCAGCACATGTTTAGTTTTTTTCGACCCATATACCTCATCAGAAGTTCAGATATTTTAAGATATTTTCATTTGCAAATTGACTGATTGGTACTGACCCTACCTAGTTATTAACTTCAGACACAATTTGAACCTTTTAATCACTTTTATTATAGCTGTTTGCTGATTGGCGGTCCAAACAGTTTCAAAATTTACTTTTCAACTCGGTCATTTGATGTCGCTGATTTAAAAATGTTTTTTTTGTGTCAGTTATGGTTTTAAATCAGTTGATTCAGTGCTTATCATATCTAGCGGCATAGGTAACAATAAACAAAGTAAATGAATGACTTAAGGTACTACGCAAAATAAGAAGATTAGGCAAGGGTGCCGGAAAGGGGGGGCAGGGGGGGCAATTGCCCCTCCTACCCTTTGCCAGGAGGGGCAAGGGGGGCAAGGTTGCCCTTTTCATCTCCAAGAAAAAACATTATTAGGCCTTAATTTACAGTTATTTAGGCAAAAATCTGTTAGTATATATATTAAAAATCATTATTGGCGCTACATTTAATTTTTGTCGCGCGAATTAGATTTGCCCTTTCTCGACTGACTGCCCCTGCCGCCCTCGTTTGCTTCCGGCACCCCTGAGATTAGGAGACCAACAGAAAACTGTCAATGATGTGGCAAAGCCAGTTTGCAAATTGAAAATAAGAAAATTTATACCATTCGACACCTCTGTCAGCCAGTCACATTACAGTATTTCAGAGCAATAATTCCCCTATTCTTTGTTGTGCAGTTATCCTCTCATGTTTGACTGTTTGAGTGTTTGTCTCATGGTATAAGCCGGTTATTCGCTATGGGATCAGGAATATGTGTTTATCACACCTTGGCCTAAAGGCCTCTGGTGATAAATCACATATTCCTTCTCCCGTGGTGAATAACCTTTACGTATTTTTCCAGTGGACTGCCAATCTACAAAGAGCTCTAAGCTTTGCTAGTTGAGATGTATAGGCCTACACAGAATCAAGTTATATGGGATTGAAAACACATATGGCTTCAAATCAAATAGGGAGATTTACTCAATGTTGCCATACCAGAATTAGACGTAGTGTAATCAAGGAATGAAGACTCATTTTAAGGGCATTTGCAGATGTACTTATATGAAGCATATGATGATATCGATAAATATATATGCAGCATCTCCACCAGTGATGATAGAATCATTGAAGTGTTAGAGATGGGCTGGTTATGTAACTTATGCAAAAACTTCGCGTGGGGTAAGTTGCCTGATCTGGGATGGGGTTCAACTGTTCAGGGGCACTTGGTTAGTTGTCTGGACCCCACCCTGACTGCAACAGCAACTAACAGCTAAGCTGAATCTGAGCTGGAGCTGCAGGCCTCAACACTGTTACATTGCAAGATAACAACCCTGCAATACCAGTCTCTCCATAAATCACAAATTGACTACTTCTGTTCTTGCACTTGTCTTACAATCCATCTGTCACTGATGTTGCTCTACGTGCAATGCTGAGTGCTGTGTATGGGCTTTGTAGTGATCCATCTCAATGGGCACATTTACGTTGCAGCAACATTTCGAAAAAGTCATACATTGTCACAATTTTGATGAAAATTATGTAAAATTGTAGAAATGACGTTGTCGCTACATTGTGAAGCACGTCAAGTTATGACTTTGCTATGCAACTTTGTGGCATACATTTCTACGTGAAATTTCAGGACCCATCATGCAGTATGAGACATAGCATAGGTGTTTAAACAGGGCAGGTACATTAAATGTCTTTTGTTCTTGGACTAATTTCGGTTCCAAGATTGAGAATCATGCCATGACAGACTAGGCTAATACAGGAAGTTGAATCCCTAGAAATTACCCCAAAACACAAAAGATCATCTTCATGCTAACATCTCTTCAGTCTATAATTATGTCTGAATGTATACCAGTAAGCCACCATTTGCTGATGTTGTTTATGTGATGAAGTTATCTGTGCCACCTCTAACTTAAAGAGGACACAAAATAGAGATGTTGACACCGACTGCCACCAGATTACCCCGAGTAGACCCTGAGTAGATTTGAATGCAACCACCAAGTGGAAAAAATATACAAGAATGAGAAAAAGAAATGAAGGAATTACAAAAGAAACAGACAAGGAATGGAGAACAGGGTAGCATTGTTCTCAAAAGAAGGCCACTTCCTTTTGTGTTTTACTCTTCCTGTTGCTTTGGGTTGTTTGGAATCGGTTTCCACTTCACAGATAATATAATATAATATTATTATTGTCCTGCATGTAGCAACCTGTGAAGTTGTGATGCAAAGAAACTCAGAATTCTGAATGTTTTATGGATTGTTCACTCAAAGAGATTCAGTTGGGAATTTAACATTTTTTAACAGCGATTCTGTTTTGAAAAATTAATAATTTGCAGTGATTTAGTTTTGAAAGAACTATCATTTTAAAGCGAATAAGTTTGAAGAATTCACCCTTTGCAGCGATTTAGTTTTGAAAGAATTAATATTTTGCAGTGAATTAGTTTAAAAGAATTGACATTTTGCAGTGATTTGATTCAGAATAATTAATACTTGACAGCAATTTGTTTTGGAAGAATTAACATTGAATCCAATTTGCTATGCCAATATACAAAAATGGACAAAACCTTTTTGTTTTATGTACTGTAGATCAAATAAATTGTACTACTTGAAGAAAGTCGGGGTAAAAACTGTAAAGTCCGCTGTATCAGTCTCGGGGTGTCTCCATGTTAGAATAAAGTTAACACCAAATGTACTTCGAACAATCTGGGACAAGTCGAACAATCTGTTACAAGTTTTTAAGAAAAAAGAGTTGGTGTGTCTTTCATTGTCAAGAGTTACACTTCCTAATTACCAAAGAAATGCTGCTGTTTTTATCAATGGACTGTGATACAAATTGTTGTACTTCAGCTGAATCCATTAAAATTTTGACGATTAGCCGACAGACTGAACAGTATTTGATATATTTTTCTTCACACTTCTGTATAATAATGGCAAATAGATAAATGTATGTATAATGCTCTACATTTGTTCTGCAGAACTGCAGTTGTCTGCCTGCAGGATTTCTTGTATTATTTCTCATATTATTTTTATGATACCAAAGTCTGTACCAACAACCTTCCTGCCGTAGAAAAAAGCCTATGACGTGTGCAATATCTATTCTGGAGAGTTGAAAAAATGTCCCAGTATTCTAGGTGCAGATCTAACCCGATGCTAAGCTTAATATACTGGGCTGGCTGACTTGAATGTTGGGCACACCCTGAGCACACTGACTGGTGAATAGCAAATATCTATTCGTGCTGTGAAGAGTGACTGTAGATGGCCCTTTTCTAATGGACATGTTACATTAGGCCAGCCGATAGCTATAGTAGTACGCAGCGACAAAATTCACAAAAACATCAATTAACTGTCGGTCTCGGATGGTGACATATTTTTTTGCATGACTGGCGTAACTAGATGGTGACTGGAGGTCTCATTCAGGGAGGCACATGATTTTCTAAAGGGGGACCCATTAGGCGAATATGAATTGGGATTTTTTTAATTCAAGATCAAATTTTTATACTGGGGGGTCCACGTGGGAGGCACAGGTCCAATATGGAGGATATACGAATGAGAAGTGCAGCCCTCTACGGCTTTCTGTCATGCATCTTTGCAATGAGAAGAACGGGCACGGACCATGGTAAGTTGGTAATGTGGCAAACTGATTTTGGTGCAACATTTAACATCCGCCTAATGCGGTTTCCCATGCCGGCTGGGTATCAAACACAACAAGCGCTAATACTGAGCTACACTCAGCTACACTCTAAAAAATTTGGACAAAAAAGTTTTTTTGAAATACCAAATGGTTCTTTGAAAGAACCATGATGGTTTTTGCATTGAGATTTGGTCTCCCCATAAAACTAAAATTGGACTGATATGGAGGACAAGCTGAAAAATCAATAGGGGTTTTTCAATAAGCAATCTTTAGGGCGTAGGCTCAAAGGAGCCATAAAATTACACCTGTAGGAGGGCCAGGCAGATGACTTTTTAACAATATTGGCCTGGACGAACCACAAAAGGAAACCTCAAAATCTCGAGGATTTCATGACAACAGCATGCAATAATCGCATTGACCTACCTGGAATAGCACATGTCTTGTCACTAGATAAATATTGTCCGACCGAGAGTTGTCCTTTCTGACTTGGCTGATGGTAACTGTCGCTTGGAAATCCTCCAGCGGTCGATTTGAATCTTTACAGCGAAGTCGGAAGTTTACACAAGATGGCCCCACTGGTCGCCTGACTATTTCATTCATTGAGATCGCCTGTGAAAAAGAAAAGGTGAGGTAACATTAATTATGCCATTCGACACCTTTGTCAACCAATCACAAGCCTGTATTTCACTGCGATAAATGCTATAATAGAGTCATTTCTGACTGTTTGAGTGTTTGTCTCATGGTATAAGCCGGTTATTCACCATGGGATCTGGAATATGTGTTTATCACACCTAAAGCCCTCGGATGATAATTAAGTCACATATCCCCTCTCCAATAGTGAATAACCTATACAACCTTTATGATTTAAAACAATAAACTAGAAGTTTTGTTATCCTATTATGGAGAAAATAGTTTTAAAGCCAAAGTAAATTTTATACTCTGAAGTACATCGGATGATCCATTTTACAACATTACAGGAAAAATTTATTGATAGATGAGATGCGATGACCTTCAGAAAAAGAAAAAAATCTGTTTGTGATTCACAAATAGAGATATATCATAGTCCTAATTCATTCTGAAGGCAGAAATTGAGTAAAAAGACCTTTTCACCCACTGAAGTGACACAGAACTTTTTATTGGTAGACATGTGCCAGTGGTGCCTTGATTAAAGTTTTGAGGTATGTACATTGGAAGATGACGGCTGATGACCTAACTCTGTGTACAATTGACTGTTCTGAATCTGTACTGCTTTGTATGTACATGCTAATTAATATGGAAAACATGCCACTAAAAAAAGGATGATCGAAAAAAGACTTTAAAGACAAATGTTTGTCTAACTTTGTTGGATGTGGTGATTCCTCCTACGCTATTAGCTGAAAGTGAACCAGATCAAAATTCTAGATTGCATTTGAAAAACTAAACTACACATAAAATATATTATCTTCTTTTAAAAATATAATATCTCTAGGTTAAAAACTTCTTGGATTTTGTCTTCCTTTGGTCAACATACGGTGAGATGCTTTTTCTTTGGCTATCGTTGGGCGTATTTGTCATGATATATGTACTTGTGATTATAAGGCTCTGTCTAGAGAGGCCAATTTCATGATGCGATATTCAGGAAGATGAGCGATCATACCTTGGACAGACAGCACTGTAAATTTTGAATTTTGAGTTAGCTTAATTGATTGAGTGAGATGGTTGCACAATTCCTTTGAGCCAAGATAGATGAGAAGACTGTGAGTCTGGCACATACCCTATTAATTCAGGGATGCCCAGGGTCTTTCAGTTGCCCCAGCATAGAACACTGGATACAACCCGCCTCCATTTAATGTCCCATGGGCTCGGACTAAAGTGAGTTCCCGGGGTGAGATTTGAACCCACGCCCTCAAAGCCAGTTGACAAGCGCACTTACCAATTAGGCCACGGGAGAACGTATAATTAATGTATATTTCTTGAATTTACCTGATTATAATCCTCATCCACCTCTGCCCAAGGCCAGACCGGACTGGAAGCGCTGTGCAGTTTGATGGTCCAGTCCTTCATGTTGTAAACAGAAAGTGACTGGTGGTGACTAGCCCGCACACCGTTGCGACTACTTTCCAAATCATTTATATACTGCAAGAAAAAGGAAAACTATGATATATATTTATTTGATTCAAATTATGTATTTGAGGCATTTTGAGACAGGAAGACAGTCTGGTTACCATAACGATAATTACAAACAACAGTTGAAGATCCTAGTGTCATAAAGTCCTCATACTTTGGGAAGCAATTGACAGACATCCCCATCCTAAACAACTCCAGGGAGGGAATGGATTGTCTCACAATGCATCGACCACATCTCATTGATGAAATAAAACAGTGTCAGTAATGACATCACTTATTACTTATGATGTTAGTCACAATAATACAATGTCACCTCTTCATTGGTCTTTTAATCTCGATTTACCAACTTTCTGAGACAGTTAGCCTGACAATCAGATTTCTTCGTCTGCGTTCTGCATCGGAAGCATCTAAGAACTTCTTCAAACAAGGACCACCACATCATTCCTTGTGACGTGTGTGAACAATCCAGCTAATTTGTATTTGGTGCCACTTTTCGACAGGGTATAATTTACGACAAAATCTCACAATTTCTGATCTTCTGAATACAAGTTTGTTCTTTGTACAGCTTTAACTTAAAGTTTGTTTTTTAACGCTTTTTAACTCGTTTTTATATCAAGACCTTTGGATAATTTCGGGCTTCTTTCCGGTGTATGGGCAGCATTCAAAATTGGCTTATTTGTGATGACTCGCGTTCACGACTGACTTACTTCTTTAGCTATTCTTTACCTATTTGTACTTTTAGGATAACCTTCTCTTCATTCACACAAAAAAGGTAGCATTACCCCTGAACATTTAGGGTGTCCACATTGAGCTGCTTTGAACTTTGATATAGGCCTTATGTTATAATAGTGTTTTTATGAATCTTGAAAGTTTTGGGCGACGAAAGTGTTTGTATGATTTATAAGCAGTCACATTGCAGTGAAGTTAAGTGGAATGTTTCTTTTCAAAAAAGTAATCGAAATTGCACCTTAAGATATTCAAGTATAAAGAAGGGTGGGGTTTTTTTTCCTCCATGCTCCACTCCACATTGACCCTTACAACTACAAATATGTCCTGTAACAAGGCCTTGTATCCTTGCACCTAATTGCACATGAACTTGCACATGATGCCCTAAAAATGTAGGCTAAATGCAAAAGAGAAACTAAGTTTTGACAACAATATATCAAGGAAGCATAAATAAAAGGTTGAATTTTGTACTATTTTTCCCTAGTACATGCACTTTTATCTTCCATTTCCAACTTACACAGTGAATTTGTTACCAACCCAACATGAATAATTATTGACCAAAATGCATAAGATAAAATTAATAATGGCTACAATATATATATATATATATATATACAAGGTATATTTAGGCATTTGGTGCTTATTATCGAACAAAATATTAATTGAACAGTTGTTGAAAGTTCAGATTCAAAGGAAATGCTCCATTTTCACCTTTCACATCAAGTGACAGTGACTTTGGCACACAACCAACTGTAATAATTATTGACCACACCTGGTTGACTTCAGTAATTGTCTTAACATACAGACACCTCCCATTTTAAAACTATTGTTGGATATAATATAGATCTATATATATCTGTTATATATAATGAGAGTATTAAGTTTGCCTTGGCTGAGGCTCCTACAATAGTTACAACTGTTACATTGAGTTTCTTTTTAAATTATTTTTTTCTGTTAATTTTATCAGCTAGCTACTTTCTTCATTAGTATTGCATCATATACAAATATCATCGTTACTGCATGTT
This sequence comes from Platynereis dumerilii, assembly GCA_026936325.1. Lineage (NCBI taxonomy): Eukaryota > Metazoa > Annelida > Polychaeta > Phyllodocida > Nereididae > Platynereis > Platynereis dumerilii. The sequence goes on from JAPTHN010000011.1 coordinate 25,911,295, forward strand.
ATATGTGGTGAAAATTCTTATATGCCTCTTTAAAATGACTATTTAATAATAAAATCACAGGGCATTCTTCTCTTAAAACTCATTCATATATTACATCTGATATAAGGCTGATAGAATTAGCATTAGATTAGCATAGAAATGTGGTCTAGGACCTCAGGTATGGTCCGTTAGTCATGGATGCTGCATTCAGGGAACCCCACCCTCCTAATCAGCCAATGGAGGCTCACCTTGCCAGAGAATGAATACCACAATATGGGCAGGGTTACCAACACTCACCTCAATGCTACCCATGGAGCATCATGTTACAGGCACCTCCCATTTTACAAATTGCAGGGAGGGAAATGCTAAATTGGACCAGGGTTCACAAGTCTTAATAGTACTGATTCGATCAGAATAAAAAAAGCCTTAATTTTGCGTGCATTTAAAAGATATTAACAGCATATACTGTAATGCCACACATTGCTATAAGGTCGGGTGGAAAGCTATATATGATTTTGTTGTCAGCAAAAAGGAGTCTTTTTTCTTCATTTGACAATGCAGTACACTAAATTGGACCAGGGTTCACAAGTCTTAATAGTCATTCAATTTGAGCTTAATTTCATGTTCATTTCGGGAATATTGACAACATATAATTCCATATATTGATATTAGGTGAGTTGGAAAGTTACATATAATGATTTTGTTGTCAGCAAATAAGAGTCTTTTTCCTCATTTAACAATATATTACACTCAGTTACAGGTCTAATGGAAAAGTGCACAAGTATAAATTTAGTTTTTCACACAGCCAGTAATAACTGTGCTCCACCGCACACCAATTTTCTGATACCAACATATGAATAAATATGAATGGGCTGCGGGTTTTTATTTCTGCCCCATTACCACTTTTACTCAGTTTTAGGTGGGGGATTTCCAGTGTGAAGGGGAAACTCGTATCATGAAAAATGTGAAGTTTGCAAACATCCATGCAATGCTGGGAAATAATACATGCAAGAATGTGATATGTCAATGGAAATCATTATGTATGATTGCAGTATAAGGATGATTGGGACTTTACAGGATGTATTTATGCACCCTAGACCCTGGTGGGCTAGTTTGGAAGAAATGGGGAAAACACAATGAGGCAATAAAAAGAAATTGAATTCCTCAGACACTTATCAAATTGAGCTCAGAACAACACAAGTCTTTCTCTCTCTCTTTCTTTCAGTGTATGAACACATTAAAGTCAAAAATGTTAGAAGTATCGCCTGTATCAATATACTTGCGATATAACATGGAAATCCATCTAAATTTACATGTTTCTTTTTAGAGGGATGCCTACCCATCAATGTATGTCTGTATAGCAAAGTTCTTTGCCATCTAAACCTACAGTTGTGCTTGAAAGTAAGTACACCCCTTAGTGATTTTCCATGTTAAAGTTGTCTCACCGAAATGGCTATAACATGAATGATATTGCACAAATCGTTGAACCAATGACTGCATCATACCATTGAGGTTTCCCTGTCTACAAATTGACCGCTATTTGCTGCCACCTAGGGTGCAAAATTTGCGAGCTCCTGTGAGCGGTCAACAGAATTTCGATCTCTGGAAGAAACCAGGACAGTGTGGAAGAAACCAGGACAGTGTGGAAGAAACCAGGACAGTTTCATCATTTAGTGATTGTCTAGTTTATTTCCAAAAACTCTGCAAGTGCCTAATCTGACTTTGGTTGGCTTCAATTTTAAGCAGACAGCTTGTAAATACCAAAATAAGTTGGAACTATTTTTTATCATGGAGGATGTATACATTGTAGCTCACATATATTGCCAGTATAGAGGGGGCCACTTGTGGCTTGGACAAGACATTTTGCTGAGTGTAACACAGCTTTTATGAAATTGTGAATTATATTGTTGTCCCAGTTAATAAATCTACATAAAGTAACAGAATAAATACAACTGAGCATTTTTGATATCACAAAGCAAAAACATTGGCTTTGTATGGACACGTGAATAAGTGAGAATGCATTCTTTTTGGACCCTTTTCTGACCACAATTTAACATGCACTAAATGGCATAAGTAGAGTGAATACCATCAAACTTCTGATGAGTAAAATCATCCCTTTCTCAGGCAAAGTGTATGCTAAAGTTTCAAAACTTTCTTTTTGTCTCATGATTTCCAAACATTTTCATTCAAACCAGTGGACTGGATATTTGCCAGCAACCATGCATTGTGAAAGTAGTTTGGCGTAGTAATATGGACAGCTGTTGTGCGACCTGATCTGTACTGGTGATCTGTCCAAAACATATCAAATTATTGCTGACCCAATTCGATTTTCCAGGGACTGTCAGCATTCTGCTGCCACTTGACAGTCCCGAACAGAGACAGGAGGTTTCCCATTGCATGAACCAGCCTGGCCATTGGATTTGTATCAGTTTTTGTGCAAGATAGGGGTTATAATTGTGCAAAAGTAAGTACACCCACTGTTCCTATCTTTTAGCATTACACTTGGGGTGTACTTACTTTTGCACAATTACAACCCCTATCTAACACAAAAACCCCAGATACAAATCCAATGGCCAGGCTGGTACATGCAATGGGAAACCTCAATGGTATGATGCAGTCATTGGTTCAACGATTCGTGCAATATCATTCATGTTATAGCCATTTCGGTGAGACAACTTTAACATGGTCTTCAATGGCAAAAAGCCAAGGGGTGTACATACTTTCAAGCACAACTGTAGGTTTGCTTTCCTATCGCTATTTTCTGAAACTATCTTTCTGAAATACATAAGCCTATATAATTTGCTGTGTGTTAATCATGCAAAATTAATAAGTGCATGGAATATCATAATTATGTATCATCCATCTGCTTATCCTTCAATGAATTCCTGAATACAACTTGCAGCACCTTAGATATCACCTTGGACTATATTCCTTTGATCTTTCGTGTGTGGATGTTTTGTGGAAACAACACATAACAGGAATACTGAAGCAGGTAGCTTTTTTGTTTGGGAGTTTATTACCAGCAGCTTTGTATATTGTGAGTTTTCGAATAGGAAGACTTGCTCGATTGCAAATGGCACCTATTAGCCCCCAGCAAAAACAACAGTAAATTTGCACAAGCCCCTTCCAACCACGCCCCACTCAGGTATTCTGAGTTGAAAGCAGAAGAAATCAAATAAATAGAGCTCAAGTCACATGTAAACACTACTCCTCCACACCCAGATAGCATCCCAGCATGATCCAGCTTGTTTTCCTCAACAGCAAATAAAAAGTGTAAGGAGATTTTGTGGTCCTTTTAATTTGTGCAATAATATCTTAATACATTCGGATCATATTGAATTTGGAGTGGGGGTTAGCTCAATTGGTAGCATGATGGGCTAAAAATCGCAGGGTCCTGGATTCGATTCCAACCCTGACCGTGTCTCCTGGATTCCTGTTAGACTGCAGTTTCAATCATCCTTCTCCGCATATATCTTCTGTGTCCTTCACCTCTCCTAATTTGCATACTAGTTTTATAACGCCCCAATTACCCATACAGTTAGACCAAGAATTATTCAGACTCTTGCTGTTTTGTTATTATTTTGAAAGTATTACAAAGTAGGCAATGAAAAATGCAGTCAAAGTCATCTTTGTTATTAAGAGTAACCTGTCCAATACAAATTTATTGCAAAATGACACAAAATCTGATGAAAATAGCTACTTTTGGCGATTTCAGGAACCAGAAATTATTCAGACACTTTTACAAAGTATTAGAAAGTGAACTATTTACTAATATTTATCCCAAATATTACTAATAAACTACCATTGGATCATTGTGGCCACATTGGATGACAGGTGTGGTCATCAATGAAGAAAATGTGGATGAATATGTGAGATAAACATCTGATTCAGTTTATCACATTTTCTTGACTAATGTGGCTGAAATCTGTCAGATATCAATTGAAAATATTTCAGAATATCATAAAATTACAATTGTTAACTGTTCTATCTAAATAAAATTGAAATACAGGGTTACTTGAAAAATTTTATGCACTTTGTTATTTTGCTCTTGTTTTTGGCTCTAACTACTCTCTGGATCCTTGCCCATTGAGCCACTGCAATCCATCGAATCACTTAAAATAAAGTTGCATGGCCTTCCTGAGGTTGTTCACTCTATTGCGTATACAGGACAGCCAATTTATGCCTGTTGTTTACAAATGGTGTGCCATACTAAACTATAGTGTGCTTTCATGGAGCAATCTCCATTGGAATAGCATTGAGGCCGAAGAACCACATTTTTGCCCCCTTCCCAAATGAAGTACAAAGTGCCCCATTGAGTTGCTGTTCGGACCATGCATGGAATATAGCTTGAAATAGAAAATGAATCTTGCTTTCCGAAAATTTGTTGATTTTGGTGCCACATGGACATATTTTTGTTTTGGTAAAATTGGACAAATAAATACAAAAGCGTACTGAATTTAACATGCGGCCTCCAATGTTTCATATTGTGACTCAAAGTTTAAAGAATACAGTTCTAAGTTAAACTAAAGCAATATGAATCAATACAAGGCATGTTCAAGGTTAAAGAGTGCATGAAAATGTGATAAAGTGGCATAATGTTTATCTCCAATATTTATCATAATTTTCTCATTTGATGGTCACACCTGCCATTCTATGCAGTCATAATGGTCCCTAGGTAGTTTATGAACAATATTTTGATATAAATACTAACAAATGATAGTAAATAATTCACTTTCTACAATATAGTTAAAGTGTCTGAATAATTTTTGGTTCATGAAGTTAACCAAAGTAGCCTTTTTCACCACATTTCTTGCCAATTTGCAAAAAAATTTTTTTGTGCAGGTTACATGTGATGTCAAGGATGTTTTCGATTGCATGTTTCATTGGTTTACTTGGTATTTCCTTTAAATAACAACAACAAAACAGCAAGCGTCTGAATAATTCTTGGTCTGACTGTAGTATTGAAATCCAGTTGATTGCTATGGACATAAGGACTTCATAATCATAAATATGGATCATTTTATCAACATTCTGTAAAAATGTCTGCCTTCTCGTTGGAGCATTAGTTCTGTCTAAGAGAGGTCGTTCCTATATGATAATTACTATATTACATGAAGAAATAAACGTCTTGACTGTGAGTCTGTCAAATAATATGTTTTGTTTCCTCCTCTGTCTGGAATGAGATAGCCAGGATCCTGAGGGCCAGAATAGTGGCCAAAGGTTTCACTGATCAACCCAGACTTTGGAGCTGGTCTAATGGCAGTAAGGGGTTTTTGCTTAATCTGAAAACAAGCAGTTACGAGTAAGACAAGCTTTTCCTTCCATTGAAGTCTGCCCTGAAGCTTGTTGTAACAGAGTGCAGACTGAAATTCGAACCCAAGACATTCCGTTAACAGGAGCTAACAAGCAACACTTGTCCCCCTGAGCCACATGGCCCATTCATTTGCTTTCTGCTTCTCTTCCTTTTTGCTTACTCCCTGCATACCTAAGCAATTACCACACCCATTTCCACCCATTGCCATTCATTCTGAAGTATTGTTCACATGGCTTTGTTCTCCTTGCAATCATTGTCACCTTTAACAATATTCATCTGCTTTGTAAAATAAATTAGCTTCACATGGATGTACGTAGTACTATGATTGTAATTTCCATTCATTTTCACATTTTCTCTTTATTTTGTTGCATCAAGAATATGTGACAGTGGTCCTGTAATAACTTCTACTATTATTGAGCAACTCCCTCAAGATTGCAGGCATGAAAAATACCGTGCAAGCACGTAAACCCCGCTGGCTCTATGTGAAGCCATTGAGACCATTCGGATCAATGTGTCCGTCCGTGTGTCCGTGTGTCCGTCCGTGCGTCCGTGCGTCCATGTGTCCGTGTGTCCGTCCGTCGTGTGTCCGTGTTGTTGTTGTTCGGTGTGTCGGTCCGTCCGTCCGTCCGTGTGTCCTTACGTCCGTCCGTCCGTGTGTCCGTACGTCCGTCCGTCCATGTGTCCGTATGTCCGTGCGTCCATCCTTCCGTCCGTGTGTCCGTGTGTCCGTGTGTCTGTCCGTGTGTCTGTCCGTGTGTCTGTCCGTGTGTCTGTGTGTCCGTACGTCCGTGAATCCAGTACGGATCATGCAGATGGGAATGACAAGTCCGTGCGTCCGTACGGAATATCTGTCAGATAACCAGTACGGACACATGGACGTACGGACACACGGGCGTACGGACGTACGGACACACGGACGGACATTGTCATTCCCATCTGCATGACAAAATAAGATAACAGGCAAAATTTGAATGAAATATGAGCAACACAACGTCCGTGTGTCCGTCCGTCCGTCCGTGTGTCCGTACATCAGTACGTCTGTGTGCCCGTACGGACGCACTGAGTTATGCTTGACGAAATCCCCAGCACATTGAGGCATTGAGGACACACGGGCGTACGGACGTACGGACACACTGACGGACATTGTCATTCCCATCTGCATGACAAAATAAGATAACTGGCAAAATTTGAATGAAATATGTGCAACACAACGTCCGTGTGTCCGTCCGTCCGTCCGTGTGTCCGTACATCCGTGTGTCCGTACGGACGCACGGACTTGTCATTCCCATCTGCATGACAAAATAAGATAACAGGCAAAATTTGAATGAAATATGAGCAACACAAAGTGAGTTATGCTTGACGAAATCCCCAGCACATTGAGGCATTGAGGACTGCAGTACCCCGTAGGCTATTACATAGCCAGCGGGGTAAAAAGTTCCCATTGCATGCATAGGGTCAACTGTTGATGTTCCTTTTTGGTAAATTTGCTATGCAAAATATTAGATACCTGTTCAGTGTTAACTGAAAATAGAGGTTGTGGGGAGGTTACTTCGCAGTAGGCATCTGACTTTGTGCAACGTCAGGCTGACGTCAGGCTGATGTCAGGAAAGACTCAGGATGACCTCTGTGACATCACTTGACATCAGTATGACGTCACAACGTGTCAAGATGGCCACTTGGTTGGGACTGAGGTACTCGTTACAAGGTGCTTTATATGAGGCACTTTAAAATTTATTATTAAAAATGTAATTAGCTGAAATGTAAAATATCTATCACATTCAAACCTTATTTCACTCCTTCTCATACATCAGCTTACCTTGTGCATGTCAGTGTAATTATCACAGATGTAGACGGAGAGCTGCAGGTGATGGGAGTTCGCTTGCCAGTTGACGTAAGCGACAGAACAGACACACAAAGTGGCCTGTTTGCGTCCTACCCCAGCACAGACGAACGTCCCAGGGACAGTAGTCTCCACATAAACATAATTTCTATCAAAGGTAAAACTGACGTCACTTAAATTAGTGCTTTGGGACTGTTTGTGCCATGACGTAGACCGCCCCAGAGGCGACGTCGTGTAGTATAAGGTCATTTGCCATTGGCTGACGTCATTGACACACGCACGGTGGGGTATTCGCACTTTGACTGGTTTGCTAAACTGGTGAATGCCAACACTAGTGACCTCCACCACAGGGGTCAACTGTATGTCAGAAGAACCAAGGTCAAGGTTAAAGTCATCTCCACCAATCGCGACATTGACATAGACAGGACGGTGAGGATAGCGGTGAAAGGATTCAGGTGGTAAACTGACTATGACGTCAGAATGAGGATATGTGACGTCACCACCATATTGTCTGCTAATTAGTTGATGAAACTGAGTGACCCAGGGGTGATCCAGGCCTCTGAATGATGAGTATGGGAAGGTGAAATTGTTCGGACTGACGTAGCTGGCGACCATTGTCGGCAGGCAATTGTTATTGTTGTTCTGTTTTGGTTCTTCGTTTCGCCGAAGGAGAGGTTCGCTGCTCTCCATCCCGGAAGGGGGAGACCGCTGTCGTTCCGCTGGGGCCTCAAGATCGCAATGGCTCCCATGGTTCGCATGACAAGAATGTGAGGTAATACGACATCGGCAGCCGAGTCTGCGGTAAAGTCCGTAAGCTATGAACCCGACTAGGATCATACCGGCCAAGAATGAACCAACTGCTAAGAGGCAGAACCAGAGTAGCATCTCTCCAGTAACATGGCCGTCATCTTTGTCCGGTTTGTCTGTTTTTGAATTGTTGTTGATTTCCACTATTTTTAAGAACGCCAAATAGTCTATTGTCGGTATTGGCATTGTGGTCGGGGTAGTTGATCCATATGGTTGTGTTTGTAAAACGTGTTGCGCTTCTGTTGATTTTGTCATTCGATGTGTCGTTGATGTTGGCGATGATGTTGGCGGCATTTGTTCCTTCTTAGTTGCCTTGGTATCGGCTTTTGAGGAGGCTTCCGGTGGTAGTACTTCCATCATTATGACGTCACGAGAATCTGCCATAACTACAGAATTCTGGGTAAGCTGAAAAAATACAAGAAAAAAGTGTTATATAATATCCTAACGACATTGATCACATAAATTTAGATATTTTGGTTAACAGGTTTGAAGTTTTACATGTCATCATTAAATTTTCGGACCGTATTTCCTTGAGTCAATCATAAAGTAAACCTACAATCATCTTAATATTTAGTTCATTTATTCTTGATGTGTATCAGTATTCCACACTATAAATTCAATGCTATACACTGTGCATATATGCTTCTACAATTTATTGTATAGTCGTGGCCTGTATAAAGTTTCACAGACAAATGCTTGCATACACAGCCTAATGGTGTTTGTCAATTATCTTTGCATCTCTGACATCCCCATGTACTTTTTTGGAAAAGAATTTTTGGCAACACCCAGGTTTAGAAATGACCTGAGTGCACCTAACACATTCCTGCATGATCCACAAGACTCCGCTCCTCAACTGGTTCAGCTAGGATTTTAAAAGTTGGTAATCTATGACAAGTTATAAAATAGGATACATATTGACGATAAGTAGGCCTATGGCATTTAAAAAAACTTATTTGGAATGAGTTTTTTTTTATAAATGTGAGGGAACTGGGTTAACACAATGCAAGATTCGTTGGACCATTTTATGTACTAGATTCATTTATCAATCGACCCTCTATCTTTCTTCTATTGATCTATCTGTATCCATGTACAATTGTATCTATCTATCTATCTATCTATCTATCTATCTATCTATCTATCTATCTATCTAGGCCTATCTTTCCATCTTGGCCTATCTTTCTATCTACCTGCAGCAGGTAGCACTAGAGTTGAGGACAATAAATCAGAAGTGACTAGATAAATCGAGGATTCCTTCTCAGCTATTTTTCTCTGTCTGACGTTCTATCAGTCCATGTTTATGCCTGCATTGCCCTGAACCTCTGCCATGCATGGTGGTGTGAGGTTGTTTGATTAATGGTGGGCATAACTGGGACGTTTTTTTGGCAGGTTTTTTGCGAAGTGTTTTTCGGCCATTTTTCTGCTAATCCCTGAGGCTTATCCCTTGGGCTCATCCCTCGGGCTAATCCCATCCCCAGAGTGATGCCCTGAGTGCCAAAGATGTAGATGCAGAGCGGCAGAGAGATGATGCGGAGATACTGATGGAGTTTTTGCCACCATCCCAGTTAAGTCTGACGCCAGTGAATACGTCAGCAGTAGGCCCCCAGCCAACCACACCCTCAGCTCTGAGCCCCCCTCACATCATCAGCTCCCTGTCTCTCACTTCCACTGGATCCTTCCCATACTGGTGCCCCCCCCCCCTCCTCTTCAACATCATCAACCCTAGAGGTTGGCCTTTACCTTGGCTTACGACCCTCTTTTGCTCTCATCATCCCTTATGTGGTTAAGTTAGTGACATAAGTGGTATTGCCACTTGCAAACCATTATCTTTCAGACACCACCGCCTGACAGTATCCTCTCTGCTTGAGTGATAAAAAAAATATACCATGAAATGATTTCATTTTGGTCCTATAGTTCCTTCTTGTAAGTCACTAAATCACTTTAATAGTGGTATTATGGTAGGCCTACTTTATATCAATGTTTTCACCTTGGTTGCTCATAAAATTATTTCTAAAAACATTTGCCATGCATAATGAAAACTCTCAAGTCCTCGACAGTATTATAAATTTGGAAACTGTTTGCTAATCACGATTGAGAAGGTGTGATAACTTTGCACAAGGCCATGTCATATTCCTAATAGGGATAAAATGGTAATTTATCAGTTTGGTTTTTTTTAGACTGAGTAGGCATTTTAATTTTCTTAGTTGTATTACTCTTGTAATAGTGAGTTTTCGAGCCTGTATACAAATATAACATGATGTTCTGGATAACAAAAAACATGTTAATTATTCATCTTCTTTAGTCAACAAAATCTTGACTCAAAACCGAAATCTTGAACATGCAGGCCAGCAATATTTTTGTCTACCTCTTCTTAGTTATTACATTTTCTCCTGATCAGACAAGAATCCCCTATGGAAAATCGAATGCAACTTAGAAAATTTCATCATGGAAGATTTACTTCTTTGATATATTTGTCTGGAAAAGGCTTAGCACTGATCATTGCTAATCCAAAGGCAAAACAAGACAGTGTTCCAAAACTTTTGGCCAGTGGTGTAATTATAATACCAACAACTAAGCCAGTATATATATACGAGGACATATCAATATTTGATCCAGTGATTTATCAGTCTGGCCTAAGTCCAATACAACTAAAACTATCTATTACATCTATTGTCTAATTATCACTAAAATATATAATATCATAGTATCTATAACATGTACATTAGTCCATTCCTCTGTGCTACTAGTTCTAGGCTGCTTGTAATTTGAGACTCAATATTTCAGAGTGTGAGTGATGAATGATCTTGAACCAAATTCAAGACAAGAGTATTTTTCAGAGCAAATTGGATACCAAGGGAGAAATACTCACACACTGAGAAGCAGATTAGATATGGCGCTCATTCCTTGTGATTAAGTAAATTGATTCATATAACAAAAGATATATAAAATATATTATACCATTTGACACCTCTGTCAGCCAATCACACGCCAGTATTGCAGGGAAATAATTCCCATATTCTTTGCTGTCCAGTTAATCTCTCATGTTTGAGTGTTTGTCTCATGGTATAAGCCGGTTATTCACCACGGGATCAGGAATATGTGTTTATCACACCTCGGGCTAAAGCCCTCGGGTGATAAATCGCATATTCCCTCTCCTGTGGTGAATAACCTATACTTATTTGCCAATCACATTCCAGTACTTCATTGCAATAATTTTTACATTTGTTTGTCATCCAATATCCACTTCTTGATCCATTTTACTTATCAGGGAGTTTGAATTACGGTATAAGCCAGTTATTCAACATGGGATTGGCAACTTGTGTGTTTATCTATTGTTTATCACAGCTCGGGCAAAAGCCCTGGCATGATAAATCACATTTTGCCTCTCCCAGGTGAATAACCTAAGCATATTTAATATCTCGGGAAAAAGCAATTAATTTTATCACGACCGAAAAACTCCATTTGTTATCAAAATTGTGCAGCTATGAACAAAATACGTTCCTGGTCGTATCATCAGATTTAATGCTCTTTTCTTGGAAATTAGATGAACATACCAAAAAAGTTTAATAAATTGTCTAAAAACGTGTGAAAACTTGACCACAACATAATCTGTCCACGTGTATTTACCAATTTATCTGATCAAACATTATATGGCTAGTAAATGCCATTTATTCTCATGGTACTCAATCAATTTTACATCTTTGAATAGGACCTTGTCTGTGTTTTGTTTAACCGCACACTTCTACATGATGCATTGCGTTAACCTGGCATTCTGTGGTTTTTAGGCTGTTGCCATTTCAGCCATTTGATGCATTGGTGTGTAGACAAGCCACGGCATGGTTGACATGATAATATTGAATGATAGATAGATAGATATTCTATCTATCTATAGCTTGGAAAATCTATCTATCTATTATCTATCTATCTATCTATCTATCTAGATATCTAGATATCCAGGCTATAGATAGATAGATAGATAGATAGATAGATAGATAGATAGATAGATAGATAGATAATGTAGGCCTACATTATTGTACTTCATTGCCATTACTCATGTTTTATGTATACATTTAAGTTAAACCTATTATTATGATCTGCTTAACTTAGTTTTCCTTTTTTTAATGTTGAATTTCTTTTTATTTGTTTAACTTTTTAGACTCTTTTTAAGTTCAAGGTCAAAGGGAGTTCCTTTTCATTCATGGAACTTGAGCCTTCACTCCAAACGGCTCCACCCAGCCACTCAAAGGCCTTTCCACGCGTGAGGTTTGATAACCATGGTCATGATAGAACCCTTGAATTAAAATATATGACATGAAATATTTATCTTGGAGCCTCCTCTCTTTTCTTTTTCTTTTTCTATACGTTGTCCTTCAGCTTCACACCTTTCAATGTTCGTAAATATACCATAACATGTTTATCTCCAATTTCCAAGTGTTTGCTTTTTTGTAAACACCCAATTATTAGCCTGGCTCACCAGGCTAATTCAGGAGTAATGGTCTGAAAATATTGTCTGTCAACTCTACTGTTCATTAACTACAGGTTCAATATATCTGTTTTTGTGTTTTATTGGTTTGTTAGGGTAGCTAGATGTATGGAAATTACTTTTTTTTTTCAATTTCAAAAATTTTTTTTTTCCCAAAAAAAAAAAATTCAACTTTTTTTCAATTACACTAATTTTTTTTTTTTTCAAAAAGAGGAAATCAGGCAACTTCTGTTTTTCAAAATTTAAACATTTTTTGCTCCAATATTAAAATTTTATTTCCTAAATTAAAAAAGAGAAAAAAAATTGTTTTCCTAGATTTAAAAAAAACTATTTTTTTGTTCAAAATTTTTTTCAATTTCGCCAATATTTTCAAAGGAGGAAGATTTAATAAAATCGTACACATTCTTTTTGTGGTTATTTGGATATTATTTTGTTCATGGAACAACCACAATAACAGCACTTCACTTGCCACAATTCAGAACCACCTTTCTCTGCCGTTTCCAAAAAAATAGACTTAACCATTTCATCACTGCCACATATTTTGCCGTCATCACTGCCACTTGAGCCAGGCTTTGAATCCGCGGATTCTTGTATGGGTTATCTAATTATAAAATTAATCATACTAATTCAAGTTATATAGGTAGCTTTTATTTGTCTTGGGAGCTCTTTGCTGATTGGCGGTCCACTGGAAAAAATTATTTCTTATTTTAAATTTGCAAACTGGCTTTGCCACGTCATTGACAGTTTTCTGTTGGTCTCCTTATCTTATTTGATGAAGTACCTTGAGTCATTTAAATAGTTTGTTTATTGCGATGGTTGTATGATATTCATATCCCTTGCAGGTCCATGATATATTCCATGCTGCTTCATATGATCATAGAGGCATTATTTATAGCTCTATCATGTGATAAGCACTGAATCAACTAATTAACAATAACTGACACAAACAAAACATTTTTAAGCCAGTGACATCATGATCATACACAGACCATGTTGAAAGTTAATTTTGAAACTGTTTTTGACCGCTAATCTGCAAACAGCTATAACACATCTGAAGCAATGGTTATCAGGGCTCGGTCAGTTGCAGTGGACGTATCAAAAGCAGACGTGTGAAATATTATATTTGAGTCTATTTTCCAGATATCAATTTTATTTTCTTTGTGTACCTTGGTATACAAACAGTGGACATGATGCTATAGAACATGTGTGTTGAAAAATGAAGTTCTGTGTGCATCAATTCATCATCGAAAGACTTGGTGATGATGTGGACTCATTTATATCATTCAGCAACATCTTTCTTCAGTCACTGACTCTAGCAGAAGCAAGAAAAACAGTCACGATTCATTAAAAAAAATGAATGGAAGTTTCGATGGTTGTATGATATTCAGATATTCCCCAAGCAAGGAAGAAGGAACATAGACTAAAATATTTCCAAAGAATGAAAAAAAATTACATAGGCTAAAACCCAATGTCTCTCAATGGATTATTGGGATACATGTCGTTTGTGCGAGTCTTCCAATTACAGTTGCGGACAAAAATATTCATACAGCTGAGTATTCTGCTTAAACTGGTATTTACAGGGATGCGAGGAGAAAAATTTCACTTTTAAGTCATTGCCCTTATCAATTGTCATTGTCAAGCACTGCAAACTTAGGCATATCTCTGTTTTCAAGCTCAGGGGGCGCACAAACAAAAATTTCAGCATGACAAAAGTATTCATACAGCTCGAACATGCTGGGTATAAAGTGCATCAAAAGCTTGAATTTCTATTCCAAATAATTTGTAACTTTCTGTGGCTTCTTTGAATAACCTCCTTGGAAGTTCTGAATGCTTTTTTGGGTATTTTTATCTGTTTTGGTTGACCCATACCACCCTATAGTACTGGTATCATTTTACCATTTAATGTATATGACATTTCTCAAAAGATGACAATAAGTCCATGAAGAATAATCTCATTTCTTCAAATGGTCCATCATAGTTTTCTTTATGCCATAGGTTGTGCCTGATGTAAATTACAAGAAGTTCCTTTGGGTTTTACAAGATTTAGACATGGGTACCAAATGTCTAGCGAAGTCTTGAAAGTTTTGCCCATTGAAATAGCATTGGGTCTTTTTTTTACCCTAGGTCTTTTGCATCATGTGCAAATCATCACCTGCATGCCAGAAGTTAATTTTAGTCCATATGAGAGTTTGCACTAATGATTAAAGCAAGCCATGAAACCAAATTTTACTGTGTGTGAGCATTTAGCTTGGCTTAGTGAGCATCTTTGCAGAAGTCTCACATACATTTAATGGTAAAATGATACCAGCGCTATAGGGTGGTATGGGTCAACCAAAACAGATAAAAACACCCAAAAAAGCACTCAGGACTTCTAAGGAGGTTATCCAAAGAAGCCACAGAAAGTTACAAATTATTTGGAATAGAAATGCAAGCTTTTGATGCACTTTATACCCAGCATGTTCGAGCTGTATGAATACTTTTGTCATGTTGAAATTTTACTTTAGTGTGCTCCCTGAGCTTGAAAACAGAGATATGCCTATAAGTTTGCCGTGCTTGACAATGATAATTGATTGGGGCAATGACTTATAAGTGAAATTTTTCTCCTCGCATTCCTGAATCAAGAGTAAATACCAGGTATGTGTAGAATACTCAGCTGTATGAATATTTTTGTCCGCGACTGTAGTTTTAGGCCAAGTTTAGGCTTCTTGTGTAGGCCTGCAGGTTTTTCTTGTCTCGGGAATTTTGAGGATAATATGTGACATTTATATGAAATTTATTACTAGTCCGAAAATGAAAAACACATGCGTAATATTTACTGACGTACAGACTTTTTAGCGATGCATTTGCTAAATTTTAAAGAAAAAATCATGGACTTTGAAAGCAAAAGTTACTTTTTCAGAATAATAAGTAATTTTGATGATGTCACATTTTGCACGTCAATGATCCACGATAATAAGAGTTTTAAATACGGTACACAGTATACACCACTGGCTATACTTGTAAATGATGTATCCTGAATTCTAGGCAATCCTGCCTTATTTACATGGGTGTGGACGTAATATTATTCCATAAATAAACACAGCCGAAACAATAGGTAATGGATTATATTGTTAACCATAGATATATATATTTAATTTTTATGACTGTTAAGGTGACTGATAAGACTGCTTTGTTGTTACATTGAATGAAAACAGTACATGTATAAAATTGAAGGCATGCAGTGCTTGATAAAAGGCATGTATAGAGCTTGATGATTAATGTCATGATAAAGGCCTATTTCTACTTAATTGCATCAGTTGCTGTTGTAAGCAGGTACATGTAAGTGGAATGCTCTATGAGACTACAGCTGATTATTTTTACTGTGCCACAATGCTACGTATAAACGGTATAAATTTGTGAGTAATTATTGATAATTAGGAGTTCACACATATATGTTGTGATTTATTTGATTTTAAATGGTTTTATTGGGTTGTATGGCAGTTTTCTACATAACTACTGTTGGAGATGGTATCTCATGATTTTATCTGAAGTTATGCTTGGTTAAATTCCAGAGAAAAAAAGATTTCCTTCACGATCTATTTCACTACTGGGTGCCAGGTGCAGCACTATTGTTAAATTGTTCATTTTGAGAAATGTAAATAGTACTATCTAGATTTGGTATTTCACCAATGGCTTTGAATATAGCTGGTATTTCTAAAATTCAGTACACACTTTACCTCAAATGTTGTCTTTATTTCTTTTTTAAAATTCTATATGTATGCAAAACTATACAGAGTTCCACCTGAATTTAATTTTTTGCCATAATAAATTTGGTGAAAAGTGTTGAAATTTGAAAATCCAGAGACATGATGGGGACATGGTGTCAATTCAGTCTATTGAAGATTGGACTAGAGAATGTGTCTCGGAGAACTTCTTAGTTCGGAGACATTTTGGCACTTGTATTATTTGATCAGAACACTAATTGAGTTGATTGGCTGAGTGGAGTCCTAAATTTGGCTGTCATCTTTGAGATACAGTAAAGGGGCCTACGATTAAAACAAATGATGTGGTCCAAGGTGCTTGTCTGTCGACTGTCATCTATTATAATGTGCCATAAATAATAAATCACATGGGTAATTATCAGAGACTTTGGAGACTGTCATTATAAAATCTCCTAGAAATATCATGTCTTGAAATGGATTGGCATCCTCATAAAATAAATAATTATTGTGGGTGTCACCAACAGCCTAATTAATAAAAACTGGGATAATTGGCCATAATTTACACTTTTGATACATCAGAGACATTCTTGAGACAGTTTTGAAACTACCCTGAGACAATTTTGAGATAATCTTGAGACAATCCAAGAAGTGAGAGGCACTCACCTGCAGGAGCATGGTAGTAGTGAGCAGCTGCAGCAGGCCTGTTAATTGGTAAAGACAGTCCACTTTCATAGTGGATCTTTAATATCAGGTAGTGTCCATGTTGTGTAGCTGCCATCAATGTACTGTGAACCTGCAGCCTGTGTTTAACACTAACATCGTCCTATTCTGTTCTCTGTTGTCAAGGGTTTACCGGCTACACCCAAAAGGTCATGACCCGTGACGTCATCAGAGGAAAGGGGAGGGGGGTTCACTTCAGCCAGCACAGAAGTGCAGAGAACACAGCCTGCGGTAGCCAGCCAGAGCGCCACTCTCACTTTCACTCTCACTGCCACTGCAGGCCTGCAAGGGGGGCACTTGCTGCCAACATTCATAAGTTTGTGAATACATGTATTTGCTATGAAGCAAAATGAGATTTACAAATAGTTTTATGCAGAATTATACAATTTTAATATAATCAGCTGCCTGTTTCGGTATACAGTGGTCCCTGCATTATAAGACCACCCCTTCTGCAGTCATGCATGAAGTGGTCTCTCGTGGGACGCGGTCACTTCCAAAGTCACATAAGACAAGTAAGTCTTACAACAGGGGGTCTTACAACGCAGGAACTACATGTACATCTTTTTAAAAGATAGTCGTCCCTCTGTTTTGAGACCCCCACTTTTTCAGTGATAAAGTGTTCCTTCATCAGGGTGCAAAGATGCGTTAAAAATGTTCGACTTACAAAGCGAGTAAGTTGGTCATATTACAGACAAGACGCTCTTATAAAACGGGATCTCACAACACAAGGATCACTGTATGTTTTTATATGTACAGGGTGGGGACGCAAACTTTGCAGCTAAATATAGATCTATGCTAAGACATTTTCAAAAGCAAAAGTCACATAATGATGCAACTTTGCATGGATTAAATATAACTTCCGTTAGACTTATGGATTTCATAGAGGAATTGGTCTTGCAATGAGCAGTCACTGGTCATTGAATTTGACTATGCTCAACAAATTTTGAAAGTTCTTACAGTCAATGAATGTCAAGTGTTTACAGAATTGAATGAAATGTTCCTTGCGAGGTCATTTACCTGTCCATATCATGCTATTCTCTGTGACTCTTAAGCAATATTATGTGAGGTCATATCGTATACTTTCAATGCAATCAAAACAAGTTACCAACTGAGTATCAATGAGGTCAGAAGTTACTCAATGTCAAATTAACGGTTCATTTCAATGCAATGGATAGGGCTTTATTTTATAAGCTTGACATTCGTGGACGGTAGTTTGAATATGTTGCAAATTGGCTAAGTCTTCCATTTCCACCAAAGTTTAAAATTTGTCGAATAGTTCACTCTCCCTGTAATAACCGTGGAGCCTCAAATGAATATTCCTGTCCAGAGATCTGTGAAATGTCTGTGCATTGTCTGCAATAGGTCTATAAGTCCTGGAAATTTTAAGTGATTGGAACATTTGCTTTGTTTTTTGCTGTTGGATTGGGGCGCAGACACACACAACTTCCGTACAATGACCGACCAGGGCTCAACCGACTCTGACTCCTGACTGCTTTAGCTTTCTGAATTTCGACTCTGACTCCTTTGATCTCCTGAATTTCGACTCCCAACTCCTGATAAAAATTCACACTGCAGGAAAAAGTCAATTTTACAATGTTTCATTAGATTTTGTGTATTAATAGTTGTTTCAGAAATTTTGTGTGACTGGTCTTTAAAATTACAATACAATTCACATTGCTTCTCAATTATTTAAATAATATTTAGGAGACAGGAGTTGCCAGATTAATTCCGACTCCACATGAAAACCAAAGTTGATTCCAATTCCATATAAAAACCTCAGAATCCGCGACTCCTGACTCCAATGCCCTGTGACAGACAAAAAGCTATTTTATGTGCAAGATATGAATTAAAAGTTGCAGACTGTCGAAATTTTGCCTCTTTTGCAGATGCTTTTTGCCTTATGCCTTTCCAGCCAAAGTGTAAAAATAAAAATAGTTCTTTCTTGTACTGCAAGTACAGTAGTTTTAATTGCAAAGTAATTGATGGTCATAAATCCTTATTGTCTCTATTAAGATTAAATGCTGACTTTATTTCTAATGAATGCCAGATAACCACTTCCCTCGCTCTTACTTTCCTCCATATAGGCCAAAACCGTCATTGCTTGTGAGTGGCACAATACAATTTAATAAAATTGTCAATTCACATTGTAAAGTAGATGGGTTTCCTTCTTTTTGCAAAGATATGAGTGAGCATATAGTGCTGTTGATGGTCATTAAATATAGTCTGTTTATTTATCTGTATTAATTTGCTGTTCTAAATATTCTAGTTTCAACTATGAAATATGAGTCGTCCCATCCTTGTCATAATGTTGTTTGAATGGGACCACACCCCATGAAATACATTAGACAGTATATATATGTTATGTAGGCCTATAACAGTATATAGGCCCAGTGAACTGACAACTGAGTAACATCATCTGGACAAGTGCCAGATGATAAATTACTGGCATAAGAAATTGTCAAGTTACAATGAGTGGCAATCTCTTTGTTTTAGGAAGTGAATTTGAACTTTCACTGCAGCTGGCAAAATTTCCTTTGTTTGAAAATTAGTACGCAAAAGTATGTACACATGAAATAGAGCAAGTTTTTCTTGCGATATCAACACCAAATATTGGATGCAAAACTGCAAAAGGTACACGAATGAGAGAAACGTGTACTTGAAATTTTTTTAAAAATTAGAGTATATGTAGTACTACGTACAGTTCTTCTTTCTTAATTGTGTAGGGCTTTATTTGTAGGCCTTTTAATATATTTATATTCTAATTTACCAAATGTTCTAAATGTCTTTACTATAGTATAGTATATTTTAGTGTTTAATTTTATCAGTTTTTCTCGCTATCTTTATAAATTGGTTAAACCGTATAAAACATACAACCAGAGACCTGCAATGAATAGGTATACACTAGGTGAGGCGGAATAGGAGCCGAAAAAACATTGGCCACACCCTCAAAAGAATGCTACACCCATGGCATACATGAATACATGCAATTATGCATGCATTTGATGCATACTTCAGTCCCTTTTTTATTTGCCTGACTGAATTGCGTGTATACTATATTTTTAAAATTAAAAGGTGATCTAGAATATTAATTAATTTTTGCTATTTGACTTTTTCCCTGGTGTTCATGCATACACTCTAAAAAATTTCAGACAAAATTGTTTTTTTAGATTCAAAATGGTTTTTTGAAAAACCTAATTTCAATGCAAAAAACCAACATGGATTTTTTTAAAAATCCATGTTGGTTTTGCATTGAAATTTGGTTTTTCAAAAAACCATTTTGAATCTAAAAAACCAATTTTGTCCCGACATTTTTTAGAGTGTATATTCGATAAAAGATATCACGGGTAGACATGCAATTGCCTAATTAATGGCTGTATGATGGATTTTGTGGTTTAATTGTTTTGAACTTTCTTTTTAGTTCCAATTATATTCATAACATGTACATCTGTCATATCACGAAGACAATGCCAATGCAGGAAGCTGCAGAATTCTGCATTTTTAAAATTTTCTACAGGAGTTCTATACTTCTCTGCAGGTTTTATGCACACTTTTTCCCTGCAGTTTCTAGAATGCAGCTGCAAAGTTCAGGCCTCATTGACCAAAGTCCCAAGAAATTTTGGTTTGGTGGTCGGGGAAGGGGTGCATATGAGAGTTTTTGGTGGTCCTCGATCTGTGGCTGCAGCATTTCCGGAACGTTTCTGCTGCAAAATCAGTACTTCTGCAGGAATTATGCAGCTCTGGAGTTTGCAGTTCTGCAGAGAGCTGCAGAATTCTACAGTTCTGCAGGAAGATACAACATTCTACAGGAAGCACAATTCTGCAGTCATACAGTTTCCTACAAATATCTGCAGAAGCTGCCGAATTCTGAAGGAAACTGCAGAATTGCAGAATTCCGCAGCTTCCGGAATAATTCTTCCAGAACTGCATGAGTCCTGCACAAGTGCAGATTTGCTGCAGAAACTTTCCGATGCTCCCGATAAAAAATATACCTCCCAGATATTTATGTGGAAAATTTGGTTTTTTGCCAAATTCCCAAGATGAATTTCTTGGAACTGGGTACTTATATTGGTCACAGAGTGCCAAATATATAGCTCTCATATTTTAATGTGCAAAAATGTGTCCTTTTGGCCAAAATTCCAAGATGATTTTCTGAAGATACATTTGGAAATAATGACCTTTAATGGGTAAAAGTTGCCAAGTGAGTTGACGGGCTTAGAGGTATAATTTAAGGTGTTATGGGTTGAGAGGGGAAAGCATTTTCAGAGAAATGACACACCTGCCATGTTGTGCAGCTATTATTTTGATTAGATTATTGAAAACCAATGCATTTAGAATGACATAAAATCTTGATTATGAAATTCGGGCAAATATTTCAAGCCCTCCCAAAAAAAATCGCTCACATTACACCCATGAGCGATGATGATACCTAATACTTTCCATGTTACTATAGTAGTAATAATAGTATATATTTATTTTGCAACATAGTACACACAGTTACTATGATTTAAGGAGACTAATCCTTCACGTTGGTGACAGGCAAACAAAAGGATCATGCATCTGATTTTTCCTCTACAATCAGCTATGACAAATCAAATGGCCTTCTCTTTATCATGACTAATCGAACAGCCTCTATGTTTCCCATGTTGAATGTAGGAACGATGACACTTCATTGGCTATTATGACTCACAGAGTGCCAAAATCTGTGTGAAGCAACATTAATTTTTTATTATATCAAGTTTACAGGCTGTAAAGCTTCCAAACGCTTTGGAGGATTATCAATGGGTCTTAGAAAATCCAAGAATATTTGAAGCATTATTCTGAGCAAGGGATGTCTCATCCTCCCCACGCAAGCCCTGCTAAAATGGACAGGGCTTTCTGCTATTTCCAACTTCTTCTGTGATTGGCTGCTTATTTAGGTCATAAGCATTTTGCATGCAGATTTATGGACACTTAAAGGATTACTGGCAACTAAGAAAAACAGTGTAAAACAAGCAAACTTTCCAACAGTTTCATTTCAGAACTGTGAAAATACATAATTCAATGGAATTTTCGGAACTGTGATAGCACCTTTCAACAATACACAATTTCTCCATTTGTAACTGTGTGAAACAAAAGCAACAATTTCAAACTGCAGTGATGTAGCAGTCCCTGATTGGCTGAGCCAAAACAGGGTCAGTTAATTAAGTATTCATGAATTAGCAAATGTTATGGGCCATTTTGTCATGGTATGACTTGGGATGATGGGGATGTCTATGGGCTTGCAGCACCAACTGCTGACTTGATATGATGCTTCATGAATAACTCCTTGCATGGTATTGTGCTTGCCAGACTTGAGACAGTGACACCTGTACTAAGAATTAGTATTTCTTCAATATAATATCATTTAATCGCAATTTTATCAAAAATGTCATCCTTCAATATATGTGTCAATAAAACAGCTCACACGGAAGAAAATTCCAATGTTCTTGTATTTGGTCGATAAAAAAAATGACACAGAGGCGTGAGGGAGGAGGCAATCCTGGAAGGGACTTGATTACAAAATTTGGCGTTCCAAAACTTAATCATAAGTAGGCCTACCCCTCCCCCTGTCTGGAAGGAGACGGCAGGCGTTTGCCTTCAAAGTCATTGTCTGCGTCTGCAACAGCAGATTAAGACAAAACAATCACAGATTATGTATATATGTTTTTCCTATCTTTTAACCAAGGCGGAGCACTCAACAGAAACTCACTTGTCCTTGTGATCTTCTCAGAAGCCCAATGTCACCTTTGACCCTTTTAAAAGGCCCTGAATGGATTTCCTTGGATTTAAATATAAGAGCATTTTAGTTTTCTGTTATACGTTTTGGAGGTTCAAATTTGTTTATAATCCTTTTGCGTAGAATCACAATTTTTTAATCCTGTGTTTTTTATTACCACAGTTTGTGAATAGGCAAACTTCACTTTCAAGATTAGCTGGAGCTTGTTTGCAGATGAATGCAAACTAATCCTCTTAACTCATGGTCCCACAACCACACATATGGAATTCACAGAGACATTGTTGCACTCCACTGAACTGAGGTTCGAAACAGGTGATTACAAAAAACAGTCAATGCCAAACAATGCTAAACAAGATAATCCAGCTTGCTATTTTGTAACAGGGCCCCTTCAAACATTGTCAGAGCATAAGAAAATGTGTTAGAGGCTCACAGAGCCAGGGAATTTTATCAAAGAACTTCTAATTTGAGCATTTGTGCATCCATTTATCCACATGGAATTGTTCAAGGACTATATTTATATTGCATGGGATATATATACTTGGAATTGCTAACAGGACAAATTGTAGGATGCAGATTCATAGAAAAGGTAAGATATAAATTCTCCTATGGCCATGTCAACACAGAATTTTTTGCCAACTCACATTGAAACTTTGAAGGCTGTTAATCAAATATCAAAGATGTCTCAAGGTTACACTTTGCATAGGCTTTGTCCACAGTGACTAAATACACCAGTTAGAACTATGTGTTTTCTACAGCTCACAGCAATTTGATTTTATATTAATTGACTTTTTCTGAAACATGTGCTTTCTCCAAGCCAATGTTTTGATCAAACAGGAAGTCATGTACAACATGTACAGTGCTGCCACGTTGTTGCACTATGTTAACTGAAAATATGTAAAACAAATCAGCCCTAAAAATCAAAACATTTTCAGTATGCATGAATGAAGAATTTGTGCTCGGAGTTACTCTCTGAGGCCATTATGAACCTTTAGCAAATCAGAGAAGCTAAGAGAATGGCTTAGGTCAATAATTATTAGGGTCATACTGGGCTTCTGAAATTATCAGGCCATGAGAGGAGTGCTCCACCTTAGTGATTTATATAGCCATAACTTGTATTGTCTTTACAGGCAACAGCCTGTAATGAAACTATCAGCTGTGTTCTCGTCCCAGGGTTCTCGTTTTCTGGGACATGCCCAAGGAGCAGCAGTTCCATGTGGTCAACATTTTTGGTTCTTCTTTATAAACCAGGGGAATTCAGGTAGCAATTCTGATGCAGAGCCTCCTGGTGGAGGTAGCAAGTAAAATCAACATACCCAGAGGTAGCAGGTTCCTAAATAAAATACTTAATATTTTTAATTGAATATTGACAAGTGTTAAAAAAAGTTATAATGTGAGCCTGGATGCCAATTTAGTAGATTTATCAGAAGTAATAGTAACAATAATTACCATTATCAACTCTGAAATGGACCACCAGATATTTTTTCTACAAATTCAACATTTCTGAAGATGCTTGGAAATCTCTGCAGTCCGTCCGCACTCAAAGATTTCATCAAGAAGAGCCTTAATTTCATGAAAAATGGTTCTATTTATCCCTTTTCAATTTGGATTGCTCTGAATTACAATAAAAAATCAGCAATCAGAAAAACATAGGCTGCGCAGCAGCAAACCTTCAGCAAATAACACATTTAGAAGGTTACAATTACACGATAAAATTGATGTGTTTATCAAATTGCATATTGGTATGCAATAGTGGTTGAGCCATGGCCTTCAATATTGTCTAGTTGCGCGCTGCCCACCCATCTGCCCATCTGCTTGCCAGAGTTTGGAAATGAGGAAAAGGCCTTATTAGGCTAATTTATGCATGGTACAGTTTCATGCATGTACAAACTATAGGTTATGAGCTGTCAGTTGGAAACCAAAAAATATTTTTCTGAAGTTTTTCCAAACATTCAGCTCTGCTACATTGTATAGGTGATATGTGTAGAACATTTCATTGCTGCATATGCAATAGTGGGCAATTTTTGGCTCCGATGTGAAAAAATAAGTATTTTAGATATTTTTTCTCAATATTACACAAAAAGTATAGAATATCTATCAGTCAGACCATGAAAACACCCACCTAGACCATGTAAGCCATATGTGTACCAAAATTTATCCATTCATGTACAATTTACATGCAACTGTGACTGATTCCTGGGCCAGAAACAAAAAAAAAGTTGTTTTTCAATATTTCAAAAAGTAAATAATGTTTTCCACCAGACCTTTCGAAAGGCACAACTAGATCATGTAAGGCATATGTGTACCAAACTTTATCCGTGTACGTGCATTAGTGACCGAGTGTTATAGCCCGAAAAAAAAAAAAGTGTTTTTATATTTTTTGCAATTTGTTCAAAAAGTATAGAATATCTATCAATGAGACCATAAAAAGGCACAACTAGACCATATAGGCCACATCTCTACCTAATTTCATCCATGCACATGCAATAGTGACCAAGCCTTGGCCCGGAAACGAACAAAAATAATTTATATATTTTCTTTATTATTATGGCGCTGCTCAGTGGCTGCCTGCCCATGTCTTGACCTTTACTGCATAAGATCTATGAGAAATGCTAAGGTTAATCGTTCAATTATTGGTATGTTTTTTAATGCTACCCTACCCAGTGTATTGTTATACGCCTGTGTTGCTTTCTTTGGGCTTGTAACTGTAGCTCTGAAGAAAGAAATGGCTCGACCTTATAAGTTGTGCTCCAGGATGGTTGGACCAACAGTGCAGCTACAGGATAATGACTCTCTGGTTAGGAAAAGACTGGCCTGCATGGCACACGGCATCACAAAAGACAATAGCCATGTTTTGTACCCTGAATTTCAGAGGTTACCCAGTGGCCGCAGGTGGAGGGTACCGCGTGCCAGAACGAATAGGTTTAAGAACACCTTTATTCCGCAGTCCATTAAGGTGCTTAACGAAATTAATTGATTTTTAGTAATTGTATGTACATGTATGTCAAGCTGGGAACACAAATTTCATGTTTTTCTTAATGTGATCAATAAATACTATTCTATTCTATTCTATTCATTCTATTCTATTTCTATTATTTCAAAAAGTATGGAATATCTATCCATCAGACCATCAAAAGGCATAACTAGATCATACAGGCTATATATGTACCAAATTTCATCCATGTACATTGAATAGGGGCCGAGTGCTGGCCCGGAAACGATCTATCCGCCCGCCCGGCGGACGGACAACATTTTGCCCTAGTGATAACAATAACTTCTGCGAACAAGTTCACTGAAGGTAAAAGGATTGTGCTGTATAAAACATAAGATTCGAACGGCACCCCGCAGGTCAGTTTTCACTCTTGCCACTTCAGGAATACAGCATGGCGGGCTTGTTTATAACCGCAACATTTTGTAATGGCGGCCATTCAGTGCATTTTTTAAAAATAGTAACTGGGAGACCATATGGTCTTCCAATGGACAGATTTGGTTTCCTAGTCATTGCTAAATTGGTGTCAGTGGGAGAGCCAACTTTTTTCCAGAAACTTTATTAATCACACACTCGGATGTCTGACTTGTCTTAATTTTGAAGTTCTTGGGCGCAATTTCATTTTATATCAGAAATATTCCTCAATGATTGTATTTCAGAATATGTCATTTTCTGATGAATTACAATTTAAATTTATTTAAAATTTGTGAAGCTGATTATGTTGGAAATCAGCGAACTCCTAAATTAGCAATCAGCTGAAAAATTCAAATCCTGTTATGCAAGCTACATACATGTATAATCATAAATATATCTCTGGATCTTCAACTGATCTATAAAATGTTGCGCATCGTGGCGCTACGATGTTGCTGACGAGATCCAAGACAATCTCCCTGATGACTTAGATGATGATGCTGGAGCGAATAAGGATGCCGAAAATATGGACGATGCTGCTAAACAAAAAGAAATAGGGCCCCAACCATCAGGAACCTTGACGATTACAGACGATGGAAATAATATATATTATAGACGAAGCACCCAAACCAAAAAGAGGATGCGGAAGACTGCGGAAAGATGAAGACACCACAATGATGGCAGCCATACGCAGAGAACTCGAAGAGATTAAACAAGAAAACGCCAAACTTACCGACAGACTGAGAATTTGAATGTCAGAGAAAAGCGAGGTTGAGAAAGATCTAGAACTCACCCGATCCTCCCTTCTAGAACGAGAGTGAGTGAGTTGGTGTTTTACATCTCATCAGCACCTGAGTGGGCTATTTAGAGACATACTTGGTTGGTTTCGAGAGTCTTGAAAATGCTATGATCTGTTTGTGACATGTGGAGGGTGCTTTTTTGTTGGTAATACTTGTCGTTTTACTTTTGTCGGTGCAAGGAAACAAGTGGTATGCTGGGCTTTCTTGTTTTGTTGGTTTGGGTGTTTTCTTGTTTTCAGAAGCCAAAGCTTCTTTCTTCTTGGCGTGGTTGAGGGACGTCTTTGTCTGTAGGGTGTTTGGAGAGAATGTTTGTCTTGTTAAGATTGTTTTCTTGTGTGATGTGCATGCAACTGGTTCAGGATAAACATTCGCTTCTTCCTTCTTTGGTCGATCTCGCGGAGGCGATTTCTGCAAGACGTCCATGAAAAGGTTCCTCTTCAGTTGAATCCTTCTCTGTGGGGACGAATGCAAAACCGGTCAAGGATAATCTGCTACTCAATCAATTCTGTCAAAGTCTTCTTTATCTTCCCAAGTCATGGGACGGGGAAGGTGATCTTCTTCTACACGGCGCGTGGCTTTAGGAAACAATATTCCATTGTAAAGCTGTAGTTGTATGATTTCTTTTGTTTCTTGAAAACTCCACATTCATGACTAAACGCAGGGTGGTCCCCACCACAATTAACACAATGTGGGGGTCTGAAGCATGGTTTGTCTCTCATGTGAGTATGATCTCGATCACCACAATTGGCACAAACTGTTGGTCTTCTACATGTACTGCTGAAATGGCCATATATTTGGCAATTGAAACAGCGCTTTGGTCGGGGAAAAAGAGGGCGAACTATGCACTTTTCAAAAGCAACAGGTACTTTCTCTGGAATTTTGTTGTCTTTGAATGTCAGTTGTAGTAATTCATAGCCATTTCGTTGGGACATACGTCTGAATTGTTCAATGCCATGTTTCTGGAACCACTTCTTTAGCTGAGAGTCCGTGTTTTACTCTCTTTTGAGAAGATAAGGCCTTTGCCTGGTCTTTTGAAAGGTTCAATGGAGACTTTTGAACTGTCTATTTCATTGACCGATTAAGTTTCTCTTTTTGTGTATCATTCGGAGGTTCAATCGTTCCGTTGGTTTGACGCTTTGTGTTTTCAGCTACTGTGTTGTCACAAATTTTCCCCAATGACTTCATAAACAGCTATTGCTGACAGGTCGTCAAGTGAATTCTTTACACCTTTTATCAAATCTTGGTAGTCGAGTCGCTAACTTTTTGATCTCAGCCTGGTTTCCCGCTGAGGGACGCGCACCTTGGTTACCCGGTTGACGTACGATCCGGTTTGGAAACATGGTAAATGACATATTCATTGATATTCCCCTGTAAGGTAGGGGACACACCGTGCAAGCGCACTGTCTCATGTTGGCCACTAAGGATAGGGATCTTCACCTTAGTGTTTACCACCCACCGCCACGAGGAGGCCCGAGACCTGCGGGGGCCTTCTAGAACGAGAGCATGACTGCAATGATCTCCTCGACCAACTGTCAAATCACGAGGAAAACAACGCCTCCCAAGCAGTAGCTAAGCCGACTGGCATCGTCTTCTTTGATGACATCACGGAACCCTGTGTCGCTAAGCTAAAGAGTAATTTCTCCTGGAGAAAAGCGAAAAAAGGACTGGCTGAAATAGGTGAACTAGATGATATCAAGAGTGTCGATGTTGTGGTCATTCTTACAGGCTCAAGAGAGATTGTATCGGATGTTTCTGCTTTCGATCTTTATAAAATCCTGAAATGCCTTGTTATGGAGCATGGTAGTCAAACTACAATCTCTGTCGCTAGTCTTCTCCCGAATAATAACGCTAGGATTCAAGTCGATCTTTACAACCAACGAAGTTGAGAAAGTCCACATTCTCAAAGTCCAGGTTCCAGGTTAGATCTATTGGGCTACAACGGTTCTACTCCCACCAGCAGATGCCTAGCTTGGTATGAGGAGGTTTTCAAGGCCATTGCAGTGCCATCTACTCCAAAACCAAAAGAAACTATGTCAAGTGGAGCTTCCGCTGACTTCAATGCCACCCAAGTGATCTCTATAAAATCTGAATTAATTGGAAGAATTATTGGAAGAAATGGTGTGGTAATTAAAAGAATCACAACCACCTGTGAAGTGAAGATGTCCTTCGGAAATTGGAAAGAAAAAAGCAACGAGGCTCGTGATAAGGAACCACACTTCTATACAGCAGTCATGATTAAGGGTTTGGTTAGAAATGTAGAATTGGCTACCAAAGAGTAGTCCAGGCAACTGGTGATAAAATAGAGGGTGACCCACCACAAATTGCAAAAGTTTTGATCTGTACATTTTCTGAATCCTTGGATGTCTGGCTTTAACATACTAAAAGTTTGCTCAGATAGTCCCGTGCGAACACTGTTTTCTGAGGGGTTAAAGATAGAGCCCTCGGTAACGTCGTTTTCGCCGAAAAAAATCCCCACTAAAGAGTAATAGTGGCCTCTGAAGCAGCTGAAGTCCAATATAAATATATGAGTTGTATACCATCTTGTAGGCAATTATAACAGCTTTAATTTAAGCCATATTAGATGTCTGGGAAGGGTGACAGGCCTGAGCTATGACTGTTTGAATACTAGCTCTCGGACGTAGAAATCCCAAAGAACATACGGAGAGTAGAGCGGATGGCTATTCTTGCTTTTTATCAGGCCTGAGTCCAATAAAAAGATACAAGCTGCATACCATTTTGTAGGCAATCAAAGCAGCTTTAATTTAAGCCATATTGGATGTCTGGGAATGGTGACAGGCCCGAGCTATGATTGTTTGAATACAAGCCCCCTCTCGGACATCAGGTTCCCGAAGAACATACATAGTGTGAATTGAATCGCTAGCCTTGCTCTTTGTCCCAGCCTGAGTCCAATCAAATATATAAGCTTCATGCCATCTTGTAGGCAATTAAAACAGCTTTAATTTAAGCCATGTTAGATGTCTGGGAAGAGTGACAGGCCTGAGATATAACTTTGAATACTGGCTCTCAGATGTAAAAATCCTGAAGAACATATGATGAGGAGTAAAGTGGATGGCTAATCTTGCTTTTCATCGCAGCCTGAGTCCAACAAAAGATATAAAATGCATACCATCTAGTAGGCAATCAGAGAAGCTGTAACTTAAGCTATGTAAGTTGTCTGGGAAAGGTGACAGGTCTGAGCTATGATTGTTTGAATACTGGCTCTCGGACATCAAGTTCCCGAAGAACATATATAGAGTAAAGTGGATGGCTATTGGCTAGTCTTGCTCTTCGTCACAGCCTGAGTCCTATCAAATATTATATAAGCTGCATGCCATTTTGTAGGCAATTAAAGCAGCTTTTTGTCAATTTTATTTTATTTTTTTCAAGGGGAAAGAAGCTGGATCTGAGTTATGTCTGATAGAATACTAAACTACTGCCAGACATAAAAGATTTAAGTATTCCATTTCCATGTTGAAGGCTACGAATGTTCTTAATAATAGTTTAATATGGCTAAAATGCACTTGAACTATAATGAATTTATAGGAAAATACATGAACCATGCCTTTGTTCAGAGAAAATGTGCAGTATTTCAGTTTTATGATTAATTTAAGGCAAATCATCAAATGATTATAGAGCGTAACTGCTGAAGCTCGCGAAAGGCTCTTTTGCTGCCGCCCATTCACAAAATGATAGGTGGTTATTGTAAAATAACTTTGCAATGAAAAAATATTAGATTTCAGCATGCCGAAGCAGATGGATTCACTGTCATACCAGCTTGCGTTGGTGCTAATGCCTGTAGAAGATCTTTCACCGGTGCCTGTGACAACAGCCGATGAGTGTTGAGAGTAGCATCAATTAAAAGAAGATATCAGACAGCACGACAGACAGCTTTCCCAGAAATCGTGTGACTGACTGCATTGCCTGCATATACAACTTCAAGAACTGCCTATTAACCTGTTCCATCAATTGAATGTCCTATGCTTCCCAGCCAGCTCATTATAGTATGGAATCCACGAAGTCGAATCAGCGCAGGTTGAAGCTCCTAGCAGCTTTCTACTGAGAATACCTTCCACCGAAGTGGTTGATCGAAGGTAACTATTATAACAGAATTGTGTTTGAAAGCATGGGATAACACATACTTCAAGGTGGAATAGATTCAAGTGAAATCATTTGGATCCCAATCTAGCATGGGCCAAAACATGATGGCAGTTTCTTCTGGATGGACATCATTGTGCACAAACTGTATGAAACCAGACCACTGTGGCCAAGGAAGTTTGAACAATAGAGACAACTTCCACAGGAATTCGATATCAGTGAATAGATCTTGAATGTTGAGGCTTTTCAACTCCTGGCTGATAACAGAGAGATTGCATGGTTTCGTTTCATCTTCATCAGTAAGGTCGCTAAGGTGGCCAATATCAATTCGTCCAATGCTGATAATATCTTTATTTGTTACTTTGACTTGCGGTGTCATAAAAGACTGATTTACTGCATGTGTCGCCATTGTTATGATTTTCCATCCCGTGGAATGGCTCTTCCAATCAATGCTTCTGATGATGTGGCATTGTTGAGTACTGCAGAAAAGTGCCCATTGCCCAGGTTTGGTAGATCTGTCTCATGGGAAACTGATGCATATATCTCTTGAAGAGAAGCAAAAAAAGTTATGTAGGGAGTCAATGAGCATCCTTGATAGGAATAGATGATGCATTTGATGATTTGAATGCCAAGTGCTGCATTGGGGCAGGAATTGCATATGGTCGATCAACTTGTATTATTGCCTTACCAACTGATGCAATATGAGTTTCCACTTCTTTCCCACAAAACACTATTTTCATAAATTGAGCAAATATTCAGGTGAGAAAGCTATCAGTTTCTCAAGAAATACTTTCAATGTTTGGGTTGGTGTCTTTTGAGGGTTTCAAGTCCTTGATATCTTGCTTTATCAGTTTTTCAGATGCATCAATTATCTGACTTTTGTTATCACTTTTCTCTACTTGGCTGTGTTAACCAATGTCATGAATTATCTGGCTTTGGATAGCACATTTTCTCATCAACTTCAGCGACAATGATCCTTTCTTGGAAATGCCTCTGGAGTTCTGCTTTCATGTTTGTAATGCTACGAGCTTTAATCACTAGGTCTCGTCATAATTATTTTCAAGACACTTAGGCCTATTCACTATCAGAAAAGCTTTGCGGCGTTGTGTGTCACTTGGTCTTCAACTCAAACATTTTGTTTTTGTCTGCACTGATTCAGTTATCATTCTCAAACACTTTGGTAATTGGCGCTCTATTCTGAAGTTTACTTTGCATACATTGTGATGCACAGCATCGGCAGCAAACCTAACACAAAAGCACACAACCTTTCACTTCATCTGCTCATTTACCCGGGAATAAAGTACATGCATGCAAAATTTTTGAAATATTCTCATTGATCCATCTTTTAACACTAAGCATTCCAACACAACATTACAATTTAATTTATTAGTATTCACTCTGCAAATTTAAACACCAATGTTACAAATTATGTTTAGTTAAATTATCTTATATTCTTTCTATTCTTCTGTATGCTTTCAAGTGCCAATAAATTGTAAAAAAACCTATTAGACTTTAAGATAAAACACATTTCTCAGACAACTCTAACAGCTAACTCGAAAGGTAGCTTTATTTCCAGTAAAATTATTCAGATATATTTAGCTGAGGTCAAGAGCAAGATTAGGCATCCACTTTACTCTCCGTATGTTCTATAGGATTCCGAGAGCCACTATTCAAACAGTCACAGCTCAAGGCTTGTCAACCTTCTTGGACATCTCACGAGGCTTAAAGTAAAGCTGCTTTAATTGCCTTCAAAACGGTTTGTAGCTCATATTTTTTTTATTGGAATCAGGCTGTGATGAATAGCAAGAATAGCGATCCACTTTACTCTCTGTATGTTCTTCGGGATTTCTACGTCCGAGAGCCAGTATTCAAACAGTCAAAGCCCAGGCCTGTCACCTTTCCCAGACAACTAACATAGCTTAAGTTACAGCTTCTCTGATTGCCTACTAGATGGTATGCATTTTATATCTTTTGTTGGACTCAGGCTGTGATGAAAAGCAAGATTAGCCATCCACTTTACTCCTCATCATATGTTCTTCAGGATTTTTACATCCGAGAGCCAGTATTCAAACAGTTATATCTCAGGCCTGTCACTCTTCCCAGACATCTAACATGGCTTAAATTAAAGCTGTTTTAATTGCCTACAAGATGGCATGAAGCTTATATATTTGATTGGACTCAGGCTGTGACAAAGAGCAAGACTAGCGATTCAATTCACACTATGTATGTTCTTCGGGAACCTGATGTCCGAGAGGGGGCTTGTATTCAAACAATCATATCTCAGGCCTGTCACCTTTCCCAGACATCTAATATAGCCTAAATTAAAGCTGCTTTGATTACCTACAAAATGGTATGCAGCTTGTATCTTTTTATTGGACTCAGGCAGTGATGAAAAGCAAGATTAGCCATCCACTCTACTCTCCGTATGTTCTTCGGGCTTTCTACCACTGAGAGCTAGTATTCAAACAGTCATAGCTCAGGCCTGTCACCCTTCCCAGACATCTTACATGGCTTAAATTAAAGCTGTTTTAATTGTCTACAAGATGGTATACAACTCATATATTTATATTGGACTTCAGCTGCTTCAGACGTCATTATCACTCTTAAGTGGGGATTTTTTTCTGCGAAAAGAACGTTACCGAGGGCCCTATCTTTAACCCCTCAGAAAACAGTGTTCGCACGGGACTATTTGAGCAAACTTTTAGTATGTTAAAGCCAGACATCCAAGGATTCAGAAAATGTATAGATCAAAACTTTTGCAATTTGTGGTGGGTCTAACCAAGGATTGACTGGACTAGAGGTAAATGAGCTGATCAAGTCAAAACCTAAGTGACAATTACAACCACCGAGACCCTGGAAAAGAACTTTTGTACATCGAAAAATATTGTTCAACATTCCGTCCAAATCCATTTACTGTAATGCTTGTAATGCTCTGTCTATTAAATCCTTATTCGCATCTTATGATGTCTCTCGTTTTCAGTCTTTGAAAGTCTCTGGTGATGCGGTCTCGGTGGAGACTGGCTATGGTAGAGACTTTGGTAAAGTCTCTCACTCGCATTCTGGCGCTGGTAACAATTATGGTAAAATCTCTCATTTGCATTCTGGATCTAGTAGGGACTATGGAAAAGTCTCTCATTCATATTCTGTAAACTCAAACTGGAACTTGTGTCTGTGGAAATGGATGGATGGATGTTGGAGCTTTACGTCCTGTATTTATGCACTTGGTAGGCTAATTAGGACAGGAGGACATGGCAATGAGGCGAAAGATGATTGAAACAGCCATCCAACATAGGCCCAGGTGACCCGGCAAGAGCTGGATTGGAACCCTAGACTCAGTGATTGGCAGTCCAGCAGGCTACCACTAGACCAACCATCCCCCCTGTGTCTATGGAAATAAAAATAAATAAATTGAATCTTGTTCATGATTATAGAAACGAACATAATCTTGATATTATGATCTTCAGTGAGTGCCGGCTAAGAGATGATGACACAGCTTTAATTGGAGAATTATGGCAAATTCAAATTTCTAAATAAGTCCAGGCACGACAGAATTGGAAGAGGCATTGGCTGCTTGTCTAAAGCAAGTATTAAAATAGAAATATTAGATTCTCCCTGCATGGTTACATTTGAGCATTTGATACTCAATCTCTCTTATGCTGGATGCTCCATCATAATTCTTATTATCTATAGGCTTGAGCCCACAAACTCAAATAAATATGCTCTTTCTACTTCTTTGACGAGTTCACTGAACTTCTTTCATTGTATCACTACAAAGACAGTGAACTGCTTATTGTCGATGACTTCAACCATTCATACGAACAAACCCTCCCAGCCCAGAGCGGAAAAGTTCAATGAGGTTCTTGAAATGTTAGATTTTTCTCAACACATTAACCAATGAATCGTTGCACAAAGCTGGTAATACAATTGATCTTGTGATAACCAGAAGTGATAGCAACCTCCTAAATTCTGTGCAGTGGATGAACTCCTGTCAGATCATCATGCCATTCTCATGAAGGCTAATGTTCCTAAGGCCGCTCCTTATAAGAAATCTGTCAAATTCAGAAAGACAAAAAGCATTGATATAAGAAAATTTAAAGCCGATATAAAGAAGAATCTGTCAACTATTGATTGTATGATTGCACAGTCAGAACTTCGTATCTATACTCTCTCGTCAATAAATATGAGTCCTGTACTGATATATAAGACAAGCAAGCGCCACTACTTGAAAGAACTGTTAGACTTCGAAAAGCTATACGCCCTGGAGCAATACTGATATTAAAACCGCAAAAAAGGCCAAACGTAGAGCTGAGAAAAAATGGCGAAAACCAGAACCAAGACAGACTTTGATGTCTTTAAAGAAAAAAGAAATCAATATAATGTTCATCTAAATAATCTGCGAGCCATACACCTTACGGAGAAAATACAAATACACAAAGGCAGTTCTAAAGCCCTTTTTAGGATAGTCAATTCTGCTTTAAACAGAAAACCAGAATCTCCACTTCCCTTACATACTAATAGCGAAGTACTTGCCGACGAATTTTCTGAATTTTTTGAAGAAAGTAGAAGCAATCAGGTCCAAATTACAAGACGTCAGCCGCAATCACGTAACGGCGTCAAACTCTTTCAATGGCACATCTCTTACACAGCTTGTCTGAAAATGAAAATGGCAACCAAACAGTCTGACCTGGACCCACTATACCCACATGGCTAATCAAAGAGTGTCTGGACGTGTTTTTGCCAATTATAACAAAAATTTTTTACCCTTCATTCAAGCTAGGTATTATGGCGAGTGGATACAAACATGCTATTATCAAGCCGCTACTAAAAAAAGGTGGACTAGGGCTGAGAACTATCGACCAATATCCAACTTGAAATTTATAAGTAAACTGATTGAAGGAGTCGTAATTGAACAACTAAATAAACATCTGACCTACAACAAACTACAAGATAACAGACAATCTGCATACAAACCAAATCACATGGAAACTCTCCTAACCAAAATACATAATGACATAATGACAAACATGAACGAGGGGAAGGTTTCTATGCTTGTCCTGCTTGATTTATCTGCTGCCTTTGATATCATTGATCATAAAATTCTAATAGACCGTTTACAAAGTATATACGGAATTGAAGGATCCAAGGTATAAGCCTATTTGCATTGTACCAATGTGCAATTTGACTGTGAAAGAAGTGAAGAGACAAGTGCCAGTTATATCCCGCGTTTGAGTGAATATGTGATATATCCGAGGCGTAGCCGAGGATTATCACATATTCACGAAAACAAGGGATATAACTAACTTATACCTTAAACAAAACAAAATAAAACAAAACAAAGAGATTTTAAAAAGAAAATAAAACAAGAAGGATTTACGGAAAGAGGAAGAAAACTGCTACAAACAATTTGCCAAGTGGGATTAATCTAATCACATGAAATTATCAGTAGAAGAAAAAAAATCCAAATGGAATCACAGTTGACAATTATATGATATTATATTCATACATATTCTGATCATTTTCTTGGATATACAAGGCTAATGCATCTGAAAGGTATTTGAAATTTTCAATCACGCAATAAAAAAGCTACAGAGACATCCCTTACATTTTTAGAATTTGGTTATAAATTTAGAAAACAACTGATTTTAATACTGTGGACCTTGACATTGTGTTAGTTACTTGAAATACAGGGATATGTCCCAATTACTACCTTTAATATATTTGCTCAAATAACATACATGTGTAAACACTAAAGCTTGAAGACCGTGCTGCCTGGATCCAAAAGATTGATTTTAAAGACAATAGTTTGTAATAAGCTAATTAGTTGCAAAATTATAATGGAAAATGTTTGGATTGGAAATTTAAAAAGAAACAGTTTGAATTTTTAAAAAGTGGAAAAAAAAATCGCCCCCCCCTCGGAAAATGTGGGGGGGGGGGGGGTGTTTGGGGGGTGTTTGGAAAGAAAATCAATTTGACCAAAAAAAAACAGTGGTACAAAAAAATTGGGTTATACAATTTGCAATTTGGGGGGGGGGGGATTTTTGAGAAAAAATCAGAAAACAAAATTTGGAAGGGGGGGGAGAGGGAGTTGTAAAAAAAAAAAAATTTCTTTAAAATTTAGCGGGAGGAAGAATTTAAAAAACAGATTTAACAGGGAAAAAAGCAAACGAAAAAATTATGGGAAAAAAGTTAAAAAATCAGAAGAATATATGCATTTGGATAGTTGGGGATCACCATCAGATATAAAGGGGGGGGTGGTGCTGGGAATTTTAATTTTCCAATTGACAGGAAATCATTTATTTCATGATATCAGCAGCAGTAATTAGGCGTATTTATTTTTAGTGAATGATGTCCTAAAATATTTCTTTTTAAATTAAACAAAACCATGTTAAGAAATACCTCCACCACCAGCAATTATATTATATATTCAAGACGACTCTATAGGAATTATTTATTTCACCTAAACTGGACAGGAAATTATCTATAAAAAAAATCAAAGCCTCCTCCTCCTCCTAAAGATCCAATATGGTTGACCCCTTATCCTTATTACTTGTGTTCTTGACATTAAAATCTGAAGGGGGTCAAATTTAAGGATTTACGGATTTGTCTCAGGCGTTTTGTTTTATAATACTTTTGTTTAATTTTTGTTAGTAATTCACTGTTCGGTAGAGTTTTGCTGTTTGTGTTTTGAGCTTTGTTAAACAATGAGGCTTATATATTCTATATACTCCCATGGGCGTATAAGTGAACAACAAAGAATATATGAAATATACCAGCCAAATACAGGCTTCTGATTGGCTGCTGGCTCATAGGTGTGGTATAAATTTCAATAGCGCCTGCCCACAGTTTCACAACTGATGCCTGGACCAATCGCTCGATGGAAAGTTTCCTGACAACAACTGTTAGATTAAGTGCTCATGGGAGTCATACTGCAGAAAGGCTCAGTGCAGAAAGGGATTCAGTAGAGAAAAAATTAGGACTAAAGAAAGTTGTAGGGATTTATAAGCGACAATGCTTCCAACATAAGAGCCGCGTTTGTGCACCACAAAATCTTTTTATTTAGGCTGTTTCGCACATATGATAAACCTGACAGTAAATAAGGAACTTGATGACACTGCAGTAAGAAGATAAGTTGGCAAAGTCAAAAGTTCAGTTTCATCCTTCAAGCATAGTTGTCTGAAAACTGAAGACCTAAAAAGAAATGAAAAATTGCCGGATATCTAGGAATTGCAATTAACCCAGGATGTAGAGACTCAAGGGAATACATTGTAGTTTTTTATATTTGCGATCAATTGTTGTTGGTATTTCCTGCTGTCTATATGCGTCTTTGAACAATAGGCCTAGTCCGGATTCCCAAAACAAAATCCTTTGAGAAAGCCACAAGGAAAACATCGCAGGAAAAACAGCCGACAGTAGGATTAATCCTGACATAACTATAACACTCTCTATTACGAGAAAACTAGCAGAGAAAGATAGCAATAGCAAGCTACTAAAAAATGTCAAAAAAGCCATGGGAACTGATTTCAACAAACAGTATAAAACAATGGCAAGTATCAAAAGCTTCTTGGCATTATCAGTGTCCTGAACCCTAGAGTGCGCACTCTCAACCAGACGGTCCGACGAGGTGCATAATTTACCCGGACTGTCGGTAAATATGTTGGCTATGTCCGTCGGGATTTGGGAAAGTCTGATGTACATATGTACATGGATAAAGTTTGGTACACATATGGTTTGTATGGTCTAGTTGTGCCTTTTCATTGTCTGACTGATAGATATTCTACACCATTTGTAATATTGAGAAAAAATATTTTGAAAAATTGTTTTCATATCGGAGCCAAAACTTTCTCACAATTGCATATACAGTAATGACATTTTCTACACATATCACGTATACAATGTAGCAGTGCTTTTTGATTTGTATTTAACACTATTTGAACTATAAATTAACATATAATTTGGTTTACAACCAACAGCTCACAACCTGCACTTTGTACATGAATGAAGCTGCACTATAATATGCATCTAATAAGGCCTTTCCCAGGTTTTACAAACCCTGGCAAGCAGACGGGCTGATGGCAGGGCAGCAGGCAGATAAGAGATAATTGTATACCTATATGCAATTTGATTAACACCAATTGTATGGTGTGTGTGTGTTTTACGCCTCTGCAGCACCTTAATGGGCTATATCGAGGCAGGCTAGAATCTTATATGTCTTTGTCACTTTTCTTCATATTTCATGCAATAGTGACCGAGTGGCCGGCCGGATACAAAAATGAAAATCTTTTTTTTTTCAATATTTCAAAAAGTATATATTTTCCATCAGACCTTTCAAAAGGCTCAACTAAACCATATAGGGCATATGTGTACCAAACGTTTTCTATGTACATGCAATAGTGACCCGAGTCTTAGCCCGAAAACAAAAATATATATTTTTATATTTTTTCTCATTTTTTCAAAAAGTATAGAATATCTATCAATGAGAACATCAAAAGGCACAACTAGGCTGCGCAGGCCACATCTGTGCCAAATTTCATCTATGCACATGCAATAGTGACTGAGTTCTGGCCCGGAAATGAAAAAAAAAAATTTATATGTTTTTTTAATTATTTCAAAAATTATGAAATATCTATCCATCAGCCCATCAAAAGGAACAACTACACCACGCAGGCTATATTTGTACCAAATTTCAACAACGCACATTAGATAGAGCCCGAATGCCGGCCCGGAAACGATCTATCCGCCCGCTGCCCGCTCGCTGCCCGCCCGCCCCCTGGCGAACATACAACTTTTTACGCAAGTGATTACAATACTTTCTGCAAACAAGTACGCTGAAGGTAAAAAGCACACCTTATAATAAATAGCATACAATGTAGCTCTTGGAAGATTTTGGGATTATACAATATTATATGATATCATATTATATAATTACCTATTTACATTTTAATTAATTCCATGTCAATTTTATGAGTGTCAAATAATAATTATTGAGTGTGTTTTGAGATAAAATTCATGTAATCAGCTAAAGCCTAAAGGTAATTGAAATTTTGGAAATATTACCATTATCATTAATAGCGTGATCAAATTTCCAGAGGCTGCCACCTGTAGTCACGCATAATTATATAATCAACCAATGAGAACAATGCTTGTGACTCACGTTTAGTTTATAAAGTAATGTCCTGCAGTTACACCCATGCTCACACCTGTTGAAATCGAGTCGTTCAGCATGTTAACGATATGAGCAAGACCTTCCATTGGATTAAGCAGGTTATTTTCATTACTTATTTATGAACTTTAAACATTTTGTAATGGAGACTACCCAAACAGAAAACATCACAGATGTGACTGATCACTTTGGAGAGTTTAGCTCAGTGGATACTTGCACAACCAACTTGGAATTATTGTCTGTTACCAACTTCACTTCGGGAAATCCCCCAAGTGCTTACAGGCTGGCAATTATGTGGACAGTTGATTTATTTATAATCATGTCCAACATCCCTGTTTTTATTGTGACCCCTTTATTGAAGAACATCC
The DNA here is from genome assembly GCA_026936325.1 of Platynereis dumerilii. Taxonomy (NCBI): domain Eukaryota; kingdom Metazoa; phylum Annelida; class Polychaeta; order Phyllodocida; family Nereididae; genus Platynereis; species Platynereis dumerilii. The sequence continues at coordinate 25,951,711 of JAPTHN010000011.1, forward strand.
CAGATGCATCCAAGATAGCCATGATGGTGCTATGTGCGGCTGACATCGGTGTTGGGATAAACAGAATGATAAGAAGAACTGTTTTTGCAGCCACCGCAAACTACAGTGTTGGCTTGATGGCATTACCACTGGAGTCATCCTATCCATATCTGTCGTCAATCTGACGTACATTTCTGTGGATCGTTTCATGCAGATTAAGTTTCCTTTTTTCTATGCCAGATTTTTCACCAAGCGTAACATCCTTCTTCTGCAAGTGGCTATTTTCATCTACTTGGTGATTCTTACAAATTCTATCACTGCATTTCACCCTTTATACTTTAACCATGTAGTTCTTGACTGTCGTTGGCACTTCACAGGTATTGTTGGGCAAATAGTTGCATTTTCTGTGTATTTTGTGCCTGGTTCTGTCATATTTGTTTGCATTTTTGCTATATACATTATAACCAAGAAGCAGCTGAGGAATATTGCAGCGCAGACTAATGCTGTAACAAATGATGCTAATACCCACGTGAGAAAACAAACCAGAAAGGTGACAAGAACACTGACAGTTATGACCATAGGTTTCTATGTATGTTGGGGTCCTTTTGCAATTGTGGTTGTGATATTGAAGGAGACACTTGGTAAGCCTGTTCCCAGCTTGATGGAGTTTCTCAGCGTGTGGCTGGCCTTCAGTAACTCTGCCGTTAACCCATGGATTTATGTCGCTGTCATCAAGGAATATCGTGCCCGTTTCGTGCATTCCTTTTTCCGCATCCAATCAGAATCGTCAGATTCCAATACTTAACTTTGGAGCCAGGGTTCTTAGATACATGTATACTATAGTAAAGTAATGCCCACTTTGGAAATCATGCAATTCTATGAATTTATTTAGCAACTTGGAATGCGGGATTACCTTTACTGAAATTTACTTGTTCATATTTGTGTTGTATAGATTGTGTCAGTTTTATCATGAAATGAATGTGCAAATTGTGCATACGTGCACTTCCATCTTATATTACTATGCTCAAAGCTACAACTGACGCATTACTAATTTGTAATGACAGAGCTAAGAGCCCCCATTGTATTGAATCAATGACAGAGCCCCAATTGTATTGAATCAATGACAATGTTTAGTTATATGATGGTATATTTAAAGAGTGAAGTTTGTAATAAAGTTTTGTTTGGCAAAGTTGCATGTTTCTTTTGAACTGACTAATTGCTTTGAACTCCTGAAGAACTCTTGATTTCCTGGCAATATTACTCAGATGCCTACTCATTCCCATCGACACTGCAATAGTACAAGACACTGGCCTGTGCCTTCTCTTACTCATACTTTTGTAAACCTAGACACAAATTTATGATCTGCATCTCTTTTCTTCCTGTGCCAAAGCTGGATTGCCTATCCTGCGTAAATAACCGTGGTTGCATCAGAGAGGTTTTGCTACACGTTTCCGTGAGACATGGGGGTTGCCATGAGAAAAAGGTAATTAGATAGCACTTGTAAATGTATACGTCACACATGAACGTGTAGCAAAACCTCTCTATTGTATAAGCCTTTGGGACAGTGCAGTTCTGCAATCAGAATGAGTTAAGAAATGTAGCATTTCCTGTCAAAACTTAAATACTGTGTGATACCAAATTGACTAGAACCTAGTCTTGGGTGGCGATGTAGTGCACTTTTTGATGTCAATGATCATTTTGTGTCAGATTGGTTGCTTCACAAATGTCAGCATTGTGAAAATTGGACTGTTGTCATAATTGGCAAATATCGGATGAAATGGCACAAAAACATCACAAAAATGATATATTTGTATTACAACAAAGGTAAGCAACACATAGGTAAGTGTATATCTACTGGAGGACTTCTGGTTGTCAAAGTATCTGGCCAAGTGTCTGTCCTCTGCTTGACATGACAAACTGTATGTGAAGAGAATACAGTATGCTGACAGGTACATTTCCAACACATTTGTAAGCAAAGCGCCTTATCGACAAAATATCATTTATATTTCAATTATGCCACCTAAACTTTATGCTTCTGCGAAGGTAAATTACTCTTTAATCATAGGTTCTCTTTGTTTTTGGTTCAGGGTGCTCCGTTTCTGAGTCTGCATAGGGAAGAATAAGACCTACGAGATACTCAGCTGTGCTTATGCGGATGAGCTATTAAGATATTCCATGCTCTTGCAAAGTATTTTCATAACAGCAGTATTTATTCAATTGATGTCTGATGTTTTCACAAAGTAAACAGATTTCTAATGTTGCTTGCCTTAGTGGGAACTTAGCAAAGTGTGGTACAAACCAGTTACCGGACTGCTCATCCCTGTTGTACATAACAATCCTCTTGTTATTCTACGTTTGTTACATTTTTGCACGGAGCCTGTGGAAATTTGATACCTGAACCTGCTTCATTGGCCCTCTTTGTTGTTTAATGAAGGTATGTTGTTACATGTTCTGTGACGCATAGAAGCTATTGTATATATGCCTATGCCAAATATACCAAAGAAAACTTTATCTACATCATGAAATGCAACCCGCGGTGCCTTCGCATTGATTAACACAAGTCCTACAAACTTAAAGCAAATTGAAAAAAAAAGTGACTTTTATGTGCAGCTTGACCAATCACCTGGCAGGATTCTCTGATGTCAGACCAACAATTTTTCAATGTTTTTTGTTAACTGACCAGAGTCTATAAATATGAAATCATCAATAAGTGACAGTTGAAACTTTTGTTCTTAACACAAAAATAAAATTCTCACCTGGAATTTTCAACTGCACACTGCAATCTTTCTCAACAGAATGAAGGTGGAAGTTGAATTCTCAGTTTTTTGTTTAGCTTTCTCACTTTGCTTTGTACGATGGTGTTGTACAAGTGAGAAAGCCGCAGTTGTTGCGATTCAATGTGGGTTGGTGGGCACGGATGTAGATGGCTTCTTTGACTCCTCGTTCAAAGTAACGATGATCCCTGTCCAGCACTTGGACGCTATTAATATCAACATGATGGCCTGGTGACTCTAGATGGATGTGCTCTGAAACCTCAGCTGTTGCAACGGAGCTGGGGCGACGGAGTTCTAGAAATCTGCCAGGCTGGCTTGTGGGTTTCTCTTTCGGCAGACCAATGTCTGGCGTAATGTGCTGTTGGTTTAATGCACGTTTGGATGTTATAAGCTTTATAAATTCTTCCAATTGTTTCTGTGAGTCCCTTGATGTAAAGTAGGACAACCATTCCACAACTGCTACCTTGATTGATGTCAGGCTGGCTTGTGGGTTTCTCTTTCAGGCTAGGGCAGAAAGAGAAACCCACAAGCCAGCCTGACATCAATCAAGGTAGCAGTTGTGGAATGGTTGTCCTACCTTACATCAAGGGACTTACAGAAACAATTGGAAGAATTTATAAAGCTTATAACATCCAAACGTGCATTAAACCAACAGCACATTACGCCAGACATTGGTGTCACCTAAGGAAAAAAAACAAAAAAACAAGACGTCACCGGGGCAATTTACTTAATCCCATGCAATGTGCCAAGCTGCCCTGATTTCTACATTGGAGAGACAGAGAGAGCAACATTTGTGGTTTCAGAGCACATCCATCTAGAGTCACCAGGCCATCATGTTGATATTAATAGCATCCAAGTGCTGGACAGGGATGGTTACTTTGAACGAGGAGTCAAAGAAGCCATCTACATCTGTGCCCACCAACCCACATTGAATCGCAATGCCGGGAGACACCAGCTTTCTCACTTGTACAACACCATCGTACACTACACAGCAAAGTGAGAAAGCTAAACAAAAACTGAGAATTCAACTTCCACCTTCATTCTGTTGAGAGAGATTGCAGTGTGCAGTCGAAAATTCCAGGTTAGAATTTTATTTTTGTGTTGAGAACAAAAGTTTAAACTTTCACTTTTCGGTTACAACCACACAGATGAATTTACATAAACATATGAAATCATCTGTAATAAACCAACAACGTCAATGTAAAAATCGATTCTGATGGAATAATATTAGGGTTAAGCCTGTTCCAGGATGTCATAGAAGGACTGAAGGACAGGCCAACTACAACTGAAAAGACATTCTTCAATCTATGTTGGAAAGTGGGCCACATCTTTTCCTCATTACTTTTGTCCATGTCAGTCTAGTCTAATAAGAGTTTTCCAGCAAGTAGTAAGTGATGGCGAGTGTAGGATGTGATTCACGTGTTACAGTGATATCAACATAGGATTAATAAAATGAATGTGTGCAATGACATGGTGAATACATACAGCATACGTTGCACTACCTGGACCATTTTTGCAATCACTCGTATTCCTCTTGATGTAACTAGGTGGCTTTGCCACATCATTTTAACTTACTAACCAGGTTTGGTGAGACCCATTGAAGTGGTTTTTTGAAACCCAGTTTTGTTAAAAAAACTCTAAAGCATTGTGTCAAAAGGTCGGGCGAGAGGAACAACCAGAACACTCAATAAAATCTAACAAATTTATTTACACCGTACAAACATGAATCTTCATATATATTTAAACAGAAAAAGGGCAATTTTACTGCTCCTTTACCAATTAAACTCCTAGACGATGACCAGTTTTCCAAGGTTACCTTTTTCCATGATAATTTGTTTGTTTGTTTGTGTTCTATGCCTCTGCAGCACCTTAGTGGGCTATATCGAGGCAGGCGATCGCCATATGATGATGAGATGAGACGACTGAGTCTGGCACATACTCTATTAATTCAGGGATGTTCAGGGTCTTTCAGTTGCCCCAGCATAGAATACTGGATACAACCGCCCCCGCAGGTCTCGGGCCTCCTCGTGGCGGTGGGTGGTAACACTAAGGTGAAGCCCTCTATCCTTAGTGGCCAACACGAGACAGTGCGCTTGCACACGTCTCCCCGACGGAAATGGGGCAACCTGTTTGCCGTGGGTTGCGACCCGTGTCGGAGGATGAAGGGGTCCTGGTAGTTGAGTTGGGTGGGCCTAACTTGGTCCCTCCCATACAATACACTACTTTGGCCTGGATTTCTCCTAGACGGGAGGCTGGATTGGCCCGGTCCAGTCAATCGGCTTGTCATGTTGTCACTAGGACTTCGGTCCTATTCGGCCATGGCTGATGGGTCAATCAAAGAAGGTTCTGACCAAGTCTACATGCTGGCCATGTTTTTAATATGATTGCAGCTGTATCTCTTACCAAGCCTTCTACGAGTATATCCCCCATGTATCCCTGGACTAGGGTACTGGGCGCAGCCCTACCCATATTAGTCCCCCTTGTTGGGCTCCTTGGTGGGTGGGGAGCATGGGGGATGAACATCATAAATTCCTATGGCATACTCTCTTCCTAATTCACAGTCTCGACTAAAACGGCAGCGGTCATCCTCGGATGACTGTATCGACCCAGAACTGCTAAATCGACAAACGACAACACGAAAGTCGGAGTACCGACACAGGTACATAGTGTTCAAACCAACTAACAGGCTATCTCCCTTCGCCATCTACAAGACCATACTTCAAGAAGTCGGCGAACCTGCAGAGACAACCTTACAGAGAGATGGAACCGTCCTATTTAAGACCAGAAACGACGACCAGACTCGGAAACTCCTTAGGCTGAAAGATGTTGCAGGTACACAGGCAATAATCGAGCCTCATCGGACCTTGAATACTTCCAAGGGAGTGGTTTTCTCCTCCCTTAGCTATTTAGACTCGGACGATGATTTACAAGAATGGTTTGAAACTTTTACTGATGTCATTCATTTTCATAGAATCCCACAGAGGGATAATCGGGAGCTTCTTATCTTGACATTTTCAGACACGACTCTTCCAGAGAGCGTTAAAGTTATATGGGAGCAATGTAAGGTACGACCTTACATCCCCAATCCAAGAAGATGCTATAAATGTCAACGTTTCGGTCACCTGAGCAAGTGGTGCCGACGACAAAAAGTTGGTGGACATTGTGGATCCGAGGACCACGTTCAATCAAAGGAACAACCTTGCTCAGCCCCTCCTCTTTGTGTCAACTGTAAGGAGGATCATCCCTCTTACAGCAAAACTTGTAGACAGTGGACGAAAGAAAAGGAAATCCTCACATTGAAGGCAACCCAAGTGATATCTTTTCCGGAGGCTAGAAGGATCGCGGACCAGCACTCAGGAATTCCCAGCTATGCGGACATGGCAGGATATCGACATCCTCATCATCGTGCGACACCAAGACGAAGACTACAACTCGAAGAACACAGCATCAACAGATCACACCAACAACACACAGAGAACCCAGAAGACACTAGCAGACACTCGGGAAGAACAAATGAAAAAACCACTCTAAAGACAACAAACACAACAAACCAGTCTACTCTCCGGGCGGACCTTGAAGAATCAAACACACCGGCTGGCACCACAACTCCTCCAGATACAGCAATGGAAGAAGAACATCCAAATGAAGCAGACACTGAAGAGGAACAGGAAGGATCAAATGATGGCGGGGACACGACACCCAGCAACGAATCCATGGAAGAAGAACAAGAGGAAGAGGAAGAACATGAAGAGGATCAAGGGGACTCACAGGAAGAAGAAAACGAAGGACAAGAGGAAGAGGAAGAAGATGATCCAGGAAACCAAGAACAGGATGGAATGGACAAAAGGGAAACAGAACCTGTGGATGAAGGAAAAGACAGGGCACAAAACGAAGAACCCAAACAATCACAACCAAAGATTATCTTTACTACTTCCTAGATGAAGAACCATCACCTGAAAAGATTGAAAAATTCCGACCGACGTTTGTACGAGACTGGCTAGAACCGGCAGTGAAGCATCTTCAAATGTCTGGCTTTGGCAATGTGTCTCGGAAGCTGACTGAACGAACAAAACAGAAGTTGCACAGCTGGCATGAAGATACACATACAACCAAAAGAGAAATATTCAATTTAGTCACCAACTACACCTTCACTGACGTGTTCTATGGAATCCTTAGTATTTTGGTCTTACATGACCATTTGTCTGTTGCTATGAAATTGATAAGAAAACAACGGACAACAGACAACATAACACAAAAAAGGAATAACTAAGTAGCAGTCTAACAGAACTATACAGACAATTAGTACAAACATGATACAAAAAAAGAATACCTAACTACCAATCAAACAGGACTATAAAGACACTTAGTGAAAACCAAGTATGTCTCTAAATAGCCCAACAAGGTGCTGATGAGACGTAAAGCCCAAACACACACACACACACTGGATACAACCCGCCTCCATTTAAAGTCCCATGGGCTCGGACTAAAGTGAGTTCCCGGGTGAGATTTGAACCCACACCCTCAAAGCCAGTTGACAAGCGCACTTACCAATTAGGCCATGGGGAACTCTAAGTATTGGTAACTAAAGACTCAAGTTGTACCCAAATAGCTGTTGCGGCTTCAAGTTGCTACTGGCTTGGCATTTGACGTCATCAACCAATGAGAACTGAGATACACATGTGTTGTTAAAAGAATATAGTTATACGGCCTGCAGCTAACACATATTGCTCACACCTGTTGAAGAATCAGGCCTTTTGCGGGTTAAAGACAGGAGCAAGTCTTTCTGTTGGATTTTGCAAGTTATTATTTTATTTATTAAATATTTTCCGAGATGGATATTGTCCAAACAGAAAATATTACAAGTGTGACCAATCACTCGGGTGAATTCAACCCAACAGAAACTGGTACAACCTATGTGGGATTATCATTAGTTAGTAACTTTACTTCTCAAGTTCCACCCGCTCACAGACTGGCCATTATGTGGACTGTTGATTTATTTATAATCATATCCAACATTCCCGTATTTATTGTGACTCCTTCATTGAAGAAAATCCCAGATGCATCCAAGATAGCCATGATGATGCTAGGTGCGGCTGACATCGGTGTTGGGATAAACAGACTGATCAGGAGAACAGTTTTTGCAGCAACTGCAAACTACAGCATTGAAGAAGGTTCGTGGCAGTGTTGGCTTGATGGCATCACCACAGGAGTCATCCTATCCATATCTGTCGTCAATCTGACGTACATTTCTGTGGATCGTTTCATGCAGATTAAGTATCCATTTCTCTATACCAGGTTTTCAACCAAGCGTAACATCCTTCTTCTGCAAGTGGCTATTTTCATCTACTTGGTGATTCTTACAAATTCTATCACTGCATTTCACCCTTTATACTTTAACCATGTAGTTCTTGACTGTCGTTGGCACTTCACAGGTATTGTTGGGCAAATAGTTGCATTTTCTGTGTATTTTGTGCCTGGTTCTGTCATATTTGTTTGCATTTTTGCTATATACATTATAACCAAGAAGCAGCTGAGGAATATTGCAGCGCAGACTAATGCTGTAACAAATGATGCTAATACCCACATGAGAAAACAAACCAGAAAGGTGACAAGAACACTGACAGTTATGACCATAGGTTTCTATGTATGTTGGGGTCCTTTTGCAATTGTGGTTGTGATATTGAAGGAGACACTTGGTAAGCCTGTTCCCAGCTTGATGGAGTTTCTCAGCGTGTGGCTGGCCTTCAGTAACTCTGCCGTTAACCCATGGATTTACATCGCTGTCATCAAGGAATATCGTGCCCGTTTCCTGCATGCCATTTTCCGCATCCAGTCAGAAAACTTAGAATCAAATACTTAACTTTTGCAGCCCTGGATAATCAATAACCACCTGGATCTGGATATTGACTGAGCATCATCTTGTGGATTCTGCACTGCATATCTAAAAGAAACGGCATGTCCTGGTGAACTGTGCGATGAACAGAAACAAGTTTTCTATCTATTTGATCCCCAAGCATCTTACTGCTGGCTCCGAGCTTCACTTTGTGAGCGTGACTGCAGTTACAGGGACTACCCACGCTGTGTACTACATTAGACAAAACCAAAAAAAAGCTACTTGCAAAAAAGAAACTGATTTATCATTACCTTTGAAAACAATTAATTTTGAGATCATTAAGTATTTATCCACTCTTTTCAATATTGTTGCTAACAATCACAACAGTTACTGTATGTAAATAGTCACCAGTGTTTGTAAACAATTAACAACAGTGTCAAAAACAATCACTGAAACATTCACCAAAGTGTTGAAAATAATTGTCGAATTGTTGAAAACTAGGTAGGTATTTTATAAATAAAATACATCAATGTACAACGTCAATTGCCTTGATATTTCGCTAATATTAGAATATTTTTGAATATTTGAAAATATATAAATACAGGCACACTCCAGTATAAGGTGATATTCAGTAAGGAAAACATTGTTTGAGAATACAGACTCTACAATAACACAAACACAGGAGTTCAATGACTTTACAAGAATTTCTCATGTTGGCCAAAACAAGGTTTTAAGATCACTTTTTTTGTGTAAAAAAATCAAATAATTGTGGTATATAAATAAGACTCAATGAGAGTGTAGTTTGCAGTGCTCAATGAACCTCATGTCAGGACTGCTTTCTGAATTTACTCTTGTCCTATGTCAAGGCAATTTTGCTTATCATATGTGATAAACAACATACACTAAGCTGATTCTGACGTATATATGTGACAAACAAGTAAAAAGGTGGGCACAAATGGTCAGAAAATTTGACTGGGGAATATCAAAATAATTTGTGTGCTGTAGGGTTCTACGAATCAAGGGCACACTTTCTCAAAATTAATTAATCGGCCTACAAAAAGCCCTATATATGCATTTATACATCCATTTTTAAGAAATAGTTCCACGCAGTGGCAGACTTTAAAGAACCTTGTTTTATCCATCGAACGTTTTTTGCTTTTTCTGGTACATAGGCGCCTACTTATTATAATTCTACTGGGTGCAGAGGTGGCACCCTTTGTTATTGACCTAATTAAGAATGACCACCTTCGATCAGGTAAATAATGTAAAAATGGTAATGTCTCAGCTTCTACCACACATAAATACCTGATCTTGTTGTAAAGAAATACATCTTCGAGGTCAAGGTACAGAATCAGATAGGTTTCCAAGCAATATCTGATGCCAAAAAAGTTTATGAAATATTTTTGATGTGATTGAATCAGATTTCTCATATTCAACACCAGCAATTGTGCACCGTACGATTACATATGTAAATTCTAGCAGCGTAACTCACAAAAGAGAGACGATCAGTAGTACATTCGTACATTTTCGTATGAATTTAGTACTAATTCATACAAATTTCACACAGGTACTTTTCTATTACTTCAGCCATTTTAGTGCAATATTGTTATCACAAAATTAAGTTTAGACGTTGCATTGGCCTATCTAAAAGAAATCATCAAACAAATCAAGTTGAAGCCCGAAAACCCAACTTAACACATATGAAATCCATACGAAAATTTACATATGTTTTACGTACGTAAATTTTCATGCGTATTTCATATGTGAAAACAACCAATTTACTTACGAAATACGCAAGTAAGAGCTTTGTACGTTTTAAGGATGCCGCACAATTGGCCATGAACTCTTGCCACTTTTTCGCAGATCTGAAATTAGGTTAATAAAATCTGTGCAATTATAAGCATTTAACTATTCCATACTAAAACACTTCATGTAAATGAATATGTGGTTTTTTTAATACAAATATGATATCAACAGAGAAGAATGTTATTTTAATATTTGCCTGGGGTCATATCTCATGCTGTTTGATGCATGATATCTTACAGAACATTTAGTAATTCAATACAGCATCAGATAAGTCTGCCATCATTGCATGACCATCACCTTCAACTTTATAATATGCTATTCATGTCCGATGTTATATGCTTATTTCGATAGTGAAGAATGCTCACACCTGTATTTCTTCTAGAACATTGTTTGTTCTAGAACATTGTTTGTTCCAGTTGATGTTATATACTAGCATTTACCCGTGATAAATGGCAGTCAGAGAGGTGCCTACAACAGGCATCACACACATGCATGACTTCGGAGCAAATATGGTTTAGAGATTTTAAAAAAAGCATGCTGGAGAAGAAAAAAAATTTTGAAATTGGGTGACATGACAGTAGATAAATATTTGAGCTATGAAATGAGGTACAGCATTTGGGGGGCTCTGTATAATGTAGCAAATAATATAAATCAGAGACTTTCATGCAAGTGGCAATCTGTGGGTGTCACATAGATATAGGCCTATCTGATTTGAGCTGACATAAATTTGGGGATTTTTGCAGCAATGTTTGTCCAAAAGGTATCTTTGCTACAATGCTGCCATTCGTGTGTAGCCCAGATAACAATTATACAATAATGTTTTTTACCCTCGGCAATGTATACATTGCCGACGGGTATTGTAGTTACTTTGGGAAAATTTGTCCGTCCGGCGGGCGGGCGGGCGGGCGGACGGGCGGGCGGGCGTCCGGATAACGGGCGTCCCACTTGTGTATTGGGAGTAACACCAAAAATATGGGATGTATACTTTTTATTTTTTGGACATTATTGTATCTTTTATCCTAGTTGTGTCTTTTAGGGGTTTAATCCACATGAGATTAATACTTTTCTCACAGTTATTGAAAAATGTGAAAAAATATTTTTTTTGTGTATTGGGTGTAAAGCCAAAACTATGGCATGTACATGTATCATTTTTGGGTAAATATAGTATCTTTTATCCCAGTTGAGCCTTTTATAGGTCTAATCCCCATGATAAAAATACCTTTGTCACAATCATTGAAAAATGTGAAAAATTGTATTTTTTTGTTTCTTGGACATAACTAAAAAACTGCTGGACTTTTGACACTGAAATTTGCATACATCGTATGCATTAAGTGCCCAAGATGTATTTTTGTGGGTCTAAATGCTCTTCGAAAGTTGAACGGATGACAATTTACCAAAAATATGAAAAAATACTATTATTTCAAACCTGTATGATTCAGTCAATTTTGGAGTTAAATCTATGCAATTTTTCAATTAGGTGTCTAACTAATGCCTCTTTAAACAGCTTGACTCAGTTGGAATGTTGGTCCTATAAATTTTTATAAAAACCCAAAAATTAGAAAAAATCCCTATTTTCCAACATTTCTGCGCGAAAAAGCCAAAATGGTAATAGGTAGATTATTTTACTTTAAAGCTTATTGTCGTTAGACACACTATGGACTAATATTTACAGCCATTGCATGAGTTTTTGCAAATTTTTCTATTGAAAAAAAGTTGGGGAAAGAAAAGTTGAGCAGAAGCAGCTATATGAAATTGCGATTTCAATTGTATATTACGGTTTGCAGGAAGGAAAAAAATCCATGGAAATAGGCTCATGCATTAGAATGGCCATTTTTTAGTTCACCTGGGAAGTCTCAGGTACCTGAGGGGAAAAATGAAGAAGCCTCAGACGTTGAATAGGAGGTCCAAAACGAGGTAAAAGCGAAACGGCTGTACGAAATCGCGATTTCAGTAATTAATTATGGCTGAGACAAAGGGATTATACGAAATGGAATAAGCACATGCATTAGAATGGCCATTTTTCAGTTCACATCAAAATTCTGAGGCACCTGGGAGGAAAAATGAAGAAAACTCAGGCCTAAAATGGGATGTCCAAAACGGACCTGGAATTTGTCAAAAATGCATAATTATACAATGTCATGTATAGGCCTATAGTAATTATTATATGTATGACTCCTTTTGAAAATGCAGGATTTGGGAGAAATGTGAAATGAAATGTGGTCTGATAAATCATTGTATTGTATGTACATGTTATGATAATTTTGGAGAATTACAACATTTTGTATGAGCACCTATAAATTCTTCCTCTTAAAGGGACCTTTTAGCCTCCCCCTTCCCAGCTGCTCAACCCTCTCCCCTATAGGCATGAATTGGCCATTGTCTGCTGTACCTCAATCACCTTATATAAGATGATGTAATCTGGGTAAAGTCTCACTAAAGAATGGAGGGTGCATTAGCCTACTTCACAACTCAGATGTGTATGACAGCCAAGGAGGGGGGGGGGGGGTAAAATGTGAAACATCACTGAAAATCAATGGTTATCAAGATATTACACTTTAAATTATACATGTAAATAATATAAATATGTATGGTTGCACATGGTACACGGCCCATAAGCCTGCATGGGCAATAAAAATTCATAGGCCTGTCTTGTCTTCTACTGATCTCAGGTTTGTCTGGAAAAGTTATAAAAACGATTTTGAGGCATTTTTGTCCATATGAAAGTCAATTTTCAAATGTTAATATTTTTGATTTCGTGAAAGATACCACCTTGGTTGTTTCTAAACCTGATATCTGGGTTCCACACAGTGGCTTGGACCAGTATTAAGGGCAATCTTTCATATTGGATTATTTCTACAGGCATTTCAAAATGCCTTTCCATTTGGCGCAAATGCTTGATGCAACTTTTTCAAAAAGCTACAACTCAAAAACCTATTTTCTACAGGCTTCTAATCTCGGATTTATAATCTGCTTTTGTGGCTGAGGTAGCAATGCCAGGTACTGGTCATATGCAATGATTAGTTCCAGAGATAAAGGACGTCAAAGTTGGACAAATCACAATTTCACAGACTTTCAAAGCTCAAAGACAAAAATATGACATCAGTCATCAATGTCAAACCAATGGCATTTTAAACGGTTATGAGTAAACATCATACACATAAGTTTCTTCGCGGTAATCCTTTTCATTAAGGTTCTCTGAATTATGCAGATATGAAATAATGTTAATTTATTATATTTAACCACATCAATTCTGAAGAAGAATGTGATAAAAAATGATACTTTGGACATGTTGTTTGGCACTTTTGAGAGACCAAGACTAAAATTTGACTGAAATGTTACAACTCAAAGGTCTACAGTTTTTACCTATTTTTAGCAATTTCTGTCTTTTCATATTCAAGTTTAAAATTCACAAAAATGTGAAAATACCCACTTCCTGTCCATTTTGTGTCTAATAAAGTTATGCTATGTTCTTGAATATGAACAAAATGGATAAACATCCATGAAATACATGGTTTTCGTGCATACATCTATTAAACCATCAGATATTTGAATATGAAGACAGAAATTGCTAAAAATATACCAAATACTGTTATCAAAAGGAAATATATAAATTTTATATATAATTATGTGGATTTTCAAAGCATTAATTAAATATATGCAAAAACATGCATTAACATGTGTTAATATTTTAAAATGTTGACACTAAATCTTTAACTCCCAATTATTATAACTCTATGGTTAATATCTAAACTCAGTGATGTAAATTTTAGAAGATAAATTAATGTCAGCCCCTTTTATTTAGTTGTTTGCATGAAAATTAAATGTGAATGAATCAGTCAGATTGGCTTTTGTTGAATGGAGCACTGGAGAAGTCTTGATTATGTAATGTTATGTCACAGGGTAATTGTCTTTCCTGCTAGTCCTTTGAAAAGAAATCTTAAACTCTCAATTCTAACTTAATGGTTTAAATCTAACCTCAGTTATGTACATTTTAACATATGAAGTACTGTCAGCTTACTTTTATTTTGGTCTTTAATGAAAATTAAATATGAAGATATAAGACAGAATGGCAATAAGACCACTATGTATATAAAGAGGGTTATTAAAGAAAATTACTTGGCATGCAAACCCCATTTCTGCAAATTTCAGTGTGTTATTTTACATCTTAAGACATTATTGGATAAATCTGTCTTTTAATTCATTTTAAAACTCACTCCATTGTATTTTTAGCATTTTAAAGAAATATTGTTTAGGGGGTAAAAGTGGAGACACTGTGGCTGTGCTTCATTGTACCCCTCCCCTCCAGCTATTCATGTTATGTAACATTGTGTCACTAATCCTCTCCATTGACCAAAGCTAGGAACAAAGGAGAACAAAAGCAGTGCACAGCACCCTCAACTTTTTAACTGAATTTTCTTTTTTCTTAGAAATATATCAAAACTGCATTGACACCAACTTTTTAGTTTTATATTGAACAAATAAAGAAATTTCCAATTTGAATAAAAAATTTAGGCCAAGTAGAAGCTGAGATATGACTTTTTGTAACCAATACAGGCTATACACAGAGTTGGGACATGTTTCTTTTGTTCTGTTTTTCTTTACAGCTATTGTTAATCTTCAAAGTTTGACCAGCATTTAACCTTTGTATTAACTAGCAACTTGCTTAGTCTTAAAAGATATATATATACTGGCATAAACCTTGTTTTAGTCTTACTATTTACAATGGTTTTGGTTGGAGACATCTTATCTATAATTTATGTTTTTAAACCCATATTCCATATTTTTAATTTATGATAAGAATAGCTAAGACTACATAGACTAGATAGATGGATAGACGGATAGATAGATAGATAGATAGATAGATAGATAGATAGATAGATAGATAGATAGATAGACACATGTAGATAGATAGATAGATATATATATAGATGCATACATAGATGGATAGATAGATAGACAGATAGATAGATAGATAGATTGATAGATAGATCAACATGTCATCCAAGAGATTCAGACATATTGTCTTAGTATCAAAAACACCTAAATTCAGCAAATGGGACTGAATGTGCCACTTTACGGAGCTTTTGGTCTTTTTTATTGTTATTTGGACCTATAATCTGACTGTCGCCTGGCCCTGGTTGTTTGTACATGTATTATCTATTTGCAAGGTTGTTCCAGTGTATGATTGGAAGCTGCTTTATTAGAATTATTCTTCTAGTTTACATGTAGGCCTATTGGAGCTAATATTTGAAATGAAACTAAATAAAGATAGCTAAAATTATATAATTTAGTGCACAGTAAGCTTTGGAGCAAATTCTCTGTGTTTTTCCGTGATTGTTCCTGCTTCATCAGTCACATTTTCCTGACATCAATTGCATTTATTGCTGCGTTAATGGAATCCTTAAACTGACTTTAACAGATTTTTTTGATAAAAAAAGGTCTCTTTCCATGTGTTATCGCTTATCACAGATTCAACCAAATTTCTTGTTTTATCCGAAGTTAAAGGGTGGCAACCTGGTATAAAACCAGGTTGGTTTGATTGACTGATCTGCTGATTGAATGATTGCTTAATTAATTGTTTGACTGACTGATCGAATAATTAATTCCTTGTGCAACCGGATTTTAATATTGCATTAATAACATACAGTATTTGTATATTACTATTAGATCTGTAGATTTCATAGAATGGGTGTAGACAAATTTCAGTCATATCCAATAAATTCTAATTTTAAAATTAATGAAATTTTAAAAATGAACTTCTGTATGCAATAAAAGAACAGTATTCTTAAGATGGATGGATGTTTGGGGCTTTACATCCTGTATTTACACACTTGGTAGGCTAATTAATTAGGACAGGAAGAGGGCACGGCACTGAGGCAAAGGATGATTGAAACAGCCATCCAACATACCAGGCCCAGGTGACCCGGCAAGAGCTGGATTCGAACCCTGGACCCAGCGATTGGCAGTCCAGCACGCTACCACTAGACCAACCCTCCCCCTCAAAACCCTGTCTTTGTTTGCAAATCAAGTGTTGCTTAAGTTTTTTTTAACTGTATTTAAGTGTCTGCTCTGCAGTTAAGGAAAGTCAGGGAAACTCATGAAAAACAATGTGGTGATGGAAATTCAACAAATTACCAAAACAAATTTTGGCCTTGATTCTCGCTTAAATTTTTACAGATTTTCATTATGGCACTTGCTGTGACCTGGTGGAAACGGACATCAATTAAAAATTTTTAGGGACCTTGCCCCCTCAAAGCCAGCGCCTCCTGAGGGCCACTTGATTTAACTCCCTCCAGAATACCCACTGATTAGCCGAGGGTATGCTGCCGCGCAGCCTATGTTTTGGGAGCCTTATTGGTTGTAGAACTCAAAGTTCCAAGGATGACAAATAGTGACGTTTCAGTTGCACATTTTATTCAGACGCTGACTTTACAGCCAGGTAAATCTGGAAACAATTAAACACAAATATAAATACTCATTCACACAATTAACATTCACACAGCTTTCATACAAAGAAGAGAGTAATGTCTAATAATGTCTAATAATTGTCATTATAACATCACATCACTAGCCATTGCATGGTGTTCATAATAACCATAAATGGAATAGGAAATGAAAGTATTTGTATAGGTTATTCACCTAGGGAGAGGCAATATGTGATTTATCCAGCGAGGGCGTTATGTATTGTGATAAACACATATTGCCGATCCCGCGGTGAATAACTGGCTTATACCATAAGACAGAACTGAAACTTGTCATTTGTTGCTGTTGTTTTTTCACAGCTTCACTTATTATTCTCCCATGGGAGGATAACTGGACAACAAAGAGTATGGGCTTTATTGCAGTGAAATACTGGCTCATGATTGGCTGACAGGGGTGTCGAATGGTATAAAACAATCTTGTAACCTTTGAGGTCATGAAGGTCACAATAAGTGATAATGTAAGCACAAGTTGTAATACAATTAAGCAATATAATCAATTAAGCAATATAATCATACAAGTAATATAACCAATACAAGTAAGCCTATATTAATTATGAATAAGGTTGATAAAGTCTACTAATAAGTACAAGTATGAATTAATATGAAACAATTATAAAATTAACTTACAGCAAGTGCAACTGCTGGAGGTTGTCTTTTAGTATGTGTTCTTCAATGTCTGATAGTGCAATAATGAATTTTAGAATGAACAGCTGACAAGAGAGGAAGCACACTTTCACAGCTTTCACAGCTTTTGAAAACTTAAACACAAAAGGGAGCTTGACTCAAACCATATTAAACAATGTTAAACTGTCACTATGTTAGAAAGAAACATCAGTTGTTATAACTGATTGACTTAAAGTAATGAAATGACAACACAACACAGTAAACATGGACAGTTGTGAAACACAGATCCATAAAAGATCCAAACAAGTAATTAGGCTTAATGAATATGTTATATGATCATGCTTATATATATATTTAACTCACAGTACCTAATCTGCATGATGTAGATTATATTG
The DNA here is from genome assembly GCA_026936325.1 of Platynereis dumerilii. Lineage (NCBI taxonomy): Eukaryota > Metazoa > Annelida > Polychaeta > Phyllodocida > Nereididae > Platynereis > Platynereis dumerilii. Next base: position 25,969,604 of record JAPTHN010000011.1, read on the forward strand.
GTGATTAATGACTGGCAATCGAGGGCAGGTATCATTAAAGGCCCGAGCCATAATTTAGGTTGACAGTCATTAATCACCAGTAAGGCCCGACAAAAAAATATTCAATCGCCCTGCGAAACCGTGCATTAATGGTAGCCACCTGGTGGAAAGTGTCACATTCTCATTAATGCCCTACTAAACCGTGCATTAAAGTTGAATCCCACAGAATACAGCTGCTCCACCTATTGTACTCCACAGTTCAACAAAAATACCCCAGCTGGTGGCTCCCCCGCTTGGTCAAATTGTTCATATGCACTGGAAAAGCCACAGATTTTTTAAAACAGGGGTAGACTCACTCGAAGGCTGCTGGCTCAGCCAGAAATAATGGCACTAAACTATAAATGCACACATTTTGGGTCGATATACAGGCCTACAATCCAATCCAACTTTCATAAAAATCGGAGAAGGAGTCTTTGAGATATTCAAGTTTATTCGAAGTCCTAATGACAACGTGACAAGCTGATTGACTGGACCTGGCAAATCCAGCCTCCCATCTCAAGAGAAATCCAGGCCAAAGTAGTGTATTGTATGGGAGGGACCAACTTAGTCCCACCCACTCAACCACCATGATCCCTTCATCCTCCGACGTGCGTCGCAATCCACGGCAAACAGGTTACCCCTTGAAGGGTGGAGGAGATGTGTGCAAGCGCACTGTCCCGTTTTGGCCACTAAGGATAGAGGTCTTCACCTTAGTGTTACCACCCTCTGCCGCGAGGAGGCCCGAGACCTGCGGGGACATAGCCACATAAGAACTTTCAAAGATGTAACTGGTTGGAATCTGTCAAGGGTTGAAACTGTTCACCATAATTTTGAATATATAGTGAGTTTGGTCACTGCACATTATTGTATCTTGTTGATCACAACATATTCACACATTGACCACTGCACATTCTGGGATCGTTACAAACTTATTTTATTCCCTGCCTCAGTGATAACAAGAACAATTGTATTAATTAAACTGAAATTTAATGCGAGATTGTCTGTGATGAGGAACCATAATTTACTGTAACTTCTCAAAATCGTCAAGGTTATCCAGCCTTCCCCATGATGACAAAGGTGTCAGCAATTTTCATATCTGAAATTTTAAAGACATTCAAAATTAATTAGCGAATTGTAACAAAGCAATAACAGCCACAAGAGTGTGAGTAAACTATATTCATCATAAGCATTAAGCACTGACATTGTCTAGGCTTCAGGCCAGACACATTTAATTTATAGCTTCTCGGATTGACCAACCTGACAGATTTTCTGCTTTTTTGGAAAAGAAATTGAGCGTGTTGAATTTCTAATAAATTGAAATTATTAAAAACGAGATTACAACTTTTTTATCGTAGGCCTACTACCAACCAACCCAAGAGAAATGCCTCGAGAAGATCCAAGAAGCTAAAGATTAATTATGTCTGGCCTTAAGAATCAGTATACAAAGTATCTTTTATAACAAGGTATAGTCGGAAGTAAAGAACTACAGAGGACATACATATAATATTATACACACATGTATATATAGCTTTTAGTGACTCATAAAAAAGGTCACATTTGACCAAATAGCCATACTTTCACCAATATTTTTTTCCTTTAAGAAATTCATGAGTATAGTAAATCAATAATGTCACGACAGAGTGCATTTTTCCTCAACAAATCTATATAGTTAGTGACCTTTTGTCAGTTCCATCTTCACTGTCTGAAGACGTCCTGAGAAATGCCCAGCTCAACCTGTGCATGACATTCAAAATTTTGCTTATGAGTCTTAACTCTTAAGTTAATGCCTAGTTCTCATGGAGACGTAACAGAGGGTTTAAGTGACGGCGTTTCTTATATTTCCAGGAAAGGGCAAAGATTTGAGCATGTTCGCCGTCAATTTTGGCTTTACGGCGCAACAGGAACAGCATGCGTCGTTTTAAGAGGTCTTTCTACGCAATTCCTAGAAATTTGACGATGCAGGAAAAAAAGATTCAACCGGTTGAATCTTTGCGAGGAAAGAAGTGGTGAAGCAAGAAGAAGCGTAAAAAGAAATCAGTGCGCGCCGCAGATTTTTTAAGATGCGGCGCACAAAGAAGAGCTTCGACGCAGAAACAGCAGTGTAGCAGAAAGCTCTTGCTTCATGTCACATGTTTCAGACACGCGTCGCAGAAAGACACATGTTCGACGCACGTGAGAGGGTGCGCGCCGCGTCTTTTGGACCCCCAATGCAGCAGACAGAGTGGCGCCTGAGTGCATGCGTTGTTCTATTTTTAGCATCAACCCTTTGTCTGCGTGTCACCCTCTTTTTGCGCAGCGGCTGGGGCAGCAGCAGCGAAGCAGGGGGGGCGAAGGAGGGGGAAAGAGGCGGTCCGCACCCTGCATATATATAGAGGAGGCCAGTTTAGAGCACCATACCCACTCAGACCTTCGACCAGAACACACCTAGAATCCACGACACTATTATCAACTGCTACATTTGCTGCTACTTTTGTTGCTACAATTGTACTTCAAATTGCTGCTACAACATGGGACCAAAGAGGAGAAAGGGCACCGTCGTCACCAGGGCACCAACCAAGCTCAGCACCAGGTCAACACTCCACACTCCTGGGAGCACTCCAGTGACAACTCCAGCTACAACTCCAGCTGCAACTCCTCTCCATGAACCTTCAGATGCTGCAGTGACTGCCTTCTTCACTACAGCCATGGCAGACCTCTCTCTACCTGGGCTCTACACCTCCACTACAGCTGGCAGCCAGACGAAGACCACCACTTCAACCACCAAAGCCACTGTCGTCAGCGAGACCATCTTCGAGGGCCGGCCAGAAGACAGCACAGACGAAGATTCTTCAGTTGAACTCTTTGAAACTGATGAAGGAGACAAGCCTGCTGCCAAGTCTGCTGACAAGCCTGCTGCCAAGCCTGCTGCCAAGCCTGCTGCCAAGCCTGCTGCCAAGCCTGCTGCCAAGCCTGCTGCCAAGCCTGCTGACAAGCCTGCTGCCAAGTCTTCCACGGGTCTTCCAGAGCCTACTGCCAAGTCTACTCCAAAGAAGACTCCAAAGAAGCAGACTCCGAAGAAGACTCCGACTCCGAAGCAGACTCCCAAGAAAACACCAGAGAGCCAGCCTGTTCTTGCTCTAGACAGAGTGGCCATCCATGAGGACACCTTCGAGGAGGAAGAAGACTCTGCTGATGAGACCCCTGCAGCTGCTGCTGAAGCCAAGTCCAAGGGCAAGAAGGGCAAAGGGAAGGCCCCCAAGAAAAACATCCGCAACAACCTGGGCATCACATCTGAGCAAGAGGACGACCTCATCAACTGGTACAAAGAGCATCCTGTGCTGTACATGAAGGGCACCAGAGGCTACAAGGGGAACGAGAAGCTGCTGCTGGACACAGAAAAAGCAAAGGAGCTGGGCCCCAAGTACACCTCCCACGACATCTTCAACTGGAGGAAGACAGTCCGCACTCACTTCTCCAGACTCGTCAGGCCTGAAGCTTCAGGAGCCGCCAGGAAGGAGACGCTCACAGAGAGGGACGAGTACATCCTGAACAACTGTCGGTTCCTGAAGGACTCCATCGTCCACAAGCCAGGGAAGGAGCTGTCCGCCATCTCTCAACTGTCTGCCAACCGGCCAGCCTCAGACTCCGATGATGACAGCTACAACCCTGAGGATTCCCTGCCAGCTTCCTATGACATGCCGGACCTGCCACCTGAACAGCCAGCACAGGACAGACCTGACAGCCAGCAGTCCCAAGTCTTCCCTGGAGCACCAAAGCCTGGAGCCGCTGCCAAGGGAACCAAGAGGAAGGCCCCAGGAGATGAAGCCATGCACTCCGCCATGCACGTCATCGCAGGCAGCATGCAAGCCATGTCCTCCGCCAAGAAAATCCTGAAAGGCTCTGGCTGCAAGATGTGCCCCGACCACCAGGAGTTGACACCCGAGCAGGAGTACTGGAGGATGAAGTGCCAGGACCTGTACCACGTGGGAGTGCACGCCAGCCCTGAAGTCCGAAGGATAATGGTCAGGACCATTGCAGAGGCCGCCCTCTTCTGGGACAGGGAGAGTGAGATGGATCATGCCAGCCGCCAGTCAAGTCATCATGAGGAGCAGACCTTCCAGCCTCCTCATCCTCCTCAGCGCCTGCAGATGCCACCTCCTCCTCCTCCTTCTTCGACGTATGTGCCATCCCACCACCAGCACCATCACCAGGCTTCCAGCAGCAGCCATCACTACCAGCAGCACCAGCCCAGGGAAGGAGGATCCTCCAGGCAGACTCCCAGCTACACCGCGATGCAGCCCAGCCACTCCACCATGACACTGATGATGGATGCTCAGGAGAGCCCCAAGAAGTACGGCTACCCCCCTGGACCCAGCTTTGGTCAACCGGCCGCCCATCACCAGCACCAGCCTTCCCCTTCGCCCAGTTGGACTTCAAGTCTCCTTTCTCCACGAAAGTAGAAGACCAGATGCAGCAAAGACAACAAAAAACCTTGGCCCTTTTAAGGGCCACCAAATCCTCCCAAAAGGGCAGGCCACGTACACATCTTATGTTGACAAAAAAAAGAGCTTGTGTTGACCGAAAAGAGCCAAAAAAGAGCAAAAAAAACGTTGACAATCCCCCAAAAAAAGTCCCCCAAAAAAAAAGTCCCCCAAAACAAAAGTCCGGTCCTGGCCTTCATTAAAAGTAATCACCTTCATAAAAGCAAGGTGCTAGTTCCCCCTTTCTTTGCCCCAAAACATACCAAGTGCAGCACTAGTACAAGTGCTGCATTCTTTGGTATAAACATATTTTTATTGCACTAGTACAAGTGCATGAATTTCTTAATTAAAATTTAATGCACTAGTACAAGTGCTTTGCTTTTAAAACTTGTGTTGGTTGGTTGCACTAGTACAAGTGCATCACTTTGTAATTTCACTTGTCTAGGGCAAGTGGCAGGTAGATAGCTAGATAGCTAGCTAGATAGATAGATAGATAGATAGATAGCTAGATAGATAGCTTGATAGATGGAACACAATGCTCGTTACATATATACACTGCAGCAAAAGAAAAGCAGTTGTCGTCACTTTGCAGGGATTGGACTTGGATAGATAGATAGATAGCTTGATAGATAGCTAGATAGATAGCTAGATAGATAGATAGATAGATAGCTTGATAGATGGAACACAATGCTCGTTACATATATACACTGCAGCAAAAGAAAAGCAGTTGTCGTCACTTTGCAGGGATTGGACTTGGATAGATAGATAGATAGCTTGATAGATAGCTAGATAGATAGCTAGATAGATAGATAGATAGATAGCTTGATAGATGGAACACAATGCTCGTTACATATATACACTGCAGCAAAAGAAAAGCAGTTGTCGTCACTTTGCAGGGATTGGACTTGGATAGATAGATAGATAGCTTGATAGATAGCTAGATAGATAGCTAGATAGATAGCTTGATAGATGGAACACAATGCTCGTTACATATATACACTGCAGCAAAAGAAAAGCAGTTGTCGTCACTTTGCATGGATTGGACTTGGATAGATAGATAGATAGATAGATAGATAGATAGATAGATAGATAGATAGATAGATAGATAGATAGATAGATAGATAGATAGATGGATGGAGGGATTGATTGATTGATTGATTTTTGGGCTTGTTTTGTCAACATAGGATGTGTACATGGCCAGCTCAATTGGGAGGATTTGGTGGCCCTTAAAAGGGCCTGGGGTTTGTTGTTTTGAATAGATAGTCTGCATCTTCTTCAGATTTTCTCCAACTGCCAAGGGACACTTCCTGCCGGACTGTTGACCCAGTCACGTAGGTAGTCTCGAGCAGCCTTGGCATCTCTGGAGGCATTTCCGTGTCGAAGTGGTTCTCCTAGGTCATGCAATTGACGGTCTCCCCTCCAAACTCCTTCAGCGACGTCATGTGTCTGTGGATCTTCTCTGTCCATCACTTCATTGTCACGGGCATGGTGGACGCCTACTCTGTCTCGCAGAATGTTGTGTAGAACACAAGCAGCCATTGTGATGTATGTCACTCTTGTAGGTCGTTGGGGCATGGTGGTCAGGAAGCATCTGAACCTGTGTGACAGCAGACCGAAGGCATTCTCCACCACTCTCCTGGCTCTTGAAATCCTGTAATTGTAGACTCTGGAAGGAATGTCAAGGTTCTTTCTTGGCACTGGTTTGAGCAGCCATGTCTTCAGGGGAAATGCCTCGTCACCCACGATGTAATATGGGAAAGGATTGTCTTCTGTGCCAGGTAGAGGTTCTGGAGGTGGTAGGCCTAGATCTTCCTCGTCCAGGAGTTGTCTAAGTACTGTGTCCCTGAAGACGCCGCCATCAGATGCACTTCCTTGACAGCCAGCCTGCACATAGATGAACTTGTAGTCGGCATCAACGAGGGCCATCAGGACAATGGAGTGAAATCCCTTGTAGTTGTAGAACAAGGAGCCTGCAGCCTTGGGACATCGGATTGCGACGTGCTTGCCATCCAGAGCTCCAATGCAGTTGGGCAAGTTCCATTTCGTCTCAAAAGCCTTGGCTATCTCCTTCCATCTTTCAGGCTGTGTGGGTAGTGCCAGCTGTCTTTCGAAGGCATGAACGATGGCAAGGCAGACCTCAGGGATGAAGTTGCAGATGGTGTTGGGTGCCACACGGAAAGCATAAGCTAGGGACTTGTAGCTGTTTCCTGTTGCCATGTACCGCAGGGTGATAGCCAACTTCAGACCAGGTTCCAAAGCCCTCCTCATGTTGGTGTCTTGCTTAGCGATGAGTGGTCCAACAGCTTCCAGGATTTCAGCAAAGATGGCAGGGGGCATTCTAGTGTAGTTGTAGTAGCCGGACACGTCACGCACTTGCAGTTCAGGCAGCAGTTGATGGAAGTGACCATGTTGTTCCCTCTGCAGCAACCAGTTGCGAATCCACCACCTTTTCTGTCTCCTGGCCCTCCTCCTCCTGTGTCTCAAATAGACAGCTCCGATAGCAACAGCAGCAGCACCAGCCACAACAATAATTTCTTCTTCATTCATCATGCATATGTTCAGTAGGCAGTCGTTGTGTTCTCATTGAAGGGCAATCAGCAAATGAAGCAAGGAGGTCCTCTGTGTCCCTTTTTATAATGACCAAAAGTGACTCCTGCAGCAGCGAAACACACTTTGCCGCAGCGCTGCAACAACAGACGTTCGTCGATGCTTAAGAGACCTTCGTCGCTGCTTAAGGCAAGGACGACGAAGAAGGTCAGCATCGACGCGCCTGTAATGTCCTCGGCGCTTTATGAATGCATGTGCGATGATGAACCATCAAGTTACGCAGTAACAAGTCCCTAAATGCGGCGTTGCATCCTTACAGTCTTCGGCGAGGCTGTCATTTTCAGCGACGCATCTTACCTCGGGTGTACGCCGAAGGTTTCCTGATGCGTCGCAGGTCGCCAATTTCAGACGTAGCTGCCTCACAACCATCAGCGGCGTAAGAGGAAACAACATTGGGCGAAGTAAAAGCAGCCTCGCCGAATTCCAAAACAAAGTGCGACGCGTCTGTTTGGAACTGCGCTGAGGAAAGAGAGGCGGAACGCGGCGAAGAAAGCTTAAGCAGCGCCGCGGACACCTCAAGACTCACCGCGGCTACTAACTTTAAGCGTCGCACATGACACTAATTGATTACGTAATGTGCCAAAACCAACGTTCTACGCCACAACCTTCCAAGAAATGACTTCTCTTGATGCGTCGCTCTCAAATCGCCGTCGTGAGAACTAGGCATAAGACAACAGAAATTTGATGGGTCATTTTTCAATACATATACGTCTATTTGGTAGTAGTAGCTATCAAATAAAGAGCGTTATAAACCTCTGCAATAATTCAATCTAAAAGGACAGGCAGAAAAACATTTGTGGCGATTTTTTGTCCATGTCAAAAAATCATTGGCATTGGGCCTGGACATCACTAGTATTCAAATGGCACACTGCTCGCAGACAATCGCTGGGTTTCCTGACTATTAAACCTAAATTTCCTTCAATGATCACCTTCGACACTGATTTGGTTAGTATATCTTCTGTCATACAGTACAAGCATTACATCCCTATCAGCATGCCTCAGTGGTCCAACGTCGGCCCGAAGCTGGTCCGATGCTGCTGACATCGGACTGACGCTGGGCCGACGTTGGATCGCCGAGGAATGCTGATAGGGATGTGACCACGAAATATTATTCCGAGGTTCACGGAGCTGAATTTTTAAAGAAATAATTAAAAAGATATAGATGCAAAACAATTTGCAACCAAAAAAGAATCGAATTTGCATAAACTCTTCTCTTGGCATTTTGATAAGGTGTTTTTATTGGAAATGCCAAATTGTTTCAGTAAACAATTTTGACTTTGCAACAGTGAGTGAGTGAGTGAGTGAGTTTGTGTTTTACGTCTCAGGACTTCACCCTTGTGTTACCACCAAACGCCACGAGTAGGCCCGAGACCTGCGGGGGCGACTTTGCAACAGGAATGCACAAGTTCTCTTGATCATGAATAATCAAACAGCCTCTATGTCTCCAATTTTGAAGGTAGAAAATATTACACTTCAACAGCTATTACGAGTGACAAAGTGCAAAAATCTACATATATTTGCATATCAAGTTGACAGCCTGTAAACGTGTGTTCACCGCAATCCAATCACCCAAATTTTACAGGATTTTTTTTTGCCTGGACTTGTTCACTTCAATATTCAATGACCTTTAAAACACATAATTACGCTTTCCTGCCATATTTTATGTACTACATGACTTTTTAGTTTCTTACCACAAATAAAAATTATCTCTTTTTTTAAACATAGGCCTATTAGTGGGATAAGATCGTATTGATTAGATCTTCAAAAGCACGCCTTTGTGAGTGAAAGAACTTACCAGTGTACAACCGCTTGGTAGTAAGGTCACTGTAGAGGAAAAATGGTCTCGTAGAAAGAGAGTCAAATGTACATGGAGCCAAAGTTCCAGTATCGACCACCGCAAACCACCCTTGGTCTGCAGGACAACTGTTATACAAGCTGCATATGTGGAAATGCCTGTTGGTGCCATCTTCTGCTGTCCCCCTGGAATTATGTCTCAATTGTTTCAGAATGCTTAACACCAAAAAATCATGTTAATATTATTACTGACCATCCAATAACTATGCATCCTTTAAATTTGCTTGATTCACTGAGGGTATGATAACATGCTCAGGGCTGTATTAACTATAGGGCAAACGGGGCATTTACCCCCGGGCCCATGACCTCAGGGGGGGGGGGGGGCATGATGTAGCTGAATAGACTGCAACAGTAAAGAAAGTGCGTTGGGTAACTAACGCGAGAATGTATTTTCAGAATTTAGAGAGCTTTTGGGGAGCAAGGGAGGCTCATGGGTAGACTGGTTCTACGGGCAGGAGGGCAATCCTCCGGGCCCACTGCCTGAGGGGCCCACCAGCAACCTTAAAAAAAAACAGAATTGTGAAAAATTATGAAAAAATATCTATTGGAGCTTGAAAAATGAAGTAAGGGGCCCCTTGCCCAGTTTAATCTCCAGATACGGTATAGATTGGGAGGGCCCAGATGTGTTTTGATATTTGTGGGCCCTCCTCGATTCTCATACTACTCATATTCATATTTTGCTTCAAAATGTCACTTTTCTTTAAGGGGACCTTAAAGGGCATGGGCCCCAGAGCCCCCTACACCCCTCCTGAATCCGCAAGGGCCCCCTCCTGATTTTTGTGGAGACGTTGTTGTCTAATTTTATATTCTGCTATCCATGACTACACATATATAATGTCATGCAGATAAACAAATTCTGCAATCACTGTGGTTTTTGATGCAGGTTTATCGAGGTACAAATTAATTAATCGGAATGCTTGATTGAAGACGACGCCATAGCGATAACAGGGGCCCATTAGAAACAGTTTGCCCCGGGCCCAAAAATGTGCTGATACGGCCCTGAATTCATGCTGGGGCTCGTTGTGGTTCGTCCCAGTGTTTGAAATTAAAGATCATGAAACCTAACTGTGGTAATCAATAACACCTACAGTCTTATTATGAATCCAATCACAAACAACTATAATTTTATAAGCCTATACATTTGTATTGATTGCCAGAGTTTGGTTCAGTTATCTCTATTTTAAACTGCCAAACACAAGGATGATACACAAGCAGCCTCAGCATATCATCACGCCCACAGTCAATGAAACATATTTGTAATTTTGACGGATACACATCTATTGGATTGATAATAATATACCTGTATATCGGAATATGAAGTACTATGACATCCTTCCGACAAAATCACAATACTTGAATTCGAAACGCCTGATTTATAAGCTAGCACTCATTCACAAATCGAATCCTAGGAGCAGTGGAGCACAAATTAAAAAATAATCTAGGAATTGAAAACGAACTGCAATTGAGAAATTTCTTATGTTTTGCAACACTACCAGTGTCAAAGTGTACAAGTAATCTAGAAACTTTAAAGGAAAGAGTAGGACAGTACCCAACAGTGCTGAAATATAATATCGGAGATGTGGCAAGGTCCGTGTAGTTGGACGATATAACACGGCTATGATTGAAGAAATTCTCCTTGTCACTCCCACGGGCATCAAAAAGAAAACTACTCATTTCTTCTCCATTTTTATATGCCGCTACCTTTATCTGCAAGAGAACAATAAATATGAGTTGATATTGCCAAATAATAAGCAAAATAATTCTTAATTCTAAAACAATAATTAAATGTACTAGGTTTTAATACTGAATTGAAAGCTCCCAAATCAACTTCATATCCAAAGTTTTACAAGCAACACCCATCTGGCGATAATTATTAGGCTACTGCTTCGCCTGGAAAAAAGTGACATTTGTTTGAGGACTCGTACAGTGTATGGCCCAGGTGGCCCCACAACTTTAGCTGGTTGAAATATCCTTCATTGGAATACGCTTGGGAAAAGGGGTCAGGAAAAGTTATACACCTTTGGTAATCTCACGGGTGGATTCGCCTGTATAATTATGTATGGGCCTCTCAAACCTAATGGATAAGGCCTAGTTCAAAAATAATGAAGCCAAAGTGTGACATGACCATCAAAATTTTAAAATGTTTATATGTATCAAATGACCACATTATATTGTGACAAACATATCTAAGTTCTAGAAACTGTATTTACCATTTAGCTGCGGTTTGTGGAAATAACTGATAAAAGCGGAATATTACCGAATTTTATTATTTTTATTTCTACGGAAGTAAAAGAAAAGTAGACTAAATGGTAACTTATCTTCAAATTAAATATAATTTTTTCTGTTGGATGACAAAACTCATGTACTCTTAAGTCTCCACGGCGCTTTTCATCCAAATTCGCCAAACATTTTATGAAGAAAACATTATCTTACGAATTTTGTTGAAATATTTTTTTTTAAATGTTCATATTTCCTCCTCAGATGTACAAATTTTCCTCTAAAATGATTTCACCTGTCCTGTTTTATGCGTCTGTATGTGGGCTTCGAATTGGTACCAAATAAGTTCCACCAAAGTGAATACCAACAGAGCAAATGATGATAGAAGTGTGTTTTTTAGCCTATTTTTCCAGATAAAAAGCCAATTTTGGGTAATGCTGTGACACAAAAGTCAAAAAAGTGTTCTGGTTTTGACCAAAATTGATTTTATATGCATTATCAATAACAACTGGATGAAGCGTAAGAGTAATTACAAAATTAAAGTGAAATTTGTGTTAGTTATTGCCTTTTTCAACAAATTGGCCCCAAATTTTGAGGAAAGTTTCACAATGAGCAAAATTTTGATAAACAAACATTGAAACATACTCCAACTACTGAAATATTGTGTTGATTATCACTACAAGTAATACTAGAATGATTGCGTTACTCCTTGCAAGAAAACCAAGAAAATATGACCAATATTTTCCATAGCGTTACGCTTGCGACAAAGCCCCTTTTGTATTTTACCACCAGAAACCAGCTGCAGACCTGGATTACTTGATCGTTTCTCAAAACTACACAGATTTTGCAATATTACAAGCCAAACCAGATTTAAAACGGGGCTTTTATTGCTCTGTGGCACTACAAAGTATTCTGAGCGTTACGCTTGCGACGGATTCACCTACCCTGCTATTCATTGGAATTTTTTAGGGAACTAAATTTTCCACAACCATAAGAAGCTCCAAAACTGATAAGCAGATATAAGACTAGGTCTCATGGGTCAAAAGATTCAACTGACACATCTCGGGCCTCCTCGTGGCGGTGGGTGGTAACACTAAGGTGAAGACCTCTATCCTTAGTGGCCAACATGAGACAGTGCGCATGCACGGTGTGTTCCCTACCTTACAGGGGAATATCAATGAACATGTCATTTACCATGATTCCAAACCGGATCGTACGTTAACCGGGTTACCAAGGTGCGCGTCCCTCAGCGGGAAACCAGGCTGAGATCGAAAAATTTGTGACTGGACTACCAAGATCTCAATGGACAAGGACATCTATGGATGACTTGACTGACCCTGACCGCCCCCCACATCTGTCAAAGACTGAAAATTTGCTTGTTATAAAAGGAGTCACACAATCACTGGTAGACCTATCATCTGTTGCTATCTACGAAAAAATTGCAAACGTCTTGCTCACAAGAATGGTTATGAGTTACTGTTGCTAACATTCAAAGACGAAAGATTACCAAAGAAAGTACCTGTAGCCTTTGAATGGTGCAGAGTCTCTCCATACTTTCCTCACCCAAAACGCTGTTTCAACTGCCAAATGTATTAGTCAGGGAGCAGAGGAGCCAAAAGTAGGCTTAGGTCTTACTCATGAGAGCACCACTTGAATTTGGTACCGATTGAAAGAGGACACTTTGGAGTTTCAGAAACCATGGTTTTCACTTTCCAAAGGTGGTAGGTTTTCTTTCTGGGAGGGGTGAAAGGTCAACGACCTCTTGATTTTACAGTCATTTAATGAAAAATGTATTTTCTTCATGTTTTCAGCATAACTTTTCAAGTGTTTTACATATTAATTTCAAATTCACCAAAAGTGAAGATGATTCCACGTTATTTGGGTCACCAATTTAAAAAATGCACTTTGACCTATTTTTGGGGTCAAATGGGGTCAACAAAGTTGATAAAATATAGAAAATTTCACTCAAAATAGCTATATGTACTTCAATATGTTATTGTCATGCCCAAAATATTAAATAAATCAAGATGATTTCTTATGCACCAGGAAGTCACATGGGTTAGCATTACATATGTTGGGAAATTTTGGTTGCTATGGATACATGTTACCTACAGGGTGGGGTAAAGCTCAAAACTGCACCGTCCATTTTTGGGCAAAATTTATATTCATTTATGGGACAATTTCCATATTATTTGTTTCTTCTGTTCATGGATATGCCTCATTATGAACAAATACCATTCCAAATTATTGGTCAAACAAATATTCTATGAATAAATATTAAAATATTGGTTGCTGTAGATACCTGTTAGCCATAGAAAGTGTGAAATCTGAAACGTAGAGGTCTCTGTTTTTGGGCAAAATTTACCTTCATTTATAGCACAATTTCCAAATCATTTGTTTCTCTTGTCTATGTATGTAATATTATTAGGAGATACCATCCTTATTTACTGCTCTCACAAATATTTGATAAATATATATTTCAAAATATTGGTTGCTATGGACACATGCTAGCGATAGAAGGGGTAAATCTCTAAACGTCACCCACCATTTTCGGCAAAATTCACCTTGATCTACAGCATCATTTCGACATCATTTGGTTTTCTGTTTATGAACATGCCCTGTTATGTAGAGATACTATTTCAAATCATAAATCAAACAAATATTCAACAAATATATAGCAAAATATGGGTTGCTATGGATATTTTTAAGCCAAAGAAGGGAAGAAATCCGAAACCTCGCCCTCTGTGTATGGCCAAAATTTACCTTCATTAATGGCAGAATTTCCGTATCATTTGTTCTTCTATTTATTGATATGCTATGTTATGGGGAAATAGCATCCTTATTTACCGCTCAGACAAATATTCAATTAATATTATTAATATGTTATTAAATCATTGGATACCTGTTATCCATAGGACATGGGAAAATTGAAACCTTGCCCTCTGTTTTTGGGCAAAATTAATCTTCGTTTATAACACATGTAACTTCCACATAATTTATTATTCTGTTTATGGATATGCCATGCTTTGAGGAAATACCCTTATTTACTGCTAACTAATAAATATGGGTTCCTGTGGATACCTGTTACCAATAGGAGGGTTAAAATCGAAACCTCGCCCTCTGTTTTAGGGCAAAATTTATGTTCATTATTGACACAATTTCCACAGCATTTGTGTCTTCTGTTTAAGGATATGCCATGTTATAAAGAAATACCACCCTTATTTACTGCTTACACAAATATTAAATAAAAATATATATTCAAATATTGGTTGTCACAGATACCAGTTATCCATGGGAGGGGTGAAAACCAAAATATCCCCCTTTGTCTTTGGGAAAATTTTACCTTCAATTATAGCTCAATATCCATATCATTTGTTTCTTCTGTTCATGGGTATGTCATGTTATGAAAAAATACCATTCATATTTACTGCTCACATAAATATTCAATAAATAAAATATTTAAATATTGCTTGTTATGGATACCTGTCACCCATGGGGTGAAACTGACACCTCTTAATCAGTTTCAGGCAGAAATTACCTTTATTTGCAGCACAATTTCCACATCATTTGTTCTTCTCTTTATGGATATACCATGCTTTGAGGAAATGCCCCTTATGTACTGATCACAAATATATTTAATAAATATATGTATCCGAATATGGGTTGCTATGGATACCTGTTACCAACAGGAGGGGTGAAAACTCAAAAATTCACTCTCTGTGTGAGCAAAATTCACCATCATTTATGGCAAAATTTCCGCATAATGCACTTACAATATCTATCTATATTGGCATATATGTTGTGATTTCGCCCAAAAACTGAGGGCGAGCTTTTAATTTTAATCTCCACCTGCAAGTTACACGTTTCCATGGCAACCAAAAATTTTTATATTCACTGAATATTTGGGGTGACCTGTAAGTGGGATGGTATTCACTAATAATGTGAAATGTCTAGGAACAGAAGAGGCAAAAGACATTGAAATTGAATCATAAATGAAGATAAATTTCACCGAAAAATTTAAGGCAAAGTTTCAACTTTTACTCCTCCTATGGCAAGTGTCCAAAGCAAACAAAATTTAGAAATATATATTGATTGAATATTTGTGTAACAACAATCAGTGATGGTATTTCCTCAAAATGTGGCATATATGTGAGAGGAAAAGCAAGAGATGTGGAAATTGTGCCTTAAATGAAGGTAAATTTTTCCCAAAAATGGAGGGTGAGATTTCAGTTTTCACCCATCCTATGGGTAATGCTCAGTGCAACAGGTGTCAATAACAACCAGGATTTTGGTATATTTATTGAATATTTGTGTAAGCAGTAAATAAGAATGGTATTTTCTCATAATGAGGCATATCCATAAAGAGAATAAACAAATGATGTGGAAATTGTGCCAATGGCAAATAAGGATACATTTTGCCCAAATACAGAGGGCGAGGTTTCATATTTCACCCCTTCTCTGGCTAACAGGTATCCATGGCAACCAATATTTTGATATATATATATATATATATGTATATATATATTTATTAAATATTTGTGAGAGCAGTAAATAAGGATGGTATTTCCTAATAATATGAAATACCATGAACAGGTGAAACTAATGATACGGAAATTGTGCTATAAATGAAGGTAAATTTCGCCCAAAAACAGAGACCGAGGAGTTCCTCAATGGCCTAACTGGTAAGTGCGCTTGTGAACTGGCTTTTAGGGCGTGGGTTCAAATCTCACCCCGGGAACTCACTTTAGTCCGTGCCCATGGGACATTAAACGGAGGCGGGTTGAATCCAGTATTCTATGCTTGGGCAACTGAAAGACCCTGGGCATCCCTGAATTAATAGGGTATGTGCCAGACTCACAGTCTTCTCATCTCATCATCATATGGCGATCTCCTGCCTTGGTATAGCCCACTAAGGTGCTGCAGAGGTGTAAAACACAAACAAACAAACAAACCAACAAAGAGACCGAGGTTTCAGATTTCACACCTTCTATGGCAACAGGTATCTGCAGCAAACAACGTATATTCATAGAATATTTGAAGGAACCCATATTTATTTGTGAGCAGTAAATGAGGGGTATTTCCTCAAAACATGGCATATCCATAAACAGATTAATAAATTATGTGGAAGTTGTGTTATAAACGAAGACTGATTTTGCCCAAAAACAGAGGGCAAGGTTTTGGTTTTCACCTGTCCTATGGATAACAGGTATCCATAGCAACCAATATTTTAATAATATATTAATTGAATATTTGTCTCAGCAGTAAATAACAATGGTACTTCCCCATAACATAGCATATCTATAAACAGAAGAACAAAAGATATGGAAATTCTACCATTAATGAAGGTAAATTTCGGCCTTAAATAGAGGGCGAGGTTTCAGATTTCTTTGGCAAACAAATATCCATAACAACCCATATTTTGCTACATATTTGTTGAATATTTGTTTGATTTGTAATAGTATTTCTACAATCTACATAATAGGGCATATTCATAAACAGAAAAGCAAATGATGTCGAAATGATGCTGTAGATCAATGTGAATTTTGCCGAAAATGGTGGGTGACGTTTAGAGATTTACCCCTTCTATGGCTAGCAGGTATCCATAGCAACCAATATTTTGAA
This sequence comes from Platynereis dumerilii, assembly GCA_026936325.1. Lineage (NCBI taxonomy): Eukaryota > Metazoa > Annelida > Polychaeta > Phyllodocida > Nereididae > Platynereis > Platynereis dumerilii. Next base: position 25,986,382 of record JAPTHN010000011.1, read on the forward strand.
ATATATATTTATCAAATATTTGTGAGAGCAGTAAATAAGGATGGTATCTCCTAATAATATGAATATTACAAGAGAAACAAATGATTTGGAAATTGTGCTATAAATGAAGGTAAATTTTGCCCAAAAACAGAGACCTCTACGTTTCAGATTTCACACTTTCTATGGCTAACAGGTATCTACAGCAACCAATATTTTAATATTTATTCATAGAATATTTGTTTGACCAATAATTTGGAATGGTATTTGTTCATAATGAGGCATATCCATGAACAGAAGAAACAAATGATATGGAAATTGTCCCATAAATGAATATAAATTTTGCCCAAAAATGGAGGGTGCAGTTTTGAGCTTTACTCCTCCCTATAGGTAACATGTATCCATAGCAACCAAAATTTCCCAACATATGTAATGCTAGCCCATGTGACTTCCTGGTGCATGAGAAATTATCTTGATTTATTTAATATTTCGGGCATGACAATAAAATATTGAAGTACATATAGCTATTTTGAGTGAAATTTTCTGTATTTATCAACTTTATTGACCCCATTTGACCCCAAAAATAGGTCAAAGTGCATTTTTTAAATTAGTGACCCAAATAACGTGGAATCATCTTCACTTTTGGTGAATTTGAAATTAATATGTAAAACACTTGAAAAGTTATGCTGAAAACATGAAGAAAATGCATTTTTCATTAAATGACTGTAAAATCAAGAGGTCGTTGACCTTTACCCCTCCCAGAAAGAAAACCTACCACCTTTGGAATGTGAAAACCATGGTTTCTGAAACTCCAAAGTGTCCTCTTTCAATCGGTACCAAATTCAAGTGGTGCTCTCATGAGTAAGACCTGTACAAGAAATAAGCCTCTTTTTTGAGATATCTCCCTGACTATATGGCCATTTTAGTCGTGAGTGAGTGAGTTATTGTTTTACGTCTCATCAGCACCTGATTGGGCTATTTAGAGACATACTTGGTTGGTATCAATGGTTGTGATAACTTAAAAACTAAGGGTTTTGTCATGTTTTGTTTGTGACACGTAGAGGGTGCTTTTTTGTTGGGAGTGCCTGCCTTTTTAGTTTTGTCTGTGCAAAGAATCAAATGGTTGGTGGAGTTTTCTTGTTTTGTTGGTTTGGGTGTTTTCTTGTCTTTAGAAGCCAAAGCTACTTTCTTCTTTGCCCGTAGTGTTGGAGAGAATGTTTGACCTGTTAGGATTGTTTTCCTGGGTGATGCGCAAGCCACTGGTTCCGCAGAATCCATCATTTCTTCCTTCTTAGGTTGATCTTGAGCAGGCGATTTCTGCAAGACATCCATGAAGAGTTTCCTCTTCAGTTGAAGCCTTCTCTGTTGGGATGGATGCAAAACTGGTCGAGGGTAATCTGATAATTCATCAGTTTTGTCCATGGTTTCTTCATCATCCCAAGTCCTGGGATGGGGCGGGTGATCTTCTTCTACAAGGCGCTTGGCTTCAGTAAAGGATATTCCAGAGTAAATCTGTACTTGTACAATTTCCCTTTGTTTCTTGAAGACTCCACATTCAGGGCTAAACGCAGGGTGGTCCCCTCCACAATTAACACAATGTGGGGGTCTGCAGCACGGTTTATCTCTGGCATGGGCATGATCTCGATCACCACAATTGGCACAAGCTGTTGGTCTTCTACATGTACTGGCGAAATGGCCATATATTTGGCAATTGAAACAACGCTTGGGTCGGGGAAAGATAGGGCGAACTCTGCACTTTTCAAAAGGAACAGGTACTTTCTCAGGAACTTTGTCATCTTTGAATGTCAGGTGTAGTAATTCGTATCCATTTCGTTGGGACATACGTCTGAATTGTTCAATGCCTTGTTTCTGGAACCACTTCTTTAGCTGAGAGTCAGTGCATGTTTTACTCTCTTTCGAGAAGATAAGGCCTTTGCCTGGTCTTGTGAAAGGTTCTATGGAGACTTTGGTACTGGCTATTTCATTGACTGATGTCAGTTTCTGTTTTTGTTTATCAGTCCGAGGGTAAATAAGAAAGGTTCCGTTGGTTTGACGCATTATATTTCCTGCTACTGTGTTGTCGCAAATGTCCGCAATAACTTCATAAACAGAAATTGCTGACAGGTCGTCAAGTGATTTCTTAACACCTTTTATCACAAGGCAATGTTCATCTTTTGTCATGTGTGAGGGGCAGTCAGGGTCAATCAAGTCATCCTGGGATGTCCTTGTCCATTGAAATCTTGGTAGTCCAGTCGCTAACTTTTCGATCTCAGCCTGGTTTCCCGCTGAGGGACGTGCACCTTGGTTACCCGGTTGACGTACGATCCGGTTTGGAATCATGGTAAATGACATATTCATTGATATTCCCCTGTAAAGTAGGGGACACACCGTGCATGCGCACTGTCTCATGTTGGCCACTAAGGATAGAGGTCTTCACCTTAGTGTTACCATCCACCGCCACGAGGAGGCCCGAGACCTGCGGGGGCCCATTTTAGTCGTACATGCATCAGGCCAACAATTTGTGCCAATTGTGGTGACCATGGTCATGCACACACACACGATAAACCTTGCTCTAAATTTCACATTGTGTCAACTCTTCAGGGAACCATCCAGCCTTTAGCCACAATTGCAAAGTCTTCAAGAAGGAAAAAGAAATTCTACAACTACGAACTGAAAGACAACTATCCTTTCCCGAGGCCAAACGCCTTGTAGAACAGGACCCGGACAAACCTTGCCTAGAAGCAGATTACCCAAGACCAGCTCTTCATTCATCACCACAGAGAAAGATTCATCTGGACAGGAACCTCTTCACAGATGTCTTAATGCATGAAAACACCTTCACTGCCTCGACCACCAGACCGGCCAAGCAAGGAAGAACCTGTGAACTCCCCTGAATCACCGAAGAAGATGATCCAACAACGTCAAATTTTCTCTTCTGTTACCCAAGGGACTGAGAAGTCCCTCAACTTACCAAAGAAAAAAGATGTTACTCCAGATAACAAGACACCACCCAAGACAACAAAACAAAAAAGCTCAACAATCGGATTGCTACCTCACAAAGACAAGAGTAAAACGACACTCACCAACAGCAAAAAAGAACTCCCCACTGGTCTCAAATTTCACATCAAGTCCAAAGAAGACTGAAGGATGTATCACCATTTGTTAGCTACACAATAATGCTGAAGAAATTTGGAAAACCACATTCAGTCGATCGACAGCGTGACGGTAATTTATTGGTTCAAGCCATTAATGCCACTCAGGCAAGGAAACTTCTTGAATTGAAAATTATTGCGGATGTACCTGTCAAAGTGACACCTCAAAGATCTCAATGCCACCAACCAAGATGAGATGACTAACTCAACATGACCACTAACCAAGTATGTCTCTAAATGGCCCAATCAGGTAAAACACACACACACACATCCAGCATGCGAACTGAAATATAGCACTAGTTTGATAGCCTGCTTAATACCAATCCATGGATTTTGGAGTTAGTCACTGGCACCAAGTTGTCCAAAACTAATCCAGGAGTGGTGCTGAAGTGCATTTTTGTGATGTCACGGCCCATTGTGTCGCTGTTTGCATTAGAAATATCAACAAAATCGTGGAATTGGACTGCCCACGTAAAAAATTGCCAAAAATCGGACAAAAACAGCACCAAAACATCGCGAAAATGTGACAAACAGATTACAAAACAGCTCATCTACCTGTGAGTATGTGTAGATCTACTGTGCGATTTTTAGATGCTGAGCAATCAGGCCAAACACCAGTTCGCATGTTGGATGAGACAAACTGTAGCCAAGTTTTGTGACTTCAACTGAGCTGATCATTTTTGACTAACTTATGTGACTTAGCTGATCATTTTCAACCAAAATGTATCAATTAAATAAATAATAAAAAAATAATGAAATGTTGTCTCATGTTGTAGCTAATGGTTGGAACTGGCACCAGTATGATGAGAGAAGTCACTGAATGAATCACTCATAACTGAGGTCACAAGTTGAAGTTACCCAATTACAATCTGACAGTTCAATGTGACTGATACGGCCTGCAGTGATGTCATTGATGTTCATAAACAGCTGAATGTAAATTCTTGTCATTCTTTTACTGAAATTGATTTGTAAAACTATTTAATTTCTAGTGATTGTAAGGATGTTTGAAGCCATGCACAGCTAGAATGTTGCATTACAATAGGGACACTTTGGTTGAATTGGTGACTTTCTCAACTGGGCTGATTGACTTAGAAGTCAATTAGCCCTGATTGCAATAAGCAGCTGATGACATCTAGGAATTGTCAACTTTTTTTCAAAGACATAATTGCAATTCTGGCCCTTATTGATAACTTATATACAGACTGCAAAGAAGTTGTAAAATGGATGGGATGCCACAGCAGACCCTATGAAGTGAATCAAGGCGTTCGCCAGGGTGGAGTGTTGTCGACAACATTGTATAAAGAATACATCAACCCCCTTCTGCTGGACCTGGAGAAGAGCAATGTTGGTCTCTCAATAGGAAGTGTCTACGTTGGATCTCCAACATGAGCAGATGATGTTCTACTCCTTTCTGATAGCAGCAGCCAGCTACAAGCAATGCTGAACGAAGCCTATGGATACTCACAAAGGAACAGCTACAAGTTGCATCCAAGTAAGAGTACAGTGACTCATCTGGTGGGAAACAAGGAGGCCCAGCCGTTGCAGCTTCATCTTGGGAATGACACTATCAGTACTATGGCATCATTCACACACCTTGGTATGGAGTGGAACCAAGGAAAACTGGCTCCGAACATTGAAGGAAAGATCTCCCTCGGAAGGCGTACAGCCTATCTACTCATTAGCTCATGCATGCATGGCACAAACGGCCTCAATCCTGTCATCTCGTCGCACGTCATGACTACGCAGGTACTCCCACGCATGACCTCGAAGCGACCATTACCAGGGCAAGAGACCTAGACCTTCTTAACAAGTCTTATAAAGCTCTCCTCCGACAGCACCAAGGTCTTCCAGAAAGAACAGCCACAGAAGCAATCTACCTGCTAGTAGGAAAATTCACCGCGGAAATATATGTCAACTACAAGGCGCTGCTGCTGTCTGGTGCGATCTGCTGAAACGGTCCGAACGATCCACTCTATGACATTTGTAGAAGACAACTATCTCAACCGTACACCTCTAACAGTTGGTTTGTCCACGTGAGACATCTAGCAATCACTTACGATATTGACATATTCAGCCCGCTTCATCACCATTGAACCAAGCAAGCCTGGAAGCGCCAAGTGAAGGAATCTGTCTTCGGAAGAGCACATGTCACACTTCTCGTGAATGCAACAAAAAGATCGACTCTTCAATGGTTGGACCTGGGACTGTGCAAACAGGGTGTCCCTACATACAGCCTCCCGGAATCGAGGAAAGCGGCTATCAGAGCAACAATTCTCACGGGCACCTACACATTTCAAAAGACGCTCTACAGATATGGGAAGAGCAAGGACTACCTATGCAAAATCTGCGAGGAAGAAGATGAGGATGCGACCCATTTCCTGATCAGATGTCCGGCACTAGAAGAGCATAGACAAGAAACCATCCCAGAAATCAACAAGCTACTGAACAAGGGCGATGCACACAAACACAGCCCACAGGAGTGAGTGAAAGCTGTTCTGAATGGGGGAATAGGGGGGGTGCTCACAACGGACGAATTAATGCACTATGGATTTTAACAGACTCTGTAACAAACTCGTTTTTAACTTGCACAAGCATAGATACATTTTATTAACTACAAAGATTTTACCTCAGTAGAGGGTGGTTCCAAAAAGGGACGGACATACCTAAGAAGAAGAAGAAGAAGGACCAGTTGACACTTCAATGCCAATTATGGTAATCAGACATTGACACTTCAATGGCATCAGACACTTTCTGTTCAATGCCAATCAGAGGTTGATACAATGGGGAAGTACTAACACCAATTAGGCCCTGTGGACCTCTGTTGAATGCATGGGAACTGTACAGCTTTGATTGACAATTATCATGCTATTTCGGCGGCGGCGATTGCCTGGTTTTTCGGCGGTTAAGTTGACAAGATGCAGCTAACTTTGACTAAATGGTTTTGTGGCTGGCTACGGCTAAATTTCACGGCGGTTCCGGGCTTTACAACTGGGTCAAGGCCTTACACTGGTCAAGTTTTAAAATTACAAGAGAGGGCAGCACCTGTCAATTACCTGACAAGAAAATCACAGGACTCGTGCAATTGAGAGTACCAATGAACTGGAGAGTACTGGGCAGTGCTGATCTCTTTGGTAATTTTAAAACTTGATAGCCAAATGACCAATGTAAGGCCTTGACCCAGTTGTAAACCAGTGACCCTGATTGAGGCCCATCACTATAGATAATGCAACTACCTTTGAAAATTCATGGATTTTATGGAACTACTGATGTGTCAGCTCCAACCAGTGTGCTAGATGGTGAGGGATGACTGCAAGGATCACGAAAAACTGCAGGTATTGTGGAAAAAATGGTTAAATCACTGTTAAATATAGTGGTCAATCCCTCAAGGCCTTATGTTTACATTCCTAGTTTCACACTCTTGATAATTATGTCCCATTGCAGGCCAATGTCTATCAGTGACTTCACTCGTGGGTAATCTGCCTTTGGTATAACCAAAGAAATTTTTAATAGGCAGTTGTTTTGGGCAGTTGTACAGGTTAACCTGATTTCAAATATATAATATTTAACATAAAATCCTAATATTACTTAAACTTCCTTCAAATTGTCATAATTTAACCTTTTGTAGTGTTGCACTCAAAATGGCATCTTCGATGAAGCCTATTTTGTCAATGACGCTTACCACTGAAAAGGCAGTCCATGATGAATCAACATGAGCCGATCGGAAGAGTTGCGCGGATGTTGGATTAATTTTGTCATTTGTTTCATTGATTCCACCAGCTGTTCTCCACGTGGTAAGAACATTCACCCCACTTCCTTTGTGAACCCTTAACAACAGCTGCCAATCCTGAAATTAGAGATAAATCAAACTGAGTCCATGAGATTTTAGACAGGCAAATTATACGTACACTCTAAAATATTTCAGACAAAATTGGATTTTTAGATTCAAAATGGTTTTTTGAAAAACCAAATTTAAAAATCCATGTTGGTTTTTTGCATTGAAATTTGGTTTTTCAAAAAACCATTTTGAATCTAAAAAACCAATTTTGTCCCGACATTTTTTAGAGTGTAGGCCTAAATCAATTATTATTTCAGTGGTACTGAGTAACTGCAAAGAATTACAGGTGCAACAGAAATTCACCAGAATGAATGTTCCTTATGAGGTCATATGCTCATTTACCAAGTATACTCTTTATGACTTTTATAACCTGTACTGGCACACTCTAAACACAGGGTGGTCAGGATGACAACTCTAGAGTGGTAATTCCTGGTGACTAAACCAACAACTCCTTGAGTCAAAATTACTAAGAGGTTGTCAAAGTGACAAATATTGGATTAGTAAGCTGTACTACTCTGGTAAAGGAAACTACCAGATGGTGATCAAATTGACTACCTTTTGGACACTTACATAGAGGATGTAGTCATTTTGATTATGATAGAATTGTCAAAATGATTTTCCAGGAGGTCACTCCGGACAGGTCACTGAATAATTCACAACATTCATTTGAAAAATTGGAAATTTTGAGTCAGCTCAAATGATTGAGTGTGTGTGTGTGTGTTTGCGTTTCACTCATCTACGGCACCATGAGCTATATTGAGGCAGGCTAGAATTTTATGTTTTTGTCATTTTCCCTCATATTTTTTGTTATGTCTGCGTTTGATGCAAAAATTTAATAATGTTTTCTGCTTTTTGTGTAAGAAAGGAGCAATTTGCTATTCTAACTATTGGCACACTATTGTAACTATTGGCATACTTTGCCCAAAGGAGCAATTAGCTATTCTAACTATTGGCAAAATTTGCCCATCTCTAAATGCCTTTTGGGCCACTTGGAACATTAAAAAATAGTTAAATTGTGCCCATTCCTGCAATTATCATGCCCATTCCTGCAATTGTCATCACTCCAAGTCAGAATTTCTTCGTTTTGTTAATAATGTAACATTGGTGTGTATGTCCAAAGCATATATAATCACTCACAAATATCCACAAAAAGACTGTCATGGATTTTGGCTTAGTCTTTTGACTTTGACCAAAGAGCCTATGTTTTTAATATTACGCTCAATTTTCATTGGCTGTTTGATACTAGATTGGAATCTCATTGAATTCTCAGTGTGTCCAATGAGAATGCAGCTTAATATCCACTGGCCAATCATGGCTCTGCAGATATTAGCCTTGACTGTCATTGGCTAGGTTATTTGGCCGTATTCTCATTGGACAGGATATTAGGTGGCATTCTCATCGGACAAACTAACTTTAATGCCCCCTACTGTGGATATTTACGGTGGATTCTCACTGGTCAATATATTAGGGCGTATTCTCATTGGCCAGTTCACTATTATCCAATGTTTGATATTTGTCAAAATCCGCAATAATATAAAAGAGTTATTGTGAGTGACTTGGGCATGTATCTAATTTTGGATACATGCCCATGTCACTCACATTGAGATCTTTGGCAAAATCCACCATAGTTGGGAGTGAGCGATAATGAGTGATTTAGGCATGCGCCCAAAAGACCTATATTTTGCCAAAGCCGTCGCTGATATTTTGAAGGATGCGATGACTTTGCGAAAGTCATGCCAAAAGGAGACGTAATGCCCAAAGGCCCTACTGTTTTCCCATAGACCCTATAATTTGCCAAAAGACCCTATATTTTGCCCAAAGGCCTAATATCCATGCCCAATAGGCCTATTGGACACAGTAGTGGATACTGGCGGTAACAAATATATTTTCACACAAGGGCAAATACCAAAAGCCTACATCAATTTAGCATTTTGCCGCAAAGATACATGTAGGGTACATTGAAATTGGACAGTTTCATTTTGAAATTTCACTTTTTTCTGAAAACTGGGACCAATGTCATAACTTACCCAAGAATTTGACTTATTTTTGTATTATTTTTTGTAGATTTATGTAGTATTCATAGTTGTCGACTTATTTCATTTTTCTGCTGACATGTGTATCTTTCTGATATTCAGAATGTCAAATAAAACTTTATATCTGTTGCCACTGACCTTTCAACAAAACAGTGGACCAATCCATAAATGTCCATACATTTTTATTACCTGAACCCAACATCACTTACTAGCCTGATTCCACAACCTTTTTGGACCAATCAAATTGATTTAAACAAGGCAAAACTACCTAATTTAATTGGTGCACATAAAAGATTCATGCATATTGAAGAAATACTAGCAACTCCATATTTTAAGAGTAAACTTTGCTGACCTTTTTGTTCTCTTATTTCTATAGGTCCTGAACTGTCTAAAAGTTGACCGCTACTTGCTGCCACCTAGGGTGCAAAATTCGCGAGCTCCTGTGAGCGGTCAACAGAATTTCGATCTCTGGAAGAAACCAGGACAGTGTGGAAGAAACAGTTTCATCATTAAGTGATGGTCTAGTTTATTTCCCAAAACTCTGCAAGTGTCTAATCTGACTTCGGTTGGATTCAATTTTAAGCACACAGCTTGTAAATACCAAAATAAGTTGTAACTATTTTTTATCATGGAGGATGTATACATTGTAGCTCACATATATTGCCAGTATAGAGACGGCCACTTGTGGCATGGACAAGACATTTTGCTGAGTGTAACACGGCTTTTATGAAATTGTGAATTATATTGTTGTCCTAGTTGATAAATCTCCATCAAGTAACAGAATAAATACAATTGAGCATTTTTGATATCACAAGGCAAAAACATTGGCTTTGTATGGACTTGTGAATAAGTGAGAGTGCATTCTTTTTGGACCCTTTTCTGACCACAATTTAACATGCACTAAATGGCATAAGTAGACTGAATACCATCAAACTTCTGATGAGTAAAATCATCCCTTTCACAGGCAAAGTGTATGCTAAGTTTCAAAACTTTGTCTTTTTGTCTCATGATTTCCAAACATTTTCATTCAAAGCAGTGGACTGGATATTTGCCACCAACCATGCTTTGTGAAAGTAGTTTGGTGTTGTGCGACCTGATCTGGTGATCTGTCCAAAACAGATCAAATTATTGTTGACCCAATTCGATTTTCCAGGGACTGTCAGCATTCTGCTGCCACTTGACAGTCCCGAACAGAGACAGGGTCGAAGCAGTAATGTTGGTCAAGGCTGTAGGCCGAGACCAATAAACCTGCTCAGGCCAATAAAACTCAATATCAGTCGATTGACTCGACTCAACTTGTTAAATTATTCACCACAATTTTCAGTTAAAACTTTACAAGGGCACAGAATGTTTTCTTTTTTTTAAGTAAAATATATTAACACTTTTTTTGTCTGTGGATTTTCTTTGGAAATTTAATTTTACTAAAATGTTTTTTAACCGAAGTTTTTTTTTCTTACAAAAAATTTTTTTTTGTTTTTTTGGAAATTTTTTTTTTTCTGCACAATTTTTTTCTGGAATCTCTTTTTTTTACCATTGGTGGTGGCGCTTCAATCGCTAAGCCCTGTCGTCTCCCTCTATGAGCGAAAAGATGAATGAACTAAAATTCTGTCAAAATCACTTTTGTGATGCTTGCCATGTTTTTTTCTCTGGAATAACTTTGAAACGAGTGTTCTAAAATATTTTTTCATATATATTTAAGTGTGTTCAATCACTATTTGGTATTTTTTCATCACTTTCCAAACAAGGCTGAGAAGGTAATGTCAGAAGTTTAAAGTGTAAAAAACAAGATGGCGATCAGCCCCTTTTTTTGAAAGCTTCATATCCACACTTTTTCTGTATGTACATGACTAGAGTGGGAAGGATCGCGAAGCGATCGCAATTTGCTCTCGCTTACCGCTCTATTAATTATTTCACTACATTTAGAGATTTATCAACACTTACATGAGTAATTGCTGAAGAGTAGTTGGGGTCACTTTCAGGTTGCAGTGAAGAGAGATGCTCCATCTTGTAACAGAAACATTGTCCATCAGATGACCTGTAGGTCACTCCCACTGCTCCCAACGGGGTACATCTCATGACGCACTGAAGCTTACTGACAGCAGAGATGGGAGAAACTAACACATTTGCACGAACATTGAATTTCTGAAGATCACGATCAGAATAAAATTTACTTTCCAGCGGTGAAGTGTGTCCAGATAAAAAAACACTATATATCACATTGATTGTTAAGAAAGCATTCAAATGTCCAAAAGCCATCCTTGTATGAGCCGTCAACACCAGTGAACAGAGAGAACTTAACTGCCGGTGGCCAAAACAATAAGCCAAAGTTGGTATTGATCACTCAGCGACACCAACTCATAGGCTAATTGCTAATTGGTCTGAAGTCATCTGTCTTGACACATTAGGCAAAACATATTTTGTCAACAAACACTTTCATGAAAAAAGTTACAGCCATAAAACAATTGACGTAACTGAATGCACACCTCAGCTCAGTGAGCAAAAGGTGAAACAATGTGATTAAAGGAATAACAAGGCGGGTGACAGTTCAAAACGCAATTTTCCACAGATTTGTTCTCCTTTGCTGCCTTTGTTCAAAAGCTTTTGCAGATGACCGGGCATATTTTTGTCATAACTACAACCTAATTTGTTTCGGCGACTGAAACAATTGACAACACTCAACCCGTGTATATGAGAGTCACCCTCCTGAACAATTCTGATAATATCATACAAAGCATTAACATGTGTGATTAATTTGAAGGATTCACTCAAACATGGCCAAACAATTGCTTCCATGCTCAAAATAAGGGTTGGGGGGGGTACAAAGCCACAGCCCATGTTTCTTGCAATTTTTTTTTCTGAACATTAAGGAGATAAACCTGAGGAGTAGTCTTCGTTATTGAACAGAATGTATACTTTGGCATGTATGTATAAATAGTCAGCCAACATAAAATAAAACATGCAAAAATGGCACCAAAACTTTGCAAAAATGTGATAAACAAATTGCAAATGAGCTCATTTCACACTCTCAGCAGTACCCAAGAGTTCTGCCATACCACTTGTAGATGCTGAGCAATCAGGTCTAACATCAGTTTGCATGTGGACGGGACAGGGGATCAGCGGTGTAGCGGTTAGCATGCTGGACTGCTGCGCCGGCGGCCCAGGTTCAACTCCCGACCGCTGCTGAGTTCCCAACTGACAGTTCAGTACTGGGTAATTGCTTAATTGGGTACTGTTGCCAGCAGGACAAGCCTAGTCTGGATGTCGGGGAGGTAAATGACACGTGCCGTGGGCTCAACTGGTAATAAGTTGTTCCATCCACTCCAGGTGGGGTCTTTCGTTGGCTACCCATGTTAAATAAGAACACCTTTACCTTTACCTTTATGTTATTTGGAGTTGGTGTAGAGCAATGGGTCCTAAAATCATGACCCAAAGAATAAATGTAAAAGAGTACTTTCACTTCCTTTTCGACTGACAGTGTAAAATTGGCTATTATAGTAGATGCAAAAATACCCAATAATGAGAGTTTTCTTGATTTATAAACAACACCGTCTGCTACATTGTGAATAACTATCAATTGACTCTGACCTTTCTAATTGGGCGCACACACCTGCGTCTCTATAATCTCAATTCATAGCTACTGCACTTGCATTAACCGTGTGTGTGTGTGTGTTTGTGTTTTACGTCTCATCAGCACCTGATTGGGCTATTTAGAGACATACTTGGTTTGTGGTCATGTTGAGTTAGTCATCTCATCTTGGTTGGTGGCATCGAGATCTTTGAGGTGTCACGTTGACAGGTACATCTGCAATAATTTTCAATTCAAGAAGTTTCCTTGCCTGAGTGGCATTAATGGCTTGAACCAATAAATTACCGTCAGGCTGTCGATCGACTGAGTGTGGTTTTCCAAATTTCTTCAGCATTGTTGTGTAGCTAACAAATGGTGATACATCCTTCAGTCTTCCATCTTTGGACTTGATGTGAAATTTGAGACCAGTAGGGAGTTCTTTTTTGCTGTTGGTGAGTGTTGTTTTACTCTTGTCTTTGTGAGGTAGCAATCTGATTGTTGAGCTTGTTTGTTTTGTTGTCTTGGGTGGTGTCTTGTTATCTGGAGTAACATCTTTTTCCTTTGGTAGGTTGAGGGACTTCTCAGTCCCTTGGGTAACAGAAGAGAAAATTTGACGTTGTTGGATGATCTTCTTCGGTGATTCAGGGGAGTTCACAGGTTCTTCCTTGCTTGGCCGGTCTGGTGGTCGAGGCGGTGAAAGTGTTTTCATTAAGACATCTGTAAAGAGGTTCCTGTCTAGATGAATCTTCCTCTGTGGTGATGAATTTAGAGCTGGTCTTGGGTAATCTGCTTCTAGGCAAGGTTTGTCCGGGTCCTGTTCTACAAGGTGTCTGGCTTCGGGAAAGGATAGTTGTCTTTCAGTTCGTAGTTGTAGAATTTCTTTTTCCTTCTTGAAGACTTTGCAATTGTGGCTAAAGGCAGGATGGTTCCCTGAACAGTTGACACAATGTGAAAGTTTAAAGCAAGGTTTATCGTGTGTGTGTGCATGACCATGGTCACCACAATTGGCACAAATTGTTGGCCTGATGCATGTACGACTAAAATGGCCATACATTTGGCAGTTGAAACAGCGTTTTGGATGAGGAAAGTATGGAGAGACTCTGCACCATTCAAAGGCTACAGGTACTTTCTTTGGTGGCTTGTAGCACGGGAACCTGTACACTCACTTTCGGTTTGCTTCTAGAGCTTATATGTTTTTGAATATTTATTCTTAATTGTTGCAACTTGCATAAGGTGATAGCTTGTTTTTAAACGGACAATTTGATATATACTTTGTAAAGGGTCCCATTGTTTTGTGGATCCCACAAGGCAATTTTAGAGTAAAAAAACAGGGAAATTTAGCATTTTATAGGGACACGCCGCTGAAAGGGGGTCACAGAAGTGAGAGGAAAATAATTCTAAGCAGTACCAGCTACTTGGAAACACTCACAATACAACAGAAATACATGTCAGTCCATGAGGAAAAGCAATAATGAAGCAGCTGCATATATTTGGTGCCAAATTTTCTTACTGTTTATTCTTTCATTGATTACATCAATAAAAAATTTTTTGAATCACCTGTGATATGTATGTTACCAGATCAAAATAGGTTGTATGTCAGGAAGTTTGCATGTTGTTTTAAGATAGCCATGTTGTGTACAGCAGAATTATATCACAAGTACACCTATCCACTTGGGAGATCACTCCATCACCATAGCCTTTCTTGACTGCCGCCAAATGTGAGAGAGTACGGTAATTTAATTTATGGCTGCGAACAACACCCATAAAGCTGCTTCTTGAAAGTTTTTTCAATACAACTTATCATATATTTTATGATTAAAATTTGTGTGCAACATGGTCAACCTACAGCATCAGGACTTCCAACGGTGGACAATAATGCGGTGTGAGAGTGTACGGTACATTCTTGTATGTCACAAAATTCGCGACAGCAGAGACATACCAATGGTTCAAGGCAGCTGTTTATGGTATGTTAGTAGTTGTACTACCTGGGCATATTTTGAGCCTATGTACTTAACTGGTTCTTTGAAAGTATTTAATAAAACGTCCAATACTGATACACAAAAAAATACGTCACGTTTTTCGTACGTCCCGCTCTCTTTCTTTTTCTAATTGACAGAAACAGTTTTGAATCATGTCAAGAGGTAGTGTATACTGTAGTCTGGAACATACAATAGGGTATTACTTTGAAAAGTTCAAGCGTTAGCTAAAGTTTTCAAAAAGCTCTTTCAATGTTTCTGTCAAAATACGTCACGTTTTTCGTACGTCCCATTTTCAGGCATCGCATATTTGGCCAAATATGGAAACCTGCTTTGGAGAATTACTAATTTTGGGGAAGTAGACATAGCCACAAGGCCAAGCACTGGTAATAAAAGCATTTTTGTATTGCAGGCCTGAAGTAAAGCCCATGTCATGAGTGGGTCGATTGCAGAAAATGCCCCATGTTATTGTGCTTCACAATGGGAGTAGATACGTATCTCATCACATAGGAGGTATTAAGCTCTGAAATTTCTCTGGTTCGTGCCTGGGATGATCCCCTTTGAAATGGTGTTTAACGTTGAATATTACAGGACACTTTATTTTCCACCCTGTGGTGGCCAGAATCTGTACGCTTTCCCATGCTACAAGCCTGGTAATCTTTCGTCTTTGAATGTTAGCAACAGTAACTCATAACCATTCTTGTGAGCAAGACGTTTCAATTTTGCGATGCCGTGTTTGTGAAACCAATTTGTAAGTTCATTGTCTGAGCAGGTCTTACTTTCTTTGGAGAAAATAATGTCTTTGCCTGATCTTTGAAAAGGTTCAATGACGACTTTGGTATTGGCTATCACATGGGTGCCGGTCAATTTGTCTTGTTGGTCAGAGGTCGCAGGTTTAAGAAGGAATGTACCATTGGTTTGGCGTCTCAGGCTATCAGCAATTGTCGTGTCGCAAAGGTCTGCAATTTTTTCGTAGATAGCAACAGATGATAGTTCTACCAGTGATTGTGTGACACCTTTTATAACAAGCAAATTTTCAGTCTTTGACAGATGTGGGGGGCGGTCAGGGTCAGTCAAGTCATCCAGAGATGTCCTTGTCCATTGAGATCTTGGTAGTCCAGTCGCAAATTTTTCGATCTCAGCCTGGTTTCCCGCTGAGGGACGCGCACCTTGGTAACCCGGTTGACGTACGATCCGGTTTGGAATCATGGTAAATGACATGTTCATAGATATTCCCCTGTAAGGTAGGGGACACACCGTGCATGCGCACTGTCTCATGTTGGCCACTAAGGATAGAGGTCTTCACCTTAGTGTTACCACCCACCGCCACGAGGAGGCCCGAGACCTGCGGGGGCCTTGCATTAACCGTAATCTTAGTCAAATATACTTCAAAACTTCTAGCCAATTACCTGCGGTACCACTGATCTTTCAAATTTGGCGCACCTACCTGCATCTTGTTCAAATTGGGCGCCCCTACCTGCGTCTCTATCAACTTAATTGCACCGCACTTGTGTAAATCGTAATTTCAGTCAATATATTTCAAAACAAATTGCCTTGCACTGCACCCCTTTGACGTTTCCGGAGACAGCATCAACCTGCGTAACACAAATTAGTTTATTCTAAAACTAATCGCTCGGCACTACACCATCCTGCAGAACCACAGATTTGCGCACATTGTACAGAGATCTCAAATGAATGTAGTGGCGTCAAGTTGTTTGACTCTCTTAATTTGTTAATCAGTGAAATCAGAAGCTCTACCAGTGTCACGGTAGTAGGTCTGCCTCCCCTCAACTTGCCCCACTCAATTCAAGTTAATCTGTTTAATTTCCGTGTGGAAGACGAAATTAAATGGTCCTATGTGCAAGCAATCAATCCGAAGTGTAACAGTCCCAGGAAAGATATTCTGTCGGTCAACGGTAAAAGGCCATCACAAGCTGGCCAAGATCTGTGGTCAAGGGCAATTGCCTCCAGTTTCGAAGCGCCCAAGAACCCGAAACCGCCCGTCCTCTCTTCGTCATCCCTCCCCTTGCCCCCTTCGTTCCCCATGCCTTCAGTATCTCGTGACGAAATAACAGAACTGGCGTCCCTACCACATGAAGATCGGAAATGTCATCGGTAGAAAAGGCCACACGCTCCGGGATCTGACTGAGACCTTCAACGTCCATGTCCATTGGAAAATGGATGGAGCGAACGAAGGGCAGCACAGTTGAATACGTCAATAAGACTGATTCTGTGTCCAATGCAAATCAGTGAATGTTCACATTGTGGCCCCACCATCTTGAAATTACGGTACACACATTAAACAGTGGGGGACCAACTTTTTTTTTTCTCTCCCAGAATGCCTTGCAAATACACTGGTTCCCGGTCATTAACACTGGTTAGGACCGGAACCGTCGTCTTGCATCCAATCAGATCATAGATACGTTACGGAAATACCCGAACTCTTCACGAAGATGCCGATATCAAATGTGTCCGGAGCCCAGGAAGAACAACAACCCAAAAAAAAAACTATGTCTGCATGAAATTTGGTCAGGATTATTGGAAAATCCATTTAACACATCTCCCCAGCCAAATTAACAATCGCAGTACCTAGCAGCATCATTGCTTCATCCCAGAAAGCAGCTGCGGTGAGTTGGAAATGAATATGTCCAAAATGACAGGTCGCGGTGCAAATGGCCTTAATAAAACATGTTTAAATACTCAGCAAGATAAAGACAGAAAAACAGACAGGATCTCGGCCAGCACAGAATTAGGGCTCCGCCCATCTGGAGTCATAAACTACCTGAAAGTGCCATCTAGTCAAGAAGACTGAAGAAGAAATGCACCTTATGAAACACTGCGATATTAAAAATATGATTTTATTCTTGACTATGAATGGTGAATGAAGTCGATTTAAATATTTATGTTGTAATTGATGTCTTTTAAATCTGAATTTTTATCTTTAAATGTATTTTATCAATTTCTATTGTATTTTGAAATATTATGCCAGTTGTGCATTCATGAATACATTTTTTTTTTGAAAGAAGATAAAAATTTCAATTGTCATCGGTGTTACAGCCGAAAGTTCTACATGCCCGATTTGCAAATCGGGCTGCTTTTTGCATGCCAGACACTAAAATAGGTCTTTGTCACAATATCTACTCCCCTCACCATGCTTTGCCAATATCCCTCACAAAATATCCAAAAAGTGCAACCAAGCCACATTTTCTACTGAACTTTTCCAAAAGTTCTAATCTGCTATGTTAGAAACTTTGTCATAGTATATTGACAGCCATCTCTTCTACATCAAATAGTGACCAAATAGTGTCTCATGGTTAGGAACTATTTGGACACTATTTGTTAGAACTTTGGGCTGTCATGCACTGCCATCTCTTCTACAACACAAGAGGGCACTTCAATGTAAATTAAGTGCAGCATGTATCCAGGGCCTCTGAAGTTGAAGCCCCCTCTGCTGGATATTTTGGAACCAAAAATAGGACCCGAAGAATAATTGGCAGCTGCCAAAGCTCCATACGGTCTGTCAAAGCTCCATACGGTCTGCCAAAGCTTAAGATAGAATATCATCTGATGAAATAGGGTCTGATGAAATATCCAAATAGCATCTTGGGGGGATATTTGACCTTTTCAAATATCCTCATAGTGCTATTTGGAATATACATAGTCTTTTGAAAAGCACTTTTTGATATTAGACACAATGGCAGTAGAGACATTGTCACAAGCAATCGGTGCTCAATCAACCCAAGTCGTAACAAATTGATTTTTGTCATAAAATACCACAAATCATATGTCCTTAATTGCCCTGTCAAGCTAATCTGTCCCTTCAAAGAATTATTATCTTTGACATTTGACAATTCATTAAAAATTTATAAGGCCAGACATAATTGATTTATAGCTTTTTGGATCAACCGACCAAACAGATTTTTGGCATAGCGACCGACCTCAGAAGAAGTGCCTCGAGAAGATCTGAGAAGCTAAAGATCAATTGTCAGGCCTAATTGGCCTGATTGATTACATTGCTGCTCCCAAATTTGGCAGAGATAGCCCGGTGACCCGGGACCATGCACACCGGAAGAAGAAGAAGTGTCTTGTTGTTGGAATCATTTACAGTATATATAATCCAAAATTATCAATTGCTAGAAAACTTTGAAAAAACTACAATTTTTAATATTTTTCTGTCTTCTATCAATGTTTATAAAAGATAATATGTAAATGCCAAAGCATGAAGACGGCACCATCTGGACGCAAAAAAAAAATTTAAGACATTAAATTGTAATCAACTAAATTATTTATCAAGATTCATTTAAAATTATATTCAGGTTTGTTCGATAAAAAGTTAGGAGAAATAGATTAGGATTTTTTTTTCGATCATTTTATTTTTATTATTATTTTTTTTTTCAAACATTTTTTTTTTTGATGGTCAGTGTTCACTCTGTCACTGAAATATAAGCAGGCCTCTCCCTGACTCACATAGCTTAGCTGACTTTTTTAGCTTAGCTGATATCTTTGCAGAATTTTGCAAAAACACATTTTCAGTCACTTCTTGAAGTTATCCAGTGTCATTGATTTTCGCACATTTTCGGTAGTAAGCCATCCAACAGTATCGATGATGAAAAAAAAAGCTGCATGAAACAACCAACTTTAGCTCATTGGTAAAAGCACAACGATTTAACACGGAGCGAGAAAACAAAAGAATGATAACTCTGATCAACGAATACGAACCGGAAAACCGAGAGAAGGACGATTAAAACTGGAACCTGAAAAAGTAAAACGGTGAAATGAATTTAAAAAAATAGCAACCTCTGAGGTAGAGTATTTCCATAATATAATCAAGAATAAGAAACCATGTGCACGCCCACCACATCAATGCTTAGAACGTTCTGAAAACTGCACCGTCTTTCATGGAAGTTCCAGTTTCAGAAAAGTGATGTAGCAGAACTCGACCTATAGCGGCCCTGTTTATCTCGGGAGTCATTTTAAATCAACATCGCCACTTACGCAAAGTTCTGCGCATGCGCGTCACAGCTCCCCACTCATTTGCATCTCATGCTTCTGGATTGCCATTGGTCAGGGCTTAGAGGGCGGGAAACTCAATCACTGAAGGCTCTGCTGAAGTGCTTTTAATAAGCAAACACAATGTTACAAATGATGAAGAAAGTCCCAAAGGAAAGTAATAAAGGTGCAGTGGCCTACTTCTGTTGGAGATTTGAGAAAGATGAGGCAGTACTTTATGGAAAACCGTCCGAAAACTATTGAGTCCATGTATATTGCAACAAGTGTTTGTAAATATTATGCTACACTTCGGGCGCAGAGGAAGAAAGAACATTCGAAAACTCAAAGTCACAGATTTTGCCCTTACCACAGATGACGAAGGGATGGATGTTATTTTTGGTACCAGACTAACAATGAAAAAACCAAGAATCATCAATATGATAGTGATCAAAAGGCTGCCAAGATGTACCAGATAAAAGTCTTTTTAACTGAGATGTTTTAATTTTTTAATTAATTATTGCTATTTGCCGATTAGAGGTCCAAACAGTTTCAAAATTAACTTTCAACTTGGTCGTGTGATGTCACTGGCTTAAAAATGTTTGTACAACATAGTCTTACATAGACCACAACCCGGCAGCCACATCAGCTTCAACCTCATTCCATGGCACCAGCATTTCGATATTCCAACATCCCACCAACGACAAAGGTGAGGAGAGTTAGCCTCCTGTCTTTTCGTCCCAAAACGTTCAAGGCATTCCTGAATTACCTTATAGCTTCACCAATATCAAACCTGCATTCTTCAAGACAAAAAATCCTTTGCCTCCAAGTTGTCCCCTCCCTAATGTTCAGGGAAATACAGAAGCACTGAGGATGCAGTTAGAATTGGAGTACAATTGGCTTGAAAATACCAAGTCATTGTCTGAGCAATCTGAGGATTTCAATGAACAAAGCGACCTGACTTGGTCAGCACACCATATGCTTCAATGAAGAGGTGTCCACAACAAGAAATCACTATTGCTGCACTTCTTCGACTCTTGCCAGATCGGGCACATTCACTAGCTACTGTCAAGCATATGATGCAAAAGATACAAGAGGCAGTGGCCTTCCTAAATCCAGGGCAGGTACATGTCCTAGACAAAAAATCACATTCAGTCTCAGAGTCAACAAAATATGAAATCATCTGCAAATCTTTCAGACATAAGTTTTAAAAACTTGGTATCAAAAAGAGATTATTTGTTTCATGGTTGCAAGAACAAGGCATGCTTGGAAATTGTAAAAATTTATACATGACCCTTCATCAGAAGATGCACCAACAGATCTACCACATCAGAAGATGCACCAACAGATCTACCACATCAGAAGATGCACCAACAGATCTACCACATCAGAAGATGCACCAACAGATCTACCACATCAGAAGATGCACCAACAGATCTACCACATCAGAAGATGCACCAACAGATCTACCACATCAGAAGATGCACCAACAGATCTACCACATCAGAAGATGCACCAACAGATCTACCACATCAGAAGATGCACCAACAGATCTACCACATCATAAGATGCACCAACAGATCTACCACATCAGAAGATGCACCAACAGATCTACCACATCAGAAGATGCACCAACAGATCTACCACATCAGAAGATGCACAAACAGATCTACCACATCAGAAGATGCACCAACAGATCTACCACATCAGAAGATGCACCAACAGATCTACCACATCAGAAGATGCACAAACAGATCTACACATCAGAAGATGCACCAACAGATCTACCACATCAGAAGATGCACCAACAGATCTACCACATCAGAAGATGCACAAACAGATCTACCACATCAGAAGATGCACCAACAGATCTACCACATCAGAAGATGCACCAACAGATCTACCACATCAGAAGATGCACCAACAGATCTACCACATCAGAAGATGCACCAACAGATCTACCACATCAGAAGATGCACCAACAGATCTACCAGAGGACGCTCAGGCCTCTGACTTGGCTTTTGAACCTGGAGACGCAGAAGGGGAAATGGGGATGTATTCCGTGATGGAAGAGGACCAACTTCCTTGGTGATTGGAAGTCATAATTGTTTGGTTTGCAGTGTTACTCTTTTAAACTAGTTGTCAGTTGTCTTACACAGACATATACTATCTGGTCACTGGTCAAGTAGAAGCTGCTGACATCTGAAATTACAACAGTCTATTCAAGACAAGAGAGCAAGGCAAAAGGATGAGAGCAGCCCAAAGAGCTATTTTAGAGGCTCAGTCCTAGAACATCCCACAGTGTGTGTGTTGGTGTTTTACGTCTCACCAGCACCTTATTGGGCTATTTAGTGACGTCCTTGGTTTGTATCAAGGGTGTTGATAATTCAGTTGCATGGTTTGTTAATTATTTTGTTTTTCTTGTCTTGGTCTCTATGTTCCGTCGTCGTAGTGACAATTTCACAGCCATAGACAAAAAATCACGTAAAATCAAAAAAATAAGGATTCCATAAAAATCGTCTTCATTTTATGCCGATAGTCAATTCAAGACAAAAAAGCAAGGCAAGAGGATGAGGGTAGCCCAAAAAGCTATTACAGAAGCTCAGTTTGAGAACACCCGATTCAAGAAATGGGTAACCCCGTTTCAAGAGTCATCTAGTGAGCTGGCCTCTCTGGACATCAAATTGTCAAGACTCCGAAAGTTCAAGAAATGCTTAGTCACTACTATCATCAGGGACAACGACAGTTAAAAAATTTCATTCTGCGTTTAATATTTCATTCTGCATTTTTCTTCGAAACTTTATGACCGAGGACTGACATAACTTGACATTGCATCATAAAGGCACAAAAACGCGAGATCCCTGAAAAGTTACATGTAAGACTTCCTCCACCATCAAAAAATTCACTTTTATTATTTTTATTCTATTATTTATTAATTTCATAAATTTTATTCTAATTCATAGAGCAACAAGTTTGAGCAAGGTTTTTGAAGAAATATCAACGCACTAAATGTGGTTAACGGTTCCAGAAGGCAACCAACTTCCAGAACATCTTACAGTAGGTGCAGAAGGATCAAAGCAGCTTGCCTGACTTTAGAAAAAGGAAAGCATGAGACATAAATTGAATGACACTTATTTGTCCCTGTGTAACACTGTATGTTGCTACAGCAATTAGGATGGGAGGATGGAGCTACCAAGAGAATCAAAGGGCGTCACAGCCATCTGGATGACATGTGGGCGGTCGGGGGCTTGCTGTGACGCCCTTTGATTCTCTTGGTACCATAATGCACCTTTTTCATGAAGCTGTAGATGAAGACTCAGGACACTTTCTAGATTTTAAGGAATTTTCATGGACATACCAAGCGGCAACTGGTACTGCAATGTACTGTGAATACTGAAGACCGGCTCAAGTTAAGTATCCAACATATAGTGACCTCCCTGGACTGAATAAGTGGACAACAAGATAAATACCATTTGACACATCAGTTAGCCAATCTCATGCCAGTATCTCATTGCGATAATTCCAGATCCCTTGTTGTCCACTTATCGGCCCACGTTTACCTGTTTGAGATTTTGTCTCACGGTATAAGCCAGTTATTCACCATGGGATTGGAAATATATGTTTATCACAACTCCGGCTAAAGGCCTCGGTTGATAAATCACATATTGTCTCTCCAGTGGTGAATAACCTATACATATGGGATTTATTGCACTGAATGCAGCTTGTGATTTGCTGACAGAGGCTTTGACTAGTAAAATATTGTTTGCACATCATATCTTATCAGAGGCGGCCCACTTTTGGGCCCAAAAATACATAAAATGCCCCTTTTTCTTCTTGAAATTACCGTAGACAAGGTGCCCGGAGCCCTCCCACTTTTCGAAGCGTTCCTCTGTATCTTATACTGATGCCATCACACTATTCACCAGAGGGAGTTTAGGTCTGGTATCAGACTTTTGTGATAACTGAAGTGTTGAACAACAGAAGATAATCCATACAGCAGTATAATTAATCAAACGACACAATAGGGCTGCAGGGCTGGAAATTCTTAATCCCTCTGATCAATAAACCAATACACTTGTCCAGTCTTTGGTCAATTCTGACCAACATCCTCAGAAGAGCATTTGATAGGTTTGGTTGAGTATTGAGCTAGTCTCTTAGAATTGGCATCACACAGGATATTGTGATCTGACAATGGCAGCACAGAGCTTTAAATCTTTAGACAGAGCACTGATGAAAAATGGAAAAGAAGACCACAGATTGTCATCCATTCTTGGAGATATGGAAAAAGAACAGAAGAAATTGGGAAAACTAATGTACAATGAGATTTACAAACAGAAGTGCGAGATATACAGACAGACCGCAGAAAACGCAAAGTTGAAAATAAAAATACTGAAGACTTTGTCGTCAAATGGAAAAAGTGATGAGATGCATAGGAGTTTACCAAAGGATTTGAAGCGCAATGTCAAGAGAACGAAGTTGCCAGTTATTAAAGTTGAGGATTATTCACCAACACCTGAGGAATCAAACAAAAAGAACTTGCAGAATTACCACAAAGAATTTTCTGAACATTTACCTAAACTTAAGGATGGTCCAAAAACTATTGATGTTCTTCCACCTATAGATGTTAATAGGCAAGCTACTAAATATGAAGAAAACACCAAGGATCTATCCAAGAAGAAGCGAAAACAAATCAAATTGGAAAAAAACCTTCACAGATACACACCACCATTGCCAAGTATACCCACGGATGGCAACACAGGCCGCGAGGATACCAAAAATATGCCAGAAATAATTTACACAAGCGACCTCTGGATAGGAGATCCTAGGGCGATCCAATCCTTGAGGAGACCGAAAAGATCTTTACATGACGTCGGCAAGGAACAATCATTGAAGTTAGTCAAGAAACTGTTGAATGATAATCATCAGTCACGATGCAGCCGCAATCACGGTTCCGACTTGGATGGATTACTCCCGAGAATTACTGAAGACTTCCATACCAATCTGCCACCAATAAACAGATCACATCCGGTTATTCCATCGACAAAAATGACTGTATTATCCAAAGATCTTCCCATTCTACCAGATGTCTACCACAAAACTGTAGCATCTCGGAAAGCGGAACACGATGCAGAAATCAAGCACCGAGCTTTAGCCAGAAAGAGCCAGGTCCTTCAGCAAGACGTGTTCAGAGCAGCTCGGAGGCAAATACTCGTTCCGATCGATCAAGTGACCAAGGATTACCATAAGTTGCTCAGGGTTCATCAGGGATACGAAGTCACAATCCGATCTAAAACCAGCAAAAATCAATCAGCACATGGCTTGATAAACTAAAATGGGATATTGTAGAACTATGGCGGATAACTGCACCTTCCTGTTTTTTTTACACTGCAGTGCAACAGAATTTCAGTGAATTTTTTTTCTAACGACAATACCTGCGAAATCTGCATGGACTGTGCAGCCATACAATGTAATTTCAGACCAAACTGTGACTTTTAAGCAATCATTTTGTAACCAGAGGGAACTTCATTTAACTTGCTGTTCCGGTGCTTTGTCTGAAGAGACTTCAAGACTCAGGTGAAATTTGGAGCATATTCTGCTCTGCTGATCACTGACCCAATGGGAATTGGGAGAGCTCTCAATGGGACCAACAAAGAACCAGTTTTGACTCGCAAATTTGATTGGAATAAATTCTTATTTTTCAATTTGATGATAATCACAGGCTTCGTAAAACAAAACCATTTAATATAAAGTCACCAAATTACTTTAAAGACAGGTCTGCGATCATTCTGTAACTTCACCTGCTAAATGAGGCAATTCCAATTCTTGCAATGCTAGATTAGAAGTCTTTCTGAGTAGCCGGTACTCAGAACATGTCCAGCTTCAGCATCATGCTGTAAGACGCAAGTTTTGTACATAAGAGAGGTTTTGCTTCACATATACGGGTCCCGAGAATGCGAGTTGACATGACAACAATGTAACTAGATAGCACATGTCCGTAGACATACATACAGGATACATAAATGTGTAGCAAAAACCTTTCTATTCACAATATAAATACATGAATGATAAACCAAAGAGAAGAATGCATTTTTCAGAAAATGTTTTATGTATGTGACAGATGGAATACATTATCTTACAATGAAATGATAGCTTTAATAATTTCAACAATTTGAGATGCTGAATAATAATTATCACATGGGAATAACTTAGAATTGTCGAGACGTCGTAATATCTCCACAATTGGTTTGTGTGAAGTTGCAACTTACACAGTACAGTATACGCATTAATTTCCATTTTTCGTCCTCTTGAATAGCTTAAGTTTATATCACCGGCCGACCCAATAGTGACATTACACAAATGTTCTATTAGCAATGATTTAGCGGTTTTTCCACTACAAAAATACAAGCTCTACAATGGCAAGTTGTACCTCAGGATAGGTTTAACATGTTTAAAGCATGACATTAATGAAACACTATTATGATGATTATTTACTCTATTAAGCTTTCTGCTTCCGGCATTGCACTACACTTCAAAAACTTTATGCAGTAACTTGATGCAATAACGCAGCAGCCGACACTCCAGAAATAGCTACGCCATTAGGTAACATACTGTAACTTGATCAAATACGTAAGATACAAGAGAAACCTCATTCTACAATATTATATCATATAATTAATTAGATTAATTTCAACAATTTTCACTTGCGAAAAGCACCTATTGTCAATTCTAATTGAATGAGGACCACAATAAATTGAATAAAATGTCACAGCCAAATGTCTTTCTTTGCAATGTACTATATAGAGTCATACAACATGGTATTTTAATTTAAAGGACAAATCATCAGTCGACTGTAGACACATAGTATGGAGTATGTACAATATATGCAGTGACGATTGAACAATGTTGAAACAGACACAGCCGTAACCTATACAACAAAATGCGACTATGCCAAACAATACACAATTCAAGTATATGATGATCCGCTATGCGCCTGTACAAAGACTAAACATAAGACTGCTGCTGCCTGCAAGTTCATCTTCCAATCTCCTTCCGAAGAATTTACATCTAAACCCAACTTCTTCATGCAATGAGACCACAATTTTGGGCCAGACAAAATTGATTTTTAGCTTCTAAGATCTAATGGCCCAACACATTTTCCGCCAATGAAAAATAAGGTTACAAGTGCTTTTCCTAGCCACTAGCCACAGTACCATTGGCTAATGCGTTCTCCATGTGGCTAATGAAAATTGCATATATTTGCATGCAAATTAGCCACACAAGCATGCATTTCACTCAAATTTGGCATTTGTGGCTGATTGAATTTTTGTCCCAGGAAAAACACTGGGTTACCTATTATGTTATTTAATTGATTGAAACAATAAAAAATTGAGATTACATTTTTTCTTCGTCCTACCAACCGACCTCAGAAAAAGTGCCTCAAGAAGATAAAAAAAGCTAAGAATCAATTACGCCTGGCCTTAATGATATAATGACAAGAACTCTCAATAATTATCAATAGGGTATGGTTCACAAACTTTACATACAGAGTACATGTAGACCTACATGAACAGTATAGACTGCATGGTCGTGAAGAGAATATAGTGAAAAGCCAGATCTAATTTAAATAACCACCAAAAAAGTCAGAAAAGCAACACTAGACTAAACACAGTGCAAAATGCCTAAAAACGGCAGTACTCACACAAAACATTTTTATCGAGTTCCTCATCGCCAAAGCATTTCAAAAGTCTTTTCTAATTACCTCTAACAAAAATTTCACTTCATTTTGAGATCGAGATTTGGTTTGTTAAGTAACGGTAATAATAGGCAAAGTTTTATACAATAACCAGTGAATCAGTGCAGTAAAACCTGCATTAACACTACTTGTAGTATTCAATCAACTAAGTGATTTGACTTATTTGATTAAGTTTCTCGTGAGTCGTAACACAAGTTACTTTTCAAAAGGTTGCTAATTGAAATAACAAACATACATGTTATTATATAATATTAACTGAACCTTCGACCATTTGAGATTTTTAAGGGAGTTTCTATTTAAAAAGAGCGCTATAAAGAGTTAACCAGTCACACTACACACATTTAATATAATCATTATAATGCTTACAACAAGTGCACAAGTTTCATGAAGATTGTGTACATTTTGAATTATGTTGAGATAGCACCATCAAGGTTTGAGAGAACGACATATTTACAACTAAAAGAAACGGAGACAGAGAAGAACAGTGGCCAAACCCTTATTAAAGTAGGAAGACTGGGTGCGAAATTGACAGGATTTAACAAGTTATTCCACTAGTTATTCCACTAGTTATTTCACAAGTAAAGTTCTTTGTATTTACAGACATTTTTTCAAATCTATAATTCTGCAGAAAGTCACCTTCAAAAATCCAATTGCTATATATGGTACTTAACACCAATAGACCTCACACTGTATATGTGACAAAACCAACTTCCAAAATACACATCAAAACAAACTGCTTGTAATTTGCATAGGACAACTTTGATATCATGCTAATTAAAGCATTGTAACAAAGATTTCATCAAACATCAATTTCAAACAATTTAAGAGTCATCGGAACAAGTAACAATATTGGAAAAATTATTCCTTTCCATCAACAATTATAGCAATTAAATCAGTCAGGAATATATCCTACTCTCTTAACTCTGAATTGGGAATTTAATTCTTCAATATTATGAGAAGCAAATTTTATATAAAATTTTAATTTTGCTCTCTGAATTTTCATAAAGATTTAAAAAGCAAAACAAACACAGTCAATAGAGTTCAATTATATAACATAAAGCGAAGATTTGACCTTAATTGGGGATCAAAAATAATTAAAAATTTTGATACTTTTTTCAAAATAGGCCTACACCTTTCGAAATTTTGTTTTGTGACAAAGGTTATTTAACTTTCAAGAAGGAGAAATGTGTCACATGACCATTCCATAAGTCACATGACACACGGGGTACAACAAGTATTCTTTAAAGAGTGTGTTTTCTGCTTGAAATTCCAGGGCTAACAAGCACAAATAACTTTATATATCAAAAGAAGCTGCAGTTTTTAAGTTTAAACGTTTCAATGCAGGAAGTAAGGAACGGGTTCTAAAAAGAACTTGGAAGTTTTGCAGTGACCAACATATCTGAATAAATCTGAATAAATTAACAATTTTAAATTTAATTATCTTTAAGTTTTATATCACAATTTCAAAATGTCCTGATATATATAACAAAACAACATTTAGATCACAATTACGCATTCCAGTTATAAATAATACTTCAAACTGTACAGATTTTGAAATGACAACCTCAGCTTTGGTCAATCTATTTGACACAAAATTTCTCCAAATAGATTAAATTTGATAATTCAACTTATTAAATTAAAATACTAACCCGAAAATAACTAAACTTCGCAAATCTTAATTCATAAATAAAATAAAACAAAAATTAATGAAACCATAAAGATTCTCAAACCCACATAAAACACAAGACAACGAAAGTACAATTTATCACCACTGGCGCCGCCACCAGTCTTTTTGTGCCTGTCTGAACGCATCACGAACAAGGATAAAATAAATCCAGTAAAGAAGCATTAACAAATCTATTGGTATAAGGATTATACCAAAAACCAACAATTAAAGGAGCCGTGTGTACTTCTCAAAGGACTAATCCCAAAACAATTCTATTCAAATCATAACAAAACTGATCTTAAAATAATTCTACTCATATCATATTAAAAGTTCAGCTCAGAATGGCCAAAATTTCAACAATTTCATCCCTCCAAAACATTTAAAAATTAAAATTTAGCAATTTACTCATTAACTCCTGAAATGTTATGTTGTTTCTTAAAATATTTAATAACAATTTTTCCCCATAAATTCCCAACAGATCTATGCAGTATGCATTATCCAGTTCATACATTTACTTAAGGGAGCTGAGGAAGAAGAAAGAAAATTTAAAATAGGCCTATCTGTAATTTAAAATTTAATTATGAGTACTACCTAATATTACACATTTTACTACATGATGAATGAAAATGATTATTCGCAGATCTAGGTGCATCAAATCCGAATTCTGAAATTTTGTATTTTTTTGGAATGAATGAATTCAATCTAATAATTAAATAGGTGGAAATATTTCAGATACACTTGAAATCTATTAATAGACCTTGTTCGAAATTGGTCAAATCTTCCAGAATAGCAATTAATACCAACAGATTCAATTTAATAGTTGGAACATATCAGATACACCTGAAACATATTGATAAGGCCTATTTTTCTCATTCTGTGAAAATCTGTAGAAAATATGCCAATAATATTCAAGAGTGAATCTACTTTACTTTTCGTCTTCTACATTAGTCTTTTAATGGGCAGCATCCCTTTAATAATTAATTATAAGAGAGTGAGATCGTTAGTGCAGATATAGAACACTTGAACAGTACATAAACACTTGATAGCCCTACGTTGAATCTTGACTAGACTAATTTCTTGCATGCAAGCGATGATTCAAATAAGGCTGACATATCAGAATCAATAGTAACATTACTACTGTTACATTAGCACTGCCCTTGTAACTTAGGCCACAAATAATTGATTCTTAGCTTCGCGGACCCGCCGACACAATAGACTTCCTGCCGATGGAAAAAAAAAGTTGAAAAAAAAAAATTTTTTTGACATTATAACAATTTTTTTTTTCACCTTTTTTTTTGTCCTACCGACCAACCCTAGAAAAAGTGCCTTGAGAGGATCCGAGAAGCTAAAGATCAATTATGTGTGGCCTTAGGCTAAATCATAAATGGCAATCAATTTGTACCAATTTATGCAGATTTATAAATGCGCACTACATAGCTAATAAGAATGGTGTGCAATATATATACAACGTATCATTTCAACATGCATTCCGAGACAGGATCGTAGTGTCAGGCGCAATTCAAAACCAATTTCATCGAACTGATGATGTATAATAATAACTATAATCCATCACTTATAAAATTTTAACACCGGAATCAGAAACGAGAGGTCCAAATAAAATTAATTTTGTGAAACATACACCTTAAATTTGGCGTATGGTTCATGTCTGTCGTCAATCAAATCACATTTTAAGACCGAATCACCGTTTGCGCAGGTGGGACACCAGGTAAAGCTATAAAAACTGTAAAAATGACATTTCACAGGAGTAATATTTTAAGCACTGCAGGATTTTCAGTAATGCCAAAGCATCGTGACAAATGAAACTTACTCACAAAACACGATACTAATACGATAATATATATATGATAATGATAATAATATAACATGTAGTTGACAATAACTGGGTAAAATGTTCAGTTGCATGCTCCTAGCTTCACTGGTTTTTTCAATGTATACAAAAATAGATTAATTTGCCACTTCAAGTGTACCAATGATACATTTCGTCGAGATTTCAAAAATTCATAAACCCTTCAAACAGGCAAATTGTCCGAACGTAAGAAATGAACGAGAAGACAGGAGACGCACTCAGTCCATTCACGAGGAGAACCAAGGCACGCACGCCAACAACTCCCAAAGTGAAGCAAAAACGCAAGCTGTACATTAAAACACTGAGTAACTAGTGCAGCATCATACAAGCTACAGGTGTACATGGTCCCTTCTAAAATTCAGCTCTGGCCCTAACGCTACTGATTGACTTCATAATATGTACACAAGATCATATTCAAACTTCAAAGATACATAACATCGCATATTTACACGTACGCCCAGCTAAGCAATTAAAGCATGCAGCGGGGCTTACAAATTAGTTGTACAATTAAGGAAATCACATAAACATGTTATTAAGTTCCATGTTCAATGTTTGTTGATCTATTCTCTACGTAATCGCTTCCTTCGTGAACCCATGTCAAATTCCGCTAAGTTTTTACTGTGTTTGGGGAGAGTGACTGACTGAGCCGTCAGCTGCAACTTGATAGCACTAGCGTTAAGCTTCTCGGAGGTGAGGAGGTGTTTCAGTCCCTTCATTTTGGAGCTGTGCAAGATGATCCGCGGACTGACCACCATGGTGGACTCCAGTAAAGAGTCGTCGTCCCCGTTGCCCCCACCGTCCGCATTCTCATTGTCCTGTCTCGTGTGGTTCTTACAGATTAACATATCCGCCGGGCTCTCGGCCTTTAACATGGAGTCCATAGTCATGCCTCCGAAGGGACTTCCGTTAGACTTGGAGCTGAGGAATTCCTTGAAGTCTACGGTAATAGGGGTGCACACCCTGTTGGTTGTTGAGATTGTAGAGGGCGCTGTGGTGGTGACGGGGACTTGGGTCGTTGGAGTGAAGGGCTCTCCTCCGCACGGCCCACTGATTAGATACTCCGGATTGAGGATGGACTCCCCACAAGCTTTTGCTAATGCATCGATATTTGGGTTTAACGTTTCCTCTTGAGATTCTGCCTGCACCTTTGACTCTAATTCTTGGATAGTGTTTTTAATCTGGTCCTCTTCAGACTTGCCATTTGCAAACTTAACTCTATTTTCTTGTGTCCTTGATTTATTCAACTCTTCTTCTTCCACCATGTGATTGCCGTTACGAGTTTTTGCAGACTCCGAATTTTTGCGATTACGAGCAGGCCGGCCTTTCTTCTTCACGGGCTGGCCTTCTCCCGTGCCATTTACTTCCGTGGGCGTCTTTTCTTCACTTTCCGGCGATTGCGGTTTGTCTTTTACTCCATTTTCTTCCTCCTCCTCGTCTTCCGAGTCTGCGCCTTCTGCGACTAATTCGATATTTTCTCTTGACTGTGCCTCGAACCTGTTTAGCGATGAAATAATATGTTTAGCCCAGCCTATGTGTAGCACTGGGGTCGAACTGTCCTCCTCCCACTGGCAAATGCCATCGTAAAACTGAAGCACCAGGGCGTAACATTCTGGATCTCTCAATAATTGTACCTCATTTGCACTTTTCTGCAACATTTCTGAAGACAGCTTCACAACCATAGGAACCAATTCATTGGAAATCTCCATAAACTCTTTGTATATCTCCTCATCCTCTCGACTGTAGTTAAATCTGAAATTAACAAGACACCGCAATTACCAAATACCAGTTCACCTGAGTTGTCAAATGCATAATTCTGTGCACATTACATTTAAATAAATAGGAGAATTTACTTATTTTCAAAATCATAAATTTTAAACATGACAGGTCTGCAACGAAATGCGCTCTATACAGACAAAAATATACACAAATATATGAGGAGGAAACGTAAAGAATCCAACAAAAATAAACTTCTCCCATGTTACTTTCAAACATTCAAATGGTATTTCTGTCCTAAACAATATTCCTCAAACAACATTGTTGAGCAAATACCTAAGACAGACAGAAAGATCTAATGACTCTTAAGAAACGCATGACATCGATTGGGATATATTTGTATTTATCATGTTTATTATTATCCCAACAAGCATTGGCAACAACTGCCTGAAAAGAAAAGAATCACACTTACTTTCTTATCACATTAGCTGCTCCGGCCCACCACTGCAGGGCCTCTTTGAAATTGTGGTTTCGGTAGCAAAAGCCCCCCATGTAAGTGTAGGGGTAGACATGGAAATCTTCGTAATACTGCACAGCAGAGTCTATAGCTTTTAGGTATAACGTCCTCGGAGATGGTCGGCCGGAGGTAGGAGAAATCTCTTCCAAGTCGCCCAGATTGCCGAGGGCCATGGGGTATCTGGAAGATGAGTGCAAGAATGAATGATAATGAATAATTAGTCATAAGATCTGATTGGAAATCACTGATACAGCCTTAGTTACGGACGGTTCCAACTAAAATTCATGAAATTACATGACCTTCAATGGACAAATTTCGGATTTTCAATCACCAAACCTTTACTTTCTAATATTGGCGACATTGTGCTCAAGATGCACCTGAAACAAATCTGTGAGATGACCACCCAGTCCACTACAAGTATCGTAATCATGAAAACCTGTACAAGTTTAGTACGACTTTTAAGAGGTCAAAACTTGAATTTTCCAGGACTTTTAAAATTTTTTTTTGCTTTTCCATGACTTTCTATGACCACCATTTTTCCATGACTTTACAAGACTGTGCAGCTGTGGGAACCCTGCAAGTCAGAAAACTAGGGGTGGACTATGTGTCCATTTTTTAAATGAATGAAAAATTTCTTCATGGCAGCAATTATTTAAATTTATTCAGGCCGGGAATTAAATCATATTTTCTTTCCACTGCAAAACATACACATGAAATTTTAATTTATTTGCAATAACCAATTCAAACTTTAGGCAAAGGGTAGCTCTAGAAAAGAACCAAACTATTTCAATTATGAATAAGTGTGCAGTGCAACTACTTGCAATATTCATCACAACTTCGAACAACTGTTCCCAGCCAGATCAATAATTTTTCTCATTGATATGCCAGCAGTACATCATGTTCATCGCGGGAAGTTACAGTGACAAGTTAAAATCCCCCTCTAATTCCCAGAAAGATGAAACTGAAAGACTTCCTATTTGGTCAAAGTACAACAAACTCCAGTTTAAGTGATGAACAAAAACCACTCTTAACAATGGGTAATGTGGGAATGAAATTTGACAAGTAACGGAAAACTTTCGATGAAGTACTATCCTTTTCAATATGCAGCATAGAAAAAAAATGTGCTGGTATACTGAACTGCAAAATAATTTTATTAAATCCCCATTGAACAACATATGTTTTTGATAAATTTATTTTTGCTTTTGCTGTTCGGTAGGGTGCATCTAACCCCCTTACATAGTTGGATCACCTCTGACTTTTTTTTGGGGGTGAGGTTTGGTGTCCTGGATAAACACAATGGCATTAATATGTTGATGGATTCCCAATGTGGAATTTCACCGTTTCAATCACCTCTTTCTCAGTTAATAGCTTCTCTTTTATAAACAGTGTCAAACTAGGATACATTTCCTGGAAATCAAGCTCTCCACATACATCTCAGTGACCACCTGTCCCTTTTGGAATTCATGATTACATTACAAGATTTAACTGCCATTGACTCGCAGCCTTCAACAAAGATTTCAATTTCTACACATTTATTTCAATAGTTTTCATATTTTGATGGAAAATATGATTTTTGACATCTAAATAGACACGGTTTGACATTTAAGCCAGTAGCAGCTGGAAGAAGCCTTGAAATTCGGTTTGGTAATATTTTCCTTGTGTCTGGAGGCAATGAGCATGCTTTAAGAGGGTCCCCACAAATTTCCATGATAATAATCCCTCTACTTGTTCACAAAATATAAGGATTTTCGGCTTTTTATAAGCTTTTAAAAGTTTGCAATCTTCAAATGAAATAAGCCACCCCTAGGCAACCTTAAAAATTGATGAAATTTGGCAGAATTACTCCTTTCTATGAACCTCACCACCAAAAAAAAGTCAGAAGGGATGTGAAAAAATGTTGCATTTTGAGGGGGATCAGATACACCCTACTGTTCGGCATACTTTTGTTAATACTGTAAATAGAGGATATGATCGAGGTTTTAAACTTTTAACAAGTTTATGATCATTGCAAGCACGGAAGAATGCCTCTGTGTTGCAAGTTCAGAGACATAACATGAAAATACGAACCTTTCCAAATGACCCATGTCGTAGAGCAGCCAGAGCAACTCCTGCTGCAAGGACCCCATCTCCACGCTGTCCAGGGTGGCACTGATTCCGGGGTTGATAGACGACACGATTGAAGCAATCTCCATCTGCCGTGTGCACACCACAGGATGGCCGTTCAAATACAACCAGCTCTTCTCTGCAACTCCTAGCACTATAGATTGCCCTCTCTTGTCCTCATTCCCTTTGCCTGAAATGTAACAAGTCCTGATTTTAATTTGGCTGCAGGGGAAATTTATACCTTTTTACAACATCTAAGACACTTTCACACCAAGAGAATCTATCCTAGACAAATGTCTCTAGCAGAGCATTTCATCATCCCTCCGGCTAATATTGCAGTTAAATCTTGGCTTATTCACTTGCTTTTCCCCCCATTGTAACCTGCCCTTAAAATTGTTTAATAATGGGTCAATTCTAGTATTAATATATTCATGTTTAACAGAATCAGCCAATCAGAAACAACTACATGTAAACATGTTCGATTCACAATTTCAGAGTCAATTTCGAAGTACAAATACTTGGTTCTCAGAAGAATTATGCACACTAGCGTATTGCTACATTCAGCGGAGTTCATACATATGTGACACATTATGTGAGACCAAAAGCTAAGCTGCGACAAGCCGTTTTGTTGGACTGCTTCCATTTTAAAAACATTGCTAATGGTGTTAAGTGCACATGCATGAAGTAATGCCAGTTTCATTTGCATCTTATGGGTGGATGTCATTGGTCGAGCCAGGATGGCGGTAAACTTGTTAGCTGAAGGCTTTGCTGAAGTGCACTTCATAGCACATGTATCTATAGACCTTATCCAGAGTCTGCACGACCACCAGGTTCAGAATACTTCCAAGACGTTTTCAAATTTTGGAGCCCAGAAGCCATAATTTACAATCTAGACAGTAAACACACAACCTTAATGATCATGATTTATTCTCGAAAGCTGACCAGTAGTGAGTGACCACTGACCAGTGAGTCCCTGAAAACTCTCAGTGGCCGACCCAGATATGTTAGACCTTTCCCTGGATCATGTGGATCCGCCACTGAATCTGGTAGTCTTTGACTACAGAGGGACTCCTTGTTATTCGTATAAGAACCAGGTGGCCCTGATCACTGATCAGCTGTCACTGGAATCCTGATAACCCAGTATTCCATACTGAAACAGAATTCTCTAATTCTCACTCTAGAATTAACATGTGGCAGACTCCCGGCCTTCTCATAATGTTATCATGTAATGATTCATAACAATATCAAATAAGTTCAATAAAGCTTGTTGATGTTGCTTATTGCAATAAGTCCAAAATCGGAAGGCTTTTTAAAATATGTATGTCAACGAAAAAAAAATCTCTTTAAAGTTAAAAGTGCCATAAATCATAAAATTTTCAATTTAACATCCCTGCAATAAAATCAGTATCGCAAGAACTTAAAACTTTTCGAGCAAAATCGAAACATGTTGCAAAATCTACATCTACGACCTTTAGAGAGCATAGTAAATACCTGCTGAAGTCCTAAACACTCAGTGATGTCACAACCGACAAGGTCTGAATAATTGATCAGGAGATTGTAAATCACTTTGGAACTATAAACTTCTGGAACCACTTCTTGCAAATCATAGTCATTATTGACTCATCAAATGACAAAAATAGGACAAGCGTTTAGAAAAATCATCTTCCATGCATATATTTCCATGTCAAAATCAAGCTCATAATTTCTCAATACAGCGAAATACCAAGGTATACTAGGAAAAATATTGAATTATTTGTATTTAATAGCTCAAAATGATCACGACAGAGCAATAGGAACATACTAATAAAATGTCAAGATATACTGATGAAACATTCATTATTTTCAAATAAGCAACATCGGCATTATTTCAGGATAAATTTTCCGTACTTAATATTTATTAGAGATAATAAATCTGCATTCATGAAACACACAAAATGATAAAAATACATAAAACATTAGTGTAACACTGCTTCCAAAAATAGCTTGTGAAGTTCTGCATCGTGATGATCTTATCTAATTAATTCAATAACAAGCTCAAAATATATTTAGATCCAAAAACAGATATTAAGCACAAACTAATTAGGTCAGTTTACAATCACCGATCACGCTGCCATGTGACCCCAGTCATTATTATTTAATAATTGTGCGAGTTGAAAACAAGCGCAAATTTACTAAATTATAATGATATATATAAGAAAAAATAATCAATTTTTTGTGTTTAACAGCACAAAACGGTCAGGATACAGCCTACTAATAAAATGTCAAAATATGCTGATGCACCATAGATCTATAAATAATAAAACCTACATTCATGATACACCCAACAGTGTTTAATAAAAATATATAAATGTAATGATGCAAATAATTGCAAATGAAATCGAAATAGCTTGTCAAACTGAAATGTGATCATAACAACACACACACCCATAACATTACAACATTAATTGAACAAGAACAAGCGCTGACAGAATACATTCAAATTCTAAAATAATCATATGATATAAATCAATTAGGTCAGTTAGTATTAACTTAGTAATTACCATGCCATGTGACCTCGGCAGTGTCATCGCTGTGTTCTCCAAACACGACCCAGGCGTGGTCCTCCGACAGAGACAGATGGACGTCATCGAGGCCAAGGACCTGGCAAGCCGCAACCACCCCAAGGGCCACTCCGAAGCAGTCCAGCTTATTGCCTGCAAATAAAAACATTGCAAATAAAAAGACTCATTAATCACCATCAGTCAGATCACGAGATCACTCTGACCACAGGATTAATGGAACAGATTAAAATTATCAGACTAATGGGGGTTATTGTTATGGGGAAACTTCAACATTAAAGTTGATCAGTTGAATTCAATTTCTTCATCATTGATGAGATTTTCTTTTTCTACCTTGAGGGACAAGCGACACAAAATCTAGCTGAGGGAAAGGGAATTAAAAAGTAAAATTAAGAAGGGACAGGGGGACGCAAAACCCATCCAGACTGAGAGTCTTATCACGTTCATGATGTCAACTTGCACAGAATTATAAATTGCAACGATACAGTGCATTTCAACACTAAATTTAATCTTGATTATCATTATTTCATAAGCATGTACATGGCAACTTACTACCTTCGGGATACAATAATGTTAACTTGACTTGATCAACAATGTGATTTCAATCATTGATCTTTTGAATACAACTGAACAGTCAAGCTTGACAGTCTACTGGGGGCATTTTTAAAACACTAAACATGCTAAATCATGACTGCAGCAATAATTTTAGGAAGCGGCACCTAATGATGATTCACCTGATTATGACTAAGGATGCATCACAGCCATGAGTAAACGCATTTGCAGTATCATTCTCACAACTATTGATTGTCAGCATTTATAACACTGGCAAGATGTGCAAGACTTGCTAATTGGATAGGGTGTTAGGCAATCATGGTGCTTCCTGGGGGTGCTTCAGAGATTTGGGACAATTGCAATTAATGTGTTGTCTTAGCTTCTGTGAAAACAATCAGGAATCAACAACATAGTACTACATGTTCACACCTATTCACATGATTCAGTGCCAGTGTGTGTTTGTTGTCATGTTGTCCCAGTTGACACAACAAACATAAGGAGGGGCAGTGTCAGTGATGCTTCAATTGTTCAAGCAGTCATGGGGGTTATGTATTACATTACAGCACAGTTGTCATGTGAAAAACATAGCTGACTATCCTATTCAGTCACAGTAAACAAGGGTATGCATGCTATTCGGGTACTGGGAATTCCGTGCTGCGCAAATGGATTAGCATATTATAATGAAGTGAGGGTCGTGGCCATGCCAAAAAGTGTGGATTCGATCAACCAGCCAAAATATATTGTCAGCACATGAGCACCCTGTAGGGTGTCACCCAAAAATAATACCCCAGCAAGACGCAATGACATCTTAGCTACACGTTGTCAATGACTGGGAAGGGCTGAGGCAGCGAATTGGTTATTGTAGAAGAAATTCCTTGATCGGTTATATAAACGAGAAGGCTTGGCAACCACCTACCTGTCAAATAAGCATAGAGCGATTGGAGATGCGCCTTATCCTTAAAACTGCGGGACAGTCCAGCCCATAGAACATCAGAAACCTTCTTGACAAGTTCCCTACTAGTAAAATTCCCATCGTGTTGAGAGAGATCCACAGAGCCCTTGATCTGGGCAACGAATTTCTGGTAGAGAGCCTCCACAGTTGACAGTTCCACCACAGGAAAGATAGGTTCCAGACAGATGCGTGAATTAAAATCCTGTGGCACGGTGCGATTGACCGTTAACGCGTGCTCTATAGCTCCCAATACAATGGAGACAAGTGCTATATTCGGTTGGTCAGTACTCTCTAACTGATCCCTTACTAGATTGACCACAGATTTGACATTTTGTAGAGGAAAGTGTCGCTTCTCTCTGTCTTTGAACCCCGCCATCTTGTTCTGCACTTGTGACGTCAGGGCCGATGCCGCAGCCTCAAATATTCTCAGTGATTCAGGCCTTTGCCTCTAAACTATTGGCCGCCAAATGATTAGTCACTACCTTAGAACACTTCTGTGTCATCTCCTATCTAATTATTGGCCTGACATTCGGTCAGACATCGTTTTTGGGTTTGACCGACTTTCGCCACCGCACTCTTCCTTTCCCCATGCTCTATTCCCAGCTGCTCTTCACACGTGACGCACCTTGCTCACTTTTCGCGCCCTTTTTTTCTGCAGCTCAAAATTTTAAGTGGCGGTCTGCCACTCTGTCTGAAACTGTCTCCATTAGTTCAGGAATCATTAGGTCTCAAAAACGAAATTTTTTTATTTGAAAATATCTATGGAGCATGTAACCAGTAGGCCTATCTCTTTTTCTTCTTTTTTTAAAGGGCAATTTAAGCTCAAGGTACCTTCATATCCTCGGCATAGTCCTTGTAGTCAGGGCCGGATTAACCCTTTATGGTGCCCTAAGCTGCCGGTCGAGTTGGTGCCCCCCCCCCTACCCCGCCCAAGTTACATTAAAAATTTCCAGATGAGACCTGATTTTCGCAGGTGCTCGACTTGAGCTGGCGGGGCCTCAGGATCAGGGCAGTTTTTTCCCATTGGCAACTGTACCCATACTTTACCACATAGGGACAGGGGTGTAATTTTCATAGATAATGTGGGGGTGGACATGCGATGACGCGGTCGGAATCGGTCGTCGGATCCATGAAAAAAAAAGTCATTCAGGCTTTTTACATTCATGAATTCCTAACCACTTACTTTTGTGCATGGCATGGTATCCCGCCCAAGCAGAAACGTGGGGGGACATACCTCTTAGAACTGCTCCCTACCAAATTGAAAAAATAGTTTTCACACAAAAAGTGGGGGGGGGGGACATTTCATATTATGTCCCCAGGGTCAAAAATTTCTGTGGGGGGGACACCATCCCCCACCAAATTACGCCCATGCATAGGGATTTTATTTTTAATTTACAAATTTTACATTCTCGAGGGTGGGGGCACCTTGAGGGGCTGGACAATTTTTTTCATGTTTTATTTCAGTCATTTTTAATGAATTTGTTTTGAAGAGCTCAGGGGTGGGGCACCCTGAGGGTTGGGGCCCCCTGATGAGTGCCCCCCCCCCCCTGATGAGTGGGGCCCCCTGAGGTGTGGGGCCTGGGGGAAACTTTTTCCATGTTTTATTTCTGTCACTTTAAATAATGATATTTTTTGGAGGGCTCGGGAGTAAGGGCACCCTGAGTAGAGCCCGGAGCCGCCGCCATATTAAGCCGCCGTCAGTCATATCAACCTCAAGTCAAGTCAAGCCATGATCAGTCAAAGTCGCCACTGTCATTGCAATATCAAGTCGCCGCCGTCAAGGGCCTCACTTGACTGCTTCTGCAATTAACAATTAGTGGAAGAAGCAGTGTAAAATTGCTAATTGCAATTCTGCAGGTTCTTGAGCTTTTTTTTTAACCTCAGTTTGCCTAATTGCAATTAATGAACAGGGAAAGGGGGGGGGGAGCTAAAGGTGTCAATCATAATTGCAATTGACAAGTAATTCTGATCTGAGGTAGGCCTGTACTTTGCTAAGAATATATTATAACTAATGAACTTCCAAAGGTCAACATTAAACTAAGTGAGCCCCCCTTCACGAAAACTTGAATATCTTCAAGACGTCTTTTCCAATTTCTACAAAAGTTTATCAGTTTGTCTGTTCGTGGACTGGCATATTTTTGACATTGTACCTGTGCATTTGTAGCTTTACTGCTTCATTTGGAGCCAGCAGCACCTGAGTGCACAAAATCCTCTCATTTAAACAAATTGAAGTTTTGGCTGTCCTTATAAATCTTTACTGAAAGGTGCTCAAACTCCAGTAAAATTGTTTCTGCTGTCATCAAAGGAGCTAAACCTAAACAGTAAAACAGTTACAAAAGATTTCCTCAAACATGATTGAGAAATCATGTACTTCTTCTCGTGAAACAACTTTTCTTCAGCCCCTTGAATAAATATGGGCAGCTGGTGGCTCCACTACATGGTGAAATTAGTCGTTCCTATTGGAAAAACACCAATTTTTTAAAACAAGGGTAGGCTCAGTCGAAGGCTGCTGGCTCAGGAGTAATGCCTATAAGCTACAAATTCTCACATTTTGAGGTCCATATACTGGCCTATAATTCAGCCAAATGTTGCAAAAATCAAAGAAGGAATCTTAGTTTTATTTTTTAGAACTGTTTAGTTGAAAAATACTATACTTTTTTCAATGTTCAATCTGCAACTTTGAAAAACAAAATTTTGACTAAAGTCGCTAAAGTTTGTGAAGTCAAGTCATGCAACACTCAAGTCACAGTGAATGGCCAAGTCACGAAAGGCCTTCAAGTCAAGTCACCGAGCACCCAAGTCAAGTCATGATGCCTTCTCTCAGTGACTCCGGGCGCTCACCCTGAGGGCCAGAGCCCCCTGAGGGGTGGGGCCCCCTGTGGGATGGGCACCCCGAGGAGTGGGGGCACCCCGAGGAGTGGGGGCACCCTGAGGAGTGGGGGCACCCCGAGGAGTGGGGGCACCCCGAGGAGTGGGGGCACCCTGAGGGGTGGGGGCTTTTTTAAAAAATGTTTTATTTCAGTCATCATAATGTTGTTTTATTTTGGAGGCTCATGGTGCCCCCTGCTAGCATGGTGCCCTAAGCTGCAGCTTTTTCAGCCTATTTAGTAATCCGGCCCTGCTTGTAGTTGTCGATTGTTGCGCCTGAACATGTGCAACATCAGGCTATTTTTATACACAGAAAAAGCAGTTTTTTAAAATTTTAAATCAGTTTTTACTATAAAATTTATTTAAACTATGTAGTGTCACAATAATTCAAAACTCCCAGAAAAATTGCTTTCCAATTGGGGGGGGGGGGGTATGTTATGGGGACATGAAATTCAAAAGTAAAATGGCAGGACATGGGTCACATGGCAAAGGGACATATATGGATGTTAAACTTCACCCTAAGAGGGCCTAGAGCCCGGAGTCACTGAGAGAAGGCATCATGACTTGACTTGGGTGCTCGGTGACTTGACTTGAAGGCCTTTCGTGACTTGGCCATTCACTGTGACTTGAGTGTTGCATGACTTGACTTCACTAACTTTAGCGACTTAAGTCAAAATTTAGTTTTTCAAAGTTGCAGATTGAACATTCAAAAAATTATAGTATTCTTCAACTAAAAAGTTCTAAAAAAT
The DNA here is from genome assembly GCA_026936325.1 of Platynereis dumerilii. Lineage (NCBI taxonomy): Eukaryota > Metazoa > Annelida > Polychaeta > Phyllodocida > Nereididae > Platynereis > Platynereis dumerilii. The sequence continues at coordinate 26,029,203 of JAPTHN010000011.1, forward strand.
AAAACTAAGATTCCTTCTTTGATTTTTGCAACATTTGGCTGAATTATAGGCCAGTATATGGACCTCAAAATGTGAGAATTTGTAGCTTATAGGCATTACTCCTGAGCCAGCAGCCTTCGACTGAGCCTATCCGTGTTTTACAAAATTGGTGTTTTTCCAATAGGAACGACTTATTTCACCATAGAGTGGAGCCACCAGCTGCCCATATTTAATCAGAGGCTGAAGAAAAGTTGTTTGACGAGAAGAAGTACATGGTTTCTCAATCATGTTTGAGGAAATCTTTTGTAACTGTTTTACTGTTTAGGTTTAGCTCCTTTGATGACAGCAGAAACAATTTTACTGGAGTTTGAGCACCTTTCAGTAAAGATTTATAAGGACAGCCAAAACTTCAATTTGTTTAAATGAGAGGTTTGTGCACTCAGGTGCTGCTGGCTCCAAATGAAGCAGTAAAGCTACAAATGCACAGGTACAATGTCAAAAATATGCCAGTCCACGAACAGACAAACTGATAAACTTTTGTAGAAATTGGAAAAGACGTCTTGAAGATATTCAAGTTTTCGTGAAGGGGGGCTCACTTAGTTTAATGTTGACCTTTGGAAGTTCATTAGTTATAATATATTCTTAGCAAAGTACAGGCCTACCTCAGATCAGAATTACTTGTCAATTGCAATTATGATTGACACCTTTAGCTCCCCCCCCCCTTTCCCTGTTCATTAATTGCAATTAGGCAAACTGAGGTTAAAAAAAAAGCTCAAGAACCTGCAGAATTGCAATTAGCAATTTTACACTGCTTCTTCCACTAATTGTTAATTGCAGAAGCAGTCAAGTGAGGCCCTTGACGGCGGCGACTTGATATTGCAATGACAGTGGCGACTTTGACTGATCATGGCTTGACTTGACTTGAGGTTGATATGACTGACGGCGGCTTAATATGGCGGCGGCTCCGGGCTCTATAAGAGGCTGAGACAGATAATTCAAAATTCAATTATTAGATAAATTGATATAAAGGAAAAAGAATTAAAAATTGTTAAATGGGCAAGGCTTCGGTGTCATGACATTTTTGGTTACATCATAAGACCTCAAAATTCAGCATTTTGCAGTTTAAAGTAGCAAATATCAATTTTGTTTTTGCATGATGCCAATAATTATAGAATTGGGCATTTTTTCACATCGTCACTTTGGCTGACAATGTACTGGAAGAGAAGTAAAATTAAAATTTAGCAATATTTTTTATGATGTAACGAGGACACAAATTTCAACTTAAAGCCATATTTTTTAGTATAAATACCATTTTAATATTACAAATTAGCGTCTGAATTGATAGGGTATGGGAGTTTTTACGAAAGCAACATCCAAGTTTGATTAAAATCGTATTATCCTTCTGTATAAGAAGGTTAGAAGTTGCAAAGCGTAACGAGGACACGAAACCCATTTTATTTTGCTCCGGTGTCTTCATCTAGGACTGAGTATGACTTGCTACTGCTGTTTATGATTAAAGTAGCACCTGCAGATATTTTCTATTTTGAAACAGACTTTTTATTGTCACAGCATCATGGTTAATTTTCAATTTTAAAATTTTTGTGTCTAAGTTACATCATCAGCACAGAAAGTATAACGCAAATTTAGTTTTTTTAAAGAAACAATCCAACGAAACTGCCTGAATTTTGTCCAGATAATAAAAGACATGTACCGCTTTGGGATGAGCTTTGATTTTAAAACTTATATCATAATTTAGCTGTGGCAATGATGCTCAAAGAAGAATCTGTAGATCATAACCTGGTTTGTGGTGTCTTTGTTACCTCATAAGAAAATTTATAAAAGACATTTCAGCTGTATCTGCCTCCAGGAGCTTTATGAAGAAGCTATGCCAGATATCAATCTCATAACTCGTCTCTTAGAAAAATTAACTACTTCCCGGAAGTGTGGTCTTCCCAGGAAAACGGTAATATTTCCTTATGATGTAACCATGACACAAAACAGCCAATCATGGAATTGTGTCCATGTTACATAATAAGAAAGAATATCCAGAAATCAAGGAAGTTATTGAACTTATGAATGATAAAACGGATATACACTATACTTGTTTCCATTTCTGTTATGTGCCTCATGCGGAACGACATTGGAACAGACAATAACAGACAAACAGGAATATTAATCTGATGAGGTCAGTGAAGTTCATTGGATATTGGATATTGGATATTGGATATTCGGCGGGTGAAGTTCATTGGATATTGGATATTGGATATTCGGCGAGTGAAGTTCATTGGATATTGGATGTTGGATATTCAAATCCAAACTTCAAAATTTGCAGTTTTTTGTTTTCCAGGGGCGGCTCTGTCAAATATCCAACAGCCATTTGACATTGGATGTTTGATATTCAAAGATACAAAATTTGCCGATTTTGAATATCAAACGGAGTGGTGAAGTTCATTGGATATTGGATATTGGATATTCGGAGAGTGAAGTTCATTGGATATTGGATATTGGATATTCGGCGAGTGAAGGTCATTGGATATTGGATATTGGATATTCAAATCCAAACTTCAAAATTTGCAGTTTTTTGTTTACCAAGGGTGGTTCTGTCAAATATCCAACAGCCATTTGACATTGGATGTTTGATATTCAAAGATACAAAATTTGCCGATTTTGAATATCAAACGGAGTGGTGAAGTTCATTGGATATTGGATATTGGATATTCGGAGAGTGAAGTTCATTGGATATTGGATATTGGATATTCGGCGAGTGAAGTTCATTGGATATTGGATATTGGATATTCAAATCCAAACTTCAAAATTTGCAGTTTTTTGTTTACCAAGGGTGGTTCTGTCAAATATCCAACAGCCATTTGACATTGGATGTTAGATATTCAAAGATACAGAATTTGCAGATTTTGAATATCCAACGGAGTGGTGAAGTCCATTAGATATTGGATATTTGCCGATTTTGCAAATTATGCAAGGCCTCAAGTCTAAAATAGTAAATTGGATGTATTACCTGGTATATTCATAGCCAAAGTTGTAAAATTAGCATATTTCTGTGCTCAAGGGGGGCTCTGGACGAATATCCAACAGAGTAGTGAAGTTCACTGGATATTGGATATTGGATATTCGAAGTTGCTGATTTTGCAAATTATGCAAGGTCTCAAGTCTAAAATAGTAAATTGGCTGTATTACCTGGAATATTCATAGCCAAAGTTGTAAAATTAGCATATTTCTGTGCTCAAGGGGGGCCCTTGCCGAATATCCAACGGTGAATCTAGTTCATTGGATATTGGATATTCAAAGTTGCTGATTTTGCAAATTATGCAAGGTCTCAAGTCTAAAATAGTAAATTGGATGTATTACCTGGTATATTCATAGCCAAAGTTGTAAAATTTGCAAATTTCTGTGCTCAAGGGGGCCCCAGCCGAATATCCAACAGAGTAGTGAAGTTCATTGGATATTGGATATTGGATATTCAAAGTTGCTGATTTTGTAAATTATGCAAGGTCTCAAGTCTAAAATAGTAAATTAGATGTATTCCTTGGTATATTCCTAGCCAAAGTTGTAAAATTTGCAAATTTCTGTGCTCAAGGGGGGCCCTAGACAAATATCCAACAGAGTAGTGAAGTTCATTGGATATTGGATATTGGATATTCAAAGTTGCTGATTTTGCAAATTATGCAAGGCCTCAAGTCTAAAATAGTAAATTGGATTTATTACCTAGAATATTCAAAGCCAAAATTGTAAAATTAGCATATTCTGTGCTCCAGGGGGCTCTGGCCGAATATCCAACAGACTAGTGAAGTTCATTGGATATTGGATATTGGATATTCAAAGTTGCTGATTTTGCAAATTATGCAAGGTCTCAAGTCTAAAATAGTAAATTGGCTGTATTACCTGGAATATTCATAGCCAAAGTTGTAAAATTAGCATATTTCTGTGCTAAAGGGGGGCCCTTGCTTAATATCCAACGGTGAATCTAGTTCATTGGATATTGGATGTTGGATATTCAATGTGTTGATTTCGCAAAATATGCAAGGCCTCAAGTCTAAAATAGTAAATTTGATGTATTACCTGGAATATTCATAGCCAAAATTGCAAAATTAGCATATTTCTGTGCTCAAGGGGGGCCCTTGCCGAATATCCAACAGAGTAGTGAAGTTCATTGGATATTGGATATTGGATATTCAAAGTTGCTGATTTCGCAAATTATGCAAGGCCTCAAGTCTAAAATAGTAAATTTGATGTATTACCTGGTATATTTAAAGCCAAAGTTGTAAAATTAGCATATTTCTGTGCTCAAGGGGGGCTTTGGCCGAATATCCAACGGAGCAGTGAAGTTCATTGGATATTGGATGTTGGATATTCAAAGTTGCTGATTTTGCAAATTATGCAAGGTCTCAAGTCTAAAATAGTAAATTGGATGTATTGCCTGGTGTATTCAAAGCCAAAGTTGTGAAATTAGCATATTTCTGTTCTGAAGGGGGGCTCTGGCCGAATATCCAACAGAGTAGTGAAGTTCATTGGATATTGGATATTGGATATTCAAAGTTGCTGATTTTGCAAATTATGCAAGGCCTCAAGTCTAGAATAGTAAATTGGATGTATTACCTGGTATATTCAAAGCCAAAGTTGTAAAATTAGCAAATTTATGTTCTCAAGGGGGGCCCTTGCCGAATATCCAACGGTAAATCCAGTTCATTGGATATTGGATATTGGATATTCAAAGTTGCTGATTTTGCAAATTATGCAAGGCCTCAAGTCTAAAATAGTAAATTTGATGTATTACCTGGTATATTTAAAGCCAAAGTTGTAAAATTAGCATATTTCTGTGCTCAAGGGGGGCCCTAGACGAATATCCAACAGAGCAGTGAAGTTCATTGGATATTGGATGTTGGATATCACTGGTCTACAAATTTTGGGAGTCGGTCTGCTTCCGGGATAAAAGTGGCTAAATCTCATTTATATTGATAAGATGAACTGAAAATCAGTTGAAACTTGTTCTGGTTAGCTAATGCATTGAAGATATACCATGACCTTGAAATACATGAAAATCGCATCTATTTATTCAATAGATTTAGGCATTTTTGCTCTAAAATGATATTTATGTTATGAAAAATTTATGTTGCAATTATTTATCTGTCAAGCACTGTTAAGAAATAATATCTTAAGACATCAGGTGATTGAAAGTCATTTGAAAAAAAAAAGCTAAAGCATCACTTAAACCCGCAAAGATCACCTTATTTTGTAACTGAGCGACCCTTTTTGGCCTGTCTATTATATTTAGCCACTGAGTCATCCCTGACAACATTCCAACAGTAGTCAGTTAGCATGGATGGATTCCACTTTCCCTGATGCCTTTTCTTCATAATTCTTGGAATTGTTCAATCTGTTCATCACTTACTTCTCCACAGTTCAAAGGAAAGAAAAACAGAACGCAAAAATTGTATCTTCAGCACTTGACATATTGAAGCCAAGAGCCCTGTCAGAATTCAGAAGGTGTTTACTATCAGTTTCCTTTTAATTATCTGCATTGCAGTTTCCAAACAACTGGTACTACTGACTGAAAAGCTTTGCATGCCTTCTTTTCTCTTCAACATGGTGTTGATTGCTCTGGGCTAACTGAATCCTGGTTATTATCATGATAATCAGCTGTGTCCAAAGTGTACGTGATTCTAAAGGGACAGGAATTCATCTCCATGTAGGTCAGGGCACAGAGCTGATAGAATTAGTACTTGGATAATAATCCACTGTCCATTTCTTTGCTGTTACTATTCCATATTGCAACTGGAATCATACAAAAGTAGCAGCAACTGTAACAACTGTGATATGTTGGTTCTCGCCAAACCATTGAGATTTCAACATTGTTCAAAGGGCATAGGTTTACTTTTCTTGTTGAGCCTCTTCTGAAGGTTAGTTGCACTTGTCTTACAACAATAGTGGGAGCCCAAAATTGGGTCCTGAACTCCAGCTTTGCAACCAAAGTAATTAATTATGCCTTTCTAATCACTGTAGTTAAATGTTGCACTTTCTTGAGGAAAACGTCATTTCACCACAAATGTAATAGAAGTTTTCTTGGCTGTTCATACAAATTCCAGACATATTTTTTTTATCACTAAATAGAAAAAGTGATGCAGTTGAGTAGAGATATCTGACAAATGTGATCTTAGAAGCCATTTCATGCAGCTTGTGATGCAAAAGTAATTTGATGCTCCCGTTCATGGAATTAGTCTACATACATACATTTTGTGCACCTCCAAGAGTGAAATTCCAAAAAAAAAAAATTCTGTGTCAAAAGTCAAAAACATATTAAAGATGCATGTATTGGAATGTGCAGACAGGCTTTAGGATAGAAATGGTTGCTTGTGGATGCACTGTGCTTTCTGATATACTGATGTTTTTGCCTAATTTTGCATAAGTTTTATAATTTGGCACTATACTGTATCTTGGAAACTAGAGCCAATCTGCACTTTTGACTTACCATTTCCTTATTAGTGACCTAATACAAGAAAAGTTTCACTACTTTTGTTCCGGAAGCATTTTGCTTGTAGACCAGTGTATTCAAAGTTGCTGATTTTGCAAATTATGCAAGGTCTCAAGTCTAAAATAGTAAATTGAATGTATTACCTGGTATATTCATAGCCAAAGTTGTAAAATTAGCATATTTTTGTACTGAAGGGGGGCTCTGGCCGAATATCCAACAGAGTAGTGAAGTTCATTGGATATTGGATATTGGATTTTCAAAGTTGCTGATTTTGCAAATTATGCAAAACCAAGGATCTAAAACAGGTAAATCAATGATTTACATACATTCTTCAAAGCCAAAGTGACATAATTTGAAAATTTCTGTGCTCAAGGGGCACCAGTGATGAATATCCAATGGAAATCTTGTTGGATATTGGATATTCAACTTTGCTTATTTTGCAACTTTGGGATGTCCAATGTTTGAAAAGAGTTAATTTAATAAAACATTGATGTTTTATACGTCCATATTTGCATAATTTGTAAATTTTTTGTTACGGGGACGACTATTGTACGAAGGTCCAACGGTAGTTGCATGATAGACTTTTGATATCCAAAGTTGCCAATTTAACAAATTCTGGAGAAACAAACATCTGAGATAATAAATTGGATGTTTGACATAGAATGTTGAAAGCCGAAGTGGTAAAATTTGTGATCAAGGGGGGCCGTTGCCGAATATCCAACAGACTAGTGAAGTTCATTGGATATTGGATGTTGGATATTCAAAGTTGCTGATTTTGCAAATTATGCAAGGCTTCAAGTCTAAAATAGTAAAAGGATGTATTACCTGGTATATTCAAATTTTGCAAACTATGCAAGACCAAGGATCTAAAACAGTTAAATCGATGATTTGCATGTAATTCAAAGCCAGAGTGACGTAATTTGCAGATCTTTGTTTTCGAGGGGCACCCCGCCGAATATCCAATGGAAATCTCATTGGATATTGGATATTCAAATTTGCTTATTTTGCCACTTCAGAATGTACAATCATTGAGTTAATTGAATGATTGAGTTAACTGAATGAAATATCAATTGGTTATTTATATATCTAGATTTGCATAATTTGTCAATTTGTGGTTTCCAGGATTGCTCTTGGATAAACATCCAACAGGAGTCGGATGATAAACTTTAGGTATTCAAAGTTGCCAATATGGCAAATAGAGTAGAAACAACATCTAGGATAGTGAATTGGATGTATTAGAGAAAATATCAAAATCCAGACTGTTAGTGGGTGAAACTTGGCGGAAACCATTGCCGTTTCAAGTTTATATTTTAGGATAAGTCGGACTCACTCAAGGAAAGTGCAACGTCTGCTAATTGCACAATACTAAAATTTGGTAACTTTTAAAACTCAGTTTCGGCCAGTTGGAGGACCAGAATAGTAGACTAGATGTGAGATTATGTAAATTTGGTCATGGGTTCAGATCCAGGGCAATGACAAAGTTCCGGAATTAACAAAAATAACCCTACTGATTTTCATTTGAATGTACATGTATTAGCATTGCTTTTTAATGAATATTATTGAACTAAGTATGATTAATAGTCGATTTAGTCCAGAATTGTCATTCCCCAGCTGACAATGCACGTGAACTTCACGTGATAAACACGGGGGAAACTGGTGAACATGACATAACTGAGAGTTATCACGTGTTTTTGTTCACGTGAGAAAAACTCCCACATTTTCATGGGATAACCACGTGATGAATGTCACAAGATTAACGCTTGACCATCTTCACCACATAACTGAGAGTTATCACGTGTTTTTCTTCACGTGAAAAAACTCCCCAACTAGACCCCGAAGTCAATCAGAGTTAAAACTCTGACTTGCTTTACAAGAACTTCAACTGACTAGTCAGCTAAGTTGTTGAACCCTGACTTCACTTGACTTCACTTCAGCTGACTTTGTGCAATATACCAGGGCCCATCTGTTAAATATTTTTCAACAGTACTTTTAACTTCGGAAATTAAAAAAATTCGGACACGGATTATTGTGTAAAACACAAATGTGTCAATTTTTAGGGAGTTTTTATGTTTTATAGACTTTACATAAGTACTATAATAGTTAGAAATACTTGTGCTCTTTATGCCCCTTTGAATGGTACCAAAACCATTTCTGTGAGATGAAAATTGGCTAGGTTATGCAACTATGGCTTGACTTTAGCTGACTCAAGTCTTACTTGACCAGACTGAACATTAACTTGCTGCTTGGGAACCTAACTATGACTTCAATAGTCGACTTAATAGAGTTGACTTCAGGGTCTATCCCCAACATTTTCAAGGGATAACCACGTGATGAATGTCACCAGATTAACGCTTGACCATCTTCATGATATAACTGAGACTTATCACGTGTTTTTCTTCATGTGGTTAACTGGTGAAGATTGCCCCCAAGAAAAATAGATGGAGCCACCCGTACTAGAAACACAGCTGGGCACCGAGTTCCACACTAAGTTTACTTTAACTGAGTTTAAACTAATTAAACAAATGATTATGATTTCTAAATCTGGATTAATACACAGTATATGGTGGAATGATGCTTATTAGCTCAAAAAGGAGAACATATTGGATATTGTCACTAAAGACTAGTCATCCAAAATGTGAATCAAGTATGACTACAATCCTTGATTCTGGTAACACTTAAGAAGACTGAAAAGAGCCTCACTGCATCACACTGGTTGTGCCAAATTTTCAGCAAGTTCTTGCGGCTTTACTTCAGCCCCACAGCTATTGAAAGCCCAAGATAATGCTTGAAACAGTCTGAGCTGACTGGCTTGATGAGGAGCTAAGTTAACCGGTGGGAGATTTTGCCTCTTTTCAAATAATTCTAACTGGTGAAGATTGCCCCCCAGAAAATCATGTGGTTAACTGGAGAAGATTGCCATCCAGAAAATCACGTGGTTAACTGGTGAAGATATTCACCAGAAAATCACGTGGTTAACTGGTGAAGATATTCAACAGAAAATCACGTGGTTAACTGGTGAAGATTGCCCCCAGAAAATCACGTGGTTAACTGGTGAGAAAATCACGTGGTTAGCGTTTGCAATAACCTATCAGTTTTCCACGTGATAACTGAGGGGCACTTTCACGTGATAACTCTCAGTTAACCACCAGTTTTGTCAGCTGGGTCACTAGCAAAATTTCCAAAAAACTCCTTTTTTGATAATTTCCATCTTGGGGCCCTTGGTTCCATCTTGGGGCCCTTGCTTTTTTTATTATACGTTAATGACCTTGTAAATATTTCAGATTCTTTGATGCCTGTATTATTTGCAGATGACACTAACATTTTCCTCAGTGGAAAGTCGCTAGATGAGATGATTAACCTTATGAATGATGAGCTACAGAAGATTGTTGATTGGCTGAGTGCCAATAAATTGTCATTAAATGTTAAAAAAACTCATTACATGGTATTTCGATCTCACCAACGTCGCTCTTATGCAAATAATTGCTTGAATATAAATGGAGTGGCCATTGAAAAGGTTGAGAATACCAAATTTTTGGGAGTCATAATTGACTCTTCTCTATCATGGCAAAAACATATTTCACATGTTAAAGGAAAAGTTGCAAGGTCTCTTGGAATAATTTGCAAGGCTAAGAAAAACCTGAATACAGAAAGCCTTATAACGCTGTATTACAGTATCATTTATCCACATCTCACATATTGTATTGAAGTTTGGGGCCATGCATCTGCAGTGCATATAATCTCACTGTTTCGACTTCAAAAAAAGACCATTAAAATTATCAGATCAGTGCCTATGAAACATCCAAGTGCTCAATTATTTAGAGAAATGAAACTGCTGAAATTGGAACAAATACACTCTATTTTTACACTGATGTTTATATTCAAATTTCTGAAAGGTTTGCTGCCGAATATCTTCAATGATTTCTTTGTTCAAAACAGGTGCATTGCCCAAAGAACAACACGGCAGAAATCCCTGCTATATATCCCTCGCTACCAATCTAGTCTTTATGCAAAAACAATGAAAATACATGGAGCTAAATTGTGGAATGCTAAATGTATCAATATGGATAGACATTGTAGTGTCCACACTTTCAAAAGGAGACTGAAATCCCAATTTATTGATGACATTAATGACTAAATCTCAGCTGATAATGTCAGAACAAAAACTACATATATTATTATATAATTATTATAATTTCTTTTTATCTCATTGCTTTGTTGCTGGTCAGCATTTAGAACAGATATTACACAATGGCTCTAGTGTGGTTGTAGGTACTCCCCAGTCCTCCTGTTTCCAGTTAGGAGGATAAAGTATTTACCAACACATAGAGTTCATTCAGAGTTGTCAATTCATGAAGTTCAAGAAGTTTTTGTAAACTTCACGTCAAGGTTACATCATCATCATCATGGTCATTTGTTAATATCACATTATCATTCATTATCATAATCTAAATTTTTTCGAGTGTTAACCCAGGATTCACTAATATAAGCTATAAAATTCTAGTTCATTTTTTCCCTTTTTTTTTTTTTCTTTTTCTTGAATTTAATTTTGTAACTCGATTATGTTAACCTTTAAGTATTATTCTTGCAACACTTTGTTTCATTAACTGGTAATGGCAAATACACCTATCTGGTGTCGCCAACCACGTCATATTAATTCTTGTCAAATTATGTAATTGTGAATTATTTTTTATGTGGTCAATAAATTATTATTATTATTATTATTATTATTATAGTTTTCTGTTATTTAATTTTTTTAAATGTACGTATTAACAATGAAATTGATTTCAGATTTTCCTGAAAATACATTTTTGCCATGTTGAATATGTTTTCTAATATTTGCTCACAAGTAGCAATCACTTTAGAAAACTATTAAGTATTGATTGTGAAAATAAGGGAGTGTCCCGATTCACCCCAAAGTGTGTGGTGAATTGGGACAGTGGTTTTATGGGTCTAGAGCATTGGAAATTTAACATATCAGTACAAGCTCTTGGGGATACTTTGACCTTGTGCTGGAACATAATTTGACACCATATTTTGATTTCTGAGTTTACTTTTGTTCATACTGGGGGGAGGGTTGGTCTAGTGGTAGCGTACTGGGCTGCCAATCGCTGGGTCCAGGGTTCGAATCCAGCTCTTGCTGGGTCACCTGGGCCTATGTTGGACGGCTGTTTCAATCATCCTTCGCCTCATTGCCGTGTCCTCCCCCTGTCCTAATTAGCCTACCAAGTGCGTAAATACAGGACGTAAAGCCCCAATCATCGATTCAATACTTTTGTTCATAGTCATGACCAAAAACCGGCCAATTCTGTCCCAATTCACCCCATGTTACGGTATTAACCCTGTCTCACTTGCAAAACACACAGGAACTGCAAAGAATACTATGTAGTTTGTCATCGGAAAAGTGCAAATAAATACTTGCCAAACCTCATTGATGTTCTTTTACTCTTTTACAATTAGAGGAGTATGTGCACTCGGGGTCGGCTGGCTCAGACAAAAATGAAGCAATCGACAATTACACAGGCATAATTGCTGCATAATGTCAATATACAGGCCTACAAATATAAGAACTTAAACAGAAATCGGAAAAGAGGTCTTTGAGATATTCAAGTTTTCGTAAAGGGGGGCTTATTTTTGTTAATATTTATCCCATTAATTATTTTAAACCGTGTACATTCCGAAAATTAGCAACTTTGAATATCCAACATCCAATGAATTTAGATTCTACTTCGGATATTGTTTTGGGCTCAGCTTGAAAAAAAAAATCTACCAATCATGCTACATAGTAGGCCTACATCCAGTTTACGATTTCAGACCTCTGTTCTGACTGAATTTGGCAAATTGGCAATATTCTATGTATTTCAAACATTCATTATCCAATAAACGTTGCAAAAAACACAGTGGCATCGCATTTGACCATTTGGCAAACCAGTCAAGTGCCCCTTGCTTTTCATTTTGTCTTTTTAATTTTTACCTTTCACCAGAGTATTGGACATAGTGATATGACTAACAGTGATTTAAATAAATCAGTCCAAAGAAAGTAAATAAAGAGTAAAAGAACTGTGAATCAGTGAAAAGTATACATGGGCAGACATCATAGGGATCAGGGGCATGCCCAGAAAATGCTACTTTTTGACAGATAAGTGTTCCATGATCATCCCATGTCTCAATCAATGACGTACGCAATATCAGTTATATTATTTTAGCCATTGCAGTGGGACACTTTTAACCTGGACATCACTATTTAGTGCACACAAATTTGTGTTCAAATGTCCTGATGAAGAAATCGAGAATACAGTTGAATCGCATTTTGAACCATTTGGAAAACTGGTCAATTACCATGTGACTATTGACTGCAAGCAAATCACATTGGGGAAAAAATACATACTACTAAAAATTGTGAAAAAGTGTGAGTTTGGCCAATTCAGACCATCACTGCCTGAACATGCTAGAAAATACCGATCTTAAAATAATCTCAAGGCAATCTTTAAACAAAATCAATATTACTGTACAATTAAGACCTAATATACCAATGTGATGTAGTAAATCGCTAGAAACTGAGAAAGACCAAGTCTCATTTTCCTCCACAGACAATAAACTAATTAGTTTCCAGCAAGGACAAAAATTTCACTATCTGATCACGAACATTGAAAATGGCACTTATCTCACAATAATTTCTTTATGTACGAAGAAAAGCCAATAAAACACCACCACAACTGCAATAGTTAAATGTTCCGCTGTAGAACAAGAGTACTCATTTTTATGTTCAGACTATTTCTTCACCTGTCCGATACATGAATCTGACCTGGGCATTGAGAACTCACCCACAGTGATTGAAATAAATCACTTCAAAGAGAGTAAATGAAACTTCTATGTTTCTGACAGACAGAAAAGTTGGTTTAAGAATAAGCTGCAGACTGACAGTGTATGTGCCAGACAGTTCTCACAGATTAAGTGTCTAGTCTGTGTGTCCCATTGGAGTAACAGCATGCATTTTACCATTTTACGTTGTGGTCAATTGCAAATCTAATGTTTTAAATGCTAAAAGCTCACATCATATGCACAATCATAAATTTTATACAGTCTGTTGTTCAAAGTTTGATTGAAAACCGAAACTTACTCAGCAAAAAGATATTGGAAGTGAGTGATGAACTGGACTTTCAATTTTGTGAGGTCATCTCAAATGAAGCCCCCCCAACCATTACCAAATGCTTCTGTTATTTGTCATACATAAGAAAACATAATTCTAAAAATCATAACAGCACAATACAATTATCATACTCTCAATCTATCATCCTGTCCTATTTGTCTACAGAGTATAAAAAACAAACAATGCTGGACATAAATCTGTAGTATGCCCCAACCATTGCCAAATGCTTCCATTATCTGTTATATGGTTGAACTGAATAGGATACTGTGCATTAAAATATATATACATGTATGGCTCAAGGTGATATTGCAGGTTAATCAAAATTTGTTGATAATTTTAGTTTTGCTGGTTTTTTTTCCTTTAACTATTTTGATATCATATAAATTACCAAATTGATTTGAATTTGCCTGAGTCAATATTAAGAATGTTATATAAATTGAATAATAATATTACATACCTTATAATGAATGAAAATTCCATTGAAACAGCCCTTGGTATCATTTCTACTATAATTTGTGAACTTGAAAGAGCATTACAAGAATATTATGTTTGCTTATTTCAAAGAAAAACAGCTAGCAACAAGCTGTTAATATGAGTGTAAGTTAGACAATACCTATGTTTTTGACAATATGCAGTCTAATCCTTTATTGGCAAGTTTTGAATAAGCACTATTTCATACTTGTGACCAACAACTAAAGAAAACTGAGAAAACATAATGCAATCCAGTAAAATCTTATTTGGACTAGGAAAGTAAGGTCCCATTATTGCATCTTCAGTGAATGGGTAAAAAATAATCATGATGGAAATAACTCAGCTGTAAAACCTTATTGATAACAATGAAATAACAGGTAAGAATTTCTCATTCTTTCTAAACCGTGTGAAAAAAAACAGTTATGGCAATGCAGTAAAATATCAAAATCAAACCATATTTAGCTCTAATTTGCATGGCAGTGGTCAACCATAATTAATTAGACAATGTTACAGAAGAAATAATGTAACGTCAAAATGAAAATTTATGTGTCAGCCGCTACTAGGGATGCTACGTGATTTATGTCCTGCATTGTTAGTTTTTTACACTCTTTAGACAAATAGGACAGGATGATAGTATGACAATTACATTGTGCTGTTATAACTTTAAGAATTATGTTTTCTTACGTAGGCCTAGGGTAACGTGGGGTAATTCAGGCTCCGGGGCAAATCCGGCCCCTTGAGGATAAAATGTTTTCTCATGGCCCTAGTAACAGAGATTATGCAGCAAAATAATTATGATTCGACTGGAGAATCACATTATTTTCTTTCATTTTATTATTATTAAACTTCACCTATTACATAGGTGAAGTTTCTTGTTTTCGTAAATATTTTTTATTAAACTGCACCTACACATAGGTGAAGTTTCTTGTTTTCGGTATTATTATTTATTTATTATTATCCTTTTCTGAAAAATGTCTTCGGAAAATATTATGCGTAGTCTACAATGACCTTATTACAAATTCTGAATATTTGTTATATTCTGCACCAAATATTTCAGACCTATACTTGCTAGTAATAACTCTCTATAAATTACTGTTTCATATGTAATATACGTAATTACCCCCCATTATGTAAAATCGGGATATTCATTAAATTATAGACATTTCGTCCTACCCCAAGCTTACCTCTTCAATTGACAATTAAGTGCATGGACATACTGGAGACAGCCATGCCAAAAACAAGCCAATAACACACTCTACACACCAATAACGTTATGATTGATTTCATGGCATTTGATTGGCTCAGCAATTTTGATTCAGAATATATTTAAACATAGGTAGTCTCATATTGCCACACTTATGCTTTTCTTGATTCTTAATAGCATGTTATGTTTCTTGCCTTGTGTGTGATTCTTGATGTACTTTCTTTAATTTCTTTGGAGTGATTCACTTAAATCATGTTAGCAAGTTCAGTTTCCAAAAATTGTCATTTGGTGCTGGCACAGAATGTGTAACAACAAATGCAATTTGCATCTTTGTTGAAAGCCCATAGGTTGGATAGTGATTAATTTTAATCAAATTGACCATGTCACCTTAGTATACATGTAACTCCAAAAGTGGGAAGTGACTGTAGTTCTGATAAATTATTAGAATGTTAACTTTGTTTTACGATGCATCTTGAGATGATTTGAAGAATCATATTCCCATCTGTATTTAAATGTAGGTAGACTGATATCACCATGCTTTTCAAAATTCTTAAAAGCATGTTATTTTTCCTGCCTAGGAGTCGTATGCTTCAAATCCTTAGTCTTATGACACACGGTAAGTTGCCTTCAAATCCAATGCTTTGAGAGAGAAACTTCATTGTCTATTTTGCATGAAAAGGAGTGATTTAAATAAATCAAAATTATCAAGTGATGAGATAATGGCATATACAGTAGCAATGAGAAATAATTGATAACTGACTTGCTGAAGTTTTTCACCATACAGCAGCTTTGCTTGTAAAATTGTAAATAGACTTAGAAAAATGAAAAAAACTAAAAAAATGAAAAATAAGGAGCAACTGACCTTTTGCCGTTATGGTCAAATGCGATGCCACTGTGTTAAAAGTGACAGGTTTTTCAAGGTTGTAAGTCCATCGATTCTTTGTAAAATTAACCTTGAAGTTATGGATCATAAATTGATACATTTTTTTTAAAGCATAGCATACACCGAATTTTGTTTTCTGTAATTAGGGGAGTTAAATTGACTTGATAACTTAATATTACTCAGGGAGAGGTCTGTTTTACTTGAGATGTAAAACAAAATAGGGCTTTTTGTAGTTTGCTTCTCAGACCAAGAGCAGAACTACAGTATATGCTTAGTATATTTTTTTGCTACAAACTTATGTTATAATCACTGACCTACAGAAATGGGCACTACTCAATGCTCTTTTGCATAAGATGTGCAATGTGCATGACATCATCAGTTCAGGTGCTGTTGCTTGTAGATGGGAAGAATTTTTGCTGAGGAAATTTGTAAATTTGCCCTCTATAAGTGCTATTTTGAGCATGATTCCTCGTGAAACAGTGCATTTTTAACATAGTAACTGGGAGACTAAATGGTCTCCCAGTGGACAAATTTGGTCTCCCAGTCATTGCCAAAAAAGTATTACTGGGAGACCAATTTTTTCCAGAGATTCACATTTATTGTACATTTGGTTGTCTATTTTAAAGTTCTCGAGTGACATTTGAATATGAAGCTTCTTTCCATACCAAAAATATATTTCTTCACTGTCATTACTGTTTAAAAATACTATATCTTTTGGCTTACATCAACTTTTTCATACATTAAAAAATTTGCAAAACTCCTTTTGGTAGAAATTGGCCAAACTTCTAGAATGTCGCGTATCCCGGTGCCACAAATAAAAGGTCATTCCAATGGTTTCCCAGTCAAAAAATCCGGAAAAAATGCTCTGTCGTGAAATTTATCTAATTGACATATTATAGCTGACATCGAAGAGTTGATCATACAAGAAAGGACAAGAATCAGACAATTATTATTATAGATGATAAGACAGGGACTGATCCGACAAGATTTGACAGAAAAAGCCATGTTTATCCAAGAGCAATCCTGGAAACCACAAATTGACAAATTATGCAAATCTAGATATATAAATCACCAATTGATATTTCATTCAGTTAACTCAATGATTCAATTTACTCAATGATTGTACATTCTGAAGTGGCAAAATAAGCAAATTTGAATATCCAATATCCAATGAGATTTCCATTGGATATTCGGCTGGGGTGCCCCTCGAAAACAAAAATGTGCAAATTATGTCACTCTGGCTTTGAATTACTTGCAAATCATCGATATAACTGTTTTAGATCCTTGGTCTTGCATAGTTTGCAAAATTTGAATATACCAGGTAATACATCCAATTTACTATTTTAGACTTGAAGCCTTGCATAATTTGCAAAATCAGCAACTTTGAATATCCAACATCCAATATCCAATGAACTTCACTAGTCTGTTGGATATTCGGCAACGGCCCCCCTTGATCACAAATTTTACCACTTCGGCTTTCAACATTCTATGTCTGTCACGTGTCAATGACTGGGAACAAACACAGGACTTGTTTCTTAACTATTTATTAATAAAGTTTCCATGAATTAAAGAACAGTTCACACTGAACACACAACTGAACTTGCGCATACGGCTTTTCTCCACTATGGATTCACACATTGCTTCTCATACGGCTTTTCTCCACTATGTATTCTCAAAAGTTCACTTTCACATCACAGCTTCAAACTATGCAGCAATTAATCCATATTCAACTGTTAATCCACAAATCCATATTCAGCCTTTTAACCATAATTAGGCCTATCCACATTCAATGTTCAAACCACAAGTTCACATTAAACTTCTAGTCCAACATTCCATACTCCACATATTGAACTTCCATATTCCATGTTCCATATATTCACCTATATTCCATATTGCCCTGAATACAAAACAAAACATAGTTCTATAAATACCATTATAATTATTAAGTATAATTGTCAATAATTAATACGCACAAAAAGTAACATAATCTCTTATTTTCTGTGTTAATTTACCCACATTGGGAAAAAACCTCCATAAATCCACAATACATAACTATACGAAATATTACTTCATAATAGTAAATTTTATTGCAAAATTGCAAGCCAAATAGCTCAATAGCATTTCTGACAGATCAAAATATACATGACTGCAAGGTTCACTTAATTGGCAATTAATTATCTATCAGCCTTAAGTAGCACATGGTCAGCCTTAAGCTGCCTTAAGTAATAAAACATCCATTTAATTCATAATAAAACTTCTCAAATTAATACCAGTAATTTGTTTACCCATATTGTATAATTGTATAAATATAAAAGACCACTTACATTAGTATTTTAAATAAATGAAAGAGTTGAGGGCAGAACACATGTTCCTCTCTCCTCACTCACAGCAGAAGTGGCTGGCCTGCCCACCGTCATGGGCCACTGAGCACCATGTGACATGTCCATGACCTGACCTTGCCTAACAACTGACCTGACCTGACACAATTAACAGAGAGGTAGAGATCTGATCTCCACAATGTCAAACATCCAATTTATTATCTCAGATGTTTGTTTCTCCAGAATTTGTCAAATTGGCAACTTTGGATATCAAAAGTCTATCATGCAACTACCGTTGGACCTTCGTATAATAGTCGTCCCGGTAGCAACAAATTTACAAATTATGCAAATATGGATGTATAAAACATCAATGTTTTATTAAATTAACTCTTTCCAAACATTGTACATCCCAAAGTTGCAAAATAAGCAGCTATAAGCAAAGTTGAATAATGAATATCCAACAAGATTTCCATTGGATATTCATCACTGGTGCCCCTTGAGCACAGAAATTTTCAAATTATGTCACTTTGGCTTTGAAGAATGTATGTAAATCATTGATTTACCTGTTTTACATCCTTGGTCTTGCATAATTTGCAAAATCAGCAACTTTGAATATCCAACATCCAATATCCAATGAACTTCACTACTCTGTTGGATATTCGGCCACAGCCCCCCTTCAGCACAGAAATAAACTAATTTTACAACTTTGGCTATGAATATACCAGGTAATACAGCCAATTTACTATTTTAGACTTGAGGCCTTGCATAATTTGCAATATCAGCAACTTTGAATATCCAACATCCAATATCCAATGAACTTCACTACTCTGTTGGATATTCGTCTAGGGCCCCCCTGGAGCACAGAAATATGCTAATTTTACAACTTTGGCTATGAATATACCAGGTAATACATCCAATTTACTATTTTAGACTTGAGGCCTTGCATAATTTGCAAAACCAGCAATTTTGAATATCCAACATCCAATATCCAATGAACTTCACTACTCTGTTGGATATTCGTCCAGGGCCCCCCTTGAGCACAGAAATATGCTTATTTTACCACTTTGGCTTTAAATATACCAAGTAATCCATCAAATTTACTATTTTAGACTTGAGACCTTGCATAATTTGCGAAATTAGCAACTTTGAATATCCAATATCCAATATCCAATGAACTGGATTCACCGTTGGATATTCGGCAAGGGCCCCCCTTGAGAACAGAAATTTGCTAATTTTACAACTTTGGCTATGCATATACCATTTAAATACATCCAATTTACTATTTTAGACTTGAGGCCTTGCATAATTTGCGAAATCAGCAACTTTGAATATCCAATATCAAATATCCAATGAACTGGATTCACCGTTGGATATTCGTCTAGGGCCCCCCTTGAGCACAGAAATATGCTAATTTTACAACTTTGGCTATGAATATACCAGGTAATACATCCAATTTACTATTTTAGACTTGAGACCTTGCATAATTTACAAAATCAGCAACTTTGAATATCCAATATCCAATATCCAATGAACTTCACTACTCTGTTGGATATTCGGCTGGGGCCCCCCTTGAGCACAGAAATTTGCAAATTTTACAACTTTGGCAATGAATATACCAGGTAATACATCCAATTTACTATTTTAGACTTGAGACCTTGCATAATTTGCAAAATCAGCAACTTTGAATATCCAATATCCAATATCCAATGAACTTCACTACTCTGTTGGATATTCGGCAAGGCCCCCCCTTGAGCACAGAAATATGCTTATTTTACAACTTTGGCTATGAATATACCAGGTAATACATCCAATTTACTATTTCAGACTTGAGACCTTGCATAATTTACAAAATCAGCAACTTTGAATATCCAATATCCAATATCCAATGAACTTCACTAGTCTGTTGGATATTCGGCCAGAGCCCCCCTGGAGCACAGAAATATGCTAATTTTACAATTTTGGCTTTGAATATTCCGGGTAATACATCCAATTTACTATTTTATACTTGAGACCTTGCATAATTTGCAAAATCAGCAACTTTGAATATCCAATATCCAATATCCAATGAACTTCACTACTCTGTTGGATATTCGGCCAGAGCCCCCCTGGAGCACAGAAATATGCTAATTTTGCAATTTTGGCTTTGAATATTCCAGGTAATACATCCAATTTACTATTTTAGACTTGAGGCCTTGCATAATTTGCAAAATCAGCAACTTTGAATATCCAATATCCAATATCCAATGAACTTCACTACTCTGTTGGATATTCGTCTAGGGCCCCCCTTGAGCACAGAAATTAGCAAATTTTACAACTTTGGCTATGAATATACCAGGTAATACATCCAATTTACTATTTTAGACTTGAGACCTTGCATAATTTGCACAATCAGCAACTTTGAATATCCAATATCCAATATCCAATGAACTTCACTACTCTGTTGGATATTCGGCCAGGGCCCCCCTTGAGCACAGAAATTTGCAAATTTACAACTTTGGCTATGAATATACCAGGTAATACATCCAATTAACTATTTTAGACTTGAGACCTTGCATAATTTGCAAAATCAGCAACTTTGAATATCCAATATCCAATATCCAATGAACTTCACTACTCTGTTGGATATTTGTCTAGGGCCCCCCTTGAGCACAGAAATTTGCAAATTTTACAACTTTGGCTTTGAGTATACCAGGTAATACATCCAATTTACTATTTTAGACTTGAGACCTTGCATAATTTGCAATATCAGCAACTTTGAATATCCAATATCCAATATCCAATGAACTAGATTCACCGTTGGATATTCGGCAAGGGCCCCCCTTGAGCACAGAAATATGCTTATTTTACAACTTTGGCTATGAATATACCACATAATACATCCAATTTACTATTTTAGACTTGAGACCTTGCATAATTTGCAATATCAGCAACTTTGAATATCCAATATCCAATATCCAATGAACTTCACTACTCTGTTGGATATTCGTCCAGAGCCCCCCTTGAGCACAGAAATATGCTAATTTTACAACTTTGGCTATGAATATACCAGGTAATACATCCAATTTACTATTTTAGACTTGAGGCCTTGCATAATTTGCAAAATCGGCAAATATCCAATATCTAATGGACTTCACCACTCCGTTGGATATTCAAAATCTGCAAATTCTGTATCTTTGAATATCTAACATCCAATGTCAAATGGCTGTTGGATATTTGACAGAACCACCCTTGGTAAACAAAAAAACTGCAAATTTTGAAGTTTGGATTTGAATATCCAACATCCAATATCCAATGAACTTCACTCGCCGAATATCCAATATCCAATATCCAATGAACTTCACTCGCCGAATATCCAATATCCAATATCCAATGAACTTCACTCGCCGAATATCCAATATCCAATATCCAATGAACTTCACCACTCCGTTGGATATTCAAAATCTGCAAATTTTGTATCTTTGAATATCAAACATCCAATGTCAAATGGCTGTTGGATATTTGACAGAGCCACCCCTGGAAAACAAAAAACTGCAAATTTTGAAGTTTGGATTTGAATATCCAACATCCAATATCCAATGAACTTCACTCGCCGAATATCCAATATCCAATATCCAATGAACTTCACTCGCCGAATATCCAATATCCAATATCCAATGAACTTCACCACTCCGTTGGATATTCAAAATCTGCAAATTTTGTATCTTTGAATATCAAACATCCAATGTCAAATGGCTGTTGGATATTTGACAGAGCCACCCCTGGAAAACAAAAAACTGCAAATTTTGAAGTACGGATTTGAATATCCAACATCCAATATCCAATGAACTTCACTCGCCGAATATCCAATATCCAATATCCAATGAACTTCACCCGCCGAATATCCAATATCCAATATCCAATATCCAATGAACTTCACTGACCTTATCTGATGATGTAACATGACACCAAAGTATTGTAACAGACTGAAGGTTCAATGCGTTTTTATAATATCCATGTTTAACATTTTCCAACAAAAGTAGAGAAATCTGGTAAATTTGTCCTTTCTTCATTGATTCTTGCACACAATGAACTGTGTCTGATAGTGTGCACTGAGAAAAACCTACTGTAAACCGTCAAGTATGAGAATATCTTATGATGTAAGTTCATGTAACCAAAGAAAAGAGCCACTTGGGCAGTAACAATTTTGATTCACTGGCCCTTACTCGTCTAGCCAAATACAGCCATTCTAAATCAAAAGTCAGCAATTATGATCAAATGTCACAAAACTTCTTCAAATTTATTTGTAAAATGTTGGAGAATGAAATTATATCAAAAATTGATATCCGTCTTATGATGTAACATTTTGGCTTAGTTGCAACATCAACTATATGAAAGGGTTATTTTGATTATTGAAGGGAGTATGTCCCGTTTTAAGTCACTCCAGTTAATTTCCATGCTAATTGTGCTAAAACTGAACTTGTTCATGCTTGGATTGTGCCAAGGTATCTGGGAGCAATTGACAGTGACTGATGATGTAACGGAAAAGACACGAAAAGTGGGTAAAAATTCATTTTGTTCTGATTACCAACATCACCACCAATGGGCTGTGGAAAGTCATTCATTATCATCTCATGATTGTTCAGTAACTAAAACCTGCCAGAACTGCACTATAGGACCTATTTTACAGCTAGCATAAAAATAATAATACCCACAATTAGCAGTAGGACTAGGACACCATAAATGTCCACCAACCTGAACACTTTCACTGCAATTTTCCCAGTGCGCATACATACTATGCACTTAAAAACAATGAAATTATAAAATGGAGGGAAGACATTGCATGTTAGTTGACACCATGGAAGTTGTTACATCAGAAACCCCTTAAAATCAGCAAAAACATGATGTCTGATGATGTAACCAAAAATGTCATGACACCGAAGCCTTGCCCAAATAATCGAATAGCGGATGGAACAAATGATTTTTTTAAACGATCTGTTCTACAAACAATTGAATTAAGTCTAATGGCTAAGGGAAGAAAACGAAAAAAGGTATTTAAAGGATGGTTACAATCTTTCATTATAAATTTAACCTTTGTTTGCATTCATGCATGAGTTTAAGTCATTCATATTATCGATTTCATTACATCCCAGTCTTCTAGCTGATTTTATAATTCATTCAAGGTTGTTGACATTCAGTTCTGCTATATTTCCATACCAACAAATAATGCAAAAAGAGCTAAAAAGTAATAACAGACTGAATAATGCTTGTATAAAACAAATTTAGGATTTTTCTATTAACATTGACACTTCTTAGTTTTCTGAGAAAAAAAAAAACCTTGTCCACTTTCTTTGCAATTCTGAGAATATTTTCATCACCTTTCAAGTGGTCTCCAATTTATACTGTACCAAGATACTTATTCGAATTTACAACCTCAACTTCTTGATTTTTTATCAATTAAGACAAGCGGATCTTTCCTAATTATGCCACATGATCTAATTGAAAAGGGGGGGGGGCGACAATTTGATATCGATAGCCAGAGCATGATCTAGGGGGCTTGGATTCTTTTTGACACCAGGTCGATATATTTTTACTGAGACAAATTCAATATTTATAATGAAAGACACTATTAAAAGAATACACTATGTTTTGGTATTGTGCCTAGTTCTCACGGGCTCAGTCAGGGATCAATTTCTGGTCCCTGTTTGCAACTTTGCATCCTAAACATTTTTGTAGCAATTCTGACTTGAAACTCACTTAGAGAGCAGAAAAAATATAGATTTTAGACTTTTGTGCCAATCATGCAAAGCATTGCGCCGAAGGCAGGGCGGCAGTCCTGAACCTTGGGGGGGGGGAGGCTAAAATTTTGGAAAAGCAATTTTTCGACGAGTTTTGCAGGAAAAATGTTGTGAATTTCGGTTTTTTGCAATTCAGAGGGCCGCCAAAATTTATTGGCTTGTACATGCCTACACCTACAGATGATTCGAAGTCACTCAATGACAGTAACACTGGGACCCAGCTCTGTCCGTGACTCACTAGCCCCCCACCCCACTTCAAAATCTTGAACAGATAGTAGCTGGACATCGGCTTTCTACTATCTGTCCTAGCTATCTGCTCAATGATCTCACTTCAACTGGGTGATTAATCTGCTCCTGTAGCCTGCTGTTTGTATGATTTTGCTGTGGGTTTGCTGCAACTTACAATTTATTTATGCAGATGTTTCTTAAGAGGGAGCAGCACCTGCTGGAACAATTTGTTGGTGGCGACACCTCGTGAAAATTTTAGTAACAACAAATAATTTGGAGAAAAATGACGGCGTCAGGTCCAGCAACGAAACCGGTGGATCCTGCAAGGGAAAAAGCCCTTGGGGATTACAGAAAGAAGCTTTTGGAACACAAAGAACTTGAAGCACGACTTAAGGAAAGTGAGTACTGCATTTATGGCTTGATAGAAGTCTTAAATACTCGTTAAAACTGGAGAGCCGGTTGTGCCTCTGCTGAGTCATTGAATGGAAGTTGCTTTCTTTTGATTGTTTTTCGTGGCTGTATTTCTCGTATTGACGCGCCTTTCTGTCATATTTAATGTGAAGACTACTAGCTAGATAGTCCAAGAAATCGTGCAATTCCAGCTCGATGGTTATTTGTCGAAATTTGTGGAAATTCAGGTTGTACAGACCATTTAGTTTAAAGTTCTTATTTATCGCCCACCTGTCAAGTTTGACAACAATGATTCTTGTCAAGTCATGAATTGGCTTCCTGGCTGATTCCATTTCAAATCTCCCAATTTCAAAGAAATTTCCCAGATGACCCTCTCAGAATGCCCTGAAAAAATTCACAGGTGCTCCTATACCAAACTTAGGCAGAATCCTGAAGTACTAGGTCCCTCTCCCAAGCAGTTTGGAAACTGCAGCCTCTCAAAATTTTAATTAATTTATTTAATTTCGCCAAACGAGCCTCTCAGTGCTACTTCTAACATGAATAACTCCACTTCTATGCTATTTACAGTTCTGAAATTAAGTGTCTAGGGCTAACTTTTTGGGTAGATTTCATAAATTTTATCAAATTGGGTGTATCTAGCATAGTTATCCACCTATGAGGCTCTGAAAATGGCCGAAAACTGTAGTCACGAAAAAACGTCCCTGCCTTTGAGTGTCTGTAACTCAAGAAATACATGTGTTTTTGCTTTCATGTTTTTTCTCCAATCACTTATGGCATGTTGGACCCAGTTCATCCAGTCATCAAGATTATAGCTGTCATAGGAAAGCCAGCATAATATTCAGAAATATGCTCGAATTTCAATTTTTCCAAAAAAAGCGTATTTTCATGAACCCTTTTGTCCATGTGGGCATTTGCCAATCATGTTCAAACTTTTACCATGCATTCTTATATATCTGAAGGTGAAGTGATGTAAATATGGAGTTGTGTTTGGCTTTCCCTTTGGCATTTTGATTCTTTTTGAAAAGTTCTTTTGCAACGTTTAAACATTGAAATTTAATGAATTGAAAATCATCACTTTGATGATGCTCTCAAAAATCTCACAAAGAATGTTAGATCATTGAGAACATGATACTCATTCATAGATCCATGTTATAACAAAGTGAAAACAGTAAATACAAACACTGTTTTCCAATATAAATGCATTTATTATGATAATACTGTTATACAGTCATCATGGAAAACTTTTAAAAACACAGCATAAATTACAATTATCAACAGCATCCACAGGGATTATAGCAGCATGTGTTTGCAACACACCCAAGGCAGCATTAAATATCAGAACTGTCCTTGTTTCATCACTTAGCACCTTTGGTTACGCTTGTTTAAGAAAAAACTTGTGAAATATCAAAACTGATCAATTTACACCAACATCGCAGTTATTGTTCTGACATAAGCAGCATACATTTACAGCTGTAATAGTTAAAACACTGATTTAGCATGTTCAGTGATTCATACAATATAGTTAAGAAACCAAATTTCACATAGAGTGTTCCACCAACAATGGGAAGAGCTCCTGAGAAATTGAATGTGTACAAATTTTGGGAAGAGAGTCTGAATTTTTTTCAAATCAACTGAGCTATTCTGTGCCGTCAATGTTATCCCTTGCCCAGGTATACATATCAATGAGGTGAGTATCTGGTTTTCAACAGTGGCCTGGAGGCTTGCTCTGGCCACTAATCTTTTTACGGTACCTCCAATGCCATCACAGCACAGGGGCTCTTCCCGTGATCGGTGGCCAAAAAATGCCATTCAGCATCAATTTCATAATAACTGGAAAGGCTGCAAAGTTTAACAAAATTCTTTAAATTTTTATATCAGATACTCATCCCCATTGATATGTATACCTGTATGCCAAGGATGGAATCCAA
This sequence comes from Platynereis dumerilii, assembly GCA_026936325.1. NCBI lineage: Eukaryota > Metazoa > Annelida > Polychaeta > Phyllodocida > Nereididae > Platynereis > Platynereis dumerilii. The sequence goes on from JAPTHN010000011.1 coordinate 26,056,033, forward strand.
GAAGATTCCTTCAAATTCAATGAAAGGTTTGAAGCTTGTAAAACAATAGCTGGAGTGAGATCATATCACAGCTTCATTCCCTGTTCTGGAAACAAGCTTGAAATGAGGAGAGTTTTTATGGATGAGTTGTACAGGGTTGTAAATTTAGGTAGCCAGACTCCTGATAGTCTGGTACGCTGGGTGGATTATTAACCAGGACAGCATGTTTCATGCATCTATGATGGAAACTGGTATGGTGGAAACATCACAGAGCGATTAGAGGAACATTCTGATGTTCCAGTAAATTTCATGAAAAGAACAAAAAAACCTCTGAGCTAAAAGTGTATTGACGAGCACTTCTACCTTGATTGCTTGGAGTACTGATGATGCACATGACATCCTGGAAAGGGATCCAGCACTCATCTTTCCTGGATCTTGCTGCTCAGATGACTTGAAAAAAATTCAGACTCTCTTCCCAAAATTTGTACACTTTTAATTTCTCAGGAGCTCTTCCCATTGCTGGTGGAAAATTCTATGTGAAATTTGGTTTGTTAACTATATTTTAGGAATCACTGAACATGCTAAATGAGTGTGTTAACTATTACAGCTGTAAATTTTTGCTGCGTATGTCAGAACAATAATTGTGATGTTGATGCAAAAGGTGCTAAGTGATGAAACAAGGACAGCTCTGATATTTTGCCTTGGGTATGTTGCCAACACATGCTGCTATAATCCCTGTGGATGCTGTAGATAATTGTAATTTATGCTGTGTTTTTAAAAGTTTTCCATGACGACTGTATAACAGTATTATCATGATAAAGGCATTTATATTGGAAAACAGTGTTTGTATTTATTGTTGTCACTTTGTTATAACATGGATCTATGAATGAGTATCATGTTCTCAATGATCTAACATTCTTTGTGAGATTTTTGAGAGCATCATCAAAGTAAAATGATTTTCAATTGATTAAATTTCAATGTTTAAACGTTGCAAAAGAACTTTTCAAAAAAAAATCAAAATGCCAGAAGGAAAGCCAAACACAACTCCATATTTACATCACTTCACCTTCAGATATATAAGAATGCATGGTAAAAGTTTGAACATGATTGGCAAATGCCCACATGGACAAAAGGGTTCATGAAAATACGCTTTTTTTTTGGAAAAATTGAAATTCGAGCATATTTCTGAATATTATGCTGGCTGTCCTATGACAGCTATAATCTTGATGACTGGATGAACTGGGTCCAACATGCCATAAGTGATTGGAGAAAAAACATGAAAGCAAAAACACATGTATTTCTTGAGTTACAGACACTCAAAGGCAGGGACGTTTTTTCGTGACTACAGTTTTCGGCCATTTTCAGAGCCTCATAGGTGGATAACTATGCTAGATACACCCAATTTGATAAAATTTATGAAATCTACCCAAAAAGTTAGCCCTAGACACTTAATTTCAGAACTGTAAGTAGCATAGAAGTAGAGTTATTCATGTTAGAAGTAGCACTGAGAGGCTCGTTTGGCGAAATTAAATAAATTAATTAAAATTTTGAGAGGCTGCAGTTTCCAAACTGCCTGGGAGAGGGACCTAGTACTTCAGGATTCTGCCTAAGTTTGGTATAGGAGCACCTGTGAATTTTTTCAGGGCAATCTGAGAGGGTCATCTGGGACCCATTGGGAGGTTTGAAATGGAATCAGCCTCCTGGGAAGCTCTCCAACTTTCTTTTCACTGTTTCTCATATTTCTTCCAGTGAGAGAGCAGTTAAAGGAATTCACCAAGCAGTATGAAAAGTCTGAGAATGATTTGAAAGCTTTGCAGAGTGTTGGACAGGTAAGAAATCGAAAAGGTGTACGGTCGACTAGGCGACAAACCAACTAGGCGACACCTGTCAGTACCAACTAGGTGACAAAAAATTTGGAAATTTCATACCAGTGCAAACTAGGTGAGAAGCAGATCCAACTAGGTGACACAAATTTACACAGCAGCTTCAACTAGGTGACACAATTTCACGAAACACATCCAACTAGGTGACAATACATTTCCTAATTGACCACTATTGAAGGTGATCTGTCACCTGGTTGGTATCCCCGATAAAATTAATATGTGTCACCTGGATGGTATCTGGGGCGTATCTGCTGTTACCTAGTTGTCCAAAAAGTGTAGCCTAGTTGGTAGTGGTATGTCATCTAGTTGGTTGTCGCCTAGTTGGTAGTGTTGTAGCCTAGTTGTCTGTCGCCTAGTTGACCGGCAATCGTAAGAAAAGACCAAGTATAATGCTGAGCAGGGCTCATCATCATCATCATTGTGTTACTCCTAAAACTTCAGGCTTGATGACTAACTTTGGAGAAGTAGAAAAAGTGGAGGTAAAGGATAAAAGCAGAAGTAAGGATATCCCAAGTGTGAAAGAAGAGATCTACATGAGTTCACAGACCAATAAACCACCATCTCTTTGCAGAGTCTGTCTCTAGCTCACTGTGATTGAACTAGGATTCATTCAGAGAAATGTTTCTTCTAATTTCAGATTGTCGGTGAAGTCTTGAAGCAGTTGACTGAAGATAAATGTGAGTGATATGTATATATATATGTAATGTAATTGCTAACTTCGATACAAATCCAGTATTATCAATTTATGAAAGTTTGGTATTTGCTGAACAGGACAACAGCCAGTTCCAAAATGATAACTTGTTGACATTCTGTTAAATCATGTTGTCATGCTTCTTGGTTATTTTCAGTTATTGTGAAAGCTACAAATGGACCCAGATATGTTGTGGGATGCCGTCGACAGATTGACAAAACTAAACTCAAGTCAGGAACCAGGGTAGCTCTGGATATGACCACTCTTACTATTATGAGGTGGGTGATAGTCCCTTTGAAACGTTAAGAGTAATGTTTCGTTTTTGTTTGTATGAAATGAAGTTTATTTCCTGCAATGGCCTCTAGAAATCTTGTGAATTGAATTGAGTGAAGAACCTGAATCAAATATTTCTCTATTTGTCAAGTTGTCATTTATATTTATGACTATGTTCAACAAATTTCTTTGTAAAAGTATTCTTAAATTTCCTTAATACGCTGAAAATATGAAGTGTATATTAATTTAAATGTATTAGTATCTTGATAAATAGATGTCATATCAACTGCACACTTGGCACAACAACAAAGTGCAAGGCAACTGTATTGTCTCTCTATCTAGCAAAGGGTTATTCTAACTTATTTGTTGTTTTGCAGGTACTTGCCTCGTGAGGTTGACCCTCTTGTGTACAACATGTCCATTGAAGATCCAGGAGACATCAGCTACGCGCAGATTGGAGGATTGGGAGAACAAATCAGAGAACTCAGAGAGGTTAGAACTGAGAAGCGAATGCTTTGATTATACTGTTTCCCAAACAATCTCTTATAGTGTACAAGGCAAAAATTTAGTAGTGCTTATCTTTGTAATAAAACCTTTGCATTTTCAGTTAATTCAAATGTATGCAATTTCATGTGGGTCCACAACAAATGCAGAATTGCTTCGTATGTTCTGTAGGATATTTTATAAATTTCTTGTTTTCTGATTGGCTCCATTTATAGCTGACACCCAGTTTATTTGTCATCCAGCTGTCTGTACACCTGCTGTGCACTGCTGTCATCATTTAAATGATAAATTTTATCCTGATTCCTAATTATAAAAAAAAAGGATCCTATTATCTGATCTTAGATGTCTTTAAATAACATAAACAATGATATTTTTCAGGTTATTGAGTTACCTCTTCTAAACCCTGAGCTCTTCCATAGAGTGGGCATCACTCCCCCCAAGGGGTGTCTCCTCTATGGTCCTCCTGGCACTGGGAAAACCCTCCTCGCCAGGGCCGTGGCTTCTCAGATGAACTGCAATTTCCTTAAGGTAAGTTGTCATCACATAAATATTAAGTCTGCAACGTCTCTTGGGATCATGAATGAGATTGTATTTATTGATTCCGACGCAAGTAAGGCCACACATAATTGATTCTTAGCTTCGCGGACCCGCCGACACAATAGATAGGCCTACACTGCCGATGGAAAAAAAAAAATTGAAAAAAAAAAAATTTTTTTTTTTTCACATTATAAAAAATTTTTTTTTTACCTTTTTTTTTTTTTGTCCTACCGACCGACCCTAGAAAAAGTGCCTTGAGAGGATCCGAGAAGCTAAAGATCAATTATGTGTGGCCTAAAGACAAAGGCAGGTGGGACGCTTTAAAATTAGGAAAATGAAAATAAGATAATCTTGAATTCTGTGTTATGAGATCAAAGAATTATGATTTGTAACTTTGAGAAAGTTGTAAATTACAGTCTCCTTTACACCAGACAGACATTGATACTTGCATTATTTTACAGGTTGTATCCAGTGCAATTGTTGACAAGTACATTGGAGAGAGCGCTCGTCTGATCAGAGAGATGTTTGGTTTCGCCCGGGACCATCAGCCGTGCATCATCTTCATGGACGAGATTGACGCCATCGGAGGAAGGAGGTTCTCTGAGGGAACGTCAGCCGATCGAGAAATCCAGAGAACACTTATGGAGGTAGGTCTTGACGAGAATCATTAATATGCTTTAATACTGTGTCACACAGTGGAGAAGGGCCAGTCGGAGGCCATTAGTTGTGATTTGACGGTTTTGAAATGTTGATATCATTAACCAAACTATTCTAAACTGCAGGGAGGGGGGGAGGGTTGGTCTGGTGGTAGCCTGCTGGGTTGCCAATCGCAGGGTCCGGGTCCGAATCCAGCTCTTGCAAGGTCACCTGGGCCTATGTTGGATGGCTGTTTCAATCATCCTTCGCCTCATTGCCGTATCCTTCTCCTGTCCTAATTAGCCTGCCAAGTGTATAAATACAGGACTTAAAGCCCCAATCATCCATCTAAAAACTGCAGTTCTTCTGCTGTCGACAAATTTACATTCCAATGAAGTCCATTGATTCCTTTGTGCTGGTAAATAGTGCCATAGGCCTATTCACTTTAAAATTCCTCACAACTCAATAAATAATTCTTTACATAATTATGCGATTTACTCGAGGGTACAATAATTTATTGACAAAATTTCATCTGTTCTTGCTTTTACAGCTTCTGAACCAGATGGATGGCTTCGATGCCCTCGGCCAGGTCAAGATGATCATGGCCACCAATCGTCCTGACACCCTCGATCCTGCCCTCATGCGTCCTGGAAGGTTGGACAGAAAAATCGGTATGTATCAGTCTATTGGTTATCTAATTTCTTCTTTGCTGCAATCCATAATTGGAGGGAGTCAAAATATGCACAATTCTGCTTGTCACAAATTAAATGAACTGAGATGCAAACCAATTGGTGCAGAAATATTTATAGTACAACTGTACTGTCTTGTATTTTCCAACCGGACTCCCCACATAAATTCTTATAATTGGCTGTGTTGTCACCCTGGTGATAGCTGTGCTTTTGCCCATATACTAGGAACTTCAGCTATTCAGGAATATTTAGATGGCATAATTTAAATAGGTCAGAACAAACAGAAGTACTTCTTGGTTCCCAAACTAAATATATTACTAGCATTAAATTTCAAATCAAATTCTGTTTTCAGAAATCTCCTTGCCCAATGAGCAGGCTCGACTGGAGATTTTGAAGATCCATGCTGGACCAATTGCAAAACATGGAGAAATTGGTAAGTGGATATATTATATTCATAATGTAAAGACACTTAGCTCATGGCTTGTATAAGTATTGGTATTAGTTTGGTTAGTCACTACATAATGCCTCACTTGGTTAATATTTTCCTGCAATCTCTTCAGGAACGGTGTCAGCAACTTCATCTATGTGTCTGATTGTCCATAAGAGTGGATTCCTTCACTACCTCGGGGGAGGGTTGGTCTCGTGGTTGCATGCCAGGCTGCCAATCGCTTGTTCTGGGGTTCAAATCAATCTCTTGCCGTCTCCTGGGCCTATGTTGGATGGCTGTTTCAATCATCCTTTGGCTCAAAGCTGTGTCCTCCTCCTATCCTGATTAGCCTGCCAAGTGCATAAATAAAGGACATGAAGCCCCAATCATCCATCCATCCATCCTTCAATACCTCACTCGAGTCTTGTGGAAAATTGCTTCCAAATTCATTGAATTAATATTAGTATTGTTTTCATTGTTAAACTGATTGTTTATTTTGTCCTTTTCAGATTGGGAGGGAGTAGTCAAGTTGTCCGATGATTTCAACGGAGCTGATCTTAGAAATGTTTGTACGGAAGCTGGTAAGTTGAAGATATTATTTAAATCATTTGTTTTGGGAACTAGGTATTATATAGTCCAATTATTAAAGCTCTTTTCTCATGTGACAACTTCAGGCACTTCACTTTAGCATGGGTTATCCCCAGAAATATTTGGTCTAAATCTGTTTCATGGTTAACTGTACAGCAATCTGTCATTGAGAATTCTCACTATTCTAAGTTTATGATACATCAACGTTTTGACTTCAATATCTCTTAATCCTGGTCTGTGTCCTTGCAGGTATGTTTGCCATCAGAGCTGAGAGGGATTATGTGATCGAAGAAGATTTCATGAAGGCCGTCAGAAAAGTGGCCGATAACAAGAAACTAGAGTCCAAACTTGACTATAAACCAGTTTAAATTTTGAAGGATTGAAAAACACTGCAGTTATTGGATGAACCTTTGTAATATTTGATTATATGTTGTCATAATGTTGATGAAGATGTGATGCATCATTATATATGACTAATAAAATTATATGACAATGCAATGCATTTTGCGTTGGTTATGTGTAATTTAAGAGTTTATGGCTTTGATGAGCTTTACTCTTAAGGAGTCTGGCATTCAATCCTCTTTAGACGGCAGGGAGGTCCAATGGTTATGACAGAACTCTGCTAAATGAACTGATCGTTGTGGAGCTGTATGTCTCTTCTCTTGGTTCTTGTGTCCGACATTTTCTCCCATGTTGGAACAGCTCAAGCCTTCTTAGCAATTTCTCATTCGTCTATATCACTTATTAATTTGTGCAAGTGAAGCAAATTGTGTGCACATTGTCGATGACTCTCCCATGACAAAGACGTCTGAATAGATGTGTCTTGAGACACCAGGTGGAACCAAAAAGCGACAATTTTTCACATTTTTCCAATCTGGTTTCCACGGCATCAAGGCCTTAGGCACCTACTGCGTTACGTCACAAAACATTTCACAATCGGTGACGTCACTTTGATTGTTTTCTCGACCAATCAGAGCCCAGAAAGCAGTACTCCCTGCTTGTCTGTTGATATACAGACCGGAACTAGATTGCATTTTTCCATCTCAGGGCTCCCCCTGGTGTACCCTGTCTCTTTGCAGTTGATTTTGCTCAATGACCTGATCACTACTGTAACCAAGCATGTTAAAAAAACTCCCTCAGCGACGAGCAACAACAAAATGGAAATTTACTTGGCCTTTATCTAGATAGGAAAGTACAGATCCAACAGGCAGGCTACAGTAAGTAGCCTGCTCTGGTTGGAACTGTCAGGGAGCAGGCTACAACATTTGATGATGATGCTGGTAGTCAGGTCCACGCTTACATGCATTTCTGAGCTATGCCTGTACAGTTCTGCCGAGTTCTGAGGGTGGCCCAGAAAGGTCTGCCCTTGCTGCCCAAAATCAACATCCAAGTCGACTTGAATTTTGTTAGTCTGAAGCCTGGCTTCTCTCGGCTGCTTTAACAGCAGCTTTCAGTCTGCGGATCCAAAAGGACTTCAAACTTTTTGCGAGTTAGTATCACAAGACTAAAATTTCCAACATCCTCATTACCTGGCATCGGCATAGGGAACATATGGGATGACCAAAGCACACAGGTCCATATGCAAGTATCAGAATAGAAAATCTTGCAAAAGAAAATTAACTTCCAAAGTATGACAAAAGCAGTGAATATAATGTATATAAGTGGGTTTATTATCATTAACACACAAGTCTTCACAACGGGTGGTATTTGTCATGCTTTAAAGACGTCACATTAAAAATCCTTAAAATGGGATTTCCATTAAAATTATTTACAATAAAACAAAAATATATTGCACAATCAAATCTGTGTAACCTTAAAGTACATGCCAACGGACTTATCAATTCATTCCATACAAAAAGTACCCTTGCAAAATCAGGTCATACACACGAAAACTAAAGCTTTATAAAAGTTACACTGTCTTTAAAATGGCAGTTACTTTAGATATATAAAACTGTGAAAAATGCAAGGGTTATAAATTATAACTCAGGTTTATAAATAGTCATCTCTTAAGAGTCAGCAACAATATGCACCACGTCATGGTACATGTTTAAATCTTGTGTAAAAATTTTAAACTTTGATATGATTTGATACGAAAAAGAGCCAGCTTTATTTTAAGCATTCTATTAAAACATCGAATTATATATTAGCAATCCTTCAAAAAAGATCCTTAACATAAAATGAGTAACAAGCAGATTGGACCAGCCAATCATAAGACGCGATGGGAGTCATGTGACAGCGGCCAGCACTGCACATGCTCAATAGTTAATTCCTTTTCTTCTTTATTTCTTCTGATTTTTCTCATATGTATTTTGGAGTGGGACACGGGGGTAGAGCTGAAACACAAAAGAACGATAATAAGTGATTTCAAATCAAAATATATGATCTTCAACAAATTTTAGAGCCAATTCCTACATTACAGACTTCAGAGCAATGAACTGTATAATTAGTACCGTAAACCGGGGCTACTTTGAACACTTTTGAACTTTAACAGCTTGCCCAAGCTTAGTCATGAGCAGCAGACTGGGTATGATTATTTTGAAATTTGTGGCTATATTACCCCTTCAAAATGGGATACCTAAATTTTTGCGTCCACCAATATTTTCATGTATATTGGGTGAAATGTGGTGTTTTCAAAGTAGCCCCAGGGACGGGGCTACTTTGAACAACCCATTTCCCCTTGCAATATTTCAAATCCTCACTCACTCTGGGGTACCTTTGATAAAATTATGCAGGAATTTATTTCGTTTGCAATAACTACTTCATTAACAAAAGAAAGGGCATCATTGTAGTCTTTGGAGGGTCAAAACCCTGTTTTTTCTCATAATTTTGCACCATCGTTATCGGTATCACCTAAAATCCACCATAATAATGCATTTATCTTTATCCGATTGACTTTAAAATGAAGTTCACCAATTTTCCAGTAGTGCAAGGGCAAGTTCCAACACCCATGCAATTTTTAAATTGCTGCCAAGATACCTCCAAGATAGATATGATTATTTGAACTTGTTCAAAGTAGCCCCAACTTTTGCATGTCATAAATTTCTCAATCAACGTCACCATTTTCTTATGGGACACTGAAGTGAAAATTTTACTCTTACAAAATTCCCTGACACTTGCTCTATTTTGATTGCAACTTTTGAGACTATTCATTAACCCCTTATCAGACATCCACATAAAAGTTTTCGGACAATCAAATTATTGAAATTCCATGGTGGCCATTTTGATGAGTTCTACTGCCAGACTCACATATTTTCAAAATAGCACGAACTGCATCGTTTGAAAGCTAAAATAGCATAGAACAAATATTGATATTCATATCATCATATTCTGTTGCCTGATCGACACAATTAAGGAAAATAAGAGGTCATGCTTGGGGTGTTCAAAGTTACCCCAGCGTTCAAAGTAGCCCCGGTTTACGGTACTTTCTTTACCAACCAGTGAAATTTCATACTTTAAAACATTTCGGCAGTTGAATTGTTTAAAATATTTTAAGAGTGCATGTGAGTTTCCATTTTATGCCCAATCATCGCTAGCATGGGCTATTGAGATGCATTTAAAGTGTTTTAAGAATATTTAGGTTTTAAAGTTGATGGATATCTTTCACAAATTGTCTTAATGGTAGTCTTTTACATTGCGTAAGTTCAGCTACAATATCAAAGGCATTCTCAGCCATTCTTTAATGTTGATGTAGATAGATAGATATTAGATAGATAGATATGGTAAGTGCAGCCCTCTAAGCCCAGTTCTGGGCGCTCACGAGGGTTGATTGATGAGATGGGAGAGAGAGCGGGAGTCCTCGACATGTTACACATTTACCCCATGTGAGGGATCTTTTACTTGCCCAGCATAGACACTGATACAAGGGAAATGTATCACATTCCACTTACCCCAAACAAATTTCTGGGGATGTAGCCCTCGCGATCTCCGTGTCTCGCCCACCACCATTCCTTCTCGTTCTCATCTCCTTTACGAAGAACGATCAAGTTGTCTCCGCTCTTGAAGTTCAGTTCATCAGTGTTCTGAGCAATGTAGTCAAAAAGGGCGGAAACCACTCCTTTGTTGATGATGCCAAGTTTCTCTTGGACACCTAAAGGGAAAAAATAAATAAAATATTGTATTCATGATGTGGTAAAACAAGCAGAAAATACTTTCACAATTTGTATTGTAAAGGATAGTTTACATCATTCCGTGGTAAAATCAATTTGAAAGGTTTTTAAAAACATTGGGATCAATAACTTTAGTGTATAAGCAAGTAAGGGCCCGGAAGTTCAAAATTAATCTCCCAACTACTAGGATTTTCAAAAGATGTTCCCATATGAAATTTTGCTTAAAATTGATCCCATATCTGAAATTGACCAGATATCTGAGCAAAAAATTTGTTTGCCATCACAACATAGACTCTGTCATCAATGATTAATAAACTTACTGTAAAGATATTCAGAGCAACCGTCATATCCATCTTCATCCTCCTCGCATTTCTCAGCCGCTGTCTCGTGGTCGCTGATCGTTGTGGCGAAAATACAAGCACCGTGTTCCACCAGGAGGCGCACCATGGGCAGATTGTTGCAGGAGGCAGCACAGTGCAATGGCGTCCTGAAAGGGAGAAAATTGTTTCAATTATATTGGAACTCCGTTTTAAGCAAGACACTAACAATCAATCTGAGAATTATGTATATACTTGCAGATAATTAAAAATTTGTGGAAAACAAATTGATTATTTCCATGATATCTAAATTGTTCAAGTACAAAAACATTATGCTAACTTATAGCTATCATTAATTTAATTTCATTAAAACAAATTCAACTAGTTATAACCAGTTACAGCTTCTCCAGTATCGAGTGTTGAATAATTTGACAAACTATTTTTGGACACTTACCATCCATCGCTATCAGGAGAGTTGACGTCACAACCAAACTCGACCAAAAATTTGACAATCTCGTAATGACCTGCACAGATGGCATTATGGAGAGCGGTAATTCCCTCATCATTGGCTGCACTTGGGTTGGGAACCTGGAAATAGGAAAATAGTTGTTATAACTTGAATGGTCAACAAAAATTAGGAGAAACATGTTATGAGGATAGTAAATTTTCCAATCCTCCAATCCATCCGATTTTATACTGTATAATATCATATTGATCAGAGTATTTTAAGTTCAAGCGTTGTAAACAGGACACAAAACATCGAGGGATAGTGACATATTACACAGCATGACAAGAACTAATGTAGATCCACTTAATTGAAGGAAACAAGTAGTTACGAACAGTTTCTCACTGCAAGTTTTTTAACACAACTTGAATATCTTGTTAACTTTAAGAGATTGAAATATATTAAGGCTCACCTCTCCAGCAGTTCTTTTGACGAGTTCCAATTCTCCTTCCAGCGAAGCATCTAGAAGGAGAGCGAGAGGGTCGAAACTGACACGACGAGACAGTCTGTTGTGCGACGTTTTAGACTTCAGATTTGTCTTTTTCTGCAAGACCTGGTTGACTTTCTGGCTGCCGCTAACCGGAGCAAACCTCGGTGGTTCTGGGGAGCCCTCGCGGGGTTTCTCGGGCTCCTGGGGGGACACAGGGGGGTAAACGTCGGGCAAAGTGTCTACACGAATGACATCAGGGGATGAGGGGCCTTCGTTGAAAGCAGTCGACTCCTCGGCATATCCGGTGTCAGGTCGGAGCACAATATTGCGCTGGTATTGTCGCAAGTCATCGCTCTCTCCCGACGATGATCTCCGGCGTAATTTAGGAGCATTTGGACGGTAGTGGAGCCTCTCGGCATCAAGGTCGTAGGGAGGAGCACCACGGTACGGAGGCGGTTGCTTGGGACTGTCAGCATCCTTGTTAGAAGAGTCACTCTCCTGCGACTCTGCCTTCATCTCATCCTCCGACATGCCATACAAGGCATTCATGTTCTTGCGATACTGATCAATCGATCCAGTTCCTAACCGCCTCATGTACGTGTTAGCTATGACACTTTTGGGAGCATATCTGTATCCTTGTTTAGCACCAGGAGGATTGGACTGAGCAGAGCCGCTCATCAGCACGGAGAGAGCAGAACTCACGGCTCCATTGGACGTATCAGGTTTGCCTGACCCCGGGGGACTACTCACGCTGCTCGTACTGCTGGTCGACCCAGAGGGACTGTGAACAGATCCGGGTGGCCAGCCATCAGGAGCCATGCTCGTCATCCTCTCCACAGAATTGACCTTCATGGAACTGGACATGCTGACCTGACCAGGGGCTGCAGGGCGGTGCTCTTCAAAACTACTCTGAGGGCTACTGTTCTTGTTGACCAATCGCGGACCCCCACTGGACGTCGACGAAGCATTGGAGGATGCTGGGGACGGAGGATCTTTGGTTCGTTGTGGCTGGATCTGTGGTTGAGGTCTGCTCGACACAACGTACACCCCTGTGGTCGGAGATAACTTAGGAGACACATTTGGCGCAGAGATCTGGGACGTCACAACATTCAAAGGTTGTTGGTAATTGCGGCCTTGCTGATTGGCAGATGAGTAGACCGAGTGAGTGCTAACAGAAGTGGTGGGGGCACCAGTGATGAAGATTTCTTTCATCTCAGAGGTTGACAGGCTATCCTGTTGTTTATTCTGGATGGGAGTGGAGGTCTTGGGTAAACCAGATCCAGGGGAATTGAGGGCGATGGGACTAGGAGAGGGCATGGAGCCTGCGGTCGTTGTCAGGACACTGTTACCCGTCTTGCCTACAGATGTACTGAAGGTCGTGCCATAAGGGCGAGGGGCGAAATTGCTGAAAGTCGACGGTGCTTTGTAGCCGCTTGGGAAGAGCTTTTTGGGGTTATCCTGGGTATCCTTCAAGGTCTCTTCAACTGCGTTGTAGGCAATGCTATGACCTACGGATGGCACATAATCGGGACGGATCCTGGTTGTATCTTTAGGCAAAACATTACCCACACTTTTAGGGGGTTGTTGAGATTCCTTAATATCCTTAATCTCTTCGATCTTCTCCTGTGACTTGTACACATTACTGTTCACGTCCGATTGGGGCTTGGACATCTCTGGGAACTTGATGTTGTAAGGGAGGGTTTGATATTTGGGATCATGTTTGCTGAGAAACACATCGTCCTCTTGGTCTCCAGGGGGAATCTGTTTAATATAGGGCTCCACTGCCGCAACATTCGAACTTAACGGACGCCCACCGAGCTTCCCTCCCGGCCGATTGCTCTGCTGCAAATTGTAAGCATTTTCTTGCTGTTGGGTTTTTCTCTTCTTTAACCGTTGCTGCAATTCAGCAATCCTCTCGTCCATGACAGCCATCTCCTTCTTCCTCTGAGAGAGGATTTCTCGCTGGGCTATCAACTTGGCGTTCTCTTCCACATTCAACTTGTTCCGCACCTGAAAAAGAGAGAGAACACAAAATTAAAGCGATGTCATGATGCCCTTGTCGCTTATACACAGATTGTCTCAGGAACTATGCGAAAGCTTTTTTTAGCTTTACCGACTAGCAATCACCATCACAAGGGATCTATTGGTATTGTGCAGATAAGTTTGAAACTAGCTTATAATATGTTCTCATACAATAGCTCTGTTCAGTAATCTGCCTTACATGACTCTTAAACATATTTTATAGTTAAATCTGTTAACCAGGACTCAACCACATATTTAATATTTCAGAAGTTTCTTTGCCATGTATTACCATTTATATCAAACTATTCAGAAGCAACATTATTAGAGGTTGACTGCAACATAATTACTTCACGAATCTTGATCACTTTGAAGGTATCATCCACTTCATAACCCGGCTTACTATTTCAAAATCCTACATATTACGAGTGATAACTAGATGATGTACAAGACTGTGACCACACTCACCTCCAACTCCTGCTTGAGCTTCTCCAGCTCAGTGATGGCCATCGTGTCATTTTTCTCATTGACCATATTTGTGACATTGCTGTTGCCCAGAGGTTTCCTCTTTCCATTTCGGAGTTCATCTAACTGCCTCGTCAACTCCTCCACTTTATTAACGGCTACTGACAACTCCTTTTCTTTCTCGTTAAAAAGAGCTTTAATTGTCTCCAGTTCTGCAGCTGAAAGATAAGAATATAAGAATTTAGCCTGAATTTGAGACATTTATATAGAACAAACAGTGTCAAACACATTATATTGTGCATACCTATTACTCTATAACTCTATAACCAGTTCATTCTGAATGTGTTTAAACAGGTTATTCAATTACCCGAGTTACTGACTGTGAAAATAGAATGTCTCATTGTATACACGTGTCTTGTCTACTCAATTTTGGGAGATTTAAATAGTTTTTTAAGAAATTCCATAACACTTAAAGGCTAAGCCACAATCCTTAGTCTTAGTAACATTTTCTCAACATGTTTCATTTAAGTAATTAACACTAATCACTCTGTGAAACATCAAAGAACCGTTCTATAAACCAGCGAGTAGAGCTCTAAGCTTTCCCATCAGAGAAATGGAGAAAAGACCTATTTCCAGAAAAGTCAGAAACTATTTTAACCCAGTTACATTGTCAATTTTTAGGACAAGGCCAGTGATCCATCATCATTAACTAGCCAGTGTGGGTATAAAGAAGATCTTAAGGTTCAAAAGAGACAGTTCAATATAGACATAGTATGCCATACCCAAAGGTAGTCCAGAAGTCATTGAACTTCATAGGGAAGTGGGTCAGGAGAAGTCCTATTCAACTCTAATCACTTTCAATGCTAGAAATTCCTCGATGACAGCCCTGTAAGTGTAGGATTTAACAAATATACAGAAAAGGGACAGTGTTTGAGTTGGACGATAGTAAGAGAAGTGCTGGATTTGCCTGTCGTTGGTGTTGGCTTCTGTCATCGGCCTACAATAACTCGCGGTCAATGACTTGGGACATGAAAAGGTATTTTATCGCAAGAAATTCAATCCTCACAAGAGGAGCGAAATGTCACTAGAGTGGCTTTTTAGCTTTTCAACATTGTTCAAAAGATGACCCTCTGCTAACATTGCAAGCTATTGCAGGTCAGGTTCTCTCGTAACCACAGGAGAGCATTTCTCAATACATTCAACCTATCCACAGGAGAACATATTAATGGCCTGTCAGAGCACTTATTCTTCTGTATATTTGGGAAGCTCCTAAGAAGAGCTAAAAAGCAAAGGGTCACTTCCCACTTCACACATTGCTCGAGTGTCACCCATAGGGGCACAGTCCTCCATTCACCAGCACCATGTGCTGTGTCCTATATGAACTTTTTATAAATCTCCAATTTCACAACACTTAGACCTCGAAAGGGGCAAGCTCAAGCTCAGAATGGCTAAGAAACAATTTGGTTAAATGCGCAATGGAAAAAAGAGAGCAAGAAAAAACATAACAAATTCCTCTCTGTGGTGTCAAGAGACAGCAATCACCTTTGGCACGAGAGAGCTTTTGTGGCAACCCTAATTTTCCTCCATTAGACGACTCCCTTAACTTGAAACCTGTAATTTTCCGACTTCTTGGTCATTGGTTAGGAAGATAAGGGTTTTGCATGAGCCAGATAATTTACAAGCACAGAAGACAAATGCCAAGTATTGCCAAGCAAGCAATATCCCTCAGAAATTCTTGTGTCATCTATAGTATCACTGCCAAAGGATATCAAAGGAGATATGACCTCATCAGACAATTATAGGGGAATATGCCTTACTTCACCCATTAACAAGATTTTTGACTATGTTATGCTGGATAAATATAGTGAATGCTTCAGAACGGGAGATACGCAATTTGCCTTCAAAAATGACATGTCCACTACCACATGCACACTGGCGTTTAAGGAGGTTGCCAGGTATTACATGCAAAATGGTGGTCAGGTTTATGCTTGCCTATTAGACGCATCAAAGGCATTTGACAGGATCAGGTTTGATCTTCTGTTTAAGATACTTATTACTAGAAAACTGCCAGCAGTCTTTATACGGCTACTGATGGATAGCTATGAAAGACAGAGAATACAGAGTGGTTGGCTTGGATATATGTCTGATTATTTTTCTGTTTCAAATGGTGTGAAGCAAGGGGGAGTTGCTTCCCCAGTTATGTTCACTCTTTACATGGATGTCCTTCTCTCACGACTGGAAGAAGCAGGTGTTGGATGCTTTGTTGGCCATCATTTTCTAGGAAGTTTGTGCTATGCTGATGACATTACGCTGCTGGCCCCGACAAGAACTGCTCTACAGAATATGATTACAACATGTGAAGGATTTGCCAGAGAGTATGATATCATATTTAATCCGAAGAAGACAAAATGTATATGTTTCAGCAAAAAGGAAGTACGTGACATACCCCTCTTAAGACTCAATGGGAATATTTTGAAATGGGAAACTTGTGTTGAACACCTAGGACATCATTTAATGTATAACCTAAATGAGTCGCATGAAGTCCAAATGAAGCAGAACTCTTTTGTTAAAAGTGTGAATTCTGTCATTGTTAACTGTGCAAAGGTACCAGGGATGCTGGCTAGCCACATTTACCCTGGTCAGTGTCAAGCTTTTTATGGTTGTCAAACTTGAGATTTATCAAGCCCACATGTGGAAACTTTTCATGTTACATGGAGGAAGGCAACCAGACGTGTGTTGGGACTGCGTAGTCAGACTAGATCTGCTATTCTCCCGCTTATGCTACGTGGACAAACGTTCATGGATTCAGTGTGCAGACGCATAGTTAAGCTCAAAAAGGCCGTGGAGATAGGCGCAAATGAGAGGCTAAAGTATGTCTGTGCACTTGACACAAGCTTGACGTCAAAGAACCTGTCTTTCATTCACCAAAAGTATGGCAATGATAATGATGTCAGGGCCATCAATGGGAGCTATGACTGTGAAATGTTTGACCGGGCAGGAATGCTGAATGAACTTATAGCATGTCGGGATGGCGTGGTGGATATTGGTGGTTTTTCAAGTGAAGAATTGAACTCTCTGATATATTTTGTTGCATGCCATAGACAATAATTAATCTAAAAACTGTTTGATATTTCTATTTTTTCATTTCTTTGTGAACTTATCTGTACCAAGCTGTACGAATAAAATAATAATAATAATAATAATAATAGACAGATAGAAGCAATGAGTTATTATCTTGGTCATATGGTCATGAGGTTGAAACAGAAAACCAAGGTCATATCCACAGATTCTTCAGGTGGGCTATTATCTCCTATCATCAAAGGAACTGGTGTAATGTGACTGAACACGTTTTAACAGTCTTAGACACGTTTTGCTGACTCTCACAAGGCGAGTTATGACTTAACCACAAAACATCCATTAAAACCACAAGTCATCTTCTGCATAATGCTAACTCAGAATTCAATTAGAACCAAGATATTACCACAAACTAGCAACATGTATCTTGCAGGGTAACATGGACTAACATCCATTATATGATCACAACCAAAAAGACGGTCATCTTCCATATAATACCAACTCACTAACAGAATTAATTACATCGAGACAGGCCTAATGAGGCCTATACCCATGAAGTCAGATCTATATATATTATATATAGTGCCTATAACTGTAAATCAAGAGTTCCACATGCTCCATAGTTATAGTAGTCAGGCCTATGGTAACACCCAGCCAGCCATCAGACCAATGAAAATGTGCAACAATCTATGAAATCCTACGTGCTCCCTAGCATGGCTTGATTACCAGACCTTGCTTAAAAATCATCATAAATCTCTTCCTGTGCACAAAACTGGACATTTTCAGGCCATAAAAGATTGCAGAACAAATAGAAGTGACAATTAAAATGCAAAGAGTGGGTCTTATAGCTGAGCTGGGTGATTTGAATGTCAACTGTGATTACACAGGTGGTACTCGAAACTAAGACATGAAAAGTTGAAAACTTCCTGCCACTGAGGTATTTTGAGAAACTTGTCGGAAGTCTAAATCAAATTAACTCAACTTGAGTTGAAACATAGCAAACAACAAACCAACGGACACTATAATTATAAATGGTTCATACGAACCTTTGAACTGAGAACTCAGAAGTATAGGAAAGGTGCAACAGGTGTTTGGCATAAAAGATCAAAAGCTACATTACTCCATTAAGGGGATATTGGGACAAACTTGATGTACTTTATATCGACCAATAATCGTTCACACATTGATGACAAGAGAATGACAGAAAATGGAGAAAACCATGGAAGCCATATATGAGTTAAGCATACCACATAGGCTTTATCTATGATTGTTAACGTTGTGCAACTGCTACTTACTGAGGTTGGAGTTGATTCCCTTGTGCTCGCTGACCTGCCCTCGGAGTGCTCGTAATTTCTTGAGTTTCAATTCCTGAGATTCCACTTTCTCTCGGAGTCTTCTTAAGCGGTCGTTTTCCGAAGCGATCTGCTGATGCCGTAATTCTTGTTGTTTCAAGAACTTGAGTCTCTGTTCCTTGGCGACCAACATCTGCTGTTGAGCTTCGATCTGTTGCTGTTGACGGGCTGCCATCTCCTGAAGCTCGGCCAGGGTCAGGTCCACCCCACTGGGCAACTGAAATGACAAGGACACGGATCGTAAGTAAAGTTGTTAAAAGCAAGTTAGGAGTCAATTGGAGAATAAAACTCAGGTCCAAGGAGAAGTTATGATTATTTCTATTATTCAGAAGTAGTTCTTTCCCTACTTGACTCAATTTTGTTTATAACAAAGGCCAAGAAAAAAGAACTAGACATCACATGCCTCAAAAAAATTTACCAGACCCAAATTAACAGTTTTCAAGAACCACAAATAATGTCAATGGCATCCAAATTATCATAGATACAACAGAACAGGAGCATTTCAGCAGCTAAGAAGTGACAAATACAGAACTTCTGCCAAGAAGTGACAAATACAGTCGTTCCTCATTGAGCTATTAGCAAGTTTACAAGAATGTTTCATTGAGCCCCTTTAAGATCTTCATTTTGCATTTATGACAACTATTTGCCTCATTCTCAGTCCCACAACTTGGTGCCTAGATAAGTCAGGAGTGCCAGTGTCCTTGATTCAATAACAACTCTCTTCAAGATTGAAGGAGAAACACATTCATTAAATGGCATTCCACGGGAGCATAAATCACATCAGCAACACCCTAACAGCAAAAAGATTTGAAAAAGTGACTTCTAGACTGCCGCAAAGCATTCGACAAAGCATTTGAAAAGATGTTTTTCAAAGCAGTCCCATCTCGAAGGTACATTTCGCTTTAAAATGGCTTCAAAATGGCTACAATGAGGCGAAGTGAGCACAGTAATTAATTAGCCTCAAATAACCAAGTATTCAAATGCAAATTGCCCAATTTATCAATGACTAAAAATTTGTAGCAGTGTAACAGCCACAATCCATAGCAAAGAGACAGCACACCTCCTGACAAGTTGCACTTCAATCTTCGTATGAATCATGCAAAATGTCGTTAGAACGTTAAAAAACACCGTCTTGAGCCGCTATGGTATTTTTGACCTGAGTGATAAATTGAAAACTCCAAATAACAAGACAATGAGCCTTGCCCCCGCTGCCCCCAGGCTACAGTAATTACCTATTGTATTACGAACAATGGTCTTCAGTGTACACACCAATATCCTTGCACTGACATGTTCATACAGCTACTGCAATACAATTCTTTAATAGCCACAACAGTATAATATACTTGTGTTCACCCCCATCTGACATTCTCAGTAAATAAACTTTTTTAACCGCTCTATAAAATATTCTCATACTCCGCTTGGCGTCCATACATATTACATGTCAAGACAGTTACAATATAATTCTCTTTTTTGAGAACTAGTTTTTTGGACCAGGTCACCATAACTGACATTACCATGTGAATGTCAGTTATTCCATGTTAGTGACATGGTGTTTTGTAAGACTTTAACATTCAAAACAGACTCACGCTTTTTATACGCTCATATAACACTAGAGTCACGTTTGAAATCTGTCAATAACATAAAAGCAGTAACAGTTTTTCTCGGCTAATAAGAACATTCCAGTCGTGGAATGTGAAGTGCATTAGCGAAGAAGCGCCATTCTACTAAAAGGCGACTTCAATGTCGCAAATGAATTGAAAGCAACAGAAAAGCACAGGTGCCCAACATACATCACCCAATCAAAATGTCTCTTTCAAATCCCATAAAGTCTCCTCTTTGCTTTGCTAAATGCTGATTTACTGTCTTCATATTGAACATCTGCACATTGTCCAAAGCTCTCTGGTTGTCAATAGAAAGTATGTCCAGAAGAAGTTTGTGCAATGTCCAAAGCTTTATCATAGTCCAAGCCAATAGCCAATACTCAGTAAAAGACTTTCCTAAGGTCTGCAAAATCAAATTTACTAAACGAACCTCAACATATGATCCAATGACAGACTACATTCATTCAATGTTTTGAGGAAATGAAGTGCACCGATAATTATCATCAGTGCAAGGTTACTTAGCAGATGTCACTTTGCACCTAAAATTGAAAAGCATACAAATTTCATTCTCCCTTTTTGTTTAGTAGCAATTTTCTATCAAAAATGTGAAAGTGATCTCACTGCTTGTCTGTTTGTAAAAAACTTATCAATCTGAATAAAACTTCATTTCTTACCTATCAAAAAGCTGATGTCAGAAAAAGGTACTTTCAGAAGTAGTTGTGGCAATATAAACAGTCTTTTCTATACATCTAAACCAATGAAGACTGTCAAAAGCTCCCTATTGATCAAGAAATCTTTCATTCCTTCTGAGTAACAACAGAATCCTTTGGCTGTCCCTCATGTGACCCTTCTCAAGTAAACACTCCACAGACACAACTGTTTATGTTCAATTTCCAATACTGGAATTAGTCTGTTATCTAAATACACCAACTACAAAATAAACCAAGCAGTGAACTTTGATCAGGAAATCCTGAAACATTAACAGTTCTCGTGATTTTTCCATAAACAATGCCAATTAGACATTGTACTTGATTAAACATTATCAGTAAAGTTCAATTCAAAACACTTCTTCAGAAGTAACTGAAGTTTTGCATCAACAATGAAAAAATCTTGCAAGTCACCAAGCATTGAAGTCGCCAATGATGTCATTCACAAAACGAAATAGCTCAAAACATTGGTGTCAGAAGCAGAGACCAACAATTTGCTGCTCAGAATTCAGTTAAACCAAACAGGTTTCTAGTTAAAGAACCACCAGTCAATGACAACAAAACTTTCCCAGACAAGATTTTCAGAAAATACAACCTTTTCAGGAAATGTTGCATAATGTTGGCAATGCATGCCATTTTTGTGACTCTTACCTGGGCAGCCTTTTGGTCTGATGGCTGCGATTTTGGCTTCCTGGTCACACAGACAAACATGGTACAAAATAATTAATATCCTCAATGAAGAATGCAGAAAATCCTCAATAATCACTTAATGTTGCATTTAGAAAGTGTCGAAATCCATGTTGGACCTTATACACAAAATGGCCTGGGGGTTAATCCATAGATTTGATGTAACAACAAATGTAGAGCCTTAGACCCATAGTCATGTACTATCAGCAGATCAGGTATGTTTATACACTTTAAATACTGTGTTATGTCCATTTGCACATATACACATATAGTACAATGTCTAGGTTTGGTAATATGCTGTAATTCATATCATGGTACATTAAGCTCTGTCCCACTCCCTGTCCAAATGTTACACACCACATTCTCAGTGGGCCACATGTAGAGCTTACATTTTACATTCCCATTACATTTCTTTGATTGATGAAACAGGTAATCACTTCACTTCATGTGACAATATCCACCTACACATACAAAATAGTTTGTACTTCACTTCTCATGTATGTTGTATCACAGTGTGCGAGTAATAGTATCACAAATGGTCTTACGAAAGCGACAAATATCCTTCAAGCAACATTTGAGAAACATTTGCATAACATCAGGTCATCTGTTTAACTTTGTGACAACATCCTTCAATCGAGACTGTATTGTATATATAATCACTATCCAAAATAGCTGTATTTTAGCGAATCTCTATAATTCAAGTTAAACGATACAAGCTCATACAGTCTGCAATGTAGCATCGCCATCCAAATAGTTGCATTTTAGGGATAGTCTGCAACATTCAAGTTTACCAGCATCCAATTCCGAACAACGCAATACTCTTACGTACTCCGAAACTGAGAAGCGAAACATCCAAGTTAAGTAACACATGAGTAATGCATAATTATTTCTGTGGTTTTTTTTGTGTCATTAAAGTCACATATAAATTCATATAGGAAGTAAAGAAGTACACATTGAACATGTCGAAGTATGATTCAAGTATCCATGACAGAGTCAGTGCCAATTCGAAATCAACAAAAACACCACAAGAAAGAGAGTGACTGAGATAGTCACGCTATTAACGAAAGAAATGTTACTCCTGTGAATGAAAAGTAACCTTCGGATGTCATCCCAACTTATACGACATGGCCAGGCCCTTGAGAGATCCATCTTGAATTGGCACTTGACTCTGGAGCACGTCAACTTTGCCAAACTTCTTTGTGTACATTCTCCTAGACAAGAGTTCTTCTGTATTTACATAATATTTTATCCAGAGGGTGTTTACTGCGAATCCATCACACAAAATGGTCCGCAGCTGCATTCGATCATTTTGATCATGCATACAATACTGGACCATAACATGCATCAAATAGAAAGAAACATTATGCAAATGAGCAAGTTTCATTTACATTCACCACAAATTTGCATAAAACATGTATAATGAATATTTTGGCATCCACTTCACAGAATTGAGAGGCTGAATAATTCTTGCAAAATTAAAGGTATAGTTGCAGAATTCCATGACAGAAAGCACGTCAATTTTTCAAGGGATATTTTCACTTTTGTATTCCAAATTATATTGTCCATATTAAATATCCTGAATCATCAATGAACTCTCGCCCCAAGAGCTTTTAAATACTGACTAAAGAGTACAATACAATATAAATGTAATGCACTTTCATAAAAAAAAAAATTCACCAATTAAAGAAAGGTTAAACAAACTATCCTCAAAATGCTCAATGAATCAGAAAGTACAAAATATCATATCCACAGCACACGGCAAGCTAACAAACAATGCCATCATGAATTTACAGTTGATTCATCTGACACCATGAGGACACTGTGGGGTTAAAGTGACATGCAGTGTCCAATTAATCAACATGTGGATGTGTGATCATTGTGATCAGGTAGACAATGGCTTGTAGTCGCAGGCCATCCCCAAAATAGTGAGAATACTCGACTCAAGTGAGATTTGAGCAGTACAAGTACATCTCATCTATACATCCATCTAATATAATTGAATTCAATTCAAGTTTCAATTGAAACTTTCAATCAAAGCTTTAACACTAATCCCAGTGACATCATCCTACATGTAATCATAGCTTTCAAACTCGTAAGTTTCAATAAGAAACTGAAAATGTGCGACTAAACAAAATTTGGATGATCACAGATAATCACAACAAGTATGTGAGTGTACTTCAACTTTAACAAGTAGAATAAAACTGTCTTGAAAAGTTTACAACATAGTAAAACACTCAATGTGGACGCTTCTTAATCAATTTTCCAAAAATTTCAAAGGCCTGTTTGCGGATTTCACAAGAGAGCCAGATACATGAGATACCTCTCTGCTGGCCTGACTGCTTGTTGGTTCACAACATATCTATAACTATTGAGGTATTTAACACATACCTTCTCAATATTGTGGCATTAAGACTTTGCTGGGGTCCTCACTAATGTACCCTGATTTTGGAACTGATCTGGAGACCATTTTGATCTGATCAGGTCACCACCTTTAAATTTCAAGGTCACCACAAGGTGTCGCTGGTCAGTTATTATCAAAATTCATGCTGACTTCAACTTGAGGACATTACTGAATTTATTCTGCCTAAATGGATCCATTGTTGATTTAAGAGATGTGTAAATATGCATAGCCACATTCTAAACATATATACCAACACACAAGACCTGTTTACTGGTCAACTCAAAAGTCTACTCAAATATTGTATAATTGATCTGTGGTCAGCATCACACAAAGATGACCTTAAATTTGAGCTGAAGTCACAACACAACACTGTCAGCAGTGCCCTCTATTGTAATACTGAGATACCACTCACAAAGGACCTCTCAGTCTGGAGATTCAGCCAAACAAAAGGTCCTCAGGGCGTGGATCAGGGCAATGACCTTCACTTTCCGGAATGATTTGACTTCTGCGAAAATCTACCAATGACAAATATTGAGTTTTTTCCAATGAAAACATTGAAGATAAACGAAAATATATATTTCAAACATAATAAGGCCTATCCCTTGTTCTTTTCACTGTGTCATACCTCCTCTACTTCAATATGGAACTGTAAGCAACAATTTGTAAAGATTATACAAATAAAAAAGCAATTGTTAATTCCCATTGTTTTTACAGGACACCCAAAAAGCTCCAGACTCTGTGGGGTAGCAAATACCATTGAAAGTCTTGCAAGTTTCTGGGAATCTGAGTTGTGACCACACATTTAAAAGACACATTAAGGCTTTAATGGTGTTGCTTCGAAAATGTGACACACTCAAGTGATCACTTAGAATCTAAATAGCCATGATGACCAGAAAATCTGATTATGCAGAATCAATGACCAAAAACCACAACTATGTCTTAAGCCCTTTTAGTGTCTAGAAGACATTAGCAATAACCACAAGTCCGCAACTATTTCAAATGCTTTATGCAAGTCTCAGAAATCAATTTTGACGAGACGAAAGTCAGGTTGCAACATTCAAAATAATATCATTTACAGGAAACCACAATTTCAAATGCAGAACTGTAGACAATATCAGAACAAAAGTTTCTAAAGTGAACAGCAGCAGAAATTCCCCCTCATTTGGGGGGCACTCCACAGTGGACTACCTTGCACTCAAAAGTTTGGAAAAATAAATAAAATTTTTATGCGGTATCTACCAGGGGTTTTTGGTGGAGTGATTGGTGCAGGGCTTTGTAAGTTTTACCATACAGCTATAAGGGGTTTTACCCCGGAGGCCAAACCCCCCACACCATATTGGCCGACACTATGAAGCACAGGGAGGAAGCTGCATTCTTGTGGGGTTCAAAGAGATGTCAAAAGGGTAAAATGTCTTCAGCATTAAAGGGCAATTGACACCCCACAATTTAACCCCTTCAAAGGTTGGCTGATCATGGGGGAATTACCACCCGTGTGCCAGACTGATCTATTAGGCCAAAAGTCAAATAATTCTCCTCTAAAAGACTCTATTTTCTTCTGTATTTTATTTTTATGTAGACTCTAAAGAGGCCTCAGTTTACCTAGTGGAGGGGTGGCACCCACCTACCGCAGAACACAGGATATACCCATCAGAAATGCCCAAGCCAGACTCATATTCAACAGGGGTTTTTGTAATGTGCTATTCATTGTATGCAATACTATCATGGATTAAAATCACCACTTAGGCACTTACAACAGTTTCCTGTATTAAATATTTAAATTGAATATTGAAATCGCCCACAACTACAACATGGTGCTTGGCGGTTATCATTCAAATTCACTGGGTAAACAATCACACATCAACAAATTAAATATAGAGCCCTAGACCAATAATTAAATCTTATCAAACATTGAATTATCTCATTCAAAGGGAAGACGTGCTTATCTATTAGACACCTCTGTTGGCAAAGGGTTAACCTTCTGAAGTTTGACATGCCTTATCATTAATTATGCTAATTAATGCACCTAATGAAATTCCCACAGTGGTGTACAATGTACAGGTATGACTGGTAGCATTCATGCTCATTGCTCATCTGTATAATTTACTAATTAAAATATTTGCAGTGAGGTGTAAATTCCAGGAAGCTTCCTTAAAATAAGTGAAATACAAATATCCTATTCTTCGGATTTCTTCCTATTTATAATCTTACATATTTATGACATGACCTCAAGTCAAAACTTTCCCTTCTCCTCCTCTGCATGTAAAAGGTTACAATGT
This sequence comes from Platynereis dumerilii, assembly GCA_026936325.1. NCBI lineage: Eukaryota > Metazoa > Annelida > Polychaeta > Phyllodocida > Nereididae > Platynereis > Platynereis dumerilii. Next base: position 26,082,181 of record JAPTHN010000011.1, read on the forward strand.
CACATATTCCAGTAAGGGTAAAATTGTCTAAAAATTTGGGGTGTGATGACTGAAATGATGTCATCACTGACATAAGCAGAATAAACTTTGATCAAATGATGACACATGCCTTATGCAAATGGTAAAGGACTAACAGAGACTAATAATATCAAACACTACAGGTTTGCATATTATATCACTGGTCAAACTACATTATTATTGCACAAGTTTACCAAAATATCTTCGGAAGTCACAATCAAAATAAAGTGAAAATGGTTACAAAATCAACTATTTTGAAGTAAAGATAGCATATCTGAGGCACAAATAGAATTCAGTCAAATACAATATGTTTGAATCAACATTTTAGTAATTTAACAGAAGCTGAGAAGTGTACTTCAGCAGAACAATAAAACTTGCACATCTATAGCATCCAGTAATTTGCTCATCTCAGTGTAATATATCAAAGAGCTATATCAACATGAAACTATTTGCATTCTTCTCTTATCACATACCTTATACATGTACATCTTCCTATCTGTGATAGCAGCTATCTCCATAAAACTATGTCCACTATGTTGAGAGTAGCATGGTATCAACAGTGCAGAAAAAGAGAATGGTATATTCCTCTGCAGGTACAGGCTATACCCTCATTTATATGATCCAGTTTACACATGAATCATGATCCAATTAGCCCTAATTCAATCACTTTAGAAGCCCAATTCAATTGCTGAATGAAGTTCAAACATTCACAAGTGTGCAAGTGAAGTCCCTAACTGCAATTGAGCCCTCTGGTGTTATGATCCAATTAATTCTAACAGCTTTCAACAACAGTTATAAAAGGCATCAAAGCAACACATTCCAAAGTGGCAAGACTGCCTAATTGCAATCAACTAAGCATTAGGCATGCTTCACAGACTTCAAATAAAAGTTCAATATATTGCAGAAAACATACCATTTGGAAATCAGCAATGGGAGAAGTCAATGATCAAATGTTTTCAGTTCTGCTGATGTTCAAATGCAATAATTATGCATTTATCAGACTTTGCACCTTCACAGAAGGTATCATAAATGCACCATTGAAATTGGACACATAATCTTCAATGATACCAAGATTTTTTTCCATGAAAGTCATTTTAACCATTCTGAATGTGAAACTCAGTAGGGCTCATGAATCTATTGATTTCACTGGTCACACATCATCAATACACAAATCAGACCCTTGTACATTGTATTGATGTATCAGTGTATTGCTGAATTTCTTGATCTCAAATGTAGTTATTGCATTAAACCATTAGCACAAACTTCAAGTAACTTTGCAGTAACTTCTAATCTACTGTACTACACTGCACTGCATGTATACATTTAACTTGAGTTGACTTGACATGAACACTGTATACAAACTTGAATGACCCACATGGCTTGTTGGTATCAATGTTACTGAATGAACATTCACTCAGCATGAATCCACAAGTTTGGCAAAGCATAAGTATAACCCTGGATGATAAAGCCACTATATTATGTGTTGTACTGTATGGCTAGATGCAGATTTATGACATACCTTCATTTTGGCACTTTAGAAGCAATCAGTCAATCACAATCCAATCATAACATCCTTGAGACGGTCCCTTTAACTCCTCTCCACTCCCTCTACTGAACTCCACTGACAGGAGAGCGTCTAGTCTACAACGCGGAACCCCCACTATGACGTCACAAACGGGGAAATACCCCCAAGCCCAGGCATGGAAGGCAAGCTCCAGTTGGCTTCCAGTTGTTGTGCTGTTCAACCTGTCATGCCTGTGATTTCAACTGTATCATGTATTTACAGTATATCATGGTTGGAGCTCGTGTTTGGAATTTAACTTCATAGTAATGCTATTTTGTAACTGCTCCAAACAGACTGACAGCTATTGCACACTTCTTTGCAAAGGCCCTTTTACAGATTTTAATCCAGGAAAAAATCTAATCCTTGATTAAGTTGCTCTCAGGATGATACAATGATGTGGGCAGTGGGCACATATAGAGACTCTTCATAGAGTTCTGAGAGTTGATTGTTTTATCATTTGTTTTTTTGTAAGAAAGCATGTCATTGAGCTTTCAGCTGTAAGTAATTGATAGCCTCAATTTTATCAATTATTTGGGAATGCAACTAAAAGGGAAAATCACCTCAAAATAAACACTCTCAGCTACTCTCCACAACTGAAAAGCCTAGAGCTAAATATTTTCAATTGAGGCACTTATAACGATCCTAATTTTGTTGTACAAACATCCACAGTTACCTGGGGCAAGGCTGGTCATTATACAGCTCATGAGGCCTTGATCACATTCCACCCTTTCAGTGCTAGAATCAGGGGACCTTCATTTGAGGGAGTTTATCCACTCAACTAGAAATACAATTGACCCCACATGACACATGAGTGAATCAATGGTCTCCAGGGTGCCAACCTGTAATGCTATGGACTCCACAAGTAAGGACTGGAAGTCCCCCAGGGTCTACCTGTAGCCCTTACCTAATACCTGTAGGGCTTCTCAGGTGTAATTGTGAATAACTGCAGAAAGTAAACTATCTACCTATTACCCTAACCTTCCAAACAATCAAAAACATTTTTCAGCTTATTAAAGGGACAAGAGATTCTTTGTCCAGCACAAAAAAACCCATACAATTGAGGATGGATGGATGGAAGGATGATTGGGGCTTTACGTCATGTATTTATGCACTTGGTAGGCTAATTAGGATAGGAGGAGGAAACGGCAATGAGGCGAAGGATGATTGAAACAGCCGTCCAACATAGGCCAAGGTGACCCGGCAAGAGCTGGATTCGAACCCTGGACACAGTGATTGGCAGTCCAGCACGCTACCACTACACCAACCCTCCCCCCATAAAATTCAGGAAAAGAGGCAAACAATTACAATTTGAGGCAATGATAAACTAAATATCATTGAATGGTTTCTGAAATGTCATGCATGGTATGAAATCTGGATTATCTGGATCACAAAATTCAAGCAAATCAATAGTGCAACATCCCAAAAGGTCCACCCGCAGTACACCGAAGGTCCGAGAGGAAAGTATAACTTTTAGTAATTTACAGGAAATGGTAAAATTTATTCGGGTAGAAATTGAAGGCATTGTACAATCTCCAAAGTTTTTCTGCCTTTAAGAACTTTCAAATGAATGTTCCTCAAATAACAACCAAAAGCTTGACATCCTGAAAATATCACTTGCAAAGCTGAACAGCAAAGCCATCATTCACACTACAGGCAGTCCCAAATTGCTTCAAATACTCTCAATTAAAATGTGGACAAGACATTTCCTAAATACAACCAAATTACATAATTCATAGAAAGAATTCTGAAATTCTAGCCTCGTGTTATATATATTGCTATGGTGCTCAATCAGAGTGTAAAGCTACTGAAGGAATATTTTGAGAATTTGAGAAGCCTCAGAGAACACTCAGGACAAGTGAACAGGTAAACAAACAAATGGAGCTCACGCGAGTTCTCACGTGACGAGATATCAATGCTTCCATAGCAACGTTTTTCACAAAGAGGGCATTTGTGTTGTTTGGGCAAAAATAAGTGAATAAGAAGCCTGGAGCAGACAGGGTTTTTTATTGCCCACGCGTCTTTCGCAAGAAATAAGAAGCAGAAAACAGAAAATATTCACAATTCGGATATAATGTCCCGAACAAAAGAGAAAGATAGTGGAAAATGAGCCAGAGTGAGCATGGCATAAAAAGAATAATTCACACAAAATCAAAATTGAATAGAAAAACCATTTAGATGTCAACCGTAAATTATGCCTGATGCCACCGGCTTATGCTTTATTCTTGGTATTATAAAGAAAAGAAGAAATATTAAGTGAAAAAGTGTGAAATATTATCACTGCTGACAAAAAGCATGGGAAAGGAGCCCAGCATACATTTTTGTTTTGTTTTTTCAAGTCTTGCATTTCTTGGGCCATAAAAGCCCACAAGAGACATAAAAGAGATCTGACTTCTGAGGAACATTCTTATAATGCTCTCAAAACGTCATCACTTCAGTACTTTGACATGATCCCATGTAATTCTATATCATGCTGTTGACTCTAGTCTGGGACTAGTTTCACTGGGAACTATGCATTTCAAGAGGTACATGGTCTGCATTAAACATCACCATGATGTAATATTATGTCAGACTACAGCAAATGAAAAACTCATTTATCTGAAAGAAGTTAAAAGCAAAAAGGAAGCACTCTTTAGAGTGCACAGTCCCACCAAGCTATGCAAGCGCCCCTTTTGGCATATCTTGGACTAGGAGACAGTTTCTACAACTATCTGCAATTCTGCATTGTGTATCAGCCAAAAATGATGTATCCACTGTCTGGATCTTAATACAATTGATTAGAATCACCTCTTCCTTGTGGTAACTGCCAAACTTTCAGCAAATTTCTGGGCAACCAGTTCACTAGTTTTGCTCAAGTCTGTGAACAAACAGACAGAAGGACAGACAGAATGTCACACATGAATGCATAAACCCCATTGCCAGGACAGTCTAATCAGAATCGACACGTTGGCATAAACTTAGCTGGGCTAATAACAAGGTGCAGTCTGGTGCATTGTGAATTGAATAATAAATGCAAGACCACTGCTAACTGCACCTGTGTGATTGTTGGGCGTGAGTAAATAAGTGAAGGGACTTAGGCTTTGTCAAAGTTGAACAAATGTTTAGAGGTTAAGACAGCAGTAGAGTGATGGCACGATCCCACTTGGTTGGACAACCTTCATGTGATCCATCTCAGTCAGCACTTCAATGAATGGACAAAGTTGGACATGCAACTTTAGAACTGAAGCCTGCTTATAACAATAGCTTTGGTTCCTGCAAGAAGACTTATAGACCTCTCAACTCTGCTCTTGCATACTCTCATAGTCAGTCCCCTATGCTTGTGGGACAATGTGCTAGGACCCTCTCAGACACAATGACAGGTCAGAGCTCCCGGACAGACACACAAACAAAAGATATGTCCAGGAATACCCCACCAAGATCCGGCTACCCTGAACACACACACCCCTCTGTCAAATCAGACTCAAATGACTCAGGTTGCATGGTCAAGAGATGGTCAGTCATGCAGGTTGCCATATCATGGAAGATCATAGACAGATCATAGACCTATCATAGACCTATCATGGGCAGATCATAGAGGCAGATCACAGCAGATCATGGAAAGATCATGGAAGATCACAGAGTCAGTCAGTGGTCAGTAGTGTCCATTACAGCTCATCAAACAGCCCCAAACAAAGCTACCACCCACCAAAATTCCTCAAGACTACAAGTCACGTATTGAAGTATATACTTTGTAATGGGTAATTCCTGACTCTACCTTTCAACAACCTCATACCATAAAGCATTACTGTCAAATGTGTCCATGCTGGGAAAATGACCACAAGCAAAAATTCCAAGCATGAGAAAAAGATCTTGCCCTTCAATTTTGGAATTACCAAGCAAGTTTTAAGTTCAGTATACCCTTGAAGACGTTGAAGTAACTTGCACATAGTAGCTTCATGGTATACCGGTATACCTTACAACCATATCACACCACAAATATTTCTCGAAAATCTACCGAAGGTTACACAACAATGTTTTAACAACTTGTCATGCAGTTGCATACTGTTGAAGCAAAATGCAATACAATCCGAATGCGATATAATACCACAATTCTTATGACACTAGACTTCCCGACAAGAAACCTTTCGGCAAGACACAACCCCTTTAATATTTATCCTTCTATGTCACACGGTAAAATGGCTTATTGAAAGATCACACCCTAACAAGAGACCATTCCTTATATTAGCTTCCTTGACTGCAGTGAGTGAGTGAGTGAGTTTGTGTTTTACACTCCACGACAGCAAAAGGGATATGTACTATTTGCCAGATTGTGGTCTCCTTATGAAGAATTTGCCAGCAAGCCAACCATGTTCTAAAGTCACAAGCCTGGATCTTGCATTTAATATTATTCTCAATGTCCAAAGTCACAATTCTTGAAAACTCACCACATCCCACATGTATATTTCCAGCTGCAGATTGATGAACTGCAGTGTCTTCAATTCCTCGTCAGATGGCGCCTCGTGTACTTCCTGCAGGAAGTCATCAATGCACCCATAAGGAGAACCAGTCAAGTCTGCAGGAATGTGCCTGTACAGCTCCACAGTGGAGTCTAACTTGTAATGTTTGGCCATTTTTAGAGGGTAGAGGTCAATCCTTGTGTAACCAATCACAAGCAATTAAAAGTAAATGACTAGTAGTGTCCAGTTTCCATAACAAATTGCAGGTAATTGGGTGGCGAGTCAATCCGAATCAGTTCCCCTTGCACCAAACCGAATCGGTTCCCCTTTCACCAATACTGTGTATCCATTACAATGCAGACACGACTCCCCATACTCCAGAGTTAGTAATACTCCATTGTAGTAATTTGTAACACATCATTGTTAGTCACTTCAAAGAACACAAATTGCACAAGAAAATTGAATTTCCAGTCACAACAATCATTGCAGTAATGAATTGGACAGTTAGATCAGCACTGAATTTCGAAATTAAAATTGTGCATGGGTCCATAAAGTGTGTCACCTGGATTCAAATATCAGACATTTGAAGAAACATTTTTGTCCTCTTTCGGCTGAACCTCTTTTAGTTTCTTTTTCTCTTTTTCGTTTATGGATCAAGTTTCATTTAGTTGACAATCAACTTTTGCTTCAAGCCATGGTTGTGCCTATCAGGTCTTGTAGATGTTGGCAGAACGTTTCAAAATAGTACAAGGGGAAAGGGGTCACATTATCATGGATCCTACAGTTCATTAAATTCAACTCAAGATTTTCAATGAACTTATATAATATTATTCAGGTTTGTCCAAAGCACAAGCATAAAATGCTGTTACTTAAATAGGTCTATTCTGCAATATATGTGTCATAAAAGTTTAAATAATTTGGTATTTCTAAGTGTAATGTTTGCAACTCGAAGATCAAATAAGAAGCTCCTTGAAAAAAGTTGAATAGATCCAAATTGGGGGTAAACAGGAAACTTCCCAATTTCCCACTTGTTGCTTTATCAATTAGCTGTTTGCATGATATTTCCTGTATTTATTTTCCTGCACGAGATTTCAACAATCTTCAAACAGCAAAGGTCAATTGACAGACCTGAAGATCATGGAAAACATGTTGTACAGCTAATGGCAAGAGAGCTGCAACAAAATTCCCTCTGACAGAAGTAGAGAATATCATAAAACTAGATCTATAATGTTACACATGTATCTTACTTATTGATGCAGAGACACTATTGGACATTGGGACAGGTGTCTTAAGCATAAAGATGCAATTTGTAGTTACAGACAAGAGTGCCTCAGCCCTCCGGCAACCACACAAAATGCAGGTGGATCTTCACTTGATCTGTGTAAAAGATGCTGCATGAAAACATCCCTTGTAATATGAGGTTATATCATGGGTGGGGGCAGTATATCCCTAGTATAGTCACCCAAGACCCAGTATATCCCGAGACCCGAAGGGTCGAGGGATATACTGGGTCGAGGGTGACTATACAGGGATATACTGCCCCCCACCCATGATGTAACCTCTTTATCCCATGTCTTTTTTTTTTAAATACCTTTTTTTTATTCATGTAAAACAGTTTGAAGCACTTAATGTGAATGCAGTTGTGCTACAAAAAAAATCAATAATCCTTAATTGGCAGTACTTAATTGCCTTAAATCATAACAATAAAAAAATATGCTGGTTTGTTATGTTAATAAACATGGTATACAGAGGGTCATGTACAACGTCTTTTTGTTGATTGTGGTATGCAAATGAGGCAATGCAGTTTTCTGATTAGTCAGTTTCAGTATATCCCTGCCATCTAATGAATAAATTAGTATATCCCTCTAAGCTAATTTATTGAAGAGTTCTGATTGGGTGTACTGATATTTGTCCCTCTCAACACTCACTTATTTCCCTCTCTGATTTGGTATTTACCTGGGAAAAACACTGTATCAGGGACAAAAGTTTGCTAGACATGGGATAATATGCCTTATAGGATCATGCAGTTGTGCATTGAAGTCACCACTTATTACGACTGCAGTTTATTATGTATCACGAATTTGTAACCACATTGTCAAATGGCAAATACTTCAATATTAGTCACATACATTTTTCAGCACACATAATGACTACATGTATATCATATCCATGCTATAGCATTACATCCAACCTTGTGCATTGACCTTGCAACATGGCATCCTTTTAACTCCATTATGCATTTTGTATTCCACTTGACAGCAATTAACATGGCTCTGTCAAGGTTGAACACTAGAGTATAATACAGCCTTGTGACCATTTGAAAATATATTTTTTAGATAAAAACTACATAATCCAAATTCCTGTCAAAATGTAAAGGTTTTTGTAAAACTGTAATAGTATGACAGATTTGCCCTTGTAATTTTCAGTTATAAATGATTATAGTTTTTGTTGGTGAATAATCCAAATTCCTAATAAATTTCAAGGTTTCAGGATAAACATCAGTTGCATCTGACTTGTCCTCTGAATCTCAGTTAAAAAGCATATCACTGTGCCAGAAAATGCACAAATGCAGGTTTGAACACCGAATGAGAAATCTAGAAGTCAATCTTAAGAGCACGGCTTACACTATAGTTTACACCTTCAACAATACTGTTAGTCAGAATGAGTTAGCTGGAAAAGCATCAAAATGCATCTGGGTCTCCAGACTGAATGGGTGTTCACTGACTTCACAGATGAAAGCACAAGTGGAGTAACGTGATATTGGATCATGTTAATCCATGAATGTATTAATCCACCTCATTAGCATGCAATGAGGTCAAGATTAGCATAACGTCCTCACGTAGTGCCATGTGACCAATCAATGAGTAACAGGTACACAATTTACATCCCAGAAGAGGCTGGCGAATCACAGTCTCTCTCCAATGTTCTGAATTTCTGAATGAGAACAAGTATTCTGAGCTATGACATAACTATTTGACTGTCTATTCAATGGACTACATGATACTCATCCAAATCTTACAAGAAAAATATTCAGTAAGCCTCGATCTCCATACAAGGCAGACTGGTATTCAGCCATATTTGATAAATATCTCCAACTATGTTGCATCCACACATTAGTAAAACATTTAGTCCATTGTGTTATTTGTGACTTAACAGTGTCACTGGGAGTGCCAACTTCCAAGTTCCATGTCCTAAGTCTGGTGTAAGTCTAGTGTAACTTAGTCATTTGGACCACTGCCTGTTTACAAAGCATCTTTTTATGGTCTGAAAATTCATCATTCACTAAAATAGCAGAAATGTACAGCAGTGAATCCATGCCAGACTTCTTGTATAGTGCCACTTTTTTGCTCCTCTGCAGTGACTATGATAATATGCATGTCATGGTACCATCCGCATGGAAATCCACGAATTGTACAATTCTTCTAAAAGTTCAGGATTTCAGTATCAGTGTATGTAAACCAACAAGTGCCAGGCAATGCACTACATGTAAATATTAATTCAAACTGTTTGTAATGATTCCAGTGTATCCAATTGGCAGGAAACTTGTGTCATATATCTTATCACAACTGAAGATCCCGCCATAATAACTGTACTGACTTATCACTCAAGAGCATGTCCAACTGCAATGTACAACTACTGTGAGTCGGTGCAAGATTCATTCATGAATCGGCATAAAGAACCATCGGCAGGTATCCACAGAATCATCTTAGAATAATATCTCATCATTTCCTTGCGTCATCGGCTAGCATGATATCCAGTAATTCCAGTTCCAAAGTAATGCGAACACCTCTACAATCATCATCCATAATCATTACATTTTGACTTCCAGCAAGAAATATAAGAATCCAAACAACCCCGTCAGAAGCACTACTAGAATCTACAAATGAAATATTTGAGTTTTTATCTTCAAATGTAGTGCCTGATGTCTGGCAATTTTTCCTGTTTGAATTTTTTTCATGGCAGATAACCGCCATTTATGTAAAGTATGTAAACACAAGTCCTAAATATAGAAATACACTCCACATTGCATATCTCAGTTGACTCTTAGCACTAAACTAAATATATGTTCAGTCTCCATACATCACCTTAGTATACATAGGGTGCTTCACATAGCTAAACTGTAAGTAAAGTATAAGCTAAAATGTAAGCAGATTATGCATTACAGGGTCAAAGGCCAAAATGACTTCTTTTCATATTTGCATAATTCGTGCTACTGTGGTGACAATTTTTAGCAAGATTAGATTTATTATTTTTTTTAAACAAGAAGTCTAGAGGCTGCAGCTGACTGAATCTAAGCCAAGAGCCACATATTGTTTGTTTTCAAATGAACAAGTTCTCAAGTTACAGCCAAGACCTGAGCTTCACTACATAACCCTCCAGCTGAGTGAATCGGACCGTGCCTCCTAAATACAGCCTACCACTGCCCATAGCATTTTTCAATGATTTTCCCAAAGAATTCCCTCCACTGCATCCAAAAATTTGAATTTCTACAACTGCAAGGGGCCACATTATGAGCCCCTGTCACGAATCTATGGAATTCAAGTTTTACAATAGTAATGTCAAAGACTCAAATTTGCAAGCAATTGGACATCACCTTATGTAATGACTCACAACATGACAACATGAAGTTACTATGAGGTTGAAATGAAGAAATTCACATCAGCTGAATCACATGCCCTGTTAGAGTCAACATTCACATCAATATGAACAAAACCAAAACATTGTTCGTCATGAGCCTTTAGATATCTGCTTAGTCTGGAGTCTGGATAGTGCAGCTCTCTTAGCCAAGTTCTTGGTCTGATGAGAGTTGGGAAGTGGGAACATGAAGTTACTATCAGGTTGCAATCATGAAATTCACATCAGCTGAATCACATGCCTTAGAAGAGTCAACATTCACATCAATATGAACAAAACCATGTTTCATCATGACTCTTGAGATATCTGCTTAGTCTGGACAGTGCAGCTCTCTTAGCCAAGTTCTTGCCTTATGTGATGATAGAGAGTTGGGAGTCCACAACATGCAATGCATTAACCCCATGTGTGGGTCCTTTTCCCAGCATAGACACTGATACAAGGTACTGCTCCATGTCTCACTTTCTCACATGATGTCATTTTTGTGGGAGACCTCAACACCACCCCAAGAGGTAGACCAACCAGTGTTTAACTTGTCAACCAAACGGACATTTAAGATTCATGTAAGATTCATATAATTACATAGCATCCTTCAGATGCACCAGCTTGTGGCGTCTAGATGCCAGCTACCATGCAAGCATCAACCACAGGTGTACTATACAGGTGTACAACATCAAATTATTATGGTAACACCTGTAATCAGACAAATTTCACTTTTGAAAACAAACCAAGATTGATGAGTGTTTACTCTGTACCTCAGAAGCATGCCACAGCAAGTGATACATGGAGCTAAAATGTAGTTCAAATTTCACAAACGAAGAAATAAATCTAAACAATTTTTTCAACTCCAGAAATTGACATGTATTTGTTCCAGGATACACATGGCAGAATATGCATTTTAAAACATTACTTGAGTTGGTCAAGTAAGAAAACTGTGAAAGACAACTTTTCCTAAAAAAACTTGGAGAAATATGATTTTCAGCAGGATTACAATAGCTTGAACTAAAATATTCAAGTGCATATGGCTATATTTCAAATGCAAATTGCACCAAAAAGCAGGAAGCTGTCAAAAGTGAACCAATCAACACCAGCCTCATTATGGAGAGCCAGAGGCACAGGGCTGACAAGCAACAACTTGGTGGAGCAAAAATGTTGAAGAGCCATCACATGCTTCAGTGACTACCAGCTTGAAGGATACCCTTCTCAGAGCCACAGCAAACATTTTTGTACACTGTTGAAATCATGCATATTTCAGTATTTGTTTTTCCAGGTAATATCATTGTATTTTTGACAAGATAATTTGCAAATCAAATTAAAAAATAGTCTTGGACTGTTGGACAATGTGTGTTTTTACAGCCTATTTTTCTTTTATCAGCAAGATGTTGTGTCCATAAATATATCATGTTCATTTCAATTTAAGTAGATTCAGGCTGAGGTTTACGTCTCATATTTGTACATCGTGCATTCTAACAACAGATTCTCTTCGTCTCAAACCTTTTATACAGGAAACCTTATTTTGGACATCGACTGGACTGTAACTGAAACTTTACATTTCGAAATGTATGACAAAAGACATGTAAAGCGATCCAAAGGGACATTTATAGTTTACACCACAAGGAAAAGTCCCAACCCAAAACAAACTTTGGTGCCTCAGCCTTTGGGGCAAAAAGACATTTCTCAAAAAGATAATTTTTCATTTTTAACAACCTGTTTTCTCTTGTATTATATCAACAGGAAAGAATGTTAGTATTTGTGACACCATAATTGCAGTAATAGCTACAATATACTCATAATTGACCGACTGTGGTTTCCCCAATTTCAACTTGGGAAAGTTGGAAATGCAACCCACAATTCAAGAACCATTTATAAACAAGACATGGAATTTAAGATATTCTGACAAAAAAAAGTCATAGTTCAAAAAGAAACATATAACATGTAATGGAGAAGACTTATGAAAGTTTTATTCAAGATTACTACTGAAATATATAAACAACTCCTCAATTACACGAAATCTTCTCCTCTTGAAAAGGTAGAAATCATTTAATACTCATGAGAGAGGCAACCAGAAGCACTGCTCACAGCCCTACCAAGAAACTTTCAAGAAAGCCCACATATTCCTGTCCACTAAATAAGCTGAAATAACCGTTTATCTTTGAATACACAGCCTGTTTTCCATCCTATGTAGTTACCACCCACCTCCATATTGTCTACTTGACTTCCCTGATATATCTCATGTCCTCAGCTGAGAGTTCAGATGACCATTTTTTCTAACTCTTTATCCACACATGAAGCCACACAATGCAAGGTTGACAGACTGTTAGGGAAGCATTGACCCACAGAAAAGCAGGGCTGACCTTGTCCACCCAAGGGCCCTGTGTGGTCATCCTGTTAGTTTAAGACTGACCAATGTGTGACTATAGACCTAGAACTGACCGTTGTCCACTTAGAAACTTCTTTCATGCTTCTTCTTGCACCCTCCTGGAGCCTTCGACACTGTTGACTTTCTTTTCTTTTTGGCTACAGCTTAAAGAAACCTGAGACGACTCTTTCTCAGGTGCAAAATTTGAATTTCAAGGTGTACTCGACCCTCAAATCAGGTCCACAATCAGGTCAGCCATAATAACACTCCTTCTATTCCTCTCATATTTCTCTCTTAGAAATCATCTGCATAAATCATAAGCAACATTGTCGAATGCTCCAATAAATCTATGAATGTTGCTATTAAACAGTTTGACCCCATCCAGGTCATCTTTAATGACCTGTGTATTCATACAAGTCCTGATTCATTTGCCCATTATGTACAACATGCTACATGTAACATTCATGTTGGTGCAAAAGCATGACTGACAGGCACTAGTTGCATGTGGATGCATGCTGAGCCATTCACCATTATAACAATTTGGGGAAACCAAAAAATACCACGTTGCATGTAAACATTGTACTGGCTGGGGTCAATAAATTGCCAGAAATTACATGTGTCAACCAAGGAGGGTAACTCTGATACATTTGTGACGAGGGTAACGAGGAGAGGGTGAAAAAGAGAAAAGTTGATTGGAGGGGTGTTCTCCTGAGGTCAAAGGGCAGCAGATAAGGTCTGTGGTCTTCCCAAGACAAGACATTGCACAATCTGCACTGCTTCCAAGGCATTGCTGCAATCATTGCAACACCACTGACTTGCATGGGAGACAGATTTTACCCAAGATCTCTGTAAAATACTGTCATCTGTGAGCATTGAAGTCACCCATGAAAACAATAACTTTTTTTTACACCAGTACACTGAAACAACTGAAATCAGTTGATTGCCAGACTAATCAGCATTTATAATTTATGCAAATAATTGAAATGCTTGATATATACAATCATTACAATGAGTGCACAGAGGCTGAGAACTCAAATCCACTTGATACAAGACATTCTACAACAGCATATAACCATAAACTGCCAACAAAAATACAAAAGAAGAACTATTTCAGTATTATTGCTTGGGGCAAAACATGTCTTGAGAAATCGTAGAAATTCCTCAAATTCTCTGGTTATTTCAACAAAGCACATACCAATGATACCATAGCATTACCAGAGGTTTTTATATATTTCTTATATTCACAGACAACATGCTGCAACAATATATCAGTGAACACAATCACTGTAACATGTGCAATCATGCCAACGAGCAATTGCCCATTTTGCATTTTTGTTTTTCTTTTTCTTGTGGTTCCTTTTGTCCCATCCATCATAAGAGACACTTAGCACACCTGCGCCATCTTGGCCCTAGCTGGGACCTTCTTTGGCCCCCTGGCGGTTTGACCTTCTATTATTTCTGCAGGTGCAAGGTCATTTTTTGTCTCTTCCTTTTTCTTCCCATTCTTTTACTTTCTTTTCTCTTTCTACATTTCTTTTACTCCATTTTTCCAAATTGCCCTAACGTTCCCCACACCTATAACTAGTCCTACTCACGCGAAGCGGCCTTTTCAAAAAAGAAGCCGCAGCAAAACAAACCTCGTGAAAAAGATCCCTCCAATAAAAACATTTATAAGTGGAATGATATAAAGCCAAACACAAAGAAATGCAGATTAAAATGATATCAAATTACCCAATTGTGTTTTCCATTGTAGGAATACAATTTGGCCACATTAGAACATGATGTACAGCTCTATATCAGAGACCAACGAATCCAAACCAGTTATAAAAGAACTAGTAATTCATAATTTCACATACAGCCAGTTTCTTCCAAATTGCAGTCATGAAATAGAGAGACTAAAACCAACTTCTCCCCCAAGTCATGACATAAAATATACAGTCTAAACGAGGAAGAAATACAAAATGAGATTTTTGACTTAGTTTGAGAAGTCATAAACTAAAAGAAATGTGAGTTTTGATAAGTCTGCTGGGCATATTTCAAATTCCGAGTTATTGTGAGTTATGATAATATGACACTTGATCACAAAAGAGTTGACAGCCAACTGCAAGGTCTGAGCAGAAATTATAAGGCAGTTCCTAAGAGAGCAGCCTTTGTGAGACTAACAGCAAGCGTTTGATAATTACACAGGTTTGCTTGGAGAGGACCCTGTGCTCAATGAGATCACCTCCTACAGATACCAACAAAAGATCAAAGCATAGAAGTGCAGGGGTTATTGTGCAGCTGAGTGATCCACTGCACACCTGAATGATCCACGCCTCAAAGATCCACACTTGAATGATCCACAGGTAGACCAGCATAAGGCCTTCGATACTCTACATGCCTGGTGCCCAGCAAACATCAGGTATAATGGCATGCAGCTGGCTGTCATTGGCATGAAAGGGTCTAAAATAAACATTGCACAATATGTGGCTTAAGGTACCTATAGAGTGGTATGAAGTCGTGTGAACTGACTGAAAAGGCAAAACATACTTGAATAGGGGACCGAAAACTTGGTGAATACTCCCAGGCTTGGACAACTCCACATTATACAGAGTTTTACAGACACAAACGGCACGACATGCTGTCTCCAGTCAGGTGTAGGGCATGTTTCGCTGCTTTGTGTCATATCAATTGAGACAGGAAGAGCATTGGGCAACCTCCAACTTTTGAAAAGCAACGGAACTCTCCTACGAAGGAGGGAATAAAACACTGTGCTCTCCTTATATATATGTGCTTCATTGTCTGCACATTGTCCGCATATAGCCTGCATATTGCCCGCACATTGTCTGCAAATTGTCCATGTATTGTCTGCACATTGAATATTGTCTGCATACTGTCTGGACATTGCTGTACATTGTCCACACATAATCTGCACATTGCCGGTACATTGTTTGCATATTGCATATTGTCTGCATATAGTCTGCACATTGTTAGCACATTGTTAGCACATTGTCTGCCCATTGTCTGCACATTGTCTGCACATTGTCTGCATATTGTCCAAGTATTGTCTGCACATTGAATATTGTCTGCAAACTGTCTGCACATTGCTGTACATGGTCCGCACATAGTCTGCACATTGTTTGAACATTGCATATTGACTGCATATAGTCCGCAGATTGTTTGCACACTAACTGCACATTATCTGAAAGTTGTCTGAGCATTGTCTGCACATCGGCAAGCCATCACGTGTCTCCTCTAACTTCTGTCAGCACAGGTTTTCTCTAAAGCTTCTAAGACAGCTGATATAAAAACATTCCCTATCCCAAAAGCACATAAATCTCCCTGAGCTTACAGGTGTAGTTATAGTGCTTAGAGACTTCAACGTGAGTAACACCTGTATTTACTGAGCAACGGAGCAAAGCTGTACACCTGCAGTTCCCACAGTGCAGACAGAAACCATTCATTCACTTGATTAAGAAGTCAGTCGCTGGGGTTTATTAACTGGTGCAACCATTGGGAAACTGTTCACTTCTAAAAGAGCCACATATCACTAAGAAGAAGTTCATTTCCAACTAACTGCTTACAAAGACTTCAAGAAGTTGTGAAAAGCTAACATTTCATAGATACATTGTATACATTCAACAAAGCCTTGTGTCAAGCAGCAACATGTATATTGGACAGTGTCTTTGGTCATGGCATACTATTTTGAAACATACATCCATACATTGTAAAGACTACTTCAGTCTTGAAAGAATAAATTATACTTCACACTAGCACATAAATAAACATTATAACATTCTCCATTCAAGGTCAGGATAAATGGGTATCAGAATATAATGCCAACCTGGATAGAGGCTGTTTATATCCAGGTAAAATGCCTGGGGTGTCCAAAGTGTTCTACAAACCTTACTACAACAGTCTACAAGACACGATTTGTAAAACTCACAGTTCTGACAAGAATTGCCCTTGACTCAAGTTGACTGCCATTGCTCCAGGGCAGATATCAGGGAGATCACCAGCAGTAAAAGACTGTTGTTGGTCTTCTGGCATTGACAATTGCCCTGTCCATATGCTTGGCCCTTTCAAAAATGACCTAGACATCTTTACACCTGCCTCAGATGACAATAGGGCGTGTGTAAAGACCTCTTGGGTCCCCTGTAAGTTTAGTGTAAAGACCTTGTAGCCATCAAAAGGTCATTTGTAGTCAAAGCAAAAAGTAATCTAAACTGACCTCAGACAAAGGAGTCAACACTTTAATGGCTTAAACTAATCGTGCTTCGAATAACTCAGATTTCAAATGCTCATAGACAGTATTACAACTTGCACATACAATGTCATACATTCAAGAAAATGTAATAGTTTCGCGACATCGTTTCATTTAGGATGGTAGTCAATAAAATCTAAATTTCATTTAGGATGACACTCAGCGGAATCTCTGGTCATGTCCTCTCGTCCCTCTCATAACTATCATTAATATTTTACCATGCATCCGATCTTACACCCAGCATTACATCATAATGCATGCATACAAGAAAACAACGTTGAGATTTAAAAATCCCACGATGAGTGTAAGTGGCATATTGGGATCCACTTGATCTTACATTAAAATGCAAATGTTCTGAATACCTCCACTCAGTCTGCAGAATAAACAGATCAGTTCTACTTACCCCAGTGGAGTCTGCCTCTTTGTTTTTCATGATTCTTCTGAAGTATTAACACAGTAAGTCCTGATTACCATTGAGGTATTATGCCAATGATAATACCCTGGTAATGCCCATGTGATATTGTAGTCTGTTCAGATATTCAGTTCCATGTCCATGTGAGTACTCCTCATGACAGGTAATTCCTTTGGCACTGGGCTAATTAGTGTCTAGACACACTCATCCAATTATAGGGGATGGTGACACTACCTAAATATTAGGCTCCAGACAGCATCACAGGATGTTCAGTGCAGGTGATGTATGCAATTCTGTGTGCAATTCTTCAACAATGTAAAGTATATTTACATTATGTCACTCCATCTGTCATTTGAAATGCATGCAATGAGCAACCCAGAGCATGTAGAATGAGTGGACGGTACTATCCAGAGTACTATGGAGTACTACAGCCTTTGAAGTTGACCAGGACGTAAGTCACCTGAGACACAACGTTCCAGGCAACGACTTCAAAGCGAATGACGTCGTGAGCCCTACGTTCTACGTGAGATGAAGACGCCACAAAAGCCATGCTCCAGTGGACACCTGCTTTGCTGGAGTAAAGGCAACAGGGCAAGTCCCCCATCAAAGCCAGAGCTCTACAAACATCAGAACATGTAAGCAGCAAATTGCTCCGGGTTGTAGAAGTACAACACACCTGTGTGATAGGCCTGCTATAGATTCACTTCATACTATGATAGGCCTCCAATAGATTCACTCCATAGTATGGTTATTATAGCAAGCCCTACACAGCACGAAATGGGTCCTCCACACCAAAAACAGCTCAATTACACAACAACACAGCCTGCCAGCTACATTTCACATCTGATTGCCCCATGCTGATGCTGTCCCCACTCCTCTAAAGGGCCAAAGTGTGAGATAATTTGCCAGCAAATAGGTAAATAGCAGTAGAAATCACCCATGGCCTTGACTTGAATTCTAGTGTAACAAGGTAGCCATTAGGGCAAAACAGGGCAATTTAATTGGCCAACACCTGAATGAAAGAACTCTAATCATATTTGGTAAAGATATTGTTATGACAAGAAAAATGTCAGACAAGAATGGAGAAAGGTAAGGGAATGAATGGAAGAACAAAGAAAGGAAAGTAAGGATGAAGGAATAAAAGAAGGAATGAAGAAAGGATGCAAAAATGCAGGAAGAGAAGCAAGGAAAGATGCAAGAAATGAACCAATGAAGGAACAAACAGCAAAACTTCAAATATCGAACCAGGTAGAAAACAAATACAGGTTTATAATTCTTGTTATGATAGAAGAATGATTTAAACATCAAACACAATCAAAAACTACACTCATTGATGAACAGGGCTTCTATAAATCAAAATTGAGCCTATGGCAAAGCCGAATGTGAAGAACTTGAGAAGTCAACTAGAGCATTAACACTTGAGGTCAGGGGCCTGTAAAACCATTAGGGGGGCTTTGAATTGTAACCCCAGGCTATTTTCTGAGCCCCCAATACATTAATATGCATTGTATAATGAGGACATCCTTGGTGATGTAACTTGTGGTCCAGAACGTAATACAAGATAATATTATACAAGAAATACATCAAGTACTTTCTGACAGTAAACAAGCACCGTTGAAAACAGGTGTTTGTTAAATTAAAAGAAGTTAATTTGCAAAAACTTCCACTATGTTATGAAGGAGACAACAATTGAAGGTAAAATGTAAAATAATGTATAAAACCACCAAAAATTGATAATTGTGAATGCACATATCAGACCAGGGACCATGATGAAATGTTGAGAATTTGTTATAAAAACAAAGTTAATAGGTAAAATACAAATTACTGCACACAACACACAAATTGATACAAGTATGACACCAGAACAAGGTATTTAATCCATGAAATATTTGTGAATTAAACAGTATGACAAAAAGTGCAGTGTGTCTCATCACAATAACATTCCCAAGACCTTCAGGTGTCAGAGCAATTTCATGCTCAATCTCCTCCATTACAACACAACACTGTCAAACACTTTGTCATATCCACATTCATGAACATTGAAGTCGCTACAAACTACAAAACATAGCACAGCAGAAAACAAGATGGAAACAACATGGTATTGTTCCATGTACACTATTTGTACAGCACTTTGGCAATTATTGAAAGAAGGACTCAAAATATACTAAAACTCAGTAAAGGGACTCCATGTAATGTCAGCCTTGGAAGGATAAATCGTGAATATTTCATCACAATAATAAAGTTCCAGTAACCTCAGGTGGTCTGTTATGATCTCATGTCCTTCCTACTGTTTCATTTCATCCCCTCAACACTATGAAATGTCGCTGTAATTTGTTGAAGTTTTACAGTATAAGGGGATGTAAATATATGCAATTTCTTGCAACATAACACTATGTTTCATTTGTGTGCGTAGCAACTCCAGGAGCGCGACTCGAACCTCGGTCACCTGAGCAGGAGGCAGCAGCATTCTCCCCTCCTTAAAATGAAACTTGAATGAAAGCTTCCCTGTACCCAAGCCTGCTAACTTGTTATTGCCACTAGCCAGGCAAAATGAAAATGAGTCCACAACAGGCACCCTGCAACAACTGGAGAAGTAGGATTCGAACCCGGGTCCCAAGCAGTTAGTGCCAAATAACAAACATTTTCTGTCAATTCAACTGCATATTGCTGATTTTTCTTGGATGAAACTCTGCAAAATTTGCAGGGTTGATTTTACAGTTGGGCCATTCTTCCATGCCTTAAAAAAACATGGATGCTAAAAAACAACTGATTAGTATCACAGTATATCTGGAGCACCTGACACTACACAGCCTGCAATTTTCAGCAGAGAGGGATGTTATTAAATGAAACATAAACGGCTCACTTACCCCACAGGAATCTCACATGGGCAGAAGACCTTGAAAATGCTAGAGGATGTTTCCTTTCACCTTCCAAAGTAAATCCAAATGTCTGTTTTATTGAAACCTGAACACTACTCTCCTAACCTTATATGCCTACCAGAGACATCTCCTGCATGGAGGTCCAACTGAAATGTTGCAGTCTCTAGGGGATATCTATGGTCTGTAGACGTGTCCAGTTTCTGATAGAGCACTTTATTATTGCAAGATTTGATGCACAGGTTTTTCAAGATTTCTTCACCTCCAAGTATTTGTCAGTTTTTTCAGTGCCATTAACTTCAGATTCTGACAATGTTCGAAGAAAAAAGTCTTCTTTTAGAAGTTTTACATTCACATTATATTTTGACAACAAAATTCAAATCCTAACAACGAGAAGACTCTCGATGCCCATGGGTAACATCCGTTTACAATATTCCTTCCACAAGCGATGCCGAATGCAGCATGAGTGAAACAATTTTTCATACAAATAACACAAATGTTATTGCAGACTTATACAGTAATTCCTCCAATGTAAATAGACCACAAACACACCATAAATGTCATTGTATTACATATATATGATGATGGTCAACACAGATAGCATGAACAGCTATAGTCAAGCAAGCCTAATGTCCAACTAAACTGTTTAGTATGCCCAATATACACCGTAGTCCATTGTGTCCACAATCCACAGGCCCAAAGACGTTAACTTTCAGCGCAAGATACACATAGATGAAAACATGTGACACTATAATCCAACATACATAAACAACTTGGCTTTATTACAAAATGCCAAATCAAACTGGAACTCTAGTAGAAATAGTCAATTAAAACTGGTGCTCCCACAGAAAATGCCAAATTAAACTGCATCACCAGTAGAAAATGCCAAATCAAACTGGGCCACCAGCAGAAAAGTCAAATTAAACTGGTTTTCCGGCAGAAATGGCAAACGGAGCTGGTTCCCCAGTAAAAATGCAAAATTAAACTAGTCCAATATAAGCCAATATATCAATGTAACCACAGTGTAAACACACAATGTATCTCCATGGAACAGATAAGAACATGTATAGTCCAGCGTGACATGAAAACAATGCTTAGTCTCCAGCATGGCCCAACAGTCGGCCAGGATAAGGAGACCTCTTCCTTAGTCTGGATGTCAGCCAGCTTAGCCTGGATGTGGGCGAAAATAGGGGAATAACGTCATTTTCCATGCAGATTCGCCGCCAAAGCAGCTTGAAAAAGTCCAGCTGAGTCCTCATAGTATGTGCAGTCACGGATGTCAGGGGGTCTATTGTAGCCTTGAAGGCTACCAAAAGTCACAGCTGTTTCTTCAAGATTTTGTCAAATAATAAGTCATATTAAAGTTCAACTTCAAAACAAAGGTAACTCCAAGGAACTCTTTTTGGCCTTAGACTTATGATTATCTGCTTTGGGTATGAGAAGGTACAAAATACATGATTATTTTAATGAGATTTGAGAATATACAATCTTGGGTTTCTTACAATATCCTACACGACAATGTTTAGGACATTTTCCCATGGTCATGCAATGCTATACTAGACATGCCAAAGAAAAACATATATCAATAGCAAATTTAAAAGAAAACGCATTAACTGAACACTTTGATTATGAGAAAACCCCAAAATCATGAACAGAAAACTAAATCAAATGTCCAAAAGAGGAAGAGCACTTTTCATATAGATACCCAGTAATTTTACTTTATATTGAGAAAAATAATAATGCCAAATTGAAGGCAATTCTGTCAAATTTCCTTAACTCTATAAATATGTCTATAACATGAACCACACAAAGGGACATGTTTTGCATGTAGCAATTACACGACATTAATATTACATGACTTGTGTCAAATGTTTTTAATCTGGGAATAAAATCAGCATAGTGAGCCAGAGGCTGTCTACCAGACTGGTCTATGCCTATTTCTTTAACATTTCTTATTTGGACAAAAACTGTTACAAAAATAGTAATATAAAAACAATTTTAACTCCAGCTAAAATGAAAGAAAATCGTGAAGCTAGCAGACATTTCAGACATTTTTCTCCTAATATTTTCCTCATTCATAAATTCCACTCAGATATACCTGTCTGACTTGCAAACTGACCCCAATAGATATATCAGACTCCACCAGACTCCATTAGTGCAGGTGTGCTTCAATTGACTCCTTTAAATGCCAGTTACTGCCTTCTAGCTCATATGAGCACCACACTTGATTGTTACTTCCATAAATTGCATAGCTGTATACACAGCAGGTCTTCAAAGAATTCCCATTTTTCTCAGGCTTTTTTTTTTCAAAGTCTGATATTCCAAGAATGAAGTCCAACAGTAAATTCAGCTGACCTTATAGATCTGTCTGGAATCTGGATGCTGGTGATCATTATCACCAGGTGGTGCTAGTGTAGCACTCTCGATTCAAATTTACTAAGAATTATCAATTGTAACCTGTAAGGAAGATTTTCTCATGACTAATGAAGTAAATCAACATTCAACAAGTAGCATCCAGAGATTGACAATCTGAACATGAATTTGATAAAACAGTGACACCAATTCTGAAGATCAGCATTCAGCACAGTAAACTTCATCAAATCAATCACCTATAATAACTTTTATAAGTCAACTCACTTTTTTTGTTGCACTTTTCTTATCAAAACATTAATATCTCCAGTCTACAAGCAGTAAAAGAAGTCAAATTCATTCACATATTCTTGAAAGTCAGTTTGACATTTGAGGACAACTGGACTGAAGTTGACACCAAAAGGGGATGACAGAACGATTTCTTGGGCACTTGGTCAGTTGTCAGATCTCATGATCCATGGCAGGACAGGGGAGGACCTTGGCAGGACATTTAGCAAACAGTCTTTTAGTAGGTGACCTTGCACTGCTCAGGTGACTTGGGTCATCAGGGAACTTCTACACCTTTTGTGCAGTCCTTTCAAAACTTTGTAAAATATGACCCTTCAAGTCCCTCCCCCATGGCTTATGCCCAGAAATATGCCAGCCTTTCCTGAATATGGGCCTATTTCACCCTAATGAGTATCTGGACTATCTTCACAATACAAGCTACAGAAAAGATAAAAATATATTTAAGGATTTGATACTCTTTTAAATCTGTGTAGCAATTGGCACAGGGGTAAGCATGGCTGGTTACCCTGTCCACAATTACAGGTGACACAGGTTCAAATCACTATTCATGCTATTAATTTGTATTGACTATAACAATCAATATGACATGTCTTCTGAGTTACTTGAAGTGTCAACACATTCTTCACCTTAGTTCATAACAAGTAATTTCATCAAATTAGCTCACCTGACTTTTTTTGCCATAAAAAGTATTAGACTTGACAACCATGGCTCTCTGCATTTCTGGCTCATTCAAGGCTTAGACACAATGCAGCACACAATCGAAACTATTTAAATCCCAAATTCACAATTAATCTTGCTTAGAGGTGATTTATGCTCATTAATGAAAATTAAGACGATTCTTAAATGTGACCTTATGTCGTACATTTGACCTTCGGTTTGATTATCAAGTTTCGAAGTGTTGAATCGAAACAATTTCTACAATTTAAATACCTATAAATCTGGTTAAAGATCATTTACTACCTTTACAATAATTAAGATTGAAAGAGACAAGCACTCATTAAAGAATCCTCATCAAGGTATCAGGTTGCAATAACAAAATCCCACCATGTAAATGTCCCTATCTCTCAAAATATCTTAATCATCCTAGTCCTTGATTATCACATATCTGTATATTTCTATCAAATCATGAAGTTATATGCTGCAAAACAAGTTATAAATATCTTTGTCATAAAGCATTAAATTAAGTCCTTGATTTCAAGATTTACAACATTTTAAAAGTACAAAATAAGATCTTTAATCATTTAACCAAAGAAATAACATGAGAGTGAATATTTCAAAATGCTAGATTCCATACTGAAAAAGTTTAAATTCTATGTACACTATGTACAATATAGTCTTCCAGATCTAGCATTGTCTAAACTTCATCCCCATCATAAAAAGCTGAAAATGTTTCAACATGTGTTTTCCATTTTTCAGTGCGAAGTACCACAATCTAACACAGTAGGAGGGTCACAGGGGCTTTAAACTATGAAGAAACATGTTACAATGTGAGAAATTGGAGTTATTACATTTGAAACGGCATGTTTCGAGTATGAATGAGTACTTCTAATTCCTGTTTTTGAGTTGAAATTCTGAAAATAGGATTATTACATTCTTGGCAACTGCACCACCTATTGTTTTAGAGATATACTTAATGTGGCATTGTTTTGTTAAAGTATTTCAAAATACTAAAGGAGAATGTATAATTTAAATAGCCACTACCGGGACAAATGGATGTCAAAAATCAATACAAGCAATGTGTACAAGACACAATCTCCCAAATTTCTTGAGAATTGAGTTTTGTCTTCTTTTTTTTTTTACGAAACTGTCAAGGTCTCATTCAACATTATCATTTCTTCCTCTTCTCATTAAGAATCTTAAGAACAAGTTTAACAGAATTATAGCCTTTTTTATGGGGAATTCTCTGATACAGACAGTGATGGCTCCAAAAAGGGGATGCCACAGAAGCAGCGACATGTTTTGTTGCTAACCATCTTTGGCTGTGGTAAGCCATCATACAGAGCAGCACCTCTGAACATTGTGAAGCAAAGACTGGGACAGACCATGTCCATCATTGCAAAATGTACAGCCATTGGGAGGGAGGGTCTGGTGACCGCATTTTTTGCAACACTGAATACACACAAGTGTGAAAATACTACTCAGTAACTATGGCAACTACAACACGTGACACCTGTGCAGGGGCAGCAGTCACAAAGCTCAGCAGTCATAATGCTCACTGCTAAAGCAATCACAAATGGATGTTGTGAAGGATTCTTGTGAACTTCTTCAAAGAGGTACTCAAAAGACTTATGCAATATGAAGGCCAATAGAAGACCAATATTGCAATAAAAGGAAGAAAAGGGAGGACCTAAAGCAGAGTCCACATTGACTGCAAAATCAAAGCCAAAGGTGTGAATTCAAATGCTCTGAACAATCAAATGCTCTGAACAAACCATTGAACTTTCTGAAAGGGATCTCGATCCTTGAATAACACAGATAAAATACATATATATAGTTATTACAATGTTATAGAATAGACCCAACTTTTGGACAAGTCAACGTGACATGCAAAAAGGTCATTGAGGTGTGAATTTTGGTACAGAAAATAACACAAAGTCATATTTTAAACGGAGGTATAAAGTCCCATTTGTGACTTGTCCCATTTATCAGACATAAAATGACACCAACCTTATGGCCATGAAGGCTAGAACGACTGCCTTTTGCACCCATCTTTTATCATCCAGTATTCCAATGTTTCAAAGACAATTACTCGTACCAATTCTTCACCACCACAAGTCTTTGTCTCCACATAATACTACAGGAAAATGTTGCCATACTTCATAATAAATTTGCAAATTAATATGCAATATGTAGACCAAAAGAAGACCAATATTGCAATATATGAATAAATTTGCAAATAAGTTTGATTAAATATCTGAGACTAATTACACTCCTTATAAATTGTCAGGGAAATTCAGAGGGTTTGTCACATCCTGAACTCACTTTGCTAGCATTGCCATATGGAGCTGGATACTTCCTCATCTGTCACTTCAAATTTCCCAAAAATCACATAATTTTAATGATCCACTTGTGCAATGGCAGCCATAAACAATCCGGAGGCAGAGGTTTCTGGGGTGTTATACAATACCCAGAATAAGGTGCACAAAGGTCTCAAATTCAGTCAGAGAAGTAGCATGTTGAAGTCCAGAAGTCTTACATCTGTCATCACAATACAAGCACCACTTGGAAGTGGGAACCCAACTAGGGCAGAGTGAGATAAACACCCCATGAACAAGATGAACGCCTCCACCACCCCCTCCAGGGTGAACACCCCCCCTTCCAGACCCCCAGGATCCAACTGCATCTCAAGGGTTGCAGGATCCAAGTTGTGATCAAAGGTCATGTTTGGATCCCTGGATAACCAGTCACAACTCCCAGTGCAGAATCTCCAAGCTGCAAGCATAGCACACTTATCCAGTACCTACCCCCCCCCCCCCCCCTCAAGACAGACTTCAAATATCATGGCACCCCGAGTCTGAGGTATTTAGAAGATGCAAAAGATTAGTTTATCAGTGATACCCAGTCATTTAGTCACTCCAGATAGTCAGTTTGACTTCTGCTGATTACAAGCAACTGATCACATTGCTTTGAAGTAATTCACACCACTTCCGCCAGGAGGAATCAGATTCAAGATGGCCGCCATGAAAAGGAGTAACTTCAACATAGTCAGATATTGTTTAACAATGGAATTTCATTGGAGAATTTTAATGAGCTGTTTTCCAGTGGAAAAACAAATTGACAACATTCCAAACTCTTTAATTAGTCTGACAAAATGCTGTCCATATCTGAATGCAACTTTTCGAACTTCCAGTGTCTTCCAAAAGAATATTCTTAGCCTCTTCTCCGATTTGGTAACAACCGCTGTACATTTTCTAATGAACCTCGGCAGGATTTTTGCAATCATCATTAATGAAGAACTGAATTGGTTTTGTTGAGCTTCCATGGAGCGGATACAGCAATTACAAAAACATTTTTATTCGGTGCAGGTTTCAAATAACTTTTTGGGTTCATCAAAGCATTCGATGCCAAATCTCACAAGAAAATGGCGGCGGTTACAGGCGGTACTATGCACTCTAAAGAGTGCTATCACCTTCTTCTTAATCTTATCATGTTTGTCCCATTCTGCACATACTGGAGTGGCTATATTTAGAATCTGAGATTTACATTGAATGATTCTGAGATCAAACAATGCCATTGAGGTCAAATGACGTCAAATGGAAGTAATCCAAAGAATGTCCAGAATCAGAGCCAAGATGCAAATATGCTAGATGACTTTCAAGATTAAAGAAATAGACCTACATACATGATGACTGGTGCCAGGAAATACTGAGCAGATTCATTATATGCCTGTCAGACAGATTCAGATTTTATATAAGCTACATGTCAAATGATGTAGATCAAAATGTCAGTCCTGTCAGGTCTACAATACTCTACATATATTCAATAAACAGCATTGAAACTTCGACAGATTCAACAAGCTATATCATAGCTTATATGAATCAAAATGACTGCTTCAATCTTAATCTGGGCTTTAAATCTTAGAAATGAAATAAATTGCTTTCATGAATGACACTCGATTTAAACGTTGCCACTCATACAGCCAAGTTTAATTCCACTAATGACAGATTTGCTGAACTGCCAATGATTAAGTGTCAAATACTGTCAATATTTGGATTAAACCTTAATGGATAGTGTTATAAATTCCATCATTCGAGAATAGATCACACAATCCTCACCCTGAGAGAATAATTTGGTCAATATTCAGATTTTTGATCTGATACAAATCAACACTTCAAATGGACAACTTCAATGCGCCACATGGTAAGCCAAATTAAGGTTGACATAACTTAAACTAGACAAAAGAAGTGAACCCAAAGCATTCTTCAAGCTAAGGATATCCCCTGGATATTCTTAGCTTCAAGGGTTACTTTGGTTTGTTGTGCTGGGTGGCAGAGTTGTTAAGGTGCCTGCCTGCTCCGCTGAAGGTCTTTGCCTGTATGGGTTTGAACCCCGGTTGGGGAACCAGAAATTTTCAGTGGACCTTCATGAGCAAAATGCCAGCTGGATGTCTTTCGGATGAGACATTAAATTGGCGGCCCCTTGTAACAATGTCTGTGCTGGGCAAGTAAAAGATCTCTCACATGGGGTAAATGTGTAACATGTTGACATTGTTGAGGATTCCTGCTCTCTCTCCCATCTCATCAATCAACCCTCGAGAGCACCCAAAACAGGACTTAGAAGGCTGCATTTACCATATCTATCTATCTATCTTAACAGTATGCTACCACATAGTGGCAAGGTGTTTCCCTCATACCAATGAGTGACTCTTTGGTGTAATGGATAATGCTCCTGCTGCCATCGCAGGGACTCAGGTTCGAATCCTGCCCCTGGAATCATAACACTACTACTGCGGTTTTACAACTTGAAGTACAGAAAGAGTTATACATATAGCAAAGGTTCTGGTATATTTTTTACATAAACCACACATAACCATGTTTGAAAGACGATAACAGTTTCAGAAATTATTTGTCTTTCAGCCTACTTTGTACACTTCCGTTCAATACAGAAGAAAAAGGCAGATTTAATCTACTTTTTGTGTTTTCTTTTTTCACATTGTCCCTCAGCAAATACAGCACACAAAAGCAATGCAAAACATCTTTAAATCCGAATTTGAGAGCACAATATTCATATACACCTACATATAAGCTCCCAAAATCCTGGCTCACCATAGTGGAGGTACATGGTATAGATGTGAATAAAGCCAATAATATCTGGCTTACATATGTATACATCTTTTCCTTCAATCAGTCCTCAGTGAAAAAAAAAGAGTAAAAAAATACTCGAATCCATGAATGTATTTACCACCAAAGCCCACCCTCCACCAGAAAGGTTTCCTCTCCAAATTTAGCAGTACTTTCTGTCCTATAACCGCTTTCAGACAACACTACAAAAAGGGAGATTTTGTGCATCACAGAGCAGTTGAAATTTAAAACAACAAGAAGATCGTTTGTTGCAGAAACTGCTGGAGAAGCACCAATACAAGTTTTTCACTTCACCAATAATTGTGTCTTTCCTGATACTGATGTCATTGGTTTCTGTTCTATAGTTATTATACTGTATTTTTTGTGCAGATACCGATAACTGGTATCGGAATTGGTGCATCCCGAGGAACTAATGCAAAATCTGCGAAACCTGGATGCCACATTTTTTTACTTTAAAAAACTCTTTTTATATCAGAAATCTAACTGATGTTACACCATTCCTCCGTTGTTACACTATTCCACTTAGGCTACCCAAAGAATAACTGTTGAGCAAACCTGGCTGGTGCTTTAAGACATCTTACTCAAGATCAGAATCCTCTGGAATCCAGCAATAATAACATGTTACATGAACTTGGCACTAGAACAAGATTGCAAAAAACAGTAGCACACAAATCATAGGGAAGAATGCAAGGCTCACTGTGGATGACCTATAAAGGGAAACATGTGGATAGTGGAGTGAAAGGAATGCTTGACAAGGGGCCACAGAAATACGAATAAATTGCAGGGGTCAAGGTAGAGAGGTGTGCCTAATTATTTTGGAATTTCTCTTGCAAAAAAAAGGCTGCTGAAAATGCCATTCTCTAAACATTTTCACAATTTTTTAGGGTGATTTTTCTTCACTTTTTTTTATGGGTATAATTTTTCAAAACACAGCTGCACTGAAATACACACTGACTATTAAGTTTTAACCAAATTCCAGAAAACAGTTGAATTACTTGAATATACACATAACTTGTAGCTATTACATGTAAATCCACCCACACAAACCATACTCCAAATATGGTTCAGACCCTAAGTCACCCAATCAAATTTGTTTCTTGTTTTTTAATTTTTATTTCAATTGAGAAATGAGTGCTCCATGAGCTTCTACATTGTTCTATGATACTAATTAAGTGTCATTCACATGCATATCATTTCTTGTGGACAACTTACACCTTATTTTTCCCATTACATGACATTTACCTGAAGTCTCAAATGTCACATAAAACGTCCCTCTCACAAAAGAAAGACCTCAATAAGTTATAACTGTAAAAGACGCACTTGCTACAAGTTATGAAAAGAAACTAACATATTGCCTTATGTACATTAAGTTTATGCATAACTTGGCACAAAAGCATCCAGGCTGTGTGAAAGTCTGCAAAGGCAATTAATAAAACACTCTACTGACTTTATTTCCAGCTTCTATTTATAATTTAAACATTTTCTTCAGTCCAATTCTGTTAAAAACCCATAATTTAAACATTTTCTACTCCACGAGGTTTTGCTGAATCTATTTGACTCAACAGTTTGACTCAGGAAGATAAACAAATTTATTTATTGTCATCAAAAATCATTAAATTACAGGTAAACAGATTCAGGACAGCCATCAATTTGTAAATACTAAGAAGTAAACAAGTTATAACCATTCTAATGTGACCATCAATAACATTGTGTAAAATCTTAGAAAAATAGCTAATAACTGCAATTGCTATATCAGACCTTGGAATTTCTTCCATAACTGCGCAGAAAATAGTAATTTGAAAAGTCGTACCAAATACTGAATTGAGAAAATGAGCGACAAAAAATCGCCAAAAAGAAATTAACAAACGTACATTAAAGAAACTTAATATATGACATGTTTTCTTGGTCATAGCTGACACATGTTAGAAGTCAGTTTACCATGGGAAAATAAATGACTCTAATCACTTTAGGCAAAACACACCTGCAATTATAAACCATGGAGGAGCAGTTTTCAGTCAGAAATATTTTGTGTTCTGTGGGGAAAATTGATGACAGTCTAGTAATATGTTAGACTAACATAGAGCATGAGAAGTGGTCATAATGTCCATCATTACTGGAAAAATTACATTGAAATTGGTTTCATTCACATCTTTTATATTATTAGTACATATCATGACAGTTTCACAAAGTTAATTGTCCAATATATCATTCCTATGCACAAGTATAATGCAGCTCTCATGAAGTATGCAAACTTTAATTAACTCTATCAAAAGTCTTAGAGGCATGGCAGCAGATTTCTTTAGCCAGTACATAACCTCCAGTCCAGGGGTGTATTTCTTGTGTTTATCAAGTTACCATGGAGATATTTCTGCTACTTAAAGGTTAATTACCAGCAAAGAACGTTAAATGTAATAAAATGCAGTTATTTCTTCTTTATGGGCACCACTTACAGTCTTACAGATAAAACTCAAGATATGGTGAAATATTAGTCCTACAAAACTGGAATATCATTTCAACTTCACATTTAGTTAATTCGTGATATATTTTAGACACGACATGTTACTCAGTTATACAGAAGGTCATATCTTTTCAGAAGACACCAAATAAATGCAATACAACATTTTTGTATCGATGTCTTTACCTGTAAAAAAACTTACATATAAGTATACTTAACAGTAAATAGATTCATCAAGGTTAGGAAATCTCTCTGGCAATATTTTTTGCGTGTAAAACGTCACCAAAGATTGTGTACATCATTTTCAATACAAAACTTGGCCTAAAAACCTTAATAAACATCCGATTTTCAAAATTTAAAAACATGCGTATATCAATTAAACTCTTCCGAATTCAATTCACTTATTCATTTTGCTCTATTTGCAATATTAACTTCGCAAAAACCTCTTCGGCGCATTACGCTGCAATGATGCAAATTTCCAGTGGACACAGCAAACCAGTGGCAGATTCATGATTTTTTTTGTGGGGGGGGGGGTATTTTTCAGGTCTGACATCACACACTATTAGTACTGTAAAACATGTAGTCATGTACACTAAGCATGTAGCAATTAACAAACTAATCCAAACAGGTATTTTTACATAACAGAATTTTTTTTTTTTTTTTTTTTTTTACACATCCTTGGCTATGTAATATTTTCATGAAACAAGGGGAGGGGCTTTGGAGATTTTCTAAGGGTATATTTATTTCATAGAAATGGCTACTTTAAGACATTAAGCCACATACCCTCAGGTTCATGATAAGATCGATACAGTACCCTTTTTTAAGGGTACTTTTCTTGTTTTAGATAGAGGTCAGCATACATTTAATTTGTCAACTAATCTCAGGTTGACTGTGATTACCATTACAAAACATTACAAAGAACCCATGCATTTCTGTGTTTAATCATAAAGACACCTAAAAAATATAAATATCAAATCATACAGACATTGACAAGACTTGTCAGGGTCTGGCTCAGTCACTTTAGTGGTAGCTATAACTGGGCTGTTAACCACTCGGACTGATTGATTGATTGATTTTATTTAGATATTTTTGCAGTCAATACATACATGTTTATAAAAAAGACAAGAAGTATTAAGTGTAAAAAAATCTTGGATTACACACAAAAGTCTCACATGAGACTTATTTCCAGTGTGGACACGAGTTTTGATTCCCTACTTCGGTAACCCATGTGAGATGGATACTTCATCCTGTGTCACAAAAAGTGACATCATCACTGTGGTTGTTGGGAGTCTTATTTGGCTCTTTTAAGATAGCCACTGTAATATTACAGGACAAAAGCCCTATTGTCCAATCAAATCAACCCGGACCATTTGCAGAGCCTAAACTTTGAATATCTACAAAAAGTATATTCCAAAGTGAGGTGCTCAGGATTCTCAGAGTGATGTGAGGCTACTTAGGCTACATAGCCTAAACTTTGGCTGACTTTGTGAGTGCATAAACCAAAGCCATGGACCAAAGGCCAAGCCTGAGCCCAAGGGGCCAAGGCACAGACCAATCACAACAAGAGAGTTGGAAACACATGTCAACAATTTCAACACATGTGAGCTGGCTATTTATAGAAAGTAAACAACTCTGACATGTCTTGGGAGATACTTATCAGCTGACTATGGTAATTCACAGAATCAATAAGAGAACTTGAGACAAAAAACAGAAAGAGGAAATGACTCAGGATACCTTGATGAATTTGGGGTTCTTCAGTTCTCCAAAAAGTAAACCTTAGGAGTAAGCAGTGATTCACTGAAACTAGAGTTGTACTAGTCAATATTCTAGAGACCCTCTATTACTCACCGCAACCTTCTTAGCAAAGAGCACAACAAATAGCTGAGTCATAACAAACTTTTCCTTGCAAAAATATCATTTATGACATATTTCTATGTAACTTGCTGATTTTGAGATAAGAAACTAATGCGATTGGTAGGCCTAATGTATCTATACTCTGATAAAGTTATACCGATTCGTCCATTCCTGCAAGTTTCAAAATGACTCAAAAAATAATAATTTCAAAACTAACTTTCAAAGTTGTGTACCGGACAATGAAGTATGCATGGTACATGAAATTCGTAAAAAAGACGGACACGTTCAATGTGCAGACCAAAAGGCCTGCTGCAATATAACTATGATAACTGGATAAGCCACAACAGAAATCCATATAAATATGACCTTTCACAGTACGAATCATTTCAATACATCAACAGAATCTGACACCAAAACACCAATACAAAACTCAATAGTACAGTAGTAGGTTCAACTATGTACCATACAAATGTAGATAAGAAATAACTCACAATAGAGGCAGAGTTGGCAGCCATCCTATATTATCCTCTATTCCGCATCCACAAGGATGCTGGCTGCCTCAGCAACATCCACTCAGCAGCTGAGAGCCAACCCTCAGCTGATGCAGCAACCCAAGGCTACAACAGCAACTTGGCAAACTTGGATGAGGGAGGGAGGGCTACTTGCATTGCTATTAGTTGATTAGTGGCAGTGTACTTGATCTGTACTTGCTCAGAACTTCTCAAGATGTACAGAGTGCTATCCTGCTAAGATGTTCTCCAGGGGTGATCACAGAAAGCTAACTTTTCATTTAGTTTTTCTCCCACTTTCTTACTTTTTTTGTCAGTTTCTTTTTCTGACTTTCATTTTTTGGTTACAAGTTTTGATGGATCAGGTACTAAGCTCAGTAATTACAATGTATATGTGCAATGCATGTACATACACCATCGTTTATATTAAATGAAAATGCTGTTGTGAAAGTCGACAAGTCGGAAGTTCTTCCAAAAGGCCAAATCAGCTCGAAATTCCTTAATGGAAATGTGTAGATTTATGAACTAACTTTGTCTTCTAAAAGTTAATTTTGGAATATCTGAAAATTAACACCAAATCAAGCCAAAGGTGATACACTGTAATAACACAAATTCATCTTTATACAAATTTTTAAGCTAACCACAATCAAAGAACAATGCATGTCTAAGAGCCTACAATATCACAAACTTTCTGATGGGAGATCTGATGGAATGTGAAAGAGCACATAACAAGGCATTCTGCTTTCTATCATTTCCTGAAATCAGCAAAAATGCCACTGCATCCAATGTTTAGGGAGTGACCCACTCCTCCCATGTAAAAAGGCAAAACTATGTTAATTCGCCAGATCAAATTCCTGACATGATTTCACCCGCATAGGCCTCTGATCACACAAACTCTCTTCATTGACTATTTTCATGTATTTCTCAATCTCCAATTACATATTGCCTCAGATATTGCATTGAATTTGTATCTTTTTTCGTTTTTTCCCCCTTTCTTTATTTCATTTTCCTTAATTTTTTTGCAATTTTCAGCCTGATTGACAAGGATAATTGAAGGAACATGTTTCAAGTCGTTTGGATATCAGCCAAGTGTCACAGTGTCAACGTACATTTTCCCAAAGTTTGACAGACATACTTAAGAAAAATTGTATAAATATAAATTTGTTAGCAGTTGATTTCTGACAAAAACCACCATGACATGAAATTGGCAGGATACATGTCACGAAAGGAAGCCATGATACAAATTACAGGAAAAAAGTCCAAAATAATTTGATTCATTTCCAATTGATGACTTAAAGTTATACTTTCATGTCTTCAGACAAACAGCCTGCCAGGTGTGTATAACCTAATAGGCTGGGAAGAAACAGAGAACATGCAACATACATCTTTTATCATGAGGATTAACTTCAAGCTACTGAAGTTCAGAACAGGACCACTGAAATCCAATCAATTTTTATGATGCAAAAATTGTATAATTCGTAAATTGCACAATCTACAAGTTCGCGATTTGCAAAAGAAAGGTGCAGAAAAAACCTCCCAAAAATGTCATAGCATTAAGATTAGACAAAATGTTAACATGATTAAACTTTGGAATAGGCTTGTACTTATGGAAAATGATAGACTCACAAAAAAGGTATTTGAATGGGATCTCAAAATATGTAAAGGCTGGTCTAAAGAAATTTTAGAAATATTTCAAGACTGTGATTCTGTTGAAATATTTTATGAAAAGACTGTTTGTAATGCAAAAGCAATTGAAAAAAAGCTTAACGAGGATCGGAATAGTGTTTGGTGTGATTTGCTGTTGTTAAAACC
Organism: Platynereis dumerilii; assembly: GCA_026936325.1. Lineage (NCBI taxonomy): Eukaryota > Metazoa > Annelida > Polychaeta > Phyllodocida > Nereididae > Platynereis > Platynereis dumerilii. Next base: position 26,117,807 of record JAPTHN010000011.1, read on the forward strand.
AAAATTAAGAACATACAGAACATTTAAGAGTAATGTTAAGACTGAAAGTTATGTGTTTATCGAAAATAGAAAAAGGAGATCATTAATGGCCCAAATACGCCTTGGTATACTACCTCTAAATATAGAAACGGGCAGATTTAGGAACCAGCCAGTAGAAGAAAGATTATGTCAGATGTGTGAAGATAGCTCCATAGAGGATGAAAAACACTTTATATTGAATTGTTCAGCATATAATGATATTAGAACACAATTATACAACAGTATAACCTGTAATAATTTTACTGAATTGGAACCAGCACAGAAATTTGTATATATGTTTAAAAAAGAGCCGAATCAATTATGTAAATACATTGAAAATCATGGGAAATAAGATGTTTAAAGTTATACAATATGTAAGCTGTCATTTGTTAGTTTGAAATTGCAAGTTGTCACTTACGTTAATTTGTTTAAAGTTGTAAATTTTGACTCTTTGTGAATTGTTGGCACTGTACGCCTGGATTTTTATTTTGTAACTGTCATGAAGTGGTAGATAAGCCCTATTAGGGCTGGGTATTTTTACTATAATGAATTTTTTATGAAATGTAAATGTACTGTACCTGCCACTATAAACAATAAAATAAGTTCAAAGTTCAAGTTCAAGTATTAGCAGATCTATGCACAATGAAAATGCTGATATTGGCAGATGACAGCAGAAGAAAGCAGACGACAAACATAAGAATTCCACTAGAGGACGCCAGTGATCAACTGACACTGAAATGCAGTGCCACCTCACCACAGCAATTAACAGAAAAGTCATTCCAGAGTTTTCCAGGTAAATTTACTATATAATTATGAAGATAATAATTTACACCTACTCTCCAAGGACCCAAAATAGTTTCAGGACCTACTTTTGAGCTGAATTCCAACAGAACCTGTCATTAAAATTTTAAAAAGAACATCACGTTAATTGTAATGGGTCATTGGTATCCTCTCAAATTTCACAAATTTAAAAGTCTGGTTAAATTTAGTAAGGGGAGGGGCATTAATGAAATACAACCCTGTCAAGCATATGCTCTCACTCAGGTATGGCTCAGAATACCAACATCATGACCACCTGCCAATGACAATGGAAATTCAATGAAGCGTGACGTCATTTGAAAAAGCAGACGATTTCTGTCAAATTTTCAAATTTAGAAATTGAAATTCCAGAAATCAACAGTTAACTATTTTTAGAGCCCAAATTCTGTAAATATCATGTCTAAAGTATCTACATTTTATATCAATTTTCATAGGTCCAATAAAGAAGCCATTCATAAAATTTTCAAAGCAATTACACACCAATCAGATTGGGTTTACGCGTGTTCACAAATGTATTATCATGAAAACACACCTGCCCGAAACCCCACCCCCACTCGTGCTACCTCACCTGGGAACACCTGAGAAGGTTGAGGCCAGAGGAGGGGGGGGGGGGGAGGTTGGAGGTTAAATGGAAGTGGAGGGTGCCATTTCCCCATTTCCATTCCATTATTCCAGTATGCACCAGTTTTGCACATTATGTTCATAACATATTCCTCAGCATACGCCACAATGCTTGTGTGCGGACATCAAAGGGGGCACAATTATTATATTCAGGTAATAAAAACCCCATTCCTTTGTAGTGGGGTGTAGTAACTGTTAAGATCACAGGTAAATTGTTTACCTGTACCCCAGGTAGAAATTACAAATAACTGACACTATTGCACAGCAAAAAGTAGACAAGTGCATTATTTGAACACAGTTGTAACTGAAATATCCAGGTACAATGCAAAATTATCAAAGGATATGATGCATTCCTAGGTTCTATGAACTTCCATCACTCAAAATATGAACTCACCGATGAACAGAAGACCAGGTGAAAGAAGAATGATCATACTTTTAAAATATGCAAATGGCATACTGTTAGAACCCCAACGAGCATTTGATCATGTAAGCGGATCAAAACATGTCATTTTTCAAGGACCAAGATCACCCTTTGCAAAGCTTTGTAAAAACTTTCCCACTGTTTTGGGTTAACCTTCCATGCCCTGTGCTTCACACTTCAAACACAGATAACCTTGAAGCATCAAAGATACTCTCAAATAAATTACATCCAATGACAATAACAATATATCAAACCCTTTATGAATACCTTTGAATAGACAACTGGTGTTTCATAAGCATTCCCTTTCAAAATGATAAATTATGCAAGAGTGATTTCAATAGATGTTGGAAGTGTTGCTCCAACTATTGATGACATTTTCAACCTGACAATATTTCATAAAGATTTCATACATATTTCATAGAGCTGTTATATTATCATAACAAATTGAATATAACTAGAAGGGTACGTATGAATGACAAATGAATGCAAACACTCACCATGGCTTCTTCGTCCTTCAACCCATTTCTTTTGCGCAGTCTTCTTCCTAAAGAAAGAAGAGAAAATCCATTGTCATTTTCATTATCTCTTTTGTCCTTAATTTCTTCACCATCACTCTGGTAGCCCCTATCTCTCCTAGGCTTATCAGCATCTCCATTGAAAGTATGCCTCCTCTGCACAGAGTTCTTCTTTTTCTTCTTCTGGGGCAAATCCAGGGCTTTCAAGAAAAGACTGGACAACATTGTCAAATGCTTATGTCAAATCAATAAAGACAAGCATTAAAATCACCACAATTCTATACACAATCAGCTGAAGAGGTAAGAAGCAGAGTACAACAACATAGCATCCACATCCATCTAGGCCAATTATCCAAGCCAGTCAGAAATGTAAAATCAGCAAAATGTTGACTATGACACAATCAAAGTAGAACTTGCATCAACTAGACATCCAACTACAATCCACTAGATCAGAAGCTTTTTTCAGATCAACATAATCCAAATCATCATCAAAAATCCATGAAACCATCAAATGTTCAGTAAAAACAATGTTTGGATGGATAAACAGTTGTTTCTCAGATGTAAATGTCTATCATCAAAAAAGTTGTTGATAAAAGTGGTCGAAAAACATAAAATAATGAGTAAATAATGATGCTAAATGTCACAAAATGTCAAATGAAGACTGTGATGAGTATATCCAGTGATTATCCACTAAATCCTATGAGTATCCTAAGGAGTATAAACAATAGTGACTATGAGTAAGTCCTCCTCCCATGCCTGGTATTTTAAATTTGCCTCCCAGGTTAGCACTGCAAGGTAGAATGCACCTCAATTCTGAATATGATTGGTTCTCACCTGGGCGCCCCCCCTCCAATTTGCACACCTGAGTACCCCCCCCCCCTCTTCAATAGCATGCACATCATCTGTTCCACAACATCAATGGCCTTTCAGAATTTTTTGTGCCCCAGGTAAAAAGAAGACCTCAGAACGCCAGTCCTTAGCAATCAGGCACCAATCACAGAGCAGCAAAATAATGACCTTGGCTGATAAGCAGATACTGACCAATGACCACAGGCTATTGCTGATATTGCTGATGTTGCTGATGTCATTTTTTTGTTCATCTAATCTACTCAAGCAAAAAGATTGAGAGTTCATTATCAGTACAATAGAAAACTTAGCAAAAAGGTGTGTTCACTTTAGGTAGACCTTTAATTACAGCTATTACACAGAATGGTGCAATCATTCGGCTATTAATTACCTCTAACTTGGTGAAAATACAATAATTTCAATTTCAAAGGAAGTAAAAAAGAATACCTTTGAAAAAAAGATGTTTTGGAGGCTTGGAGCTCTTTTACCGTTACACTGAAGAAAGCTTTTAGGCCACCAACAAAGACTGTTCTATCCACCCACTGTGTAAACCAGAACTGAAGACTCATTTTGAAACTGACCGAACAAAACACCATTTGGAAGGACTAAAATTCAAAAGCATGACTTGAAATCATTCATACATAATATTATATAAAATCTAATTATTAGAGGACTCATAAAATGAAAACAAGATTTCATTATCACAAACCCTAGTAAAAACTCACAACAAATATTTCTTGACGTGAAATGACATAAACCCCACCAGAGACCACCCTACCAAGGGCTTTTATTACTCATGACCCAAGAGGTCACACAAACAGGACTTTTGCATAACGGGTAAAAAGTCTTCGGAAAGTACAAAGAAATGACCAGTGAAAGATTTTACAGATATGACGGACGTGGTCAAGTGATCTATCTTGCATTACTTGAAATTGTGGAGGGTTAGTAGTTTGCACTAGTTATCATGAATTATTACACCAAGTGAAAGCTGGTTCTAGCCTCAGGTAAAACAGACTTCAGAATTCAAATGCAATTTGAAAGCATTATGCAATGAAACATGTAAATAAAACATATATCTCTTTGCCCATCAAAAGTCCAATGCACCGTATGTTCTCACAAATACCTTTTGAGACACTAAATGATTTCTGATTTTAGATGAAAACTAAATTACATTGCCACTAAGTCTTTTGCTGCTTTCCTTATATTCAAAATAATTAATTTACAAAAAAATAACAGATTGATAAAACAGAATGAACAGAATTAAACAGAATTTTTATAGAATTGTACATCAAATCTACTTCAAAATTTACAAAACTAGTTCAGACATTCCAACTGTGTCATTTGCATTAAAATCATTGGCATGTCTTTGGTCAGTTTCCTCTCTTTACACTGTAGCCAAATGGCCCAACATTTCTTTTCTAATTACTAGTTTCCCAGCACCAAATGACAAACAGGCTGACAATAGGACAAACCAAGACTGTCATTACTTTCTTGATGTCCTTTCATTTGACAGGTGTCTCAATTGTGTCTCAACTGTGTCTCAATTGTCAAGGACTGTTATAGTTCAGCAAGTAGCTTGATGCAAGTACTTTGCTCAAAAGAAAAGCCATGCTTTTTGACATTTCAAAAAGTTTTTCAACCCAATGAGTGTGTCAGACTGTGTCCACTGGCCATTGTAATGGATTTAATGGATTCACATACTCAGGAACTTCCATCAACACATGATTTATACATCAAAGGTAGTTTGACAGCTGTAATGGACAAAGGCTCCAGCAGGAGTGTTAGGAAGGAGATGGAAAGTATCTTGACCACTACACAAGCAAGGGATACTCAGGATAGACTATAAGGTCTTTAAATAGTGCATTCATCAAGTCAGATAAATCAGACATTCAAAAATATTAGACTTTCATTGAATTTCTTTAAATTTCAGAAAAAAATTGTCCATTAAATTTCATGTCCAATACAAAATGTAGTCTGAGAAATGTATGAGCCAACTACTTGGGGGAAATTGAATTCGTTAATTTCTTAAATTTTTAATTCTCAATCAAGCTGGTCAAGATATTGGGGAAGATATTTCCTTTTTCAAATTTCAAATCAGGCAAATGCTTCACCCTAAACCTTGCATCATATCCATTTTCACCTGTACAGGTGAGTCTCAGCCTCTACCTGAAACCCAGCCAGAGCTCAGAGACAGATGGGAGGGGAGCCAATTCACCCCATGGCCCCTAGTGCCATATTGACAGCGGGTGAAACCAGGGTGAAACCCAGCACCCTCAAAGAACCCTGAAGAGTGCTAGAACCCTAGGGAGAAGGGGAAGGTGGGGTCAAAAGGGTTCCAGAGAGAACCCACGTGCCTCTCATAGACTCATACACCTGTAGGGTGCCCATTTAGGGGTACTCCTGTCAATGGTTGTCAGAAAAAGCCACTTCAATGCTAATGAGTGACTTTAAAAGTGAAAACGACAACTGACAGAATAATTAAAGAGAATGTTAAACTCAGGGTGTTGCTGGTGATACCTTAAAATAAATGTGTAGGGATGCTCCGATACCACTTTTCCACTTCCAATCCAATACCAAAGCAAGCATTTTATTGCCAATTCCACCAAAACCGTTACCATTCGGATACCGATACCATTGGTTATAAATAGAGCAGTGCCACCCATCTCAGCCATATGAAACCGATACCGATTCTTGGTATCGGATTGGAACATTCCTATAACAGACTGTACAGTGGGGTGCGAAAGTTTGGGCACCCTTTGAGAGGGGTCACATTTTTTCAAATTTCAGAAAAACCATTTGCAGAATCTTTCCAACGTGAATTGTGTGAGTGAAGGATACCCATGAACTCAATTTTACCCTGAAAGAACAATGGAAATATGAAAATGTAAAAAATGACAGGTCTTTTTGCCGGATTGTACATGTGCAAAAGTTTGGGCACCCCTACAGTTTCTGATCCTGATTTTTCTATAAGTCCACATAAAAGCAAAATAAAAGCTCTGAAATGCTTTGGATAATAATGTAAGCATCCCAGGACTTCATTTTGTGTGAATTTTTTATTTTAATTCCTAACAAAATGACTCCAACTGTTGCAAATTTCAGGTACCTGAGGTACGTCAGATTATTTGATAAAATTTCAATTCTTTTGAGTCCAGGAGCTGAAAAAGTTGATTTATTATGTTTATTTGTCACCACCTAAACATGAGTGATTATTCTTTTAAGGACTTTTGGAGCAGGTCAGACCTAAATCCAAGTAGAATACCTAAAATTCCACAAAAGTTCAACTTTCTGGGCATCTATGTCAGAGTACCTCGGCTTTTCTAGTAAAAATATTTCCGAAACCTTCTGTATTTGTCTTGTGTTGTGTGGAAATGACAATTTTGCAATTATTACAGTGATCATGCGTAATTTTTGGCCTGCCTATTCTTGCCCTTGGAGAGTCAAACTTGTTTATCACATTCTGGTGTATTGGAGCGATTCCATTTCAATGCATTTTTTTACTCGCTTGCCTCAAAAACCACAATGACTGGTCCAGAATATTCCCAAATAGTTATATGGGTCCTTTGGCATGAGTCAGGCAGTCAGATTCAGCTATATAATTGTGATACCTTGTATAGCTTGGCTTTTCACATCTGCATGCTGACGGTGGAACGATGCATCTGTCAACCACATTCAGTGTCGCAACTGTGGGGGTCTCTGAGGATGACATATTAGATTTAATTGCAACAAAATGGCAAAATTGACTAAATAGAAACAAATTAACCCCAAATTGAATTTTTTTCAGCAAAAATAGTCCCTGGCTGGAATTACAAAGTTGAACTGCACATTAATATTTTTAATTTTACTAGATGTTAACCTAAATAAATAATGTAAATCTTAAATATTTTTGGTTATTTTAGATAAAATGTTAATTTTAGGTAAATGAGAGGCTAACCAGGACTCCTGCACCAGAAATGTTCAAAACTTTCAGTATAACTGGACATGTGCAATTGATGCCATAGGTATCACAAAGATGCAACGGTTGGAGTCACTCTGTTACGGAGAACAATAAAAAATTAACACAAAATGAAGTCCTGGGATGCTTACATTATTATCCAAAGCATTTCAGAGCTTTTATTTTGCTTTTATGTAGACTTATAGAAAAATCAGGATCAGAAACTGTAGGGGTGCCCAAACTTTTGCACATGTAAAATCCGACAAAAAGACCTGTAATTTTTTACATTTTCACATTTCCATTGTTCTTTCAGGGTAAAATTGAGTGCATGGGTATCCTTCACTCACACAATTCACGTTGGAAAGATTCTGCAAATGGTTTGTTTGAAATTTGAACAAATTTGACCTATCTCAAAGGGTGCCCAAACTTTCGCACCCCACTGTATATAAAATATCATAACTTGTCAAAAAGTGTCCATTTTTAGAGGACTTTGAATATTTTTCAACTGGCTTTGTACAGCCTTTTCACACTGCTATTGAACTATTAACTTTACTGGAGATATCATTAGAACTTAAATGATTGTTCAGGCAAACAAAAAAATTAATCTTGCACTTTTAATTTTTTTCAAGGGTAACTGCAAGTTATCTATCTGTCTAGGGAATAATTCATAGAAGCAGACAGAGAAATAGCCAACCAAAGATGAAGTTAAACATGTTAAAAACCTTCATATTGAAAATTAATTTTTTTAGTTCCTAAAAACAAATGGAATGTTCCTCACTTTAGGAAGACCAATCGAAAACCAAATTCCCTAACAGCATATCGAAAGCAGAACCTTCAGTTCACAGATATGTCATTTCTCTCAAAATGAAAGTCAATGGACCACCTTAAAAGCAGCAGATGTCATCCTCAGCTATTCAGAAACAAATTTAATCAAAATTTTCTTACAGAATCATCATCACTTACCCTCACTATTGGAAGCCAACTGCCTGACAAGAGCAACTTTACTCCTGAAAGATATTCGACCACTGTCAGCTCTGCAAAGGTAAACCCTCTTGGGATCCATGTGAACTTGTAAGTAACCTTGCAGGAAACTTTGCAACTGCATTAGAGTTTTTGAAATCTGGAAATCTTGGCCTTCAGACAACTAAATGACCAGTCCATGATGAATGAGAACGGCTAACGAAAAAGTCCATGTCATGTGTAAGGTCCAAAGAACGCACTCCCCTCCAGGCTAAGAAATCTCCTAAGTAAAGATCCGCTAAAGGTATTTGACAATGTTTCAAGTTGTTTGAACTAAACTGCACCATACTCAGAAAGCTGAGGCAGTTTTTGGAGACAACTAAGTGTGTAATTTCCCCAGCTGTCAGGCAGTGGAGGTAAATTCTGTCACATAATCAGATAATGAAAATGTGAACAAAATGGTGTTTGACATCAGATAAGATACCAATGCAAAGAACTGCACCAAGCATCATGTTAAAGTCACCACAATTAATTACTGAATAAACATCATAACATATCCATGATACATAGCAAATGGCCAAACCACTATTTTCACACAAAAATAAAAATCATCTTACTTCGCACCATCACAACGATGTAATGTAGCACAGCAATATGACACCACAAGTGGACAGTACAATCTACAATCCCAATCAGGCAAGAAAAAGTGTAAGAATCTGAGTGCACATTCCTATTCAAAAGTTGTGGATACCACAGACTCCAGAGATCAATAAAGGAAGGTGGTCATAGCAGTGTCATCAACATATGTGGGGATGACAACCAATTGACAAGAGTCGTAAGACGCGAGGGCCAATTAAAGGTCAAACTGTCAAGCACATCTGGCAACAACTGACTCGAGTGCTCCGTCAAAGTCTTTCTTGACAACTCTTCCCATGGGATGACGACCGTCTGATTGGGATGACAACCGTCTGAGCAGACTGACAACTGTCTGTCAACCGCAACGACAAATGAGTCCACTGCAGCAACAATTACATTGAAGTTGACTTCCTGATCCAATCATCGGATCTTTCCCTATTGGACTCACTCCGAAATGACAAGTGTACAGATGCCTGAGATTTAACCACAAAGTGCAATAGCTACATTTGATTATAACAAGTCAAGACCAGTTTCCGTCAAATTGAAATAGTAATAAAACACACATGAAAACAATAATGTTTTGGTAATTGTATGTATGTACAATTTTTTTCTTGGAAATGAACTAACCGACATTTTCATATACATATATCACATTTTGCATTGACAACAAAAAACCAACCGGGAATTTGCATAGAAATATAACCACACCAAAAATACTTTTTTGAGAACAGAACGACAATGATGAGTTCACAAATTTCTCATGACATCTCCTCCCAATCAGGAATGTCATGATTGTCATCTGCCAATATAAAATCCCAACTGCCAATACACCTTCACATTTGACTTCAAGCAATCTAGTTTTTGTCTGTGGTCACTGACCGAAAAATGAGACATACTCGTATTACTTTCAGTCTTTCACAACTTGACTTCAATTCAATTTGAGGTAATTAAAATCTTTTCATATGCAAAACTTTCAATTGGTGGTGTAAAAACCAATAAAAGTATGGCACAAAATAATCAAGGCCAAATTTGACACATAATTCAATGCCAATAGAGAGTGCAAAAGCCAAAGAGGAAAGTTGGACAAAATTTTATTTCAAGGGTCATTGAATATAACTGCCCCAGGGCACTGGATGCTCCAGGCATCGGCTAGATTTGAATACCTGTGAATCACTTTTTGTCAGTTATTACCTTAGGTCATGTATAAGCATGCTAGGAAAGTCCCTTCAAAGTTAGCATGTTGTCATTCAAATTTCCCAAAATAACCATTTCATTCAAACTGTAGAGTATAAGAAAATAAAATCTGCATAAAATTTCAAATGAATGGTACATCCTGCCAAGCTCCAGGTAGGTTCAAGAAAATGAGGAACACTTAAACTTTTTTTAAAACAAGTAAATTTCGAATATATGCCAACATGCCCAACAAGTACATTTGCACTGTTCAAACCAATATCATATATTCATGAGTATGTGAATATCAAATTCATTGGCTGCACCATTTTAGCATTTCGGACCATACAGATTAAAGAATGACTACAAAGCCAACAGAAATCAGAAAATCAAGCCATGTGCACACACAAATCAATATCTTCAAAAAATTTGTTAAATACTTCAAAGATAAAATCGTAAAAATTGTTACAATGCAATCAGAATGAGCATCCCTTTTCGATAATTACAAAACTTTGCAAAAACAAAACTACACAACACTTTAAACAATACTGACCATCAATGACCATTGGGGGACCGGGCAGTTCATGTCGGAGGTAAAATCGGACTTCATCTCGATGGATGCCCCATTGCTGGAGGATTTCGTAAGGTCTCTCTTCGTCTCCAATTGGTCTCTCTGAAGTTAGACAAAGACTAACAGTTAGTATTGCATTTACATACCATGCCATAAATGTAGGCTTATATATTTATATAATTATAAAGCATTACTTAAATTTTTTTTTGGTCATTTTTTTTAGCTAATTTACTACATTTCGGTTGTTGGAAACTTTTATATTTTAATACGAATGTGTTTGAGAATTTATTCTACAGATTCACTCAGATCACATTAAAATTAAGAATTATACAAATCTGGTGAAAAATGGGTTCATAATCACAACCAAAGACCTCACAGAGGAAGAAGGGACACACAAGTTGTTTTCAGAATACAGGAAGTACAATGGTCCCCCGCAGATTGGAACCTGAACTACATGACATCAGAATTCAAGAGACAACAACCAGAGGGCTTGTAAATATGGCTTTTGGAAGCTGCCTTTGCATTGTGCCAATGATACGATGATACTAGTCCTATCTTGTGGTAAGACATCTTTGGTCTGAATGATTAGACTTACCACAGCCTCTCCACAATTCCGCCAGGTGGCAGTGTTCCTCTCCAGGTTCCTTGCAACAATCGATGACGTCCCGGCACGTGGTGTCTGGGGTGATGGGAACTTCACTTACATTGTTGTGGCTGCTGTCCAGGTAGACCTTTAGGATTATCTGAAAATACAAAGAAAACACATATATATTTATATTGAATAAATTATTTAGATTTTGGGAGAATGATTGCACAGGGAAATCAGAGCCAATATATGCTTCAGATTTGGCTTTCATATTACAATAAAAAAAAGAAGAAGTTTTTCTGTCTAACTGTGGTTTCCACTCTCCATATTCGATTCTATGAAACAATAATGAAAATCTCAAAGAATGACATAGGCCCATTCTAAATGTGTCAGCCACCACAGTGTTTTATATCACAGCAAGTCTTTCCTACATCACAGCTTCTAATAAATATAAACCTGCCAAGAGAAACTTGCAAGTTGAACTTGGAACTGCAAAAAGATGCAATGCACTCACCACATGTATCTTTCGAACCTTATTATTGGGCAGTGCTCTCGGCACAGCCACTATAATAAAGAACATTTGGTAAAATCCTAATTATCTTTCGAAAATGCCATTTTACACTCCTCTGACAGGCAGACAAGGCAAGAGCATCGGATAAATCATTTCAACATTCCAATTCGAAACTCTTCCACAATCGAAAATAGTTATTTCCGCTTGTTTGTCACATCACTTCATAATAAATGCTGCTGGACAGCATCAACCTCCGATGAAGAATTCTATTCATTTGTCACGTTCATAGCAGATTTGGAAGAATCCATCTCCCCGGATTGGCTCAGCTACTAATGACTGACATTACTCCATGGTACAGCCCTGATTGGCTAATCTGACCAAGCAGATTAACCCAGCTTAATCATGTTAATTGGCAATCATTTTTTCACCAAGGACAGAGAGAAGCTGCTTCCTTCGCCATGTTCACAGACTCACAGCAAGAGTAAATTAAATTGTGTCACTTCAGCTCAAATGAAGTTTTAATGAAATTCTAATAATTTATCAAAACACCTTTGGTACAATGGACAGCCTTGCAATACACCAAACTACTTCATCCGTGCAATAAAAGTGTTAAATGTCCAGGATAAACTAGGATATGGAGATCATCAGAACAGGTCATTCATTCTCCTCATTAAGAGAAACAAGCCTATTTTCATCCATTGCAAATGTGACACACCACATATATCCATTCCAAGAAAAAGAAAAGTATCATTTCATCACTGAATACATCCACTCTCCAACAGCTTGATTCCAAACAACATCAATTGTAAAAGGTCTGCATAGATTTGCTGCCTCCTATTAACAAAATTAACTAATTACACAGAGTATATAATCCTGTTAGTTGCATTGGTTAAGTCTAGTTTACTCACGTGGAAGACATGGAATCAATAAGAAAGTGTTGCCATGACAACCAACACCATTTGCACCAATGGTTGACCAGTTTGCAGGTGTGGAACATGAAAACTAAATTGCTAGCATCCCAACCTGAGATACACCAAGACAGCTTTTTTACACATTTCTTACACTCTGGTAAACAAAAGGCTCTAAAAACATTCTTACAATAAACATCTGAAACAAAAACTCACAGCAATTGAAAAGTATCCTACAAGATCATTGTCCAGGGAGTTTGTGATTTTGGTTTCATCTGCTGGTGGGAACTAGAATCATACTCCCAATACTGATTCCCAAGGTCCACAATGCAAGCCACCAAATCATTGAAAGAAATACCAAATGAGAGAAATAATTAAATAAAGTTACACTGTGAGATAATCTTAAGTTTGGAAATTTCAACTTTCTTCAAGCATTGAAAAGATAACTAAGCCTATAGCCTACCAACTTGAAATGATTCTTCCTATTATTGGAATTTTGTAGTGGAAATGCTCAGCTGAGATTAAACCAAGACTTCCAGGTGGGTTGGCCATATTAGTAGGCACTAAAGCCATTAAGCCAACTTGTTTTAAGAACCAAGCTTCTGACACTAGATGAACCATCATGGTCAGGTAGAAAAATGTGAATAGTGCAGCCCTCAAAGACAAGCTGTTGGCCTGTTGCTGCTTGTTGTTTCATTCTAATACTGTCTTTAGCATGTTCAGTGAAACATCATGACAGGGAACTTAGTTTGCCAGATACAGGAATTCATTTCTCACATCCTTGAACACAGAAAAGTATCAGTTTCCCATGATCTCAATGAGCCAGAAAATATCTGCACACCAAGGACGAACAAGCTAATTAACCAGAGCTCATGCTAAATGATTTAGAATTCTACTTGCAAGTAAATCAATCTAGAACTAGAATACTCCACAGCAGGTGATCAATTACAAATATGCTCTTTTATATATCAAGCAACAAGTCAACATTAATAAAGACAGCTATTACAAACCAATGGGGGTTATTATTCTGTATCAAATGAATCAAAATTTGGGAACTTTCCATGGGTGGGTGTTCAAAAAAATTCTGAGGCTTCTTGGGAAAGGGGGAGGAAATGAAAGTGGTTCAAGTCCAATATAAAGACCAAATAGTTCCAAGTGTAACAATAAGGGTGTTGTTTGGCTGATGACGTCATCAAAACAACAATTTCAACCAATCAGCGGGGGTGTGGGGGCGGCAGCCCCCATGTGACGTCATGACAACGGTTGTGACGCAATGATTTTATGAAGTAAACAGTCCCTCAGGAACTTCTTATCCGTATATTGGACTTGAGCCATGAAAGTGAGGTAAACTGTAAAAAAATAGGTTCAGATGACCTGGTCAGAGCAGGAATCGAACCAGGGACCCAGAAAATGGAAGAAAGCCAATCAATTAAAGAAGAGACTTCCCATACCAGAATTCAGCCTCAATGGCATGGTCATCATTGATTGTGATTAATTTCAACTTTCGGGGTGTATCATGACTAACACGATACACTAAAGTGACTTAGTCTTAACATGAAGACCAGTGTGTATGACAGAATCTCTGTACTGTAGGTGGCTCTTTAGTGATAGTACAAAGCTCCCAGAGCCCCCTGTTGCATTTCTAACCTCAGGTGAAGCACAGGTGGACCAGGTATGGCCAAGCATGGTCAGTACAAGTCACTCTACTGTTGCCCAGATGTCGGAGAAGACTGAAGACAATAATCTCAACTCAAATTTCATAACTTCTCAAAGTCATTATCTGCATACTTCAATTTGGAATACATCATACATACAACGTATTACAAGTACAAGAAGGGAAAACTTAGGGTGTTAAAAGTGATCTAAGTTTATGGTATAACAGGACCAGGGTTCAAAATGTCAAAAAGTTTATTGATATTTCAATATTGTCAGATCTCTTCCAAAAGTTTTCATATACACAAATCATGAACCCGGCTGAATCTCAAAGAAACCAATTTTAAGTGTCCAAATTTAGGCAACTGACTATAACTGTAACATATAAAGACCTAAACAAAGGGAGCTTTTGTTACAATAACCAGACAGTTAGAGACAAATATTTGAAGTGCTATAGGAATGCAGGTAGACACTAATAGGCAGGGTGGTTGCTTGGGAGGTTTCAGTTGGTGTCAGTCTGCTGGAGGCGTGTGGCACGGTGCCTAGTCACTGTCTACAGTTGCCATGGGGTGACCCCTTCCAGTTAGGCCTGTTTAGGGTTATTCTAAAGTTACTCTGGGGTTATTCAGGCTTATTCGACTGCTATTCTAGAATTACAATAGCCTCATAGGTGAACAATGTGACAACACAAGAGCTGCCACAGTCAATATTCACATACATGGAGGCTAGGAACATGGTAGCCTTTGGTAGGAAGGGGTATTTTGAGCTGTCTCCTTGACAGATTGTCTCCCATATCATAACATTGCACTCAGAAACTCAAGTCCTATAATTAATTGGCAATACCCTCCCCCAGGGAACCAACTAATAGATTTGGCAAAGAGAGCAATATACATTCCACTGTGGGTCTCAACCCACCACAGACACCATTTTTCCCACAGTAAGGAAATCAAAATTTCTCCATCCTGATAATCGTCACGTAAGTCTCAAATTTTGGACTAAGTTTGTGAAAGGTCTTTTTCCCCACTCAATTGACCAGAAGGCAGAACATATCTGGAACAGCCAAATGAAACGGCATTTACATTGGAGCTTGCAAAAAAGTTATGAAGTGACACCAATTTAAAAAGAGACAGTGACTCCAGTCCACATTACTACCATCCGCAGTGGTATGGGTTTTTTTTTTCACTGCCATGTTGACCATTGTTTCTGTGTCAGTGACAGGGGCGTATCTAGAAATGGCCTGAGGGGGGCCAATACATGGGGTGAATACGGGGGGCTCCGCGGCTTTTCCTATCTCTTCCATGTTCATTTTTGGCCTGAGGAGGCGGGGGGGGGCATGGCACAATGCGCCCCCCTCCTAAATACGCCACTGGTCAGTGACACACACAAATTCTGTGATTAAAAATACATCAACCAAAAATGTCAGCTTTGTAAACACAGCTGTCTCAAAATGTGCTTCATTTGATCTAAACATTATAATACCGGGATTCAGTCTGGAAACATTGAACTTCTGTTACATCTTAAATCCAATAAAAGGTTAATCAAATATTCATTAGGTTTGTTGACAATCATTGAGCAATAAAATGAGACTGACAGATCATTTGACAACATCTACAATGCACTCTAATTGCACTGACCTGTTTCTTACTCTTCTTGGCATTCAGTTTCCTTTTTGAGAACAGAACTTTCTTGATCTCAGCCCTGTCATTTCTTGGACTGAGAGACTCCAACTTGCTTTGTGTGGGTTGTGTCAATTCAATGTCATTAGTGTCTTTCTCAGTTTTATGGCTTGAAGTTGATGGTGCCTCATTGTTTTTGGATGTTTTTTGCTCAATTTCAACAAAATGATCCAGTTTACTGCAACTATTCAATTCACTAACAGTATTGAAAAGAACATTATCAGGAATCAACAAAGCAGTGGAGTACTGTGGCTTAGAGACTTCAATGACATTACTCCAAGTCACAGTTTTATTGATTTCACCAAATGTGCTCTCAGCTGCATTTAGGCATTCAACACTAGATGCTTTTGTCATGGCACAATCAATATTTTGAATCATATTTGAAGTGCTGACTGACTTCCTAATGAAAGTATTCCCTCTGTCGTTGTTGGACTGAACCGAGTCATTCCAATTACTGCCTTCCTTCAGTTTTGTATCAACCATATTTTCCCTGAGAGCTTCATCGTTATGACCTCGAAATCTCGATTTCAGCTCCTCCATTACATTAATTTTCTGAATGGTGTCATCGGTTAAATTAAAATTTCTGGCAGTTGCAGCACTTCCCATGTTACAGTTGTCAGCGAAAACACCAGAAACATTTTGCAAAGCACCAAATTGCATTTGCTTATCCAAAACATCAATTTTCTTACTGTTGTTACTGAATATCAGGACATTTCTGTCAGTGGCAGCACTTTCCAAGTTGAGTATTTCACCATCTGGAGTCTCTGAGCTAGAAATATTCTGCAAAGAGGCATGCTTCACTAGCTCATCAGTCATGTAAGTGGCTGTTTTATTTTGCCAATCCAGATTGATCCCCTTCAACCCTAATTCTGACACACTGTGTTTCTTTTTCTTGGCAATTCTTTGCTTAGGTGTCAGCTTCTTCTTCATTTTGGGCCGACAAATTTCAGCCATCTCTGAATCTCCGTCTGCACTGTCTTGGTTTGTTTTGCTTCTTCGGTTGGAGATCTCCATTTCCTCACTTGTAAATTTGTAATTAAGAGTCTTCGCATTTTCAAACATCAGCCTGGGGTCAGTTGGTTCGAATGCGTATGAATGCCGCTTATTGACTATTGCTGCAGCTGATGCACTTCCTTCAAAAAGTTTCTTAATACTTTGGACACTTCCACTTAGGACATTATTTCCAGTGTAAGAACTCAAAATCCCTTTAGAAGGCAACTCAGATCTCTGAGAGACTAGCATTGATAGATTTTCAAAAGGTTTTTCATCAACAATTTGTGGCTTCCGTTGTTCTTTTTGCAGCACTCTGTCAAAATTTACAGGATTTGCTCCAGTGTGCAATTTATCATTAAAACCAATGCCCAAGGGATTCGGAATATCCATAGGATTCATATTCTCGTAACTCTGAAATGACTTGAAATCCATTTTTGAAAACCTTTTAGGTGGCACAGGTGGAGAGTCATTGAACATGTCCAAGTTTTCCATACTCCTTGCTTCAGTCATTTTGTGCCTTTTCTGCTGGGCCACTCTCTCCAAGGCTCTCTTCTCTATCATTTCTATGCTGAAGTTGCTTAGTACTGAACTTCTTGATCCAGCTTGGGAGTCAGCAAGATCACTGGAAAATCTACGATGTTGAAAATTTTTATTACGATCCTTATCCGGACGTTGCGGCGGTTGCGCATCCATTTTTCCAAAATCATTTACTGTTCCATCCCCATTTGTTGCGATTGCTGACAACACCAGGTTGCTGGACCCAACAGTTCCATCCTGCGATTTTCCAATTACATCTTTTAGCTGCTGTATGACTGTCACAGCAGCAACATCAGTCACTGATTCAATCTCATCCCCTTCAAAAGCACCATTTGTTATCCCTGATAGATCTGGCATGGACCTGCTCAACTTGTTGCTGCTACAGCTAGTGCAATTCAAGCCAACTTTCCTCTTGACCCAGTTGTTCCTCTTGGATATCAACTCCTGGTGGATACTACTGTTAATACTGGAGATAGTGGATCTCCTTGTTGACCTCCCTTTGGCTCTCCTTGGACCTTTCTTCGACTTGGAGTTGTCATTGAAATCACCTCAATTGTGTTACCGCTTTTTCCATCAATACTATTCCCAGGTATAAATCCATATGTTTCTTCTTCATGTTCATTGGCATTGCTCTCTAATGATTGCAAATAACCTCTCAGGCTCCCATCCAACCAAGCATCACAATTCTGCTCACATTTGCAGTTTCCAGCTTTGTGGTAATGAACCGGGATATCGCTGTCATCAAACGACCAATGGGATACGTTATCATCGCCAAGAAATGAAGGAAGGCGACTGAAGGACATCATCCTGTCTGCCATCCAGGGCATCATCTTGTGCCCCTGGTGGGCCCTTCCCGAACAACACCACATGTTAGAGAATGTTATTCAAAACCTTCTCGAGAAGTCTTGAGTGAAAAATAAAGGCTTGTAGTTTGCAAATTTTTTGGAGAACAAGGAATTGCAACCAATCACATAATTAGATAGGTTTCGTGTAAAGTTTTAGAAGTGTTTAATCTGGTCGTGTTCCAACTTGCAGGAGAAGTAAACTCACATATCCATCCGAACAACCACCTGAGGTATAATTTGTTCATCCTTTATCCCACAACTAGACGTCTTTTGCAACATTCATTTATGAATCCAGTAAATCCAGACCACTAACTGACCACTGACTCCATGGACCTCTGCTCAGATCCAAATCTTATAAGAGAGATTAATAAATGTATAGTGTACATCCTTGAGGTCTCCATTCCATGCGGTGCAAGTATCCCCTCTTTGCTGCCATACTGGGTACATTTCATGCAAGTAGCAATCCCTCATCCTTGAGGTGTGAGGAGCTCATCTTCTTTCTACTTCAGCAGCAAGGAGATGAATGGGGAAGCTGAGAAGGGGAGACATCTTAAATCAGTCTGAGCAACCAGAGCATCAATTATGTAACAGTGTGTTCTCAGCAACCAGACTTGCATGCCACCAACAGGCTCTGAAACAGCACAGCACTGGACCATTGATGGGGATTTTGGCAGGAGAACCAGTCTGAGCTGATCTGCAAGATCATGCAGCCCCACTCACGGAATTCTCAGAAGCCTCAAAAGCAACTGGGCTTGAGTAATAATCTGATTGTAGGAATGTTATCCCTGCCAGTAATCCAAAGATGGCGTGCCCAACATTCGAAATTGACAAACTACCCAGGGGTACTTTTCATTACCCCCAAGAACTAACAATGTAACCAAGCAAGCCACAAGGTGGTCCTGCTAATTAATCTCTCGTGACAGGAAAAGTTGGGAAAAAACCTCAAATAAAAAACGTCAATCAGCCAGGATTCATTAAATTGAAATGCACAGTCGATCAATATGTGCAATTTTGTGCATGTTATCATGGTTATCAGGGATGCTTAACAGCAGTTCTGGGCAGGCAATGAACTACTCCCCAAGTTAATCTCAATAAAATGTTTTCTTTCACAAATCTTGCAAGAAGTTACATGAAGTCAATGAGCCAACCGACATATGCCTGGGGCTTCAAAAAGTTTAGAATTAATTTCAAATCAACATGAAACCAATCTTCTTTCATATCATTTTCTATTTTCTCTGCAACTGAGATAGCTTTTATGTTCTTCGTCTCTGGGTACCAAACAACCAATCTATCTATCTATCTATCTATCTATCCATCTATCTATCTATCTATCTATCTACCTATCTTTCTATCTATCTATCTATCCATCCATCTATCCATCTATCTATCTATCTACCCAACTAGTTCCCTATACCCTATCTATCTTTCTGTCTTTCGATCTCTCCAGGCGACTTTCCTTCTATCTAATTACACGTCTATTTTATAAATTCTATAAATATATACGATCAAAAATTAGCTCAATGTCACTCCACTGCATGTAAAAGAGAGCCCTTGGATATAATCAAAAATAATATTTTCTTGTCTAAATATAAACACATTACTTGGGCACTTAGTTACAGGCTGGTATTTCTCAAAAGAGCAGTTAGTAGGGGCATATATATACCTGAACTTCTGAAGCCATGTGGAACCCCTTTCTTCTTGGGGGACAACATATCAAAATTTCTCAATAGACAAATAAATACAAGTGACACTCTCATATGAAATAAATCTGACCTCACACGCCCCCAATAAGAATTTGCATTTATTTCCAAGTTGTATAGAATATTCAAGAACAACAATAATATTTCCTTTAACATAACTAACACTAAAATGACACATCCTTACCTCAATACCCATATTTTGTTGCACAAATCCATTTTGATTGGTAGTTTCCATTTCAATGCCCATGCTCAGGCGATTCTGTTGTTCCTTTGGTGTCACAACTAAATTTTATTCAGTACCTCCTTGCTCGATAATTTGTTTTGTCAGCAATAGACTATCTTCCAACACAAACACTTGGTCCTGGGTATTCTCAGGTTGTGTTGATATAAATTCAACTTGGTTTCAAGTGTTTAATTTCCATATCAATCCACCAGGATAACAAATAAATAAATCCTCATTATCCTGTGATCCTATCCACTACCATCCGTATCTCAGCTTGATCTTGCGTTATCAGTGCCTCAGGACGCTCATGACGTTGCTGAGGACGCTGAGGACGCCAGTTTCTCTTTGATGACGTTACGTCCTGGGAGCGTTATGTTAGCTGGCGCAAGAACGTGACACTCCTAATTTGGCTGATGTGCTAATTGAACGATTGAGGACTTTTTACGATCCAATATATTAGCCTATCTGTTAGCCAATGGTCAGTGTTAAACTCAGCCATCCACCATGTTCAAGTGGCCACTGGATTTGATGTGCACACATGTAGCAACAGTTATGAACTTAATATGAAGTGTAAACCAATATCATTGACTATCCCAAGTGCTTCAGTAAATCCAATACCACAATAAACCAGAGCAATATCTGAGCGACCCAACAGGAAGGCTCAGGTATTTCTTGTATGCATTCTTGGGAACTTGTGGCCATGTGTTTGGCCAACGGACCAAGTCCCAGCAAATATTCTCCAAAGGACATGAGAACATTGGCCACATAGCACTGAAGGATAGGCTTAAAAGCACCACCATGTTTGTCCTATTGGGCAGGTAGCAATAAACGAAGATCAAAGAAACACACCTGAATGAAATCCCCATCAGGTAAGCAGCCAGACAGCTCTCTCAGGTGGTCTGTCTATCTTTGTATGGGGTTGTCTGTCTGACTGTGTCATCACCCCTCAATGGTTTGTTGTTCTGTCTTGTGTTTTGTCCACACAGCAATTCCAGACATCATTCACAAATGGTCCTTACAACCCTCCAAATTACCTTAACCAGCAGTTTTATTACCTTCAGGTGGCAAATAAATTCATCAGCCTTAGAACTTTCCCCCCCCCCACAAAAAAATTGTCAAACAAGATACGAAATGAATATCTATTCATCTACATATTCAAGTTCAAGTTCAAGTTCAAGTCTTTATTAATACCATTAAGGTACAGGGGCCTGACACCATTCGGCGTATTTGGCCAAGAATTTCATCAAAAATTTGTGACTGACACACATGTGTATATTAATAACAGTTTAAGAGATAACAAATTTCAAGCTTAAGTAAAAGGAAATCACATATTACAGACTTAATAGATAGTTTTTCAGACGTTTTTTCAAGACGGGAAGGGAGCAGCTGTAATCAATGGAGTTGCCCAGGGTATTAAAACAAATGACTCCTCTATGTCTAATGTTTCTCTGCAATTTTGCTGAGGTAAAGTATGGAACTCTGAATAATGCTTTATTTCTAGTATTAGTGTTATGAATGTCTTGATTTTTAATGAACATATGATTGATGACCGGAGGATGACAACTTAAGTTTACTTTATACATGAAGATAAATAGATTCATTGAATACAACTTATTGATGGGTAGGATACGAAGAGACTTAAATAATGGTGAAGAGTGAGTTAGTCTATTTGAGAACGTCATGATGCTAACAATATATTTTCTTTCTATCTATCTATCTATCTATCTATCTATCTATCTATCTATCTATCTATCTATCTATCTATCTATCTATCTATCTATCTATCTATCTATATATCTATCTATCTATCTATCTATCTATCTATCTATCTATCTATCCATCCATCCATCCATCTATCTATCTATCTATCTATCTATCTATCTATCTATCTATCTATCCAATTATACAGCACGTGGCCTAATATTGGGTCAATGAGAAAACAAATACAATCAATATGCAAAGCCATTCATCACAGTCACCATTACAATGCTAAGCAGGTAACAAAAACGAGGGTAAACAATGTCCTGTTTCCATGGCAACAAATTTCCCTTTGTTGCAATAAGATATCAGATTCGAAATGAGCAGCCATTCCATGCAACGATCAGCAATTGCGAATCAGAAAATTATGTATGTTCAGTTGTTCACATTTTGATAAATCTTACTGAACCAAATTATCTGCACAAGTTTATAAGTTTCGAAATTAGCCAAAAATAGTATTTCACACAAGTACAATTCGAGGTCATTGGTATTATATTATTGCAACTCGTCAAAAGTTTTAATGAGATATGCAACTAAATATCTTCTTTTCTCTTTAAATTGTAAAACGTTATTCAGACATCAGATTAATGTGCCATGCGACATGCGTGGTACCATCCTCATTTAAATACTTTATTTTAAATTTTCAAGTTTAAGAAAGATGCCATGCAGTATTGGAAGGCATCACTTCTAATTCTTGCTGACATGGGTTAATTTTCATATTATTTTTTTGGATGCTAAAAACGTCCTGGATATTGCAGCTTTCTGAAACAAGTTCTTTGCTACCACTTCAAGGACTGCTCAAAATCATGTAAAACATGCAAGATGGAGAAGTACTATCACACTCTCCTCCAAAAAATATGATTGCAGTCAAAAGTTTTCAAAATATTCTCATAAAGAAACCAAGCAGAATGTTGTTTAGTAGAATATTTACTGCATTGTGTTTCTCCTGTTGGTTTAGGAAACTTCCGAATGTCATTTATCAGGAACTCATAAAACACACATGAACACTAACATGTGACAAATGGCCAATCATCGTAAATTAGTCAAGAGGCATTACATGTCAATCAGTCCAATTGATACACTGATAATCACAACTGATTCACAAGTATTGGCTATCTATTATTGGGCTCACTATGACCCATCAATACACGACTAGGACATGATTGCTTCTAAATATAGCCAGATCATGAAGTTATCAATATTGCAAAATAATTAGTAAATATGGAATTAAGATTCTCCATAAATCATATCAGATCAAAGACTCATGACAAACCATCAGCCTGTGATCAGTGGCGGATCCAGACAGGGTCATCTAGGAGGGGCCCGGGCGTGTTTCGGCATTCGTGGGCCCGCGTCGCAGCGTATTTTCTTCAAAATACTATTGTTAATCTCAATGGTCTAGGGGGGGCCCGTGCCCCCTAGGTCCCCCTCTGTATCCGCCACTGGTGATGGTTAAATCTTGGAAGAATAAGCACCACGTCTACACTGACCATATTTTAAAACCACAAATAATCTGAGTAACAATTCCTTGATAATGTAAATGGAAGATTTTAATATTTCGTACGTTGAAAATAGACACATTTCGGAGGCACAGGATATCAGAACATCAAATGGGAAATATTTATGGTTTCTTTTACTTTCACTCCAATCATTATACTACGGGTATGAGAACAAGAGGTCCAGAATACAAGGTAGAAATGTCTAAGCAGCTGAGACATACTTAATGCACCTAATCAACAAGGTACCATTAGGAAGATACACAATCACACATGTCCCTACAATATCAATAATTGCCCATACATTTTCAGGCTATTTGTGTAAGAATTAGTTAACAGGCAAATCAGGAGAACTCATATTGTATTAGCACTTGTGGCACACATTATATACCAAACTGAACCAAAAACCAGTTATATTTGAGAGTGAGTGAGTTTGTGTTCTACGCCCGGTTAGCAACAGTGTGGGCTATTTAGAGACAAAGTTACATTTGAGAACGTTTTAAAATATTCCATTAGACAATTCACATAACATTCATACCATCAAGCATTAGAGGTAGCCTATATACAGCTTAAAAATACGATTAAACAGGTAAGCCTCTTACACATTTTAGATAAATTAATGTACACTAAAGAGTGCTGAACAAAGATAAAATAATATAAATTCAAGACCTTCATCAAAGCACTAATAAATTTTGCCCAAAGAGGCCAAGACTCTGTAAACCAAAAATAACTTCATCTGCCTAAGAAGTCTCACAAATATCATCCAAAGATGGTCTCACCAACATCAACCAAAGATGTTCAACTGGCAAAGAAGTCCCACCAACATCAACCAAAGATGTTCATCTGGCAAAGAAGTCTCACCAACATCAACCAAAGATGTTCATCTGGCAAAGTCACCAACATCAACCAAAGATGTTCATTTGACAGAGAAATTTCAGTAACATATCTACCAAGGATGTTTGTCTTGAGTCACCATCAGCTGAAGGTTTGTTTCTGGCCAGGAGGTCTCTCAAAAATAATTAAAATATATTTTATTAATCCCACAAGAAACTATATTACATCAGCTCCAGATATTCCTCTCACAAGACATCAGCTGAAGGTACATGTGGCAAAAAAATGCCAGGATGACTACTACTAGCTTACAAGAATTTGCTGTTTAATCAGGCAATGAACGAGAAGTGGAAATGCACTGCATGAACCAAGAAAACCATTGTAGGGAAAGAAATAAAGGCCATAAATAATTAACAGAAAGCAATCGATAGAGCTGCATCGCTAAAGACATTCACTCCCATGTTCCACAATTAATTAGCTGCAAATCCATCACAGTATCATGAAACATTACAAGACCTGCCATCATTCAAACTAAATATTTGAAAAGGAATATCCAAATTGGCTTCATGTGTGAAATCGTAAATGATTGATACCTGAAATCAATATTGAATACACATATTCAATACACAGTTTAGTGAATTACATGTTTGGAGTCTACTTATGACACTGATAATAATCAGTGACATCAATACTGAATATTTACACGAAAGTTTTTCAATGCAGTGAGTAACTGCTAAGCATTGATTTCAATGATTTGGCACTGAAAAATTATAAATTTTATTGGATATCTAAATAATCAGAAATGGTAAATAAATCTATGCAAATGCATATATATGGCTATCAAATAATATCTCCATTCATAACTATATAGTGAATCCAAAATGATTGATGTTGAATTGAATCATTTGACATACATAGAGATTGAATGAAAGTTACTATGCAGAACCTGTCAATTCTAGCAGAAAGAATGCCAAAACCAAACTTTAAATTGGATGGCAGGCTTTTGGCAGTCTATTTCCAGGCTAACTTGGCTAGAATACTAATAGAAGAGTGACCAGAATAACTTGAATTGAAATCAGTACATTTCACCTCAGGTTTCACAATATTTAATATTAGACACATGCATTTGTAAGCATTTGCAAATAAATTCATGAGCCTCTGGTCTTTCGCAGGCACAACCCTCACACCCAACAAATAAGTTAAGTCGAATATAAATTTGAGGCAAAGGGCATTTCCATGGAAACCTACAGGACTATATTTACCCCTGGACACAAAGAATTATTCAGTTTGTTTAGAATGACTAAGAAATCGGCCATGTTCTCTTCTTTGTACCATAATATTGCACTAGAGTCACATATGTGTGATATATATGCTTTATAATAGACCAAAGCCAGTCACAAAACAGCAGAGTTCATGTCAAAACATGTGTCTACCTGAACATGCTGAAGTAGGTAAGCTCTTTAAATTGCCCTTCTTTGGACATGTTCTCAGTGTACTCAACATTGAACATAGCACCTATGCACTTGCCATGACTCTCCTGAGTGAGAGGTGACATTCTTACCCTCTAAACTGGTCTGAAGGATGAAGCCCCAAATGACTAGAAACATGTGACTTCCTACTTATAAAAATTGTAAAATGAATTGATAGCTCAAAAACTAATAATTTGTGTAACATAAATAAACCAACCGCTTCTATAGACAAAGGGTGTATAATTGCGACATCAACTGTTTTATAATGCAGCAATACAACAGACAGACAGATAAAAAATTAATTGCAGCCCTCTCAGGCCCCTTCTGATGTAGGGTTCTTGTATCAGTGCCAGTGCTGGGAAAGCCGGAAGACTTCCACATTGAGTAAATGTGCAACATTTTGAGGACTCCCCTACTTTTTCTCACATCTCATTAATCAAACTATGATAGCACAGTGTGCTTGAAGAGCTTCACTTACCACATCTATCTCATCCAACTATCTCTCATGTATGATGTAATTTTCCGCTATTGCTTTATACTACTTTGTAGACTAACTAAAACATATTCTTTGATCCAGAAAAGGCCTTTGAAAATGTTGGAAAGAGCTATGCTACATTCTCAATCAGAAAGAGCACTGAAAGTCAGTGATTAATGTTGATTGCTTGAGGAAACAATTAGCCAATTGGACACAGACACTAAAACTAAACTTGAGCCAAGTCAGTTGGAGTTCATAATAATCAATTACTAGTATTAGTACAGAGTAAGTACAAAGTAATGTACTGCAAGTACAAAGTAGGTGCTTCAAGTACAAGCCATTTCTTATCAGTAGCTTGAAGTAAGTCTAAGTACAATTTGGTGTGAAGTGAGGGAGGTGAAGCCTGTGCTTTACATAATTACAAGTATGTATTACACAGGCTTTGCAGTAACTGCTTACAGAAAGAGTTTGAGAGGACTCTAGCGAAGAGTTTGACCATGAACTGTAGAATTGGATATCATGCAAAGGAAGTTCAGGAATCGCCTGCCAAGTCTTCATGCTGTCATTCACAGCCATTCATAACGACATACGACATTCTTGCAACATTCTTTGAAACATGATTTTGGCAACATCGAAGCAATTCATAAACTTGCTTCTTAAATTTTACAACAAATACAGCTGTACTATTGAGTATTTGGTGACTATTCACTCGATTAAGCCAATAAGGCTTGTCTGCGAATTGTATTTGAAGGCAATCAATTGAATGGTCATATTTATAACATATCAATTCATCCAAATATAATGTACAGTCAAGCGAGGTCACTTTCGCAATATTGCAACATTCAACAAGTAGCCGAATGCCATTAAAATCACCCCTAACTTGCACAATGCTTTACAACATGCCATTTTGGTAGACATTAATCATACTTGATCGGTGGCATAACATGAT
This sequence comes from Platynereis dumerilii, assembly GCA_026936325.1. Taxonomy (NCBI): domain Eukaryota; kingdom Metazoa; phylum Annelida; class Polychaeta; order Phyllodocida; family Nereididae; genus Platynereis; species Platynereis dumerilii. The sequence continues at coordinate 26,144,925 of JAPTHN010000011.1, forward strand.
ACATTAAACAACTACAAAGCATTGAAACTATATGCATTAACTCTTAACTTCAACAATCAGCTATGCAGTATACCCAAAGGACTAACCAATAAGTCATAATACTCTGTATCATTTGATGAATGAATCTTTAAAATAACCTCAACATTTTGGTTAATTCATCATGCAATGTTTTTAATTAGCATGCACAAAAAGTATGATTTTGTTACATTTACTCAAAGCGGCCCCTATGTACTCCCGAAAAGTTTTCATGTCATTTTATATTAAGAGCTGAACCTTTCTTAAATATGCCCTTGGACAATTTTGAAACATGCATTGAATGTTTAGAAGCAATCAGAAATAGTAAATTCATAAAATATATACAACAAATGAATACAGATCAAAGTGAAATGTTGTATCAAACTTTCAATGAATTATGTTTGTGAAAATTCAACATCTTTAGCATATAATATGAACATTAAAATATATTATATCTTGTTAAGCTGTCACCATCATGTTATGCATCAGTAGCTGTCTTTAGTTCAAATTTATAATACTATTAATAGGCTTCTCATTCTGAAATAGCTACATCTTCAAAACTGGCTATGAAACAAATTTGCATAAGGTTTACCATGATTAGGTACGTATAATCATATTGTAGCTCTACATTTCGTATATAACTAACACTTGACAACATTATGACACCGTCATGTTACTAACTGAAAGCTCAGGCATTTATCGTTTATGAATATATTTGGTTGTGGATTTACAATTGAGGATCTAAATATTGTATTCCATATCACATTTACAATTTTACCTCATTTTATCCATTTTTCTTTAACATATATTTGATTAGCACATGACTCAAATAATTAAATTTCAAGCAGTGGGAAAGTATTATCCAGTTAGCATCTAAACATTGCTAAACAAAGAAAAAACTTACAGGTATAGCTAGGACTGGATGAGCTCCAGAATCCACATCATTCATTAGATTTTGTGGATTCTTGTTTTCCAATTCAGGATTTTCTGTGGTCGTTCGGGGATCAAAGTTTTCTTTGACGTTTTGGTCAGAAAGATCTTCCATAATGTGCACAATGTACTCAGTTCGAAATAGATTATCAAATACCACATTAATTAATGGCTTAAAATAACATTTCCTCAGAGCATTTAATCCAAGAAATAACCATTCACGTCTTAAGCAATCAACTATGGTCAGCCGCTGAGATCAGTTCCTTTCCAAATCACAAGATAATTCCCAAAATAAACAATTCAACATGTACATCTAATCAGTACAAGAATGTTGATATACACACCATAAGCTACATGCAGAATGTCAACAAAAGTGACTCAATATGACGAACCAAACATGTAGTATTTGTTCAGTGATTATTGCACATGTATCTTAAAGATCTATGCATTGTCCATATACTTCAATGTTTGAGATCTATGCATTGTCCATATACTTCAATGTTTGAGAATTGTTTCTTGTTAGAGCTGAGTAATATATTTTCTCAACTAATAATCTTAATGTTTTGTCAATTAAATCCTCCCAGTGAAACCGTTACAGAAGGCAATGTAGGATTAATGCAGATATTTTTTTTTAACTGTTCATTCCATAAATAATCAATCAAGATAATCAAGATAATAAACTTTCAGTACAATGATTTAAACATGAACATGATATTCAAAACATCTTATTCAGAAATAAAGTACTTTTTAAAGCAGTTTTCTAATCCCAAAATGATGGCAAAATCTCTCAAATATCCACATGCAGCCTAGTACGCAGGTGATCAATCCAAAAAAACATTCCAATTGTGCAATTGGACACTCAGCACCAAACTCGATCCTATCATTCAGATAGTGATATTACATCATCTCACAGCAAGAGTCATCACAATGTCATAATCATGTCATCATTAGGTGAATTTGTATGTGACTCGAACGCTTGTGGTGCCCTGCTAGAACGACACCTCCCCATCAGATGATCACGCTTGGCAGCATCCACCCTGGGGTATTAGTTCAGTTACCCACTGGGTTTGCTAGTGATGGGAATCGGTCTGATTTTAAAAATCGATTATCGGATGACCCTTCCGATTTGATAATCGATTCTAAATCGATTATTTTTGTTACCAAGAAATTACCTCAATCTTGATAATTATTGCACTATAACACAAATGGTACAGATATAACACAGATTTTGCAGATATAATTCTTCCTGTGTTAAATAGATCTCTCCAAGAGCTTTAAAATGATGGGTGATAGCTCTCTGTGGAACAAATAGTCTCCATAAAAATAGGAAAAGACAAAAATCGATTTTGAATTGGTCCAAAAAAACAAAATCGATTTTGATAGTGGCGATGATTATCGGCGATATTTTCGTCGATCACTACAACACTAGCGTTTGCTGAATATTTTAATTTTCAATTTAACTGATCACTTTTTATAATAACTTTGACTGAACTGCAGCCAATGGAAACGACCTTTATATCTACCTGTCATTGAGTTATTAAAAGATCAGTTTTGATAGTCAACACTGCCACAACTTGCCCACAAGTGCCATTCATTAGAAATTTGGTATTCGAAAACTGAATATATTCATTATATTGGGCGTGTTTTCTTCTAAATAGGCCTACCTCCAAAAAACCTATTTGTTAAGATCTTCTATTCTTCTACTACATTATCTGAAGTGAGGCCTAACATTAAATTTTCTTCACACCTATACAGCTGCTGTAACATCAGTGCAGATTCCAGCAACTTCAGATCAAAAAGTTTATTATTCAAAGGAACTACAGTGAGTGACATTAATGATCCAAAATTAGTGCAGAATAGTTCACACTCCTGCTACGTTTGTTTTTGTTCAATGAAGAATGTGGTGACTATTGTGGACTGAAATATGTGCTGCACGGGCATGGAAAATTCTGGGCTTACCAGTAAGAAGTTTACAAACTGCAAATACTACAGTTCCTCGCTTATTTCAACATACTGAAAACTTGAAAGCCCAGTTTATCATCAACTTTCAGTGGTTTTCAACGGTATACAGCCACAAGGTATGTCATGGGAAAGTGGGTTCATACAACACTGCCTTCGTAACAAAATAGGGCAGACACTTTTTTTTCTGACTTCCACACAGCAACTATTATATGAGCAACTGGAGCTTAACAAGAGAAAGCTCACCGGTCATGTCACTGACATACCACTGACACTGTGTGATTTCAACAATGACTTTAACCAAAGAGTCAGAGGTGGTATGGACTGTCTTTGAAATAGCCTAATTAATTAAACTGGATGACTTGGGGGGAATTAATTGATGCATGATCTGTCACTTATTAATCAAGAAAGAGAAATACTTTAGAGTATATTATACAACCAGCCTTTACAGGCCTCTTAAAACTAGTTCAGACCTTTTAAGACTTTTTTTTAACTTTTACAACTTTGAACTTTAAAATAGGTCTTCCATATGCCTACTAATTGTCACAATGGTGCATCACAGCAACATTTCAATACTTTAGCAAACCTATTTTAAAATGCTGATTAACATGATTTAATTTATTTCATATTAAAAAGCTTAAAACTATTAAAATAGCTGTATTTAATACTTTGTTCAAGTTTGTTGTTAATTAGATAAATGCACGATTAATGTTTTTTTTTTTCTTCTTCATTTTTAAACCTATTGAACAATCAAATTGCTTTACCCAGACCTAGTTGCTGGTAATCTGGGTTTGTCAGATGATCAATTGAATCATTGTCACTGTGCACTGTAATTTGTGTAAACACTAAAACAGGAGAATAAGATCACAAATCTGAATGAAATCTTAGAATTTCAGACACAATGCTATTTAAGCAAATGCATCACCAAGAAAAAAGGATGGGGATAGGGTGCCAAGGATCGAAGGGGGGGGGGGCATTTTGGTACTGATCCAAAACTGTGCTATGTTTACCTGCAAATCTTGCAAGATGACATGCAATGCAAAAACCTTTCTTTAGAAGCTTGTAACAGGTCATTCAAGCATTTCAACATCACCAAAACATGAGCTACAATTATTGTAAAAGACTGAAACTCAAAATGAAGCTCTTACCTGATCAGACCAGGGTTTATCCATGTTTTTTACACTCCCATACCAATCCACGTTCCTCCATGCGAAAGTTTTTGTGAAAGTAGGTCAACGCACCTGTCACCTCAGGTGAACCACTTCCGCTGAGGTCACGGGAAAATGGAGGCAAATTTCAACAAGCAAAACAAACACAGTTGCTTCTGATACAACACCGAACGGGTATTACAATGGAACCAAGAAGACAGCCAGTTATCTCTGTCAATGTTTGATCAGTTAGACACACACTGAAGTGAGTTGTTTTCTCTGATCAGTGGATTTTACTCAATTTAGTGGTATTATCGCTCACTTGTGTAACAACATTATGCAATAACAATGTGGAGATGTGCATTCTTCATTTTAATTTCTTGTCTCTTGTGGACTCCTTTTTGACCTTTCATACATCAATTACAGAAAACTTCTCTTAAGACAATGAATAGAGATGAATAGAGCTGTGTGGTGACCTAAGCCAACCACTGCAACCCATTGTCACTGATCATAAATATATCAATAATTGTAACATTCCTCTGAATCATAGCCCTTCACCTCTTTTTTCAGATATCTCTTGACAGTAGAGCTTGAGAGATCTACTCAAAATGGATCGCATCATTGTGTTGGTGGACATGGATTGTTTCTACGTCCAAGTGGAACAAAGAGCTAATCCAACGTTGAAGGGAAAACCCTGTGCTGTGGTCCAGTATAATACTTGGAAGGGAGGAGGGTGAGTCAATGGAGATTGATAACGAAAATATGTCTGATGGTAAAATATTATTGTGGCAAAGGAGAAACTGCATGAACATGATCAGGGTTCCCACCGGACAGGGAAAACAGGGAAAATGGTGAAAAAAAATTCCCTGCAGGGAAAAATCAGGGAATTTGATATTTGACCTGAAATCAGGGAAAACCTTCGGTAAAGCAGGGAAAATACTGGGAATTTGCTCCCCAAATTTCAGTGGGTACCCTGCATGATGAAGTACCTGCATAGTTTGGTGATCTCTAACATTGAGTGCGTTGAAAAAATAAATTAGGTTCCTTCATTCTCATCTATAAGGTAAGGGAGGCCTATCATAAATGTTATTGAAAATTTTGCATTCTAATTTTAGGATTATAGCTGTTGGATATGAAGCCAGAGCCAAAGGGGTCACGAGACAGATGAGGGGCAATGACGCCAAAGCAAAGTGTCCGGAAATTATCCTGGTGCGAGTCCCAGAAGTCAGAGGAAAGGCTGACCTTACAAAGTGAGGATTGTGAATTGTTTTCTCATAAAATAGACATAAATTCTTAATCTGAAAATAAATTTAAAAAGTTGAGAAAAATTAGCGGATCATTGTTCCTTGAAGAAATTAGTAAATTTAATGTTTACCTGATGAAATTTTTGACCTGGATGGACTGTACTTTCAGTCATCCTTCAAGGCTTCACCTCATTGCCGTGTCCACCACCTGCCCTAATTTCCAGAGTGCATAAATACAGGATGTCAAGCTGCAAATATCCATCCATCCTATAATTTTGTAATTTCCTGCAGATGTATATAGATATCCATTAAAGTCCCTGCCTTGTTGGTTATTGCTTTCAGGTACCGTGAAGCAGGGGCTGAAGTGATTGAAGTCTTCAGTAAATTCAGCAATTGCGTGGAGAGAGCAAGTATTGACGAGGCTTACGTTGACCTGACAGAAGAAGTGAAGAAGAGGATGGATGATATGGGAACTGGCCGAGTCACTGAAGACAAACTTGCAAATACTCACGCTGTAGGATTTGAGGTGAAGACTGAGGACAAGGAGAAGGCAGGTTAGTGGAAAAAGGAAATTTATACCTGGTTTAAGTTTCAAAACGTATTAGGTATCTACAATAATAATATAATAATAATAATATGGATCTATACAGCGCTAGTTTCAGTAAACTACTCACCAATAGACATGATAGAAGACATGTTGGAATGCCAATGAAGTATTTCTATGAGCATCCAGTGGACAGAGTTATTTGATTGACATTGGTGAACTCATTTTGTTTCCTCCAGTAATCATGGAAATGTGACTAGTGATTTGTCAACTGTTTAAATTTTTTATAGTTAAAATATTTTGAGAAACTTTTTTGTTTATAAACATTCTTAAGGTAGTTGGTGTAAATAGTGTAGGTTTGCTCTGTATGTGTACCCCACTGAATATTTCAAATTTCAATCAAGTTGAATGTTTATTAGGCATAAATAGACTTATTTGGTTATTTTTTGCAGTAATTCGCAAAGAAGGTGTCTGCAATTGGCTGCACAGCATCTATGAAGATGAAGAAGTGTCGGACGCAGACAAACAGCTGGCCATTGGGGCCACAATTGTTGAAGAAATGAGGGCTGCTGTTTATGAAGAAACAGGATTCAGATGTTCTGCTGGAATTGCTCATAATAAGGTATTAGGTAATTCCATTATTAGTCTCTCTTATTTAGTATACCAATAAATTGTTTGTGGTGTCTAATTATTTAAAATACACAGAATAGCATCACTCAAAATAGTTTGTTTGGATACAATTTTTGGATCAAGATTTAAAATTGATTTTGTAGCTCTACTCTAATAGTTTTTCTGATTTCAGAACTGTTATATCATAATTATTTCAACACTTCTGCTTTTTAGTGCAAATTTTCTACTTGTGTGATGATGTGAAATGCCTGATATTATGGTCATCTATATCTTCTATATCCACTCTAAAGGAGCATACAACTTTTCTTCATGTTGCAGGTTCTTGCTAAACTTGCTTGTGGAGTCAATAAACCAAACAAGCAAACGGTCCTCCCTCACAACTCAGTGACTAGCTTCTTTATGACCATGCCAATTAGTAAAGTGTGAGTTACTTACAACTTGATCTTATTAAATTAAAAGTATCCTACCCGGGTAATTGGTCTCTTTGAAGGCTTTATTTTGTGTTCGCTTTGGAGTTCCCTTGTGTCTTTATGCACTAGGAGTTTTGAGAAAATTCATTAAGACTTACGAACAATAAATTAACTTCAGAAGCATCTATATATACAATGCTTGTTTGAAAAATAAAAATTGCCAAATTGAGTCAACAAAAGTAACTTCATCATTGTAAAGAACCTTCAGATAGAGGTCTACATTCACGAATAATATTCTGGTGTTCCCTTTTGCAGGCGTGGATTTGGGGGCAAATTTGGAGATGCAGTTAAAGAGACCCTTCAGGTGGAATACATGGCTGAGCTGCAGCAGTTTTCTCAGAGGAAGCTTCAGGATTGCTTTGGGGCCAAATCAGGGTGAGTACTAAATAGTAAATATGACTATTGAAAATATCTGATTTTGGAAAAGGATATTCTCTGAAGTTTGGCTGGAAAATGAAAATGTTTAAGATTCCTAATGAAACACACAGTCCTAGATCTCTTAGATTGACAGCTGAATAGTTCATCTAGACGATCAAAACAAACACTCCAAATAATGTAGACAAAGATAATTTTATATTTTTGACCAAACTGATTTCCTCATTTCTTGTATTTTCTGATGAGCACTGAGCAGTGGTGGTCAAAATTTAGAAAAATGATTTTAAACTAAAGTATGCTTTAAATATGTGAAGAATTTTGTGCTAAATGTTAATTTCCAGACCATTGTCTATTTATTTCCAGGTCTTGGGTGCATGATATCTGCCGAGGCTTTGAGTATGAAGCAGTCTCTGCGAGACAATTGGCAAAGTCAGTCGGATGCAGCAAAAACTTCAGAGGACGTGAGAAGCTAGACACAAGAGAAAAGGTAAGTTAATTTAAAATCACTTACAAACATGTACTGTAGTTTATGTCTCTGATTGCCTCCTCTTTCAGGGGCGATATGCATCAACTGACTCAATTCTACAGTTATGTCATACAGTTCAGAGCATTCGGGAAGAGTTTTGGGAATAATTCGGTCTTGCAATTGTTACAAGTGATCTTCTTTAGGCTGGTCATCTTATCAAAGGCAGTATAAATTGGTGTTTTACTACCTTGATATGAATGTAATAGCATGTGTGCTCATCTCATAGTTGTAATATTTTTACTTCAGGTGAAGAAGTGGCTTTTTTCTTTGGCCAAAGAAGTTGTAGAACGACTAGAGAAAGACAAAGAGCAGGTAAGATATTTGAATTTATTTTCCTGAAATGTTCTTTTATTAAGGACAAATGAATTTAAATTTGACTTCAGAACTGTGACATCATAATTCAGACAAATTTTCCTATTTGAACTTCTAATATATTTGTATCAGTAATGTCTGTGAATTAAAAAATTTAATTGATTTTATTGTTCTTTTTTTTTTTTTTCAGAATAAAAGGAAAGCCAAAAGTTTGATTGTTGGACTGTCTCAGGATTTTGGGAAAAGTTCAACTTATTCTTCTCGAACATGTGCCATTGTAAAATACGACGCCCAGAAGTTTGCCGACGATGCCTTTGTTCTCCTCTCCAAGTTTAATAAGGCTTCGACCAACCAAATATTTTGGTATGTATATTTCTTCTAATACTTGGTATTACTAAAGCAGGCTTCTCTTGCATAATAAACAATTTTTGCCACAACCTGACTTGTCAATACACATTTTGAATCCTGTTGTGTCACCTCTGGTTGTAGAGCACTTTTCAGCCCACATTGAAGGAACAGGGGTCACCCGTGTCCCACAGTGTAGCATTTTACATTGCTGAATATTAAATCTTCTTGTCTCATGCCTTGTTATTACTTAAATAACTGGTATATTGTTTGCTAATTTCCAGGGATCCCCCGTTGTTGAATCTGTCAATGTCTGCCTCCAAGTTTGCAGATATTTCACCAGAGGGCTCTGCTAGTATCACCAGCTTCATGACTCAGAACGCGACGACCCCTTCTCAGTTTGCTCGGTCCGAACTCTCAATAGACAGTCAGAGACCCAAGCTAACTCCAAAGCCAAAAGGAATCCAACTGTTCTTATCACAGTCCCAGAGTGTTCCAAAGAAATCAGAGTTGTGGGAGTCTCAACTGGATTTTAACAGCACTCAAACTCAAATCGACAATGTTCAATCTATCAGTAATACTACTGAAGTTACTCCTGCTAAGGAAAGTTCTGATCAAATTGGTGATGAAACACCTAAGCGGTCATTCTTCAAGAACTACTTGCAAAAAAAGAATGAACCTTCGTCAGTTAAAGTGAATGGTGCTAATGACTGTGTAGCTTCAAGCTCACATGATCGTAATAACAAAAGTGATGCTCCATCAACTCATAAACTTGACTCTGTGATGCCAAATTTTGCTATTGATGAAAACAGCTTGGATGATTTTAATGTGGGTAGTTCTGTTCAAAAGACCTCTCATTGTGGCGTTGAACAGCATTCGGACTCAGCTTATGCTGCAGATACTGATTATTCTGATGAGAGCAATGAATGTGTTGTGGGCAATACTGGATTACAAAATGAAAGAACTGAACATCAAAATGACTGTGATGCTGAAATGGACGTTGTGGCTAGCACCAGTGATAACGTGAGCTCTGCCGTTCAAACGATGGAATCTACCACTAATTCCTCTGAAATGAGTGAGCATCAAGGTGCTAATTGTGAAAATACTGGGGCCATGTCTTTGAACAGTGAAGATATGATGACTTGTGATGACTGTGGTCAATCTGTCCTTATTTGGGAGTTCCCAGAACACGCAGACTTCCATTTTGCAATGAAGCTCCACCAGGAAACAAAAAAGGAACAAAAACCCTTGACTTTGGACGATTTGCCTTCCTCTAAAAGGAAAGACTTGACTCCGCCAAACAGGGGTCGCAAGAAAGCAAAGTTGAACGGTGGCAATATGAAGACCCTTGATACGTTTTTCAAGTCTTGACAGTGATAATGTGTTGATTCTGAACTTTAGTCAAATATATTATGTGCTTGTACGTAATTATATGTATATCATGTTGGTAAGATTTGATCATCTTGGTGTCTTATAAGCCACATTGTTCCTTGATTGTGTTATTTTAAACATAAAATCGTTTTTCTTTTGTGAACAAATGATTCCTACAGACTAGCAGCAAAACTAGACAGCAATGTTAGGTATTTGGTGAAACTTTGTCTACTATAATCTGCTGTTAAACTGCCATTCAAATATGTCTTTTCACTATTTTAAGCCAGACATAATTGTTCTTTAGCTTCTTGGATCTTCACGAGGTCCTACTCTTCTGGGGTCGGTTGGTAGGACGATGAAAAAAGTGTAATCTCATCTGTATTTTCTATATTGTCAATTTGATAAAAGTTGTGGGTAAGATTCTAAAAAATGAAATCTGAAAGCAGAAAATCTGTTGGGTTGGTTGATCTGAGAAGCTAAAAATTAAAATATCTGGCCTTAGTTGTCTGAAAAATGTGTTCTAAAACTTGGTTTTTACATTGTATTGTATTAAAGTAGGCTATTTCTGACTGTGCCATTGGTGATATACATTGTATCCATTTTCATGTATTTCTTGCAATATATTTTCTTCTTTGTTGCGAGGTTGCTATAAATATTTATGATCCAATGTCTTTTGGAAGGGCATCTTTGTTAAGGTTCCATTGATCATGTTGATCAGACATACATATCACATAGGCCTATCTACCTCCATAATTAATTTCAGTTGGCTAGGCCTAATCATAATCATGGCGTTGCATGTGAGCTATCAGCAACTTAGAAGAGGTTTTATATTTAATAATTTATGTACTTTATAACTTATTTATTTATTCTGACATGTGATGTTGATGAATTAGTTTTAAATATACACAACAAAAAACGAAGTACAAAATATTTTGTTTTCAGTTTTTAATTTTCACAAAATTCTGTTTAACACATAATGGATAATGCAATTGTACGAAATTGTCATTAAGGCAGAAGTTCAGTTCACACTTCAGTTTAATAATTGGCTTTATCAAATTAATCAAATATATTAATACACAAAAGACGGTCAGCAGATATCATTAATAGCAATATTGTAAATTATTCCATTAATTTGGTATGGTTCAAGCAGTTACATTTGTAAAAACTTCTAAATTAGTATAGCATGTTATTACAAATATTTCATGATTTGATGGCATATTTAAGCAGTCATCTGTATTTGTCATTCTTTTAGCAGTTGGTTTCAAACATCATAATCACATAAATTTGAGATTCTCAAACTATTAAACCAATAACAGCAATAAATAATGAAGCAGCTTCAATTCGACTTATATAATCAAATAAGTTAAGATATGGAATGATTAATTAGGAAAATGTGAGATCACAAAAGCTTTGGTAAAAAGCATTATGCCTGCAAAGTATGCAAAGGATCAAATCAATATCAAACAAAACTTTGGACAATGCCTTCAAATTATGCAATCCCAAGTATTTGAAATTCAGAGTAAACTTAGCAATATGACTAGGTAAATATATTGATTGGGAAAATACTAGCTAATTTAAGAATAACACAAATAATCTCAATTTTTATAATAAATTTACAAATGTCCAATATGGTGGGGTAATATTTTCATCAGTCTTTTGTGTGCATTAACTTGTGCCTACAATTTAAATTTGTACAAACATTGATGGCATATTAATTGACACATGTTGGCAATGATATTGCTATTATAAAGTGTTTGTTACAATATTTGGACCTATTTATTTCTTTCAATGCAGGAAAATAGGTTGTTAATCTACAGGCAGTTCTTTAATTGGCTAGCCATGAAATCATACAACAATAGATCAGATTATTCTAAAACATTTAGAGTGAAAATTGACATCGACACGGATACAGAAACAACATGGTCATGATAATTAATTTCTGATTTAACAAATATTGTTTTATCATGTTAATACCTTTCGGTAGTCTTTACATACTTTTGCTTGCACTGCCCAGATACAATGAAAGCATGGTTTTCGATAAACATGGTTTCACGCGGTATAAGAGAAAAATGCATAAAAAGGTAAAAGACTAGACAACAGTCACCAGCAAACATATATCATGTATATAGAGGAGGTACAAACAGATCATTCTTCAGAAATTCAATAAGTTAAAGTATCAATTGAGATGAGAATGGGTACTTTAAGAACCATGTTGTCAAATATTTAATTATTCTTTAAAGCAGGGTCGGAGCTTGTTTGCAACCTTCTTTATTGGAAATAACCAGACAAAGAAGGCTACAATTTCCATTTTCACTTGTCCACTGATTGAAGCACCTTAGATACCCCAGATTTTAGACGGGAAAATAATCCCAAATAGACCTCATCCATTCACAAACGTTAATTTCTGGATCAAGTCCGGGACCCTGATTTAAAGACGAACATAAATTGCAATTAATTAAATCTACCGTCGTATTAAATCTTTAATGCAATTAAAACTGATAGAAAAGCTAGAAAAAGATATATACCACAATGAGAAGTACAGTTACTTCTGGCTATTATATATTTATTCAATGATTCATGGTGTATGTCTTAAAACAAGAATCCGCAGATTACAAAATGGTGTGTCTCTCCATTTAAAATTATCTTTAGGCGCAGATAACTTAGTTGAGGTACACTATTTATTAATTGCCTTCTCATAATATTTATTTACCAACAATTACTGGGCGTCAGCTAACTTAATTAGCCAGTGCCAATGAGAGTGTATCACAGTCAATTTTAGGGAACCCCCAAAGAATAGGAATGCAAATAGTCCCCGTAAGTTATAATATAAATTATTAATATAAATTATAATTAAATACCATAATTAATATCCTGTGTCGTATCATAAGTTAATTCACAGGTACAAGTCTATCTTGCAATCAACCATATAGTGACTGTGATTATATATTTTTTATGATAGCAAGAGTAACCCACCTTAAATGCTAACTTTACAAAAAGAACACTTTACCTGTATTAATTATTATAAAGTCACGTAACTTTCGAAAATTACTGAATGAAATTATCTTTTACCTATCTTTGGTTTATGGTTAATAACTCAAATGTTTTGAGAAAATAAACTTTCAATGTACCATAATGAATCAATAGGCATCAATGGCCAATCATAACATCTATTAATATTTAACAGGAGCATATAATGCTGCATAATATAGCTTTTAGGTAAACTGGATTTCTTGTGAAACATTTTGTTACAAAATCATTTGTTTCTCAATATGTTACTCTATTATTTCTGGTGTGCCTTCCTGCAGAATTTCACACTTGATATCAGGCATCACAAATGATGCACAGTCAACACGGGGAAATCGGAAACATCCTCCATAAATCACAACAAATATGAGTACGCTTGTCAATAGGCATGTATGCGATTACAAGCTAGACTTAGAGCTAGAACGTGAAAATACATTGATGGACATGTATGACATTCAATCGACAAATATTTTTTACAAATACAACAGTACCTAACCAGGGTCCAGCCCTGCAGCTAAATACCTCAAACAGTGTTTGAAATAAACTACCCAAACATGCATGTATATTTTATGTATTGTAAATTCTTTTACAAATGTGTTGACTTTCTCCACGCAACAATATCATCTTTAAATGAGTACCGTCACAGAACAATTAATGAATCCAGCTCAATTGTCCTTAGACTCCTTGCCAAGCAATGCTTATCATTTTATGTACAAAATACAGTAACAAATATATCCTAAACAGCATGCAATTCAGGGGCTGTTCTCCTATTTTAAAATTCACACAATGTGTTTCGATCATTTTAGTATTTCATAGGCCTATAGGCATTTAAGTGACTTTACACAAATTAAGCATAATAATTTATGCTCCAAATTTACCTCTTAAACTCGGAACTTTAATTTACCAAGTTTTTGTGATTATAAAATGGTTAATTATTACACCATGCAGCACCTACACAGCAGTGGTACATTATTCATGATTACTGCCACTTATTATACAATACAATAATCTTAGGCCACTAAACATATCACTGGTCCATTCAAATAAATAACATCAGCCGGCAATTTTTGTGTAAATTCCATCCTGTCAAAATGAAGTGCACTTAACGTGGGTGCAGTGCGTCTTAACAAATGCTTATAAAAATGAGTGGAGAGCTTAAATTCGCAAGGCTCAATATGGGTCACAGCTCCAAAACAGCTATCCGTCCGTTAACAAATGTTAACAATTCATCAATTGGGATTTTAAAAACTTGCAAAACTTGTCCCCCTGGATGGAAGCGTCAGTCTTTCATGTAATATGCACTTAGTGGGTCAAAGAAGCCTAAAAATTAACAATATGTTCCGATCATTCTGTCAGTAACTGCTGCAGTGAAATCGTGCTGTAAGCTCTAAATATTAATATTTCATCATACTATTATAATAGTATACAGAAGAGCTTGATAGCTCCTGGACACTGTTAACAATTAATGATCAAGACATATATTACAAGGGCAACTCCCACAGGCAACTTCAAGACCATTAACTTGAATATGCAGTCTTGATCAAGACTTCATCTGCAGCATGTTTATAATGTCCTATAAATTATCGTAAAAACAGGAAGGCCACACTCGACCTATGTTAAATTAAGAAGCACACAGTGTATTCATGAACGACAGGTTTCACTTCATATGAACACTTAGCGGTGAAATTAACTGGACATATATTTCAGAATTCTAGGAAAGCAAAAGGCATCAAATTATGCAAACTAGTCCCCTCGGCATACGCGGCATGCCTATGTTTTTCATTTGCACAGGGCTCATCTGCCTTCAATAATGGGGTTTTTTTAGTTGCTTAACGGCCTCTCAACAATCAATATTAACTGAAAGATCACAATGTGTAATTATTAATTATCATCTTCCTTAAAACTGCATAATATAAGGCCTACAGCACTGATTTCTGAAATACTGCACGTATCTTTGCACAGTTTTGTTTTTAAAAAGTGCATGAAGGCATATTCAATGTATGTCTTTTTCATACACTGTCGTTCAGCTGTGCAGACACCGCAGTGACTATATATTATACTTCGATAAACGGTACTCCTCATTAGTCTGTTATGCAGTCATAGTGCAATTGTACAAAATTAAACTGTATCCTAACAGATGCACGTGATCATGTGCCTTCTTTGCAGGAACCAACTCCCATATCCTGCGTCTCGTAGTAGCGATAACAGTCATGAGAAACTCTGGCATTTTTACCAGATGTAGAATGAGTAAATCCTCTTTCCAATGACTTTTCGGTATTCCCATGTCTCCATCCTTTGTGCAAAAGTGACGCACACAAGTACGTAAATTACAAGAACTATTTTTCGCACACTTGGATTTCAAACTTCGGTGTCTCTCTGCATGTGTAGCGTTTCCATCTGGTCCAAAATGAAGGTGATGGTGTTTTGTCGTATTGATCCAATATGGGATTTCAACGTTGAGATCTGGTCTTTCTGCAGTTCCACTTGTTTGCGTAGGGTGTTGTTCTCCGATTTTAACTTTTCTCGAACCTGTTGGGACAAAAAATGTGAATTAGTTTCAATTGTTGGCATTGCCAGAAGAAAATTATGACATTGGATTATTCAAAGTGGATGTCATAAACTAGCTGTACTCTACATCTTGTCCATACATATTCATGGTTGTCAATGTATGTTTTAAATCACATGAATAGCCTATTGATATATATTCAAATTGGCGAAATTGAGAAAGAAAAGAAAATAATTGTCATCTTGTCTGGCGTTTTCAGAGTAGCCTACAGATAGGACAAAAGCTTTATGATGTGGGGAAAAAGCTTGTTTTAAACCCTGCTGTCAAGATTGAAAGTTTGGAGGCATAATATAAGCAATGTTAAACCAGTTTTGTCATCAAAACATTACTTAAAAGTACCTCTTCTGCTTTGAGTAATCGGTCGAACAACGATACTTGATCCTCATAGAATTCTGATTCTGACAGACTCCCACCAGATGGCAGTGAGATATCCAACGAGTCGGATTCTCTAAAACTGATTTTGGGACTACTGCAAGTGCTGCTTGGTCCTGCACTGTCGTCTGTCTGTGTGGACCTGGATGAATGAAGGCGCCTATGCCGTTGGGACATCTTGCGTTTTGTGGCTATCGTTACGTCTCTAGAACCTGTGGGTGAATGGAATTGTTTCAAATTAGTTCCTTGAAATTTTGTCAATATCAACATAACTGATGAATTTTTTCAAGCATTAGAGGACAGTACACACTGCATGTCACATTGTGAACTTGATTAGTAATAGAAACAAATAACAATTATGTAAATGTCAGAGACAATAATATAGAATAGTAACTGCTAACGTAAATTTTCTTGAGCCAAAAAAAAAAATTCTCGAAAATCACAAAATATAAATGAATCGTGAAAATGAAGTTTTGCAATATAACTCCCTGATGACTTTAAAGATCTTACCTCCATTCAATACAGAACTAGACCGGTGGGTAGACGCGTGCTGCTTACTGCGACATTCCATGACTACTAGGTCTTTGCAGTGTTTGTGAGCATTGATGCTGCATTCTGAAATATGCAAAGAAATAATTAACATAAGGTACACATAATACAGACATGCAGAAAAATATACAGATTTAATGAAGTTAAAATTGAAAGAGTGGAAAAATATTTATATTTACCTTTACATTTCCATCCTTGTTTAATCAAGCCCCAGAGCTGTAACGGACAGGAGATCATTATATTGAGTGTTACAAATTTTTTTTAATCATTTTAATTATATCAAGCAGAGTTGAGGGAATTTTTACAATTATGTGCGAGAGCTTATTTAGGTTGTGCAAAATTGATACAAATATTCGAAGGGAAAAAATTTCTACAGCCATTTTTGGGCACCATCTAAAACTAGGAGTGTTGTTCAATATCCTTCTAGACTACCGGCTTATTGAGATACTGATAATGACTTACCAGGCCAGTACAATGAATACAGAAGGTTGGTTTGAAGTAGGTGGTTTCATGAAAGTCATGTTTGAAGCTGTTCCTCATGGCGTGGCAATTTGCTCGGATGAAATACGTCTTCATCTCGCTCTTACTGATCATCCCATCTCTAAAACAGAATGATTAATATATATATAGATTTTTTTTTTAATAAAAATAATTTGTAATAATTCACAATTAGTCATTACATTTCCAGTCTAAAATTTTCGTCAAAGGAAAGGTTTCAAAATATTGAAAATAAATGGATTCATTCAAAATTTCAGTTGGAGACACAATAGCTGATTATATTTGACCAAAATCAATGCAAACTTGTAGACTGTATGCATCATATATATATATGTTAAAATAATGACTCTTATTATAATTTTGAATTTATGTTTCAGTCTACTATTTTTGCCCTTTTATATTGTCATAATATTGTCATAAACTCAAATGCAAATTGACAAAACATACTTGTCAGCATCCAAGACGCAGAATGAATCGATGAACGGGAAGTTGCCAGCGATTTCTTCAAATTCATTGTGAGATATGAAGCCATCCCGATCATGGTCGTAATTTTTAAATACAGCCTAAAAAAGAAACACATTCAATTAATATTATATAACGCCTAAATCCAATCATTCAATTATCAAGATTAATAATTAATAGAGCTAATTATTATGTGAAAACATCACTCGATCATATCAGGACAAATGGCTCTCTAGACTATTAATTAAATTCTTTATCTGTTTTTCAATTTTGTTCACATTCTTGTCAAATTGTAGAAGACAAAAGAGTCTTAGACACCCACCTCGACCATGTCATGAACATGCTTGTTGATGGTCTCTGGGTCTGGAGGATTCAGGCCAGCCGCCCAATCAGCAAACACCACTGGTTTTGTAGGAGTAGATGGCTGTAATTGTAGAGGAAATCATTATTAGTTTAAAAGCATACACATTTATATTTGAGCTATATAACACAGAAAAAAGGCTGTTAATTTTTTTGGCTACGGTTTTCCCAATGCTGACTTTTAAAACTTATACAAATGCCACAGTGATTTTATATTGAGATGCCATGCAATTATACATTTTAAGAAGAATGTTTAGTTGGAATGTCAAGGGATTATTTAAAGGCCTACCAATCTTTTCTTTCATCATATATATATATAAATTTGACATTTGATGCTCAAATATTCTTCAGAATATATTGCTATTTATTGAAATCCGAACTTACCGAAGAGAGAGAGGTTCTTGGTTCCCTTGCTAATGAGAGTTCATAAATCTCATCCTCTGTGTAATGCAGATCCAATGAGAGCTGAAAGAAAGTGGAGAGAATAAATTAGTGTGGTTACTTTCAAATAAGTTATATTTCTGCCAAAAAGTGTAAAATAAGTAATATCAAAGCAGATCATTTTACCGTGAATATAAGTAATTTTCAATGTGATACGTTTTAGTTTTTGAAAATAACATAAAATAAAGTAGGGTTACTAAATATGAAATTACTGAATTCTTAACATAAGAAATACTTAAGGCAGATTAAAAGTTTTTTCAACCTACCTTTATCATGTTGACCAAATCCATGTTTGGCTCAACAGGCAGGTTTGAACGCTGGACCTGCATGAGTTCAGTGAAGATGATCGACAACTGTGCCATCTTGCGGAAGTTTACCAAGTTCCCCTCAGTTCTGTCTTGGAGTGCAGTGTTGAGAAGGATGAGATCTTTTAGGTGCACTCCACTGCAATAAATAAAATAAAATAAATAATATATCATTTTATAGTAGGGTACGCCTGTCACAATTCACCAGAATGCACACATGCCCTTTTTCACCTATAAGAATACACTGTACCTTGAAAATCTATAGAGTTTTGTCAAAAGTAAGAATAAACCCCAAGTACAATTATTAAGCTTTCTAAATTTTTATTATTAGCTACATTTCGAATATATTTTCATTGATAACTTGACAATTATCATGAAATCCCGAACTGAAACTTTAGCTGGCATTAGATTTATGTACAAATCAAGCAACATCTTGCTCACCAGAAAATGTATTCTTCCTTTATTCTATTCCAGGGGCCATATTTCAGCAGTTTCAAGAACAAGAAATAAAGGATATACTGAGTCAAAAATAAACTGCAGATAAATTCGATGTAAATTATAACAGAGACGCATACTGGGAATGTTTCTTTGTTAATTAAGCATATCATCATTTTCTTAGCTGAATTCAATAGAAGGGTTCAAAGAAACACTGACATTGCAGAGAAGCAAAGCGAAGCCAAATGTCCAAATGTAATGTCTCTCTCGTAATTTATCGTTAATTATATATCTTTTACAGTGATAACATATTTCAGTAAATATCCTGAATTCAGAGCAAACTTCCAAAATAGATTCCCACTCATGTTCATCTTTCAGGGAAAAAAACATAACTTCAGGATGTCTTTACAGTTTGTGCTCTCATCAATTGAGTCACTTATTGCTCAATAACTCATCATAAAAGACAAAAATAGTCAGATGCAGATACCCCAAGCTAAAATATCAACCACTATATGTCTGTTTATGGAGCAATGACGCCATCATTTCATCTGTCACTTTGTGCTTTTCTAATTATATCAACAATAGAATGACTGATTACTTAATAATAACATTTCACAGGAATGATATCTATTACTTCATCACTATCTAACCACAAGGCACTCAGAGGCAATGAAAATAATTGCATCAAGATAAGACAAAGAAAAAAAAAGCAATTACTGCAAAAATCCAAAAATATTACAATAAGGAGAACCCAATTAACATCAAATTACAGCAGTCTCAAGACACAAATGTCCAAGATGTCTGGGCATCGATGCCATAATTATATAGAACACAAATGCCATATATCAGCACATGGAAAATAAATATACATATGCCACGGCCACCATATGAAGGCGGTGAAATACTGTAGAAGATAAGCCCTGTGCTAAAGAAATTATTTCTTACATGATTTATGTCTCTAAATAACCAAATCAGGTGCTGTTGAGACATAAAACACAACTCGTAACTTTCATCATTAAATACAGGATCTCCTAAACAATCTTTTCCCTCATTTTCCATTACAGAAACAGAAAATTATATATTTTTTAAATATTTAAATGATTTAACATAATTGATGGATGGATGATTGGGGCTTTACGTCCTGTATTTATGCACTTCGTAGGCTAATTAGGACAGGAGAGGGACACAGTAATGAGGTGAAGGTTGATTGAAAGTGCTGTCCAATATATGTCCAGGTGACCTGGCAAGAGCTGCATTCGAACCCGGGACCCAGCGATTGGCAGTCCAGCGCGCTACCACTAGACCAACCCGCTCCCCCACTAATTTAACATAAATATGTCACTTACAGAATGGGAATCCTGAAGCCCTGGCAGTTCTGCAAGGCTCTCCTGTAATTGCTGAAGTTATTGCTGGACGAGAGGAGATCTGTCATTTCTGCCAAAATCTGAAAAAAAAAATTGTCAGGTCAATCTCATTTAGAACTACTGTCTTGTGTTCAGCTAACATCCAAACACCTTAGACGATTCAGCTGAAGATTGCAACCTCCAGCCAAGGGCCAAGGTGTTGGGGTGCTTCACACAGCTGGAATCAGAAAGGGAGTGCAGGGTAGTGGCTATTTATAGACACAGCACAGCAGTGCCACACCACGCCCTTGGTGAGAACTACACATTTAAAACATTTTTAATTGAGTTACTGTTAAAAAGGTCAACTGAATTAACTTAAAACACAGCAGATACACAAATATAAATATTAACCGAATCTTAAATTTTATAGAAGCACGCTACATCTCTTTGGCCTACCTTCTGAGTTTCTGGCTGTATGCAGGCATTGGTTTTGGAGAGGCGGGCAAGGGCACTGTGGGTAAGGCCTCCTACTACTGCCATCAGAGTATTATAGTTCTGAAGTTGCTGTAATCGCTGAAAATAAAAAGATGAAATGGTTAGACAGGTTCAAAATTCTTGGAATTTATAAATCTCTAAAGTGAGGCTGTGAATGTAGTTTTGTTTCCCCCTGTCCTATTTTTGAATTCCCTTTCCCTTGGCCATTTTACTTATAGAACCCTGTGTTTTGGCCATTTTACTAATAATACTCCAACTTAGATGTCTGTAGCTCTGGGTGGGGTTTATGTCCCCTGTCCCTTGGCCATTTTACGTATAGTACTTTCGAATTCCCTGTTCTTCAGAACTCCCTGTCCTTCAGCTCTGAATGGGGTTTTATGTCCTGTCCCTTGGCCATTTTACTTTTGAATTCTTTGTTACTAATATCCTCCCATATCCCATATAGAGCCTCAAAAATGCCCTCTCTGGAAAGTTAAATACAAAAATTCATCAATAATGTAAAATCTATAAATCTTAATCAAACTTACCACAGCTACATCGACAAACTTGTTGATGACATTGGCACGTTGCTGAGGGGTTGTCTTGCTGAGGACCATACACTGGACCCAGAGAGACAGTCCATTAAATAGAGCGATGGACCTCTCAAGTTTGGGGTTGTCCTTTAACGAGGCATGAACGGCGTAATTCTTGAAATCTTTGAACTGAAAAAAAAGAAAAGAGAGTTTACTCGTCATATCAATTAGTTCCTAAGTGAATTAATTAGAACTTGTTAATCAGACCTCATTGTAAATTAGCTGGAGTTACAATGTACACATTAACAAAGCTCCTTAATTTTAATTGTTTTATACAATCAATTCTAGTTAACTGCTCTTTAACAATTACAGTGCTGATGTTCATCACCTTTCGCTTTTGCCAGAGTTCAGAAAAGTCACAAAGTGTAGAACAAAACATTTTATTTTGTGGTGAAACTTTCCACAGTTTGAAAAAGCTCTTGAACTTCCTCGTCTGCTGCAGAGGACAGTCTTTTCCTATTAAATATTCTGCTAAATAATTCCGGGGCAATTGAAAATTCCTGTTGATGATAATTCAGTACTGAACCATGACTTACTAATAACTTATAAACTGACATATTTCCTATGCAAAGTCCCAGCCAATCTATCAATAGTGCAGAGGAAAGCCTCAAGCAATTAATGCTTTAGTTCGTGACAAACAAACCATATATATTATTTTGTCATCAATAATAATGAGATGCAGTGTATAAATTCAATCAATAATTGGTATACATGTATTATGAAACAGAATAAAAATAATGCATGATCATAAATAGTGAGTTTATGGTTATTCTATTGATATTTAATGAAAACCATATGAGTTATTATTGATTTCTCAATACAACCATTTCACGAACTGGATACTTGTCAGTCAGCAAAATTATCAGTTCAGACATCTTGTCACAAAATTTTTAGTGCAATTTAATAAACGTCACATCCATAAAATATGATTTTCATATGAATACCTGGACAGTTTTCTAAATTTTTTTAAACATCTCATCAGCACCTTATTGGGCTATTCAGAAACAGTTTTCTTATAAAATTCACCAAAAGTAACTGGTAAATAATTTAGAATTTTTAAAAAATTGATAATAGGCATCCCAAAATTTTCCTTTCTTTTTACCAATTAAAAAGGAGTCAAATTTCAAAGGTCAAACAAAGCAACTTTTTTTCTTCTGATTATAGTTCTTTGCTCTTGAATAAAGAAGATAAATTTGCGTTTTTCTTAAAATGACAGCATTAACAGTTTGACATCCGTGCACTCACATACTACCGTCCCATAAATCTAATTTATTTTCGCCGTGAACATACACGTACGAGACTTTTATGCATTTTTTCACCACGTTTCCATTTACAGTTTGATGTTAAGATTATTTGAGCAAACAAAAGACGCGATCTGGTTCGCGGACACCACAAAATTAACTCACTGGTCACTCCTAATTTCAGATAGACTAAACCGATATCAACTTTCCATAACTACTTTTGATATCGTGAGTCCTTCATGCAGAACTCTTATTCTATCTCAGGTAAAAAGCGACAGGACCAAATTTTCCACACATGCGCGGCTGTGCGCTAATAATCATTTCAAAACACCACTTTCCTGGTATCAAGTTTTTAATAGACAAATATAATGGTTTAACTCTGCTTTCACTAGAATTATGTTCAAAGAAAGCTTTTAAGTATGCAAATTTATAAGTTACTTTCAATCAAATTCCTGCTGCAGTCACGGACTCAAATTCCAATAACAAATTATTTAAAATATATATATATATATATATTTATTAAGTAGCCTAACTAATTTGAATTTAAAGAACCCTGGATTGCCATTTCATCAGCCATGGTTATATGATGGTTCAAAACGCTGTAACAAACAGCTTTTTCGGAAGGGATTATTGGCTTTAACCAACAAAAAATCACCTTAGCCAAATTAATTCTCAATAAAAAAAGATTTTAAAAAAGTATTGAATATCTACTATCTGTTTTTCAAGTTTTTGCAGAGGTAATATGATCAGAAGAATTTTAATAAAGGTTAAACATCGAATTCATATGATCATATGCATGAATTATTAATAATACAGCTGATATATCATATCTGATTATCTGCAAAGCCTCATTTCATTCAGTTCAGATAGGGTAGTGTCAGCTGATCATTACCGGTACATTCAGTGATATTGCTACTTTGCATATGGATGGATGATTGGGGCTTTACATCCTGTATTTAGGCACTTGGTAGGGTAATTAGGACAGGAGGACACAGTAATGAGGTGAAGGATGATTGAAACAACCGTCTAACATAGGATCCTTTCTCAATATCACAGAAAAAGCCTTTTCCGCCTTCTCACCTCAATTCTCCTGAACGCTTTGTACTCCAAGTAAGTCAGCTGTTCCGCCAGCTGAGAAGGCTGCAGTTTCGTGAACACCAAGGAAACTTTGTCCGTCCCATGTCGGATGGTGGCAGGATGTTTTACAGACATGTTCCGCATCCATTCGTAGGTGGGCCTGCAAGTAACACATATTGTAACTTTATAATTCTGCAAATTGTTTTCAAATATATGCATAAGTCATCCAGTAAATTTGCTTGTAATATATGGCTGTATTCACAAAATTCTGACATTAACATGATGTCAATAATTGATAATTAATAAGTTACTCTAATTCAGGTGTTACAAAGTTGTATGACATGCCAAAAAAAAGAAAAGAATTAACATCTTGTCTTGTGTTTTAGACATTATATAAAAATAAGAGGTCCAGAGGGAAAAAGTTGTTCTAGATAGAACTATTGTGCCAGTGATGAAGGACTGTGTCAGGTTTTGGAATTGCAAGTGTTTTATGGCGCCAAGCTTCCATCTTCCAATTCTCTTTTGAATCTCAAGACGAACATGTTGTTCTTCAAGAGTTTATAATTCCTTTCAGACCACTCAGAATCTTTAACATACATGCACATGTAGGTGCCACTTAGACCTTCCTTGGATTTTTCTTTTAGTTCCTGCTCTTTTGTATCAGTGTCTATACTGGGCAAGTAAAAGATCCTTCACATGGGGTAATTGTGTAACATGTTGAGGACTCCCACTCTTTCTCCAATCTCATCAATCAACCCTCGTGAGCGCTTAGAGGGCTGCACCTACCATATCTATCTATCTATCTATTTTTTTTATTCTTCTTTTTTACTAAAATCATAAATCATTCATTTTTATTCAAATTAGACTCTTTGCAACCTACTAGAGTGGAGAGCGTCATATCAAGCCCAAGCTAAAATATCTACACAGCTACCTATTGCTGACAATGTAGTTCCTTGTTTAACACCTTGAATTCCCCCATTCATGGCAAACACTGAACAAGGTGTATGTGCCTCAACCAGGTCAAACAACACAATGGACAAGGTTAATTAGCCACCAGCTCAGTCATTATTAATGAACCCAAATTAGAACATCAAAGACAAGACTTGGTGAAATACTATTAGGATAAAGAAAGCTGTTTTAAAATTCATTAAGTAGGCTAACTCAACTTCTCAAGGTCACAGGCTGGATTGTATCCAAGACAATTCAGAAATGAAATCACAAAAATAAATTCATGCATTCATTGACTCAATTCAAAGAGGAAAACAGTAGTAAAAATAACGTGCAAGCACTTTAAGCTGCGTCAAAGGTCCATGAATTGTCATCAGCCTTTTGTGGAACTTGTAGAATTTCTCACTGATCGATAGCAATAGTTTTCTATCTATCTATCTATCTATCTATCTATCTATCTATCTATCTATCTATCTATCTATCTATCTATCTATTTGAAGAGCAATCGAATGTTTTTGAAAAGACAGTGGTCTTTTTTGCTAATTACCAATTATAGTTACTTGGGTCTTGATTGGTATTGAACTATCATGTGTGATTCTGAAGTGCAATTAGTGAATTACCCTTCAGTTAAGACAGTTATTGATAAGATGTAATTCTGGCTGCCGCAACTGTCATCCTCGAAACAGAATTGCTATTGAACATCCCCTTGTTTAAACTTCAATTATATCAATTTATATGGTTCATTTGAGGGCGCTCCCAAGAAAGAGAGGATATGCCAGCTGGAAGAAGAAGAAGATGCGCGCGCATCTCTATAGCTTGACCCTTGACCCCAAAAGCAACAGTCCATTTAGTTTCTTTATTAATTTTTTTGTTACGGTGGGCAACCAAAATTGACTGGGCTTTAGGAAATATTCCATTGAGACTGTATTTCAAGTTTGAATGAGATTGGTGAGAGAGGACGATCTCAGGAGTGCTAACAAGATTTGAACACAATGCTTGAGGTAAAAGCTGCTTGACGCAGCTAATAAAAATAAAATCAATGCAAGATGTATCAAGTTCTATGTCTAAAAACAATTCTACCATTATCATGGCATAAGGCCCGCGAGCCACAACATAATATCAAAGTTCTTTTAAAATCAATATAAGTCACTGTGACCATTTGACTTGAGCAATAGTTCAACATATCTGTGTACCAACATGTTTCTGACTTATGCGATATTTGTTTCTCGGTGTTTTGTTGTGCGCTGTTTCCAGAGAACTCCAACAAAGGCCGTCTCAAGGCCATGCATTAGCCGCATTACGTATTCAGGCTTCTGTCGATGGCATTTAATATGGCATTTTATGCTTCATTTATGCAGCAATGGGGAAGACTGATGGCCCCAACTCAAACAATCACTTGTGTCACAGTAATGGCCAATGCAATCATCCCATACAATTCTACGAAACACAGATAAAGAGAATTTCCACTGCTCTGGCTTTCATCCGAAAAACGACAATATGCATAACGCATCAATTCTTGTACAAGTGCGACTTTCATCTTCCTGGAAATTTGCTTGCTCTAGGAATTTGTAATGGCTACTCTTGACTTCCTTGTTCCGTGTTGTTGCAATTCCATAGGTATTAAGTTTCATCTCATTTCATAACATAAGAAAACTACGCATTTCGATTTTAAGAATATCTTCAAGGAAATATATTGAGTCATCAACTGAACATCGTATTCCTCTACTGAACTGTTGGCATATGTGACAATTAGTCGGTTTTTGCTAAGAAAAGTGACAAGATAATCAGTTGGCTAATAATCATCTGTTGCTAAGGATGGTGGGAAATAGACACTTGTTGCTAAGGATGGTGGGAAATAGTCACTTGTTGCTAAGGAAGGTGGGAAATAGTCACTTGTTGCTAAGGATGGTGGGAAATAGACACCTGTTGCTAAGGATGGTAGGAAATAGTCATTTGTTGCTAAGGAAGGTGGAAAACAGTCACTTGTTGCTAAGGAAGGTGGGAAATAGTCACTTGTTGCTAAGGAAGGTGGGAAATAGTCACTTGTTGCTAAGGATGGTGGGAAATAGACACCTGTTGCTAAGGATGGTAGGAAATAGTCATTTGTTGCTAAGGAAGGTGGAAAACAGTCACTTGTTGCTAAGGAAGGTGGGAAATAGTCACTTGTTGCTAAGGAAGGTGGGAAATAGTCACTTGTTGCTAAGGATGGTGGGAAATAGTCAGTCATTTGTTGCTAAGGAAGTGCTTGATAGTCAATTGTTGCTAAAGCAGCTAACAAAATAGTCAGTCACTAACTAACTGCTAAAGAATGTGACACATAGTCACTTGTCACTGAGGAAGGTGACAAAATAGTCAGTTGTTGCTTAGAAAGGTGACAATATACTGAAAATAGTGAGTTAATATAGACCATTTAAAAATTGCACTCACACTTTGGAAATGTCGATGAGATCTCGGTTCTGGTCGTCTCCCTCTTCATCTATCATCTCTTGAAATCTGACGACGACCATGTGGAGTTTGCGGTTAATGTCAAATTGGATGGGGAACTGCCGGATCCAATATCTGCAAAGGACATTTTATCAACAATTGAATAATTTATATTCACCATATCATCACTACTCAATGTACCATACAAACTTCATGAGATTATCTAGTCAGCAATTAAGTATGTCATGGCAGGGGTATCAGAAACCTGCTGTGGTTATATGAAGCTGTGTTTTCATGCAAGATTTAAATATCTGGTTCTGGTAATTATTAATACGCTTAGGCTTTGGCGGAATTCTCCAGCATTATAGTTTCGTTTTGTGGCTATACCTATTTATTTGTACCATTGACTAATTTTAATGCAAGTATCAATAAATTTTTTAAAAAATGGAATGCTTATTTGAAAGACATCTGAATTTAACCAACATTTAGAAAATGTGCATACATATATAATTATTTTAATTATTAAGAAAATCTGACAACAAAATGATTGCGCAGTCTCTTAATAAATCTCAAATTTGAAATTGACATCATCGACATCGATCAATGCACCAATCAATCAAACGGTGAATGATGTCGAATAACACAATTTATATGAAAAGTGTAACATCATTATTGAATATGGATGAATAGACGTTAAACAGTAAACACATGAATTCATGTTAACCGTTTAACATTTACTCATGATTTGGATTAGCAATTCATGGAAATGCAAAGCGATTCATATTTCCAGGCCTGCATCCAGGCAGTTGATAAATTATACAGCAGCAGTTGAAATTCAAGGTTAACACGACACTGGAGCATGAGGACCTGAGGCGCTATGGAAAATGATATTGAAAATACCGCTGAAACATGTGTACAATTAATGCCGTTTCTGATCAAATTTCTTGTAAGCGCGTATTGAACCATTATTTTGTAAGCTAACAGAAAGTAATTCATCGCTGTTTATTATCCATTTTCTGTGAAATTTCAGAAAATATATTATTATAGACAGTGATGAATTACTGTTAAAAGGTTTGTCATCATTTCCACCACTTTGTTTCACAGAAATTTACTGAAACTTGTGCTTATAACATTACTCTTGCTAACAATATTTCCAATAAATTGAATGACCCTGCCTTGTACATTTTGTTGCAATATTTCCTATACACTACTGTCTCAATAAGCTTCTTTCTCAAGCCCAAATACCTTTAATTTTTCTCCAGATGTATGTTTCCAGTTTTTGAGAAACTAAATAAATGTATGTTTCAGACATCAGTTGTTCATGAATACATTTTCAATCATTCTGAGATTCATTCTCGGTTCTCAATTTTCAAAATATGTTTTAATTCTTACGAGTAAATGTCTGTATATTTGGAAGCAAAGTGGTTGGAATGATGACGTATAACAACCAATTCTTATTTAATTCTATCATAATATTATGTTGTACAACAGTCAGGTTTTTAGTGTATCTATGGTGTAGTATACGTTTCACACACAAAACATTTTTCAGGGCAAGTTATAAGTTCTCCATGTGACATTTAATTTAGACAAGACACCTTTAAAAGTTAACAATCACAACCCACCTGAGAAAGTGGCAGATGCAGGTCCTGGCCATCTGGATCTCACAACTGCTGATGCTGAGGTCATGGGAGCACCCTTCCACACAACAGCTGACCTGCCAATCACTGTTCTTGTAGCTGTACATGGTTAAGGATCATTCACTAACAGTAACACCACAAAGGAACCATAGTGGTCCCTGAGTTATAAGACCCGTTGTCGTAAGACCAGCTTGCCTTACACACAGAGTAATTAACGGACCCAAGCCTGAGAAGAGTTTTTTTCTTTATTTGTCACTAATGTATTCAAAGGTGCCATGCTCTGACAGAGCCTGCTTACTTCACCAGGACAAAAAAGAGGTCACTTTTGGAATCAGCCAATCAGAGAAGTTCTTACAAAGTTTAAATTTGTAAGAACTTCTCTGATTGGTTGAGTTCAAAGGTGACCTATTTTCTTCAAGATGAAGATAGCAAGCTCCTTCAGAGCATAGTACCTTGCATGGCACCTTTGAATATGTAACTGACAAGTGAGACTAAACTATCAGGCTTTGGCATGTGCCTTTTGTGAATATTTGACCAGTTACCACCTTCCTCTTGCACTATTAAAGACTCATAGGGCGTAGATATTCTAGAGAGGAGAAAAGAGGAAAAACAATTCCAGGAGTCCCTTCTGACACTATGTGCCAAAAACCCACAAGAGGGGTAATTGGAGTCCCCGGGTTGAGTCAGAAATAAATTTATAAGTCATCGTGTTGGAAAATATCAGTTGCATGAAAAAGGATACATGTCGAGCAGCAGTTCGGCCAGTTGTTCGGATGTGGTGAACCATTCGTGCATAAGAAGTAAAACTCGTGGAAACTCATTGCCCTCTTCCAGTTTCCCATCTTCATCTGTTAGAGAAACAAGAACATTTGTTTTGGAATTACATCAAATAAGAAACTTAGAAACTGCAACTTCTTTGTGAGGGCATTCCCAAAGGACACACAATGTAAACACAACATAAGAGCAATAATTGCTAATTGGCTCATCTGTTGGTCGCGTTGAAATGTATGGTAGAAATGACGTTGCCACAACTTGAACACGACATTGAGGTTTTTTCACATTTGAAATGTTACCACAACGTCGCATGCTAATGTCATATCTTTGACGTTGCTTCAGGAAGTTGTGAACTTGTGACAACATCATTTCTACCATACAATTCTACGTAATTTTTACTAACATCGCGACGTTGTTACAGAATTGCCCATTGGAAGCTTGTTTGCCACATTTACGTTTCATTTTTAAATTTGTATTCTCTTCATACCTTAAACAAAGGTAAATAGGATGTACCATATCTTTTAAAAGAACTGCAACACTGTTGTAATGTTGTGTGACAAAAAGCTGACCCAATAACACAGATTATACTCGTATAGTGCAATCCGATGTAAATCCGCCATCAAGAGACTTAAAAGAGTGCGAAAGTGCAAAGCCATCATTGGCTATCAATGGCAATGAGAAATCCAGGGCAGAACCACACCAAACAAGGACACCACTTGCTTGACATGGATTGCAAAACACAAGTACTCAGCTTTGCATCACATATCAGACAGATGCAAAGACATTACCATAAAAAGCCTTTGTTCTGGATTAATTGCTTCAATATTATTGCACTGCACCCTTTAGCCTGCTGCTTGCAAAGCTCCTCTTATTGATGGAAATGGAACAAGACAGCATTGCTTTCTACATCCTACAAACAACTCCCATCTACCATTGCAACAGATTGCCAACAATCAAGTTGGTTCTGATTATATTGGTGAAATGAAGCTAAACTCTGGTTGATGACAGACAACACAATGGTAAATTACAATTTATGACACATGAGGACACCAAATAAGGTTCAAGGTTTCCCTTAACATAGATTGTCAAATGAAATATTCAATGGTCTCAGTGATGTGAACAGATTTCTGCTGCCATACATGGCATTGATATATGCAATATCATTCTCTCACACATTCATGCACTCAATCAGTAAAATATAGATAATATAATCATTTTCTAGCATTCTTTAGCTCCATTGGTTTCATCTGAATGGATAATAGAGAGATATTCTCTAATTTTGAACTTTATTGCTACTAAGGAAGCATTTTGATTTGAGTGTCCGGATTGGTCTTTCAGGAGGGGTTGTTTCTATGCAGAACAACATTTAAATGATTTAATTAAAAATATTAAAAGATCAAAATTCCCCATAATTTCCATCATTGACTTACCAAAACATTGTGCTGCCTCTGTAACCAACTTCGGTAATGACGCGGCCCGGATTTGAATCCCAGGCAAGAGGGGTTTCTCCTCTTCAACACAGTCTGAGCCATTGTTATTGAAACTTGGTGAGCTGGTACTGTCTCTGTCTGTTAGTTTGGGGGTTGAGGGTTTGCTGTCACTTCGACTATGTACAAATACGGGAGAACTGGAGGCGGATCCCGAATTGGAGTGGTCCCGGGTGTCTCCCAACTTGGGAGTGGATGATTTACTTTCGCGACTGCTCTGTCTGGATAGGATGGTGCTGGTGGAAGATTGTGAGCCAAGAGAGGCCAGTTTGGGGATGCTCTTAGGGGTGGATTTGGGGGTGGTCTTCGGGGTGCAGGGGCGTGATCCATCTCTGCTCTCTCGGCTCGATGACCGCTGCACCAGAGGTTTCGTGGCGGCATCTGACCGACTGCTATCAAGGCTCGCGTTCTTTTTTGGACTCCCGCAGTTTTCTGAAGAGAAAAAGACAAAACGTTTAATTCAGGACAGTCATATTGATAACGGGATAACCCAGAACTTTTCTGAAAACTTGCTCCATGTCACACAGACAGCAACATGTAGGATATTATTGGTGGGGGTCAGCCAAGTCACTACGCCACTACCATGCAAAGGTCAACATTCGCAAGATCAATGACGTTGAACGCAAGAGTCAATGACGTCGAACGCAAGAGTCAAATTAATGAATCTACAGAAAAAAATCTTTATCATATTGAGTGGCAACTGGTGCCATCTGCATCAGATACTATATAGAATGAGGGCCGCTGTGTCTCTTAACCCGTGTTCCACCAGACGTATTGACGGTCATCCGAAATTAATCATCCTTCAGAAAAGCCTCTTTACCAAGAATTGTTAGCAATTAGTGAGACTTAGTTCTGTTTAGTATTAAAGCGAAGTTTCTAGAGACTCAAAGTCAACAAGAAATAATGATCTGAACATCTTCATCACCAGAGACATCATTTATGAACTAAAAATTCCACATGCGCATGTTTGTTCTGTGCACAAAACATTTCTGTCAGAAATACCTGTCTCAACTCAGGGCAAGTAGGAGATAGATTTAATTTGGACCATCAACTAATGTCACTAATGTTACTAATTAGCAAGAATCAACTGTAGGCCACTGGGACATCATACATGACACTTTAATAGCAGAGCTAAATGTATGTACTTTATATGACATGTTTTTTTATTGTTTGATTATTGTTAGATTATTTATGTGGGAAATACTTTATGACCACCTCAGTTTAGTTGTGTCATGGTCACTTGAATGCAGAACAAACATCCCAGCCTGATAATCATGTTTGACATGGAGGTGTGAAGTGCACATGATTGCAGCAATGAAAGATGCAATGTCATAATTATGGAGGCTGTCAGTAATTAGACCGAGAGACTGGCTCTTTTCGTCATTCTGAAAGTTGAGGTTGAGGAAATATGAATGATTACCATGTATCATTGTATCACCATGTCACTTTCAAGTGATGTCACACGTCTTCCTATGACAAATTGACCACTGAATTCAATGTAAAAGATAAAACTTACAATGACATCACCCTAAACCTAAAACAACTGACTGGGGTCACTTCACAGAGATCACTTCTATTTCTTTTGAGGTAAGAACAAATTAAGTTAATATTTTCTCAATATTTCTATCTATAGGTATAAGTGAATTGGATGGTGTATATGAAATGATCCTAAAAAGACAATTGACAAGTCCAGGACACAGCCTTTGAATGAGGGATGTCCACAACAGCCACCAAACGCCACAGTTTGATCCAAGCCAATAACATCTGACCAGTGACAACTTGCTTAATTAGTAATTTGTAAGAGCATCTGGGTGTGTTGAGAAGCTTCTTACCAACAACAAGCCATCCCCACCTCTTACTTTGCTCATTGAGTACAAATAGGTCTAGTGACAACTGAGCTATATATCAGTGATGTGAATGAATTTTGCACCATCCGCAACCCAACTGCAGAAGTTTAAATATTCTGCAGAACATGGAGCTATATATTTCCTTAGATTTCAGAAGGTCCTCTTCTCTTTGGAAAACTATTTACGAATGCAATACATAGATATGAATCCCCGTCTTTCATTGCATTATTTGATGTGTGAGACTGGGTGGTAGTGCCTGTATGCATGCACACTTGTAAAATCCATCATTTTGATTTTGTACCCACTTTCTTATTAGTTTTGCCTGATAGTATGCCACATACCAAACAGCTGCACCACAAGCAATTACAATTCATTTTATAAGCAATCATGGCCATTAGTCAGGCATTACATAACCATAAACAAACCAGTTGATTGCAGCAGAACTATATATATACAACCATAAACTGCAAAGAACTAACCCATCAATCTCATAATTTTATGATGTCACAGAAAGTAAATCAGACTAAATCTGGACATAAAAAGCGCAGAAATAAACAGGTCTCCTGCAGCGTCCTGCAGTCACACTAATCGGTAACCAGTGTTCTATTCTGGTAACTACGATATCATAATTTTATCAGATATTCATATGTAGATATATATTATGAAATGTCATTGTGAGGCACACAAGCTATTGGCATTGCTATTAACGTGAATATCTTGTAGACCACCAGATGCAGAGCAGCCAAGAAAGGAAAGGCCCAAAATAGATGCTGTTGACTTGGCACGAGGAGAAGTCATTGCAAGTACCTGGGGGAGACATGTCTCAATACAAGAATGTATAAATATATAAAAGAAAGTCATGACAGCTTTGTCACACAGCAGCAATGTCAATGTCTCCACTGACAGAGACAAAGAAAACAGCAGCCATAAAAAGAGTTACATAGATTAGTTACAGAAAAGAGGGGAAAATATGTTACACAGGAGAAAATATGCTACAGAGGAGAAAAGATGTTACAGAGGAGAAAAGATGTTGCAGAGGGGAAAGATAATACAATAGGGAAGAGATGTTACAGAGGAGAAAATGGGTTATAGAGGGTAAATATGTTACAGAGGGGAAAATATGCTACAGAGGAAAAAGTTGTTACAGGAAAAAGATGTTACAGAAGGGAAAAGATGTTAGAGAAGGAGAAAATATGTTATAGAGGAGAAAAGATGTTACAGTGGAGAAAAATATGTTAAAGAGGAAAATATATTGCAGAGAGGAAAAGAAGATACAGAGGAGAAAATATGTTACAGAGTAGAAGATATGCTACAGAGAAAAAGATGTTGCAAAGGGAAAAAGATGTTACAGAGGAGAAAATATGTTACAGAGTAGAAGATATGCTACAGAGAAAAAGATGTTGCAAAGAGAAAAAGATGTTACAGAGGAGAAAAGATGTTACAGAGGAGAAAATATGTTACAGAGGAGAAAATATGTTACAGAGGGGAAAATATGTTACAGCGGTGAAAATATATTGCAGGGGAGGGATTTGCTACTGAGGGAAAAGGCTGTTACAGATGGGAAAAGATGTTACAGAGGGTAAAATATGTTGCAGGGGGAAAAAGATGTTACAGAGGATAAATGATAGTCAGTGAAACTGTTCCAGATATATTGCAGTTCAACAGATGAAGGATTCCAGAAATACTTGTGGCAAAGGAAGATTTTTTTATGTGAGTCAAACAAATTTTGCTGATTTCTTAATGAAATTGATTAACTTTTATTGTCCTTCTTTTCACCAAATGCAATACCCCATTTTGCCAAACCGAAAGCACCAGAACAAAATGAGATAAGTTAAAAAAATTGTCAAAATTGTAATTTTTGCAGTTAGAAAAGCACTTTTTTGTGTATGCACAAAGGTTTAGATTCTTCATCACGGATCCAACTCTTGTTTCATGGATCCAACTCTTGTTCAGATATTCAGAATCTATTACTCGCACATAGGGATGCAAAGGCCGGGAAAATTTCCGGAAATATTGGAAATTTTCCACGTAAAATTTCCGGGAATTTATTCTTGCGGGAATATTGGGAATTTTCAAATAAACTGCTTAAATCTTTATATATTTGTCATTGGTCCTGTTAGTAGTGGTCATTTGGATGTCTGCCATAATCTTTTGATAGCCAGTATGGCAGGATGTGGTCCTTAGGTCTTCCTGGATATCAAGGTTGCATATATATTGGTCTGGCAACCAGGGTCAAATCCGTTGCCATTAGTTCTCGACTTGGAAGTTTCAAAATCTTTTAGGCAAAATTTTGGGATTTTTTTTTTTTTGCTTTGTAAAAATCAAATTATTCTGTATTTGCCAAAGGAAACCTTGTTGAACAAGATATTTTTTGTGCAAGCCTGTTCATAGAGGGACAGTGTTAAGGAAAAGTCGACCATAATAAACGGACCGTCACATGTTTCGGGCCCAGTTTTCAGATAGAAATATT
The DNA here is from genome assembly GCA_026936325.1 of Platynereis dumerilii. NCBI lineage: Eukaryota > Metazoa > Annelida > Polychaeta > Phyllodocida > Nereididae > Platynereis > Platynereis dumerilii. The sequence goes on from JAPTHN010000011.1 coordinate 26,180,121, forward strand.
TTTTTCGAAGTAGAACTGGTGTAAAATTATTGGAAATTAAATTTACATGCTGCTCAAAAAACTGGAGGACTTCTCCAGAGTAACTATTTGGTTGCTGCAGCAAAATTTTCGAAGCTGTATCTCTCTCAAAGAGTCTTATAGTTTATTAATTCATACCTAAATGAATATTCTGATTGCAGTATGAGGCTTATGAATTTTTTTAAATTATATATTTTGCAGGAGGAAAACTTTGAAATTTATGAATCTGAGGATTATATTTGTGATTGGTTTAATTTCCAATTAAAGGATGTTTGATGAACACTTTTCCATCAGAAGTCTAAAACACAGACCCAGAAGTGTTTGACTCTGTCACTATGCTGTACAGTGCATGGAGATAATCTATAGTCTAGCACTTCTACATCTAAATAGCCCAATCAGGTGCTGATGAGACGTAAAACACAAAACGCTAGCACTTCTACGCTTTTGACCTCTGCTGCAAATTTAATCAAAATTGCACAAAATGTAGGTATCTAGTGCGTATGAAAATTCCTTTGCCAAACTGGTAAGGAGGGAATATCGGTGATTGCAAATGTCATCTTCTAAATGGGAAGGTAATCCCAGTCACATCAGCAGAAAACAACTGGTCTCAATTTGGATTTTCTAGACAATTTTGAAAGTCTCAAAGCAAAGTTTGTTGTTGCACAAATATGAAATTATCATTTGACAATACACCAAGCAATACATATTGGCATGATGAAGGACACAGACCTTAATCGTGAAAATTTTGTAAATTTTTCAATATCTCGCTTAGTGTGTGTCCTTTAGTTCAAAAGAGCAATTCTTGTTTGTCCTTACAGTCAGAAAATTATTTTGCATCTCAAAATGAGTTGCAAATAACCTCCATAATTTGCTGCATACATTTCAGACTTTGATATAAGGTGTTCAGTGCAAACTCACAGCTTCAACAAGCTGACTTGTTAACCAATCCAGTTATATTCCCAGAAATTTCCCAAGTAATCGGATAAATTTCCGAATATTCCCAATGTTTCCGAATATTCCCGTAAATTCCCATAAATTTCCGAAAATTTCCTTGGAAAATTTCCCTTACGAAAATTCCCGGGAATTTTGCATCCCTACTCGCATACAGGGAGCCTTTAAAATTTAGGTGACCGCTTTGCTCAACGTTCCCCTATAGATCGCTATAGAAAAGAATGGAACAAAACTATGAACCGCAACAAAATGTTGTTCTGAGAAGACAAAGTTACCTCTCTGCACCGAATGAGTATCAATTTCCCCATTGTTTCAGTTTGTTTGTCAGACTTTTGTCTTTTTGCAAAATGTTTTGACAGTAACAATACATGGCCTATGTATGGATAGAACAATTGAAGTATGAGGGAAAAACAAGGGAGGCAAAAAAAGAATCATTACTTATTCATCAGCCATAACTCCAGTCGATACTTGTATGATATAGTGCGTCTGATTAAATATTGACATTTAATTACCTTACAAAGTAACACAAATAGTGCAGGTGGGGCAAATATATGTCTTCACTGTCCAACATGAACCAATATTGTAGTATGTTGTTGGATGTACACATATTTGGATAAGCACCTACGCAGTAACTAAGAATACATTTAAGATGCCACAACCACCCCTCCACCACTGAGTACGGTAACGATTGTTACCGTATCTTAAAATGGCTGACACTAAAAATCTTGGTGAATTTGAGGCAAGCATTAATCAATTTACAGGGTCAGTATGTCAGAAATATTCCACTCCAATGATTCTTCATTGCACAAAACCCACCAGTTCTAAATCTTACTGTGATTCCTTGAGTAGATTTAATGCAATGCCTTACAAAAAATTTGAATCGAGAGACGGTAACAATAACGATTGGAGACGGTAACTGTATTTCAAAATTCCTCAAGGAGACGGTAACTGCAGGTTTATCAATTGATGTGTATTGCCGTGTTTAACACAATGAGTACATACAGGACCATGAAGGATGGGAAAGGGTGTATATCAGCAGGCAGAATGGAGTTCCCAACTTCCTAAATTCTGAATAAAATTTGTATTTTCTAAAAGGTCACTCAAAGTTTATTCTATTTCGGTTTTTTTACAAGAAAGAATTAGCCATTGGCTAGTGTCACCGAAAAAAAAGAATACATAGAATCAGGAGATGTGAACAAGTTGGCAATCTTCAGTGAGCCTACTACTGAAGTGGACTGCAGAAAACCAAGATAGGCCCTATTCATTCACATGACAAACTAACAAAATTATTATTCCTCTGAAGATTAATTATTTTTGGAGGTCTAATATAAACAGTGACATGACTCAGAAATCAGCCTCATACATGTATGTAGCTACTGAGAATCTTTCACTACTCCATCACCACAGGTATAGGAGAAAAGTTAAAATGTTCACTTTAGGGGGCAGTTCATTGTTTGGGCATTCTGTACATTGTCCGAATTTAAAGTCAATTTGCTATGTTAATAGACTTTAAGGAGGCAACTGACCCCCCACGGTCCCACCTGCCCTCTTTTACCTGTGCCCACAGTCATCACTGATGTAGACTCCTGTTAGGCATAGATGCAGAACTTGGTAGACTCTTGTAAGCTACATACCCCCAATCAATTTCCGTAAATTAATTGTGCATAGTCCTATTGTGCTAACAGTCAAACTCAAACCAGGCTTTTGCACTGCATGGACGGTGCAGATATTCCTGAACACCTATGAAGTGTAATTTAGTAATAAAATTTCAATTTACCAGTTACCACCTATTTTCCGACTCAAGAATGTTCATCTGATTTCAAAATTATCAAAATATTTATCATATTAAGAGTCATAATTATTATACTTCTGGACTTTTTAAAAAGAACATCCATTCAAGTTAGAAATCGATCTCTCTGTGCCTGCTGTTGTTACTTTGGCTATTGCTAAGAGCATCTACTTGGGCAGTTACCGTCTCCAAGAAATATTGTTACCGTTCTCACCCCTGAAATAGTTTTTACAGTTACCGTCTCTCGATTCAAAACTTTGATAGCCAAACACACCCATTTTACTGCAGTTCAAGCAAATCTAAGTTAATAGTCTTAACATAGGAACATGGCAGTGTTGATCAGCCATGTCTCAAGCCAAATTATGCAGTATTAACTTCAGGAATCGACAATTTAATTCTAGTCACATGACCAACGTTTTTGGTGTCCACCATTTTAGGATACGGTAACAATTGTTACCGTACTCAGTGGTGGAGGGGTGACAACGAAATAACCGAAAAGTGAAGGAAAATATTTATAAGTTATTCACCACGGGAGAGGAAATATGTGATTTATCAAGCGAGAGCTTTAGCCCGAGCTGTGATAAACATATATTCCTGATCCCATGGGGAATAACCGGCTTATACCATGAGACAAACACTCAAAGAAAAACATGCAGCAGAATAAGTGGTATCTACAAAGAATATGGGATTTATTGCAACAACTAGCTGACATAGGTGACGAATGGTTAAAAAAGATTTATACCATTTGACACCTCTGTCACTGACTCAGCCAATCACATGCCAGTTTTTCATTGTAGGGGAGACCGGGGCTGGTTGTCACAGTGTGTAAAACTTAAACATGCTACTATTTCTATATAAAGCATGCAGGAGCACTGCCATTCTGTATGAATGGCAAAAGGGGAGTGACTTAAACCTATCTGGTGAATATATACCTATATCAATCGAAATCTTGATGTGATATTGGACATTTTTTAAAATTCAGAATTCGGGGCAGGTTGTCACACTTTCGGGGCAGGTTGTCACACTCTCGGGGCAGGTTGTCACACTTTTGGTTATGAGCTCGAATGCAGGAAGTGGAACTCTGTAGGGCAAATCTTGACCAAGAAAAGTTATTTTGGACATATGAGGAATCCTTTACTTGCCAAGTGAAGACCTTAACAAACATGCTACTGTGTACAAGAGTGCTGCAAATGAAGGCTTACCAATCAGTAGGAAAGCATTGTGATACGGAGTAGGATTTTTACGATTTTTTTGGAAAATTTTACATATAAATTTGAAATCGATTTATTTAAACACAATGCAATATCTGCACACATCTTCAGTTATCAATAGCACGTATAAAGCACAAATTTATATTTGTGTTAGTTTTTTTGGTTTAAAAGCCTGGTCCTAATAGGTAACAACCAGCTCCAAAAAGTGTGACAACCTGCCCCGCCTTTTTGTGACAACCTGCCCCGACTGATGAAAATTCCAAAAACGGGTGACCAAGGCCGTTGTTATCAAAATTTTCACTATTTGTTCTAATGATGATTTAAAGAAATGTTTATATGGTAAGTGTATTAACTGTATCTTTTTCAACAACTATTTGATAAAGACTAGCATTGCATGCAAGTTAAAGGTAAAAAATTACTTTTTGTGACAGGAAATTTTTAACAGTCCTTGTGCCTACCAGACTCCCTTCCAGGGGTCAAGATTTTTCAAAAAGACTCCAGTGGGTTATAAAAGCAAAAAACAATGATTGGTTGAGCTGTGTGACTCCATAGTTTAGTGCAATAAAAAGTGTGACAACCTGCCCCTGTGACAACCAGCCCCGGTCTCCCCTACTAATACCCAAATTCTTTGTTGTTTTCTTATTGACCAGTGTTACACGTAACATGTTTGAGTGTTTGTCCCATGGTTCATACCTGTTATTCACCATGGGATCGGTAGGGGAACATGGGGACCGACGGGCCATGGGGACCGATGGGCCATCCTCTTAACTCCACATCAAAGACGTTTCCTAACACCTAATTTGCATTTTTAGTATTGCTTATCACATCTATGAATACCATATCGACCACTGATCAATAAGTGATAGCACAAGTGTGTAGGAGGCAAAATGAAATTTTCAACATCTAAAATTTTTTTTTCTGATTCAGAAAAAGTTTAATATCTCAAAAATGTGTGGACTCAACGCAATATATTTTTTATGATGATTTGTCCTATATATTGGTGACAATTTACACATTGAATTTTAGCAACAAGAACCATATTTCACCAAAAAATGGGGGTTTAACTGTTCAGAAAGCTTTTGGGGACCGATGGGCCACCCAACATGGGGACCAATGGGCCACTATTTCTTGAGATTTTCTATAGGTGGCGTATTGGCATGGGGCTGGATATTAAAGTCTTTTATGGGAAAAAGCACAATAGAACTTCAGCTTGCATCTTTAAATGATAAGTTTTGACTTAAATGAATGCCCTCGAATTTACAGTGATAGATTTGCCTTAGTAATGGCTTCAAACACAAAATGGTGGAAATTTAAAATATGCATGATCACAAATTTTCAATCTAGGTAGTATTTGGGATACAATAAACATAAGGACCCCATTAGACATTGATGCAGTATTGAGTGTAAGTTAAATTTTCACCGAAATATAAGCTAATGGAGGGTTATTGATGAATTTTATTGTTTTGGTTCAAGATTTCTCCTGCAGGTGGCATACTAGTACAGTATCATTGGAAAATTTTACTTTTCCCCTAAAAATCGAAATGATTGACAGAAATGATTCATTGATGGAGAAAAAATTGAAATATTCTTATTTATGTAATATTCATCAACAAATTTGAGGTATTAGACACGATTTTGATGATCACGGTGGTAGCCAAACTTCTGTACATAACGACCAAATATCAAATAATTTTTTTTCTTAGTGAACAATGAACCAATCGTTTTGAAATTCTCCAATATAGTTTTTAATGCATCTGTTCATGTACTGCTAAAATATCATCTCAATAGATTGACTATAACTACAAAAAAGTAACTCATGACATTTGTGAAAATTAAGCTTTTTTTCAAAGTGTAAAAAATGGGCTTATCTATATTCTTTCGATCTCTTATTGTCCTATAAACTCAGATGGATCAACAAAAACATATTGGAAACAAATTTTGAATTCTTTATCCACCCTTTGGCAAGTTATTGACATGGTCCATCGGACCCCATGGGATGGCCCATCGGTCCCCATGGTTGGGGACCGATGGGCCACCATCTTTCTAGACAGAAAATGTGTTTTCTAATCCTTCTTCCTATGTTGATCTGTGTGAATCTTATATCATTTTAAAGAGAATTACATCAGCTAATAGGGTGCACAGTATGAATCCTTTATCTGAAGCAGATTTGCCTCCATGGTCAATAATTTGTCAAGCGGCCCATCGGTCCCCACTCTCCCCTAATATGTGTTTATCACAACTCGGGCCAAAGCTGTTGGTGGATAAATCACATACTGCCTCTCCTCTGGTGATAACCTATACTAACAAGGACCCTACTTGTAAATACAACTAATGAGTTGGTAAATTGCCCTGAAGCAAAACAGCACAATTGGCAATACAATGTTATGGCAACCATTGGTCAGAGGCTCCACAACAAACAAATTCATTAAAGTTGATATTTAATTGGTCTCAGCAGTTTTGTGTGTAAATTTGCTGATGATTGCAAGACATATATATGCCATACAGTGGCTATTAGAAAGAAACATGCGCCCTCGTGATTCCGCATTGGACTCCAAGTACATATTCAATTCCAGCCTCGGCTGTTTCCATTCTCGGTTAAAGGTGAAATTTTTCTGGGATGCTCTCCAGCCAAGAATTGGTATTGAGTCTGCAAGAACTGCAACCTAGTTAGGTAGGTGTTTGATAGGGCTCTATGTCCTCTTGCAAAAGATGAAACATCTGTCCAACATGAGTTGCAAGAGGAACTGACTGGGTCTGCAGGTTAGCAGCCCAGAACACTGCCACTGACCTGGGTCCTAGGCCCCAGGTTTTAGGCATGCATGCAACAGAATAAGAAGATAGATACAATCTAGGCTATATATGTAGAGTCTTAACGGCATTAACACATATTAGACATCACCAAGATACTAATACCATTGGAAAAGCTGGTATCTAACTGACAGTTTTGCATGTAATGCCAAGCTAAGGATTAACACTATTAAAAACAGCAAACAAACAATCAGATTATTTTTTATGTTGCAAAAATTTAAAGTTAAAAGGTATAATAGAAGAAGCATATGATGTCTAAGTCAGTTAGATACCTCATTGTCGGGTTCTAACATGCATTTTTGTCAGTTAGATCCCTCCCTCCGGTCGGGATCTAACTGACAAAAATGCATGTTAGAACCCTCCAAATTGGTATCTAACTAATACATAACAATGGTCACTGTTCATATTGTTCAATAATTGGCATAATGAATAACCATAAGTTAAATCAGTGTACTGAGTCAACTAAAGCATACATGAGATAAAACTTTAGAAACTCTTCAAGTTAAGTAGTAACTAGAGTCTCACAATTGCCAAAAACAATCCAATCATGTTATATGAAATATTGAAATTTTCCTTGTGCAAATAATCAACGTGATCTTTCTATATTTCCAAAATAAATCTCAAAAAGATTTCTTTACATAGTTTACAGAGGCAAGAACCAAACTTTTTAAAAAAAGCACCTACCATTATAATGCGCAAGCCTGAAGCCGGTGTAGCAGTTACACGTTTTTGGTAAAGCGGCTTTAAGTAATGTCCTTTTGTGAATTTTGCGAACTTTTTTCCTCCATCTACGAAGCATAACGATGAAGGTATTGTGCGCATCAGTCATAGAGACAGTCATCATAATACATGCACTTGTGAGTGCTTGCAAAGTCTTGTGAAGTATTATTCCTTCTAGTGTAACAGTGTAAATGGTATAGTGTTACAGGTAATGCAGTTGTTGTCACTTGGCGTTCCTGGAGAGTTGTGTTGCTTTATTGGCCGGGCTACATGACAAGTGTCAGCCAAAGCCACAGCAAGCAACAGCAGTCGCAGGAGCCAAAGACAAGAGCCGGCCACAAGAGCCAGCAACAGGCCTTCAGCAGATCAGGAGGACACAAGTCACAGCCATGCTCTTTGGCCATGCTCAGTGCACAGCAGCTCTTGTGAGCATTGCCTGCCTGCCAGGTGATATGATGCTCTCAGGTTGTTTCTACTGTTGCTGCTACTGCTACTTCTGGAACTGGTTGTGTAGACAACTTGACAACTTGTTTTTGTCTCCATGCACCTCCTCCTTTAAGACACAATATGTTTTCATCACACGTCATTGGATGAGAATGCATGCTTCCACAAGCAGTTTTGTTGAAGATGTTTGGTTTGGACCGCATGGCAAACTATCACCTATTTCACTTACTCAAATTACTCTTAAGCAACAGTGCTGCAACACTGTACTAGAGGTATACATGACCATACATCTCAAGAGGGATTTGTTCATCGCACTCCCAAACTCAAAATATTATCTTTGAAAATTTGACTGAAGGGGCATATAATGCGGATGACGGAATTAATGACAGTTCATTTTACAATGTGTATATTGTGTGCACAGTGCACCGCTCTATTTCTTATATCAGCTGCATCTTGATTATTGGCAATTGATTGCATCTTGGCCTGCGTGTCCACATTAAAACACGATTCTATACCAATTAACCTGTATTGATTATGGAGGAGAAAACTAAAAAGAAAAAAAAAGTTCACACAAATACTACAAGCTCACGTCATACCTACGTCATGTTAAAGATTTGCCCTTTTTGACTTACATTCTGCATTTCTGTCAATATGATCAAATGAGCTGAGAAGAGTTCGACATACTCCAGCCTCAAATGAAACGGCTGATGATTTCATCTTGTATCAATACCAAATGCCCAGCGGCATGAATAAATCATCAGCAGCAAAACGCTCATTCAATATCACTAAAATCATATTGATAACAGTCAAAAACAAATAATGCATTTATTGTTGTACTCAATCTATAGCCATGGAAGCAATCAACTTTTTGCACTGATGTAAAACTATCTTTCTGTGAAAACAACAATAATGTCACAAACTTACTGAGTAGTTGAAAACAAAGATTGAATGAAGCATAAAAACTGCACTTAAAGTTTTTGTCTTCATGATTTCACCAAGTGAAGTGGCCTAAACTGCCATTACATTGTAAGCGCAGGTGAGCAGATTTATCTGGAATGGGCACAACATAAAATAAATGCGGAATGGGCACTATATAAAATCGTAAGGGAATGGGTGCTGTATGAAGTCATATCACTTCGTATTATGTTCTTCTTAATTGATATAAATCTCCTTATACGGTGCTGATGAAAGTGAGTGAGACAGGAGATGTTTTGCCATTGGGTCAGCGCGCAACATCCTCAACCAAACTGCTTGTGGAAGCATGAATTCTCATCCAATTAGATAAAAACATGTGTCATAGAGGAGGATATGTTGGAGGCATAAGGGGATACAAAAGGTTGCCACTACAAACAGTTACGTATGGGTCAATTTTTTTTAAGTAAGTGAACCCGCCCCCCCCTCCCATCTGAAATTACATATAAAGGCTTTGGGATTCATTAGTTATAATAGACTTTGACCTATATGTACGTACCTCTGGGTATAGCAAAGAAAAGTGACAGTCATTGCCTTCATGCACATTTTCATCCCGTCAGATGAGAAGCTAATCTCCCAGTAGCAGTTTGGTTGGGGTTGTTTAGCATTGACCCTATGGCGAAACATCACATTGAACTTGGATTGTTCACTAACTTTCATCAGACATCCCCAAGATACCTACCATTGGAAAAGCTGGTATCTAACTGACAGTTTTGCATGTCAGTGCCCAGCTAGGGACTAACTCTGTTTACAACAGAAAAAAATCAGATTATTGTTTATTTTGCAAAAATTATAAGTTAAAACGTATAATAGAAAGAGCGTACGATGTCTAAGTCAGTTAGACACCTCTTTGTCAGGTTCTAACATGCATTAATTAACTATAACGACAACGATAACTCATTTTTGTCCGAAGTAGGCCTACACATATTTTATCCTGAATGGCAAAATTAATATTTTAAATAAATTAGTTTTTCAAAAATATGAGGCCTAATAGAAACATTTCCAAAACAAGCTTTAACAATAACAATAACAAATCAAAATCATAATTAACATGATAAAGTTATGTCTCAAAAAGAAAATATGACATTTAAATCAATAATGTTCATATTTCCATGTGTGTTGCAATGGAGATGGAAAAATTACCATTGGTGAAAAAACATCTTGTTTATCACCTGTGAGCTATCAATTATGAAGGGGCTGAGCTGTGGGCAATTTACTCAGGAGTATTGCAGGCAACAATGTCATAAAAGGCATAAAAGAACTAATAGCTGAGCATAACCTTTTATTTTGGCCCTGCAGCCCACACCAACCTACCCCTCAACTGTGCAACAGGCTGTGCATGGATGCCAAAAGGGTCTCTTGTAAAAATCTCCATAGTAAAATTTACAAATAAGTTCCATTAGCTGATAGACAGTTTCCAATTTTATACTCAAACTTTTAATTGCTGATATAATTTGTTTTGGTATATTATAAATTCATATTTTTTTGAAAATCTGATCATTAGTTTTGGGAGTTGAACCTGAGTTTCGATCATCTACCCATCGTCAAATCCATTGGATTTTTTCTCATTCAGCATAATTATTACACAGATGTAACGAAATAAAAGTTTTAAGAACATCTTGAAATTGATTCTGGTTGCGAAATCTGCAGTTATGACTAGAATATATGTTCCACATATTGTTTTTCTCGGAGAACCTGGAAGCCAAAAATACTGCAAACAGGTTCTGACTTGTTAATTAGGAAATTATATGTCAGCACAAAAAAGCAACCCAGCATGCTTTCACTGGCCCAGGCCAATGCATGTTCACATTATGGTTAAGTATTCAGTAACCATCAAGGGTGTGGCAAAAGGTTCTTCAATGAGCAGTAAAAAGTTGTAATACAGCAAACTCGTACAGTGAATGTCATAGGCCAGCCATGCAGTGACAGTGCTCCAACCTGTTGTAGCTGGAGACCAGCAATAGACCAGCAATACCATGATTGCATGTTAACAGGGGCACCTCCTTTGTCCCATGCATTTTCATTAAGGCAACAACAAACCCATAGCAAGGCATTGCATATGAGCTCATTTGAGCTGAACTGCTCTGGCCATTGCATAAGCTGCACCATGGTATGAAAGCCCATGCAACAATTAGTAGATCAAATGTCTTTGTAGCCATTGGTCCATTGCACTGGCCATTGTGCAGTAGTGTGGGTGTGCAAACAAGCATTTTGCCATTAGTGTAAGAGCAATGCTTCCTCACAACATAAACAAACCCATTTACATCCCATACTGCTTCCTATGTCAAGTGTCTCATATATTGTCATTTCTAAAAATACATTGCATCATAGAGGAAGAACTTATGAAATCTTAAATATATAAGTTTGGTAGAAGTACCTGCACAATTAGGTATATCTGTTCAAATGTGACATGATGTGAAGGAATCATAAAATTTATGAAGGAATCATCTTGAAGTCAAGAGATTTCAACCAATGGTGAACACCTCCCAGATGATTTCATAATGTGTAGACACTAACATTGGATGTGAACATGTTGTAGGAAATATTATTGGAAAAAATTATGTCATAAGTTGAATAAAATGTCATGTCCTAGCACCCTGCCAAGACAACCCTTGCCCACACAGGCTGCCAAAGTCACTATTTGGGGTAGAAATTGGATATTCATGAGCTACTGGTCATTCCTGGCAAGTGACATTCCTGTTGTTTTCAAAATGGTGTAAACTACTTTTTAATTGGAGTTTATCGCACTATCTTCTCTCTAATACTCAAAATAGCCCGTATGTTATCCATTAAGGGGTTGCTATTTTTGTGGTTAGCAAGTTTAAAGATTGAAAATGACCTCCCTATAAAGATTCCTCGTCCTCAAATTGGAAGGTCACATAAATTATACCCTTAGGGTTTTTAAATCCCGTTTGCTGATTGGCTGAGAAGGCCAACTATGTCAAAGCCTGGAATAGTGGCTGAGGGTTACTGTGTTAGCAGGGTACCTGCACAAGAGGATGTGTCCTAGAAAAAAAATCACATTCGGTTTCAGCGTCTAAAATTATGAAATCATCTCTCACTCACTTCTTGTCTGAAAAAGTGTCAGATTTTTGGAAGAGAAATGTGTTTGGGTCTGTAGCCTCTCTATCTGCTAGCCTCAGGGACCAGGGTTCGAATCTTGGTCCTCCATCCAGGCCATCAATAATGTTAGACTGATGTTTTATTTTGTCAAGTACACTCTAAAAAATGTCGGGACAAATTGGTTTTTTAGATTCAAAATGGTTTTTGAAAAACCAAATTTCAATGCAAAACCAACATGGATTTTAAAAAAAATCCATGTTGGTTTTTCGCATTGAAATTTGGTTTTTCAAAAAACCATTTTGAATCTAAAAAAACAATTTTGTCTGAAATTTCTTAGAGTGTATGCACAATGCACATGGCCTCATTATTGTGGTCCATGCTTGTCCTACTAAGCCTTGTCACTGCATAAATCCAGGATGTAGAGCCCGATCATCCACCCATCGTCTCATCCCTTTACATTTTTGTCTCATTTAGCATAATTATTACATAGATGTAACAAAATTTTAAAAAATGACAAAACGCATTGAAAGTGATTCTGGTTGATACTTTGAATCATGCGCACAGACACACCTAAATCAAATGAGTTTCATTGTTTTCAATGATTCAATAAAGTATTATCGTATCGCATCGTATCGTAAAATCTGCAATTATATCTTGGAAGAATATACATGTACAAACATAGCTTGCTTAGTTTTTCTCAGAGAACCAGGAAGTCAAAAATACTGCATACAGGTTCAATACCAGCAAACCAGCTCTGTAACAGTATTTGTTTCCGTCTGCATGTCAACAGGGATCGTGAATGGAACACTATTCTTATGGACCAAAAATACGCCTAATCCTAGGTGGTTACTCGACTGAAACGGGTGGATATCAAATACCAGAACCAGAACCAGGTTCTGACTTGCTAATTAGGTTAATTTGGAAATTCTATGTCAGCACAAAATCAAACGCCAGAGAAACACTTACAGGCTGACATGAAATCAATAAAAGATTTTAACTATGCATGAAATCTGCAACATGTTGATTCTTGGAATATGCACTAACAGAATTTAACGAACTGCAGAGTGACCATATGGTGAAAATAAAGCAATCATGAAAAATTCAATTTTGCAGAACTCTAGGATTGTTGGATTGAAAATAAATAAGAAAACCACTGGTCAATTTAAGTTTAATGAGATCACTGTAAGTTTATCTTTATCAATCTGTTTTGAAAGTATGTGTTTTTTCAAATTGAGCCCATACATGTTCTTTATCCACCGTTCTAAAATGGCCAATTAAAGGACCTTGGATATCCCTGAATGTATACAGCAAGCACCTTGGGTGACGGTCACAGCATCTTGAATATTACAGTCCTCGTTATTTTTATGTGCAATCTTAAGTTCATTTCTTTGCTGTTGAAGTGTGATGTCAGAGATGACTATTCTCTAGCATTGCAATTTATGTAAATTAACTACAAGCTGTGATGCCTTTTAAACTGGGTCAGGTTCCCCCGGCTTCTAGCCAATGTGAATCAACCAAAACTGGGTGTCACAGTTTCAACACAGTGTCAGAGCACTCTAAACTTAGAGCTCAACAGGTTCACAAAATTGTGTATGTGCCGCCCTCTTGAATCCATAACAGAAACCACAATCGATCTGACTCTTGTCAGTGAGCTCTAAGAGATTTCAGATTCAGCAACTATCACTTTTTTTAAGTGAAGTGGAGTAACAATTTGGTCTGTTGAATTAGGTCTAGAATTGAATATTCAGTAACTTTTAATTGGCCAGTTTATTGTTAGAATGCTGCTATTGCTGCAAAGTGGTACTTGTTGTGGAACTTTTTTTTTGGCGCAATCATTATTTTCCTACCCAGGGAATTGTGAGTCGTCCCTGTTTGGCAGCCAGACAGCCAAGCATGAAGACCCTCACTTCTCAGTATAAGCTTATTAAGCTTGCCCTGACCAAAATATACATTATTTGTGAAGTTGTAACAAAAAGATTAACTCTCCTCCGATGTGACAGGCATAATTACCTGTTTCAGATCTATCAAAGCAACTGAATGAATGCTTTAGTGTTTCATTGTTGTCCGTTTGTTGTTTCAATTAGTTTCTTTCGAGAAAACCATAAACTATCATTTAAATCACGCTGGAAAAGCTGTTAAAGGATTTGAAAACTTCTGAATTGTATGGTAGCTTATGGTATACTCATTGGCAGTGCATGTGCACTCATTGATCGTTTAACATTGTTGATTACGATTTGTTTATATCTTGCTGGCAGCTCAGGTGTGCGTATGAGCACAAGTGAAGAGGTCCCTCTACCTGGACATGACCTGACCTACTTGCATATTGATAAATGTGTCAGCTTGAGGTCATCCGATTTCTGGCAGACTCTCCAGCTGTGCTGTTCGTTTAGAGTCTGTGAGCAGACTGGTGTCAGAGTTAAAATTGGGTCTGGAAAACCCCATGCAAGTCCGATGTCACAGCCTGTCAGCCAATGGACTCCCAGAAGAACTTTACATCACATAATGCATGTGTTTACAAAAAATGTCAAAGCCTTTGGTTTTTAGCAAGGTCCATTGAAGTTTAAAGTTGTGAAGTTGTAAGTTTGCAGATTAATCAAATGATTCTGTGGGGATTATAACAGTTGTCTACTGTGAATGCTTATGAAGCTGCCATTTAGTCAGATTAGACTGGTGATTGCAAGTGATAGATCATTTGGATCACATCAACTGTCTTCCTTCAATATAAATGTTGAAACTGTGATGCGTAGTTTTACTGTCAGCCCATTGGCTATCAAACTGTGATGATGTGGTTGCAGGGGCTATCCCTGATAAAAGGCTTACTTTGACATTGTGTTGAAACTGTGACGCTCAGTTTTGACGGATTCACATTGGCCAGAATCCAGGGAACCTGACCCAGTTTAAAATGACATCACAGCTTGTAGTTATTATACATACATTGCAATGCTGGAGAATAGAGTCATCTCTGAAATCACACTTCAACAGCATATATAGAAGAGAGTTGAGATTTCCCGTAAATATGACGAGGACTGTAAGTAACTAGGAGGGCTACTTACTTCAAGATAGCATGGATAAAAGATAATATTGCCCAATACCTGCTTGTGTAACCATCCACTGGTCTGATTAAGAGTAACAGTTTAGTAAAAAAAAAGAAGTTAATTTAAACTTTGCCAACACAGTGAGTGGATTTTCAATTTTCTTTGTACTTTGACCTTTGAAGGAGCACCTTGGTCACTGCCTCACTGTTCAGTATCCCTATACTGGGGCACATATACATTCTACATATATCATATATCCATATAAACGTCGATATGCATAAATCAAACATTGAATGGGCCTATATAACAACAGACACATCTAATAGGCCTAAAAATCAATTAGACTGCAGGCCAACATTGAGGTCTGTGTACACAAAAGGCATACATGAGGTCACTGGCCTGTCCCCAATTACTATGAACAACAAAATCACAGCTTCTCAGCCAGCCAAACCAGGCAGGCTCTGAGGACTTCTTCCAAGTAATCACGAAATTGCATCTGGCTGGTTCAGACAAATTCTAGAAAATCAGCTTCCAGTGCATCAGTTGTCGTCAATTTAGGAAGAAAAATGCCAATACACTGACTTCCACATATGTTCTCATTATTTTGTAACATATATATATATATGTAACACATTCAATGCACTTCATTATGTGAAGGTAGAATTCAACAGTTTCCCAGAACTGTTGGATTTCAAAGAAAGATGGCATTTACCAATTAAAGCTTGCTAACCTATCTCTATCACCTATTGATGCAGTTTATTTGCATGCCTTACATGAAAAAAATTAGTAAATCGACAAAATATGGCTTGTATAAACTTAAGAAATGAATCAACTTCTAAAAAAAAATATTTCCACTATAACTGGGGGTGCAGCGCTACCAACATCAGTGGCATCAGCACCAAAACAGCAGTTATCGGCATCGCATCGGAGCCAATGGTCCGCATATATATCCAATGGTATCGGTATCAGAATGGAATCGATATCGGTGAAAATACAAGCATTAGTACATTTATCGCAAGTGAAAAACTGCTATCGGTGCATCCCATTCCCAGCAACTAGCATGGACGTTGGCATATATGCAAACCACATAATATATCTAGGCCTATAAAGAAATTTATCCAAGCAAAAAAGAAGTGATATTGCAAAGAATCTGAAATCGATACAGACATATATGTGTGCAAACATACAGCCTGGGTCATTAATCATTCACTAATGGATTGTCAAGAAACAAACTTCTGCAGTTGTGATGTTTTGTTAATATTTGAAAGGCATTGGCTATTTTAAAAACAGTTTATACAATCTCAGTGTAATAAAGGCATCATACACTTTCAGGCCTCTATCACTGTCCCATAATATCTAGAGGCTTTTAGGCCGATATGCCCGATAATATTAATTATGTCTTTTTTTAAATAGGCCTATTTATAAAACTTTACACAAGTTATAAAGGTTTGACTAAAGCCAGTAAAATAGATATATTTACATAAGTATTTCACCATCAGTGAAACACAATTTCACAAATTTCAAAAATACAAGAGAAGCTTGACTGGTGCATGGCAGACACTTCAGGCAGGGGAGCTGAAGTAGATTATTCTTGTAGCCGCAACGACAGCAGACCGAAGGGAACGTCCAGGAGGGGGACTGTCGGTGCAGGGAACATCTCCCTGGTCGGTGAGTATACTATCTCTGTCCAGATCTAGATCGTGAAGCCGACATTCAAATGTTGATAACAGGATAAGGCATTCAAATTAGGCCTATGCTTAATTAGGCAAACAAATCGGCAGTCATTGTCTGGCAAACACATCTAAGACCCACAATTAGTGGCCATACAGACCTGACAATACACACATAAATTAACCAAGGTCAATTATAAGAATGGTATACATGGACTTGAAAGAAATGCCAAAACAAATTGCAAGATCTGCCAGATCAATTGGCGATGGCATTGT
This sequence comes from Platynereis dumerilii, assembly GCA_026936325.1. Lineage (NCBI taxonomy): Eukaryota > Metazoa > Annelida > Polychaeta > Phyllodocida > Nereididae > Platynereis > Platynereis dumerilii. Next base: position 26,197,078 of record JAPTHN010000011.1, read on the forward strand.
TTAGCATTGTACATACTTTGAAGTTGCATGAAATAAAATTTCCATTTGTCTTAGGAAAGTTCATGCATTGCAACTTTGGCAAAGAAAAGAAGACGAAAATATTTCAAATCCCAAGCCTGACATTAAGTTCAAGTTACATTATAGGCCTACTGGCAATACTTTACCTCTAGTCTAGGCCTAGTACCTAATACCCTATAATGTATTTATAGCTGTTCTGCACAGGCCTATTGTTGTGACCCAAGCTTTGGAGTACATTATAAAACAGGCCTAAAGCAACAGTACTTATAAACGGCACAGATGGCAGTGCATCATGACACAGCTATAGGCCTAGCCACAACGGAATTTCAATGATTGAAAAAAAAAAAACTTTTCTCATTTGTGCAGAGCTCAGAAGTTGTGAAGCAAGAATCACATTTAACAATGCAATGCAGAAGAATTTCACAGACACTGCTGGATCTTCTTCGAAATGTGATATAATATGTATTTTATTGAAAATGTATGTAACTGTTCCTTAGGCCTACTTTGCATGCCAATAATCGATTGCTCATCATTCTTAGAAATACCTCGTAATTGGATTCCACCATATAAACAGGCAATTGCGTACATTAGCTGGCCCCTGGACCAGCAGATATTCAGTTAGTGCACAACAATACAATCCAGGTACGTGTCAATTATCTCATGCTGCTTACATAATTCGCTCAATTGTTTTGACATCAAGCTGCTGACTAGCTTAGCATTTTATTGCACAACTAATTAACAAAACATTCGAAATTTGTCGTCTGCTTTTTATGATTTCAAGGCCTTGTAAACAAAGTGCTGCTAAACACCAAGGTGCACCAAGTTCAACTCCAGCAGCTTCATGCAGCATGCAGGCTTCTTTTGGTAAACATCAGCACTACCATCCCAAATGAAACGATTTGAAGGCCAACAATCTTATAACTACTGCACTACTGCAGCTTCCCTGAACAAAATAATTAAATATGCCATACCTGTGATTATGCATTGCTTGAACAAGTCGATAAAACATGACTTCATGAGGCAGGTATCACGAAAACTTAAGAGACATGGATAAAGGAGTTGTGCAGGACAATAAAAGCATCCGAAGCAGTTGTTGGGGTAAAGCTGTCATGCTTGACTGACTCCACACCATCACAACACCCGGCAGGTGCAACCCACGTGCAATAGAACGCCATCTGCCAACCCATCTCATTTGCATATTCATTACCATATTCATATTCTACCAATGATATCAATTTATTCGTGTGTGACTGCTGCATGATCAGTGTGATATCATTTTATGAATTGATCATATTTTTATCTTTCTTAAGAAAATTGATACAACTGATGAAGTTTTGGTCCAAAAATCCATAGCGTAAAGAAGAGCTCAGTTTAATGAATATAGGCCTAAAATAGGTTGAAGACCACCTGAAGTTTTAGCAAACTTTTTTACTTCACCTATTCAAGTCACGACTCATGAGTTATGAAAAATCAATGTTATAGGCAACGTAGGCCGAAATTCAATCTTTTGGCCTACCTGTTCCTATAGAGGCCTATATGCAGACTTTCAACTTGAGCTTGATAAAACTAAATGCTGGACTGCTGGATGCTTGCAGCCTGTGGAACATTTTGCAGGCCATCCAAGTCTCCACAAGACTGCTTTACCTTTAAGGATTGCACTGCAGTCTCTAGGAATTGGCCATTGCAAATGAGCACAAGCAGCATGCAAATGATCAAGATATGGATGAGAATTTTTTATGATTCTTGGCAATGAGATTGAATAACTAAATAAATGGTTATCATCTGTAGTCATCAGTGCCTGCTTAAATTAAGTGCTTAATTGTGTTATGATTCATGACAATAACATTGAATAACAAAGAACATACCGGTATCATGTGTTTTTAATTCTAAGTCATCAATGCCTGTTGAAAATTATCGAGTGGAAATGAGAGAAACAGGACAAAACAATATCACACATTTAGGTAATTGATCACATGAATATGAAAAAATTATGCAACCTATGTCAACATTTTTACAAGAAAGACCAATTTCTGGAGTCCGTCTGATATGCTTGTCATCGGCAAAAACTACCAGAAGACCTGGAGTCCAGTGCAATCCTATATTTCCTGTTATGTTTCTCAATTTTGGCCAAGGCTGATTTTATTTTCTGAATTCTGTAACAGGACATGGGCATCAGTTTGCACTTTCACATAGACATCTAGACAGACAGAAAGATAATCAGACAGAAAGAAAGAAAGAAAGAAAGATATATGGATAGATAGATAGATAGATAGATAGATAGATAGATAGATAGATAGATAGATAGATAGATAGATAGATAGATAGATAGACAGATAGATAGACAGACAGCTACATAGAACTTCAAGACCTTATGATTTGGACGGCTTATCAAACTGTCAAATAATGAATCATTATGAATGTTATGAATCTTGCCAAGAGATTTTAAAGTCTCAAACAGTTGAGATATTTTCCAAATGAATTTTTCAGAGACAAAGGGTAACAATACCCATTTTTTTTAAAGTTAGGCATGAGGAAAGCTGTATTAAATGTTGAGCCACAAAGAGGACCTAAAGAGCATATAAAACAGTGGAACACTCTAAAAAATGGTGGGACAAAATTGTTTTTTTAGATTCAAAATGGTTTTTTGAAAAACCAAATTTCAATGCAAAACCAACATGGATTTTTAAAAAAATCCATGTTGGTTTTTTGCATTGAAATTTGGTTTTTCAAAAAACCATTTTGAATCTAAAAAACCAATTTTGTCTGAAATTTTTCAGAGTGTATACATACAGTGGAAGGACAACGTGACATTGAGGTAGTCCTTTCTCGCATGCAGCTTCCAGTAGCCTTCTACCTGTCTTGACAGCTCCTGACAGAGCAGGAGCAACATGCCTTCTCTCAGATGGTCCTCAAGGTGCTTACACATGTACACGTAGCATCTCTTAAATAAGCACTGCAGAAACAGGCAAATTGGACCCATTAAGGTCATTTATAAGTGGCATCACAGGTGAAAATATTGTTATGCCTCAGGGAGGGTGAGGGAGAAATTAGGAATAAATCCAGGAAAACAGTTAAATAATTTATTAATAAATCAGGAGTTGAATCTCATTTTTACAGAAGAATCGGAGTACGGAAATATGTGACTCAAGTGTCAATTTCTGCCAATCAGTCAGATGGATAAATTCTCGGAAAATCCAAAGTCTAAATTTGGCTTAAATTCATAGAAAGTCTGGTCCAGATTGATTCTCCGTGATATGACGGAGGCGGAGGCTTGTCATCAATTCTCCGTGATGAGGCGGAGGCTTGTCATCAATTCTCCGTGATATGACGGAGGCTTGTCATCAATTCTCCGTGATGAGGCGGAGGCTTGTCATCAATTCTCCGTGATATGACGGAGGCTTGTCATCAATTCTCCGTGATATGACGGAGGCTTGTCATCAATTCTCCGTGATATGACGGAGGCGGAAGCCAAAGTTTCCAAAGTTTGAGAGTTTATTAGTTTTTCTCCATTTCCTCAATTTCCCAAGTGGCTCTCCGTGATATGACGGAGGCGGAGGCAGTTCTCCGTGATATGACGGAGGCAGTTCACCGTGATATAATGGAGGCAGAGGCAGTTCTCCGTGATATGACGGAGGCAGAAGTCAAATCCTCCAAAATTCTTGAAATTAATATTTATTTTTAGAAGGGACTTATTTATTCCATTTTCCTTGGCCAATATTTCCTAGTGTCCTGATGACTCCATATTGGGACAGAGGCCTCTCCGAGCAGATGCGGAGGCCGCTCCGTGATATGACGGAGGCCTCTCCGTGATACGACGGAGGCAGCGGAGAAGACTCTTAAATTTTCCAAAATTGTCAAATTTCTCAAAATTAGCTAAATTTCACAAAATTTCTCCATTTTGTTTCCAGTCAAATGTTTCAGAAGAGTTCCATTGATCCAAATGATGATTTTCTCAGAAAAATGCATTTTATTGAATTTTTGACAATTTTTGTAACTTTGGTCAGAGCTCCTTCCCCTTCAAAATCCAGATCCAGAATGAACGGTTTGCCGTGCGACGCTCTCTTTTATTGGCTCTCGAGGGTCATGTGATACACGAGACTTCACGAATCCAACATGGACGCCGTTGAAATGTTTGGTTCACATTTGGCAAAGTTTTTAGCTTCTCTTGGATATATTAGGCCTTGACAATGACTGACAGGTAACTGAAATTGTTTATTAAATTGTTCTGGACGATTCTCGATAGTTTTTCAGTGGTGCCCGGTCGTTTTCGGGCCAGCAGAAGTGCCCGAAGTGAGCCATTTTCGGCGCCGACAATTATTTACAATGCGGCGATCTGTCAGATTTCGTGCGAAGCGCTGGTTTATTTAATTTCTTGAAGTCTGTGCGTAACATTCCCCCCACCTAAAAAGGGGCTACCTTTTGATAAAATTGTCAGCACAGGTGCAGCATCTGGCGCAGTTCCAAAATGTTACTTCTAATTTCTTAATTTTCAGATTTTTCAGAATATTTGAACGTGAAGATTCAGAATTTGTGTGATTTCCAAATCAAGTGAATCATCTGATTGAAATTTATTCATCCACGACAAGTAGTCATGCAACAAAGTCTTTTGCCAGAGCTCATCCTTTGAAGTTAGAGCTCATTCTGTCCTTGAGTTCTTCTTTTAGACACTGGTTGCACAACTGGCAACGTAATCTCGAACGTTGTCCTTCATTTGGTACCAGTACAGTTTATCTGACACTCTTGGATGCTCGTCATTAGACCTTTTCGGATCGCCACCAATTCCATTTCGTGGGGCAACCCGCGAGTTCTTGTTTAGCTTGGCGTCACAATTAATGTCAAGGTCACCTGTTGGTGCTTCTTCTATGTCTCCTGTGTTGATTCCAAGAGTTGATTTTGTGACACATATGTTAACTGTTTCTTGTTCCTCCTGTTTCACGTTTATCGGTTTTGTTAGTAAAACTCCACATTTCCGATTTATCAGTTTTGTTTCATTTTTCAATTCACCCGGCCCCAGTGAATAATGCTTGGACTCTTCCATCAGTTTCAAGTCTATAAAATGTATATCATCAACTTCGCGATATAATTCTTCATCTAAATTTTCTTTTTCAGGATGAACTTCAGTGACATCTTGGATTCTGCGAATATGTGGTGTATCTTCAATCTCTTTTACACCACGCTGTGGATGAATCTCGTCAAAGGAATTTGACATGCTGCTATTTCTGTCAGTTAACTGCTTTGCTTCTTTACGTTGTGAAGTTTCAGGTTCATGGGCTATCTTATTTCCTCGTACACTGAACTCATGTTTACCCACATCTATCCTTCATCCATGAGCCAGCAAGAAGTCATATCCAATTATTCCCTCATTGTGTATGTCAGCCACAATGACTTCATGATTCACAGCAACAGGACCCAACTGAATCCGCACATTCAGTATCCCATGGGAATGTAATGGTGCTCCATTGGCCAACCTCAATTTCCAATTCTTCATTTTCTTAAGGCTGCCGCCACCACCAGAACAAATTTTCCTGTATGTTGCTTTGGATATCAAAGAAAAAGAAGCTCCAGTATCGACCAGAAATTGGATAGGAGTACCACTCGCGACTCCTTCAACAGTCATTCTATTTCCAATTCTGCGAATTGAGCATATTCCCTCCACAGTTTCAACAGTTTTCTTTACAATATGTGAAGTTCCCCGTTCCTCCTCATCAAAGTTTATAAAGTTAGGTTTGGTCACCTCAGGACCGGTCGAGATGACCACTTCTAGTTTAAATCTTCAAATTCTTCATTTCCAGAAGCTTCGTCTTCAATGCCACGAATCCTAACTTGACGTTGAGGACATCTTGTTGATATGTGGCCATTTTCTCCACATTTGTAGCAAGTCACTTCTTGCTTTGATTTTACTTGAGTTTCTCTTTCAAGAAATTTTGTTAGCATTTCATTAATTTGTTCAACTGCAACTTTCAGTTCTTGACAAATTTCTGTCTCTTCAGACTTATTTCGTTCAACAGAGTTTAATTTTTGTCCTGCTTTAATTCTTGGCCGCTGTCTGCTGTCTTGCTCAACCTTGTTCACATAACTTTTGCTGCGTTCTGCTTTTCTGACAGACTCTCGCTGAATATTGCGGAATTCATCATGCTCATAGACTAAGGCTACTGCCTCATCCGATGTTTCCGGCGATTTAAGATAATCTACGAAATACTTCAGATCATCATCCTCAAGTCCCTCAAAGAACTGTCTCAACATCATCTCCTCCATGACCCTGGTGCTCAGTCCTTCTGGATAGGCTCGACGGACAAGGTATTTCAAGTCTGCAGCAAATTCTCTGAGACTTTTGCCTCTCTTCATACGTCTGTTATAGAACTGTCTTACTTTGGTTTGTCGAGTCTCATTTGTGAAGAATCTCTTCTGGAGTTCATGCATCAGTTCATGATAGTCCCGGAGTACAAATGGTTCCAACTCGAACGCGTATTCAGCAGCTTCTCCCTGAAGACTGACCATAAGATGTTGTAGCTTCTCATCCTCGTCCCAACCTCTTGTTATGGCTTCAAATTGCCTCTGGAACGTCTGCCACTTTTTCTTCCCATCAAACGTTGGTAGCGTGATCTTGGGTGCAGGTATCCGATTAGAGTGACGGACAGGCCTTCTGCTTTGAGGAGGTGATCGAGGATCGTATCCATATTCATTTTCAGTAGTGGGATCTCTCCACCCAACTGAAGGTCCTTCTCCACGACTCATTCCCTCTGAAGAGTGACGTCTGCTATCATTTCCTCGAGGACCTGAGTCCTCCTTGGGTGACAACTCTGCTGAGCCCAGTCCAGTTCTTAAGTTTTGGCTTCTTGTACGAATACCTTCCATTACTTAATTTTTTTTTTAATTTTTTTTTTTTTTTTTTTTTAATTTTTTTTTTTTTTTTTTTTACTAATTTCAGTTAATTTATTTATTGTCTATCCGGACCGTCTGTTGCTTGAATCTATTGAGGATTGAGGAATGTAAGTGATGGAATGACTGCACGTTTCTGATGAAAGTCTGTTGCTCCTTGAGCTCCTGATAATCAATGTAGTAAAAAACGTCAAGGCACCTATGGCAGATTCCATCATATTTCAAGAGCACATCACAGTTCTCACATACCACTCCGATTCTCCTTGATCCATCCTTCATTATGCAGAGAATCAACTCAGAACGTTCAGGAATATGGTCCAATTGCTCTTCCATCATTTGATTCTCCCCCACTTTGTCTCTTATTCCAGTCAATAAAGTTCTTGTACAAACAACTGGCGTGTTTATTATTCGATCACTGGATGTCTTTATGTGACATCCCACCGCTGCCACCAAATGTTATGCCTCAGGGAGGGTGAGGGAGAAATTAGGAATAAATCCAGGAAAAACAGTTAAATAATTTATTAATAAATCAGGAGTTGAATCTCATTTTTACAGAAGAATCGGAGTACGGAAATATGTGACTCAAGTGTCAATTTCTGCCAATCAGTCAGATGGATAAATTCTCGGAAAATCCAAAGTCTAAATTTGGCTTAAATTCATAGAAAGTCTGGTCCAGATTGATTCTCCGTGATATGACGGAGGCGGAGGCTTGTCATCAATTCTCCGTGATGAGGCGGAGGCTTGTCATCAATTCTCCGTGATATGACGGAGGCTTGTCATCAATTCTCCGTGATGAGGCGGAGGCTTGTCATCAATTCTCCGTGATATGACGGAGGCTTGTCATTAATTCTCCGTGATATGACGGAGGCTTGTCATCAATTCTCCGTGATATGACGGAGGCGGAAGCCAAAGTTTCCAAAGTTTGAGAGTTTATTAGTTTTTCTCCATTTCCTCAATTTCCCAAGTGGCTCTCCGTGATATGACGGAGGCGGAGGCAGTTCTCCGTGATATGACGGAGGCAGTTCACCGTGATATAATGGAGGCAGAGGCAGTTCTCCGTGATATGACGGAGGCAGAAGTCAAATCCTCCAAAATTCTTGAAATTAATATTAATTTTTAGAAGGGACTTATTTATTCCATTTTCCTTGGCCAATATTTCCTAGTGTCCTGATGACTCCATATTGGGACAGAGGCCTCTCCGAGCAGATGCGGAGGCCGCTCCGTGATATGACGGAGGCCTCTCCGTGATACGACGGAGGCAGCGGAGAAGACTCTTAAATTTTCCAAAATTGTCAAATTTCTCAAAATTAGCTAAATTTCACAAAATTTCTCCATTTTGTTTCCAGTCAAATGTTTCAGAAGAGTTCCATTGATCCAAATGATGATTTTCTCAGAAAAATGCATTTTATTGAATTTTTGTAACTTTGGTCAGAGCTCCTTCCCCTTCGAAATCCAGATCTAGAATGATCGATTGCCGTGCGACGCTCTCTTTTATTGGCTCTCGAGGGTCATGTGATACACGAGACTTCACGAATCCAACATGGACGCCGTTGAAATGTTTGGTTCACATTTGGCAAAGTTTTTAGCTTCTCTTGGATATATTAGGCCTTGACTATGACTGACAGGTAACTGAAATTGTTTATTAAATTGTTCTGGACGATTCTCGATAGTTTTTCAGTGGTGCCCGGTCGTTTTCGGGCCAGCAGAAGTGCCCGAAGTGAGCCATTTTCGGCGCCGACAATTATTTACAATGCGGCGATCTGTCAGATTTCGTGCGAAGCGCTGGTTTATTTAATTTCTTGAAGCCTGTGCGTAACAATATATATGTCTGCAGTCAGCCAAAAAAGCAACCAGTGAGGCCTTCTGCAAATTACAATTTAATTGCATCCTCTACGTGAGAGTGAACAAATGTGTTTAATTTTCAGTGCCGCCTGAAAGTAAGTGAGGGGTAATTTTTTTGCATTGGGTCAATGCTAAACCTTGTCAACCAAACTGCTTGTGGAAGCAAGGCTCATATGCATGTCTGATGAGAAGAAAACATATATAGGGTCAAAAAGGGTGATATTAATTAGGATTTATGGGACACATACGGTTGCCAATTTTCTTTGCTCTACAAACAGTTAGCCTACATATACATATGTATGATAGGCCTATATATGAGTCAAAATCTTTCAAGGTAAGTGAACCCCTCTTCCCATTGCATTAATTAGCCTTGTGTTTCACTTACTTATCAATGACTTTGACCCACATGCAGCTAACTCTGACTTAGTGCAGCAAAGAAAATTGGCAGCCATCTATATCCTCAAACCTCAAATATCATCCTTTATGATCCCACGTGTGCATGTTTTCATCTCATCATAAGAGAATCCATGGCATGATGGACAAGCAGTCTGCATGGTTGACAACGTTTAGCATTGACCCAATGGCAAAACATCACCCATCTAGGTTACTGACAGGCTGCACTGTTAGCGGGGCAGGTATGTAAAAAAAATTGTGCATTTATATTCGCGTAGCGAAACTTAGCACAAGAAAGGTTTCAAAAATCTGTGCAGTGATGGTCTCAACATCAATGGTCGACAGCAGGAAATTAGGTCAAGTGGGACCAGCTTCTTATCAATGATTTAGTTTTGAATTTAAAACAGAACATGGCATATTCATATTCAAAAGTGTCTTAAAAATTCAATTTTCTCCATTAATATTCTCTGTACCTTCAATTTTTATGAAATAGTTAATTATAAGCCTTGACAAGCTAAATTAAATTATTAACATGTATTTCATTTCTTTTCAAAACAGACAACAAGAAAACATAACAAAATTAAAGTTACATAATCTTTGTCAACTGATGATTATGTAACAGTGAGCAATTAATCTACATGCAGATCATGTTATTGTTTTTGTTATCACTATTATCAACAATCTAAACTTAAATTGGGCAGTTTTCAGTGTTTCTTCCTTTTTACTATTTAGCTGATTATCTATATTCATTATTAATCCTATTTATTTGTTATCCCTTCTATCTATCTATCTATCTATCTATCTATCTGTCTATCTATCTATCTATCTGTCTGTCTTTTTTTAATCTATTTTATCTTTCTAATAGTTTCTAGTATAAATTTCTCCCTTTTTTCTGTATTTCCGTCTTTCAATTTCTTTGAAACAGTAACATAACTGCCTTTCATACATTGAATATTAAATAAATGTAATGAAAGTTATGGTAAAACCATAAATCCTAAAAAAACTTTTTAAGTGCTGTGCGAATTTCATGGCTGTGCCATTTACATATTACATAAGCTTACATAGAAGCATGAAACTTGGCGCAAACTTAAAAACATCTATAGGCCTACAAACATATTTGGATAGGGAGCCACTTCAGATTTAGCTAAGGTGGCTACTGGCAGCCGTTTTCCAAAATGGCGGCCAATTTTTCCATTTTGCTGCTTTCTGTGTAGTTCCTACAAATGGAATACAAGCAAATAGTGTTTTTTATTGCTTCTCTAGGTATTCAGTACATTACTCTAACATTTTTTGGTAGCCTGGACTATTTTCAGGCTTGTTGGAATCCATTTTGGAAGAAATATTGATTAAAATACTGGATTTCGCGGTTATGCATGGGTACGCCAATTCTTAGTTACATATTTGAATTCCTTGCAAGAAGAGCTTTAAAATGAGTACCCGCATCAATGGGTTCCGCAATGTGTTATGAAAATGGAAACAATGCTCGGTGTGTCCCATCCTGATGACTGCGAGGATTTGCAGCTAATGGTATGATATATTTTCTGGGTTTTTTTCGGGTGGTCCCTTGGCAGCGACATCTGGGATGTCATAGAGGGACACCTTCTTTATTGTTGTAAGCCGAACCTGTATATATAATGTTAAATTGTATGCATGCTTGGAATGCATGAGAAAATAAACTAATCTTAATCTGAATCTGAATTGGCACCGATGGCATCTATTATCTACAATTCTACATATATATATCATATATCTGAAGACCTTGGTTTGCAAAGGCACGAGCCTTCCAGCCTTACTCGTGTAATAAAGTAGATTACAAGGTATTGCACTCTACAGAAACTTGCTTCTCTAGGACTATAGGAGTTCTTCTCCAAAGCCCAAAGTAATCCTGCATGAAGTTGACCCAGATCGAGGCCCTGAATGGATTTTTGTTTCCTGTGTGTATTTTTGCTGCCTCTAAAATGCTTAATTGCTTACATATAAAATCACAAACAACTTACCATATGCCGTTTGTTTTAAGTGAGTGTCAGAGGAAATAGGTCTTTGCCAACTAAGGTCAGTAAGACAGTTGTCTGAAGCAATGTTTAGATTAAATGTGTAGATTAGGACTATCAAACTTATGAGGGTCAATAGGTCTGTCTCCATATGGGGATTAACGACAGGTATTATCGGTTGGTGGCACAACGATAAGGGGGATGGCTATTTTTGTCTTTGAGGAAGCCCACCAAATGACTTATCTTAGCGGGGCAGATTTGTCACAAATAGGGGAGTAATAGTGCATTTATACATAGAAGCATGAAACTTTCCATACATTTCATAAACATCTTAAAGAAAATATTTAGATAGGGAGGGAGCCACTTCAGATTTCACCTGGTTGACCCATGGCAGCCATTTTCCAAAATGGCGGCTAATTTTCTCATTTTCCTGCTTTCTGTGAAGTTCCTATATTATTAAAGTATCAAAACAGTGCTCATTATTCCTTCTACAGCTCTAAAGAACATTATCAATTGATTTCTGGATTGAACTGAGGAATTTTAGGGTAGTCAGGGTCCATTTTGTTAGAACTGTTGAAGAAAATGTATCATTTTCGCGGTTTCCCACAGTTTCATGAAATCTCACTTAATTTTAAAACTGACTACATATTTGAATTCCTTGTAAGAAGAGCTTTCAAATGAATGGTCGCATTAATAGCTTCGGTGAATTTTCTTTCAAAATTAAAGAAACAACAAAATCTTCAAAAATGATTTGATTTTCATTTTTTCCATTTTCGCACTAATTTTATGAAACCCATTGATGCGACCATTCATTTGAAAGCTCTTCTTATAAGGAATTCAAATATCTAATTATTTTTTAGATTTATAGAGAATTGGTGTAACCATCCGTAACCGCGAAATCCAGTGTTTGGATAAATATTTCTAACAAAAATGATTCCAAGAAACCTGAAAATAGACTAAGGCTACAAAAAATGTTATAGTAATGTACTGAATACTTAGAGAAGCAATAAAAAACAATATTTACATGTATTCTATTTGTAGAAAATACACAGAAAGCAGCAAAGTGGAAGAATTGACCGCCATTTTGGAAAATGGCTGCCAGTAGCCAACTAAGCTAAATCTGAAGTGGCTCCCTATCCAAATATGTTTGTATAGATGTTTTTTAAGTGTGCGCCAAGTTTGATGCTTCTATGTATAAATGCACTATTTTTTTACATACCTGCCCCGCTATGGTTTGTTTGCAAAGTAAGTGAATTCCTGTGACCAACAGTTAACCATAATTTGGTTGTTAACACGTTACAATCCCCCAATCTGTTTGATAACAAAACACTTTTCTGTGGAACTGCTGTTTTGAGGACATAATCAATACAGTGTAGCTGACCCAAACAATCAAACATTCAACAAACACACTCATTAAGTTAGACTCCTTGGCTTGATCAACAACACCAATCATCTTGTTGAAAGGCAAAGGGGATTCCATCAGAGCTCCCATTGCTTTTTAAAAAATTAACAGAAAAGGTACTTACCAAGTTCCAAACTTCCGCTGTCTATTTTAGGCAGACGAACCAGTCGTCTTGGTGGAGTAAATGATTCGCTGGACCCTTGTCGTCTCGGAGGAGTGAAACTTTCCGCAGGACGAGGAGAAACTAAGGAATCTCCCGATCCTTGTCTCTTTGGGAGGGTGAAGGAATCTGCCGAACCTTGTCGCCGAGGAGTACAGAGTGAATCGCCGGATCCCTGTCGTCTGGGAGAACTACGACGTTCGTTGGAATCTTGACGACGCGTCTTTGGCGACGCAACATCACTTGTGACGTCACTCATGGTTCTTGAATGATTTTAAAGTCCATTGAAATGATTGGATGAGGCTCCCAGCCTTTCTTCACCTCCATGACTGGAGATGTCAGGTGAAGTATTTACTCCTTTTTCACTTCTTTTTCTTCAGGGATCATAACAAAACGTTCCATGTAACTTCCAATACTTCCATTCATGGAATTCTTTCACTCGGTGTGACGTCACTCACAGATATGCTGAGCATCATTTTCACTGCAACAGAAGAAGACAAAACAACTAATTAGCTGATAAATAACTAATTAGCTAATGATTGATATATAATCAAAGCACATTCAAAAACTATTACCAGTTGATAGGCATTCCAAAAAGTACATGACATTCTATGTCTAGCTGTTATTCAGACATTGACCTATCTACTATTCGTTGTTTTAAATTTCATTTCATCAGACTATGTACCAAAGGTGACCTTCATTGAATTGTAAATAAGAGTTGTGTATTGTGTTCGTGTTGAAGCATAATACATCAATTAACCCTGATTATAAGGCAAAGTTCACTATTCAGTAGGTCTACTAGAGCTTATGTAAACAGTATACCTGATCTGAAATACAATCATGTTTACAAACTTTACAGTTTACACATAGATCTAAGGGTTCTGTCTTGGAAAGTTCTAATGAAGGCCATAAATTAATGCACACATGGGGATTAAGATGATAAGGTAAATTTTCAAATAATTACTCAAGGAATAGTGTTAATAAATTACCTTTCTTGAGTAATAAAATTATAATTGGACATTATGCACTATCTGTTGGCCCATTCAGCTGTTTATTATATTCAAGAATTTCAAGTATTTCAGACTGGATGGAGGCATCTCAGTTCGGAGCTGATTAATGCTGAAGATCACTAGTGATAACCCAGGAGCACTTCATCATTGCTTATTGCTGGCAATTTGCTGCAGCTTGGTGACGTGCCTGCTGATTAGGATCCCTCTAGTGGAATATTAAACACACATAATGGCTGATCATGCATTCCATATATTCAGAATTTTTTCTGTGTGTTTGTTTCATAAGCTGATTAAGCTCCACTATTATTTGCCCTATTCTCTTTTAAAATTAGCCTGCAATGCATGCATCGTGTCCTCGAGCAAATTAATAACCCCTAATAACTCAATGGGATATGATCATTACATTGACACTATTGACAAATCTCGATAAATTGTTAAAAGTTACATTCTATCTATCTATCTATCTATCTATCTATCCGTCTATCTATCTGTCTATCTTTAGTAATTTGCTGAAGCATAAATCTCAGATTATGGTGCGCCCCACCATGTCTCAGGGTGGAAGGGCCAAAGGGAAGAAGAAGAAGATGCTTTTCAAAAATCGTCTGCTCAACAAAAATTTGTGTGATTGAAATTAACTATTTAGAGCAGTGAGACATGAGGTTAAAGCCAGGATATCTTTGGCAGCAGTGTAAACACTGGGCATCATAACTTTGTGTGGTTTTTGCATCTGTGAAATGCTTTTCGATCCACACCAACTTTGACATGACAATGCCATTGATGACAAAGGGCCCGAGGCCCTGCTCTTGGACACAAAAAGTTGAAAAAGGCAGAAATGAATCAGCTCACGTCCGTGAGGACTCTGCACTCTCCAATTTAGTCACTCCCCTCCAGGTGTCTCTGTTCCTTGCCAATTCTCCAACCTGCTGACAGGGGTCGCATGTGTCTGACTCAAACGTGAGGAGAGGAGGCGCTGCAAGCAGTTTGCCAATTCTCTTGCCTCTTCTATATCTGTAATATTAAATTCTTTCAGTTCTTTCATGATGTTTCCCACCCATGTATTTGCTGGTCTTCCTTGAGGTCTTTTAACTGGTCGAAGAAACTCATCGAAGGCTTTTTGGGCAGGTGTTTCAGATGGTAGTCTTAAAAGATGGCCAAGCCAATTTAGTCTTCTCTTTTTGATGGTGATACTCCATTTTTCTTTGATTCCTGTTCTTTTGTATAAATCTTCATTTGATATTCTGTCTGGATAGTGGATTTTCAATAGTTGTCGCAGTAATAATCTTTGGAAAACATCTATTTTGTGTTCTAAATTTGATGTTAATGTCCAGATTTCACTGTTGTAGAGAAATATACTTCCTACGAATGCATTCAATGCTCTTATCTTCATCTTCATACTTGCTTTGCTGTTGAACAGATGATTTAATTTATTCTTTGCATTTATTGCCAGTCCTTTTCTTCTTTTGATGTCTTCTTCCGTATCCAGTCTGCTCCTAGGTATTTACAGTTTTTCCAATTTTCATTTCCGTTTCTTTCTATAACATACTTTTCCGTCTTTCCCTTGTTAACATTTAAATTTCTTTCTTGCACTTTTGATGGTACTTGATCTTCTATATTTTCAATGATGTGTTTTCCATTTGATGCCAATCCAATGTCGTCTGCGTATTGCTGGTCAATCGTAATATTGATGTCTTTGAAGATGGCGTAATTATCATCATTTTCTTTCTTTTCTCTTTCCAGTCTTTCATTTCTGATTTTGCGTATTGACTGCCTGAACAGGAAGTGCCTGTAGTTGCCATAAAACTGGAGCTAGTAGTTTAGTCACAGTTTAGTTTGGTACATAATTAAAATGCCTTAAATATATTCAACAATAGCTTTAAAATTTCAGTCTTGTCCGATAAATCCTCCAATGACATATTTCATGGATTTAAATCAACAATCAACATGTGTATCTACATTGGAAATAATTATTTCCGTACCCCCTGATTGTGAGAAGTGACTGAAAATTAAAAGTCAATACAAAAGTTTATGACTTAAATGGCTCAACAAGTAAGAAATCATAACAACACTTAAGGTTACATAATCTTCATTAACTATCAACAAATTATGTAACAGTCTAATAGTAAACAATCACCTCTGAATAGCTATGGTTTTATTGATCTCAGAAATGTAACATCAACAATTGAACATAGTAGATCCAAATTTAACATAGATTTGAATTACGCCTGTCTATCTATCTATCTATCTATCTATCTATCTATCTATCTATCTATCTATCTATCTATCTATCTATCTATCTATCTAATCTTATCTATAGATCTGATCTTAACTATCTAAGTTATCTATCTGCCCATTTGCCCAGTCCTTTAAAAAGATAAATTGGCCTTCTGCATGCTAAGTGTAAGATAATGCAGTAGTTATATGACAATGCTGCGCGAATTTCATGGCAGTGCCATTTATATATTATTTATAGCACTGCTGCTGTGGCAAATGTATTGATAGGCCAGTGTGATTGTTACACAAACCAAAGAAAACTGAAAACAACAAACTGACATTATGACCAAGTCAGCTGTTTAGGCTCGCCATACGATGGGTCTAATGTTTTCATAAATTTGCTCGTGTCTGTCCGTTTGTCTGTCAACACAATTGGGAAGGTCCCGGAAGGAACCACACAATGGATTAAAATGAAACTCATAAGGATTTTTCTGCATACCACAACTAAGAAATGAAAAGATTCTGGTTGAGATCTGTGCAGCAGATACAGTACCATGAGATACGACATAATGATCAGATACAGTCTTTTTATGCACATAGTCTTGTGCTTACCCTCCGTTACAAGGGGTAATCAGGTGAGCTACAGCCAGACAGACAGACAGACAGAAATGTTTATTTGACATGAATCCACACAGTTACAATGAATACAAAAAACATGGTTTTATAATTTAAATGTCAGGAGACATTCACTTTGCCATGAATATGGCGCTAGCATGAATGCCACCTATTAGAACAGAAAATATCAATTTAAATTTTAAATGAATTACCAGAAATTTTCAAATTATGACAAATAAACTGAAAATCAAAATTTAAAAAAAATAATAAATGATGATAGGTGAAATGATAAATGAAAGGTGAAGGGGGATAAATGAAAATGAGATGAGGGTCGATGGGATGAAAAGAGATGAAATGAAATGGTCAGCAAAGGAAAAAGGATGAAATAATATTACCTATAATTGGAGGATTGACATATAAAACAATTTTGTATGGAACGCTGTTCCTGATACTGGTGGATCAAGGAATTTTTAATATACAAGGAGAAGCCAAACTCACTATGAGTTGTGGCCTTTCCCAGGATGGAATTTGAAGTAATATTTAATAACTTGGGTAACTGGTATCTGACACTATTTTCGGCATATGCATGATATAGACGAGGTAATCTAAAATTTTTATTTCGTGTATTGCATGGATAATAATTTTGGGGTTTTATTAGAATATTTGTCACTGAAAAATATTTCGGAATTTGATTATTTTCTAATCTGTAAAAAAACTTATATAATTTTACTTTCAAAATATCATGAACAGTAAGCAAATGCGTCCATGCGCTCTACAGAGCACTGCTATCACCTTGTTTAATCACTACGACAGAGAAATAATTATTGTTGAATATTGGTCTAAGTCCTTTGAATTAACTTATCTGGAAAGTCAATATTAGATTTTTGTATCCCATTTAGTATTAATTTAGACCAGCTGCATTTGCATCAAAAGGTTTCACAAAGACACCTAAACTTAACAAAACTTCTGCTTTTTTAAAAGCTCATTGTGGGCAATGTGCCCCTAGAGCTTGCCCAAACTAATTGATAAACAAGGGAATGCTTTTGGTCAACTTGCCCAGTGCTCAGAATGAGTCTCCAGGCCAATAGTGTGGCCTATGTTTAGCCAGTGGACTATATTTGGCCTGTCCAACCCTTTGGAGCAAAGCAGGGAAGCAAACCACCCACATACTCCACTCTTGCTTGTGACGTCACAAGTTACACTCTTGCGTCACAGTGGTCCAATCAAGAATAACCCACTGAGAGGGAGATGTGACAAACATAAGAAGTGTGCTGCAAACAATTACAATAAATGTGATAAATGTGTGGGGAATGTGAGCAAGCCAGAGATGCTCAAGTATTACCAAATTAATTGCTACTGATATGAGTTCAGTGAGAGCAAGAATACTAATTGTGTCACTTGACCTGCAGGATGCCCATGTTTATGAATGCTGCCCACAATGGCTGCAGTCTCTGGTGATAGCTATACTTATTATGACGAAACAGCAACCACACAAAGCATCATATACTGAAAGAGAACTTCCTAATACATTCTGTACACTAATATCCCAGAACCAAACGTTTTCGGACTATCCAGGGTCACTTGTTAATTTCTAGAATAGATGGATAGATAGCCTTTCCTGTCCCTCAGCTCTGAACAGGATATATCCCGGGGGGGGGGGGGGGGGGGGGTACTTCGCGGACTTTTGGGTAGGGATGCGCCACCACGATTTTGAAAACCAGAACCATTTTAATCCGGAAACCGACCAAAACCACAAACCATTTTAATCTTTTTGTAAAAAATATCCACAACCAATTTAATCTTTATGATTTTTAAACCATTGAAATAGTCTTTCCAAGCCGATTCTAACGGTACCAAACATGTTGGGGTGCAAAAAGGGCAACCAAATTAATCTGAATTTTAAAAATTTAAAACCAAAAAACCAGTAACATCCAGCGGAGCGTCTATACACCCTTTCATAGTGAGTACCCCCCCCCCCCGGGGTATATATACACAACTCCCTGTCCCTTGGCCATTTTACTTTTGAACTGGAGAGTGTATACAAGCAGCTTGCAAGTTTTCATAACTGGGCAATAAGTAGTTTTGTTGGAGTAGCGTAAGGGGTCCGTGAATTAATAGTATGATGATTAGTGGAGCAGCAGAGGAGAGTATTCCTTGAGGCAAGTGATCACCGGAGTAGAACACAAAGTGTCATACACCAAAATTTTCCTTAGAATTTCTACGTTCAGGAATTGACTTTGAAATGTTATGAAACTTATGGCGAAACCAACGGCAACTGTTTCCATGGCAACAAGTCTATCAATTCAGAGAAGGTTATGTACAACGTATAATAAAGATGTTGTCTGATCAATTCAACTCTGTGAATCAATTCAACCATGCATTATGGTACCAATCTGTGTGGGCCACATATTAGGAAAAAATATTTAGTTTAGGTTGTTATCCTGTTGCTATGGCGACCTTTGAATCATAACAAATGTGTGCAAATTTCAATACATCGGGATGCAATCTTATGTATCACACATAATTAAGATTATATAGATTATCTGTTGTGCCATATTGAAAGCCCTTGTTCTTAGCTTTCCAATGATGCCTCACACAAGTATGTAGGTAGTATACTCTTGGAGTCTTGAGTGAAAATGTGGCTGAGTATCCATTCTTCGATTCATACAAAATTGTGACGTTCATGCCATTGTTTCTGTTGGATCATATCACTACTTACTGCAAGATATGAAATCAAAACCGATTCTACTAAATATTTAACAAATATCATCAAGCTCATGTTTATGACTTCCCAAATGGTCTTGAACCCCTTGGTTACCATGGAAACGAACAGGTAAACAAATATGACTTTGACATCATGTTGTCTTCTGTTACAACTGGAACTATCTCGTCAAGTCAGTACAATCAGCTTTATGCTTTGAATAAGGCAGGTTTGGAGGTCCAAATATTTGAATTGGTTGTCAAGGACAAGAAACTTGTTGTTTTTTGCATAGCGACAGAAAGAACACGACCTCCAAAATTCAAATGCAGATCTCAATAGACCATGCCTGTGGGTCATTTGTGTGACGAGAGAGAGAGCATTTGACTGCATATTCGGTTGCTATACATTCTGGAATTTTTTTTTAAATCTGGGAAGACATCTTGGGGTGTGGCAGGTTAGGAGAAATCCAACATGACTGCCGTGACATGAAAAAATGGACTGAGATGCTCACACTAAAAACACAGAGGTGTGTAATACATCAAAATGGGGGTTTTCTGGGTTGCTGAACCCAAATACGCAAAGAGGAAAGCTCTCGATATGTTCTGTTTTGAGATATGCAAGATGGTTGTCCAATCTAGCAAACCGGTCGGCTGTGAAACACAATTACAGTCCTTTGTTGCTGAACTACAAACACTGCACAGGTCTGTTATACAGTTGCTCTTGAAAGTAAGTATTGGTCATTGAATTTGTATCAGGGTTCATTATACCAGATAGGGGTCCTATTCTTTCAGACACCCTCTGCTCCTTTGGAATAGCATTGGTCTTAGGGTGTACATTCTTTGGCAAGATTATAACCTCTGTCTAGTATAAATACGCGTACTAGATATCTGCGAGGGAACTTTTTTTCTGCCCACGACCACCCCGCACCCACGGTATCCTGCCCGCACTTGCCCCGCACCAGCAGTCTCTTCCAGGACCAGCAGGATACAGCCACACCATGCAGGATAACCCCGCATCCACATGCGAGTGACAGCGGGTACCCGCGCCCGCGTTACTTTGGCAATCATCCCTGGATAATCGTAATTCATATAAATATTGTAAAAACAATGATCCATATTCATTGACTCATTCTAAATAATTGCATATTTTTATGACTAATTATGAAATGGCATAGGCCTACCAGACCAGCATAAGCAATCACTATTAGCTTATGAACAGGTGAGGACTGTACTATGTGCCAGAGTGGCTGCCGTGGGCCCACCCACTCAGGGTGGCCCATGCAAGATGATAGAAAAATAAAAAGTTTCAAGCAAAAAGCCGCAAAGCAAAACCTTGCCAGCCGATTTATTAGTGAGTCATGCAATCAAATCAATTGGTAAGGGCCCTCAACCTAATAAAAATTTATCAGATTATATAGCCTTTCGTAATTTGCTTTTCTCATTTGAAATAATGCTGATGATAGGGATTTATTTTGCCCCGGGCCCGCAAGGGTGCCAGTGTGCCCATGCTAATGAAATTGTATCAATAGGAACAAAGCATAATTAATTATATCAAAACAGTTTATTCTCAGTTTTATGACTTCCTGGACTGAGCTGGGAGATCGATGTACCAGTAATGTTACAATACCAGTATCATTCTGTTACATAATTACACACGTTGGCCGATTAATGAATGAATTTGATGTGTGGTGCAGGTGCTATCTTTCTGCATTAATTCTCACTCAATTTCTTTTGTGCAATGCCCTAAATTTTTTTTGCCAATATATCAAGATAAATCTAGAAATACAAGACGTTCATTCATCAAAATGAGTGTTTTTACTTAGTGGCTTAACTGAAGTTATTTGAATCATGAAAATAGGCTGAAATTGACAACAAAAGATTGCCCACTAGGATCATGCATATTAATCTCTAAAATCAGAGTGATCAGATTGTATACTTGATAGTTGATACATACATATTTAACTGATAGCAATGAAGTAGCATACATTATGGTCTACAACTGCCTTAACAGGGAAGGCAGGCAGTGAAAGTGCCCGCGCATTACTGCTCGCACCCGCAGACAACCCGCAAATAATTGCCCGCACCTGCCCCTCACCCGCAATCTTCTACCCGCGCTCGCCCCGTGCCAGCACTGAGTGGTTGCAGGTACCCACTGCTGTGTGGGCATACCCGCCCAACAAAGATCTCAAAGTCAAATACCCCAGATACAAATTCAATGACCACGCTAGTAGTTGTGAAATTCAAGATTACTTCTGACATTGATGCCAAGAAGTCCTTGAATAACATTGTTGTAGTTCACAAAAAGTACAAAAATGTTTGTGATATGTAGTCCAAATGAGGGTTTTCTGGATTGCTAAGTCCAGATATACTTATGTGTGTTAATGAAAACTATTGGATTCCATTTTGAGCAGTATGAGATTACTGCTAATATGACTGCCTTGGAGAGAAAGTGTGCGTTTTATGGTTAATACCTCTTCAACGTCTGATAAGGTAATGCCTCAAGAGTGAGTGTGGGCTATTTAGAGTGATGTAATTCCTGCAGAAAGAGAAACCTGTAATGCTGACAAAGCAAAAACAGAGTATTTTGTAGAAATATAAACTCAGCAGCATTTAAAACACAAACTTTTTGCATTGTGGTAACCAGTTGGGTGAAATAGGGGAAATGAGGGGATCACGCGTGTAAGTGGGGGGAAACGGGGGCAAGTGTGTGGAAGTAGGCGGAAGCTTAGGGAAGCGGGGGAAATCGGGGGCGGTGGGATAAAAGGGGATAATTTATAACATGGGAACGGGAAAAGGTGGTAGGGAGTGTATCCTGTCATAAGGCCAACTATAGTACCGACTATACAGCGTGTTTAAAGATCTCAAATGGTCAACAATGATGTTCACCCATTTTTGCCTGACGCACAACCCAAATAAATTAATAAATCTCTCTCTCAGAAAGATTTCAACCCAGCAATTCATCAACTCGGGTTGTACGCCAGGCAAAAACAGGTGTGCGTCACACCAAAACCTCTTTCCCACATTTCTTGGAAATCACATACCAACCTGTCAATGGTCGCCAAAGAGATGCAGCTTGAAACTTTTGTAAAGGAACCACAACGATGCAGATGGTTTTGGGGACATGTGGCGTCAAAAAACCCCTGAGCGCTGTTGATTTTTCTGTTTGTCACGAGAAGGAGCCAAATTTGTGCAGCGCACGAATGACAAATCTGTGACACTATTGGCCTTGATGCGTATAAATAGAGGTGAAACAATGATCAAGGCAGGAGCGGAGATTAGACCTGATCAGATCACTCCTGTATTAGCCTCCTTCACTGACACATGTTAGTTTAGGAATGCGCCAATGCCTCAGATTATGCTTCAAATGTTGGAAAATATGTCTATTGCTGCATTGTTATATAAATACCATCAGCGCCATAACCACAAACCATGCATGTAGACACAAAATCAGCATCGGCATGCTGAAAACCCAGGTTTAGTCGCCGATACCTTCGTAAAGTTTTTGGTTCTTGAAATTTTTGCTGCTGTGTTGCAGAGTTTATTTGAACTGCCAGCCCTGGCTGATACTGCAAACAAGAAACCTTTCAAGAACAGCAAAATGGCCTAACAACGTTTTCCCTTAATATGGATGGGGGTCATTAGGGGAGTGTCGGTTACGTGGTAGTGTGCTGGGTTGCGATTTGCTAGGTCCAGGGTCCCTATCCAGCTCTTGCCGGGTCATCTGGGCCTATGTTGGATTGCTGTTTCAACCATCCTTTGATCATTGCTGTCCTCTTCCTGTCCTAATAATTAAGCCTAGCAGAGCATAAATACAGCATGTAAAGCCCCAATCATTCTATCAGCCCTTCTTAACATGGATGTTTTTGGTCCAAATTAATTTGTCATTCTTGAATCTGTTGCTTTACTAAATCACTAGACACTGCAAACTCAGCTCTTGTACTTCCTCTGTATAGATCGTCTTTCCTCAGATGTAAAATCTGGAGACTCCATTGCCAGACTCGATTGCCCAGTAATGGAGCATATGCAACTTTTCTGATATGCTGTCATATAATAGCCAAATCTGGCGAATAGCATTCCTTATGGACAACTTTATCACAGCCTTGGAATTATGTCAGGCCAGACTGGCCAATAATACTGCCACAAGAGCTCAGGTGCTCAGTTGGAACTGGAGGGGGTGTTTTTTATTTGGTCATACTTTAAGTGTTTGAACTATTTAAGATGAGCATTTTTCGTCCACAAGTTGACTGAGAAATTCCATTTTTGATGTAGAGCCAGGAACTGAGTCAGCTACCTTTGGTCAGCTCACTTGAAGAATTAGTGGCTCACTTTTTCAGCTATCAGAATTTTGTCGGCTGCAACTTAATTTGACTTAATTCAGCTGACTTGAAGTGTCTTTTCATGAAAGGTTAAAGAATCATATAAACATAAATAAACTCTCCTGAATATCAAATGGTAGAAGTGCAATCAGGTAAGAACCACAAATTACCACCATGAGACATAAAAGCAGCTCTAGCTAGACCTTCTCTGACCCTCCTAATTTCAATTATCTAAGTTCAGTTTGTTCTGCTGCAACTTAAGACCTAATTGTCATCTGAAGACAAAGGCTCAAGCGGCTTCAAGCTGAATTTTCAGCTCAGCTTAGTTCCAGGCTCTATTTTGATTTGATACAACAGTAGGTGTTAGTATTGGAATCAAGGAAACCCCTATGCATTTTTCCATTAATACCAGCCATATTGGCTTGTTTAAATATCTCAAAACAGAATGTTGGAAGAGGTTTCATTCATACATATTTTGACTCAGCAACCCATAAAACATCTACATGTATTTAGATGTATTACTCACCTCTGTAGTGTTACTGTGAGCAACATTTTGGCTGCCATGTTGATTTTATCTTGACCAGCCATGCCCCGAGATATCTACCATGATGATCTTAAAGACCAGACAATATAGTAACAGAACACCTCGGTTACACAAATGACCTCAATGCCGGGCATGGACAAGTAAGATTTTCACTTGAATTTTAGTGGTCGTGTTCTTACTGTTGCTATGCAAAAAAGCAACAAGTTTCTTGTCCTTGACAACCGATTCAAATACTTGGACCACAAAACCTGCCTTGCTTAATTATATTCAAAGCATTAACCTGATTTTACTGACTTGACGAGATAGTTCCAGTTACAACAGAAGACAATATGATGTCAAGGTCATATTTGTTTACCTGTTGGTTTCCATGGTAACCAAGTGGTTCAAAACAATTTTGGAAGTCATCAACATGAACTTGATAATATTTCTTACATATTTGGTAGAATTGGTTGTGAATTCACATCTTGGAGTAATTGGTTATATGATCAAACAGAAACAATGGCATGAACGTCACAATTTTGTATGAATCGAAGAATGGATACTCAGCCACATTTTCACTCAAAACTCCAAGAGTATACCACCTACATACTTGTGTGAGGCATCATTGGAAAGCTAAGAACAAGGGCTTTCAATATGGCACAACAGATAATCTATTTAATCTTAATTCGGGGTGATACAAAAGATTGCATCCCGATGTATTGAAATTTGCACACATTTGTTATGATTCAAAGGTCGCCATAGCAACAGGATTACAACCTAAACTAAATATTTTTTCCTAATATGTGGCCCACACCAAGTGGTACCATAATGCATGGTTGAATTGATTCACAGAGTTGAATTGATCAGACAACATCTTTATTATATGTTGTACATAACCTTCTCTGAATTGATAGACTTGTTGCCTTGGAAACAGTTACTGTTGGTTTCGCCATAAGTTTTATAACTTTTCAAAGTCAATTCCTGAAAGTAGAAATTCTAAGGAAAATTTTGGTGTATGACACTTTGTGTTCTACTCCGGTGATCACTATCTCCTCAAATATTACACTTTTTGGCCTTCTGCTGCTCCACTAGATGATTCCCTGTCCCCCATTTCCGAGGCTCTGGATGGGGTTTTGTATCCCCCTGTCCCACGGCCATATTATTTTGAATTCCTTGTCCCTTTGCAGTCTTTCAAATTGAATTTTGAATTCCCTGTCCCTCAGATCTGGATGGGGTTTTATGTCCCCCGTGTCCCTTGGCCATTTTTGGGTCCTTGGAATTCATTCCAAGACCATTGTCGTCAGCTTCATTTCCTGTGAACAGGCAAAGTTGGTGTACTCACTAAAACATTTCACAGACAAAATGACAACCTCAACAGATGTGCCCTTGTGATCAAGATGGTGCTTATGCACCCCTGGCTACAATATTGTGTTTATCAGTGCTCAAATTTTCTTCTATTAAACATATTTCTTCTGAGCTGTCAGCACTTCACACAAAAACTGGTTTCTGTATACACACCAAAAGTTGGACTGTGCTGCCCTCTTGTGCATAGTCACAATATACTGCTTTCTTATACCTAACTTGATAGATTGTTGGTAGAATATTGAAGAGGCCTAACTTGTTGAAATAGACCAAGGACCCGATGCATGCATTGCATGCTATTTTTACTTTTGAATTCCCTGTCCCCTCATATAGCCCCCATCCAGAGCCTCATTTCCCCTCATCAGAGCCTCACGACGAGTCCAGACATTTCTATGCTTTTGCCTCGAGCTGTAATACACCTTGGCCAAATAGAAGCAAACAGTTTTACATTCCTTCTTATTCATGCCTTTTTTACGTGCTCGTGTTGTAGATATTGTGGGTGGACACTGGACAGGAGTCTAATAATATTATTCATGAATTGCTTTATGGCCTGCTTTTATGTCATTGAATAGATTGCTTGTCATAATGGGCATATGACAGTTCTACCTCCACATTACACCATTTTCATAAATGTGAAATATCATTTATCATTCCCACAAAGTGACCTATGCATTTACTTGTGTGTGTCTGTCTGTCCATCTGTTTGTCTGTCAGTGGATATCGATCACTGCCTTAGATCAGCAGAGAATTCACTTTTTCTTGAGAGAAGGCTGCATCAATCATTCAAAGATTCTCCTATATATATAGAACTACATATAAATGGCTATAAGGAGCAGCATCAAGTGATGAGTATCAATCTGAAGCTTATTCAAAATGCTCCAATCTCAGCTAGGTCTTGTTGTTATCAAAACCTAATTTCTATGGAAAACCTGGGTCGAAAAACCATTAAGTCAATGGGGAATTAAGTAATCGTATGCTGAACAGCATTCAGTCAGAACAACTGAAACCCCCCCCCCCGTATCAGGGCAAATGGCAAATCAGGGCAAATCTTGACCAGTTTCAGAACAGATTCACTGCCTGATTACTTCCGTAACATGTTAAAATTTCAGGGTAAAATAGTGACAGCCTCCCCGCGAAACGTCCATCCCGTACGCCTATCGTACATCATTAATATTGCTAAATGGAAATTTTAAGCAGTCACCCATGTTTCTTTTCTAATAAATGAACTTAATTGTTACAGCATTTTTTGTTCACCAGATCAATATGGCCCTCAGAACATTGCCTATCCAGTTATTGCTGCAATTTGTCATTTACCTCTGCGACTCATATGGTGACCAGATGATAAGAATTTTTTTTTTTGGTTTTTGCTTCTGCAATAAATCAGCATTCTAGAGTCTAGACTTTCTAGTGGAGAAAGCTGAATGAACTTGCCTGAGCTTGATCAAACCTTAATTGATTAATTGTGAAGAAAGGAGCTCATAGGAAGTCTGAAAATCTGAATACCAAACATAATAGAAACTGCAGGCCTCAATATATTCTGCCTGAATCTACATTCAGCCACATGACAGATGGACTTTTAAAAATGTAAAATGTAAATGTTGAACTTTGTTATAGTCCATTACATAGACAAAGCCCATCTCAACAGACTTTACAATATAATTACGCCCTCGGCAGCCCTGTTCAAGCTTGAGCCTTTTTCAACTCCACGGACAGTATACAGCCAGGCAACCATTTCTGGCGCACAAAGCAAAGTCACTCTACAATTGCCATCACTGCCTAAGTGCCTATAGCCAAGTACCCATTTACACCTGGGTGAACTGGAGCAAAGAGTTATGGAGGATCTGCTCAGTTCCACCTTGCCATGCCTGGGACCCGAACCTGCAACATCTCAGTTAGCAGACGAGTGCCTCATCCATTAGGCCATGACATCGGTCAGGAGTTAAAAGACAAACACTCTTTGACTTTAAATATTTTAGGTAATCAGACTTGATAAATTCACAGCAAATATTAAATATCTTACCATAAACATTGCATCCCAGGTTGATGCCTTTATGGATCAGGAAGGCCAACTACTAAAATAAAATCCTTGCTCCCTTTCATGTATGTATTGATTTCTGACAAAATTCTGTGACCAATGAGGAAGTCAGATATTGAGGTCAAGCGAATTTCCATGGAATTCCTCATTCATTATAACTTTGCAAATTACAACAGGCTGGGCTTGTGACCAGTGAGCTCCTGTGAATCAGGGCAGCTTCAAATAAACCAAATTAACACAGAAAGTGGTGTAGCTTTCAAAGTGGTCTTTAAATAGTTCAGATCCAGTTTGCGGCCATAATTAGCATCAGCCCAGGCTATAATTACCTGCTGGTCCATTCACTGTAGCTATTTATAAACCAGAGGGATTTTGTCTAGAGCTGTCCAGGAAATTGTAGACTGTAGCTGTTCGAGGATGGTTGGACAACCAATTAAAGGGGCATGTGGTCTTGGATATAATAAATAAAACAGCCAATGACAAAAAAGAGTGCTGTATATCTATATTCTATAGGCTTCCAAAGATAGATAGATCGAGTTCTAGATCTAGATAGATTGATAAATTGATAGACATGGTAACTACAACCCTCTAAGTCAAGTTCTTGGAACTTGGTGATAACGATGGTTGGTCGATGAGATAGGAGAGAGACCAGAGTCCTCTCAACAAGTTACACATAAAAAAATTAGCCCATGTGAGGGACGTTTTACTTGCCCAGCACAGATTGTCCTGATACAAGGGCAGCTAATTTAACAGAAGAAATCCAGCAGGGAGTTTGCTCATGTCCTCTGAAAATTTAGGTACCCCAACCTGGGCCAACCAGGGTTCAAACCCATGCAAGCAAAAAAGACCTTCGTTGGGGCAGGCCTGAACCATAACCCCATGCACACTCAACCATCCAGCTGTGAAATTGATATTAAGATCAGGAAAAATCTCAATTCAATACTAGTCCCCTGCAGAAATTATTTTGATGAGCACCAAAATCAGGAAGATACGGTATTTTGGCTCAACTAACAGATTTTGGAATAAATTACAAGTCGTCTGACAAGGGATGGATTACTGGATTGTAGAGAACATTATAACTTTGATGAGGAAATTCCACACCACATGCTCCTGCAAAATGCATCGTTTCATGGACTTTGATTTGAACCAATGGCCTTCACTATAAGATAAGAATCTTGGCCAGTACTGGCCAGTCAATGCCTCTTTGTTGACATAGGCCAAAATAACTGTTGTTGCACAGCACCGATGTGTCATGAGAACTGATTTTGCATAGTAGCCTAATGGTGAAGTGCTGTCACTGCTGTGCAACAACTGTATGTTTTTGCTTATGGGCTTTAGGCCTAGTTATAAAACCAAAGGTAAAAGTTTTTGTGAAAGTATTCTGACCTTTTAATCAATCTGCGTATTTTTACCCATGTATGTTTTAGACTTATCTTTGCCATAAATTGGCAAATTATATTGCATCCACATTTTTTCACATTTTTGATAATTTAAAAGTGTTGTTGCACAACTAAACATTATTGAATGTAAATGTTCAAATTTCATTAATGTCAGACCTTGACTAATTTTCAATGTTTACAGCATGATGGTGCATTGAAAATGCAGTCTAATGTTGCAGTCTAATGTTGCAGTCTAATGTTGCAATCTAATGTTGCAATCTAATGTTGGAGCTCAATGTTGCTGTTTCATATGTGGACCAGCAAAGGCCAAGTGTGGGACAAGGTGGCAATCAATAAAGACAATAAATTGATTGCCTGGTGGCAAGAATGGCATCTGCTACTTTCCCTTCACTTTTCTCCATTTGTTCTTACTTCACCCTTTGGTATTTTTAGTCCTGATTTTTGTTTGTTGCAGTCCTCCTCATGTTCACATGGAATCTCAAGTTCTTTCTATGCTGTTGAAGTGTTATGTCACAGATGACTCTATTTTCTAGCATTGCAATATGTATATATATGTAAAGTAACTACAGCGATGTCATTTTATACTGGATCGGATTCCCCGGCTTCTAGCCAATGTGGATCCAGAGAAACTGAGCATCACAGTTTCAACCACGCACATGTGTACCAATAATACTCTATAGACAATACAAGCGTATGCAATTTGAATTCTGAGATTGCAGGAGCAGAGCCATTTTGCAAATAACACACAGATATGGTGCAAATGCAATAGTTGACCTTGTACATCACACTTATTTTGATAATGTTCTGGCATGCAAAGTATTTTTCTTTTGCAGTATTTGCATATTTTAAAGAAATGCAAAACTGGTGGGAGCCTATGTCAAAGTCACATGACAAATTCCAATTAGAATACAACCATAACAGTGATCACAAACTGTTATACATTGTTACTAAGTGTGCGTTCAGCAGTTAGACATGAGATAAAAATTTATAAGAATCTGCAACTTATCGACTATCAACACCCAACAATAACTGTGCATTTTGAGAAAATGTTTTTCATAGTCAACTGTCAAATTTGATAGAATCTGTGACAAATATATCAAAACATGCATGTCCAGGGCATTTCTTGGACTTGTCATATGCTAGTATATGGATGGATTAAATCGATCTACAAGCCCTGATATACTATGTCTATCAATGACTGGTACTTCCGCTCATGGTTTCAACACAGTGTCAGAGTATAAGTATTTTATCTGGGATAGCCCCTACAATCACATCATCACAGCTTAATAACTTCAAGGTAAAAGGACAGAAAAAAAACTTTGGATCTCATGAGTGAAGGTCTAAAATTGATCTGAGATCCACAATGGAATACCATTTGATTTGACTCCTCTGTCAGCCAATCATGTGCCGATACTTCATTGCAATAAATTCCAATAATGCCCATATTCTTAGTTAGAGTGCTTGTGTCATGGGATAAGCTAGTTATTCACCACTGAATCGGGAATATGTATTTATCACACCTCAGGCTAAAGCCCTCGCTGCATAAATCACCCTCCCTTGCAGACCATTCAGAATTTATGACTGGGGGGGGGGAGTTTTGCCAAAGGGGGTACTAACTTTTCACATGTGTTTCAAGGGGGGGGGGGGTTGTATTAATTTTTAACAACATTTCCAAGGGGAGTAAGAAATTTTCACCAAGAAAAAATGTTATAAAACACACACTCTCACTTTATCACCACTTTCGCAAAAGTCTGCAAAATGGCACAAATCTCTATGCGTGACCATGTATAACAGTATATATATTATGTGTCTATTGCTTTTTTTATGTTGGGATGGGGGGCTGGGTACTAAAAATACGCATGAAACCTAAGGGTGGGGTTTTAAAAATCTGCATGAAACTCAAGGGGGGGGGGGGTATCAATTTTTGATGGGAAGTACCAGCAAAACTCCCAGCCCCCCCAGTCATAAATTCTGAACGGTCACTTGGTGAATAACACATACTCTCCGCTTACCTGAGGTAATACACAGAATGATCTTCTCTGGTATTTTACCAAAAGGCCTACTGCATAGTATAGATCTAGTGCTTAACCACAACAAAAAGGACAAAATGTGTGGATACAGACACTGTCACACCATCTAAAGATGAGGTAAAAGGATTGGAGAGCTCTGGCCATGCAGCCATTGCACCTTTACATTGTAACACTCACTACAGCTCTAAGTTTCCAACCATTATTACCACATGTCCTTAATCTGGGGTATCATTTTACTATGTCACGACATCCACGCACATGTCATTAGCCCAGCATATTGGTTACACAATAGTAAAATAATGGCCATTGGTTAGGCCTACATTGTATATCAAGGGAAGTTACAAATTAAATCTAAATTTACTATTTGAAAAGCATGATAGACACTATGTTATTCTATAAATATCAGATGTATAAAGACTTTGGAAGTTGTTAATTTGCAAAGGACAATATTGAAATATCCAAGCACTTTCAGAAGATATTCTAAGTTAAAACTAAACAAGTAATCCACAGTAATGGCTTGCAAGCTTCATTTTTCAGCACTACTTGTTCAGCCATTCACTGAAGGCATAAGCAGTAGACAGGAACAAAATTTGACTTCAGGTCCCCACAGGTATAAAGTGAGTTATGCTCATGAATACTATGCTCGAGATCATTGCTCACACATATCAGAAATTTATACCTTTAATGATGATGTAGGCAATATTAGTGCTAGCATAAATTACCATTAATATGAGACACATTTAAATTCAATGGCAAATTATTGAGGGGTTGTCAGTATGGACTTCCAAGAGAGCTACTGTATATTTATGTATGTGGGCCTATATATAGATCTTACTACAAAATCATATTAATGTAGCATTCTATAACAGATCTGTCCAAAGTAAATTTGTTTTTTAACACTGTTTTTATCATATTGTCAGCAGCACTCACAGATGGAGCTGGCATTGTTGTTGGTAAAGTATAAGTTGTATTTGGACAGACATAATCTGATATACAGTTCCACTGAGTATGGTCATCATTCCACTTCTATTGTAATGTGAAAACAAATTACAATAAATGTTATGACATATGATATCCCTGCCATTTAATTAATTTTCCTGATTGGAAATGCATAGTAAGTGATGAACACAGTGACAGTTGCACATTTATGGGTTTCAATAAAGAGTAGGGGAAGGCAGGACAAGATGAGCCACTTGAGAATAATGGGCTGCTGGACCTTCGCTGTTACCAGTAGATGAAAATTATCCTGTTTGTGTATGTAATCTTTATTTATAGTCGTGTATAATCAGATAACATATTTTACAATATAGTTAACTAAGTTAGAGCACTTCTGTACGACTGAGAATGAAATCAGAAGAAAAATAATAATGAAAAAAAAAAAATTAAAAAAATTGAAAAAAATATAATGAAATTGAAAGTGTCCATTTCATGATTTCAATATCATGATTTAAAGTCTTTCGAGTGTCCATTCTATATGATTATTGCTGTATCATATGATTATCGTAAAGTCTATGTTTAAGCGCCGTTTGTAAGTTCTGTGACTCCTGTCTGACTCTGTCAAATATGCATCCCGGGTTCAGCAAACTGAAATCAGACAAAGAAAGCAGGTGCAGTTCCAGTCTTACATGATAAAGTCATCATTACATGTTAAAAGCCATTTGCCAATGGCTGATTTGAAGGTGTTGAGTGAGACACTATTCTTGATAGACAGAGGAATATTATTCCAAAGTTTAGCCCCATAATATCTAAAGCTATTTTTTCCATGATGTATGGTATTAAATTGAGGAAGAACAAATTTATTGTTATCTCTCATTTCATACTGAGAATTCTGTGTTCTAAATAAATCAGACACATAGCTTGGTGTCATATTATTTCTTACTCTATACATTGTGCAGGCTACAGCCTTAACACAGTTTCTGTATACATTAAGCAGATTTTCTTGTGTACATATCTCACTATATGTCAGTTGACTCTTATTAGTCACAAATCTGACTGCTCGTTTGTTGGTCTTTTCAAGTTTATCCATGTTACATTTGTTTGTGAGCATCCAAATCACTGAGCAGTAGTTAAAAGTACTTTTGATATAGCTATTGTAAATGGTCAGTTTGGATTTCTTCTCTAAATATTGCCTAATTCGCTTGATAGCATTTATCTGTTTGCCTGCCTGACCACACACTTCATCAATGTGTGCTTTAAAATGAAGATTTCTGTCTAGTTCCACACCCAAAATGTTTATTGAGTTTGAAGCTTTTATTTCAACATTTCCTACTTTAAGAACCAGATTTGTAATTTCACTGTTTCTGTTCAAGAACATCACTTGAAACTTGTCTGGATTGGCCCTCATGCTATTCCTTTCAAACCATTTCATTGCTTCCAGGCAATCTGATTCAAGTTTATTTTTCAGTAGATGAATTTCAGTGTCAGTACAACTAAGTGTATTGTCATCCGCATAGTTATATATCTTGCTGTTAAACCTATGGTAAAGAAAGTCATTTATAAATATATTGAAAAGCAGTGGTCCTAAAATTGAGCCCTGGGGAACCCCTTTGATATTATTCACCCAATCTGAGAAATTTTCCCCTATTTTCACCCGCTGTTGCCTATTCATTATGTAAGATTTCATGAATTTACATGCATTGTCATCAAACCCGTAGGCAGAGAGCTTAGAATGTTTCCTTTCAACTGATACACAGTCAATGTGATGCCATGTGCAGCACAGGCTGCATCTGATCTGAACTCTCCCTGTTTTGTCATCTTGAAAGAGGCATTCAGCACCCCTACAATGCTGTTGCGTAACATCAGTGTCTGCCATTGTCTTTGAATTTTTTCTTTGCTGTCTGTATCTATCCTTAGAAGTGCCAGATGTGTAAAATAGTCCAGAGCAAAATTATGATAAAATCCTTATGATTTGCAAGAAAAAGTCACACAAACTCCATTAAAATGCATAAAATCCTGATAATTCAGCAGACAGATAATTCTTGATAGTGTACTCCATCAGTGTGCCAAGTTCCATGGTGATTGCCCCAGCATAACTATCCATATCATGCCATAATCATGGAGCTCCCTGAAACACGTCTGCACCCTCTGAAGTCCAGCTACTTCTTTCATTGAAAGGCATAAATGTAAAATAGTTCAAAAGTTAAAATGATTATCAACAGTTACTGATTTTATAACGGATGTCGTGAGAAACATTTTAAAATAATTTACGGCTAACAAGACAGGACAAAACCAGCGCAAGATAGGACAACCTCCTGATGCTACTACACTGTAAGAAATGATGTTTTTCTGGCTAAAATAACCGTAAATTTATTGTTATTCTATCAGCATTTTTTTAAAACAGACATTGTCTGTGAATTTACAGTTCTTTGTCAGTTACAAAATGGCTCCAAGATAAATTTACTGCAACATGTCATTTAACATTCAGTTCACGTTAATGAACAATTACTTCGACCGTTAATTTACTGGCAACTTGTAATATGCAGACAAAACATTTGAATTGGCCAAACAATCAATACACCTGGTCAGATTAGGAACTATAAACAAGAGATTGCATGGACTTCAACCACGGAACATGTGGTGCCATCTATAACATATGCTTTACACAGCTGTTAATCAAACGTAATTTATAACTTATCTGAAGGCAAGGGAACATCCTCATTCATATGATCTTAAAGATGCTGTCATTATGCAAAAGTTGTTATATTTATATATGACATTGACATTTGTGTGAGTCTTTTGATGTGATCTAAAGAATGACACTATTAAAACCAAAATAACCCAGGCGCAGTCTGCATCAATACAACATACTTCGATAAAGTTGACACCTGCTTCTCTTGGAAAATATCCAGCAACTTTATGGTTTGTGAGCCAATGTGTGATATTTAATTGCTGGGTATAATTGATGGACTTACTTCCCTGCTGTCAAGCAAGAGATGAGCAAGGCCGAGGCTGGAGTCAGTGGCTCTCTCACTCTCTCAGCTGATTCCAGCTTCGGTACATCCCTACAGCTAGGCGTCAGTTAAATCACATGCTTAGTCTGTTGTTTCACACTTGTGCAATAAGTAAGAATAACACATACTATCTGTATTTTTACAGTTAATTATACAGCTCCTTGCATTCTTTACATTCTATAATTGACAGTTGATATAACTGTAAAATAAATTTTAAATAAACTGTTTTATATATGTACATTATACCGTAATATCACTTTGTTGAATCTGCAAAATTACAGTTCAATGTACCAATCTGCATTTTACGGTTCATTGTCCTGTTCAGGTTTATTAGTACTTTTACAGTTCTTAGACCTGGAACAAAGTTGCCAGTTAATTTAACTGTAAAATTTAACGGGAATTTTTTGCAGTGTATATATGAAAAGATGCTGCATGAATATCAATTATGCAGCATTAATACATATTTTCCATTATATTGGATGTACAGACAGTTGGTGGGAATATATCAGAATATATTGATGTTCTGATGTACATACATAAGGTTTATGCTGCTCATTGGTTGCTACACTCACCACATGTATACATGTGTTTGAGCATTTACTTGCCCATTGATAAAATTTCCCATCTTGCATGCCCCATCTCAAAATCATTGTGAATTTCAACTGGCCCATCTTCCCAGGCCCATCTTCCATGTCCCATCTTATTCTGTCAATGTTCGGTATACTAAACAATGGCCCAGACCAATTTATTGTGAAGATTATAGGCGTACGACACGTGCAATTTTTAGGGGGCGAGCGACAATTGCCCGAATTTCAAGATCTAGATTTTATATCATTTCATATGAAATTGCCTGGAAATCATTAATATCAAATAGTGATTATTTAATCGTCTGCCCAATGTTTTTTGTCGTTTTGCCCGAATCTTACTGTTTCCCAAACTTTTGGGGGGGGGGGGCGATTGCCCCCCCCCCTGCCCGAAGATTATAAAAGGTCCAGTGTTGACCTCTCCCTAAGCATATGGTGGCACAGTGCAAGCTCATTTCTCCCAGTACCACAGACAGTTGATGAAAGTGATTACTCCACAGTGTTTCTAGCATATTGTCATAAAGTAATTGATAATTTATTGCAGCAAAGCTGAAAACGAAAAATGCAGAGATTGTCTATGGGGTACTGGTCTGGCGTGACGATACAACTGTGTCATCTTACCCAATACCCACCATCCCATCTTGCTCTGCCTTCCCCTACATGTTATTCTGGGAGTATAATTATGAATCAGAACGACCTGTGGCTGTAGGCCATATTCTCAAGAATGTTTTGTCCAGTTAATTTGAACAGATGACATTCAATTAATATGTTATTGTTGTTGAATTGTCCATGACTGGGATGATAAAATCACAGGCCCTAGCCATTAAATAAATCCAACTGACTGTGTAAAAGATAGGAAAGCAGATTTCAAGTTAACAGATGAATGAATAATATGGACCTATCTAAGTAACTGTCTAACAGAGTTATCATGTACTTGTGTCTCAGTTGTTTTGAATTAAATTACCACATCATGTCAATGGCTAGCATTGGCCTAGCTGTGATCCAATTATGAGAATGTCGCCACAAGCCGTTGACCTTATAAAGTCCTATGATAGACTGGTGCCTGGGATTTGCCATGACTATTTTTAGTCACATCCACGAAATTGGATTGGCCAGCAGCAGTCCAAGACAATGCCACAACACCAGATTATTGCTCTCCAATGTAGACACGGAGACCAGCCTCAATTGTGCTGCCAGCAATGGACCAGCAATGGACCAGCTCTGATTGCAGGTTTGGAGCTTCTTGCAATGATGCATTCTCACTGATGGGATGTTGGCATGCAAATCGTGGCACAACAGCTGAGATGTCTGTTGCTGAGAGGGCTTAGTTCTCTTAGGGGTTGGAACAATCTGTGGCAACTGACAGGCCTTGTTAATGTGTTTTCATTGTTGCATTTCAATGCCAGTCACCTACACTTTGGAGCACTTGCACAAGAATTGTCAAGAATTGTCAAGATTAAAGAGAAAAGTGCTCACCTATGCAAACAGGAGTTATTTGCTCAGGATGTGATGCCCTTGTAAGTGATGGCTGCAGGAGATGATGCGAGGAGGCTGCTGTAGGGACAGGCTGCTGAGGCAGGAGACTACCAGCAGCAACAGCAGCTGGAGACAAAATGAAGATGGACTACAGCAGCCACTTGTTGGATGGAGGTGGTGCAAGATGCGTGTGAATTCCTAAAAAGACGTGCTTCCTAGCAGCAGAGTGCAGGGTGCAGGGTGCAAAGAGACCTGTGCTGTCAGTGTGCTGATGCTGACTTGAGAGGGTGCACACCAGTAGCAGGGTGATGCAGCTGTTGCTGATGAGAGCAGAGAGATGGTGGTGGAGCACAGAGCAAGAGATGAAGCCACCAAGAAGAAACTGAAAGGTGCTGCTGCCACTGCTGCTGCTGCCACTGCTTCTGCTGCTGCTGCTGGCACTGCTGCTGCAGCAGTCTGCTCTTCACCAGTCAGCCAGTTGCATCCCATCTGCTCTCTCTCTCACTCTGCAGACTCCGCAGGCTCCCGGTGCTGCTGCTGGTCTTGCTCAGTTCTGCTTACTGCTACTGCTTCCAGTGCCTTCCACCGATGCTGCTGTGTGATATGCCCTGCAGCTGCTGCAGATCTGGTGACCGCCTTGCAACACAACCAAGTGTCCTGACCTCCGCTGACCCAATTCAGGCAACGACCTAATTCGGAGTCCCGATTCCAAATCTCGTTCCAATCAAGGAAATCAATCGTGGAGTGCGCACGGATGCCGCGGAGCCCAAATGACCTGATGAGGACCTTTCCTTCCAGCTGGCTGTGTTTCTTGAAAAAAAAGAACCAAGCCGCCTAATCTCAAATGAAGACTTGATGAGGCGTGGGATGTTTGCATGGCGCTTAACTCCGCTCCGGCATTAGAATATTTTAATCTCCTTATCCGGCCTCAGACTGCGCTCACCTTAATGAACAGCAATGACCTTTATCCACCTGATTAGCCAAGGGAGAATTTTATTTCAGTCATCCAGACTAAGCCTGCTTTATTCCTCCATCTTAGGGTCTTGGTGATCAGAGAGGACAGCTAGTCTGATCCTCAGTCCAGGCATGCAGCAATTAGGGACTGCTAGCAATCAGCCAGTCTGTCTTGACAAGGCATTCTTAAAGTGACAGTCTCATGCTAACTCAGCAAATTAGGTCTTTTCTTGCCATGTCATGACATCCGTAACTAGCATGCCTAGCTTGTGGTCTGCAGTGGTGCAAACTATTGGTAATAAAAGTAAATTTAAAGGGAGGAATTGAAATTTCAGCAATGAATAATATGGACAGTTCTTTTTCAGTAACTTCTGCCTTGAAATGGTGAAACCAGTTCAATTCCTTTTTACAGCTGCTTATTACAGCTGCTTGCAGCCTGTATTGCAGGAGGAATTTTCGGTAAGCTTCTGACCATAAAGGAGGTGGTACTATTTCACTTATCACTTTGAAACTTTGTATAAAGTCTCAATACAATTTTATCTTGCTTCCATCAACTTTTGGTAAAAAATTGAGACATTAAACTGTTTATTTACGAAACTAAAATGTTGTTTTTTTTTGGTGGGAATTTCGAATTACTAGCTGCAGTGAAACCAGCAACAACAGCAGCAGTCAGATCCAGTGCATCTTTGCAGTTTCAATAGAAAGAATGAAGGAAGGGATGAAGGAATGAAGGAATGAATGAAGGAAGGAAAAAAGGAAGAAAAAAGGAAGGAAAAGTAGGAAGAAAAAAAGGGAGGGGGAGGAAGAGAGGGTGGGAGGGTATACATGTAGATAGATACTAGATAGATAGATAGATTAGATAGATAGGTAGATAGGAAGATAGGAAGGTAGATAAATAGATAGATAGATACTAAGTCTATCTACAAGCAGCTGTTAAGTGCTTGCACGTTATTTTTAGTTATGTTTTAGTTTCACGGAATTGTGAAGCTAGTTCACTCTGCAAGTTCCTTTTTTGTTCCTTCACATTTCCTTTTTTGTTCCTTCACATTTTCTTCAAAGTCTCCCACAGTTTCTTTGGAGTTACTTCTTTGTTCGTTGAAGAGGAGGTGAAGTCATGCAGTTCTTTCTTGCAGAGTTAATTTTGAGTTACGAGGGGCGTTCAGAAAGTTCACGGCTTTTTTTATATGGACACTTATTTTCAATATAGAGCTATGAATTTTTTACAGGATAAAATTTTCAGCAATTTTGGAATGGATTTCCAAAATTTTCGACAATTTGGACATTTTTAAGCCATTTTGTGGTTGCCATGTACACAGAAAGTTTGGCTAGGTGGCGCAGGTAATGTTGAGGCAAAAAAAGCCAATAAGTTGTGGCAGGAAAAGACATAGATCTCTCTCACTTGTATTAATGAGGTTGACAATATTTGACCCAAGAAATGTGATTTTAGCTTCCAAATATACTTTCAAACACATCAAATGTTTATATTCTTGCACTGAAGCCATGTGGGAAAGCACTTCTACATGCAAGATTTTGCAAGAGAGATTCGGGTGGAAGGATGTGGGTCCTTAACTACATCAGGACTTATGACAAAGCATGGATTCACTGGTATGAACAAGAGACCTAAAGGGACAGCATTATCCATCCCAGTTATTCCTGTGACTTATAGCTTTACATAAGTCCTGGTTTTCCCTTACTTTAGTCACTGGGGGCTATAGTTTCAGGCACCGGAGGAGAAAAGGCTTTGGATGACCAAAACACTTTCACAAAACTTTGTCTGGAGGGCTTCAAGGAACATTTTCTTCAATGGGTCAGGTGTATGAATTAAAGCTTTAGGTGTACCTGGGAGTATTTTTAAAAGCTAATATTATATTTCTTGAGTCAATTATTGTCAATCTCACTAATACAAGTGATAGAGCGAGGTCTCTCTCAGCCACAATTCATTGGCTTTCTTGATCTCAGTATTACCTGCGCTGCCTAGCTGAACTTTCTGTTTCCATGGCAACCGCAGAATGACTTAAAAATGTCCAAATTGTGCAAAATTTTGGGAATCCATTAAAAAACTGCTGAATTTTATCCTGTAAAAAATTCATAGTTCTGCATTGAATAGAAGTGTCCATATAAAAAAAAGCCGTGAACTTTCTGAACACCTCGCATACTTCTGAATAGTTCTGAATTCCATCGAATGGTGATGTTAGTTTCCTCTTCAGGTTCCTTTTTTGTACCTTCACATTTCCTTTTGGGTTACTTTGTAGTTCTTAAAACAATGAACAATTTTCTGTTCCCGTTCCTTTTGAGTTACTTCTGGGTTTCACGGAATTGTGAAGCTATTTCCCTCTTCAAGTTGCTTTTTTGGTTCCTTCAAAGTTCCTCCACAGTTACCTTGAAATGGTGAAGCCAGGTCTTTTTTCCTGAATTCTTATTAAGTTACTTCCGAATGGCTCTGAATTCCCTTGAAAGCTTATGCTAGTACCCTCTACAATGTAGCTCAGCTTAACAACTAATGTTTACTCTTTGTGTACAAAACTGAGAATAAATACTATAAGTTGAACATGAGCTTTGAACTTGTCCTTTTTCATCCATTCACATTCCCTTCACAGCTCCTTTTAGGTTACTTCTTAGTTTCTTGAAATGGTGATCAATTTCCACTTCCTGTTCTGTTCCTTTTTGGTTCATTCACATTTCCTTCACAGCTCCTTTTAAGTTACTTCTGAGTTTCACAGAATTATGAAGCTAGTTCCCGGCTTCTTCAAGTTGCTCTTTTGATTCCTTCACATGCAGTTCCCCCAGTTCCTTTGAGTTACTTTGTTCCTTGAAGGGTGAAGTCAGTTCTTTCTTCCTGAGTCATTTTGAGTATTTCAGAATAGTTCTGAATTCCATTGAATGGTGATGCTAGTTCCCTCTTCAAGGTCCTTTTTGAATCCTTTGCAGTTCCCTCGAAGTTCCTCCACAGTTCCTTTTTGGGTTACTTCTTAGTTCCTTGAAATGGTGAGGCAAGTTCTTTTTTCCTGAATTCATATTTAGTTACCCTGAATAGTTCTAAATTCCATTGAATGGTGATGCTAGTTCACCCCTCTACAAGTTCCTTTTTGGATCCTTCACAGTTCCCCCACAGTTCCGTCACAGTTCCTCCACAGTTACTTTTGGGTTATGTCTTAGTTCCTTGAAATGGTGAAGAAAGTTCTTTTTTCATGAGTTCATATTTTGTTACCCTGAATAGTTATACATTCCATTGAATGGTGATGCTAGTTCCCTCTTCAAGTTCCTTTTTGGACCCTTCACAGTTCCTTCATAGTTCTTTCACTGTTATTCTTGAGTTACTGCTTAGTTCCTTGAAATGGTGAAGCAAGTTCTTTTTTCATGAGTTCATATTTAGTTACCCTGAATAGTTCTACATTCCATTGAATGGTGATGCTAGTTCCCTCTTCAAGTTCCTTTTTGGACCCCTCTTAGTTCCTTCATAGTTCATCCACTGTTATTCTTGAGTTACTGCTTAGTTCCTTGAAATGGTGAAGCAAGTTCTTTTTTCATGAGTTCATATTTAGTTACCCTGAATAGTTCTACATTCCATTGAATGGTGATGCTAGTTCCCTCTTCAAGTTCCTTTTTGGACCCCTCTTAGTTCCTTCATAGTTCTTTCACTGTTATTCTTGAGTTACTGCTTAGTTCCTTGAAATGGTGAAGCAAGTTCTTTTTTCATGAGTTCATATTTAGTTACCCTGAATAGTTCTACATTCCATTGAATGGTGATGCTAGTTCCCTCTTCAAGTTCCTTTTTGGACCCCTCTTAGTTCCTTCATAGTTCATCCACTGTTATTCTTGAGTTACTGCTTAGTTCCTTGAAATTGTGAAGCAGTTCTTTTTTCCTGAGTTCATATTTAGTTACCCTGAATAGTTCTAAATTCCATTGAATGGTGATGCTAGTTCCCTCTTCAAGTTCCTTTTTGGATCCTTCACAGTTCCCCCACAGTTCCGTCACAGTTCCTCCACAGTTACTTTTGGGTTATGTCTTAGTTCCTTGAAATGGTGAAGAAAGTTCTTTTTTCATGAGTTCATATTTTGTTACCCTGAATAGTTATACATTCCATTGAATGGTGATGCTAGTTCCATCTTCAAGTTCATTTTTGGATCCATCACAGTTCCCCCACAGTTCCGTCACAGTTCCTCCACAGTTACTTTTGGGTTATGGCTTAGTTCCTTGAAATGGTGAAGCAAGTTCTTTTTTCATGAGTTCATATTTAGTTACCCTGAATAGTTCTACATTCCATTGAATGGTGATGCTAGTTCCCTCTTCAAGTTCCTTTTTGGACCCCTCTTAGTTCCTTCATAGTTCTTCCACAGTTATTCTTGAGTTACTGCT
This sequence comes from Platynereis dumerilii, assembly GCA_026936325.1. NCBI lineage: Eukaryota > Metazoa > Annelida > Polychaeta > Phyllodocida > Nereididae > Platynereis > Platynereis dumerilii. The sequence goes on from JAPTHN010000011.1 coordinate 26,239,283, forward strand.
TAGTTCCTTGAAATGGTGAAGCAGTTCTTTTTTCATGAGTTCATATTTAGTTACCCTGAATAGTTCTAAATTCCATTGAATGGTGATGCTGTTTCCCTCTTCAAGTTCCTTTTTGGACCCTTCTTAGTTCCTTCATAGTTCCTCCACAGTTCGTTCTGGGTCTTCTTAGTTCCTTGAAATGGTGAAGCAGTTCTTTTTTCCTGAGTTCATATTTAGTTACTTCTGAATACTTCTAGATTCCATTGAATGGTGTTGCTAGTTACCTCTTCCGGTTCTTTTTATTTCCTCCACAGTTCCTTTTGGGTTACTTCTTAGTTCATTGAAACGGTGATCAATTTCCTCTTCTACTTCCTTTTTGGTTCATTCACATCCCTTCACAGCTCGATCCTTTCGAGTTATTTGAAAGCCATCAAAGTTCTCTGAAATTGTGATAAATTTCCTTTAGAGTTCCTTTAGAGTTACTTCTGAGTTTCACAGAATTATGAAGCTAGTTCCCTCTTCAAGTTGCTTTTTCGATTCCTTCACAGTTCCTCCACAGATCCTTTTGAGTTATACTTCTTAGTTCCTTGAAACAGTTTTTTTTTCGTCTGCTCTCATCTCCGGGATCTCCCTCTGCAATTTCCAAGGCGTGCTCACCTCTGGAGTCTGGCCAGTCTCTGTGCCCTCAAGGATTCTCTTCAGTCTGCGGCCCTGTATTCTCCTCTCCTACCTCCCTATTTAACAGCTGATAGCAATTTTCTTCTCTCCTGCTATTGCACTCCTACTTTTGTCTCCTCACTCTGCTTTGATCTGTTTTCTTCTTCCCACCCTCATGCACTCACTTATGAGCCAACTCACTTTTTCTCTGTTATTACTACCCTTCAACTGACTTTTGGTAAACATCTATTATTATACCATTCGACACCTCTGTCAGCCAATCATGAGCCGGTATTTCACTGCAATAAAACCCATATTCTTTGTTGTCCAGTTATCCTCCCATGGGAGAATAATAAGTGAAGCTGTGAAAGACCACAGCATTCCATTGAATGGTGATGCTAGTTCCCTCTTCAAGTTCCTTTTTGGACCCCTCTTAGTTCCTTCATAGTTCATCCACAGTTATTCTTGAGTTACTGCTTAGTTCCTTGAAATGGTGAAGCAAGTTCTTTTTTCATGAGTTCATATTTAGTTACCCTGAATAGTTCCTGACTGAGCACAGTCTGCTGTACAAGCAGGCGAGCGAGCGAGGCTGCAGACTGACGAAATTCAAATCGAATTGGGTATCGAATTGGCTTCTAGGTCACTGGGACTGCTGCCCCTAAAGTCCACGCTGCTGCCTGTCAGGTCCGCGCTCAGCAGAACGCAGCAGAACTGATCTGGCCCGTGCAGAGAACGCATGTAAGCGAGGACCAGAAAGGCAGCACCTCCAGTGAAATGTTGTAGCCTGCTCGCTCATGCTCGCAACTGAAGCAGGCTGCTGTAGCCTGGAATAGTTCTACATTCCGTTGAATGGTGATGCTAGTTCCCTCTTCAAGTTCCTTTTTGGACCCTTCTTAGTTCCTTCATAGTTCCTCCACAGTTATTCTTGAGTTACTGCTTAGTTCCTTGAAATGGTGAAGAAAGTTCTTTTTTCATGAGTTCATATTTAGTTACCCTGAATAGTTCTACATTCCATTGAATGGTGATGCTAGTTCCCTCTTCAAGTTCCTTTTTGGACCCTTCACAGTTCCTCCACAGTTCCCCCACAGTTCCTCCACAGTTATTCTAGAGTTACTGCTTAGTTCCTTGAAATTGTGAAGCAGTTCTTTTTTCCTGAGGTCTTATTTAGTTACCCTGAATAGTTCCTATTGAATGGTGATGCTGTTTCCCTCTTCAAGTTCCTTTTTGGACCCTTCTTAGTTCCTTCATAGTTCCTCCACAGTTCGTTCTGGTTCTTCTTAGTTCCTTGAAATGGTGAAGCAGTTCTTTTTTCCTGAGTTCATATTTAGTTACTTCTGAATAGTTCTAAATTCCATTGAATGGTGTTGCTAGTTACCTCTTCCTGTTCCTTTTATTTCCTCCACAGTTCCCCCCACAGTTCCTTTTGGGTTACTTCTTAGTTCATTGAAACGGTGATCAATTTCCTCTTCTACTTCCTTTTTGGTTCATTCACATCCCTTCACAGCTCGATCCTTTCGAGTTATTTCAAAGCCATCAAAGTACTCTGAAATTGTGATAAATTTCCTCTTCCAGTTCCTTTAGAGTTACTTCTGAGTTTCACAGAATTATGAAGCTAGTTCCCTCTTCAAGTTGCTTTTTCGATTCCTTCACAGTTCCTCCACAGATCCTCTTGAGTTATACTTTTTAGTTCCTTGAAACAGTTTTTAACTGTTTGAGCCATAGGCTCATTCAGTTATTCTGGTTACTCTTGGCTGGTTCTCACCAATGGCAAATTATACGCAAAATCTCAAGATAGGCAAGGAGTTTGGCCTTCTTAGTTGCTAGTTTGATGTATGGAGTGAATGTGCAAAAAAATTTGGGAGCAAAAATTAGATTGGAGTGCATTTGATGGTGTTTTTGATGATATTTATCCTGATGCATTCTAGCCCTGACTTGCCTCTCCACTAGCCAGTCAAGAACTGGCAACCCTCCATATGTAAATATTGGGACTTTGCCAGGAATGCAACCCATGCTTCAGTGAGCAGCCACCTGATGGCAGAGTTGCAAACTAGCCACTAGGCCATCTGTAGGCAGAGATGCAAACTAGCTCATGCTTTGAGGACATCCAATTGATGTAGCAAATACTGTCAAAGCTGACATAGTTTTGAAATAAATAAAATGCCATCAAGTCTGTATTGATTACCATCACTTTTACCATATATTTCCTATGCATATCAATTTCTTCCATCATGGATATTTTGAGAATATGAAAATGTTTTTAGGAGTGAAGGACAACATTCATCTGATATTTTTGTAAGCAAAATATAACATTTGAATAAATACTATCTAGCAGTACTCATGTGGAGTTATGTGTAGGCCTACTATTATATCATTTTTGAATGCATTTTCTAAAAAGCATTGTTTGTACATGTATGTCTGTAAATGTTAAAAAATACATAATTAAAAATGTAAAAGGTAAATCACAGCATAAACTGATAAATAAAATAAAATAGAATCAATTTAATTGCTTGTTAAAAACTGTTCGGTCGATCTGTATATATTTGACTCAGCATTTCGGAGTCCTGAATTTGCTTTTAAAAACAGTGTAAAATCATTGCAATTGAAATCTTTCTTAAATAGGCCTATACATTTTACAGTCAGTAAAATCAAGTCTTTAGGTGTCTCGGATCATTACAAGAGCCAGTTAGTTCGTTATTCCATTGGGTCACTGGTAGTACCAACCTTGGATTATATATGGAGCCACTAGAACTGTAGTTGCAATAACTGTTGCATGAACTAGACTATGAGGAGGGGGGATAGCTCAGTTGGGACAGTGTCTGGCTCCTATGGGGGAAGTCTGTGCCTGTATGGATTTGAGCCCATGCAGGATCAGCCTCTCTATGAGCCTTTATGTATAAGTAGCCCCTGGCCTTGTCCGAGCTCAAGGAACGTTACATGGGGACGGTTTGTATCCAGTGTTCTATGCTGGGGTACGTAAAAGACCCTAGACATCCCTGAATTAATAGGGTATGTTCCTGACTCTCAGCCCTGTCATTTCATTTATCACATGGTGATCACACTTAGCAAAGCCTTCAGTGATTAAGTCAAACATGCCCCCAACGGTGACCAATGAACATTGATCCAAGCATGTTATGCAAATGAGGACGATTACGTCTATTCACACATTTCTGTCAGTCGTACAGCTACGATTCCAACTGCAACAGGTGATCTCTCTGATACCTTTACAATGGTATGTGTTAGGTCCTCCAGAACCCAATAGTCTCCCCGCAAATTGCTGGTAAACTTTTGAAGTGAAGAGGAATCCTGGGCGCTGATTGGCCTAGACGTTCGTGACGTAAATCTATGATAATGTGCGGCACTGGAAGGATTCGTCTAGGGTAGATTCTCTGGGTGGGTGATCAACCCTCAGCGAAATATACAAGTGACCATGCTGAGTAATTTATCCAGATCCAGAAGTCTATTTATAAACTGATAAACAGCTGGTGGTACCAACTTTGGATTATAGATGGAGCCACTAGGAATGTAGTTGCATGAACTTGACGTGGTAGTTTGACAGTTACATATTTTTTAAATTTTGCAAACTTAATCTATGGGACCTGCCCATTTGGCTAAAATACTTTTTCATGTAACACTTCAAAGTACCACTGCACAATTAATTTCTGTTTTAGCCTGTATCAATTTTGGCAGTTATCAAATTTTAAATTAAGAGAACGAAAATGGATTCTGAAATATCATTAAAATAAATTTATGTGCGTAGGCCTACATCATTTTTAAACAGTTGTAGTTTCAAATAAAGGGCTCAAAATAAAATAATCTCACTGAATCATTGTTTTGCTACAGTCCCATGACTGTGCCAATGTCATTTAAAGAAGTATGTGTATAGGTAATTTTAGGTGCAGTTGACGGAAACAGCCACCGCCAGGAAATGTTAGGATAAAGCTTGGAAGCTGTAACTTTAAACGAGTTGAGTTTAGATGTTACCATGTTCAACAACAAAAAAGAGCTGCTTCTAGCTGCATTAGATCTTTTTTAAATACCAAATTACTGGCCATCATGCTATCAGAAGAAAAATTTAGAAAACCATAACGGTGTTACTCTGATAACAAAGCCTTTAAGGGACAAAGTCATGTTCAGAGCAAAGATGTGTCTCCAGATTCCTTTTTCGGGCAATAATAAATCTGTAACCTCCTGTGTACCTTTTTTCACATACCAACACATGTTTGCACATATAGATTGGTCCTATTTTTGAAATTCAGAGGACCATGATTTTCTAAATATATGTGAAAATGGCTGTCAAAACCTGAGTACACTTGGGTGGCCAGTGATACCACATATTGGCATCATTCAATTTTGCAACCCCTGGGTTCTTGTTTTTTCTCTGCTCTCATCTCCGGGATCTCCCTCTGCAATTTCCAAGGCGTGCCGCGTGCTCACCTCTGGAGTCTGGCCAGTCTCTGTGCCCTCAAGGATTCTCTTCAGCCTTCTTCATCTTCTTCTTCTTTGTGAGTGCAGACACTTATTAGTGTATTATCGCACTGTTGTTGCTGCGCATGTTCGCGAGCGTAAGTGCCTTTAAAATCCAGCGCATTTAAAATCAAGTGCTGCTTAAAATATTAAAATTGTCCACTTAATAGTTGTGAGAGGTAGGGGCCTAGGGGGGTAGGATATTTAAAAATAGCATGCAATGCATGCACCGTGTCCTCGAGCAATTTAATAACCCTTATAACTCAATGGGATATGATCATTACATTAACACATCTCTATAAATTGTTAAAAGTTGCATTCTATCTATAGATCTATCAATCTATCTATCTGTCTATCTATGTGTCTATGTGTCTATCTGTCTATCTTTAGTAATTGGCTGAAGTATAAATCTCAGGTTGTGGTGCACCCCACTTTGTCTCAGGGCGGAAGGGCCAAAGGGAAGAAGAAGAAGATGCTTCTCAGAAATCGTCTGCAGAGCAAGGAGGAATTTGGGGGATTAAAGTTAACTATTTAGAGCATGTGAGACATAAGATTAAAGCCAGGGCATCTAGTGCAACAGTGTAAACACTGGGCAATTTAATGGCATCATAACTTTGGGTTGTTCTTGCATCTGTGAAATGCTTTTCGATCCACACCAACTTTGATATGACAATCCCATTGATGACGACAAAGGGCCCGAGGCCCTGCTCTCGGACACAAAAACCATTAAAAACATCCCTGTCTTGATCATCTTAAACAACTTGATCCAGGTTTACTGACTTTGTCCTTAAAGGAGTCAAGAGTGCTGGCTTCCCTTGTCTCGCTGTCAAGTGAGTTCCAGAGCCTTACCCCATCCACGAAGAATGATCTTTGGTAGGCGTTTACTTTTGAGCTGGGTAGGATGAATTTCGACTGGTTTCGCATTGATGGGACTAGATATGGCTGTGTGGGTATGTCCACTTGTCTGTTTATGATTCTATACATCATAATGACTTTCGCCCTACTCCTAGCCCTTCTCTCTGCTAGCAATGGCCACTTTAGATCTTCTATCATCGAAGTTACATTGCTCGTCCTCCTGTAGTCCGGCTTGGTATATCTGGCACTTCTTCTTTGAACTTTTACCAGCGCTGTGATGTTAACTTGCGTGTGGGGATCCCATATGATGCCGCTGTATTCAACCAGGGGCTGTACCAAAGATTTATAACACATTTCCTTGGTCTCATCTTGACAGTCGTACCTTGACAAAACAGGCTGCTGGGGCCACTATTTCAAAGATTACCATATTATGACCTGGTTTACTTCTAAAGGGGGTGTGACTTAACTTCGCCAGCCTATCAGCTTGCCCCTCAGTTAACCACAACCAAAAGGGAATTCCCCAATTGTTTCCTGTTGTCAGTTAAACCACAGATCTGTGGATAAACCCTTTTATGCTCTTAAAAATTAAAAGAAACCAGCTGTAGTCTGCAGTTTTGTCAATGTATGATTATGTATCTGATCCTTTTGAAAAGTATGTGAAAAATTGTTTAAAAGTTTGTGTTTAAGACTGTCTTCGTATTTTGCGAAGGTTTTGTACTTATTATATATGAAAATAGCATCATCAAGAGTCATTATATAGTATTTCAAAATTAAAGATGACACATTGATATACATGCCATAACTTTCCATACTAAATTTATAAAGTTAAGTATGCAAAATGACATAATGTGTAGAACAATATGGGAAAAGTAAAAAACTATAAAATATATTAATTTAATTTAGGATCACATTAGATGAAGACAGACAGTGACTGCTATCCTGCCAACCTCCAGAATTCCACACTCCTTGATAGACATGGCAAAATTAAACCCCTTTTCAGAAGGGACAGTATTATTCAGAAACATTTTGTAAACAAAGTAGCTTTTTGAAATTTGCCACATGTGAATCACTCATGGCCAGATGCAGCCTGATTGGTCCATCAACTGACCATGGGGCTTCTTAAACTTGGCCAGGGTGAATAAATTACTGCTTCTTGGGGCAGAAGCCAGGTCACTGACATCATCCCAAGTCATACCATGACAAAATGGCCCATAACCTTTGCTAATTCATGCAATTAACTGACCCAGTTTTGGCTCAGCTACATCACAGTTTGAAATTGTTGCTTCTGTTTCACACTGTTACAAATGGAGAAATTGTGTATTGTTGAAAGGTGCTATCACAGTTCCGAAAATTCCATTGAATTATGTATTTTCACAGTTCTGAAATGAAACTGTTTGAAAGTTTGCTTGTTTTACACTGTTTTTCTCATTAGCCAGTAATCCTCTAAGTGTCAATAATCGGACTAAATCTGCATGCAAAATGCTTATGACCTAAATAAGCAGCCAATCACAGAAGAAGTTGGAAATAGCAGAAAGCCCTGTCCATTTTAGCAGGGCTTGCGTGGGGAGGATGGGTCACTGAGTGGCTGTAGCCTAAATAGGACAACACACATTATAGCTGCCTGTGTGGGGCTTTTTAGCAGTGCAGCTGCAGAGGAGTATGCTTGGTCTTGGCTGGGCAGTTGCTGGTATTTCACTGCCGGAATCCTACTGTCCAGTGTGCTCTCTTAGTGATTGCCGCAACATGGTCATTCCATGACAGTTTGTTGTTTATGTTGACTCCTAGATATTTTGCTGTTTTGACTACTTCAAGGTCGATGTTGTGGATGTTATATGTGAACTCAATTGGCTTCTTCTTATTGGTCACTCTCAGGACTTGGCACTTGCTTGGATGGAACTGCATTAACCAATCTTCTTCCCATCTTTGTAGGGCATCTAGGTCTTCTTGGAGTGCTTTGCAATCGCTCTGGTGCTTAATCTTTCTGTAGAGGACACAGTCGTCAGCAAAGAGCTTGATGGAAGTTCCTGGCTTCACCCTGTCTGGTAGGTTGTTAATGAGGACCACTTGTTAGGTTCTCCCATTGAGGAAGGATTCAATCCAGTCATGAATAGCTCCTCTTATCCTGTAGTGGCGCAGCTTGGATAGTAGCCTTTTATGCGGTACCCTGTCAAAGGCCTTTGCAAAATCTAACAAGATGACATCGGTTTGGCCTGATTCGTTGAGACTTGTGGCTGGATCGTGGATAGTGAGGATGAGCTGTGTCTCGCAGGATCGTCGTCTGTGGAAGCCGTGTTGGACATCAGTTAGAATACTGTGTGCATCCAAGTGTCTCATGATGTTACTGCACAGGATGTGTTCTGCCAACTTGCAGACTATGGATGTTAAAGACACCGGTCTGTATAGTTTTCCGGTTTCTGCTTGTCCCCGGGGGGGGGGGGGGTACTCACTCTATAAGGGTGTATATAGAGGCGCCGCTGGATGGTAATGGTTTTTTGGCCTTCTTGGATTAAAATGGTTTTGGTTTTTTGACAATTCTGATTAATTTGGTTCTGGTTTTCGCAACCCCAACATGTTTGGTACCGTTAGAATCGGCTTCAAAAGAGGATTAAAATGGTTTAAAAACCATGAAGACTAAATTGGTTTGCAAAAAATTTTAGTGAAGGATTAAAATGGTTTGTGGTTTTGGCGCAGGTTCTGGATTAAAATGGTTCTGGTTTTCAAAATTGCCGTGGCGCATCCGTATGCAAAAGTCCGCGAAGTACCCCCCCCGGGTGCTTGTCCCCCTTCTTGTAGATGGGTACTACGTTGGCCTTCTTCCATTCTTCTGGTATCTTGCCTTGCTTTAGAGTAGTTTGAAACAGGAGTTTTAGTGCTGGTGCAATATGTTCTCCCATGTGCTTCAGTAGTCTTGTTGAAATCTCATCAGGTCCCGAGGCTTTGTGATCTTTTAATCCTTTTATGAGTTTTTCTATGCCATTTTCTGTTACTACGATGTTATGGATGTCCGGAACGGTCGTAGTTCCTAAGCTTGGTTGCTCTGTGTTAAGGGCAACGACCCTGTACTTCTCCTCTCCTATATAGGCCTACCTCCTCCCTCTTTAACAGCTGATAGCAGTTTTCTTCTCCTCCTTTTATTTCCTCACTCCGCTTTGCTCTGTTATCTTCTTCCCACCCTGAGTTCTGAAGCCAACTCACTATTTCTCTGCCATTACTACCCTTCAACTGACTTTTTGTAACCTCATATACGTTATTTTCGACAGGAGACGAGGTCAGGGCTTTTCAGGGCAGTGGTGTAGCCAGACATCTGCCACAGGTGGGGCAGTGGGTGGGGCAGGACTTCTTGAGGGGGGGGCAAGACCTTTATCGACATTTATCGACATTTTTCGGATAAAACTCTCACAATGGTCATTATCATCATCATTAAGCAAGTTAAATTGACCATGAAGTGCAAGAAATTTAATTATATGATGTATTTAGATATTTCGCTGCTAAATGTAAAGTTATTATTATAACTTGCATAAATTTGCTTGACTGAATGTCACTAAATATTGAATCTAGATGACTGGATCAATATATGAAGAAAACATCATAGAAAAACATCAGAAAAGTGACATTTTTATCAAAACAAGAATTATGGCATCAATGAAATTATTCTTTCAGTCTTGAACAAGAAACAGAAAAGATATAATGCTCATCACATAGCAATCATCATCTTAGCAATGTCATCACACTAGAACAGAAAAATTGCATGATTTTTCATCAGACTAGGCCTATAAACTATTCATAAATATATTATAGGAATGTAATGAGTATCATATAGAATAATGAAAAATTATCTCGATACTTAATTATAACAGAGCAGTGTAATAACAATAGCAGGGCTCCTAGCAGCCCTGCAGAAAAAAATTGGAGTTTGGCCAAAAACATTAGGATCATTAATTGTGGTCATGTAGGAGCCTGTTTTAATCACATTTTGCCAAAAAGCAAGACAAAGGGACAAGATATTGTCTTCATTTTTGACGCCTTCATTGAAAGTACACAATTTTTTCCCTCAAGATAAGTCCCAAACCTTGTCGAAAGAATGTACAATGAGCCTTAAGATTTTTTTCAGTCAAATATCTGACATTTCTGACTCAAAGCTTGAACTTTGTCCTATGAAGAGACAAGATTTGATACTTCACTAAATTTACCATTTCTGAATTTTAAAAAAGTAGGACTGGCCAAAAAGGAAAAGAAGGATGATTTCTAAATAAGGTAGGAAAAGTAAGGTTTCTAGGAGGCCTGCAATAGAGACAATAAATTTCAATGCAGCAACATCAGTCTCTGATATGAGTTAAGAAGCATGATCCTGTTTGAAAATATCTCTACAAACTCATCCAAGATTTGAGAGCCTCTCATCTGCCATTGAATTTTCACAAAGGTTTTTGTCCTCTTCATGACAGAGAAACTTCACTCACAAGAAGCACTGGACACTGGGATTGTCATTGCAATTTTACAGAGCCTCACTGCATGGTTGAATAAATTTGACAAATTCGGGAGAGTTCAGTTGGTGTTTCGAGGCCCTGAATTTTTCGGCTCCACCAGTCGCTCGGCCCGCTAAATAATTAGGTCAGTGTTTGAAACACTATTTGGTAGAGGCCAACCTAAGCAGAATAGTAAAACAAGGTCAATGTCATGCACTGGACATTTCAGGCTAATTTTATTTTATATTATTCCAAACCAGATGGGGGGCAAGAGGGGGGGCAAGAGCCCCACCTTGCCCCCCCCTGGCTACGCCACTGTTTCAGGGTAGAGATTATGGATGATCATGAAGCTACTCACTTTGACTGGACTCGAACCCATGACGGCTCAGGCCTGTCCAGTTACAGCCCGGACGCTCTACCGACTGAGCTATCTCCCCATGTGAAAACGACGAAGTTGACATCTGGCGGACATTTTTGGTAGCAGATCTACAGAGGCGCCCCCTACTGGTAAACTTATAGAAAACTGACCAACGTCGCAAGAAGCGTGTGAAGACAAAAAGTTAGTTTTCATCATTTTTATCAATAATTTAAGTCCACGAAGTACATTTGTTTGGTTTAAAATGGTCTATATGCGTTGTGGGTTTACGGACCGAACAGTGAGGTTGTGACAATAAACGAGAATCGACGAAAGGAGCAGTGTTAACGATTGCCTGAGCGATATTTGGAGTTGTTGGTGTTTTGACATGTGGTAGGTATGTGACAATAACGTCATCTGGCAGTCAAAAGTGTGTCCTGGTGACGTCGTGACTCACTTTGGTGTTGCGTGCATAATACTGCTATTTGATTCTCTTGAAAATAGTTTCTCCTTGTTTAAATACCAGATATGAATATACTGACCATGCAGTACACAATTTTTCCTTCAACTGGGTATATTTTTTTTTTGCGTGAGATTTGTTTAAAGGCCTGAAAAAGCCGCGTCAAAACGCATGTCTAAGGAATTAAGCTGAAAAAGGGTGAAGATGAGTTTTTATAGCTATGGGGATAGTTTTTTTAGCTTTGCCAGGGTCTTCTCTATATTCCCTGTTAATTTCATGCAGATCTGAGGATGATCACATGGTTATCTTGATTGATACAATTTGTATTTTGACAAAATTATTGCAAAAAATCCACCATGGCTGGCCTGGTATCTTCCAATCTACAGACTCACTATGTGATAAACACATATTTTAAACACACCTTTAGCACACTAAAAGATTCCAACATATGTCCACTATTAATTGGTTTGCATAATGTGACAGATTTGTCACAATTGTATCCTTTATTAGTGGATTATTTGGAATTACCTTGTGCGTTTGCGACCAAAACTTTGACACTTCATGTTCTCTTGATTGCTTATTTATAATTAATTAATATATTCAACAGCTTATGCCTAATTAGTTTCCTTCTTTAATTTAAAATATAAGATGTGCTCTTTCATGTGCTTTTTGTTCCATGATAATTCATATAGAAACAAATAAGTTACAGGTCATAATAAATCCAAAAATAGGAAGATTTTGCCTTCACTTCATGCGCGAAACAATCAATAATTTATTGCGATATTGATTGTTAATTAATTAATTTACCAGCTAAGCATACTAAAATATTTGACTATATAAAGCCAAATATATGTACTTACATAAGCTTTTTATTCCATGAGAATGTATTAAGAATCCAAGAAGTTACATCACTTTGAAATGTAACTTCTGTGAAAATGGTCACACCTTTTTAGGAGCTTCAATGGCTAATCAATGCTTAACGATGGGACAAATTTTGCTAATTTTCGCCACATAAAATCTGGTATAACTTCCTTAATATTTGATGTAGAACCAAAATTAAAACACCATTGTAAAGAGAATTTCAAGGACCTCCTTTATGCCTCATTGATAATGCAACAAAAAAATATTTCAAATTTTTGTCACATACCTACATGTGGTTCTTTTCTTATTCATGTACACAGTTACAGTGCAGCTGTCAACACTCAACAGTACAACGCTCTCCGTCTTCTGAAGTGTCAGACACTGGACCCGAGGGCTGGTTTGGATATTATTATTTCAGATTGAGATTGCCGACCGACTAGATGACACCCCATGCGGCATTCACCCATGTAATGATCTAGGTGACCCTACAATCAGGCGACAAGATCAAGTTAATAAACCAGCTGGCTAAAAATCATTCTAATAAACCAGCTGGCTAAAAATCATTCAGCAGTATTTCTCAGACATCAGACAATCAATCATAGGCGTATCGGAGGGGGGGGGGGCAAGGGGGGCAGTTGCCCCCCCCCAAAAGTTTGGGAAACAGTAAGATTCGGGCAAAAAGGCTGAAAAATTTGGGCAGATTATTAAATAAACACTATTGAAAATTAATGATTTCTAGCCAATTTCATTTTAAATGGCACTAAAACTAGATCTTGAAATTCGGGCAAATGTCGCTCGCCCCCCAAAAAATCACGTGCGCCGTACGCCTATGCAATCAATACCCCTGGGCGGCCAGGGGGTGGGGGGTAGGTCCACTTCCTTTACTTTAATGCACCACTTCAAAGGTGTGCGGTCAACTAGGCGACAAACCAACCAGGCGACACCAATCACTTCCAACTAGGTGACAAGAAATTTGGGAATTAGATACCAGAACAAACTAGGTGACAAACAGTTCCAACTAGGTGACACACATTCACACAGCACTTCCAACTAGGTGACACAAGTTCACAAACCACATCCAACTAGGTGACAATGCCTGGCTGTCCAAAAAGTGTAGCCTAGTGGTAGTAGTTTGTCACCTAATTGGTTGTTGCCTAGTTGGTAGTGTTGTAGCCTAGTTGTCTGTCGCCTAGTCGACCGGCAATCCTTTTCAAGCCGATTTTAACGATACCAAAAATGTTGGGGTTGCAAAAATCCGAACTGAATTAATAAAATTTGCTAAAATACCAAAACCGTTTAAAACCAAGAATGCCAGGAACACAAACCATCCAGCAGCGCCTCTATAATATATACACCCTCTCTTTGTGAGTGACCCCCCTTTCCCCGGGAGCAAAAGAAGTTATATAATGCATAGGAGCTTTGGAAAGTAATGAAATGTGAATTAGAAAATATAGACATTTTGGCACACAAAGCTGTGAAGAAATCCAGGTAAAAGACTTGTTCTCTTAAAAAAATCAAAAGGAAAAGCAATTCCATACTAAGATAATGTTGCTATTGATTGACTGTCAGGAAATGAAGTTTTATTGTTGTGTATTTCCCATGAAAATCAAAGCCTTTTACAATGAAGCAAATTCTACTATGGTCCCTTTTTAGCTAGTCGACGAGTCGACTAGCTCTTAGGAGAAATGAGAAAAAGCCCGCGAAAATCGGAAATTCAAAATACCGTGAGGCAGATTTGCCTCAGGATTCGTCTGTGGGCCCAGGAACTACCTAGAATCATCATGCGGCCGAGGTATCACTGTAATGAATCCACCACAATCAAATTTACGATCGATGCAGCTCAAAACAATCCTGTGCACGTGTCACGATGCATGTGCTACATGATGATGCGGCGCAACGCTCGAGTAAGCAGTGAACCCAATGGTGCTGTTGGGTCCCACTAGGGGGGGGGGACCTAAAAGCCGCCCGGGACAAGCAAATCCCGTGACTCAAATGCTAAAGCATATATGTGGCAGCTTCATTTCTTTTGGCCAAGATCACGGGCACCATAATCCACATGATTGTGAGTCTGTCATTCCACTCATAATTCTGTAATTCACATCGTTAGAGATCAGTATCTGGGCGCATTCCTAACGTGGTCTATAGGCCTAGGTGGCTGATGTGGTGACAACAGAACTTGACAGGGAGGGGGGCACTCTCAGAAATTTAGAAAGGCATAGCATAGGCCTAGGCCTATAGGCTGAATTTAATTAGGCTCAGTCTAAATATAATATATATGCAGTGTAGGCCTATGGGGCATTGTCGGGGGCAATAACAGTCTGAATTCCCAATAAAATAATTTATTGTCATTAGATTTTATAAGCATGTAAGGAACATGTAAAATCCCACAATTAGAAAGAACATTGACTGAGTCTTTCATGGAACAGACGAAATGTTCAGGCTTTAAAATTAAATTGATGCTCATCCACTGAATAATGCAACTTACATCAAATAAATGAATAGTCTTAGATAGGTTGGAGAGAGTGGAAGAAATTAGAAAAGAAGCAGAAGGTGAGTAAGGTGAGTAAAACAGAAAGAAAGAAGAAGCAATTAAGAAAGGAATGCATAAATCATTGACACAAGTAAAATAACACCATGCGAAATCAAATGGATATGGATAAAGGCAAATTAATAGGCAGATAGATAGATAGATAGATAGATAACTTCAATTCACTTGTCACTACAATTTCATCATTGTGGCTATTGACCAAATTTGATTGTTATATAACTGAAGAGCCTGTCTGCTGTAAAAGCTCCCAACTGGGGCATGTTAAGTATACTGTGAGTAAATTGCCCGAGAACACGGTGCATGCATTGCATGCTATTTTTGAATATAACAATGGATGTGTATACACAGAGCATCATTATACAGTACAGTGCTGTTGTATTTATAGTCCGTGTTATGGGCCTACATTTCTGGAGCAACAAAAAAACTGTGATAGTTCTATTAATTTACATAATTTAGATACTCTCTGGTCTGACTGCCTGATTTTAGTCGAAAATGATCAACTAAGTCACATAAGTTAGTCGAAAATGGTCAGCTAAGTTGAAGTCACAAAATGTTTGGCAATCAATCAGAAGTGACAGTCATACACTTTCAGTTCAATGCCAATCAGTTAAATAAGTTAGTCAGGTATGTTAGTCACAAATGCATGACTGACTTGGCTCCAGACTCTACATGACATTATTGCAAAAACTACATGATAAGTACTAGGTGGGACAAGTAGAAATTATAACCTAAGCTACATTTACCTTGAGTCTTAAGATGTACTGAAAAGCCATTATCCTCTCTTTTTTCTCATCCTCTTTGGCATGTTCTTCTTAAAGCATGTCTTGTTGTACACTGAACTGATGTACCAAGGCTGGTCTTTATATACTATTTACTGAGCAGTGACACACTCAGAGTTGACAGCTAGTGTCAAATGATTGCAATTACTCATTGAGCAGTGTCAAAGAAAATATCAAATCAATTGGATTGAGTTGGCAGGTAGTGTCAGATGATTGCAATTGCTCATGGAGCTCAGTCACTGTCATAGGTAATATCAATTAATGGCAATTGACTTGAGTTGGCAGGTAGTGTCTAATGATTGCTATTATTCATTGATCTGTGTCAAACAAAAAATCAAGTTATTGCAATTGCAGAATATCAAAATTTCTTGAAAGTATAACACAATGCTTTTAGTTAATTGTAATTATTTTGTATTTTATATTGTAAATTACACCACAGTGTGAATGAGAGTAAATAATTGAAAAAGTGTTCATTAATGTGTTGTCCAATTGAGCAGATTATAGAAGAAATATCAATTCAATTGCACTTACATCATAAGTTACATGTCTTCTTTGATTTATTTTGTCTTATATCAAATAAATTACAGCCCAATAGAGCACAATTTTTGCAATAAGTGCTATATTTTTGATTTATCAAGACATAACTGTGTAAATAATTATACTTTTACCAATTTGGCCGTATGGTCTTACAACCTTACTCTCCTGTTCGATTGGAACTGTTTGGAATTTTTGGTTTCCAATTTTTTGATTTCCTGTTGTACCACATCACAACAATAGCTTGTTTATGTGTAGGCCTATAAACAAACAGGCCTGAACTCGGTTCCATTTGTATTGCAACCAGTGCTGTTGTTAAGCAATTTCACACACAAGCTGAATTTATCACATTTATCAGACACAACTAAAAAAACACAACAGATCAACAAAAAAGTGTAGTTGGAAATGAACAAAAGTCAGTGCAACTGGTCTGCTTAGTGATAATATAATGATAAGTAATGCACAGTAGACTGAAGTATCACAATCTGTTGTGTTTCATTGAACAATATTTAAATAAGGAATTTCATTTTAGACACATTGCTTGAAAACAATTTGAGATCAGGGCAATTAGACCTCACTTTGGTTACTTAACCTTCATATGATATCAATGCATGTTTTCCAAATGTTTGGTTAGTAGGCTTTTAAAAGTAAATGTGCATGTCTATTTTGTGTATGTACAAAGTACAAACTTATGATTTCAAAAGATTTATAATAATATAACTATCTTGGGTGCACATAGACTGCACAGTCAACACCACTCTATATACAGAACACAGAAATGCTCTGTTTTTGATGATGGCCTTTGGAAAAAAAATGCTGTCATACTGTGTAAATTGTTTGTTTTAACTGATGAGCTTCAAGAAATAACAGCCTTTATAGAGTTACATCTTTTATAATAATTTCTTCGAATCTTCATTTGCCTTTTTCTTATGTTTTATCTTAACATTTTCACTAAAACCAAAGCTGCTTGGCCATTCACTGTTGACTTAAATATTCTTATTAATGATTAATGCTTTCTGAAAACTCATCTGTACATAATTCATCCCATCATTTTGCCCTTTGTTGTTTGTTGATTTTACCTTGTCGGTCAAAAGCTTTGTAGCTTGTGTTGCTTGTTTTATTTTTCATCACCAACTTTAAATAAAATTTTACTTTACTTTACTTCCATTTCGCAGCTACCTGATCTAAAACCTGACTTTTTTTCCGCAAATTTCACATTATTTATAAATATGATATTAAACCATGCCTGCAAGCCAGATGTAATATATAGAGGAATATCGCTGTCACCCATTCCATGTTAATCACTGCTCCATCAATATAGGCCTAATACCGAATCGACTAGCTTTTGAATCCATGGATTCTTGTTTTTACTTGTGAGTGTACATTACGTATTTTCTGAGGAAATCACTTGTTGCCTGGCTTGCAATAACAGTCACCTGGCTACCCATTGACCATTGTTAGTCTTCACTGCTTATAGGCCTAAATCTCCTAGGCGCAGTTGACAGTTAGCTGTCAAGTGACAAGTCCTAAGAAAACTCTTGATCATATTTATTTACAAACTTGACCCCAATGTCTATTCTTCATTTTTATCGATCAACCAAATAATGCAAATTTAGAATTAATTTTTTTCTTCTTTTGGTTTTTTTGCAGATTATTTGATGATTGAGTGAAAGTTAATTTTTGGGAAGGCCTCAAAAGTCAAAATGGCTACCCAGGAAAAACGTCTGTTTGTTGGAGGATTATTTGATGGAGTTGAAAAAGATGACCTTCAGGAACGGTTTGGGAAATTTGGATCTGTTACGGATATTGATGTCCGGAAGAGATTAGATGATGAAGGTGAGTTTTATTTAATTGTGAATTACATTGTTGTTTTCCTTGTCCTGGATACGTTCTAGAAACAAGAAAATTTTTTCAAAAAAAAATAGAGGCGATTTTTAAAACAAATTCAGGTTGTTTAGCAAATTAGACCACATCTCCATGCTTTTTTACGCCGATCCCGCAAAAAGCGTCCCGTTCCGCACCTGCCTATCCGCGTTTTACTATTCGGCCCGCCGGTCCGCAAATTTGCCCGGTCCGCATTTTACGACGACGCTATCCCGCAATCTGATGACGATTCTTCACAGCCTGATTTTCCAGATTTGGCCTCTGGCCTCCTGTCGGGAGTCCTGTGGCCATCTATACAGAGGCGAGTGGCTATATATAGAATCACTAAGACTATATCAGCGATTGGCTGATGCATCGCCTCTAAAAAATAGATATTTTAAAACTAGATCTTCATATCATAATCAGCATTTTCATAGAAACTTGTTTTATTTATTTTTTTTTTTTTAAGTACCGGTAGTTTAAAAAAATTTGTAAGTGTATTTTTAGAGGCAAGTCTGTAAGAAGCATGTCTACTTCATTGTAAAATATAAACATGGTATAAAATAGGTGTGAAATATCTTTGCAGGGAATCCTATGAAAGTGTTTGCTTATGTTAACATGAAGATTTCTGATGCAAACTTCAAGAAATGTAAGTACATTTCAGTTCTTTTTTATTTATCCGTGACCAAACTTTGCTTCTGTGTCAAGATCATGAAGAATTAAGTTTTGTTGAAAGGTTTCAAGGAATAGTGATATTAGTGAAATTGGCTACTGTCAGTTTTTAACCGGCCAAAGGCAGGTTATTAGAGGAGGGCTTAAACGGATTTTTGGTGAAATGGGACTCTTGTCCACTTGTCCATGTGTAAATGTGTCCTGTCCATGTCCATGTCCACTTTTTCACTTGCCTTGCCCCTCTGAACACAGTGATGCAATCCAGTGAGCAATGGGGGCCAATGTCAGATATGGACCTGCCCATTATGAATGGGGGATTCAGGTAGCTGTAAGGGGTTACCATGGTTACAGGTGCAATGAACAGCTGCAGCCAGCAGTGGGCCTGTGAGCCTCATTGGAGAAGATGCCCCTGTGTCAGGATTGCTTATAATTCCAAAGCACTGTGAGAGTCAAACCATTTCAGTACTTGTGTTTTAAAATAGTTGTTCATGCCTAGATGAGGCATGTTTGCTCAGTGGATCATTATGTTTGTATAACACTTGGCATTGTCTACATCTTCACCAGCTTTCTGTACAGTGCTATGATGAAGTTATGTACCATTGCCAAATTATTCCTGCAAGCAATGTCTATCAACACCCATCCACTAAACTCCACCAAGAGACCAGAGCCTTCCTCAGTGCATTTCTCATTCTGACATAATATTTTGACAAACTTTATCATTACAGCCTGTAAATTTGATATGCATAAAATGAGTGTTTGCTTCCCACAGATTTTGGCACTCTGTGACTGTGAGTCATAATAACTGATGAAGTGTCATCTCCCCAAATTTAACGTCCATGGGAAACATAGAGGCTGTTTGATTAGTCATGATGAAGAGAAGGCTATTTGAATTGTCATGTAACTGATCTTAGAGTAAAATTATCGTGACAAATCATCTATATGATGATTCAGGAAGTGCCATTTTCACAGTGCAACAGCCCACTCTGTTTGGATATCAGTTTTACAGATTGTAAACTAAAGTGGTGTTTTAATCGTAGTCTGCAGAAAAGGTTGCAAAAAGACGCTTGACACCACAAATAAACGGGCCTGTAAAAATTCTGGTGGTCCTGTAAACCAGTTTTTACCGGCCCGCATGCCTTGTGAAAGGTCAGAGCGAGTTTTAAAGGATGCCAGTATTTCATTTGGATTTATGAAATTTGGTGTAGGGATTCACTTTGTGGACTCCCTCAAAATTTTTTGGAAAAATCCAAGATGGCTGCCAAAATGGGCACCATATTTTGAATTGCCCACTGTGACTTTAGTATTTCACTTAGATTTATGCAATTTGGTATACGGATTCACTTAGGGCACCCCTCAGAAATGTTTGGAAAAATCCAAGATGGCTGCCAAAATGGCCACCATATTTTGAATTGTCCACTATGACTTTAGTATTACACTTAGATTTATGCAATTTGGTATAGGGGTTCACTTAGGGGTTCCCCTAAGAAATTTTTTTAGAAAAATCCAAGATGGCTGCCAAAATGGTCACCATATTTTGAATTGCCCACGGCGACTTTATTATTTGGTTTGGGGATTTGCTCATAAATTATGAGAAAATTTCCAATATGACTTACAGTTCTGAAATATGGTATAGGCATTTGCTAAGAGGTTCCCCACAAAGTTTTTATGGCCTGCAGCAAACAATATCAGTCTGGCAATCACTGCTCAATGCAAAAACAGTCCATGTAGTAATATGTAAATCACCCTCTTCATGATTTCAATCCCGAATATACAATCGCCAAAGGCCGGTTTTGAATCCATGGATTCTTGTTGATATATATATATTTAGCTTATTATTTTATGCATTCATTATGAATAGTAATGTTCAACAATTTTGCCAATGAAAAGCAATAAATATTTTTAGTTTTTTAATCATGATAGTGTTAGAATTGGCTTTTTTGTTCTGACAGGTCTGCAGTTATACAACAAAACGAGATGGAGAGGCAGAGAAGTGCAAATCCAAGTTGCGAAGGAGAGTTTTATTGACAGGTAAATTTTAGAATTTCTAGATACTGATAAGTAAGTAATTGCTGCCCTAGAATTTGATATTTTTATGTAGAGTATCTATGACTTGGCAAGGTAACATTTAACACCTTTCCTTGAGTGTTAAGAGCAAGAGGGAAGGACATATATTGCTTTTATGTTTACCGTCATTATTGACAAATTGATGGATTTCATCATGATATATATATATCCGTTAGTCCCATGTGTGAAGATTAGGATTTATATATTTTACAAAAATGTTGTTTTCTCTGCGTTGTAGGTTGAAACGTGAGAGACAAGCCGCAGAGCAGGCCTCTGAGAATCAACAGGAACCTGAAGTCAAAGAGAGTCATGAGGACGTCCAGAAGTTGAAGGTCAAGGGAGCCGCCCCCGGCACAGCTATAGAGGGCAAGCAGGTACACTTATGTTTGGTACATTTTTCGCTGGGTGAAGTTTGATTATGTTCACTGTTCTCACCAACTGAAGTTGTGATAATTTGCTAATTCTTCTGTGCATCATTGTTTCATAAATCACTGATAACTTTTCAGTTTCTTGTTATAAGTTATCATGTTTCCTAACAGTTGGTTAAGACAGGCTTCAAGATCTTGGTCAGGAATTACTGCCAAACTCACCACTTTCTAGCATACAAAAAATTTATTCCAATTTTAGCCTATCTTATGTAAAATTTTCTCAGGAATTATCTCTGCTAGGAGGCAGAGGTTTTGTTAGTCCTGGCTGTCCACTGTCCTGTCCACTGTCCTGTCCACCGTCCACTGAACAGGGGACTAGTGCAAAAAATCACCACTAGGGGAGATGATATTTAATTAGCTCTGCTAGACATGGGGACTTACCCCCGCGGACATGGGGACTTACCCCCGCGGAGATGGGGACTTACCCCCGCGGAGATGGGGACTTACCCCCGCGGACATGGGGACTTACCCCCGCGGACATGGGGACTTACCCCCGCGGACATGGGGACTTACCCCCGCGGACATGGGGACTTACCACCGCGGACATGGGGACTTACCCCCTCGGACATGGGGACTTACCCCCTCGGACATGGGGACTTACCCCCTCGGACATGGGGACTTACCCCCTCGGACATGGGGACTTACCCCCGCGGACATGGGGACTTACCCCCGCGGACATGGGGACTTAACCCCTCGGACATGGGGACTTAACCCCTCGGACATGGGGACTTAACCCCTCGGACATGGGGACTTACCCCCGCGGACATGGGGATTTACCCCCGCGGACATGGGGACTTACCCCCTCGGACATGGGGACTTACCCCCTCGGACATGGGGACTTACCCCCGCGGACATGGGGACTTACCCCCGCGGACATGGGGACTTACCCCCGCGGACATGGGGACTAATCCCCTCGGACATGGGGACTTACCCCCGCGGACATGGGGACTTACCCCCGCGGACATGGGGACTTACCCCCGCGGACATGGGGACTTAACCCCCGCGGACATGGGGACTTAACCCCTCGGACATGGGGACTTACCCCCTCGGACATGGGGACTTACCCCCTCGGACATGGGGACTTACCCCCTCGGACATGGGGACTTACCCCCGCGGACATGGGGACTTACCACCGCGGACATGGGGACTTACCCCCTCGGACATGGGGACTTACCCCCTCGGACATGGGGACTTACCCCCTCGGACATGGGGACTTACCCCCGCGGACATGGGGACTTACCCCCGCGGACATGGGGACTTACCCCCGCGGACATGGGGACTTAACCCCGCGGACATGGGGACTTAACCCCGCGGACATGGGGACTTAACCCCTCGGACATGGGGACTTAACCCCTCGGACATGGGGACTTAACCCCTCGGACATGGGGACTTACCCCCTCGGAAATGGGGACTTACCCCCGCGGACATGGGGACTTACCCCCGCGGACATGGGGACTTACCCCCGCGGACATGGGGACTTACCCCCTCGGACATGGGGACTTACCCCCTCGGACATGGGGACTTACCCCCGCGGACATGGGGACTTAACCCCCGCGGACATGGGGACTTAACCCCCGCGGACATGGGGACTTACCCCTCGGACATGGGGACTTACCCCCGCGGACATGGGGACTTACCCCTGCGGACTTACCCCCGGGGGATACCCCAAAGATTGGGGCGCCTCCGGGGGATACCCCATGGGGGATACCCCCGCGGACATGGGGACTTACCCCGCGGACATGGGGACTTACCCCCGCGGACATGGGGACTTACCCCCGCGGACATGGGGACTTACCCCCGCGGACATGGGGACTTACCCTCGCGGACATGTGGACTTACCCCCGCGGACATGGGGACTTACCCTCGCGGACATGGGGACTTACCCACTTGGACATGGGGACTTACCCCCTCGGACATGGGGACTTAACCCCTCGGACATTGGGACTTACCCCCTCGGACATGGGGACTTACCCCCTCGGACATGGGGACTTAACCCCTCGGACATGGGACTTACCCCTGCGGACTTACCCCCGGGGGATACCCCAAAGATTGGGGCGCCTCCGGGGGATACCCCATGGGGGATACCCCCGCGGACATGGGGACTTACACCGCGGACATGGGGACTTACCCCCGCGGACATGGGGACTTACCCCCGCGGACATGGGGACTTACCCCCTCGGACATGGGGACTTACCCCCGCGGACATGGGGACTTACCCCTGCGGACTTACCCCCGGGGGATACCCCAAAGATTGGGGCGCCTCCGGGGATACCCCATGGGGGATACCTAAAGGGTGGGGGTACCCCTGGGGATACCCCAAAGGTGGGGGCACCCCAGGGATATCCAAAGGGTGGGGGCACCCCTTTGGGATACGCCTAGGGTGGGAGCAACCCGGGGATACCCCAAGGGTGGGGGTACACCCAGGGGATACCCCAAGGGTGGCTGCACCCCGGGGGATACCCCAAGGGTGGGGGCATCCCTGGGGATACCCCAAGGGTGGGGGTACCCCCACGGGATACCCAAAGGGTTTGGGCACCCCTGGGGGATACCCCAAGGATGAGGCATCCCTGGGGATACCCCAAGCATGGGGGGTACCCCTGGTATACCCAAAAGGCGGGGGCACCCCCAGGGGACAGACACCCCAAGGGTGAGGCACCCCTGGGGGATACCCAAAGGGTGGGGCACGCCCGAGGGAAACCCCAAGGGTGGGGGCACCCCGAGGATATCCAAAGGGTCGGGGCACCCCCGGGGGATCCCAAAGGGAGGGGCCACTTCAGGGAACACCCATAGGTATGGGCTAACCCTAGGGGTCAAAGTTTTTATGACTTACAGCAAACACTATCTGTCTTGCAATCACTGCTGACCCCCTGCTCGTAATGCTCCCATCTAGTATATTTCACCAAATATTCATTCCTAAATCAAAGCAACGCCTCATTGAGAGATCCCTACCAAAAATTATTTAGTTCAAGACGAGTCAAATAGAATCTATTTATTTTGCTAGCAGAGATACTTTTGTGCATCTCATGCACTCCATTCTAGTTCAATTTTGAAGAAAAAAATGCACCCACTCTTTTATTTTGGAAGTTACACCCCTATTTGTAAAGCTCCCCTTAGTGGGGCGCACTATATACCCCCAAAATATTATAAAATTTTCTGTAGGTCTGTGGCTTCAGTAATAAAGTTGCACTAATACCACTAATAAATATACTCGAGTTCTATGATGATCCATCAAAAAATAAGATGACTACATGGGTATGAATTTTTTGTTTAAATTACAAACATTTTGTGGTGCTAAGTCGCGGTTTCTTATATTTCGCTTAGTATTCATTTCACAGGAATAATTTTTACACCATCAATCTCAGCAGAAAATAAGCTTCATTTTGAGTACCAACAACCTATATTTCCGAGAAGTTTAGCCCAAACCAAGGAATTACCTTTTTCAGAAATAAAATTCTAAATAACTTGCATTTTTTTATGGAGGCAGATATCGAAAAAATAACACAAACTCGTTTTAATGTAAATATCTGCGCATAACGAGTTTGACTTTCAGACCTGTATGACAAAAATTGACGAAATGCAAGTTATTTAGAAAAATTACATATTTTTTTCACACATCTAGAAGTGAAAAGCAGCGGCTTCATGTTTTGTATGTGTGAACCTAAATACGCAAAGAAAGGACATTTTTATGTAGTCTGTTGCCTTCATCTGGTCCTTCTGGACACATTGGTATATAATTCATGTCCATAAACATCTCACTGACATTGAAAAAATAATAATCAAATAGGAGCTTCACCCAATTTTAATAAATTGTTTTTACTTTTGTCACTTGACTTTTTTTCAATATTCTGTTCAGAGACCAACATATATTGGTGCAAATTACTAAAACTGGATGCCATTTTAAACTTTGGATAATAGGGAACGTCATGGTACTTTCAATAATCATGAAACTTTGATATCTATCAAGAGAGAGACAGTCAAACTTTGATGTCTGAAAAATGTGTCACCAAAAATTAGCATTTTTCGCACGTTTTTTCACTTAAATGACAGGATAGCAACTTGAGATCATTATTAAGACAATTAAAAAGGTCACCATCAGAAAGAGCACACTTTTTTACACAAGATAGAATATATTTTAAAATCTATGATAAGGTTTTGTGGCCTCGAGAATTTTTTCACACTTGTGGCAGTAACTCCTGACTAAGATCTTGAAGCCTGTCATAATTACTTTTAATAGATTCGCATATATGTATAGCCGTACTGCTACATATTCATATTGAAATTTATTCTTTTAATGAATTATTTTGATGTGTTGGCCTATTTTAAGTTCCTTATCTATCAATATATGTTATAACATTTCTTTCCAGGATTGGGTTGTCGGGAAATATGGAAGACCCATGCCTGTTGTCAAAATACGAAGAAAGGACAAACAGAAGGTGTGGTAGATATTGTAAAACTAATTTTGGCCTATTATATTTATTCAGCTATATTTATTTAATTTTTAACCGGCCAAAGGCAGGTTATTAGAGGAGGTAATTTTTGGTGAAATGGGACTCTTGTCCACTTGTCCATGTGTAAATGTGTCCATGTCCATGTCCATGTCCACTTTTCTTGTCAACATATTTTGAATTGCCCATTGCGACTTTAGTATTTCACTTGGATTTACGAAATTTGGTATTGGGATTCACATTGGGGTCTCCCTCAGAATTTTTTGGAAAAATCCAAGATGGCTGCCAAAATGGCCGCCAAATTTTGAATTGTCCACTGTGACTTTGCTATTTCACTTAGATTTATGAAATTTGGAATAGGGATTCACTTAGGGGTCCCCCTCAGAAATTTTTTGAAAAATCCAAGATGGCTGCCAAGATGGCCGCCATATTTTGAATTACCCATTGTGACCTTAGTATTTCACTTAGATTTATGAAATTTGGTACAGGGATTCACTTGGGGATTCCCCTCAAAAATTTTTGGAAAAATCCAAGATGGCTGCTAAAATGGCCACCATATTTTAAAATACCCACTGTGACTTTAGTATTTTACTTAGATTTATGACATTGGAAGTTGGTACAGGGATTCGATTAGAGGTTCCCCTCAAACATTTTTGGAAAAATTCAAGATGGCTGCCAAAATGGCCACCAATGTTTTGAATTGCCAGCTGTGACTTTAGTATTTCACTAAAATGGAGTCACTTTGGGCGCTCCCTCAGAATTTTTTTTAAAAATCCAGGATGGCTGCCAAAATGACTGCCATATTTTGAATTACCCACTGTGACCTTAGTATTTCACTTAGATTATGAAATTTGGTAAAGGGATTCACATTGGAAAAATCCAAGATGGCTGCCAAAATGGCCACCATATTTTAAATTGCCCACTGTCACTTAAGTATTTCACTTGGATTTATGAGATTTGGTATGGGGATTCACTTAGGGGTTCCCCTCAAAAATGTTTGGAAAAATCCAAGATGGCTGCCAAGATGGCCACCATATATTGAATTGCCCATTGCGACTTTATTATTTCACTTATATTTAGGAAGTTTGGTTTGGGGATTCGCATAGGGGTTCCCTCATAAATTATGAGAAAATTTCCAAGATGGCTGCCAAAATGGACACCATATTTTGAATTGCCCACTGTGACTTCAGTAGTTCACTTACAGTTCTGAAATTTGGTAAAGGCATTTTCTAAGGGGTTTCCCACAACGTTTTAATTGCTTGCAGCAAACACTATCAGTCTGGCAATCACTGCTCAATACAAAGCAATCCATGTAATATGTATAAATAACCCTCTTCTTGATTTCAATCCAGAATATACAATCGCCAAAGGCCGGTTTTGAATCCATGGATTCTTGTTAGTGTTTTCATTATATATTCTCGTGAAGCTATAGAAAATAAATTTATTGTTGGCGCCATATGAATATGGCAGCCTACTCTGTTTTTGCTGTGTCACACGGTGGATCTCAGAATGGCGGAGGCGTAGACACAGCTCAGGCAGAAATGATAGCAATCAATGATAGCAATCAATGATAGCAATCAATGATAGCAATCAATGGTACTCCTAGGGTGGGGGTACCCAAGGGTGGGGGTACCCCTGTGGGATACCTCAAGGCTGTTGGTACCCTTGGGGATACCCAAAGGGTGGGGGTGCCCCCAGGAGATACCCAAAGGGTGCGGGTGCCCCCGGGAGATGCCCAAAGGTTGGGGGTGCCCCCAGGAGATACCCGAAGATTGGGGGTACCACTGGGATACCCGAAGGGTGGGGGGACACGCCAAGGGTTGGGGGTACCCCCAGGGACACGCCAAGGGTTGAGGGTACCCCCAAGGACACGCCAAGGGTTGGGGGTACCCCGGGGGACACCCCAAGGGGATACCCCAATGGTGGGGTACCCCTGGGGTGTCAAAGGGTGGGGTACCCCTGTGGGATACCTCAAGGCTGTTGGTACCCTTGGGGATACCCAAAGGGTGGGGGTGCCCCCAGGAGATACCCAAAGGGTGGGGGTGCCCCCGGGAGATGCCCAAAGGTTGGTGGTGCCCCCGGGAGATACCCGAAGGGTGGGGGTACCACGGGGATACCCGAAGGGTGGGGGGCCGCCCCAAGGGTTGGGGGTACCCCCGGGGGACACCCCAAGGGTGGGTACCCCCGGGGACACCCCAAGGGTGGGGTTCCCCTGGGGGATACCCCAATGGTGGGGGTACCCCAAGAGTGGGGTACCCCCGTGGGATACTTTGAGGGTGAGGGCTACCCCGGGGATACCCCAAGGGTGGGGGCATCCCCGGGGGACACCCGTCGGTTGGGGCTACCCCCGGGGGATACCCCAAGGGTGGGGCAACCTCCGGGGATACCCCAAGGGTGGGGGCACCCCAGGGATACCCCAAGGGTGGGAGCACCCCGGGGATAGATGATCCCCTATGTGATGCTGCCTCTAGTTATCATTATTTTACATGTAACAAAACGTTACTCAAATTGTACCATGGTATAGACCTTAGATGTGATTAAGTACACATGTATATTATGGTTTCAAACTGTCATTTTGCAAACTATAATTCTGGAATTTGATATTTTTCAACAGGTTGTAAAAATAGATCCCTCGAATTTCACCCACACCATCAAGAAGTTGGAAGGGGGCAGCCAGGATGTTTCTCAGAGCGTTAATGATCTGTCGTGGTTCTCTGAGGAGGATAGGGACGAAAGAAAGTCAAACGGCAAACGACAGAAGTCACAGAATGACAGCAGCTCCAGTTCTGATTCGTCGTCTGAAAGTGGAGATGGTGCGGCAAAAAAACGTAAAAGGAAAGTGACAGTGGATACTCCCAACAAGAAGAAAACAGTTCTGTCAAACGCGCCCACTCCCAGTTCAGTCAAGAAACGTACAAAGAAAGACAGTTCAGAAATCTCATCAGGCAGTTCTTCGTCAGATTCAAATGATAGCAAACCCAAAAGCAAGGCCAGTAAAGCGCCCCCTAGTGTCCCTAATAAGTTACTGAAGGACGATGCCAAGAAACCAAGTGTTGGTGATAATAGCAACGACTTTGAAGTTGTCAGTATTAGTGCGAAAGTAAATGGACGTCACCAGGGGTCAGACTCGGATGATTCGGCAGATACTGATGAGTTATTCTCTCGCAAAAAGAGCGGCAATGTTTCAGAGAAAAAGAAAGACACCGCTAAGTCTCCTGCAATTAAATCTTCTCGAACTGATAATTTTACTGAAGTGAAAGAAAAGGTGAATTTAAAGAAGCAGAAATTGGATTTGGCTAAATTTGATTCAGGGTCGGAATACGAGTCCCATGAACCTCCCAAAATTTTTGCCAAAAAATCCCCATTGAAAAAACCAACAGCTGCCTCGAATGAATCGTCAAAACAACCTGTGCCAAGAAAAGCGCTAACATCTGAACCGAAGGTCTTGTCAAATGCTAAAAAATTTGACATGATAAAACAAATAGAGAAGTTTTCCGTTGAGGCGAAAGAGGCTGACCCTTATGATTCCTCCGATTCTGAAACCCCTGCTGACATTTTGCGGCGGCTGTTCAACAAAAACAGAACTCCAGCGAAGGAAAAAGTGGGAAATCAAAAAGAAGAAAAGAAAGAACTGGGAGCGAAAAAAGTTGACCAATGGATAAAAACTCAAGATGCAAAGAACTTAGACAAGAAGGCGGCAGGATTACCCGTACAAAATAAAGCCGAGGATGTTAAATCTAAAGGAAGTCCTTTGAAGGCAAAATTGTCAAGCAAGGAGACTTTAAAACAAAGTCAAACGCCGTCTCTCAATAAAAGCCAAACTTCAACCACAAATAAAGGTCAAATATCTACTCCTAATAAGAGCGAGACTTCATCTTTGAATAAAATACTGGGAGGTTTAGCAGCTAAAGCGACCACGGATGAATTCTACAGCGGCCATGACGCTTCTTTTGACAGAGATGCAGAGTCCGCTGAGGAGGAGGAAGATCTTTTGGATTTAGTAGCCAGTGGTCAGATCGGGAAGTTGAGGAGGATGGCCAAAGACATTGAGCAGTCTGGTGGGCAGAAACAGACAACTAAACAGCAAACTAAACAGCAGTCGCAAGTGAAAGAACAGAAGAAAAAAAGTGAAGACGTCAAAAAGTCGTCAGCTTCTGAAGTGTCGACCAAAGTTGCCTCGCTAGAAAAACCATCAGACGTTGCAAAGAAATCAAATACAGCAGATGGCACCACTGGAGCCGAGACTTCTAAAGGAAAGAAAAAGAAAGAAAAGAAAGAGGATGGAGAAAAGACGAAAAAGAGTTTCATGAATAAGGATGAGAAACATGCCTTTTGCAACGAGAAGAGATTGGAGAGTATGAAGGAGAAACAGAAGGCTCAACGCACTCAGAAGAGACTCATCCAGAGTGCCCTTTCCTCTGTGGTAGGTCCTATTTCCGTGGCTTTCTATTCAAATTTGTAAAATGATTAGTATGTGATTGTGTAGTAGCGCCATATTCTGGTGAAGCTCTAACAGTTTATGAATTACCATCTTGCTAATTATAATTTACTTATTAGTCTCAACAATTTTGTTGATGATGATCTAATAATCTTATCTATGATTAAAATAGAAGAAATATATATATGTAAAGAAGTCTTCCTGAAGGACTGGTTTGTGATGCAATTCTGTTTGACAGTCCTGATGATGCTTTTCAAGTAATTACCTTGTTTCATATATATATGTATGGACTTCAAGTAATCAAACTAGAATTTTGTTGTTTTATGAATTTAAAAAACTTATTGTGCTTGTGAATGAAATATGTTTGGTAAAAGCAGTTGAGATGTGAATTAAAATGAGAATATCTTTCCTTATGTTCCTGATGTGTTACCCAAACTTTTCTTGAAGGTCTGACCATATGAAACAAGATTATGAAAAATTTTGCTCTAAAAGAGAGATGTACACTCTCTACCACCCAGAGCCTACAGTATTCATGGCTAACCTTAATGTCAATTGCTTTGTGACAATGAATTTCATTGAATTTTCCAGGATAAACAAGAGGGCAGCAACAAGATAGTATTTGACTCCGATCAAGAGGAAGACTACAGCCAGAGCAGTCTCATGGACACTGCGGGAGTGGAGACGAAATATTTATCTAAAAAAATGAACAATTCTGTAAACAATAAAAAAGATTCGGAGTCATCTGAAGATAGCAGTAGTGACGAGAGTTCTTCAGAGGATGAAAAAAGTGATTTGAAGACGAAGAAAAAGCAAAAATCAAAGAAAAAAGTATTGAAAAAGACCAAGAGAAAGGGAGATTCCTCAGAAAGCAGTAGTGACAGTTCTTCCGAAGAGGATGAAACTAAGTCTAAATCCGCAAAGACTAAGAAAACTAAAGAATCCGCAAAGACAAAACGGAAAGAAGACTCTGAGACTAGTAGCAGTAGTGAGGACAGTTCATCTGAGGATGAGCCTAAATCTGTTCTGAAGAAAAGTAGCAAGGCCTCAACAGCTAAAAGTAAACCGGAATCATCTGAGAGTAGTAGTAGTAGTGAAGACAGTTCATCGGAAGAGGAATCTACAACCAAATCCAAGAAAGTCAAGCAACCAGCAAAAACGAAGATGAAGCAGGAATCATCTGAAAGTAGTAGTAGTGAAGACAGTTCATCAGAGGAAGAGTCTAATGCCAAATCCAAGAAAGGGAAAGAAGCTAAGAAAACAAGGACAAAGGTACAGTCGTTGAAAGATGGTTCCTCGTCTGAAGAAGAATCTACCACAAAATCTAAGAAACTCAAGCAATTAACGAAAAAGAAAAAACAGGAATCGACAGAAAGTAGCAGTAGTAGCATAGACAGTTCATCGGATGATGATGCACCTAAATCTGAGAAGATAAAAAAACCATTGAAGGCACAAACGAAGGAAGAATCATCGAGTAGTAGCGAGGAAAGCTCATCGTCAGAAGATGAAGAAACCAACTTGAAGTCAAGTAAATTGAAAACGAAAGAATCAGTGATATCAAAAGAGGAAGAAGATTCATCAGAAAGTAATGAAGAAGGATCGTCGTCATCCAAAGAAGATGAAGCTGAGACCAAGACGAAAAATTTGGTAAATTTGTTTTTAAATTTATATTTTGACTGTCTTTTAGTATCAGTATTGTTAACTTTTATGCCTGATATGATATTATGTTATTATCTAAATTTATTTACGCCTGTCTACCTGATTACAACGTTCTGCAGAGTTAAATATTTTTCATTATTGGATGGAAAGATTTACAATTTTTTGCCTTTATTTCTCTTCAAAAGCAATTAACCAAATAATTACGAAATATGATGAGATTGAGTGCCATTGAAATTATTGACAAAAGACCGGATTGCAGATTGCTAAAGAATATAACAATAAATTTAATAAGTTACATTGAAAATTTATAATGTTACCTTCTTCAATTTAATTTCTTTCCAGAAGTCAGGTGGTCTGTTTGAAAGTGATAGTGAGGCTGAGGAAGAGGACGATGAAGATGCGTTCAGGATAAGACCAGAAAAAGAAGGAAGGGCTGGTCAAAAGGTGAGGGAATTGATACATGAGAAGATAACTCAATCATTAAATTTAAGAAATTTTCTCGGGTGCATGTGGAGTTGTAATTTGCCTTTACTACATCCAGACACCCAGACAATCTACCCTAGACGAATCTGTCAGTATCCTCATATTATCATAGATTTGCGTCATGAGCGTCATGGCCAATCAGTGCCAAGTATTTCTATCCAATTCAAATGTTTAACGGCAATTTGTGTAAAAACTACTAGGTCCCCATACACGTAATACCTATAATTTTTAAAAATCTCGGAGATATCTATCTACCACAACAACTTTCAAGTCTCAGTGACTTACATAAGTCTGTGAATCGGCGAAATCGGCCTCATTTGCATAACATGTGTGAAGGCCTGTTCATTGGCCAGCTTTGGGGGTGTGTCTGACTGATTCACTGAAGGCTCTGCTGAAGTGCATCCAGAATATTGTTGACTGAATGACTGACATGTATAATTATGTGTTATTGTTTTTGGCGTTCCCGACATTCTGGTTAATACTGCCTGATAAGTAAAGTGATAATGTGACCCTTTATACATGTCTATAGGGTTCTTTGCAAATTTTCATAATTACAAGCCGGGATTATTTTTTAGGTAAAGTTTTATGAAATAAACATACAAGTATGTTCCTTTCAGTTGATGGCCCTCCAAAGCAGACTGGGTGCCGATTCTAGGTTCAAGATTGATGAATCATTCGTTGAAGGAGAAGAAGAAGAAGAAGACGAGAAAGATGAAGAGGAAAGCATGGAAACTAGCGATAACGGTAAGTCTAGAGAATTAAGGTGGAAGTGAAGTTACTGAAGTATTGGCATGGTGCTTCACTTGCTCAAGGACACCTGTGTTTTGGTTATCTCCTGATCAACATGGCCAAGCATTACTCCTGGAGAGCACAATATACGGTACTCTAAGTTGCAAGAATTGTCTCACTCTCAAGATTAGAAGTAATTTCTTCAAATCAAAATTTAATCTCACTCCGAATAAAAATGATAAATCCTTCAAAAGGACCTTCATTGTGCTGTTTTAGTTAAAAAAGTCTCACCCTTTGAACATCTCTGAGGTTGGCGTCCCTTCAAGTTTGACTCCTCTGTGAGCGTAGATCCCAGAATATAGAATGATGTGTACTTGCATAGTTTAAGAGTGCATAATGTAAGTTGTGTGAATTTATTTTGACTATTTTATTTGCAATATTTGCTTCTTTTTTGCAATGCAGATGTTCCACAGGAGGGAGTCCCAGATCAGGAGAAGCAAAAATCAATGTCGATATTGGCGGGAATTGTTGGGACCACTCAGCTGGGCAAGAAAGACAGACGTCCCATATACAGAGATCTCACAAAACTCCAGTACGACCCAACAAGGGAAGGCCATGAAGAATTGGAAGTGAATACTGAGCCCAAACCTAAGAAAAAGTAAGCATTTTCTAATTTCGTGAAATTTGGATCCGTCTTTATTACATGCCTGTCTGTGTATTGAATTACCTCATATGAAGAAATATATGTATATAAAGTATATGGAAATAATACAATGCTCAGAAAGTTTGTCATACTGTTTAACAACGAATCTGCATCAGTGCATCATACAACTTTAAACGGCACTCATTTGTTGTGTGTGGTGCTATTTTCATACTGTTAACAACAAAGCATATAATAAGTCGAGGTCTATGTGATCATATGGTTGCCCCTTACATGCCTAATTTGCCTATCACCTGCAAGAAAGCATTTATGCAAAGTAGCCAAAAATGTGTAACTTCCTTTGAAATTCCTAAAAAATAAAGTGATAACATGTTTGCAGGAAAGAAAAGAAGGTTGAAGTAAAGGAACCGGAAAAAAAAGAACCAGTACAGGAATTGCCAGAAGTTTCCAAAGACAAATACTTCAGCGTGACTACATCTTTGAAAGACGTTTTCACAAAAGACACTGGATTTTCCTTCAATTTTGCTGTCGAGGATGAAGACAGTGCTAAAGTGACCAAGCAGGCTGCTAATGGTATGTAAGATTTAAATGTTAAGATGATTTTATTTTTTTTTTTTCTGAATTGTTTTATCATCTATAATGCATGCTCTTCTTTATGGCGATCTGAGATATGTGTAGGTACGACTGTCAGAATCATGTCCAAAATAATTTCTATGGAAACAGGTTTTACCCTTGTCAGCAGTTGGTTGCTCTGTAACCTCTTCCAGTTGCTTGTGTTTATGGATTCGTCTGCCTTGTGGTGTTAAGAGTAGATTAATTGACCATTACCGGACTGAAGCGACATTTATGAGCATCCCCAGCTTACTGCCTGGTAGCCCATTTATGTCCCTAAAAGACGCTGATGATGTCACAAAGACAGATTCTGGTAAATTGTTTTCTTAGAACTGCCCAGTCTGGTATTAAACACTATCCTCCTTCTGTTAGATCCATTGTCTGACTAGTGTCTGACTGAGAGAGGTTGAGGAGAGTTTAGCTCGATAGGTATTGCTCTAGGCTTCCAATAGTAAGGTCCTGGGTGCGATTCCAGGTGTTGCTGGGTCATCTGGTTCTTGTAATAATATGTTGGAAAGCAGTTACAATCATCCTTCACCTTGCAGTTGTGTCCTGCTCGTGTCATAATAGCTTGACACTACCACAGTCCATAAATGCAGGGACTAAAGCCCCAACATTCATTCATCCATCTGAGAGAAGTCAGGACCAAAGGGACAGTATTGGATGGCATTGTTTGTTCATGATTGTAATGATGTTCCATGAGTCCCAAATCAGTTGAAATAACCAGCCACAATAACAATTTCAATTGCCGTTTCATGCCTCATTTCAGCAACTGCAACATCTGAGAAGATTGATCCAAAAGACAGTTCCATGTCACCATGGTTACAGAAACAGTTCAATTATGACAGTAGTGATGAAGAAGAGGACGGTGCTAAAGTTGCAAAAGAAACAGAGAGGTTGGTTCACATGATATGATACTTTTTCACCACATGATGACTTGAGGCTTTTGAGATTATGAGCAAATATTTATCCTTCTGTCAAATAATTGAATTATTAGTACACAGGACCGACGATAAAGGCTAACATTAGAAATTTAGAATGTACTTCTTAAAACTGACTTTACATTTCAGTGCAACAGCAGAAAAACAAAAAAGTGAAAAGAAGACTTCTAAATCGGGATGGGCAAGGTCTAGCGAAACTTTTTTCTTCACAGAATCTGATGCCAGGATTAAAGGTGAGAGAAACATATTTCTGAGCAATCGTATCTGTTACTCCTTCATAAGTTCTTATGGGTACCTTCCTTAACTGAATGTTTATTGTCCTGGTGGTGGTGAATCATGTTCCCATAGTAAACTGTATATAATACAGTATGTCAATTAGGTTGCAGTGTATGCACGTATGTCCAAATAGCTTATGAATGACAGTCAGATTTTGTTCGGAAATGTTCGATTGGTTTTCCGTTGTGTCTCAAGAGTCCTACCAAAAAGGGATGTGCTCTCTTTGCCTATCTGATGTTGTCTATCAGTCTAATCAACTTAATAAGAGTGAAACTGTGGAGGCATCCTCAAATTCTCATGCGGATCAATCAACTGTTAGGCCTACATGTCATTGCCATCTCTCACATTAACTTGATTAATGCTAACATACATATGCTGATTCCTTGTTTAAAAATTATAATTGTTAATGCGAATGGAGGGTTGATTTTCAATAAATTTCTTAAATTGCTTTTTTCAGAGAGCCTGGATTTCTTCTGCAATGAGGAAGACATTCAGAAAATCAGAGAGGAGTGGACGGAACAGAGGCCTGCTCTAGTTGAGGTATGTTTGTGCTTTTCTTTCCAAATTAGGTCAGGCATAATTAATCCTCAGCTTTTTGGATCTTCTTGAGGGTAAGGTTGGGAGGGAGGGCCAAAAAGTAAGCTGTAATCACAGGCACTCTCCTTGACTGACTGTACAGTATGTAAGAAATAACACGATGATATTTATACTGAGTATCAATTGACTAATACAGGAGTCTGCCTGTGCTGTAATCTCAATTTTTTATTAGTCAGGTAAGTTGAAATTTTGGGTAAGCTCAATCGGCAAAAAACCTGTTGGGTCGGTTGATCAAGGAAGTTAAGAATTAATTTTGTCTAGCCTTATATTCTGAAAATACTCAAACAAATGATAGTACAAAGAGTGTTTAAAAATACTTTGCTGTACTGTACATGTTCATGAAGTCCTTTTATTCTGTCGGGGCTAATATGATAATCACTGCTATTCATTCACTTAGCTTTAATGTAGTATCAGTGTCTGTGCCAGGCAAGTAAAAGGTCCCACAGATGGGGTTAATGTTATCATCGTTGTGGAGTGATGTGGACTCCTCTCTTGCTCATCTCGTCAGATTCAAATTATCCTAAAAAGTACATGTAGTTTGAATACAAATAACCTTCTTTTCTAGTCCGTAAGTTTTCAAATAACCGGTTCGTTTCCTGTCTGAGTCATCTTTTTATTCAATTTTACATGTCATAATCTGTCATGGACAATTTGATATTGTATTATCAAACAATTAAGTTGCAATTAGTGGCTGAGAAACTTGCAAGTTCAAACAAGTTAAGATCTGAAACTCAGGCTTCTCAATCGTTTTGAGACCCACCTAAGAAATTGCTCTGATCTGGTATTATAGCCCAAGTATTATTGGCCCTGTTAACGCTTGAAGGGTCTGTGATCTAGTAGTTGTAGATTGACACAATTTGATAAAGCATTATATAGGTCTAGTGTGTTTCCTAAAATGTATGGCAAAAAGAGTCTTTACTAAAGAAATTTAATGATATTGCCAAGACTGTTATTCAGGCCACTTCTATTTATCATTATGGGTTCGACCTTGTATTTCTTTAACATGGATCACCTTTGACAGGTAATGTCAAGCTGCATTCATGCTGTCATGTGTTCATTATATTATTGATTGGTTGATTTTATGAAGTGACAATTACTTGTGCAGTTCAAAACCCATTCAAGCTGTAGCCAGGCCTCCATCTGGCTCACAAGTGTCAGTCAGCGACAAAGAAATAGGAAAGTAAAGCGTGTTTTGTATGGCGGGTTCTAAAATGGGTATTGTTGAAGTTTATTGAATTGGTAAAACTTGTGTAAAGGAATGATTACATAAAATCGCATTAATTTCAAAATATTTGCAACTGGTAAATCAATGTAAATGTACATCATTTATTATAAGTCCCAGCACTGGGTGGCTCCATGCTTCAGTTCAACTCTAAAGCATACAGTAATGCATTTGTATCTGATTTTGTATTTTCAATCTAAAGTAAATGGTTGCAGGGGACCACCTTAAAAATATACGCAATCGACAT
The DNA here is from genome assembly GCA_026936325.1 of Platynereis dumerilii. NCBI lineage: Eukaryota > Metazoa > Annelida > Polychaeta > Phyllodocida > Nereididae > Platynereis > Platynereis dumerilii. Next base: position 26,276,572 of record JAPTHN010000011.1, read on the forward strand.
GGCTCTTCTACAAAAAATACATGGTTAAATAGAGGTTTTATTCCATCTCTGGTTACATTTCTTCCCTGATATTGAGCTTTTTCCCTGGGTAATACAAACAGAAGAGTATAAATACAAGGGAAAATACAGACTCAATGAGCTAGAGAGGGAAATACGAGAAATTAATGAGATTAAGATGGAAAATACAAGATTCCACCAATCATGATGATTGATATGAATTGAATTCACAACAAAAAGTTACATTTTGGGTGAAGTTTTTCTGTCTTCTTCCGAAAGAAAAAATACATGTTATATCTCATTTTTTGGACTGCCAGTGCTAACCTTGCAGACAATCTCCTTAATCCGTAACATATAAGACACTACAGTGCCGTTACATGTCAGAATGAGTGTGTATAATATGCACGCCAGTATTGTAGATGGTTGTAATCTTCATTAAAGCGACAAAAAAAAAACTGGTATATATTTACCTAGCTCCAATATATTGATGCTTATTTACAATAATAAACAGTCGTGAAAATTACAAATTTGCAGTTCCAGTTAAATTGCTTATTTGGGATGGATAAATGCTGCCATTTGAGAAACCGGTGTGACTTATTTAAACTGTTTAAAGAGTATTGGTGCAATGTTTTGTAAAAGTTTGTAGAAGTATTTGTCCATAGATTTGTCCTCAATTACTTCTCTCCCGGTTTTACTGTACTTTTCTGCATATTTGCATGGATTGCGATAGTGGTGCATGCGACCTGTGGCGCCACCAATCATCAAGTTCAACTTGTAACCCTTTAAAGCGGCATTTGGCATGTGGACATACATGTCTGTGATTAGCTGTGGCTTGACGATGGACTTGAAATACGCCCCGTACTTATCTGATTTTCTGAGAGTCTTTAGCCGCGAGTAGTGTCTTGATTTTAGACTCACCGTCATGTTGCCTAAAACGTCAGTTTTCTCTTTTCGTCCGTAATCGAAGCAAGCCTCCTTGAAGCCATAAGACGCTGCACGTTTTGCAGATCTTCTCGACTCAATCTTTGCTATCATGTCTCTCCATTGCAAAGTTTTGCCATTTGGAATGATAAATTCATCGACATCTATAAACGCAACATGCGAGAACTCATCCATGTGGTGGTAAAGGCAGTCCATATGAGCCAAATATTGAGCATGAAATTGCACACATCGCACTGTGGATGATGTATTCTTTGTTAATTCAATTTCTTCATTCGATATTCCACTTTTGTAGATGGAGTCGGACAGTGATTTTACAGGCAGGGGCCACGGTTCTATGACAAGTATACCAGCCGCCTCGTATGAATTTAACAGTGCCTTGAATTTGGAGGAACACACAGCTGTGTCATATATGATAATCTTATCTACTCCCAGAAGTTTGTTGATTTCAATCCATTCAATCATATCCACAATATTTTTGTTTGTTTTTAATTCCAAAGTTCGTACACAGATTCCGTACTTCTGTAATTTTGGTGGCATATATTTGGGAATTTTTACTGACATCCAGGAGTTGGTCACATTGTACTTGGACGATGATATTGAAATAAATGACGGTTGTGAAGATCTCCGATAGGGGCAAGTGATTGTTGCTGCTAGAAATCCACAATATGGGGGAACAAAACTTTTTTGTAGTCGGATAGCAGCATGAACAGTGACATAATTATCTTTACCCTGTTCCTTGATATGACAGAATGTAGCAGGTGGATTTGGTGTCGTTATAGCCCATATTCTTATGACTTTCTTGTTTGTATTCCTTGGGTCAAAAGTTGCTCGTTTGACGTACATTTCTGCATTGATAATCTTCTCAAACTTGGCGTCTTTTCTTCCTTTATGATAGACTCCTCCTGCTCTGGAGACATGCAGTAGTTTTCTGTAGTTTGTTTCATTTTTGTGTACCATTTCTTGTCGTAGTTTACTTTCCTTAATCTGGCGATTTATGACCTTCCTTTGGTTGATGTTCTGTTGTGTTTCATTGTGGTCCACTGCTCTTTGCAAGTTTGTTGTGAGTTTGTCCTTGTTTGTGATTGGAGGTTTACTTTCATGAGACAGCTTGTCTTCTATTACATGTAGTTTAGTTTGTGGAGTCGTCGATTCTGATTGTGAGACTGAACCGCTGTCTTCACTGACCCCTGGAGAGAGAAAGAACTTCTCTTGGGCCGACTGAGTTGTAGGAGATTTGGCATTGTCCATCTTCTGTGGGCCACTGTCCTTCGATTCCATTCCCATTGCAGTTGCCGTAGTTCGTGATCCTGCTTTGCTCACACTTATTGGCGGCCCTCTTCTATAGTGCACATGTAAGCCCATAGGTATGGTAATTGAACAGTAGATGGCCAGAGCCAATAGAGCCATGACTGACTTTTTGTAGCATAGTTCAAGCCATCTCTGAAGAACAAAGAAAAGTTAATAATAAAATGATGCAATAATACCACACTGACTTCAATTTAGAATTGTGTCTCTCATGAGTTTATGTCATATATAACAGCTCTGTAAGAATCCTATCAGAATGATAGGTTTTTAAGAAGTTTTGTGTGTGTTGTTCAGGGAAGCGCCAACTCCACAATAGAACCATTTACTAATATGCAGTGAAATTACCTATCCAATCTAATGAAGGTTAACTGATGAGGCTATATATAGAGTATACAGAGATAACAATATCGTAGTGAATATACATCCAAATAAATTTTTGTTACCTTTCGAAAAATCCAATGCATATTTGACCAGCAGGATGCTCAAATGCTGAATGGGTTCCCTATCATTTCAACATATTGAAAAATTACTTGTTGAATGAAGAGGTAAAGGTGTCTTAACACTTGTCCTAATAGTAGGTGGCAAGCTGTTGCAAGGGTTTTGTCCCTATCTTTGTATTTAACAAGAAAATGTTTTCAAAAAAATAATAAGCTGGCTGTAGCTAAATAAACCTATATTTCTTAAAGAAAAGTTACATCTGATTTCTCATTTTTGGACTCGTATAGACCCCTGCCAGTGCCATCCTTGCAGAAAGTCTCCTTAATTCATCTCTCTATCTATATATTTCTATCAGTATATTTTAGTCAGCAGAGCTCAAACTTCATCCACAGCGAGCCCGAACATCTGCTTGTTCGTCTCATCTTCAGCTTCGTAACGGTGCCTATCGTTATGCTGGGGCATTTTTTTTAACCCCAAATTTGGTTCGGGCTCGCTGTGCATCCATTATGGACGCCCTCACTGCAAGTCTCCTATTCATGTTTCACATCTCTTTAGCACTTTTTCGCAAATAGCAAGAACATGACCTACATTTACACCATCTTCTTATTCCCCGATTTCTTCTGCTGAGCCCCTTTTCTTCTCTAATTCTTCCCCAACCTATTGTGAACTGCTCAGCATTCCCACTAGGGGGCGACACATGTAAGCCATATATAGGAGCTGACAACTAAGCCATTACAATATCACTTTTCCCTTCTTGCATCCTCTGTGAGAATATACAGGGCTACCGTAAGTATAGTGCCCTGTACATCTTGTAATAGTGAGCGATATGCCCTCAGCAATACATCTGCCATTGCAGTGGGTCTTTTCTGCTGCCCAGAAATCTGATGACTTACATCTTTTTCCTTTATTAGACCCTCACTAGGTATTTTCTGGTAACTTATAAGACACTACAGTGCAGTTAGACATCAGCATCAGTCATGATCAGTAACCCTTTAAAGCGGCATGCCGCATTCGGCTTGTGGACATACATGTCAGTGATGAGATGTGGCTTCACGATGCACTTGAAATACCACCCACACATATCTTTGTCTCTGAGAGTCTTTAGGGCTGGCTGAGTATTAGGAGATTTGGCATTGTCCATCTTGTGTGCCACTATCCTTTGATTCCAATCCTATTGCGCCATAGTTCTTGATACTACTTTACTCACATTTACTAGTGCCCATGCAAGTCCATAGGTATGGTAATTATAAGTGCACAGTAGACAGCCAGAGCCAGCAGAACCATGACTGACTTCTTGTAGCTGAACTCAAGCCATGTCTGAAGTTCAAAAAAAAAATTGCTAAATTAATGAAATAATACAATATGATTTATCACACAGGCCCAATGTTATTTAATAGGGAAGGGTGGTTCACTTACTTATCAAAGACTTTGACTCATACCTAACTCCGACTATAGCAGAGAAAATTGGCTGCCATTGTTATCCCACATGCCTCACATATCGGCCTTTATGACCCAATATGTTTTCCTCTCATCAGATGAGAATTTATGCTTCCACAAGCATTTTTGCTGATTATGTTTAACATTGATGCAATGGCACCATTTCATCATTTCACTTACTTACAGGTGGCACTGTATCCACTCTCCGAGTCTTCTCTTTTATTAGCGATGGCGTGAAGCTGTTCATTGCTGCAGAATCAAGTCTCCTGGAGACAACCAATCTGTTTATCTGTCTCATAGGTTTTACTGGAATCCTGGTACTGCAAAACATATATTGTTACCCAAAGATCATCATTCTGGGCCTATTTGCACCAAAGATATGGACAAAAAGGGATTTGTGGGGGCCATCTCGGAAATATCCAAGATGGCCGCCATAACGTTTTCGAAAAAAATGGCAACAATGGTTTTCAGAATCCTCTGTTCATAAGCTTTCCAAAAATTCATAGATAAAAAGTCCCCTCAAATAGCCAACGAAAAGACACCAGGAACCTGAATAAAAAATTACTTTGAAGTGTGATAAAGTGGAATGATTGCGTTAAAGTGTCCTTCTCATGTTCTGGCCAGAGGGGGCAGGCCACGATAAAGATGCTCTTTTAAAGTTCTTACTCTCATGTACTGCTGGCTGGTCTGGTGATTTCAGCCGAGTTTAGTTGAGCTCGGACCCGACTGGCTAAAATTGACATTGATACCATTTTGCCAGTCTTGGGAGTATTTGTCTACCTTTACGCAGAAGGTCATCGTATGACATGTTAGTCTGGTTACAGAACTGACAGGACATTTGAAACTATTTATCTCAATCTTAGTACATCCAACTTCAGTTAGAGGGAGGCAGAGAAATAGAAGATTCCACAACAATTCACACATTGCCCCATTTATGGGATCTTTATTCATAACAGCAGGCTGCGCTGAGAGCTTTAACCTCTCGCCCACCTGCCGACAATTAACAACTTGTAAAAATATGAAATGAAATACATCTTGTCTATATTTCTTTTACAGGCTTACCGGGACAAAAGGAAACGTGCCATTCGCAAAACGAGGCAAGGAAAAAGGCCAACTCCATGGCAGAACAACAAGACTTCAAGAAGAAATTTCCATCCTGCTAAAAGAGCGAGAAAAATATGACATTCTTAGTCCTAAATTAACTAAATAGGTTTTATCAATTTAATTGCTTCAGTTGTGGGGGGAATGTTTATTGTTGAATAAATGTTTATGGTTACAATGATTTTGTACATATATAAAACCTGACTATTTGTTATTTTGTTGGTTATCAGATAATAATAATGTAAGTGAATTTCATAGAAGAGGTCTGTGATCAATTATGTCTCGATATAGTTTCCGAACTGACTTCGTTAGAACTTGGTTGTTGGCACTTTTTCTTTCAAAAACTATTGCTTTAATTTTGCTTGCTGGTGGCTCAGTGGTTAGATGCCAGTACCAGCTCGGATCCTGAATCTGAAGGAGGCTGTTGGCCCTGTTAATTTGTTAAGGGGAGGTATGGGTGAGAAGGGCACTTTTCTGCAATTTTAAGTTTAATGAACAAAGTTTGGTATAAAAAGTTAGGTTTTAGTTAAATTAGATGATTTCAGGTCATTTTGCATTGTTATGATGAATGGTTGCCATGGCAACCAGTTTAAAAGGAAAAAAAAGGCTGATTTTTAGTGAAATTTCTGAAGTAACGGACATGATAGAAAAATTTTGAAAAAATTTACAAATGAAGACAGGCAAGACGCAGAAAATTACAGGGCGGATTTTTGATATTTCTTTTCATAGTGTCAGAAATTAGGGTAAAGTAGTCAAAAGTCATTTTTATTGAAAAATTTCTCGTTTCTATCGCTACGATGTCATATAATTTTGCAACGAAAAAAAATTTTAAAAATCTGGTCTGTAATTTTCAAGACAATTTTTCGAGGATTCCGATGATGTATCCTACAGGTTCCTACGACAAACAGTTGTCAAGATTTTTCACATCCCGTAGAGGGTAAAAGTTGATTTTCACATGTTGCAGAAAATGGCAAAAACGTGACGTTAATGTAATTTCAGGCAATTGACCACTAGATAAAATATTTGTGGCTATTTCTCCAAATCTAATGAAGCTACAGGTACAAAATTTTGCAACAATTTAGTTATCATTGTTATGTTTCACCACAGTAAATTCCATGTTGCCATGGTAACTACTTTTTTGTGTGGACATCTTTGAAGTTACACAACGCCACTATTTACTCACTAAAATTTGGCGATGATTTGATATTTGACATGGCTTTAAGTGATGATAGAGACATATTTTAATATAATTGAAGCTTGGACTGGCTGCCTGAGTTGGTGTTGGTCAAAGATGTGCCATAAACTGAATATGTGAAGCCAACATATTTTTGGGGAATTTCTCACCCATACCTCCCCTTAAACCCCAGAGAAAGACACCGAGGCTTGAACCCGGGGGACTTCTGACTATGTTTGTCTACACCTATGCTCAGCTGAAAAGGGCTCTTCAACTGGTCATCTTACCTACCTACTTAAAAGGGTCCTAAAATGAGGTCATAAATTTCCTAGACCTGGTCGAATATTTCGCAATAAAATCCCTTTCAGAAGGCCAAATATGGCAATAAAAAATATTAATTTGTAGAAATTACAGCCAGAAGAATCTTTGCTGAAGTGAGAAAATATTAATTATTGAAATAATTACTTTTAAGTGATCTTCAATCGAGTTATTTGGTCTTCGAGGGTGAATTTTCCAAGTTAAGGGTTCTCTTTTTGAGTTCACGGCACTCCGTTACTGGGTCTTAGTAGGCCTATGCGACGCTCAGCTGAGCACCCCCGTAATTTTTTGCGATGAGACCAAGGGGCTTGAAAAGCCTCATCTGTGCAACAATTGAGCACAGTGGTAGCACTGTGGGCTTCCATTTGCTTGCCAGGGTCCGAGGTAGATCTACTAGGTAGTCCTGGACCACCCTCTAGGGCCAAGGCTCTGGGCTGGAAATTGGGGAGGTCAGGTTGATAATGGCATTAGATCAATTCTCGTTCAGAAACATGTGGACCCACCCAGTCAGTTGCCTTGAGTATTGGATCCTAAAATGAAGAATTAACTGCTCCCTAGATCTCTGAGACCCGTCCTTTCAGTGTAAATAAAATCATTATGAAGATCCAGCTGCTCCCGGAGGCCTGACCGCTGTAAACGACCCAACGGGCTTGCGTCTAGGCCGTTGGGTCGCCCTCACAGGCGCGTGTGTTTCCCTTCTCCGAGGAAAATTTCTGTGGGTCGATGAAAAAACATCATTTATGCTTGTTAAAATCATTTACACATCACAGTGATTTGAAGTAGTGTTTAATAGATCGTCTGTTAACTTGTGTAGAGCTCCAGGTGGCTGTCAGTGTGTCTAAGAGCATTTTTCACCATATTTTTTGCATCTGATGAAATATCGCCCACTATGTTGTGAAATATCATTTTGACTGTTGAACTTCCAGTACCTTCTGCCTCAGTCACTGCCTGGTGCCTGTGCAATACATTCTGTTGAAAGGACACGTAACTGATATACTAAGTTAATTTATCAGCTTGTGCATAAGATAAAACTGCAACACACAGGCCAACAAACACTTAGACCTTGGCTGGAGTCACCAGTTGGACTACCATACAAATTGCAATACTTGCGTAGATTAATATTGAAATCTTCTGGGTGAAAAATCAAGTCTGCAAAGATGCCAGAGTCAGGTAGCAGCTTCGAATCCCTTGAAGTTCTTGCAGATATTGTCGAGGAGGTATGTACCATAATCATGTCTAGCAATTGTTATACGAGACAAGATAAATAAAGAATGGACTAACTTTTTTCGAGAAACTTTGCTAAAACCTGTTTATTGAGTACAAGTAGGCTCCTATAAATTTAAAACTTGTGTGTATTTTGCTAAATCACAACTTTAGTGAAAGAACTCCCTTATGACTCTTGATTGAGTATAATTGGTACTAACATCACGGCATAATTAGAGCATCCAGCCGTATTGATCAGTTAATTATATTTATTGATGGTTCTGTTCTTTGATGATATTTTCCGTTTCACAGGTAATAGTAGAAGAACCTACTTACACAGATGCCATATTATCCGCTGAAGATGTTAAAGAACTTTGTTCAACGAAATGCAACGAGACTAAACCTCGAACGAGCATTTTTGGATATCCTACACGGCCTCTCTACAGAGAATTAGCGGCCATGTGCTACCTCTGGATTAATCAGAAGTGAGTTTGCCCAGATTTTTACAGTTTTGCCTTGCAAGTTACATGTATGTCCGATTGCCAGTCAACTAGGCGACAGACTGACATACCAGTACCAACTAGACTACGCTTTTTGGACAACTAGGTGACAGCAGATACCCCCTAGATACCATCCAGGTGACACGTATTTTATTTGGGATAGCATTGCCTCTTAATAGCCCACACCGGTGCTGATGGGGCGTCAGTGGCGTAGCTAGGATTTTTCTCTGGGGGGGCAAATGACCCTGGATTTCCCCAAAATGTTATCGACAACTTGGGGTACATTCGACGCGGTTCTAAACTTTTCAAAAACTTTACTGAAATCTCAAATAAAGCATAAAAACATTGAAAAGACTTTGAATATGATGGTGCTAGTTATAGCAATTTGTAAAATAATAGAAAAAGTTGATAGCATATAGAGTAGGACATAATTTTATGTGATAAATAGATTGCATCTTTTAGAAACTTGGTAACATTAAAAACACAAAAGTTTTTAAACAGCTTAATAACTAACTTGTTATTTACACTGACATTAATTTACATCAATCAATGCAGATTGACCCAACAAAAAATCATGAAGTCTGTCACATGTTTCATGTCTAAATTTAGTTCAGTGGTTTATCATGTTTATACACAAGCTTGGTTAGGTAAGTTTAATACTTAAAGATAAACCATAAACCTCAGCACTTAAAGGTCATTACACTTTGAAATGATGTGCGTTTTTAATGTTGCTGCACTCAAATCAAAACTTCTTTATAAAAAGGAGCAAATTTTATAAACTGGAGCTTGATCTGTCATGACAAAGAATCCTATGTGTCATTAATCATGCATCAAACATGGAATCTGTAGACCTATATATTCAGATAAAAAACCAAGGCAGGCAGAGATATCCTTGAAAAAGCCATTGGCCTTTTAAGAAGAAAGCATGAGCAATAAGCAGGGAAAAAAATTCAAAGTTCAATTAATTGACAAGTTGTCATAATTCGAAGTATCAAATATTTTCCGCAAGATTTCAACAGGATTTCCCAAAAACGTCTTTTGCCCTTTCTGTTCTTGTTTCCTCTCTGTTTTCCCCTTTTTCCCCTTCGTTTTCCCAAATTTCACATTTTTTTCTCAATTTCCCCATTTTGGTCCATTTCCCCATTTTTTTGTCCATTTCCCCATTTTTCCCCAAAAAGTTGTCTGGGGGGGCAACTTGCCCCCGCTGCCCCCCCACTAGCTACGCCACTGTGGGGCGTAAAACATAAACTCACTCACTATTGGGGATAGCAATCAGGTGACAGATCACCTTCAATGGTGGTCAAGTAGGAAATGTATTGTCACCTAGTTGGCTGTGTATTGTGGACTTGTGTCACCTAGTTGAAAGAGCTGTATAAATTTGTGTCACCTAGTTGGAACTGCTTGTCACCAAGTTTGCACAGGTATGAGATTTCCAAATTTCTTTTCTCCTAGTTGGTACTACTGACAGGTGTTGCCTAGTTTGTTTGTCACCTAGTTGACCGTACACCGTATTTCCAGTTGAATGTGTATTTTATCACCGAATTAATCGTGATAGTCTAGTTTTACTTGTTCATAATATATTTAAAGGTACCATTCTCGATTCTCTGAATGAGCCTGCTAACTTCTGGACAGGAAATTGGTTGCTTTTGAACTCGGCCAATCACTAGAGAAATCCTTACAAAATTGTCCTTTGAAGATCTTCTCTGTTTGGCTGATTCAAAATATGACATATTTTCTGTCCAGATGAAGTTAGTAGGCTCATTGAGAGTATCATGCCTTTGAATATATTCTACTGACAAGTGAAGCTAAGACTATTAGGCATGGGCCTGTGATTTTATCTTCTTGTTGAATCTTTGTTTTTTAGGAAATGTCCTATTCTTGATTTGCCGAAATACGACTTGTTGGATGAACAAGGTTACCAAGAAACAAGGTACGCATATATATTTGATTTATTAATTTATTAACTTTTCATCAAACTGTTACCAAATTTGTATTCTATTTGGATTTGGAACTTTATTGTTTTCTCCATTTAAAAGTGACTGAATCAATATTGTATTTGCTTTAATTTCAGAGCCGCAACACTAGCAAGTATTAAACCGTTACTGGAGGGCCTTGTTGCCTTGTGGTCAGACTGGACGATTGAAGAAAGGAAATACAGAATCAGACAGATATTCTTGGTAAGTCAGATAAATATCTTCCTTTCCGTTTTCTGTGATACAGAATGATGTATAAAACTTAGTTCTGTGATTTATGTATTTTGCAGCTCCTTGAAAAATAATGGAATTCAGAACTAATTGTTTTGCCGTCATTGTGTAATATTTTTGCAATTTGTTTAATTTTACAGCTACTAGGAAGGAGAGGTCTGTTGGATATGCTTGGCATTAGGAAAACAGTCGGCACGAATGATACCTGGCCGCCCCCTCGGCAGGTTCTGGAGGAAACGTTCTTGGAGTTGCAGAAGTGGGTCTTTTTAATGCTTAAAAATCATGATATCATTAATGTCTCTTTCAATTGGCTAGATAGAGTTCCTCCGTGGCCTAATGGTTAAGAGTGCTTGTTTGCACAACCACTGGCTCTGAGGGTGTGGGTTCGACTCCCACCCCGGAACTCAATTTAGTCCGAGCCCATGGGACATTAAATGGAGGCGGGTTGTATCCAGTGTTCTATGCTGGGGCAACTGAAAGACCCTGGGCATCCCTGATTAATAGGGTATGTACCAGACTCACAGTCTTCTCATCACATCATCATACGGCGATCGCCTGCCTCGATATAGCCCACTAAGGTGCTGCAGAGGCGTAAAACACAAACAAACAAACAAATTCAATTGGCTAGACATTTTTCCTTATCACATGTCCAAGCAATGCATAATATATATCATCTTTCTCTTGGAATTATCCATAGAATCTAAAATTTAATTGAAGTAATCTTTTCAGTTAGTTAAAGCATGCTTTGTTGACCTTTCAGTGATAAGTCAGAACTGACGGTTGGAGCCAGAGCTTTAGCGAAACATTACCATAGAGATTCATCGTCTTCTTGGTGGGGATCCTCTACTGGAAGTGAGTGTACACTGTGTGTGTGTAAATAACTGAAATATATTTCTGTAGGCTCTGATATTCATACAAATGTAATGGAGCTTGTAGCTTGCTACGCTGCTAAGTGGCATATACGGCTCAAGTCAAAAGCTCTGATTCCATCTGAACTGGAATGTTTGAGGAACTCGTATCTCCAGGGCATTTGATTGGATGACAACAGTCAAACAGACCTTATGATTGCCTTGAAATTACCTCCGTCATACTGATGCATCTGGCTATGTATACAGACCTGGCTCTCTCAGCCAATGGCAGTCATTTGTTTTTGCTTATATATCTGTGTGTAGAAAAGTCAATGCTTTTGACTTCTGCTGTAACTCAATTGTATTGTATCCAAAGATATTTACTCTGTGAGATTTAAATTCTGTTGTAAAAATAATATGCTGGTTTTACGTCATTCTGGATAGATTTCTGTACTTATAAATTGACTTTTTTTCTTTCAAGCTGAGAAAGCGAAGAATGAACACGCCCTTGGATGTATGCGCAAGATTCTGGACACTGCCACCTGGATCAACATTCACACTATTGTGGTATGAATTGTTTATTGGGAACCATATAAAATCTCACTAGGATATATCTATACTCTTTTTAAGTAATGGTGGAAGATTACCGCTATCCAATAATGATAAATCTACTTTAGTAGCACTTGCTCATTTTCCAAATATTTGTCATTATCCATTGGGAGCGATTATTCTTCTTCTTGGATTTATGTCCATTGTTAAACCCAAGTAAAATCCGACTTCTGTTTGGGATAAATTGAGTTGATGAGTTTGTCATGGTGAATATATTCTAAACTTTGTAGGAGTCTTAGTGTGCAGTTTGTAAAATCATAGCAGGAGACAATTTTTTTGACACTAGGGACACTGCAGTCAATCATGACGTCATCTCTCATGACGTCATAGCATTGCAGTGGTTTGCTACATTGTAGTGTCACCAAATCTTGCCAGACGTTAACAAAACAACAAAATAACAGTAACGTTATTTCAATAGGAGCAAAATAAATTGTATCAAATCATTCTGTAAATGTACCACGATTATTCCAAAACTGCCACCATTGAGGTGAGTGTTTGAATTTTTCCTGTACAAGGCCAGTAGGCTGAGCTAACTGACCAAACGTTTGTCCTCTGCTTTACATGACAGAGAGTAATTCTGATTACTCATCTGGTACTATTTTGTCTGTTAAAGACTTTTAAGCTACAACAGCTTGCTTTTGCTTGTAAATGCACTAAATTGTGAGGATGTTCTTGATGATAGCTAATGAGTTTTGCATGACAGTACAGAAGGATCATTTAAATTTTGTGTGTTGGTAATTTCAGGGAGATGTAACTCTGATTGAAGCCAGGCAAGAAAATGGTAAGTTGAACGTCTGAAAATGCCTTATTTCATTTTGTATGATAATTTCATCATTCTTGAATTAAGGTAGGCATAATTGATCTTTGGATACTTGGATATTCTTTAGACACTTTTTCTATGGTCGGTTGGTATGATGAAAAAAATAGCTGTAATCTCAATATTTTATGATGTCATTTTGATAAAAATTATTGATAAGCTCGATTTTTACCCGTAGGCAGGAAATTTGTTGAGAAACTAAAATCAAATAGGTCTGGCCTAATGCTGACATGTCATGAAAACCTAAAATTGGTCATGGATGAAGATTTTGTGGTCCTTATAATTGGCTCAGGAGAAATAGATCTATTAATTCTCATTGGTTTAATAAAGGATTTTTCTTCCTCTCTCAGGTTATGGAGTGCGATGGACCCTGGATGGAAAGTCATTCCGCGGATTTCTGGAGCCTCAAATGGTCGGAGGTCACGAGGTGGGCTGGAAACACTAACCTACGATCTAGAGGCTAACCTAGGATTAAGTGCATGGAGTTACTGTTCTTGTTTGTTTCTTGTTGAAATGTTTTGTAGTTCATTCATTGTTATACTTTTAGTTTTACTTTGAACTTTATTCCACATTACACTACACAATTGTATTCGAAGAATCTTTACTGTTTACATGGATTATTATACTATTTACAAACTTTTACATGGACTGTACATGTAATATTTATAATATTTTGTGATACGCCAACTTTTTGAATTATATTCTACACAAGTAATCTTGTCTTATTATTTAAAACATGAATATGTATACCTGGGTATATGTGTGCTTTTACCCTCAGAAATAAGTAAGGGCATTTTCAGAAAGGTTGCGTGAATAACTTGTCTCAAAAAAGTTACAATGATTTGTTTTCAAACATGTCAGACTTGACCCACGTCTTTGCCAGAAGGTGCCAACATGCTTTGTTGCAAATTCTGTTTCTGGCAGTATTACAAGTGTCGCTTGCTTTGTATCACATGACAAACCGGTTCCTGCTGGAGTGAAGCTCTCCAGTTCTGTTTCTGGTTGACGCCCATGCATATTTAAAAGAAACAAGTGACCCTGAGTTACCCGTGTTACACATGGAAATCTTACAAAAGATTGCTTGGAGGTATGACAAATTGACATTGAGATGCTTAGGGACGATGTGTGACGTACATGTGTATAACAGGTTTATTATGTCTGTATGTGTTGGAGAGATGTTATGTATTATAAGACTAAGACTAAGACTAAGACTTCTTTATTGGTCATTCATGTAAAATATAAACAATTATACAGAATGAAATTGTTGCTGCAAATATTTGACATGATGAAAGAAACAAATTAAACAAAGCATTAGTTTGCTTGCACAGCTGACCATGGTTTCATGACATTTAAAATGTTAATTGCTTGAGGAATGAAAGAGTTTCTGAACCGTACGGTTTTGCACAAAGGCACACAAAGTCTGGCTCCATGGGGTAAAAAATACATGAATTTGTTTAATGGATGAGACTCATCCTCATACACTTTCACAGCAATACGCTCACATGTCGACCTGTACACATCAGTTGGATCATATAGAGTGTCATTTTTGGTAATTCTGATGGCCCTTTTTCTTAACTTCATATAATCATTCTGTTGTTTCTTAGTACATGAGTTCCACCAACATACAACTGCATAGCACATGACACTAGCAACAATGGAGTTATAAAACAGGCTTATAATGCTACCATCAATATTAACATTGCGTAAACATCTTACATAATACATTCTCTTATGAAGTCTGGTCATAGCAAATTTACAATGAGAGTCCCATTTAAGGTTATCTTGAATATGTATTCCCAAATATTTATATGAGTTAACCACTTCAACAGCAGAGTTATCAATAGACATAGGAAGTTTGTCACATGCATTTCTTCTAAAGTCAATGATTAGTTCTTTGGTCTTAGATACATTCAAATTTAAGAAGTTATCTCTGCACCAGTTATTGACAAAGTTTACAGTATTAAAATACATAGATTCATCATTGTCTCTGTTAATGAGTCCTACTACTGCAGTATCGTCGGCGTACTTCATTATTCTGCAATTGCTGTTACTTGTCTGCAGACTGTCTGTGTATACAATAAACAGGAACGCTGAAAGCACGCAGCCTTGGGGAGCTCCGGTGTTAATGGTGAGAATGCTGGATGTTTCAAGGGGGGTTTTCACATACTGTGTGCGATTTGTTAAAAAGTTCAGCGTCCACAGCTGTAGTCTGGCTGGTACGGAGAATAGGTATTATGTTGTCATATATAGGCCTATAGATTTATGTGTAACTTCAGCTTGCGTTGTGATTTAATTTAAAATATATTCCATTTCCATATGATCATATCATATGTAGGTCTGCTCTATGCCTACAAATACTGCCAAGCATAACTGTCTGATCAGTAATGTTTCCTTGCCACAAGGGCCCTCCTATTTAATTTAACAATTGATTTTAATTGCCGTCAGTGATAATGCTGGCCAGTACACTGGCAAGAAGCAATTGTAGTCTAGTCAGCATAAAGTTGTCGAGCAGGGTGATTAAAAAATATTTAATTGATGAGTCTACCTATTGACAGTCCTTTGCCATATATTATGACAAATAGGTGCATGGCTGGAAATAATTTAGGCATGTCATTGCCTGGATATTTCTAAATGTCAAAGGAAATTTTAGAAGATGCAACAAAACCTTCTTAATTTTTGTGACACCATCCTCATCTATCTTTGGAGAAAAATTGTTTCTACTTGTTGCAAATTTCAACGTTGTCTTTTTCATTGTCTGGAAATTTACATGTTTTTTCTGGCACTGAATATCGGTGCCTGATAGAGGAACCTTCATTTGTCATTTGGTTTGATTAGTAACATGTGAATTTTTTGTCACTGGGACTTCTTGAAGGCTTTTGTTGTGTGTCATGACTCAACATTGAACTTTAAGTTTTAGGAGAAGTCTACCAGTATGCATCATACATTTAAGTGGGTGTGGATTCGCTGTGGAACTGATTAATGTCACAAAATCTTGCCTTTCAAGTCTGTCAAAAAATGAGGAAATTGCTGTGTTGTTTAACATGACGTAATTACGTAGTCATTGACATATATTTAGCGAGGTTTGTAAAGGAATTAAAACAGACTTAGTTATTGTAATTGTAATAATTTATTCAATTGTAAAAAGACATCAATGCTGTAGACCTGTGGAAATAGAGAGCGAGAACAGTAAAAATTTCAATTGCATCATTCATTCAGTCAGGTGCATTATACTGAGTTTTAATACTTTGTAGTAAACCTGTGCTTGAACTCATTCTTTATCATAGAATTTACACTTACACACCTATTCTACACACAATGTAGTCAATGTACATGCAATTAAAGGATCGAAGGCCATTTTGCCAATTAACTAGGCACCTTGCTAGTATTATCAGGAAAGTCAAGTGTAAGGTAAAAATTACAGGATAAAGTGCATTGGACTATGATAATGTGATGAGATTGCTACTTCAACACACACAAACTTTACAGCAAGTCGTTATTTTAGCAAGCAAATCATACAGCGATATGAATGTTATAAAATGT
This sequence comes from Platynereis dumerilii, assembly GCA_026936325.1. NCBI lineage: Eukaryota > Metazoa > Annelida > Polychaeta > Phyllodocida > Nereididae > Platynereis > Platynereis dumerilii. Next base: position 26,293,005 of record JAPTHN010000011.1, read on the forward strand.
TAAATCTTTAAAATAGACAATTAACCGTTGAGTTTCTGTGATAGATACATTATTTGATTTCTGCATGTTGTGTATACATACTACTGTTGATAAGTTGTATCTTGTGGCTTGCGTAATAAATCTTTCAAATATATAACTTCATTTTGCGTATTACTGTTAGCACGTGAGTGACTAATAAGCGACATTCGAACTTGTTTTTTCATGGCTTTACAATAATAACAATGAGGAAAATTTGTATGCTTTTGAACATGACATTATGATTATTATGATGTAGTTATTAATAGTTATTGCTGTTTTTACTGCCTTTAAACAACCGAGCTCTTATCCTTAGGGATGGTTTGCGTATGAGTGCTTATCTTATTGGGCACAGGTGATGGATTATTCTCCACCCTTATTTCAATGTCCTCGTTTTCGTCTATAGAGGGCGTCTTTTTTGCTCGTAGCGCCACCTCTTCTGGAGCTTTTAAGGAAGACGTTTGGCGAGGTTTATTAGATGCTGGTTCGTTTGTGGTCAAGCAGGATTTCACTCTTGCCAAAGACGCATTTGATGCAAAGACATATTCATACAGAATGGCCCCCAATACTCCTCCTAATATTGGCCCGAACCAGTATACCTGAAAAATAGAAAAACATAAATCATTATTATTTTAGCAAAAGGAAAATATTTTCAACCTGAATAGTTGGCATAACTTAGAACAATGCAAGACAGAGACCCCACTATATGCAAGTACAAATAGTTGTGAGGTATAGTATGACTAATGAAGCTTGGAAATTGACCTTCCTTAGTCAACCCTTGCAATTAAAGTGGAATAAACCTGATCCACTTACAAGATTTTTGTTCAATTTGTAAATAGGTTCTTAAAAAAAAAAAGCCAATCTTATGGAGATCATTGATAAACTAAATTGAGCATCAAGTGACGTTATCATAGTTCATTATTCCAAGAACATTTTGTACTCCCTGCTCAGCACTCTCAAGCTTTCGATATTTAGGAAGGTTTCTGGTCTGTCTGCTTTTGACTAGGGAGAATTTTGACATCAAAAACTTTTTTCCTTCACAAATGCTCAATTGATTCTCTGCCCACTTCAGTGTAACCAATTTCAGATAAGTGTGTTTGAAAGAATACAATGTAATACTGTTTCTCCCTTTGATAAAGTCTTTATCTTGTTTTGGGGGGAGATGGAAGGTTGGTGATTTGCAAATTCCCTCATATCTCACCAGATGGGAGCTTATCTCTCCTAATGATTGGAGCTCCACCTTGTGAAGGCTTGGGAAAACATCAGCCTTGGCCAAAATTATTGGTAGATAGTAGATCAGCCTTGCAAATTGTAATACCTGTTTCTAGCAGTATTTCTCTCATGCCAATATTTGTAATATTCATTAATGTGATTAGGCTATCAAGTGATAATTAAGGCTAAGATATTACAGAGTAATTACGTCATCGATAAATTTCAGAATCGGCAAAAAGTGCGCGTTGTTGATATTGGGTTAATGGGTTATTATGCATGCGGTGAAGGAGGAATTCATTCACATGCATATTTACCTTCTCGTAATTAGATAAGATAAGATATTTATGATTAGGTAAGATATTTAAATGTACACTGATCATGTGATACAAGGCTTATTTTCAAGGGACAGCCAATAATGGTTTACTGAATGTTCATCAGAATGTCATCCCAGACACGTTACTCTTGAAGGTTTGTCTATAAGTTTTTCCTCAGCTGGGAATGGAACCTGGGACCTTTACAGGACCAAGTGAGGGCTCTTAAAACATTCTGCCATCCAGCCACTACTAATGTGTGATAATCAAATTAAAAATTTTGAAAGTGAGGCTGAAGACATAATGTTTTTACCATACCTACCCCACATTTATTTGCAAGGCAATGCATATATATATATATTTTTATGGCAGTGAGGCCTGGCGTTTCTCTGATGCTGCTGTTGCAGAGTTTCAGACGTGTTGGAATCGCTGTGTGAGACGTGTTCTTCACCTGCCATATACAACACACAGACGTTTTCTGCCACAATTGTTGGAAAGACCTACGGCGCTCAGGCAAATTTATGCGAGATTCATCAAGTTAGTCAATGGAGAAAAGCAAGAATGAAAAAGTGTCTTTCCTAGCTCGTATGTGCACAAGAGACAGTAAGAGTGTGATTGGCAGCAACATCAATGTGATTAAGAAAGAGCTTGACTGTGATACGCATAATGTGATTTTGAAAGGCCAGAGACTATTGAAATTAGTTGAATATTGTGACTGTGATTTGATATCTGTGATAAGGGACATGTGTGATGTGAGAAGCAGCTGTGCTTTTATTGAAGGTTTTTATGCTACTGAGCTTGATTTAATTTTTAATGTTGTTTGTACTATATAATTGTTTTTATTTCTATTGTCGATTACTGTCTATTTTAAAATGTACTTAATTTTATTCCATGTATTTCATATATATGTGAATGAATAAATGATTTATATATATATATATATATATATATATATATATATATACAATTATACATGAAACTTCATCCTCTTACCTCTTCCTCCCCCACCATGACCTATATTGTGCATGATGTTGGTAATGAATATGCCCTCATTCTACAGAAAGTAGATTGCATTGATCCTTGCATTCTATTGATTGATGTTGATTTGCAATCTGAGTGTGGATTTGCTGAGAGGCTATCAGCTTTGGTGTCTGTGCTGCATGAGCATGATAATCACAAAATTATATTGGCGAGAGTGATTTATAGGGTAAAGATAAGGTTTCAATCTATTTCATTGATAGGCTTCTATCTCATACTGCTACCTGCCAATGGAATATTGTTCAGCATTGTCCAATAAGGCGCCAGCTACTGAATAGCTATTGCTTAGCCCCAAGAAAAAGTCTTGTCACTTAAGCCACAAGCAAGGCGCCATTTGCTATGTTACAGAGATAGCCAGGTTGTTGTGGAATTGCTTTGATAACAGACTGAGATTCAAGGTATATCAATTTATGGCCAGATGTGATACACCCAGTGTTATTTTATTAGAAACTTGTGTAGCAGAGAGAAAAAATATTGGGTTTCATGCTAAACTTCTATCGTGCAGCAATTCGTATCGAATAGGCGGGCAGCAAAAGTTCTATGATATGACCTATAGGACTACTCTTGACATGTCTTATCTATGCCCAGCACATGGGAAGAGTTAGCTGAGTTGGTAACGCGCTGGACTGCTAGTAAGTTGCCAGATCCGGGGTTCGATTCCTGTTCTGGCCGAGTCACCTGGACTTTTGTTGGACAGCAGTTTCAACATCCTTTGCCTCATTGCTTTATCCTCCTTCTGCCCTAATTAGCTGGCCCAGTGCATATATACTGGCCTTAAAGCCCTATACTCATCCATCCATCTTTGCCCAGCACAGGCAGTTAAATTTTGACATTGATGCAAAAAGACCAGCAGAGATATTTATCATGTTCGATATTATGATGAACCAAGAGAAAGCAGTATTGCATTGAAATTGAAATTGTCTGATTCAATTGACTGCTTCTCCATCTATTTAAGTATTCTGCACATTGCAATCCATCTGAATTTTCTCTGATTGGTTTGCATATTAGTTCATTGTCAAATGAATTAACAAGTAGTTGGATGAGAAACTTTGTGAAATGAAAATGCATCATTGTTGTGAGGAGATCAGGAACGGGGAATTGCTATGAGCAATTGAACTACAACTGGCAAATTTTAAGTCCTTTCCTCCCATCAAAGGCATTTTGCCTGTTTCCCTGAAGCCCAAATATTTGCCACTACATTGATCTTATCTCATATGGGCTGTCAATCCAGAGGTTCGAATTATTCCGTTTCTCCAATCCTTGTACTCATGTATTGCCTAGATATAGACTAAGTGTGTTTATCTGCTGATTTGCCATCACAAGCTCTACTTCCGTGGAAATAGCCTTATCAAAGTCAAATTTCCAAATTGATTCTTTCATTTGCTTTCATCTACCTGACTTGGTGAGTTGGTGGTTGTTGCAGGTAGTCATGTGATCACTGCTTCCATCATCCCATATCCTCTGGCGACTGATGCATTACAATGGATTTGCATCTGCCCCATTTGCAGTTTTTTGCATTCCCTGCACACAGTGCACAGCCTTGCAATTTAGGTCTTACGGCACTGCAATGGCTTGCATTTCAAGGTTTACTTGGCTGATGCATGCAAATGAAATCTTCTCGGTAAATGAAGTGTGGTAGCAATTTGTTTGCTTTGACACAACCAGGCATGGAACTCAAAAGAACAACTTTAAAAATCATAAACACCTCCGATGGAATTTGTCAGTACTAACAAAGACCACTAACTTTGTGGATTCTCAGCTATTTCAGCAGAAAGTCCGGATTGCTTAGCAATTCTTAATGAACTTAGTGAAGCTTTTCAGGATAAGGGAACTTAGCTGGCTACTAAGAATGTCCCCTTAAATGCTTAATAATTGCTTATGTTATGATTTCTGTAATGCATTACATAATAGTCACATTGCAGGTTTGCTTAAGCGAAAGATATGTTTGCACACATATTCAATAAGATTATTTAAAAAATCACATAAAACAGTTCGATTACCCCCTCTTTGTGACCTCCACTAAGCCTGAATGGTCATCATGCAGTTCTTAGTAGCCAGCTAAGTTCCCTTATCCTGAAAAACTTCAGTAGATCGGTATTTATCTCCATAAAGTTCTATGCCTATGGTAGATAAATCAAAAAGTTTCAGGTATACGATGTACAAAACATTTTGCTTGATATTTGTCATATATTTAAATGCCATTAGCGGTGATCAATTAATTTTCTATGCTTTATCCCTTCCAGCATGCAGACTGTTTTTCTGAGTGCTGCTTTAAGGCTTCATATTTCTGAAAACCACGATACAGGCAATGGCATACAGCAGACAGCTGCTATTAATATTATTTTGTTTATCGGAAAAGGCTGCGTGGATAACTTGATTAATTAAAATGGCTCGGTTATACTGCCCTGAAGCAGTTGAATTACTGCAAGTGGTATTGAGGCTTGTAAAACATCTAATAACTTCATGTGGTAATTGGTCTGTGTCAATAGTTTTTGATTCACTCGGGTAAAAATGTCATTTCTGAAGAGACAGAGAGAACGAGTATGTGCTAAGCACTCTAACCATTGGCACTTGAACCAGTGGAGCACCTAAATTAATCTACATTCCCAATAAAATTTAATGTTCTATTTGATTTGAATTTTTCCATTCTGCAGTCTCATTGTGTGTACCTGCCAATACTAACAGACTGGCTTGTCACTTATCAGCCTGTCTAGATCAATCCACTCTTTAGAACTAGTCTCTCCAGATCTACTTCTCATCTCAGTGATCTCACCCTTTAAAATTGTCCTCCAATTCCCTGCAGCCCAAATATTTGCCACTGTTTGATAGCCTTCTAGTTTAGAAGTTAAGATTGCTCATACCATTCAGCCCTTGTGCTGTATAGGTTGCCCAGACCTAGTGCTTGTGTTTTAGTTTCCGATTTACAATCATGACCTCTACTTCCTGCAATAGTCTTTATTTTTTAAAGTGAAGTTTCCAAATTGATTCTTTCATCTGCTTTAATCTGCATGACTTAGTGACTCTTATCATTGCAAGTAGTCATGTGATCACTGCTTCCATCATTCCATATCCTCTGGCGACTTATACATTACAATGGATTTGCATCAGCCTCATTTATATGACACTGCCTGAATACTCAGAATAGCCTTCCGGTACAGCCAGCATTGGCTTGCATTGCAAGTCCATTCCAAGGTTTACTTGTTTAAAGTGGCTAATGCATGCAAATGAAATCATCTGGGTAAATGAAGTATGGCATCAAAACAAAGAATTGTCAAGGGAAAAATGCATTCTTCTGTATGATTTAATTTTAACATATAATTTATCTGAGTTTGCATAGGCCTAAGTAGGCTCCTGTAGAGCTCCAAAATGTGCTCTTGCTACATGGAGAGAGTTCAGAGACTGGATCACTAAAAAGATTTTCCAGTTGCTTCTCAAATAGTCGCACATTAGATCTGAAATGCTTTAGAATCGAAACTATATAAGACTCATTGCATTGCACTGGGCGAATAAATTGCTTTTAAATATGATGGTTTCATCAATAAATTTGGCTCCTAGCCTGCTGAATATATGCGGTGAATACTGAAGTCTTTATATCCCCTCAACGTCCCCTTTGTTTAAAGCAGACCGTTGAGTGGTTATTTCTGTTTTGAAGCTTGATATTGGAGGAAGGATAATAGAGACCTCATAATGGTAGACAGCTGCTATTAATATCATTCTAATATTTACCGCAGAACTGTGTGGATAACTAGATTAATTTAAATGTCTCATTTTTGTTCCAAAAGTAGTTGAATTACTGCAAGTGCCATTCATGTTTTGAAAATTTCCAAAAACTTTGTGCAATTATCGTTGTGTGTCAAAATCTGATATTGTAATGGTTTTTGATTCGATGCAGTAAAAATATCATTTTAGGACTGGTGAAGAGAATGAGTGTATGTTGGTGTGATGACTGATAACCACCCAAACCATAGGCACTTCTCTTGTTGTCACAGATATCGATCAGCTTCAGCAGTAAATGAAAGGGTTCAGAACCACATTTTCATGTGACAGCTAAAGCAGGGTTTCCAATAGGCCATTCACATCCATTGGATTCAGTTCCGCTCTGTCTGCCTGGCTTTGTCAGAGTTAATTTCACTGTCTGCTGTGGCTTGTTGCTCCATTATTGCAACACTGCTGGGGTTAACTGGTAGCCCATTTGACGGTTTTACGTGAAACCACAGTTTGAAAACTTTGATGGTATTAATTTTTTTTCTGGGTAGCTTATCATAACTTCAGATTGACATCCTTTAGATATTCTCTTAACTCAGGAAGTCTTCAAAAGTACTCTAGATACCCTGAATCTTGGACTACCGCTTAATTTCCTTCATTTTCTTTCCTGAGATTCAGCATAATAAGATACTGTGTGTCGAGAGTGTAGTCTATGGATGGTCTAGTATTCACTTTATGAGTATCTCACATAGGTGGCCATTCCAACAGGAATGCTTCTGCATTATTTGGAATTTTAGAAACTGACACCAAAAATTTCAATGGGTCTCATAAATTCCTTTGCACAGCAAACCTTTGGCATTCACCACCCTAGTTTATAAATTACCCTGGTGTCGATGAAAATTGTGCAATCTCTATCCATTTGGGAGGATGTCACCGATGGGAATCCATAACCTGTATCAACAAAGAGTGTTTTAGAGGAAAAATAGATCTCTTTTAGGATATTGATGATGTGATTTAGAAGTTTGCCTTATTGATCTTGCAGCTGAAAAGTGGCATGGTGTTAGGTTGTGACAGCGAGAACAATGTCAATTTTGTGTGTGTAACTTTGGAGGTGGTGACACTGAATTTTTTATTTCTGGGGAAGAAAGTTTTGTCGCAAAATGGGTTGTTTTCAGTGTTTTCTGATAGCCTACACATCAATTGATGTTGTAGTGAGCTATTATGAAGATTTATTAACATGGATAGATGGCAATTTGGTCGGTTGACCTGAATGGAACCTGCCCGCAAAGAGCACATTTTTAATGGAGGTGTGTGTGTACACATCTCCATTTATGCAGTCACAGTGACAAATGGACCGTTTTGGCGGGAAATTTGAAATTTGAGCATTTTCAGAATGTCTTTTGGGCCCTGTCTTGGCTATTTTGTTTGGAGATGTTTGGGTCAAGAGATATGTATAACTTGATTATAGAGCATGCATCTGGCATAGGAATGAATACCAGGCATGTTGTAATTAGGACGTGTTTTCCTTTTATATCATGCTTGGTGGTCATTCCGTGTCAGATCAACAAGTGGCTTCCACCACCACATCTGCGAATTGGCTGATTTTTTTTTTAGATTTTTCTATACCACAAAGGACAACCTTTCTGAAAATTTCAGCTGGATTGGTCAATTTTCCAGGATTTGGCAGAGGTTTCAAGATTACTGATATTACAAGTTTTTCATGCATCGTTTTAGGTGCTATTGCATGTTTTGTTCAATAAAACCAATAATACTCAACCAAAAGCTTTAAAATTTGGTTTGTAGACTAACAGGACAATGGGAAAGCTTCAAGAGTAGCCATTTTTTATCCAACAAAAGCATTGATGGAGCCATGACCTTGTTAAACCCACCCCTTAAAAATCAATGTTCACTACAAAAATGGTCATAGCTCAAGGGTAGTATCGTGAATAAACATGAAACTCCCAGGATATATTCTGCATATGTGTGGTCAAATGATATAAAAAAATTGGAGATGTGTTCAGCCTCGTTTTTTTAATATGAATTTTTGAAAATTATTGGGTGTCTGAGGCTGGTTCAACATCAAAAATAGCTAGATCTTCAGGGTAATAGATGACACATGCCTGAATCTTTCCAATTATCTTACACATCAATAGGATGAAATGCTGTAAAAAATTCAGGAATGTGTTCAGCATACTTTAGGTTTTGCGGAATTTTGAACATTATTTTTATCTTGACAGGTTGTGAAATTGGTAAGTAGCTATTCCACTAAGGGTACTATGGGCACAGCCTCTAGACTTGTTGTGCACATTCTATATTTATATATGGCCAAATAGTGTTGAAAATGAGACATGTGCTCAGCCTCATGCCATTACTATTAATTTTGTTAAGAATTATTTGGGATCTCAGACTTGTTCAACATCTAAATTGGCTGGATATTCACGGTAGTAGATGCCACATTCCTAAAACTTCCCAGTTATGTTTCCTATATATGTTTAATGTAAACAAAGCATAGAATAAAAAAAATCGAAGATATATGTTCCATATTCTTTGAGTTGTGTGATTTACTGAAAATCATGATAATGCTGAACTTTGCCGTACTAAAAAAATTCTTAAAATTAGAATATATGTACTGTAACACATCTTTGTTTTTTCTACAGTGCTTAATTTTGTTTAGTACTTTTTAACTGTATCGGAAAAGTTGCAAGGTTATGCCAATTTTACCTTGGCAGCAGTGCTGCTCTGCGATTGGGCTGCTTTAAAAGGTGAAATAATATTGAAAATTCCACAGAACGCGAAGTTAGCCCAACACATGCCTGAGTTTTTTGCTGCAGTATACCCCAAAGACATGAAAGAAAACTGGAAAGTTTCAGGGATGTGTCATCCACTACCAAGGAGATCCAGCTATTTTTGATGTTGAACAAGCCCGAGATACCAAAGAATTTTGAAAAATAAATATAACAAAGCTGAGGCTGAACACAACTATTATTTTCTAAAACTAATCGGTCATACATATACAGAATATGCACAAGAATGTTAAAGACTGTGCTCAAAACTGCTCATTGTACCCTTTGTGGAAAAGCCATTTACTAATTGTACAACCAATCAAGAAGGAAAATATTTAAAATTCCGCGGAACCTAAAGTATGCTGAATACATTCCTGATATTTATTCACGATACTACCCTTGAGCTATGACCATTTTTGTAGTGAAAATCGATTTTTAGGGGAGGGAATTAACAAGGTCACAGCTACATTAGTGTTTTTCCTAGAGAAAAAGTAGCTATCCATTTTGCTTTTCCATAGTCCAGTTAGTCTAAAAACGACTTTTCAAAGCTTTAGGTTGAGTATCAATTGTTTTATTAAGAAACAAATGTAGTTGCTCAAAAACAACAGCTGAAAAGCTTGTAAAATCAGCATTTTTTAAACCTCTGTTCATTTGTTGGGACATACAAAAACATATATTTTTTTCAGCCAATTCGCAAACTGGGTGGTGGAAAATTTCTTGAAATTCTGATGATTTGACACGGAATGACCCCGGGACAACTGGGGGCGGCTGCACACATTGTGTATTGGCCACTGTGCGTAAACTATTGCACTTGTGTATATGATATTTGGCACATGAATGGGTCTTACAACATATATGTGCATTTTGGTGTTTATATTTAAGCAATTGGTAGTTTTTATAAAATATTGAAAATTAAAAAAAAAAAAAAATTTCGTTTCCAGATCAGAACTGAAACGGTTATACCTGTAGCATTGAAATTCTACCATCGTATGCATTTAATACCTTTAATGTTCCTTTTGGGGGTTTAAATGCTCTTAAAAAAATTAATAACAGTAAATTCAGCAAAAATGTTATTTTTCAATGGTCCATGATTTCCGTTATTTTGGAGTTACAATGCGGAAATTTGCATTCAGATGTCTAAATTATACTTCTTTAAATAACTAAACTCATTTGGAGCGCCAATTTTAGGAAATTTTCATAAAAACCAAAAAACTGGGAAAAAGGAGGATTTCTGATATTTTTCTCAAATTTTAGATTTCTCAAAAATTAATGGTAAGCAATATATCGGTGAACTTCAACAAATATTTACTTAATCATATTCGGAAGTTACTTTTGTATCCATATACCTATATAGTTAAGTGTACAATTTTGCTTGAAATGAATTATTTTTAAAATTCTGAAATTTAGCACACAATATGAACAACACCTGGTTCTGGCCACTCAGGGAAAGTCTTTTTCAGGAGATATGAAGTAAGACACTACACCACCTCCATTTTGAACCCCTGGGTTCTTGTATGGAGATTCAACATGCCACTCTTTTCAGCTCAGCATTTCGGGCTCTCTGAAAGATATGTCGCTGGATGCAAATATGGTTGTTGGCAGTTTACATGAAGTTCAGTCTGCTTACAGTGCTGAAGGAGAAAGCAGCAAACTGTTCTTAGATCCCCACACTATTTTAGTAAACACAATGGCATCACTGCTGTGAGAAGGTCTGAAACCATTTGGTTGTCACAAGCATGAATACAACTGGCACTTTTTTGAAAACTTTTTTACTCATCAAACTTTCCCCACTCCCTGGAGCCCAAATATTTGCTGCATTGATCTTATCTGTGATAGGCTATTAGGCTGTCAGTCCAGGGCCTGCTAGATTATGTTATCAAAGGTTTTTGCAATTTTGAAACAGACACTCAGACAGTTTGTTAATTCTGTTTCATTACTGATTTGCCATTATGAGCTGTGTATATACTCATGGAATTAGCTTAATTTTTAAAAGTCCTAATTTCCAAATTGATTCTTTCACTTGCTTTCATCTGCTTCATCTGCCTGACTTGATGAGTTTGTGGTTGCAAGTAGTCATGTGATCACTGCTTCCATCATTCCATATCCTCTGGCCACTAATGCATCACAGTGGATTTGCATCTGCCCCATTTATATGGCATTGGGTACGGCACTGCAATGGCTTGCATTTCAAGGTTTACTTGGTTTGTGTGGCGTAAACATGAAAAGGAAATCATCTGGGTAAATGAGGTATGCAGGGTTCCCACAGTCTTGAGAAGTAGGGAAAAAGTAGGGAATTTCCAAAAGCCATTTTCCAGACCTGGAAAGTAGGGAAAAAGTAGGGAATTTTGATTTGTAGTAGGGAATTTTGCTTTGCTGAAGGATTTTTCCAGTTTAATATATTTTAAACATCGATAAGCCGCGATATGATAAAGTAAACTGTAGTAACATGAAAATCTGTCCTGGATAGAAACTTGTCCTATTTGTCTCAGATTTTTCTTTACTTGGGAGTTTTGCTTGTTCAGCCTGATGTGTGAACTGTGAAGTACTCACTTAATTCATAAACAGATAGTACTGTGCTTGAACAATCTGTTTTAAGAGTTGTGAAGGCAGGAGATATGAGCTAATTGATGGTCTGGAAAAATGACGCATCAGTCTTGAAAAAGTCTTGAAAAAGTAGGGAATTTCCATTAGGGAAAATTGTGGGAACCCTGTGTATGGTTTCAAGCATTAGACCTCCCAAAAGCCCAATGTGTCATTCAATTTTGAAATTTGGATTTGTCGATTTGAGCTTACACCACTGGCAGGACTCTCGTAAGTGCTGCATGTCTCTGCTGGAAGAGTGTTAAGAAATGAGATTGCATACTTGGGTGTTTCTCAACTGATCAGCAATGTCATGGCTCAATCTGGCTTTGCAAATGGTTAAAACTAAACTGCCAAAACTTCTTGAATGAATTGTTGCTGTGCACTGGCAGACAGGTCCAAAAAACTATGAACATTTTCAATATCAGCAGTGTATTGCCACCAGTCATCAATTCATTTTCAGTGGCACAATTTTGCTCTAAGCCTGTTGAATATACACAGTGAAATTTGAGTGAATACTTCTATATCCCCTTTTAGGCAGACTATTGAAACTGCTGAGTGCTTATCTCTGTTTTAATGCCTGGAAATCCATGAAAGATAAATAGAAAACTAATGATAGCAGACAGCTGCAATTAATCTCATTCGGCTATTTATTGGAGAAGGTTGTGTGGACAACTTGATTAATTTAAATGTCCCATTTTTGCCCTGAAGCTGTTGAATTACTGCAAGTGGCTTCCAATACCTTCATGCAATTATTGTTCTGTGTCAACATGTGGCATGACAAAAGTTTCAGATCCACTCTGGCAAAATTATCACATCAGAAGAGGCAAAAAGAATTGGCATGTACTAAGCACTCGAACCAATGGCACTCCAAGCTTTGCCTCGAACCATTGGCACTTAATTTGTAGCCACAATATCGATCAGCTTCCACAGTAATAGAAAGGGTTCAGAGCTATATTTTTATGTGACTGCTGAAGCTGGGTTTCCAATAGGCCAATCACATCTATTGGGTTCTGCCTTTCCCTCTGTCTGTGCGGTTTTGTCAAGAGTTAATTTCTCTGTCTGCTGTTGTAATAAATTGTGACACTACCTGTGGCCACTTTTGGGAGTCACATATATTAAATCACAGGTTCAAAAACTCTTTTTTATCCATAGATATGAACTGTAAGAATCATATTTTTGTTTAAAAAAAAGATCTAAGGGAGCTCTCATGAGAGTGCCACACGCACCCTGGTGCGAAGCAATGTCACTTCACTGCTTGACTACTGCAATGGACTTCTTATAGGACTACCTTCGTCTCTGTTGCACCATCTTCAAAGAGTCCAAAATTCTGCAGCTCGCATCATAAAGCAAGTGCCGAAAAGTTGCCACATTACCCCAGTATTGAGGGAACTCCACGGGTTACCAATCAGGTTCAGGGTGGAATACAAAATTCTTCTTTTGACATTCAAAGGGCTGAACGGCATGGCCCCTAACTACATTAAGGATCTGCTTGTGCCCTACCACCCTAGTCGAACTTTAAGATCATCGAATAGTAATTTACTCACCATCCCAAAGTACAATTGTAAAACATATGGCGGGCGAGCATTTGAGGTGTGTGCCCCACAACTTTGGAATAATCTTCCACTTGAAATGAGAGCAATAACTTCGATGGAACAATTCAAGAAGTCACTGAAAACTTACTTATTTAAATGTGCATTTGAGTGAACTTTTAATACCGGTTTTTAATGAACATTATCAGTTTTACAATTTACCTTTTTATCTCGATTTTAATTCTGACTGTTTTAATTTCTGCTAATTTTCTTGTAAAGTGCATTAGAATCGTACGAGATAATGTACTTTAACATGTCATATAATAATAATATAATAATAATAATGGTCGTTCAACTAGCAACCACCTAATATCCAATATCAGCAGCATCCACCCAAACATCCTTCTGCGAGCCCCAAAAGGAGAAAATGTGCATGCCATGTCACCATCAATGAGCACTAAATGGGCAGGTTTCGTTTGGGTGTCAACCAATCAAATAGCAGTCTATCCAGGTTAGTACAATAGCTCACAATGATGTCAATGGCATGAATTAGCCATGGCAAAACAGTGCAAAAGCCACAAATGACCCACACAAAAACAGTTGAGAAAGCCTGTAGTAATAGTGTCCCCACCTCACAAGTTTAACAAAGAAAGATTGATAATGCTGTTAGCCTGTTACTGTCACAACCTTACACATTTCCGCTGTTGGATCAATAAGGTAAACTTTTCAATTGCATCATCAATATTCAAAAGAGATCTGTGTTCCTCTAAAATGCTCTTTGTTGATATAGTTATGGATCTCCTATTGATGGCATCCCCCAAAAATATTGTGAAGGAAAAAAGCAGGAGAGACATTGCAAAATTGTGATTTATAGCAGGTTATTGATTGGGATGCCTTTGTGTGGAATGAATTTTATGAGATGCATGTATAATTTGGGTATCAGTTTCAGAAAGTTCAAGTGAATGGAAAGTTCTCCAGTAGGAGTGTCCACCTGTGTTACAATGTAGAAAAGAGACTCAGAACGAAGGACTATGTGTACTTATTTGCCTCCTGAATATTGGAACTGGTGGTCTTCAGCAGAGAAAATGTATTTTCACATCAGGTTCCCAAAATCTGTGATACATGTCTACTGTATAGAACTGAAAACCTCCTTGGCAGAATGGGCATTAAAGAGAGAAATTTCATGACAGAGTATCATTTAAAAGTTCTGGAAGTCTGCCAATGAGTCCTGCTAAAAGCAACATTTCTGGTTCTGTTGGAATAGATGAGCAACAAGCCTCAGCAGACAGTGAAATTAACTCTGACAAAGCCAGACAGACAGCTAAAGCTGAATCCAATAAATGTGATTGGCCTATTGGAAACCCTGCTTTGGCTGTCGCATGAAAATGATGTTCTGAACCCTTTCAATTTCAACCTGATCAATATCTGTGGGCTGTGGTTACTGCTCCGAGTGCCAGTGTTGAAATGCCAATGGTTTGCTTAGCACATATGGGTTCTCTTCACTTCTCCTGAATTTATATTTTTATCTGAAACAATTACAAAATCAAATGTTCATACAGAGTACAGACTAGGGCCCTGCACGGGACAGAAACGGGACTGAACTTGACAAAATTTGGCGGGAGTGGGTCAAAATTCGGAAAATTTTATCATTGTAATGCCTAGAACGGGACAGGAACGGGAGCAGATTTGGAAAGAACGGGCGGGAGTGAGACAAAAATCTAGTCCCGTTCAGGGCCCTAGTACAGACCTATTGAGTATATTGGAAATATCAAAGGTTGTGCATGCAATGTCATGCAAAGAGGCAGATGCAAATCCGATGTGATGCGTTTGTCACCAGAGGATATGAAATTATGGAAGCTGTGATCATGCAACTTGCTTGTAACTACTATAGTCTAGGGCCTTTTGTAATCTCGTGGGCATTTAGACAAGAAGTTTGCCAACATATACCATTTTCAAGGTAATTTTCTCAGCTTTCCAACGGTATATGTTGGCAATTTTTATTTTGATGTCTTCATGGTCAAATCGCCCTCCAAAAAATAGGCCTTATTTTGGCTGATTTTAGCCGATTTTCGACCTTATTTTTTCCCAATTATGACGGTATTTTAGTAATATAGAATTTTCTGAGCGTTTTTTGCACCCTTACTTGTGTATTATATACCATATAAAATAATTTTTTCTCAGCTTTCCAACTGTATATGTCTGAAATTTTTATTTTGACAAATTCATGGTTAATTGGACCTCGAAAGAAAAGGCCATATTTTCACCGATTTTCCGAGTATTTTTGCCTATTCTAATGGCATAGTCTGAAATATAACATTTTTTCTCAGCTATTTTCAACTCTCACTTGTGTATTATATACCATATTAAAGGATATTTTATCAGCTTTCCAATGGTATATGTTGGCAATTTTCATTTTGATGCATTCAGGATCAACTCAACCTTCTAATAGTCAGGTCACTTTTCCAGAAAAAGAGCTTATTTAAGGTGCCCTAGGCATTTTTTAGTAGAAGCAGGCAACAAGTTGATTGTTGTGTAAAATTTTCCGTAGATTTCAAATTTTGCTGTTGCCAAGCTGAAATATGACTCCTTCACCCCCTAATTAGCATAAAACAAGATGGCCGCCAATTTCCTTTGTTTAGTGATAATTTGGCTTCTATTTGCACTAGGACAACAAGTAAAAGGTGCATTTTGATGTGTTTTGACCTGCTGAGTTCAAATTTGATGACTACAAAGTTGAATTATGACTCCTTAACCCCCTAATTAGCATAAAACAAGATGGCCGCCAATTTCTTTTGTTAAGGGATAATTTGGCTGCCAATTGCACCAGGGCAACAAGTGAAAGGTGTATTTTGATGTGTTTTGACCTACTGAGTTCAAATTTGATGACTACATAGTTGAATTATGACTCCTTAACCCCCTAATTAGCATAAAACAAGATGGCCGCCAATTTCTTTTGTTAAGGGATAATTTGGCTGCCAATTGCACCAGGGCAACAAGTAAAAGGTGCATTTTGATGTGTTTTGACCTGCTGAGTTCAAATTTGATGACTACAAAGTTGAATTATGACTCCTTAACCCCCTAATTAGCATAAAACAAGATGGCCGCCAATTTCTTTTGTTAAGGGATAATTTGGCTGCCAATTGCACCAGGGCAACAAGTGAAAGGTGTATTTTGATGTGTTTTGACCTACTGAGTTCAAATTTGATGACTACATAGTTGAATTATGACTCCTTAACCCCCTAATTAGCATAAAACAAGAAGGCCGCCAATTTCTTTTCTTAAGGGATAATTTGGCTGCCAATTGCACCAGGGCAACAAGTGAAAGGTGTATTTTGATGTGTTTTGACCTGCTGAGTTCAAATTTGATGACTCCAAAGTTGAATTATGACTCCTTGACCCCCTAATTAGCATGAAACAAGATGGCCACCGATTTCCTGTGTTTCACAATAATTTGGCTTCTGATTGCATGAGGGCACCAAGAGGAAGGTGTATTTTGATGCTTTTAGGTCCTACGAACAAAATTTCATATCTACAGAGTTGAATTAGAATTATGACTCCTTCAACCCTAGCATAAACAATTCAGACACGTTATTGTGCAGTGGTTATTGTGCTTTGGCCTCAAAATGGGTTCTATCCAGTACCGAATGAGTTAATTTAGTGTTTTGGAGGAAATTTTCGACACTGCCAGCAACATTCATTTAGCTTTGGAGGGATGAAAATTGTAGTAATATGAAAGCTGACATGAAGGGGTATCCATCCACATCCATTTGGGTTGGTTAAAATTAGTTTGCTGGTGATATGGAATTATGGATAGGTGAAATTGAAAATACATGTACATATGTACATGGGGAGGATTTTGTATTTCTCAGGAGATCATCTACACTGACAGTAGGCCTAATATTTATTTAGCTTTTGGAGGGTTGACAGTTGTAGTAGCAAGGATATAAAGCTGCCAAATGAGACTTGACATCAAGGGCTACCCATCCACATCCGATTTGGTTGGTCAAAAATGAGTTTTATAGTGATTAAAAAAGGTGAAATTCAAAATACACGGGAAGATTTAGTGTTTCGGATGATATTTTCGACACGCACAGCTACATTTATTTAGCTTTTGGATGATTGACAATGGCGGTAACAAAGAAATCGAGATGCCAAATGAAAGCTGACATCAAGGCTATCCATCCACATCCATTTGGGTTGGTTAAAATGAGTTTTCTAGTGATTCGGATAGGTGAAATTGAAAGTACATGGGAGGATTTTGTGTTTTGGATGATATTTTTGACACTGACTGGAACATCTATTTAGCTTTTGGCGGATTGACAGTTACAGTAACAACGAAACCAAGGTGCCAAATGAAAGCTGACATTAAGGGCTATCCATCCACATCCATTTTGAATGGTTAAAAATAAGTTTTCCAGTGGTGAGGATGGGTGAAATTAAAAATACATGGGAGGATTTTGTGTTTCTTAGGAGATTTTCGACACTGATGGTGATGTATATTTAGCTTTTGGAGGGTCGATAGTTGTAGTAACAAGGATACCAAGTTGCCAAATGAAAGCTGATATCAAGGGCTATCCAACCACATCAATTTTGACTGGTTAAAAATGACTTATCTAGTGATTAAAATAGATGAAATGGAAAATGCATGGGAGGTATTGTGTTTCGGAAGAGATTTTCGAAACTGGCAAAAGCATATACTTAGCTTTTGGAGGGTTGACAACTGTACTAACAAGGAAACCAAGATGCCACGTGAAAGCTGACATCAAGGGCTAACCATCCACATCAATTTGGGTTGGTTAAAATGTGTCTTCTAGTGATAAGGATAGGTAAAATTGAAAATACATTGGAGGATTTTGTTTTGGATGATATTTTCGATACTGACAACTACATTTATATAGCTATTGGAGGGTAGACAGTAGCAGTAACAAGCAAACAAAGGTGCCAAATGAAAGCTGACATCAAGGTCTATCCATCCACATCAATTTTGAATGGTTAAAAAATGAATTTTACAGTGATTAAGATAGGTGAGATTGAAAATACACTGGAGGATTTCATGTTTCTTAGGAGACTAACAACACTGTCGGTAATACTTATTTAGCTTTTGGAGGATTGATAGTTGCAGTAACAAGGAAACAAAGGTGCCAAATGAAATCTGACATCAAGGGATATCCATCCACATCCATTTTGACTGGTTAAAAATGACTTTTCTAGTGGTTAAGTTAGGTGAAATTGAAAGTACATCGGAGGATTTTGTGTTTCTTGGGAGATAATCAATACTGACGGTAATATTTATTTAGCTTTTGGAGGATTGATAGTTGCAGTAACAAGGAAACAAAGGTGCCAAATGAAAGCTGACATCAAATGCTATCCATCCACATCCATTTTGAATGGTTAGAAATCAATTTTCAAGTGATTAGGATAGGTGAAATTGAAAACACATCGGAGGATTTTGTGTTTCTTTGGAGATTATCTATACTGACGGTAATATTTATTTAGCTTTTGGAGGATTGATAGTTGCAGTAACAAGGAAACAAGGTGCCAAATGAAAGCTGACATCAAGGGCTATCCATCCATATCCATTTTGACTGGTTAAAAATGAGTTTTCCAGTGATTTGGACAGGTGAAATTGAAAATACATCGGAGGATTTGGTGTTTAAGATGAAATTTTAGACACTGACAGGAACATTTATTTACCTTTTGGAGGGTTGACACTTGTAGTGACAAGGATACAAAAATGCCACATAAAGTCTGACATCAAGGGCTATCCATCAACATCAATTTGGGTTGGTTAAAATGAGTTTTATAGTGAAATTGAAAATACATTGGAGGATTTTGTGTCTCGGAGGATATTTTCGACAGCTGACAGCTACCTCAATTTGGCTGCTGGAGGATTGAAGTTACAGTAACAAGGAGACCAAGCGCCAAATGAAAGCTGGCGTCATGGGCTGTCCATCCAAATTCATTTGGGTTAGTTAAAAATAAGTTTTCCAGTGATTAGGATAGGTGAAATTGAAAATAGGTGGGAGGATTTATTGTTCAGAGGATATTTTCGACACTGACAGCAACATTTTTTAGCTTTTATTTAGCTTTCGGAGAGTTGACAGTTTTAGCAAAAACGAAACCAAGGTGCTGAATGAAAGCCTTCCCATAGCCCACTTCTAGCATACCAATTAACAGGAAATGCCAGGATAAAAGATTCCAGAGGCTTTATTGGAATTTGTGTCCTATTGCAGTCAGAAGATAAATTGCTGGAAAGCACGGGGAATTTTTAGCCATCTTTTTTATGCTAATTGTGGGTGAAGGGGTCATAATTCTCTTTTGTGGTTGCCTAATTTGTGTTCAAGATGTCAAAAACCATCAAAAGACACTCCTCACATCAAGTGAGTCACTCGATGTCCTGGTGCAATCAAAAGCAAAATTATTGCAAAACAATGGAAATTCGCGGCCATCTTGTTTGATGCTAGTTATGAGTGAAGAATTCATAATCCAGTTTTTTAGTGTCAAAATTTGAATTCAGTAGGTCAAAAACCTCAAAATACATCTTCTGCTTGTTGCTCCAGTGCAATAGAAGTCAAAATATTGCTAACACGGGAAAATTAGGAAAAAATTGGCGGCCATCTTGTTTTATGCTAATTAGGGGGTTAAGGAGTCATAATTCAACTTTGCAGTCATCAAATTTGAACTCAGCAGGTCAAAACACATCAAAATACATCTATTACTTGTTGTCCTGGTGCAAGTAGAAGCCAAATTATCAACAAACAAAGGAAATTGGCGGCCATCTTGTTTTATGCTAATTAGGGGGTGAAGGAGTCATATTTCAGCTTGGCAACAGCAAAATTTGAAATCTACGGAAAATTTTACACAAGAATCCACTTGTTGCCTGCTTCTACTAAAAAATGCCTTGGGGTGTTCACTTTTTTTAAAATGTGACCTGACTATAATAATAGGCACTATTTTTGCCGATTTTCTCTTTATTTTTGCTGATTCTGACTGTATTTTTTTCCGAAGTATTACAATTTCTGGGATATTTTTCCACTCTCACCTTTGTATTTGATAGTATATTAAAGGATATGTTCTCAGCTTTCCAATGGTATATGTCAGCAATTCTTATTTTGATGCATAAGGATCAAATAACCTGCCAAAGAAAAGGCCCAATTTTTGCTTATTTTCTCTATATTTGTGCCAATTTTATCAGTATTTTCAGATATATGGCATTTTGTAGGCTGTTGTTGCTGTCTCACTTGTGCATTATATATATACCATGTTAAAGGATATTCTGTCAGCTTTCCAATTTTACATGTTGGCAATTTTTATGTTGATATCTTTATAGTCAAATCACCCTCCAAACCATAGGCCGCACTTTTGCTTATTTCACTAATATTTTCACCAATTCTGCCAGTCGTTTTAGAAATATCGCATTACCTAAGCTGTTCTTGCACTATCACTTGCACTAGTGTATCATATACTATATTACAGGATATTTTCTCAGCTTTCTAATCATAAATTTCGGCAATTCGAATTTGAAAGATTCAGGATCAAATCACCCTTCAAACAATAGGCCCTATGTTTCGCCAATTTTCTCCGCTTTTTTGCCAACTGTAACAATATTTCAGATATATTGAGTTTCTGAGCTGATATTCCATTCATACTAGAGTATTATATACCATATTAAGGGAGATTTTCTCAGTTTCCAATGGTGTATGTCGGTAAGCTTTATTCTGAAGTCTTCATGGTCAAATAACCTCCAAACTACACGCCCGATTTTTTCCAATTTCTACGATATTTTCGCCAATTCTGACAATATTTTCAGAAATATCTACATTGTCTGAGCTGTTCTTGCACTCTCAATTGTACCTGTGTATCATATACCATATTAGAGGATGTCTTGTCAGCTTTCCAATGGTATATGTTGGCAATTTTAATTTTTGTGTCTTCATGATCAAATCGCCTCCAGAAAGTAGGCCGCATTTTCGCTGATTTTCAGTGTGTTTTTGCTCATTCTATTATCAGAAATTTTTTTTTTCTAAACTGTTCTAGGACTCTTACTTGCACTTGTGTAACATATACCATATTAAAGGATATTTTCTTTGCTTTCCAATGGTATATGTTGGCAATTTTAATTTTTGTGTCTTCATGATCTAATTACCTCCAAAAAAATAGCCATATTTTCACTGATTTTCGGTGTATTTTTGCCCTTTCTATCATCAGACATATATTACTTTTTCTGAGCTGTTCTAGGACACTCGCACTTGTGGTATTGTTACCAAATTAGAATTTATTATCTCAACTTTCCAAGGGTATACGTAGGGGGGGATGATAATCCTGAAAATTTGCGGGGACGCCTTTAAAAGTTGCTCATTGCCTCCAGAATCAAGAAACTTTTTACCAAATTGAATTTCATGGCTTATTCAGCCTGCTACTGGCCAAAATGTCAAACCGCATCTTTTTAAATGTCGAAAATAGTATTTTCCTTCAGAACTTGAAAAATATTGATTTTAAGTCATATAAATGTATTGACATTGAATAGGAAATGGGGCATTCCGAACATTTTGGTGTATATTTCAACTTTCTAGGTGCACTGGTTCTTGAGATATGGCCATTTATTGTCTATTTTCAAAGAAGTTCCATGAAAATTAAAAAACATCAAATGTTGTTTGAGTCTTAGAATGACAAGAATTTAGATTGATAATCATGTGGACCTGGATCTTGAAAATATGTATGACTTCATCAAGAAATAGAAAAATACTCTGGATATTGAGTTGCGAGTCAGTATCACTATCACTTCATTCCCTTGTATCAGCTAGTTCAGCTAACTGCACATTCGGGGATTGCCAATACTGACTGCTTGAAGTAAAGAGAATGGAGAAGACATTGGTGATGGCTCTTTCAGAGGTTGTGTGGAAAGGGCAGTGTCTCTGCCACTTCTTTGCTGTGCTTTCATAAACAGAATGTAGAATTATATTCCAAAAGCACGAGTTAGTATAGTGGCAGTTGCCAATTCCAAAATAAGCAGTCAATCACTCGGAGGTCCCCCCCCCAGAATTGCATGGCTCTGAATGGTAAATGCATATAAAATGCAATAATTTTGTCAAGACTACTTATACTGCAAATCAATGAAAGCCATAATGAATGCTTTGCCAATATTCATGGCATTCATTGTAAACCACTACATGGGTTTCACAGTGGCAAGTATTAGGTCTGGGAATGGATGTAGTGATGGTTGATTTTGCTCTGGCTTGAATAATCTGTCATTAGATATGTCAGAGTTAAATTATTTTCAACATTATAGGCCAAATAGTGTCACCATTACTGCTGACATTTACTATCCCCCCCCCCCCCAAAAAAAAGTTGTCAGAATCTATAAATCAATGATTCTGATGGTTTTGTTCACTTCTACACATACAAGTCTTAATATTATGATTGTGATTACCATTTGGGAAATAGTTACAAAAGTATTGTGGCAGACCTTCACTTGCCATATCTCACACCTATAACATACAATTGTTAATGTTACATTATACCAGTCCAGTTGGCATATTTTCAGAGTGAAAAAAAAAAGGATTGTCTGATACCAAACAATAGAACAATATAATATGTCTGATCTTAGGATTGCCTCAACCCGACAATAATTTCAAGAGTTGTTCAAATCCCTTTTTTTTTTGGTAACGTAAGGGATTTGGGCACTACCTTGAATAAATGCCATTTCCAAATGGACATGGATTAATTTTCAATATTGAAAGTTATGATTTTTATTTAATTATTTTGTTGCACTTCTACTTCAGAATCTACGGGTTCATCCTACCCATGCACAATCCAAATTTTCTGCTCCATAACTTATGATTTTGCTGCAAATTTGCAGTTTGTTCTAGTATATGTGATGCTATTATGAAGCTGATCCTTTCAAATTCCAATGCCAATTGGTCAATGTCAGTACACTTTGTTTTTTCTTTTACTTCTCAGAAGCGCAAACTAATAGAATTTAATATAAATGTACACACAGCTATCAGGACTGCCACCTTGCCATGCATGCAGGCTACAAGAGAAGTTTAACTTGAGGGTTTAGTCATTTATTTGCAGCACTTTTGTAATTCATTATTTACCATTTAAAAATATTTAAGTGCACAGTATTCATTTAAGTACAAGGTTTACCATAATCATCTTATCCTGATTTAGCTCGATTATTTCAGTTGGACCCTTACTGATTGGCAAAAACATTCATGTGACTGGGGATACTGCATTTTCAAGCTAAGGGTTTATTTAACATGATTCTACAGTCCACAGTGTCATTGATTTCCTAAAAATGACTAGCCATAATTTAAGCCATTATTTTCGCACTATGTTTTTTATAATTTCCCAATCATATTATTTAAAAGAATATTTATCTGATCTTTGTGTTTGTCACAGACTATAAGTACTGGTATGCAAATGAAAGCTCTCTTTACACTCTGTTTGATGGTGTTATTTTCAACTTCCTATCATTAAAACTGTTAAAATTAACAAATATCGCAAATAGGCGAAATTTCACAAAAACGTCACTTTTCCTGTCATACAAAAGTGCCAGTAGCAGCTAGAAGCAGGTCCGAAATCCAGAAATTTCAGTATGAATGAACTTTTAAAACAATAAAGATTGATTTGAAGGCGTCCCCGCATGGGCCCAGCGAAAAAGCCACTTTATCATCCCCCCTAGTATACGTTAGCAATTTTATTTTGACATCTCTGTTGTCAAATGTTTCCTCTAACTATTGGTTCTGCCATCAAAAAGTATTTTCAGTGTTAAAAAATTGAGTCTTTTTTAATGACTCTCGGGGTTTTTATTATGCCAAAAGCACCTATTCTACAGAAGGGGTTATTAAAGATCATTAAAGCATATAAATAAAAATCCATGGTTTTTCTCCATGAGCGATGTTTAATGTAACCCATTGGTCATTGAGAATAGCTCAAAAAAGGTTGTAGGGGTTTGACTTTCATACTTTTTACCATATCAGTATGATTTAAATAATTTGGCAATAATTACAGTATCGTAATTAGCAGAGGTTGTCAAGCAATGCATGTGTCGCAAGGAGAAAAACACTGAAATTTAATCTTTTTCTTGGTATAGGCACTACAATGTGTTGATTTGTCATCTAATATGTTTTTGCCATAGTTTTTAATGAAAATTACAATGATTATATACTAATAAAAGTTCTCCATGCATGCAAACTAAAATGAGATGATTAACAGATGTGAAAACCTCTAAATGATATAGCTGTTCAAATATGTTTGCAGTCTTAATGATTCACTGTTCAATAGTACTGTTATATTTTCCTGATATTGAATTGTATATCATCTTCATTTCGAAATCATTAGACTCTATCCTTAATAATTCAAATTTATTGTCCTGCCAGCATCATTAATGTTAAATGAATGGAATTTTAAAAAAAATATTTTTTTCTCATCTTGCCAATCAGATCACTAGATAACTCCTTCCAACCAACCAAAATGGATGTGGGTGGATAGCGCTTGATGTCAGCTTTCATTTGGCACCTTGGTTTCCTTATTATTACTACTACTGTCAACCCTCCTAAACCAAATTAAATAATGTGGCCACTATCAAAAATCTCCCCGGAAACACAAAATTCTTCCTTATAGTTTGATTCCATCTATCCTAATCACTGAATAACTCATTTTTTATCAATCAAAATGCATGTCGATTAATAGCCCTTAATGTCAGCTTTCATATGGCACCTTAGTTTCCTTGTTAAGTTGTTATTACCTGTTAAACATTCCAAAAGCTAAATAAATGTTGCTGTCCATGTCAAAAATCTAATCGGAAACACAAAATCCTACGATGCATTTTCAATTCAACCTATTCTAATTACTAACACTTTTTAACCAACCAAAATGGATGTTGATGTATAGCCCTTGATGTCAGCTTTCATTTGGCACCTCGGTTTCCCTGTTACTACAACTGTAAACTTCCTAAAGCTAAATAAATGTTGTCTGTCTCAAAAATCTCCTCGGAAAAAACACAAAATCCTACAATGTATTTTCAATTCCACCTATCTCAATCACTAGATTACTCCTTTTTAACCAACCAAAAACGTATGTTGATGGATAGGGCTCCTTGATGTCAGCTTTCATTTGGTACCTTGCTTTTCTTGTTAATATTTACTGTCAACCCTCCTGAAGCAAATAAATGTTGCCGTTAGTGTCAAAAATCTCCTCGAAAACACAAAATTCTGCCATCTAGTTTCAATTCCACCTATCCTCATCGCCAGATAACTCATTCCTAATCATCTAAAATGGATGTAGATGGATAGCCCTTGATGTCAGCTTTCATTTGAGATATTAAACTTATAATATCTAGGGGGTTTTACTACTGTCAACTTTGATTTTAAATGGCCACCATAAAAACCCCATGGGACATTAAACAAGGTGTAATTTCATAACTGAACAAATTCATGTCGGCAGTACCAATTGTTTGAAGAAATATTTGACCAAAGAGAATCAGAGATGTCAAATAAAAATTGCCAACATAAACCATTGAAAAGCTGAGATCTCTTTTGGTAGGGTATATAATAAACAAGTGCAAGTGAGAGTGCAAGAACAGCTCAGGAAATGTCATATTTTTGAAAATACTGTAAGAATCAGTGAAAATACAGTGAAAATATGGCCCTATTCTTTGGAGGGTGAATTGATCCGGAATGTACAAAAATTAAAATTTACAACATGTACCATTGGAGAGCTGAGAAAATATCCTTTGATATGGTATATTATACATCAGTGCAAGTGAAAGTGCAAGACCAGCTCAGATAATATAATATTTCTAAAAATACTGTTAGAATCGGCAAAAATACAGGGAAAATCATCAAAGGTAGGGCCAATGGTTTTGAGGGTGATTTGACTATGAAGACATCAAAATAAAAACTGCCAACATATGCCATTGGAAAGCTAGAAAATATCCTTCAACATGGCATTACAACAAAGTGAGTATGGAATATCAGCCCAGAAAACATATCTGAAATACTGTTAGAATTGGAAAAAAATACGGAGAAAATTGGCGAACATAGGGCTTTTTCTTTGCAGGGTGATTTGATTATGCATGCATCAAATCGGAAATGCCAATATATGCCATTGAAGAGCTGAGAAAATATCCTTTAATATGGTATATGATACACCAATATGAGTGAGAGTGCAAGACAGCTCAGATAATGTAATATTTCTAAAATACTGCTAGAATCGGCAAAAATACGGAGAAAATCATCAAAAGTAGGGCCAGTTGTTTCGTGGGTGATTTGATCATGAAGACATCAAAATAACAATTACCAACATATACCAGTGGAAAGCTGAGAAAATAGCCTTCAATATGGTATATAATATACAAGTGCGGATGGAACATCGGCCGAGAAAATATATTATATCTGAAATACTGTTAGAATTGACATAAATACGGAGGAAATAGGCGAACATAGGGTTTCGCCTTTGGAGGGTGATTTGATCATGAATGTATCAAAATTGGAATTGACAACATATACCATGGGAAAGCTGCGAAAACATTGTTTAATATGGTATATGATACACTAGTGCAACTGAGAAGGCAAGAACAGCTAAGAAAATGTAATAAATCTGAAAATACTGTTGGAATTGGTGTAAATACAGTTAAAATCAGGAAAAAAATTTGACCTACGGTTTGGGGTTATTTGACCATAAAGACATGAAAATAAAAATTGCCAAAATATACCATTGGAAAGCTAACAAAATATCCTTTAACATGGCATATAATAAACAATTGAGAGTGTAACAACAGCCTAGAAAATACTATACATCTGAAAATACTGTTAGATTGGCAGAAATACAGAGAAAAATCTGCGCAAAATAGGGCCTACTATTTGGAGAATGATATGATCCTGAATGCATCAAAATAAAAAATGCCAACATATACCATTGGAAAGCTGAGACAATATCCTTTAATTTGCTATCAAATACAAAAGTGATAGTAGAACAATAGCCAAGAAAATGTAATGTTTATTAAAAAACTGTTGGAACTGGCAAAAATATGGAAAAAATCACTGAAAATAGGGCCTATTCCTTGGAGGTTGATTTGATCCTGAAGAAATCAAAATGAGAATTGCCAACATATACCCTTGGAAAGCTGAGAAGATATCCCTTAATATGGTATATAATACAAAAAAATAGCTCAGTTAATGTAATATTTCTGATAATACCATTAGAAGGGGCAAAAATTACGGAGAAAACACGTAAAAATATGGCCTTTTCTTTCTAGGGCAAATTGACCATGAATTTGTCAAAATACAAATTTGGAACATATACTGAGAAAATATCCTTTCATGTGGTATATAATGCACAAGTAAGAGTGCAAAAAAAGCCCAGAAGATGCAATATCTTTGAAGATACAGTTAGAATTGGCAAAAAAAAAGGCGAAAATCGACTAAAATCGGCCAAAATAGGGCCTATTGTTGGAGGGCGATTTGACCATGAAGACATCAAAATAAAAATTGCCAACATATACCATTGGAAAGCTGATAAAATTTGCTTTCAAATAGAATATGTTGGCAAACTTCTTGTCTTAATGCACACGAACCCATATTTTCTGACATAAGGCCCTAGACTATAATTCACCAAGTCAGGCAGATGAAAGTATCATTCAATCTGCATTTTCTGGAATAATAGATTTAAAATACCGCTGATAAGATTAATGCAGTGGTAAATATTTGGACTCCAGCCCCACACAGCAGAGAAAAAATGTTTATTGAGTGAAACCTTTTTTTTAAAGATGTCAGTTGCAACTTGCAATCCATCGACTGCTCATTGCTTCAGCTCCTAAGCTCCTTTCACCGACGATGTGATTGTTGTGATTATATGTGAAATAACAATGCTTGATTGACTTACTGAAGGAGGTAGTCTAATTTAGATAGAAAGCACATTTTGATGCTGAGAGAAAGCTATGGTTCATCAGAAATACAGCAATGAGACGGTACAGGTATTCGTGGGTGCATATTGCCGAGACTCCATATGCTTCATTAGTTGAGGGTCTCCAGTTTGGGTTTCGTCACCAGGGAATTTTAATGCATGCCATGGCATTTTGATGATGAGGTACCCTTCATATATTCCTCTTGATGCAATTATTGGGGAAGAAATACTGCAGAGACTAGGCCTCCATCCAACATAAAAACATATTTGAGACAACCTGACTATTGTTTACGAAGCAGCATACACCACCCCACAGACTTATTTTCTTCCAAGATAAGAGAAAGACTTCAGATATCACAGACCCCAACTTATGGCAAATTCTGACCCTGAAGAACAAGCCTGATATGAAGCTTAACTTTTTGAATGTGATAGTTGCAATGTTCTGGAATTCAATGTCTCTCTTTTTCTCATACCATCAATTGACACCTTTTGGCTGCAATGCAAGAAGGTGGCTTAGATGGCTCTTCCTTTGCTTTTTAATTTTTCAAGTATTACATGAAGAGGTATACGCGAAGATTTTTGTAGAGCATGGAACCCGCAATTAATTAGGACGTAGTAATTCTGTGGAAGCTATACTAAATTTAAGCATGTTAGGGCACTTGTGACCAATTCCTGATCTCCAGTGTCCACAACAATGCCATTTGAGGTCTCATAGGCAATTATTCATGAGTGGAAATGAGCCAGTTGTGGCACTAATGAGAGCTGGTTGAATCCTTAGGGTGCTACTGATATTTACTCGGCTCTGCAATTACATATTTGTCAACTACCCACATCAAAGTCTATGGAATTGCCCACGTCCACTAGATGAATAAATACTCAATGGCAATATGTATAGTAGAGGTAGATAATATTCATATGGTTCTGACAGCATTGTTAGATTGTTACTGTAGTGATGGCAGACAAGGAACACGATGAACATAGTCAAGAGCCTTGATGACCCTAACTGGGCCCAAGGGTAAAAATTCTCCACTATTTTAAGTAAGCTTAAGTATATCTGCTGATTCATCTTGAAAGTTGTGATTGTAGTTTATATTACAAATTTGGGAGGCTCAAAGGTGAGTGGGAAATATCTTCGAAACCAAGGGATGAGGCAAAATTTTAACAATGAGATATGAATAGTTTTAAAAAGGGGTAAATATTCATATCACTTTGCTGCTTTGCCACATTTCAACTGCTTACAACCATAGGCTATTGCTCCATATCTACCATTCTGCATGCACCAGCAATACACCCTTCAGTGAGCCCCAAAAGATTAGCTGAAAGGTGTGCATGCCAAGTCACCATCAATGAACGCTAAATGGGCAGGTTTCGTTTGGGTGTCAACCAATCAAGTAGCAGTCTATCCAGGTCAGTACAATAGCTCACTATGATGTCAATGGAATGTGTTGGCTGTTGGCCATGGCAAAACATTGTAGAAGCGACAAATGAGCTACACAAAAAACAGTTTAGAAGCCTATAATCTGAAAATAATAGTCTCCCCACCTCACAAGCTAATATAGAAAGATTGATAATGTTGTTACTGTCACAACTATGCCACTTTTCAGCTGCTGGATCAATAAGATAAGCTTTCCAATCACATCATCAATATCTGAAAGAGATCTGTTTTCCTCTAAAATGCTCTTTGTTGATATAGTTATGGATCTCCTATTGAAGGCATCCCCAAAGAATATTGCGAAGGAAAAAAACAGGAGAGACATTGGATAACTGTGATTTATAGCAGGTTATTGATTTGGAAGCCTTTGTGTGGAATGGATTTTATGAGACGGTCGAAGGATTTTGGGTAACAGTTCAAGAAAGTCCAAGTGAATGGAAAGTTCCCCCAACAGGAATTCCCACCTTTTTATATTACAATATATATAGAAAAAATACATGCAACAAAGGACTATCAATTGCCCTTCTACAGCTTTGCCTTGTCACCTAATTTGGAATTAGGGGTCTGCAGCAAAGAAAATATATTTTCGCGTCAATTGCCCAAAATCATTTATACATGTAGATTTTGGAATTGAAAACCTCCTTGGTGGGATCACTGGAATGGGCATTTAAAGAGAGTAAAGTCGTAACAGAAAATCATTTAAAAATTCTTCAAACTGCCAATGAGTCTTGCAGAGAACAACAAACATTTCTGGTTCTGTTGCAATAGATGAGCAACAAGCCCCAGCAGACAGTGAAATTAACTCTGACAAAGCCAGACAGACAGAGCGAAAGCTGAATCCAATAAATTTGGAAACCCTGCTTTGGCTGTCGCACGAAAATGATGTTCTGAACCCTTTCAATTTCAACCTGATCAATATCTGTGGCCACTATTCCCAGTGCCAATGTGGAAATCCCTATTGTTTGAGTGCTTAGCACATATGGGTTCTCTCCACTTCCCCATAATTTATACTTTCCCTGCAACAATTACAATATCAAAGTGTTTATTCAGACCAATATCTGGATGAGTGTATTGGAATATTGAAATGTGTGTGCCATTTGCAGTAATTCAGCAACTTTCAATGGCTAGAGGCTGAAAAAAGAGATTATTTTAGATGAATCAAATTATGCCCTCAGCTTTCTTTTATTACTACAGAATGATATAATATATTGATAACAGCAGTCTGTTGTCATCAGGTCTCTATGTATCCATCCTGGAATATCAAGTCTCAAGACAGAGATAAACAGTCTGGCTGAATAAAAGATGCTTTGGGGGAAAAGAGTGACATTCAGTTGGCTCAAGATCAGATTTTTGCCTTTGAAAAATTAAAGTTTTTTGGAGCAATATGTTTTTGCTGTCATACTTCATGTACCTGCTTACCCAGATAATTTTGATTTGCATGCACAAGCCACCTAGAAGTGAGCTTTAATATACAAACCGTTGCAAGGCCGTACTGGACGACCATACAGACAATGCCATATAAACGGGGTTCTTGATGCAAATGCAACATAATGAATTTGTCGCCAGAGTATACAGTGGAATGATGGAAACAGTGATCTAGCAAATTGTTTGCAAATACAAACTCACCAAGTCAGGTAGATGAAAGCAGATAAAAGAATCGGTTTTGAAATTTTTTAGGCCTAATAAGTCTATTACTCTGAAAGTAGAGCTCAAAAAGGCAATCTGAATTTTTAAAACACAAGCACGAAGTCAATGCATTACACTGTATGTTGTCTGGAATAATGGATTTAACGTACCTCTGGAATGATGCGCTAATGCTGATAAGATTAATGTAGTGGTAAATTTTGGGCTCCAGCCCGAGACAACAGAGAAAATCATTATGGGAGAAGAAAACTTTTTTAAAAGGTGTCAGTTGTAGTCCATTGACTGCCCATTGCTTCAGCTACTGAGCTCCCTGCACCAATGATGTGATGGTTGTGATTATATTGTGAGATAATAATACTTAATTGCAATTGACTTACTGAAGAGGAGGTAATCTAATTTGGAAAAGAAGCACAAAAGATGCTCAGAAAAAGCTGCACAGGTGCTTCATCAGAAATTTACCAACGAGGCAGTACAGGTATTCAATATCGATGCATATTGCCCAGACTCCATAATCCATATATGCTGCATTAGTTGAGGGTCTCCAGTTTGGGTTTCGTCAATAGGGACTTCGAATACATGCCATTGCATTTTGATGATGAGGTACCCTCCATATTCCTCTGGATGCAATTATTGGGGAAGAAATACTGCAGGGACAAGGCATCTTGCCAACATGAATACACTGATATCTCTCAGACTATCTGGGTCTTGTTTACAAAGCAGCCTGCACTATACTCTATAGACTCATGTTCCTGCAAGATAAGAAAAGACTTCAGATGTCATGGACCATAACTACTGGAAATTACTTGCCACAAAGAACTAGCCTGAGGCTTTTGAAATCAATTTGAACATGTCTGTGAAACTGTTGAATTGATATTTTTTGTTAGTATATATTTAGGAAGGGTGGCAGATTTATTGAACAATGTTGATTTGGTGTGGACCTTGTTCCTTAATTACTTTGGATGCATATTAAGTGTATTAGGTCAATTGTGGCTAATTCCTGATATCCAACCTTCATTGCTATACCATATAATTAGTGAAAAAGAGGCAGTTGTGGCACTAATGAGAGCTGTTTGAATCCTTTGGGAATTGCTGATATTTACTCTGCTCTGTAATTGCACATATTTGTTGATTACCCAATGCCATAGCAGTTCCCCCATGGCATAATTGGTAAGTGCGCTTGTCAACTGGCTTTGAGGGAGTGGGTTCAAATCTCACCCCGGGAACTCACTTTAGTCCGAGCCCATGGGACATTAAATGGAGACGGGTTGTATCCAGTATTTTATGCTGGGGCAACTGAAAGACCCTGGGCATCCCTGAATTAATAGGGTATGTGCCAGACTCACAGTCTTCTCATCTCATCATACGGCGATCGCCTGCCTCGATATAGCCCACTAAGGTGCTGCAGAGGCGTAAAACACAAACAAACAAACAAACAAACCTAATGCCATAGCCCAATTCTATTGTATTTCCAACTTCCATCAGATGGCAAAAGACCCAGAGATAGGGCAGTATGTGCAGTAGACTGAGTAGAGATATCTTTGTGACATGTATGACGTTGTATGTGGTTCTGTATGTCTTAGACTGTGTTATGAGATTGTTCCCTTTGTGATATTGCAATGATGGCAGATCAGGAAGTCTGTCCTACAATCCATCAAACCTGCCCAGGTATTGGCTTATTGCTCAATTCTGCAGAAAGACACTTTCGAAGACAATACATTTTGTTGGAAAAAACTATAATACCTGTATAAGGAACTGAATTCCCAATGAGAAAGTTGTTTGTTAAATTGTCCCTTAGTCTCTTAAACCTTGAGTAACTGGGACTTTCCTTAGTCTCTTGTATCTTTAACCAACACTCAGAGATGAAAGTCACTTTACTGGAGAGGAATTTGTCAATTTGCCTATGACCATATATAGGTCAATCAAATTTGAAATGATTCAACACTTACCCAATGGTATTCCATCCTGCCCATAACAGCTGCTGGTCCAAGACTCCTGGCAGGGTTGATGCCCCCACCTGAGATGGGAACCTGTGTGGAAAACAAAAGCAAATGTGTGAAATTGTGGAAAACAATCTGTTATACATGTAAAGGCTTTTTTGCTGCCATACTGCAATCCTTCATAATCAGGGAACTGCCACAATAATTACATTTAGTGCTAAAGATTATTGTGATACTGAAAGACAAAATGTGAAAAAAGGTCTCCGTATTCACAGTTCATAAAGTGGTATATGGCTTGTGTGATAATGGCAACATCTGATGTTGACAATGCATTATTGAATTGGGTTAATGCAGCAGCAACATGTTGCCCCACTTCTGAATCTCCTTCCGCCATTTTCAGTGTTTTAGAAACCCCATGCAAACACCAATAATGGCTCCACATGCTGATAAAGGTCGATAAGGAAAAGAGCATTTCAATCGCATGGAACAAGTGAGCGTGCAATTTAATGATTTTCAGCCCACAAATCAAGAAATGGATTGGACATCATCAAATCAGGAATTGTAGGCAATTTCTGCAAACAACAACCTTTTCCGGCAATGGATTTGCTGATTAAGGGGGTTTCAGGCGCCGAGAGCTTTTTCTGAGAGTTTTTCTCCTCTTCCCTGGTGATATTGTTGGCTTTTACTCAATTTATTTCCATGTGTACTTATCTGGAATTAGAGACTTAAGGCATTGGGTAGAGTTTAGGGCTTTTCGTCCTGCATTTCACAAAAAGGCAAGTAGAGCTACTCTGAGCTAGCAAGGAGCACAGCAATGAGCCACTGTGTGTTCAACATTTTATTGGTTGTTATGTGGATATTGAAATTGCACTTTGTAGGTGACATTCATGCCAGTATCATAATGGAAAAGTATCAGCATCAAGCACTAAAGTACCAGAGAAATAAATAGGCATTATGATTGCATGCCTTGTATTGCATGGGGATAAGCTGCCCATTGCATGTTGACTATGAGTCATATCCCAACCTGAACATGGCTGCCATTGGCTTCCATGGGCTGCATGAGCCATGAGGGCTTCTGATGTGGACTGTGTGTATTGGAACTTCATTAATTCCATCACTGCATGTTACCAACTCAGCCATAAAGGACCCTTAAACAATTTTCGCCATTCAATAATGTTCAGTGGAAGTGTTACACCATTTTCTAGCTACTGGGCTTGTGCTGGGCTTTGCTGGCTGTATAGCAATGTAATATTAGGGCTTGTAAGGCTTATGAATTTGCCTTCTGGGTTCAATTGAAGCACACCTGAGGGACTGCTTAATATGCACAGACCCCCTGTTCCATTTGTGTGGCCCTGGGGATTAGTAACTGCATTTCCAATGGTCATGTGTTTATATTGGCCCAATATATTTTCCACCTTTGTTGTTGTGCTCACTGTGAAAATCTTGCAATAAAATGAACATCTATTCAGCAATTTGTTAACATGCAGTTACTCCGACTTTTCATTTACCTCTGCATTGTATAGGCAGGGTGTCTGCCAATCCTGGAAAAGCCTGGAAAAGCCTGGAATTTGGTTTCTCAATTTCCAGGCCTTTAAAAGCCTGGAAAAACCAGCATTATGAAAAAAAGGTCTGGAAAAGCCTGGAATTTAGTTTGATTGGAAATAAAAATAGTCCAATGCTAAATTTTTGGCAATTTTAAGCGATGATAGGACCAAAGGACGAATGTCGTGTTAAAAAAAAAAACGTGTATATCGTGTCGTTAATTGGTCAGTTCATCAACAAATTGGCCTGGAATTTTGGAAAACTCGGCCTGGAAAAGCCTGGAATTTGATTTCAAGAAAGCGGCAGACACCCTGATAGGTTGAGTGCATTAAACCAACAATAGAAGGTGTCCGCGATGAAATTCTAAATGAATCAACTATCATTCAATTCGAACAATTTTATATAGTTCTGCGGTTCTCATATTACCAGAATATAATTTGATGGACCATGGACCTTTAGTCATATGTTACAAGTCTGTTCTTCTAAAGATTTGATAAGCACACATGGGAATAAATTGAGTAAAAGCCAACAATATCACCAGGGTAGAGGACAAACACTGTCAGAACAAGCTCCCAATGCCTGAAACACCCTTAATCAGCAAATCCATTATTGTTTTGCAGAAATTCCTGATTTGATGATGGCAAATCCATTTCTTGATTTGTGGGCAGAAAATCCTTAAATTGCATGCTCACTTGTTCCAGGCGATTGAAATGTTCTTTTCCTCACTAGTCATTATCGGTACGTGGAGCTATGATTGATTTGCATGGGGTTGGAAAAATAATGAAAAGTGTGGAACAAGTTGTGAAGTGGGTCAACATGTTGCGGCATCGTTGCTGCATTTTAAGCCAATTCGATAATGATAATATATAATATGATATTAGTTGTAGTGATAGAATAGATCTTATGGTCTTCACCCAGTTTTCACTTAAAATTAGTAATTGTATATACTAATATCTTGTGCGAATTACAGGATATTTATCCTAATTAAATTACACATGTTGAATATAGTGGCCCATTTGGTGGAGTTTATTGGACATGGAGCCGTCTAATCCATGGACAATGGTGCATTAATCAATGGAATGGTCATTGGGGATCTATGGCCAGTTAATGGACAACTACCCTGGTCATTTCATTGCTTTGTTTACTTTCTCATATCAGCTGACTTGGACAGTTTGTTTGATCTGCTTGTGAAGAGATGCAAGGAGCATAATCTCATATCTCGTTCCTAAATTCTCCTTTACTCTCCTCCACCCTCCTTCATTCTGTTTAAATATTGCCAAAGCTTCAGATAACCACGTCAATGGGATCCCCTTATCATGCCCTAGCCCCAAGGGTCACTTACAAACCCACCAAAGCCACCATTGCCATCAATTCTAAAGGGATTAAACGAGATCTAAAATTAAGTTGTACTCTATCCGGTTTGTCAATATACTGCTTGGGGTAATTTGTGATAATGTGGCTTCAGTGGTATTTGGTTGTCATAAATTAAAATTCATTCTCCTCAATAAATGGTAAATTGTATTGGAATGGGTCAATATATTAGCCCCTACCTTCAGTAGTACCTCAGTAACATTAGCTACATTTCCCCAGAAAATGTTTCTAGAGGCATGACAAAGCATTTGATGAGCTATCAATTGATATCACCAAAACCCTAAAAACTGATGTTGGCAGTGCATGATGTTCTATGCAACACCTCAAATAAAACTAGACCATCTTCCAGTATTGAGCATCCCCGCGGGCCGCTGCAGGCAGTGACCCAAGCTGCAGGTAGGCTTAGCATGTCCAGAAACCCCATGGACATAGAAAATAATTTCCTGGTAGTTGTGGGTTCAAATTTCTAAGTTGTTTATTTCCTTTTTCCACCTGAACATGCTTACAACCTTTCACAACAAATAAAGACCTACGCATAAGATGGTAGTATGTCATGTCGAAGTTTTAGTGACTGCAGAGCAGAAATAAGTATCGAAAGACGAATCCATCAAAATTAAGTGGTTTCTTGTTAGTCTACTTTTGTCTTTACTAGTTTCAGGTACACAATAGTTGATGCAGTAGTTAGCCTCACAATATATCTTCATTATTTCAACACAGATCAGTCAAACTATTTGTTTGGAGAGATGTTTTCCCTCTTCACTGTATCAGTATGTTTCCGAATGAAAGAAATGTCTTGATTCTGAGTATAGGCGTATCGGAGGGGGTGGCAGGGGGGCGATCGCCCCCCCAAACCTTTGAGAAAAGGCTCAAATTCGGGCAAGGTGGCTAAAAATTTGGGCAGATGATAAGATGAATATTACTGAAAATCAGGTGTTTCCTAGCAATTTCACTGGACGTAGTATGAAATTTGGATCGTGAAATTCGGGCAAATGTCGCTCGCCCCCCCAAAAATTCCGCCTGCCGTACGCCTATGAATTATTAATTTATTTCTGAGTCTGATTTGGATATCTTCATAATCATACTACGATATTCACACGAGACGAAAAATACATGGATTGTATCAGAAAATGAATCTGTGTGGCAGAGGAAATTAAATAATTCATATTTTCAGTCTTGGAAATGCTCAGCTTTGCAATCTGTTCAATCTTTCAAATAACTGCAAATAACTTCAAATAATGTGACATCTAAATATAGGTTGTTGATCATCAAGATGATGTGAAAATCCATCATCAATGATGTGACCTCTGATCCTGTAACCCAAGGTCAGGGTTTGATAGGTCACAGACATAGTGGCTTGATCACCCAACTTTCATAGTCCTAGAACTGTTGCATGCCTCTCCTTATTGACTGGTAGTACACAGTCTTTGTCTGGTTTATTTCAAAGCCTCTAAGTGGCTGTCAGGTCTTTCCCAATATAGATTCTTCATCAGCCCAGACAATGTTGCAATAAAGCTTCAGGGATCGAAAATATTAAATTGGATTAAAGATGGATCTAAAGAAAAATGCAAAGATAAGGTCTGAGGGAAGGATTAATAAAAGTCTTTTTTTAGTCCTATTAGAAGATGAATTAATCTACTGAAAGGTGCTATTTTAAGAAGTTGGAAGGCAAAGAGATGCTTTTGAATGTTGGGTTTTATCTTGTGTTGCTAAAATTTTAGAAAGGAGTTTTATCTGAATGATGTTTTCTTTGCTTTGAACTGATTATCCTATAAAGAACGTTCAAAACTCCATAAGTTGTAGTAGTGTTTAAGACTGGCAATGTGGAAGTGGCTCGGTGGCTAGGCGCTTGAGGTCCTGCAATTTGTGTTCCGCCAAAGGTCAAGGGTTTCATTCTCGTTTAGGAACAAATTCCGAACAATACATAAAATAAAGTGCAAGCGTTTTTAGCAGCGCTTAAGTTTTTAAACTCACAGATTCAAAAGGCCAATGCTTCACGCAGAGGAGGCATTTACTCCAGTCCAAACATTCACCAGCAGTCTGTCTATCTATCTATCTATATATCTATCTATCTATCTATCTATCTATCTATCTATCTATTTATCTATCTATCTATATATCTATCTAATATTGCTTCCTAAAATCAAATACAAGCAAAGGTCAGTGCAGGTACATCATTGCCCTAAGCAAATGCAAAGCATGTATTAGCAATCCAAGCAATCACCAATGCCTGGCAATGGGTGAATGGTGATCATACTCTCAGCACACAATGCACTGATTAAGCCCTCTCATATTACCCCCTCCCTATTCTCTCATCATGATCCTCAAAGCTCTGGGAATATTTATAGGGCAAGATCCGTGTCAATATATGCATGCCATGCTATATTTGGAGATTTATAAATAACCATTGACATGCTGGGGATCTTTGGGGGATTTGTGGGGATTAGGCCATTTTATTTTGAATTTGATTCAACTTTGTTGAAAATGGAGATTGAATGCATTGAATTGAATGCATTAGAGCAACCTGTAATGATTTTGAAAAGCTCCAAGCTATTGGTGTATGCATTTTCTATTCTGTTTAGGATGGTTTTGTCATAAATTTATATGCAGCTATCGTGGAATCTAATGAAATATTGGTCTGGAGCATCACAGTTTCTACACAGTGTCAGAGTAAGTCTGTTATCAGGGATAGCCTCTGCAACCACATAATCACAGCCTGAGCCTAATATGCAATGAGCTGGCAGTAAAACTAAGCATCACAGTTTGAACTTTGATATATTGAAAGAAGCATTACATTATTATTTCAATGATCTATCATTTGCAATCAGTCTAATCTGACTAAATGGCAGCTTCAAGAGCATTCACAGCAGACAACTGTTATAATTGCCACATAATGGTTTGATTAATCTGCAAACTTGCGACTTTACAACTTTAAACTTCAATGGACCTTGCAATAAACAAAAGGCTTTTAAAATTTTTGTAAACACATGGATTATGTGACGTACAACTGTTCTGGCAGCCCATTGGCTAACAGGCTGTGATGTGGAACTCGCATGGGTTTTCCCAGACCCAATTTTCACTCTGACACTGTG
Organism: Platynereis dumerilii; assembly: GCA_026936325.1. Classification (NCBI taxonomy): domain Eukaryota; kingdom Metazoa; phylum Annelida; class Polychaeta; order Phyllodocida; family Nereididae; genus Platynereis; species Platynereis dumerilii. The sequence goes on from JAPTHN010000011.1 coordinate 26,332,106, forward strand.
TTGAAACTGTGATGCTCAGTTTCTTTGGATCCACAATGGCTAGAAGCCTGGGATTCTGACCCAGTTTAAAATGACATCACAGCTTGTTGTTACTTTACATATATTGCAATGCTAGAGAATAGAGTCATCTCTGACATCACACTTCAAAAGCATAGAAAGAACTTTAGATTCCACATAAATATGATGAGGACTGTAGTACTGTAATGTGCATGCATGCAGGGTCTTGAACTCGTGACGACACTACCACAATACTTTTTTTGGGCAAGATAATAAAGATGCATTGGAACTCTGGTCTGGCTATATCCATAACCCGATATAGTGCAGTCCTCCATAACTAGCAATCAAAGCACACAGAAATTAATACTCCCTCAGTGGCCAAGTTGGTAAAATCACAAGCAAATTTTGGTCACTACAATCGTGCAGTACTGTGCTGTGAATCCCAGGAACAATTCATCAGATTTATGCAAGGAAAATAAACATTCTGGACACAGTCTTCTTGGCTGGCATAAGATATTGGTGCTGTCAGAAAGACTGCCAGCAGCTACTTGCATGCAGCCAAATAGCTGAAAAGTGATGGATTAGGATATGCAGCTGATAGTTGGGAAATTCGAATTTCTGAATCAAAAGTTGTCATGTGTCGCCTGTATCTATATATGAGACAGAAATGACTAAAATGATGAATGGACTCATGATAGGTTAATGTTTGGATTTTGAAGTTATATTTAAACACATGTTGGGAAACAATTGGGGCTTCATAACTTTTAAATTCCTGTTCAAAGTTGGCTATACATCAGTTCAGCAACTATTGTAAATTTAAATCGTAATTTTCAAATGTATAATATGAAGCAAAATGTATTGGTACAGAGTGTAAATTATTGATGTAATATCAGACTAATGGGTGAAGAGCAGGTATGAAAATAGACCATGAAATAGACAATATCTGTGTTGCAATATATGTGGGCCCTCTGACACCCTGAACACGGAAGGAATTCTAAATTGGGAAATGTGGATGGGTGCAGTTTAACATGCAAGGGTTGCCAGGGCCTATCCTCCATGCGGCCAGTAATGGGCATTATTGTCACAACTGATCATTGATGGGAATTGGTACTAATTCAGAAGTCTTACCATGTAGGACAGTGGGCCTATTATGACTTTGTTTCAAACTGCTGATCTGATATGCAGTGCTATTAGAAAGTAAGTGAAACTGTGATGTTTAATCATGTTTTGCCGTTGGGTCAATGACTCAATGCTAAACATCCTCAACCAAACTGCTTGTGGGAGCATGGATTCTCCTATGATGAGATTAAAACATGTTGTATCACAGAAATGGAGGATTTATTAGGTATGTTCGATACAAGTGACTGCCAATTGTCTTTGCTCTACAAAAAGTTTGAGACATTGGCCTACCGTAATTATTCTCCTTCATGTTGTTAATAATGCATTTCATATTAGCGAATGAGAATCTATGTACAATGTATATGCTGCCACAAGCAGTTCGGTTGAGGATATTTAACATTGACCCAATGGCAGCAAAACATCACTTTTTTCACTTACTCTCCAGCAGCATCGAGTAAATATTCGAAGGTTCCTTTTCCACAGAGTGCAGCCTATAAGTCACTGGCAATCTGTGAGACTCTATTGGTGATTGGAAAAAGAATGTTAACATGATGCGATTGTGAGTGGCCGATAAACCTACAATGTGCCTACAATGTGTCTGCCTATATTAATTGATGAAAAATTTCCCAGTTTTGAATGAAATAAATACAAAATGAAGTTCATGAACCATCTCCCATAGACCCATACATTGTACAAATAATGTAACAAAACTCAAAAGATACAAAACCCTATGAGTTAGTAGTTTGACATCTGTGCTTCATTAAGCTTTCATCAGTGGTAATGAACAGATCAGGGCAGTCATTAATGTTGGCAGTTCAAGATTGTTCTTGCTACATTTTAACAGTGAGAACATTCTTGTAATGAGCTGATTAGAATTCTGATTGGGGAGGCAACACCCTGAGTAGAAGGTTATGTGCTGTGCAATCTCCTATGTTAACATGTGAATGCTCCTTATCATTTGTCCAGGCCTTGACATATGCCACTGTAGGGGTGGTGTGTGGCCCCTGTTGTTATCATAAACATAATATTACACCTTCATTGTGGGTATTACATAAATTGTATTATATATTGTAGTAAATTTACCCCAATTATTAAAGTAATATGTAATGTCAGACTGTCAGAGAGATACTTATAGGCCTATGGCTTGTCAAATTATGATTGGCTAATTGGTGATAGGCCTATCTAATTGTTATTTTTTGTCAAATATTTTGGCTGGGGAGAGTGGCAGTGGGTTATCTGCCTGCAGAATTATTTTGTTGAGTAAAATAAAATTGCTTTATGCTCAAGAAGTAGTATATATACACCTGTATATTGCTCAATCAGATAGACACTGACTTTTCAACAGTTTGAGGAGACTTTCTCATCAATTAACATACTGTTCTGTGTGCAGTTATAAATATAGAATTCAATACAGACCTCAAGAGCTATGTTGGCAAGCAAAACATTTAGGTCTGCTTGGGTAAGATTTTCACAAACTGATGCAGCTTTCTCTAACAGATTGAGTTATCGTTCTTTTCCATAAGATGGTATCAAAGTTACAAAATAGACCGTTTCTTTTTGCACTGTTTCGATGTTATTGGGTCAATAACACACTACATATATTTATGTACTAAGTTTAAAGAAAAACATATGTTGCACTTCAGAAATCATAAACATTGAAATGAGTGTATTGCAGATGCTAGGTTTTACAAACATGCAAATTGGCGTGTCAGCACATTAACTTAAAGGCCTCTAAAATCTACATTTTTAGCTAGCCACAGGCAGCTTATACAGTGGGTCTGGAAGGGTTATGGGACTGAAGCTGAAACCATAAACCCATAAACATGTAAACATGTAAACATGTAAACAGTACCAGTGCTTGCTTGCAGGTGCTGCCCTCTTGTGTATAGTGTGTGAATCAGGTAGTGTCCAGCAGAATTACCAATTTGCCTAATGCATGTAAATGCTGCTACTCATGGACTGAATGGTCACCACATATCACTATATATCACTTTGTTTAAATGAATCAATTGATGAGATAGTGCTTATTTAAACAAAGGAACAGCTGTACATTTATGTGTAGTGGCTCTTTAATTTTAGAGAGTTAGTTTTGTTTTATCTATTATTACACGATGTTGAAATTTCGATCAAAATTGAAGAAACGTCCGGAAGACCTTTCATCACAAACATTGGTTCCCCACAAGGAGACTCAGCCAGTGCGTACTTATTTATTTTCTATCTGGCCATTAGTCTACAACAAAGAAAAATTCCAACAGCATTACAAGATCACGATTATTCTCTTCCATCACAAAACGAAACGATAACACCTGCACCTTCATCAGATCATTCATACACAAAAACTGAAGAAAAGAGACAATATACTCAAGATCAACAATACGCAGACGATATTGGATGGATAACAACAGATAAAAAAGTTGTTAAAGAAATTATCAAGACTATTCCAAGAAAACTAGAAGAAAGAAATCTCCAAGTGAACAAAGAAAAAACTGAAATTTACACAATCAGAAAAAATGGACCAGAAGAGTGGAAAAAATGCAAGTACCTTGGTACAGCACTAGACACAATTACAGACATCAAAAGAAGAAAAGGACTTGCATACAGTGCCTTCAATACGATCAGGCCGTTTTTAACAAACAAATCATCAATACGAAATAAAATCAGAAGACTAGAAGCCTTTGTCTCCACCATATTCCTATACAATTCGGAACTTTGGACACTTACGAAAGAATTAGAAAACAAGATCGATGTGCAACAACGAATATTTTTGAGAACATGTCTAAGAATAACGAAGATGGATAAAATTTCGAACGAAGAATTATACAAGCGAGCAAGTACAAGACCGTGGAGTAACATCATTAAAGAGAGACGACTGAGATTCCTAGGACACATACTAAGACTAGATCCACAAACACCTGCCAGAAGAGCTCTAGAAGAACATTTAAAACCTGCAAAAAAAGATCCTGGAAGACCTAAAACGACCTGGTGGAAGACAATATCAACAGACTTAGACATGCCCATTAATATGATGCAAAGTAACATTGAACATTTAATTGACATTGCAGAAGATAGAAACAGCTGGAGTGCATTGGTGAGGAGCGCCGTGTCTCACTGAGACGGATAAGCGTTACAGAAGAAGAAGAAGGAGGAATCTGCACCAACAGAAACAAGTTAACAGTTTCACTACTTTTTCCCAATAGTCATCATGAAAATAATAAATTATTATTTATATCAGAAAACAGTTATCAGGTTATTGGCAAGCAAGGATTATTAATTGTGATAGTTTTAGTTTTACTACTGTCTTCACATATGCTAGAGCAATTCTGTTTTCATTATTTTCACTTTTTTCATAATAGAGAGTTTGTAGCTCAACAGTAACATTATATTTTCGTTTACTGTAAGTCTGTAAAATTTTAGTTCCACTGCATTTGAATAAGCTGTGATCCCTATTTTGCACCAACTTATTCTATAATCTGGTTATTTGGATGTGCACTTTGTGGTGCAAGAGCAAGCAGCAGGTCAGTATCAATCAGACAAGAGATCTTTCTGATGTCGCTAGTATAGTAGCAGTAGTATTTTATTTTCAGAATGTGTCAACTAATATGTGTAAACATAAATACAATTGCTATATACAGTTTAGATAAATACATCTTTACAGTTCTGGAATCTTCTATATATTTTAAGTAAAGTTCAGCAATAATCAAGTCATTTCCTTTTACGTTAAGATTCAGCGTTAACTCCTGGAGAAAACTACATTCACAGGTTCATTGCTATTCTTTTGTTAACTATATGTAATCAACCGTTAATTGTGTGTGTCATTCTGTCAACCTAATTGACCTATTGTAAGCTACTTGCAATCATGTGAGGGATGTTTTACTTGTCCAGCATAGATACTGAAACAAGAGGCCGCCAATTCAATGTCTCATCGGAATGAGATCCAGCTTTGATTTTGCTCATGCAGGTGCACTGAAAATTTTGGGTTCCCCACCCGGGGTTCTAACCGGTCCAGGCAAAGACCTTCAGCAGAGCAGGCCAGGCACCTATGCCACTTAGCCACCAAAAACAAATATTAAGCTTCAGAATCACTCTACATTCGATAGACCAACTTCTGGAAATTCTGTTAGTTAACGCCAGGGGAAAAGTGGTACTTGGTGTCTGAATCCTTGAATCCCATTGGCTGATATATTTCCCGCCCTGATGGGTCCAGGCAAGAGACACCAATCTGGAATAAGTTTAGTGCATTTCAATGTAACTTAGGCTTCATAACTTAGCCATTCCGTCAGGTTAAAATTTGAAAGTAGTGTTTTTTTTTTTCGGAATTAAAGTGTATATATGTATGTCAACTTCATGTGAAAGCTAATTAAGAATCACTGAATTAACGAAAAGTTGTTTTTGGGGCCAATGTTCAGCCCACTCAGCAGTGATATGGGTCTAATCCTTTAAATGCACTTCACTTGCATTAAAATGATAAAGTGCATCTCAACTTATACTTAGTGCCTAATCTTCCAATTTGTCATGTATGTTCCTTCATACTAAGACGGAATGCACAGCTTACTAGTTGTCTTTTATTTTCAGGATTTCATGATATTATTCACTTTTTTCAAATTGTTTTTTACATGTCTTCAGTATGAATCTCTATATTAGGTTTACATTGCTGTCAATCCATTCCGTGTTAATCACTGCTCCTTAAATATAATAGCAAATGGCTAGCTTTGAATCTGCGGATTCTTGTTATTTATTTCATTTGGGGAAATAATGAGTATTTCATTCTTTTGTTTATGATCGTTTCTCTTTCTATGTTTTTATTATAAGGTTGTGATCTCCTTTTGTTTCCAAAGGTGAAGAAATACATAGCCTACTTGCTTACCACAACTTGTTTAACTGTTCAGGATGTTTGGCTTTGCCAAAATATTCTGTGCAAATGACAAACTTGGCAAAGGTGATTTGAAGTCTTTGATTTGAATGCAATCTAACCCGCGACCTAGTAATTAGTAGTATATGTATACAATACATAAGTAAAGTTATTATACTTATAGCGATTGATTGGTCCAAGCTTATACATTCTGTTCAATACAAAGCCAACTCACATAGTTGTCAATGGAGCTGACTTATTCCTTTGATCACCATTTCACAATATGAGCACCTCTGCCAGAATTGGGTCAGCTCCAACTGCAAACCCTGATTGAGTTTAAAGTATTGATTTGTGACAACCCATAATTTGGATTTCGTTCAGACGAAATATGATCTACCTTCTCTCTCTTTCTCTCTATTTTTCCCCTCTACAGACTACCACTTAAACAGTAGATAAAAAGTGATTGTACTCACAGCATAAAGTTCGACAGCCACGAGGGCCAGGCCCATGACGAAGGGGCGCATGGCCGGAGGGTTGTCCTCTCCTGATACGCTGTCCCCAGTGGCCCTCACCACGAACAGGAAGATGAACGTCGCAAAGAACTCCACACTGAAAGCCTTCTCGGCCGTGATGCCATGCTGCGGTAGGGTGGCCCCTAAGGTCCCTTGCAGGTTGCTCGGAGTGACCCCACGAAGCACGGCCGCCCCGACGAGGGCCCCGATGATCTGTCCCAAGAGGTAAAGGACCGCCCTCAAGATGCTGATCTTACGAGCAGCCAGCATTGCCACCGTGACCGCAGGATTCAAGTGACCTCCACTGACGTAGCGCAGGGCGTAAACCAGAGTACCGTAGGTCAGACCGAAGGAGAGGGCCACTCGTAAAGCATTAGGGGCAACAATTGCATCGGGGTTATCCTTGGATGGAGGATGCTGCGGGTCAACGAATGACCCGCAACCGATCATCACTAAGAAAAGGGTGCCGACCATCTCAGCCATGACCGTTTGCCAAAAGCGGGGAGTCCTGATGCCGTCCGACGAGGGGGCCATCTTGATGTTGACCCGGCTTTTGACCCGGGTAAGGAACTCCCGGGTCCGCTCGTAAGGTCCCCGACACATGGGGCTGGCAACAAGTGACTAGTTAAACTGAAAGACTGCTGGCTGTTATAAAGGATCCAGGCCAGCTGGCTTGGCTTGCTCTGGCTTGCCTTGTTTTGCCTTGCCGCCCACCTGCAGGCTGCCTACTGCCCTCCCTACTTATCATATTGATCCCTATGCATTCCTCCCTTCAGCGATATGATCAGTTCTCAATGCCTAATGTTATCTAACACTCCAATAACACTCCCTGCATGCCAACCCTGTGCCCATGGGCTGCTAATTAATGCCTGCTAACTTTATCAAACAAATGTGCTGTGTTTGGTCAATTATTTTTTCATTTGGATGTTTCAAAGCAGCCCTCTTTGCAGATGACACAATCCATCAATTCCTCTTGAAGCTTATTTAGATTAATTGCAATTGGGTATCGGCTCATCCAATGGATCCCAGCCCATGCCGTGCAATAAGCATGCGTCGAAACTCACTACCAGATTTCCCCCGTTGCCCTCGACATCACTGATATTTCCTTCGGGGTCCTCCGCCCTCTCTTTCTGCTGCATTCTGCCTCTCATCTGGTTTCACATGAATTGTGCTTAATTTTCCTCCTGTATTTTTCGTCACAGGCTTCAGCAGTTCAGCAATTCAACCATCCTCACTGCATCACCATCATGTGCATCATGTGCATCATGTGTGCATGTAAATTATGTTGTTGACATTGATGGACCAACAGGTCTCCACATCAAGTCAATGCAACCATTGCAGCTTCTATCTGTGCAGTGAATGTACCTGCATCCATGTGTTCATTTAAAAATAGACTACATCAACAAACACTGCAAATATATAGTTAGAAGTAGACTATCTGTGCACTATATGTAAACACAGAAAGAAAACATATAACTTCAAAATCAGTCAACAGATGTGAACTGAGTTCAAATATGCTCTGATACATTTCACTAGTCACATCACATTACTGTACCATGCACACATGTATGTGCATGAACTTTTTGTCTGATCAGATTTCTTCTTTTTCCTTGATGTGCTCTGAATGATGACTGATGACTTCTGATATATCACTTTGTGTGCATATTTTTGCTATTATGACACACATTTCACACAATGGTGTCATTTCCTAAGTTAATTGCAGTTAGTGGTTTAATGGGTTGATAAGCTGGTTTGCCTGCTCTTTAAAGAAAGTTCCAGGTACCAATACTGACCAGAACCCTATTGAAAAGCAACTGGTTGACCGTTTGGAAGGAAATGTATACACATGAAGTCACATTGAAGTGGACTCTTGTACTACCCTTAGCCTACCACAGCCTTCTAAGGCCAATTCTTGCCACTCTCAATGGTTGATCGGTGAATGATAGATAGACACAGACAGATATATATTTTTAAGTGCAGGCCTCTTACCAGTTCTGGCAGGATTTCACAGAGTTTATGATAATAATTGGTGAGATGGACGAGAGAGTGGGAGTCCTCAACATGTTACACATTTACCTCATGTGAGAGATCTTTGCCTGCACAGACAGTGTCAGACGCTGATGCAAGGGGGCCGTCAATTTAACGTCTAATCTGGATAACATCCAGCTGAGATTTGCTCTTGGAGGTCCACTGAAAATTTGGGGTCCACCACCCGGGGTTTGAGCTCATACAGGCAAAAAGGAGTCAACAGCATGTCAGTGATGTCTAACACATGTCAATGTCACACACATGTCAATGATGTCACTAACATTTCAATGTCCATTTCAATGATGTCACATGCATGTCAGTGATGTCACATGCATTGTCAATGATGTCACATGCAAGTCAGTGATGTCACACACAGGTTTTTGATGTCACATATATGTCAGTGATGTCACAGGCATGTCAGTGATGTTACGCACATGTCAGTGATGTCACACGCATGTCAGTGATTTCACACACGTCAGTGGTGTCACGCGCATATCAATGATGTCACATACATTTCAGTTATGTCACATGCATGTCAGTGATGTCACATGCATGTCAGTGATGTCACATGCAAGTCAGTGATGTCACACGCATGTCAGTGATGTCACACGCATGTCAGTGATGTCACACACATGTCAGTGATGTCACATGCATTGTCAATGATGTCACATGCATTATCAGTGATGTCACATGCACATCAGTGATGTCACTTGCATGTCAGTGATGTCACATGCATGTCAGTGATGTCACATGCATGTCAGTGATGTCACACACATGTCAGTGATGTCACATGCATGTCAGTAATGTCACACGCATGTCAGTGATGTCACATGCATGTCAGTGATGTCACACACATTTCAGTGATGTCACACATTTACATCTTTGGTAGGATATTTTTCTTTGCCAACATAGGCATTCCAGTCTAATGACTTCCAGCTGGGATGTAGCTCATGAAGGTCTGCTATACATTGTTCCTCCAGCATGAAGAGGAACCTGATCCTGTAGCAAACAGAACTGGCAAGCACTCTCACTGCAGCCACCTGGGTTCATTATCTTCCTATTAATATTTTTTCCTGAAAGTGACAGTTTACCTTACAAAAATCAGTGTATTCTAAAACGTTAGGCCAATACAATATTACTGAGCTTTGACAATGCATTTTTGTCTCCTTAATTGCATGTCTCACATTTCTTTTTTAGATCCTATAGTTCCCTGAAACTCTTTCCAAGCCAGTGAAGCATTACCACGTAAGTTTTTAACACTTTATAAAATCTTTACAAACACACAACTTTATAGTATTAAATGTTCATTGTGTAAACCTTGACTTCTTTATTCAAGTTAAGGAGGTTATTTGAACATATTGAAGGCCTGAAAAAAAAACCAATAAACCAAAAAAAAACAACAACAATGGAATTTGCTAATTTCATTTGTCAGATGTTTCATTGAAATCCATTCATATGGTTTGTAGATTTTGTTGGTGCTGGCTCGAAAAGTTTTGAAGGGGCTAGGCTAATAAGTTGAAAGCATTGGTCCACATCAATGCTTAATGCAGTGCAATCCAGATGCCGTAAGCTTCTAAATAATGCAGAGAAAATGTTTAGAAGAGAATTAGAGAGACCCCTGTTGTTTTATCAAGGTCAAAAAAGTTTCAGTGGAGAGCAAATAACATTTTTAAGTGGAGTTCTCCTCAAATGTTTGTTGCCAGAGGCTGAAGAGGTTCCTTCCATTTTCTTCAAAATTGATAGTTTTCGAAAAGTAAACATAGCAGGTTGCATGTTTGCCAAGGTGTTTTGAGTTTCGTCTGTTTTATCAGAAGCTTCAGTTTCAGTAGTCTTAGTGTTGAAAATGTTCCCTTTAATCAATGCAGTTACACAGCAACTCATTGACTGTAATAAAGGCTTTCTTTGACCAGAGGCTTGAAATAAATCAGTGGATAGGTAGATAGTGCAACTATGTTTCCCCTGTTGACAAAAGTCACAAATGGACCACTAAATTCCAATTTAAAGGTAGGTATTCAGGTAGTGCAGCCCAATAGGCAGCTAGGTATAGCTGCCCAAGACTGTTGATAAATGATCAACGTGTTACATAGATAGGTGTAGATATGGTAAGGGCAGCCCTCTAAGCCCAGTTCTGGGCACTCACAAGGGTTGATTAATGAGATGGGAGAGAGAGCGAGAGTCCTCAACATGTTACACATTTACCCCATGTGAGGGATCTTTTACTTCCCCAGCACAGACACTGATACAAGGGGCTGCCAATTTAATGTCTCATCCAAACAACATCTAGCTGGAATTTTTATCATGCAGGTCTACTGAAAGTTTTGAGTTTCCCAACCAGAGTTTGCACCCATGCAGGCTAAGACCTTCGGCTTTCTTCAGTAGAGGAGGCCTGGCCTCTAACTACTCAGCTGCCTTACATGTCCATCTAATGCAAGGAATATTTTACTTGCCCAATAGAGACATTGACACAGGAGGCATTCAAATGGGAACCCGGAACAGGGGGTACCTTGGTGTGAACTCGCAGTCCATCATCTCGTCATTATGTCTGCCTCTGGTAGTTGCTCATATAAGCTGAAATAGCTTCAGAACCAGCAGCATTGAGACATAAAATCACATCTCTCTTCCAAAAGACATGCGGCTGCATGTAGTACATGTCGCATTGCATGTTGGTGATGAAGGTCAACAAAAAGTTCTGTGTACCAATTATGGGATGACGCCAAGCCACAAAGAGGATTAATATTACCTAAATGCCAGATGGATGGATGAAAAGGGCTTTACGTCCTGTATTTATGCACTTGGTAGTGTAATTAGGACAGGAGGAGGACACAGCTATAAGGCGAAGGATGATTGAAACTGCCGTCCAACATAGGCCCAGGTGACCCGGCAAGAGCTAGATTCAAACCCTGGACCCAGTGAATGGCAGCCCAGCATGCCAAATGCAAGACAAATAGTCCAGTGTGCAACAAGAGTCAATTAAGACTGTGCCTATCTCTCCTCAGTAGCTTCAAGGATTACTGCTGATAATTTGGAAGAAGGAATGTGGCTTGATAAAGTTATCATTTATGCATAGTTTCTGGATCTTGCATTGGGCACTTGAAGAGCAGTTAGTGCTGCAGGATTTCTGGTCCTCAACTCATTACTGCAGAGATCCCTTGCCTCATTGCCGTTCTCCTATCCTAATTAGCCGTGCGAGAGTGCATAAATGTAGGAAATACAGTCCCAATCATGAGGCTCTGACTGGGGATCTTGTGTCTCCCTGTCCCTTGGACATTTTACTTTTGAATATCCTGTCCCCCATATCCCCCCATCCAGAGCTTCAATCATGCTCATGAAGGCCCCCTGAAAATGTTGGGTTCCCCAATCCCCATCCAGGGTTTGAACCCATGCAGGAGGCTAAGACCTTCAGCAGAGCTGGCCTTGCCTCTAACCATTCAGCATAAAATGTTTAGAAGTACAAAGCTTTTGAAATCATTGTCTGACAATGTCTTCCATTCATAAGGCCACACATAATTGATTCTTAGCTTCGCGGACCCGCCGACACAATAGATTTTCTGCCGATGGAAAAAAAAACATTACAAAAAAAATTTTTTTTCACCTTTTTTATTTTTGTCCTACCGACCGACCCTAGAAAAAGTGCCTTGAGAGGATCCGAGAAGCTAAAGATCAATTATGTGTGGCCTAATTTCAACTGGACAGCAATGTGATAAGACTGCTCATTAACATCCTCAAATATTATGTTGTTGTAGCTCCGCTCAACAATAAACATATTGCATGAAACGACAAACTGAATTTGACTTTTTACACCATATTTAATATGAAAATCACTACATTTACAGTAGACAATTGAAAGTTACAATACACTGCCACAGAATAACTAGCAAACATGCCGTTTTGTCTTATAAACCCTTTGTCAACTAGTGTATATTTTCACACAGCACTTCACTTAATGTATTGCAAAGTCATATACATATATATATATATGTTAATGGTAAAGCGTCTACAAACATCTAAAAAGTACACCAAGAGAAATATTGGACTTATCAATAAGACACTGACATTCAATGCCCATAGGGCACAAGAAGTAATAGAATGGATGGAATTTGAAATGTTCTAGAACTATATATGGACAGCAATTTGAATTCATACACATTGAACACCTCAACCCTACAATGCAATTATTAATATACACTTATTTATTAATATACAATGACTTGTTTATAAATTCACTAATTATTAAAGAGATCAGCTTGTTTAGACTTACACCAGCATACTTAAATAAAATATCAATTTGCTGCAAATGTTGCACACTGCAAGACATTGTAAGTCGTGGTGCATTAATTTTACTCTTTGAGGTGAAAATTACACATTAATAATTATTTTAAACATTTTATACCATATATACGATCTACAATGCCGTGCAGTATGTTATGTTTATACAGAAAATAAAGTGGATAATAAATATAATCCAAGGTACGAAACAAAAATAGCAGACGGTAATTTCACAAATTAAATTGATTGCCTTCTATAATTTATAGAAGGCCAATAAATATTGCTCATCAAATGAAACTTAAACTCCATTTATTGTGAAATTGTGTATTTATGTTTCTATTACCCTTTAAAAGCCATAAAAATGTTTTTTAACTATTTGATTTTCGTCATAAACTACATTGTAACAAGGACTTTTATGAACTGTTTTGAATTGTCTAATGAAGGTTAGGCCATCATGTGTATAACCCATTAAGTATGATAGATAATACTTTATCAAACCAATGTATACACAATTTATCATAAACACATTGTAATCAAGGCTAATTACTGAATTCAGTGAGTTCACTCTTTGAGTTGAAAATTTTAAATCACACATTTGAACAAATTTGTTAATTTTACATTGTTTACAGTACACCACACATAAAGCACACCCAGTTTATCAGCAAAATGTCAGGTAAAACACCTTTCAGAAGCTATTACAAAATTTAAGTTGAACATTGAATTTCTGTTACCCTGTATATTCTGCGCTAATCACCAGAGTAATACTGTCACTGCAGTTCTATTGATAATGCATTACTCTACACAAATTGGTTGCCCTTCTCACAAGTCCACCTATGTTAGACCTTCGTCTTATCATCTGCTGACATAAGCGCAATTAGGCTAACTGGCTAACATTCACTTAAACATATTAAAGAGTTACTCTAAAATATTTAAATATTTTGACATTCTCAAAATCCATACACTCAATACCTGATATCCTAAATTGCCTAAGTGACATTAAGACAAAGAATACAATTTTGTTACTAGATGCTATCTTCTAGGATAAATCCCATTCAGCTATGTTTCCTAACATATTTTCACATAGATCTGGTATCAGAGACTAACATAGCACAAGAGAAATAAATGCAGACAGGTTTTGAGCTTGGGAATTTTGACACCAAAATGATTGAAACAATTGATTTGTGACCCTATTAAACAGTATGATGGCTGTTGGTAGTGAACGCTTCAAAATTTGAAACCGGCGTAAAACTTACAACAAAGACAGCAGTAAAAACATAGGACAACTTCTCTAAGGATACAGGGAACATTTCTTTCAGAAACTCTTTGAGATATAGTTCTTATTATCTGTAGCAGAATAGGTGTTACTTGACATTTATTTTGGCATAGGTTGCAGCGACAATTTAAAAATACAATTAGTCTATTTCATTAAACTTGTGCTTGAAGTAAAATGCCACCAGCTACTTCTATGCCTATATGTTTTACAAACCATTATATGGCAATACAAAGCAATAAAAATATATTATTTTCTCTAAATAGTACCACACTATATATATATAAAGTATAGGTATATTGTTGATTAGATAAAATATGGTTTGCAAAACAAATCTAGCACAGAATTAGCTAATTTTTGGCACTGAAAAGTGCACATCTAAATTAAGGACTGCTTCCTGTAACATCAGAAGAAGCCTTGGTGATAGTTGCAAAAATGCTAGAATTTCTTGTGAAGTATCAATATATATGTTCACAATAACTAAACGGGTAATATTAGAGGCAAGCCTACTGATATCAAAGGAAACAGTCCTTAAGATTATTAATTCAAAAGATTACATCAGATCTGGTCAAAATTACTATGTACAGACCAAATATGTTGGTACTTTGTTTTCTTTACCAAAAAATAGAGATTACATTTCTAAATATGACATTTCAAGGCAAAGAAACCTGACGAATGTATACATTGCTTAAGTATTGCAAAAAATATTTCTTACAGTTTTAAGTTCTAACAACTTAGACAAACAAATGGCAGTTCTTTTCCAAAGTAGCTGCATTAGGCTTCCACCACTAAAATAAAAGTTCTTGTTTCATACACAGACAATCGCAAGACAGCAAGTACCATTTGGTTTCAGAATTATTATGCATTAGGTCAGCAAGTGAAAATTATGAGCAAGCAGTCAAATTTATGTAACGTGGAAACACAGAATTAAATACAGAACAATAGACCATACAATTCATAGTTGATTGAAATGAAAACGAGGCCCTTAACAAGCTATGGAAGTTCCATGAATAGTAGGGAATCAAACTTTCGTAAATCGGAATTCATGTATTGCTATAATATGGAGGCGAACAAATACAATCACCCATGATAGGCCTACCAAGCTCAGCCTCTTGGTTATACATTTAATTATACTCTGTATTTAAACAGGTTTATACCTTTATGATTTATTAAAACATCCACCTCAGATTTCTGGCAAGTACAATATTTACTTTTCATGAAAGAACCCCACAATTAATACAATTCAGGCCTAATATTTTTTATTTTTAACTTCTCGGATCAACCAACCCAACAGATTTTCTGCCTGAGCTTACACACAATTTTTATTAAATTGACATTAAAAAAATTGAGATTTCACTTTTTTTTTTGTCCTGCTGACTGACCCTAGAAAAAGGCCCCAAGAAGATCCGAGAAGCTAAAGATTAATTTGTTTTGGCCTATAGTCCAAAGAAGTACAATAGCCAACTTGACATCTCTGTATTCAATAGGACCAAAATAACAGCTTTAACACAACATAACTACAATAATGAATTACTTGGCAACATGTCACACACTACCATCTCACACACTCAAAACAATTACGTACTTTTCATAAAACTTGTACACAAAATCACCCTGTATGTGAATCACAATGGACTACTTTACGATATAAATCTCCTATACAATGTATATAATAAACTGGCAAATCTTGAAAATGTTAACAATTAGCATATAAGCTGCTATTAAATAAAAAAAGCTCACAGAACAACTTAATCGTAAAGAACAAAAAGCAACTGTGGAAACCCGCTAACAAATGGAAATTTTGATTTTCTTATCAAAGCTCAAATCAAAGCATTTCAGATATAACAATTGGACAATGCAGCCGACTTAATAAGGTGGTTTATGGGTTAATGTAAAAAATTAGCAGATTACTAGATAGGCTTATCTGACCACTGATTTGTGATTAGTAGACATGTAAACTAAACACGAAAAGCAGTGCTGATTGCAAAATCCTAAAAAAAGGCTTCATAACTTTTCATGAATAGGTCTGTATCCATACCATCATACAATTATTTAAGTTTTACAGAAATAACGGAAACAGTAAAGAAACAGACTCATAAGAGTATCAAGCTTCATTAGAATTCAGAGAAATTGAGAAAATGCTGCAGAAAGACTACAAAATTAACCACTTTGAACTTGTTTTATGGTATTTTACAAGTTTGTTGGTGAGCAAAAGTTATGCTAGTGCAGAATGACCAGTGTCAGCTCAGCTAAATTAAATTACTAAGCAGCTGCATTGATTAATAAATATAATATAATATATATAAAAAATCCTAATTAAACAAAAATCAGACAAGTATACCCTATAACCAGCATTTTATAGACTCTAAGCTTGAGATGCTCCATTGGTTAATAGATTTTGATCAGTTCTAATAATTTGCTTTGGACATCTTCGAAATTTAATTCGGCATTGCACATGAGCACTTCACTATTAAGATCACAGTTCATAGTGAGTACCTGCATCATCATTAAGCCCTGCATTTCATATGGCTGGCCTAATACTATGACTGACACTTTGTATGATCAGCCTTACTGTGTACTTTTATGTTTATGTAATTCAATATCAGCAACTGGTTTAAACTCTCAAAAGAGTTACCAAAGTGACCAAATAAGACTGACAAACATTTTTTCAAAAGACATCCAATTCAGAAAGAACAATTTCATTCCTTTCACTCATTAATTTGTAGATTTGAACGTGTAATTTTTCTATGTACAGTATTTGTGATGCAGATTTCTAGGCCATTTCCTGGCACTGAGGTCGGAGTTTGATAAAATAGACCTGCCTTGAAGTTTTCTAACTCAAAGGAGTGTGGATACCCTGGACAAGTTGAGTGTAGTTAGGCTCTGAAAGGAAAGATAGGATACATAAATACACCAGTTACTTCATATATATTGCAGAGTATGCAGAGTAGATGTATCATGCATTATCTATGTACACTTCTACATCATATTTGAGAAGGAACACCAATCAAAAGTTACTTTTTCCTAAATCTACTTTTCCGAAATAGACCTCTGGTAAAGTAGATTTTAACTGGCTTTCTTGAGGAATGGTTCAATCCATCACTTGTTACAGTTACTATGGGAAGTGATAAATGCAGTGTTAAAGGGAAAGGGTAGGCTTAGGGCCCTAGGTTGTATATAATCACTTTTAATTTCCAAATACATACCATCTTCCGGTGAAATCAGACTGTGCCTAATGAGGAAATCCAGAACAACCACTGAGCAGTTGAACTTGAAGTCATCTCCCACGATCAGTTCCTTGACCTGAAAGTAAAACAACATATTTAACAATCATTTTTGATAAAAGAAACTTGGCTAAAGGATATCATGAAAACTATGTGCTATTCATATCTAGTCTATATTACATTGTCACCTTTTCAATAGGAATAATTAAAATTTCTCCTTAAATCTAGTCTGTATTATATTGTCACCTTTTCAATAGGATTCATTAAAATTTCTGCGTATATCTACTATTTTTATCTAGTCTTTATTATATTGTCACCTTTTCAATTGGAATCAGTTCGAAATTCTCCATTTCTCCATCCGCATTCACAGGTTCGAAATCCTCTGGCAATTCCAAGTCATACACATATTGTGTCTCTGGGAAAAGTCCTCTTTCGTCTTCATAGAAGTAGCTGTTACAAATAATAATATAATAATAATAATAATAATAGAAATTTATATAGCGCCTCTTCCAGTATACTGCTCAGAAGCGCTTGTGCTGACCTTAGTTATTTATAGAAGCTTTTAAACAAGTGTGTTTTTAGATTTTTCTTGAAGCTCTCCAGGGTCTTCGACAATCTTACACTTTCTGGCAATTTATTCCAGAGTCTTGGTGCCACGAAAGAGAAAGCTCTTTCTTCAAATTTGTTTTTGCTGATTGAAGCGGGCTCTGTTAACAGTGTCCGGTTGTCACTTCTCAAACTATAATGTTGATTAGGTTTCAGCTGAATTAGTTGCTGGATATACGTCGGTGCTTGGGCGTTAAGGGCTTTCCAAGCTGTTGTCATTAACTTGAAATGAATTCTAGCGGGAATTGGTAGCCAGTGCAGGTTCTTTCTGTAAGCTCCCACGCTATCATGTCGTCTTATTTTCTCTATCAGTCGGACAGCAGAGTTTTGTGCCACCTGAAGTTTGTTCATTAAGCGTTTGGATATACCATACATAAGGCCATTGCCATAGTCAAGATGAGGTGTCACAAGTGCATTTACTGCAGTCTTCACCGTTTCCTTGCTCATAGATTTTCTCAGTTTCGAGACATTTCTTAGATTGAAATAAGCATTACGGCACATTTTGTTCACTTGTTTCTCCATATTCATGTTTCTGTCAAATGTAACTCCAAGATTTCGAACATGATCAGCAGTTTTTATGGATACGTTTTCCACAGTAATTGAGGACAATTTGAGTTTGTTCAATTGACATTGAGTGCCAATCAAGAGAAGTTCTGTTTTGTCCCCGTTGTTACACAGCTTGTTTTCATGGAGGAAGTTTCGAATTTCTGTTATGCATTTCTCCATTTTCATTGCGGAGTTTTCTTGCTCTGTGAATGTTGGTTTGAATGACAAGAGAAGTTGTTCATCATCTGCATATTTTTGATCTTCTACTTGATTATTTGCAGCAACTTGACTTACTGGAGCTATATATGAATTGAATAAGATTGGGCCCAACTTTGATCCTTGGGGAACGCCAAATTTGAGAGGAAGTTTGCCAGATGTTGCATCATTTACTACGACAGATTGTGACCTATTGGAGATATAAGACTCGAACCAGTCCAGAGCAGAGTGATCTACTCCATATCGGTTTTTCAGTCTTTTCAATAATATCCCATGATCAATTGTATCGAAGGCAGCTGACAAGTCTAGCAGCACCAACATGGTTATTTCTCCTTTGCTCATGTTCAGCATAATGTCGTTATGAATTTTAGTGAGCAGGGTTTCTGTACTATGAAATTGCTTGTAAGCCGATTGCTTGTCATCATCAAGTTTATTCTGAGCAAGGTGATGCGTGTATTGTTTGATAACTGCACCCTCAATGACTTTGCCCAGGAACGACAAATTTGATACTGGCCGATAGTTTTTCTCAATATGATCAAGGCTTGCGTTCTTTAACAGTGGCTTAACGAGTGCATGCTTCAATTCTGATGGCATTTCTCCAAGAGACAGTGATGTGTTGACAATCTCTGTTATAATTGGGAGAAATTCCTCGAGGCAGTCAACCATCAACCAAGTGGGAATAGGGTCTAGTTGACAGTGCTTGACTGGCATATCCCTGATGAGTTTCTTAATGGCATCTTGTGATAAAGGCTGAAACTGAGATAATTTGTTGCCTGAAAAATTGTCTTCCTCAGTAGTTACATTTGTCGCTGAGTCCAGTTTTGACCTGATTTTCTTGATCTTTTCATCAAAGAATGAGTTAAATTTGTTTGCCAGATCTTCACTGTTTGTGTGATACGGTAGAGGTAATTCTTGTTTCCTGTTCAGGCTTCTGTTAAGTGTCTTGAACATGGCTTTTGAGTTTCCTTTGGTATTTTCAATCTTAATCCTGAGATCATCTGACTTCATTTGATTTATCTGGTCATTCAGTGCATTCCGTTTTGCTTGAAACATTTCCCAATCTTTCTGTAGACCTGTTCTCCTCCATAATCTTTCAGCTTTTCTTTTAGCTGTTTTAAGGCTTTTGATGTCAGCATTAGTAAAAGGAGTAGATTTACGAAGAGTGACAAGTTTTGTAATAACAGGGGCATGTTTGTTGAGAACATCTGTTGATGAGTTGTAGAGAGCAACCAGTTCAGACAGATAGCTGGATGTTTTCTGCTGTTGCACTTTATGTGTTGACAAGTGTTTCCTGATGTCATTCTTGAACTCGCGCATACTGATACTTCGAGTTTTTCTAAAAGATACTTTCTTTTGAGGATTTTGACCTTTATCAACTGACATGTTAAAGAGGACACAGTTGTGGTCCGAGAGCAGGTCCCCAACCATACAATCTCTGAGAATTGAATTTCTGCGGGTTATAACAAGGTCAAGTGTATTCCCATCTTTGTGGGTCGGTGAGGATACATGTTGTTCAAGATCATACATTTCAAGAATGCTGTTAAATTGGACAACTCTGGCATTAGTAGGTTTATTCATATGAAAGTTGAAATCCCCCGTTATTATGATCTCATTGTGACTTGACTGGTACTGAGCTAGGAACTGTGTAAATTCTTCAAAAAACTGGGAAATTGTATATTGATTCTGCTTAGACGGTTCAGGCCTGTAAACCAGTAGGACCGTGACTGTCTTGCTACTCAAATGTATTTCAATTTCCATGTGTTCAAAAGTTTTTGATTTAGTGTTTTCTTTCTTTGTTGCTTTGAGGCCTGATCGCAAAATGCAGCCTACTCCTCCGCCAGGCCGACCTTCACGTGGTGAGCCTAGGTAAAAACATTCTCCGTTTCTTTCCAATTCACCAATCTCAACTGTATCATCTGGTTTTAGCCAAGTTTCAGTGAAAAGGAACAAATCCAACTCAAACTCATCCCTAAAATCCTTTACTAAATGAGTTTTTTGTCTCAGACTTTGAGCATTCCACAAGCAAGCATTAAAGATATGGTTGGCCGAGTTCTTGGGTCTCTTGACAAAGCTAGAAGAGTCTGTGTTATGTTCTGTATTAGACAAAATATCAAACTTATTTTTTAGCTTGAATGAATGAACATGGTGAGTGCTACAGATTGGTTTTGTGGACAAAATTCTGTCTTCATGGTTATTCAGACCAATGCGCAAGACATCAGAATACAGCTTGTTTTGTGTAGACATGATTTTCATGGAGGTAGTTTGTAGGATTTGGATTAATGCTTCACAGTACTTGTGAAACGAGCAGTGTATAGATAAGTGCTACACAGTAGGGTGTAGAGTGTAGGTACAACTTATGAGTACAAGTGCCACACAGTACGGGTGTAGACACAGGTGCCTCACAGTATGGGTGAAACACACAAGATCACAGAGAATTATATGCAGTATAGAGTGTATGTACCAAATATATAAAACAAACATGAGTTTCTTATTATGCAAGGACTACGATATGTGGTACACACTTTTGTTACGATACTTGTAGGCATAAACAGGTAAACTAAAATATGAGAACAGACCTAAGGTATATAAATATTGTTATTATTTATTTTATATGGTTTGAATTATTTAAAGAGTGATGTCTAAAAAATCAAATGACTATTCTCCTTTGTTTTGAAACTTGTTGAGAAGAAGGAAGAAATAGTTGTTTGATTCAAAATTAAACTCAATTTAAACATTCTGGATGAAGTAGCTTGTCAGTGGGAATTTCTCTTTACATGTTCTGTGACCTCACCTTACTGTTCCGACTGGCTTGAGTTTCTCCAAATACTTTTCTGGTATGGACGCCTCTTCTCTGCACTCATTTTTGCAACATTCCAAAACGCTCATTCCGGAAGGTATGCCACCCGCAGCCTGAGAGGAAAAAATATATGATTAAAACGTGCAAAAATTCT
Source organism: Platynereis dumerilii (assembly GCA_026936325.1). NCBI lineage: Eukaryota > Metazoa > Annelida > Polychaeta > Phyllodocida > Nereididae > Platynereis > Platynereis dumerilii. The sequence continues at coordinate 26,353,690 of JAPTHN010000011.1, forward strand.
GAGTCCTCAATGATTCCGTCCATTAGGCCTAATAAACTTTTTCTACAAGTTTACGATTTATATCATCGATGATATATTGATAAGCAGAGGCCAGGCATGACTGTTTCCAAAGTCAGTAGGCTAAATCTTACTGGTTATGGGATGATGTAAGTTGGTTTTATAGACACATGTAATATTAATCAAGGATTGTATCAGTGTCTATGCTGGAAAAGTAAAAGATCCCTCACATGGGCTAAATGTATAACATGTTGAGGACTCCCCACTCTCCCATCTCATCAATCTTACAGGGCTGCACTTACCATATCTATCTATCTATCTATCTATCTAATACAATACTTCTTTTGAAAGTGTAAACTCACCATTTGATCCAACTTCCCAGGCCATGTTGGTTTAGTCTTGGAACGTTTCCCTATCCACATGCTGAGTCCTTTAGTTGAGTGGAACACGTACCCATTCACATGCACTCCATATTGGCGTACACCAAACAGACCTGTGAATAGAAAATTACAATTACTCCTAAGTTCCTTTGAATTTAATGATACATATAAGTTTCGCATCCATCATCTGATGTCTCCATCACACGGGTCCGCTAGTACTTATATATTAAAGGTGTCCTGTCATAGTGTGTTATTAAAATATTTAGATGCTCAGAAAAACTCACTTGTGGCTGATCTCTCCAGCTTCAGCAGAGGCGGCTCCGACAACTTGTGCCATACCTCAAACTCCTGTTGATAGAAATATAAAGAAAATATAATTTAGATAATCGAAAATGTCACATGTTCTGATTCTCCACATGATAAAATACTACTTTTCTATAATAACGATTCTATGTCCCACTGTGACTCTACAGAGTACATCCGTTCAATGATTTGAAAATAAGTTCGTTTTTGAGGAATATTTTGACAAAATTACCTCGTCTCTCCATCCCTTCAGCGCAACCAGACTGTCCTTCTTCCTCAGTTCCTGAATGACATTGGCCATTTTCTCTGACCTAGATTCATAGGTGTTGAGGTCAAAGTTCATGGCCACATGTTTGATCTCTCCTGTCACGAGGCAGCTGACGAAGCTGAATATGTCTGGGAAATGCTTCAGATGTCTCAGGATATCCGGATGGATCCATCCCACCTGCTTTCCCTCCACCAGGAATGGTTTACAGAGTCTTTTACATGAATCTGTGACAGAGAAAATGTATCAAGATTACTACAAAATGTGGAAGATAGTCATTAAATTAATTATAGACCTGTGTTGTGAGTCAAACAATTTATTCTGGCATGAAATAGGATAGAAAAGTCAGCTTGATTAGACTTATACATACATATATGCCACTCTGGTTGTGGAAATTCAAGCAATTTGCAATACACATGATACATGTACAACAAAATTTTAAGCTGTATGGGAAAGGTCCGAAAGGACCAATTTTCCAAATAAATTATTAGAATTCAAGAAACCTATAAATTCATCCCTGACATACCGGTAATAGAACTATGTTAAGAACGGAAAACAGTGGTGCTCCAATGAAGCAGGTTTTCTGCACACAGGCCTATACTCATAGCTCAATTAATAAGGCTTGTCAACCAACAATGGTATTCCTGTTTCTTTTTTCTGGTGAAAGGGGAAAGAAGGTGCTATCTATTGCACTATGGCCCAGCACATCTTATAATACCAAAGCATGGCTGGTTAGGATGGTCACCAAGTTAGTGTGGGTTAAAAGCTGTAAAAAGCAACAAATTGTTAAATTTTTAAAACCATGCTCCTCTACATCACCTCTGCCAAGCACTGCATATGAAATGAATAAATTCATGACTCGATTAAAAGCAGTTGTGCAAAAGACCAGTCTTGGCATCACAACAACTTGACAAGGCAATTAAATTATTAGCATAGATCAGATCAGATTAGCAGTGTGTAGCCTCTTTCAGCCATTGAACTTTGTAATCTGTTTTTTGGGCATCTCTATAGGCCTAGAAACTAAATCCTCCTCTTATGGACATGATTAGGAAATTGGAATAATTTTAAATAGTTTGACCATGGGTGTTTTTTGACTGCCACAAATGAAGACAGCACCAAACTTCTGAATTTCACTTTCAAAATGTAAATCTGTGCACTGATAAGTGATTGGATTGTAATGAAATAGAATTACTGTGTTAAAAATATGGTGCTTGTAAGAGCTATCAGAATGAAGCTACTGCGTTAAAAGCAATGATATACTAACATAAATGCCAGACTACAGTCTACACAAATGAAGCACAAAGATGAATCTGTGTATGTTTAAGCACTTTGTGTCTGTGGTTGGTTTAGAAACTTTAGTTTAGTCTTAGACAAGACATTGCTTGAGGCCCCATTCAGTGTTTAAACAAATGTGTGTGATTAAGTCAATTAGCAACTATTATGGACTCAAGAAGCCAGTGGAGCTTCCAGTGGTATCTGGCAGGACTGTTGATTGAATCTCGATTGATCATGTTGATTGTATTGAAATTTGAAGGAAGAATAAATTGTTGAACTAGGATGTAAGCTAGACATACTGCAAGAATTGAACCCACAATCAGAATGTTTGACTTTGAATCAGTGCTCCATATCATGGATAATGAGGATAAAACCCAATATAACTATTTTTCTCAATTATAAAAAAAAATAAAAAAGGCATATTCATATTTATCTTGTTGACGCACGGTGTTGGTTTACAATTTTTGTTCAGGAAGGTTGGAGTGAAGGTTTTTAACTTGATGTTATTGTAATCTGGCCACTGGTAACATTACACACCGTCGACCTGATTGTCTACGCATGGAAGCGCAGCTTCAAGACCCGAAGACCAGAAGCGACAACAAGGGGGGCCAATAACCGAAGAGGTTACGGCCCAATCCAGCTACAAAGCTACAAAGATTGACATATGTCACAACTGTTCACCGGTTTAACAGATAGATCAATATTGAAAAGCTGTCAAAATTGAATTAATCAAGTTGCGAGGGGCGATATTACAACGTGAGGAAAATTCTCATTGATTCATTTTCTTGGTCGTGATTCGTTGGAATTTCTCACCTGCTTCGTGAAATCGATTAGCGGTTTTGATTATTTTCAAGAAGCCTTCGGATAAACTCATCTCAGGCATCTGTTTTGGGGTGAATTAAACGAGTTATACAAAGTAAACACGGGGATGACGCTTCTCGCCGGTCAGGGGACGAATTATCACAAACGGAGTCAGACAAGAAAGTCTTTTTGTCTTCTCAAAACCTGCTAGGTGGCGCAAGTGCATGTCAGTCAACGCCCCTGTTGGGTAGCAGGTGCCCCTTCTAAAATTAGCTTTTTGTGCTCAAATTGGACTTTTAATACCTCTGATGAGTTTTGTATGATGTTTTTCTAGTTGCGTAAAACACATTTATCTACAATGTACGATCTCTTGTTGCTTCAAGTAAGTTTTTCAATCTGTCGGTTCTGTCATCTGTTTCCATAGCAACGAAGTGGCATCATCATGGAGGTGAACATGGTGAAGGATATTTGCTGAACAGAACCATTGTGAGATTTACTTGATTGAGAACAGAATACAGGATGGCAGCTGTATTAAGGAGTGTGGCTGCTGCTTCCCTAAACAAAGGACCACCCAGTTCATTTTTCAACACTGATCAGAAAAATCCTGTGCTGCAATCTTTGGAGAATGAAATCCTGTCCTATCAGCAGTTGATGAAAAAACGAGCTTCACCTGGTTATAAGCGGGCAAATGATGAAGCTCCATCAAGAGTGTAAGTGTGCAAACATTACACTAAAGTTTGATGTAAAAAAGACATGTTGAAAATTTTAATTTTTTGCTGTGGTGCATGGTTTTCATCTGGTATCTTATGTCATGAATATAATTATTTTACTCTCCCCAGGTATTCAAGTCTTTTTGAGCTTTGGAATAAGTATGAACCAAAGCTGCCAACTTTATTTTACCAGAAGAAGCTGCTGGAAATGGGAGACTTTCTTGTTTCCATCAAGGTAAGGTTTTTTTTATCTGGACGCCTCTGGCGTCCAGATACTGTTGCACAACGCGCTACTTCCTGTCTTTTCGCGTGTTTTTCAGTTTCCTGTTGGCTGAACATTACACATAGTGATGTGCACAATAAACTCATCAAACTTACTTTATGTTGCACACACGTCATCCCAGTGGATCAGACTGATGCAGCAAACAGATAGTGGATAGATCTACAGATATCACCCAGTGAATTGGTCCTTAACACTGAGAATAGCTGAAAATCAGTGTTGCAATCATGGAAAATTGACTGGATTCTAAATAGGACGATGTTCTAGAATTAATATGTAATCTGCCAAGCCAGGAGAGAGCGGTAAGCAGGTGTAGATTTACTAAGCCAACGCTGTTGTATCAGGTGTGCGTGTGTGAATGTCAATCAATCAGATCAGAAATTTTCGTCATTTTGCCGATTTCGTGAACGGCCGCCAGAGGCACCACTGTTTCGGCGCGCCCTCTGTCGTTTTTTGCGGCGTTATGAACGGAGTCATGCTATTTACCCACCTGCGCATGCGCGGTAGAATAATGGCGGCGAGCATGTAGATCACGTGGTCAAAACAAAGATGGCGAATGACACGCTGAGATTGAAGGGACAGTATTGCATGATTTTTCAGTACGTACATGACTAGTGTGGGAAGGATCGCTAAGCGATCGCAATTTGCGCCTTCGGCGCAAATTGCTCTCGCTTACCGCTCTATAACTGATATACTGTCCCTATGGCACACCAGGGAGGGGGGACCAGTCTGCCAGAACCTGAGATGCTTCAGCGCACACCCGTCGTCAACACATGGTAGCCATCTAGTATGCAAAATACGCGCTAATGCTATTGGTTGAGAGAGCCATATAGATTTGCAGGTGTTCAACAACTAGATCATTAGATTGAAACTAGCATGCATACAGGTCTAATGTTGAGTTTAGCTTATAGATCACAGGCCTCACAATCTGCACAAACCCCCATTCCCAAAGCCTACATTTATAACTATTAGCCTATATATAGGGGACTGGTGGGTGTCACAATGATTGTGTAGCTTGTGTTATAGATCCATGAAAAAATCCAATAATTCTATTTAGTCATTATTGGGATATAGGCCTACAATATCTATATCACACAGTGCCAGCTAACTGATGTAGTGCACTGATCTGAGTTTTTCCAAGCAGGTTGTAGTTTTCCCTAGCAGCTTGCAGTTTATATAATAAAATTGGATGCTTAATTTCTCAAAGCTATTACATATTAGAAAGCTATTGAATGACATAATATTATTCCTCTTCTACATGATTACAGAATTCTAGAATAGTACAGCTCATCTTCATGAAGCAAACACTCTTTTTCGATTTCAACAAAATCTTGGAAGTGTCATAAAGAAACAATTTAAAAGGGGGTTAATGAGCCCTAAAGCTATTGACCAACTTGTGACCTACTTATGCTCAGACAGGATGAACTGTTTTACAACCATGGCCTCATTCACACCTCCTTCTGACCTAAAGAATGGCTATTTGAGGAAGCAAACTACACTGGTCCATTTGTTTGACAATTTATAGAAACAAAATAAAAATAATTCTCCCATGATATATATATGTTTTAATAAAGTAAGGTGTAGTATACATAATCAAATAAAAGTTTTACTTAATTTGAAGTTTATTAACTTTATACAGTGTACTTTTAGTAAATGTATGACAATCATGGTAAATGTAATCTGCATATGCCTATATATATACACATACACATACTGCAAGATTTTTGGGTCATTTGAAAGAGGTGTGAAAAGGGGTAAATACATTTACACTGCCCTTGGTTCATTTTTTCTAGGCCAATGTGCAATGAAGTAGGGCAATAGCCTCAGGGCTCTTTAACTTTGTTTAAATTACTTTATTGCTTTCTTTCTCGAACATATCAGGTTTTATTGAAATCGTAAAAGTGTGTCTGCTACATGAAGATGAGCTGTATCTACCTTAGCTTAAGATGTCCAAAGCCATGATGAGCTGTGGGTGTGTATCTCCTCTGTCAGCTTAACACAACTATGCCAAGTTGTTAAACACACAACTCCATCACCCATGGAAACTTATTCTATGCTGGCCAAATTTAACAAGAATCAATCAAACAACTTCATGCATTGCTGTGTAGCAATACATATATTTCTTTCACTTAAGGCCCATTGGCCATTATGCCGTGATAACTTCTGACTACTGCTATTATAATTCAGCCAACCAGACTGCCAGACCAATATTATGTTACAATGTTCAGGTCAATTATCAGCGTCCAGATATGCAAATTGCAATTTGCCTTCTAGTTTTAATCGAAAATTTTTAAGTTTCTCTTGATTTAAAATTTTCTTGGTAAATTATTGACAATATCAATAATAATCAATTGATGGCTGATGATTTGATAAGTTTTATAAGTGATGAAAACATTTTGACCTCTCCTTTGCAGGAATATAACCTGGCATTATGGCAATGCTACGGGCGTTACTTGCGACATTTTGGGGATAATGACATGGAAGAGATACTAGAAGTTGCAGAATTCAAAAGGATTTTTTTCCCTGGAGGATTTTCAGCTGAAGATGCAGGATTCACTGTAAGATTATAGGTTGCCGTATTTTGGAAATCATTGAAAAATTGACATGTCATTGTGCAACTGCATAGTAGCTTATATATCATTACGTTCATATTTTCAGTTTCGCGCTTTGATGGGCAGGACCATCTGCACCTATCAGAGTGTGAGGATGACAGATAGCAAGCTGCAAAATACTGAATCTGTTGAGAAATGCATCAAGTTGCTGAACTTTCTGAGAATCATAACCCAAGTAATTCTTCCAAAAGAGTCATTGTGCTGGCTAGTTTTTAATGGTGGGTAATTTGAATATGAATTTATTCAGTTTGTTTTTTTCGAAGAGTAGGCGTACAAAATGTCATGAAGACCTAAGTTAACAAAACTGCTTTATTTGTAGGTACCGTGCACATCTACAGTATTTCTCGCCATCTTATGATGCTTGGCCATGCTGCTCGGGTAAGTTCAGCTGAGCTAAATGTCTAAAATCAAGATTTATATAATAGCCAGGGACCGGGCGAGAGAAAAGGGGGGGGGGGGGGTGGATTTCCCCTCTTGCCCTTGTGCTAGAGGGGTAAGATGTGCCCTTTTGATCTTAAAAACAAATTGCTTTTGGGCCTTCTTTTTGGCCCTTCATGGCTCATGGCTCAAATCAGTAGGTAATTATTTATTTTTTATAAGTTTGGTTGTGATATCAATCTAATTCAACTTGATTCAATTGTGTTATGTTAAACATAAATCAATCAATCAGTCACTGACAAACAATGAAGAAAGCAGTTGAACCATCATGGATTTACTGAATGTTCCGAATCAAATAAATTGATTGTTTGTTGATCACACCTCAGTTCTTGAAGTAGTTTCTTAAGGTGGGATCAACAAACTATCAAAATGTGTAATTGGTTTGTTTTGTTGTGAATTGAATAGTTTAACCCTGTAGCTGTGAGAAACAAACAAATTATTTAAAGAAAACTGTCTCCACACTTCAAATCAGTCAATGACCTTCAAATTTTGTTCAGAGGCTCACAAGCTGGCAATTTTTTCTAAGCTTGGGCTCTGTTAAGTTGGACCACCTCCTCCAGCATGCATTGGAGTCGGCATCTAGCAATCTTGAACAATGGTAAAGGTCCCGGATGTGTCAGGATCCTGACATGATGCTGATTGGTCAATCCAATCACACGACCCAGTCAGCCAATCAGAAACTGGTGGCCTATAAACACATCCCAAGAAGCAATTCGGCATTTGAGCAATCAGATCGCAAAATGCTGTGCTAGGGCTCTGTAAGAAAATGAGCCTTTTGAATAGGCCTACACTTAACCATTGTTGCTTGATGTTGCATATTCATAAAAAAATTAATAAATAATAGGACTATGTCAATTAATAAAAAAATTGATTAATCTATTGATTATAGGCAAATATCCAGTAATTGATTATGACTAAAAAATAATCGATTATGTGCTGTCTTCATTAAGACAATTTTCTCTCAAATCTATCCTGCATAATTTTGATTAATTGCACAATTCATCATGAGATTATGAGAATTACAATTTTGACACATTAGTGATAGTCTTGCGAGTTATTCAGCATTCAGATTGTGGTATTTTGGTCTAATCATAGTAAAAAAATCATTTTTCATCCAAAATAATGTGATTAAGAATAAACTTGTACTTAAAAAGTAATCAATTAAAGTATTTATTATTGTGAATAAAAAGTTAATCGATTATATTATGAAATCGCACCGGTTCCTAGCTCCAGTAAAGATATTAATAGTTTGCAATATAAATTTGGTATTTGTACGTTTCTCTTTACATTTCTTCAGGTGTTGGAGTACTTGTTGTGGGCATGCATGTGCATGGAGTCCTCCCTGCCTTTGCTGGGTGTGCGATATTTACAATGGAGGACGACACTCTACACTGCTGTCTGCCAAGCGTATTATGACTGCAGGGCTGGCCATCATGCTGAGGTATTATATTATTGTTAGTTGTTACTCATTAAACATACAAATTTAAGTGAATAGAGAGAGATTTCAATATGACAGCCTTTCCTTACAGAGGCGGCGGAGCTGGGGGGCACTGGGGGCCACTGGGGGCACGTGCACCCCCCCCCACTTTTGGGCCCAAAAATACATTAAATGCCCCTGCCCCCTTTTCTCTTTGAAATTACCATAGACAAGCTGCCCCGGGTCCCAGTGCCCCCCCCCACTTTTCGAAGCGTTCCGCCACCTCCGTTTCTTTAAATATCTAATTGGTTTTTTTTGTTGTTTTTTTAGTCTTTTGCACGGAGGGCACTGACCAAAATTAATGAGCTGAGTGAACTGGAGAATATGAGCAATGCGCCAGAAAACTTGGAAACACAGGAGGCCTTTCGTGTTGCCACCATGAAGGTGAGTTTAAGATGTCTTGGTTGTGTGATAGAAGGATGATATTTTGAAGAAATTATAATAGAAAATAAATTTGGAGCTTTTGTAATTTTTGATTTCCTGATACCTGGATTTAGTTATAGTAATCATTTGATGCAGAAATTGCCACAGAGTTTTCCCATAGAGTTTTCATTGAAGTTTGAACATTTTATTTTTTTGTTCCTCAGATGGCCATCATGGTGTATCGCAGGACTGTTTTTGAAACTCGTAGGAAGCCAAAAGGATTTCTTCGTCCAAGGAACAGGGCCAACTTGAAGGATGCTGCTCAGGTAAAGCAAACCTTTAAATTCTTTTATTGACTGATAAACTTTCTAATATATATGTAAGACTCAGAATCGTTAATTATTCATATTGCCTACTAATGCCTAGTTAATGTATCATTCATTATGTATATTTTTCGTGAATTTCTAATTACCGTTTATCTAAAGGAAGAGGAAGTAAGACATAGATGTACTTGGCCACCATGATCACAAAATTTTTGTTCTTGAAATAGTCACTAATATCATCACTATAGTATAGTGTAGTATTCTAGATTCCTGGATTGGTTTGTCTGGCAGACAGTCATGATTAGGTTGACTTTAGATTCACCTTGTGACAGAATTAGAGCACTGAAAGGTTATTTGTTTTCATACAAAGGGTCACTAGGTAAAAACTTGCACCTGACATGTTGATAAAAATGGTCCTGGCCCGGTTTCGAATTCTTGCTGGGTAGCTGGGTCTTTGTTGAAAGGCTGTTTCAATCATAATTCGCCTCATTGCCGTGTTCTCCTGTCCTATTAGCCTACCAATTGCATAAATACAGGATGTAAACCCCAATCATCCATCCATCTATTTGGCCACTTAAAACTAGCCTGTTCACCTTATTTCCAGTTTCCCCTCACTTTTAGGGCTCCTATGGTATCTCATTCCACAAGGTTACAAAATTCTGCCTCACTTATATATGTGTTCTTCATTCACATATTGATGCATTGATGGATCACCGTACGTCATAGATGTATTTAACTATCATTCTTATCAAAATTTGTGTAAATGCTCCATTGCAACCTGGCTCAAAGCTTGCAGAATGTCAGGGAAGAAGGTATTTCAGTGCATGTAACATTTCGTCATTGCAGAATTTCTTCTCAAAAGTTATATTAGGCTTGATTTAATTTATATAAAAGCTACAAAAATCTGCCAACATGTGAAATTATTGATTCCAGCCAGCAAGGAAAGCGTCATTTGCTTCGACAGTTATGGTGGCTATGCAGGCACCGGTGAACTTCTTATCTGTCTTGTGTTCAATAATTACATGTATACAGTTTAAATTGTGCAGAACTTTGATTATATATTTTGGGAACAGTTCCTGTTATTTTGTGATATGTTTGCTTCTGTTGACTTTGGCAATCTTTGGTCCATTTGATATTGTTGAAAATTGTAAACTGTATATATATATATTTGTGACTGTAAAATTTATCCTGACCTTTGGAAGTTCATATTTAAGTCTTATATATATATATCTTCATTAGCGTACTCTGGGTACAATGAATGTAGTTTTCTTCCCACAAAGTTCCATTTTATCTCACCAAGGAGCTTTTGCCCATCTCTCATGGGCTTCTTCAATTTACTGATTTAGTAAGAGAGATGGTTGAAAGCTCCTTGGTGAGTCAAAAAATATACCTTTGTGTGATGATGGACTCTAAATAAGATATGCGCAATTTTACGTTATCTTTTTGGCAATACAAATTATTGACTGCAACTAGTTTATTACTGCCCAAATAATCATCTGAAACTATGGTGCACGGAAAACTTCTTGATTTCTCCAGGCCTTCACCTCATGGCTCTGCTCTCCTGTATCTAAATGACATAAAGTAGTTTACCTTATTAATATAGGCCTAAATGGAGATTTGTTGCAGGTGACCAGGCTACTAAAAAATTCTATCACTCTTATTACATTTAAAATTTTAAGGTCTATAATTATTATAAGTGCTCAATGTTATCGTAGTGTTTTTAAACAGGGCTAGAAAAAATGGGAAATTCTGAACAATGACTTGCCCAAATTTCATACTATTTCCAGCCAAACAAATACAATGTAGGTATATTATGTGCTTGTTTTAGTCATATTTCACCGACTCATGGAAAAAGTTTTGATGAAAGATTGTGTCCAGTCTGTGATGTGCATACTCTGCACCTGGTCTTCTCTTGAAATTTCTTATTAGGGTTTCCAATTGATTGGTAAAAATTGTCAATATGTATTATTTCATACATAATATATCATCATTTTCAGCCAGAGAACCTCTCCATTGCTGACAAAACTGCAAACATTATGCAGAATAAGGTTGTCCTCTTGTTTTAGTTATTTCTCCAGTGCAGTGTTTTGCATTTTGCTGTTGAGGAAAACAAAAGGGTGTATCACTACAAAAGGCGCTTGGTGCATTTAGGGGTGCTCCATGCAGTCAGTTTCGCACTTCGCGAAAAAATTGGCACAGTCAGGCAACTTCTTTTAAGTAATATCAGAATTTCTGGAATCCTTGCTGTAGCTGCATTAGAAAGATAAGAAAAGAAAAATGTGGGAAATTAAAAATTGTTTCCCTTATAACTCTTTGTAAGTTTGACTCATTTCTCTTAACTCAAGCCGTAGCCATAATTCTTTGGTTTGTCATATAATACAGCATCTTTTTAAAGAAAATTATGTGAATTATATCAAAATTTTGTTGAGAGGGGTTGGCCCGGGGCAGAGAGCCTAAGATGAAATTATTCTGTCCTCAGCCGCAAGTGCATACACCCTTTCAGTTGTTTTGCTTTGGATCGAGTTGATGTTAATGTGTGAAAGTTGTTTGCCAATTTGCTTTGACAGTTCAATCTGGTTCTGGTTAGAAAAATTTCTCTCTGATCTTTGTATATCATAAATCCCACAATATCTGAGACATTTTATTAAATTTGTATGTCTTCTTGTTTTTACAAAGAAACGTGAAAAAAGTAGAGCAAAATCTGTAAGTTACTTTTCCTCCAAGGTTTTACGATTTCCCCGTTGCTGAAAAAGTGTTTCTTTCTTTAGTGTTTCCTTTATTTTCAATGGTTCGTTATTTGAGCATTGCGTTTTTCATTGCGCAATTTTGTTTTTCATTACTTTTAATTTTTCAACTTACTTTGATATACCATGCTATATTTGTGATTTGCTAGATTTGACTCTCAAAACGGAGGTAATAAACCGAGGGCTATCTAGAGTAGCCTCTGTCTTCCATTTGCTTTGTGATCCTGCATATCAAGTAGAAATTTTTCCCTACTGAATTTGAATTGTATGACATTCAGGCATTGGCTCATTTTGCTCCCTTTTCCTTGTCCTTCTGGAGTTCCTGAATAATTAGTTTATGCTGGGGCAGTCTTCTGCTGGCTTTGCATAAATTATTATCAAACAAATTACTTTCGCAGAAGATTTCTTTTGTGTTCATTTCGCAAATTTATGCTTTAAGACTCTATTTTATTAGTAAGGTTTCCTTAAAAAATTTTATATTAAAATTTCCTTCATTGAAAATTTTTTTAGTCCAAATCTATTATAAGCTCTCTTGGTCTATGCAATTCTGATTTGAATTCGACATTTACACTTATGAATTTTACCAATTTGCTGATTCTTATAATAGTAAGTTTTGGGGATTGATTGTAACCATTTCGTTTTAAATGCTCCTTGAGTGAGCAATAAAACTGAATTTGATACAAAATAAGATTTATCAGTTTTCGATGACTGCAGCAGTGTAGCCTTGTACAAAGTTTATTTTCATCAATTCTGAACTTCTAATCATTACTACGTAATAGCAAATGTTAAGACTTCAGCCGGTGTACATTTAAAATTCTCTTCAAAATTGCAGCAAATGTGGCCTCGTACCCCTACAGAAAAACTCCTTTCTGAGATGTTTGAACATGTTGAAGGAAGTGCGGCTCAGATGCTTTGCCTGGTGGAGACTTTGTCAGACAGTGGACGGCGCACTCTGCTCAGCTCCCTCCCTGCCCCAGAAAATGAAGTGGAGATATTGGATGTGTATGCTGAACTCTTCATGGCCGCCCAGGGGATAATTGCAGGTACTAATCTCATTCGTCATTATTTCGATGTGATGAAAACAAAATCAGATTTATGTTAAGGCCACACATAATTGATTCTTAGCTTCGCGGACCCGCCGACACAATAGATTTCCTGCCGATAGAAAAAAAAAATTGAAAAAAAAAAAATTTTGTTTTTTGACATTATAAAAAAAATTTTTCACCTTTTTTTTTTTTTGTCCTACCGACCGACCCTAGAAAAAGTGCCTTGAGAGGATCCGAGAAGCTAAAGATCAATTATGTGTGGCCTAAGTGTTGATACTCAGTCCTCAATTGGCTTCACTGAGGTCGATGTTTTGTATATCCTGAAATATGTTTCATTCACAAGAAAAATTCCTTTTTCTGTCATTTAGGCCTTTCTCTTGAAAAATTGATGGGTTAATTACCAGGCAAGAGCCTGAGTGTCAAATATTTGCCGAAGGAGGGACCGGCCTGTAGTTCAGTTTTCTGTTTCACTGAGAATGAAAATACTACATATCGGTATATTTACAGCGTATCTGTGATAAATGTCTAGTCACCAGTTCAGGCTGAACATGAGAAAATTGTAAAGATTTTCCATTGAAGAGAAAATAATGATGTTTTAATTTTTCAGGCATAGAAGGTGTCCAAGGCAGTGGACCTGCTAAGTCTTCAGAATTCAAAACAAGTGGTCTTGGAGGAGTGGTCAGGGGCAAGTCACTCATTGAACTTGCTCGCAAAGGTTGGTTTGCTCAGTTTGGTGGCGTGATTAATCCTCATCTTCAGAAAAAAAAAGATAAATTTATATTGATTTCTGTGGACACTGGAGGTGTATAAAAAGATAACTTTTGCTTCTATTTGCAGGAGAAGATGGAGTTCCCTTGTTAGCCCTCGTTAAGCTTGTTAAATTGGCGTACTGCTATGAGCAATGGGAGACATTTGACAGCATGATAAATGTTGTCATAAATGCCCTGAAGGTTAGCCATAGTCTGAATAACTTTTCCTGATTCCTTCTTATTGTAATGTGTGATTACGTTTGTGTAAAATTTAAACAAAAATTTTATCCTTTAATATTTCTGAATTCAGGAAGTGAATGATCCAAAGAATGGCCCTGATGAAAAAGCTTTAGAAATTCTGAAAGCTTACGACAGAGTGACGCCAAGGAACCGCCAAAGAAAATTACTGGCTAATGAGGAAGATGCTGAGAGTCAAGATGGAGGTCTCCCCCTGCCTCCCAGTCACAGTATGCAAATCTTATTTTCTAAGAATAAACAATTATTGTTATTCAAGTAAAGTTGGGATTAGTGGAGCAGTACAGTATTTTGATTTAAGCTGAATTTCTGAAACTGTGTGCCTCGAAATGGGTTGTTTGTAATTTAGCTTATGATTAATTGAAATGGTGTGTCATTCTCAGACTGTTAAGAAGATGTTACAGACGTTTGATTTATCTAGTTTTTTCTTTTTCCAGATAAAGATGGGGCAACATCCCAAGATGAAGTCATAAAACTTGCGGAAATACTGCTGTCAGTGGTGACTGGTCCCTACAGTGTGAGTTCTTTGATAAGTTCATTGGAATTGATGTTGGATTACTGAATTTGCCTGTTAGATATAACAACCAGAATTATCAGAGCTGTGTCTTGTAAATGATGATTAAACATTCTCACTTTGACCGTAGCAGCCATCCACCATTTGAACAGTCACGTTTGCTTGGATATCATTCCATCATCTAAATAAGATTTTAAAAATTGTAACTTCACAAGGATTGTGAAGGTTCACCGTCATGGTTGTGACATCTCAGGTGTCCATGACAGCTTGCCAGGACATCTGTGGCTGGACTCAATCTCAAAAATGTACATAATGTATTTTGTTTTCAGCAAGAGGAGATGGACATGGACATGATAGTGGACGCCTGCCTAGCTTTGTGGACCAAATGCAAGCAGGTCTTCCAAAAGTTCCAAACTGGTTCTACTGAAAATCCTAAATATCTTCAGAAAATGGAGAATCCCAGCAAGGTACATGTCCTTTAGCATTATTCCCCATAAGATTGTTTAAAATTCATTAAGGTGTACGATCTCTGGAGGTTTGGATCACTATTTTGCCTCAATGAATTGGTATAATCTATGGAATACAAAGCTGGCATGCGACATTGTATTATCACTATTATGACTGTCAAATTTAATAATAAAAGAACAAAATATTTATATGGTAGGCCTAGTGGTTTCAATCAAACTGCATGCTCCTCTTTTTTCAGTGGGTCTACATTCTCGATATCGTGCACCAAGTCATGGGTTGGTGTGGGCTCAGTGCAGTTGATCCAGCTCTGACTGCAGAAGTTGCCTTACGACTGGGATTGGCTTTTGAGGCCAGTGCTGCTCTTGATACAAGCAACAATAAATTCACTGGTATGTATTTTAGGTCTTTATTGTTTTGTCGTAAGTTGAGGTTCACCCTTTAGAAGAGGTCTCTGATCTACCTTTAGATAAGATGACCAATTTTACCTCACAAACTATTTTTGGTTCTCTGAGGTCTAGAAGATGCATGTTGCGTGTACACAGGTTTCAGTGCAATTTGCGTACATGTATTCCAACTGACCAAATATTAAAAGTGAATTCTGACTCTGATTCCTTCATCCCAAAATAATCTCAACAAACAGCAATTAAATTTGAGAGAAAAGCAAGACTCTTTGACTCTTAGTTATTGATATGTTATGTTTTAGATTGTACCTTTTTTTTTCAGGCAACAAGAGCAGAACTGACTTTGAAGATGACCAGTCATTGGGATCTGCAAATTTAAAGGGTAACAATTTTATGCTTTGCTTCCCTACATAACATAGTCCATGAGTTTCTTTCTATTTCTTCAATGCAGTGCACTGATCAAGCATCATTAATCCAAGAACTGATAGAACTCTTGACTCTCTACTGCTGTCTTTTTAATGTCTTGTCATATTTTCATCTTATCTACTCCCAGATAATCCAGACCTAGTGGAGAGTGTCTCTTCCTTGCAATCCCATTCCTACTTGAGCCGTGGAGCGAAGCAGCAACTTCTTCAAGCGAGGGACATCTTGGAACTTGGCTTGAGGAACGTTTCTTTTGCCAGACAGACTGTGGCTGTGTCCGATAGCAAGTCTGTGGCTGATGTAGTCTGGGTCAAAGTAAGTTTAATAATATTTTTTGTATCAAATATTAAAATCAGGTAAAAAAATTGCATGTTTGATGTCAAGAAAATTGCCCATTTTCAAGTTTTGACTTCATTGTAGCGGAAAATTTGGAAAATTGTATATATAATTTCATATAAAAATATTTATTCATATTTTGATAAGAAAGTTTTCATGTTTAAAAGTGAAGTGATAAACTCTTTTGTCTTGCCTGCTAAATTTTACTGGAATTTTCTGTTTTCAGGAACTAAATACAGAGTCATTCAAGCCATTGAGTGAAAATGACACTGAGAAAAAAAATAAAGTAGAGGAAGTTGGTAAAGATGCCGCAACTTCCCAGAATGAAGCGACAGCCGTCTGGAGTATGGTTGAAGATCTTCATCTGGAACTGATATTCATCTACCATCGAGTCTGTCTCAAGTTAACAGCTTTCAAGCCTGGTGAGTAGATGATTCTGTATGATTATAATTATAGTCCCTCAGCAATGCTGGCATCTTGTATATATCAGTCTGGCAAATGGGTTTTTCAGAATGCACAGTTGCACATAATTCAGCAATATTGTAATATTTAACTATCAATATAAATTGATTTAAAAATCTATTCTAATTTCAGAAGCCAAAAGCAAAGCTCATAAACCATTTAAAAGGAGAACTTGCTCTCTTATGGAATATGTAAGTTTCAAAGTATACTTCTTATTTATTAATAGAAAATGTCATGCACTCAAGTATTGTAGTTTTAAGTGGTAATATTCTTATACAAAATATACATGACTAACCTTCATATATCTTTATCAGTTGAAACGCTTCATACTGAAGGAGGAAATGGTAAAATGTTATTTATTTATAAATGCATGTGTAACAAGAAGCTTAAATGTGCGGTCTCTGTATATTTATGGTGAATGATGTATCATCTCGCATGTCTCTTTGAATCTTTTGTCTTGTGCTGCGATGTTAAAAGCAATAATGCATGACACTTTGTAGAAGAAAGTGAGATGTCACTAAATGTCTCTGCTTCTGCCTTGTACTCTACAGTGTTCATTTTGACATTTTTGTGACTTGTTACAGTAAACGAAAAAACGCGTTCTTACAGACAAGCCGTTGATGGCCATCAATGACCTCATAACATGCCTTATCGAACACATTGAAATAAACTGTCAAACTGTCATTGAGCAACTTAATTGTGACCTCATTGATACTCGGTTGGTCACCCGTTTAGATAGCATTGGAAGTATGGGCTATGACTTCATAAATTTCTTTTGACGCACAGAGAATAACATGGCATGGATAGGGCTATGACCTCACAAGAAGCATTATGGTGCTCTTTCGTCTACTGTATGTCCTTTGCGTAAAATGTTCTACTGAAATTGTGCTTTTCATTGTGCTTTATGGAATGAGATGAATTATATTTTGTCTCTTTTATTGATATCGTAATTCTCTTTCAGGCCAGCAGCTCAGACATTGCTCATGCCTACATTGAAACATATGAAGAACTTGTTGGCAACTGCAACAAAAACAGTTTGTCCAAGGCATTATTATGCATGCAACAAGCATTGGCTTTGTCCAAAAACGGAAATCTCACCAAAGAGCAGAAGGCTTTGTTGCAGGTCAGCTTACTTGGTCTATTAAAATAATTTTGTGTATACTATAGAGAGGTTTTAAATTATTTGTAAAGAATTGTGAATTTGATGTAGTTTTCGTAGGTTTCTTGAAAATCAGTTTTGAAGGCTAGATTAATAGGATTTACAAAATTCAAAAAGTCCAATACTTTGCAACAGTCAAGTAAAGACAGTTGGTAACCTCAATGCTTTGAGTGATATTTTATAAGTCATTGAATGAGTGATAGTACTCGCCTGTGTTGTCAAATGTCTCTGTGACAAGGTGACAATTCTTTCAATTTAGAAGATAGTGATGTCAAAAAGCCAATGATAGTCACTTTATATATCTTCAGCTGTAAGTAAAAGATCCAAAGAATTCTCAAATTGTTTTTGCCGTATCCATGATTTAATTATGCTGACAAATGTTGCCAGTTAGCTGAAGAGGTCTGTGTGATGCAGACGGAAGCTCCTAGTGCTCCAACTCTGAATAGTTAACTTTCACTTACATTCATTCAATTAGTTTCAAAACTGTCTGACTGTGATATGTTGAATTTACAGGAAGCCAAAGATCTGATCAAGAAGACAATGACTGAAGAGAAGAAGCTGTACATGGAAAACAATGGACCTGAGAGGGAGTTTGTGGTCTCAGGCAAGGTGCCCCCTGCTCCAGTTCTGCTGAGTCGCACTGACACGACTGCAGTGTTTAGACCTGCTGCATTTGAGCCTGCATCTACTGATAAGGTAACTTTGAATGAGTTACTCATGTTATGTATTCATGTTGATTGAGATGGAGCTAACCCCATATTTCTTGTGTGATACCAGATAACTGCTACTTATTATCTAGACCTTTACGAAAGTTCTACCTGCGCAAGTTTCACTAGTAGTATAGGAAACAAACCAAGAATAGTCTGTTGTGGAAATCACTTCATATGATCATACGATCACATTTAACACAATAAGAAAGAGCACAATGTATAATAATTAGGAGACTGTCACAGTGGATCTCTTTATATTTTAAGATAGCTCCAGGAAAATGTGAGGTACTTGCCTGTACTGGAGTAAATTTTACAGAATCATCACAATGGCAGATTTTGTGTGGTTGCCAATGATGCATTACATTTACTGGTTGGGTATTTCTGATTCAAGGTGGCGTGGTACCGAATCTTTGCGAGACCTGCAACTGGAAGTAATGTGAAGGTTCGCCTCAACGATTACTTTCTGCCTGGAACTGGTGAAGAGGTTTGTTGTCATATTTGATTAATAATCTTGTGATTGGTTACCGTGAGCATAACACAAGCAACACCAATAATAACCATTTTTCCAAAAATGTGTAAAAAAGGAATTATTAAAAACGGTGGCATTATGAAAATATGAAAATCAATAAAATAAACATGGCTTCTATTTAAAAATTTTCTGTTTGTCTTGCAGGTCCCTGCTATGGATGCTACCCTGAGAGTGACTGGATTGACACCCAGTGAAAGATACATTTACGCTGTGGCTGCTTACACTGCCGAGGGCAAGCTGATAGGAGACAGCATTGGAGAAAGTACTAAACCAGTCCTAGCTACTCATCAGCTGTCTGTGCTTCTCTCCTGGGCTTTCTTGTGTCAGGTACGGTACTGTTTATAGGATTTCACGAGATATTGTCACAAAATATTGTTTCAGGGTTCCAACAGTCCTTCAAAATTCTTAAAAATCCAAAGTTTCATTCATGAATGTCAACTGCGCGACCAATGTTCTCAAAACAAACAGCCTTGTTCATGTGTGAGAAAATTGTTTCAGAAATTCATCGGAAAGTCCTTTAAAGTTGATGATTTTTATCGTGAAAAAACCTGGAAAGGTCCATGAATTTTGTTCTCAAATTTGAGTGGGCATTGCTGCTGAGAGGGACATAGGAAAATAATTATGCACTATGGCATTGTATTACAGGTTGGCTATCAAGTTGGTGACTATGCTGCAGCAAAGGAAGCCAGTCAATTTCTATGGTCTCATTTTGTGGCTAAACCTCCACCAAGCCAAGAGGAAACTTACATCTCGGGAGAACCTGCTGACTTCAAATTGACACTGCACAGGTAATATTCGGTCTTTTCTTAGATACTCTAGCCTAATTAGTCTTTTGGCTGCCCTTTCTGAAAATGTATGACCTAACTTGTACATCTTTGTGGCTGAGACATCGTTGGTTAATAGGTGTAAGGCCCTGGATTCTCAAGGAATACATTTTAAAGGCCGTCACTAAAGAAAATGGATGTCTTAACTCATAACTCATAACTTAATTTCATGTGTATTTATCCTTCAGATTGAACTCACGAGTGGTGGTCCTTGCCTCCCCAGTGTTGTTGCGGATGTTCCTGAACAGCATCTTCATCCGCGTGGACATCCATGTCCGAGAAGGGGCCCTCTTCTGTGACAGAATTTGTGATAATGGCCCCTTCTTCAAAGGACAGGTAAGATATCATTTCTTCTATGGTTCAAATGATAAGTACTTGTGTTAAGCCTTTGCCCAATGCTACAGGTCTCTGTCA
This sequence comes from Platynereis dumerilii, assembly GCA_026936325.1. Classification (NCBI taxonomy): domain Eukaryota; kingdom Metazoa; phylum Annelida; class Polychaeta; order Phyllodocida; family Nereididae; genus Platynereis; species Platynereis dumerilii. The sequence continues at coordinate 26,373,948 of JAPTHN010000011.1, forward strand.
TGTTAAAAAATCACTTTTATTAGATATGGTATATCTTTTCAACTTTGTTCTCCGCGAATCGTGTTCTTCTCATGATGACATTATTGACCTTTCTTTACTATAAAGACACATTGTCCCAATTTTTTTAGCTGTGAAAATCTGTGGATATAATATTTCCAGATTGGAAGACTGACCCAGTGCGAGTACATGCTCGTTGCCCTCGAACTAGCAGGGTGGCTCAATGAATCCAACTTGGCTCTTCAAGCGGTTGTCCAGTGCTATGGTCTCCTCGCTCCTCTCATTTACTTCCAGATTCCTGCTACTCCTGTTGTCCAGGTAAAAATTAACATGCAAAAATTTAGCTGTAAATAGATTTTGAGTTCGTCATTTGCCTACCAGTCTGGGAGTGGGTGATGATTATATTTACATTTGCGTACTTGATAGTTTATGAGAATTGGCCCTCCTTATTACTGTTAATAAGTTGCAGCAAATAATTTTAATAGTCTTCGCTTTCTGTATGAATGATTGATTTAGGTCCTGGAGAGATGTCAAGCCATTCTTCAAGACATTCCCTCCAACATGCGGACCAAGAAACCGGCCAACATTAGCGATTCACTACACCACATGATTGCCTGTCTCACCCATTCTCTGGCCAAGGTAAGTACTAAAGTAGATTACCTAATATGCCTGATGTATAGTATATGACTACATCCCTTGTTATCTTTCACTTGATCAGATTTTCTGGTAAGAAAGAGCTCATGAAAGTGCATGATAATGTCTATGAAAATCTGTGCTATGTCCCAGCGATATCCTGGTGTTAATTGCCATGTCTTGTCATTCTTTCTTCCTTTTGTTGTTTGTGAAAATAAATTCTGATTATGTCTTAATTTTATCAAGGTCTTGAGAACATGGAAGCAAAGAGCTTTAGCCAACAACATCAATGATGCGGGGAGGAAGATGCTGGCTGCTGAGACGGAGAAAGAACGGGAGATGAGGATGGAGCAGCTCAAGGCCGAGAGCAACAAGGGTAGGCTTTTCAACTTGTAGAGAGTATGTATTCTTTTATTTTTATAAAAGTCCGTCTCTATTATAAAGTCAGTATTATTGCTCAGGTGAAAGATAACTTCAGGTGCACATAACATTCAATATTTGGATAATTATGGAAAGTTTTGCTCTTTGCTATCTGAATATTGTGTGCTCTTTGGATTTGTTGATTTGACATAGTTAATATGAATTTGGTGGTCTAACTGGTGATGCAAGATTCTTTGAAAGTGTTCAAATTTGGTGATAGTCATATAAATAGACAGCCAGATAAGTTTTGACTGCAGTACGTTCTCCTTTTGAACCTTTAAATTTGCCGTTTTCGAGTACAAAGGAAGATATTTGGTTTTTTCAATGTTTGCAACAATATGTCATTTTGGTATTTGCTCTCATCTACCTATTAAACACCAACTTCTTTTTGTACTATAGTACCTATCTCTTATTTCTGTGCTATACCAATGATTCAAATTTCTTTAGGACGTGCTCCGGACCCTGCAAAGATGAGTGTTGTCAACACGGAAATAGGGACCACAGCTGGCCGCATGTCTGTCTTGGAAGGAGGAGGCAGAGAGACAGCCACTGGACAGACAGAGACGGGGTCATTGACCCTTGCTGCTCTGAAGAAGAAGAAACTTGGCAAGAAGAGCAGTTTGATAGGAGGAAAGGAAGACTGGGAGATCCCTGGCAACGAGGAATTGAAGGCACTTGAAGCACACATGATGAAGTTGTCCAAGCAAGGTATGATATTGCATGTTTTACTCATAGTCTGCCTGTCATGTTATCTGTGTCCAATTTATGAAATTGATAATTATTTTTTCTGAATTTTCATACCTACTAGTAAAACTTTTAGATATAGGTAAACTGAGTGATGTACTTATTCATGGGAGGTTGCTTCAGTAAACTAAAATTGTGTCTGTCGGACAGGCCTGGACACAGATCCGATAAAAAAAAAAAAAGTTTTTAGGCTCAGTTTGAGAATACAATTACCAAAAAATCTCCAGTCTAATTTCTTGTCATAATCAACTGTGGCTGGGCAAGAGTTATTCTTTATGATGACCCTTTTCTTTCAGCACAAGGAGAGCATGAACTCAGTGGGAATGAAGAGCCTGGAATTCTGCATGCGTACATTGCTTATCTGCCAAGTAAAACTGCCTACAAGGAAGGTAATACATCTTGCTACAATATAGTAATATAATTATAGATGATTAAAATAGTTGTTTTCTGTACATGGTTTGATTGTGCAATTTTATAATATGTGTAAATTTGATCCTTAAAGAAAGCTTTGAAGAAGGTATGACGTTTGAAAATTGTTGATGGTGATCAATGTAATCTGTCACTTTACTTCTTAAAAGCAACACTTCATTTTTCCAAGGCTTCGGAGATTGCATAGACCATCTCGAATGGCCTGGATCAATCTGGAAGCTAAAGACAAAATAAGCGTTGCCTTAACTTCCCTATTTATTATTCACAGATTCTTGAACGTATGTCAAACTGTTTCAAATCGTTTCTCCTGAATGTATTGTCGACAACTGTATCAAACTGTCAATCCTGCATCGATTGTGAACTGTTTTCTTAGAAGTGATGAGTGATGTGTCATTTTTTAAATTGACTTATATTGATTATTATTTTAATGTTTAAGTATCTTTGACAAAATACCTGCATGATTGTATGATCGAAGGGCATTTTTCAGTAAAGATACTTTAATGTTAAACCATTTATTTCGTCAACATTGTGCCTGGAATTTTCGAGTCACTTCACCTGTTTTAAATTTTGAAATATTTTGTTGATACTTCAGTTTCTTTTATTGTGAATGTGACATCTTAAAGTCACAAAGTATTTGTAGGTTGTTTCTCGAAAGCGCTTTAAAGAGGAACTCTTCACTGTCATCCCTGCAAAAACATTCGAAATTTTCCTATGTGATTTGATGTATTTACTGCTTTGAATATGCAGAAAAATCATTTGTAAAATTGTTGACTGTTACCACTAAATGTAAATCAATTTTAAGTCTCTGGGCTACAACGATTTTTCACATGACATAATTTGCACTGTGCCATGGTAGAATACACGTAGCTGTTGGGGGCCTGTGAATCGTCATCATTAAAATCATAGAGTGGATGAGATATTTAGCAACTAATCAATTTTTTCAGTGGTGAAGTTCAAGCGCCGAGCCAGGTACCTGGAATTCTTTGTGCAAGTTGCTCACAAGTCTTTGTCAGAAGGATACGCAGACTCAGCCCTGGAGTGGTGTGAAGATACTTTGCAATGGTTGAATAAGTAGGTGGATAATTATGATTGAATGAAAGTGACAAGCATAAATTATTGTGGTGCCTACCGTTTATAACTGATTGTGGAATTTGGAACAGATTTAAAAATTGTTACAATTTGAATTGTTTAATCTGACCAGCAATCCAATTTCATTTGATGTCAAATAATCTTTGGTGATTCAAGCTTCTTATTTTAATTCCTCCAGAGCTGCTTGCAGCTCGGAGGACTGCACGGCAGTGCTAGCAGATCCGTCAGCCTTCATTTCCTGCTTTCGGTAAACATGACATATAATGATTTACTCAACTCAACTCTATTTTCTCCTCCACCTCTGCACACACGCCTTCCTAATGAGTCAGAGTGATGTGGCTGATAGATAAGGGATAGATCTATCTGTAGCGTCTGTAAATAGATGCCTGCAATGCCGAGAATAGTCAGAAATTGAGATTTTTCTGATACGTTTTGACCACAGAAATACATAGAAAGGACATGAGGCTGTATGAAGCCACCTCAGGATGAGGTCACCAAATCGGCCATATTGGAACTGCCCTGAGACATGACGTCACAATAGACTAATTATGATGTGACGTCATGCCATTGTTATAAATGACATCACTGTTATTGGTGACGTCACGGTACCATTGTGTCAGGATACAGGGCAGTTCCAAGATGGTGGATTTGGTTTCTTCATCTGCCAGAGCCTCTTGTCCATTCTATGTATTTCTATGGTTTTGACCAAACCACAATGGCTACCCCTGCCTGTCCCTAACCCAAAATAGGAATGCAGCAATGTGATTGGTCAGCACAGGCTGACAGCCGAGCCTGCATATAGCTGACAGCTTCCTGCCGAAATGAAGCGATCTGATTGGTCGAAGTCGTCTGGCTGCTAAGTTATATAGACACTAGATGGCAGCACCATCCTGAAGCAGAAAATAATTCCAGGTGTGGCAGCACTAGTTGTTTACTTTATAAATGTTTGATACCACAGAAATGCATAGAATGGACATGAGGTTCTACCAGACTTTGACGTCATTGTGACATCAAGTCTCAGGGCAGTTCCAATATGGCGGATTTGGTGACCTCATCTGGAGGTGGCGTCATACAGCCTCACGGGAATCCCCCAACCAGCCCCATGTGGATTGTGAAGCCAAATCATTGGTGTGCGGTTATGTGTCTTTTGCCGAAAAAAAAACTTGGATTTAAAGCCCTCACCATACCATGAAATACCACTAGATGAATAAAACCCATCAGATTAGTTCATTTACATAACTAACTGCCTAACTATGGAATTTTATCAAAATCTATTGATGCACAATGCCCCATTTACATTGCGCAAAAATTGCTGATCAAATGGTTACATTTTGTTACATTGCCAGATATATCAACAATTTTACGTCTGTAGTGTGAAATCACTAATGCAAAAATATTTCATCTATAACAAGAATCTGTGCGTTGCAAGAATTGCACCAAAAGGCAGAATAGAAAGAGGAATGCATAAGGCATGATTATGTGTTGTTGTTTTTTGTCTGGTATCAACTGAAAATAATTATGATACTAATGCATTTAATTATGCAGTTGCCGATTGAGAAAGGTAGAGGTTGGGGAGGGGGGGGGGGTTAAACTAACCCCCCCCCCCCCCTGAATGAAGATTTTAATTAAAAAATATCTTGATTAATTAAGAACATTTTTATCTGTGTTAAACACGCATTTGACATTTTACAAATTCACAAATGACATATGTACATGTCTGATACTGTGATTTGGGGAAGGGGGGGGGTATTAGGAAGCAGCAGTGGAAATAAATTTGGGGAAGGGCCTACATATTTTCTGTGATGAAAACAAGAATTTTTTATTAAACACCAACACCAAAATTTATCAACAGTAGCCCTGGGATGTACTCAATGAAGATTCATACATACATGTATGTGTATCGATTTAAAGCTCTTGATGAGTGGAGCACAATTGTGTTCTCTGTGCCATAATAAACATTTGAGGAGTTAAAAATCTATGAAATTTTATGCCACGCCTCAAAACTCTGCACCCATGACCCATGCTTGGTCTGTGGACCTCTGGGACAGTTGTCCAATACATATGGCAATTGTACAGCTGTGATTTTGCAATGGATAATTACTTATCTCTGGTTTCCCAGTCCATAATTGGAGTGTTAAAGTTTATATGAAAATAATTACATTTAGGCCTATTGTTATTTTTAATGGAGGTGTTTACACACCGCCATTTTTTGCAGTTAGTGAGAAAGTGTATGAGAGAGTGGGTGAGAGAGTGTAAATTTTAGGCGGGAAATTCGAAATTGGAGAACAAAATCTGAAATAACTCTTTGCTTATTTCAAATATATTCCTAATTGTTAAATTGCCCACAACTAGAGATGCAGGGCTGTCATTGCAGCCTACTTGCATTGATCTCAAATAATTCTAAGTACTCCTTTCATCTGTTCTTTGATTGGAGTTTTTTTTTGGTGTTACAGTCCACCATTTTGAAAATAATGTGTATTGTGGTTTGTGTATGCAAATGAGCTGTCCACCATTTTGAAAATTATGTGTATTGTGTTTTGTTTATGCAAATGAGCTCACCTGCTATGTCAGGGTTACATTTGGATGTGTAATGGTTATTTTGCTGACTTGGGAATTTATGTTATCATAATACTGGGTCACAGAACTTGGAATTCAACAGTTATATGTAAATTTCCAACTATTTCAATGCAATTTAGGGATGAGTGTATTTATGGATATGCCTAAATTAATATACATAGACAGATTGCTTGCTAAATAAATGAATAGTTAAATACCAGTAGATAGATCGAAAGAGTTGGAAAGAGATAGAAAGAGATAGAAAGATAGATCTATAGAAGATTGTCGGTGCAAAGACACAACAGATTACACAGATTTATCAAAAGGGTAAGCATGAGCAATACATTGCAATTTGGTACATTTGTTGTAATTTGTGACATGGTCCAACACGTTCGGGAGGAGGTTGAGTTAGCTCAATTAGTAATGGAATGGGTTGCCAACCACTTGGTCCTGGATTTGAATCCCTCATTGGCGAAGTCACCTTTTCTTGTGTTGGACAGTAGTTTCAATAATCTTTTGCTTCATTACCATGTCCTCCTCCTGTCCTAATTGGCCTGCGTAAATAAAGGACTTAAAGCCCCAATCATCCATCCATCTGTCCAAAATATCCATGCAAATCTGACATAGGATTTCACATCATTTCAGCTCTTAAGGAAGTCTAGATTGATAGATTGAGTTCGTAATGTTGGCAGTCTACAAGTTGTCAAGTATTCTAAATTTACCCCATTTAAGGAATCCTTTACTTGCCCAGCACAAACACTGAAACACAGGGGCTGCCAATTAACATCTCATCCAAACAACATCGGTGGCCACATGTTTTCAGTCGGAACTCCTGAGGGTCTTTCTTTGTAGCCCGGGTTTGAACCTGGGTCCGTCAATTTGGAAAATTTAGTTTACTCTCAATATTGTTATGTCTCGCAGAGTTGTTCAACCTATGATCACCCATATCTATCTATCTATCTTAAAATACCTGTCTGAATAGTAAGGCAGTGTGGTACAAATGATCTGCCGGATTCAGGGGATGCGAACTTAGACACCACACCACCTCCATTTTGAACCCCTGGGTTCTTGTTTTGCATTTAGGCCCAATTCAGACAATCAATAATATTCTTTTTGAAAGCTCGACAATCAATAATTCTGTCCCTTTTGTATTAATGCAGCAATGAAATTTTCTGGTCTCACAAGAATCCTTTCGGTCTGACAAGAGGTGCCTGTTTGTCAGACTGAATGTCTGACAGATGCCGGATGATCTTCGCAAAGACTTTGTATGTTTCGTAACACTGGCGCAATCCATTGATTAGGTACAGAACTTGAATCATTTTGGCTAATCCCTGGCTGATTAAACAGTATTATGGACCTCGGAAAAATCCGGTCCCATCGCATTGTACAGGCCTACAAAATGTCTGAGGTTCCCGGAAAAAGTTTATTTGTGCGCTACCAGGGCCGTAACTAGGATTTTGGGAGAGGGGGAGGCACAATGAGGCAGGGGGTCTGGGCGCCGCTATAGGCCACCAGAAGCCAACGATATCCAGAGGGCTGGAGATTCTTTCTGTGCAATATGGAACTCTGATTCCAGCATGGAAGGCAAGGCTTTGAACTTTGAACTTTTATTTGTATCAAATTAATACATACACACATTAACATAAGTTACAGCGGGGCCAATATTTTTGAGAACATGCCTTTATCATGGAATGGAATAAATTCGACTCATGACTAATTATCTGATAATCCACATCAAATTCTAAAAACCTCTAACTTATAAGTTTTTGTCTCTGTCTGCCATCGGCTACCCTGCCTCCTTCTCAACTCTTGCCTAGCCTATACATTTTGACATTTCCCTCTTTGCGTCTTCTCCCAGACATTCCTAGCTCTTTCCTACCCTCTCCTGCCCTGTCTTATTTGGTTAATTTGGTCACATCACATGTACAATTATATATATTTTTTTTATATCTTGCATGGGCCCCCCTGAGAGGATGGGCCCATGGCAGCTGCCACTCTGCCACATAGGCCAGTCCGCCCCTGGCCAGGGCCAACCCAACTATCCAGCTCTGGAGGTGCACATTCCATGTGCTTTTCTAGTTGTATTCATTGAGTTAGTATCTATTAAAATATTTACTTGCAGGAGAAATGATGGAATTATGGGTCACAAATCTCCACCACCGAAGGCCTCAACCACTGGAGAAAAGTATGCCGCAACAGTGGTTGAATATTCTAGGGTAATTTCACTTATGTTGCACATAATTAAAAGCCTATTTGACGACTTTCATAGCATGTTGTCATAAATGAATCATAATTTTTGCAATTTTTTACCATTCGCGTGAAGAATTTTGATGTAGATACGCAGAGTGTAAGTTTGGCATGTAAATATTTTGACACATATCAGCACTTGTTAAATATGACACTAGATGTACCAATTACATATTGATGTCGCATGTTGCATCAATATTATTTGTGCAATATTGTCTAATGGTATGTCGAGTGTCACCCTATTGATGAATTTACCTTTTGGAGATTTGATGATTTTGAAACATAATTACTGAAGGTATAAATTTTAGAAAATTTTATCTTCAAAGTCATTCACTTGTCACATATACCATAGACCTTTGAAATATATATTTTTGAAAATTTTGCAATTTAGAATTCAAACACTGTGGCACCAACAACTGCAGTACCTACCACTGCATTGACTGCAGTACCTGAAAGCATGCTTGGAAAATTTTCGGTAATTTTCAGACGGAGTTAGAATTTTGTGAATTTTGGTGGTGGTTCCTACATTTTCGGTGTCTGCATGCTGTGATTTGTCAAGTTATGTCGTTAGACGTTTGTCAGTTTTTGTGTTTAACTGGTATTTGGGGCTGTGAAGCATTAATTATTGACAGTTTGAATTGGATTTGAGTTAAAATACATATATATTTGTATTTTAGGTAGAACCTTTTAGTCTAACCATTTCTTTCGGTAACGCTGAACTTCTGAAAAAATTGTGAGGGTCAAAGGTTTGAATTGGTGTTCGCTAATGTTCTTTGAAATTTGACAACTCTCATTTGATTTGCTGAATTTTGGTTGCCATACAACAACTTGAAAAAAAGTGTTAGTTTCTGTTTTATGCAGTAGTGACAAATACAGACAGATAGATAGATGGATAGACAAATGTGCGTGATGCGTCTCTGAAAAAAAGCCACACGGACAAATATTCAACTCATATGGCACACTATGGCTGCATTTCTTTTATGTTACAGTAATTTACTTTCAACCTTCATTTATCTTTTCTGTAATTTGATTGTTAATCATCAATTCTAGGAAGTCGGTGGCAACAAGACGAACAGATCTCAGAAGAAAATCAAGAGACCTAAATACAAGGTAGGTGATGGTTATCTAAAGAAATTATTCAAGAAGTTACCATTATCTAAATGTGGAAATTCAGACTTTAGAAAGATAATTTACATTTTTCAGGCTATTGGAGTAACCAGCAACATGTCGGATGTACAAAAGCAAGCTCAGGAGGAAGCAGAGTTAAGGGTAGGAAACAATTTTTTTCTCCTAGCTTTTTCAAATCAAAAACTTTTGATTTATCACAGGTACTTTGCAGAAAGTTCACTTGGTTTGGCTACCACTATTCTGTAAGAATACAAATTCAGTGATCTAATTGGATCCACAGATTGCATTGAATGATTTGAATAAGGCTACTTTGGGATTGTTTCCCATCAAGTCTTGTGCAAACTTCACCATATAATTCGGGTGTAATAACCCTGACAGACTCTGAAATATCACTCTATGCATTTTATTTCAGGCCTTGGATATTTTGTCCATATACTTCCTTGAGGCGATAATGACCAACACTCGTCACAAACGCTACAGGAAGATCAGCCAGGATGAGCTGCCCTGGAGGTGCCAGTTGAACATTGTCCAGGGCCTTGGCCACTTTGGAGTGTTTCTGCAGCAACTGGACATCAGGGACAAAGTCCTGGGAAACAAGGCTAACCACATGTACAGGTAGGGATCAAAGAGTTTGGCTGAGATAAGATCGATTTATTTAATCCACACATAAATTTTCGGAAACCGGAAAAGCATTGCTGCTTAAGGAACTAGCACCTTTATTAGAGCATTTTGAGTCGGGGATCAGCCGGAAAAGTGCGGGGCAGGATTTCATCACTGCTTGGATTCTGGAGCATATTTTCAGAAGTCAGACCTTAATTTTGGCTATTTGGGGAGATGAAGTCTTAGCTGGATGGTTCATTGACATCCAGGCCTGCTCCACTGAAGGTATTTGCCTGCATGGGTTCAGACTCCAAGCAATGAAATACTTTTAGTGGATCTTCAAAAATTGAAATCCCAACATGATGTCATTTCAATGAGATGCTCAAATGACAGCCCTCATATCAGTCTCTGGGAAATAAAGGATCCCTTTCATGGGGTTAATGGGGTTAATGTGTAACATGCTGATCAGCCTGTTTTTGTTTGCAATGGGAGGAGTTGTGGGGGAAGAGGCAGGAGACTAGAGGGAAGGATGCTGGAGGAAACATGTAGGAATATACAATATTTGCACGGAGGAGGCAAAGAGGTGGAACAATGTTACATGATAACCACAACACAAATTAATTGATTTATTGGATATTATATTTCAGAACTGTGTTTTTGGACCAAGAATGGTTCTCTCTGGAGAATGCTGGCACTCTGGTTGTTGGATGGGAAGGTGGGCCGTGCAGGCAAGCTACTCGTCACGAGACAACAAGGACAGTGTCCCATTCCCAGCAACAGAGTCGTGCTAGTGGAATTGAAATCGCTGCCCAGGCTGCTACTGGCAAAGCTCCTGCTTCTCTGTTCAACAAAGCAATTGAAGAAGATGACATCATGAGTACATACAGGTCGGAAATGGCAACAAAAAGAAGCAGGCATGACACCAAGAAAGGGAAAGTGGAAGAACAACCCCAGACGACTTTGCTCACTGGAAATGAAGCTCAAGATCTACTCAGGAAGACTGTGCACCATCTCCAGCGAGCTATTGTAAGTATTTTCATATCAGACAGTTGGCATTGAATGTATGTATGTTGTATCATAACTTTCTCATAAATATGGCTGTAATTGTGACAGTTATATCTGAGAATATTTTATTTTCTTTCTCAGATTCTGGCTCACCGTGGCCAGCACTGGACTCTTCTGCAGAACAGTTGTCGGTCTCTCTGGAACTGCGTCCACACGGCTCTGATGAGGACGTACGGGGCGGAAGAGGAAAGTCTCTTCTCCGTGGATGAGCTGCGTGATATTGCGTGGAAACCGTGCTACTTGGCGGTTGATTGTCTTCTTGATATGGTCCTACATCTTCAGCCAGACTACTTTGATAAGGTAAGAATCTCCCTAAGATGTTCTTGTTCTGAATTTGATAATTTTTTGAAAATAGCCAGAGACACAAAAGGAAGGTGTGCTTCGGTACTAAAACAATCCTTGGTTGTCTGATACATTTACATAAAAATAGATGTTGATGTATTGTGTTATAGCATTTATGGAATCAGATTCATCGCGTTTTAGATAACAGATTCAGATCTATGCTTGCCGTGGATTGTTTAATTTAAAAACATAGGGATGCACCGATCCCATACCAAGTATCAATATCGGTGTCGATCCAGCACCAAATACTGGCAAATAGCAGTATCGGTATCGGGTTGGAGGCATTGCTACATATCGGAATGGTATCGTATTGGTGGTATCAGCAACAAAATACTTGCACTGGTATCAGCTTGGAATTAAAAAGTGGTATTGGTATATTCCAAGGAAAAAATGTTATAATACATCTATGATGCTTGATTGTTTCAGACGTCAGATGAGACAATTACATCTTGGACTGGCAAACTTGAGTCAGAGAAAGGAGGAGCAACATTGAAATTTGAGCCTGTCATGGATGACACAAGTGCCACAGATCTGCGCTGGCTGAAGAGAATCGTCCTGAGGGTCATCGAGATGCTGTATCACGAACAGAAGTGGGAGCACCTGGTTGATGTGGGACTGCGATTCAATGCTGTCACGGAGTAAGTCATTTTGCTCTTTGGACCACAGGCACTTGTATTGTTTACAACATTTCTCACTAGACCCTGCCACTGGTGCTCACGACTACAAACATACCAAGGTTGGAAAGTCCCTGAATCGACCACCCTGATGTAATTTTGTGCTAATGGGGTGCAGGGTGGCTGATTCAAGGGAAATGCCCGGACTTTCCCACCTTCCTTTTTCTGTTTAAGGAGGTCAGCACCATGCACTCCAGAGAACAGGAGTACAGGCAAATGATTGAAATGCCTGTGGTTTGGACAGATTTATTTTACATGCTCTGTCAATAAATTATCCTACTTTGTCTGCTTAGGCATGTAGTCTCTCCATAATGTCTGTCTCTTGAGTGAAATTCTGATTTGTGCAGAAAGTAAGACGTTAAATTTTCTGAAGGCTCAGAAAGAAAATTATGAAGAAAATAGCTTGAGAAAATTTTCATTCAGCATTTTTAGCAGTGATTTAACAAGTCCAAAAGAATATGCATGTATATTCTTAGTGTTTTTCGAAAGAAGGTGGTGGAGTTTTAAGTTGAGTTCAAGTTGAGTTCAAGTTAAATTGTAAACTTTTGGATAAACAAAGTGACATGTTTCGCTCATTTCGCACATTTCCTGAGCATTGATGCTGATGTCTTTAGGTGACTTCATGATTAAGTAAACCAAATAGTGAAAAATTGTCTTTCAAGAGTAACTGTATATTCTGTTATCGTTTGTGCTTGTTGATTGCAGCAGCAGATATGCAGAACAGGTCAACCCCCTTGTTGTCCAGGCCCAGAGGAAGTTGATTCAGAAGATAGAAAAGACGAATGGGCCGTCCCCTCCCCAACCACATTTCCAAAGAGCAAAACAAGAAGTGGGAGGTGCAATAAATGGCAAGGTGTACACCAAGCTGCAGTTGAAGCTGAAGGACGATGCTACTTCAGGAGGGGAACAGGAGCCTGACGACTACAAGGCCCTCCTGAGTATGAATGCATTGAAATTATGTTTTATTGTACAGGGATATTTTTGATGAGGCACTGGAAAAAACTTACATTTGAGTTGATTAGGTTGGGGCGATGAATTTATACTGCTTTGTGAATACTAGTATTACACGAAAAGGTTCTGTGCCGCATTGGAATCTCTAGTTTAATTTAGCCTGAAAATTGGTAATCTCTCTGTGAATTGCAATATTTTAGCTTGGTCTGTATCATTATTGAAAATTACTGCAGATTCAGTTAGATATAGTCTCCCGTATAAGAACGCGAAACACACAGTTGCTCAACCACGTCACTGACTCATTGAATTCTATATTCTGAGATTGTTATCACATTTTCTCTTTTTCAGAACCTAGATCCACAGACCTCATCAGAGTGCCCCTGGATGTCACTGTCAGCCTGGATGAGCTGCGACAAGCTCTTTCAAGGACCAACTACTCTGCTAGAGCCTTGAAACATTGCCGCAGACTTCTTGTGCTCTACCTGGCTGCTCAAACAAATGGTATGGTCCCAACTGTCAGCAGATGCCTAAGTAAATTTCTCCGGTTTGGAGATAATATATGACAAGTACAGCCCTCTAAGCCCAGTTCTAGGGGCACAAGTTTATTGATTGATGAGATAGTAAGATAGAGAGAGCATATAAATATGTTGCGAAATAAACAGAAATCTATGATTAGACTGTTGTCGAAATTTTGGTAAAATCTGTGAACTGTGTAACTTTAACAGCTCCTGACATCTATCAAATATAAGTGACTTTCAGCCTTTTCTTAATTGTTTGTTTCAGTTCTGAGTCCGGACTCTCAAAATTCTATGGCATCTCATGTGGAGTTCAAACAGAACACAGCTCGTAACCAACCGACGATGCCAATTGATTTGTCCAGAGAGGAGTTCATGTCTCGGGATGATGTGCAGTCAACACCATTGTCTAAATCACAAGTCTTGGTTGTCATGACATCTTACGAGAAGACCATTGGTAAATTTTCTGCAATCTTTTGTGATTATTTATTTCATAGCGAAGTGTGGATTCTCTACCAAACGGAATTGAACATTACAATTTGATTCTAGGATATTATTATGTTGTGGAAATATGTCATGTTGGTCATCTCTTAAATTTTGTCTTTCAGAAATGTTACTCGCCAACAACCAGCGTGGTTTGGCTGCGGAAGCGATGAGGGAATTGGCCAATATCCATTACAACACTGGAAACATGAAGTAAGTAAAAATTCACAGTGACTTTTGTTAGATCAGAAATTTTACAATTTGGTTTGGGAGCTAATACTGGCACTTTCAATGTTCCTTTTCGCCTCAAACTGTACCTATATCATACACAGGAGAATATTTCTGAGCTGCTTTTCTGCGATCTTATTTGGCAGCGGACGTACATTAAAATCACATTTTGTATGATTTCATGATTTTGCAATTTTCTCTTTCGCAGGGGAGCATTCCAGTGGTGGTCTGAAGCTCTTGACATGTTGGTTTCTGCGAAAGGTTTGATTAAGAACTGGCAGAAACATTTTGGCGCTCAAGAAGACCTGAGCAGGACTCTACTGGAGAAGTGTGGGATGTGGGGCTGTGTGTTAGGAGGAGTGCTATGCTCTAACATTGCTCAGTAAGTATTTTCTTATCGTATATCGATCATTATATTATTATTTTTTAACCTTAATTTTTCAAATTTAGCATGATACCTTATTTTGGTACATTTGAATTATCGAAAAATCAGTGACTGTTGGAATGATATCAAATTAATTTTTTTCAGTTAAATAAATTGTTTCCACTATTGAATATATCAGACTCATCAATTATAGATCTGCATTGTTTTTCCACAAACTCGATCATGTCCTCGTACTTGTTCTCAAAATCTTTCAATATGTCTCTTACAGGTATGTATTGACTTCCAACTTGGGACTGAAGACCGAATGCTGTTTTCTTGCTGGACACTTCTTCAAGGTTAGTTCTTCTTTGATATGATAAAAAATTTGCACATCATAATGCAAAGAAACAGTACTTTCATTCATAAAACATCTGTCTTATTATTTTATCTACAGGCCTTGTTCCGGTCGTCCTTGCCCCACCCTGTAGCTGACAGAGACTACACCCTCTATGAAGTGGGAGAGGGCTGTGAAGTGACCTACCTCATCCCGGGAGTTGACCTATTGTCTGAAAGGTAAGGGTTTTATTCATTATTTATTCAATATATTGAATATAATTGTTAAAATAAAAAATTTGTGAAAACCACACACAAATCTGTAGATTCGTTTCCAATGACGTGAATTTCTGTACAAATGTTTCTGTGTTTGTAGCTGTCAATTTTGCTAAATTTATTTGTTCTCAGCTGTTAAGTCTGTGCCAATATTTCTCAAGTCAGTGTTTTTTAAAGCGTAGGTCAGTGTTTCTGTCCTCATTATTTCAGATTCCGCTGTGATGGAAGAACACTGCTATCATCCTTGCAGTTTGTGACAAATGAATTGATCAGAGGACGGCATTACCTCTTTGTAAGTACACTGTCGTTTCAAGTTATAAATCTTTTATATTATTCAATTTTTTATTGCGGTGCACTGTAGCGAAAGTTGTTTACTTTTTCCAGGTGCTGCCTCTCCTGTCCCTTCGTCAATATTTCACGACCTTCGTTTGTCGAGATCTGCAAAGATGTGTGGATACTCGCATAAGAAAAGTAAGAATTCTCATAATTCAATATTTTAAAAACCAGAAAATTTTTTGAAGTTGCTGTAAAATGTGTAAGACTTATTACAAGTGCCAGATTTTATACATTCTCAAGTTTGCCAGTTAGTGAATTCTCTTGAAAATTATTTCTGACATCATACTTTTTTCAGGTTAAAGTTTTGACGGACCTTGGATTCTTCTCTGAGGCGATGGTGAACCTCACTAGGCTCCTGAATGGAGAGAGGCTCCCCCAGGCGGCTGACAGCACTTTCAGGCAGTTTGAGATCCGAGGACAGACAAGCCAGTTCGACACAAGCAAACCTCTGATGGACCCCAGCAATATTCGGGTATGTCAGATTAAAACTCACTTTTGTTGTTAAAGTTGTGGCAACAATATTTATGAAATAATGTACAGTGTGTAATTTAATTATAGTGATAACCAGGATTGTTAAATGTTAAAGCTCCCGGTAGTGCTAATGCATGATGATTTATGTAGAACTTTTAAACAGGTTGATTTTAAGATTTCTCTTGAAGCTTTTTTGTATTGTCGTAAACGTTACATGATCTGGTGGGTGTTTGTTGGGTAAACCACTTCAAGAAGTTACTTGGCAAAATACCAAACTTTAATTTTTGCTTATATTTGCAAAAATATTTAGGGCTATTCCATTTAAAAACCTGGGGGGGGGGTGGTCAGGTTGATTTATTTTTCGTAAGATGGATGTAGGGATCGACGGAAATTCGCTTCAGATGTATGGAGGGATGCTAAAGAAATCGCTATAGATGTATGGGGGGGGGCATTATCGCTCCATGAAGGCTTACGCATTGTAATAATGAAATTTTTATTTGATGCATGTGGGGTGGGTAAAAAATTTGCATTTAATGCATGGGGGGTGTCGAAAATAATTCACTGTAGATGCATGGAGGGGGTCAAAAATGTAACCTGACCACCCCACCCCCAGGTTTTTAAATGGAATAGGCGTTATAAATATGCTAAATGGTGTCTATTAAGATCCCTTACTCCTTGTAGGTATTGGAGACTATTTTGGATAAGAGACTGTCATCTAACCTTGGCCAGTTGTACGGTCCACATTTGACATGCCAGTTGTCCATTGCCCAGGCTCACTTGTTCATTGCTGTGGCTAACACTGTTCAAGATCTACCTAAATTCGAGGAGGGAAGGTAAGATTTGAAAGCAGCAACTCTGACAGATATATGGGATATGTTTCATTTTATCAAGTTCGATGAGTTTATAATTCAAAATTGTAGGATGAAGTGGTATAGATTATGAAGAAATCAATGATTAATTTACAGAAGAAGAAAGGAGGAGACCAAAATGGCTAAGACTTATGTCTGATTTAACCGAAAGAGGGTAGACCAGGTCTAAGCCTCAGAACTGGCCTAACTGTAGTTCCAGAATAAACACTGCCCAATTTCATTGACAAATGGCATCACCTTATAGTAAGAAATGTGTACTTAGACCAGGTTTAACTTTAATTGTTCGAATTGGGGGGGGGGAGGGGCTCAGTGTTTATTTACCAGCAATGACTAGGTAATATAGTAATAGATATAGGCTGACAAGCCTTGGCTTTTTCAGTGCCACAACTCGTCATGTTGACTGGAGCAATACATATTTTTGAAATATTTCTAGTGTCCCTGGAACAACTCTATTCGTCCAACCTCACTCCATCACTGCAATGTCCAAGAATGGCAATGTTGGCTCAAGACGTGTCTCTTTGGCTGGTGCTTCTCGGCATATGAGAGAGAAGACCGGAGTGGCAGAAACCCCTGCTGGTATGTTCACTATTTTTCTTAAATGACAAAATTAAGCTCATTTCTAAATTGACAGATGTGTGGGAGGATTTAGGGGGAAATTACAGGTTTACCAACAGGTTGCTGTTAAAGTTCAGTGCCACAAGAATGGCTGGTCAGCTTCAGGCAGTTTTCCCTGCTTTGTTTGCTGTCAATTACTTGATTATTTAAAATGTATTTTGTCTGATTTAACTTTTGATTGCCATTACTGGAATGGATATAACTTATATTTGGATTTTGTATAATTCTTTATCTGAGGTAATAGGTCATTAGAATGAGGATGCTAATAGTTTCATGATTCCTGTTGCATTGTACTTTCATCTTATATTTCGTATATTTACTTCTGGTAATTCAGCTGGACTGTTTCTCTGTCTATGGGTCATTCCGTGTCAGATCAACAAGTGGTTTCCACCAACCCGTCTGCGAAGTAGCCGAAAAAATTATATGTTGTTTTATGTCTCCAAGGATGAACTTCCTGAAAATTTCTGCTTAATTAGTCTATTTTTCACGATTTGACAAAGGATTGAAAATTGCTGATTTTACCAGTTTTTCGGACATCGGTTTGACCGCAATAACACTTTTTGCTCAATAAATATGTTAATAATCCACCTAGAACATTTAAATTCGGGATCTACACTAACTGGACAATGGCAAAGGTCCATGGGTTGACACCTAGTGCCTTGTTAAAACGGTAATGCAGCTATGGCCTTGTTAAACTACCCCCTCGAAAATCAATGTTCAGTACAATAAAATTCATATCTCCAGGGGTATACCGGGTATAAATATGAAACTCCCAGCATACATTCTGCATTTGTATGGTCAAATAATACTTGAAAATTGGAGATGTGTTCAGCTTCATTTTTTTAATATAATTTTTTTAAAAATACTCTATGTCTTTGGCTAAGTCAAAGGCAAAATTAGCTATATCTCAAGGGGTATTGGTAGCATACCCCTCAAATTTTCTTATTATCTTCCATGTCTGTGGAGTATAATACATGGAATAATTCAGGAACGTGTACAGCTTACTTTGGGTTCTTTGGAATTTTGAATATTTTTTAACCTGTAACTGTAGTGCTACTGGTGAGTAGCCTTTCTGCAAAGGGTATTATAGAGACAGCCTTTAAACTTCTCAGATATATTTGTCATAAGTATTGTCAAATATTTCTTGAAAATTTGAGATGTGTTTAGCCTCGTTTGTTAAATATAAATTTTTGAAAAATATCCTTTGTCTTAGGCTCAGCCAAAAGCAAAACTAGCTATATCTCAAGGGGTATCGGTGGCAAACCCCTGAAACTTTTTTATTATCTTTCATATCTGTAGGGAATACTACAGGAAAAAATTTAGGAAGATGTTCAGTTTACTTTCGGTTCTGCAGAATTTTGAATATTATATAGATCTGTAATAGTAGTGCAACTGGCGAGTAGCCATTTTGTAAAGGGTATTTTAGAGACCGCCTTTAAACTTCTCAGATACAGTCTGCATATGTATGGTCAAATAATACCTGAAAATTGTCGATGCGTTCAGCCTCGTGTTTTTAATATAAATTTTTGAAAATTATTCTATATGTCAGGCTAAGTCCATAACAAATCCGGCGAAACATCAATGGGTATAGGGGACACATCCCTGAAAATTTGCGGTTGTCTTGCATGTTTGTAGGGTATGATACAGGAAAGAATTCAGCAAGATGTTCAGCGTACTTTTGGTTTTGCAGAATTTTGCCAGTTGCACTACTGTTACAGATATAAAAATATTCAAAATTCCACAGAACCGAAAGTAAGCTGAACACGTTCCTGAATTCTTTCCTGTATTATACCCTACATACATGAAATATAATTAAAAAGTTTTAGTTGTATGCCACCTATACCCCTTGAGATTTAGCCGATTTTGCTTTGGACTTAGCCAAATACATAGAATATTTTTAAAAAATTTATATTAAAAAAATGAAGCTGAACACATCTCCAATTTTCAAGTATTATTTGACCATACATATGCAGAATATATCCTAGGAGTTTCATTTTTATATCCGGTATACCCCTGGAGATATGAATTTTATTGTACTGAACATTAATTTTTGAGGGGGTAGTTTAACAAGGCCATAGCTGCATTGCCGTTTTAACAAGGCACTAGGTGTCAACCCACGGACCTTTGCCATTGTCCAGTTAGTGTAGATCCCGAATTTAAATGTTCTAGGTGGATTATTAACATATTTATTGAGCAAAAAGTGTAATTGTGGTCAAAACGAGGTCTGAAAAACTGGTAAAATCAGCAATTTTCAAACCGCTGCCAAATCCTGGAAAATTGACTGAATACGTTGAAATTTTCAGGAAGTTCATTCTTTGAGATTGCAAACAGTCTATAATTTTTTCAGCCAATTCGCAGACGGGTTGGTGGAAAATTTCTGGAAAATTTGTTGATTTGACACGGAATGACCCCTATTCATCTTTCTGTGTATCTAATGATAATTTTTTGTCCATAACTTTTACTCTTACTATTAGCTTTTTCCGAAGATGGGACTCTTAGCTCTTTGTCCCTCCTAAATTTCCATGGAGGTGTCTGTAAGTCAAAAAGAGTGCAGTGACTTATTCGAACACTTCAAAAACTGTGATCACTATTTCTTTTAGTTTTTGGAGTGTCGGCTTCGAATTTGTGCCGAGACAACAAATTTATGGCAGGACCAGTATCATGACTTTGAAATTTTCTCCACTTTTCCCAGATCTTTATTTTTGCAGGAGCCTGCAAACCATGTTCTGTGGTCCCAAAAACTTTAATATTGTATTTCTAATGTTACATTGGTCTTTTTCTATTCCGAAGCTTTTCTTGCTGTTTGTGGAAGTTAAATGGAACCAATTTTGACATTATCTGATATTTCTACCTCAGGTTTATTTTTATAAATTTTGAATTTTGACAATGTATTTATGATTTTAAAGGACAACTCGTTATTCAGCGCTTGTTGAGTGAGTATTTGAAATTTCAGATGGACTTTTGTATGATATATTCCTTCATGTTATCTATTTTGATTTTATGATTTTTGCTTTTTATAGATTTTTGTATTCCGTTGTTGAACTGTATAATCCCGCTAGACTTCAATTTCAATTTTGAATTTTCTCAAACCGGATAGATAGATGCCTTTCAATTTTCTTGAGAACCTCGTGCTGTAGTTACTCTATCCATTACATGTTTTTGTCTTGTTGTCATGTTTACTCTTTTGTCCCCCTACATTTTTTGTTGTCGCTAAAGATTTTTTGTTCATTCCTGTTTATAAATGTTCAGTTCTTTAGTCATGTCTAGAATGCACACAGTCGGTTGATTATATTTTTCCATTTCACCAAATTCAACATTCAACTAATTTAAGAATACCTTGTTGTTGTGACATTCAAATTATTTACTTTATTAATACATCGATTTATAAAATTATTTTGATTCTGACACATTGGTAAAAAAGGATACAGAAACACTGTATTCTGTTTTTGTTTCTGAATAGAGTCAGTGTCACACTGAATGTTGATCATAACTTCACAATTCTCGTATTTATGAATGCCACTTGAGTACACTTAATTTACTGCTTAAAATGTTGTTTAATAATATCCTGAATGGGATTACGTGCAAATATGTATCAAGTGACTGAAGTGAGTAATTATTCTATCATGACTTTATTTTGGGCATGCACAATATTTAGTATTTCACATCTTTGTACATTTCAAAAATTGGCGATTTGTTGTACAGGGGAAGCAGAGGACATGGCAGCAAGATCGGGCAAGAGATTCACTTCATCGAAAGTTGAGGTGACCCCAGGATTGATCAAGGGTGCTCTCCTGGCCACTGCAGACCAGATACTATCCACCATGTCCGACATTATCACAGAGAATGCCATCAGCGAGAAAAGTGAGTGATAGCTACCCTCAGTTACCAAGTCCTCTTCAATATATCCATGCCTCCAATTTTAAGCTTTGAACACTGTCAATACTGAAAGAAATATATTATGGATATCATCTTTATATTCAATATATATTTATGGCTCTGTAGCATTGTGGTTAGTCTGTCTACCCTGTGTGCAGTGGGTGTGGGTTTAAACCCCGTTTTGGCCATGTCCGGAGGTTATCACTGTAATGATTGGTATAACTGTCGTTCAGTATAGTGTGCACCAGTGAGCAGATTTATCTAGAATGGCCTCTATAAAATCGTACTACATGTATGTTATTATAATATTGTTATGGTTTATTCTGAATACTATGATGTGTTTCAATTGATATCATGTCCTAAATTTTTAATTATTTGATGATTTGTTGCTTTGCCAGGCCTGGAAGACATGAGCGCAGCAGAATTAGAACTGGTGATAATGAGCAAACTGGAGCTGGCAGAGATCGCTCAACAGAGGCAGCATTCAGCCATGGCGGCCAGCACTGTCTTGACGGCCATGAGGATGCTTCAGTTGTCCAACGTCTTCAACAACGGCAGAAAGAGGACTCCTCCTTTGAGAAGGTGAGGATATTGTCATTGTGTAGTGATTGAGTGTGCGCAAATGAGAAAGAGGTTTATTTGTACATTACTCTCAGGCTGGGAAGGAACTTTTTAAATATGTCACAAGTTTATTCTCTTTATAAATGAGAAGTGAATTTTATATTTCTTCGGGTACATTCTCTCCTCCCTCATCATAAATCATGATTTTAAGCAATATAAGACTTAATAAATGTTGTAATATTGTAGGACATCGTCATTTAGAGATCGCAGGTCTCCAGAAATTCACATGCAACTCCCAGAGACAGAGAGCAGCGTATTTCTTCTGCAAGATTTCCAAAGCAGGATGCGCTTGGATGCAAGATTGTGGCTACAATGTCGACAAGTGCTCATTAATAGTTTAATGGGGGAGATCAAAGGAATGGGCAAAGTCAAAGGTAACAATTATTGTTTAATGCTCTTGCAGTTAATATTCTGTTGCATTTGTGTCGCTTTGATTGCTCATGTCTTAAATAGAAATATTTGTATTGCCACAACAATTCTGTGATAATAATGATTGGATAAAAGTATAGTTCTTTATCCTCAGTCCAGTGTGAATCCTTGATTCTGATTGGCTGAGAGCCGCGGTGTATGACACCGTACACTCTGTCTGTCGTCACCAGACAGGGTGTATGAGATAAACAATGATGTCACAATTGCAACCATAGGATTGTTATGACGTCATCCTTGTAGCAATAATAGTCATGATGTCACAATGCCATTGTTTCAGCCATTGTGACATCATCCTGGTGACAGCACTGGTGATGACGTCACAATGCCTTTGCTTTGTTACTGGAAGACAGTTCAGACTCAGTTTGCAAGAAAATCTATGGGCATAAATAAAACAAGAAGTCTGAGGATAAAACCGTTACACCCTGCTCGTTTTTGGGGGTATGGGAATATACACCACTCAGGCCTCCATACACCACTCAGCCTTCGGCTTCGCGGTGTATGGAGTCCTTCGTGGTGTATATTCCCGTACCCTCGAAACGAGCAGGGTGTAACTGATAATATCTCTTGATGAAAGTTTGGCTATTCCAACTTCTAAGTAATTATGTAAATCATTAATGATAACGTTGCTAAATTTTGTATTTAAACTGTTAGATGACCATATTTGAGACATGCCAAATTTAACTTTTCCCCTAATTGAATGGATAAGATTAAGAACCCTGCAAATTTGTCAGGGACTGGATTGATTGACAATGTTTGTCACGATCAACACGGAGGAAAGTTCTGCCTTTTCAGAAATGTCTAATGTAAAATGAACAATTTCCAGCGGAAGACCAAGACTTGAAGGCGGAACTGGCAGATGTGCGGATGTACTGTGCGGAGGGAGTTGCGGAGGCTGAGGCGTGTGGGGATGTGGAGATGAAAGCGGAATTCATGATGCAGGGGATGCTGCTGGACATGATGGAGGGCAGTCCTGTGCAGAGTATGGCTGGTCTGCTCAAGGTATGCCATGTGCTACTCGACTATATATAATAACTTATTTTTACTAAAAATACATTTGCCTCCTATCTATGTTAAGTTTTAGTCTCCTCTACCCATCATGGCTTGAATTATTTGCATTTATGCACTTACAGCAGTTTCTCCAGAGCCTCAGAGGATAGAAGTTTAGTATTCATATTAGTGTCAATTTACCACAGCAGTGCTGATCATGTGCACTCTGCTCACATCAGTAAGCACAATGAGAAAATCTGAGAATCATAAATTTTATCTGAATTTGCCTCCGATAAGTAACATTTAGTCCATTGAATGATATCACAGCAACAATGGGTTTGCTCGCATGTGTAGGTATCATAGACTAGTGCCCTCACTTCGCTACAGTCTATCTCATTGCATTCTAAATTCAAATGTGAAGAGCAACCTCTAATTTTTTTCTCAGGAATGAGAAGTTGAGAACACGCTCCATGCTGTGTGAGAATATGCTATTTTGAGCTGAAAACTGCTTTTATTTTCAGGAGGTCATTGGACTGCTGAAAGGTGTGAAGCTGTTGTCCGTGCCTGGTGAACTCTTGTTGAGTTGGGCTGAAGTTTATTCTGTTGATTTCAACATGGCGTCAACTCACATGAATCCAACTGAATCACTGATTCAGTACAACCAAGCTCACCAGAATGTCTTGCAACAGGTATGACAACAGATGACAAGATAGTGTTATCTGCCATTCTTATTGAATCTTTCAGATGGAATTTTCAGATGTAGAATGAAATCATTATGTGAAAGGCAAATGCTGGTATGATTATGTTGTACCAAACACAATTTTTTTTTGTCACTCTTATATTTGTAAGGCAACAAATTTCAAGTATTTCTTGTTTTTAAAAGTAAAAGGTGAAGGATTTTATTAATTTTAATGTTGGTGGCAAAGTCCGTCATCTAACATGCTAAAGGAGCTATAGGCTGCATGTAATTGTAAACTTGAAACTTCAACTGGAATTCTTAAATTTCAATTCTTAACCTTGATTTCTCTGATTTCAGATGCAAGCTTATGGTGAATTCATCGAACATTCTCATGGCTCCCAAGTCCATCGATCGACCCCCCTCAGCCCCATCAAAGTGCTCTACTCCCCCCACCTTCTTCTTCTTGTCCAAACAAAACTTCGAATTGCTCATGTTATGGCACACAATGTTGCTCAACTGGCTGTGGAGTAAGTAAATTAATCTTGGATGTTTTCTGGCATGTAAGCAAAACTTTGAAATTTAAATGTCTTGTAGCCTAGCTGTGGAAATTTTACTAAGTTGTTGTATTGATTATTTCTGTGAGATTTACATGTATCTGACTTACCGGTAAGTGACATGCACTTTCAAAGTTGAATGATGGTTTTTATCTGAAGGTTTTAAGAAAGAATCTGCTTTGTATTTCAGTGACGTTGACAATGAAACTATTGCCCAACTCTGGACCGAGCCTCTAGGAGTATTGAAAACGTGTCTGGAGCTCTGTCAAGTCATGGCCATGTATATTCCCTCAATAGAGGCTGACATCTTATTACTCATTGGTAAAAAATAAATTTTTTATGAAGTCAGTGTCACTTTTGATTTTTTCTCCACCTTTCTATACACCTCTGATTCACAGGCGCTTGGTATAAGGATAGTCAAATCAGGCAAAGAGAATAATAAGATTTATTAACAACCACTCTGACGAGTGCCTGTGTAGGCATTACATAATATAAACTTGAAAAAATTCTTTCATATGCCATGGAATTTTAATTTTGTTGTTAGGGTTAAGTTCTTTTAAAATTATGAAAGAATTTTTGAGAACCTTCTTGTCATGAATTAGTTTGTTTCAATCTTATGCATGATAAAAGACTAAAAGTGGCAATTATTTCTCAGGTAAAATCCAATGTCAACTGGTACAGCTGGATTGTCTGGAGATGGATGAAGCCTCAGAGACTTTACTACGCGCAATTGAAGTGACCTTCAACTTTGACCATGACCTTGGGTAAGTCTTATAATCACGATGCTAATGTTAAATAAACTTACTGTTCAAAGAGAGGTGTTGCAACAGTTACATGTTATAGCTTCTTTATGAAATGGATTAATTTTTCCCAGATTGTTTCAATGTATTTGTGCGAAAACTTAAATAATTGAGCTTAATAAAATTTTGCCATTGGAAAAAAGTCTGGTGTGTTAATTTGATAAGTTATTTCTTTGTTTTTGTCTGAAAAATAATAATGTTATTAAATCTGTTTCTATACCATGCAATTACATTTTTGCTTATAACGTCTTTCTCAGTTTAATCAAGCAAGCATATCTGGAGTTGGCTACCTTATTCTTGTGGAAGAGACAAGCGCAAAATCGTCCCGCTCCTTCGCCTTTGCTTGAGGATGAGCCAAATGCTGACGTAGATGCAAATGCCAGCAAAACTGGAAGCGCCAAGTCACAGTTGAAGAAGAGGACGTCAAAGGTACAGTCATGTCATGTTTAGAATATGTTGAGGTTTATGCTGAATTGAAGTTTTTTTCATTCTGTGTTAGATGATCTTTTGATATTGACAATTTTGCCTAAGAGTGGTTTGCTAGAATTATTTTGATTCGTGTATGACCGAGTATGAGTACAAATTGAATACAATTGAATGTGTTGTTTGTCTGACTTACAATAATGCTGCAGTCACATGCCTTCTCAACTTAACTGAGAATATGTGAGATTTTCTTGACAATTTCTTCGCTATGTAAAGATTCACTTCATTGATTTATAAACATGCCTTTTGTTATCCAACAGAATAAGAAAGAATTACGTGCGGCTAGTGAAGCGTCTAATTCCTTGAAAGAGGATGAGCTGACGAACAAAACATGGCTAGCAGTGCGCTGTGCACTGAGTGTTGGTGAAGCCCAGAGAGGTCGTCTGCTTCTGCCGGGGACCTCTGACGTTACAACTCAATCTGTAGAAAAACAGGCTCAGAGTAATCTGCCGGAATTCTTGCTGCTTGATCTGTTATCCGGATATGTCTTGGGAGACAAGAAAAGAGTCTACAAAGGTAAAATTAAGACATTAATCATTGCCATGTTTCTCTGTTGATTATGTAGAGATTGGAAAGAAAATTTGTACAACTGCAAAAGTCACTTTGTACTATCATTGATGATAAAAGGAGTCCATTTGAGTAATGTATTTTTTGTATATTTGCTTTACTGGAAGGTGAATTTGTGGCTGTCTTTTTCAGATGAAATTGAAGAAGAATTGGCACCGCTAACGGAGGCACTTGACCCACCTCAGGCCGAGACCTACAACGACCAACTGATCAAAATGAGGAAAAACGCTAGTGACCTCAGCTGGTTACACATCTTAGGTACGTTTTGCTTCTAAAGTAATAATTGATAGCTATTTGAATGACAGACGTTTTGACTGCTCACTAAAGGCAGTCCTCTGCTTTCTGTTATAGGCCTATTGTTTGAAAATTTCATTGATATTTTTGCATTGAATTACATGTAATATATTTTTTTTAGGTTATCAAGCTATGGTCCAGAGACTTTCTAACACATCTTCATCCGCTTCCATGAAAACAAGTGATGCTGAAGTGTCTCACACTCAAAATTCCGATGATGATTTCAAACTTGGCTTGAACCACTCTGCGGTGCGCCTTCCACTTTCTGGACTGTGGCTGTCGTTGCGACAAGCTTACATGCATCAGTTCTTGAAGGAGCACCTTCCGGCCTATGAGACAACTTGCTGTGCTGTGTACCCTCCTAGAGCCTTGTATCCATCAAATGCGGGTTATGATACGAAGGAAGTTATTCCTATCAAGTTCAAGTCTTATGGAGACAACCGAATCATTCCTCCTGAAGTACAGCCTGAGCCGAGTGAAGCATCTCCTAAATCCTCTAAATCCTCGATACTCAAAGATGAAAAAGCGTTTGCCAGTCCAGCTGATCCAGAAATCATCTTCCAGTGGTATTTGCCGTCTTTGCATCAAGGTCCTGGGGTTCCCCCCGGAGACAATCCTTCTGGAGAAAGTCCTGCCAAGGAAGCCTCCGATCAGCATATTCTGGTATTCTTCACATCGTGTGGCAAGAAGGGAGCAACCAAGATGGCTAACTTCACATGGGTGGCCTTGAGTCAGTTGTTGGATTTGCATGACAGGTATTTATTCAATTTCAGTTAGGCCTTGTCAAATTACCTAAGGTCTTGATAAGTTTATAACAGTTAAATACAAGCTAGTTTCATTGGACACCAAGTGTCTGTATTATTTACATAACGTCTAAATATTTATTGATTTTGAAATTGCAATTATTTAAATTCAAATTCTTTGTTTCTCTTTTTGTATTGAATTGTATACTTTCCAGTTACTGACATATTTATGTACCTCTTATGTCCTGTTTGTACAGACATATTTTGCGTAAGTCTACATTTCATTATTTGCGTCTTTATCGTCTTGTAGGCTAGCAGTGCTCAGTCAGAGAGGAGAGATCTCGCTTTCCGATAAACCATCTGTGAAGAAAGAGGTCACCACGACCCAGTCCCCGACAAAGTTGAAAAAACAAAATCGCATCAAACCGCTGTCTCCGAAAATCAAGAGAGATGAGCAGCTCGAGGTATGATTTAGTGAACCTAAATTCTGTTCAGTGCTCTTTAATTGTTACATGAACTGTCGATTATGAATTTTCCTTCACATGAATTTTTAAATTCTTGATATTGTTTCAATGAGGACTGTTAGATTATGAGATACAAGACAAATCATCAGTGAATGTCTATTATAAAGTATCTGACCAGATAACTTGATCTCTTGAGCGAGAATAGGCCTGTATACCGGTATTTATCCCGTGTCTAGCCAACTTTTGTCCCTCATACTGAGCTTTTCCCTGGTCAATACAGATTGAGAGAGGGAAATACAGCAGAAAGAAACAGGGATATATTTAGTTCAACCAATCAAATTCCTTTGGCTAATTAGCCAGCAGGGATATACTGAAAGATAATGAGATCAACAGGGATATACTGGAACTGACCAATCAAAAGACAACAGTGCCCCTATATATCATGCTTATTAGCATGTAGATACCAGCATATTTGCTGATTGTTGTGATTTAAGGCAATTAAGTGCTGCCAATTAAGAGTATTGATTTTTTTTTTGTAGCACAACCGCATTCAAATTGAGTGCTTCAAACTGTTTTACATTGGTATAGAATAAAAGTATTTAAAAAAAAAAAGACATGGGATAAAAAGGTTATACCATGGGTTGCGGCAGTATATCCCTGGTATAGTCACCCTCGACCCCGTATATATACTGGATCTTGGGTGACTATACCAGGGATATACTGCCTCCACCCATGGTATAACCTCATAGTATAGCTCAATAATTGTACAAAATATATTGTATTCCATTATCTTTTGCAGGAACTGCTGCTGCAGTGCATGACGGATGCCCAGAAGTTGCTTGGAGTGGAGATCTTAGAATCCCACTCTCCTGTTCCATCACCCCTGGAAGAAGTGCCCGCCGTTCCTGTCACCAGTTCTGTCTCTCTACATCCTCCCAGTGTCGAAGATATCCGGGCCTCTCCTTTGCCACAGGTAATTGCTAACAGTCATGCAATGTGAGGGAAAAAATGGTCGTCATAAAAAGTTGGAATAGCAAAGAATAATCTGCATGGAAAATCCAAATTTTGACTACAATTAGCACAAAAAGTTAACAGATTCCCATAGTTATGGTAATTGGTTGTTTGACCAGACGGCTGAAAGGGAGATGCAGCTCATCTCGTGAATTTGTTTTGGGATGTATCAATCTCAATTGGTTGAGAATTTGACATGGAAAATCCGAAATTTGGTGATGGAAAGTCATGAAATTTCAGCCTCAAGATTTTGCAGGAACCCTTAGGGCCTAATAGTAGATTGGCTGCTTGGCTTACAAAGTGGCTGTCATGGCTCTAGGCCTATGACGAGGCACCTATTTGCTGAGGTCAGCAGCATCTGTACCTTCATGTTGAAACAGTAATGGACAGAGAGATAAAACGACAAAATCTTGATTCACAGTACTGTGCTTACTGCTGCCTGCCTCTGAGTTTTGCTGAGCACGATTTTCGATGAACCTGATTGGCTTTAATATATTTACAGTAGGCCTACTTTAAAAATTTGATTGCTACTCGAATTGTACCAGTTGGCAGACGAACACGTGCAGCAGACTACCTTTTTCCTTGAAAGTGAAGATTAAACTTCTTAAATTCTCAAATGTCTTTCATGTGTTATTTCTGAAAATACATCACGTTTCATTTCTGTTTTGCAGATCCCTTTTGACGTGAACAAGGAAACAGTGAGAAGTTTGGAAAGACTGTTTGATCCAAGTTTTGGCTTTGTTTTGAGAGAAGCTAAGATGCTGAAATTATTCATGAAGCTATTTCAGTGAATACATCTGCATATTTTGATATTGACTAATTCAACTTCAAGTGAACTGTGATTCGTCTGCGAGACTACGTCTGTCTCTCGATGACATTGAAATTACAAGGGACTACAAAGTGAAACAGAATTTCACAACCCTGGGATATTTAATTCCGTCCATTATCTGTGATGATTATAAGTTGAAAATACTCTTTGGAGTTTATGGGTATCTTTTATTTTGACCAAGTTTATATTGATGATGTTGTTGTTATATTATGACAGTGTCCACTGTCTGGAATAAAATATTGTTTACACAGATTAAAATTGTGTAATTTTTGATCAAGCGTGAAATTGAATGATACTATTATTGACGCCATTGAGTTTATCCTGTCCGGGGTGCAGTTGTAAATCAGTTGGAGATTTTATTTTTCAGGCTCTTTTTGAGCAAGTTGTGCTTGTTAATTTAAAGCTGCCATGCTGACTTTCTTGTTTAAATAGCAAAGCTTAAATTTATAACCCTGTGTATCTGGTGTGTTTTCGAGAGATTATGCCACTTTCGTGATGGGCTATTTGGGCAAGGTATGAGAAAAATCTATTCACTGAATTGTACATTTTAGGCTTTGTGGTACTGTGGCCCAGCAGATAGGTACGTGCTTGCATGCCAGCTCAGATTTTCCTTGTTCGGCCTGGTTTGGACAATAGGACAGATTTTCTACTGCTCTGCCCAGCTCAATTCAGGCCCGAGTTTAGGCCTATATGGCTATTGAGCGTTATTCCTATCGATCAGTATTCTAAATCAAGAAAATCCCTTGGTACAATATTCGAGCATAGGCCTATATATACTTTTGGCTTAGGCTGCCAAGATTGAATTGGTAAGGGCGGAGTTCAAGATGGAATCTACAAAACTATCCCAAACTTTCCTGGAAATTGCACCATTAACTATGGAATGCTTTGTGTCCAGAGAGCCAGAGCTGCAACTCGCAAGATTTAAACTTGCTCTTAATGTCACAAAAATGTGACAATAAGTCTTTGCATATAAAAGACAACCTAAACTTTTGCTTAAATGAATTTTCCTTGATAACATCTGCCGCCAGATCGCATTTCAAAAACATAAAGATAATATCTGACAAGTTAATTTGACAAATTAGACAATTCAAGGAATTGGTATTTATAAGTGAAACAATTTTATTGCGGATGGGTTACAGGCAGCAGACAGCATATATACATCTTTATGATGAATAAATATACAAATGACAATGAAATTTCTGAACAGACTTCAGCTGAAGGTGGCGGAGGTCTTTACCAATCCCAGTTTCCTGAAAGAAGAAAAGTCCTTCATGAATTTTACTTTTAAAATCATAGTTGTAAAAATATTTAAGATTAAATAGTCGATTTTTACTTTGAATGTAAAATGACCATGTTATGGCGTAAAGATCGTCCGAAGCTGTATTAAAGTGACGAGAAGCAGAATATTCGTAAGTGTAGGCCTAGATAGACCTTGGTGCACATGTGAAGTTGTCATGGGCATAATATTTATGTGAGAGCTCTACCAATCAACTGACCTCAATGCAAATTTTCTAGATTATTTTTGAGAAAGATGATTATGGAACATGTTTATACGTTTAAGGTTTTGTTGCGGTATACAGATATTGATAAAGCAGTATTTAAAATTAAAAAACTTCAAAACACTTACGCTTCTCTGTAGAACTTTTCCATGGGTATTTTGTCTGTGTCGGCCCCTGGAGGGTCTTTGTCGTACTCCTGCACTCCTAGCGTTTGCAAAGCTGAAAGTCAAAGTGGGAAAAATCCAATTTTTTTAATAATTAAAAAAAGAGGTCTCCTTAGATACTTTTTACACGGTCAGCAAATGATAAAATCTTTTTGCCAAGAGTTAACACTTTGAATTGTATGATCATAATGGCTAAAAAATAACTTCACATAGCTATATAAATTTCCATTTCCAGTATGTTTTAAACTAATTATACTCCTAGTGTCACAAATACCACAAGTTTATAATTTCCCCATACCTTCTTTGTACTGATTCAGCGTAATATGTCCTTTCATGGTGGGATCTAGCATTCCAAATATGGCTTTGATGTTGGAGTCGTCAAACAGGCAGGGGTAGTCATTCTGGGTAGTTTTAGCCTTTTGTAATTTCTGGAGCTGTTCCGTCAAAAATTCTTTGGGATTGTCTGAAATACAATTTTAAGTTTGTAATTAAATTTTTGGCACTACCGTTATAATGATAATGTCAGTCTGAATAAAAAAAATTAATTTTATATTTTATTGGCCAAAAAATTAGTAGGCTACATCATGCATAGATAATCCATGGACAACATGTTATAGGCCTATTCCTTGGCGGGAAATTATTCATGGTATCGGCACCAAATTTTTTTTATTAATTTCACCAAAACTGACAAGAAATTATTTAAATTTAAAAAAAACTCCATGGCTGTCACCTGAGTCTGAGACTGAGAGAAACATGGAAATTACCTATCAGAATCACTCGAGTCTCAAACTTGAACTGAGTCCATGGACCCATGCTAAAAAGAAAATCAAGACTTTCACAATGAAACTGACCTGGCCTGTTGTAGATTAGCATGGATGTCAAGTTGTTGAATAACTGCATAATCTGGTGCTTCTCGATGTAGGCATTTGCTTCTCCTTGTCGAGCATTTTGGTTTTCATCACCCGCCATGTTGTAAACTATCTGTGTTACTAAGGGTTGCTAAGGGGTCTCAGGTCATCTGGTAACCATGCCAACTGGTAACCAAACCAACTGGTAACCAACCAACTGGTAACCAACCAACTAGTAACCAAAAACCCTACCAACTGGTAACCATCCCTTCTTTGTGGATTACCAAGTCGTAACCACATATTCAAATCAATTTCATGACCCCACCAAGTCGTAACCACCAAATTCTTGCAAACTACCAAGTCGTAACCAAGGTCACTGACCACCAAGTATCAAATATCCAGCCTATTAACTTCTCTTATACATGGAAAAGAGTTTATTTAACACAGGAAATCCCTGTATATGTGTTAAAAACATTATTAGAAATAAACAATACATACATAAGCACAAATATAAATTGTCAAAGCATAATTTTTCTATCAAGATCTGATGAAAATTTTGTTAAATTATAAAATGGTTGAAATACACATGATTATAAGTTGGTTACTGGTTGGTTCACTCTGATCTTCCCTGGTTACCAGTTAGCAATTATCACTGGTTACGAGTTGGTAAGCAATTATTATATTTTGGTTACCAGTTGGTCATGGCCAGTTGATTACCATATCCCATGGTTACGAGTTGGTTGAGAAAAATTGAAAATGGTTACGAGTTGGTTTGGTTACTACTTGGCATGGTTACTAGCTGACTCGTCCCTGTCCACATATCAGCGGACAAGCAAGTAGTAAATGACGTCACAGAGCAATTGTGAATGAGCGGATGTTGATTGCATTGTTCTCTCGACCAATCAAATCACAGAAAGCGGTACTAGCTACCTAAGGTCATGAAATGCCGTGGATCCCAGATTGGGTTACTAGTTGACTAGTATTCTTGCTAAGGGCACCTGCAACCCAGGGGGCAGCACTAGAAAAATATTCCCATGCGCCACCTCCAGTCCTGATCTATTTTTAGCGTTTCATTTTCCCGCCTTGGAAAAGCCAGTCTTGCACAAAGTCTGGTAGGTCTGGATGCAAAGATCTGACCCTCTGAGCCATGAGAATCCTTTCTTGAGTTTACAAACCAAAATTTGCTTAACAGTAATAACATGCAGAATGCATCATTCTATAGGATATATATTAAACAGAGTGCTTCGTTTACATTTCAGGACTTAAAAAAGTTTGATGATAAAAAATTCTGTGCAGCTGAAATTTACTATAGTTTCAGTGCAAAGACCTTTTTTTTAACAACTCGATGAACAGACTGAAAAAAGGGGTCCACTATCAAGAAATAAAAATTAAATGACCAGATAATACTTTAAGGCTAATGAAATCAGAAAAAAATATCCTGAGATACTCCTTGGCACGTGTAGATCTATGTTTCATTGTTTTGGCCTGATGTTTAAAAATCAAATCAAAATGTTTTATGATCGAGTCTGGGTACTTAAACCCGTACCTTAATCAGCCAGTTCCACCGACATTGAAAAGTGTTTTTGGATGCAATATTTTCATAGAAATAAGTTTTGTATGCTGCCAAAACTTATGATACCTGTACATTTTGTATGGAATTAAATTAACTGAATTTTGATAGTATAATTATACTATATGATGCTATATATTCCTTAGAATGACTCTGTGTTAAATCATTCAGTGGCCAAAATTAAACTAGATTGTTAAATTCTTCATATTTCTAGCAAAAATGCAAAAAAATATTTGAAGGTTATGCGCAACTGCATTATACCAGTCACTTATGACCATATAATGGGTTTTGTGGATTGGAACATGCACCCCCATATTGCTATCAAATAATGCATTTTCGTTTTTGAAAATCAGATTTTCCGTTAGTGGAGAAGCCCTAGTTTTGTGCGCAGAAGCATTTTGGATTATGTATTGGTTATTTTTAGAAAGAAAATCTTATTTGTTAAAATATGAGGTAAAATTATGCATTTCTGCTGACCGAAAAAGTAAGATTTAACTTTTTCTAATCCCCATATTTAAGAATCAAGAAAAACGTATTGGGAAGATGTATAAGGCAATCTATCAATTTTCGCTATAAAAAGTCCAGTGGTTATTGCTCTAGGCCTGTTGACAGATAGTACCTGTAGAAAAAGTGGTTTTGTGTATTGGGACGAACTCCATGATCTCGACATCTAAATAGTATTTTCTTTTTTGAAAGTCAGATTTTCACTTATGGAGAACATATACAGTGGTATATAGGAGCATTTCAGATTATACATCGGGTATTAAGAGACAGGTATTCTCATTTATAACCAAAATTACAAAAAAAATTTATGATGGCTAGGAAAAATAAGATTTCTTTTTCCTACAAGAAAACTGCATCTGAAATGTACTTCAGACATTCTATATACCTATTTTCGCTTACAAACGTGTTCTGTGCTCCATGTCCGATTACAGATTGTTTTCGTAGATTGGTTTTGTGGATTGGACGGAGCACCTTGATCTTGCCATTTGAATGTCGTTTTCAGATTTTCACAAATGGAGAACATCTGCAATGGTGTGTAGGAGCATTATGGGTTATGTAAAGTGTATTAAGAGACGGAATATTCTCATTTATATTTAAAAAATTATTCCCTTCTGACAGCCGAAAAAATAAGAAAAAGCATTTCATTTTTCCGTTTGTAATAAATGGAAAAAAGGCATTTGCAACAGACATATTTGACATTCTATACACCTATTTTTTGCTTTCAAAGGTCAAGTGTTTGTCACACCCGAAGTATAATCAAAGAGTCTTGGTCTAACCCACATTGATTTTTGGAACTGGGATTTTTGATCAAATCCTGAAGAGTGAGGACAGTATACATAATCCTAGACTTTCACATCAGCTGTCAGATTTGACCTTGGCTTATTCAAGGTAATTTGCTTAAATACACAATATTAAAGTTTTTTTAATTGACTCCCTTTTTGTTGTGTATTTCAATAGGAATTGAAAAAGTTAAATACATAATTTTATTGATTTTAAATAACATCAAATGACTTTTTTTTTAAACAGGTGTGCTTGAAGAGCTGCTACTCTGTGTATTAAAGAGAAAAAGACTAAAATGGTTGTTTTTTGCTAAGGCTTGAAGTTTCAGAACTCATAAGCAAATATGAAAATCCAAGTTTTGAAATATATTTTGTCAAACGCAACCCGATATTAGAATATACCACCTGCATTATGCAACCCGCGGGTTCTTGTTGTATGATGGGGAGATTTTTTTTCCAAATAAATTTTATTTTGCTCCTTGCCACAGTTAGGCCTATGTTAGTCAGGCTGCCTTTGGTTAACTTGGGGAGGACCAACCAGTTATTGATTTAAAGAACAAAAGGATTTTTTGGAAATTCTTCATGAACTAATGTGCATGTTTTATGTTTCTTTTGGAAATTATATTTTTTTAATTGAAAATACTCATCAAGTGCTAGAAAATGTATTTTTAGCCCTGGTTCTGATAAGCAATTCACCTTTGGAGTTGGTTGACCTAGATTCGCTCACCTGGACAGGTGTGCTCATTGCCTATTAGTCACGTGACCTTACCTGAGCAATAAAGTAGGTCATCAACGTTTGTAGGGGAATACAGGGAATATACAAGGGATTTATATCTGCAGAGGTGAGATCTAACACTGATCTTTATAAATGTTATTGGTGAAAGTTTATAATTCAGTCATTGATGATATGAATCTATTCAGTAACCTTTGAGAAAATCTCAAGTTTCCAGGTGCTGATTTTAAACAGGTACACATTTGTAAACTCACTTTTCTCAGATTTTGTAAAGAGATCTAATCTGTTATAGTTGAGCAATTATACAGTATCATACATTTTAATCTTAATTTAGTGTATAATTCACAAATGTATTACTATTGCTGTCTGTATCTATAGCCAAGCATGAAACTGTCTGTGTATTGACAAATGAAATGCACCTGAGTTTTCAGGGAAGTTCCTGTCATACTTCTTTAATTTGGGCTTCTGTTTACCCCAATTACGTAATTATGGGTGATCATTTAGCTTGACCATTAAACAAACTTCATATTTCCATTAACTAGTGCATTAGTTGCTTGATATAACACTCCTGTCTTAATTGGAAAGGGTATTATTTTCTGTGATTCTAAGTAGGTCACATGGCCAACTAGGGGATTCCCAGAGTACAGAGGGATTTTGTGTTGATTTGACAGGATGCAAATTCATGCAATCTTGTGTAGGGAATTTAAGGGATTGACAAAGTTAATGATGTGAATCTATAGTGGTAGTAGGCCTAATTCACACCGTTCATTAAATTTGTTAGATCTTCAGCTGGATCTTTAATTTCTTCACGATCTTTAGACAATATATATAGAGGGGCATCTTCAATGCATCTATCATAATAATATAATTTTATGAAATGAAAGGAACAATTTTCTTTCTTTTCTTCTTTTTTTACTTGTTTTATTAGGTTGCTGTTTCAATATACATTCAATTTATGAAAAAATATCAAGATGTTGCTTTACTAGGGTTGTCAAATTGCAACAGAGACTTCATTTGTGATCATGGTATTTTGTTTTCATTAGTTACAACATGCATTATTTTCATATTAAGTAATAGCCTTTATAAATTATATAGAACAGGCAGAACTTTATAATCCTACTTTGACTGCCAAAAAAGTGAATTAAATATTGCAGTTTATTTCATTGGGGATGGTAGCATAAAATATGCAGGCTTATTTCACTGAGGATGATAGTTAAACATATTTATTTCATTGAGGGTGGTAGTGCTTTAACATAGATGCATTTCACTGAGGATGGTAATGTTTTAATTCATTCGTTTCACTGAGGATGGTGGTGTTTAGCTGAATTATTTCACTGTGGATGATTGTGAATAAACAGATTTTAATATTTCAATTGGTATGCTGGCATATGTGGTGTGTTTTCACTGGATGAATATCTCTGATGATGTTATAAACTATGAATTGATTTATCTCGTTGAGGGTATAGTGTAAACAGATTCTCTTTCCAAAAATCAGTTTTGGGGTTCTTTTGTTTTCATGCATTTACATATCTTCATTTTACAGATGCATTAACAAATAGTGATGAAGAAACACTTATTATGGAGCTGCCTTCTGGCAGTGGCCTTGCTGCAATGTGCAGACACACAGGACCCACCTCCGGGAGTACGAGAGGGTAAGTGAACATTGTTGCATTGGATCAGTTTCCCGTGTTTTACATGTCATGGTTGTGTATGTTCCCAGAATGCCCCCAACAACGGATCACATGGCAATTGAACTATGGGCATGTTGGTATTGTATAACGTCGATGCCTGTAATTGACTAGAGAGAAAGATCCCTCACCTGGAATGGAGTAAATATGTAACTTGTTAAGGACTGTTCATTCCTGTCTTGGCTGAAATTGGCTGAATGCTTCTCCAGCCCAAGCAGAGACTGTCAGAAGTGACACAGTCATTTTCAGAAAAGAAACATTTGAAAATAATGTTTGGGTTGCTGAGAAATTAGCACTGCCACTATTGCATTCTGAAACTTTTCATGGCCTTCAGTTATGTCACAAAGAAGTTGAAGCGCCTCAGTGTTTTATGATTCTATGTACTGCTATTTATAAATTGTAGTAACATCAGGGTTAATGATTGTGTATGTTCTTCTTTTTCAGTGACCATACCCCCTTTAATAACAGTAGAACCGCCGAAAATGTTAGCCTTTCGAATTGGGGAGAGTATAGAGATGCCATGTGTTGCGACTGGCCAGCCAGATCCTAGGTATGTACGATTATAAAAACGCACTATATATGAAAAAACAAATTTAATTTATTTTTGTTTTTTGTGGCAAAGGACGATGTGTGGAAACACAATTTTGGTACAT
Source organism: Platynereis dumerilii (assembly GCA_026936325.1). Classification (NCBI taxonomy): domain Eukaryota; kingdom Metazoa; phylum Annelida; class Polychaeta; order Phyllodocida; family Nereididae; genus Platynereis; species Platynereis dumerilii. The sequence continues at coordinate 26,412,088 of JAPTHN010000011.1, forward strand.
GGAAAAGATCTCAAAGTAACCTTAAAATTCATTTTATTTTTAGATATCTCTGGCAAATGAATGGAAAGGACTTTGATCCGTCAGGTAACGATGGGCGTGTTGCCATTCAGCCAGGTGTGGGAACGCTCATCTTCAGCAACCCCATTGAGAGGGATGAGGGCATCTACCAATGCTTAGCCGACAATGGCCATGGTGTGGCAGTCACCATCAAAGTTGATCTCAGGGTTTCTTGTAAGTATTTACGGGAATTTAACTTCATATCATATTGAGTTTCGAGACTTCTCAAGTTGTATAGTTATTTCTCTAGAGACGAATCTAAAAAGTCAAAAATATGCACTGCCTACAAAGGAATGACACTGTTTCTAATACAAAGCATGGTTAGTGTCATGTACTTACTGATTAACACCCTTATTTTATTGTTAAAACAATCTTTAATCCATTATAAGCATTCTTTTGCAGTGTGTTTGCTATTGTAGCCTATAATATTACGGTGTATGGTTAATTTCATCCTCAACTTTTAACACAATGTTAAACACTGATTTGTGAAAACTTTCAGATTTGGAGAAATTCCCTTCCATGACACCCAGGCAGTTTTACCCAAATTTGGGCGAAAAATTAACACTCTCTTGCACTCGACCAGCCAGTTTTCCGTCTCCCGAAGTGTTTTGGGCGATTGTTTTGGACGATCAGAGTTACAGTCCAGTCAGTTTGTCTGACAGAATCAGCATTGATCCCGAAGGTATGCCATTTGATTGATTATAAATTGTACATATTTTCTTTTATATAATTAGTCATTCCATTTTGTAGAGTTGATTTGGTAGGCCTAGTAAATGAGAGATGGGAAGATGGATAGAAAGATAGATATTGATGACATAATTTTGTTGTCGATGATGCACCAGAAAATAAGTCAAGATTGTTTAATAAAGTAGTATTCTTCTTTTATTTGGTGAATTTATGTAATTTTGCGTGCATTCCTGCATTGAATTAACTATCAGTATTTTGATAGAACTGAGTCTTAACTGGTTGCTTTTTGTTATGTCTGAATGCAGCCTTATGAATATTACAAAATCCTGATTAACTTCTTGAACTCCTGCCAGTGGCGACCTTAGTATTGCTTTTGTTGCTGATATTACAATGACTACTTTTACTTTTAAATACAGCAGCTACTGATCAACTGTTTCTATTTCGTTTCTTTCAAATAGGAAATATGCACTTTGCCAATGTGCTTTCATCTGATTCCTACAGCAACATGCGGTATGCTTGCTTTGTCCAAAATCAAGTCATGAGACAGTTTGTGGAAGGAAGCTACGCATTCATCAATCCTATTGGAAGTAAGTAGAAGTACGCTATTAGTCTCTGTTTCATTCATCTTCACAGACTTGTGTTATACGCCACCTTCACTTGCATTTTTGCTGAACTGTTTCCATGGCGAGTGTTTAGATTGCCCTTTGCCGTACTTATCCTATTCCATGTCCCTGATGGGCATTTCTAGTTTGTCGATACAGAACAAGAAATTTATCCTGAGTTTTGAGCCATCTTACCTTATTTGTTTTATTTTCTTTCAGATCAAATCCAGAGGTTTCCTCCTACATCAGTTTACAGGGATCCCACTTATCAAATTGCTCTTGTTGGCGAAACATGGAGGGTCAAATGCATTTTCTCCGGATAGTAAGTGGTCATCAAATGTTGACATTTTGAAAACAGTTCATGGTTCTTACATTAAGCAATTCCCTCTCTTCTGTTTCTAACCACCCAAACTGGTTTCGATTTTTGGGCTGGGTAGCAATATCAGAAGTTTCATTACTTGTACAAAAATACAGGATGTAAAACCATATCTCTTGTGGACACTGAATTTTGTGCTTCAAAAGAAAGTGGGAAGCTCAACTTCTGTTAAATATTAGAAAATTATATTGCATTTTAACTAATTTCCTTCGTGACTTTTTCAGCCCTACACCAAGGGTGAGCTGGGACAGGGAGGGTATGCCCATGCCCCCCAGGAAGAGGGAGGAGAGTTTCGGCCAAGAACTTGTCATCGAAAATGTGCAGCTCAGTGACGCTGGCAAATATGAGTGCTTAGGAATCAATGATGACGCCACAGTCCCCGACAGATATTCTTTTGAACTCGCTGTAAGTTTTGAAGCTACACCTTTTAACCTTTAAAAATATGATGATGGTTGGCCTTATAGAATAATTTGTGCGTAAGTGGTGTGCCAGAAACTCATTTGTGTTATAAATGGTAGACCAATTTCCATCTTTCGCGATAAATTTTATTCAAGTATAATGTTTCAGTGTATTGAAGTACATTTTACAAAATGATAAGATTATAATGATAGTTACGAATACCGCACCAACATTTTTGTGAATGAAGAGCCTGTAAAATTATAATGTGATACTGTATACTGAAAGTAATGGCGCTAATATGGAATATGCCACATAAACTTCTGCAACTGCAATGGTTACTGCACTGTCTCCTCCCTGATTTATTTAGTAAACGCTTTTCTTTAGGTGGAGTCTGCCCCCTTCTGGGACCAGAAGCCAGAGTCCTTTGACGCTGCTGACAATGACACGGCCGTGTTTCACTGTTCTGCCATCGGAGATCCTGAACCTCTCATAGATTGGTTCATCAATGGAATACCAATTTCAAAAGCTGAGCCGAACCCCCGTAGAGTTGTGGAGAGGAACGTCATCACCTACTATAATGTGATAAAGGACGATGCTGCCGTGATCCAGTGCAACGCTACTAACAAACATGGCTACATCTTCACTAACGCCTACTTGAATGTTCTCTGTGAGTATTCCTCTTATCTTTTTTCTTTTTTTTTTATCTCTGCATGCCAGAAAAGTGATATTTTAGAATTGAGGTGTTGTGTCTGTAAAAAATCCCCAAAGACTAGGAGTAGCAAAATTTTACAACCCTTTAGCAGTAGAGCAACTGGGGGGTCTTGAGCGTGGGGGGAGGGGTCACCGAGTGGAGCATCTGATTCTCTGGAGGAACACCCACTTAATTAATTGTATATTTTTTGCCAAAGGCAGAAAGTCAATATAGTCTGACATGTGCTCCCTGCCCCCCCCCCATAGGGAAGTCACAGCCCTTTAGCATCACTGTATTTATGTTCAATGAGTTTCTGTTTACAAATATTTTTCTAAAAGTTTTCTTTTATGTTTTGACTTTATTATTACTTTCTTTGCAAAGAAGATATCTGCCCCACAAAGGTAAACTACAGTAACTGCACTTTCGGTTGAAATTGGACTAAATACCACTTTGATCTACTAAAAGCTTTATCTTGTGGTAAATTTTCAAAGTCCCAACTCCTGTGGATACTGAGATATCAGGGTGCAGAATTTACGGTTCAGTACAGTATCTGCAAAATTTTGATGCAAACAGAGGTGAAGTACAGTATCTGCAGCATCATTGTGCAGATACTGTAGTTTACCTCTGTATGAAGCAAGTTTTACAGAAAAAACAGGTATATAATTTTTAAGTAGAAATTCTTCAACAACAACAATCTATGCCTGTGTAAGCCTATGAAAAGGGCTGCAGAAGTATTTTTAAACACCAGTATGTACTAGCTATACAACTGAAGAAAATAGATTGTTATGTTTCACCACTCAGAAAATGCAGATACTGTTAGAGCCCCGTAGGATAATTCGTTTGAAGCTGCATAAAAGGCAAGTTATTACAAAGGTAAACAAACCTATAATGAACTTTCAAGGTAATTTACACTTCTTTTACAAAAATATGGCAAATATTAGTGATTTTTCGAATTTTATATTTGCTGGATCACAGGGAAAACTTTAAATGGCTTTTTCTCAAAAACAAGATTATTGCAGTTACTGCATGTAGTTTACCTTTGTAGGGCAGATACGTAGGTCCATTATCTCCTCTTTTCGGTGATTTGGCAGGCTTTGATTTGATTTGATATTTTCAGCCGAGCGACCAGTGATCACTGAGCCCCCAATGGTGGGCATGAGAGCTGCGGAAGGACAAACCGTCAACTTGACGTGCCATGTGTTCGGATCTCCGAAACCAGTTGTCGTGTGGAGGAAAAGTGGCGAGCAGTTGACTGGTGGGCGTTTCAGTGTCACAGAAGACGGGCATTTGATGATAGTGGACTTGTCTCTCGTTGATGCTGGATCTTACACATGCAATGCCACGAATAAGTTAGGCTCAGTCGCGGCCACGGGGTCGTTGATTGTGCGGCGAAGAACTACAATCCAAATGGCACCTATGGACGTCATGGTGTATGAAGGGACGGAAGCGAAATTCACATGTACTGCTTCGACTGACCCCGAAGAAGTGGAAAATTTAATCATCCAATGGAAAAAAGATGACCAACTGATTGATTATCGAGCCGCTCAGAGAATGTTTCAAAATTCTATGGACAATTCGTTAACCGTGTCTGGAACACTCACCTTGGACACAGCCAAGTACACATGTGTGGCGACCAATGGTCTGGACAGTGAGGAGGCTGATGCCCAGTTGATTGTGCAAGGTTCGTTTTCATGATGACCTATAGTAATAACCATGCTTTTTTAAAAATCAGTTACTGATTTTTCTTTTTCATTAAAATTCATGATTTGTAGAGCAATGGATATTTTGTGTTCTTTCGTTGTGTGTGTGTGAAAGTTGATGTTTTAGGATAATAATTTATCATCATGTAATTCATTGCAGTTGTAGTCAACTAGTCAACATAAGGATACTCATTTGCTTTTCACTTTTCTTTAAAGGCGTTCCTGACCCCCCCGACACACCAGAAGTGCGTTGCCGTGAGCAGGAGAAGATCGCTGAAGTCGAATGGCAACCGGGGAAGGAGAACTACGCTCCCATTCTCAATTTCATCATCCAATTCAACACGTCATTTGCACCCGATACGTGGATCGACATTGCTTCTAATTTGTCTCAGAACACAAGACGTTATGATGTCGAGCTCTCCCCGTACTGCAATTACACGTTCCGAGTTCTTGCTCGTAATAAGATCGGAATGAGCATGCCTAGTAACCCATCTGCTGAAACATGCAGAACAGAACCGGAAGCGCCCCACAAGAACCCTGAAAATGTCATAGTGGAGGGAGACTACCCCGATGAACTGGTCGTTTACTGGACGGTATGTGACACTGATTGGTTTTGCTCTTCTCAACGTTCTAAAATTATTAAAAAATATATATTTCAACCATTTAAAATATACTCCTGAGAGAAGGGAAAAAATGTTTTATGTTTTGTAATTCTTGTGGATAAGTAATGTATGCATACTTATTTCAATTAAAACTTTCAACAAACAATGCTATAGTGAAAGAAGCTAAAGCTACACTTATGGTAATGGGTTATTTATTATCATCAAGGTTACTTTCTTTACTGCATAATATGATATTTTGCAATGCAGCATTGTGTGGTCTTAAGTGGCAAACAAACTTGGCCATCAATATTTGTCACTTGATTGAGATTGAGGTTGATTTATTGACCATAAAAAGTGACAGTGTATACATATTGATAATGTCTTCTCTCAAAAGTTCAATATTATATATTTTTTAACAGCCCATGCCTCCAATAGAATGGAACGGTCCTGACTTGAAGTATATCGTTACCTGGGAGAGGATCGACCTGGAGCCTGGCGAAACACCCAATTCGGGCAACTCAGGTGTAGAACTGCCGGACGTCTACCACCTGGTCATTCCAACCGAACAAGGCCTTCATGGGATATACAAGCCCTACAGGGTGACTGTCAAGGCAAAGAATACTGTGGGAGAGTCAAGTGTACCTGCTGAGAATGTTATCGGGTATTCAGGAGAAGACAGTGAGTCCAATTTGTAAATAATACAAAAATTAAATCTCATCGACAGATCAATGAATAGATGGACTGGTTGATTGATTGCCAGTGAAATTGCATGTTTTTGTTAATATTTTCGTAACTTTTTCAACATAATAAATGAAGCGAGTCGCCTTGGAAAAACTTTGTTATTTACCATGCCACCACAAAACTGTTAAAGAAGGTACCAATTGCATTGCTGTTTGAATAGTTGGCAATTTAAAAAGTATTATGGCTTGGGCCCAAATGCTTGCTTTTTCACATATGAATATTTTAAAAATCTCTAAATAACCCTCTTTGGTGCTGATGGGACGTAATATACAAAATCACTCACTTCACAAATGAACCGAGATTGAATCCGCTATTTCGTGAAGCTTTGCTGCATGCAATAATGCCTATATTGAAAGTGGTGTATTTAGTGGGGGAGGGGGGGGGGTCAAAATTAACATGGAAGAGACAGGAAAAGCCACAAAGCGCCCCCGTATTGACCCCCTCTAATGGCCCCCCTTAGGCCATTTCTAGATACGTCCCTGTGAAAGTCTATGTGAAATGATAATTTGTGACCTGCTCCACCAAAATGAGTTCTAAGTAGGCAATCCCTATTTTCCAGAAATCAGCAAAATGTGTCAAAAGGTCACACTTTGAAGGTTTTTACTTGTTGGTACCACGTTTTATCAAAAGCCCTTTTCTTTGAATATTTAAGACCACTTTAACCAAAAACAGATTTTAAATTATGTAAATTGGGTGTATTTCTTGTTTAACGTAGATCATTTATTGCAATGGTAGGAAATTCAAATGCCATTTTCTCAATGTTCAATGTTCCCTGTCATCAATGTTTGAGGTACCATATCTTCGGATTGGAGGCAGATATCAAGACATATGAAACATCATTTTAAAGCGCAATTCCAATAGAACAAAGTCATTTTCACAATTGAATATGATAGGAGGCCGACTTTGAACCCATTTTGGTGGAGCAGGTCACATTTATTATTTTAAAGAAAGTAATTGAATTAAATTTACGTGTGTGTTTTTGATATGAAAAACTTTGATCCTGCTCTTCAGCTCCCCTTGACAGTCCTCAGGACATTATCTACGATCCAGACACCCTCACGAGCACCTCGGTCATGCTAACCTGGCCGCAGGTCAACACAGAAACAGATCGTATTAGAGGGTACTTCAGAGGATACAGAGTAAGTTATCCATGTGTACATCATTTCATCGATCCTTTATGGAATATGACAAGCATGCTCTCTTAGTATTAGATAAATTCGCTCAAAGTCGGATGTTTATTTTAAAGAAAGGACACCCTTCATGACTCGACAAGAGAATGATATTCAAGAGTTATTTCTATACAAACAGCTATTAAAAAGAAATCAATAGTATTAAATGCACTTGAGGTTAGCTTCAATGGAAGGTGTTTTTTCGTTAAATGTTCATGCTGATTATCACTGCAGCTGCGACAAAGAGATATTGTAATTGACTAATTGTGTGTTGAAACTTGCAGCAGGCCTCAATGTAATTATGGGTTTTGGTCCCAGGCTTATTAAGGATGCTCATATCTATGTTTGATTAATACAGATTTGTTTTGTCTTTTTGTTCAGATTCAATTCTGGAAGACTGCGGAGGGTAGAGACCTGATGAGAGAAAAAGACTTAATCCTGAACGTGTCCACCCCTTACCCGAGGCCCAGAAATAAGAGGGACATCGAGATGGTCGTTTACGAACTGACCAACCTGCCCCCATATGCCGAGATCGAAGTGCAGGTAAATAGGGATTACAACTCAAGAAGTAATCAGAGAATGATTCTGTGTGCCTGTGATGTCACCGCCATTCACTGCAGCCCTGCTCTCAATTTATTATGGCTCCAGTTCGCATGCTAGATGACGCAAACTGTTATTTAGGCCTACTCTTTGTCACGTAAAGCAGAGGACGTATATCTAATACTTAGTTCCGTGTTTAATGGCTTTATTTCAATTATTTACATGGCATATTTCTCACCACTCAAAGGTTGCAACGAAGCTTTCTAATATCCGCTAGAGGGCAGTATTTCACACAACGTCCACCTGGTGGATAATTCGTTGGTGGCTGGAAAGCAATGAAAGTGTGTTTCAAGTCAAGGATGGCAGTCAATGATGGCAGTCAATGATGAAGATAGATAGATAGATAGATAGATAGATAGATAGATAAGGGGGCGACCATTTAATATCTACTAAGGATAAGGGGGCGACCATTTAATATCTCCTAAGAATAAGGGGGCAACCATTTAATATTTACTAAGGTGCTAAGATAGATACATACATACATACATACATAGATACACAGAACACAGATACACAGATACACATATACACAGATACACAGATACATAGATACATAGATACATAGATAGATACATAGATAGATTCATACATAGATACATAGATAGATAGATAGGATAAGGGGGCGACCATTTAATATCTACTAAGGAGGGGGCAACCATTTAATATCCGGGGACATAGGGACACGGCCCCCGTGGACATGGGGACATACCCCCGGGGACAGGGGGACTTACCCCCGCGCACAGGGGAATTACCCCCGGGGACATGGGGACTTACCCCCGCGGACATGGGAACTTACCCCCGCGGACATGGGGACTTACCCCCGCGGACATGGGGACTTACCCCCGCGGACATGGGGACTTACCCCGCGGACATTGCGACTTACCCCCGCGGACATGGGGACTTACCCCCGCGGACATGGGGACTTACCCCCGCGGACATGGGGACTTACCCCCGCGGACATGGGGACTAACCCCCTCGGACTTACCCCCGCGGACATGAGGACTTACCCCCGCGGACATGGGGACTTACCCCCTCGGACATGGGGACTTATCCCCGCGGACATGGGGACTTACCCCCTCAGACATGGGGACTTACCCCAGCGGACATGGGGACATACCCCCGGGGACAGGGGGACTTACCGCCGCGCACAGGGGAATTACCCCCGGGGACATGGGGACTAACCCCCTCCGACTTACCCCCGCGGACATGAGGACTTACCCCCGCGGACATGGGGACTTACCCCCTCGGACATGGGGACTTACCCCCGCGGACATGGGGACTTACCCCCTCAGACATGGGGACTTACCCCAGCGGACATGGGGACTTACCCCCTCGGACATGGGGACTTACCCCCGCGGACATGGGGACTTACCCCTCGGACATGGGGACTTACCCCCGCGGACATGGGGACTAACCCCTCCCGGACATGGGGACTTACCCCTCCCGGACATGGGGACTTACCCCCTCGGACATGGGAACTTACCCCCGCGGACATGGGGACTTACCCCCTCGGACACGGGGACTTACCCCCGCGGACATGGGGACTTACCCCCGCGGACATGGGGACTTACCCCCTCGGACATGGGGACTTACCCCCGCGGACATGGGGACTTACCCCCGCGGACATTGGGACTTACCCCCGCGGACATGGGGCCTTACCCCCGCGGACATGGGGCCATACCCCCACGGACATGGGGACTTACCCCCGTGGACATGGGGACTTACCCCCTCGGACATGGGGACTTACCCCCTCGGACATGGGGACTTACCCCCTCGGACATGGGGACTTACCCCCGCGGACATGGGGACTAACCCCCCCCGGACATGGGGACTTACCCCCTCGGACATGGGAACTTACCCCCGCGGACATGGGGACTTACCCCCTCGGACATGGGGACTTACCCCCGCGGACATGGGGACTTACCCCCGCGGACATGGGGACTTACCCCGCGGACATGGGGCCTTACCCCCGCGGACATGGGGCCTACCCCCGCGGACATGGGGACTTACCCCCGCGGACATGGGGACTTACCCCCGCGGACATGGGGACTTACCCCCTCGGACATGGGGACTTACCCCCGCGGACATGTGGACTTACCCCCGCGGACATGGGGACTGACACCCTCGGACATGGGGACTTACCCCCGCGGACATGGGGACTTACCCCCGCGGACATGGGGACTTACCCCCTCGGACATGGGGACTTACCCCCTCGGACATGGGGACTTACCCCCGCGGACATGGGGACTTACCCCCTCGGACATGGGGACTTACCCCCTCGGACATGGGGACTTACCCCCGCGGACATGAGGACTTACCCCCGCGGACATGGCGACTTACCCCGCGGACATGGGGACTTACCCCCTCGGACATGGGGACTTATCCCCCGCGGACATGGGGACTTACCCCCGCGGACATGGGACTTACCCCAGCGGACATGGGGACTTACCCCAGCGGACATGGGGACTTACCCCCGCGAACATGAGGACTTACCCCCGCGGACATGGGGACTTACCCCCTTGGACATGAGGACTTACCCCCGCGGACATGGGGACTTACCCCGCGGACATGGGGACTTACCCCCTCGGACATGGGGACTTACCCCCGCGGACATGAGGACTTACCTTTGCAGACATGGGGACTTACCCCCGCGGACATGAGGACTTACCTTTGCGGACATGGGGACTTACCCCCTCGGACATGAGGACTTACCCCCTTGGACATGAGGACTTACCCCGCGGACATGGGGACTTACCCCCTCAGACATGGGGACTTACCCCCGCGGACATGAGGACTTACCCCCGCGGACATGGGGACTTATCCCAGCGGACATGGGGACTTACCCCCTCGGACATGGGGACTTACCCCCGCGGACATGGGGACTTACCCCCGCGGACATGAGGACTTAGCCCTGCCCCCGCGGACATGGGGACTTACCCCCGCGGACATGGGGACTTACCCCCTCGGTCATGGGGACTTACCCCCTCGGACATGGGGACTTACCCCCTCGGACATGGGGACTTACCCCTGCGGACATGGGGACTTACCCCCGTGGACATGGGGACTTACCCCCGCGGGCATGGGGACTTACCCCCGCGGACATGGGGACTTACCCCCGCGGACATGGGGACTTACCCCCTCGGACATGGGGACTTACCCCCTCGGACATGGGGACTTACCCCCGCGGACATGGGGACTTACCTCCTCGGACATGGGGACTTACCCCCTCGGACATGGGGACTTACCCCCGCGGACATGAGGACTTACCCCCGCGGACATGGCGACTTACCCCGCGGACATGGGGACTTACCCCCTCGGACATGGGGGCTTATCCCCCGCGGACATGGGGACTTACCCCCGCGGACATGGGGACTTACCCCAGCGGACATGGGGACTTACCCCAGCGGACATGGGGACTTACCCCCTCGGACATGGGGACTTACCCCCTCTGACATGGGGACTTACCCCCTCGGACATGGGGACTTACCCCCGCAGACATGGGGACTTACCCCCTCGGACATGGGGACTTACCCCCGCGGACATGGGGACTTACCCCCGCGGACATGGGGACTTACCTCCGCGGGCATGGGGAATGAACTAAGGAGGCGACCATTTAAAATAAAACATTAATACAGAGTATTTAGAGTAAGATAACAAAAATACATAACAAAAGTACATGTATGAATGAACTAAGGGGGTGACCATTTAATATCTACTAAGAGGGAGGGAGGTTGTAGCCCCTCAAATGGGCCCCTCAAAATGTGGCCCCTCAAAATGTGGCCCCTCACATTGAGCCCCTCAAATAGGGTCCCCTAAAACGGGCCCCCTCAAATGGGCCCCTGCGAATGGGGCCCCCTAAAATGGGGCACCTCCAATGAGGCCCCCTGAAATGGGTGCCCCCTGGAACGGGCCCCTCAAAATGAGGCTCTCTTCAAAGTGGGCCCCTCAAATGAGGCCCCCTCAAATGGGGCCCTCCAAATTAGGGCCCCCTCAAATGTGCCCCTCAAAATGGGGCCCCTAAAAATTGGGGCCCCCTCACATGAAACCCTCAAAATGGGGCCTTCTTCAAATGGGGCCCCTCAAATGAGGCCCCCTCCAATGGGACCCCATCACATTGGCCCCTCAAATGGGTCCCCCTCAAATAGGGCCCCTGAAATGGGGCCCCATCAAATGGGTCCCTTCAATGAGGCTCCCTCAAAATGGGGCCTCTCACATGGGGCCTGGCCCCTCAAACTGGTCCCCCTCAAATAGGGCGCCTCAAATTGGGCCCCCTCACATGGGCCCCTCAAAATGGGGCCCCTCACATGGGCCCCCTTATATGGGCCCCGCTATATGGACCCCTCAAATGGGCCCCCCTCAATGAAGCCCCTCAAATGGGACCCCCTCAAATGGGGCCCCTCACATAGGGCCCCTCACATGGGCACCTCAAATGAGGCCTCCTCAGATCAGGCCCCCTCAGGGTCCCACAATTTGGCCCCCTCACATGGGGCCCCCTCAAGTGGGGCCCCCTCAAATGGGGTCCCCTCACATGGGCCCCCCCTCAAATTGGATCCCTTGAATAGGGCCCCCTGAAAATGGACCCCCATTGTAGACTCCTGTAATTTCCCCCTCAAACGGGGCCCGCTGCTCGTCTTGCATATGGAAATATGCTCCCATCTAGTTACTTAATGCATTGAAAGGCAGTAATATAGCTGGCCTTAGTGACCAACAACCTTACACCCAAGTTATAACTCACCAATTCCATCGTGACGGAGTCACCCCCAGAACACAAAATTGTGAATATCTATGGACCCAGTCACTGCAGAGTAAAACAAGTTCAGACGGAAAATGAATATTACTCTGTGTTAACCTCATTACATATGATGTATATTAATTTACACCATTTATCTTGGAGTAATATTTTGGATTTGCATAGCCTCAACATTTCGCGTGACGGAGTCACCTTTATTTTACCCTAATTCTCGCAAGACATGCTTTCTGCTCCAATTGCTGGCTGAACTTGGCTGGCAGAGTGTAAACTCCTAAAGAATACAAATATTTAGACTGTTCTCTATTGTTAATAATAATGATAAAGTCCCAAAGTGTCTAATATATTTTCGTCACGGCTCCTCAAAAAAAGTGACGGAGTCACTGGATGACGTGACGGAGTCACATTCAGCAATTTTGTGAGTTTAAATTGGTAGCATGGCATCAAAAATGAAAAAGTATAAGTAGACCGCAAAAAACACCATTTTTAGCCATTTTTCAGCAATTAGAACCCAAAAAAAACCACAATTTCCATCAATATCTTAAAGATAACAATCTAACCAACATTAAAGTCTACAAATGAATAAAAGTAAAAAATGACCAAAATTATCAATATTAAAAACAGTTTTATTTCATGTAAATATATAGAAAATTGTGTTCGCTAGGTCACTTTCTATAAAGAAAGGTGATATTCCTCAAAAGTTCCACTTTTTCATGGAATTCATGAATTGCATTCTTCTTAACTGACAGATCCGAGTGCTTAACAAGTACTACGCAGGTCCTCCCAGTGCTCCCGTCATTTTCACTACACTAGAGGGCGAACCAGGTCCTCCTGCGGCCTTTGACGTCCTCGCACGAGGCCCCACCCACTTTGACCTTATTTGGGAACTACCCCTCGAGCCAAATGGAGAGCTGGTCGGGTTCAATATCTCCTATCAGTCCATCACAGGTAAGTGGGATGAATTTTGTCAAATGTTATTGCTTATTTGCAATGCTGTATCATCTTTTTGCATATTTTTGCTGTTAACAAAATAATTCTTGGTTTTCTTGTCAACAGTTTCTATAAGAATCAGGTCAACTGTTTGTCAGAACAACTGTTTGTTAGGAAGAACAAATTTAAAAGCCTGTCATGTTTGACATGTTTGACATGTATTATTTCTCAAGAATCGAGCTACTTGATTTAGAAACTTGCAACATGTCTATTGACATAAATAACTATGGCAAAATATTTCCATTTGTTGAGTGGCTGACGTTTTTGGTCAATAGGAGAACTTTTATGCCTTTACCATGATGATGCCAATGCAGAACACATGTTGCTTTGCAAATAAAGCATCGGATTCCAAACAGGGAAAGAATTGCCCTGGGACCCATGCGGAGCATGGGTCATGGGTCATCCCCATTCAAAATCTTGAGATTTGTACAGTGTATTAGGAGATTGAGGACGGCAATAAAACTACTCAAAAAGACTTCACCAAACTTAGATTTTCTTTTAGCTGACATCTTATTCTACTGACGGCACCACTTTTGAATGTATTATCTCATTTTTTGGTCAAAGTAAATCACTCCTAAAGTCGTAGAAATGCTCAAAAATCGTCTATGTCAGCCATCAGCCTCATTTTGAACCGTGATGTCACCACAGTGATGTCACAAATGCAATGTTATGACGTCACCATTAGTACCTGTGACATCACCACCAAAGCTGTAATTCTGACCAATCAGAGATGGCCATTTGCTCAATGTATAAGGAAGAAATATAATCTGTGAAGTTCAGAAGATAATTCAGCAATTATCATAATGACTGTGGTGATGGAAATATGTGCGGTCAGGAGCAAATTTTGTCTATTTTCAGTCTGTGTTGTTGATTTTATCATATATTTAAAATTAACAGAGAAATTTGAGTTCTCCCAAACCATCTCTTTCAAATCTCATGATTTTCCAATGGGAGGATCCATGACCCCTGTCCCACAGGGGTCCAGGGCTAGGGAAAGAATTGTTTTAAAAGTATGTCTCTATTGCAGGCTTGAATCTTGGAAGACTGAAGTACAGAGAACCCATCGCAAATCCAGAGCAGAAACGTGCAAAACTGACTGGCCTCGTTCCCGAAACTGAATACAGAATTTACCTGTCTGCTGCGACCAAACTTGGAAAGGGAGAAGACATTTTCTTAGATGCTAAGACGACTCCTGCTGGACGTGAGTTTTCATTCATGATCATCATTTATAAATAAATTACGAAACTGAGCACTGTGAACTAAGCAAGCCTAAGCTGAGAGGTTTGTGTCCAAAAAGTGGGCCTCTAGCTTTCAATGCTGTTTTCTTGCCTTGCAAATCTATATTAAATTTGTGCAAATTGCTACTGCATTGCCATAGACATTTTAAATCCTATGGATCTTCCTAATGAGGAGTTATGTTTCTACTGAAACATCAACATCCAATCACTTAGCTCGGCACCATCATGTGACCATCCTAAATTTTTCTATGCCTCATCTAATATAACTTTTCTTCATGCAATATAAAAAGATTTGGACTTCTTGCTGTCCATCGATTTTATAAAATTTATAAAGATGATGTTACTGCATCATGAATTCATTACGAAACATTTTTTGATCAAATTGTTATACTAGAACAGAAAATCTGTTTATAAGAAGTTGAATGCAGAACCACAAGGGTCTAACAGTATCATATTGATTGAATGTCCTGTTTTTCTTCACAGCCCCCAGTCCTCCAACGTTCGACATTCTTGAGGTTGATGAAAGATGGACCGTTTTGCAATGGGAACCATCCCGAACTGGCAGTCCCGGCAGCGTCTTTTATGTCCAATACAGGGCTAGAGGTAATTGTTGTGTAGCAAAACTCATTGAGTGGAAATTTGTCATACATGTAGACTTCAAACAAAGACAATACAGAAGCGTGTCACAATTTTGCAAGATTGTAACTTCACACCTTGGATGTTGTGTATGCATTGGTCTGACATTGCAGCCTGACCATATACTTTTAATTTTCAATCCTTATTTCTGACATCCAAGTGCCTATGATATCAATTCAGTTCAATTCGATCTGAATCTTTAATTCTGAATGACTTTTCATCGCAACATTTTGATTTGATTAAGGAATTAAATTATTTTTCATCAGATCTATAATCTGTATATTGATAAAGCTTCTGTATAGACAATTAAAAATTCTACATGCGACAATGGCGTACTTTGCATTACTATTTGAATTTACATCGACATGAGATTCTGTGGCCTAGTGGATTTATTTTGATATGCCTCTTTACTTTGATTTTCAGGGTCGTACCTCTGGCTTAATGGGGCGGATGAGTCCCTGCATTACCGAGCAAATGTCACAGAACTAGATCCAGGGACCACCTATCAAGTCAGGGTGGTTGCAAAGAACGGAGAGGGCTATGAAGCCGCTTCTGAGTGGCAGGAGTTCACCACTGGAGGAATTGGTAATTGTTGATTTTCACAATAAAAGCTTGAATTGGTAGTCTTCAGGAAAGTCTGGATCTATTTTAGATAGCTGTGGAAACTAGGACTAATTTTGACAAACAATAATGCGGCGTAAATGCCTTTAATTAACTTCAAGCTAGATCTCTCATATCTATCTGCTGATATCCATTAAACACATTTTCCACATTTGCTTGAATACAGTGCTGCCAGGATGATAATATACTAAATTTATTTTGTTATATTTCCAGCCCCTGGTCGAATGGATCTTGGCTTCTCAGGCTGGTTCTACGGAATCTGGGCGTGTCTCATCATCATCATCGTGGCCGTGGTTCTCTTCTACTTCTGTAAGAGGAAGAGGGACGTTTGGTGGGAGAAGAAAGGTACGTAATTAAATTAACATTCCTGTGTCTCTATCTTTATAAAAATGTAACTGAGTATCCCCTCATCTTTGATTAGTTTATTTTCTGCTTTATGAATTGTCACTGCTACATCAATTGCGTAGTAACTGAGTATCCCCCCAGTTTTCTGTATTTTATTTTTGGTAAGCAGACTCACTGCTCCTTCAATTAAGTATTGTAATACATTGCTGTTTTCAATGCTGTCAATTCAGTACCATGCCAATCCATCAGGGAGGGCCTCCCTACTTGTAAATTATCAAAAGTAATCTGACCTAAAATCTAATTTTTTGTTATGTGTCCCTGAAAACATAATTCATCATTCACAAAGTCTGTGTACATTTTGCTCTTGTGGTTGTAGAGTGTTACTTAATTGGGAACTTCCAAACTTTTTTGTTGAGTCAAGTACGGTGCTAATTTTGGTTATTGATCGCCAGTAGATCGTTAGATCTACACGCGGTCCATGTTTCGAACTTGTCCGGACATCGTGGTTCGTGGTTCATAGACATGGTGGAATGCACTTCTGTGTATGCCTCACCTTCCCTACTTGGGTCTATCCTGTCTCAAATACACCGTGTCTTTCCTAATACCTCATGTCAACCGCTCTTTTTCCTTCCTACCGTGTCTCCGCACACCTTTCTTCAGTGCAAGGCACTCGCTTTCCTTGTGGTTAAGCCCATATTTTTCGTCAAGTTCTCCTTTCCTCGCTCGCTATTTTCATGTTTCATTTTATTTGCAGAGGGAGAAATTGCTGAGGCCATGTTGCAACTGCAAGCCGAAGATGCTGTGCGACAGTTGGGAATTGAAAATCAGTATCACTTGTAAGTTGAAAAGAATTTCTTGTATTTCTAAGTGAAAGAATTAAGCAAAGTCTCCCTAAAGTATTGAGCTTCTCGCCATATATGAGAAAGTTTCTGATTTACACAAAAACTTAGCAGGAAAATAATTAATAGAATCGGTGCTAACCTAATTGAAAATATTTTTTAGATAATTTGTGTGAAACATAAATTGGATTATTTTCTCCACAGGGGAAGCAGAGAAATGCTCCAGAGTGATATGAGCCATGCGTCAATGCCAGGGAGTGACTTTAAGGCACCTGTTGATAACATCGAAGATGATGATGAAGAAGACGATGATGATGATGATGACGAAGAAGAGACTGAATCCGAAGATGAAGATGAAGACGGAGGTTTCGACAGTCATAACAAATCTAAGGAGGCTTACGGCGGAGCTGGATATCCTCGCCAAGCCTACAAAGATCAAGAGGACCAATATAACCCCCCGGAGTACGGCAATCTGCCAGTAGGGGGCAGGGGTTACCATCCGGGGTATTCAGATAACCCTCCGCCAAACGTAGGTTATCAGGGAGCAGGCAGAGGGGGTTACAATCTAGAAGGCCAACAACAAAGTGGACAGGGATCAACGTTCATATAAAATCAACAGACTCTAGTTATGTTTTATATATTATTATACACATGATACAATGTCTATACTGGGTCATTCTCCCAAAAACGTATACATTGGCGTCCACATAAATTGACTGCTTAGTGCGACTCGTGTATGCATTTTAGAGGAATGCAACCACCAGGAGAAGGTTTCGTTTGGACTCCTTTATTGATTTGTTATATAATTTTTTTTTCTAGTGACCTAAATTTTCTGCAATAGGTATGACATGCAAGCGATGCTGCATTTTTTTGCGTGTCCGGAGTCACCTTCATCATAGTTTCTGCCAGTTTTTCTATTCTTCAAACTATTAATGTCTGTACTTTTCATAAATTTTTTAGCTTGCTTATAACTAATGATACTTTTTTTCCCAATTTTAACATGAACGATATATTTTGTGGTCATACAATGGCTATTTTAAGTCATGTCCTTAAAAGAAACTCAACCCTGTTACGTTTACGATTTTGCCAGCGTACACCTTTGAATTGTATGAATAATCAAAAATATGTCTGCCAGAAGGAGCACACAGGTCTGTTGGGCAGAATTCATGTCAAACTAAGTTGATAAAACATCCAATAACCATTGTACAATCAATTATGACATTGATATTCCATCAGTACCTTTTTGGGACATCAACTCTGTTACGCTATTATTGAAGTGAAGGAAAGTTCAAGGAGTTTCAAAATTTCATTAATGACTGTATATCTATGTTCTCAGCCAGTTAACCTCGGGTGAGTGATATAAGGTGCAATTACCTAACATCACGCATGGTTTTACTGCATTAAACTCAACCCTGTTATACTCAACCCTGTTACGAGCACATCTGGTAACAGGGTTAATGGTTTGTAACAGGGTTGAAAATTATCAATAATATTTATTTATCAAAAATGTTGACATTTAAGTCCTGAAGGAAAACTTGTCATAAAGGAGGATGACGTTTTTACTAATTTGGACAGGAATTTTTTCAGCCTTTTGATGATGCATTGTATACGTTTTTGGGAGAATGACCCTACTATTGTCATTCCATTGGAAGCATGGTCACCTCAAAACAAACCAAATCACACTAAAACGTGTCCGATTCTTCCAAAAACGTTTTTTAAAAAAGACTTTTCAGTTATTAGTTTATTGTGTGTATATAAAGTTGTTTATTATTGGATTTCACCAATGAATGTGGATTTGTAAAGTTCTACAGCAATGTATTAAATGTCTTGTTAACAAGTAATTTTGCGAGAGACTGTGTGCGTGAAGAATTGACATTGATACGAGTAATTTACAAAATGGTATACATTCAAGCATTTTGATTCTACTGAAGTATGAACTATGTACCAAAAATGCTTCAAGATGATTTTAACAGAACTTTATTAAAGGTACAATTTATGCAATGTGCTTTCCCAGTATTTACTGGTTCTTTTAATTTGATACAAATGATGATGTAAATTTCCTGTAAATATGAATTATTTTTAAAATAAATGTGTACAAAGACTTTTAAAATGACTCGTTTGTGTATGAAACGTATAAGTTGATGTGGTTTTATTATAATTCCCCAAGTAAGACAATGTCATGTTAACCATTCATGAGGGTTAATTTGGAGAATTGTAGAGAGGGAGAAGTCAATTGAGTATAGATGTTTCATAATCATGTTAGCGTCTCACGGTCTCACGCATATTAAGGTAGATGTGAAGATAGTTTTGAATCAATCTGAAATGGTCTAAATTGGCAGAAATGAAAACGTCTTCTCCAGACAATGGGAATCCACAGGGACTAGTTAATCGAGTCGTGATGCATTGCTGCAAGGTGTTCCTCGTCGGGAAGAATACGTACCGTGTATGTGACAGTTTCAGTATGCTGGACTAACATATGGCAGAAACTGACCCTGCAATTTGCGAAGTGAGGAATGTGTTTTGGAGGTCTGCATGAGACTTCTAAAGTTTCTTTTCTATTTTAAGTCATGGAAGAGTATTAACTACCCTCATGAATCGAGAGTCACACAGCAACTTCCTGTGAACTGAGCAGCCTGCTCGTATAATTCTTAAATTTGCTACAAGTAACAGTCTGATTCCCAAGGCAATGAATAGCCTATTGACAGTAGACTCAGACTCAGACACAGTTTATTATGCCAATTCGATGTTATAATTAGTATAAATTAATATGTTACGTTAATAAAGGTAGATCAGCAAGTGCTGTGGTCTTTGGTGTGGAAGTTTGTGTAAGGCCTAATACCTAACACGGCAAATCCCAACGAGATTTATGACAGGTATACTTACAGCTTCTCAGAAGTTTGTAAGACCTTGATGATTTTATCCAGTGACTCTCAAATGGCATGTCATTCTTACTCAACCTGTAGACAGAGCAGCAAGAACAACCAATAGCCAAAACCTTCTTCTGGTTGTATGGCAGCAAAGAATTTTAGGAGCTGCAATGCTCCACATCAGGTGGTTGTAGCTCATTAATGTCCTTAATTTGATTTTGAATAGCGACCATCAGATTTCAAGTACACTTTATCAAATATATTCTTAATTTTGTACAAGAACACCATAACAGATGGGATGAGATTCACATGGTCCAATGAGGACCATTTTCAGAAGAAAATTTAACAACTCCAGCAGATTCATTTCTAGATATTTAATTATCAAGACTTTGTGGTAAAAATATAATACTATGTAACATTTTAGTATCCTGCATACAAACAATTTCAATCACACTGAACCATGCAAGGTGATAATTCAATCCTATAAATAGCATGCAAGGTTCAGTATTTGACATTCAATAACATCAGTTATACTTATAAATTTAAAATTATGCAATCACAGATACATAAATGGCACTTTTCACAAATCTTACATTTTGGATTAAATGTAAGATTTGCAGTAAAATGTAATTAATATATAATATTATTTATAACTTGGCATCATCCACTGGTTGCAAGACAACACCTTTGTCCAACATCTCTTTAATTTGTGACTTGCTGTAATTAATCTCCTGCAATATTTCCAAACTGTGTTCTCCCATTTTTGGTTGAGGAAGTAGAGTGTCCGTACCGGGAGTCCGCGACAGCTTGGGCGCTGGAGCGGGGTCATAGTTACCAGCAGGATTGCGGAGGAATGCTTTGCGATCTATGTTGTGTTTGTGTTGGGGCGCTTCTTCAAGGCTCAACACAGGAGCGACACAAGCATCCACATGGTCGAACAACTCGCACCATTCCTCCCGAGTTTTCTGCCGAAATATCCCCTCCAATTTCTTTTTGTTCTCGGGCCATTCGTCCGAGGACCACTGAGGCATCTCAGATTGGTCAATACCCAGAACTGAAACAAAATAGTACAATATTTCAATTTGCTGTAGATTTTGAGGTTATTCAAAATGGAGACAGCAGTAAAAGGATATATCTTTCGGCTTCAGGCTCCGAGGTTATGTCACGTATAGGTGTAGCCCTAGTTCTACAGTAAATCAGTTTTCACTGTAACAATTTCCAATATTTTCTAAACATCTGCTCAATTTGATGAAGATATTTATAAATGTTTTAATGATGTATGTCAAATCAACAAAAGCTGAAGTGACCACCTGATAAGTTTACAATTAAACAGAACTTTTTTTTAAATTTAAAATCTTGGTATAACAATTTTTTTTTCACAAATGATATAATAGTCCCTCATTGTAGCAATTATTCAATTGCAATACATACCTTTTAATAATGCACTGTAAAACTGGGGTTCAATAGCACCAACAGACATGTATCCCCCGTCCTTTGTTTCGTACACTTCATAGAAATGGGCTCCCCCATCCAAGACGCCCTGGCCCTTCTCGTAAGCAAATGCAAAGTGGTCTCTTGCTGTGAAAAACCATGACCCTGAAATCAAAAATATTTTCAAATCAGAATGCTACTTTCTTGATCCTTCTAGTAATAACCCACAAGTTATTTACTCTTTTAACTATGCTGTGTTTTCAGTTTTTCAGCCTCATGAAAACAACCAGTGTTGATCATTGAAATTTTCTCTAAATATTGTAAGTTTAATGCCTCAAATAGAAAATATTTTACAATAATTCATAAATCTGCTTCAATGGCAATGTCAAGGTTCCTCAAAAATCTGTGAAGTGACCTTTTTTGAAGTGTGACATAAAGTCGAGGAATTGTATGATTGATTTTGAGACATGACGGAAAATGACATTTCTCGTTTCCTCTCAGAGTTTGGCCATTAGATCATAGTTCTGAATCAAATCAACAAAACAGAATCACAAAGACTTGCACTGTAACTCACCCACATAAGCTGCTCCTTCCACCATAGCTGTGTCCACCACTTGACCTTTGCCTGACTTGGACCGTTCCAAAAGGGCCATGGATATACCCAGGGCACACATGAGGCCGCCCCCTGCAAAATCTGCTAATGTGTTGACTGGCCAGTGGGGGCGCTTCTCACGACCAAATTTGGAAAGAACCCCTGAAACATGAAACTTGAAAGGTAAGTTTAACTCAGTCATCATCCGAAAGTTTAAATTGTTGTAAAGATAGACAGATTAATGTACAGCCACTTGATTTCTCTTTCAGAAAAGACTATTACATGAAAAGATTCACAGCACAAAGTATGCCACATACCCTTATTAATTTTAGGATTTGTGTGTGTCATGCAATTACAAAGTTGTATTGATTTGAGATTTTGTAACAGTTACTGTTAAAATTGAATTTTTTTAATTCTCGAGTGTAGATTCTCTATCCTCGGATCAATAGCGATGATGAATTAACCTCAGAGGATTTGGTTTGACCTGTCCATAATTTTCGACGATGTGACATCGTCGAAAATTATGGACATGTCAAACCAAATCCTCTGAAGGTAAATCCGTCATCGCTATTGATAGATAAAATCCATGATTTAAAATATTTTATACATGTCATTTTCGTTCCAGAATCACACATCATGTAACATCAAATGACAAACCAAATAGCTGGTAAACAGTAAAACCTTAAAACCAACCTGATAATGCAATGTAATTCAAGTCATGGCCAGCCCTGGGCGCCATCATCCCACTCTGGCCAAATCCAGTCAAGCGAGCGTACACCAGTCCAGGGTTCTCCTTCATAAGGTCACTGGGGCCAAGACCAAGCTTCTCCATCACCCCTACATAATGTAATAATGTGAAGATTAACAGTTTCAATTTAAAATGTTTTTTGTCAATAACCAGAAAAGCCTGTATAGCTAACCCGAAAACTGTTGATTAAAACACCTTCAAATTCCACACAATAGGTCCACAAATATTAGGATGCTGTCTCCTATAACCCAACAAGTTGATAACATTCGTACCAAATTCTATGAACCAAATTCCAAAGAAATCGGAAGGCAAACAAAATTATTCACAATAGTAAGTGGATTGATTTCCAGTTGTAAGGATCAGAAACTCTTTTATTCCACAAGAAATTAACACTTTAAATGTCATGAAACCATCGTCAGATGTGCAAGCAATTTAATGCTTTCTTTAATTTGTTTCTTTCACCATGTCAAATATTTGCACCAACCATTCCATTCTGTATCATTGTACTTTACAAGAATGACCAATAAAGAATTCTCAGTCTTAGTCTTAGTATTTGGTTATTTAAGTGAATCTAAAGGCAGCATTACCTGGTCGATAAGGTTCAATGACCACGTCAGCTGATTTGCACAAATCAAAAGCAAGTTTTCTACCAGCCTGCTCTTTCAAGTTGATTGCGATTGAACGCTTCCCTCTTCCAAATCCATGGTCAGGCACTGTGTTGGGCTGTAAACGCAATGTGATCCATTTAATTACAGTCAGCAATCAGGAGTTTAAAAGTTTTTTGAAGGGAATATTTTGAAAATGCAGAACAACCTCTGATATCATTGCAAATAAGTAAGTTGAATAACCACCAATTCTCTACACTGATTGATGCAAATTAAAAAAAATATTCTGTCTTGAAGCTCTTGCTTCAGAATTTCAGTTGAAAGACAATGGCACTGCAAATTGTGATTAACCATAGATCTTAATTTACACCATTGAAACCAGCCTTTAATAAAGTGATTTTATCTTTCATAATTAGGCCTATAATATACACTTGACTAGATACTTAGAAGTACTTCTTCAAACAATTATCATGTTTATACACATAGTATACTTAGTAACTTACCCTATCAATTCTTATGACCTTGGCTCCATGGTCTGCTAATATCATCCCACAAAAAGGTCCGGGAGCAAGACCTCCAAACTCAACAACTTTGAACCATTTCAGTGCCATTTTTCCAATAATACTCTGTGCAACCTGAAAAATATTCGTAATATATATTGACAACTGTATAATATATAACTTAAGGGATGTAGGGCCTACCGATACCGTGACCAGTATTGGTAGCGGTGGTATCGGAACCCAAAAAGCAGTACTCGAATTGTCCAATGCCAGTGTAGACAGGGTTTAGGCCGAAACCCTTATACCAATGGTATCAGTAATTCAGTATCGGAATGTTAATATTGTTATTGGATATTAGTGGAATCAGCAACAAAATACAGTCTCGGTGATTTGGTATCGGACTGGAAGAGAAAATGTGGCATCGTTGTATATGCATCCTACAATTGAACACGTATAAGCCTACACTAGCTAGTCAAGGTTCAAGGACAGGCAAACGTGGGCTGGACCTAATAGGAAGAAGAAGAGTGACAGTGACAGTGTACTTTAGTAGCTACATAATTAGGCCTATAGTCATCCAATTTACTTCTACAGACTCAAAGAGCTCTAGGCTGATAAATTTGCTTTCAATTTAGAAACAATTGAACTGGGTAAATAGAAAAGAACAATTTTAATCATTTATAGAGCTACATTCATTGCATTGCCATGGCATAGGCATTGCAGCATGATGATGATGATTGCTAACTCAGTAACTGAGCTGCATTTTAACAGCACATAGCAAGGACAGAATCAAATTTCAACCATAAAAGCAATCCATACCGAGATATTCACATTGCCAAAAAGGAGAGGGTCCTGTCAAAGTTGAAAGTTCACTATAATTGACACAAACATTGATTTTTATCTTGCTGTCCCTGGATCCAAAGATTATTTTGCTGAAGAGACATGCAGTGCCATCTGCAGTTATTACTTTTCTTTTTTGACCACGGCGCCCCTGGCGATAATGCTGAGAAATGGACAAGCAGATTTGTGAATGGGTGAAAAATTTGTGTGGATTTCTTCTGAACACCCTCAGGTCAGCACAGCTGAGGCTTTTAAGCCTTTGAATGCCTCTATTTGGTGTTTCAGGCTTTCAACTTACTTCGCAACGTACATGTGTGACTGAATTTCTTGGTTTCATGCTAAAAAGCTTCTGTATTGAAAATGTTTTGCAAAAGCATGTGATTTTGTAAGGTGTGAATCATCAAATTTGTTGCCAATGTTGGTGTATTTTGTTGGTGCAATGTTTAGGAAATTAATGCGATGAATAACAGTTTAACAACTTGCACAGATATATCTCACTGCACTGTATCGAAAAATGACGAAAATGCTTTACGAAAGCATGTGAATGTCATCAAATTTGTTGGTGTATTTTGTTGGTGCAATGTTTGGAAAAGCAATATTAATGCAATAAATAACTTGCACATGGGAAACTGCTTGAAATATCTCACTGGCTTGGAATAGTCACCCACTGTATCGAAAATGCTTTACAAAAACGTGTGAATGTCATCAAATTTGTTGGTGTGTTTTGTTGGTGTATTTTGTTGGTGCATTGTTTGGGAAAGCTATATAAATGGATGAATAACTTGCGCAGGGGAAACTGCTTGAAATATCCCACTGGCTTGGAATAGTTGCCCACTGTATTGAAAATGTTACATGTATTACAAGAGCAAGTGAATGTCTTCAAATTTGTTGGTGTATTTTGTTGGTGCAATGTTTGGGAAAGCTATATTAATCCATGCAGTGAATTACTTTCACAGGGGATTTTCTTGAAATATCTCACTGGCTTGGTCAGTTGACCACTTTATTGAAAATGTTTTACATAATCAAATCATAGGACGTTGTCCAATTTGTTGGTGTAATTTAATTTTTTTACAAGTTTGCATAGGGGAGACTACTTGAAATATCTCACTGGCTTGGAATAGTCGCCCACTGTATTGAAAATGTTTTACAAGAGCATGTGAATGTCATCAAATTTGTTGGTGTGTTTTGTTGGTGCAATGTTTGGGAAAGCTATATCAATGCAATGAATAACTTGCACAGGGGAAACTGCTTGAATATCTCACTGGCTTGATAAGTCGCCCACTGTATTGAAAATGTTTTACAAAAGCATGTGAATGTCATCAAATTTGTTGGTGTGTTTTGTTGGTGCAATGTTTAGGAAAGCTATATCAATGCAATGAATAAGTTGCACAGGGGAAACTACTTGAATATCTCACTGGCTTGATAGGTCGTCCACTGTATTGAAAATGTTTTCCAAAAGCATGTGAATGGCATCAAATTTGTTCGTATATTTTGTTGGTGCAATGTTTTGGAAAGCTATACGAAGGGGTGAATAACTTGCACAGGGGAAACTGCCTGAATATCTCACTGGCTTGGAAGTCGCCCACTGTATTGAAAATGTTTTACAAAAGCATGTGATGTCATCAAATTTGTTGGTGTATTTTGTTGGTGCAATGTTTTGGAAAGCTATATGAATGGGTGAATAACTTGCTCAGGGGAAACTGCTTGAATCTCACTGGCTTGGAATAGTCGCCCACTGTATTGAAAATGTTTTAGAAAAGCATGTGATGTCATCAAATTTGTTGGTGTATTTTGTTGGTGCAATGTTTGGGAAAGCTATATCAATGCAATGAATAAGTTGCACAGGGGAAACTGCTTGAATATCTCACTGGCTTGATAAGTCGCCCACTGTATTGAAAATGTTTTACAAAAGCATGTGAATGTCATCAAATTTGTTGGTGTATTTTGTTGGTGCAATGTTTGGGAAAGCTATATCAATGCAATGAATAACTTGCACAGGGGAAACTGCTTGAATATCTCACTGGCTTGATAGGTCCCCCACTGTATTGAAAATGTTTTCCAAAAGCATGTGAATGTCATCAAATTTGTTCGTGAATTTGGTTGGTGCAATGTTTTGGAAAGCTATATGAATGGGTGAATAACTTGCTCAGGGGGAATTGCTTGAATCTCACTGGCTTGGAAAAGTCGCCCACTGTATTGAAAATGTTTTTAGAAAAGCTTGTGATGTCATCAAATTTGTTAGTGTATTTTGTTGGTGCAATGTTTGAGAAAGCTATATCAATGCAATGAATAAGTTGCACAGGGGAAACTGCTTGTAAAATCTAACTGGCTTGATAGGTCGCCCACTGTATTGAGAATGTTTTCCAAAAGAATGTGAATGTCATCAAATTTGTTCATATATTTTGTTGGTGCAATGTTTGGGAAAGCTATATGAATGGGTGAATAACTTGCTCAGGGGAAACTGCTTGAATCTCACTGGCTTGGAATAGTCGCCCACTGTATTGAAAATGTTTTACAAGAGCATGTGATGTCATCAAATTTGTTGGTGTATTTTGTTGGTGCAATGTTTGGGAAAGCTATATCAATGCAATGAATAAGTTGCACATGGGAAACTGCTTGGATATCTCACTGGCTTGATAGGTCGCCCACTGTATTGAAAATGTTTTCCAAAAGCATGTGAATGTCATCAAATTTGTTGGTGTATTTTGTTGGTGCAATGTTTGGGAAAGCTATATGAATGGGTGAATAACTTGCTCAGGGGAAACTGCTTGAATCTCACTGGCTTGGAATAGTCACCCACTGTATTGAAAATGTTTTACAAAATCATGTGATGTCATCAAATTTGTTGGTGTACTTTGTTGGTGCAATGTTTGGGAAAGCAATATTAATTCAGTGAATAACTTGCCCAGGGGAAACTGCTTGAATATCTCACTGACTTGATAAGTCACCCACTGTATTGAAAATGTTTTACAAAAGCATGTGATGTCATCAAATTTGTTGGTGTATTTTCTTGGTGCAATGTTTGGGAAAGCTATATCAATGCAATGAATAACTTGCACAGGGGAAACTGCTTGAATATCTCACTGGCTTGATAAGTCGCCCACTGTATTGAAAATGTTTTACAAAAGCATGTGATGTCATCAAATTTGTTGGTGTATTTTGTTGGTGCAATGTTTGGGAAAGCTATATTAATTCAGTGAATAACTTGCCCAGGGGAAACTGCTTGAATATCTCACTGACTTGATAAGTCACCCACTGTATTGAAAATGTTTTACAAAAGCATGTGATGTCATCAAATTTGTTGGTGTATTTTCTTGGTGCAATGTTTGGGAAAGCTATATCAATGCAATGAATAACTTGCACAGGGGAAACTGCTTGAATATCTCACTGGCTTGATAAGTCGCCCACTGTATTGAAAATGTTTTACAAAAGCATGTGATGTCATCAAATTTGTTGGTGTATTTTCTTGGTGCAATGTTTGGGAAAGCTATATTAATGCAGTGAATAACTTGCACAGGGGAAACTGCTTGAATATCTCACTGGCTTGATAAGTCACCCAATGTATTGAAAATGTTTTGCAAAAGCATGTGATGTCATCAAATTTGTTGGTGTATTTTCTTGGTGCAATGTTACAGGGGGAACTGCTTGAATATCTCACTGGCTTGATAAGTTGCCCACTGTATTGAAAATGTTTTCCAAAAGCATGTGAATGGCATCAAATTTAGTGTTGTTTTTTTTGGTGACAATATTACCAACTGAACTGAAAATCCGTTCTGAAGATATTGCTGGGATTCCCAGTCTTTCTTTGGCAAGCTGAGCAGGGTGAGGAATGCTGAGGATGTTCCCTGATGCTCCTGATGCTCCTTCCACCAGTGAAATCCTCTGGTTGACAGATTTGATCTTCCTGTTTGTACCTGCCGATTTCCTTCTTGGCCTAATAAGGGGGATGGTTGGTCTAGTGGTAGCGTTGCTGGGCTGCCAATTGCTGGGTCCAGGGTTCGAATCCAAATCTTGCTGGGTCACCTTGGCCTATGTTGGTGTCAATCATCCTCTGGCCTCATTGCCGTGTCACCCTCCTGTCCCAATTAGCCTACCAAGTACATAATACAGGATGTAAAGCCCCGATCATTCATCCATCCATCCGTACGCAAGCCACATTTTTCGCATCAATTCAGTTTATAATTGACTAAAGTAGTAACTTTTAGTGCTCCCCGTTGCCTGCGGCCTGAGTAAATCCTCATAAATATGATACCAAATGAAATCTTTAGGTCAATATATTTTGCCATTAAAATATCACTAAGGTGGGCCAAGAAGGTACTGAGATAGTGGGATATGAAATCCGGCTTTTTTTCACGATCCAAATTAGGGCACTTTATGCTAAAAGCCCCAGGTGGTGTTGACAGATTATTGACCTGGTATGTAAACGGTTTTGCTCAGTGGCTTTACGCAGTATCGGTTTTAATGTTTGTCATCTTTGTTTGACCTCATCTGCAAAATTTTCAGCAATCCAGTAATCCAATTTTGATAGTTCTTGTGGTTTTGCCAAATTGGAATCCTCCCCCCAAGTATTTTTAATCTTTGGTAGAGGCTCACAGATATGTGATGCAATTTGTCACAATCAAGTTATATGGATCCCGCGAGAAGCAAACTGACTGGCCACACTGATTGGCAGAGAATTTCATGTTTATTATGTGCTGACGTCGCACAAACCTGCGTACTACACCGAGCTTCTTCATCCGACATTTTATTTCGAGGTAACCCTACGAGAGGGGAGGGGATGGGAGACTCTGGTGTTTCACATATCTGTGAGTCTTCACTCACTGTGATGAATCCTGTCCCCCACTAGGGGGGAGGATTCCAACTCTGTTTTTCTTATCTCACAGATATGTGACATAATTTGTCACAATCAGGGGCACTCGGAAGAAGGATTTTATGAGACTGATGGTCAGCAGCTGCCTAGAGAGGCCACACCACCTGTGTTTTACCAATAGTTTGGGGGAGAGTTCCCCATCCATCCTGAGGTGAAGCAAAAAGTCAGCTCGGTCTTGCACGTCTGAAGACTCGGGACTGAGACCCGCCCCCGAAAAACCCTTCCTGCTAGATGGTTTGCTTGATAACATCCAGATGTGAAGCTGGAGAGACTGAGGAGGCCTGTGTAGTCCATGAGCTGGGTTGCCCAAAATTCAAAGTCGTAGCATCGGCAACCGAACCAAGGTTGGAGGGTACCAAATTAAAGCAATGTCTAGTTTTAGAATCTAAATGTTGCTAAGTCCGAAAGTGGTTTGCTAACTCACCAGTACAGTATATGTGAGGCAATGTATAAAAACGCCAAAATTAATCGAAATAGGCATTAAAAATTGAAAGTGGTTGTGTATGAATTCTACTTTTCCTATAATAACTTGTTATATGCCATATGAAAGCTGCGATTATTATCTGTCATATAGTATGCATTGCATCTTTTTATCTTGAATGGTTGAGGAGTAGGCCTAATGCCATTTCAAACAGCATCATTCTGTTAAGCGGAAAATGGGTGAACGGAACATGCTTCTTTTTAATTGAAATGCCATTGCTTTCCTAACTGTAACACATAGGTCATGTTTTTCAGATAAAATGAACAGCAGACATCTTACTCTTTCATTTAAATGTACAACCAAGCTTCTAGCTTAAATATTAGTGAAGATATGGAAGCTAGAAAATGCATGTTTCAGCTCCCGAAATTCAAAAAATTAGCATATTTGAGGTAGTCTATCAGGTGGTTTGTGAAAAATTTGCCATTACACCCCCTTTCTTCCAGATATATCCACTAAAACATCTTGATAAGGGTTTTTGGGGATGCTGAATCTTTTTTCTATGCCTTCAAATCATTTAAAGGTCAGGATTATATGAAATTATGCTCAATTTGCCTTCTAGAACTTACTAAATATGCCGCTTCTTCATTAAAATGTTATGGAAATTGGTCTGCATATTTCTGTCAAGGACATCTTACTTCAAGTGAATCCCTAGGTTGTCTAAGTAGTTCATTTGGTATTCACAACATCATTAAGGATCCACAAAAGTTTTGACTATAGAGACTGCATGCAGTTGAAGATGTCAAAAGTCTTGGCCCAGTTGCAGTTTTTGGTGGAAAGAATCAGGCAGAGGTAAAGTTGTACACAATTTATGTCACTGAATGGTGCATACATTGGGTTCATTAATACTTTTTGTTGTCTCTACAGACATGCTAAGGGTCTATTTTTGGCCTCTGAGATGTCTGTTGGGCTCATTTTATTAGATATCTGAATCGTCTACGTGTGCAGGTGTTCTGTTAGGGTCCACTGAGACATCTGCCGTAAAGGCTAATTTTTTGGGGAAATCCGGATTGTCTGCAGGCAACAGATATATCAGTGCTACAGACTTCCATCTTGATCCTAAATAACAATTTTATGGGTTCCAGAGATGTCTGCATATTATAATTTTCAGTGATTTGTCTTGAGTTTGGTGGGTTTTCATTATTTAGAGATAAAGTTTCTATTATGGCTTACGGTCATCCTCATATTTATGTGGAATCTCAACTTCTTCTCTATGCTGTGGAACTGTGATTTCAGAGATGACTCATGCAAAACCCATGCAAGTTTGACATCATAGCCAGAACAAATATACATCACATAATCCATGTGTTGACAAACAAATTGTCAAAGCTTTTTGTTTATAGCAAAATCTATCAAAGTTTAAAGTTGTAAAAAATTAGCAAGTTATAGTAGACTAATCGAGTACAACAGTTGTCTGCTGTGAATGCTCAGAAAGCTAACATTAGGATAATACTGGTTATTGCCTGTGACAGATCAAACATTGATATATTGAAGGAAGCATTACATTTGTGATCCCAATGAACTGTGATGGTTGGTTTACTGTCAGGCCATTGTCTATCAGGCTGCGTTGATGTGGTTGCAGGGGCTACTCCTGATAAAGTGCTGACTCTGACATTGTGTTGAAACTATGATGCTCAGTTCAGGTGGATCCCATTGGCTAGAAGCTGGGGAATCTGGCCCAGTTCAAAATGACATCACAGCTTGCAGTAAATTTACATATTGCAGTGCTAGAATAGAGTCATCTCTGACATCATAGTTCAACAGCATAGAAAAGAACTTGAGATTCCATGTAAATATGACCACCAACAGATGTCTCAAGCGGTCACAAAAATAAAGACTGGAGACACTCTAATCTGTGTACCCATGTTTTGGGTCCTGTTTATAAAGCTCAAGGAGAATATCCATGAAGTGGTTCTGTGCCATTCACTTATGTGACAGTGTGATGCCATTTTGGATTATTATATCAATAAAGTTCCACTTGACATCACAACCTTATATCCAACTGTAGAATTGGTCCCATTATAATTCCAACCAGGTTAAATTCCAGTACAGTACTGTCAAAAACCTCAACTACCCGGTAATGTATCCAAAACCGTTTTGGTCAAGGTTCTTATGTCCAGTATCTAGTAATTTCTATGTTCATCTCAAACCCATCAAAGAAAAATACCGTGCAAGCACGTAAACCCTCGGCTATATGCAGACAAATGACTTTGTTACGAAAATGGTTGCTTTACAAAGAAAGTCCACAAGACGGAATGGTTCAAGTGACCAATTATGTGTGAAGAAAAATAAGATATGTCATGTCATTAAGTAGAATGGACTTGAATTGCCATGAATTGTATTTATGTACCTTTGTAATCAGCTGAGAAAGTCTTGGAGGCATAGTTCAGTTTGTTCATAAAGAAAGTAGAATAAGCGCTCGGAGATTGCATACCTGTGCCTGAGGTACTGATGATATCCATTATCAATAATGAAGTAATATCTAGGTATAAATAAAGGTATGTGTGCAGTGTGCAGGGTAGATATGCCACAGACTAAGTTGTGCTAGGACAAAGGAATCTGATCCAGCCGTGGTAAACATGCCAATTACCCTCCAGCAGCCTACATACCACTTCCCTCATATTGCCCCCCCCCCTCCCTGTCCACTCTCCAGATAAGAAAGTACAGAAAAGTAAAAAAGAATAGGATTTGATGATAAATTCCAGAGGTAGGTCTACATCAAGAAGCACCAATTCTCACAATTTATGCCTGGTGACACATGATGACAGCTTGGGTCACACTTAAAACACCCCTTTTAGTAGAAAACATATGGCCTACTTATAGCTCAGATCAAAACATGTCGGAGAGCAGGAGGTTAGCATTATTTTTCCAGGTGACGAAAAGCATTGTTTCGTGTGGATTTAAGAAATGCACATGACTGAACTTCTGTCATTCCCGAATTTAGGCAGAAATAAAGCAACATGTATAGTTTGACAGCAGCAGGTGTGACATGCGATTGTATCCAGCCGTGTGGGCAAATGCAAGTTTTGGCCATGTAGGTCATGCACTTCGACAATACCCGGAGGCAGTACTGCCTCGGGTAAAAAGCAGGATAACTCTCATTCAAGATTTGAAATCTAACAAAAAAGTAATGCATCGTTGGCAATAGTTCATGATGCTATGACATATTAACCTTGGACAATATTCCTATATCCTCTGCTAATTGGAGCTGCTCTATGGTGGCCCTGAGCTGTAAGCTGTAGAAGGCTCACCAAAAATTTCCCCACACCAGGGGATAAAGAAGATATACAAATCTCCAAACAAACTCAGCAAATATATATAATGAATATTGATTAAAAATAAGTAATTGAAATTAATTTTAAGATCCTGTTTAATAGCCTGTGTCATATTAATTGGTGAGGTTCAAGGTTGTCTTTGGTAAGTATATCCCTGTGCCACCCTGACAAATTTGCCAATAATAATTCAGCATGTGAGTGAGGTAATCCAGGCAAGTCAGGACATGGTATCTTCGGACTTAAAGAGAGTGTCCATATGACAATAAAAACCTAACCTAGCCTATACTTTGAGTTATATGCACTCGCTGGTTAATGGAGAAGTATAAAGAAAAGTGATGCAAAATAATGAGTACACCCAATACAATACAAGCATTTCATTGCATTGGAGTGATCTGAGTAATTAAGCATTACATATATTAATGGCATGAAAATTAAATTAGTTTGTTAGTATTAATTTAGTGTCTTGTCAAATCTTAATTTGCCATTTCTAAAGAGCAACAAATTTGTGAAGCCACAGTAAAAGTTGTGGTTCAGCACAACCCAGATTTTTTCCTAAATACTCATCCTTCCGTGCCCTTTGGTTCTTAACCTCACCCCCTTCCCTTTCTTGATTTCCCAGCTGATTTCAAAAAAGACTCCCAGCAAATCCTAACACCAGCTTATAGACAAAAAAAGAAAAAACACTGGTTTGGTAATTCTATTGCTATTTGGTGCAGATAATTCACATTAAAATTCTTTGGTACTAGATATTGATGAGATTGATGAAGCGTGCATAAGTAGTTTAGAGACTTTCTAACCCATATTATGCCACATATGGTGCCATAAATCTAGAGACATAAGTCTACAGTTGCCTCAAAGGTTATGATGTCAGGGAGAATTTTTAATGCATTCAGTCTCCCTTGAAGTGAGATATGCTTGACAGAAACATGCAGACTAATTTCTATAACATTTAAATGAAGAAGCGGCACATTTATTAAGTTCTAGAAGGTAAATTGAGCATAATTTCACACAATCCTGACCTTTAAATGATTTGAAGGCATAGAAAAAGGATTCAGCATCCCCAAAAACCCTTATCAAGATGTTTTAGTGGATACATCTGGAAGAAAGGGGATGTAATGGAAAATTTTTCACAAACCACCTGATAGTCTACCTCAAATATGCTAAATTTGTGAATTTCGGGAGCTGAAACATGCATTTTCTAGCTTCCATATCTTCACTAATTTTTAAGCTAGGAGCTTGGTCTTACATTTAAATGAAAGAGTAAGATGTCTGCTGTTCATTGTATCTGAAAAACATGACCTATGTGTTACAGTTAGGAAAGCAATGGCATTTCAATTAAAAAGAAGCATGTTCCGTTCACCCATTTTCCGCTTAACAGAATGATGCGGTTTGAAATGGCATTAGTCCTCAACCATTCAA
This sequence comes from Platynereis dumerilii, assembly GCA_026936325.1. Taxonomy (NCBI): domain Eukaryota; kingdom Metazoa; phylum Annelida; class Polychaeta; order Phyllodocida; family Nereididae; genus Platynereis; species Platynereis dumerilii. Next base: position 26,446,750 of record JAPTHN010000011.1, read on the forward strand.
GATACAATGATGCAATGCATACCATATGACAGATAACAATCTCAGCGCTCATATGGCATATAACAAGTTATTATAGGCAAAGTAGAATTCATACAACACCACTTTCAATTTTTAATGCCTATTTCGATTATTTTTGACGGTTTTATACATTGCCTCACATATACTGTACTGGTGAGTTAGCAAACCACTTTTGGACTTAGCAACATTTAGATTCTAAAATTAGACATTCTTAGCTTTAATTTGGTACCCTTCAACCTTGGTTCGGTAGCCGATGCTGCCAACTTCTAAAATAAGGCCCTTTTTGGATTTCAGCTCATGGACTAGTGTGGTGCAGGTGACGCCCTAGCTGCGACAACGGCTGCCGATTCTCCGGCAATCGGATGGGGAAGTCGGATAACGGGGCGAGAAGGCTGGTGTTCCAGCTCTGACTTGGCCACAGTGGACGATCCGCAGAATGTCGCAGTTGGTAGCGCGACGCACCTGGAGGGGCAACTGTGGAGCCAGAGCAGCTTGGGGGAAATTCGTAGGCCACTAAAGGAAGAAAGGACATGGCGTCTGTCTCCCAGGCCTGAGGGTCCGGGAAGGAGGAGACTAAGACGGGAAACCGGGAGTCTTGTCGTGAACAAATTGACCCCTGGTCCAGGCACAGCCGTCTGCAGGTGATGGAAGGTATGACTGCAGAGGGTCCATTCCGTTTGTAATACTTGTAATACTTGATCTGGACGGGAAACCTGGTCGGCCAGAACATTCTGGTTACCCGTAGAAAAGTTGGGAGCGGGTGAAACAGTTTTTTTAGTTGCTATTTCGTTTATTGCGTGAAGCTTGTACAAAGGTTGGTATCGTTTATCAACTGAGAACAGTCCCTGTGTCCCTAGCTGTCAAAATTTAAACTTCTTGGCAGTCGGCTCTGGTGTAGGTGCAGAGTCTGTCTACCCGCATTGCTGCCTGTCTGACTTGGTCCGCTCGACCAGAGATGATGACTGCATCCGTTTTGTTGACATACTCGTCAGTGCTGCACTTACTCCTCTCCATCCATTTGCCGATAGACATGGTAACTTTGTGAGTCTCTATAAGGTCTCTGATCGTATGGCGTTTCCTGCCGATAATGTTGCCAATTTTTTCGTTAGGTAGAGACACCATTTCAGTAATTGTGTCAAGGGAGGTTGAGGGCAAGGGGAGCGATACAGTGGAGATCTAGCCATCGGTGTTGGGTTTTTCCATCGGGGAGAGGATTTCCTTCCTTGGGTTGTTGCATTCAGGATCGATGACATGTGCTTCTGACCGTGTGAGTTCGTCTTTTAGTCTGCAGTTACTAACTTGGATCGCGTGACGCAGGTTAAGCGGCAGTAGGCATACTGCAGTAACACTCGTGGAGCTTCTAAATTCATCAATTATCGCCTTGAGTGGGTCAGACTAACACTCGTTGAGATGTTGGAGAGTACTATTTGATCATTGCTGGAATGACTTCGGATATCGAGGGCCTTTTTTGGAGGTAAACTCCACTGTTGTTGTCTTGAATGGTTTCAGGATCTCCTCAACGTTTTCCGCTACCAGGTGTTCACTGGTGCCCAGGCCAGACATAGTTGATCTTCAGCTTCTTGGATCTTCCCCAGGCACTTCTTCTGGAATGAAAAAAAACCCTGTAATTTCAGTTTTTTATTGGGGCACTCCATTGAAGGAAAGGCCTCCCTCCACTGAAGGACTAGGGAAAAGACCGGCCGCAAGGGTGCCGGCCGCAGGGGGTGCATAATTATGTAGACACCCCCTGTAAGTGAAGGAGAACCGCGACTGACTGCAGAAGCTTAGTAAAGGTGCGAGGAGTCCTGCACAGCCCAAAGCACATCGCCGTGAACTGCCAATTCCTGAAAAAAACGTGCGTTTGCCTCTAAATAGCCCACAACGGTGCTGATGGGGCGTAAAACACAAACTCACTCACTCACTGCCAAATTTTTGTATTCACATGTACTTGCGGTGGCCATGATGGATGGGAACGTGCAAATAAGCGACCAATGAAATAAGATAGCCTTCCATTATTTTTTACTGTGAAACTGCAAACACCAGCAATGATGGCGGCATAATCAAACTGCAAGTCTTTTACGTTTTCTTCTAAAAAAAACCTCTTGATGTCACAAACTTACACTGGAAATGGTCTCAAAACAGATTTTGGCACATCCTTCCAGGTACTGGGCCAGGTAGGTGTCTAATCCGACTCCTCTTGAGTCAGTGACAATGAGTTCGTTCATTGACATGTGTTAGCTTCCTTGAGGTTTGTCTAATTTAACAGGACTGATTTTCTTGAGGAGCTTGTGCTGGATGTGACTGCATAAGTTTCATTATACCATTCGACACCTCTGTCAGCCAATCATGAGCCAGTATTTCACTGCAATAAAACCCTTATTCTTTGTTGTCCAGTTATCCTCCCATGGGAGAATAATAAGCGAAGCTGTGAAAAAACAACAGCAACAAATGACAAGTTTCAGTTTTGTCTTATGGTATAAGCCAGTTATTCACCGTGGGATCGACAATATGTGTTTATCACAGCTCGGGCTAACGCCCTCGCTGGATAAATCACATAATGCCTCTCCCTAGGTGAATAACCTATACTTATCAAAATGCCTGGAGCTCCTTCCCGACCGATGGGCTCTGCCATATTGGATTGGCAACCCAAGATTTATGGTACAGTTTTCGAGTGCTCGGACAGTCTTCTTTTGAGCACGAATAGACACACAATCCTTTGTGCTTACGTTTTCTGAATACTCGTATGGCCTGTATTCGACATGTAGATGTTGAAATACTAATTAGTAGGGCTCTCACGATTAACCGATTAATCGCCGCCGATTAGATTTTAGTTAAAAATCGATTCCAGTTTGCAAAATCGATTAATCTTTTATTTGTATATTTGTACCTGTAAGACACTGTATGGCATTCAAATTCCAAGTGTCAAGAGTGAATTGCAACTGGATTGGTCAAGTGGATTGGTATTTCCTGATTGAAGCAGATTGGAGTGAATGAAGTGAGAAGTCCTAATTGCAATTAATATTTTCAATGGAATATCAAAGTCTCTTAGCTCTGCTTCAAGACAATGATATAAAAAGACAAAGATCTTCACTTGCTCTCTAGAATGGCGGGAAAACGGCAATTAATCGATTACGATTCAATTTTAGGCTATAGATTAATCGATTTTGAAATTCTGTAATCGTGATAGCCGTACTAATTAGTGTATAACGGAATTGATTTTTTTGTGGAGCTGTTCAGAAGTCTGTCTTCATAGTCAAATGAATGAGATGATGTATAACGGGAAGTGCTACTAGGGTAATAATTTCCTTTGCGCTTTCTATACTGCTGATCTCCTTCATTTCCATTTTCATGCGTTTTTCCTTCGTTTCTCGTTTCCTAGTTTGTACAGTTTTTCTGTCAAGGCCACAAAGACTACGTATTGTATATGACTGCTTTATGGAATCCAAAAATCTTCCATTAATTCTGCTGATGTTTCTGTCGATATTTATCATAAAATGAAAGTAGATGGTAAGATGACAGTGAAAGTGGTCGACAGGATTGTGAAAGGAAACTGAAGATAGAAAATTGGATTTCTCCTTTTTCAGAAATGTTCCAGGTGAAAAGTGTCCTAATTAGCCTACCAAGTGCATAAATACAGGATGTAATCATCCATCCAGGTGTAAAGTTACCATCAAAATAGTTGCAAAAAATCTACAAAATGTAATATTTCCTTTTTTTGTGAGCGCTACAAGTGACAGGTGAACACTGAATAGTTATCATAAAAATAGTTGCAACGCATGCGCAAATCTCTCCTTTTTACATCAGCATTACACATAACAGTTGAAAAGTACCATCAAAATAATTGCAACATTTGCACAAAATGTAATCTTTCCTTTTTCAATAGCGTTACTGCCGTTACAAATGACAGGTGAAAAGTTGCCATCAAAATAGTTGCAACATTTGCGCAAAAAGTAATCTTTCCTTTTTCATAAGCGTTGCACATGATAGGTGAAAAGCTACCATCAAAATAGTTGCAACACAAGTGCAAAATGCAATAATTCCTTTTTCGTAAGAGTTCAGCATGACAGGTGAAAAGTTACCATCAAAATAGTTGTAACACATGGGCAAAATGGAAGCTTTCCTTTTTTCATAAGACTTCAGCACAGGCAGTCGCCTGGACTGACTGTAAGTCTGTTTAAAATTACACAAGGTGACTGACTCTGCAGAAAACCCGCTCATCCTAGCTGGCAGTGATGCCATAAGGCATAGCCAGTCAGCATTGGTATTACAAAATTTATAGTTCTGCAATATCCAAGAGAGGGCTCTGTTTATATCTGAGGCACCATATAGGAATCCTCATGCAAGATTCAAGTCCGAAAATTTGAGTAAAATAACCAAATGTGGTGGTACAAACTAAACTGAACCAAATAAAAAACGCAAAACTATTTCCAGGGCTTTATTTTTCTAGATTTGCTTCCCATGGACTGTTGAGTGTATGCAACTGTGTCATATCAAAGGACTCAGTTGCAGCCACATGTCTTGTTGAGAAAATTGTTTTTTGAGAAGTCAGGTGAAAGTTTTCCACACACAATGATATTCCAATGGAACAATGCAACTACGGAAACAAGTCCTCAAACAGCCCAGACAATAGCTGCGGATGAAAAAGGCTTAGGGTCTAACAGAAAGGCTTCACACAACCTGTGTATCAGCTGCAGGGTTAATCATCAGCACTTTTTGTGCCCTCCTTTTGCTATTCTCACAACCACACATCTGTCCCGTAAGAAAAGCACAAGGAGGGCACACATGGTACTGCTGTTTGTCCTACAGCTGCTATACAGGTTGTTAGAGGTCTTTTTGATAGACCCTAAGCCTTTTTCATTCTGTTGCATGTGTTTAGGCCATTCCTTGACCTGTTTCCATAGTTGAAGTGTATCACTGCAATATCATTGTGTGTGACAAACTCTGACCTGACTTCTCAAACAACAGAATTTTAACAAGTTAAGTGGCACCAACTGAAGCAAATTGTGTGGCCTTTTGCATAATTTTCTTCAAGCTTTCACACTAAATCATTAGATTTGCTCTATAGAGTGCCTAATACCCCGGTCCCATGACCATACCCCAATGTGATAAACCTTGCAGCAGATGCGGATGCAAAGGTCAGAATTGAATAATTTTGTGGAACAGAGTCCCTTGACACCTGATAATACATATGCACAAACTCAACAGCCCATCTGAATGATATCATATGATATACAGAAAAATACATCCCAAGAAATAGTTTTGCGTTTTTAATTTGGTTCAGTTTACTTTTCTTTGTTGAATCATTATATTTCTAAGGATTTATCACAAAATCCTACTCATATTCACAGTTTTTAGTGGAAGGTACCTCTCCTGCCAGCTTGGGTGAGCGAACTTGTAGTTGTTCAATAAACCACAAATCTGCAATGAATTCCCTTAATTACAGGCAAATTACCTATAATTTCATAAATTTAAGGTGTGGAATTCGGAGTCACCTTATACGTGAAGAGATTTGACCAAACTTACAGCTGTGACACAGTGTTAGATGCTTGAAATTGGACCCTGAAAATGGAACTGGTATTTACCTCAGCTTTGGAGTCATGCACCTTGATGATATTTATACTGAATATAGATTGACTAAAAAAACTCTAATGTACAAAAACTTGCACCAGAAATGGTCTCGAAACAGATTTTGGCACATCCTTCCAGGTACTGGGCCAGGTAGGTGTCTAATCCGACTCCTCTTGAGTCAGTGACAATGAGTTCGTTCATTGACATGTGTTAGCTTCCTTGAGGTTTGTCTAATTTAACAGGACTGATTTTCTTGAGGAGCTTGTGCTGGATGTGACTGTATAAGTTTCATTATCAAGATGCCTGGAGCTCCTTCCCGTCCGATGGGCTCAGCCATATTGAATTGGCAACCGAAGATTTGTGGTACAGTTTTCGGGTTCTCGGACAGTCTTATTTTGAGCATGTATAGACACACAATCCTTTTTGCTTACGTTTTCTGAATCCTCATATGGCCCATATTCGACTTGTAGATGTTGAAATACTAATTGGTGAGTAGTTGAATTGATTTTTTTGTGAAGCTGTTTCAGAAGTCTGTCTTCATTACCCGCACAACCGGAAAGGTTGATATCATCATTCAATGAGTGAGATGATGAATCACTGTAAGCACTACTTGAGTAAATATTTCCTTTGCACTTTCTTTCATGCTGGCCTCCTTTATTTCGTTTTTCATGTGTTTTTCTTCCTTTCACGTTTCCTAGATTGTGCAGTTTTTCTGTTAAGGCCACAAAGACTACCCTTTGTATATGACTGCTTATGGAATCCAGAAATTGCCAATCTTCCATTAATTCTGTGGATGTTCATGTCAATATTTATCGTAAAATGAATGTTGATGGCAAGACGAGAATGAAAGCGGTTGACAGGATTGTGGAAGGAAACTGAAGATAGAAATTTTGATCTTTCCTTTTTCATAAACATTCCATGCGAAAAGTTACCATCAAAATAGTTGCAACACATGCGCAAAAAGTAATGTTTCCTCTTTCATAGGCGTTACACATGACGGGTGAAAAGTTGCCATCAAAATATTTGCAACACATGCGCAAAAAGTAATCTTTCCTCATTCATAGGCGTTACACATGATGGGTGAAAAGTTGCCATCAAAATAGTTGCAACACATGCGCAAAAAGTAATCTTTCCCCTTTCATAGGCGTTACACATGACGGGTGAAAAGTTGCCGTCAAAATAGTTGCAACACATGCGCAAAAAGTAATCTTTCCTCTTTCATAGGCGTTACACATGACGGGTGAAAAGTTGCCATCAAAATTGTTGCAACATGCGCAAAAAGTAATGTTTCCTCTTTCATAGGCGTTACACATGATGGGTAAAAAGTTGCCATCACAATAGTTGCAACACATGCGCAAAAGTAATGTTTCCTCTTTCATAGGCGTTACACATGACGGGTGAAAAGTTGCCATCAAAATAGTTGCAACACATGCGCAAAAAGTAATGTTTCCTCATTCATAGGCGTTACACATGATGGGTGAAAAGTTGCCATCAAAATAGTTGCAACACATGCGCATAAAGTAATCTTTCTTCTTTCATAGGCGTTACACATCACCGGTGAAAAGTTGCCGTCAAAATAGTTGCAACACATGCGCAAAAAGTAATCTTTCCTCTTTCATAGGCGTTACACATGACGGGTGAAAAGTTGCCGTCAAAATAGTCGCAACACATGCGCAAAAAGTAATGTTTCCTCTTTCATAGGCGTTACACATGACGGGTGAAAAGTTGCCATCAAAATAGTTGCAACACATGCGCAAAAAGTAATCGTTCCTCTTTCATAGGCGTTACACATGATGGGTGAAAAGTTGCTGTCAAAATAGTTGAAACACATGCGCAAAAAATAATCTTTCCTTTTTCACATGCTTTCCACATGACAGGTGAAAAGTTACCATCAAAATAGTTACAACACATGCACAAAAAACAATCTTTCATTTTTCATAAACGTTCCACATGACAGGTGAATGGTCACCATCAAAATAGTTGCAACAAATGCGCAAAAAGTAATCTTTCCTCTTTCATAGGCGTAACACATGACGGGTGAAAAGTTGCCATCAAAATAGTTGCAACACATGCGCAAAAAGTAATCTTTCCTCTTTCATAGGCGTTACACATGACGGGTGAAAAGTTGCCAAAAAAATAGTTGAAACACATGCGCAAAAAATAATCTTTCCTTTTTCACATGCTTTCCACATGACAGGTGAAAAGTTACCATCAAAATAGTTGCATCATTTGCGCAAAAAGTAATCTTTCCTCTTTCATTAGTGTTACACATGACAGGTGAAAAGTTGCCATCAAAATAGTTGCAACATTTGCGCAAAAAATAATCTTTCCTCTTTCATAAGCGTTACACATGACAGGTGAAAAGTTGCCATCAAAATAGTTGCAACATTTGCGCAAAAAGTAATCTTTCCTCTTTCATAAGCGTTACACATGACAGGTGAAAAGTTGCCATCAAAATAGTTGCAACATTTGCGCAAAAAGTAATCTTTCCTTTTTCATAAGCGTTGCACATGATAGGTGCAAGTTACCGTCAAAATAGTTGCAGCATTTGAGCTAAAAGTAATCTTTCCTTTTTCAGAAGCGTTACAAATGACAGTTGAAACGTTACTGTCAAAATAGTTACACATGTGCAAAATGTAATCTTTCCTTTTTCATAAGCGTTCAGCATGATATGTGAAAGTTGTCATCAAAATAGTTGCAGAATTTGTGCAAAAGGTAACCTTTCCTTTTTCAGAAGCGTTACATATGACAGGTGAAAGTTACCATCAAGATAGTTGCAACGTTTGCTCAAAAAGTAATCGTTCTTCTTTCGTAAGCGTTACACATGACAGGTGAAAAGTTACCATCAAAATAGTTACAACACATGCACAAAAAACAATCTCTCCTTTTTTCATAAACGTTCCACATGACAGGTGAATGGTCACCATCAAAATAGTTGCAACAAATGCGCAAAAAGTAATCTTTCCTTTTTCATAAGCTTTCAACATGACTGGTCAAATGGTACCATCAAAATAGCTGCAACACATGTGCAAAGTTAATCTTTTCTTTTTCATAAATGTTACAATTGACAGGTTAAAATTTACTATCAAAATGGTTTCGACACGTGCGCAAAAAGTAATCTTACCTTTTTCATAAGCTTTCAACATGACTGGTCAAATGGTACCATCAAAATAGTTGCAACAAATGCGCAAAAAGTAATCTTTCCTTTTTCATAAGTGTTACAATTGACAGGTGAAAAGGTACCATCAAAATAGTTGCAACACATGGGCAAAATGGAAGCTTTCCTTTTTTCATAAACGTTCCACATGACAGGTTAAAAGGTGCAATCAAAATAGTTGAAACAAATACGCAAAAAGTAATCTTACAATTGACAGATTAAAATTTACAATCAAAATAGTTTCAACACATGCGCAAAAAGTAATCTCTCCTTTTTTCATAAACATTCCACATGACAGGTTAAAAGATACTATCGAAATAGTTGCAACACATGCGCAAAAAGTAATCTCTCCTTTTTTCATAAACGTTCCACAAGTCAGGGTAAAAGTTACAATCATCCTCATACTCAGAGTGAGGTCTGTGGTTGGAGAATGGGTACCTGGACTTATGCTGGATAGCAGTTCCAAGCGTCTTTCGCGTCATTACTTTGTCCTCTTCCTGTCCTAATTAGCACGTCAACTGCTTAAGGTGACTCAAGCGTGGTACACTGCACATACTTCTGAGCAGCCTGGTTGCCTAGGAACATAGCGTCACAACTGCTGCAGGCCCTGAAACAGTTGTGACGTTACCATTTTCTGTTCTCTTTTTTTTAACAGCATGGCAGCCAGTAATTTGCTATTTAAATGAGATCTAATACAGCTAGAAGCATAATTATTTTTTTATTGAATGCAGTAACACCTACTCTATGCTAGTTTAACGTTTCAGCTTCTCGTCTTTATCAAAAGAATTTTCTCAACTAATTTCAGTCAACTGTGTCTAAAATTGTCTTTATTTCTTTAAATTGACATTGGCATAGTCATGGTACTGCAGTTAAAAAACGACTAGGTGAATTTTTTTTATTTTTGGACATTTGTTTGACAATAACCTGTTTATGATATATGCAAATTAAAAAAAAAATCTGTATGATCGTTTTCCTAAAATTTGATTACTGCCAAAATTGATGCATGCAAAATCTGCAATTAATAAGTATTTTAACCTTTTCTTCAAATTTGTGGCAAATGTATTGGTTTACACCCATGGGAAGACATTTATGACATTTTTGTGTGACAAATGCATGTAATGTTTTATTCTGTGGTACATAACCAATAACTCAATCTATAACTTTTAGGCAGTCATCAGGCCAAATATGCTGTTACCATGGCAACCAAACTAGTCTGTGAAATTTTTTTATTTTTCATTTTTGGAATGTATGGGTCCCATAGAGGAGCTGTGCAAAATTTTAGAAAAATCTGTATGATCAAACTACCACGCTTGAGTCACCTTAAATACAGGACGTTGAGCCCCAATCATCTAACAATCATGCAAAAAGCAACCCAAAGGGACCATTGTATATCAACTGCAAAGATAGAGGTCGGCGCCGCGACCTATCCACCACAGGACCAATGGTGGAACCTAATTTTTCGATCCAGAATCAATTCAGAAATGGGTTGAAATGATGCAGGTGATGGTGGAAATACCTACCAAAAGTCATTTTGTGCCTTACCTGGGGCGTATAGGGTCACACAGCCTGTGGAACCCTCCATTCCACCACAGGACCAATGGTGGAACCTTCATTCATTAAACCCGGAGCCAATTCAGAAATGGGTTGAAATGATGCAGATGATGGTGGAAATACCTACCAAAAATCATATTGTGCCTAACCTGGGGCGTATAGGGTCACACAGCCTGTGGAACCCTCCATTCCACCACAGGACCAATGGTGGAACCTAATTTTTTGATCCAGAATCAATTCAGAAATGGGTTGAAATGATGCAGATGATGGTGGAAATACCTAACAAAAGTCATTTTGTGCCTTACCTGGGGCGTATAGGGTCACACAGCCTGTGGAACCCTCCATTCCACCACAGGACCAATGCTGGAACCTTCTTTTTTCAACCCAGAACTAATTCAGAAATGGGTTGAAATGATGCAGATGATGGTGGAAATACCTACCAAAAGTCATTTTGTGCCTTACCTGGGGCATACAGGGTCACACAGCCTGTGGAACCCTCCATTCCACCAGAGGACCAATGGTGGAACCTTATTTTTTCAACCCAAAACCAATTCAGAAATGGGTTGAAATGCTGCAGATGATGGTGGAAATACCTAACAAAAGTCATATTGTGCCTTACCTGGGGCGTATAGGGTCACACAGCCTGTGGAACCCTCCATTCCACCACAGGAGCAATGATGGAACCTTCTTTCTTTCAATGCAGAACTAATTCAGAAATGGGTTGAAATGGTGCAGATGATGGTGGAAATACCTACCAAAAATCATATTGTGCCTTACCTGGGGCGTATAGGGTCACACAGCCTGTCGAACCCTCCATTCCACCACAGGACCAATGGTGGAACCTTCTTTTTTTCAATCCAGAACTAATTCAGAAATGGGTTGAAATGATGCAGATGATGGTGGAAATACCTAACAAAAGTCATATTGTGCCTTACCTGGGGCGTATAGGGTCACACAGCCTGTGGAACCCTCCATTCCACCACAGGACCAATGGTGGAACCTTCTTTCTTTCAATCCAGAACTAATTCAGAAATGGGTTGAAATGATGCAGATGATGGTGGAAATACCTACCAAAAATCATATTGTGCCTTACCTGGGGCGTATAGGGTCACACAGCCTGTCGAACCCTCCATTCCACCACAGGACCAATGGTGGAACCTTCTTTTTTTCAACCCAGAACTAATTCAGAAATGGGTTGAAATGATGCAGATGATGGTGGAAATACCTACCAAAAGTCATTTTGTGCCTTACCTGGGGCATACAGGGTCACACAGCCTGTGGAACCCTCCATTCCACCACAGGACCAATGGTGGAACCTTATTTTTTCAACCCAAAACCAATTCAGAAATGGGTTGAAATGATGCAGATGATGGTGGAAATACCTAACAAAAGTCATATTGTGCCTTACCTGGGGCGTATAGGGTCACACAGCCTGTGGAACCCTCCATTCCACCACAGGACCAATGGTGGAACCTTCTTTTTTTCAACCCAAAATCAATTCAGAAATGGGTTGAAATGATGCAGATGATGGTGGAAATACCTAACAAAAGCCATTTTGTGCCTTACCTGGGGCGTATAGGGTCACACAGCCTATGGAACCCTCCATTCCACCACAGGACCAATGGTGGAGCCTTCTTTTTTTCAACCCAAAACCTATTCAGAAATGGGTTAAAATGATGCAGATGATGGTTGAATACCTACCAAAAGTCATTTTGTGCCTTACCTGGGGCGTATAGGGTCACATAGCCTGTGGAACCCTCCATTCCACCACAGGACCAATGGTGGAACCCAATTTTTTGATGCAGAATCAATTCAGAAATGGGTTGAAATGATGCAGATGATGGTGGAAATACCTAACAAAAGTCATTTTGTGCCTTACCTGGGGCGTATAGGGTCACACAGCCTGTGGAACCCTCCATTCCACCACAGGACCAATGGTGGAACCTTCTTTTTTCAACCCAGAACTAATTCAGAAATGGGTTGAAATGATGCAGATGATGGTGGAAATACCTACCAAAAGTCATTTTGTGCCTTACCTGGGGCATACAGGGTCACACAGCCTGTGGAACCCTCCATTCCACCAGAGGACCAATGGTGGAACCTTATTTTTTCAACCCAAAACCAATTCAGAAATGGGTTGAAATGCTGCAGATGATGGTGGAAATACCTAACAAAAGTCATATTGTGCCTTACCTGGGGCGTATAGGGTCAGACAGCCTGTGGAACCCTCCATTCCACCACAGGAGCAATGGTGGAACCTTCTTTCTTTCAATGCAGAACTAATTCAGAAATGGGTTGAAATGGTGCAGATGATGGTGGAAATACCTACCAAAAGTCATATTGTACCCTACCTGGGGCGTATAGGGTCACACAGCCTGTGGAACCCTCCATTCCACCACAGGACCAATGGTGGAACCTTCTTTTTTTCAATCCAGAACTAATTCAGAAATGGGTTGAAATGATGCAGATGATGGTGGAAATACCTAACAAAAGTCATATTGTGCCTTACCTGGGGCGTATAGGGTCACACAGCCTGTGGAACCCTCCATTCCACCACAGGACCAATGGTGGAACCTTCTTTCTTTCAATCCAGAACTAATTCAGAAATGGGTTGAAATGATGCAGATGATGGTGGAAATACCTACCAAAAATCATATTGTGCCTTACCTGGGGCGTATAGGGTCACACAGCCTGTCGAACCCTCCATTCCACCACAGGACCAATGGTGGAACCTTCTTTTTTTCAACCCAGAACTAATTCAGAAATGGGTTGAAATGATGCAGATGATGGTGGAAATACCTACCAAAAGTCATTTTGTGCCTTACCTGGGGCATACAGGGTCACACAGCCTGTGGAACCCTCCATTCCACCACAGGACCAATGGTGGAACCTTATTTTTTCAACCCAAAACCAATTCAGAAATGGGTTGAAATGATGCAGATGATGGTGGAAATACCTAACAAAAGTCATATTGTGCCTTACCTGGGGCGTATAGGGTCACACAGCCTGTGGAACCCTCCATTCCACCACAGGACCAATGGTGGAACCTTCTTTTTTTCAACCCAAAATCAATTCAGAAATGGGTTGAAATGATGCAGATGATGGTGGAAATACCTAACAAAAGCCATTTTGTGCCTTACCTGGGGCGTATAGGGTCACACAGCCTGTGGAACCCTCCATTCCACCACAGGACCAATGGTGGAACCTTCTTTTTTTCAACCCAAAACCTATTCAGAAATGGGTTAAAATGATGCAGATGATGGTTGAATACCTACCAAAAGTCATTTTGTGCCTTACCTGGGGCGTATAGCGTCACATAGCCTGTGGAACCCTCCATTCCATCACACAGGACCAATGGTGGAACCTTCTTTTTTTCAACCCAGATCTAATTCAGAAATGGGTTGAAATGATGCAGATGATGGTGGAAATACCTACCAAAAATCAAATTATGCCTTACTTGGGGCGTATAGGGTCAGACAGCCTGTGGAACCCTCCATTCCACCACAGGACCAATGGTGGAACCTTCTTTTTTTTCAAACCAAAATCAATTCAGAAATGGGTTGAAATGATGCAGATGATGGTGGAAAAACCTAACAAAAGTCATTTTGTGCTTTACCTGGGGCGTATAGGGTCAGACAGCCTGTGGAACCCTCCATTCCACCACAGGACCAATGGTGGAACCTTCTTTCTTTCAATCCAAAACCAATTCAGAAATGGGTTGAAATGATGCAGATGATGGTGAAAATACCTACCAAAAATCATATTGTGCCTTACCTGGGGCGTATAGGGTCACACAGCCTGTGGAACCCTCCATTCCACCACAGGACCAATGGTGGAACCTTCTTTTTTTCAAACCAGAACTAATTCAGAAATGGGTTGAAATGATGCAGATGATGGTGGAAATACCTACCAAAAGTCATTTTGTGCTTTACCTGGGGCGTATAGGGTCACACAGCCTGTGGAACCCTCCATTCCACCACAGGACCAATGGTGGAACCCAATTTTTTTAAATGATGCAGGTGATGGTTGAATACCTACCAAAAGTCATTTTGTGCCTTATCTGGGGCACATAGGGTCACACAGCCTGTGGAACCCTCTATTCCACAACAGGACCAATGGTGGAACCTTCTTTTTTCAACCCAAAACCAATCCAGAAATGGGTTGAAATGATGCAGATGATGGTGGAAATACCTAACAAAAGTCATATTGTGCCTTACCTGGGGCGTATAGGGTCACACAGCCTGTGGAACCCTCCATTCCACCACAGGACCAATGGTGGAACTTTTTTTTTTTTAACCCAAAACCAATTCAGAAATGAGTTGAAATGATGCAGATGATGGTGGAAATACCTAACAAAAGTCATATTGTGCCTTACCTGGGGCGTATAGGGTCAGACAGCCTGTGGAACCCTCCATTCCACCACAGGACCAATGGTGGAACCTTCTTTTTTTCAACCCAAAACCAATTCAGAAATGGGTTGAAATGATGCAGATGATGGTGGAAATACCTAACAAAAGTCATATTGTGCCTTACCTGGGGCGTATAGGGTCACACAGCCTGTGGAACCCTCCATTCCACCACAGGACCAATGGTGGAACCTAATTTTTCGATCCAGAATCAATTCAGAAATGGGTTGAAATGATGCAGATGATGGTGGAAATACCTAACAAAAGTCATTTTGTGCCTTACCTGGGGCGTATAGGGTCACACAGCCTGTGGAACCCTCCATTCCACCACAGGACCAATGATGGAACCTTCTTTTTTCAACCCAGAACTAATTCAGAAATGGGTTGAAATGATGCAGGTGATGGTGGAAATACCTACCAAAACTCATTTTGTGCCTTACCTGGGGCATACAGGGTCACACAGCCTGTGGAACCCTCCATTCCACCACAGGACCAATGGTGGAACCTTATTTTTTCAACCCAAAACCATTTCAGAAATGGGTTGAAATGATGCAGATGATGGTGGAGATACCTATCAAAAGTCATATTGTGCCTTACCTGGGGCGTATAGGGTCACACAGCCTGTGGAACCCTCCATTCCACCACAGGACCAATGGTGGAACCTTCTTTTTTTCAACCCAAAACCAATCCAGAAATGGGTTGAAATGATGCAGATGATGGTGGAAATACCTAACAAAAGTCATATTGTGCCTTACCTGGGGCGTATAGGGTCAGACAGCCTGTGGAACCCTCCATTCCACCACAGGACCAATGGTGGAACCTTCTTTTTTTCAACCCAAAACCAATTCAGAAATGGGTTGAAATGATGCAGATGATGGTGGAAATACCTAACAAAAGTCATATTGTGCCTTACCTGGGGCGTATAGGGTCACACAGCCTGTGGAACCCTCCATTCCACCACAGGACCAATGGTGGAACCTAATTTTTCGATCCAGAATCAATTCAGAAATGGGTTGAAATGATGCAGATGATGGTGGAAATACCTAACAAAAGTCATTTTGTGCCTTACCTGGGGCGTATAGGGTCACACAGCCTGTGGAACCCTCCATTCCACCACAGGACCAATGCTGGAACCTTCTTTTTTCAACCCAGAACTAATTCAGAAATGGGTTGAAATGATGCAGATGATGGTGGAAATACCTACCAAAACTCATTTTGTGCCTTACCTGGGGCATACAGGGTCACACAGCCTGTGGAACCCTCCATTCCACCACAGGACCAATGGTGGAACCTTATTTTTTCAACCCAAAACCATTTCAGAAATGGGTTGAAATGATGCAGAAGATGGTGGAGATACCTATCAAAAGTCATATTGTGCCTTACCTGGGGCGTATAGGGTCACACAGCCTGTGGAACCCTCCATTCCACCACAGGAACAATGGTGGAACCTTCTTTCTTTCAACCCAGAACTAATTCAGAAATGGGTTAAAATGATGCAGATGATGGTGGAAATACCTACCAAAAATCATATTGTGCCTTACCTGGGGCGTATAGGGTCACACAGCCTGTGGAACCCTCCATTCCACCACAGGACCAATGGTGGAACCTTCTTTTTTTCAATCCAGAACTAATTCAGAAATGGGTTGAAATGATGCAGATGATGGTGGAAATACCTACCAAAAGTCATTTTGTGCCTTACCTGGGGCATACAGGGTCACACAGCCTGTGGAACCCTCCATTCCACCACAGGACCAATGGTGGAACCTTATTTTTTCAACCCAAAACCAATTCAGAAATGGGTTGAAATGATGCAGATGATGGTGGAAATACCTAACAAAAGTCATATTGTGCCTTACCTGGGGCGTATAGGGTCACACAGCCTGTGGAACCCTCCATTCCACCACAGGACCAATGGTGAAACCTTCTTTTTTCAACCCAGAGCCAATTCAGAAATGGGTTGAAATGATGCAGATGATGGTGGAAATACCTACCAAAAGTCATTTTGTGGCTTACCAGGGGCATACAGGGTCACACAGCCTGTGGAACCCTCCATTCCACCACAGGACCAATGGTGGAACCTTCTTTTTTCAACCCAAAACCAATTCAGAAATGGGTTGAAATGATGCAGATGATGGTGGAAATACCTAACAAAAGTCATTTTGTGCCTTACCTGGGGTGTATAGGGTCACACAGCCTGTGGAACCCTCCATTCCACCAGAGGACCAATGGTGGAACCTTTTATCCACCACAGGACCAATTGAATAGTTAGAGTGAGCTTTGATAAAATGCCTGTAATATATCTTTTTAATGTCATTATGAGTAATTAGTTCAGTATGGGGATAAATGATTGATGGAACCTTGCAATCCACCTCAGGACCTGTGGTGGTTCCTGACTTCCTGTGCACTCCAGTGAGTTATGTAAAAATTTAGGCAAAATTACCATATATCTGAATTACTCAATTTTCTCTGAATTTTAAAGGCACAAAAAATATTTTCCTTAAAAATATTCATGAAAAAAAACAATTTTTTGTCTCGGGCTAGAAATATTTTGGCTTTCATGCAATTTCAGTCAATTATTGGCCTATTAATAGCCTATAAATAGTGATATTTGGCACCCACCCCTGGAGCCAAGCTATTGCAACAGCTATAACAAAACTATTTTTTTAACATTGTTTTCTGAGGCCTCCAAAAACAATTATCTAGAGGGGCAATTTGGCTAAAAACAGGCAAAACGTGGTTTTCCCACCAAAAACGAGGCTGAAATTTTGGCGGGAAAACGATTTTTGGCTATTTCTAGCCCAATGAGGGGCTATCTCAAAATTGTCCCTCGACAAAATGGGTTTTTTAGGCCTTAGAAAACAATATTAAAAATTGATTTTGTTATAGCTGTTGCTGTAGGGTGGCGCCAGGATGGGTGCCAAATATGGCTATTTATAGGCTATTTATAGGCCTATAACGCCCTGAAATGGCATGAAGGCAGAAATATTTCCCGCATGAGACAAAAAATATTAATTTTCATGAATATTTTTAAGAAATAATCATTCTGTGACTTATAACATCACAGGGAATTAAATAATTTGGAATTTTGGCAATTTTTGCCTTAATTTTTACATTAAGTCACTGGAGCAGGACAACCCCAAATATTTCATTATTTCCAATGAACATCTCCCCATAAATGCCCAAAATGACCAGGAACATCATCTTCCACCACAGGACCAATGGTGGCACCTGACCTCCTGTGCAGGGCAACCCCCAGTATTTCATTATTTCCAATAAACATCTCCCCATAAATGCCCAAAATGACCAGGAACATCATCTTCCACCACAGGACTAATGGTGGCACCTGACCTCCTGTACAGGGCAACCCCCAGTATTTCATTATTTCCAATAAACACCTCACCATAAATGCCCAAACAGACCAGGAACCTCATCTTCCACAGTAGGACTACCCTCAACATTTCATTATTTCCAATAAACGCCTGATAATAAATACCCCAAACGACCATGAAACTCTTTCACTACAGAACCAATGGTGGAACCTAACTTGCAAATTCAAATAAATTAAATAATTTTATTTATACTTGATTAAAAATATAATTATGCAGCACAAGACTACCCTCAATTTTTTTCATTTGCTGCAATAAACATCTAATATTAAATTCCCAAGAGTAGGGGAGACCAGGTAAGTTGTGCCATCTTTTGCGGGAAGGTCATGGTAGGCATTTTAAAAAAGTAGGTGCCGGGGTAAGTTGTGCCGCATGACGGGGTAAGTTTTTAAGCTTCATCTCTTTGTTCATAAAACATTTCACAGCTAGGCCTCACCTTTCTTTCATACTGCCAGAGATCATAAAAGGTCATCTATTTGAATATTCATTACCCTGTCCAATGTGACTTGCTCAGTTTCTGCCGACAGGAGTCGCTTTTGCTTGTGCCAAAAATTTGGCCAAAATCAGTAACTAAAATAATTTTTTCCATGGGTTTCTTCTGGGACAAATTCAAAGGGATCACTGTCACATTTTTGTAAATGGTACATTTGAACCTCTCAACTAATAAAAAAAATGCACTATTGTGTGCCTTTAAAATATTTAGGGGAAGAGGTTCCAGCATTGGTGCTGTGGTGGACGAGGAGGTTACTTGAATGTATAGCCTCCATCATTCCATATTTAGTACCAAGTGGTAAATTGAGGGGAGAAGGTCCCAGCATTGGTCCTTTGGTGGAGGAAAAGTTCAATGATTTGTGTAATCTCCATAATTTTATGTTTAGCTCTGTTAATAAATTTTAACAATGTCCTCTTGAGGGCAAGATATTCCAGCATTGGTCCGCTGTATGATGAAGTTACATACCTTGTGTAACCTTCATAATATTACATATATCTATTCCAAGCTATTTTAAAAGAATCAAACAAATGGATAGAAACGGGAAAAAAATACACCCTGCTGGCCTATTTAAGTGGTATTACTTCATAGTCATGTAACAATCCTTGATTTTGATCCCACTACTTAATTGGTAAGTTGATCTAGACTAGAATTAGAATTACAATTAGAATTTATTGGTAAACAAAATGCAATTACACTTCAACGAATCAACATAATAAATAGCAGAATTATAATACCAATAAAAAAAAGGAACTGACACACTGAATGTGTGTATGTTCCCTAGCAATTTCACAATATAATTGCTTAATCTTTATGGAAGAGAGAATGAATATATATTATAGGAAATAAAAATTAATAAAAATACTGATAAATTAAGAACATTAATAGGCACTATCATATATACGAAAGTTGTAATGACAATAATCTTAATAATAGTTTTGTATTACAGAATAGCAAAAGATATTGTAGGTAGAGACCACAAATTCCTTAAAATATTAGTTACTTTCTTTTTAAATATAAATTTACTACAATTTAAATCAATGACATTCACAACAGAATTCCAAATTTCCGCACCTTTAAATCCGACATGGATTTTAACAATTTCTGATCTACAAAATGGTAATCGAAGGTTATTCATATTTCTTGTTCCGTAATGATAAAAATCAGCTGGATAATTGAACATATCTGAAAACATTCTCGGCATTTCACCTCTTACAAACTTATACATAAACATCATAATTGAAACTTTATACAATTTAGGTGGTTGTACAATTTTTAAGTTAATTAAATATACTGTTCGAAGGTGTTCTTCGACTAACACCTTTAATTCTATGAACCGCCTGTTTTTGCAAAACTTATAGCGAATTAATATAATTAGTATAAGTATTTCCCCATATTTCAAGTGCCATCACCGTACAATGGCCTTGTTATTGTAAACCTGGCCAGGCAGGTGCTGTCACCTTAGCGTTCAAAATACCATTTTGACCCAATATCCAAATACCTAACTCAAATTCATCATTCAACTAACAGAATTTGAATCTTAGATGTTGTGCGGTGACGGGGCCTGGTCTATAGAGCATTAAGTATCAGGCATTTCCTAATAATCAAATATTGTTCCTTCCAAATTTTAAGTTTGTCCTTTGCAGGAGGTCAGGTTCCATCAATGGTCCAGTTGTGGAAGTTGAGGTTCCCTGTCATCTGGGGCATTGACTATGAGATGTTTATTGGAAATTATAATTATAAAATATTAAGTGTAGTCAGGGGCAGGGGGTTAGGTTCCACCATTGGTCCTGTGGTTGATTGAAAGGTTCCTTTGTCAATGTAAGCCCATACTGGTCGAAGTACTTATTCTGATGTATTATAAGTGATATTACCCATGAATTTTATCAATAGTCGAAACAAACAATAAAATTTCCTCTGTAAAATGAAAAAGGTTGAACCACTGGTTATTAGGGTGGGCTGAAAAAAACTTTTTTTGGAATTTCAATATGCCAGTGGTATAGAAAGTTGGCTATGGCCAAAAAATGAAAATTTGTGCAAAAAAAATTTTGTGGCATGTGACTTGTGCCGGGCCACTCCGGCTTTTATGAAAATGCATATTTTCAGCCATTTCGCATGCCTTTTTAGACCATTTTTTGGCCTGAGTCAGCTTCCTTGGTTTCAGAAGGCTCAATGGCATACTTAAATCATCTATGAAGACCATTTTGGATATGAAATGCCATAAACAGGTCCCTGATATTTAAGATATAGCCATTTCTAGGTAAATGTTGGGGAACAGAATTTGGCTGTTTTTTGCTAAAAATTGCATTAAAAAATTAAAAATATCGGAATTGACTGCACAAAAAATGATTCCAAGTGAATTGTAATTACCCCGTGTCCTCCCTAATGCCCTAGAAAACACTTCCAGCGCATTACCTGCATCAATTTGTGGTTTCAGTTTCCAGAATAGGGGCAATTCCGTAAAGTCAGATTTACAGATTTGACACTTTGGCAGCTTGTGTAGCCCTACCATTACACCTCAGTTATTTTATTGTTAAATAGGGATGAGGCCAGGTAATAGGGGTATCAGACAAGCCATCAACCAAAGCTCCAAGTGCAATAGGAGCCGAGCTACAAGCCGAAATGTCATCTTGTCAGACGTACTCACACACTGTACGTTCGACACGATGTCATTTCGCCATGTAGCTCAGCTCCTATCGCACTTGGAGCTTTGGTTGATGGCTTGTCTGATACCCCTATTAACTGGCCTCATCCCTATTAAACAATGAAATAACTGAGGTGTAATGGTAGGGCTACACAAGCTGCCGGAAGTGTCAAATCTGTAAATCTGACTTTACGGAATTGCCCCTATTCTGGAAACTGAAACCACAAATTGATGCAGGTAATGCGCTGGAAGTGTTTTTTTAGGGCACTAGGGAGGACACGGGGTAATTACAATTCACTTGGAATAATTTTTTGTGCAGTCAATTCCGATATTTTCAATTTTTTAATGCAATTTTTAGCAAAAAAAGCCAAATTCTGATCCCCAAAATTTACCCAGAAATGGCTATATCTGAAATATCAGGGACCTGTTTATGGCATTTCATATCCAAAATGGCCTTCAAAGAAGATTTCAGTATGCCATTGAGCCTTCTGAAACCAAGGAAGCTGACTCAGGCCAAAAAATGGTCTAAAAAGGCATGCGAAATGGCTGAAAATATGCATTTTCATAAAAGCCGGAGTGGCCCGGCACACGTCGCATGCCACAAAATTTTTTTTGCACAAATTTTCATTTTTTGGCCATAGCCAACTTTCCATACCACTGGCATATTGAAATTCCAAAAAAAGTTTTTTTCAGCCCACCCTACTGGTTATGCGCCAGGCATGGAACGGATGGTTCCCCAGGACATGTGACCCTATATGTGCCTAGCTAATGACTCTGAGTAGATATTTCAACCATTATGTCAATCATTTCAACCAATTTCTGATTTAGTCCTGGGTTGAAAAAAGAAGGTTCCAGCATCTGTCCTGTGGTGGATTGCAGGGTTCCTTCATCCGTGTAACCCCACACTGACTTAATTACTCAAAATGACTTTTAAGAGATATATAACAAGCATTTTGCAAAAGCTGACTCAAACTATCCGATTGGTCCTGTATACGTGGTGGATAAAAGGTTCCACCATTGGTCCTATGGTGGAATGGATGGTTCCCAATGCTGTGTGACCCTACACACTTCGGGTAAGGCACAAAATGACTTTTGGTTGGTATTTCCACCATCATCTCAATCATCTCAACCAGTTTCTGAATTGGTCCTGGGTTGAAAAAAGAAGGTTCCACCATTGGTCCTGTGGTGGAATGGAGGGTTCCTTCATCTGTGTAACCCCACACTGACCTAATTACTCAAAATGACTTTTAAGAGACATATAACAAGCATTATATCAAAAGCTGACTCAAACTATTCGATTGGTCCTGTGGTAGATAAAAGGTTCCACCATTGGTCCTGTGGTGGAATGGAGGGTTCCCCATGCTGTGTGACCCTATACGCCCCGGGTAAGGCAAAAAATGACTTTTGGTCGGTATTTCCACCATCATCTCAATCATCTCAACCAGTTTCTGAATTGGTACTGGGTTGAAAAAAGAAGGTTCCACCATTGGTCCTGTGGTGGAATGCAGGGTTCCTTCATCTGTGTAACCCCACACTGACCTAATTACTCAAAATGACTTTTAAGAGACATATAACAAGCATTATATCAAAAGCAGACTCAAACTATTCGATTGGTCCTGTGGTGGATAAAAGGTTCCACCATTGGTCCTGTGGTGGAATGGAGGGTTTCCAATGCTGTGTGACCCTATACACCCCGGGTAAGGCACAAAATGACTTTTGGTCGGTATTTCCACCATCATCTCAATCATCTCAACCAGTTTCTGAATTGGTCCTGGGTTGAAAAAAGAAGGTTCCACCATTGGTCCTGTGGTGGAATGGAGGGTTCCATCATCTGTGTAACCCCACACTGACCTAATTACTCAAAATGACTTTTAAGAGACATATAACAAGCATTATATCAAAAGCTGACTCAAACTATTCGATTGGTCCTGTGGTAGATAAAAGGTTCCACCATTGGTCCTGTGGTGGAATGGAGGGTTCCCAATGCTGTGCGACCCTATACACCCCGGGTAAGGCACAAAATGACTTTTGGTCGGTATTTCCACCATCATCTCAATCATCTCAACCAGTTTCTGAATTGGTCCTGGGTTGAAAAAAGAAGGTTCCACCATTGGTCCTGTGGTGGAATGGAGGGTTCCTTCATCTGTGTAACCCCACACTGACCTAATTACTCAAAATGACTTTTAAGAGACATATAACAAGCATTATATCAAAAGCTGACTCAAACTATTCGATTGGTCCTGTGATAGATAAAAGGTTCCACCATTGGTCCTGTGGTGGAATGGAGGGTTCCCCATGCTGTGTGACCCTATACGCCCCGGGTAAGGCACAGAATGAATTTTGGTCGGTATTTCCACCATCATCTCAATCATCTCAACCAGTTTCTGAATTGGTCCTGGGTTGAAAAAAGAAGGTTCCACCATGGTCCTGTGGTGGAATCCAGGGTTCCATCATCTTTGTAACCCCACACTGACCTAATTACTCAAAATGACTTTTAAGAGACATATAACAAGCATTTTATCAAAAGCTGACTCAAACTATTCGATTGGTCCTGTGGTAGATAAAAGGTTCCACCATTGGTCCTGTGGTGGAATGGAGGGTTCCCAATGCTGTGCGACCCTATACACCCCAGGTAAGGCACAGAATGACTTTTGGTCGGTATTTCCACCATCATCTCAATCATCTCAACCAGTTTCTGAATTGGTCCTGGGTTGAAAAAAGAAGGTTCCACCATTGGTCCTGTGGTGGAATGCAGGGTTCCTTCATCCGTGTAACCCCACACTGACCTAATTACTCAAAATGACTTTTAAGAGACATATAACAAGCATTTAAGCAAAAGCAGACTCAAACTATCCGATTGGTCCTGTGGTGGATAAAAGGTTCCACCATTGGTCCTGTGGTGGAATGGAGGGTTCCCAATGCTGTGCGACCCTATACAACCCGGGTAAGGCACAAAATGACTTTTGGTCGGTATTTCCACCATCATCTCAGTCATCTCAACCAGTTTCTGAATTGGTCCTGGGTCAAAAATTTAGGTACCACCATTGGTCCTGTGGTGGAAGGGTCGCGGTGCCAACTTAGTTGACTGCAAACAATATCTGGAATATGTGATATTTCAACTCATTCCTATTTCAAATTCTCAACAGTTTTCATCTGTTCAAAATTTGCAATGTCTTTCTTGTGAAGAGTATCTATCTTTTTCTTCTATAAACAACACTTGTGGGCAAACAATTTGGAGTCTTCGTTCTCCTAGTTATAGGCCTCCTTGGTTTTTTTCGCTGACTCTTTTTAGCAACTGTCTTTTTTCTTTTCTAGGAACTTCTACTTCTTCTTTTATTCCTTCATGAAGAATAATCATTTGTCATAAACCATCTCCAGAAGAACAGTGTTCTTCTTTTTAAAATACTTGGCTGTGGTAGGCCTTCATTCACTGAAAAGCCACATCAAATCTTGCAATGGCATTCTGATGTTTGACTATGAGACAACAGCAGCAATCTATACTATTAAAATGATGGCATCCAGGATTTATCTCAAGTTTTATCAAATGGATCCTCTTCAAATAAGCATTATATCTTCCTTGGCCCTGTAAGGCCGAACTCTCCCCTTTCCATGCAGGTCCACCCGACCCTTCTACATGACATTGTTTTCAATCATTATTTATTACATTATTCCATAGCAGACATTCAAAATAATCCTGTCTCTTGCTCTATATTGTGCCCTCCAATCTACGGGTAACTTACTACGGGTATCTTACTAGTGTAAATTATAATGCAAGAATCATTGAGTCAACAAAACTCAATAATTTCACCTGTCTTGGAAAAGTACAGTGTATAAGTCAACACAGCTCATTATTTTGAGTTTTATCACCTTGAATGCCTTACTTACTGTCTTAGTCAACATAGCTCAGTGTTTTGAGCTGTCTCAACTCAATATCTTGAGTTATCTCAGCTTAAAACAGTGATCTATGTTATCTCAATCAACTTGTGCGACCATCTCACTCAATCAATTGAGCTGAATCAGTGCCTCCGATTTTACAGTGACTTTCTTGTTTAAATATATAAATCCTTTCTACAGCGTAATAAACAAAATTTGCTGTTTTTGAGGTCGGTCACAGAAATACAATGAATGTTTCCAGTCCGGATTGTTTCTCTATTTTCTGCGTGTTGTTTGGATAATTTTCTTGATGAGTTAATCACAAGCCATTATGCTGGAAAAGAGGATGGAATATTCGCTTGACTTCGATATTTTTGCTGCAACAGCATGATGTTATTCATAGCACTTGACCATTATATTTTATGCCAGGTAGGCTATTACACTCAAACCCAGATTTAATCTCAATTGCTACAACTAAGTGCGTACCCCTAATCACCTATCCCAAAAATTAGTCTAAAACTGATGGTAGGGTGCTTTTTGTTGAATGTATAATTGTCGTATGCCATACTAGTGGGGATTAACCAAATCTACTGAAGTATAGATGACAGCTATAATTATACTCTCCAAGTGTTTCTGCAAGATTAGTGTATTTTCCTCATATATTTTTTGTGATACTATTATATATAGCATTGTATGCAAATTCGAATTATTTTTTGTTCAAAAATAAAATTCCGCAATCCCAGGCCTTTTAGAAGTGACTGCAGAGCTCTGCAGCTGGCAGTTGGCTGCGTGCTAAGCCAAATGTCACTACCTTATATCCTTACGGATGGTAGTCAAATTTTCATAAGCCCATTTTGCCATTTTGTTGTATTTTTGAGACAATAGGGAGCTTTAAATTGTATAATTGAAGATTTGAAAGTAATAATGGAACCATTTCACTGAATTCGGAGAATTTTCCACATTTCGTTATATGAAACATACAGGAAAAGATATTATTCAGTTGTTTTAGTTAGTGCTCCAATTTCAGTTATTGAAGATGAAGCTTCTTGTGAAAGTGGCGTGTAAAAAGGCGTGAGAGAGTCTTTTAATTGCATGATTTAATTATAGAAAATATGGTTTTCTCAATAATTATTGGCAGCTCAATCATCGGGCAAATATAGGCCTACAGCACCGCCCATATTTTAGGATTGTCAATTAAAATAGAGTGTTGATTAACTTTTCCGATTCAGTTGTTGATTTTTCTTACTATACATAAACTTACTATGATTATTCTCATCATCCTTCAATAATTGCAAAAGACTGAAATATAAAATTTTAGAAAGAAGTGTCTGCGTTTATTTTGGTTTTTATTAACCAAAAAGTCCATGCAATTTACATATTAGCATCTGATTTGTGAATTATTGAATTGAGTTATATCATCTATGAAAATGAAAGTTATTCTTATTTATTTATCTTTAAGGCCATCATTCTTTGAAATTGGTTTCAGAATTAAATTTCAGATATACATGCTAATAGGGTAAGCTGAGATAACATCAACACTTTTTCTAACGATTTCACAATCGAATGAACTTTATTTATCCTATATTAATTTACCAAGCACCCATGCCTCGGAGCTAGCCAGGCATTCATAATATCTTGAATTGTCACAGACAGATTAAGTGGCAATTTGTTGCTGAGAGAGGGTAGGGAATTGAATTTTACATGGACCATTTGTTGAGTTAACTGTCCCCTAGTTATTGGCTCGGGCTCATACCATAATTATGACGACAAACTTATGAATGCAGACTAGGGTGACACCACCTCCCACGGGGCTGTATATAAGTGGTGATGCTGCTAAGCTAGTCTCCTAAGACTCTTGAATGGTAGTTTGCTTGGACATTATACTGCCTGATATTACCACTTAGTGCATAATATCTCAATTGATAATGAGGCTTCAGCCAAACACTTCCATTGTATGAATTAATGAGAGCATTAATGATATATATTTGGTGGATTTCTTCTGAGGTGTCACAATCATTCAAGACACTGTCCTATACAGACCTAGGTGACTGGCATACTTTCATATGACTTATATATAAGTCAAGAAAATATTAGAGAAGTCAGTTGCAACCATGACCATGAGGAGGACACAAGGGTTCAGTGCCTTTCCTGGAGTTACGAATTATGACAGCCCAATTGGACTACAACATCGGTGCCTATGCCAAGTCAGGCTGGAGCTTGAATGGGAATTTGAACAGTAAGTCAAATATATTTAGTTTCTCGTTGGATTTAAGCATTGTGGAAAATACATGCCAATTCCTGAGACTTTTTTTAAAGGAACAATTATTGTTTGCTAGTCTAAAAGTTGTAAGGGCAAGTGGTCTTTTGGTCAAGTTGTCCTTTGGTTTACTTATAGTTTGGTAATTTCATTAATTTGTATAATTCCTAGGTCTGCAAATATTAATATTTTTATCAATGCAGTGATGCACTGCCCCTCAAACCACAATGCAACATGCTTGCCTTTGATCCATTGCAATCAATATCATTTATAGTGAGTGTATTCTTACAAGACTGTCAAAAATGTTGATATTGATATTGAAGTCG
Organism: Platynereis dumerilii; assembly: GCA_026936325.1. Lineage (NCBI taxonomy): Eukaryota > Metazoa > Annelida > Polychaeta > Phyllodocida > Nereididae > Platynereis > Platynereis dumerilii. The sequence goes on from JAPTHN010000011.1 coordinate 26,474,426, forward strand.
CCAAATAATGCACAGTAGCTTTTAGAATTGATTAGCATCATTCACGGTTGCTTCATCAGTAACAAGGCAAGTGAGGAAAAATGGGCAATAAAACTTGTGCCATGATTGTGATGATGTATCTTGATCAAACCTTTGTGTAAATGTATCTTGTCATAACTTTTTGATGACTTACAGAATATGTGTATCTGATTCTAACACCACAGTTATATCTGGTAACACATCATGTTTGATCAATGGCTAGTCACTCAACCCCTATGATCCTCATGCTTAAAGTATGGTTATGACACCTCACCTGCTGATACAACTCAATATCCCACAATAGGCAGTGTAGTTCTGGCAAAAAACCATGTGATTCACGCCATGTGGTTCATCGTTGTGAACCACATGAAAGAAGTCCTGACGTTGCTATGTAAACAATAGACAGTAAAGTGATGACGTCACAATGTTTTGAGGCTCTGATTGGTCCGTGTGGTTGCTAGGGATATTTTTGGCGCCATTCAAACAAAATAGTTCCGTATGAAATCACTCTATTTTTTTTCCCTGGAGGTTTATTTTTATTGTGGGATATAAATAAAACTCAATGGGAGTGTGGTTCAAAGCAATGAACCTCACTCATGTCAGGTCTGCTGCAGAATAAACACTCGTCCTTCGGACTCGTGTTGTATTCTTCCGCGACCTGACATTCATGAGGTTCATTGCTTTGAACCACACTCCCATTGAGTTTTATCATACAATATGCAAATGTCACATTGAAATGGTCTCTTTTCTCCATAAAGAATGAACCTGCTGTAAAAAGAGATCTTGTTTCCTGATCTTCTAGATGCAAGTCTGACATCAGACACGTTTTGATCCTATACAAATTATACAATAGACCTAATTATTATCTTGACAAGTCATGGGGACTTGCATATAAGATAGCAATTATAGAATTAGGCATATCTGCATTCCCTGATAGTAGGTTTTGATTGATAAGAAGCCATTGGGATGCGAAATGAATGCATCGGTGCAGAATTAAACCCATCAATCTTGTCTTAAGATGAGAATTTGGAGTATATTCATATACTATTGACAACTTTAATAATCTCTTTATATCTATGTCAAACTTTTCAAACTTTCAGAAATTGATCTAGCCCACACTGGTGCTGATGAGGCGTAAAACACAAACTCACTCACCCCAATTCAGAAATTGATCTTATAACTGTAAAACTGGCTCTTAAAATTATTTTAATTGTTGCCTTAAACTGGTTTTCTTAGTTTTTTGCGATTTTGAATAGGCAGGCCCACCACATTGCCATGCCACACCTTTGACATACAATTTTTTTTGTCTACATATTTCAACAAGCCTCTCTCTTTTTGTATTTGAATAAATTGTATTTGTCTATTTTAATTTTTTTCCTAAATTAAATTATATCAAAAAATATCCTATTTCCTTTCCAAAAAGTGAAATTAGAATAACATTTTGCAGGAAAGTGTGTTTGTGACAACTTTTAAAACAATATAGAATTGAGCAATAGGCTACATATTTTTATCTTGATAGGCCTACCAAATTTGATTTGAAACATTTTATATGCTTGATTAAAGTTTCAATATGAGTAGTCATGGTTGAGTAATCTTACTAATCTGTTCCTGATTTAGTTATCAAGTTGGCTGATGCCATGGCCATGATGACATTTTCTTCATTTTATATTTTGCCTTGGGGAGTAATTTTGTCTTCTGCAAAAAATTGTTCTTTTTGTCGCATCAGTAGCTGTCCGTGGCTTTCCATGCCCTAGGGTTGATAAGTGGGCCACTGTCTAAGCCTATTGTTTCCTCAATTTCCAATATTTTTGCCCACCCTGAATGAATTATTGTAATTAGGCCCACGTACGGTTGCTCATTTAGTGTCAAATTCTCATTTGCCTTCAGAAACAGTGATTAATGAAGAAGCTTATTTCATGTCATGCTGGGAAAATTTACATTTTTCAAAAAAAATTAAAATCTAAATCTAAAATGCAGCTACAGGATAAATCTTCACCAATTGTTTGTGTTCATAGACTTAGACCTGCATTGTAATAGGCCTAATTAAAAAAGTTTATAGGACCCTTTCCTGAGTTATAGCTTAGGTCTATTTGAGAATATTGGCAACTGCCATTAGAAATTTGAGACATTAAAAATGTATTTCTTGAAAAGTTATTCCTTATTTGAGTATTAATTACTATCTGGTATATTAATTAAACTTTATACATGTATAATTATTACAGCCCAGGTGCATAGCTTGACCTGAAAGAGGCTGTCCTTTTCTCTTTAGCCTATTCCAGAAAACATTATTTGGGCCCAGAGCTTATCAAAAGTTTTTTTAATGATCTAACAATGACCATAATTTTTTCCAGTCCTTGAATATTAATAAAGCAGAGTTAGTTTAATTTGCTAGGTTAGACACTTTCCCCTCAGCTGCCCGCGAGTACTTTTGACCCCGCCCCCTTTCTGCTTGATGTGCTGAGGGGCCCTGCAATCTGATTGGTCCATGTGATTTGACATCGCTGCTTGTGCGCCATGTTTGAAACGTTGTGAGCTGGAGCACGCGTCGAAATAACACATTTTCTCACAAAATACTTCATTTTCTGCCATAATTTGAGTGTAATTACGATCTGTACACTATGGATGAGTTTCGATCTCCAAGGCTGCGTCGTATGTGCACGGAAATCGACTTAAAAAGGTTTGTGAACTTGTCTAATCTTGGACGTCGTCACTGATACGCTGTCTAGACAGTGGGCGACGTTGTTTATTTGAGGGGAGAGCTTATCACTTAAAACTTCCTGGCATGCTTAGACTCCTTCCTATATCTTCTTAATGCATACAAACATGTTGTGTGGTATTTGTACTCGATATATACAACTTGAAAAGGTGCAATGAAACTTTGTAATCCCAAAATTTATTAACTTAGCCTTGTCCTATTTCAATACACGACGTCATGACGAAGCGTGGAACGGTCATTTAAATGGCCACGACGCCACGTTCTGGCTTGAGTAATACTTGTCAAGAGAAAGTGTCTGAGCAGGCTCCTGTGATTTCTTCGTTGAGTCCAGGTTGATTCAACAATAATTTGGGATAATTGGTTTAGTTCAAAACATTCCTTTGGAAATGAGACCTATATTTTAAGTTCCTGTTTTTGTCCTTCTATTTTGTGTTACACAGCTGCAACAGTTATTTGCCTACCTGGTACTTCCCCATTTGGTTCTGTGGTAGGCTACTTACCAGGTAATACAGATGAAATCAGGTCTTACAATGAACTCCTGTAGCAGATTTACTCAGGAGTCAAGAGCTAAACTCAAGTCAATGTCTGGTGTTTGAGTTGATATGAGTTATGAGCTTTTGGCATTCATCTGCCAGGCGTGTGTTGTATTAATGCTATTTTGCAGTGCACAATAGCTTCTGTGCTATCTGATCTCTTAATTGCAATTTCATTGTTTGGTTGATTGGCAATTAACTTCTAGACGGCATAACTGTATAGAAAAGTACAGCTATGTTGAATGTGCATGCTAATTGCAATTAGCATGCCACAGCTTGCTCTGTTGCAGTTAAACTCATTAACTGTCATGGCTTCTAATTGCAATTAGCCCTTGCCATATCTCTGCCAGATGCCATACTTTGCTAAGTAGACTTTTTCCACTGATTAAGTTCAGTTCAGTCTAGGACTGTTCAAGTCGAAGTTCACTCACAGTCATGATTCTTTTGGATGTACCAATTTCAGCCTTTTTTGAAAAGTAAGTTCAATTTATGTTTTGAGAAATTGAAATTATATCTTGAGAAATTGGAATTTTAGCCTGTAATTCCAACTTGGTTGAACTGCCTGAAGTTCTATCATGTAAAAAAAGTTGTTGATTAATGTATGACCTTTTTTATGTTGTGGTGAACATATTTGATACTAACATTGCACTATTGACATTATATGAGACATGTCATTAGCTTAAAGGAAGAAATATATTCAAAACGTTAGATTTCTAGATAACTAATATAAGCAGATGGTGCCAGCCTATTCTAAATACATATCATTGATATGCATATGAATTCATGGCTTGTATTTCCTTTGGGATATTAGCTTAATGGGCATATTACATATAATTTGTATAGAACTCTCTGCAAGACTGGATACTATTTATTCTACATTTCTAAACATTTCCATTAGGAGTCGTATCTTGAAAAATCTGCCATTTCTTCAGTAAGAGTTATGTAATTGTGACTTTCTGTGTGGCCCTTTTCTATAGAATGACATTGCGTGTTGGCCTCAACTGATGTTTCACATTAAAGAGTGAATATTTCTTTGAATATTTTTGTGTGTGTGTCTAGCCTGCTGCTTGTGTTGTAATAACACTAATATTGAGTGATGCAAAGTTATGTATGTTGTAGCTTTGAGGCAGGAATCTGTGCTGGTATGTCCTGTGGCTAGCAGCATCCTAATGTCCAGCTGTGAGGCCCTGGGGCTAGACAATAGCCACCAACTGGGTCATTTAAAGGCCCTGCCACATGGCTACTTCAAAGGGAGGTGCCAACTTTCTTTTTGGCTCTTCAGCAAACTGTCTATTTTGTACATTTCCATTGTCTTTCCTTCTCCAGGCCATATTTCCTTCCTGGGCTATTTACTTTGAACATCTGGCCCCAAAATGAACACCCTAAATTAAGGCTTAATAAACTCACCCAGGTCATTAGCAAGTTCTAGATACATTGCTAATATGAAGTAGGTGACCTAGTGTAGTTCTCACATTAGCATTACAACGTATGAAAATTGTGTACAGGTATATTTCATGTCTTAGAACCTGACATTTCCTGCCATTCTGCCCAAAATCTTCCGCTTACTTGTCAACACAACTGATTTACCAATTTAGCAGAATTTATGTGATATCCCAAATAGCCATAGTGTACATAATTCTTGTTTGATTGGCAATTACACTCTTTGTTGAGTCTCAGACCACATGAAGGCAAATGTGCGTGTATTTTATCAGCCTGAGAATCACAAGTAAGATAGATGGAGCACTTCAAACATTTGGTCCAATATGAAAGAGCTGAGGTATTTACTCCTTGGCTTAATTAACCCAGTCAGAGGTGGGTTGCCTTGACTAGCTTAGCAGTAATCTGATGTTTCACACAGCCTGGGGTGTAGAATATACCCCTTCAGAGGTCACTTATATGGGTCAGGGGTTCATTACCATAGCACCCCTTTTCAGGAGCCCTGACCTAAATGGAAAAGGCATTAGGTGCATTCCATTTTAGTTTCCAATTTCATGCTTTATGCATAACTTGGAAAAAGATGTATGTGCATCAAGCATGATTTCACCTCAAGCTCCCCATTTTGCTTATTTTTGGACTAATTGCCCCTTGTTGCATAACGTGGGCAGTCCCTATATCCATTAATTTCTTAAGACCCATTATATTTTTGTTACACGATACATTTTCTTTTTTCTTGAATTGTGTATCCTTTCTTCTACTAAAATTGGTCAAAAAAGACCCGATTGTCTTGGCGTATTACCTATTGTTGACCAATCGCACTTCTGCAATGGTTAGGGGATTAGAACAAGTAGCACTTTCACCTGCGACATGTCTTGTTTTTATAGCTAAGAATACAAAAGTCACTTGACAATGGATTTCAATCACTTTTACACCTTGAAGGTGCGGTTCATAGCATGGGGGTGTTCCTTGGTGAATCTTAGCATTGTTACCCCTCCTCTCTACCTGGTAATTAAATGTAAACTTACATAACATGGCCTAAGATTGTTAGTCAAGGGCTTTAAGGCACTCTGGAAGCTCTTAAAGGCAAGGGTGAGCACCAACAACCCCAAACAATTACCCCTGACCACTGTATGTGTATTGCATTGTGTATTGACCAGTGGTGGACTTTTCCCTTACAATGACCACTGGGCTATTTCACTGACCAGTCCACCCTGTCCACTGTCTAGGGAATAGAATTGCAAAGCTCAGTAATTGCCCCCCTCACTTCCTTTTAAGTTTTAAGTATAGCCCATCTAGGCACGCTCTTTCTAAAAATACACTTTTGTATAATATACTCTCAAAGTTTCACTTCTAATGAGTAGTGTCTGAATTGCATATATTTACACAAATCTGGTTTAAATGTAGGCCTAACTCATTTGAATTTAAGATTATACATTTGTAATCCATTAAGACCATTACAATTTAAATCTTATCTGTGTTTTGCACGTTGTAGTACTACCATGTACACTCAAATTCGGTGATACTGATAACACAGAAGTGCTATATTTTCACTGTTTATTATTTAGACACGAAAATTCACTTATTTGGATATTTAATTAAGTTCCAGTGGTCTCCATGTTACTAGGGAATTGATAATGAGTTCACTGGAGACTTAATTAAGATAAGATATCCGAGGTGACGTGCAGGTATTCCAACAAATGCTCATTAGTGTGATTGGAACAGCATGGCAATCCAATATATGCGAGATTTTGGTTGCAAGTCAATTTGCTGGCTCAGCAGAGGGTAACAAGATTTTGCAGATTACTAAATATTGAAAACAGATTTTTAAAAATTAAATTATTTATTTCAGAGCATGTCCGCCCACTTTAGACCTGGATGATTTTATGGTCTTCAAGAGTCCAAGTCTGGATATGACACCTAAGGTAAAGAATCTCTTTATTTCTCATTTCGTTCTATATATCTATATATGAGGTTGTCAAATTGTCAATTACAAAAAATTTAATTTTTAATGCTACCAAATGAACTGGTAAATTTGTGTAAAGTTTTTAAAAAGTATTTTCTCATGTTTTGACTGCTTTTGCACATTGTGACTGTCTCTGGAATCTGTTAGATGTGAAAACATTTCAGTTGAGTAATCTTGGGGTACACCAACTATTTAGTGTTATTAGCAATGAGAAGGCCCCAGAAGGTAGTTCTAGAAATTTTCTCCAGGGGGAGTGTAAATAGCCTGTCGTGAATCCACCTGGTGTGCGAAAGAAGAATGAAATAGGTTTCATGGGTTGACACCAGAGGACGACAGTAGGTAGTAGCCAAGCTTGTGGCTCCTCTAGTGGCTAGTGTGGGACTAAAGGGGTACTCCGATGGGGTATCGTTAATTCTCCCCCCGCCCTCCCTCCCAGAATGACTTATCTAGGGGACTGTCCACATGAATATCAAATAGAATAGAAGTTGTCATACCTTGCCAGTTACCTGAAACCATTCCTGATGGTAGATGGTAGTAGGCCTATCATTTTCCAGACTATGCTAGATAAATGTGAATATAAAATCCTCATGTCAAAACTTAAGTCCAAATGACTGAAAGTTATAACTGGTTATTTAAAGACCTTGAGGATCTTGCTTTTTAGAAAACTTCAATGCAAGGACAAATACAACATTCAAAACATCTTTCAATTAAAAACAATTGCTCATTATATTATCTGAAGTAGTGGGGTGATTAAGGTGTCATTGTTTTGAAACAATGGATTATAATAAGTTTCCAAAACATGACTGAGACCCGCATGTTAGGGTATTTAAAACTCCTGTTATGTAGCAAAACATTGACTTGAAGTGCCTCTAAGGGACTCTTCCAGCTAACAATCTTCTCTTTGCAATTAAGTCAAAGGCATTGTTCTAATTGAGGTATTGAGGGTAAACATATGTTGAGGCACTTCAAGTTTTCTTTGCTCTATAATTATTTTGTTCATTTGTGTCATGTTGTGCCATATGGTTCTACATGTTGTGTTCTTCTGTTTCATGTCTTAATTGATACTTTTGTAAATGCATGCTGTGCCCTCTAATCATAGCTAGCTTGTCCTGTTACTATTGATATTTTAAACATTTTAATTTAAAATCCAAAGTTGGCTATAGCTGAATGGTCAGTGATTGACCAGTGGCCTCTTCATGTACTTTGATGTTTGGGTAATAGGCCTGTAATGTCAGATATTGTGCTGGGATTTTAAGTCAAAGTGAAGGTACTTTGTTGAAATGTATTGTACATAACCAAAAAGATGAAAATTGCCATAAATTGGTTCTTATGTGTTATCAAAGTATTGGTCTTTGAGGAATGCAACGGGTCAAGTGTTGTTGGCTGTGACAGTTTTTTCTTTGAAATTATTAAACTGTTGTGGAGATGAATTGAGATTGATTGAGAGTGAAAGTGTGTAATGGCCCTTGGTGATTTGAATGCCGGGCAAATCTTAATATGGGAGATGCATTGGGCCAAAATTGATGGAAGGAGAAGGGGGGGGGGGGATAAAGCTTAGCTGACCTGGCGACTGACCCCCCTGTTGCTCAGTCAACCATGGCGCCACGTGCGCACCTGCTCTGGTCGGAAAGTGCTCCTGGGGAGATTTCTTGTAAAACTTGGGCTCTCGTTTCCATGGAAACCTGACTCTGTAGCTACACAAAGGATGCTCATACATTTGTGAGATGAAACTGGGTGGACTGACACTGTCTTTCTTCCGCCCCTCACCTAGTGATTTATAAGTCCAACGGCTGAAGTGTGGGTCCACATCACCTTTGTACATCAATAGGAAACAATGAAAATTTGAGACTTTCTCCTCAAACTAATGAGAGGAGCTCTATTTGTATGGGAAAGTAGGGGCCCTTACACCTGTGCCTATATCTTTCACTTCTCAGTGTCTAGCCACTGAGAAAATGATGTATTTAAAAGTCCCATTTCCAGTCCAATTGAAAGCGAAGACTGTAACCCAAAAACTGACAAAAATTGCCCAAAAATCCAGTGACTGACCATAATATTATCAATGTGAAATATTTGAAATGTGTAGGCCTACTGATGATATGATGCTGCTAATTACTGCTGCAAATGCATTGATTTTGCTGGAAGCATGAAGCTATTAGCACACCAACTGTAAAATCTATTAGTCCGCCTTCTGTCACTGTTGCCAGCAATGAGCATTGGCAGCAGCCACCAACTAATTAGTCAGAATTGGGACCATGGAAAGTGTGAAATGGGAGTTTTTGCCAATTTCCTGGTGTCATCTGCCGCTCTCTTGGGACTGGTATTCTCCAGTGGTGCCAATGTGGGGCCGTGAAGCCCTCATTACTTTCTAATTTGAATGGTTTTGAAAGTTGAAGGGAAAAAGTTGTCCCAAGGCAGCTGGTCTGTATGGTAGTGGTCAAGAGAAGTTTGACAAAGAAGTTAAAAAAAAAAACCTTGCCATAACCGATACCACCTTTGACACATAACTGGACCAAACCCTGGACCCTGCAGCAACGTAGGGCACCGTTACAATGCAACCTAGTCCATTTGCTACTTTCTCACTAGCCATGTTCTTCAGGCTCCAATAGAACCTTCGGAATGTGAACATTTTTGTTGGGATTGACCTTATTGACCTTTCCCTCCAGTAAGCTCAACCTATACTGTTGTAACTTAAAGTGTCAAAGTGGACACGATATTTTGAAGGGTCCTTTAGTGGAGCACATTGCCCACTGACCCATCATTGGGACCTTAACCCCTCGCTGACCAAATAACTGACCACTTGCTAAGCTCTACAATGTCCAGTAGCCGCTCTCACTGCCCTATAGACCTTCTATCAACCATTGTCCAACATCTTTGTGCCACTGACCATTGGCAATAACATTGTGAAATTTAAGAGGTGTTTTATTGTTGGGTCAAGACCTGTGCCAAGGTCGGACTCCTAGCAAGGTGAAACTCAAGGTCAAACTCAAGGTCAACCTGCTCCCTTTCAACCCAAGCAGATGATCAGTTGTTGCAACTTGCTTCTGAAACTGTCAATCAGTGGACATTCTCAGATTTCAAGGCCATAATTGGCAGTTCTGGCTCGTGTGATCAATGTATCTCAAAAGACATTTAAAGATCTATGTCGTTTGTGTCTGCTGGAGTCTTACAGATTGTATTCTTTGAAACATGACGAATAACGTTAATTGGTTTAATATTCGTAATCTTCAGATTCTGTGATACTGTCATACTCAAGAATCAAGACACTTTGTAGACTTGAGGCGTATACTTTTTCAGTGACGGCCTTCCTGTTTAAGTTATTTGACTCTGACAGTTTTGACACATTTGAAAAAAAAGACTACAAGAATTCCACAAAAAGTAACCGAATGTTGGAATGTTTGTTCAAAGAACTGGATCATTCCAATGGTATGCAGTCATAGCAGTGCATAGATATGCGCGAACATTCCATTGCGGATGGTAGTGGTGTCACCAGCCTCAAAGAATGATAGCAGACATGACAAACAGCTAGATGTTGAAGAATGTTGATATACAAGTGAGAGTTATGATTTTCACGTCATCCCTTCTCTGGTTGATGGATGGAGGGCAGAGGGCTCTTTTGGGGGTTATTGCCTGGAAGTCGGGGGTCATATTTGAACAAGGGATGAGTTTGTCACCCCATAAAGCACAAGCAAAAGGGGAGCAAGTCACCCAGAATGTAGGAGTCTGAGAAAAACTGAGAAGCACTGAGAAGTGAGGGGCAGTGGGGGATGAGAGAGGGGTATTGCAGAAACACCTGTCCCCCATACAAGTGTCTGTGCAGGGACAAGTGAAATCTCCCCCCTTGAACCCTCCGAACAGAGGTGCTTATTTTCTTCCACCTTTTCCTCCCCAAATTATAGCTGCTAGCCACTGCAAAGTGCTGCACATAACAAGTGTTGTTATGAATATGCTGGATTCTCTTATTATTTAAGCCTTTATTGCTTTTTCTGGTTTAAACATTGTTAAAGGAGTCCTGCTTTTCTGCACCTGTCGTGATTTAGATTTGAAAATCATCTGAGAGCTGTATGTACAAGATATCCGTTCTATATCAGTGCACCTGCATTGGATAAGATTAATTCGGCTGCTTTAGCAATGTTTAAATCCCTGTTTGTGTTTATCATTAGTTTATTTGCACTACACTGGTTTGGGCAGGTGATGCTGGCTGTGGGCAATAATGCAACACTTTCTGACCAATGCTAACAGTCGTCTCTTCAGGTCACTTTCAGTTAAAGGTTTTATTGCATGGCAATCTACTTGAATCTGTACTATTCCTGCATGTCAGGAAATTTGAGGTGAAAAGTTATGTTTTCTTGTAATTTTACAAGAATGTTTGGTATTCATGCATAGCACAGTCAGAATCTATATACCATCGTATTTGAATATATATTTTTGACCAAGTTTGAGCTTTTGAACAAGTTTCGTGTACTTGGGATGAAACTAAATGTAATATATTCATTTCTATCTACGTAGGCCTGCCGCCTGAGTTAATATTAGCCAATGATTTAGATCTTCTTATCTTAACCATTCTAAAGTCTTATTTGTATTCTGCTTAAAACTTCAACATTGTGGTGTAATGTTTGTTTGGTTGTGTGATGGCAAGAGATTTGTTCAACTGCATTTTGATCCATGGTTAACTGAATGAATATATTTTCCCATTTAATTATTCTGTTAACTGTTTTGTGGCATTTTAATAGATTGCAATTCATAACATGTAACAGTACTCAAACCTCATTAGTTCAAACTTAGTAACTTTATCCTTTTCAAAGTGATTAGTTAATTGTAATTAGTGAGTAACAACATATGTTAAGGTTAGCAGTAAGGCTGCACTACAGATTATGGAGGCACCTTCATCCTTGAGTAAGATCAAGCAAAGATGTCAACCTGCTCAATTAACTGTTTTTGTGCCCAGTGAGTAGGATGATTGCCTTCTCTTTTGTCAATTGGAATGTGGGTATTTGAAGGCATCTACTCAGCTGCATACTCTATAGGGGTAGGCAGAAGAGAGCTGCCCTCTGATTGGCCGAGATGGGGAAACTCCCTGGGAGTCCCCGTCCAGCAGCCAATCAGAAAGCCCCTCTCATGGGGCCAGGGGCTGGTGAGAGTGAGCGCCACTTATGAATGCACACAGCCTGCAGGTCCAGGCAGTCAACTGTGAGTCTTGCTAGTAACATCACATGTTTATGTGAGAACCCTAACTGAAGGAATTTATACTCAACTGTTCCTGTTACAGTTACTTCGGTTCATTTTATAACTTCATTTACATATTGCATCAGGATAACGTCAGGACATAACTGCATTGCATATTTGTATTATCTACTGGATGACATCTTCATGACATTTTTATCACTGCACAATTTCACACTTGGAATACAATTAGCCTCCTCATTATATTCTTAGAGATACCTTACATAACTTCATGCTCCGGATTATTGTAAGGTGACACTTGTAAATCGAGGGGAGGGCAGTGCATGCAATGGAGCAATTTGATTGACCACTGTCCAAGAGCAGTCATGCGTAGCATTGGACCCTAACTGGCCACTGACAAAAGGATTATTACAGGCTATTATAAGGCAGTGGTATTTATTGAGGGTGCAAAATGTTTCACCTTCACACACCCGTATTAGCCCGTCGTGACACTATGAGAGAGAAGGAGAATTTTATCCCAGTCTTGTGTTCTTCCCCGGGAGGAGCAGTCGCAGGTCCCCACAAAAAGGAGTCGAGCCTCTTCACTGTTGGCAAATATACTCCGAAGTTCAGACAGAAGCAGACCTTGAAGAAGGCAGTGTCAGCATCGTCGGCTGTCACTCCCAAAAGGTCCAGGAGGAAGTCATTAGTTGCTTACATCAAGAGCAAGTGTACACCAAAAGCAGAAAGCAACAAGCTGAAAGTGAGGAACACGAATGTCAACAACCAGTCCGACCACATCCGAGATGCTATGAAAAAGTACAAGTCAGCTGGAGTCCTAAGTCAAACTTCAACCAACTGCCTAGCACCTATGGATGTAGTGGAAGTCAACTGCATACCTTCAAGTCACATGAACTTTCCATATTCTGATACTCCAAGGAACAAGGTCAGAAAACTGGACTCTGACAGCAGTTTGAGAAGCACAGACTCCTCAGTTGTAGACTCTACCATGTCCTCTGACAGCTCTATGTTCAACTCTACCTCAAACAGTTCGAACTCTTCATTATCATCTTTGGAAAGGACTTACGATCTCAGAAGCCTCTCTAAGAGGTCAGCTAGTGAAATGTGCCTCAGAGAACCCAAATCGAAAACTCCTAAGATCCGGGCTGGCCTGGTGACAAGGAGAAGCAAGCTGTCTGTGTTTGAATTCAAAGATGATATATTGGAGGACAAGGAAAACCAGACCAGCTCCAATAAGAAACGCAGATCCTCATTAATTTTGGTGAGTACAAAACAAGAATGATTTATGGACTGAAACTTGCTGCAGTTCATGTATTACCCTCTCAAGTGTGACTCCTTCGAATTCTTTCACTGTTTGAATTTGGCGCTATGTAGAAAGTCATCCACTGTAGAGAAATATGAGCCTTTATAGGCCAAAATGCCGTGAGAATGTATACTGAGCAACTGATCCATGTCAATCTGACACAGGCTGTTGCACATTTCCTCCTTGTGCTATTCATATTTGCTTTTTGCTCAGGATGTCACATGTGTTGTTCCTGTGACCAACTTTTGATCTTAAGAAAGACACTTTCTACTTTAGATTCTGTCATTTTGAGACTTCTCAGTCTACTTGGGCATCATAACATATAGCTAACATCATTCTGCAGCTATGTTAGTGCCATACTTTTGGAAGTTCTCATAGGATGTCACTCTGTTTATAAGTTCTGTCAAGTTGTCTGTCACAAGTCTCTGGTTTTTGTAAACACTGACTTGACTTGAAAGGTCTCCATTCTAGAGTAACTGTCTATGTGTCACTTGATAATATAAGCCAGCTGGGAGGAGAGATAGGAAGGATTTGAAAGTGAGATCAGGGTGGTTGTCATGGATACCCTGAGGTTGTTGTCATTGGCAACAGGGTCCTTCCTGTCACCCAACATCTGGTAAACACCAGGAATAACAATATCAGACTCAGAAGTTCACAAGAAAACTACAAAAATCATGTGTGCTTTGTCATTTTCGTGTGTGCTTACTTTATATGCTTTTCTCTATGCTATTGTACTGTTACCTTTCAGTTTAGTTGTCTCAATACCTGTAGGGGAATTGGCACAGCAGCTGCACCCTCTTGAAACATGTCAAGAGTCCAAACAGCAGCAAACACTCTGTAATAATAGCCATTAACTCCCTTTAGTGGCAAGTACAAGCACCTCTTCTGGTTTCTTTAGAAAGTTTGAATTTTAATGAATTCTGCAGCAGATTTCCTGAAGGTTGCTGTTTAAAGAATTAAGTCTATCAATGTTTGTTCTCTCTCAAAAATTGACTTATCAGTTTCTCATATCAATTTCTCAGATTTTTTGAAAATTATACACATTTTCTTCTTTAGCATTTTAGATTGTCCTTTTGAGGTTATTTGAACTTATTCACTTCTGGGGATTTAGCCCTCAAGCCCTTGGGTATCAGAAACTCCAGATGTTCATTTGAATTTCTAGGCCTGTGTTCTCTCTGTATGTTCTTGGATGTTGCCTGGAGACTTCAGCTCTCCACATGCACCTGACCTGAGTGTTTGCTTTTTGTGGCTCCAATGAGATTTTTGTTTGTTAAATGCTGTAACTCAAGATAAGGCTTACACTGAACTGCATGAATGTGAAGAAACTTCAAGAAAGAGCTTTTTAAAACATTTCAGTTTGTCCAGATTTGCCAAGAATTATTTGTAGAGATAGAGAAAGCGTTTGACAGCTGCAAGGTCAAATTTGGAAGGAAGTGTTAAGTCATAGTTTGTATACACAGGAAATTCTGGGATGTTCTAAGTTCCAACATTAGCCATTCAGCCTGTAATTACATTGAAATTGATAGGAATTGATGCAGATAAAGGTGATTATTAGTAGCTCTAGGTATATCAGATGATTATATAGCCCCCTTGAATTAAGTTGATCATTTGAAGTAATTTCCTTGGTGACCAAGCAAGATATCATTTCAAGGTCATTATCACTTTGGGCACTTTAATTATGAGTACCCCAAGGGGCCCAGACTGCCCTTGCCAGGGGCCTGAGGTCCTGGAGTGTCCAGGGGAGACTGGAAATGGACCTGGGAGGGCCAGGGGTGGACTGGGGTTGAGACGGAGGACCTTTTAGGGGACCTTTGCCAGAGTTGAGGGTGACAGGTGGAGCCTTGACCACTGTCCAGTTTCTTATGAGCTGCCCTCTGGCCTCTGCCCACTAATATGTCCATTGTGAAAAGGACCTCAACAATGGCAGTCTTTATATGACCATGAAGGTGTTTCCCTGCCTCTGTTTTTCTAGCAATTTTTCTCCTTTGATGGTTGAATACCTCGAGGACAATTATTGATTAGAGCTCTGAAAAGCTCATCCCTCTTCCTGCAAAAGGAGACATTAACACCCCCAGGTATTAGCATCTGAGATGACAGGTGGTGGTCACTTAATCAAACCAGACAAATTCCTCCTCCCTCAGAAATTCGAGATGCTTCAATTCGAAATGATTAGTTTGTTACTTTCTGTGTATTTACTTTCATTTTGTATTGTATTCCACTGTTCTTGGTTCTTTCATTTGTCTTGAACTCACGAGCAGGCCATTTAATTAAGAAAATCACAGAATAAGTATAACGAATTAGCATTTAATAACTGAATTTACTGTAGATTAGCTTTGAAATCATTT
Organism: Platynereis dumerilii; assembly: GCA_026936325.1. NCBI lineage: Eukaryota > Metazoa > Annelida > Polychaeta > Phyllodocida > Nereididae > Platynereis > Platynereis dumerilii. Next base: position 26,489,922 of record JAPTHN010000011.1, read on the forward strand.
CAAATCTGATATTCATGGAAATTAACGTATTCAAATAGTAATCAAAGGTCATTTTATGATATTAAACGGCAGATGATGTGAATACGTTATCACTAATTTATCTTAATTAAACAAAACCCTCGGAGTGCCTGCAGTGATTTTACAGGGTGTTATCTTTTGAAGCCAGTCTGGCAGGTGCATGTGGTGGGCTATGTGAGGATGTATCAAATGGTCATGTTTGAATCTACCCATATATGGCTGATAATAATATCTGGGAGTCGTGGTGTGCCTTTCAACTTATATAACCAAGTATTGTCCAAGCTCTGTGTGAATTTTGTGAAATTTTAGACCAAAGTAAAGATATGACAATGTTGTCCCTTGAACTCTCTTTTGGTCTCAGCATGAATATTTTTGAAAAGTTTAAGAATTTTTGGAACATTTGGTTGTCCTTAGGTGTAACCTAGTACCTATACTTGTAACATTGTGTGGTTGTAGGTGCACCTGGCTATAGTGGCACGTGCCTCCCCCTTCTGGCAACCCCCCCCCCCCCAAATCTCTCTTGACTACCTCTTTGAAAAAGCATTCACAATTTGAAACTCTTGAATGACTCCATAGCAATTCCTATAGCCATGGCAGTTGTGGCTGTCTGTAGCCTTCAGCAGTGATTTGAGAAGCCAAACTCTTCATAATAGATTGTAAGTTTAGGTTGTTGTAAGGTGAAGTACAAATTATCCTGCAATTTCCAAACCACACAGGTGATGTTATTCTGCACCATTTTCCCTTAGATTCAATAGATTGTCTCTTCTCTGCCGCAGAGCCCTTAATGGCAGGGTATAGGTCTTGCTTTACCAAAGGGGTTGTTAGGGCTAGTTACAGCAGATGCAGACACAATGACATGTTTGCAGGTACTCATTAAACTTCACCTCTACGTGGGAAAGAATGGCCCCAGCAAAAGTTTATGGGACAAGAAAAATATTCTCCAGTGAAAATTGGTGTTTGCCTTGCCCCCTCCCCTGTCCAGTCCCTAACTTTCAATTTTCCCTGACATAGATGTCTATGTATTTGATATAATTTTAACATTTAATTATTATCATTGTTGGCTAAGTTGTTGTATTATTGATGTCATCCTTAATTTCATAATTGTACTTTCATTGTATTTTAGTTTTAAGCAGACTTTAAAATTGCAAGTCTCAGGGAATTGGACCAATTTGAATGTAGAAAGCATGTGCATACTTAGCCTAACTTAGGGCATTTAGACTTCTTAATCCCACTTCACTTCACAATAAGACAATTTCAGTGTCTTGCCCAAGTCATTAAAATGTCAAAATATCCCGCTGTTAGTGTCAGCTTCATCTTGCCAAGTCAGAATGGGCCGGTCGTCCGCAGGGGTATGTGATTGTAGGGGCCTATTATTCTGGTTAACTGGCACAGGGGGGAGGTTAATGAATTAAAAACATGTCACATTCATCCATTGTTTCAGTTATATCCCTTCAAAATGCATGTTGCTTTCTAATATCTTAGCATTAATGCCAGTGTCTTAGCTGTATAAGGTATGACGCCTAGGGTTTATCATTTATCGGATTTACCTGCAGAAAGCATATTGTCAGGTGGCATTGGTATCTGTTTTTATAGTCATTCCAACGTTATGTTTCGACCCAGTAATGCCTAGCACTTGGAACAACAGTTTACCTAGTTACTTTAAGGTAATACAGTTTCTAATAATCTCTCTAAATGTTCTTGTGTTATAAATTCTGTTTTTTTGGCTCTTGCCCTGTACGGCAGGTACACTGCTACTGAAAAGTAGGCCTATTTGTGTAAAAATTACCACTTTACTTTAATCTGACGTGGCCATTTATAAATGATTTGTCATTGCTTGGTGATGTTGGCTTTTCATCGCGGGCCAATGTTATGGGGCAGCATTTTATCATTGACGTCCAGAGGTGAAGTTGATTTGACATTTTCCGTTTGAAGTTGCCGCGACGGCCGTTGTTATAGAGCGTCATGACGTCGCGACGTTCTTTTTTGACGTCATGACCTTCTTTGTGACGTTCTTTTTGACCTTGTCTACTTTTTGCCCTGTTATCCTTTCCCCAGTTCACCATCAATCTGACACATTGATGCTTGGATTTAGCGAGGTCAATTTTGTCAAAAGTCTACTTTACAGAAGTTAGATTAGAAAGGCTACTTTTGAAGTACGATTCTGAAGGTGATAATTATTGGCTTCAGTTGTAAATTTGAGATATCCTCATAGCCTCTGCAAAGTCCATTTTCAAGGCAATCTTATCTTAGGTGTGGAATTTGGAAATTCTATCCAAATTGTCTCAAATTAAAGAAACTTGATCTTAGTTTCAAGTGGAAGACCACCGAGAGTCGAATGACTTCCAATTTCCAGGTTTCTGACTTTGGACTGCAGCAGATCGATTTCCAAATATATGCCACCTGAAGCTTGCTTTTAAATCTTGTCGACTTTAATTTAGCTGATATCCAAGGACAGGCTAGCAATTAAAAACGTTTGGGCGGATGTGCTTTTGTGGGGATTTTAGAAGAATCTCTGGTACGCCTTTTTAATGCTGGTTCTTTGATGTAAAAGACTGGATTTCTGTCAGCTATAACTTTGTATAAGGTATAGAAATAAGTTATACCTATCTCTGATTTTCATCGCTTGCTTGCGATAGGCTTACAATACAAGTTACAGTAGTTTTACGTAATTTACAACAATACAATAATCTTATTGGCCCAACGTGCCTTTGATGTCATAAGCTGCTTTATGTGTACGGTAAAATAGATTGTGTAATGATTCGCCCATCCCAGAAGGCCTTTGAATAGGCCTACTTGGTGGAATTCTGTTACATTAAAGTCAAGAAATTGGCCAACATGTGTGGAATGTGACTTTTATGATGTTGGGTGTGGATTTAAGCAGGAACCGTTACGTAATGTACTTGACAACAATCACTAATTTATTGAGCGAAAAAATCAAAGGTGGAATTAGCAGCACATGTACTGTTGTGTTTTCTTAGGAATGATGGTATCAATCTTGTAATGATGTAACCGATTATTGATACCTGTAAAAAGGGTTGGACTGGCCCTTTTATGGCTTTTAACATGGCAGGTGTGGCGGATGTTACATTTTGCCAGACATGCCATTGGACCTTGTAAATATGTTGGGTTAATATTAGGTAATTGTCATTTATGCCTGTGACTATATAGCTGTGTTCAGAGCTACATATCTTCAGTTGTTATCATGTTATGGGACGAGTTGGAAGAGCTTGAAGAGCTGGAGCTGTTAGAACAGTTCAAGTTAGAACAGTTTGGGCAGGTGTGTATGTTACTCATAGGAGCTGACACATCCAGGAATTCTACTTGCACATGGCTTATTTGAAATAACAGTATTTGTGTGCTCAGGGAATTATTGGAGGTTTAAATTTGTGATAAGGTGACGGCTATGACACCCAACGACACCTGCAGGCTTCCATTTGAATTATGGAATGTGACACGTGCTTATAGAATGCCAATAGAATGCCCATAGAATGAATTCGTGGTCCACTTGAGTTATAGGCAGTTATGGAATGCTTGGGGAATATTTAGAGAATACTCAAGAATGTGATGAGTACCCTCAAGAGTATTGTGATACCCTCGAAGGGTCCTAGGGCATTCTTTTCCTGGGGGTTATCACTGATGACTGGGTAGGAGGTCCCACTGGCTCATCAACATGGACACTGATTGTTGCGTTGACAATACCCTACTCCTCCCCCTGCCTCTTCACGGGTATTTCTGCTCTCCAAGGACAGTTTGGTTTCCTCACTGGCCATTTCAGCATCTGCCTATTCATATTGTACACTGCTATTCTTATACTATTGGATGGCCCTTATCTTAAAAGCATCCCTATCTCAGTGACACTAGCCACTTACACACAAGGTTCATTTCATTACTGTAGTGCCATACCTACTTATTAGCAGAATTAGCTGACTTGGCTCACTGTAGTGAACAATAGCACATAGTCTGCTCAGACGTGTCTGGTATGATAGTCCACTAAGTCCAGGGCCAATGCATTGTGGTATGGTACTCTGCTGGAGTGGCTCATTTGGAGAATGGAATTTCATGAGGTATATGCTACTGTATATCCACAGCAAATTGTGCTAATGCCATTAGGATGTATAATTCGTTTATTTCAAAGCTTATTAAGCAATGCCACATGGCACCAGTTGGATTTAATTTCACCAAATTCATTGTTTCTTCATGGTCACAGTAATTGCTATGTCTGGGAATCCAGTTGGGATCAAGGTGTTCGATTGCAATTGGGATCATGGCTGTGCTATTGTTTATACAGTTGGCCAGCTTGTCTTTACTGTATGTGGCTTGTGTATGTTACTCAGCTGCAGTGAGTAGCAGGGCAAATGGCTCTTCAAGACTTGCAACTGCCCCTATGTTTTGTGGTATGGAGCCTGAGGATCTGTGGTGGCCTTCTGTTTACTTTAAGATCAAAGCCACAAGCCTTTTCTTGTCTAGAGTTAGTAGCAAATTAGGACTTAGCTGAGATTCTGTCAAAACAATAGCTGCAAAATCAGAAGAAATTGTGAAACAATGCCTTGAAGTCTGAAGCAATTATCTTACCACCAAGGAACTTCAAAATTAGTGGAAAATGCTAATTGGATAATAAGTGGTCAATATTTAGCTTAGGAGCAATATGTTAATTGCCCTCATTGCTTATAAGGCTGGGAGGTCATTTAGAAGTTCATTTGGAGCCCATACTTTGCCATGATAGTTGGAATTTCACCAGAGCCCAGTCCAGTCACAATGCGCATGTACACCAAATATCCTTCCTACTTCGTCAACCTGGTTGTTATTAACGGTCAAATTTATCCTTTGCAGAGGAAAAGGAAAAGGTTCTGCACAGACAATGAGGACACAGTCAGCCTCCAGAGTGTGGACATCATCAATGATGTTGATGTAAGTATCTTGATATTATTTTTGCCAAAATATTATAATTTGCAATGCACTCTCATCAGTCGTAGGATTTGTATCTTATCTCATGGTAACAGGTCATACTGTTATATGCCAATGGTGCTACTAGTACATGAGTCTAAGGTTTTTCACATGTGCCTGAGAGTGCCTCTTTATAGTAAAAGATTGTAAAACTTTATGTATTGATTCATATTTTGAAAAACCGCTTGATTAACTTTCTAGTTCTATTTCCAACTTTCATTCCATGAGATAGCAGCAATTAATTTTCTGTCATATCCTTGTTATTGATAAAGCTTTTGAAACATATTCATAATGTAATATTCATATCTTGTGATTTTAGGAGCCAAAGAAAAGAAGAAGGTCATCTCTGGCCAAGATGACATCACTTAGCGGACTTCTGTCTCCCATGAAGCCAATGAAAAAGGTCGGCCATGCTTTGCAGAAGTCTCTCAGCTTGAAGAACCTGATGTCTCCTTCTCCCAACAAGTACAATGTCAACGCTTACAAGAAACCCCAGCCCACTCCCCCGAAAAGACGCCAAAGCACATTCTGGTATGAGACGGTCAACAGCCACACAACACAGAAGTTCTCCTCCAAAGAAATTGAGAGACAGGAAGCCATCTTTGAGCTGTACAAGTGCGAGGAGGATCTCATCGAAGACTTGAAAATGGTCAAAGCTGTAAGTAGATTCACAAATTTGATGTCTTTAATGATAGTTAATGATTCATGCATTTCACTCATATCATGAAAGCAAAGTTTTTTACAATATTGTGATGCTTTGTCCTCATATCATCAACTAAATCTATATTAAATTTTATATAAAAAGAATCACACAACTGCTCAAACTCCTCATTTTGGACAGTTGTAAAGACCGAAAATATTACAATTTTATGTAATTTTGCTAATATATTTGTGAGAAACTTATAGAATTGTTATTTCTTTTGCAGACTTACTACGATTCCATGGCCAAACTGCAGTTATTGACAGACGAAGAGTTGAAACAGATTTTCGGACCAATCACCACTTTGGTTCCCCTTCATGAAGGTAAGCCTCGTTGTCATTCTTCGGAACAAAATTGAATGCTAACAACTTACGGAAGTATGCCCCTTAGATGATTATGATAATTCAATTTATGCATTTGACATGTTTCTAACTTAGTTCTCCTTCTCATTCAGAAATTGTCGAAAGCCTCCGTGACCAGCGACTCCAAGATGGCACCACAGACAGCATTGGAAAAGCTCTTCTCGAGTGGGTCCACAGATTGAGAGAATACATTCCGTATTGTGCCAACCAGGTGTATGCCCGAGCCTTACTTGACGTGAAGAGACAGGAACCTGCCATTGACGATTTCTTGCAACGTTGTCAGGACTCTCCCTTCTCAAGACGACTCGACTTGTGGAGTTTCCTTGGTAAGAATTGAAATATAAAAGACTGATATTTTGAATTGATATTTTAAAACGATACAATGTGTGCAAATCTTTCAAATTTCAATAGCAGTTGTGTATTATTTTGCCTTAAAAACGTGCATTACAAACATTACATGGAAGTCATTAAGCATATTAAATTGTGGTAAAATTAGAAGTCCCCCAAGTCCCTCGACACCTTTCTTAATTGCATTTCTTTAATTTGCAGATGTCCCCAGAAGCCGATTGGTCAAGTACCCCTTGATCTTCAAGAACATTTTGAAATTGGTGAGTAACAAATTAGTTACAACATCTTGAAATTGCAAAATAGTTTGTGTCAGAAATAATCACTAAATTTAAGAATTCAATATTCATCTTGGCTTCAAAACTAACCTTTTCTTGTTCTGAAATTTTCCAGACTCCCGCAGACCACAGAGATGTTGCGTTGATCAAGAAAACAGTCGACATTGTTGAGGATATCATTCAAGAGGTTGACACAAGAACCGGTCAATCAAAATGTGCTCTTACCAAGGACAAGTTGGAATACATCGATGATAAGCAGAAAAGTCATCTCATCGATGAATCAGAAGTGGTGCTCTGTGATGGTGTGTTGAAGAACAACCGTGGAACGGTAAGCATTGTTTTAGATTTACTGAAGGATTACTCGTGTATTCAAATTCTTTTTAAGAAAACTACAACAAAATTTAAACTGGGTTCAATTTGGTCTTGAATAATCTATGATTATTATGAGCCATTATGTATTAAATTACAGTAGTTCTCTTCTGCAATAAGCTAATGATATTACTATTCAGCATGACTCGTTGATGATTTGACATTGCAATTCAACAATGCTTATAATCTCCTTTTCCTATAATTTCAGAAACTGTACGTCTTCCTGTTCAACAAGATCCTTGTTCTTACTCGAGTGGCCACCAGAGGGCAGCAACTGAAATACCAAGTCTACCGCCAACCATTGCCCGTCTCAGATCTTCTTTTGGACGAAATGCAAGATGGCCAGACTGGAAAATCTGGATCATTCCGATCACATTTCTCTCAGTCTTCAACATGTAAGTTTCATATCAAGATTGCAGTGAATTAAACTGATTGAGCACATTATTTTGTTAACTGAATAAGTTTCTGTAAATTTAGTCTTAGATTTGGGTGCAACAGAAGCTCATAAGTTGTGACAAATAAATTTTGATACGTTTTGGAAGTGAAAAGTTATGTTTTTGACTTGAGGAAGTTACATATTGGGGAAAAATCTCCTCCTGCTTCCTTAATCAACAACCTTAACAATCAACTTTAATGTTATACCGTTGGTTGAATTATAATTGCGTGTAACTTTGCAAAGTTTTCAAATGACTTATGGATGTGTTTTTTATTTTCAGGCAAAAGTGTCTTCAAAGTGAGTTTAAAAGACGGCGGCAAGGGAGTGTCCCACACGCTACAGTGCAATGACGAACACGACAAGAGACAGTGGATCCTCAGTCTCAAGGAGATCATCTCGCCCGAGAATATCGTGACCTCCTCTTCGCAAGCTCCCTCGTCCCCAACTCCTTCACAGAGGAGTATTAGTAGCAACGGAAGCAGCAACAGTGACGATGAGGACAACAAAGAAAACAAGAAGTGAATTAAATGAAAAAGACTTTCGCTATGATCTCATCATATATGAATCTATATATCCTACACTCGCTAATATTAACACTCGCTTATGTTACACTCTCATATTCGAAAACACTCACACATACCTCACGAAGACAAAACACTTGAACACTTTGAAGGCAGCCATGTTGATTATTGAAGCAGCCATTTTGGATCTTGAAGCAGCCATTTTGAATGGAGTGGCAGGCATTTTGATGCTGAATATTGACATTATCTACTGGAAATAAGGATTAATTGAAAATTAATTTCATTACAAAATGGCTCTGCCTTAATTGTCATGATTATACATTACTATTGCGTACGTTAATATATGTACTTTTGTATTTGACACATTTATACTGCCGCATATCACACACACGCTCTATACACAACTCTAATGGTGCAAACCTAATTTATATGTTATTGAAGTTACACTTATTGTATTGTACATATCTTTATTGCTGTTCTTGTACAAAGTAGTTTATTAAGTGTACTGTTATTTAGTTGGTGTCTAGATGACTCTAGATAAAACTTGTTTCTCCACTTAAATGAATGCTCTGGACTTTATTGATGATGCATGATTGTGCACGAGAGTAAAGTGAACTTGTTAGTTTTGTCCAATGTTTGTTACTAGATTGTTTTCTTTTTGTTAAACTTTGCATTTGTGGTGAAATGCAGGAGAACTCTTTCTTTTGTATATACTTTAAGTGAACCCTCATTGGACAGTTGTGTACAGTCGAAATAAATTATTGAAATGTCTATCCGTCTTCAATTGTCTTTCCTTGTATATTTGAAAAAACGTAGTCTGAAATTCTTGTCTCCAGTGTTTAACAATAATTCATGATGGCAGGAAGACCAAGAGAGGACCTCTTGTTGTCATTTGTCATAGACAAGGATATAAGCAAAACTTATAACATAAAAAATATGTGGCAGAATATTTTTATCCCATCCAAAAATAGCATTGAAGTGGCCAACCCCCCTGAAAATGGCCTGTCTCCACCAACACTTTCTTTGAAAGATCGCATCACAAAAACTAGTACAGGATCCTGATTCAATTAAACTCTTCCATACATGGAGACTTGACTGTCAGTCTTCTAAAATCTGGCCACCAATAGCTAAAATAATAGTATGAGCAGGAGGTTGTTGTGTCAATGTCTCCAATATTGCGTCATTAGCATCACGCCGGATTCGTTTCTTAATAAAAAATAAAGGGACACACACTCTGTGAGAAGACCTTGTGTCTGATGTTGTCTGAGAACCCAAGAAAATAACTATCTGTAGCTCTGTATCATTTATGTAAACCAAAATATTAGAGTATTTCTGTCGGCATGTCAGTTGTCCTATCTCAATTTGTCATTAGCAAACGCCTTGCTACTCTATTTTGACTGCATATTTCTGGACCAAAATCACTGTGAACATGTTTCTGGTGTTCATAAGGTCATTGCATGCACATTTTGCCAGACAGCCAGTTTTGCACTGGTCCCTACAAAGATTTTTACTGTAATTATCATTAGCATCACGCTGTCATTAGCATCATGTCAAACGTGGCTTATTGCCTTTAACTCACTGAAATTTTGTTGCAGGTGACCGGAATTGAAATCAGTTGAATATATATTATCAATAAATGTTTCAACAGACTATTATATAACATTTTTGCATTTTCCTTGCATCTGACATGCTTAGTATGAAGTTTGATTCTTCTCTGAAACTACTAACCAAATATGGGGTGCCAGCAACATTTTACCATTGTCTAGCATCTGAAATATGGTTTAGCAAAGACATTGGGCAATAGGAGAGTAGCGGAGATCATCTGTATTATTCAGAATCCAAACTATTTGTGAAAAGAGTATTTTTGTAAATTTCTGGTTAAAGGATTCGTTCTATCTCAATAACTATTGGTCATAGAGACCTGAAATATAGCTCATTGTGTGCAGAATAGCCACTTTCCTATTTGTTGGTAATACATTATTCAGCACTAAATGGTACGGATTTCGAGTTACAGACATGATGCTAATGACACACATATTTGGTGTTTTAATGGATCAAAATGCAGTTTCTCAAAAATAATTGCCATTAGAGACCTGGAACTTGTTCAAAATGTGCCAGCCACTTGCCTTTTGGCAATAGATTGTTTAGCCCCAAATGGTGAGGATTTTTTAGTTAGAAGGGTGATTTTAATGACAGTTGAAAAACATTACCGCTATGTTTATCACCTCAGTACAGATCAGCAGGGCATTGGGACCCTTGGACATGAAAGTACAGTGATAGCTTATTGTTTGACCTACCCAACGCAAACTTTAAAAGGCATTCTAGAGCGAAAAATTTTCGAAATTTTTTCAGCTGAAATTTCAAGGTTTTCAAATGTTGACCCATTTACATACCAGTTGGGCCTAGTGGTCTTCCGTATTAATACTGATCTTAGACAAATTATATTGATTAATCCATATACTGATAGTGCTCACCACTACTGTTGCTGAAACCTACTGTCTTATGGGTTTGATTAATCGTAAATAGGATATTTTGAGGTTTTTTATCAAAGGCACTAAATAAAACCTTGTTACACGTCGTCATTCTGACTTTGCTTGTTCTGTCAGAATTACATGGTACTTAGAACAGGTTTCTAGTTTCACTTCCCTGTCAACCATCACACCCTGAGTTCCTGCAGCTCTCATTTATCACATTTCCTCCTGCAGGAATAAGTTCTGGATTCATTGTGAAATTTTGATTTGAGTTAAGTGTACCTTATTAATTATTTGGAAAGGGGGGGGGGCAGTCAATGCTCTGCATCCCTTAAAGGGTTTAAGGAAGGTTTGAGAAGAACCCTCCAATCTGATCCCAGCAGGACCACAAGGATACATCATACATGAAGGCACATTGTAGCTGTTGGAGACCTCTGGTGTTATGTGAATATACATGGTTCTGCAGAGTGCAGGGGCACCCCATGATCTGTTATACCAATTTTCTGTTATGCAGCAGGCGCCCGGCTGACTGGCAGACTGTCAGCTAGGATGTTCCCAGCTGGCAAAGTTGTCAGCTGGGATCCAATTTTTTGGCTTCCAACCAATGAAATTTGCAGTCAAGTAAAGCAGTTGAGGTGGCTGGCCGGGAAAAAAATGATTTATGTCAGCTGGCTGGGAGGTGCTGAATGATGCTTGGGCTGGCTGCAACCCAGCTGGCAGCATAACAGATATTTTCTCCCAGTTGCATACAAAAATGAAGTACAAAAGATGTGCAGCCAGGAGCTTACACTGATATTGGCATTATTATAACACATTGTCGCGAGGTGCCCCTGAGAGTGTGGCCTATCAAACCTATCAATGTCCTTTTATGTTTTGGCAGTTTTGCTAAGGACTTTTCTTGGGGGGAATACACCAGGTGGCACATGAGTAGTCCACCTTGTAAAATAGACATATATACAATGCAATGCAATGGTACCGCAGCCTGTGGTGTATTACCGTGTATATTTCTGCAACAATGTAATGCATAACTCATAAAATATCCAATTTACACGCAAACAGTTTTAAAATGATTCAAATTTAGAATGCATCTCTCAGAGAAGTCATTGTAATGAACAAAATGATCATTAATTCTCACAAAGCACTAACACTTTTAGTAAAGTAAGGTGTTTCTTTTTATTTAAGAATGCTGTTTTGCTAAAAATGTAAGAATTCTGCAAGTTCCTGTGTGAATTATGCAATACTGAAGGAATTCTGTTATTCTGTAAAAATAATCCACAACAAATGTATATATGCAGTTCTGCAAGAATTCTGTTAATCAACTGCAAAATTCAACAAATCCCTGTAGGAATCTTGTAAGTGGTTGTTCAGTAATTCTCAAGCTCGCAATTTCTTGTAGGAATTTTGCTTCCTGCAGGAATTCTGCACTTCTGGACCTTGAGGACTGAAGGTGCTTCTAAAGAAAGTCCTTTCATGCTTTGAGTCAATTCTCCATTTTCAAAAAGGCCCTCTCATGTTTTCAGCCAGTCTTCCATTTTCAAAGAAGGTTCTCTCATGTTTTGAGACAGTCTTCCATTTTCAAAGAAGGTCCCCTCGTGTTTTCAGCCAGTCTTCCATTTTCAAAGAAGGTCCTCTCATGTTTTCAGCCAGTCTTCCATTTTCAAAGAAGGTTCTTTCATGTTTTGAGCCAGTCTTCCATTTTCAAAGAAGGTCCTCTCATGTTTTCAGCCAGTCTTCCATTTTCAAAGAAGGTTCTGTCATGTTTTGAGCCAGTCTTCCATTTTAAAAATGTATCTCTCATGTTTTCAGTCTTCCATTTTCAAAGAAGGTCCTTTCAAGTTTTGAGCCAGTCTTCCATCTTCAAAGAAGGTTCTCTCAAGTTTTGTACCAGTCTTCCATTTGCAAAACGGTTCTCTCATGGTTTGAGCCAGTCTTCCATCTTCAAAGAAGGTCTTCTCATGTTTTCCGCCAGTCTTCCATTTTCAAAGAAGGTTCTCTCATGTTTTAGCCAATCCTCCACTTTCTGCTGGCATATGGCAATGTGGTTTAATTCAGGGTTCTGATACAATGCTCAGGCCACTGCACAGTGCACACAACATTTCTGATAAAACTGGTAAATGCCCGATTGAAGCTTTGCGTCCATGTTTCACACTGAATTCAGCGTTTTGAGCAACATTTGAAAAGTAATTTGCCTCAATTTGATTTTTACCAATAGGCTACAGCTTGCTTTAAGTCCCCTTTTCATCGTTCACAAAACTTTTGAATTCGCAGGCTGTGTCTGAAGGACATAAAAATGTAATTTTGGAAACTTATATAATAAAGGATATACCTACATAATAGTACAATATGTCATAGAGATATTTTGTGTAAAAAAACTCGTTAACTCGTTTTGACAAGTTCAAATAAAACACACTCAAGGCATTTTGTTATTTGTTGGAAGTTTTGTCAATTTTTTGCAATGCCACTTCTGGACCTTTTTGTTTACACAAAGCAACCTTGTGCTAACATTGGGGTTTACCAGGGAGAAAAAGAGGCAAACAAGTTCTATTCTGCTGGCCAGAATGAAGTCAGCAATTTCTGTTGGTCAAATATGAAAATGGACAATTCAAATCACATGGGGGACCATTCAGACTGGCCCTCAATCTTCTATCTTATTCAGTTGGTGATAATGATGCTAAGATGTCCCTTTGTATTACCAGAAAGAGATCTCAGCAGTCTCAAGTGTATCTAATTTGAAAATGGGCTTCTTTCTTGTTATATTTATTGTGACATATCACTCTATCTTATCTGTTGAATTTTACCAGAGAACTTTCCTGCTCTTTTGACACGTTAATTGTCCCGAGTTAATTTCTTAGCCGGAGAACAAATTATCGGTGGACCTTCCAGTCAACAAATAAAGTTAATCTAATAAAGTTAAAATTTGTGAGCAGCGTCATGGCTCTATCTCATCTGGATGCATCATTGAAAGGTAACCGAGGGATGAATTATCTTCTCGAGTTCTCGTATATATGTCATTTATATTTAACTTCACCACCAATCTCTTCCTTTATTCATCCGTTTCTTCTTCAGAAAATCTGCTTATATATACACTCTTGTTTTAATAATCATACTTTAAGTAATGAGGTGACTATAGTCTCAAGCAACAAAGTGACATGAGTATTTCAGAATATCCATTTTAATAACATTTTCAAAGCACCAAAATACATAGAGTTTCCTTTTGTTTTTGTGTGAGTAACATATTTTTACTCACACACATTTGCAGGTATATTTTCCACATGAAATAATCAAACAGCCCAGGCTTAAACAATATTTTGTTCGACCCGAATAACATATGTGTAAACTAATCAAGAGGTATACAATTTAATACAGTTTTGACAAGTTGTTAACAATAACTGTCCACATCATTGGTGTCAGCAGACCTCAATGTTCCAGCTTCTAATTTGGCTTTTTGCAACATTTCTGGAGACTTAAACAGTTCAGCAAAATCTGCAGTTTTCGACCTTCTTTTCTTCTTGAACCTTTTCTCAATGTCTTTTGCAAGGGCCACAAGTCCATTTTTCTTTGGTTTCATAGCAGCAAAACTGGCATTACGCTGAACTTTAGCATCGTCACTTTGATCGGGGTTTTTATTTTCATCAAGGACAAGGACATCCTTACAGTCCTTAGCTTCCTTTGACTTGTCCTTGACCTTGTTCGATCCTTTACGTTCTGGCTTTTTACCATCCTGGTCTCTTGTCTTTGATCTGCCGCGGTCTCGAGACTTTTCCCGACCACGATCACGTGACTTGTCATTGGCCTTATCACGAGATTTGTCCCGAGTCTTATCGCGTCCTCTTTCTTGGGACTTTTCTCGAGGTTTGTCTTTAAGTCTGTCGAACATCTTCTCTTGTTTTCCTTCTCGCCTGTCGTTTACATCTGGGGACCTTTCCTTATCGTTTGCTTTGTTTCTGAAATTCTCGTGGTCCGAAAGTCTGTCGTGAGACTTCGAACGTTGCTTTTTGAGGTTCCTCTTCACCACAGGGGGGATGACCTGCAACTCTGACAGCTCCAAATTCAGAGATGGTTGGCTGGTGGTTCTAGGGAGAGGCGGACTATTAAAAAGACATGGGGTGGAGGAAAAGTCTCTGATCTTCTCCTCACTAGGCTCGGAGAGATCGACCGTGCTACTTGTGTACCTCTCCATGATCGGGATGTCTTTGATGGTCGGCAAGCGATCCGCAGGTTCATCTGGTTGGTCAAGAGAAGCACTCTTCTTTATGAAAGGGTTGGAGAAGAAGTTCTTCTTTTTCTTGTTCTTCCTTGGCGGAATAACTGGCGAAATGGGAATCAGACGAGAATAACTGCTACTGGCGGTTGACGTCTTGTCGTCATTGGTCAATCGTGATGTATCAGTCAACGAAACCGAGACATCACTGAGGGTCTCTAAGGAAGTAATAGACATGCTATCACCCATGGACTTGAAAGGCTTTTTGCCATCAAGAAGAGGAATAGATAACTCCAAACTTCTTGCACCTGCGGTGTCTGGCGAAACCGAAATGTGCCCACTGTCAGGAGTGGGAGATCGAAATTGCCTGTCCTTGACCCGAGCAGTAATTATTCCTTCCTCGAACATGCGAAGTTTGCTCAGAGACATGTCCAATAATGTCATGTAATGTTCTCTTGCCATGTCTGAATCTCTTTTCTGTAACTCTGCACTTTTCATTTTATGCTTTAGATCAGTAATCTCATCTGAGAGTTCAATGTTCTTCGCTTTTAGCACCCTGTGTTCCTCATCGAGATTGTCTTTTGATTTAGAGAGGTCGTTCAGTTCTTGATTGCGCTTGTTTAAAGAGTCATTCGTGGAAGTCAGTTCTTTCTCTAAACTGACAATTGTCTTTTTAGCCTGGGTGGCAATGTCATGGCAAGTTTGTTGCAAACTTGTTTTCTCTTTCTCTAACTTTTCCGTCACTCTTTCTGTTTCGGACAGTCGTTGCTGCATGACATTCTCCTTTTGCTTGTATTGCATCGCTAAGTCTTGGACCAACCTCACACACTTATTCTTACACTCTTGGACCTCTGTGAACAGATTCGCTCTCTGCTCCCTCTCTTTGCTGCAGAGGAACCTCAATGTCTTTGCGATGGAGGTCATGCGTCCGAGCCGTAACTGCAATTCTTCTTCGAGAGATGGTTCTCGCTCGATTGTGCTAGATGACGACAGACTGATATCATCTGATTCTGAAGAATATGAACCTTTCGCACTGCCATTACTTAGAGCACTGTTCATGATGGCTTTATCCATGCGATCGGCATTGCGCTGCCAGGGCTCGAGGAAGTCGAACATCCTCTGCACTTGGGACGTCAACTCCTCTCCATCTTTGGAGAACACAGCGTACTCCTGAATCGTACTCCCGACTAACGAAGACGGACTGTTCGGCAACTTCCTCTTTCTGCGAATGGAGGCCTTGTCTTTGTTGGACTCTGCCTCTGGTGAGTTTTGACTTTCTTCCATTTTTGTTCCTTCACGATTGGCAACGTATATCTCAAGTTAAGTTGTTGAACCGCATCTACGACATTTTCCTGGAGTAACCGAGGCAATCATTTTTATTCCATGTAAACCATCACTTCTACCTGAAAGTAAATGAAAAAGTATTTTAGTAAACTGTGAAAGTGATTGTGAGTAATGGAGGCTGACAAAAACTGTTGCCAATGCCATCGCTGTTATAAATCATTCTCTAATGAACCTGGTTTTGGTAATTCTGTTTTTTTTCCATTTCGTCATTCACCAACAATATATCACAAACAACCAATATTACAGACGATCCATTGTTTTCGTTGCTTTGTGATCAAATTTATGACAATAATATGGCAAAGTATGCCATGAGTGCCAACATTTTTAGTATGGAAATTTTATGAAATTGAAGTTTGATTTATTGTGAATGGATGCCAAATGGATAAGCACTGACTTTTCATTGTAATCTAGTCTGATCTCATTGGCAATTCAATCTGCTTTCTTCATCTGTCTGTTTCAGTAATTTGCTGTTCATTCTGTGGTGTTTTATCCAATCCTTTGATCACAATGATCAGGATCAAAAATATCAAGTTCTCAAAGATATGATTATATCAGTGCTAAGACACCAACCTGTTTCCATGAAAATATATTAAAATCACCAGTGGAAAAATATCTCCCATATGGTCTGAGCTATATTATTCATTTACAACTGTCCAGAATATATATCAAACATATTAATGCATAAGCCTATCCTACCATGTGCCAACAATGAACTGAAAGGTCACAATCCAACTTGCATTGAACGTTGTGATAATGCCAAGTGAAATCTATGAAGAATATCCATGTATAATCCTCACCACTACATTTCCTGATCTTCCAAGGTAACTCACAACCAAGACAATGATATCTCTGCCACTTGCACTCAGATAAGTAAATTTAAATGGCCATCATTTTGCATAACTTAAGGCTGACTGAGATCACATGCCCTGAGCTTTGAAAATAAAAATTGACAAAAAGTGGACAAAAGAGACAAAAGACAAATAGAGGAAGACAAAAACTAATGAGGATGACAAAAAATCACTTGACCTGGCTCAATGAATGCCCCTGGCATTAAACATGACCATGCTGACACTGGAAAAGTTTAGGTACACACTGTAAAAGTTTCTTTCACATTTTACAGCCATTCTACAATAGGGACCATCTGACCTTTAGATGTGAAGGATTGGTTGAAAATGCATAAATCTGATATCGATACCGGACTCTTATAAACTATCTTTAAAAAACGGTTTAACCCCCTCATATTTTTCAAGAGATTGAATCTAGACCAAGCACAAATTAACAATTGTTGGTCGAAGTCTAGGGTGAAGAAATTACATCTATCTTAAACAACAACATCCAAGAAGCAACAAAATGTCCATGACATGTTTATCAAATTATATTTGATAATTTTTAAAGAAAAGTTTAGATCTATATTTTTTTTTTGCCTGTCGCATGACGCAATCTAAGAGACAAAGACCAAGCAAACTTTTACAGTGCAGATAAAACCTTGTGACACATGATGGCATACCTTCAGATATATCCATAATTGCTGCAGGCGCTTTGTGAATATCTCAGTGTGCCACTAACAGAACAGCAGCCAACTTGTGATGTCATTTCCACAAAATATGATGTTGAAATTTTCCTTTTTTGTCATGCACTTTATAAGCATAATAATGTGATGCTATATCTATACCTTTTATACTTTTGAAATGTCCTTGGAAATAATTTAACAACATATTTCATAATTTGTTTCCGTACAATTTGAACATGCAGCCATGCTCTTGATAGTAGTACATGTTACATGTATGCCATGTTATGCTATACCTGATGGTATATGAGATAACTACTGGCCTTATGTTATATATTATACTAGTTTTATAGATATATGTTTTGAAAATGTTCATAATAGGATTTGAAGCACAAATGGAGTATTGATTAGGTCATTGACAAAAATATGTATGTGATGAATTTAGATTTTATTCATCTATGCACTCCTCATTTTTATTGTAATTAAAAGTAATAGTTTACAGTATAATACCATTAACACTATTAATTAATTATTAGAAATGATTCCTGTTGTTTTCTAGATGAGCCTAATTTTCTTATTATGTTTGTCATTTCAGTTTCACCTTGGGTTTCACCATGGGAAGCTAGGCAAATGATAATGTATTGATGAATTAAAAGGTTCATGTACTTTTCTAATTAAAATGGTACAATGTGTACTTCGTGTACTTTTGATGACATTTTAACATGTACATGTATTATTTAAAATCAAGTTTCAATTATGATTCTATCTATATAATATATTATGTTAAAATCACATTTCCCTGTTTGTTCTATAAATGTATTGCTATATAAGCCTATTACTGATGTATAGGTATTCCAGATTCATCATATATTAATGAGCTGTCTCAGAGAAAATCATGCAGAGCTGTTCGGATGACGTTCTCGGAATGGCCTAAAATTTTGCATAGGTACCAGACCACCTCTTAAACGAAGAAATGTGAAGTTGGAACTTCAAAACTCAGAATACTTTTCTCACTGGGGGGCCTCAAAATAAGGGTGTCGGGAAGCCATTTTTCACAGAAATCCTCATTTCATCAACAAAAAAGTGGCCGATGTTCAGCCCTGTCTGGATGCTATAAAAAAATAACAAAAACTATCCAAACTGAGTTTGGATGAAGGCTAGCAATGTTTTTAACAATAAATCACCTCTATTTATTAATTTCACTAAAAAGGCTACTTTGGGGGGGTCACTCCGAAACTGCAGATTTTGCGTTTTTCAAAATTTGAAAAACATGCCATTTTTGGAGGGCAATTTCACAATGTTGTGCGGGTCTAGGCTTGACAATATTTGGTTAGAAAATTAGCAAAATACTTGGATTTTATATATCTGGTGAAAAAACCGTGGGAAAATTTGAATTTTCAGAAAATTCAGCCATTTCAAAAACTGTAATTTTCCGAATTTCCGTAAAAAATCAGGAAATTTCCATAGTCAAAAGGTCAAAGTAGTACCAACCCTATTATCATAATTTTGATTGAAATTAATGAAAATTACAATTATTCAGTAAATTAGTTAAGTTTCATCTGGAAAAAACAATTATTTTGTATCACACAGCTAATTTTCAAAATTTACTTTTTCACAAATTTTGATAAGTTTCGGGAAATGTATCAATTGTGTGGGCCTATGTCTGACATAGTAACACTGCCATGTTAAACAATTTCCCTGATCATTCCTCGAAAAACACCTATACTTAGTAAATCAGGGGAGTTAATTGTGGGAAATGAAGGAATTTTGAAAATATGAATACTCCAGGGGGGTCACTCCGAAACTACAGATTTTGCTGTTTTTCAAAATTTGAAAAACATGCAATCTTAAGAGGGCAATTTCTCAAATTGGTGAGAACTTATATTGACCATATTTGGTTAGAAAATTGGCCAAACACTTGGATTTTATATATCTGTTGAGAAATTGGTGTGAAATTGTGAATTTTCAGATATTCAGTCATGTCAAAAACTGTAATTTTCCAAATTTCCTTAAAAAATCATGAAATTCCATAGTCAAAAGGTCAAAGTAGTACCGACCCTATTATCATAATTGTGATTGAAATTAATGAAAATTACAATTATTCAGTAAATAAGTTAATTCTCATTTGGAAAACCAATTATTTTGTATCACACAGCTAATTTTCAGAATTTAGTTTTTCACAAATTTTGATAAGTTGGCGGAAATGTATCAATTTTGAAGGCCTATGTTTGACATAGTAACACTTCCATGTTAACCAATTTCCACGATCATTCGTGGGAAAACACCTATATATAGTAAATCAGGGGAGATAATTGTGGGAAATGAAAGAATTTTGAAAATATGGATACTCATGGGGGGATCACTCCGGAACTGCAAATTTTGCTGTTTTTCAAAATTTGAAAAACATGCCATGTTAAGAGGGCAATTTCTCAAATTGGTGAACACTTATATTAACCATATTTGGTTAGAAAATTGGCAGAACACTTGGATTTTATATATCTGGTGAGAAAACTATGGGAAGATGTCAATTCTCAAAAACTGAAATTTTCCAAATTTCCGTAAAAAATCATGAAATTTCCATAGTCAGAAGGTCGAAGTAGTACAGACCGCATTTTTCAAATTTTTTTAACAAGTTACCGGAAATTCATCAGTTTTGTCTGACATAGTAATACTTCAGTAATCATTCTTGTTAAAACACTTCTATTTAATAAGTTAGGGCCAACCAGACGATAGTTTTGGGGGGGCTATGGATTTTTACTCCGTGACAAACTTTTTTTCATTTGCAACGTCAACGAGCAATTTTTTTTATGTGTAGGAGAGCAACAGACTTTTCTTTTTTCGCAAATTTAACATTACGGTATCCCAGGCAGTAGCTACAGTTGGAAACAGAGTTTTTTTTTTTCATGTGCTGAACAAACTTTTCTTTCAGCGTCGACTTGAAAACAAACTTTTTTTTCACCAAAAATCCATAGCCCCTTAAACCAGAAATTCATCCGCTTCTCCCCTAAATAGGGTGGTAATTGTGGGAAATCACCTGATTTTCATGGAGGAGGCACTATACCAAGGTCACAGAAATATGTCAGGCCTCATTCTGAGATTAGCCATTGAGCCTCATTCTGAGATTTGCAAGATGGCGGCCTGAGGACCCAGCAGGGTGGGCAGAAGGAGTGAGATTAAATGAGGATGAATAAGAAAGAATAGATTAGAGAATGCTCTTTCTTGAATCTTCCCTTTCAGTGCAATCACAATTTTGCTAAAAAATAATAATTTTGGACTGGATAAATGCTATGTGGCAGCAGGCCTGGGGAGGGTGAGTGACACCAACGCAATCTAGTCTATATCGGACATGCACATCAATGCACCATTGCTGCTGATACTCATCAAAATGCTATTTTTTCCGCTGTTTCTGTCACCTTCATGAGCAAAATCCCAGCTGGATGTCATTCGGAAGGGACGTTAAATTGGCGGCCCCTTGTATCAGTATCTATGCTGGGCAAGTAAAAGATCCCTCACATGGGGTATGTGTGTAGCATTTTGAGGACTCTTGCTCTCTCTCCCATCTCATCAATCAACTCTCGTGAGTGCCCAGAACGGCTTAGAGGGCTGCACTTACCATATCTATCTCCCTATCTATCTACTGTGACTACCTAAACAGGAAGTGTCAGTAGTTGCTATAAAAAGTGGAGCTAATATTTAAGTCACAGTTAAGTTTAGTAATTTATTTAAATACCTAAAATATCTTCCAAAATAGCCTTAAAATTTCAGTCTGGTCTATAACAACCTCTAATGACACATTTCAGGGCTTTAAATCAACATATATAGATATATCCAACATTGAAAATAATCATTTTCATACCCTCTGATTGTAAGAAGGAATAAAAATTAAAAGTTAATGACTGAAACGGATCACCCAAGTAAGAAATCATGACAACACTTTGTTGATAATCAAAATTGGATAAAAAATAAGAGTGATAAGCAAAATTGGTGGGAATTGAAGTGTTACTATGTAAGACTTAGGCCCACAAAGTTCAAACATTATCGGAACTCAATAACACTTTAGAAAATTTTACTTTTAGAATTAGACCTGTGATACAAAATGATTATTTTTGCAGACAAAACTTTGACCTTTTAACTATGGATATTTCATGAATTCTTACGGAAATTTGGAAATTACAGTTTTTGAAATGGCTGAATTTTTGAAAATTCAAATTTTCCCACAAATTGCTCCCCAGATATATGAAATCCAAGTATTCTGTCAATTTTCTGAACAAATATATATAGTCAATATGAGTGCTCACCAATTTGAGAAATTGCCCTCTAAACATGGGATGTTTTTCAAATTTTGAAAAACAGCAAAATCTGCGGTTTCGGAGTGACCCCCCTGGAATATCCATATTTTCAAAATATCTACATTTCCCACAATTTTTTCCCCTGATTTACTAAATATAGGTGTTTTTTCATGAATGATCATGAGAAATTGCTATAATGGAATTGTTTCGATGTCAGACTTGGGCCCACAAAATTGTTACATTTCCTTCAACTTATCAAAATTAGTGAAGAATTAAATTTTGAAAATTAGCCCTATGATACAAATGAATTATTTTTTCAGATGAAACTATGTATAATTTACTGTATAATCATATTGTTTATTAATAAAAATCAAATTACGAAAATCGGGTTGGTACTACATTGACCTTTTGACTGTGGGAATTTCATGATTATTTGCGGAAATTAGGAAAATTACAGTTATTGAAATGACTGAATATCTGAAAATTCACATTTTCACACAAATTTCTCAACAGATATATAAAATCCAAGTGTTTTGCCAATTTGCTAACCAAATATGGTCAATTAAAGCATGTTTTTCAAATTTTGAAAAACAGCAAAATCTACAGTTTCGGAGTGACCCCCCTGGAGTATCCATATTTTCAAAATTCCTTCATTTGCCACAATTATCTCCCCTGATTTACTAAACATAGGTGTTTTTTCCTGAATGATCAGGGAAATTATTTAACATGGAAGTGTTACTATGTCAGACATAGGCCCACAAAATTGATACATTTCCCGAAACTTATCAAAATTTGTGAAAAAATAAATTTTGAAAATTAGCCGTGTAATACAAAATAATTGTTTTTTCTAGATGAAACTTAACTAATGTACTAAATAATTGTGATTTTCATTAATTTCAATCAAAATTATGATAATAGGGTTGGTACTACTTTGACCTTTTGACTATGGAAATTTCCTGATTTTTTACGGAAATTCGGAAAATTACAGTTTTTGAAATGGCTGAATTTTCTGAAAATTCAAATTTTCCCACGGTTTTCTCACCAGATATATAAAATCCAAGTATTCTGCTAATTTTCTAACCAAATATTTTCAAGCCTAGACCCGCACAACATTGTGAAATTGCCCTCCAAAAATGGCATGTTTTTCAAATTTTGAAAAACGCAAAATCTGCAGTTTCGGAGTGACCCCCCTGGAGTGTCCATATTTTCAAAATCCCTTCATTTCCCACAATTATCTCCCCTGATTTACTAAATATAGGTGTTTTTCCATGAATTATCTTGGAAATTGTTTAACATGGAAGTGAAAGTGTGTCAGACATAGGCCCACAAAATTGATACATTTTCCGAAACTTATCAAAATTTGTGAAAAACAAAATTTTGAAAATTAGCCTTGTAATACAAAATAATTGTTTTTCCAGATGAAACTTAACTAATTTACTAAATAATTGTAATTTTCATTAATTTCAATCACAATTATGATAATAGGGTTGGTACTACTTTGACCTTTTGACTATGGAAATTTCATGATTTTTTACGGAAATTCGGAAAATTACAGTTTTTGAAATGGCTGAATTTTCTGAAAATTCAAATTTTCCCACGGTTTTCTCACCAGATATCTAAAATCAAAGTATTCTGCTAATTTTCTAACCAAATATTGTCAAGCCTAGACCCGCACAACATTGTGAAATTGCCCTCCAAAAATGGCTTGTTTTTCAAATTTTGAAAAATGCAAAATCTGCAGTTTCGGAGTGACCCCCCCAAAGTAGCCTTTTTAGTGAAATTAATAAATAGAGGTGATTTATTGTTAAAAACAATTCTAGCCTTCATCCAAACTCAGTTTGGATAGTTTTTGTTAATTTTTTCTAGCATCCAGAGAGGGCTGAACATCGACCACTTTTTTGTTGATGAAATGAGGATTTCTGTGAAAAATGGCTTCCCGACACCCCTATTTTGAGGCCCCCCTGTGAGAAAAGTATTCTGAGTTTTGAAATTCCAACTTCACATTTCTTCGTTTAAGAGGTGCTCTGGTCACTACGTAAAATTTTAGGCCATTCCGAGAACGTCATCCATAACAATTCCCTGATATTGCATGATTTTCTCTGAGACAGCTCATTAAGTCCTCCATTGTAATCCCCATATGCTGACATCCTGATACTTGACAGTATATTCAAAAAGATAAGCCTGACCATTAATCACAAATACTAGCTGCTTATTAAAAGATAAATATCTAGTGTACCTTGAATGGCTTTCTTTCCTCTGTATCCTGTGTAAATTGATATTATTAATCCAGTAAAATCTGATAATTTCCTGATGTTATCCTGATTTCAAGAGCTCCGAGTTAATGTGCTATTGTTGTTGCAGTGGTGCCTGAACTGTGTGGCCATGCTGGACCTTCAAAAAGCCCCGGGGGCAATTTCATTTTACAGCATGAACGTCATCTATTGTTTAGACGCTGGGACGCTATAATTGACGCACTTCATGACTGGCAAGTGTCACTGTTCCAATACACAATAACCGATTACAATACACATCCATTCATCCCACTATACATTAATAACTTATCCTTTACCCTACTGCTGATGGTTCCTACAGTGCTTACGTAATACCATGCCAAGTAGTGGCAAAAAGCACCAGCAGCAGAGGGAGAATAGTGCCAATTGTCTAAACATATGAGTCAGAAAAAAAAAGACTTTGGTATACATGTACCACCCCTGTACTAAGTCAGGGAAGTTAGATAACTAGTTATAACCTAACAATCTAACTCACACCCCATAGAGATGTCATGAACCTAAAATTCTAAAGAAAAAAGCAATATAATTGCAATGCTATTCAGTGTGCAATTTGGCATTTACATGATATACACCTTGTATACATGTAACCTTTTTTCAGGTCCTTAGAAGTTAGATAACTACAACTTACCTCAGCCTTAGGCATAATGCTATACACAATGCAAAAGTGAGTTACTCCACCCTACATATACCATTATGATACATCCATGTCAGATACTTACATGTCCATGTAAACATATTTCTCACTTTTGTGCCCCTCAATAATGCACCTTTCAAGGGTGGCTCACCTTAGCATATAGGCTCCATAAGACCATTTTTTGCCATTCAGATACTTGCTTTATGCAAACATTTTGAGTTTCTGTGCCATCCATTCATAGTCTTCCACTTAATATGCTGTCTGGGTGTGCAATTGTATCCAGATATATCTATGGTACTTGGTACTACATTTATAAGCAGTTTAAGTATGTTTATATGATACTTCTATGATCCTCTATATACAATATCAGATTCTTTGACAGCATAAATGGTTCTAACTGGATCTATCTATCTATCTATCTATCTATCTATCTATCTATCTATCTATCTATCTATCTATCTATCTATCTATCTATCTATCTATCTATATTAATCTGATTGTCTGACAATCCATATCAGATTTTTAATATTCTATATCAATCTTTTTCGTCGATATGTTCATAATCTTCATGGTGTTTAATTAAGCATCATAATAAAAGTGTCACAATGAATTTAATTGATAAAATGCTTGACATTTATTGGATTTTAAACCTTTGTTGGTACAGACACTGTTAGCTCATGTTTAATCATCACACCCACTTCTCCAATTTATGTTTGGATTATGATTGAACTTCTCTGAAAATTACAGTGATGCTGGAGGAAATGAGGAAAAAACTAAATTTGATGGTAACTAATTGAATGTTAACATATATGCTTATTATTGGGCTTGATTCACAAGATCAGTCTCATTGGTCAGTGGTCACTCTTGATTTTCGAACTAAGAAGAGTCTAACCGTGTGATGCTGTGCCGCCTGCAAGTAAGTGAAATGGGTGATGTTTTGCTATTGGGTCAATGCTAAGCATCCTCAACTAAACTGCTTGTGGAAGCAAGGATCCAATGAGAAGAAGACATATATATATTGGGTCATGAAGGACAATATTTGAGGCATGTGGGATACCAATGGCTCCCAATTTTATTTGCTCTTTAAATAGTTAGCCCACACATTGGTCAAACTCTTTGTCAGCTATCCCCTTCCCAATGAAATAACATTGGCCATGTGTTTCACCTTTTTATCAAAGACTTTCACAAATATACCTAAGTCTTGAGCACAGCTGAGAAAAATTGGCAGCCATTATTATCTCACATGACTCAAACGTTGACCTTTATGGCCCAATATGTTTTCATCTCATCGGATGAGAATACAAGCCTCCACAGGCAGTTTGGTCGAGGATGTTTAGCATTGACCCAATGGCAAAACATCACCCGTTTCACTCACTTACAGGGGCCAATGTATGTGTACCTAAGGAGCTATGGGTTTTTCATTATAAAAGTTCAGCCCATGACATTTGTCTGCATGTGTAGCTAGGGATACTTATGCTAAAATTTGAAGACAAAAAAAATCTGTCATCGCTTCACATGCGAAGAAAAAAAAAGTTGATGATGTGGAAGCAATTTGTGAGTGAAAACGAAACATTCAACATTAGCTGACTCTTTCGATAATTTAGGGACCGTTCAGAATTTATGACTGGGGGGGGGGGTGGGAGTTTTGGCCAAGGGGGTACTAACTTTTCACACATGTTTCAAGGGGGGTATTAATTTTTTACAACGCTTCCTAGGGGGGGGTAAGAAATTTTAACAAAGAAAAAATATTACAAAACACGCATAAACTCATTTTCATTTGGACTTTTTTACCCGCAAAAGTCAGCAAAATGACGCACATCTGTACCTGTGTATAACAATATATATGTGTGTATTTTTTTGGTATGTCGAGGGGGGGGCACTAAAAATACACATAAACCTAAGGGTGGGGTACTAAAAATCCGCATGAAACTCAATGGGGGGGTATCAATTTTTGACGGGAAGTTCCAGCAAAACTCCCACCCCCCCCAGTCATAAATTCTGAATGGTCCCTTAGCTCTAGAATTTTTTCCCTTTAATGTCAATGGCAATTGGAAGTATAGGAAGTTCCAAAATATTGATATCACAAGTATTTGTCATGTATGCATAGATATGTGCAATATGAACCCTAGATACTGAACTATATGGTATTTTCATAACAGATTGTCAGAAGCTTGAGTGACATATGTGATAATGCTGCACTGTCTACCCCTATATTACTTTTAATGGGGCAATTAAGCTGCCTAATTAATGCACTGGAATGTTTTCATACATGTCGTTGCCAAAAGCTTAGTACATTCAGTGACCAGAATGTGGGCTGACTATCAATTATAAATATTGGGAGACTACATGCAGGATATCCCATTGCAGAATTGGAGCAAATGATCTGTGGTTTGCTCTGTGGAAAGCCACACATGACAATACTGTGCAGCTCAGCATTAATTAGTAACTTGGAGCAATGTAAACAGAAAGCTATTACTGAAATTGCTGCCATTAGTAGTGAAAACTGCCCTGAACATGTTGGACATACATAGGCCTACATACAAGACTACATGTGCAGTGTATTACAGTTTCAAAAATTACTATGCACTGTACATTCTCAGCAATTAGTTTTGACTTTCGAAATCATCCTGTGAATAAGTAATTGGGTATACAGCATATACATTATACAACATCCGTATACTTTATAAATAGTTTTGAAAATTAACTCTCTAATAACTCCCTCTAGAACTTCAAACTTTTTCTCCTTTATACTACTTCAGTTGTGTGCCATACAGCTCCATAGTCATAATTGTGGTTTCACATAATTTTTGAATACATGTCCCACTTTAAACAGAATCCCAAACAATTTATTTTTGGTGACCTGGGAAGTACCAATTTAGCATGCATGGATCCACAAACATAGTTACATATTTTAAAAACATTTTTTTAACAGTTGTTATCTTTTACGTATGCATGTACCTCTATACATGTAATGCCATACGACATTTCACTCACTAATTGTAACTTTATACATTTCTTTTACAAAATATCTAGATATGAATTTCATTGGGAATCAATAAGTGATAACTGTTGTGGGAATCATAACATGTATTTATATGACTACTTGTATGAATGGTAGTATTTCTACAGATCACACATCACCAATGAAACCTAAATAGAATTTTACATTTGAAATAGAAGATATCTAACAAACAGCATGTTTCTAATGGATACAGTATCAAGCTGTGTACATTCAACACAAGGAAATGGCTGAAATGACAATATATCAAACAAATCAAGCAGCAAATCATGCAATCTGGTATATTCCAACTTGTAGTGCAAGGCCATGAAAGTTCAAACATGCAAGAATAAGTCCTAATAGCTCCTAATGTATAACATGATGTAAAGGCATACATATACTTCATGGTACTGAAAAATCAATTTCTACTTACTGGAGCCAAACTAATATAAAGTATCCACTTTGTTCTCCAATGTTGGTAAACAGACACCTCCAATGGTATCTGACTCAAAACACACCAAGCTATGTAGAAGTCATATCCTCACTGCAATGCCTGGTGCTGTCCCCATTCAAACAAATTGTGTTTTGTGACTCAAGACCCTGCCCCTTCCAGTTAACCTTATACATGGCTAATGGTATGCAGTGTCAATCTTCGTGCCAGGCATAACGTGTAATAAAACTGTCATGATTTCTATAATTTGAAGCAATAGTGTTAAAATTAGTGGTAAATATACTAATTATTGCAGACTCTTTAGATAAGATCAGGAGCCACTAATAATTAAAACATTTAAAAGTCCAAGGATGTTCATTAAAATGATTAGACTAAAAGTAAGTTCATATGAATACAACGGGGTATACATTTGTTCCATTTGTCCAGGGCACTTACAGCCCTCATCTAATTGCAGGGTTGACACAGATTCAAAAAGCATTTCTCAAAATATCAGTTCCAATCTATTACGTTCAAGTTATGCTGGTATGCTAACAATTGCTAATTAATGATGTTCATTTCTGACCCTTTAATGATAACAAGCAACAATTGCAGATTAATTGAATGTGATTTACCCCATAACCTTAATTACTTACCTTGTTAATAGGTGTTTTAATATCCAGCTGTGTACACAGAAGTGTCCTAAAAGTGTCCTATAGCCCTGCCATAATGTGCAGAAATGTCTTCAATGTTGTGCTTGGGTTCCTGGCCAAACAGAGCGAATCTTCGCCCCCTCGTTTAGTAAGGGATCCAGGATGTTTAATAGGCAACCCCATGTATAATATGATGTAGTCATATGCGGCACTGTGCCATGTCAACATCCCATAACACCTACCCTCTAGGAAATGGTATTCCCATTTTAGAAAAAATCAAATCAAAAATCGTGTATTACAAGGTCAAAATATTCAGGTTGACCAATATTTTTATTTTGATCAAGTAGGTCGATTAAAAATGGAGGGGGGGGGGTAACTGCTTTTCCTGATCCTGACCAGTCGAAAATTCATCAAACGCCATATAAAGTCTATTAATATATTTTGTTGTTGAAACAATTAAGTTACGATGCTGAAGCTATACAGGTTGTAGCAACAAATGTACAAAATTTGGCAGATTTTAAACTTTGGTAAAAAAATGTAAGACTTTGCCAATTAACAACATTTTCTGAGGATTGTTTGTTTGTTTGTGGTTTATGCCTCTGCAGCACCTTAGTGGGCTATATCGAGGCAGGTGATCGCCGTATGATGATGAGATGAGAAGACTGTGAGTCTGGTACATACCCTATTAATTCAGGGACGCCCAGGGTCTTTCAGTTGCCCCAGCATAGAACACTGGATACAACCCGCCTCCATTTAATGTCCCATGGGCTCGGACTAAATTGAGTTCCGGGGTGGGATTCGAACCCACGCCCTCAGAGCCAGTGGTTGTGCAAACAAGCACTCTTAACCATTAGGCCACGGAGGAACTCACATTTTCTGAGGAACAACACAATCTAATCATAATAATACTCATAGGAGGAATCTCATCTCACTCATAAGGCTTTTTTCTCTCAACCCATAACACCTTCAATTACACTCCTAAGCCTGTCAATTCATCTGAAGTTCCCGATAGGGCAACTTTTACCTATCAACATTCATTATTTCCACCGTTACACAAATTTTTCTTGGGAATTTCGCCAAAAAACACGTTTTTTCACTTGAATATATCCCACCTGTATATTTATCTGCCACCAAGGTCCAAGGGCTTTAATGCATTTATTATTATAGGCCATTCAATTCCCCATCTTTCGATATCCTGACTGACCTTCTATGGCCAATATAACTGCCCAGTTACCACATATTCCTATTGGCAGTTTCACAAAAACCACATTTTCCACATACAAATCTGGAAGCTAGATATATTTCTCTGCCACATCAAGGCCAGTAATGCATATCATATTGCAGACCACTAAATTACGCATCTTTTGCCACACTCATTCAACTTCTATGTCCAATATTACTACCCAGCTGGGAAGAACCTGCGTCTTGGTGCATTTTTGAAAAGCAAGAAACCCTAACGGGTGAACAGCTAGTAAAGAATATTTCTATACATTTTCATTATCTTCAGAACTTCATAAATTCAACATGGCTGCCAAAACTTGTTGACCAGTGCTTCTGAAAAAAAGTCCTTTTAGGTTTTGAGCTGGTCCTCCGTGAAAACTACCTGGAGGACTACAATATTTGTGGAAGAATTTGTTGATGACCTGCTTTAATATGCCGGGAAAATAATATTTCATACAGGCTTTTATCAAGCCCTGGTGAAAGTCTGAAGTTGGCAGATCAGACATCAGCAGATCTGGCCATTTGTGTCCGAGAGCAGGGCCTCGGGCCCTTTGTCGTCATCAATGGCATTGTCATGCCAAAGTTGGTATGGATCTTAAAGCATTTCACTGATGCAAGAACCACCCAAAGTTATGATACCCAGGGTTTACACTGTTGCCAAAGATGCCCTGGCTTTAATCTTATGTCTCACTGCTCTGAATATTTGCCTTTAATCCCTGCAGTTCTTCGTTGCTGAGCAGAAGATTTCTGAGAAGGCTTCAGAGAGGCATATTCTTCTTCTTTGGTTAGGTCCTTCT
Source organism: Platynereis dumerilii (assembly GCA_026936325.1). Lineage (NCBI taxonomy): Eukaryota > Metazoa > Annelida > Polychaeta > Phyllodocida > Nereididae > Platynereis > Platynereis dumerilii. The sequence goes on from JAPTHN010000011.1 coordinate 26,520,728, forward strand.
GTCCTGAGACAAAGCGAGGCGCATCACAACCTGCCAAATATGTCGATTTTTGGCCAAAAATGGATTGACACACATGCGCAGGATCATGAGGAAACAATCTCAACGTTTATGCTTCAGCCAATTACAAGTCATTTCCACTTCAAACTTGATCTGTATTTGGTGCATGTGTAGGTAAGGTGGCACTGTTGTTGCACTTCCTGTTTGATCATAACAATGTCTTGAGAAAAGCACATGTCTCAAAAAAAGCCAAATTACTATAAATCTAATTGTTGTCAGCAACATAACACCATGCAGAACTGTCTATGTAGTCATTATTGGCTATATCTACGCAAAAGTACACCTTCAGATTTTATTTCTTTGTTACTGAATTAAAGGGTTTCAAAATTGCCAGGTGAATTGGCAAAGTTTTCTGTGTTGACATGGTTTTGGGAGAATTTCAATCTCTTACCTTTCATTTTATCATCTACGGGGCAATATGTTTAATTTGCCCTCTCCAGGTATATCCCTTGCAATGAAGGTTTAGTAAGTAGATAGTCCCATGTCAATAAATGGATGTTAAAATGTCCAATTAAGATTTTCTTTGGCAAACAGTTCATGTCTCTGACACATATTCTCAAGTTCTGACAGTGTTTCAAGAGGCCCTGTTACAAAATAGCAGGCTGGATTATCTTGTTTAGCATTGTTTGGCATTGACTGTTTGTTATAATCACCTGTTTCGCACCTCAGGTCAACAGAGTTCACACTTGAAATGTGATTGCCAAAACAATAGGTTGTGTGACCATGATTTGGGCATCTGCTCTGTTTTTTGTGGTTCCTCCTTAATTTTCGTGGTTTCTTCTCAGGCATAACTTATATGATAACAGCTTCGCTGTGATTGTCAGTACTTAAGTGACATAGAATTTGTAAGTTGGATTTCTGAACCGCCTGGTGGATTATCATAAGTGAAACTCTAAGAGTGGTGGATCCTGACTCCTGATATGGAAATAACATTTTGAAGAAAAAATATTGAGTAAGGCTGGCCTGTGAATGATAGAGCAACACCCGGGCCCCCTTAGAGTAGTACCCTGTCTGGATCTTACTTACGAAGACTATTCGTGACTGATGTATTTTAGACAATTATTAGGACAGACAAGTGCACAGTGAATCGCAGTACACAGTAATTCAATAGACTTCCTGGGATGCTGAATAGAAATATTTCAATATATTTTCAAATTTTGATGTATTTTAGGAGGAGCACACAACTTAATCAGGTACGACATTTCATAACACATATATACTGTTTGGACATTGTGAGGCAAAATATGATTTTTACCATGAAAACCTGGAATTTCTAGAATGCAATACAATGTATTTGTTAAAAAGTACAGAAATTCTTTGAATTATTCTATGCAATTGAAATATGTGCGACAGGAACATCTAATGGAAATAATTACCAAATGATTAGAGAACGTATGGATCAAACTGGCAAAATATGGTGAATTATATAACAAGTAAATTTTTTTCGGAAAAAAAATATAGCCGATATTTGTAGTTATAATTTGTTTTGCTAGATAATGGGATTTTTAAAAGAGATTTGTTGAGGAGTTGATCAGAATTTCATTGACAGCTTCAATTCAATGCTGCAAGTTCCTTCATGTCTGATCTCTTTCATAGCCCTTCTAACTATATACCTGTCTAGAGATCTTCTGTCTGTCTATTATATTTATTTAACCATCTGACAGATGATCTGTGCTATTGGCAGCTCTAAAAGATCTCCTCTGCTCCTTGAAAAGAGCCACAATGCAGTTGTGGCCTTTTCCAGATGGGAATCTCAGCTGCAGCAAGGTCACACTGACATTTCCCCAACATGTCTAAATTTAGCCCAGGGTTTCCCCAAAAGTGCACTAACTTTGATGATGTGTCTTCACACATGTTTCCTTATTTCCATTGACAAATCCACCTGGTGGACTCTTGGTGGTGAACATATATCCGCCTATGGCAAGTCAGTTACTTCACATATCTTGTATTGCTAAGGGCCTGGGCATCGGCTAAAAAAAAAATAGACATACATGTGGGGATCAGTGGGGGGCCAGTCAAAATCTCCTTTTCCCTAAATCTACTTCTCCAAAATCTACGTCTGACAAAATCTACTTTTGACAAAATCTCCTTTTTTCTGTCAAAATCTACTTAATTTTACAAAAATCTACTTTTCCCAAAATCTCCTTCAAATTATTTATTTATTTTTTATTTAATTACTTTGATAAAATAATGTTTTAGTGATATATGTAATCCATTAAAAACTAAAAGGAATAGACCAGAGCTCCTGGATAAGTCTTAATTACAACAAGTTTAGGCCTATACCATGATCAGAAGAGCAAATACAATAATATGAATTACGTGAATGATTACATTGTGAGTAATCTTTCATGTATTTCACAATTACTTTTTATGGTAATTGACCAAAAAACGTTAGTAGGAATTGCAATTTTATACATATATGGATTTTTTGGTTGGCCTCTGCAGCCATTTCTAATCTTTGAGAGGTCTTTTGTACCTAAACTTTTGAAACTTTATACTCCTAATGAGACATTATTCAAAATATTTTGGAAATAAAATTTATCGGAGTCTGGGTCGTAAATCGAAAGTTGTCTTTAATTCACTTATCAGGCTTTTTCACCTGTATATTTAAATATATTTGACCATAAACTGATATTTTCATGACATAACTGCATGTCACCCATTTTGAATTTGAATGCTAACTGCTGTTCTAACAATGGCTGTTGTCTTAATTGCAATTCAAACACTGGCCATTGTCTTAATTGCAATTCAAACACTAGCAATGCATTGTATATATTCTAAGAAATTGCAATTACTTAGACATATAGCATTCATATAAAGTTCAAGTAATATTAATTTGCTTGTAAAGTTTACATCTTTTTTAAATTTAGATATTTTACTGCAAGTAAATAATGAAATAAATTCATCTGAACTAATAAATTTCAAGTAAACAGAATAGTTTTTCACACTAAAATTGTCTTTGACTTTACCTATTTATTTGACTAGAAGTTCACTTCAATCAATGATTTACTTAGTCATTTTACTTATTTAGGTATAGTCATTTAAATGATTTAGTCAGTCATGTAATTTGTTGATTTAATTAAGTTTCTTTAAAATTGGAGAACAAACGTGAATAGACAACGTGAATCATTTCAAAGAGCATAATCATTTCAGAATTTACTTACAAATTTGGCATTTAAGCCAATGTGTCTGAATAAGTAATAACAATCATTTGAATGAGTTAAAATGCGGTATTATACCTAGAATTAATCACCCAGAGAATCTACTCAGTGGAATTATTTGGTTTATTCCGTAATATTTAAAACAGATCTATATAGGCATGCCAAATAAGCCAGATTTATTTGCAAAATATTCGTTTCAGTCATTTTAGGAATGAGATACTACATTCCTTAATATTTCAGACCACAATTGGGTTTGTATAATTATCAAAACATACTAACTTCAACGGATTTTAAAGAAGCAACTTTCTAATGATATTATGAAAAATTCAAATAATGTCATTTACTTGTCAAAAAATGTTAAACTAGAGTCACTTAACAGTGTTGTATTCAAACTTATCTTTATTGCATGGGATTGTATTTGTATTCAGTTACTTTTGGCTCAATTGTATTTTATTCATATTTAAATGCGTGTATCTGCATTTGAACCCAAACCTGGATTTTAGTGTGTATTTTAAACTATTTTTAGCATAAAAAGATGTTAATTTTTGTATAAGTTTAAGAAAAGTTAAGTATTTTAAACATATAAAGGTAATGTAAAACTAGATTTAACTAAATTAAGGTTTAAATAACTTTTTTTTTCTAAAGTAGATTTTGGAAAAAGGAGATTTTGGCAGAAGTAGATTTTGGCAAAATGAAGTAGATTTTGGTTTTCAAAAAAAGTAGATTTTGGTAGGAAACAGAGTCCGCGAAAAGTGCCGGTTTGCCGGTCAAAACCGGCAAAATTAGCCTCTGACCGGCAGAAATAAAGTGGTTACCTGCCCAAATGTCCGACAGGACTGTTGCAGAGTCAATGAGCTAATACAGCAATCAATCCAATTAGTGTAGGCCTTCCGAATCTCCAGTGCAATTGACAACATCAATGACACACATAGTGACACATTGGTGACAGAAGTGTCAAACGGATTGCAATTAAACATTGTAAGAAGTGTCAATACCTCCGCATTGCAATTAGCAATGTTCATGTCTAAGAGTTCAATTGTTTCAATACAAGATTTGAGGCCCTGAAAGCTGCAATGGTTAGCAATGTTGGATTTTCAGTTATTCATTGCAGTCAACTACAAAAATACAGCTCGGGATGAATTCTATTCATGTAAAATGTAAGCATTATGAAATTAATCTTACCTGGTTAAACAATAGCAAATGAATTGGGTTCAGGACAAGGATTTCTTGAAATCTTATATAAAATGACAGGTTTATTACCCTTACAAATTTTATTGATTGACTAATTCATTAGAATATATGTAATTTACAATATACGACACATTTAAAAGGGTCAATAGGCACTACATGTCAATAGGCTCTACATTAAAGGGTCAATAGGTTCTGTTGACATTGGGAGGGATTTGGAGTAACTGCATATTTTTGAAGATAGGCCAACTACAGGAATCCGGTTGAAATTGAAATTTCGGGCAGATAAGATTGCATTCGGGCAGGTAGAATTCAGAATCTACCTGCCCGAATGTCCTGTGTGTCAAAAGCACTTTTCGCGGACTCTGGTAGGAAAAGTAGATTATGGAAAAGTAGATTTTGGAAAAAGTAGGTTTTGACTGGTATTCGATCAGTGGATCGGGGCACAGTAAATCATTATGTTCTCCATCGTAACAACAAGAAACTTCTTGCAAAAGCACCAAGAATAGCGTAGATCTATATTGATGACCGCATCTGTGACAGTTTATGCCATATGTGTTTAAGGACGTAAATTACTATCCATTGGACTTGAAAGGGTGTTTTTGCAAAGGAAGTATTTATAGAAATATTTGTCTATTAAAAAATTTATTCTAAAAATAAATGGCTCTTGATTCACTGTGCCACGAGCACTGATTCACTGCACCCTGCATCAGGGTACAGTGAGTCCATTTTTTTGTCTACATTCTAAAGATTATATCTTTGAAATCAGAAGGGGTTCCATTACTTTTTGATGATTCATTTTTACTTTAAACTAAAACGGTTCAACAAAAATAAGTCCCCCTTTACAAAAACATGAATATTTCAAAGATCTCTTTTCTGTTTTCTGCTAAAGTTATCGTATTTGTAGGCCTGTATATCAACATTATGCCTGCGTAATTGTAGCTCAATTGCTTCATTTTTGTCTGGGCCAACCGACCCTGAGGGCACATACCCCTCTTTTAAAAAATTTGAAGTTTTGACTTTTCCAAAAAAAAAAAATTCCGAAAGGTGCTCAAACTCCACTCAAATTATTTCTAATGTCACCCATGGAACCTAAACTGTGAGAAGGTTACAAAAGAAGTCCTCAATTGCCCACAGTAAATATGATTGAGAAACAAATTTTCTCCAGTATCATGATGAAGTATGCCCCAGCAGGTGGCTCCCTCGCTTGGTCAAAATGTTCATATCCATTGGAAAAGCCACAGATTTTTGAAAACAGGGGTAGGCTCATTCGGAGGCTGCTGGCTCAGCCAGGAATAATGCCACTATACTACAAATACACACATTTAGGGTCGATATACAGACCTATAATTCAATCCAACTTTCATAAAAATCGGAGATCGATTCTTTGAGATATTCAAGTTTATTTAAAGGGGGACTTATTTTGTTGAACTGTTTAGTATCTTTCCCAATAACCATTAAGAAAATTTTATTATAAATCTTGGTCATATGGCAAAAATAATCTTTTCCAATTAACTGTGCCCCTGCTTCCCCTATTTCTAAAAGAATCCAACCCACTTCTCAGTGCTAAGGAGATCTGTGAAGCAACAATGTGTAGACAAATTCAGTTTTTGTGTATTTGTTAATTAATCATTATCAATCTCCATAAATGGCAGGACTCACATTAGTGGAATCAGTTATGTTTACTAATTCGCTCCTGCATGTGAGGCATCAATTCTGAGACTCATGAAATATTTAGCGCCAAAATATTTTCTTCCGTTGTCATGCAAGCTTATGTATTTTCATTTTAGTGTGAAGTTGTGAAAATATTTTCAAAGCTCTCAAGTTGGAAGGGAGGAAAAATGTATCAATTATATATAGTCATGCACATGTCCATTAAGTTTTCATTAACATTCATGAAGCCATCAATAATATTATCTGCGGTATTCGTTTGACTCGTTGGTCTCCTGTGCCTGGTGTGGGGAAATTCTTTTTCTATATTTTTAAATATCATTATTTCAGAAATGCAGCTTTATAGCACTTTAAATACCTCATCTCGCTATAGGGCATGCCGACAGTATTCTGAAATTTTAATAAAAAATCAGTGGAAAATTGCTAGCGTCCATAGGGAAAACCTAGTAAGTCACATTTAGGAGTTTCTGAGAAAATTGACTTTTAAGTTCCAGTCCTTGCAGTACTTAACAGATGGACTTACTGGGATTTGCCAGTGTCATTCTGGGGTAACGGGCCACTTCAGGAAAATCTAAAGTTAATGAAAATGTAGAAACATGTCTCAGAAGTCCTATTTTGACCTGAACCCAATTTGAACCAAAATGTGACTTACAAGGTTTTCCCTTCGGACGCCAGATTGAGCCTCTTATAAGAGTGTGGTTAAGTATATATTGCAGATGCCTTTGTCTCTCTCCAAAATTTGCAGTGGACCTTCATGAGCAAAATCCCAGCTGGATGTCGTTTCGGCTGAGATGTTAAATTGGCGGCCTCTTGTATCAGTGTCATTGCCGGGCAGTTAAAATCCCTCACATGGGGTAAATGTGTACCATGTTGAGGACTCCCGCTGTCTCTCTCATCTCGTCAATCAACCCTCGTGAGCACCCAGAACTGGGCTTAGAGGGCTGCACTTAACATATCTATCTAACCATCTTTGTTTCCCATGCAACTTCTGTCTCATTGTGCTTTGACCACGGGGCGCAGCGAGACGAATGACTTAGCATGACTTTTCACAGTGTAACTCCAGACAAAATAGTTAGAAACCTAAAACTACTCGACAGTATGCCCAATTTCATTACCAGTTATGTGGACCTGATCTAATTTTACTGTTAACTGCAAACATTTTAATACACTCAAAAATAGAAAAAGTGTCTCACTGTGCCATGCACTCCCCTAAAGTGTACAGGTTATTTTTTTTATAGATTATTCTAAATTTGTGATAGATGCTTCTGCTTTTATGAGAAAAAAAAATTGCAAAATCGGCTGACGAAAGCTCATTAAAACTTCCCTGGTGAGAATGCACATGTGCAGTTCTAATGATTTATGAAACAGCATAAAACGTGACAAATAAAAAGTTGATTTGCACTCAATAGTAGGCATCAAACACTTGCATAATTCACCACAGCAATTTTTTTGTTGTAAAACAATATATGAGCACGTTTGTTACGCTATACAGAGTAATTGCTTTTCAGAATGTAATGAATACGAAAGGATGAAAAGCATCGTACTGTGTGTCTGTAAACAAAAAGCTATCGAGAATCAGTGTATGTGTTTATTTTGTTTCTGAGAGCATTTACTCTCCTGCGTCAGTCAATGTACGTGTACAACTACAAGTTACCCGCTGAACTGCTGGAAATTTCATTGTGGAAGCTGTTGGCAGACTGGCATGGCCAATAGAAAAGTCATGCCGTTGTCACAAACAATACCGTTTGGGATTCATGAAGACTTTTATCATGCGCTTGTGACTGATGATGATTCTCTTGTGTACAATACACTTCTAAAGGATGAAGAACTCATCAATGCCAGATTTGACTTCTCAGGACCTGATGATGACGACGCGCTATCTGCGGCTGTCAGAAAGAAGGGAGACACGCAGCCGCATTACCCTCTAACTCTGGCAGTGAGCAAAGGAAGCACCAAGGCGTTGAAGATTCTATTAGAGCTAAAAGCTGATGTGACGGTCAAAGAAGCTGATGGATACAACATCATCCATGTGCTCTTGCTTGCAGCAAGCAAAGGAATTCCTGGTGATCCAAAACTCCTACAAACCTATGAAATAATCGAGAACAAAGAAGCCATTTCTGATCTACTCATGGAAGAGAGTGAGGACGGTTTGCGCCCTCTTGAGATGGCAGCTTGTCTTGGGCTGATGACCTTCACACAGCGGATCCTGAACACACCAGATGTGTACCTGGCAAAGACGGTGACGAAAGGCGAAGAAGTGTACAAATGGTACAATGTCACCGATTACGAGAAGTTGGGCTGGAGAAGCAGAAGGGACAGATCTCCTCTATTTTTCTTGCGTCACATTGACATGGAGGACGTCGCCAAGAAAGAGACCTGTGAGATATTCAAATGGTCAATGATGCAGGGATGGATCAGAAACAAGGAGTTTTGCAATTACCCTCTTGCAGTGGCTTGGATGATTCTGAGGGCAATGTACTTATTGGCATGCATGGCTTTTGACGTAAAGGCTCCGTCCGAATGGTATCTCGGAAGAAATAACATCACAGTTACTAGTACCGGAAATGGGACGATGCTGGACACTGGTGGATGTTCTAGTTTGTCTAACCTAACCTGTACATCTTTTTATGTGTCTGTCACCTCACATAGAGGGAACTCCTTATTCATCCTGATGATAATTTCATTGGCAATTGCACTTTTTGATATCCTGGAATGGATCATCACAAGATTCTCCGCAAAACCAGAGAGAGCATTGAAGAAATTGAAAGGGAAAGACCGACCGGCCGTAGTGAGGACACCATTCTTTAGGGTCATGCATTTTCTGTTTTGTCTTGGGACAGGCTTTGAGCAATTCAGTGAAACTTGGTGCATCATGACGAAAACACCATTTGAAAAGGGTTTTGGACAACTTGCTATTCTCGCCGCTTCGTGGTCCATTCTTTATTTCTTGCAACTTCGCAAGGGGACTGGATACCTTGTTGTCATCCTTGAAAAGCTCATCTCAAACACTGTCAAGCTGTGTATGCTCTTCCTGGTTGTATTTTTGCCTTTTTTCCACATGTTCGTGCGACTCTACACTGAGGCGGGCATTTGCGATGTCATACGAATATATTCCCCTGACACTGCTCTCTATGATGTGTTCACCATAAACATGAACATGATAGATTTCAAGAACATCCCGGGCGGCGAAAACCAATTCATCTTTGCTGTCCATGTAGTTTACGTTCTTTTGATAAGCATCATCCTTATGAATCTCATAATTGCTATTTATTCGGACACGGTCTCTAAACTGGCGCCACACAGCCAAGTCATCTCAAAAGTGCAATGCCTCTCCATTATGCTGGTCATCGAGAGGAGACTGGGGGTCTTACTCTATCCTTACTACTATGTAATGCAGAAATTCTCTTCTTATTTGCTACAAGACAACAAGATCTACATTATGAGCATGGAGGAAAGAAGTCATGAGAACTGGCCTGGTCAGAAACAAGCATTACCAGTTTACAAAGATTAGATTTGCTGAATCTCCTCAGTTCAGTGATTAGAAAATGGCAAGAAGAATACATATATGACGCTTTTGGTCCGGCGAATAGCTCTTTGCAAAAGGGAATCTCATGACAGTTTCAAAATTAGCAGTAGTAAATAGTTATCATGTCAATTAATGCAAGATTTGAAGTTTAATCTCATTATTCTCACAAACCACTCCATTTGCTCTTAATTGTCTTGTATGTTAATATCTACTTTCTGAACAATGGTCCAATTAAAGAAAAAAAGATCAGTTTTATTGTCTTTGTCATTATTTGAAGACTGTTTGATTTTGAAATAAGCATTGCCAGTAAATTCCTTTACAGTCTGTAACTTTGATATGCAAAATGAGTGGACTGTTGCACTGTGAAAACTGAAAATGGCACTTTGTACTGATGATTTGTCATGGCGTGCTTAAATGCTCATTATCTTGATATTGTCTCATTGCTGATATGTCTGGCTATCCATTTATGTTTAAAATGTTGTTGCCAGTCTAACCTACATGTATCAGGCATTAGAGACCTGTCATTGAGACTGGCAACAAAATCATCATTCTTACTGAGTGATAGTGAAATTGTATGTCTTGTCTGCTCTTGTTCAGATACTTCTGCTAGAAGGGATGATGCTGGAATGGCCATTATCGGCATTATCCTACTTTAGCCCCCTTAAGGGTTTAAACATTTTATAGGTATTTCCATGGATATTGATCAACAAAAACTGAAACTGAAAAATAACTCAATTATGTTTCCAGTCTGTATATCACAGAATAAATACTGTAAAAGTGTGAAGGGAGATCATTACCAAGAATACTCACAGTTATATGTTTCTTAAAACATTCAAACTGAAGTGTGATATATTGCAAAATACTGTCTTATATATACTCCCACTTTAGCCCCCTTTCCCATTGACTGTACCATTGAAAAGGGGGCTAATGTAGGAGTATATATAGACACTAGGATATAGCAAAAACTGTCTTATTATATTCCTGCTTTAGCCCCCTTTTCCATTGACAGTACCATTGAAAAGGGGGCTAAAGCAGGAGTATATATAGACAGTTGGATATAGCAAAAACTGTCTTATTATACTCCTGCTTTAGCCCCCTTTTCCATTGACAGTACCATTGAAAAGGGGCTAAAGCAGGAGTATATATAGACAGTAGGATATAGCAAAAACTGTCTTATTATACTCCTGCTTTAGCCCCCTTTTCCATTGACAGTACCATTGAAAAGGGGGCTAAAGCAGGAGTATATATATAAGACAGTATTTTGCTATATTTTGCTGGTATTTCTACTGTATAAGCGTCATTGTGTTTATACAAAAGATGGCGTTTATACAGTCAATGTAAAAAAGAAACACTTGTCTCTTTCTAAAAATTCTACTGTCTTATATACTCCTGCTTTAGCCCCCTTTTCCATTGACAGTACCATTGAAAAGGGGGCTAAAGCAGGAGTATATATAAGACAGTATTTAATATATCCTACTGTCTTATATATACTCCTGCTTTAGCCCCCTTTTCAATGGTACTGTCAATGGAAAAGGGGGCTAAAGCAGGAGTATAATAAGACAGTATTTTGATAAATAGTTAGACAATTATTTCTTTGTTACATTGACTGTATAAGCGTCATCTTGTGTATAAATATAATGACGCTTATACAGTAAAACTTACCACCACTATTTCCCATGAAAAAAGGGCCTAAATGTTTAGACCCCTGAGGGGGCTAAAGTAGGATAATGCCCCATTATCTTGATATTGTTTGTTGCTCATGAGCATGACTTTCCATTCCATACACAATGTGGTCGTAATTCGAACCTATCTTGGCATTAGAGCCCTGTCCTTGACACTGATAATAAATACGGAGCATTCTTCTTTTGCAATACCTACCAGCTACCATAGAGAAGGCAAAGTGACTGTGTGCCTAAAAACAAAAGCTATCAAGTGTCAGTGTGTTTGTTTATTTTGTTTCTGAGCTTTTACTCACTTGCGTCAGTCACTGTATGTATATGACCACATGTTACATGTTCCACCCCCAGGAAATTTCATTGTGGAAGCTGTTGGAAGACTGGCATGGCCAACAGAAAAGTTATGCCGTTGTCACGAATAGTGCTAGTTGGAATTCATAAAGACTTTTATCATGTGCTTGTGATGATGATTCTCTTGTGTACAATACACACTCTAAAAAAAATCGGATATTAGTGGTATTGTGCAAAACCAGTGTGTACAATAAAAAACCAGTTTGGTATTTTTCAACTTTATTTGGTTTTCTTCAGAGCAAGTGGTATTTTTCATGAAAATTGGTTTTGGTCATGGGGAATAATGGTATTTATAAAAACCAAACTCCTGGAAAAGCACCTTTATTATGATCCATTTTTAATATACTTGTGGAACAATGATTTGAGATGTATGAAATGTTAATGTTTTGGTTCATGTTTTAAAAATTCATGCATGTTACTTTATTTAGAAGTTTTAAGAGAGAGGACTGACTATGCTGTATATCAGTCAATATCTAAATAGGTATTTTAATAATCCCTCAGGGCTCACTCACCGGTTGACCTCATCTACAAACACAAAACTGTTAACATGTCGTCTGACAAGAAAAGCTGTTTGTTTATCAATCAAGACTTAAGAAGGTTTAAGGCAGAGTTTATTAGTCTCAACACAGCAGTAGAAGAGTGTGCATGTTAGTGTGCAGAAGATTGAGAAGAACTTGGTAAGTTTTTTTAAATTCCTTAATTAAACTCCTAAGAAATATGCATTATGAATGCAATTGTGTTTATTTGGGTAAGGTGTACACAATGTCTGGTTCACATATATATACGTGACATTATAGTGATTATACATAAATCAAACACGTGGATAGTGTTGAGACACTAATTGTTCTGATACACTGTGAATATTGCATTCTGCCTGTAAAAGGATTCATGATAATTTAAGGCATGAAATTGTGGTTTGGCATATGGAATACTCAGTTCTATAATTTTCACCAGTTGTCTGCCGTAGGGGAGACTGGGGTATTGTGCCACCAATTGCAGGGTTGAATTGAAGAACCAGCAAAATTACGAACAAAAAAACTGCCAAATGTGAAAAGTGTCTATCAATAATTTAGTATTTTTGGTTAAATGTACTTGTACTCTGAGGACCAACATTATTGTTCTCAATTGTGTAATTTGGCATTTAATGGAGTGGCAGATTTCCACACAAAAAACAGGTAGGGCCTATTTTGGGTAAGTTGTGCATTGGTAAGCCGTTCCCATGGTATGATCTGTTATTTTAATTCTTTTTTGAAACATTTTGCTTCTTTCACATGCTACTTGCCTCATTATGTGGCACAACTTACCTGCTATTGGTCCAATTGTGGTTACACCGTTACTACATTAATTATGATAATGTTTTAATTATTTTCATATCTGATATTTACATTTTTCTGATAAAGGTACAGCCACCCTCAAATTTTTACCCCACATTGTGTTGAGTTGTATAGTGTTTTTGATGTGCTTTACTATTCTTGAGGTAAAATTTGTTACATATGCCTGTGAATTATACAAAATTACATTCCGTAAAATGGGGTAAAGTCGGCAATCCGGGGTAAAGTTGCCAAGCTATTTTTACAGACTTAATGACTCAAATTCCAACTGTTCCAAAATAGCTTGACAACTTTACCTCAGATTACCAACTTTACCCTGTTTTACGGTAGTTTTGCTGATATTTTTAAAATCTTTGACATTTTTAAAGATAGTTTTTTACTTTCTCTTTCAGATGAAGAATGGCATGTTCCTACGGAGGCCCTTCATACAAAAAACTACCTTTGGAGGAAGTTGGCACCATAAAGCAAGTTGGGAAAAATATAGACAATGCTTCCCAAGGTACGTAAGTTAAATAACAGCTCTTCTTTATCTTTTCCAATTGATAAATACTTATTGTATAGTATTCTGATATTCTGTTGTGTTAAAATGAGCTTGTTTTGGCAAATCTTCAGTCAAATAATGAGTGAACAGGGGATGTTGCACAACCAAGGCATTGATTTAATTTAATAAAGTCATTTGATATATTTTTTGCATTATCCTTGTCACGGATGCATCTACCTGCTATTTCAGATCTCACCAGGAAATGGTTGCCTTGCCCCGCCTAGAGTACCAAAGGAAAATATCTACTTCCTTTTTGCAATATTGAGGTGAGTGCAAACAGTATGAGATCTTTTATTGATAAATCACACAATGAGAAGACAAGAATTCAGAATTCATATTCTGCCATTGTATAGGGAAACTACAAAATAATGAAATTTTTGTAAATGTTAGTCAGTAATGAAATGTTGAGTTTTAACACCAAAAGTTCAATCAAAAGTTTTGCAGATTGAGTATTAGATTTGTATATAATGACAACCTTGACTGAGTAATTTTCTTTTTCTTTTTTTTTGCATAAAAGTGATATTTGGATACCAATGCTTATCCACTTTCCACTTTCAGGATCCCAATGATGTACACTGCAAGGTTCGATTCAAGAACAGTCGTTCACCTTTCATCCAACCGAATTGACCTAAAAGCGCATAAATAGTGATACGAGAAGGAAAACTTCAACCAACAATCATACCATCCTAATACTGTGCATTAATAATGACAGAATATATCCTCTTGGCTACAGAGAGGGTAGGGTTGGTCTCATGATAGCGTGCTGGACTACCAATCGCTGAGTCCCGGGTTCGAATCCAGCTCTAGCCGGACTCATTGCTTTATCCCCCTACTGTCCAAGTTAGGCTACTTTTGATACCAAACTAATGATGCTGACATTTCGATTGGCATTGCCACCCTGGCTTGCCGCTCTTGGAAATATAACCGAAGTCATAAACAATGTAACATTTTCTACATGTAATGTGTCTTTATTTCAACCAATTCATACTTGTTTTTAATCTCTGCTTTCCTGTGTTTTGATTACCAATGACTGCTGTGATGTTTTCATTTTGTGTGTTTGATTACCAATGACTGCTGTGATGTTTTCAAAAAGGGGTTTGATTACCAATGACTGCTGTGATGTTTTCATTTTGTGTGTTTGATTACCAATGACTGCTAAGATGTTATTATTTCCAAGGCCAAACTCTGATAAATGAGTGTCAATATTGGTTTTTCAATAAATTTTAAACTTGTAATATTAATATTTACAATTATTATGAATGTGTGTGAATGTGTAGACACTGTATGCAAAAATAAACATTGAAATCACATCCATGGAATCATTATTATTTTTATTTACTTTTAACTACGTAATTCTTTAAAAGAGATGCGTGAAAAAAAAGATTTATTGATACTAATGCTGAAATACTGGTAAACCTGCATTCGGATCATAATAGATCAAATTTGGTATTTTCCATACCGCAAAATTTTTTAAAAGGTCTTATAAAATACCCACCGATGCATAATGGGAGAATCAATTTTGATATTTTTAGTGATATACTGGTTGTCGTAAGTACAGGAAATGGTTTAATTTTCAATTAATGATAAATCCCAAAGATTTCAAATTTCAAGGAATAAAAAACCCATTGCGTTTTCTATTGTATGCATTTAAATATAAATGGATTTCTATGATGGAGTTACAGTATCTGCAATTTGAAACATTAATATTCACTACTGACTTCCTGCAAATTAAACAAAAAACCAATACTGATTTTTTCTTGTACAAATGCAACTGGTTTTTTAAAATACCAATTGTTAATGGTTTTTTAACTAATCAAAAGGTGTTCAAAATACGGGACAAGCTTAAATACCAATATTGGTATCTTATTAGAACTTTAGTTTTTAGAGTGCACTTCTAAAGGATGAAGAACTCATCAATGCCAGATTTGACGATGCGCTATCTGCGGCTGTCAGAAAGAAGGGAGACAAGCAGCGGCATTACCCCCTGACTGTGGCAGTGCTCTGCTCATGAGCATGACTTTCCATTTCCATACACGATGTGGTTGTAATTCGAACCTATCTTGGCATTAGAGCTCTGCCCTTGACACTGATAATAAATGCGGAGCATTCTTCTTCTGCAATACCTGCCAACTACCGTAGAGAAGGTAAAATGAAAGGAAACAGTTTTAATCACCAAATGTTTGTATGAAGGATATAATTTTCCAGAATTTGTTTAAGTTTTATGTTGATATCTTAAAAACTTTCCCCTGCAAGTCCATTTAAATGAAGTAAGAATAGTTTCACAACAGCTGCTTCTGAAGTTTCCAAATCCTTCATACTTATGTTGATGACCAAAAATTACAAATATTACTTGTGACACTGGACCAAGAGTGATGTATTTTAGGACAATGATTATTGCCAAAGGAATAAAATCTGCTGCTCGGTGCTCAGGAGTTTCTTGAAGTGACTTGTGGGCAAATTCAGTGTCTGTGTGTATTTGTTTATTAATCATTTTCAATCGCCATAGAAGTCAGGACTCACATTCATGGAATCTATTTACTAATTAATAAGCCCTTATGCATGAGGCACAATTCTGAGACTCATGAAATATTTAGCGTCACAATAATTTCTTCCGTTGTCATGCAAGCCTATGTATTTTCATTCAGCGTGAAGTTATAGAAATATTTGAAAACCTCTCAAGTCCGTTAAGTTTCATTATTATATACTTGCCCATGCATTAAATAGGCCGTTAACTGTTTTTTTCAGGGCCTTCATATGGCATAATTCATGGAGGGCCATAATGTGGTTAACACATGGGGGCCATAATGTGATTAACACATGGGCAAGTGGTGCCCTCTGTGTATTATAAGCATCATGACGTCACCAGACGTGACGTCATGGTGACGTTGTTGACATGAGGAATAAAAAATTCTGTCAGACATCGTCAGATTTGGCTAGAAATCGGTAAAAAATGGTCCGATTTGCAAAATTCAAAAACCTACAAACACTGCAGTGAGTCACAGAAAACAGAAAAAGCCCTAGATTTACCTTATCTGCAAAAATAACAGCGTCAGATCGAAAAACGCAGCGCGAAAAGTGACAAAATGGACTAAAAATGTAAGTTTTAGGCTAGATTTATCCATCACACCTTCGTTTTTCATGATTTTATTTAGTCACTACATGATAATGCAATTTTTTATAAATCTGCAGGGGTTTGGGAGAAAAACCATGGCAGTGTACTTCATAAAAATTTGGGAAGTTGAAAAACAATTTTTAAAAAGTATATAATAATGATAATAACATTTTACTTGTCGGGCATTATGGGGTATTAATCAGTTATGGCCCTCGGGCAGAAATCATTTAATGCCCTCGCCTAGCGGCTCGTGCATTAAGTTAATGATTTCTGCCCTCTGGCCATAACTGATTAATACCCCATAATGCCCTCCAAAAAAATGTTATTGTATAATTAACATTCATGAGCTATCAATACAATAATGTTATTGTTAGTATTTGTATGACTCTTTGGTCCCCTGGTCTTAAATTCATGGTGAGCCTTCTACTGAGTAGAGGTCAGTGCGTCCACAAGAACAGCATCCATGGGCAGAGGATAAGGGAACATTAACCAAGATTCCCATGCCATAGCACCCTCCATGCAGCGATGGTAAATGATGAGAATTTGTTCAGATATAACCAAGGTCTTTCAGCTGCCCCGCATAGAACACTGGACACAATCTGCCTCCATTTGATATTCCATGGTCTTGAACTAAATTGAGTTCCTGGGTGGGATTTGAACCGGCAACCCCATACGCTTACATGAAAATGATTTATGAAACTGCCAATAATGTGACAAAAAAAAGTTGATTTGCACAAAGTAATAAGCATTTGTTATGCTACGGTGCTTGTAATTGCTTGTCAGAATGTAATGAATACGAAAGGATGAAATACGTCAGACTGTATGCCTACAAACAAAAAGCGATCGAGAATCAGCGTGTGTGTTTATTTTATTTCTGAGAGCATTTACACACTTGCGTCAGTAACTGCATGCATACTGCTAGAAATTTCATTCTGGAAGCTGTTGGAAGACCTAAACAAAACCTAAACAAAACATAAACATTAAATATTCCTGCTTTGAGCGTGTTTGTTGGTGTTCAGTTTTTTTCTATAAACACTTTTTTGAGCCAAATTGAACAAGCTGCGCAAGCAACTACACAGGTACATTTAGACAATTATAACGAAAAATATTTAGTTTTAGTGTTTTATTTGTTTAGAAAACTAAACAATACATGTAACTCAACAATCAGGGGTCTATTCTAAACAACCAAATGTGTAACACCTAAACAACTTAAATGCTGACAACCTAAATGAAATCTCAATAACTAATGTGCGTACAAAATTCCCGCTCTGAGTGCATTTAAAAGTGTGTACATAGGCCTAAAGTAAATGTTTAGGTTGTAAACAAATGTGTATGTCTTCAATAAACATTTATATGACATGAAATAGTGATGCACGGATAGTGAAAATAGCCGGACACTGGATACCGGATAATTCGGCCACACGAACTGCCAGATACCGGACAGTAACCGGATAGTTGGAACCGGATAGTAAACAAACGAAAATGGAAGTTTTTCAGCATTTGCGTTTGATTATAAATATTTTTTCTGGGAGCCACGAGAGACCATATCCGGCAAGAGGACTGTTTCTCTGATGGAACATTTTTCGTTATGTTCTGTAACTGAATTACAATCTTGAAGATGGTTACATCCAGGTCCTTGGAGTCGGGTAGTAAGTGAACCGACTACGACTACCGACTCCTTTTGCTTTCTGAAAGGCGACTCCGACTCTGACGCTCTCCTGAATTACGACTCCCGACTCCTCTTATTGGCATTATTGAACACCAGTATTACATGGTTAACAGGGGAGAAAAATTTATTCTACAAAGTTTTCATAGGATTATGTGCATGAACACTTGTTTTGGAAGTTTTGTGTAAAATTTGGAATACATTTCACATTTTTTAAACTGATTTTTGAAAATTATATTAATTATTTTTAGGAGTCAGGAGTCACTTATTTAATTTTTGACTCCAACTCCGACTGAAAATCAAAGTTTGTCTCCGACTCCGACTCCACCCAAAAACCTCCGACTCCATGACTCCGACTCCTGACTCTGACTCCAAAGCCCTGGTTACGTCATGTTTTTGATTGCCCATATTTATATGAGACAATCTGTTTTCATCCTGTCAGCAGTGCACGACATGGCGTCCGCAGTGCACGACATGGCGTCCGCATTATTTTGTCGTCCGCATTATTTTGTTGTGTCATGCACAAGACTACCACAATAGGCCTAAAAATGACTGCAGCAGATCCAGTGACGGTCAAGGATATCAATCTAGGATAGCAGTCAAGGATAGTAGCTATCACTGTTTGTCAATCAACTTGATTGATTCCTATCAACAATTGCACTGACACTTTAAAGTGCAATTCACTTTCACACATCCCTATCATCTTTCAACTATATCAACCAATTATATTCCCTTCAATACAGATACTGACCTGGGAGGCGTTATACGAGGTCCATGTTCTGACTCTGTCGATTGTTTATATCCATTATTCGGCACATAATGGGCAATCACTCGTCCCAATGGGACAAACAGTCGTCATTAAAAAATTACATACCACTGGAGAAGAGCTATTTTTGAATGGCCCCAATTCTAGTTGACTCTGTTCTTGCAACATTCTTTTATTTGTAATCAAAGTTCTTAGCTTTTCACTTATTTTTGAGCATCCCAGATATCCGGTTCTGACACCCTTATTTTGTCAGATACGGAATATCCTGCAAATTCCAATATCCAGCCGGATACCGGATACCTTGCCGGATATCCGTGCATCCCTAACATGAAACAAGACCATTTCATATTTTCATCTTACATCTATAGTAACTAGACAGGCAACATTTCTATGCTTTACATACTGAAAGTATAATCCCAATACTCTAACCTTCTCATTATTTACTATCTGTAGCAATTATGAACTTAAAAAATTAATTCAGCATTTTATAAATTATCTTCTGATGCAAAAGACACAAAGTACAGCTTTTCTCCACAAAATGTGTAATTTCCAGACATTTCCTGTAGTCAGGGTGTAAGAAAATCTCAACAGGAATAGTGTAGACAAACTGTACCATGCTGGAGATGTTGAAACTTCTAATAGTAGCCCAATGTTTGCGAACACATACACTGTAATGAAACGATCCTATGCATTTTTGCTTTGAATGGAGAAAATCATGTAACGGATCCTATCTGAGCTTCTGAGCCATAATTTTAGGTCTATCAGGCCTGTGGCAAGAAAGTCCTTAGAAGATGTGAATATACGTCACGAAATTAGAATCCCCACTTCAAATGAGAGCAACAAAAAACTATAAAAAAAAAATTGAGTGGCTTACTTGAAGGCCTTGTGAATTTATAGATCAATCCATAATTTTTCGAATTCACTTAGTCTCTTGCAGTGGTCCCCATGAATGGCAGCTGCTAGCCTCAGTATAGGCCAGTCTGCCATTGTCCATTATTTCTGAAATGTGATTTTCAGAAGTTATTTCTGATTAGACTAGAGCAATGTATTAATTTGCCTCAAGAATGAAAGGTGGGATTTTGATCAGTTCGCCATGCCAGTAAATTGCAGCAATTGAATATTTATGTTCTGTGTACTTGGTTCTCGGGACAATCAGTCGCAGGCCAAGTTAAGCACATGGAAAACATGAATATTTAATATTGAAAGGCTTGTAAAGATAACAACTGAATAGGCCTATATGAATGTGACAAGATTTACTGGAAATTGAGGAGAGCTATACGAGTGTCTACATGCTGAGGTACAGATACAGAGATTCGCATGAAACATGACATTGTGACATCAACTGCAGCAACCATGGTCATTACATTCATAATCTTATAGAAAAATGTTGCTTTATTTGTTTATGACATCATCACTGAGCTGCAATAATGGTGATGTCATTCATGAGGGGCCAACCAGATGATATTTGGCATGGGGGCTATGGATTTTAGCCCAAGAGTATCTTCCTTTTTTTTTGCATGTAAAGCATCGACAGACTTTTTTATTTGTCTGCCAAGGGGTAAAAAACTGTTTCATTAATTTCAGGGGGCGGGGCACTCTTCCTAAATTTCCTATAATTCCTATATATTTTTGGCCGCCTATAATTTCCTATATTTTGGAAAAATTCCTATATTTTTCACCAATAATGAAAAGCCCACCACCCCCCCCCCCCAAACGTTTGCCAGCTGACTACAGAAGTGCAGTGCAGTGGCCCTGGATCACTTGATCAATTTCCTCTGGAAGGATCTTGTTTTTGCCTCTGATAGGATAGTTTTACTTCAATATCTGTGCTCTGGTAGGTTCATTTTAACACATTGAAATCGTGCTCTGACTGTTATTCCACTAAATACTGCTTCTATAGTATTGCTAATATTAATTCTCAGTGTAGTACAAGCCTCAATATGTCAAAAGGGTGCTTCATTGATCAAGCCTTGTCTAACAAGGTGTCCTGAACCCAGAAAATACTTGCCAAATGGGGGAGCTTATTGTGAAGCTATCAGACAAACTGTTGTAGTCCCCAGTTCAAATTGCTACCTAAGAAGTTTATCCAACAGGTGCTATAGTGAAATATAATGTAAATTCCATTAAAGATACAGATAAGTACAATAATTTACTTGCCTTGGGCATGGTGTTGGTGTTCAAAGTGGCGATTGCTCCGGAGGATCCGCTTTGTGTCTGTGTGAAGCTGGGCAAGTGATCCAGACGTGCTACTTTCTTAAGCATCAATTATTTTTCCTTGGAGACTGTCACAGTTTGAGGCACATACGACAGTGCTTCAGACCTTTGTGGAAGTTCACTTTGTGTGTATATTTTTTACTTTCTTGATTTCTCTAGGTCTTATCCATTCCACATGCCATTTTCATAATTTGAAAGAAGTCATCAATGCAATACGCCTGAAAGTAGACATACTCACAATGTACGTGAACAGCTAATGACAATAATCACAATATCAACTTGTATTCAGGTAGAAGGCCATCGGTACCCTCTGAGTAATTATACAGGAGAGAAAGTGTTGACAATAAATTTCTTCAGTATTTCAGTATTCATTTATAGTGATTGCAAAAAAGTTTGACAACAATGCATGCACTTACTAATTTCTGACAATCTGTACTGGTCCAACTTTTAAAAGACAATGACATTTATTGAAAATTTGCTTATAATTTAGTCTAAGATTATCTCTTGACATATCCTTTTGCGAAGTAATTAGTGATGACATGGATGCCGGGAATCGATCATTTGATCAAACATTGGGTAAGCTTGATTGCAACTACTCCGAAAATGATGTTTCTACTCCGAGAGAATTCTACTTCATATTAATCTAATGAAAAGGAGTACGGAATACCCATGCTGACGGCAATTCAAGCCGTCAATCGATATCTTCATTTGATTGCTTTAATTGTTTCAATTGAATTACAGCAATTCACACCAGAACATAACAACAAGCCACTAAATCTGAATTGTCCGCTATTTGTGTAATCAATACTATGTCATGGAATATCCAAATTTCTAGACTCTGATCTACTTTCGGAGATGCAAACTAATGTTCAAGAGTAAACAACTATACTCCAAGAACAGCGAATCAAATCCACTCAGCATTCAAAGACTGAGTGATATTGTAATGTAATGTGAAACCTTGTTCGGGTGGTCTGTAATGTACCATTGCACTGTCATTGTTACCTGAACCATTGATATGTTGTCAGCAAGATGAACCAGTTACGTAGCAATACGAGGGAAGTTATCAAAATAGCAATACTTGTGTGTTTTTAAGTAGTTACCTGAATAAAATTCTAGTAGTACCGTAATATGGGGTGAATCGGGACAGTTTTGGCCGTTTTTCTGTTATAGAATGGCCACAAATCAACCCAGAAATCGAAATATGGTGTCAAATTGTGTCCAAGCAAAAGGTCTAACTATCCCCTGGAGCATCAAGTGATATCTTAAATTTCCAATGATCAAGGCCCAGAAAACCACTGTCCCAATTCACCCCTCACTTTGGGATGAATCGGGACACTCGTTTTTTCCACAATCAAAACTCCTTACCTTCTTTGAGTGATTGCAACTTGTGAATAAACATTAGAAAACAAGTTATATATGCACAAAAAATTTTTTGAAGAAAATCTGAAATCAATTTTATAGATAATGTGCAGATTTATAAAAATGTGATAAATGACAGAAAACATTTGAAAACTGTAATTTTCTTCAAATTTTGCTCGTGGTTGATAATTCTGGACTAAATCCACCACAGATGATGCCAAGTTCAATAATATTCATTAAAAAAAAAACACGCCAGCACACTCAAATGAAAATATAGGTTTATTTTGTTCAATCTCGAAACTTTGCCATAGACCTGGATCTGACCCAGGACCAAACAAACACACTCCCATATCTAGTCTTTAATTATGGTCTCCTAAAAACACATTAGACTGATTTTAAAGTTTGCTACAAGTTTGGTGGCTATAGTATTTATACTTCATATGATACAAGCAAAGTTTTGACCAGGTTGTAAAAAATAGCATGCAATGCATGCACCGTGTCCTCGAGCAATTTAATAACCCTTATATAACTTAATGGGATATGATCATTACATTAACACATCTCTATCAATTGTTAAAAGTTGCATTCTATCTATAGATCTATCAATCTACCTATCAATCTATCTATCTGTCTATCTATCTGTCTATCTGTCTATCTTTAGTAATTGGCTGAAGTATAAATCTCATGTTGTGGTGCACCCCACTTTGTCTCAGGGCGGAAGGGCCAAAGGGAAGAAGAAGAAGATGCTTCTCAGAAATCGTCTGCTGAGCAAGGAGGAATTTGGGGGATTAAAGTTAACTATTTAGAGCAGTGAGACATAAGATTAAAGCCAGGGCATCTAGTGCAACAGTGTAAACACTGGGCATCATAATGGCATCATAACTTTGGGTTGTTCTTGCATCTGTGAAATGCTTTTCGATCCACACCAACTTTGATATGAAAATCCCATTGATGACGACAAAGGGCCCGAGGCCCTGCTCTCGGACACAAAAAGCATTCCTGCAGTGCAAACTTTAAGGTCCTGCACTGACTTGCAGCTCCTCTCTGCCTGCGGATAGAAGAATGCAATTCTAACACAATATGCGCTGGTATGTTAACTAAACATGTGCCAAAAATCAAATTCCTAAGGCAAGTAGAAATAGGTGCTTTTTGAGCAAATACAATGTTTCCCTGTTCTGTCCCGATTCACCCCAGTGTCCCAATTCACCCCATATTACGGTACCAAAACAAGGATTCAAGGCCACTATAATGACGGTGGCTGTCAGATGGAGCCACTACAACTGTCTTTCAGTAATAAAGTTAGGTGGCACTGCCATCAAGCTACCCAGTTCAACAACCTGTTTAGTCTGTACAAAAGATCATGTAGGTATCTACTATTCTACATGATGTGTTTCAGAGCTCCAAATATTCAGATTCTAATTCAACAAATGTTTAGCAAAGCTATGCAGTTTAAGTGAGATATACATGTTGTTTAGAAAATTCAACAACCCACTTACAATGTAAACGTCATGTCTGCATATTGAACATGCATGTTGTCATTAACAATGTTTGAAAGCACCATCCATGGAGAACCTACAAAACTAAACATTTGAAATGTTTAGAATTTGTTAAGTTCGGTGTGTGGCCAACAGAAAAGTTAAGCCGTTGTCACGAATAGTACCATTTGGGATTCATGAAGAATTTTACCGTGCGCTTGTGACTGATGATGATTCTCTCGTGTACAATAAGCTTCTACAAGATGAAGAACTCATCAATGCAAAATCTGACTTCTCTGGACAAGATGACGACGATGTGCTATCTGCGGCTATCAGAAAGAAGGGGGACACGTAACCCCATTTCCTCCTTAAATCTGGCAGTGATCAAAGGAAGCACCAAGGTGTTGGAGATACCTGTAAGAACTGAAAGCTGATGCAACGGTCAAAGAGGCAGCCAGATACAACATCATCCATTTGCTCTTGCCTGCAGCAAGCAAAGGAATTCCTGGTGATCCGAAACTCATCGAAACCTTCGAAATAATTAAAAAAAAAAAAAATTCTGATCTACTCATGGAAGAGAGTGAGGATGGTTTACATCCTCTTGAGATGGCTGCGTGAAAGTACATAATGCCCCATCCTCACTATGGGAACCGGAATAATTTTTTTACCAGCGAGAAAGGTTTTCCTGGAAAATCGGAAAAATATTTGCTAATTTAACATACCCTGCATCGAGTTTTTCACATCTCGCCGACTTATTTTTTGCACGTCGGCAGGTTCCTAGAAGTGGGGAGAACTCTGCCACGGATGTCAAAAATGATTCAGCCGCCTAAAAATTTTTTTCCAAGTCGCCGGGAAAGAGCCAAAATTTTTATCAATTTTTGGATGTCCGGCGGGCATTAATGAGTGAGAATTAGGAAACACATGTCTGGCGGGATATAGGGACATCCCCTGCCCTGTGGGACGTCTATGCTGCCCCTACGGGACATCTGCAGCTTTGCCGGCATTTTTCTGCTGCCTCGCCGGCAGTCTTTGACACCCTGCCGACGGTTAGATCTTATCCCAGAGGCATTTAGATCTTGCCCGACAGGGATATGATCTTGCCCTGCCGATTTATGATTTTTTTTTCCGCCGATTTATGATATCTTTCTGCTGGTTTAAGATCTTATTCCGCCGTGATATGCCGTGACATGCCTCTAATTAATTATATAATCTTTATATAATCGTTGTGTCTCGTCAGTTAGCCATTTTTCTCCTAGAAATCGTCTGCCCCTCTCCCACCGGTCGAAAACTTCTCCGCCATGTCCCGTGAGACCTAGAGGCATAACTTTTCCAAGCTCTCACTATTTCACACACGTAAAGGAAGTTTTGTAATCTCTGATAATGCCACTTTTTTGATCTTGCCTTCAGCTATATGATTTAGTTGTTTGGTAAGAAGACTTCAAAGGATCCAGCCAGAATACCAGACAGCAGCTGACAAAGCCTTAATTACCTCTTTAAAAGTCTGTCTGAACAGCATTTGCAAGCTTTTAGAAATTGCTCACAGAGATGACTGCTGTTAATCAGAATAAATGGTGTTGCTTATATATACAATGATGGAAGTATAATACCTTTACAGCTGTTTTCATAATTGTAGACATTCAGCCTGAAAGAGTTTTTATTTCTAGGTCAGGACTGTAATCATGATTATCTATAGCGAAAAGTGACATAAAAAACTTGTGACATCACTTTACCCTTTGAAATAACATGCCCCAGATAAAAAACCACGACCAGACTCAGTGTCTACAATTACGAAATTGACTTTAAGTTGAACTGCAAAACAGTATGAAAGATCATACATTGTCTACAATACAATTTATGTATATTATCATCCATTGTCACCAAAACTTACTCAGGAACTGTGGATCGAGAAAAAAATATTGATTTCTTCATTGCTTTTGTAATATCTTGAGGATTTGCATGTTCACCAATGGGGAATTACATTATAAACTTCAAGGGTATTCTGGTAATGGTAAGTATTTATAGAATGGGCCAAAATTTTACATGTGACTTTTACTATTTAAACTGCAATGCCAGACCAAGGTCAAGCCGTATCGGAAAATATTGGGGGCACCCTAACATACACTGTATGCCATTTGTTACAACCCAAAGTTCTTTGGACCGCTTAGCTCATCTGGCATGCTCTTTAGATGCCAGACACTCAAATAAGTGTTGTCAGAATATCTACTCCCCTAGCCACCAATATCCACTCAGGGAAATAGACTCAGGCAAGACTGTAAAGAATAACATATTTTCATAATCCATGAGAAAATGCGAAATCAACACATTTTGATTGGATGTAATCAGTCACTTTTGAGTCATTCCCACGGGAGGAGTTATCTCTGAACAAAAGAACCTACTGGTTTAGGGGAAACAACTGGGCAGTCATAGAGTTCCGAAGACCAGCCTCTTCTGTTTTCTAATTACCATACTCAGCACTTTACTTGGATCTGATTGGTCTAGGAAATGGCCATTCTCAACAAATGTGAGAAGGTCTTTTTTCATAAGGTGCCAATATCCCAAGCTAAATATCCAAAAAGCACGACTATGCCACATCATCTACTGCATTTTTATAAAAGTTCAAAAGTGATATGTTAGAAACTTAATCATATACTTTGTAACAACTATATTTCTTTGAATCCTTTTCATGGACACTATACCATTGGAGGCTAGTAAGTGAGACAAATGGGCAAAGTTAACAATAAGACACTATTCCGGGCCCAAATTGTGAAGCCAACGGCGAGTGGCATCCCCTAACTGAATAATAGTTGTTCACACTTTTTCATTGAATCCTGCTCTTCATTATATATAATATTTATTCAGACACTTTGGAATAAAAAGGTTTAGTATACAGTCTGACTGTCAAGTCGGGATGGAACTCTCTGTTGGATACACTACTTTAACCAAAAAATCTGAGGCTGTTTCTGAGACTTCTTCCTGACTAAACAATGTTGTTAACATCCAGCAAAGGGAGCATGCAACACACCTCTCAGACATCCCACCCAGAGTTGTGACCTTGCAAGCTGGTTTTGGATTACAAAGATGAATTTGATGTCTGTGTGCAAACGAAAGGGGAAACAGATCAGGAATTTCAATACGCCTTGGCACTTGAGGAAAAAAGAAGAACCCAAGAAAGAAGGAATTCATGGAGCATTTTGAAAAATCAGAAGAAAGCACAGCAAATATATGCAAATAGATAATTTTGCAGAAAAGGGGATGCCCCGCAATACTGGCTGCATCTCTGAACAGAAGCAACTGTAATGGATGTGAAAATTTGACATTTTATGGCAGAAAACTTAAACCATTGCTAATACAACAGGTATCTGTATTTTAACGGTGATTTCCTTTAAGTGACGGGAGCTGGTTTTACAGTGTGTTTCAAAATTTGAAAAATGCAAAACTCACAACAGCCAGAAGTAAATGTTGAGTTGGAAGTGCAGAAAGCAAATTGTTTATGTATAGGGAAAAAAGCACAGCTCTTTCTGTGAATAAATGATTTGAAACAGCCCATCCTTAAGTCTTCAAAGTGAACTATGCATGTCGAGCAATGTCTGTGGCATGGGCAAGATAAGATAGATTGGAGAAATAAGTGGAGATTTGCATGCAATAAAGTGAAGACAAAGGACAATAAAGACAGGAAAGGTCACAAATTCAAGGGGACTTCCTTGCTAAATAGGGATCTAAGGCTGTTTCTGAGACGTTTTCCTGACTCCACAACAATATGCACATCCTGCCAAGAGAGTTGCAACACACGTCTCAGACAGTCTCCCAGCCAGAGTTGTGATTTTGCAACCTGGTTTTGGATTACAAAGATGAATTTGATGTCTGCGTGCAAACGAAAGAGGAAAAAGGTCAGGAAGTTTAATATGGTTTGTGGAAAACAAGAACACAAAAAAGAAGGAATTTATGCAGAGTTTAATATAGACCAAGAAAAGGCAATGGGCAGTAAACACAAGAATATAATTTTGCAGTATTTTAGTGTAGAAAGCAATTTGTTTATGTATAGGGTAAATAACACAGTACCTCTGAATATCGACTCCTGTGGTACCCCAGATGTCACTTTTGATAATCCCGGGGTATTGCACCATGATTTCTCAAGACACACTGCCTTCTTCCACTGAGATTACTTTGAAACCAGCTGAATTCAGTATCTTTATAGCCTTTCACTTTGATAAAGAAAAAATGAGGACCAGTTCACTGTGAAAATGCACTTTGTGACTCATGAGAGCTGATGAAGTGTCATCTTCTCTACTTTCAACATGGGAAATATAGAGGCAGTTTGATCAGGCATGATCAAGAGAAGGCCATTTGACTTGTCTTTACTGATTTTGGATTGAAAATCAGATGCATAATACTTTTGTTTGGCTGTTACCAACAAGAGGGATAAGACTCCTTAAATCAAACTTACATTGAAAGTATTGGGCAAGATCATGACAAATCATCAGTATAATGACACAGGAAGTGCCATTTTCACAATGCAACAGTATCAAAGTGACAAGCTGTAAGTCCAAGACGTGGCAGTTTGTGTAGGAGATTAGCAATAGGCCTATCGGTTATTTCTTTCATGTGTGGACAGTTTTGGACAGCTTTGGAGCCAAATAACAATAATCCCACATCAATTGCATTTAATTACATTCAATTTTTATTACTTTTCTAACATATTTTTTAATACCTGATCATATACATGTATTACTATTTTTGACCTCAAGGCCAAACAATTGCATACATATTATGGGTTGTTTTTCAATCGGTTTACATAGTTTTGTCTCAAGGTGGTAAAAAATAAA
The DNA here is from genome assembly GCA_026936325.1 of Platynereis dumerilii. Classification (NCBI taxonomy): domain Eukaryota; kingdom Metazoa; phylum Annelida; class Polychaeta; order Phyllodocida; family Nereididae; genus Platynereis; species Platynereis dumerilii. The sequence continues at coordinate 26,549,645 of JAPTHN010000011.1, forward strand.
TTTCTTTTTTTTCTGGCCAAATTGACTTTTTTCTGTTGCTATATACCGTGCCATGGATTTCTGAAAATTTTAGGGCTGCAAGTATTCTGAATTTTTTTTAATTTGACTTTTTGATAATTTGACCGAAGTCAATATTCTGCTCATCCCTCTATTACTGGATGTATAGAACACCCAGTTGTATGGGCTTGTGCTGAGTGGATAGTTATATGTCTGACAATGAAAAATCATCTTACTTGCTTAATTTTGGCCAAGAACTTTTGTGCGTGTCAAGGAAAATAGATATTTTCGGAGAGGACGGAGAGGACAGTTTATTTGACGAAGCCGTTTTTGGTGTTTTCTGTTACGAGCATTGTGCAGTTCGTACAACTGAAGTAAAACACTTACCAAAACTTAGTCTACTCTATTGAAAGAGTATTTCTATAAAATAAAAATCCTCTTAATTTAATGTTATTGCTGTTTTGCTGACCCTATTTCGGAGAGGACAATATTTGACGGAATTGACCTTTATGTGTTCAATGCAGGATTCTGAAGAGACTAATCATAGTTGTTGCATGTAATTCTAATGTTGAACTCTTGGGACCATGTTGAAAGCATTTTTACATTGGTTAAAACTTACTGTTAGGTCAGGACTGAAAAATCTGAAGCGATATTTGCATTATTTGCAAATGAGACAGTCAATTTTGGTCAAAATGACACAAATAAATTTTTTTCGGGCAGTTATCAACCGATTCGAATACTTTTTTCGCTACTGTAGGTCCGTCTCAGTATGTTTAATCTTTCTGTGTAACGTTTTTTCCACATATATGCATAGTATTTCTGGTATTTTGGACATCGTGTGACTTTCCATAGCGTACCCCAATTGAAAAACAACCCTTATAATAAGTGAGACAGTAGATAATGCATGTGTCTGTTTACGCGAAAGACGTACCTCTGCTGCTGTGAGTTCCTTGAGTCTCAAGGCAAATATTCTAAGAAATATTCATCAGATGCCTGCTGTGTGAGGCAGGCAGGCAGAAAAAAGTGGCAGTCTTGGGAATAAAAGAAGTCCTTGTTGACAGAGAGCCACCAAATGTGATTAACACAGCTATACAATGAGGTTATATTTTCTTGCAGTTGTAAATATGGGCTTTGCCCGAACACAATTAACTCATTTCAACAACTCAAGGAGTTACTTCCAGGGATTGTTTTCTGCAAAATTCGGAGGAGGTCTTTTTGCACTGAATTTTGAATTGTCCGAACACAATTAACTCATTTCAACAACCCAAGGAGTTGCTTCTAGTGAATGTTTTGTGTTGTTTTTTTGCATTGAATTTTGAATTTTGTTTATTTGATTAGCACTACAGTAACTGGAGGATGGTAAAGAGTTTAGCTGCCCTATAATTCTTCCTATCAATGGGATAAGCTGAAATAGCTCTTGAGGCATCTCTGCGCCCTGATGGCCTGGGTCCAGGGCAGGAACGTAGGACTTGTATGATCTATCCCATAGGAATAAGTTGCCAGACCATGTTCTTCTCTAAAATGACAAGCCAGAAATAGGTTCTGATGAGAAAAAGAGGATGCAGTTGCAATATCAAGGAAAGCGGTTTTGGATTGTCACTGTACTTCAATGTGTTTGACATTAATTTAAACAAATTATTAATTCAGGATAGCTTCAGACTAAGCTATCCAAATTATTATTATTTTTATTTAGTGCAAATCATGCAAAATCACATTTAAAATGATTCCATGATTGGTTCTGCCATTGAAGGTTTTCTGACACATACACAGATATATAAGTTTAGGCACCCTTTCTCAGCTTTTTATTTCTATCTCATTCATTCATACACATTTGAGAAAGCTGGCGCTAATCTGTTTGTGAAAGAAAGATGTGCCAGCGCGCTGAGTCTCTTGGGTCACAAAGCAAACATTCCGGCAAATATTCATCATATGCCATCTTTTTGTGTGAACCTGGCAGACAGAAAAAAAGGCACTTGTTGACCAAATATCATTAACACAGTTATATGAGGAAGACATTTTTCTGTAGTTATCACAATTTCTAATCTCTGCTTTCACTTGGTCACTGCTGAAGGCATTTCAACCCTCATTTAAATTCATTGACACACCTGACAGTTTTGACACCCCTTACAAATAAATACCATAAATTCTGATTGCGTCGACAGAATGGGACATAATTTGCAAGAATCTTCTATCCCAAGTTCCCAACTTACCTTTATGGCTTAAAAAAATCAATAAACTGCGTATTCCAAATAGTTTTGGAGATATGGCAAATAAAACCTCACTGCCTAACAACTTGGCACTTGGTGTGTTGACAAGAGTTCAGTGCACCAAGGGCATTTCCTGTATTCCACACCAATTACCAGCAGTCACAGTAGCTCTGAACAAAAAAGGGACTTAATCGTTTTAGCCAACATCTAGGATGCTGAAATCCAGATAAATTGATTCGGAAAAGGAATTGATGGGATAAGTTCTACTGTTTGATGTGGTGTTAGAACATAATTACTCAAAGAAAGAAATTTGTGAATCTCTAGGATTGAATAAGATTCTAGCTATATAAGCTATATCTCTGCTAAAAGGTAACCTGGTATTGAATTAGGTTGTCAAATAGCAAACTGCTGGGTTGCCTGAATTCACAAATGGTGAATATGCTCTTAGCAGTGACACTGTGTGATTGTCCTAGAAGTGGAAAGTTCAAAGACAGCAGCACCAAGACATAAAATCGTGCTCATCATGCTCATCTGAAGTTAACAGAATGTAATAATTGAACTATGTAAACAGTTAAACAAAAATAAGTCCCCTTTAAATAAACTAGAATATCTAAACGAATCCTTCTCCGATTTTTATGAAAGTTGGATTGAATTATAGGTCTGTATATCGACCCTAAATGTGTGTATTTGTAGTTTGGTAGCATTATTCCTGGCTGAGCCAGCAGCCTCTGAATGAGCCTACCCATATTTTCAAAACTCTGCGGCTTTTCCAAAGGATATGAACATTTTGACCAAGCGAGGGAGCCACCACCTGCTGGGGGGCATACTTCATCAATGATACTGGAGAAAAGTTGTTTCTCAATCATATTTACTGGGCAATTGAGGACTCTTTTTTTTTGGTTACCTTCTCACAGTTTAGACTAGGTCACTTGGGTGACGTTAGAAATAATTTGAGAGGAGTTTGAGCACCTTTTGGAATTTTTTTTTTTTCGGAAAAGTCAAAACTTCAAATTTTTGGAAAGAGGGGTATGTGCACTCAGGTTTGGCTGGCCCAGACAAAAATGAAGCAATTGAGCTACACTTACACAGGCATAATGTCAATATGCAGGCCTACGGATACGATAACTTTAGAAGAAAACAGAAAAGAAATATTTTAAATATTTGTGTTTTTGTAAATGGGGACTTATTTTTGTTGAACCATTTGGATCCAACAATATTGCTGAAACCTGCATAGAAATGTGCGGTGGAAATGGCATTATCACAGTGTAGTGAAGCAACGTCATAGACATGACTTAAGCTTAGGATGTTGTGGCAACGTTTCACAATATTGCGAAAAAACTCAACATCATGTTCATGTTAAATATTGTGAAAAAACTCAATGTCATGTTCATGTTGTGGCAACACAATTTCTGCCATATACATATCGATGTGACCAACAGATGATCCCTCCACTTGGCAATATTGTTTACATTGTGTGCCCATTGGGCAGGTATGCTGGGAAATATCAGTCATTGCCATATAAAACATGACTATTCTGCACATTTTGAGTGTATTTGAAGCGCTCTTTGTGGAACGGTTGTTAAGATATAGCCCGAAAATCCTGAAAATCGTCACATTTTGAGATATAATCGAAGTAGGGGGAGAAAACCAGTGTAAGGACATCTTCAGCAGAGATGGATACACTGCAAGACTGGCTGCATCTCTAAACAGTAGCAACTGTAATGGATGTGAAAGTTTGACAGGTTCAGTGTTTTTCATCACATTACATTATGGTAGAAAAGTTAAACCATTGTTAATACAGCAGGTATCATTGTTTTAACGGTGATTGCCTTTAAGTGATGGGAGCTGGTTTTACAGGGGGTTTCAAAATTTGAAAAATGAAAAACTCACAATAGCCAAAAGTAAATGTTGAGTGGGGAATGCAGAAAGCAAATTGTTTATGTATAGGGAAAAAAGCACAGCTCTTTCTGTGAATAAATGATTTGAAACAGCCCATCCTTAAGTCTCTCTCCAAAGTGAACAATGGATGTTGATTGTTGAGCGACGTCTATGGAATGGGCAAGAAAGACTGGAGAAATAAGTGAAGATTTGCAATAAAGTGAAGACAGGAAAACAAAGACAGGAAATGTCACAAATTCAAATGGACTTCCTTGCAAAAAAGGAATCTAAGGCTGTTTCGGAGATGCTTTCCTGACTCAACAAAATGCACATCCAGCAAAGAGAGCTTCAACACACTTCTCAGACAGTCTCCCAGCCAGAGTTGTGATTTTGCAACCTGGTTTTAGATTACAAAGATGAATTTGATGTTTGCGTACAAATGAAAGAGGAAAAAGGGCAGGAAGTTTGATATGGTTTGAGGAAAACAAGAACACAAAAAGAAGGAATTTATGCAGAGTTTAAAAGACCAAGAAAAGGCAATGTGCAGCAAACACAAGAAGTATAATTTTGCATCATAGAAGGATGGGTCAAAATTTGGAGTATTTTAGTGGAGAAAGCAATTTGTTTATGTATAGGGTAAATACCACAGTGCCTAATATCTATTCCTGTAGTAGCCAGATGTTACTTGTGATAATCCTGGGGTATAGCACCATTATTCCTCAAGACATACTGCCTTCTTCCACTGAGATATTACTTTGAAACCAGCTGAATTCAGTATTGTGGTCCCTGCTTTATAAGACCAACTGTTGTAAGACCGACTTGCCTTGTGTGACCGCCTTCATCCAATGCCAAGTAGTATTTTCTGTGCATTTTTTACCCTGACGAGATTCATCGCCGCAGAAGGGGAGGTCTTATGAGGCAGGGACCACTGTATCTTTAAGTCCAAGACGTGGCAGTTTGTGTAGGAGAATCGCAACATCGGCTCTTTCTTGCATGTGGGGACAGTTTTTTACAGCGATGCACTTTGATAAAGAAAAAAATGAGGATCAGCTCACTGTGAAAAATGCATACATTTCGTGATTCATGATAGCTGATGAAGTGTCATCTTCTATACTTTCAACATGGGAAACATAGAGGCAGTTTGATTAGTCATGATCAAGAGAAGGCCATTTGACTTGTCATAACTGATTTTGGATTGAAAATCAGATGCATGATCCTTTTGTTTGGCTGTCACCAACAAGAGGGATAAGTCTCCTTAAATCAAATTAACATTGAAAGTATTGGGTATGATCATGACAAATCATCTGTATGATGACACACGAAGTGCCATTTTCACAGTGCAACAGTGCACTCTTTTTCGGTATCAAAGTGCATCACTGTAATACCTGATCATATACATGTATTAATATTCATGAGCCCTATAGACCAAACAATTGCATAGGCCTACATATTTTGATAAGTGAGACAGAAGCTTCTGATCGTGTTTGTTTATATGAAAGACGTACCTCTGCTGTTGTGAGTTCCTTCTCTAATGACAAGCAAGAAATAGGTTCTGATGAAAAAACAGGATGCAGTTTCAATTCCAAGGAGAGTGGTTTTGGATTGTCGATGTATGTTAATGTGTTTGACATTAGCTTAACTAAAATATTACTTCAGGATAGCTTCACGCTCAGCCATCAAAATTTTGTAGTTGTCACTCAGTGCAAACCATGCAAAATCACTTGTAAATAATTGATTCCGTGAATGGCTCTGCCATTGAAGGTTTTCTGACACGTACATAGATAGATATATGAGTTAACGCTCCCTTTCTCAGCTTTCATATCTACCTCATTCATTCATACACAATTGAGAAAGCTGACCTGTGCTCTGCGTCTCTTGGGTCACAAGGCAACTTTCCAATAAATATTCATCAGATGCCATCTTTGTGTGAACCAGGCAGACAAAAAAAGTGGCGCTCTAGGGAATGAATGAGGTCTTGTTGACAGAGAGCCACCAAATATGACACAGTTTTGCAAGGAGGACATTTTTGTCTATAGTTATCACAATTTCTTTGATTTCGCTTGGTAACTGCTGAAGGCATTTCAATCCTCATTTCAATTTATTGGCGCACCTGACACCCCTTATAAATAGATACCATCATTCCTGATTGCATTGTCAGAATTGGACATACTTTCCGTGACAGAATATACTATCCCAACTTATCTCTATGAGTAAAGAAAATCAATATATTCCAAATAGTTTTGGATATATGACAAAAAATCCTCACAGCCTATAGCAACTTGATGTGTGGACAAGAGTTAAGTGCAACAAGGTCATTTCCTTCTACACCAATTACCAGCAGTTAGGATTGCTCTGAACTAAAAAGGACTCAATCTTTTTGTTTTAGCCTTCATCTGGGATGCTGAAATCCAGATAAATTGATCAGGTAAAGGAATTGACAAGATCAGTCAATCGTTTGATGTGGTAGGCCTATTGGAAAAGAATTGCTCAAAGAAATAAATTTGTAAAACAAGAGGATTGAATAAGATAAATCAACTCCAGCTATATAAGCAGCATCTCTACTAAATAGTAACCCGAGATTGAATTAGGGTATCAAATAACAAACTGCTTGGTTGTCTGAGAGCTTTTTTCTCTTTTTTGCACATTTATAAGCTCTCAGTGCTCAGTGGAATTGTGTGACTGTCCTAGAAGTGGGACGTGCGAAGAAGTCATCACCAAGATATAAAATCTTGCTAATCTGAAGACTGTTTGGTACATTGTAAAATTAGAATTTTGATTCAGCTTAAACATGAGATCTGCCTCCTCAGAAAAAAAACAACAACTTAATAATCAAATTAGATCAATTTTTTTAAAAGGCATTGTGTAATATGAATATCAAAGTTTAAGTTTTAACTTTTTTTTTCGTCCGACCGACTGCAAATAGATGGAAATACGGAAATAAAATGAGATGAGGAATTTCAGTTTTTTATTTATTTGCCGACCGACCGACTGGTCCAAATGCCTTCGAAGTTCCGAGTAACAAGGAATAAAAAAACCGTGGCCTCACCCTATTTGACAGATTTGATTTTGACACGCCAGATATTGCAAAAGGACTACTTATAATCTCCAGAATCACAAACTTTAAGTTTAGTAGGCGATTCTGGTGTTGCTCTTTCACTTTTGACATGAGCAACATGGAATATCAGCCTTAGCTCATCTGCAGGAATAGGACAAAGTTGAAATGTGTTAAATTTATGCATGGAAGAGATCATACAATAGTAGTTAAATTAAATTCCGAATCATAGCACGAAGTTAAAAAACCAGCCACACAAGTACCTTTCTTGTGGCTCTTATGCAATCCAAACAAGTTTGGGTAAGCTCAAAACCAACTGTTCAGTCATTGTTGTTTCCATGCCTCTGTCCTGCCTCAGTTTATAAGTAAATATTTTAATATGCTCGGTTCATGCAATTTTTTTTGCAATCAGAAGCCATAAAAAGAAGTTCCAGTATAAACTTGCCAAACTCAAAACCAGTGTCTGAAAAGCCCATGCAAACTATCTGCATCAACAGCCCCCATCAATTGGCAGTTTTGTTAATTTTCATGAAACCTTCCTTAGAATTGCCTTATAAAATAAAATATCTTGAAAAATCTTGGACCTAGAGACTTGAAAATAACACCAAATATTCGGAATACCCACTTTCTTATTCAAAGTTACATTTATATGACCCGAGGCCCATAGTTTTTGAGCTATAATGGAAAATACAATTTTCGAAATGCCCGAAAATAGCAAAATAGCCATTTTTAAGAAGTCATCACCACAATCACAAAAGCGAATTTTGGAAGGTAATTTTAGTGCTGCTCCATCTCATATGACATAAGCAACCGGGAAATAACAATCTCAGCCCAGGCACAAGACAAAGTTGAAATTTTGTTACATAGTGAATTATATTTAAACCTATGCAGGGAAAACTGGATTAAAATTTTTTTTATTATTTACCTATATTTTTTATCATTCTCATTTAAAGTCTCCAGTGACTCTCCACTGATTCAACTGGGCGACTTCTACACAGCAAGTCAACTCCTAAAATCACTTCATTCATTCATGGTTTCACTCATTCTCACATTTTATCATCTTTTCATTCACTCTTTTAGTCTACCCCTTGTCCAATATCTTCATAAAACTGCACTTTCTTAAATTTATTTAAACACTATGACGTGACCAGTCTCAAACATGCCTGCATGAATATTTTACACTAATTATGTGACATCCAAAAGGTGGCAGCATCGGCAGTGTTACACAAGTGACTTAGATGCTGCCTCCTTGACTAAATTTTTTTATTATATCTTATTTAACATTTATTAAATATTACTATCACTCATGTAAATTTTAATTGGTCAAATAAAATATATTTCTCTCTCTCTCTCTCTCTCTTAAAGAACTTAATTTACTCATAGTCTGTAAATGATTATTATCGGATTCATAGCTGTGTGTTTTTTGAAAACATTGTCGGCAATAATTGTTTTTGGATAATGGGAGGAATATTTTCATGACCATAAAAAAGTCGCAAGGTTGGCAATGTATATAAATTACCAATTCCTGTGCACAATGCAAGTATGTAATATTATATTGTAATTTTACATCATAAAATTATATTGTAATTTTAAATCATAAATAAACAAAAGACAAGTTGGGGGCCTCAGTGCCTCATTGTGCCATGTTGACGTTCATTGACATGTGCATAAAATGAGGAAAATCTTACCAGCTCATCTAAGATAACAGGAAAATAAGATTTATAGTGGCCATGGGTGAGGTCATATTTACAAAAGGTCACTTTGTTTACAAGAAAAGATGGCATGCAGGTGGCACAGGGTAAAACAAGAAAATTAAACAACTATACATATTATATTTATACAATATCTATTTTCTAGAGAGGAAAAATGAATGTCAAAAATGCCCTTGGAAGACCGTCAAGACATTCTCATCCACATCTGAATGTGTTAAATTTATATTTCTGATTTCTGCGAATAAAGGATTTAAAACAGACCATCCTTGAGTCTTCAAACGAACAATGCATGTTGAACGTCGTCTGTGGTGTGGGCAAGAAGGACAGAGAACAAAGCGAAGATTTGCAGTAAAGTGGAGACAAAGGAAAATTAAAGACAGGAAAGGTCACAAATTCAAAGGGACTTCCGTGTAGAAAAGAAATTAAATGCTGGAATTTTCCAGAATGAAAAAGTGTGGCTCTCTGTCAACTATTTCAGCTGCTGGGTCTTCACTGTGTGTCATGGCTCACCTTGCTACATAAAATACAAATTGTCAGTGGCCAAAAGATTCATTCCCTTTTATGAGACGTCTGGGTGAGTTGTGATTTTGCAAGCTGGTTTTAGATTACAAAGATGAACTTAATGTCTGTGTGCAAATGAATCAGGAAAAAGGTCAGGAAGTTGAATATGCCTCGAGGAGAACAGGAACACAAAAAGAACAAATTCATGAAGATTTTAAAAGACCAGGAAAAGCCACAGCAAACACAAGAAGTGTAATTTTGCAGCATAGAAGGATGCATTGGTCAAAATTTGGAGTACCTTAGGATAGAAAGCAATTTGTTTATGTATAGGGTAAATAACACAGTGCCTAATATCGACTCTTGTGGAACCCCAGATGTCACTTTTAATAATCCTGGGGTATTGCACCATGGTTTCTGAAGACACACTGCCTTCTTCCACTGAGATTACTTTGAAACCAGCTGAATTTTGTATCGTGGCCCCTGCATTATGAGACCCCCTGTTGTAAGACCGACTTGCCTTGTGTGACCGCCTTCCTCCCACACCAAGTAGTATTTTTGTGCATTTTTTACCCCGACGAGATTCGTCACCGCAGAGGAGGGGGATCTTATGAGGCAGGAACCAATGCATGTATCCAAGACGTGGCAGTTTGCGAAGGACAATCGCAACATCGGTTCTTTCTTGTGGGGACAGTTTTGGACAGCTTTGGCCTTTGGAGCCATATAACTGAACAATAATCACATATCAATTGAATATAATTACATTCAAATTTTATCACTTTGCTAACATATTTTTAATGCCTGATCATATACACGTACATGTATTACTATTTTTGACCCCTAGGCCAAACAATTGCATAAATATTATAATAAGTGAGACAGTAGATAATGCATGTGTCTGTTTATGCGAAAGACGTACCTCTGTTGCTGCGAGTTCCTTGAGTCTCAAGGCAAATATTCTAAGAAATGTTCATCAGATGCCATAGTTGTGAGAGGTAGGCAGACAGAAAAAAGTGGCAGTCTTGGGAATAAAAATGTCCTTGTTGACAGAGAGCCACCAAATGTGATTAACACAGCTATACAAGGAGGTTGTATTTTCTTGCAGTTGTAAATATGGGCTGAACACAATTTTAACAACCCAAGGAGTTGCTTCCAGGGATTGTTTTGTGTTGTTTTTGGCAAGCGAAAAATCGGAGTAGGTCTTTTTGCATTGAATTTTGCATTTTGTTTATTTGATTAGCATTATTGCTACAACATTTTACAAGTAGATACAAAAAATAAAAGTACATATAGATAAAAATGAAAGATGGTAAAGAGTTTAGCTGCCCTATGATTCTTCCTATCAATGGCATTAGCTGAAATAGCTCTTGAGGCAACTTTGCGCCCTGATGGCCTGGCTCCAGGGCAGGAGCATATGGGACTTGTATGATTTATCCCATAGGAATAAGTTGCCAGACCATGTTCTTCTCTACAATGACAAGCCAGAAATAGGTTCTGATGAGAAAAAAAGAGGATGCAGTTACAATTCCAAGGAAAGGCGTTTTGGATGTCGCTGTGCATTAATGTGTTTGACATTAGCTTAACTAAAATATTACTTTGGGATAGCTATACACTCAGCCATCCAAATTTATATTTAGTGCAAACCGTGCAAAATCACGTTTAAATTGATTCCATGATTATAGATAGTTGAGGCTCCCTAGCTTCCCTTTCTCAGCTTTTTATTTTTACCTGACTCCTTTATACACAATAGGGAAAACTAGTGCTAATCTGTTTGCCAAAGAAAGACGTGCCTGTGCTCTGCGTCTCTTGGGTCACATGGCAAACTTTCTGACAAATAATGAAATATTCATCAGATGAGCAACTATAATTGTGCATCCTCTCATTGCAGGGCTCATTTACACTTGCCCTGCTAAGAAGTCCAATAAAATTCTGATGTATTCTAATACTTTACAGCTTTTTCCGGTCTGAAAACTGCTTAATTTAGATAATTGTTTGTGGTTTTCCTCAAAGAAATATTTTGAAACAATTAACATACAACAATAAAAACATTCAAACATGCATCCAATTGCTTTGAATCATCTCAAATTGTGAATTATGTCAATCACACGGGGGAAGGTTAATCTTTTTGCTGCAACTTCACAAAAATGCATCACTTTTGGTCATGGTGGTCTCACACTGGCCACCCTGAGAGGTGAGGATGTAAAAAATGGTTTATGTCACATAGTCAATGATAAAAAGAAAATGACAACAACTCAGGGTTTTGTTTTTCCAAAGGAATGTAATCAACCAAAAACCATGCTTTTTAATAAATAAATAGGCCTATAGGCAACAAGAAATGTACATGTAATTTCGGTCTGAATGTTTTCAACAAAAAATTATTATAGGCAAGTAAGGCAACAAGAAATGTACGGAAATATATATGTAAATTCAAAATTTGTGATTTCAGTTAAAACTCTGTGATCAGAGGGCGCTTCGGTGGTGTAGTCTGGGGCATAGAACGACATCACAGGTGATTCTGGGATCCATCGCGAAGATCTTGAACAGTGGGGTCTTGTGGATGAACGATCCAGTCGTGGTTTTGCAGATCTCTTGATCAGTGAAGAAAGGTAGGAGAGAATGCGATGGTCTTCGTCGTCAGATGTCACTTCTGTGTCTACCTCACACATGTCTTCCAAGTCGGAGTCTGTGTATCCCCTGGCGATAGGGTAATTAGGGGTGGAATACGCCACTGGAAAAAGAATAAAAATACTCGTATGATTATGAGTGAATATACCATTTAAGGTTGCAGCTCACAGAAAGTATGACTCTTACAAACAAATCGTCGTCATTGTAATAAATTTATATATATTCATGCAATTTGAAAGAACCGAATTCAATTGGGCCAGGCAGTAAAGAAAGTTATGCACAGTAAATAGTGGTGTAGGCCAAACAGCATTCTTTTATCACAACAAAAAACAAGCCTTCTTAATCCTGCAATTGCATTTGTATTCAGTCCAATCTTTAGGCATTTTTAATTGCAATTTTCATTCAAAACAGAAATTAACATATTTTACCAACCGAATTCCTGAAACATTGCTATTGAAAATCCGTTTACAATATGTAGGTATTTCGACCAATTAACCTTAGCCAAATGTGAGTGTAACTGCTAAATCATGTTTAAGCCTTTTGTCAGATCATAATGAAAGAAAGATTTTAAATGAAAGACATAATGTTAATTTTAATAGTAGATTTTTGCAAACAAAATATATACGTCTGAGAAGTCAATTTTGGAGAAAGTAGATTTTGACTGTCCCCTCTGCCTGCGAAAATATATTTGCAATACTTGTCATTTTGTTATTGAAATATCGATTTATTGAACTGCAGTCAGAAAAACTAGAGCGAAATTAATTTGTTAATGTAATGGACTTACCAGGAGAAGATGCAGCAGCATGCAAAGGAGAACAGTCGTTCTCATCTGGGCATGGAGTCGTGGCTCTGGTGCTGGAATCCTTGGAGGGGGTGAAGGAGAGGCCTAACTTCTTCGTCCTCTTTCGCTTGTTGCTGAACCAATCCTGGAAAAATAAATACTAACTTTAGAATGTGTCTTTCTGTTTAGACATTTGTTAATTCTTTGAAAGGGGTTGTTATTTGGTAGTTCAACTGGGCCAAAATTGGCTATTTCCACAACAAAATTCCACACGCCGTCATGAATTTCTATGGTCACAACCACCACTGACCTGACAGCAACCCAGTGGACTTCATTATTCCAACAATTTTAAAAAACAAATCAGGAGGAAAATCTAAGGCTGTTTTAAATAGACTTTTTTCCTGACAGCACAATGCTGTTCACATCCCGCCAAGAGAGCTGCAACATGCACACTTTTCAGACAGTCTCCCAGCCAGACTGAGCCGGAGTTGTGATTTTGCAAGCTGGTTTTGGATTACAAAGATGAATTTAATGTCTGTGTGCAAACGAAAGAGGAAAAAGGTCAGGAAGTTTAATATGGTTCTAGGAAAACAGAAACACAAAAGAAGGAATTTATGCAGAGTTTAAAAGACCAAGAAAAGGCAATGTGCAGCAAACACAAGAAGTATAATTTTGCAGTATTTTAGTGTAGAAAGCAATTTGTTTATGTATAGGGTAAATAACAAGTGCCTAATATCGACTCCTGTGGTACCCCAGATGTCACTTTTGATAATCCTGGGGTATTGCACCATGGTTTCTGAAGACACATGGCCTTCTTCCACTGAGATTACTTTGAAACCAGCTGAATTAAGTATAGTGGCCACTGGTCCCTGCATTATGAGACCCCCTTTCGTAGGACCGACTTGCCTTGTGCGACCGCCTTCCTCCCGCACCAAGTAGTATTTTTGTGCATTTTTTACCTTGATGAGATTCATCACCGCAGAGGGGGGCGGGGACCACTGTCGCAACATCGGATCTTTCTTGTGGGGACCGTTTTTGAACAGCTTTGGAGCCATATAACTGAAGAACAATCCCATATCAATTGCATTTAATTACATTCAATTTTTATTACTTTGCTAATATATTTTTTTAATACCTGATCATATACATGTATTACTATTTTTGATCCCTATAGGCCAAACAATATTATGATAAGTGAGACAGAAGTTAACGAATGTGTCTGTTTATGCGAAAGACATACCTCTGCTGCTGTGAATTCCTTGAGTCTCAAAGCAAATATTCTAAGAAATATTCATCAGATGCCGAAGTTGTGTGAGGCAGGCAGACAGAAAAAAAGTGGCAGTCTTGGGCACAGAAGAAATCCTTGTTGACAGAGAGCCACCAAATGTGATTAACACAGCTATGCAAGGAGGTTGTATTTTCTTGCAGTTGTAAATATGGGCACTGCCTGAACACAATTAACTCATTTCAACAACCCAAGGAGTTGCTTCCAGTGAATGTTAGTGCTGTTTTTGGCAAGCGAAAAATCGCAGTAGGTCTTTTTGCATTGAATTTTGTTTATTTGATTAGCACTATTGCTACAACATTGTACAAGTAGATACAAAAAAATACATATAGTTAAAAATGAAAGATGGTAAAGAGTTTCGCTGCCCTATGATTCTTCCTATCAATTGCATTTATAAGCTGAAATAGCTCTTGAGGCTACTTTGCAGTGTTTGCACCCTGATGGCCTGGCTCCAGGGCAGGAGCGGAGGACTTGTATGATTTATCCCATAGGAATAAGTTTCCAGACAATGTGCTTCTCTAATGACAAGCCAGAAATAGGTTCTGATGAGGAAAAGACAATGCAGTCACAATCCCAAGGAAAGGGGTTTTGGATGTCACTGTACGTGTGATAATTCTTTGTGGTTTTCCTCAAAGAAATATTTTGAAACAACTAACACACACAACAATAAAAACATTCAAACATGCTTCCAATTGCTTTGAATCATCTCAAACTGTGAATTATGTCAAACCAGAGGAAGGTTAATCTTTATGTTACAACTTCACAAAAATGCATCACTTTTGGTCACGGTGGTCTCACAAAGGCCAACCTAAGTGAGGATGTCAAAAATGGTTTGTCACAGAGTCTATAATAAAAAGAAAATGATAACGACTCAGGGTTTTGTTTTTCCAAAGGAATGTAATCAACCAGAAATCATGCTTTTTAATAAATAAATAGGCCTAGGCTATAGTCAAGAAATGTGCATGTGATTTCCATCAGAATGTTTTTCTACAAAAAATGATTATAGGCAACAAGAAATGTACAGAAATATATGTAAATTCAAAATTTGTGATTTCAGTTCAAACTCTGTGATCAGAGGGCGCTTCAGTGGTGTAGTCTGAGGCGTAGAACGGCGTCACAGGTGATTCTGGGATCCATCGCGAAGATCGTGAACAGTGGGGTCCTGCGGGTGAACGATTCAGTCGTGGTTTTGCAGATCTCTTGATCAGTGAAGAAAGGTAGAAGAGAATACGATGGTCTTCATCGTCAGATGTCACTTCTGTGTCTACCTCACACATGTCTTCCAAGTCGGAGTCTGTGTATCCCCTGGCGATAGGGTACTTAGGGGTGGAATTTGCCACTGAAATAAGTGCTAGTTATATCCCGTGTTTGAGGGAATATGTGATATATCCGAGGCGTTAGCCGAGGATTATCACATAATCACGAAAAACAAGGGATATAACTGACTTATACCTCAAACAAAACAAAATAAAACAAAAACTTAAGAGATTTAAAAAAGAAAATAAAACAAGAAGGATTTGAGAGAAAAAGAAAACAGCTACAAACAATTTGTCACGTGGGATTAATTTAATAACATGAAAGCATAGATCTGAAAGGATCACGTTTTATATACGGAAAAATCTTTGAATAAAAGAAATTTAAAAAGAAATGTAAAATGTGGAAAAATGCAAGGAAAAATATTTGATGAAAAAAAATTTGGGGGGAAAATGGCAAAATATTTTGGGGGAAAATGTCTGTGAAAAAAAAAAAAATGGAAAAAAATGTAGGGAAGGGACGGGAAAAAAAAGTCTAGGCCTATAAAGAAAACGATTGGAACAAATAATTTTTGTAAAATATTAGTGGGCGGGCAATTGGGGAAAAAATATATTGAGGAAAATTTTAGGCAAAAGATAAATTGTGCACAAAAAATTAAAAAAAAAACAGGAGAATATAGGCCCTATGCATTTGGATTGTTAGGTTGCAACCATCAGATAAGATAGGGAGGTTGGAGTTTTAATAGACACGAAATTATTTATTTCATGGAAACTGCAGCTGTAATTGGGCCCATTTATTTTGAGTGTATGACGTCCTCAAATATTTGTTTCTAAATCAAATGAAATACCTCCACCACTTATTTCAAGACTACTCAAAAGGAATTTTAAATACCAAAACTAAACAGACAAGGAATTATTTATTTAAAAATAATAATAACTTCAAAGCTTCCTCCCCCTCCCTGAGATCTAATATGGTTGACCCCTTAGTTGTGTTATTGACATTAAAATCTAAATTGGGGTCATATTAAAGGATAAACAGATTTGTCGTAGGTTTTGCGTTTTTATAATACTTTTGTTTTATTTTTGTTGAGCTTTTGTTGGTAATTCACTGTTTGGTACAGTTTTGCTGTTTTTGTTATGAGCTTTGTTAAACAATGAGGCTTATATTATATCCTATATCCTCCCATGGGCGTATAAGTGAACAACAAGGAATATATGATATATACCAGCCAAATACAGGCTTCTGATTGGCTGATGGCTCATAGGTATGGTATAAATAAAAATATTCATATGATTATGAGTGAATATACCGTTTGAGGTCCCAGCTCACAGAACGTATAACACATTGTCGTTATTGTAATAAATTCATATAAATTAGAATATTTTTGCAATTTGAAAGAACCGAATTCAATTAGGCCAGGTAGTAAAGAAAGTCATGGACAGTAAATAGTGGTGTAGGCCAGACAGCATTCGTTTATCACAAAAAAAAACAACAGCCTTCTTGATCCTGCCATTGCAATGAGGCCTATATCCAGTTTTGCCGTGGCGTGCTACTATTTCGAATCTTTAGGCATTTTAAATTGCAATTTTCATTCTAAACAATCATTTACAAATTTCATCAACTGAAACAGGCCTATAGCTATTGAAAATCCGTTTACAATATGTATTCCAACAATTAACCATAGCCAAATGTGAGTACTATAACATGAACTTTGCCAGATCATATTATAAGAGAAAGATTAATGAAAGACATAATGTTAATTTTAAAACAAAATATACATTTCTGAAGTTTTTGAAAAAGTAGATGTTGACTGTCCCCTCTGCGAAAATATATATGCAATTCTTGTAATTTTTTCATTGAAATATCGATTTATTTGAACTGCAGAAAAAGTAAAGGGAAATTAATGTAATGAACTTACCAGGAGGAGATACAGCAACATTCATAAGAGAGCAGTCGTTCACATCTGGGCATGGAGTGGTGGCTCTGGTGCTGGAATGCTCAGAGGAGGTGAAGGACAGACCTAATTTCTTCGTCCTCTTTCGCTTGTTGCTGAACCAATCCTGCAAAAATAAACACTAACATCAGAATGTGTCTTTCTGTTTAGCAGTGATGTCCTTGTGGGGGGCACGGGGGCACGTGCCCCCCAATATTGCACCTGTGCCCCCAAGGTGCCCCCCATATGAACTTACCAACTCTGGCTAAAATATACAGTTAGTATTTATGGTGCCCCCCAGCGAATTGCATGCCCCCAGGTGCCCTCCCCCCCGACTCGAGACCCTCCAGTTACGCCACTGCTGTTTAGACATTTGTTAATTCTTTAAAAGGGGTTGTAAGAAGCAGATTTGAAAATCTGGATATCGGGATTGGTCAACTTCTTGACCGTCATCTTGATATGATTGGGATCACGATTTTTGCATATTTGTTTAAAATAACGGGGTCAAATCAAAATATGTATGTTCCGGGTGAATATTTACGGAATAACTAATAAAAGTGCCCCAGGATTCAAACATGTAAACAAATATCCACACATTTCTCAACAGAAAAATTTTAAAGTTTAGAAACAACAAGAGATCTAAAGAAAAATAAACAGGAAGCCTTAAAAAAGATAGAGGAAATCCTAAAAACTTTCAAGCTGATTGCATTTATAAAAACAATTGCCACACGATCATATTACAGGGACAAGAACCTTATCATGACCTTTCATTTCCATTTTATCTTTTATCTCCAGGTGTCACCCCTGTATAACATGTTGTTTCTCGTGATTAAATGACAATCTAAATGCTTCAACAAAAATAAGTCCCCATTTACAAAAACATGAATATTTCAAAGATCTATTTTCTGTTTTCTTCTGAAGTTTTCGTATTTGTAGGCCTGCATATCAACATTATACGAATCAAAAGCTGTGTGTTAGCTGGAATAATTGTACATCTAGTCATTTCCATGTCAGTAATGGTGTTAAGCAGGGCGGAGTTTTGTCTCCTGCATTGTTTGCAGTCTATATAGATGGATTATTGGTTAATCTTGAAAACTCTGGAGTTGGTTAATTGTCATGTAGGTAATCAGTATACTGGAGCATTGGCATATGCTGATGATATTACACTGTTATGTCCAACCTTAAGTGGTATGCAAAAGATGCTTGATATTTGTGAGAACTATGCTAATGATTATAATATATTATTTAATGGTAAAAAGAGTCAATTATTGTTATTTAAAGGTAAAGGTTGTAATGATAAAAAGGGAATTTTGAAAATCTTTGGTGAACCTTTAAAGTATTGTAATAATGTTGTTCATCTTGGTCATAGCATCTCCGTGGAAGACTCTGACTATATAGTGGATAAGTCATGTTCAGCTTTCTGGAAAAGTTTTAATATTTTCATGTCTGATTTCGGTCATATCCACCCGGTTGTAAAATGTAATTTATTTGATAAATACTGTTGTTCATTCTATGGGTCGCCAATATGGCTATTGAATAGCAATGCAGTTAATGACTTGTGCATAGCTTGGCGTAAGGCTTTAAGAAGTTTATGAAAGTTCATCCAATGACTCATTGTGACTTAATTTATGCCATATCAGGTTTTGATCCCCTAAGGATCCAATTATGTAGAAGATTTGTTAAATATGTCTGTGATAGGGCGTAATTATAGCTATATTGATCACACTTTTGGTGATACTAGGCCTATAAGATACAGTATTAACGTTGATACCCTTAATGATGCTGCAGTTCTGGAAGAACTCATTAATATCCGTGATGGCTTTATGTCATGTGAGTATCTGTCTATGGATGATGTGTCAGACATGATTAACACATTATGTGTGTCATAATTGTTTTTAAGTAATACTTTTGTAATACTATTTGTTTTTATCATTGTTTTGTTTTTACCTTGTTTACCTTTATTTAATTAACCTGTACCACAATATATGTGTGTGAATAAAGATATTATAATTATGCCTGCGTAATTGTAGCTCAATTGCTTCATTTTTGTCTGGGCCAGCCGGCCCTGAGTGCACATACCCCTCTTTTCAAAAAATTGATTTGACTTTTCCAAAATAAATTTCCAAAAGGTGCTCAAACTCCACTCAAATTATTTCTAATGTCACCCGAGGAACCTAAACTGTGAGAAGGTTACAAAAGAAGTCCTCAATTGCCCAGTAAATATGATTGAGAAACAAATTTTCTCCAGTATCACGATGAAGTATGCCCAGAAGGTGGCTCCCTCGCTTGGTCAAAATGTTCATATCCATTGGAAAAGTCACAGATTTTTGAAAACGGGGTAGGCTAACTAAATTAATAATTAACACATTTAGGGTCAGGCCTATAATTCAATCCAACTTTCATAAAAATCGGAGAAGGATTCTTTGAGATATTTATTCAAGTTTATTTAAAGCGGGACTTAATTTTGTTGAACTGTTTATATGATTGTCATTTCTCATCTGTATTACCCCACTTCACGAGTACTATGCTTATTCAGGAAATATTCGTTTTGCAATATGTTTTCAGGTAGAGGTACATAGGTACAGTGTAATTATCATGCTACATACTGCCGTTGAGTCATAAGAAACTGATCTTCACAAATCAAAATCACATTATAGACAAATTATCAGAGACATACCCTAATCTTTGCAGACTTGACGCCCAATTCGTCAGCCAACTCGTCCTTGGTCTCTCTGTCTGGGTATGGGTCCAGGTTGAAGACTGTCTCCAGGCAGTCTGTGGCTTCTATGCTGAACCGAGTCCTTTTAGGGGCACCAACTGAAAATAAAGAAAAGGTTTATTATAGAATTTTAAAAAGGAAGGATGGCTTGAAATCGAAAGAAGCCGATGGCCATCCTAAATCATTGGTTGTTTCTCTTAAAATGTCTGATAAACAAAATTTGTATTTGATAAAAAGAAACAAATTATTTGCTATAAATTGTTAAATATCATACTAAAGAATACTGAACAAGTGTTCGAAAATTAGCCATATTGTTGTTCTCTTCGACTGCATTCATGGCACTTCTGTAATCTGTATTTCTTTTAGGGTTTTTAAATCAATTTTTCCCCAAAAAGCTCAAAGAACTACATAAAGATAAGAAACAAATTGCAAAGAAAATTGTTACACGATTAAACCATTTGTGGGCTTCATTCAGCCACAGGCCTATACTCGATGTTGTATATATATTTTGCTTTAGATTGTTTCATCTTATAATAAGAAAATAATACCATAGGAATTTCTTATTGATTTATGAAAATCGCTCTTGAAAAGCTTTCATGGAAGTGATTTCATTGATTGGCTCAACTCACTATACTTTGACCCTGGAAGACAAGGTCAAAACTTGCAAGACTGTGTTAAATGAGATCATAAAAATATAAACAAGACATGACTATACATTTATCAGATACATGTTAGCCAGACATCACAAGCATGTCTGGTCAGGGGAAGGATGACAAGCAAAATATAGCAGAGGTCTGTATTGGTAGCTTAAGTTGCCAAACTAATTGTGTCTTATTAGAAGTGGAATGCTTATACGAGTGTAAAGAAGTCAGCATATTCAGCTGGCTAAGGGAAATTTGTTGTGAAGATTTCTGTTAGCTGATTATATTGAAATCAGGCTGTCTCAGCACACCTATCGCAAAAAAGAAATCTTGCTCTCGGGGTTTGGAGTAATTTTAAGCATGAATTCCAATCAGTGATGCTTTTATTAATTTTACTTCAAATTCCTGTGAGCTGATAGGGGACAGCGGGTCACAGTGAGACACTTTTTTCATTTTCGAGTGTTGCAAAATGTTTGCTGTAAAGAGTTAAATGAGATCAGGTCTAAATTATAGATAATGACCTTGGGTATATTGTCCAGTAGTTCCAGGTTCCTACCTTTTACAGGTTTTGAGAAATTTTGAGTTACGTCAATGCTCGTAAAGTGTCTCACTGTGCCCCATAGGCGGGGCACAGTGAGATAGCAGGTTGGGCACAGTGAGACAGGGCATCTGCTGCCATATAACCGCCAATCCTCAAGACATGTGGAATTGTTTATCAATTGTTGCTACAGAAACTACTGTACGCTTATAAAAGCAGCTGGCTAGGTAATTTGTTAGGTCCCTTTTTGAGCATGTTTTGAAACTTCATCACACAGGACACATGCACGACTTATTTAACCTGCCCCACATGTTACATACTATTCAAAATTCACAATTCTTTCTGATGCTTCCTTTTGGATATGACTCACTAAAATCAGTAGTTTATTGCAGGCATTTTGTTTTTAATAGTGAATTGTGAGCTATGCATAACATTCAGGTTGTTTCGAGTGTATTTTATGACGTCTCACTGTGCCCCACCTCAAACTATCTCACTGTGCCCCACGCAGCTCTCTTTATAAATTGTTTTAATCCTTCGGACAGGATGCCTGTATTGTGGTTCATCATCTCACTGAACTAAAACAAATAATCAAGGTTTGAATCCCCGGCAATTGATTTGCATTGTGTACAATTTTTCTTGGGAATTATAACAAAAAGTTGTTTAGCAAAATTATTTGCTTTTACTGGCTAAAAACCAAAACATTGAAATTCCACTCCCAATATGCTGTGTAGGCATTCAGGATATAGGACAGTCTCTCACTTATTTACCTTTGTACTATACAAAAGAGGGTTGATCTGTGAACAGTATCAGCTAGACGCTACGGGCTTTGTCTCCACTGTGCCTGCCTTCTCACTGTGCCCCGCTCTTCCCTAGTTGAAATACCAATATATCTACCCACGGTCCCACGCACCACACAATCATTATCCTAATGAGCAAGCTACCTCTCTGATCGAGACACTTATCATCAGATATATTAAATCTAATCACAATGTCAGATCGTAAAATTCCATCTATTTCCATCACTATGCCGCAATTCAGAATGTTAATAATCTTGTTTTTTGCTTTGATTTGGTTTCTGTTTACATTCCACAATGTTATCATGTTATTTATCACATACAGTGTATTATAAGATATTTTTGTCAGATGAATTCGTATAGGTCATTCACCACAGGAGAGGGAATATGTGATTTTTCACACGAGGACATTAGCCCAAGGTGTGATAAACACATATTCATGATCCCATGGTGAATAATATGCTTATACCATGAGACAGACAGTCGAAAAGTCAAATGTGAGACAATAAGTGGACAACAAAGGATATGAGATTTATCACAGTGAAATACTGGCTTGTGATTGGCTGACAGGGGTGTCGAATGGTATGAAAATATAAAACAAACCGCTATTGCGTTACAAGGTGTGCCTTTTTGATCAATTATAATGGGATCAGGATTGAATGACACAACATTTTTTCTCCTCATAATATGATCAATTGATCATTGCATTGTTTTCTTGCGCACAACATGAAAGATGGACCTGCATTACCTAATGTGTCAAAAACAAATTTGCCAATTAACACGAAAAGGTGTTTTAGCAAATTAGTTATTTTTGCTTGTGACTAGAGATGCCTTGTCATTTTTGGCCAAACACTGCATTGGTGAGCTGGCAGCTGATTATCTTTATTTAAACCAGGCTGCCTCAGTACACCCCGATAATAAAACAGGTCACATATATATGAGATGTTAATTGATAGATAACCCATCAATAGATAATCTATTGTGTGCTAAAACATAATTCACTGTTTAAGATCACTCGCATTAATTCATTGAACGTTTGAATAAAGCATTGTACAATGTACACATGTGATGTGAAGATTTCAATCATAAATGTTTTTGTGTGTCATCATGCTGATGATTTGTCATGATCATACATAATACTTTCAATGTTAATTTGATTTAAGGAGACATCCCGCTTGTTGATGACAGCCAAACGAAATGTTTATGCATCTGATTTTCACTCTAAAATCATTCAGGCCTATGACAAGTCAAATGGCCTTCTCTTGATCATGACAAATAAAACAGCCTCTATGTTTCCCACGTTTCCCACGTTGAGTAGAGAAGATGACACTTCATCGGCTATAATGAGTCAATAAGTGAATTTTTTCACAGTGAACTAGTCGTATATCTATTCACCATATTTCTCATTGCTTTTCATGGGCCAAAAAGCTGCAACCTATCTGATCCATACACTTATCAAGAGATGAATTAAATCTAATCTCATTGCCGATCAGAAAATTCCATCTATTTGCATCCCATTACCATATATTACAGAATCATGCCTTTTACTTTGATAAATGTTGATGCTTCTTGCATTTCAAAACATTATCATGCTATATGTTACCTCATTCATTGTAATAATACAAGATATGATCGTCAGATGAATTCAAATATTGATTTTAGAATATCTTCTCAGTGTGGTGTGGCAGAATGAATCAATGACAAAATTTTCGGCATTAGTGTAAAATAATAGGCTTTTATGTCAAGGAACGGTTTTTCAGGTTGCACAAAACTGCACGCAGAATGCTAAAATGATGATGATCAACTCATGCACAATATTTAAATTCCTGATAACTCATGTTTTGTTTGTTTGTTTGTGTTTTACGCCTCTGCAGCACCTTAGTGGGCTATATCGAGGCAGGCGATCGCCGTATGATGATGAGATGAGAAGACTGTGAGTCTGGAACATACCCTATTAATTCAGGGATGCCCAGGGTTTTTAGTTGCCCCAGCATAGAATACTGGATACAACCCGCCTCCATTTAAAGTCCCATGGGCTCGGACTAAAGTGAGTTGCTGGGGTGAAATTTGAACCTGCGCCCTCAAAGCCAGTTGACAAGTGCACTTACCAATTAGGCCACGGGGGAACTTGATTACTAATGAAAACAATTCAGAATTGAAGGGATAAATAAACATGACTTGTACAAGGAACAGCTGTGACATTGCCTCAGTTTTGGAAATCCATTGGAGATTTGCTGTACTTTTGGGTTTTCCTAAATTTGACTCCAAGTCTGCCATTTAGGGCTACTCTGGACAAATAGAGAAGAAACTGAAACCTAAATGGTTTTCCAGGTAAGGCTATATCTCTTGAAAGAAGCCAACATGTAGTCTTGTTGTTTGATGGTTATTTTTACATAAAACTGTTACAACAAAATATATATCCCGAAGGCTGAATCTTGAGCCAAAAACAGAGTAGCTATTGTTTTACAAGGTGTTACAGTTACAGGATAAAGAATAGCCTACAGGTTCATGTGGGCTTTCCTAATTTTGACTCCTGAGTCTTCCATTTTGGGCTACTCCTGACAAATAGAGGAGAAACTGAAACCTAAATGGTTTCCAAGTAATATCTCTGAAAAGAAGCAAACAACCTTATCGTTTGCTGCCTTTTTTTAACCTAAGCTAGCTGTTCAAACAAAAACCCGAAGGCTAAATCTTGAGCTGGAGACAAAGCAGATTTTATTTAACATGGTGTGCCTTTTTCGAACCGTTCTAAGATAAGGATTGGAGCATCAAGTCACATACAAAAAGATTCTTCTCACATGATCATTGCATTATTGTTAGCTTCGCTGAGAAGCTATTGTGGTCCCTGGCACTTCAGCATGTGCGTTAGTGTGTATGTCAGTTGCCTCCTGCAAAAACTACTGGATGGATTTAGATTTCCTTTGGCATGATGTCTTCATTTGTAAATTTTGGTGACAATTGGAGCTTTTTTGCGCCCACAGGTAAAGAAATCTGAAAAATGCCTCTACAGTGCTGCATGCACTATCATTTTTGTTGCAGCACTAGCAACCAAGAGGGTGTATATTTCTACATTTTCTCTGCAAAAACGGACATTAAACGTCCATAGAAGGTGCCAAAGCACTAAATTAGCAACATTTTAATGTTTATTTCATAAAATCTGACCAGAATTCCTGAAATTAGCATTCAATTGTAGATAATCCAATGACTGATGCTGCAATGACATTCAAGCCTTCATATAATAAGTTGAAGTCTTAATCAACTTTTTAGGGGCCGACCAGATGATCTTGGGGGGGGGGGCATGGCTTTTTGGTGCACAAAAAAGTTTGTTTCTCAGTCGACATGAAAAAAAAAGAAAGTTTGTTTCCAACTATAGCTAACTCTCGACTGGTTGGCCCCTTATGTGCAGCATCTTGCGGCAGTAGTCAAAGTTCAATGTTAAATGGACAGCGAAGCTATGTGCTCTCCGAGCGCCCGTTCTAGTATTGTATTACAGTTACATCGTGTGAACAGAACTGAAGTGCACTGGTATTATGATGAAGAAAAAGGCTGGTAAGAAAACAATGACAAATAAACTAAATTTATGTTGGTCTATTTTGGCAGCTTTACTTGCAAAAAGAGAAGTCAGCTGCCAGATGGCACTGTGTTGTAAGATTTCTATCGTCATGTCCTTATCCATTTTTTGTGGTGCTACATAGAGTAGTAGTGGTTTTGGTAAGCTCTGTCCACGTGAGGACCATAAGTATAAGGAATATATACAATGTCATAAAGATTCTGCAATTATTATAGGCGATAGCTCTCTTTCTCACATACGAGGGGCGTTCAGAAAGTTCACAGCTTTTTTTTATATGGATACTTATTTTCAATATGGGGCTATGCATGTTTTACAAGATAAAATTTGGCAGTTTTTGAATGGATTGCCAAATTTTGCACAATTTGGACATTTTAAAGTCATTCTGTGGTTGCCAGGGAAACAGAAAGTTCAGCTAGGTGGCGCAGGTAATGTTGAGGCAAAAAGGCTAATGAGTTGTGGCTGGGAAAGACATCCCTATCTCAATTGTATTAGTGAGATTGACAATATTTGACACAAGAAATATGATTTTAGCTTCTAAATATACTTTTAAACACACCAAATGTTTGTATTCTGCATGCAAGATTTCGGAAGAGAGATTAAGGTGGCAGGAGGTGGGTCCTTAACTACACAGGACTTATGACAAAGCATGGATTCATTGGTATGAACAAGAGACCTAGAGGGACAGCATTATCCATCCCAGTTATTCCTGTGACTCACAGCTTTACATAAGTCCTGCTTTTCCCTTACTTTAGTCACTGGGGGATATAGTTTAACATAGGCACCGGAGGAGAAAAGGCTTTGGATGACCGAAATGCTTTCACAAAACTTTGTCAGGAGGGTTTTAAGGAACATTTTCTTTAATGGGTCAGGTGCAGGAATTAAAGCTTTTGCGTGGTGTACCCGGAAGTATTTTTAAAAGCTAATATTATATTTCT
Source organism: Platynereis dumerilii (assembly GCA_026936325.1). Taxonomy (NCBI): domain Eukaryota; kingdom Metazoa; phylum Annelida; class Polychaeta; order Phyllodocida; family Nereididae; genus Platynereis; species Platynereis dumerilii. Next base: position 26,576,065 of record JAPTHN010000011.1, read on the forward strand.
TGAGTCAATTATTGTGAATCTCACTAATACAAGTGATAGAGTGAGGTCTCTCTCCGCCAAGATTCATTGGCTTTCCTGATCTCAGTATTACCTGCGCGGCTGCGCCGCCTAGCTGAACGTTCTATTTCCACGGCAACAACAGAATGACTTAAAAATGACCAAATTGTTCAAAATTTTGGTAATTCATTCCAAAACTACTGAATTTTATCCTGTAAGAAATTCATAGTCCTATGTTGAATAGAAATGTCCACATAAAAAAAAGCAATGAACTGAACGCCCCTCGTAGATATGTTAATCATCTTTGGCTGCTTGTCGTCTGTGAATGGGGACAATCAACAATGTCGTGTTATTTTCTGTTTGCTGGCGCACACAAATATGACATCTGATGAATATAGATAGGACAGTATAGGTCTATGTAATAAATACTGGTACAAAAGAAAAATGCAATTGGTGTTGAGTAATCAAATTTGCACACGCATACCCGTTTCAGCACAAATTTGATAGAAATCAACGTGCAAAGGTTTCAGTTTCAGCTTTGTTTGCGAGAAGATTGTTGATCTTCTATTAAAACAACTTGTTACATTTCTGGACAAAAAGAAACAGAATTGGAACATTTTTAGGTCCATGACATTCAATCCAAATAGCTCATTTTCTGAAAATCTAAATACCATGTTCGTTGTTACATGGAATTGAATGCTGTCACAACAGCCCACTCCCATGCAATTACATTGTATATGGAAATATAAATCCTCTACTTTGTGCAATCAAATTATAACACCAAATTGTAAACAATAAGGAAAAACTTCAATTCCTTCCGAACGGAAATGAACACTTTCGTATGACACTCTTAGATGATAAGTTGTCCCAAATCTGTCACATGGAGTGGTGTCTAGACAGCCATAATTGGCCACCTTTGCCTTGACATTTTGCCCCCCCCCCCCCGGACGGACTAATATAATCATTCACAGATGTCTTGCCATTTGACTATTTAGCCATTTAGATGTCTGTCTGTCCATCTGTTAAAGTTCACAGGCAAACAAATTTAGCAAAATTGTTATTATATTAAGGCAAAACCGCTGCACGGTTTCCAATGAAACTCAACAGACTTCCTTCATTGATTTCATAAAGAACCACAGGCATCAAAATTGTTAACAACAGTTCTGCACTAGACCACTACCAAGGTACAGATACACCTGGTACTATTTAAGGAGGCCAGTATCATGCAGGCCATAGAGCTATGTTGGCAAATGATTGAAATGCCTGCGTAAAGAACTGATTCGATTTTGAGGAAGACCTGAACAGCAGATACGACATCATGAATGGATACAGTTTACATATATATATATATATATATATATATATTCAGGCTGTCTAACCAGCTTGCTTAGGCCTATGCATCATCCATAATTGACCGTTTATAGCTGTATCCGGGCTCAGCTTCGCTTCGCCCAGATACAGCTATCTTCGGGAAGGTAAATCCTGTATCCGCCAAGCAAACAACAAATAACTAATAGTATGTCGAGCAGGGGGGGGTACTAAAAATACGCGTGAAACTTAGGAGTGGGATACTAAAAATACGCATGAAACTCAAGGGGGGGTATCAATTTTTGACGGAAACTTCCAGCAAAACTCCCACCCCCCCAGTCATAAATTCTGAACGGTCCCTTTGGTACTTCACTGTAATGTGAGCTTATATAATTTTACTTTAATTGTCAGATGTGTAAATTATACAAACACAATTTTTTCACTGTCTACAGACCTAACACGATGAATTGTGAAGCAAATAGATATATTCACAATACCAACACCAGCACAAAGTAATTGTAAGCAATTTCCAACTCAATTTGTGTCTCTTCTCCATCCACCGAGTGTCCCTGTGTAATCTGGTGACTTGCCAAGACGATTGCTCTCATTACTAAAGGAAAGAATTCTCTGTTCGGTGAAAGATATCATCCTGGTGTGATCAAGAGGACTTCATTCAATGTATGATTTTAGCACCTAGTTTATACACTCTATAAACTGTATGTTGACTAAAAGATAACATCTTTCAGGTTCAATTTATTGTCAAAACTCCTTGTTGTTAAGACATTCGATGAAACATGTTTTCTTTGTGTCACTTATAAATGCTAAATCAGTTGCAGCACAGGTGCCAACAGACAGACCAATTAAATGACATAATAGTGATTGGTATATACATCAGATTGACTTGCAGATACATAACATTTGGTTTGCGGTTCAAAGGTTGTTTATTACCTTTCCAAATTTAAGTTATCATCAATATAGAGTAAGAATAGGATTTGTTTGAAAATTATTTGGTTATTGATAGGATTGAAGCTAGAGACTTTTTAGGTGATGTCATAAATTTTCAGGGCAAACAGCACCAAACCACAGAAGTAATTAAAGAAACAAAAAAACGTGCATGCTTTTTGTAACTTTGATTAATTCTTTGAAAGTGGTTGTCAGAAATATCTTTGGAAATTTTTAAAAGTATAATGGATATCTGCATTGCTTCACTTTATGACCATTACATAAATATGATTTGGATCATATTTTTTGCATTTTAGCTCAAAATATAGAGGTCATATTAAAATATGTGAGTTTGGGGCGAGAGGCCCCACATGGTATTGGGCATGAGGCCCCCCTTCACTGAGGCCTCGAAGCTGCTACAGGAACCATTTCATAATGTGTATTTTACCTTAAATCTTGATAGAATAGCTAATTGAAATCAAAAAAAAATTTGGCTGAAATTAAAACAGGGCAAAAAATATTAAAAAATAAATGTATGAACAGAAAAATTCAGAAATTCAGAAAAAGTGAATAGAATGCCTTAAAAATGATAGAAGAACCCCGAGCTATAACTTTCAAGTTGAATGTGCTCACAAAAAAAATTGCCATAGGATTATAATAGGGGAGTAGAATAGTCTGCGGCCGTACCCTGTATTTCAGTTTTAGTTTCAACCAGGAGCCAGGAGCCAAAGAGCCACTAATTAGTGTCATCCGATCTGACTAGTCACTCCCTGAGGTCACCACCAGGGGTCACCACCAGGGGTCACCTGGGACCCCTCTGAGGTCACCTGATACCTAAAGAGCATCCACTTAGGGTAAATCGTTATACTGACGTCTGTAGCTGCTGCTGTAGCCTCAGTGGAGGAGTGTGATGAAAGAGTAGAAGCCTAGCTACTAGAGTAGAGATCTACTAGAGTAGAGGGGGGTCTGAAAGAGGAGAACCTGTGGGGATCCTGAGAGCTTGCAAAACTGTGGTGCAATCCCAAATTTCTCCCATAAAAGCAAGTGCTTGATATCAGCACAATCATTCAACTCCAGTTGACTGGCTTGAATAACAAAGAATCTGCTCTCACAAGGTAAACTTTTAATCATGGAGCTTGATAAGATAATTACTTCATTCACAAAGGTTGATGAGCTGTTAGAATTTGCTCATGTGAATGGGATATTGGATGATAGAATTGTTCAAAATAGACTGCAAGAACTTGGTGCTGCACAACCAATTGCTGCAGTTTCAAGTATTGCACAACCAATTGCTGCAGATTCAGTTGTTTCAACTCCAGTTGTTTCATCTGTATTTGTTACTCAACCAATTATCACACATCCAATTGTTTCACATCCAATTGTTTCACATTCAGTAGCTGATGCTCATCCTGTACAAACATTTCATTCAGTCGCACAATCAGTTGCATGTCCAGATTTATTTAATCTGATTGATGACTTGGACTTCCCCGCATTACCCTCACAGACTGACTACTTGGATCAGGTTATAAATTCATTTCAAGAGTATTCAGAATTGAAAAAATTTGCTAACCAAAATGATTTAATGGAAGATAAAGTTGTCAACAAGAGATATTCCGAACTAGTCAACAATCACTTACAATTAAAGAGATCAAAAAAAGATTCATCTGCTGAGAATTCATTTATTGAAATGTTGGGAAACTTCGAAAACCCCAAGGAATTGTTTGATTTTGCTTCCAGAAATAATTTATTATCAGATGTGAATGTTATACATAGAATGAAAAATTTTAAGATGCATTGTGGGAAATGTTTCAGGTCATTTAAAGATTCCGCCTCTAAAGATCTCCACCAAAGCAACTGCACTGGTCAACAAATCAATGCACCTCAATCACAAAACAATCCATCTCAAAGCAATCCATCTCAAGCCATGCCCTTGCAAACTCCGAAAGTATTTAACTGTACAAAATGCCAGAAATCATTTTCTAAGGCTTTCAATAGAAACAGACATCAAAAGAAGTGTCAAAATTTTGAAAACAATTCTCCAAAAGCACTCAACTGTAAAACTTTCAGTAATGAAAGAACTCAAGCACCTAAATGTATCCCCCAGATAATCAACAATACTCCACTTTCATCCATTTGTGAAACACCAAAGCCTAAAAACTACCAATGCACATCTTGCCAGAAAATATATACTAATAGAGGTAACTTCATCAAACACAAGTGCCATATCTGTCAATCATGCAACAAATCTTTCAAAACTGTTACAATGCTTAACCTTCACATAGAATCTGCTCACACTTCCCATCAATGCACAAAATGCGGCAAGTCTTTCAAAAAGCTTGCTAGCTTAAATTTGCATTCTAAAGATTGTGAGGGTAGCTTCAAATGTGATACATGTAAGAAATCTTATTCGAATGAAATTTCATTTGAAACCCACAAATGCACATCCAGTTCTGGTGTAAGGTGTAGAAGGTGTTTGTTAGAATGTCAAAACAGACACGAATTAAATCTTCATATTCGTGAAAAACACATGCAAAGAGGAAGGGGTGCTGCTCCCTCTCCACAATTAGATAATCAAGAATTATCAGAATGTTATGAAAAATACCGATCTTACATTCATGACCATCACGAAATTGGACAACCACAATCATTTTACAATTTCCCATTATCCACTGATTTCAGTTTAGATGATTTATTGGTACACATTGAGCATATTTACGACAATCAATATAATTCTTTCAAAATCAATCTTTCTTTCGGTTCTATTCTACAGCACACTGAAACACAAGAATATAGATATTTCAAAGCCTATAGCAACAACCCTGCACTTGAATCTCCAGTTATCATTTCTAAAAGAGATGATATTGAAAAATTTAGAGAACATTTGAGTGAAATGGACATCATTGCTTCAATTACAAAATCGAGACCAAATACCAAATGGAAATTAGTCTTAATAACCAATGTAAGATATCATGTCACTTCATCTGGATTTGCTTTAGGAAACGGTCTTGTTCCTAGTTACATAACCAAAAAGAAAAGCATAGTTTCCTTGGTTTGGGATGATAATTATAATTATTTCAAAGACAATTCCTGCTTATTCAGAGCTTTAGCTTATCACAGACATGGTTTTTGTCAACAATTTAAAGATAAAGTTTTGGAATATAGAAATAAATTCACAGAATATCTCGATCAAGATGTGTCTCATGGTGTTGAACTGGAATTAATACCAGAATTTGAATCATGTTTCAATATCAATATCAACATATTTTCACTTCAGCCTGACGATACAGTTCATTCAGTCTTTAAATCTAGCATGAGATATAGTGATTCTATGAATGTGAATTTATACAATAATCATATATCTTATATCAAAGACATAAAAAATTATTCAAAGAAATTTCAATGTCAAAATTGCGAAAGGCTGTTTAAGACTTTCTTTGATATGAATAGGCACTCCAGAAATTGCACTACTGCCACAAAATACGAGTTCCCTGGTGGGTTTTTCCAAGGTCAGAAAACTATATTCGATGAATTAGATGAAATTGGAATTTATGTTGAACCCAGTGATAGATTTTACCAATATTTCATCGTATACGATTTCGAGTCATATTTGAAGAAAATTCCATTTAATCCAGGAAATACTGTTACATCACACGAACATGTCCCAATATCGGTAAGTATTTCTTCGAATATTTCAGATTTCACAGAACCGCATTGTATCGTAGAAGAAAATCAAGAAAAATTAGTTCAAATGATGTTGGAATACATGACAAAGATACAAACAGTTGCTTGTTCTTTGGTATCTGATAAGTTACAATTCGTAAGCGAAGAGTTGGAGTCTCTTCTTCACAAATGGGATTCTGATGTTGATGAAAAAGAATCTTTTAATGCTTTGATGAGAAAAAAAATTCAAAATGTGATAAAAAATTTCGAATTGTATTGTTCTCAGATAGCCGTCATCGGTTTTAATAGCTCCCGGTATGATTTGAACATAATTAGAAAACATATTGCGAGATTACTGGAGCTTGATGATTGCGATCATTCATTTGTTGTGAAAAAGAACAATTCTTATAGTTGTTTAGCCAATGAAAATTTCAAGTTTCTGGATGTAATGAATTATTTAGCTCCAGGAACATCATATGCTAAATTTCTGAAAGCATTCAAAATTGAAGACCAAAAAGGTTATTTCCCCTACGAATGGTTCGATTCTGTTGAAAAATTATCATTTGAGGAGCTTCCTCCATACGAAGCGTTTTATTCCAATCTCAAAGGATGTAACATATCCTCAGGAGAATACGATTTCTTAAAAGAAACTTGGCAAAATGAAAACATGAAAACCTTTAAAGATTTATTAGTTTGGTATAATAATTTAGATGTAGGTCCATTTGTTAAGGGTGTTATAAAACTTCAAGAATTTTACAAGGAGAAGTCAATAGATGTGTTTAAAATAGCGATTTCAGTTCCCGGAGTTGCTCGTAAATTAGTATTCGATTGTGCAAAGGAAAAGGGAGCTTACTTCTCATTATTTGACAAGAAAAATTCTGATCTTTATTTTTCAGTATTATCAAACATTTGTGGAGGACCTTCGATAATTTTTCACAGATATAGTGAAAAAGATAAGACTTATATTCGCAATTCTAGTAATTTAACTCGTTCCGTTTCTGGATTTGACGCCAATGCTCTGTACCTCTGGGCTTTCAATCAAGATTTTCCCATTGGTAGTTTTGTAAGAAGAAAAGCTGAGAATAATTTTAAACCAGAAGTTAGAGATCACTACGATTCGATGTTTGATTGGATGGATTATATAGCTCAGAAAAGAAACATAAAAATTATTCATGGACGCAATTCTTCCTCTGAAAAAAGAGATGGAAGATTCCTTGCCGATGGCTATTGTAGTGAAACCAATTCTTTAATGCAGTTCGATGGATGTTATCACCATTATCATGGCAACTGTCCAATAACAGACAAAATCAAATTTGACGAATCGAAAAAATCTCAAAATTTCAAGAAAAGACTTCTCGCAGCACGAAAACGTACTGCTGATAGAAATGAATATTATAGGAAACTGGGATATTCACTAGAATGCATTTACGAATGTCAGTACAATGAAATGCTCAAACAATCGAAAGAGCTTCAGGACTTTGTAGATTCAAGGAGACCAAAATTTTTCAAACGTCACAAAAACCAATTATCCGAATCCCAAATTTCGGACGGTGTGAAAAGCGAAGAATTATTCGGTATTATCGAAGTTGATATTGAAGTACCAGAAAAATGGGATATTACTCCACCTGATGGAAGTGATGGTGAATCACCATTTGAATATTTTTCAGAAATGTCTCCCTTATTTTGTACTGTTGACATTCCGTTTGAAAAAATTGGCAGCCACATGCAGGAACATGCGAAAAACATTGGAATGAGTTCTAATCCGAAAAGGCTTTTAGTTGGTGGAATGAGAGCATCAAAAATGATGATTGCTTCTCCATTATTAAAATGGTACCTTGAGCATGGTTTGAGAGTAACAAAAATCCACCAAATTGTAGAATTTCAAAAAATGAAATGTTTTCAAAATTTTGTAAATTCGGTCAGTTGTGCAAGAAGAAAAGGGGACAGTGACCCTGATCTCTCTATATTTGCTGATCTCTCTAAATTGATCGGAAATAGCGCTTACGGAAGTTCCATAATGAACAGATTAACTCATTCTGACGTAAAATATGTGAGAGGTGAAAACGAGGCATGTCTGAAAGTCAATGATCCTAAATTCAAGACTTTGAACCAACTTTCTCCTGATCATGATTATTTCGAAATAGAAATGCACAAGAAGAAAATCAAACTAGATCTTCCAATACAAATTGGGTATTTTATCCTACAATACGCTAAATTGAGAATGCTTCAGTTTTATTATGATTTCTTGGTTAAATATATACCTAAACAGGCATATCAAGCGTTGGAGATGGATACCGACAGCTTGTACATATCATTAGCAGGAGACTCATTAAAAGATGTAATTAGACCTCATCTGCTTAATGATTACTTACAACAAATTTATGGAAATTGTTCTGATGATCATATTGATGCTGAAAATTACTGGTTTCCAAGAAATTGCTGCCAATTTCATTCTAAATACGATTCGAGAACTCCTGGATTGTTTAAACTAGAAGCACAAGGTCATTTATTTTATGGGCTTTGTTCAAAAACTTATTTGCTACAAAATAAAGATCATTGCAAATTTAGTTCAAAAGGAATTTCTAAAAACCGGGTGGTTGATCCATTGAAAACATTCAAGAGTGTTTTAGACACCAAACAATCAGCTTCGGCAACCAATACAGGATTCATTTAAAAAAATAATAGTATTTTTACTTATACCCAAACTAGATCTGGGTTCTCGTACTTTTATGCTAAAAGACGAATTTTGGACGATGGTATATCCACTGAACCATTGGATATTACATTAACACCAATTAAAAGTAAATATGAACAACAATAACGTTCTTAAGACGTTGCAATACACACATATGTATATACTATATATATATATATTAGCTTAATTCTTCATTCATTCATTCCACTTCAAGATTCAAGATGAATAAGAGTGACAGAGAAAACATAAGGAACAATTTTGTTCTATTAGTCTATGAAATTCCAGCTTGTGAAATTTTGGCATATTTTCACAAAGTTGGACTTTTTAACCAATCCATGGTGGAAGAAATTTTGGAAAGTAGACCATCTGACAGAAATTTTCATTTATTATTTCTTTTGCAAAAAAGAGGACCAACTGCCTTTGCAACGTTTCTGAAAGCTCTTCAAAACGCAAAAAGACAGGATTTGGTTGACATTTTACTAAATTTTGAAACTTCTTTATCCAAATTAACTATTTAATTAACTATTTAAAATCATGAAGTCACAGAAAACAGTGAGTTTCGATTTAGAAAATATCTCAATTTTTATGATTGAAACAAAAGATCCCAGTAGAGATGGATCTTCTTGGATTTTAGATGGAATTAGAAGGAGAAGAGAAGAAGAAATACAATCTGTAAAAAAAGATCATTCCATGATTCATCCTATGCTTCATTCCATGGTTCAGCCTACGGTTCATCCCATGGTTCATTCCATGGTTCATATCACAAATCATATCACAAATCATATCACAAATCATATCACAAATGATCGCATGGTGCATACATGATAAATGATTGTATTGCAAATGAAATGCATGATGCAAATAAATGATGCAAATGAATGATGCAAATAAATGCTTCAAATGAATGCTTCAAATGAATGCTTCAAATGAATGCATGACACATTCAATGTATGGCAAATGAATGCAGGAGACATTCAATACATTGCAAATGATTGCAAGTAAAATGCGACTCGGCTGAGAGAGCAAGAAATTGTTCTGCCTTCATTATCATATCATATCATATCATAATCATATCATAATCATATCATATCATATATCATATCATCGATGATTACTTTTACAGATTGTATATATACAAAAGACATAAAGGATGTTACCCATCATTAATTGGCTGTGAGTTTGAGAAATCAAACTGCCTTCATTATTTCATTATAACATTCTCTGTGTCTGTAATCTCAAAAAAAAATTTAAAGATATTTAAAAATTTAACAAAAACAAAAAAAAAATATCAAAAATCAAAAATTTAAATTAAAAAAAAAATTCAAAATTATGACACCATGAAGCTTGCCTTCTCGTTGGCGGTGTTGTTAAGCAAATTGTGAAACATCAATTTGTGAACCAAAAGCTTCCCAATAAATAGCATAAAACGATAACAAAATTAAAAGTATTAAAGTTTAATTCAAACTGTACATACAATAAAAGAATCTCAGATTATACAGTTTGTTCAGCTTGTCTGGTTTTTCTGTCTGTCGGAGGAGGAGCTTTTCTTTTCCTACGTGGAGGATGACAGGGCACTGGTGGACGTCCAGGGGGGCGACGCCCAGGGGGACGCCCAGGGGGACGCCCAGGGGGACGACGTCCGGATCCAGCAGGAGCTTGATGTACATGTATCTGCGGGACCTGGACCTGTGGGACCAATGGGATCTGCGGGGCCATTTGTTGGTGTCCTTTAATCTGAAATTTTAAAATAAAAGTCTTGTAAAACTAATTTTTCTCTGATCTCCTGCTGAGCACGAATTTACTTCCTGTATTTATGAACTCACTAGAATGAAACTTCTATCCAACATTGTTACAAACAAAGCATGCAGTTTAGAAACAATTAGCATACACATGTTCCCTATGCACACTGTATCATGCATTGAACTATTGTCTGTGATAACATCTTAAATATTCGATTAAGAACACGGTCCTTTAATCTGAAATTTTAAAAATAAAAGTCTTGTAAAACTAATTTTTCTCTGATCTCCTGCTGAGCACGAATTTACTTCCTGTATTTATGAACTCACTAGAATGAAACTTCTATCCAACATTGTTACAAACAAAGCATGCAGTTTAGAAACAATTAGCATACACATGTTCCCTATGCACACTGTATCATGCATTGAACTATTGTCTGTGATAACATCTTAAATATTCGATTTAGAAAAAAAATACACAACATGCAGAGAACTCTCAAATAAATAATTATAAAGAATTTCACACACCTTCGTCCAAATAAGAATCACTCCCAGAGAAAATATTACAGAGATTGCGAAAGTCGTAAATCCTGTGATTGCCAATGATCCGGTTATGGAAATTTCGTTTACATCCTTTTGATCTTGATCAGAATAACCATCATCATCATCATCTTGAGTTTCATCGTCATCCTGGCAATCCGAAGATACTTGAATGTTAACGTTTTCCTTGATAAAACTTTGAATTTCTGAACACTCAATAAAATTTCTTTTGAGAAGAATCTCAGTAAGTCCAGCCAATGTTTTTGTTTCAAAATCCGGGATATTAGTGAATGACAATTCCTGACAGTCGGCTACCCCATTCGCACAAATACACTTTTTTGCTGCTAAACCACAAAGAAATCCTGCATAAGTAAAATTAACTTGCATCCAAATGAGAATTGCAAAGAATGCTACAGATGTATGTTGCATCTTTGAGTTTCTATCTTCAACTGAATATGAACATGAACAGAGTTTGAGTAAGGATTGAGTAAGGATTGAGCAAGGATTGTTCAGGGATTGATCAGGGATTATGCATAAGGGAACGATTGTTCAGCTCTTTCAAGACTGTGGGAAAAAATAAGCAAGGAGCTATTGTTTATTGTTTTTGAATAAATCTGTGAACTTTTATCTTTGCATTACATTTAGTTTCACAACCTAATTTAAGTGAATAAGGAAGCATTAGAAAGCTATAAAGTGTGTGAAAAGGAAAACAAATTTTCAATATACACAAAGAGAGCACTATTGAGACTTTTATACATCCTATATATATATATATATATGCAACCAAGTGCAGATTAACATTGGTACAAATCACCTCAAAACACTGTTTCTTTGTGCAGTGTAATGCAGTCACCTCAAAACAGTGTTTCCTTGTGTGGTGTAATGCAGTGTAATGCAGTGTAATGCAGTGTAATGCACTGCAATGCAGTGCATAACAGATGGTTTATTGAGATTTACGTCCTGTATTTATATACTAAATATTCAAATACTGTCATGTAATAAAGGTTGAACAAGTTGTCCAACATTGGAATGAACCACAAGCTGTAGCTCATATGTGATACATTTGATGAATGTGTGGAGTTTTAGGTGTTGAATCTATGCAATACATATATACACATATACATGTATACATAGATTGGAAATATTGTAAATGTTATGAAACTAGTATCCTACAATGTTGCAGAAAAACTTAACATAGTTCACAATACATATATCTATTGTAAGAACCAATTTGGGTAAATTTTGCTTGACACCAAAAATCTAGAAAATGGTTAATTGGGAGAATTGTTAAATGAAGCTGAAATATGACACAGTATTGAGAGACATACTGACTGAAACTCAGTGAGACCCAGGGGTGAGATGGTGATAATTAGGTATCAATATCATTAAATATTAATATTTGACACATGTGTGCTTTTAATTAAAACACAAAGGGTATTTACTTACTTTTCAACTCAGTGAAATTAACTAGCAACAACATTCGACATTAGCCTTCTGAAGAAGCAAGATGGAGAATTACTGTGTCATATGTTTAGAGGTGAGTGAGCAAAAATTCAGTTGTTGTAATGGCTTCTATCATGCTCAATGTATGGGTCAGTTGTTGGAACATGATCTTTTAGAAGGACGACAAACACGTTGTCCACACTGTAGGAAGTTTTTAAACTCAGATCTTGAAGAGGTGGAGGAGATGGAGGAGGTGGAGGAGGAGGAGGAGGAGGAGGAAGCAGAACTGGAAGAAGCTGTAGGTGAAGTTGTTCACATAGATGCTCAGATAAATGAAGGAGCATTTGAACTTGAATTGCATCCTGATCCCTATGAATATGAAAACTTTTTTTCTGATGAAGTAGAAATGGTCTTTGAAAATTTTAACAATGCTGTTATTCATTTGGTGAATGGCGCAATTGCACATGTGATTTGGGGAGAATAGTATATTTTCATTTACTTCAGGTCCTTTAAAAACTAGTGTTTAATTTAATTATTTTTTTTGTTATAATGTGAGAAGCTTTTGGTTCACAAATCGATGTTTCACGAATTGCTTAGCAATGTCACCAACGAGCAGGTAAGCTTCATGACATCATAATTTTGAATTTTTTTTCTTTTTTGGGTCAAAATTTTGAATTTTTTTTTGTTGAAATTTTTGAATTTTTTTTGAATTTTTGAGATTTAATTGAGTTTGCAGATAAGTTAATACCTTGTCAGTGACTCAATAAATCTTTTTTTTCTTTTTAAATTTTTTTGGTGATTTAATTGAGTTTATAGTTATCTAAAACATGACAGTGACTCAAAAAATCTTTTTTTGGTGATTTATCAGAGATTACAGATAAATTAATATCGTGCCAGTGTCTTGATAAATCCGTTTTTTAACAATAAATCAGAGAATTAAGGAAAGTATCTAGATCTATATACGCTATTAAATCCATTAATGTTTTGTAAGACATTCCTTTACTTCTGAAGAATACATAAAAAACACAAAATTTCGCACAATTAGCTGTATTATACTTCTGGATTCTTTCATCATTATAAAGATAAGCCGAGCTATGTTTTAATAACAATTTTTGCCAATATTTATGATAAAATTCTGGGGTCTTTCCAAAGGAATCAAAAAATTCGCTACAAGTATCATTGATATAGACAGCTGTCCAATGTGCCCCATCTTCTCCTATTTCTTCAGAATTTAAAATAGCAAAACTATTTTTCTTTATGGAACTCAGGGAATTTGCGGGAAAAACACCACTAAAATTTGAACAATGTTTCTCTAAAATATTACTGATTTCTATAGAATTCATTGCTCCGAAATTGATATATTTCTTTCACTAGAAATCTGCAAAGTTCTGTTAAATTTTCCGTATAGTAACACAACAATTGAGTTCTCTAGAGCTTCACTGAACCTTAGCTCTAGCCTGGTTGAAGCTAAATGACTGTTTGTTAACAAGTCTTCCGAATTTTCTCCATTTCTTAGATCGAAATAAAATATAGAATATCCATTATAAAAATCTTCAAAGGAAATGATTGTGTCTGGATTGATATCCAATAAACGTTGATATGCTTGCAAATAAGTTGATTGATGGGCAGAATCTCCAAAATTTAATTTCACCGGTCCTCTAGGTAACGCTATGTTATTTATATATAAACCTATTTCTGATAAATTATTGTGATACATTGCAAGACTATTTTTGGAATAATCACCGTGAAATGAATCTGAATTGATCATGCAAACGAATAGTTCATTTGGACATTGTTCTCCAAAAATATCTGAAATTATACAGGCTTGACTACCTTTTGAAACTGTGTGGGTTCTTATTTTGCTATCAGAGAAAGGATATTGAGCTGGTTTCAACTTTAAAGATTCAGAAATTGCCACATTTACTGCAGGACTTAAAGTAACATGACACAATTTTAGTTTTGTTTCTAGAATTTTTACAAAAAACTTTTGATCCTTTTTTATACTCATCATATGAAATTGTGGATCAGACTGCCAAAATTTTAGACTAATATTTGTATTGTGAGGAATCAAACGTTTTTGTTTCATGAAATCCAATCCAACACCAGATTCCATTTCAAAATCTTGTCCTCTGTTAGCAAAGTTAAATCGAGACTGAAAACCACTATTTCCCTGTTGATTTGCTTTGTCACCAGCTTCAGCAGTCCAAACACTATTTAATTCGATACCTTTACTGCTATCTTTATAAAATAAAATGGATGGATCTGCTTCTGATTTAGCATGGAGAATTGTATCAAGATACGACTTATAAGCATACATATGATTCGGTAGCTCATTCGAGACTGGATGATGTTGGAGAGATAAGTCAACTTTCTTAAATAAGGATGAAAATAAACAATTAGTTAACCCAAAATCACCCTCATCTGACAGATGTTGTTTATCAGGGATGTATTTGACATCTGTATTATTTCCTGCAAAGACCTTACATTTTAAATATAAAGTACTTTTCGAAAAATCTATATAATTTTGAGAAGTAACATTGAATTCAATACATCCACTGCTTATATCTGTAATAGGCAAATGTTCGATAATTCTTGATTGGATAACACCCTTGTTAATGGGATGATTTAAAAATAGATTTAAAGATTCGTTATGACCTTCCATATTTTTTTACCTTCTTCTCTTCTTAGTGCCTTTTGAAGACTGCGAAGATTTCTTGTTTGTTTTTCTTTTTATAACTGCACGAGCCATTGAGACTTTTTGAGCTGCTGGAGAAACCATTTTCAATCCTTTTCCAGTTTGGGTATCATCAACAATGTTAACTGATTTATTAGGTGATATTTTCCCATTAATCATATCTAAATAATGAGTCTTCCACTTTTCAAATTCATTGATAGCTCCCATTTTTAATGCGAAGTGTGATGTTCGCTTCCACAAGAGTATCTGGTAATTCTTGGAAATTCTTTCCCTTTATATAAAATCTGAACTGATTGAAACATCCGGAAACAGTTTTCATGGCTATTGGGTTAATGACTTCATTTAGTTGATTTTTTGTACCATAATATTGAATAATTCTTAAAACTGGGTTCAATTTTCCTAATAGATAACTATCTTCCACTATATCTGACATGATATAAAAAAGTTGTTTTGATTCAGTTTTAGATAACCGACATCTAAATTCTAAAAGCTCTACTGTAGAATCTTGGTTCAAAAAAATATCTTTATTTAGCTTTACAACGAAATCTTGCGGTTTATTATCTTTAAATACACCCTTGCTATCTGTATGTGAGAGGAATAAAATGATATCTTTCTTCGGAGATTCCATTGTATATGTAATTTCTATGATGAATCTTTACAATTTATGGTGTGTCAATGAAGACACTGGTGACCTCTAGTGGGAATTTATTTAGAATAATCTTTCAATTGCTTAGCACTGAGCCATGATGAAAATTTGCTGTTCCACCCAACCCATTTAACAAGAACTCGGTTTTTTTACGTTTAAGAACTGATTCGATAATATATTCCTGATCATTTGACACAAATATTTTCTGTAACTCTTTTTCATGAAATTTTCCTTCAATCATTTCATTTTGAATATCTTTAATACTATATACTGGTGCGGAATCTTTAACGAATCTTTCAACAATTATAAAATATTCTCTAGACCATTGTTCATCAAATTCTCTTGTGAAGACGTGTTTTGTTAAACTAATTCTAACAGTGTCATTTAGGTTAAATCTAAATTTAGTTTTTGGAATAATATTTGGATATAATCTTTTCCATATTTTGAATTCATTTGCTTCATTAACTGAAGATGGAGCTTGTCCAATAGCGGAATGATAACTATTATTATAGCTATCAGTTATTTTTTCGAGTTGATCAATCCATCTGTGAGTATTGTTAGCTATCATATATCTAAACAGTAACCCTTTAAAAGTCTTGAACCATCTCTCAATTATATTTGCTTTAATTTCTGTGTTGTTAGTGAAAAAATGTTCAATACCTAATTTTTCAAAAATTTTTGAAGTAGATTTTGCTTTCATTTCTGGACCTCTGTCACTATGTGCTTTCAAAATCTTTGGGAATTTTAAGAGTAAGTTTTCTAGTGTTGGTGCAAATTCAGTTGATTTCAGACTTTTTAGTGGAAGAGTATGTACTTCTTTACTAAAACATCAATTGCTCCCAAGACGTAGACATATCCATCATTTTCTTTAGCATATTGAGGAATATGTGCAGTATCTAGATCAATTTGATATCCTCTAAATGGTGCAATAACACGATTCCTTTTAAATTTAGTTTTGGCATTTTTCATCAAAGTAAAGTATTCCTGAGTCTGAAGGAAATGTTTAATTTGTTTTCTGGAAATATTGTGTTTCCCCTCTTTCTTTATTGCTCTATAGAACTTATCAACACCTGCATATGACCCAGGAAATGAAGAATCCCTGTGTTTTTTAGATAAATACTTTTTTAAATCTTGTGCCAAATCCATTTTTCTGTCTTTCTACCAATTTGTTTTTTACTTCTAGGAAGTTTAGGTGATATCTCACTTCTAGTAAGATTTCTAGGAACTTCTGAAATTTCAGGTCTTCCAGGAGGGGGTAAACCTCCACCTCTCTGTATGAAACTTGGAGGAATGTTTGTGGCTATTAGACTATCAATAAAATCTCTTAGTCCCACAGGGGAGAAATTTTTGAAAGGATATAGGCTAGCCTTAATAAGAGCAATTATATGGGAATTTTCTATAGGTTTCTGATTTATAATCAACTCTCCTTTACTGTTCCAGCTAAAGTTGTTTTTAATCATATGATTTAAAATCCCTCTAGCTTTAGTTTTAATATTCCCCGGCATTGCTTTGAGAATAGCTTCTTGTGTGAGAATATTAGTTTCAAAAGGTACTAATATGTATTTCTTCATTTCACTACCTTAGCTAGAACCAATCTTGTAGAATTCAAGATATTATATATTTGTCTAGAATTGGATCTGATGATTGAATATTTTCTTGATTTGGAGGTTTTGATATTCACTAATTTATTGATAAGGTTGTTATGTCTTTTAAGTAACTTCTTAGATTGAGGGGGTAATAGAATCAAATTCAAGCGAAGATTTGCAAGCAATTTAATTACTTCCTGAACTTGATTATCGTCACAGGTTTCCAATAAAGCGATGGCTTGATTTCTTCCACAATTTATCAAAAATTTTAGAAATGGAGATTTTTTCATGATATATCAATTTTTTTACGATTAATTTTTTTTAAAGAAGGTGCTTTAGCCAAGAACCCTAAAGATGTGGCTAATAAAGTTTGCCAAATTGTTTTATCATCATTCCCAAGTGATAAATTTATTACTGCTGCTACGATTATTATCAGTATGGCAATAATTTGTGAAATAAATTTTAATTGATATTTATGAAATGACTTACATTGACAGGAAGTTGATGCACTCTCTTCCATTCCAAAAATCACAATGAAAGAATTACATTATGTGTCCACTTATATTCACTCATCTTTGTAAATGATAGTTTCCTCAGAAGGAAATATCTTTGTTCTTATTCTCAATTCATCTGGGCATTTAGCTGTTAGATCAATAATTATATACCCGTATTCGTCATCTTTCATAACATCGACATAAGCTGCGGACAAAAGACCAGGTGTATGTGGGAATAACTGAGAATTTAAGTAAGATAATTGCAATAAACTTCTCGGTGATCTAAATACTTCGATATATTTAGCATTAAGATTAATAGTTACTTGATTTTTTCCTTGGACAAAACCATTTTGTAAAATATAAAAACAACTTAGAAACCTGTGATGACTTAATCTGGTAAATATTAGTTCCATAACATTGGACTTACTAGCTTCATTCATCAAATCATCAACTACTATTAAAGAGTGGATATTAGGATCAGAAAATTCCATTAATTCTTCTTCTGAAGGAAGACCCTTTATAAACTCGATGTTTGGAATATCTTTTTGCATGTTTTCATAGCTAGACTGCCATATTCCATAATAATATCTAATTTTAATCGGTGGAATATCATTGAATAAAGATTGTTTATTCTTCAATACATGAAATATAAAATGTGTCTTACCAGAGCCCGATTGACCAAATATTATATGAGTAGACCCAGGTTCAAATCCCAACATAATTCGACAGAACGTTTTCACAGAATGACTTCACAGGATGACATCACAGGATGAAATGAAAATGATGATGAGATTCTTTATTTTATTCATGGATGAGTGAATGATGGATAAAGGACAGACAGGCAAGTCAACCCCTGATCAATTTACAGGTGATATGAGATTGTGTAAAAGTTTTATTTATTTTACACATTGTTTATCATCTGTTTCATGTAAACTGAAAACAACTGATAATGGGGTAATCATCTCATAACATGGAATGACATCACAAACTGGTATCATGGAATATCATAACAGAATAAATTTAATTTCAGAAGCTTTTGGTTCACAAATTGATATTTCACAATTTGCTTAGCAATGTCACCACGGGCAGGTAAGCTTCATGACATCATAATTTTGAAATTTTGATATTTTTCAAAACTTTAAAATTTTTTTTTTCAGAATTTTTTTTTGAAAATTTTTTAATTTTTTTTCAGAACTTTTTACATTTTCTTAATACCAACAAGGAAGACATTCTTTGTGTTCTTCGATGTTATCATATTCACAAATCTTAGCATTTGCAAAAGAGATGGATTCAATCATTTCGTCCCATTCACTTAGAAAGTTTTGGAACTCTCTGAAGTTCAATGAGACTCCTGGGAATCCTGGTAGAAGTAAAGACTGGTTTGCTTTTGGTCTGAAAAATTGTCTTATGGAAAGACATAGCACACCAGGCTGAACTTGGACATAAAGTCTTTCACCCAATGGAAGCATAAATGTTTCCTTGAGTTCATCGGACTTGCATTCGTCCACTGCTTTTCTAATATCATTCATGAACTTGCACATAATCTTAACACCAGATGCTTTGATGTTTACAGTGCTGTCATGCTTTCTTCTGTTAGGTCTGTTTTCTTCTTTAGTGAGAGTAAGTCCGTTGTAATGAGATCTCATCACAATGGATCTATTCTCACCAATAGATACAGACTGAGAAGATTTCTCATCTTTTGATGTCATGATGTAGAATGCAGAGCTCTTGGTTGCCATGATGATCAGTAATGCTCAGTAGTGAACAGTATTGATGTGCAGGAAGGTATGGCAATACTCCAATGTTTAGTTTCTTTTATAGGAGAAATTGGGGATTGCACCACTAGGTGGTAAATCTATACCCCTCTCAAGACGACAAGCAAACGTTTGGAAAACTCTATGAGGCTCAGGGTTACTGTTATGATTCATGTGGCATATTTTGGCTCACTCAAACGTTATTAAAACGTTTTATCTGAAGTAGATGCTCTGAGTTTGGGAGCTGGAGGTATCAAGTATCCTCAGAGGGTTCTAGGGGTGATGATAGTGGGAGGTCTCAGAAGTTGATATATCAGATCATTATATAGACATTTACCATGACAACAGAGGGATCAGATGACACTAATTAGTGGCTCTTTGGCTCCTGGCTCCTGGTTGAAACTAAAACTGAAATACAGGGTACGGCCGCAGACTATACTACTTACAGTACAACCCAAAATAAAGTACGATTACCCCAGCAGGAAGGAAGAATCAGCCACTACTTTACCCTTTCACACCTTTTGACTACCTCTGAATCACTTCCTACTTTGACCTACTTGAAACTACCTTTTAAAATTACATTAAAATCATATTTAAACAAGGCCAATTTAAACTCAATCACCCCCATTGTGTTTGATTTACTAGATATTTTGCACCTCTGCTAATTGCAGTTACATTGTTAGCTGTCTAAATAGAGTTTTTAATGTGGGCTAAGGTTGTTGAAAGGAGTCAAAGGGAGTTGTGAGGAGATTTGGGATGGAGAGGAGAACAGAGGGCAAAATAGGTAAACAGAGGACTTCTGACAGAAAATTTTCTTACTTTATTTTGGGTTGTACTGTAGGGGGGCTTCTTGCCCGATGGGTGGGGTAAGAAGGCCATTTTAATTTTTTTAGCTCCTTTATTAAAATTGATAGACATTTGTTTCACTAGTTATAAGTAGAGTCAAGTGATCCCTTCCTGAAAACAAAAGCATTTAAATAATCGACCACAAAAAGTAGGTCAAATCGCACCTCAAAGTTAAGGGGGGCTGCATGCCCCGCGCTACTCTAACCAATTTGAAGCAGTACATAGTTCTTCTTTTTCACAAGTACTTAATGATTTTGGAGAAATAATTTTTCATTTGCTTGCATCTTATTTCTGTGTATATTTTAAGGAGAATCCATCATACATAGTCTCAACTTGCCTGATAGAGGAAAGATGCAACTGCATTGCTTCCAAAACATGCTAAACACATGCTCCACATGCAGTTTCACAAAACAACATAGGACATTTGAAAATTCTATATGGACACTTTTCTGCTTGTTTATTTTTGGTGGAAAACAAGCATGTGTCATATCTTGAACACTGTGTGTGAGATGCTAAGGACAAGAAGATTTGATATCCATATAGTCAAAAACATAGACATTGATCTAGTCCTTGTTTATTTGTTGTCGAGCAAATCGTATATACTGTTTGTAAGATCCTCATATAACACCCTTCATGTATATACTGTGATATAATTTTCTGAACTGTGATATATATATATATATATATATATATATATTTGTTGATGTTAATTGCACGCGATTGTGATAGAGCCATGTAAATCAAATGAGTTTCATTGTTTTCAATGATTCAATAAAGTATTATCTTATCGTATCGTATCGTATCGTACAAGCAAAGTCTTCACAAACTAAATTTATTATGTTTAGAATTTCCATCAGCAGTATTGAACAACATAAGGTATAGTGAGGTTGGTAATATATGCACCTTGATTTAGTCACATTTAACAAAGCATGTGGTAACTGGTGTGTGCAATAAGATCGACGCTGGTGCAGCAAAATGAAAATACTCTTAAGTCTCCATGGCTGTTTTAGCCAAATTCACCTCAGAGTGCATGCATGGCGGCTCTAAGCCAGCGACCATTTTGGCCTTATTAGGGTCTCCTACCAGACATGTATAGTAATTTTTGAATCACATGTATATACACATGCTTTTGGAAAAATAAATGATATGAATCTGAATCTGATGTGAATGTATATTAAGCAGCACAGATGATTGTTACTTAGGCCAGACATACATAATTTATAAAACATAAATGGCGGGTAACAAGAGTGCATCCTTGAGCATTTTGAGAAAATGGCTGAATTCAAAATGGCCGCCAAAACAGGCATCGGTCAGCCTAACTTCCGAAAATTAAGGAAGTTAGGCTGACCAATGCCCGCTTTGGAGGCCATTTTGAATTTGGCCATTTTCTCAAAATGCTCAAGGATGCACTCTCGTTACCCGCCATTTATGCTTTATGGAGGGCCTAAGGACCCTAAATCCACTGAGAAAAATCAGGTTTGGCTGCCTGACTAGAATAAGTTACATCACAAGCTGAGAATTAAATTTATAATTTCATTGCCGCAGAGTTAAAAAACTAAGAAACTAAAAATAGAACCACCGACTCAGGCAGGAAGTAATTTTGCCTTTGATTGGGAGATTATATCTTTTCAGAAATTTGGTTACACATGTCACAAGCCAGCAGCTCAGACTTCAATCTGTAACAGTAGTGCTTCATAAAGCTGCAAAGATAAGTTGTAAAGAAATGTTGCATCTGCAAATAGCATACTTCCTGATTGCCTTATGGTGGTTTCCCCCCAAAATGTTTGTATCTGAAATGTCACAGACTGTATATGAGCTATAAGAATGGTTCACATCAAAAATAAAATTGATAAGCATAGAGTAGCGCGGGGCATGCAGCCCCCCTTAACTTCGAGGCGCGATTTGACCTACTTTTTGAGGTTGATTATTTACATGCTTATGTTTTCAGGAAGAGGTCACTTGATTCTACCTATAACTAGTGAAACAAATGTCTACCAATTTTAATAAAGGAGTTACGGCCATTTTTGTAAAAAATGTAAAATGGCCTTCTTACCCCGCCCATCGGGCAAGAGGCCCCCCTATTATAATCCTATGGCAATTTTTTTTGCCAACGCATTCAGCCTAAAAGTTATTTCTTAGGGTTCTTCTATCATTATTAAAGGCAATCTATTCACTTTTTCTGAATTTTTCTGTTCATACTTTTATTTTTTAATATTTTTTGCCCCGTTTCAATTTCGGGCCAAATCTTTTCTATTTTAATTAACTATTCTATCAAGATCTGAGGTAAAGTACACATTATGAAATGGTTCCTGAAGCAGCTTTGACCCCCTAGTGAAGGGGGCCTCATGCCCCATATCATGTGGGGCCTCTCGCCCCAAACCCACATATTTTAATTTGACCTGTATATTTTGAACTAAAATGCAAAAAAACATGATCCGAATCATATTTATGTGATGGTCATAAAGTGAAGCAATGCAGATATCCATTATACTTTTAAAAATTTCCAACGTTATTTCTGACAACCCCTTTCAAAGAATTAGTCAAAGTTACAAAAACCATGCACATTTTTTTGTTTCTTTAATTTCTACTATGGTTTGACGCTGTTTGCCCTGAAAATTTGTGACGTCACCTAAAACGCCTCTAGCTTCAATCCTATCAATAGATAAACGCACCAAAAATGTAAGTTTAGATATAACCCTGGGGGGGCCTCTTACCTAACCCGGGCTTCTTGCCCCGACCTACTCTATCAATCTACAAAGGGACAAAGATGAAATGATGCACCTCACAGCCTAACTTGCAGATGCTAGTGGAATCAAAAATTTATTTTTAACATACTAAATTTTATAAAGTAGCTTAGCGTCGCTTCAGAATGTAATAGCTGCAATATCTAATAAGTCTTCGTTGTTTTTTTTCATGTTGATGCGAAATAAACTAGTGTTGCATGATAAATGTCTTGAGTTGACATAGATAACATGTAGTGGGTAGAATCAATTTTAGAGTTGCATGTGTAGGTAAAAGTGATCATTTGTCTTGAAGCTGAATTACATTTATCTAAGTGGGCTATGTATTATTTAGCAGAGAAGATTGATTGAAGCCTCTCTTCTAAGTAGAAAATACCAGATATATGTAACATCTATGAAGTCTTACCTGTTTAATGTGTCTATGGCAAATATACTGGCATTCTAAACAATTTCTTTAATAAGCTCTTACGAAATTCCATGATACTAGGAAGAACGTTTGGATATGTTGTGGTGTGTATCCAATTAAGACCAGGTGTCCACTAGGGTCAGGACAAGACCAGGAAGGGTTGGGGAAGCAAATTTGGCCATTTCAGCGTATCTTCAGCATCGGATGCTCCATTCCTGAGACCTTCTGCATTTTGTCTGCAGACAGGGCGCAGAATACTTCAGGAAGGGTAAAAACATGGGACAGGACAATCAGGAAGCCCTCCAGAAAGCATGAGGAATGTTATTTGGGGGCAGATTGAATGCCATTTTTTATCATTTTTCTTGATATGACATCTTGTTCTTAGCCGCTTTGCACATATTTCAATGCTTTCCTGGGACCTTCTGCGTGTTGTCTGCACCTTCCTGACACCTTCTGCATGTTGTCTGCGCTGTCCTGACACCTTCAGCGAGCTGTCTGCAAGGTTTCCCGATGTTCCTCACCGTTCCTAATAGCTTCTTGGTAGTTTCAGCATTGGTTCATCAATACTTCATCATGCCTTCAGCATGCCTTCAGCGCCTTCAGCAAACCTTCAGCAAGCCTTCCTGAGCATTCCTGAAGCTGTCAGCAGCGCAGAAGGGTCCAGGACAGCTTCAAGAAGATGCTGAAGGGATCCTGAAGGGTTCAGGACAGCCAGGAAGCCTTCAGGACATGGTCAGGACAACAAGGACAAGTCGCTGAAGGTACCAGGAAATCAATTTCAGCGTCCGAATTTTGCTCCAGAGCAAAATTTGGACGCTGAAATGTTTGCCTCTGCTGAAGGCGCTGAAGCACCAGGAAGGGTTCAGGAAAGACAAGGACAGCATGAGGAAGGCTTCAGGAAGACCAGGACAACATGCTGAAGGGATGGGGAAATGTCAATTTCAATTTCCTGATGGTTCCTGGTCTTGTCCTGGCCCTAGTGGACGGCCCCCATTATAAAAGGCATATGATTTCATTTCCTTGATGTTAGCTTTTAATTAGGATAATCCCATAGAAATACATAGAAGGGACATGAGGCTCTGACAGATGAAGCAACCAAATCCACCATCTTGGAACTGCCCTGAATACTGGCACAATGGACTGTGACTTCACCAATAACTGTGATGTCACTTATAACAATGGCATGACGTCACATCATAATTATCCTATTGTGACATCATGTCTCAGGGCAGTTCCAATATGACGGATTTGGTGACCTCATCTTGAGGTGGCATCATACAGCCTCATGTCCTTTCTATGTATTTCTATGGATAATCCACAGACATGGCGGTTCACAGGGTTCTTTCTAAGATTATTCTCATGTTTCTTAGCATCTTGCTGGCCCAATTAATACCTTACAACATTTTGAACATATTTGCTTGAACCTTAATCTGTCCCTTTCTTCTAATTTTTCTGAAAGATTTTACATGTGATTTCATAAGTACATATGGAAGACCCGACGCCAAAGTAGTTAGAAATTGCCACTTTATTCGACACGACGTATCATTCAAATCGTATCACTCTTATCGTATCAACAAAGTCGGTGAATCTATAAGTAAACACAAAATAAACACCTTAAGTACTAAACCAATACCAACATGCAAGTCAGTTGTCTTATAACAAAATCTTATGACTAAATATTAAGTACTAAATAGGTCATAAAGTTAGACCATTAAACAGCAGAATAAATTAATGTCAAATAACATATCAATTAATACTTATAGTAAGAATGCTTAAATGTACAGTTAATAGACAAGAGCGGGATAACTTAAATGCACAAATGCATCCCAATACACAAATCCCACACCAAATGCATACAGTAAAATAACCAAATTATCAACTATAAACATCTTACATATTAATTTCTACAATCACAGTAATTTACTTACAATAGTAGCAACTACATCGGGAGTCCAGTTTGTCTCTTGTATGGTATCGTCCTTATGAGTTATCCTATAATAAAGAATTATTTACATAAACTTCCAAGTACCAAAATTGTGTATTCTGAGATATCAGCTGTTCAAAATATATACATCATTGGATCTAGATCACAGAGCAATTATTGAGAAACAACAATACACAAACAATTTAAGGATCATGCAACTTAAAGATTATGCCACAGCAAACACAGGCAAACAGTTAATGTTTGAGACACACAATAGCAATCTATTAAATCCACATAATTAGATAAGCAATCATTTAGAGATATATACAAATAAGAGATCCAGAAATGAAAAGCAATACTATCCCTAGAAAATAACCATATAAAAGTCTACATACCATTTTAAAGCCTAATTGCTGTCACATTGATGTTATCTCTTTGGAGTCTAACTGCCAACTGAATTTGATTTGAAATCTGTTATGCTTGATTGACACTGAGCATGTGCAGCAGCCTGAGCAATGGAGCATGGACTGGGCTAGGCTATTTATAGATCCATGCTGTCTGCTAAAAATATGCTAGCAAAGCTATGCTGTTTGCTACAGTACACGATTCTTAGGTTCCAGACCAACAAAACACATGACATTTATAGTTAATCTGATTGGTTTAGAAACAACAGAACGTCACACATTTGATTTATCAAACGAAGTATGTTCTGGTTTAGCATTGATTCCCCACAGCCAAGTGTGAATGACAAGAATCGCATGGTAATGAAATCACCTGTAATGCAGTGGCTGCATTGTAATTGTTTTCTATCGCAAAACTACAATAATACACAATAAGGTCATGATGACAAACTTGTGAGGCAAGATGTAAATTTGTTATAACCCTCAAAGAACTCCCCTATATATAATGGGATGATTGTACATCTACAAATCAGTATTTTATGTATATATGTCTGATCTCAAACAAGATCCGGGCTATCATTCTGAGCACAAAGCTTTCTCATAGCGAATTCCAGCTGAGTTTCTCCGTGCAATTTAGTGACTTGCGAAGATGATTGCTCCTCCTTTATATAAAAGAAGTCTGCGCTCCTTGATAGCTATCACCTGGTGTGATCAAGGTTCACTTGGATGTCTGATGTAACCATTGACTTGCTGTGACTCTCTGTAAAATAAATTTCAAGTGACTCAAGATTATTCATTAAATTGCTGCATGAGTTATGCAGTAATGATGGTAGAAAACTGTAAGCAAAAATTGTTGTATAATATGTCTTATAAACAATGTTCTTCGAAAACCTGTAGTCATCCTGATGTAATAGCCACTTCAGCAAGAGAAATCATCTTGGCCAGTTTCTAGATTACATGCATGGAGAAACTCGCAGAGAAGTTCCATCAGTCACAAATTGAGTTGGAAATTGCTAACACTTACTTTGTCCTCGTGTTTGTCTTCGTAATTCATTGTGTTATGTAGGAGTATTGGTTGGAACCACTGAATTTTGTTTTGCATCTTATCTGACATAAGTATATCTGAACTCAGCTATATGAAAAACACACACCTCTACTGTACACAGCTAAAATAAAAACGTCAGAAACTAAGATTTACTAAAAATAGAACCGCCAACTTTGTCAGGAAGTAATTTTACCTTTGACTCGGAGATCATATCTTCTCGGAAAATTGGTACTAGGGATGCCAAGCTCACAAGAGGGCTCTGATCGCAGTGTTCCATCTTGTGAAGAAATTTTGACACCAAAATGTTCAGTCCATAGTGGTCTCACTTTACAGGCTTTTGTGCATTGAAAACTGCACAGAATCTTTTGAATTTTGATGGAATTGATATCTAAAATAAATGTCCTTACTCTTTTTCACTATTCTACACACGTGTTTACCATTCTTCAGTGAACAAAAATGAAATCAAAACTTTGTAGGTGGGCATAGATATGAAATGTTTGAAAAAGATGTATAATTTGGGTGCCTCAAGTGAGCCAATATTGTCAAGAAAAATTTTGTTGCCTATGCAGACTTTTAAGACCGCGTAGGGTGCCAGCAGAGCCTGTTATTTGACTGAACCTTAGAACTCCTTACTACACTGTAGGCACCAGGTGGCGCTCAGGGCACATGAAAATGTACTAAAAGTATCCAGTTTTTGTTTTAATTTTACATTATAATATACAGACTCAAGGATGGGGGAGGTTTGAATCCCCTAAACCCCCTTCTTGATCCATTACTGTAGTTTTACTGTTGAGAATTCATGACAACGGAAACTTAAGTCTGTGGTACTAGTGGTCTCACTTTACACTTACAGGCCTATTTTGCATTGAAAACAAGTAAGAATTTTTCAAATTTGATGGAATCTGTTTCTAAGGTAAATGAGTTGGCTCTTTTTCACGATTTGGTTTGCAACTGTACAATTGTAATTGTTGCATGAAAAAAGAAAGAAAGAAAGAAAGAATTTAAGACTTTTGAGATGAGAAAGGAAATTAAATATTAAAAAAGATGCATCATATTGGTATCCGAATTCAGCCAGTATTCTCAAGAATCATTCTGTAGCCTTCACAATTTTTTTAGAGACCCTAGAGAGCCAGTCCAGCCAAAGCATGAACCAAGCATTGCCTAACTGCTGAAAATGTCATATCAATAATCATTTGCCCCTGTAGACCTTGATATTGAAGCTAAATTTCCCCAATGTCATCCAAATCGCACTTGTATTATGAACCCAAGCAAACAAACTAAACTAAGTAAGGTTAATAACCTAAAAACAGTTCTTTTTTTATCCAGTAAGATCCACAGTGCAAAGGCGGACTGAGACATGCTCAAAATACATATTCACCCCCATTAAATCTTGATTATGAGGGTAAATTACCCCAACATATCAACATTTTACTTACATTATGGATCCAAGGCCACACACTAAATATGTGCAAAATTATTTCAACATTGTCCCTGTAAATCAAAGTTATCGCTATTTACCCTGTTTTTGGGTTAAAACCCCAAAAACGTTATTTTTGTTAATTTGCCATATACACATCAAGTTTCATCAAGATCCCTCCATTCAAACCAATTTTAAGTTTATAGGCAGTGGTCATAATCTTTCTTCTCAAACAAATATGCACTTTTGCACAGATATTGTATACCTTGTGCTATCTCTATACTATTAAAATGATGGCATCCAGGATTTATCTCAAGTTACATTCAATGCCTGGTCTTCCCATTTGCACTGAATGCTCTTCAGCCATGTAAGGCAGAACTCTCCCCTTTTCAGGTCCATCCAATTCTTTTACGGGTGCTAATTGACATAAATTCCGTTTTTTGCGTAGCAGACACTCTAACAACTCTGCCATTCCTGTCATGACACATTGTGCCAATGCAATGCTCTACTGTGTCGCCACCTATCGTTTTTACCTTGCTTCATCTAAAGCACGGGACAACCATGCCCTATTCTCTTCCTTGACATACCAATTTGCAACGGGAATGCTATTCATATTAAGGATCATCCCTTTCATTTCCGATAAAAAAAAAATATATAGGCCTATGTATATCACCTATCTCAGTCACACTTTTATTCTCGACAGTAGCCCCTGTATACCTCTCTGACTATCATTTCTCCACATATCCTCTATCACGGGGAAATGCTAGTTGTAGATAATTGTACTTTGATACTGTGACTATTTTTCTTCTGGAACTTGCTAGTATATCACTTCAGCTATCAAATAACAAACAGAAGTAATTCTTAAGTGATTTTGTGGGCATTTATGGTCATGGTGTCATTTTTTTCTGGTTAAGCATTTTATTTGCTTCTGAGCGCCTAAATGTCATGTGCTTAAACTTACTACAGTGAGGTTAATTTTAATGTTAGAATTATTTTTTCAGCTGATTTTTAATGAACACAACATACAGCTTCCCTCTGTATCTAGAATGATTTTTTTTGTTCACGATTTAGAAATGGTCTGTCATCCCTATTGGTACTTGTAATACATGTCATAAAGAAGCAGCTCAGACTTCAATCAGTATAAGAGTATTGCTTCATATAGCTGCAAGGATAAGTCGTAAAGAAATGTTGCTTCTGCAAATACATAACATCCTTCAAGAATGATTCAATGGCTTATGGTGGCTTTTTCCCCCGAATGATTGTAAGCTTTTTCTAAATCTGAAATATCACGAGTAGAGTCATATGAGATAGAATAATAATTAATATAAATATGATAAAATAAGATAAGCATTTCCAATAAATGTCTGGAGGGTTACAGACGAATTTATACTTCATGCAGTCTAGCTTGCAGGTTCTGGTGTTATACATGTTGATAAATAAAGAATTTGATTAAACTTCAAGGACAAAAATGTAAAAAAAAGGACACATAAAAACAGTATGAAATTCTAAGCATCTTAAATATACATTGAGGAGAGCTGCAATCAGCTGCAGTGTGTTATATAGCATAGAAGATTGATTGAAGTCTCTCATCAATTGGTAGGCCTTATAGGGCCTAAATGTTCTAATGAAAAATAACTCAGCGATCCATTCAACCAGTCGTTTAAATCATTAATTAAATGACATGTTATTTGAAAGTTGTCGTTCTCATTTCTCTTCAACATAAGAACTTGAAATCCTTTGACAGGATCAAATTTCCTTTTTAAAAACAGTTTTCCTTTTCAATGAAAATTTCTCTTTGAAGCAGGCAAACAGGTTCAAGCAGTAGGTCTGTTTTCTCAAAAGCACTAAATGATATTCATCAATATTCATTGCTTGCATCTAATTTCTGTATCTCAGCGGCACAATCTGAGGACATTCCATACGAAGTCTTGACTCTCAAGGAAAAGGAAAGCTGCAAGCCGCATTGTTTACCTAAACAGCAAACACTTGTTCCTTATATAAATTGTACACGACATGTACAACGTAGCATCAATTCCGTTTACTATAATTCAATTTTTTTTTCTTTTCTTGTTTGATTGCTGAGATGTATATACCCAAAGCAGCCTCACAAGCTGAGTATTTGCAGGCCTTTCGTAAATAGTGAATAATATCTAGGTCAAGATAAAAAAAGATTTCACTGACGAAAATAACTTACCCCTTCCTTTAAAGCTGTTATTTTAGCAATACTCTTATAATTCAGATGAACACCTTACATTGTTTTCTTATTGACACCCATGCTTGTGACGGAGAACATTGAAGAAATAATAATTTACAAATAAAAATGACTTAATCACTCCCATATGAGGGATATAATGAAGCAAACTATAAAAAACAGAAACCAAGTTTCCTGCTACAAAGTTTAAAGATCATTAGGAAACTGAGATGTCATGCAATTTGCAAAGATCAAAGAATCTATTTTGGTGTTTTCTTGCCAAATAGTTCAATGTATTTATTGAATTTGAATGAATGAAGCCCAAAAAATAGACCTAAATTTAGCAGCTGTATTATGCCTAACTATGATTAATGTCTCAAAATTACAATTGTAAACAGTTATTTCGAATCTCAATTATTCAAACACCTTCATAAAATGTGCTGCTTTCACATCTACATATCAGAATGTTTTTGTCTGCTCCTCTGAAAATATCCGTACTATCATTCTGAGCACAAATCATCTCCTTGCAATTTCCAGCAGAGTGTCTCCGTGTAATTTAGTGACTTGCTAAGATGATTGCTCTGCCTTTATGAAAGAGGTCTGCGCTCCTTGACAGCTATCATCTGATGTGATCATGGTTAATTTGGATGTCTGATGTGACCATCGACTCGCTGAGACTCTGTGTAAAATAAACTTGAGTTAACCCAAGATAACTCTGTAAAACCATTTGCACAATTTATACTGCGATGATGATCGAAAACTATATGAAAAACATTGTTGTGAACTGTATAAATGATGCGATTGTCCTTGCCCTGTAAAATGTAGATTATTCAAATCTATGACTGTCTTTGACGTAAAAGTGAGAAAGACACATAATCCAATTGTCTGGACTCAGAGATCTCAAAACATCTCACTCTCAGAAACGCATGCCTTTTAAACTTCTAGTGCAGGCATGGACAAAAAATTTTGCACTGATGTGGCTGAATATCCAGTTTTACAGGACTGTGCATTACCGAAAGTATATGATGGCGGCTCGTGCATTAAAGTTGAATCCCACATAATACAGCTACTCCACCTATTGTACTCCGCAGTTCAACAAAAATACCCCAGCTGGTGGCTCCCTCGCTTGTTCAAATTGTTCATATGCATTGGAAAAGCCACAGATTTTTGAAGACAGAGGTAGGCTCACTCCAAGGCTGCTGGCTCAGCCAGGAATAATGGCACAAAACTACAAATGCACACATTTTTGGTCAATATATAGGCCTATAATCAAATCCAACTTTCAAAAAAATCGGAGAAGTAATCTTTGAGATATTCAAGTTTATTTTAACGGGGACTTATTTTTGTTGAACTGTTTTTCATAATTTTCTCATATTGTACACCACATAACTCTCAAAAAACATTGGTAACCTCCCTTCAAAGACTTGTTTTTCAATAAAAGGTATGTTCAGCTATATTCCTTTAATTTTTCATAAATATCTCATGGATATTGTTCCAGTGATGCTGCTTTTCGTTATTAATCCCACACGTTTTTAGTATTTTACTGTAATGACATAAGATTTTGAAAAGATCATAGTTCGAAAATTATGTTGGATAGCCTCCCTTTTTTTTTAAACGTTGGAAAGCTTTCTTTTTGAAGAACTTTTTGGCAAGGTTTCATGAATATCTCTTGGATTTTAGATTTCCTGCAAAGTGTGGGATTCAACTTTAAGTTAATGATATCTGCCCTCAGGCCATCTATATATTAATACGGGACCTGGGATACATGACGTCACAGCTATGTCCCAGCTCTGTTTGACTTTCCATCTTTCTCAAGTAGCCCTCCGCATGCATTACACTTTTTTCTATCAATTAAGGCCAAATACAACCCAATTAACCCTCTAACTTTTACAATCCTTCAATGATGCGTTTTCTATCGAGTGCTGCTTTGGCTGCAATTTTGTTGTTGTTATTTACTCTGTCTGCTGATCTGGCACATGAATGAGTTTCTTTGAAAATTCATGAAAACAATGTATTTATGTTTCGTGACTGATTGCTATTAGGGTTTCATAAAAAGAATTACTGATTGCTATTAGGGTATCACCAAAGGGATGGAATTAACTATGAAGTAATTGACTGGGCCTAATTGACGTCTATTACCATTGGTAGGCCACAAATTTTAGTGGATCGTAGGCTATTGAATTGTCAGATCTTTGGTGCACATGTCATTGTGAAGTGCAATGAAGACCTCACTCACACCCTTAACACATCTTTATTTTTCCAAGTGTTTCTTTGAAAAACATCTCAAATTGCCCAAACTTCAGTTATATTCTATAACATTAAACCATTCTCTAAGATATTTCTCTTTCTTTATTTTTGCTGTATTTTACACCAACGTCACACAGTAGGCCCAACCTTTACAACTCTTTAATTTATTGCAACTTTATTCAGCATTTAAAAATTACATCTCTTATATTAAAATGATAACGTACGGGATTTATCTCAAGTTATACTCAATGCCTGGTCTTCTAATTTTCTCTGAGCCTTCCTTTGCCCTTTACGGCAGTACTCTCCCCTTTTCAAGGCCATTGCACTCTTTTACATGTCCTAATTAATGATAATTAGTTTTAAGCTGATTCCTGCATTATACACAAGAGGGCAACACCTGCAAGGTCTCTCCCACTTCACTTGCTCCCTTCCTTTCACCACAATTAGCACTTGCAGTTTAAAACTGCCATGGCTATTCCATCTAACTCTGCAGCTAGCACGGGCTTATTGCCATACAAATTAAAATGATAGAGTATATACAATCATCTCAACTTATACTTTATCTCAGATCTTCTCATTTCCCTGATCTTTTAATTGCCATGTGTCTTTATAAACCTACTATGAGACAACTCTACCATTTTCAAGTCCATCTGACTATCTACATATGTACATGTATCTCTCTGTCTATTACATTGTCCTGTTCGCTCCAATCTACGGGAAAATTACTAGTAGATATATATACATACAGATAGAAATATCGACAGATAGATGCATATATAGCAAGATATATCAAGACACATGTGTACATTCATCCCTTTTCCACACTGCCACATACCAAGGACCTTTCACCTGCCTGATTATCCTTTATCACGGGTAAATGCTAGTAACTGATTTATACCCATAATGCCCTCCAAAAAAACGTTATTGACCAATTATTGTTAAATGGCAGCCATTTTTGACGCCATCTTTGATTTCAGACACTCAGAATGAAAAGCTTTTTGAAAGCTTATGATGTCGTCTATCAAAAGCAAGTTAGTCTTCGCTTTTACTAAAACAAAAGAAAAACAAGCATTTACAAATGACCCTACATTATGTCAATCAAATACTAAAAAAGCTAAAGAGATTTCCCAAATTTATATATTTAGAACCTGGTTATAGAAGCAATTGTGATTTCTTCTTGGTATAAGCATAAGTCTCGCTACAAATAAAAAAAATCTGAATCTGCATCTGTCTCCAAATTACTCACTTGAATATATATGCTGAAATAATTAATATAATATAATAAGCTAATTAGTAGCAAAATTATTAGGAAAAATGTTTGGAGTGAAGATTAAAAAGAAATGGTATGAATTCTAAAAAAGTGGAAAACAAAACCTGGAGAATGTGGAACAAAATGTAAGGCAGAACACATATTTGGAAAAAAAAATTGTAAAAAAAGGGAAAAGAAAAATCCAGTAGCAAAAACTTTACTGAAAACATATATTTTTTGGGAAAAAAAATTGAGAAAAGAATTTTTGGGAGAAAAAAAAAGGTAAAAAACTGTGGGACGAAAAAAGGTTAAAAAATCAGGAGAATATACATGTACATGCATTGGATTGTCTGGGGGTGACCCGATATAAAGGGAGAGGAGCTTTGAGTTGTAATTTCATGGCAACTGCAGCAGTAATTGGACCAATTTTTTTTTTAGTATTTCTAAAATCAGTTCACTTCAGGCCAGTAGGCTTACAGGAAGCAGGCTGGTGCCTCTATATCCAGATATTTAAATCAAACAAAACCATGTTATGAAAAGCCCCCACCACCAGTAATTATTTATTTCAAGGCTACTCAAAAGGAATTTGTTTATTCTACCGAAACAAGACAAAAAATTATTTATTCAAAATAAACTCCAAGCCTCCTCTCCATCCCAGAGATCTAATATGGTTGACCCCTTGGTCATGACATTCGCATTAAAATCTAAATTAGGCTCATTTAAAGGATTTATGGATTTGTCTTAGGCGCAAGGATTTCTAATACTTTTGTTTTATTTTGATGGCAATCCACTGTTTGGTATAGTTTTTGTTATGAGCTTTGTTAAACAGTGAGGCTTTATATACTCCCATGGGCGAATAATTAAGTTAATAACAAAGAATATATGATATATACCAGCCAAATACAGGCTTCTGATTGGCTGATGGCTCATAGGTATGGTATAATCCTTAATATATATAATACACATATATATAATATATAACCATCAGATTTATATATAAAATATATGGACAACAGATTCATCTAAGCCACCTTAATTGTTTGCTATTAAATCCTTGCTGTGAAAAATATGATTGCAGGTGCCTACTTGAGTTTTCATTCACGGAGTAACAACCATGAAGGCAACAGGTCAGAATCCTTTGTTATAGAATTTCACAACAAAAATACCAATCATTGCCTCTATTGGAGTGATTTACTGAAAAATTGAGACTTAGGCCTATGTCATTTAGTGATGCACCAGTTGTTGGTATTTAGCTCTGTCCAAAGATGCACTTAAAATATTCAGAGCCTTGCATCACCAACAGCTTATATGATATTGCACTTCTAAGTCTTCATGAAATTTTGCTGGAGACTCAAATAGTGACCCAAGTATTTAGAATAGTTCTTTAATATTTGTAGTTATACTTTGATTGGATTTTGAGTAGGATTGGTAGCCACCTGGAATATCGAGCTATTCAGTATTCACCCGTTTTCAAGCATTGAGGCAAACGCACCCATTGACCTCTCTTGGATAGCAGTCATTCTAATCTGAGCCACACCACACAAAATAGGAACCGAAGAGGCTGAGACTCCCTTTGAAGTATATTTGGAAGCTGAATTAACGGTTTTGTGTGAAGTAATTTGATTGATAATTTTAAAACACATAAGGATGTCCAAACTTATTATTGTTTTGTCATTAAATCAGATTTTCAAAATTATTATGGAAGTAGAATTTCACTCCAAAGTTTTTGTGACGGAAGGACGGCTTGTTTACCGAGCAAAATTTGAAAGCAGATTTATTTCCAATCGTTTGGATTATACAGAAGTTTTCGCCTAATTATTGGTTTTAACTGTTACTATGTAGTCTAATTTTTAGTAAAAAGCACGAAATAGCACAGAACTCTCTAAGTCAGCTATTTGCAGTGGCAGAAATGGTCAATTCCACGGAAGTGTACCACTTTTGGTGATTTTTGAGATAGGTCTAATTGTCAAGTTTTTAGCATAATTGAAAAAATTTAAACTGGTATTTTCACGAAGCTTGTTGAAATGCAGTAAATCTATGCTTCAGTTGCAAAAAGGCAGGATTTTTCATTATTTGAAATTTTAGCAAATTCCATTTCTTTTGTAAAATGCATCAAAATAGGCGAAAATTAATTTTTCTGAACATTCTTTGACTACAAACCAACTTCTTAATACTACTAATGAGTAGAAAAATATAAAAACCAGTCGGTTGTGTGTGCATGTTTATTTCATAGAAATTTTGGTTTTTTTGCCTAAGAAGTTGCATTATTTACTCTCTGCGATGTGAAATTTGACAGACTAAATCAATTTTGAATGTGTTTACCCGATATTCGATATCGTGACTCAAACAATTTTCCTTCAGATAAGTCCCATCAGTCACAGTGATTTTGTCCCATCTGTCACGCAGGAAAATAATGGATTTCCCAACCAAGGAGGAATGCAAAAAAGTAAATGTTGGTTTCATTTGAAGGCCACACTCAGTAGGAAGTAAATGCACCATGATGCAAATTTATGGCTTGCTTTTGAACACAGATATTTCAAGATAAGCAAACATTCCCAAAAACCTGTGGTAAAAAATGTCCCATCAGTCAAGGCAGTATATTTTTAATTTAATTGCAGAAACAGCAATTAATATCCGGATGTATTTTCATCACTAATTTATTCTTTAAGGCAATAAGAATGATGTAGCCCAGCCACACAATTCTCTTTTAATTTCTTCTGACAAATTTGGCCAGTGACATGGCCAGAAAATTTATTAATTGTCCCAAAAGTCACGGTGGAATTGACCACATGTTGTGTGACGGGAGGACACATGCCATGACGGAAGGACAATGAGAGTTTGTCGAGATTGTTGGGTGGTTGGTTGGTGTGTTGATGGGGCTTGTGTGTGGTTGGTTGTTGGTTGATTGAGCAGTCGTGGCTTTTGGGTGATGGTGAAGGAGTTTTTGGAGCAAAGATAGATGTTTTTGATGATGGTTGGTTGAATGGTGGTTGGCTGATGGTGGTTGGTTGCATGCGGAATCTGGTTGATTCAATGGTGGTTGATTGGTTGAGTGGCAATTGCTTCCTTCCCTGTTCAATTGTTAGTCGAAAAGTGGTGGCTGGTTGAATAGAACAACAATTACTATTGTAGAATAGTGGTTGGGTATAAAGGTGGTTGATTGAGCATTAGAGGCCAGTTGGGCAGTTGTTGGTTAGAGGTTGTCACTGTGGTTCCAGTAGTGGTTGGTAAGATGGTTGAGTGCTAGGTTGTGGTTAGTTGGGAATGATAGTTGGTTGTGTAGTAGGCCACTAGTAGCTTGTAGTAAAAGCTTAAAAGTGATGGTTGCCTGGTTGGTTTGGTTGCCTGGTTGTTTATAGTTGGTCAGTGGTTGGTGTGCAGGGGGGGGGGATAGGTTTCGGGTGTTTGCAATTGGTCAGGTGGTGGTTTTACAATGGTTGGTGGTGGCTGCAGTGGAAAGCATAGTTTGGAGCATGCAAGTCATGATCATAGAACTCAGAAAAACTATATTGTGTGGTCAACCAGGTGACACCATGCCACTACCAACTAGGCTACACAAAATTTTAAAATCACTTATCACTTCCATCCTGGCAACAGACACTTCCATTCAGGCGACACAACACTTCCATCCAGGCGACAAACTTTTGAACTATGTGACAACCACTTTTTGCAAGTTGAAAGTCTGTCTAAATAGGCGACATACTCTTTTTTTGCACCAAAACTCAAGTGCAGGAAGTTCAGGAAGCAGAGAGTTCCCCTGTGGCCTAATTGGTAAGTGCGCTTGTCAACTGGCTTTGAGGGCGTGGGTTCAAATCTCACCCCGGGAACTCACTTTAGTCCGAGCCCATGGGACATTAAATGGAGGCTGGTTGTATCTAGTATTCTATGCTGGGGCAACTGAAAGACCCTGGGCAGCACAGGGGCTTCTAAACCAATGGACATGACGTCATGTTATTATATTATGAATTCTACAATGTATGTGCATAAACTTGGTTTAGGAGCCCCTGTGCCACTAAGGTGCTGCAGAGGCGTAAAACACAAACAAACAAACAACAAGTTCAGGAAGCAGACAAAAATTGCATTTGTAATTTAGAGGGAGCATATGACGTTGTTATATTTTGGCTTGATCTTCATTGTGTGTGATGATACATAACTAGAAATATAGATAAAATGGCTCTTATTTATAATCTTAAGATTACTGCCCTCTAAATTCATTCAGATTAATTGAGATCATTGTATTCTGAGGACCCAAAATTTATCCACCAGGCGGCCAGTGTTCAGTCTAGAGTGAGCGATAATCTGAAGCCTATTGTGTTTATATTCTTGCCGCCTGGTTCAGCTGA
This sequence comes from Platynereis dumerilii, assembly GCA_026936325.1. Classification (NCBI taxonomy): domain Eukaryota; kingdom Metazoa; phylum Annelida; class Polychaeta; order Phyllodocida; family Nereididae; genus Platynereis; species Platynereis dumerilii. Next base: position 26,614,371 of record JAPTHN010000011.1, read on the forward strand.
AATAAAGTCTGTCGTCTGGAATGAAGAGGTTTGTCACCTAGTTGGTATGTAACTTAAAATATCTGTCACCTAGTTGGTGCTTGTTGTTGCCTGGCTGGTCAAAACGTGTCACCTGGCTGGTAGTGGTGCATCGCCTGGATGGTTGTCTGCTAGTTGGTAGTGATGTCGCCTGGTTGTCTGTCGCCTGGTTGACTGGCAATCCACCCATACATGTCCAATGTGTCTTCCTCCCTTCCCCATGCCCACTGTGTCAGTTAGACTATCCAATGGGTCTGGATGGAGTCAGCTGCCCACTGAGTCTAATTTCATTTATAAACATAAAGCAGTTATTGGGTTTTACTCTGTGTATCCCCCGATCACTGTCAGTCACTGGGTCCTTAAATGAAAAACGAGCTGCTCTGAAAAACCTGAATGTTAAGTCGGTCTTGATTGTTGGGTCCGTTCTCGACCGTTGGGTCCATCTTTTGTTGGGTCCATCTTGCACGCTTGAATGTTTCCCTTCTCCTCATAAGACTAGGGATGCCAAGCTCACAAGAGGGCTCTGATCGCAGTGTTCCATCTTGTGAAGAAATTTTGACACCAAAATGTTCAGTCCATAGTGGTCTCACTTTACAGGCTTTTGTGCATTGAAAACTGCACAGAATCTTTTGAATTTTGATGGAATTGATATCTAAAATAAATGTCCTTACTCTTTTTCACTATTCTACACACGTGTTTACCATTCTTCAGTGAACAAAAATGAAATCAAAACTTTGTAGGTGGGCATAGATATGAAATGTTTGAAAAAGATGTATAATTTGGGTGCCTCAAGTGAGCCAATATTGTCAAGAAAAATTTTGTTGCCTATGCAGACTTTTAAGACCGCGTAGGGTGCCAGCAGAGCCTGTTATTTGACTGAACCTTAGAACTCCTTACTACACTGTAGGCACCAGGTGGCGCTCAGGGCACATGAAAATGTACTAAAAGTATCCAGTTTTTGTTTTAATTTTACATTATAATATACAGACTCAAGGATGGGGGAGGTTTGAATCCCCTAAACCCCCTTCTTGATCCATTACTGTAGTTTTACTGTTGAGAATTCATGACAACGGAAACTTAAGTCTGTGGTACTAGTGGTCTCACTTTACACTTACAGGCCTATTTTGCATTGAAAACAAGTAAGAATTTTTCAAATTTGATGGAATCTGTTTCTAAGGTAAATGAGTTGGCTCTTTTTCACGATTTGGTTTGCAACTGTACAATTGTAATTGTTGCATGAAAAAAGAAAGAAAGAAAGAAAGAATTTAAGACTTTTGAGATGAGAAAGGAAATTAAATATTAAAAAAGATGCATCATATTGGTATCCGAATTCAGCCAGTATTCTCAAGAATCATTCTGTAGCCTTCACAATTTTTTTAGAGACCCTAGAGAGCCAGTCCAGCCAAAGCATGAACCAAGCATTGCCTAACTGATGAAAATGTCATATCAATAATCATTTGCCCCTGTAGACCTTGATATTGAAGCTAAATTTCCCCAATGTCATCCAAATCGCACTTGTATTATGAACCCAAGCAAACAAACTAAACTAAGTAAGGTTAATAACCTAAAAACAGTTCTTTTTTTATCCAGTAAGATCCACAGTGCAAAGGCGGACTGAGACATGCTCAAAATGCATATTCACCCCCATTAAATCTTGATTATGAGGGTAAATTACCCCAACATATCAACATTTTACTTACATTATGGATCCAAGGCCACACACTAAATATGTGCAAAATTATTTCAACATTGTCCCTGTAAATCAAAGTTATCGCTATTTACCCTGTTTTTGGGTTAAAACCCCAAAAACGTTATTTTTGTTAATTTGCCATATACACATCAAGTTTCATCAAGATCCCTCCATTCAAACCAATTTTAAGTTTATAGGCAGTGGTCATAATCTTTCTTCTCAAACAAATATGCACTTTTGCACAGATATTGTATACCTTGTGCTATCTCTATACTATTAAAATGATGGCATCCAGGATTTATCTCAAGTTACATTCAATGCCTGGTCTTCCCATTTGCACTGAATGCTCTTCAGCCATGTAAGGCAGAACTCTCCCCTTTTCAGGTCCATCCAATTCTTTTACGGGTGCTAATTGACATAAATTCCGTTTTTTGCGTAGCAGACACTCTAACAACTCTGCCATTCCTGTCATGACACATTGTGCCAATGCAATGCTCTACTGTGTCGCCACCTATCGTTTTTACCTTGCTTCATCTAAAGCACGGGACAACCATGCCCTATTCTCTTCCTTGACATACCAATTTGCAACGGGAATGCTATTCATATTAAGGATCATCCCTTTCATTTCCGAAAAAAAAAAATATATAGGCCTATGTATATCACCTATCTCAGTCACACTTTTATTCTCGACAGTAGCCCCTGTATACCTCTCTGACTATCATTTCTCCACATATCCTCTATCACGGGGAAATGCTAGTTGTAGATAATTGTACTTTGATACTGTGACTATTTTTCTTCTGGAACTTGTTAGTATATCACTTCAGCTATCAAATAACAAACAGAAGTAATTCTTAAGTGATTTTGTGGGCATTTATGGTCATGGTGTCATTTTTTTCTGGTTAAGCATTTTATTTGCTTCTGAGCGCCTAAATGTCATGTGCTTAAACTTACTACAGTGAGGTTAATTTTAATGTTAGAATTATTTTTTCAGCTGATTTTTAATGAACACAACATACAGCTTCCCTCTGTATCTAGAATGATTTTTTTTGTTCACGATTTAGAAATGGTCTGTCATCCCTAATAAGACCAGAGAGGTGATGGAAATGGGGGTGGGGGAGCTCGGGGGAGCTGATCTCCCTTGACCAAAAAACAGGGGGAGCTGTACCTGCTACAGCTCCCCCAATGATCAATGGTGAAATTACAATTATCATGTTACTTTTTCAGTCCTCATGGTATTTTTAGCAAAAATTATGCTCTGGTGGAAGAATTCTTTCCCTTTTGAAAATTTGGAATGGCTAGCCGCTGCCGCAAGAGCCGAGAGCTCCCCCGAGGAAAATTTTCCATTTCCATCACTGGACCAGAGAGGTTCATGCACACAGTCAGCCAATAAAACCAAAACTTCCCAGCTCCCATGCACTTCTCTGGGACATCATTGTTCGACTCTTCAACCATGGGAATTACGATAGTTGTGTCATCAAGACTCTTGCTATATTTGATTTTGTTATAATGTCGTTATATTGTCTCTTTTCAGATAAGTCAGCTTGCAGACTTTTAAGGAATTCAGTTGTGGTAACAGTGACATCATTGTTTATCTACCTGGCCTTAATCAGCAGCACGGAGAACGACACAATTTTAGTAAGCTTTTTTCTTTCTTGCCCTTTTTGAAGAGTTCACACTGGGTGGAAGCTGGGGAATCCGACCCAGTTTAAAACGACATCACAGCTTGTAGTTATTTCACATTATTATATTACAATGCTAGAGAATAACGTTGTTAGCTGTGACACTGAGTCGTTACTGACGTTACACTTCAATAGGAAAAGAACTGTGATTCAACGTAAATATGACAAGTATAGAAATAAACGCATGTGAAATTACAACCGAATCGATAAATATTGTTGGTGGTAGGTGGTACCACACCTACCAAAGGTGCTGCCACTATGCATAGTGCATTTATCTATCTGCTTGCGTGAAGGTTCCTTAAAAAAAATTACTTTTTGTAAATAATTTCTGGCATAGTGTTCTCGTCGAGGAAAACAAACCTACCCTTTTAACATCTAATGGCCACCCCCTTATGATGTAAACTAACTGGTTGCTCATCCATTCCAGCTGGCCAAAACAAGTGAGCCCAAAAGATGTGATTTATTACTGTTCCCCAGAAATTACGATGAAACGCCACCGTCATTTTCAAGATATTACAAACATGTGGCTGTGCCCGTGGAAGAAAGTGCTCATGGTGCATGCTCCAAAGACGACGAACCCCAGACAAACAGTAAACCTCTGCCGTCAGCCGGTTGCAATCGATCACGTTACACTGCAAACAAGGCTTTCACCTTTGAATGTGACTGGTTCTGTGATATAACTTGCGACCTTCCTCTTCCTACGTCTCGAAAATATATATTTGCTTTTCTACAACGCACAACAGTGAACTGCGAACAAATAATCGGTGTTGGAAATCCTGCTGATGACGGGCTTTGGAACACATGCATGTCAGAACCATTTGACCTGAAGAAAAACTCTTGCCTCGTTTACTCATTCGGGTAAGAATTGAATTTATATTCTTTTTCTCTACTTGGCAGAACCTATTTTTCTAAGATTCAAGCAGGGTGCGCTGCTCACCCGACTCTGATTTTGTTATTAGCTTTTTTGTTGATAAACAGTTACTAAAAATTGCATTTTTAGACCTCAGTACCTATTAGGTAATTTTTAGCGGCTCTTTGAAATGTAGGGCCAAAATTTGGATTGTGTCAAAGTCCGCATTTCAAATCGCATTATCTCAGTACCTTCTTGGTGTACATCTTTTATATTTTAATGGCAAAATACATTGACCCAATGGGCCAGGTATCATTTGGTATCACATTTATGATGATTGACTCGGGGCGCAGACAACAGGGGGCAGTCAAAGTAACTACTTCAGTCAATTTTAAGCTGAATTTATGGGGCAAATGTGGCTTGTGCTCTGGGTGTACCTTGATGTTTTGTGCATCCATATGAAGGAGGGGACCTATATAAGTTTACACAAAAATTAGAATGGTACACAAACGGCGCATCTCCACCGGGGGCGCTGTTTCCTATTAAAAAGTGAAATTGACCCTTTTTCAGGGTGCTTTAGCTCATTGCGCCCAGGGTCAACAGCAATGTGAACATACCAGTCATGTGCTATAACACCTCTAGTTTACTATGGTGTAAGAATCTCTGAGGTACCCTTAGCCATTAATTAAGCAAAAACAGAGAATATTAGAGGAGGCTACCAATAAGAAGCCCCTTTATAATTTAGAAATGAAATATTTTAATTTGACAAGAGTAAAACACAAACTCACTCACTCACTCTATTGAAAGGTCCTCTTTACTAAAGCAAATTGCTTGAAATTTAGAGGGATTAGCTTTCATGAAGTTATCAGTGAACCATTTAGTAGCTACATGTGAGGCAGATTCAAGCGTGTTTTTTATCATGATAGGATTGGCATGTGAGAAAGAAAGGGTGTTGTCATCTGTATAGTTGTAAACATTGCTTAGACTTTGAAGTTTCAAAATGAAATCATTGATAAATATGTTGAATAGTAGTGGGTCAGTTACTGAGCCCTGTGGGACACCTGTTTTTAGGGAGAGCCAGTCGCTCTTAGTTGTTCCTATTTTAACACTTTGTTTTCTGTCGGTCAGGTAACTGTGAATGTAGGAGCAAGATTTTTCAGAGGAACCATATAATTTGCTATAAGTAAACCATGTGGTAAGCAAGCAAAGGATTTAGAAAAATCAATTGAAATAGCATGGTCATTATTGTCAAGAGCCTTGGGCCAATCTTAAAAACATTACATTAGAACATTATCACAACTATAACTTTTACGGTACGCTGCTAAGTTTGTGCTGAGAAATTTACTAATGTGTTCTAATATTTTTTCACATATTAAAGTTTCGAAAATTTTTGAGGTTGAAGTTGAAATGCTTAGTGGTTTGTAATTAGCTTTGTCTGATTGATCTAATTTCTTAAAGAGGGGAGACACCTCAGCTCTCTTGGTGTATTCGGGGTATTGTATTTTTGTGATGCAATTGTTTATAATGGGTGTCATTGACATGTATTCAAAGTTGTTCGGCTCCTAATTTGAGAAACTTAGGAGATATGTTATCAAATCCACTAGCCTTTTTGGATTGAAGATTATTAAGTTTCTTGAGAATCTGATTTGAGCCTACGGTCAAATCAAAAGATGGGATTATATTATTATATTATATTATTATCCTCCATGTTGCTAACATGCTCGTTAATTGACTATGCTTGGATGGTCTTTATAATGTTCAATTAGATTCTGCACATTCATCCTGCTAATGTGTTCTGGTTCACATCCATCTTGGGTAACATTGACAAAATATTTGTTAAAATTGTTTGCGATATCCTGCGTGTTGCTTATGAGTGTACCCTCATCACATTGTAGTGAACAATTGTCTTGAAATTAAACTAGATTGCGATGAAATACTCTATAAAATGACAACTTTGTCAGCGTGACACAAAATGGTCTTTTTCTCAGCCAATAAATAACCGTTTTATGCCAAACCAAGTGCAAAACGAAGCAGGAACAACCAGTCAGAACATTAAATGAGTGTTGAATGTGATAGACCTTAAATAATACGACGAAACATCGCAGAAATCCAGGATTCAGACTCGGATTTGGTGCCGCGGCTGCCGCCGACCATTTTCTTTATGAAGTGTCGCAAAAATATTCACCTCGCGAAAGTTACGTGTCTAGTAACCAGCGGCATTCATTCGGATCTCAGTGAGAGGAATAGTGTTCTGCCAGATTCGCTGTTAGCGAAAAAAAAAGAGCTAATTTTGCAAATATTTAACCTGATAAAACCATCAGAAATTCAAGACTGATAATACCTCTGGTCCCCTTCAAAATTCCCAGAGAGAAATTGAATCCAGAAACTGAATTTTAAAGATTTGACTGACAAAACAAGACTCCTATTCCTATTAATAGGACACAAGGCTCTTATTCCTATGAATAGGACTCAAGACTCTTATTCCTATTTATAGGACTCAAATCTCCTATTCATATTTATAGGAACTGAAATAAAGAAATTGGAATAATTACTTAAACCACCATACAGCTGAGTCTTAACAATATAGTAGGCCTACTATGTTTTCATCACTGGATTTAGATTTGTCAGTAACGAAGGATTTAACTACATTCCAAAAATGCTTTCCTTCTCTGGAGTCTGTAAAGTTACATTTATCATCAAAATATTTTTTGAGTGAAGACTTTTTAATTTTGTTGACCAAGTTTCTTTGATCCTTTAATTTTAGCCACGACTGTTGAGTTTTCATTTTGAGATATTTACGTGTTGATAACATTTAATTTGCTTTTGGGGTGCATTTTTGTTGACATTGATTAGATACTTGCTCTGCCATCTCTGCCATTGTTGAGTGAAAAGTACTTGGCCTTTTTTTCAGGCCTAATTGCTTAATTGTTGATAGAGAAGTTGGCCTTCCTGCCCCTATGTGCTTCATGCCCCACCCTATCAATTTTGATTACTCTTTTCTCACATTTCAGAATCAAGAATGAATGGAGTTTTGATGACACTATTTCAAAGAAGTACGACTGTGAAGTTCACGCTTTTGACCCATCGTAAGTTCAGAAAATCAATTTATCAAGAGAGTTTTTCTGTATCCTTATTCAACATATATCAATTTCAATGTATATTTCTTTTTATTCCATGTTCATTAAAAAAAAACTTTCTGTATTTTTTCACGGTTTTGAAATAATTACCAGGCTCTCTGGCACACATAGTATCATTTTGGATCAAGGGTCTGGACACTCCAGCCACACATTGTAAAATATTGGCTATAGCAGATTTTTTTTTCTAAAATTCAACAACTTCCAAACTTTGAACTGGCCGAAAGTGGATATAAAGATGGCCACGCATATTGAATTTTACATGGTGATTTAGTATGTTTAACAGGTTATCTGGCACATATAGTTTCAGTTTGGACCAAGCGTATGTCGACCCCAACCAATGCAACCATACTTTGTAAAATAAGGACTATCGCAAATTTTTGTTAAAATTCAACGACTTCAAAACTTTGGACTGGCCTAAAAGTGGTCATAAAAATGGCCAGGTGTATTGAATTTTATATGGTAATTTAGTATGTTTATCAGGCTATCTGGCAGATCTAGTTTCATTTGGACCAAGGGTCTGGACACTCCAGCCATTCTTTGTAAAATGTGGACTATCGCAGATTTTTTTCTAAAATTTAGCTATCGTAAAAGGGGTTAATTTGGCCGTTTCAGAGCACCAAATTTGTGTTCTGAGAAAAACTATTTGTTGAATATCAACTTTTTTTTGCCATAATACAACCAGTACATTGAGGTTTTCATCTGTCAAAAAGCTTTCCAAAATCTATGATGATTCTATGTTTTATTACATAACTAAAGGGTAGGCCAAATGTAACCCCGGAGTTGGGGTAACTTTGGCCGCCTAAGATTTTAAGCATGTAATACCATACATGTGCCGCAGTAGAATTTAATTAATTATGTTATTTTGTCCACCCAACAAGCCAAGGGATGTATTCTTGTAATCTAGAATTAGTTGTGACTCATTTGCAGATTTCTGAACAAAAATTCAGTATTCATACTTGTACCACTCTCTGTGTACAACTGCCTCCTAATTCAGAATGACATAGTGTGAACATACCCTAGTTTTTAGGTCACAAGAATGTAAGATATGCTACCAGTCATAAAAGGTGTGATTTCAAAGCAATTTTTATCAATAATTTGACATTTACAATTTCTATTCTAATTTTAATTTTTTTGTGTAGGCCTAATTCAGCGATGTAAAGTTATGTTGACAAACACCATAAAAAATAATTCACAATGACATAACTTTGTCTAAAGCTAGTTTCGATGATATCGTATGACTATGGTGGTTCAGAGCCTCCCTAGCAGCCGGTTCATAATCGCTACATTATGCTTCTTAAAAGACATAAATTGCAATTATTGCATTGGACCATTTATGGTGTTTTTTGGCATGTATGGCAGTCAACATAATTTTCAGGGTCATACATCTGTTTGTACTCACTAAATTGCATTACATATAAAAAAATCCTGTGTAGTTTGAAACTTTGATATATTATCTTTAAAAATCGTCCACAATTTTCACTACGTAAGCTTTCACTTGACCCACCCAGAACAAAGTAGACACTTCCCTGCAAAATCACACTTTTTTGCAAATCTGCTTTTTCCCAGAATGGCCTTCACAAGAAGCACTGGTATCATGATGTCGAAACAAAATTAATGTGCATAGAAAGTAGACAAGTGACTCTAGCAGATGCAAAAAGAAATTTCCTTCTATCTATAGATATTGGTTTGAGAGACACAGGACACTGAATCTTTTTCTCATTTGGCGCCAAAGTAGTACAGAACGACCAAAGTAACTCTGTTTTACGATACTGTCAAACTTTCAACTGAATTAGAAGTGGTCATAAAAATGGCCAGGCATATTGAGTTTTATATTGTTAATTAGTATGTTTAACAGGCCATATGGCACATCAAGTTTTATTTTAGACCAAGGGACACCCCAGCCACGCTTTAATTTAGATTATTGCAGGTTTTCGCAAAATTTAACTTCTGCCATATATATACTTTGAACTGGCTGTGGCTTGGGTGTCCAGACCCGTGGTCCAAAATGAAACAATACCCTTTCCATGTCCTTATGCAAACATTTAGTAAAATAAAGTAACATTTCAGTGTATTATAGCTGTTTGTGGATTAGCTTCCCAGACAGTTTCAAAATTAACTTTCAACTTAGTCAAGTGATGTCACTGGCTTAGAAATGTTTTGTTAGTGTCAGTTATTGTTAATCAATTCAGTGCTTATCATATCTAGCAGCAAAGGTGACAACAAAAAAAGCTAATTAAATGACTTTTAAAAAGGTACTTCATCAAATAAGAAGATTAGGAGATCAACTGAAAACTGCCGATGATGTGGCAAAGTCAGTTTGCAAATTGAAACTAAGAAATTTAATTTTTCCAGTGGACTGCCAATCTGCAAAGAGCTATAAAATAGATAGTATAACACGGTTAACACCAAAGACCTTTGGTATTATTATATCGATGATTGAGGCAAATAAACGGCCGCCATTAAAAAAAGGGGTTTAACTGCACTTAACTTACCGGGAGTGTATCAAAAGCTGTCTAAACTAACTCCTGATTAATGAAAACATATCTTTACACCCAAATAACTTATCTATAGCTCTATTAGATCACAGGCGGAATGATCACAATGGCTTAGCAGTTCTAGAGATATAGAGGAAGGTGTATGGCTCAAGTGCCGCCTGGTAGGGTGCAAATATAGAAAATTGATTAAAATTGCTCAAGGAGCAGCCTTTCACAACATTCTTGTTGGTTCTGTGAGATAATAGTCTTTCAGCTACACTTAGAGATGATTTTCACCCACTACACTGCATTTATACTCCCATAAAACCTTGTTTAGCCAATCTTACCTATGTGTGCACCCATATCAGCATACATCACAAGGGAATTCCCTTTGACAGCCAATTTAGGAGACCACAGAGCCATCTCTTGATTAAATTGGAACCTCAGTCTGCCCTTTGGTGAGCATACTATAGCCTGTTTCCGAGCCACCACAAAACAGGCTTGGTGGCCATGGGATATCCCAAGAATACTATTTATGGCAACTTCCGCAAATATGACCGCACACGACGACTGTCATTTTCCCATAGGGGAGCTTGAGCAATACACCTTGGTATAATATAACAGATTAAGGGCAAAGCATGTGAACACTGCCTGTGATTAGATCCAGAAATATTGGCAAAATGGTTAAACGGTGGCCATCTTGGAATTACCCATCATGGCCGCTAGCCGTTGAGGTTAGGCCTATATAATGTCCAACAAGCAAAAATGTGTTCTCTAGAATATTAGTTTTCCAATTGTCTGTGTCTTCAAAATCCCAAATTTTTGGGGGCCCGCGTACTATATACTGTATGTACATATTTCAGTGCCTCAGTGGGAATTATCTTTGTATTTTAAAGCATGGGTGTGGAAGATCATCAGAGAGATGACCGGATCACTTTCCACAACATGGGTGTGTCTGGTCACAAACATAGACCTTTATGGAAAACTGGTACAATCAAGGATATTATCCACAGTCTTGGTCACCAAAATGTAAGTTACCAGAGAAGAAAAATATTCTTACAGTCTATTTATAATAAAAAATTTGACAAAAAAAATAATGTAAATATTCTTCTACAGTTTCTATTGAAAGTGAGTTCTTTAGTCTAATCTTACAACATCACGGAGGTATATATTTTTCATTATTTGGCATGTAGACGAATTTGTGATCCTGTAAAAACGAACATATACACGACCAGGACATTTGTGTACATGTCAAATACTGCTTTTCACGAATTTGTGTATGTGTGATTACGAACATTGCAATCAGAAAATTGGCCAAAACCCTCTCTAAACCTAATTTTAACACTAAACCCTAATGATATAGCACTTTCACGAATGTTAGTATTGGCAGATACACGAATGAATAATAAAGCACATTCATGAGTGTTAGTTATTACATGTACACGAGCACCTGTGCTCGTTTTTTCATGTCCACAAATTCGTACATGCTCGTTTTTACACCTCCACGAATTCGTGAACATGCCAAATAGTGAAAAATATATACATGCATCACGATGAGCATAGTTACTCGACTTTTTTTGGAAGAAACTTGATAACATGGGAGGCATCTTCATCACTGAAAAATTCCGAAATTTGAAGCTTTACAATCACTGAAAATTCCTAGATGTCACCAAAGCCAGTCATCTACCTGACATCATTTGTTTATATTTCTCAAATTGCTCTTTTACAAAAAGCACATATTCTGCAACAGGCCCCAAATAAGCCAACTTGCCTGAATTTCACTATTCAGATTTCATGCATTTATTGGCAACCATTGATTTTCACTTGATCATGTTCCCAATTTTTTGGACTCCTTTCCCATAATTTTAATTGGTTCAGATTTTTTTTTTCTTGGGGGGGGGGGAGGGCTGCCACTAGCACGCCAATGTATTCCACTGCCTGCAGAATGGCTACTGAGTAGCTGAGGGTATGCTGCTGTGCAACCTCTATTTGTATATCATATATATATAGCCATGGTGTGTAACAGGAGACGATTAATATTCGGGGCCTTCAATGAATTTCAAGGAAGGAAGGAAAGACACTAGATATAACCAGGAGTATTATAAAGCATTTGCTGGTGACATCCAGTGATGGGATGCCTCTGAAAGCCAATAATTTTCATTTATTTATCTCTGTTAATCTTAATATTTTTGGAAGAATTAGCCTTTGTAATAGAAACGTCATAGAAATACAGTGTAGGCGAAAAGATGGTTGGCCTGTGATACCAGATTTTGGAGTAAAATTGAATTGCACAGGGTACTCATAGGCGGCTAATAATTGTAGTGGTCCAGATTCACGTAATTTTCTATAGGGGCCAAAATCCAGTTAAATTGTGATTACTGCTAAGAAATGACGTCAATTGACTGAATCCATAAATCAAGTAATTTTTTTTAATTTTCCGAAAAAGAAAATGAAACTCAACCAAGTTGCAATTGTCTCTTTTATTTTTTCTAACCAGAGAACCATTGACATTCTGAAAGTGGATGTTGAATTTGCTGAGTGGGACGCTTTTGAGGATGCCATTTTGACTGGTGCTTTGAAGAATGTCAAACAAATTGTCACCGAACTCCATGTATGGACTGATCATACACATGCCCATGTAAGATTCTTCAGAATTTTGGTGGCTTTGGAGAATGCAGGATTTGAGAAATTTTACTCAAAAGAAAAAGACAAGAAATTTGATGCCACCAATCCACAGAATCTCGCGAGAGAAGAGATATTTTTTCATTTGGACACTGGATTCATTAATTTAGCCTTCTTCTGACCTTGATTATATAATATGACCTTGATCATATACGTATTTTTTAATGGAATTTCTATTTAATTCATGTTTGTTTTGAATGTAGGCCTACATTTCTGAGGCAATAAAAATAAATTCTTCATGGGCGTCTGTTGTTCCTACCAATTTTTGGATCCTTGGAATTCATTCCAAGACCATTATCATCAGCTTCATTTCCTGTCAACAGGCGAATTCGTGTACAAACAAAAGCATTTCACAGACAAAATGACAACCCCAACCAATGTGCCCTTCTGATCAAAATGGTGGGGGGAACTGAGGCATATACGGACGCGGGGCACTATGGGATGGTGGGGTTTTCTTGGTTCCTGGCAAGGTATATGATATGGTAGTGCCATCATATCTTGTAATTTCACATCCTGATGTTTCTGATGTTTTATTGACAAATTACAGCCGAATGCAGAAGTATGGTGAGGAAAAGTTTGTTTTCCTCTTACTAAAGTAAATATAGAGGGTTTCAATTCAAACCATTCTGTGGACAAACCATGAACAATGAGGCTTTCTCAGTGATGTACGGATTTAATACATCGTAACCAACAGTTATGAATTGCTTTCCTGATAAACACACTCGTGCCTGAGAAATTAGCATTTTGGTGTAAAAGTCATATCGGGGCTCATTGGGACAGTGAATTCGGGGCACATTGGGACACACTTAATATGGCAGAATGTAAGTGTCCAAGTCAACTGAATGACCTTTGACAGCACACAATAGACATCCAGGCCACAGTGAATAGAGGTATAGTGGATTACCATTTATGGCAAAGCACTGTGGTACTTACGTAGATGTCCGCACCCAGGACAGTTGAAGTTAAATGTTTAAAACTGTTTAAAGTTATTGGCTCTACAAGTAGTTAATACACTGTATGTTGTCTTGCGCACTACTTATATGTAATATCTATTGCTCATGGAGTATTAAAATGATTTTTTGATTGATGTCTCAATGTGCCCCGCAGGGGCATAGTTTCAATAGGAGTCTCAAAATTTGAGAATGGCTGTATGTGACAACTACGTGGTACACCATTGCTTTAAGTACATTCTTGTGCTAAATTCTTGAAAATTTCATGACATTATGTTTCATAGATTTTGAGATAGAGTTGATTCAATTTGAAAAACATGCATTTTTTCACCAATTAAACGTGACATAAAATGTTTGACCACTTGAATTTTTTCAGTTTTACAAATTTTGACATGTTCTAATGCTATTTCCCACCACCTTTTGGAATCTCTACATCTTGAGGCTTCATAAATCCATCAAACCAAGTATTTTTATTTAGATGTGTTGATATTATTGAGTTATTTGCATTCAAAGGTTGGCTTCGAAAAATTAAGTCAAATTTTAAGCTTACTGATCTTGGATGATCTAGCAGGTTAGGTGAATACGTCGCAAGCGTAACACCTAGAATACCCTGCAGTGCTACAGAGCAATAAAAGCTCCATTTTTAATCTGGTTTGGCTTGTAATATTGCGAAATCTGTGATATTATGAGAAACCATCAAGTAATCCAAGTCAGCAGCTGGTTTCTTGTGGTAAAATACAAAGATTTCCAACATTGGGTTTTGTCGCAAGCATAACGCCATGGAAAATATTGATAATATTTTCATTTTCTTTTATAGAGTGAAGCAATCATTCTAATATCACTTGTAGTGATAATGAACACAATATCTCAGTAGTTGGAGTATGTTTTATTGTTTAATTATCAAAATGTTGCTCTTTGTGAAGCTTTCCTCAAGATATTGGGCCAATTTGTCGAAAAGGCAATAACCAATACAAATTTCACTTTAGTTTTGTAATTACTCATATGCGTCATCCAGTTATTACTGATAATGCATATAAAATTGAATTGGTTGAAAATCAGAACATTTTTTTAAACTTTTGTGTCGCACCATTACCCAAAATCGGCTTTTTGTATGGAAAAATAGGCTGAAAATCACACTTCTATCATCATTTGCTCAGTTCGTATTCACTTCAGTGGCACTTATTTGGTACAAACTCGAAGCCCACATCCTGGCGCATAACACACTATAGGTGAAATAATTTTAGAGGAAAATATGTGCATCTGAGGACGAAATATGTACGTTTTTACCCTGGGTTCCCCCAAGGTAATTTTATCTGAAAAACCATCCTGAGAGATTTTTGGAAAAAACTTTTCCCGGCCTTAATACAGGTGTGGATGTGGTCAAGTGGGCCATTTTTTGTTCATATAGAGGTGATCTATATTAGGTCCTCTCTTCTTTCTCATCTATATGAATGACTTTGACAGGTCCGCGGATGTGTTCAGATTCATCATGGATGCCGATGACACAACTTTGTTAACAATGCTATCCTCAAAAAATAATATGTTAAACATTCAAGAGTCAAAGCTAAACAGTGAATTAGAAAACTAAGTGTTTGGTTAAAACTTTATAAAATTATCTTTGGATGTTTCTAAGACAAAGTATATGCTTTTTCATCCCAAAAACAAAGTTATTAGGGACATAAATTTATTTTTAGATGGTGACAAACTGGAACGAGTGACGACTTTTGATTTTTTAGTTATTACAGTGGATGAATGTCTGACTTGGAATGAACATATTAATACGGTCCAAATGAAGGTAGCAAAGACATTAGGGGTATTGAACTGCATGAAATCATACCTCCCATCGGAAACTGTACTTATCATTTATAATTCCCTTATTTCCCAGTTACTATATGGTATCCTACTATTGTGGACCAAAACATAACAAATTGGTCAAACCTCAGTAAAAATCTATAAGAATATATATTAGTAAAAGTACAATGCTCATACTGACCCACTATTTAAAAGAATGAACGCCCTAAAACTATCGGATATTCTATACGAGGGGCGTTCAGAAAGTTCACGGCTTTTTTTTATATGGACACTTATTGTCATTCTAGAATTATGAATTTTTTACAGGATAAAATTCAGCAGTTTTGGAATGGATTTCCAAAATTTTGGACAATTTGGACATTTTTAAGTCATTCTGTGGTTGCCATGGAAACAGAAAGTTTGGCTATGTGGAGCAGGTAGTACGGAGATCAAGAAAATCAATGAATTGCGGCTGAGAGAGACCTCACTCTGCCACTTGTATTAGTAAGATTGACAATAATTAACACAAGAAATATGATAACACCTTTTAAAAATACTCCCAAGTACTACAAAAGCATTAATTCATACACGAGACGCGTTGAAATAAATGTTCCTTGAAGCCCTCCAGGAAAAGTTTTTGTGAAAGCATTTCAGTCATCCAAAGCCTTTTTTCCTCCAGTGCCTGAAACTATTGCCCCCAGTGATTAAGGTAATGGAAAACCAGGTCTTATGTAAAGCGATATGTCAAAGGAAAAGCTGGGATGGATAATGCTGTCCGTTTAGGTCTCTTGCTCATACCAGTGAATCCATGCTCTGTCATAAGTCCTGATATAGTTAAGGACTCACATTCTGGCACCTGAATCGCTCTTGCCAAATCGGCCATGCAGGAGTGCATTCCCACATTGGTTCGCTGTAAGAATACAAACATTGGGTGTGCTTGAAAGTATATTTAGAAGCTGTTATCATATTTCTTGTGTCAAATATTGTCAGTCTTACTAATACAAGTGACAGAGAGAAGTCTTTCTCAGCCGCAATTCATTTATTTTCTTGATCTCCGCACTACCTGCTCCACATAGCCAAACTTTCTGTTTCCATGGCAACCACAGAATGACTTAAAAATGTCCAAATTGTCCAAAATTTTGGAAATCCATTCCAAAACTGCTGAATTTTATCCTGTAAAAAATTCATAGTTCTAGATTGAAAATAAGTTTCCATATAAAAAAAAGCCGTGAACTTTCTGAACGCCCCTCGTATGTGCAAGAATTGAAATTCCACCCAAAATATTTTCTTGAACTAAATTTCCAAAGGCCAGTGGCGGATACAGGGGGGGGGCCTAGGGGGCACGGGCCCCCCTAGACCACTGAGATTAACAATAGTATTTTGAAGAAAATACGCTGCGACGCGGGCCCGCGGATGCCGAAAAACGCCAGGGCCCCCCCTAGATGA
The DNA here is from genome assembly GCA_026936325.1 of Platynereis dumerilii. NCBI lineage: Eukaryota > Metazoa > Annelida > Polychaeta > Phyllodocida > Nereididae > Platynereis > Platynereis dumerilii. The sequence goes on from JAPTHN010000011.1 coordinate 26,631,088, forward strand.
CCCTTTCTGGATCCGCCACTGAAGGCTGTCAGACATTCATCCCTACCCTACCAGAGACAGACATAACTTAGTAATGCCTCGACTAAAATATAATTTTTCAAACTGTTCAATCAAAAACCGAATACCCAAAATAGTAAATGATGCACCACCAGCAATTTTAGATAAATTGCAAACCCATAGTATTAATGGTCTGAGTTCTAATATAAAAAGGGTGAGGATAGATGCCTATCAAACAGATTGTACTATTCAGAATTGTTATGTTTGCGGAGTGAGATAGCCCACTGATATAACATATTTTACTTAATTAAGTGACAATATAGATGATTTATTGTTGATGTGTTGTTAAATCGTTCCCATCATGTAGTAACCTATTATACCATACCTTAATTATATTCCAACCAAACAGAGACCCAGTCCTCCTCCCCTGGGTGCGGGAGGAGGACTGGGTCTCTTCGGACACCCAGGGGATGATGCGCTGTATGTATCAGAAGTTTTTTTTTTCTTATTATTATGTTTTTCTTTCTAAAATTTTGTAAAGAATAATAATATATGTTACAAAATGTTCTCATACTTATCTTTCCTAATAGTATTGCAGCAAAATCAAAAAATTTGTAAATTTTTTTGTAGACCTGTTAGTATTAGGGGGTCATACACATAAGCGGCTCCAGCCAACGTGTATGCCTCCTAGACCAATTATGTATAAAATGTATAAGTTATATTATTATCTTGTCAAAAATGAGCATTACTTAGGTCAAATAAACTACATGTCTGTCTGTCTGAAGTCCGAGATACTTGCAGCAGGACACCGTCTTTTTCCAATTGTTCGTTATTGATCTTGACACTTGGGATTTCAACATGCCGAAGTCGATTTGGAGAGCAACCAGAACCATACACATAACAGTGTGAATGAGTGAGGTAGTTTTCACATGAATGATGTTGTTCTTAATATGGCTCACCTTGATGCCTTTGTATTGGTCTTCGTCCTCTAACAACATGCTCGAAACAAAAAAAATCACCAATCACTGAAAGCTAATGGGTTGGCATAATTATCATGGTTTCACAAAGATTGTTGTTGTGCTTGATTTAAAAAATTTCTCCTGATGGAGTTATTCATTAAATCATGGAAGCCATGTTTCTCCTTGACTGCTTTATTTCCAGGCAGAATTATGTCTGTCTTGAAAACAGCTTTCTTTAAGTGGCTGTCACATCTCAACGATTTGGAGAACTAACAATATATTGTTTTTGTTTGACCTGGTATCCACGAATGCAAAACGAGTTCAAAACGTGTATGAAACTTATGAAAAACGATTAGAAAACTTGTGAAGAACGTGTACAAGGCGTGCATATATAACGTTGGCCTGGCTTGTGTTTAATTTATTGGATTTTTCTGTAATTTTCTTGGGGAAAATCACAACGAATGGGGAACGTACTGGACGTGTAAAAAACGTATGAGAAACGAAGATAACGTGTAGAAAACGTGTGGAAAACGATGATAATTTGCTCCAACGATCTCCTGACGTCCTTATAACTTATCCATTCCTTACCAGCAACACGTTGGTGAACGTCAATGATTTTTGAACATGTTCAAAACTTTTTAGCTCTCTGGACGTATGGCAACGCATTACAACGTTCATCTGCATGTTTCTAACGTTTGAGAAACGTATGCATTACTTACTTGACTTACAAGAAACGTTCACCAGCGTGTTAAGCACGTTATACACGCAATCTAAAACGTCCAGGTGTGACAGGGGCTTTACTGCATGAAGTTGTCATTAGGAGAATTTAAAACCAAGCAAATTTACCTTTTTTGGAATTCTGCTTAAATTTCATTGAGGCGCCACATATTCACAGAATCAGATTATTAGTTTTGTCTTGGATAACATCCCAGTTTCCTAGAGCAATGTGGCCAGAATGTTTTAACTACCAAAGACCTGGCAGAACTAATGGCAACGAAGGAAAAAATAGTTTGTCTCATGATGGCAAGAGAAGGAGAACTCTCCACTACTGGAGGCAGAATAAAAGTATGACGTCATCATTTGTCACATCACACACCACAGTGACTGTCACCATTGTCTGCATCAGCGATGATTTCCTGACATAAGAAAATAATAAAAATGCATGGCTCAATGTTATTTCAATGGCAGTATAAAAAGGTTATCAAATCAATCTGGAATTATTCCAAAACTGATACCAATCAGGTGATCAATTGAATTTCGTCTGAACAAGGCCTGCAGGCTGAGCTGTAACTGGCTAGATGTTTGTCCCTCCTTCATATTACAAAAAGTAATCTAATTTAGCCGTTATAGTGTGTCCCATCTAGCATGCGAACTGTTACTTAGCACCACTTCTAAAGTCTGTATAAAAGCAACACATGGGCCTGGAGGACTGGTGTTGGTGCCATCCGATCTGGAACTAAATTGTGAGTGGCACTGCAGTGGTTTGTGACGTCATCATAATTGTTGCTGTCAATCAGGTTGCTTCATGAATGTAAACAAGTGAAATAGTCTGACGTCATATGAATTTGCTTGAAAATCGGCAAGAAAAGACGCTAAAACATCACGAAAATGCGATATTCACATTGCAAATTTGCTGTTCTAGCCGTGAGTATGTGTTCATCTGCTGTAACACTTTCGGATGCTGCGATATCGGGCCAAACACCAATTCGCATGTTGATGAGACAAACTGTAGAGAACATTGCAATGCAATTACAAGCCCTATGTGTTTTCCATCAAGGGGAATGGTCAATTTGTCATTTGGAGACATTTAATCAAACCTTGGTGTGGTACGGCGAATTCACTGACTATAGCAATGATATCATGACAAGTAGGCCTGTATGCCTACATATGACTTTATTGACTACCTAGGTAACAAGTTGAACTATAACACAGAGATTATGTGTTCAGATATGACTTCACAAGGAGCGTTTTGGTGCATTTTTATATAAACTTGTATTTCCCTAGCTGTAATAAATAATAATAAGCTGAGTAAATGATGTTATCAGCCATTCCATCTACATGTAGGCCAAACTTGCAATTATGATGCAATCTGTGGCTTCTACCGGCAGTGAGACTGTCACACTCACTTATCTGCTACATATGTGTGAGATATAAGTTATACAATGTATTGCAATGGCATAGTCACAAACAAAACTATTGCATCCGTATTCTTTTTTAAAGCACAATCCTAAGTCTGTTTTTCTCCCCCCATGATACACTAATGTAAACTATTATAATGTCTTTTGAGTTTCGATTGCACAGAAGCTTTTCCCACAGAGATATTGCATACACATTCTTATTTATTTATGAGATCATAGAAGATGCTGCTATTTTTAAACAAAGATTCTGTCTCCTTGTAGGGTAAATGTGGGTATTATGACGCACCTTGTGCCTGACATTACACTGCAGTGTTTCTACATGGTTACCAGGCCTGAAGTATATTAACTATCATGCCCAAAAGTAAAGCTTTTGCTTGATATTGAACTCAGGGGTCAAGAAAATATCAAATTCCATTGACTAACAGCTTCTTACAGCACCTGGCACATATTTAAAACAACTGGGGTCATTTAGCCTTTTCTGAGGGTAATATCACGCACTTCTGTTTAATATCACGCAGGAGTAGGTGTTATATGACGCAAGTTAAGGTTATTATGATTCAGGTTGATTGCCTGACCATCCATTCATCTATCCAACACCAGAAAAGTCCGCAAAAAACATGATGATAGAGGGGCAGGACTAAATTGGTTTAATTTAATTGGGGGGTTGCTGAAGGGTGATGAGGACAAAAGCATTTCAGGGAAATTGAAAGAGGATGCCAAGAGTTTGCGACAGCGCATTCTGTATATGTTTAGACTGCACCCAGAATAAATCACCTCTCCTGTGCCTAATCTATCTATCTATCTATCTATCTATCTATCTATCTATCTATCTATCTATCTATCTATCTATCTATCTATCTATCTATCTATCTATCTATCTATCTTAAAGTATCTTTCTGTCTATCTTTCTATCTATGTATCTTTCTATCTGTCTATTTATATTTCTATCCAGAGTAATATGGGATAAGTTGATACCGTTTTCGGAGTTAGGGCTCTGCATGCATGGGTACCTGGGTATCATCAATATCATATGAAACTAGTCTCCCGCAGTAAAATGAAATCTTAAACTTATAAAGCTGTGCAATTATTGTTGGAGATATATTAAAAGCAAAAAACTAGTAGCCCTAACACTTCCAAATAGGGCCACAGGTTGATCAGAATCCTGTTGGGGGCGGGGGGGGGGGAGACATGTCTGAAGGCCTCCGCACCCTATAGATAAATACGTATAGGTTATTCACCTAGGGAGAGGCAATATGTGATTTATCCAGCGAGGGCGTTAGCCCGAGCTGTGATAAACACATATTGCTGATCCCGCGGTGAATAACCGGCTTATACCATAAGACAAAACTGAAACTTGTCATTTGTTGCTTTGGGTTTTTCACAGCTTCACTTATTATTCTCCCATGGGAGGATATTTGGACAACAAAGAAGGCTGACAGAGGTGTCGAATGGTATAAATTGTAAAATTTGAAAGTTGTATAAATGCATCTTTTGCCCAAAATCTAGGGGGGGGGGTTGGTTTGGTAGAGAATCAGGAAAAAAAAATTAACTTAGAACTGCAGCACATACTGAAAATTTCCCTAAAATTTAAACACAAATTGTCTCTCTTTCTAAAGGGAGGTATTTCTTTGTCAGACACTTTAAATAGCCATAAGCTAGCCATATTATTGACCAAGTATCAATGTATTAGGTACCCATGATTATAATTAGCTAAAGACTTTCATGTCTAATCGATAGGCCAACATGAGAGTTGATTTTCATTAAATACGGTGAGTTTTTCGTAGTGATGAAGATCAGGTAAAAATCCAGTTTTTCCGTAAATTTTGGGCACGAAATTTAAGATTTTAAATTATTTTTTGGAATCCATAAAATGTAGTTAGTGTCTGCAGCTTATCACATATCGTAAATCCATGCTCAAAGCCTCAAACTAGGCCTGACGAATAACGAGGTGCAGTGGGTAGGAATATGCAACTTGAGATGAAAGTTGGAGGTACTTTGAAACTTTAGCTGCAGAGATTTAACAAAAAGATGCGTGATAATACCCCCAAGGTGCGTGATATTACCCAAAATATGCGTCATATTACCCCAAAAGTGCGTCATATTACCCCTTGAACATGAGTGATATTACCCCTGGTCTGTACCCATTACATTTTCGTGCATTCCAATGGCTTCATTAATTCAAACATTCTGGATAATCTTTTTTTGAAATCCTGTCTCATGCCTTTCTGACATCTTCGGTCCACATTGAGTATATCACTTAAACAGCAGCCACTGTGATATATCATCTAGATTCAGGAAATTGTATCAAACAGGCATAAATATTGACTGAACACACCAAAATGGTTTGAGACCTATCTGCAATCTTGTCAATGGCACAGACAAGCATAATAGGTTTTCATGAAGTAACCTGATTCATATGCACATTTTTTCACCTAAAACATTGGTGATTTCTTCAATGGCTGTTCTTTAAATAGCCATTAAGTTAGGTGCGTGATATTACCCACATGCGTTATATTACCCACTTTTACCCTATTTTTTGCTCTCTTTTTTTTTTTTCGAAAATTTTTTGTCAGATCTTACAACTGTCTGATAGCATAACCCACAAAGGACCTCAATTAGCCTTGAAAATTTCTGATGAAGTTTCGATTTTATCTTGAGACATTTTTAATTTAATTTGTCACACCTATCATAATGTTTAATTCTTTAAAATTAACAATATGTGAAGTTAACACACCTTAACATTGCATGAGGAAATGGGTTGTGTCCTCGACAGCCTGTGGATATTTTGACCAAATACATAGTCAGGTGAAGTTGGCTCCCTGGATTTTGCTCCCTGGCAGCTCCCTGGCAGCTCCCTGAGAAAGTGAAGATAGCTCCCTGAACCAGCTCCCTGGCAGCTCCCTAGGAGCTCCCTGGAAATTATGAACCTGGCTCCCTGAACTAGCTCCCTGATGGCTCCCTGGAACTTTTAACTGAAAATAACCCCAGCATGGGGGATACTCACTTGATGCCGATTATCGTAAAAGTTCATCCATACAGTGAGAAGTGACACCAAACCAGTCATTGTTGGTGACGGCATTTCGGATGTCTAAAAACCTTACTTGGCTATGTTAATGATAATGACCAGTAATTGACTAATTTGTTTTTACAGGGTACTTGCCTTTTTCTATACAATTATGTTTAATCTACGTTAATTTCATGATTAATTTTCAGGGTTTTTTGTGAAATAAGCTTTAAATATCATGTATCTCTTCATTTTTGAAGGTAAGTCGCAGCAAAAGTAATCATGAACAAACAATTAAAATAAAGTGAAATTTTGATTTCTAATCTACATTTCTTTAATCAATGTACCTGATAAAGAATGAGAGATTATAAACACGAAATCAGCTGAAGAAGAGAATGAAGTGAATTTGGAAAGGAAGGAAGGATGGATTCGCGAGGCGCCCAACTTTTCTTGATGCACAAAAACTACATATATTATATTTCTTTGTGCTTGAAAAAGTTCCCTCAGCTTTTTTATCAAACTTTTTAGTTCTAACCAGGAATCAGAACCTTGTGCACTTCTTTATTGTTTAAAATAACTCTACCATTTCCAAATTTCTAGAAAATATTATTAAAAAAGTTTTAATAAAATGTGGTCTTAAGTTTAAAAAATTTACTCTACTTTCACATAATCATTACTACATATTTCCTCATTGGAAGTGATTCAGAATCCAGAGAAATCCATCATCACAGCTCCTCCAAGTCCTTCAGTGACTAGGCCTAACTTAAGACATAAATTGTATTTGGCTTCTCTATTTGTATCAAGATGTGGAATTGTGAAGTTTTTCACATTTGCTTCTTTGTGTTAATACTTGGCCTATTTTATCAAGTGTTAGCATATCTCTGGATCAGATAAACTTGCTGTTCAGGGAGCTGGTTCAGGGAGCCAACTTCCCCAGGGCTCATCTATGTAAAGTTGGCACCCTGGATCTGGCTCCCTGGCAGCTCCCTGGCAGCTCCCTGAACAAGAGGTCATGAACAAATTGAAAAAACACAAGAATGAACACAAAATTTTTTTAGGGGGGCAACTGCCCCCACTGTCCCCCAGTTTCTGCACCTATGATTATTATCATTAAAATAAACAAGTACGGTTTTAAGAATGTTCACAAAGCAATCTTTCATACTTGCAGGTCTGACAGCACTGTATAAACCCCCCGCCCAACACTTTCTGTATTCGCCTCTGTTATTCGTAAATAAATATAATTTTATATGTGCATGATTATGGACTGTGAAATTAGCCTAAATAACGTCATAAGACATGTTCTGTTTCCATGTGAAACATTTTGCAGTTCCTTTTTGTGTTTTTTCAATTTGTTCATGACCTCTTGTTCAGGGAGCTGCCAGGGAGCTGCCAGGGAGCCAGATCCAGGGAGCCAACTTTACATAGATGAGCCCTGGGGAAGTTGGCTCCCTGAACCAGCTCCCTGAACAGCAAGTTTATCTGATCCAGAGATATGCTAACACTTGATAAAATAGGCCAAGTATTAACAAAGTGAAGCAAATGTGAAAAACTTCACAATTCCACATCTTGATACAAATAGAGAAGCCAAATACAATTTATGTCTTAAGTTAGGCCTAGTCACTGAAGGACTTGGAGGAGCTGTGATGATGGATTTCTCTGGATTCTGAATCTCTGCCAATGAGGAAATATGTAGTAATTATGTGAAAGTAGAGTACAATTTTTTAAAACTTAGGACCACATTTTATTGAAACATTTTTAATAACATTTTCTAGAAATAAGGAAATGGTTGAGTTATTTTAAACAATAAAGAAGTGCACAAGCATCTGATTCCTGGTTAGAACTTAAACGTTTTTTGTTAAAAAACTAAGGAACTTTTTCAAGCACTAAGAAATATAATATATAGTTAGGGTGCATCAAGAAAAGTTGGGCGCCTCCCCAATCTTCTCATCCTTCAGGGTTCCCACTCAACCTGGGAAACCTTGAAAACCTGGAATTTTGGATTGTGCTTTTCCCGGCCTGGAAAAACCTGGAAAATTTGATATTTCCACCAAAAACCTGGAAAAAGTCTGGAATTTGGGGTTCTCTTGCCAAAATTGAAACGGTCCAACAAATTGTGGACTTCGACGACTGTCCGGGGCGCAAAATCAGTTTGAAAGAACTGCAGGTTTAGACCTTGAAAATTGGTTTTGGCAGCCTTGAAAAACCCGGGAAACCCTGAATTTGAACTGGGCAAAAGAGTGGGGACCCTGATCCTTCCTTCCTTCCAAATTCACTTCTTTCTCTTCTTCTGCTGATTTCATATTTATATTCTCTCATTCTTTATCCATCTACCATCAGGTAAATTGATTAAAGAAATGTAGATTAGAAATCAAAATTTCACTTTATTTTAATTATTTGTTCATGATCACTTTTGCTGTGACTTACCTTCAAAAATGAAGAGATACATGATATTTTAAGCTTATTTCACAAAAAAAACAACTGAAAATTAATCATGAAATTAACGTAGATTAAACATAATTGTATAAAAAAAAGCAAGTACCCTGTACAAACAATGTAGTCAATTACTGGTCATTATCATTAACATAGCCAAGTAAGGTTTTTAGACATCCGAAATGCCGTCACCGACAATGACAGGTTTGGTGTCACTTCTCACTGTATGGATGAACTTTTACGATAATCAGCATCAAGTGAGTATCCCCCATGCTGGGGTTATTTTCAGTTAAAAGTTCCAGGGAGCTGCAAGGGAGCCATCAGGGAGCTAGTTCAGGGAGCCAGGTTCATAATTTCCAGGGAGCTCCTAGGGAGCTGCCAGGGAGCTGGTTCAGGGAGCTATCTTCACTTTCTCAGGGAGCTGCCAGGGAACTGCCAGGGAGCCAAATCCAGGGAGCCAACTTCACCTGACTCAAATACATTGTTGATCAGACGAATCTCGGCTTATAATGCGTGCTTGATCTGAGGTGTCAGCTAGTAGCTATTCATCTTGTGTCTCTTTATCCCAGTCCATCGGCAACTGCAAGAGTGATTTGGACTATAAATAAACATCAGACGGACATGAAGGTGACTTTGAAGTGTGAAACATTACTCCCTTGAGTCTTTTTTATGCTTCAAGCAAAGTTGCCAACCATAATCCTAGAAATATATTACAAAAATTCCTTAAGACACTATAAAATTGTAAGCTTACTTTGATTTTGTGAAATATTGGAAGGGGTAAACACAATGATGCATGCATTACAGTTTCTACATCTAAATACATATGAGTGATTATATGACTATTCCATCTGCTGCTTCTCACCTTTCCAGTAAGTAATGCATCACACCAGTTGTTTCAATGACTTGTCCTATTCAACAACAACAAACGTTTGATATTACCAGCACTGCCCCAAGTGTGAACTACCAGTATATAATGAGTCATTTGTCAATATCTACAGCACCCCTAGTTTCCCTCAAAGCTAAAAGAAGATAACTGATTCACATCGATTGCCAAAATTTATCCCCCAGCTTAAAATGTAACATAAGAAACAATTCACAAACTGTTGTCAACTAATGGGCTTGCTTAATTATTAAGGCTTCTCTAAATTGTTGTGATTCATTTAATTTCTTCAAATTTGTTATTTCCAATTATCATTGTAAATTTCTTCGAATCATGGAAATCAGGTTTCACTCTTTTCGTATTTTATCCTGATTTCAAACTCATTGTTAACGGCCTTCTTTATCGTGTTATTCAGGAAGTTCTTATTAGGAAATCTGTCTGAAATAAACAAGGATGTGAGATGAATTCCCTGTTCTAAATTTAGCTGAATATCCAATTGTGTGTTGAATATAACCATTTTACTCCAAATTTGTCTCTCTTTTTTGTTACGAAAAAAACAAAACACTGTATGTCCAATTTCATTTGTGATCTACATTGTACTCTGAGTGAGGAGCGGCAAATAGCTTTTGATGAGATATCTCTGCCTTTCAGATGACAGTCTAGTCTCGCTTTTCAGTTTTATGTGACAAAAAGGTTGCTATTCACCGCCTCTGACTGTCTGGCATATGTGTTGGATTTTCATCATCTGCTGTCTGGAACTCTAGATCTATCACTGTAAGAGAATCAGGACAATGAGATATGAGATGTATTTTATTATAACAAACAATGCGTGAATCAGTTCTATTTGGCATTACCAGTACATTATGTTTATTCATGACACATTGAAATTGTGCAAGAACAATGTAAGCTAATGGAATTGCATATTTTCATACATTCTCCAAGGAAAGGATGTAGTTTTGATATCATGGAAGCTTTCAAGACTTTTCAGACACTTTTAAAGTGAAAAACATTTCATACAGTTTTTGGTTGGTCTTATCATGTTCTCTTTTTGGAATAAAAAAAAGGTGCTGAATGGATAAATCCCCAAATTTAAAGTGTACAAGTAATATTTTGCTCAGTTATTACCCAACACTGTAAGACATGAGGATGTTGACCCAACTAAAAGGTTAGTTATACAGTGTGGAATACTATTTATGAGTAGGACCAACTGCTTTCTTACCACTATATACATTACGCTCAGTGTTCGAAATGAGGGGGGGTCAAGGGGGTTTTGACCCCCCCCAATGCTATAAGGACCCCCTCAAATACATTTTTTAGAGGGACCCGGGGGGGGGGTCCTGAAAAAAACCCCTAAAATACCAAATGGCAAAGTAATCATTTGGGGAGAGAGGCACAGTCATATTGACCTCTTGTTTCAATAATATGATAGGTCAAAAACAGAGGTTTCACTCAATACGTTATCTACCCTAAATTTTGTAATTCAATCACATGAGTGATATCATGTTGTTCAAATAATTAGTAAGATATCAAAGTGTAGATAGATTTGGAGTATATTGAAAATTAGGTGAATCATGTCACGTTTTGTAACACAATGAGCAACATAGTATGTACAATTTGTACATATCGGAAAGTAAAAGTATACATTGTATTCTCTGACAAACCATTATTCACTAGCCTTTGCCGTGTCAGTTTCAAGACTCTCCTTCAACAAATTTTTGACTTTAATTTAACTAATTCAAATTTTGAGATTGTGACAATATGTTGGCTGCAATGATGGAGGAACTGAAGTCATATCTTTACTGATGGAACTGGAAGCTTTTAAATTGTACAATAGCAGAAGTGATAAGTCCCGTTAAAGAGATTGCCGTCATAATATTTACTTGTTTCAAATCTATTTCATGTAACAACCATTCAATAAATTGATGAATCAGTAAAGCTTTGATGCAGTAAGAGATACCAGGATGCATTAGACACAGTCACACATGGGTCATTCCGTGTCAAATCAACAAATTTTCCAGAAATTTTCCACCAACCCGTCTGCGAATTGGCTGAAAAAATTATAGACTGTTTGCAATCTCAAAGAATGAACTTCCTGAAAATTTCAACGTATTCAGTCAATTTTCCAGGATTTGGCAGAGGTTTGAAAATTGCTGATTTTAACAGTTTTTCAGACCTCGTTTTGACCACAATTACAATTTTTGCTCAATAAATATGTTAATAATCCACCTAGAACATTTAAATTCGGGATCTACACTAACTGGACAATGGCAAAGGTCCGTGGGTTGACACCTAGTGCCTTTTTAAAACGGCAATGCAGCTATGGCCTTGTTAAACTACCCCCTCAAAAATTAATGTTCAGTACAATAAAATTCATATCTCCAGGGGTATACTGGGTATAAATATGAAACTCCTAGGATATATTCTGCATATGTATGGTCAAATAATACTTGAAAATTGGAGATGTGTTCAGCTTCATTTTTTTAATATAAATTTTTTAAAAATATTCTATGTATTTGGCTAAGTCCAAAGCAAAATCAGCAAAATCTCAAGGGGTATAGGTGGCATACACCTAAAACTTTTTAATTATATTTCATGTATGTAGGGTATAATACAGGAAAGAATTCAGGAACGTGTTCAGCTTACTTTCGGTTCTGTGGAATTTTGAATATTTTTATATCTGTAACAGTAGTGCAACTGGCAAAATTCTGCAAAACCAAAAGTAAGCTGAACATCTTCCTGAATTCTTTCCTGTATCATACCCTACAAACATGCAAGACAACCGCAAATTTTTAGGGATGTGTCTCCTATACCCATTGATGTTTTGCCGGATTTGTTATGGCCTAAGCCTGACATATAGAATAATTTTCAAAAATTTATATTAAAAATACGAGGCTGAACACATCGACAATTTTCAGGTATTATTTGACCATACATATGCAGACTGTATCTGAGAAGTTTAAAGGCGGTCTCTAAAATACCCTTTACAAAAGGGCTACTCGCCAGTTGACTACTATTACAGATCTATATAATATTCAAAATTCTGCAGAACCGAAAGTAAACTGAACGTCTTCCTGAATTCTTTCCTGTAGTATTCCCTACAGATATGAAAGATATTAAAAAAGTTTCAGGGGTTTGCCACCGATACCCCTTGAGATATAGCTAGTTTTGCTATTGGCTGTGCCTAAGACAAAGGATATTTTTCAAAAATTTATATTTAACAAACGAGGCTAAACACATCTCAAATTTTCAAGAAATATTTGACAATACTTATGACAAATATATCTGAGAAGTTTAAAGGCTGTCTCTATAATACCCTTTGCAGAAAGGCTACTCACCAGTAGCACTACAGTTACAGGTTAAAAAATATTCAAAATTCCAAAGAACCCAAAGTAAGCTGTACACGTTCCTGAATTCTTCCCTGTATTATACTCCACAGACATGGAAGATAATTAGAAAATTTGAGGGGTATGCTGCCAATACCCCTTGAGATATAGCTAATTTTGCCTTTGACTTAGCCAAAGACATAGAGTATTTTTAAAAAAATTATATTAAAAAAATGAAGCTGAACACATCCCCAATTTTCAAGTATTATTTGACCATACATATGCACAATATATCCTAGGAGTTTCATATTTATACCCGGTATACCCCTGGAGATATGAATTTTATTGTACTGAACATTGATTTTCGAGGGGGTAGTTTAACAAGGCCATAGCTGCATTACCGTTTTAACAAGGCACTAGGTGTCAACCCACGGACCTTTGCCATTGTCTAGTTAGTGTAGATCCCGAATTTAAATGTTCTAGGTGGATTATTAACATATTTATTGAGCAAAAAGTGTAATTGCGGTCAAACCGATGTCCGAAAAACTGGTAAAATCAGCAATTTTCAATCCTTTGTCAAATCGTGAAAAATAGACTGATCAAGCTGAAATTTTCAGGAAGTTCATCCTTTGAGATATAAAACAACATATAATTTTTTCGGCTAATTCGCAGACGGGTTGGTGGAAACCACTTGTTGATCTGACACGGAATGACCCACATATAAGTTGGTGAGAAAATGGATACTGCTCCAAAGTCCAGCAGTGAACATGGAATGTTCAAATTGGCCATGCAATTGAGACAATTTTGTGTATAATCCCCATGAGGGTAAAATAGAATATCATTTTTAATTATTCTCTTTTTGGTTAAATACCCATTGCAGTGAACATTTGAAACTACCTGTTCTTAACCACTTTTTGTTAAATCTGTGTGACTTCAGAAGTTGTACATTTTAAAAGATATTCCAACTGAGTACTTTACAGATATGATCTGCAAATTCATTTGTCACCTTTGTTAAGTATACTGTGCTGTATTAACACTATGGGATCCATTTTCTAAAAGCACATAATCATATAAAAACACACAATGGTAAAATAAAAGCATGAACTATAATACAAATGTCATCATGGACCCTAACCAGAATGATTTTTAACTACATCGTACATGTATATGTACATGTACGTTTATGTTTTAAACTAATACATGTATAAAAACAACAAGTGGCAATGGAAATAAGTTTTACATATTTTGTTACTATTAGCACTAGAGAAAACAACAAAAGGGAGTATCTGGCAATGGGTAATGGTATTTTGTGGTAGAGAAGGCGAATTTTGAGTCATTATATGAGTGGTAACAATTTATGACGATTTCAGGTTAATTTGAGTGGTTTGGACTAGCTTGAAACTGAAGATAAGTATATCATGTTTGTACTCATTTTGTGGGGAATTTTTTCACTGATTCCAAATATGCAACCTATTTTGTTGTGTATTCCATATTCACTAAGATATGCGTAACCGCGACTTTGGCAAAAAGACATTTTCAGTGCTTTCTTTAATCTTGAAGTGCACCGTCAATTTTTACTGCAGCTCCCAAAAATCACTGAAAATGTGAGTTTTGGACCAATTGACAAGCATCTAGACCTGCTTAAATTTTTGACATTTTTCATTTTTCACTCCACCCTACAGTCTTCGGGCCTTGCCAATGACAGACCCCCCCCCAAATGACATGGGCTATTTCGACCACTGATTACGCTAAGATTTTATTCTGCACTTTATCACTTAGTATCCTTGAGGATACCATGTAGTGGATAAGGGCGATTTTGTAGATTGTCCATCGCAGTGTGTTTTAGCCAGCAATAACTAAATGATGGACTTTGGTTTGATGATGTGAGAAGGAAGATGTTTCAAAAGTAAAAATTTTCAAACATAATTATGTTTCACTTATCACTTATGTATCACTACAATGGGTATCTGAAAAAATTCACCAGAGTGACTTAGAAGTCAAAACATCTCTCCCTCGAGTCTGTTTTGTTCCTCATTGCATAATGCATAGTTGCCTACAACAATCCTTCTTGGAGAGAGAAATCCTTAAAAATTTAAACTGACTCCATTTGAATAGAAATTAGTACACTCCTGCTCATAAATATGGAAGCCTTTTTTTTGGAAAAAAGTGTAAAATAGCTGAGATTCATAAACAAATAAGACAAACACATTTTCATATGCTGTTTATATATCATTGAAATGAATTGCCTTACTGCCAACAACAAGTCTGTATATCAGTTTTCAGTTGAGAAGCATCACACTCCCTTTTCATCCCTGAGGATCATGCAAAGTAATCTAATTTAATTGCATATTTTCATGTATTCTCCATGAGCAAGACTGAGTTGTGGTAATATCATAGAAGCTTTAAAACGTTTCAGTGCTTTGAAGAGATATTTTATACATTTTAGTTGCATTTTATACATTTTAGTTGCATCCTATCTCATTTATCTCATTCCCATGCAAATACAGTACAATCCAAAATAAAGTACGACTACCCCAGAAGGAAGGACGAATCAGCTACTACTTTATCCTTTCAGACCTTTTGACTCCCCCCGAATCCCTTCCTGCTTTTTCCTACTTAAAACTACACTTTAAAATTACATTTAATTGTACATATACGATTATATATTACACCACTATTTGTGTGTGAATAAAATGATAAAAAAAAAATTCACATTCAGCCATAACCAATTCAAACTCCATCACCCCATTGTGTTTGATTTCTTTGATATTGTGCCCTTTTGCTAATTGCAATTTCATTGACAGCTGTTTTAATAGAGTTCTTGATCTGGGAATATACAATGTCTATTCATTGTGTATAGTGTCTATGTTGTATTTTCAATTTCACCAAAGCAGGTCTTGTTGGGCAATGTCGGCGTAATGATTTCTCACACCATAGGGGCAACTGTGTTTGTGAGGAGAACATTAGTCTGTCACCTGTCTGATATCACAGTAACTATGTCCTAATGGTCTGTCACACCAGACTCTTTGTGTCAGATAAGTTGTGCCCATAAGTAGATCTCATTTTCGGTGAGCTGTGATGGTGAGATAATTCTTAAGGTTTCATGCAGGTGACAGAAATTATCAGGCAGAGTGCCTTACTGTCAACAACAAGTGCCTGTTTTCTTACATATCTGCCAATCCATGTCAAATGACATAGAATGCCTTATGTATACTCTTCTGTCTTATGAACTAGACGTATGTTAGATAAAAGACCAGAGGCAAGAATAGCACATTTAGCAAGTTTTGACCCAAGTATAGCTCTGATAATTTCATATTTCAGATGCATGATAATTCACCTTCAGTGTACATCATATCACATTCATGACAGTCAGACAGCATCACCAACTGTTCAGTGACATTCTTCTTTCTCGATAGTAGTTTAAGTACATTGCATTGTATGGTAGATTTCCTGCTTTTAATCTTCTTCAAGGCACAGACTGAAACGAGCATATGTACATATGTCGGCCAATACACCATGAGCATAAAGTAAAGTAAAGTAAAGTAATCTTTATTTAACGTCGGATATCACAAAGCAGACAACATAAGCACAAGTGCTTTTTGCCGACATATTAAAAACAATGAGTAAGTATAAACAAATGAAGGGATACAATTATGGGTATATACAGATGAAAATTACATTTGTGCTTGATACTGGCTTGTGTTCCTGGAAGCTCGGTTTGGCTGACAACAAACGCGTTGTGTTGAAAAAATCTTCCCAATACTGAAAAGCAACCACCATCTGAGGCAGCATGACTCAGACTGATGCCAGTCCCGCACAAACACATTTCCTGCGTGAAATTTCCTATGAGACAAAAATCATGTAAATTGACTAAAAACTGTTAATTTCGTGAATAATCATAACAGCATTTAAAAACATCTAATAATTTAAAAATTGATAAAATAGAAAACCTTAAAAAAAACTTTTCAGCATAAAATAACAAAAACAACATATCACAGACAGGAGGGCAAATGCGAGATTACTCAAAAACGTGTTTACTTAGTGCTATTTTAAATGACTTGTACTCTCTTTCATTTGTAATTGAATTTGGAGATGCATTCCACAATTTACTGGCCTTATACTTCAAAGAGTTTTTTCCATATCGCACCGTATTGAAGTTAGGTTGGCGAATAAGAAGTTTTTGTCTCAGATCATAACCTAATTTCTTTATCTCGCAGTAATCAGAAGCAAAGAGGGGTGATAAGTTGTGAATTACCTTGTAGACATGTTCTAATAGCTTCTTACTTGTGTTGCTACGTAATGTATTTAAATTAGCTTGTTTCAGAAGAGAGGTGTAAGCCGATTGGAAATCATTGAAAACTGCTGTTAATGCCCTTTCTTGATTTTTTTCAAGCTTTCGTTCATTTCTTGAGCCACTTTCATGATAAACAAGTGAGCAATAGTTAAAGTTTGAAAGAATAAAGCTGTGTAGAATTTTCAGCTTACTATCTTGGTTTAGTTGCTTTGTTAATCTTCCAAGAATGTTTACTTGTTTAGCCGTCATCTTACATAAATTTGAGACATGCTTGACAAAAGATAAATCTTTGTCGAGATGCACGCCTGAAATTTTGATACTCTCAGAAGGCGCAATAGCCTCATTGTCAATATTAAATGTGATGCTGTCAGATTTTGACTGCCTCTGGAGTGTCATACACTGGAACTTCTTAGCGTTTGCTTGCATATTATTCACACTGAACCAAGAAATAGCTCGTTTTTGAGCATTCTTCAATTGTATTCTTCATTATTGATAAATCTTCATGTCTATAACATAAGGAATTATCATCAGCATAATTTTAGATGTCACAGTGATTCTGCATATATAATATAAAGTCATTAAGAAAAATATTGAAAAGCAAGGGCCCAGTTAATGACCCCTGGGGCACTCCACGTTTCATTGATTTCCATGAACTGTAAACATTTCCAATTTTAACACATTGAGGTCTATCAGTCAAGTAACTCTTGATTAGTTTCACAGAACATTCAGACATACCGTAATCATAGAGTTTAGCTAGTAGCAAGTTATGAGGCAACTTCAGGCAAGGAGTCGAAAGCCTTGGACAGGTCCATGGACACACAGCCAATATAATGGACACACAGCCAATATAATGGTTCCGGTCATGTTTCTGTTAATGACATTTTTCTGGTCTATGTCCATTTCACATGAAACTTTTTTCTAATTGTTTAATTTTTTACCAGCCACAATGTAAAGCTGTGAAAACATAAAATTCATTGTATTTTCTCCATGACAGCTGGAAACCTGAGGAACTATTCTAGAAAAGTCGGCCCTTTTTTTTTAAAGAATGTAGCAGATAAAAAAATCTCCTTCTCTGCCAGATTCTTTGTGACGTAACGGCTCATTAGTAATGACAGAAGTCAAAGAAGGAGAATAACTATTGATGAAAAAAGGGATTATACACCAGGGAGAAAAGAAAAATTGTTTAAAGGAACATCAGGTTCCACAAGACTAATTAAAAATACCAGGTAACCTTAAGTAGATAGGTCAAAGCCATTCATCAAATGACCTATGACCTAGCAGGACATGTAAGGATCACAACATTTTTCTAATGATCCTAGGAGCCATTATTCAAGGTAAAACATGGTCTTGGCCTCTTTGCACTCAGACAAAATTGTCTTTATGTGAGCTGCCGTTGTTCATTTTAGAAAGCCTCATCATGCTCCCAAATCAAAATTTTCTTAAATACATATTATATTTCTGGATTTATTAAAACAATCACTATTTCAGTTAATTAATCCTATTATGACAAGAGGTGACACAGTGACACACTTAGGTTTTAGCATCAAGTGAACCAATGAATTTGCATGGTTCAGAATATATTCTGTGTGTCGGTTTCATATGGCTTAGAAAAATCCAGTTTGTAAATTTTCTAAATTGGCTCACATTTTAACGAGAGAAGAAAAATCTGCCATACAAAATTTGAAGTAACATAACTTTAAGCAAGCCAGATGCAAAAATATTTAAATCCTACCTGTATATGTAGAGATATGATTATGGCCCTTCAGACAAAAGAGTGAACACAACCTATAGAAAGGGATAAAATGCCTATGTTCAGGAAAATTTTGAAAATCAGTTTAATCAGTTTTAGTGAAAACATATATCCTGGATTCTATCCAAAATGTTCAATACCGAGAATTCTGGATCAGGTTATGTCACAAGGCATTTTTTTTTCTCTGTTCATCTCAGTTGCGCAGTAATTGTTCATCACACAGTAAATATGACAAAGGCATGTACACATACAAGTCAATCTCAGGCTTCATTACTCATAGAATTACATTTTTCTCCTTCATAAATCAGTAACCAGTAACATAATTACTGTATTAGAATGATGAAATAGCACAAGATGATAATTATTACATGTCTTGCAAACAGATGAAGGTAATGGATTGTGCAAAGACAATCAGGCTTTTCATTTGTTTTGTTCTTTGTCACTAATTACAATTATAACCGAAGTAGGTCAAGTTATTAATATATGGGTTAATGAGTATATCTTTTGCAGGAAGCGGGAGAAAAACAGTGGATCGGTTTAAACATGTTTTGCAATAGGCCTAGAAGAAATATGCCATGGCCAATAACTCAATAAGTTGAATTGTTTGGATATGATTTATGCAGGTCATTTTTTTTAAAGAAGTCTGTGGTCTATTCATCACTTTGGGAAATGGACTGTAAATGAGTGATATGGCTTTTTCCCTAATATGTGTCCATTATAAGGAAGAATTTGTCAATTTGTCAACAGTAAACCGTCTTTGATTTTTCTGTTTAATTCTTAAAGCAATTTCAGCTTGGATTGAGAAAAGTGAGTTGTAAGGTTAAGCATGTGTATGCAATCACCTGCTCTAAGCTCCTAGGTTCATTTCCCACCATGGAACTCAGTTGTGAATAAATTGCATGCGACTTCAGTATAAAATATGTATTACTTAATGATCTTTTTAAAAACTGCAAATTGAATTTTACGTACTTCAAAGCCAGCAGAATAAAAAAAAAACACTTCCTTTTGGGGGAAATTAAGTCAGCATTTGAAATTTGTGTTTTAAATCCTTTCCGACTTAGTTTATAGGAGTAAAATAATGGTTTTACTTAACAGAAATTGCAAGTACATTTCGTTGAAGGAATCTCTAATTGGGACACTCACCAACATCGGCGTGTAGTTACGAGTTGTGCTTTTGGCCTGGAAGCTCTTGGGACCATTGAGAGAGTGATAGAAATAATCGTTTTAAACTTATTTTTAAATTAACTCAGAGCTCATAATTATTGCAACTTCTGAGTACCTTCCAGCTCTTTAGCGTTCCGTCACTTTGCTTTGATTTGGCAAATTTTTTGTTCCAGCGAATGGTTATTTTGGTATGGTACGACTAAAATTGAAGTGCAACTACCCAAGCAGGAAGGAAGAATCAGCCTCTGCTCTACCCTTTCACACCATGGACAATTCTCTTATTTTAGTTTGAGTTGTACTGTGATACTACAGTTAATTAATCAAAATATGTCAATATAAAACAATATAAAACAGCAATCTGCTCACCCTGCTGACAGTGCAACCCTCGTGAAACAAAGTATCTTTGCCTCAGCTTTGATTTGAATTTGACATTTGATAAAATTTCAGCTTGTGCAGGGTATAATCATAATATAATCATGTAAAGCAAAAAATGAAGCATTTAACAATGAAATAATACATTAAAACTTTTATTTCACACTCCTCACTAACACATGATTCATGTTTGTACACACTGTGACTGAAGGTGAATTATTTTCTGGGAAAAGTGATGTAAGTTCTTTTTTTATATCACTTTCACCCATAGATTACACAGTATACAGACCCTGTATCTTTTCCATCAAAATATATGGTTAGTTTGTCATTGGGAGACACTTGGTCGCACCAGTCAGTGAGTTGGGCATATGATGAATTACATGGCGGGTATACTGATATGAAATCACAAGAAGTTTTGGTGCATTTTGATATTAACTTGTTTTCCCCAAGTTGTAAGCTGAGTAAATGATGTTAGCAGCCATTTCCATATGAAGGCCAAACTTGCGATAAGGATGCAATGCATGTCACACTCACTTAGCCACTAGGCATGTGTGAGTTGCGAGATATATGAAATGTTTTGCACCATCACAAACAAAGTCTTTTGCATTAGTGTTCTTTTTAAAGCACAGTCCTCAGTCTTTTTACTCTCTCAGTATATATGCTGTAAGCTAAGATAATGTCTTTGGGATTCAATATCACTGAGGCTTTCAAAACCTTTCCGACAGAGTTAGTATACATAATCTAATTTATTTATGATATGTAAAATTGCTGCTCCTCTCAAACAAAGATTTTGTCTCCTTGTACTCTTGTTTTCTTCTTCTGCAGAAAAATCCGGTCAGATCTCACAACTATTTGATAAATTAAAAAAGAGAAAACAAGTGTTGACCTCCAATAGCTTCGAAAATTTGTGAATTTTCGAGTCTGACGGACGTGTATCTAATTTAATTTGTCACGCCCATCATCATGTTTAACTCTTTAAAATTAACAGTTTCTGAAGTTCACACACATTGACATTTCAATGAGGTAATGGGAGGTGTCCTCAACAGCCTGGGGATTATTTGGCAAATTAATTTGTAAAATGGATAAATCACATCTTATATGGCATGCTTGAGCATCAGCTGATAACATGCAAATACTATTTGCCACTCCTACATGAATTGTGTTATATTACACGCGAGTACCACTATTTCTAAATTGATAAGTTGCCTCATACAGGTAAATTCAGCCAGTGGTGTCATCAATTTTTTTCTTCATGATTTATCAAATTCCATGTTTAACTCTGGGATATGTGTTGGATGTGTGTTGGATATGTGTTGATGTTATATTCATCTTATGTCTCTTTATCCCAGTCCCACAGGAAGTATAGGAGTGATTTGTGCTATAAATATACATCGGACGGTCATCAAGGTGACTTTGAAGTGTGAAACAGTACTCCCAAGAGTCTTTTTTGTGTTTCAAGCAGGGTTACCAACCATAATCCTTGAAATATATTACTAAAATTCTTTCAGACACTACAAAATTGTAAGCTTGCTTGGATTTTTTGCAATATTGGAAGGGGTTCACAATGATGCATGCATTACAGTTTCTACATCTAAATACATATGAGTGATTATATGACTATTCCATCTACTGCTTCTCACATTTCCAATAATTATATTGCATCACACCTCAGCTGTTTAATGACTTGTTTTTCTCCAAGAAAAACAAATGTTTGATTTTACCAGCACTGCCCCAAGTGTGAACTACCAGTATATAATGAGTCATTTGTCAATATCTTCAGCATCCCTAGTTTCCCTCAAAGCTAAAAGAAGATAACTGATTCACATCGATAGCCAAAATTTATCCCCTAGCTTGAAATGTAACATAAGAAACAATTCACAAACTGATGACAGTGATGTCAACTAATGGGCTTGTATAATACTTAAGGCTTCTCTAAATTGTTGTGATTCATTTAATTTCTTCAAATTTGTGTAAATTTCCTCGAATCATGAAAATCAGGTTTGACTATTTTTAGATTTCATCGCAATTTCATTTCCATGCCTCGTAAATTTATGGCTTTCTTTTTCATGTTATTCAGGAAGTTCTCATTGGGAAATCTGTCTCAAATAAACGAGGATGTGAGATGAATTCCCTGTTTCTAGATCGGTGCAGAAGTACACACTGACATACACCACTGCAACTCCTCACACCGAAAACTAGAGATAACCAACCAAAATGCCATTGGTTTAAAGCTATTTTCAGTAAATTGACAAACGCACATATAATGATTCGTCAATGTTTCATTAAAGATTTTCTTAATTGCAAAATGTACATGTTCGTGCAATGAGCAGACCAGTGAAGGCATGCTGAATTAATGAAAAAAAAAGCTAACCTATTTGAGTTCCAACGTAGAATCGTGCCTCAGTGGGGATCAAGGGACTTAACACAAAATATTGCTCTTACTGGTGGGAAAGATATTTCAGTCACTAAAAGCCATCAGGCAGTGGGACCAGGTCCAGGAGGTAATACTGGAGTCATCGAAATGGCTTGTATAATGAATGGATATCTTTGATGAAAAAAAAAGGAGCATACAAAAACAGCTAAGAACTGATGGTGACATTTGGAAATATGTGTGGTCTATTGGAACATTTGCGAAAGGGAGACTTCATTACAGCCTCTGACACTTCAGCTTGGGCATAATCTCACACAAATAATATTATATTCATAATATTGTTTAGGGAACATTCTCACGCCACTCTGGTTCCAATATGCTTGGTCGTGACCTAGTTTTCAAGCATTGACTGAAAATTCACACTACACTGTATTGGGAGATTGTTCCGATAAGTGATTTTTTTTTTGTAAAAAAAAAACCCATATAATATATGATAATAATATAATCATTTTTGCAATGACAGACAACAGTAATTGAAGCAACAATGAATTTTATAAATGAAAATGAGAGCTGAATATCCAATTGTGTGTTGAATAAAGCCATTTTACTACTTATTTGTCTGTCTTTTTTCATAATAAAAAAAACACAAATTACCCTCACTGTATGTCCAATTTCATTTGTAATCTACATTGTGCTCTGAGTGAGGAGCGGCAAATAGCTTTTGATGAGATATCTCAGCCTTTCAGATGACAGTCATGTCTCGCGTTTCAGTTTTATGGGACAAAAAGGTTGCTATTCACCGCCTCTGGGAGTCTGGCATATGTGTTGGATTTTTGTCATCTGCCGTCTGGAAATCTAGATCTATCACTGTATAAGAGAATAAGGACAATGAGATATGAGATGTATTTTATTATAACAAACAATGCATGCATCAGTATCTATTTGGCATGACCATTACAGTATGTTTATTCATGACACATTGAAATTGTGCAAGAACAAAGTAAGCTGATGGAATTGCATATTTTCATGCATTCTCCAAGGAAAGGATGTAGTTTTGATATCATGGAAGCTTTCAAAACTTTTGATATACTTTTAAAGTGAAAAACATTTCATACATTTTCATTTAGTCTTATCTTGTTCTCTTTTTGGAATAAAAAAAGGTGCTGAACAGGTAAATCCAAAACGTAAAGTGTAGAACTAAATTAATATTTTGCTTAGTTTTTACCCGACGCCGATGACATGGAGATATTGACACAACTAAATATTAGTAATACATAGAAAAAATACTATTTACGAGTGAGACCAACTGCTTTCTTATCACTATCTACATTGTGCTAAGTCTTTATTCTGCACTTTATCACTGAGAAACCCTTCAGGGGGCCATCTGGTGGATAAGGGTTATTTTGTAGATTGTCCATCACAGTTTGTTTTAGCCAGCAATAACTCAGTGATGGACTTTGGTTTGATGATGTGAGAAAGAAGATGTTTTAAAAGCAGAAATTTTCAAGCATCAGTTTCATTTATCTCTTATGTATTACCATAATGGGTATCTGAAAAAATTCACCGGGGTGACTTAGAAGTCAAAAACATCTCTCCCTCGAGTCTGTTCTGGTCCTCATTGCATAGTTGCCTGTTGTAATTACAATCCTTCTTGGAGAGAGAAATCCCTCAAAATTTAAACTGAATCCGTTTTAATAGAAATTAGTATGTGTTTCGATACAGTGCCTTGTATTTAATTTAGTTGATTTGGTTTTCCTCTTTGCTTTGAATAGTTGATGTTGTTGAATACATAAATAGTTTTTTGACTGGCAGTGTTACCATATATATGTTCTAAATAAAAATAATAAAATATAAAAAATGTCATAAGGCCTAGTTAAAAAATAATGAAGCCAAGCAGCATATTTTCTGTAGGGGTCTAAAAATATGAGAATGGCTGTATGTCACAACTTAATTTTACACCGTTGCCTTAAGTACATTCTTTTGCAAATTTTGAAAAATACTGTTTTCCTCATACAATTTTTGGTGAATTTGGATGAAAACAGCCATGGAGACTTAAAAGTATATGAGTTTTGTCATCCAACAAAAAAATTAGATTTAATTTGAAGATAAGTTACCATTTAGTCTACTTTTCTTCTACTGCCATGGAAATAAAAAAAATAAAATTAGGTAATATTCGACCTTTTTTCAGTTATTTCCACAAACCACAGCAAAATGGTAAATACAGTTTCTAGACATGTGTGTTATAATATTTTGTGGTCATTTGATTCATATAAACATTTTAAAATTTTAATGGTCATGTCACACTTTGGCTTCATTATTTTTGAACTAGGCCATAGCAAGAGGTCACCAATGAGTTAGAAGGTTCATTTGCTGGACTAATAGGGCTACTAGCATTATCATTTTGACAGTTTCTCTCAGTCTCAGCAGGCCCCTAAACCTCATATGGTGATTTATGGAGCATGTAATTTTGCCTGGTTAGTGGGTACCAGAGTCAAAAATACAAAATGGTTCAGTTTGATGGTGCCTTTCGACATTTTTAGTCAAGTTAGTCGTATAACTATCTTAAAGTTAAAAAATCAACAACAAAAACAATTGCTGCTGTAGGTTTGAAGCTGCCAACGACACTCTGCCACCCAGCTGCAATCAAAATAGCACCACCTAAGAATGAATTACTAAGTAAATTAATCAGTCCTGTGTTGTGAGAAAAAGCATAGTCTTCTATATTGTATAACGCAATGCTGGACTGTGCAAAAAGGCTGTACAGTGCCTTTAGCTGAGATTCAAAAACATACTTCATAAGAAAAACACATTTTAATATGCTGTTTATATATCATTGAAATGAATTGCCTTACAAAGTAATCCATTGTAATTGCACATTTTCATGTATTGTCCATGGGCAAGACTGATTTGTGGTAATATCATAGAAGCTTTCAACACTTTTCTGTAACTTTGAAGAGATATTTTATACATTTTAGTTGCACCCTATCTCATTTATCTCATTCCCAAATAGCCTTTGGAAGAGAGGATGAACATTTAAACTGCCTTTTAACAAAGATGTACCTGTTAACTCTACTGTTACTGCCTTTCTGTAAAAAATTTTTCTCATTTGTCTAAAAAGCTGTTGAAATCATAATTTGTCTCATTACGATTATTCCTAATTGGATAAACTAATCTGTGCTACAGTTGAAAGAAGAGCACCTCCCTCCTAATTGCATTTATTACCGTAATATGGGGTTAATTGGGACAGAATTGGCGGTTTTTCTGTCATAGCATGGTCAAAAATCAATCTAGAAATCAAAATTTGGTGTCAAATTGTGTCTGACCACAGGGTCTAACTATCCCTTGGAGCTTGATGTGATATCTTAAAATCCCAATGCTCCAGGCCCAGAAAACCACTGTCACGATTCAACTCAAAGTAAGGGGTTAATTGGGACAGTCCATAATCTCCACAGTCAATACTCCTTACCTTCTTTGAGTGATTACTACTTTTGAATAAACATTAGAAAACATATTCTACATGTAAAGAAATTATTTTGAGGAAAATCTGAAATTAATTTCATTGATAATATGCATGTTTTAAAAAATGTGATAAATGACAAAAAACTAATAAAAATTGTAGTTTTATATAAATTTTTCTAGTAATTGATAATTCTGAACTAAATCCACTGTCAAAAAGCCACGGGAGTACACTCAAATGAAAACGTGCATGGTTATTTTGGTTAGTACACGTAAACTTTGCCATTGACCTGGATCTGAACCCGGCACCAAACCTTCACAATCCCATATCCAATCTTTGATTATTGTCCCCTAAAACCATATAAGACTGATTTTAAAGTTTGCTGCAAGTTTGGTAACTCTAGTATTTATACTTTATATGATACAAGCAAAGTTTTGACGGGCTCGAAAAAAATCATTTTTACAACGCCAGGTTTCAGGTGCCGCAGCTCCTCACTGCCTGCAGTCAGAAAAACCAAATTTTATCACAACATGTGCTTGTATGTGTACTATAAATGTATCGAAAATCAATTTCTAAGGTAAGTAGAAGTTGTTGTTTATTTGGCAAATAAAAATGTCCCTGTTCTGTCCCGATTCATCCCATATTACGGTACTAATTTTGTGGCCTATTTGGTAAACATCACAGGCTTGTAAATTGAAAACGGTATATTTTCCATGTCACAAAAGCAGGTCTTGTTGGAGTATTAATTTCTGTTACCAAAGGAGCAACTGTGCTTGCGATGAGAACATTAGTCTGTCACCTGTCTGATATCACAGTAACTATGTCCTAATGGTCCGTCACACCAGACTCTTTGTGTCAGGTAAGTTGTGCCCATAAGTAGATCTCGTTTTCTGTGAGCTGTGATGGTGGGATAATTCTTCAGATTTCTTGCGGGTGATAGAAATTGTCAGGCAGAGTGTTGCCTGTTTTCTTACATATCTGCCAATCCATGTCAAATGACAGATAATGCCCTTCTTGTACTTTTCTGTCTTATGAACTATACATATGTTAAATAAAAAACCAGAGGCAAGAATTTCCCATTTAGCAAGTTTTGACTCGAGTATAGCTCTGTTAGGACTAATAATTTCATATTTCGGATGCATAATAATCCACTTCCAATGTACATCATACCACTTTCATGACTGTCAGACAGAAAGTCTTCTTTCTCGATAGTAGTTTTAGTACATTGCATTGTACGGTTGATTTCCTACTTTTCATCTTCTTCAAGGCACAGACTGAAACAAGCATATGTACATATGTAGGCCAATACACCATGAGCATTATGTTTCTGTGAATGATATTTTTCTGATCTATGTCCATTTCACCTGAAACTTTTTTCTAATTTATAAATTTTTACCAGCCACACTGCAAAGCTGTGAAAACATAAAATTTATCGTATTTCTACATGACATCATCTAAGGAACTATTCTAGAAAAGTCAGCCTTTTTATTTTTAAAGAATGAACACGTACTGTGTTTGTGGGACAGTGAAAAAGTGCGAAAGATAAATTGTAGCAGATTTAAAAAATCTACTTCTGTGCCAGATTCCTTGTGAGGCCATGCCTCATTAGTAATGACATAAATCAAGCAAGGAGATTTATGATTGACAAAACAAGGAAAAAGAAAAAAAGGAAAAGAAAAGAAAGCTTTTTAAAAGAATATTGGGTAATCCAAGACCAATTAAAATAACGAATCTGAAATGGAGAGGCCAATGCCATTCATCAAATGACCTATGACCTAACAGGACGTGTAAGGAGCACAACATTGTTCTAATGATCCTCGGAGCCATTATTCAAGGTAAAACATACTTTTGGCGTGTCTGCACTCTAATGAAATTGTCTTTGTGTGAGCTGTAGTTGTTCATTTTGAAAAACTTTATATATGCCCCCTGTTTGAAATTTTACAAAATACATATATATATAACATATATGAGGAATTTATTTGAGAATTGAACATTTCAGTTAATTAAGCCTATAAGGCCAAGAGTTGACACACTTTTATGTAAGTGTTAGCATCAAGTGAACCAATGAATGCGTATTGCTCAAAATAAATTTTTTTGGGTCGCTTTCAGGTATTTGGCTTTCAGAAAAATGCATTTGTAATATTTTTAAATTGGTTGACATGGCAATGAAAAAAGTAAAAACTGCCATACGTAACTTTGAAACGATTGAGGCCCTTAGGACAAAAAGTGAACGCGAACACAAAGAAAGGAATCAAATGCATATTATGGCAGTTTTTTAAATTATTTCAATCAGTTTTGGTGAAAACATACATGTATATACTGCATTCCATCCAAAATGCAGAGAATTCTGGATCAGGTTATGTCACAAGGCAAATTTGTTTTCTCTGTTCATCTCAGTTGTTCAGTAATTGTTCATCACACAGTAGATATGACAAAGACATGTTTACATACAAGTCATTCTCAGCGTTCATTACTCATAGAATAACATGTTTCTCCTTAATAAATCAGTGACCAGTAAGTAATGTATTAGAATGATGAAGTAATACAGCTGATAATTATTATATTTCTTGCAAACAGATGAAGGTAATGGATTGTGCAAAGACAATCAGGCTTTTCATTTGTTTTGTTCTTTTTCACTTATTACAATTATAACAAAAGTAGGTCAAGCTATTAATTGGTTGGTTAATGAGTATATCTTCTGCAGAAAGCTGGAGAAAAACAGTGGATCGGTTTAAAGATATTTTGCAATAGGCCTAGAAGAAATATGCCATGGCCAATAACTCAATAAGTTGAATAATTATTGTTTGGATATGATGTATGCAGGTCATTTTTTTTAATGAAGTCTGTGGTCTATTCATCACTTTGGGACATGGACTGTAAATGAGTGATATGGCTTTTTTCCTGATATGTTTCCATTATAAGGCAGAATTTGTCAATTTGTCAACAGTAAACCATCTTCGATTTTTCTGTTTACTTCTTAAAGCAATTTATGGATTGAGAAAAGTGAGTTGTAAGGTAATGCATGTGTATGCACACACCTGCTCTAAGCTCCTAGGTTCATTTCCCACCAATGAACTCAGTTGTGAATAAATCGCATGTGACTTCAGTATAAAATATGTATTACTTAATGATCTTTTTAAAAACTGCAAATTGAATTTTACGTACTTCAAAGCCAGCAGAATGAAAAAAAAGACAACTTCCTATTGGGGGAAATTAAGTCAGCATTTGAAATTTGTGCTTTAAATCCTTTCCGACTTGGTTTATAGGAGTAAAATAGTGGTTTTACTTTACAGAAATTGCAAGTACATTTCGTAGAAGAAATCTCCAATTGGGACACTCACCAACGTCGTCGTGTAGTTACGAGTTGTGCTTTTGGCCTGGAAGCTCTTGGGACCATTGAGAGTGAGATAGAAATAAATCATTTTAAACTTATTTGTGAATTACAGTCCTTGTCATACTTACGTGGAATATCAAGTTTTTTTCTATGCTGTTGAACTGTGATGTCAGAGATGACTCTATCCTAGCATTGCAATATATGTAAATTAACTACAAGCTGTGATGTCATTTCAAACTGGGTCAGATTCCCCAGCTTCTAGCCAATGTTGATCCTCCTGAACTGAGCGTCACAGTTTCAACACAGTGTCAGAGTAAGAGTTTTATCAGGGATAGCCCCTACAACTACGTCATCACAGCTTGATAGCCAATGGGCTGACCGTAAACTACGTCATCACAGTTCAAACATTGATATATTGAAGGAAGCATTACATTTTTGATCCCAGCAATCACCAGTCTAATCCTACCAAATGGCAGCTTTGTGAGCATTCACAGTAGACAACTGTTATAATCCCCACAGAGTTTTCGATAAATCTACAAACTTGCTAACTTACAACTTTAAACTTTGATGGAAGTTGGTATAAACAGAAGGCTTTGACAATTTGTTTGTAAACACATGGCTTATGTTATGTATATTTGTTCTGGCAGCCCATTGGCTGAGAGGCTGTGATGTCAAACTTGCATGGGTTTTTCCAAGACCCAATTTTAACTCTGACACTGAGTTGAAACTGTGATGCTCAGTTTGGTGGATTCGCATTGGTTAGAAGCTGGGGGATCTGACCCAGTTTGAAATGACATCACAGCTTGTAGTTAATTTACATATATTGCAATGCTAGAATAGAGTCATCTCTGACATCACAGTTCAACACCATAGAAAAAAAACTTGAGATTCCACGTAAGTATGACAAGGACTGTAACTAAGATCTCACAATTATTGCGAAATCTGAGTACCTCCACAGGCAGCTGCCATTGAGGTAATGAGCTGAGATCTAGTCTATTTACACATAGATTGAAGGAGCCTCACTCCTGATATTGGTGATCCTATCAGAAGCCCTGGATGACCTCTGTGTCTCATCTCATTGGTTTATCTGATCTGGGCCAAGTACATGTAATTAGACCATCAAAGGTCATGAAAGCATTCAGCCAATGGTGGAGTGTTTTAAAAATTGATCAACCTTGACATAATCCCTAAATTGACAGTTATTGTTTTGGTGTTGTAAGTTTCTGTTGTTGTCAAAATAATTAAGCAACAGAGAACACTCAACTGTGACAAACTGAAACACAGGAAGGCCTTGCAAATTGTTCAGTGCATTGGTCAATCAATTGATCCAATGTCAATCACAGCTTGGTCTGTCAAGCATGCCTACAGCTCTTCACACCTGCTTAAACTGCCAAATCACAATTGCTGTTATCATGGTTACAGCCATTTCTGATTAATAGACAAGGAAATCCTCTCAGGGCCACCAGGTCAACTGACTTAACTGGAGCAAGCAGATGTCACTGAGGGCTTCTGAATTTCTCATGAGCTTCTGAGCCTTGCCCAGCACTTTAAACAGGAAAATTCTAAGATGTTGAAGATGTAATATATGCAGGTAACACTTCAAAACATTGTCAAATATTGTGATGAACTCATGTCAGGTAGGTTAAATGTTTTCTCTAAATAATATTGATGTGAGAAGCCTTACAAACTGGCCCTGTTGATTTGACCAATTCTCATGTGAGGCACCTTCTATGTGTATATAGACTAGATCTTAGCTCATTACCTCAATGGCAGCTGCCTGTGGTACCTCCCAGCTCTTTAGCGTTCCGTCACTTTGCTTTGATTAGGCAAATTTTTTGTTCCAGCGAATGGTTATTTGGTATGGTACAACTCAAATTGAATTGCAACTACAACTACCCAAGCAGGAAGGAAGAATCAACCTCTACTTTACCCTTTCACACCTTTGGGCAATCCCAGAATCGCTTCTTTCTTTTACCTACTTTGAACTACCTTTTTTAAAGATGAAACAATACATTAAAACGTTTATTTGACACCCATCATTAACAGATGAAGTAGTATTAGTAGCATTAAAATTTTATTTGAAGTCATAATCAATCAGAACAGTTAATACAAGTGACTGAATTAATTACTTTTGTTTACTGGCAAATTTTCTTTGTTTTTCTTTTTCATAATTATATTTCTGCTGTGATTCATGACTACTCTTTAAAATTCCCTTTGCTGTCTTCCGCTCTGCCTCTCAATCATTTTTTTTCTTTATGGTGGCCCTAAGCCATCCGCCAATTAGGCCTTTTTGGGGTCTCCGACCTGACAAAGTTGAATTTGTTTATGCATGGTTTGTACTGCAAAACTGAAAGGTAAATAAATTAACCTAAATCTGAATCTGAATCTGAATCTGAATAACAATTTACAGACTTCTGTATGACCTAAAATCAAAAAATAACGTGCTACCTACTATGTGATATAATATTCAAATGTACAATTTTCAACCATATGTAAAGCAACTGTCTCAAACTCACTCCTTTTTACTTTATAAAAATAAATATGTCTCTCGAAGTGTCGATATAATATTATGTTTGAAATAAAGTTTGCAGAAATTTTGATAGCTAAACAGATTTCTTACATTCAAGTGCATTATATATGATGGTGTAAACTAAGATGCTGTGGGAGTACAGCGCAATATATCAGATGTGATACACTGTATGATTTTCTATATACATGCCACCCATCCATAGGGTAATGTTCTTTGAGTCGGACACTTTATTTCTAGACATATTAGAAAGTTATAATTGTGATGGGCCTATTGGCTCTAGGTTAGCATACAGGGTCTCAAATAAAACGTTTTCCTGAAATGAATACGAACTTGTTCAATGGGGCAGCTAAATTCCTGAAGATCATGTTAATTTTTCTGAAACAAAAAATGAATGGGGGTATCTTTGAGTCGGACAGTTAACTCCTTCAAACAATACCTTACAGATATAACTGTTTAACAAGATTCCAGTCCTTTAAAAAAGCCTGAATTGTAGCACACAACTGATCAAGGCCAGCTCCAGCTAAAAGATAGACAAATGGAAGTACAATCAATACCATAGACCCACAAAAGACAGCTTCACTGTGACTAAATTCTACTAAAATGCACAAATATCTAACAACACATTTGCAGAAAAACGCAGTTTTTACCCCATTTTTATAGCCATGAAAAGTAAACTTAAGTTTCTCATATTATGTTGATACTTTCTGAGTAGATAAAGGAAGTGTTAAGCTAAATATTGGTACCAAATATATAGGTGCACATGCTCTCAAATAGCCAACTAAGCCCAGCAAAAAGTGCCCGACTCAAGGTGTCACCTTCTAAGTGTCCGACTCAAAGAGCATTACCCTATTGGCAGCTCAGAAATAATTTTCACGTCAACCTGGGTATTACTGTTACGGTCTTAAATGTATACATTACACTGAGTTTGGAAAAAAACGTTTGAGTTCTGTAGACCTATGAACCCTGAGACTGGGATGGTATTATGGCTTCTTCAGGAAATTTCTTTTTAAAGGTCTTGGAGAGATCTGTCAACATAACATGTACGAAGGCCCGTTACTATCCTTCCAGAAAGTACGTGTACGTAGAATTTGAAAAATCTTGCAAAATTGGTATGTGACCTCACACTGCTGGGGCATCGTGATTGGCTGTGGTGTGAAGTGTGATGCAGTGTTGGCATATGATGTAGTGTAGAGAATAGCCATATACGGTATGTGACGTAGTATGAAAGTCTTATCAAGCATAACAAATGAAACACTGTAAGATGTTGCTTTGATTTTTGATCATGTGAAAATAAAAAGTTCTGAGTTCTGAATTCATCTTATCTAACAGGTTGGCATAATTATCATGGTATCACTGAGATTGTTTTTGTGTTTGATTTTTAATTTCTCCTAATGGTGTTATTATTTGAACATTAAATCCTGGAAACCATGTTTCCCCTTCACTGCTTTGTTTCCAGGCAGATTATGTCTGCCTGGAAAACAGCTTTCTTTTCTGTGTTTTCTATGAAGCTTTCACCAGGAGATCAAAACCAAGCAAATGTAACTTTTTGGAATTCTGCTTTTATTGAGGCAGCACATATTTACAGAATCTGATCACTAGTTTTGGGATGAAATCCCAGTTTCCATAGCAATGTAGCCAAAATGTTGTAACAACAAAAGATCCAAGATATTTTACGATAAGGAAGGACAACTGATTGTAACAACTGAGGGAATTACAATGCCACCTTGCACAGTATACAGGTCCTGTATGTTTTCCATCAAAATGTATGGTTAGTTTGTCATTGGGAGACACTTGATCACACCAGTCAGTGAGTGGGGTATAAGACCAATTACATGGCGGGTATACTGATATGACATCACAAGGAGTTTTGGTGCATTTTGATATTAACTTGTATTTCCCCAGCCGTAAGCTGAGTAAATGATGTTAGCAACCATTTCCATATGTAAGCAAAACTTGCGATAAGAATGCAATACATGCCACACTCACTTAGCCACAATGTATGTGTGAGTTACGAGATATATGAAATGCATTGCATAGCCACAAAGTCTTTTGCATCAGTGTTTTTTTAGTCTCTCAGTATATATGCTGTAAGCTAAGATAATGGCTTTCAAAATCTTTTTTAACAGAGATGTGTATACACAATCTAATTTATTTATGATATGTAAAAATGCTGCCCTTTTTAAACAAAGATTTTGTCTCCTTATATTCTGGTTTGCTTTTACTTAAAAATCCGGTCACATCTCACAACTGTCTGATAAATTAATAAAAAGGAGAGAACAGGTGTTGACCTCAAATAGCTTCGAAAATTTGTGAATTTTCGAGTTTATCTGGAGATGTTTCTTAATTAATACCTCACACTCATCATTTTAACTCTTTAAAATTTTAAACAGTTTGGGAAGTTAAAACGCATTGACATTGCATGAGGAAATGGGGTGTGTCCTAAACAGCCTGGGGATATTTTGGCCAATTAATTTGTAAAATGGATAAATCATATCTAGTGTGGCATGCTTGACCCGAGGTACCAGCTGATAACATGCAAATACTATTTGCCACTCCTACATGAATTTTGTTATATTACTACTACCACTATTTCTAAATTGTTATGCTGCCTCATACAGGTAAATTCAGCCAGCGATCTCATATAGTTTTTCTGCATGATTTATCAAATCCCATGTTCAACTCTGGGATATGTGTTGGACATCACATGTGTTGGATATGTGTTGATGTGATATTTATCTTGTGACTCTTTATCCAAATCCCACAGGAAGTATAAGAGTGATTTATGCTATGAATAAACATTAGACGGACATGAAGGTGACTTTGAAGTGTGAAACATTACTCCCAAGAGTCTTTTTTGTTCCTTCAACCAAAGTTGCCGACCATAATCCTAGTAATATATTACAAACATTTTTTCAGACACGATAAAATTGTAAGCTTGTTTGGAATTTTTGCAATATTGGAAGGGCTAAACACAAGGATACATGCATTACAGTTGCTACATCTAAATACATATGAGTGATTATTGAACTATTTCATCTACTGTTTCTCACCTTTCCAATAATTAATGCATCACACCTAATTTGTTTCAATGACCTGTTTTATTCAACAACAACAAACGTTTGATGTTACCAGCACTGCCCCAAGTATGAATTACCAGTATATTATGAGTCATTTGTCAATATCTTCAGCACCCCTAGTTTCCCTCAAAGCTAAAAGAAGATAACTGATTCACATCGATTGCCAAAATTTATCCCCCAGCTTAAAATGTAACATAAGAAACAATTCACAAACTGTTGTCAACTAATGGGCTTGCTTAATTATTAAGGCTTCTCTAGATTGTTGTGATTCATTTAATTTCTTCAAATTTGTTATTTCCAATTATCATTGTAAATTTCTTCGAATCATGGAAATCAGGTTTGACTCTTTTCGTATTTTATCCTGATTTCAAACTCATTGTTAATGGCCTTCTTTATCGTGTTATTCAGGAAGTTCTCATTAGGAAATCTGTCTGAAATAAACAAGGATGTGAGATGAATTCCCTGTTCTAAATTTAGCTGAATATGCAATTGTGTGTTGAATATAGCCATTTTACTCCAAATTTGTCTCTCTTTTTTGTTATGAAAAAACAAAAAACAAAAAAAAAAACGCAAATTACCCTCACTGTATGTCCAATTTCATTTGTGATCTACATTGTACTCTGAGTGAGGAGTGGCAAATAGCCTTTGATGAGATATCTCTGCCTTTCAGATGACAGTCATGTCTCGCTTTTCAGTCTTATGTTACAAAAAGGCTGCTATACACTGCCTCTGACAGTCTGGCATATGTGTTATATTTTTGTCATCTGCTGGCTGGAGCTCTAGATATCACTGTAACAGAGTCAGGACAATGAGATGTGAGATGTATTTTATTATCACAAACAATGCGTGCATCAGTTCTATTTGGCATTACCAGTACATTATGTTTATTCATGACATAGAGTAGGTCGGGGCATGTGGCTCCCCCTTAACTTCGAGGTGCGATTTGACTTACTTTTTATGGGCGATTATTTGAATGCTTATGCTGTCAGGAAGGGATCACTTGACTCTACTAATAATTACTGAAACAAATGTCTACCAATTTTAATAAATGAGTTACGGCCATTTTTGTAAAAAATTTAAAATGGCCTTCTTACCCCACCCATCGGGCAAGAAGCCCCCCTATTATAATCCTATGGCAATTTTTTTTGCGAGCGCATTTAGCCTAAAAGTTATTTCTTAGGGTTCTTCTATCATTTTTAAGGCATTCTATTCACTTTTTCTGAATTTCAGAATTTTTCTGTTCATACTTTTATTTTTTAATATTTTTTGACCTGTTTAAATTTTGGGCCAAATTTTTTCTATTTTAATTAGCTATTCTATCAAGATTTAAGGTAAATTACACATTATTAAATGGTTCCTGAAGCAGCTTCGACCCCCCAGTGAAGGGGGCCTCATGCCCCATATCATGTTTTCATTTGACCTCTATATTTTGAACTAAAATGGAAAAAACATGATCCAAATCATATTTATGTGATGGTCTTAAAGTGAAGCAATGCAGATATCCATTATACTTTTAAAAATTTCCAAAGTTATTTCTGACAACCCCTTTCAAAGAATTAGTGAAAGTTACAAAAACCATGCACATTTTTTTGTTTCTTTAATTTCTACTATGGTTTGGTGCTGTGTGCCCTGAAAATTTGTGACGTCACCTAAAACGCCTCTAGCTTCAATCCTATCAATAGATAAACGCACCAAAAATGTAAGTTTGGATATAACCCTGGGGGGGCCTCTCACCTAACCCGGGCTTCTTGCCCCGACCTACTCTATTGAAATTGTGCAAGAAAAATGCAAGCTAATGGAATTGCATATTTTCATGCATTCTCCAAGGAAAGGATGTAGTTTTGATATCATAGAAGCTTTCAAGACTTTTCAGACACTTTTAAAGTGAAAAACATTTCATACATTTTTGTGTGGTCTTACGTTCACTTTTTGGAATTAAAAAAAAGGTGCTGAATGGATAAATCCCCAAATTTAAAGTGTACAACTGATATTTTACTTAGCTATTACCCAACGCTGTAAACAATTACTAAACAAGGGGATATTGACCTACTAAAAGGTTAGTTATGCAGTGTGAAATACTATTTATGAGTAGGACCAACTGCTTTCTTACTACTATATAAATTACGCTAAAATTTTATTCTGCGCTTTATCACTTAGGATCCTTGAGGAGGGCATCCAGTGGTTAAGGGCGATTTTGTAGATTGTCCATTGCAGTTTGTTTTAGCCAGCAATAACTCAGCGATGGACTTTGGTTTGATGATGTAAGAAGAAAGATGTTTTAAAAGCAGAAATATTCAAACATTATTTTCATTTATCTCTTATGTATACAATGGGTGTCCGAAAAAAAAATCCCCAGAGTGACTTGGAAGTAAAAATATCTCTCCCTCGAGTCTGTTTTGGTCCTCATTGCATAGTTACCTACTACAATCCTTCTGGGAGAGAGAAATCCTTCAAAATTTAAACTGACTGCGTTTGAATAGAAATTAGTAGACTCCTTTGCAATGAGGACCAGTACAGACTCGAGGGAGAGATGTTTTGACTTCTTCTTTTTGGAAAAAAAAGTCAAATAAAATGTTCAGAGTATAAATGTAAGCAAGGTCCATTGTAAAGGTCAAGACATCTTCTCTAATCACTCTTTGAAAGCCTTAGCTACATGTTTTGCAAGAATTTTTTTATTTTTTGTTTAATGCACCTCACCCTAAAAAAAACCCTGAATTTACATATTTCGTGCAACTGTAACTATTCCTGGGGTTAACGCTGCAGCATGCATTTTAAACTGCAGCAATAGTACAGCATGTTCTTCCATTTAGCGGTCATATTGGAAGTTACCATTGAATCAGACCATCATGTGCTCCAGCAGAAGTTGCTGAAGTTGTCAATTTCAATGGAGAACGTTGAAGTATTACATATTTATGAACCTTGTGTGGTGATTTACTGAGCTTGTAGTTTTGACTGGTTAGTCAAATTTAGGAAGGTTCAGTGGTGGTGCTCTTTGAAATTTCTAGTCCAGTTAGTCATATAACTATCTAAAAATTGAGAAATCGACAACAAAAAACAATTGCTGCTGTAGATATGAAGATGCCAACAACACTCTGCCACCCAGCTGCAATCAAAATAGCACCACCTTAGAGTGAATTACTAAGTAAATTAATTAGAAGGTTAAACGAACTTACTTGTTAAGTGAAGTTTGACCGGGATTCCATCGATGATCTGAAGGCGGCAGCAGAGTTCATATGAGAGGGCGCTTCGAGCATTAAACTTCAATCTTTAAAGTAGGCGTTGGCGTCAGAGTACCGAAAGAAAAAGGGTAGGGAGAGGCGGGCGTATGAACTCTGCTGCCGCCTTCAGATCATCGATGGAATCCCGGTCAAACTTCACTTAACAAGTAAGTTCGTTTAACCTTCTAATTCCATCTCAGATCTTCGGCGGCAGCAGATTTCCTACGAGAATTTTAAAGCACTCTGATGCCAAAGCCATTAAATGATGAGATCCAAAACCGGCAGAATAAATCTGTTCAAGAGATTTAAAGCCTATAATCAACTGGAAGTGATAGGCTGCTGTGCCGGTCGAGAGGCCCCTATATATGAGTGTAGGGATGTCCAGGTGATCTCATCAGTGACTGCCCCCCCCCCTTTTTGCCATAGTGAAAGCAAAGGAGAGTGAGGCACAGGGAGAACTGGATATTGTATATCAGCAATATTGTCCATCCGAGTCGTTTGAATAGTAATTGTGAGCACATCCCAAGATGACACAACTTCAGGGAGTTAATTTGATAATGTCCGAGTGTGCATTGTTTCGTGAGTAAACCTTGCAGATGAAAGTGCTAGGAAAGTGCCATGAGAGTAAAAGAACTGACATATAAATATATGCGTGGAAACAATTGAGTCTTGGTTGCCATAGACTTCCTGACCAGATATAAAGCCATTGAAATTATTGTGGTAGAGCATGTATTAGTTGCAGTATTATTTTTAGGGTATTGTTGCCCTTAATACTTGGTGAAATTGGAAATACTTAACTGCAGAACCCTGTTTTGGGTACCCTGTTTTGGGTACCTACGATACAGCAGGTCTATTGCTGCTGAAGCATGAATACTAATTGGAAGTTGTACGAGTCACGCTTGTACGAAAAGCTACTTCGCACAGTGTCGAGAAAGATATTGAGGAGCAATTATGCTTAGCATATGATTTTTCATATGATATGTTAAAGTTGTGAGACTCTGTAGCTGTAGTATTATGACGGAAGTTTGGTCGAAGTCATTCAAGGACTTCATTGACTTGGGTAGCGGTGAGGTCTAGCTTATGAGGCTGATGGCAAGTTCTGTTGTAAGATGCCAAGCTCTATTGTAAGATGACAAGAGATGCTAAAGTTAACGTTCAGTCATGTTTTGGAGTAAAGCTACAGCTTCACTCATAAATGCCAGTTCCGCATTCCCCTGGAAGGTGGACCATTGAAAACAAGTACTATTCTGAAGGAAGCTGAGTGTGGAGAAGGCCTTGTCTTTTTGACGTTTGTGAGGGTTAATAAATTCCCTTACACCTGTGTCCTGCATTCATGTAAACTTGTCATAGCAATGTCATGCACTTTCTTTCATTGACAGCTAGGATAGCAATTATTGCAACTAGTTAAATCTCCAGCGAATTACTATCAGATGGTTAAATGCGTCAAAATGAGCATCTGCATAATGTTCGGTAACCATGGTTATTTGATGGTTACGCATCTGTTGTCCTCCGTAAGCAACAATGCTGCAGATTTGAAAATGGCAGACAGATAACTTGGTCCCGCCAATTAGAGTTTTCGGTCATAGAAGAACGAGCATGCGGTATATTATTGATGCTGACCGACGATAAGCAGTGGCTTTATTACTGTGTAAAATGCCTGGTTAACTCAGCAACTATCCATATCATCCATACAAAGGGAAACCTAGGTTCTTGTATGAACAAATATAGGCTTTATAAATAGCTGTGGAAAGTTATTGTGGAAAGCTACTGCAGATGTCTTATGACATTGTGCGTGTTGTGTCTGTGCAAGTAGCCAAGATATAAAAATCAAATGGGAAGTATATATATGTTATACTGCAAGCTTGCTACAGGATAAGTGCTATTCCTCGCTTTGACTCAAGTGAGATAAATAATTATGATCCCTGGATCCAAGTCGAAATTTGTGAGAAATTGACCGGTTGCTTGGTCAAACCTGCGAATATCAGTGATACGAAATACCAATGTCAAACAATGTATTTGTGTGTTATTGCAATATTGCAATCTCTGAGGTCATCATGGTTCTGTGATGATGGCGCTAACATAGCGGGGCACTTGTCAGAAATTAAGTGTGAGAACGGTACCAGAACGTCAGAAAAGCCTCTGCATGGTTAAATGTATTGCTCCAGGAATGAACCTAATAAAGTTGTATTGGAGAAGAGAACAGCTGATTGTGCATTGTGTACTTCTGAAGTTGGTGACAATTGCTGATTGTGCATTGTGTACTTCTGAAGTTGGTGGCAATTTATGTCAATACGACTTGTTATGTTAAAACCTGGAAGGCTCTAAAGTGATGTGGGAGAAATCACTTGTGTTCCTGTGCTATCGAGAGTATGAAGTGTTGTAGAACCACTTGACGATGGTGTGTTACACTTGAACCATTGCAATTAGCCTGGCAAATCGACATGACCTAATATTAATGAACATTGGACGTGACGCTAAGCAGTCACAAATACTTTCAGTTAAGTTTGTATGATCATCCCTGCCATTGGAAATAGGCAGAATGTAATTTCTTGCCCTGGAAATGGAGTGACAATAATGACAACCATAAAGTGAACTTAGAATATATCAGAAACATGGCTCGCCTGGACTTGGAATATCAGTCCTGCAGAGTCTGTGTGAAGTTCTGGCGCTTCGCATTGTGAGCAACACTTTATGGGGAGTTATTGTAAATTGGTTGTGAAAGAGTAAGTAGTTGGACGATGCTGTATGGTATTATGCATGTTTGGTCTCCACTTATGAGATCTTTCGGCAATGGTGGTTGCCGGAACGGGTAATAAAGTTAACCTGATAAGGCCAGAGTGTGATGTTCTATTCAGGTTGTGTGCAACGGTAGAGTTGTTCAGTTCACCCGAAATTGTCAAAATATGACAAATAAGACAAATGAGTAACATCACTCAAGTAATCGATCCTTCTATTGCTTTGCTTTGAAGAGGCGACCAATTATCTGACTGCAGGAGACAAGTCACTAAATAGGCCTACTTCTGTTTGGCCCATTAGTGTATGATCGATTAGGCCAGCCTGGTAAATAAGAGAGCTGTCCAAGAGACAAGTGAGGAAACAAGAGACAAGTGAGCTGAAATGGGTAAGCAGATAGCGCACTTTGTTTGATGTTATTGTGTTTGGAAGAACACTGGCATGTATAACTGTTCTCATCCATGTCAAAGATGGTCAGAAAGAGGGCTTTCGAGGCAACAGTCAGTACGAATAATTAAATTAACTTGGAAGTCTGAAGAGTTTCCTTCAAGCTTGGACACTAACTATAGCTTTGCTTGTCCATATATATGCTGATATGACTGCTGTTCATTGCTTAATAGCAGCAGGTTTGGTGACCACAAGGCAAGTTATTACTTGACGTAGCTTGCAGTAAGGCAGGCATGTGTGGTGTACATATCACACTAGCTAGCTTAAGAGCTGTAATGAAAACATGTGCATATGATGTACACATTTCAAGTTTGTAGAACATTTTATTTTTGTTCCCAAGACGCGTAGTACTACACCCGTAAAGATGTATGCATCCTCACTCCTCAGTGAACATTCTTTAGTTATGAGTTAGCATAGGTACATGAATGTACATTGCTTGTTAAAGTTCTGCTTTAGCAGAGCTGTCAACTGCTTTAAAGTTGTGCTTGTTTTGTTGGCATAATTATTTTATTATTTTAACTCTGTCAAC
Organism: Platynereis dumerilii; assembly: GCA_026936325.1. Taxonomy (NCBI): domain Eukaryota; kingdom Metazoa; phylum Annelida; class Polychaeta; order Phyllodocida; family Nereididae; genus Platynereis; species Platynereis dumerilii. Next base: position 26,673,095 of record JAPTHN010000011.1, read on the forward strand.
TGTTTATTATTTTAAATTCTGTCAACTGGTATGGAGTTGTGCTTATTCTGTTGGCATTCCCCTGATATGTGTACTGACATTCCAATTTAATTCTGTCATGTCAGGGCGATGAGGTAGGGTATAGCAAGGTCACAGTTGTGACGGGTACCCTGTAATATGGCCCCTGTTGTGGCTGAAGCTCTTAAAATTGTGCTTTGTTGACTGTGGTCACTGTCGTGACTGAGGATCATGTGCCTTGTAGAGTTGAGCCATGCCAAGCAATTACTCTCAGATTTCTGTGAGTACCAGCAATTACTGAAAGATTTCAGTGGTACTGGCTGGCAATTACTGAAAGATTTCAGTGGTACTGGCTGGCTTGCAAGCTCCAGGACTAGGATTTCCCAGCTGGCTGCCCCTGCTGCAAGTCAGTAGTGTGACTTAAACATTTTAACTGCATGTTAAAGTGTCAACTGTCAAGGCTGTGTTGTCAACAAGAAGACACCTGGTGCTGTTTGTGGATAAGCACCCATATTAATGATAAGGCTGTGTAAACATAACATTGTGCCATTGCCAAACATTGTTATATAAGTGCAACTAGGCAACTGGCATTAATAAGCCTTTCATGTGAGCATGTTGAGCACTAGCTGGCTCAGTCCGCTCAGCCAGCATTTTACTGGCAAACCCACATTTCACTTCTTGGAAATGCTGCAATCTGATTGGTCAAAAATCGGCAATGCAGGAAGTAGATATTTCCAATCTTTGCCAGTGTTTCAGGAGCCCAATAAAGGCTGAAGATTTAGGATAGGGCCTGAAACAGATAACTGAGACTGTTTCTGAAGGAATGAACCCCACTGACTGGCCTTTTGACACAGAACATGTCCCCATGAGAGCTCGGCACAAATGGTGTCGTTCACGAAAATTAGGTCATGTTGACCTAGTTCCACTGCCATTGGAGACACTTAAGAAAGGTGAGCCATTTAGACCGATATTGGCCTACCCCACAAAACCGATTGTTGGCCCTTGTACATAAAGACTTAGTTGTCTTCTTCCAAGTGTTACTGGTCTTTGGGGACATGTGCTGGCTACGAAATGCCAGGGTAAACCAAGCAGCTCTCAATTGTGTCAACAACAACCATTGAAGAAGACGACGGAAGTGGTGGTATAGCCAATGAGAGCCCTGCGAATGTCATAAGACGCGACGCTATTGGTCGAGGGCCCAACCGTCGTTTGTAACAAGTAACCTGATTGGCTGAGAGCGCTGTTGCAGCCTGCCTGCACAAAAGCAAATGGCGAAAACGCCGGCAGATTAAAGCCCATTTTAGGGCGCCGCTCCAATACAGGAGTAGAGAAGGCTAGTCTCTGGCATTTGTCCAACTACAGTACAACCATCTTAAAGTGGCTCAACATAGCGATCCATAGTGATCCAGAGTGGTCCGGATAAAGAGTGATCTGTAGTGATCTGAGATGATAGAAATCTATCTGCAGTGATCTATTAATTCAATTTTTGTGAAAATCAAGCATGTCAATTATTTATGATTATGAGTCAAAGAACAGATAAAATCCATCTAACAATTGAATATATTTATTAAGGAAACACATCCAGAAGTTATTAAGTACAAAACAGGAAATTAATTAATATTTATTTTGATTATTAGGTACAGATCACAACAGATCACTCCAGATCGATCACTCCCTATCAACCAAGATCGCCATGGATCACTGTAGATTGATAGATAAGTGTTGATCCAAACTGACGAGCCATTTTATGATGGTTGTACTGTAATGGGACCCCACTGGACAGTGTAATGTTCAAGATGATTGCAAAAAACCACCCGCTCGCCCGTCAAGATGACATGACGTAATGGAGAGCCAAGGAACACTATCTGCCAGGGGCTCGCTCAGTTTAAGAGCGAAATTGACGAAGAGAAGATGACATCTCTTGCCAAAAATGACCTGCCCATATCCCTGGGACTTATAGCCACAAGATTGAAATAGAATGAGCTTATAGTTCTTACTCGAACAACTCAAATCAATGCTTTTTTGACCTGCCCCATCAGCAAGATGCCATGCTGTAGGGCAGGCGCGCACGCATTGAAGTTTAATGCTCGAAGCGCCCTCTCGTAGGAAATCTGCTGCCGCCGAAGATCTGAGATGGAATCAGATATTGTGAGAAAAAGCATAGTCTCCTACACTGTATTACGCCATGCTGGCCTGTGCAAAAAGGCTGCACAGTGCCTTTAGCTGAGATTCATCCACATACTTGTAAAGAAAAACAACATTTTCATATGCTGTTTATATATCATTGAAATGAATTGCCTTACTGCCAACAACAAGTCTATATATCAGTTTTCAATTGTGAAGCTTCACACTACCTTTTTATCTCTGAGGATCATGCAAAGTAATCCACTGTAATTGCATATTTTCATGTATTCTCCACGGACAAGACTGAGTTGTGGTAATATCATAGAAGCTTTCAACACTTTTCTGTAACTTTGAAGAGACATTTTATACATTTTAGTTGCATCCTATCTCATTTATCTCATTCTCAAATAGCCTTTGGAAGAGAGGATGAACATTTAAACTGCATTTTAACAAAAAAAAGATGTAACTGTAAAGTCTACTGTTACTGTCTTTTAGTAAAAAACTGGGTCAGTTTTCTCATTTTTGCACATGTTTGGTAAAGAAAAACTCCCCCTTCCACTCCTCCCCACTCCAAGTAGCAGACTAATCAAACAGTCTCTCTTTCAAGAATTAAACGTCTATTATTTTTGATGAAATACACAATGTCTATTCATTGTGTATAGTATCTATGCTGTATATTTTCAATGTCACAAAAGCAGGTCTTGTTGGGCAATGTTGGCATATTGATTTCTCTCACCAAAGGAGCAACTGTGCATGTGATGAGAACATTAGTCTGTCGCCTGTCCGATATCACAATAACTATGTCCTAATGGTCCGTCACACCAGACTCTTTGTGTCAGGTAATTTGTGCCCATAAGTAGATCTCATTTTCTGTGAGCTGTGATGGTGAGATAATTCTTCAGATTTCATGCGGGTGACAGAAATTATCAGGCAGAGTGCTGCCTGTTGTTCTTACATATCTGCCAATCCATGTCAAATAACAGATAATGCTCTTCTTGTACTTTTCCGTCTTATGAACTATACGTATGTTACATAAAAAAACCAGAGGCAAGAATTTCCCATTTGGCAAGTTTTGACCCAAGTATAGCTCTGATAAGACTAATAATTTAATATTTCGGATGCATGATAATCCACTTCCAATGTACATCATATCACCTTCATGACTGTCAGACAGCATCACCAACTGTTCAGTGACATTCTTCTTTCTTGATAGTAGTTTTAGTAAATTGCATTGTACAGTAGATTTCCTGCTTTTCATCTTCTTCAAGGCACAGACTGAAACGTGCACATGAACATATGTAGGCCAACCCACCATGAGGATTATGTTTCTGTGAATGATATTTTTCTGATCTATGTCCATTTCACCTGAAACTTTCTTTCTAATTTATAAATTTTTACCTGCCACACTGTGAAGAAATGAAAACATAGAATTTATCATATTTTCTCCATGACAGCTGAAAACCTGAGGAACTTTTCTTTTTAAAGAATGTACTGTGTTTGTGAGACAGTGAAAAAGGCGAAATATATTGATTGTAGCAGATAAAAAAATTTACTTCTGTGCCAGATTCTTTGTGATGTAATGGCTCAGTAGTAGTACTTAACAGAAGTCAAACGAGGAGAATTACTATTGATGAAAAAGGGAAAATAAACGAGGGAGAAAAGAAAAATTGTTTAAAGGAACAACGAGTTCCACAAGACTAATTAAAAATACCAGGGCACCTTAAGTAGATAGGCCAAAGCCATTCATCAAATGACCTATGACCTAGCAGGACATGTAAGGAGCACAACATTGTTCTAATGATCCTAGGAGCCATTATTCAAGGTAAAACATACTCTTGGCCTGTTTGCACTCAGACAAAATTGTCTTTATGTGAGCTACCGTTGTTCATTTTGGCAAGCCTCATCATGTTACCAAATCAAAATTTTCTTAAATAATTATTATATTACTGGATTTATTGAAAAAATTATTATTTCAGTTAATTAATCCTATTATGCCAAGAGGTGACACAGTGACACACTTAGGTTTTAGCATCAAGTGAGCCAATAAATGTGCATGGTTCAGCTATATTCAGTGTTGCTTTCATATGGCTTAGAAAAATCTATTTGTAAATTTTTCTAAATTGGCTCCCATGGTAACGAAAGAAGAAAAATCTGCCATACAAAATTTGAAGTTGCATAACTTTAAGCACGTCAGATGCAAAAATATTTAGATTCTACCTGTATATGTAAGGATATGATTATGGCCCTTCGGACAAAAGATACCTATGTCCTGGAAATTTTTGAAAATCAGTTTAGGCAGTTTTGGTGAAAATACAGAGAATTCTGGATCAGGTTATGTCACAAGGCACATTTATTTTCTCTGTTCATCTCAGTTGTTCAGTAATTGTTCATCACACAGTAAATATGACAGAGGCATGTTTACATACAAGTCAATCTCAGCGTTCATTACTCATACAATAACATTTTTCTCCTTAATAAATCAGTAACCAGTAATGTAAGTATGTTGTATTAGAATGATGAAATAATACAAGATGATAATTATTATTATGTCTTGCAAACAGGTGAAGGTAATGGATTGTGCAAAGACAATCAGACTTTTCATTTGTTTTGTTCTTTGTAACTATTTACAATTATAACCAAAGTAGGTCACGTTATTAATTTATGGGTGAATGAGTATATATTTGCAGGAAGCTGGAGAAAAACAGTGGATCAGTTTAAACATGTTTTGCAATAGGCCTAGAAGAAATATGCCATGGCCAATAACACAAAAAGTATTGTTTAGATATGATATCACTGCATGCAGGTCATATCTTCTTTTTTTTAAATGAAGTCGGTGGTAAATTCGTCACTGATTGACATGATACCATAAATGGGTGGTATGGCTTATTCCCTGACTTGTGTTCATTATAATGCAAACTAACATATATATGATCATGACTATTCCATCTATACATTTTCTTCTTGAAACAAACTATGCATGTAATCTACAAATTGTTAATGAAACTTGTTTTTAGGTGTATCGCGATGTTCAGTCTCTTAGTTACACTAATCCTGTGACCGTTTGCAGGTATGATGGTTGCAAAATGCAATTCAATGATGATGGGATTATTTTGTAACAAAAACCAACGGTTACATATTCAATCCCACTGCAGCTGAAAGCTGAAGAAGTGGGAACCACGCATTTCTCTGAGTATAAAAAAGGAAGAAAAAAGACATTTCAAACCTAGATATGTTATAGCTGAAAGTCTCAATTGAGTTCTATTTTCTTAAATTAAATATTGCTTTTTTCAATTCTTCCACAAGAGAAATATCCAGATTTACATTTTTTTCCATCTTACTTCCTTTCAGGGCTCCATTTTTCCACGAAATCTTACTTTGCAATGATTTATTGGGAAAGTCAGGCGATATTGCAGAATTTGTCAACTCAGTTGGCAGTAAAATGTCTTCAATTTTTTTGTTTAATTCTTAAAGCAATTTCAGCTTGAATTGAGAAAAATTTGTTGTAAGGTAAAGCATGTTTGTGTAACCACTGAAAGTAAGCTACTGGGATCAATTCCCACCATGGAACTCAGTTATGGGCCTAAATCACACGCAACTTCAGAAATAAAATCTTATATTACTTAATGAATTTTAATTACTGGTTGGTAGCTTTAAATAGCTTCAAAGCTGACAGAATTGAAACATCAGGCCAAAGAAAATTTCCTGTTGGGGAAAATCAAATCAGCATTTGAAATTTGTGTTTTAAACCATTTTTGACATAGTTTATAGGAGTAACATATTGGTTTTACTTTACAGAAATTGCAAGTGACATTTCTCAGAGGAATCTCCAATTGTCATCAACGTCTACATCTCACTAAGATTTTGTAGTTACCAGCTGTGCTTTGGCCTGGAAGCTCTTGGGACCATTGAGAGAGAGAGATAGAATTAAATAAAAAAAACTTATTCGTGAATAAACTCAGAGCTTGTAATTATTGCAACTTTTGAATACATCACTGTGACTGATGGTGAATTTTTTTCTAGGACATGATATTCTCTTGGGAAAAATTATAAGTTTTTTTAATGTCCATTTTCCCCATAGAATACACAGTATACAGGCCCTGTACATTTTCCATTAAAATCTTTTATTTTGTCTTTGGGAGTCATTTGATCACACTAGTCAGTGAGCCAGGTATATGACCAATTACATGGCGGGTATACTAGGTAGGGTGGAGTGAAAAAGTCAAAATGTGAAATCCAAAAAAGAGCCCCTCCAATTACTTGTCAAATATAAGTACTTTTGACCCTATTGGGTGGTTTCACTCATTTCTGTAACACCTACCCTGGTTATTTTGAAATCACCTTTTTCTACATTTCGTGAGACCTCAAAAATACTGTTTTTTGCCATAAAATGGATTCTGAATGAGATAGTGTCATGATTTGAAGGGCTGAAAGCCTGAAAATAGCTTACGACCATACTAAACATATTAGAAAACACAAAAATAAAGAAACACTTGCTTTATGTGATGTAATATTGAAATAACTTGATTTTTGCCATTTTTGGACTGTTTTTTTTAAAAATAATGATTTAGCCATACAATTGATTCTGAATGGGGTAGAGACATGATTTAAAGAGCTGTATATACATTGTATATATATGTTGAGTATGGCCTTACAGGCTTATTTTCAGGTCTTTAAATCATGCCTCCATCTCATTTAGAACCCATTTTATGGCAAAAACAGCATTTTTGAGGTCTCGCGAAACGTAGAAAAAGGTGATTTCAAAATACCCAGGGTAGGACAGAAATGAGTGAAACCACCTAAAATGGTCATAAATACGTATTTAACTATATTTGAAAAGTTTTTTGAGGGGCTTTTTTTTTTAAATTTCACATTTTGACTTTTTTCACTCCACCCTAATACTATGGTGCATCGTCTGCCCCTATATCTTCAAAACATCATGCACTTTTGCATGATTGTTCCCTTGTATTATAAAAATAGCCCTGCAAAATTTTAGGAAAAAATTCGACACAACAGCCTTGATATTTCAGTATTAGGTCATATTTTAGCGATTCGCAGTTATAAATAATATTGACAATTTTAATTGAAATGATTTTTGGATGGCACAGTTAGATTCCTTAGAAAGAGAGCTTTAATCTGAATATCAAAATCAATGGTTTCCATTGAGTAGAAGACGAAATAGAGTGGAGATATTTTCTTTTTTATCGGGTAAAATGCGAAATAAAAAAAAGGATGTTAATATGACTTTGGGAACTCAAAGAAGTCCACAAAGTGGGGATATGGTCTACTACACCATCTGATAAAACCTTGATGGCATTATGATGTAGTCAGAAGAAAAAGAGAGGCAGAACGGCATCTCAATTAACTGTTGTACATGTAATTTATGTAAATTTTGCACATTTGAATTTGATGAATCACCATTTTGGAAAAATATAGCATTTCCTACTTTCTTCAGCAAAGTGTTCCTTATGTTTTATTCTAATGATTACGTGACAGTTAGGCAGAAGTTGACCTTTCAAGTTGATTTTTCGAAACATTTTGTCATAATAGTCAGAAACTTCCAGCTTTCCAAAAAACTTAAGCATAAGAAAATTTTTCAGAAATATAGTTTTCTACCATTCAAATTAAAGATAATTTTCTTCTTAGGACAATGGTATGTAAATTGAAATCATACAGCCAACCATAAGCTAGATATTTCTAACCGCGACTTGTCAAAGCATAATTTTTTGACAATTTTTGTACTCAACTTTGACAAAAAAGTGCCGATGCACCCTAGGGTATACTGATATGACATCACAAGGAATTTTGGTGCATTTTGATATTAACTTGTATTTCCCCAGCCGTAAGCTGAGTAAATGATGTTAGCAGCCATTTCCATATGTAGGCCAAACTTGCGATAAGGATGCAATACATGTCACACTCACTTAGCCACTACGTATGTGTGAGTTACGAGATATATGAAATGTATTGCATCGTCACAAACAAAGTCTTTTGCATCAGTGTTTTTTTAAGCACAATCCTCAGTCTTTCTAGTCTCTCAGTATATATGCTGTAAGCTAAGATAATGTCTTTTGAGATTCAATATCACTGAGGCTTTCAAAACCTTTCCAACAGAGATGTGTATACACAATCTAATTTATTTATGATATGTAAAAATGCTGCCCTTTTCAAACAAAGATTTTGTCTCCTTGTATTCTTGTTTGCTTCTTCTTCAGAAAAATCCGGTCAGATCTCACAACTATCTGATAAATTAAAAAATAGAAAACAAGTGTTGACATCCAACAGCTTCGAAAATTTGTGAATTTTCGAGTTTGTCTGAAGATGTATCTAATTTAATTCGTCACACCCATCATCATGTTTAACTCTTTAAAATTAGCAGTTTGCTAAGTTGACACACATTGACATTGCATGGGCTGTGTCCTCAACAACCTGGGGATTTGTTGGCCAATTAATTTGTAAAATGTAGAAGTAGTAGTAGTAGTAGTAGTAGTAGTAGTTTATTTAGCCAATGTGAAATTGGAATACAGTGTGCTTCATCAAAGAGTATAGCCATACAAGAACAATTATCATACAGAGAAACAAAAATAAATAAAATAAAAAGGTAAATTAAACATTTCAGAGATTATTACAAATATAAAAGTCATTTCAAATTGGATCTGTTAAAGACACGTACAGCAGATGGATAAAAGCTATTGGTAAAACGCTTGTTACCATAGAAAGTTCTTAGACGTTTACCAGATCTTAAAAATGTAAATAGTTCATTTGCTGGGTGATTTTCATCACGAATAATGAGGAGTGTCCTGTTGAGAGCTCTTCATTCGAATAGAGTTTGTAGCGGTGGTAATGTAGCATTTATGATCTTCTCTGCCTGTCTGATGATTGAATGGAGTTTCTTCAGATCTTCTTTGGAAGTAGCCTCGAACCAAACTGTAATTGATCTTGTGAGAATACTCTCAATGATTGCCCGATAAAAGCAGACGAGGATGGATAGATCACATCTGATATGGCAGGCTTAACCCGAGGTATCAGCTGATAACATACAAACATTATTTGCCACTCCTACATAATTTTGTTATATTCCGAGTACCACTATTTCTAAATTGATACGCTGCCTCATACAGGTAAATTCAGCCAGCGGTCTCATAATTTTTTTGTGCATGATTTATCAAATTCCATGTTCAACTCTGGGATATGTGTTGGATATGTATAGGTTATTCACCACGGGAGAGGGAATATGTGATTTATCACCCGAGGGCTTTAGCCCGAGGTGTGATAAACACATATTCCTGATCCCATGGTGAATAACCGGAGGTGTCGAATGGTATAAGTGTGTTCATTGTCAGGGCCTTATTGGAAATCAGCTAGTGCTGAATAAGCTACCCTGGTAAAATAAAAGTATTTTGACTTTGACTTTGACTTTTGGATATGTGTTGATGTGATATTCATCTTGTGTCTCTTTATCCCAGTCCCACAGGAAGTATAAGAGTGATTTGTGCTATAAATATACATCAGACGGACATCAAGGTGATTTTGAAGTGTGAAACATTGCTCCCAAGAGTCTTTTTTGGTCCTTCAAGCAAAGTTGTTGGCCATAGATCTTGTTATATACAAAAGTATGTATATTTGTCAAATATATATACTTTTGTCAAATTATAATGAACGTTACAAGGAGCTTGTTAAATTATTGCTGTCACCTTTTTAATTGTCCTTGTTTTTAACCTGCTATTGTTTTATCAAATTTTTTACATTTTTTGAGATCTTAAAAACTTTTATCGTATTTATTATTATTATATCTGTATATATATCTCTTCTTAGAGGCAAAATAAAATTATTTATTTATATATTACAAAAGTTTTTCCAGACATATCCGTGATATTACCAGCAGTGCCTCGAGTATGGATTCCAGTATATAATAAGTCAATTGTCAATATCTTCAGCAAGTTTCTCTCGTCTGTAAAAGCTAAAAATAAGATACTGAAGCTCATCGATTGGCATCTTTTGTGCCCCAGCTTACAACGTAGCATAAGAAACTATTCAGAAATTAATGTCAACTAATGGGCTTGCATAATTCTTAAGGCTTCTCTAAATTGTTGTGTTTCATTAAATTTCTTAAAATTTTGTAATTTCCAATTATCATTTTAAATGTCCTCAAATCCAAGAAATCGTGTTTGACTCTTTCTGATTTCATCCTGATTTCCATCTGTAAATGGCTTTATTTTTCATGTTATTCAGGAAGTTCTCATTAGGAAATCTGTCTGAAATAAACGAGGATATGAGATGAATCCCCAGTTTCTAGATTGCTGTAGAAGTAGGTACCCTATGGGCACATCGACGTTGCAGCAACGTTGCAACAATGTCACCCTTTTCGTCAAATGACGCAGAATTGTATGGTTGAAATTATGTTGTCACAACATTGTGAAGCAACGTCAAAGATATGACATTAGCATGCAAAGTTGTGGCGACGTTTTACAACATTGTGAGGCAATGTCAAGAGTTCGACGTTAGCTTATGACGTTGTGGCAATGTTGTAAAAAAACCCCCACGTTGTGTTCACATTTGGCATAATCTCTACCATACATATCTACGGGACCAACAGACCAGCCCTCAACCAACTATAGCGACGTCGGGGTTTACGTCATGTGCCCACTGGGTACACAGACACCATTGCAACTTCTAACACCAATAAACCATATGTAATCAACCTTAAATTCAATGATATAGACCTAAAGCTATTTTCAGGAACTTTTAAGTTGGCAAGCACACACATAATGATTCATCAACCTTTCAATATTGTTCCCCTTTAATTGCACAAAAAATAAATATTCAGTAGCCTAGTGGAGGCATGCTGAATTAATGAAAAAAGCTATATACAAGGGGCGTTCGGAAAGTTCGAGGCTTTTTTTTTATATGGACACTTATCTTCAATCTAGAACTATGAATTTTTCACAGGATAAAATTCAGCGTATTTGGAATGGATTTCAAAATTTCGGACAATTTGGACTTTTTAAAGTCATTCAATGGTTGCCATGGAAACTGAAAGTTCACCTTCTTGGGGCAGAAATACTGAAACCACTAAAGCCAATGAATTTTGGCTGTGAGAGACCTCTCTCTATCACTTGCATTAGTGAGATTGACAATATTCGACACAAGAAATATAATATTAGCCTTAAAATTACTGGACAAAGCTCACCAAAAGCATTGATTCATACACTGTAAGAAATGACCGTGTTTTTCTGGCTAAAAGAACCGTAAATTTTTTTGCTATTTTACCAGTATTTTTTTAATACAGACTTTGTCCGGGAATTTACAGTTCTTTGTCAGTTACAAAATGGCTACAAGATAAATTTACTGCGACATGTCATTCAACATTCAGTTCACGTTAATGAACAATTACTTCAACCGTTAATTTTCTGGCAACTTGTAATATGCAGACAAAACATTTGAATTGGCCAAACAATCAATACACCTGGTCAGATTAGGAACTATAAACAAAAGATTTCATGGACTTCAACCACAGAACATGTGGTGCCATCTATAATGCTTTACACAGCTGTTAATCAAACTTAATTTATGAATTATCTGAATGGAAGCGAACATCCTCATTCATATGATCTTAAAGATGCTGTCATTACGCAAAAGTTGTAATGTCTATACGTGACATTTACATTTGTGTGAGTCTCATGATGTCATCTAAAGAATGACACTATTAAAACCAAAATAACACAAGCGCAGTCTGCATAAATAGAAGTTTATAGAACATACTTCAATAAACTTGACACCTGGTAATCTTGGAAAATATCCATCAATTTTATGGTTTGTGAGCAAATTTTATGGTTTGTGAGCAAACTAATTGATGGACTTACTTCTCTGCTGTCAAGCAAGAGATGAGCAAGGCCGAGCCTGGAGTCACTGGCTCTCTCACTCTCTCAGCTGATTCCAGCTTCGATACATGCCTACAGCTATGCGACAGTTAAATCAAATACTATCCGTATTTTTACAGTAGATTCTACAGCCCCTTGCATTCTTTACATTCTATGTTTGACAGATGATATAACTGTAAAATATACTTTAAATAAACTGTTTTATATATGTACATTACACCGTAATATCACTTTGTTGAATCCGCAAAATTACAGTTCAATGTACCAATCTGCATTTTACGGTTCATTGTCCTGTTCAGGTTTATTAGCACTTTTACAGTTCTTAGACCTGGAACAAAGTTGCCAGTTAATTTAACTGTAAAATTTAACGGGAATTTTTTGGAGTGTACACCTGACCCATTGAAGTAAAAGTTCCTTGAAGACCTCCAAACAAAGTCCTGTGAAAGAATTTCGGCCATCCAAAGCCTCTTCTCCTCCAGTGCCTGAAACTATAGGCCCCATGGACTATAAAGGGACTATAAAGTAAGGGAAAACCAGGACTTATGTAAAGCAACATGTCACAGGAATAGCTAGGATGGATAATGCTGTCCATTTTGGTCTCTTGTTCATACTAGTGAATCCATGCTTTCACGAGTACTTATGCTGTCAGGGAAACACACCTTTGCTTCCTGAAGTTCCCTCGCCAAATCTGACATGTAGGTGTGCTTTCCTACATGGGTTCAGTGCAAGCATACACACATTTGGTGTGCTTGAAAGCATATTTAGAAGCTAATACTATATTTCTTGTGTCAAATATTGTCAATCTCGCTAATACAAATGACAGAGATAAGTCTCTCACAATCACAATTTCTTGGCATTCTTGTTTTCAGTATTACCTGCCCCAAGAAGCTGAACTTTCAGTTTCCATGGCAACAAAAGAATGACTTAAAAATGTCCAAATTGCCCAAATTTTTGGAAATCCATTCCAAACATACTGAAGTTTCATCCTGTGAAAAATTCATAGTTCTAGATTGAAAATAAGTGTCCATATATAAAAAAAAGCCTCGAACTTTCTGAACTCCCCTCGTATCCTTACGTTTTTGAGTTCCAATGAAGTCATCGTGTATCTCAGTGGGGATATATAGAGAATTACACAAAATATTGCTGTAACTGGTAGAAAGAAGTATTCAGTCAGTGAAAGTCATGAGTCAGTGCATGAGACCAGGAGGCATTGAAATGGCTTGTATTTATGACCAGTGGATTTTTTTGTTGCGGTCTGTTGGAACATTTGCCTTGAGGAAATGTTTTGTAGGCTCGGACACTAAACTTTGCATAATGCCACGATTCCAACACAAACTTAAGTTGAATGTTAAATTAAGATACACGTATTTCAAAGACTGCAAAGGCTGCAAAGGCTTTAAAGACTGAAAATTCTGCAGCATGCAGAGACTGCAAAGCCGTGGAATTTTACTGTTTGCTGCATGTTTTCGGATGTTCCCAGGCTATGTATAGTATATGGAAAAACAAATTATGGTCACAACACATTAAGCACAATTATGATGCGATTTCTCTGTTAGCAAAAGCGAATAACCTGTGATAAGGTATCTGCTTGGCATATGTGTTGGTTGTCATCTGCTGTCCAAATGTCACTGCAACAGAATCAGAACAATGAGGTGTTAAAGACCACTTCATTGCTACAAACAACGTGTGCATGACACTGCATCAGAAGGCCTATACTGTATTAATTTGACATGCAAAGTAGGCCTACGTGTACATTGTGTTTGTTTGTGTGATGCATTGTGCAATAGCAATGTAAGCCACTAAGCACATGGAACTGCATATTTTCACACCTTTTCCACGGGGAAGATGTAGTTTTGATATCATCAATCATGGATGCTTTCAAAACATTTTAGCAATTTTAAAAAGAGATACATTTCATAAACTTTAGTTTGGCGACATACTATTCTATTCAACTTTTTGATCGAGGCAGGCATCTATAGGCCAAAACGAAGTTAGAACGAAAGATACAACCATGTCTATGGTATGGCCTGTCCATCATTTTTGCCAACACTGTAAAATTGGAAATTTTAAGTTAGCTCAAATGATGGTTGCACAAATTGTTAGAGCTGACATGGCTTGATGTTTTGAGTTATGATAATCTATTCGTTGTCATAACCTTAAACAACAAGCTGTGATAGCTCAAAGGAATTGTGCAACCATCTCACTCAATCATTTAAGCTGACTCAGAATTCAAAATTTACAGTGAAAGAGCCCAAATTAGAGCAAGTCTGCCTCTGGTTTTAGTGTGAACTGAGGACATATATTGCTCTCATTGATGGAAAGAGGTATTCAGTCACAAAAGCCACCAGCCAGTGGGACCAGGACAGCATTGGAATGGCTTGTATTTAATGCTTTAGATTCCTTTCAGAAAAGATTGTAAGGAACTGAACAAATGGAGACATTTGGATGTGTGGTCCATCAGAGCATTTGCCACGAAGAGACTTTACTGCAGTGCAACTTGTAGTACTTGAACTGTGGCATAATCTCACCTAAACTCAATGTACTGTATATAGAAGTTGAAAGTTCAGATACACAGGTTTTCCTTTTTATTAAAAAATCAATACATAGGCCTATAACATGCACAACAATGACGATGTATAACAATATTGGAAGCAACACTTTAATTTTCTGAAATAAGGTTTGTATAGAGATGTAATATTATGACTATGAAGTCAGATGTCTGGTTTTGTGTTGAATGCAGCTGTTTAATCATCATTTTCACCCTCTTTCTGTTGTGTTCAAGCAACAAATTGTGCTCGTCATATCCAATTTCATTTGTGATTTACCCTGAAGAAAGGCACATATGCTGTGATAAGATATCTTTACCATTCAGATGAAAATTATTTGTCTCCTTTCTGTCTTTTGTAACAAAAAGGCTGCTATACACAGCCTCTGGCAGTCTGACAGATGTGTTAGATTTGTTGTCATCTGCAGTCTGGAACTCGAGATATGACAGCAACTGAGTCAGGACAGTGAATACTTTATTACCACAAACAACATACTACATGAGTACATGTGTATCAGTTTCCATTTGACATGCACTGTACACCATGTTTACACATGACACATTAGTTGTACTATCGCGATGTAAGCTAATGGAATTGCATATTTTCATATATTCTGGACAGGATGTAGTTTTGATATTATGGAAGCCGTCAAACTTTCAGACACTTTTTAGAATGAAAAGCTTTTCTAGGATGAATGGGTAAAACACATAATTTGAAATGTGTACAAGCTTACATTTTAGTTTGTTATTACACAATGCTAAAAGACTGAGGTTATATCATGGGTGGGGCAGTATATCCCTGGTATAGTCATACCCGAAGCCAAGTATATCCCGAGACCTGAAGGGTGAAAACGACATAATCCTTAAAGTTATTTTTTGGAGTTTATGAATTGGAGTCAAGTTTGTAGTGGGCACTGAACCCCATACCTCTTTGGCATAATTAAGGTATGGACAGACAAGAGAATTGTAAAGACTGAGCAATGAATGTGAATTGAGGTAAAGTCTGGCCTTCTATGTTATGTCTATGGCTTTAGCTGTCTTCTTTCTTATACAATTTATAATGTCAACCCAGCAAGTTTCGAGTCAATAATAACACCAAGGAATTTAGTAGATTCAACATGACAAATTTCTTTGTTATCAATCTTAATTTCAAAGTCACAAGAAACATTTTTTCTTTTTGGATTTAAATAACATGCAATTTGTTTTATTTACATTTAGGGAAAGTTATAATTTTTTTTGTCATTGATTCCCACAGTCCATCTTTCAGCAAATCAGAGCACTGGCAATCGGGTCCAAGAGATGGATCGGTTCAGGCTTAGCTTAGCAAAGTATGTATTGCAAGACATATTGGCATGCTCATATCTGTTGTCAAAGGCAGGCATGCATGGGCTACTTGAGGTGCATCCTGGTGAGACTCTCGACTATAATCCCCATATTGATAACATAGAGTCATATTCATAACGCAAGGAGACTTTTTGGATGGAGAGTCAAATCACATTGTAAATCGATGAATAGCTATTCATCTGCTTTGGTCCTGGGAAATGTATATGGCTGTACTGCAGATATTGTGAGTCATCCCTATTAGTACAAGCTGAGTTCTAGCCTTAATTTATGAGGTTTGATTGATGCGATTGGAGAAAGAGTGCCAGTTCTCAGAATCTCACAGAGTTGCTCAATGTATGGGATCTTTTACGGATGTAACTCAGATACTAATACAAGGGGCCATCAATTTTTAAAACATCTTGCTCATGCCCTTGATTGTCCATTGAGAATATTTAGGTTCACCGCCCAGTATTTCATGATTTTGATTCTGTACCCTAAAGTCTTACTTGGGGGACCATTGATTTTCAATGATATCGAAGTGTTTGGGGTTATTTTAATATATCCGAGTACTTCTGATAAAATGTTCATTGTGTATAGTACCTTTGTTATACACTTTCCGTGTCCCAAAAGCAGGTCGTGATTTCTCTCTCAAAAGGAGCAACTGTGCTTGTGATGAGAACATTTTCTGTCACCTGTCTGATATCAAAGTAAGTGTGTCCTAATGGTCTGTCACATCATATGCATTGTGTCAGGTAAGTTGTGCCCATAAGTAGATCTCGTCTTCTCTGAGTGGTGACTATGAGGTACTTTGAGATTTCATAGGGGAATTGGGGCACATTGGGACGCTTTTAATGTCTACTAATTCAGCTAAATGCTGAAAGCACTGAGCAACTCAGAAGTTTGCATGAATATCACCAATACTATTGAGCTTAAATCGAAGGCATGATAAATTAGACTGAACAGTTCTACCCTTTTGCAGCCAGACAGCAAAATGTGAGTTGTGATCATAACTGTCCCAATTTGCCCAGAAGGGGCACATTGGGACATCAACTAAAATCATTTTACAATCCATGTGCACTAGATATTACATATAATTAGTATGAAAGACTATATACAGTGCATCAACACTTTGTAGTGCCAATAATTAATAACGTTAAACAGTTTTAAAAATTTAACACAAACTTTCCTGGGTGCCGTCATCTATGTAAGTAACACACAGTGCTCTGCTAATTTCTCAGGCACCAGTGAGTGTGTTTATAAGGATAGCAATTCATAACTGTTAGTTACGATGTATCAAATTCATACAAACATTAAGAAAGCCTCATTGTTCATCGTTTGTCCAGAGAATGGTTTGAATTGAACCCCTTTAAATTTACTTTAGTAGTAGGAAAACAAACTTTTCCTCACCATACCTCTGCCTGTGGCTGTAATTTGTCAATAAAAAGATAGAAACGTCAGGATGTGAAATTACAAGATATGTTGGCACTACCATATCATATATACACGTACCTTGCCAGGAACCAAGAAAACCCCACCGTCCCGTAGTGCCATGTGTCTAAGTGTGCCCCGGTTCCCCCTACTAATGTTAAATAGAAGACAAGCAAGAATCTCACGTTTAGGAAGTTTTGACCCACATATAGCATGATATGACTAATAATTTCATGTCTCGCATGTATGATAAACCATTTTATCCCCCATCAAGTGCGTTATCAGCCAGAAAAGAGTGTGATCAGTGGTGTATGATCTGCCTGCTGAGATCACACACCTTAGTTACCATAGCAACACAGCACAACACAGCACCTTGCTGCCTGATCATTTTTCAGGCCATGATTATCTCAGCACCTTCAAACTTTCAGGAATCCTTTATCAGTATATATTCGGAATAATCCTAAAATGGCATGACTTTCTGGAAAACTGATAAAAAGTAACAGAGGTATTGGTAAAGAAAAGTCGGGGAAAAGTAGTTAAACGTAGGGGAAAAGTTGTGAAAATTGATCAGAAAAATCTTTGTTTCTGTTGTGGTTAAAAATGAATTGCTTTGCACAAGTAAACCATAGAACCTTAAAATTTTGCGTTAGTGCTGCCAGGCAAATATAAGACACTTGTGAAAAAGTACAATGCTATACACGGAATAGTTTTTTTGAACCAACGATATGAAGAACAAATGGGAATGAACCTTTGAAGTTCAAAAAAGCGACTAAAAAGCCAAAAACGTTGAGGTTTTATTTTTTTTGTGCTTAAAGTATTTAGTCTATGAATACCAAACTTGGTGAGCCTCTAGGAAACTACCATAGCAAACACATCTGAGAGTTTCATCTTTCTATCATTCAAACATATTGAATGACGCCTTTACAAAGTTGTGAATGTGAAAAAAAAAGAAAAAGTGCAAAAATGACAATTCCTTGTGAACTAAAAAAATTCTCTTTCTCTCACATATAAATGTAGCACCTCAATATTTTGCGTTCTCTAAGACAAATATATTTTGCAAAATATGTGGAGGTATCAAATTTATAGGATAATTTTCTGATGTTCTACACCTCCATGAAGTCCAGGAAAGCAAATCCCATAAAAGCAAACTTTGGCCTGTCAAATCGGCCCCAATTTCGGCATATTTAGCTTACATTATGTTAAAATCAACATTTTATCATACTATAATATATATTAATTGATTCCTATGCTTCTGTTTGCCTATATTGTTAAAGGTCTGGCTGGGGGATAAAAGGGAAACCCAACTCGTCAGTGATCTGTTGGTCAGATCAGACTCGGAGGGCGCTACGCGCCCACCTGGTCTGATCTGACCAAACAGATCACTGACTCGTAGGGTTTCCCTATAGCGTCCAAAGTACATCATATCACATTCATGACTGTCAGTGTCACCTACCATTCAGCGACATTCTTCTTTGTAGTACATTGTATTGTCTGGTGGATTTCCTGGGAGACAAAAAATATATGGTGTGGTAGTACACTGAGCAAAAAAAGAAACGTCCCATTTTCAGCATACTGTTAACTTCTGGAATATAAGGATTACCCTTGCAAAACTGACATCAGAATTTGTATATTTGTCAGGAGAGTCAAAAAAAATTTTGTTTGAATAAAATCATTCAAGCGGAACATGAGCAGTGGTCACAATGCCTCAAGCACTAATTTGGTCTATGGAGACCAAAAAAATTGTTTGAAAAATCTGAAAACTTGAGGCCTGTCTCTTTTAATGTTCTGAGGGAAGAAAAACAAGTTTAAATGATCAGAGCATCCCCATTTATTGAAGAAACACCATGCCGAGACTGCCATCTGAGCATCAAGAATGAGCCATAGGTGTCCTGCAAGTTTCATGACCAGTGAGCAAGTTGCAGGGCTCACTCTTGATGGCAAACCAGATTGCTTAGGACTAGTATCACTACCCCTTCAGTATCGGACCACTTCCACTCCCAAAAAAACGGTCCGCAGGTTGTCTGTACCTGTACAGACAGGGTCACTAAGAAGTGGTAAAAATTCAACAACAAAAAAGAAAAGAGAAAGTTTTTCATTTCTTACACCTTTTCTGATGATGTTTGGTGAAAATTGTGTGTGAATCAGAAACCAATAGGTAACAGTATACTGGACCGCTATACCCCTGGACTGGTCCAACTTACCCCTGGTTCTGGACTGGAGGTGGGCAGTTGGGTCCAGTCTGCAACACTAACTCACTCAGGGCTTTCTTCAGACCCATGGGGTGGATGTTATGCCATTGTCAGCCATAAGTCCAAACATAAACCCCACACACGTCTCGGATGCCCTTGGCAGAAAAGCCAGGCATAGAGATCCCCCCTCTTGGAAATGTCCAAGAAATGACGGATACTCTGGTGAAATAATGAACCAACATGCTCCATGGAAGTTCTGAAGCAGCTGGTGAAGTCCACATGCAGCCACTGTCAAGCCGTAGTGCATGCAAAGGGTGGCCACACTCAGCACTGACATGTTGTGATTTTTCAAATGCACCCCTTGTTGACTTTTACTGTTACTGTGAAATTACTGTGAAGTCCACATTAACTAAAGTCATTCACGTTGTTGCAATGATATTCCTCTATACTTTCATCAAGTTTTCAAAAATTAAAAAGCATAATTTGTACCTTTGTAATCCTGTTGATTTAGGGGGACGTTTCTTTTTTTGCTCAGTGTATAACATCTTCTTCAAAACCAAAGCAGAAACAAGCATGTATACATAGGCCAATAAGCCATACGCATTATGTTTCTTTGAATGGTATTTTTCAGATCTATGTCCATTTCACCCAAAACTTTTTTCTAATCCATAATTTTTTTGCCAGCTGCACTGTAAAGCTGTGAAAACATGATAATGAATATATTCTTTCTATCTCCAGGACATCTGAAACCTGAGGAACTATTCCAGAAACGTTTGCTCTTTTCTTTCTAAAGAACATACTGTGTTTGAGAGAGTGCAAAAGGCTTATATTGATCGTAGCAGAGAAAGAAAGCTACTTCTGAGCTTGTTTCTTTGTGGCATAATGGCTCATTAGAAATGGCAAAAGTCAAAAAAAGGAAAATTATGATTGACGAAACAATGGAAGAGAAAAAAAGAAAAGAAAAAAAGAACTGTTCAGAAGAACATTTGATTTAGCAAGACTAATTAAAAATACCAAGGAACCTGAAATAGAGAAGCCAAAGCCATTCATCAAATAACCTCTGACCTGACAGGACTTGTAAGGAGCACAACATTGTTTTAATTATCCTTAGAGCCATTATTCAAGGTAAAGTATACTCTTGGCCTGTCTGCACTCTGATGAAATTTATTTGAGAAATCACTATTACTGTTAATTAACTCTATTAGGCCAAGATGTGACACACTTTTATCTTGATTTTGGCACCATGCAAACCAATGAGATTGCTTTGTGATGACGAAAGTAGGCTCTGGGTCCAATGGTTACATAATCAATCCTGTTGCAGCTGAAATCCGAAGAAGTGGAAACCAACTCTGAGTTAAAAAAAAAGAGAAAAGAAAAAGTGAAAAAAGAAAGTCAGTTCAATCCTTGTTACGTAATATCTGGAGGTCTGCATCAAATTCTGTTTCAATTAATTAGAAAAATGTTCGTTTCAACTCTTCTACTTGCTTAGCAATGATTTATTGGGAAAGTCAGGCAATCTTTCAGAATTTGGCATCTCAGTTGGCAGTTGAAGATATCTTACTATTCTTTTCAATTCTCTGATCAATTTCAGCTTGGATTGAGAAAAATGAGTTGTCTTGAAAAGCAGTGCGAGAAAAGAAATATGTTAAACAAGCGGACTTACTTGAGAAGCGTTCCCCATGCATGGCCTAATGGTTGAGATAGCATGTTTGAGAAATTGAGAGAGTCAGAGCTAAATTATTAGATTATGTTTTTAAATAAACTCAGAGCTCACAGCCTAACAGTTCGATGAGGATGCCATCCTGTTAGGTGTTAAAGAACATTCATCTAAAAGTACATGTATCTTTTCTATTATTTTAGTATTAGGTTGTCCTATGATCATGATTAATTTAGAAGCGTAAAATACTGTACTGTAAGTTGACGTAACGTAATCTGAACTTTTATCAGTACTTTCCCTTTATGTAGAATTCTCAAAATAAATAAAGCCTTTTTTATGTGATTCTAATAGAAGAATAGATGTCGCGGGGAGATCAGACTTACATGTTGCTGAATGAAAGGCATTGGGGATCCGCAGCAAGTCTTCATGTCTTTATTGCATGCCTCAGCACATACTGACAGTGTTATAACTGTGACTCTTCGTGATCAGTCTCATAATGTTATTTTGCATATCAGAGATATCGGCGAAAAATACTGTACTTTGTCCATGGCCATGCAATTGAAAATGATAAAAGTGTTCTGTCAGATTTTTAGTTTGGATCCGTGACATTCAAGTGAATTGTATGATGGTGAAAAATGACATGTTGTAGGAGTATAGTGCTATTTATTTAATGTATATTATGCATTGTATGCTTTTCTATCTCTGACCGGTATATTGGCTGCTAAAAAATAAGACAAATGTACCTGTCAACCTGGGGATTACAGACGGACATATATACGGGTCAAAATTTGAAAACCTTGAAATTTCAACTGAAAAAAATTTGAAAATTTTTGTGGTCCAGAAATGCCTTTTGAAGTTGGCATTGGGTAGGTCAAACAATCAGCTATCACCGCAATATCATGTCCAAGGGTCCCAAATGCTCTGCTGATCTGTAATGAGGTGATAAATACAGCTGTGATGTTTTTTGACTGTCATTAAATTCTCACTTATCGCTGAAAAATCCTGACCACTTAGGGCTAAATAATCTACTACCAATGGTTAGTCAGGTAGCTTGAACATTTTAGGCCAAGTTCCAGGTCTCTAGCACTAATTATTTTTGAGATAATGCATTTGGTCAATTAAATACCGAATGTGTGTGTCATTAGCATCATGCCTATAACTTGAAATCCGGACCACTTAGAGCTTAAGAATGTATTACCAACGTATGGGAAAGTGGCTATTCAGCAAACATTGAGCTATATTTCAGGTCTCTACGACCAATACTTATTAAGAGAGAAAATTTTCCTGAACTAGAAATTTACAAACAGAAACAAAAATACTCTTTTCACCAATAGTTTGGATTCTGAATAACAAAGATGATCTCCACTACCCCTCCAGCGCCAAATGTCTTTGCTGAACCATATTTCAGGTGCAAGACAATGGTAAAATGTCACTGACACCCCATAATTGATTAGTAATCTCAGAGAAGCGTCAAAATTCAAACTAAGCAAGTCAGATGCAAGCAAAATGCAAAAATTCTGTGTAATATTTTGTTAAAACATTAATTGATAATATATATTGAACACAATTTCAACTCCTGTCACATGTAACAGAATTTTAGTGAGGTAAAGGAAAGAAGCCATTTTTTGTTGTGATGCTAATGACAGCATGATGCTAATGATGATTAAGATAAAAATCTTTGTAGGGACCAGTGCAAAACTGGCAATCTGGCAATTTGTGCATGCAAGGATCTTATGAACACCAGAAGCATATTCACATTGATTCTGGTCCAGAAATATGCAGTCAAAATAGAGCAGCAAGGCGTTTGCTAATGACAAATTAAGATAGGACAACTGACATGCCAACAGAAATACTCAAATATTTTGGTTTACATAAATGATACAGAGCTACAGATAGCGCAGTTATTTTCTTGGGTTCTCAGACAATGTCAGACACAAGGTTTTCTCACAAAATGTGCGTCCCTTTCATTTTTATTATGAAACCAAACTGGTGTGATGCTAATGACCCAATATTGGAGACATTGACACAACAACCTCCTGCTCTTATGCAGGATATTATTTCAGAAATTGGAAACTATATTTTAGAAGAGTGATAGTCAAGTCTCCATATATTAACAAGTTTAATTGAATCAGTATCCTGTACAAGTTTTTATGATGCAATCTTTCAAAGAAAATGTTGGTGGAGACAGGCCATTTTCAGGGGGGTTGGCCACTTCAAAGCTATTTTTGGATGGGATAAAAATAACCTTCAATATATTTTTTGAGTCAGAAGTTTTGCTAATATCCTTGTCTATGACAAATGACATCAAGAGGTACTGCATGTGCCTTTCTGTCATCATGAATTATTGTTAAACACCGGAGACAAGAATTTCAGACTTACCAAATTTTGACCCATACATAAGGCAGATTTCACGAAAAAGCTGCAAAATGACTTACCACAACTTGTCCACAAGTTACATTAGCACAATACTGATAAGGCCAGACATAATCGATTCGTAGATTCTCAGATTTTCTTAGGGTGCTTCTTCTGAGTATAGCTGGCAGGACAAAAAAAAGCTGAAATCTAAACCTTTTATTGTGTCAATCCATTAAATAAAATCATGGGTAAACAATCTTTTCTGTTGGATTGGTAGGTCAGAGTAGATAAAAAATATGGCCTTGTGCTAATGTAACAACGATGAATGATGAAGGACGGAATTATGTATGCTACTCCTACTGCAATATAAATGAAGTCACCAGCAGGGTACCACCCCTGGCCTGCTCTTGGGAGACCTGGCTTTCAGTTCAGAAAAAATTTGAGATCTAATCATGTGTTTTTTAACGTAATTTTTATGTACACATTTTGCTAATGTAACACTTTGAAATGGACGGATGCAAAATTGCAGTTACATTAGCAATAAAGAAACAGGCACCACACCCAGTCGTTTATGTTTTTGGTGATGTATATAGGCAAATCAGACACTTTTTTCAATAAAATATTATAATTTCATGTTTGAAATTGGCATTAGTAGCAAGAACACAGAAAAATTTCAATGTAAAGTTGCTAATGTAACCTCTGTGTCCTGTGACGGAATCGAGTTACATTAGCAGTCTTTTTTTATTTTTCATTTTTTTCAAGTTTTATAATGGCCAAGACAATTGAAAATGGTTCCAAAATAATTTTCAAGATGTTTTTTATCAATCACATACCATTACATTTTCCTGAATTGGTTTTAGCAGATTCTACAGAGTTCCAAAGTAAGCATGTGTGATCACCAGTAAGTTAGGTCGTCCAAAATTGTCCTCATGAGGCATAAAAAGATATCTTTTTAAGAGGAAAAAGCTACATATTTGAGGAATATTTTATTGATATTTATTCCCCTGTCAGCATGCCTCGGCGGTCCAACGTCGAGGCACGCTGATAGGGTCATTACCTCACAGATGTACTTAGTAATAGGTTTACTTGCTTCAGGAAGCAACAGAGAGATAACAAAGGTACCTTTTAAGAGCACTTTTCGTGAAATCTACCATAAGCTTTCAAGACTTGCTGCAGGAAACAATGCCTGTCAGATTACTGTCTCAGAGTCTCTGTTTAGAAAGTGTGGGATGCTCTTGAATGTCTCATTTCTAATGCAATTAAATGCCATCTTATCAACATGCCATCACCTCTTTATTCACTTATCGGTTTCTGTGCATTCAATAGGCTTTAATAGTTGTTTTATATTGATATATTTTTGTTCAGTTGTAATATTACCAAACAAACTTTCCCAACAAAGCATCTCTAGAGATTGAAAGCCCAACAGCCAAAAGTGCACTGATTAAGTTTTGAGTTTATTAACAAATAAGTGCTAATGGTTCTTCTCTCTTTCTCGCGGAAATTCCTTCCAAGAAATGCCAATTGCAATTCCTGTAAAGTAAAACTATTATATTACTCCTAAAAACTATGTCGGAAATAATTTAAAACACAAATTCTAAATGTGGATTAGAAGTTATTTAAAGCTGTCTATGAAATTTTT
Source organism: Platynereis dumerilii (assembly GCA_026936325.1). Taxonomy (NCBI): domain Eukaryota; kingdom Metazoa; phylum Annelida; class Polychaeta; order Phyllodocida; family Nereididae; genus Platynereis; species Platynereis dumerilii. The sequence continues at coordinate 26,698,230 of JAPTHN010000011.1, forward strand.
ACTAACTGTAAAATATCATTAAGTAAAACTATATTTTATTTTGGATCCCAGTAGCTTCCGAGCGGGCATTGTAAAATACCACATATTTCCGAAGTCAGATTTGATGTTCAAATTACATTACAGTGAAGGTTGGTTTGCAAAAAAAAGAAAAAGCGTTGTTAAATTCAGATTGGCATCTGACTTGAGTGCGACATCAGTAGGCCAGAAGGTCAATCAAAAACCTGGCTGAATGACAAGGTTTATGCAACATAATTTCATGGCATCATTGTGAGGTCCCTTTCTGAACTCATGTCTGTTGCCGACATTGGCCTTTGACTTCTGTGTTCGGAAACAATGACGTAACAATCCCTACCGGCTAATATTGCAGTTAAATCTAGGCTTGCTTGATCACTGCTTGCCAAGCTCCGTACGCATTCCCTGGGCATCCCACTCACCCGAACAGTGCACCTACCCTTCTTTTCCTCTCCTATCCTTCTCATTCATCTATATTAACATGTCAATTGTGTCTAATTTACCTTTGCACTATCGGCCGTTAGGATTCCCAGCGTCGTATGTTTTTGCATCCATGTCAATCACACACAGAGTGCGCTGCGGGCAATCCAAAGATCCAGCATTTTCGCGCCGTTTCATCTATCCATTCACGGCAACCAAACTGCCAGGAAACACTGTGATTCTCTGTCTATTTACTGTGTCACTGTGTCTTATGCTCATTCTTTTGTTCAATGATATTAGGCTTGACTCAATCGCACTTAATGTGTCATTGAGACAGACTGTGTCAAGTGCAATTTACCTTCACACCTCTCAATACACAATCTCATAGCTGAGCCTCAATCAGAGAATTACCCAATTTAATCATCCCTTTCACCTTCACTCTCTTTTATTACATTATTGAACTTCACATGACTCATGAATCTATTAATTAATATATTATCAATAAATACATACACAGATATATAGACAACAACTTCAAACCTAAATCTCACATTATTCCACCACTGCTACTTACCACTTTCTTTGTCATGAAATTCTTCTATTATGACATTGTATACACATTGCATACATCATGCAGTCCAAAAATAACAAAATTCCTGCACATGTCATTCATTTCTATCTGTTCACATATATATGTTACATTCACAGACATTGATGCAGCGAAATATACATAAAAACCTTTCTTTCATTAATTTTTCACCATGGGCAATTTCTAGTGACTTTATATTAAAGTAAAGTCATAACCTAAAATAACCAAAATACAAGACCAGACTGACATCGCCATGCCCGCTGGATTACTGCCACTGGTTGAACATAATGCACAAACATACTTTACTAGACAACTCATTTTTCTCAATCCAAGCTGCAATTACTCTGAGAATTGAACAGGAAAATAAAAGACTTTTCATTGCCAACTGAGTTGGCAAATTCTACAAGATTGCCTGACTTTCCCAATAAATCTTTGTCAAACAAGATTTAGTTGAAAAATGAAGCCCTGGAAGCAAAATGGATGGTAGTAGGTTCAAGTAAATTTGAAGATTCTGCAAATAAATGTAATACTGGATACTTCTCTTGTGGAACAATATAAACGAAACAATTTTTAATTAAGGAAATGGAACTCAATTGAGACCTTTAGCTATAATATATCTAAGATTGAAAAGTCTTTTTTTTTCTTCCTTTTTAAAACTCATGTTTATGGTTCCTCACCTGCAAACAGTCACTGGATTATTATTAAAAAAGGAATGTTTCATGAACAATGTGTAGATTACATGCTTAGTTTGTCACAAGAAGAAAATGTATAGATGGAAACACAATACATTATCTTCTCTAAGTAATTCAAATCATGGAATAATCATGATCATATGTACAGTGTATATGAGCTTCCCTTTTAATGAACACATGTCAGGGAGTAAGCTACAGTGCCGCCTGTAAGTAAGTGAAACGCATGATATTGTGCCATTGCATCAATGTTAAACATCCTTAACCAAAATGCTTCTGGAAGGACGAATTCTCATCCGATGAGAGGAAAACATTTTGGGTCATAAAGGCTGATATGTGAGGCATGTGGGATAAAAATAGCAGCCAATTTTCCTTGCTGTAGTTGGAGTTAGGTATGGGTCTTTGATAAGTAAGTGAAAAGCAGGCCCAATGTTAAAACATAGGGAAGGGTGGTTCACTTACTTATCAAAGACTTTGACCCATACCTAACTCCGACTACAGCGAAGAAAATGGGCTGCTATTTTTATCCCACTTGCCTCGTACATCGGCCTTTATGACCCACTTTGTTTCCCTTTCATCCGATGAGAATTCATGCCTCCACAAGCAGTTTGGCTGAGGATGTTTAGCATTGATGCAATGGCACAATGTCATGCATTTCACTTACTTACAGGCGGCACTGTATATCACTCACTGGTGATGTCATGTCCTTCTGGAAAAGCAAACAAGCTCTCTTAACCATTAGGCCGCGGGGAATGCTTCTCAAGTGAATCTGGTTGTTTAACATATTTATTTTTCGTTCTGCTTTTCCAGACAACTCATTTTTCTCAATCCAAGTTGAAATTGCTCTGAGAATTGAAGAGGAAAATAAAAGACTTTTCAATAATGCCAACTGAGTTGACAAATTCTGCAAGATTGCTCGACTTTCCCAATAAATCTTTGCAAAGCAAGATTTAGTTGAAAAATGCAGCCCTGGGAGCAAGACGGGTGGTAGTAGGTTGAAGTATATTTGAAGATTCGGCAAGTAAATGTAAAACTGGATGTTTCTCTTGTGGAAGAATTGAATTGAATGAATTTTTAATTAATGGAAATGGAACTCAATTGAGACCTTCAGCCATAGTAAATATACATCTAGAAATGAAATGTCTATTTTTTCTTCCTTTTTAAACTCATATTTATGGTTCGCACTTCTTCTGATTTCAACTGTGGCAGGATTGATTATGTAACCATTGGACCCAGAGCCAACTTTCATTATCAAAGGTACTACAAAACAATCTCATCTTCATCGAAATGCATTTTTCCAACCATCATCCATGCCTGCAAACAGTCTTACAAAAGGGGGTCTTACAATGCATGGTACCACTGTATTGCCAATGGCATATGTCTTCCATTGCAAAACATTTTTAGAGTGATCGACTGTATTTCTCCAGATGCGGAGTACTCATTAACTATTCAATTAATAACATGACATAGGCCTACCTTGGGTATAATTGCATATAGTGACAAATTGCAAAGTAAATGAAAAGCCTGATTGTTTTGCACATAATTATGATGGTAATTAACTCCCAGAATAAATTCTTTTTCTAATAAATTACTCACTAGTTACTAATTTATTAAGGAAGACATAATGTAATTATACAAGTTATATATTTCTTTGTAATATCTATTGTGTGATTAACAATTACTGAACAAACGAGACAAATAAAGAAAAATAATTTATGTTGTGACATGACATTATCCAGAATTCTCTTTCTCTGCATATTTTGGACAGAAGTGTGTTCCGCCAAGACTGATTTAATTCCAATATTGTAGCCATCATTCGCACTGGAAAACAGACTCCAGCTTAATTTAACCAAGAGAATCAGGATATACCTAAAACAAGTTTCATGAATTAGGTATAAAATTTAACTGCTGGAAAGCGGAAAATGGAACGATGGAACCACATTACATTATCTTTTGTAAGTAGTATCCTATAGGGTAAATGTGGGTAATATCACGCAGGTGGGTAATATCACGCACCTAACTTCATTGCTGTTGTAAGCTCAAGCTGTTCGAGAAATCGTCCATGTAAGAAATCAAAAATGTGCAATGGATCATGATGACATTACCTGATAGTATAGTGTGTTTGATTTGCCCCTGGCAAGATTGCAGGGTGGGTTTTAAGAAATTTTCTCAGTTTTTCTCAAATTTGATGCATTTTTATGTAAAATTCACAGTGTAAAAGGTATACAATTGCAGCTGCAATTTAGGTGATGTGTTTAGAGGAGCATTATGCCCAGATCACACGGAGACGTAACAGAGGGTTCTTGTCGCGGCGCTTCTTGCTTTTCCAGGAAAGAGGGAGGTTTTTAAACTACATTCAACAATTCGGCGACGATATTTTCGTCTACGGCGCTTCTTAAACTTCCTCGCCAAAAGTTCCTAGAAGTCATTTGACAGGTTAGTGAAGCAAGAACTTGCTTCACGAAAGATTCAACCGGTTGAATCTTTACGAAGGAAGAAGCCACGATGCAAAAGACCAGAAAGACCCCCAAAATGATTGGGCGAAGGTAGAGACAGCTTGGGCGAAGTTACAGGCAGATTGGGCGAATCTAGAGAGTGCTTGGGCGAGGCTACTTATTATTGAGTCAATGGAACTTCGGCGAAAAAAGAGAACAACTCGCCGACGCAAACAAGCTGTTGAAACGCCGAAACAGCTACTTACTTCTCCGTAACAGGTATTTGCTTGGGCGTAATTGAAGATTAGGGCGAAGTAAGAGGATGCTAGTGCGAAGTTAGAGGCAGATTGGGCGAAGAAAGAGACTCCTTGGGCGAATCTAGTTTAACATTGAAGCAATGGAACTGCACCGAGGCTCCTCACAACTCGCCGACACAAGTCTCTTCTTGCCTCGTCAGAAATTACGAGCCATTCGGCGTAGAAAACGAGAGACTCGTCGTAAAAGGAGCCATCAACGACGACTTATAATCCCTAATTGATTATATAATTGTCCAAAAATGGCTTGAAACGCCGAAAGTTGGCGAAACTTGAGTTCCTGGCACCTCTACAACTTCGCCGTCACTTAACCACTCTCGTGAGAACTAAGCATTATGATGAGACAAAGTGTTAGGATTGGAAATTCAAAAATTCATTGCGCAGAACACTGGCCTTGAAGAAGCCACTGTTATTCATGTATATGTAAAGGGAACTGATCAGGGGTAATATCACTCATCTTTCAGGGGTAGTATCACGCACATTTCTAGGGTAATATCACGCAAATTTGGGTATTATCACGCACACAATAACAGCCTATTTGTGAGTTTGATACCATTATAGCAGCATCTTTCTGATGAGCCCAGCATGCAGTCGAATTTATAATTTCTCTGTAACCACCAACAGAAAATAAATCCCGCCTGAAACAGTTATTTGTGCTGTCATACCATGCACTCTCTTCTTAATAATTATACAAGTACCGTGTTAAGCTCTGGCGAGGTGTTTTCGGACAATTTTTTTTTTCCTTTTTTACAATGTCAAATTTAAACTGGTATTTTTTGCAATTTGCGGAGGTTCGGAAAGGCATGTGATACATTGCCAACGGAAGAGCTTCTGGACTTTAAATGCTGAAGCAACTCCACATAGAGGTAATAGTTATATTGTTAGAAAAATGGATAGTTGAATATAGGAAATAGTTAAAGAGATAGATTGATAGAGAGATAGATAGAATTCAGAATCAGTGCGCATCTGACAGACAGTTCAAATAACAAAATACATGCATAATTGCATACAGGCCAATTGTTTGTTTTACATTATTAAGAGGCTCTCATTTACAACCATGCAGTAACTTTTTCAGGTATTTCAATAATCACTGATAACATTGCAGGGTCAACTTACATTCATGCCATGGAGGCATCTGTAAAATAATTTGTAAGTCTGCAGATTCTGTAATGAATAATGGCTCAAGTTTGATTTTGCTCACTCCCGCCTGGAATAAAACCTGACTCTTTCTAAATCATTGTAATGAAATTTATTATTCTATTACAAAGCTCATTTTGTTGAGGTTAACTTCTCAAAGTAAATTCATCCCAAAACGCTGTAATTATGCACAACGCTTTGCACTTACAGAGAGTCTGACTTCAGCGGACAAGCATCTCTCTTCAGATCTTAAAATCATTATGAGTCATTATTGTAGACCTAATTCATTTTCAATGCCAGAAATCAAACTTAGCAAACCAATATTAATATTATGGGGTGCTGTATTGTTTCTGTCAGAAAAATTAGTATAAAACTTCATGCCATCAATCATTGCTCCTCTCCAAAGTAGGTTTCCATATCTGGCCAAATATTCGATGCCAAAAATGGGACATACGAAAAACGTGACGTATTTTGACAGAGACAATGAAAGAGCTTTTTTGAAACTTTAGCTAATGCTTGAACTGTTAAAGGTAATACCCTATTGTATGTTCCAGACAACAGTATACACTACCTCTTGACAGTATTCAAAACTGGTTCAGTCAATTAGAAAAAGCCAGAGAGCCGGACGTACAAAAAAGGTGACATATTTTTTTGTGTATCATTATTGGACGTTTTATTAAATATATTTAAAGAAGCGGTTAAGTTCATAGGCTCAAAATATGACTGGTAGTACAACTACTAACACACCATAAACAGCTTGCTTGAATCATTGGAATGTCTCTGCTGTCACAAGTTTTGTGACATACAAGAATGTACTGTATACTGTAACACCGCATTATGGTCCATCGTTGGAAGTCCTGAAGCTGTACGTTGACCATTTTGCATAAACATCTTAATCATAAAATATATGATTAAGTTGCACTGAAAAAACTTTCATGAAGCAGCTTTGTGGGTGTTGTTCGCAGCCATAAATGAAATTACGGTACTCTTTCACATTTGACAGCAGTCAAGAAAGGCTGTGGTGAATCGGTGATGGAGTAATCTCCCAAGTGGATAGGTGTATTTGTGATATAATTCTGCTATACACTACCTGGCTATCTTAAAACAACATGCAAACTTTCCAACATACAACCTATTTTGATCTAGTAGCATAAATATCACAGGTGATTTAAAAAAATTTTCCTTCATGTAATCAATGAAAGAATAAACAGTGAGATTTTTTGACACCAAATATATGCAGCTGCTTCGTTATTGCTTTTCCTCATAGACTGACATGTATTTCTGTTGTATTGTGAATGTTTCCAAGAAGCTGGTACTGCTTAGCATTATTTTCCTCTCACTTCTGTGAACCCCTTTCAGCAGCATGTCCCCATAAAATGTTAAATTTCCCTGTTTTTTTACTATAAATTGCCTTGTGGGATCTGCAGAACAATGGGAACCTTTACAAACTATATGTGCTAGTTATATCCCGCGTTTGAGGGAATATGTGATATATCCGAGGCGCTAGCCGAGGATTATCACATATTCACAAAAACAAGGGATATAACTGACTTATACCTCAAACAAAACAAAATAAAACAAAAACTTAAGAGATTTAAAAAAGAAAATAAAACAAGAAGGATTTGAGAGAAGAAGAAAACAGCTACAAACAATTTGTCATGTGGGATTATTTTAATAACATGAAAGCATCTGAAATAGACTGAAAAGAATCACGTTTTATATACTGAAAATTCTTTGAATAAAAAAAAAAAACGCAAAATGTGGAAAAAATGTAAGGAAAACATTTAAAATTTGATGAAAAAAAAAGTGAAAAGGAAAAATTGGGGGAAAAGTGCACAAAATTTTGGGCAAAATGTTTGTGCGAAAAAAAATTGGAAAAAAATTTAGGGAGGGGATGGGAAACTAAAAACATAGGCTGCGCAGCAGCAAACCTTCAGCGAAAAAACAACATTTAAAAAGGACTCCATTACACCATAATAGTGATGTGAAACTAATTGCATGTAGTATTTGCAATAGTGGCCCGATCTTGGTCTGAAATTATCTATAAGCCCTGTCATATGCCCGCCTGCAGGCAAAGGTACATTGAACGATGGAAAGCCCTTACTAGACCAATGTACATATAATATGGACCAGTTTCATGCATAAACAAGGAATAAGTTGTGAGGTATGGGTCAGAATATTTGAAAAAGCATTAAGAATAATAATCAAGCAGACCAACAAAAGGTGCTAAAATATTATATAGGTGATGTATATAAAATTTCATCTACATGCAATGATGGCCAAGTTTTGGCCTGGAAACAAAAAATAATAATTTTAATATTTTTTTGTCAATATTTCAAGATGTATAGAATATCGATGAATCACACCCACAAAATAGTTGGTGGGTTAGGTCAAAGCTGACTTCACTTTCTGATGCAAAGGTCCCCTTTGGCGCAGATGTACCTTGGGGTCATAGAAAAAGATTTATCCAAAGACACAAGTGAGATCACCCCCTGGACTGGAAATACAGCCATTTTCCAAAATGGCCGCCATAAGTGCAAAAAGTCCAATATCTCCGCTTCTATTCAGCTAGAGAGACAAAATTAGGGTCATAATATATGTTTTTGGGGTCAGAGAATCCAATGAAATAGTTCCTGATTATGAAAAACCAATATTTACACAATTTATTGTTGCCCCTGCTTTAAAAATGGCCGCCAAGCAAGGTTGGTGGCACCCAGGACATGGTTAGTGAATATTTTGTGGTACTTTGATACCATTAGGTTGCATCATCTGCCAACAATGCTAGAAAAACCAATCTCCAACCAAAATCAACATGCTCTAACACAATTGAAAATAAGACATGGTCAATATTAGCTCCATTGAACAATATTTGTGTGGTCTTCAAAGCTTCTTGAGTTTTTTCACTTCGATCGATCACATTTCGGAATATTTTTATGATCATTTTGCCAAAGCATAATCTTCACATTGAGGATATTTGCATTCCTGATATCCATATAAAAACAGGGACATTTTTTGGGTTCTTACTGACACTACTGACGTCAGAAAGGTCATATTTTTAGTTTGTTGCTGACGTCAGGATGATGGGAAAAATCTATGCTTGCTGACTGTCAGAAGTGGGGCATTTTTAGACTCTTACTGACATTGCTCCAGTTGACCAGGGATGTCAGCTGAACATGATATTATGAAATGTTCTGATGTCAGGATGATGGGGGGAAAACTATCCTTGCTGACGTCAGCAGCGTCAGTATGAGCTAATTTTTGATGTCAGTATCCTTGGTCAATGACTGTCTTCCTGACAGAAGCCAATGCAAATATGGTGGCAGTAAAGATCAGAATCACCCATTTTTATGGTCTGTTCTGACAGTCAGGAAGAACACAAAATATTTCTATCCTGACGTCAGTACAGGTTAATAAATGAAGCCCTTCTGACGTCAGCAGTGTCAGTAAGATCAAATTTTTGCTGTCGGTATCCTTGGCCAATGACTGTCTTCCTGACCCTAGAATACATTGCAAATATGGTGGCAGTAGAGGTCAGGATGACCCATTTTGTGATCTGAACTGACAGTCAGGAAGAACACAAAATATTGCTATCCTGACGTCAGTACAGCTTAATAAATGTACCCATCCTGACGTCAGTAGCGTCAGTAAGACCCTACTTTTGGTCCCTGTTTTTAGCTGTGATATCAGCATCAACAGCTTTTACATAAACAGCATCAAGCTGTGGTTCCATTTAATTCTAGTTGTTTCGTCATATTAAACCTGACCTCACATTCTGTCAATTTACAAATTTTTCGTCATTGCTCAGCTTTCATTTTAATTGTCCAGTAATTCAAGCATGGTGTGTTCAGTAAATGAAAAGTGAGTCAATTAATTTTTAATGTACTCGGTAGCATTTTCTTATGTAATGTGCATAGCAATGATAATCACCAAGAAAGAACCCAGCCAAACCCAAATGTCTCAGGAGTAAGGATGTTTCCACTGTAGTTTTCGTCAATCGAAATCAATTAGACGTAGTGTCAGAAATTTTGGGTAAAAGAAAAGAAGTTGGTATGGGTTTAACCAGTACAGTATTCAAGAAAATGTTTAGGCTGGTGGAGAACATGTATAGTGTGCTATGCTACATTTCGTCATTCTAAAGCAAAATTGGCCTAAGTCAGACTTAGCCATTTTTCCTATTTGACACCGCAGGAAGGCCCTTATGATAATACATATGTCAAAGAAAAAATTGGACTCCTAAATTAATAACAAGCACCTCAGAACCGATATTTAATTTTCTTGCAAATGGCCTAAGTTCTTTGGACTTAGGCCATTTGGACCAATTGTGTTATCAATGATTTAGCGGATATCACCAGTATTTTTCGGTCATAAATGTGAGCATTAATTTTATTAAAGATTTTTCCTCACGTTTCATTCAATAATTTTATGGAAATATGCTTAATAACATAGCAGGACCACAAAATAATTTTGGCCAAAGTAATTTTGGTTGTCAAAACCAAATTAGCCTAATTCAGTTTGTGGCTGTTTGCCAACAATTGTCAAAAATGACTTAGGCCAATTTTGCTTTAGGTTGACGATTTGGACTTGTGACCAGCGGTGACATGCATGACTTGGGACATGAACAAGCACAGTATGCTGCCCCTGCCCAGGATATCTAGTGATCACTTTCATGTCTTTGTTTTGAAGATATTTAATTCTTTCCTGCCAATCATGACCATCTTTGATGACCAATGTTACTTAGCATAAAGCTTGTCAGAAAAAAGTTAGAAAAATGTCCTGCCAAGTTCAAGGAATTAATTAAAAATGCGCACTGGAGGACAGATGTTCAGATGACGCAATTATTCGAAGGGAGCCAAAATCTTACACCAGAGTATCTTCTGATGAAGCAGTCATCACCGGTTCCCATTCATCTTAATGTGAGGCTGATTCATTCCTCCAGATGCTACTTGAATAGTCTGGAAGAATACCATATACTGAGTACTCCTATGCCCTCAGCCCCACAAGACTCTCACCCCAGCACTGTCTTCACTACCCAATGAACAGGACTCTTTCGGTGTCCAGTATCATGATTGACAAGATACCTGTTGCTCTAATCACTGCCTGGTTGGCATGAAGCTGTGTCAGGGTCTCAACTATCTCTGTATATTATGCCAGTCCTCTCCATTTCATAACCAGGAAAAGAACCTATTAGTTCAAGAGAAAACAAGGGTACTTTCATTAGGGGATGCTGACTAAACAAAACAGGGTAGAGTCTGTCCAGCTACTGACATGTTGGTGGGAGATCAGGATAACTGTACAGAGGTCAGACTTTTTTCTGACACCAGCCCGATCAACCCTTCAAACTTAATCAGCCTGTCAGGGCCAGAACATAAAGCAAGAATTTCAACAGTCCTCATGTGACTATAATCTCTCACTATCTGTCGAAGGGCCAGGTATTGATCAGTCTCCTCTGGTCAACAGTTTATTCAAATTTCAACAAAAAATTGATGCAGCGTCATCACAGCTGCATGCCTTGCTAAAAAGGAGACAAAACCCGTTTTATGTGGCAATGAAGCCGTCTCTTCAATCTAGAAGTTCATTAGTTGTAAAAGCCATCCATAGATGAGGGCTGTGTCTGTCATGTAGGCCAACACATGACAGATTGGAGACAATTAGCACAGATATGACTGATTCAGTGATCAGCACCTGGGGAAAATTCCAAGTTATGGTACCACCTCAAGCATGCTCATGGAGTGTTTATCATAGTAGGCTACAATCTAACAATATCGATCAGAACCCCTTATTCTCTACAGCTGTGTGTAATTCTCTTATCCATGGAACTTGCATTGCATCAACCAGCCCTCCTAGACAAGTAACCAAACCACTAGAAGTAAAACTGACATCCTTGATCCAGTTGAAGTGGGAATATTAAGTTAAAATTTATGATATCTCCAAAAGGCTATGTACCATCCCTACAAGCTTTATGCCTTGTAAAATTGGTCATCAAAGTGGTTAGAAAGGCTAGAAAACAAAGACATGGAAATGGTAACTGGATATCCTGGGCACTGGGCGGCATACTTTGCTGCTATTTCTTATATTAGTCCAGTTCATATCCCGTAGCCAAGTCATTCATGCTGCCTCTGTTTACCGTGTGTCCAAAATGTCCGACTATAGCATGGCCCACCATGAATGTTCTTTGCCAGTCAATTAAAATCTTGAATCCTGTACAAACACCTTACCAAAATTTTCTACCCTGCAGTGGAAACTCCTGAGTCGGGGCTTAGTGGGTTGCTTTTTTTGGTGACTTTGGTACATAAGCATATGAGAAGATTCTGTGGAGTGTGTCTTGTGATTGATCCTGCAGGAGTTACTGGACACTGCCTTAAATAACACTATTTTCTGAAATTTACAGCAAAATTAATTTGACACAGCTGTCTTTTCTGCTGATATCAAGACAGTAAATATCCTTAATGCAGATTATTCAGATTACTATTTGAGAAAATTATCAGGAAATGCATATGCCAAAATGTGATCGATCGAGGCTTTGAAGACCACACAAACATTGTTCAATAGAGCTGATATTGAGCATATCTTATTTTCAATTGTGTAAGAGCAGATTGATTTTGAGAAGTGATTGATTTTCCAACAATGTTTGCAGATTAGCAAACCTAATGGTATCAAAGTAACACAAAATGTTCACTGACAGTGGCCTCGGTGCCGCCAACCTTGCTTGGCAGCCATTTTTAAAGCAGGGGCAACAATAAATTGTGTAAATATTGGTTTTTCATAATCAGGAACTATTTCAATGAATTCTCTGACCCCAAAAACATATATTTTGACCTTAATTTTGTCTCTCTAGCTGAAATAGAAGCGGAGATATTGGACTTTTTGCACTTGCGGCGGCCATTTTGGAAAATGGCTGTATTTCCAATTCAGGGGGTGATCTCACTTGTGTCTTTGGATAAATCTTTTCCTTTGACCCTAAGGTACATCTGTGCCAAAGGGGACCCTTGCATCAGAAAGTGAAGTCAACCACCTATTTTGCTGACCTAACCCACCAACTAAAAGGCATAAATTAATCATATAGGTGACATGTGTAACATATTTCATCCATGTACATGCAATTGTGGGCAAGTTTTGGCCCAAAATGCAAAAAAAAAAATTTTAATACATTTTTCTCAATATTCCAAAAAGTATGGAATATCAATCAATCAGACCATGAAAAGATACAACTAGACTGTATAGGCTACATGTGTAAAAAATTTCATCCATGTACATGTATTAGGGGCTGAGTTCTAGCCCGGACATGAAAAAAATGATTTTTTAATATTTTTCTCAATATTTAAAAAAGTACAAAATATCCATCCATGAGACAATCAAAAGGCACAATTAGACCATACAGGCTACATGTGTACCAAATTTCATCCATGTGCATGCAACAGGGGCTGAGTCCTAGCCCGGAAACAAAAAAAATAATTTTTTTATATTTTGCTCAATATTTCAAAAATTACAAAAGATCAATCAATCAAACCATCAAAAGGCACAACTAGACCATATAGGCTACATGTGTACCAAATTTCATCCATATACATTCAATAGGGGCTGAGTACTGGCCCGGAAACTATCTATCCGCCCGCCGCCCGACCGCCCGGACGCCCGACCGCCCGACCGCCCGGACGCCCGCCCGGCGGACGGACAACTTTTGACCAAAGTGATAACAATACCTTCTTCGAAGTTCGTTCGCTGAAGGTAAAAAAAAGTGTATGAAGAAAAAGATTGGAACAAATAATTTTGGTAAAAAATTTGGGGAGGGGAATTGGGGAAAAAATATGCATGGGGGAAATTGTAGGCAAACAATAAATTGTGGACTCAATTTTTTTAAATCAGAAGAATATATGCATTGTCAGGTTGCAACCATCAGATAAGAAAGGCGGTTGGAGTTTTAATAGACACAAAATTATGTATTTCATGGAAATGCAGTAGTAATTGGGCCCATTTGTTTTGAATGTATGACGTCCTCAAATATTTGTTTCTAAATCAAACGAAATACCTCCACCACTTATTTCAAGACTGCTCCAAAGGAATTAATTTATCTTACCAAAACTTGACAGACTAGGAATTATTAATTAAAAAAAAAAACAACTTCAAAGCTTCCTCCCCTCCCTGAGATCTAATATGGTCGACCCCTTATATTAGTCGTGTAATTGATATTAAAATCTAAATAGGGGTCAAATTAAAGGATTAACAGATTTGTTGTAGGTGTTGCGTTTTTATGATACTTTTGTTTTATTTTTGTTGAACTTTTGTTGGTAATTATAATTCACTGTTTGGTACAGTTTTGGTGTTTTTGTTATGAGCTTTGTTAAACAATGAGGCTTATATATCCTATATACTCCCATGGGCGTATAAGTGAACAACAAAGAATATATGATATATACCAGCCAAATACAGGCTTCTGATTGGCTGATGGCTCATAGGTATGGTATAAGTAAAGGTTATTCACCACGGGAGAGGGAATATGTGATTTATCACCCGAGGCCTTTAGGCCGAGGTGTGATAAACACATATTCCTGATCCCATGGTGAATAACTGGCTTATACCGTGAGACAAACACTCAAACAGTCAAACATGAGAGGATAACTGGACAACAAAGAATATGGGAATTATTCCCCTGCAATACTGGCATGTGATTGGATGACAGAGGTGTCGAATGGTATAAATCAAATTGTCCGTTGAAAAACAAGCTATCACCTCATGCAAGTTGCAACAATTAAGAATAGATGTTCAAGAACATATAAGCTCTAGAAGCAAACCATAAGTGAGGGTACACGTTCCCGTACTACAAGCCCCGTAGCATTTCTCAAATTCCTAATATAATGAACTTGACACCGAGTACATTTTCTCTAACCTTACATATCCTTTAAAAAGCCAAGTCCTCGTGTTGAGATCCCTGTTGGAATTTCGCAGACTTTTTGTACTTTACGATGGGTTTTCCATAAGTTCTGTCCAACCTGTCATAACTTTTGTAAGATTTTCATCGGAAAAAGGATTTTAGGGTCAGTTGATATTGAGGTATATTGCAAATGATCCCCGAAAAATCAGGTCAAAGAATTCAAAATGAATTGTTGATTTGTTGCTATTGAAACCAAAAGTAATGAAATGCGACCAAGATCTTGTTAAAAGACACATACTTTAAATATCTTGTCAAAATATGTAATTATTACAGGAGACATAAAACAGAATATATTCAAAACATTCATAGCCATTTCAAAAAATCCTAAACTAATGACTGTGACCCTGTCAAAACATCTTCTCATATTTCTAAGCATGTCTAAATAAGATACTTCAGTCTTCATGTTAAGATCTGCTTTGGCATTGGCCCACCTTCTTTTCTTAGGTTTTCCAGTATGTGTTTTTTTCATTCAGAAAACGTTTATACAATCTTCACTTGCTTCTGTCATTCATCTTCCCTCAATGTATGATAGGAGGTTCTTAATCTCTCTGCTAGTTTTTATCCAATTCAATTGAAGAAATAGAACAGGTATATATGGTGTCATCGATATCCTAGTAATAGCTTATCTAATTAAAAAATGAGAAACTGCATAAGTGATGGTAAAGTAACTGAGATGTGATGACAATACCAGTTTCCATTGTTATTAATGATTTTACAATTAACAGATTTTATTTCATAAAAAAATGAATATACTTTAATTCAAAAAGTCAAAGCACAGATAATGCAAGCAAGTGTTCAATTCGTTTTACGTGAGCACTACAAAATCTGGGCCGCATTTTATGACTTCTGGCTTCCATGGCAACAGGTTAAGCATTTAATTTTATCTAAATGATCAGATTTTTTGTTTTTGGCTGTCACTTGAGAATTGCGTCAGTATTATCCCACCCAAATATCATGTTTCTACATCAAATCTAGCAAAAGTTATGACCAGTTGGACAGAACTTTTGGAAAACCCCTCGTACTGAGGAATGAGAATGTGACTGAACTTTTTAACATTTTGAGAAGTGGACATATAGGCCTAAGGCTTTTCAAGACGCACAGTTGTAGCTCACAAAAAGAAAAGGTGGTCTAAGTGCAAACAGGCCAAGAGTCTGTTTTACCTTGAATAATGGCTCCAAGGATCATAAGAACAATGCTGTGCTCCTTACAAGTCCTGTTAGGTCATAGGTCATTTGATGAATGGCTTTGGCCTCTCTCTTTCAGGTTCCCTGGAATTTTTAATTAGTCTTCTGGACCCGATGTTCCTTTGAATAGTTTTTATTCTTTTCCCTTTTTCTTTTTGCCTTGTTTTGTCAATCGTAATTCTCCTTGCTTGACTTCTGTCATTTTCTAATGAGCCATGATGTCACAACGAAGCAGTTACAGAAGAAGATTTTTTTCTCTGCTATACAATTAATATCCAGCCTTCTCCGCTATCTCAAAAACATGGTACATTCTCTAAAAAGAAAGGCCAAACGTTTCTAGAAGAGTTTCTCAAGTTTTCAAATGTCATGTAGATGATGAAGATATATTCAATTTCATGTTTTCACAGCTTTACAGTGCTGTAAGAATTTACGAATGAGAAAGTTTCAGGTGAAATGGGCATAGATCCGAAAAATATCATTCACAGAAACATACAGTGAGGTGCGAAAGTTTGGGCACCCTTGAAGGGGGGTCACATTTTTTCAAATTTCAGACACTATTAGCAGAATCTTTCCAATGTGAATTGTGTGAGTGAAGGATAATACCGATGCACTCAATTTTAGCAGTAAAGAACAATGGAAATATGAAAATATGAAAAAGTATGGGTCGTTTTGTCTGATTTTACAAGTGCAAAAGTTTGGACACCCCTACATTAGGGTGCATCAGCCGCCCCATGAAAACTAAAAAATAGAGCTAGATACCTGTACCTTGGCATGAAGTTGTGTTTACTTAGCCAGATGAACATACTAAAAAATCAGCTTGATCAATTAATATTTAGGGGTGCCTCCAGAAGCATATTTCCTAAGACATTTTCAGGAAAAGTTTTGTTTCCGTAGAATCGCGGTTTGCGATATCTTGACTAATATAAAAGATAGAAGAAAAATAATAGCATATTTGGATTCTGCAGAAAATTTCCTTCAAAATGAATACCTGGAAGCCATACTTTTGTTGAAACAATGTCGATACAATACTGCAGGATTTGTTTTTACTTGGAATATTTTATACGACTTCACTGATAGGTGTCCCCTTTTTTTGAAAGTTTTTCGGATCAAGCTCTTCTTGGGCTCAGTTGTGCCCATATGTGTACAAAGTTCCTACACCAAATTTCAGCCAAATCCATTAAGGTTTAGGCACCCCCCCCTCATCTTTGGAGGGCCCTCTGAGGGACCAAAAAATGACTATTTTCGAGCATAAAAAGTGGCTATTTTCCTGCCTGAAATCAGTCAGTGCCACTGAAACTGGTCAATGAGGTGTTTTTGAGGGTGGCGAGTTCACCCATAATGATAATGAATCACCCAGAGGTCAAGATGATGTCATAACATGCTATAACTGCCATTAACTGGTCAATACAGCCCTCGAATACCCAGAATTGGCTGTTGTCGAGCATAAAAAGTTGCCATTTTCCTACCTTAAATCAGTTAATGCCACTTAAATTGATCCAGTAGGGGTTTCTGAGGATGCTCAGTTCACCTATGATGATAATGAATCACCTAGAGGTCAAGATGACTTCTTAACAAGCTATAATTGATCATTTTAGCCACTGGATTAAAAAAAAACTTGCCTGAAATTATAGTGCCAAGAAGATGGGTCCATGTACATTGTACAATTGTGCATAATTTTGCAAATTAATGAAATATAAATATTGTCTGAACAGTGAAACATTCTATATTTTCAGGAAAACCAAAAAATTTGGAGTATAGCAGGGACTATGTTTAGCGAGACTGTTAATGTACATAATCTGTACATATATGGCAAGGTCGAAGGAGGATCTATATCGTAGAATTAATGTGTAGTCACAATTCCATGACAAGAATAGAAGCTATTGAATAAATGTAATAATTATTTGACATTTTCACTATGTGCTGTTTCAAAAAAGGTATGGTGACATGGACCCACCTCATTTTGAATAAAAAGTGTTAGGGCTAGTCTTCATAAGGATAAAAAAAGTGGGACATAGCAAGCTTGTTTTTTTTTCATAGTCACAAAAGTTTATCTAGATCACATCATCATGAATAATTGAAATAGGTCTAAGAGATGGAATACTGAGTAAATTATTGCTCAAATTTATGAAAAATAATCAATATGAAGGGAAAAGCGAAGACCAAGTACCATGCAGTCATATAAACAGAAACTTATGTACAACAGTGACGTCGTACATAATAATTGAAGTAAAAGCATACTGTGCAGTTCATGATCACCATAATGTTGACGGAAACATAGCTTCCAGGTATTCATTTGAAGGAAATTTTCTGTAGAATCCAAAAATGTCATTAGTTTTTTTCTATCTTATATATTACTCAAGTTATCGCAAACCGCGATCCTACGGAAACGTAATTTTTCCTGAAAAATTCACAGGAAATATGCTTCTGGAGGCACCCCTAAATATTCATCTATCAAGCTGAAATTTTAGTATCTTATTTTTGGTGGTAAAACACAACTATGGACCGAGGTACAGCTTGATCGGTTGATGTTGGGGCAACTGATGCACCCTACCCTACATGTTCTGATATCGATTTTTCTATAACTTTACATAAAAACAATGAAAAAGCTCTAAAATGCTTTGGATAGTAATGTAAGTATTCAAGGACTTCATTTTGTTTGCATTTTGCATTGTCTTCCCTTACAAAATGCCACCATTCTTGGCAAATTTTAGGAACTCTGACAACTGTCAGATTATTCAATAAAATTTCATTTATTTTGAGGCCAGGAGCTGAAAAAGTTTATTTATCACATAATTTTATTTTTCACCTCCTAAACATGACTGATCATTGTTTGGTAAAATTTTGGAACAGGTCAGACTTACATCTGCCTAAAATCCCTAAAATGCTATACAATATATGTCAATTTTCAGGGCGTCTGTGTCGGAGTACTTAGCTTTTCTTTTCAAATATTTCTGAAACCTTCTGTTTTTTGGTTGTGTCGCATAGAAATGACAATTTATACAGTTTTCATCCATAATTTTTGGCCTGCTTATTCTTGCCCTTGGTGAGTCAAACTTGTTTATAGCATTCTGGTGTATCAGAGCGATTCCATTTTCAATGCATTTTTGACCCCCTTGTCTCAAAAATCTCAAAGATTGATCCAGAATACTTCAAAAAAGTTGGATGGGCCCTTTGGCATGACCCAGGCAGTCAGATTCAGCTATGTAATTGTGATAACTTATATAACATGGCTTTTCATCATCTGCATGTTGACCGTGAAATGATGCACCAGTTGATCACATTCAATGCCATAACTTTTGGGGTTTCTGAGGTTGACTTATGAGATTTAATTGTTACAAAATAGCAAAATAGACTAAATAGAAACAAAATTAACTCCAAACTGAAATTTTTTCAGCAAAAATAGTCCTCGGCTCTCAACACAAATTTGAGCTTGCATGCTAATATTTATAATTTTGCTGGATATTAACCTGAATATCAATGGAAATCGTTAATATTTTTGGTTATTTTAAATAAAATATTAATTTTGGTAAAGGAGGGGCTAACCAGGTCTCCTGGCCCAGAAATATTCAAAAGTTCAGATAAATTGACATGTGCATTTGATGGGGACCACAAAGCTGCTAGGGTTGGGGTCATTGTTTGGGAGAACAATCAAATGTTCACACAAAATGTAGTCCCGAGACGCTTACGTTGTTATCCAAAGCATTTTCGAACTTTTTAATTATTTTTATATAGAGTTATAAAAATTAAGATCCAAACTTTTGCGCGTGTAAAATCAGACAAAACGACCCATATTTTTTTAACATTTTTATATTTCCATTGTTCTTTTTGGCTAAGATTGATTGCATAGGTATCCTTCACTCACACTATTCACATTGGAAAGATTCTGCTAATGGTTTTTCAAATATTTGAAAAAATGTGACCCCACTCTAAGGGTGCCCATTGCCCAAACTTTCGCAGCCCACTGTATATACTCAAGGTTTATTGGCCTACATACACGCTTGTGCAAGCTGTGTTTTGAAGAAGATATGATAGGCTACAATCACATCAGTTCATTTTTGTCTCACAGGAAATCTAAGAGACAATTCAATGTGCTATTGAGAAATAAGAATGTGACTGAATCTTTATATTAATGTGTGATTCTAAGGATTCTGGGATAGCTACCAGGTGGTTGCCGTTTTCCATAATTTCAGCGTTCCAGGTTCATTGTTCACCATTCTAATATAGCCACGTGCGTAGATTACTGTTTTTCCTATCCCAAAATACCAAATATGACCATAATCATGCTATATTCTTGGTGTTATCTTGCTGGTACGTTTCTTACCGAGAAACTTTCTGCAGCCATTGCTCATTATTCACACAACCCTCACCACTGTGCATGCTCAAACTGACCTATTTCCCCCACCCCCCACATTCCTGAGAGATCCAATGGTGTTACATTGACCACCTGCTTTTGACACAAAGAAAAGTATTGAAAAGTTTTAAAATTAGCTTTTCTAATTCTTGACCCCAAAAAAAGTATTGATAAGTTTTCCTGTAACCTTGAAACAAACAGACTATTTCCCAAGCTGTAACCATACACTGATGTAACTTGATCAGCATCCAATTATACTGGTCTAATTGAAACTAGCAGATTGCCAAATTACTCAGAATCAACTCAAGACATATTAAGCATCTTTCTTTGTTTGAATGGGTTTGAATATATTATAATGTATACCTTGTGCTGTGCATTCCACAATTAAAAAGAGGGTTCCTGGCTTTTAAGTTTTTAATAACTAGAAATGCTAATCCATACTTTAATAAATCCAGATATATCCAGGCTGTATACTTAATCCATTTGCTTGATACTATTTACATGTAATTTAAACCATGTAAAGTGAACAAGTGGTCACTACAACTCAACCAAGCAGCTGCTGTCTATGTTGGCTGCAGGGTACTGAGGCAGGCCCAGAACCCCGCCCCTTGGCCCCTACTATAAACAGTATATTTCAAGTAACCCAACACCCAGCACCTTATGGGGTACTGCCAAAATAATTTGACAAGTTACAAGAAAAGTTAGACCGAAATTCTGACTAGATCACCTATATTGTACAATCTGGTGGGGTTTTTCTTACTTTCAATCAATTCTTATCATTGTTCATAATTCTTAATAATAGCATAGATAGAGGCCAGTTGCACTATTTTAATTGAACATTGTTGCCAATAGATAACTTAAAAACTTTGTACATGAAATTAAAACACTGTGTAGAGATTTATAATTAAAGTTCAATTTCTTCTTTTCAAATTGCGAAGAAAATGAATAATTTTTATGCTATAATGTCAAAGTAAATGAATTCCAATGCAAATAGCTTTGGCAAGGGCGAGGTAATGTTGAAGAAATATTAGACCGAATTTCTGCTTGGATTCCATTAATACAAATGTTGGTGTTCTTACAGGTACTTACAGGTACTTACAGGTACTTACAGGTGACTAAAACAAATTCTGGATTCCACTGATACAAATACAGTGTATGTTTTTCTTACTTCTGATGTATTTATATTCAATTACTTTTAACAATGCACCTCACATTGAGGTAAAATGCTTTATCTTTAAAAGTCCTCAGGGGGCCTCGGAGGCCCTCCTCTAACTTTGATGCTCTGTCTTTGAAACACAAATTGACTGACAAGTTTTACCGGAACATGTAATCCATCCTCTATAAGGAATGGATAGGCATACATGTAGATCCAAAAGTTTCACTATTGAGAAATGTGTGTATTTAGGCCTAATTTTGGAACCTGTTTGAAAAAGAATATATAAATTTAGTATACTGGGTATATTTATCAAGCAAATATGGTAAACCAGTTGCATTGCATAATACATGGAGCCTCTTATTTAAGTGGTTCAAGGTCCAATACTCCTCAGTTGGGTGCCAGACACCATTGAATGAAGGTGGTAGTAGAGTTCTATTCAATACATTTTATCTTAAATTTACTGAAATTGCAGTCAACAATATATTATTTCCCTTATTTATCTCTACTGTACATTTATCTCTACTGTACAACAACTGTATAAAGTTACTTGCCATAAGGCTATTCTTTTAGAGCTTGATCACAGCAGATTCTCAGCTGTGTAGCCTGTGTTCTCTGCATGTCATGAGAAAAACTTATTACTGGTCAGTCGCAGATCCAGACAGTGTGGTCTGGAAATAGAAGGGGGGGGGGGCAAGCATGTTTTAGAAATAGAAGGGGGGAGGGCATCCCTCCACTGGATATGCCGCTACTGGTAAGGGGGTGCCATTTGATATTTAGGTTTTCTTGCTCAGTTTGGGTGAAATAAATAGGCCTAAGTTCATTTTGGACAGTCTTGAAATATGTTTATATTTTGCTGTTCAACATGTTTCTATATTTTTTTATCAAATTGCAATGGAATTTATACGTTCTCATGCAATTAAAGAATTTGAATTTAAAATGATTTCTGGTGGGGACACTTCTTAAGAAGGTGTTCCTTGATTCAGGGATGGACATTCGGGGACATTTTACTTACTGCCAGTGGCCGAGTGACATTTAAAAAACATAGCCTGTTGGGCATTGTTCAATAGAATATAAAAAGCGGCAAATTATGATTTTCAAATGACCAGGGGACAAAGATGAGGGGTCCAGGATTGAGGGGATGTAAGACTAGAAAGGCTAAAGCCTAAATGAGGAGCTATGAGGGGCGCAAGATTAGATGGGCAAAATTAATGAGGCCAGATGATGTGGGCAATAAAGGGCCACACATATCCGACATATATAAAAATATTTGTGATAACGAAAGACAGAGGTAAGCATATTGACAGTACATTTTTCATTATATTAAGACTCTACCCGTCGTAAGACGGGTACACTGCTTGACCTATTAATACAATCATAAGTAATAGAGAACTTAATATTAAAGAGGAAGTCTTAGTGGAACATGCCATGAGATATCTTCGTCGACCAACAGATGAGACTCGCAATGAAAGACTTTAGTAGACATGTATCCATTGGATCAGAAGTACCCTGTTCAATGCTTTTGGCTTCTTAGAAGTTTGAGAAGTTTTATTGGGTATCCAATGTCAGTACGAAAACTGTTTTGGCTTGGAGCCCGCATTAACATGATAACATTCAACAAGACTAGGAGCACATAATATATAAAATCACATATTTAAATCACATATGGCATTAAAATCACAGTACATTATTTATAAAAAAAATTACAAATAGTATTAATAGCTACTGTCCCCTGATATGTTTTATAAGCTCTTTTTTTAATTTATAAAAATCCTCGGCGTTTCTTATTGACAGAGGGATATCATTCTAAGTTCGACTGGCATTCCTTTCCAGTGATTTGGTGTGGCAACGTTTCTTGTGAAGGTCTTTTCCTGATGCTGGTCTTGTAATAATTATTATATGTCAGTGCCATACATGGGTCAAAATTTGCCAAATTTATATGAATACTTGTCTGTGGTCTTTCATTTAATTAGCATTGCCAAAAGACAGAAAAGAACATGGAGGACATTTTCTATCATTTGACACAATTTGCAGATATATAAGAAAACTGGCAACAGTCCGCCTTGTAATATCTGTCACTTTCATGAAATCTCAAAAATTATCTCACAGTCACAGCTCACAGAAAATGAGATCTACTTATGGGCACAACTTACCTGACACAGTGAGTCTGATGTGACAGGTCAAAAGGGCCTAGTTGCTGTGATATCAGACAGATGACAGAATAATTTTCTCATCACAAGCACAGTTGCTCCTTTGCTGAGAGAAATCAATACACCAACAAGACCTGCCATTGTTAAGTGGCAATAACCAACCACTCTGAATTATTTCAATTGATCTAACTCTTGCATAGTGGCATGCATTGCGTGTGGATCATATATGTTTCTGAATAACAAAATAAGGTATGAATAAAGGTCTGCTAACTTGGTGTGAGGGAGTTGAAGGCTGTTGCAGAAGGAGTTCTTGTTTACCACACTTGTAAAAACGAGAAAACTGACTCATTTTACTAAAAGACAATAACAGAACTCTAACAGGTACATCTTTGTTAAAATACTGTTTAAATGTTCATCCGCTTTTCCAAAGACCATTAGAGAATGAGATAGGATACAAATAAAATGACAAAGTTACCGAAAAGTTGTGAAAGCTTCTATGATATTAACACAACTCAGTCCTGCCCAAGGAGAATACATGAAATAGGCAATTAAATTAGTTTACTTTGCATGATCCTGAGAGACAGAGAGACGTGTGATGCTTCAGAATCGACGTGTTGTTGGCAGTAAGGCAATACATAAAATGACATATAAACCGCAGAAAAAAATGTCTTTTTCCTACAAAGTATGTGAATGAAGCTCAGCTAAAGGCACTGTGCAGCCTTTTTGCATGGTCCAGCATGGAGTATTTAGAGACTATGCTTTTTGTCACAGAAGTCATGGACTCAAAATTTTTGATTAATTTACTTAGTAATTGAGTCATTGGTGGTGTTATTTTGATATGTACGCAGCTACTAACACTAGTGGACATTGTCCCTCACATGGGTACTTGCAGCAGATTTGATTACCAGTGACAACTGCATGCAAGGTACCTGAGAAGCCACTTAGAGCCAAACATTTTTCCATCCACTTGCAGAGCATGAGGTCCCTTTAGAATGCCCGATTCCAGAAGCGAGTTGGTCAAAAGTGAAAATCTCTTGTTTGATAGACTTTACAGATTTCCTCTCACAATAGTTCATCACAAACTGTCAAAAATATATTTTGGGAAAAATATTTTTGTTTACCTAGTCAATCTGAAAAGAGTAACACAAGACAAATTTGATGATCTTTTAATGAAATTCATATGTTAGAATCTGACTTTGACTCCACCCAAAAACGAAAGTCATGCCTCCAACTCCACCTGAACACCTCCTATTACAAAGACGTGGCACATTGCAATGTGACAAGTTTGTTTGTAGATCATGCTTTAGTTTTTCATTTGATATTTGACTTCCACATATGTAAACTAGACTCTGAACCAAGGGGTATGTAATGTGTAGTTATATAATTCAAGAACAACGAGATGGGAGGTAGTTACGGAAGTAATTGTGAGCAAATGTATAGAGCAGCAGACGTTATTCAGGTCTCTGGTATGATCACATTATTTGCAGGAAACTGCCCTCAAGGGAAATAGCCTTCTTTGTATAAATTGTCTCCCAAATGAAAAGACTCAATGGAGTGCCAAAGAGGAGTACATATAAATAGAAAAAAAAACTGTGTTATATACCACTCACTGGCAGTGGATGTTCGTCTATCTGAATGAATTCTGGCTTCTGTAAATGACAGAACTTTTGACCTTAAGATGAATGCCAGTTGTAATGTTAGATATACTGGATCCTAACAGGTACACTGGTACAGTGCAGCCTGGAAGTAAGTGAACTGGCTGATTTTTTGCTATTGGGCAATGCTACACATCATCAACTGCATGCTTGTGGTTACAAGCATGCTCCTGAGAAAACATATGGGGTCATAAAGGACAATGTTTGAGGCATGTCAGAAACAAATTCTGCCAATTGCATTTTTTCGTAAGACTGGTACATATGCGTCAAAAAGTAAGTGAACCCCTCCTTCCAATTGAAATAAAATTGGCCTTCCCATTGAAATAAAATTGGCCTTGTGTTAAAAACTTGATACAAATAATCTATCTGAAGAAATGGGTGAATACAAGGGTTTTTAGGAATAAATTAAGTGGAACAACTAGGCCCATAATGCGGCACAACTTACCCTGGTACCGGGGCAAATTGTGCCACTTGACCTACTTTTTGCAAATGCCTACCATAGTCGGACTGCCCTGAAACGTCCGTTAATTCTTGCCAACGTATTATATTTTGATGTCTGATTTTCAAACTACATGATTAAGCTTCGGTTTTTCAGAAAATCAGCCTGACACAAAAAATGGCACAACTTACCCCGGTCTCCCTATCTACTGTGTGTTGAATAATTGCTGAACAAATGAGAAAAACAGAGCAACAAATGCCCCTTGTGATATAGACGTACTCTGATCTGATCCGATATTCTAGTGTTGGCCAATAAACATTTTGGATAGCAGGCAGTCAATGAGTTTCAACAAGACAGATTTTACTTCAGCATACGAGACAACTCAATGACTACTGAGGAATGAGAATGTGGCTGGAATTTTTAACAAAATTTTGAGAAGGGGACTTATAGGACTAAGGCTTTTCAAGATGAATAGTTGTAGCTCACAAAAAGGCAATTAGTTCTGAGTGCAAACAGGCTATGTTTTACCTTCAATAATGGCTCCGGGGATCATGAGAACAATGCTGTGCTACTTACAAGTCCTGTTAAGTCGTAGGTTATTAGATGAATGGCTTTGGCCACTCTATTTGAGGTTCCTTGGTATTTTATAATTAGTCTTGTGGAATCCAATGCTCCTTTGAACAGCTTTTTTTCTTTTCCCTTTTTTCTTTCCCCCTGTTTCGTCAATCGTAATTCTCCTTCTGTCATTTTTAATGAGCCACTATGTCACAAAGAAGCAGATACAAAAGATTTTTTCTCTGCTACAATTAATATTCAGCCTTTTTTGCTATCTCAAAAACAGGGTACATTCTCTAAAAAGAAAAGGCCAAACGTTTCTAGAAGGGTTTCTCAGGCTTTCAAATGTCATGGAGATGATGAAAATATATTCACTTTCATGTTTTCGCAGCTTTACAGTGCTGATAACAATTTATGAAAGAGAAAGTTTCAGGTGAAATGGGCATAGATCCGAAAATATCATTCACAGAAACATATACATGTATAGTCAAGGTGTACTGGCCTACATTGGCCTACATGCTTGTGCAAGCCATGTTTTAAAGAAGAAATCATACTATCACGTCAGTTCATAATTGTCTTACAGGACATCTGAGGGTCGTCTATCTGACAATTCAATATACGATTGAGAAATAAGAAAGTGACTGAACAGTATTAGTGATGCTGTCATGAATGCTATACATGATGTAAATTGGATGCTGTGGATTGTCATATGCATGGGAGATGGAAAATTAAGTATATCAGTTCATACATGGGTCAAAATTTTCCAAATTTATGTGAATACTTGTCCATGGTATTTGATTTAACATTAGTGTAGTTCCAAAGACAGAAAAGTACACACAGGGCATTCTCTGTCATTTGACATGGATTGGCAGACATAAAAGAAAATGGCCTGATAATATTTGTCGCTTCCATGAAATCTCAAGAAATACTCATAGTCACAGCTCAAAGAAAATGAGATGTACTTATGAGCACACTTACCTGACACAAAGAGTCTGATGTGACAGACTATTAGGATATAGTTACTGTGATATCGGACAGGTGACAGACTAATGTTCTCCTCACAAGCATAGTTGCTCCTTTGGTGAAAGAAATTAATATGCCAATGAGACCTGCTTTTGTGACATGGAAAAATGTAAAACAAAGATATTATACGGTATACACAATGACTATATATCTCATAAAAAATAGTAGGACGCAATAGCAATAACCAACCACCCTGAACTTTTTCAATTTATCTAACTCTTGCATTTTTTAATATAATTTTAAATTTAAATTAATAATATATTTACATATATTTAAAATGTACACAATGTGTGAATAAATATGCTATACATATATAGTGTCCTGCATGTGGATCATATATAGTTTCTGAATTACAAAATAAGGTGTGAACAAAGTTCTGCAAAGTTGGAGCGGGGGAGTTCTTGTTTACCAAACTTGTATAAATGAGAAAACTGACTCAATTTACTAAAAGACAATAACAGGAGAGTTAACAGGCTCATCTTTGTTAAAATGAAGTTTAAATGTTCATCCTCTCTTCCAAAGGCTATTTGAGAATGAGATGAATGAGATAGGATGCAACTAAAATGTATAAAATATCTCTTCAAAGTGACTTAAAAGCGTTGAAAGCTTCTATGATATCCACAACTCAGTCCTGCCTATGGAGAATACATGAAAATATGCAATTAAATTAGATTACTTTGCATGATCCTCAGGGATGAAAAGGAAGTGTGATGCTTCACAATTGAAAAGTGATATATAGACTTGTTGGTGGTAAGGTGATAAATTTCTCTGATATATAAACAGCAGATGAAAATGTGTTTTTCTTTCAAAGCATGCGGATGAAGCTCAGCTAAAGGCACTATGCAGCCTTTTGGCAAGGTCCAGCACAGATTAATAAGAGACTATGCTAAGCACAAACGTCATGGACAATGTTGGCTTAATTTACTTAGTCATAGACTCAATGGTGGTGCTATTATGATAGAGGCTGGTTGCTAGGGGGTGTTGGCGGTTTACAAGCCACATGGGCATTGGGCATATATGTTTTTGTTGTTGCATGATTAAATCATGAAATTGACAAAGAATTTTAAAAAAGCACCATCAAAACACTGGACTGGTAACCAGTCAAAACTATAATCTCTGTTTATCATCTTATAAGATTAAGGGAGAAAATGATGATACTAGTAGCCCTTTAGAAGTTTTTCAGGATAAGGGAGCTAAGGTGGCTACTCAGATATGAAACAGCCACTTATGTACTTAGCTACGAGCACTGGTGGACATGGCCCCTTACACGGGTATGCAGCAGATTTGGCTACTAGTGACAACTGCAGGGTATCTAAGAAGCCACTAGGGATTTTTCTCGAAAGGACTTAACATTTTAGGGAGGGTCCCTTGAGAGGTACTTAGTTAAGGGCTTCCTTAGCTTAGTATCCCTTAAGGGACCCTCCCCAAAACTGTTTAGTCTTTTCTAGAATTTTTTTTTCTTTAGTAGGGATTTTTACCAAGAGAACTAACAATTTTAGGGAGGGTCCCTTAAGAGGTATTAAGTTAAGGGAATCCTTAGCTTAGTACCTCTTAAGGGACCCTCCCTAAAATGTTTAGCCCTTTCATGACAAATCCCTACTAAGAGCCAAACATATGTATTTATGCTAGCTCCATCTACTTGCAAAGCATGAAGTCTCCTTAGAATGCCCGCTAAGAAGATTAGTGAAAATCCCATGTTTGACTAACTTTGCAGATTTCCTCTCACATTAGTTCATCCCAAACTGTCAAAAATATATTTTGGGAAAAATATTCTTGTTAACCTATTCAATCTGAAAAGAGTCACCAAAGACAACTTTGGTAATCTTTTAATATAATTCATATGTTAGAATCTGACTTCGACTGCACCCAAAAACGAAAGTCATGCCTCAAACTCCACCTGAACACCTCCTATTACAAAGACGTGGCACATCGCAATGTGACAAGTTTGTTTGGAGATCATGCTTTAGTTTTTCATTTGATATTTGACTTCCACATATGTGAACTAGACTCTGAACCAAGGAGTATGTAATGTGTAGATATATAATTCAAGAACAACGAGATGGGAGGTAGTTATTGAAGTAATTGTGAGCAAATGTATAGAGCAGCAGACGTTATTCAGGTCTCTGGTATAATCACATTATTTGCAGAAAACTGCCCTCAGGGGAAATAGCCGTCTTTGTATAAATTGTCTTCCAAATGAAAAGACTCAATGGAGTGCCGAAAAGGAGTATGTATATAGGTATAAGAAAACTGTGTTACACTGTACGTATATACCACTCGCTGGCAGTGGATGTTCATCTATCTGAATGAATGTCTGGATTCCGTTGAATAACAGAACTTTTGACCTTAAGATTAATGCCAGTTGTAATGCTAGATATACTGGATCCTAACAGGTACAGTGCAGCCTGGAAGTAAGTGAAATTGGTGATTTTTTGCTATTGGGCAATGCTAAACATCATCAACTGCATGCTTGTGGAATGTGGATGCAAGGATGCTCATCTGATGAGAAGAAAACATATGGGGTCATAAAGGACAATGTTTGAGGCATCTTGGAAACAAATTCTGCCAATTTAATTTTTCTTAAGACAGGTACATATGCGTGAATCCCTCAGACGAAACACCTTCTGCTGTGGCAAGTATTTTTTTAAATATGTTGGGTTATTATATAGGCCTAAGGATAATATTTGAAGCATAAGGATAACAATGGCTGCCAATTTTCGTTGCTGCACTCAAGAGGTGGGTCAGAGTCTTTGAAAGTAAGTGAAACACAAGGACAATTTTATTTCAATGGGAAGGATGTCCTCCCTCACTGTCCAATACGGCAATAATAACATCTCACTGTCCAATATAACTTCTCACTGCCCAATAATGACTTTTCACTGCTCAATATAAATTTCCCTGTGCCTAATATATTGGTAATAGTGAAGAAAAATAAGCGGTTGCGAGTGGGGGATGCGATAAAGTGGAGAATAGGCCTATATATATAGCATACTTTTGGGGTTGTCAATTCAGTCCTGATATTCTTTTTATCTTGACTTCACCATTCCAAGTTCTACAAAGCAAATTTATGCAAAAACAAAATTAACTTCGGAGATTGTTCAAGGAAATTGACATTATAACTTTCTAAGGCAGAGCAATTTCAAACGATTATTAAACTTTTTTACATTTAATTTTCTACATTTTGATGTATGTTTAGGCTCTATACGACAATTAGTTCACCAGAGAAAGCGTTATACAATGCAGGTGTTGAGTTCCTGTATGGAAGGTGACGGATATTAAGTAAATTCAATCTATATGTAATATCCTTTCGAGAAATGTCAGTAGACTTATAACCTTCGATGTCGTTTCAAACAATAAATATATGTTAAAAATTAATCAGGAAAATTCAGGATGAAAAAGTCATGAAAGCAATAGCTTTTAGAAAACCGATTCAGTTTGACCTTTGAGACAGCGGAAATTATTTAAACAATGCATCAGTTTTATTTGGACAGAATATTAAAATTTCTCTTTCTTATTGGAAGTGTGACCTCCACATTAATTGAGGATTATTCATTCATGAATGGATATATGATATCACTTCCTTCATAAACGATATTTCGATACCAAGAAAGCAGCCATTGAAAAGGTGTTCAGGACCGTTCAGAATTTACATGTGGGGGGGGGGTTAGGAAATTGTGGTGTGTCTTCCCGTAGATGCAGTGGCGTCCCTATGGGGGGGGGCACGGGGGGGGGGCACGGGGGAGGGGCACGTGCCCCCCCCATATTGGACCTGTGCCCCCCCAGGTGCCCCCCATATGAACTTCCCAACTTTGGCTAAAATATACAGTTAGTATAGCGGGTGCCCCCCCAGAGAATCTTGTGCCCCCCAGGTGTCCCCCCGCTCGAGACCCCCCAGTTACGCCACTGCGTAGATGACTGAGATCAGCTGCTGCCAGAAGGCCCAGAACAACGCCCGTCCTGCATGTCCCAATCATTTGTACCTGTGAAAGTGTCAGACTTTATAACAAACAGTGACCTTCAACCTGACAATTAAGATTTCATTTTATTGTGTATTTCCATTTCCATTTATTCATTTATTTCATGCTTGTGATACGTGTACAAGGAATTTCCCACAAGGGATATTAAAGATTTCCTTATCCTCACCCTTAAGTCGCCATTAATAATAAGCCTCAGATTAATGTCGATTTTTCAGTACTCCCCCTCCCCCAGACAGTGACATCTGGCCAGGTTTGTGGGTTATAGGTGATCAACCAATAAGTCAGTTTTTTTTTTTCATTGCATGTACAAATCAACTTGGCTTGGAGAGCGCATGTTTTATGATGCATGCTTTTTGCATGTTCAAATCTCAATCTCCTTTCTTAGACATGCATGTTGTAGAATGTGTACCCCACCCCTTGAAACATGATCATGTGTGAAAAGTAGGTACCCCCTTGGGCAAAACTGCCAATCCCCCAGTCTTAAATTCTGAATGGTCCCTCAGTTGGTGAAAAACCATGTCAAACAGTAGCGGATGAGTATGGCACTCCAAACACAATGCTGAGGATGGATGGATGGATGATTGGGGCTTTACGTCCTGTATTTATCCAATGGACAGGCTAATTAGGACTGGAGGAGGACACGGCATTGAGGTGAAGGATGATTGAAACAACAATCCAACATAGGCCGAGGTGACCAGGCAAGAACTATAGATTCGAAACACAATGATGAGACTTTATATCATTGTATTAAAGCAGCCAAAGAATAGAATGTTCCACTGGCATGCATTCAGTTGCATAACTTGGGGGTCTCGAATGGGGGGGGGGCACCTGGGGTGCACACGATTCTCTGGAGGGCACCCACTTTACTAATTGTATATTTTAGCCAGAGTTGGAAAGTTCATATGGGGGCACCTGGGGGGCACAGGTCCAACATGGGGGGCACATGACCCCCATGACCCACCATAGGGACGCCACTGCATGCATTTGTTATTTCAATAACAACGTGGTTTTCAGTCTGATAGATAGCAGACTGCACGTAACATCAAATGCAGTATCAAAATTGTACATATGACACACTAAGTGCAGTACTATAGGACGTGACTCCCTCAGAGCCAGTAAAGTAGTCTCCTCCAAAACTCTCCTCATCTTTTCTCCATGTATATCATAGTATGTGTGTATGGGTGAAAAAAAAAGTTTTGGAATTTTCTGGTAGGATGAACATTTCCAAAGGTAATTCCACCAGGTGATATCACTTCAGGATTTAGATCGGCTGGCATCTCTCCATTTGATTGCAACATATTTGGAAATGAATGCTTTTGGCTTCTGATGTTACAGACAGGTCGATGTCCACGTCTGCAGTAAGCCCATCAAGTGACCCACTTCCATTGGAAGTTTTTGGCAAATACTACATTGAACAGGGCTGGCTCTGCAAAGAATGACTTAACTAATGGTCTATCCAGGCACATATGTAAGAGCTTCGACATAGCATCAGGCGAGTAGGCCTTTTTAACCATCATATTCTGCAATTATTTGCGCTGCCCTGGGGATGCCCCCCCTTGGGCAAGCACTTGGTTTCGTAAGCAAGCTTTTTTGCACACACTGAAATGTTAACATTTTTGTCCCAATTTTATGTAAAAGCTACTGGGCACCTGCCGCTACTTTCAGAGCCCTTCTTCACTGTATGTTACGTTACTGTCATAAAGTTCGTCCCCGAATCTTTAAACTAACATTTAGTGGCTTTATTGTGACATATTTAAAGTATTTCTTGCCCAGTTCTACACAGACGCTGTCCCAGCGTGGCTATGGCTGCATTAGCCTGGTCTCCTGGCCTGTATGCATTCACATAGCAGGGCACAGGACTATGGCTGCATCACAGTCATCATTGAGGGGGGCACTCGCTTTCAATTCAGTGAGATTTGTTTTACAGCTTTTTGGGTTCCTCTGACATAATGGGGCTCTACTGGACTAATAAAATGAATTGAACTCACTTAATTCTGAAAAACATGCAATTGTGTTGATTGGTATTGTTTCATATCACCCCAATGTTGTTAATTTACCAGTTTGTGTTATTTTAATGCAAGTTGAATTCTATGCAGAATTGGCAGATCTAATCTTTAATTTCAAAAGTACAATGATTTTTTTTACTTGATTTGTGCAGTTGGTCTATGTCAGTGCTTGCTTGTATTCAATTAATCCCAACAGGAAGTTTATTGAACATGGTGCAATCATATTAAAAATCTAATGGACAATATTTCATGTGACGTGTTATTTACTATTAGCTGACAATGATAAGAAAGCCTAAAGAAAAACATACCTTAATTCCTGTTCACATATCAAGTATTCCCTTAGAAGTGAAAACAGCAGGTCAGCATATACTTTATACTTCAAGAATGTCCATTTATCACATGAACTAGGTTACATAAACATGACATTGTGTGAGAAACAGGACACACCTTGTAGCAGTCCTGTTTGATGTTAACTGTAAAAGTTAGCTGTTATCAACAACTTGTTTATACTACATTTGTCCTAAAAGCATCCTAGCGCCAGCTACATCCAGTGTTTACAAATTCGGTAGAAAGAATGCAGGAAGGAATGAAGAAAAGAAGGAATGAAGGAAGGAATGAACAAAGGAATGAACAAAGGAATGAACAAAGGCATGAAGGAAGGAATGTAGGGCATAATCACGAAATAAGCCCCGCACCTGTGACGGAATGAGTGGCAGCCTATGCTTTTCAATGGTCTCGCTCATTCTGTTATCAGAGGGTGGGGGCTATTTCGTGATTATGCCGAATGTAGTGGGGGAAGGAAGGGAAGGCCTCGAGGTAGATAGACAGATAGACAGACAGCTAAACACAAAGATATATAGATAGATAGATAGATAGACAGATAGATAGATAGATAGATAGATAGATAGATAGATAGATAGATAGATAGACAGATAGACAGATAGATAGATAGATAGATAGATAGATAGATAGATAGATGCTAGCAACTCTTAAAAGTGCTTGCACGTTTTTTTTTCAGGAATAGCAGTGTTGCCAATCGTAAATAAGAGAGCAATAACAAGCTGGTAAATTACTCCTGGGCAGAAAGACAGGAGAGTAAAATCAAAGACAGGTGGATAGTTTGGGTTAGTCAGTGGGATGGCCAGGAAAGTGTATTTAGCCAAGACAGCATTGATCCTGTGAGCCAAGATTTGACTGAAATATTACACAGAGGTATATACACTAACTACGGATACATGTGTGATTCATCTTTAGGACTCAGTCCGGGCAGCGCATCACTCACCGGTTTCCGGTTATGACATTTCTAGTTGGAATATACAATTATTGTAAAACTTTCTAAAATATTATTATTGTAGAAATTTCTGCTATCATTGCGTCTCTAGCAAGATGTCGATGACACTTGATCTTATTAGTGGCAACAGACTCCAGAGGAAGAAATCTGCAAGCCAAGTTGTCTGAACATTTCACCCAAGAACCCGGAAGGATAACTGTTAAAATCATGAAAGGTGAGGCCATGCACTCAAGACATAGAAACTTGAAAACAGTCAACCATCACTAAGACTGGAAACTTATATTTGTCCTGGCAATTGGTGTCTAGATGCCACATCAGTGAAAGAACACTCTTAAAACAGATTGATTGAATATACCAATATATCATATGGCTAGCGGAAATACTCGCTTCTCATTGGCCTACAGCCGCGCAATATTCTACGATATTGCACGCATTATATTGCACGCTCATTTTAACATATGAAAGATTGGACGGACCTGAGAGGAAGCACCATATTTCAGTGCTGCTGCAACCACAAGCAGGGAAAAAGATTGTGTTTTTTCTTATTTTACTGATTATATTATTTGTTTTATCAGAATAAAGCAATAAGTGACCGAAAAATAACGGTTTTGCCGATTTTTCAGTGATTTTTTTTGTGTATTGAGGTCAAAAGTCTGCTATAAAGTTTCAGAAAAAAATCGAAAATAATGTCTATCATCAAGTATATAATTTTTGGATTCCAAAAGTGTGAAAAAAATTTTTGTGAGTGAAATAGTTATTGATTTGTCACAAAAAATCATATGATATAACAGTTTTCGCACATCACCGAGTGCAATATCAGTTTTTATGGCACCTCGGTGACTAATATTGCACTCGGGCTACGCCCTCGTGCAATATTAGTCACCTCGGTGCCATAAAAACTGATATTGCACTCGGTGCTGTGCGATAACTGTATAATATTGGTTGAAAATAACCAATTTTATGTGTTGAAATAGGGCCAACCAATTGATTAGTTGCAATCAACCAATCAAGATTGGTTTAGCTTCCAACCAATTTGAATTGGTTAATCTGTCTTACTATCACTTCAACACATGAAATTGGTTAAATATTAACCTTAATAGTTGAATGAAAGAACCTTATTGGTTAATAAGGAATGGGATTATAGTTAATCAACTTCATGGTCCTAGGACCACTGGGGGCGTATCTAGAAATGCCTGAGGGGGAGTCATTACATGGGGGGAATACGGGGTGCTCCCTGTTCGCTAAATTATCTCCATACAAAACTGTTTCAAATAGAGCAATGTATCCCGATTAATTACATTTTATAACTGGAATAATAGTTACAGAGAGATTTCTGCAGTTTCAATGCCCCATGCATAAGATCAGTATTTTAATTATTGAATTAAGAAAGATGGTGCTTCAGCTGGTCCCGGTAGCTCCTTTCTGATGTACAATGTAATTCTGAATATCTGGCTTTGTTTTTGTGACTCCGAGGCATTGATTCTCATCTTCAACTTGTTGATGACTCTATGGGAGCAGACAAACTGTGCTGGAATGACTGGTATTATGAATGTGACACTAGTCTTGATATCTTTTTTGCATGTCTTGCACCCTACAAGCTATTTTGTTGCTGTGTCTGCAACTCCTTTCTCATGATCAATGCCATTGTGTTATTTTAAGAATTTCACAGAGATCAGCATAAAAATAATTCACTCTTTTAATGTGACAATGATATAATGAGTATTTCAGATCAACACATCAGGGTTACTGCAGTTTGCAAAAGCATGATCAGTCCCTGAATCATGCAGTCAGATCCTTTAAAATTAATCTAAAATGATACGTTGTTAGTTAGCAAGAAACACATGTTTATTAAAACTCCTAGGCCTAGGCACTAAAGTTTACAAAGTAGCAAAATATATTTTCAAAGACGTGATGACACATTTCTGAATTTGGTATAATACTGGTATCTGTTTTTTTATATTTTTTAAAAAAACTGCCTCTTCTAATTTATTTGTCATGAACTTGAACGAAGACCTTTGCCCCAAGAACTAGAAATTGTCCCTGGATAATGAGTGTAAATTACTATGCTTGAACTACAATCAGGTATGGTTAAAAAAGACATTTAGAGCTGCAGACTGCAATAATGCTTCATGAAATCACATTATTTGGCAGACCTGCCACAGGAAAAGATTCTTCTATCCTCATTGAAAAGAACGTATGATGTGCCAAAGAGGAGAATACAAAAGGCTGAAGGACGATGTCTGGTAGAGGGAAAAACCTTCTAGAACTTTGTAACACAGAGAACTAATGTTCATTGAAATATGAATCAGAAAACAACATCGCTTTGGGCCACGTCATATTTG
Organism: Platynereis dumerilii; assembly: GCA_026936325.1. Taxonomy (NCBI): domain Eukaryota; kingdom Metazoa; phylum Annelida; class Polychaeta; order Phyllodocida; family Nereididae; genus Platynereis; species Platynereis dumerilii. Next base: position 26,734,881 of record JAPTHN010000011.1, read on the forward strand.
TACAAACTAAAAGTCTGCTGTATGTAACTGCATGTCCAATGGTCTTTGAGACTGGTGCAATAACTGCTGTGATACACAGCCGTCATTTTGTTGACAGATAATCCATATTTTCTTTAATAACTTTGGAATTGTCCAAATAGAGCTCTATTTTCATGACTCAGAGGCATCAATTTTCTTCTTCCACTTGTTGATGTCTGGGAGAGAGCTGCAGACAAATGAGTTAGAATGACTGTTATAGGAAAAGCACAACACTTCTCGATTGCTGTTTTGCATGTCTCTCTACATACTGTCATACCATGCGGTCGCTTCAACTGAGAAATGACTATTAATAGTGGAGAGTGCTACAGTACACTTAATCAAAAGTTCCCCATGATGTTGCCAATGTTTCCCCATGTCACTGGGCCTTATGGGGTGTGATGGGGCCTTACTGATGCACATTCCTCACTAATTAATTTATGAGGCTTTGCTGCTCGTTATGGCTTGTTGCCCCTTGTAGCCCCTTGTTACCCTTTGTAGCTGAAAGAAGGGGTTAGGCAGCTGGGAAGGGTGGTCAAAGTGACCCATACTGCTGCACAGGACACCTGGGGTGCATATCTCAACTTATCTACTAAGAAGATAGTGTCTCTTCATTAAGGAAATTCCTATCAATTTCAAAGATAGGGCAACTTTTGATAACTTTGGTAGATTGTCACACTGATGAAGCCAAGTTCATTTGATAATTTAGAGTGTCAGATTAAATTCCTGCTGCCATATGTAAACACTCAAGGCCTGTGTCTAACAATTCTGATTTTTAAAAAGTTCTATCTTTAATAATGTTATACATATTGTGTCTAGAAATATGTATCCTGGCCTAATATCATATCTATCTATTGAACTGGTCAATTAATTTATTGATCTATTAACCAATCAACCAGTCAACTAAACAACTTGTCTATCCATCTATCCAGATTATTATATCAATCAATCAATCAATCAATCAATCAATCAATTAATCAATCAATCAATCAATTAATCAATCTATCTATCTATCTATCTATCTATCTATCTATCTATCTATCTATCTATCTATCTATCTATCTATCTATCTATCTATCTCTATCTATCTATCTATCTATCTATCTATCTATCTATCTATCTATCTATCTATCTATCTATCTATAGTAGATAGATAGATAGATAGATAGATAGTTAGATAGATAGATAGATAGATAGATAGATAAATAGATAGATAGATAGATAGATAGAGATAGATAGATAGATAGATAGATAGATAGATAGATAGATAGATAGATAGATAGATAGATAGATAGATAGATAGATAGATAGATAAATAGATTTATTGATTGATTGATTGATTGATATAATCTATCTATCAAGTTATTTCCTTGCAAAATACACCCATGGTCCAGCAGTACATAACACCCCCCCCCCTTAAGACTAAATGGTGGCCCCCTTATCTCATTCCTTATCTTTACCCTGAATGGATTCAGAACAATATCATGGCATGATACAATTTGTGCATTGATATAGGCTTGGCTGCATTGAAGACACAATTGTTGTTCACTGAATTTTTCCATGAGTAATAACTAACAAGGCTGATAGATAGATAGATAGATAGATAGATAGATAGATAGATAGATAGATAGATAGATAGATAGATAGATAGATCCAGCTGTCATACAGTCGCTCTTGAAAGTAAGTACACCCTTTAGTGACTTGCCATTGAACATTATCTTTAAGTTGTCTCAAGCTATTGGCTATAACATCACTGATATTGACTCACTAAATTGATTGAAGTTATGATGGGCCAGTGTTTAGCAATAAGTGAAGTGGGTCTATTATGAAATTGCAGCACATGTACTTGGGGGCAACCATTTAATATCGGGGGGGGGGGGGCTTGGAGTTTTCCTGGTGGGGAAATTATTTATTTCACCTTAGTGGCAGGAGTAATTATTTATTTATTTCAAGTAAACAAAGTCCCCAAATATTTATTCCAAAATCAAGCAACACCTTGTTAAGAAATACCCCAAGCAGAAATGATTTATTTCAAGACTGCCCAAGATTTAATTATATTTCACCATTTCAAAGAAAACCCAAGTTATTTTAAGAATGGTCAACCTCATGAATTGACTGGCCCTTGTTTTTAGAAGTCTGTGATTTACATGTTAGTGACTTGTAAATGCATGAAACAACGATTTGTCTTTATCTGATAACATAATAACCAGGTGATAAGGTTGGTAATTGATGAGGTAATTGATGGCATATGGCATACTCAACATTTGCTGTCAAGATAGAGATATGGTTGATTCCATTTTAAAGATAGATATGTAGATAGATAGATAGATAGATAGATAGATAGATAGATAGATAGATGGGTAGTTAGGGACATAAGAGGGTTGGCATGCAGATAGTAATTAGTAATATAAATTAAATAGATGAGTGAAGACATGATATCTTTGATTCAAAGATGCATACACATTTCAGTTATGACTAATCAAATCAGCCCATTCTCCACCCCAGAATGAAATACGTACTTCATGGACTTTTTGCACTTTCATATATAAACACTGGCGTTCATTCTGAAGGAACAAGAAGTACGTCCTTCATTCTCATGTATATACACAACTGTTGAGAATGAAGACCATTCTTCATTTCTACACAATTCTACTAAATAAAAGCTGGTCGTCATTCTCTCAAATTCAGGATGAAAATGAAGAATGGTCTTCATTGCTTGAGCAAATTAAATACTGTACTTCATTATTTAGCCGATTGAATAAAATGAAGAACAGTCTTCATATCCAGTCAAATGATATATGGCTTACTCCAGACTATTTGGCTGAGAGAATATCACTCTTCATGGAATTTAAGCTTGTTCATTTTCGCATTATAAATGAATGAAAGATCTACCTTATTTTTGCAAATAAAGATTGGGCTTTTTTTAAAATATAAATCAATGCTGAATCCCTCATTTCCAAAATCGTGGTCGGTTTGTCAAAATAAAGTCAATGCAGGGGGTGGATCCAGGAACTTTTGTAGGGTGTGGGGTAGGCTACATGTTCTTATTTTTTTTTACTGAATAGAAGTATGAAAGTTATATCAGATTTTAGGTAGGGCTCTCACGATTAACCGATTAATCGCCGCCGATTAGATTTTAGTTAAAAATCGATTCCAATTTGCAAAATCGATTAATCTATTATTTGTATATTTGTACATGGAAGACTTGTATGGCTGTCACATTTCAGATGTTCGGTGTGAATTGCAACTGGATTGGTCAATTGGATTGGCTAATTGGATTGGTTTTGTAGTACATTGAAGCAAATAACAGAGAATGAAGTGTGAAGTCTAATTGCAATTAGCATTTTCAATTGAATATCTAAGTCTGTAAGATCTTCTTCAAGACAAAGATATAGAAAGGAACAGAACTTTTCCAAGTGTCTAGAATGGCGGGAAAACAGCGATTAATCGATTACGATTCGATTTTGGGCAATAGATTAATCGATTTTGAAATTCTGTAATCGTGATAGCCCTAATTTTAGGACAGGGGGCGGGATTATTTCGTTTAATGACCCCCCCCTTCCATCTTAGTTTGCAGCTTTCATACACTGTGCCTGCATCATTCTGTGTCCTCCTGTCCTAATTAGCCTACCAAGTGCATAAATACAGGTCATTAAGCCCCAATCATCCATCCATCCATACTCCAATGTCTGCTGTTTATGGTGGGGTGATGGGTGGGGGGAGGTTCACTTTATCCATAATTGTTAAACTTTTAAAATATTGAAGTTCTACAATATGATGTATTTTATTACAGAGACTTGAAAAAAAAATATATCATTGCTCAAAAACAACATAAACTTTTTCATATAATTTTTGTATCGATGTCTTAACCTGTAAAAAAACTTATATGTAATAAGTGTCCTTAACAGTATATGGATTCAACAAGATTAGGAATATTTCTGGCAATATTTTTTGCGTGTGAAACGTCAAACCTTGGCCTAAAAACCTTAATAAACATCCGATTTTAAAAATTTTAAAACCTGCATATATCAAGTACACTCTCCCGAATTCAAGGCACTTATCAATCTTGCTCTCTTTGCAATATTAACCTCGCAAAAACCATTTCGGCGCATTGTATTTTTCAGGCCTGACATCACACACTACTAAATAGTACTGAAAAACATATACACTGTGCATGTGTGAACAATTAACAAACTAATATCCAAACAGGTGGTTTTACATATATATCAGAAGTTTTTTTTTTGTTTTTTTTTACAAATTCTTGGTTACGTATATATTTTCATGAGACAAGGGGAGGGGCTCTGGATTTTTTCTAAGGGTATTTATTTAATAGAAATGCCAACTTTAAGATATTAAAACCTTTTATTACATGCCACATACCCTCAGGTTCATGGTAAGATCGATACAGTACCCTTTTTTAAGGGTACTTTTCTTTTTTAACATAAAGCATTTTTTTAAAACTATTTTTAAGACATGAATCAAACAGCCTTCTCTTATCATGACTAATCAAGGAGCCCCTATGTTTCCATGTTAAATGTCTGAAGCTGCCACTTCATGGACTATCACAAAATGCATTTTTCATCATGAAGTTGTCCTCTCCTTTTGCATATCAAACAAATAGGCTGTAAAGCAATTAAGCAAGTTTGATAAGTAGATTTGAAAAAAGGAGAGGGGGCAAAAGAAGAGGGGCAGTTGGATAACCATTATAGGTTGCACATCCCAAAGAAAACTCAGGTACAGGGCACAGACAGATAAGAGATGGCAGCTCGATGGGTGAAGACAGGTGATTAATGACCTGAGGTGACTGCCCAGGGTCCAGCATATCTCTTCCTGATTAAGATAGTTTACTAGAAAATCCTCCTTACTTCATAGATATGCAGAATGCCTCCCAAGTAGCCATAATGCATAATCTGATAAAGATAATTGGTTGATTGTGTCCTAATCAGAGTATCATGCCATTCCTTTACCAGTGTATGGAACAGGTAGCTTCACAAATAAAACAGAAGTTGTGTAAATGTCAAGTAAATGCAGAAGGAAAGTAGATAGATAGATAGATAGATAGATAGATAGATAGATAGATAGATAGCTAGATAGATAGATAGATAGATAGATAGATAGATAGATAGATAGATAGATGGATGGAAAGATAGATGGAAGGATAGATTTAAAGACAGATGGAAAGATAGATTTAAAGATAGAGATAGATAGATTTAAAGATAGAGATAGATAGATAGATAGATAGATAGATAGATAGATAGATAGATAGATAGATAGATAGATAGATAGATAGATAGATAGATAGATAGACATATAGAGATTGATTGACATATAGAGATTGATTGATTGATTTGTATATTTATTTATTTACTATTTTCGATTTAAGACGACCATCAGTTTTCTTTCAGCCATGTCTCTTTTTTTTCTTATAATTTAATTCAGTAATTTATCATACCTCTATGATGGATTCTCTAATCAGAACAAATTCTAAGGACTGCCCTTATCACATCTGTCTTATATCTATATCTAAAAGTTAAAGATTCATTAAGATAAAGATACCTGTGCAGTTCCTCAGAGGCAAGATAAGCAATTAACAAGTGATAAGGGAGGGCAACAGGGGGTCTCTTAAAGGGACCAGGGATTTTTGGCTACAAGGTGTCTTCAAATCTGTATTGGGGTAACACCCAGTGACCACCAGTGATATGGGGACTGTTGGGGCAAGGCTCAGTGAAGGGTAATTAAGGTCCCCAGGGGGCATCAGCAACAATCAGTAACAAGGGTAGACAATGGTATACCATCAGCATGATGGGGTAAAGCTGAGACTTTCACAGTATCTTAACTGTACTTTGTCATGTACTTAGTGTTTAGAAATCAGTATTAAATATAATAGAATTCTTTTTGGCAAAAAAATAGAATTCTCTTTGGCTTTTTTAAATGACAAAAACCAACCCTCCTCCCCATTCCTCATCAATTCAACATAACTGTGATTTTAAAAGAATAAATAATTTGGTCTGGTTAATTTTTCGCAAGGTGGAGCTAATGGGCTACATAGGAATATACTGATGAAGTAGCTTTAAGTAGGCCTATAATTATCTAACAAAACGTTTACTTTTGCATTAAATTTTTTAGAGATCTTTATTTGCTTTTATATGATGTTTGGTAAATGTATGTCTACTAAACTCTTTCTAAAGTGTAACATGATATATGTGATTCACTATATAAATTGGTATATAAATGGTAAAATTAAAATGTTAGTTTTCTGATTTGATTTGATATTGGGTACGCCTCCTGAGTAACACGCTTAACACGCCTCCTGAGTATGTTATGTCATGAGTCATAAATTGTTTATTATATGCCTTTTAGCCAATTGTACTAGCACAAAAGTTGCAATACCCTAGTGCCTGCAAAAGCGGATTTTGATGAAATGCTTTTTCTAATACAGGTAAAAAGCAAACGAAACATGATGAAAAAAACCATAGCACCAAAAACCGAGAGTTTACCTTAACAAAAATGTCTTTTTTCCAATTTCATAATGTTGCATATATGCCATATTATCTTCTGTCGACCTGTGGAGAGCATTGGCTTTCGTGTGGCTGTTCAAACATTTTTGTAAACGTAGATGCCTTGTAAGCATAACTACAAACCAAGAGAATATGCCGCTCATTGCAGAACAATGAAACATTCGCATTTATATTTGTCTGGGTCTGTGTAATGTAGAGACATAAGGGGCCGACCAGACGACAGTTGGGGGGGGGGACTATGGACTTTACCCCGGGACGGATTTTTTTTTGTTCGCGGCGCATCGACGAAAAATTTTTTTCACATGCGCACTCACAACAAACTTTTTTATCGGAATTTTAACATTACGGTACCCTAGCTACAGGTGAAAACAAACTTTTTTTTTATTTCCATGTGCTGAACAAACTCGTTTTTTCAGTGTCAAGTGGGAAACAATCTTTTTTTTTCACCAAATATCCGTAGCCCCCCCCCCAAAGATCATCTGGTCGGCCCCTAGCTGTATAATTTACAGTACCTGGAAGCAGAGTGGAGGTATTCCTTCCCACCAAGCCTACTTCTTCTCAAGATAACAATAGATGTGTTTCTCATCTTTAGAAATATTATCAGGGACCATCTGCTTGTCATTGTAGCTGAAACTTTAGTCACCCGAGTAATCTGAATATAGCATCTTCATGACAACATTTCCAGCAGGCAGACACATATATAAGATTCCAACTCTATGGCCAGACTGCCCCATAGCCATTGCGTTATGTATGAATCAGGTGCTGTTGTATGCTGGATTGCTGGTGATTGGAAGAGTAATTGTGTACGTATTTGGAGAGGCAGACCTAATTAGCCCTTATTCATTATTTGCAGTAATCAGGCTTTGCAGAGGAAAATGCCCCCAGGAGATTTGTTTTCTTTTGCATTATATTGTATCTTGAAATAAAAAAGAAAAATTTTTCTAAATAAACTGAAGAACTGTGTGACTGAAGGCTAACTTATATACCAAATTGCAATACATTTCTTCTTATACATGTGACATCACTTTCCAAGAAAAGAATCAAATAAATGTCCAAAGAAGTTTAGGTCACATCTGAAAAAGTTTTCAGCAATTTGTCTTGATAAAGTGAATGTTGCTTTCAATATGTACAATAAAGTGTTTCATGACTCGAAAAAGGGTGCAGAAAAAGTTGCTATAATTTTTCCATATTTGTTGCCATAAGCTCAGTATTTTTACAATTGAAAAGGATGGTGCTTCAGCTAGCCCAGGTATCCCCTATTTGCTGTGATACTGAATATCAGGCTTTTTTATGTGACTCTGAGGCATCCATTCTCCTCTTCGACTTGTTGATGGCTTGAAGGGAGCAGACACACTCTGCTGGAATGACTAGTATTATTAATGTCAGACTAGTCTTGATGTCTTTTTTGCATGTCTCGCCCCCTACATACCATTTAGTTGCTGTGTCTGCGAATCCTTCTTTTGATTGTGTTATTCTAAAAATTTCACAAGGATCAGCAAAAATATAATTAACTGAACATTTTAAAATTGTTATGCGATCCAAATGAAAGAGTTATTATCTGGTTTAATAAGCATGATTTCCTTTTCAACTTGCTATGCAGCAGTTTGCTTTTAACTCATTGGTCAATGAATTGTTATATATCACTTATATAGCGCTACCATCATCCGGGCGGGCATTCTGGTGCACTTTACAATGAAATTACAGTTGTTGAACAGCTCAGTGTTCAGCAGATGCCTCTTGAATCAGGGCCTGTTATCATCCATTGTTGTTTGGCACCTTTACTGTCCTTGCATCCTTGTGGAGTCTGGCAGGAAGCGTTGCTGCTCACACAGGAAGGTGAATCTCCTGTCAACACAAGTGGCCACCCTCCCAGGCTACAGCCACAACCAATGAATCAGGAAGACCCATTCAAATAAATCTGAAATGATACATGGTAAGCTGAAAAGAAACCCATGTTTTTTAAAAACTGTTAAATGGGCTTTTAAGAGTGCTATGTGACCAGAATAAGCTCCTGCAACGGTTTTACAAAGTGTCAAAATATATTTTCAAAGATGTGATGACGCATTTCTGTATTTGTTATAATACTGGTTACCGTAATTGTTATTTTACTTTATTTAATTTATAAGAAATGACTGCCTCTTTTATTTCATTTGTTATGAACTTGTACCTGCTGCTAAAATATGCTCCCAAGGGGCACACAACGTAAACAAGACATTGCTAATTGGTGGAAGCCTTGTCTATTGTCTCATAGATATAAATCTATGGTAAAATAATGTTGCCACAGCGTGAAAACAACATTGAGATTATTTCACTATGTTGTGACAACGTTGCCACAGTGTTGCATTGCAACTACTTGATATTGCTTCACTCTGTTACAGCATAATTTCTGCCATACAATTCAATGTAATTTACACAACCATTGCGGTGCTGACACAACATTTTCACAACATTGGTGCGACGTAGATATGCCCATTTGCAGGTAAGCAAATGGATGTTCCATGGTCTGAGACTGGTGTGATAACTACCGTCATTCACAGCCGTCTTTTTGTTGACAGATAATCCATTTTCTTTAACAACTTTGTAATTGTCCAAATAAAGGCTCTTTTCATGATTCGGAGGCATCAATTTTCTTCTTCCACTTGTTGATGTCTGGGAGAGAGCAGACAAACGAGCTGGAGTGACAGTTACAGGAAAAGCGAACACTTCTCGATTGTTTTTTCTCTTGTCTCACTACATACCATGTTATTGATGTGACTGAGAAATGTTTTTCATTGGTTGAGAGTGCTACCTTGTTGTGCACTCAGTCTTCTTTCTTTGATCTGGATTACTGTTTCTCGAGGTGTAGCTAATGGGCAACGGAGGGGTACACTTATAGGCGTAGGGGATGACTGTCTCACGGGGGGGGGGGCTGCGGGCTGTCTCGAGGGGGCTATGACTATTTTGCTCTGAAATTTTAACATGGCACGAATATTGGGTCAGAATTTGCCTTGATGAGCCATTTGCCCTGATGCCAGGGGGGCTGCAGCCCTCCCTGACCCCCTGCGTAATACGCAGTGTTGGAGGTCTCGAGGCCGGCCTCGTCCTCGGGGCCTTATTTTGATGGCCTCGGCCTTGGCTCAGTCTCGGATGCCAAATCCTTGGCCTTGCCTTGGTCTCGGGTGTCTTTGGTTGAGAGATGGTGGCCTCGGGACCGGCCTCGTCCTCGAGGCCGGCCTCGAGACCATATTTTGAAATTTTAACATGGCACGAATATTGGGTCAGAATTTGCCTTGATGAGCCATTTGCCCTGACGCCAGGGGGGCTGCAGCCCTCCCTGACCCCCTGCGTAATACGCAGTGTTGGAGGCCTCGGGGCCTTATTTTGATGGCCTCGGCCTTGGCTCAGTCTCGGATGCCAAATCCTTGGCCTTGCCTTGGTCTCGGGTGTCTTTGGTTGAGGGATGGTGGCCTCGGGACCGGCCTCGTCCTCGAGGCCGGCCTCAAGACCATATTTTGAAGGCCTCGGCCTCGCCTTGGCCTGGGAGGTTCATGCCTCGGTCTCGGTCTTGGCCTCGGATGTCCTGGCCTCGACTACATCATTGGTAATACGCCTATGGATACACTGATTAAGTAGTTTCAGGTACAATTTTACTGTGCACTGACTTTTTATAGATCTCTTTCGCTTTTACATGATGTTTGATTAATCTATGTCAAATAAACTTTTTGTGAAGTGTAACAATTTTTTCATTCTAGAAACTGGTATATAAATGGGACCGGATGTTGGTTTTCTAATTTGATTTGATATTGGGCTTTTTCGTATCGTGTCTCATGAGTATATTATGCCACGAATCATGAACTGCTTATCCATGCAGCTGTTAGCCAATTGTATTTGCACAAAAGTTGCAATACCCTTGTGACAGTCAACAGTGGATAGTGATGAAGAGCATTTTCTTATACAGATAAAAAGCCAACAAAATGTGATGGAATAAAACATGGAACCAAAAACCAAGAGTTTACCTCAACAAAAATGTCTTTGAGACTTCCTGTTTCATAATGTTGCATGGATGCCTTTTTATTTTATGTGGGTGGAAAATAATTACTGGCTTTTGTTTGGCTGCTTTAAAATTAGGGTAAACATGATGCCTCGCAATCATAACAACAAACAAAGAGAACATTCTGCTTATTTGCCACACAATGAAACATACATTTGTAAATCTGTCTGGGTCTGTTTTCGTGAAGAGACAGAACTACATAATTTACAGTACATTGAAGCAATGTTGAGGTATTTCTTCCCACCCACCAGACTTCTTCTCAAGAGATATTATCAGGGACAATCTGTTTGTTATTGCAGCTCAGACTTTGGTCACCTGAGTTATCCAAATATAGCATCTTCATGACAAAATTTCCTGCTAGAAAACACATACATAAGATTCAAACTATTGGCCCAGACTACCCCAAAGCCATTGAGTAATGTATGAATCAGGTGCTGTTATATGCTTGATTGCCAGTGATTGGAAGAGTAATTGTGTCCGTATTTGGAGTGGCAGACCTCATTCAAGATTTGCAGTAAACACGTACACTATGCAGTGGAAAACGCCTCCAGGAGATTTGTTTTCTTTTGCGTGCTTCATAAATACAGTTTACATACAATAGTCTTGATGTCTTTTTTGCATGTCGCGCCCCCTACATACCATTGGGTTGCCGTGTCTGCGAATCCTTCTCATGATCAATGCCATTGTGTTATTTTAAGAATTTCACAGAGATCAGCAATATATAATCAACTTTTCAGCAAAATACATGTATAATCAGCAAAATATAATAAATTGTTGAATATTTCTGATCAAGACACCCGAGTCACAGCAGTTTTAATAAGCATGATTTTCTTTTAAACTTGCTATTAAGTAGTTTAGTTTAAGTTGATTGGTCCCTAACTGCAATTTCAAGAAGTTAGAGTTGCTTGGACCACTTTCTACATAGTTTCTCAGCTTCATCTAACTGGCTAATGACCATTCAAGGACCAATCAGGGGCAGTTAAAAATCTACATAGCAAGTGGCTTTGCAACTCATACTAATTGAAATGGCAGTAATCAGGCAGAACCATTCAAATTAATCTAAAATGTTACATAGTAAGTTGAATAGAAACATGTGTTTTTTAAAACTCGAGTAATGTAGACCCCTAAGTATATTATTAATACAATAAGCCCCTGCAAAGCTTTTACAGACTATATATTTTCATAGGTGTGTTGACACATTCCTGTACTTTGTATAATACTGATATTTGTTTTTGTATTTTATTTTTAAAAACTGACTGCCTCTTTTATTCTATTTGTCGTAAACTTGAACCCAGACATTTGGGCCATGAACCAAAAATTGTCATGGATAATGATTGTGAATTACTGTCCTAGAACAATATTATGGTCCAATCAGGTATGGTTACAACAGAAATATGGAGCTGAAGACCTCATTAATGCTTGTTGAAATCACATCATCTGGCAGTGCCGCCTCAGGGAAATGGTTTTCTCTCCTCATTGAAAAGAATGCGTGAGGAGAATATCAAAGGGCTGAGGCATGATGTCTGGTAGGAATAACCTTCTTAGTGTCATAACGAACTAACTTTGAAATATGAATCAGAAAAAATAACCCTTTTGGGCCATGTCATATTTATACAAACTAAAATCTGCAGTACGTAACCGGATGTCCAGTGGTCTTTGAGACTGGCACAGTAGCTACCTTGATGCACAGCCATCTTTTTGTTGACAGATAATCCATATTTTCTTTAATAACTTTGGAGTTGTCCCAATGAAGGCTGTGTTTTCATGACTCGGAGGCATCAATTTTCTTCTTCCACTTGTTGATGTTTGGGAGAGAGCAGACAAATGAGTTAGAATGACTGTTATAGGAAAAGCACAACACTTCTCGATTGCTTTTTCGCATGTCTCACTACATACCATGTTGTTGCTGTGACTGAGAGATGTTCACTTACGGTTGAGAGCGCTATGATAAGCACTGAAACAACTGATTTACCAGAACTGAAACAAACAAAACATTTTTAAGCCTGTGACATCATCAGACCAAGTTCAAAGTTTATTGGACTGGATGTAGTCTTTCTAATTTGATACCAGGCATTTTCATGACACGTCTCGTAAGTATGTTATGCCATTAATCACAAACTGTTGATCCATAGTTATACAATTTAGCCAATTGTACTGGCAATGTGCACAAAAAGTGGCAATACCCTGGTGTCTGCGACAGTAGATATTGATGATGTGCATTTTCTTATATAGGTAGAAAGCGAACAAAATGTGACCAAAAAACCCACCACCCAGAAGATCAAGAGGTTACCTCAAGGCAAATATCTTTAAAAGTATTTTCCAATTTCATGATATTGCATGGATGCCATTTTATTTTCTGTAGGTGGAAAGTATTGGCTTTCATTTCGCTGCTCTAAAATCCAGGTAAATGCAGATGCCCCAAAGGATAACAACAAACAAAGAGAACATTCCGTTTATGTGCAATACAATGAAACATGCATATTGTATATTTGCAAGGGTCCGTTTTCATGTAGGGACAGAACAGTATAATTTACGTGCAGCAGCTAGAAGAAACGTTGAGATATTTCTTCCCAGCCACCAAACTTCTTCGCAAGATAACAATAAATTTGTTTCTCGTATTTTGAAATATATCAGGGATCATCAGCTTGATATTGCGGCTGAGACTTTGGTTACCCTGGGGCAGATTCCTCGAAAAGCAGCAAAATGACTTACCACAAGTTACATTAGCACAAAAATGGATAAGATCAGACATAATTGATTCGTAGCTTCTTAGATTTTCTCAGGGTGCTTTTTCTGAGGATAGCTGGCAGGACAAAAAAAAAAACTGAAATCTAAATCTTTTACCGTGTAAATCCATTAAATAAAATCTTAGGGTAAACACTATTTGCCGTTGGATTGGTAGATCAGAGTAACTAAAAATATGGCCTTTTGCTAATGTAACAACATTAAATGATGGAGGACGGAACTTTTTTATTCTGATACAACTGCAATATAAATGAAAGCACCAGCACGGTACCACTCCTGGCCTGCTCTTGGGAGACTTGGCTTTCAGTTCAGAAAAAAATTGAGATCTAATCATTTGTTCATTAACATAGTTTATACAGACAAATTTTGCTAATGTAACACTATGAAATGGACATATATGCGAAATTGTAGTTACATCAGCAATAAAAAAACAGCTACTGCACATAGCTGTTTATGTTTTTGGTGATTTATAGGCAAATAAGAAAGATTTTTCCATAAAATTTTAAAATTTCACATTTGAAATTTGCACAAGTAGCAAAAACACAGAAAAATTCCCATGTAAAAGTTGCTAATGTAACCTCATTGTCCTGTGACGGAATCGAGCTACATTAGCAGTCTTTTTTTATTTATTTTTTTTTAAAGTTTTCTCATGACAAACACAATTAAAAATGGTTCCAAAATAATTTTCAAGATGTGTTTTATCAATCACACAACATTACATTTTCCTGAATTGGTTATAGCAGATTCCACAGAGTGCCAAAGTAAGCAAGTCTGATCACCAGTAAGTTTGGTCGTCCAAAATTGTCCTCATGAGGGATAAAAAAATATCTTTCTAAGAGCAAAAAGCTACATATTTGAGGATTATTTTAATGATATTTATTCATTAGCTCACAGATGTACTTAGTAATAGGTTTACTTGCTTCAAGAAGCAACAGAGAGGTAACAAAAGGGTTGGAAAGTTTAAGGTACCCTCTGAGAGAACTTTTTGAGGAATCTGCCCTGGGTAATTTACCAGAGTAATCCAAATATAGCATCTTCATGATAAAATTTCTCACAGGACTGGCAGACACATACATAAGATTCCAACTCTATGGCCGGACTGCCCCAAAGCCATTGAGTAATGAACGAATCAGGTGCTGTTGTATACTGGATTGCTGGTGATTGGAAGAGTAATTGTGTCCGTATTTGGATAGGCAAACCTTATTAGACCTTACTCAGGATTTGCAGTAATCGGGATTTGCTGAGGAAAATGCCTCCAGGAGATTTGTTTTCTTTTTCATTATATTGTATCTTGAAATAAAAAAGAAAAATTGTTCTACATAAACTGAAGAACTGTGTGACTGAAGGTTGAATTATATACCAACTTGCAGTACATTTCTTTTGATTCATGTGACACCAGATTGCATGAAAATTATCAAATAAAAATCTAAACAAGTTTAGGTCTCATCAGAAAGGTTTGGTTTCAGCTGCAAGTCTTCAGATAAAGTGAATGTTGCTTTCAATATTTACAATGAAGTGTGTCATGACTCAAAAAAGGTTGCTGACAAAAGTTGCTCCATTGAATGTTAAGATGAATATGGAAGCAATAATTTTTTCCATATATCTGTTTCCATAAGCTCAGTATTATACAATTAAAGAGAATTTTAGTCAAATAGCCACGGTATCCCCTATTTGCAGTAATACTTAATATCAGGCTTTTGTTTTGTGACTGCTAGGCATCCATTCTCCTCTTCGACTTGTTGATGGCTCAAAGGGAGCAGAGACACTCTGCTGGAATGACTGGTATTATGAATGTCAGACTAGTCTTGATGTCTTTTTTGCATGTCTTGCTCCCTATGTACCAAATAGTTTGCTTATACTGCAAATCCTTCTTTTGATTGTGTCATTCTAAAAATTTCACAGAGATTAGCAAATATATAATTAACTGAACATTAATTGTAATGCGATCCAAATGATAAAATGAAGGAGTTACAGCCAGTTTAATTAGCATGATTTCCTTTTCAACTTGCTGTGTAGCTGTTTACTTTTAGCCTCAGTTTTAGGTTAATTAATCAGGCAGACTCATTCAAATAAATCTAAAATGATACATGGTATGCTAAAAAGAATTCCATGTTTTTTTAAAACTCCTGTTATATGGACTCTTAAGAGTATTATTTTATTTTTAAAAATTGACTACCCCTTTTATTTCATTTGTCATAAACTTGTAACTGCAACCAAAAGATGCTCCCAAAGGACACACAACAATGACAACATACACAAGACATTGTTTTTTGGTGGAAAGCTCTTCTATTGTCACATAGAAATTAATTTATGGTAAAATTGTGTTGCTACAACGTGACCGCAACATTGAGATTATTTTACTATGTGTTGACAATGTTGCTACAATGTTGCATTGCTCACGTCACAACTTCACATTGCTTCACTGTGTTACAGCATAATTTCTGCCACACAATTCTATGTAATTTACGCAAACATTGCAATGTTGATGCTACATTTTCATAACATTGGTGCAACATAGATATTCCCATTTGGCAGTAAGCAAATGGATGTCCCATGGTCTGAGACTGGTGTGATAACTGCCGCCACACACAGCTGTCTTTTTGTTGACAGAGTATCCATTTTTAATAACTTTGTAATTGTCCAAATAAAGGCTCTTTTCATGACTCCGAGGCATGAATTTTCTTCTTCCACTTGTTGATGTCTGGGAGAGAGCAGACAAATGAGTTAGAATGACTGTTATAAGAAAAGCGCAACCCTTCTTGATAGCTTTTTTGCGTGTCTAACTACATACCACGTTGTTACTGTGATTGAGAAATGTATTAATGGTTGAGAGTGCTCTTTGTTGTGCATATATATGTAGTGTTAAAGAAATCGGTATCAAATATAATAGTCTATTAAATTAGTCATTTCTTTGATCTGGATTACTGTTTCTTGAGTCGGAGCTAATGAGCAACAGAGGGACACACAGATTAAGTAGCTTTACATTTGCATTGACTTTTACAGACATCATTTTGCTCTTACATGATCGCTAAATCTATGTCAACTAAACTTATGGAAAAGTGTAACAATTTTGATTCATTCTAGAAATTGGTATATAAATGGGACTGGATGTTGGTTTTCTATTTCTATTTGATATATTGGGCTTTTTCGTGTCGCGTCTCATGAGTATATTATGCCACGAATCATGAACTGCTTATCCATGCAGCTGTTAGCCAGTCATATTTTCACAAAAGTTGCAATACCCTTGTGACAGTCAAGAGTGGATTGTGATGAAGTGCATTTTCTTATACAGATAAAAAGCCAACAAAATGTGATTGAATAAAACATGGCACCAAAAACCAAACAAAATGTCTTTGAGATTTCAAATTACATAATGTTGCATGGAAGCCTTTTTTTTATGTAGATGGAAGTGATTATTGGCTTTTGTTTGGCTGCTTTAAAATTAGGATAAACATGATGCCTTGTAATCATAACAACAAACAAAGAGAACATTGTGCTTATTTGCCACACAATGAAACATACATTTGTAAATCTGTCTGGGTCTGTTTTCGTGAAGACACAGAAATGTATAATTTACAGTTCATTGAAGCAATGTTGAGGTATTTCTTCCCACCCACCAGACTTCTTCTCAAGAGATATTATCAGGGACCATCTGTTTGTTATTGCAGCTCAGACTTTGGTCACCTGAGTTATCCAAATATAGCATCTTCATGACAAAATTTCCTGCAAGAAAACACATACATAAGATGCAAACTATTGGTCCAGACTGCCCCAAAGTCATTGAGTAATGTATGAATCAGGTGCTGTTATATGCTTGATTGCCAGTGATTGGAAGAGTAATTGTGTCCGTATTTGGAGTGGCAGACCTCATTCAAGATTTGCAGTAAACACACTATGCAGAGGAAAACGCCTCCAGGAGATTTGTTTTCTTTTGCGTACTTCATAAATACTGTTTACATACAACCTTATGGCTTTCACCAATCGGTATCTTGAAATATAAAAGAACAATTGTTCTACATAAACTAGAGAACATTGTGGCTGCAGGCCAAATTATATGCCAACTTGCATAACATTTCTTCTTATTCATGTTACACCGCATTCCACATGTTCCATGAAAATTACCAAATAAAAAATCTTAAGAAGTTTAGGTCTCATCTGAAAGGTTTGGTTTCAGCTACAAGTCTTCAGATAAAGTGAATGTTGCTTTCAATATTTACAATGAAGTGTGTCATGACTCAAAAAAGGTTGCTGACAAAAGTTACTCCATTGAATGTTAAGATCAAAATGGAAGCAATCTTTTTTCTATATATCTTGCCATAAGCTCAGTATTATACAATTAAAAGAGAAGTAGTGCCAACTAGCCCCGGTATCCCCTATTTGCAGTAATACTTAATATCAGGCTTTTTTTGTGTGACTCCATTCTCCACGAAGGGATCAGACAATCTCTGCTGGAATGACTGGTATTATGAATGTCGAACTAGTCTTGATGTCTTTTTTGCATGTCGCGCCCCCTACATACCATTGGGTTGCCGTGTCTGCGAATCCTTCTCATGATCAATGCCATTGTGTTATTTTAAGAATTTCACAGAGATCCGCAATATATAATCAACTTTTCAGCAAAATACATGTATAATCAGCAAAACATAATAAATTGTTGAATATTTCTGATCAAGACACCCAAGTCACAGCAGTTTTAATAAGCATGATTTTCTTTTAAACTTGCTATTTAGCAGTAAAAGTTTTTTTATGATATGATATATGTTTATTAGCAACAAAGCGTATACATTGTTGAAATATGTAAATATATATGAAATAGACAATACAATAAATTATATTAAAATAAAGTTAATAACATGTAAAATTAGTTATGCGTAAATTTAAATAGTGTATATATAAAATAAAATAAAAGATAATCAAAAAAAAAAATTTTAAAAAGAGGGGACTATGTACATACAATTTAAAAATAAAGTAGAATACAACAAAGTACAAGCAGAACAGCTACTGGAATTGTCTTATACAATATGGCACAAAGCTATTAAAATATCTCTGAGTCTTTGTGCGTATTTGCGGAAACCTCCCTGCATTCCGTAAGTTATGCACCATTGTTCTGCTCTTGGGTAAAAGGCTATGAAGCTTGTGATGGTCGTTTGCTAGGGACAAAAACATCTTCTTACACTGAGCTTCACGTCTGGCGTAGAGTGATGTAAGCTTGGCCTTTTCAAGACTTTCATTGTAATTCAGGCTCGGGAAAATGATGGCCAAGGCACGTTTCTGTATTCTTTCAAGATCATTATGTAAGTACTGGGGTAAAGCAGGGTGAAATACAGTGCAGCAGTATTCCAGCACTGATCGTACAAGACTGGTATACATTGAGATGAGGTCAGATTGTTTAACACCTGCCCTTTTGCACAATCTCAGTAAATACAGGCGTTTGCTTGCCTTTTTGATGGTCGATGAGATATGGGAGTTCCATTTAAGGTCTGCTCTTATGATTACCCCTAGTAGTTTAGCCTCAAACACTTGTTCTATCTCCGTGTTGTCCATAGTGAGTTTAGGTGGAGGCAACTGATTTCTTCTGAAGTCAAATATGATCTCCTTTGTCTTAGAGGTGTTAAAACGCATCTTGTTATCATTCGCCCAGGTGTTGAGATGCTCAATTCCTTGTTGGAGATGGCCCGAACTGTTATCTGAGGGACCTGATGTTTGTAATACGGTTGTGTCATCAACATATTTAAAAGTCTTAAGATCTCCTGGTAGACGCAGGTCATTAATATATGACACAAAAGCCAGAGGTCCCAAAAGGGTACCCTGGGGACAGCCTGCATTCATGATGACGACATCCGAGAATGTTGAACCTATCTTTACACGTTGAGCTCTGTCTCTTAAGAAGTTTGCAGACCATCTTGTCAGGGACTCCTGGACACCCAAATCATCCAGTTTGCTAACCAATACATTGTGATCTACCAGGTCAAATGCTTTGGAAAAATCACACAGAAGCATCCTGACAGTTGTGGATGAATTATCAGTTGACTTCAAAATATGGTCTATTATTGTCAGTAATGCCATTTCTGTAGAAGATCCCTGGATGCCACCGAACTGATTAGGGTCCAAGCTGCCTGTTGATTGGTCCCTAACTGCAATTTCAAGAAGTTAGAGTTGCTTGGACCACTTTCTACATAGTTTCTCAGCTTCATCTAACTGGCTAATGACCAGTCAAGCACCAATCAGGGGTAGTTGAAATTCTACGTAGCAAGTGGCTTTGCAACTCATACTAATTGAAATGGCAGTAATCAGGCAGAACCATTCAAATTAATCTAAAATGTTACGTAGTAAGTTGAAAAGAAACACGTGTTTTTTAAAACTCTAGTAATGTAGACCCCTAAGTATATTATTAATACAATAAGCCCCTGCAAAGCTTTTTTACAGACTATATATTTTCATAGGTGTGTTGACACATTCCTGTACTTTGTATAATACTGATATTTGTTTTTGTATTTTATTTTTAAAAACTGACAGCCTCTTTTATTCTATTTGTCGTAAACTTGAACCCAGACATTTGGGCCATGAACCAGAAATTGTCATGGATAATGATTGTGAATTACTGTCCTAGAACAATATTATGGTCCAATCAGGTATGGTTACAACAGAAATATAGAGCTGAAGACTTCATTAATGCTTGTTGAAATCACATCATCTGGCAGTGCCGCCTCAGGGAAATGGTTTTCTCTCCTAATTGAAAAGAATGCGTGAGGAGAATATCAAAGGGCTGAGACACGATGTCTGGTAGGAATAACCTTCTTAGTGTCATAACGAACTAACTTTGAAATATGAATCAGAAAAAATAACCCTTTTGGGCCATGTCATATTTATACAGAACTAAAATCTGCAGTACGTGACCGCATGTCCAGTGGTCTTTGAGACTGGCACAATAACTTCATTGATGCACAGCCGTCTTTTTGTTGACAGATAATCCATATTTTCTTTAATAACTTTGGAATTGTCCAAATGAAGGCTCTTTTCATGACTCAGAGGCATCAATTTTCTTCTTCCACTTATTGATGTCTGGGAGAGAGCAGACAAATGAGTTAGAATGACTGTTATAGGAAAAGCAGAACACTTCTCGATTGCCTTTTCGCATGTCTCACCACATACCATGTTGTTGCTGTGACTGAGAGATGTTCAGTTTGTTCACTTATGGTTCAGAGCGGTATGATAAGTACTGAAACGACTGATTTACCAGAACTGAAACAAACAAAACATTTTTAAGCCTGTGACATCACCAGACCAAGTTGAAAGTTTATTGGACTGGATGTAGTTTTCTAATTTGATACCAGGCATTTTCATGACACGTCTCGTAAGTATGTTATGCCGTTAATCACAAACTGTTGATCCATAGTTATACAATTTAGCCAATTTTACTGTCAATGTGCACAAAAAATAGCAATACCCTGGTGCCTGCAAAAGTAGATATTGATGATGTGCATTTTCTTATGTATAGGTAGAAAGCGAACAAAGTGTGACCAAAAAACCCAGCACACAGAAAAGCAAGAGGTTACCTCAACTCAAATATCTTTAAATGTTTTTTCCAATTTCATGATATTGCATGGATGCCATTTTATTTTCTGTAACAGGTGGAAAATGTTGTTTGGCTGCTCCAATATTCAGGTAAACGCAGATGCCCCAAAGGATAACAACAAACAAAGAGAACATTCCGCTTATATGCAATACAATGAAACATGCATTATGTATATTTGCAAGGGTCTGTTTTCATGTAGGGACAGAACAGTATAATTTACGTACAACAGCTATAAGAAAAGTTGAGATATTTCTTCCACCCACCGAACTTCTTCTCAAGACAACAATAAATTTGTTTGGTCTTTGGAAATATTATCAGGGATCATCTCCTTGATATTGTGGCTGAGACTTTGGTTACCCCGGGGTTACTTGCCCGAGTAATCCAAATATAGCATCTTTAAGATAAAATTTCCTACAGGACTGGCATGCAGACACACACATAAGATTCCAACTCTATGGCCAGACTGCCCCAAAGCCATTGAGTAATGTATGAATCAGGTGCTGTTGTATGCTGGATTGCTGGAGATTGGAAGAGTAATTGTGTCCATATTTGGACTGGCAGACCTTATTCAAGATTTGCAGTAATCATGCTTTGCAGAGGAAAACGCCTCTTGGAGATTTATTTTTCTTTTGCAATGTATTATATCTTGAAATAAAAAAGAAAAATGGTTCTACATAAACTGAAGAACAGTGTGGTTGAAGGCTATTTTATGAACCTAGTCAAAAAAAATGTCTTCCACATGTGATGTGATATTATATAAAAATTATTGAATATAAATCTAAAGGAGTTGTGGTCATATCACAGGCACATTCAGGTATTAGTCAATTGATATTCAGTATAAAACAGACTGTACTGTCAGTCCAGGTGACGGCCTGTGGTCACATCTGAAAAAACTTGGTTACAGCGATATCCAGGCCTACATAAAATTGTGTCATGACTCAAAAGAAGTTCCTTACTGCATCACGAACTTTCCTCTTTATTTAGTTATTTGTTTTTCGCAAGATTTGATTTTTACAAAGATTTGATTTTTACAAAGTTGATAATATTTATTTCATGGTGTTGTTCAACGAAAATCAGAGAGTAAGCAGAAGTGGAAGAATGACCTCCAAAATTAGGAACATATCATGCACTGAGAAAATAATTATTTGCCCAGACACTTATACTAAAATGATAAGGCAAAAGTAATCATCGCAGAGAATCTTGGTTCTTAATATATTGTTCCGGGGATGGGTTAATGTTGACTTAAGTACTTCACCCATCACTCATCAGCCTACACACAGCAAATTTGATTATTATTGGTCTATCTTCTGTTTGAAATAAGTCAATATCATACTGGCCTTTGATACACTGCTCTGGTTTTGTGACACTGAAGTATGAATTATCTCGACTTTTTTGGCCGCTTAGACAACAATAGTGTTTTTGAAGTGTTTTATGAAATATACAGTGTCCCTGTATTATAAGAATTTTGTTATAAGAATGATTTGACTTGAAAGACCTCCCTCCTCCCGAACACAGTAGTAGTTGCTAGTGCATTTTGCATCCTGATGTAGTTATTGTGATATCATGACAATATGTGAAAAGATTATCGCGAGAAGTTTGTGAACCGATATATCGCGATATATCGATTAATCGATTCAGCTCCAGTTGAAACTATTCATGAAGAGCACTTTTCAATGAAGCAAAATTAATAAAGGCAAGACATACTCCCTTCTTCATGAACGCATATATATTAGGGCTAGTCTTAAAACACAACACTCCTGTTTAAGTTGGTCAGCAGATCAGAAAGATCAATTAGATACCTCAAAATAAAGCACAAATGTGCGTGGGTAACGACACATCATTCCAAAATATTCTTAGAACACTTATATTACATCCTATCGGGCAAACTTATGAATTTAGATTACTTGTAGTTCCTAATCAGCAAAAGTAGGTTTTCATATCATTACCCTACTAGTGGACGGGTTAAGTGCAAAATATAGGCCTTTGACTTCAAGTCATGATGCAAAGGTCCCCTTTGGCAGAGATCTTCCTTGGTTCAAAACAAAAGATTTTAAGGTAAGACACACACCATATCTCAAATTCAAGATGGCTGCCGGCGGCCATTTTGAATTTTGTGGAAAATCTCGAAAAATTGCTAATTTTGATCATAAATTAATGTGTGACATACCAATTTCCATCAAAATAAGATGACCATGACCTCTGGAATAGTCAGAAATAACTTATCATGAATTTCAAGATGGCTGCCGGCAGCCATTTTGAATTTGTGTGGCCAAGATCAATATTAGATGCGTAAAGTGCATGGTGAGTCATTGGTGTTTATGATGTGAGGGTCCACTTTGGTATGGAAGTTGCTAATATCTCCAATTCTAAATATTATATCCCAAGGTACATGTATGATCACCATTTCCAAGATGGCTGCCACCAGCCATCTTGGCTTTTATACTTTATTTGTATTATTTAAGTCATTTATTTCAACACTGACAGTATCAATTCGGACTATTGAGTAACTGTAATGTGGCTACCCTCACTGGATTCATTTATATTTATATAAGCCTATAAATAATGCAAAAGAAGCATTGGACTAATTTCAAGATGGCTGCCAATGGTTATCTTGATATTTCCATGTGAATTTGTAAAACATGAACTATTCGCCCTAAAATTAAGTGTAATACCTCTTTTTCGTGTAATTTTTGATAATTAATACTTTTGTGAATGTAAAAATGCTAAATAACCATTTTCATTGTGGCTATTAATAGCTAGGAGCTATTTCAGTATTTGTGAAATGATTGATTGGGGTTATTTTTTATCAATAGCTCAACAGATTTCATTCATATGAATTTTTTAACAAAAAAAGCCAACAAAAGTCCCCACCTGGAGTGGATGAAATTACTTCTTTCTAGAAGGGCCCATACATGTAGTAGTGCAACTCTCTGATGTCCAGACTTAGCAGACACTGCTGGCAACAGTGCACCAATTACCAATTAAGTCCTCACTCAGCTCTGGTACACCAGTTGGAAACAGAGCCACAACCGGGGGTTGAATCTGGAATGCTGGACAAGAAGTCAAGCTTGCTAACCACTGATCCACTGTGTCAGCTCTCTGAGAGGTATTTTGCGCATTCCAGATGGTGTAGAATGGATAAAGAAAATCTTGATATCAAAGTTAAAATGAAAATGCTTTGAATGTTGAAATCTCATTGTTTCATTACAAAGTTTAGGTTTTAACACTTCGTACAACTTCAGAGAATTTACTATAATTATCATATAAAATAAAACATAGTAATATTATGAAGTAACATTTGCCAGGAGATTGGACTCTCTCATTTTATGGAGGGGATAGTGAGGATTCTGGGACAAGGCGGAAAGGGACACAGGCAGACAGGAACAGACAGGAAAGGAAACAATTTAACATAGGAGCACTCAGAGCAGTTAGGAGACTTTACATTGGGATGGGCCAAGAATAATTATGAGGAGCCACTGAGGTGTGTAGAGATAGGCATCAGCTTTGGTAACAGCGTGGGGGAAACACAGGTATCAAGGAGGATATCTTTAGAGGGCAAATGTTTGAGAGGAAGCAGAAATGCAGGAGAGAAGAAATATTTGGGAGGAGGCAAGAAAGGATGCGCAGAGAGAAGACAGGGATGGAGGAGATAACACTACAAGGGGAGGAGGGAAGGGTTGTTGGAGAGAAGGAAAGAGCTATATGGGAAAAGGCAAGAGCTAGGGGAGAATGCAGTCACAGTAAGAGAGGTGTCCAGATCATGTTGAAAGAATTGAGAAGGATGAATTGGAGAAGGCAACAGCCGTCATGCAGGATGAGGCTACAGCTATAAAGAGCAGGCAAAGGCTAGGGAGGAGATGGCAAGCTGGGAGGTGGTAGAATGAGTGAGAGTAGTCATCAGCTAGGCAGGAGGCAGAGAGTAGGTTGTTAGATAAGCCCAAGAGATGGGAAGGAGGCAGAAAAGGAAAATGCAGAGAGAGGGAGATAGACAGAAAGCAGAAATGCATGGAGGTATGTACAAAGGAGAGGGTAGATAGGGGTATTCCAATGAACTCCTTGTAGGTACTACATTGTGCACATACATTCACACAAGCATGACAATGATTCTGGCTTCCTGCCTCCTCCCCGAGCTTCTCTTTAGCTCTTACCTTCTCCACCTCTGCCTCCTCCAACTCTGTGTTCACCTGTTCCTACTTCTCCTACCTTGTGAGCCTCCCTAATAACTCCCTCTTTGCCTCTCCATAGTATATATATACTATGTAGGCTATTGTATGTGTCCTCTTTCTCTACATTTTCCCTTCTGCCTTCTCCCTGGCTCTTCCCTCCTCAAAAGATCTTCTTTCTCCCTCTCTGCCTAACATATACAATGTATGCATCTTCCATCTTTATCTTGCCATTCCCTTTGCATGCTTCCTCTTCACCTCCTCCTCAGCTCTTACCTACCATCAACAGCTCTTTCCTCCATATACCTGATACTTGTTGGGAGAGCCAAATTTACCTCTTTTGTTGGGTTACTTCGGCAGATAAGACTTAAGACCTACATGGCATTGTGTGAACCATTCATTCTATCGCCTTGCCCATGTATAGATACACCTTATTCTATGCAGTACATACTTCCTACCCACCAACAATTTGGAAAGAGAAAACAGACAAGTAGCATGATGCCACCAATCACAATCGGAAACTTGAAAATATGGCTTTTGTTTAAAAAGTTTATGCAAAGCTATTGATCAAACACGCTCCAAACAAGCATTGCATAGATACTGAGATGGCTCCTGGCTATTTATAGCCATCCTGAAAAAGGTTATTGAGCATATTTAGGGTCACAAACACAATTTTCTTCAAAAATTACATAAAATAGAGGTATTACACTTAATTCTAGGGCAAGTAGTTCATGATTTACAAATTCACGTTGAAATATCAAGATAACCAATGGCGGCCATTTTGAAATCAGTCCAATGCATCACTTTGCATTATTTATAAACTATAGGCCTATAATATGCTCATAAATGAATTCAGTGAAGGTAGTCACATTACAGTGACACAACAGTCCAAATGCTTTCAATGTAGCAATAAATTAGTTAAATAATACAAATAAAGTATAAAAGCCAAGATGGCTGGTGGCCGCAGCCATCTTGGAAGTGGTGATCATACATGTAACTTGAGATAAAATATTTAGAATTGGTGATATTAGCAACTCCCATACCAAAGTGGACCTTACACATTATAATTTGAAGTCACCATGCACTTTACTCATCTAATATTGATCTTGGCCACACAAATTCAAAATGGCTGCCGGCAGCCATCTTGAAATTCATGATAACTTATTCTTGACTATTTCAGAGGTCATGGTCACCTTATTTTGATGGAAATTGGTATGCCACACTGTATTTATGATCAAAATTAGCAATTTTTTCGAGATTTTCCACAAAATTCAAAATGGCCGCCGGCAGCCATCTTGAATTTGAGATATGACGTGTGTCTTACCCTAAAATCTTTTGTTTTGACCCAAGGACCATCTCTGCCAAAGGGGACCTTTGCATCATAACTTGAAGTCACCATGCACTTAACCCGTCCACTATACAGATAAGAGATCTGAGCTAAGCATTTTTCAGACATTTATAAATAAGATCAATACTTATCAAAGCAATTTATTCGCTGTCACGATAGCCATGAGCTAACACAATGACAAACCTGTTAGCCCTCTTCGTTTTGGGGCTGAGTGGCCTGGTTACCCATACTCAGGGTGAGTGCTTTGTGTATATCACTCTATTTAAGGCCAAGCTACAAGAACATTTTTATTCCAGAACCATGTCTAAGAATATTTTCCTATTTTAATTTTAATATTCAACATTTTTTGTTGCTTTACGTGCAATATTTGATAAAATTAAAAATATCATAATTTAGATTTATCATAAACATCTGTACATAACATAAAACTAATCAATCTTAAAAGAAAGGTTTGGAAATCCACAAAACCTACTTGCAAAAGAGTGTGCTTATTTTTCCAGAGAGTGTTAAATGCTTAACTGGGAGCATTGATTTATGATTTTGTGAGCAATAATAATTGTCCTTCAAAAGATATAAGGTGGTGACCACTTAATAATGGGGGGATGGGGGGGGGGGGCTGGAGTTTTCCTCAGTGGGAAATTATTTATTTCACAGTAACGGTGGCCGTAATTATTTATTTCAAGCATGCACAGGCCCCGAATATTCATTCCTAAATCAAGCATTGCCTTCTGAAGAAAAACCCTCAACAGAAATTATTTATTTCAAGACTACCCAGAAAGAATTCATTTATTTCACCAAAACTGATCAAGAAATTATTTATTTAAAAAAATTCCAACCCCCCCTCCCCTTGAGATGAAATGATGGCCCCCAACTTTGTAAAATAATTTTTTGTCTGGTGTGGATAAGCTTTCGTTGCGCAATTAAAACTTTGTCAGTCTAAATCAGATGCGCATCCGGATCCTTTTATCTCAAAGCTCCTCTTGACTAAACAACCACCATTTTTCTCTTGACTGAGTCGATTTGGTATGCAGTTGGCAAAGGTGCTTGTGTACTGAATTTGAATTAGATTCTGCTACAACTGGCAAGATAAACTATCTTACATTTTAAAACTCCTGTTGCTCTAAAATGTCCTCTTGCAGACTATTGGACAATCTAATTTACACCTTGAAACTAACTTAGGTAAATCAAGGCAATTTCTGCTTTCCCTCTGTTACTTCATCAGGCCCTCATTTAGTCCCGTCATGGATTGTACAAAGAACCTCAAAAGAACCATTTTATTCAGCAAGACCTGTTCCTGTCATTTTGCATGTATAAGTGTCCTTAAAGCTAGTATGTCCGCTAATTCTATTAAAGATTCAACTCGCAGTTATACTTATAGATCAGAAACTGATAGATTTTAAGTATAATATTATATACACGAAGTGTGAGACGGACTCCTTGAATTGGATTGTTTGGATTCTCCAAAAATGTTAACTGACTGGTTATGTATAACTTCTCATAAACATTGCTTTTTGTTTATCCAAAAACACCTTGTGTGATTAAGTATAAAAACTTGTTATTTCACTTTGATTTGATTCCCCCATTGTCCACTGTTATAACTTGCAGAGGCACTGACAACTTTTCAGTATAAGCATTCATTTTGTTATCAAATACATTGTAACAATGCAAGATTCTCACAGTATGAAAGAAAAATATTACATTGTAGGTAACAAGTTTACTCTGCCATATCTTGCTCCTTTGCATACTGCTTGTGCTCATTTACATGGCCAGTTCCAGTAGACTGAAGCTGCCCAAAGCGTGTCACTTTTGTCAGTTTGCTTGAAGCTAGTTATGCGCACCAGAAAAATTATGTCATAATTTTGACCCATAATATCGGCTACTACAAAGGCCATCTTAGTAGGCCTATATACATGACTCCTTGACCAAAAGCATTGGTCACAGATTCTGAACAGTCGACGATCCCCAGAGCATGAGGGAGAAAGTAGAGGAAGAATAGGTGGAGTTAGATGGATATACGGTTGATTGTGGCTTTTTGTCCAGTATCTATGCGCCTCACGGGATAATTAGAATTTCGAATAGAGGGAATATTGGAGTTTTGACCGATGGGGTACCTATTTTTCACACGTTTCTAGAGGGGGATACTAAATTTTCAAAAAATGCTTGGGGAGGGGTAGAAAAAATGTCAAAAAGTACACATGCACTTGGGGGGTTAAAAAGAGCCACATGGTGCCTAAGGGGGCACTAAAAAATGAAAACCCCAACCCAAATCATAAATGGAGGATGACCCAGAGATGTGGCCAACACATATTTATAAGTCCTGTTAGACATCACCAAGATACTTATACCATTAGAAATGCTGGTATCTAATAGACAATTTTGCATGTTAGCGTCCGGCTAGGGATTAACTCTGTTTACAACAGCAAACAAACATTCAAATTATTGTTTATTTTGCAAAAATTATAAGTTAAAATGTATAATAGAAGGAGCGTATGATGTCTAAATCAGTTAGATACCTCTTTGTCGGGTTCTAATATGTATTTTTTTCAGTTAGAACCCTCCAAATTGGTGTCTAACTAATACGTAACCAGAACCTGTGATTGGTGGCCATTGCCAAGTTGACTGAGCTAACCCCCTCCCCTCAGAAAATGTTACACATAACAATGTTTGCTGTTTCCAACAGAAACTTTCACCTGAAACTGCTTTAGTCAGTCCCAGTTAGAAGTTCATTGGATTAGAATGCCGTGTAAAACGCACGCAATGTCACTTTTCAGGAGAGTGGAGTCATACTTCTCTCAACCAATGAAAATTTGCAGGAAAAATTATGTATTTTCTTCCACTGGTGTCTTCAATTATGAAATCATCGGTAACACTGGTCCCTTTAGTTGTGCCATTTGATCTTCCCTTAACCCATGTAAGATGAGTTGTTTCCCAACAAATCTAAATTAAGAGTTAATGCACAGCGATGCGGCATATTGAACATTGGTAACTGATACATTGCAAAATTTTTTTTCGTCTTGTGAATTATTTTTCAATAGATCTCCTTAAAATAATTTCGCTTGCGGTGTTGAAAGTACATAATAAAACATGGCCGTCTGATATTAATTAAAATGCAAAGTTTGCAGTGAATCTTATCTATGAGAAGCACAAAAGATTCTCTGAGCTACTTGAGGAGTATCACGATGACCAGATATGTCAGATATTTTTCAGGACACAGATAACATCACCCACACAAGAGTCCAAATTTAGCTTTGAAAATATGATTACCAGGTTATCAGTGATCAAAGTATAATTGTGTAAAAATGCAGTCCATAAGTATGCATATACATAGGCCTACCTTGTAAAATGTACACAGATAACATCACCCACACAAAAGCCAAAAATCATAATTATCTAAATATTTTATTCTCTTACCGGTACATTAGTGATTCTATTCATAAACTTCAATTTCTCAGCATAGGTAAAATTAAATCTGACGGATTTCATCATGTTTTTAGCAAATTGAACTTTTATTAGGTCAGGTTTTGTACACTTGCTGCAAATGTGTAATAAACAGCTTATAAATATACACATCATGTTAATCACTTGAAGTAGATAAATATTTTCTCATACTGGCATTTATCTTTTCAGGGTCAGGCTTGTCACCATGCATCAAAACCTGCAAAGATCTAGCTGATGGAGACTACCAATCATGCCACAGCTGCAATGTTTATGCAACTTGCTCCAACGGCATTTTGTATGACAGCCGACCATGCCCTGCTGATTTGGTTTGGGATGACAAACTGAAACGGTGCGAATATACTTCAGAGACCTGTGGAAAGTGTGGCCAGTGCATCAATGAGTGTAATGATGGAAACGCAGATGGCCTTTATCAATCATGCAAGTCTTGCAGTAAATATATCACCTGTGCGAGAGGGCAGACTTTCACATTTGCGTGCGCGGAAGGTCTGATTTGGGATGACGACAAGAAGATATGTGATGCCAAGTCGGCAACCTGTGGACCTGGTTGTGAAGAAGAGCCTTCCCCTCAACCATGCAAATGCATCAAGAACTGTGTTGGCCTCTCTGATGGGGACTACCAGAGTTGTCACAGCTGCCATGTCTATGCAACTTGTGCAAGTGGTATTCTCTATGACAGAAGAGAGTGTCCGGCAGGTCTATACTGGGATGACAACAAGAAACGTTGTGAATGGACTTCTTCCACATGCAAAGAAGACTGTGATATTGATGAACCAAAATGTGACTGTGTTCAGGAGTGTGATGGCGTTGATGACGGTGACTACCAATCATGTCGCGGCTGTAACAAATATGTGTCTTGCAAAGAAGGCATGACACATGATGACAGGAAATGCCCAGCAGGTCTGGTTTGGGACGACTTCAAGAAACGCTGTCAATATGATTCAAACACCTGTGGGAAAGAATGTGAAGCCCCTGGGGGTCCTCCTAACTTCTGTGATTGTGTGGATGACTGCAAAAACAAGCCAAACGGAAGGTATCAAAGTTGCAAGGGTTGCAGTGTGTTCGAGCAATGCAAGGATTCAAAATTGATCAACAAAATGTGCCCTACTGGTTTGGTCTGGGATGATGAGCAGAAGAAGTGTCAGTATGTTTCAATGACATGTGCTCCTCAGTGCCAACCGGAGATCCAGCCTTGCAACTGCATTCGTTCTTGTGATGACCTGCCAAACGGAGACTATCAATCGTGCAAAGGTTGCAATATTTACGCCTCTTGCAAGAAGAACAAGATAGAAGATGGAAAGTTGTGTCCTTCTGGCCTGTTCTGGGATGATCACATGAAGGCATGCAATGATGTGTCGCAGACGTGCAATGACAGGTGTAATGAAAAACCAACACAGCCCCCAACAAAACCACCAGCTGTAACCAAGCCAACAAAACCTCCTGCGACAAAACCACCAACGACAACACTACTTCCAACTACAACTGTCATGCCAACACCACCGGACGATTCCAGCTCCAGTGAGTCAAGTGATTCCAGTGTGTCAAGCAGTTCAGAGAGTTCTGAGAGTTCAGACACAGAAAGCAGTAGTGAGTCGAAGTCCAAGTACAAGTCCAAGGGTAAAAAATCAAAAGGAAAGAAAAGCAAGAACAAGTCCAAATACAAGAAGAGCAAGAACAAGTCCAAGGGAAAGAAGTCCAAGAACAAGTCCAAGAACAAATCCAAGTACTACAAGTCCAAGAATAAGTCCAAGAACAAGTCCAAGGACTACAAGTCCAAGAATAAGTCCAAAGGCAAGGAATCAAAGAACAAGTCCAAGTACTACAAATCCAAAGGAAAAGGAAAGGGCAAGCGTGGTTTCATGGAAAGCAAAGAACGAAGATTATTGGAAATCTTGGAAGAGTTTTCACAATTTGAGTAATGGAAATGAATATTATTCACACTGCTTATAAATAAATTGTAGTCCGAGATGAAGATAATGTTTAAGCAAAGAACAAATACAATTTTGAAAAATTTTATTTAGTCTATTTATGTTTTTGTTCCATCAGGCAGTGGAATTCTGAAGATTTATTGTGGTTGCTGCTGAAGTATAATGAACTTGAACTTCATGAAGATTTATATCAACCGTTTGTTGAATATGATGATTTCATA
This sequence comes from Platynereis dumerilii, assembly GCA_026936325.1. Lineage (NCBI taxonomy): Eukaryota > Metazoa > Annelida > Polychaeta > Phyllodocida > Nereididae > Platynereis > Platynereis dumerilii. The sequence goes on from JAPTHN010000011.1 coordinate 26,766,881, forward strand.
AAATTCAAATTAGCATTTACACCACAAAGGAAAAACAGTTTTATTAAGTATCATTGACTTCTTGACTCCATGTAATATGATTAAAATTTTGTAGAAAAAGGACTTTGTTGTCACTTGAGTTCCGGGAGTGGGGCAGGGGACAACTTCCCCCCTCCCACTAAAATTTGGTGAACATGACAAAATCGGGCCAAAGATGCGAAATATAATTATGGCAGATTATCAGAATGTGCAATTAAAAAAACATTGGGTGCACAGCAGCAAACCTTCAGCGAATAACACCTTTAGAAGATAACAATTACACCATAAAACTGGTGTGTTTACCAAATTGCATATATAGGTATGCCTGCCATGGTTTGTAAAACCAGGGAAAGGCCATGAAAGTGATATGAACAACTTGCATATTAGTATATATATGCAACAGTACCCAAGGTAAAGAATATCCATGAATCAAACCCGCAAAAGGAACAGCCATATCATATAGGTGACATGTGCACCAAATGTCATCCATGTACATGCAATAGTGGCCAAGTGATGGCCTATGAGTGAAAAAAATAATTTTTTTAACGTTTTTCTCAATATTTCAAAAGGTATAAGATATCCATCAATCAGACCATCAGAAGGCACAACTGGACCATATAAGCTATATATGTACCAAATTAAAATCCATGCACATGCAATAGGGAGTGAGTCCTGGTCCGGAAATGAACAAAATAATTTTTTATATTTTTTCACGATGTTTCAAAAGGTATGGAATATCCATCAAGCAGACCATCAAAAGGCACAACTAGACCATATAGGCTATATGTGTAACAAACTTCATCCATGTACATTCAATAAAGGCTGAGTGCTAGCCTGGAAACATTTCTATCCGCCTGCCGCCTGCCCACTCGCCCGGCGGATTGACAACATTTTACCCATGTGATAACAATATCTTCTGCGATCTAGTTCACTGAAGGTAACAATGGTTCCCAAGATAAATATTTGAAATAGTAAAAAATTAAGTCCATGAAATTTGTTGGAATGTCGCTTTTGCTCCCAGAAGTTCACTAATTTCTGCATTTTACAGAGTCAGAAGAATGCATTGACTAGCTCAAGGTAGGCCTTTGTTTGTATTTTGGAGAATGTCAGTATCTGTTTTTTTTTTTGTACATTCAAAAATTGTTAAAGCTCATCAATAGTTATGGCATGACGATTATAAACAACCGCCAGCTCGGTGTATATTTACATAGTCTGGATTCATGTCTCTTTTGTTGAGGCCCAACTGTTATGTGTCAACAGTACACCAGAAGCAAATATTTTGGATGTCTTCCCACCCACATGTATTCTCATACTAACGGTGGAAATCAGTCTTGTACACCTTTAGATATATCATCTGGGACCATCTGTTTGTCATTGCATCTCAGACTTTGGTCACTTGAGTCGTCCAAATATAGAATCTTGATGATGAAATTTCCTTATACAGGTAGACACGTACAGGGGAGAGTGGGGAAAAAAAGCTTAATATTCGCAAACATTATGAGTTACTTTTTTGTAGTTATAGTCAATCTATTGAGATGATATTTTAGCAGTACATGAACAGAGGCATTAAAAACTTTATTGGAGAATTCCAAAACGATTGGTTCATTGGTCACTAAGAAAAAAATATTATTTGATATGTGGTCGATACCGAAGTTTGGCTCCCACCGTGATCATCAAAATCTTGTCTAATACCTAAAATTTGTAGATGAATATTAAAAAATGAGAATATATCAATTTTTTCTCCGTCAATGAATCATTCCTGTCAATCATTTAGATTTTTAGGGGAAAAGTAAAATTTTCCAATGATACTGTACTAGTATGCCACCTGCAGGAGAAATCTTGAATCAAAACAACAAAATTTATCAATAACCCTCCATTAGCTTATATTTTGGTGAAAATTTAACGTACACTCAATATTTAATCAATGTCTAATGGGGTCCTTATGTTTATTATATCCCAAATACGACCTAGATTGAAAATTTGTGATTATGGATATTTTAAATTTCCACCATTTTGTGTTTGAAGCCATTACTAAGGCAAATCTATCACTGTAAATTCGAGGGCATTCATTTAAATCAAAACTTATCATTTAAAGATGCCAGCTGAAGTTCTATTGTGCTTTTTCCCATAAAAGACTTTAGTATCCAGCCCCATGCCAATACGCCACCTATAGAAAATCTCAAGAAATAGTGGCCCATCGGTCCCCATGTTGGGTGGCCCATCGGTCCCCAAAAGCTTTCTGACCAGTCGAACCCCTATTTTTTGGTGAAATATGGTTCTTGTTCCTAAAATTCAATGTGTAAATTGTCACCAATATATAGGACAAATCATAATAGAAAATATATTGCATCGAGTCTACACACTTTTGAGATATTAAACTTTTTCTGAATCAGAAAAAAAAATTTTAGATGTTGAAAATTTCATTTTGCCTCCTACACGCTTGTGCTATCACTTATTGATCAGTGGTCGATATGGTATTCATAGATGTAATAAGCAATACTAAAAATGCAAATTAGATGTTATGAAACGTTTTTGATGTGGAGTTAAGAGGATGGCCCATCGGTCCCCATGGCCCGTCGGTCCCCATGTTCCCCCACTCTGTATTAAATCCAAACTCTCGAACCATGCTGCTCCAAAGCCATCTAGTAATGAATCAGTCGTGCGGTATAGGCCTATATATATCTCTATATGCTGAATTGCTGGTGATTAGGAGAGTAATTGCGACTGCATTTGGACTGGTCGATCTCATTGAGGATTTACAGTAATCACACTGTTAACCACTGTCAGGAGGAAAATGCCTCCAGGAGATTTGTTTCTTATGCAGAATATTGTATATCAAACAACTACAAAACCTTTCAGCGCACTGCGCTATTTTCCAAAAAACGAAAGCTTAATCATTTCATCTAAAAATCTGACATCAAAATATAATACGTTGGTCCGAATCGAACGAAGTTTCAGGGCAGTTCGACTATTGGGAAGATCGTGGTAGACATTTGAAAAAAGGAGGTCAAGTGGCACAACTTGCCCTGGTGCAGGGGTAAGTTGTGCCGCATGACGGGCTAAGTTCTGCGGCTTAATTTTTTCCAAAAAAACCTTGTAGTTCACCTGTTTCTTCAGATAGATCATTTGTATAATGTTTTTAACTTATGGCTGACACGTTACATGAAACTAATCAAACATTTATGAGCCATTTTATGCAAAAATAAAAAATGATGCAAAACTAGAATTATGTATTGTTTTGAGGGTGGTATAACACTTGTAACACAAGCATGTTCCTTTAAGTGTAAGTTATTTCACAATACGTTTAGACCTTTTGTAAAATGAAGACAAAAAAAGATAAATAATTTTATGTCATACCATTGGCACAACTCACCTCACTCGTCCAAAGAGCACAATTTACCCCAAATTGATTTTCTGGATGAAGCTGGTTGTCAATAATGAATGAACAATGCAAGATGAAATCTAACAAAACGAATGTCTAGATTTACCTCGTAACTGCATCTTATCAGAGGGACATAACCTTATTACAAATACCAAATGAATGAGAATGAATAATTTTGGTCCCCGGCACTTTAAGTTTTCAGCAACGAAATTGAATTTATGAGTGTAGCTTTTCATACCAGTATATTCGGTAGTTTTTTTTTCTTGGTGCCTAATGATGTTGACCAAATGTGTATATATGGGAGGCATTGCCTTCTTTACCCAGTTCTTCATTTCACCCCAACAGTGGGTGGCCCAACTTATCTCGTTGGCACAACTTACCCCTATCAAGTACTGGCCCAAGACACTACATCCCAATTTTGCTAGTCCTGTACAGTAAATTCCAGTGACGCTAATCCTTTGCTGATATATTCAAGTTTTAAAGTTCTTGGTCTCCTTAACTTCTGCTTTAAAATGTCTATCAAAATAAGGACACTATTTTTCAGTGAGGCCTATAGAGGCCCTGGACATGCTATCCTAGCTGATTGATTATGCAAGTCACTCACATCTTTCTTTGGCCCAAGAAAATTTGACAAAGTTGTATCAAAAGTTGGCTTTACAGTTTACAGTAACATGATTTTGAAATACAACTCCACAAGGCAGAATGTGTAACGTATTGAGGACTACACTCTCTCTTCCATCACATATCATCTCATCAAAGAACCTTCACCAGTGCCAAGGGATAAGATGTGCTGGACAATGGGTACCAGGATAAAATGTCCAGGACAATGGATACTAGAAAAAATAGTCCAGAACACCTGATTCTAGGTTAAAATATCCTAGACAATAAGTACTGACTTAGCAGGAAAACAATTCCGAAAATCGAGAGTTTCATTTTTCAGTATTTCAGTCTTTATTCGACCATCTTTAGGAAAGTAATGATGAGGAGGCATACATGTTGAAATGTTAGATGCAGTAAAACAATGAAAACAGATTACAATGACAAACAAAATTTTAACAGTTACAATCATATAGAGTGTGAAATACAGTGGAAATCAACGGAACAATACTAGTTGTTTGGTGGCCTTCAGTCCATGGTTAAGATTTGGCATATTTCATCTAATTGCTAATGATTCTTTAAATAATAACAAGGCCCAACGTTTGTCCCTATCAATGATTATGGTGTTCTGTATTATAATTTGATAAACATTAATAGGACTATTGTCATGAAGAGTGTCTGGAAGGCTTAACAGATCATGATTGTGTTTAAAGTCAGCACAGTGTTGAACATGTTGAAAAATTTCACTATTATTACTTTTACTGTGTTCAATGATTCTAGTTAGTAAGTTTCTATCAGTTTTATCCAATATAGCACGAGTTGCGCCAGGGGCAGTTAAACTGGCACACAATCGAACATTGGTATTCATAAGGAGCCTGGTCTTTGGTTGGGGTAAAATATTGAAAAATGAAACTCTCGATTTTCGGAATTGTTTTCCTACTAAGTTATGTGAATCTTTTCGGTGGACATCAAGAATAAGTACTGAAACACTCAAATAAAGTCCTGGACAAAGATAATCATAAGGGGCCGACCAGATGATCTTTGGGGGGGGGGGGGGGGCTATGGATATTTGGTGAAAAAAAAGATTGTTTCCCACTTGACACTGAAAAAAAAAAGTTTTTTCAGCACATGGAAATAAAAAAAAAAGTTTGTTTCACCCGTAGGGTACCGTCATGTTAAAATTCCGATAAAAAAGTTTGTCGCGAGTGCCCATGCGAAAAAAATTGTTCGTCGCCGCGCTGCAAACGAAAAAAAAAGTTTGTCCCGGTGGTAAAGTCCATAGCCCCTCCAAACTATCGTCTGGTCGGCCCCTAACTGGACATGACATAATTTACCTACGAATGTGTGTCCATAGGACTCACGTTCCTTAGTTTCACAGTACAACCATCCTAAAATGGCTCAACATAGTGATCCGTAATGATCCAGAGCGGTCCGGATAAAGAGTGATCTGTAGTGACCTAAGATGAAATAACTCTATCTGTAGTGATCTACTAATCCACTTCTAGTGAAAATCAATCATGTCAATTATTTAGGATTATAAGTCAAAGAACAGTTGAAAATCCGTCTAACAATTGAAAATATTGATTAAGGAAACATGTCCAGAAGTTATTTGGTACAGAAAAGTAAATTTATTAATATTTATTTTGATACTCCATATCAACCAAGATCGCCATGGATCCCTATAGATCGATAGACAAGTGTAGATCAAAACTGATCGACGAGCCATTTTACGATGGTTGTATACGTCTTACCACACTGATTACTGCAGGACATTTCACACCGACTTAAAACATGAAAGGTATTTTTCAGATGCCTACAAGTTGTGGTGACCTTGTTGCATTCCGCTTCTATATCAACAAAATAATTTGTGTGAGCCATCTCCTCCTGCATGAGGCAGCATTTTTAGTGCATTCTGTTACCCACGGAGAAACCGCTTTCTCATGAGAAGAACATTCACTGTAAAATTGGATGGATAATATCTTTGAGCAGCATGCTTTTTTGTTTCAGCAAAATAAATCTGTCTGCTATCTTAGCTGAAAACAACAAGCTATGTCAGCTCAATGATATTGTGCAACTATCTCACTCAATCATTTTAGCTGACTCAGCTAGTTCAAGGTAGTATGTCCGCATATTTAATCGACTGTCTATGGATAGATTTCAGTCATATTTAACACATTCCAGTTGAAAATTTTACCTAATTGCTATTTTAATGGCAGAATATGAAGTTTATTTCCTTGAAAAATGTAAACAAATAGTTTTTCATGACTTGAAAAAGTCATGCATTGTTTACAAATCAAGCACTGCAGGGCTCTCCTTAAGTAATTTAAGGCCTTACAATCAATTAAACTCACTTAATTATGGAAAAAACGCAACTCTGTTTATTGGAACTGCATACTATACTTAAAATTTATCAGTTTATGATCTATAGATCCAAGTTTAATTTTACATAGAATTGGCGGACTTACTACCTTTCATCTAATTTTGCATGAAGTGTTCGAAAAAAGGTGGTATTTATACAGAACCACAATGTACGGTATCTCACAGATCACAAAAATCAATGTAAATTGCTCCAAATAAGAAAAAGAATGTGCGTGGGTGACAACACATTTGCAAAATAAATATTCTTGACAAATATAGCATCCTATCCAGGAAACTGATAAATGTAAGATCCTTTATTATGTCTTGCTCAACAGAAGTAGCTCCTTGTAATCTTCCTATCACCAGTGGCGTCCCTATGGGGGGGGCACGGGGGGCACGTGGCCCCCCATATTTGACCTGTGCCCCCCCCAGGTCCCCCCCATATGAACTTTTCAACCTTGGCTAAAATATACAATTGGTATTACGGGTGCCCCCCCAGAGAATCGCGTGCCCCCCAGGTGCCCCCCCATTTGTGACCCCCTAGTTACGCCACTGCCTATCACTACCCTAAAGATAAGAGATCTGGGTTTATGGATCTTTTCTGAATTTTATAAGTAAGATCCTTACTCATCAAATATATTTATTTACTGTCACGATAGCCATGGGCTAACACGATGGAAAACATGTTAGCCCTCTTCGTTTTGGGGCTGATTGGCCTGGTTGCCCAAACCAATGGTACGTGTTTTACATATCTATAAATTAGATTCCAGACCAATGCAGGAAAACAATCCCTGACGTTTTTTTCGTTGTCACTCGTTTTGTGTTGCATTACATGGACTTGTTGATGTTATAATTTATAGAATTTCAAAATGTTATAATTTTAAAACTTCGTGTATTCTAAGAATTATTTTATTTATCTTAAATGATTTTGCTAATCTTATCTAATACAGCATGTAAAGCACAAAACAGTGATGATTAATATCTTCCACATCCTTTTTTTTGGTGAAATATTTGTACTGTTTCTCCCCAAATATTCTAAATTTGCTACAGTATTCCTATGTTAATTCGCTTCTTGTGTGGATAAGCTCTATCGCGCAATGAAAACTTGTCAGTCTGAAACTCTGATACTTCCAGATCTTATAATCTCAATGCTCCTCTTGACTTATTAACCACTTTTTTCTCTTTTACAACTAAGTTGATTTGGTATGCAGTTAGCCTTTTTTGCAAGTGAGCTGAATTTGAATAAGATTCTTCTGCAACTGGCTAGATTAGACTGTCTGTATACTTTTTACTTCTCCCTTTGGTTAAATGGCCCCTACTTGGCCATTGAACAATCTAATTTACACTGTGAAACTAACTTAGGTAAATCAGGGTCATTTCTGCCACCCCTTGTAACTTCATCAGGCCACAATACTTACTGCTTGAAGACATAGACTTTGAAGAGCTTGTTTCTCTCACAGCAAACACCTTTTGCTGACATTGTAAATTAATCCATGTGCACTAAAATCGATTGATTACTGCAATTTCAAGAAGTATATGAGTTTCTGCAAAATGATGGTAAAACGTAGCAAATGCACTTCATGTGATTGGCTGAGGCATTGAATTACGTAGCATAAAACTAATTTGAATATCGTAAAAACGTGTATCAAAGTCCAGTGGACGTGTTTGGAAATAGCAATGATTGCCTGAAGTTACTTACTAATCAGATTAAGTTGTCAAACTCAACTGCTCACTGGAGCAGAATAATACATATTTCATTTCTTTCTACGTTCAGCTAACAGATTTGGAGGACGTTTTATTGAGCAAGGTCCAATCAGAAAAGCTGAAAATGCTACGTAGACAGTGAGAAATCTTGCTTGAGAAACTCATACTTATTGAATCTGCAGTAAAATTATGTGACAGACATATTATGTTTATGTGTCTCACCAATTTAAAAGATTGTCCCGCCAACAAGAACTTGTATCGTTGTGACATTAAATTTGTATTACAATGGATGAATGTCAAGTGCTTACAGAATTGGACTGAGACGTTTCTTGAGAATTCATATCCCTATCCATGCCATGTTATTTTCTATGACTCACATGCAATTTGTGAGGTCATATCCTATACTTTCAATGATATCAAAACAAGTCAAAAACTGAGTATCAGTGAGGTCACACGTTACTCAATGACAAATTGACAGTTCAGTTCAATGCAATGGATAGACCCTGTTGTGAGGTCATTGATGTCCACTAGCAACAGAATGTAAGGACTCGTCATTACTCAACTTATTAATATTAGGCCTGCTTCTTAACATTTTTTCTTTTGTTGAGAAAGCCAATTTTCCTTGAACCAATCAATGTGAGATTGGTTATCTGTTAACCAATACGTGTTACAAGCGCGCGAGGTATATTAGACCATCCAATACAAGCAAGAATTTGTGCATTTTATCGTTACCTTACTTTTTGATCTTTGAAATTTCAAATGTGATATAGCTACTACATGTCATTTGACAAGCCATGGCCCTATGATCTTAGTTAAATTGCAACTTAAGCAATGAATCTTATCTTTGAGAGGCATTAAAGGTTCGCTACGTTATCCACTTGTGGATGTATATCAAGATGGCCTGATATGTCAGATATTTTTCACTACATGTTGCTTTGATAACAACACTGATACTAAAGTCAGAAATGTAGTTCAACTTTTCAAGTGCTTTGAAAATGGTGATATACGTTGCTTTTATATCGATTATATGTCGTTTAAGTATTTATATGACTCAATTGACCACACATGAAGCAAAAAGGAGACAGAATTCGCTCTCATCATTAAATTTTTATAAGGTCATGTGACAGAAACTGCAAGCATGCTTATCAGTCACTTAAATGATTTTTTAAATACTTATATTACAAATTTGCCTTTTCTTTTCAGGTTCAGGCCTGTCCCCATGTATCAAAACCTGCAAAGGTCTATCTGATGGAGATTACCAATCCTGCCATAGTTGCAAAGTCTATGCAACCTGTTCCAATGGCATTTTGTATGACAGCCGACCATGCCCTGCTGATTTGGTTTGGGACGACACGTTGAAACGGTGTGAGTATACTTCAGAGACCTGTGGAAAGTGTGGCCAGTGCATCAATCATTGTGATGATGGAAAACCTGACGGACTTTACCAATCATGTACTTCCTGCAGCAAATACATCACCTGTGCAAGGGGACAGACATTCACATTTGATTGTCCAGAAAGTCTTATATGGGACGATGACAGGAAGATATGTGATGCTCAGTCAGGTACTTGCGGGCCTGGCTGTGAAGAGGAGGCCTGCAATCAACCATGCAAGTGCATCAAGAACTGTGTTGGCCTCTCTGATGGAGATTACCAGAGTTGTCACAGTTGTCATGTCTACGCAACTTGTGCAAGTGGTATTCTCTATGACAGAAGAGAGTGTCCAGCAGGTCTATACTGGGATGACAACAAGAAGCGCTGTGAATGGAGTTCTTCCACATGTGGAGAAGACTGCGATGTTGATGAACCCAAATGTGACTGTGTTAAGGAGTGCGATGGTGTTGATGACGGTGACTATCAATCATGTTACGGTTGTGGTAAATATGTTTCATGCAAACTAGGCATGACTTATGACAAACAGAAGTGCCCAGCAGGTCTTGTTTGGGATGACTTCAAGAAACGCTGTCAATATGACTCAAGCACATGTGGGGAAGAATGTGAAGCACCTGGTGTCCCTCCTGACCTGTGTGAGTGTGTCGACGATTGCAAAAATAAACCGAATGGAAAATATCAAAGCTGTAAGGGTTGCAGTGTGTTCGAGAAGTGCAAGGACTCAAAGATGATCAACAAAATGTGCCCTACTGGTTTGGTCTGGGATGACAAGAAAAAAAAGTGTCAGTATGTGTCAAAGACATGCGCTCCTCAATGCCAGCCAGAGTTTCAACCATGTAATTGTATTCATTCTTGTGATGACCTGCCAAATGGAGACTACCAATCGTGCAAAGGTTGTAATATGTACGCCACTTGCACCAAGAAAAAGATAGAAGATGGGAAGTTGTGTCCTTCTGGGTTGTTCTGGGATGACCACATGAAGGCATGCAATGATGTGTCACAGACATGCAATGAAAAATGTTATAATAAACCAACAAAACCGCCACCTGCTTCAACCAAACCACCACCCCAAACCAAGCCAACAAAACCCCCTGCGACAAAACCACCAACAAAACCACCTCGCCCTACTACACTACTGCCCACCACAACTGTTGCAACGACTCCTCCAGATGATTCCAGCTCCAGTGAGTCAAGTGATTCTTCCAGTGATTCCAGTGTGTCTAGCAGTTCAGAGAGTTCAGAAACAGAAAGCAGTAGTGAGAGTGTATCAAAGTCCAAGTACTACAAGTCCAAGGGTAAAAAATCAAAAGGAAAGAAAAGCAAGAACAAGTCCAAATACAAGAAGAGCAAGAAATCCAAGAAGTCCAAAGGTAAGAAGTCCAAAGGAAAGAAATCAAAGAACAAGTACTACAAATCTGAGGGAAAGAAGTCCAAGGGAAATACCAAGTACTACAAGTCCAAAGGAAAAGGAAAAGGAAAGGGAAAGCGTACTTTCACGGAGAGCAAAGAGCGAAGATTATTGGAAATCTTGGAAGAATTTTCACAATTTGAATAATGGTGAACATAATACTTTTAAACTGCATGGTCAAAGATCAAGATATAATTGAAGTAAATAAAAAAAGTTTGATTTTCAAAATTTTCATTTTGCTTCTTATTTTTATTTTCGTTTCAACTTTCCATCAAATACATTATACACATAGGTTTCACTGAGAGTCGTTTGGACACAATCTAATGCCTTTTTGGGTAGTGCAAGGAGTCCTAAAATTATGACCCAAAGAGTAAATATACATAGAAATAGCCATAAAAATTCATTCTTGGGGATTATGAGAGTAAGGCCATTGACACACCTAAAGGACCATAGACGACACCATATGGCTTACACACAATCATCCAGGGGGGTGGACATAACTCCACTGGGTGAGATTTTACTTTGGAAGGGGGGGGGGTTGGGTGGCCCAATGCCCCCCCCAATTATGCTACTGAATCTCAGTAAAGAGATGGTTGGCACTGTGAATGACCCATATTTGGATTAATGAGAAGGTTCTCTAAAAAGAAACTGGAAGGAACTGATTTTTTTTCTTTCTTTATTTGTACTGCAAACTTCAAATCGAACATAAATTGTTAAGAAATTTCATGTTGTGGTGGCATGGATATATTTAAAATAAACTTTGTGGAAGGCAGCCATTACACATGATATTGTCCCCAACGACCTCTTCCTCTGCCCCTTCCTCTTCCTCTGCCACGGCCCCTACCACGCCACCTAGGTTTTTGCGGCTTTTGGTCGCTATCGTTTGATTCTGATGAAGACTCAGATGAATCTTTTGACTCAGATGATTCTTTTGACTCAGATGATTCCTTTGATTGAGGTCTATAAGGTCGTTGACCTCCACCTTGGCTTTCACTGCCTCCTTCCTCGTCACTTTGGTCAAAGACTTCTTCACTTTCTTCCTCACTTTCCTCCGAATCCTCTTCTTCTTCCGGCGCTTCAGTCGTTCCGGAGGCACACTCCGTCTTGCAAAACTCTGCTCCTTCCACACAAGTTTTGGCATCGTTATTCCACACTCTGTTAGCAGGACACTCTTGTGAATCATATATGACCTCTCTGAAGCAAATGGCAAAGTAGTTACATCCAACACATGATGGGTAGCTGCCATCTTCTTTACCTTTGCAGTCAGTTATGCATCCACAGATAGCATTTGCAGATGGGCTAATGGGGGTTGGTCGGCCAGGGGTTGGTGTGCCAGCATATGGAGGTTGTCTTGTGGTGCCCTTGGGCCATTTTGGCCACTGTCTAGGGGTCTGGAATTGTTGGTCTTCATCCCCAGGTGGTGGAGATGTGAAACGAGGACGACGGGTTTGACGGGTAGCGTATCTTGTGGGTGATGTGGCATACCTTGGTGGAGGCGTCCCGGTTTTGTAAGGCTTGCCTTGATCATGGCAATGAGGGCCACAAGTAGATGATCTGAAAAGGCATCTCTTATAACTGTCATCCCAGAAGGAATATCTTGGACAAGGCTGGTTATCATAGAGCAAACCACTTTCGCACAATGCATACACATGACAGCCTTCGCACGATTGGTACCTGCCGTCAGCCAGACCTTCGCATGACGTGGCACACTGACAACCAGTATTCTGTGTTGGCTTTGGTTCTTCCTGACAAGTTCCAGAATTTTTTTGGCAGTTCTTGTTATCATCATCCCATAATAGCCCTTGTGGACATGGCCAGCCATCCATCAACAGTCCTCCGGTGCATGTTACGTATACGTGGCAATTCTTGCAGGACTGATATTTTCCATCTGGTTTTCCAAGACACGTAGACACACATACATCACCTCCATATGCTTGAATCAGAGAACCTGTTAAAGAGCAGAAATATTTTTAACCATTTTGTCATGTTATAACATGAGCTTGATTAGTTAAGCTACAAAAAACTAGTTGTGCAAGTCACATTATTATTATCAATCCATTAGTATAGGTTATTCATCACGGGAGAGGGAATATGTGATTTATCACCTGAGGGCTTTAGCCCAAGGTGTGATAAACACATATTCCTGATCCCATCGTGAATAACCGGCTTATACCATGAGACAGACACTCAAACAGTCAAACATGAGAGGATAACTGGACAACTAAGAATATGGGAATTATTTCCCTGAAATACTGGCATGTGATTGGCTGACAGAGGTGTTGAATGGAATAAACTACAATATATGTATCATTCAATGTTTCTTCTTTTCCAGAGAGCATGTTGTCGTGCTGAGGCTGGTTGTGGATCATTATTGTGTTTGGAAATCACAGTTAAGTTAAAGATCACTAACCTGAACTGCAATAATTAAATGCACAACTAGAATAACGTTTGTGACTGGATTCTTGTAATCCTTTATGTGTTATTTGATTGCCAAACACAAGGATAATCCACAACAGCTGAAGCATGACATCCTGTTAACAGTCAATGTAGCAAATTTGAGGGATACACAGTTATTGGATGGATAATCCAACCGACATCAATTTAGGCAAAACCAATTCATGAACTTTTGCAATAACAACCACTATTAGAAGTCAATGTGCTGGAATTGCCAGTGGCCTGGTTGTCATGCAAACCCCTTTCACACAGCCAAGAGTAACTTGGTGACAAGACTGTCACAAGAGCAAAATGTCAAAAATCGTGAATTAACGCGTGTCTGGGTCCAGAGTATAGTTTTTCACTCTCAGGCCATCATTTTACCTCAATAGTAAAACGTCTGTCTACTAGTGGACTGCCCTTGCATTGCCACAGATCAGAACATATGCTGTCTTGTGTTGCCACCTAGTGACTAGTGTGCTATTCCGCGAGCTCCTGCGAGCGGTCCACCAACTTTCAACCACAGGAAGACACACAATTTTGTCTGGAAGACACCGGGGCTGTTTCTGAGTGTGTTGATGGCCTTGTCTACTTCCTTAGAGAATGTGATTGCCGAGTCTGACTCTGGTATACATCGATGTTAAATAGAAATTTTGTGAATGTGCAATGAAATTGGAACTATTCCTTGGGACAGCAATGCAGCAGCATAGGAAATCAACTTTTGTGCCACGTGGCAGCAGCATGCAGTTCTCAGTTTCACCAGACTGGTAAAACTTGATGTACCCAGATCATTGCCATACACACCGAAAATTTTGAAAAGCTAAAATTTTCTGATCTGATGTCTGGCGGGCATTTTTTCAGTGAGAACGAGTCAAAAACATCTCCAGCAGGATATAAAGACATCCCCTGCCCCTGTTGGGACATCCCCTGCCCCTGTGTGATATTTTTACTTTCCCTGTGGGACATCTGCAGCCTTGCAGGCAGTTTTTGACATCCCGTCGACGGTTTTTGACATCCTGCCGACAGTTAGATGTTGCCCCACAGGGATTTAGATCTTGCCAACAGGGATATGATCTTGCCCCGCCGATTTTTGATCTTATCCCGCCGATTTACGATCTCATTCTACAGATTTAACATCTTATGCCCCCATGATATGCTTTTAATTAATTATATAATCGTCATTTAATCGTGTTGTGTCGCCGGGTTAGATATTTTTTCCTAGAAATCATCTCAAGCTATCCCTAAGGGGTAAAAATTTCTCCGGTTCTCGCCAGTCTGCTCACAGACCCTAAACGAACAGCACAGCTGGAGAGTCTGTCAGAAATCGGATGACCTCCAGGTGACACAGATATCAATATTCAAATAGGTCAGGTCATTCAACCAGGCAGAGGGACCTCATCACTTGTGCTCATACGCACAGCTGAGCTGCCAGCAAGACGTAAACAAATTGTAATCAACAATGTTAAACAATCAATGAGTGCACATGCACTTACTGTCAGCCTTTCACTGTGGCCAAACTGCAGTGACACAGACAACACTAATTGATTGTTTATGGTTTTCTACATAGAAACTAATTGAAACAACAAGCAGACAACAATGAAACACTCAAGCATTAACTTAATTGCTTTAAGAGATCTGAAACTGTTATCTATTACCTGTCACACAGGAGGAGAGTTAATCTTTTTGTTACAACTTCACAAAAAAGTGTTATGCTGTGGCCAGGGTAAGCTCAACAAGCTTACACTGAGAAGTGGCAGTGCTCCTGGATGTCTGGCTGGCTGCCAAACAGGGACTACTCACAATTCCCTGGCCAGGAAAGGCATGATTCCGCCAAAAAAAAAGTTCCTCAACAAGTACCACTTTGCAGCAATAACACAATTCTAAGCATACACTGGCCGATTAAATGTTATTTAATATTCAATTCTAGACATAATTCAACAGACAAAATAGTTACTCCACAACACTGTAGAAAAGTAACAGTTGCTGAATCTGAAATCTGTTAGAGCCGCACGCAGCAAGCTGTGTTCGATTGTAGTTTCTGCTATGGATTCCAGCGGGCACAAAGATAGCCAGTTTTGTGAACCTATTGAGCTCTAAGTTTAGAGTGGGTTCTCGCCGTGAGATCGGGGCAGTGCTCTTGCCAAGATCTTGGCTGTGTGAATGTGGCTTTTAACAATTCGGCAAAAAACACATCGCATTGCTTTTCTTGCCCTTCACTTGGAAACTTAAGCCGGATTAAAATGACATCATGTGGCATTGTCATAACATTAATTAATTATCCTGATTCAAGGCCGAAGGCAATTTGCCATTACAGTGTAGCATTACTTGCACATAGCTCATGACTTTAATGATACATCAATATGTGGCCTCAATGATCAAATTATTTTTTTGATCATCATATACAGCGGTCCCTGAGTTATTAGACCGCCCCTTTTGGGTCGTAATGCAGTCAGTCTCTACTTGTGATGCAGTCTCTCATCGGGGTGCAAAATGTACTTTTTGCCACTGTAACAGCTGATAGCCACTATGGAAAATATTACACATACACATGTTGGCCTATTGTTTTTTTTGGCACATAAAGTAAAAAGGATAGGCCAAGCCTTCTGAATATTAACCAATATCTAATATGTTATGCTTCTAAATTTTAAGCAATTAATGTCATTTCTTTACCTGATGTACAATTTGGTAGTAAAAATAGAGAACTTACCTTCCAGCAGAATGATTGAAAGCCAGGAAAGTATCCAGAGCTGCAATGTGGCCATCTTGATAATGGGCCCTGGCAAAATGGAGCCTCAGCACGTTTTATATTCTGATGAATCAGTGCTGATGATGGACACTGGTGTCACATGCACAGCTATGTACATGCATCATGCATGCCTCTGCAGGGAGTATTACAGCAAAACTTTCCTGAAACCACATCCTGAAACAATTCATTAGAAACATGAGCACAAAGGATTAAACTTGCTGATTCAGCAGGGTCATGTCCAGGTAGAACAAAGTGTTGAGATTGTCAAATCACAAACCATCATGTTGCTGCCAGTGAGTGGGGCCAGAACATAGTGTGTTCGTGTTAGGTGGGCAACATTTGATTATAATATATTGTAGACTAGTTCTAGTCAGACAGTTGTGTTGTAGCTGCTAAAATTGTGGCATCTGCATGCAGTGTATATATACATGTATATATAAGTGAGATTTTGAAAATTGTACATGATTTATGTATTTTGCTAAGCAATTATTTTCCAATAAAGAACTTGAACTTGAGATACTCCATAATGACCTCAACCTGAAAAGATTAAATCAAATACGTAAATAATCCAAAAATTAGTAAATCACTCTTGACTGGTCCCTGTTGGTTGCCACACAAAGAAATTCAAATCAAAATTTCTAGATTAGGTCGGGGGAAGAAGCCCGGATTAGGTGAGAGGCCCCCCCAGGGTTGTAACCAAACTTACATTTTTGGTGCGTTTATCTATTGATAGGATTGAAGCTAGAGGCGTTTTAGGTGATGTCACAAATTTTCAGGGCAAACAGCACCAAACCGTTGCAGAAATTAAAGAAACAAAAAAATGTGCATGGTTTTTGTAACTTTGACTAATTCTTTGAAAGGGGTTGTCGGAAATAACTTTGGAAATTTTCAAAAGTATAATGGATACCTGCATTGCTTCACTTTATGACCATGTACGACAGGCTTCAAGATCTTAGTCAGGAGTTACTGCCACAAGTGTGAAAAAATTCTCGAGGCCACAAAAACTTATCATAGATTTTAAAATATATTATATCTTGTGTAAAAAATGGTGCTCTTTCTGAAGGTGACCTTTTTAATTGTCTTAATAATGATCTCAAGTTGCTATCCTATCATTTAAGGGAAAAAACGTGCGAAAAATGCTAATTTTTGGTGACAAATTTTTCAGACATCAAAGTTTGACTGTCTCTCTCTTGATAGATATCAAAGTTTCATGATTATTGAAAGTACCATGACGTTCCCTATTGTCCAAAGTTTAAAATGGCATCCAGTTTTAGTAATTTGCACCAATATATGTGGGTCTCTGAACAGAATATTGAAACAAAGTCAAGTGACAAAAGTAAAAACAATTTATTAAAATGGGGTGAAGCTCCTATTTGATTATTATTTTTTCAATGTCAGTGAGATGTTTATGGACATGAATTATATACCAATGTGTCCAGAAGGACCAGATGAAGGCAACAGACTACATAAAAATGTCCTTTCTTTGCGTATTTAGGTTCACACGTACAAAACATGAAGCCGCTGCTTTTCACTTCTGGATGTGTGAAAAAAATATGTCATTTTTCTAAATAACTTGCATTTCGTCAATTTTTGTCATACAGGTCTGAAAGTCAAACTCGTTATGCGCAGATATTTACATTAAAACGAGTTTGTGTTATTTTTTCGATATCTGCCTCCACAAAAAAATGCAAGTTATTTAGAATTTTATTTCTGAAAAAGGTAATTCCTTGGTTTGGGCTAAACGTCTCGGAAATATAGGTTGTTGGTACTCAAAATGAAGCTTATTTTCTGCTGAGATTGATGGTGTAAAAATTACTCCTGTGAAATGAATACTAAGCGAAATATAAGAAACCGCGACTTAGCACCACAAAATGTTTGTCATTTAAACAAAAAATTCATACCCATGTAGTCATCTTATTTTTGATGGATCATCATAGAATTCAAGTATATTTATTAGTGGTATTAGTGCAGCTTTATTACTGAAGCCACAGACCTACAGAAAATTTTATAATATTTTGGGGGTATCTAGCGCGCCCCACTGAGGGGGGCTTTACAAATAGGGGTGTAACTTCCAAAATAAGAGAGTGGGTGCATTTTTTTCTTCAAAATTGAATTCCTGAGAAAATTTTACATAAGATAGGCTAAAATTGGAATAAATTTTGTGTATGCTAGAAAGTGATGAGTTTGGCAGTAATTCCTGACCAAGATCTTGAAGCCTGTCGTACCATCATGTAAATATGATTTGGATCACATTTTTTGCATTTTAGTTAAAAATATAGAGGTCAAATTAAAATATGTGGGTTTGGGGCGAGAGGCCCCACATGATATGGGGCATGAGGCCCCCTTCACTGGGGGTCGAAGCTGCTTCAGGAACCATTTAATAATGTGTACTTTACCTTAAATCTTGATAGAATAGCTAATTAAAATAGAAAAAAAATTGGCCCAAAATTAAAACTGGGCAAAAAATATTAAAAAATAAAAGTATGTACAGACAAATTCTGAAATTCAGAAAAAGTGAATAGAATGCCTTAAAAGCGATAGAAGACCCTAAGAAATAACTTTTAGGCTAAATGTGATCACAAAAAAAATTTCCATAGGATTATAGTAGGGTGGCTTCTTGCCCGATGGGTGGGGTAAGAAGGTCATTTTAAATTTTTTACAAAAATAGCCGTAACTCCTTTATTAAAATTGGTAGACATTTGTTTCACTAGTTATTAGTAGAGTCAAGTGATCCCTTCCTGACAGCTTAAGCATTCAAATAATCGCCCATAAAAAGTAGGTCAAATCGCACCTCAAAGTTAAGGGGGGCCGCATGCCCCGACCTACTCTATAGTCTATACAATAGGACAATGTATTCTAAAAAATAGTTGTGTTTGAAAAACACTTGAGAAATATTAGCTGGTGACCATCCAAAACACACGTTTCTCATCAATATGGATATACTTCAGCAGTCTCCATAGAAATTGATAACTTCAGAAACTTCTGCTGGAGCACATGATGGTCCGATTCAATCGTAAATTCTTCTGGTCAATGACTGCCGTATTGGAAAGAATATATTACAATTAAAGTCATGTTCAAATCATAAGTATTGCAGTGTGCAGAGTCTGCATATAGCAGCATGGCATTGATGATGGACTTCCTACAAAATGAAGATGTCTATTTTTTTCCTATAATTTATATTTTATTTTCAACATCAACAAATTGTTAAATGATGTTATGTTATGGATGTCTACTATATCCGGTCTACTGAGAATAAGCACTTGTCTGAAGTTTCTCCATTGGGGATGAAGACTGAGATTTACTGAATTTCAAGCTGGATTGAACCTAAGCACACATAAGCTGTTATTTGCTGTTGCTCACTTTCCTTTGAATTGTTGCTGTTTTGGGGCGATAGTTAGACACAGTGGTAACTTGAGTCACAGCCGTAGCACATAAAAGCCAACATAGCTGAAAATCCATTTCCTGCTGCCTCCTTCAGGACTACTCCACTCTAGAAGAGGTGTTAGATGTCACGTCAACATAGAAATTATATATGGGTATCCAACTAGGACTTTCACAAGCAAGCGCAAAACGGTTGCAAATCAGGTAATGATGAACTACTCTTGAACCTATATTAATAGTTCTTTAGATGGAAGTATAAGGATTAGATATTTAGGGAAGGCTTCGAGTTTTCCTTGATGGGAACTTCTGGCTGCAAATCGAACCCAGGACCTTCAGAGGAGCAGGCCCAGACATGTAGGACACATTACAGTACGGTTTCTTTGCTTTTTGGTGCACATCCTTAAAAAAGAAAAAGGTAGTCTTAATTGGACTTTTAATGAAGTTTGCCCAACTCCGATGAGTCAGAGGTCTTGAAGTTCTGTGATTTCTTGACACAAGGTGACATTGAGGCTCTTGAGAATTGCCACTAAGTTTAATGAACATCTTGAGTGAAGATCAGCAGAACTTGAAGTATTAATACTTCCACCTTATAGCCAGTGGCTCCCTTTTATGCTGATGGACACTGTCGCAGCAGGAAACGACTGTTATTTTCAGAAGGGGTGCCTGCATGGGGCAAAGAAGCGGGATCATTCAATAGGATTCCTTGGTGGTGGTTCTGAATTCTAAAAATTTTAACATTGTTTGAACCTCACCATGATAATTTCAATCTGTGAAAAGTTTGGCTCTTACTGACAGACAGCTTTACCAGGCATTTCAATCCTTTCTGCATCACAACATTTTTGTAACTCCACCTTCGTTGTTGGTCCTGAAAGGGCATTGTCTTTTTCAGATTTACCCATAATTTGTCAATAATATTCCAGTCTGAAGGGCATTAAACTACCTCCAGGACCTATTGCCAGTTCTCCTGAAAGTATTTTTGGACAGGATTGACCAGACGTTTTGGACTGTCGTCCTGTTACACTACCTACTTTAATATGTTTTACAATGATATTTAGAAAGGAATTGTTGTAGAGATCCTGATTATTGATTTGTAAGGGGCTGCTAACCTACATATGAAGTTAATTTACATCTTAAATATATTGTAATTGTAACAACTGTCAATCGTGCACTGCTATGCAGACATGACACATTGACACAGCTCAGGACAGCCATAGAACAGTGCCAATGGTCAGAGACGAGAGGAACATTGCCCAAGGTTGCCATGCTGTAACTTTCGCCAGTGTTTTTGACCGCCGTGTGATAATAAGTGACGAGAATACTAAGAGTTAATAAATCTTACTAATATTAACATTCTGTAGTATATTTGTGCTTATTTTGGTTTCAGTACTATCACCTTTTGCAAACCATTGTTGTTTGCAATACTAACACTATCAAATGTATCATTATCTGAAAGCTTTTAATGTAAATAGAACTGATTTATATAATACATAGACTTATTTTAATGATCTCATTTGCTTGTCGGTATTCTGATGAAACCTGGAATTTGTGTAGAAATATATATATTGATAGCTGGTTTCATTGCGACACCAACAATAATTTAATTATTGTATACAGCCTAAAAGAGTTTTAAGACTTCTTTGGGGCTTTTTCTTTTCAAGAGCAAATACTATAAAATCAAGTGAATTTCACACCACTGCACGGCAGAGCAGGCTATAATCTGCTACTTTTTCTGGAAGCAGCTGGTGTTCTCGGGTGATTGCTGAACTCAATGCAACTTGACTCGCATCATCATTAAAAGCCCACACAGCTGAAAATCCATTTCCTGACTCCTGCAGGACAAGTGGCACCACAGAAATGTCCATTTAGGAGGCATTGGTAGTCAAGTCAACCAAGAAGGAGTATATAAAGGTACAGAAAAAAAAGAACAAACTGTTTCAAACACGAGAGGTAGAAAGTCCTGGTAAGGCCTTTAGCAAAATTAATGTGAGTAAGCTAACATTTACTACTAATTTTTGACAAATTAATTTCTTTTTAAAGAAATTAAAGCAACATATCCTAAATAAGATCTGAATAGTTTTTCGTGAGGCATGTGGTCCTGTGTATACTTAAAATTACTACACACTTACTTACTTACTTCATTTGAAAAACTTGTTGGTGGCAAGGAAAGAGAAACAATGTGTTACACATGTAAAAGGTGGTCCTAAAATTGGGCTTTTCAATGAAGCTTGCCCAATTCAAAGGAGTCACAGTTTCAATTTCCTTCTGTTGAGTGTCACCTAGCCTCATGCTGCAGGATAAGAGGAAAGTCTTGGGTGATGACCGCAAGAGCATAAATAAAATATCAATTCCACCACCTAGTTGCACTGTGTTGTCTTTCTGTAGGGTTCACTATTTACAGCAAATAACATATATTATATAAATATTTGATGGTGAGGAGTACAATATACATGTAAGAAAAAAGACTCGGCGCAAGCCACTTGTCCAATATTGTTTTTCTTCGTCCAATTATACTCTATATTGGACGACTTACCATCTAATATTTGTTATATTCTCCATAAATGAACTCACTTTTAAAGCAATAGGTTTAAACACTTTGACTGTGCTGGAAAGCCAGTTTGCGTTTTTTTTTTTAACTGCAGAATTCTCTTCAAAATGTATCTCGTCCTGTTTCAGCAATGGGTAGCCACAAAAATATATGATTCATATATTCTGATTCTGTATTCTATAACCAAGAAGCTTCTTTATATTTGATATTTTTTATTTCAATTTTATAGCACAATGTTTTTCTTTAAACATCTGCATTTATGCGAAAAATGGTTGAAAAAGTGCATTTTTTGTCACTCAATGTCATACCATGGTCCCATAACCTATGTAAGCCATGTTACATTTACTTAATGTTGTTGTCCTGATCAATACGCAACTTTTGACATCATTTGTGTTTTTCTGTGTCTTCCCATTGGCGTGCAATTAATTTTTTACTAAAATTGAAAACAACAATTTTTTTCTTTCTGTTGCTGCAGCAGGGCACAGCAGAAGGTGTTTCCTCTCATGTCCTCCCTCACGGACCTATAGCATGGCAATATAACTTCTCACTGTCCAATATAACTTTTCACTGTCCAATATAACTTTTTCTCTGCCTAATACAGGAAGGATATTATCCAAGAATACTCGCTTGTGATTGGCTGACACAATCAGAGTGGAGAATATATATATATAGCCGGATTGTTAGTGCAAGTTGTTCATGAGGCATATGGTTCAGTATCATTGCCTTTATTGTCATGCTATCTGCAACAACGGCAAAGAGTAAGTATGGAAGCCTAATAGAAGCAAGGGTTCAGATTTAGAGCATTTGATTGTCAGAAAATCAGTCCATTCCTGTGTTGAACATATCACATTACTGTGCAAGAATATTACCACACATAATTGAGACGATTGAGCTATTCAGCGTTGACATTTGTGTGTTCAAAAATGTCTGGGAAGTTGATTACGACAAAAAAAAAAAAACAGGAAACGGCAGGATGTCATTTCAATTTTCCCAGTAATGAGATACTGAAATCGTTATGAAAAGTAATGTAGCACCAACACATACACTGCGCTCAAAAGCAGCACATAGGGTTAAAGTTATCATGTGTTCTTGTGGCCAGTAAAGTCACCTCAAAAGTATAATTTACATGTTTTCACTGGGAATTCCATGTACCGGCCCTCATGTCATGCCCAAGAGCCAGATTGGGGAATGAGGGGCAAAACGGGCCGCCTAACTTCGAAGGCTCGCTGCACGAAGGTGGTATATCAAGCGAATGCCAAATAAGGTCTGATCCATGAAGAAGTACCAATACCACTTGCTCAAACACAGAAAACTGCTTTTTTAATAGTTCCAATTCAAATTTTACACTATTTTCAAAAATGCAACTTTATCCCGTTTGCCCCATGCTTGGGGCAAAATGGAATTTCATATGGGAAAAAATTGGAAGAGGTAAAGTTGCAAAAGTTCTGCAATAAATCATCTGTTTTGATAATAGCCTAACTAAAAAGCATGTTGAAAAACAAAAATGCATTAATTCATGTCATTGCAATGTGAGAATATTGCAGAATACTAACCATAAACATTAGGTTACAAAAGAAACAAAATTAGTTAAGTTTTGTCGAAATGTTACATTTTTGTGATTATTCACATAACTCTGATTTCCGAGTTTTCTTAATAATTTAACAATTTAAACTGGTATTGGATTTAACTATGCTTTTTGAAAGGCAGTTACATTCGTTTCAGTTTCAAAAATACAGGGTTTTACCACTAAGCCTAAATCCTCAAGGTATTACTGATGACATGGATTAGATCCACAAATCTCTTGTGATTTTTTCAAATTTTGTCTGTTATATGACCAGAAAGTGTATCAAATGTCTCAAATGTCATGGTTGAATTGACCCAATATCAAGCTTCAACCTTTTCTAGGCTTGGATTGCTTTTTTGTGCTTCCCGTTTTGCCCCCGCTGGAAGACTCCATCTTGTCCCAACCATGCAGGGTAGATTAATAATGACCTACTTACACATGACTAAGCACCAGACTACATTTTTTTGCTTAATATGCAAAGCTTAGTAGTCCTCTAATAACACTGACTATGATTATTTGGCTGGAAGCGTCATTGGAGGTATTACACCATTTCCAAAAATTATGATTTTTTTAAGAAAATCGATCAAAAACTTCAAATTAACATAGCTGCATACCTGTAACGTTCTCATAAATGAAACTCTCAGGAAAATTTGGACATGTATCCTATTTATTTTCCAACCGAAAGATTAGAAGGCAGGTCAAAACGTTCTGAGAAAACGTAAAAAACCATTTTGCCCCGCTGCTCCATTTTGCCCCTCATTCCCCTATACATGGTCTCGAGGGCATGATTAAAATGAACAGCCATGGCATAAGTTTTACTCAGCAGCCATTCACTATGATGCCATAATTTTGACCAATCAAAACAAAGCAAATACTTGCTCAATCTTCACCAAAATGTCAGAAATTATACATGTAGTAAGAATGTACTTGGAGGTGTTCTGATAAAAATTTTTGAATGGAATAATGTTACATAATAGCTGTGAGGCAAAAATACTGAATTAGTTAAAATTTAAGAAAATGATCAGTTCTGATCCTATATTGTCATTTGCATGATAGTAATATTCACCAAAGTGTCTGGATGTGTTGGACACGCACTAAATTAAACATACATGACAAAATTACAATTAAATACGTGACTGATTCCAAATCTCAAAGCAGAATTTCTCCAGAACATCAGGATTTTGAGTTATGGCCATGTCAATACTTGGCAAATAATCAGGCGTGAGAGCAATTCGCGTGTAAAAGAAATGCACTCTGCACTGTTGAATACTGGAAAGTAAGCATATCATAGTAATTACATAAATTATTTTAAGGTCCTGAAACAATATATAGCCAAACTATTTCAATAAGACAGGTCCAGATGCAAAAATTTGAGGGTGACAGGCTCCAGAAATGCGCGATTTGTGCAAAATTGTTATTGTTCAATATATTCCCGTTTGGAGATATGAAAATGGCTGATGTGCAACTCCTACTGATAAATTATAGTTTCTGGGTGTAAGAAAAACACATCTAAGTAATTTCTTATGATCATCTGATTTTTTATGAAGAATATGAAAAAAATTGATGGAAGATGAGATGCAATAAATTTTAAATTAAAATGTTCCAGTTGGAAGGGTCAGGTAATGCAGATATAATTCCAAATACCAAAATATAATGCAACTACACTGCCCACAGAGCCAGCCTCAGCCACTGTGTTGGCAAGTGCCTAAAGTTTGACATAGTTTTAACTGTATTCTATAATGTTTTGCTCAAACCAACAATTTCTGTCAAAAAGAAATCACACCGCGGAGAATTAAATCATCAAATTTGCAACAATTTATGTGGTTCACATTGTCCCTTCTTTAATGATGATCAAGCAGTCCCTTCAGAGCCTGAGCTTCTGTAGGTGGAGTATGATTTGACATAACTTTGGGCAAATACATTCTCCTGAGCATTTAAAAATGGACATTCTAAATCAGATTTGGAAAAGCATTAATTTTCCGAATATTTTTTTCATCAAATTTGTTAATATAAAAGGATCAATACATTTTTTGGGCAAAGTAGGCCCTTAGTAGCTCTCACATTGGTTTTAGTTACTGATTGTAGCACTTCATACACAATTTTCACATCTTGAAATAGTTTTAACCCAACCAAAGGTTACTTTAGTAAAAATCGCCTATTTCTGGCACCTCTTACCCTCAAATATTTGTAGTTGGAGAAGTCTAAGTAAACAATTAGGTCATATTTTGATTCAGGATATTAAACTCATCTCTACAAATGCTAAATTCTAAATCTAAATTTTAATAGCTTAGAAGACATTTCTTTTACACGTGAATTGCTCTCACGCCTACTTGTTTGCCAAATATTAACATGGGCATAACTCAAAATCTAGACGTTCTGGAGCAATTTTGATTTCAGATTTGGAATCAGCACACTCGAATTAGGGTTATAGAGATATTTTTCCTCTGGTAGCAAAATTATCGTTGACCAGTGCAATACATAATTTGCATGTAGATTAATCGCTCACTGTTACACAATCATCATTTTATAAATATTGTATAAATAACTTTGATTTTGCAATTTTTTCTTGTTGTCTGTTTTGAAATGAAACAAATCACATGTTAATAATTTAATTTGGCCTGTCAAGGCTAAAAACTAACTATTCCATAGAAAAATATAGGACAGGGAATACTGGAGAAAATGAGATTTTTAAAGACACTTCTGAAGACGAAAATGTTATGTTTTGTTAAATACAAAACTGAATCATTGATAAGAAGCTGGACCCACTTGACCTAATTTCCAGCTTTGGACTGTTGATGATGAGACCATCAATGCACAGATTTTTTAGTCCTCTCTTGTTCTCAATTTGCTTTGCTGCACGAATATAATGAAAGGAAACAAATGTGGATAAACATATTCATAAATGACAAACTCCATTGCCCTCCAATGTTAAACAACAACAGAAAATAAATTTTTTTCCTGTATTGACTTGTTTCAGGAGACCATTTCAAGGCCCAAAGCTAATTTTGTTATTGGTACTTTCGCATCAGACAAATTAGACTGTCCAGACAAATTTGTACCATGTGTCCATACAACCATTTTCCTCCAGGCAACAGTTTGCAGGTCAGTGACTGACTTCATAGGCTACTTCAAAGCCATCAATACCACTCTCTGTTCTCCAGACACAATTTGGTATTTGAATAATTTCGAATGACGAATAATGACATTTCGATTTCTTGTGTATGCATCAAATAAATGTTACCGGAAAAAAAGACCTTTTGAATCTATTTGTATCACGTGGCTGAACACAGTGTTATATCAGATTCTCAAAAAGATTTTAATGATTTCTAATGTTAATGTCTGACTCAGTGTGATGAAGGTCTTTTTTCTAGATTCCAGTGGTCTGTTATTTCCTATAATCCTATATCCTCTTTTCCGACAAAATAAATGGTGTTGAGAAACTGTTGTGTGCTGCAAGTTTTCTACTAAATGTGGTCTACTCAGAATAAGCACTGGTCTGAAGTTTCTCCATTGGGGATGAAGGCTGAGATTTACCGAATTTCAAGCTGGAGTGAACTTAAGCACACATAAGCTGTTATTTGCTGCTGCTCACTTTCCTTGGAATTGGCGTTGTTTTGGGGTGATAATTAGACTCTGGAGCAACGTGTGTCACACCCATATTAGAAGCTATGCAGCTGAAAATCCACTTCCTCCGTCCGGATCACTCCATTAAAGCGGCGTTGGATTTCAATTCAACCTAGAAATTGTATGCCAAGGGTTTTCACAAAGGACTTTTAAAGACTAGCGACCTAAGAGCATGATTTTGGTCGCCCAGACGGAAATTTGGTCACCTGGGGAGAGCAGGCGTGTGCTTACTGACCGCACTGTACAGCAGGAGAATGAGGTATACACGTACAGACAGAATAATCAAATTTAAAAGAAGGTACTACTATCGGCCTAACAGCAACCAAAATGAAAAAAAAATTCTTTCACACTACTTGGTTTCAGCACACCAAACTCTGTTTAGTTACTAATTTGTACATTCACCAAATTATTCGTGTAAAAAAAGGGCTTGCGCAACACTTTTTAAACTTCAAACCAAGCAACAAACGCCCATGTATATGAAACTAATGGCTGATTAAATTACTCTTGAGCTACTTACTAGTTTTAAAATGTCACAAGTGCAAAAATTATTGGAAAAATGTAAGAAACTTTATTGTTTTTATACATATCACCCAGGAAACTTTCTGAAGTGGTGTACCTCTGCAACAACTAAATCGAGACTTCCTAAATATCTGTAAGGTCATGTTTGCCAATAAGTAGTGTCACTTCCATTAGGATTTAAGAGTGATAACACCAAAACTGCCATTAGTATCAAGCATAGTTTATTAACACCATGTTTGTTAATGATGTGTGATGTTAATGACAATTTAAAACAAATATTTCCTTGAACCAGTGAATACATTATATAGTGTCAATCTTGGCTTCCATGAAGACTTGTGTGCACTAAAGATTCCATAGTGAATTTTGTCCAGATATAAATTGCCAAAATTAACTATGAGGGCGTTTGTTAATGACAATTTAAGGTGGGACAACTGACATGTTGTTATAAACAGTGTAATTATCTATATTCCGTGCAATTTTGAGCCTATTTATGGACTTGCAGATGATTCAATCCGTTTCTAGCGTTCCTAAAGTGGTATAAATCACTGGGTCTGATGTTTATGACATGGGGTTGGAGGCAAAGACACAAGAGCCCCCTGTTGTTGGGTAATAATATTACATTAGTCAAGCCATTGGTTGTGGATTTTGAAAGGGTGTTGGTCAAAGTCCAATTTGAGGTACAAATGAGGTGGATTGAGGTAGCAAAGAAAATTATTTGAGGTGATTTGTTAAGGGAAATGCCAGTCGAGACAGGCCATTCTTAGGGGGGGGGGGGTAAGGCACTTTCATTAAATTTTTGGAAGGGATAAAAGTAATCTGCCACACTTTCTGTGCAAGATTTTTGCTGATATGTTGCTCTAAAAGAAATGATAACCATAAACCTGGCAAGTACATTCCTGTCTCTGTGTATTGTTCTAAGACACTGGAGACAAGAATTTCAGCTTTACCAAATTTTGACCCAAATCTCTTTGCTGTATGTTGTTTATCATCTACAAATTTGAAGAACTTGTAAGTAAGTAAAGAAAGATACGCATATTCTTCATAAAGAAAAAGGCAGTCCTAATTGGCCTTTTAATGAAGCTTGCCAAACTCAGAGTGAGAGCACTTAAAGTTCGGGGATTTCTTGTGGCAATGTGATGTCCACTGAGCCTTTGGCCACAAAGTTTAATGAACATCTCGAGTGAAGATCAGTAGAGAACAAGTATTAGTTCTTCCACCTTATAGCCTCTCTTAAGTTAGATCTCATTCCAGCCTGCAAACAATCTTCTTGCAGGAAATTACAGTGGGCTACTGAAAAGGTCCCTGAATTGTCCTCAGTGTAACAGAATTTAATGGGAGTATGTCTGAATTCTGAAATTTTAATGCTCTATTTTGAAAAGGTAGTTTCAATTTTCTTGAAGCCTCAGGCATCTGCAAAAGCTCCAAAAAGAAGTTAATATGCATATAATACGTATTAACCTCATTCAAATTTTTTAATTTATAGTTTTGCTGGTTTTGATCTTTTTACTGTCAAATTTTACTAACCATTGTTTGCAATACTAATATTAACAAATGTATTATTATCTGATGTATTTCATGTCAATAACATTTACTTATGAAATACGTAGTAAGAATTGTTTATAAAATCTCTATTGTATTGTTTTTTTAAAATAAACTTCTTTGGGTTTTATCTAACGAGAGCGAAGACTAAAATCAAGTATATTTCACATCAGGGTCAGCTATAATCTGCACTCTTTCCTGGAAGCTGCTGGTGCTCTTGGGTGATAGAGCTCTGAACTCAATGTAACCTGACGACTCATACCAGCATTAAAAGCCCACAAAGCTGAAAATCCATTTCCTGACTCCAGTAGGACCACTGAAATGTCCATTTAGGAGGTTTGGTAGTCAAGACCGCCAAAAAGTATGTAAGTCTGGCAAAGTGCTTTGGCAAAAACGATGTGTGCATCCTTACATTTATTACTAGTTAAAAAAAAACTTATACAAGATATCTATAAAAATCTAATATTAGTCACCGAAGTTCCATAAAAACATATTGCACAAGGTAATGTGCAATAACTGTTTTATAATATGGATTTTTTTGTGGCAAAAGCAAATAGAAGAGTAGGGCTGGAATTCTGATGTCCAAATTCTTCTTGTGATTTACCTTCAGCGAACGAAGTTCAAAGAAGGTATTGTAATCACGTGGGTAGAAATGCTGTCCGTCTGCCGGGCGGGCGGGCGGGCGGGCGGTCGGGCGGCGGGCGGCGGGCGGATAGATCGTTTCCGGCCCAGCACTCAGCCTCTATTGAATGTACGTGGATGAAATTTGGTACACATCTCGCCTGTATGGTCTAGTTGTGCCTTTTGATGGTCTGATGAATAGATCTTAAATACTTTTTCAAATAATTAACAAAATATATAAATTATTTTTTTTCGTTTCCGGGCCAAGGCTCGGTCATTATTGCATATGGGTGGATGAAATTTGTTACACATGTGGCGTATGTGGTCTAGTTGTGCCTTTTGATGGTCTCATTGACAGATATTCTGAACTTTTTGAAAAAATGAGAAAAAATATAAAAACATATGTTTTTTTGTTATTTGGGCTAAGACTCGGTCACTATTGCATGTACATGGATAAAGTTTGGTACACATATGGTCAATATGGTCCAGTTGTGCCTTTTGAAAGATCTGATGGAAAATATTATATACTTTTTGAAATATTGAAAAAAATAATAAAAATTTATTTTTTGTTTCTGGCCCAACATCCGGCCACTATTCCGTATATATATGGATGAAGTTTGGTACACAGGTGGCTTATATGGTCGATTTTTTTCATGAACTTTATAGCAGACTTTAGACCTCTGAACACTAAAAAATCACAAAAAACGGCAAAAATGCTGTTTTTCGACCACTTTATGCTTTATCATGATAAAGGAAATAATATAACCAGTAGGCCTACAAAAACTTGATCCGACTAGCTCTTTAATAGACACATCGTTTGCCGCAAACAGCATCTTCCTATCTGCTTCCGTTGCCGTGCAGTGCATGTTTTTGTAAAATTGAAAAACACAACCTTTCTATCTGCCTGTAGCTGCAGAAGCACTCAAATGTCGTTATTCCTCTCAGGTCGGTCCAATCTCTTACACGTTAAAATTAGCGTGCAATAACATGCATGCAATATCGTAGAATAAGGCAAGGCTGTCAGCCAATGAGGAGCGAGTATTTGGGCTAGCCATATGATATAATTAGTTCTTACACTCTAAATCCGGTCTTTGTTGTTTGCAAGGAAAAAGAAACAATATCTTACACAAGGAAAAAAGTAGCACTGATTGGCTTTTTAATGAAGCTTGCCCAAAAGAGTCGGAGGACTTTCAAGTTTTGAATTTCCTGCTGTAATTTGACCTGAGCCGCATGCCGCATCTAGAAGTAAGGCATATCTGGAGTGATGATCAAAAGAGCAAAAGCAAAATATTCTACCACCTTGCGGCAGCGTCTTGTCTTTTCACAGGTTCAATATTTCACATACATGCAGACATGTTATCTCAATTTTGAGGCAATATATTATATATATATTTTTTCACAGCAAATCAAATATATGAGGCCAGATAGCCTGCAGGGCCGGATTAAGGTAGCATGAGGCCCTAGACTAAACCTCAAAGAGAGGTGATGAATAGCCCTAAAAGAACGAATCAGTTGAAACATGTAGAATTGTAGATAAGTTATCACATGCATTTCACATATTGGCCTTAGCATTGGTGTTCTTGACACCACGTATCAGCCCTTGGCATCACTTTTCTCTCAGGATCAAGTATATGTGACCCTCAGTGCCGATGCTCTCGGGGCACAATCCGATGACTGATATGCGAAATGCCATGTGATAACATACACTGATGCAAAGGGAGGGTTAATAAACACTGTATCCGACCAGTATGATATTAAGCTTAGCTACACATTTTGCACAGAGCTATACCTGGCACCAAGTTCAAAGAACATCAACAGTGAGGATCAGGAAGGTTTGATGTGAGGAGTCTTATATTTGTCTTAATCTTGCATCACTCTAAAAATGTTGGGACAAAATTGGTTTTTTAGATTTAGGTTTTTTGAAAAACCAAATTTCAATGCAAAACCAATATGGATTAAAAAAAAAAACATGTTGGTTTTTTGCATTGAAATTTGGTTTTTCAAAAAACCATTTTGAATCTAAAAAACCAATTTCGTCTGAAATTTTTTAGAGTATGTATCCCAGAGAGAATCACGCCTGCAATGTATGTCAGCACGGCATTTAGCTTGAGGAACAAAGAAAAAGACAATTTTATTATGAGACGCCAAGAAGCAAAGTCTAGACAGGCTCGTTAGTCTGCTAAATGAGGCTGCTGACAAAACTGAGCTTTCTATAACACACGTAGGACACTCATGTACTCGAACAGTGATTGTACACTAACGTGTATACGAATATGTTCACTAAAAACTAAAGAAACACCATCTAACTTTTTTTCGATGATGAGTCACCATTTTATTTGATTTTTTTTTTCAATCAAGAAATCATTTCTACAGTAAATGTGGGGGCAGTTTTTCTCTTTTTCTCTGAAAAAGGATTTTTGGGTATGTTGCATCAGATTCATTTGACCAATGCCTTGACATATATTGTCTTATTTATTGTTTTGTATATTTTAATTCCCTATGGCCTTCACTATGCATATTGTAAAATCTGATTAATGTCGATGAGCCAGGCTGCTGTTAGCCCAAACGCCGGCCTACCTGATGTTTTAGGCCGAACATTGGCCTCTTGGTCACGTGATATTTGTTGACGTTTTGGGGCGCTTGACAGGTGGAGGCAGACGATATTTCATGACTGTTTTGCACAATGTTGCAGAATATCTGACACTGCACAACCATATAAACTTGTTCGAATATGATAGATTTATGCTCAAGGCTGATTTTCAATACGTGACAACCCACATTTTTCTCATAATCAAAGTCTGAAAAGCGACGCCATCAAAAAACGACCCGACTTTCGGCTACAAAACCCCTTGCACCTTTTTTGTTTATGGACCAATCTCAACAAAACTTTTACACAATAGAGAAAACATTCCAACTGACCTCCAAAAAAAAGGTGCAAAAGATCCGCCGTAAATCCACCTTCTAGGAGCGGCTGTTCCAACTCGATGGCCGAGTCCGCCATGAAATTAAACATGGATGTATAGTGATTTATTCAAAGGCGTCTGGAAAATCGTGTGCACCTTTTTTCCTGTAGCACCAATCGTGGCGAAACGTTCGCATGTGAAAGGAAAGAGTCTAATAGACCATTCTGCTGGGTGTACATAAGAAGTGCCATCAAATTTATCCATTTTCCAGCACGGTTTTCAAAATACTGCACATCGTCTGATTTGTGTCACATGCACAGATTGACCTAGAAATTATGCATACTTTTGGCGCGAGTCATGGTGCTGCTTTATTTGGCAAGTTGAGCGATGTTTTTACTTATTACAGCAAATTAACTGATATTTCAATGCAAAAGCCACAATATGAGACTACATATCACTGGAAATAAACACAAACAAGGGCCGACATTGAAAACGAAGTGGGCCGTTGGATTTTGAATGACGTTTGGTCACGTGGGGGGGAGGACCAATCAGCGTCGATCGGATTGAGTTTTGCACTGATCGGATTGAGCGCTGAAGAGCCCAATGTCTGGCGTAATACACGAAGTTCGCCAGTCATCAGGCTAGGCTGCTGTAAACCAGATGTGTTAAGTGATTCTGCAGACTTGAGACTTGTGAAATAAAATATACAAAACAATAAAGAAGGTTGATTAATAATTTTTCGGTATCTTATAATATTGGTAATCAAAAAATGATTGGGGTAATGTTTTGGTGTAAATTTATACCCATCAGCAATAAACCAAAATCATAAATCATAATAAAGATACATACGAGGGGTGTTCAGGAAGTTCACAGCTTTCTTTCATGTGTATATTTAGTTATTTTGAGAAAAAGATCGATAGTGTTTCTTCAAAATAAAAAGGGCGTTCAGAAAGTTCAAGGACACTCATTTTTTAATGTAGATCTATGAATTTCTTACAGGATAAAATTTAGCAGTTTTGGACAATTTGAACATTGTAAGTCATTCCGTAATTGCCATGGAAAGAGAAAGTGCAGCTAGGTTTGGCAGGCAATACCGAGATCAAGAAAACGAATTAATTGTGGTTGGGAAAGATCTCTCTCTATCACTTGTGTTAGTGAGATTGACAATATATGACATAAGAAATATGATATCAGCTTCTAAATACACTTTCAAGCACATCCAATGTTTGCATTTTTACACTGAACCCATGTGGGAAAGCACCCCTGCATGCCAAATTTAACTACATCAGGACTTATGACAAAGCATGGATTCAGTGGTATGAACAAGAGACCCGAAGGGACAGCATTACCCATCCCAGCGGCTACAGTTTCAGGTACCACAGCCAAAAATCGTTGAATGACGTAAATTCTTCCACAAAACATTGTCTTGAGGACTTCAAGGAGCATTTTCTTCATTGGGTCAGATGTATGAATTAATGATTTTGTGAGTATTTTTAAAAGCTAATATTACAATTCTTGTGTCAGTTATTGTCAATCTCACTAATGCAAGTGATAGAGCGAGGTCTCTCTCAGCCACAGTTGATTGGTTTTCTTGACCTCAGTATTATTACCTGCCCCTCCTAGTTGCACTTTCTCTTTCCATGGCAACCACAGAATAACTTTAAAAAATGTCCAAAGTGTCCAAAATTTTGGAAATCCATTTCAAAATTGCTGAATTTTATCCTGTAAAATATTCATAGTTCTACATTGAAAATTAGTGTCCATATAAAAAAATGCTGTGAACTTTCTGAACGCCCTTCATATTTTGAAGAAAAACTATATCAACCTTTTTCTAAAAAGAACTATATGTATACATATAGATCGATCACGTGGCACAACACACCAAATAAATGGGAGATTTCGTTTGACTGTCATCATAGATCTCCCCAGAAGGCAGATTGTGCTGAAGCTTGCCTTAATTATAGCTCAAATGTTATAACTTCATGGTATATTTCCCCGAATAATGCTATGATTGTTTTTTTAATTTTTATTACAAAGTAGCCAAAAGCCAAAAAATGGCACAAATTAGCCTGTGTGGTCTCCTCTACTTCCCTTCCCTTAATTGTGCACTTTTACATATTATACTCTCTGAAGAATTGCAGCTGCTCTGGCATTTATCAAGGGAGTTTCTCTTAGAACTTCTGTTAGATTAGCTCTAGCCATTCTAACCTTCTTCTTCCTCTTGCAATTTCCTTTAGATTTACTCTCAGGGCTGCTCAAACATTGTCCTTTTATTTTATTTACTTTACTGCAATATCTGCGTCAGTCAGACTCACTTGCTTTGACCAAGGCCACAATTTCACATTTATAAGCTATACCAGTGGCATGCAGACTTCTAGTTTGAGTCGTATTAAACTGTCCCGAGGATGTAGGTTTATTCCATTATTTTATTTGACGTTTTGGAGGTACACGAAAATTTGAAATTTGGTTACAGTAAATTCAATTAACACGCGAGTCTGTTTAGTCTCTTTGCCAAATTGCTACATGGCATATTTCGTCTTATTTGATTGTATTGTTCATGATTGATCACAAGAAATTTCACACATTTGGTACAGATCTGGATGAGATTAAATGCAGTGAGCAAGTCTGTACATTGCATTCACACCATCCAGGATCACAGTGTATAAAGATGGCAGCACTGTCCATGCAAAATTTGGCTGTCTGCTTGTGTTAGGGTTTCACAAAAAAAAAACACTTTTTGAAATTTTAACAAAGTGCCATCAACTGCTTGCTTGATAAATAAATAGTATTAGACTTATTTGACTTACCCGGCATTGTTGACATATTAAAATATCATTATCAAGGCAGTAGTAATCCTATTTAGCTTCTTGTTTACTGCAGCTGGCTGT